>OX415251.1:26972468-36232468 GCA_948329865.1 Linaria vulgaris | reverse complement strand
ATGGTCATGGGCATGGTCGTAGACGTGGATATGGTCGTGGTCGTGGTCGTGGACGTGGTCAAGGCCGAGGAAGAGGTTGTCATAACCATTTTAAAATAGATATAACAAAAGAGCATACAATGAGACCATGAAAAATGGAGATGATGGCTTAACGAAAAGGATTCGTGAAAGCACTTGTCACCGATGTGGTATGAAAGGCCATTGGTCAAGAACTTGCAAAGTAGCAAAATATCTTGTTGACCTTTACCAAGCATCAACGACGAGGGGTGAAAATATCAAAACGAATTATGTTCAAGATGCAAATGAACACGGACATTTTGACATGGCACAACTTGATGTTGCCGACTATCTTGACCGCCCTGAAGGTGGAATATCACACATGGTGTTTTCTGCGAATAACTAAATGGTCTTGAAGTCTAGTTTTTTTTTCATTTCAACATGTTGTTTCATTTTAAGTTCAGTATTATCTTATATGTACCTTTGTTTGTTGTCATGTGTTTTTTTTTAGAATTTCCTTGTAACCGTTTTTAAGTTCAATAAAAGTTTTTAATATATATATCCTTATTTTTTTATTTTTAGAAAATGAAATTGTTTTGGCAACATCTTCAAACGACGAAGGAGAAACATGTCTAGCAGATTGCGCTACTACTCACCCCGTATTCAATGATAGAAAATATTTTTCTCACTTAAATATGGAAAATGCAAATGTCAGTACTATAGCTAGTACTACAAAATTAACTGAAGACTCCGGAAGAGCAACTATTTTACTCCCGAAAGGAACAAAATTGGTAATTGAATATACATTATTTTCTCGAAAGGCTCGAAGAAATTTATTGAGTGTGAAAGATATTCGTTTTAATGGATATCATATTGAAACGCAAGAGGAAGGAAATAATGAATATCTCTATATTACTTATACTATTTACGGAAAGAAACATGTCTTAGAAAAATTGCCAACTTTGGTACCTGGATTGTATTTTACCAAAATCAAAGTTATTGAAACTTATGCCCCAGTAAACCACAAGTTTACTAATGACTTTCAAATTTGGCATGACCAGTTGGGCTATCCTGGTTCAATAATGATGCAAAGAATTATTGAGAATTCAGTTGGTCACCCATTGAAAAACCAGAAGATTTTTCAATCTAATGAACTTTCATGTGTTGCTTGCTCTCAAGGCAAACTAATCACAAGGCCATCACCGGCCAAAATCAAACATGAAAATCCTAAATTTCTTGAACGTACTCAGGGTGATATATGTGGACCTATCTATCCACCATGTGGACCATTTAGATACTTTATGGTATTGATTGACGCATCAACTAGATGTTCACATGTGTGTTTGTGATCAACTTGCTATATAGCATTTGCGAGATTGCTTGCACAAATTATTCGTTTACGTGCATAATTCCCTCATTATACTATAAAGAAAATTGGTCTTGATAATGCTGGCGAGTTTTCATCCCAAGCCTTCAATGACTATTGCATGTCAATTAGAATAGATATTGAACATCCTGTTGCTCATGTTCATACACAAAATGGTTTAGCTGAATCGTTTATTAAACGTCTTCAGTTAACTGCAAAACCATTAATTATGAAATCTAAGCCTCCCACTTCTGCTTGGGGACATGCTATTTTACATGCAGCAACACTTGTATGTATCAGACCAACAAGTTATAATACTAATTCCCCTTTACAAATGGTTTCTAGTCTAAAACCAAGTATTTCCCATCTGAGAAAGATGGGTCCACAAAGAAGACTTGGAATATATGTTGGATATGAATCTCCATCTATAATAAAGTATTTAGAACCATTGACTGGAGATTTATTTACAGCAAGATTTGCTTATTGTCATTTTGACGAATCTATTTGTCCAACATTAGAGGGAGAGAATAAACAGTTGGAAAAGACTATCTCTTGGAGAGAATTATCTCTATCAATTCGAGATCCTCGTACAAAGCATAGTGAACTTGAAGTTCAAAAGATAATTCATATGCAAAATATTGCAAATCAGTTGCCAGATGCATTTACTGATCCAAAATGAGTGACTAAGTCTTATATACCAGCTGTAAATGCTCCAATTAAAATTGATGTCCCTGAAAGACAACCAAGTATTACCAAATGAGTCTGTAACGCGATAAAAGTGAGGTAGACCTATCGGTTCCAAAGATAAAAATCCTCGAAAAATAAAAGAAGCACGTGTTAAAAATGATCAAAAAGTGAAAACAACAATTATCGCAGAACCTGTTGACATAGATGACAAGGTTCCAGAAGAACTTTAGTCGCCAAAACCTACTGAAAATGGAGAAATATCAATCAACTATGTCACGACAGGCAACAAATGGAATCGCAATAATATTCACATTGATGAAATTTTCGCTTACACTGTAGAGGTCAACATTATGGAAGAATGTGAGGATTTTGAGCCTACATCTATTTCAGAATATCAGCGTAGAAAGGATTGACCCTTATGGAAAGACGCAATCAATGTTGAATTAAATTCACTTACCAAATGTCAAGTATTTGGATGTGTGGTTCGCACACCAAATAACGTACAACTAGTAGGATATCGATGGGTATTCGTACGTAAGAAAAATGTAAATAACAAAGTTGTGCGATATAAGGCAAGGCTTGTGGCACACGGTTATGCCCAAATACCAGGTATTGATTATGAAGAGACATATTCTCCAGTAATTGATGCAATTACCTAAGATATTTTATTTGTTTGGCAGTACGTGAGAAACTTGAAATGCGATTAATGGATGTCTTACAACCTATCTCTACATATCCTTGGAAAATAATATTTATATAAAAATCTTTGAAGGATTTAAGTTTCCTGAAGCACAAGCTTTAAATCGTAACGAGATTTATTCAGTCACACTAAATAAATCTTTATATGGATTAAAGCAATCTGGGAGAATGTGGTACAATCGCTTGAGTACATTTTTGTTGAAAGAAGGTTATAAAAATGATCCCATATGCCCTTGCGTTTTCATCAAAAGATGCGGATCTGAATATGCTATCATTGCTGTCTATGTTGATGATCTAAATATTATTGGAACTCATGAAGAGTAATCAAAAATTATGAATTCTTTGAAAAAGGAGTTTGAGATGAAAGACATTGGAAAAACAAAATTTTGTTTAGGTCTTGAAAATGAGCACTTAAATGACGGAATACTTATTCATCAATCTAATTATACCCCAAAAGTACTTAAGCAGTTTTATATGGATAAAGCACATCCATTAAGTACACCTATTATTGTGAGATCTCTTGATGTGAAAAAAGCTCCATTCCGACCATCTGAAAATGATGAAGAACTACTTGGTCCAGAAGTACCATACCTTAGTGCAATCGGAGCACTAATGTATCTTACTAATAATACGAGGTTTGATATATCATTTGAGGTGAAATTTATTAGCAGGGTGTAGTTCTTCCCCAACCAGAAGACATTGGAATGGCAATAAGCACATTTTTTGATATCTTCAAGGGACAATCGATTTAGGATTATATTATTCATCTTCATCCAAATCGGATCGAATTGGTTATGCAGATGCATGCTATTTATCAGATCCACACAAAGCACGATATCAGACATGGTATGTTTTCACTTGTGGTGAAACAACTATTTCATGGAGATCAGTAAAACAAACCTTGGTCGCTACATCAACTAACCATGCAGAATTATTAGCAATTAATGAAGCTAGTCGCGAATGTATTTGGTTACGATCTATAACGCAACATATTCTTGGAGCATGTGATTTATCGACCAAGCGAGAAGTTCCAACAACCTTTTATGAAGACAACGCATCATGTATAGCACAATTGAAGGAAGTATTTATTAAAGGGGATAGAACAAAGCACATTTCGCCCAAATTCTTCTTCACTCACGAACTTTACGGGAAAGGCGAAATCAATGTCCAACAAATCCGTTCAAGTGACAACCTGACAGATTTATTCACTAAGTCCCTCCCTACAACCATATTTGAGAAACTGGTGCACAAGATTGGAATGCGACGCTTCAAAGATATCAATGGAAGTAATGATCAGGGGGAGTAAATATGCACTACACTCTTTTCCCTTCGCTTTCTCATTGAGTTTTTCTTAGCAAGGTTTTTAACGAGGCATGTGTCAAACAAACATTAAAGGGGGAGTGTTATGAAATATAATTGTATTGTAAATGTTGTTTATCCCACATTGAAAAATTGTGAAGACATTCATCCTAGCTTTTCTATAAATAGAAGGTTTATCACCTTTGTAATATACACTTTTACATTATGGAATAAGAAAGAGTTTGATAAATAATATTACTCTCTTTATTTTCTTTTAAGTTCTAAACATTTATAACACGAGCCATAAAAAATGTCCAATAACTCTTAAAAGTTCAACATTTTGTGTTGTCGGGCCTGAACGGGCCTAACATGTGTTTCCTCATACTAGGCGTCCACCTATGATGTCCAACTTCAATTATTTAGTGTAATGATATAAGTTATAAATTTTAAATATAAATAACTGAAAATTGCAACATAAAATAGGATTTCGAAGATAAGAAACTTGTTTCGTCCGACTAGGAATTATATTGTTTTTTTTGTGTTATCTTTATATACTATTTATAATTAATTTGTATTTGACATTACATTTAAAAAGAATTTTTATTTGAAAATAATTATGTATTCCACCTCACTCAGGTATGCTTGGTGGATGTCATAATTAGATGCAACGTCGCACAAAACACGCATCAGGTCCGTTTGAACTTTCGAAGCCAAGAAACTATAAGTTGCACTCTCTTATATTACATGGAGTGTTGTGCCACAAATATTATATTTATCAAACATGCATATAATTAACTCTAACTAAAATAATAAAGAACTTAACATGATTTGTATCGTTAATTAAGTAATGGAACTGAATAGTGAATTGTATGTATACCAATAAAGAAAATATAAATACAACATCATTGAATTTGGCAAGTATTCGTCTTTTCTACCAAATTAAAGATAAGAGTCAAGTCGACATAGTTAATTATATACACATTAACTCAATTACATATAGTACCAAGACCTTCTAACTAAGAGAAATGGGACATGTAATTCACTTTAATGAATTAATTAGCAATCTATAGCTAAATATAGAAAGTCTAAGGAATTAGTTTCACAAAGTCGTCTCGTGCGGCTTTGGATCATCTCCTACAAAATTGCGCTACATCTCCTCCTACATCATCCAGATGAATGACACGTGTACACAACTCAAGATTCTTTAATACCATGCTTGTTTTGTATTAAAAGAGTTATATTTATCTTACTCTTGCCAAATTAAACATATTCCCCCTAAAAAAAATTTATTTTCCTAAATTCTTTGCAGCACGGATCTTACTAATGGAAGAGATTCAACTTCCTTAATTATTTCTATAACTAATTTGATTTACGTAAATATTTGTTCTAATTTTATTAAATATAATTTTATACAATTAAATTGATACCTTGACACACTTTATAAATTTAAAGTAAACTGCAATTTAATAATAGAAATCGATTTCTAGAAAATGATCAGAAAATTTCGTCATGTAATATATAAACTCGAAAATAAAATAATGTATATGAATCATTCTTCAACGATTTTGAGAAAATTGTCATATTCTTCTTCTCTTATTTTTTAGTTAATTTTTTCAAGTATTTGATATATCTTTTTTTTTCTCAAAATTGAAAACAACTGAAATAATAATATATGCTTTATATTGAACATTTCATTTTGAAGAGATGTGTATTCTTTCGTCAATATTTTGATTTGAGTAGTTATATGTGCAATATTAATTAGAAGAAATTCTTTTACATATCATGAGTTATTTAGAAAAAGAAATGTGGTACTGGTAGCTGAGTAATTATGTGTGCACGTTAATTAAAAGAAATTAGTTTAGCTAAAAAAAAGTAATTGTTAGCTGCATATTTAATTATGCACGCTAATTGCAATGAACCCTTGTTTATATTAATTTAGTTAGAGAGCTAATTATGGAAGCTAAAATTATTTTCTAATTAGTAAGAATCGGGCTAGCAAAAATATGAGAAAATAAAATATTTGTTTGGAGATGAACATATTTAATTTTGGCAAGTTGTAAAATAAATATAAATCTTTTTAATACAAAGCAAACATGGTATTAAAGAATCTTGAAATGTGTACACGTGTCATTCATCCGAATGATGTAAGAGGATCCGAATGATGTAAGAGATGTAGCATAATTTTGTAGGTGATAGTTTGACCACGGGTGTTTTGTGCCCTACGTAAAAAAAGCAGTGGGATACTTTGAGATTTGAAGGCTAGAAAGGTTTTGTCCTAAAAAACAAATGTGAACATCTCTTTGAAGACTTGGAATAGAGATGTATTTGGTAATCTGGATGCCAAGATTGAAGAATCAATGAAAATTGTTGCGGAGATTGATATAAAAACGGAAGAATACAATCTCATTACAAAAGATGTCGACAAACGTAAAAGATTTAGGAAAACTTTGTGGCAATCACTTCGTTCAAATGATATATTTCACTTTTAGTAGAATAACATGGCTCAGGGAAAGGAATTGTAACACAAAGTTCTATCATCAGTGTGCTAACAACCGAAAGCAAGCTAATAAAATTCATGGATTGTTTTTAATGGTGGTTGGATGGAGGAAAACAAGGAGCTCAGAAATAATATAAGAGCCCATTTTCCGGATCAATTCCTAGAGAAAAGTTGGGGAAGACCAAGTCTTGAAAATATTTCCTTTCAAGCGTATCTCTGCAGATGAAAACGACTTCCTAGTCGGAGATTTCATAGAAGCTGGAATTAAGGAGACTGTCTGGAGTTGTGGCTGAAGTTAATCACTTGTACCTGATGGATACAACATTAATTTTCAAAAAAAATGTTGGAACATCCTGAAGGTGTTGTACCAAATTATAATCGTGTTACGTGGCACCAATCAAATAACGACACTCAGTCGAAGAAGACACATGAGAAAACACATTAAAATGACTAAGCAAGGTTCGCTTGAAAGTTATATAGAAATATGTCCATATATCTCACTTTTGGGACAATGTTTCGGGTTTGGAATACTTTAGGGGCAGTGTTTCGGGTTAGAGGTACCTTTGAGATACTTTCGGGATAATATTTCGGATTAGAGATACTTCTCGAGATAACTTAATTTGGAGACAGTGTAATTTTGACATATGCAATTTTAGTTAGGCGTGATTGGTGGAATCATTAGTGGATTTGGTGGATTCATTTATGGACCTCATCTGCTATATAAACCCTTCACCCCTACTCAGAAAGGTACATTATTTTCACTTGTCCCATCTGAAATTTTGGACCAGGATTGATATGTTGTAGCTTGATGTTAAACTAACAGTGAATAACTCAATGTTACTTTAACAGCGATCTCAGAAAGTAAATTTTAGCGGAAATAAAGAACACAAGGTTTAAAAAGATTATATATTAATATTATCTTCCGAGACGTATGCAAAATACCACAACGGTTTAACAAAGATGTTTGTCACAACTCTCAAGCTCCTAACTTTCAAGTTGCGGACTCAACGAAGTAGACAATAATTGTCTTCTCAATTCTAAACCTAGAATTAATCTAACAACTCACAAACTTTGCAAAAGCAAGACAACACTCAACAACTAAAGATCTAATCTCTCGAATTTATTAGCTCCTGTCTTGTGTTTGTCTTGATGTACTTCATACCTATATATAGGTTCTTGACTTGGTCTTCAAGGTGTGTTGTACACGATTGGTAACTCTTCAAGTTTCCTATTCGAACTCATCCTTTAAGGTCTCGTGCTGCTTCTTGAATAACAGTTCCTTTGTTAGTAAACTAACTAAGGAAAGACTCATTCAATTTAGGGCTCATCTTGGATGTTTCCTAGTTGCACTTGAACTCCATTTCTTTCCGTCTTTGTGCGGTTGACTTATTAAGGAAACTTCCCATAATAAAAACTTGAACGATTAACTTATGTCAAGTTTGTTTTCTGGATAATAATCGAAAGATAATCACAACTGTGGAACCAAGTTAGTTAGTGAATAAAGGCAAATCAATAATTAAGAGCTTTCAAATAGGATTGTAGAAAAGATTCCGTTTTCGATGTTACTCTAACATTGAGATCACAATGTTATTCTAACATCGACATGATACTTGCACTTTCAATCTCCCCCTTTTTGCCTTACTTCACAAAAACCAAATAACTTGTTCAACCAGATCAAATATCCAAAAACAAACTTAAGAAAGCTAAACAGTCTAAACAAAGTAACTCCCTCTTAATACAAATCAGTCCAACTCAATGTTGGCATAACATTGATAATTTCAATGTTATCATAACATCTGACTTTCTCAATGTTAGACTAACATTGAATCCAGAAAGTTGTTCTAACATTGAAATCATCAATGTTGTCTTAACATCAGTTAACGAACAATACCTGCATAAGTGTTAGTACATGTAGCAGACATTTAAGCTTTCATAAGCAGAATCAATAAGAGCCAAAATGAAGTAAACTTAATTACAGATCCATAATTGTAACAAGGAACATACTCCTTGATCAAAATAAGGCAGAATAAGTAGAAAGGATAAAATAGTTCAAAAGAAAACAGAATTGTTCAAAGATATATGAAAACACAGAAATTAAAGTCCAGAAAATTCCAATTTGATTTAATCTACCTCTTTTGTGAGGAAGGCAGATCCTTCAGTTATTTTCTGAGGCTGTCAATCTCTTGAAGCCTAACTTTCTTATCATCAATCTCCCTTTGGGTGTCCATCTACCCCTTGTCAATCCAGATAAGGGCATGCTCCATAAATGAAGTGGTGATCACCATACATTCATTCCCTATGGAGATATGGGCCGAAGAAGCAAACTTGTAGGCCTTCTTCTTCTTCTTCTTGTTGGGTTCAGCTCCATTGCTGGGGATCCATGGTAGATCATGAATCCTCATTTGTGTGAAGTAGCTGGTGGTGACTGACATATTGGCCTTGTTCTTGATCCACCCCACTGTCTTCAATGTCTTGAACCCTTGCGTGACCAAGATTTTGGAGATCAAAGATGGGAATGGAAGAATCCCTTTAGCCCTCAACACTTTCTCTTGACATTCAGACCATTCTTCAACTTATACACCAGCTTAAGAGATTCCTTTGTCATAAATGTGGTGTTGGAAGATGGAATCCAATTGTAAGTTGAGATCTTGTGCAGCACAACACTAAGAGAAGTCATCTTTGTCGTGGGAAAGCTTTCATGCCACTTTGTTATCAGACCTCCAGTGAGGCCATAGATGATTTTATCCATGTCTGGCTCATCTACTTCTTCAGGACCAGGAAGTCCCCATGCTTCATTAATGGTGGTGAGGCTTATGTCCAAGACACTCTTCCTGACCCATGCTTTCCCATACTTGGGAGACTTCTGGAGACACACCCATTGAGAGAGGTTCATGTAGAACTCTCTGATGACATCAAGCACAAAAGATGCATGATTCATCATGGAGCCCAACACACCCTTTGCTTCCAGAAGCTCATAAACCCTGTTTTCCTTATGACTTTCTAACTCCATTTCCCTTTCCTTGTGGATCATCCTGGCTTGGTAGGCTTCCAATTGCTCCTCAGCTTTCACAGACACATAGAAGTTTGAATGTGGAACTTTAGGATACCCAGTATCATATTCATCAAAGTACTCCTCTAGTTCTGATGTTAGAGTAACATCAGCTCTAGCAGGATCCTCTGCAGCCAGTTCATCCTCCTCAACTTCCTCATCCTCTTCCTCCTTATCCCCTTCTTCTTCTTCAGCCTCTTCCTCAGACTTAGACTCAGACTCAACCATCACTTATTCACCCTTCCTTTTTTGGTAGCATTAGCCAAAGCAGAGAGAGTAAGGGTCTCCTATTTCTCAACCTCTTCAACCTCATTATCAACAACAACAACATTAGTACCCTCAGTAGTACCCAACTCAGCATTTAGCACATAATGAAATATAGAACAGGACTATAAGATAAATATAACATCGTAAAGTAAATAGAGAAAAGTAAAGATAGTTTAGAGATTGTTACAGATTTTTACTTCCGTAAAGCCTCCGGTGGACTCCCCCGTACAAACTCTGAATTACTCCTCCAAAATTACAAACTACTAGCGATTACTACTACTATAGAAAGACTAGTAAGTGAAGAGAGAATGAAGAAGATTGGTGTGTTGAAATATGGAAAATGTGACTTCTATTTATAGTTGAACCAAAAATTTAAGACGACATCTCGACCGTTCATCCCATTTTGATCTACTGGTACAAAGTTGTCATATAATTGATGAATTATGAATCACATGATTCATGACACTCTAGAGTCTTCCATTTGAAAGCTTGAAAGACTGAATATAGACCATTGATTAGTCATTTTCATCCGACGATCATCGAGCGAGCGAGTTGCATATGTACGTTTCAGCTTTGCGCAGCTTCATCGTTTTGGTTATAACTTATACACCAGATGTCGGAATCACAAACCGCTTGTTGCTTTTGAAACTAGACACATGTGGCTTTCCAGTGATATATAGAACCAAACATAACTCAATCTACACAAGTGTTGGTAAATTTATGAAATTTTGGTTCTTGATTGACAAATCATATTTCAACCTATTAAACATGAAAGCAGACATAAATATACTACAAAACTATTAAGAATAATCAAGTAAACAAGTGTAAAAGCATGATAATGATGAGTATTTTCCCAAGCTCATCACACCCCAAACTTGTTCATTTACTTGTCCTCGAGCAAAATGTGTAAAGCAAATAATGCAACATTCTAGACTCAAAAAAACTAAAACAAAGACAAAATAAAAAATTATTTCACATTATCATTTAAATCATGGATCAATTCTGAGAGTTTCTTTACTGTTTGATGAGAATAAGAATCAGAGCAATGACACACTCGTTCACAACCTGGCGGTTTATTAAGTTTTTCAAAAACAAATCTCCATGTGCAACGTGTGTGAATAATAAATGCAATGATTATTGAGTTTACTTGGATAAGTTCATCAAAACAAGTTTACCAAAGTTAATCATCCTAACTCCATATGTATAACTTTCACACCATCTCTCCGCTAATCTGAATAAGATTTACTAAAGATCAATATGACTTTTTCAGCTTGTAACATTAGGCTCAGGTATGGGCTCACTGAAGGACAAGTAAAAGCAGAGCTAGAGACGTAAGATATTACATTCAGAAATATCTTGCACTTCGGTTCTTTCTCATTTTCTTTCTTCCCAACATTTCATATCCCTTCTTTTTTTTAATCATTTCCTTCACATTTCCCCCCAACTTATTCATTTTGATATGTACCAGAGGGGTGATCTTCATATTTCTCTTTTTGTTGTTTTTTTTTCAACATTTCTTTTTTCACATATTTTCTTCCATTTCTAGTTCCTGAATGCAATTCAATCTCTAGACGGGTAGGATAACTGTTTATGGCTACATGGGTAGATAAATGGGCTCATAAAAAAAGGCTTTAATGAAAGGTTCAGAGGGGTTCTGGCAATTATTTTGTTTGTGAAGGGTATGGCTTGAAAGGTTCAAACGTGTTAAAGAAAAGAAGACCTAAATCATTTCTATAGTGAATCATCATCAACTATTTTGCTTCAAGAGGTGATCAATTATTTATGAAGCTCGAGTGTATACTTATCTCAATAACCATTCTCTAAGTATGCTCAACCACCAATGCAAATCAATGTGTGAAAAGTGCATATGAAGATAGGCATGCTCAAACATAGATTAAACGACACGTTGTTCACATAGTATACCATGCTCATCATCGTCACAAAAACCACCATAAGTATCGAATTTTCTCATCATTGATCCATAATCTGAACAATTATGTGAAGTAAAGATGCAATTATATATATATATATATATATATATATATTGAAATAAAGACAATAGAAGCCATCACAATCAAAAACGTCCCCCAAACTTAGATGAGACATTGCCCCTAATGTCTAAAACAAAAAAAAACAAATATAAACAATAATAAAAATGATGTCACCTGATATGAAAATAGTAGTTGTGATTGTGGCTCACATCTTCCTCTGGTTTTACGTCCAGAAACGGCGTAAACGCCTTCTATGAGTGGAGGATTGGGTTCCCATCCAATTTTCTTAAAAAATGGCAAACATGGTCTTTTAACGTCAGATTCCAAAGACGACACTAGCTGCTTCCATGTTAACTGTAAAGAACATAAAAGAAAAAAATAGCATATATACAATACAACTGAAAATAACAATAAAAAGAAAGAATTAATATGGGTTGCCTCCCAAACATCGCTTGATTAGTCATCGGCTTGACTTTTGGTAATGATTCAAGTGGGATCATGTAGAGTCATGGGGGTCTTCTGCCTCTCAAGCTTGCCTCCAATGTAGTGCTTCAGTCCTTGCCCATTAACTTTGAATGCTTCCTTGTCATTGTTTTGAATTTCAACGGCTCCATATGGAAAGACTTTCGAGATTGTAAATGGGCCCGACCATCTTGATTTCAACTTTCCAGGAAAAAGTCGAAGATGTGAGTTATCCAAAAGTACTTGTTGACCAGGCTTAAAATCATGTTGTAGAATGCGTTTGTCATGCCATCGCTTTGTTCTCTCTTTGTAGATTTTGGCATTTTCATAAGCTTCATTTCTGAATTCTTCCAAAGCATTGAGTTGTAGCATTCTCTTTTCTCTAGCCAGTTTCATATCCATGTTCATGCTCTTCACAACCCAATAAGCTTTGTGTTCAAATTCGACCGGTAAGTGACAAGCTTTTACAAAAACCAAACGATATGGTGACATACCAATTGGAGTTTTGTAAGCAGTGCGATAAGCCCAAAATGCATCATCAAGCTTTTTGACCCAATCTTTTCTTGAAGAATTCACTATTTTATCCAATATTCGCTTTATTTCCCTGTTTGAGATTTCCACTTAGCCACTGGTTTGCGGATGATAAGTAGTTGGAACTTTGTGGCGTACTCTATATTTAGTCAATAAAGATTCAAAGTAGTGTGTTTACCTCCATCACTGATGGTAGTTCTGGGTGTGCCATATCGGGTGAATATGTATTTTCGAAGAAAATTGATCACCGCCTTGGCATCGTTAGTTGGTAAAGCAATGGCTTCCACCCACTTTGAGACATAGTCAACTGCTACCAAAATGTCTTTGTTGTTGTATGACGAAAGAAATGGTCCCATGAAGTCAATGCCCCAAACATCAAATAATTCAACTTCAAGAATAATATTCAAGGGCATTTCATTACGTCTTGAAATATTTCCAGTCCTTTGACATCGATCACACGAATTAACAAAAACACAAATCTTTAAACAAAGTTGGCTAATAAAGTCCACATTGAAGTACCTTCGCTGCAGTTCTTGTTCCACCATAATGTCTTCCATATTCTGAAGAACGACAGTGTTGTAATACCTCAACAATTTTTTCTTCTGAAACACATCTTCTTAAAAGTTGATCACGACAGTGCTTGTTGAGGTATGGATCATCCCACAAAAAATTCAGGTGGAATAATATTGCATGTAAGGTAATTGACAATATCAGCGTACCATGAACATTGGTTGTTTGCATAGCATATAGCCTCTCATCAGGGAATTCTTCATTGATTGGTTGAAGTTCATGTGCTTTTTTTACTTTCAATCGTGATAGATGATCTGTGACAACATTTTCTGAGCCTTTCTTGTCACGAATTTCCTCGTTAAATTCTTGAAGAAGTAGGATCCATCGAATTAACCTTGGTTTTGCATCTTTCTTTGAAAGAAAGTACTTGATTGCTGAATGATCTGTGTACACAATTACTTCAGAACCAATCAAATATGAACAAAATTTATCAAATCCAAAAACAATTGCTAATAACTCCTTCTCTGTTGTTGCATAATTCATTTGAGCATCACTTATGTTCGACATGCATAGTAGATCACATTTAAGACTTTGTTCTTTCTTTGGCCCATCACTACTCCAATAGCGTAATCACTTGCATCACACATCAGTTCGAATGGAAGATTCCAATTGGGGGTGGAAATTACCGGTGCTTCTGTTAGCTTCTTTTTCAGCAAGTTGAAGGCTTTGTGACATTCTTCATTAAATGTGAAAGTGGATTCCTTTGCCAACAAGTAGCACAAAGGTTTTGTGACTTGAGAAAAATCTTTGATGAAACGCCTGTAAAATCCTGCATGTCCAAGAAAACTACGAATACCTTTTACTGATGTAGGAGGTGGAAGTTTCTCGATTACCTCAATCTTGGCTCAATCAAGTTGAATGCCTCTGGCAGATATATGGTGTCCTAGTATAATTCCTTCTTGTACCATAAAGTGACACTTTTTCCAGTTCAAGATCAAGTTTGTTTCTTCACACCTCTTCAATACTATAGACAAGTTAGTCAAACAGTCATCAAATGAAAGACCAAAGACAGAAAAATCGTCCATGACAACCTCAACAAATTTTTCCACCATGTCAGAAAAAATAGACATCATGCACTTTTGAAAAGTAGCAGGGGCATTACAATGACCAAAAGGCATTCTTCTAAATGCAAATATACCATATGGGCAAGTAGAAGTTGTTTTCTCTTGATCCTCATGTGCAATGGGTACTTGATTATATCCAGAATAACCATCAAGAAAACAGTAATAAGGGTGACCTGCAAGTCGATCTAACATTTGATCAATGAAGGGTAAAAGAAAATGATCTTTGCGGGTTACCTTATTTAGTTTTTGATAGTTAATGCACACCTTCCATCCAGTGACTGTTCTTGTGGGAATATCTTCATTGTGTTCGTTCTTCACTACAGTCATTCCTACTTTCTTGGGTACAACATGTAGTGGACTCACCCATGAGCTATCCGAAATTGGGTAAATAATTCTAGCATCTAGAAGCTTCAATACTTCAGCCTTTACCACTTCCATCATATTGGGATTCAGACGACATTGATGTTTGACAGTTGGATTGTAGTTCTCCTCTATTAGCATTTTGTGCATACAAGTTGAAGGACTGATGCCTTTGATATCGACAATGGACACCCTAAGGCAATTTTATGATCTCTAAGAACTCTCAACAACTTATCTATTTCAACATTAGTCAATGACGATGAGATGATAACATGTAGAGTTGAATTATTTCCCAAAAATGGATACTTTAAATGAGAAGGAATTGGTTTAAGATCTAGAGTTGGTGGCTTAATAATAGATGGGATTGTGATATTTGTACATTTCTCTAGCTCTTCAACCTTTCCTTTGTAATCAACTGGTATTGCATCAAGGGCTAAAATACATATTTCAATATCATCATTATCAAAATCTATCTCTTCTTTTATACGATATACCTTGAGTGAATCCTCCAAGTGGCTTTCGTCGAATACTTGTTCAACCATCTTGTCGAGAATGTCAATTTTGAAATAACTATCAACTTCTGATGAGAATTTGATAGCCTTGAAGACGTTGAACGTGATTTGTTCATCTTGCAGTCTCATTGTAAGTTCTCCATTTTGCACATCAATTAGAGTTCTCCCAGTAGCAAGGAATGGGCGGCGAAGAATGATTGGAATATCATGACCTTCTTCCATGTTCAGGACGATGAAATCTGCAGGGAAGATAAACTTATCAACTTTAATCGACACATCTTCAACCATACCTCTAGGATACTTGATTGATCTGTCTGCTAGTTGAAGGGACACGGTGTTTGGTTTGGCTTCTCCAAGTTCCAACTTCCTGTACATAGAAAGAGGCATCAGGTTAATGCTTGCACGTAAGTCACACAATGATTTCTCAAAATGTGAATTCCCGATTACACAAGGAATTGTAAAACTCCCTAGATCTTTGAGCTTTGGTGGTAATTTCTTCTGTAGAATGGCACTGCACTCCTCGGTTAGGCATACAGTTTAATGTTCTTCCAACTTTCTCTTATTTGATAAAATTTCTTTCATGAATTTGACATAGTTGTGCATCTGTTCAAGAGCATCTGCAAAAGGAATGTTAATGTGCAATTTTTTAAACATAACAAGAAATTTAGAAAATTGCTTATCCAATTTAGTTTTCTTCAATCTTTGTGGAAATGGGATTTCTTGAACATTTACTGGTCGTGCCTCGGCGGAAATTTGCTTTAGCTCATCTTCATGTCCCTGTTCATGTGTATGAAACTTCTCTTCTCGTGATGCAACAAGTTCTGGTAACACTTTTTCACTTTTGAATGTAATTGCCTGCACATGTTCTCGAGGGTTGGTTTCTGTGTTGCTTGGCAATTCACCTTGTGCTCTTTCGGCTAAAATGGTGGCAAGTTGACCCATTTGTGCCTCTAATTTTCTAATGGATGCACCTTGGTTTTGGAATTGTTGCCTGGTTTCATTGATGAATTAGTCAGTTCTTGAGGCTAATTGGTTTGTGGTAGTGGCTAACTGAGTGACAATGTCCTCTAGGGAAGTTTCCTTTTCTTGGTGTAGTGGAAATCCAGGAGGAGGCATGATATGGTTCTAGTTGTTACTCCAAGAGAGGTTACGGTGGTTCCTCCAACAAGGGTTATAGGTGTTGGAATATGGATTCTGCGGCCTGTTAAAATTTGACACAAAATTTGCTTCTTCATTTTGAGTAGAATTTTCACCAAATGGCAGTTGGCAGTTGAACGTGAGTTTCCACAAAAATCACATGTTCTTGATGTGGACTGAATGACATTTACCCTCATTGTTCCAGTTGTTTAGTGAGAGTAGCGACTTGTGCTATTAATGCTGTGATAGCATATATCTCGTGCACACCATTCGGTCTCTTCTGTCGTTCAAAAAGCCACTGGTAATTGTTCGACGCCATTTCCTCCAATAGTTGATAGGCATCCTCTATGGTTTTCTCCATTAAAGCTCTTCCTGCAGCAGTATCTACTAAGGTTCTAGTGTTTCTAAAATTGTCAGAACATGGATTGACACAACAACTTTGAGAGTTAAGCAGGCGTTGCCTTAACTCAATTGTGATCTTCTTGAATATTGTAACATGCAGCGGAATTAAAAACACAAGAAGATATCATTTTAAGAAGTTTTCAATTTTATTCAAAACTTCCGAGCCTTAGGCCAAATAACCAATAAAGGTTTTATCAAAATGTTCCTCACAACAATTCACTACCGCTCTTTGTTGATCGGAATCAACGAAGCAGACAAGTACGAACTACTTAACTTCTATGAACTAGACGTAAATAGTTGATACAAAAACTTTGCAAAAGCAAGACGAAGATAATACAACGTATGATTAATCTCTTAGATTGTTTTGCACTATTGTCTTGTATTCATTTTGATGAACTTCACATCTTTTATAGATTTCTTGAAACTTTCACACCAAGATGTGTTGTTCACAGTTTTGGTAACTCTTGTTGTTTCCTTGTTGAATTTTGGCTTCTTTGTGAACTCGATATCTTTCTTGAATATGTGTTTCCTTTATTACCGATCTAGCAAGGTAACACATCTTCTTCAAATCGGAGTAATCCTGGAAAGAATCAAGTTGCAGAGAACCGCCAATTTCTTTCCTTCTTTGCAAACCGTGTTGAGTTGACTATTCAACTTAACTTGAATTATGGAAACTTCAACTAAGGAATCTTCCATAGCTCTTCCTTATGATTAAGATACCTTCCTGGACATAAACATAAACAACTAAAACCGTGGATCTTGATTAATAAGTGAATAAAGGCAAAACTTAAATTTGGCAATTAAAGAACAATTTTCATACTTGTTCTCTGGTTTCAATGTTATCCTCAATGTTGTCCCAACATCGCATAACATTGATTCCAGAAAACCCTGCACTTTCAATCTCCCCCTTTTTGCCTTTCTTCACAAAACCAATACATGTTCCAATCAAGTCTTATATCCAGAAAGTTAGAATCAACAAGAAACAAATTAAACTACTAAACTGCGCCCCCTCAATGCAAGCTAACATATTCAAAGTTAAACTATCAAAGACAAGTATTAGGGTCATCACTACATCAAAAGATGTTCAGACCCCAACATTCATCAATGTTGCCTCAACATTGAAACCAGTGATTTTCCTACATACAATGTTAACCAGAAAAACAGTTCAACATGTGCTTTCATAAGCAATAGCAGTTAGAGCAGTTCAAACAGTAGTAATACTTAGAGTTACAGGCCATAACTAGATATCAAGGACAAGTCCCTTGATCAAAATAAACCAAATAGAGATAAATGTACCAGCAACACAAACATATCAGCAGTTCTTCAGAAGCATAAACTAGAAAACCAAATTTAAAACTTGGAACTAATCTCCCATTTTTTTGTGAAGAAGGGAGTTTCTCCAAATTTTTCACCATGTCCTCTAGCTCTTTGAGATGCTCCTTCCTTTCCTCAATCTCCCTTTGAGTATCAACAATTTGCCCCCTGTACCAATTCAGCAGATGATCCACAAAAGTTGAGGTTATGACCATGCAATCTTCCTCTTTGGACATAGGCACTGAAGTTCCATCAAACCCCTGAGCCTTCTTCTTCTCAGTTCTTGGTCTCACCACTCCTTTTGGGTTCCAAGGAAGATCTCTCATTCTTGATCCAGACAAGTAGCTTGGGAGAATTGTCAGTTCAACATCATTCTTCCTCCAGCCCACGGTGACACTTGTCTTCAATCCTTGCTTTCTAAGGATTCTGCAGATGAGTGAGGGAAAAGGCAGCATGCCATTCTTCCTTCCAGCAACTTCAGACATTGACTTCAAAAATCCTCTCCCCCATATTCGCAGCTAGCCCATTTTTGATTTTGCACACCAAGAGTGCTGATTCCTTAGTCAGTACAGTGACATTTTTGCTTGGCAGCCAGTTGAAGCATGCTATCTTATGCAAGACAGCACTAAGGGAAGTGAGTTTTGTGGTTGGCAGAGCATCTCTCCAGATTTTGACCAACCCTCATGTCAAGTCTTCAATCACATCATCATAGTAGGGGTCCTCTGATTCTTCAGTAAGTGGGAATCCACAGATCTTGTTGATGGTGTAGGGTTCAGTGTTGAAGACTCTCCCCCTCACTCAAGCTTTTTCATATTTTGGAGATCTGAAGTCCCTGATCCACTTGGAGAGATTTAGGTAGAATTCCATGACAATCTCAGGAGCATAGTCATGCAAATCCATCACATATTGATGCATCCCTCTTGCCTCAAGCAAGTCCATCACCTTGTGTTCTTTGAAGTTGACCATCTCTACAGCTCTTTCAGTGTGAATTTCCCTTCTCTTGAAAGAGTCCCACTTCTTCTCCAACTCTTTGGTAAGATAATAGAGAGAAAAGTAGTCCTCCTCATCTTCAGGGTAGATCACATACAACCCATCAGAGTATTCTTCTGTCCCTGATGTTACCTTAACATCAGCAAACAACATTAGTAGCAACATCCTGCTCTTCATCAGTATTCTCCTCTTCTTTCTCCTCCTCTTCCACTTCATCCTCAACATCCACCACCTCTATTTCCTCATCCATAACTTGCTTCCCCTTAATCTTTCTCTCAGCAGCAGCAACAAATTTCCTCTCTTCCTCAGCCTTTTCCTCTGCTTTAGCAGCCTTCTTCCCAGCTAACCTTTCATTTTGCCTTTTCCTAGCCTCAGCATGTTCCTTAGCAGTCTCATACATAGTTCTCAACTTCTCCCCAGTACCCTTGCTCTTATCCACAGATTCACCAACCTCCCCCTCAACAGTTATATCAACATTAATTTCAGGGTTGGGTTCAGTCATGTTTACCTCAATTTCAGGCTCATTGATGATTGGAGTGGTTGACTCAGCAATTGGCTCAACATTAGAACTTGATTCTCCCTGTTTAGACTTCTTCCCTCGTCGCACGTAGGGAATCGCCTTCCTTTTAGCAACAACTGGAGCATCCTCGATTTTTGCAGCAGCACCTCGAGTGTGAGAGCGGGTGCGCACAACTGTGGGTTCACTGCTTAGAGCAACATCTGTAAGAGTATGCATGAGCGACTTTCTTGCCATTGTTAGCGAGAGATTTGAGAGAATTTGTAGAGAAAATTGAGAGAATTTTGACAGTAGAGAGTAAAATTGCAGGAATTGTAAGCACTAATAGGAAATTGTAAGCACAAATAAGGAAATTAGGGTTTTGATTCCTAATATAACCGTGAATAGTGGAGAGAGAGTGAATGGTAGTGGGTAGTTACTAAATAATTAAATAAAATCTTCCCACTATGTTTTCCCGCGCACACGCTTTGATGTTTAAGTGACAGGTAACCAGAGCAGTTTTCAAAAAATTGAAAACTTATAAGTTCCTGTTTTCAATGTTGGCCTGCGGCAATGCACAATGTTGGGATAACATTCAATAACATTCAAACCAGAAGGTGGAGGTACATGCTTCACCAAGGCAAATTCATGTGAGAGCTTGAGATACATCCAAAAATACATCTGAAACTTAACTAATATAGCATGTGAGTACCTCAGACATATTGTTCAGATCAAGATCATGAGTAAGCAACATAGATAATAAGAACCACACATAGATAAGCAGTTATGAATTCAAGGAAAAATTCACTTCCACATCATAGAAAGTCACAGAAAAGTGTGTCACCTGCAGTATGTCACCCAATTTGTATGCCTCAACACATGAATTATACTCCCCCTAAGCCTAAGCCGACACAACTCAACAAAAAGAAGAAAAAAAACAATGCATTTCTACATGAATGCAACAATGTAATGTCAAATAGGCAGATGGTAAACACATATGAAAAACTCCTCAAACCAGCACAGCACACATCTTTTTATAATCTTTATTATTTTCATAACTCATCTGAACCAAAAGCTGAAGGTTGCTAAACACAAAGCTAATGTCACTACTGAATGAGGCCAGCTTGAACTCCACACACCCAGTAACAACATTAACAACAGCAAGTTAGGCAAGTACAAAGGCCTTGAATGTTGGCAATTCATTTATCATGCACCCCAACACCCCAATTCCTTATGCATACTTGTTTGCCAACCTGCATTGAAGAGAATCACCAAGTGATAAGTGCTACTAAATGTAAGAAATCTAAACCTCAAACACCCTAGTAGAAAGGATCACCCTCATGTGTTCCTTGGCCAAACAAACAGAAACATGTAAATAAGCACAAATGAGTAACACTGAAGCTGTCAACATCATGTACCCCAGCTTCTCCACATGTACTGTACACCTTCCATATGAATAAGACACAACTGAATAGACATCAAAGTAGTGAACTTTGTGTACCCCAGTTTCTTCATATGTTAGGCTATCACAACCTTAGACAAACGGAAGAATTTTAGTACATTTTCAAAAAAAGATGTGAAACTGATAACTGGAGAGAGTTGTTAATCAAAGAGTTCAACCACACAAACAAAATCTGACAAGACAAAGATTCTATGAGACTCACAAGGAAATAAATTCAACAAAAGAAAACAACAGAATACCTACTACACCACAACCAATATACCAATGCTAGACAGTGGTGTTATGTCAACACTAGTTTCATCAACATTCTCACATATTGCACATGCCAAGAGATTTCCTCAAACTAAAGAATCTCTCACTATCTAAGGGTTTTGTAAACATGTCAGCAAGCTGATTTGTTGTCTCAATATGTTCAATGTTGATCACTTTGTCCTCTACCATATCTCTCAAGAAATGATGCCTTATGTCTATATGCTTAGTTCTAGAATGTTGGACATGATTCCTAGAGATACTTATGGCACTTAAATTGTCACAGAACATGAGAAGTGTATCACTATCTAGCCCATAATCTGAAAGCATGTGTTTGAGCCACACAAGTTGGGTAACACAGCTGCCAGCAGCTACATATTGTGATTCAGCCGTTGATAATGAAACACAATTTTGCTTCTTGCTATACCAGGAGACCAAATTATTCCCCAAATAAAAACAACCTCTACTTGATTTCCTGTCATCCATATCACCTGCCCAGTCAGTGTCACTGAAACCAACCAAGATTGTGTTAGTGTCATAAGAATACCAAATGCCTAAAGGTGAAGTTCCAGAGATATATCTAAGAATCCTCTTCACATCAATCAGGTGAGATTTCCTTGTCTCAACTTGGTACCTAGCACAAACACCTATTGAAAACATAATGTCAGGTCTAGAGACAGAGAGATATAGCAAACTACCAATCATGGATCTGTATAATGTTGGGTCAAAATTGCTGCCAATGCCATCTTTTGTTATCTTCACTAAAGAGGACATAGGACTTTTGCAAGGCTTGGACTCTTGTAGGTCAAATCTCTTCACCAGATTCCTTACATACTTCTCCTGGTTCAGGAAGATACCATACTCCAACTGCTTTACTTGTAGTCCCAGAATGTAGTTAAGCTCACCAATCATGCTCATCTCAAATGTTCCCTGTCATAGACTCAACAAACTTGTCTAAGGTAGACTTGTTAGTGGAGCCAAATACTATATCATACACATAAATTTGAGCAATACATAGGGATAAATGCATTAAACCCCATGAACTATGCACGTTTTTGCATTTTTGTCCTTAAACTAATTTAATAAGCATTTTCCCCCTAAACTATACCAGTCTGTGCGATTTGCCCCCTGGCCGGGTTTTCGGCTATTTTTGGCCATTCTTGGCCGGAATTTTCCCCCTTACCCGACAGATATGTGTTGTACTAGATGTATTTTAGTAGTTGATGACAAAAAGTAGGCGAAAAAACACCTCGAACGGGAATTTTTCCGGCTAAAATACATTGAAGAGGAAATCACATTTTAGCCGGAATATGTCCCGTTCGAGGTGTTTTTTTGCTACTTTTTGTCATCAACTACTAAATTACATCTAGTGCAACACATATGTGTCGGGTAAGGGAAAAACTTTCGGCCAAGAATGGCCAAAAATAGCCGAAACCCCGACCAGGGGGCAAATCGCACAGACTGGTATAGTTTAGGGGGGAAAACGCTTATTAAATTAGTTTAAGGACGAAAACGCAAAAACGTGCATAGTTCAGGGGGTTTAATGCATTTATCCCCAATACATATATCAGAGCTTTTTATAAGGACAAACAGTGTTCTATCTCCATCTCCTCTATTGAAACCTAGGCCCAACAGAAAATCAGTTAGCCTCTCATACCAAGCTCTAGGAGCCTTTTTTAAGCCATACAAAGCCTTCTCAAGTTTGTACACATGGTCAGGATGTTTAGGATCAACAACGCCTTTAGGTTGTTCTACATAAAACTCTTTGTCAATTAAACCATTCAGAAAGGCACCTTTAACATCCATTTGGTAAAGTTTAATACTAAGACATCAAGCAATAGCAAGAAGTAATCTAATTGATTCTATCCTAGCTACTAGAGAAAAAGTCTCATCAAAATATATACCTTCTACCTGAGTATAACCTTGTGCAACCAACCTAGCTTTGTTCCTCATAATTACACCATTCTCATCAGTTTTATTTTTGAAAATCCACTTTGTATCTATTACATTCACATGTGATGGCCTAGGCACTAGATTCCAAACTCTGTTTTTGGTGAATTGTAAGAGTTCCTCTTGCATGGCATTAATCCAGTAACTATCCTTAAGAGCTTCGGTTACATTCTTAGGTTCAATGGAGGACACAAAACAAGATGCATTTTCAACAGTACATGAAGAAGACATACAAACACACAACTTAACCATATCTTTGTAATTAACCCTTTCTTTGTTGCGTGTTCTAACTCTTTCAGTAATTTGTCCAATTACTTGAGTGGCTGGATGATCTCTTTGTATCCTAGTAGGAGGATCTCTTCTGGATTCAGGAACTATTTCATCTTCAGAATCTGACAGCACAGATGTTGGCCTAACATTGGGGGTCTCTGGTTTTAAGTCAACATTTGTTCGAGTTTCCAGTTCAGCATCTCCAGCTTATGTGTTCAATGTTTGGTCCAATGTTGGAGCAACATCTGAAACAGTGACTTCTTCAGTACCTACAGAAACAGTTAAATCATCAAAAATGACATTCACTGATTCTTGTACAATATGCAATCTTGGATTGTAGACCCTAAAAGCAGCACTATTAGGAGAATATTCAATAAATATACACTTTTCACTTTTGGGGTCAAATTTGCTCAAATAGTCTCTATCTTTTAGCAAATAGCAGTTAATACCAAATTCATGAAAGTGTGCTATTGTTGGTTTTGAACCCTTCAAGATTTCATAAGGTGTCATAGTAGTACCAGGTCTAAGATAAACTCTATTACTAATATGACATGCAGTATTCAAAGCTTGAGCCTAGAGTTTCTTAGATAGGTTTCTAGAATTCAACATTACTCTAGCCATCTCTTGAAGTGTTCTATTCTTCCTCTCAGCAATCCCATTTTGCTGAGGTGTCTTAGGTGCAGAGAACTCATGGAAAAATGCCTTTAGTTTCACAAAAATTAGCAAAGCTTACATTTTCAAACTCTTTTCTATGGTTAGACCTAATTCTTCCGATAGAAGTGCCATACAGATTTTTAATACTAGCATGCAAAATCTTGAATGTGTTGAATGCCTCTGATTTTTCTTTCAAAAACGTAACCCAAGTATATCTTGAAAAATCATCAACAATAACAAAAACATACTTCTTACCATTCAGGCTACTAACCTCAATAGGACCCATGAGATCCATATGTAGCAATTCAAAGCACTTATTAGTTCTAGGTTTAGTACTCTGTACCTGAAGTGGTGGATGAACAACTTTTGTTTGTTTATCTTTCAGGCAGTCTTCACAAACAATTTTACATGGGCTAGTCAATTTAGGCAGTCCTCTCACAGCCTCTAAATTCTGTATTTTTCTAGATTTTTATAGTGCACATGTCCTAACTTCTTGTGCCACATGACATATTCATCTACCTTGGCATGGTAGCATTCAACTTCATCTTGAGCAAGATAGCAGTTGTCCTTTGATCTTGTACCTGTCATGACACGGACATTGTTACTATTAAACACAACACATGAACTTTTATCAAAAGTAACTAGCAAGTTATCATCACAAAGTTGACTTATGCTAATTAAATTTGCTTTCAATCCTTCAACCAACAACACATCTTTGAGTGGTGGAAATCCTTCAACGTCCAATACTCATTTTCCAATGATTATCCCTTTAGTGCCTCCTCCATAGGTAATTGTTCCAACAGTCAAAGGGATTACGTCTTTCAGGTTGTCAATGTTTCCAGTCATGTGCCTTGAACATGCACTGTCAAAATACCACTTACCTGCAAGGTTAGAGTAAATAGTAGAAAAGACAACATTGCAAACAATTTCAACCTTATGAGTTTTTATCTTTTCAATCCAGGTTCTACTTTTATGTCTTTTAGATTTGTTACCTAATGTTGGGATAACATTCAGATCAAAGGTTCTCCTAACATTGGTACTGTTATTAATTCCTGTTTTCTTCTCAATCACACTTCTGAATTTTTTGCAATAAGGCTTAATGTGACCAGGTTGAAAACAATATTGACAGATAAAGTAGGCTTTTTCACAGCGTTGACAGGAATTTCACTACTCACACTACTACTTTCCTTGATAAAACCAGCTTTTAAATAGGCAGAATCAACATCTTCAGAGGGAGGTTTCTCAACATAGCCCAAACCATTTTTACCTTTATTTTCCCATACTCGGCATCTCATCAAGTTTAGATGTAGAAGAGTTACATTTGGCAATGGTTTGTTTAGCTTTATTTAATTTTACCTTTACCTCCTTCAGCTCAGCCTCTGTTTTGTCAAGGTCTTTCTCATACCGTTTCAGCATCTCCTTCATGCATTCAATCTCTTCCTTCAGGCTTTTGTTGCTCTTGATGAGTTTGTGATTCTCAAGCTGCAGTTTGTGGTAGATAGACTTTAGGTCTTCAATGATTTCCTCCTGGGACATTTCACCTTCAAAGAAATATTCTTCATCTATATCAACTGAACCATGAAAACAATCAAAGTTATATTCATCATAGTTAGACACAAGATTATGTTCAATATCAGCATCATATTCATCCTAATCTGCAAAGAAGGCCTCTTGTTCTGATGTTGGATTCTGAATGTTGGGGTAACATTGAGATCCGAAGCAGTTCAGGGAGTCTTCTGGTGTCAAGTCAATCTGAGTGAGTAGCGCAGCAATGTGAACCTCTTCTGATTGTTCTTCAGCTTCTCCAGAACTATAGTCATCTTCATTGAAATCATCTACACAAACTCAATGAGAATTTCCTCTTTTTCTAAGAGTGTTAGCACATTCATTAGCCATATGACCATATCCTTTACATTCAAATCATTGAACATCTTTTAAGTTATCAGCTTCTAAAGGAGTAGGTTTTGATGCCATGTACTTCACAAACTTAGGAGGTAATTTCTTATAACCTGGGGAACTATTACTAAGATTCTTTTCTTTGCCTTTTCTTTTAAGGTTCAGCTTATTGAATTTCTTAGTAATTTTACCATAGTTTGAAGAGATTAATTCACATTCATCATCACTTTCATTGTCAAGACTTGATCCTCTTAAAGCAACAACCCTATGTTTGCTAGGTTGTGAGGCAAGCTCCATCTCAAATTCTGTAAGAGTATTCATCAAGACTTGAAACTGTAGATTAACAAGGTTCCTAGATTCACTCATTGCAATTTTCTTGAGAGCAAATTTAGACGACACTGTTCTCATTGGTTTATAAACTATCTCTTGATTAGTCATTAGCAATATCAAGGATTTTCTCAAAATAACTATCAACACTTTCATCTTCACCATCTAAAGTTTTTCAAATTGCTGAAGCAGTTGTCTATATTTAGAATCTTTAACAACATAATCTCCTTCACAATGTAACTCAAGTATATCCCAAGCATGTTTGGCTTTTGTACAATTCTGGATGAACTTGAACATGTGATGATTAACCCAACTAAAGATAGTATTAAGAGCCTTTTCATTAGAGTTATAGAGACTTACCTCTGCTGCTGTCCAATTTGCTTCTGGTTTTGGTACTAGATCACCTTCACCATCTCTTGGTAATGTTAGAATAGATTATCCATTGATCACGGATTGATAGCTTTTATTTGAGACCTCATCCTGATCTTCCAATATGCATAATTGGAGCCATCCAAAACTGGAATCCTATTGGTATTAGGATTGACATTGTCCATTGTGTTGTATCACCTCCAAACCACCAGTGTAGTCGGTGTTTGGCTCTGACGCCAATTGAAATTGTCGGATCGTGGATTGACACAACAACTTTGAGAGTTAAGCTGACGTTGCCTTAACTCAATTGTGATCTTCTTGAATATTGTAACATGCAGCAGAATTAAAAACACAAGAAGATATAATTTTAAGAAGTTTTCGATTTTATTAAAAACTTCGAGCCTTAGGCCAAATAACCAATTAAGGTTTTATCAAAATGTTCCTCACAACAATTCACTCACGCTCTTTGTTGATCGGACTCAATGAAGCAAACAAGTACAAACTACTTAACTTCTATGAACTAGACGTAAATAGTTGATATACAAAAACTTTGCAAAAGCAAGACGAAGACAATACAACGTATGATTAATCTCTTAGATTGTTTTGCACTATTGTCTTGTATTCATCTTGATGAACTTCACATCTTTTATAGATTTCTTGAAACTTGCAAGCCAAGATGTGTTGTTCACAGTTTTGGTAACTCTTGTTGTTTCCTTGTTGAATTTTGGCTTCTTTGTGAACTCGATATCTTTCTTGAATATGTATTTCCTTTATTACCGATCTAGCAAGGTAGCACATCTTCTTCAAATCGGAGTAATCCTGGAAAGAATCAAGTTGCTATGAACTGCCAATTTGTTTCCTTCTTTGCAAACCGTGTTGAGTTGACTATTCAACTTAACTTGAATTATGGAAACATCAAGTAAGGAATCTTCCATAGCTCTTTCTTATGATTAAGATACCTTCCTGGACATAAACATAAATAACTAAAACCGTGGAACTTGATTAATAAGTGATAAAGGCAAAACTTAAATTTGACAATTAAAGAACAATTTTCGTACATGCTCTCTGGTTTCAATGTTATCCTCAATGTTGTCCCAACATCGCATAACATTGATTCCAGAAAACCCTGCACTTTCAGTTTCCATTCCACCCATTGTAGAAGTGATACTACCTTGAGGAAGTGAATTGAGCCAGTTCTTCGCTTTGTCCCGTAATGAGAATGGGAATAGTCTCAACTTGATAGCATCTTCTGAAACTCCATTGTGTTTAAAAGTATCACATATTTCTAAAAAAATTAGCTATATGTGCATTGGGATCTTCTCTTGGGAGTCGAGAAAATTGAACAGATGTTTGGATCATCTGAATAATTGCTGGTTTAATATCAAAATTATTTGCAACAATTGACGGCTTTTGGATGCTTGTGTTGGCACCTAAGATTGTTGGGATATCGTAGTCCCGCAAGTCTTTTGATTTATTTTCTATTAGTCCACTCATTTTGCTTTTATCATTTTCTATCCTACGCAATATTTGTAAAGTTTTTTCAATTTCAGGATCAAAAGGTAAAAGTGTTGAGTTCTTGCTCCTTGTAATACTTTTTGATTTTTTATTTTTCTCAATTTTGAAAGAAGACAGAAAAACAACGACAGTAAAAAAAAAAGCTTGCGAGCAACCAAACGTTTTTTTTTACCAAGGTGACGTTTTTTTTACTAGTAAAATATTAACACATATACGACATAATCTCAAATTAATATTAGGGTTAACTGGTATTGATATTAATTAATTTTATTCCCCGACAACGGCGCCAAAAACTTGTTGTGGTTAAATTCGCAAGTGCACGAAATCGTAACAAGTAATAAAGTGATAGATAGGGTTGTCGATCCCACGAGGAATAAATAATTAATTACCAAAATTGATTAACTCTTAATTTATTTGAGAAACCGAATTTCAGATTGTTCAAGCGAAAAGATAAACAATTTACTAAATACAAGTAAAAACTTTTAACGAAGTAGCGCGTTGAGACAATAGTATAACAAGGGTATATCAATAAATAAGAGTAGACAACGAGAGAAGAGCTGGGAATCATGATTTCACCGTCATTAGTCTGATCTAACTTTTAATTAAGCATATTGTTACGAGTTTCACGTTCAAAATTGCTGTTGGTTATCACCATTTATGCTTTATATATTCTTTCTCAAGTTATACATAAATTCTACAGCTTTACAACTAGAAAATGAGTCTAGTTACGAAGATGTGCACATGTTTGTTCGGTGGTGATTCTATCAACCATGTGAAAACGATAGATATATTTTAATTCTATTGAGAAATCACGGTATTTACTTCAGAGCTATTTCACAAAAATCTCCTATCGGTTTCAATTTGATCCTTAGTTCATCCAAAAGTTGGCTAGAATTTTAGAAGCATTATATTCACAAATAAATACACCAACTATTTTGACATCGTAATAATACGTTTAATTTAGATTAGATCATCGTAATTAGGCTACGTCACTATCCCAACAAAGTAGATTTAGCACATAATGGAATATAGAACAAGACTATAAGATAAATATAACATCATAAAGTAAAGAGAGAAAAGTAAAGAGAGTTTAGAGATCGTTACAAATTTTTACTTCTGTAAAGCCTCCGGTGGACTCCCCCGTACAAACTCTGAATTACTCCTCCAAAATTACAAACTACTAGCGAATACTACTACTACTATAGAATGACTAGTAAGTGAAGAGAGAATGAAGAAGATTTGTGTGTTGAAATATGGAAAAATGTGACATCTATTTATAGTTGAACCAAAAACATAAGATGACATCTCGACCATTCATCCCGTTTTGGTCCAATGGTCCAAAGTTGTCATATAATTGATGAATTATGAATCACATGATTCATGACACTCTAGAGTCTTCCATTTGAAAGCTTGGAAGACGGAATATAGATCATTAATTAGCCATTTTCATCCGACGATCATCGAGCGAGAGAGTTGCATATGTACGTTTCAGCTTTGCGCAGCTTCACCGTTTTGCTTATAACTTCTACACCAGATGTCGGAATCACAAACCGCTTTGGAAACTAGACACCCGTGGCTTTCCAATGATATATAGAACCAAACATAACTCAATCTACACAGGTGTTGGTGTATTTTTGAAGTTTTTGTTCTTGATTGACAAATAATATTTCAACCTACTAAACATGAAAACAAACATAAAAAGACCACAAAACTATCAAGAATAATCAAGTAAACAAGTGTAAAAGCATGATAATAATTAGTATTTTCCAAGCTCATCATAGTCCTATCCTCATATGGATTACCCTCAGCAACATAACTCTCAACAGTATTAACAACCTCAGCCTCAACAAAACCATCCACATCCTCAGTGTTCAACCCAACATTCACATAATCAACATCAGGAGTCACCTCAGACTCACCCAAACCAGTCACAGGGGCTTCAATCTCCCCCTCAATACCAACATCAACATTTATAGTTGGACTAGGGTTAGCCATCATTACCTCAGTTTTGGTGGTTGTGGGTGTGGAGGTTTTCTCAACTTCTAATGTTGCTCCAACAACACTCGTTTTCACCATTTTCTTTCCCTTGCGCTGTTGATAGGTCGACTTTCTCACTTTGGCGGTTTCAGTTGATGCATGCCTGGTATTGCACATTCGTGGTTGCTCAATCTGCTCAGCTGCATCTACAAGAGCATTAATGGAGGACTTACGAGCCATTGTTAGGATAGTTTTAGGTGAGATATGAGCAAAATAGAAGTAAACGGAGATTATTGTTAGCAAAGATCTAACAAGCGTGAAGAGTAAGAAGAGATTAGGGCTAATTATGTAGAATCAGATTGTAAAGAGTGGTGAGAGTGGGGTTGTAATATGTTACCAAATAATATGTCCACAATCATATGTTCCCGCGCGTACAACATTACCATGTGTCAGTGTTATGTTAACACTTGACCAGAGCAGTTATCAAATTTGTGAACCTATAAGTCACAGTGTTGCAATGTTATGCTAAGATTGGAAGGCTAACCTCATGTCAGAAAGTTGGAGGTGCAGGGCTTCATCCAAATAAATTCATGTGAGAGCGTGAGATATCTCCGAACCAAATATTTGAAAGTAAATCAATCGACAAATGAGTACCACATGCAAATTTTTAAATCAGAATCATGAGTAAGTAACATAGGTAAAAGAAAACACACAAGGATAAGGAGTTATGGATTAAGAAATAATCCACTTCTACAGCATAGAAGGTCACAAAACGACGTGTTACCTGTAGTATTTTACCCAAAGAGTATGCCTCAACACATGAATTAGGACTACTACTACTCCCCCTAAGCCCAAACCGACCCAAAAAAATACAGAACTAGAAAGAATCCAACAATGTTAAGTCAACATTGGAAGATGGTAACCTTTCGTGACAACTTCACATACCATATCACATCAAATATTCATTATTGTCACTAACTCTTGTGAAACAACAACTGATGATTGTACAAAAGGATAATGACATCACTGAATGAGGGCAGCACAAGACTCCACACACCCCAGTAACACCACTATCACATGCAGATTAGGCATGTACAAAGGACTTGGATGGTGGCAATACACTTATCATTCCAATTCTTCATGTATACTTGTTGACCAACCTGTATATACAAGAGATAACACCAAGTGATCAGTGCTACTGAATGTAAGGCAATCAAAACCCCAAACATCGAAGTAGAAAGGATCACTATCATGTGTTCCTTGGCCAAAACAACAAAAACACGAAAATAAGCACAACTGAATATCACTGAAGCTATCAACATCATGAACCCCAACTTCTCTTCATGTCATGTTTAACCTAAACATGGATAAGTCACAACTAAATAACATCAAAGCAGTGAACTCTGTGCATGCTAGCTTCTCCTGATGTTACCTCAGACTAACATTAGAGTTTTAACTTTTTCAAACCAGAGATATGAACTGTCAACTAGAAAGTTTAACTGATCACAAAGGTTATCCACACAAACCAATAATGACAAAACAAAGATGAATGAGACTTAAAAGAAGAACAACAAAAACAAAACGAATTATAGACACACCATAACCAATAACCCGTGCTATACAGTGGTGTTATGTCAACACTGGTGAACTAACATTCTCACAAAGTGCATATGCCGAGAGACTTCCTCAAACTGAAGAATCTCTCACTATCCAAAGGCTTAGTAAACATATCAGCAAGCTGATTGTTTGTCTCAATGTGTTAAATGTCAATTATATTGTCCTCAACCATGTCTATCAGGTAATGATGTCTGATATCAATATGCTTGGTCCTAGACTACTGAACAGGATTCTTAGCGATACTGATAGCACTAAGATTATCACAAAACATGAGAAGAGTATCACAATCTAGCCCATAATCCAACAATATATGTTTGAGCTATACAAGCTGGGTAACACAACTACCAACTGCTACATATTTTGATTCAACTGTGGATAGAGATACATAGTTTTGCTTCCTGTTATCCCATGAAACCAGATTGTTTCCCAAATAAATTTAGCCTCCACTTGTGGATTTCCTGTAATCTACATCACCTGCCCAATCAGAATCACTAAACCCACAAGATTAGCGTTTGTGTCATATGGGTACCAAATGCCTAAAGACAAGGTTCCAGATATATATATATATCTACGAATTCTCTTCACAACACTCATATGAGATTGCTTTGGATTTGCCTGGTTCTGGCATACACACGAATAGAATATATGATATCAGGTCTAGATGTAGAAAGATACAACAAACTGCCTATCATTGATCTGTACAATGTTGGATCAACATTGTCTCCAGTTCCATCCTTGGTAATCTTTCCTGAGGAATACATGGGAGTATTGCAAGGCTTTGACTCAGCTAGTTCAAACATTTTCACCAAATTCTTTGCCTACTTCTCCTGATTCAGGAATATGCCACTCTTTGTCTGTTTCACTTGAATTCCAAGATAGAACTGCAGTTCACCCATCATGCTCATTTCAAAGGTTCATGTCATAGATTCAACAAACTTGTCTAGAAAAGACTTATTAGAAAAGTCCTAGTCGACACGATAAGAAAAGTCCTAGTCGACAATGGAAGTTCAACAAATATGATGTTTCCTAACATCTTTATGAAAATGGAATTGGGACAAAATTACATGAAGAAGGTTACTTCCCCCCCCCCCCCCCCCCCCAATGGATTTAGAGGATCCATTGTGGTGTCAATCAGGATAGTAAAACTCTAAATGTCTTTTGGAAACTATCCTATTAGGAAAACTACGAATATAAAATTTCTGGTGGTGGATACTCCGCTCACCTATAATTTCATAATTGGAAGGCCTGGACTGAATGAATTCAGAGCAATGGTATCTAGAAAGGAAGGAAGAAAGATTATGAAATGAAGAAAGAAAGATCAAGAAAAGAATAAAGCAAAATTAAGAAAAGAAGAAAGCAAGATCAAGAAATGAAGAAAGCAAGAACAAGGAAGGAAGAAAGCAGCAAGAAAACTTCATTAACAAATACTTCATTAACAAAAAAAAGATATCAAGAAAAACCGATGTCTACCCATGCAAAGTACCAAATGCAACGAACAAACTAACTTGTCCCAAAAAAGACAAGAAACAAGTATCACATGAACTATAAGTTGAAGAGAAAAATAAAGGCACAACCTGGATTTCTATTGTTAACATAACAAGGAAAAAGCTCTCGAATCTTAAAAAGAGGCATTTTTCTTTTCGTGGAAGTTGATACTGCTAAACTCTTCTCTCACGACTGTGGCAATCTACTTTATGTCAGTCCTTAAGGCCCCTAAGAAAAACCTAAATATCCTCACAAAAAATAAAGGAAGATTCTTTAGGGGAGGGGGCGAAGATGTTAAAAACATTTCATGGGTAAAATGGATTTTATTTTTGCACAGCAATAAGAGAGAACTTTATTGAGAAACAAAAGGAGCATAAGAGATACTCCAACACAACATAATATCAAGAACCTAGAAATATTGTATGGAAGTTCAACCAATCCTAAAAAGAAAAAATAAAACCCTCCTTAGAAGATTTTAACAAACACCATGTTCTTAAGGTAAATGAAGATCGCGGGTTAAAGAAGAACTTAATAAATCTTAATGGCGCTATACTTGCAAATGGAAAATGGAGGCTTTTGCAAGGGGAAATGCACCGTTGAAGCAAGTTATTGCGTCAAAGTATGATATTCGACACCTTAATCAACCTTTAACTTTCGATGGAATTCAAGGAAGAAGTGTCTCAATATGGTGGAGAGATGTTGCTCTCTCGACCCTCGATCGAAATGGTGGTGATTAGTTTGTATGGATGTTCTAAATCACTTGGTTTATTTAGTGTGACTTTATTATCCGTTTACTCTTTCTTTTGCGTACTTCTTATTTCATATTTATTGATTTTAGTATTATTTCATGTTTTCTTAAAATTTTATCGAGTCAGACGAAAGAAGCTAAAAGAACCAAATTGGATGTTTTGAGACAAATGGGTCAAGACATTATTTCAGGATATTCAGGCGCTACAAAAGCGCTACAACACTACAACAATGCAAAATACCGAATATAACAAGATTGAATAAATACACCAAAAGACTGTAGGAAGAAATTAGGAGGAGGCGCGATCAGAGGCGCAAAACAGGCAGAACGCGTGTCCCAGATGCGATTGGCGCGCGATCGGGATGAAAGTTGGGTCGACTTCAGAAACCCTAAAACGAAGCCCAGAGCGGAGAAAAACTATAAATGAAATGCTACGTTCAACAGTTAGGACACCACTTCCAGACAACTTTTACAATAACATTCAACCACTTTCTGACACAGAAACCCTAAGAGATTGTTTCTAGAGAGAAAATACCATCAAAGTCTCGTTCTAGTTTAGTTGAGTCATGTTTTGAGAAGAAAATAGTTTGTGAATAAGAAGATAGCAAAAAGGAGTAAAGAAGATAGTCAAGCAACAATGTTCCACTGGATCCGAGAAGCTTTTCTTATTCTCTCTACTTTATCTATATTATTTATTTCTTTATTGATTGTTGAACTCATGACTATGAGGAGCTAACCTACTTGTTTTTAGAGCAGAGAAGTAACTCTGATTTATGAATAGGGATAAAAGCATCAAGCCCCCTGAACTATACACGTTTTGCGAATTGCCCCTTAAACATAATTAATAAGCATTTTCCCCCTTAAACTATGCATGTCTGTTAGATTTGCCCCCTGACCAGGTTCTCGGCTAGTTTTGGACGGAATATTTCCCGTTCGAGGTATTTTTTAGCCTATTTTTTGTCATAAACTACCAAAATACATCTAGTACAATACATATGAGTAGTGTAGGGGGAATATTCACGCCAAAAATGGCCAAAAATACAACGAAGGGGAAATCGCATTTTTGCCGGAATATGATCCGTTCAAGGTATTTTTTCGCCTACTTTTTGTCATCCACTACCAAAACACATCTAGTACAACACACATGAGTCAGGTGAGGGGAAATATTTCTGCCAAGAATGGCCAAAAATAGCCAAAAACCTGGTCATGGGGCAAATCAAACAGACGTGCATAGTTTTAGGGGGAAAACACTTATTAATTTTCTTTAAGGGGCAAGTCGCAAAAACATGTATAGTTCAGGGGGCTTTATGCTTTTATCCCTTATGAATATGTTTATTTGTTTTGCTTGATGTGTGTTTGATGATTTTACATGTCTAGATTGAATAGTTACTTATGTTGTTGACTAATCCTACTCTAGCTAGGATAACGAAAGCACCCGTATAAGGCGAGTGTAGAATGCTAAGGATAGTTATAAACATGCAATTTGTGACTTTGGTGTGATAACGCAACTGATGTGCAACCCCTAGATCACACTACATCAATATTAATTATGTATGTTTTGTTAAAACGATTCAGATGAGTTAAAAACAACTGACAACTGGGTTGAACCGTTAACACGATAGATTATTAGGGACTCATAGATTTATGGTTGGAATAACTTGTGCCATAGGTCAGGGATCCACTAGACATGCAAACATCAAACTATCATCAAGCACTGTAAGTAAATATAGGTAGTTTGTCTATGAACTACTATGGTTAAGTCAATTTGAAACTCGACCTATAAACAATCTTTCAAATTATTTTTTAGAACTACAACCAACCAATTAATCATTAAATTCTATCTTTAGTTAGTTTAGTTAGTTTAATTAGTTAATTGCTCTCTACTTGCATTCATTAGTTTAATTGTTTACTTGTTTTTAATTGTTTTACTTGCTTCCAAAATCACAATCCTGATTTACTATTTTGTTGCATCATATATAGATTTCCATTGTGTTCTAGAATAGTTATTGTGTGTATTTTTAGTATAAAAAGCATTCACTACATCCTGCAAACACAAGAGAAAAGATCGTGAAAACCGTTAGTATCTTGTATTTAAGTGATTCATACATTAATCCACCAATCCCTTGGGATATGATACTTAGTTTGTAACTATACTTACCATTTTATTATTACTTGATCCGGGCACTTGCGATGAATGAGAACTGAGGTATAATATTTATCGTTAACTGATATTTCGTGAGAGTTACACCCCATCAGAGTTTTCCCCCATCAAGTTTTTGGTGCTGTTGTCGGGGAGTAACGGTATTGTTTTGTGTGAATCATCAAGCTTTTGTGTCAAGGTACTAACTCTTTTGTGTTCTTCAGGAATTGAACGTGGAAGAAATAAGGTCAGCAAAAGCACTCCATGGGAGCACACCATCAATCTAATTGGTACACCGCACAATTCAAGGAACACATCAATAAATTTGCTTTACCACGGCCAAAATCCAACATCAATCTGGTGGATGAAGAATTGATGAAAGTGGTAAAATTGGAGCAATTTGAAGGAGAGCCATCTGATAACCCTCATGTGCATGTTGAAGAATTCAAAGAGGTATGTCATCACTTTGGTGTGACGGGGAATAGAAATTGGAAGAAATCTTCACTCGTTCATTGACAAGAAAGGCAAAGGAATGGTATGACACTGAAGTCAATTGGGGGAAAGACTTGGCAACAACAATCAAAGAACTCAAATTCATGTTCCGTGAAGGTGTGCACAAAATAATGGAAGGTGCGAATTCTGAATTTCAAAAAAAAAACGTGGAGACACATTTGTCGAAGCATGGATTGAATTTCAAGAATTTTTGGGAAAAGCACAACATGACTACATGGACAGGGGTAGCACCAGGTTTGATGTGTCTTGGTTAGAAGAAAAGCACGTGAATGACACCTACTATTTGGGGTCAAGTAATGTTAATCGCCACATTGTGGATTGAGTGGGGAACTCTAATATGGAGAAATATTTCAGCTATTACCACCTAATGTAGCATTCCACTTGATGTATAACTGCGTGCTATCGACAAAGAAGCAAGGAGCTCTCACTGCACGGAATGCAACATTTAACATTGTAGATGGAGTCTTGTGAATGAACATCAACGGTAAGGAAGAGGTGATGAAGATATGAGCAAATGAGGAGAAAGACCAAGGTACAAAAGGTGCACCCAATGAACCCTGATATTTTTCACCAAAATTGTCGAGCTAATCGACAATAAACTAAGCGATGTGTGGGAGGAAACCCACAATAATAACTTTTTTATAATCGAGTCTTTAGTTTATTTATGTCTAGAGTCATATATCGCATGAAATTTTCTGTTTGTCTTTGAGCTAAGCACTGAGATAGGAAATGAGAAAAAAGTGAGAACATATAAGTGGAGAGACAAACAGGACAAAATCCAGACGACTTTGGACAAAAGTAAGGACAACACGAATCAGAGCATGCTGAGCAGATTTTTTCAGTATCAGGCGCGATCTCACGCCCTACCACTGTTCACATCGCACTTCACACTCACGATCAAGACCGCGTTTTGATTTCGGGATACCAGAATTTCAGAAGATACCGCGTCAAAGTCACACCGTGCCTGTAACGCGCAATTGGACAAGCGATGGCTACATTGCGCCTCTTATTTATCTTGCAAGACACATTTCTCAGTATGAACGGCAATAGGAAACATGCAGAATTCAGAATCTACGGAATTTGCTGAGCAATCTCTATCGCTACCTTCCTATCATGCCTATATTTCGCTTGTGATTAAATTCCATTGATATATGAATTATTTCCATTATGACTATAATTATTATAGAACATTATGCAATTTAAATAAAATTTCCAAAATTCTTTAAGAACTATTTTATATATAACTCTAGTCACTTTTATAATTCTACTATCTCTCATGATTCATAAGACTATTTCTTCTCTATTTTTCTATTCATCACCTCTCTTGAAAGAATTTTTTTTTATTTCTTTGTAGAAGAACATGGCATCTGGACGTTACTTTACGATGGATCTAAAGACAAGAAAACCGACAACAATGGAGAAACTTAGCATGGCATAACCAAGTTACGATCTCACGAAATTTAAATCAAGAAGGTGCTATGAGAAGTACATCCAGTTGTTGAAAAGGGATTTTGTGGATGAACAAGCTTTTGCAGTTACATTGATTAGCATGAGGAAAATCAACTTAGAGCAAGTTGCACTGAAATCGAGGATCATTAAAGACAACCTAGTACATGAGTTTTATGCCCACTATGATCTTAGGGAATCATCAACTATCACCCGATTTCCTGAGGTCCACTTCACTGCACAAATAATCAGCGAACACTACGATCCAAAGAAGAGATCCATGGAGATGTGAGGTGCCTACCAGAATATATGAAAATAAGTCGCATCAGAACAGCTCAACACAAGCAATATAGGGTTTCAATTCAACCAACAATGCAAGCTTGAAGCTGATTATGGATTACTTATAGCCTGTTTTAAACAGCTTTATTTGTTCGTAAGTTCAAGAATACCACCTGTCAACAGGAGGATAAGTTTAATAGGAACAAGCAAAAATCATGATGAGCATTAAATAAGGAGATACTCCTAACATTGGGGAAATTATAATCAATGATATTGGGGATCACACTGCTGATTGTCCACCATACTTGATGTATTTTAGAGCACTTACCACTGCATTTTGTATCAAAGAAGGTTGTCCAGAACTTGATACATATATTCATCACCGAAATACATATCACATAAATCACATTGCGAGGCAAATGATCAAAACTACGTTCAACACTAACGAGTCATCAACAATTGAGTCAATTGAAGAAATCTCATCACCAATACACAAGAAGTAGAAGACGTTTCATGACCAACTACAAGAGGTGAAAGAATGACTGGAGAAGGAGAATGCTGAGCTAGTGCACCAGTTGGAAGAAATCAAGGATCAAATCCAGAGCAACAACACCCACCATTGGAGGGAGTTGAGACAAATCGAGGAGAGCATGACAAATGAGGAAAGAAGTACCACCAGTCCGACGTGTGTCCTTTGAACTCGATCAGGGGAGTCCTCTAATCCATGCTTTAATTCTTTCTATTTTATGCAATGAGGACATCACATGATTTTAAGTTTGGAGTGAGAGCTACGTTTTTTCTTATACTTGTTTGTTATATATTTATCTTAGAGTTTGTTTTACAGTATAGTTTTGTTTTTTCAGTCATTAAAATGATATTTGAAGCATGAAAGCCTAGATAAGTTGGCATCAATGATGATATATGCATAATATAGTATGAATTTGAGATGAAAGAATACGTGAATACCTTTGGTACATCTTGTTTATATGGTCAAAACTGCAAAAGATGTTTAGTTTCATATATACCTTTCAATCTGCTGATGTGTATAATTGTGAAGAGAATGCTGCTTATTTATGAGATTATAGTAATGAAGTATGTGATTATGACTCTTGAACAAAATGCTTGAATATTGCTTTAGATCATTGTAGATGTAAATATGTTGAGTAAATGAAATATGCTATCGTTTCAAAATATTGAGTTTTAGCATTTCAAGCCAAGAACCTTTATGAACATAAGGTTATCCACTAAACATCACTGAAGCCTTTTCTATGATCATTTATTTATGAAGCCTACTTACCTACCATGAGCCGAAAGAAAATTTTATATCCTACCCATTTCTAGAGACTGATGTAGTGAATGAAGGAGGAATGAGGTAGGAGCTCAAAATAAAATCACGAGCTAAGAGAGAACATGAAAAAGAAAAGGAGGATGAAAATAATAGATAGCACACTTAACTTGATACAAACACTTTAAGTTTGGGGATGCCTCTCGAAGAATCTTGAAATATAGAATGGTTTGATTCTGGCGCAAATGAACACGCAAATGAAAAGATGCCAAAAAGAGCCTATCATGTATGACCAATGAAGAAGGCACAAACAAGGGAGGAAAAAAGAATGAATGGGTGATTTACTACATACATATTTGTAACTTATAAATGACTTTTTCCATTATAGCACACACCCAAGCCTGACATTACAAGCTAATAAAGTCCTAAATGATCCCCAACCTATGAAATTTGCTTGAGTCAATGGCAATAGAAAAGTGAAGTGATTATATATTAAGAGCTATGGTTTTATAAGTTTGCAACATGACAATAACTCTTATACATGAACAATAGTATCATACACTATCAGAACACATGAAACTCATGTGAAGATGAATGTACTAAATTTGATGCGCTTGTGTTCATCTATTCTATTTCATCTCTTTTTTCTGACCATATGTTGCATTCTGAGAATTCCCGCTTATAAGTGTTGACAACATTGAGTCAAGCTAGTGAGCTTGCTTGAGGACAAGCAGAGGTTTAATTATGGTGGTATTTGATGAACGTTTATTTAGCATGAATTTAGTATCCGTTTACTCATGCTTTTGTGTACTTTTTATTACTTCATCGGAACACACATTTAGCTATGAAAAATGTGAAGACAAGAGCTATGAATAAATTAAAAGATGATTTTTAGTTTACTAATCTATTAGTGCAAATTCGAATTTGCTAAAAGAATTGATTTAAATCTATAATTGAACAGTTTTACACATGAAAAAAATCGACTTTAGATTACTTAGACTTGTAACAATATTTTGAGTGATTGACATTGTTAAGTGTATTTCTCCATTACACTTGGCATTATATATTTCACCCCCGAAAAATCGAATTCTTGGCTCGTCTTGTCTGCACTTGTCGATAGGATCCCTACACTCGTATCTCCCGCCCTTCACCTGCACAACACATGCCAAGCATTACTTCAACACTTGACACATATACCTGTTACCTCCCATCTTCACTTTCATGACACATGGTAGCCACTACCCTTACATTTGTGACCTCTCATCCCGATCATTATGACACATAACAACCGCTACCATACTCTTGTCACTCTTTAAGAAGGCATCTATCTAAATCTATGAGCCTAATTTGAAAGGGAGCGTACTGGTGTACCACCAAAGGTGATCACCCCTCTTGGTTTCTTTGTACTATTAAAGAGTTTGGCACTTACCCCTACATTTCAGATATAATAGGCCAGAAACTTAAGCTTAAACGAGACCATGTCATGATGAAAAACTAACTAAACATGAAAATTAAAGTATTATAGTCAAACGAAAAATTAAAAGAGTTAGCGAAATAAGGCGCTAGTTATTATACTTTAATTAAAACTCAAACCAAATCAACACTCGCCATAAAATCTTTAAAATCTTGCCCAAAGGTTTCCAAAGTATGGAAGAAAGGAAAAAAAAAACATGAGTACACCATATGAGAATCTTATTGACTCATATGTGTGTCAATAATAAAGAACTTCCACTGAAAATCAACTTGATTCAATAAAAATTTAATAAAAGTATCAAAATTCCAAGACGTCGTGTCATCAATGACAGGAGTGCTTTAAATTACTTACTTGTATTGAATAAATCGAACACTTATGATGTGTAAAAATTTCATTATTATTGACTAGTAAATGGAGCAGACGGTACCCGCGAGCAGAATACTTTTTTAGTGTCATTTTATATGGGTTAAAGAAGAAGATTCATCCAATGACTATTGGTTTTTTATTTTTTTTATAATAAAAGAAATAAAGAGTTTGACTAAATAAAAAAGCATGTGCCGTAAATTTGGAATATAAAAATGAAAGAAAAGCATAATACGAGAAAAATAAGTTATTAATTACAATTAGTGTTGTTATTAATTAGTCTAACTTAGTTTGTAAGGCTACTTTGAAAATTTAATTATATATTTTTACAATGTAGCTAAAATTCAAAGGTTAAAGTTAAAAATAAAAAAATTAGTGTCACAAATGAGTTTTTTTATATAATAATATATAGATGCCAAAAAGAGTCTTTTATCCACTCAAGTGAACACCCATCTCTTCTTATAAGGAGTAACTAGCAAATGTAGCACGCGGTTCCCGCGAGCATAATTCTTTTTTCAATGTCATTCTATGTGGGTTAAAGAAGAAGATTTATCTAAATAACATGTCCCATTAATTCTGAGTAGAACAATGGAAGAAAAGCAGATTATGGGAAAAGTAAGTCATTAATTATAATTAGTAATATAATTAATTAGTCTAACTTAATTTGTAAGGCTATTTTGGAGATTTAATAAGAAATTTTCACGATATAACTAAAACACAAATGTTAAAGTTGAAAATCAAAAAATTAGTGTCACAATAAGTTTTTTATATAATAGTATATAGATTACCTTACAGTCAAAAACATGTGGTATGGTACATAAGAAAACTACAATCTAACCAAGGGTCAACGACCTCTCGATGTATCTAAGAATAAGTGGACTAGCCAGAAATAAGGTTGAACTGCAAACCAAGTTGAATTCAACTAACATAATAAAATATATTAAATACAACACAGAGACCAATGTATCATATTGGACGACTCAACATCTTTTAAAACGACCAATCAACATTCAACTTGCTTTAAAGGAAAAAAGTTCACAATGCAATTATTTATGCATATCGTCCAATTCTTTTCTAAATTGGTTAGCAGTCTTCGAACTCACCTAAATATAAAACTGCAAAATTAAGAGAGCACTATATGGCTAATCCGAACTCCATATTCGAGGAGTTCTTCCATTGATATTGATAATAGTAATATGATTTAAATTTAGTTTTAACTAGCATGCTGGATATAAAATTACTACATTGACATGATATATATTATATTTAAAAAATATTGAAATTGAAAAGGGATAATGCTTATAGCCTTATACACTCCCTTGATTTTCTTTGCACGTATCATCTTTAATCTCAAAAACTCATCAAACAAATTGTTTTTTTTCTATTATCAAATAAATAATGTATAATATAACTTGGTATTCAAGGCTAATGATTTGTGCAGGGTAACATTAGAGTTCTCTCCTAATCTAACTTTTGTAAATTTAGTTTTAAAATCTTGATTATTATTAATACCCAATAGTTTTATCCTGTTTCACATCAGCCGACACAACGTTTTCTGTATGTTGGCGTCAGTAATGACTTACTGCATAAATAATTGAGTGTCTTCGAGTTTAGACCGAAATTTGATTTTCAATAGTTGGATATATGGAAGTATATGAATTCTTATGTTGTTTTGAGGGAAAAAAACAAAAGATTCACCACTCACATCTTTGCTGTAATAATTAATTATTAGAGACTTTCGGACAAATTCAAACTAATCAAGTATTTGAAGGCCAGCACTGCCTTTGATTTTTTCTGGAACATCCAAAAGGGTCCATTAAATTTATTTTATCGGCATATGCTTTTACATATTTTATATAATTTAAATGTAATAAGAAACGAGTGATACAGACCAAAACGTAGACTGCACATGCGCACTAATTCGCTTAAATATCGGAAACTGTGCTTGTAAGGCATTTTAGTAATTTTACACGGTAGTGAAATGAATAAAAATTTCCCTTTGTTTCCTCGAAAAATATTAAAATACTTTTATTTTTGACTCTATCAAAACGACAAATATATGTAATTTCCATGTTAGCTATAACCACAATTTTTACAAATTTTATGAAGCATGCAGAAACGTTCTCAAAATATTATGAAACATTTCTAATTTTTAGCTGATTAAAACCTACTTCGAAACCGAAACTTTAATTAATGAGCATGATGCAGAAGAAAGGATGAAGGAGACCCCTTGATTTCTAGCTACTAATAACATTTTATGTTTGGTTCAATTGCTATTAAAAAGCGAGGATACCACAACGAATTTGACAAATCATATTTACTAGCTTAAAACAAATCTGAAAAAACAAAAAGAACCTAGCTAGCTAATACAAACAATCAATTAAACATGCTTTTTCTTTTTATAATAGATAAATATCAAACATGTGGGGTCCCTCGCGAAACTAATTAATGTCGCAAAATGCGCATGAACCTACTGTTTCAAAGCGCGAATATTGCCAATGTTGTAATATACATTTGTTCAAAAAACAAATTTGAAATTGTGGATTGGGTCGATACGTTGTTGTTAACTTAACACTGGAGTTTTAACAACAGTTTGGTATGTTGGTAATCCAACGATGTTACTTTAACAACATACCAGTGCAGCGGAATAAACAAACACCGAATTTAAGAAGTGAATATAAGATTATATTAACTTCCGAGCCGTAGGCAAAATAACCCGTTAAAGTTTTAACAAAAGTCGTTCTCTCAACTCTCAAGCTCCTCACTCTCAAATTGATTGAACTAAGCAAAGCACACAAGAATTGCTTCGACTATCTCTAAAAGCTCCTCACTCTTAGATCTATTCTAACAACTCACAAACTTTGCTAAAGCAAGACAACACTCAACAACTTGTAAATAAATCTCTCGGATTGATTAGCTCGTGTCTCGTGTTTGTCTTGATATACTTCACATCTATATTTAGGTTCTTGACTTGGACTTCAAGGTGTGTTGTACACGGTTGGTAATTCTCATAGTTTCCTTATCGAACTCATCTTCCTTGTTCTCGCAGTCCTTCTTGAATAATAGTTCCTTCATTAATGATCTAACTAAGGACTTATTCAAATCAAGACTCATCTTGGAAAGCTTTTATAGTTGCACTGGAACTCTTCTTTCCTTGTAGAGCGGTTTGCTTAATTAAGGAAACTTTCCTTCTTGGAAACTTGAGCGTCCAACCTATGACAAGTTTGTTTCCAGAATAATAATCAAAGACAATCACAACTGTGGAACTCAATTAGTTAAATGAATAAGGCAAAGCAATAATAATAAATATAAACAAGATTGTAAACCGAATTCTGCTCAGCAATGTTACTCTAACATTGACTTCTCAGTGTTAACCTAACATTGCCAAAATACCCGCACTTTCAATCTCCCCCTTTTTGCCTCACAAAGTCTAAGAACATGTTCTAATCAGATCAAATTATTCAGACAAACTTCACTATCTTATAACAATGGAAAACTAAGTACACTCCCCCTGAATATCAGAAGGGACTAACTCAATGTTATTCTAACATTGATACTTTCAATGTTGTCATAACATCCATCTTTGTCAATATTGGATTAACATTGAGTCCAGACAGATGTTCTAACATTGAACATCTCAATGTTAACTTAACATCAGAGAACAGTTAACACCTGCAAAACAGAGTTAGTACTTTGTAACCAAAATTCAAATAGCATAAGCAGAAACACTAAGTAACAATATAGAGAAGTACTTAATTACAGACCATACTAAGTAGCAAGGAACACACTCCTTGATGAAACAAAAACAGAAACAGAAAAATGCAAAGAAAACAGAATTATTAAAAGAACTCAGAAATTTTTAAATTTGATCTACTCTCCCCCTTTTTGTGAGGAAGGCAGGTCCTTCAAATGCTTCCTGAGGCTGTCAATCTCCTACAACCTCACTTGCTTGTCAGCTATCTCTCTTTGGGTATCCTTATACTCTCTGTCAAGCCAAACCAGAGTCTCCTCCACAAATGCATCAGCAATCACAGAGCAGCTATCACCACTTGAAACTGGAACAGAAGAAGCAGCAAACTTGAGAGTCTTCTTCTTCTTTTTCCTGCTTGGACCAGCTTCTGCATTGGGATTCCATGGCAAGTCTTGAATCCTGACTTGAGTAACGTAGTTCCTGGTGATGGTCATCTTGGCCTTGTTCTTGATCCAACCCTCTGTCTTCTTGGTCCTGAAGCCTTGCTTCACCAGAATGCTGGATATCAGAGAGGGATATGGAATGATTCCCTTTGCCCTTGTTGTGACCTCCTTCATGTGCCTCAATACTTTCTCCCCTATGTTCACACTCAGCCCATTCTTCAGTTTATACACCAACTTTGCAGATTCTTTAGTCATAAGAGCGGTGTTGGAAGATGGCATCCCATTATAGGTGGAGATCTTGTGTAGTACAACACTTAAAGAGGTCAGCTTTGTAGTTGGAAAGTTGTCATTCCACTTCCTTGTGAGTCCACCAGCGAGGTCTGTGATCACCTCATCCATGCTAGGATCCTCAGTTTCCTCAGGATCAGGAAGTTCCCAAGATTCATTGATCATAGAAGGACAAATGTCATAGACATTCATCCTTATCCAAGCTTTTCCAAACTTGGGAGAGCCCTGGTGGCACACCTACTGAGAGAGGTTCATGTTAAACTCTCTAATCACGTCAGGGACATATGATGACTGATTCATCACAGAGCCCAGCACACCCCTTGCTTCAAGCAACTCATACAGCCTATTTTCCTTGAACATTTCCTCATTAATGTTCCTCTCCATGTGAATAACCCTGGCTTGATAAGCCTCCCATTGTTCCACTGCCTCAGCTGACACATAGAAGTCAGAATAAGGCTTCTTGGGATACTCCCCATCAAGCACATCAAAGTACTCATCGCTGTCTGATGTTGGAGTAACATCAGCAGGGTCATCAGCTACCAGCAGATCTTCTTCCTCAACTTCCTCTTCCTCTTCCTTCTCATCATCTTCTTCTACTTTTTCTTCTTCTGACTCAGCCTCAGAAGATTCAACAATCATCTGCTTAGCATTTCCCTTCCTAGCAGCAGTAGCTAAGGCAGAGAGAGTCAGGCTCTCTTCTTCTTCTTCTTCTCTCTCAACCTCTTCAGGTTGATTGTTACCCTCATCAACAACATCTTGGTTACCCTCAGTAGTAACCTCCTCAGTCACAGTCTCTTCAACCATAGTCTCATCAACTTGATTACTTTCCTCAGGAAGAGTATCCGCCTCAGCAGCAGCAGCAGGCTCAACAGCATTAGCCTCAGCTGGCTCAGTATTCACCTCAAGGTTTTCACTTTCATCAGTACCAACCACAGACTCACCCCCAACATTACCCTCAGGGACCTTATGCAAAACCTCAGACTCACCCACAGCAACAACATGGGCCTCTTTCTCCCCCTCAATACCAACTTCAGCAGTTATATCTTGAGTAGGGTTAGCCATCATTACCTCATTTTCAGCGTTGGTGGGAGTGGAGGTTTGCTCAGCAGTTTCGGATGTTGAACCAACATCGCCCTTTGTGGGTTTCTTACCCTTTCGCCGTTGATAAGTGGATTTCCTCTTTGGTGCGACGGCGGCGACGGCAGCTTCAGTGATTGCACGTCTGGTACTGCGGCGTACTGGCTGTTCAATCTGCTCAGCAGCATCTACAAGAGCATCAATGGAAGACTTGCATGCCATTGTTAGAGTAATTTTAGAGAAGAAAAGAAGAATCTAAATTAGAAGAGAATTTTGATTGCACAAGATTTTTGTAAGCGTAAACAGTAAGAAGAGATTAGGACAAATTATATAAGCAATCAGATGAAGAGTAGTGATAGTGGTGTTGTAATATGTTACCAAAATAATCGGACCACTGTGACACGATCCCACCCATGTTTAACTTACCACGTGTCAGTGTTAGGTTAACACGTAACCAGAGCAGTCTCCAAACCTGAAAACTTGTAAGTTACAATGTTTCAATGTTGAACTAACATTGGCAAGTTAACATCGGTGAGGGAAGTTGCAGGTGCATGGATTCATCCAAAGCAACATCATGTGAGAGCGTGAGATATTCATGTATATTGATCTGAAACCTCAACCAAGTACATAGGTACAAAGACATAGATTAAGATCATCAGTATGAATAAGTGACAAATCAGACAGAAAAACACAGAGTGGATGTACATATCCAGGGAAAATATTTTCCCACATCATAGAAGATCACAAAACATAGTGTTTTACCTGCAGTTGGTCACCCACGAAGCATGCCTCAACACATGATTCCTAGGATTACTACTCCGCCTAAGCCCAAACTGACATAAGGAAATAATGCAGAACTAGAATGAATGGAACAATGTTAGATCAACGTGGGGTGATGGTAACCAAGTACAAATAGTTTACTGACTGAGATCAGGACATATCAATTTATCTTTTACTATTATCATGAACTCTTTTGAACAAAAACTGGTGAATGTTAAAGGATAGTTTCATCACTGAATGTGGGCATCACAAGACTCCACACACCCCAACAACTTAACCATCAGCTACAGACTAGGAAAGTATAAAGGAACTGAATGAAGACAATACATTTATCATATACTTCTTCACCCCAACTCCTCATGCATACTTGTTTACCAACCTGTTTAGAAGTGAAATACCAAGTGAACAATGCTACTGAATGCAAGTAGTCGAACTTAGGATCACTATCATGCATAACCTTGGCCATAGACAAAAACACAAAAATAAGCACAACTGAATGACAATGAAGCTCTCAACATCATGTACCCCAGCTTCTCTTCATGGTTTGTCTAACCTAACATGGATAAGTCACAACTGAATAACATCAGAGTAGTGAGCTTTGTGTACCCCAGCTTCTCCCAGATGTTAGGTTAACATTCACAGACTAACAACAGATTTCTTACTTTACAAAACTCTTGATATGTACCTGTCCACCAGCCAAATCAGCTATTTATACAGATTAACCACACAGCCCAACAGAATCTCTAATTAAGATGTAAAATGCAAGAAAGAAGAATGCAAAAAAGAAACATAAAAGAATTACAGATACACCACAACCAATAACCAGTGCTAGACAGCGATGTTATGTCAACACTGGTGTACTAACATCCCCAGACAATGCACATGCCAAGAGAATTCCTCAAACTGAAGAACCTCTCAGAATCTAAGGATTTAGTGAACATATAAGCAAGCTGATTGTTAGTTTCAATGTGTTCAAAGCCAATGAGCTTATCCTCTACCATGTTTATCAGAAAGTGATGCCTTATATCAATATGTTTTGTTCTAGAATGTTGCACAGGGTTTTTAGAGATGCTTATAGCACTAAGATTGTCACAGAACATAAGTAAGGTATCACTGTCTAACCCATAATCCAGTAGCATGTGTTTAAGCCATACCAACTAGGTGACAAAGTTGCCTGCTGCTATGTATTCAGATTCAGCAGTGGAGAGTGACACACAATTTTTCTTTCTACTGTACCATGAGAACAAGTTGTTCCACAGATAAAAACATCCTCCACTTGTAGACTTTCAATCATCAGTGTCACCTGCCCAGTCTGAGTCACTGAAACCTACAAGATTTGTGTTAGTGTCATAGGAGTACCAGATGCCAAGAGCCAAAGTGTCAGATATATATCTAAGGATTCTCTTCACAACAATCAGATGTGACTGCTTTGGACATGCCTGGTACCTAGCACATACACAAATAGAGAACATTATATCAGGTCTTGAAGCAGATAAGTAAAGTAAGCTTCCTATCATTGAACGGTACAATGTTGGATCAACCTTGGCACCAGTAACATCCCTGGATATCTTCACTGATGAAGATATGGGAGTCTTGCAAGGCTTTGAATATGCCAATTCAAACATTTTCACCAAATTCTTTGCATATTTTTCCTGACTTAGGAATATCCCATTACCTGTTTATTTTACTTGGAGACCAAGGAAGAAATTTAATTCTCCTATCATACTCATCTCAAACTGCCCTGTCATTGATTCAAATTTTTTTTCTAAAATAGAGTTGTTAGTTGAGCCAAAAACAATGTCATCCACATATATTTGAGCTATACAGACATGAGAATCTTTCTTCAAAACAAACAGTGTCCTATCTCCTTCACCTCTAACAAAGCCAAGACTTAAAAGGAATTATGTAAGTCTTTCATACCATGCTCTAGGTGCTTGTTTAAGTCCATACATGGCTTTTTCAAGCTTGTACACATGGTTGGGGTACTTAGGATCTGTAAATCCCTTAGGCTGTTCAACATATACTTCCTTATCAATTATCCCATTTAGAAACGCACCCTTTACATCCATTTGGTATAGTTTTATCTTAAGACAACATGCAATGGCTAGAAGTAATCTAATAGATTCAATCCTAGCAACTGGAGCAATGGTCTCATCAAAATCTACACCTTCAACCTGTGTGTATCCCTGAACAACTAGTCTAGCTTTGTTTCTAACTATGACCCCTTCCTCATTACTCTTGTTTTTAAATATCCACTTTGTCCCTATTACATTAACATTAGGTGGTCTAGGTACCAGTATCCAGATTTTGTTCTTAGTAAATTGTAATAGTTCATCCTGAATGGCATTAATCCAAAAGTTATCAAGGAGGGCTTCATTCACATTCTTAGGTTCTATTGAGAAGACAAAACAAGAGGCATTATCAATAGTACAAGTGAAGTTCATAAAAACACACAATTTAACCATATTCCTATAATCAAGTCTTTCTTTGTTGCGTGTCCTTACCCATTCAACGAGTTCACCTATTACCTGAGATGCTGGATGATCTTTCTGAATTCTAGCTGGGGGATCTCTTCTAGGTTCAGAGGCAACTTCATGTTCTGAGTCAGAGTCTTCTATTGTTAGTCTAACATCAGATCTCGCTGGTGTTAGTCTAACATCGTTCCCTGTCTCCTGCTCAGTGTTTCCAGCTTCCATTTCCAATGTTGGTGTAACATTGTCAGGAGTAACATTCTCGATTTCCACTGTTGGTCCAACATTGGGAACTGAGATGTCATCAGTACCTGTATCAAATGTGAACTTATCAAACACAACATTCACTGATTCCTGAATTGTCTTCAATCTAGGATTGTAGACTCTAAAGGAAGTACTATTGGCAGAGTATCCTACAAAGATGCATTTTTCACTTTTAGGATCAAATTTACTCAGATACTCCCTGTCATTAAGCAAATAACAATCACATCCAAATTCATGAAAATATGCAATATTTGGTTTCACACCCTTCAAGAGTTCATAAGGAGTCATGTTAGTTCCAGGTCTAAGGTACACCCTGTTACTAATGTGACAAGCAGTATTTAAAGCTTCATCCCAGAGTCTTTTGGATAGATCTTTAGCATTGAGCATAACTTTGACCATCTCTTGAAGAGTCATGTTCTTTCTCTCAGCAATCCCATTCTCCTGAGGGGTCTTAGGAGCTGAATATTCATGAAAAATACCTTTACCATTGCAATAGTTATCAAAACTAGCATTTTCAAATTTTTTACCATGATCAGACCTAATCTTAGTCACAGAAGAGCCATATAAGTTTTTAATACTAGCACAAAGAATTTTGAACTGATCAAAAGCTTCAGACTTTTCTTTAAGAAATTTTACCCAAGTGTATCAAGAGAAGTCATCTACAATCACAAAGGCATATTTCTTACCACCGAGACTACTTACCTCAATTGGACCCATTAAGTCCACGTGTAGCAATTCAAAACACCTACTAGATCTAGGATTAACATTATGTACCTGTAGGGGTGTATGAACAGCTCTGGTTTACTTACCCTTGAGGCAATCACCACACATAAGTTTACCTGGACAAGACAGCTTAGGTAAGCCTCTTACAACATCAACTTTCTGCAATTTCTCAAGGTTTCTGTAGTGAACATGTCCAAGTTTCCTATGCCATATAGAAGCCTCATCTATTTTGGCATGGAAACACTTTGCTTCCTCTTGGGCTAGGTAGCAGTTATCTTTGGATCTAGTACCTGTCATAACAAGAACATTATCACTATCATAAACATCACAAGAAACTTTGTCAAATGTAACCAGTAAGTCATCATCACACATCAGACTGATACTGATTAGATTTGCCTTTAACCCATCTACCAACAACACATCCTTCAAGGGTGGGAATCCATCAACACTTAGTATCCCCTTGCCAATGATCTTTCCTTTGGTGCCACCTCCATAGGTCACTGTTCCAGCACTCAAAGGTATCATTTGTTTAAGATTCTCTTTGCTGCCTGTCCTGTGTCTTGAGCATCCACTGTCGAAGTACCACTTACCTTAAAGGTTAGAGTACACATCAGAGAAAACAACATGGCATACAAGTTTAGTCTTAGCGGTTTTAGCTTTTTCTACCCAAGTTCTACTTTTCTATCCTGCACCTAATGTTGGTCTAACACCAGAACCTATTGTAGTTCTAACATTGGACACATAGGCTGTTTTCTTACCACATTCTTTTATGAATTTTCTACAGAATGATTTAATGTGGCCTGGTTGAAAACAGTACTGACAGATAAAAGTAGGTTTACTTTTTACAGTGTTGATGGTACCAGAACTCATATTACCAGATTCTTTAACAAAGCTTGTAGTTAAATAGGCAGAATTAACATTAGAAGAGGAAGGTTTCTCAACAAATCCCAGACCACATGTACCTGTATTACTCATGTTTAGTACCTCATCAAGTTTAGAAGTACATCCATTCCATTTGTCTATGATCTGTGAATCCTTTTTGAGTTTCTCCTTTACATCTTTTAGCTCAGCTTCAGCTTTGTCAAGGTCTCTCTCATAGAGTTTCAACACGTTCTTCAGACATTCAATGTCATGCTTCAGTGCTTTGTTACTCTTCATGAGTTTGACATTTTCTCTCTCAAGTCTGAGAAAGGTTGTATGTAGATCATCTAGGATTTCCTCCTGAGATATTTCTTCTTCATTGAAGTACTCTTCTTCTAGATCAACTGAGCCATGAAAACAATCGAAGTTAGTATCATCACAATCAGAGAGTACATCATAGTTAACCTGTGTATCATTGTTTTTCCAGTCTCCAAAGAAGATTTCCTGTTTTGCTATTGGTTCTCCAATGTTAGAGTAACATTGAGATTTTTGGCAATTTCTGGAGTCTTCTCCTGACCAGGTGATCCGAGTGCAAAGCGCAGCAGTGTTGATTTCCTCTGATTGTTCATCGGCACTTGTTCCAGATTCGAAGTCAGCTTCATTGAAGTCATCTACACAAACCCAATGAGAATCCCCTCTTGTTCTGAGGGTGTTATCACATTCATGTTTAGAGTGACCATACCCCTTACATTCATAGCACTTGGCATCTTTCAATTTCTCAGCATCTTGAGGCGTGCTCTTTGATGCCATGTACTTTACAAACTTGGGGGCAATTTCTTATAACCAAGGGCAGCATTATCAGATTGCTTTCCTTTATATTTCTCTTTGTAACCTAATTTACTAAACTTCCTGGTAATGTTTCCATAGTTAGAAGAGATCAACTCATATTCATCCTCGTCAGTTCCTGTAGAATCTGAGCCAGTACCTAGTAAGGCTAAAGCAAGTTTTTTACTGGACTTCCCTAGGAATTCTAGTTCAAACTCTTTTAAAGTGTTCATTAATGTTTGGAAGTCTATGTTGGCAAGATCTTTAGACTCATTCATAGCAATTCTTTTGACAGTGAACTTAGAAGATAATGTTCTAAAAGCTTTATAGACCATGGTTTGATTTGGGATGGTAAAACCTAAGTTTTGACACTGATTAGCAATATCAAGAAGTTTCTCAAAATAACTATCAATGCTTTCATCATCACTCATCTCTATCTTCTCAAAGTCCCTCAAAAGTTTTCTATATTTAGAGTCCCTCACAGCCACATCACCCTCACAAAGTAATTCAAAAACTTCCCATGCATCTTTAGCAGTTGTACAAGTTTGAATAAGTTTGAACATATGGTTACCTACCCAGCTAAGAATAGCATTGAGAGCCTTTTCATTGAAGTTGTAGAGAGCAATCTCATTGGATGTCCATTGTCCTCTTGGCTTAGGTACCAGATCAGCATCTCCATCTCTTGGCAAGTATGGGATGGTGTAGCCTTCTAGTACTGCGTCCCAAGCTCTCAGGTCGATGGATTTGATGTGAACTCTGAGTTTGATCTTCCAGTAGGCATAGTTGTTAGGACCTTCCAATACTGGCAACCTGCTGATATTGGGGTTGGAGTTGTCCATCTTGTCGTATCAACGCCAAACACCGGTGAAGTTGGTGCTTGACTCTGATACCAATTGAAATTGTGGACCGGGTCGATATGTTGTTGTTGTTAACTTAACACTGGAGTTTTAACAACAGTTTGGTATGTTGTTAATTCAACGATGTTACTTTAACAACAGACCAGAGTAATAGTGCAGCGGAATAAACAAATGCCGAATTTAAGAAGTGAATATAAGATTATATTAACTTTCGAGCCGTAGGCAAAATAACCCATTAAGGTTTTAACAAAAGTCGTTCTCTGAACTCTCAAGCTCCTCACTCTCAAATTGATTGAACTAAGCAAAGCACACAAGAATTGCTTCAACTATCTCTAAAAGCTCCTCACTCTTAGATCTATTCTAACAACTCACAAACTTTGCTAAAGCAAGACAACACTCAACAACTTGTAAATAAATCTCTCGGATTGATTAGCTCTTGTCTCGTGTTTGTCTAGATGTACTTCACACCTATATATAGGTTCTTGACTTGGACTTCAAGGTGTGTTGTACACGGTTGGTAATTCTCCTAGTTTCCTTCTCGAACTCCTCTTCCTGGTTCTCGCAGTCCTTCTTAAATAATAGTTCCTTCGTTAGTGATCTAACTAAGGAAAGACCCCTTCTTCAAATCAGGACTCATCTTGGAAAGCTTTCCTAGTTGCACTGGAACTCTTCTTTCCTTGTAGAGCGGTTTGCTTAATTAAGGAAATCTTCCTTCTTGGAAACTTGAGCGTCCAACCTATGACAAGTTTGTTTTCTGAATAATAATCAAAGACAATCACAAATGTGGAACTTAATTAGTTAAATGAATAAGGCAAAACAATAATAATAAATATAAACAAGATTGTAAATTGGATTCTGCTCAGCAATGTTACTCTAACATTGACTTCTCAATGTTAACCTAACATTGCTAGAATACCTGTACTTTCAGTTTTAAATCTCAAAAAAAAAAAGTTTTATATACAACACTTATTAGGTATATAGTTGGTGTTTGAAAACTCTTAAATAAAAATGAAACTAGCTTTTGGCTTAAATTAAGTAGCTATTGGTGTATGTAAATTTGACTTACGTTGTTTGAAAACTTATCTAAATCTGAAAAAAAAATTACAATTTTAAAGCTGTATGGACTTATTTTTAACTTAGGATAGTCAATTTTAGCTATTTTCATATCAAAAAAAAAGATAGTCAATTTTAACTACATTAAATTTACATCTATACAATTATATCATTTTATTTATTTAACCTTAAATATTATCCAATAAAGTCTAAAAACATATAATACAATCTAGTAGCCTTTTTATTTCTATCCATGACTACTGAGGTATTTTTAATGAAACAAATCTTTTTAATATTATGTATCTTCTTACAAACTTGAATAAAGTTGAATCTCTAAATTGAATTATCACGTCAAAATGCTTCGAATTAAAATATAATAATTTATGAAACTAATAATATTATGAGCATGAACATATTATTTATAAAGATTCTATTTTATAACTAGGCAATTAGTTTATGTTCTTTTAAATTGAGTACCAGCTAGCAGACAAAGGAAAGATCTCTTTTGGAACTTGAACACAAGAGAGAGAAACGTTAAACCCTAAACTCTAAACTTTAAACCCTGATAAATAAAGTTAATTTTTATAGTGGCGGAATTGGTTTTCATACAACAATGGAGAGTATTAAGCCGAAGACTTGGGCTTGGATTAGAGCTCATGTGAAAGGGTTTTATTTTTTATTTTTTATGATTGGGTGATTGAACCTCCACTATGCGTTGGATGTAATTCTCGAGGGTGTGGTGAAATGTAAGGTGTTAAAGCACCCCTTATGCTTCTCTATTTAACGATAAAAAAAACACAAGAGAGAGAAAAAGGGATAACACAAAAATTTCCCCCCAATTCGTTCTAGTCAAGCCTCTCGACCTATCATTAGCTTCAGAGCTGCAATAGTTATGGTATTAAAGAATAAGTTAATAATGTGTAAGTGAGGACATTATAGTCACTTCAAAAGCAAATCAACAAAATAAATTTTTTTTTTCTCCAAGCACTCTACCATGAAAAATTTAGGTTTTAGCTGATTTTTCAAATGCTGTTAGTGTTTTAATTAAAGTTGTATTTTAGTACATTAACTTAAATTATGAACTTTAATTTTTTTCAAAAGAGTTTGCAAATATCACATAGTTGTGTCGTAGGCAACTTTGCAAATTAGTTTTGTTCCTCTGAAATATGTTATCATTTAAGCTGAACTATAATCTCATATATGATGTAGGTATAATTAAATATTAAGTTTTTTTTTTATTGCTCATCAATATTAAATATTCTATCTTTCTCCGTGTAACCTCAACGACGTGGTGAGTGAAGGTTAAATAACTACTTTTGTCTCTTTATAAGTGTTTTTTTATCGTCAAAGAAGAATTTTATTACTGAAGAGGAGAGTACAAGAAATGCTCCCAAATTAGGAGCAAAAAAAAAAAATGGCCCCGAAAATACAAATTAAGACAAGTACGAGGACAAGATGCTCAGTCTAAAAATGTGAAAGAATATACATATTTTCTCGATCTAATTCAGCTCCACGACCTTAATTTGATGAGGTCAACTGTTGCGTCTACATAAAGCTTTTCACCCTTGAACAAGATTCCGTTTCTAAGAAGCCAGATGGACCACAAAACAAAAAACTAGATGCATCTCCTAATTTTGTTCTCCTTATTGGTACGAAAGAGGAATCTATCCGAAACAAGGTGTTCTTGATTCCTTTAGGAATAACCGTAATGACTCCGAGCCATTCATAACATTTCATCCAAATCAAATACACAATCCTACATTCAAAGAAAAGGTGGTCCACATTCTCACAACCTTCACCACATAGAGCACAACAATCGTTATCAATTGTGACTCATCTTTTTTCAATATTTTTCTTGGTTGGAATCCTATTAAGAGTAGCTTTCCAACCAAAAGCGAGAAGTTTAAGCGGGGCCTTTGTCTTTCAGAAAATAGTGTAAAAATCATTTTCCTCGGGGTCAATCATTTCAGAAAGAAGATTGTAAGCTAATTTAACCGAGAAAATACCTGAAGGGTCTCCATTCCACTTTCATCTATCTTTTTTACTCCTTTGGATATCGATGCCCATGAGTTGTTGATGTAGCTCGCCTTCCAATTCCTTTTCCCAAATAAAGAGTTGCCTCCTCCAGGTAAGAGTCCATTGCCAATGATCGCCGTTCCACGTTCCAAGATCTGAGACTTTAGCATCTCTATCATTGCATAGAAGAAAAAGTCTTCTATAAGTAACTTTGAGTGGCTCTTCTGCAATCCATGTATCATGCAACCAAACTCGTTGCAACATATGAATTAAAGTAATAAATGTTTGCAAAACCAACCTCATTGTAGTTTAGTTGTGAAATAATAGATTGAATGAGATTGAGCGAGTTATTAACATTCAACATATATTTCATGTTCTACAACTAATCATCACTAGTTAGTTGTAGTTGTTATTCGTTTTTATGCTTACTTCCCTAATGTTAGCATAGATATTAAACAATAAATTAATACTATTCCGGAATATTACAAACACACCAACAACAATAAAAAAAATCAAATTTCAAAGATGAATATTAGTAGGGACCGCACTTAGGTCCCTAATAAGGCAACAGGGACCGCATTGCGGTCCCTATTTAAAATTAGTGACCTAACTGCGTCCCTAATTATTAATAGGGACCGCAATTTGGTCCTTTTTGAGTCATTAGGGACCTAATTGCGGTCACTATTGACACATCAGGGACCTAATTGCGGTCCCTATTGACAACGACTAGTGTCAGTAGGGACCGCATCTAGGTCGCTATTAACAACAGCTATTCAATAGGGACCGCGTTTAGGTCCCTATTGACAACGGCTAGTGTTAATAGGGACCGCCCTTAGGTCCCTATTAACAACGATTAGTATCAATAGGGATGAAAGTGCGGTCCATATTGATACTTACATTGCCAATAGGGACCTAAGTGCGGTCCCTATTGACTTCTCCTCTAAAATTAGTGACCTAATTTAGGTCACTGGTAAAAAGAAGTTTTTTTTGCTTTTATAGCAGGAAATCAGTGACCTAATTTAGGTCGCTGATAATCAGAAGGGACTTTCAGCAACCTAAATTAGGTCGCTGAAGGTCTCCTTCATTTTCAGCGACCTAAACTAGGTCGCTGATGGTCTCCTTCATTTTCAGCGACCTAATTTAGGTCGCTGAAGCATGTTAGGACTATCAGCGACCTAAATTAGGTCGTTGTTACCTTCAGGGACCGCTGAAGATGAGTGACCTAACTTAGGTCACTACTGGGCGGTACCTATTGACCGCCCAATCTTGTAGTGTATCACTCCCTTCACTTCAAGAAAACTTAATATTGAGGTAATATATGAGCATATACATCATCATACAACTCATACATATCCACAACTTTGAAAATCTTTGAAATAATCACGTCTCAATGGAGACCAACCACATAAGTATTATTATATTTTTCATTAGTATCTTGTAAAGATCATACTCTCTTATTTTCAATTTGTTAGATGTCTCTACAGAAAACCTCTCTTTTCTTAGAAGAATCATCATTTGATCTTTTTCGTTAAACAACTCTTGATGTCTCTTTATATAAGTCTGTTTTAAGTACTTCTCATTCTCTGGCTTGAACTTACTTCAACATGAATATCACATGTTTAGCAATGTTCACCGCAATCACCCTTAGAATATAAGCGTGTTAATTGTTCTCCTTGGTCTTTAGCTACTTCTCACCTTTTATATTAACTCTTTCTCCTACATTCAAGCAATTCTACACCTCCAAGTTCGTCTAAATGTTTATCAAAATTATGTTGTCCAAACTCATTACAAGAAAACTTGTCAAGTTCAATATATGAAAAGAAATATTGTATTCAGATTTTTTGTAGATTCGTCTCATCAAGATCATTACGACCCGAGAATATGTATCATTCCTCCGAATACACCATCAATTACGACCCAACAGTCGCACAATGTATATTAGGGCAACGATGTTGCCCTAAAATACTGATCCGTTTTAGCAACGACCATTTGCGACCGCTGGGTGGTCGCTAAGAGAGGTAACTTTTCTATAAATACCCCTCCCCTCCTCTTCATTTACACCACACCAAAAAATCTATAACCTCTCTCCCCTCCCCTTTTCGCGACCGGCAATCCTCTTTAGCAACCGTCAGGCCTGTTGCAACCCCGATAAGTTTTCTCTTTTCGTCTAATATTTATTGTTTTATAATAATATTTTTATATATATTAAATTGTAAGTTTAGTTTGTTTAAGTTATTAATTTAGTTTAACCTTTTTATATATTAAATTGTTAATTTAACTTGTTTAAATTGTTAGTTTAACTTATATAAGTTGTCATTTTAGTTTAGCTTATTTTTATTTGTTAAATTGTTAGTTTAGCTTATTTTAATTATTAGTTTAGTTTTTACACGTGTTATATTTATTGTTTTAATAACTTAGAAATTGTTATCTTTAGGAATCTCTAAAACATAGAAATTGGGTATGTAGGAATCTGTAAACTTATAAATTGGGATATATATAAATCTCTAAAACTTAGAAATTGTGATGTTTAGTAATCTCTAAAACATAGATCTTTAGAAATCTTTAGAAATTATATAACTTAGAAATGATGACTTTACAAAATTTAAGTAACTTAGAAATAATGTTATTTTTAGGAATCTATGTAACATAGCAATAATCTAACTTTGATAATTTTACTTAGTTCTCCATACGTACTACGTACCTAGTAGCCGACATGTCAGACACGCCCGCCGCGTGGAAGTTCTCCCCCCCCCCCCCCGAAGGGGGTTAGAGGTAGTTAGGCACCTCGCATACGCATTCGTTGTTCTAGTACTCCAGCCCATGCTAGTGCTGAGGTCGAGCCTTACGTCCATTATGAGCGTCGCGAGCCAGTCGAGACACCTGTTCAGACCCGGAGTCATATGGCGCATGGTGCATCTACGGAACAGTCGAATGAGACAGATTCGATGCTCTTTGGTTGTTAAATTGAGGGCGTTAGATACTTATGATTTCAGACTAAACTTGGAATCGTGCCAAGCTGCCTACGTATCCTGTTGAGGGAATCAAGCCGAGCGTAGTTCATTTATCTCTTTTGAGTTGCCTCTATTGGACTGACCCCTGGTAGGGCTACTTGGTTCACTTGGTTCTGCATTACGCGACCTCACGATTTTGACCATGTCTCTTTAATGGTTGGGCAGATTCTCGATCCGCTTCTTGATTATGGACCCTGAATCCTGTATCTTTCAGGGCATATATGGGTTGGATCTGTGTGAGTATCGAATCACTTGGATTCAATCTATCAATATCGAATCAGTGAAGTTCGAGACTGTATAGCGCGACATCACGGTTTTGATCATATCTCTTTGTTAGATGATCGAAACCTCAATACGCTTCTTAATTCGGGACCCTGACTCGAGTAGCTTTCAGGAAATATATGGGTTCGATCTATATGAGTATCAAACTGACTTGGTTCGATCGATGATGAATCAAATTGGCTCTGTTCGAGATACAATCGAACTACAGTGTGCGGCTTCACGGTTTCGATCATATCTCTTCAATGGATGATCAAAACCTCGATCCTATTTTTGATCTGGGACCCTGACTCCTCTAGATTTCAGGGAATATATGGGTTTGATCTAGCTGAGCATCGAGTTCACTTGTCTTGATCGAGGATAGATTGAACTGGTTGTGCCTCGAACTGGTTGTGCATCGAACTGGATGTGCATCGAACCAGCTGTGCATCGAACCGGCTGTGCATCGAACCAGTTGTGCATCAAACCGAATGTGCATCGAACCGGATGTACATCGAACCGACTGTGTATTGAACCGGTTGTGCATCGAACGAGTTGTGCATCGAACTGACTTGGATTCGATCTTAAAACGTCTATGTCCGTCCTCGCGACATAGGTATATATAGGCTTGATTAGAGGGACTTAAAAGTAATTTTAGGCTTAGATCAAACTGAGGCGGTTCGATCTACTTTTCAGTATCGAATTGTGCAAATTTGATACTCACCTGCGCAACTTTACTACTTTGAGCATAACTTTCTCTCTAGACATCCGAATTGCATTCCGCTTGTTGCGTTACAACCTAGACTCATGTGGCTTTCCAATGAAATATTACACAATGTCTAATCAGATATATAGATATAATAGTGAACCCAATACGGTTAAGGTAGCTTTACCTTTAAGCCTTCTCGACACTTATTGGTGAGTTTCGCGCCATCGTGGCTTCTTCTTGACATAACACATTATGTCACACTATTTAGACCCCAAGTTTGGAGTGTAATTTTGGAACATAAGCATACTTCAAACTATAATGAAGTGCTAGAGTCATCTCACCTCAGTTTTGAGGTGATTAATGTTATTATGTACTAGTGTAGTCTACCGAAATAGCCCACATCAGTCGGGATCCAAACATACTAGCAAGTGACCACCGTTAGCTGAGTCCACCGGAGTTGGACCTATTATCGAGCCGACAGAGGCTCCCAGAGCTGGACCATCCACATGCATGCAGACGCGTCCTGGTAAGGGACCCTCTAGAAGTGCTCTGGTGCCCTAGGATTTCACCTGTCGCCAGCGTATTAGATTGACTTCGCGAGGAATTTTTTCAGATTTATCTTCGATTTCTACGACGATCACCATGCTTATCAGGTCGTACATGACGAACTTTTATCCCACTTATAAGGAGGTCCCCATGAATATTAGAGGAGAGATGTGGATGAAGTTCACGATGAGTTATTAATTATATAAGTATTTTATTAAATTATTATACAGAAGTTATACGTAACAAAGAATCTTAAAAACTTAATCATTTTCGGAGTATTTATGAGGTCCGTGAGAGCGAATGGTGGAATGTACATGATGCCTAGGAGAAGAAGGCGAAGAAGAGGTTTAAGAAGTTGATGAACTACACGAAGAACAGTTACTTTGCGAGGAAGGATGATCCAAAGTACGCTGGTCTGACAAAGACTTGGATGAATGAAAAGTTGGAGAAGAAGGCAACTGTTCATTGGATGAGCGAGGAGCATAGGGTGGTGTCCGACAGGGCACGAAAGAACAAGAGAGTAGGAGAGACCTATGAGGAGTACCCGATTGCGCGTCCCACTTATGTCGGGGGATCCATCGACTACACGAAGGTTCAATGTAGGATGGTATTCCATATTGAAATTTGTCATATACCCATAAATATTGTTTTATATATGTGTAAACGTATTTTTTTATCGCAATATGTAGTCTTTGGTGTATCCAGATTGTACCACCCCTATTTGACACGACAAGACGTATCGTTTCAACCATACACATATGGTGAAGGGGGCGACGAGAGGGATACCCTTATAGACATGTTTGGTTGCATGAGTCATATAGGACTATCTATGTAAGTTTTATTTTATTAAATCTTTGTTATTTATCATGTGAGTTTGATTAAATTATCTATTATAATATTTTAACACTATTTTTTTTAAAACACTTACAAAGGGAGTACATGAGATGTGGGAGAGGTATCCTGATAAGGAGACTTGGCATGAGATAGATCCAGAGCTATGTGGTCTGGCGATGGGTGGAGTGAAGAAGGGGAAGGCGAAGGTCTTACAGAGTGACGCACGTCCAAAGGGTATTGGTATGGAGTTCAAGAAGAAGCCAGATTTTAGTAGTGACTACATCCAACACTTGTAGTCGCAGAACCAGGAGTTGCGGATGAGTACTGATCAGAAGGTTGACGTCCTACTACAGCATATCTAGGCCTTGACTCAACACGTTACGTTCCTGAACCCAGATACTCCTGCTCTATCACTTACTACTGGATTTATGGTTAATAGTCATCGCATTGGAGCTCGTCATACCATGCCTCCTCCTCCACGGTCGACCCGCAGAGCACCAGATCCATTTGCTCCCAGCTCGTCTACAACCCGTATGTATGCGCCATAGTATGATTCAGATGATGATGAGGAGGAGGACGATGTCGTGGATCCTGAGATACCATACGATGATGAGGATGATGATGTACATTCTCGATGGTGATGATCAGGATGATTGATATGGCCTATTTGTAGTTTTTTTTAAACTGTACTTAAAGTGAATAATTAGTGTAGTGTAGTTAAGTTTTTAATGTGTGCTCGTACTTTTGTAAGTAAGTTCTTAATTTGTACTTAAGTTCTTAATGTGTAATGTAGTTAATTAATATTATGTTTTATTATTGAAAGCATGTACCGTCACTCTAATTGTGTTATGTTATTTATGTATTCCAATCTTGTACTTTTGTTTGTTTTCAACAAAACATTAAATGAGTAAAATAACTACCACACAATAAAAGAAACTGATTATTACAATGTATTCTCCCTCTACTAATACACACTATCATCTGAGGCTTCTTCGTCATACTCATTTTCATCGCTATCAATCCCATTCTCCTCTTCGTCATTCTCTTCATCTAAATCACCTTCGACCACCTCAAATTTGCTAGCCCCCAATTGGATATTCATATAGAATGAGCTAAGATCTACAAATAGATTCAACCCTTCTCATTCGTTCTCTTGTAACACTTGATCTTGCATTTTCGCTTGATCCTTGCTTTCAGCAACCCGATGACATATCTATTATGTGCCTAGCCAGAATAGGTGATACACACAACCATCATTTACGATCAAATCGGCCATTCGTAAGCTTAGGGTATGGGGATAAGTATGCATGTAGGGCCTGTTTTGCAAAAACAAATGGCTCGTTGGTGGCGAGGGAACATTTTGGGTTAATATCAACCACAATGTACGTTCATGAACTTTCATCTCTCAGTGAATGTTATACCATATATATTTGAATAATACAATGTAAAGTGGCTTTCTTCCTACCCAATATTCCACTTCAATGATTTCTTTCAACGTCTCGTAGAACTTGGTGGCGTCGGATCCTCCCATGTCTTCCTTGACATACACCCCACTACAACCACTCTTCTTTGGGCCCAACTACGTATCTGTGTGGAATCTAAACCCGTTCACAATGTATCCATTCTACATCATCATTGTATTGGCAAGACCAACAATCAACGGATCTACTCGAGCATCTCTCTCGTAGTGGCCACTGGAATATGTTTGTTTGGACCATGCCACGTACTCTGCGTTCCTCTTTATTTGCACCTCCATGGGACTAAGGCCACCTCACTCCTATAAAAAAATTGTGACAATTAGACGAATGAAAGTTAGTACAAAATAATAATTTCAATTTTTTCTTCTATAACTAAAGTAGTTGTCACGTATAAACATTGACTTACTCGACCTATCCATCCCGCTCTTGATAATTAAGGAGCATATAAAGTTCAATATGGTCCCATTCTTTGGACTCAAACTGTCTCACGTTGTTCGATGCTCCCAGCGGTGCACCTTTCTTGTGAAATATTAAAAGCTCATCATCCCACTCCTTCCTTTTTAATGGCTCATTCGTGTTGAGGTGGTTATATCTGGTTTGATCGGAGATATCTAGTTACAGAGAACACAAGTTGGCAAGCTCTGAAATGCTTCCCTCGACCCTCACTTTATTCAACACTGTGTTCTTAATATCGTACATACGCCTAATTCAAACAAATCATTAGTAAGAGAAAGAAACATTAAACTCAAAATATTATTGTGTTTAAAAATTTACAATTGTACCTCCCGAATGGATACATCCATCAATAGTGGACCGGACCTCCAACTCGAGCCTCGTACGGTAAGTGAATTGCTAAATGCTCCATCGAATCAAAAAAGGAAGATGGAAATATCCTCTCCAATTTGCATATTGTAACCACAATGGATTCCTCAAGTCTCTGGATATCGGTGGCCGAAACCCCTACCGTGCAAATAGCCGTGAAGAATAGACTAATCTCCTCAAACGCCCCCCAAATGTCTGGCAGCAAGAAATAGCGAAAGGCAGTCAGTATCAATCTCTGCATGAAGACGTGACAATCATGGCTATCCGTACCGTACAACCTTCCTTGTTGCATTTGCACGCATCGACCAAAGTTCGAGGCATACTCGTCAAGAAACTTAAGACCGCCCAACCACTCAAGCACCTTACTTGTTTGCTCCCTCGTGAGACAGTAGGTTTGCCTATGGCTTTTTAATGTCTTTCCCTCTGTTAGTTGGTTCTAGAGAAAGCTCTTTACAATCGGTCAATACCTTCAAATCTAGTCTAGACTTGATGTTGTCCGTAATCTTAGCGTCGTCTATCACTGTGTTGATGATATTTTTGAAAAAATTCTTCTCGCAGTGCATGACGTCGAGATTATGCTGGATCAATTGCTGATGTTCATGTTGATGATATTATTGTTGACTAGTAGAGAGTTCCTAGAAGATGCGCTTTCGACACCAATTATGACTCATTCCAAACCCTTGGATCTTTCTTGTGTTCGGTCCAAAACCCACCGGGGGGAGTCTAGCCACAATTGGCGTCATTTGATTATTATTATTCCTTAGAATAGGTTCTTCGTGTGACTCTCGGCCTTTGTAGAACCATTTTTTGTCATTCCTCCATCTATGAAGTATTGGCATAAATCGTCGGTGACAATCAAATAAGGACGATTTTCCACAATTCTACAACGTAAAAGATTTTGTGTCCCCCATAAAATAAGGCCACAAATAACTTCCCATGCGTACTCCACTGGGACAACATTCCATATGCCGGGAAATCGTTGATAGTCCACATAAGGGCCGCTCATAATTGAAAGTTATCCTTTCTATAGATGTCATACGTCCACAAACCATTACTCCATAAATCATCTAGCTCAACAATCAGTGGTCTCAGCATTACATCCAAGTTCTTCCCGGGACTGTGTGGATCATATATGATGAGGCTCAAAATTATGAACTCTGACTTCATGCAAAGATCGGTGGGAGGTTATACGGAGTGACAAACACAGCCCATCACGGGTAATTCTTTCTAGATTGTCCAAATGGTGAGAATCCATTTGCACACAAGCCGATTCATACATTCCTTGGCTCTATAGCGAAATCTGAATGCGCCCTGTCAAAATGGCGCCATGCCTTGCCTGCAGCTGGGTGAATCATTCGATTAGTTAACACTCGACACCTCAAATGCCAAGTCATATACTTTGCAGTGCCTATGGTGTAGTACCTAGTGGGAAGTACCACAATTTCTTCCTCTCCACCCTCAACTTCTTACCTTGATCGTATCTATACTTATTGCACATCGGCCATGATATGTAGTCCGCACTCGCATAGACGTCATAGTACAAAAAACAGTGATTTGTACACATATATATCCTCTCGTACCCCAACCCCAAGCCTGCCAGCATCCTATTTATGGCCGGAACTGTATCAGGTAATAACTTCTCAACCTTTGGGTTTATACCATCTTTAGACAGCCTTAAAAACTTATCGGCAGTGGCATTGCGAACTTTGTGCATGGTCTTACATGTCAACTACTCAGCAACCCACTGCAGAACAGTTTTATCCTTCTTACAATGCATCTTGACGTTTCCTAGGTGCATCAACTTGTAGAACTCTCTCGCACCGGGACTTGGATCTTCGCTACGCACCTCTTCCTCCGCAAATTCACCCCCATATGCATACACCACTACTTCTCTAAATGTATTATCAACGTGGACATGACTATTGTGAATATTGGCTGGTGGTGGACTAGGGGAGTCGACTAAACCCAAACCAAACACAAACCCAATATCACTACGTAAACCCAATATTGGCGGGTGGTGGACTGTCCACTCCTCCACATGAAACACCCAACCCAATATCACTATGTAAATCCCGACTTATGAAGATGATTACAAACTACTTTTTGATCGAAAAACTTTCAATTATTGCATTTCAGGCACGGTCACCTAATACGATTGTTTAGATCTAAGTACTCATTTTGATGCGAATCCTATTCTAGGAACGTGCGAACCCCAACAATAAAATTATCTTGCAAATAACCGTTGCTATCGAATCTATCGTACATCCAAGATCTATCAGCGCGATAATCCATAATTTATCTAAATTATAAAGAAAAAGCAACTAATTACAATTTATACTACTAAACAAGTTACAATCTAAAACATGATATACATGGTACATATCATAAGCAACGCAGTAAAATATAAACTTACTTATTAAAGAGTAGTGAAGCCAAGAATGATGTGCCCACCACGACTCTTCCCGTTGTGTTTACGACAGTTCCTAGTATCAACAACATAATTAAACAAAGTTAGCATTCATTACAACAACAAATTATCGAAATAAACTAAATAAATGAGCTCTGATAAATAACAATCGTGGGTACCTTAACAAAAGGTGAAAGAATAGAATGAATTTTCAAATGAATGATAGGCTATTTATAGGGGTTAAAAAGCCATTTTCCGACCGCCGGGCGGTTGCAAAATGCAATGCTATCATCCTTTTGCGATCTTCACGCGGTCGCTAAAAATAATAGTCGTTAGGATCTACGGCCGCCTGGCGGCGGTCGCAATTGTAACTAGCCGTTACACATTGCAACCGCTAGGCGGTTGCAATATTTCGAGAATGGTGACAGCCCAACGGTTGCTAATAATATTCATGTTTAAAATTTACACATTTCGCATGGTAATTAGAGGTGTGATGTTTGTATTATTGTTAATTACAATAATAATAGCTACTAAGAAGTTAAAATAATTAAATCATAGGTTTCGTTACACGTACAAGCATCATTTATATGAAACAATGCATAATAATAACACTTCTAACTAATTACAATATGATGACAATATACATAATGCCTACATATATTTATATATAGATAATGCTTTAGATGATCTACTAACTGAATATCATAATAAAATCTTTACTTACATTTGTAATATAAAGCACAATCATATGAGGTGATTATAACTACTACGTATGATTATTAGTTGTATAGAACATATATAATAAAATATAGTTATACCATAAATAACTTAATTAATCATATATAATTTTGTTTTTTAAAATATCTTTCATTTCTATATTTTAAAACTATCACAAAATATAATATTAAAATTAAATTAAAAATTTAAGATAAGCTTTATTTTGTAAAATTTTATTTTTATAAAAGTAGAGAATATAGGAAAATTATATTCCAAATTACACAAAAGAAGATGCTATTAATACTAAGGGCACATTGGCTTTTTAATATAAAATTTACAATACAAGTTTTTTCAAGGATATGGTGTGCCGACAATTGAAATCACAAAGGGTATATTTCACCGACTTAATTTATACATGAAGGTAATTCTTTAATTTAGCATAAAACAAGAAGTAATTTGCCAAAATTCTATATTCATGATTAAAGGCTGATAGAGATAAACACTTGGAAGTCATAATGGCACGGACATTTTACCCTAGTAAATATATAATATCTATTGTTCAAAAAAAAATTATATATATATATATATAATAATTTCTGCGGAGTTAAAGATTATAATTTTCCGTAATGTGAACTGATAATATTTCAAAACGGGATCAGCTATTTTTTTAGAAATATAATATAAAAATTATAGTATTATAAGACAGATCCCTCAGTAATCACATAACCAATTTATTATCAGTACAGAAAGCAATCACATCTCATTTATTTCATTTGGTTTAAAGTCCATCTTGAAGATTTTTGGTTTTGGGTAGTTGGACTTGACATCAAATTAAATAAGAGTTTTTCTATCTACCATTCAGCTGTCTCTCTAAAGCATTATTTATGTTGTGGCATATATATATTGCCGGGCCTTTCAACAGGGAGCGCAATGTTTCTGTTCCCTGCCTCTGTGCCCTCCTCTGTTCCCTCAATGATATTTGGACACGTGTCACTGCAGGTACATTAGAGATGTGTGGGATAAATAGCCTCTTTAATTCTCTGGGCTGCGAATTATTTTCTTCCTCACAGAAAAGAAAGAGAAAATGAAAAAATTACAGAAACTCAAACCTCAAATTCTCAATAGGTTGCAGAAATCTTAGTCTATATATAGCAACAGATAACGTATTAATTACATGAATAAGACAAAGCTATGCATATTTAATTGAGAACTAAATCACTAATGAAGAAAAGAATCCAAAAAGAGAAATGCAGAAAAATAAAATCTGAAATAGTTCCTGTTCTGGAAATAATAAATGGGATAATTCTATCAAACCCCCCAAACTATGGGGTCATTTACCGCACAGAGTCTGAACTTTAGTTTTAGCGGCAGTGCCCCCTAAACTTTGGTCGTTTGTGCGAATTTCTCCATTTTCCAGTTTTTTGCCATTTTTCCACAAAATATCATCGAAAAAATTATTTAAAGTTTGACTAAAACCTTCGTCTCGATGAGACGGTTCCGATGGTGGTGACGGTGTCGCAAAATTCAAAGCCAATACACGGGAAATTTAATTTAAGTGTATTGCACTTAAATTAGAATTCCCATCTTATAACTTTGAATTTTGCATCACCGTCACCATCATTGGAACCGTCTCATCGAGACGAAGGTTTTAGTCAAACTTTAAATAATTTTTTCGGTGATTTTTGGTGGAAAAATTGCAAAAAACTGGAAAATGGAGAAATTCGCACAAACGACCAAAGTTTAGGGGGCACTGCCGCTAAAACTAAAGTTCTGACCCTGTGCGGTAAATGACCCCATAGTTTGGGGGGTTTGATAGAATTATCCCATAATAAATTCATATCATTCTCTACCAGACTACCATCAACCCGTTACTAGTTTATTATTCGTTAATTCTTTTATTCCAAACTAACAAAAAAAAAAAATGAATGAAGATGGAGAAATCTGTGGAATAAGAAAAAGCTTCAGTTAATCTTAATTCTTAACGTCTTATTTTTTTATGTTTTATCATTAATATACACAGTTTATACGTTCTACCATTAAAGGTTGATGAGTATTAGAAATGGCGCAATACCAAAAATGGGTCGGCCCAAAAAGAAAGCACAACAGAAATAGTACATCGAACGGGCGTAATTCGATAGTAAACGAGTATCGAACGAGATTGGTTTGATATAACTACTCGATCAAACCATCCTAGTTCGATACACTTTCCCCACCCGCCACTTGGGCCCGCAAGACGGGGGTTACAAATGCCCTGTCCCCTGGCATTCTCAGCACGCATTTCAACTCTCACCGATTCACTTAGCATCGAATCGTCAACATTCGAGCGATATCTCCGAGTTCGACACAATACGTTTGATCGAAGCAAATCGATTCGATACTCAATAATCCAATCCAGCTCTGACTTGCATCGAAGGACCCGAGTTCGATACACTCGCAGATCGAAGGGCCACATTTCTATATTGAACCATCAAGACTTACCATGTATCGAACATCCCTGATTTGATACACCCATAGATCGAACTACAGTTGTTCGATACACGATCAATACTTTGTAATTTCATTTATTCAGCGTAGTCAATTTGTAATAGGTGTTTTAGACCAAGCTAGACCAATTTATATTTGATTAGCATTATTTTGGCAATTGTTAAGCTCTTTGTAACATTTTACGGTGTTTTGTTACACGGACGAAATAAGACCAAATATTGGCGTCGTCTATGGGAACACCACATTCGCTAGTTTATTAGGCATGGCGTCTAGAGTTACAAGATCAAAAAGTAGAGCGGTAGAAGGCTCCAATGCAGAGGTTGAGTGAGCAACCGCAAGTCAAACTGTCCCAGAGGCTGTGGGACCATTAACGCTACCGGCGGGGGTACCCACACCCGCAAGGCGGGAGATGCTAGGACCACAAGAAGAGGGCGTACCTATGCCGGGTGCAGGGGTAACTGGGGCAACAACAACTACAACCTCGCTCCCACATAATCTGAGAGATCAAATCATGGCCATGATCAAATCCGCAGTGGCTGAATACTTGGCTACCGCACCACCAACGTGAACACCTCCACCAATGGGACGGCCTGAGACTGTGAGGGAACAGGCTTCCACGGTCATAGGTATGGAAGAAGCAAGTAAGGAGAAGCCGCACCGGGCTGGCAGGAGAGAGGGACCTGGCTCGATGGAGATGCAGAATAAGGAGAAATCACATAGGGGGGACCGCAAAGCCAAACCAAACTTCGTGGAGGTGCAATCGAAGAGGCACCATGACGCAAGTAGGAAAGAAATAGAGGAAAGTCGGAAAGCTGAACCAAGGAGGCAACAGGAGAGGAGACGAGAGGAAAGCCGTGACTCTAGAAATGAGCACACTGAGATAGTAAGAAAGCTAGATATGCTTGAAAGAGAGAAAGCGATGGTCCAAGGCCAATTGGAGCGAGTGGGACTAGCTTTACGAAGCTCTCCATTTTCTGAGGAAATAAATGAGGAGATTCTAGGGCACGGGGAAAAGATTTGCGATTTGAATACTTACGATGGAAAATCTGACCCCGCGATCATCTCTTTAATCTTAACAGCAAGCTGACCTTGTACGGGTTCAAGAAGAATGTACAAGCAAGAATCTTTGCCACTACCTTGGTCAGGGTAGCGATGGATTGGTTCACCTGAATTGCTTCACGGTCAATCAAAACCTACAAGCAGCTGAGAAACATGTTCGAGGACCAATTCTCGAGTCAATCCAGACTGGTTTTGGACCATTCCCATTTATACACAATGAAGCAGGAAATCAATGAAAGTCTAAAGGACTTCATGAGGAGTTTCAACGCAGAGCTGCTAAGAATAGACAGCCCCACTAGAGAGATGGTAATGAGTATACTCTTCAGAGCAACAACCAATACAGCCTTTAGTGAGGACTTGCTTAGGCGGAAACCCAGAAATATCCAAGAGATAAACAAGATAGCTCAGGAGGTGGTTCACCGTAAAGAGATGATAACAACCAAATTAGTCGTCATTGCGCCTCCGAAAAAGAAAGAAAGTGGAAGAGAGGACCACAACTGCAACAACAACATCATCAGGAACAAGAATAACAGGTACAGAGACATGTCGCCAAGGCGATACACGCCCCTGAATGCTAGCATCATGACAATATTCGAAATGGCAAAAACAAAAGGGTGGTTGAAAGAGCGCATACATATGAAGGATTCTAAGGCAGCAAGATTTTTAAACCACTTCTGCAAATACCACAATAAGAAGGGTCACGAAACCGATGATTGCAAGGATCTCAAGGACGAGATCGAAAGACTGGTGAAGGATGGAAAACTCGTGGAGTTTGTCAAAAAGATGAAAGAACAGAAGGAAGAGGCCGAAAGGGATAGATCGATATTGCCTAGAAAGGACGAGCATAAGGTAGTCTATCATCCGCATCTGTTGGACTATCATCAAACTGAAAACAGCAACGTCAAGAGGGGAATGATAAATATGATATCGGGTGGACCAATGGGGGCGAATTCTACAAAAGGGAGAAAGAAGATTTCGAGGCTCGTTGAATCAGATATATTTGTCAGCTACACTGGCATTTTGAGAATCGAGGAAATGCTGCATGCTGAGATCACTTTCTCAACAGCGGATCTGCGCAGCCATTCAAACAACATATCTGAATTCCCCATTAGTGATAACGGTAGACCTAGCCAACTTCGGCGTGACTAAAATGTTGGTGGATCATGGTAGCTCAGTTAAGATGGGGCTGAACGGTGAGACATTGGAGCTAGTGAGAACCTTGCTTCATGGATTCGGAGGCCCATAGATAGTGCCTCGTGGAATAATTTTGCTCCGCACCTCATTGGGAACCGTGCCTCAGAGGAGAATGCTGTTGGCGAGTTATGTGGTTGTTGATATGCATTTCTCTTACAGCAGTATCATAGGAAGACCAGCAATGAACATGTTCCGAGCCTTGTCGTCAACTTACCACCAGATGGTCAAAATCCCCACTCCTGCCTGAACCGATGAAGTAATTGCTGACCACATTGAAGGCCGAAAATGCTATGTGGCATCGCTTCGAGCGCAACCGCAGGCAGAACAAGAAGCAACGGAAGCACTGGCTCCCATGAAGATGGAGCACATTGATTGAAGTGCCCCAATTTAATTTTTGCAAGTTTTCAATTTCCGAATATTTTAAATAACTTTAAGTCATCCCTTGTGCCCTAACAAGCATGAGGGACATGCATGTACTAACTTAATCAGGGACATAGGACAACAAATTTTGCAATCAAAACCCTCCCCTTTCTATTTATGTGAATCCGTTTCCAAAAGAAACACTCTGATTTATCAATTATTTACTCATCTCCATAAATATGAAATGTGGAACAACTAACTATGCGAAGGCATGCATAATCTCAATTTTATACAAGACCTAAAATAGGTTCACTCCGAAACAAAGAGGGACGAAGATTCCGTCCAACGTGACATGAGATACCGAAAATCCCGACAATGAAGAGAGACGAAAACTCTGTCCAAAGTGGCACGAAATACCGCAAATCCCGACAATGAAGAAGGACGAAAACTCTGTCCAAAGTGGCACGAGATACCACAAATCCCTACAATGAAGAGGGACAAAAACTCTGTCCAAAGTGGCACGAGATACCGAGAATCCCGACAATGAAGAGGGACATAGACTTTGTCCAAAGTGGCACGAGATACCTCAAATCCCGACAATGAATAGGCACGGAGACTCTGTTCAAAATGGCACGAGATATCACAAATCCCGACAATGAAGAGGGATGGAGACTTTATCCAAAGTGGCACGAGATAGTGCGAATCCCGATAATGAAAAGGCACGAAGACTCAGTTCAAAGTGGCACGAGATACTGCAAATCCTGAAAATCAAGAGGGATGGAGACTCTGCCCAAAGTGGCACAGGAGACCGCAAATCCCAAAAATGAAGTGGGACGGACACTCTGTCCAAAGTGGCAAGTGAACTCCGCAATTCCCGAAATACAAAAAAGATGAACACACACGCTATCCAAAGTGGCTAGGGATAACTGTAAATCCCATAAAATAAATAACGGAATGACCTTTTTATTAGTAGTAATAAAACATTAATCCTACATCTCAAAAAGATACATACACCTTTAACAAATATGAAAGGATGCTCTAATTGTCAAAATAAGGTAAAATGCAACAATAGCGATTGAAAGAAAAGGCAATGAATACGAGCCAACGAAAAGCATATCTTTGAAAAATAATACGAATAACATGCGATGTCAATGCAATTATTCAAAGTGTTCAAAACATTAAAAGGCGACGCAGCGCCAGAAACAGGAAAGAAATTGTTCATTACAAATCAAAAAGCTGAAGCACTTAGGCGTCAACGTCGTCCTCATCTTCGGGGGAAGGATAGACAAGAGGCATCAGTGGCAGTGAAGAGATTTCCCGATAGAAGTGGTTGTCGCTCTCGAGAATCACAACGAACTCATCCAAATAAGCTGGTTGATCGCTCACCCTCGGCGGCAAAATCTCTCTATTAGGCCTCAAGGAAAGATCGAGCCAAGTAGAGGTGAAATGCCCACGAACATATTTTGTGCTATAGAATTGTTGCACCGTGAGCACTTGAGCTTTCCGGGCTTTCTGGGCACCCCTCCGGGCACTTATCTCTTGAAAGGTATTGCTCTGGAGGAACTCCTCAACAATTTGTACTCGTTTCTGCGAAGAAGGAACCTATACAATTTTAAAGAGATTAACAAGGAAGAATAAAAGAATAAAAACTTACAATCTTGAAATATAGAATTGCTTTACCTCGCTCAGGCCGCGAGCTTAACCAATCTCTTCGGCCTGATCAGACCTTTCTTTCTCGACCGCCAACTCTTTCTCGAGTTCAGCGACTCGTTTCGCCAACTCAGCTTTGCTGGACCAAAGATTGTTGACTTTCAACTGAAGCTGATCGACGACCTCCTTCGCTAGCCTCACTACTTCTCTGTCACTAGAAGCTCGATCAGCATACTCTTTCATCTTTTGCATCGCCCTCTCCTTATCCTGAAGGGCGGCCCTCAAGGCGTCCTGGTCACTGCCACAGAAGTTAGCCCTGGCAAGCTGCTGTCCATGAGCCTGGACTAACCCAACAAAAATGGCATCCGCTATCCTGGCACCCTAAAGAGAAAACATCACGGGATTAATGGACGATATACGGAGAAATACATATATAATACAATGTAGCTGGAATATAAAATATTACTGCGCTTATAAGATGAAGAGCGCTCTGCTCCACCATCTTCCTCTCCTTAGCAGACACGGGATAAGGAACTGCAAGATTGTGAAGGAGGAGTTTCAAGGCATTGATCGCCTCTTCCTCTGAAATATCGAACTCCCCCACGCGGGCCTGCAGGACATGGCTTGGCCCCACTCTAATGCTAGTTTCCTCCACGGCAGCATAACCGCCAGCAGTACACGGCACTGGGGGGATAACACCCCCAGTTCGGGAGCGAGTCTGATGGACCCTCTTCATTTTAACTTGAGCAGCAGCCTCGACATTGATGCCTTGGTCGGCGAAAGCTTCATTAAAACCCCCCACATGACCAAGATCAGCGCGAGGGGAAGTTGTCGTGTACCCTTTACCCAGGATATCCTCGAAGGGATCAGTTGGAGCCTCGACTTGGGCCGAAGCCGATGCCTCGTCTGCTACCTTCTTACCCTTGTTCTTCCTCTTCATTAGAGGTGGAACCGGGGGAACAACGTTAGTCTAAGAACCTTTGTTCTCAGCATCAAGAGCTCTGTTGATCCTGGCGTGGCGATCCATGATGCTTACAAAGAAAAATGCATATTAGTATCATCATAACGACAAAAATGAAACACGAGAACGTATAAACAAAGAAGAATCTATACCAAGCGTAAACCTCCCTTTAACCTAGCTAAAGATAATACGCAATTCTCTACCAGTTTCTTAACGGTAAACTAGTTATCGCGAACTAAATTTGGAACAAAATTGGAATCCCATGATGGTGAACGTACACCCGGCAATATTGTAACCCAAGCACCGCCAAACCAATCGCGGCGATACCCCACGAACTCGCCCTCATAACTCTCCTGAACGTATAGGTAACATTTCTTCCAATTTTTTCTGTAACTACTAGCCCCACCACTCAAAAACTTGCGATGTCTCAAAGCCTTCACATGGTAGAATCATGCTTCCCTCCTACAAACTTCAGGGCCCAAAACTCATTGGGACCCTGAGGCTCGCCCAAAGCCTTCATCAGGATGATAAACTCGATTATTTGCCCAAACGAGTTCGGTGTCAGCTGACACGGCACAATCCCAGTGGACTTCAGAATAAATCTGACCTCCACAAGTATGGGAAACTGCAACCCATTGGCCAGCTGATCCACGAAAACTGTGAGGTGACTAGGTAGGGGTGAATCCATGCGCTCTTCGGGACCGGAAAGAACTAGCTTATACTTATTGGCTATGTCAAACATTTCACGCAAGGCAGGGCGGCTATGCTGCAACCGCGACACATATGTATTATACGCCATCTCCGGGACCTCCGCGTAGTCATCAATCTCTCTAGTGATGGCATCTATATCTTCACCTACTTCGCTGAAGGCACGGTTGTCATCGGATGAAGATGATTGCGAATTATCATCCCGACCTTGCGAGGACGACTGATCATTGTTACCGCCTAGATGATCATGCCTAGGCGTGTCAGCACTGCCCATACAAAGTCACCCACCTCAAACTCAACATTACGCCTCTTTGTATCAGCAGCACGCTTGTAATCCAAGGCAACAACTTGCAAGTGGTCATGAGCCTGGGAGTGCACCTGCTGCAACTGTTGGATAAAATCCTCCGCCTTGCCATGCATCTTGACTGAGGCAGTCACCGGAACTAAATCAAGGGGACCCCTAGGAACGAGGCCATACACCACTTGAAAAGGACTGAACCCAGAACTGCGGTCGACAGCGTGATTATGAGCAAACTCAGCTTGACACATTTTCTGATCCCAAGACTTAAGATTATCACCCACAAGGTAATGCAACAGATCACCCAAAGAAAGATTCACAACCTCGGTTTGACCATCTGTTTGTGGATGATAAGCACTACTAAAATCCAGCCGTGTATTCACCATGCACCACAAGCTACGTCAGAAGTGACTAAGAAAACGAGTGTCTCGATCAGACACAATTGACGTGGGCAACCCATGCAAACGATAAACCTCACGAAAGTACAGCAAGGCAACATTAACAGCATCAGTAGTCTTCTTGCAAGGGATAAAGTGCACCATCTTTGAGAAACGATCAACCACCATATAAATAGAATCAAATCCACGCTGAGTTCGTGGTAACCCAACAACAAAGTCCATGCTCACATCTGTCTACAGCTATGTCGAAATAGGAAGAGGCATGTACAACCCAGCATTTGTAGCTTTGCCCTTATATAGCTGACAAACCCGACAATGCTTCACAAACTTACCCACGTCCCTACGCAAAGATGGCCAAAAATATAAAGCCGTCGCGAGATGGAAGGTCCTATCACGACCTACATGACTCTCATTATGCAACTCCTGAATAATTTTCACGCGTAAACTACCCTCTGGAATGCACAACTGAGTACCCTGAAATAGAAAACCATCCACCCATGCAAACTCTGATTGTACCCCACTCTGCATATCCCAAATCACGCTTGAAAAGTATGGATCAACATAGTACAAATCACGCAGGATGTCAAATCCCAGAACCTCGATGCGCATCTCCAAGAGCATGTTATGACGCCTACTCAACGCATCTGCAATCTTGTTCAAAGCACCAACCTTATGCTTTATCACGAAAGTGAACTGCTGCAAGTAAGCAATCCATGAAGCATGCCGAGCAGACACTTTATCCTGAGTGCCAAGGTGTTTAAGGGCATCATGATCAATATATAAGATGAACTCCTTGTGAAAAAGGCAGTGACGCCACTGTCGTATAGACTGAACAATAGCATAGAATCCAACATCATAAGTGCTATATCGAGACATGGAACCAGACAACTTCTCACTAAAAAAAGGCCACGGGGCGATTACCCTGACTCAACACACCACCAATACCAACCTTTGATGCATCACAATGTAACTCAAACGGGCAATTGAAATCAAGTAAGACCAACACGGGAGTAGTGGTTAATTTCTCCTTGATTAACTGGAAAGATATATCAGCCTCGTTGGTCCACGGAAACTTACTACCCTTCATGCAATCCGTGATTGACGCCATGATGCTACTAAAATGAGGGATAAAACGACGATAAAAAGATGCCAAACCATGAAAACTTCTAACCTCCGTGATAGTTGTGGGCCGAGGCCACTGGCTTATTGCCTCCACTTTAGATGTATCAACTGCTAACCCGTCCTTCGAGACCACATATCCCAAAAACACTACACTATCAGTGACAAACGAGCACTTCTTCACTGCAGCATAAAACTCATCCCTACAAAGCACGTTAAGAACTTCTCGAAGGTGCTGAACATGATCAACATCTTTAGCACTATAAATCAGAATATCATCGAAATAAACTACAATGAATTTACCGATGAAGGGACGAAGGGCCTAATTCATGACGCGCATGAATGTGCTTGGTGCATTTGAAAGACCAAAAGGCATAACCAGCCACTCATATAACTCCTCTCTAGTCTTAAACGCTGTCTTCCATTCGTCACCTTGTCTAATTCGGATCTGATGGTACCCACTCTTCAAATTCAGTTTGCTAAACACACACGCACCAGTAAGTTGATCCAATAGATCATCCGGTCGGGGAATAGGAAAGCGATAACGTACAGTGATTTTGTTAACCGCTCTACTATCCAGGCACATACACCATGTCCCATCTTTCTTTGGAGTCAGAAGGGCAGGAACAACACAAGGACTCAAGCTCTCCCTCACGTACCCCTTAGCCAAAAGTTCCTCCACTTGCCTACGCAACTCCTCATGTTATGTGGGACTCATCCGATAATGTGCACGATTAGGTAAAACTGCACCAGGCACCAAGTCGATTTGGTGCTGAATATCATGCAAAGATGGTAATCCTTCCGTCAACTCGTCTGGGAAAACATCACAAAACTCCTGCAACAAAGGTTGAACTGCCAGCGGGACTTCGTGATCATCTTCTACCAGTTTACCCACCATCACATACACAATTCCCAACTCTTCCATCTCTGCCTCGAATATCTTTCTGGTCAAGAAGTTGGTACCCTTCCCGCTTGATTGTGGACCTTTATCAAGCAGCAGCACAATCTTCTTCCCGCCAAACAGAAAGCTATGAGTATTCGTGAAACCATCATGAACTGATCGCCTATCAAAGTACCACGTCCTACCTAACCGTAGGTGGCACGCATCCATCTCTACCACATCACATAAAACCTGATCCTTGTAAGTAGGTCCAATCAAAAAGTTGATTCGAGCACGTTGAGATACCTCGACATCGTTTCCTCTCTTCAACCATGCTAATTTATAGGGTTTGGGATGCTTCTAAGTCTGTAAACCTAACTTCTTAATAACCTCCCCAGCCACTCCATTCTCATAACTGCCATAATCAATAACCATTCGGCATACCTTCCCCTCTACCGTGCATGTTTTCTGAAATATATTGTTGCATAGCCAGCCAGTCTTGTTTTCCGTGGGAGTAATGAGGCTGCGCCTCACCACTAAAGCTTGGCCAACATCCCCAGTAACAAATTTTCTATCATCTACTGCGTCTTCTTCGAATTCCTCATCAAAAACAGGCGGACCATCATACTCACCATTAGTCTCATCAACAAATAGTCCTCTACGCGGATTCTTAGGACACTCAGATTGCCTATGACCCGTAACTCCATAACCAAAACAACGAATACTAGCCCCTGGGCGTGTTGGTTGTTGGATAGTGCCTGTTTTTGGTAGCCCCGATTGCGCAGTGCTACCAGGACGTGTGACCTGTTGCGAGCTACCCGATGAGTTCCCAATACTGAGAGGGTTCATGACTCTCCGTGACTGTTTCTTCTCAATATGCACTGCTCGCTGGTGTGCCTCAGAGACGGAGACTGGATCAAACATATTCAGCGTATCCTGAATTTGTGGATGAAGACCACTCACATAACGTGACACCAATTGATCCTCCATTTCCATCAGGTCGTTCCTAGTAATTAGCAAGTGGAACTCAGTGGTATAGTCACTCACAGACTTCCCCCCATTGACACAAATTCTGCAACTATTGATACATAGCACGCATATAATTGTAGGGTAAAAACTGTTTCTTCATATGTTTCTTCAGTTTATCCCAAGACACAAGTTTAGGTTTCCCCTGTCGAGACCTCGTCACCTTAACTCGTTGCCACTATGCCGCTGTTCTCCCCCGAAACCTAGTTGCAACGAGAGAAACACGTTTGTCATCTAGAACATCTTTAAAGTCCAAAACCTCTTCAACTGCAGTTGCCCAGTCCAAGAATTCTTCTCGGTTCAACCCTCCCTGAAATGCTGGTATGTCCACCTTAAACCCTGATTCCCAACGTGGATTGTACTCTTGGACACATTGTCTCCGAGCAAAAGGATTCTCTTCCTCCAAATCCTCGAACGATTGGTCGTCAGGTCTTGATGCTGGAGCAGCCTGTTGTTGTGCAACTATGGCTGCCATCTGTTGCATCAACAATTCAACTTGCTGACGTAACTGTGTGAATTCCTCACGTCTATCTTCTTCCAGACGTTTTCTGGGCGGCATAGTGAAGGAACGAAGGCTCAGATACCAACTGACGTAACGGAAGCTTATAGGAAAGATTGGAACGACACACGAAGATCAAAAGCTTGTTGATTCACAAAGAATACCAAGAAATTGATGCAAAAGAGAAAAACTCTCAAAATTTTTATTCAATAATCAACTGACTGTCTTCTTAGGGTTTACATCGAATATATACCCTCAAAGCATAATTAAAATAGGAAATAATGTTTTTTTTCCAAAAAAGGAAAAAATCGAAATAAAAGCATAAACTAAAAGTGCTACTCATAAGGAACACGCTCCAACAAGCGGAATGCAATTCCGAGTTCTAGAAATAAAGATATAACTGAAACGAAAATTACTAAAAACGGCAAAAAACGGCCTTTTCGAGGCCTAAAAGATGGAATTTGGCTAGAATCCGCTCCCTAAATGATCTTTAGATTATTACTATTGTTTGTTGGCCCGTTTCGGATGCAATTGGACTAATCGCACGTCAAAAACGGACCGAGCCAAAATCAGCCTCTCATCTTGAGATGATCTCGCTTCACCATAAACTCCAACGCTTTCTCGACTGCATCAGTGGTGAATCATTTCTCAAGAAAATGTGAAGCTCATGAAGACACAATGATATTTTATTTGACAAATCTAAAAGAATTGGCAACCAAATTCGCGACCTTCAACCTTCTGCAGATACTGCGATTCGAGAACACCAAAGCGGGCGCCTTATCAAAGTTTACCAGTTTCAATGAAATTTATGTGCAGAAGCTCATAAGATTGTTGGCAATGAAAAAGCGGGTTATTGGGATATCAAAATACAACATATCTTGGGCAAGTGCTGACTATATACTTCTGGTCGTCGAGTAACAATCTTATAAGGATGAGTGGTGCGTATTATATATGTGCTTTTTTATCTCACACTCTATCGCAAGTATACGAGCTCAAGTGATATTAAATGGAATGTAAGGTTTACTACCCATGTATCGAATCCCATGAGGACTACAATTAAGCTGGACAATCAATTGCTTTACGTCTTTCTTCGCTATATTGTCACGATTTAATTGTTTTGCCTTGATTAAACTAATTTGATTATTTAGACTACTTTAACTATTCTAAATTACTTTAGATTACTTCTAACTGCTTGAGTAAATTTAATTATTTTGATTGAATTGGATTGTAAAAAATAGTGATTAAAGAGCTTAGAGGTTCGGGTTCACTGGATATCCACTATGGTCTTACTAATGCGTTGACTTCCTTGATTGATATTTATATACATGGCTTCTTTACATACCACAAGTGGACATGGTGCGATTTATCTTCTCTACACACTCACAATTTTACTTATCCCACAAAACGTGCTATGTGGCTGCTAGTTACCTCCATTAACTTCATATCAGTAATATGTTGATCAGGTATAATAAGAAATCGGGCACAAGATAAATAAATAAATATAAACGAAGCAATCGATATAAATCAAATCACAAATCTTCACATAGTTTCAAATCCAATTACTTCCTAACTCTAAGAATAAACTTCTAGCCACTCATCGTTTCCATGAATAGATTCAATATCACAAAAAACTAATGAAATAAATGGAAGAATCGAGAAGAAATATCATGTTTGAAAGATTTTCTAGGATAGTTGTGTATTCCTCTTGACCTGTTTACTCCACTCGGTATGAATGACTCTCCCGCTTCTTTTGAAAAAATGATTTCTTGTCCTATTGTTGATTCTTCTCACGTTTGTAAATCTCTTGGGCACGGTGAAATTCTGAGGTTTTTTTCTTCTCTTTTCTCTTGTGAAGTTGATTGTAAGTGCCTCATGTTGCCTCTTCTCGTCTGATGCACGTCTACCTCTTTTATAGTTTATTTTCGGCCCATTAAGTTAAAGACCAAATCTGATGATCTTGTGTAACTTTTAATGACGCGTGGTCTTCCCATCGCACCTGCCTGGTGCGACTTGTGCTCCATTACGCCTCTGATCGCGTGTCTCTGTGGCATTGCTTCGTAATGCCTTGTTATTTTACTGCTGCTCACCCTGCCCTCGGGTTTTTACCGCTATCGCACCTCCGGTCGTGCCTGAATTTAGAATTGCCATGCCACGCACACTGTGACGCTTCAGTCGCACCACCGCTGTAGTTTGTTTCTCATGAATTCCCAAATCCTTGTGTTTTCGCCTTATTTTCAACTGTTTTGACTCAACTGACTCTAACCTTGAAATTACATGAAACATAACTAAAACGTCCAAAACCCACAAGAATCGAGCATTATATCATTAATAATCTATTTGTAAAATATAGGTGTTTTACACACGTATCAAATACCCCCTACTTAGCTTGTTACTCGTCCTTGGGTAATACAAAAATAACTTACATGTGGAATACCGGTTCAACTCACTCAAACAACCACTGAGTTCCACATTTGAGAATGCAACCTATAGTCTTCATATGAAAACGAAAAGATTCCACCATTTCAACTATTATACAACAGACTTAACTTTTTCAAATGCATGCATCATCTTATTCTTCCATGGATGTGATATCTTGAAAAAATAAAAAACACAACAAACATAATTACATAGTTTCATATTCATTCACTTCACCATTGGTCTATATTCTCCTACTACTTTCAACTAATGTAATTTCCTTATGTTGAGGATCTTCAGGACTTTTTCGGTATACTGTTAGGTTCATGTGAATGTGATATTTGTGGGAAAAGATCTATATCTTGTTTCTAGAGATGTTTCTCATAAACTCATTTTCATTTGCTTTTCTTCCTCCTCTTGTTGTATTCTCGACCTTATGGATTTTCTTTCAGGCTTCATCCGATCATTTAAGATCCTTCTTGCGTATTCATTTGCGCACGCTTCACATCACCCTATACTTCATAAGTTTTACATAGGCTACACACGCTTTATATTTTCATGTGAGGGTTATTAGTGCAACCATACTTAAACATACCTCATTTACGTAGTATGGCCATTTATAATCTTTTTTTTGGCACATATTTTCGTGTTTTTCACACTTCATCCTTATTCCTCCCTTTTTTCTTTAAATGGATTTACTCCAATTCATCTCCATAAAAGGGTAAGGTTTTGACTCATTTTTTGGCTTAAGATGGTTAGTGTGGTTATTCAACAAAAGGTTTATCACAAAAGGCTTTCGTCAGGCTATGAGGATCATTGAATAAGTACTGGTTTTGGGCATGAAAAGGATCAATCTTTATAAACAAATGATGGCGTAATTCACTTCCCTATCAATACATAAACTACAATCATATCCCATAGTATTCAAATAAATTCCTCAAGACTCATAAATATAACATAATTCCATGTTTTTCTGTCTATTATCCTCAATTACTCCACATCTTCACAAATATAGGGTTTCAAAATATATATGAGATAAACATGTATTTATCAAAATCAAGCAAGTTGTATCCGAATCTCTCTGGTGTCTCCTTAACATCACATACTCACATATTATGTATATTTCATTATTAATCTAAACTCGTTGTTCTTATCATAATCTGAACTCGCATCTTGAGATAATCATAGAAATACTTATAAATGTTGGTTCAAACTATACTAACTCCAAATAAAACATAAAATCAAAAATAAAATACTCAAGATTGACTCGATTAGACTTAAACTAGAATAAAATATAAAATTTAAATAAAAAGACACAAAATCCTAAAACATACATTAACTACGACTTGTACTTTCCCCCAAGTACAATGTCCTCATTGTAGGGGTAGTACGACTTAAAATAAACAAAGAAAAAAGAAGCAAAATAAAACTTCCCTGACAATTAGTTGCAACTCGGTCTAGCTCCGCTCGATCCTCCTCTCATGAAGCCATGTAAGTCCGATAACATGACTTTCATATGCTCAATATCCATTGCCATAGTATCCTGATGGGCTGCTTATCTCATCTGCTTAGTACCTATCTCTCGAAGCTCAGTATGCAAAGCATCACCATTTGGCCTCAGTGCATTATCATGAGACGCTCAACTGTCGTGATGAAGCTCTAATGCATCGCCTCTAAAGATTCTCTTCCTCCTGTGACTCTGGTAGGGACATCTTTGGTGTTGCCTCAATTTCTTGGCCCCCCATATCTGTCTCTAAACGCCTCAATATCACCAAGTTGATCGCACTCATCCCCTTGGTCGATACAATTTGCACAATTTGTTGATTGTGCCTCAAAATGAATTACCGCAATTGTCCTGCCACTCAGATAGTAATCCATGCCTCTGTTGAGAACCTCTTCTGGGCTATAAGTATGATCACGTATCAAACCGTAGAGGAGTCTCATCTGGTTCGTGGTAACCCACTCAAAGTTCGAGCAAGGCCAAAGTCGGCTGCTCGTGAACTTGTACCATGCCTTCTTTGCTGTAGTTAGATTCATATAGTGGACCTCGTTACGGTAAAGCACCATCTGTATCTCTTCGTGAATCCTGACAGTACAATGTTGGTAAAATTTGTATGCCTCCGATGTATAGAATCGATCAAAATGGACCGCGTCATCAGAAATGATATGTGTTCTGCCTCTAATCGGAACTCTCGAGCTATATGAATCACGACTCCTAGTCATTCTGCAAAAATCAAATAGGAAAATCAAAAATAGTTTGGTAGCATAACCCCTATATTAGTTGAATATGCAAAATTCACAATACCAATGAATTAAAATATTTATCACTCAACAAAATAATTCATTTTATGTGAATGTCACAGAAAAAAGAAAATCAAGCGTTGATGCGTGCGTATGTTGCTTTTGTATTCTCAATTATCTCAATGCACACAAAATTGCAAGCATATGAGTCAAGTAATAATAAATGGTAAGTAAATATAACTTGCCCAAGTATGGAATCCTCTGAGAGTAGGTATTTTCTGAATAGTAAATCTTATTACTGGAATCTTCTAATAGTGTCACAGTTATTAAAGATGTGTGGAACTAAACTATAAGTAAATTAATGCTAAACTAGAGGTGCAAATTAAAGTACTAGAAAGATCTAAGTAACAAATGCAATTAAAACAATTAAGTAAAGATTAACTAACCAACTAACTAGAACAAAATTTAATTGATTGATTGAATGCTTGCTAAGGTTGTAAAACATATTAATAAAAGGTATCTAAGGGTCGGATTTCATTGATCTCAGACAGGTGCACTTCATAGACAAATTACCAATGACTCCTATGTTTACCTCTATCTATTGATGATTGTTTTGTCTCCAAATTGATTTAGCAAGTTAGCCATCTTTTGATGCACTAAAGAACCCACTAATCCCTAATGATGTCACACGGTTAAGCACTTCCTCCTCACCAGAATTTCACCATGTCATACGATTCATACAGTGTTTTTGAAGTGAATTAGAGTTACCACCTATGATTTAGATTCCACGAACATGCTAATGTCGAGGGTCTAAAGATCTATTTGCTTGATCTACTATGTTAGTGCTGCCTTAACAGACTCCTAAACTTAATTCAATTTAATAATAGGTAGTTTAACATCACTATTGTGCCTCATAGGAGCACGTGCATTAAACAAACCAAGTACCATAAGCAACAAATAATATTCCACAAAACAGAGTTATCAATAAATATAATAAAAACATAGGTTCAAGGTGTATCCATATGAGATTAACTACGTCATCCCTCAGATATTGAGAGGATTAGCTATTCATAGTCATAGCCAAAATGCAACAATTCATAAATAGATTAATTCAATAAGGAAAATAAAAGATTAAACTCCTGATCCCCTTCCTAATCTCCTCTACTCTGATTGCTGCCTCCTTGTGTGCACCTTCTCCCTTCAAATTTGATTGTGTTGCAACGAGTAACCCTAGGATGTTTTTGTATGCTATTATACGTGTTGTATCTCTCTGTAAGCATCAGTAAGCGGTTTTTAAGCATCTTTTTAGCTGCTGAACGAGCCCTCTTACATATAATGTTTCTTCATGTGTTGGGCTTTTTCTAATGTTTCTGGCATTCAGGCCCAAATTCCGATCGTTGCGCGAATAGGGATGTGCGATTGACATCGCGCAACTATTGCACAATCTCACTTTTCCATCACTCTTCTCATCGCGCTGGTCTCTGCCTATTTTCTGTGATCTGCTTCATTCGCTCTGCATTCTGGAATTGGTAGCGCTATATCCCCTTTGCTCCTTGTTACTGAAAAGCACTAAAATCCTCCAATTTAGCATTGTTTTGCTTCGACTCGACTTAAACTGCAACAACAATAAAACAATACTAAAACTAGTAAAATTGCCACTAGGAGTTCACAAAAGCATAAAAAATCAAGTATTTAAATCGCTACTATTATCCTCTTATCAAGCACCAACTATGTACTAATGTCGAAAAACACATTTCATTTTAAAGTGAACAATTATAAATCACTACCCATACTCGACTAATCACCATAGAGTAATTATAAATTACAACATAAAAATATAGAAAGTGATGAAGTGAAATACCTGATATGTGAATCACAATTGGGAAAAAGGTGGTTTAGAGGGAGAGTTTTAGTGAGAAGATTCAAAGTTGGATTTTGGAGAAATGAGATAAGTGAAGAAAACCACAACACAACACACATAAATATACTTCCCCAAATCACACACCCGATTTGGCCTTATCCCGCCCCAAGTCGCGCTTGGCCCTGACGTCATAATTCTATTTTTTTATTAATAATAAAAATGAAAAATGAAATAAAAATTTCGTATACACCACTTGGATAATTATTTTATTTTCATATGCTTATTTTTGGTGTAATAACAATTAACATATGCAAAACAGACAAACACATATCTAACAAGGTTAAAGAAATAAATTAGGTTATTCAAAATTAATACTAAAAGATAAAATAATAATTGGTTACCTCTCATTTAGCACTTGTTTTAATGTCCTCAACCCGACACATGTTTCTTTAATGAATGTTATCCAAATAGACGGTCAACGAATCATCTTGATTTGTAGCAAAATAATGCTTCAATCTTTGTCCATTGACCATAAAAATCAGTTATTCGTTTGTTTTCACATCCACAACTCCGTGTGATTTTACATTTACTACATGATAAAGTCCTGACCATCTCGATCATAATTTACCTGGAAACAGTCTCAATCTCGAGTTAAATAATAACACTCTTTGTCCGGGTAAAACATTCCTATGTAAAATCCTTTTATCGTGCCACAATTTTGTTTTGTCTTTGTAACTCTTAGAATTTTCATAGGCTTCATTTGGCCAATCATCTAGCTCATTTATGTGAAATTTGCTTTTTTCACCAACGACTTTAGCATCAAAATTTTAAAATCTCGTTGCTTAAAAAGCTCTATGTTCTAATTCAACAGATAAAAGACAAGATGATACAGTGACATTCCTATTGGTATTAAGCAGTCCTACCTATAAATCATCATCTAACTTTTTTGTCCAATCATTATGTGAATGTGTAACCTTCTTATCTATAATTATTTTTATTTCTCCGTTTGATAATTCAACCCGCCCGTTTGTGGGTGATATGCCATAACAATTGTATGAAAACACCATATTTCTTTAATAATGCTTCTAAGTATTTCTTTCTAAAGTATTTTCCTCCATCACTTATTAAAGCTATAGGTGTGCCAAATCTGGAAAAGATTCTAGATTTAGAGAATTCAATGACTACTTTACTATCGTTAGTTGGAAGTGCCATTTCTTCTACCCATTTTAATACATATTCCGTTGCAACTAATACATATTGCATTCCATGTGACGTCGTAAATGGTCTCATAAAGTCTATACCCTAAACATCAAATAATTCAATATTTAGAATGGTTTTACGAGGTGCCTCATTTTTAACTGAAATATTACGGCTTCGTTGATACCTATCACAATTAACCACAAAATGGTGTGTATACTTATAAATTGTTGGGCAATAAAAACCACACTGCAATACCTTAGAGCCTGTTATTTGGCCACAAAAATATCCTCCAACTTCGGCTATGTGACATTATTCAAAGACATCCCGCATTTCTTCCCCTGTGACACATCCTCTAATAATTTCGTTAGAATAATGAGGATACAAATACGGGTCATTCCAATAATAAAATATTAAGTCATGATAGAATTTCTTCTTTGCTTGATATGCCATATTTAGGGGTAGATTCTACATACCTTATAGTTTGCAAAGACGAAAAACAAGGTGCTTTTGTTACCTTAACAACGGAGAGTTGCTCGTCCGGGAAAGATTCTTTGATTTCACCGTCCTCGTCATGGTGTTGATTTCTCCAATCCAATCGAGACAAATGATCCACTATCACATTTTTTGTCCCATTTTTGTCCCTAATTTCCACATCAAACTCTTGCAAGAATCCATCTGATTAACTTGGGGTTTGCATGCTTCTTTGCAAATAAACACTTCAAAGCGGAATGGTCAGTATAAACTAACTTTATTTGCTATTAATTGAGATCTAAATTTGTCAAAACATATAGTATAGCTAATAATTCCTTCTATACTGTGTCATAGTGAAGTTGTGTCTCTGTCAACACCTTGCTAGCATAATGAATAACTTTTATTATTTTACCATGCATTTGTCTCAATACAATGCCAACTGCTTGATCACTGGCGTCAAACATAATCTCAAATGGTAATGCCCAGTCGCGCATTATCATAACTGGTGTTGTAATTAGTTTCTCTTTGATTTCATCAACAACTGCCACACACTTATCATCAAATTCAAACATGTTATTTTTATTTAGAAGATTATACATCGGTTTACTTATCTCAGCAATTGTTTTAATAAATCTTTGAAAGAAATCTGCATGGCCTAGAGAACTCCTAATCCCATGTACATTTATAGGGGGTGGTAGATTTTGAATTACACATACTTTTTATTTATCTACTTCAATCCCTTTTCTTAGAAACTCGATGATCAAGAACAATTCCCTCTTGTAACATAAAATGATATTTTCCACAATTTAAAAAAAGTTTCTTTTCAATGCACCTTTCTAATACCTTGTCTAAACTATCAAGACACTAGTTAAATGAATATCCAAACACAGAAAAACCATCCATGAAAACTTCTATGGTGTCTTCATTCGTATTAGAAAATTCAGATGTCATACAACGTTGAAAGGTAACTGGGGGTTGAATGATCCAAAGAGCATTCTTTTAAAAGTAGATGTCCCAAAAGGACAAGTAAATGTTGGTTTCTCATGATCCTTTATGATCTATCATTATTTGGTTATATCCATAATATCCATCAAGAAAACAGTAGTAAGAATGACCTGCTAACATTTCTGATCAATAAACGGTAAGGGATAGTGATATTTCCTCATTGCTTTGTTCAAAGCTCGATAATCCATGTAGACTCACCACCTTGTGACTTGCCTTGTAGGAATCAACTCATTGTTCTCATTTTTCACCACCATTGTACCTCCTTTCTTTGGAACTATGAGTACTGGACTCACCATTCAGTGTTAAAAATAACATAAATCATATCATAATCATGTAATTTAATTACCTCATTTTTTACTACTTCCCTCATTACATGATTCAATCTTTTGTGAGGTTGGGCAGTTGGCTTGTATTTTTCTTCCATCAAAATCTTATAAACCATCGATGTTGCATGTTCATTCGACTAATGGGGTATAGAATAGTTGGCCCCCAACCGGTCGCTAAGGGAAACAAGAAATTTTCGGTCGTGGAATTGAACGTTATACCAAATGGGTGGAGGCAGAAGCCATGGAAACCATCTTGGAGAAAAATATGATAGAGTCTATCTGGAAGAACATCATTTGCCGCTTCGGTATACCTCTATCTTTAGTATCAAATAAAGATCGACAATTTGTAGGGAAATAAATCAAGTCCTATTGCGAGGAGCTGAAGATAGCTCAACATGTACAATCGATATCACATCCACAAGCCAACGTACAAGTTGAGTCAACCAATAAAACATTGAAGGATTACCTTGAAAGGCGTTTGAGGGATACATGAAGCAGTTGGGTTGACGAGTTGCACGGTATACTTTGGGCTTATCGGACCACTCCCAGAACCTCAACGGGTGAAAATCCTTTCATTTTGGTGTACGGTTTAGAAGCAACCATGCCTGTAGAGATAGGGATGCCAACTCATCAGATCCACGACTATGACCCAGAGTAATCTGATAGACTGAGGCAAATGGATCTTGATATGATTGGATCTACTAGAGAACATGCATACCAGCGCACGGTGGCATTCAAAGCCACTGTGGCAAAAACATTTGATAAGAAAGTTATGTTTCGCAGCTTTTAAGCCGGTGACCTGTTCCTTAAGAGCATCGAAGTAAGCAAACTTGTTGACAAATTACATCAGCGCTTGGACGGACCATTTAGGGTCATCAGAGCCAACGCTAGATGATATTACTATTTGGAGGACTTGCAAGGATAGAAGCTCACCGACCATGGAATGCCCAACATTTGAGGCATTACTACAACTAGAATTTGAACTCTACTTGTAATTGAACTACGACTAGGTTGATTCACCTAGTGGGGTTACGTAGGCAGCAAGGATCCTCCCCATGCGCAACCCCTATCTTAGATTTAAGTTTTTTCGTTTCCTCGTATAGATAATGTAACCTTACCAGGTCTACATTGGTATGCAGACTAAGAGTTATCTCTTTGAGCTACGAAGGGCAATCACTCGCCACCGAGTCAAACCCGCAAAGAGATAGTGACTCAAAATGACGCGACCAGACTGACCCAAGACACGAAATAATTTAATAGATGAAGTCACTCCTACGAGATTACTAAATTACAATGAGATTCAAACCTAAATAACAGACATCTCATTCATATGGAATTACAAAGGCGATGATGAGATTCAAACCTAAATAACAAATATCCCAATCATATGGGATTACAAAGGCGATGATGAGATGCAAACCTATATAATGGACATCTCAATCCTACAAGATTACAAAGGCGACAATGAGATGCAAACCTGAATAACATACATTTTAATCATACGGGATTACAAAGGCAATGATGGGTCATGGAGCCTAAATGTTAACTTGGGGTCGTACTGTAGATCCAAGCTATTTTTGTGATCCAACTCACAGGAAAATTGGCCGGGCTTTTGAGGGGTTGGGCTCTACGAAGAAATATATAGTGAAGATTCTCGCTTGGTATCGCCCCCAGATGTAGTCATAGATGAGTTGGGTAAACAAATCTTAGTGTTCTTGCTTTTTGTTTGTGTATGATTTTATATTTCTCATATTGTTGCGTAACATGTTGAACGCGGATTTAACAGAGTATGATCCTGACGCATCAAAATCCCAAATCCACGTATCTTCTTTGTTGTCTTGAAGGTGAACTAAATTAAGCTTTTGCTCCAGCTCAGCGAGATTACCCAATTCCCACGTGAATAATCTTCTCCACCACCTCTAGTTTCGTTGTCCTATACTTTCTCTCTCATTAAGTATGTCGTACACCGAAGCATCCTTATCTTTACTAAGTTCGAACAATTTGGGAAACCTTGATTCGATACTTGAATTACCTTACCAATGGTCTTTCCAAAAAGAAATACTTTTCCCATCCCAACTTTTCTTGTAATCCCCTTTATCGAACCAATCATTATTCAAGTTATTCTCTGTTATTTTCATGATCTCATGCCACCATTTTGAGGTTGTTTGTTGTTGTGATGCCTGTCTATTCTCTCTAATCTTAACCACTTTATCACCATATTTGAATCTCAACAATCTTCTCCACAACGGTTCTTTTTCTGTAAGTAATCGCCTTTTCTATTTTCTAAGAAGAGCTTTATGATGTTAATTCCACACTCCTCTTTTTGCTTCAAACTTGTTCCTGTTTGATTCACATTATTTTCTTGCTTCTCGACTTACGTAGCATCTTTAACCTTGTTGTAGTTTACTGCTTTGTGTGGTTATAAAATGATTCTTGTGCTAGCCTAAGATTTGAGGCACTCTTGGCTAGTATTCATTTTACTTTATGTATTGATGGTTTAGTGTCCTCATATTTATTTGGAATAGAAAAGTTGTGTATTATATGATTGTACATTTAAAATTAAGCTTAACATATAGTAGTAATTTTGGTAAGTGCAAGTAGCTAAGACCATGAACATGACAGATGGGCATAGAAAGTGTGCACTTCAAAAATTATCTTATGGTGTATGTTGCCTCTTTCCCATGTACTAGCCCATGTTGTAAATGTTAGAACATGAAGTGTATTGATCTGGATTTCTTGTTACAATGTGTTTGCCTTCATACTAAATTTATGTGTCTTCTTACTTTCAAGTTAGTAATAATTAGATCGATCTTAATCTAATGTCTGATTTTTCATGAGTTTCAACCTTGGAAATGGGTTGAATAATGGGTCCCAAACTATGATGCACCAACCCTTCAAAAAATCAGCCATGTTCGTGTCCGACACGTATCCGACACCGACAATCCCCGACACTTGTCGGATACACCACGTGGCGTGTCTCTATTAAAATAAAAAAAAAATTCTGACACCTATGTCCAACATTTGAGAATCGCGTGACCGAGACTTGAGAAGTGTGTGTCCAATATGTTTAGATATGTTCCAGAGAAAATTATATATTTTAATTATTTGTGTTATAAAATGTATTTAAAAAAATTATAAATTAACAATTAAAAGATAAAAGAAATAAAACACATATTCCGAAAACTTAAACAACTAAGTAAAAGGTCTAAACGTGTTTTTTTTTTAATTAATGCATCATTTTAATTTGGGTAGTATCTATGTTTTTTTGAGTATTGTATAACTTTTTGATTGTATTCGTGTTTGACATTGATACTTGAATTTAAGTGAGAGTTTTATTTGAACTTTGTTTTGATTAATAACTGAGTTGTAAGCGATAATTTCTTTTGATGTCAGAAATTATTAATTTTGTTTAAAGTTTAATTTTATAAGTTCTAGTGATATTTAGTATATTTTAATATAAAAATTCAAGTTTGTCCCGACCGTGTCGAAATTTTCAAAAACCCGTGTTCTCATGTCTGTATCCGTGCAACATAGGTCCTTAATTTATCTTCATATTTTGAGTCTGACCCTAACTGTCACCAAGATTTTATTTCTATGTTCAGTGAGCACTACTTACCCTCTGGTGTGCCATAATTACGACATTACCAAAATACACGACCATCTTGGGAATAACTAGTAGTAGAGGGATCAAAGGCAACTTCCTCCTGACCCAATTAGACCCCTTGAGATGTCAAATCAACACGACCCTTCGGAAAATACTGTTGACCTCAAGAAAACGGTCTATTATGGCAAAACACCGGACACCGAGTTCGGGCAACGTAAGCCATAAAACAGCGCTAAAACCCGTGCCACATTGTCAAACTAATGTGGCACGTCAGACAAACCGTGCCACGTCGGTCAAATCGAGCCATGTAGGTCAAACTGACGTGGCATGTCGGTCAAGCGTGCCACATCGGTCAGACCGGGCCACGCCGGACAGTTGAGCACGTCGATCAAACTTGACGTGGCACGTGTAACGTCGATCTTCCTAACCACACCGGGGTTCGATATGATGTGGTGCAGGTGCACCCATTTCTCTTCATCACCTTTAGTGCATGTGGGCATGCTCTCTCATGCCTTACCCTTCCCCATTTTCTATAAATATCCCCTCACTTCTTCATTTGAGGGGTTGGACACTTGAGGGAGCTCATTTTGGAGGTTGAATGTTGTGACTTCTGTCTAGAATTCTAGTGGGAGAAAGCACACCAAGCATTCCACGTCAACACTTTTGGCACGTCAAGCATTTCTGTCAACACATTTGGCACGTCAACCTCGAGGCACTTCAAAACATCTTGCACGTCGATCAATTCCACATCAAACGATTCCATGTCAATCGTTTCCACATCAATCATTGCCACGTCAATAATTTTACGTCAACCAAAACTACGTCAAGCAAAACATTTAGAGTATTTTCTTCTCTACTTTTCCATAGACATTCAAATAACAACAATTGAACTTAAGTATGAGAAAGCTTTGACACGATATTTGACTACTTCACGGTGAAAATTGCCCAAGGTCCTGATCTCGACCCTCAGGGGCTCGATGAATTGTGACGCTGTTAGGCTGCTAAAATGATCTCTGATCTAGATAACACCCGACAAGGATCAATACTTCAGCCAATCGGGCCTCGACTACGAGACATACATCCTCCGAGATAGTCCAAATCGAGCCTAAAGGCCAGTACAATGCATATACCTTATGAGCTGGCATTACATCAAATAAGACCTTCCAGCAGGCATAATTAAATAATGAACTAGGTCCAACTTGATTTATTCTTCTCAAAGAGATAGATATGCAGCTCAACTCTGCATTGAGCCCAGTCGCGAGAATACAACACCCGTATCCTTCCCTAGAATAGTTACTTACTTATGTAAACTATTTACTTCTAACCATTATGTCTTTAGTCCAGGTTTGCATCGAACGAAAGCTCCTCTTGTTTTGCCTATATGGGGCAAGAGAGTTTGGTGAGAGAGTAATATCTTGACTAATGAAAACAACCCTCGCCAGAGGCGCCGTTTGTGGGAAATCACTAGACGCACTATCTGAACGGCATCATGGTTACAACACGTAGACAACTTACTACTTCTTAGAACGCATCTCCGACTTACTTCGACACGGCTTCGCAAGAGAGAACTAAGCATCAACAGCCACAAGCAACTAATCAACAAGCTCCTCCAGCTACACCTACTAATGTCTAGACCAGAAACATTGCGTCAACAAGTGTGCCACCAATTCCTCACGAACAATTTGATCATCTGATGAATATGATTAGGCAACACTTGAATGAAAATTCGGCAATGGCGCCTCCGATTTATGATCAAAACTTGGGTCAAACTGAAAACCAATCCCAAGGTTCAACTCCTAGAGGACACATACGTGAAAGGAGAACTACAACTACTGCACTACATTCCGAGAATTGCAGATATCCACATGGCAGGAGAGCTCAACCCTAGCCATCTCCTTCACGTTCTACTTCATCTACTATGCACACTAGATTATGTGATGACCATGGATACGAGACACAAGGTCAGCAATGGGCCAGAATGCCAGAATCTTTGCTCCCAAAAAAATGAGAAGGAGATCCCGCAATAATCACTGCTTCCGAACTCATTAGAGGGACTCTGTGGGCAGTCGATGAATTCGTTGATGAGGCTTCTCCGTTCTCACCCTACATGCAACGAATTGTGTTAGGCCAAGTCGAGAAATCTCAAAGATGCCAACCTACAATGGTAAAGGGACCCGAGTGCTCACTTGAATCTCCTAGACCTAATCTTTACTTGGTTTTGACTTCAACAAACCAATTTTTTTGACCAGGTTCGTTGCATATCTCTCCTGGTTCAGAAACATCCCATTCTCCATTTGCTTTACTTGAAGTCCAAGAAAAAAGTTTAGATCACCTAACATGCTCAGCTCAAATGTACCTGTCATGGACTCAACAAACTTATCTAAAGAAGATTTGTTAGTAGACCCAAATACAATATTTTCTACATAGATTTGAGCCACACACACATTAGAACTCTTTCTTAGAAAAAGAGGGTTCTATCTCCATCACCTCTAGTGAATCCAAGACCCAACAGAAAATCAGTTAGTCTTCCATACCAAGCTCTTGGTGCATGTTTCAAACCATACAGAGCTTTCTCAAGTTTATAAACATTATCAGGATATTTAGGATCAGCAAAACCTTAATGTTGTTCAACATAGACTTCTTTATCAATTAAACCATTATGTTCCTTTAACATCCATCTGATAGAGTATTATTTTAAGACAACAAATAATAGCAAGTAGTAATATGACAGATTTAATTCTAGCTACATGTGCAAATTTTTCATCAAAGTCCATACCCCCACCTGTGTATATCCTTGTGCAACCAACATAACTTTGTTTCTTACAATCACACCATTTTCATTACTTTTGTTCTTGAAAATCCATTTTGTTCCTATCACATTCACATTTGAAGGCACAAGTACGAGATTCCAAACTTTAATTTTGGTGAATTACAACAGTTCTTCTTGCATAACATTGATCCAATAACTATCCTTAAGAGCTTCATTCACATTCTTAGGTTGGATGCTGGACACAAAACATGAAGCATTCTCAACAGTGCATGTGGTAGACATACGACACACAACCTTACCATATCCCTGTAATTCAACGTTTCTTTGTTGCATGTTCTCATCCTTTCAGAAATTTGACCAATCACTTGAGTAGTTGAATGGTCCTTCTGAATCCTAGCAAGGGGATCCTTCAAGATTCAGGAACAGTTTCATCATCAGAATCAGACTATGCAGTTGTTAGCCTAACATTAGATCTCTTGGTGTTAAGTTAAAATTGGTCTGAGTCTCGAGTTAAACATCTCTAGTTTCTCTGTTTGATGTTGAAGTATTCTATGTTTCCAATGTTGGAGTAACATTAGAAACATGAATTCCTTAGTACCTTCTACATGTAGTGATGTGTGAACAACTTTGGTTTGTTTACCTTTTAGGCAGTCTCCACAAACAAGTTTATCTCGGCTAGTCAACTTTGGCAAACCTCTTACATCATCCAACTTATGTAATCATTCCATATTTCTATAGTGCACATGTCCAAGCTTCTTGTGCCATATAACAGATTCATCCACTTTGGCATTGAAACATTCTGCTTCCTCTTGAGCAAGATAGCAGTTGTCCTTTGATCTTTTACATGTCATAACACAAATATTATCACTATTAAACACATAACATGAATTTTTATCAAAAGTAACTAGCAATTTATCATCACAAAGTTGACTAATGCTAATTAGATTTTCTTTCAATTCATCAACCAACATCACATCCTTGAGAGGTTGAAAATTTTCAACATTTAGAACTCTTTTTTCAATGATTCTTCCCTTAGTGCCTCCTCTATCGGTGATCGTTCCAACAGTCAAGGGAATCATTTTTTTTCTTCAGATTATCCTTGTTTTCAGTCATGTGTCTTGAGCAACGACTGTCAAAATATCACTTACCTGCAAGGGTAAAGTAAACAACAGAAAAGATAACATTGCAAACAATTTTAACCTTGGGAGTTTTCAACGTTTCAGTCCAAATTCTACTTTTCTGTCTAGTAGCTTTGTCACCTAATGTTGGGATAACATTGAGATCCGAAGGTGTCCTAACATTGGTACTGCAATCATTTTTTTTTTCAATGACACTTTTATATTTCTTGCAATAAGGCTTAATGCGACTAGGTTGAAAACAATACTGACATGTATAAGTACGGTTTCTTTCCATGTTGGTTGGGTTTACACAACTCACGATTTAACTTTCCTTGACAAACCTGCTTTAAAATAAACAAAAGTAATAACTGTAGAGGAAGGTTTCTCAACATAGCCCAGACCATTTGTACCTTGATTTCCCAAACTCAGAACCTCATCAAGTTTAGAAGTACACGAGTTCCACTTGGCAATAGGTTGTTCAGCTTTTTCAATGTTTACCTCAGCCCTTTCAGTTCAGCCTCAATTTTGTCAATGTCTATTTCATACATTTTCATCATTTTTTCATATAGATCTCTTCCTTCAAATTGTTATTGCTCTTGATGAGTTTGTGATTCTCAGCCATCAGTTTTTGATAGGTGGACTTTAGATCTTCAGTGATTTCCTCCTGAGACATCTCACCATAAAAGAAATACTCCTCATTTAGATCAACTGAACCATTAAAACAATCAAAGTTAGATTCATTGTCAGACAAAAAATCAGAATTAATATGAGACCTATATTCATTCCAATCTCCAAAGAAAATCTCATGTTGGAATAAATATAGTTCTCATATGAGAACATGAGGTTTTCTTTGGACAATGTCACTCTATATGAGAACAATATTCATTGCAATATAACATTGAGATCAGTGGCCAATCTGAGAATTTTCTTTTGTCCAGTCAATCTGAGGGAGTAGCGCAGCAGTGTGAATATGTTCTGACTATTCTTCCACGTCAACACTTGATCTAGAGCTAAAGATTTTTTAATTAAAGTCATCTACACAAACCCAACGGGAATTTCTTCTTTTGTGAAGAGTGTTAGCACATTCATTAGCCATGTGGCCAAAACATTTGTATTCATAACATTGGACATCTTTTAACTTCTCAGCCTATAGAGGAGTAGGTTTAGATGTCGTGTATTTGACAAATCTTGGGAGTAATTTCTTGTAACCAGAGGATGTATTACCAAGACTATTATCTTTAGATTTACTTTTAAAGTTTAATCTATTGAACTTCTTAGAAATATTACCGTAGTTTGCAGAAATAATATCACACTCATCATCACTTTCATTGTTCTCAAGATTTGATCCTCTAAAAGCAATAACTTTATTTTTACTTGGCTGCAAGGCAACTTCCATCTCAAATTTTCTAACAGTGTTCATCAAACATGGGAATTGAAAATTAGCAATATTTCTAGATTCTCCCATGGCAATTTGCTATTTACAGGATAGTGTTTCGTATGCTTTATACACCCCATCTTGATTGGTCATGGAAAAACCAGGATTTTCACATTGATTTGCAATATCAAAAAATTTCTCAAAGTATCTGTCAACACTTCATCCTCACCCATTTCAAGTTTTTCAAATTACTGAAGCAATTGTCTATATTTTGAATTTTTTACAACAACATCGCCTTCACAATGTAATTTAACAATATCCCATGCACGTTTAGACTTATTATAGTTCTGAATAAGCTTGAACATATGATGATTCACCCAACTGAAAATAACATTAAGAGCTTTTTCATTGAAGTTATAGAGACTTACCTCAGTTGTTGTCCAATGTGCTTCTGGTTTTGGTATAAGATCACATTCCTATCTCGTGGCAACGTAAGAAGATAGTATCTATTGATCACAGATTGCCAGGCTCTCACATCGATGGATTTAATGTGAGTTCTGAGTCTTATTTTCTGGTATGTATAGTTGGAGCCATCCAAGACTGGTAACCTGTTGGCATTGGGATTGGTATTGTCCATTGTTATATATCAACTCCAAACACCAGTGTAATCGGTGTTTGACTCTTTTGCCAATTGAAATTATAGATCGGGATTAATACTTTTTTTATAGTGTTAAACTGGTGTTGCTTTAACACTGGTAACCTCTCACAACAGTAAGTTAATGTTGCCTTAACATTGTGACCAATTTGATCTTCTTTGACATAGTATAGCAGCGGAAATTTAAAGCACACAAGAAGATAATTTTCACAAAATTATAAGGGTTTATAATCTTCCTAGCCTTGGGCGAAGCAATCAATACGAATAATGATTTTAACAAAACGTTTCTCTCAACTCTCAAACTTACATTCTCAAGTTGATCGAACTCAATTGAGCAAACAAATATCAACTCCTTAACTCTAGAAACTAGACTTAACTCGTTAATCTTAAACCTCGACAAAACAAGAAAAAACCTAAATAACAATGGATCTAATCACTCAGATTACTTTAAGTTTATTGTCTCTGCTTTTGACTTTTTGTCTTGATGTACTCCATTCCTTTATATAGTAGTCTTGAGACTTGATCTTCAAGGTATGTAGTACACGACTTTGGTAATTCTTCAAGCTTTCTTGTTGAACTCTTCTTCTCTTTAGCCTTGGATTCCTTCTTGAATAATGTTCCCATAATTAGACTAAGTTCTAGATAGGAAAGACACCTTCAACAATTCGGAGATCATCCTAGAGAGTTTTCTAGTTGCACTTGGACTTCAAACTTTCCTTATTTCACAACCACGTTCGGAAATTAAGAAAACTACTCATACAAGGAAACTTCATGCCTCAGCTTATGTTTAAGCTTGATTCTGAAACATACAAAGTCAATCTGCTTTTTTGACATACAGAGGCCTCCCTCGCCAAAGTCACGTCATCCCTCTAACCCAATCCCAATATCTTCTTCCATAGTATCACCCAATTTCCCCTCAGTTTGATAAATACTGGGGGAATCCAAATCCTTGTCATTAACCACAAAGGTCAGCGAGCCTGTGAGGACAGGAGTTGAAACCACCGTGGGACCGAAAGCAATCCCAGATGCAGCCTTCGTCGCATCCACGATAGGTCGAGACAATGCATGTGACTTAACCATCGATATGTCGTGGGAATGACTCACATGGACAATAGGTGGAATTGCCTCGGGAACGACTTTGACTTGATTAACAACATCACTGGGAAAAAATCAACCCATTTTAAGGGAGAGATTGGAGGAGATGAAACCAATTCAATGTCACTACCTCCAAAAGTGCTATGAATCGCATCCCGAATCGTGGATGCAACTCCACCCAAGTTCTGTGCCACTCCAACTCGCATCTTCACGTGCATAGCGTCAGATGCAAACTCACTCTCCCTTGAAATTGGAAAACACTGACTAGACCCATTTCCCCCTACCAGATATGATAGAAGGAGACCCTAGACAGAGTCAAGTCCTCTTCATCTTCTTCAACAACTCTAGGGGTTTCCATACGAGGACCACGACTCATATCAAGCATCTCCCAACGGAATCCCTTCTTTATATACCCTAGATATTTGATCTAGTCCAACCTAAGCTCCATTCCAAACTTCACATGCTCCGCTCCTTAACGCAACTCAAGCCCACGATAGACACCACTCCTCATGAAGGCCCTGACCACCCCACACCGATAACCTTTAGATTCTAAATGACAAACCTTAGCATTCAATCGAATAATTGCGCACTCAACTTCCATGTTCGATCCTTATATGAGTCTCTCTCCCACTTTAGCATATCATTTTCTTTCTATAACGCGGCGATTTAGGCGCAAAGCAACTCTATGTTGTCTTCGGCCTTTTTGCACTCGCGGCGGCCGTGATGGCATCTCTTACGGCCTTGGCCTGGACCTTTTCAGCATCACAAGCCCGTCGATGTGCCGCAAGGCAGTCAACATTAGCCTTCTAAACCTTTTTGTCATCCTGTCAATCATACCATTGTGCTTATTCTGCACCTCCCTCAAACCACTGTAGTCACGACATAGTTGGTACACCACAGTTCTCGTAGCAGCACTAAACAACCTACCAAGGCGAGCTAGGTCGCGATACCCAAGACTCTCAAGCACGACACTACGCCCGAGTTAAGGCCATAAACCATTCAGGACCTGAACATATTATTCTTCTCTTAACTTGAACCCAATCAGCTTGACGTTGAAAGATTATTAGTCCTCATCATTCAGGAAACTATATTTAGATCGGCCACGAGGAGGCACAAGCATCGGGTTTCTAGAAGGTCGAGGGCATTTTGGAGGTCGCCGTGGAATTTTGGCGGCCTCATCCGCAACTTGAGTTTCAACGACTCACCTTCTAGCAGATGTATACAAGTTGTACCTGCTCTCGTTAGGCAGGGCTTCACTTGATTCGCTCGTCCCAGAACCGAGGCCTCGTGCTTGCTTCTCAACGTTTATCGCGCTAGATTTTTGGAAATCCTCTCGTAAAGGGCATATGTCTCCTCCATCATCCTAATCTGAGCCTCAATCTTGATCTTGACTCTCCCTCCCATAGTGGTAAAGGTCATAACAATCTCGCGATGATTGAAATTTTTGTGCCTCTCGAAGTCGCAAGTACGGGATACACATGCCCCTAAGAAAACTCCTCCAAGCCTGTCAGTGGACATGTCCTCCGGTTCCACGACCAAATGACCGGTGCCCCAGTTAGCAGACAAACTTCCCGGTGCCCTTACAGGTGCCACATTCCCAGAGGAACCACCCGCATATCCATTAGTTGGAGCATCATTCCTCGAAGAAGTACCCACGTTAGAATGGCTAGTCGCGGGATTGGTCCCACGACCCTCTATTGCATATATGTTCATGGGTGGTCTAACGACATTACTACGACCTCTCGATTCGTTCCTAGCCATCATGAGTTAAAAGTAAGCTAAATTTTCAAAAGATTAACACTACAACTGTTCGACCAAGCCTGCGTTCGATACTCATACCGTTCGACTTGTCGACCGTTCGATTGATAACTCAATTCGATTGTTCTCTTATTTGATTGTTATTTTAAAACTAGCAAAAGTTTTCCACTCAATGATAAATGACCTAGCACCATTTGACCTATTTATACAAGCCCACCACCGTCTCGAAAACGACACCTTCAATGAATGTAGTCGGTTCGATAGTTAAGTATCGAACAGATCACGGTTCGATAGTTGGACCTGAAACAATCAAATCATGTCCAATTCGACTGTTTCCAAAATGCTCGAATCTGACAAGATTCGATGCTTCTCATAACAATCGAACCACCCAAGATTCGATCCATCCCACAACCAGTGAATTACTGAATAACTTAACCCGAGGATCAAATGAGGGACATATTTTGAAGCCAAGTATTTCTATTTGCCAACCGAACCTCCGAATTACGGCTCCCAAGTGGGGGTGGGGGGGTGGGTGGGCATATTTTAAAGCTAGATATTTCTGTTTGGCAACCGATCCTCTGAATTACAACTTCCAAATGGAGGGCATATTTTCAAGCATAACGAAGTCCAGTCCAACGTCAACAACAACCACTATGGAATTCGACATCCGCTCTTGAATCAAGACCGACTCCCAAACTGGGAGGACTCTACGGTGGGGGTATTTTAGGTGGCCCATAAATGAACTTGGTCGGCCTGTCCCATTAAAATCCTAAACAGAAGAGAATCGAACCAAGGTGGTTCGACTCTTTAAGGGCAATCGAACGTCTCCGTTCGATTGTTATTGCCCGCTCGCGGAGTGGGTCCAGCAATCCGGGATCCATATTCACGCCACACATTATTTACTGTTCACCAACCCTGCTACAATCAAACTTGGTGGTTCAACTGCTATAGAGTTTGACTGTCCCGTTGTAGTGTTCGACTGCTATCATCTTCTAGACCATTTCGAGACTTATAAGAGTCGAACCTGAAAGCGTTCTGCTGTTTCCGAGTTCGACAGTTATCTCAGCATCGAACTGCTCTCTGTTCGATTGTTCCCGAATTCGACCGTTCGAGGCTACCTTGGTCATTTTAAGCTCATTTACGTGTAATAGGTGTTCCGTACAAAGTTAGTCACATTCCTTGTTATATGCTAGCATAGTTTGGTTTATTTTAGGTATATTCATATTGTATTTACAATGTATTGTAATTAATGCGAAATAATACTAAATTAAATGTGTTAGTTCACCGCTTGTGGTTTATTGTGATCTGGGCGTTGTGGATTTGGAGAAATAGAGCCATGGTGAAAAGTGGGGAACCAAATGTAGATATCGTCAAAGTAGAGTTCAGATTTAGGTTACATCTTTGTGGTACAAGAATCCAGTGACTTGTATGGAGTCTCGTGTATGTATATGAGATTTACCCGTTTAATTGATTGAAATGAGCACCATTTATGCTAAACGAAATACAAAAATTGCTTTTAAACGTTAATGAAAACTAAATTTTAATATATAGCGGATATCCAGTAATAAAAAGAGAGCATATATCCGTTAAGAAAATAGCACTAGTCTATATCTATATTTATAACAATAACAATAAGAAGGAAAATTGAATGAATAGCTAATAACCACGTTCGTTTTGGAACAAGAAAAAAGAAAAGAAAAAGAAAGTGTTTCTAATAATATAAAACAAATAATTCTGCAAATTAATATCTCGCTCGACGACCTCCAAAGCTGCCGAGCTTCGTCAAATGGACAGAGCATTAGCAGCATCGGCAATATCGGTCTCCACTACACACTCATTTCTTCCACCATCCGTTTGTTCGCAACTAGCAGTGGGTTTCGGCTTCGGACAAAAGCAGCACAGGTTTCTTTCTCCATTATGTTTGGTGTCCTCCTCTTCCTCTGCCCCAATTGCTGCTACCAGTAAGGTACTTACTACTATTCCTTTTCTCACTATTTAATTAGCCCATATATATTTATATTGTTGCGATTGTTTGTTCTATTTATTTGTCTTAAATAATTAGTTTGAAGTAGCTCTATTCAGGACTCAGAAATTGAACTAGAGAACAGAAAATTTGAGCTCCTTACAGCTGTTACCGACACCAAACGCGGCCTAACTGCCGACCCCGATCAGCGCTCTTCCATTGAGGAAGCAATGGTATAGTTTTATTCTATTTTCTTGTAAAATCTAGTGGTCGTTAGTACATTTGATTTGACATCCTCCATTAATAATCAGAAACAGTTGTCTGTCTCTATACTTGCCAAAACTTTAGGAGAGGTTTGTGCAATTTCTAGCGTTGAAGTTTTCTCGTACAAAGTCGAACAACGACTTAACTTGACTAGTTTGCTTATGGATGCTTGTAGGGAGTATGATGTAGGAGTTACTTTACTACTATTTAATGTTTATATTGCCTGTAATATCAGTGGTTCAGGTTTTCTCTCGTCCCTCTGCTAGGTGAATGTAGAGAGCTATGATGCAGGGAAGCCAATTGACTTGGATTTGTTGGATGGCACGTGGCGTTTGCAGTATACATCTGCCCCTGATGTTCTCATTCTCTTCCAGTCCGCAGAAACTCTTCCTTTCCTTGAGGTATATATATAAACTCTCCACACACACACACACAAATGTATATATATATATATATATACTTACTTTAATTGATACGATACAATTTGTTTGTAACATAGACACCCTTGTCACGAGATTACCGTTTGATTCGCAACAGGTTGACCAAATTTACCAAAAATTTGAATGTCGGAATAAATATGGACAAGGTATTGTTCGCAATGTCGTAAGATGGAGCATAGCCAGATTGTTGGAGGTTATTTCTTACTTTAAATTTCTGTTTTTGTTTGTTGTTTTGCTTGAATAAAGTCTGTAGCGCACACAGTTTACAAATATAAGTACAAAATATTGGAATAAAATATGACTTCAGAAAATGGATGCTATTTGGACTGGTAACCGTTACGTGTTGAACTTATAAGGAGTGGATGATAACCCTTGGCTAAAGGCCACGAGCTCACTGTTTTAGCCCAAGAATTAGTAACTGAGAACTTCAAGAATTTTAGTGCTAGCCAGCTTCTGGCTTGAGAGCAAATTCTGAATTCTCCTTAATATAATGAAGTAGATTACAGATTCTACTACCATCTTCAATTTCTCGACTCTCCGCTTTATATAACTGTATTCATGCCAATACAAATGTTTTCTTGCAACAGGAGCGCGAAGGTGCAACGCTGCTTGTTTCTGCAAAATTCTCAGTTGTTTCTACGCGTAACATCTACCTGGAGTTTGAAGAGGTTCTTTCTTATTGCATTGCTCAAGTAAATGAAATATGAACACTTCCAATTTTGGTGCAGTGGGAGTAAAGTATCATTTGTTTTACAATGCTATCTAGCCATTTTGCTTGGGCAGATATTGGTTTTGTTTTTATGAGTAGTAGAAGGCTGCCGTCATTATCTTTGGTATGTAACAATGGGATCGGAACAATGGAATTGGACGTGGGGTGTGGATGAGACAGAACTTAACTTTACTCTGTCAGACGTGTGCCTTCTTGGACTAGTCTGAAGGCATACATTGCATCTTCAACTTATGATTTCTACAGTATAAAAAATTATAACTGAAAAAAGAAAAGCTGTAGTAGATTTACGATTTACTCCATATGAATTTTGACAGATAGCTGTTCAGAACATAAACATAAGTGAGGAGGTGCAAGCCCTAATTGCTCCAGCAATATTACCACGATCATTTTTGAGTTTGCAGGTAATTGCAGACATTTGAATTTCATCTTTGCAATTCTATCTATGTTAATAACGACACCCTTTTCCTACAAATGGATTTGAAAATCCGCGGTAAATAAATTAGAAAAAATTAAGCGGTATTTTTTTGTTTGTTTTTTTATACTTTTTTTCTTGTGCATTTCATTCGAATCATATGATCATCAATTCAACAGTTCTACGCTGCCTTTTGTAGATCTTGCAGTTCATCAGATCTTTCAAAGCTCAAGTTCCTGTTACAACGTCGCAGACGTACGTATTGCTTTATGTACATATCTTCTCTTCTTTTCTTTTTTCCTTTTTTTCTTGTTTTTTTGTTTTTTTTATACGTACATATGATCACCTCTTCATTTTATATTTTGCTAATGTGTTACGGGTTGCGTTCAGGCAATCTGTTGGGGGGCTTTATTACCTTTCATATCTCGATAAAAATATGCTTTTAGGCCGTGCTGTTGGAGGCGGTGGGACGTTCGTTTTCACCAGGGCTCCAGCTTTAGCTTGAGGAGTAGTAATTAATACAAGAAATTGACAGTATTGCTACGACATTAGAGAAATATGTCACATACCTTTTTAGTTTTTACTGGAGTAACCACTTTAAGAAAATTGTTTGGGCATGTGAAAGTTAGTTTTTCTGAGTTAAACAGAGGAGTTCTCTGATATTTTCCTTCTCGTTTGGGTTTGTCTATATTTGTACAGATTTCCTAATTTTTGGGATAAAACTGTTCTCACTACGTTAATATTTTGATAAAATTCTCCATCTGGGATTGTTTTGGGTGCCTTCATGCTGTAGACTACCTTGTTTTATAGTACAGAATACAAATGTTTCTATTCTCTGTTAAAGTTTATCATATATATGGATTGATTTTTTGCTCTTTCTAATTTTATAAACTGAAACTTTACATTTTTGTCTGAATAAGTAACGATAGTCTAAGTTCGCGACTGAGTATTCTAAAGTTGAGAAGGAAAAAATAAGCGTAACTTATGCGATTGATTATTATTGCATCAAATTAAATGAGACATGTGCCATTGAAAGAAAAAAGAGAAAAAAAATAAGTCAATACAAAAGACAGATTTGACATATATAGAGAAAGTTAGGGTCGAATGAAGACCTACAAAGCCTAAAGAGTAGCTTGGAATGTTATATCGGACTATGTTTGTATTTGATGCAGGATGATTTCGTCTGCTAACTAAGCACTCCACTTCAGACTAACCCAAGCTTCATACTGATGCTGAGTTAACTTTGAGTTCGAAAAACCTGCACAGTGAAACACTGCACTTGAATTACGGATTTATTAATTTCAGATTGAACTTGGGTTGGGTCAAGCTGTCCACGTATTCAATATAGGGAATCAAGTCGAACATAGTTCATTGTTTCTCTAGATGTCGATCCATGTTGGATGGTGCATCGCATGAGAGCTTGATAAGTCAATGGACCATGTCGCATGAGATGTCGTATGACCGTGCTGGTCGGATATGATGCCAATCTGTGCTGGATTGTGCATCGCACAGGACCTTGGTGGGTCAATGGACCACGTTGAATGAGATGTCGTTGGACCGTGCTAGTCAGACATAATGCGAATCCGTGCTAGATTGTGCATCGCACGAGAGCTTGATGGATCAATGGACCATGTCAGATGAGATCTCGTCGGATCATGTTGGTCGGATAGATTTGGGCTCTTAAAGTCTAGAGAGAGAATGCTTTGACTTAGAGAGAGAAAGTAGAGTTTTAATTATGTGTGTTTTGCATCCAATTGAGGGGGTATTTTTTATAGGTGCTTCATGGGCTTGTTGACAGGCTTGGCCCATCGTTGATGGACTTGTGTTGAACCTGAGAAGGCGACAACCCGAGAAGGCGATGACCCGAGAAAGCGATGACCTGAGAAGGCAAAAATCCGAGAAGACAACAACCCTAGAAGGCGACAGACAACCCGAGAAAGCAATGAATGGAGAAGGCGATGACTCGAGAAGGCGACAACCCGAGAAGGCGACAACCCGAGAAGGCGACAATCGGAGAAGGCGACAAACAATGACCTGAGAAGGCAATGACTCGAGAAGGCGACAACCTGAGAAGGCGACAATCCGAGAAGGCGATAAGCTAACAAGGCGACAGCCTGCGAAGGCGGCATCCCAAGAAGGTGACAAACTTAGAAGGTGAAATGGCGACACTTTGAGAAGCCAACAACCTTCAGTCGTTATCTCTTAAGATACTAAAGCAACACCGATGACTTAGTGCTTTTACGAAAATTGTCATTGATGGTACAACAATAATCCCCCCCACGTCGCAATGTATTATTTGAAGGAGAATACATTTTGAAGTAGATTAGGCATTCCTTGTTTCATATTTTGCTTGTCTCTATCTCCAAATGTCCTTATTTGGTTTTCGTCTTCATGGCTTACGCTGATGGCCTACTTTAATGGGCTCTTCACCTATGTTACCATATGCAGGGCTTACATTACTGGCCTACTTTATGTGATATTCATCCAATAGGCTCTTCACCTTGTTTATTTCAGTAGGGCCTACGTTGTTGGCCTACTTTATGGAATATTCGCCGAATAGGCTCTTCACCTAGTTTATTTTGGTAGGGCTTATGTTGTTGGCCTACTTTATGGGATATTCGCCCAATATGCTCTTCACCTAGTTTACTTCGGTAGGGCTTACATTGTTGGCCTACTTTATGGGATATTCACCCAATACACTATATACCTAGTTTTTTTTTGTAGGACTTACATTGTTTGCCTACTTTATGGGATATTCACCCAATAGGCTCGTCACCTATTTTATTTTGGTAGGGCTTACGTTGTTGGCCTACATTACGGGATATTCACCCAATAGGCTCTTCACCTAGTTTAACTTGAAATCAACTTAGTTGCTTTGTATCTAGGCAATTGTACTATGATTTTGGACCATGTTGGCCAAATGAATCAGGTCAAATATCTTAGACTTCAATGGATGGTTTTGTCTGATGCAAATGCCCTCTTAAGAGTTGATCATCGTGCATGAAATTGGCGAGCCAAATTAGCCATGAGAATATTGCTTATCACCGTAGAGGAAGAAATCAATGATGAGACATAATATAATGTAATCCCCCTATTCGAAGTGTATTATTTGTTAGAGAAGATACTTAGAATTCAACAGAACTTTATAGCGGAAAAATGTATTGGGTGCAATCATGTGATTCTTGAAGCTTTTTGAAAGCAACGTCTTCATTGCTTGAGTCTTCACGAGTTATTGGAAACCAATAAAAGCTAGAACTATTAAGGAGAGTAGTCTGTGCAATCCTAGAAAAATAGCCATAACTCCCTCTAGAAATTTCCAAATATCATCTAGTTTGTTGCATTAAAAAAAGACTCATATAGCTTTCCATCCATATATTGCGCACTTTATGGAATTGTCTCAATGGGAGCAGTTTTTTGTAAGAACTTGAGCATTGTACTTTAAATTGATTGATTTTGAAGCAGTCTGCTCATTATCAGAAAAAAACATCAACTACTCCTAAACAAATCCAAATATCATCTAGTTTATTGCATTAAAAAGAAGACTTCTAAAAAATTCCAAATATCATCTAGTTTATTGCATTAAAAGAAAGACTCATAGATCTTTCCATCTATATATGGCATGCCTTCTAAAATATTCTTAATCAGAGCAGTTTAATGATAGAATTTAGGCTTTCGGTTGGACCATATGCTGAAAATAGAATTTTAGTCAACTCATTTCTCGAAGCCCTTTTCCATTATTTCTTCCCACAACACTCTTCTGGCTTGTGTCTATGACACATTAATTTCTCGCGTCAATTAGAGTTGATATGGTTTTTTTCGTAAGCAATTACGATTTGGAAGGCTTTTGTGCAAATAACCATTCTATCTTATTTTAGTCCTTTGACCTGTTTGACCAAGAACTTAAATCACAAGGAGTATTTTTACAATTTCCTACCACCATTAGGTTTAACCTCGGTCTCTTCCACCATAAGTTAGGTCTTGGGGGGCTGTTTCGCAAGTAACCGTTGCACCTTCTTCTTCCTTAAACCAGCCGTTTCACATTACCTCCATCAAAGAGAAAAAGATCATGCGATAGGGAGAAAGAGATCGACCGAGCGAGAGAGATCGGACAAGCTAGACTTTGCGTGCATTGGAGTTCGTGCGAGACTGGTTCTTGTGAGGAATTGAGGTCGGGCGTGGAAGTGATTGGGCGTGCATCTCGGTTCGACACTTGAAAAGGTCACGCTTGGCTGAGGAATTTGTGAAAGCGGGAGTTTACCGACGTCGGACCAGTTCAGTGGTGGATCTGATCGTGCATAGTGGGATCTCATTCGGGTTCCATTTAGTTTCGTTGTTGATCTGCTCGTGCGAAGTGAGTTTGTGGTGGGGCTCATCAGCTTGTGAGCGAGAATTTGCGCGTAGGAGTTGGCACAGACTGAGTAGTTTGTTTGCTAGAGGTACGCGAAGTTGGAGATTCGTTTGTGAAAGAGGAGTTACTTTCATCGGTGTAAGGAGTTCATTGCACAACTATTTTTCGACGAGGAACTCATGCACGCGGACGAGATATTTCACATAAGAATTCATGCACGCGGAGGAGACTTTAACAACAGTGAGTTCCAGCGAGTGGAGGAGATCGTGCGTGGCTGCTATTCATAGGAGCATGGAGGTCGAGCACGCTGTTGTTCGTCGGCGTGAGAGAGATTGTGGCAAAGCTGTTCGTCGATGAAGAGGTCATGCAAGGAGGTTGGGCGTGCTGCTGTCTGTTGGCGCGAGGGAGATCAGGTGTGTTATTTTTCCTCATCGCGAGGAGTTCCGGCGTGCTGTTGTTTGTGCAAGGGGTACAAGCGGCGCTACAGATCGTGCAAGGAATTTTAGTAGAGCTGTTTTTCTTGCAAAGTTAGATTGTTGGAGGTGTTGATCAGTTCGTGCACATCAAGGACTTCAAGAGAAGGTGAAGATATCGGTTGTGTTGGTGACTTCGCGCATGCGAGATCAATTTGGCGAGGAGGTCGTATGCAAAAATTAGTTCGCGTGAGAAGGATTGTTAAAGAAAGTGTTGCGGTGATTTGTTAGTTATAAAAAGGCTTTCTTGGCTAGCGGAGCCTTGTTAGCTTTCACAGTCTACTAACTCTAGAATGGAGTTGGGACGATGAATCGGATGCTCCAGAAAAAAGCTTCCTTGGCTAATAAAGTTTTGGATCTCCTTTTAATGGACGTAGAATGTTTGATCTCCAGCATGGATTGTGAAAACTTTGCTAGTTTATACAAAAACTTGTTGAGATATAATGATAATCCGTATTATGTGAGGCGCGATAAACGTGAATGTGGCCCATCAGGTCCATGAGATCGACGATGATGGTGGATCTGGTTTAGATTGCTTGTGGGAACACCCCTATTCTAGTTGGAACTATATGTAGCACATTATGTGTTACTAGGACAAGCGGTATCCCATCTACGAGATTGGATTGCAGAGCTTGAATGCGTTGAGCTCCATGTTGTGGGGGTAGCAAGTTTAGTAGTTGTTCAACATGCGATTCTTGATGAAGACATATGTTTGTTCTACAATGCATTTAGTGGTTTTCCACAAACGACACCACTGATGCGGGGTGGTTTCGTCTAGTGATTAAGCACTCCACGTCAAACTAACACAAAATTCGTACTAGCGCTGAGTTAGCTTTGAGTTCGAGAAACCTGCACTAAGAATCACGAACAGTGAATACCTCAGTAAACATAGAATTTGTTTATTTCATACTGAACTTGGGCTAGGCCAAGCTACCTACGTATCCTGTATAGGAAATCATGCCAAACGTAGTTCAGTGCTACTCTTTGGCGGCCATTGTTGCGCGTTGGGCTAATGGGCAATGTTGAATGGGTATGTCGTTGATTGGGCTTGGAGCTTATTGAGCCAAAGCGAGTCAGATGGACTGGCAATCCATACTGGATTGCGCGTCACACTAGAGCTTGACGGACAATGCCACATAAGACGTCGCCGAACCGAGCAGGTCGGGCTGAATTTGAGCTCTCAAAGTCTAGAGAGAGAAATCTATAACTTAGAGAGATAAAGTAAGATGTGAATTCTATGTGTTTTGCATCCAACTTAGGGGGTATTTATAGGTGCTTCATGGGCTTGTTGATGGGCTTGGCCCACATTGATGGACTTATCTTAAACCTGAAAAGGCGATAACCCGAGAAGGCAATGAGCAATGCCTCGGAGACAAAAGCTCGAGAAGGCGACAACCCGAGAATGCGATGACATGAGAAGACGATTACTCGAGAAGGTGACACTTTGAGAAGGCGACAACCCGAGAAGGTGACAACCTGAGAAGATGATAAGCTAACAAGGCGACAACTTGAGAATGCGACATCCCAAGAAGGTGACAGCCTTAGAAGGTGAAAAGGCGATACTCTGAGAAGCCAACAACTTTCACTCCTTATCTCTTAAGATACTAAAGCAACACTAAGGACTTAGTGTTTTTACGAAACTTGTCATTGATATATTTCAAGGTGTGACACATGGTCGAGTGAGAGGCTGCCAAATGTCAATACCAAAATATGGTACAACAGTATTCGATATATATATATATATATATATATATATATTTATATATATATTTGCTTTATTTTTTACCAAATCACTTGTTATTTACCTATGTTCCGCCTATACTTTATTTTTATGTCCAAGCCTACCCAAAATAGCTCTACATGTACAGAAGAACCCTGTAAAATGAAGGATGGTGCCGAAAACCATATATATCTTGTGTCGATACTTTCTAGATCAAGAAGCAGTTTGTGAATTTTAAGACTACAAAAGAGCTATAACGATAATGGTGAAGCTATGCAATTCTAATGCATGGGCTGATTTTCTAAGCTATTACTCCGAGGTATGTTTTAATCTATATTTTGATGTCTCATACACTCGTGGAAATTTCTTGAGATCTAGTTTCTTAATCAATAAGCGATGTTTGAATCCAACTCATACAAAAGAAATTACGGCCCAAACCGTGAGGCATCACAAAGTTGAAGCATTTGCTAATGTTTCACTTATTCAACTAATGAGTCCAAATTCGTTACCAGGAATCACGGGGTTGGCATACAATAGCCATAGTCTTTATTTTGGACACTGTGACCTGAAGACTCGATCTTGCACGCGAATAATTTGATTTAGATTGGGCTTCATCAAGAAATAATGAACTATGATCAATTTGATTCACTAAATGGATACAAAGGGAGTTGGCTTAGTTCAAAGTTCAGTCTGCAAAACAAATTCTCGATTTTAACCTTGGTAAGCTCTATATTGATTTAGATAAATTAATAAGAGATTTAGGATATATATTGTAATTAGTAAGTAAATATTGTTGTAGATATTTTTTATTTTGTTTCCTATGTTAAGATTTAGTTTCCTTTAGATTAGATTCAATTTTGTGTGTATATATATAATATCGGCAGAGTCTGTAACTTTGTAATTCAATTAAGAGAATTACTATTCCAGAAAACTACATGGTATCATCGACCTAGGTTTTTTTCCTAGAATAGCCGACTTTTTTTCTCTTCATTTTTTTTCTGCTGATACTTTTTTACATTAATTTGATCTTTACCACCTGTCTTCGAATTTCTTTTCATTACCTTTACATCCAGTAGTTTTATTTAGACAATAAACATGTCCAAATATTCTGACAACTCAAGCTCAACATCTGATACCACCCATTTCCCACTAAACCCGACCAATTTGGATATCGTTGCGTTACATGCTCTTCAGATTGAGGTGGTGGAATTTAATGGACATAATCAGTCAAGCGAGTCCTCGATGGCAGAGGCGAGTTTCGTTTTTTAGTAGGGGAGAAGCCCAAGCCTGATGCAATAGACTCCACATTTAGGCATTGGCGTTCTGCAAATTCCCTGACTGCTTGATTGCTTCTAAATTCCACGGAGGAGCAGATTCGTCGTCCTTTCATGTTCATGGGATGCCAAGGAGATTTGGGATGCGGTTCAGGAGACATTCCAATCTTGGCAATTCCTCACAGATTTTTGAGTTGAAGAAAAACTGTAGCTCTCTAATCAAGGTGATAAAGACGTTACGACTTATTTCAATAAAATGCTCCCTGTATGGCAATAATTAGACTTATGCTACGATGGCACATGGGTTCTCCCTAAAGATTTTGCACGAGCAAAGAAAAAAAGGAAGATCATCGTGTCTTTATGTTTCTTGTTGGCGTCAATCAGAGTTTTAATGAGTCCAAAAGTCATATTCTTGGTCACCAGCCTTTATCTTCTATTTGTGTTGTATTTTCTGAATTTCGCCAGGAGGAGGCTCGGAAAAGAGTCATGCATCCAATCACAGGAAGGGGACACTATGGCTATGATCTCGTAAGGTTCTTGTAGTGACAAAATAAGGTATTTTTTGTGAATTTTGTGGCAAAAAATGGCATACGAAGGACATGGGTTGGCAGCTACATGGAAAGCCAAATGACTATAAGAAAAAGGGGATGGGAAGGTTACTGCAGCTGTGGCTGAAACCAATTTTCTCTATCTTTTTCTCTTGTGCTTCAGCCCAACAAGGTGTTTCTTTTCTTTTCTCTATTTAAATCAGTATGTTGGTCCTTGGGTCATAGGTCCTGGCGCCACTGATCACATAACATATTGCTCCAACACATTTTCCTCTTATAAACTCGCTGCAGAAAATAAAAAAATAAACATTGCAGATGGCACACTTGCAGCAATTGCTGGCAGTGGAGCTGTCAAAATTTCTACCAAAATTATTCTTTATAATGTTCTTCATGTGCCTAAGTTGTCATGCAATCTGTTATCCATCCAACAAACTCACTCGTGATCTTAATTGGCGAGCTAATTTCTCGTCTACTATATTTGTTTTTTCAAGTCTTGGTCTTGGGGACGACGATTGGCAGGGCTAAGGAATGTGGCGGACTATATTACCTTGAGGATGGATTGCATTCAAGTATGGTTGTCCAGGATTCTTCTCGTCAATTAAAGGGTGCGTCTAGTGATCATGATGTTATGTTATGGCGTTTTCTTTTGGGCCATCCTAGTTTTTACTATTAGAAACGTTTGTGACCCAAGTGATTTATCAATAAAGATTCATCTTCCTTTGAATGTGAAACACGTATTTTAACAAAACATCATAAGTCTTCTTATCCTTTCTAAACTATGTTCCATCTAAACCATTTCAACTCATTCATAGTAATATTTGGGGTCCATCACGGATCCCTACCTTTCACAGAAAATGATGATTTTTTCCTTTCATTCATGATCACAATCATCTCACTTGCATTTTTTAGATGAAAGATAAACATGTAGTGGCTGATATTTTTAAAAATTATACTCTATGGTTGAAACTCAGTTTAATGAGAAAATAAAAATTGTCATGAGTGATAATGGTAGGGAATATTTCTTTAATGTTTTGGCACACTCTTGGGTCCATTGTCTTTGTCACAAATCCATATAAGAATAGGTCGAAACTCAGATCCTAAAGCTAAGATGTGCATTTTCTTGGGGTATTCAGCCTCCCAAAGAGGCTACAAATGTTTTGATCCACATTTGAAAATGTATTTTGTAACCATGGATATAATATGTTTTGAAATGACAGCTTTTGTTCCCACTCATCTTACTTAGCTAATAAGAGTCAAGAAGATTTAGTGGTAAGTTTGGCTGATTTGGATTTTTTGAAGTTCAGTTTTGATTCCAGTAGTTTAGATAGTGACACTGAAAATCCTGAATCTCAAATCATTAAAACACATAATGAATCTGCCACAACTAAGGATTGATGATAGACAAAAGTCTTCAATTTGTGATAAGAAATTTGGCCTAACATACTCCAGGAAGCATTTACTTAAAGGAATATAGTCAACCATCCATATGCACAGACCACGAGACATCCCACGACCAGGTACAATTTTAGTTGATCCTATTCCGTTGAATACTGAGTCTAATCTTTATTTGCTTGAATCTGATATTCCTGTAGCTCCTAGAAGGGGAGCTAGAAAATGTACTATTAAATACTCTATATCTAACTTTGTCTCTCTTCGAAACTTTCTCATTCTGTTTTTATCTCACATCTTAATCATTTTGAACTTCCAAAGTCTATACAAGCCACTTTATAGATTCCTGAATGGAAATCAACGGTTGTGGAGGAAATGAATGCTCTTAAGAAGAATCAGACATGGGTCAAAGCAGCTCTCCTAGAAGAGAATAAGTTGGTTGGGTGTATATGGGTATTCATGGTTATATACAATTTTGATGGAACACTCGAGAGATATAAGGCGAGACTCATAGCAAGGGTTTCACTTAGACTTATCCGTGACGAAACTCAATACAATATGAGTTTTATTATCTGTCGCAGTAAACTTAGATTGGCCTTTACATCAACTAGATGGGAAGAATGATTTCCTTAATGGAACACTTGAAGATGAGGTATACATGGAACATCCACCTGGTTTTGAGGCTGAGTACAGATCCTAAGTATGTTACCTAAAGAGGGCTCTATATGGCTCGAAGCAATCACCTCGAGTTTGGTTTGAAAGACTTACAAGTTCCGTAAAAAAATAAGGATACTCTCAAGGGCAGACATATCACACTTTATTCTGTATTAAAATAAAAGTGGGAAATTGACAGTTCTACTAGTATACGTGGATGCGTCACAGTTACGGGTGAATATTTTGAAGAAATTAACAAGTTGAAGGTGGACTTAGCACAAGCATTTGAGATTAAAGACTTGGGACCACTTAAGTATTTTTTTTGGGAATGGAAGTTGCTAGATCAAATAAGGACATCGCTGTAAGCCAACAAAAGTATGTGGTGATCTACTATCTGATACTAACATGATTGGTTGTAAACCAGTTGATATACTTGTAGATCCAAATGAAAAACTTATTGATATTGGATGTGATTCCATTAATGTTGGGAGATATCAAAGATTGGTTGGGAAGTAATGTACTTGTCTCGTACAAGACTAGATAGTGCTTTCGCTATGAGTTTGATCAGCCAGTTTATGCCTTCTCCTGAGAAAGTTCATTTGCAAGCAGCTTATCGTACACTAGGGTACCTCAAGAGATCTCTACGACGAGGATTATTCTTTGAGAAAGAGCCTCAAAGAACGGTTGAAGTGTTTGCTGATGCAGATTGGGCGCGTTCGATCAGTGATAGAAGATCAACTTGTGTTTATTGTTCGTTTGTTTGGGGAAACTTGTGAAATGGCGGAGTAAAAAGCATTCTGTAGTAGCTCGTACCAGTGCTAAAGCAGAATTCCGTGCCATGGCCAATGGGCTTTGGGAAGCAATTTGGCTTCAATGAGTGTTAGACGAGCTCCAACTTCCATTAGATGGTCCCATTAGCTCCAATGTGCATGCCGTATGTTCCAACCACCCAACAAGTAGCTGATATCCTTACAAAAGGATTGTTCAAGCCAAACTTTGATGGAATTCTGAGCAAGTTGGGTTTTATACATATATGCTCCAGGAGTATTGATTTAGATAAAATAATAACAGATTTAGGATATATATTGTAATTAGTAAGTAGATATTGTTGTAAATGTTTTTTTTATTGTGTTTCCTTTCTTAGAGATTTACTTTCCTTTAGATTAGATTCAATTATATATATATATATAAATATGCAAAGTTTGTAACTTTGTAATTGAATTAAGAGAATTATTATTCCAGAAAACTACACTCTATAATTGACTAATTTAACTCAAGGTTATATAGAGTCCACTACGACCTAGTGAACATGTGTAGCTTGAAATGCATGTGCAAGAAGAACAACATTGGTTTAACTACAACACTATACCAGTTCGATAGTTTGATGTGAAATGATTAGGCACCATAGCTAGATAGTTGACAAATATATGTCGCATCAATTGTCAAAATTTTGAACATTAAAGATTGTTACACTATCTTATTTTTTCTTTGTGGATCTATTAGCAATAAAGTGTTGCTTATCTAACTCTTGTATAACGTTTTTTTTTTTATTTGTTTGTGCACGCGCAATTAAGAGGCAAAGTAATATAGTTCTAATTAGAGTTATGTCCCAGGAAGAGCTGGTGAATGTTATTAATTCACACATGGGGGGAGATGTTCGGAAAAATCAAGTGTATAGTAGTATCCCACATTAAAATCAGGTGAAAAGAACCCATAGACCTAATGCTTGGGGTCAAAAAGCGATGTCAAGCATTGACATATGTTCTCACTTTGACTCATGAGTTACTATCTCTCTCGCTATTGGCTCTCTCAGCCCCGACCATACTCGAGAAACGGTAATTAAGTACGATTCTTACACCAATTAAGTTATTGTTATGGTTAATAATTAAAGTGAACATATCGAATTAATATACTATATGTGTTGTCAATATAATGTTAGTTTATTCCACTAGACATTACACATGCCATTGAAAGAAAAAGGTTAATTAATCCTGGAGCATTGCAAGTCTTGAAAGCTGTGATCTGTGTGTACGTAGTTTTGCGTTCTTATTTTAACACTTTTTTCGCACGTGTAGAACCCCTTTATTTGGAAATTGAAACATCATTCAAATTTAACCAGCCAATCATAGCCATGTAATTTTCTTGAAGAAAGTTTTGTTCATGTTGGGATAAATTAAGACTTATGAGTTATGAGTGACTTATAATTTATTTGATTGTTAGTAAATAACATCCAAATTCCAGTTCATGTTTGCTTTGTGTTTATGTTTCATTGTTAGAGAAGCTTAGGATCCCAGGAAGTGTTCCCGGTGGGCTATTAGTGACGGTCGGTCCGCCAACTTCTGGTTTTCACGCTGGTTGGGCAGGTACACGGTAGCAGAATACATCACATCTATCCCGCCAGAGTACCTCAACATGACAATGGCACAAGCTATCGGGTCGAACGGCACGTGGGACTTGACACGCATTCGGCACTTACTCCCTGCTGACATTGTTAACCGTATCAGGGGAGTTACCCTACCACTTGAACCCCATCCGGATAACCCGTGCTGGGCCTGGACGACTAATGGACAATTTACAATCAAAAGTGCGTACGAATGGCTGGCACACCGTTCATACGGTCCGCATGAGCCCTCACTACCATGGCCAGTTCTCTAGAAACTGAACGTGCTACCACGCATTAAATTCTTCGGTTGGATATGGGCACAGAACGGCCTTGCCACCAGGGACTTCTTGGCCCCCCACCACGTTCAGATTGACAACACATGCCCATTATGCCATGCAAGTGTGGAAACAGCGGAACATCTCTTCTTGGATTGCCCAGCGTTAAAGACGGTCCGGCACCAGCTACCGGACATCCACCCCCCGGAATGGGAACCACATTATTCCGCACCTACGCCACATCCGGAACCCTAATGCGACTCTAATTGGATGCTGATATTTGGAAAGCGATGAATGACTTCTTATCCCAAGATAAACGCATTACTCCCGACACCATTCTCCACCGAACCTTAACATACCTGGCGGCCTCGCCGCCCAGGGTACGCTCGCACCCTCCCAAAATCCATCGTTGGGCGGTGCGTTGGATTCCACCCCCTCTAGGAATGTATAAGCTGAACACAGAAGGGGCTGCGTTACGCAACCCCGGGCCCACGGGCATTGGAGGTGTTATCCGTGACTCCACTGGCAAGGTCATTGCGGCCTTCTCCGAAGCGACAGGTCACTCCACCAACAACGTCGCAGAACTCAGAGCGATACGACATGGCTTATTAATTGCTTTTCATGTCCCTATTCCTGCACTTATTGTTGAGACTGATTTAGAGATGATCTATTCTTTTGTTTTTCGAGGAGCTCGGTCGATATGGCCTCGGTCAAGATGTTGAGCCTTCTGCGTGATGTGTCAAGTCTGGGAAGTCATGTACCAAAACTATTCCTCTCATGTACATATAGAGAAGGGAATAGGCTAGCGGACATGCTTGCAATTACAGGACGGGACCGGGATGCAGTCAACTGCCAAGAGCAGCCTCGTTACAGAGCTGTCTGGTATCATTGTCCGCCCGGTTTCGCTAGTTTAGTATCTTGTGATATAGTTTGTACATATTTCTGCCAGTCCCGCAAGCCCCATCCCCACGCCCCGTTGTATGTGTCATGGCCTATGGCCCGTAAATAAATAAAAGTTATTGTTGTGTTAAAAAAAATATCAATTGGGACAACTCAGGTCCTTGGTTAGTGAATTGGATCGAATACTAAACATGGTCACCGTTTTAATCGATTGAATCAGTTAGACCACTAATTGGTTTGTACACACATGTATATATATACATTTATTTATAGTATAGTTCTATTATTCTACATATACATATTATATGTAATATTATATCAATCAATCACACAAAAATATAGCATATAATAAGTAGGGGAAATTACATTAAACCCCCCATCGTATGGTCCATTTTGCAGTCAACACCCTTAACTTTGTTTTGTTACAGTGAACCTCCTATCATATGCCCAAATACACACTTTAACCCAACTCAACATTTTGCACTTTTTTTTCAGGGATATTTTCGTCAAATGTTCAAAAAATTCAATATTTCTTATTTTTTAAGACAAAATTAAATATTTATTAAATTTGACGCACTTTTTTAGTTCCTTATTTTTTTAAGACTGAAGAATTTAGGCTCCTTTTTCAACAATATTTTTTTAATCTTTACACAATTTGTTTTTCGAATTGTTAATTGTAAAATATTCCTCCAAAGTAAATGCTTAAGTTCCATGGTCTTAATAAAATAATGTAGGCTTCTTTTAAAAAACAATTGTCGATTAATAAATTTTTATTTTTTTTAAAAAGCTATTAAAACTTTTGAAATTTGACGAAAATACCCCTAAAAAAGTGCAAAATATTGAGTCGGGGCAAATTGTATATTTCGCCATACGATAGGGTGTTGACCGTAACAAAACAATGCTCCCCGATGTGGAAGGCATCTATTATCGCCGGAGCCCAAGTGTGGTTATTATATAAGCTGGTCCCCTCAATTTGTCTTGATGCAAATATTTGTCGAAGTGGTTTATGGTTGACGTCCTTGACCAAGACGGTGCTGATGGCGTTACTAGAGACCGCCGACGGGTAAGTAGAAGTCGTAAACTCTATTTGCAACTATGTTTGCTAAAGATATAATGTACAATTACTTGCTGTCGAGGAGTGGCTCTCGATGCGATGGTCTTTAAATGTATCTACAACCATCAAGATTGTTGCCATTCGATGACGTGATACCTTAAGATGCATTGCTGCTCTATACTCGCCTAAGGACATGCATTTCGAGTAACATGCCTATATTCCATGCAAATGACGATATAGAGGTGGATGCGATGCGTGGTCGCAAGAGGGCTACATCGAATAACGTGCGTACTGAGGTGGGCGCTTGACCATTTCGTGTGATGGGTTGATGGGCAAGAGGGCCCAAAAAAATATAGGGACAAATATGTTTTAGTCGGGAGTAGTGTAGAATTCGAGCAGGTTATTCTCCGCACAAGGCCGTCATGACCCCAAAAACGTTACTGCTAGAGACAAATTAGACCACTTGGGGTCTTGTATGTGAAATGCTTGCATGTATTATTGTGATTATAGCTTGCGATTGTGTATACGTGATTGTTTATGAAAAATCAGGTTTTTACCAACCTTGCATTAGGTTGACAGGTGATTCAGAGTCTCAGGGTCACCGATGAGAGCAATCTTTATTGCCTATTACTTTTTTACCCTCATAACAATTTGGGATATGTGAATATATTTGAATGTTCTAGACCGGCCATATTGTTAGTGTGGTTGGATCTCACGTTGGAGAGGTGGGTACGTAAATAACTCAAACTTTGTAGATACCTTTTGAGTTATTCAAGTACTTTATCAAATGTAGTATCTGACGGCGCTTCTGTTACCTTTATATGTAGACGTAGTGGACATTGTATCACAAATGATACTTGTCATATCTTGTGAGGTATGATCTATGATAACATGCTCAATATGCCCTACGACATGAATACTATGTAGAGAATATTGCATTGTATCATTAGAGGTAAATGTCTTGGGTACCGCTCAAGAGTGTCCAAACTGAGAGTAAGAGGGGCACTATGTTGCCTTTGTTGTGGTTGTCTAATAACCTTTAGATAATCGTAATCTTTGTTAGCTATTCTGTTCGAATTCTAGCACTTGCTGCTATATCTTGTATGGTTGCTACTGTTCATGGTGGGAGTTATCATTTTCTTGGGTAGGAAACTGTGCACTATAGGATAAGTATGTCGGTTAAGCTATTTGCTGCCATATCACATAGGATAGGAGATAAGTTGACATGTTAAGGTATTCTCGGCCATCTTACTGTAAGATAGGAGATTCGTCTACCTGTATCATTTACCATAGGATATGAGATATCATTTACCGTTTGAGGTATTTTTTGTCTTTTTCCGTTGGCAAATCAACTGATAGTAAAATGCTTGAAGTCAAGCAAGGTTGCAGCGAGAGCAAAAATCATATGAAACATCATTTGGAAAAGTTAAAGCGCGTCATGACGGAGTGGAGACTCCCTAAACCAATGTTTATAAATGATGGTTTACGTCCATATCATTTATAGGTCCAATGTGAGATGTCAACATTTCTTTCATGTAACTTAAGCATGCGCTTTGTCAATCTTAAAAAGTATAAGATAGGTAATGAGCGAAAAGTCATTGTAAGGAAGGTTCTCGGCTATAGTAATTGTGAAAATGATGAATGCGATGATGGACGCAGAGAAGTTTCTTGACATTCTTAAGTATGCGTCTAGTGCATATCAGATCGTTTGCTTGCGCTACTAATGGGTGTAGGTTGGTCACTCTTTGAGTAAGTTGTATAATTATCGATGATGTAAAGTGTAACATATTATGCTGGTTGGAAGGATCTTCCGGTTAACACTTCTTGTGCTTTGGATCGATTTTATTTAATCAATGCATCCTCATTTATTTGAATGGTAGTCGTTCATTTTGAACTTTGTATTATGTATCTTATAGTCGCCGTGGTATTATTGGAGATCTCATTGGCGATGAGATTTTACTGTTTGTGCTGGCTTCATTTAGGAATTCACAGTACTTCAAAGGGTAAAGTAATATCGTACCACGTAGAGTGGATTGTTTTTGAATCGATTGGCTAGTATGAGTAATATGTTAACCTTCATAGTGTATATACATGTTGTAATCACTGCGACTGCAACTTATTTTAGAATTTGGTCTTTTTCTTGACTCGCGTCTCGCAAGCGATAATTAGCGTGTTTCTCGTTGTAAGATTAGCCTCAGTACGGTGATGGATGTAATGCCACTGCCATAAAATTATGGTATGAATGATTTTATTCAGCAAATCATGTTATCGTACTGTTTTTGAGCGTCTAGCGATATTCTATCATTATATAGGTGTTATCTTCAATTTATTATAATTATACAGAGTAGGTGTCTAGCTAACTGGTGGACCTCTACATTCTCGGGCCAGATTTAGAGGAGGCATTTGGCAACGATTATGTGCCCTTGAGAGTCGGAGTCTCATTTCGGTGCTTTACTGCGCTTTAAGAGGCGGGGTATCGTATATTTGTTTTTGTGCCATATGAGGCGGGGATACCACGCAGGTACTAGTCGTTGTGCCTTAAGAAGTGGGTTACTGCGCTGGTACTTGATGTTCTAATCTAGTTCGTCTTTGTTCATTTTTGTATGGATTAATACAAGCGTGTTATCTCATATTTGTGCGCAAATTTCTGCTATTCGCGTGGTGTCTCGAAGTAACTTTTCTATTATAAGGGAATACTGTGTAAGGAATTATGTATTTGATTTTTTGTCATTTCAGTTTGGGTACCTCGTGGGTATATGATTCGTAGTCGTTTAACACAAGGTACTGCATAGGTACACGTTTTGTTGTCTTCTTAAGCCGAGTACCGTGTATGTAAGTATGTCTATGCCATTATAGACATGGTATCGTGTAGGTAAATATTCCTCTGCCAATATAGGCATGAAAGTGTATAGGTAGACGTTGCTCTACCATTTCTACATGCTACCGTGTAGGTAGATGTAACTCTTGCCATTTCTAACCTGTTTCCATAAAGGTACATGTAACTCTTGTCATTTCGATCATATTACCATATAGGTAGTTGTTATTCTGCCATTTCTAACATGTCTCGTTTGTGTTGTCGACATTGTCTGTTTCCTCGTTTGAATTCATGAATAAAAGAGGGTTTCAGAGTCTGTTTGAATATTCCTATCATATCCCGTAGGATAGTAAATAAACAAATTACCTGTTAAGGTATTCCTTTGCCTCCTCCGTAACTTTGTGGATAGGGAATTATGATCCCATAAGATTTGTAGATATTCGTCCTTTTCGCGTAGTTGGAATCCCGTAGGGTTTGTAGATGGTTACCCCATCGGGTTCTTTCCTGCATATTGTTGTGGATAAGGGAGTTATGACCTCGTAGGATTGTAGACGATATGGACAGTCGCCTTTTCAAGTGATATGTTGTGAGGGCGATACCTATGTGGGCAATACCTTCTGTTGTTTGGTCATCATCTTTGCCGTGGAGGCATATGGACAATTGCCTTTTCAAGCGATATGTCTTAAAGACGATACCTCTCTCCTATTGTACCAGCATTTTTATTTTTGTTATTCTCCTTATCTCGATGGATATGGGATCTCTTCTTCTCCTTGTTTTATTGACAGAGGATGTCTGTGTTCCTGTCATTTAAACGAATAACAATATATTTATAAGGATATATCAATATAAAACATCAACATTGATAATAGGCAAGAACCGGATAGCCTCCGATTTGCCTATCGTTTAGGATATGAGATACTTTTACCCTTTAACGTATATTTATGTCTTATCTCGTAGGGTATGTTTGTTCCTGCAATCAGTCTATCAATATGAAAGAGAGAGATATATAACATTCTCAAAATAAAGATTAACAACGAACAATGGTCGAAAACCGGGTAAGGCCAAGTTCGCCTAATATGGGGGAAAGGCAATTCATGTAAATGTAAATTGTTCCAACGTAATTAAAAGCAGAAATAATTAAGCCCATTTGATCCCTTTGTAATCCCTCTCTCGAGTCTGAAAAACATCGAATATGGGATAGACTCGATTTCAAAAATAGGCTCGACTTCAAAAACATCGAATAAACTCGATTTCAAAAATAGGCTCGACATCGAAAAGAGATTTCGATATCAAAACAGGCTCGATATGTAGGTGAATACGTGCAACGTAATTAATTGCAGAGTATGCAGGTGAATTGATATGACTTATCTTGATCGGCAGACCGGAGGTATTGGGTGTTCGATATGCTCCAAGGTTTTGATGAATGTGGTTCAACCCAGAATAGTAAGAATGAGCTTTATGTAATGCATAAGTCCGATGGCGCTCCAATCTACCAATGTAATTATTGAACTCAATTGAATTTTAAGGTTGCGTGCTTGTTTCCAAGTACATTCCAGTATGTTCCCACAGACGGCGCCAATGGTATGGTGCATTATCGTCTGCTGACTTGGCAGGCTGATAAACACTCCACATCATGCTGGTTCTAGGCAACGCTGGAACCAGCGTTGTCCTTAGCATACATGTACTTCAAGAGACGCGATGAATGGACGAATATATCTTACATGATTTCGGACTAAACCCGGGTTATCCCAAGCTTTCTACGTATCCCTTTGAGGTAATCAAGCCGAACGTAGTTCATTAGTGATAGGTTAATTGTACAGTCAAGTAGAATGATATGTCGAGTATCTCGTGGATATCATATATGACGTGAAAGGTGATATCGGGGACCTTCTACGTCGAGGATGATGTCCTGATAGATGTCAGACATGATGTCGGGTATGACGTCAGACGTGATGTCGGATGGTATGTTGATGATATCTATCGTGAATATACATCGGATGTTATATCGAATGTGATATCGGGGATACCCGATATCGGATGTATAGTGTATGAGAATAATTAAAGCTTACCTTGATTAGCAGAACCCGAGTATTTATAGACCTGTGGATGCGGGGACCGCACACGTGATGTACATGTGATCCATACTATATCTAATATTACATTCGATATACATATCTGAGGCCATCCCCGATATAGCTGAAGATGTACTTAGCCCATAGGCCACTTTTTGGGTTGGTAGTGGTCGCAATCTTGGCTCGAATAAATAAACCAATGAGACTTTACAATTTACAGTATTCTTTCTCATCATGCCCATGTAATCAGAACATGCCTATGTTTTCATCATCAACAAATCTATCTCAACAAAGTACAATTAATATCTGGGTAACTACGACTCAAAATATAACTGTAGAAATGAAAAGAAGAAAATCAATAAATGTAGATTATCAATTTAAAAGGCATGGGTTAGGGGTTGAAGTGTCAATTTAAAAGCTGGGGCAGCAAAGTGCAAATCCTCGTTTCTTGAATTCTAGTTTAGCGAAATAGTTAGAAATTTTCATTTTTAGCTAAAGATTAAAAATATACGTACAAAAGGTGTTTCAAAAAATATAATCCAAAAAGCAAAAAAATGGTGAATAGCTAGTTATTGGATGGCCGACTTGACCGATTTTCGAAAGGTTATTCATGACAGTAGGTTATATGGTGTTTTGAAACCAAACAAAGCACATTTATGATGCATAATCCGCCCCCACCCCCGGAGAGGGGTGAAAAAATGGGTACACTACAAAAACGACTCGCCATCTCGCGGAGAGACACGTTTAAGTCACGACCACCCCTACCCAAATAGGGGCCAAAGGTACTCCGGGTCACGACTAGCAGAGACCCTTATAGGGTACTGGTTCTGAACACTCGGAGAAGGTACCCCCGAATCTCGTTTGATCAATGCCTCTTAAAGGAAGTACTGTGAGACCACAAGGGCTTGAACACACCCCTCAACGACCTGGCATTGATCCAAACTCGGGAACCCACAAGGAACAAAACTTGGAAACCCCCCCAGACCAAGGAGTCAATACTCCCCAGAGTACCCCACTTCTCTCAGACCCACGAGGAACCATCACCAACACTTAGCCAAATTTGAGGAAACCAGAGTGCATAACCAACATTAAGGACACGATTGAATACAATGAGAAGTCAAGACCTACCGCAATCCCAACTGAAAAAGACAACTTACCCAAACCAACAGCAAAGGACTCCCGGGTCTCGTCCACAACATACGATCCAGAAGGAATATCCGATCAGTTAAGCCAACCATGGTCCACAACCCAGCTCGAAAGATGCGCCAGCCATCATTATTCACCTCAGCTCCCAACCACCCTAATAAAGAGGATAGACCGTGTCCTGTTGGTCCAACTCATTCATTCGAGCAGAAAGCAACAAATCTTACCGGTGCAGATCAATGATTGGAGCAGATTGATCTCCATGCATTGGCTTAGTACCCCCACGGAGAACATTGGAGCAGACGTCATCATTATTTGCTTAAAACGAATGGCAGTCAACCCACGCCATTGGTCACCTCTTGACAGACAACCCCCATTGGTGCAGAAGATCTTCATGCCATTGGCCACCCGCGCTCCCTGAAGTAAAGACGGCAAGACCGGCCCCCAATAGCTAAAGACCCCTGGGACTAACACTATTAATAGTCCCCCAATTTCAGCAGAAGACAGATTCAGAAAAAACAACACACAAGCATATCATTCACCACAAAATGAACACAAGAATACTCTCCATAATTTTAAACTTTATTGTACTTAGAATTTAACGCACTCTTCTAGCTTTCACCCGTGTCTTCACATGACACCTTGTAATTCACTCAAAGTTCTTACTAAAATCATTGTGCCTCCTTTCCTTCAGATTCGAGATTGGTATTTCAAAGAATAATAATTGAGTAAGGATATCTCCAAAAATCCCGACCACACGGGCTCAAACGATATTGGCTCACCAAATATTGAGGTCTTTGAGAAAATTTGAGGAAAGTTGCATGGCCAGAAAAGAGGTAGAAGAGTACCATCGCGTTCTAACACATAAGTCGAATTGATGGAGAATCACGACAAAAGAACGAAAGGGGAACATACCCTTTCGTCCCCTCCCGGAGATGGTTCAGAGCCAGGCGGTCCTATACCTCGCCCTGACGCGCCGACACCACCTCCTACTGGCGCCCCGATACCACCAGCTGATCAACAGGCACACCCAGAGACAGGACCCGCCATGGGTTATGTAGAGGTGCCCTAGGACATGTATCGTAACATGTTCACTCAGTTGAATAGAAACGTAGTCACTCCCTCAAAGAATGGATGGGGTCATGACAGGGGACGCTCCGAAAAACATAGAGACCCTCTGAGCCACCAATCTGCGCCTCGCCCGAGGGCCCAATTTGAGGGAGGGTCAGAAGGAGACAATTGTCGATGGACACAGCAAGCTCGGTCGACGCACCCCTGAGAGGAGAACCACCCAGACCACCACGTCCTCACAAGGCAGCCTGGAGTCCTTCAGACCTGCACGATCCCTACTACCCAGAGCCCGTTGGAGGGTGCCAATGCTGACCGACCCCGAATGCCCCTCTACAGGGTATGATAGATCAAATGCAAAGGGAACTATGAGAACTCCGCTATAACCTTAACCCAGGGGAGGAGGTAGCCTACTGGGGTTCGCTATTCATGCCCCACATAGCTGACCCTCGCATCCCTCTTACCATGAAGCCAGCAAGACTCCCGACCTACACCGGAGAAAGCACCGATTGCAATCCCCGTGATCATATCAACCAATACTTAGCATGCATGGATATGGCATCACGTCATGTGTCAAGTACTGTATAGGCACTATGTGTCGAGTCTTCCGCACGACCCTCACAAGACGAGCCCAGTCTTGGTTTTCCCAGCTTCCACCGTGGACCATCCACAACTTCGAATAGCTAAGCCAGATGTTCGTAAGGCAATTTGGCTGTAACAAGGTCTTCCCAAAAACTTATGTACACCTATTTAACATTAGACATAATCTGGATGGGGCCCTTAGGGACTATATGCGATGATTCTCTCAGGCAATGGGAGAAGTGACCCGTTTTGACCGCGGCATGCTCTCTGATATCATCGTCCGAGGGTTACTACCAGGAGACTTCCCCAGTTACCTTATGAGGAATCGGGCCATCAACATGGAAGTCTTGCTGCAAAAATTAGAGTCTTTCATAGAGGTAGAATAAACATGCAAGAGAGTTGAGGCTACCAAGGCGAAGCGAGCCCCGACCCCCTCCAAAGGGAAAGAGAAAAAAAAACGATAAGGAAGGAGCTAAGAGGGAGAGAGTCAAGAATAACCTGGACACGGTTCCCTTACCCCACATGACAATAACTCCAACTGAGGTCATGGCCATCATGAGAGAAGAGCGCATCTTTAAATGGCCACGTGCTGCGAGAGATGCTCAGAGGCTCAAACACAGAGGAAAGTTCTGCACGTACCACCGGGCGTATGGACATCTGACAAACGTTTCCATCCACCTTCAACAGAAAATCTCTAGGCTCAAAAAACTAGGCTACTTGGAAAAATATGCGGTGCTCGACATATGTAAGCTCACTGAAAAGTAGGGGTGAGAGGAGACACCTAGGGAGAAAAAGCAGGCTCGGAGACGCCTGAGGAGGACCACGAGTAAAAGTCTCTAGAGTAGGAATAACTACCCATGCCTCCTCGTACATATCGTGATATAGCCCCCATGGGTCTTACTGTTAACATGATTGAAGGATGGGTGATGTCGGTAACCCTGGAAGAAAAGCAAAGTTACATTCGGAAGGTACAAAATGCTGATAACAAGCTAGAGGTCTTTGCTGCCAAGGTATTAACCAACTGGTCATCTCTTTTGGTCCAGAAGACTTCCTGAGCGTCGTGTACCCCCACAAAGACCCACTTATAGTCACAACCACCATATTGGGAACCGAAGTTAGAAGAATACTCGTGGACGCTAGAAGCCCAGTTAACGTGTTTTTATGCCTACATTCTTGGCTCTAGGCATCTCCCAGCGCCGAATGAAGTCAATTGAGGTACCCTTTGTGGGGTTCTCAGGAGAGCAATGCCAAACAGTGGGACTCAAATGTCTTTCGATGTCGTGGGGAGAAGGCGCTACACTCTGCACTCAGCCAATCAAATTTTGGATAGCAGAAGCTCCCTCTCAGATGTACAACTCCATCTGTGGACGACCAACCCCTCTAGCCTTTGAAGTGGTTGCGTCCACCTCTCTATCCCAATGACTGTTATCCGCTTCCTAGTATCGATATGTTGGTCGACTCCACAACAGGTTGTGCCCTCCTATCCACCATGTACGGAGATCAAGGCTATAACCAGATCTCGATGGCAGTCATGATCATGAAAAGATTGGCTTCATCATAGACATCGGCACCTTCTGCTACTTAGTCATGACTTTTGAGCTAAAGAATGTCGGCGCCACGTATCATAGGTTGGTCTACCTCATGTTTGAAGGTCTGATCGGAGAAACAATGGAGGTCTATATCGATGACATGATTGTAAAGAGTAAGAGGGAAGAGGATCACATCGCGAGCTCACCTGAGGCTTCGAAATCATGGATAAATTCAGAATGAAGATCAACCCTCGAAAGTGCTCTTTCGATATCCGAGGAGGGAAGTTCTGAGGTTATGTGATCACCCAGAGAGGAATCAAAGTCAATTCCGAAAAAGCAGAGGTCATACTCAACACGTAATCACCAAAGACCATACGGGATGTACAAAAACGGATAGGAAAAATGGCCTCACTAAGCAGGTTGATTTCTCGCTCCTCAGAAAAAGTCCTTCAAAGCGCTAAAAGAGTACTTTTTCCGATGGACCGACCAATGCGAATAAGCCTTCAAAGCACAAAAAGAGTAATTTTTCCGGCCGCCCCTCCTGGTGAAACCGTCCCCAAGGAAATGCACTTCTTATACCTAGCTGTGGGAAAAGAATCAGTGAGTGCCATCCTTGTCCGAGCCTAAGGAAGAGAAGACCTACCCATCTACTACGTTAGCATGACCCTTCTGGATGCCGAGACTCGGTACTCTCGCGTAAAAAAATTTGGGCTAGCCCTTGTATTTGCGGCATAAAAGCTCTAGGGTTACTTCATTGCCCATTCGATCACTGTGCTTACAGAGCACCCCCTGCAGACCATTATCAATAACCCTGAGGTTCCGGGAGGGATGATCAAATGGGCTAGAGAATTAGGGGAGTTCGATATCACTTACTCCTCCTGACCCGCCATAAAGGCCCAGATACTCGCAGACCTCATCACTGAGATGTACGAGGAGCCTGTGGAGGACGAGCCTGAACCCATATGGCACATCTACATCGATGGGTCATCCACCAATACCCAGAGGGGGGTAGGCATAATCTTCAGGAAAATGGCTTCGAGTGAGCCGGAGACCATCTTGGAATTCCCCGTATGATTAAAGTACCCCGTATCCAACAATGAAGTAGAGTACGAAGCCCTGCCACTATGAATTAGCCTAGCTAACGAGGCAAAAATATGAAAAATACTGGTCCACAACAACTCTCAACTCATGGTTCAGCAGATCCACGGGACCTATGAGGCGCGCGAGGAAAACTTGAAGAAGTGCTTGGAAGCGGTCCTAGCCGAAACGACCCTGTTCTAAGAATTTTCGATTAAACAAATTCCCAGGTCGGAAAATCAAGATGCTGACGCCCTATCTAAACTTGCCAGCCAGACTCAAGCCGTCAACAGTCGAAGGATAACCTTCTTCTCGGCCTAAAAATGAGAAAGGCAGGGCCTGGTAGAGAAATCCATATGGTTGCAACCCTTGAAGAAGATTGGATGATCGAGATCTTCGACTTCATTAGGAACCCATGGAAGTACGCCTTGGACTGAGCTATGCAACGCGCTATGTATCGGTGCACTACCCGATACTACATACAAAATGGGGTCCTGTTTCGAATATCATAGTCTGATTCGACCTCTCAGTGCGTTAACAAAGAAGAAGCACTCCTCATCATGAGGGAAATCCATGATGGATGCTGTGGCAACCACTCAGGAGGAAGGACCATGGCGGCCAAAATTATTCACCATTGATACTACTGGCGGACCATGGTGGTTAACCGCGAAGACTACACATGAAAGTGTCGAAAATGCCAATTGCACGACCCCATGAGACACCATCCAGCTGCCCTTTGGGAGCCGGACAACGTCCTTTGCCCGTTCATTTGCTGGGGAATAGACATCGTGGGAGCCATGATCCCCGATAGGGGCCAAAAGCATTTTTTTCTAGTAGCGGTTGACTACTTCACTAAGTGGGTCGAGGCTGAACCCCTCACCAAAATAACCAGCCAGGACGTGATAAAATTTCTGTGGAGGAATATTCTGAGTCAATTCGGGGTTCCACAACAACTGGTGAGCGACAACGGTTCTCAGTTCCGTAACAACCTCGTAGAAAAATGGTGTGCCAAATGGGGGATCAAGCACCACTTTGCAGGGGTCGGATACCCCTAGGGAAACGGCCAAGTAGAGGTAACCAACAAAACCCTACTAAAAGTGTTAAAGGCTCGTCGAGATCAGTACTAGTCAAAATGGGTCGGAGAGGTCTCCAGAGTATTGGGGTCCTACCACACTACCCCATGATCGGGAACGGGTGAGACCCCATACAACCTCGTCAAAGGAACCGAGTCAATAGTCCCCTCAGAGGTGGTAAAACTAAGTCTGTGGGTCCAGGAGTATGATAAAGCTTAGAAAAATGCTGACCTAGCGCTAGATCTAGGCCTCCCGGAGGAAAAGAGAATGAAAGTTGTCGCCCATGCGAAATTCCACAAGGCCCGAATGGCTAAGTACTACAATGCTCGGGTCTGACCCAGATCAGATCATTCTAAGTAGGAGACCTCGTCCTGAAAAGAGCAGAGGCCTCCAAGAACGTTGGTAAACTAGACTCGAAGTGGGATGGACCCTACCAGATTGCCAAGATCCTCGGGCTTGCCACCTACTTACTGAAAGACATGAACGGCTAAGAGCTCGAACGAGCTTGGAATAGCCTCAATCTCCAAAAATATTATCTTTGAACGCTTTGTAGTCAACCCCTTCTGGCGATTCAATTTTGTTCGCGTAGTTATTGTGTTTGTATTTAGACTGAACGGTTATACCCATATAAAAGCAAACATATTATCGCCAATGAATAACTACGTTAAATAAAAAAAGGGTCTCATGACTTGAAAGAACAAAAAGAGCTGAAAAGTAATATACCATTTAAACAAGGCCTAACACAACCATCAAACAAAAGCGAGAATTAGGGGGACTACGGCCATACAAAAGCGTCACAAAAAAAATTCAAGGGTCACGCCAGGCTAAACCGACTCATTTGCGGGACATTCTCTAACCTTGATCCAAGCCCAACGTTCCTCTGCGGACAAATCGGTGGGATCAAGCATCATCACAACACCGCGGACAGCTTGGCAGCACTAGCTCTCGGGGAACACTAGGGAGAAACGCAAAGGCAAAAACCACCATCCCATACCCCACCCCGAACAAGATCCCTCGTTTAGGACACCATCACATGGCTCTGGGTGGCCCACCTCAGTCAAGTCAGGCCCTGGCAATGGCCTCTTGAAGTTCTCTCCATACATCCTCGAGTTGGCGGAGCAATCGATCCCATTCCTCTCGGAGCGGGGGGACTTCTTCTACAGTACGCATGACCTCTCTCGTCGTTATCTCCCACCTCTCGGACATAACATCGAATTTAACTATAGCCTTCTTCAGGAAAATATTCAGTTCCCTTAAGTCCTAATTCGAAGACGCTCTCATCTTGGCCATATGCCCACATGTCTCCATCAGAGTCATCTCCGGCTGAGCAACTTTTGACGAGCATGCCTAAGCGAGGCCCAGAGAGCATTACGCTCCTCCGTCGTAGCTTTCAAGACAGTTGGGCTGGCCCTATATGTGCCCAAGGCATCCCCAAGCACAATAAGCTGCAAAACAAAAAAAGGGAAAATATTACAAGGTATGGGGCAAGAAAAAATCAAAATATGCGCAAAGGAAGAGGACATCACCTCAGAGATGCTCTAGCAGAATCGCTCCCACAAGGCCATATCACTTAAGCCCCCAAGGATCTCACTGTCCTCTGGATTCACAATCCCGCCAACGAAGGAAGTATAGTGGGCAGGATCCTTAAAGCCCTCAACAAAAATCGAAGGCACATCGGGAGTACGAACAAACTCTTCTTCCTCTGGGGTCAGCTTAAACTTGCCCCTCTTGGGGGAAGACTGGGGTCGGCAATCATTCTTCACACCAGAAAAGGGGTCGATCACCACCTTTTCCTTATCCTTCCCGATGACGATACACCTTCGTCTCGCTTCTTTGAAAGGCTCTCAACGTCATGGGCCTTATCTGTCAGGTTAAACGACGAGATCGATAGTGGCCCAAAATGAAGGGTTGTGCCAAAATGGGGCATAAAATGATCTCCGAGACTTCCGATGTTGCTCCATCTCAGCACACTCAAAGTTGGTGAATGAGCCTAGTTCCTCCAAGACAAACAGGTCGAAGTCGACATCTGTCAGAGACAATAGATCACCTCTGAAAGGACGGCGAGCGTGCGATGCCATCTCCGCACCAGCAAACCAAGATAGAGGGGGCCAGTAAAAAAGAAGAAGGGAGTATACTGTATATATTCAGATAAGGGTTTCAAGGCCCATTCAAATTTTGTTTTCAAAAAATTATAGGCACTTACTAAATTTAGAGTGCTGTCTCGAAAAGGCATTCACCCACCAACCCCTATTGCACACCTGCGAGAAGCAAGACCATGGAATTGTTCAGCATCGAGGACACGTCACAGAGGCTGTCAAAGAGACTTCTATCCTCCAAATAGGCAGCAGTCTCTGCACACACCGTGGGGGAAGGAAAAACATAAACCCAACCCTCACTTTCAGGGTACGCCTTCCCAGTCGGCGGACGACTATCCGATGGGGGACAAGTAAAAATACCTCCGGCGCCAATCCCCATTGCTAGAAGGACCGTGAGATAGCGAGGTCAGAAACACCTGTTTTGCTGTTTCAAACCGACTAAGAGAAGAAGGGCGAGCCCAATGTAGTAGCCCACAGTATGAACGCCCCCGCCAAGGTCTGTGGAGAATAAGGAATGTTCACCAGATGACAGCAAAATAAAAACCTCACCAGTTGGTGATAAGATGCCTGAGTCAGTTGACTCGGGAACAATTGCCAGAACACAAAAAGCTCCCTCACGACTAGATGGAAAAATTAGCGGAGACCACAACGCACCTGCTCTGCGTACACGGTCATATAACCCTCGGGTGGATTGAACGCCCTCTGCGTATCCGAGGGAATGATGACGTTCACCTGCTCAAAATGAACATTAAAATTCACCAAGAAGGCCCCGACCTCTACAATGTTCATTACTGAGCCCTTGGATCCAATGCGGAGCCTACCCATCATGCGCTACAGGTCTAGATTTTTGCACCGGAACACCACACCCTCAGTTGGATTCCAGTAAGGAGCTTGACAGCTAAAAATGGTAAACACGCGGTTGCCCACTGTCGGCGGTAGAACCACAACGTCATCGTCGGCAAAAGAACCTTTTGCTTGCCTCCGTAAAGCAGAGCGAACAAAGGATAAACGCGCAGTCCTCCAACGGCGGCTTAAACGGGATGTGGAAGCGCTACCTTGTTGAGGAGAAAGCATAGAAACAGGAGAATCACGTGAGTGTTCATCGCTGGAGAAAATGGTGGTGGCCTAAGAAACCATGATTGCAAAAAAAGAGAAGAGGAAGGAAATATTTTGCAAAATGAGTGTTTGTTTCGTAGTGAAAGTTGTGAAAAGGAATGGTGAGGGTGGCCGCATTTTTATAGGCGAGAAAGACAGTTTGAATTTCCCCGAATAATTGCAACTCTATCAGGTCATACATTACCATGGGTTAGCTAGACCGAAACCTCGTCCCTTCGCTATAAATGGACACATATTCCCAAGACTAATAGTTGAGAGAACGAAAAGGCTGGCCGATTCAAATTCACGACCACCTCATAAGCCCTTCTCTCGACCATTCCTTCCACGAGGAACCCCAATGACAATCTCAAGTGATCACGAATGGAATCTGAATTTATTTCTAAGCATGGTAAGATAAACCATCGAAGTTAGCTCATGGCACTTCGTGTGATACCTCGGGGCCCTTGCGAGGAGGTCTCCTCAAACCCTCATCTTAAACGGGTCACCCTTGGATAACTCTCATAAAGAAGGTCATGATTACTCACAACAAGATATAAGGCCTCCAAAATTGTTATCCCTGGAAACATCAAATACAGACGGAAGGAACCCATTCTGCAAAAACAAAAAGAGACTGGCGTACTCAGAAAGCTAATAGCAAACGTCGTCTAAGTATGGGGAAACGGTAACAAGCATGCAACAAAAAGAAAGATATGGAGATCCGAAAAAACTTCATTAACAGTTGAAAACCCCTGGTGGGGGGGACGACCCGGTACATCCCCAAAAGAGAAGAACAAAGGAAAAAACTATAACAAACCAAGGCCAATCTGACCGTAAAAATCCCTAGGGTAATCTACGCTCGAGGGGTGCGAGAAGGACCAACTGCGGTTGAAGGAACCGGTTTCTTCGGGGGTATAAGGATGGATCATTTGGGCCGTAGACAGCCTCTAGATGTTGACGTCAGAACAGAAGATGCGCCTTAGGAACCCATCTACCGACAGGATTGGAATCCACACAGAAGATGATCCTCAAAGCAGGGAACGAGTTGTTCCCTCACCTCTCTCTCACGGGTGGCCAACCGCTCGTCCTGCTCCATCACAATCTTAGCCAAAGCTTTTTGGAGCGATTTCACCAGCTTTCCTGAGGTCTCGAGCTTCCGGGCCTATTAAGGCTCTTTCCCGACCAGAAGCCTCCTTCTCTTTCTCTAAAGCGGCCAAGAGATCTTTCAGCTGCCTCTCCGACTCCTTCAGGAAATCCCTCTCACGAACCACCTCCTATTGAAGATGGGACAAACCTCTCACTCTGATCAGGCTCTTCCAAAAGAATTAAGTATCAGCAGAAGAAATATAACAAAGAAAAAATGTACGTGCTTGCAACGATGTTACTTACCAAGGTCGCGCACAATTGCGTAACCAGACCTTGCTCTTGGGCACCCAGTAAAGAAGAGGTCGGAGAGGAACCTAAGGTGCCAGCTCATGAGAAAGGCCCAGAGTTTGAGCTCTCAAGCCCATGACACTCTTCAAAAAGGGACTGCACTGGAGAAAGAGTGATCTAGCCTCAAGTTTCGGCCTCCTGAGCAGAAGCAGCCTGGAGATCAGAAGTCCTAGCTTCTTGGTGCTTGGGGGAGGAGAAGAATACCTCTCAGCTACGGACTCCATCCCATCAGTCAGGGGATGCGGAGTAGATGGCTCACCTATCGGAGTTCCATCGATATCAGCTAGGATTGCTGCCTGGTAATGCTTCGCCAACCAGTCTTCACCTACATCGGACCCCCCTTGCGGGGCGTGACAAAGACACGAGGGGGTGGGACTCTCTCTCACCTGCATTAGACGAACACCCTCATCCTCTGAGTCTTGCATCAAAACAACTTTGCTTTTGGAAGAAAACTTGGCCTGCTCTCGACGTCGATTTCTCCCCACCAAACCCATCGTTTGTCGACACCGCTAAAGTAGCCGACCCCTTGTTCTTCTTCTTTTTCTTCTTCTTCTTCTTCTTCTTATTCTTCCTCTTTAGCGTCTCCATGTTTGTCTCCGATTTAGGAATGACAAAAAACCTGACAAGGAAATGACTACCAAAAAGAGCCTAGAGTACTTACTGATTTCAGGGCACCTGTCCCCCATGAAGAGCATCATAGCCAGCAAGTCGTTCAGTTTGCATTTTTCATAAAGAGTCGAGAACACTTTGACCTATGACATCTTGTTCTAGCTAAAACATTGCGAAAAAAATCTTTCAGCCACCAATTGATATGTGGCCTCTGCAGCATCAAGGTTAGCCAAAATCCGGGGATCTAAATTCCACTCCCTCAAAACATCGGCCAAAAGACCCTCAATTGTGGGACGGACGAAGAAGAATTTCTCCTTCCAGCTGTTGTTGGACCCCGGAAGGTCGTGAAGAATCCTCTTTGTTGAATTACGCATAGTGAATGTGTAAAAAAGCTTATCTGCTGACAAGCTCGCCAAGTCAAAAGCCCTAAAAAACCTGTGACCTAAGCAGGGATAGGTGTAGGCCGCGCAGATGAAAGCAAACGCTGCCAGAGCTGACCATCCGTTTGGAGAGAGACTCGGGCAGAGCATGCAGACCTTGAAGACCTCTCGATAAAAAACCAGGAGGAAGGATCGCAAGCCCGACTGATCTGCAAAAAGTAGGTGGTATAGTAGCCTGGGCGAGGGGAAGTAGCCCTCTCATGACCCGAGGCACCACGACCTCCAGATCATTAGTGCTCGCCCCGTACTTGGTAATTTTGGCCTCGATCTTATCAATAGATCTCACTGTGCTTTGCACATCTCTAGCCAAAACCCTAGGTGGCGCTGCTGCCGCAACCGCCTTCATAGCCTTCTTGAAGGAAGTTTCTGCCGAACTAGAGACAACCCGACAGTGTCACGACACCTCTTCAGCAGAGGGCGACACCTTCGCTCCTATTACCGCCACATCCGAGGCCGTCTGGCATTTCGCCGCACCAGCCGCCTCCTCACCAGAATTGCTCACGGAGGCCATAAAATCGCAGAATTTTTTTGAAGTAGAGAAGAAAGAGAAAAGAGAGGGAAAACGAGAAGGATTGGGTGAATGAAGACAAATCACTACGAGTCTCCTCAAGTTATTGGCAGAAAAGCCAAAACAACACCCTTGACGCGTGGCTAACTCAGCACCACGTGGAACGCGCATGACCACAGTTGCAGAAAACACTTGACAACAGATAGACTCATTTAATGAGTTCCAAGTGATTAAAGTGTTCCAAGTGACTCTACAAAATACAGTCGGAACTGGGGGGAACTCTTGATGATGCATTATCTGCCCCACCCCCAGAGAGGGGCGGAAAAATGGGTACCCTACAAAAACAATTCGCAATTTCGTGGAGAGACACGTCTAAGTCAAGGCCACCCCTACATAAACAGGGGCCAAAGGTCCGAGCATCGGAGAAGGTATCCCCTGGTCACGACTAGCAAACACCCCCAGAGGGTACTAGGTCTGAACACCCAGAGAAGGTACCCCTGAATCTCGTCCGATCAACGCCTCTAAAGTGCGTACGGTGAGACCACAAGAACTTGAACACACCCCTCTCAATGACCTGTCATTGATCTAAACTCGAGTACCCACAAGGAACAACCCTAGAACCCCCTCCAGACCAAGAAGTCAATACTCTCCAGAGTACCCCATATCTCTCAGACGCACGAGGAACTATCACCAACACTTAGCCAAATTTGACGAAATCGGAGCGCATAAGCAACATTAAGGACAAGAGTGAATACAAAAAGAAGTCAAGACCTACCACAATCCCAACTGAAAAAGACAACTCGCCCATACTAACTGCAAAGAACGACCATCGGGTCTCCTCTACAACATACGATCCAGAAGGACTATCCGATCAGTTAGGCCAACCATGGTCCACGACCCAGCTCGTAACATGCGCTAGCCATCATCAATCACCTATGCTCCCAACCACCCTAATAATGAGGATAGACTGCATTCTTTTCGTGTGACTCATTCATTGGAGCAGAAAGCAAAAAATCTTATGGGTGCAGATCAAGGACTGAGGCAGACTGATCTCTATGCATTGGCTCAATACCCCCACGAAGACCATTGGAGGAGAGGGCATCATTATCCTCTCAGACGAACGGAAGTCAACCCACGCTTATGGACACCTCCTGACAGACGACCCCCATTGGTACAAAAGATCTTCACGCCATTGCCCACCAGCACTCCCTGAAGTAAAGACGACAAGATCGACCCCCACTGGCCAAAGACCCCTAGGACTAACGCTATAAATAGTCCCCCAATTTCAGCAGAAGATATATTTAGAAAAAATAACACACAAGCGTATCATTCACCCAAAAATTGACACAAGAATACTCACCACAATTTTACACTTTATTGTACTTAGAATTTATCGCACTCTTCAAGCTCTCATTCGTGTCTTCACATGAGCCGTTGTAATTCACACAAAATACTTAATAAAATCATTGTGTCTCATTTCCCTCAAATTCGAGATTGGCATTTCGAACAATAATAATTGAGTAATGATATCCTTGAAAATCCCGACCACACGGGTCTAGAAGACATTGCCTCACCACCCAGGTTAAACCGATCAAGCCAACGTCCGGTTTAATTTGACAATTGATCGTATATATATGACGAGGTGGGATATTACAAGTGTTGTGCTACGATTCTATTACAAACTATGCCTCTTATCATTAATGCAAGCTCTAGGATGACTTTAGTCTGGAACACCAGATGCTCGAGACAGAATGTCCTCCCAGGTCGCACAGCTGATGTTGAAGGTGGCGTCGAAGATTACGTCGAGGACACGTCGATAATGATGTTGAGGACACGTTGAAACTGGACCTCGAGGATGATATCAAATGGTTACGTCAAATGTGATCTTGTAAACTGTGCGGGATTGATATCGGGAATATGTTGGGAATGATATTCCCCCAAAATAAAAAGCATTAAGTGCTCAAGGGGCCCAATCATATTATATAAACTGGTCCCCCGTTCATTTGTCAGCATGCGATTATTTTACTGTTGCATTTTGTCCTTTTGCAAGCCAGATATCGAATTTGATATCGAAATTCCTAAGATATGTAGGGTATCATTTTTGATATACAGTGTATGCTGGATGCTCGCGAAGGTGAATTTCAGAACCAAATACGTCTGGGGTTAACCCACCCGCGGAAGGGAATGTGCCGAGCGAACTGCCATAGGCTAAGGCACTTGATGATGGCTTCATGCGGGTCCCTGGTATATTGACAATTGCCTTTGCAAGCGATATGTCATGAGGGCGATACCTCTATGCTATTTTATTAGCATATTCGTCGTGGAGGCGTATGGATAGTCGCCTTTTCAAGTGATATGTTCTGAGGGCAGTACCTCTCTATTATCTTATCATCATGTTTGCCATGTAGGTGTATTGAAAATTGTCTTTTCAAGCGATATGTAATGAGGGCGATACCTCTCTGCTGTTGATCAGCATATTTTCCAATATGTCGTGTAATATATCGCTTCGGGTGGGTACTTCGTCTAACTTGCTCCCCTATAGGCAGGATAACATTTTTATTATATCGGTGCTGGGCCGGGAAAGTGGATGCCTACGTATCTTAGATTGGTAATCAAGCTTTGCATAGTTCTAATTTCAAGATGTGATGTTGTCGACAATAAAAGTGTCTCAAGTGTTGCATGTTCCATGGATGAGGTAACAGATCACCATGCTATCTTCTATATAATAATAACATTTGGAATTTGCTCGAGTAACTCGATAGGGGCCCTCCCAGTTTCCTTGGAGTTTCCCCACGTGGTTACTAGCTCTCACACTCTTTAAGACGAGCTCTCGAACCTGAAAGTTACGTAGTTGAACCCGTTTGTCAAAGGTCTGGGCCATAGATGTACTGAAGGCAACAATGAGTTCCTAGGCATGTTCTTTGGTAGATCCGATCATGTCCAGGCCCATCTCACGCAAATGCGCTGAGTGTTCGGGGTCTTATTTAGTAATTCGATAGGTGCGCATACCTATCTCTGCAAGCACTACCGCATCAGATCCGTATACTAAGGTGTATAGTGCCTCCCTCGTAGAGGTCCGAGGAGTAGTAAGATACGCCCATAGGATTCCCGAGAGTTCCTCTATCCATCTTGTGCCTGTGGCATGAAGCCAACGTTCCAGCTATTCTTTTAGAGTCTTGTTTGTGGATTCAACCTGTCCATTGGCCTGTGGGTAAGCCACGATCGCGAAGTGCTGTGCAATCTTTACTCTTTGCAACATGAAACCATTTCTTTGCCACAGAATAGGGTCCCATTATCTGATATAAGAACTCTAGGTAGGCTGAAATGGCAAATAATGTTCTTCCATATGAAGTCGATCATATTATTCTAAGTTATGTCTGTTAGTGCCCCTGCCTCAACCCATTTAGTGAAATATTCAACCGAAACTAAGAGGAACTTTTTATGTCCCTTAGTGATGGGTAGAAGTCCCACAATATCAATCCTCCACTGATCGAATGGACAAGTAATCTCTAGAGGCTGCACCAGAACAGCCGGCGAGTGGATCAACCTTGCATGGTACTGGCAGTTCTCACAAGTACGACATAATTGAGTCGCGTCCCTTCTTGACTTCAGCCAAGAACATAATTGCCTCAGAATTTTCTGCATGAGTGCTCTTCCTCCAAAATGGTTCCCACAACTCCTAGTCTGTATATCTCTCATGATGTATTGCACGTCCACCAGAGATATGCATCTCAGCAAAGGACCTTCAATGAACCGTTTATGAAGTTCTCCTCGTTAAATGGTGAACCTATAGACTTTATATTTAAGGCATCACGGTGCGTTAACATCATCTGAGAGCTTCTCCTTTTGGAGGTACTGGAAGATCTCGTCCTTCCAACAAGGAGTGTCCATAAGAGGAAAATTGAATTCTACGTCAGCCTTACCTTGCTAGTTTTTTGTAAAACCAATTGGCGGCCTTGACATGGCCAATAGTGTAATGCGTTTCTCAACAAAATTCTTTGATGAGCCCGTAGATTTGGACAACTTACCTGCCTTGGTGTTCTCCGATCAAGGAATCTGAGTCAAGTTGAATGTAGTGAACTCTAAGGGTAATGCCTTTAGCTTTGCTAAATATAAGACCATCGTCTCATGTTTTGCTTCAAAGAATCTCGAGAGATGGTTTGCCACCAGTTGGGAATCTGTAAACACTTCTAAGTGGTCTGAACATAAGGTATTCGCCATCCTTACCCCCTCTATAACTAGCTCATACTCAGCCTCATTATTCGTAATTGGAAAGTTCAATCTTATGGGGAAATTGCACTCTCTATGGTCCGGTGATACCAAGTGGATTCTTGCACCCCCGCCATTGGCGGTTGAGGACACGTCCACATGTAACAACCATGCTGAATTCAGGGTATTGGGTCCCGGGTCTTAGGTTATAGTAAAGATGTGGTTGCAAGAGTGATCCACACTATTCCCTAAAGTTTCTACCATAAAAAAATTGTTAAGACCTATGTTTTGATGGCGGTCTGGGGGCGATATTCTATTCAGAAGTTGCTTACCTCTATTGCTCATATAACCAAGCACCCAAAGGTTTCTGGGCTCGCTATTATCTGTCGAAGTGGTTTATCTGCGATAACGGTTACAGGGTGTGGCTACAAGCACAACTTCAATTTTTTTGTCGTCAATACAATTGCTAAGGCGAACAACTCTATTTGCGGATAGTTCCTCTCTGCGCCATGGAGCACACGACTGACATAATGAATAAGCAGTTGTTTACCACCAACATCTTTGTCCAAACCTGTGCTAATAGTGATGGTTGAGACTGCTAGATATATATAAAGCTTTTCTCCTACGTCGGGTTTAGCCAACAAAGTTGGGGTCATCAGATATCTCTTCAGCTGCTGGAAGGCCCTCTCGCAATCATCAGTCCTTTGAAATTTTGTCGCCTTCTTAAACACCTTGAAGAAGGGTAGGCTCTTTTCGATTGAGGTTGCAATGAATCGTTCTAATGATTTTATGCGTCCAACTAAACACTATACATCTCGCACTGACCACAGTGAGGGTAAGCTCATTACCACCTGAATCTTGTCGGGGTTAGCCTCAATTCCCCTCTTGTTAACCATATAACCTAGGAACTTTCCCCCCGTATTGCCAAACGTACACTTCTTTGGGTTGAGCTTCATTCCATAGTTCCTCATAATTCCAAAAGATTGCTCTAAGTGCTTCACATGATCCTGAGCCCTCAAAATCATGATCAACTAATCATCCACGTAGACCTCCGTGAACTTTCAAGAACATTTTGGCCACTAGCCTTTTGAAGGTAGCATATGCATTTCTCAATCCCAAGGGCATCACTCGATATTAGTATACGCCAGTATCCGTGACAAAAGCCCTTTTTGTTTGATCCTCTGTTGCCGTGAAAATCTCGTGGAATCCACTCTTAGCATCCACAAAGCTAAACAAGGCGCATCCCGCTGCCGAGTCCATAAGGAGATCTATCCTCGGAAGGGGAAAAGGATCTCAGGGATAATGTTTGTTTAAATCGGCATAGTCTACACACATTCTTCATTTAGCTTCCTTCTTCACGACCAATACTATATGACTAAGCCATTATGAATAACATATCCCTTAGATATGACGTGCCTTGAGCTTTTCAACTACCTCTTTCTCCGCCGCCTTATTATTTTCCTTACTGAAGTTTCTTTTCTTTTGCCTCACCGGTTTAACCCGATGGTCAACATTTAACTTGTGCACAAGGATTTTGGGGTCAATTTCCTGCAAGTACGAGTTAGACCATGCGAGGACGTCAGCATTCCTCCTCAAACACTCTACTAAAATGGTCCTAGTATCTAGTGACATTTTCCATCCGATCTGAAGAGTGCGGCACCACTGCTCGAGGTAGATACAAATAATAACAAACTATCCAACATGTTCCATTTTCGATTCATTTTGAAACGACAAAATCACACTCTCTCTTTTGGATAGCTGAACGGACACATTAGCTTCCATCTTTTTAAGCTCTACTACTACGTTTCTCTTCTTCTGCCCTGACTGCTTCACCTTCTGAGGTCTCTTCATTCTTTGATTACTCTACGCTCTCTGATCTTGAGAAATAGTGTTCCCACAGACGGCACTACTAATTTGACAATAGATCGTATATATATGACAATGTATTATATTACAAGTGTTGTGACACGATTCTCTTACAAACTATGCCTCCTATCACTAATGGTAGCTCTAGGACGACTTTAGTCCGTAACACATGATGCTGGAGACAGAAGTCTGACTGGGTCTCACAGCTGAAGTCTAAGGTGATGTCGAAGATTAGGTTGAGGATGATGTCGAGGACACATCGGGAATGATGTCGAGGACACGTCGAGAATGATGTCGAGGACACGTCGGAACTGCACCTCGAGGATGATATCGAATGGTTACGTCAAATATGATCTTGCAAGTTGTGTCGAGATTGATATCGAGAATATGTCGAAAATGATATCGAATATGGGTATTCAATATCAACAGGTAGATTAGGTAATAAATGTGTAAGTGTCTCGGTATGCGGGACGGGAGTATTTATAGATTTTTGTTCTGTACTATATTAAATTTCATATTCGATATATGAGAGTATATCGAGTTTCATCTCCGATATAGATGTTTATGGGCCTTGTATATGGGCAAACCCAAATACGGAAATCCCCCTCCGACTTTCAAAGCACTTCTTTTGGAGAACAACATTCCACTTTATCTTTTTTGATCCGTTGAGGGTCCTCGATTATTCTCCCTCTTGTTTCTTATAATTCTGTTTGGCTCCTAATGTTGCTAACAAACCGCCAGACAAAATTACAAATAATGATAACCAGCATAACTATCACTTTTTCATAAAGGTAATCTTGATAAGTGTTTTTTTGAATTCTCGCTCAAATGAAAGGGGTAACACTTCAGTTTGTGAAGAAGTTCATAACTTTTAACGGCTGAGATGACAATTCAACTTCAATTATTTTGATGAACAAATCAACTTTAATTAAACAAGATTATGAGATGCATGCATTTCGACAAGATAGCTAGGTCTCCACTTCAACCAATCTTATTATGAAAAGTCCAATGATTCGGTTTATAAAACATGTTAAATGATCATTTTGCTATGGCGGGGCCGCGTTCGTACTAGAGTGAATAATTTTGAGGATCGAAATACCTCACGTTGGAGTTCAATTTTATTTTATATATGTAGCCTCTAGATATTAGGCAATAGGATTATTACTGTGGTATTTTCTTTTCTTTAGATTAGCTTATCAATATCTTCTGTAATATTTCTGTAAGTTGTCTAAATATGTAATCTCTTGTTAATAAAAATCCATTAACTCATAAGCCCAATATCCCTTATATGGTATCAAGAGACATTATTCTCTAGAGAATATCTCTTCAATCCTATGGTTGAGCCACCCACCTTATCCTCTGTCGTTGAAGCCTCGTCGCTCGATATATTCGTAGCTGCAGCGGCCCTCTCGATCATGCCACCTACTCCAACCGTGCTTCCCTTCAACGTGCCTTCCTATGGTTTTATTGCCTTGATTTTGATCAACACTCACAAACTCCTGTTTCGCCTTAATGTCATGAATTATCCGTTCTCATGGTTGTTCAGTTACTTAGATGTCACCGTTCCATACCATGATATGGGTTCTACACTTGAGTCTATGGCGGCCTATATCCCATGCACCCGTTAGGATTCCATCCTAGTGTCGACATTCATTGGCTCCATCTCTTTAAAAATAACTCCCCCCATTGCTTCTTCTCTCACCTCTGCGAGAGCATGGAATGATTTGTAGCGCATCTTTGCAAATTGCTCCATTCCCGTGCCATGCAACTCAATGATGACTTGAACACCATGAAGGTTGGAAATCGTTCTGTGTCTGAGTTCCTTCAATCCATCAAGTCAAAGTCTGATGAACTTGCTGCCATTGATTGCCTCGTGAAGGATGATCATATAACGTTGTATATCCTCATCGGTCTTGGCCCTCTTGAGCGTGACATCACTTGCCCGATTCGTGCCCGCGAACACCCTATCCAATTAGTCACAAGCGTACCTTCGATACCTTGAATCTAAGTAGACCACTGTCGTTGTTACTGCCAATCCGGCCATGTCGCAGCCTCGTCCCAATAACTCTCAACGCGGTCGAGATTGCTACTTGAACGATCAACCAAACCGTAGAGGTCGTGGTTGATCCTTGTTGTCCAATTCAAGCTTCTCTACTCCGATGTCTTCCTAGTCGCCTCTCCGATTTTATCAGTCGCCCTATGTGCATGCTCCAATCAACTGTCAGCTGTGCGAGATCCACGGCCATAGTGCTCGGACATGCCGTTGTTATCCTATGCTGAGTGCCAACTTCGTTACCTTACCGCCTGCCACTGACCCTTTTCGCACTGAATGGCTAGTCACATCTGACATTTTGAACCTCACGATCCAGTCTGAGTATGAATGTCCGAATGAGGTTGTTACTGCCGGTGGTACATGTTTGCCTATCTCACACGTTGGGTCCTCTAGTATTACTCTTCCGGAACATTCATTCACTCTTGATAATTTTCTGTTTGCTCCGTCTTCTCGGCACAATCTTTTATATGTGCATCAATTTACTAAGGCTAATAATGTATTTGTTGAATTTTTATCATCCCGCTTTGTTGTTAAGGGTTGTCGGACATGGAGTAGCTTATTTCGTGGGTATTGCGTGGTGGCGTGTATCGTGTGCGGCTTCCTCTTATTAGGCGTAACCCATCTCTTGCTTTGGTTCTCGAATGCACGGATGTGGGTTGTTGGTATGATAGACTTGGTCACCCACTAGGAAAAATTGACACTTTTCTTTTTTGTAGTATTAATTTACCAGTTATGTCTTCCGCTGCTTCAGATTTTAGTCATTATTCACCTTGTTTGTCAAACAAGAGTCAAAATTAGTCTTTCGTTAAACCTCTTTAATGTCGAACAATGTACTTCATTACATTTACGGTGATGTTTGGGGGCCATTACCTGCTATTTCTACAACTGGTTGTCGTTATTATTTACTGTTGACTGCTCATTTTACCAAGTTCTGCTGGATTTTTCTCATGTTTACAAAGTCTGAGGTGTTCTTGTGGAAAAATAATATGGTAGGCCTATACGAAATTTCTATTCTGATAATGGTGGTTAATTTTTGGCTAGGCGGTCTCATCTTTTTTCTTAGGGTATTTCTTGGTTGACCAATGCCCCTCACAAGCCTCAATAGAATGGTTCTAGTGAGCGTTTCCATTATGTTGTGGTCACAATGGGCTGCACTCTACTTAGTCGTGCTCATCTATCTCCGGCTTATTAGGATTGTGCTTTTAGTACTGTGGTCTATTATCGCCAACCCACTTGTGTTTTGGGAAATCCCTCTCTCTTTGAGGCTATCTTTGCTCGCGCGCCAAACTACTTGTGTTTCCGAGTTTTAGGTTGTCTCTGCTATCCACATCTACGCCCTTACTATCCCGGGATACTTTCTCCGCCTTCGCGGGATATGTGAAGGATATTCCACATCTCAGACTTCCTACAAATGTTTGAATCTTGCTACAGGCTATCTTATGTTATCCTGTCATGTCCATTTTGTTGAGCATGTATTTCTCGGGTTTCACGCACCACGTTTGTCTCGTAACCATCTTAGTCGGTGAAAGTTGCTATGTCGCACTATAAGCTGTGACAAGCGCCCCTTTGGTGCCCGTGGCGGCAAAATAAGTTGTGGCAAGCATCACTTTGATGCATGGGGCGTCTAGACAAGCTTTGCCAAATGCCGGTTTGGTGCCTCTGGTGCCAGAATAACCTGTGGCAAGCGCCACTTTGGTGCCAAAGGTGCACGTGTCACCAAATGGGTACTAAAACCTATGCATCATTCTATATTGGGTTCCAAATGGGTTTTCCACATCAAACGACGCGTCTGTTACAAGTATAAGACGCGTCTTTTTGCTAAGGGATTTCATGAGCATCATGTTATTGGCTTCAAGGAGGACTTTATAACATGTACTCGTAATCTAGACTTTGACTGACTCGGGCTATTACATGTACTCGTAATCTAGACTCCCCCTAGTTACCTTTTTAACACCTGACGCGACGCCTTACTAAGGAACTCTACTAGAATCTGGAAATCTCAAGTTCACACAAAGTTCCTTCGCCGTGATATTTCGTACAAGAATATAATAAAATACTTTGACTCTGAAACTAACATAATACAAATCTTAAAGTTAAACTTGAAAACTTGTCTTCAATTGTCTTTGTGTCTTCTGCTTTTATAGAGTGCATATTCTCCATACGGAAGAACACACGGGTGCAATCCAGATCTTTGTATCTTCAAGACAACTTGTAAAGCTTCCATAGTTCATTCGATTTTATCTTGTCAAATATGTAAACACAATATTCCAATGTATGCATATATATAATTAAGTCCATATACACTTGAAATAAAATTGGATCATACAAAGACAAATACGTAGATGAATCTCGTTTCCATAAATAACTTGAAGCGAAAATATCTATTTCTATAAGAAAACTATAAGATTCACTTTCAGAATCTCACCAACCATCTTTTCTTAATTAACATATCACGATATCTGTTTTAACACATAAGGGAAGATTCTTTACTCTAAGCACTTTCAAAAATAAGTAAACATAGTAAATTAAACACATAATTAAATACTTAAAGGTATATTCAAAATATAATCTATTTCAACACATAATTAAACAATTAACGATCCAAATAATAAGTTGTTTAATCACTTAACATTTAGACCGATAAATTCGGTCCTAACAAGTTCATTCACAATGCCCTTTCTGAGACTGATTACATAAGCCAACATTCAATATTTATTGAGAAGAGCCAACCGAACCATGTTTGGTTGTTGCACAAGTCGTTATATGGTCTTAAGCAAGCCTCTCGGGCGTGGTATCTTGCTCTGATAGTGGCACTTCTCTTGTTTGGCTTCACCCACTCCAAGTCGGACACCTGCTTATTCATTCTTACTCGCGATAAGGTACGAGTTTATGTAATTGTATATGTTGATGATAGTGTTGTTACTGGGTCGTGTGAGTCGGCCATCTCTTCTCTTATTCAGTGTATTGGCACCCAATTTATGGTCAAAGACTTGGGCTCCTTAAGTTATTTTCTTGGAGTTAAGGTCTATAAGACCCGTGATGGTCTCTTTCTTTCTCAACATAAGTATATTCTTGACTTGCCCTCTCGCCATAAGATGGATGGTGCGAAGCCTTTACCACTCCCATGTCTTATTATTTGTCGGTTCCTTTAAGCGAATCTGTTGATGTAACCACATCTCGCCAAATTACTGGTTGTCTTCAATATCTCTCTCTCACGCGTCTCGATATTGAGTTTTTTGTTAACCCTCTTGCCCAACGAATGTCGGCCTCAGACTCAACAACACTATTTCTTACAAAATAGAGTTAGTTCAAGAGATTCAAAATAAAACATAAAGTGCTGCCATAATCAAAAACTTAAGGTACCCATTGCATCAGAAGTTCAACATTGTTACATGCCCAAATAAAATTTATTCAACAGATTTAAAAGGAAGAAATTTCAATTGTTCACAGTTAATAAAAAAATTTGAAACCGCAGCAGCAACCCTGCCTTTTTCTCCACTCCCCTAATTCTATTCACTCTCGATTGTTGTCACAACAGGACCGAGGGATATAAATGTGCTCTTCAATGCCTTCAAGGGATGCTTCCATGGAAGGGATGTGTGAGTAAAGAATGGCTAAAGTCATTGACATCCCCTCCATTGTTATCTGCGTCTTCTCCTGATTCGTGGTGTGCCGCACTAGCTCGAAGTGGATTTCATCAAGGGCAACAACATAAGATGTGAGACTATATGGTTTAGTGTTCTTGCGAGCAGAGGGACCATCATTGGTCTTGGCAGACATGGGCTATTGAGCGCGTTAGGTTACCCTCGATGAGGCCTTCAGGCCATTGATATCATAATTTGTCTCTCTATCTTCAGCATGATCAAATTGTTCAGACAAAACATGATAGATAAGTAAGGGATAGCCAAGAGACGATTTTACCTTGCACGGGAAGCCGATAAAAGGATGCAACAATGTCATTGACAGAAGAGAGATGGGTGGCAGGCAACCAGTGTGAAGACAAGACTTCAAAAATAAGGTTGTGTTTCACGGAGAAGTTGTTCGTGGGAAGCACTCCATTAAATGTCCAAGTCGATTCCAGCTCCAGCAGTTCTATCGCAATAGCATCCATGTTCTTCTCCACTCGTAACTCCCACTTAAATAAAGGTTTATTGGGGGTCTCCATATGTACGTTGAGGGGTTCATGAGAAAAATCATAGACATGGCCGCACAAGTAAACTTGGTAACGTTGTGCTCAGTGATCGATAGAGCTACTGCGACTATTTGGCATAGAACTCATAGATAACATGAGAGACAACATGGGTAACCTTTGAGGTGGCGGTGTAGAAGTCCTAGTCCCAAACTAGATCAAGGACATCTCTAAGCCCATATGTCCTGAAAATTAGAGGTCGCTCAGCAATAAGAGGCCTCTTCTAACTAGTCATGTCTGCATACTTCTTTCTGGCTTCCTTGGTCAAAAACTTGCACAAGAACACGTTGGTGGGATTGATAGGGGAAGCGGCAGGTTTGACCATATGTGGTGGATCATATATGCTCAACGCATCACCACCTATCTTGACATAAGTCGAAATATGAGGAGGAGCAGAGAAAGTGGGAGCCGTTTATGTGCATTTGTCTGCTTGTGGAGGAGGAGAGTAATCCTCAATATAAATTATTTCTTAATCTGCGGGAGGAGTAGAAGCACATTTCTACTTTTTACCTGTAGATGGTGCTTTTTGATTTGAACATGTGCGCATGGTTACACGACGCAACAGAGGTGGTTGATGGTTAGAAGACTCAGACTCAGAGAGTTCTTAGGATGAGGAGTATTGGTAAAGGATTCATTGTTGTCAACCACCTTAGATTTTCCCTTATCGGCATTTTCGAGAACGCGTAGAGAGGGGGACGGAGACGGTGGTTGCAAGGAGACAGAAATAGTGGTAAGAGGGGCCTCTTGTGTGGTGGAGTGATCACTTGATCATCCTCATCGGAGTCAGCGTATTCAACAATATTGAATGTTCCACAACTTTTCATTAAAAATCAAGTTTTTTGATTTTAGCAGTTGAAATTAGAGAGAAAATAAGAAAATGGGGCATATGAATTTGAAAAATTGCCTAAGTGTTGATTAAATATGTGAAATGGGTAACACATAAGGCAACTAAATTTGGGTCTTGGTTTAAGTTGGTGGGAAGTAACTTCACCTGGCAAAATTAAAGATCCCGCCAAAAAAAGGGAACTAAGTATGCGGTCACAATTAAAACGCATAGTTTTAGCAGTTCCCAAGATAAAAACGAGTGGTCCGTATTGGCAACTAACTTTCTATAATAAATTTAACACGACAGTAATTCATACATATCAATCCATTGGAACATGAAACTAGTTATCTCAACACACAGCTTAAGCTTAGTGACTTCGCACACATAAAACAAAATTCCATATGATGAGGAAATCTTTATGATGTAAAAGTTTTGACATGACTTGCTCCACTAATAATAAAAGAAAAAAGTGATCACATGCACCTGTAGCAACAAATGTAGGTAGCTTTCATACTGACTTATTTTTAGGTGAGCTAGCTCTTTTCAATGTTGTGATGCGTGGGATAAAAGTTGATAGCTTTCACACTCACACCTTTTTGGTAAGGTAGCTTTTTCTATACAAGAGAATTTCTTCCATTTTATTTTTGTAAAATGCATAGCAAGAGCATTTTACCGCAAAATATACAAGTCTTATAGACTCAAAATCATAATGGATATTACATCTAGAAAAATAGGTTTTATGTATGTTTATCCATTGTAGCGATAGTAATATGGGTATATCCTATACTGGGCCTGCAATGGGCTAGGCCTATATTTTATTTATGTCGGGTATCATTCCCGACATATATATCGAATATTATCCCCGATATAGGACATCTCACGTGTTCACCACGTGAGTGGTCCCTACATCGCGAGGCCTATAAATACCCGCCTCCCGGTTATGAAGGTAAGCTTAATCATTCGCATTTACTCTTCATCTGTATCGAGCCACACCCGATATAGTGGTCGACATAATACAAAATACACCTTCGAGATATATACATCACTAGCACCTTTTCGACATACCTAAGAGATCATTCTCGACATGGAAGACCCGACATAATCCCTGACATCATCCCCGTTATATCCCCGACATCCTACTGTGCACCCGACGTTAGTCCGATGTGTTTCAGACCGAGCCTATTCGAGACCGATTTAGCTAGAACAGGCCTAGTAGCAGTATACTTATTGTAACACTCTTGTAACTGACCCGTTTATACATACATACAAGATATTATCAAACTAGTGGCGCCATCTGTGGGAACACCAAGTTCCCGGACAAAGATGACTCGCTCACAATCTAACACACTAGTGGTTGACAATTCGATGGTAGAGAGCACGCCTCCCGCCCTCTGCTCCTACCCAGAACTGGTGGTGGACGGGAATGAACCTGAACATCCCCAAGTGCCGAGGGACCATTCCCAGCGCCAGAGGTGCCTCCAGTTTTGGCACTAGAGATCATAGCGCAAATTAACGCCACGGTCTGGACCATACTGAACGCGACCTTGGAGTCACTGCTGCAGTGCCTGAACAATAGGAGAATGAACGATGCCCCACCGTGATCACAGGAATCCAGGACTAGAAGAGCTGATGAACGTAAGGACACGGGAGATTCCAGAAGGGATGTGCGACGCCAAGGACCTACGGGGTTGAGGGTCACGACCGATAGATGGAGAGAAGGAAAATTTCTAAGATGATGAAGTAATTGGACTGCGAAATGGCAGAAGTAGGACAAATGTTAGCTCTGGCAGATGCGATAGGGTCAGAAATGCTAGAGAAGGGAGATAAGATCCCCGTGATTAAACCGTATGATGGGAAGAGTGATCCAGCGGACCATCTCCACTATGTGGACAGTGTCTTCAACTTACACAGGTTCTTGTGCAATATCAAAGCAAAGATTTTGGCTACAACCCTAACTGGAGCAGCTTTGGATTGGTTTACCAGGTTGGAGGTTCGATCTATAACGGATTATGACCAGATGGGACAAAAGTCCGAGAGCCAATTCTCCAGTCAGAAAAGGATGAGGACCAGCATGTATCATCTGAACACTATGTAACAGAGAAATAAAGAGAGCTTGGGGGATTTTATCAAAAGGTTTAATGATGAACAACTCAAAGTGGATGAGCCACATGGGGACCACGTTGTCCTCATCCTATTTAACGCTACTTTGCATAAGAGGTTTGCCTCCCAATTTCTCAACCTTAATTCATCAACGATGGCCCAAAATTAATACACTCGCGTACGACATCATTTACGAAGACAACATGATGGCCAACAAGCAAAGCCCAAACCTCAGCAGGCACCCTGGAAAGGAGAAATACAAGGAAAAATCCCCGAGTAGATACGCCCCGCTAAATAGAGGAATTTTGGAGGTTTTCGCAGTCGTGTATAAAAATAGGTGGCTCGACGAGCCAAGGAAGCTAAGGGAGAACAGAGAGATGAAATTCTTTGGGAAGTATTGCGAATATCATCGTCGTATGGGACACGATACGTAGGAATGTATCGATATAAACAACGAGATTGAAAGGCTTATCAAGGAGGGCAAGCTGTTGGAGTTCGTGAGGAACTCAAAGAACGATAGCCGTAGGGATGATGATTTCCGCTCACCTCGCAAAGACCACTCACGCTTCCCATAATAGACAGACAGAAGGAAATCGAGGCTTCATTCGAGTGCGAGAGGGCTATAGCCAATGCCCCAATTAGAGGAATGATCAATGCCATCAATGGAGGAACGTTCAGCGCCGATTCGGTACAAGGCCGCGAAAGAATAACCCACTAGATGCAGGCCGGTACATATATAGGCTATACTACCTCAGTCATGTAGGTGGGATTCCTAGATCAAAATATCTCGTTCACCAAGAGATACTTGGAGAAGCTCACACCCTAGGCGTTGAAAGCAGGTAAACTTGATTGCCCATTAGTTGTTACAGTTGATGTAGCTGAATATCAGGTACACAAGGCCTTGATCGATAATGGCAGCTCCTCCAACATTATCTTTGGCCATGTCTTGGAGAAAATGGTGTTACCCTATAACATGCTAGAGGCGGTCTCGACCCCACTAAGTGGGAGAGATAATTCCAATGGGCCAAATCACGTTGCTTACCTCATTCAAAGAGGAGCCATGAAGGCGGGCAATCGCAGTAAAGTACATCATGGTCGACCTTTCTTCCCGTACAATGCTATCATTGGGTGCCCCGCCCTCGATGAAATGAGAGCTATGGTATCAATCTACCACCAGAAGATGAAATTTCCCACAAATGCTGGAAATGGGGAAGCCATGGGAGATAGAAACAGAGATGGATGTGCTATGTGGCCTCAGTGAGACTTCCTAGGATTATGGAGGCACAAGAAGTGGAGGTAGCCGAGCAGGAATACCTACCAAATATGGAGTAATCGCCTAACTTCCACCGGGGGCCCCGACCTTCAGTTATTTACTATTCTCTACTATTCTTAGAACAATTGCTTTATGCCTTTTGAACAATCTCAATTCCCTAAATTACCCTATTACTGGGTTGGACTGTAACTAAAACAGGGGAAATACCCTAGTCTGATTTCCGTAGACGGGATACGTAGGCGGGTTGGGGTTTATGTAGCCCTTGACCGTTATCCATTATTAACTCCTATCATTTCAATTCATATATGCCTGCAATACTACACTTCTGAACTTTTGCAGGTACATATCCCACATGATATGATGATAATGTCTCATATCTTGAGGACAACATGGAAGATGCCCGAACGACGCATACAACTTATGATATTCCTCATGTGATTATCCTGAAACTATGCTATAATATTAATTATTATGACTATTGCGAACAAGTTTATTTCACCCATCTAGTACACGTACAACGATATTCCTTGCTTACACGCAGGAAAGGGCATAGCTTCCGCACAATGTAATAACGCATACATATGGGAATTCATCTTTTTGGTTCCATATTATCAAATGCTCTTTAATATATACACTGTGTTGCCTTGCTTGAAAACAGGAAACACAGAAGACTCTACAAATTCTACGGGATAATGACCATCGATGAATGCTGAAGACTCTACAAATCCTATGGGATAACAACCACCGATGAGTGGCCAAGACTCTACAAATCTTACGGGATAACGACCAATGATGAGTGGCGAAGACTCTACAAATCCTACGGGATAATGACCACCGATGAGTGGTAAAGACTCTACAACTCCTACGGGATAACAACCACCGATGAGTGGTGAAGACTCTACAAATGCCCTGGTATAACTCCGTTATCCACCGAGATAAGCAAGAGACAAGTCGGCATACAAAATCTACAAATGCCCTGGTATAACTCCTCTATCTACCAAGATAGGCCGGAGACAAGCCGGCATACGAAATCTACAAATGCCCTGGTATAACTCCGCTATCCACCGAGATAGGCAGGAGACAAATCGTCATACGAAGTCTACAAATGACCTGATATAACTTCGCTATCCAACAAGATAGGCAAGAGACAAGCCGACAAACGACATCTACAATTCCTGGGTCATAACTCCCACGCACATGATAGGGACGAGAGCACCTAAGAACGAACCAACACACCACTCCAATTCATAACTTCCCCACGCACAGATGTAAGTCGGAGAGCAGGCAAAGGAGATATGAGCCCAACGAAGAGGCGATATAACTCTCAGATATTCGAAAGAGAGAATCCAACAAGATGATAAAATAAGGTACCAAAGTACTAAGCTATTATTCCATATCACTGATATTGAAACTTATAGGCAAGCGGAGATGCAGTGCAAAAATTATGAAAAAACATAAGGCACAACAAAATCAGAATGAGTAACAAGGCGAGATAACGCCAACAACAGAAAATATAGGCTCAGACTAGGAAAGCCATTCTGCTTCACAAGCTCAGAAAATATATCCGGTTGATCCAAAACAACGTTTGCGGCCTCGTCATCTGCAAGGGGCACACCGTCTGGACCACACATGGCATTAAATTCAATGAAGTAAAACCCTTCTATGAACCCTTTCATAGAGGTTACTCGCCCTATCAGGGACTGAAAGGCCTCCTCTCGCTTCATAATAGCATGCTCTACAAGGAGCCGTTGATAGCTTCCACTCGCCAAGAATCTCTCGGCTACATGCAGGAGACTTGTCCTATAAAGACAACACATTAGCTAAGAATATAACATGATAAGATATTGAACATGAAAGAACCGCAGACTTACCACTTTCTCCACAGCAGCTTGAGCCTTCACAAGCTCATACAATAACCGCGTATTCTCTACCCTTGCCTTCGCAAGCTCACCTTTGGCTCGACGACGGCTTTTCTGCTCGTTGAGAGCATGCTCTTTATACTGATCAACAAGGACCATCATTTTCTCATGCTGAGCACAAGCGTCATCATGAGTGTTCTTCATTAGCTGAGCTCGGCTCAAAGCCTCCCTCTTCTCAGCCTCGAGTTTCTTTAAGGCCAGAGGGCTAAAATTGGTCATCTTCTCAATATTGGCCTCGAGTTGTGCAATGATTGCGTCCTTATCCCCTTCAAACTCACTGAAGGTCTTCATCAACGTAGCCATCATTTTCCAAAGCTACAAAACAACTATCATAAACAGAAGGAACTGACAACAAAACTTGAGCATAACAAACAATACGATCACTAAAACTTATACTATGGAAAGCGTGCATGTCTCGGCGCACATTCTACACCCGTTGAAATTCGGTTAGAATAGGTACCATAGCTGGCGGAGGAAAAGCCCGCGCCATGCCACAAACCACGGGTACCTTGTCTCAAGCCCTTTTTCGACTAGCGTGCGCAGACTGCGGGCCAATAGAGATTCTGGGAACAATGTGAGAAAGGGACCTTTGGGGCACAATATTTGAGGGAAGACCCTTGCCTTTGTCCATAGAACTTATAGCAGGACCTTTCCCTTTTCTCAGCAGCACTTAAGGTGGGACGCCCACTCTTAACCGCAACGTCCTCAGCAGGACCCTTACCTTTATTCGTGACAGGGGTCGGATCAGGGGAATCTTCATCTAGAAGAATAGGGACCCTCATGGAACCCCCAAGGACTGCCTTACCTCCGAAAGAAAAAGGCGTTGACCTGACCGCGACCTTCATAAAACACTGATCACTCTGTGCAGAATGACCAAGAAGGGCATAGGTGTTTGTGACCCCGCCAGCAGAGGAGGGACATACATCAACCTGGCCCATCGAAGAGGGCAACATCTCTGAAGGTCGGATGGCCTCCTTGTCCATGGAGACGGCTTTTAACAAAGCATTAGCCCTGGCAATATCTTCTACAATATTAAGAATCCCCTCACCACCACCAGTTTCGGTGGCTTAATGAGTATTCTTTGCCACATGGGAGCCAACACCTTCAGGCACGAACGCTCCAGTAACAGAAACTATTTTCTCTGCTACCAAAGGGGGCCTAGCCACACCCCTCGGAGTACTAATTTTCACATCAGAATCGGAGGAAGCATCCTCTCTCCTCCAGGCCAAAGCAGCACACTCTCGGTCACGACGCTCCTTGGTTTTCTGCATAAGAGCACACATTCCAAACATCTCTTTGATGAAAAAACAACGCAGGTATGCTGAAGGTTATATAATCTGCAAGTATAGTGCGTTAAATAACCAGGGTAAAAACGAAAAAGAAGAAACGCACATCGAATGACATATCGAAGCATATATCAAAACCCATATCAAAACATATGTCGGGTATCCCCGACATATTGATCTGAGGCAGAGATCGATGAGCTAGAGGAAAAATAAACTCCTCTCTCTCTCCCCAATGATGCTACTACTTATAGCTCCCAAATTGGGGGACTACATTATATGGGTATATCCCATATTGGGCCTGCAATGGGCTAGGCCCATAGTTTACTTATGTCAGGTATCATCTCCGACATATATATCGAATATTATTCCCGATATAGTACATCTCACGTGTTCATCACATAAGTGGTCCCTACATCCCGAGGCCTATAAATACCCGCCTCCCGTTTATCAAGGTAAGCTTTAATCATCCGCACTTACTGTTCATCTATATCGAGCCACACCCAATATAGTGTTCGACATAATACCCGATACACCTTCGAGATATATACATCACTCGCACCCTTTCGACATACCTAGGAAATCATTCTCGACATGGAGGACCGGATATAATTCTCGACGTCATCCCCGTTATATCCCCGACATCCTGCTGTGCACTCGACGTTAGTCCAAGGTGTTCTGGACCAAGCCTATTCGAGACTGATATAGCTAGAATAGGCCTAGTAGCAGTATACACGTTGTAACACTCTTGTAACCGGCCCATTTATATATACATACGAGATATTGTCAAACTAGATAGCTAGTGTTCAGATTCAGAGGTGGCATATGCCAAAAGAATTTATAAGTATATTCAGAAAAACATCATGTATCGCTTTTGTAATTAAGTTAGTCTATTGACGAATAAGACCCACACATTCCAACTTTGGCGGCAAAAACTTCACAAGATTAATAGTGATGATGTACCAGTGTTCAATATGTTTGACTAGATAAAATTGTATAAGACAAAGGGCAGCGTGATTGTCACATAGGGTCATAGTGGTATGAGTAGGATTGAGAGTATGAACCAGAGGTCTAGATTCATGAGGGTTGAGCAAATGTTGACTTGTTGCATCACTAGACACTAGATATATCATCTGCTGAGAAAGTGGGTACATTATTTTTCAGAGTACTAAGATGTAAATGCATTCATCAATTGAGTTACTTCGAATATTAGAAAGCCCAGTCCTAGAACTCGAATCTATATTGTGATGTGGGTTCAAACAGTTAATCAGTAATCCAAGCATAATTGATCCTTGGTTAAAGCCAGTAAGATATGGTTCCCTCATGATAGCAAAACATTTGAGAAGTTCTCCTATACTACGAAATTTTCCATGATATGCAGTGCTCCTTTTTATCTTTGTTTCAAAGGTAAGGTGTTTCAAGATTTTATTTAAGGTTGAGAAATTGAACTCCATTTCGCATGTAGATATAGAGATATGATAAGCGAGTATAGTAGAATCATGATTGTTATTTTGTATTAACTGCTTGCTCTGAGACAGTTGAGACAAGTGATCATGCCCTGTTTGGTTAGATATTTCTAAATCATGTTCAGTCTTGGTCATTTGTTGTGGCAGCTGTGTATTTATCAAATCACTTGACTCTTTTATAGGCCGTTTATTTTAATGTCTAAACACTGTATCACTATCACCTTTATTTTCCCTATAGTGAATATATCTATCTTGTTCATCGATCACTTTGCATCCATCATTGATTAAGCTTACGAGAAACTCTTGTTTGCACAGTTGACTTATACTAATAAGATTAGTGCATATTCCTTCTACATACCTAATGTCCTTTAGATGAGGGAATCCTTCCATAAGTAGAGTGCCTCTTTCAAACATCACTTTTGTTTCTGCACTTTTTATGAATTCATAGAGTAGTTATTTTCTTTCAGTCATGTGTTGGAAGCAAACACGATCAAAGAACCAGTTATTAGTTGAATAAAGTGAAGAGGGATGGCTGCTAACAAAACAATTGACATTTGATCGTTGAACCCATATTTTTAGGTCGATGTTTCAGAGCATATGTATTTTACACTGATGTTGTTGGGACAACGGATGGTGTATATTTCGTGCCGATGTATTTCTTCTTATTCTCCCACAAATGGAAGCAGTGTGGTCGAATATGTCCTTTGACCCCGCAGTAATGACACACTGGTACAACTTTTAAAATGTTAGTGGCATTAGAATTCTTCATGGAATTTCCGTGTGTACCTGCATGGTTTCTTGTGACTGGTAGTGACTGTTTCTTTTTTTGTTGCATCATTGGGTGAGGTGAATATGACATGTTTCTTTTTCTTGCTTGTAAAGGTTGTGGTACCTTTTCTTGTGATATGAGACTCATTGTGTGTCGAGGAAGATGTTGTGAATATTCATATATCTTTGTTTTCCTTGTAGTAGAAGATGATTTTGATTTAACATGATCTTTAGTGATTCGTTGTGCTTTAAGGATATTATTTAGTTTGATAGTTTCATCACTGAGTCGACTGATGCTTATCTCAATCCTTTTTAGGTCATTCACTGCTCTTACCAGCTTCGATTTCTATTTTTTTCTAATGGGCTTGCACAATCTGCTCTAATATGTCCAAACCCCTGGCATCCTTGCATTGGCTGCATTCTTTTTCTTTTCTTTTCACTTAAAAATCATTAGCAACATAAGTATTTTTAGTAAAATCAATGTTAGATGAACTGGTGAGGAAAATTTACTTTTGGAATTTGATTTGTTCATCTTCTCGAAGTTCTTGGTTAAAAGGGCCATGGATTTTATGAGACCTGGTCCTTGTACATCTTGTGGAGTTGGAGTCATGGAAGACTTTTGAGCAATGCTTTTGGCCACGTTGTCTCCCTCTTGCTTTAGTATCATTTCATATGCTGCGAGAGATCCCTTGAGTTTTAGTTTCAGTATCCTTGGCTTCTTCGATAATCTCGACCTTAATAGCAAACTTTGGTGGAAGAGATCTGAGAGTATTGTGAACGAGCCTTGCCTCACTGTATTATTCACCTAATAAAGGAGCTTATGTTGCAATGCATCTAAGTTTTGCAATGTATTGGGCAATGGTTTCTATTTTCTGCATTTGCATATTCTCAAATTGAGTGGTTAGCAGTTCTAACTTAGACCTGCGAACACTAGAGGTACCTTCATGAGCCGTATGTATTATATCCTAGGCCTATTTAGCAGATACACAATTGGAAATAATATTATATTGATTCATATCAACAACACTTAGGATAGTGTTGAGTGCAGTAGAATTTTGTTCAACAAAAATATCTTTGGTGCTTGAGGCACGCCCGTGTCATCGGTATCGCCACCCTCACGTCTCTTGGGGCCCGTTCTGTTGGATACCGCTTTTGACCACACCCATCACATGGTCATGATGTCTAGGAACAGTATTTTCAAGACTAAGCATTGTACGATACGATTATGCTTCCGATTCCTCTTTGTACTGTACCAACTTTTGTAAAACAAGCCTTTGTCGATCCCTTATGGCGTGCAGCCGTGGCTGAGATATTTACTCCTCTCAATAATCGTGGCACTGGATCCTTGGTCTTGAAACCTATTCATCGTTCTATAGTAGGTTCCAAATGGGATTTCCAGATCAAATGACATCTAGATGGCTCTATTGATAAGTATAAGGCGCGTCTCGTTGCTAAGGGATTTCATTAGCGTCCTGTTATTGACTTCAGGAAGACCTTCACTCCAGTGACTATTCGCACCATCCTCTCCTTTGTAGTCATGCACGCTTGGCCCTTTATCCAACTCGATGTGAGCAATGCGTTCTGTAAGACCTTAATTCTTTATTTATTACTTGTTTTTTTGGTAATGATTATTACTTGTTATGCCAAGTAAAAGTAAAATAATAACACAAGGATTTATAGTGGTTCGATCACAACAGATGTACTCCACTCGACTTTCGCCCGTTCTAACAACTCTAGTCTCTTTCGTTTAGTAGAGGACTTTGACTCACTCAGGCTATCACATGTACTCGTAATCTGGAAGCGCTCTAGTTATATTTCAAACACTTGACGCGACGCCTTACTAAACAACTATACTAGAATCTGAAAATAATCAAATTCACACGAAGTTCCTTCGCTTTGATATTTCGTACAAGAATATAACTAAATAATTTGACTCTCAAACAAACAAAATACAAATCTTAAACCTAAACTTGAAAAATTGTCTTCAATTGGTTTCAAGGCTTCTGCTTTTATAGAGTGCAGTATCTCCACACGGAAGGCCAACTGTTGCACCAGATCTTCGTATCTTCAAGACAAATTGTAAACCTTCCTTAGTTCATCCGATTTTATTTTGTTAAGCATGTAAACACAATATTCCAACGTATGCATATGTATAATTATGTCCAGATACACTTGGGATAAATCGAATCCTACAAAGACAAATACAAAGAGAAATCTTGTTTCCATAAATAACCTAACGCGGCAGTACCTATTTCTATAAGGAAACTATAAAATTCAATTTCAGAATTTCACCAACCATATTTTCTTACTTAACATATCATGATATATATTTTAACACATAAGAAAATATTCTTTATCCTAAGTAGTTTCAGAAATAAGTAAACCATACTAAATTAAACACATACTTAAATACTTAAAAAAACATGCAAAACATAATCAATTTTAACACATAATTAAACACTTAACGATCCAAATAATAAGCTATTTTTAGACCAATAAATTTGATCTTAACACGTTCCTTCACAAAGCCCTTTCTGAGACTGTTTACATGAGCCAGCCTCCGGGCTTTAATGAGAAGACTCAACCGAACCATGTTTACTTATTGCACAAATCGCTACATGGTGTTAAGCAAGCCCCTCGGGGGTGGTATCTTGCTATGAGTTTGCCGCTTCTCTCGTTTGGCTTCACGCAGTCCAAGTCAGACACCTCCGTATTCATTATTACTCACGATAAGGTACGACTTTTTGTACTTTTATATGTTGATGATATTGTTGTTACTGGGTCGTGTGAGTCAACTACCACTTCCCTTATTTAGCGTCTTGGCACCCAATTTGCGATAAAGGATTTGGGCTTCTTAAGTTATTTTCTTGGTGTTGAGGTCAATAAGACCCGTGTTGGTCTACTTTCTTCTCAGCATAAGTATATTCTTAACTTGATCTCTTATCATAAAATTATATGGTGCAAATCCTTTACCTCCTAATCCCCAAGTTCCTCCAAGAAAACCTGTTGATACAACCACGTTTTGGAAAATTACGGGTGGTCTTCAATATCTTTCTCCTACGCGTCTCGATATTTTGTTTGCTGTTAACTTCCATGCGCAACCAATTTCTGCCCCACACTCGTCCAACTGGGTGGCCCTCAAGCATGTTCTTCGTTACCTTAAAGTCATGCTTTCTCACGACACTCATTTCCGCCGTGATGCCAATTTGGCCCTCAGGGCTTATTCTTATTCTGGCTGGGTGGTAACTCGCTTCATGGAGTGTCTACCTCCACCGACCTCATTTTCATGGGCTTCGATCTTATTTTTGGTCATCACGCAAACAAAAGGTGGTCTCTCGATCTTCTACTAAAGGACAATATCGTGCCCTTGCTGCCATGATTGCTAAATTTTGCTAGCTCCAAAACTTGTTCATGGAAGTTGGGTTGTCCCTTCGTTACATTCCCGATGTTCGTTGTGACAACATGGGTGATCTTTGGTTGTCTCTTCACCTGGTTCAACACTCACACATGAAGTATATCTCCATTGATCTCCCCTTTATGATGGACCTTTTTGCTAACGGTGTTCTTCGGGTTTCTTATGTTAACACTTTAGATCAATTGGTGGGTGTTCTCACTAAGATCCTTGCTCTCTTCATTCAAAAATTTTCGTTGCAGATGGAACGTCTATTTTCGCGGGAGCTTATTAGGCAATAGTATTGTATTAAGCAATAATATTATTATTGTTGTATCTTTTTCCTTCTTAACATTAGCTTGCAATATCTTTCGTAATTATTTTTGTTATACTTGATACTATATAATTTTCCAATATACAGTGTTGGGCCAATCCTAAAATATCCCCATCATATAGTCCCACCAGTTTGGGAGACGGTGTCGATGAGAGAGTGGTTCCCAAACTTAAATAACGTGCTTTGTGATCGGTCTGCATTACACTAGTTTGATAAGGCTTATTCACTGGTTTGAGATATTCTTAATCATGCGTTTCTCCAAAACAGTTTGCGATAGTTCGCAACCGTTATTTGAAAATAATGATGCGCATGGAACAACGTGAAATTTTGACAAATTTGATGCGGACGCATCGAATTGTGGTCGTTCGACGCGTGTTGGCACAAGCATCAAATTTGAAGAATTCGATATGGCACATCGAATGTATTTTATTTGATGCGGTCGCGATAGTTGGCGGTTCATGGGCCTATATAAGGGCCACCTTCCATGTCATTCTTGTTTTCTTCTCGAGAAGTAGTTTTTTATTCGTTCTTCAACCACATCAAACGGGGTCTGTTCGACACGAGCCACATTGAATCGAAAGCGTTCGATATAGTTAGCATCGAACTACCCATGTTCGACCTTCGGGGCGCATCGAATTTCGGGGATTCGATGCGCGTTTAATATTTTATGGCTACGACAATCCAGATAATATCCATAATTTATTTGATATGGCACGGACAAAGTCTAGAAATCATAGTAAATATGTGGTCTCACCCGAGAATATTTATGACGCTCAGAGAAGGAACGAGGAAAATGAGACCTCCGATGTGGACCCGTTGCTTGCCAATATTTCTTCGGAAGGTCATCCAGGCGAGGCTGCAAGAAAAGATTCAGCGGCTATAGCCCCTGGAAATCTTCCAGATAATTGGGATGCGGGTCATTCTGATTCTCCTCCAGTTGATCGTTCTACCATGACGCTCGGTGGCGTTAGTGCTGCCACTCGGGTGCCCATTGTGAGCAATTTTGAACGCCACAAAAATGCTATCCCATGGAGATTGGCGACGACGCCAACTGCCACTGGTGGACGTATAAAAGTTGGGACTAATCGGCAGATCCGGATAATTGAAGAGATTGATGCAGAGGACGAGAGAATTGTTGCCGATTTAGCCAGATTCAATGCGTCTCATCCTACTTTTAGAAACGTGCGAAATATAGATGTAGCGAGCTCGTCCCGCTCAAGGGGTGAGGATTGGTATGCCAAAGCTAAAAGGAAATTGGTGGAGGAAGAGTCTGCTAGAGAAGCTCAAGACATCTCTCTGCCCCCACTAAGGCATCCTCGACCTTTGAGAAATCCCAAACCGGCCCCTCTAGGGAGCCTTGTTAATTATGATTTTCTCAATGACGAGAATTCAAAATCGCTGAGCGCTATGCTGGGCAAATATAGGTTGAGAGAGGAGCAAGCAAGTGAGATAATGCAGAGTCTGTGGCCGCAGTTGGATCGTCGTGCCGCAATAGATCGGTTAGGATATCAGGATCTGGCACGTTTTGGACGCTTGTTTTTTGTTGCTGTTATTCTAGTAGTATATAGACCATGCAGGGATTATAGTGGTTTGGCTGAGGTTCAGAGCCAACACAACTCTGTCGTTGATAATTTACACGCCAATATACGCAGCGGTGATTATAGCCGTCGAAATGCACTGAAACGTGCGAAGGATGTAGAAAAAATGGCATCTAAGGCTGCACGCGATGCACATGACGCTGAAGTTAAGGCTAAGAAATATGAAGAGAATGCTGATGCATTGCGTGCTGAAATAGCTGCGCTGAAAAGGGAGAATGATTCCTTGAAGCGCGAGAATTCTTCTCTTAAAGCTTCAAATGCTTCCGCAGACGATATTATTGCCAATATGGGTCTTCGAATTAAACATTTTGAGTCAGAGGATTATAGATGTTCCATTGCCCAAAATATTACGCAAAGTAATGTATATAAATTTCTTAAATTACTCTGCGGTGCTGCGGATATGAAATATGGAATGGAACTTGGCGTCGACCATGTTGATTATCTTGGGTACCTTGTAGAAGGTTTCCGTAAAGATATGTTGGATGCGAGTCGTGGTTCGAGAATGGAATTTCGGAGGGTAGTGGTGATGATAATGATGATTTACATACCCCGAGGCCTGGTGATTCATTTTATGCAGTGTGGCGCGATCGTAAATACAAGAACATGATAGGCTCGATTTCTACGAAATCAAGTTCGCCTCAAACGCACAAAGGAAAAGATAAATGCGATTCTAGCTCTACTTTGAGCGAGTCGGAGAAAACTAGAAAAGCCCTTCACGACGCTTTTGGTGAAAGTGATGATGAAACAGAGTTGCCTCCACGAACATCCAGGTCTACGATTTTCCTGTCGAGTCCTCCGAAGACGTCGGGTTTGGGAAGCTTGTTTGCTGTTGCTGCGAGTAAAGGGAATAAGGTGAAACCCGAATCAAATATTCCTGGTCCAACAATGACTTTGCCAATTGGAATGTATCCTTCTCGAGAGGATAGAGCTTCTATGCTGGAAAGTAATGTGCATGATCAATCGTTTAATGCTCAGAATTTGATTTCTCCGAGCAGATATCAACTTGACGATCCCTCTGGAAAGAATGAAGTTATTTTGCCCGAAAATTGGGCACAAACAGATGATTTGATTCTTACAAAGGATCAAATTCAACGCAATTGTGCGAATTTTGCGCGTTCGGTGGGTGTGTTCCCTAGTCAAGAGTCCCCCAGTCTCCGAGCGAGTAGTAGTATTTAGGTTATATTATTTTGATGATTTTAGGACTTTTTGTTTTGTATAGAGTCTTTGTAACTCTTTCGCAGTGGTTTTTAATAGAAGCTGATTCTGCCGCTTGATATCATAATCTCTGATTTATGTTTTACTCGCATAACTTTTTCTTTCCAATGCATTTTAAGGCATGCTTTCTTGTTCTTTTGCTTGCTGTTGATTTCATAGTTATCTTATGTTTTATAGCGATTTTTGATGTCATTGAGCATATCCATTATAACGATTGCATTTGATATGAGAAGAATGAGCATTTTGGGGACTTATTATCTCCGTTAGGGAATTTGTGTTATACCTGAAAGATCGGAACACCTTGGGCCTCTTATCTGGCCGTTTTTGGGTCGGTCTTGTGTCTGATTCTCCCGTCTGGCATGAGGGATTGGACCATGTTGGGCCTCTTATCCAACCATCATGATTGTTCCGTCTGGCATGAGGGGTTGGACCACGTTGGGCCTCTTATCCAACCGTCATGATTCTTCCGTCTGGCATGAGGGGTTGGACCACGTTGGGCCTCTTATCCCACAGTCATGACTGTTTCGTCTGGCATGAGGGGTTGGACTTCGTCGGCCTCTTATCTCACCGACATGACGTTCGTCTCGTGCATGTGGGGTTGGACCTCGTGGGCCTCTTATCCCACCGTCATGATTCTTCCGTCTATCATGAGGGGTTGGACCTCGTCGGCCTCTTATCCTACCGACATGACGTTCGTCTCGTGCATATGGGGTTGGAACTCGTCGGCCTCTTATCCCACCGTCATGATTCTTCCATCTAACATGAGGGGTTGGACCTCGTCGGCCTCTTATCCCGCCGGTATGACGTTCATCTCGTGCATGTGGGGTTGGACCTCGTTGGCCTCTTATCCCACCTCATCTCCACCTGCGTCATTTGGCGGATATAAATTATAATTAGTAACTCAAAAAGATTTAATATTAATGTCTATCAAAGTGCAATGATTCCAGCATAATATGAAATTAATTTAATTTTTATGCATAATAATGCCTAAGATGTTGCACATTCCACGAACGTTTCTGTTGAACCCCTTGTTGAGATTCCAAGTAATAGTATCCTCGCGACCTTGCTCGTATGACTCTGAAAGGCCATTCCCATTTTGGTTCGAGCTTCCCGATATGTTGTTTTGCCGCAATGCTTCTCAAGACCAAATCTCCTACTTCAAAATTTCGGAATTGAACCCTTTTATCATAGCTTTTGGCCATTGTTGTTTTAAAAGCAACAATATGTTGATACGCATCCTCCCTTGCCGATCCTATCATATCCAGATTCATTTGTCTTAACCGGGCCGACTGATGTGGATCATAATCATTAATCCTGCGCGTCGGCATGCCTATTTCTGCAGGTAAAACAGCTTTTGTGCCATAGACAAGAACAAACGGGGTCTCCCCCATAGATGTTCTTGGAGTTGTTCTATATGCCCATAATATTCCTTGAAGCTCTTCCGGCCATATTTTTCTTGTGCTTCTCACCCTTCTTTCGAGATAATCTTTCAATGTTTTGTGGGTGGATTCCGTTTGACCATTGGACTGAGGATGATATATTGAGGTCAAATTGTGTGGTATTTTCAATTCCGCGAACCATGATCTAATCTCCTTTCCACTGAATTGTGTGCCGTTATCACATACGGCTGACCTCGGAATCCCGAAATGGTATATGATGTATTTCCAGATAAACTCGTTCATATTCTTCTCTGTTAGTGATGCCACAGCTTCAGCCTCAACCCATTTAGTATAATACTCAACTGCCACTACCATATATTGCTTTTGACCTTTGGCCGGTGGAAATGGTCCTACGATATCAATTCCCTATTTGTCAAATGGACATGCCACGTCGATGGGTTGTAGCTGACGTGCAGGTCTATGAATGAGATGAGCGTGATACTGGCAACTGCCACATTTCCTCGAGAAGGTTGTGGCATCTTTTAATAGAGTTGGCCAATAATATCCTTGACGCAATATCCGTTAAGCTAAAGCTCGTCCCCCTGAGTGATTTCCATAGCAACCTGCATGGATTTCTTTCATAACATATTCGGCTTGGGTTGGAGTCAAACATTTCAGCAATGGTCCTTCGAAAGATCTTTTGTATAACTCTCAATTGCTGATAGTAAATCTATAGGCCTTATATCGCATTCTGCGATGTGCATCCGGATCTGGCGGGAGAGTACCCTGTTGAAGATAAATCATAATCTCATCCTTCCAAGGCGGGTCTTCTTGTATTGCCAATATGAACTCCACCCGTGATTCCGTGGTAATATATTTTGATATCCCAATTGAAGGTTTATCAGCAACCATAAGTGTGATTCACTTCTCCACCAGAATCTCTGAAGAACTCGCAAATTTAGATAGCGCATCTGCTTTTGCATTGTCATCCCTTGGAATCTCAGTAATGTCAAAGAATTTGAAGTTTTTTGCCAATTCTTTTACCTTCGCTGCATACAACTTCATTGTCTCCTCACGTGTCTCATACTTTCCCGAAAAGTGGTTTGCCACCAATAGCGAGTCGTTGAATGTATCCAGATGTTCAATGATGAGTCCGAGTGCCATTTTGACACCGGTAATAACTGCTTCATACTCGGCCTCATTATTTGTTACCATGTAATTTAGGCTATTAGCAAATTTAAATTCTCTTGGCTCCGGGGACTGAAAATGGATTCCAATTCCTCCCCAGTGAGTGGTTGCAGACCCATCCGTGTGTAATATCCATGTTATGGTTGCCCTGCTAGTTCCAGCTTGGTTTGATATAGAGAAGATACAGTTTGCATTCTCGAATACACTATTTCCCAGAGTCTCAGCCATGAAGTCTACTAAAGCCTGTGCTTTGATTGCGATTCTTGATTGCGATTCGCGACTTAAACTCCAATCCGAATTCACTGAGCTCAATTGCCCATTTAACCAATCGGCCTGAAGTTTCGGGCCTTGCCAACACTTTCTTCAACGGTTTGTCGGTCACCACAGTGATTAGGTGAGATTGAAAATATGGTTTCAGTTTCCTTGCGGTAACAACAATTGCTAAAGCGAACAACTTTATTTCCTTCCTCTTTGCCCCCTATAGAACTCTAGTCACATTATGAATGGGTAATTGCTGAGTTCCTTTTTGCTTGAGTAGTACCGTACTGATTGCATGTGAGGAAACTACTAAGTATAGATACAACATTTCATTTTCCTCCGATTTGGCCAACAATGGCGGGCTCACAATGGTTATTCTTCATCTGTCTGAAAGCCTCTTCACACTCCGGCATCCAAATGAAATCTTTGCTTCGTTTCATCACTTTAAAGAACGGAAGATTTTTTTCTGTTGATGTCGATATGAATCTTCCCAAAGCTGTTAAACAGCCCACCAGACACTGGACATCCCTCACTGTTTTCGGTGACGGTATATCTAATACTACCTTTATTTTGTTAGGGTTGGCTTCAATTCCTCTTTCATTCACCACATAACCTAGAAACTTTCCCGCCGTTACCCCAAAAGTGCATTTTTTGGGGTTTAATTTCATTCCATAGGTTCACATGATAGCGAAAGCCTCATCCAATTGTCGCACATACTCCTCGACCTTGAGACTCTTCACTAGCATATCGTCAATATACACTTCCATTGAGTTTCCAATCTGGTGGTAGAACATTTTAGCTACCAGCCTTTGAAGTGTTGCTCCTGCATTCTTCAAACTGAACGACATTACCCAATAACAATATACTCCATTATCCGTGACAAAAGCTACTTTGTTCTGATCTTGCACTGCGATGAATATCTGATGAAACCCACTTTTTGCATCCATCATTCTTAACAATGCACATCCTACAATCGAATCAACTAGTAGATCTATCAGAGGAAATGGAAAAGGATCCACACACATCTTCCATGTCGCTTCTTTTTTCTTCACTAAAACAATATTACTCAACCATTTCGAGAACCTTATAGCATAAATGTGTCATGCTACTAGAAGTTCTTGTACCTCATTTTTCGGCTTCGTCTGTCTCCGTTTTAATCTTCTTCTCAGTTTCCCTATTTTCAACCGCATACATGCGACGTTTATTTGTCATCCTAGCTACTTATATCTAAACACAATTTAAACGGTGTTTCCACAGACGACGCCAATATTTTGGTCTTTCGTCAATGTAACAGAACATGGTACAATAATACAATCTGAATATAAATAACCAAAATAATGCTAATCCAATAAAATGAATGGACTAACTTTGTCCGGAACACCTACTATCTATTACAGATATTGAATTTCTTTAGATATCATAATATGACAAATTAACGTACGTATCGGATTATGGATGTTCGATGTGCGCCTCGAATGGAGCTGATTCGATGTCGAGTTTATTCAATGATAGCTGGTGCGATGTGATCATATTGAATTTTTGTGATTCGATGCTGCTGTGACTCGAATCTGATTGATTCGATGTGAATATGAAACAATAATGTTGGAGTGTGTCGAATGAAATAAGGTACGAACGAGTGAGCGTATCGAATATCCTCGTTCGATGTGGTAGTGGTTGGACTCGGGTTTGATCATCCATGTGGAAGGTGAAGTGGAGGGGTATTTATAGACCTCGTCTCGTGGGACTCTTTGACAGCTGTGTAATGTGCATCGAACCAGGTTGGTTCGATGCACGCATCGAATAAGGGTCATTCGATGCGCAACATACATCGAATTGGGCATGTTCGATACGGCTATGGGCCGACCCAATATACAGTGCTAAGCCTATCTTAAATTATCCCTATCAAAACCTATATTTATTTATGTGGAACCACATCTTTATGCAAATAAATAATTAACTAAAGTCACATATACGCGGTCACCAAAGGATCCGCATGTCCATAAATTATGAGAATACGTGGGTGATGTTGAAGAATTGTGCTCCACTGTGGTAAATCATGGATTCCAAAGTGGACAAAGTTCTTAAGCAATTTCCTAGTCAATGATTTGTTTATGCCAAAAAGGGGCGATGGTGTCGTATGCTGTAAGGGGGAGTTCTGGAGATTTCTCTAAGATTTGAACATTTTTTATCTTCTGAACTACTTAACTGCATTTTGAATAATTTTTATGTTTTAGTTTTATGGATAGATTACTTAACTGCATTTTGAATAATTTTTATGTTTTAGTTTTATGGATAGTTGCGCTGGTGTTGCAACTTAACTTATCTGCACTTTCTACTCTTAGACATGTGATGCAATATTATGATATGTTTTATTTTCTAACTTCTTTTTTTATGTAAATTAAATTTTTGATAAGCAAATCAAAGGAGGAAATTGTTAGGACCAAAATTTTAGATTCTACGTTATTTAGATTGATATTGTTTTAAAATCAAAAAAATTTAGTAAATGATTTAAAAATAGAAGTTATCTTGAAATAATTTCCTTATTCCGTTTGACTAATAACTATTGAATCTTTTACATAAGAAAGCCAATTGAAAAATCTGTGTTGCATGTTGTTTTCTGTTATGGAAACAAGATTTGGACATATTTATTTGGAGATCATGATCCAGCTACTTTTGGTATCAGTCGATCAGTTGCAACAATCGAGCGATCAACTAGAATTGCAACACGGACAAAAGGATTCTCGAGCTTATAAAAGGAGAAAACTCAAGAACAATGAATGCCAAGCCTTGAGATTTAATTATAATCACTTGTCCTGTATTTGCGTCAAAGCTATTTTATAGTAAGAAAACTTCTCAGTCAAATGAACTTTGACCATGTTTTTTAGACCCAAAATGAATAAACGGATAATGGTGAATGCTTAGGTATTAGAACAGTAAATGGAGGGAATCTAAGTTTACATGAAACACAAATCCTAAGATAGTGTAAGAGTTTTGAGTTGAACTTGGGCGAAAGTCTCGTAGATCATGCCGAGTTGGCGCAAATCACATTAAAACTTTTCTGTTCTTTATTGCATTCTTTATTGTTACAATTGTTTCAACTTATAACTATAAAAACGGTACAAGTATTATTCGAACTAAGATCCTTCAATACTTATTTAGGATTTTAAATATTTAAGATTTAGTTTCACTTAGAACTTTGTTCCTTTATAATTTGATCATGTTGAGCTATATGAAGCTCTACTTTATAATTATTTTTTTTATTATGGTTTCAAGGTTGTGAGCAAAACTCCTAATGCCAAACTAAAAAGAAAAAATCCTCGAATTTGATCTTAGAGTTTAAGCAGTTTTTGGAATTTACGACAATGAAAGTTAGACAAGTGAAATTGGTACTAAACATACTTAAGAGTGGTGCTGGTGTTTGATGCAAAACTTGCAAACTAATAGGAGACCTAAAGGAAAACACTAAAACGGTCGTGAACGAGGATGGAACAAGCAACGATGAGACGATTGTACCACCTACCTATGAGCAGCTTATCTTTATGGTTACCAAAGTTGTTCCCAAGGAAATACATAAGTAATTATATATTTCAAAAGAGTTGTACAAGTTGACGGTATATAATTACCTGAATGAGATATATTGTGTTTGGGATGGAGTTAAAGCAAGACTCGAAGCGAGAAGAGAAGTACATGAATGTGGTTGATTTGAAAAGGCAAAAAGAAAGTTCAACAAAGCAAATCAGGTGATGATTTTACTATGATCCTTACACAAGATTATTACGAAGATTAATTATAATACTTATGTGGCTAATCTTCGTGGAGAGATGAACATCTGGAAGAAGCTTAGTGTGGCAAACCTGCGTAAACTCCCTGATGACGAACCTTTATATCAAGGCGCTAACTCAAACTTGATCTTACCAACATGTCCTCGAAGAAAAACAAATAATGTTACGAGATTGGCAAATCGGTGACCTTAATTAGTGAGGCTACAAAAAGAGAAGCCATTGTCTTGTAACTGTCTCATACCTTACACCTCGCACAACACATCTCAAATTCAGTATATATATATATATATATATATATATATATATATATTGATGTTGGATTAAGAACATTATTTTGGTTTTATTTTGTATGGGTTATAATACACCTGATCATAATTACAATGGGTCTGGCTATGCCAAAATCAAATCGGGACGAGTATCGAATCTGGTGGTCGATCAAATTGGGACGAGTATTAAATCACCTAATTCGATCTATGTGTGAGAGTGTCGAGTCTTCAAAAATTGTCTAGTAATGTTGGGAGACGAGGTATTTATAGATACCGTCCCATGGGGCTCATCCCGACATCAAACTAGGCAGGTCGAATGGGCGTGGTTCGATCTGCAAGCATATGTTGATGGTCGTCAATCGATATAGAACTTATTGGGCCTTACTTGACTGGGCCAGCCCAGAATGCTATTCTCGACCTTCCTAAAATATCTTCATCATATAGTCCTAATAGTTTGGGAGTCGGGATTGGTACAAGCATGGGTCCCAAACTTTCACATTGGTTGCATTTTACCCATTTATCCAATTGTACTACGTGTTGCGTCCGCGGGGTTGGTGATCTTTCTTGAAATATTTCCCCAATTTGGTATCTGTAATATTCATATTCAGGTGGTAATTTTTTTTTTGTGTGTCTAATTTTTGTCATTCGATCTATCCAACGAGCATAGATCGAATCCTTTGAATTCAATATCCGTGTGTCGAATTTAGGGTAAAGGCGGTGGTGGGGCTATATAAAGGCCCACTTTCAACCTCATTTTTATTTTTCTTTCCGCGGAGAAATCTTATCCGCTTTCTCGCATCTGTCAAATCATCGAGATTCGATCTTCCTACAACGAACTATCGGAATTCAATCTATCAGTAGCGGTCGAATCTTGGCGATTCCACACTGCCTTAAAACAAAAATCTTTCTGTCTAGGTTATAACTTACCAATGGAGTGAAAAAAGTCTGAGAGTCGTAGTAAGCCAGAAGTTTCCCCCAAGAACATTTATGCTTCCCAAGAAAATGTCAACAGAGCCAGTTCTTTGAATGTAGGCCCATCTATGGATAACATTGCCCATGTCGAATATCTAGCGGGAGTTATCGCGCGAGGGCATTCTATTGTGAGGCCCCCCTGGAGCTTATCTGATAACTAGGGTGTTGGTCATGCTGTTCCGGCATCAACAGATCGCTCTACTACCTGGCCCCCTCTAGTTTACGGGGCAAAAATTGGAACGCCACTGGTAAATGGCATGCTTTTGAGACACAGCCTCCCGCTAAGGCCAGAGAGGTCCCCACAGCCTTCATGGAAACGACCTCGACCGTCTGGGACTCCTAGGCCTGTGCCGCCTTGCAGCATTGTTGATTATGAATTTTGAATGACAAAATTCAGAATCATTGCATATTAAGTTGATGGGATATCGATTGCGAGAAGAGAAGTCAGTAGAGATCCTTAACGGAATGTGGCCTCAACTCGAGCACGATGCAGAAGTGAATAGATTAGGTTATCTTGATTTGGCGCGCTTCAGAAGTTTATTCTTTGCTGCTATCAAAATTGTAATGTGCCGACTATGTTGGTATTATAGTGGTCTGATTGAAGTCCAGGACAAGTTAATGTTGTAGTTGACAAATTGGTCGCTAATGTGCACAGTAATGCGATGCGATCACACGTGCTCAGAATGCTACCAAGATAAGTGCGAACACTGTTAAGGACACCCTTGAAGCTGATGTTAATGCTAAAAAAGTTGAGGATAGCGTGGCGGCACTTTGTGCCGAAATTGCTGCTCTAAAGAGGGAAAATGACTCCTTGAAATAGGAGAATATTTCTCTCAAGGGACTGAATGAGGGGGCTAGAACTGCGATTGCTAGGTTGAGTGACAAGGTGCGACATCTGGAGTCAGAGAATTACCGGTGCGAGGTGGCTAGGTTCTTCATGAAGAGCGGTGTTTATCATTGGCTCGAACTGCGACAAGGCGTTGTTGACGTGAAATGTGGTATGGAACTTGGAGTTGATCAAGGTGGCTGTCTTGGGTTCATGAAAAAAGGTTTTTGCAAAGATATTCTTGATGTTAGCCATGGTCGTCGAATGGAAACTCCAAGGGTTGATGACGAAAATGCGGAGGAGTTTTCTGTCCCAAGTCTTGGTGACCCTTTCTCTCATGTATGAGAGGAATGGTGTGGTAATCATTTTCATATTGCGGCTATGCCTAATCCCGTGCTGCCAACAAGCCAAGAAACTGCAGATATTGGCGTGGGGAATGAAGCTCCAGTTTAGCTCATTGGAGTAACGGACGCAATTCATGCTGCATTTGGCAACAGTGATGACGAAAAGAACATGTCTTCTGTAATAGAATGTGAATCTCAGGTAGAGAAAGCGTTGGGCTTGTTGCTCAGCCTAGCGAAATTTTTGCTCCTCGTGATCCTCCAGATGCTAGGCCACCGAAGGAACATGGTCCTTTATTCTTGACAATGAGTGGTAATTTTGATCCAAAGCCGCCGATTGAAGTAAATCCACATTGTGGCGTCAATGCGACATCATCGCATGTCGAGGTTACCAGCCAGGTTTTTGATGAGCGTAATCTAATCTTTTCCAGCACTTACCAGCTTGGAGGGCACTTTGGAGGTGTATCAGAATAGGATGAGGTTAGATTATCGGAAGGATGGGAACAATCAAATGAGCTTGTGTTGATCGAGGATCAAATTTAGAAAAAATTTGCCAACTATGCAAAGTCCCTTGGTCTTGTTTTGCGTTTGGAGTCCCCCTAGTCATCGAGAGAGTAGTGTATGTCTAAAATTACATTTTTGATGATATTAGGCCATTTTGTGTTTTTTCGTATATTCTGATATCCCTTCTGTTATGACATTCTCTAAGAAGCCGATTTTGTGGCTAATATCATAGCTTAGTTTGACCAATACTTTAATACATAATTTTGCTGGACCTTTGTGGTTATTACTCTCGCTTATTCTATGAATTAGTCAATAGTTGTGGTGTTTTCATTAGATTTGCCTCATTCCATTGTAGACCAAGCATTCTATTTGATTTTATATATCATATTATGCGGTATGACCTCTTCGGGCTGAATGTGCATTCGGCATGACGCTTTTTGCGGTCTTTGCAGAATGAGAACTTAGATTGGCATTCGACCTCTTTGTGGCCGATTGTGCTTCCGACATGACTCTTTTCTTGGTGTATGCGGAATGAGACATGAGATTGGCATTCGACCTCTTGGGGGCCGAATGTGCTTCCGACATGACTTTTTTGCGGTCTATGCGAAATTAGGCATGAGAGTAGCATTCGACCTCTTAGGGTTGAGTGTGCTTCCAGCATGACACTTTTCACGGTCTATGCGGAATGAGACATGAGATTGGCATTCTACCTCTTGGGTTTGAATGTGCTTCTAGCATGACGCCTTTTGCGGTCTATGCGGAGTGAGACATGAGATTGGCATTCGACCTCTTGAGGACGAATTTGCTTCTTGAACTGTGTGGTTCACTTGGCATGCCTTCTGTTTCATAGACTGGGCTGTGTCACTGCATAATGACTCTTCCTGCAATGTTAGCCACGGGAAAGATTTTTATTTTCAATTGAAGATGGGACTGAGCTCAGTTTCTTACTAAGGTGCCTACGTTTCCCGGATGTTATGCGGGACTCAAGCCTTCGCAGTTTATACAGTTTGATATTGCTCCGACCCGCTATACTAATCAACTCCTACGCATAATAGCATCGCAGCTGTTGTACATTCCATGGGCGCGTGAGCTTGCGACCTTGCATAGTTTCAAGATAGTAATAGTCTCGTGAGCTAGCTTGTATAATCCTGTATGGTCCTTCCCATTTTGGTTCTAATTTCCCGATATGCTGTTTTGCTGCTATGCTTTTTAGAACCAAATCTCCCACTTCGAAGTTCCTGAATGAAACCCTTTTGTCGTAACTTTTGGCCATGACTGCCTTAAATGCCACGGTACGTTGATAAGCATATTCCCTCGTAGTGCCTATCATAACCAAATCCACTTGTCATAATCAGGCTGACTGCTCTGGATTGTAGTCGTGGATCCTGCTCGTATGCATTCCAATCTCGGCCGGTAGAATCGCCTCTGTCCCATAGACTATAATAAAAGGCGTCTCCCCTGTCGATATCTTGGGCGTCGTTCTATAAGCCCATAGTATTCCCTAAAGATCTTATGTACAGCTTTTCACGGTATTTCTCAATCTCCTCTCGAGATAATCTTCCAGTGTTTTATTGGTTGGTTCCACCTGAACGTTCGATTGAGAATGATAGACAGAAGTCATGTTATGGGAAATTCGTAGTTCTGCAAACCAAGATTTGATTTCCTTCCCAATGAACTGCCGGCCGTTGTCGCACACCATATATCCGGGTAATCCAAAATGGCAGATGATATTCTTCCTTATGAAATCGATCATATTTTTCTCTGTTAAGGCTGACATGGCCTAAGCCTCGACCCACTTGGTATAATATTGTACGGACACTACCAAAGTCTCTTTTGGCCCTTGGCCACCCGTAATGGTCTGACTATATAAATTCCCCATTGGTCGAAAGGACATGCTACATCGAGAGGCTGTAGTGGTTGTGTCGGCCTATGGATCAAACGAGCATGGTGCTGACAGCTATCACAACGCCGCGAGAAATCTTTAGCGTCCTTCAGTAAAGTCAGCCAATAGTTTCACTGGCGCAAGATTCGTTGGGCCAATGCTCTTCCCCTAGGATGATTTCCATAACAACCAGTGTGGATTTCTCTCATGACGTAATCTGCCTGGGGTGGAATCAAACAACGAGCAATGGGCCTTTGAACGATCTCTTGTATAGTTCTCCATTGTGAATTGTGAACTTGTAAGCTTTGTAACGCATTCGGCGACATGCATTTGGGTCCGTAGGTAATATTTTGTCCACTAAGTAAGTCATGATCTCGTCTCTCCAAGATGGATCCTCCACGATCGGCAATATGTATTTAATTTTTGCCCTAGTGCTGTTATATTTCGATATCCCGATAGATGACCTATCAGTGGCCAAAAGTGTGTCACGCGTCTTGACTAGGACTTTTCAAGAACTAGCCAACTTGGACAATGTGTCGGCCTTGTCGTTTTCGTCTCGACGAATATGGGAGATATCGAAAAAACTAAAATGTTGTGCCATCATCTTGACCGTCACAGCATATAATTTCATTGTCTCCTCTCTTGTCTCATATTTACCTGAGAAATGGTTCGCCACTAGAAAATAATCCGCGAACACATCCAACTGTTCTATGTTGAGCGTTAACGCCAGATTTATTCCTGCTATCACGGTTTTGTATTCAGCTTCGTTGTTGGTCAACATGTAGTTTAAACTAATGGCGAATTCAAATTCCCGACGGTTAGGAGATAGTAGGTGGATTCCAATCCCTCATATGTGGCTCGTGACGGAACCATCGGTATGCAATATCCATGTAGTGGTAGCCCTACTAGTACCTGTTTGATTTGAAATTTAGTTGATGTAATTGGTGGGTTCTGCCACAATATTGCCCAAAGTTTTTGCCATGAAATCTGTCAAAGAATGCGCTTTGATGGAAGTCCAAGGCCAGAATTCGAAACCAAATGCACTAAGTTCAATCAACCATTTGACTAATCTGTCAGAGGTCTTAGGTCTGGCCAGCACTTTCTTTAATTGCGTATCTATAACAATCATGATCGGGTGAGATTGGAAGTATGGCCTTAAATTCTGCGTTGTGGCTTTGATTGCCAGAGTGAATAACTCTATCTCAAAATATTTCATTTATGTGCCTTGTAGAACTTTGCTCACATAGTGATGGGTAGCTGTTGAGCTCCGTTTTTCTTTCCTAAAATTGTGTTGATGGCATGCATACAGCAAAATATAAGTACAACATCTCATTCTCTTCTAGCTTGGCCAGGAGTGGAGGACTAACCAAATATCTCTTCATCTACTGGAAGGCCTCCTTGCACTCTGGCGCCCAGATAGAGTCTTTACTTTTTCTTATAACCTTAAAGAAAGGTAGGTTCTTTTTCACTGAAGTTGATACAAATCTGCCCAAGGATGTCAGATGGCCAACCAAACAATGCACATCTTTCACCGTTCTTGATGAGGGCAAGTCTAGTACTGCCCTGATTTTATCTAGGTTAGTCTCGATTCCCCTTTCATTCACTACGTACCCCTGGAACTTCCCAACGGTCACTCTAAATGTGAATTTTATCAGGTTCAGCTTCATTCCTTATGCTCTCATGATGGCAAATGCTTCATCTAGATGACATACGTGTTCTTCCGCCTGCAGACTTTTGACTAACAAATCGTTAATGTATACTTCTATGTACTTCCCAATTAGATGGTAAAACATCTTCACAACCATTCTCTGGAAAGTTGCTCCAGAGTTCTTGAGGCCGAAAGGCATCACCCTATAGCAATACACTCATGTGTCAGTTACAAAGGCCATTTTGCTCTGATCACGGGTCTCTCGGGCAATACTTGTTCAGATCAGTGTAATCCACACACATCCTCCAGGTTGCCTCTTTTTCAAAATTAATACAATGTTGCTCAGCCATTTTGAGATTCTCAATGCATGAATATGCCGGGCAACTAAAAGCTCATGAACTTCCTCTTTGGCCGCTTCATTCTTTTCTTTGCTAAAATTTCATTTCTTCTCCTCACTGGCTTCGCATTTTTATCTACATTCAGTCGGTGCTCTATTACTCTTGGATCTATCCCGTGCAATTCAGAATCACTCCAGGCAAAAATGTTAGCATTCCGCCTGAGACAATCTACCAATGCTGCCTCTATCTCATAGCTCATTGTTGCTCCGATTTTGTTGATTTTTTCATTGCTTTCTCTAAATAGCTGCAATATTTTGAACTCCCCGAGTGGTTCCATTTTGCATTCTTCCCACTGCTTCATCAGTTGATTTCTTGCTTTCGCCCGACCTTGCTCTTCACCCTCGAATCTCTTTTCATTCTCATCTCTACTTGTTCGTGATTTCTTTTTTGCTTTGACTACTCCGCCTGACGGAGCGTGTCGTCTCTTTGTCATTCTAGCTACTTTAATCTATACGTAATTTAAACGGTGTTTCCACAAACGGAGCTAATATTTTGGTCTTATTTTGTCTGGGTTACAATATACCTGATCATTGTTACAATGGGCCTAGCTATGCCAATATAATGCTAATCTATTACAAGGTACGAGTTAGTTTGGTCCGAAACACCTACTCAGAATTACAAGTATGAAATTACTTTCGATAACCTTCTAAGACAAAGAAATGAATTGATCGAATGAATGGCGTTCGATCCACAAATCTCAAACCGTAGTGGTTCGATGTTGCTCAATTTTTATCTGATCTGTCTCGAACGGTCTTGGTTCGATACTGTTGAACCTCGAATAGACACAGTTTGACTATTGATATTGAAACCTCAAGATAATCGAATCGGGATGAGTGTTGAAACAGGTTGTCGATCAAATCGGGACGAATATCAAAATCGGGATGAGTATCGAATCACCTAATTCGATCGATGTGTGATTAGATCGATGCGTGAGAGTGTCGAGCCTTAAAAAATTGTCCATTAATGTTAGGGGAAGGAGTATTTATATATCCCATCTTGTGGGGCCTGTCCCCACAGCAAATTATGTAGGTCGAATGGGCGTGGCTCAACCCTGAGGCATATGTCGAATGGTCGTCATTTGAAATCAAACTTATTGGGCCTTACCTGACTGGACCGACCCAGAATGCTATTGTGGGCCTTCCTAAAATATTCCCATCAAACATGAAACCAATCAATGCGAAGCATAAGGTTGTTTATTGCTTCAAAAGTGCCTAAGAACCTATATTTAAGCCATACAAAATATATAATAATAATAAGAAGAAATCATAATTTGAGAAAGTGAAACGGAGAAGCCGAATAGAAGATATGGAGAACTCGTTGATCTGGCAGTTGAATGAATTGTTTTGCATCGACCTCGTACCCTGATCTTTTCTATTCAATGAGAAACTTAAAGGGTGTATAGACGTATAGTTCTCTAAATAAAAAAGTGCAGGAAGGCTTCCCTTATATAATGTAATAATAATAGCAATATTTATAGTAATAGATTATTAGGGCAAAAACATCAAACCCCCCAACCTATTAGTCATTTTGTGACTTGTCCCGTAACTATTGTTTTCACCACTACACCCCCTAACCTTTGCTAGCTTGTACAATTTACCCCACTGATGTATTTCTGACTTTTTTTACCAAAATATCCGCCCCCATGTGACTCATAAGTGTTGTACAAGATGCATTTTGCTAGTTGATTGCAAAAAATAAGCGAAAAAAATACTCCAAGCCAAATGATTTCGGTAAAACAAAGACAAAATACACTTGTTGGGTGATCGAAACAAGCTGACAAAGGTTATGGGATATAGCGGTGAAAAGAATTCTCTAGGGGCAATGCTAAAACCACCTTATAGGTTAGAATGTTTGATGTTTTTATCCCTAAATTATTATTACTAGTTTAGATATTAAGTGTTCTTGGAGTTATATTCAATTAGAACTCTGCAAAGCTTTATATAAAACTCAAAATTAATTAGTTCCGTAAAATTTATAAATAAAATCAGAATTTTATAGTAAAATAATGAATATTAGTTTAATTTTTTGACACACGCTCATTCTGAGTAAGAATAATAACGGACAACTTCAGATATAGATTTAACTTCACCAAAATGGAACAAGTACAATATGTGAAGCCTATAAGCTTTGGAAGTAATACCATATGGGGCTATTGCATTTTTGTGACAAAAGAAGTTGTTCGTGACAGATTTATTATATTTTAACAGTTTGTATTGGTTTATTTCTTTTAATTTCTTTATTGATCTATGAATCAGTGCAATCCCAACATTACAACCCTCTAGATAGTCATGTACATTCATCGTTGATGGGCGGTTATCGAGTCTTCGACTATGTATATTCCATTTTGTTCTCATAATTCATTCAACACTCTCATTAAATATTATTTCTCATACACCATTAATTGAGGTATAGTAACAAATAAGAATTTGCAAGACCAAAAGAGAACGCAACGAGGAACTCGTCAACGTCGAAAAGCTTTGCTTTCGCTTAACAATGGTGAGAGGTATGCCGATCATTCGCTTCCGCTTTATTTGATTGTATATATGATTACATGATCACATTAGGACTCTTATAGTTGGCATTAGAGCATGTATATATATTTGTCGCCGTATTGTTTTTCAATATTTTTTTGAAAAATATTGTTTATGAAGTTTTGAGGGGTCTTTCGATTCTTTCGTTAAAACTTGTTTATTATGTTGAAAATTAATTTTAAACTGGGTCGTAACTGGGTTGATTTTGACCCAACTAGAGGTAGAAGATGAATGTAAAAAACAAAATTTACTTTGCATGTACCAACTTTTTGCCAATTAATGTGCTTTACCAATAGGTCAGGCTTGCATTTTGTTAGGTTCTACAGTATTGTTTTATATAGTTCTGTATAACTGTAAATCAGAGATTTCGTAACAAAAGTAATGGAGTAAGTAGGAATCGAACGTGGACTGCTTGTCAATGTTCCTCGCGTCTCAAACCATTGTGTTGCTTGATAACCCGAAGTTGATTGTGCATCAAGATGTTAAATAACGATTTCCCAAATTCTAATTTAAAACATGTGTAAGGTAGAATTAAAACCCGCATTTCCACATTCAATCGTGGAACTGAACCATGAGGCCGAATTGATTTGTTGTTTTAGATTGAATAATTTTGAATTAAAATATGTTTAAGTACATGAATTAAAATTACGTTCTGGATGGGATTTGAACCCAGTACATATAATATATTGCAAGGCTTTTCATTTAGGCATGTTTACACTACAAGAAAAAGGGATTATTAGGAACCGCAAATTAGCGACTGTCAAGCAGTCGCTCTGCTGAAGACAACAGCGACTGCTTAGCAGTCGCTAAATTTTCGTAGCGACCGCAAAGCAGTCGCTAACAATAGGGACCGTTAAGCGGTCCCTAATTTGAATTAGGGACCGCTTGGCAGTCGCTATTGTAACATTAGGGACCACTTGGCGGTCCCTACTAATTTCGTAGCAACCGCGAAGCAGTCACTAACAATAGGGACCGTTAAGTGGTCCCTAATTTGCATTAGGGACTGCTTGGCAGTCGCTATTGTAAATTAGGGACCGCCAATATTCATACATCCAAATTATGAATTTTTCGATGGTTTGAGGTGTCGGATTGTATGTTTAGTTCATAATAACCATTGGAATAGTTAAAATAACAATAAGTACAACGACACATTGTATATCCAAATATTATACAAGGAGAACGGGCCGCTTTGAAGATTTTCCTACTGTTTTGTACGACGAATGACATAATGACAAATTAATTCGATCTACATATATACGTATAATTAATGAATACTTGATCTAATGATTATGCTTCATAATCGTATCTATGCTAACGTTTGTGAAGTAAATCATAAACACGTATAACAATTACAACTAACTAATGATAATTAGTTGTACATTTGTGAAATATATCTTGAACGTTAATAACTCGATCGATCTCAATTAACCTATTATTTCACAACTAATCTACTATAAGGTTGGTTTTGCAATCATTTATTACTTCAATTTACATATTACAATGAGTTTGGTTGCTTACAATCACAAATAAATGAATAAGTATAAACCCATAATAAATAAGTATAAACCCGATTCATTATTAGAAAAGTAAGTATATGTCTTCATTATATGACATTATGGACAAGTGATTAAGAAAAGAAAAAAGAAAAGAACTAGTCTTCTTCTGAATATTCAAAGTCATACACTTCATCCTCATTCGTATCATTGTCTAAGCCTTCTTCTTGTCCATCATCTTCTTCATTATCACCTAGCTCATTGACGACCTCGAACTCACCTACCCCCAACTGAATATCCATGTTGAACGAAGTCAGGTCTACAAACATATTAAAACCTAATGTTTCGTCCTCTTGAAACACTTGCTCTGGAACCTCTTGGTCAGAAGGGGTAGAATCATGAACATTGAGCGACGACATGTCGATGATGTGTCGAGCTGGAATATGTGATACTGACCACCATCCCTTTCCCCCCGGCCTTTCATTTGGTAGAGATGGATACTTGGTGTAGTAAGCCTGCATTGCTTGATTAGCACAAATAAATGGTTCATTGGTCCGGAGTATTTTGGTAGGGTTAATTTCCACCAATTTGAACCTCTCGTGGATTTTTTGCCGTTCGGTCCAATATCATACCACAAACACTTGAAGAAGACAATTGTCCGTGGTTTGAGACTTCTTCTACCTCCCCAATATTCCACTTCTATGATCTCTTTCAAAGTCCCATAGAAATTAGTTGAATCATTGTTTCCCATGTCGCCCTTCACGCATACCCCACTGCAGTCACTCTTCTTGGGCTCCAATTTCGTATCAATGTGGAACTGAAACCCATTCACAATGTATCCATCGGAAGCGATTGCATCATTTAGTGGACCGTTGACCAACGGTATAACCCGATCGTTTATCATGTACTTTCCACTGCTATAGTCTTGCTTGAACCAGGCCACATAATCCTTGTTCCTTTTTCTTTGCACCTCCATGGCATTCAATCCGCCGCACTCCTCTTCTATGAACAAACTGCGTGATAGAAAAAAAATAAGTTAGTCCTAATATAATAAATAAATTGACACTAGATGAAGAAAAATTCTAGTAGACTCACTCTTCCCATCCCTCCAACTCCTCACAGTTACGAAGTGTATAAAGTTCAATTTGCTCCGTTTCTTCCACCGTTGAGGTCTTTGGCTTCTCCATAATATTAAGCGGTCGTCCCTTTTTTCGAAACAATAAGAGCTCAACATCCCAATCTGTGCTTTCCAAAGTCTCATTTCTGTTATATCGCATGTGTGTAGCTCCATGGGTTACATCGAGATATTGGGAAATCAAATTTGATATCTCTCGAGATATTGGCCATGCATCCCTCGGGCCTCGCTTTGTTCCCCACTGCACCCTTCAGATGAAACATTTGCCTGATATACAAAACAAAAATAATTTACTTTCATTGCACATAGAATAAATTAAAAAACAATCATCCAAAATCAAAGTGATTTACCTCTCGAATGGATACATCCATCTGTAATGAACTGGACCGCAAACTCTAGCCTCATACGGTAAGTGAATGGCCAAATGCTCCATAGAATCGAAAAATAAAGGAGGGAATATTCTCTCCAGCTTGCACACGGTGACAACAATGGATTTATCCAGTCCCTCCATAGCCTCCGCTGATATCTCTGATGCGCAAATTGCCTTGAATAACAAACTAATCTCCACAAGCGTTTCCCATATGTCTTTCTCAAGGAAGTCACAAAAAGCAATCGGGATCAATCTCTGCATAAAGACGTGGCAGTCATGACTTTTCATTCCGGACAACCTTTGTTGCTGCACATGTACGCACCGTCCCAAGTTAGAAGCGTATCCATCTGGAAATTTTAACATGCCCAACCATTCTAAGAATTTCCTCTTTTCATCCTTTGATAGACAATATAATGCTTTTGGCTTCTTCGTGTCCCCCCCTCAGGAAGTATCTAAGAAAAGCTCGCTACGGTTGGTCCAGATTCTCAAATCTTTCCGTGACTTGATGTTGTCCTTTGTCTTAGCGTCATCCAACACCGTGTTGATGATGTTATCGAAAAAATTATTCTCACAGTGCATGACATCTAGACAGTGACGAACCAAGTTTGTGGACCAATAAGGCAGTTCCCAAAATATACTCTTCCGCACCCAATTATGGTTTACCCCAAAACCTGGGAGTTTATTGAATTGTTTACCAAACCCCACATTCGCAAGGTCATTAACAATTCCTCGAATTTCGTCGCCTGTCTTTCTATGCATCGTTTCTTCAAGCCGTATTTCCCATTTTTTTAAATTATATTCGTCGTATCTCAATTCATGATCTACAGGCAAGAACCGACGATGGCAATCGAACCAACTTGGTTTACCCCCATTCTCTAACGAAAAGGATTGAGTGTCACTCATACAATAAGGACACGAAAGTTTTCCATGCGTACTCCATCCCGACAACATCCCTTATGTGGGGAAATCGCTAATCGTCCACATGAGAGCCGCACGTAATGTAAAGTTCTGCTTCCTCGAGATGTCGTATGTCTCGACGCCACTGCTCCATAAAAGCTTGAGATCATCAATAAGTGGCCTAAGATAAAGATCCAAGTTCTTTGTCGGACTGCTCGGCCCGAAAATGATTAGACTCAAAAAGATGAACTCTTTCTTCATGCAGAGATCGGGAGGAAGGTTGTAAGGGGTGAAAAACACTGGCCAACAAGAGTATTGCTTGCCAGACATTCCAAACGGTGTGAATCCATCCGTACACAACCCAAGTCGTACATTTCGTGGCTCAGCAGCAAAATCTGGGTGTGTCTGGTCGAAGTGGCGCCATGCCTCCCCTGAAGCTGGGTGAATCATTCGGTCATTAGCCCCATTACACTTCGTATGCCATGTCATATGCTTTGCAGTTCCTATTGTATAATACAACCTCTGAAGTCGAGGAGCAATAGGAAAGTACCACAATTTCTTCTTCCCAACCTTTGACTTGAGTCCCTACACGTATCTCTTTTCGCCACATATCAGGCATTTATCGTAGTTCTTCGTCTCATCCCCGTGAACAAGAAACATTGCTTTGGACAAACATCGTATGTAACGTACCCTAACTCTGATTGCAGCATTTTACAAATCCCTTTTGTGTCCTTTGGTAATAACTTCCGAACCTCTGGCGTGAAACCTCTCTTCGCCAATTTATAAGCCTTATCAGAATAAATAGTACTAGCCTTGTGGTGTGTCTTGTACTCCAACCCCTCCGACAACCACTGAAGGACACTTATATCATCATTCGAGTTGGAATTCGGATACATGGGCACATTTCCTAGGTGCATCAAGTTGTAGAACGCCTGTGCTTCCCGGTTCGGTTCCACGTTAGTTGCCTCGTCCTCAAATGATCGACCTCCACGTGCATCCACGACCATGTCTACAAACGGCACATCAACATATATTGGGTTTTCGGGAATACCGGTGTGTGACGAGCCGGGAGAATCGGGCACATATGATGGTATAGTATTTGTTAATGTTTCTCCATGAAAAATCCACTCTGAATATCCATCGATAAATCCTGACTTATGTAGATGTTCCCGTACAACTTTTTTTATCAAAAAACCGTATATTATTGCATTTCTTGCAAGGGCACCTAATTTCTCCACCAATATCTACGAATGTAGGACCTTGTTCCGTAGCATATTCAATAAAAGCCCGAACCCCAAACACAAATCTATCACTCAAATAACCATCACTATCGTACGGATCGTACATCCAAGATTAATCCATTATGTAATCCATTATTTAATTATATGAATAAAGTTGAATCATCCACCACAAGAAATTTAAAGAGTTAAATAGATAGATGAACGTACTTCTTGAAGCGTGAAAAGCGCGCCGCAAGAAAGTTTCGTACACCACGATTACCCTTTGTGTGTGTAATATTACCTATCAACAAATAAATAATTATAAGTTAGAATCTAATAAAATAACAAAATATATTGAAATTAAAATTTGGGATAGTAAGGAGAAAAAACATGCATACCTTATGAAGTATGGAAGGTTGGAAAGAAAATGAGAGTAGAAGAAGAGTTCTATTTATAGGGCACTGTCAGTCAATAAGGACCACCTGGACGGTCCCTATTGACAACGGATACTAATAATAGGGACCGCCTGGGCGGTCCCTAATGATAGTAGCCGTTATCATTAGGGACCGCTCAGGCGGTCCCTAATGATACTATCCGTTGTCAATAGGGACCGCTGGGCGGTCCCTATTGACAGTTCCGTTGTCAATAGGGACCGCATAACGGTCCCTATATGTTTAATAGGGACCGTTAAGAGGTACCTATAAGTTTAATAGGGACCGTTAAATGGTCCCTAATGTGAAAATAGGGACTGCTTGGCAGTCCCTACTGTGGAAATTAGGGACCGCTTGGCAGTCCCTACTAATATTCATACATCAAAATTATGAATTTTTCGATGGTTCGAGGTGCCGCATTGTATGTTTAGTTCATAATAACCATTGGAATAGTTAAAATAACAATAAGTACAACGACACATTGTATATCCAAACATTATACAAGGAGAACGGGTCGCTTTGAAGATTCTCCTACAGTTTTGTACGACGAATGACATAATGACAAATTAATTCGATCTACATATATACGTATAATTAATGAATACTTGATCTAATTATGCCTCATAATCGTATCTATGATAACGTTTGTGAAGTAAATCATAAACACGGATAACAACTACAGCTAACTAATGATAATTAATTAGTTGTACATTTGTGAAATATATCTTGAACGTTAATAACTTGATCAATCGCAATTAATCTATTATTTCACAACTAATCTACTATAAGGTTGGTTTTGCAATCATTTATTACTTCAATTTACATATTACAATGAGTTTGTTGCTTACAATCACAAACACAACAACATCAATCAAACAAAATCGATTTTTAAGTATGAATATTAGTAGGGACCGTTAAGCGGTCCCTAATTTGACAATAGGGACTGCCAAACGGTCGCTATTACCGAATTAAGGACCGCTTGGCAGTCCCTATTGTTGATCTAGGGACCGCTTGACAGTCCCTACTAATATTCATACATCAAAATTATGAATTTTTCGATGGTTCGAGGTGCCGCGTTGTATGTTTAGTTCATAATAACCATTGGAATAGTTAAAATAACAATAAGTACAACGACACATTGTATATCCAAACATTATACAAGGAGAACGGGTCGCTTTGAAGATTCTCCTACAGTTTTGTACGACGAATGACATAATGACAAATTAATTCGATCTACATATATACGTATAATTAATGAATACTTGATCTAATGATTATGCCTCATAATCGTATATATGCTAACGTTTGTGAAGTAAATCATAAACACGGATAACAATTACAGCTAACTAATGATAATTAATTAGTTGTACATTTGTGAAATATATCTTGAACGTTAATAACTTGATCAATCGCAATTAATCTATTATTTCACAACTAATCTACTATAAGGTTGGTTTTGCAATCATTTATTACTTCAATTTACATATTACAATGAGTTTGGTTGCTTACAATCACAAACACAACAACATCAATCAAAAAAAATCGATTTTTAAGTATGAATATTAGTAGGGACCGTTAAGCGGTCCCTAATTTGACATAGGGACCGTTAAGCGGTCCCTAATTTGACATTAGGGACCGTTTAACGGTCACTAAAATCGAAAATTTTGAATTTTTGGCAATTGTTTTTGGCGAAAGTGAGGGGGAAATTTGAATTTTCACCAAATCAATTCTCAACCGTCGATGAAATCCTAATCTACGGTCATAAGTACCCATCATGTCTTTAACACGGATCGCCATCTCAAACCGTCGATCATCTAAAATCATCCAACGGACAAAAACCAATTGAATATATATATATATATATATATATATATATATATATATATATATATATATCTCACCACTCTTACACCCATTTCACTATCTCCAAAAAACACTATCTTCTTTTCTTCTTTTCACCAACACAAAAACACTTAATTTTTTTTTTCTTATTTTCACCAACACAAAAACTTTTCTTCTTTTCACCAACACAATATTTTCTTCATTTTCTTTTCTTTCACTTTCTTTATTTTGTATCTTCATTTTATTTTTTTTCACCAATACAATCTTTTTTTCTTACACTTTTTCTTTATTTTGGATCTTCATTTACTATTCTTCCCTTTTGATTTCATGTTTTTGATTTCATTCAATTTATATTATTACTCATTTTATTCATCTTTTCACAATCTTTTATTCTTACATGTCAATTGTCATTATATTAACTTTTTATTCATCATTTTATTGTTTTGATCTTGTTAAAATTACAATTTTACAAAAAAAAAAAAACAATTATATTCCGGATTAAATCCGGAATATAATTGTAGTTTTTTTTATTTTTTCTGGAGGTCATTAGGGACCGCTTAATGGTCCCTACTAATAGTCATACTATGAATATTAGTAGGGAACGTTAAACGGTCCCTGTTTTTGATATTATAGACCGTCAAACGGTCCCTGTTTTTGATATTAGGGACCGTTAGACGGTCCCTACTAATATTCATAGAAATTCTACGAATTAGTAAGGACTGTCAAACGGTCCCTATTGTAAAATTAGGTACCGTCTGAGCGGTCCCTATTATTCCACATTAGGGACCGCCCAGACGGTCCCTATTGTAAAAATTAGGGACCGTCTGGGCGGTCCCTATTATTCCACATTAGGGACCGCCCAGACGGTCCCTATTGTTAAACTTAGGGACCGTCTGGGCGGTCCCTATTATTCCACATTAGGGACCGCCCAGACGGTCCCTATTATCCAAAAGTATGGCGACCGCTTCACGGTCGCTATACTGCTGTCCCTATTGATGTCATTAGGGACCGCTTAACAGTCGCTATTTTGCGGTACCTAATGACCACAATATGGACTGCTTAACGGTCGATATTGGCAAGCGACCATGGTCAATAGCGACCGCAAAATAGCGACCGATAGACGGTCGCTACCCCCTCAATAGCGACCGCAGGGGGGTCATTAGGGACCGCCCAGGCAGTCCCTAATGACCCCTTTTTCTTGCAGTGTTACATTTGTACTTATATATCAAATATAGTGTTCTGATTATTATTCTTAATTAAATATATTAGCATGTTTACATTTGTTTTATGTGAATTATGTTTACTATTAAAATTAATACTTAAGCATGTTAATTATTCGAGTTAAATGTTTAATGATTTTTATGTTTTTATCTATTTAAAGAATAACCACAACATCTTTAATTATTTAGAATCATGTATAGGGAATAAAATTATGTGAAAACATTAGTTGTGATTAATTCCACATAGTATAATAAAGTTTATCCCACATGATGTTTTATAATATTTCATGTGGTTAATTAGAATAAAATGTCAAAATTATATTTCTTAATATACCCACTGGAATTCAGGAAAGAAATATAGTTTTGATAGTTTTATTGTCCTTTAGAATAAATCAAATAGAATTTAGCTTAGTCCACATGCAAGTTACATGTCAATAGATTTACCTATATGCTTTACATTTGGTCATGTATAATACGGTTAATTTTTTTTCAAAATATTAAGTCGACTATGTATGAATTATATTTGCAGCGTCACATTCTATGAATATTAATGATCTCCAAATTCAAGTTCCTGAATTAAATGGCGAAAACTATACCTTTTGGAAAAAGACAATGCTTCTTCATTTAGGAGTGGTTGATATTGATTATGCTATCAGTAAGGATGAACCACCGGCTATTGGGGAATCCAACACTCAGGCTCATATATATCTTTATGAATGGTGGGAGAGGCCTAACCGTGTATGCGTTATGTTCATAAACACTCATATATCTGTTGGATAAGTAGCTCGGTGGAGAAGTAGAAATGATGTTTGTTCATTGCTTAAGTCACTTGACAAGCAGTTTCAAACTTCTGAAAAGTCACTTGTTAGTACACTCATTGGGAGGTTTTCTTTACTAAAGCTTACCGGTCTCGGAGGTGTGCGTGAGCACATCATAAGCATGAGGGACATTGCGGCTAAACTAAAAACATTAAGAGTTGAGTTGCCAGATACCTTTCTAGTCCACTTTATCCTTAATACCATTCCACACTTCCATATCAATTCATGCCTTTTAAAATTTCCTACAACACACATTAAGATAAATTGTCTATGCAAAACTTTTGACCATGTGTGTTCAAGAAGAAATTTGATTGATGATGGAGCATGGAGAAACTGTATTATTGACAACCAACAAGAAAAAGAACAAGCACTCCAAGGATAAACAAAAGGATTAAGTGCCCATTCAAGGCGGAATAACTAAGAAATTCAAGTGTTATTTATGTTAAAAGAAAAGGGACACAAAAAGAAGAATTATCTGAAATTTCAAAATCGGCATGAGGAAAAAGGTAACTTAATGTCCCTAGTTTATTAAGAATATAATGTGGTTGATGTTCATTGTAAAACATGGTGGGTTGACTCTGGTTCTTCAATCCATGTGTCAACAACCCTACAGGATATGACAAACCAGAAGAAACCAGCGGGAAATCAGCATAATATTTATTTATGAAACAAAATGCGCTCAAATGTTGAATTTTTTGGAACGTTCCAAATTTCATTAACTAGCGTTTTTACTTTGTATTTACATAATGTATTTTATGTACCCAGACTTTCCAGAAATTTAATTTATGTTTCTAAACTATTACTTATGGGATTTGCATTTAATTTTTATAAAACATCATTTAGTTTATTATACAATTCAAATGTTGTAGAAATGGTATTTTGTGTAATGGTCTATTTATGCGTAATAACAAAGTAATACCATTAATTCAGTAATGTGTGTAAAACTAGCATGAAAAGATGTGTTAATAATGAAGAATCTTTTATGTTGTGGCATAGAAGATTGGGACATATCTCTAGGGATAGAATCAAGTGGTTAGTGAGTCATGGAGTACTTAGTACTTTGGGTTGTATTTACTTTGAGATTTGTGTGGACTGCATAAAGGGAAAGCAGACCAAAATATCAAAAATGGTGCACATACATGTTCTGAATTACTTGAAATCATCCATTCATATATTTGCTTTTCTGACATTGATATGCAAAGTGGACCTAAATACTTTATCACCATTAGTGATGACTTATCACATTACATGTATGTTTACTTACTTCATCATAAAAATGAAGCTTTCAATACCTCTAAGGTTTTTTAGGCAGAAGTAGGAAAACAATGCGGAAAACAAATAAAAGTAGTGAGAACTAAAACAATTTGAAGGATTTCCGTCCAATAACAGTGAGCACTTAGTTGGCAAGCTTAAGAAATCTATATTTTGATTGAACAAGGCTCATGTCAGTGGTATTTATAACTTCATGATGTTGTCTCTTCAATTGGTTTTGAAGAGAATGTTATGAATAATTGTATATACCAAAATGTTAGTGGGAACATGATTTGTTTCTTAATTCTATATTTAGATGATATTTTACTTGCAACTAATAACAAGGATATGACATATGAGGTGAAATATTTTCTCTCTAAGAACTTGGATATGAAGGATTTAGGCGATGCATGTTATGTCATCGAGATTCAGATACATCGTGATATGGTATGTTGTGCTCTGGGTATGTGTCAAGAGGCATACATAAACAAAGTTTTAGAGAGATTTCAAATGAATGATTGTTCACCTAGTGTAGCTACCATTGTTAAGGGTGATAAATTAAACTTGAGTCAATGTTAGGAGAAACCTAACATTGCATTTGTCGTTGGGGTGTTTGGGAGATATCAAAGTAATCCAGGCATTGAGCAATGGAAAGATGTAAAGAAGGTATTAAGATACCTTAAGGAGACTAGAGATTACATGCTCTTATATAGATGTTCACACCATTTTGAATTAATGGGATACTCAGATTCAGACTTTTGAGGTTGTCTTGATTCGAGGAAATCAACTTCTGGTTACATTTTTATGTTGGCTGGTGGAGCTGTTTCGTGGAGGAGTGAAAAGCAAACTTTAACTGCTACTTCAACCATGAAAGCTAAGTTCGTGTCTTGTTTTAAGCCAACCTCTCAAGGTGTATAAACTAAATGATATCAAGAATTCGAATCTTGGATTCTATTAGTAGACCCCTGAAATTATACTGTGACGATCCGTTGTTGTCTTCGTAGCTAAAAAGGATAAAAGTGGTAGTCAAAGCAAACATATCGACATTAAGTATTTAGCCATAAGAGATTGTGTCAAGGAGAAACCAAGCATCATTGAACATATAAAGATTGATAAAATGATACCTAACCCTCTAACTAAAGGCATGCCTCAAGGAAAATTTGAGGATCATGTTAAAAGTATGGGACTTGGTTCCCTTATATAACTTTTCGTTATAAGAACGATGTTTTATGAAATTTTTAATGTAATACATTCTCATATTTAGTTGTGTACATATTTATATACGACACAATGTTATTAAAATCGGACCTGACCTGCCAGTCGAACTAGTTCAACCGGGAACCGACCATTGATCTGGTTCGGTTGGCTATAAAAAATTGTTCCTGAGTCGAACTGGATTGGACCCGTAAAAACCGGCCCAGAATCGGCACTCGGCGATCGGTAACCAGCCCAATGGCTCGGGCCAGTCCGCCAGATATTTAAAAAAAAAACAAGAAAAACTAATAAGAAAAACTCCAAGGCCTCAACTACAATTTCCCACCCTTTTTTCCCTAACTTGGTCGTGAACTGAATCCCTGGAATTAGAAAGAAAGAAAAAAAAGGCAACAAAGAAAGAAAAAGTCCACCACCACCACGCTAGTTGCCGCCGCCGTAAGTTGTTAAACGAGGGAGCAGACGTTAGTTAGTATGATTATTGATTAGTGAATTTAGTATGATTAGTATGATTAGTAAATTTAGTATGATTAGTATGATTAGTATGATTTAGTAAATTTAGTATGATTAGTATGATTACTACTTTGAGGGTGTATAATACTGTTGTGTTTATGAGATTCCGTATATACATTGGCTAATGTATAATCCAATTTAACAATAGTTTCAAGTTTCATGTAATGTGCATAGCTTAACATGATTGCTAATGCCACATGCTACTTACTATACAATGATGCTTAGTTTGTTTTCGTAATAATTTGGCGTGATACTATAATTAGGATTTTGTGTTTATGACTTTATTAAGCTTGGTTTGTTTAAAATTGATATAGGTGATGGCAAACAACTCTTCAAGTACACCAACAGAACCTCAAGATAATGAAGAGGATCAATCAGCTAGTAATGTAAATCCTCGACGACGAGATGATATTGCATGGAATCATTGTACTCCGATATGAGGGAAAGGAAAGGCAGAGTTTCTTCGATGTATTCATTGTGGTCACACAATTCGTGGTGGGGGCATTAATCGCATGAAGCAACACCTTGCTGGCATCACAGGTCAAACGAAGAAATTCCTAGAGGTAACTCCTGAAGTGCAGTTTCAAATTCATGGAATGCTTTCTGCGTTAGATAAGGCTAAGAAAAATAAACGACCATCTTTTTCACTTTGTGATGAAAATGAAGTAGAAGAAACTCAAAATGAAACTAAAACAGATGGTAGATCTAAGAAACATAAGGCAAGTGCTATAGGGATTTATGTCAAAGGGCGAGGAAAGATAGACAATACTCAACCTGGTATAAAGTTGAAATTACAAAGTAAAGAAATGACTAAGAATGTGGATTTGGCTATTGCTAAGTGGTGGTATGATGCATGTATTCCTTTAAATGCTGTGAATTCTCCACATTTTGTAGAGGCAATGAAGAGAATATCAGCAATAGGTCCTGGGTATTCAGGTCCTAGCTATCATGCTTCGAGAATTTCTTTGCTCCAATAAGTTAAAGTTGAAGTAAGTTTTTCTATTGATGCTCTTAGAAGTGAGTGGATTATTAGTGGTTGCGCTATTATGGCTGATGGTTGGACGGATAGGAGGCATAGGTCGTTGATCAATTTTTTGGTGTATTGTTCAAAAGGTATATCATTCATCAAGTCTGTCAATGCATCAGCTAGAGTGTCAAGCTCCAAAAATTTATGCAATCTGATATGGAGGTTTTTAGCATGTGGGCCCATTTTGGGTCGTGGCCCATGATCAAGCATATCGGGGATCAACCCTGATATGATGTTGAAAATAGAATTCGATATAGGCCAACCGCGCCTATAAATATCCCGCCTCGCACACTGAGAAAGGCAATCAATTCTTGCCTCGGTCATCCCGCATCACATCGAATAGAGATATTCGATATCATACCCGATATCGACATTGGACATAGTCTTGCCCACGTCGGCATTCTGCCTCCTATAACGAGGACCATCCTCGACGTCATATCGAGGATCATCACCGACGTCATATCGAGGATCATCACCGACGTTATATTGAGGGTCATCACCGACGTTATATCGAGGATCATCACCGACGTCATATCGAGGATCATCACCGACGTTATATTGAGGGTCATCACCAACGTTATATCGAGGATCATCACCGACGTTATATCGAGGATCACTGCCGACGTCATATCGAGGATCATCCCCGACGTCATATCGAGACTCATCCCCGACCTTGAGCAACAGGTTCCGGACCAAGTCTACGCAAGATACATAGTGTAGGCCTGATTTAAGATAGACTCGTTGTATTGCTAGACCATACACTTGTAACCGACACGCATATATATATAATACGATCTATCGCCAAATCACAATCTTTTCTCTGAAATTGTTGAAATGGTAGGCGTTGAGAATGTTGTGCACATGGTGACGGATAATGTAGCTAACTATAAAAGAGCTGGAAAATTGCTCAATGAAAAGTATCCGTCAATCTTTTGGTCTCCTTGTTTTGCACACTAAATAAACTTAATCTTGAAGGATGTTTCAGATCTTCCCAAAGTTAAAAGTTTAGCACATGATGCTTCGAGAATAACAAGTTTTGTTTATAACCGTAAATGGCCTAATGCATGGTTAAAGCAACAAGCTGGGTGGACTGAAATAATTGTTCCTGGTGCGACTCCTTTTGGCACAACTTTTTTATCATTGTAGAGTATATGTGAACGACAAGATTTTTTGGCAAGAATGGCGGTTGACCCAGGTTTTAAGAAATTCATGAAAGAGGATAATGGTGTAGAAGTTAGGAGAATTATTTTGGATCATGAATTTTGGAAGGATTGCGAGAAAATTGTGAAAGTTATGATTTCTATCATAAAATTATTGCAAATTTGTGATTCAGATGAGAAGCCTTCTATGGGTTTTGTTTGTGAGGGGATGTTAAGAGCAATTAATGGGGTAAAGACAGATTTGGAGGGTAAAGAGCATGAATATAAAGTATATGTGGACATAATCAATGCAAGGTGGGATAAAATGCTAAGAAAGAATCTACATGCGACAGCTTACTGGTTTAATCCTATTTTTCATTATGGTGACGATAGTCCTGCTTATAATACTACGGTTTTGTCATGTGTATATGATGTGGTGGAGAAGCTTTGTCCTACAGTGGAGAATTTGGTGAGCGAAATGACCATGTTTCAGGAGCATGAAGGAACCTTTGGACGTGACATAGCGAGAAAGAATTTAAAAGATACTCGTTCATGTATGCTTGTTATTTATATTGGTTTCATTGGTTAACTTTACAACTTTGATCTTGATAATTGCGTACTAATTTGATTTTTTTTTAAAAGATGTATGGTGGAGTTAATTTGGCGGTGATGCGCCAAATTTTCAAAAAGTTGCCGTTAAACTGTTAAGCCAGACTTCATCATCATCTGGATGTGAGCGTAATTAGAGTATGTTTGAGCGAATTTACACGAGAAGAGGAATAGGTTGGAGCATGCAAGATTAAATGGTTTGGTATTTGTGCATTACAATTTGCGTTTGGAGAAACAATATGTTTTTTATTCCTTTTATATAAGAATTAATCAATTTTATTTTATTATATTTGAAGATGTTTCTTACTTACATAATTTGGTGTAATTTTGAATAAACATAAAAAAGAAGTACTATGATCAAATTGATTATGAGTCTATTGATAAGGTGGAGCCTTGGGTTATTGAAGAAGATTCAAGTGGTGAACAAGAACTTGATTATAATGAGTTGGAAGAAATGCTTGAAAAAAGCCAAAAAAATGCCGAAGGAGCTTCTAGTTCTCAGCCATCAATTGGTAATTATACTTTTATGGTATATTTTATTTTTAAAATGTTCACTACTTTAAATTGCTCACTTTTTTTTTATATTCTATCTAGGCACTGAAGATGCAAATAGAGATATGGGAACATACGGTCATGATGATAATGAGTGATTTTAATTTTTAGTGATATTGTTGGATTGTGGTAGTTGCTAAGTGATGGTGAAACTTTTGAGTATTGAGATGTTACTTTTTACATATTATGATATTATTTTATTGATATTGTAATGTCGTTGGAACTTAGTATGGATTTGGATATTTTTGGTTGCATTTACCGATTTAGCGATTTTGCATTCAAGTTTTCGATGTCATCAATGAAGTATTTTCGTGATTTGATGATTTGATATTGTAAATTCATGATGTGATTGTAAATAGCATAATGTATTGTGATACATGGAAGATAATAATTGTTTTTTATCAAAGGACCTATTGCCACGATCCATGTGTTTGGTTTCTTGTGGTTTGGGATTTTAAATCAGGTAGATCAAGTGGGAAAATTTTAATTTATTTATTTTTATTTCTTTACTCATCTATGAATCATTGCAAAGCTCAAATAGTAATGTCCATTCACCGTTGATGGGCGGTTATGGAGTCTTCGACTACATATGTTACATTTGGTCCCCATAATTCATTCAACACTCTCATTAAATATTACATCTCATACACTATTAATTGAAAGAGAGTAACAAATAAGAATTTAGAAGACCAAAAGGAACACAACGAGGAACTCGAAAACGTCGCAACACTTTGCTTTTGTTTAACAACGATGGGAGGTACGCCGATCTTTGGCTTCCGTATTTATGTGATTGTATATATGATTACATTATCACATTAGAACTCTTACAATTTCCTCATAAATAATATACATGGTCACTCCACTTGCAATAGTCATTTACTAATAAAACAAAACTAAAAATAATATGGGTATTTCTCGTATTGGGCCGGCCCACGAGCCATGCACATACTTGGTCTATATCCCCGGTGTACATATTGAATGTAATATTCGATATAGTACAGCTCACGTGTATGTCACGTGTACGGTCTCGCATCTCGAAGGTTATAAATACCGGATTCCGCTAATCAAGGTAAGCTTTAATTATCCTCGTACACTGTACACCCGATATCGAGTATCCTCGACATCATCCTCGATATAGCACCCGATATATATCTCTGATATATATCATCGACATCACATTCGATATCATACTCAACATCACACTGGACATCTACCCCGACATGGACATATCCCCGGCATAGAAGGTCCCCAATATCACCTTCAATGTCGCATTCGACGTTGACCTTGATATCCTGAAGTGCATCCCATCGTCAATGTGAGGTGTTCCAGACCAAGTCTACTTAGCGCTAATTATAGTCATAGTGGACCTAGTTTGTAATAGAATCGTAGGACCACAATTGTAATATCCCACCTCCTCATCTATATACGATCCATTGTCAAATTAGTGGCGTCGTTTGTGGGAATACCATGTTCCCAGACGAAGACGCTAGGATGCAGCACAGGGTGACCCGTTTGCAATCTACAAGACCAATTGTTGACAACTCAGTAGCAAAAAGTGCATCCCCGCCACTTATCCAAGTACCAGAACCCAAAATGGAGTTGAACGAGTCCAAGCCTCCTCATGATCCGGTGGCGCCCGAGCCTGCGCCAGCAAACCCTACTATCTTGGCACCGAAAGTTATGGCACATATCAATACCACCGTTGAAACAATGTTGAATGCCGCTCTGGAGACTTTGCTACCATGCTTGATCAATCAAGGCACATGCAATGTGCCACCGCAACCCCCAAGAATCTAGAACCAGAGGCCACAGAGTTGGGGACAGGTAGAATCAACATGAAGATATGGAAGAATCTAGGAGGGAGCATCCACGATCAAGAGTTCTCGTGGAGGACGGTCCTAGCCCAATGATGGATAGAAGAAACATAGTAGGAAGGATGGAACAGTTAGACCTAGAGAAGTCAAAGGTTGGTCGGAAGCAAGCATTGGCGCGAGGCCATAGAATGTTGACTCCGGTTAGTGAGGAAATCGAGGCGAAAGTATTGCAGAAATGAGACAAGATCCCAATCCTCGAAGAATATAATGGGAAGAGCGATCCATATGGGCATTTGTAATACATATATAGCGTCTTGAACCTGCACGGATTTTCACATAACATACAAGCAAAGATTTTGGCTACAACACTAATCGGAGAAGCCCTTGACCAATTTACAAGGATAGAGGTTGGTTCTATAACCGGCTACAGACATATGAGACATAGTCTAGAGAGCCAATTCTCCGGCCAGAAGAGGATGCGGACAAATATGAACCACTTGAATGTAATGAAACAGAGAGACAAAGACAGCCTTGAGAAATTAAAAAAAAAATGTTCAACGAGGAATTTCTCAAAGTTGATGAGCTTAGGAGCGAGCAGGTAGTCTTCATCCTCTTCAATACGACGTCGCATTAAAGATTCACGGCAGAGCTGATCGATCTCAGATCCCCAATGATCAACGAACTGGCGTATGATACTTTGAATCAGGACAACATGATGGCAACTAAGCAAACTCCGAACCAAGGGCAGAACCGATCCAGGGGTAAGGACGGTTGGGATAAGCACGACAGGGGCAGGTCCCTAGATAGGTATACTCCGTTGAACCAAGACATCCTTATGATATTCGCAGTGGCACACATAAATAAATGGTTGAATCAGCCAAATAATTTAAGGGAAGTAGAGAGAACTAAACGTTCAAGGATATATTGTTAATATCACCGTTAGAAATGGCACAATACCAACCAATGCATAGATTTGAAGGATGAAATCGAATGGCTTATCCGCGAAGGAAAGCTGATCGAGTATGTTCAGAATGCTAGAGATTATGGAGATCACGAGGAAAGATCCCGTTCCCCTCGAAAGGACAAGCAGAAAGCCATCGAGTGTCCTGGCGGATGTGGATGCGCGATTGTCAATGCGCCATCTAGACGAGTAATTAACATGAAGAGGAGTAATTAACATGATCAGTGGTGGACCAACTGGAGCAGATTCCACCGACGGGAGGAAAAAGATCACTGAGGATTGCAAGAGGACCGGTATGTCAATTTTACATTGCTTTTGGATGAACGACCTCGTGAAGTCATTACTTTCTCAAGGAGGGACCTGACAAATCTGTCACCAGAAGCTATCCAAGCAAGTAAGCTTGATTTTCCCTTGTTTTTAAGTTGGATGTTGCCAATTATGGTGTTCGCAAGGTTTGATAGACAACGGGAGCTCTACTAATACCATATTCGCGTATATGTAGGAGAAGATGGCTCTGGGCCACATTGTACTTGAACAAATTCGCACCCCATTAGTTTGATTTGGTGGAGCTGAAGTGATCCCGCTGTGACAGGTGAATCTACCAACCTCCTTTGTAGAAGAACCATACAGTAGAACTATCAACATCAAATACATTGCCGTAGATCACCCCTTTGTCGACAATATCATTATAGGCAGGCTAGCATTGAACGCAATCCACGCAGTGGTATCAACATACCATCAAAAGATGAAATTTCCTGCACCCGGAGGCATTGGTGAGGTCATCGCCAACTATGAGGAAGGCTGGTTTCGCTACATAAATTCTATAGCCCTTTTTAGGATAAGGGAAGCCAGTGGACAGATGGATATCAAGGAGCACAATCAATAGATGGCGGAGTAGCATCGCCCTTTAAGAACCTTGGAGCCGTTGTTTTATTTTATGAACTTTCATTAGCGTTGCCCCATCGTTGGGCTGGTCTGTAACTAAAATAGGGGGAACTACGCCGGTCTGATTCGCATACTACGAGATACGTAGGCCGGTTGGGATTTACCTAGCCCTCGACCGTTATCCATCGTTAATCTTTATCCTTGAATCACTATCGATCTACACTTAGGACAAAATCACTGCAGGAACACGCATATCCTACGGGATATAACACAGGAGTCCCTCGTAAGCGGTTCAAACATATCATGCCCAAAAGACACACAAATTAGGGGTGTTCAGCACTTGAATATCCTATTGTTTGAATTACATATTGATATATCTTCTGCATATACAGTTGTTCTCCATATTAATGATAGGAACAATGATATATCCCGTCAATAAGGCAAGGGAATACATCCCTTATCCATCGCAACACGAAGGAGATGAAGACAAAGTGATTCTGACACCTTAATAGGCACGGAGAATAGTACCTAATAAGATCAAATACATGCTATCCTATGGGGTACAGTATAAATATACCCTAGCAGGTAAAAGATCCCCTATCCATCGAGATAATGAGGATAAAAGAAAAGGAAAATATCCTCTTTCCATCGAGATAATAAGAACGAAAGAAAAGAAACAATCCCCTATCCATCGATATAAGGACAAAAGAAAATAATAGATCCCCTATCCATCGAGATAAAGAGGACAAAAGAAAAGAAAAGATCCCCTATCCATCGAGATAATGAGGACAAAAGAAAAAGAAAAAAAATCCTCTATCCTTCGAGATAAGGAGGACTAAAGCAAGGAAGAGATCCCCTATCCATCGAGACAAGAAGGACACACAATACAGAAAGACATCCTATCAATCGAGATAAGGAGGACCAAAGCAAGGAAGAGACTCCCACTTATCCAGGAAAAAAATATGAAAGAATTAACAAAATTAAATTCTTTAGAATAAAAGGTACAAACTCCGAGTGTATATTCGAATGTTTAGACTTACAAACTACAAAAAGCAAGTACAGGTACAAAATCCTAAAAAAGAACTATAGACAGAGGCCTGAGAGAGGATACTTAGGGGCCCCTTGGTATGAATCAAAAGAAGGCTCTTCTGTTGCAATATTTCAGCATAATCATCTGGGCCAGAGTCCTCACTGTTAGCATCAGAATCCGAATCTTCAGTTATTTTCCCATCTGGACCAAGCAAAGGTCAAGCGAACTAATATCGAAGCCCTCTTTGAATCCATCCTCCAGTTTCTTAAGAGGAAACCCTTTGCAATGCTCACCTTTTGCTCTTGCATAGGCGACAACAGAAACGACATAGCCTTTGATTAGAAAAATTGCCCTACGGAGATAAGCCCCTAGAAGAATTGCAGGAAAATTTACTTGGTACCAAATAGCCTTATCGGCTCGGGCCAATTCTCTTTGAACGTGGCAAAGCTCCGCCTCTAGGGATTCACGCTTCTCCCTCTTAGAAAATATTGATACGTTGGCCTCATCTAAGGCCGCATCCAACTCCTTATTTTGTTTTAGGAGAGTTTGGACATTTGCTTCAGTATCGGCCAATACGCACATCGCGTCATCGCCCTCAGCTATTATCTTAGCTGCCTCGGCAGGATTATAGTTACCCATAGCCTCTAGATCAGCGACCATCCATGCAATTGACTTAGCCTTGTGAGGGTTATTGTTAAGAGCCACCCTCAAAATGTTGGTAAGGAATTTCCAGACCCATACCACGCAATGTCATTTAATTTCTACATATCACGGCTGAAACGGAGGAGGGCAATGATAAACTTATGGCTTGAAAAATGGTACTCCCCCCAGTTGATGTACCAACACCCCAGAAAGCTCAATGCGATTCTTCTTAGTTTGGGTAGGGGTTCTGCAAGTGACTTCCAGAGCTAGGTTCCTACTTAAGCTGCCCACGGCCTAGCCCTGTGATTGAACATAGCTCCCAGAGATTCCAGTGGCCCTACATTCATTATGCCCATTGCCTTGAGAGCCTCTAATAACCCTCATTCTAGCACAATGGCCTTTCTGACCGCGAGTATTTTGATTGACGGGCGGTGGCGCTTTAGCACTAGGACTAGCTTCTACAGCAGCGGCTTGTGCAGCAAAAATATCCAGCCTCCGATACTTCACGAATTGGCCTATAAATGACAAGTGTAACGTAAGTAACCAAACGAAGCATACGACTAAAACAAGGTGGGTAACATACTAAGGTCAAACATGCCTTAATAAGCCATCGGAGACACACCACCTGCGCGTAGCACCACTTCGTCACCAAGAGTGGTGAGATCATACTTATTGGCCAATAGAAGTTCCAAAAAGTCGGCGGTCCATCGAGGCGCACCCACAGTAAAGCGCCTTTGATATTTCTTCATTATTGACCACTTTTCAGGGAGATCCTTGAATTCTCCGGCAGTTCTCTCTTCAATGTAGGAGTACTCACTCTTTTTGGCGTAACTTCTTTGGCTGCCTTGCAAGAACTTTCGTCCAGCATGAGCCCTCACAATAAAGAAGGCCCTGTCCACAGCCTTCTTGTTAGTGATGACGGAGAATTGGGCCCAGAATTTATTAACACCAAGGGGAGTGCCCATTACTTTCGTCACCAATACGAAAGGAAGAATTATACCGAACGAACTGGGGGAGAGTTTTTCAAGACAATGATCTTTTGGATAGTAACGATCGTAGGATCAATGGGAAAGCGTAGGTCATTAGCAAAATGCTTCACTTGCACCGTTATAGAACCCTTTGGGTGCTTATGCAGCCGCTCGTTCGGGTTCGAAATTATGATCTGGTACCCGTTAACGTGTTACTCAGTCGAATGATAATCAAGGCAATGGGGAACGCGAAATACCATATCCTCATACCTGATGGCCGTTTTATACTTCTTCACTTAGGGCGACACGGGTAAACCAAACTCGTTCCATCCCATGCCCTCATCTTCGCTGGAACCCCCATATCCAGCATCTTCACCACCAGACACGTCACCAACGTCGACGACAAACAAAACTTCCATTACGAGCATCTCAGAATTGACGAACTCAGACTGTGATGGTATGACCTCCTGATTCTCGCAACCTGACCGAGATACGTTAACATTCCTCAAGTATGCCATCGTTACTAAAGCACCCTCTCACAAAAAATCTTAGAAAACTTTCTCTGTGCAATATGAAAGCAAGTCGATCAACCTGAAAAATCAAATCCAAGAGAAAAACCTGATTAGATAAACGCCGTGAAATAAAAAGATAAGCGCAAAAGCCATATCGAATGGCATATCACAAACCATATCAAAGAACATATCGAATACAGATATCCAATTAAAGGATTTTGAATAAGGATAACGAATATGAAAATCGAATAAGCATGTCAAATATGTAATATCGAAAAACACATTGAATATCATGTCGGGTTTCCCCGATATACCTTTGCAGAAGGACGAATAAGTTCGCTAAAGAACAAATGACTTTTCTCTCTCCTCCAAACGTCTATTTATAGACATGGGGCCCTCGATCAAGCATTTATGATGTGATATCGAAGGAATTCGATATAGTGGAAACTTTTCGATATTCTTAGAAAAAATCGATATTAACGAAACAAAAAGATATCGTCGAAATTACCTAACACGGGACACCTTCCCATGATAATTCAAATGCGAAGCTTTAGGCTACACATATTACATTGGGGGTTCACAGACATCTTTGAATTAATTCTCGTATCTGAGCTTCGTCTTTTCAACTAGCGGGACAAGAGGTACTGATAATTCAAAGCTAAATTTAGTTTGCGAATTATTATTTAAAATAATAACTCTCAAACTGGGGGAGTACATGAGATGGGTAATTCTTGTATTGGGCCGGCCATGGGCCAGGCCCATATTTGGTCTATGTCGGGGATGACCCCCGATGTACATATCGAATATAATATTCGATATAGTACAACTCACGTGTATGTCACGTGTGCGGTCCCCACATTCCGAGATCTATAAATACCCGAATTCGGCGAATCCAGATAAACTTTAATTATCCTCGTATCGTACAATGTGTACACCCGATATCGAGTATCCCCGACATCATCCTCGAGATAGCACCGATATGTATCATCGACATCACGTTCGATATCATACTCGACATCACACTCGACATCTACCCCGGCATGGACAAATCCCCAACACAGAGGGTTCCCGATATCACCTTCGACGTCGCATTCGACATTGCCCTCGACATCCAGCAGTGTATCCCATCGTCATTCTGAGGTGTTGCCACTAAAAGAATGTTGTTGTTTAGCTTCGTCATATCCGTAGCAATATGACAATTTCGCTAGCTGATTTTCGAATTAGCTACCAAAATATTGATTGCCACGTTTCCCAGCAATATGTGTTGAAGCTAAGATATAGCGAGCGAAAAGGAGGCTGCAAACTTTGTAAGGGATTCAGCTAGCGATAATTGCCACGCAGGATTAGCTAGCGCAAATGGGAAATAGCAAGCGAAAAAGAAGTAGCAAAGTGCATGGGAAAATGATTTAAGCTGATCCTACGTGGATATCAGCTACGGAAAATTCGCTCGCCATCTTGTCCTACGTGTGAATTAGCTAGCAAACATCTGCTTTCAGAGTATATATACAAACATTGTTGTATTTCAATTGTGTATGTATTATTCTCGTATTATACAATATGAGCTAGCGAAATTTCGCTCGCTAAATATTTATACATACCAAAAATTTGAAAAAATGTACCGCTCCAAATATATATTTCAAATAGATCAGCTAGCAAATAATCGCTAGCTCATTTCATTCAGATTAATTAAAAAAAAATATGGCGGCAAATGAGGCGCCAATTAATTTGTTAATAGTTATTTTTTAATTGCTGGATTATTTGTTAATAGGTTAAGTACAATTTATTCCTAATCATACTTATCTTACATATAAACTTCACTCACAATTACATTATATATATATATAAATCATATTAGCAAAAGTAGCGATTGTATATTTAACATAAAATTAATTTGTGACATAATCATAAAACCTAGCAAAAATTATCAAAAATGAATTATGTATAAACTAACAAAAGCTATATGTAAAGTGTAGCAAAAGATGAAGTAAAGGTAAAATTAAAAAAGGCATATTGATGAATCAAATGGAAAAAATAATTGTAGCAAAAGAAGAATCAAAGTTGAAATAAATAAAGTGAAACAAAAGATAAATCAAAGTGAAAAAAAAAGTAAATTGTGGCCAAACAAAAATCAAAGTGAAAATAAATAAATTGAAACATAAGATGAATCAAAATTTTTAAAATAAAGAATGAAATGTATATAATAAATTTTAAGTGGTTATATAATTTAAAAATAAAGAATGAAATGTATATAATAAATTTAAAGTGGTTATATAATGAGAAGGTGTGAAGAAATTAGAACTATAGAATGAAATGGTGAACGAGTAATTTTATGAATAAGGAAATGGTGCAAGTGAAGTATTTATAAGAGCTGATTTTAAAATACTGCAGAATTAGCTAGCGAAATTTCGGTAGCCACGTCACACGGATCGATGACTTGGCTTAGGAAGAAGCACAAACAAGATACAAGGTGCGGATCGGTGACGTGTACAACGGCTAGCGAATATTTGTTAGCAAGATCGTCCAGTCAGCAACTGGCTAGCGAAAATTTGGAAGCAAATTTACACCAAGCACACCAGCTAGCAAATATTCTTTTGCAAAATTTTTGTTATCTTAACTGTACTTCTTCCTTCTTCGCAGCATCAAATTTCAGATCTAGTAAAATTGCAGCATCAAATTTCAGATCTATTACTTTCAAAAATAAACCTTCCCCCTTGTATATTTTCATCCAAAAAAAATTCTAACACCTTTAGTGTTCTTCTCTACCAACAAGTTCGAGTCGAAGAGGTATGTTTGGTGTACGTATTCTCTTTTAACAGCTTTATTTCGTTAATTTGTGAGTGAAAATTTTAATTTACGTACTTTAATTTAACATTGCTTAGAAATTTGTAGTGAAATTGGGTGATGTTTGTTGTTATATGTGTAGATCGAAAATGAACAACAATCGAGAACGGAGTTGGATGTATGATAGGATGAGTGGTGGGAATATTAACAGTGTTTTGTCATGGTGAGACTATGTATGGCAGCAATACGGAGCCGAATACATATGACGTTGGTCAGTCATCTGGTAATGTAGATCAGGGGCGGTTTGAAAATATGTACGATGTCGGTCCTTCTAACACTTGTCGTTTGAGAGACTTGGTTGACGATGCATTTGGGGGGCAATTTTCAAATGTACATAATGATACATCGACAACTGATGATGAGCCAACCGACTAGGCAAGAGCATTTTTTGCAATGTTGCAGAAAGCGGAGGAAAAGATTCATGACGGAATTGAGATGACTGTTTTAGAATGGGTCGCCAAATTCATGGCAAAGAAGATAAAGAACAATTGGACTGAAAGTAGTTCTAATGATGCTCTAGAAGTTTCGAGAAGCTTGTTAAGTTTTGAGGATCGACGCAAAATACCCGATACTTTCTACCGTTGTAAGCGACTACTAAAAGATTTAGGCATGGAATGTATAAAGTTGGATGTGTGTCCAAATAATTGTTTCCTTTATTACGGTGTCTATGAAAGTGTTGCTTACATAGCTTGTCCTACGTGTGAAACACCAAGATGGAAGGAACGGTCGAATACAAGCCGTCGTGCGAAACGCATCCCACGAAAGAGGTTGTGGTACTTTCCACTGACCCCCCGATTGCAAAGGTTGTACATGTCTCGCAACATGGTTGAACATATGACGTGGCATTTGAAATGTCGAGGGGATAACGATACAATGATTCACCCTGCTGCTGCTGAAGCATGGAAGAATTTTGACAAAACGTATCCCGATTACGCAGAAGAGGCAAGAAATGTCAGGCTCGGACTTTGCACCGATGGTTTCTGTCCCTGGGGTAATTCTTCTAATGCATATTCACGTTGGCCAGTTTTCGTGACCCCTTACAATCTTCCCCCAGGTATGTGCATGAGAAAAGAGTATATATTTCTAAGTTTATTGATTTCTGTTCCATCGAGTCCTGGCAAGAACATCGACATGCTGCTACGACCGCTCATTGATGAACTAAAGACATTGTGGGAGAATGGAGCACCTACTTACGACAGCTATCGCAAAGATACTTTTGTTATGCGTGCTCATGTGATGTGGACCATTAGTGACTTTCCAGCTTATGGTATGCTATCGCAGTGGAGTACCCATGGTAAGTTTGCTTGTCCATATTGCATGGAGCACACAAAGTCCTTTTGGCTTCCAAATGGAAAGAAACACTCCTGGTTCGATTGTCATCGACGATTTCTCCCCATTAATCATGAATGGAGATGGAATACTACAGATTTTACCAATGGGCAGGATGAAACTGATATGCCATTGCATCGAAGATTGGGTCCCGAAATGTGGGATCATGTAAGTACCCTCCCCGATATTCCTTTCGGGAAAACAAATAAGGTTGTCCAGGGAGTTGGTAGGGAACACAATTGGCAGCGACGCAGTATATTTTGGAAACTTCCCTATTGGGAGACAAATATGATTCGGCACAACCTTGATGTAATGCATTGCGAGAAGAACTTCTTTGATAACATCAAAAACACCGTGATGAACTTCTTCAAGGTATTAAGTTTCCCGATGGTTTTGTGTCCAATTTATCCCGATGTGTTCAGATGCCCCAACTTCGAATAACAGGGATGAAAAGCCATGATTGTCACGTGTTCATGCAACGGTTGATCCCAGTTGCATTTCGTGATTTCCTGCCCAATTTCGTTTGGGAACCTTTGGTTGAGGTTAGTCTTTTCTTTAGAGCTTTATGCGCTCGTGGCATAAGTAGGCATAAAATGGAGGAGTTAGAGAGTTCAATTGTGCTTACTATGTGCAAACTGGAGAGAATATTTCTGCCCTCGTTTTTTGATTCAATGGAACATTTGTCTATTCACCTTCCATGGGAAGCAAAGGTTGGAGGTCCAGTCCATTACAGATGGATGTATCCGTTTGAAAGGTATCCATTTTCTGTTGTCATTTATGCTATGTACAATTAAAATTCCTATGAATGCTTTAAACTTAGGTTTATGCATTGGTTTCAGGCAGATGCTTGATTTGAAGAAATCGGTCAAAAATAAGAATTTCGTGGAGGGTTCAATAAGTCAGAATTTTCTTCTTGCCGAAATCACACAGTTCCCCGAACACTATTTTGAGCCCACGTATGAAACGAGGAGTAATAGGCCTAACAGGAATGAAGTTGCGTTGAATACTGACTATAGTACTGAATTTTCAATCTTCCATAGGGATGGAGAAGTAATGGGATCCGCAAAAAGGAAACAATTATCGAATGTGGAGTATAACTCCATTGAGTTATATGTGCTACTAAACTGCCGAGAGATGGAGCCGTGGATGAGGTACAGTTGCCTCTTTAAATTCCTTTATTTCCTTTCAATCTAATTTATTAGACCACGTATGAGTTGTGTTATTTTTGAAAATGTAGGATGTTTGATGAGAGTATGTGCAACGGTGTTCCGCAAGGCCAGATTCAAGAGCGTCGTAACATGTATTTTGTTCAGTGGCTGAAGCAAATGGTTGGGTCGGGATATTATGATGTAGATATCCGGGTAGTACAACTACTACACAGGCCATGTACGTCCGCGAGGGCATTTACTGGTTACAAAGTTAACGGTTGTAGATTCCAAGTTGCTGATGGATTGAATTCGAGACAAACAAACAACAGTGGAGATTATGTTAAGGGAGCAACCGACGAACCAGAAGAGTTAAGTTATTATGGATTTCTTCGTGAGGTCATAGAGGTTGATTATTTTGGGAGTGGGCGTACATTAACCGTGGTTCTTTTCAAGTGTGATTGGTTTGATTTGACAACGGGGATCAAAGTGCATCCGAGTTTAAAGTTGGTTGACATTGATCCCACTAAGCGTCTCGCGACCAATGAAATAGAGCCATTTATTCTTGCTAGTCAGGCTCAACAAGCTTGTTATTTTCCATATGCCTGCCAACGACTCCGAGCTAGAAGGGGATGGTGGGTAGTTTGTACAACACAAGCAAGGCATATAATTGACACAACGTCTTTAAATACTGACGCTGCTGAGATCGTCGAAGACGTTGAGATCTTCCAAGATAACACCCCTCCAGATTTCACAGTTACTGTCGACTTGAATGCATTGAATGTTTATAACTTGGCTGACAATCAGGTGGTAACGATCGAAAACGACCCAACCTTTTTTTTATTGATTACTGATTAGCTAATAAAACAAATTTGAACTTTTTTTGGAAGTAAAATTGTGAGCAGATTTGGTTTATAGAAATACTACTCCTTGAAGCTTGAGCAGCTGATATTTTTCCTTAAGTGTGTGCTAAAGTGTGTGTGCTGTGAATTCCTTAAGTTTCCTTAAGATCAAGGAAGGCCCGAGAGAACTGACTGAAACGAAAAGGTTCCAATTACGTTGGAGGTTCAATAGGTCAGGGAATCCATAGGGAAAGATTGGTAAGTTTGTTAATTATTAATCATACTTTATTCTGTGTATTTTCTCAATCTCGGAATTCCCATAAGATCGATTTATACGAGTTTTTTGTTTTATCAAAGATCTGTCTATTTACATTTTATATCTATTAATATTTTATATATGTCTACTGCTTTTATTACTTTTATTTGAAACAGAAACTAATTGAATTGTGTTTGGACAGGCTGAAAAACACTTTGATGGAAACGTAGACCTAGTACCACACTCCGCGGTTTGGCTGAAAACTCATTGCAAGGTGCTGCCGGATAAAACACAGAAGTGGACATCAGCTTGGGCTCGCAAAGTATACGTGAGTTTATTTGCAAGACTCTGTAGGATGAATTAATATATTATGATGGAATTTATAAGTGTTAATAAGCTTCTATTTCAAGACTCTTTGTGGGATGAATTAATATAGTAAGAAACCATTTAACTATGTCATATTCATCATTGTTTGTTGTTTGTTGTTAGCTGGATTACTTGCGGTTGTGCGTTGAAGAACTCGGGCCTGACCCAACTAATTGGGAACCGATAAATATGAAGCAGTGGCTAGAGGCTTCGGGAGGAGCAAAGAAGGGCTTTGTTCCCGGGTTTTTGACATGTGGGGATGCAGAGCTTGTTGGATTTGAAGGAGTCAGAAAATATCCAAAGTTCATCAACAGGGGGGGATCGAAGGAGGCCGTGCAAAAAGCGGCTGCATATATTATGCAACTTCAGTTGCAAAATGCTGCACAGGAGGCGCGAATCTCCGCTCAAAATAAACATATTAAGGAACTGGAGGAGCACCACAAAAATGATATGAGAGCGATCTATAATGCGTTGAATATGGAGCTGCCGGAGCGTTATCGCGAGGAAGGGGACGTTGGTGGTGTGGCAGGGGGTGTTGGTGGTTCTGATGGTGCAGGGGGTGTTGGTGGTTCTGATGGTGCAGGTGGGTCACATGGCCATGCTTGTTCAGGGGGCGTTGGTTGTTCGGGGTCCGTTGGTTGTTCGGGGGACGTTGCCGATACAAATTGGTTTGATTTTGAAGCCTCTGTATTTCAGTGAGCTTGCTGATCCACCCTTGATACGAAGGCTATGATTTTGTTTAGTAAACTTTTTGTCTATTTGTAGCCTTTAACTATGGGTTATTTTGAATTATGTACTCTTTAACTAGGTGTTGTTTTGAATTGATATTAATTAGGGGATGGTGGTCTGAATATTGGATCATTGTTTTGAATGTGTTATTGTTATGAAGTGGTAGGAATATGGTGTTGTTTTGAATGTGTTATTGTTATATGTTTTGTGAAGTGTTGTGAAATGGTTGGAATTGTGTTGATATTGAAGGTGTTATTGTTATATGTGTTGTGAAGTTCTTTGGAAGATTTGTGTTGTTGAAATGGTCTTATTTTGGACCTTTTAGTGTTATAGTGTTGTGGAATTTGTGGTATCGATTTGCCGTTGGTTTGGCACGGAATGTGGTCGAATGTCCATCGGCTATCTTTTTTTTTTCCAGCTATTTTATGGTTGAGCAGGTTTTCAAGCTTTTTTTATGGATTGATGCTTGCACCTTTTATTTTTTTCCTTGCAAAACATATAGTTTCCTGCTTCGGTTAATTCTATTTTTTTGGTATGGCAGTCTGGTATTTTGAACACAGGCATCAAAAAAAAAAAAAAAGAAAACCAGCTACAAGATTTTCGCTTGCTGATTTTGCTGATGTGGACTTAGCTAGCGAAAAATTGCTTTCTACTTAATACGTGGAATTTGCTCAATTTCTTATTTGTTTAATATCAATTTTAATTACTCAATTACTCCATTTCTAATATGAGATTGTCATTTCACTATTTTAATTAGAGAAAAAAATTCTTACTAATCTTTGATAGATGATAAGTACTTTATAATTAGTCAATATTAATTAATTAAACACTTTAATTAGTCAATGTTAGTCAAGGTATGTCAATGATGCAATTTTACTTTCTTAATTTAATGGAGGCATTTTTTTCTCTTTTCTTATAAAATAAAACTTAATGAAACAATCTTTATTAATTAAATAGTTATAATTAGTGTGTTTATTTTAGCTTTTTAGCACTTTCCTATATTTTCCCTTTTAATTAGAAATTTTTTTAATGAGGAAAAGCAGCTAGCATTTGTTTGGAAACAGGTGGGTGCTGATGTGGCCCTTTTACTTTTAGCAAGCGAATATTTACTTGCAAAATATCTTCCAAGCAGTATTTCTCTTGCAAATTTTGCTGCTCTTTATTTGCTACGGGTTATTTCTTTTGTAAGCGATTTTTGCGTTGCAATACGTGGCTTCCAAACTTTCGCTTGCTATCTGACCAAGCTATAATTGAACATTCTTGTAGTGTGCCGACCAATCTACTTAGCACTAGTCATAGTCATAGTGAACCTAGTTTGTAATAGAATCGTAGCACCACACTTGTAATGTCCCAACTCGTCATATATATATAAACGATCTATTGTCAAATTAAAAAAAAATACGTAAATTATCATAGAAATGACAAAATCTACTACAACCATATGCAATAGTAAATTATAGTGGTGCAAATACATAAAAAGAAGAACGAGCTATCGCAATGGTAGCTGCTGGTAAGTAAAAGAGAAAAGTAGTTGCTTCGTCAATTAATTGTGGGCTTAAATAATGATTAAGGATGGAATTTAGGAAAGGAAAGATCATCATTATGTTACGAAAACTAATATGTCAATGACTTGATAACGGTATTTAGCAATTGCATTAGTGATGTTATTTTCCCTTCGTGAATAATCATCACGGCCTCACTCATGATTTCTGTACATATCTGTATAACATTTTCAAAATTGTTGTTGCAAATACCTACCTCTCTCTCTCTCTCTCTCTCTCTCTCTCTCTCTCTCTCTCTCTCTCTCTCTCTCTCTCTCTCCCTCTCTCTCTCTCTCTCTCTCTCTATATATATATATATATATGTATATATATATATATTTATATTCGATAGCGTTCCTTGTAAATATTGTTATTTATGTGGTGGCAAATGTGGTACTTAATCTTCGTTATAATCTAGACTCTTGTTGATCATATACATTAATTGGATGATTAGCGTACTCACGTAAGCATGATAAAGGATTGGTGAAAGAAATGTTATTTCTACTATTTCAACACGTCTAGATAGGGCAAATTTTATGGACCTCCTCCAAGTTATCATTTTGTTCCAACCACATCCCATCTAATTTCAAATAAGTTTATTTACCCATTTCTGTTAGTTGACTGCTAGTCAAATATTAAAATTAATTAAAACTGTCAATTGAGGAAAAACTAAATAAAAACTTTGTTTATAAAGACTAAAACATGTCTTTAATTTAATAGTGAATGCAAAAAAAATTTCCAAATAAGTGAGTATTCTTTTCATATTCTTTTAATGTTCTAAATTTTATACAAGATTTCTTAAGCCGGTTGAAAATTGAAAGAAATATTGTAAAGAAATAAAATAATACGAGTGTGTTAAAAGATATATTTCTTTTATTTTTTTGTAAATGCAACTCTTTCAAATTATTAGTAAAAATATTATGAGGTTTTAAACTAGAATGTAGGTAGACTATGCAAAATTCTGAATTAATATTTTCACTCTCTTTCTTTGATAATAACCCATATATGTTTCAAAACATGCAAGATTATTATAAATACGTTTTCGCTATTTTGTCTTTTTTTCTTTTTTTTTAACATCTTAAATTAAATATCGAAGTTTCTTGTTGAAATATATATGATAATCAATTAATATGAAAATAAAAAATTTGTGATATACTATTTTTTTTATATTACCTCAATAATGTTGGGAACGATTTGTCTGTTTTTTGTTTCTTGGGTAACAAAAACGGTTAACAATTCGCCTTTAGGCTGCATCAGTCAGTACTAAAGAATTAAATTATGGGGGAGTGGAAGACATAAACTAAAGCCCGTCGTCCATGTCATAGGATGATCTTGCAATAGCGTCCCAAAGTTTATTCTTTTCGCGGGGATCCAATTAAACTCGTATGTTCAAGGCTTGTGAAGTAGTGCTCGACACTCTTTGATTTCATTTTCCAGCTGCAGATTCATTTGATTCGAATCTGTAATTAACTTGAAAGCGTCGGAAGAATCCGTCTCAATGCAGATTTTTGGGACATGTTTCTCCCATACGAGTCTAGTGATGATCACCACAACAATGAAAAAAACTTAGGAACAAGGGTGGAGGGTTCTAAGAAAGTACAAAGAAAAGAGAATGATGACAATTCTCATGCTATGCCCAGTATTGGTGAACCAATAGACCATGTGGGTGATGATGAAATGCATTATGAGCAAAGTAAAGATGTTGAGTGTTAAAAAGGACTTGCAAAATTGGAGATTAAGTAGGATACTACAAATGTTGACACCAGTGATGTTCTGTATAAAGACGTGGAAATACAAAACTAAGTCTTGTCACCAATGGTGATGGAAATTATCGGATCGTAGATTGACACAACAACTTTAAGAGTTAAGTTGGCGTTGCCTTAACTCTATTTTGATCTTCTTGACAAGAGTAGTATGCAGCGGAAATAAAGAACACAAGAAGATATAATTTTAAGAAGTTTTCAATATTATTAAAAGCTTCCGAGCCTTAGGCCAAATAACCATAAAGGTTTTATCAAAAACGTTCCTCACAACAATTCACTCACGCTCTTTGTTGATCGGACTCAACGAAGCGGACAAGTAAGAACTACTTAACCTCTATGAACTATATGTAAATAGTTGATACAAAAACTTCGCAAAAGCAAGATGCAGACAATACAACGAATGATTAATCTCTCAGATTGTTTAGCACGATTGTCTTGTCTTCATCTTGATGAACTTCACATCTTTTATAGATTTCTTGAGTCTTGAACGCCAAGATGTGTTGTTCACGGTTTTGGTAACTCTTGTTGTTTCCTTGTTGAAGATTGCCTTCTTTGTGAACTCAATATCTTTCCTGAATATGTGTTTCCATTGTTACCAAATTAACAAGGTAACACATCTCCTTCAATTCACAGAATCCTGGAAAGAATCACGTCGCAGAGAACAGCTAGCTTGTTTCCTTCTTTTGAAACCGTGTGAGTTGACTATTCAACTTAGCTTGAATTATGGAAACTTCAAGTAAGGAATCTTCCATAGCTCTTCCTTATGATAAAGATACCTTCCTGGACATAAACATAAACAACTAAAACCGTGGAACTTGGTTAATAGGTGAATAAAGGCAAAACTTAATTTTGGTAACTAAATGACAGTTTTCGCACAGACTCTCGCCTTTCAATGTTATCATCATTGTTAACTCAACATTGTCTAACATTGTATCATCTAACATTGATTCCAGAAAACCTGCACTTTCAATCTCCCCCTTTTTGCCTTTCTTCACAAAACCAATACCTGTTCCAATCAAATCTTATATCCAGAAGGTTATAATCAACAAGAAACAAATTAAACTACTAAACTGCTCCCCCTCAATACAAGATAACAAATTCAAAGTTAAATTGGCAGAGACAAATATTGAAGTCATCACCACAACCACATATGTACAAATGTTCAGACCTCAACATTCATCAATGTTGCCTCAAGATTGAAACCAGTAAGTTTCCTGCATAAAAGGTTAACTAGACAAGCAGTTCAAAATGTACTTTCATAAGTAATAGCAGTTAGAGCAGTTCATCAAAAGTACTTAGAGTAACAGTCCATAACTAGATATCAAGGACAAGCCCTTGATCAAATAAAACCAATTAGAGATAAATGTACCAGCAGATCAAAAACATTAGCAGTTCTTAAGAAACAAAACATAAACTAGAAGACTAAAATGTAAAATTGGCACTACTCTCCCCCTTTTGTGAAGAAGGGAGTTTCTCCAAATTTTTCACCATGTCCTCCAGCTCTTTGAGGTGTTCCTTTCTTTCCTCAATCTCCCTATGATTATCAGCAATCTGCCCCCTATACCAGTTCAGCATATGATCCACACAAGCAGAAGTAATGACCATGCAATCTTCCTCCTTGGACATAGGCACTGAAGTTCCAGCAAACTCCTGAGCCTTCTTCTTTTCAGCCCTTGGTCTCACCACTCCTTTTGGGTTCCATGGAAGGTCTCTCACTCTTGATCCAGACAAGTAGCTTGGGAAAATTGTCATTTCAGTATCATTCTTCCTCCAGCCCACAGTCACACTTGTCTTCAATCCTTGCTTGCTAAGGATTTTGCAGATCAGTGAGGGAAAAGGCAGCATGCCATTCTTCCTTCCAGCAACTTCAGACATTGATTTCAAAATCTTCTCCCCCATATTCACAGCTAGCCCATTCTTGATTTTGTACACCAAGATTTCTGATTCCTTGGTAAGTACAGTCACATTCTTGCTTGGCAGCCAGTTGAAACAAGCTATCTTGTGCAAGACAGAACTGAGGGAGGTGAGTTTTGTGGTTGGCAGAGCATCTCTCCAGATTTTGACCAACCCTCCAGTCAAGTCTTCCATCACATCATCATAGTATGGGTCCTCAGATTCATCAGCAGTAGGAAATCCACAGATCTTGTTAATGGTGTAGGGATCAATGTTGAAGACTCTCCTCCTCACCCAAGCCTTTCCAAATTTTGGAGATCTGTAGTCCCTGATCCATTTGGAGATATTAAGGTAGAACTCCATAACAATATCAGGAGCAAAGTCATGCAACTCCATCACTGATCGTTGCAACCCTCTTGCCTCAAGCAAGTCCATCACCTAGATCACATACAACCCATCTGTATACTCCTTTGTCCCTGATGTTGCTCCAACATCAACAGCAACATCCTGCTCTTCTTCAGTCTCTTCTTCCTTCTCCTCTTCTTCCTCTTCATCCTCAACATCTACTACCTCAGTTTCCTCATCCACTACTTGCTTTCCTTTCCTCCTTCTCTCCGCAGCAGCAGCAGCATCCTTCTTCTCTTCCTCAGCTTTCTTCTCATCCTCAGCAGCCCTCTTCCTAGCTGATCTCTCAGCCTGTCTTTTCCTGGCCTCAGCCCTTGCCTTAGCAGACTCAGACATATTTTTCAATTTCTCCCCATTGCCCTTTCTCTTTTTCTTTTGAGCCCCAATCCACTTCCTCACCATATTGTCTACAGACGCATCCACGAATTTCTCCACAGATTTTTCAACGGATGCACTACCCTCCCCTTCAACAGTTAAGTCAACATCAAGTTCAGGGTTGGGTTCAACAATGTTTACCTCAATTTCAGGCTCATTGGTGATGGGAGTGGTTGAATCAGCAGTTGGCTCAACATTGGAGGTCGATTCTCCCTGTTTGGACTTTTTTCCACGTCGCACGTAGGGGATCGCCTTTCTTTTAGCAGCAACATGAGCATCAACTGTCTTTATAGCAGCACCTCTAGTGTGTGAACGGGTGCGTGCAGCAGTGGGTTCACTTCCCAGGGCAACATCTGAAAGAGTTTGCATGGGAGACTTGCTTGCCATTGTTAGTACAGAGATTTTGAGAGAAATTGCAGAGAATAAGCTCAAATAAGGAAATTGCAAGTTTAATTAAGGAAAATAGGGTTTTGATTTCAAAAATAGCCGTGAATAGGTAAGAAAATGAATGTTAATGGGCAGTTATCAAATTTGAACCAAGTAAAACTTTCCCACTCTGTTTTCCCATGCACATGCTTTGATGTTTAATTTACAGTTAACCAGAGCAGTTTTCAGAAAACTGAAAACTTATAAGTTCATGTTTTCAATGTTGACCTGTGACTGTGCATAATGTTGGGATAACATTCAATAACATTCAAAACCGAAGGTGGAGGTACAGGCTTCACCAAGGCAAATTCATGTGAGAGCTTGAGATACATCCAAAAATACATATGTAACTTAACCATTACAGCAAGTGAGTACCTCAGACATATTGTTCAGATCAAAATCATGAGTAAGCAACATAGATAACAATAAACACACAGAGATAAGCAGTTATGAATTCAATGGAACAATTCACTTCCACAGCATAGAAAGTCACAGAACAGTGTGTCACCTGCAGTATGTCACCCAAATTGTATGCCTCAACACATGAATTATACTCCCCCTAAGCCTAGACCAACACAACTCACAAACAAGAAAGAAAACAATGCAGTTCTATATGAATGCAACAATGTAAAGTCAAATAGGCAGATGGTAAACACTAATGAAAAACTCCTCAAGCCAACACAACACACATCTCTTAAAAATCTTTATTATTTTCATAACTCATCTGAACCAAAAACTGAAGGTTGCTAAACACAAAGCCACCGTCACTACTGAATGAGGACAGCCTGAACTCTACACACCCCAGTAACAACATTAACAGCAGCAAGTTAGGCAAGTACAAAGGCCTTGAATGTTGGCAATTCATTTATAATGCACCCCAACACCCCAATTCCTTATGCATACTTGTTTACCAACCTGCATTCAAGAGAATCACCAAGTGATCAGTGCTACTAAATGTAAGAAATCGAAACCTCAAACACCCTAGTAGAAAGGATCACCCTCATGTGTTCCTTGGGCAAACAAATAGGATCATGTAAATAAGCACAACTGAGTAACACTGAAGCTGTCAATATCATGCACCCCAGCTTCTCCACATGTCTTGTACACCTTCCATATGAATACGACACAACTGAATAGACATCAAAGTAGTGAACTTTGTGTACCCCAGCTTCTCCATATGTTAGGCAATCACAACCTCACACAAACAGAAGAGTTTTATTAACTTTTTCAAAGCAAAGATGTGAAACTGATAACTTAGAAAGAGTTGTTTATCAAAGAGCTCAACCACACAAACCAAATATGACAAAACACGGATGAAATGAGACTCACAAGGAAATAAATTCAATAAGGAATAACAACAGAATACCTACTACACCACAACCAATATACCAGTGCTAGTCAGTGGTGTTATGACAACACTGGTTTTCTCAATATTTTCATATATTGCACATGCCAAGAGATTTCCTCAAGATGAAGAATCTCTCACTATCTAACGGTTTTGTAAACATATCAGCAAGCTGATTTGTTGTCTCAATATGTTCAATGTTGATTACTTTTTCCTCTACCATATCTCTTAGGAAATGATGCCTTATGTCAATATGCTTAGTTCTAGAATATTGGACAGGATTCCTAGAGATACTTATGGCACTTAAATTGTCATAGAACATGAGCAGTGTATCACTATCTAGCCCATAATCTGAAAGCATGTGTTTGAGCCACACAAGTTGGGTAACACAGCTGCCAGCTGCTACATATTCTGATTCACAGTTGATAATGAAACACAGTTCTGCTTCTTGCTATACCAGGAGACCAAATTATTCCCCAAATAAAAACAGCCCCCACTTGTGGATTTCCTGTCATCCACATCACCTGCCCAGTCAGAGTCACTGAAACCAACCAAGTTAGTGTTAGTGTCATAAGAATACCAAATGCCTAAAGATGAAGTTCCAGAGATATATCTAAGAATCCTCTTCACATCAATCAAGTGAGATTGCCTTGGCTATGCTTGGTACCTAGCACAAACACATACTGAAAACATGATATCAGGTCTAGAGGCAAAGAGATATAGCAAACTACCAATCATGGATCTGTACAATGTTGGATCAACACTGCTACTAGTGCCATCTTTTGTTATCTTCACTGAAGAGGACATAGGAGTTTTGCAAGGTTTAGACTCTTGTAGCTCAAATCTCTTCACCAGATTCCTTGCATACTTCTCCTGGTTCAGGAAGATACCATTCTCCAGCTGCTTAACTTGTAGTCCCAAACAGTAGTTGAGCTCACCAATCATGCTCATCTCAAATGTTCCTGTCATAGACTCAACAAACTTGTCTAAAGTAGACTTGTTAGTAGAGCCAAATACAATATCATCCACATAAATTTGAGCAATGCATATATCAGAGCTTTTTCTAAGGACAAATAGTGTTCTATCTCCATCTCCTCTATTGAAACCTAGGCCTAACAAGAAATCAGTTAGCCTTTCATACCAAGCTCTAGGAGCCTGTTTTGAGCCATACAAAGCCTTTTCAAGTTTGTACACATGGTCAAGATGTTTAGAATCAGCAAAGCCTTTAGGTTGTTCTACATAAACCTCTTTGTCAATTAAACCATTCAGAAAGGCACCTTTAACATCCATTTGGTAAAGTTTAATCCTAAGACAGCAAGCAATAGCAAGAAGTAATCTAATTGATTCTATCCTAGCTACTAGAGCAAAAGTCTCATCCAAATCTATACCTTCTGCCTGAGTATAACCCTGAGCAACCAACCTATCTTTATTCCTCATAATTACACCATTCTCATCAGTTTTATTTTTGAAAATCCATTTTGTACCTATTACATTCACATGTGATGGCCTAGGCACTAGATTCCAAACTCTGTTTTTGGTGAATTGTAAGAGTTCCTCTTGCATGGCATTAATCCAGTAACTATCCTTGAAAGCTTCAGTAGCATTCTTAGGTTCAATGAAGGAAACAAAACAAGATGCATTATCAACAGTACATGAAGAAGACATGCAAACACACAACTTAGCCATATCCTTGTAATTGACCCTTTCTTTGTTGCGTGTTCTAAATCTTTCAGTAATTTGTCCAATTACTTGAGAGGCTGGATGATCTCTTTGTATCCTAAGAGGAGGATCTCTTCTGGATACAGGAATAACTTCATCTTCAGAATCTGGCAGCACAGATGTTGGCCTAACATTGGGGGTTTCAGGTGTTAAGTCAACATTTGTTCCGGTTTCCAGTTCAGCATCTCCAGCTTCTGTGTTCAATGTTGAGTCCAATGTTGGAGTAACATCTGAACTAGTGACTTCTTCAGTACCTGTAGAAACAGTTAAATCATCAAAAATGACATTCACTGATTCTTGAACAGTATGCAATCTTGGATTGTAGATCGTGAAAGCAGCACTATTAGGAGAATATCCAACAAATATACACTTTTCACTTTTGGGATCAAATTTGCTCAAATAATCTCTATTTTTTAGCAAATAGCAGTTAATACCAAATTCATGAAAGTGTGCTACTGTTGGTTTTGAACCCTTCAAGATTTCATATGGTGTCATAGTAGTACCAGGTCTAAGATAAACGCTATTACTAATATGACATGCAGTATTCAATGCTTCAGCTCAGAGTTTCTTAGATAGGTTTTTAGAATTCAACATAACTCTAGCCATCTCTTGAAGTGTTCTATTCTTCCTCTGAGCAATACCATTTTTCTGAGGTGTCTTAGGTGCAGAGAACTCATGGAAAATGCCTTTAGTTTCACAAAAATTAGCAAAGCTTACATTTTCAAACTCTTTTCCATGGTCAGGCCTAATTATTCCTACAGAAGTACCATACAGATTTTTAATACTAGCATGCAAAATCTTGAATGTGTTGAATGCCTCTGATTTTTCTTTCAAAAACTTAATCCATGTAAATTTTGAAAAATCATCAACAATAACAAAAGCATACTTCTTACCATTCAGGCTACTAACCTCAATAGGACCCATGAGATCAACAAGTAGCAATTCAAAGCACTTATCAGTTCTAGGGTTAGCACTTTGTACCTGAAGTGGTGGATGAACAACTTTTGTTTGATTACCTTTCAGACAGTCTTCACAAATAATTTTACTTGGGCTAGTAACTTTGGCAGTCCCCTTACAGCCTCTAACTTCTGTAGTTTCTCCAGATTTCTGTAGTGCACATGTCCTAACTTCTTGTGCCACATGACAGATTCATCTACCTTGGCATGGTAGCATTCTGCTTCATCTTGAGCAAGATAGCAGTTGTCTTTTGATCTTGTACCTGTCATGACACGGACATTGTCACTATTAAACACATCACATGAACTTTTATCAAAAGTAACTAGCAAGTTATCATCACAAAATTGGCTTATGCTAATTAAGTTTGCTTTCAATCCTTCAACCAACAACACATCCTTGAGCGGTGGAAATCCTTCAACATCCAATACTCCTTTTCCAATGGTTTTCCCTTTAGTGCCTCCTCCATAGGTAACTGTTCCAACAGTCAAAGGGAATACATATTTTAGGTTGTCAATGTTTCCAGTCATGTGCCTTGAACATCCACTGTCAAAATACCACTTACCTGCAAGGTTAGAGTACACAGCAGAAAAGACAACATTGCAAATAATTTTAACCTTAGGAGTTTTTATCCTTTCAGTCCAAGTTCTACTTTTATGTCCTTCAACTTTATTACCTAATGTTGGGATAACATTCAGATCAGAGGTTCTCCTAACATTGGCATAGCTGTTAAGTATTGTTTTCTTTTCAATCACAATTTTATATTTTTTACAATAAGGCTTAATGTGACCAGGTTGAAAACAATATTGACAGATAAAAGTAGACTTTTTCATAGCGTTGGAAGGGATTTCACAGCTCAAGTTATTGCTTTCCTTGATAAAACCAGCTTTCAAATAGGCAGAATTAACATCTTCAGAGGAAGGTCTTTCATCATAGCCCAAACCATTTTTACCTTGATTTCCCATACTCACCATTTCTTCAAGTTTAGAAGAAGATGATTTCCATTTAGCAATGGTTTGTTCAGCTTTATCAAATTTTATCTTAACCTCCTTCAGTTCAGCCCCAGTTTTGTCAAGGTCTCTCTCATACAGTTTCAGCATCTCCTTCATGCATCCAATCTCTTCGTTCAAGCTTTTGTTGCTCTTAATGAGTTTGTGATTCTCAAGCAACAGTTTGTGGTAGATAGACTTCAGGTCTTCAATGATTTCCTCCTGGGACATTTCACCTTCAAATAAATATTCTTCATCTAGATCCACTGTGCCATGAAAACAATCAAAGTTAGATTCATCAAAGTATGACGCAAGATAAGGTTCAGAATCAGAATCATATTCCTCCCAATCTGCAAAGAAGGTCTCCTGTTCTGATGTTGGATCCTGAATGTTGGGATAACATTGAGATCCGAAGCAGTTCAGGGAGTCTTCTGGCGTCCAGTCAATCTGAGTGAGTAGCGCAACAGTTTGAACCTCTTCTGATTGTTCTTCAGTTTCTCCAGAACTAAAGTCATCTTCATTGAAATCATCTACACAAACCCAATGAGAATTTCCTCTTTTTCTAAGAGTGTTAGCACATTCATTATCCATATGACCATATCCTTTACATTCATAGCATTGAACATCTTTTAACTTATCAGCTTCTAAAGAAGTAGGTTTTGATGCCATGTACTTCACAAACTTAGGAGGTAATTTCTTATAACCTAGTGAGCTATTACTAAGGTTCTTTTCTTTACCTTTTCCTTTAGGATTCAGCTTATTGAACTTCTTAGTAATTTTACCATAGTTTGAAGAAATTATTTCAAAATCATCATCACTTTCATTGTCAAGATTTGAACCTCTTAAAGCAACAACCCTATGTTTGCTAGGTTGTGAGGCAAGCTCCATCTCAAATTCTCTAAGAGTATTCATCAAGACTTGAAACTGTAGATTAGCAAGGTTTCTAGATTCACTCATTGCAATTTTCTTGAGAGCAAATTTAGATGACAGTGTTCTCATAGCTTTATAAACCATTTCTTAATTAGTCATAGCAAAACTTAGGTTTTCACATTGGTTAGCAATATCAAGAATTTTCTCAAAATAACTGTCAACACTTTCATCTTCACCCATCTCAAGTTTTTCAAATTCCAAAAGCAGTTGTCTATATTTAGAATCTTTAACGGCAGAATCTCCTTCACAATGTAATTCAAGTACATCCCAAGCATGTTTGGCTTTTGAACAATTCTGGATTAACTTGAACATGTGATGATTAACCCAACTAAAGATAGCATTAAGAGCTTTTTCGTTAGAGTTATAGAGACTTACCTCTGCTGCTGTCCAGTCTGCTTCAGGTTTGGGAACTAGATCACCTTCACCATCTCTTGGTAATGTTGGAAGAGAGTATCCATTGATCACAGATTGCCAAGCTCGAATATCAATGGCTTTGATGTGAGATTGCATTTTGATCTTCCAGTATGCATAATTGGAGACATCCAAAACTGGAATCCTGTTGGTATTAGGATTGACACTTTCCATTGTGTTGTATCACCTCCAAACCACCAGTGTAGTCGGTGTTTGGCTCTGATACCAATTGAAATTATCAGATCGTGGATTGACACAACAACTTTAAGAGTTAAGCTGGCATTGCCTTAACTCTATTTTGATCTTCTTGACAAGAGTAGTATGCAGCGGAAATAAAGAACACAAGAAGATATAATTTTAAGAAGTTTTCAATATTATTAAAAACTTCCGAGCCTTATGCCAAATAACCATAAAGGTTTTATCAAAAACGTTCCTCACAACAATTCACTCACGCTCTTTGTTGATCGGACTCAACGAAGCAGACAAGTAAGAACTACTTAACCTCTATGAACTAGATGTAAATAGTTGATACAAAAACTTCGCAAAAGCAAGATACAGACAATACAACGAATGATTAATCTCTCGGAATGTTTATCACGATTTTCTTGTCTTCATCTTGATAAACTTCACATCTTTTATAGATTTCTTGAGTCTTGAACGGCAAGATGTGTTGTTCACAGTTTTGGTAACTCTTGTTGTTTTCTTGTTGAAGATTGCCTTCTTTGTGAACTCAATATCTTTCCTGAATATGTGTTTCCATTGTTACCAAATTAACAAGGTAACACATCTCCTTCAATTCACAGAATCCTGGAAAAATTCGCATCGCAGAGAACAGCTAGCTTGTTTCCTTCTTTTGAAATCATGTGAGTTGACTATTCAACTTATCTTGAATTATGGAAACTTCAAGTAAGGAATCTTCCATAGCTCTTCCTTATGATAAAGATACCTTCCTGGACATAAACATAAACAACTAAAACCGTGGAACTTGGTTAATAGGTGAATAAAGGCAAAACTTAATTTTGGTAACTAAATGACAGTTTTCGCACAGACTCTCGGCTTTCAATGTTATCATCAATGTTAACTCAACATTGTCTAAAATTGTATCATCTAACATTGATTCCATAAATCATGCACTTTCAGTGATCATTCATATGCCACCCATTGTTCTTATTCAAATGCAAATCGACATTATGATCATCTAGGCGGAAGCACAACCATTGAGATTCCAGAAGCCAATACAACCCCTGAGATTCCAAAAGAAAACACAACATTTGATAATCTATAAGCCAACACAAACTCTAGTCCTTAAAATATAAGCAAATATTTTTATCCATTAGAAGCCAACACAACATCTGAGAACCCGGAAACCAACACATTCTTTGATCCTCATCAGCTGATACAACATCATAAGTCCATCCGAGAACACCTTATGTTAGTGCCTTAAGTAGCTTCATTACAAACAACTGGAAGAAGAGTTAGCTACAACCTTAAATGTCAAAGAGAGTGATGATAATGATCGAGATGTATGGGTTCGTAAAGATTCAAAATACTCTTAGTGGACAGTAACAATGATCCGATGGAAGACAACATTTTATTTGATGAAAGCGTAGATGAGGATGCTAAGTGAGTTGGTTTGACACCTCAAAGAAGACCATCAACAAGCTCATACACTAACCATGACATTGACAATGACAAGTATTATATGCAAGAAGAATAACAAGTACAAGATACTAGTTGTTTGCAAGAAAAGTGGTTGCCCATGGAGGGTGTTTGCATCAAGAGTTCCTGGTGAAGATACACTTCACATCAAGACTCATGAGGGCCTCATGAATGTTCAAAGCAAGAAAAAATGATCCAACCAAATGAAAAATGGAATGCAAAATAGTACTTTAAGAAGATTAAGAGTGGGCCTAACTGCGTAGTGAACTCCATTCTTACCATAATTCAGATGGATGCTAAGTTAGTATTCGGCAAGCATCAAATATATATGGCCCTAAGAAAGGTAATTTCTAGTGGCAATGGTACTGATGCCAAGTAATATACCTGATATGGTGCTATGTTGATGAAATCACGAAAACTAAGGGTACCACTGTTAGGATTAAATGCAAGTTGTTTGGTGAAGAAGCAAAAGTCAAGAGATTGTATATCTATTGGAGAGAACTTAAGAGGGGGTTTCTAAGTGGATGTGGGCCTATAATTTTCTTACATGACACTAAATTGAAGATGACAAATGGGCGGGGAGGGGGGTGGACAACTGTTAGTGTAGATGCAAATAACTACATATATCCATTTGCGTATGTGGTTGTTGACAAAGAGAAAAAAATAGGTGGTTGTGGTATATTTCCATCTTGGCTGAGGACCTGAATATCCAGAATAGCTATAAGTGAACAATCCTCAGTGACAAGCACAAGGGATAAATGATGTTGTTCATGAGGTGTTTCCTGACATTGCGCAATGTTCCGTGTGGTGCACTTATATGCCAACTTCAAGAAAGAGCACACAGACTTAACTTTGAAGCATATACTTTGGAATGCAACCAGAGCTACAAGAATGGAAGACTTTTAAGAGATCATGAACAACCTAAAATATAAAGATGAATTGGCATATCAATGGCTCATTCAGAGCCACCTGCTCAATGATGCACATCTTATTTCAGATTACACAACAAGAATGATCTACTCCTAAATAGCATGTTAGAGAGCTGTAATGCTCTCATAGTGAAGGCAAGATCCATGCATGTAATTGACATTTTTCAGAGCATAAGAATGATACTGATGAAAAGAATAAGGGTTAAAAGAATTCAATAGAGAGGGTCAAGAACCCGTCAAAGCTATATCGCAAGCTTTATCCGACAATTGAAGTATTGAAGGAAAGATCAATGGGCTTCAGGCCACATTGGAATGATCACATGGAGTTTAAAGTGGATACTCCTTCCAGAAATAAGTACACACTTCATCTGAGAGAAAAATGGTTCCATTGTAGAAGGTGAGAGCTTAATGGGATACCATGCCCACGTAAAATCGATGGGTTGTACTTCATGTATATGAAGCTTGCACATGTAATTTACAATTATTACAAGAAAAGTACTCATCTGGTGATATACAATAGCTATATATTAGCAATGCATTCCAAGGAAGTATGGACAACACCGAATACAACTTCAGCAGCATTGATGCCTCCTGTAACAAAACAATGCTTGGGAAACCACATAAATACTATAAAAAGAAAAAACTAGAAGAGTTAAAGGAAAAAATAGCTAAAGAAGATATGGAGGGTTGAAGAATTGGAAACCAGAGTATGCTAATGACGTGTAGCTTCTACCACGCTGTGGGGCATAACATCAGGGGTTGCAAGAAAAGGAAGAGAAATTATGTTGCTGCATCTGCAAAGGGAAAATAAAAAGGAAAAGGCCCAAATCTTGAACCAACTACCGTTAATACAAACAAGGGTATATGCCTAACACTCTTATTAATTTTGATTCAAAAACTCGTGTCATAGAGTTCTATTTTGAATGAGATGTTTTTGCACGGTGTTGTTGCTGACAAGACTGTTGTGAGAACACAAGCCTCACAAAAAGGGAATTAGACATATATGCATACATGTTCATAGGTCAAATGAAAGTTCATGGCCACCGGAGCTAGTGGTTCTGGCACCATTGGGGAATGATGCAAGCAATGTTACTCAGTTAGCTCCTCAACCTCATGTTAAAGAATAAGGCAAGAGGAAGGGTGTTGAAGGTGTTTCTGAAATGCACTAGCAAATTCAAATTCAAGGGAGGCCAATGACAAAAAGTCAAACCACTCTAGTGAAATATTAGAGTTTTGCAGGGAGCACCACAACTAAATCAAGGAGATGAGTCATTTTTTTATCAACACTCCTATCACCTAACTGGAAACAAGTACAAAACCTGTTCGGCAACAAGTTGACGCTGCTAGGAATCGGCTTAAACCCCACCACCAAACAAGAATGTTGGTGTTCCATATAAAGATGTACAAATGATGTTTACAAGCACAATAGAGGATGCTCTGAGAACTAGACTTTGAATGTATTTTGTCTTGATAATGCAGTGTGATAAGCGTCTATTTAGCGTGATTTAAGTATATGTTTGTTTATGATTTTGAATGCTTAAGATGGCATATTTACTTGTTTTATCATTTTTTTTGTTTTATTATGAATTTATGGACTCAAGACAAAACGAGGCTAAATAACGGCAAAAATGGATGTTTTGGGTAATAATTAGTCAAGACACTATTTCGGGATGTTCAAAAGCTAATTGAGCTCTACGGCACCACACTAAGGTAAAATACTAAACATAGCACGATTGAAAGGGAAGAAACCATGAGACCGCATGGAGTTAATCATAAAGTCGTGCGACCAACATTACATAGCGTGTGTGGGGAGTGATCAAATGGCTCATCGCGCGAGTGGCGCGCGATAAAAATAGAAAATATGGTCCATTGTCCGATACCCTAAAAAGAAACCGGGAGTAGAGACAACTATAAATAGGAGTCTAAGTTCGGTAGCGATGGTACCAGCTAAAACACTTTCAACCACTTTCCGACAGAGAAACCCTGGGAGTTTGTCACCAGAGAGAAAACACCATCAAAGTCTTATTCTAGTTTAGTAGAGTCATTGTTTTGAGAGAAAATAGTTTCTGAGGTAGAAGATAACAAAATGGAGTAATAATAGGGTCAAGTAACAACGTTCCACCGGATCCGAGAAGCTTTTTTCTAATCTCTTTACTTTGTCTATGATATTTACTTCTTTATTGATTGTTGAACTCATGACTATGTGGAGCTAACATACTCGTTGTTTAGAGTAAGGGAGTTATCTAATTTATGAATATGTTTATTTCCTCTACATGATGTGTGTTTGATAATCTTCAATATCTAGATTGAATAGTTACTTATGCTATATAACTAACCATAATCTCATTGGGATAACACAAAAGCACTCGTGCAGGGTGCCCTGAATGTAGAATGCTAAGGTTAGTTATATATATGCGATTTGTGAGTATGGATTTGCGAAAGCAACTGATGCACAACCTTTAGGTTACACTAGATCAATCTTAACTTTGTACGTTTTGTTAACACGATTTGAATGAGTTAATTGGATTGCAGATTTCATCTCTTATAAAACAACTGACAACTTGGATGATCTGTTAACACGGTAGGTTATTAGAGACTCATAGGTGTATGGTTGGGATAACTCCTGCTATATGTTACGGATCCATTAAACATGCAAACATCAAATAACTATCAAGTATTGTAAATTGATATAGGTAGTTTGTCTATGAATAATTATGATTACATCATTGTGAAACCCGATCTCTCAACAATCTTTTCAATTATTGTTTACCGCCACAATCAATCAATCAATCAATCATTAAATTATATTCTTTAGTTTAGTTTAGTTAGTTAATCAATCTTCCTTCGAGCATGATTAGTTTAATTGATTAATTGTTTTCATTAGTTTAATAGTTTAACTGCTTTAATTATTTTCTTGCATTCAAAATTTAAAACTAAAAAGATATTTTATTACTTTTTCTGCATCCGTATATTAATTTCCATTTTATTCTAGATTAAACATACTTAGCATAAAAAGCATTAAAATCATCTTTAGTATAGAAAGCATTCATATTATTCATAAACATTCATTACATCCTGCAAACACAGGAGAAAATATCGTGATAATTGTTGGTGTTTTGCATTTAAGTGATTCATACATTCATACACCACTCTCTTGGGATACGACACTTAGTTCGTAGCTATGCTTATTATTTTATTATAACTTGATTCGTGCGCTTGCGACAAAGTGACATTTAGGTGTACCATTCTCTTGTTAACTTATATTCAATTTTATTACTCTTAAACACGCCCCCATCGAGTTTTGGCGCCATTTTCGGGAAGTAACGGCACTGTTGTGTGTGAATCATTTAGCTTAATTGTTGAGACACTAATAACTTTTGTTGTTTGCAGTTGAGGAGTATGTATGGAGTCATTTAATGATTTTCCACCTACACTTCTCAACAATGAGAAGGAGGGATGCTTGAACACTCATTTTGCTGAAAATTTACCAATCAAATAGTTTGGAGGATGGTATGTACCAAAAATTCGTGATGTAAAGACCAAAGGGGACGAGAATCTGCAAGAGATCGTGCAAGGAAGATATTGTCTGGATCTTTTTAGATTAATTAAGGAGGAACAATTCAATGAAAACTTGAAAAGATATCCCTACCCACATGTAGAAGTACTATCCCAAATATGCAACAAATTTGGGTATAGTGACATCGACATAGCAAAACTTTGGTGTAATGACAAATTCTTGAATTCTGAAAATAAAAAACAAGAAAAGGATTGCAATTTTTTTTTGATTAAATTTAAAGAATAATTTGGGATACAATCTCTACCTAATCCTCTGATTCAATTCTACAAGAACAATATTAAAATTTGTAGTGAAAATCTTCAACTTGATCTTCGCTGAAATAGTTTGAACTCGGAGAACGTTAATTCGAGGGTCCTTGGACTTCAATTAAACGGTGATTTGATTTGAGGATTTGATGAACACCGATTTGACTTAGGATTGATGGACACCAATTTGACTTAGGGATTTGATGGACACCAATTTCACTTGGGGATTTGATGAACAATGATTGGATTTGAGGATTTATTTGACTTGAGGATTTGATGAACACCGATTTGACTTGTGGATTTGATGAACACCAATTTTACTTGGGGATTTGATGGACACCGACTTGACTTGAGGATTTGATGAAGGATGATATGATATTCGTCCTCAGTTCTTTGGATTTGTGGGTTTTGATCTTCCTAGTACGGATTTTAATCTTCAAAAATGGTTTTCCGAGGGTCTCGGGACTTGATCTCGGATCAAAATGGGTTTTTGGTTTGAATGTTGTTGAAGAACGGTATGAATTTGATTTGGATTTCTTGAATTTATTGAAGATTTAATCTTCTTGGCAGAGACACGATCTTCAAAAAACGGTATTTTAATGAAATTGAGGGTTGATGGCGGATTGAAAGATGTTCTTAACGAAGAACATCTTGAAGATGGTTGAATGATACCTTTGAAGATTGTTGAGCTTGTTGAAGATGATTTGGACTTCCTTGCTCTGAATTCTTCAAGCTTCAATAGGTATCTTTGTTTTCCAAGGGCACCGCTATTTATAGTTGTAGAGTGAATCTCAATCTGAATCTCCTGATGAGTTGAACGGTTGTGATCGCGTCTACGATTTCTTTATTTGGAAGACTTGATGTAAATGAATCTTCTTGATATCTCTTGAATATTCAATCTTGGAGGAGAAGACTTTCCTTGTCTTGATATTTGATGAATATATTTGTTTAACCCTTTAAAACATTAGGATTAAATAATATACATTTATTTTTCTTTTTTTTACTCTACAAGACATTATCTAATTTAATTGGATAATTTAACCCCAATTAATAAATAAGACATTATTCAATTTATCCATCATATATATTAAAATCAATAAATTTAACTACTTTACTTTGGAAATAAATTTATTATCAATCCAAAATAAAATAGAAAAATAAATTGAAAATTAATATATTATTCTCCACGTGTCGAGATTTAATTAGACATAAATTTTAAATGTCTACAAATTTCCCCATTGTGACTTGTTCGCGGAGACGTAATGAAACATGTCGAGAACGAGTCACAATTTAATTGACACGACAAGTATGCAACAATAATTTTATTGTTGAATAACATAGGCTAATTTCCACTATTTATGTATTTGAGGGTCTAGACGAACCATGTGCATCACACAATTGCTCCAATCTTTTTTTTTTGGTTGCCTCACACGGACCAGGGACATGTGATAATTGCCTTCCCACCAGATTTGACCGGTCAACTTCTTTTTTTGGCGGAGCCCGCCAGTTGTGGTTCATATGAACCAAGCGCATGTGATAATTCCTATCTCTTTCCATTTGAATTCAACAGACAACTTCCCTTTTCTCTTTTTTTTTTTTGTTTTTTTGGCTGCTGCTCGTTCTTTTCTCCCTAATTTTTTTTTAATTCAAAGGAAATATTTGAAGGAGAGATTTCTTTTCTTCAAAAAGGAAATTCCTTGTGCTTCAATTATTTGCTGGAATTCTGTGGAGAAAGAAAGTTTACAAACTCAACATCCACTTTCAACTATAAAAGAAGGCTTGGAGCATAAGTTCTTCTTCATCCACAAAAAAAACCTTTCCCAACGAAATTTCTTTCAGTAACAAAGATTTTCTTCTTCTTTTGTTAGACAGATCTTGCTGCAATTTTAGCGAATTTGGCGAGAATTGATCCAGTTCGGGTGAAGATTTCGTCACATACTTCCTCGAGAGTGCAACGAACAGAAACATAAGCTTTCTTGTTCTTCTTCCCTTTTTTTCTGATATATATATATATATATATATATATAAATATATATATATATATGATGCATATTATACAATCACAAGGATTTAACTATTTCACTCTTTTTTGTTGTGCAGCGATTCAGAGAAGGAGATCAACTTACGGGAACAAGAGCCGACGAACGAGACATCCTTTTCTTCTTCGTACGGTAGGAATATCAACATTTTCTTTTTTTTCTTTCTTTTTTTTTCCTTCTTTCTTTCGCAGCAACAACAAGGTATTTTGCTTTTTTTTGGGGGGGGGGGGGGGGGGGGGAGGGGGGGTTCTCAACGCAACAGGTTTTTTGCTCTTTTTTTTGGTTATTTGCTTTATTCTTCTCCGTCAATTGCTAACTTGTCTTTCTAACCCTTTTGTTTCATTATTTGTGTTGACAGTTCACACACAATGGTGAAATTCGGCCAGGCCTATAATTCGAAGGGAATTGAGACTTTAACCATCACCCACGATGAAAACCAACGGGACACAATATTGGAAGTTGGTACCCCTCTTGCCCGAATTTTCACAAGTCGATGGCCCACTTTGATTAACACCACTAAGCCTAAAGACTGGACCGAAGAGTTTCCCAAGCCCTCCAATCAATCTCTGCTGTCATTCGTGCTCCGGTCTCCTCACCACCGAGTATCAAACGATGATCTTCCTTTCGACACCTTGGGGCGACGCATTGCCAAAGGAGATGCCATGTGGGACGATGCATTTTTTCACTTTTCCGGAAAAATCCATTACTTCACCGGATATTGGGAGCGGACAGAAGATGTCCTTGTTCGGTGCAAGCCTACACTTACTTCCACCAACACGTACGAGCCGGTCTATGCGTCCTTATTCACCTATGAGTGCAATTTGGAAATCCTAACAGCCTTGTGCGAAGCATGGTCACCGTCTACAAACACCCTTGTCATTTCACTTGGAGAGCTCTCGATTTCATTATGGGACTTGGAACATCTTGCCGGTCTGCCTATATTTGGATTCCAGTATGACGAAGTCATACCGAGCGAGAGAGAACTTTTCGGCAAAGAGAAAAACAAATATCACCTGCCGCGGTCATGCAGAGTTTTGTTCCATGCATTTCACCTAATCCGAGCACATGTTGGTGATGACGATCCTCGAGTGCCAATCAAAGAGTGGATCAACGTTTGATCGAAGAAAGAGGTCAAATACAAATGTCCCCCATCACGCAAGGAGAGAAAAAGCGTGCGCCAACCTCAATCGACACACAACCCTTCCGGAAGGCTCGAGCCATGCAATCGGTGGTCTTCGCAAGAAGAGATTCTATTTACACAACTCGGTGTCAAAGGTAATTGGAAGGAAGAGACATTTTTGGCAGCTCACTTACCTTGCTGGTTGTGCATCTTTGTTCTCCATGTGAAGGATGTTGGCTTTATCCGTCCGAGTACATTCAAGATGGCAAGTCTTATAGCCAGCGGTCAAAGAGTATGGTTTGCCATTCCGGTAGTAGCGTCGATTTAGAAAGGGTTGAATGCAATATCAAGGTCTACTTAACTGTCTCGAGGGTGCCTTCCTATTCCGATCCATTTTGTCTACGGGTGGGTGGCGTAATATTTCAAGACTCAGTTTTCCATCCACTCAGAGTCGTAGAAACCTAGAATGACGGTATTTTCTGGAGAAAATGGAGCAAGGCCTTTTGATCCAAAAGAAGCTCGCAATAGGATTCATAGAGGAGACTATACCACTTGGGCATGCAACCTTCTTCCAAACGTCAATGACGTCGCACTTGTGGATCGCGGTACCCTTGGCGAAGCAGAGCATGACTATTTTATCAACCTTCGATCGTGCTATCTTACTTTGAGGCAAGGCGAGACTTTTGATGTAGAGCACTATACTCCGCATCGATTCGGCCGACAATTTGGATATTATCAAGATGTCCTTGGCGTACTCAACAATGACTACCGCGAAGCTTCTTTGGATGAAGAACTTCGTTTTTGGAGGTTAAGTCTTGCACAAAGGACATATTCAAAGGTTTGGATTCCCAATGCTCCTCTTAACACAAGAAGGCACTTTTTGGATAGTTATAAGTCATGGATAACCAAAACCCATATGAGCTACCTTGAAGACAATATCGATTCTTTACTTTTTCCTCAAAAGCGCTTGATACTTGGTGGAGATGATAATGTCGCACAAAGTCGTGACAACCAAATTGCTCCTGTTGGGAAGAGCTCGCGAGACTCGCCACGCATTGCAGTAGAGGAATCAGCGAAACGAAAAATCATTGTCAAAGAGAGCGGCAACAACGAAAATGGCAACCACAACTGGAAGAATGTTAAGAAAGACTCAAGTGTCTCGCACCCTATCCGCGACATTGGACTTGGCTGTATAGGTATTGGCCAACTTTGCTATTTATTTCCATACATATATAAATATACATACATGTATACATATGTATATGCTCCTAACTTTCGACATATCCCTTGTAGACGGGCAAATAGAGGATTTCTGCTTTGAAGGGTGATAAGCATCATCCTCAAACCAGCGAAGGGTCTACTTCATGTGTTGGCACTAAACCCTCAAAAGATGACAAAGTGCATTCGAAACTAGGAGACTCAAAGAATGGCAAGGAGAGCTCTCCACTTGTTTCCGTCTCTGTTTTCAACGGTGGAGTCTATTAGAAATTCATGACAAGAGGTATCTCAACTCCCTATGGGCCGATTTTAGCGGGAGGATTGTTCGTGCACCAATTAACCAAATTTCTTCTTTCAAAGATGAATTCCACATTGTTTTTGAAAGAATGAAGTTGGTTGGGAAGGAAAAAGTTGCACCCTTAGACGCCTTAGTGAGCAATTTTTTTGATCAAGCCGCTGCTTATGATGTGCGAAACACCGCAATATTGGAAAGCTCATCACTTCTTCAACAAATTTCAGAAATAGGGGGCCAAATATCTGATGCCAGAGCAGACAAGGCAAAGGGATCCTCACAAATTATGTCCACAGAAGATGAACTTCAAAGTGTTAAAAGAAGATTGAAAGACTTAAAGTCGAAGAAAGAAAGCTTGACGTCATCCTTGAATAGCCAAAAAGAGTTTTTTCGAGCTGCCGAAGATAAGCTCTCTGATTTGGAAGAGAAGATATCCGTTCTTAAAAGCACTCTTCCAATTACTGATGCATAGATGGAAGAATTAGCCGTTATGAGGATACACATGGAGACTGCAGAACTAGAGTTGGGGGATGTGAGGCCTTTTGTTTGAGAGAGATTTCCCTTGTTTTGTTTTTCTTCATCTTTGCTTTAGTGGTATACTTTATTTTATTTTGCTTTGGATTTGTAGCATCATCAAAACTTAGAGATTAATAAAAGATTTACCTTTATTTACCTCATTTTTAGTTATTCATTAAATTTGGCATTATGTTTTTTTCCCATGAATACTGTAACGCAACAAAACCAACTTAAGAGAATATCATGACTGAACTTAGAGGGGTGCCGTACACAGTCATAATGTACCTCAATAAAAGGATCAAGTCATAATGTAGTTGAAAGAAATCAAAATTGATTTGAGAGGGGTGTCGTACACAGTTTATACTCATGTGGGCCACGAGTATTCATTCCTTAACCACTTTCAACAAAGTGGGGTATTTAAAATTTTAACCACATAAAACACTTTTAGTGGGGTAAGTTATCATTTTAACCACATAATTTACCATTGGTGGTTGCCATCCACAATTTATACTCATTCGAGCCAGGAGTAACATGCAGTTTAAGCTTGTGTGTCATGGTGCATGCTTCAGTCATCAAGGGTAGTATTGTTTTAAGAATTTTCCATTGATAGGAGCAATTCTTAATCCATCTTCGGCAACCAACTTATATGCGCCATTCGTGTATACCTATGTGAAGACATAAGGACCATCCCACTTTGATGTGAACTTGCTTCCGGTTCGATGAGTGATAATGATGGGCCTTCTCACTGCGAGAACCAAATCACCAACTTGAAAGAGCGTCGGCGGACCTTTTTGTTAAAAGACTTGGAGATACGAGCTTGATAGCACTCAAGGTTTTTTTGCGCTTCTAGCCTTCTCTCATCAAGGGCATCTAGCTCTTGCAAGCGCAAACAAGCATTCTCTTCTTCGGTGAGTCCTTCTTGCAGAGCTATCCTTAAAGACGGGATTGTTTGCTCAAGGGGGAGAACTGCTTCTACTCCATAGACCAAAGCATGAGGGGTTACTTGAGTTGGCGTTCTGTGTGTAGTTCTATATGCCCATGAAGCTTATTCTTTCATGCCAATATTTCTTTGACTTTGCCACCACTTTCTTTAGCAAGTTGCAGAGAGTTTTGTTGAACGCTTCGGCGAGGCCATTAGAAGCAGCATAATACGTGGAAGAGTTTCCTTGCTTGAATCCAAACTTCTCACGCAACTTGGCTACCAAATTATTGCAAAACAGCTTTCCATTATCAGTGACAATGCATCGGGGAACTCCGTAGCAGTAAATGATATTGGTACAAATGAAGTTGACAACAGTCCCTTTTTTGACTTCTTTGAAAGGCACAGCTTCGGCCCATTTTGAGAAGTAGTCGGTTGCAGCCAAGATGTACAAGTGTCCATCGGAAGACTTTGTCATAGGACCGACAACGTCCAAGCCCCACAAATCAAAGGCCAAGAAGTTACAATTGGATGCAAAGGTTCAGGCGGCTGATGGATGAAGTTTGAGTAGAATTGGCAAGCTTGACATCTTTGTGCATACTTCATGCAATATAAAACTATGGTAGGCCAGTAGTAGCCCATTATTTTGATGCGAAAATGCAACTTTGGACCAGACTGATGAGCTCCACAAATCCCGGAATGTGCTTCTTCCATAGCTTGCATAGCTTATTCTATTCCTAGGCAGCGCAAGAAAACTCCATCAAATGAGCGCCTATAGAGTGTGTCTTTATAGAAGATGAAGCGAACTGCACGACGCCTAATGTCAATCTTTTGACGTATGTCATCGGGCATATTTTCGTGCTTCAAGTAGTCCACGAATGATTGTCGCCAATCTTCCACTTCAATTTCGTATACCTCAACAACATGACTTTCATTATTATTACCTTGGTCGTTGTTATCTTCTAGAACAGGCGGGAGTACCCATTTGTGGCACACGAGTATGGACGTCTTCTCTTCTGATGTAACCAACATAGAAGCAACTTTAGCTAATGCATCTGCTCGCCCATTATCTTTCCTCAACACATGCTCTACTGTAACGTCACCAAGAGTTTTGATCAATCTTCTTGTATACTCAACATATGGTAGGAGCTCTGGCTTCTTAACCTCAAATTTGCCATACAATTGATTGACAACCAGCTTGGAATCGCCATACACTTTTAGGTGAGGTTTCCTCAGCTCGATTGCCATTTCTAACCCAAGTATCAAAGCTTTATATTCCGCAAGATTGTTTGAGCAATTTTGAGTTAATGTGAAGTAATACGGCAAGACCTCTCCATTAGGCATGAGAAAGATAACACCGGCGCCAACTCCATTTCTATGTGCAGCACCATCAAAGTACATTTCCCATGGAGGAGTGACTTCAATCATGAGCGCATCTTCATTGGGCAAGTCGTCCATTAACTCCCACTCGGCAGAAATAGGGTGGTCAGCTAGAAAATCCGCCAATACTTGTCCTTTCACAGCCTTTTAAGGGATATATGCAAACTCAAACTGTTGTAGCTGAAGGTACCATCTTGCAAGTCGGTCAGACAACACCGGCCTCGTCATGACATACTTCAAAGAGTTTGCTCTGGATACAAGACGAAGAGTATGAGCTTGAAAGTAATGCTTCAATTTTTGAATTGAGAACACAAGGGCTAGGCAAACCTTTTCAATAGGAGCGTACTTCAACTCATTCAGCGTCATTGTTCGACTTAGGTAATAAAGTGCATTTTTCTTCCCTTTGTCATTTTCTTTGGCGAGCAATGCCCCCACTGATCAGAGGATGTCCCGGTACAGGAGCGGCTAAAACGGGAGGTTTCATCAGATATGACTTAATTCATTCAAAAGCATTGCGACAAGACTCGTCCCACCTAAATGGAACGTCTTTCTTCATCAAGTGACTGAAAGTTTGGCAACAACCGGCTAAAGTTGAGATGAACCTTCGGAGATACGCCAATTTTCCTTGTAGACTTTTGAGTTCATGAATATTTCGTGGCTCCGACATATTAACTATTGCATAAACTTGGCTTGCTCGATTTCAATGCCTCGCTGTTGAACAATGAAACCAAGGAACTTTCCCGATGTTACGCCAAATGAACACTTCATAGGGTTCATCCTTAATTGATACTTCCGCGGTCTCTCAAAGACTTTTCGTAAGTCACTTATGTGATCTTTCCTTTCTCTCGACTTTATGACAAGATCATCCACATAATACTCAACATTCTTGTGCAACATGTCGTCGAAGATGTTTTGCATTGCCCTTTGATAAGTAGCACCTGCGTTCTACAATCAAAACGACATCACGTTGTAGCAATATATACCATTTGGAGTACGGAAAGCAGTCAATTATTCATCCATTGGAGCCATGCGAATTTGGTTGTATCTGGAAGATTCGTCCATGAAAGACAAGGCTTCGTGTCCCATGGTAGCATCAATAATTAGTTCTACAATCGGTAGAGGAAAGTCATCATTAGGGCATGCTTCGTTCAAGTCTCTAAAGTCAACGCAAACCCTGATTTGTCCATTCTTCTTTCTAACCGGCACAATGCTAGAAATCCAAGTTGGGTATTTGACTTCTCTAATGAACCCGACTTCAATGAGCTTGTTGACTTCGGCTTCGAGTAATGGGACTAAGTTAGGTCGAAACCTTATTTGGGCTTGCTTGACAGGACGAACATCTTTCTTCACTGATAAGTAGTGTACCGCCACCTATGGGTCCAAGCCTGGTATTTCTTTGTATGACCAAGCAAACACATCCTTGAACTCGTGCAACAACTCAACGTAACTTTGTTCTTCATCAGCTCCGAGCAATGCACTTATGTAAACCGGTCTTGGGTCATCGACGTTGCCCAAGTTTACTTCTTTTAAATCATCAACCATGGCCTTGACACCCTCCTCCTACTCAACAAGCGCATCTTCGGCGTCCTCTTCAACATCTTCTTCATGAGAAGTGATATGGCATGACGACCCTACACTCTCTTCATCTTCGTGTTTGGTCTTCGTGATCACCACATTTTGCAACTTGACTTTGAGCGTTTCACCATAAGATACTATCAAGCCTTCGTGGTGAGTCATTCGAGATGGGATCAGACTTTGCACTTTCTTAGAGTTTGATGACTTGAGGTTTATCTTAGCATGTGTCGACATATGCGGAACACTCAACCTCTTCCAATCAAACCTTTTATTTGGACCAAGCCTATCGAAGACTGTTTTATTCGGACCAAGCCTATCAAAGACTGTTTTATTCGCACTAAGTCTATCGAAGACCGTTTTATTCGGACCAAGTCTATCAAAGACCGTTTTATACGGACCAAGTCTATCAAAGATCGACATATGTGGCATCTTCTCTTCGCGGCCTATGGTTGAACCCTCTACTTCGCCTACGTAGTTGGCGTTAGCTCTTTTTATAGTGATACGAACTAGGTTTGGTGGCTTGTAGCCAAGACCTATCCGAATGCTTGGAACGGTATGCCATTTTTCCTTTGGCATGAGTTGTGTGGTATTGAGTCCGTATGGCTTCTCTGCAGCAGCATCAAGACTGAAGCCCTCCAATCGTGGTTCTTCAATAGAGTCATAGCCAGCTTTGACTAGCAACTTGAAAGCTTTTGGGTCAAAGCATTCCTCAATCCTTTTTGTGGGTAATGTTCCATGCTCTATTTCGGGCCCTTTGGATGGACGAAAAAATCCTTCAAGTGGCGGAGATGGTCCTTTCCTTTCAAGTGTTGTAAGAGGGAATTTAAGTTCTTTCAAAGGATTTGTCTCAACGAGAGATCCATAGATTTTACTCTTTTCCGTGTCACTTGTGTTATCCGAGCCGTTTGCACCATGCTGCTGGAGTTGCTCAGTTCCATTGGGTCTCACGGTGTTGTTTCCTTCAATGTAGTATTTTGCATCTGCGACATGCGATTTAGCATCAGAAAAAGGCTTTACATCACCATGTACCTTTCTTTCGACTCCATCTTGGTAATATCCAAAGCACTGGTGTAGTGTCGAAGGAACAACGCCATTTTCATGTATCCAAGGTCAACCCAATAACATGTTGTAGGATGTGTTGGATTCGATGACATAGAATAGTGTACTAGACGACATATCTTCAATAAGAAGATCTAATCTTGTGATGGCGATGGCTCTTTGCCCCCATTGGTTGCAACCTTGGATCATCAGACAACTACTTGATAGCTCATCCACCGAGATCCCTAATTCATTCAAAGTGCATAGAGGCAAGACATTGACTGCAGAGCCTCTGTCGACCAGCATTCGATTGACTCTTTTGCATATACCACAATGCTTTTTCTTTGGTCGCTGTTATCATTTGCCTTGGCTTGGATTCTTAACGGAGCAACATCCACCGCCATAGATTCTTTGGTAAGTGTTTTTTTGAAAGGTTTGCCTCATTTCCTTGCATCTTGTTTGTCTTTGAATCTTCTAGGATCTTGCATATGTGGTCAATTGACTCCGCTTGCCACCATACTCAGTTCCATGTCATGAGCACGAGTTGCTAACTCTTCAAACGTCCTTGGTTGTATTCCTTGAAGAATGTAACGAAGCCCCCATTGCTTGCCTTGGATGCACATCTCCATAGCCGAGGTCTCGGACAACCGATCCTTGCAATTGAGACTCAAGTTTCTCCAATGGTTTATGTAATCAATCACTGCCTCTTCATCCCATTGGCGAGCATTTGTGAGTTCGATCATGCTTACAATCCTTCTTGTGCTGTAGAAGCTATTGAGGAATTTTTTGCTCCAACTCGTCCCAACTATCAATTGAGTTTTCTTCCAAGTCAGTGTACCAATCAAATGCATTTCCCTTCAATGAGCAGACAAATTGCTTGACAAGATGATCATTGTAAGTTCCGGCATTGTTGCAAGTCTCAACAAAATGAGCTACATGTTGCTTTGGGTTGCCTTTGCCATCAAACTGCTGGAAATTGGGTGGTTGGTAACCATTTGGCATCTTCAAGCTATCTATCCTTTGAGTGTACGGTTTGGAATAGGAAAATGATGATTTGAAGCCTCTGTCTAGTCTGTCCTTGATAGTATCTATGATGAACTCCTTTAGTTGATCAGCTGGAATCATGCCATTTGAAGAGACTTGGAACTCCTTGGCAATAGACTTTTCCTTCTCATTGGATAGCTGCTTCATGGATGTTTCACCCTCTTCAAAGCCTCCAAACTTTAGTTCCTTTACATGACTTTCTTCCTCCTTGTCTTCCATACTCAACAATTTTTCTATCTTGGAGTCTTGGTCTTGCACATGTTTGTTCAGCATCTCAATGGCTTTGGTCAACATCCCAATTTTTTCCTCCAAAGTTGTAGTGATTGTTGTCAATGCGTGCACTGTATCCAACGAAGATGAAAAACCCGATGCAGAGTGAGGAGTTGGTGGGGAGGAGTTGTCGCCCTCAACATCCCCGTAATTGTTGACAGTTTTGGAGGCAAATGAGTCCTTTTGAAGAATGTCGTGGATGACTTCACTTGTCATCTCCGTGGATGGATCAACCAATAAGTCGGACATCCTTCATGTCTTGACTGGTGCCATATGGTTGACTTGTTGTTCTTGATGAAAGAAGATGAGAGGTAGAGAGGTCCCACTGGGCGTGCCAAATTTGTAATGACAAATTCTTGAATTCAAAAAAAAAAACAAGAAAAGGATTACAAAATAATTTTTGATTAAATTTAAAGTATAATTTGGGATGCAATCTCTATCTAATCCTATGATTCAATTATACAAGAACAAAATCAAAATTTATAGTGAAAATCTTCAATTTGATCTTCGCTGAAATAGTTTGAACTCGAAGAAATGTTAATTCGAGGGTCCTTGGACTTGATCTCGAATTAAACGGTGATTTGATTTGAGGATTTGATGAACACCGATTTGACTTAGGATTGATGGACACAAAATTGACGTAGGGATTTGATGAACACCAATTTGACTTGGGGATTTGATGAACAATGATTGGAGTTGAGGATTTATTTGACTTGAGGATTTGATTAACACCGATTTGACTTGGAGATTTGATGAACACCATCTTGACTTGGGGATTTGATGGACACCGATTTGACTTGAGGATTTGATGAAGGATGATATGATCTTCGTCCTCAGTTCTTTGGATTTGTGGGTTTTGATCTTCCTAGTACAGATTTTGATCTTCAAAAATGGTTTTTCGAGGTCCTTATGACTTGATCTCGGATTAAATTGGGTTTTTGGTTTGAATGTTGTTGAAGAACGGTATGAATTTGATTTGGATTTCTTGAATTTATTGAAGATTTGATCTTCTTGGCAGATACACGATCTTCAAAAAATGGTTTTTGGATGAACTTGAGGCTTGATGGCCGACTGAAAGATGTTCTTAACGAAGAACATCTTGAAGATGGTTGAAGGATACCTTTGAAGATTACTGAGCTTGTTGGAGGGGATTTGGACTTCCTTGCTCTGAATTCTTCAAGCTTCAATTGTTTTTCAAGCTTCAATTGTTATCTTTGTTTTCCAAGAGCACCGCTATTTATAGTTCTAGAGTAAATCTCAATCAGAATCTCCTGATGAGATGAACGGTTGTAATCGCGTCTACGATTTCTTTATTTGGAAGACTTGATCTAAGTGAATCTTCTTGAAATCTCTTGAATATTCAATCTTGGAGGAGAAGAATTTCCTTGTCTTGATATTTGATGAATATATTTATTTAACCCTTTAAAATATTAGGATTAAATAATATACATTTATTTTTCTTTTCTTGCTCTATAAGACTTGTCATATTTAATTTAATTTGATAATTTAACCCCAATTAATATATAAGATATTATTCAATTTATCCATCATATATATTAAAATCAATAAATTTAACTACTTTACTTTGGAAATAAATTTATTATAAATCTAAAATAAAAAAGAAAAATAAACTAAAAAATAATATATTATTCTCCACATGTCGAGATTTAATTAGACACAAATATTAAGTGTCTACAGTTGGTTCCCTGTCTCACTTAAGGGAGCGGAAAGAGCATGGTATGATGGAATATATAACAAAAGATCATACTCATAGGATCGCTTGAAGGACAAGTTTTGTTGCCATTGCATGACCACTGAAGGGAGAAAGAGACTATGAGAGGAGATTCTTAACTTCAAAGAATATGATGGAGAAGAAATTTTTAACACTTGGGAGAGATATCAGAACACGTCATTTCCACAATGCAACCTCAGGGAGGAAGCATTAGTGAAGAACTTCTGCTATGGACTTGAATTTGAAAAAAAAATGGTCATAGATTCAATCACTACTGAAGGCTACTTGAAGATGCTAGTAGAAGAAATTCATATCCTGATGAACGGAGTTTGCAGGGAGCAGAGAAAGTGGAAGCAAAATATTACGATGGATATGTTGGTGGACATAAAGAAGGATAATACATCAATCTCATATGCTGGGTACTTTTGAAATTCAAAAAATTAGAGCGAAATTCATAGCTTCAGCGGTGATATGGAATGACTTCACGGCTATTCCCACCTACTACTACGTTTACAACCTCTCGCCATATGAGCAATTCTATTATAGCCTGACTCCAAATAGTAAGAACATTTTGTACACAATGTCGAAAGGGGGTGATTTCTTGGGTATGTCGGATGTCAAGAGTCAAATTTTGCTATACACCTTGGCAAGGTTTGAGGACACTCATTTCCAACCAAATGTCAAACCGCCTACTAAATGGAGAAAGAAGAAATAAGCAAACTAGGAGAAATACCACGGTGCAACCGGTGCACCAAAGGACCCCTAATTCTTCACAATAATTGTAGAGCTAACCGATAATAAACTAAGTGCTATGTAGGACGCAACCCACTATAGTAAGTTTTTAATAATCGAGTCTTTAATTTATTTTTGTTTTGAGTCATATATAGCATATTATTTTAATTTTTCGTTGAGCTAGACATTGAGATAGAAAATATGAAGAAAGTGAAAGAAACTATAAGTGGACAGACAGATATGACAAAAGCAAGATGATATTCCACAAAAGTAAGCTTAACATAAATCAGAGCACGCATAGCACGTTTTCCAGAAGTAGGCGTGATCTCACGCGTAATCACTATTTACATCGCACGGTCATGGTGCGCCGGTTTGATTATGTGGCACCACAATTCCAAAAGACATCGTGTCCCATAAGGTGTCAAAGTTTACGTCCTGCCTCATCTGTGCGATTAGGGCACATGATGGCTACATCGCACCTCAACGTTTTCTTGCAGTACATATTTCTCTGTTCGAAAGGCAATAGGAGACATCCAGAAATCCGAATCTACGGAATTTGGCTAAGAAATCTCTATCTTTACCTTTTCTACCATACTATATTTCCCGTATGATTAAATTCCATTGATACATGAGTTTTTTCCATTGTGAATTTAATTATTATGGAGAGTTACGCAACTTAATAAAAATTTTCCTAAATTCTAATTAAGAACTCTAATCACTTTTATAATTCTATCACTCTCAGAGTTCATAGGGCTATTTCTTCTTACCTTCACCTATCTATTTATTTTCTTTCAAGAAAATTATATTTTTCTATTTTGTTCTTTGTTTAAGATCATGGCATCTGGAAGATAATAAACCTTTGAGCCAACAACAAAATACCACGAAGAGAATCAAAACACTCTTTCACTCAATCAACGTTCGATTGCTAGTGATTCCCCAGCGACAACTGTTTCAACATGTATAAGGCATTATTAAAAAGCCACTTTTGATGAAGAAGAAGTACAAGGGTTGGAAAAGACACTGAAGCGTGCAGGATTAGGGCACAGGATGAGGAGGCTGGGTGTTGTGAACGGCACTATTCTTCGCGAATACTATGCTCATGATGAAGATGGCAATGGTAATGTCTGGTTTAGGGGTAGATCGATTGCAATCATAGAGAGATATGAACAAAATTCTCAAATTGAAGGCATATCAGCTGGTATTGTGGGACTTAGGATCACAACACAAGTTAACAAAACAGCGAGCCACAAAATCTCTCTTACAATGGGACCTCACGTTTATAAAAATATATACGATAATTGGGAGGTTCATTATAGAGATCTAGAAACACTTCATAAGAAATTATATTTGTTTATGAGCTCTTGGATACTTCCACCAATTACAAAGGAAGAGTTTCGTGGGAACAAGCAAAATTATGATATGCATAAAACGAGGTGACAATCCGAACATAGTGGTGATTATAATTAAAGTTATCGAGGATCACACCATCAATGGTCCTACACACTTTATGTATTTGGAGTACTCATAACCACACTTTGTAGCAAATAAGGTTGTCTAGAGTGTGATACAGACACCCATCACCGAAATACATATCTCATAAACCACATTGCGAGGTAAGTGACAAAAATACATTTCAGACTAATGAGTTATCTGCAATAGAGTCAATTGAAGTGAAAGTGCAGGTTTTCTGGAATCAATCTTAGACAGTGAAATGTTAGACGATGTTGAGATAACATTAAGGATAACATTGAAAGCCGAGAGCTTGAGCGAAAACTGTTCTTTAGTTGCCAAAATTAAGTTTTGCCTTTATTCACTTATTAATCAAGTTCCACGGTTTTGGTTGTTTATGTTTATGTCCAGGAAAGTATCTTAAACATAAGGAAGAGCTATGGAAGATTCCTTACTTGAAGTTTCCATAATTCAAGCTAAGTTGAATAGTCAACTCACACGGTTTCAAAAGAAGGAAACAAGCTAACTGTTCTTTGCAACACGATTCTTTCCAGTGGATTCTCCGAATTAAAGAAGATGTGTTACCTTGCTAAATCAGTAATGAAGGAAACACATATTCTGGAAAGATATGAAGTTCACCAAGTAGGCAATCTTCAACAAGGAAACAACAAGAGTTACCAAAACTGTGAACAACACATCTTGGCGTTCAAGACTCAAGAAATCTATAAAGATGTGAAGTTCATCAAGATGAAGACAAGACAATCATGCTACATAATCTAATAGATTAATCATTCTTTGTATTGTCTTCATTTTGTTTTGCGAAGTTTTTGTATCAACTGCTTAAGTCTAGTTCATAGAAGTTAAGTAGTTCTTACTTGTCTGCTTCGTTGAGTCCGATCAACAAAGAGCGTGAGTGAATTGTTGTGAGGAACGTTTTTGATAAAACCTTTTTGGTTATTTGGCCTAAGGCTCAGACGTTTTTAATAATGTTGAAAACTTTTTAAAATTATATCTTCTTGTGTTCTTACTTCCGCTGCACATTATTATTATCAAGAAGATCACAAAAGAGTTAAGGAAATTCCAGCTTAACTCTCAAAAATGTTGTGTCAATCCACGGTCCAACAATTTCAATTGGTATCAGAGCCAAACACCGACTACACTGGTGGTTTGGAGGTGATACAACACCATGGACAGTGTCAATCCTAATACCAACAGGATTCCAGTTTTGGATGGCTTCAATTATGCATATTGGAAGATCAGGATGAGGTTTCACATCAAAGCTATTGATATTCAAGCCTGGCAATCCGTGATCAATGGATACTCTCTTCCAACATTACCAAGGGATGGTGAAGGTGATCTAGTACCAAAACCAGAAGCAGATTGGACAGCAGCAGAGGTAAGTCTCTATAACTCTAATGAGAAAGCTCTTAATGCTATCTTTGGTTGGGTTAATTATCACATGTTCAAGTTAATCCAGAACTGCACAAAAGCCAAACATGCTTGGGATATACTTGAATTACATTGTGAAGAGGATTCTGCTGTTAAAGATTCTAAATATAGACAACTGCTTTTGCAATTTGAAAAACTTGAGATGGGAGAAGATGAAAGTGTTGACAGTTATTTTGAGAAAATTCTTGATATTGCTAACCAATGTGAAAATCTAGGTCTTGCTATGATTAATCAACAAATGGTGTATAAAGATATGAGAACACTGTCATCTAAATTTAGGTATTGCAATTAGTGAATCTAGAAACCTTGTTAATCTACAGTTTCAAGTCTTGATGAATACTCTTAGAGAATTTGAGATGGAGCTTGCCTCACAACCTAGCAAACATAGAGTTGTTGCTTTAAGAGGTTCAAATCTTGACAATGAAAGGGATGATAATTTTCAAATAATTTCTTCAAATTATGGAAAAATTACTAAGAAGTTCAATAAGCTGAATCTTAAAGGAAACGGTAAAGAGAAGAACCTTAGTAATAGTTCCACAGGTTTTAAGAAATTACCTATTAAGTTTGTAAAGTACATGGCATCAAAATCTACTCCTTTAGAAGCTGATAAGTTAAAAGATGTTCAATGTTTTGAATGTAAAGGATATGGTCATATGGCTAATGAATGTGCTAACACTCTTAGAAAATGAGGAAATTCGCATTGGGTGTGTGTAGATGATTTCAATGAAGATGACTTTAGCTCTGGAGAAGCTGAAGAACAATCAGAAGAGGTTCAAACTGCTGCGCTACTCTCTCAGATTGACTGGACACCAGAAGACTCCCTGAGCTGCTTCGGATCTCAATGTTACCCCAACATTCAGGATCCAACATCAGAACATGAGACCTTCTTTGCAAATTGGGATGAATATGATACTGATTCTGAACCTTATCTTGCGTCCTACTTTGATGAATCTAACTTTGATTGTTTTCATGGCACACTGGATCTAGATGAAGATACTTCTTTGAAGGTGAAATGTCCTAGGAGGAAATCATTGAAGACCTGAAATCTATCTACCACAAACTGCTGCTTGAGAATCACAAACTCATCAAGAGCAATAAAAGCTTGAAGGAAGAGATTGGATGCATGAAGGAGATGCTGAAACTGTATGAGAAAGACCTTGACAAAACTGAAACTGAGCTGAAAGAGGTAAAGGTAAAAGTAGATAAAGCTGAACATACCATTGACAAATGGAACTCTTCCACATCTCTGCTTGATGAAGTACTGAGTATGGGAAATCAAGGTAAAAATGGTTTGGACTATGTTGAGAAACCTTCCTCTGAGGATGTTAATTCTGCCTATTTGAAAGATGGTTTTATCAAGGAAAGCAATAACTTGAGTTGTGAAATCTCTTCCAACACTGTGAAAAAGCCTAGTTTTATCTGTCAATATTGTTTTCAACCTGGTTACATTAAGCCTTATTGTAAAAAATATAAAATTGTGAGTGAGAAGAAAACAGTAATTAATAGCTGTACCAATGTTAGGAGAACCTTTGATCTGAATGTTATCCCAACATTAGGTAACAAATCTGAAGGACATAAAAGTAGAACCTGGACTGAGAAGATAAAAACTCCTAAGGTTAAAATTGTTTGCAATGTTGTCTTTTCTGCTGTTTACTCTAACCTTGCAGGTAAGTGGTATTTTGACAGTGGATGTTCAAGGCACATGACTGGAAACATTGACAACCTAAAAAATGTAATCCCTTTGACTGTTGGAACAGTTACCTATGGAGGAGGCACTAAAGGGAAAATCATTGGAAAAAGAGTACTGGATGTTGAAGGATTTCCACCACTTAAGGATGTGTTGTTGGTTGAAGGATTGAAAGCAAACTTAATTAGCATAAGTCAACTTTGTGATGATAACTTGCTAGTTACTTTTGATAAAAGTTCATGTGATGTGTTTAATAGTGACAATGTCTGTGTCATGACAGGTACAAGATCAAAGGATAACTGCTATCTTGCTCAAGATGAAGCTGAATGCTACCATGCCAAGGTAGATGAATTTGTCATGTGGCACAAGAAGTTAGGACATGTGCACTATAGAAATCTGGAGAAACTACAGAAGTTAGAGGCTGTAAGAGGACTGCCTAAGTTGACTAGCCCAGGTAAAATTGTTTGTGAAGACTGCCTGAAAGGTAAACAAACAAAAGCTATTCATCCACCACTACAGGTATAAAGTACTAACCCTAGAACTAATAAGTTATTTGAATTGCTACATATGGATATAACGAGTCCTATTGAGGTTAGTAGCCTGAATGGTAAGAAGTATGCTTTTGTTATTGTTGATGATTTTTCAAGATATACCTGGATTAAATTTTTGAAAGAAAAATCAGAGGCATTCAACTCATTTAGGATTTTACATGCTAGTATCAAAAATCTGTATGGCACTTCTGTACGGAGAATTAGGTCTGACCATGGGAAAGAATTTAAAAATGTAAGATTTGCTAATTTTTGTGAATCTAAAGGCATTTTCCATGAGTTCTTTGCACTTAAGACACCTCAGCAAAATGGTATTGCTGAGAGGAAGAATAGAACACTTCAAGAGATGGCTAGAGTTATGTTGAATTCTAAAAACCTATCCAAGAAAATATGGGCTGAAGCTTTGAATACTGCATGTCATATTAGTAATAAAGTTTATCTTAGACCTAGTACTACTATGACACCTTATGAAATCTTGAAGGGTTCAAAACCAACAGTAGCACACTTTCATGAATTTGGTATTAACTGCTATTTGCTAAAAGATAGAGACTATTTGAGCAAATTTGATCCCAAAAGTGAAAAGTGTATATTTGTTGGATATTCTCCTAATAGTGCTGCTTTCAGGGTCTACAATCCAAGATTGCATGCTGTGCAAGAATCAGTGAATGTCATATTTGATGATTTAACTGTTTCTGCAGGTACTGAAGAAGTCACTGGTTCAGATGTTACTCCAACATTGGACTCAACATTGAACACAGACGCTGGAGATGCTGAACTGGAAACTGGAACAAATGTTGACTTAACACCAGAAACCCCCAATGTTAGGCCAACATATGTGTTGTCAGATTCTGAAGATGAAGTGGTTCCTGTATCCAGAAGAGATCCGCCTCTTAGAATACAAAGAGATCATCCAGCCTCTCAAGTAATTGGTCAAATTACTGAAAGAGTTAGAACACGCAACAAAGAAAGGGTAAATTACAAGGATATGGCTAAGTTGTGTGTTTGTATGTCTTCTTCATGTACTGTTGAAAATGCATCCTGTTTTGTGTCCTCCATTGAACCTAAGAATGTAACTGAAGCTCTTAAGGATAGTTACTAGATTAATGCCATCCAAGAGGAACTCTTACAATTCACCAACAACAAAGTTTGGAATCTAGTACCTAGGCCATCACATGTGAATGTAATAGGTACAAAATGGATTTTCAAAAATAAAACTGATGAGAATGGTGTAATTATGAGGAACAAAGCTAGGTTGGTTACACAAGGTTATACTCAGGTAGAAGGTATAGATTTTGATGAGACTTTTGCTCTAGTAGCTAGGATAGAATCAATTAGATTACTCTTTGCTATTGCTTGCTGTCTTAGGATTAAACTATACCAAATGGATGTTAAAGGTGCCTTTCTGAATGGTTTAATTGACAAAGAGTTTTATGTAGAACAACCTAAAGGCTTTGCTGATCCTAAACATCCTGACCATGTGTACAAACTTGAAAAGGCTTTGTATGGTTTAAGACAGGCCCATAGAGCTTGGTATGAGAGGCTAACTGATTTTCTGTTAGGCCTAGGTTTCAATAGAGGAGATGGAGATAGAACATTGTTTGTCTTTAGAAAAAGCTCTGATATATGCATTGCTCAAATATATGTGGATGATATAGTATTTGGCTCTACTAACAAGTCTACTTTAGACAAATTTGTTGAGTCTATGACAGGAACATTTGAGATGAGCATGATTGGTGAGCTTAACTACTTTCTGGGACTACAAGTCAAGCAGCTGAAGAATGGGATCTTCCTAAACCAGGAGAAGTATGCAAGGAATCTGGTGAAGAGATTTGAGCTACAAGAGTCCAAGCCTTGCAAAACTCCTATGTCCTCTTCAGTGAAGATAACCAAAGATGGCACTGGCAGCAATGTTGACCCAACATTGTACAGATCCATGATTGGTAGTTTGCTATATCTCTCTGCCTCTAGACCTAACATCATGTTTTCAGTATGTGTTTGTGCTAGGTACCAAGCTGAGCCAAGGCAATCTCACTTGATTGTTGTGAAGAGGATTCTTAGATATATCTTTGCAACTTCACCTTTAGGCATTTGGTACTCTTATGACACTAACACTAACTTGGTTGGTTTCACTGACTCTGACTGGGCAGGTGATGTGGATGACAGGAAATCCACAAGTGGGGGCTTTTTTTATTTGGGGAATAATTTGGTCTCCTGGTATAGCAAGAAGCATAACTGTGTTTCATTATCAACTGCTGAATCAGAATATGTAGCAGCTGGCAGCTGTGTTACCCAACTTGTGTGGCTCAAACACATGCTTCCAGATTATGGGCTAGATAGTGATACACTTCTCATATTCTGTGACAATATAAGTGCCATAAGTATCTCTAGGAATCCTGTTCAACATTCTAGAACCAAGCATATAGACATAAGGCATCATTTCCTAAGAGATATGGTAGAGGACAAAGTAATCAACATTGAACATATTAAGACAACAAACCAGCTTGCTGATATGTTTACAAAACCTTTCGATAGTGAGAGATTCTTCAGCTTGAGAAAATCTCTTGGCATGTGCAATATGTGAAAATGTTGAGGAAACTAGTGTTGTCATAACACCACTGACTAGCACTGGTATATTGGTTGTGGTGTAGTAGGTATTCTGTTGTTTTGCTTTGTTGAATTTATTTCCTTGTGAGTCCCATTTCATCTGTGTTTTGTCATATTTGGTTTGTGTGGTTGAACTCTTTGATTTACAACTCTTTCTAGTTATCAGTCTCACATCTTTGTTTTGAAAAAGTTAATAAAACTCTTCTGTATGTCTGAGGTTGTGATTGCCCAACATATGAAGAAGCTGGGGTACACAAAGTTCACTACTTTGATGTCTATTCAGTTGTGTCTTATTCATATAGAAGGTGTACAGGACATGTGGAGAAGCTGGGGTGCATGATGTTGACAGCTTCAGTGTTACTAAGTTGTGCTTATTTACATATTCCTGTTTGTTTGGCCAAGGAACACATGAGGATGATCCTTTCTACTAGGGTGTTTGAGGTTTCGATTTCTTACATTTAGTAGCACTGATCACTTGGTGATTCTCTTGAATGCAGGTTGGTAAACAGGTATGCATAAGGAATTGGGGTATTGGGGTGCATGATAAATGAATTGCCAACATTCAAGGCCTTTGTACTTGCCTAACTTGCTGATGTTAATGTTGTTACTGGGGTGTGTGGAGTTCAGGCTGCCCTCATTCAGTTGTGACATTAGCTTTGTGTTTAGCAACCTTCAGTTTTTGGTTCAGATGAGTTATGAAAATAATAAAGATTATAAAAGAGATGTGACTGTGCTGGTTTGACAAGTTCTTGATAAGTGTTTACCATCTGCCTATTTGACATTACATTGTTGCATTCATATAGAACTGCATTGTTTTCTTTCTTGTTTGTGAGTTGTGTCGGTTTAGGCTTAGGGGGAGTATAATTCATGTGTTGAGGCATACAAATTGGGTGACATACTGCAGGTGACACACTGTTCTGTGACTTTCTATGCTGTGGAAGTGAATTGTTCCTTGAATTAATAACTGCTTATCTCTGTGTGTTTCTTGTTATCTATGTTGCTTACTCATGATTTTGATCTGAACAATATGTCTGAGGTACTCACTTGCTATATTGGTTAAGTTTCAGATATATTTTTGGATGTATCTCAAGCTCTCACATGAATTTGCCTTGGTGAAGCCTGTACCTCCACCTTCGGTTTTGAATGTTATCAAATGTTATCCCAACATTATGCACAGTCGCAGGTCAACATTGAAAACAGGAACTTATAAGTTTTCAGTTTTTTTTCTGAAAACCGCTCCGGTTAACTATTAATTAAACATCAAAGCATGTGCGCGGGAAAACATAGTGGGAAAGTTTTACATGGTTCAAATTTGGTAACTGCCCACTAACATTCATTCTCTTTCCTTAATTCACGACTAATTCAAAAATCAAAACCCTTTTTCCTTATTTGTGCTTGCAAGGTTATTATTTGTGCTTAAACTGCAAATTTACTCTCTCAACTCTCAAATTCTCTAAATTTTCTCTGCAGATTTCTTTCAAAACGTCTCTACTAACAATGGCAAGCAAGTCTCCCATGCAAACTCTTGCAGATGTTGCTCTGGGAAGTGAACCCACTGCCGCACGCACTCGCTCACATACTAGAGCTGCTACTGCAAAAACAATTGAGGTTCCTGTTGCTACTAAGAGGAAGGCGATTCCCTATGTGTGACGAGGAAAGAAGACCAAACAGGGAGAATCGACCTCCAATGTTAAGCCAACAGTGGAACCAACCACTCCCATCACCAATGAGCCTGAAACTGAGGTAAACACTGCTGAACCCATCCCTGAATTTGATGCTGATATACCATTTGAGGGGGAGGGTAGTGACTCTGTTGAAAAATCTGTGGAGATATCCGTGGATGTGTCTGTTGACAAGATGGTGAGGAAGTGGATTAGGGCTCAAAAGAAAAAGAGAAAGGGCAATGGGGAGAAATTGAAAAATATGTCTGAGTCTTCTAAGGCTAGGGCTGAGGGCAGGAAAAGACAAGCTGAGAGATCAGCTAGGAAGAGGGCTACGGAAGAAGAGAAGAAGGCTGCTGCTGCTGAGAGATAGAGGAAAGGAAAGCAAGTAATGGAAGAGGAAACTGAGGTGGTAGATGTTGAGGATGAGGAAGAAGAAGAGGAGAAGGAAGAGGAGACTGAGGAAGAGCAGGATGTTGCTGCTGATGTTGGGGCAACATCAGGAACAGAGGAGTATACAGATGGGCTATATGTGGTCTACCATGAGGAGGAGGAGAACTGCTATTCTCCCTGTTATCTCTCGAGAGAGTTGGAGAAGAAGTGGGATTCCTTCAAAAGAGGGGAGATTCACACTGAAAGAGCTATAGAAATGGCCATTTTCAAAGAGAACTAGGTGATGGACTTGCTTCAGGAAAGAGGGCTGCAACAGTCAGTGATGGAGCTGAGTGACTATGCTCCTGAGATTTTCATGGAGTTCTACCTTAATCTCTCCAAATGGATCAGGGACTACAGATCTCCAAAATTTGGAAAGGCTTGGGTGAGGGGGAGAGTCTTCAACATTGACCCTTACACCATCAACAAGACCTGTGGATTCCCTACTGCTGATGAATCTGAGGACCCCTACTATGATGATGTAATGGAAGACTTGACTGGAGGGTTGGTCAAAATCTGGAGAGATGCTCTGCCAACCACAAAACTCACCTCCCTGAGTGTTGTCTTACACAAGATAGCTTGTTTCAACTGGCTGCCAAGCAAGAATGTGACTGTGCTTACCAAGGAATCAGCAATCTTGGTGTACAAAATCAATAATGGGCTAGCTGTAAACATGGGGGAGAGGATTGTGAAGTCTATGTCTGAAGTTGCTGGAAGGAAGAATGGGATGCTACCTTATCCCTCACTCATCTGCAAAATCCTTGGCAGTCAAGGTTTGAAGACAAGTGTGACTGTGGGCTGGAGGAAGAATGATTCTGAATTAACAATTCTCCCAAGCTACTTGTCTGGATCAAGGGTGAGAGACCTTCCATGGAACCCAAAAGGAGTGGTGAGACCAAGGGCTGAAAAGAAGAAGGCTCAGAAGTTTGCTGGAACTCCAGTGCCTATGTCCAAGGAGGAAGATTGCATGGTCATTACTTCTGCTTTTGTGGATCATGTGTTGAACTGGTATATGGGGTAGATTGCTGACACTCAGAGGGAGATGGAGGACATTGTGAAAAATTTGGAGGACATTGTGAAAAATTTGGAGGAACTTCCTTCTTCACAAAAAGAGGGAGAGTAGTTCCAATTTTAATTTTGGTCTTTAAGTTTTTTTTTTGTTTCTTATGAACTGCTAATATCTTTGAATTGCTAACACATTAATCTCTATTTTGGTCTTATTTGATCAAGGGGCTTGTCCTTGAAATCTAGCTATGGCCTGTAACTCTAAGTACTACTGTTGAACTGCTCTAATTGTTCTTAACTGCTATTTCTTATGAAGGAACTTTTTGAACTGTTTTTCTTGTTAACCTTTTATGCAGGAAACTTACTGGTTTCAATGTTGAGGCAACATTGATGAATGTTGAGGTCTGAACATGTGTACATATGTGAATGTAGTGATGACCTTAATGCTTGTCTTGGTTAATTTAACTTTGATTATGATATCTTGTATTAAGGGGGAGCTGTTTGGTAGTTTAATTTGTTTCTTGTTGATTATAACTTTCTGGATATAAGACTTGATTGGAACAGGTATTGGTTTTGTGAAGAAAGGCAAAAAGGGGGAGATTGAAAGTGCAGGTTTTCTGGAATCAATGTTAAACAGTGAAATGTTAGACGATGTTGAGATAACATTAAGGATAACATTGAAAGCCGAGAGCTTGAGCGAAAACTGTTCTTTAGTTGCCAAAATTAAGTTTTGCCTTTATTCACTTATTAATCAAGTTCCACGGTTTTGGTTGTTTATGTTTATGTCCAGGAAAGTATCTTAAACATAAGGAAGAGCTATGGAAGATTCCTTACTTGAAGTTTCCATAATTCAAGCTAAGTTGAATAGTCAACTCACACGGTTTCAAAAGAAGGAAATAAGCTAGCTGTTCTTTGCAACGCGATTCTTTCCAGGATTCTCCGAATTAAAGAAGATGTGTTACCTTGCTAAATTAGTAATGAAGGAAACACATATTCTGGAAAGATATGAAGTTCACAAAGAAGGCAATCTTCAACAAGGAAACAACAAGAGTTACCAAAACTGTGAGCAACACATCTTGGCGTTCAACACTCAAGAAATCTATAAAGATGTGAAGTTCATCAAGATGAAGACAAGACAATCGTGCTACATAATCTAATAGATTAATCATTCTTTATATTGTCTTCATTTTGTTTTGCGAAGTTTTTGTATCAACTGCTTAAGTCTGGTTCATAGAAGTTAAGTAGTTCTTACTTGTCTGCTTCGTTGAGTCCGATCAACAAAGAGCGTGAGTGAATTGTTGTGAGGAACGTTTTTGATAAAACCTTTATGGTTATTTGGCCTAAGGCTCGGAAGTTTTTAATAATATTGAAAACTTCTTAAAATTATATCTTCTTGTGTTCTTACTTCCGCTGCACATTATTATTATCAAGAAGATTACAAAAGAGTTAAGGAAATTCCAGCTTAACTCTTAAAAGTGTTGTGTCAATCCACGGTCCAACAATTTCATGAAGAAACTCCATCACCTTCGCTGAAAAGACAAAAGATGTCACATGAGCAATTGGAACAGGTGAAAGAGCGACTGAAAAAGGTAAAATGCTGAGTTAGTGAGTTAGTTGGAAGAAATCAAAGAGAACTTCCAAAACAACAACACTCTCTATTGGAGAGAGTTGAGAGAAATTAAGTAGAGTTTTACAAACGAAGAAAGCCACACCACCACCAGTCCGACGAGTGTCTTTTGAGCTCAATGAGGGGAGTCCTTTGGTCTTTACTTTAATGCTTTCCATTTTATGTAATGAGGACATCGCATGATTATGTTTGGGGGTGGTAGCTATGCTGTTTGTTTTGCTTATTTTCTATATATTTTATCCTTAAAGTCCTTTTTGGAGTAGTCTTATTTTTGATTAGGGATAAAAGCATCAAGCCCCCTAACCTATGGGGTGTTTTGCATTTTGGTCCTTAACCTAAGTTTATCAGCGCTTTGGTCCCTAAACTATATGGTGTCTGTTCGATTTGCCCAAAGTTTGCAGTTCCGGTCTTTTGTGGCCGAAATATTCCTCCATTTGAGGTGTTTCTATGTCTCTTTTTCACCAACTACTATTATACATCTAGTACAACACATATGAGTCAGGTAAAGGGAATATTCGGACCAAAAATGGCCGGAAATGCCCAAAAATGTGCAAATCCTGTGGTGCCTTTACGGTCTTTTGTGGCGGAATATTTCTCACTGGAAGGTGTTTTTTTGCCTTTTTTTTTAACCAACTACTATTATACATCTAGTACAACACGTATGAGTCGGGTAGAGGGGAATATTCCAAACAAAAATGGCCGGAAATGGAGTATAATGCAAAATTGGGGCAAATAAAACAGACACCTATAATTTAGGGACCAAGGTTGTGATAAACTTATGTTAAAGACAAAGCGAAAAACACCACATATGTTAGGGGGCTTGATGATTTTATCCCTTTTGATTATGACATAAGAATGGAATTTGAAGAATGAAAGCATAAATAAGTAGGAATATGTGATAGTATATGCATAATAATGTACGAATTTGAGATGAAGGAATACGTGAATACCGTTGGTGCATCTTGTGTAATATGGTAAAAAGCATGCTTTAGTTTCATATACACCTATTAATATGTTATTTTGTATAATTCTAGAGAGAGCGTTGCTTAATTATGAGAATATAGTGAAGCATGTGATTATGACACTTGAACAAATTCCTTAACAATTGCTTGAAATAATGGTAGATGCAAGTGTGTTGATGAAACGAAACAGGTCATCGTTTCAAAAATTTGAGTTTTAGCCTTCCAAGCCAAGAACCCTATTTGAACATAAGATTATCCACTGAACCCCACTGAAGCCTATATGAGTATTTGTTTATGAAGCCAGCTATCCAAGCATGAGCCGAATAAGAAAAAACATTATATCCTACCAATTTCTAAAGATGGATGCAAAAGATTGAAGGGGAGATAAGGTAGGAGCTCAAACAAAAGCATGAGCTAAAAAGAAAAATCTAAACAGAGAAGGAGGATGACCATAATAGAGAACACAAATAACCCGTGTAAAAACTTTGAGTTTGTTTCTCGAGAAATCATGAAAAATAGGATGGTTTGATACTTGCGCAAATGAAAACGCAAATAAAAATATGCCAAAAGATCTTAAATGTATGGCCAATGAAGAAGGCACAAACAAGGGGGGAAAGAGTAATACATTAGTGGTTTACTACGTATATCTCTAGAACTTATATCTGACTCTTTCGATTATAGACCACACCCAAGCCTAACTTTACAAGCTTAAAAGGTCATAAATGATCCTCAACAAATGAAATCTACTTGAGTCAATGGTAATACAAGAGTGAAGAGTGAAAAGTGAAATGATTATATGTTAAGAGTTGTGGTTTTATAAGTTTGCAACATGAAAATAACTCTTATGCATCAACAATAGTATCACATGCTATTAGAGCAAATGAAACGGATGTGAAGATCACTGTATTGAACTTGATGTGCTCGTGTTCATCTATTCTATCTCATCTCTTGTTTTGACCATAGGTTACATTTTTAGAATTCTCGCTTATGCACGTTGGCATGTCAATGATTACATTTTAATTTAGAGCGTGTCAGTTATGTGAGATATCTTGATGACAAGCAAAGGTTTAAGTTTCGGGGTATTTGATAAATGCCTATTTAGCATGATTTAAGTATCTGCTTGCTTGTGCTTTTAAATGCTAATGATGGCATATTTACTTGTTTTATCATTGTTTTATGTTTTCTTCGGAATTTATGGCGACAAAATGAAACAAGGCCAAATAAGGCAAAAAATTGATGTTTTGGGCGATAATTAGTCAAGACACTAATTCAGGATGTTTAGGCGCTACGAGAGCGCTACGACACTACATTAAGATGAAATACCGAATATATCACGATAGAAATGGAAGGTACCACGAGACTCGCATGGAGGAAATCTGAAGGTCGTGTGACAAGCATCGCATCGCGTGTGTAACGCGCGATCAGATGGCGCATCGCATGGGTGGTGCGCTATCAAAATAGGAATTGGGTCGATTGTCAAAAACCCTAAAATGGCCCAAAGCAGAGAACAACTATAAATTGGAGGCTACATTCAGCAGCTATGGTACCGGGTACAACACTTTCAACCACTTTTTGATAGAGAAACCCTGAGAGATTGTCACCAAAGAGATAACACCATTAAAGTCCTGTTCTAGTTTAGTAGAGACATTGTTTTGAGAGGAAATAGTTTGTGAGGAAGAAGATATAAAAATGGAGTAAGAAGAGGGTCAAGCAACAATGTTCCACCAAATTCGAGAAGCTTTTCTTATCTTTTACTTTGTTTATGATATTTACTTCTTTATTGATTGTTGAACTCATGACTATGAGTAGCTAACCTACTCGTTGTTTAGAGTAGGGGAGTAACTTTGATTTATGAATATGTTTATTTACTTTACTTGATGTGAGCTTGGAGATATGGAATGTCTATATTGAATAGTTACTTATGTTGTGTGACTAACCATAATCTCGTTGGGATAACAAGAAAGTGCCCGTGCGGGGTTGCCCGAAGTGTAGAACGATAAGGATAGTTATATATATATATATATATATATATATATATATTGTCACTTAGGATTTGCGAAAGCAACTGATACGAAACCTTTAGATCACGCTAGATCAATCTTGACTATGTACATTTTGTTAACACGATTCGAATGAGTTAATTGGATTGTAGATTTGATATCTCTTCTAACACAACTAACAACTAGGCTGATCCGTTAACACGGTAGGTTATTAGAGACTTATAAGTGTATGGTTGGGATAACTCATGCCGTATGTCACGGATCTATTAAACATGTAAACATCAAATGATGTTTGTACAGATGACCTATCCGAAGAAGCCTTTCTCGACGGAGGATCAGAGGGGCCCGAAAAGGCCAGTTGGCTAGACTCGACCATACTAGAAAGGTGCACTTTGAGCTTAGACCAGGAAAAGAGAAGGCCACAAAGAAAGAACTGCCTACAGAAGCCCTTCTTAGACCAACCAAGTATTGTAAGTTAATATAGGTAATTGTCTATGAGCTATTATGGTTAAATCATTGTGAAACCCAACCTCTAAACAATATTTCCAATTATTATTTACAACCACAATCAATCAATCATCAAATTCTTTTCTTTAAGTTAATTTAGTCAAGTTAGTTAATCATTATTCCTTCCAGCATTTCTAGTTTTAATTGCTTAACTGTTTTCATTAGTTTCATAGTTTATAAGTTTAATAGTTTAATAATTTTATTATTTTAATTATCTTCTTGCATTCAAAACCAAAAACATAAAAGATATTTAATTACTATTTCTGCATCCGTAGATTAATATGCATTGCATTCTATATTAAGCATTCTAGCATAAAAAGTATTCAAGGCATCTTTATTATAGAAAGCATTCATATCATTCAAGAATATTATTTTCTTTATTCGTAACTATACTTACCATTTTATTAATTGCTTAATGTTTAGCATTAAAGTGATTCATACATTCATCCACCACTCCCTTGGGGTATGATACTTAATTCGTAACTATACTTACCATTTTATTATTAATTAATTTGGGCACTTGCAACAAAGTGGGATTTAGGTGTAACATTCTCGTGCTAGCTTATATTCTAATTATTACACTTAAACACGCCCTATTTTAGTGCTAGATTGACAATCATCACTTTAAACTGACCAATATTTTGTATATGATATTTAAGGTTACAGTGTGTTTTGATTAGGGATTTGATGATTGATAATCTACATGATGACAATGGTTAGGTTAAACATGTATTTGTTGTTCCATCTAGTCATGTCAACTAATGGATTATGTTTATTAATTCTGTCCATATGGAATATGCGAATTGTAGGTTTTTTTTATGTATTGTTGGTTTCAATCCCGTTTGTGATGAATATTGTTGAATTGGATATGTATTTCATTTATGTTAATGAAATGCACATATCTTGTTTTAGGAATGCTATTCGTGTAAATGGGAAGAATACAACAAATAAAGTAGCCAAACTAACACCAACGAATACACACAAACAACAACAATATATTCAATTATGATAGCACACCACCGTTCACCCCAATAAATCTCCTACAATATTTTAATCCAACACAAACTACACGAACAAAAAAAACTACAAACAACCAAACCCCAACTACCGCTAATTGAACTACAAACATACAAACACCAACTACACTAATTATTCATGCCAAGAACTCGACAAGCTTACCACCACTACACCACCCATAACATTTTTTAAAACTGTCAACCATTTCCACTTCATCTTCGAGCTTGTTTATTTTCCCCAATAGCCTTGGGATAATCATCTTAGACCTTTGGTACATTGGATAATCAATCCAGTACATAATTCTCATGCACCTGGCACATATGAGATGTAAGTATACAATTAACATATAAACACAATATTATTTAACAAATGTAGTAAATTTAGAAGCCGGTATTAGGAGGTGGTGTACCGTGTATTTTGGCTGCGTATTAATCTTTAACCTGGATTACCATTCATCCACGATGTTTTCTTTGTCGATCTTCTACCGTAGTGACAAATATTACTCAAATCCATTGTAATTTGGTTCAAATTTTGTAAGAATGAAGAACCCTAGCTACAAATTTGACGATTTAGGTTTTGGTTTTTTTTTTATTTACGGATTTTATTTAATTTTAGTTATAAAAGCCCTCTATTAACAATAGAGTTGTTGAAATAACATTGAACGACTAAAATATCTTAAAAGATGAGCACATGAGTGGCACATGCAACATTCAAGGAATTATTCGAATTCTGATGCTCCGGGGGCACCAGGAGGCGTGGGAACTTAAAGGTATTGGTTGAGGGACGAAGTGCCACTTTCTGAAGCTGGTGGGATAACGTGCGAATAAATGTGAGAAAGGGGGGGGGGGGGCAAATTGATCTTTGTATGTTTTCTAAAATTGAAAGAGTTCGATCAATATGTAATATTTTAAAATAGACTAAAACTAAAACATTGATGACTTCAAAGTTGTTGGTGGTGAGTAGGGTAATTTAAAAGATAGACTAAAACTTAACCGATGCAAAAGCTAAAATAATGTTTGGAGATAATACGTTAGAAATCTTAATATAGAAGCATTTGTAGATTAAGAACCATGAATCAAAGAAATATTGTGAACTCTCGAACAAAATAAGAAAGGTTCAAAAGAAGAACTAAATGAGCGATACTTAAAGCTATTGGGATATGTTTATAGATTTTGAAAATGCGGCTTCATGGTGACTGAATAGACACATCCAATTGCTAAGTCCGACCATTTTAGGGGTTGCTAGTGCAACCATTCATTCATTAATATATTTATCTATAGTAGTTAAGTTTAGAAAAATCATAACTGCTTACTTACATTTTGTTCTAAAAAATTCCCCGCATTAGCGACCGCCGTGTTGTGACAGTTGAGCGATCACTAGCCATTAGCAACGAGTTAGTCGTCACTACACGTTCAACAACGGCTAGGTTGTCGCTACTAAAAATCACGCCAAAATTAGTCAGTAGTGACTGCCCAGCCGTCGCAAATAGTAAAGAATACGACATTTGCGACGGCCAAGCTGTTGCAAATTGTCATTAGTGAGGGCCCAATGGCCGCACGTATACCCTATCAGTCGTGGCGGTTGAACCATCGCAATTGAATGTCATTAGTCATGACCGGACCATCGCATGTTTACCCTAATAGTATGGATAGTCGACTCATCGCAAATGAAGGTCATTAGTGGGCCGAGCAGTCACAGACCGGTTGTTTGCGACCTCCTTGTTGTCGCTAGTCAATAGCAACAGAGGCATTCGCGATGGCTTAGTTGTTGTTATTGTGTCATTAGCGACCGCAAAATGGTCAATATCGATGACTTTGACTGTCACTAATGACCAAATTCTCTTGTAGTGACTCTTTAAGAGAAAGTTCGAACATAGCCTCACAACATGTGGTTTGTGACCTATGACGCCATGACCTTGACCTCAAACTAAACCCAGTGTTAGGCAGGTCTAGTAGGAGGAGGCTTTAAATCTGGCCTGTTACGCATGCATTCCTTATTAAGTGTCCAGACCTGTGTAAAACTAAGTACAAATAATCTTAAACACAAATTCAGACGTTTGATGTGGGGTCGGCGACTTTTACATTCCTTCCCTTTTTTGCCAAGACAACTTATTTCAAGTAACCAAACTTAAGACTCATAAAAAAAGAAAAAACAGTAACTAAACGTACGTACCATTTAATTTCTCATTCATAAAGAAATTATTTTAGATAGTTAAATATATACCAGATTCATTCACACGGAAAGCAAATTACTTAAATTTTGATTTTATTAAGCGTTTAAAAAAACATCACACATAGGTCTCAAGTGGTTGGTGCATGATTGTTTTATTATTTTAGTATTTAATAGAATAAAAGCATCAAATCTTATCTAGTATGAGTCTCACTTTAGATGATATTTTCACGTTGTTTTCTATCGCCCCTTTATTCCGCACCAAGATCTATTAAACTCCATTTCATTTACGTTGCACAACAATACGATAAATAGAAAATCATACTCAAACGAAAAAGCCAGAGCACAAAAAGATTTGTCTATCCAATATTTTTATGACTACCACTATGACTGATACTAAGTCAGTATTCAACTATAATAGTTTTAGAAAAATTAGCTTACGGGGCCGAATCAAACAATCAGGTTCCACAACCCAACAAAATGTAAGGATATATGGTGTAACAAATCCTTTTTTTAAGCGTGCATACCATCGAAATGAACTTTATTATGCACTTGAACAATATATCATGTACAACGTTTGCACTCAATATTTTATCGCTAATTGGGTGGCAATCTCTTGGCTAATAAGTTAGGTTCTCTACAATTCTTAAAAAGATAAGGACCCCACCCTAAGCCTCATGATACCAAAGCTTTTGATGCATTTTATGCCCTAGCATTTGATATATATATATATATATATCGTCATCCACCACGCTTTTATTCTCACACCATCTCTTCTGCTTTTAATCAAATTACACAACATGAAATATTTCAGAGAAAAAGGGGTCTGGTAATCCTAGTTATAACTCTCTTCCAATTTTCAAGCACAATCATATTACATGAACATAAGCTCGTGACCTTGTACAAGTAATTAAGGTAGTATAAGATGTCGGAAGATATGAACTTATCCGTGAATGGCCAGTCCCAGGTGCCCCCGGGGTTCCGATTCCATCCAACTGAGGAGGAACTTCTGCAATATTACCTCAGAAAGAAAGTAGCCTACCAGAAAATCGATCTGGATGTCATTCGAGACGTCGACCTTAACAAGCTCGAACCATGGGATATCCAAGGTACAAAATTTATCGATAAGAAAATACATTAATGTGTGTATGGTTCATGTAAATAACTTCAATGTTTACGTTTCACCCGCAGAGAAGTGCAAAATAGGGTCGACCCAAAGCGACTGGTACTTTTTCAGCCACAAGGACAAGAAATATCCAACCGGGACACGAACAAACCGAGCCACTGCTGCGGGCTTCTGGAAGGCAACGGGCCGAGACAAAGTCATATACAGCAATTCAAGAAGAATTGGAATGCGAAAAACACTTGTTTTCTACAGAGGAAGAGCTCCGCATGGCCAGAAGTCGGACTGGATCATGCATGAATATAGGCTTGATGACAATACTCATGACTCCAGTAACGTACGTAATTTAATCTAAAGCCTTTTTTTCTTTGTTATCTTTAGTGGGTGGCATCTTTAAGAGCATTGAGAGGCTCAGAAAATGTAATTTTAACAATCAATGTAATTTGTTTTCCAAGCAGGGCAGTGAAACTATGATTACAGTTTCTAATAAATTTAATCTTAGATTCATTTCAAATCGAATGTTTTACTATATCGAAATCTCTCTAGCTAGTCTACACGATTTGAGTTCTAGTATCATCAGGATCCATAAGTTTGAACATTTCTTGGAGAAATAAGAAGAAGAGAGAGAGTTATAAATATTGCATGTAATGTAGATGCGTACAAATTCGATACAAGAGTTTATTCAATTTAATTACTAGCTTGTTATCATTGAACTTTATATGGTCTTCAATTTTTTCTACATGGCACATGCAAGCAATGATTATATTTGGACAAAAGAATTGATTAGAAATTAAGAAATCCTTATCCCGTGCGCTTGCAAACTTTCATTACTTGGCATATGTCATATTTGATAGTAATAATTAACATTGCACCCGTAATTAATTAAATGCAGGCCTGTTCGAGTATTATTGGAGACTCGGGACCAGAAGAAGGCTGGGTGGTGTGTCGCGTTTTCAAGAAGAAAAACTACCATAAATCATTAGACACTGCACCCACCTCATCATCATCAATATTTTCCACAAAAGATGGCGTGTTGGATCAAATACTCACTTACATTGGCGGACCATCTAATTCCTCCAAACACGAAAACGAGTCGTCAAACGGTGATTTCCTTCAACTACCAGGACTAATGGATCCTCAAACCATGGCTTCATCAGCGCCATTCGATGAACATTGCAGCTTTAGATCGACGGTTCATGATTTGTTTACCGAACCTGGTCCGTATTCGACCAAAACGGTTAATAATGGTTTGGGTACTGATTGGGTTGCACTAGACCGGCTAGTGGCTTCTCAGCTTAATGGCAATTCTTCCGCCAATCAAGTGTCAAGTTATGGTGAAGATTTTTGTTTTCCATTTGATCATGATGAAGAATTAAAGTTGAAAAACGTTGAAAATTCAGACAGACAAAATCATGAAGTTTCAACTTCGGACACGGATTTTTGGAGCTTTGCTCGGTCGTCAACATCTTTATCATCACAACCATCTTCGGACCCGTTGTGTCACTTGTCTGTATAATAAAAAGTTGAAAAAAACTAATACTAGGTTTATGGTGTGATTGTATTTAAGTATACATACGAACATATTATTGCTTTTACGGAATAAAATATTTGATGTCGGATATGGATGCATAATTTGTCAACCACAGTATTTTTTAGTTTATTTAAAACAGGTTGTCCATTGCAACATCGTTGTCTTGTGCTGTCTCAATTAGCATAGAGAACGTTCCAAATTTTACAATCTCTGTGCTCCTTTTATTACAAGGACAGTCAATTATTAATTGCAACTCAGAGTACAAGAAAAATATGTACACAGACTTGGGAAAAACATTTTTTTATTTTTGTTTTGAAAACCCATTACGAGAGACGAAAAGAGTCTGTACGTTAAGTCATTGCTGAAACTCTACTAGCAAACTATGGCATGCACGAACAACAGTTTGAACTTAAATAAGGTTAATATTGTAATAAGAAATTAAAAGTTAGTATTGACAATAATCGTAATTATTATCACGACCAATGTTGTTATAAAGTGGACCCGTAAAACATAAAACACGAAAATAACTTTGATATGGGTATTTTCCGTATTGGCTGGCCCATAGGTCAAGCCCATATTTTAGGTATGTCGAGAGGAATCCCGGACATGCATATCGAATATTACCTTTGATATGGTACAACCCACGTGTTAATCAAGTGTGCGGTTCCCGCTTCCCGGGGCCTATAAATACCCGCATTCTGGTAATCAAGGTAAGCTTTTAATTATCCGCAATTACTGTTCACATATATCGAGCATACCCGATATAGCATTCGACATACAGCCCGCTATATATATCTCCGATATATATCACTAAGACTCTATTCGACATTACATACAATCACCCCCGACGTCAGCCTAGACATCATCCCCAACGTGGAAGGTCTCCGACATCACCTCCGACGTTACACCCGATATACTTCCAACATCCATCAGAGCATCTAACGTCAGTTCGAGGTGTTACGGACCGAGCATACTCAGAACTAGCATTAGTCTAAGTGGGCCTAGTTTGCAATAGAATCGTTGTACCACACCTGTAACCGATCTTGATATATATATATATATATATATACAAATATATATATATATGACCTAATGTCAAATTAGTGGCGCCATCTGTGGGAACACCAAGTTCCCGGATGAAGACGTAGAGATGCAACGTAGGATGACCCGCTCGCAGTCTAATATGCCAGTAGTTGGCAACTGAGCAGCTGAGACTGCGCCTCCTCTGGGTGATCGAGTTCCAGAAACGGTAGTGGATCGGGATGAACCAGTGCACCCTCAACCGCCGAGAGAGCTAATACCCGCGCCCACAGCGCCTACTGTTTTGACACTCGAGATCGTGGCACAGATTAATGCCACAGTCCAGACGACACTGAATGCAGTCCTGGAGACCCTACCGCGCCTGACAAACAGAGAAACAGGCGACGCGTCGTCGCTACCCCAAGAGTCCAGAACTAGATCTCTCAGATCCGGACTTAGAGCTAATGACCACGAGGACACATGTGATTGTAGAAAGGACCGCCCATGGTCGAGAGTTTTCAGAGAAGAGGGTCCTGGCCCAATGATGGATATGAGAAACATTGCAAGGAGGATGGAGCAGCTGGACCGAGAAAATAAAGAAGTCGGTCGGAAACTAGTGTTAGCCGAGGGTCACAAGAGTATGACCCCATTGTGTGAAGAGATTGAGACAGAAGTGCTAGAGAAGGGGGATAACATTCCAACCATCAAAGTATATGATGAAAAAAGTAATCCGAGGGACCACCTCCACTGTGTCGATAGTGTCTTTAACCTACATAGGTTTGCACGCAACATCAATGCAAAGATTTTGGCCACGACCCTAACTAGAGCAGCCCTCGATTGGTTTAACATGATAGAAACTGGGTCTTTCACCAGTTATGAGCAGATAAGGCAGAAGTTGGAAAGCCAATTCTCTAGCCAAAAGAGGATGAGGAAAAATATACACCATTTTGAACGCTATGAAGTAGAAGGAGAAGGAGAGCTTGGAAGAGTTCATGAAGAGATTTAGTGACTAGCTGATGAAGGTGGATGAACCACATGGCGACCAAGTGGTTCTCATTTTGTTCAGCGCAACATTAAATAGGAGGTTTGCAGGTGAGTTGATCAAGCTCAAGTCTACAACTATTGACCAGATTAACGATTTGGCCTATGATACCATCTACCAAGACAATATGATGGCAACGAAGAAGACTCCTCAACAGACCAACAATCGACCCAAAGGCAAGGAGGGTTGGAACAACTACATAAATGGCAGGAATAGGTCACTAAGGAGGTACACTCCATTGACCCAAGATATCATAAATGTATTCGGAGTAGCTTAGAGGAAGAAGTGATTGAATCAGCCAAGAAAGTTGATAGAGACAGAAGGAACCAAGCGCTCGAGGAAATATTGCGAATACCATCGTCAGAAGGGACATGAGACATAGGATTGTATGAATCTAAAGGATGCATAATTGTAGGGACTCCGAAGAGCAGAAGGAAAAGTCTCGTTCCCCTATAAGGGACATGATAAAGGCAAATGAAGGCCCATGAGGACGTGGAAACGCGATTGTCAATGCACCTTCTCGAGGAGTGATCAACATAATCAGTGAGGGACCAACAGGCGCAGACTCCATCAACAGGAGGAAAATGATCACTAGAGGAATTCAAGACGACCGCTACATTGGATTCACATCGCTGATAGACGAGCTACCGGACGAGAACATTACTTTCTCGAATAGAGACCTAACAGATCTATCCCCTGAGGCCATACATGCAGGAAAACTTGATTTCTCTACAGTCGTTAAACTTGATATTGCTAATTATGGTGTTCGCAAGGTGTTGATAGACAACAGGAGTTCCACCATTGTCATATTCGCGCATGCTATGAAGTTGGGCCACCACGTAGTGGAGCATATCTGCACCTCTTTGATTGGCTTCGGGGGTGCTGAGGTGATATCTTTGGGGCAGGTGAACCTGCCAACATCATTTGGAGAGCCACACAGGAGGACCATCAACGTTCAATACAGAATCGGGGATCATAATTTCGCCTACAACTTCACAATAGGCAGGCCTGCTCTTAATGCCATTCGTTTAGTGGTATCCACATACCACAAAAAAATGAAGTTCCCGGCTGCTAGAGGCGTTGAGGAGGTCATCGGCAATCATGAGAAAGGATGGATTTGCTACATAGCTTGCCTCACATTCCCAAGGATCATAGATGTTGTGGGACAGGCGGCAAATCCAAATGGCAGCCATCAAGCGGTGGAATGACCGACGTGTTGAGGATCACTTGAACTTTTTTCATTTTCAGTAATGTTGAACAATTTATGCTTTTCCTAAATTGCCATATCGTTGGGATGGACTATAACTAAAACAGGGGAAACTGCGTCGGTCTGATTCCCATATCACGGGATACGTAGTCGGGTTAGGAGTTACCTAGCCCTTGACCGTTATTCGTCATTAACTCTTATAGTTAAAACCAATACTTTTGACTGCATTACGGTATTCATAACTTGTTGCACGTACATATCCTAAAGGATATGATGAAAACGTACCTCAATATGGGGTCTGGATGAAATGTGCCCAAAGGCATAAACCCATTTCGAGATATTTATCATTGTATTTATTGAAATATGCATGCCTCACCTATTTAGGACATGTACTAAGGCATTCAGTGCTAATATCGGGAAGAATATTTTTCCCCTATTGGGATGAAAGTGCGAAGATTGAAATTCACCTTTCAACCATGTTTTTGTATTCTACAATATAGATTGTGTTATCTTATTTAAATAACAGGGAACAAAGATCGACAAATTATAAGGAATATCGACTACCCATGAAGGGTGAAGATCTACAAATGCAATGGGATAACTCCCATATCCACCGAGATAGGGAGGAGAGAACCCGACATAGAGATATAACTACAAATGCCATGGGATAACTCCCCTATCCACCGAGATAGGGAGAAGAGAACCCGGTATAGAGATATAACTACAAATGCACATGGGATAACTCCTCTATTCACCTAGATAAGGAGGAGAGAACCCGGCATAAAGAACAACTACTAATGCCCCTGGGATAACTCCCCTATCCACCGAAATAGGGAGGAGAGAACCCGTCAGAGAGCGTATCTTCAAATCCTAAAGGATCATAATTCCAGTGTCTACTTGGATTAGAAGGCCATGATTTAGATAAGACATATTCATCAATACAAGCATGACACAAGTCAACAATATGCACAAATAAATGGCTACTCCCTAAGAATAAGAGGAATGTATTACTATCTTATAAAGGAGATTTTAAAGTACAAATAACATGAAAGGAAACCGTATACAACCCCTAGAGGAAATACCAGTGCCACAACCCTCAGTCGGGGTACTTCGGAGCACCTTTACTGTAGATTACCATAAGGCTCTTTTGCTGCAGAATTTTCGCATAGACATCTGGCACCAGATCCTTATCGCCCTCAGCAGCTGAGTCCTCAACATACTTCCCATCTGGACCTTGTAAAGTGTTCAACAGACTAGGGTTGAATCCGTTCATGAAACTGTCGAGTAAATGGACTTTACAAATAATGGAGGCCTTAGCCTCCTTCATTTCTTGCACCCCACACTCAGCACATATCCCTTTGAAGGTCTTACTCAACAAGAAACATTTGGCGGCACGCACTTTTTGTTCCCGAGTGAGCTCCTTGCATTGAATAATCCTTTCAGAAAGGGCCAACTGTTCCTGCACTTGCCGGAGCTCTAACTCGGTAGTCTCACGTTTCTCCTACTCTATTGCAAAATAAAGGTTAGCCTCACCAAGGGCGATCCCCCACTCCCAATTCTGCTTTAAAATGATCTGCAAATTCTCCTCAATAGAATCTGAGGATACTCATAGCCTCATCCCACTCGGTCGCTAGTTTGGCAGTCACTGCAGTGTCGTAATTTGCCATGCTTTCAAGCTCAACAATAATCTGCGAGATGGACTCAACCCGATCAGCATTGTTATCACATGCCGCCTTCAAGAAAGTGGCAAGGACATTTCCGACATGTGATTCAAAAATTAATAACCCAGTAATTTACCACTTAATACAAAGTATTTGCAACTCTATGATCAGTACAACTAGATATAAAAGGGGTTACAACAAACTTACCAACTGGAATATAGAGTTTTTTCCTGTAGCAATACTACCGCCTTTGGTCCTTTTCCTCTTATGGGGGGAAGGGTTCACCTCAAATCCCCCGTGGCTTGGCTCCTACTGCAGCCCGCACCGATTCCATCTTGTGTAGGTGCACCGCCTCCAGCGATAACACCTTCTGCATGTTCGTCACCTTGAGACGACCCACCCATATTTTCCTTGAGGCGATGCCCTTCGCGCCCATGTCTCTTTTGAACCACGGGCAATGATGTATCAGTCCCAGCCTTCGCTCGCTCCACAACGTTATGTTGTGCAATCATATCCAATATACGATAGTTTACGAGTGCCGATGCATTCGACAAGTACAATATCATCAAAACATAAAAACACAAGAAACTATCCAATTGAAATAAAGAAAGGAACATACCAAGGTCAAACGACCCTAGATAAGGGATTAGAGAAAGCCCACTGCGCGAAGCACGTCCTCATCACAGAGCATTGTAAGATCATACGGAAGAGACAACAAATTCCCTAGAAATCGGCCGCCCATTAGGGAGCGCCAACATTAGAAGGCCTCTGGTACTCATCCAATGTCGACCATCGTTGAGGAAGATCATCGAAATCCCCAGAAGTTCTTTCCTCGACATAGAAGTATTCATATTTATTACCAAACCCATAACTCCTCTGGATACGGTGTAAGAATTTACGCCCAGAATGAGCTTTAATGAAGAAGAAGCCCTTATCTCCACCCTTCTTCTTGGTGAAAATAGAGAAGAGATTACAAAATTCATTTACCCCGTGGGGCACACCAAGGGCATTCATAACCAAAAGAAAGGCCACTATGATACCAAATGAACTAGAAGAAAGCTGCCAAAAGCAGACCCCAATACTCTTCAGAATATCAACAATGGCCGGATCAATAGGGAAGCGCAACCCATTAGCGAAATGCTTCGCGTGCACAGTGATTGAACCCCGGAGGGGCCTATGCATTCGTTCCTCCTTCCCAGAAAACTTAGTCTGATACCTAGCATCCAAATTATACGTGGTAGCATAATGGCCATGATGATGAGGCACGTGGGACACCATGTACTCATAGTTAATAGCCGTCTTATACTTCTTCATTTCAGGAGACACGCGGAGACCCCATTCACTATACTCCACATCCTTATCCCCGTGAAGATCATCACCCTCTTCATCTAATCTATCCCCCACGTCATCACTGACCAAATCCTCTATTCCGAAAAACTCAAAATCAGAGAAAACAAGCTCAGATCCCCCGACCTCTACATTCTCATGCCCCAATTCGGCTATATCAAAATCCCTCGCATCAGACAAAGTGATTACGAATAGAAGCACATAAACATAGCGCAAACAACTCTTTGACATGCTATAACTACAGCACGAATGCACCTAAAAATTGGAAAGATTAAAGCTAGAAATTAACTCGAATACTCATATCAAAAATCAAATCGAAAAGACATTTTGAATCTGTATATAGAATGACATGTCAAAGAACGTCACCGAAAACAGATAACTAGTGGAAAAATAGGGAATAAATCACAAAACACATATCAAATATTCATATCGAAGGTTATGTCGAATATCACCGACATACCTCTGCAAAAAGGCGACAAATTTCGTTACAAGACAAATGGTCTTCCCCTCTCTAGTGACTCACTATTTATAGACATCGCGTCTTCCGATGAGCATTTATTGTGAATCCATATCGAAATCCAAATTCAACATGTATGTCGAAAATAATTCGTTATAAATTTACATATTTAAAAAACCCTAGAAATTCACAAAATTGGCTAAACACAATAATTCAATTGAGGAACTCTCGGATACGCTAATAGCATTGGGGGCTCCATCGACATTTCTTCAAAAATAAATTCTCGCATCCGAGCTCTGTCATTTGAACTGGCGGGACGAGAGGTACTGGTGATTCAAATCTTACATTTAATTTATGAATTATTATTTACAATAATAACTTCCAAATTAGGGGACTACATGTTATGGGTATTTCCCGCATTGGGCTGACCCATGGGCCAGACCCATATTTTAGGTATGTTGAGGGACATCCCCGACATGCATATCAAATATCACATCTGATATGGTACAGGCCACGCGTTAATCACGCGTGCGGTCCCTACTTTCCGATGCCTATAAATACCCGCATTCTAGTAATCAAGGTAAGCTTTAATCATCCGCAATTACTGTTAACCTATATCGAGCATACCCAATATAGCATTCGACATAGATCTCGATATATATCTTCGATATATATCAGTGAGACAGTATTCAACATTATATATGATGTCACCCTTGACGTCAGCGTAATCCTTATACCCGACGTGGAAGGTCTCCAATATAATCCCCGATATCTCCTCCGACGTTACACCCGATATACTTCTGAAATCTATCAGAGCATCTAACGTCAGTTCGAGGTGTTCCGAACCAAGACTACTCAGAACTAGCATTAGTCTAAGTGGGCCTTGTTTGTAATAGAGTCGTTGTACCACACCTGTAACCGATCTTGATATATAAGACCATCAAATTAAACTAAAAATTCAAAAAAAAGATATTACTTGGAGATATACGTGAAAAACCAAAAATTCTTTTAGGATAAAAGTAGAATAAACAAGGTAAAAGAATTTCAGTAGTTTAAATAGAAATGTAGCTGCCATATGGGGGCCCAATTTGCGCCAGACATGCAGTACAAATCCCAAGCCGCATGCTAAGAGTAATGCGACTGGCACCATGATCGAGTGACTTACGCTACAAGAGCCTAGGATGCAGCGCGGCGTAACCTCGCTACTGCACGACTTTGGGCTAAATTGTCAAATCACAAAAATAAAATAACGGCTAAAGATCAACCCTAGGACAACAAGAGATATTTATAAGAAAAATAAACAGATAGTTCAAAACATGTGTAAGCATACCACAAGAGAAATATAGAAGTGAAAAATTTGATTTGAGAGAAAGATGTGATGAAGGAGTTTGAGAGAAAAATGTGATGAAGGAGAAAAATGTCTCTTCTAAAATGATTGACAACAGCTGATACGTGCAAAGCGAGTAGTTTTTATGAATACAATGAATTGCTACGCTTACGTATTTGCAAGTGCACAGTCAAGTAATATAAAATTGAAGTATAGTTACTAACAAATTATTACATTCGGAAAGTGTGTAATTATAATGTTCTCTTAATAAACAACGATAAAACAAGTAATAGGAAGATTTTGATTATAACTAATAAACCAAGTAAACATCAAGGATTTAGTCAGATTAATGAAGTATATTTGGAGATTGTTTCATAATTGTATTATGTGACTCGTAGACAACCAAACAATTTTCTTGGTTAGTTTCATCATGCTAAGTTCATATGTGTTCAATGAAATTACCAAAATTCTCATGTGACGCTAGTGACACTAAATCTTCCCTCGCCTTGTTCTAAGGATCTGCTCCTAAGGCGTTTAATCTAAAAGAATTTAATTTTTGTACCAGTTCAACCAAGTGTTAACTATATTGAATAATCAAAATCATGAATTCGTGTGGTCTAGCTTATGCGCGAGTTGCGTTAGCCTTCTTCCAGCACATAGATAAAACATGCAGTTTAGCTACGAGGCACGTTAGCGCTCATCAACTATATAAATCAAACATGTAAAATATAAAACGAGTCACTTCTAATCACATACGACTTAACAAAATTCATAATTAAGAATCATTGTGCATAAATAGTCATTACTACCTTCGTCAAATATGGAGAAGATTACCATATAATGATTGCAAGTTCATTAATACAAACAGAGAAGAACATCATAACAAAGAGTTAAAGGAAATATAAACTCTCAAACACAGAGGGATTTGGTGTCTATGTCTTCAATCTCTATTGCTCGGCTTTTTCGGGCTGGATCTTGACATTGTGGTGATGGAGGCGTGTGATGTGTGTGAGACGGATTGTGGTATCTACCTGGTGTGTGATGGTCACTCAGAATCGCGGGGTTAATTATAGGAAAAATAACAATTGGGCCAAAATTAGGGTTCAGATGTTGCAGGGTCGTGTCGCGCATCTTGACATGTCGCACAGGTCATGCCGCGTGGGTTAGGTGTGTGCCTCATGGGTAGTGGTGCGGGTCACGCCACCTTTGACTTGGCATGCACAGGTACTGGCGCGTCGCACGACTCTCTTCTACTTTGTCTGGCTATGGTTTTGTCTAGAACTTTATCTCTCAAAATCAGAATCAAGATACGCTTCTTGCGTTGGAAGGCTGACTTTTATGGATTTCCAATGATATGTAGACAAACCTGTAATTCTTCATGTTATGTTGTCACGATGTCGTTAAACTAATGGCTTCATTTAGTTTCTTCTCATTGCGTAGCCTTTGGTGTTTTGGGTGTTCCTCCTTTGTTCCTTGCTCGAGTCACTTGTCATTTCATCCATTGGACTATTTCTTTAGTCCTTGTTTAGGGTATGTATCCATTCTCTATTAGCTCGTTGTTCCATAAAAACACTACGTTTTCACCAAACGACTGTAAAAATCTTAAATACACAAAAATGTGCCGAAATATGTTAATTGCTTAAGTAGTTATTTATGTAACCCCTTATAATGAGGTCTAATAATGCATACTTTAGACACTCATCAAATACCCCCACATTTAGATCAGTGCTCGTCCTGGAGTAGCGAAAACCTAAAAATTGACTCAATTTAAATTAGAACTCACTCATCAACTTGACAACATTCATGCATAGGATATATTCTTAAAATGCAACCTATGGTCAAAACAAGGGATGAGTGGGAGTGTACAAGTAAACATCGCACATCAAGTTTAGTAAAGTCGTTGTCATGCAATATTTCATGTGCTCATAAGTGGGTGCCACTATTGTTCATGCATAAGAGTAAGCGACATATTGCAAATCCACAAAGTAAGAGAGTTTCACAGGCAACTGATACACTTGTATTCTCTACTTTTCATGTCATCTTGAAATCATGTAAACTTTGTATGTTGAGAATCTTGTAGGACTCTATTAGCTTGTAATGTTAGGCTAGGGTATGGGCTAATAGTAAAAAAAATATAATTTATGAGTTCTGGAGATGCATGTAGTAAATCAACTCATTTATTTCTATTTCCTCCTACATTTGTTATTTTATGGCCTTAACACTTTGATATGCTCTTTTTCCTTGTCTTATCTTGTGTTTTCATTTGCGCAATTTCAATCACCCTATACTTCATTCATTTTGACATGTACTCCCAAACTTAAAGTTAATAGTTGGGTTATATGTGTTATGTATCTATCCCCCCTTCTTTTGATTTTCAGCCTTTCTTTTTCATTTTTCATAAGCTCATTTTTTTAGTTTTTCACATTCCTTCCTTATCCCTCCTTTGTTTTCTTTATGTTTATTACATCCATATCTAGAAAATGATAGGACATAATACATTGGCTCAAGGGTAGGTAAATATGGCTAAGTAACAAAATGGCTTGACAAGAAAAAGGCTTCAGCGGGATTATTGGAATATACTTTGATATGGGCATTTTCCGCATATTGGGCCTGGCCCAAACCAGGCCCATATTTAATCATATCGGGGACTACTTTCGATATGATATCGGTGATAATCACCGATATGGTACTGTGGTCCCCGAATCCTGAGGTCTATAAATACGCGATGCCTGAATCCCAAAGCAATCAATTATTATCCCGCAGCTACTACGTATCACGTCGAAAGACATCACCGATCTCACCCTCGATATCCTATTCGATATTGAGGTAATCCACGTGCTCACCGACACGTCATACCGATATCCTATCGAGACTCATCCCCGACGTCACATCGAAGAGGATCACCGATATACCTCCGACCTAATTACCGACATACCCCTGCCACCCAAGCCTAATCGAGATACCTAGATTAGGCCTTGTTTGTTGAGATAGATTCGTTGTATTCCCTTGTACTCCATTGTTACCGACCCGTACTTATATAAACGATCTATTGTCAAACTAGTGGCGCAGTCTGTGGGAAACACCAGTTCCCGGACGAGAACGTTAAGATGCAAGGGAGGAGGACCCGCTCCGAATTTAACAGAGTCAGGACTAGAAACACGAGGATTGAGGACACACCACTCCCTCAACAGCCGACTGGCCAAGAACAGACAATGACTCAAGCCGAGATGGAGCTTCCTCCAGCACAAAATGAATCGCGACATAGGCGCGGGCCCGAAAGGCCATCGAGAGCCACGGATACAGGGCTAACCACTGCCGCACCGAATACAGCAGAACCTGCTACTGAGGGCCCGACCACTGAAAACACGGCGACCGAAGTCCCAATGACCGAGGTGCCAAACGCGGATCTTCCGGCTTAGAGGAGATGATGGCTGCAGGACAGAGCGTCGTTCCCCCTGCCGCCATAACCCCGGAGATGCTAGCGCAGATCAACGCTTCTATAAAAGTTGCGCTTGTCGCTACACTAGAGAGGCATGGAACAGGAATAGGGGAGGAAGAGACAGGTCACCAAAGTGATATACTTCCATCAACCAGGACATCCGCACTATCTTGGTCGTCGCACAAGGCAAGAACTGAAAGATTACCTGGCCTTCGACCGATTTCACCAAGAAATCTAGGCGCTACTGTGAGTACCACCGCCAGAAAGGCCATGACACGAGGGATTTCTATGACCTGAAGGATGAGATCGAGGGGTTGATTAAGGACGGGAGGTTAATGGAGTTTGTTAAGGCGAGTGGGCAGTATGCTAAATCGAGAGAGCGGTCCCAATCCCCAAGAAAGGAGGGCCTTAAGGCAATCGAGAGTGGACAAGGACGCAATGCAATAGATAATGCACCTTCAAGGGGGTGATTAATGTGATAAGCGGCGGGACTGTGGTAGCAGATTCCACCAACCAGAAGAAGAAGATAACCCGTGGACTGAACGAGGACCATTTCGTCGGATTCACAATGCTAATTGAGAAGCTTCCAGACGAGGTTATTACGTTCTCTAGCAGAGACCTCTTGGATCTCAACCCCGAAGCCATCCAGGCAGGCAAGCTCGACTGCCCCTTGGTTGTTAAGCTTGATATCGCTAACTGTGTTGTACACAAAGTACTCATAGACAATGGTAGTTCAACCAATGTTATATTGACACATGCTATAGAGAATATGGCACTCGGCCACCATGTAATTGAACAGGTCCATACGCCGCTAGTGGGATTCGGTGGAGCAGAAACAATTCCTTAAGGGCAAGTGAACCTTCCCACATCATTTGGACAAGAACCGCACAGGCGGACTATCAATGTTCAATATACGATCCTGAACCGACCATTCGCATACAATGTCATAATCGGCAGGCCGGCCTTGAACGCGATAAGAGCGGTGGTGTCCACATTCCAACAGAAAGTAAAATTCCCAGCATGAGGAGGGGTCGGAGAAGTGGTCGCTAACCAGGATGAGGCTTGGTTCTGCTACATCACTTCTCTTACGTTGCAAAGAATTCGAGGAGCGGAGGAATAAGCAATTGGGCCAAATCAGGGTCAATAAGCAATGGAGTAATTACCATGAGAAACAACCAGTGCAATCGTTTAACTTTCCTCAATTTTTAAATTATGCTTGAACAATTGAAACATTTCCCCTTCGTGGGTCGGCTTGTAACTAAAATAGAGGGAACTACGCCGGTCTGATTCCCCACTCAACGGGATACGTAGGCGGGCTAGGATTACCTGGCCTTCGACCGTTATCCGTCACTACTTTTTTATTTTCCCTATAATATGATTGCAATAGATATATGTTTAACACATCGCCCTCTTACAGGTACATAACCCGAATGATCACACATCACTATGTCCAAAAAGGACATAGGGAATATTAAACCCTCGCCTTTCAAAAGAAGGGATTCAGGGGACATCGCCCCAGATTATTCAATATTATCCATCTAAACAGGTGCAACATGTACAAACAGGTACAACATGCACGTTAGAATTCTCGGATCGAGGGAATATTCCGCATATAAGACATGCGCATCATTTCGTGCTTTCATATAAATTTTTGCATCGAAAGACCTTTCTTGTCTGTGATGTTTTACAGGGCCTAACGACCCATAGACTCCACGACGACAGAGTCACCAGGGAACATAGACAAAAAGACAAAAGGCAGGCTCCTACCCATGAGCGGTAACGGGTTCCCCTGTGATAACGGGCGGGCTCCTACCCATGAGCGGTAACGGGTCACCTACAAGAAAAGGCAGGCTCCTACCCATGAGTGGTAACGGGTTCCCCTGTGATAACGGGCGGGCTCCTACCCATGAGCGATAACGGGTCACCTACAAAAAAAGGCTCATACCCATGAGCGGTAACGGGTCACCTACAAGAAATGACAGGCTCCTACCCATGAGCGGTAACAGGTTCCATGTGATAAAGGGCGGGCTCCTACCCATGAGTGGTAACGGGTCACTACAAGAAAAGGCAGGCTCTTACCTATGAGCGGTAACGGGTTCCCCTGTGATAACGGGCGGGCTCCTACCCATGAGCGGTAATGGGTCACCTACAAGAAAAGGCAGGCTCCTACCCATGAGCGGTTTTGGGTTCCCCTGTGATAACGGGCGGGCTCCTACCCATGAGCGGTAACGGGTCACCTACAAGAAAAGGCTCCTACCATGAACGGTAATGGGTTCCCATGTGATAACGGGCGTGCTCCTACCCATGAGTGGTAACGGGTCACCTACGAAGAAAATGCTTCTACCTAGGAGCGGTAACAGGTTCCCCTGTGATAACGGGCGGGCTCCTACCCATGAGTGATAATGGGTAACCTACAAAGATAAAAATATCCCATGTGATAACGGGGTTGATCCTAAACATTTGAGCGATAGCGGGTTCCCTGTGATAACGGGATGGGCCCCTACCCACAAGAAAAATATCCCCTGTGAAAACGGGGTTGATCCTAAACATTTGAGCGATAGCGGGTTCCCTGTAATAACGGGATGGGCCCCTACCCATAAGAAAAATATCCCGTGTGATAACGGAGTTGATCCTAAACATTTGAACGGTAGCGGGTTCCCTGTGATAACGGGACGGGCCCCTACCCACAAGAAAAATATCCTTTGTGATAACGGGGTCGATCCTAAACATTTGAACGGTAGCGGGTTCCCTGTGATAACGGGAGGGGCCCCTACCCACAAGAAAAATATCCCATGTGATAACGGGGTTTATCCTAAACATTTGAACGGTAGCGGGTTCCCTGTGAAAACGGGACGGGCCACTACCCACAAGAAAAATATGCCCTATGATAATGGGGTTGATCCTAAATATTTGAGCAGTAGCGGGTTCCCTGTGACAACGGGATGGTCCCCTACCCACAAGAAAAATATGCCCTGTGATAACAGGGTCGATCCTAAACATATGAGCGGTAGCGATTTCCCTGTGATAACGGGATGGGCCCTTACCCACAAGAAAAATATGCCCTGTGATAACGGGGTCGATCCTAAACACATGAGCAGTATCGGTTTCCCTGTGATAACGGGATGGGCCCCTACCCACAAGAAAAATATCCCCAGTGGTAACGGGGTCGATCCTAAACATTTGAACGGTAGCAGCTTGCTTGTGATGACGGGGTCGGACTCTAAAGAACAGAAACAAAAGCATTTCCTAGTGATGAGGGGGATTAGCTAATATAATCCGGTATAACCTGATAGGTGACACAACAAGGAGGCATAATAATAAGACAAGCAAACACACCATTGAACACGTACGAACGAATATAAATCAGGACATGCAAAAAGGATTGATTGAATTAACGGGTAAACCATCAAGTTATATACAGAGGAAATTGGGCCAAAAGAAAAAATTACAAATCCCTAAATTCTCAACCGGGATAACTAGGAGCTCCTTTAATATTGATTAACGCCAGACTCTTCTGGTCGATAATCTCACGATACTCCACTTCCGGCTCCAGATCTTCGTCATCACCGTCAGAATCTTCAGGAAATTTTTCGTCCGCCCCTTCAACGAATTTATGGCTGAAGGATCATAACCATCCTTAAAACCACCTTCCAGCTGAATTTGGCCTATAACGGAGGCTTTGGCCTCCTCCCGCTCGAGCAAGCCCCGCTCAGCACATATTATCTTGTAAGACCGACTCAGAAGGAATTGTTTGGCCGCACTGGTCAATTGGCTCTTGTTCAGCGTCATGCACCGCATGTGCCTTTCAGCCTGATCTAATCGGTCGTTCAGAATTGCGGCCTCGGCCTCAACTGCCTCCCGTCGAGACGCCTCACTACTAGCAATAAGTCGAGGTTCATGGAGCTCTCCGATTAACCTTTTATTATCGTTATACAGGCCTCTCACATTACTCTCGCTGGTCTTCAAAATATCCAGGGCCTCGTCTCTCTAGTGCTGGAGTTGCACGGCAGCAACGAGATCGTATTGACCCAGTTTTTCAAGCAAACCGTTGGTAACCCGGAGCGATTCCGCATGATCCAATTGGCCCTTAACAGCCATCTCCAAGAAACCTTTCAAAACTCTCGCCACCTGCACATTCACAATAAGGAATCGGCTGCACAATTGAATAAAAACCCAAAAGAAATACGCATCCAATAGACACAAAGATTACATACAGATCGGAATAGACCGCTGTGATCCCCGTTTGAACTACCCTCCTCCCTCCTTCTTTTTGGCCCCGTGGACGTCCCGACATCAACGTCATTTTGATATTGTGAGGCGCCACCCACGCCTGCAGTATTTCCACTCGATGAGGGAGCAGTTTTCTTCGCATTCTTGCGTACGCCTTCGCGGCCCCTCTTCTCGACGAGCGGAGGTGCATCTTCCGCAGCGGCGTCGGCCCCAGTTGTTGACGTTCTGCTACCGCATCCAGACTACAGTACTCTACCAAATCAGCTGCAAGATACATGAATCATAAGGTCAAGAGATAAATCAGGAGAAAGCTATCGGTTTGTGAAGATATAATACTTACCGAGAGTAGAGGGACCTTTATAAGGTACGGGAGATATCCCACTTGCTCGCAAAACTATGTCATTGCAAAGCAGGGTACCATTGTACGGATGGTTAATCAGCTTCCTCAGAAATTTGAGGCTATGTGTAGTTGCCCCAACAGCGGCTCGTCTCTCATATTTGGTGTCTTCGCACCACACACTTGGCAGCACATCAAATTCACCATTGGTCCTCTCCTGGATGTACATATACTCACACTTATTACCAAATCTATAACTGGATTGAGTATATTGCACGAACCTAAGAACCCCCTGGGCCCGCACACAAAAGAACCCTTTATCACCGCCCTTCCTGTTGACTATGACACTAAAGAGTTGCCTGAACTCGTTAACTCCGCAAGGGGAACCCAAGGCTCTCATAACACAAATGAAAGCCACGATGTACCCTAGAGAATTGGGGGATAGCTTCCCCAAGCAGACCCCGATGCTCGATATGATAGCACTAACTGCAGGATCAATTGGGAAGCGCAGTCCGTTCTTAAAGTGCTTGGCATTAACAGCAATGCAGCCTTTCGGTGGAGTATGCATTCGTTGATCCGCACTAGGTAATATGACCTTGTACCCCTAGGGGATGTCATACTCGTCGGAGTAATGACCAGCATGATGAGGAACATGAGACACCATATCCCCATACTTCTCCGAGGTCTTATATTTCGGGGGGCTGATCCCCAAGCCCCACTTATCTACATTTGGGTCGTCAGCTTCCGGCGGAGTAGAAAATTCAACATCAAATTGGTCGCCAGTCAATTGGTCAGACCCAAACATCTCATTTTCAGTAAATTCCACTTCGATCTCTTCGAAATCCATCTCGGGCAAACCTGAGCCAACATTGTTCCCGGCAAACAACATACTGAGGCGCTAAGTGAAAAAATCAAGTTGAACGTTAAAGCCTGAAATGAATAAACATGGCAAGGTTAGTTATTTGACTTAAAATATCTAGGCACATATATATACATAGAAAAATAAATCGGAAAATAGATCGGAAAATAGATCGGAAAAGATATCGAAAACGATATCGAAAGAGATATCGAAAGCGAAATTCGATGTACTTTTCGGAGGAACAACGAATTTTCGCTAAAAGCCAAAGTGAGTTTCACTTCCCTGGAAGCCCTGTTTATAGACATCGGAGATGCTAGATCGAAACAAAGTTTCGATCTCACATCGGTACTGATATTCGATATAGATAAAAGGACAGGGGCAAGGACAGACGCAATGGGGGGTTCACCAAAGTTTATCAAAGAGTGCAATCCCGATAGGTGCGAGGAATTCAGAATCTCGTATGACGAACGAATAATTCAAATGAGGACCACAAATTATACATCCACTGCACTGGCGAGTCCAGCGAAATTTATCACAAAGTGCATTCCCCGCAAATTTGATCTCCGTCATTTGAACTGGCGGGACGAAGGGTACAGGTAACCTAAAAATTTAAAATTAAATTTGCGAATTCCTATCTCTATGATAAGAATCCCCAAATTGGGGGACTACATGATATGGGCATTTCCCGCATATTGGGCCTGGCCCAAACCAGGCCCATATTTAATCATATCGGGGACCACTTTCGATATGATATCGGTGATAATCACCGATATGGTACTGTGGTCCCCGGATCCTGAGTTCTATAAATACGCGATGCCTGGATCCCAAAGCAAGCAATTATTATCCCACAGCTACTACGTATCACATCGAAAGACATCACCGATCTCACCCTCGATATCCTATTCGATATCGAGGTAATCCACGTGCTCACGGACACGTCATACCGATATCCTATCGAGACTCATCCCCGACGTCATATCGAAGAGGATCACCGATATACCTCTGACCTAATTACCGACATACCCCTGCCACCCAAGCATCAAGGCGTTAGTTCGAGGTGTTCCGGACCAAGCCTAATCGAGATACCTAGATTAGGCCTAGTTTGTTGAGATAGATTCGTTATATTCCCTTCTACTCCATTGTAACCGACCCGTGCTTATATAAACGATCTATTGTCAAACTATACTTTCTTTGTAAAGGGCGTTTGCCTCAAAAGGCTCAAAAGCAATCAAGAAAATCACAGGCAAAATCTAAAACATCTTAAACGACAGTCAAGCAAATCACTTAAACTTCATAATCACATGCTATTCACTACTTTCATAAGAACAAGCAATAGTTTTCTCATATCTTCTACACTTGCAACAAATTGATAGTGTATATGAAATAAAATAGGATTTTGATCATATTACGCAAGATGTACTCAACTCACAAACGTATACTCCTTGTATCTCAAATTCCTACCATATTATAAATATAACATCATTGATTTCTACTTATTTATGCTTCAATCTTAGCTCTAATGATTAGATCCTAAAGGAAATAATTAGACGCTAGGATAAATAAATAGCATAGATAACAAAAAGTGAAGTTTCCCACCCCTGACACGGAATCATATGATGATCTCATTGTCAAAACATGTAAATAAAGCATAGAAGAGAGTACTTCCCTGATCGAGAAACAAGCTTGTGGGATGCTCGTCGGGCTGTGGGTGTGGGTGCTTTCTTCATTTGTTATCTTTCTTTCAATGTGCCTCACTTCCACCCATTGATGGTAGTTGGTGTTCCAAAGTTGCTTCTTCATCTCTTCCAATATTTTCACTAGCTCTGCATTGTTATGCCTTTGGTTGATTCTCATAACACTCACGAACCATGGTGTCGTTCACAACACCAAGGTGTTTTATTATAAATTATAATCCCTCTTTGACTATCACTTCTTTCACCCCTTGTACTTCGTGATTATCAACAAAGTGGCATGCAAGTAATGCCTCGTACGGGTTAAAGTAGTATCACGAAGGAATCGACTCATATTGAATCTCAGCTTGGCTACTGGCAGTCTAGACACTTTTCTCGATATTTCCATTGGTGGATCAATGGTGTAGTAACGTATGCATGCCATTTTCTTCTACAAATAATAGAAATGAAAAAAAATCTTCTTTGAAGAAAAATAATTGAATTGAGAGCTAAGAACAAAACAAAATTTCTTATGAATTCTAAGAAAAGTATGAATTTATTATGTACCTATTATTCAATATATAGTGGTAAGAGACCTTAAAAAAATTGGAAATTTGTTTAATAATTTCCTGCTCTTCTATTAAGTGTAATCACATTAGGAATAATTCACATATGTCTCTTGGAATTCAAATCATGAGAGCATTATAAGTAATGTAGAGATACAGATTGCTTACCCAAATTCCATAGACTTTCTAATACTGCATGCCTCCTCCTTCCATACGAACTGAGAAATGTGATCCAATAAAAACGGGGGATGCACAACATATCATGTCGCGTGTCATGTCGCCTATGTGTTGCACGACAATGACAATCGTGTTGCGGGTCGCACGCTTTCCTAGTTGATCGGCGCAACTTGCACAGATGGTTGTGCTATCGCACGACTCTCTTGTTGAGCTGCAGAACTCGTGCGACTCGCATGATGTCCTGCTACACATAGTGTCTGATTTCAGTTTCCTATTCATCTCTCCACTTTTGTTCTTTCTTCTTTTTCTTCAAGATTCCTCGACTCATTAATTTTTAAGCTCAACACATTTCATAGAATTTCTATATATAACTCTCAAGTAACACCATTGAATAACTAAGAATTAAACTAAAATGCATGACTCAAAGTAAAAAATTACTACATAGGTTGCCTCCCATGAAGTGCACTTAGTTTTACGTTGGTTAGCTTGACACTATTTGTGGATTCACGGATGTTCAAATAACTTGATGAGAATTCAATTGATGAAGGATGTCAATGTATCACCTTTAGGTAGTTTCATCGCCTTCTTCCAATTAGGACTCTTTTGAATAACTCTATTCTCCGACCTCATGTCTTTCTCCATCGTGATTGCATACAAACTCTCTGTTTTTAGACCTCCTATGATGTGTCTCACGAGTTCCATGTTGCATAGCACTCTTCTTATGATCACAATCTTTGCCTACCACCATTCGCAAGTGAACTCTCTTTCTTCTTGCCTTTTCTATGAAGTGGTTCACAAGTTTCCCGTAGTAGCCCTTTAGAGATCAATCGTGTGGCACTGGGATATGGTGCCTTATGTCTCTTCACCTTAAGATGAGATGTCTCTACACTCCCAATTCCCAATTATTCATAGGTCAAAGTTTCAGCTTCAACACCTTGGGTAGTATATATGTCTTTCATATGATTCTCCAATTTAGACTCTTCGATTGTAGGCGCATAATCGAAGAGTCATTCAGTATTTGGAACCACGATCGTGTCTTTACTCATTGGCTTCTCCTTCATTGCAATCATGTGTTCGATTTGTAGAAGTGGTTCATCTTTTATATGGTCAGCAACACCAGATTCTAAGTAGAACTCAGTTTTCTCACAATTCATCTTAAGTTTAGGACTACTTATACATGTACCTCCACTACCTCTTCAATTGTATAAAATCCGGGCATTAAATCAATCTTAATCTATACTTTAAAAGGAATGACATGTGGTTGTGTCTCTCGGGTCTCCACTATGTTGCTCGAAAGTGGTTCATGGTCTTTCTTCAATGATTTGTCTTCCTCCATTGACACTTTGTTCTTACCGCAGATTCAATAATGGTCAAGGCATCTACATTGCCTTCTTCAAAATAAGGTGATAATGACAGGACACATCTAGTTTTACCATGAGCTTGCAGTCAACTAGATTGAGAATATGTTTTGACATATCGACTATTTTCACAGTTCAATTTCTGCCCAACATTGCTTGTATGTGCTAGAGTACGTATTGACTTTTCGGATGGTTGAAAATCCTTTTCTCCAATAGGTCTATATTCTATCAAGGAATAACCATTGTCAAACTCTCCTTCAGACATCCTTGAATGTCACCTCAAGCAATGCACTCGATCAACTGAAAAAAGAGATGGAAAACAATTAAGTTTAACGTCAACTATTACAACAATATAATTCAATGTCATTCCCCTGCAACGGCACCAAAATTTTGATACCTGGTGAGCGAGTATTTTTTTTGAAGGCAATGAATTGCTAATTCTACGTGTTTGCAAGTGCACGGTCAAGTAATATAAAATAGTATGTATAGTTACTAACCAAGTATCGATCCCACGGAGAGTGTGTAATTATAGTGTTCACTAAATAGACAACGGCAAAACAAGTATTAAGAAGGTTCTGGTAAGATTAAAAAAGGGGAATTTGAATATTGGTTTCTCAACTATTTATTATTTGTTTCATAGACAAACCACTGTTTCCCCTTTAGTTAGTTTCATCATGCCAAGTTCATATGTGTTCAATGGAATTACCAGAATTCTAGTGCCACGCTAGTGACACTAATTAACAATTTTGAATAATCTAAGACATGGATTCATGTGATCTAGCTTATACGCGAGTTGTGTTAGCCTACTTCTAGCACATAAATCAAACATGCAGTTTAGCCACGACGCACGTTCGCGCCAATCAAGTGTATAAGTCAAACATGTAAAATATAAAAAACAAATCACATCTAAACTCATAAGACTAAACATGAATTCATAACTAAAGGTTCATTGTGCATAAATTTCCATTACACCATCTCCAAATACGGAGAAAATGACCAAAAAAGATTGCATGTTCAAAAATACAAATGGAAGAGAACATCATAGCAAGATTTTAAAAGGAAAGAGAAACTCTCAATCCCAGAGGGATTTGGTATCTCTACCTTCAATCTTCGTTGCTCAGCTTCTCCCATCTAGATCTTGACTTTGTGTTAATGCACGTGTGTGATGTGTGTGAGATGGATCATGATATCTTCTAGTTTGTGTTGGTTACTCATAATACCGTATCATTAATGCTATTTAATGATAAATTAATAGTTGGGAAGATATCAGGGTTTTGCCGTTTCTGGATCGTGTCCCACGTCTCAGCATGTTGTACAGTGTGAACAACATTGTGCGGGTTGTGGCACGAGTTTCTCCCCTTCATAATGGTGCACGCGGGTTGCGTGGGGGTCACGCAAAGTTCTGCAGCTTCATGTTGAGCGGATCATGTCACGCGACTCTCTTCTCCTCTGTGCACCTTCACGATTTTGGTTATAATTTCTTCTCTACATGTTGAAATTGAGATCCCATTGTTGTTTTGGAACGCTAACTTTCGTGGATTTTCAAAAGTATGTAGCACGACCTGTTGTGTTTTCTGTTCTATTGTCACCATATCCTTGAATTAATGGCTTCATTCAGCTTCTCCTCCCTACGTAGTCTTTGGTGCTTTGGTCTTCCTCCTTTGTTCCTTGCCTGAATAACTTGTCATTTCATGTATTGTGCTCTACCTTTCATCTTTGTTTATATCCTGGTGGGTATATATTCTCTTTTAGCTTGTGGTTCCACGAAAATAATACATTTTCATCGAACAATTCTAAAAACCTGAAATAGACAAAAAATTACTAATATGCCAATTACTTAAGTAATTCTTCTTTCAACCCCTTATAATGAGGTCCATAATGCATAGTTTAGACACTCATTAATTGGGTTGTCCTGCTAACCTTTTGGGTATTAGAGAATTATAGTACGGATAACTCAGGTTGTAGGTCACGTATCCATTAGACACAGAAGAACTCAATAAGACTCAATAGGTTTAAGGAACATAGGTGGTTTGTATAAGGACTACTAAATAAATTTGTAGTGAAATCAAACTCTGACACATGTATCAATCATCTTCTTTACAACCACAAACAGTTATCAATCAATGTTCTCAATTGTGTTAAGTAGAAAGAATTGACCTCCTTGGGTAGTTTTAGTAGTTTAATACATGTTATTGTTTTTTCTTTATATTTAAATTGATTATAGAATATAATCATCCATTCTCTTGGCATTCGATATTTGGACGTAATTTACTTTTTTTATTATTATTTTATGTGCACTTGCAAAGATTTAGAAGTAGCATATTCATCACGTACATCTATAAACTACTCACGCTTACCACGTAGCAATGCCCTTTGTAGGAAATACAGAAAAAATGTAACAGAGAAGTACCCTACCACCCAAGAAGAGTTTAGCACCAACTTACTTAGACATGCCCCACCTATCACCATCGAATATATATATATATATATATATGTGTGTGTGTGTGTGTGTGTGTGTGTATATAAAAGATGTAGAACATGCAAACCAACTAAATATAGCTTAAACATAAAACAATATACCTAGCGAAAGAGGCATTAACACTCTAGTCCTCTCTAAAAACAAAATGTATAGTCAACCTTATTGATAATTGATGTTATAAGAGAAGAATATACCATTCGCGCTCAACATTGTCACTCTGCTCCACGTCTTTTCTAGGTCTTTGATCCCTTCGTCCCTCAAGTTCCTCATCATATCCTTTGTGTCCACGAGGAATAAATAGCCTCAGGCTCCATTCTTTAACCTCTATTTTATTCTTCCTTTCAATCACAGTAGGAACTCTTTCAATTCGGCGGCAACACGCTACCTTGCATCTTTCCTCTCTCTCGCTTGACCTCTCAATCATTAGTACATTAGTAGATTCGAGCTATGCTTTGTGCCTTGTGTACTCACGAACCCTAAGGTCCTAGAGATTAGACAACATACCAACTGAAAGTTAAAAAATTGATTAAAAGTAAGGAAATTTTATAAGGAAAGCTTGAGTATTCTGAAAACAACGAAACTAGAAAATGTATTATAAGGAGTAAAAAAATGTTTGTTATTTGCTAATATTTGCTCTGCGCTAAGAATCATTAGCACACATGTACGATCTGTCCCCTCATATTCGACAAATGTGGAGGGTGTTCAATGCACAGTTATGTTCAATTTGTGGGCATACGACAAAGAAGTGCTGAGCGAATTTATAACCTACATAGATCAATTCGTGCATGAACACTTAAGCATCTTCAAATAGAATTTTTTGTAACTCCAAATCCTCTGGCCGACCCATTCTTGATTCTAACTCTCGATGTAAACTTCGTTCATAGCCAAAGTTGAGGGATCCCGATAAGTATAATAAGTTTTCAAAGTTTTGAAAACATAAATAGTTGAATACACTTAGTGGGACTTCCTCAACTTCTTAAGCGGTCAAGTAAAAATTCCTTTTAAAGTAAAACCCTCATATCCACAATCCTAACGATACACATACGCCTACCTACCACAAGTAGAAATGCATCTACAATGGAAAATGTTCTAATAGCGACTACCACGTCCAAACGAACCTTTGTCCCTAAGAAACTACAATGACCGCGAACAAGCCTTCCCTAATTATAGTTGTACTATCTTAGTAAGTACACAATCACACTAGTTTCTTCTTAAACGTAGGAAAATTTTGCTTTTTAAAAGAACATTATAACATGTCTCGGTGAAAAATCATCAAACGAGAGGGAACCGACAAACTTCAGATTCTCATAAATAAAAAATCCAAACCCAAGCCACTTTGCAATCTCAAAGTCAACACTTATGAGAGGCGAATACAACCCATATCGCTTGCCATCATAAGCAGGTGTCCGCACAATACAAATCTGACGGTTAATGGTCGCAAACTACAAGTTTCTTTGAATTTCATTACATTGTCTGCATGTTTTGCAGTTAAAGTGGACCTATTCGTTAAGACATAAACATGTCACTTATTAGTTAGACAAATTTTCTTTTAGAGATAGCATAGCACCACTCAAAGAATGAGATTGTTTATCCTATATTCTCTACAAGACTTTGGTGTAAGTTCTTGACTTGAGCCATGTGTTTTGTGTTTCTTTGTACCATATACGTACCCCCATTTTTTAATTATAATTAAAACTATTATTTTTCAAAGTAAAATAAACTTACCACCATTTCTTCTTTTCCTTCTTTGTAAACAGGGTCTAGTGTTAGCATTAAAACTAGTCAAAAATGGGGAATTCCATGTCCAAAATATAGTAAATGGCGAGAAAATAAAGGAACAACACTATTCAAGTCTTAGTCACATGGTTTTGTCCATGCAGTTAGATGATGGGTTGAAGAATTTATATCTTGGAATAAATTTAAATCTTCAGCTAGGATAACAAAACTTTTTAAATCAGTGTTTTAGGCATTTTTGGCCGTGTCGCCCGTCTCGACATGTCGCGCGGGTGAGAAGCATTGTACGGGTAGTGGCGTGAGTAGCTCCACTTTGAAAATGGTGCATGCGAGTTGAGTTGGGGTCGCACAGAGTCCTGCGACTTTCGTGGATTTTTAACAGTATGTATCACGAACTGTAATGGTTCTCTTTCGATGTCACCATATCTTTGAATTAATGGCTTCATTCAGCTTCTACTCATTACGTGGTCTTTGGTGCTTTGCTCTTCCTCCTTCGTTCCTTGCCTGAATGACATGTTCTTTCGTCTATTGTACTCTTCCTTTTAAATTTCTTTATATCATGGTGTGTATCCATTCTCTTTTAGCTCGTTGTTCCACGAAAACACTACGTTTTCACCAAACGACTCTAAGAACCAAAAATAGACAAAAACTTACTAATATGCTAATTACTTACATAATTCTTCATTGAACCTCTTATAATGATGTCTAAAATGCATAGTTTAGACACTCATCAATGGAGTTGTTGTGCTAACCTCTTGGTTATTAGAGAATTTTAGTAAGTAAAACTCAGGTTGTAGGTAACGAATCCATTAGACACGGAAGAACTCAATAAGACTCAATAGGTTTAAGGAACATAGGTGGTTGGTCTATATACTATTAAATACATTTGTTGTGAAATCAAATTCTAAACACATATGTTAATCATCTACTTTACAACCATACACATTTATCAATCAATGTTCTCAATTATGTCGACTAGAAATTATTTACCTCATTGAGTAGTTTTAGTCCTAGTAGTTTAATTCTCATTGTTTTGTCTTCAAATTTAAGTTTATTATAGAATATAATCATCCACTCTCTTGACATCCGTTATTTGGACGTAATGTTTTTTTATTCAATTATTATTTAACGTACACTTGCGAAGATTTAGAAGTAGCATATTCATCACATACATCAATAAACTACAAACGATACCACGCATCAATACCCATTGTAGGAAATATAGACGAAATGTAACCGATAATTTTTTTCATTGTTTGTTGAAACCTTAGCATCCTATAAGAGTTGAGCACCAACTGACTTAGACATGCCACACTCATCGCCATTTAAAATATATATATATATATATATATATATATATATATATATATATATATATATATATAAAAAGAGGTAGAACATGGAAACCTACTAAATATAGCATAAACATAAAACAATATACCTAGCAAAAGATGCATTAGCACTCTAGTCCTCTCTAAAAACAAAATGTACAGTCAAATTTGCTGATGTTATACGAAAAGAATATATTGTTCACACGCAACATTGTTAGACTACTCCACGTCTTTTCTAGGCCTTTGATCCACTCGTCCCTCAAGTTCCTCTTCATGACCCTTTGTGGCCACGAGGAATATATAGGTTCGGGTTCAATTCTTCAACCTCTATTTTCTTCTTCCTTTCAATCAGAGTAGGAACTCTTTCCTTTTGGTAGCAACACGCTACCTTGTGTCTTTCCTCACTCTCTCTTGACCTCTCAATCATTAGTACATTAGTAGATTCGAGATATGCTCTATTCCTCGTGTACTCATGAACCCTAAGGTTCTAGCGATTAGACAACATACCGACTGAAAGTTAAAAAATTGAATAAAAGCAAAGTAAGTTTATAAGGAAAGCTTGAGTATTCTGAAAATAAAGAAGCTGGAAAATGTATTATAGGGAGTAAAAAAATGTTATTTATTTGCTAATATTGGCTTTGCGCTAAGAATCATTAGCTCACTAGTCCTATGTATCCCCTCATATTCGACGAATGTGAACAGAGTTCAACGCACATTTTTGCTCAATTTGTGGGCGTACGACAAAGACAAGTCGAGCAATTTTATAACTTACTTAGACTAATTTGTGCGTGAACACTTAAGCATCCTGAAAATCCATTTTTTGTAACCATAAATCCTTTGGCCGAGCCCATCTTAATTCTAACTCCAGATGTAAACTTCGTTCATAGTCAAAGTTGAGGGATCCCAATAAGTATAACAAGTTTTCAAAGTTTTGAAAGCATGAAAGGTTGAATACACTTAGTTGGACTTTCTAAACTTCTTAAACGGTGAAGTAAAAAACCCTCATATCCACAATCCAAACGGTACGCATACGCCTAACTACCACAAGTAGAAATGCGTCTACGATGAAGGATGTTCTCATGACGACTACCACATTCAAGCCAACCTTTGCCCTTAAGAAACTGCAATGACCGCCAACAAGCCTTCCCTAATTATTGTTGTCCTATCTTCGTAAGTACACAATCACACTAGTTTCTTCTTAAACGTAAGAATATTTTTCTTTTAAAAAGAACATTATAACAAGTCCATTTTAAATACTACAATAAACATAACAGAATGAAACGACAAACCTCACATTCTCATAAATAAAAAATCCAAACCCAAGCCACTTTGCAATCTCATAGTCAACACTTATGAGGGACGATTACAACCCCTATGGCCTGCCCTCATAAGCAAATGTTCACATAAGACAAACCTGACTGGTAATGGTCGTAAATTACAAGTCTCATTGAATTTTATCACATTGACAGTATGTTCTGCAGTTAAAGTGGACATATTCTTGAAGACATAAACATGTCATTTATTAATTAGACAAATTTCCTTTTAGAGATTGGACTGCTCAAATCAAAGAAATAGATTGTTTATCCTAGAAACTCTACAAGACTTCTTGTTTAAGTTATTGACTTGAGCCATGTGTTTGGAGGTTCTGTGTACCATAAACGTACCCCCACATATTACTTAAAATTAACACTTATAACGTTTAAAGTAAAATAAACTTACCACATTTTCTACTTTTTTTTTTGTAAACATGGTCTAGCGTTAGCATTAAAACTAGTTATAATGGGGAATTCCTTGTCTAAAATAAAGTTAAAGGCGAAAAATTAAAGGGACATCACCATTCAAGTCTTGTTCATGCGGTTGTGCCCATGCAATGAGATGATGGGTTGAAAAATTACTATCTCGGAATAAATTTAATTCTTCACCTCGGCTAACACAATTTTTGAAATTAGGGTTTCACGCGTTTTAGGGCCACGTCACGCGTCTCGACATGTTGCACGGGTGAGCAACATCGTGTGGGTACTGGCACGAGTAGCTCCACCTTTATAATGGTGTGCGCGCGTTGAGTAGGGGTCGCACATAGTCCTGCGACTTCATGTTGTGCGTCTCATATCGCGCGACTTCCAGTTTTGGCTATTATTTCTTCTCTGGATTTTGAAGTTCAGATACCTTTTTGTATTGGAACACTGACTTTCATGGATTTTTAACAGTATGTAGCACGACCTGTAATGTTTTCTCTTCTGTTGTCAACATATCTATTAATTAATGGCTTCATTCAGCTTCTACCCATTACGTAGTCTTTGGTGCTTTACTCTTCCTCCTTTGTTCCTTGCTTGAATCGCTTGTCCTTTCATCCTCTTTTATATCCTGGTGTGTAGCCATTCTCTTTTAGCATGTTGTTCCACGAAAACACTACGTTTTCACCAAACGACTCTTAAAACCTGAAATAGACAAAAACTTACTAATATGCTAATTAATTAAGTAATTCTTCATTTAACCCCTTATAATGAGGTCTAAAATGCATAACTTAGATACTCATAAATGGGGTTATTGTGCTAACCTCTTGGATATTAGCGAGTTTTAGTACGGATAACTCAGGTTGTAAGTAACGGATCCATTAGACACAGAAGAACTACTAAATAAATTCGCAGTGAAATCAAACTGTGAACACATCTGTCAATCATCTACTATACAACCATACACATTTATCAATCAATGTTCTCAATTATGTCAAGTAGAAACAATTTACCTCCTTGAGTAGTTTAATTCACGTCATTTTATATTTAAGTTGATTATAGAGTATAATCATCCACTCTCTTGGCATTCGATATTTGGACAGAATTTACTTTTTTTTTACGTGCACTTTCGAAGATTTAAAAGTAGCATATTCATCACATACATCTATAAACTACACACGTTACCATGCATGAATGCCCTTTGTTGGAAATATAAACAAAACATAACAAAGATGTTTTTCATTGTTTGTTGAAACACTAGAGTCCTATAAGAGTTGAGCACCAACTAACTTTTATCACCATTTCAAAAGAAAAAATATATAAGGAAGTAGAACATGGAAACTTACTAAATATAGCTTAAACACAAAACAATATACCTAGCGAAAGAGCCATTAGCACTCTAGTCCTCTCTAAAAACAAAATGTACAGTCAATCTTATTTTTGTTATATGAGAAGCATATACCTTTCACAAGCAACGTTGTCAGACCGCTTCACGTCTTTGTCAGGCCTTTGATCCCCTCGTCTCTCAAGTTCCTCTTCATGACCCTATGTGGCCACGAAGAATAGATAGATCGGGTTCCATTCTGCAACCACTATATTCTTATTACTTTCAATCACGGTAGGAAGTCTTTCCTTTTGGCGGCAATATGCTACCTTGCATCTTTCCTCGCTCTATCTCTCGCTTGACCTCGTAATCATTAGTGCATTAGTAGATTTGAGCTATCCTTTGTTCCTTGTGTACTCACGAACCCCAGGTCCTAGCGATTAGACAACATACCACCTGAGAGTTAAAATTTTGATTAAAAGACATGAAAGTTTATAAGGAACGCTTGAGTATTATGAAAACAAAGAAGCTCAAAAATGTGTTATAGGGAGTAAAAAAAATATTTGCTAATATTGGCTTTGTGCTAAGAATCATTAGCACATACGTCATTTTTTATTTACATTCGATGAATGTAAAGGGAGTTCAATGCACATTTTTGCTCAATTTGTGGGCATACAAAAAAGAAGAGTCGAGCGAGTTTATAACTAATTGAGATTAATTCGTGCGTGAACACTTAATTAAGCATCTTCAAAATCCATATTTTGTAATCCTAAATCCTCTGGCTAACCACATCTTAATTCTAACTCCTGATATAAACTTCATTCATAGTCAAAGCTGAGGAATCCCGATAAGTATAATAAGTTTTCAAAGTTTCGAAAGCATAAAAGGGTTCAATACACTTACCGGGACTTCCTTAACTTCTTAAACGGTCAAATAAAAACCCATTTTAAAAGAAAACCATCCTATCCACAATCCTAACGTTGCACATAAGTACCACAAGTAGAAAGGCGTCTACGATGGAGAATGTTCTCATAATGATTCTCACGTCCAAACCAACCTTTTCCCTTAAGAAACTGCAATGAGCGCCAACAAGCCTTCCATAATTATTCTTGTTTTATCTGAGTAAGTACACAGTCACGCTAATTTCTTCTTGAATGTGGGAATATTGTGCATTTTTACAATAAGATTATAACATGTACCTTTTAAATACTGCAATCATCATAAGGAAACGACAAACTTCACATTCTCATAAATTAAAAATCCAAACCCAAGTCACTTTGCAATCTCACGGTCAACACTTATGAGGGACGAATACAACCCCTATGGCTTGCCCTCATAAGCAGGTGTTCACATAAGACAAACCTCATTGTTGATGGTCCCTAAATACAAGTCTTTTTGACTTTCATCACATTGTCAGTATGTTCTGCAGTTAAAGTGCTATTCTTGAAGACATAAATTTCGTTTAGATATTGTATTGCACCATTCAAGAAAGATATTTTATATCCTAGACTCTCTACAAGACTTGTGGTCTAAGTTCTTGACATGAGCCATGTGTTTTGTGCATCTCTATACCATATACGTACCCCAATATTTTACTTAAAATTAACACTAATATTTTTCTAAGTAAAATAAACTTACCACCTTTTCTTCTTTCATTTTTTTGTTAACATGTTCTAGTTTTAGCATTAAAACTAGTCAAAAGGGGGAATTCCATGTATAAAATAAAGTTAAAGGCGAGCAAATAAAGGAACAACACCATTCAGGTCTTGGTCACGTGGTCGTGCCCACACGGTGATATGATGGGTTGGAAAATTACTATCTTGGAATAAACATAATTCGTCAACTAGATAAACACAATTTCAAAAATCAGGGTTTCAAGCGTTTCAAGGTCGTATCGCACGTCTCGGCATGTCGTGCAGGTGAGCAACATCACGCAGGTAGTGGCGTGAGTAGATCCACCTTTAGAATGGTGCACGCGAGTCACGTGGGGGTCACGCAGAGTCCTGCGACTTCATGTTGCATGGGGGTCTCGGCATGTAGCGCGGGTGAGCAACATCGTGTGGGTAGTGGCATGAGTAGATCCACCTTTAGAATGGTACACACGAGTCGTCGGGGGGGGGGGGGGGGATCACGCAGAGTCATGGGACTTCATGTTGTGCGGATCATGTCGTGCAACTTCATGTTGTTCGGCTCATGTCACACTGCTTCACGAACCTAGCAATTAGAGTCTTGCGACTTCATGTCGTGCGGCCCATTGTTTTCTTTCTGTTTCTTTTGTTCTTGTTTATTTTTTTCACTGGTAAATATGAAACTTTTTATCTTTTGTTGGTTTCCTTTCCAGATCACCTTTGAATTACATGTAAATTGTTAGAGTTTAAGAAAAAGATATTGTTTAGGAATGACTAACATAATTAATTCTTTTAGGTGTCATACTTGTACTTATATTAATCATAGGGGAGGCATGTAAGTGCCGTTTCATAGATTATAATAAGCAGATATCTTGTTAGTACCTTATTGGTTGGAGTGATATGCTACCAAGCTCCGAATTGTTTCCCTAATAAGGTTGTGTGGTCGTTGTGTCATTGGCGTTTTTCTGGGATATGGGTAGGTTTGGTATCGGGCTTTTTGGCACCAAGGTTCGGGTTGTATTTCCTGGGATCGGAGCGGATGGTAGGTTCTTATTCTACGAAGGTTTGGGGGTTGGGGGTGGTTCCCGGTCTTGTTGTTTAGCTGGGTTTTAGCCTCGGGTGAGGTCTTCAGTCCATTGAGGCGGCGTCGGCCCGATCGTTGAGTGACTACATTCCAATCCATGTCCAGTGGGGTTTCATTGCCATAGGTGTTCGTCCGATTTTCTGGGATAGAAGGCGCTTGGCTTGCATCTCTTTCATGTCCGATTCGCCTGCAATTCAAGCAAAAATCCACTTTAATTTCATAATACGTAACATCTTGTGCATGGTTGTTAATGTGGATTTTGGTGGGTAATGACCTGGAGGATAGCTCGACACAAAGTCTTGCATATTGGGCCCGTGTGCGGGCTGCTGTGTGGGCGTCGATTTTAATGGGATGCCCAAATAAGCCTTCAATTTGAAACAATGCTTCAAAGTCATAAAACTCAATTGCTAGTCCTGAGAGTTGGATCCAGGTGCACACTTTGCTTGGTATGGATGACGAAGCAACGAAGTTGGGATGCCATTGGCAAACTGCAAGGTAGTGGTTGAATAGGAACCACGGGCCCCATGCCAGAGCTAGGGTATATTCATTTAGGCTACTCACTCGGATCAAGTACACACCCTTACCAATCTCGGTTATTCCTATTGGTTGTGTGAGCTTCCAGAGGTATTGTAGCTAGTGTGCCATATCAAGGATAGTCCTCAGTAAACCCATTGTCTGGACAAATAGGGATTGTTTCCATGGTTTGCATAGGCGGCACATTTTTGTAGAGGTAAAGAGTACATGGGGCCCATTGTCCAGCACTCGTCTATTTCTGGTTGCACCACAGGTACTTCCTCTAGCTCTTCTAGCACATGAAGCTAGGTAGCAAAAAAGAGGTGATTAGTGGAAGAGCGGAGGCATGAACGGTCATGAGGAGGATGGTGTGTTGTGTTTTGGGGGTGGAGATCCTAGGTCAAAAGTCGATGATTGGAAGGGGGGCCCGGGCGGTGTGTCCTTCTCGGTGTATGGCAGGGTGTCCGGTGGTGGTGGTGGGGTGGCTCGGAGGGGCGGGGGATTGGGGGAGGGTGGAAGGAGGTTGGGAGCATTTTTATCAAAATTTGAGGTTATTTTGACGTAAGCATGAATTTAAGAAAATTGATGAGTTCTCTTGCTTGTAGGAGAATTAGTACGGTATAGGAATTGAGATAAGTTGCATAACTGAAATCAGCGCATGTGTGTATCTGTATATATGCAATATGTAAGTTAAACCTACACTCCCTTGCAATAAATAATTGAACTTGCTTTTAACCCTTTAGGTAACTTCTGTAGTCGCATTTCTGATAGTAAGTTCTAGCCACATCATCATAATTATCTTCGTATGTTATAAGTAGTTTTCTGGATGTCTATTAGGATATATGGATTTATATAAATAGAAGCAGGTTTGAATGTAATTAATCTAACAAGAACTACGATTAGATTGATAGGCTTTGACTTGTATAAGTTAGAATATGAAATTATAATATTCTTATAATTTCTTGTGACACGTCAGGAGATTTCAGTTACACGTTTAATATTACTTTTTTCAGATATTTGTTGCTCTCTACAATCATGTTCAGGTGAGTGTTTTAAAACTATATTATTTTTACTGAAAGGGAGTATGTGCCTATGTGGTTACTTGGTAAATATGTGAATTACATGGTTAGAAGTTATCTTGTTAAGTGATCGTCTGATTGAATTGTTGACTTAGTACGTTTAACGTTACCTATTTATTAGAACTATTGAATAATTAATGTTCAATGTGAAATGGTTGTTGATTGATTCTTTCCTAGTGTTAAGAACGATAACGACTAGCTGGATAGTTAAGAACGATTAACGACTAACTGAATTATTTTGAACGACTAACTGAATTGTTTTTGAACGACTGATAATGGATCCATGGCTTGGAGAGCATGTCGTACTGCTGGGTAGTGGCGTGCTCGCCAGAAGGTCTTCATGCCCCATGGCCCCTCCCCGTTACACCTACGGGTGATTCGTAGTGCCTATGTGGAGTAACCGATAAGCATGCATCTGTGGTACGTAAACTGATTTCAAGGTAGCTCCTCGAATGCGGGTTATAAGGACTGAATGAAAGGAGTTATAAGGACATGTATTGTATACTTCAGGTTGAAATAGTGTTCTATCTCGATTGACTATCTGATTCCTGAATGTGTGACTGTCTGAATGATTAATTGACAAATTTGCCTATTTGTTGTTTTCAATTTTTTATCAAAATAAGAGTGCACGTCATCACTTTGCACACAAACCCACAAACACCACTAAGATTCTTATCTCACTCATGCATATTTTCCCCCTTTCCTTTCAGCTTTAGAGCATCGAGCGAAAGACTTGGGGAACGTCAAGAGTTGAGTTTGTTCGTGTAGTTAGTTAGAATTTCGTATTAAGTACTTCATTTTTCTGTATTGTTACACTTGAATTGTCTGGTTTTTGGACAATTAGTATTTTCAAAATGTCCTTCTTTTCATGATATTGTAGTGTATAGCCTTGAAATTCTGGGCCGTTACAGGTGGAATCTGGAAACCTAGTAAATATAGCTTAAACATAAAAAATATACCTAATGAAAGAGGCATTAGCGCGCTAGTCCTCTCGAAAAACAAAATTCACAGTCAATCTTATTGATGTTATACGAGAAGAATATACCATTCACAAGCAACATTGTCAGACTGCTCCACGTCTTTTCTAGGTCTTTGATCCCCTCGGCTCTCAAGTTCCTCTTTATGACCCGTTGTGGCCACGAGGAATAAATAACCTCATGCTCCATTCTTCAACTTCTATTGTCTTCTTCCTTTCAATCACACTATGAACTTTTTCCTTTTGGCGTCAACAAGCTACTTTGCGTCTTTCCTCTCTCTCTTGACCTCTCAATCATTAGTGCCTTAGTAGATTCGAGCTATGCTTTGTGCCTCATGTACTCAAAAACCCTATGGTCCTAGTGATTAGACAACATACGGACGGAAAGTTAAAAAATTGATTAAAAGTAAAGACAGTATATAAGGAAAGCTTGAGTATTCTAAAAACAAAAAATCTTGAAAATTTATTATAGGTAAGTGATCGTCTGATTGAATTGTTGACTTAGTACGTTTAACGTTACCTGAGTACTAGCACTATTGAATAATTCATGTTCAATGCGAAACGGTTGTTTATTGATTCTTTCTTACCGTTAAGAACAAGTAACGACTGACTGGATTGTTAAGAACGATTAACGACTAACTGAATTATTTTGAACGACTGACTGAATTGTTTTTGAAAGACTGATAATGGATACACGGCTTGGAGAGCATGTCGTACCTCTGGGCAGCGGCGGGCTCGCCAGATGGTCTTCATGCCCCATGGCCCCTCTCCGTTAGACCTACGGGAGTTTCATTGTGTCTATGTGGAGTAACCGACGAGCATGCATGTGTGGTACGTAGACTGATTTCAAGGTAGCTTCTCCGATGGGGGTTATAAGGACCAAATGAAAGGAGTGATAAGGCAGGTATTGTATACTTTAGGTTGAAACTGTATTCTATCTCGATTGATTGTCTGATTACCAGAATGTGTGACTGCCTGAATGATTAACTGACCAATTTGTCTATTTGTTGTTTTCAATTTTTTACAAAATAAGAGTGCTCGTTATCACTTTGCACACAAACCCACAAACACCACTAATATTTTTATCTCACTCAGGCATGTTTTCCCCCTTTTCTTTCAGCTTTAGAGCATCGAGCTTAAGACTGGGGGAACGTCAAGAGTTGAGTTTGTTCGTGTGGTTAGTTAGAATTTTTTATTAAGTACTTCATTCTTCTGTATTGTTACACTTGAATTGTCTTGTTTTTGTACAATTATTACTTTTAAAATGTCCTCCTTTTTATGATATTGTGGTGTTTAGCCTAGAAATTCTGGGGTGTTACAGGTAGAACCTGGAAACCTAATAAATATAGCTTAAACCTAAAAAATATACATGCATAGCGAAAGAGGCATTAGCGCGCTAGTCCTCTCGAAAAACAAAATGTACAATCAATGTTATTGGTGTTATACGAGAAGAATATACCATTCACAAGCAACATTGTGAGACTGCTCCACGTCTTTTTCAGGTCTTTGATCCCCTCGGCCTTCAAATTCCTCTTTGTAACCCTTTGTGGCTACGAGGACTAGATACCTCAGGCTCTATTCTTCAACTTCTATTTTCTTCTTCCTTTCAATCACAATAGGAACTTTTTTCCTTTTGGCGACAACACGCTACTTTGCGTATTTCCTCTTTCTCTTGACCTCTCAATCATTAGTGCATTAGCAGATTCAAGCTATGCTTTGTGCGTGAACACTTAAGCATCTTCAAAATCCATTTTTGTAACCCTAAATCCTATGGCCGACCCCATCTTGATTCTAACTCCATACGTAAACTTCGTTCATAGTCAAAGCCGGGGGATCCTGATAAGTGTAATAGCTTTTCAAAATTTCGAAAGCATAAAAGGTTGAATACATTTACGGGGACTTCCTCAACTTCTTAAACGGTCAAGTAAAAATTCCTTTTAAAGGAAAACCCTCATATCGGTAATCTTAACGGTGCAAATACACCTACCTACCACATGTAGAAAAGAGACTACGAAGAAGAGTCTTCTCATTACGACTACCACGTCCAAACCAACCTTAGATCTTAAGAAACTGTAATGACTGCCAACAAGCCTTCCCTAATTACTGTTTTACTAGCTCTGTAAGTACACAGTCACACTAGTTTCTTCTTAAACGTAGGAAAATTGTGCTTTTCTAAAGAACATTATAAGAAATCCCCTTCAAATGCGAAGATCATCATAAAATAGGTAAATGACAAACTTCACATTCTCATAAATAAAAAATCAAACCTCAAGCCACTTCGCAGTCTCATAGCCTCGCAGTCTCATAGCCAACACTTATGAGGGACGGATACAACCCCTATGGCTTGCCCTCATAAGTAGGCGTTCGCATAAGACAAAACACAAGTCTCTTTGTTAATGATCGCAAAATACAAGTCTCTTTGAATTTCATCACATTGTTTTAATGTTCTGTAGCTAAAATGGACCTACTCCTGGAGACATAACATGAAACTTATTAATTAGGAAAATTTTCTTCTAGAGATAGCATTGCAACCCTCAAAGAAAGGGATTGTTTATCCTCGAATCTCTACAAGACTTATGGTCTAAGTTCTTGACTTGAGCCATGTGTTTTGTGGTCTCTACCCCCATATTTTACTTAAAATTAACACTAATATTTTTCAAAATAAAATAAACTTACCACCTTCTCTTCTTTTTCCTTTTTGTAAGAATGGTCTAGTGTTAGTATTAAAACTAGTCAAAAGGGGAAATTTCATGTCCAAAATGTAGTTAAAGGTGAGAGAACAACACCATTCAAGTTTTGATGCAGCAGCATGATGGGTTGAAAATTTACTGTCTTGGAATAAATTTAAATCTTCACCTAGGGTGACACAATTTTAGAAATTTTTAGAAGCTGTCTGGTTCTATAAATAAAGTGAGTTATCTCAGGTTATATCACTTTATCTCTCGTTTGGTTTTAGAGATTAGTTTTTCCGGCAGGAGTGAGATATGCTCGAATTTTTTATTTTATCCGAGAATATGAGATAAATAATCCCATTTATCCTCTTGATTTTGCCCTATTTTTATTGTTCATTGAAATTGTATATTAACATTTCTATGAACTTATAAATGGCTTCACTTTTTCATTAAATAATTACATATAAGACTTACCAAAGCTATAAATTCAAAGTTTGAAAACAAATTCTATATTATATTTATAAGAATTCTTGTGGACAATCACTTTATTGTTTAGTAATCAAATATCAAGAAAAAGAAACTATTTTGATAGTTTATTTTTAGAATTTTAGTATTTAATCACATGTAATACATATATATAAAAATTTTAGTTGTAGCATGCAACAAAAACATTAATTTACTCTTTCTTACTTTTTTTTCTTCTTCTTTAAGTGTGATCAAAATATAATATATATAAGAAAAAGCATACAATTTTGGCACTGAGTTGGAAAAAAAATATTTTCACTTTAAAAAGGGCGGGGGGCGCCGTATAAAAAAATTAATTTTTTATTTTTTATTTTGGTTAATTGAACATTAATGGCATAAATAAAAAAATATATTGAGATAATCATCTATCTTGGCACTTAATCTTGTCAACTAAACAAGTGACACATATTCAATACAACAAACAAATCTGACTTTTTATCTCATTTCTATTCTACTCCATCTTTTTGAGATAAAATTCCTTTTGAAATCAAACGACTTTTTAATTTCACAAATAAAATGAGCGGCACTCCAGGCTAACTCTATCTCCACTTCTGGATTAGAGGAGATGTAAAAAAAAAATTAATAATCATTTGATGATAAACATCAATCATTAACGGGAGATTAGGCACAAACTTTGAGAATAAAAACAATTGATGTTAATAGTGAAACACTTTTAAAAAGAATTAAAAATACTTTGCAAGTTATTGTAAAAATAAGAACTCATCAGACTGCAGTAAAATAGTGAAAACTAGCTCGGAAACATATCTATAAATTAACATGAAAATAAATGAGATTATTTTTTCTAGTCGCTCTAAATTAGTCATGAAGGGCATTTTACCTACTACCAGTCACAAGTTTTGCGTGTAACGAAGACGAGAAAAAAAACACACTCGCAATTTGTATATTTCCAGTGAGCTTAAGTATATACCGTATCTCAAAAATATGTTTCACGAAGAAATTATGGTGTCGTTGACTTCTAAGAAGATGAATTGATGATGGGATGGTGATAATTCCTCGGATAGTAAATAATGGTGAACATTGTAATGACATATCCTAAGCTGTGACTAATTTACAAATTTATTCTAAAAAGTTGAATGAATACGTAAAAAGTCCCTTTTACTGGTTGAAGAAGCAAACCTAATGATTTTAAGGTGGGCCTAAATCCAAAATTGGGTCGGCCCAGCAATAAGGTCCATTTAATACAAGAGCATCGAACATGCCATGTTCGATGCGGTATCCGCATCGAATTATACATGTTCGATGCGGACTCTCCTGCATTTGGAGGGTCCCTTGGGCCGGGTTCTATAAATATCTCGCCCCTTGATCTCCCAAAGGGAGATCGGACGATATACCAATTACGTCCACATCAAACGTCCATATTCGACTCACTTTATCGTTCGACACTGCATAGCATTCGATATTGACATCACTAATCCAAATCAAGATCGAATCAGTCCTCATTCGAGACACATCAACTTCAAATAGTCCTCGTTTGAGTTACAGCAACATCGAATCACCGAGATTCGATACAACTACATCGAACCAACCACATTTGATCTACATCAGCATCAATCCGGTCCCGTTCGATGCGCACATCGAACATCACCAATTCGACCTATACGTTGATTTGTCATATTATGACATCTAAAGCAATTCAATACTTGTAATAGACAGTAGGTATTCCGGACCAAGTTAGTCCATTTATTATATTGGATTAGCATTATTTTGGTTATTTGTATTCTAATTGTATTACTTTAGAGTGTTCTATTACCTTGACGAAATAAGACCAAAATACCTAACTGGTGTTCGAAAGCACAACTTTTTCTTGTTACTCAAAGCTAACAGGACTCAGTAGTTGTAAAATAACAACAGACTCTTCGGTTAAATTAAATTTGAAACAAATAAGTTCAGATATCAAAAAGAAAATATGTCTTCATTCAATATATGGTATCCACTTCACTCTTATAAACTTATAGAGAGGCGCAACCCCAAGATTTTGATTGGAGGGCGAAATATCATTATAGATTTTTTTTTTTCATACATTAATCGTTAAAATTCATCATATAAAAGATATGCTTTGTTTAAAAAGACACGAAGTAATTACTCAAAAAATTAATTGATCCTTAAATTAAAACATTATATTATACAAAAGCTATTAATGAAGGAAAAAGACAAAAAAAAACATATTATTAAGTATAAAAACCTATGTATCTTTATGTATGTCGTAAAAAGTATGTATACTTATAGATAATAATAAATATATATATGGACATACTGTTAAAAGTGTCCTAAAACTAGGACCATTTTATAAAAATGCTCTATATGTTTTCGGACCAGGTCTTCTGCCTTGCAGCTTTTCGTTTTTTTTGAGAAAATGTCAATTCCACCCTTGTTCGGGCTTTCGGCACTCGTGGATGCCAACTCATAAAAGCATTTGTCCAGCTAGACCCCCCGCTCAAGTAATAATTTTTACCCAAAACACGTTTTAGACAAATTGTTAAAAATCCCTTATGACTTTGCACTTTGATGAAAATGTCTTATATGTTTTCATGTCAAGTTTAGTACCCAATAACTTTTTATTTTTTTTGCGGAAGATGCCCTTTTCACCCTTAAGGGCTTTGTGCACTCGTGGACGCCAAGAGTCTTTGCAGGTCAAAAAAACACATCATAATATATCTGTTTACATCTTTTCGTAAACCTGTGAAAATATGCCACATCGAATAGCCAACAAATTTGACATGAGAGTAGAGCCCGTGCCAAACCTCTACCTCAACAGGGTGACGAACTGCTCCCACATGGACGAGCAAGAAGAAGTGCACGAGAATCCTATCCATAAAGAGCATACACGGAGGCCACATTTGACCATGACTGGACAAGGAGGCTGACGAAGCACCCCTCAAATGATCTTGGACGTACCTACGTCCAAGATAGGGACAACTCTGCATGACACGGATATACCACCTGGAGAATACTACGCATGTCGTGACATCATAACACATGTCATCTCCCCCAAGGGCCAAGAAGACTGCACATGCACCAACTAATCTGTGGCCCCTGAAATCCACGTCCACATGTCATCCTCTTATTTCAGAAAACCCACGGGAAAGAGAACCTTTCTCTTGCCTATAAAATGGGAACTTTGTCCTACGAGAAAAGGAATCAGAAAATAGATCAAAAAGGGATAATCCCTCGTACGACCCCTTGCAATATCTTCCCCATAATAAACATTTACAAGGCCACTTCGATCGTAGTCATTCTCTTTCCTTTCTCCTTAGGATTAGGATTGACGTTCCCAATCTTATTACCTTTTCCTAACAAACACTCAGGAAAGGGAGGAACATCACACAATCTTCTTAGCATTCAAAAATTAGCACGGAGAGAAAGGGCATCTTTCAAAAAAAATTAAAATTAAAATTTCCAGAGTACTTAATCCGGCCCAATAACATATAGGGCATTTTCATCAAAAAAGTGAAGTTATAGGGCCTTTTTAACTTTTTATCTAAAACGTGTTTTGGGGTAAAATTATGACGTGGGGGCGACTTTGTCCAGCTAAACAAACGTTTTTATGAGTTGGCATCTATGAGTGGAGAAAGCCCAAATAAAGGTGAAAAGGGTATTTTCGGCACATTTTATTTTTCACGTAACTAAGACAAATAAAACTTCGGCTAGCTCGGTTTTCTCGACTTGAATATTAACAAACGCAACCTCATCACACTAAAATTCAGTATAAACAAGTTTCACAATAATCTTTACTTTTATTTTTACCAGGCAGCAGGGTTGGCCGACAGACCCCACAATGCATAAAGTACCAATAGGGGTAATTCGTTGAAACGATTTTAATCATTTGGCGGAAGTTTATGGGTCAATTCCCCAGTGCTAAAGGCTCCATTGAAAAAGATACCCTGTGCTGCTAATCATGATAAGGTGGACAACCGAAAATTGATTTTTCATGCATCCACCCGATTGATGGGAACCGTTTAACTCGACTCTAGCTAGATATAACTGAATAAACCACAACTCTATATCTAAAATGACATTTTGCCTAATTAAATATGATTTATGGAAAATTTGTTACGTCAATTATGTCATGTATTTATTGGCATGATAACAAAAGATATACGAAAAATATGGGTAGGCGCTAGCTCTAAAGTCTAAATTAAACGAGTTCTAGGTAGGATTCATGTATCATTGACTTAAGCGTATATTAACTTGCAGATTAATATATATGCACGGGGTATTTGCTAATTCAATTCCAAGTTCTACTATAAGTTTCAGGAGGTTCAGATCTATCAATTGAAACAAAGAAACATGTTTAAATTCTTTTGTTTCACTGGTTATTATATACTAATTCATTAAAATTATACCGAAGTAATTAGTCAGTATATTAATGAACAATAACATAAGGCTAGTTGCTTAGTAATTTGCTATTTACCTGACTATATAATTAGGAGACATATATACCAGCTTTTGAATTTTGTCTCAAAATTAATGTTGGGTATAGACGATGGAGCGTTTACGGGCCTAGAGGCGTAAGCTCCACGAATTTTAGTATTTCTTTAACAAAATCATATTATTAAATTAAAAGTAAGCTGAAAATGAAAAAGGCTTAAAAGTTGTTTAGTTTAATAGTAGCCGGCTTTCATAATTTGATGAACCATTAACCTTTGACATGGGTATTACAGACTCAAAAACATGAATTAACATGTTCTTAAAATATGTCAAAATTAATGCTAATGTGAGGTTATAAAATACACAAAAAATTATATGTGTATAATTGATTGCAATATACTTATTTGTTTAATTATCAAAAAAGAAATACTTAAATGTATGAAAAAGAAATTGGGTTCAAGTAGTAGCATTTGTATACCATGAGAGTAAATAGAAATCGAAATGTACATAACAAAGTCGATTCCATAAGAAATTTATTCTACTAGCGGCCTGATTCGTTACGATAGTGCAAAGTGTTTGCTCAATGTTTGACCGATGTTGGGTTATCAATGAACACGGGAACACTTTAACATTTTGGTTTATAAACTGTGAATATTATTGTTTTGCATGTATTCACTTACTAACTTAGTTCCACGGGTTGTAGTTGGTATTTTTACGTGCTCCAGGTCTAGAAACTTCAAGGATGGATCTATTTCTTTAAAGAAAAGTTGTCATTCAAAGAGAAGTTTTCAAAGAAGAACTTTCCATAATTAAAGAAGGAAATATGTGTGCGCTGTAATGGAAAGATCAAGGCGTGTGAATTGCAAGAAGGAAAGAAGATTACATGCAGTAGGATTCTTTTCATAGAAGTCTGCAAGATGAAGAAGGATACTTTCTTAAAAGACTTCTAGTTAAAGAAGGAAACATTTTCATTGAAGACTTCTAGTTCGCCAAGGAAACCTGTCCTTATTGAAGAAGTCTTCCTCATGAACAAAATTAGAGACATACAAGGAGATATAAAGCATTCCAAAAACATGCAAAACATGTCTTGGACATCAAGAAATACTACATTATAGCATATTGGACATAAAGAAAAAAACACGAAGACAAAAGTGAAAATATCCCGTGAGAAAATTATTAGAATCGAGTGTCTAAGTCTTGGTTTTTTGAGGTTTGAAATTATTGAATTGAGTGTAAAGTCATGTTTAGATTTAAGGAATTAATCTTTATTGGCTTGGTTGAGTACAAACAACTTGAAAGTGGGGGCTCGAGAGTTGAGAGAACAACGTTTGTTAAAATCATTATTTCGATAGTGGTTATTTTGCCTAAGGCTTAGAAGATTATACTTATATATAATCTTCTTAAAATTAAATGTACTTCTTTTCTTTACTTTTCCGTTGTATTGTATTCTCTATCAAGTAGATTGGCGTAAACGTTAACTGTTGTTAACGGATGTTCAGATAACATGGAGAGTCCAGTGCTATCATAATATTGGAAGAAGAGTACCAAGTTCCGATCCAACCATTTCAATTGGCTTCAGAACCAAACATTGATTCCAATGGTGTTAGGGGTTGATACAACATGATGGACAACATTAATCCCAATGCTAATAGGTTACCAGTTTTGGATTGCTCCAACTATGCCTTCTGGAAGATCAGGCTAAGGACTCACATCAAATCCATCGATGTAGGGGCATGGCAATATGTGATCAATGGTTATACCCTCTCTACGCTACCAAGAGATGGGGACAATGATCATGTGCCAAAAACAGAGGCTAATTGGACAGCAGCCGAGGAAAGTCTTTGTAAGTGAAAAAGATCTCAATGTTATTTTCAGCTGGGTAAACCATCACATGTTCAAGCTAATTCAAAATTGTACTAAAAGAAAACAAACTTGGGATATTCTTGAATTATAGTGTGAAGGAGATGCTAATGTAACAGACTCAAAACATAGACACCTTCTACACACTTTTCAAGAAATCGGGTTGGGTGAAGATAAAAGTGTGGGAAAAAATCATTTTTGGTACCCTAACTTGGTAGCTTGTCAAGAATGATACCCTAACTAGGCAGTGATCGCGTTTGGTACCTCAGGTTTCGATTTTTTATCAATTTTGGTACCCTCGCGGCGGAGCTTCCAAATCGCCGCCCCGGATTGTTACGTGGCACTATGTTGACCTACTATTTGGGGATTTTGACTCTTTTGATGCCACCTAGACACGCTGACATGGAATATTTTTTTTATAAAAATAAAATAAAATAAGACTCATGGATGTTGACATGTATAATATAATTAAAATTTAATAAATTAAATAATTCTTAGAAATTTATATGTTTAATCTAACACAATAAATTAATTATAACAACTTGATTAATTTTAAATACTTATATGTTTAAAAATTAACTAATTCAAAAACAAATTATATTAGCACCTCTAAAAATTAATTAATTCATTCTTAGAAAGGTATATGTAATATTTCTATTAAAACCAATTAATTATTATGTATTGTTTTTATATTCATAATAAACTATTTTTAAAAAAAAAACAGAAAAATAAAAAAGTTTAATCTTTATAATTAACTTTATTATTTAAATTTTAAAAACTTACTCTATAATATATTCTTTTAATGTAATAATCTTTATTCATATAAATTATAAAAACTTTATATATAAATCTAATTTCAATTACTTAATTTTTTAACAATTAAAAAACTTTTAAAAAAATGAAAAGTGAAAAAAAAATATTGGGGTCGTCCTCCTCCGCCCCTTAAACAACCCCACCCCCCTCTTCTCCGCCCCTTAAACCCGTATCGTCGAGGTGGAGAGGTGGGATTTCACGTACGTCGCGGTGGAGAGCGACAGAGGTAGGCGGCCGAGAATTGGGATTTCACGTACGTCGTGGTGGAGAGCGCCGCCTCCGTGCCGGCGAGGTGGGGGTGGAGTGTTAGTTGCCGGAGGTGGGCGGCGATGGTGGCCTTGCTGACGAAGGCGAGGAATGCGGTGCTGTAAGAAACTGGTGGCCTTGCTGTAAGAAACTGGTGGCGATGGTGGCCTGGCGAAGGCAAGGAATGACGGCGGAGATCTGCCTTGGTGTACCAGAGTACTATTTTTTTGTTTTTTTTTTAAAAAAAAATTATTAGTTATTAAAAGTTAATATTTTAAAATTAAAATTGGTTAAGATTTAACATTTAAAATCTAAATAAATTTTCTTTAAGAATATAAACACAATTTTTTAAGAGTTAATGATTTTATTTTAAAGATATAAATATTAGTATATAAGTTTTTACTTAATTTTGATTTTTTTTTAATTCCATGTCAGGGCCACGTGGAAGTCCCAGGTCAAAATCCCCAAATTTTTGGTCAACAGCGTGCCACATAGGATCCAAGGAGCGGCGATTTGGTGGCACCGCCGCGAGGGTACCAAAATTGATAAAAAAAAAAAAAACGAAACCTGAGGTACCAAACGCGATCACTGCCTAGTTAGGGTACCATTCTTGACAAGTTGCCAAGTTAGGGTATCAAAGATGATTTTTTCCCTAAAAGTGTTGACAATTATTTTGAGAAAATACTTGATTTTGCTAATCAATGCGAAAATCTTGGTTTTGCCATGACTAACCAGGAGATGGTTTACAAAGCTTACAAAACAATGTCCTCTAAATTTCTTGTCAAGAAAATTGCCATGGGTGAGTCTAGGAACATTGCTCAACTAGATTTGCAAGTCTTACTGAACACTCTTAGTGAATTTGAAATGGACATTGCCTCAAAACTAAGTAAACAGAAAGTTGTTGCTTTGATAGGTTCAAACTCTGAGAATGATAATTGTGATAATGAGGATGAATTAAATTCTTCAAACTATGGTAACATTACCAAGAAATTCAATAGGTTGAGTCTGAAGAATAAATCCAAAGTGAAAAAATTTGGTAATACATGGTCTGGTTTTAAGGAAATACATCCAAAGTTTGTCAAATACATTGCTTCTATACCTACTCCTCTAGATGTTGAAACATTAATAGATGTGCAACGTTATCAATGCAAAGGCTTTGGTCATTAGGCAGTTAAATGTGCTAACACTCTTCGAAAAAGAGGAAATTCTCATTGGGTTTGTGTAGATGGTTTTGATGAAGAAGACTCTAGTTCTGATGTTGATGCTGATGGAAACATAGAGGAGATTCACATTGTTGTACTATTCCCTCAGATTGACTGAACAAAAGAAGATTCTCATAACTACAATGGATCTCAATGTTACTCTAACATTCGCGGATCAACACCAGAACACGAGATTTTCTTTGGAAATTGGTATGAATACAGTTCTTGTAATAATTCTGATTTCTTGTCTAAAAATGATGAATATAACATTGATTATTTTCACGGCATACTTGATCTGGATAAAGAATACTTATTCAAATGTGAGATGACCCAGGCAAAAATCGTAGAAGATCCAAAATCCACCTATCACAAACTTATGTTGGAGAATCAGAACCTCATCAAAAGTGATAAAGTTCTGAAAGAAGAGAATGGGAGGTTAAATGAGATGTTGAAACTATATGAGAGAGACCTTCACAAAAGAGACGCTGAACCAGATGAGGTAAAGGTAAAACTTGAAAAGGCTAAACTGATCGTTGCTAAATGGAACTCGGGTACTTCTAAACTTGATGAGGTACTGAGTTTGGGAAATCAATGTACAAATGGTTTGGAATATGTTGAGAAACCTGCCTCTAAAGTTGTTACTTTTGTTTATCTGACACCATGTTTTGGCAAGGAAATTAAAAGCTCGATTCGTGTAATTCCTACCAACATGGACAAAAGAACTACTTATATTTGTTTATATTGTTTTCAAGCACGTCACATTAAGCCTTATTGTAAAAAATATAAAAAGGTGCTAGAGAATAAATCAGTTAATGATAGCAGTGCTAATGTTAAGAAAACATATGATATTAATGTTATCCCAATATTAAGCAACAAAGCCATAGGACAGAAAAGTAGAACGTGGATAGAAAAATTAAAAACTCCTACGATTAAAATTGTTTGCAATGTTGTCTTCTCTGTTGTTCACTATGGCCCTTGCAGAAAAGTGTTATTTTGACAGTTGATGCTCAAGACACGTGACTGGAAGAGAATATCAAAGAAGTGGTTCCCTTATCCCCTGGGACTATGACCTATGGAGAGGGCAGCAAGGGAAACATAATTGGAGAAAGGAGTTCTGAATGTTGAAGGATTTCCACCACTCATAGATGTGCTATTGGTTGATGTATTGAAAGATAACTTAATTAGCATTAGTCAACTCTGTGATGATAATTTGCTAGTTACTTTTGATAAAAATTCATGTGATGTGTTTGATAGCGACAATGTTTATGTTATGATAGGTACAAGATCAAGATACAACTATTATCTTTCTCAAGATGAAGCAGAATGCGAACATGCGAAAGTTGATGAATCTGTCATATGGCACAAAAAGCTTGGACATGTGCACTATAGAAATGTGGAAAAACTACAGAAGTTAGATGTTGTAAGAGGACTACCAAAACTATCTAGTCAAGGTAAACTTGTTTTGGAAACTGCCTAACAGGTAAACAAACCAAGGTTTTTCATACATCAGTACAGGTACAAGGTACAACTTCTAGAACTAAGAAGTGTTTCGAAGTGCTACATATGAATCTCATTGGTCCTATTGAGGTTAGTAGCATGAATGGTAGGAAGTATACTTTTGTCATTGTTGGTGATTTTGAAGATATACATAGGTTAAACTTTTGAAAGAAATTCAGAAGCATTCAATACATTCAACATTTTACATGCTAGCATCAAGAACCTCTATAGCACGCAAACCATGGAAGAGAATTTGAGAATGTCCATTTTTCTACGTTTTGTGATTTAAATGGCATCTTCCATGAATTCTCTGCACCTAAGACTCCTTAGCAGAATGTCATTGCTGAGAGAAAGAATATAACTCATTAAAGGATGGCTAGAGTTATGCTAAATGTTAGAAACTTGTCTAGGAGACTCTTGGCTGAAGCTTTAAACACTACATGTCATATTAGAAATAGAGTTTATCTTAGACCTAGTACTACTATGACTCCATATGAAATCTTGAAGAGTTTGAAACCTAATGTTGTACACTTTTGTGAGTATGGATATGATTGTTATTTCTTGAATGATAAAGAATATTTGAGCAAGTTTGATCTGAAAAGTGAAAAGTGTGTCTTTGTTGGCTATTATCAAACAATGTTGCTTTTAGGATATACAATCTTAGATTGCACACTGTGCAAGAGTCTGTTAATATGGTTTTTGATGATTTGGCTATTAATACAGGTACTGAAGAACTTTTTGTTTCTGTTGTTATTCCAATATATCAGAAAGAGAATGTTACACCAATATGAAACACTAAAAGTGAAGAAACTCTGAATGAGACTGAGCCCAATGTTGACTTAACACCGGTAAGACCCCATGTTAGGACAACATATGCACAGTCTGATACTGATAAAGAAATTATTCATGAATCTATAACAGATCCCTCTGCTATGACTCAGAAGAATCATCTAGCTACTGAGAAGATTGGTCAAATTACTGAAAGGACGAAGGCACGCAACAAAGAAAGGTTAAATTATAGGGATATGGTAAGGTTGTGTGTTGTATGGATACCACGGGTACTATTGAGAATGCTTCATGTTATGTGTCCTCCATTGAGCCCAAAATCTTAATGAAGCTCTTAAAGATAGTTATTGGATAATACTATGCAAGAGGATTTTTACAATTCACCAAAAATAATGTAGAATCTGGTGTCTAGACCTTCTAATGTTAATGTTATAGGAACAAAATGGACTTTAAAAAATAAAACTAATGAAAATGATTTTATTGTAAGAAACAAAGCTAGGTTGGTTGCTCAGGGATATACACAGGTTAAGGGTGTTGATTTTGATGTGACATTTGCTCCAGTATCTAGAATTGAGTCTATCATATTATTGCTTGCTATTGCTTGTTGTCTTAAAATTAAACCGTATCAGATAGATGTTAAATGAGCTTTCTTAAATGGTTTAATTGATACATAAGTTTATGTTAAACACCCTAAAGGTTTTTCTGATCCTAAACATCCTGATTATGTGTATAAACTAGAAACGGCTTTGTGTTGTTTGAAAAAGGTACCAAGAGCTTCATATGAATTACTAACTAGTTTTTTGTTAAGTCTAGGGTTCACTAGAGGAGATGGTGACAAAACCTTGTTCATGTGAGAAAGAATTTTGATGTTTGTATTGCGCAAATGTATGTTGATGATATTGTCTTTGGGTCTACTAACAAGTCTTCGTTAGACAAGTTTGTTCAGTCCATGAGAGGTACATTTGAAATGAGCATGATTGGATAGTTGAATTTCTTTCTTGGACTACAAGTGAAGCAAAGGAAGAATTGAGTGTTCCTGATCCAAGAGAAGTATGCAAAGAATATGTGAAATTGTTTGGTTTACATGAGCCAAAGACAAGCAAAATTCACATGTCTTCTTCTATGAAGATTACTAGAGATGGTATTAGAGACAATGTTGATCCAACATTGTACAGATCTATGATTGGTATTTTGTTGTATCTTTCAGCCACTAGACCAAATATTATGTACTATGTTTGTGTTTGTGCTAGGTATCTGGTTGATCCAAAGCAATCTCACTTGATTGGTGTGAAGAGAATATTAAGATATATCTTTGGAACTTCACCTTTGGAAATTTGATACTCATATGACACAAATACTAATCTTGTAGGATTTAGTGATTCTGATTGGTGAAGTAAGTAGGATGACAGGAAATCCACAAGACTGTTTTTACCTGGAAAATAACATGGTTTCTTGGTGTAGCAAGAGACAAGCTGTGTTTTATTATCTACCATTGAATCTAAATATGTAGTAGCTCGAAGTTATTTTACCCAGCTTGTATGACTTAAACACATGGTGTTGGACTATGGTCTAGATAGTGATACTCTTCTCATGTTTTGTGACAATCTAAGAGGCATAAGTATCTCAAGAAATCCTATTCAACACTCTAAGACTAAGTATATAGATATAAGACATCATTACTTGAGAGACATGGTAGAAGACAAGTTAATCAACATTGAGCATATTGATGCTGAAAATCAGCTTGTTGATATGTTTACAAAACCTTTGGATAGTGAGAGATTCTTCAGTTTGACGAAATCTCTTGACATGTACAATACATGAGAATGTTGGAACCCCTAGTGTTGACATAACACCATTGTCTGGCATTGGTTTTTGTTTGTGGTGTTGTTTATAATTCTTTCTTTTCTTTTGTTTTTGGTTTATTTAGTTTATTTTTCTAAGTCTCATTCATCCTTGTTTGTGATTAACAAAACTTTCAAGTTAATAGTTCACTTCATTATTTTGAAAAGCTTAATAAAATTCTTTTGTTTCTCTGAGGTTGTTAACCTAACATTTGATGAAGTTGGGGTACACAAAGTTCGTTGCTTTAATGTCTATTCAGTTATGTCCTATCCATTTGTAGGTTTTATATGGCATGTGGAGAATTTGGGGTTCATGATGCTGACCGCTTCAATGATATTCAATTGTGCTTATTTACATGTTTCTGTTTTGGCTAATGGGCACATGATGGTGATCTTTTCTACTGAGGTGTTTGGGGTTTCGATTGCCTGCACTCAGTAGCACTGACCACTTGGTGTAAATCCCTTAAATGCAGGTTGGTATATAAGTATGCATTAGGAATTAGGATGTTGGGGTCCTGTATTGCCAACATTCAAGGCCTATGTACATACCTGACTTGTTGCTAATAATGGTGTTACTCGGATGTGTGGAGTCTAGTGTTACCCTCATTCAGTGGTGTCATTATCCTTTTCTATGTAACCTTCAATCTTTGTTCAGATGGGTTATAAAGATTGATAAAGATTTGTTGATGTAAACTTTTGTTGGTTTGAAAAGTTTTTAATAAGTGTTACCATCTTCCAATGTTGACATTACATTCTGCATTCATTTAGTCATCCATTCATTCATTCTTTACTTGTTGTGTCTGTGTCGGTTTGGGATTAAGGGGACGAAATAGTTATGTTCTCATGCGAAGACATACATTTTGGGTGATTTAGTTGCGGTGACAAGCTAAGTTGTCTCTTTTTATAATTTGTAAGTATATTAACTCTTTAATTCTTACTTCATACCTAAAATGTTGAATTTTTTGTTGACTAACTCTCATTTCCGTGTATAGGTCTGATATATCTCTGGTACTAACTTACTAATATGTCTTAATTTTCATATATATGTATTCACATATGGATCATGCTTTTACTTGAAAATATCTTAAGCTCAATACCTACACATTCACAAGAACCAATGTTGATTCAAAACATGTATCAATGTTATGCCAACATAAGTTTGTAAGCATGTTATCTCAACATCCAGGTTTTAACATTATGACTTATAAGCTTTTGTGAACTGCTCTGGTCACGTCTCAAGAAAACGCATGGTGTCACTTGTTGGCTCATTGGGCAGGAATTATGTATGATTTATTTTACGAAACCACCATTACTTCTATTCACTTGTGATTTTGAATTTTCTACTCTTTGTTCCATAATTCTCTCAAACACTATGAGTTCTTACTTGAAACTTTTTGGTATCCATGATATCTATCTTTGATCTTCATTATGTGGCCCGTGGTATGGAGAATCAAGGAGATAACCCCACCCCTGCTCATGTAGTTCTTTCTTGCAAGTACCACACCCGTTCGAGACATTATTCCTGAGACTGAACAAGTTAAACCGAGGAACATGTGATGTTGGTTTTTTGTACTTCAAACACGATTGATGATATGGTGGTTGAGGAACTTGTTGCTAAGAAGAATGATTTGATTGAGGGGGAGAACACTTCAGTTGCTAGAGAGACTGAAGTGGGTAATAATGGTGGTTTGGCCACTTGTGTTGATAAAGAAAAATGAGGTGATGATTTTGCTGGAAACTTGCAAGATGATAAGGAGAATAAGAAAGAGAATGAGGACGAAGGGGACGAAGAGGATGAGAATGGGGGAAGAACGTGGTGAAGAGGAGAAACATGGTTCTAAGGAAAAGGATGATGAAACTCAAAATTGTGATGATGATGAAACCGTGGAGATCAAGAGGATAAGAAGAAGGTTCTGAGAAGTCTGAGCTAGATGTTATGATAAGATCGTCTGAGAACAATCTTGACTCAACATCATATGTAACACCCGAGGTAATATTTACAATTGAAGCTAACCTTTGTTTCTTTTTTGGGGAGATCAGACTATGGTTATGGAGGATTTTATGAAACAACGTATGAAAGAGTTTCTAGAGAAAATTAGAAATAGTTGCTAAAGAAGAGATATAGGAACTTTATCTTATGAAGTGATTCGACGAGGTTTTGATTTCCTCACAAAAGGGGGGGTAGTAAGCCATTTTATCTTCATGCTTATTCTATTGTTTCTGCAAGTGTTAAGTACTTATGTTTTCTTAGTTATGCTCATAATTATGATGTTTAACTCGTTGTGTTTTCTTATTAGTATCTTACAGCTATTTTGTTAATAATGTCATATTAAGGGAGAGTGACTTAAGATATAGATGATGTTTTGTTGCTAGAGAAATGTGCCTGATATGAATTGTGCACATGTTTGGTTTTGTGAAGAAAGGTAAAAAATGGGAGATGGAAAGTGCAAAGTGTTTGCTCAATGTTAGACCGATGTTGGGTTAACATTGAACACATGAACACTATGATTATGGGTTTATAAACGGAGGATATTATTGTTTTACCTTTATCCACTCACTACCTTAGTTTCACGAGTTGCAGTTAGTATTTTTATGTGCTTTAAGTCTAGAGACTTCAACGATGAATCTGTTTCCTTAAAAAGAAAGTTGACATTCAAAAAGGAGTTTACAAATAAGAACTTTACATAATTGAAGAAGAAAAGATGTGTGCGCTGCAATGGAGAGATCAATGCTTGTGAACTGTAAGAAAGAAACAAGATTACATGTAGTAGGATTCTTTATATAAAAGACTACAAGATGGAGAAGGATTCTTTCTATACATGTAGTAGGATTCTTTTTATAGAAGGATACAAGATGAAGAAGGATACTTTCCTTAGAAGACTTCTAGTTAAAGAAGAAAACATTTTCTTTGAAAACTTCTAGTTGGACAAGGAAACCTTTCCTTATTGAAGAAGAGTTGCTCATGAACGAAATTGGAGTCATACAACGAGATTTAAAGCATTCCAAAAACGTGCACAATATGTGTTAGACATCAAGGAAGACTACATTGTAAATAAATATGTTGGGCACCAAGAAAACGACATGAAGACAAGGGCAAAAATATCCCGTGAGGAAATTATTAGGGTTGAGTTTCTTTGTCTTGCTTTTCTGAGGTTTGAGATTAACGAATTGAGTCTAAAGTCATGTTTAGATTTAAGGAGTTGATTTTTGTTTGCTCGGTTAAGTTCAAACAACTTGAGAGTGAGAGCTTAAGATTTGAGAGAACACCGTTTGTTAAAATTATTATTTCAATAGTGGTTATTTTTTCTAAGGCACGGAAGACTATACTTATATATAATCTTTTTAAATTGCATCTACTTGTGTTCTTTACTTTTTCGCTACGTTATATTCTCAATCTAGTAGATTGATTTAAACGTTAAATGTTGTTAACGAACGTGAAGATAACATCGGGAGTTCAAGTGATATCGTAACATTGGAAGAAGAGTAGCAAGTCCCGATTTTCCGTATATAATTTGATTTTAGGCCGAATCATCAAATAATACAATACGTGAAACGACGTTGTGCCAAGAATGTCAAAAGTATGGCATGGGATACCTAATAAAGTCTATCATTGACTCATAAATCATACAAGCATGGTTTGGCATATAATTTGTACATGATTGGATATGACACCTAGTGAATTTGGGATCAAGAGGGGTTTCCAATCTTTTTGCAAATTCGGTTACAAGTCCATTTACTACCAATTATATTCGGGAATTAGTTTGGTTATCCACACTAAAACTCATACTAATCATTATTTTTCGTGTAATTATAATTCTTACCCTCTTGTGTTTTTTTCATTTTTTGCTTTGAAATCATTATTAAGGTGTATTGTGCATCCAATCATGTAGTACATCACCACCTTTTGCGCATACAACGCCACCTTTGGCAAGGGGATGCTTTATCCCATTTTTCTTTTTATTATTGATGTGGAATGTCTCAGTGCAATGGTGAAGAAAGTTAATCTGCTTTAGATTTTTAATGGAGTAAAAGTTAGACGCGACAATGTCAATATCACATATCTACCATACACAAATGACACGGTAGTTTTGTGACTATTTGACTAAAAATGTGCATATCATCAAGGGAACTCTTTGGTGTTTTGAGCTTGTGTCTGGGTTGAAAGTGAATTTTGTAAAAGCAGTATGTATGCGATAAATATCAATAATGCTTCTTTACAACGTGGTGCTTGGGTTATGAATTGTATTACAGGCACCCTTCCCTTCAAATACCTTGGACTCCCAGCCGGGGAAAATCCTCGAAGAGGTGATACTTTGAAGCCTATTCTAGTCATGACTAGTTAAACTCTAGTGGCATGGAAAAAATGCATCTCCTTCGGTGGTTGGAATGTCCTTACTAGCTCGGTTCTTGTTGGACTCCCACTATTTTTCTTCTCACTCTTCAAGGCGTTGAAAAGAGTGGTTAGAAAACTTACGACGATGCATTTCCTCTGGAATGGTAACGAGAACCCGAAAAAAACTCCATGGGTAAGGTGGGAGGCAATCTATGATGAAAAAGAATTAGAAGGTTTAGGCATTAAAAACTTAGAGAATTTCAACACCACCCTAGTTGCAAAGTGGATTTGGAGATTCTAAATTCTAAGCACAGTTTATGAAAACAAGTTCTGATTTTGAAATATAGAAATAAGAATTTACTGGACATTCAGCCCTTGCAATCTTCTCGTGTTGTTATCGGTGGAAGGATGTTATTTCTCCTAATAATCTCAGCCATAATTCAAACGGGTTCAAGGAAAAAATTAGAAAGTCAGTCTGCTGGGGAGAAAAAACGAAGTTCTGGTACGATACTTGGCTCGACCAAAATAAATTGTGTGACTTATTTGTAAAATTATATTCTCTATTTCTTGATAAAGATTCACTTATTGTCGATAAGGGGGAGTGGATTAATGACGAATGATCTTGGAGATGGTTGTGGCGTAGAGAGCTCTTTATTTTGGAGCAACATTCACTTGAATAATTGCTAAGCATATTGAGCAATTTCAAACCATGAAAATCATGCTCGGATACTTGGGTGTGGATTCAAGAGCCCACGATGGAGTTTACAACGAAATCAGCATATAAGGTCCTCTCCATAATTAATACCACTCCCACTGATCTGTTTCTAAAAGATATATGGTACGATGGAGCTTCACTCAAAATTACGGAATTTATTTAAGGGGTCTTATTGAATAAAATAGCGACAAAATATAGAGTACAAAAAAGAAGGGTTATCTATGAGGATGCGGATGATACTTGCATTTCATGTGGTGAGGAATTGAGTCAGTGAACCATCTCTTTTGCACGTGCAAAGTTTCTTATAATATTTGAATGTCCCTTTTTAATTGGTTTGATTTCAGGGTTGCGCTTTTGGAAATCTGTCGTCAAATTATTTAAATTTACATTTTCTGAGAATTAATGGAAGGAACAAATGGAGCTACGGTTTTATTTCACGGTTTGGCAGATTTGGTCATTGTGGAATAGTGTGCGTTTCAAAATTGGCTAGGTATACGAGGATGGAGAAACCGAGCTCGTCAAAGCAAAAGTTTGGAATTAGATTATAACAAATAAAATTGAGTTTCTATATTCTTTCAATAATGATTAGACTACATGAGAATTGTGTTTAATTTTTTTGTTTGGTCACGCTCTGTTTTTCCTTTTTTGGGAGGAGTCGTGTTTTGTTTAGATCTCCTTTTATGTTGTATGCCTTACACTCTCATTCATTTTAATAAATCTTATTTTTCTAATAAAAAAAACACTATTTTTGAAGAACTCAACAGCGTTTCACAATTCAATTTTGAATATTCATTTTAATTTGACAAATTTAAAATCAGTAGCAGAACAAACACCCTATTGTGCAGCAAATATATATTTAAAAGGCTTGTGAATTCAGACAACGATTGTTTGCAACTAATAGCATCATTTATTTCACTCTCAAATTACTCGATTAACTGGAATATGAACATTGCAGCATTGATTGTTCTACACTAAAGTTCCATTTAACTAAATTAAAGTAAGCAGACACCAAATTAAAGGAAAGAAAGAAAGAAAAATTTGTTTCCAACGTAAAATTGTAATTTAACCTCTTCAACCGGACAATAGTTAAGCATTATGACCAGTATTAACGGTTCTCGAGGGCTGAACATAATTTGTTAGACATGAAGAATTATAGAACACCAATTAAAACTGACATTCAATAGTGCATGTTCAAACAAAATGATTCCTAACCACTATTTAGGATTCTGTATAAGATTATATAACAAGGTTAGAAAATACTGGACCACCAAAACAAAAATATACGACAATCACGCCAGATTCATTTTATTGGGTTGAATCTAGTGCAGCAAGTCAAGAGTCCAAATATTAATTGAAGGGTAAGGAAGGTGTTCACAATAAATTGAAAGATATGTGCTTAAACTCATGATTAAGCATATATATGTTTCACTCTGTACAACTCCTATTACCAGTTTGTGTGCTGCATAGGAGGATACAATCTGGTGCTTTGAGGCGGGTCACCAAGATGAAATCCATTAACCTTGGAATTATGAACCCAAACCAAACAAAATAGTATAGGTTGAACCCACATAAAGTATTGTTGGGCCCATATAAAGGGCAATCAAACGTGCCCACTAATGTACAAAGAACTGGTCCAGCTAATGATCACTCATATCTACAAGGTTTAAATTATGCATAATGAAGTAAATATTTGCGAGCGTGATTTATTCATGCCACCGTATATTATGATTAATTAGTACACAATATGACGAAATTAAGAGGAATCCACTTTCCCCTAAGGATGTATAAAACTCCATCAAATATTACCCCGGTACCAAATACAACAACAACATCATATGTTACAATTTTTTATGCTATGTTTCTCCTAATTGCTAGTTTTTTTATTATTGCACTAATTATGTGTTGTTTTCTCAAGAGAGGCAAGAAACAAAACGGACGGAAGCTACCAGTAAAAGCATATAACTACGACTTGCATGAAATAGTTGATGATCGTCTAATGCATCGCCGTCAACTTCATGAAGTCTGATGAAGCGGGTATATATATATATATACTTGTTTGGACTAGTGTAACAAATATGCTTCCTACAAAAAAAATGAAACAAATATGCTATTTTTCTGAGTGTCGTTAGTAGCTGACACCGTACGATGTTACTTATTTATATTCGAAACTAAGATGAAACAGTTGTTTTAGTCTGTATTATCGCCCATGTACGTGTTTTTTTGTTTTTCAATAAGTGAAGTAATTAGTTGTACACTAATCATTTTTTCAACGAATCGATTGCTAATCTGGTTGCAATTTAGTGATTATGTACTGATGTTGCGACTTGCGAGTCTTTCCCTGTTGTGGATATCAAAATAAAAGGACTACCGCTATCCGTTTTGGAATGCTTAGGACCAATCAGATCCATTTTATCTTTTTCATTTTGCACACGATAAAATACATTTTTAGATTGAACACTTGCGCTATGCGTAGCTACTCCGGGCTGTAACTTTTTATTAAAAGGAAAAGGAAATTGTACCTTTATATCTAAAATGCGTGCAAAAAAGTGATATTAATGAGAGATTATTTGGTGCAGCCGCTGTATGTGCATCCACTACCAATACACGGTGGGATGTGGTGTTGGGTAGTTATTCCTACAATTTAAGATCTCCTTTTAATCTCAATCATCGGTTGTACATACAGCGGATGTATATAATAATTTTTCGATGTCAAGACTGTTCAAAAATAAAAAAAAAAAGTGATAGCAAAATTAATTCATGTTGCATCCCGATCCCGTATTCCATTCAGTAAAGAAGCCTATAAGATATCCCTTCTTAATAAATAAAAATAAGTACGTTCTCTGTTGCAAGTCATAAGTAGATATTTTTAGACTCCTACAAATGGCTCCACTAAAACTCGATTCGTGTCAAAAAAACTTCTAATCAGCCGCACAAAGGTGCATGTCGACACCGAAGGCAAAGGCATACTTTTTCTTTAAAAAAAATCCATGGTCTTGAAATTAAAGACACACAAGTTACAGCCTAGAAAGTGACAGACTAAACGGCATATATTAAAGCAAAGACGAACTTCAAAGTCTTACCAAATGCAAGTATTATCAGCCTTGAACGAATCCCTTTAGGAAACAGAGCAAAAAATGAAATTCATTTTCTTTTCTTTTTCTATGCATAGCAAAAACAAAACAAAACAAAACAAACAAAAAAAGAAATCTGATAACACTTTGCTGCATGTCTCTTAAATTCAATCTATTCTATTTTATTGGCAAAAGCAACTTAAATTAGCTAATTCCCAGTGAACTTGATTGGATGCACAAAACCATACTCATAGGAGTTTATACTGCTAAAGCCGCTATTAGTTTTGCTTTTACCACATCCCCGAGGTTATGGTTCGCGGAGTATACAAAAATTTATCCAACAGATATAATTTAGCCACTGGAAATTCAAATACCAATCACTAACTCTATCGCTCCATCAGAATCAATCATTCCAGTGCCAAAATACAATTTCCATTATATTCGTCAATCCATTTCCACCACACATCGATAGAGTTTGAGAGTAGGTGAAAGATTGTTGTCTAAAGATACAGATAATCCTTCAGTATTGGTTTCAAGCATCAATCAAAAGTCATGTTTTTTTGTTATTCTTCATCACTTGTGAAGAGATCAGTCAAGAGTTAAAAGTTGACTTTAAACTTTGAACATTATTATTCCCCTTCCAACTCTTGGAGGCTAATAGCATCTGGGATGTGTAAAGAGTTCAAGCTACATGAAATCCTGGTATTACGTTTGATATATGATTACATTCTGGTTGTGGTTGTTGTCTCATTTGAAATCCAGACCTGATGATGTCTGAATCACCAAGCAACTAACTAACCAGGGAGACAAAGTAACCCCCATGTCCACACCTACGAACCTGCCCCTACCCCCTTCTTTCCCAAGAAATTAGCATTCGTGTGCTTGGTGGAAGATCTATGCACAGTCACATCTTTATAGGAAGGTTACAATTGGCCATCCAGGTTTTCAGTCTTATGAGACAAAAAGAACAAAATAAGATAACGTGACTCCTGGAACTAGACCTCATCTTAACTCATAAACAGGTAGGAATGTGTCAAACATGAGCATTTGATAAGAAAAGTACATCAAAACCTTCTATTCAGCATGCTTTGGTGCCTCAGTTTCTTCCAAATAAAGATCGACGGCGGATGCTACAAAATTACTGGGGCTCTAAATTGGCCCATTACTCCTGCTCCTCCATGGACCGAGGCCTAATTAAATAAAGCTTTTATTTATTGGTGGATCAAAGTTTTTCTTAAAAAAAAAAAGCTTGTATTTTGGATTTTGTGTTTCAATTTTTTATTGCAATTACTACTTTAATATTATTTTTAAAATATTGTGACATAAGTTCGTAATATTTGACTTATTAAATACATTCGCCAAAATTGAGATTGAGATTTGTCGTAATATCATAAGCATCCATTGGGATTTTTATACTATGGTTAACATTGGGATGAATTACGACGATGAAATGCTCGTACGCGCGTCTGAGAAATTCCTAAGCCTCATGAGCCTCTATATATACGTATTGTCGTTTTATAAGAGTTTTTTGGATGAAGTTTCTTACTCTTCAGTAGTTAAACTCAACAACTTGATTTTTTTCTGCAATCCCTCCATGAATCGGATCAAATGATTTGATTAGAACTTTAAATAACCCTCTGAAGTGAGGTCTATTTAAATTAACTAATTTCTCATATAATTCTTTTATTTTTTTTCAAAATTTGATCATATTACTCTTAGCTTATATGAATCTTTTTTCTTAATTCTTTTGTTTTTCAGATACTGAACAATATTACCGGCAACCTTGATGCCAAAAAAGCTTGCTCTGGTGCTATGAAGCTTCACAAGAAATATCTGGAAAGGATATGAAACAAGTACTGCATTAATCATGATGTCTACTCATCGAAATGCAATATTGAATGTTCGATTGCTTTTGTTGCTTACTTCTTGTTCTTTGGTTGCGCCTAATTGTCTCGTGATTCCTTCCGAGCTCAATTTCTTATTTTCTTCTCATGTCATGATCTAAACGTATTTTCGCTTCTCATTAGGTTTTGGTGCAATATCTAGTAGGCTCAAAATTTGGCCAATGTAATTACTTTTAAAAAGAAATGTGGAATGATTATGTTGGTTTATTTTGTGTTGGCTCAAAAGCCCCAAACTAAAGCCCAATTCCCTTTATGCCCTAATGTAGTCTTGTGAACCCTTATCTTCCAAGACAAGCTTCTTTGTGTGAGCCACCATTATTCCCTATCTTAGTGAGAGAAATATTAGAGTGAGAGAGAAGAGAGAAAAGAGAGTCTTAGTGGGTACTCTTCATCTTTGTGGGTTTTCTTTTTCCCCCTCTTCACCTAAACACTTTGTGTGTGTGTGTGTGTGAGATATCTACTTTGTGTAGTGAGCTACTTAGTGTGGGCTCTTTAGTTAGTGTAGACCTTGTGGTTTTGGTGGTGCACTTAAGAGGAGCGGGAAACCGAGTTGAGGGTTTATGAGCCAGAACGAGAAAGGAAAGAACACCCAACAGTGGCATCAGAGAAGTAGGGTCATTTTTTCGTCGTTAGTTTGTCGCTCCGCCGCTGCCACCACGTCACCGCTGCTGTGCCGCCACGTCGCTGCCACGTCATCGCCGGACAGCCCCTTCGGCTTCCGCTCCGCGCACTGCGGTTGCGCATAGGTAAGTCGAGATTTCTTTCGGGGGATCCCGCTCGGGTAAATTGGCTTAAACTCCCCTTGGTATCGGTGTGATTCCGGTTTTACATTAGCGATTTAATTTTCAGCATTGTTGATCCCGGTGTGAGTCCGATTGTATGTGTTAGCCCCGGTTGTGTGTCTTGGCTCCGGTGTGATTCTGGTTGTGTGCTTTTACGTGAGTTATTTGTTGTCATGTCTTCTTCTATGAGTCACTATGGTATGGCCCCATTTAATGGGAAAGGTGATTTTGATATTTGGAAGCAAAAGATTAAATGTGTTTTAATCCAACAAAAAGCGTTTAGAGCTATAACAGAAAAGTACTTAGAAACTGAAGACAAGGCTAAAATTGCTGAATTAAATGAGATGGCATGTTCCACTATTTACTTGAACTTATCTGACTCTGTGATTAGAAAAGTTGGTATGTTGAAGTCTGCCAAAGTGCTCTGTGATAAACTTGATAGCTTGTTTACGGATACTTCTTTGCTTGGAAAGTTGTTCTTACCTGAAAAATTCTTTCGTTTTAAATTGGATTTAAACAAAGATATTGATGAGAATCTTGATGTGTTTAATAAGCTTATTCAAAATATCAAATAAGCTGGTGATGAACATATAGATGATTATACTCCTATTGTGTTGTTGAATGTTATTCCCGATTCTTATAATGATGTGAAATCTTCTATGAAGTATGGTAGAGATGACATTACTCTTGACATTGTTGTGATTGGTTTGAGAAGTAAAGAACTTGATTTGAAGCATTCTAGGAGTGGGAATAGTCAGTCTAAAGATTCTGGTGAGGTTATGCATGTGAGGGGGAGATCTCACTCAGAATAGATTTCAAAACCAAAAGCATGATAACAATAGTAAGAAAACTAATGGTCAAGGAAAGAAGAGGCCTAAGTCCAAGAATAGAAGTTGTTATAACTGTGGTGATTCTGGACACTTTATCAAGGATTTCCCTAATCCCAAGAAGTATGAGCATGCTAATGTGGCTATTGATTTGGGTGATGTTTTTATGATGTGTGATCATGTGAATTCTGTGTCTGGTTATTTGCCTGAACATGAGTGGTTAATTGACTCTGGATGTTCCTTCCATATATCTCCTTTTAGAAATTTGTTTTCTAGTTATAAAAAGTTTGAGCATGGCGTTGTGTCCTTAGCAAATAAAAAGATATGCAATGTATTAGGAATTGGTGATATATGTCTTAAATTTTCTTGTGGCTCTGTGTATACCTTGAAAAATGTGAGACATGTGCCTGATATATGCTTTAATCTGATATTTGCTTCTGCTCTTGAGGATGATGGTTTGGAGGGAAGGTGGGGAAAAGGGGTTATGAAAATCTTGAAAAATTCACTTGTTTTGTTTAAGGCTGAAAGAATTAGCTTGTATGTTTGTTGTGCTAAGCCTGTTTCTGACTTTGTGAATGTTGTGAAAGATGATAAATCTGTGTTATGGCATAATAGGCTTGGGCACATGAGTAATAAAGGCATTAACATTTGCAAAGAGGTGGTCATTTTAGTAATGATTATGTGTCCTCTGTGCCTTTCTGTGAATCATGTGTTTTAGGTAAACAACATAAGGTTTCTTTCCCTATTTCCTCTTACCCCAATCAGTCTAAGTGTACTGATGTGCTTGAATATGTTCATGCTGATGTGTGGGATCCTGCTAGTGTGTCTACTCATGGTGGTAAAAAGTATTTTCTGTCCTTGATTGATGGTTTTTCTAGGAAAGTTTGGGTTTGTTTGTTGAAGCAAAAATCTGATGTTTTTAATGAGTTTAAAAACTGGAAAACTTTGGTGGAAAATCAAACTGGGAAGAAAATAAAGATGCTTAGAACTGATAATGGACTTGAATTCTGTAATAAGGAACTTGATCAATTATGTGCTTTATGCGGTATTAAGCGTCATAAAACTGTTCCTTATACTCATCAGCAAAATGGTGTTGTTGAGAGGATGAACAGAACACTTCTAGAGAAAGTGAGGAGTTTGTTGTCCTCATCTGGGATCTCTAAGAAGTTTTGGGGTGAAGCCGTGTGTGCTGCTACCTATGTGATTAATAGGTCACCATCTGTCCATTTGGGAGGGAAATGCCCAGAAATGGTTTTCATGGGAAAACCACTTGATTTGTCTAATTTGAGAGTATTTGGTTGTAGTGCTTATGTGCATCAAAGTGGTGATAAACTTGAACCTAGGTCTAAGAAATGTGTTTTCTTAGGGTATCCTGATGGGGTTAAAGGCTATAGATTGTGGAATAGAAGTGAACCTGGTTTTAAATTTGTTATAAGTAGAGATGTGATATTAAATGAGAGTGAATTTCCATGCTTGTCTGTGTCTTTGCCTGGTGTTGCTTATTCTGAATCTGATACTGCTCCTTTTGAGGTGGAACATGTGCCTAGTGTTTGTGAACTTGTTCAACCTGTTGAATGTGATAATACTCGAGAGATGCATGATAATCAGAGTGATTTTCATGTTGACAATCAAGATGAGACCACCTCAAGTGAGGTGGAGCATGTGTTGCATGATGATATGCATTTGTTGCATAATGAGCATGATTTGCATAATGAGCATGTTGATCATGATTTACACGATGATAATTTATTGCATAATGAGGTTGATGAGCATATTGTGCATGATGAACTTAGTGTTCAAGAGTATCAACTCATTAGGGATAGAGGTAAAAGGAACATTGTGAAAAAGGCTGATAGAATGTCTGACTTTGCTTTCAATGTGTTTGAAATTTCTGCATTTGCCTTTAATGTGTTTGAATCTCTTGCTTGCAATGAACCGAGGACTTATCGTGAGCCTTAGAATCTAACCAATGTGATAAATGGCTTAGTGCTATGAGAAGTGAGATGGAATCCTTGCTTGTTAACCAAACTTGGATACTTGCCCCCAAACCTGCTAAGTGCTCTGTTGTGGAATGTAAATTGTTATTTAAAGTGAAGGAGGAATCTCAAAATGTTAGATTTAAGGCTAGGCTTGTTGCTAAAGGATTTACTCAAAAGGAGGGAATCGGTTATGCTGAAATATTTGCTCTTGTGGTCAAATTCACTACTGTTAGAATTATGCTTGCTTTAGTTGCTCATTTTGATTGGGAAATGAAACAAATGGATGTGACTACTGCTTTCTTGCATGGTGATCTTGACAAGAAGATTTATATGAAACAGCCCAAGAGATTTGTGGATCCTAAGAAGCCTGATTGTGTCTGTTTGTTGAAGAAGTCTCTGTATGGCCATAAACAGTCACTTAGGCAATGGAACATTAAGTTTGACAAATGCATGCAGTCTTTGCGTTTTGTCAAAAGTGCTTATGATCATTGCTTGTATTTTAAGAATATTGCTTCTGTGCCTATGTTTCTATTAATCTATGTGGATGATATGTTGATTATCAGTCCGTGCCTTAAGTCTATTGTGCATGTGCAAAGATGTCTTTGTGAAAATTTTGCTATGAAAGACTTGGGTGATGCTAAAAGAATTTTATGCATCAATATTGTGAGGGATAGGAAGAAATCTACTCTTGTGTTAAACCAGATTTCATATGTTGAAAAGGTTTTGAGTAAATTTAACATGTCTTCTGCTAAGCCTGAGAATGTGCCGCTTGCTTGTCACTTTGTGTTAGGTAAGGATCAATCTCCAAAGATTGATTCTGAAATTGAGAAAATGAAGAGTGTGCCATATGCTAGTGCTATAGGTTCTGTCATATACTTGATGGTTAGTTCTAGACCTGACATTGCTTATTCTGTGAGTTGCTTCAGTAGATACATGTCTAATCCTGGTATGCCTCATTGGAATGCTTTGAAATGGCTTCTAAGATATTTGAAATCATCTGCGCATTTTGGTTTGACTTTTTCGAAGTGCCCTGATGGTGTGAAGCTTGTTGACTATGTGGATTATAATTATGCAAATGATAGGGATAATAGAAACTCTACTACTTCCTATGTGTTTACCTTTTGTGTTGCTTGCATAAGTTGGAAATTTCAATTACAACCTATTGTTGCTTTGTCTACTACTGAGTCTGAGTATGTTGCTGCTACCGAAGCTTTAAAAGAAGCTCTTTGGTTAAAGCGTCTTGTGTCATAAATTGGTTTTCTAAAACAAGATGTGGTTGTATTTTCTGATAGTCAATTTGCTATTCAACTGTGTAAGAATCCAGTGTTTTATGATAGAACTAAACATATTGATGTTAGGTTCCACTTTATTCGAGACATAGTTGAGAAATAGCTTGTTAAGTTGAACAAAATTCCTTTTGCGTTTAATCCTGCTGACATGGGAACTAAGTGTTTGCCTATTGAGAAGCTTACTTCGTGTTTAAGGATTTTAAACTTTTGTGAAGGATGATTTGTGTGCTATGTGCTATATCTGTTAGTTGTCTGTTATGTGCTTGCCTAGGTGGTGATTACATATTTTGACCTGTGTGGTCAGGAGTTTACTTTGGTATCCTCCATTGTCACTTGCATTTTCTTAGTGAACTTGCAGGTGCCCCGGTGATGATGAGTCCTACGGTTCCGCGTCCTTAGTGCACCATCTTGGGCCAAAGGTGGAGATTTTTGGTTTATTTTATGTTGGCCCAAAAGCCCCAAACTAAAGCCCAATTCCCTTTATGCCCTAATGTAGTCTTGTGAACCCTTATCTTCCAAGACAAGCTTCTTTGTGTGAGCCACCATTATTTCCTATCTTAGTGAGAGAAATATTGGAGTGAGAGAGAAGAGAGAAAAGAGAGTCTTTGTGGGTACTCTTCATCTTTGCGGATTTTCTTCTTCCCCCTTTTCACCTAAACACTTTGTGTGTGTGTGAGAGATATATACTTTGCGTAGTGAGCTACTTACTGTGGGCTCTTTAGTTGGTGTAGACCTTGTGGTATTGGTGGTGCACTTAAGAGGAGCGGGAAACCGAGTCGAGGGTTTTTGAGCCGGAACGAAAAAGGAACGAACACCCAACATATTCGACTAAAAAGAAAACATACAGCCCTCTACGAATGTGGAATGACATTCGAATTGTCAAAATAAAGTAAAATTCAACAATATCAATTGAAAGAAAAGGCAACGGATACGAGCTAAACAAGAATCAAACATGATTTAAGGCCCAACTCGATAGATCGAAAGCAGTATGCGTGGGATCTATGTCTTTCAAACCCTGTATCCCAATTAGGGGCATGATTTTCAACGTAACGAAACCAGGTCCTCAAAGCTTGGAACCTGATCTCTATGCGAGAACGCCTCCCAATCAGGGGCATAATTTTCAACATCATCAAAATTGCAATCGGGAAGCGACAAATCAGGAATACAGTTATATAAGTTTCGAACCTGCTTTCTGATTTTCACTATATGATGGGGGTATTTTAGGAATGGCCCAATACCAATATTGGGCCCGCCCAAGGAGAAGGACCCACTGAAAAAGTACATCGAATAGGAGAAATTCGATAGTAGACGAGCATTGATTGGACTCGATTCGATCTAAGAAATAGATCGAATCATCCCAATTCGATACACTTTTCCCAACTACCACTGGGGCCCGCGGGACGTGTGTTAAAAATACCCCACCCTCTGACATTCTCGGCATGCATTCGAGACCAACTCTAACCTGCTCAATATCGAATCTCCCAAATTTGATACAACTCATTCGATCGAAGGACCCGGATTCGATATACCTCATTCGATCGAATATCCCAATTCGATACACATCAAGTTCAACCATTTCTATATCGAAGCATCCAGATTCGATATAGGCTGATTCGATACCCAATATCGAAGCATTCGAATTCGATACAGACAGATTCGACCTATCATGGATCGAACAACACAGATTCGACATATCGTGGATCGAACAACACGGATTCGACCTATCGTGGATAGTTAGAGATAAATGAACTACGTTCCGCTTGATTCTCTCTATGGGATACGTAGGGAGCTTGGCGTTCACCCAAGTTCATTCCGAAATCAATAACACCCGATCCCTCCTCCCGTGTAAATGAAAAAGCTAATTCTAACACAATAATGAACCAGTCTGTAGTGGAGTGTCTTATCAACGTCAGCAAATGAAAACACCCCAAAACAGACTACCATGCCTTAAATACCACTGCTGTAACTTTTACATGAAACTTGTTTTTTTATTTTGTTTTTTTCACTCGCCACTCTAAATAAGAGTGGTGCCCTGGTCGTCTGCAATATTGTAACGTGAACAATTCTGTGGTTTATAAAGATACAACATGTAATATGGAATTGTTGATATAAAGAAGACATCAAATTTTGGCTCTAACCCTGTTTCCATTAGATTGTTAATAATCCCATATTTTCTTACATAACACCATCACCACGAAATGTGTCTTCATTTCTAGCACTTACGGTCATTTGTTCGATTTTTTTCATCAAAATGCAACTTGATTTTTCTGTTTTCAGCAAACCACTCAACTTTTCAAGTATTGTAACCCTTTGTTCAAGATTTAATCCAGGTCCCTCGCGATATACTGCTTTGAATACGATCATCGGCAACACCAATCTTCAACTCTCCATCCATACGCTGCTGTTTTCCTCTATTTTCGAGTGTGCTCCCTACTTCAGCAGCTTCAAGCATTGAGGCTACCTACTGAATATTTCCATTGTCTTTTGTGGAAGTCGAACGAAGTTGACCTTGAATATCCCCAGTTTGTGACGTATTATTTCCATACCTCTCAATAAATAACGGCTTTGAACTAATTAAACTACCCTTTTCAGGGAATCATTCCATTTTCTAATGACTTTGAATTGCACGAATTGCCTGAACTCTGTTCAATTGCCCTCCTTCGTTTTAGAGGAAAACTAGAAGGAACATCCATTGAACTCTTCTGTTTTGGACAAAAACCAGGAGAAACATCTTCACTGCAATCTTCTGATTTGATAAATATCATTCCTGAACTCTTAAAACTATTTGGTGTACAAGGAACTGAATACATGTCTTGGATGATCAAAACCTCAATCCGCTTCTTGATTCTGAACCCTAACTCGTGTATCTTTCAAGGTATATCTGGGTCTATCGAATTGGTCTTGTATCAAATTGCAAATTTGATCGTTACTATCGAATCGGGAAGTTCGAGGGTTACTATCAACCTGCAGTGCGCGGCTTCACGGTTTCAATCATATCTCTCTATTGGATGATTGAAACCTCGATCTACTTCTTGATTCTGGACCCTAACTCGTGTATCTTTCAGGGAATGTCTGGATTCGATCGAATTGGCCTTGTATCAAACTGGGAATTCGATTATTACTATTGAACTCACGTGGGTCCGACCATAGAGCTTCTCCATTTGGCCCGCTCACTTGTGAGGAGTGAGAGGGTATATATTGGCATGATTAGAGGGGCTTAAAAGTAATTTTGGGTTTAGTATCGAACTGAGGTAGTTCGATCATTTCTTATTATCGAACTGACAAAATTCAATAGTCTGCACAAGTGCCAGATATGTTCAGCTTTACCATTTTTAGCATAACTTTCTCTCTGGACCTGTGAATTGCATTATGTTTTTTGCGTTGTAACACAGACACGTGTCAATTTCCAATGACATATTAATCAATGTCTAATTCGTTATATATATAATGGTGAATCATATATGACTCGTCTAATTTTACTTTTCAGCCTTCTTGACACATATCGGCCAGTTTCACACTATTGTGGATTCTTCGTGACATGACACATAATGTTACTATATTATGTCACACTATTCCAGAGGGAAAGTTATGCTAAATATGGTAAAGCTGTGAAGATATGGCGCACGTACATACTATCGAATGTTGTTAGTTCGATACTAAGAAACGATCGAGCTACCTCAGTTCGATACAAAGCCCAAAATTACCTTTATGTCTCTCTAATCATGACTATATATACCCCTTCAGTTCTCACAAGTGACGGAGACGGATGAAGAAGCTTTATGGTCGAACCCAAGTGAGTTCGGTCGAACCCAGGTGTGTTTGATAGTAATGATCAAATTCCTAGTTCGATACAATGCCAATTCGATCAAATCCATACATGACCTGAAAGCTACACGAGTCTGAGTCTGGAATGAAGAAACGGATTAAGGTTTCGATCATCCAATAAAGAAATATGATTGAAACCGTGAACCCGTGCACTACAATTTGATAGTAACTCTCGAACTTCCCAATTTGATAGTAATGATCAAATTCCCAGTTCTATACAAAGCCAATTCGATATACCTATATATACACTGAAATCTACACGAGTTAAGGTTCAGAATCAAGAAGCGGATTGAGGTTTTGATCATCCAATAAGGAGATATGATCGAAATTGTGAAGCCGCACAATGCAGTTCGATAGTAACACTTGAACAGGTAAAAATGGTTGAACCCTTGAACCTTAAAAGTATCAAACCCATACATGGTCTAAAATATACATGCATCAGGGTCCCGAATAAAGAAACGGATCGAGGTTTCAATCAACCAACAGGGAGATATGATCAAGATCGTGAAGCCGCGCAATGCAGAACCAAGTAACCAAACAGCTCGTCCGGGGCTCATACCTATAAAGGCTAATCAAAAGAGAGATAAATGAACTACATTCGTCTTGATTCCCTTAATCGGATACGTAAGCAACTTAAAACATTCCCATGTTCAGTCTAAAATCATAAGTATTCAACTCCTCGTGTCAACGATGCTTGGAGTGCAGCATCAAACCCATGCTAATTCAATAGTCTTCCAGTTTGAGATTCAGCTCCGCATCGAACCGCCACCCGTTCGAATGTTTCCTCAATTAAGCCATTTAGGGTAATTCTAGTCGTTTTGTATTTCTCTAGGTGTAATAGGTGTTTCAGACAAAGCTGGTTTGATCCTTGTATTAGACTAGCATATTTTGGTTATTTCAGGCCCAACTGTATTGTAGTCTTGGTGTATTGCAACCCAGAAAAAATAAGATCAAAATAGGTTGTAACATCTGGCACAAAGAGGCGAGGCAGAACATACATTGTTTTATCTCTAATTGGCCGATTGTAGTTACTCCACGCAATTTTAGGACTCCAATATTCTCTATCAGCATAAATCTTTATATGGAAAAAACTATTCAGAGCTTTTCCGTATGGACGCCACTCAAAAACTGTTTTCAGGGACAAATCTTTGATTTCCATGTTATCTAAGTCATGCCATTGCGCCATCCTTGTGTCATTTGGTTTAACATTCGGGATTGGCCTTAAATTCAGAAATTTCTCCTAGATCCAGACCTGAACTAGTGTTAATAGAGCCAATACTACGACTTCACAAGCTCCTTAATCATGACATTTACCTATGTTTCCAGTTCTTCTCGTCATTGCTGCTTTTAACAAACTCATGTACTGGTATACACTAGCAAGAACCGCAGGAGGAAGAACGATTTTAACCCCTCTACTCAAATGAACAGCAATAGAGAGAACCCTTCTGTTTATTATTTGCTTTGGAAAGACCAATAAGCCAGAAAAGCTTCGTGCTCGATTTTGCTTCCACGGTTCATAAATATTTTCATCCAAGCACCTTGACCTGCTTCGGTTACCCGAGTTTTTGTGATCTTCGAACGCTCGATAAGTAACTTTTTCACAATGTGTTCCATTTCACAATCACTAGGACTAATCAACATAGAGTCCCCCAAAACAGAGTACCCTCCAAGCACAATCATATCTTCCAATGTCACAGTAGTTTCACCCCATGGAAAAACAAACGATTTAGTAACGTGACACCATTTTTCGACAAACACGTATATCAAACTCTCGTTACAACGAATAACTGACGCTGAACTCATGATTGCATTTAAAATCCAAGCCTCTTTCCATGTTAAATGTTGTAAAGATTACATCTTTCGAACCCATGTTCCCCATTTTGGGGTTTGTGTTGTAGCTTGTAGAAATTTACCTCAAAGGGTGCTTTTTTGTTTCTGGGTTTCTTGTTGTTGTAAAGAGAATCTAGTGGTGGTGGAGCTTCAACAGAGACGTTAATGGAGGTGAATGGAGAGACGTTAATCGAGGTGAATGGAGGTTTCAGGAAATGGGCTTTTCAAAAAATGGTGCGGCATGTTAATGGAATCACGATTTCTTCTTCTCTCTCTTACATTGTAAAATCCATCATTGGAGGCAGAGACGGGCCCAAGCCCAAGGCTAACCTGGGCTTAAGCCCGGGGTCAGATTGGGATAGCCTCTTATATATATATATATATATATATATATATATATATATATATATATATATATATATATATATTAGTCATTTAAAAAAATGTGAGCCCAATCTTATACTTAAAAATATTTATTTGGCATTTGTGTTTGGGCCAACTATAAGTTTGGCCCAATTCCCATAATCCCATTCAACTCACTCTCACTCAAGTAAATTACATTAGCTAGACAACAATGAAAATATAAAAATAATATTAACACCCATTTTCTTCCTTATCACTGGACGGCCATAGCCAAACAACAAAACCCCCAAAAAAAACAAAAAGTCATTGGAACGAATCAACAATGAGTATTGGGAAAAGTTGAAAACACAACAAAACTCCAAAATCAACCCCACTTCCACTTTAACTTTGAGGTAAGAATTCTATATTCAAGAAAGTATGTAGATTTTGATTCTTGATTTTAGATTTTTATATTTTGAAACTCAATTCCATTGTATATTGTATTTGCCCAATTGGGAAGTCCTTTTTTCTTTTGGTGGCATGTAGTGGAGTTTCAAGATTCGAGATGGAATATGGATTTTGTGTTGGCTCTTTATCAAGCATCACTAATAATTAATAGACAAGATTGATTTGGTGCATTATCGTCTACTAACTCGGCAGCTTTGTCCTTAGCACACATGTACTCCAAGCGACGCGGTGAGAGGACGGATAGATCTTTCATGATTTCGGACTGGACTCGGGTTATCCCAAGCTGCCTGCGTATCCCCTTGAGGGAATCAAGATGAACGTAGTTCACTAGTGGTAGGTTAGTTGTATAATCAAGTATAATGATATGTCGAGTATCTTGTGGATATCGAATGTTATCGGGGATGAGATCGGGGACCTCCAATGTAGAGGATGGTGTCTTGATGGATGCCGGTTATGATATCGAGTATCATGTCGGATATGATGTCTAGTGATACATCGAAGATATATATCGGAGATATATATCGATTATTATGTCGAATGTGATATCGAGAATGGTCGATATGAGGTGTACAATGTTTGAGGATAATTATTACTTACTTTGGTTAGCGAAGCCCGGATATTTATAGACCTCAAGATGCGGGGACCACTATACTATATCAAATGTTATATTCAATATACATATCGGGGGCCATCCCCGATATAGATGAGCATGAGCTTTGCCCATGGGCTAGTCCAATACGGGAATTACCCATATCATGTAGTCCCTCAGTTTATGAGTTATCATTGTAGATGATAATTCGTAAACTTGATTTGTATGCTCGAGTATTTTATTGAGGGATACCCTTTACTCCCCCAGTTTTCGAGTTGCATGGACAACAAATTGGGATAGTGAAAATAGAGCTTGGATAGTCCCCCATTTTCCTAGATAATTTGGTTAAGATGGAAGTCGAAATTTAGTGATGACAGGTAGATATCAAATATGCGTTTGTGATATCTTCCCAATATAGAAAGCATCTATTGCCGTCGGGGCCAAACTGTGGTTATTGTATAAGTTGGGCCCCTTCATTTGTCCAGATGTAAATATTTGTTGAAGTGACCGCCAGTGCGTAAGTAGAGGCCGTAAACTCTATTTGCAGTTATGTTTGCAAAAGATATAATGTACAGTTGCTTAACGTCGAGTATTGTCTCTCAATGCGATGATCTTTAAATGTGCCGACGGTCATCAAGGTTGTTGCCAAACGATGAGATTTTTGAGACGTGATACTTTAAAATGCATTACTACTCTATAATCACTTAAGGAAGTGCATTTCGAGTAACATGCACATATTCAATGCAAATGACGATATGGAGGTGGATGCGGCGCGTGGTCGTAAGAGGGCTATGTCGAATAGCATGCATACCAAGGTGGGTGCTTGACCATTTCGTGTCATGGGTTGATGGGCTAGAGGCCTCATAATAATATAGGGACAAATATGTCTTAGCCGGAAGTAGTGTAAAACACGGGGAGGTTGTTCTCCGAACGAGGCCGTCATTGCCCTAAATGCATTACTGATAGAGACAAATTGGACCGCTTGAGGTCTTGTATGTGCAATGTTTGCATGTTTATTGTGCTTATAGCTTACGATTGTGTATACGTGACTGTTGATGATAATCAGGTTTTTCCCAACCTTGCGTTAGGTTGGCGGGTGATTGAGAGACTCAGAGTCACTGATGAGAGCGCTCTTTATTGCTTATTATGATTTTACCCTCATAACAATTTGGGATATGTGAAAATATTTGAATGTTCTAGCCCGGTCATAGCGTTAGTGTGGTTGGGTCTTGCGTTTGGTGAGGTGGGTTCGTAACCAACTCAAACTTTGTAGGTACCTCTTGAGTTATTCGAGTACTTTATCAGATGTAGTATCTGACTGCGCTTCTATTACCTTTATATGTATATGTAGTTGACTTCGTATCACAAACGATTCTTGATATACCTTGAGAGGTCTGGTCTATGATAATGTGTTCAGTGTGCCCTACGGTATGAATAACATGTAACGAATATTGCATTGTATCGCGAGAGGTAAATGACTTGGACACCGCGCACGGTATGTTGCACTATACCATAATTGGCCAGTTTCTAGCTGAAGCTATTTTATAATTGGGCACTATGTCGGCTATGCTATGGTTGTCTAATAACCTTTAGATAACCGTAATCTTTGTTTTGCTATATTATTTGAATATTTGATTCTTGTTTGAATTCCATCATTTGCCTTGGGTAGACATCTATTATCGTACATTGTAGGATAAAATGCCGGTGAAGGTGTCTGTTGGCATATCAACACATGATAGGAGAGAGTTCGACATGTTAAGGTATTTTTTGCCTCATCCCGTGAGACAGGGAATTCGTGTACCTGTTAGGGTGTTCTCTACCATTTCCGGTAGGATATGAGGTATTTTCTATCTTTTTTCGTAGGCGAATCGATTGATAGTAAAATGCTCGAAGTCAAGCAAGGTTGCAACGAGAGTAAAACTCATATGAAACATCATCTAGAAAAGTTAAAGCCCGTCATGGCGGACTGGAGGCTCCCATGGGGCCATGCCAATGTTTATAAATGACGGCTTACGTCCATATCATTTATAGGTCCAATGAGAGATCTCAACATTCTCTTCCATGTAACTTAAACATGCGCTTTGTCAATCTTAAAGAGGATAAGATAGGTCATGAGCGAGAAGTCATCGTAAGGAAGGCGTTGAATTACAGTAATTGTGAATGTGATGATGGAGCAGAGAAGTTTCTTGACATTCTTAGGTCTGTGCCTAGTGCGTATTAGACCGTTTGCTTACGCTACTAAGTATTATAGGTTGGTCACCCTTTGAAAGAGTTATATCGTTTATGATGATGTAAAGCGTAGCATATTATGCTGCTTGGAATGATATTTTGCCTAACACTTCTGTGCTTCAGAGCGATTTTATTTAATCAATTCATCCTCATATATTTGAACAATAGTTGTTCATTTTGAACGTTGTATTATATATCTTATAGTAGCAGTGGTATTATTGGAGATCGCATTAGCAATCAGAATTTAATGTTTGTGCTGGTTTCATTTAGAAATTGACAATATTTGTACAGGGTAAAGTCATATCGTACCACGTAGAGTGGATTACTTTTAAATTGATTGAACAATGTGGGTAAGGTGTTAACCCTCATAGTGGATATACGTATTGTAATCACTGCGACTGTAACATGTTTTAGAATTGTTTTTCTTGACTCTCGTTGTAAGACTAGTCGCAATACAGTGATGGGTGTAACTCCATTGCAATAAAATTATGGTATGAATGATTTATTCATTAAATCGCGCCATCGCACTATTTATGAGCGCATGTCAGTATTGTGTCATTATATAGTTGTTATCTTCAGTTTATTATAATTATGCGTAGTAGGCGTCTAGCTAACTGCTTGACCTTTGGATCCTCATGCCAGATTTAGAGGAGGCATTTGCAACGATTATATTCCCTTGGGAGTCGGGGTCGTATGAGGCGGGGATACCATGTAGGTACTAGTCGTTGTGCCTTAAGAGGCGGGGATACCATGTAGGTACCAGTCATTGTGTCTTAATAGGCGGATTACCGCGTAGGTATTTGATGTTGTAATATGGTTCATCTTTGTTCATTTCTCTCTGGATTAATACGAGCGTGTCATCTCATATTTGTGGGCAAATTTTTGCAATTCGCGTGGTGTCTCAAAGTAACTTATTTATTTGTAATATATAAAGGAATACTTTGTAAGGAATAATGTATTTGATTTGTTGTCATTTCAGCTATGGTACCTTGTGGGTGCGTGATTCATTGTCATTTAAGGTAGGGTACCGCGTAGGTATTTGTTTTATTGCAGTTTTAGGCAGGGTACCGCGCAGGTACTTATATCTCAGCCGCTATAGGCATGAAACTGTATAGGTAGACGTTGCTCTGCCATTTATGGCATGTTATCGTGTAGGTAGATGTGGCTCTTGTCATTTCTAGCATGTATCCGTAAAGGTACATGTTGCTCTTGTCATTTCGGGCATAATACCGTATAGGTAGCTGTTACTCTGCCATTTTTGGCATTTTACCATATAGGTAGATGCTCCTCTGCCATTTCTGGCATTTTACCGTATATGTAGAAGTGACAATGCCATTTCTAGCATTTTACCTTATAGGTAGATGTGGCTATGCCATTGTAAGCATTTTAGTGTTTTGGTAGAACTAACGCTGCCATTTCTAGCATGTCTCGTTTGTGTTGTCGACATTGTCCGTTTCCTTGTTTGAGTTCGTGAATAAAAGAGGGTTTAAAAGTCTAGGTAAATATTTTCTGTAATATCCTATATGATAGTAAATAAGCAAATTACCTCTTAAGGTATTCTATGTCGTATCTTATAGGATAGGAGGTATGTTGACCTGTATAAGTAACCTCTGTTGTTGTATCATCGTACCCACCATGAGGGTATATGAATATTCATTGTTGTGAACAATATGTCCCGAGGGCGAGACCTATGCGTTGTTTTGTCAGCATCTATTGTCGTGACGGCATATGGACCGTTGCCTTTTCAAGCGACATGTTCTGAGGGCGATACCTATGTGATGTTTTGTCAGCATCTTTTGACGTGACGACATATGGACAATCACATTTTCAAGCGATATGTCTTGAGGGCGATACCGCTGTACTGTTTTGTCAGCATCTTTTGTCGTGATGGCATATGGATAGTCGTCTTTTCAAGCGATATGTCCTGAGGGCGAGACCTCTGTGCTTTTTTGTCAGCATCTTTTGTCGTGACGGCATATGGACAGTCGCCTTGTCAAGCGATATGTCCTGAGGACGATACCTCTGTGTTGTTTTGTCAGCAACTTTTTTTTTCTGTCCTCCTTATCTCGTGGATACGAGATCTTTTTTCTTTTTTTTTGTCCTCATTTTCTTGTGGATAGGGGGTCTTTTTTTTTCTTTTCTTTTGTCCTCCTTATCTCGTGGATACGGGATATGTTCCTCCTTGTCTTGTTGATGGAGAATATCTACGTTCATGTCATTTAAACGGATAGCAATATATGTAACAATATATATATATATATATATATATATATATATATTTATATCAATATAAAACTTCAAAATGGATGACAGGCAAGAACCGGATAGTATCCGATTTGCTATCCTTTAGGATAGGAGATACTTCTACCCTTTAAGGTGTATTTCTGTTTTATCCCATGGGATATGTTTGTTCCTACTATCAATCTATCAGTATGAAAGAGAGAGAGATATACAACATTCTATAGCAAAAGATTAATAACGGCTAACAGTTGGGAACCAGGTGAGTATTAATTTGCATATGTATCCCGTAATAATGGAATAAGACCTGCGTGGTTCTTCCTATTTTAGCTACAGGTCAGTCCGGAGGGGCTATTTAAGTAAATTAATATTGTTCCAATATTAATTAAAGATAGAATTAAAGATACTATAATTAATTGCATAATATGCAGGTGAATAATATAATGTAAATTATATGACTTATCTTGATTGGTGGGGTGGAGTCCAAACTTGATACACTCCAGGCTTTGGATGAGTCTGAGGTAGCCCAGAGTCGTAAGGATGAGCATGAAAAGCATAGGTCCAGTGGCCCTGCAACTTGACGTTATTCTTGATGAACTCGATTGAAATTTACGGTAGCGCACTTGTTTTCGAGTACATTCCAGTGTGTTCCCACAGACGGCGCCAATGATTTGGTGCATTATCATCTACTGACTCGGCAGGTCGACAAAACACTCCACATCGTGCTGATTCTAGACTGCGCTAGAACCAGCGTTGTCCTTCGCACACATGTACTCCAAGCGACGCGGTGAGAGGACGGATAGATCTTTCATGATTTTGGATTGGACTCGAGTTATCCCAAGCTGCCTACGTATCACCTTGAAGGAATCAAGCCGAACGTAGATCATTATTGGTAGATTAGTTGTATAATCAAGTATAATGATATGTCGAGTATCTTGTGGATATCGAATGTTATGTCGAATGTGATATCGGGGATGGGATCGGGATCCTTCTTTTTCGAGGATGGTGTCCAGATGGATGTCGGGTATGATATCAGGTATGATGTCAGATATGATGTCCAGTGATATGTTGAAGATATATATCAGAGATATATATCGAGTATTATGTCGAATATGATATCAGGAATGCTCGATATCAGGTGTACAGTGTCTGAGGATAATTATTACTTACTTTGGTTAGCGAAACCCGGATATTTATAGACCTCGGGATGTTATATCGAATGTACTATATCGAATGTACTATATTACATATCGAATGTACTATATCGGATATTTATAGGCCTCGGGGATGACAGTACTATATCAAATGTTATATTCGATATACATATTGGGGGCCATCCCCTATATAAATGAACATGGGCTTTGCCCATGGGCCAGCCCTATACGAGAATTACCCATATCAAAGAGGTTTAGACTTTAGAATTTACAATGAACAAATTGGTTTCTGGTATGTAATCAACACCATGTGCCATATTATGCACTCATACTCCCCTCTTGATAGAAAGAAGAAGGTTGCTTTAGCTTATTTGTTATAGGGACCATGAATACTTTTGCTTGTTACGGTGCTTTCTTTTGTTATTTTAAATTCTATGTCATAATTATGTATAACATCGCGCTTTTAATTGTACTTTGAACAAAAACTTATACTAAAATGGAACCCAAGGAAGTCAAGAAAAGAAAAATTATATATTCCTTTTATAAGCGAAAAGAACCGGAGGCAACAACTTCACATCATTCTCCATCCAATATCGACCACGGTTCTTCTAAACTCCCAATGGTAGTAGTTGAAGTTCCAAGGGTGGAAGTTGAAGTTCCGAGGGTGGAAGTTGAAGTCGACGTTGATGATATTTCACTTCTAAGAGACCGGTTGAGCGTACTCCTATATCACAATATCCCATTAACCAATGAGAAGAAATTAGACGTTCTTACATTAAACTGGGGCCTTTTCAACCTCGTTTGTCGGCGTATAAAGCAACATGGGACATAACACATAATCGCTCTTTTCAAAGTCCTTGGTTTGATCAATTTCCTTGGATAGAGTACTCAGAGATAAAAGATGCAGTGTTTTGCTTTCCATGTTTTCTTTTTGAAAACAAGAATTCTCGTTCTGCGCCATTTACCATCGATGAATTTAGGATCCTGAAGTGAGTTCGTGACGGAAGTAGAGGAGCATTTTTACAACACACAGAGGGTACTAATTCACCACATAATAATTCTGTGAAGTCCATGGGTGATTTAATGAATGTAACTCGCCACATTGATAAGGTGATTGATGTACAAATTTCAGAACAGATTGAGAAGAACAGGTTGCGGTTGAAGGTAACAATTCAATGCGTACATTGGCTTGCTTTGCAAGGATGTGCATTTCGAGGTCATGATGAATCAACTTCTTCGATTAATAAAGGTACTTTTATGGAGATGGTTGATATATTGGGAAAAATAAATTTTGACATGGGTTTGGTAATAAAGAATGCACCTAATAATGCAAAGTATACTTCACATAAGATTCAGAAATAAGTTTTGCATATTCTTGCTGAGAAAGTAAGAAGAAAAACTCGTGAGGAAGTTGGGAATGCTAAATATTGTATTTTAGTTGATGAGGCTAAGGACATATCAAGTAAAGACCAAATGGCTATTGAGTTGAGATTTGTTGATTCTAAAGGCTTCATACGAGAGCGACTTTTTGATATTGTGCACGTCACTGACACCATTGCTGCTACGCTTAAGAAAGAGATTATTCAAGTCCTTGATAAATATGATCTACCTATCCGCAACATGCGTGGTCAAGGCTATGATGGCGCAAGTAATATGCCTGGTGGTTAGAATGAGTTACAAGTTATTTTCCTAAGAGATTGTCCATATGCGTATCACGTACATTGCTTTGCTCATCGATTACAACTGGCAATAGTAGGAGCTGCTGAAAAAGAGGTATATGTTTGCTTATTTTTTCCTAGATTGAACTCCATTGTTAATTTGTTTAGTCCATCTGCTAAACGTCAAGTTGAATTGCATTCTGCTCAAGTTGCTGAGATTGAGAATATGATAGCTAGTGGTAAACGTGAAAGAGGTTGAGGTGCAAATCAAATTGGTACAGTAAAAGGGTTGGAAAGACTCGTTGGGGGTCCCATTTTAACTCAATTTGTAGTGTAGTACAAATGTATGGTCCTGTAATGATCGTTCTTGAGAACATAGTGTATGGAGAGTCTTCTTTAGTAAAGGGTGACGTAAAGATGGACGCCGCCAACATTTTGATAGCAATGAGAACTTTTGATTTCATATCCATCTTGCGCTTAATGCAGAAAATCATGGTGCTTACTAATTTACTTTGTGAGGCCTTAAAGAAAAAGTCTCTGGATATTTTAAATGCGATGGATTCAGTCTCGTTGACTAAGGCATTACTTCATATGTAGCAAGAAGATGGTTTTGATTGTCTTTATGTGAAGTTGTGTTACTTTGTTCAACGTATGAGATTGAGTTACCTAATAAGGATTCTTGTTATAAGTCTCCCATAGAACGTTCTCGTCGCCAAAAGGATTCTGTTACAGTTGATCACCGCTATCGTTTTGATATATTTAATGTTATTATAGATATTCAAGCGGAGGAGATAAATAGCATATTTAAAGATGAGACTGTGGAACGTCTGAAACTAAGTACTAATTTGGATCCTCGATATGATTTCACATTGTTCAATATTGATCAGATTTTTGCTCTTGCTGAGAAATTTTATCCTGATAATTTTGTTGATCTCGAAAAGCACTCGTTGAGAAGTCAATTGTTGCATTACAATGTTGATGTTATTCTTCATCAGGACTTTCAGAATATCGCAACAATCTATGAGTTATGTCAAAGATTGGTTGAAACAAATAAGTCACAACTTTGTCATTTAGTTGATAGGTTGATTCGGCTTATTTTGACTCTTTTGGTTTTTATATCAACAACAGAACGAGCATTTTCAGTGATGAAGATTGTGAAAACAGTGTTGCGCAACAAAATAGAGGAAGAGTTTTTGGCAAATAGTATGGTTGATACATTGAAAGGGAGTTATTAGAATGTATTGATGTCGATTCAATATTTGATGAATTTAATGTACGAAAGGACCGAAAGGTCCGACTCCAATAAATTGTTACTCATTTTTCTTAACGATATCTAGTTTTTATCATTTCGTATCGAACAATGGATACTTTCTCATTCTACTGCATATATTTGTGTTTAAATTTTCGCATATGTTTTTTTTATTTTTTTTTTATTTTATGCTTACTTAAACTTTTAGCAACTCGGGGTAGCAAAAAATCATGGGTCCATCCCCGATTGGAGGTGATTTTTAAGAACTGGTGAGGAAAATGGTTTTGTGGATATGTGTTCTTCGTGTTCGATGAAAGGCTTGAGAGATGGTAAAATAGAATAGGAGGCATGCTTCCTTAATGTGTCTCTGCAGAAAGGAGATTATTCTGCCTCGCATGCCAAAATTGTGCAAGTTTTTTAAATTTTGTCATTTTAAAAAAGGCGTAAAAATACATTATTTGTATGGACTATTTATTGCTTTTTGATATATTGTTATTTAATAAGACCCTCTCTTTGTAACAAATTTAACAAAGTTGTCAGATTAGACAAACAAACTTACTTTTCTCTATGCTTTAATTTTCTATGTATGTTTTATAAAAGAATCAGCCGGAAAGTTAATCTTGTGCTTCTAATTATATTTACAAGTAACAAGGTCAAAGGAGGGAATATTGTCGTTGCGGTAATCGAAGTAAATTGTTGTGGAAGGTTATGAAGAGGTTGTTGTCAAAGTTGTTGGCAATTGGTGGGGGGGGGGGGGGGTTGTTTTTTATATTTTAAATTATTAATCATGAAAAAATTGAAGTAAGTCTATAACTCTATATGGATTTTTGTGGTTTTTCTTTTAAAATATATTGCCACATTTTAGTTCAGTTGGAATAAATGTAGTTAAAATTCTGACAATGAAGTCAACAGAGGCGCAAGTAAATATTTGTGGTGGCAATAAAAGTCGCCCCCGCAATCACTACAAGAAAAAGAGGTCATTAGAGACCGCAAATTAGCGATCGCCAAGCGGTTGCTAGTTTTCAGCGACCGCATTGGTCAATAGCGACCGCTTAGCGGTCGCTATTGAGGTCATTAGGGACCGCAAAATAGCGACTGTTAAGCGGTCCCTAATGACCTCAATAGGGACCGCAATATAGCGACCGTGAAACGGTCGCCATACTTTTTGATAATAGGGACCGTCTGGGCGGTCCCTAATGTGGAATAATAGGGACCGCCCAGACGGTCCCTAATTTCAACAATAGGGACCGCTTGGCAGTCCCTATTGTTAATTTAGGGACCGCTTGGCAGTCCCTACTAATATTTATATATCAAAATTATGAATTTTTCGATGGTTCGAGGTGCCGAATAACAATAAGTACAATGACACATTGAATATCCAAACATTATACAAGGAGAACGGGTCGTTTTGAAGATTTTGCTACTATTTTCTACGACGAATGACATAATGACAAATTAATTCGATCTACATATATACGTATAATTAATAAATACTTGATCTAATGTTTATGCCTCATAATCGTATCTATGCTAACGTTTGTGAAGTAAATCATAAACACGGATAACAATTACAACTAACTAATGATAATTAATTAGTTGTACATTTGTGAAATATATCTTGAACGTTTAGAACTCGATCAATCGCAATTAATCTATTACTTCACAACTAATCTACTATAAGGTTGGTTTTGCAATCATTTATTACTTCAATTTATATATTACAATGAGTTTGGTTGCTTACAATCACAAACACAACAACATCAATAAAAAAAATCGATTTTTTAGTATGAATATTAGTAGGGACCGTTAAGCGGTCCCTAATTTGACATTAGGGACCGCTAAAATCGAAAATTTTAAATTTTTGGCAAAATTTTTTGGCGGAAGTGAGGGGGAAATTTGAATTTTCACCAAATCAAATCTCAACCGTCGATGAAATCCTAATCTACGGTCATAAGTACCCATCATGTCTTTAACACGGATCGCCATCTTAAACCGTCGATCATCTAAAATCATCCAAACGGACAAAAACCAATTGAATATATATATATATATATATATATATATATATATATATATATATATATATATATATCTCACCACTCTTACACCCATTTCACTATCTCCAAAAAACACTATCTTCTTTTCTTCTTTTCACCAACACAAAAACACTTAATTTTTTTTTCTTATTTTCACCAACACAAAAACTTTTCTTCTTTTCACCAACACAAGATTTTCTTCATTTTCTTTTCTTTCACTTTCTTTATTTTGGATCTTCATTTTCTTTTTTTCACCAATACAATCTTTTTTTCTTATACTTTCTTTATTTTGGATCTTCATTTACTATTCTTCACTTTTGATTTCATGTTTTTGATTTCATTCATGTTTTTGATTTCATTCATTTTATATTATTACTCATTTTATTCATCTTTTCACATTCTTTTATTCTTTCATATCAATTGTCATTATATTAACTTTTTATTCAATATTTTATTGTTTTCAATTTTGTTAAAATTACAATTTTACAAAAAAAAAATAATTATATTCCGGATTAAATCCGGAATATAATTGTAGTTTTTTTTTTATTTTTTCTGGAGGTCATTAGGGACCGCTTAACGGTCCCTACTAATATTCATACGATGAATATTAGTAGGGACCGTTAAACGGTCCCTGATTTTGATATTAGGGACCGTCAAACGGTCCCTACTAATATTCATAGAAATTCTACGAATATTAGTAGGGACTGCCCAGACGGTCCCTATTGTAAAAATTAGGGACCGTCTGGACGGTCCCTATTATTCCACATTAGGGACCGCCCAGACGGTCCCTATTGTTAAATTTAGGGACCGTCTGGGCGGTCCCTATTGTTCCACATTAGGGACCGCCCAGACGGTCCCTATTGAGGTCATTAGGGACCGCTTAACAGTCGCTAAATTGCGGTCCCTAATGACCTCAATAGGGACCGCTTAACGGTCGCTATTGGCAAGCGTCCATGGTCAATAGCGACCGCTAGACGGTCGCTACCCCCTCAATAGCGACCGCAGAGGGGTCATTAGGGACCGCTCAGGCAGTCCCTAATGACCCATTTTTCTTGTAGTGAATGGAAATAAAATCAAGCTGCAAAGTTAAATTACGAGACTAAATGAGAGGTGTGACTAGTTATGGAATCAAAAGCGCTATGTTGCAAACTTACACTACACCAAAACCGGTCTTTCTCAACGGCAACCTGACAGAATTGCTGTCGGGAATAGTAAGCTTCAGAAATAAAGGATAAGGAACTACAAAATTTGAGCGCTCGACAGTGTTGTTCATAGACTCTATACTCTGTCGTTGCAATTTGTCTTTTACTCTTTAAACTTGACAGTAACTTTTTTTTATATGGATAAGTGTTCTTATTATATCCTCCTCTTTTGATTTTTTTTCTATTCCACACTTAAAAGTCTTCATTCACTCATTTTTCACAAAAATGAATTTTGAATAGGCTAGCGGCATTACCAAAGCAATTATTGTTGCCGCTAGAACAATTGTTTGATTCTCCCTAATTTGGGAGAGATTATTTGGTGCAGCCGCTGTATGTGCATCCACTACCAATACACGGTGGGATAGGGTGTTGAGTTTATATAATAATTTCTCCTAATTTGGCCTCATCAAATCATCATAGAATCTTAATCTCTACATACCATATTTTCTTTGCTAAACTAACAAAATACAAACTCAATCTTCTCCAGTATTAATATCAGATTATTTTCTCACTCCAATCACTATATATTAATCTAATTTAATTGAAACGGCAAACAATAAAGTAATAATTAGTTTTTCCTTAAAGAAATACACTTTTCGTTTAATGAATAAGCCTACTTATTTTTTAGTAGTCCTGTAAAGTGGACAAAGAAAAAAAAAAGAACAAACAAATATCATAATTAATAATAAGAATTTAATTAAATATGAAATTATATTGGTCTTGTATGTCTTCTATAAAAATTATATATAAGCTTAACTAAACTGAAGTTATATGATTATATTTGGATAGATATCAAATAACTATTAGAAGAATATATTATGTATACATCAGAGTTTCTGTTTATAAAATCATATATTATATAAAAATAAATTGTGTACAGTTAAATGCAAAATTAATAAAAGCGTGTGAGGAAAGCGTGTTTATTATAAATTGGGAAATATAATGTAATTTCTAAATACAGTTATTTTCTAGGAATTAAAACCAAAGAATCAGATTCTTTTCGGCAAGTATATATATAGCAAACAGAAAAAACATTGTATTGAGTTAAAAAAATATTTGTATTTTTTAATGTGCCAGGCCTAGTACTGCATGACCAGATTTGATTTTTTTTTAGCATAAGCATAAGCATATGAATATATATATATATATATATATATATACTAGTATATTGGCCCGTGCTCCGCATGAGAAGTTATAATTTCAAACGATTATTATCATTATTATTGTTATTATTATTATTAAATTTATTATTATTATCATTATTATTATTATTATTATTATTATAACATTATACTGAAGAAGAATGGCGCATTCATACAAGATCCATGTTGGGAGAAATGTGAAAGCTTTCTATAACGTTTGGGGTGCAATTAACAAACTTTGTATTTTGTATGGTAATTAAATCTATGTTACAATTTTATAGCAAATTAAGAAAAAGATTAATAAAATTCTTTTTATTTTTGTGAACTAAATACTGGATAATATTTATAACAGTTCTTTAGATAATATATCATCAAAATCTCAAGTGACTCAATAATATAAAAAATGGAATAGTAAGATATAAGTTAATAGCCTAAAATAATTTAGATTTCTAAACATGGGGAAACTAAAATATCAATAAGAAGAACAAAATTAAAGTCACAAACGAAACGAAGATCAATGCAAATTAAGTTTTAATAAGAGTAAACAAACAGAAGATCACCAACTATTTGCAATGGTTTTTGTATGAGAGATTTGGAGATACCAATCCAATTAAAAACTTACAACTTTTTAATTATTATTTACACACACACGCGCATGCGCGCACGACACCACCTCTTCACATGGTTCCACGATTCTACCGTTGAATCCCCGCCTTAGCCTCCCCCCTACACAACTTCTGGCCAAAATTTCACTCCTCCGCCCAGCCTCATCTACCCCCGAGGTCGAATCAATTCTCCCCCACCACATCGCCACCAGGCTCCCACAAGCACATCCTACGGTCCTAGCGACGCGCACAACCGCCACCACATTCGACCCACCGACGGTGCGCTTCATCACCACCACATCCCACTCCTCCTGCAATGCACACCACCACATCCCGCATCTCCGCCTCCAACGATGCCCACACCACATTTTACGCCACAAAGTCCACAATTGCGGCTAACCCTTTTTCGTTGTTTGAGCTTAAGTATATTAGAAAATAATTACACGAAATAACAAGGACAAAATAGGGACATCCAAACTTACAGGACTAAAATCCTAGCCATTTATAGATATAATCTAAATAGACAGAATATAGTACTTAGTTGAACTTACAAGCGCAAAATTGAAAGAAAACAAAAGATGAACGACAGAGTGAGTCAAATAACAAAAACTTTAAGGTCCAAAATAAAAATAAAAATTAAGATTTGAAGGAGTCATTAGTAGAAAATTTTAGCAACGAAGTGAAAGAGTTCAAAACCACAAGGATTATTCTGTAATTTACCGTGGCCCAAAAGTAATTAGTGAAAAGTTTTAGAAGCGAAATTGAAAGAATTCAATCTTCTACTGTATATAAAGTGAAAGAATTCAAAACCACAAGAACTATTCTGCAATTTACCGCGACAACCATATTCACTTTTATACATAGTAGAAGAGATATATGATGGCCCGTTAACTTAAAGAGGAAGCATTTAGGGATAAGAACTAATTATAAATATATAATTAACCGTAATATCTTTTGACACTTATTCAAAAAATATTATATCATTAAGTTTATTATTATATACTTCCCTTTATTTTAAGTTATAGATAATATCCCATATACTATTTAGATTTAGAATTGAACTTTCGTTAGACATTTTTAACTGATGGTCTACTTAAATAATGTAATTTTAATTTATATATATTTGAAAAGTTCTCCAATTGAATTGTTATTAATGTTATGTTTTGTTTACTAGAAGAAAAATTCACTCGCCAAAGATTTTCATGGAGTAAAAAAAGGATTAGATTGTCTAGTTATGACTTTATAATTGATTGAATTTCCTTACACTACAAAATTTTCGGGTCATTCCCGACCGCAAAGCCGGTCAGGAATGACACTTTTCGGTCGGGAACTGTCTATTCCCGACTGATTTTCGGTCGGGACGGGCCGGTCGGCATTGCTTCGATCAGAAAACGTTTCTCGATCGGAGTTCGGTCGGTCCGAACTTTTCCCGACCGACAATCCCAACAGAATTCCGGTCGGGAAATTCCCGACCGGTTATCCCAACCGAATATCGATCGGGAAAAGTCCCGACCGGTCAGCGGTCGGGAAAATATATCCCGACCGCTTTTCGGTCGGGAAGTTTTTTTCAAAAATATCGACCGATTTCCGGTCGGAAATTCCTTAATTTATTTTTCGACCGAAAATCGGTCGGCTATAATTTTCGGTATTCCCGACCGAATCCCGGTCAGGAATATTTGCGAGTAATCCCAACCGTAATCCGGTTGGGAATAATGTTCATATTATTTCCGACCGTAGATCGGTCGGGAATAATATTCATACTATTGCCGACCGCACTTCGGTCCTGGATAATATTTATATTATTCCAGACAGAATTTCGGTCGGGAATACAACTCATCAGAATAAAAAAAAATATTCTGGTAATAATTACCGGAATATTATTTTTTTTACTATTTTAAAATATTTTAAAACATTATTTAGCTTTTTTGTGTTTTAGATGAGCAATTAAATTTTTGATTCATTGCTCAATCTAAAACACAAAAAAAATTAAATAAGTGTTTGATTATTTAAAAGTTGAAGAAAGAAGTGAAAATTTTAATTTTGAGGTTGAAAGAAAAAAGTGTTTGAAGATGAAAAAAGTGTTTGAAGATGAAAAAATTGTTTGGAGATGGAAAAATGAGGAGAATAATGAAGTGTATTTATAAAAAAAGTTAAAAAAAAATTAAATTTTCAGCAAATTTGAATTTCCAACCGAGTTACGCCAACTTTTTCGAGTATTCCCGACCGAAAATCGGTCGGGAAATTTCAAAATTTTGCCAACCCGCGAAATTTTCAAAAATTGCCTACCGAATTTCAGTCGGCAATACATTCCTGCCTAAAAATTTGTCCAATCCCGATCGTATTTCGGTAGGGATTAAGTTTAAATATTATTCCCGACCGATTTTCGGTCGGGAATAACTTTGAACATTATTCCCGACCGCAATGCGGTCGGGAATAAGTTTGTATATTAATCCCGACCAATTTTCGGTCGGGAATAAGTGTCATTCCCGACCAAAAAACGATCGGGAATGCCCTTAAATATTTTTCCCGACAGATTTGCGGTCAGGAAAAATAGTAAATTTTATTTTTTTGATCTTTTGGAAAAACTTGATGTGTCTGTTAAGTATAACTATAAAATCTCACTAAATATATGAGTTGCGCTAATAGTTAGTTAGTTTAATGTACTTTTAATTATGAAATTAGTATAGATTACCGGAATATAAATTAAGTTAGTTTGGAGTTATACATATATTAATCATACGTAGTATAGAGGAGTATTCACAATTGGCGATTAACATTTGTTACAAACGTTAGTATAGAGAGGCTAGCTGTGATATATATATATATATATATATATATATATATATATATTGAAAGTGCAGGTATTCGGTCAATGTTAGTTTAACATTGAGAAGTCAATGTTAGAGTAACATTGCTGGAGCAGAATCCGATTTACAATCGTGATTATATTCTTTATTATTGTTTTGCCTTATTCATTTAACTAACTGAGTTCCACAGTTATAATTATCATTGATTATTATTCAGGAAACAAACTTGTTATAGGTTGGACGCTCAAGTTTCCTAGAAGGAAAGTTTCCTTAATTAAGCAAACCGCTCTACAAGGAAAGATGAGTTCGAGTGGAACTAGGAATGCTTTCCAAGATCAAGTCCTGATTTGAAGAAGGAGTCTTTCCTTAGTTAGATCACTAACGAAGGAACTATTATTCAAGAAGGACTGCGAGAACAAGGAAGAGGAGTTCGAGAAGGAAACAAGGAGAATTACCAACCGTGTACAACACACCTTGAAGTCCAAGATCAGTAACCTATATATAGGTGTGAAGTACATCAAGACAAACACAAGACAAGAGCCAATCAATCTGAGATATTAATTTACAGTTGTTGAGTGTTGTCTTGATTTAGCAAAGTTTGTGAGTTGTGAGAATAGATCTAAGAGTGAAGAGCTTTTAGAGATAGTCGAAGCAATTCTTGTGTGCTTTGCTTAGTTCAATCAATTTAAGAGTGAGGAGCTTGAGAATTGAGAGAACGACCTTTGTTAAAACCTTTACGGGTTATTTTGCCTACGGCTCGGAAGTTAATATAATCTTATATTCACTTCTTAAATTCGTGTTTGTTTATTCCGCTCCACTATTGCTCTGGTATGTTGTTAAAGTAACATCGTCGAATTAACATCATACAAAACTACTGTTAAAACTTCAGTGTTAAGATAACAACAACAACAGTGTATCGACCCGATCCACAATTTCAATTGGTATCAGAGCCAAGCACCAACTTCACCGGTGTTTGGCGTTGATACGACAAGATGGACAACTCCAACCCCAATACCAGCAAGTTGCTAGTATTGGAGGGTCCCAACAACTATGCCTACTGGATTATCAGACTCAAAGTCCACATCAAATTCATCGACCTGAGAGCTTGGGACGCAGTACTAGAAGGCTACACCATCCCCTACTTGCCTAGAGATGGAGATGCTGACTTGGTACCTAAGCCAAGAGGACAATGGACAGCCAATGAGATTGCTCTCTACAACTTCAATGAAAAGGCTCTCAATGCTATTTTTAGCTGGGTAGGTAATCATATGTTCAAACTTATTCAAACTTGTACAACTGCTAAAACTGCATGGGATATTCTTGAATTACATTGTGAGGGTGATTTGGCTGTGAGGGACTCTAAATATAGAAAACTTTTGAGGGACTTTGAGAAGATAAAGATGGGTGAGGATGAAAGCATTGATAGCTATTTTGAGAAACTTCTAGATATAGCTAATCAGTGTCAAAACTTAGGTTTTACCATCCCATATCAAACCATGGTGTATAAAGTTTTTAGGACATTATCTTCTAAGTTCACTGTCAAAAGAATTGCTATGAATGAGTCTAGAGATCTAGCTAACATGGACTTTCTAACATTAATGAACACTTTGAAAGATTTTGAACTAGAATTCCTAGGAAAGACCAGTAAACAACTTGCTTTAGCTTTACTAGCTACTAGCTCAGATTCTACAGGAAGTGATGAGGATGAATATGAGTTGATCTCTTCTAACTATGGAAACATTACCAAGAAGTTTAGTAAATTAGGCTACAAAGATAAACATAAAGAAAAACAATCTGGTAATGCTGCCCTTAGTTATAAGAAATTACCCCCAAAATTTGTAAAGTACATGGCATCGAAGAGTACGCCTCAAGATGCTGAGAAATTGAAAGATGTCCAGTGCTATGAATGTAAGGGGTATGGTCACTTTAAACATGAATGTGCTAACACCCTCAGAACAAGAGGGAATTCTCAATGGGTGTGTGTAGATGACTTCAATGAAGCTGACTTTAAATCTGGAACAAGTGCTGATGAACAATCAGAGGAAATCAACACTGCTGCGCTCTGCACTCGGATCACCTGGTCAGGAGAAGACTCCAGAAACTGCCAAGATGCTCACTGTTACGCTAACATTAGAGAACCAACAGCAAAGCAGGAGATCTTCTTTGGGGACTGGAACAACAATGATACACAAGTTAACTTTGATACTCTCACTGACTGTGATGATACTAACTTTGATTGTTTTCATGGCTCAGTTGATCTAGAAGAGGAGTACTTCGATGAAGAAGAAATGTCCCAGGAGGAAATCCTAGATGATCTACATACAACTTTCCTCAGACTGGAGAGAGAAAATGTCAAACTCATGAAGAGTAACAAAGCAGAGAAGAATGACATTGAATGTTTGAAGAACATGGTGAAACTCTATGAGAGAGATCTTGACAAAGCTGAAGTTGAGCTGAAAGAGGTAAAGGAGAAACTCAAAAAGGATTCACAGATCATAGCCAAGTGGAATGGAGGTACTTCTAAGCTAGATGAGGTACTTAACATGGGTAACACAGGTACATGTGGTCTGGGATTTGTTGAGAAACCTTCCTCTTCTAATGGTAATTCTGCCTATTTCACTACAAGCTTTGTTAAAGAATCTGGTAATATGAGTTCTGGTACCATCAACACTGTAAAGAGCAAACCTACTTTTATCTGTCAGTACTGTTTTCAACCTGGCCACATCAAACCATTCTGTAGAAAATTCATAAAAGAATGTGGTAAGAAAACAACCTATGTGCCCAATGTTAAAACTTTAACAGATTTTGATGTTAGACTAATATTAGGTGCAGGACAGAAAAGTAGAACTTGGATTGAAAAAGCTAAAACCCCTAAGATTAAAGTTGTATGCAATGTTGTTTTCTCTGCTATGTACTCTTACCTTTCAGGTAAGTGGTACTTCGATAGTGGATGCTCGAGACACATGACAGGCAGCAAAGAGAATCTTAAGGAAATGATACCTTTAAGTGCTGGAACAGTGACCTATGGTGGTGGCACAAAAGGAAGGATCATTGGCAAGGGGATACTGGATGTTGATGGATTCCCACCCCTAAAGGATATGTTGTTGGTAGATGGGTTAAAGGCAAATCTAATCAGTATCAGTCAGTTGTGTGATGATGACTTACTGGTTACATTTGACAAAGTATCTTGTGATGTTTATGATAGTGATAATGTTCTTGTTATGACAGGTACAAGATCTAAAGATAATTGCTACCTAGCCCAAGAGGAAGCAGAATGTTTCCATGCTAAAATAGATGAAGCTTCTATCTGGCATAGGAAGCTTGGCCATGTTCACTACAAAAACCTTGAGAGATTACAGAAGGTTGATACTGTAAGAGGCTTACCCAAGTTGTCTTGTCCAGGTAAGCTTGTGTGTGGTGATTGCCTTAAGGGTAAGCAAACCAGAGCAGTTCATACACCCCTACAGGTACAGAATGCTAACCCTGGATCTAGTAGGTGTTTTGAATTGCTACACATGGACTTAATGGGTCCAAGTGAGGTAAGTAGTCTCAGTGGGAAGAGATATGCCTTTGTGATTGTAGATGACTTCTCTAGATACACTTGGGTAAAATTTCTTAAAGAAAAGTCAGAAGGTTTTGATCAGTTCAAAATTCTTTGTGCTAGTATTAAAAACTTGTATGGCTCCACTGTGACTAAGATTAGGTCTGATCATGGTAAAGAATTTGAAAATGCTAGTTTTGATAACTACAACAATGCTAAAGGTATTTTCCATGAATATTCAGCTCCTAAGACTCATCAGCAGAATGGGATTGCTGCGAGGAAGAATAGGACTCTTCAAGAGATGGCCAGAGTTATCCTCAATGCTAAAGATTTATCCAAAAGACTTTGGGCTGAAGCTTTAAATACTGCTTGTCACATTAGTAATAGGGTGTATCTCAGACCTGGAACTAACATGACTCCATATGAACTCTTGAAGGGTGTAAAACCAAATGTTGCATATTTCCATGAATTTGGATGTGATTGTTATCTACTTAATGACAGGGATTATCTGAGTAAATTTGATTCTAAAAGTGAAAAATGCATCTTTGTAGGATACTCAGCCAATAGTACTTCCTTTAGAGTCTAGAATCTTAGATTGAAGACAATTCAGGAATCTGTGAATGTTGTGTTTGATGATTTCACTCTTGATACAGGTACTGGTGACATCTTAGTTCCCAATGTTGAACCAACAGTGGAAACCGAGAATGTTACTCCTGACAATGTTGCACCAACATTGGAACTAGAAGCTGGAAACACTGAACAGGAGTCAGGGAACGATGTTAGACTAACACCAGCAAGATCTGATGTTAGACTAACAGCCGAGGATTCTGACTCGGAACATGAAGTTTCCTGTGAACCTAGAAGAGATCCCCCAGCTAGGATTCAGAAAGATCATCCAGCATCCCAGGTAATAGGTGAACTCACTGAACGGGTAAAGACACGCAACAGAGAAAGACTTGACTATAGAGATATGGTAAAATTGTGTGTCTGTATGAACTTCACTTGTACTGTTGATAATGCCTCTTATTTTGTCTCCACCATAGAACCTAAGAATATGAATGAAGCCCTTCTTGATAACTTTTGGATTAATGCCATGCAGGATGAATTATTACAGTTTACTAAGAACAATGTCTGGATACTTGTACCTAGACCACATAATGTTAATGTAATAGGGACAAAGTGGATATTTAAAAACAAGAGTAATGAGGAAGGGGTTATAGTTAGAAACAAAGCTTAGACTAGTTGCTCAGGGGTACACACAGGTTGAAGGTGTAGATTTTGATGAGACATTTGCTCCAGTTGCTAGGATTGAATCTATTAGGTTACTTCTAGTCATAGCATGATGTCTTAAGATAAAACTATATCAAATGGATGTAAAGGGTGCGTTTCTGAATGGGCTGATTGATAAGGAAGTATATGTTGAACAGTCTAAGGGATTCACAGATCCTAAGTATCCTAACCATGTGTACAAGCTTGAAAATACCATGTATGGACTTAAACAAGCACCTAGAGCATGGTATGGAAGGATTACAAAATTCCTAATAAGTCTTGGCTTTGTTAGAGGTGAAGGAGATAGAACACTGTTTGTTTTGAAGAAAGATTCTCATGTCTGTATAGCTCAAATATATGTAGATGATATTGTTTTTGGCTCAACTAACAATTCTATTCTAGAAAAATTTGTTGAATCAATGACAGGACAGTTTGAGATGAGCATGATGGGAGAACTAACCTTCTTCCTTGGTCTTCAAGTAAAACAAAATGGTAATGGGATTTTCCTAAGTCAGGAAAATTATGCAAAGAATTTGGTAAAAAGGTTTGAATTGGCAGATTCAAAACCTTGCAAGACTCCCATGTCTTCATCTGTGAAGATATCCAAGGATGTTAATGGTGCTAATGTTGATTCAAGACTTGATATAATGTTCTCTGTTTGTGTGTGTGCTAGGTACCAAGCAAGTCTAAAGCAGTCACATCTGATTGCTGTGAAGAGAATCCTTAGATATATTTCTGGCACCTTGGCCCTTGGTATATGGTACTCTTATGACACTAACACAAATCTTGTAGGTTTCAGTGACTCAGACTGGGCAGGTGACACTGACAACAGAAAGTCTACAAGTGGAGGATGTTTTTATCTGGGGAACAACTTGGTCTCATGGTACAGTAGAAAGCAAAATTGTGTGTCACTCTCCACTGCTGAATCTGAATACATAGCAGCAGGCAACTGTGTCACCCAGTTGGTATGGCTTAAACACATGTTACTGGATTATGGGTTAGATAGTGATACCTTACTTATGTTCTGTGATAATCTTAGTGCTATAAGCATCTCTAAGAACCCTGTGCAACATTCTAGAACTAAACATATTGACATAAGGCATCATTTTCTAAGAGACATGGTAGAAGATATGCTCATTGACATTAAACACATTGAAACTAACAATTAGCTTGCTGATATGTTCACTAAACCTTTAGATTCAGAAAGGTTCTTCAGTTTGAGGAATTCTCTTGGCATGTGCACTGTTTAGGGATGTTAGTTTACCAGTGTTGACATAACACCACTGTCTAGCACTAGTTATTGGTTGTGGTGTATCTGTAATTTTTTTGGGTTCCTTTCTGCATTCTTCTTTCTTGCATATTACCAGTGTTTTCAGACCCGGGCCGGTCACAGAACCGGTGAGGCTACTGGGTAGAGGGTCAACAGGTCGGACCGGTCGGACCACTGGTTGAACCGGTTTGTTGGCTTTAGTCAACGATTCAATAAAATATTATACAAATACTCAATTATATAAGAAAAATCATAACAAAATACTCAATTCTTCAACTACAAAATCTTTAAATAAATATATCATGCTATTATATTATCACAACTAATCACTAAATAAGAAAACAAAATATTAAAAAGAAAGGAGTTATATAGTAGTAGATTTTTATTTCTTAACAATGAAAATATCAAATTTATTTAAGATGTATATGATGTTATAATAATCTAGTTTCTATTATATATAAAGTTTAATAATTTAAGTATGTAATAAAATTTAATGGGCTTATATATAAAATACTTTACTAGATCCAAAGCCCAATTTTGAATTCAAGTCCATTCCTTAGCCCAATATTCATTTGCTATATAATACCTAATGTAAAGTTGTAAACCCTAGTAAAACATTTGTTAATTTATTCTTGAGTTTCATTTCATCCGCCACCTCCTTGGCTCCTTCTCTTTTCCTTAGTTTTTTTTTCTTATCTTTTCTTTTTCTTCTTAAACTTCTTATGTATGTCTTTTCTTAACCTTTTAAATTCTTATTTCTTGTAATCTTCTTCATCTATATATGATTAAAATTGTAATACTAATTTTTTCCCTTCTTTAATTTGAGTCGGCAGAGAGAAATTTCGTTTTTTTTGTTATATTTGAATAGCAGCAGGGGCGTATCTGTAATATATAAAAAAGGAAAAAAAAGGCTGGTTCGTAAAGCGGGTCGGGCGACCGGGTTTCCGGTTCGCCCGGACGAAACCATCGGTCCAATCGGAAGGGCTCAGCAGCCCGTAAATGGGGCTGAACCGTTCCGGTGTGCTCACCGATTCCCAGTCCGACCGGTCCAACCGGCCGGTCCGGGCCGGGTTTGAAAACAGTGCATATTACATCTTTGTTAGAGATTCTGTTGGGTTGTGTGGTTAATCTGTATAAATAGCTGAGTTGACTGGTGGACAGGTACATATCAAGAGTTTTGTAAAGTAAGAACTATGTTGTTAGTCTGTGAATGTTAACCTAACATCTGGGAGAAGCTGGGGTACACAGAGCTCACTACTCTGATGTTATTCAGTTGTGACTTATCCATGTTAGGTTAAGACAAAGCATGAAGAGAAGTTGGGTTACATGATGTTGAGAGCTTCATTGTTATTCAGTTGTGCTTATTTTTGTGTTTTGTCTATGGCCAAGGTTATGCATGATGGTGAGCCTTACTACTGGGGTGCTTGGAAGTTTCGACTACTTGCATTCAGGAATAGTGTTCACTTGGTATTTCTCTTGTAAACAGGTTGGAAAACAAGTATGCATGAGGAGTTGGGGTGGAGAAGTATATGATAAAAGTATTGTCTTCATTCAGTTCCTTTGTACTTGCCTAATCTGTAGCTGATGGTTAAGTTGCTGGGGTGTGTGGGGTCTTGTGCTGCCCACATTCAGTGATGAAACTATCCTTTAACATTCACTAGTTTTTGTTCAAAATAGTTCATGATAATAAATAAAGATAAATTGATTTGTCCCTATCCCAGTCAGTAAAGCTGTTTGTACTTGGTTCCATCTCCCAATGTTGATCTAACATTGTTGCATTCTTTCTTGTTCTGCATTATGTCTTGCGTCAGTTTGGGCTTAGGGGGAGTAGTAATCCTAGGAATCATGTGTTGAGGCATACTTTTTGGGTGACTCACTGCAGGTAAAACACTATATTTTGTGATCATCTATACTGTGGGAACATCTTTTCCCTGGATATGTATATCCACTTTGTGTTTGTCTGTTTGATGTGTTACTTACTCATACTGATGATCTTAATCTTTGTCTTTGTACCTATGTACTTGGGTGAGGTTCCATATCAGTATACAGGAATATCTCACGCTCTCACATGATGTTGCCTTGGATGAAGCCCTGCACCTACAACTTCCCTCCCTGATGTTAACTTGCCAATGTTAGTTCAACATTGTAACATTGTAACTTATAAGTTTTCAGGTTTGAAGACCGCTCTGGTTACGTGTTAATCCAACACTGACACGTGGTAAGGTGAACATGGGTATGATCGTGTGACAGTGGTCCGATTATGTTGGTAATATTTTACAACACCACTATCTCTATTCTTCAGCTGATTAATTGTATAATTTGCCCTAATCTCTTCTCACTGTTTACGCGCTCAAAATTTTTGCAAAATCTACACTCTCTGCAAATCAAGTTTCTATTTTTCTTCTCTAAATCACTCTAACAATGGCACACAAGTCTTCCATTGACACTCTTGCAGCTGTTACTGAGCAGATGGAGCAACCACGTCGCCGTAGCACCAGACGGGCAACTGCTGAAGCCGTCGCCGCCGCTTTACCAAAGAGGAAACCCACCTATCAACGGCGTAAGGGCAAGAAAGCCGCTAAGGGTGATGTTGATTCAACATCAAAAACTCCTGAGCAAACCTCCACTCCCACCAACCCTGAAAACAAGGTAATGATAGCTAACCCTACTCTGGATATACCTGCTACTACTGTTGTTGGTATTGAGGGGGCGAAAGAGGCTCATGTTGGTGCTGTTGGTGAGTTTGAGGTTGTGCATGTGGTCCCTGAGGGTAATGTTAGGGATGAATCTGTGGTTGTTACTGAGGAAGGTGAAAACCTTGAGGTGAATGTTGAGCCGTCTGAGGCTAATGATGTTGCTGCTGATGAGATGGATACTCTTTCTGAGGAAGATGATCAGGTTGAAGAGACTGTGGTTGAGGAGGTTACTACTTAAGGTAACCAAGATGATGATGATGAGGATGACAATCAACCTGAAGAGGTTGAGAGAGAAGAAGAAGAGAGCCTAATTCTCACTGCCTTAGCTACTGCTGCTAAGAAAAGAAAGGGAAAGCAGGTGATGGTTGAAACTTCTGAGTCTGAGTCAGAAGAAGCAAAAGAGGAGGAAGAGGATAAGGAGGAAGAAGAAGATGAGGAAGTTTAGGAAGAAGACCAACTGACAGGTGATGACCCTGCTGATGTTACTCCAACATCAGGCAGTGATGAGTACTTTGATGTGCTTGATGAGGAGTACCCCAAAAAGCCATATTCTCGCTTTTATGTGTCTGCTGAGGCAGAAGAACAGTGGGAATCTTATCAAGCCAGGGTTATTCACATGGAGAGGAACATTGATGAGGAGATGTTCAAAGAAAATAGGCTGTTTGAGTTGCTTGAAGCTAGAGGAGTGTTAGGCTCTGTGATGAACCAGTCAGCATATGTCCCTGATGTGGTCAGAGAGTTCTACATGAACCTCTCTCAGTAGGTGTCCCACCAGGATTCTCCCAAGTTTGGCAAAGCTTGGTTAAGGATGAGTGTCTATGACATCAGTCCTGCTATGATCAATGAAGCTTGGGGTCTTCCTGATCCTGAAGAGACTGAGGATCCCAGCATGGATGAGGTGATTACTGACCTCACTGGTGGACTCACAAGGAAATGGAATGACAGTTTTCCAACTACAAGGCTGACATCCTTAAGTGATGTACTTCACAAGCTCTCTACCTACAATTGGCTGCCCTCTTCCAACACCACTGTTATGACAAAAGAATCTGCAAACCAGGTGTACAAACTGAAGAATGGGCTGAGTGTGAATATAAGGGAGAAGGTTCTGAGGCACATGAGGGGGGTCACAACAAAGGTAAAGGGAATCATTCCATATCCCTCTCTGATATACAACATTCTCGTGAAGCAAGGCTTCAAGACAAAGAAGACAGAAGGCTGGATCAAGAACAAGGCCAAGATGATCATCACCAGGAGCTACTTCACTCAGGTCAGGATTCAGGATCTGCCATGGAATCCCAATGATGCAGCTGGTCAAAGCAGGAAGAAGAAGAAGAAGAAGAAGAAGAAGAAGAAGAAGAAGACTCACAAGTTTGTTGCTTCTTCAGTTCCTGTGGCTAGTGGTGACAGTTGTTCTGTCATTGCTGATGCTTTTGTGGAGGAGACACTGGTGTGACTTGATAGAGAGTATAAAGATACCCAAAGAGAGATAGCAGACAAGCAAGTGAGGTTGCAGGAGATACACAGCCTCAGGAAGCATTTGAAGGATCTGCCTTTCTCACAAAAAGGGGGAGAGTAGATCAAATTTTCAAGATTTCTGAGTTCTGTTAATTTTCTGTCAGTATGAACAATTCTTTTTTCTTTGTTTTTCTGTTTCATCAAGGAGTGTGTTCCTTGCTACTAAGTATGGTCTGTAATTAAGTACTTTTCTGTATTGTTACTTAGTGTGTCTACTTATACTATTTGAACTTTGGTTACAAAGTACTAACTCTGTTTTGCAGGTGTTAACTGTTCTCTGATGTTAAGTTAACAGTGAGATGTTCAATGTTAGAACTTCTGTCTGGTTTCGATGTTAAGCTAACATTGACAAAGACAGATGTTATAACAACATTGAAAGTATCAATGATAGAATAACATTGAGTTGGTCCCTTCTGAAGTTCAGGGGGAGTGTACTTAGTTTTCCATTGTGATATGATAGTAAAGTTTGTCTGAATAATTTGATCTGATTAGAACAGGTTCTCAGGTTTTGTGATTAAGGCAAAAAGGGGGAGATTGAAAGTGCAGGTATTCAGTCACTGTTAGTTTAACATTGAGAAGTCAATGTTAGAGTAACATTGCTGGAGCAGAATCCGATTTACAATCTTGATTATATTCTTTATTATTGTTTTGCCTTATTCATTTAACTAACTGAGTTCCACAGTTGTAATTGTCTTTGATTATTATTCAGGAAACAAACTTGTTATAGGTTGGATGCTCAAGTTTCCTAGAAGGAAAGTTTCCTTAATTAAGCAAACCGCTCTACAAGTAAAGATGAGTTCGAGTGGAACTAGGAATGCTTTCCAAGATCAAGTCCTGATTTGAAGAAGGAGTCTTTCCTTAGTTAGATCACTAACGAAGGAAATATTATTCAAGAAGGACTGCGAGAACAAGGAAGAGGAGTTCGAGAAGGAAACAAGGAGAATTACCAACCGTGTACAACACACCTTGAAGTCCAAGATCAATAACCTATATATAGGTGTGAAGTACATCAAGACAAACACAAGACAAGAGCCAATCAAATCCGAGAGATTAATTTACAGTTGTTGAGTGTTGTCTTGCTTTAGCAAAGTTTGTGAGTTGTGAGAATAGATCTAAGAGTGAGGAGATTTTAGAGATAGTCGAAGAAATTCTTGTGTGCTTTGCTTAGTTCAATCAATTTAAGAGTGAGGAGCTTGAGAATTGAGAGAACGACCTTTGTTAAAACCTTTATGGGTTATTTTTCCTACGGCTCGGAAGTTAATATAATCTTATATTCACTTCTTAAATTCGTGTTTGTTTATTCCGCTGCACTATTGCTCTGGTCTGTTGTTAAAGTAACATCGTCGAATTAACATCATACAAAACTGCTGTTAAAACTTCAGTGTTAAGATAACAACAACAACGTATGGACCCGATCCACAATTTCATATATATATATATATATATTAACATATGTTTAACATAATCGTAAGTAGTTACATTATTAGCAGCTACATATAACAATCTATTTATAAGTGACAATATGAATCGACGCTTCAAACGATTCATCAACATGCAACTAAATTTAATTTTTTTGAGATTTTTAGTAATATATAACTAATATTGATGTATTTGATCATTAAATCAACGATTTATCTAAAATGGAGAGCGAGATTGTGAAATTAAGAAATATGAATATTATTCCCTATCGAAAATCGGTCGCCAATACCCCTAAACCCTAAACCGTAAACCCCAATATTTCCGACCAAAATTCAGTCGGGAATAACAACGGTAACAGTTATTCCCGACCGAATTTTGGTCGGGAATAACACTGACCATTGTTATTCCCGACCGAAATTCGATCGGGAATACTGCCAGCCCCCTATAAATACCCCTCCCTATTCCACTTGAGAAATCATTCCAACATTCATCACTTGCTAAGGTATCTACGATTTTCTCTTGTTATAACTATTTTTTGTTAGTTTTTCTCAATTAAGATCGTTTTTATTAACTTTTTTTAATGTTTCTTTGTTTTAGATATTGCGGTAAATGCCACGAGGGGCGTGTGTTTGCAAAGAATACTTGATCAAAGTATTTTCTACGCTACAACAAGTAAGTATTAATTGCCTTGGCTTCTATGTACTCGTGTTTGAAATTTTTTATATAAATGATAAATATATTGATTGGTGAAATTAATTGTAAAAATTTATGTTTAATTTTCTTAGATTTGAAATGGATTATCGTCTCGATAGATATTGGATATACGATAGAATAGATAGCAACACTGGTTATTTGAATCAACATTATCGTCCCAATGCGTCACGAACATCCTCTCTAACTTATCGCTCATCCAACTGTTCTTCGGACGCGTCGCCCACTTCGGATCATCGAGCCTGTCGTAATAGTTATTCTTTGCATTGTACATGATTTCCTTGTAACACTTCTTAGCCTTCATCTCGTACGCGGATTGAGCCCGAAGCATGTCAGCCATATCAATGTAGTATATACTCTACAATTAAATAAGATTTTTAATTAAGGTTTCGTTAAATAAAAATCTTACTATGTATATATATTTAGTAAACTTTCAAAATCTCACCTTAAACTTAGCCCACATCAGTCCCTAGACTTCTGGATCGACCTCGGTGTATAAAGGAATACACGTCTTCATAAACCCCCTAATGATCGAGGTAATCGCCGATGCTATCTTACTCCCATCCATAAATACGCCGTGCTCATCCAGCTCGACCCTACGACGGGCTCTATGGTCAGCCGGAACCTGCGGCCCTCTCGATATGCCTCAACCCGGTCTCTGCTGCGAAGCTGAAGATGGTCCTGCACCGGTATCGTATGCAGGGGAAGAAGTACTAGGACCCGCCGGTGTAGACTTAGTAAAGCGTGGCTTAGGTGTCGTAGGCCTCGATGATGATGGTGGCCTCGATGATGACGATGGCCTAGACGATGAAGATGGCGTCGATACTACGTGATCATCATCTAGTTGAAATGGTACTACTAGATCTGGTGGAGTACCGCCGCTCGGTCCGATCCGCCTATGTGGATGTCAAGAAGCAGGGGACTTGCCAAGATCGGTATCAGGTGCATCGACAGGATCGGGTGGTGCACCGCCAAAATGAATGATCTATAGACGAGGACCTATCCTCGGTGGACTAGTAAGTGGAGTACTCGATGGAGTGCTCGATGGACCACTACGCCCTCTCTTCGAGGGTTGGCCATGATCGCTATCACGGGACGACATGTCGTCAAAGAGGAGTGCTACGGACTAAGTAAAAGCATCTAAGTTAGAATTTTTCTAATTATAGAGATGAACTAAATTTAATAAATACTAAGTTATATAGTTTTTTCCTAAAGTCATAAATAATTACTAAACTATAACATTTCCTAAAGCTTAACAATTCCTAAAGGCATAAATAATTACTAAATTAATAAAGGTATAACATTTCCTAAAGCCAAACAATTCCTAAAGGCATAAACATCTAACATTTCCCAAAGCCTAACAATTCCTAAAGGCATTTCCTAATTAAATCCTAACAATTTCTACCATATCTAACAATTAATATTAAAATATTAAATATAACATAAATAATTAATATTAAAACATTAAATATAACATAAATATCTCCATAATTAACGTCCTAATAAATAAATTAACAGATATAAAAATCATATATAGTTTTCCTAAAGTCATAAATAATTACTAAACTATAACATTTTCTAAAGCCTAACAATTCCTAAAGGCATAAATAATTACTAAAATCATAAAACTATAACATTGCCTAAAGCCTAACAATTCCTAAAGACATAAAAATCTAACATTTTCCCAAAGCCTAACAATTTCTAAAGGCATAAATAATTACTAAAATCATAAAACTATAACATTTCCTAAAGCCTAACAATCCCTAAAGGCATAAAAATCTAACATTTTCCCAAAGCCTAACAATTGCTAAAGGCATAAATAATTACTAAAATCATAAAACTATAACATTTCCTAAAGCCTAACAATTCCTAAAGGCATAAAAATCTAACATTTTCCCAAAGCCTAACAATTGCTAAAGGCATAAATAATTACTAAAATCATAAAACTATAACATTTCCTAAAGCCTAACAATTCCTAAAGGCATAAAAATCTAATATTTTTCCAAAGTCTAACAATTCTTAAAGGCATTTCCTAATTAAATCCTAACAACTTCTACAATATCTAACAATTAATATTAAAATATTAAATATAACATAAATAAATAATATTAAAACATTAAATAAAATATAAAATACAAGAAAAAGCGAAAAAAACTTACCGGATCGGAAGTGGCGACGAAAATTCGGTCGCGAAAGTGGGGGAGGCGGTCAGGAAAAATAGGGGAGAGAGAAAAAAGTTGAGTGTGAAAATGAAGAGGAGGATGGAGGTATTTATAGAAATACCTCCCTCTTTCCCGACCGAATTTCGGTCGGGAATGGTGTCATTCCCGACCGAAATTCAGTCGGGAAGTCTCGGCCCAGCTGCGCGGCCCAGTTGGGCCGAGATTAGGGCTACACCCTAGGCGGGAAATTTCCCGCCCAGGGTTTCCCGACTGATGTTCAGTCGAGTATTTTTCAAAAAAAAATTCCGACCGATATTCGCTCGGGAAAAGTCGTCCCGACCGAATATCGGTAGGGAATGCTCTCGACCGAAATCCGGTCGGGATTTTTTGGTCGAGAATGAGCCCGAAATCTTGTAGTGTTAATGTTAGAGTAATCAATTAAGAATATGTTGGCTAAGATATACTTAATCTTTTATAGTAGTTAACATAATTGTAATTAGAGAGTTCAAAATAATTGCTTTGGCACTAACATTTAGTGGTTCTTTTTGAATATATGAATCTCCTAAAAATAGTTTATATCAAAATAGTCGTCATTCACATTATCACAATTGCTTGCTTTGACATCTCGTCATGCCAGCAAAAATGCGACAAGTTTAGATGGATTCTAGTATTGTGTCGATCAATATACTAAGAGAAACTTTCACTATTCGATTTAATGAATCATAGTCTTAGGAACGAAAGTATGGCGTAAGTTGCTGAAAAAGTAGGAGAAAATTAAACCTGCAGAAATTATGCTTGCAATCCCAGTTCTAAGCTTGGTAAATTTCGAAGGAAAAAAAAAAGGGTGCGCAAGGAGAAAACTATGGCTTAAATGCCGACGGGGATTCCACTTGAGTCATAAAGGGGGAACAGTTATCTATAATTTTTTTTCTTCTAGTAATTTACTCAATACTAGTTTTGATTGTCATTTTTCTAGTCTACAATTTGATGTTTCTGACTCTACTTCAAATGTCATGCCTGTCACAAATTGCATCTCGTGTTACCTTGAGAGAAATGGGTGGCAGATGTTAACGAAAAGCAGGTGACGAGTAAATTTATCTTTAAATAGGTACTAAGTTAAAATACCTGGGTAGTTAATATTTGTCAGTTTAGTTCACTATCCTAATGTATACATATTAAACATTATAACATACAAAATAGTGACATACGGAGATTTATTTTCTAAAGACTAAACTGTATAGTATGCAAAAAAACATGTGATTTTGCAATGGTGATTTTTTATTAACATTTTTGGGAGGTGGGCAGGAGCAGGACAAAACTTGTGATTATATTAATTAATGAAAGGGCATTGAGTGTAGCTAGCTAGTAGTTTTGTGATGCATCAGAGTAATTATATTGATGACACAATGAGAAGCTCACCTCACCTCGATCACCAAAGCACACTCAATGGCAGGCCCGTCAGCTTTCTTGTCTGGATAGACGATGACGACGACCTTTCTTCCATTCACCTTTCAACATCACCTCTTTCATTTCATGTCCTTAATTCATACGTTACAAGAAATATCAACACAAGATTCTTACCACAAAAAGAAAATTAAAAAGAAAAAACTCCACCCCCAAATTTGGCTCCTTTCTCGTCCTTCTCCCTCTCGTCATAATTAATTATATTTATGCTAATCGTTCTCTTTGGTCACGGACTCACGGTAGACTACTTCCCTTTTTTTATTGGCAGGCATATAGTAGATTAATTAAGAAAGTGCGTCCTCGGAGGGAAAAAGAAAAGTTAAGAATCTAATTTTAATAGCAAATGTACTTCAGGAAAATTAATTTACTAAAAATGGGGGGCACTTAAGAAAATAAAAAACACTAAAGATGCCCAAGGGTAATGGCGAAATGTTTTTTACTATCAAAGGTAAATATATCCAAGTATTTTCTAAGCAATCTCACATGATTGCCTTTTTTTAACAGAATACAAACGTTAAAATGAATGGCTAAATCATCTAAGTGTATGTACCCTGGAGCCGAAATATTTAAAAGTACTAGCTATAGAATTCGTCTATGCAAAATATAAACATAAAAGTAATTTTATAACATGCAATCATTATTTTTTCAAGCACATACATACACACACACACACACACACACACATATATATATATATATATATATATATATCAATTCTCCCTCATGTATACGGTAAAGTGATATGTACTGTCCAGTAGTATCTATGGTACTACACAGAATATATTTCCCCCATACAGATCTCCCTCATGTATACGGTAAAGTGATATCTAGGATTTAATCCCGCCAAATACTTTCATTCTACCTCACTAGAAGTTATTTGGGTAAATAATTAAGATTCAAGAATTATATCTTTTATGAGAGAAAAGAACAAGCAATAGGTATCAGAGCAGGATAACAAATTTATGCCATATATTTTCATACGTACACAGAGATTGATTTGAGGCCTTAACAGCAGTAGTAACAGAGGTATACCATCTGAGCTTATCACATCATGAATTAAACTATTAATATGCAATAAAAAAAAAAAAACATGCATGGTGTACTGTTGGAAATGGTTTACAAGCTAATTAAGGTAATAAAGCTTTAAAAGCATCGATTTGCGGTATACTTTTAGATCTTTCAATTAAAATATGTACCCCGTTACGATCTATTTGACACCAGAGATTTCCAATATATCTATTCAATTCCTTATCATCCAGTACTCCTAGATTGAGACTTATAGATCAGAAAGAAAGGGAGAAGCAGTGGTTTCTTGACGCAATAAACTTTCCATAATTATATACCATAGATTTTCGCAATAAATAACCATGGGCAATTGACAGAACCTATTCAAACATATCATATGTACAACAATGTGTATGTGATCAGTTGTATTTGCCAAACAACCACAAAATTAAATAATATAAGCAAAATAGATCAGGAACATGAAGATATATATATATATATATATATATATATATGTTGTGTAAAAAATTTGGTATGAACTCTACAATTACATACAAAGCTGGATATACAAACCAACTAAAACCTCCTTTGAGTCTAATAGAGATGGATGACATTCGATCAGCCTTATATATATGGAGTACGATCTGATCTTGGTGTCATGTTAGCTATCCTTCATTGATATGAGAATGAAACCCTAATGCCCCATAGAGTTAATGATTTCAGTAAAAAGGTAAGCATAAGAATATTGAAGCTATAATAATGACAAAAAGATTCAGCTTAATGATGGAGCAGAGCTCAGAGTGAGCGAAACTGACAAAATTAAGAGAAAGAAAAGAACAACACAAATTCATGTAGAATACATAAAGCAAGCAATAATGAAAAAATAACTACTACTATAGAGATACTCCATCTTTTTCCGTTGCACAAAAAGCAAAAGAGTCAAAGTCTTTAATGATTACACTAATCTGCGCGCACTTGCAATATGGCCAATAACCTCATCAACTCACCCTTACCTGAAATCCACAAAACAACTCACTAATAAATTAATAGTAGTCATTAAATAATATAAAAACTATGGATCCAACCAAATAATTAATTTATGCTAGAGACGAGAAATGTAATTGTGAATAAAGGGAGGTAGAAAATTGGGGGGAATGAAGCCTGGTCCGACGCCACAAACCCCTTGATCTATCTTCTAATGCTTTTAACGGATCATCAAGATTAGATGATGATGATGATGATATATATATATATATACATACATATATATGTTTTGAAATTAATATTGGATGCATATATAGATCTTGTTGAAAGGCCTCGAGCCAGACAACATTCCCCTCAAAATCTAAGCTTCCCATCTTCTTCTTCTTCTTCGATGGATGAATTATAAGGCCAAAACTATTTTTTTTTCTTTTTCTTCTTTTTGGTGCTTGAGGAATTAGAAGAAAGAGTTGAAGATATGAACTGTGCGTTGGGCGAGAGTTATGACAAATAAGGGATGGGAGAAGGAAAGATATAGAAAAAGGACAAACAAAGTCATAAAAGCGAAGCAACGTAACAGACACCATGCATGACCCTACTACCTCCTTTATACTATTAATTATTCATCAACAACAAATGCACTCTACCGCATCCACTATAACCCCACCGGCACATTATATCTTCTTTTTGGTTTTTTATAATTATATTTCAGCAACCTTTTTTTTTTTCTCTTTATTTGGTTCATGGCTTGGCTAGTCACGTGATTCTAGCCAGCTAGATATCTATTTCCGCGCCTAACACACCTCTTTCTCTTTTTAATTGACAGTAAGCTATTTACGAGAGCAACCGAAATTCATAATAAAACATGTATTTGTGGGTCTATTCCATGCTGCGCACAGGTCTTGTGCGCAGCCCCTCTGGGATGGTGACACGTGGAGAAGAAGACAAAACATCAGTTCACGTGTCACTATCCTAGGGGGGCTGGGCACAATGTCCTGTGCGCAACATAGAAAAAACCGTATTTGTGACTGACGAAATGGCAAAACTTTGTGTTCAATTCAAGTAATTTTGACCATCTATATGTGCTACATCCGTGACCTAAACTTTAGTTTCATACATGTATGTTGGCTTTTTCTTTTCTTAATTTGACAATAAATCGTATATTAAGTACGAAATGTGAGGTTACAAGTGTAGGGCCACCAATCTATTACAAACTAGGTCTTCTATCACTATCACTAGTTCTAGATAGACTTTGTCCGAAACACCTCAAATTGATGCTTGGATGCACTGGCTGATGTCGAAGGCTATATCGAATATGACGTCGAAGATGATATCAAGGATGACGTCGAATCTCTTCTATGTCGAGAATGAATCCATTCCGGGGATGATAACGGAATGGATGTCGGTGATATATATCGAAGATATATATCGAATTGTATGTCGGATATAATATCGGGTACTATATCGGGTATGCTCGATATCGAGTGAACAATATATGTAGTAATTAAAGCTTACCTTGATTAGCAAAGCTCGGATATATATAGACCTCGGGATGCGGAGACCGCACACGTGACCTCCACGTGATTTGTATTATATCGAAGGTGATATTCGATATCACCATTCATATCGGGTGCCATCCCCGATATCGATAAGCATGGGTTTGGCCCATGGGCCGGCTCAATACGGGAATTACCCATATCATGTAGTTCCCCAATTTGAGAGTTATTGTTGTAAATAATAATTTGTAAACTAAAATTAAGTTTGAATCACTAATACCTCTTGTCCTGCCAGTTCAAATGACAGAGCTCGGATATGTGAATTTATTTAAAGACGATGGTGGACACGCAATATAATTTACGTATCATAGAGGTTCGCATTTGAATTATAATGAAAAGGTGTCTTTTGCGAGTTAACGCCGCTGTTATTTCTTTAAAAGGTATCAAAATTGTGTTGTTATATCGAATTTTTTCGATATCGATATTGGGTGTCGAATTTGGGTTTCGATATGCTCTATCATAAATGCGTAATCGAAGGGCCCGATGTCTATAAATAGCAGTTGAGAGGAGAGAGAAAAATCATTTGTCTTATAGCAAACTCGTACTCCTTTCGACAAAGGTATGTCGGGGATCCCCGATATAGTTTTCGACGTAACTTTCGATATTACTTTTCGATATTTTCTTCGATACGACTTTCGATGTAGTCTTTTGATGTCGTCTTCGATGTTGCTTTCTTGATGATATTTATCTGACTTGTCGAATGTTTTCATGCTCATTTATTCGGTCTGATTATATATATATGAATCTGACCCTTTTTGAATTTGATCTTTCAGATTTCATTGATTTGCGTTCATAGTGCACTAAGAATTTTCGAGTCTCTGTCGTGCTAACACATTTGCGAATGTGAAAGAACGATGTCTCGTACGAGAGACATGAACGTATCTGGATCAGAGGCTGGTAATGAGAAGGTCTTATCGTCCCAGTTTGGTTGCGTCTCTTCTAAGATGTTCGATGTGGAAGAGTTAGTTCATGATTATAAGGGAGATGCCTCCGGTGGTGAAGGTGATGGAGACAAGGCGTATATCGAGGATGAGGGTGTGAGACTGAACGAGTTCGATTTGGTCGACTCGACAGAAGTGAAAAAATACAAAACTACTATCAAGTATGATGATATGGTATCTCGCATTCCCCACTATATTGATTACTATAAAGCTGAGTATCATATAGAGGGGTACGCGATCAGATTCCCCAATTCCAACGAGCTGATCCATACACCCCCTCAAGGTTAGATTACGGTCCACGCGAAGCATTTCGTCAATGGGCTACGTTTTCCCATCGATCCGTCCATTATCTCTATTTTGAAGAGCATTGAAGTTTGTCTGGGACAACTCTCCCCAAATTCCTTTGATGCAATCATAGAATTTGTGTTTTTGGTGAAAGCCCTAGGTGCACCCCATGGTGTTAATGAGTTATGAGCCCTATTCTGCGTTATTACCAGTAAAAAGGGCTCAAGCTGGGCGAAAGTGTTTGTAGAGCAGCCAGAGTAGCTACATGTTTGGGTTCAAGAGAGGGTACTTTTACATCAAGAGAAGACTGCTGTAGAATTCAAAGTCCTCTCGAAAATATGGTCATGGCGAAGTACCAACGACGCTATGCTGTGGGCGCGCCTATGTGGACTGCTGGCTTTTCAGAACGCATGATGGTACACATGTATAATAATAACACTCTCCTTCAAGAAGAAGTTCTTTGCGCCGGTGGTCTGTCACCGAGGGCCTATCAAGGCCCACATAGCCTTAGTACATTGTTTTCACATTTTAAGTTGTATGCTTAATGCGTTCTTCCCTTGGTAATTATGTTAGGTTTTTGTTGTATATAGGTCAACTCGTGAAGACTCGTAGGTTGAATGTTATTGCTTCGCAACCTGCCGCTGTAGAGACAGACCCCAGTACTGAAGTGTCGTTGCCCGTTGTTCATAAAACTGGCGGGTGGGAGGGTTATTGCATGCGATTGAGGACTACTAGTGTGTCTCAATGTGAAGCGAATACTGAAGGCGGGGTCCGTGGTGTCCCTGGGGGTTACGTTCCTTCACAAGGCAGAGCTTGGGCGAACTCAAGTAGGAATCTGACCCTGGAGGTCCCGGGTAGGACCCATACACAAGCGAAGAGGAGGCTGGTCGAGCCTACTCGGGCAAATCTTGATCTAGATGGTACTTCCATCTCAAAGGGAAGGAGTGCCATTTTCCAAGCGATAGGTTTATAGCTTACCTCTATATCTTCGCGGTAAAATGTGTGTTTTAACAACGTTACTCGGCATAGGTCGACAATTTCCTCTCCAATGTCCTTAGGGTGGCTATCGACAACGACCGTAATGAGGCATAGTCCATTGCACGAATAGTTTCTGATCTAGAGGTGATGGGTAATTATGACCCTGCGGCGGCGGCTAAGGTAGCGGCCGAGCGCGATGGTGCCATGGGCGTACTCGCCGAATGTGAAACTAACGTCCAAACTCTTCTTAGAGAAAATGAGAGGTTAAGTGCCGCTCTAGACGAAGCCAATATCATTATTCTGTCTGAGAGAAGAAAAAAAGGAAACTGTGGAGGCAAAACTTTGTCGTGTTCAAGGAGAACTCGCACGAGCTGAAAGAGCTATACGTTACCACGTTATGTTTCTTTCACCCATTTTAGCAATGATTGCTTTATCGGGTATTTACCTAATGATGTCATGTATTGTCTCATGAGGCACCCATGTGAGAGTAGAAGGTGAACGTCGCGAAGGGTTTCTTCCTTAGCAAGACTTATAAAGAGATATACGTAGAACATGGTGTGTAAGAGCGAGGGGAGGCCAAAGACGACATCATTGGTCAGACCAGACAGCAGAACAGTTTTAGAGACGAGTTTGATACCAGCTCGCTTGATCCGTTGTTGTGTCTGGATGGAAAAATTCCCAAAGATTCCTAGTCCAATAATGATGACGGTGACGATTCTGGCCTTGGTGAATATGCTGAAATTGTACAACAGAAGAGTCTAGTCCTTATTCATACTAAAGATGCTCCAAAGTACCCCCTTTTGAAGTATGTGTATGTACTTTTCTCGGGGGCATATATTTTTACTTATTTGTCTTGTCTCGTAATTCAAATAGATGTGTGTCATATTCCTTTCAATAAATGGGAATTTTGTTCGCCGTTGATTTCATGTCCTTCTTATCTCAAGGGATAGGAGATCTTCTTCCTTTTTTTGTCCTCCTTATCTCTATGGATAGGGGATATTGTTTTTTTTTTGCCCTCCTTATCTCGATGGATAGGGGATCTTTTTCTTTTCTTTTGTCCTCCTTATCTCGATGGATAGGGGATATTTTTCTTTTCTTTTGTCCTCTTTATCTCGATGGCTATGTGGTGTTTTTTTTTTCTTTTGTCCTCCTTATCTCGATGGATAGGGGATTTTTTCTTTTCTTTTGTATTGTCCTCCTTATCTCGATGGATAGTGGATCATTTACCCACTAGGGTATATTTATACCGTACCCCATAGGATAGTAGGTATTTGACCATTTTAGGTACTCTTCCCCGTGTCCGTAAGGACATCGGAGTCACTCTGTCTTCATATCTTTTTTATCTTGATGGATAGAGGATGTACTCTCTCATTGCCTTTATTAACAGGAGATGTCATTGTCCATGTCATTCATACGGATAACAACAATATATCCAAGAATATATATATCAATATGTAATTCAAGCTAGAGAATATTCAAGTTATGGACATCCCTTGATTTGCGTGCACTCTGGGCACGAGATATCCGAACCCCTTTTTAAGGGACTCCTATGTTATATCTTGTAGGATATGTTCGTTCATGCGGTTAATTTGTCAACAGAAACTCCAGATATATAGTGCTTTAAAGATAAAAATTAACGATAGATAACGGTCTAGGGCTAGATAAATCCCAACCCGCCTACGTATCACATGATATAGGAATTAGATCGACGTATTTCCCCTTGTTTTAGTTACAGACCAGCCCGCATGGGGTAATTTAGGTAAATTGGTCAAGCATAATGAAAGTTCAGAAGTTCTTAAAGAAATGACAAAGTAACACTACTCTGCCATATGTTGATTGCGTTCCCAATAGCCACATGTTCTCCAGCTTCCCTTATCCCAAGAAGTGTAAGTGATGTGATGTAGCACAACCATTCTTCTTCATGATTGGCAATGGCCTTGCCAATTCCACCAGGCCCGGGGAACTTTATTTTCTGATGGTATATAGATACCACCGCACGGATCACATTCAAGGCTGGCCTTCCTATAATGATGTTGTAGGCAAAAGGATGATCCAAAATTGTGTACATGATGTTGATAGTTCTTTTGTATGGTACTTCAACAAAAGAGGTTGGTAGATTCACTTGTCCCAATAGAATCACCTCGGCTGCGCCAAAGCCGGCCAAGGGAGTGCGGATAGTTTTATTATATTGTGGCCCAAGGCTATCTTCTCCAATGCATGTGCAAATATCATATTGGTGGAACCTTCGTTGTCTATCAAAACCTTGCAAACACCGTAATTGGCAACATCACGCTTAACAACATGAGGGAAGTCAAGATTACCTACTTGAATAGCCTCTGGCGATAGATCCAACATGTCCCTCCTTGAGAAAGTTATGACTCCTTCAAGAAATTTGTCCACAAGCGATGTGAAATCAATGTACCGATCCTCTTGTTGTCCTCTGGTAATCCTCTTACTCCCATTGGTGGAATCTGCCCCGGTCGGCCCAACACTGATCATGTTAATTACTCCTCTAGATTGTGCGTTGACTAGTGTGCTCCCACGTCCGCCTGGAGCCTCAATGGTTTTTTGCTTATCCCTTCGAGGGGAACGAGATCTTTCTCCGTGATCTCTTGAATCCTTGACATTTCGAACATATTTGACCAACTTTCGTTCGCGGATGAGCCGCTCATTCTCATCCTTCAAATCTATGTATTCCTTGGTGTTATGCCCCTTCTGGCGTTGATATTCGCAATATCACTTTGAGTGTTTGGTTCTCGGGGTCTCCTTCAACTTTCTTGGATGATTCAGACATTTCTTCCTTTGTGCTACTGCGAACACAGTGAGAATGTCTTGGTTCAACTTAGTGTACCCTTTGGGTATTTGTTTATGCCGCTCATGTCTCTATTCCAACCTTGCTTGCCTCTGGACCAATTATGGGCCTGGTACGGAGTCTGCTTAGTCGCCATTATGTTGTCTTAGTAAATAGTCTTGTACGCCAGGGCATTGATCTAGTCGATGGAAGGGGATTTCAGTTTGATCAACTCGGCTGCGAATCTTCTATCGGAAGTTGCATTGAATAGAACAAGGACAACTTGTTGGCCATTCGGCTCATCCACCTTCAGTATTTCCTTGTTGAACCTCTTAATGAAGTCCTCAAGGTTCTCCTTCTCATTTTGATGCATCAGATTCAATTGGTTCATGCGTGTGCGCATCCTCTTCTGGTTGGAGAACTGGCTATCGAGCCTATGTGTCATCTGCTCGTAGCTGGCTATTGAACCAACCTATATCCTTGTAAACCTGTCCAGGGCTGCCCCCAATCAGAGTTGTAGCCAAAATCTTTGCATGCATGTTGTTGGAAAATCGGTGCAGGTTCAAGATACTGTCCACATAGTATAAGTGCTCGCGGGGGTCACTCTTCTCATCATACGTCTTGAGCTGAGGGATCTTATCCCCCTTTTCCACTACCTCATATTCGATCTCCTCGTTGAACAGGGTCAACCTTCTGTGACCCCTAGCCAATGCTAGTTCTTGCTATATTTCTCCTTTCAACATGGGGTTGAAAACCTCCTCGACGGAAATTCTGGAACGTGGCACGCCCTCCTTGACTGGGCAATATCTTCGCGCTCATGAGCCCTAGATTTAGCTCTAGGGCCTCTTGTTCCGGATTCTTGTTGCAGGCGTGCGTTTCCCGCACCCTGGTAGATCCAACGGGGTAGCAAAGTCACCAGTGTGGCATTCAGAGTTGCTTGAATCGTGGCATTGATCTTCGCCAAAATCTCTGGTGCAAGAACAGTTGGAGATCGGGTCATGCTGTGCAATGCTGGGTTCTGGTACTTGGATTTACGGTGAGGCATTCTCTACTACCGAGTTATCAACAACCGGTCTTGTGGATTGCAATCGGTTCACCCTGCGCTGCATCCTAGAGTCTTCGTCTGGGAACTTGGTGTTCCCACAGATGGCGCCACTTATTTGATAATATATCGTATATTAAGTAAGTAGTGAGAGGTTACAAGTGTAGGGCTACAAATCTATTACAAACTAGGTCTCCTATCACTATCACTAGTTCTAGGTACACTTGGTGTGGAATACCTCAAACTGACGCTTGGATGCACTTCTTGACGTCAAAGGCTATATCGAATATGACGTCAAAGATGATATCGAGGATGACGTTGAATCTCTTCTATATCGAGAATTAATCCATGTCGGGGTGATGTTCGGGATGATAACAAAATGTATGTCGATGATATATATAGAGGATATATATCGGGTTGTATGTCAGATATAATATCAGGTACTATATCGGGTGTGATATCGGGTATGCTCGATATCGAGTGAACAATGTATATAGTAGTTAAAGCTTACCTTGACTAATGGAGCCCGAATATATATAGACCTCGAGAACAGGAAAAGTCTTCAATTGGAGAAATAAAATCCATTTGTATCTTTTGTGGGTCTAGTACAAGAAAAGATCCAAAGTTTCTGGAGGTAGCAAGTAGTTTGGGAAACATATTGGTTTCAAGAAAGATTAAGTTGGTGTATGGGGGAGGAAGTTTAGGGTTGATGGGGCGTGTTGCGACTAGTGTAGTTTCAAATAAAGGCAGTGTGTTAGGGATTATACCAAAAGCCTTAGCTGACATGAATTTTGATGGTCCAATCTTATGGAAGGAGTTTATAGTACCTAGCATGCATGAAAGAATAGAAAATATGTTGTAAAATTCTGATGCTTTTGTTGCATTACCTGAGGGGTTAGGAACACTGGAAGAAGTTTTCTGCATTGCTTCATGGGCACAGTTAAACATGCATCAAAACTAATAGGGCTCTACAATGTTAATGGTTTCTATGATGGATCGTTGTCCATTCTGGATCATTGCATGGAGCAAGATTTTATGAAGTCGTCGACCCGTGAAATTTTAATCTCTGCATATACTGCAAATGAATTGATTGACAAACTTAAAACATGTGTACCAAAAGTAGATCCCATATTGTCACAAATTCAATGACAGACAAGTAGTGATAATAGTCGTAGTAAGAAACGAGTTTTAGATGTAGGTACAACACTCCGATTATAACACTTTTATGTTGATCAGAGTTTGATGTAAGAAGATATGTTTTAATCTATATGAATATTTTAGTGAAAACGTCTTTGAGTGGTTATTGTTTGTCCAAATATTTTAACTAATGGCTCTGATACCATATTGTGACGCCTGCGCCCCATGAGCCATGCTCCGATTCGAGTTGGTTCATTGGTGGCCAGCCAATTTACCCAATCTAGATTAAAGCGCAACTCATATGAAGGGGTCTCACTTGTTTAGGATCAAAACCATACACGTTTTATAAATTATATTTTGATATATACAGCGAAAGTCTTGGTGTTACAAACAATGTGACTATTTTAATGGTTATGCACTAGTGACAAAACACGAGTATTCCAAAATGTATGCTTGAACAATTATTCACTTGATCCACGCTTCCATGTTGATTTTATCCCGAGGAATGGACAGAAGAAACGAGGAATACGTCTTTAATGACTTAGTGAGATTCATATAAAAGAATTGGTAATGCAAGAATTAACTGTGACCTACATGATACATTTCGAGGAGTGATATTACCGGTAGAAACAGTTCAACTGGATAATTTGACGTAGCAATGGTACTGGAATTTTCATAGAATAGTTAATGAACTTGTGCTTAACATTAAACAAATGGATAATTCTATCAAACCCCCCAAACTATGGTACCTTTTACCGGACGAGGTCAGAACTTTCATTTTAGCACTAATGCCCCCTACAGTATCACCATCTGTTCGAATTAGTTTTGTGCGTTTTTCTTGAGGGTAAAGTTGTCCAGTCACTTAAAATAATAAATTCAAAAAAAAAAAGAAACAAAAGGAATTTTTTATTTTTATTGCCCCGTTTTTTTCTTTTGGATTTATAAAATAATAAATCAGAAAAAAAATAAAAGAAGAAATTTTTAATTATTTTGTTAGAATTATTATTTTATCGTATCATCTTTTTTTGAATTTATAAAATAATAAATTGGAAAAAGAAAATAAATTCAGAAAAAAAATTTGATTATTTTATCGTATCGTATCCTTTTTTTATAAATTCAGAAAAAAGACGACAACAAAACAATAATTCCAACAATATAGTAAAAAATTTCCTTTTTTTCGATTTATTATTTTATAAACCCAAAAGAAAAAAATAGGGCAATAAAAATAATAAAGCCAAAATAATATTTTTATTTATTTATTTAGAATTTATTATTTTGAGTGACTGGGCAACTTTACCCCCAAAAAAACGCACAAAACCAATTCGAACAGACGATGATACTTTAGGGGGCACTGGTGCTAAAATGAAAGTTCTGACCTCGTCCAGTAAAAGCTATAATAGTTTGGGGGGTTTGATAGAATTATCCCTTTAACAAATACAGCCTTATAACTTCTAATATTCTACCTTGCACCTCCCGACGAGGAGCGACCTTGCAAACAACCAAGAGACATGCTCGAGTACATGTCGATCCAGCACGCGGGTTATAGCCAACTCCTGACTGCCAGCGACGCTTAGGGAGATGGGTATCAAGCGAAATTACTTAAACCAACAGTCCTTACTACCCGGCAGTAACTCGACTCAATCCCAGGGCCCAACTTCCCAAAAGCGTCCCAATGGGTATAGCAGATAAACAAATAAGCTAGTAATCGGACAATGATTGTTGCTCCTTGAGCTACGTGTTTCGAACATAGGTCGTTGCTCTTTGCACAGTTCGAGAACCAGCAGATGAGATTAAAATATCGGAAAATTACAATGTTTATGAATTGATATGATAAATAATAAATGATTTAATACGATTTAACGATGAGTAAGAAAATCATGTTATGAGATGAGACGCAAAACATGATTATTATGGAATATAGGTTGTTCGAGGTTTGGTAATGGAGTAGTGGGCTTTCTAACCATGTTTTTCAGGGTCGGATGCCAAACGGGGCTAGAAGATATCAGAAATGGAACCTCACCTTTACTTGTATGGGGAACATTGATGTCGTTGATTAGTTCGTCAGACTTTTAACAAATTTAAATAATATTAATCAACTGAATTTATAATTTAGCACAACAAATATTAGTATTTTTTCTCCAGTTCTGATGTTGGTGAAATTGAGAACGTTCTGGTTAAGAATGCTAGTTACAATGTAAATCTTAGTAAATAACACATAAGCTTAATTTATGTCATTACACAAAACATGAAAATCTTAGATGATGAATTTAAAGAAAAAACATATGTTTAAATTGAATATCAAATATCTATTATTTTAACCACTTTATTTATCTCTCAAAATTATCTTAAATAATCATATTTTAAACTTATTACTGTGAGTATTCATGTTAAAGTCATTTCGATGACAAATAACGATAATAAGTAAAGTTTGATTAACTATCCAATTCGATGCATAATCAATCCTTAAAAAACATATTACTTAACTAAATCTAGAAAAACTCGCCTTTTTAGTCTTTAATCAATTCCAAACTTTTAATAACCACACACCAAATAACTATCATACGAAGTAACACCTTAAAAAGTATAACTCAGTCATTTATTACTTTATTTTACATAGTAAGTTTAAAATCCATGTACATGTTTTATAACTTAAATATATAGATATAAACATGGGAGATTTATCAAAACATGTGATAATGACTGTTATTATGATAAATAATCTTATTTGATGGTTAGGTCATAAAGTGGCAAGAATAATCTTGTAAAACTTATGAAAGTAGTATGTTAAACATGATAAATCTACCATTTAAATGCTATAAATAAAATCACAAAAATATTAATTCATAATCACAAATTATAATAATCTAATTATAACTAATACTATATCATGTTAAATTCACATGTGTGATAAATACTTAAATTATAATGGTGATTAAACTTATAAATTAACTAAACAAAGGTTGTGTCAAATAAACTGAAAAATCACAGCAGTTTTGGTTTTACCTTTGATCGGACATCCAAATAAACTTCGTATTCAAATATTTTTATGGTTTATGGTTTCTAGCATCATGAGAGATGTGAGAATCCAAGATTTTATGAAAACACAAAGGTTTGCTATGCTAAATAATTCTTGCAACGTAAGAGTCTGCTATCGGATTTTTTGGCAGCAGTTCACGGTTTATGTATTACAGCCTTCTAGATCATATTATTTGAGAAATGTGTCTTCATACAAAGATAGAAGACACCAAGGAGGGTATGTATCCTAAAATAGGTACTAAAATAATGTTTCTACTATTTTATATGCTTTTTCTAAGGTGTAAGGGCAGAATCGGTATTTCATGCGCAGTAAAAGTTTTGGCGCCTTTTGGGTAGAAAATAAAAAGATAAAAATCTGAAAAAAAAATATTTTTCGAACGAAAACACAAAAATGAACAACTCTTATTTCACGAAAAGTTTTCAAAATGGGATGATTTTGGGCTGTATAAAATGTTGAACAATGGTGAGTATTTATAAGCAAAAATTATAGTTTAATAATTAATATTCATGTCCCACCATGGTTATTTTATAATAAATCACAAAAAATCTAATTTCGATCATGCTCTTAAAGATTTCATGGCGTAGCTCATCAAATCAATTATTTATCATTAAAATTCAAATAAGTATAATTGCATCTTTTTACATACATATTTACTTATGTAATTTTTATAGGTAATTCAATCATCTTGGCTAATATTTAAAATTGAAATATATGTTTTAGTATTAGAGACTTATAAAAATAATAAAAGACTAACTTTTAAGTTCATGAACTAAAAGGCAATTTTTTCTAAACATTTAGGGTCAAAAATTGAAATTCTCAAAAGTTCAAGAACTAAAGTATAAATTTATTTTCTTTCTAATTTTTTGGGGCGTTACAGTAGGTGTGGTGGACACTCCTACTCGTAACACCAAAGAGTGTAGCTGAAATAAAATAAAAATACAAGATAAATTTATTTTTAGCAGATTACTAATAGTCTCTCGTGCCTTAGGAGAAATATTCATTAATATGAATGTACAAAAACCGATAGGCGAAGGAAAGACCCCCTATTTCATAGTGCCTGGGGAACACAAGTTTGATCAAGGATTCAATTACAGGAGATTTGGGATCGTAAAAAGCTCAAAGTGAACTAAGAGACCCAACTCTTACAACTAGCATTAACTAGATGAACTTCGAAAAATAAGTATTTTAACCACACGTCTGGCAAAGTAATCTAACTCTAGCTAAAACTCTTGTATAACTCATGGTTAACATGATGTGCAGCTCCCTCAATTTATAAATGACGCTTTCTTGCTCTTCATGAAGCTTCACACGATTGGATCACTCTAAATCTTCGATCTCTATTGATATGGAGGTTTCTAGCATTTGGGCCCATTCTGGGCCATGGCCAATGAACGACCATATCGGGATCACCTCCGATATGACATCGAATATAAGATTCGATATAGACCAGCCGCGCCTATAAATACCCCGCCCCGCACACCGAGAAAGGAAGGAATTCCTCACCTCAATTTGCCCGCATCACATCGAATAGCAATATTCGATATTATACCCGACATAGATATTCGATATGGTTTTGTCCACGTCATCACTCAGCCTCCTATAACGACCTGACCATCGATATCACCTCGAGATTGCCCACCGATATCACCTCGAGATTGCCCACCGATATCATATCGGGACTCATTACCGACATCATATCGAGACTCATCACCGATATACGTTCGATACACATCATCGACGTAGCACCAACAGACAGTTCGGTGAAGCCCCGACCTCGAGCAACAGGTTCTGGACCAAGTCACCGCGAGATACCTAGTGTAGGCCTGATTTGAGATAGATTTGTTGTGCAATTAGATTACTCACTTGTAACCGACCCACATATATATATATTATACAATCTATAGTCAAATCAGTGGCGCCGTCTGTGGGAACCAACGTTCTCTAGATCGGGAGTTCATCAGACGAGATGTCAGGGAAGAGGCAGTGAAGTATCGAGGGGCAAGAACTGAACAAGACAGATACCAATATGACGAAGAGTAGCAAGAGGTCGAGGCTTGATCATAAGGGGCAATGCGTCGAGATAGAGAGGGCGGTTATTCCGTATCAGAATGAACCGAGAATGGAGCCGGTGGGAGATTTTATCACGATAGAGATCGACCCGAGACAATCGGAGCACACGTTGAGGATAGGAGCTACAATGTCGTCTGATATTCGGAAGGCGTTGATTGAATGCTTAAAAAGGAATGTCGATACATTTGCCTGGAGTGATTCTGACTTGATTGGAATCGACCCAAAGATTATAGAGCATAAGCTGAATGTTGATCCGCGGCCAAACCAATACGACAGAAGAAAATTAATTTTAGCAAGGAGAAGAGCGAGGCAGCAGAGAAAGAGGTTGTGGAAAAGCTCAAAGCTGGGCATATTTATGAATAACGTTATTCGGAGTGGCTCAGCAATATTGTCCTAGTTCTGAAGAAAGCAGCAGAGTGGAGAATGTGTGTGGATTATAAAGATTTGAACAAGCATTGCCCACGGGATCCTTTCCCATTGCCAAGGATTGACCTTCTAGTGGATTCGACAGCCGGGTGCGCCCTATTCAGTTTCATGGATGCCAAGAGCGGCTTCCACCATATTTTTATGGCAACAGAAGATCAATCGAAAACAACCTTTGTTATGGACACTGGTGTGTACTGTTATCGAATAATGCCTTTTGGTTTGAGGAACCCCGACGCGACGTTCCAGAGATAGGTGGCGCAGGATCACGTGGAGCATTATGAGAAACTATGAGATGAAGCTCAATCCCAAGAAGTTTACCTTCGGAGTGGCAGCGGGAAAATTTTTGGGATATATGGTTAACGAGCGCGGAATCCAAGCCAACCCAGACAAGATAGAAGCCATGATGAATCTTGCTTCCCCACGCTCGGTAGGGGATGTGCAATGCCTTGTGGGGCGTGTAACAGCCTTGGGGCATTTTATTGCGACCTCGGCAGAACGGAGTCTTCCTTTCTTCAAAATCCTGAAGAAGGCCAAGGATTTCCAGTGGACCGAAGAATGTGAAAGAGCGTTTCAACAGTTCAAGAAGTATTTGATGGCACCACCGCTCTTGGCGAAATCAGATCCAGGAGAGATGCTTTATCTATATCTCGCGGTCTCCGCCAACGCCATTAGCACAGTATTAGTAAAAGAAGCAAACGGAAAGCAATCTTTGATCCATTATGTCAGCCGCGTTCTCCACGGAGCGGAGAAAAATTATCTGCAAATCGAACTATTTGCCTTGGCCGTTGTCATGACGGCTCGTAAGTTGAGGCCCTATTTCCAGGCTCACCCTATAGCGGTCGTGACAGACAAACCACTCCGCCAAATCATGGCCAATTTGGATACCGCAGGGAGATTGGTAAAATGGGCTATAGAATTGGGCGAATATGGGATCGAGTATCGTCCCCGCATGGCTATTAAAGCACAGGTCCTAGCAGACTTTATGGCGGAGACACTAGGTAACAGTTTAGACCATTCGTGCCACCATATATTTCCTATAAGTTAGGACCCCGGTCCCAGTTCGAGACCCGCGGCATGGTTACTTCATGTGGATGGCTCCTCCACAGCAAACGGCGGCAGAGCGGGCATTCCCCTGGTGTCCCCAGATCTTAGGGAATTTGATTTCGCTATCAGTCTAAATTTTCCTATAACGAATAACGAGGCGGAGCATGAGGCAGTCCTGGCAGGAGTCGGAATGGCTAAGACCCTATGTTCGGATCATCTGGAAGTCTTCACGGATTCGCAGTTAGTGGCTAATCATTTCTCGGGATTCTTCGAAGCAAAGTAGGAAACCATGGTTTTATATTTGGCAGAGTTGAAGGAATTGGCGACCGAGTTCACTTCCTCTATCCAATTTTTCTAGTTCCTCAGACGTTTTTGTGGAAAAACGTGTGACTTTGCTGACCACCTCTAGGCCTGCAGTTGGAGAAACAAAAGCCAGCAAAAAATGGGCTGACATGGAGTTTATCTTTCCTATCGCATGTACACCGTGTTGGAAGGATGAGATATATAATTACCTTGCATATGGAACTCTCCCGGCCGATCTCAATGCACAAAGACGACTGAAGTACAAGGCGTACATGTTTACCATTTACCAGGGTGAACTCTATAAGAGATCTTTTGAAGGCCCGTTGCTGAGATGCATATCTCCAGTTGATGCCCAATACATACTGAGGGAGATACACGTAGGTAGTTGCGGAAATCATTCAGAAGGGAGAGCTCTAGCCCAGAAAATATTAAGACAATGATATTTTTGGCCAACATTACGACAAGACGCAACCCTGTACTGCTGCAATTGTGAGAATTGCTAGTACCATGCCAAAATTATACACAGGCCAGCTGTACCGATGCAGCCCCTAGAGATCACTTGCCCATTCGATCAGTGGGAGATCGATATAGTTGGTCCACTACCAATGGCCAGAGGTCAAAAGAAATTTCTTTTAGTAGCGGTAGAATACTTCACGAAATGGGTGGAGGCTGAGGCTTTGATGCACATCACGGAGAAGAATATGATAGACTTTGTCTGGAAAAATATTGTATGTCGATTTGGACTACCCTGAGTGTTGGTCTCAGACAATGGTACCCAATTTAGAGGATAGACAATGGTTGCATGGTGCAAATAATTGAAAATATCCCAGCATTTTGCTGCGGTATCTCACCCACAGGCAAATGGACAAGTGGAGTCCACCAACAAGACTCTTAAACAATATCTGGAGGGGCGACTGCACGCCATCGAAAGAAGTTGGATTGACGAACTCCCAGGGATTCTATGGGCATATAGGACTATACCCAGAACATCTACAGAAGAGGCACCATTCACTCTAGTATACGGGTCCGAGGCAGTAGTCCCGGTTGAGATTGGCATGCCAACATACAGAATAGCGGAATATGACCCGCAATACGCTGCACGATTACGGAAAATGGACCTCGAGATGATTGGTTCCACAAGGGAGCAAGCGTACCAACGGACAATGGCCTTCAAAGCGGAAATGGCCAGGAGTTTCGATAAAAGAGTGCACCTTCGAAGCTTTCAAGTGGGTGACTTGGTGTTGAAGAGTGTGAAAGCAAGTAAGCATGTTGGGAAACTACAAGCCAATTGGGATGGACCCTACAGGGTTACCCACGCTAACGCAAAAGGTTTTTATTATCTCGAGGACATGTATGGCGAACCCCTACCTAGGCCATGGAACGTGCAACACCTTAGGCATTTTTATTCTTAAAAAAATTAGTATTTCAATTACTATTAACAGTGTAAAGAACTACGGGAGGCTTGATTCCCTACACGGGATACGTAGGCAACCGAATACGGTTCAGCACCAACATATTATTAAAACTAGCATGTCACATGCAGGCACACGAAGTTCACCAGATGCAGCCCAGGAAAAAGATGCATCGAAGGCAACCAGACAAAAGATAGGCCCCTACCCATGAGCGGTAACGGGTCCCCCTGTGATAACGGGAGGGCTCCTACCCATGAGCGGTAATGGGTCACCTACGAAGAAAAGGCAGGCTCTTACCCATGAGTGGTAACGGGTCCCCCTGTGATAACAGGAGGGCTCCTACCCATGAGCGGTAACGGGTCACCTACAAAAAAAAAAAAGGCAGGCTTCTACCCATGAGCAATAACAGGTCCCCCTGTGATAACGGGAGGGCTCCTACCCATGAGCGATAACGGGTCACCTACAAAGAAAAGGCAGGCTCCTACCCATGAATGGTAACGGGTCCCCCTGTGATAACGGGAGGGCTCCTACCCATGAGCGGTAACGGGTCACCTACAAAGAAAAGGCAGGCTCCTACCCATGAGCGGTATTGGGTCACTTACGAAGAAAAGACAGGCTTCCACCCATGAGTGGTAACAAGTCACCTACCAAGGATAAGGCAATCCCATGCCAATAACGCTAGAAAATCACTACGCTACCATAACTACTATACGACAAGGATAGAATATTCATGATCACAGAAAGAATTGCACAAGGTAAGATTTCTGCAAATAAACACCCTTCATTAAACGTTATAAAAACGGCTTTCAACCAGTGGCATGGGGTACACTTTACATAGAAAAACTTTCCCGAGGAAATAACTGCTACGATATCAAAAAATGTCATTAGCCGACGACATAACCTACATATCATAAAGAAACTCATTCCTCTCAAGATCAGTGAATAACTCGGCCCGAATATGTTCCCGATGAAAGGGCCCAAGCCCGGATACATTCATTTCAAATTTTGGAAACTTCTAGGGCTCCGCACAAATATCGTCAGCAAGTTCATCCATTCCCCGAGGAGACAAAACCTCTGGATACTTATTACATTTTGGACTACTACTTTCTGGATCAGGTGACAACCTGGAATACCGCATCGCATGGTGGACCCTATAACGTTCCCTAATGTACGACCCTACGATAGCCCAGACAGACACCCTTCCGGCATAAGGCTCGATATTCACATTCATATCAGCACCGATGGGGGTACCACCATATGGTTGGGGAGAACTATGTGCGGGAGCAGTGACCTCGACATTAAAATCACTATCCCCTATAAAGCCACCAGCACCCGCCTCAGTACGAGGGGAAGATACAATTACCCCGTTGCGAGCTAAAATTTCAGCTAATTTCGCATTCTGAATTTCCAAGTTTTCGAGGGACTCTCGATATGCGTTGCGTTCACACTCTAACTTAAGATTCTTAGCACGCAAACGTTGGGTCTCAGCCTGGCTTCTAGCCAGTTCCTTCTTCATCTCTTCTTCAGCGACTAATGCTTTCCCTGCTTCGTCACGTGCAATGCATTTCTCAGTCTCAGCAGCACGAGCCCGATTGTTAGCACGATCACGACTAACCTCGCTACATGCAATCATCGCGCGCATCTCCTTCACCAAAGCATCATGACGAGTCTGCACCTCCCCAAGCAGCATGTAATCTCTGCACAGTTCATGGAACGTGTGCCCAAACTGCCAAGAAAACGAATAATCATTAGTAAAGAATAGGCGGGATGAACATTAGTAACGACCAATAAGCAACAAGGCAAACTCCTTAGTGTATATAGCAGCATCATACATATGCGCGATGCTAATTCCACCCCCAGATCTCGGCACAACTCAGAAGGATCAAAATTTCCATAAATATTTTCCAGGTCGCGGATAGCATCCTCCTCACGGATATTAATATTCCCAATCCGCATAATTAACCGTTCTGAAAGGGGATCACTTAAAAAAGAATAATCTTCCTTCGATGGCGCTCTATTTTCGGATGACTTCTCAGTATCATTATTACCACGGGGCGCCGCAGTACGCCTTGAAGTCGAAGTAGACAAGCTCGGAGCGGCCGACACAGGGGGAGCCTCATCAATACTTTCCTTGCCAACACCAGAAGAGGGTGCTAACCCATCAGGATCGAGCTCCTCACTCCCGGCACCGGAAGGCCCCGCGAAATGATGCGCGCTAGAATGAGAACTTTCCCCAACCCCTCTTTGTGACGCTTCAAAGCAAGCCCGAGCCCGAGGGTGCCAATAATTAGCTGGTGCACCTTCTGGCGGCAGAGTCACTTTGACCCGTGGAGGGTTAGCAGTCATACGTTGATGGGAAGCATGATCCACGGTCATAGCGTTAATCCTATCCTCTTCTAACCGAATACCTCTCGCTATGGCAGCGCGATCTCCAACAATAACGTTCCCACCATAAATATTTGATTGCATTACGAGATATTGATCAGGGAACCGATAGTTCCGTTCATGAAGACGGACTCGGGATAACTTTAGATTTTCGGAAATTTCAGAAACTTGCATTAAACCGTCATCCAATGACGCATCCCTCGCAGGAATTTCCGAGTCAGAAGACTCGTCGTCTGACACGACGAAAGCATTTCACCTAGCAGGGCCAGCTTCACAATACTGCGGCGATACAAAAAAAATTTTCTTCGGAGATTTTTTAGCACGAACCATCCTTTGGCAAAACAAGTAAGGCAATTTATTACAAAAACGCGCAAAATATCGAAGCAATATCGAAAGATATATCGAAATTGAGATCGAATAAGATATCGTGGATGTTTACCGACGTCAAATTCGACATAGTTCCGACAGCGACAACACGGGGCAATAAAATAACGAAGGATGACACAGCAGGGACCGACTTTTATAAACAAACAAAACCTGGGGCCCGCAACATTAAATGCACCATATCGACGATTATATCGAAACCCATATTCGATATGACTTTCGACATGAGTTCAGCGTACCAACAAGAAATGGCACTACACGTGACAGAGGGCTCGACCCAAACTTATCACTACAAAAAAGGGGGACTATCATACGTTTCAATTGTTTGTATCCGTATTTGCAAGATCGCGTGTTTTAAACAACCTAGTTCAAAAGAGGACCTCATACAATGCGGTAACTGCACTGAGGGAGCGCACCAAACTAGTTCCAAGGGCACCTCCCGCATTTTTGATTTCCGTCCTTCGAACTAGGGGGACGTGGGGTACAGGTGACCCAAAAATTCAAAACTAAATTTGCGAATTCTTATCCCTAAGATAATAATCCCCAAATTGGGGGACTACATGATATACATGTTTCTAGCATTTGGGCCCATTCTGGGCCATGACCCATGAACGACCATATCGGGGATCACCTCCGATATGACATCGAATATAGGATTCGATATAGACCAGTCGCGCCTATAAATACCCCGCCCCGCACACCGAGAAAGGAAGGAATTCCTCACCTCGATTTTCCCGCATCACATCGAATAGCAATATTCGATATTATACCCGACATAGATATTCGATATGGTTTTGTCCACATCATCACTCAACCTCCTATAACGACCTGACCATCGATATCACCTCGAGATTGCCCACCGATATCACCTCGAGATTGCCCACCGATATCATATCGAGACTCATTCCGTACATCATATCGAGACTCATCACCGATATACGTTCAATACTCATCATCGACGTAGCACCAGCAGGCAGTTCGGTGAATCCCTGACCTCGAGCAACAGGTTCTGGACCAAGTCTACGCGAGATACCTAGTGTAGGCCTGATTTGAGATAGATTTTTTTTGCTATTAGATTACTCACTTGTAACCGATCCACATATATATATATTATACAATCTATAGTCAAATCATCTATCTTCTTGATTGATGTCAGTCTTCTTGGTTTGTTTATATCTCTTCAAAGCCATATTTCTTATTGTTTTTTATCCAAGTAACATGCCACCTCTTGCGTCTTATCCAAGCAACACGCCCCAAATGTTTTATTAGGATAGTGCCCAAGATTGGGGCCAAGTTCATCTTTATCACTTGTTAATTGGATAACTCTAAAATCTTCAAAGAAAATTCCTTTCAATCTTAGACTCTTTTGATCCTCAAAATTTTGCATAAATAAACTAATAACGTGTAATTTAATTAAAATGTGAAAAAGGCAAAACATAAATATAAGAAAATAATTTGCAGAATAATAAGTGTAGAATCTTGATGTTGTGACAACACCGAAAACAGGTTTGTCACATCACATGTACTTACATGATAAGACAATATTTTTTTAGTGAGGGATGAGTACTATAAACATATACACATCAACACGATCAAAATGTTGAAAGAAAACTAAAGATTGATTGCATTTATGAACCGAACTGAACGATTACAATTTGGGGAAAAAGTCTCCACTAAGAGTTTGCTGTTGAGAGAAAGAAAATAACAGAATGAATTGACAGAGTGATGGTATGTGCGTGTGAGGGGTTTATATACTGGATTAGTTAGGTAACCAATCCATGTAATATAAAAACTTATGAGCGCTTGTTTAGCGTGATTTCGATACTTGTTTTCTTAGACTTTTGTAGATTTCTTGGTGCATATATATTGGTTCTAGTATTATTTTGTGTTTGTATAGGATTTTATCGAATCAAGACAAGACAATGGAAAAAGAGCACGAAACGAATGTTTTTGGAATAACTTGCAAAGAGAGCGTCGTGACACGACTGTAGGTGCTACAACACCGTGAACCTAGGCAGTCCTAGTCACATTAAGCAAAGAAGTCCAGCAGTCGACACAGTCAATGAAGGAGTTGCGCAACTGTCGGGGAAGCTGCACGACTCGTGCATAACGGGCAGTAAGTCGCGCGACCCACGGGGAATTACATGCCATCATGCATAATTGGTAGAGAGTCACGCCACAGTGGACAAAAGTTACAAGCCGCACGTCTTAGGGTAATACCGCCTTACACTCTAGAATAAGTTGCGGCTATTTTCGAGACGAAGACAACACTACTTTCTTATAAATATGAGAAAACGGCTAGCACTTAGAACACAAGGAAAACACAGCTTACACACTACAAGAAGAACTTGCACAGCTTACCAAATGTTCTACACTACTTTGAAGACTTTCAGATTCTTAGACTAGTTGTGTGAAAGTTGTGAAAAGAGAGAAAACACGATTAAGTTTTGTTCTTAGTATTGTTTTCATATTCTAGAGTTGATAGTTTGTGAAGAAGAAGATAGCGCGTAGGGGTTGAAGACAGCAAGGCGTCAGTGTTCCACCGGATCTGACAAGTTTTTCCTATCCCTTTTACTTTGTTTATGCTATTTAACTCTTTATTGATTGTTGAACCTATGACTATGAGTAGCTAAACTACATTTAGAAATCTCTTGCACTTCGGTTCTTTCTCCTTTTCTTTCTTCACAACATTTCATATCCCTCATTTCTTTCTCTCTCTTTTTTCTTTTTTTTTCTTTTTTTCTTTTTCATTTCCTTCATATTTCCCCCAAACTTATTCATATGTACCAGAGGAGTGATCTTCATATTTCTCTTCTTTTCATTTTTTTTAACATTTCTTGTTCCACATATTTCCTTCCATTTCAAGTTCTCGAATGCAATTCAGTCTCTAGAAGGGTAGGATAACTGTTTGTGGCTACACGGGGTAGGTAAATGGGATCATAAAAATAGCTTTAATGAAAAGCTCAGATGGGTTCTGGTGATTATATTATTTGTGAAGGGTATGGCTTGAAAGGCTCAAACGTGTCAAAGAAACAATGGCCTAAATCATTTCTATAATGAATCATCATCAACGATTTTGCTTTAAGAGGTGATCAATTAATTTTGAAGCTCGGGTGTATCTTTCTTAATTTTACTTATCTCAATAACCGTTCTCCAAGTATACTCAACCACCAATGCAAATCAACGTGTGAAAAGTGTATATGAAGATAGGCATGCTCAAACATAGATTAAACGAGACGTTGTTCAAATAGTATATCATGCTCATTATCATCACAAAAATCACTATAAGTATCAAATTTCTCATCATTGATCCATAATCTGAACAATTATGTGAAGTAAAGTGGTAGTTTTTTTCTTTTTTTTTTTCTAACCAATATAAAGACAATAGAAGTCATCACAATCAAAAATGTCCCCCCAACATAGATGAGACATTGCCCATAATGTCTACAAACCAAAGAAACAAATATAAACAATAATAAAAATGAAGTCACCTGATAGGAAAATAGTAGTTGTGATTGTGGCTCACATCTTCCTCTGGTTTTACGTCCAGAAACGGCATAAACGCCTTCTATGAGTCGAGGATTGGCTTCCCATCCAATTTTCTTAAAATTTGACAAGCATGGTCTTTTAACGTTAGATTCCAAAGACGCCACTAGCTGCTTCCATATTAACTGTAAAGAACATAAAAGAAAAAAAACTATATATATATATATATATATATATATAATACAACTGAAAATAGCAATAAAAAGAAAGAACTAATATGGGTTGCCTCCCAAATAGCGCTTGATTTATAGTGATCGGCTTGACTTCTGGTAATGACTCAAGTGGGATTATGTAGAGACATGGATGTTTTCTGTCTCTCAAACTCGCCTCCAATGTAGTGCTTCAATCTTTGCCCGTTAACTTTGAATGCTTCATTGTCATTGTTTTGAATTTCAACAGCTCCATATGGAAAGACTTTCGTGATTGTAAATGGGCCAGGCCATCTCGATTTCAACTTCTCAGGAAAAAGTCGAAGACGTGGGTTATACAGAAGTACTTGTTGACCAGGCTCAAAATCACGTTGTAGAATGCGTTTGTCATGCCATTGCTTTGTTCTCTCTTTGTAGATTTTGGCATTTTCATAAGCTTCATTTCTGAATTCTTCCAAAGCATTGAGTTGTAGCATTCTTTTTTCTCCAGCCAGTTTCATATCCATGTTCAGCCTTTTCACAGCCCAATAAGCTTTGTGTTCAAATTCGACCGGCAAGTGACAAGTTTTTTCAAAAACCAAACGATATAGTGACATACCAATTGGAGTTTTGTAAGCAGTGCGATAAGCCCAAAGTGCATCATCAAGCTTTTTGGACCAATCTTTTCTTGAAGAATTCACTGTTTTCTCCAATATTCGCTTTATTTCCCTGTTTGAGATTTCCACTTGGCCACTGGTTTGCGAATGATAAGCAGTTGCAACTTTGTGTCGTACTCCATATTTAGTCAATAAAGACTCAAAGTAGTGGTTAAGGAAGTGTTTACCTCCATCACTGATGATTGCCCTCGGTGTGTCATATTTAGTAAAGATGTATTTTCGAAGAAAATTGATCACCACTTTGGCATCGTTAGGTGGTAACGCAATGGTTTCCACCAACTTTGAGACATAGTCAACTGCTACCAAAATGTATTTGTTGTTGTATGACGATGGAAATGGTCCCATAAAGTCAATGCCCCAAACATCAAATAATTGAACGTCAAGAATGTTATTCAAAGGCATTTCATTATGTCTTGAAATATTTCAAGTCCTTTGACATCGATCACATGAACAAACAAAAACATGAGCATCTTTAAACAACGTTGGCCAATAAAGTCCACACTGAAGTACCTTCGCTGCAGTTCTTATTCCACCAAAATGTCCTCCATATTTTGAAGAATGACAGTGTTGTAATACCTCAGCAATTTCTTCTTCTGGAACAGATCTTCTTAAAAGTTGATCACGGCAGTGCTTGTAGAGGTATGGATCATCCCACAAATAATGTTTGACTTCGGAAAAGAACTTCTTCTTCTGCTGGTAAGTTAATGCAGATGGAATAATATTGCATGCAAGGTAATTAACAATATCGGCGTACCATGGAGCATTGGTTGTTTGCATAGCGTATAGCCTCTCATCGAGGAATTCTTCATTATTTGGTTGAAGTGCATATGCTTCTTTAACTTTCAGTCGTGATAGATGACCTGCAACAACATTTTCTGAGCCCTTTTGTCACGGATTTCCACGTCAAATTCTTGAAGAAGCAGGATCCAACGAATCAACCTTGGTTTTGCATCTTTCTTTGAAAGCAAGTACTTGATTGTTGAATGATCTGTGTACACAATAACTTCAGAACCAATAAAATGTGAACGAAATTTATCAAATGCAAAAACAATTGCTAATAACTCCTTCTCTGTTGTTGCATAATTCATTTGAGCATCACTTAGAGTTTGACTGGCATAGTAGATCACATGTAAAACTTTGTTCTTTCTTTGGCCCATCACTACTCCAATAGCGTAATCACTTGCATCACACATCAGTTCGAATGGAAGATTCCAATCGAGAGTGGAATTACGTGTGCTTCTGTTAGCTTATTTTTCAGCAAGTTGAAGGCTCTGTGACATTCTTCATCAAATGTGAAAGTGAATTCCTTTGCCAACAAGTTGCACAAATGTTTTGTGACTTGAGAAAAATCTTTGATGAAACACCTGTAAAATCCTGCATGTCCAAGAAAACTACGAATACCTTTTACTGATGCGGGAGGTGGAGGTTTTTCGATTACCTCAATCTTGGCTCAATCAACTTGAATTTCTCCGGCAGATATACGATGTCCTAGGACAGTTCCTTCTCGTACCATGAAGTGACGCTTTTCCCAGTTCAAAATCAAGTTTGTTTCTTCACATCTCTTCAAGACTAAAGACAAGTTAGTCAAACAGTCATCAAATGGCATACCAAAGACAGAAAAATCGTCCATGAAAACCTCAATGAATTTTTCCACCATGTCAGAAAAAATAGACATCATGCACCTTTGAAGAGTAGCACGGGCATTACAAAGACCAAAAGGCATTCTTTTAAATGCAAATGTACCATATGGGCAAGTGAAAGTTGTTTTCTTTTGATCCTCAGGTACAATGGGTATTTGATTATAGGGATAATTCTATCAAACCCCCCAAACTATGGGGTCATTTACCGCACAGGGTCAGAACTTTAGTTTTAGCGGCAGTGCCCCCTAAACTTTGGTCATTTGTGCGAATTTCTCCATTTTCCAGTTTTTTGCAATTTTCCCACAAAAGATCATCGAAAAAATTATTTAAAATTTGACTAAAACCTTCGTCTCGATGAGACGGTTCCGATGGTGGTGACGGTGTCGCAAAATTCAAAGCCAATGCACGGGAAATTTAATTTAAGTGTATTGCACTTAAATTAGAATTCCCATCTTATAACTTTGAATTTTGCATCACCGTCACCATCATTGGAACCGTCTCATCGAGACGAAGGTTTTAGTCAAACTTTAAATAATTTTTTCGGTGATTTTTGGTGGAAAAATTGCAAAAAACTGAAAAATGGAGAAATTCGCACAAACGACCAAAGTTTAGGGGGGCACTGCCGCTAAAACTAAAGTTCTGACCCTGTGCGGTAAATGACCCCATAGTTTGGGGGGTTTGATAGAATTATCCCTTGATTATATCCAGAATAACCATCAAGAAAACAGTAATAAGGGTGACCTACAAGTCGATCCAACATTTGATCAATGAAGGGTAAAGAAAAATGATCTTTGCGGGTTACCTTATTTAGTTTTCGATAGTCAATGAACACCCTCCATCCAGTGTTTGTTCTTGTGGGAATATCTTCATTGTGTTCATTCTTCACTACAGTCATTCCTCCTTTCTTGGGCACAACATGTATTGGACTCACCATGAGCTATCCGAAATTGGGTAAATAATTCCAGCATCTAGAAGCTTTAATACTTCAGCCTTTACCACTTCCTTCATATTGGGATTCAGGTGGCGTTGATGTTCGACAGTTGGTTTGTAGTTCTCCTCCATCAATATTTTGTGCATACAAGTCGAAGGACTAATGTCTTTGATATCGGCAATGGACCACCCCAAGGCAGTTTTATGATCTCTTAGAACTCGCAACAACTTATCTGTTTCAACATTAGTCAATGATGATGAGATGATAACAGGTAGAGTTGAATTATTTCCCAAAAATGCATACTTTAAATGAGAAGAAATTGGTTTAAGATCTAGAGTTGGTGGCTTGATAATAGATGGGATTGTGATATTCGTACCTTTCTCTAGATCTTCAACCTTTCATTTTTAATCAATTGGTATTGCATCAAGGGCTAAAATACATCTTTCAATATCATCATTATCAAAATCTATCTCTTCTTTTATTAGAAATACCTAGAGTGAATCCTCTAAGTGGCTCTTGTCGAATACTTGTTCAACCAGCTTATCGAGAATGTAAATTTTGAAACAACTATCAGCTTCTGATGGGTATTGATAGCTTTGAAGACATTGAAGGTGATTTGTTCATCTTGCACTCTCATGGTAAGTTCTCTTTTTTGCACATCTATTAGAGTTCTCCTAGTTGCAAGGAATGGGCGACCAAGAACGATTGGAATATCATGATCTTCTTCCATACCTCTAGGATACTTGATTGAACTGTCTGCTAGTTGAAGGGACGTGGTGGTTGGTTTGGCTTCTCCAAGTTCCAACTTCTTGTACACAGACAGAGGCGTCAGGTTAATGCTTGCACCTAAGTCACACAATGCTTTCTCAAAATGTGAATTCCCAATTACACAAGGAATTGTAAAACTCCCTTGATCTTTGAGCTTTGGTGGCAATTTCTTTTGTAGAATGGTACTGCACTCCTCGGTTAGGCATACAATTTCATGTTCTTACAACTTTCTCTTATTTGATAAAATTTCTTTCAGGAATTTCACATAGCTGGGCATATGTTCAAGAGCATTTGCAAAAGGAATGTTAATGTGCAATTTTTTAAAGATATCAATAAATTTAGAAAATTATTTATCCAGTTTAGTTTTCTTCAATCTTTGTGGAAATGGAATTTCTTGCACATTCGGTGGTCGTGTGTTGGCAGAAGTGCGCTTTAGCTCAGATTCACGTCCATGTTCATGTGTATGAAACTTCTCTGCTTGTGAGGCAACATGTTCTGATAACACTTTTCCACTTTTGAGTGTAATTGCCTGCACATGTTCTCAAGGGTTGGTTTATGTGTTGCTCGGCAATTCTCCTTGTACTCTTTTAGCTAAAGTGGTGGCAAGTTGACCAATTTGTACTTCTAATTTTCTGATGAATGCTCCTTGGTTTTGGAACTGATGCTTGGTTTCATTGATGAATTGGTCAGTTCTTGAGGCTAATTGGTTTGTGGTAGTGGCTAACTGAGTGACAATGTCCTCCAGTGAAAGCTTATTTTCTTGGTGTAGTGGAAATCCAGGAGGAGGCCTGATATGGTTCTGATTGTTGCTCTAAGAGAGGTTATGGTGGTTCCTCCATCCAGGGTTATAGGTGATGGAATATGGATTATTTTGCGGCCTGTTAAAATTTGACACAAAATTTGCTTCTTCATTGTGAGCATAATTTTCAGAATGGCTTACCAAATGGCAGTTGGCAATTGAATGTGAGTTTCCACAAAAATCACATGTTGTTGATGTGGACTGAATGGCATTTACCTTCATTGTTCCCAGTTGTTTGGTGAGAGTAGCGACTTCTGCTGTTAATGTTGTGATAGCATCTATCTCGTGCACACCAACCGGTCTTTTCTGTCGTTCAGAAGGCCATTGGTAATTGTTCGACGCCATTTCCTCCAATAGTTGATAGGCATCTTCTGTGATTTTCGCCATTAAAGCTCCTTCTGCAGCCGCATCAACTAAGGTTCTAGAATTTCTACTCAACCCATTGTAGAATGTTAGAACTTAGAACCATCTGGGAAGTCCATGGTGAGGACACTTCCTAAGCATTTACTTGTACATTTCCCATGCTACGTATAGAGTATCCATGTCGTGTTGCACAAACTGAGTGATTTCATTCCTTATTTTTGCTGTTTTAGCTGGGGGAAAGAATTTAGCTAGAGATGTTTGTGCTAATTCTTCCCAGGAAGTGATACTACATTGAGGAAGTGAATTGAGTCAGTTCTTCGCCTTGTCCCGTAATGAGAATGGGAATAGTCTCTACTTGATAGCATCTTCTGAAACTCCATTGTGTTTAAAAGTATCACATATTTCTAAAAAATTAGCTATATGTGCATTGGGATCTTTACTCGGGAGTCCATAAAATTGAACCGATGTTTGGATCATCTGAATAATTGCTGGTTTAATTTCAAAATTATTTGCAGCAATTGACGGATTTTGGATGCTTGTGTTGGCACCTAAGATTGTTGGGACAACGTAGTCCCGCAAGGCTTTTGATTCATTTTCTATAACTCCACTCATTTTGCTTTTACCCTTTTCCATCTTACGCAGTATTTGGAACATTTTTTCAATTTTAGGATCAAAAGGTAAAAGTGTTGAGTTCTTACTCCTTGTAACTCTTTTTGATTTTTTTATTTTTCTCAATCTTGTAAGTAAACAGAAAACAAAACATTAGTTAAAAAAATTACCACAATAAAAAAAATTTATTTACCGTCACGAAAAATAAAAAGCTTGCGAGCAACCAAACGTTTTTTTGTTTTTTTTTACCAAGGTGATTTTTTTTACTACACTAAAGTATTAACACATATAAGACATAATCTCAAATTAACAATAAGGTTAACTGGTATTGATATTAATTAATTTTATTCCCCGTCAACGGCGCCAAAAACTTGCTGTTGTTAAATTCGCAAGTGCACGAAATCGTAACAAGTAATAAAGTTAAAGATAGGGTTGTCGGTCCCACGAGGAATAAATAATTAATTACCAAAATTTATTAACTCTAATTTTATTTGAGAAATTGGATTTCAGATTGTTCAAGCGAAAAGATTAACAATTTACTAACTACAGTAAAAACTTTTAACAAAGTATGGCGTTGAGACAATAGAATAACAAGGGTATTTCAATAAATAAGTCTAGACAATAAGAGAAGAGCTGGGAATCATGATTTCACCGTCATTAGTCCGATCTAACTTTTAATTAAGCATATTGTTACAAGTTTCACGTTCAAAATTGTTGTTGGTTATCACCATTTATGCTTTATGTACTCTTTCACAAGTTATACATAAACTCTACAGCTTTACAACTAGAAAATGAGTCTAGTTACAAAGATGTGCACATGTATGTTCGGTCATGATTTTATCAACCACGTGACAACGATAGATATATTTCTATTCTATTGAAAATTTACGGTATTTACTTCAAAGCTATTTCACGAAAATCTCCTCTCGGTTTCAATTCGATCCTTAGTTCATCCAAAAGTTGGCCAGAATTTTAGAAGCATTATATTCACAAATAAATACACCAACAATTTTGACATCTTAACAATACGTTTTAATTAAAGGTTTGATCATCGTAATTAGGCTACGTCACTATCCCAGCAAGGTAAACTTAGCACATAATGGAATATAGAACAAGACTATAAGATAAATATAACATCATAAAGTAAAGAGAGAAAAGTAAAGAGAGTTTAGAGATCGTTACAGATTCTTACTTCCGTAAATCCTCCGGTGGACTCCCCGGTATAAACTTCGAATTACTCCTCCAAAATTACAAACTATTAGTGAATACTACTACTATAGAAAGACTACTAATTGAAGAGAGAATGAAGAAGATTGGTGTGTTGAAATATGGAAAATGTGACGTCTATTTATAATTGAACCAAAAACATAAGACGACATCTCGACCGTTCATCTCGTTTTGATCCAATGGTCCAAAGTTGTCATATAATTGATGAATTATTGATTGCATGATTCATGACATTCTAGAGTCTTCCATTTGTAAGCTTGCAAGACTGAATATTGACCATTGATTAGACATTTTGATCTGATGGTCATCGAGCGCGCAAGTTGCGTATGTACATTTCAGTTTTGCGCAACTTAACCGTTTTGGTAATAACTTTCTCTCTAGATGTCGGAATCACAAACTACTTATTGCGTTGGAAACTAGACATTTGTGGCTTTCTAGTGATATGAAGAACCAAACATAACTCAATCTACACAGGTGTCAGTGAATTTTTGAATTTTGGTTCTTGATTGACAAATCATATTTCAACTTACTAAACATGAAAACAAACATAAAAATACCACAAAACTATCAAGAATAATCAAGTAAACAAATGTAAAAGTATGATAATGATGAGTATTTTCCAAGCTCATCAGAGTTGCACGTACTTTGTTGTTGCAGGAAGTGTGCTATGTTGTATGAACTTCTTGGGGGGAATGTCGTGAGCAGCAGAATCATGTTCATTTGGTAAAACATTTGTTACAACATCGTTGCTAATGAAAGAATAACTTTAAATAGGTAACTGAGTGACATAAATTTGCTCTTCAGTAGTATGATTCTTGTATGGAAATATGTGTTCATGAAACACAGCATTCCTTGAGATTATAGGCTTCTTTTTCAATAGTTCATACAAGAGGTAACCTTAAGTTCCTCTTGGATAGCCAATGAAAATGCATTGTATAGTCCTTGGATCAAACTTAGTTATGTGAGAACTGATAGTTGAAGCATAACACAAACAACCAAAACTTGTTGGTAGGTTATAGTCAGGCATTTTATTGAAAAGAAGGTCATAAGAAGATTGTCAGCAAGGGTTTCAAATGGCAAACGATTGATAATGTAAGTAGCAGCACAAATGCAATAACCCCATAAATATAAGAGACATATTTGACTTAAACCTTAATGCCCTTGATACCTGCAAAATATGTTGGCATTTCCTTTCAACCAAGCTATTTTGTTGTGGTGTTTCAAAACAGCTGATTTGGTGTAAAACAGCGTAGGTGTCATAATATCCTTTCACGATAAATTAGTGCCATTATCAGTTCTTATACACTTGATGGATACACTGGACTGATCAAGCTTGTAGAAGTTGGTTAGATCAAATCTAACATCTTCTTCTATTTAAGAAGATATACCCAAGTACAACGAGAAAAGTCATCAACTATGGTACGAAAAACTTGAAACCTTCTCTGGTAGGCACTAAAAATTGGCCCTAGACATCACAATGTATCAATTCAAAAGTATGAGAAGTAGAAGTAGTGTTGTTATTGAAAGTTAGTCTATCCTTTATAGTACCATTTACAGAAATAGTAGAAATGTTTCTGGATTTATTTAAAAGGGCATGCCCAAGTCTAAAATGCCAGACATTTGTTATGGAAATAGAATTACAAGCAACAGAAATATTATTCATATCCAGAACATATAAGTTGTCTTGTAATCTAGCAGAACCAATAATCCTTATTCTTATGGAGTCATGTAATACACACGAAGAGGACATATAAAACACAAACAACTTGTTGTGAGAGGTTAGTTTAGATATAGACAGTAAGTTGTATATGAAAGTAGAAACATAAAGGACATATGTCACAACAACTCCAAAAAGAACCTCACAAAACCAATCATAGTTGCATAGGTTATACTATTATTTGGGAGATATATATCAATGTGCACAGCGATTGGTGTGCCAACAAACCAGTGTTTCTAACATATCATGTAAATGTATGGACCGGGATTGGTATCCTTTTGTTATGATTCACACACTGTGTGTACACTAAATGTTGTACCACACCGATTGTATAATGTGTTGTCCCGACACTCGTTGTATAGTATTTAAGCAGCGGAATAAAGAACACAGTGAGATGAATTTTAAGCAGGTTATATGAATATAACATGTCGAGCCTTACGGCCAAATAATCACTAAACGTTAACTCAGTGACTTTACCAAATACAACTGAGTAGGAACCCAATCCTGACACTAACTAATCTACGAGCTATAGCTTAACTGGATAAAACTGAGTAAAAACAAGACCAACACAATACAAGAATAACTTCTCTACTTTCAGAACTTAATTCTGGTCTTGTTATTGTTCTTGATGTCGAGCACGCCTCTTTATAGGATTTGATCGTCCTTGAACCATGGCGTGATAGACACGAGTTATTCACTGTTCTCTTCTTCACTTGGATAATTCCAAAATCTTATTTGGTGTTATCTTCATAAGATCTCCAAATCTTATCTTCAAGATCCTTTGAGAATCTTCGTCTTTTATCCTTCGTTCCTTAGTAATGTTCTGCACATTTTTTAATACTCTGAAATAATCAAAGATAACTACAACTTGTGGAACTATGTGAGTTTGAGAATAAAGGTAAAATAATATATTTAATATAATTCAACCGGACAGAACAGTGTTGAGTTCAGTGTTGTGCCAACATCTCTTTCCAGATTGTTGGACCAACACTTCCTTACAACACTTGCACTTTTAATCTCTCTATTTTTGCCTTTCTTCACAAAACTCCACATGCAACCAATTTTCATTAAGTCCCTCTATTGCAGAATATCAGAACCACTAGTTATTCTAATTTTCTCTCCCTTAATCTAAGAATGAAATACTGCAGTGTTGAGCCAACACAGTTATCCTCTGTGTTGTCCCAACATTTTTATCTGACATTTCAACACCTGCAGTTAGTTCAACAATACAAATCCAGGCAAACTAGAATAACAGTGTTTAGAATATTGTTCAGATTACAACCCAGAAACAAAAAATAGAGAACATGCTCTATGTGCCAAAATATTGTTCAAAACTAAATTAAAGTACAAGAAACAAAAAGATTTGGTGGCTAATCTCCCCATTTTGTGAGGAAAGCACAACCAACAGGTGCTTCTTGATGGTGTCCAACTCCTTGATCTCCTCCTCCCTGTCAGTAATCTCCTTTCCTATGTTGCTTCGTCCTTAGCAACTTCCTTCTCAACACCTTCCTCTTGGTCTTGCACATGTTCATCTTCCTTCTCCCCCACAATTTTAGAAGGAGGAGCAGGTGGTTGACTCTTCTTAGGTTGATTAGTCTCCGAAATCACTTGTTTATCGGTCTGGGGGGCCTCCTCAGAGACAGAAGGCGATGCAGTCTCCTGTCTGGTGTCAACACCCTCAGAAGGCGGTGTTGTGACCACATCTGTGGGTTCGCGTACTGGCGCAACATCCTCAGGAACTGATGTTTTCTCAACACTCGTAGAGGCACACTTATTGGACTTGACGTTCCTCCTGGCATAAACAGGGACCTTCTTTTTTGGTGGTTCAATGATCACCACTGTGTTGTGAGTGCAGGTGCTTCTACGAGTTTGAGCTCCCCCAGCTTCTGATGACATGGTAGCAGTGACGTTGGCAAGATCAACAATTGTGGATTTCTTTCCCATTGTAGCCTGCGTAAGGTATGAAGAGAGAAATTAGGGTTTAATTAAATTTGCAGAATCAAGTAAACAGATGAATAAGAAAAGTGGGAATTAATAAGGATTAATGGGCGGGTAAATAATGAAGATGTGTGCCACTCCCACCATGTTGAGTCAACACGTGATGAACGTGATCGTGTTGGCATGACACGTGACAAAGTAGTTATTGTGTATAACTTATGAGTCACAGTGTTGTGGTGAGTGTGGAGACAACATTCGCATATCCAGCGTTGGCCCAACATTCAAATTACACATTCTCAACATATAGTACTGAGCCAAGAGTTTGTGTGGTCAGGGTCATACCAAGGTATTCTTCACAAACTGGCATAAGCAGAATCTAAGCAAGATGACTGGAACTCCAAGAGTTAGAATGAACCATAAAAAATAGTAGCTTGCCTTAGATCTGAACCAGGAGTGGGAGTTAGATAACAAAAAACACACAAGAACATAGTAAGAGGATTAACATCACAGATACAATTAAGCTCCTATAGTTCAATGAGAAACAGACATGTGTGTTACTGGAAGGTAATAACCCAAGAGATATGCCTTGCATATGACATTCATGAATTTGAAGAAACCAAGAGATAATACCCCTTAAGATCATGACAACACAGTAGGATAAGCAAGCATAGAAGAAACAAGAGAAGATGAATGTTAGTCCAACATTTATGAGCCCAGTGTTGTCCCAACACCGCATATCAGTAGTCACAGATGGAAACTCTTTACTTATTCAATTTCGACCTGATAAACAAAAATAACTTTCAAGATTAGCATAATGAGGCAGGAAGGATCATTTCTTCACTGAATGTAGGCAATGACAGAACCCCTAACACCCAGTGTCAATATAATCAATGCAGATGCACATGCAAGTACATAGAGCTAAATGCAGGCAGCTCAGGACCCCTACACCCCAGTTCCTAACACATACTTGTTTATTGAGCATCAATAAGAAGGTTTTAGCAAAAGTGAGCAAATACACTGCATGAAAGGCAGTACAGGACCCTAGTGACCCTAGCATACAAGTTCACCATAATATGCCTCTTCTGCAAGCAAAAGAACATAAATAAGTCACAACTGAATACAACATAGATGTCAACTTTGTGCACCCCGGCTTTTTTATATTGTTTTGTGTATCTATCACTTGAATAGGACACAACTGAATACACCATAGCAGTCATCTCTGTGTACCCCAGCTTTTCCAAGTGAAGACACTACCTCAAAGCCAAGAAAGTTTTAGCAAAGAAATCAATAAGCATTTGTAAAGAGTAAACTGTCTAATCATGTTAACATGCAAGGGAGCCTCCACATAGGTCAACAATGTAGACAGACAAGCATGAGATAACAAGAAACTCACAAGAACTAACCAAACAAACAAGAGAACAATCTGGGTACAACATAATCAGTCACTGGTTTTAGCATGTGATGTTAAGGCAACACATGTATGTTCAGTGTGTTCACAAAATGCTCATCCTGAGAATCTTCCTCAAACTAAAGAATCCCTCAGTGTCTAATGGTTTAGTAAACATGTCAGTCAGTTGGTTGTTGGTTTCAATATGTTCAATTGTGATTGTTTTATCTTCAACAAATCTCTTAAAAAAATGATGTCTAATATCAATGTGTTTGGTTTTGGAATGCTGCACAAGATTTTTAGAAATACTAAGAGCACTCAAGTTATCACAGAACATCAGCTGAGTATTACTAGTTAACCCATAATCACAAAGCATATGTTTCAACCATATCAGTTGGGTTACACAGCTACCAACTGCAATATACTCTGACTCAGCAGTAGATAAGGAGACGCAATTTTGTTTCTTACTGTACCAGGAAACCAAATTATTTCCTAGATAAAAACACCCTCCACTAGTGGATTTTCTATCATCTAAGTCCCCTGCCCAGTCACTATCACTAAATCCAACCAAGTTTGAATTAGTATCATGAGAGTACCATATTCCTAACTCAACAGTTCCAGAGATGTATCTTATGATTCTTTTTACTGCAGTTAAGTGAGATACCTTTGGTGATGTCTGATACCTGGCACAGACACACACTGAGTACATTATGTCTGGTCTGGTTGCTGATAAGTACAGGAGACTTCCAATCATTAACCTGTAGAGTGTTGAGTCAACATCTTCACCAGCAACATCCCTCACAGTCTTCACTGTAGTGGACATTGGTGTCTTGCATGGCTTAGATTCCAGTAACCCAAATCTCTTCACCAAATTCCTGGTATACTTCTCTTGAGACAGGAACATTCATGTTTCCTTTTGCTTCACTTGTAGTCCTAGAAAGAAGGTGAGCTCCCCAATCATACTCATTTCAAATGTACCTGTCATAGTATTCACAAACTTATCCAAGGTGGACTAGTTAGAGGAGCCAAATACTATATCATCAACATAGATTTGAGCTATACATATTTCTTTATTATTCTTCATAATAAACAGAGTCCTATCACCCTCACCCCTAGCGAAACCAAAACATAGTAAGAATTCAGTCAACCTCTAATACCAAGCTCTGGGAGCTTGTTTTAATCCATATAAGGCTTTTTCAAGTTTGTAGACATAGTCAGTGTGATGGGGGTCTATGAGTCCCTTAGTTTGATCAACAAAGGCTTCTTTGTCTATATAACCATTTAAAAATGCACCCTTAACATCCATCTGATATAACTTGATTTTTAAGAAACATGCAACTGCAAGAAGTAGTCTAATAGATTATATTCTGGTCACATGAGCAAATGTTTCATCAAAATCAATCCCTTCTACTTGACTATACCCTTGGGCTACTAATCTGGCATTATTCCTCACTATCACTTCATTCTTATCACTTTTATTTTTAAATATCCTCTTAGTTCCAATTACATTAGCATGAGAAGGCCCAGTAACTAGTTTCTACACTTTATTTATAGTGAATTGCATGAGTTCTTCCTGCACATCATTTATCCAGTGAGAGTCTTTAAGAGCCTCACTAACATTCTTAGGTTCTATACCAGAAACAAAGCAAGTAACAGAGTTACACCAAGATGACATACAAACACTAAGTTTAGCCATATTCTTATAGCTTACTCTTTCTTTTTTTCTGGTTCTTAATCCTTCAGTAAGATTTCCTATAACTTGAGAAGTAGAATGATCTCTCAGTATTCTGGCAGGAGTGTCCCTTCTAACTCTTTCTCCAGCAAATTGTGTCAAAATCTGTGAGTTCTGGTGTTGGTCCGACATCAACATCTATCGGTGTTGGCTCAACATCATTCCATGTGTCTTCTGTGTCAATCTCATGTATTGAGTCCACACTGTCTCCTGCTGGTGGCATCACATTGCTAGTATGGGGCAATCTCAGTTGTCCTTCAGTGATACCTTGTAGGCAATCACCACAGGCCTGTTTACCTGGACTGGAAAGTTTAGGTATGCCTCTCACAGCTTACAACTTGATGATCTTCTCCAGATTTATGTAGTGGACATGGTCTAACCTTCTGTGCCACACTACTGATTCATCAACCGTCACATGTAAGCGTTGAGCATCCTCATCTACCAAGTAGCAGTTGTCTTTTGACCTTTTTCCTGACATAACACAATTTTTATATTCATCAAACACATCACATGAATACTTGTCAAATCTCACAATTAAATCATCATCACAAAGCTGATTAATGCTAATGAGATTAGCCTTTAGACCATCCACCAACAGAACCTCAGTAAGGTGAGGGAAATCATCCACATTGAGAACCCATTTGCCTCTGATATTTCCTTTGCTTCCTCCACCATATGTCACAGTACCCACACAGGTACAAGTTCCATAAGATTTGCCTTGTTACCGGTCATATGCCTAGAACAACCAATGTCAAAGTACCAGTCACCAGTAATAGTATGAGTAGGTGAGAACACAACATTATAGATAATCTTTATTTTACTATACCAGAGTCTATTCTTTTGAAAACAGATGTTTGTTCCTTGGTGTTGCATTGGAATGTGGAGCCAACATCAGAGCGACCTAATGTTGTCCCAACATCCGATGGAACACTACTACTGTAGTTATATTTCACAAAACTTTATGTACTTATGGCAGTATGATTTTAAGTGATTGGGCTGGAAACAGTATTGACACATGTAAGTTACCTTCTTAGACTGTTTAGTGTGACAATTATTTCTATTAGAGCCAGCCTTTACAAAGCAAAAAATGACATTTTCATGTCTATCTGACCTTTCATGGTATTCTAAACCCATTGTCTCGTCATTTTCAGTGTTCAGTGCTTCATCCAGCCTGCTTGTGCTTGAGTTCCATTTGGCAATGGTTCTCTCTACCTCTTCAAGCTTTATTTCCAATTTTTCAATTTGGCACTCCTTTCTCGTGAGGTTCTTCTCCAGTTCAGTTATAGTTTCAAACAAGAAACTGTTCTCCCTGATGAGTTCTTTTTCTCTTTTTATGATTTTCTTTACCTCATCAAGCAGTTCTCTGTAGATAACTTTCAAATCATCTACCACCTTGTCTTGATCCATTTCCTCTTCAAGAAAGTATTCTTCATTTAAATCTGCAGATCCACCAAAGCAAACAAAGTTAGAATGTTCCTCAAATTTATTTATTTAAGAAATAAGACATTGAGGGTTAGAAATATAGTCATCATCCTCCGAGTTGTCGAAGTATTCCGTCTGGTCCTCTGGTTCAGTCTGAGTGTTGCGCCAACATCCATTTGGCCCGATGTTGTCCTAACACTCTGTCTCGTTGACATGTACAGACATGGCTGTTGTGTGGACTTCTTCAGACACCTGTTCTTCTGGTAGTTCCTCCAAACATGTCTCATCATTAATATCATCTATGCATACTCAATTAGAGCTACCTTTGATTCTCAAGGTATTAGCGCATTCATATGACATATGTTCAAAGCCTTTACATTCAAAGAATTGGAGTTCTTTCAATTTTTTGTGTCACTCTCAGTAGGATGTTTGAAGGAATACTTAGCGAAAACTTCTTATTAGATTAGGAGGCACATTCTTCTCTTTTCAGAGTTTATCATTTAAAGCAATTTTATTGAACTTCTTTACAACGGAACCTAGATAAGCACTTATTTCAGTTTCATCATTTACTTCTTCTTTAGTGGCTTTTAGAGCAAGGCTTCTGTGTTTTGTAGTTGGTTCTGAGTTCATTTCAAATTCTTGTAATACATTCAGAAGAGTGTGAAAGTTAAGTGATGACATGTGTCTGGCTTCTTGCATAGCAATCTTCTTGACCTCAAACCTAGGAGACAGAGTTCTTATAGCTTTGTAAACAAGTTGTTTATTAGTAAGAGGGTCACCTACACTTTGAAATTCATTAGATAAATCCATTAGTTTTGTGAAGTATGAAGTAACAGACTCATCATCACCTATCCTAATGCTTTCAAATTTCTGTAAAGCAATTTGAGGTCTAACTTCTTTAACACTGGCATCTCCCTCACAATGAGTTTGTAGGAGCTTCCAGGTTTTCTTGGGAGTTGTACACAATTGTAATAACCTGAACATATGTGGATCAATCTAGCTGAAGATGGCATTATGTGCTTTCTCATTGTTGACTGCTTCAGTGACGTCTGTTTGAGTCCAGTCAGCTTCGGGTCTAAGGTGTACATCATTGTCGTCGTCTCTGGTCGTCATTGGTGAAGTGTAACCATCAATGATTGACTTCCATACCCTAAGATCTAAGGATTTGATGTACTATCTGAGCTTGATCTTCCAGTAAGCATAGTTTGTCCCATCCAACACTGGTAACCTGTTTTTAGTATTGGGGTTCGCATTATCCATGGTATGGTACCAAATCCAAACACCAATAAATTAGGTGCTTGGCTCTGATACCAATTGTAAATGTGTGGATCGGGATTGGTACCCTTTTGTTATGATTCACACACTGTGTGTACACTAAATATTGTGCCAACACCGGTTGTATTCGGTGTTGTCACAACACTCGTTATAGAGTATTTAAACAGCAAAATTAAGAACATAGTGAGATGAATTTTAAGTAGGTTATATGAATATAACCTGCCGAGCCTTACTGCTAAATAATCACTAAACGTTAATTTAATGACTTTACCAAATACAACTGAGTAGGAAGTCAAGATAAAACTCAGTAAAAATAATACCAACACAATACAAGAATGACGTCTCTACTTTCAGAACTTAATTCTAGTCTTGTTATTGTTCTTAATGTCGAGCACGCCTCTTCATAGGATTTGATCGTCCCTGAACCATGGCGTGATAGACACGAGTTGTTGACTGCTCTCTTCTTCGCTTGGATAATTCTGAAATCTTCTTTAGTGTTATCTTCATAAAATCTCCAACTCTTATCTTGAAGATCCTTTTAGAATCTTTGTCTTTTATCCTTTCGTTCCTTAACTATGTTGCACGGATACTCCGAAAATGGCTCCGTATCCCGTATCGGATACGTATCGGACAAGGATACGCCTCGGATACGTCTCAGATACGTGTCGGATACGCCACGTGGCGTATTCTATTTAAATATTATTTTTTTATAAATGGGATACGTATCGGATACTATTCTAAGGCGTATCCGATACGTGTCCTCATTAAAATAGGTTATTTTATTCTTTTTGAAAACTTTAGGGGCAAAAAAGTAATTAATTTATACTACAAACACCAAAATGCAATTTTATAATTTAACTCAACTCATTTATCAACTCTCTTTAACTCGGTTTTGTTTGTTGATGATGTTGTTTGACAATAAATAAGCTATTGCAATATTAATCTTATTTGTTATATTATGAAACTTTGTAATATTCGTGTTGAACATATTTATCCATTAATATTTGAGTTTGTGGAATTGTGGATCTTTGTATATTGCTATATGTTGATTATTTTTTGAATTTTATAAGTGTTTAATATTCATTATTTAACATATTTACTTAAATAATATACATATATATAGTTTTTTAATATTAAATATTCGACGTATCCTTGACGTATCTCAATATGTGATTTTGAAAAAATCCGTATCCCCGTATCCGTATCTTATCCGATACGTGTCCACGTATCCGTGTCAGTGCAATGCAGTTCCTTAACAATGTTCTGCAGGTTCCTTAATACTCTAAAATAATCAAAGATAACTACAACTTGTGGAACTAGGTGAGTTTGAGAATAAAGGAAAAATAATATATTTAATATAATTAAACCGGATAGAACAGTGTTGAGTTCAGTGTAGTGCCAACATCTCTTTCTAGAGTGTTGGACCAACACTTCCTGACAACGCTTGCACTTTCATGTCATATGGTTAGTTGCATTAGTATCAAGAATCCACATGTGAGAATTAGTAGGTGATGAATGGAAATTAGAAGATAAAGCAGAAGGTATTGAAATACAGTGTCTGCAAAAACAACATGGTGTTGATATGTATCAAGTCCACATAAGGAAGTCTATGCTTGATGATGAGCATGTTTGAATGCCATGAACTGCTTAAAGAGTGTTATATCTGTTGCAACAAGAGCTTTCTTATGGACAAGAGCTTCACTAGGAGTGGTCTGAATAGAGTTTGCAGAGGTGTTCTGCATCTTTATCTTGCCTATAGGTCTTTCCCACCTATGAGAGTACCCAATCAACTGAAAAAAATTATCAATGATGTGTCCATTGAAGCCATAGTGTGTGTAGCATAGCTTCTTCTTGTTATATTTGGACATACGAGGCTAGTAAGACCTGTTAGAGGTATTCTGAGTGGAATTTTGTGGCTTAGGTGGTTGTTGATAATTCTGAGACTCTTGACTAGTCCTTTATCTAGTTAGCATTTCCAGGGAGTCTGTAGCAGTGTTAGAAGTGTACAACTCCATGTGTTGTTCTTCGTACAACAATATGGAGTACACTTTAAATAAACCAGAAAGTTAAGTTACCAACAAAGATATGGCTCTTTATTACAGAATAAGTGTCATTCAACCCATCCAAGATTTTGAAAACAATATCATATTGTTACATTTCAACCATAGTCCTATTGACATTACAAGTGCACAAACTACATGTACACACTGCAATAGATCTTTGACTTACAAATTCATCCCACAGTGGTTTGAATGTGTTATAATACTCACTGATAGCCAAAGAAATTTGAGTGATTGTGGAGAGTGACTTTTATAACTAATAGATCTTAGAACCATCAGTTGTCTCATACCTAGTCTTAATTTCATGCCACGAATCACGTGGATTCTCAAAGTACATCAAAATTTAACGCAATGCTTTCTTAGTCAAATTAAACAACCAGGATAGAACAAGAATATTTGTACGATTTCAACCAGCACCATCATGTTGAGGCAAAGAACTGTCAATAAAAGAGATTTTGTTCTTAATGTTGAGCGCCAATAGAATTCTCTTCCTCTGCACATTGTAATTAGAACCATTGAATTTATCACTGGCTATGGATTGTCCAGTGAAATAATGTGTATCTAGATAGTAAAGGGAAGAAGAATTCTTGCTTGGATTATTGACCATAAGATTCATAGAAGTTGTAGAAGATGAACTAGAAGTCGTCAATTCATCTCAATCAATGGCGGACTGTCAAGAATTGTTGAAAAATCGATCGAATGCGATAATTGGTGATTGGAGAAGAGTTGCGGAAGCAATTTACGATCAAATTAACCCATAAAATAATACTATATTAACATACGCACATCAACACGATCAAACTCATTGGAAGAAAAATGAAATATTGATTGCATTGATGAACCAAATTGAACGAATACAATTTGAGAAAATTTTCGTTACAAAGAATTTGTTGTTGAGAGAGAAAGAAAATAACACAATGAATTGAGAGAGTGGTGGTGTGTGCATGTGCAGTGTTTAAATATTGGATTAGTTGGCTAACTAATTCAGGTAATTAAAACTAATTAAACATTTAACAAACCTGATTATTAAATCAAGAAATTTGTTACATAGCAGTCAAACCGAAATTTGAAAAGTTATTATAAAAGAAAATAATGTAAAATTGATATAATTGGATAGTTTAACAAGTACTCAACCAAATTACAACAAAATATCGTCACAATAGGAACTTGTACATCATTCATGCACATTAGTCACACGATACATATCACGCAGTTGCTATTGACATCCTTATCTTATATAAGATTGTTATTACTCATTGTAGGTTGATACAAGCATGAAGGCCATGGGGAGGAAGAAGATGATACGAATATTAATGAATGAATTATTATAGCAAATTGAGTACCTGGTTTTTTATACTTTTGCATACTCTTTGTGGTGATTCTATTTGTTTTAGTATTAACTTATTGTTTTTATAGTTTGAGTCGAGTAGGAGCAAAAACGATGCTTATTTGGAGGATTTTAGCACTAGCTAGAGATAAAGAGGCAGTAGCGTTACGACCCTACCAATCGCGCCTCTATCATCAGGAAACAGAATGCACCATGAGCAAGAGCAGCAGCACAGGAGAAAGCTGGAAAAGAAAAAGGTGGCGCGATCATCAGGCAAAATGTAACTTGATCGCGTGTGCCAAGCGCGTTCATCGGGCTCGATCAATGAAAAGTTAGAAGATAGGTCTGAACATCAGAAACCCTAAAATGGAGACTAGAGCTGGAAAAAATATAAATATGAGGAGACACTCAGCAGTTATACCATTGCTTTCAAGAGCCTACAAACACTTACAAAAGCATTTTAGGTTTAAACAAGCACAAATTCTACCCTTCGTGGCACTACAATTAGAGAGAGAGGTGAATAAGAGGAGTCATTAAATAGAGTAGAGGAAATTAGCAAGGAGACCAGGAGTTTAATCTTTTCTTTTCCTTATTGAATACTTTATGATGAGTTATTGTGATTTGAATATGACTATGAGTAGCTAATCCTCTCAGTATCTGAGGCAGGTTGTAGTTAATCTCATGTAGATGCACCTTGAATCTATATTTTGATTAAGTTTATTGATGAATTTGTTTTGTGGATATTATTTGTTGCTTATGCTACTAGGTATGTTTAGCGCATACGTTTCTATGGATGAGATTAGTGGTGTTGAACAACCTTGTATTACGTTGAATTATGCATAGGAGATTGTGAACGCAGCACTAGCATAGTAGATCAGGTAGATAAAATCTCTAGACCTTCGAATTAATGTGTTTCATTGAATCTAGATCGTAGTTGGTAACCTAATTCATTTCTAAAACATTGTATGAATCCTATGGCATGGTGAACTTCTGATGAGGGGAAAATGCTTAACGGCCTGACATCATTAGGGATTAAGGGGTTCATTAGTACATACGAAAGGTGGCTAATTTATCAAGTCAACACATAAATAAAACAAACATCAATAGAAAAAGGCTTGTATAGGAGTCATTGAAATTTTGTCTATGAAATAAACGCATCTGAGATTAATGAAATCCGTATCTTACATACATTTTACTTAATCTGTTTTACAACCTTAGATAGCAACCAATCAATCAATTAAATTTTGTCTTAGTTTAGTTCTAGTTGATTAATCTTCTCATCTGCAATCTTTAGTCAGTCAGTAATTAATCTTAATTTTGTATTCTAGTTTAGATCTTTAGTTAATTTATATTTCTCTGTCTTCATTCATAAACAAAATCAAAGCAAAAACCAGTCGGTGTTCAACAATATAATTGCTAAAGTACAAATATCTTCTCTCAGGGGATTCAATACTTGGTGATTATACGTACTTACCATTTTATCATTACTTGACTCGTATACTTGTGATTTGTGTGCATTAATCCAATGAGAACACAAAAAGTAACTTACGCACGCATCTGATATATTCATGTACATCTCTCTAATTTTATAACTAAGTTTAGTTGTGTGTAGTTGATCTTGACAAAAATGTACGGAGGCTTTCAAGAGTGTGGATGGACAAAAAATGCAACGACATATCTTGAGGAAGATTGGTAGTCGTTGTTCAAAACTCTAAAATGCGCTTGGTGCGACGATGCTAAGCGCTAACTTTTATCAACATAATTAAATGTGAGTTGATAAAGATTTATGTTCGAAACTCTAAAATGCGCCAGTGGTGGGACGAATGTTAAAACGCTAACTATTATCAACAGAAGTAAGTGTGAGTTGGGAAAGTAAAGGGACTTTTAAAAACATAAAGTAAGTTGCATGAGGTTCACGTGACCGGTGGTGATTTGGTTGCAGCACCAGCGATGGTGTTTGTGGAATAGGTTGAGAGATAATAAGATTGCGTATAAATTTGTGAGTAAACGTGTGTGCATGTGCTTGCGTGTGTGCTTGTGTGTAATTTGAGTGAAAGAAGTCGACATAAGAGCAAGGAAGCAGAGGATTGAGGTGAGGAGAGAGAGATTTTTTCCATATTATTTTGTTATTCTACTTATATAATTTTATTTACAATTTGTTATTTTTCTCATATTTATTTAAATATAATTTATAAATTTCAAGAAAATAAAACCTTAAAATAATGCAACATAATTCGATGTATGGATGACCACGTAGGACAAGACGCACATTCGATGATGTTAGGACCGTTATGGCCCCCATGCGACAAAAATGTTAAAATTTAATAAGGTAATGATTTTGCACGGTCTGGATTTTGAAATTGCTAAAAGTAATTTTAATCTAATATAGCCGGCAGAAATTGTAAGGAATTGTAAGTCCCCCTCCCTTCCTTCCGTGTCATAGGTATTGGTTGGCTCTACTGTTGTCTCGAAAGTAAGTTTCTATGTCTCAAAACTTTCCTTCTCTTGAACTGTGTTGCGCGATTTCACAGTTTCGACCATATCTCCATATTGGTTGGTCAAAACCTCGATTCGCTTTTTGATACTAAATTCTGGACGAATTATCAAAAATGTCCGCTAACTTTTACCTTTAATCCTAAATGCCCGTTATTTCCAAACCTGCTGAAAATGCCCGTTAAGTTTTAAATTTTCTAACAAAAATGCCCGATTTTAAAAATTCGAACTTTTTATCCGACGTGGCATCCGAATCAACGAGACGCACTGCTGAATCAAAAAGTCGCGTTTTAAAATTCGGGCATTTTTGGTAGAATTTTAAAAGATACAGGGCATTTTTAGCATTTTTTCAGACAAAATAAGTTTTTTTGTGCTTATTTTTCATTTCGGACATTTTTAGTAGAAATTTTAAAAGATACCGGGCATTTTTAGCATGTTGGGAAATAACGGGCATTTAGGATTAAAGGCAAAAGTTAGCGGGCATTTTTGATAATTCGTCCCTAAATTCTAGCTCAATTATCTTTCAGGTCATGTATGACTTGGTATCTTAAGAAGGGTTTTGGGACACCATATGTCGAAACTTTGCATGTCTATCGTCATGTCTCGAAATAGGGGTACATCGAAAATATATTTCGAGACTGGCTTGGTTTCGAGATAAGAGCTCCCATGTCGTCTTATTTGCTTGTGAGGAGTGGGAGTATATATAGGGATCAATAGAGGGGCCTAAGTGCGATTTTTGGGCTTAGTAGTATAACTTGATATAAACACCAAACTTTTGAGATCGGGTTGTGCAGAAAAAATCGAATCTATCGAATAAGTTGAAAATCGATCGAATGATCCGATCTAAAAATCGAATTGAATATTCGATCTGACTTTTGGTTTTTGCCTTTGGATCGAACTCCCCTTTGATTTGATTCTCGGTTTCAAAGGTCAAATATCGGATCGAATCGAATACTCATCTTATTTTTGAAAAATAATAAAATATATAAAATATAATGGTATCCAAAATTAACTTATAAATAATAAAACATATATAATACTAATGAAATACTACTAAGTAACTTAATATATTAAATTATTAACTAAAGTATTAAACCATCTGTAATAGAAATTCATTAATGCATGTGAATTTGTTATGAATTATCATTGTATTCATGTTTATTCAAGTTTTCTTAAGATAAAAAGTTATGTAATGATTGTTTTTTAATATTAAAATAATTAAATAAATAAAAAAAGAAAAAAAGATCAAAATCGAATCAATTCAAATCGAAATCAAATGATTTTGGATTGAATTGGATCTTTTTAAATTGATCTGATTTTGATATTCGTTTTGCTAGGATCGAAATGACGAAATCGAATACTAGTGATGATTCGATCTGATTCAATCGAGTCGATCTAAATGCACATATCTAGCTATTGCGCTAGATCTGTGCACCTTTACCATTTTGAACGTAACATCCAAATTGTATTCTGTTTGTTGCGGTGTAACGTAGACACGTGTGGCTTTCCAATGACATATCACTAAATCCATAATTCGTTACATAGAACTAATTGTAAACCAAATACGGCTTACCTAGTTTTATCTTTCAGATTTCTTGACATTTATCCGTCAATTTTACGCCATTATGGTTTCTTCATCACATGACACGTAATGTTACCATGTTATGTCATACCAGTTATCATAAGCTTCAAATCTTTCATTTTTAAAGGAAACCTCTTGCACCCGGCCAGTGATTAAATTCATTTAATTTGTGTCCGTGAATTAAAGCAAATATTTTTCATAAACTTGACCTAAGCAAGAATTGTCTTTTGTACAGCGTATGAAACTAAATCTGCCAAAATTTCCTGTCCAATAGAACAGCATATGAAAACATATCGTCCTACGTGCAAATTTTCATTTTCTCAATACAAAATCAATCGACTTTTGGGAAAGGAAAAAAATAGCTGGAGCTCTTTCGTAAAAGTTGTTGCTTCACATAAAACAAAAAGGTACGGGACAAGGTCCTGTCCAGTGAATGTCCATTGAATTTCTGGTCCCATAATAATTCCCTGTAGATTTCATTCAAGAGATGAATTATTAAGTTGCCTCATCAGGTCAATTATCTTTCTTCAACTATTGTGATCCGCAATCTGTTATAATCTTCCATTTGGGCAATTGTCTTTACAAAAAGTTGGGGACAAGGGTTTTCACAAACAAGAAATTGGGACTTGAAAATGTAAAAGGCATTTTGACTTCTAGGGCAAAAAGAAAAAGAGTTGCTTAATCTTATATGGGAACACATTGCAATTATTTGCATCTGCTGCATCATTCGTGATAAGATTGTTTAATACCCAAAGTTCTCCTACCATACAAACTCAAATTTCAAAATGACGAAATATTAAAACTGCTCCGTAACTTTTTTTCAGAAGTTAAAATGTCCGTTTTTTTTCGGGCTTTGCCAAAATACCCCGTATGTTTACAAAAAGCTTTCAAAAATGCCCGTTAATCTTATTCGGGTTAAAACTGCCTACGTGGCGGTATAGTCAACAAGTTGTCAATGCCACGTCATATTTTTCAGCCAAAACACGTTTTTCACACAAATTCTTGTAACTTTAAATATTATATTTGCACCCCGAAATAAATTGCACTTTGCCCCCCCCCCCCCCCAAAAAGATATATATATATATATATAATTAATAAATATATATATAATCATTAGTAAAAGTAAACATATATATATATAAATAATAATATTTTTTCACATTATATAAAATAAAATAAAAAGATAAAAAAATAAATAAATAAATCATCCCCGTACCCCCCCCCCCCCCCCCCCCCCCCGCCTCCGAGTACTGCAACAATCGCCAAAAAGGTTACGGGGCAGTTTTAATATTTCGTCCAAAAATTAGCTCAGATAGTTGAGACATTATATAAATATGTGGGCAGACCAAACTAGTAACGATAACTTATAACGATTTAAAATCAGAAAGTGGTCGTTAGTATACGATTTAAAATAAATCATGACAAAATATAGTGACTTGATTGCAGATTAAACGCCCTTTATGTTTAATTATTGCTCGTTACACCTTAAAAGTAAAAATTAACGCTTAACAAAAAGAAATTTAGATGGAGTTCAATTGCCTTTCGTATATAAATTAATTAATGAGGAATCAGCCAAAAAATATTCCTAGTATAATACAATTTATTACCTTCTTGAAGTGTTTAATTTCTTGTACTCTTCCCATTTCTAATAATATATTTTTTTGCCGACCAAATAACAAAATAATCCAAAAGTTAAAATTTGATTATTGCGTTTTAAAAGACTTTTTTTAACTATTTCTTGATTCTCTTCGCGTGTAATGTATATATAGGATTACATTCCAAAGTTGTTAGATCTGTAAAGTGTGTCCTAACTCAGTAACTCATAAGTGTAGAATGCATACCAGGATGACAAATTTTAACAGGTCTTTGGCAAGGCTTTCGGTTATAAGAATTATAAGTGAATGACGGTATTCATCACAATTTGTGATATTTATACAATGTACATAATTTTTAAAAGAGGGAATATCTTAAACTAAATACCAAGAAATATCTCAATAGATATATATCAAATATAAGAAAATATCCTAACAAATCATACAAGGAAATATTCTAAAGATAAATACTAAGAATGTTCTTAATATGCTCCCACAAATCATCGGCGACATAAATTTTGGAACGCAAAAGTTGAAGCGCAAGTGGAAGCGATTTAGTGAGCAAATCCACAAGTTGGTCAACAATGTTAACATATGAGACGGTAAGAAAAATTTTGTTGACAAGATCACGAACGAAGTGCAATAGAGATATGTTTCATGCGGTAATGCAACACTGAATGAAGAGAAAGACGTGTAGCTCCCATATTGTCACATAGGACCCTTGGTGTAGGGAGAGGAACACGTTACTCAAGAAACAAGTGTTGCAACCAGCGTACCTCGGCAGCAACGTTGGTAAGGGCACGCTACTCGGACTCAGTAGAAGAACGTGAGATCGCGCGTTGGCGATGAGAGGATCACGAGATTTGATATGCGCCAAGAAACACCACATAGGCAGAAGTTGACTAGCAGAGGCGTGATCACCAGCTCAATCCGCATCAGAGTAGGCAGTAAGACGGACATAGTTTTCATGATGTAAGAGAAGACCATGTGATAAGGAACTCTTCAAGCACCGAAGGACTCGCTTATGAGCTTTCCAATCAAGGCTCTGTCGGAGCAGCCATAGTACTGAAGTTTCCCAATGACGGCAAAGGCTATATTGGAGCTTCGTCTATTGATGGCAAAGGCTATATTGGAGCAGGTAAGAGCAAGGTATTGAAGTGCCCCAGTGACAATTTGATACTCTTTGGCATCGGCAAGAGAGAAGACGTAAGGTTCAAGGAGGTGGTTGACATGGGTGTGGCATGTGGCTTGGCACCATCCATTTTATGTCGAGCAAGAATGTCACAAATATACTTGTGTTGAGACAAGAACAAGCCTTCATGAGAATGGAGAACCTCAACACCAAGAAGGTAGGATAACTTACCAAGGTCCTTAACCGCAAACTTGGAGCCCAATTTCTCGATATTAGCCCCATTAAAGGGGGACAATTACTCATGATAATAATATCATCAGCATATACCAAGACATAGATCAAATTTGGATCCCGATAGTAAACGAAAAGAGATGTATTAGATTTGGTTTGCAAGAGTCCAAGAGAACCAAGAGCATAACTTAACACAAGATACCAAGCACGAGGGGCTTGCTTAAGGACATAAATCCATTTCTTGAGAGGACAGAGTGCGATGGAAAGGTAGAGTCTAAGAACCCCGGGGGTTGAGACACGTAGACATCCTAAAGAAGATCACCATGAAAAAATTCATTGCTCACGTCAAGTTGACGAGAGGGCCACGACTTCATAACTGCAAGAGAAAGAACCGTGCGAATCGTGACACGCTTGACAACAGGACTGAACATCTACATAAAAATCGAGGCCCTCACGCAGATGAAAGAATTTAGCAACAAGATGAGTCTTTTACTTGTAAATAGTATTGTCAAGATGACGCTTGATTCGAAAGACCCATTTGGATCCAATTATATTCGTGTCAATCGGACGAGGAATAAGATTCCATGTGCCATGCTTCATAAGAGTTGTATATTCTTCAGCAATTGCCGCATGCCAATTTGGATTCTTGAGAGCAGTGTTGACACATGTGGGCTCAATAGAACCATCAATTGGATGTTTAGTTGCAAGACTAAGTTGTTTAAGCTTAAATATGTTATTCATGGCATGTGTGCTCATGCAATGGGTGCGACGCGGGTCAGATGGCAAGAAATATGGCATAGACGACGTCGATTCATCAGTAAAAATGGTGAAATGGACAAACTAAAGAGGCCCAGGCACGCATGGTGCAGCAGGCAGAAGATTGCAAGGCGTGCCTGATCGCACATCAGATTACGCGGCTAACTGGTTATATCGTACGGCAAAGGCGCGATCAACGTCTGATCGTGCCACATTTTAATCAGATTGCATGACCGAGGCGTGATCATCATTGCCCACACTGGATTCTGGAATATTGGTGTTGTGAGTCTGATCGTGCGATATTCTGATTGTGGCTCTCGGCAGGCTAGACAGGAGTCACGGTTGGAGGTGCGATGGGCAGAATAAAAAGAGATGATTGAGCAGGCACAGACAGAGATGGAGACACGGAGGAAGCAAGAGAAACATCAGAAAAATTCATTCTCAACAAAACAAACATGTAGAGAAACAAAAACTTTGCATGACTCTGCATCATAGCAACGATATGCACTTTGAAAGGTGGAGTACCCAAGAAAGAAGGAGCGTTGAGTTTACCCAAAACATAAGGTTGCAACCACGGAAAACGAAGGCATCAAAAGGTCCGTAACTTCAAGTAATTCGATGGATGACCAAAAAGAATACTGAAAGGAGAGTCCTTACGAAGAATCGGCGTATGCAAGCGCTTAGAGAGATACATTGACGTAGCAAACACAAATTCCCAAAATGAGGAAGGCAAATGCACATGCTGAAGTAGAGTGCAGCCAGAGAAACCACTTGGCGATGATGCTGCTCAACGGTGCCATTCTGTTGAAGTGTGTGCGGTGCAGTGGTAAGCTAACTAATACCAGTCTCAGAAAGATAAGACCTCAAGGCCACAATTTTTTCTCCATTATCAGAATAAAAATTCTTGACACTAAAACCAAATTGTGTCTCAACTAATCGACGAAATTGGCGAAACACTGGGAGAACATGAGACTTGTGAGATAAAGGATAAAACCAGCAACACTTGGAGTAATGATCAACAAGTAACAAGTAATAACGGTTGCCATCAATAGAAGAAACCGAATGAGGACCCCATACGTCCCCATAAACATAATGTAGATGATGAATAGATTACAAAGAAGTTGTAGTAAATGGTAACTGAGTACTTTCATTTAAATAGCAAAAACGACAAATCTTAGCATTCTTGAAAGTGAAATTACATGGTTAATCAAACTTCTTAATATTCAAAAAACTAATAACCTCATAAGGATTTCCTAAACGACGATGTTAAATATCCCAATTCGTCCTAACTCCCAAAAACGCCATAGGTGATGGGTGCACTGAGGTAGTTACAGTGAGGTGATAAACTCCATCAGTGCAAGCTCCGTGCAGCAGCTTCACCCTCGTGACCCGACCCTTAACAAAACAATGAGACATGTAGAAATCAAGGGTTACATTATTAGCCAAGGTAAATTGATGAACCGGTAAGAGATTCTCTTCGAGGAACGCACAAAATATGAGAGATATCAAAACGACGATCGAATAGATTAAAATAAGAAGAATCAATATGTGAAACTGGAAAATATGAACCATCTGCAATGACAACCTCATCAGTAACATCATACTCAGAATGAACAGAAAGATTATGAAGATCAGAAGTAAGGTTGTGGTTAGCACAAGATTCAGTTAACCAAGTGTTTTGATCATGAGGTGGCGAATGCGGGGTTGTGGCTAGGTTGGCAAGAGGTTGCTGGAGCAGACGACAAGTATGAGATCCATGACAAAATATTCCACAGATTTGACATGTGATACTAGGACGATTGCCAGAAGAACCCTGACAACCATTGTTGCAAAAAGTAGAGGAATTGGTAGAGTCGTTGTGCTGGCCACCACGATCATTTGAACGACCACCCAAGAGATGTTTTTGCTGCTACAACCACTAGAGTCTCCACGAGACTTATTGGAGGGAACGTCGGCAGCTTTCGAGGTAGCAACCAACGAATGATTGTGTGCATCGAGACGGTTGACATGCGTGTTATGTGCAACTAATTTATCATGCAACTGCACGAGATGAGAGATGAATCTCGAGCATTGATCTGGGTGGCCATATTACGGTAGGTAGCACCGAGACCATTTAGAACATAGAGAGTTACATCATCGTCGAAAAGATGATGATCAATGATAGCCAATTCATCCACTTTCATCTTAATAAGTTGAAGGAACTCAGCAATGGTGCGAGAGTCGATGGTCATGGTGGAGAGGGACTCCTTCAATTGCATGACATGGGACCGGGATTTGTTGGCATAAATCTGCTTTAGGGTTTGCCAAGTCTGGGTCGAGGTCTTGGAATTAGAGATCAACCCCATGATATCTTGGGAGACGGAAGCGAAGAGGGCAAACAGGATGAGTGAATCTTGTCGGGTACAATAGTTGAATGGTGCAACAGATTCCAGAGAATCACCACAAGGATGGCGCGGATATGAACCATCCTCAAAGCCAAAGAGGTCATAACCATAAACAGATGTCGGCACTTAGCATTCCAGAACGTGTAGTTACTAAAAGTAAGTTGCAGGGGCAAATGAGTGTGTGCAACAATAAGTACAAGATGGTCAAGAGGAGGACCAGTTGGTGGCACCAACAAATGAGAGGAGATCGTCCGCATAACGAGAAGAGATGCAATGATCAATGGTGAGGCGGCAACGGTGATAGAGGAGGCGGCGGCGTCAATATTAGGGTTTGATGAATTTTCGGAAGATATCGTAGGATCTTTTTCTCGTTAGAGATATTTTTTGTTGATGTCGTGTAAGAATTATAAGTGAATGATTTTATTCATCACAACTTGTGTTATTTATACAATGTACATACTTCTTAAAAGAGTGAATATCCTAAACTAAATATAAGGAGTTGAATACCACCCCCACCCCACCCCACCCCCCACCCCCATTTCAAAAAAGTTGGCGCACCACCTCCCTCAAAAACTTTGTGCTGTAAAACTTATATTAAAAGACTAAAATACCTTTATCAATACTAATATTTTCATTTGTGTTATTTCAAATTGATTTTACTGTAATTTCTATTTTTAAAAAAATGTTTAAGAAACAAGATATAATATTGAGTTTTATTTTATTTTTATTTTAAGAAATAACATTATTTTTATTTTAGATTTTAATTTTTATAATTTTGATAGTTTAAAATATTGAATTAAAAGATATAATACTTTCTAAAAGCAATAGGGGTATGAATGTTTTTTTCAAAAAAAAAAAAATCTAGCCCTTACTCTCATTTAAGAGAGAATGAACTACACCTCAATACATAATAAAGTAAATTTTTTTTTTAGACTCATAAGAAAGTAAATTGCCAACTTATAAAATTCAAAGATAAATAATAAGAAATATTCTTAATACCAGTTATCTAATTACATAAAAATTAATATTTGAGGATGAATCCAGAATTTTGATTATATTAAGCCACTCATAATATAAGTATCCGAAATAATCAGATATGCATTTCATCCTTCACAACCGCTAATATAATGTTAGATTTCTTCTATTAAAAACATGGATATTATGTAGAAAAATTAAACAAGAATTAATTTGAATGAAATGCATGAAGGTTCATGATGCAACCTGGCCAGCTACATATTAATCCCTATTACAGTGTCATCATTTTTCTTTTTTCAGAAAAGTAAAGATAAGCTAAGGGAGTCTTTACTTTAATTTGATAAGAAAATTAACATGAGTGCCTTGATTTTCTCCGATCTACGTCATACTTACAAAGGTGGCAATTATTGCGGCCCTACTCCCTTAGTTTATTTGATCAAATACATTACACCAGTAGTTCAGGGTACAGTTTTTAATATTTATATTAATTCTAACCGACCAAAGCTATATGCGGTTAAAGCTATATGTTAAAATAGCCATTACCTGGGATTTTATCAAAAGTAACCCCATAATGATCTATTTTATTAATTTTAGCCCCATAATAATTTGAGTTTCAATTTTAACCCCATAATGAATTTTTCGTTTTCAATTTTGGTACTTTCGGCAAAAATCATCCAATTTTGGGACTAAAATTGAAAACTGCGAAAATTGCTAAAGGCATTATGGTACCAAAATTGAAAACAAAAAATTCATTATGGGACTAAAATTGATCAAATAAATCATTATGGGGCTACTTTTGCCGAAAGTACCTAAATTTTTGCCGAAAGTACCAAAATTAAAAACGAGAAATTCATTATGGGGCTAAAATTGAAACTCAAATCATTATGGGGCTAAAATTGATAAAATAGATCATTACAGCCATAATTTTGATTAGATAATAACATATAATGGTTAACATGACATGGACATACATTTATATATGTATATATATATATATATATGTGTGCATATATTAAATTTCAAAAGTCTATAATTACTTATGATGTAGATTATAAATATTCATGTTCATACATTTTTTTTTATTGGTCTATAATTACTTATGACGTAGTGTTTGACTGTTTGTATAATTAGTTGAGCCTATTTCACTATAAAAACTCATCTTCAATTGGCTCCTATATTAATGCCTTAATTTCTAGAATTTACACTTATTACATTGTTTTGAAGGTTGGAATGGTCTAGACGTTGAAAATGCATGAAGCTTTTTTTTATGAAGTGGAAACCCGTAGCCACTACATTTTGGTTGTGCACTCGGTAAATCCACGGGTTGAAGCAATAGCTTGCAAACTTCGTCAGCCGAGCACATCATCAACTCGCTCCTAAAGGGAATTGAACTTGAGACTAAGGAGAAAACAACTCTCCTCTTCAACCAACTAGACCACCCTTGCGGGCATGCATGAAGCTCGTATTTGACCTCACTGTATCTTTTAAGATAGATGTTAGAACTATGATGTGCTTATGGACCGTCAGCACTGCATGGTTTCAGCGATCTGTAGTTCATTGACCTCGAAGTATGGGAGTAATTTTGTCAATTCTTGCAATTGAGGAGTTATTAAGGTGCATCGAGTACTTAATATCAAAAAATAAGGTTCATGGAGTAGTTGAAAAGTGAAGAGGGCAATTTCCTTTTTGTGGATCCTTTTCGCAACCCAAGGTGTATGCAGACTTTTGTGAATTGTTCTTCTTGAATAGAGGAAAGATTCTTTGCATTCAAAAACGACCAAAGCAGAAAATGATCAGCAGAAGCAAATTATCCACATGTCACGAATCATTCGTTGTCAGAATCTTGTATACAAACACAAAATATAAATCAAACAAAGCCACGTAAATTTCGTCTTTGGATTCATTACAAGTTTTCAACAAACCAACTTGTATGTAGCATTCTAAATTCACAAAGGTTCAACATATTGTATAGGTTCTACCCTTCCACTAGTGACTTGACAAAGGAACTATGGTAGGATTTCTTTTATATTCTAATTTCATTTCCAGTTTGTGACTTCAGATATTTGAAAGGGAAAAAAAAACTAAAAGAAAAGTTAGCATATCTTTGAGCAAACAATCCAGTGGATAAAGTAGCTAAGACTCAACATTTGTCGGAGTTTTATTGACGTAATTAAAAACATATGATAACTTCGGAAAATGAAGTTTGTGCACGAAATGGCAATATAATATTCATATATATATATATATATATATATATATATATATATATATATATATTACCAGAAAACAAAATGCAAAACATTTGGTCTTCATCTGGTCAACTTCTTGCATAAAAGCACACCTCAATTGGTTTTTGATTGAAGCTCTTCGCCCCCATAAATTACGATGTCTTGCAACTAAGACAGTTCGTGATATTTGCTTACAAGAATATAGCTCAACAAGTCATCAAAATATATATATATATATAGCTCAACAAGTTCTATTTGATCTCTTTTAAGTGCTGTTTCTATTATAACCTCACCCAAAATACAATCATTTCATAACGCTTCGTATTGTGGAATAAGCGTATAACTAAACTCTATATTAATATTCAGGACCTTGGGGTGGTTGAGGCTAACTCATATTTACAGTAAAGTTGGCGTAATCTGGATTTGAAGAAGATGCAAATTGTGGAACTTGAGTTTGCTCTAAGTGTTCCAAGAAATCCATAGCGATAGGATCAGTCCATGGTGCTCCAAACGGAGCATCCTTACCTGCCACCCAACCCAAATGGCCACCTTTTGGTGTAACTATCAACATACAGTTTGGGTTTCTCTGAGGTAAAGCAAGTCCAAAGAACACCGCAGAAGAGGCAAAAAAAAATGAAGTGTAAGGTTACTGATACTTCTGAGAATTTTAACTAAAAAAGAAAGGCATGTATCTCGCCATTCTATCTATGCAACCAGAGCAAGCTTGAACCACACACCATTTACTTACTCAATCTCCCCATTAATTATAGAAAGAAAATTCCTAACAGAAAAAGTTCTATTTCACATTACAATTTTCAGTTATTGCGATACAATGTTTATAAAGCTGAACAAGGTGATAAGAGAGAGTTTGAGGCACTTAGGAGAGGTATGGCGAGGAACAAAATTCTTAATATTATCACTTCATGTCTTCCACAGAGGTTTTATGCAAAATAAATTCTTATGAATGCACGCATAAGTGCAAAAAAAAAACTGTTGTACACAACTGCACATATTTCTTTAAGCCAACGAATCAACAAACTTTAGAGGGGAAACTGAATTTCCGTCGTGCAAGGAGATGAAAATATGCATTTGAGGTTAGTGAAGATAAAATTAATCTCTAGTCTCCTGGTTTTTTAGAAGAGAATTTGTCAAATTCTGATATTTTATTTATTTAGTGCAAAGAAGGCCATTTAAAAGAATATACACTTGCTACTCCATCTTCATTAAGATATGAAGCTCATGGAATATTCAGAAGACAAAGAATTGCGTACAATATAACAGACAAGAGAAAGAGTTGATAGACCTGGATGTCTTCCCTAGGGATTCCCCGAGATGGTGCAAAAGGATCGTTTTCCGCCTGAAAATCAATTTTACAAGGTAAGTGGAAGGCTTAAGATACCGCAGTTAGGATTCTAAGGCATAAATCGCTGATTTTTAACGATACAATAATGACTGCTGATGGCTTTAATCATTATTTTGAGGATTAAAAACAATACTGAGGGAGGGGGGTTTGGGGAAGAGAGAGCATATATTAAGCCGACGATAGTGAGTGAAGTAATGTTATTAGAAAGAAATGAGATGGAAAAATGGAAATCAGAAAAGATAAGAAAGCTTGTCCAGTTAAATCAATCAAACTGTGTGCACTACATCCTTCGAGAGCTCTTGTATCGTGCAGAAGCAAACGCAACCAACCACTAACTTAAAGCACGGTACGCAAGTGCAAAAGCTAAAGTATATGCAAGAACTAATACAACAAACGATGAAGACATGCCTGGATGCAAAGCAGAGGTATTGAGACATTCTTTACATAATCTGAGCTGCATGAGTTTGAGTAGTAATCATCCACCGACTTAAATCCAAATGAAACTGAGAGTATTAAAAGAGTAAGAAGATATCAATTAAGTATACAAAGAGTTTTTCGTATCTGTAAATGTATGCAAACCTCGTGTTAGTCCCTCATCAAATTCACGAAGAGATTTGGCATTAGCAGCAAGTAGGATATTAAATTCAGCACCAATATCTTCAAATAGAAGAGCATGCCTGCAGATATATTATATTGAATGTGACATAACATAGATTTGGGAAATAATTTCAAAAGGTGACAAGAAGATATGTGAAATTATGGACTTGGACGAGATGTAAGAAATAAGTTCCACAGTCACCTCTTCAAAATTTTGCTGAGTGCTTTTGCTAGAGCTTTATCATAAACAATATTAAAACCTTTACAAAAATCTTCATCTGCAATTACTAGGTTGAAAGGATTGCATAAGGATATGGCTCCAGAAAGGGGGCAAAACTGAGATTCCTGTAACAAAGCAGAAGTATGAATAAAATGGTAGCTGCAGCTTTATTAACAGAAGGGAGAGATGAACTTGAACATGCCCATACACCGCATAAAGCTTGTTATTTGCAGATACAAGGATTATGTACCAAATTAGAGACAGACCACGCCCCGACAAAAGAGTGCAAATAAAAAGATTATGCACTAATCTAGAGAACCACATTGCCCTGACAAAAGATGCACATCATAGCTTAAGCACAATCTTTGCTAGTGAAGAGTGTTATTACCATGAAACATTTATGTGGATAGAAAACATGCATCAAATTGCCTTCTGGTTATTTTGTTCTGCAAACACTTTTATGATTTCTAATACTCCATGCATTTCTTACTAGGTGAATTAATGGTTAACTCTTTGCATTCTTCAAAGGATTGAAGAAATTCATTATTTTTATGGAAATGGTGGGGTAAGTTTGACATTTCAGTGGGTGAAGATACATAAAATGATCATCCCCAGGCTCATCCTAAGCAAGAGTTCTTCTCTTGCTAATGCAGTTGGACAGGGAGGAGGGACTTTCCTGCAGAGAAGCTAACCAACATGGATTTCACATACTCAATAAACCAGAAGGCTGTTTCGTGTAGGCTTTAGGTACTAGAGGGGTTGTCTAACATTTTTCCCTGAATTAAGGATAAGTTTCAAACTTCCTAGCATTTGGCACCTTTAACTCTTTAGATAGTGGTGCATCGGAAGCACCCTAACTATGCAATTTGAGAGAATGAATGTTATAAGAAAATCCATCATATGAACTATGAAGACTTAAACTTTAGAAGCCAACTGATTACAAAAGTAACATTTATACGAAGCTCCTTTCATGTTAATTCTTTCATGTTTCAACAGGCCTTTTACTTTGGCAAAATTCAATAAGAAAATTTTATCCAAAACATAGCACCAAAAGTCCAAGCTTAGGAACTATCACAAATTTCAAGTCCTTTAGCAGTGTACTTTTGCCTGTGAAAAAAGATAAACTGAAAATTATCTATTGGTAATTTACATTACGATTTGCTAAAATATTATGGTCAGAATTCACGAAAGGTGATTTATCAAAAAAAAAAAAAAAATCACGAAAGAGTAGTACTAGTCCTACCACACTAACGTTCAGTTTTGCTGCAAAAAGATTTCTTGCAAATTTAACATTTGAGATGGAAACAACTCTAAGATTTTCTGAGCAAGATAGACTCGAGGACATTATGTAAACACATAACTGTATAAACATTAGAACAAGACCAAACCAGAACTTAGTTTGCTCAACTAGCAAAAGTAAGACTGAAGATAGTAATTTATCTACTTACAAAAAAGAACTGACTCAAATTATTCTGTTTTTTAGAAAGAAGACACTCCCAAAGAAATGGATATTGTATTTTGAGTATTGCAACCAAATTTCAAACAAGTTTTCATGAATTAAATACTTCGAGAAGCATGTAATTGTTGCAAATAGCAGCATACGAGAATAATTATTTTGGAAAGAGAGATGCAGCCTATGGAAGTCACAGAGTGGTAAAAGCTAAGATAAAATTTCAAATTTACACCCAAGCTAGTCCAAGTGCAGACTTCTGAGAATCTTTTTGGCAGGTCATGAAGGTAATATTCTATGAGATGAAGAACCTTAACTATCAATGATCTCAACAAGGGAAGACTACATTGCTTACGATGGAACCATGCATTCTGATTGAAGTAATAAACTGTACAGGGAAACAACCCCATCTATTCAAAATTTAGGTACACAATGTGATGGATTGCCATAGTTAGATTTTACAGGTAAAAAAATGTTTTCTTACATTTTCATCCTACTTCTCCACGTGTGTGAAAAAACAGCATCTTTATCCTGCCTACTGATGAAGATCGATTTGGACATTGCCAAATGGATAATGTGATTAAATTTCCAGCAGTCCAGTAAAAACGTGCCAGAAGATTTTATTTCTAAACAAAAGGCCATGTTCTGTTACTATTTGTGCATAAGCAAGAAAATACGTGAGCCATACGAAGACATTGCAAAACTGACTTCATGAAGTTGCGTTGCATAACGTGAGCTGAATGAAATGAGAAAGAAGGGAACCAAGCAGATAAAAACTCAAATACGAATAAACAAATGGTTCTGTTACCTTCCCAACATACTGAACGAGAATATTTGCTCCAATGGACCATCCAACGGCATACAAATTGGCACTTGGGTACCTATTTCCAACATGTTTCACTACCTCATAAATATCTCCTAGAAATGAAGCTGAATACAACTGCAGAAAGCACCCAATTATGAGAAAAGTAGCAACACTATACTATGACATGAAAATACAGACACTGACAAAAAAGATTGCACAACATTCAAAGATTTGAAAACCAAAAGAGAGCAAGAAATGCAAAGGAAGCGCAGCGCGTACCTGAGGCGTGGTGACGGGACTATCTCCACAGCCTCGACTATTGAAAACCACAACTCGCCACCCTTTACTCCTAGCTCGTAACAGCATATGTCTGACGTATGTGTCATCGCTACCACCAGTTAGACCTGGCTGCAATGCAACCATCAATCGTCAAAACCTATTTTATTTATTTCAGGTTAAAACACAAACTGACAACTGAAAAATATAAGGTGACTTTACTTTACTATGATTTTTAAAAATTTCAGGGCAAAATAATTAAATTAATTGGTAATAGAACTGAAGTACATTTTATATATATTTTTTATTTGTAAATTAAAAGGAAGCTGTTGTACTTGAATAACAAAAGAGATTATTAATAAGTAGAACACTCATAAATTCACCAACCAGCAAAATGACAAGGGGAGAATCAGGTGGCAAGGTGACGTCATCCCAATCGAGGGCGACGGAGCCGCCGTCGCTCGTGCGGAGGCACTCGCGGCGGTATCTGACGTCTGGAAGCGAGCGGAAGAAGGCGGCGAAAATGGTTTCGAAGTGGCGGTTGGAAGTTATGAGGGGATAAGGTGTGTAGGGGAGACTAAGGGTGGTCTTCAATGCCGGAAGGAATGTGTTGGTGGCTCCGCCGATGACTTCAAGGGAAGGGTGGTGACCGAACGATGCGGCGGCGGTGGTTGTTGTACGGCGGAGAGAGGAGGAAAGTGGGATGGAGGCTGTTGCCATTGGTCGGTAGTTAGCAGAGGAATGGGAAACAACTTGGTCAAACAAGTCAACTAACAGGTGAACTGGTGATTTACAATTTCGTCCCTATTGTTTTTTTTATTATTATTATTATTCGTCTCCACTCTAAACTCTAAAGTAGTGTCTGTAATGATATAAAAGTACAATAGATATGTGGACGGTGGAGCTATCACAAATATTCCTGCCTGCCTTCTGAAATGATTTGCCACCATTTTCAAACTTTACGAATTTCTTGTCTTCTTAGGATGATGACATTAACGTGAGAAAATATCAACTTTGGTCTCGTAAGGGGGTAAAGAATCATTTTCGATTTTATAAGTAGCCATTCCTCTATTTTGAGTCTGCCATTGAACTCAATTTTGGTCCCAACACGGCGGCGATACGCATGAACAACAATTTCAAATTTTGTATCATGTGACCATGATTTTCCCAATTCACAACCCTAATAATTCGCAACATATCCCTAATTCGAAACTTTAATTTTACATTTGAATTGCGTATTCATTCATAGAATAGAAGGCAATTGATAATTTTGATAGAAGACAATTGACAAAAACACTAACTCAAATCAATTCATATATCATTGATTCACCAAATAGATAATATTATTTAGAAGACAAACTGAAGAAAAAAAAAAGTGCCTAAAACATGCTGAGATGGGTATTTATGTTTCAACATAACACCAAAATAGTTTAATATCCATTGACTTAACAAAAGAACAAAATAAACCCCCTAACCATACCTTACTCCAACTTACTTATAAACGGTGGACCAACTGGTCTCTTCCCTTCTAAATCACCAAACACCATGGCATCAAGTAACACGTACGATTGCATTCTTCCGGTAGGTAGGCACACTTGTGATCAATGAACAGTTGGTGACGGAGGGAAGCATTAGTAAGTCCATTCACGCGAAAGAATGTATCATAGTTGATTTTCTAACAAGGAAATTGTAGAAGTTGGTATCAAATAATAATTCAATCTCAAAATAAGGGATTTAAAGCCATTAATGTTACTTTATCGGCATGATCCGCATACTTCTCAGTTAAGATCACTTGATACTCAATGCCTTGTACTATTAATCCAGACAGTTCAGTCCACATGTTAAAAGGCTCAAACTTTCTCTAAAACAGTGATCCTTTTACTTATCTTAGATGTCTTGTAGTTCATGTTCATTTGTTTGTCCAAGTCATACTTAACATAGTTAATGGCCCTAGACAAAGCCCTTGAATTACTAAGTATATGTCGACGCCCTTAAGTAAACAAACTCTCCAACATAAAAAAATTTCCATCATCACCCCCAAAACCAGGGTCGTTCATCAGTTGTCATCACCATTCTTTTACCGATAAATATCTTTGAAAATCAATAAATATGCATAATCAACTTTAAATTCAAACACAAAAATCAAATGAAGACACATTATTGAAATTCAAACGCAGTACATTAATTAAATTATATTAAGACACATTGAACGAACAACATGTCTTAATAGAAAGATGTCTTATAATTCAGAATCATTAAACAAACTATTAGACTAAGCTTATACGCACCTTTGTAATTGTTAGTTTTTTTTTTCATTTTAGTCCTTTCTTTATTTCTCTCTTATTATGTTACCATAGTATAAATAGGTTTTTGGCTCAGATGTAAAATAATAATTCTTTCTTTTCACTTTAGATAATGAGAGACGAACCCTAGCCGTCTTCCCCAACAAACCTCTCTCTGTAAATTCGTTTTGTTGCTTTAATGGAAGATTTTGATTAAGCTTTCATGGTATCATCCACTTGGGAATCTCCGATCCTCAGTTTTCGCTACTAATATTTTATTTTCCCTTTTTTCTTCTTCTCCACGTAACCCTAATTATGCCCAGATCTACTCACATTCCTTATGTCTTCGTCTCCACAGAACTCCTCTACCACTGTCGGTTCTGCACCGCCTACCGCTGCCTCTCTCTCTCATCAACATGTGCCGCCTGTTCCGCCGTGAAACCCTAACGAGGACCCTTCCTCTATTTAATACCTAGGTGCACATGACGTTCATGACATTTCTATTGTCGGCGATCAACTTTCTGGCGACAATTATCCCTCATGGAGTCGTGCCATCCGTCTTGCCCTCGACATCAAAAACAAGGGCCCCTTCATTGACATATCTCTTCCAATTTCGGCCACTGGCGAGGTTCTTCGGATCTGATGGACGCGTGCTGATAATCTTGTCCTTACATGGATAATGAACTCTGTCACCAAGGATCTTCATCGGAGCCTCATATTCGAAAACACCGCTCTTGCTCTCTAGAACGAGCTCCGCACTCGCTATGAACGCACCGATGGTAACCGTGTCTTTCAATTACAGAAATCGTTGTACACGATTTCTCAGGGTAACCTTTCTATCACTCTTTACTATAATCTGTTTCGCTCTGTGTGGGATGAATACGTGTGCCAACGACCTATTATTGTCTGTTCTTGTGGTCTGTGTAGCTGCAATCTCAACCAGCATCTTGTTACTCTTCAACAGAATGATTGTGTTCTTGGTTTTTTGATTGGGCTACATGATTCTTTTGCGGCTATCCGCAGTCAAATTTTACTTATGTCACCCATCCCCTCTCTGTCCAAAGTCTATTCTCTGCTTCTCCAAGAAGAACACCAAAGGGCTTTATACTCTAACTCTGTCCCAGACCCCCTTGCTATGTTTACTAGATTTTATTCCTCTCAAGATCACTCTTCTAAACAAGTTTTTACCTCTAACAACTTTAATATTGCCTCCACTTCTATTAATACTGGCAAGAATGGCAAACCCCCTTTTTCTAAAGATAAAAAGAAGGTCAAATGCTCTTTTTGTGGTTACTCTGGTCACACAAGTGACAAATGTTTTCAAGTGATTGGCTATCCCCCTGCTGAGATGGGCCTAGAGGGAGGAGGTCTTTGCCTCAGTTCCCTGGTGCTAACTTAGCTACCACATCTGATGATCACAACATCGCCCCTCCTCTTGCTCCTACCTATGAGTCTCAACTTCACTCTCTGTTTGAGCAATTTATGGCTTTTACAAAATCTCAGCAATCAGCTCTACACACTGCCTCCACCAGTCATGGCTCACACACTGATGCAGCCAATGTCACTGGTACTGCACCACACTTTGCTCTTACCTCTAATGTTTTTAAACAGTCTTTCCCTACTAGTTCTGATAATTGGGTGCTTGATATTGGGGCTTCTGACCATATGGGTTGTAGCCCTTTTTTTTACCACTACTCCTAAATATATTCATGTTGACATTCAATTACCCAATAATAGTAGTAGTGTTGGTACTATGATTGGTGATATTTACATTTCTCCTCTTTTAACTCTTAAGAATGTCATTTATGTTCCTACCTTTAAGTTCAATATGGTCTATGTGTCCAAACTCACTGCCCATTTTGAGATTTTTGTCATTTTTTGCTCCTCTATGTGCTTCATACAGGACATCTTCAAGAGGAAGATGATTGGTTCTGCTAGACTGCTCTATGGCCTTTACATTGTTGATTTTAAAGATTTTCCTCAAACTTCAAGGGGTTTTTTAAAACATTCTGCTAATGCTACTGTTGCTTCTTATAATAAAGTTGATTTGTGGCATATCAGATTGGGTCACCCCTCTTCTGATAAACTTGCAAAAAATGCTTCTATTTCTTCCACTTTTGATTGTACTAAGGTGTGTGACACTTACCATTTTTCTAAACAAAAGAGACTGTGCTTTCTTTCCAGTCATTCTGTTACTACTCACCCTTATGAAATAATACACTGTGATGTTTGGGGGCCATTCTCAATTGTGTCTCATGATGGTTTTAAGTTTTTCTTAAGTATAGTTGATGGCTTCAGTAGGTGCACTTGGATTTTTCCTCTTACAAATAAATCTGAAGTTGAGCAAAAGATAAGATCCTTTTCCAAAGTTGTTGAAACTCAGTTTTCTTGTAAAATTAAAACTTTAAGGTCTGACAATGGGACAAATTTTTTTATGAAATCTTTTTCTGAAACTACTGGCATTATTCATCAAAGGAGTTGTGTTGAAACTCCCCAGCAAAATGGGCTAGTAGAAAGAAAGCATCAGCATTTATTACAAATAGCTAGGGCTTTGAGATTCAATTTAACGTGCCTTTACTTTTTTGGAGTAATTTTATCTCTACTGCATCATTTCTCATTAATAGATTGCCTTCAAAGGTGTTGAATCACAAGTCTACTTATGAAATTCTCTATCATGCTCCTCCTGCCTATCTTAATGCATATGACTATGATTTGCCTGCCTCTTTGCATAAGAACAATGTCAATATCTCTAATTTGCATGTTAAATATCCCATAGTGTCATGTTTGTCTATTGGTCACCTTAGTCAGTCCCATAGACCATTTACTACTTCTGTTAGCAATATTGTGGAGCCTAAAACTTACAAACAAGCTTGCTTACTTCCTGAATGGCAGGCTGTCATGCAAACTGAACTTAAAGCTTTAGAAGAAACTAAAACTTGGGTTCTCACTGATTTACCTCAAGGCAAAAACTGCATAGGCTGTAGATGGGTATATAAAGTTAAACTTAAGAGTGATGGCTCTGTTGAGAGGTATAAGGCTAGGTTGGTGGCTAAGGGATATACCCAAGAGGAAGGCCTATATTACTTTGACACATTTTTCCCTATTGCAAAACTAACCATTGTTAGAGTTCTGTTAGCCTTATCTGCTTCTCAAAACTGGTACTTACACCAATTAGATGTTAATATTGCTTTCTTACATGGGGATCTGGATGAAGAAATATTCATGACCCCCTCATGGCTATTGCTCTAATATTAATAAAGTTTGTTTGTTGAAAAAGAGTCTTTATGGCCTCAAACAAACCTCTAGACAATGGTACAACAAACTTACGACATCTTTACTTGCTTTTGGTTATACCCAGTCTATTTCTGATAGTTCTCTATTTACCAAGCACTCTGCATCTTCATTTACTGCTTTACGTGTGTATGTTGATGATATAATGTTGGTTGGTAATGATTTGCTTGAAATTTCTACTTTAAAAGCTTATTTACATTCTGAGTTTATTATTAAGGATCTGGGTAATCTTAAATACATTTTTGGGTATTGAAATTGCTAGGAGTAAGCAGGGTATTTCTCTGTGTCAGAGAAAATATGCTTTGGATATCTTGCTTGATTCTGGTTACCTTGCATCTAAACCTAGTTCTTTGCCCATGCACTCCAATGCTAAATTGCAACTTCATGATACTTCTGCTCCTTTGTCTGATGCTTTTGTCTACAGGCGTCTGGTTTGTCGTTTATTATACTTAACAATCACACGCCCTAATTTAAGCTATAGTGTGCATTGTTTGTCTCAATATATGGTTAACCCTTCTGTTACTCATTTAGCAGTAGCACGTAAAGTGCTTCGTTACATTAAGGGAAGTCCAGGTAAGGGACTATTTTATCCTTCACATATTGATTCTCACTTAAAGTATTTTTGTGACATTGATTGGGCTACTTGTGTGGATTCAAGGCACAGTATCACAGGTTTTGCTGTTTATTTGGGCGACTCTCTTCTCTCTTGGAAGGCGAAAAAGCAGTCGACTGTGAGCCGTTCTTCAATAGAAGCCAAGTACCGTGCGCTAGCCACAACAACTTGTGAGGTCATGTGGCTTATTCAACTGCTTCAGGACTTAAACATCTCTCCAATTGGGTTGTGTACCGATGGTTTCACCCCTTTTGGTAATTTTGGAGCTTCTTACTCGTGTTGGCCTGTGATCATAGCAGTGTACAATTTACCACCATGGATGTGTATGCAAATATCAAACTTGATTCTAAACATGGTAATTACTGGGCCCAAAAGCCCAGGCAAACACTTGGATGTATTCTTGCGCCCACTTATTGATGAGTTGAAGATGTTGTGGACCGAGGGTGTTGAAACTTATGATGCAGTCAGAAAGGAGAATTTTCCATTAAGAGCAGCTCTTTTATGGACGATTAGTGATTTTCCTGCATATTCTATGCTTTCTGGATGGAGCACTCATGGAAAGTTAGCGTGTCCGTATTGCATGGAGAATACAAAGTCAATTTTTCTACAGAATGGAAGAAAACCATCATGGTTTGACTGTCATCGTCAATTTTTACCGCTAGAGCATCGATTCAGGAGACAAAGGAGACAATTTAAAAAGGGTATAATAGAGAAAGATTTACCCCCTCCTCGATTATCAGGTGAAAAAGTTCGTAGGCGAGTAGAGAAACTTTCTGATATCATCTTTGGGACTCGCAGTGGAAACCAAGATATGCCTGGCTTTAAGGAGTCACATAATTGGGTGAAGAAAAGCATATTTTGGGAGCTCCCTTACTGGCATACAAATCTCATTCGTCACAATTTGGACGTGATGCACATTGAGAAAAATATTTTTGATAATATTTTCAACACTGTTATGGACGTCAAAGGAACGACAAAAGATAATGCTAAAGCTCGCCAAGATTTGGAGCTCTACTGTGATCGGCCCGACTTGAATTTAATATATGATGATAATGAAAAATCTTGGAAACCTAAAGCATCTTATACTCTAAGTAAGGGACAAATAAAAGATGTTTGTGCTTGGGTTGGACAACTAAAGTTTCCTGATGGGTATGCCTCAAATATAGCTCGATGTGTAAGTACAGATCAATGCAAAATTATTGGGATGAAGAGTTATGATTGCCATGTATTCATGCAAAGGTTGTTGCCAATAGCCTTTCGCGATCTTATTCCCAAACCAATATGGGAAACACTCGCAGAGTTGAGTCAATTTTTCAGAGATATTTGTTCAACTGTGCTTCGAGTTCAGGATATGGAGCCCCTTAAAGTTAATATCGCTGAGATTTTATGTAACATGGAGAAAATCTTTCCTTCTGGATTCTTCGATTCAATGGAGCATTTGCCAATTCACCTAGCATATGAAGCCAAGGTTGGTGGACATGTACAATATCGTTGGATGTATCCATTTGAGAGGTACTGAAGCAATATATTATGTATGTATTAATTCTCATTTGCCACATGTTTCTTTCTTTAAAAAAGTCTTGTTTGTTAATTATAAACTCTATCCTAACATATTTAATGTGACTAGGTTCCTACATCATCTAAAGAAGAAAGTAGGTAATCTATCCAAAGTGGAGGCTTCTATTGTTCAAGCATGGTTGAATGAGGAAGTATCGACATTTTGCTCATTGTACATTGAAAAAAGTATTCAAACAAGAATTAATAGTGTACCACGCAATGATGATAGAGGGCAAGCCGGTTCAGAAGGGAGGCTATCAATTTTCTCATACCCAGGCCGACCTATGGGTCCTCCACTTCGTCGGGTTTTGGGTGAAGATGAAAGAAGGTCCGTACACCGATATGTCCTATTGAATTGTGCAGAACTAAATCCCTTTATTGAGTAAGTCCTTTTTTTTATGAAGTTGAGTAAGTCCTTTTAAACTTATTAATTTTGCGTTTTATCTTATATTAATTGATATTACTGTTACTTTTATAGAAAGTTTGATGCACTTATGAAGGAGAGATATCCATTAATATCAGCTGAAGAAGTAATCAAGTTACGTGACACAAAATTTCCAGAATGGTTACAAGAATATGTATGTCTACTGGATCTTATACAACTTTTAAATAGCATTACCATAAAATTTCTAGTTGATTCAATTTTTTTACTTCAATAGGTGAATGATGTGGACAATGAAGTTGGTATGGAAATCAGACGCATGGCATACCTTCCACATCGAAAAGCAAAGTGTTACAAAGGGTATATTATTAATGGATTCAGGTTCCACACCCTAGAACATGAAGATATCAAGTCAACGATGAATAGTGGTGTTTGTGTTTTGGGAAGCTCGGTCGGTGATGACACCATGGATTACTATGGTATGTTGGAAGAAGTTATAGAGTTAAATTATTTTGGAGAGACCGTGGTTTTATTTAAGTGCCATTGGTATGAGACTTCTTCAAACAATGGAGTTAGAGTTCATCCACGGTTTAATCTCATAGAGATAAACAAAAAATCAAGGCTCAAATCCAACGATCACTTTATACTGGCTTAACAAGCACAACAAGCCTTTTACTTGGATTATCCAAAACGACAAGTGTATAAAGATAGAGGTGAATGGGTGGCAGCGTGCAAAACAAAGGCACGGAGCGTAACTACTGTTGTATTATCAAATGATAATCAAGAGATTGATCCTCGGGCTGAAGGCCCTTTCCAAGAGTTTATCTCGTCTATTATGGAGGGCATCTCTACAGGTGTTGATCTCGATGATTCCAATATTCTCTTTGATGATAATGAAAATGCAGAATAAGTGGATCGGACAGAGCTTCAGCCAAATATTGAACTCGAAGAGCATGTTGAGGATGTAGAAGACGAAGAAGTATTTCTCGATCTATTATCAAAAGATGAACATGCAAATATCCATGAAGATGAAGAACTTGAGTATAGTATCGGTGATGATACAATGGATCAAGAGGATTGATATGCATTAGGCCATGTCTTTTTTATATTTGAAACAAAATATTTTAATACCTTTATGTTTATGTTCTATGCATGCAACCATAATATCTATTACCATTTTAATAGATTGCGATCGTTGATACTATGTAACTTGTATATTGTACTTTACAACAAATGTGTCAAAACAACAAACATTCATTTTTGTAAACTCATGATGCCAATATGAAGAAAATTAAAAAATTATATAATTTACTAAAACGTATATGAAAAACAAGATACTTTAACTATAGTGTACTATGCTATCATATTTCTTTAATAATTGAACAAATAATAATTCGCCAAACCAACTTAGCGACTAATTTAAGGTGTTTTCTTCATTGCAAAATGATCACTGCTATTGTTATATGTTTTTGAGCTAGTCAAGTTATTTTCACAAAATTTGGAATTAATTGCAACGAAATTTATTTTGTCGGAGAAATATGTTGAAATTAAAACTGCATCTGATTTTGAGTTTTTGTTGGTATATAGTTACAAATCTGCTGCTAATAACAACGAACCTTTTTCCGTTGAAAAAACGTCGTTGTTGTTGTCATGTTTCTTGACAATTCAAATTATTTCCTACAACTTTACAACGGAATAGCAACGAAGCAGTCATTCTGTAGGAAAATTCGTAGGTAATTTGTAGATAATTAGCACAAAAAGACATTTCGTTGGTATTCAGTCACTAATCTGTTACTAATAGCAACGACTTTTTTTCTCGTTGGAAAGATGTCGTCGCTGTTGGCCTGTTTTTTTGTAGTGCAAGCCACACCCTTGTCATCTTTACCGACAACAAGAGTGTTGCGACCATTGCTGTAAACCCAGTCCAACACGAGCGGATGAAGCATGTGCAAATTGATTGCTTCTTCGTGCGAGAGAAGGTGCAGCAAGGCGTCCTCAAAGTTCTTCACGTTTCTAATGAACATTAGCTCGCTGACATTTTCACGAAGTCGTTGGGCTTGCTTCCCTTCACTCGCCTTATGTCCAAGATGGGCCTTCATAATATCCATGCCCCTCTTGCGGGGGGTATTAGACTAAGCTTATACGCACCTTTGTAATTGTTAGTTATTTTTTTGCATTTTAGTCCTTTCTTTATTTCTCTCTTATTATGTGGCCATAGTATAAATAGGTTTTTGGCTCAGATGTAAAATAATAATTCTTTCTTTTCACTTTAGATAATGAGAGACGAACCTTGGCCGTCTTCTCCAACAAACCTCTCTTTGTAAACTCATTTTTGTTGCGTTAATGGAAGGTTTTGATTAAGCTTTCACAAACACAAAAGTAGCATTGGTTGCATTCACAAATCGCAAAAACATTATATTCTTGACTAAAATACTAGTAAAATAATTGCAAACGAGATACAGACAAAATATAATAGCATTAATAGCAGCCTCGGTTGCATCCACAAAGGTTAAAGTATCAATCACTAATTTGACAGATGTGGTTGAAACACGGCTGTGGCCAACTTGATTAACATTTGTTCTAGAGGCTTCCTTAATAATTCTTTATTTTCACCTTAGATAATGAGAGACGAACCCTAGCCGTCTTCTCCAACAAACCTCTCTTTGTAAATTCGTTTTGTTGCTTTAATGGAAGATTTTGATTAAGCTTTCACAAACACAAAAGTAGCATTGGTTGCATCCACAAATCGCAACAACATTATTTCTTGATTAAAATACTAGTAAAACAATTGCAAACGAGATACAGACAAAATATAATAGCATTAATAGCAGTCTTGGTTGCATCCACAAAATTTAAAGTATATATCACTAATTTGACAGATGTGGTTGAAACACGGTTGTGGCCAACTTGATTAAAATTTGTTCTAGAGGCTTCCCCAATACCAGCGGTGGTGGTAGTGGATTGGTGGCGAGTGGCGGCATAACGAGTGTCTATGGCGGAGAGAGGAGGAAAACATGGTAGAGGTTATTGCCATTGGTCGATTACCAGAGGAATGGATAGCAAGCCCGTCAAACAACTAACACGTGAACTAGTGTTTTACAATTTTTACCCTATTTCTTCTTTGTTTATTTGTCTCCACTCTAAAGTAGTGTGTATTAAAAACGTATTAATAAAGTGTAATATAAGTGGACGGTGGAGCTATTACAAATATTTCTCCCTTTATTAAAAAAAACATTCTTCCCATATGAAATAATTTGCCAGCATTTTCACATTTTTACGAATTTCTAGTATTCTTTGTATGTAAACAAACATACTTTACTATTTCTTACCAAAAAAAAGGAAATATTTTACCACGAATTGCAGTTGAAAGCTAATCAAGATAGAATTCATGCCTTAGATAATTAGCTATTTATATTGCATGCATACATCAAAAAAGTATTGTGTGCAAGTACGAAAAACCTAAAACCTGAATGTAGATAAAAAAAATGATATATTATAGGTCAAAGACAGATTGCCAGGTCAAAAGACATGTCGGTTTTTGTAAAGCTCTTTCTCTGTACGCATTTCTTCAAACTTTAAGATTTTTTGTCATAAATCAAACCCTCTCACTTTTGAAAAACTCGACTTCGGGTTAATGTTGGGATATAAAGGTACTTTATCGTTGGTGATATGGTTTCCTTAATAGTCATGTTTGCTAGAAGATCCACCATATCAATGTTAATAATTAACCTTCTATTCATCTTCAATAATTGTCATATTTTCTTGGGTTCCACCTGTAAAACACCCCTACAGGAAATCTCTTATTTCTCATAACAATCATAGCTTAATCTTTTGTTAAACAACTTTTGGTATTTCTTCATATCAATCAGTTTTTCATACTTCTCGTTATTTGCTTTGAGTTGTGCTTTCACTTTAACTTGAACATCACATACTTCATTGGTTGCCTTGATACGTCACAATATATAAAAAGGGATCATTTTATTGCTACACTTTTTAATTTCATTAAATCTTTATCTAAGTTGCCTTTTTTAAAGTGATCCTCGAGTAACTTACAATATAGCAATAGGAAAAGCCAAAAAGTGAGAAACTAAAGACCTTATAAGTTTGTCTATGAACACCTTACGGTTTTCACTTAGTCTCAACGATGCATATAGTTTTTAGACAGTGTTGATGAAGACGAAAATTTTCGATTAGGCCTAACTCAAATGGAAAAGTTGGCAAATTGACAATTTCACAAAACACCCTAGCAAATCGTGGACGACTATAAGGAGATGGAGAACCAAGGCTCTTCATCCGATTTTGGGGGTTTGGGATTTAATTGAATCCAAAGTTGTTATTTTGTTTGTGTGTTAATATGAATGTGATTGCCGCTGTCATAATTCTGTTTTTTTTTTTTTGGAACTAAAATAACTTTCTATTGCCAAAAAACAAGTAAGTACAAACCGATCCGAAGATCCAGGTAAAGAGTTCAAACCTCTCCTAATTATCTCCTAGCTATCAATTAAACTAATAAGAGTCATATTCAAGCGGTCGCTAACAGAATAACAAAATGTTGGAGCTGCTTAAACATACGTGCTCTATGAAAAAGCACTTCTCTTATCTGCTGGGTAATACGTAAGTCCATATGTTTGTTATTAAAAATAGCGTCATTCCTCATTCTCCATATAGCATATATCGTCTCTGCTAGAGCCATGCGGAGCATCATCTTTTTCAATCCATTCCCTTGCATATATCGCATAGCCCACGAAAGTTCATCAGTCCATGCAAGTGGTGCGTGATAACAATCAAACCATTGCAACACAACTTCCCAAACTAATCGAGTAAAAGAGCATTTGAAGAACAAATGCTCAAGAGTTTCTGCTTGGAAGCAGAAACAACAAACTCCATCGGTCTCTATCCCAAAATCCCTTATTCGATCTTTTATAGTCAATCTCTTGTAGAGACACATCCAAAAGATAAACAACGCTCGAGGTCGAGCTCTGTTGGTATACAACAACCTGCGCCAACAAACAGCCGGAAATTGTCCTCGAATTTCCATGTACACCTGGCGTGATGGAAATTTTTCCCGTATTTGGAGGATCGGCCAACAGGTAATTTGTGGTACTACCTCCCGAGTCTTCAAAATTCGCTTTAGTATCCACGAACCTCCAGAGTGTGTAGCACAAGTCATAATATTCACACCCTTTGTATAGTACGAATGAATCCATCGTACCCACAAGGAATCCATCTTTGCACTAATATTCCATAATAGTTTGAGCATAAGTGTCTTATTCCAATCCACTATTGATATAATATTCAGACCACCCGCTTTCTTTGGTTCACATACTTTCTGTCAAGCAATCGGTGCTTTGCGACTAATAATTTCCTTGCCACTCCAGAGAAAACTATGACATAGAGACTCAATATGCTGTAACACCTTCTTTGGTAGGGGAAACACTTGCATCCAATAATTTGCAATAGAAAAAACTACACTTTGAATAAGTTGTAGTCTTCCAGCATAACTCAATAGTTTCACCGCCCAATGCTTCATTCTTGCTATAATCTTGTCAATCAGGGGCTGACAAAGCTGAATAGATAATTTTCGAGAGGCCAAAGGAACACCCAAATATTTAAACGGAAGCTCACCAAGTCGAAACCCAGAAGCAGCCCGAATCTCCTCTTTCACCGCAGTAGTGACACCTCCAATATAAATATTAGTTTTGTTTGCATTTAACTTGAGACCAGTAGAGCTTGAAAAATCATGAAACTCTTCTAGTAGCAGCCGAACTAACTCCATATCACCTCTGCAGAATAATAAGAGATCATCGGCAAAACATAGATTAATTAATCCAACCTGCTCACACTTGGGATGATAATTAAAATCTGGAATCTGACGCAGCATTTGAAGTTTTCGATGCAAGTATTCCATGACAATCACGAAGAGCAACGGTGATATTGGATCTCCTTGATGCAATCCACGTTTAGCTTGCAAACACTTACTCGGTTCCCCATTAATCAAATACCGATATGAGACAGATCGCACACAAATCATCACCCAAGTAATGAATTGTGGTGGAAAACTAAACTCATAAAGAATATCCTCAAGAGCGTCCCAATCAACTGTGTCATATGCCTTCTGCAGATCCATTTGAACCATGCATCTAGGAGAGATACCCTGCCGTGTATATCCTCGAACCAGCTCATGAGCAAGAAGAATATTCTCTTGAATAACTTTGCCAGGTATAAAAGCTGTTTGGCTATCATCCACAATAGTAGTAATGACACCACTCAGTCTAGCTGTAAGTATCTTCGATATGATTTTATACACCGTGGTGCAACAATATATTGGTCGAAAATCCTTCATAGACGTAGCATGATTTGATTTTGGTATCAAGGTAACCAAAGTACAATTTGATGCTCGATAAAGTCTATTGTGTTCAAAGAAGTCATATATTGCGGCAAGGATATCATCCTTTATCACTGACCAAGTAGATTTAAAGAATTTCGCTGAAAAACCATCAATACTTGGTGCCTTTGTATCACCAATGCCTTGCAACGCACTCCATATTTCTTCCTGGCTAATAGGCGCTACTAATGTATGTGCAAGACCCGGTGCCAGCTGAGGTCCATTCCTTAAAGCCACTATATCAACCCCAATTCGATTGGACATTCGGGTTCCTACCATATCTGAGTAATAGTTTAGTACCTCTCGTTCAATGTCCTCAAACGCATTCAACACCACCCCAGCTGAAGACTCCAATACTAGCTGACTTTGAATTTTCTTGGATTAGATACATGCATGAAAATATGCATTATTTCCGTCCCCCAGTTGCAGCCACTCAATCTTTGATTTCTGTTGTAAAATCTTTTCCTCAGTAGACCGAGCTAAGAGTAATTTAGCAGTGACATGTTTTTCTTTCAAAATTAATTGACCATTACTCCTATCATTACCAAGTGCCTGCTGGAGATTGGCGAGCTCTAAGCGAAGATTTTGTATCTCCTGCTCTAGCCCAGAAAATCCGGCAGCTAGTGTCTTCATCATTGGCTTAAGCCGAATCAATTTCTACCATACACGGTACATTGCTTTTCCCTCCAAAGGCTATCTCCAACTATCACGTACTAATCCCAAAAAGTTGGGATCATCAACCAAACAATTATAGAATCTGTATATTGGTCTTTTTCTCCGTTGACTAGCTGGTGCATTTTGCACACTTAATAGATGATGGTCAGAAACACTTGGACTTTGAAGACTAATATGAACCTGAGGGAATTGTTGAAACCAAGCTACATTCCCAATACCATGATCAATCTTAGAGTAAATAACCCCCGAAGAGTGTTTATTTGACCATGTAAAGTCACCTCCAATCATGGGGATCTCAAATAAACCCACTATATCCATCATATTTTCCAAATCAACAAATTCAAGTGGTTGAACCGGATGGCCACCCATCCTATCTTGAACACTCAAGACATTATTAAAATCTCCTAATAAAAGCCAGGCACCCGTAATACTAGTGGCGATATGAGAAATCTGGTCCCATAGTATACGTCTAGACCCCAGTTGATTATGAGCATAGATAATAGTCATAAAAAATAACTGATCAGACTGTATAGATTCCACCATACAATGGATAAACTGGTCAGAAGAAGACAAGAAAGTTACCTTCCACCTGCTTTCTTTCCACATAATCCATATACGTCCATTAGGATGTTTATCATAATTATCCAAAAAGTTCCATTGATTCCCAAATCTTTGGCGAATGCGATCCTTCTGACCAACCTTAACTCGTGTTTCCACAAGAGCAGCTAACGAAGTATTAAGCACTTTGAGGTAGGAGCTAACCTCCAAATGTCGTGCTGCTTTGGTTATGCCCCTCACATTCCATGAACAAATCATGATCGACCCTTTTTAGCCCCTACTTTAAGGGCATCTTGCTGGCCATTCGTGTGTCTTGATGCAGTTAGACCTTTCTCCCCTGCTTTGTCCTTCTTTTTTGAATGAATAGTCGTCCAATCTCCATCTTGTCCACCTGTATCATGAACTATACCAAGTTGTCCAGGAGATGTTGGTTCAGTATCATCCACTGGGACCTTAATACAATTATCCACTAAAGTCCCCACATTCTCTGTTATATCTGATGCCACTCCAGTAGCAGTCATTGTCTCCTCCTGCATATTTACCTCAGGAGTAACAACGACTTTAGCAATACCTTATGTAGGTTGAGTAACCTGCTCTTTAGGACGCCATACTTTTTTAACTTTTTTATTCTCCTCCACTCTTGGCTTCTTGCCTGCTGGTGTCCATTCATAAATAATGGTTTGTTCATATACTTGGCCTACAGGATTACAAATTGGGATAGATTGTTTTAGCTCCCGCGTAATATCAATCTCAATCATCACACGCGCATAAGAAACCCGTAATTTTCCTTTAGTACACTCATCCATGAATAAAGGTTTGCCAATAACACTAGCAATCTTACTAAGGCTACTGGTACTCCATAGTCCCAAAGGTAGCTGAGGGAATTTAACCCATACTGGAACAAACTTGTGAGCATCTTTCTTGAAATCGTAATCTATGGTCCATGGTTTCATAATTAATGGAGAATTATAAATCATGTGAACACCACTCATCAAAACCAGATCACGATCCTCCGCCGTAGCAAATCGAAGAAGAAAGTATCCTTCTTCATTATAATAGATTTCTGGCATACGGAGATTTTCCCATAGTTTCGAAATAAAATTCTTTACTGCATGCATGGAGAATTCTTGCCCCAACCCGTAAAAAAATAATGTATTCTTCCAAAACTCAATCTCTGAGTTAATATCCATCTGCTCAATCACCGCTGCCATCTGTCCATCAATGTCCGTCGAAGGGAAATATTGCATAGCCAGCGATTCATTAGTCAAACGATTCCCTTTTACTACCGAAACCCATGGTTTAGCCAGCATCTGTGTATTCTGTCTTCCTATATTATCTGCCTTATCGCCTGGACTTTCAGTTTTTGTTCATGTGGCTCAACAGTAGCAGGTTCATGGGGAATAAGATCTCGGGTGTCTTGATTTTTCAGAATATCTTCCGTAATCTGTGGGATCGATTCAGGTACAGAGAGAGATCGTTGAACAGTCACCGCAACGGGAGGGACCGGCGCCTGTTTCCGCGGTCGGCCATGCCCTCTTTTGGCTTGCTCAGCCATGTCGCCGCCGCCGCCTGTATCAATTCCTAGAATGATGGAGTCAATCTCTCCTATCTTAAATGATTTTAATTCTAATTAGCATTGCCATTAAAATGAGATATTTTTAAGAAAATTGAGAAAGAAGGAGGTCTAGAAGAAGGAGATGGAAAATTAGACTTTTAATTCATTGATTACTTCTCCTCCAAGCTCATGCTCTTGCTTATACAGTAAACTAATTCTAATAAAAGAAATTAAATAATGAAATGACGAAAAAGGACAAATTATGTAACAACAATATAGTGTAGCATATTGTGCAATAGTAGGCCTGCCAAATTTCTTCCAAATGCACTCCCTTGTTCTTTACAATGGTTGCTTTGGTTCTCCAATCACAATCTTACACGTGGTGGCTGTACTTTTTTCTTTCTCCTCATGAAACGACGCCACTTTTCCAGTTGATCTGAAAACTACTCATTTAACTAAAGTATTTGCTGTGTAAATCACATTCATGACATTCCCTTTTTCCATAAGTAGATCCTTGTCCCCAAGGATCTGACTCTTGAAGTTTGGAAGTCTTATAAGTATACATTTCTTTTGCAACAATGAACAAACTTTGGGCTTCACCTAGCCACAACTTAAGTCCATAAGATCCACAAGCACACATTTTGTTCAAGTTAATAACATCGAGCCCTAAATACATCCAGAAAATAAGATGTACCACGAGAGGATTCAAAAATTCGTTAGATATTTGGTTATGCTCAATCTTAATCATACCCATATGATATTTCATAGTTCCCATGCAATCATTAATCTGTGTAGTTACTTCTTCTTGCATAACTGAAGGCATAGCACTTCATGATGTCTTTTCAGTATCAATTGAATTTTTGCATACTCATGAGACACGACTCACTTCTTTTGCATGTACGCCATCTGTATATATGGTAACAATTGCCCTTATCATTGGTTTCATCATTTTGAGAACCTGCTCAACATATTCTCTGCATTTTCCCATGTGTGGATTAGCACTAGACTCATGCCTACCCTTTAGTTCCACTTTTCTCAACAATCTAGAACAACACCTCATCTTTCTCATATGAAACCCATAATCATTATGTCCATCATTCAATCTAGTAACGTCATGCTTGGATAACCAAATCTCTTTAGTTATATTACATATCCTCCATGGATGCTCCATCTCGATGTCTTTATGTGAATATCATAGAAACAATATATGTCCTTGTCGTAACCAACTTGATAAGTAATAAATGTATCATAAGGACATTTCTCTAAGTTCACATAATCAACACAGATCAAACATAGAAACTCGACAACTTCAACGTTCTCAAAAAGGTTTAGAACTAGTTCGATAGCAGTTAGCAGCAACACCTTTAGCCAATCGTTATTGGAATTACTCTTTACATTATAGCTTGGTTCGACCCAAATACATTTTTCTCCATCTCTAAACCCCTCTCCAATAATATGAATATCATCTCTCAAAAAGTAACAGTAACCACCATAGGCCACATATGCAACAGTTCTGACCATAACAACTCATGTGGTACCAAGTATTGAGTGAACAAGATTTTGCAAATGATCGGGTGGCTTGAATGGCTTAACCTTCTCTGCAAGGCAAGAACTCCCATGTTTCCAGCTACACACATTTGTAGCTCTTCTGTAATATTCCTGATTATTATAAAACAAAAGGGACTAATATTCTCTATACCAAAAATGTCAAATTATCAACATATTAAGAACTTGGATCCTTCCCCATGTACATGACAACTTAAGCAACCTTGCAACTTTACTTGATTCATAAACACATTTGAATCCATTGCTAAGAAAGAGACTGTCATTGCTAGAATTGTTAACAAACCCACCAAATAAATGTTCATTTCCCATAATATTAGTACAAAGACAGGTTGTCCCTCTTAATACATCACCGTCGTGTTTCTATAATTCTGAACACCTCAAAAGAATTTTGAACTCCACAGAGACGAACAAGGACCATTCCAATCCATTTACATATTCACCAGGGTCCAATAGATGAGTAACCAGAATGTTAGTATGAAAATAATAATAAGATTTATATATGTATCCTTCGTTGTAGCAATTTTTGGTTCCCCCAGTTGTAAGCTTTTTATCCAACATATGAAGATAGTTTGTCATTGGTATCCCCCTCAGTTCACTGAAAATGAATGCATCAAACACGTGGAATGTACCTCTTGGCACACTCAATCCCTTATGTTTTCTTGTTAGAAACTGACATAGTGTTTAAGTTTCAAGGTTGTCGATGTTCTCCTCGTCATGTGCATTGCATGGGTTTTCATTCATAACGTCAGTAGCAAAAGAATACTTTAATTGAAAACCCAGTTCTGCAGTTTTCTCGGTTGTCAAATCTCTTAGCACATACAAACACCTTTTACCACAATAGATAGATCATGCAAAATGTCATTACTCTCATGTTTTAGTCTCTACATCTCGTGCTTGCGCTCTAAATCAGCCAATTCTGACGAAACAACTAAGCCTACTGAACAAAGGGTCGAAGAATAAGAGACTACTCCTTTATTTTGATGCACAACCTTGTTTTCCCTCGTAATTTTGATTACACGGTCATATTCATTGACGACTTCCTCCCTATCATGAGTGATTTTAGAAAATTTTCCATTGTCATCATTATACTCAAACTTCACTCATATATCAGGGATTTCGTCAAACAATTGAAAGACATTATTTCTTGCCATTGGTTTGTTATGTTTGCTCACAGGTAAATCATCAAATGTGACCAAGAGTTTTAACATCTCCTTTAACATCTACACTTAGCATAGCACAACCAAGCTACGACTTGAAAAAATTTACATCAAGAAGGTGCGATGAGAATACATCCATTTGTTGCACAATGATTTTGTGTATATGCAAGTTTTTACAGTCCCATGGATTAGCATGAAGAAAATCAACTTGGATCAAGTTGCACTGAGACCGGGGATCGTTAATGACAACCTAGTAAGTGAGTTTATGCCCACTATGACCCTAGGGAGCCATCAACTATCATCCGACTTCATGAGGTCCATTTCACCACACAAAGAATAAACGAACATTGCGACATAAAGAAGAAATCCACGGAGATGTGGAGCGCTTACCAAAAAATATCAAAGGAGTTCGCATCAGAGTAGTTAGCTACAAGCAAGAGGGCATTCCAATTCAACCACCAAGGAAGCTTAAAGCCGACTATAGGTCACTTAAAGCTTGTAACAAAGAGCTTTATTTATTTGTAAGTTCGAGAATTCTACCACTTATCAATGTTGGAAAAGTTTCATGGGAGCAAGCAAAAATTATGATATGCATAAAACGAGAAGACACTCAAACATATGGGAGATCATAATTAAAGTTATTTAGGATCAAACCATCAATAGTCCTCCACGCTTTATGTATTTTGGAGCACTCATAACCGCATTATATATCAAAGAAGGTTGTCCGGAGCTTGATACAGACATCCACCATCGAAAAACATATCCCATCAATCACATTGCAAGGTAAGTGATAGAAACTACATTCAACACTAACAAAATATCATCAATATAGTCAATTGAAGAAACTTTACCACATTCGCCGAAAGGATAAAAGACGGCGTGCAAGCAATTGCATGAGGTGAAAGAACAACTGGAAAAGGAGAATGTGGAGTTAGTGAGTCTGTTGGAAGAAATCAAGGAGCACTTCCAGAATAACAACACTCTCCATTAGGGGGAGTTGAGAGAAATCGAGGAGAGTTCTACAAATGGAGAAAGCAACACCATCACCAGCCCAACGAGTGTCCTTTGAGCTCGATCAGGGGAGTCCTTTGATCTTTACTTAAAATTCTTTCTATTTTATGCAATGAAGATATCGCATGATTTTAAGTTTGGGGGTGGTAGCTATTGTATCTGTTTTACTTATTTGATATATATTTATCTTTAGAGTCTTTTTTATTTAATAAGTCATTAGAATGGAGTTGGAAGCATGAAAGCATGAATAAGTAGAAATCAATGATAGTATATGCACAATATTGTACAAATTTGCGATGAAGGAATACGTGAATACCTTTGGTACATCTTGTGTAATATGGTAAAAAACATGTTTTAGTTTCATATACACCTTTCAATCTGCTGTTGTGTATAATTGTGAAGAGAAGGTTGATTATTTATGATATTATAGTAATAAAGCACGTGATTGTGACTCTTGAACAAATTGTTTGACTATTGCTTGAGATAGTGGTAGATGTAAATGTATTGAGGAAATGAAATAGTAAATCATTTCAAAGTTTGAGTTTTAGCCTTTCAAGATAAGAACCCTTTATGAACATAATATTATCCACATAACCCCACTGAAGTCTTCTCTATGAGCCTTTGCTTATGAAGCCTACTTTTCTACCATGAACCGAAAAAGATAAAAAAAAATATATCCTACCCATTTCTAGAGATGGCTGTAGTAGATCGAATGAGGAATAAGGTAGGAGTTCAAGAAAAAACATGAGCGAAAAAAAAATTAAATAGAAAAGGAAGATGAATATAATAGAGAACCCGAATAACATGTGAAAAAACTTTAAGTTTGGGGGTGTTTTCAAAATATCACAAAGTATAAGATGGTTTGATTCTTGCGAAAATGAAATGATCCCAGAAAGAGCCTAAAATGTATGGCCAAATGAAAAAGACACAAACAAGGGAGGAAAGAGTAATACATGAGTGGTTTACTATATACATCTCTAGAACTCATATATAACTTTTTCCATTATAGCCCACACCCGAGCCTACATTACAAGCTTACAAAGTCCCAAATGATCCTTAACATATGAAATCTATTTGATTCAATGGCAATAGAAGAGTGAAGAGTAGAAAGTGAAGTGATTATATGTTAAGAGCTATGGTCTTATAAGTTTGCAACATGAAAATAACTCTTATGCATAAACAATAGTATAACACACTATTAGAGCACATGAAACACATGTGAAGATGACTGTATTAAACCGATGTGCTCGTGTTCCTTTATTCTATCTCATCTCGTGTTCTGACCATAAGTTGCATTTTGAGAATTCCCGCGTATACATGTTGGCATGTCAAGGATTACATTTTAATTTAGATCAAGTCAGTTAAGTAAGTTTTCTTGAGGACAAACAAAGGTTTAAGTTTGGGGGTATTTGATAAGCGTCTCATTAGCATGATTTAAGTATCAGTTTACTTATGCTTGTAAATACTTATGATGGCGTATTTACTTGTTTTAGTATTATTTATGTACTCTTAGGTATTAGGGAGTCAAGACAAAACGAGGCTAAATAAGGCCAAAAATTGATGTTTGGGCGACAATTGGTCAAGACACTATTTCAGGATATTCAAACGCTACGGGAGCGCTACGGCACTACAAAAAAATGAAATACCAAACATAGTGCAATTGAAGAGAAGACACAAGGAGACCACAAGGAGGAAATCAAAATGTCGTGCGATCAGCACCGCATCACGCGGGTGACATGCGATAAAGATGGCACATTGCGCGGGGGTCGCACGATCAAATGAAATTTTGGGCCGAAAGTCAAAAACCCTAGAATGCAGCCCAAAGCAGAGAAAAACTATAAATATGAGGCTATGTTCAGCAGTTAGGGCACGACGCTCACAGCTCTCAAAACACATTCATAACCACTTTCAAGTTTCAACCAATTTTTGACAGAGAAACCCTGATAGTTGTCATCAGAGAGAAAACGCCATCAAAGTCTTGTTTTAGTTTAGTTGAGCCATTGTTAGAGAGAAAATAGTTTGTGAAGAAGAAGATAGCAAAAGGGGGTACAAAGAGGGTCAAGCAACAAAGTTCCACTGGATCCGAGAAGCTTTCCTTTACCTTTTTACTTTGTCTATGGTATTGACTTCTTTATTGATTGTTGAACTCATGACTTTGAGAAGCTAATCTACTAGTTGTTTAGAGTATGAGAGTAATTCTAATTTATGAATATGTTTATTTGATTTACTTGATGTGTGTTTGATGATCTTGAATGTCTAGATCGAATAGTTACTTATGTTGCGTAACTGGCCTTACTCTCGCTGGAACAACACAGAAGCACCCATTTGGGGCCGCTTAGAGTGTAGAAAGCTAAGGATAGTCAATTGTGAAAGCAACTGGTGTGCAATATTTAGATCACACTAGATCAATCTTGACTAAGTACGTTTTAACACGATTCAAATGAGTTAATTGGATTGCAAACTTGACATCTCTTCTAAAACAACTGACAATTGGGTTGATCCGTTAACACGGTAGGTTATTAGAGACTCATAGGTGTATGGTTGGGAGAGCTCATACCATATGTCACGGATCCATTAGACATGCAAACATCAAATAGATATCAAGTACTGTAAGTAGATATAAGTAGTTTGTCTATGAACTATTATTGTTAAATTATTGTGAAACCCAACCTCTAAACAATCTTTCCAATTATTGTTTACAACCACATCCAATCAATCGATCATTAAAGTCAGCTTTCTAGTTTAGTTTAGTTTAGTTAGTTATCAATCTCTCTTCCAAATATTCTTAGTTTAATTGCTTACTTGTTTTTATTGTTTTGATTAGTTTCATTGCTTTAATTGTTTCCTTGCATTCAAACCCAAAAACCCAAAAAGATACTTAATTATTGTTCTTGCATTCTTAGATTGATTTTTATTGCATTCTACTTTAAGCATTTTTGGCATAAAAAGCATTCAAAGCATCTTTAGTATACAAAGCATTCATATCATTCATAAGCATTCATCTTGCAAGCATAAGAGAAAAGATCGTGACAATTGTTAGTATTTTGCATTTAAGTGATTCATACATACAATTATCACTCATTTCGGATACGATACTTGGTTCGTACTATACTTACCATTTTATTATTACTTGATTCATGCACTTGCGACAAAGCGGGATTTAGGTGTAACATTTCTTTGTTGACTTATATTCTATTTTATTACATCCTACACGCCCATCAAAACCCCATTTATAGAAAAATATGCCTTCAAAGTCATTTGGTCAAATACCTGGCAGCTGAACATTTCTTCCTCTGTTTCATTCAATTCCCTCACAAGAATTTTGTCAAACACATTAGGTTCACTTTTTGCAACTCTCTTCACTAGACCAAGAGTATCTGATGCAAATATGGACATGGTGACAAAAGAAGAAGATTACAAGAATTCAAATGAAGAAAATGTCACAAGAATGGACCAAATTCGCACTTTAAATGGACCAATCACAAGAGGGCTTACTAAGAAGATGGGAGCGTCTATTTATAGGCTAATTAACCAAGTTTGAATCCATAATGATAAAGGAGGCCCAAATGAGCAACAATGATGGTCAAATCTAATCCAAGTGACCTTTTAAATAATGGACAAAAGTCAAAGACGAGTTTTGACCATTCTTTCATCATTTTCTAGTCTAGTTAATGTATTTTTATTTTTTGGAAGACTCTTTCATCATTTTCTAGTCTAGTTAATGTATTTTCTTTTTCTAGAAGTTGTTGGAAGGTCATAGTTGATTTCTTAGTGACCAAGTTTGTCTCTCCTATAAATTAGGAAGATCATTTTCATTGTAAGACAACACTTATCATATTTATAAACTTTGTGAGATTTTATTTTCTTTGGTTCTTTGAAGAACTATTTTCGAACTTATCAAACGGTTCATCACCCTCGTTTGTGGCGTTCAAATTCGACTTATCAAACGGCACCCTCCATAACCGTTTGTGGCATCTTCATTATACCAAGGTTCGTGTTTTGTATCAAGTAGCGGGTCGCGGTCTCCATACCAAGGACCCTATTTGCACTAAGGCAACGGGTCGAGGTTCCATCCAAACAACCTGAAGATAATGATCCTACGTTTAGCATACGAATACCATTCATTCATGCTAGATATCGTATTATTTGGTATCTAGAACAAAGGTTTTATCTTTCAGGTCCTATCCGTTCATGGTTTAATCTTCTGATTACCAAAAACATCTATATTTAGTTTGTGTTTTTATTTCTTAGCAACAAAAAAAAAAGAGAAGAAGAAGAAAAAGAAAAAGGGACAAAAAAAAACAAAAATGTCCAAAAAAGAAAGAAAGAAAAGAGTACCAAGAAAAAAAAAGAAAAAAATAGTGGTACAAAAAAAGAAGAAAAGAAGAAAAGAAAAGAAATAGAAGTATCAACTTTATTTCTTTTGTTGCTGATTTCTTATTGGAAAATACCTTTGGTGCACTTGTGAGAAAAATAAAATATATTTGGGTTTGATTTGTTGCTCGGGGTTGATACACCTTTGTTTGATTCCGTTCGATTTAGTTTGAGAAGAACCTATTGAGAATATACGAGTGGAAAAAGGCAGTGAGTGTGAGATTATTATAGGGAAAAAAGCCAATATATTTGAGTGATACGCGAGCGACATATTTTGAGTGAAAAAAAAAACTTGAGAGTAAACAAGTAAGGGAGTGTTGTGAGGTTTTTTTCTTTCTAACATTTCTTTGCAGGTTATCATGTCTAAATATCAAGAAGAAAATGCCCTTTATGCCGATTACACTTCGTTTACACAAAGAGTTTTAAATGCACAATTGAACGATGAGGAGAACGATCAACGAGATAACATCTTTCAAACTAGATGTCATGTTCATGAAAAGGAGTGTAGTGTGATAATTGATGGCAGAAGTTGCACCAATATTGCTAGCACCACGCTCGTTGAGAAACTTGGGTTGTCTATTGTGAAACATCCACAACTATACAAGCTTCATTGGTTCAATGATTGTGCTAATGTGGAAGTTGACAAGCAAGTGATAATTTCATTCAGCATTGGGAAGTACAAAGATGAAGTTATGTGCGATGTTGTTCCAATGCACGTCGGATATATACTATTGTGGCGTCCATGGCAGTTTGATCGTAAAGTTAGCCACAATGACTTTAAAAATAAGTATTCTTTTGTTCATAACGAAAGAAAAATCACCCATGTTCCTTTAACACCAAATGAAGCTTTTGAAGATCAAGTGAGATTTCAAAAGAAAGAAAATGAGCAAAAAAAAGAGTGTGTTAAAAAAAATGAGAATGAAAAACAGAAAATTGCCAACAAAAAAGAACTTGAAGCTTTGACAAATGAGAGAAAAAAAGAGAGTGCTCAAAAAGATGCGAGTGAGAAATAGAGAGTTTCCAACAAAAAACAAGTTGAGATTTTGGCAAATGAGAGAAAAATAGAGAGAAGCAAGAGAGTGTGTTTTCAAATGAAAGTGAGTTGGAAAGTGGAGTATTTTTTAGAACTAACAAATAAATATCTTCATTGCCAAGCTCAAATGCATTTCTCTTTCAAGAATATGATGATCTCTTTCCCAAGGATATACCGCCCGACTCGCGTTTGTTTCATATGATGTGCATCAATTGGAAAGCAATCAGAATTTTGGTAAAGTATCACCAAACCATACTTTGGATTATATTCTAACTGAATAGCATGAATCTTGTGTGGTTATGAAAGTTAATTTGGGAAGTGGTTATCATCAAATTACCATGAAAGAGAGAGATGAATGGAGAATCATTATTATAGCAAAATCTGGGTTGTACAAAAGAATAGTGATGCTTTTTGATTTTACTAATGCCTCTAGTACTATCATGCGATTGATGAACCATGTTTTGCATGCCTTTATTAGGAAAATCTTTACTGTTTGGCTTGATGATACTCTCGTGTTAAGCAAGAACTTTGATGGTCATGTTAGACATTTGAAACTTGTTTTAGATGCTCTAAGAAAAGAAGAGTTTGCTAACTTGAAAAAGTGTACTTTTTGCACGGATAATCTTGTGTTTCTAGAATTTGTTGTAAGTTCACAGGGTATACGTGTTGGTGAGGAGAAATTCAAGGCAATACAAGAATGGCCTAGTCCAACAAGTGTGGGAAATGTTTGAAGTTTACATGGATTGGCAAGCTTTTACCGACGGTTTGTGAAAGATTTCAGTACTATAGCTGCACCAATCACCGAAGTGATAAAGAAAATCATTGGAGTCAAGTAGGGAGAGGAACAACAAAAGGCTTTTCAATTACTTAAAGAAAATTTAACCAATGCTCCTTTACTTACTTTGCCTAACTTTTCCAAAAGTTAACCATTGTCCCCTACTTGTTCTTATTTGTTACCGAGGCCTTTTCAGGACTTATTCGGAATGTAGAGCAAGATGGACTAATTAAGGGTATTGTTTTGTGTTGTCATGCTCTAGTGGTGTCTCGTTTATTGTTTGCTGATGATACACTACTATTTTGCGAGGCTAGTGTGGAAGGGGCTTTGTAACAACACTATGCTAGGGCGTCATGTCAGGAAATTAATCGGAGAAGTCAGTGGTGGTATTTATCAAGAATATGGGGGAGGATAGGAAACGCAAAATTATAGATATTTTGGTGGTGCAAATTGCTGACAAACAGGACAAGTATCTGGGGCTGCCGGTGGTAGTGGGAAAAACAAAAAAACAATTATTTGAGTATATTAGAGATAGGGTGAGGGAAAAACTGCAAGGGAAAATTAGCTTTCTGGTGCCGAAAAAGAAATTCTTATCAAGGCAGTGGCACAAGCTATGTCTACTTTTGCGATGGGTTGCTTCCGTCTTCCAGACTCTTTTAATTTTGAGCTTGAATCCATGATAGTGCGGTTTTGGTAGGGGAGCTTAGATAATAAGAAAATTCATTGGCTAGCTTGGGAAATGATGTATGTGGAGAAGAAGGAGGGGGAATGGGTTTTCGTGACTTAAGGGCATTTAGTAATGCATCATTGGCTAAACAAGTGTGGCGCTGGCGCATATGGAAATATCCGAACAACCTTGTGGGACAGATATTCAAAGCTAAATATATTTCGGGTTGTTCTGTGCTCGAAGCTAAATCTAAAGGGAATGTGTCATTCTCTTGGGAGATGTTTGTTTGGCACAATTTTGATGATCGCGAGGGTATTGAGGTGGCAAGAGGGGAATGGAGATGATATTTCTGTTTGGAAGGAGGGGTGGTTGCCGAGATCGGTGACTTTTAGGCCGAGCACCCTGCCTCTCTTGGGGACAGATAATTGGAGAGTTGTTGATTTGACTTATCTGGACACGAGCTGGTAGAATCTTGATGTGGTGTGCAGTATGTTTTGGTAAGTTGATGCATCTTTAATACTTGCTATTCCTCTAGGAAGTATACATAATAAAGATCAACGTATATGGCACCATAGCAAGTTCGGGGAATTTACTGTGAAGAGTGCGTATCATATATTATTGTGAACCAATGATTAGAGGTAAGGAGGGAGATATAGTCGAGAAATGAGGATAAGGATTGAAGATTTTTATGGAAGACCCATTGCCCAAACAAAATTAATTTTCTTTGTGGAGACTATGTGCAGATATTGTCCCTACGAGGTGCAAATTGGCGCAACGCATACTCCTAGTGATTTGAGTTGCGCGGGGTGCTTGAGAGGATCAGAGGACCTTTTCCATGTGTTGTCGGAGTGATATGTTTCTCTTTAGGTATGGGCATTGTTATTTCTTCCTTTGGGGGCATGTATTTTGGCCGGGGAAGATGTGGTTAAATGGACGCACAGAGTTACATTGAATTGGGATAGAATGATGGTGTCAATTTTTTTTTCTTGCATGCTGGACTTTATGGGGGAACCGCAATAAGATTGATTCGGGGATCGGGCAACCACGCCATTGGATATTGCAACGTTGGTGGAGGCATTTTCTGGGCGCTGGAGTAGTGTAGTTGGAGAGGTCATGAGGTCACAAAGATTGGAGGTGACGCGTTGTACTCCCCCGACAAAGTCGTGGCTGAAAATTAACTTTGATGCAGTGGTTTTTTCGAAAGAGGAGGCCGTGGGGATATGTGTTATTGTGAGAAATTTGGAGGGAACGGTGTTGGGAAGGTTCCAAAGGATAATAGTTGTGGCAATGCAATATCGTCTGGGACCCGTGGAGTAGGGAGAAGTTGGGGATATTATCACTGAATATTGTCCGGAACGCCTATCCCGAATTTGAGAAAAAGAAAGCAATATTATTTTATTAAGGATCTTGAGTGAATTACAAGGGGGTCGTGTGGGGAGATAGCTACTTCTTGTAAAAAGTGCTTTTTTGCTATTTTGTTAAGTACAATTGTGTGTTGTGTAGTGAATTTGGCGAACGTGTACTTGTCCTTTTGATGTTGAAATGAGGGGCTATTTATAGTGCTAGCCTTGGGGTCTTCATCCAATGAGGATCGGTCTGCCGTCTTAACTTCTGGTGGTGGCGATAGCTAATGCTGTGAGGGTCTTCTGCGCCAATGAAGTTGTCTGGCACGAGGTGGACAATAACATGAGTTGACTGAGTTTCTTCTGACCAGATAATGATGGTGCCTGCTCCAATCGTCTTGTGGGTTGTTCTGAGCCAATGAGGGGGAGTCGATCCTGCACCAATCATTGGTCTGAACCGGTAGAATATTTTGCTTTCTGCTCCAATATCAGTCTTGGACCAATGAGGTATGGTATTCCATCATAATGAGAGGTGGTTAGGAGCTTCTTTTATCATGGGTAGTTGACATTTCCTTCGAGTCGGGTCGTGTCGTTGTGATGCTCGTTTCAGCCTGGAGGGTCTGACTATCCTCCGAGTCGTGCTTGTCCCTGTATATTTCGATGGGGTTCTTTGTGTCGTACTTCGCCCGAGTAGCTGCGAGATCTTCCGAGTTATGTCTGTCTTTGTTTCGTTATATTGAGACCGTAGATGAGAGGTCTTTTTTATTTGACCCTTCCTTATATTCACTCGTTTCTTTATTGTGTTGTGTTATCTTCCTTCCTCAAACATATTTTGGCTAAGTGTTGGATGCTTCCGTTCGGGGGTCCCTTATCGCAGGTCTCATGAGATTCGGGTGGAGTTAGCCAGTCTTGATGGATCGTCATATCGACCTGGAAGGGGAGGGGGCTCTCGTGACCTTCCTTATGGGTACCCGGATCGTGGGTGACTCTGGGTTGTTAGGTGGAACATACCCGAGTCTTTTGATCCAAGTCGTATACCCTTATTGGGTTGTTAGCTGGTCGTGATTCGGGGGTATCTTCTCCTGGTATTTAGACCGTGTACCCTTATTGGGGCGTTAGTCGGTCATGACCCGGTGGTACCTATTTCCTAACCCTTGGTCTTTTTGTGGGGTACCCGTTTTGCCTTTTTTCGAGGGCGTGGCGGATTACGCAAACACGGAGATTGTTGCGGCTCTTACAAGTGTTAGATTGGCAACATCATTTGGGTGGAGAAGAGTGATTTTTAAAGGGGATTATTTAGAGGTTATTGATGCCAATAATAGGAGTATGATTATAAGCGGGGGGGGGGGGGGATCTTGCTGGTGATATTTTGCGCGCGTGCACGAATGTTCCAATTTTCTCTTTACTTGGATACGAAGAGAAAGAAATGAGGAGGCACATCTTCTTACGCGATCATCGACGAACGATATGGATGCCCGAATTAGTATTTGTTTATTATTTTCTTGGTTTTGCTGTTCTTTAAGTTGGCATTTGGATTTGTGTTTTCAGATATTTGTTTGAGTGTATGAACTATTTCTCAGTTTGTCGAAATCGAACTGCTAATGAAATCCATTGCTCTCTTTTTGCAAAAAAAGAAAAAGAAAAAAAAAGAATAAAAAACAATTGACCATGTTTGCAGTTGATGTGGAACTGAATCATGCTTTTCGCTATTAATTCGTTTAGTTACATGGGCTCACCTGGGCTAGGTGCGTTTTTGCAATTTAGCACTTATGTTGTTATTCTTTATAATTTTGTACCACTTCAAGAATATTTAATTATTTTTTTAGCCCACTATTTTTTGCTATTAATCAAAACTTTTGTTGTTTTTAGTTCTCAAATTCTTGTAAAGTCCTTGTATGATTTATATCTTATTTATGGACTAATAAAAATATATGATTCCTAAAGAATTTAAAAGAATAAAAAATCAATCGAGGGTCTCTAACGACCCTTTGCCTATCTTCTTATCGTAGCTCATGATAAAATAATTTTTTGGGTCCGCCCCTATTTATTTGGCTATCATTTGGGCATTTTGCTGATCAACAATTATGTATTCTGATACCTCACTAATTTTTTATTTTTAGTTTTTAATCACTAAGTTAATTCAAACAATATACATCTCTCATCAAGTGACTCCAATATAATAACCATCAGATATCTCTCTCTCCCCCCTTATTCTTTACTAGCAAATAGAGCACGCGGTTCCCGCGAGCATTTTTTTTTTCAATGTCATTTTATGTGCATGGGTTAAAGAAGAAGATTCATCCACATGACTATTGGTATTTTTCAATAGAAGAATGAAGGAGTTTGACTAAATGAAAGCATGTACCATAAATTTGGAGTAGAAAAATTGAAAAAAGTAGATTACGGGGTAAGTAAGACATTAATTACAATTAATAGTATAATTAATTAGTCTAACTTAATTTGTAAGACTACTTTGGGGATTTAATAACATATTTTTATATTGTAGCTAAAACTTAAAGGTCAAAGTTGAAAATTAAAAGATTGGTGTCACAATGAATTTATTTATATAATAATATATAAATTATCGAGAAACAGATTTCAAGTCTCTTACTTCACACTTGATCGTTCTCTTATTTTTATTAAGTGTTATTACAAAGGCTGGTAATGTATTGTATTGTGCTTTTCGAACCAAATGGACAATTATGTTCACACTCTTTGAAGCTTACTTTAATTACAATTTTTTTTGTAAGAAAATGGTTACAAACATCAATGTAAGCACCTTTACGGTTGTATTATAATATTAATGGCAATAATAGTTTATGCAATTATTAAAAATCTTAGTTTTTGGGCAATAAGACAAATTTTAACAAGTGCAAATTTATTACTCTTGTTTAAAATAAACTTATAGTCTATAAGCCAACAAGACACTCAAACTTCATGTGACTTCATTTAGTTTTATTTTTTAGGCACTCAAACTTCATGTGACTCAAATTTTAGGCACTCAAACTCTTGACTAATATATTACTTTTTATTTTTGAAAAAAAAAACATCATCGTGAAGATGATCGGCGGCGGGGGCGGGGGTGGGGGGTAAGGACGATGATGGGTGTGGGGGTGGGCCGGGGGGGGGGGGGGGGGTAGGTGGGTGCAGGACGATGGTTGTTTTTTTTTTTTTTTTTAAATCTAGATATAAATATATTATAATACATAATGATTATTTATATATATATATATAAATATATATATATATATATATTCTTGAGAAACGAAATTTAATTTGAAATCTTCCCATAGTTTATTGAACCTAAGAAGTATATAAAATATAGAGGTTTATTTTTAGGATGTTAAAATATGGTTATTATAAAATTGTGGGGTGTAAATATAATTATTCAAAGGATAAAAAAAAAACTAAAAAAAAAAATGAAGGGTAGATTCGTAACTTCAACGAAAAAGGACCAATGAGACACAATAGAGGACCAATTTTGAAACTAAAGTTGCTTTAGAGGACTAAAAACGGCCCTTGCCACTTTAGAGGACTAATTTTGAAAAGTGAATTCTTTAAAGGACCAACTTTGCGAAATTACCTAAAATTGTTGTACCAAAGTCAGTCATCATGTGCCAACACAAAAAGAAATTACCTGTCTCCCGGCGGTTTCCGTCAATCCTTCCTCCACTTTCCACATTTTTAAATCTTACTTTAAACATTCTTAAAGGTGTCTTACTCGGTTTTCTGAATGCTAGGGGGGTCACCACTGGGTCACCCCCTAGTAATTTGACACGTGTCCCACTCACAAATTTATTAATTTTTTTTGCAGTAATGTTTTTTTTTTCTTTTTTGCAGTTATTTTTTTTTTGACAGTTTTTTTCTCTTCTTTTTTTAAAATGAATAAGTTTTAAAATATTATTTTGCATTCCAAATTAAACTTTCAAAAGCTGAATTAGTTAGGAAATTATCAAAAATAAAATCACGTATTTTGTATGAGTATTGTAATAAAAATATTTTTTTTCCAAAAAAAAAGTATAGCTGCAATTGATAAAACAAATACGTGGTTTTATCTATAAATTATTTTGTACATATTATTCATGAAGTATCATTTACAAAACTGAACAAAAAATTTGGTTAAAACATGAGTGATATAAAAGTATATAGTTGAGACAATAATGTTACGTTTTGTATGAGTATTGTAATGAAAATAATTTTTTTTCAAAAAAAAAGTATAGCTGCCACTGATAAAAAAAATGCAACGTTATTATTTTTCAAAACTTTTATTTTTGATAATTTCCTAATTAATTCAGCTTTTGAAAGTTTAATTTGGAATGCAAAATAATATTTTAAAAATTATTCATTTTAAAAAAAGGAGAGAAAAAAACTGTCAAAAAAAATAACTGCAAAAAAAAAACATTACTGCAAAAATATTTAATAAATTTGTGGGTGGGACACGTGTCAAATTTCTAGGGGGTGACCCAGTGGTGACCCCCCTAGCATTCAGAAAACCGTCTTACTCATTTGAACTTAATTAACAAATCATATAAAATTGTAAGAAAGACAATATCTACCTAGAATGGTACTTCATTTGAATAAGATCAAACCATACATTTCAAAAACATTACAATTGTCGAATTGTTACAAAATGCGTTTATATATTTAACCATTAAATTTGGCCCTAAAGAGTTTAAGTATGGTTGTGCATTTGGATCGAATCGATCGAATCGAGACTGAAAGTCAATTTCGATCCTGGAGAAATGAGGATCGAAATCAAATCAATTTAAAACGATCTGATTCGATCCAAAATTATTCGATTTCGATCCGATCCGATTTGATTTCGATCCTTTTTTTTTCTTATTTAATTTAATACCAATGGAACCAACCACAAACATTCAAATAGAGTTACTAAATTACAAAATTCACTTTCATATGGTTCTCAATCACACTTTTTGACTCAAAACACAAATCAATTATAAAATATACACTTTCACAAATTAATTTTCACCACTTTACATTTTCCATTCACCAGACTATGCGTTGGCTTATCAGCAGCTGTCGGCCTTCGTACAGAAAGAAAAATGGTTTGATTTGCAGAAATTTGGATTTTTGAGTGAAATCCCTTTTTTGATTGAATCCTTAGTACAAACTAAGATTAGTGACTATAGAGAGAGAAATGTGCTACAAATTGTCTACGTTTCCCAAAGACAGAAACGTGGCAAAGATGTTTGGTAAGTGTATATATAAAAATATAATATTAGAATCATATATAGAAATATCTTATTAGCATCTTAATAGACTTAGCATTATACAAAAAAATATTATATACATATATATACTATTATATATTTATTTATTTTTTAAAAACAAGATGAGCATTCGATTCGATCCGATTCTCAACCTCTAAAATTGAGGATCGAATCAAAGGTGAGTTCGATCCTAAGGCAAAAATTAAAAGTAGGATCAAATATTCGATCCGATCGGATCATTCGATTGATTTTCACCCGATTCGATCGATCCGATTCTTTTTGCACAGCCCTAAGTTTAAGTTTATTGAGCTAGGATCGATATCATTGACAGCCTTACTAGTTTTTCGATTAGTATTTTAATCCGTGATAATGCCTATCGACTAGCTAGATACATACATGTGGCACATCAAAGCAGATTCCATATTGAATTATAGACTTGTAATCAGCTTTATCTAGAACATAATTATGAATACGTATTTAATTTAATTTATTATTGGGGGTCTAACAACATAATAATTGTGCCATTTATTTATATTTTATATAATATATAAAAGGATGCTGTCTGTTGTTAGAATATACGAGATTCATATAGTAGATTATATATTTCTATAAAGATAATTTGTCAAAATATATAATATTCTATGTATTAGGTAAAATCAGTTTGTAACATAAAAGTTAGTTCTATGACCATCCTTAACATTTGATTCTGTTTCCATTTTCCAATCTTGCCAACCAAAATATAACTATTTGAATCGCCAAAGTGAAGGGTTACTCAAAAGTGGCGTCATCTACATTTTTTCTTTATTGTGTTACACTTGTTTGTAATGAATTAGTTCACCCGAATATGCATTGGTGAAATGTTAACTGCATAATGTAGTAACAACTACTAACTTTATCATTGAACTCGAGCTATTCGCCAGTAAATGCTTTACGCTTTATAGTTTTATGTTTCTAAACTAGTTATAAAATCTGACTCTGAATTTGTGTTTTGTAGTCTTACCCAGATGCAGGACCATACGACATCGGCATAGATGCAGTCACTCCTCTAGGAGATATGGAGGAGTTGGAGTAGCTTTGTACAACTGGACATCAAGTGTAAATACCAAAAGACGAACAACCTCGCGGATGTGCAGACCCGATGGGGTTCCATGAAAACTTGCACTACAAGGAATAAGGTTAGGCAGTAACAGTTAAATATATAAGTAAACTACCTCAGAAGTTGTCTCAATTGGTATTTGGCTCTTAGGCTCGTTTTGGACTATCTCTTGGAATGTACTTCGCATAGTCGAGGCTCGGTTGACCGTATTAACCCTTGTTGGTTGATAGTCGCTTTCGGAGATCATATGGGCAGCCTAACGGCGCTGCAATTCATTGAGCCCCGAAGGCCTGAAATCGAGATCTGAGGCGATTTGCACCACGAAGTGGTCAAATCACGGGTCAAAGCTTTCCCATACTTAAGTCCAACTATTGACATTTGAAGATATTCTATGTGTTTTGGTTGATGTACTTTTGATTGACGTGAAAACGATTGACGTGGAATTGATTGATGATGATGCATATTCGTAAACATATCTAAAATGTGCCCATGAGGAGAAAATGGGTACCCTACAAAAATTACTAAGAGGTGTCAGGTAGCTACCCCGAGTACGCCCCCTCAAGAGAAAATGCTCGGCACACCTGAGGCACTAGGAAAATGAGAAGAAAGGCAGTGCAAAATGACAAGGAAAGAACAGATACAAGAAGGGTCGTAACCAGGGGAATCAATCACCTAGGGAATGCAACACTTACCCTCAGGGAAGGACCCCCGAAGAGATATCATGCAACTAACAACATTAATGACAACCCACAACTACCCGTCATCAAGATATGCATCTTTACCTGATTGGTAAAGGCTCCGATTGGACCCTCGAGCGATCAGCTGCATTGGACCTCCCACACCGCAGACAACTATTAGAGCAGAACGAACCTACCTCTATTCGCTCAGAATGCCCCGCAAGACGATTAGAGCAGGCACATTTAACACCTGGCAAGGAAAGTTTCGTCAAACCTACGCTATTGGGCACTCTCTATCGGTCTCCCCTCGTTGGTGCAGAAAACATCTCCCGATATTGGCCCTCTCCATTTTCAGAAGTAATTACGAAAGACTAACGACCATTGAGCGAAGAACCCCATAAGACTCCTATAAATAACACCCTATCCAACAACCAAAGACAAGTCCAAGCTGAAGAAAAGAAGAGGAGTTTACTCTCAACAATGAGATAATCCTTGTACTTAGATAAAATTTATAGCATTCTACGAGCCTTAAAAGAAATCCCTCCCCCTATACACGACCCCCTTCTTGTAAACCATCTCTATTTTTTTTAATAAAATAACATTGGTTTTTCTCTCTCAAGCTCCGGATCGACGTTTCAAAAAAGCTGACTTAATTATATCTCCGATTTTGCCCCTCCCCAGGTCCCCAGATGATATTACATCACCAATTAACGTGGAATGGATTGACGTGCCACGGGTTAACAGATCACGTGTTGATGTGGAATAGTTGAGGTGCTAAACATCTTAACATGCCTCGGGTTGACGTGCCAAACGTGTTGATGTAGAATGGTTGACGTGCCAAACGTGTTGACGTTGAATGGTTGGCGTGCCAAGGATTGATGTGCCAAAAGTGTTGATGTATAATGCTTGACGTGTCAAACGTGTTGACGTGCCTCGGGTTGACGTGCCAAACGTGTTGCCATTGAATGGTTGATGTACCAAAAGTGTTGACATGGAATGCTTAACGTTCTTTCTCTCACTAGAATTCTAGAGAGAAGTCAGAGCATCCAAGCTTCAACCTCTAAAGTGAGCTACCCCTCAAGTCACCAACCCCTGAAATGAAGAATTGAGGGGGTATTTATAGAAAATCGAGAAGGATAAGGCATGAGAGAGTATGCCCATACACAATAAAGGTGACGAAGAGAAAGAGGTACACCCGTACCACACCGGATCGGGGCCCGATGTGGTCTCAAGATCCAATGTGCCGTGTAGCACGTTGATCGTGACCGACCCAACGTGGTGACGTCATTTGGACCGACGTGCCACGAGGCACGTCGGATTTGGACCGATGTGGCCCAAGATGCCCGATGCGGTCCCTTTTGTGCCGTTTTGAGAGTCGTGTCTTTCATACATCGTCTCGGCTTGTTTTAGGCTTATCATGTTAGTGTTTCTTGACTTCAGACCCCTGGGGTCTTCAGATAAACGTTAAATTAATTTGCGTTTTATTAGGTAGTGAAATTTTAGCACACAATAATTCCCCCAATTTGAGATAGACTCGTTATCTTTAATAAGCTTATTTCAAATTTCTGAGGTCAATAATAATTGTTGTGTTTATACGCAAGTGCGTTGGCTTGATAGCTTTTGGTGTTTCGCTTGGCATCTTGCAAGTGTTTCGACACTATTTGCTCAACTCTTCAAGTTATTGGGTGTCACATATCTTTGTCCATAGACCGACTTGTCTTTTATCTATACTCATATATGGAGAAGATGTGTTGGCATCTGGAACAAGCGGCGAGTTATGTATTTACACAACCATTGATATTCGCTTAACGTGGACAAAAAAGTTGAATTTTCTATCACGTGAAATCTTCATTAAAAATAATATATTAGATAGATGAGTACACTTCATATGGTATGACACCATATAGATGTCTAGGCGTGAGAGCCTAAAATGCAATGCATCCCTTAGTGAAGGGAACACATATTGATGAGCTCTTCACTCATATTGATATGTCAAGGCTGTAATTCGTCTTTATTATTATAGGGCTTTACATTTTGTGCCTACTTTATGGAGTTTCACCCAATAGGCTCATCGCTTGCCTTATTTTCCTTCGTAGATGTAATGCCTAGTTGAAAATAAAGGATGTTGTGACTAAGGCCACAAACATATGTGGGATTTAGGCACTCTGGGGCGCTACCAACTTGTTATCATGGATTTACGTGACTAAGATCACAACCATATGTTGGGTTTATGTACTTAAATGCGACCAACGTTTTGCCGTGTGACTAAGACCAAAAACATATGTTGGGTTTATGCATTAGGGTGCGACCAACTCTGTTTTACGTGACTTAGGTCACAACCATATGTTGGGGTGGGCACTTTTGGGTGCTATCGACTTTGCATCCTGGTTTTACATGACTAAGGTCACAACCATATGATGAGTTTAGGCACTAAGGTGCGACCAATGCCTTACCGTGTGAGTCAAGTCACAAGCATATGTTGGGTTAGGCACGAAGGTGCGACCAACACTTCGTCGTGTGAATTAAGTCACAAGCATGTGTTGGGTTAGGATCTAAGGCGAGACCAACGCTTCGCCGTGTGAATTAAGTCACAATAAAATATTTTGATAGGGCTCTTTAATGCTCGCCTACTTTATGGGATTTTCACCCAATATGCTCTTTACCTAACATGTTTGGGTAGGGCTTTTAAAGGCTCGCCTACTTTAAGGGATTTTCAGCCAATAGGCTCTTCACCTAGCGTGTTTTGGTAGGGCTTTTCAAGGCTTGCTTACTTTATGGGATTTTCACCCAATAGGCTTTTCACCTAGAGTGTTTTGGTAGAGATTTTCAAGGCTCCCCTATATTATGGGATTTTCACCCAATAGGCTCTACACCTAGAGTGCTTTGGTAGAGATTTTCAAGGCTCGCCTACTTTATGGGATTTTCAGTCAATAGGCTCTTCACCTAGCGTGTTTTAGTAGGGCTTTTCAAGGCTCGCCTACTTTACGAGATTTTCACCTAATAGGCTTTTCACCTGGAGTGTTTTGGTAAGGATTTTCAAGGCTCGCCTACTTTATGGATTTTCACCACCTAGCTTGTTTTGGTACAACTTTACAAGGCTCACCTCCTTTATGAGATTTTCACCCAATATGCTCTTCACCTAGCGTGTTTTAGTAAGCTTTTCTAGGCTCGCCTACTTTATGGGATTCTCACCTGATAGGCTTTTCACCTAGAGTGTTTTGGTAGAGATTTTCAAGGCTCACCTACTTTATAGGATTTTCATCCAATATGCTCTTCACCTAGCGTATTTTTGTACAACTTTTCAAGGCTCGACTACTTTATAGGATTTTCATCCAATAGGCTCTTCACCTACTGTGTTTTGGTAGGATTTTTCAAGGATCACCTACTTCATGGATTTTCTCTCAATAGGCTCTTCACCTAGCGTGTTTTAGTAGAGCTTTTCAAGGCTCGCCTACTTTATGAGATTTAGGCTCTTTACCTAACGTGTTTTATTTATGTAGGTATAGTACATACTTTACGAGCATAGTCTCGTAGGGCTTTTTGCCTTTAAATAAAGTCTAATGACATAAATCTAACTCTGCAAGCAAAGGCTCATAGGGCTCTTTGCCCTTGAATAAACTATGTTGGCATAAAGCCAACTTTACAAGCAAAGGCTCGTAGGGCTCTTCGCCCTTGAATAAAGCATGTTAACATAAAGTTAACTTTATGAGCAAAGGCTCGTATGGCTCTTCGCCCTTGAATAAAGTCTGTAGGCATAAAGCCAACTTTACGCGCAAAGTAGGGGGCTTTCACCCTTGAATACAGTCTATTGACATAAAGCCAACTTTACGGGCAAAGGCTCGTAGGACTCTTTGCCATTGGATAAAGTCTGTTGGCATAATGCCAACTTTACGAGCAAAGGCTCGTAGGGCTCTTCGCCTTTGAATAAACTATGTTGCCATAAAGCCAACTTTACGAGCAAAGGCTAGTAGGGCTCTTTGCCTTGAATAAAGTCTATTGGCACAAAGCCAACTTTACGAGCAAAGGCTCGTAGGGTTCTTCGCCCTAGGATAAAGTCTTATGGCATAAAGCCAACTTTACGAGCAAAGGCTCATAGGGCTCTTCTCCTTGAATAAAGTATTTGGGACTAAGTCACAACCACATGTTGGGTTTATGCACTCGAGTGCGACCAACTCTTGTACATGGCTTTACGTGACTAATGTCACAATTATATATTGGGTTTTGAGGCACTCGGGTGGGACCAACGCTTCGCCGTGTGACTAAAGTCACTAACATATGTTGAGTTTAGGCACTTGGGTACAACCAACTCTTGTACATGGCTTTACGTGACTCGGGTCATAACCATATGTTGGGATTAGGCACTCGAGTGCGACCAACTCTTGAACATGGTTTTATGTGACTAATGTCACAACCATATGTTGGGTTTAAGCAATTGAGTGCGACCAACGCTTGGTCGTGTGACTAAAGTCACTAACATATGTTGGGTTTAGGCACTTAGGTGCAACCAACTCTTGTACACGACTATACGTGACTAACGTCACAACCATATGTTGGGTTTAGACACTATGGTGCAACCAATTCTTGAACATGTCTTTACGTGACTCGGGCCACATGTATTTTGTTGGGTTTAGGCATTTGGGTGCAACCCATGCTTCCCCGTGTGACTAAAGTCACAAACATATGTTGGGTTTAGGCACTTGGGTGCAACCAACTCTTGAACAAGGCTTTATGTGACTTGAGTCACAACCATATATCAGGTTTAGGCACTTGGGTGCGACCAACTCTTGAACACGGTTTTACGTGACTTGGGGGTCACAACCATATATTGAGTTTAGGCACTTGAGTGCTACCAACTCTTGTGTAATTTTACTTCAAACTATATAGTTTTAGTTGTAGCCCTAGCTACAGGGTGTTGCTCATTTTTTTTTTCATCGAACAATGAGATGAGCACATTTGACGTTGCAAGCCCTAGGGGTGCTTATCCTTTCTTTGATCACAACCTCATTAGGTCATTTCACGGTGGATGTATCTCTCCACGTGTCAAGTTATGAAAACTCTTATTACGCGAGTCCTCTAGTTCGAGCATGTTGGGGGCATGGGAATCGATGTAGCTAATCGATGCACGATCTCTTTGTGGAATGAGGAGAGAGGATAATATTTGGGATTACGTACTTTAGAGTTTATAGCACAAACAGAGCATTTTTAATTGAATGCTTGTAGAGTTCGTCTCACGATTCTGATGTCGTAGAATGTGAAAAATGTGTTGAGTAAAGTTGATGTTATTATCCCTTGCGCGACGCATGTAATGGTTTCCCACAGACGACGCCTATGGCACCGGGTGTTTTTGCTAGTCTCAAGATTACTCCCTCACTAGACTCTCTCGAACCTTATAGGCTACGGGAAGAACTTTTGGTTCGATGGAAACCTCACTTTAAGGAACAAGGTTTAACAATGACAGTTAAATATATAAGTAAACTAAGGGGAGGATACGGGGTGTTGGGACTGAACTTGACACGGGGTCAAGCTGTCTACGTATCTATATAAAGAGAGAGAATCAAGTCGGACGTAGTTCATTATCTATGGAGCCTGCACGAGGTTGTCTCTGCTATTCTTCCTGTCAGTTAGCGTTTGAGCATATGTAGACCCTGTAGACTTATCGAACGACCCTCAAAGGTCTTTGGAGATGTAACGCTAACTGAGAAGTTGTATGAGTCTGCATTTGGCTCATAGGCTCATTTTGGACGATCTCTTGGGATGTATTTTGCTTAGTTGAGGCCCGGTTGGCCGTAGTATTAACCCTTGTTGGGTGTTAGTCTCTTTCGAAGATCATCTGGGCTGCCTAACATCGATGTTATTCATCGAGCCCAGAAGGCTCAAAATCGAGACCTCGGGGCGATTTGCACCATGGAGTGGTCAAATCTCGGGTCAAAGCTTTCTCATACTTAAGTCAACTTGTTGACATTTGAATGTCTATAGAGAAGTAGAGGAGAAAATATTATAAGTGTTTTGGTTGACGCACTTTTGATTGACGTGGAAATGATTGGCGAGGAATTGATTGACGTGAAACGAATTGACATGCCACAGTTTGATTGGCCACACGTGTTGACGTGGAATGGTTGACGTGCCAAACGTGGTGACGTCCCACATATTGACATGGAATGGTTGACGTGGCAAAAGGGTTGACGTGGAATGCTTGACGTGCCTCGAGTTGAAGTGCCTAACGTGTTGATGTGGAATGGTTGACGTGGAATGCTTGACGTGCTTTTTCTCACTAGAATTCTAGAGAGAATGAGAGCATCCAAGCTTCAACCTCCAAAGTGAGCTACCCCTCAAGTCACCAACCCCTCAAATGAAGAAGTGAGGGGGTATTTATAGAAAATCAGGAAGGGTAAAGCATGAGAGAGCATCCACACACACACTAAAGGTGAAGAAGAGAAATGGGTGCATCCGTATCACACCGGATCGGGCCCCGGTGTGGCCCCAAGGACCAACGTGCCACGTGGCACGCCGAGTTTAATCGACATGGTCTGGTTCGACATGGACTCGGCCGATGTGGTGACGTCACTTGGGCAGACGTGGCCCGAGACGCCCGATGCAGTTCCTTTTGTGCCGTTTTGAGAGTCGTGTTTTTCGAACATCATCTCGGCATGTATTAGACTTACCGTGTCGGGTGTTTCTTGACTAACGTTAAGGTAGCGAAATTATGGCAAACCAACATCGTTTGTTTGTTAAAAATAGAAAATGAGTCATTACTAGTCATTAAAAAGTAAAAACCCCTTTTAAGAGTTTATTCACGTATCTATGAAGAAATATTTTTTTTTGTTTTTCTTTTTATTTGCACCTAAATCACCTAATTATTATAGCTTTTAAAATATTAGCGATTCGATTAACAATAGAATCTGTTTGCCCAACAAAAACGGGCCAGCCCTATAATATTTTAGAAGGCCTGCTTTCCTGCCTATAGAAGAATCTCAGATATTATTACATTAACGTTACATTTTAAAACAAAATAATCACGAATCATCTCATTATATAGAAACATTAGAATTATTCATAAATGACATTATTATTAATTATTAAGTAATATATATATATAATTATTATTACGCCTTTGTTTGTTTTTATTTATTACATCGCCATCACCACCACCTCTATAAAGCAAACAGAAAGTGAGAATTCTGAGGGTTTTCAGTTCGTTGACGAACTAACTCAATTAGGAGTGAGTGACAAATTAGTTGCAAAGCGAGCTAGGGGCAAATCTTTAATTTATATTATCATCGGCGGTCATGGTTGTCGGTTCATCTGGGGGGAGCAGCAGCAGAGCGTTGCTCTCCTCGTCAACCTCAAACGTCGGAATAGCCGTCGCCGTCACGGCCATGGCCGGACTCGCGCTCGCAGCAACCCTCGTCTACTCTTCTCGTAGGTAAAAAAAGAAATCATTCAATTTTCAAATCGAATTTCGAGATCGATCGCATTTAATATATACATATAAATATTATATATATATATATATATTAGAGAGAGAGAGAGAGAGAGAGAGAGAGAGAGAGAGAGAGAGAGAGAGAGAGAGGGGAATAGAGGAGGTGTCTCTCTCTGTGTGTGTGTGAGAGAGAGAGAGAGATTTACAATAGGATTTACTTAGAATAGGTATAATAGTGATGTTGCTACAAAAACAACGGTCGATGAGAGCTCTGAAGCGAAGCCAGACATCGTTGGGGTTGAATAGTAATACCCCGTCGTCGTCGTCATCATCGTCTCATTCCTCGTCTTGGCTTCATTTGAGATCCGTTCTGTTAATTGTTGCTCCTTCCTCACCCGTTACCTCTGATCGGTTAGTTCCTTTCCGCCCCAACGATGTCATAATTTCCTCATTTTCGTTGATCGTTTTTTTTTGTTTTTAGATTTAAGACTGGATTGTTGCTATTTACTTCTCAGATCTCATTCTAGTACCCTCAATTCATAGTCCTACCACTAAATATCTGATTTCCTTTTGCCTCTTTAGTTTGTCTGGCGATATGTAGTGAAGTAAAGGGAGGGACATGAAATGTGATATGTTTTTAATTTGCCACGAGGAAAGGAAACTGAATTCTGTTAGTTAAGATGAAATCAGTCTTAAGACAGTAGAGTTCTGGGCATCCTTTTGACTTAAAAGCTATCGAATGTATATGTCTATTTCTTGGGCTAGATATGCAGATTTTTGCTCTTTGTGATTTCTCGTTTGTCTGATTATGCGCAACTGTATGTTTTCATTGATATATTTTGTGCAATCTCTTACAGGGGAAGTCTGAAGTCTCCATGGTCTAGAAGGAGAAGGAAACATGCCCTTCTGGCAAAGCAGTGGAAGAGTTCATTTGACGTGGATGGGAAACTTTCAGACGGAGGAGTCAAGTTTTTGAAAAAAGTCCGTTCTGGGGTATGTTCTTCTATATGCTCGAGGTCTTGATAGATGAGTATTTCTATCATTGATATACCAGATTGGGGCATATAGATTATGTTTATGTGTTTTGCTGAATCTTTGAGTAATTGTTGTAATATTTGACGCAGGGTGTTGATCCAAGCATAAGGGCAGAGGTTTGGCCATTTCTTCTTGGAATGTGAGTGTTTTTTGTCCATACTCAGGTTTCATTTTGGACGCAGTGTGGTTATTTTTCTCTCTCTTCTAGTCTATGTGTAGCCATGACATGAGGAAACCCAGTTGGTGTAAATCACCAGTACTGAACTTCTATAAGTTTCTCTGTAGTAGACTACTTTGTGCTACCTTTAGGTTCATGTCTCATATCTTTTGGTTTTCTCTGCAACTAAGATACTGGTGTAACTTCAACACTATCACTTTATGTTTTGTTTGTAATGTGGTTTGCGTAAAGGGTAAGCGTTGAGGAAATTGTAGCCTTGCTACAAATGCCAGAATTTTGCTTTTTTTTTTCTTTTTCTTTTTGTTCTTTCATTTCCTTGTTTGTTCCTCACTAAAATGCAAGGCCCAAAGAGGCCTGGAATTTCGATTAATGGAGTTTTGGGAGCTCATATGGTATTTTAATCAAGTTGTGAAGCTAATGTTAAATTTTTTATAGCGGGAAGTGAAGTTGTGTTGTAGGGTTTACAGAAAAAATATCCCAGCTGTGGGTAGGGTCTATTTGTGCTCCCACGGTGTTATGTTTAGGAGCTACAATTAATGAGCATATAGTAATGTTCTAATAGAGGCCTTCAATCTTCAGGGATGGGAAGATATCATGACTATTTGAGAATCCTATACATAAGTTGCATTAGGTTATGAAATTATCTCAGGGTGATAACTATAAAACTTTGAAGTTAGCTTAATGCAGGACCCAACAACTTTATATCAGCTTTTTCTCCATTATAAAGCAAGTTATGAGCTCTTTTAAAGTGTAAAGGCTATAGAGTGCACCTGATTGTTTAATTTAATTGGTTGTTAAGCCACTCATATTTTTTCATTGCATACATAGTTGATTTACTGCCTCTTGTCAAATTTGACAGGGGAAGTGCCTTATACACCCTTGTGGTAGGACCCTTCCCCGGACCCTTGCATTGCAGGGATGCTTTCGTGCACCGGGCTGCCTTTTTTGCCTTTATACATAGTTGATTTACTCCACGTGGCATTACTATGATACTGATCATGCTTTCTTGTGCTTTAAGTCCTCGTGGGGTTTACATATTTTTTACATGGAATCTTGATCACCTTATGTTGCTGATTTTCGTCCCTGTTTTTACTATCTGCCTATTGGTGGTCTTTAGCATTAGTACACTTATCATATATTTCAAATCTTTTGCTGTTAGGAACATGATTTGTTATTCTGTGGAATTTCTTTGTTACTATGTTCACTTATGAAGCTTATACAACCGAAGTGATTAAGGAATTTGTTTATAAGGTAAAAGGTGAAAATGGAAGCATTTTTACTATTCATTTTGATGCTTAGAAGATATAATAAACCATTTTTCTAAATGTTTACAGTACCTTCTTGTTGTGATAGACTCTATTTCCCTATAAATATTATACTTTTGCTATTTCCATGTTCTAAGCTTTGTTATATTTGTCTTCGTTCTTGATTTTTCCGTGGATACTGCATCTGGAAATGTTCTTTCACTGATCACTTATTATGCATCATTACAGGTATGGCGTGACAAGCACAAAAAAGGATAGAGATGCCACTAGAGCTCAAAAGAGGTATGCTTGTGTCTATCAAGTCACCTAGTTCTAATTGGTCTGTGTTTATATGAAAAGAAGTCATTCCTATCGTTTCCTATCTGTCAGTCTTGTCACTTTATATGTCATCCCTTATACTATGACTGATATGTACAAGGGTTTTTTTTCATGAGATCTCTCATGGTGCATGTCACAAGTCTAATACCTCTTGTACTAAAATTTATGCATAATGAATTTCCAGGAAACTTGAGGGTCTTTATTTTCATTTCAATGCATGGTATGATGGACATTGTTGTGATTTTCGGCCAATATTGTTTTACAGAAGAATCTTCCATTACATTCTCTATACCCGTTTTAAGTTAACTACTCATTTTAGAAAAGATTCGTTATGTATGAATTCAGTGGTTTGTCTTTGTCAGATAGGAAAGGCTCTCTATCATTGTTAAGCATGCATGTTTCTTACTTCTGGGATTGGGCCTCCTATAAGTCTTGCTTCGGAAGGGTTCTGCCCATCTTCTACTGTTTTTTCCGATACATCCATGTTCAATCTCAATTGAACACTTTTTCATTTTAACGATATAAACTTTTCTTTTTATATGTTTATACTATTGTTGCTTACAAAGTTTCAATTATCACAGGAGAGAGTATATAGACCTACGAAGGCAGTGCCGCCAAATCTCAAAACGTGGTGAACGAAGTTTCAAGGCGAAAAATATCTCCGGAGAAAACAGTAACGAGGATAGTAGTGATATCTGTCACGTTTTAGATTCTCCTGGTTTAGAAGAAATGGCTAGTGCCAGGCCATCCATGTCCATGGACGGGCTTAATATATATCATGATACGTCGAGGGAGTTAATGGACCAAGAAGAAGAAGAAGAAGATGGTGTAATTACTAACGACAATGTCTCTGAAGTGGAAACTGAGTCTTGTGATTCTGATGGCTCTGAAGATGCCGAGGGCACAAAACCGCTTCTCAGCTCAATGGAAATTGAGGAGAATAACTTTAACGAGCTCCCTATTCCCACTCTTGATACATCAAAAACTAAACCTGCATCGTACAAATCTGAAGATTTCTCGACATGGCAGAGGATCATACGCCTTGATGCAGTGCGTGCTAATCCTGAATGGACCTTATACCCTTCCTCCCAAGCTTCAGTTTCTGAAGTTAAGGCACAAAGATTAGCCGAGAGTGTTGGGTTGAAAGATTATGACCATCTAGAGCCATCCAGAATTTACCACGCTTCTCGATTAGTCGCCATTCTTGAAGCTTATGCAGTGTACGATCCTGAGACTGGCTATTGCCAGGGTATGAGCGATTTACTTTCTCCAATCATCTCAGTCATACAGGAAGATCATGTGGCTTTCTGGTGCTTCGTTGGTTTCATGCATAAAGCTCGACATAACTTCCGGCTTGATGAGGTGGGAATCAAGAGACAGTTGAGCATTGTCTCTAAAATTATCAAGTGCAAGGATGCTCACCTCTACAAGCATCTAGAAAAGCTTCAGGCAGAAGATTGTTTCTTTGTCTACCGGATGGTGGTCGTTTTATTCAGGCGAGAGTTAACTTTCGAGCAAACCCTTTGTCTATGGGAGGTTATGTGGGCCGATCAAGCCGCCATTCGTGCCGGGATTTCTGAGTCAAGTTCAGGAAAGTTAAAGTTAAAAGCACCGCCTAATGACGATTTACTACTTTATGCTATAGCAGCCTGCGTTTTGCAGAAAAAGAAATTGATTATAGAGAAGTACAGCAGCATGGATGAGATAATGAGGGAATGCAATAGCATGGCGGGGCATCTGGATGTCTGGAAACTTTTGGATGACGCTCATGAATTGGTAGTGTCCCTCCACGAAAAGATCTAAGAGAAATTTTGGACATCTATATATACACATATATTATATTTTTTTTGCTGTATTGTCTTATTGCGGTGCAAGGATCCTCCGTTTATTTGATCCAAAGAAAAAAGCTTGACAGGGAATTACTGTATTCGTTAACGTTATGACTTACTGTTCACTGCCCGCGCTCTAGACTTCTGAGTGAAGTGGCGACCTGTTGAACTATCTTCATAATACTTATTTCCCTTTGCAATGGTGCATTGAGTTCTCTATGAATGTTTGGAGGAATATGCTCTTCGCTGCGACTACCGTTGACCGTTTCTTGTCTTAAACGTATTAGTAAATAAATAATGTGTGTTGGTTGAATAACGTACTGTTGAAGTAGTAATAAAATGATCATCTGAAAATCTTGCTTATTTTGATTATTTTTGAACCATCTGATATATTGATCTCTCGATCAAATGTTACATAGTTGAAAAAGGCCATTATATTGGTTTCAGTGTAGGAAAGGAGAAGTATAATGCGGATACTCGTGCTCTGACTTTCATGTGTGGCGAAACCCCAACTCTTGTGTAGGAAGTGAGACATTAATTTAATGGGACATGTATGGTCTATCATGAAACGAATTGTATCATGGTTTAGTCATGTGAATCATATACTAATTGATACATAATTAGGATGCATAGAGATACGATCTAAAGAAACTTGTATAGATAATTATATATATATATATATATATAGATATAGATATAGATAAACAAAGTTGCAAAAAACGAAGACTAAAAACTCGAAAGTGAGACTTGATCGATTGGTAATTTCTCATAATATATTTTGCTTATAATGGAGCAGGGAATATGACACAAATTCGAGTTCTAGTAATTTAGCACAAATGGTGAAGTATGTAAGTTAAATTGTTAATAATGGAATAACGTCTTGAGATTTTGATCCTATGAAGAAGTTGGCGAGTGTGTTGTATGAACTCGAGTTAACATCTACACTATTGATATTGATAAGGAGTGAAAGTTGGAACATAGAAAGGTTGGTCATAAGAAGTGGTAGCAACATACAACGTATTGGTGTTTTGTGAAGAAGGCTTTCAAGTCTTCTTTGGTGGGATTTGTAGTTCATATCGTCTCATTACAATAGCAAAGATACAAGTTGAAAAATTACTTATTCGATCACATGATTGTATGATGACGTGGTTCAATCAAGGTTAAAATAACTTATATAAGTTAAATATAGAAATATCTATCTACTAACTCGTCTCAATGATAATTAGCATGGATATCTGAATTGATCGTATCATCTCATCGTGTATCTCAGACATTTAACAATTCGACATCGATAGTTAAGCTCACATATTTTGATGTGGGCCTATACTTTTTTTTTATTTTATTGATCTTAAATTCAAGTTTCATGTAAACCCAGCCCATTAGAGTAGAATTCCCACAAACTAGTCGTTGTGTTGCAGCAAATTGCAATTCACCAACACAGATCTCTCTCTCTCTCTCTCTCTGATCCCAATTCGGAATCTCACCATCATGTCTTCCGAACAACCCGAATCACAAAATGGAGCACCCCAACACGACCCGGAAACCGCGGCGGCTCCGGTGGCCGCCGATCCAGATCCCAACATTTCCGATGTAAAACCACCTGACTACACCGAAGTACAACAAGTCGAGCCAGAAGTACAACCGTCCATTGCGGAGGCGCCGAATTCCGCTCCTCCGCCTCCGTCTGGCGAAGTCGAAGGTGATTCTTCGAAGCTGAAGAACGAGGAAGGGAATCGGACTTTCACAATGCGAGAATTGCTGAACGAGTTGAAGAGTGGGGATGCCGCCAACGATGACGTCATGAGAGACGTCGATACTCCGCTTAGGTCTGTTTGATTTCAGCTTGAGATTGGATTGGAGGACGACTGTTTTATTTCTGAATTTGTTACTGTTGTTATTGGCATGAAGCTTGGGAAATGGTTTTACCGAATTCGATTATATTTTTAGCTGAATTTGCATATGTTGGAGCGTGGTTTCGATGCAGTAGTTAGGATCTTATTGAACTGAAGTCTTAGGGCATCCAAAGTCCTTAGTAGTAATTGAATTAGAGGAATTTGAGGTCTTCAGATCTTTGGAGCTTAAGTAGTTACGTTGAATCTGTTTGTTCATTACAAAAACTGCTAATTTTGAGCATGTGGGTATATACACGATTACAAAACAACAAAAACAAAAAACCACCAGATGGACTGAGATTATTGATGGGGACTATGTGATTATTGATTAAGATTCCGTGATGAACTGAAGCTCTGTTACATTACCATGTCGTAGCATATCATACATTAGTGAGATGAATTCTGGGTGTCATATCTGATTTGTCTCTTCAGTCATGCTTTGTAAGTTATCCTTGGCCACAGAACTTTATGCATGAATATATCGTATTATTTGAAGGGTGAATTTCCTTTCATTGTCATTCATAACCGCTGGAAATAAAGGCTTCTATCTGGGACTGAAAGTTATTGTTTTGACTGTTTCTCGTGTTCAGTATAGCAAACTCAGAACAGCAGATTGAACAGAACAATGCTGCTATGGAGTTGATTAACAGTGTCACAGGTCTTGATGAGGAAGGTAGATCTCGTCAAAGAGTTCTTACTTTTGCTGCCAGGAGGTATTCTTCTTACCTTTAGTGCGCCATGACATTAAGTAAAACTGCCAAACATGTCAGTTGTTTCGTTTATCGATGTAAATTGTTACTACTGACTGCTTGTACTTACCCCATGATTTCATTTCTAACACGAAATGGAAAATAACTATTGAACTAGAAATCCTCCTCCATCTTTTTGGGTTAAGGGCTCTTCTTCTTGACCTTCTCCAGATTCCTAGTTACTGAAGTGAAAGCTATTGACTGAAAATTGAAAATGATCCATTTTGCATCATATCTTAGGAATGTCTTTTTAGGCATACCTTATTGAATTTGGCGCTGAAAATCGTGAAAACTTCTGGATGTCGCCACAGGTGTTTATTTTAGCTGTTTTAGAACAGTGTACTTGACAATAGGTTATGAGCCCTGAGCTACCGTTTCCTCCTGTATTGCTAGAATTACTGGAGAAGGCCCCTGTTCTATCTATTTATTGAGTTGATGCTCATAATCCATAAATATTATCTTATTTTTAAATCATTGAGTGCATGGCATATCATAGTTATATACACAAGAAATTTGCCAGGAAAAGCTGATAATGGCTTTCCCTACTGTGCTATAGTATTTTCTCTCCCCCTAGACATTCCACACTGAGGGCACATTAATCATTGCCCCCTTTGCATGTTGATTTGCAGGTATGCTAGCGCACTAGAGAAAAATCCTGAAGATTATGATGCATTGTACAATTGGGCGCTGGTTCTTCAGGTCTGAGGGGTCGGGCTTTCGTTTTAGTTTATTATTTTGAGATTATGTTTTAGACTTCCTATCATCTTTGTTGTATATGGCTGCAACAAATGGGGATAGTAAATCGTTAGACCTTCCTCTGTCTGATACAACAGATTATTTCTGTGATTTGAGAAAGAATAGGGTTCTTAAACGACTTAATAAAGACACTATACTCAATTGATATGAGTGGAACTGTAAAATTCATGTGCTCCACATTGTGATATCAAACAATCCAATTACTTGGAATTACATGTCAGTTGTTTTGTGGTTGAAATTTGTAGTGCTTCGAAAGGGACTTGCGCATTCTTAGTACTTAGTTAATTTTGACTATAGTCTTCATAATTCTATTGGAATTGTCAAGATTCATTTCCTTAAGCTATGCACAAGCACAACTAATTTATTAGATACGCCTCCTTATTGATGGTTTGATGTGCTTTCATTACTATATGCAGGAAAGTGCCGATAATGTTAGTCCAGATTCCAGTTCTCCTTCGAAAGATGCTTTGCTAGAAGAGGCATGTAAAAAGTATGAGGAGGCTACCCGTCTTTGTCCTACACTTAATGATGTATGTATCGATGGTCGACTATGTAGTTTTCATTTATAAATAGTAGTAATCTGCTTGGTGGCTGCTGAATAGTAAACAAGGAGAACAAAAGCTGCTTTCTTTGTTTTCGGCTTTATACTGATTAAGAGCTCTATCTTTGTGGTGTGAACATGATTGCACGAGCGTGATAGTGTGAACTTTTGATGCCATGTCATATTATGTGTTGTATGCGTAAATACAAATGCTGCTCTTGAGTATTTCATCTGTTGGTAAAAAAAGCTAGGTACAAGAGAAGGTCTATTTAAAGTTTAATATAATCCAGCGTATGTAGTGGTGGACTGGTGGTTTATAATGGATATACTACAGATGATTTACACTGTTTATGCTTCATATGGAGTTTTCTTATTAATTTTTGCTCAATTTCAGGCTTACTATAATTGGGCTATAGCAATTTCTGATCGGGCAAAAATGCGTGGGCGTACAAAAGAAGCTGAGGAACTGTGGAAACAGGTCAAACCTCTTTCTCTGTATTCTTTAGTTTGACTGAGACGTCATCCCTTCTGATCATTAACCATAGTCTTTGTTTTCACCATTACTCTTGGTTGCTAATCATGTCCGGTTCTAGTGATTTTTGTTTTGTTAAAAAGTATTGGTGGATATGAAGGTAAATTATTTTAAGCATGTAACCAGTCAAAACATTTCATTAGTTGCAACGCAGGGTAAACCAAGAAGAAGACATATTCAGGTATGAAAGTCGAGGAACGTAATGGAGAATTTGTTTCTGTAGAGAATTTGGTTTAGGTAATGGACGCTGGAGGTCAGTAAGTCCATAAGCATACAACTACATTGAATGTTCGTGGTAGTGGCTCTCTGATTCTGGGTAGGGAAAATTGTGTAAGACTTGAGGGGTATAAGCTTCTGGGTGTTTGTCCGAACAGTCCAGAAGATGAGTCAATCTAACCAATTACCTTTGGCGCTCAATTGGACGGAATCGACCGTGTCGAGTCTCCTCCCATAGTAAAGTGTTCCACATCATGCCTGCCATACTATGACTCCTTCGGGATGTGGGTAGGAGATTTCCGCAATGAGCGCTGATATGCAACATGGGTGTAGAGAGCCAATGAAGAGTGAAATTCTTTTCCATGTCCAGTGAAAGACATTTAATCACCATGCATCGTTCTTTTACTTTTGTTTTTATTGCATCTTGCTTGTGAAATTCAAAATTTCAAGTTTTATAAATGACTATTTTTCCTTGATGTGGTAGTATATTTAGTGCTTAGGTACTTTAAGACAAGCTAGTTGAGCACCACATGATCCTAAACCAAACTCTGGGGCAACTGGCTTCTCGATTTCACGAGTTGTTTCTTGTTGCAAGCTCTTATCTTCTTACGAACATGCTCAAGAATGTGTCATGAGTTACTGGACATTTTCAACCCAGGCCAGCAATGTATAATGACATAGTGTTTGTTATATTTCTCGGTTTTGCAGGCAACGAAGAACTATGAAAAAGCCGTCCAACTCAATTGGAACAGTCCCCAGGTAATATTTTTTAGTTGTATAATCTTACTTAGGTGAATATAGCCCTTGTCCAATTTTGGATCAGCTGATGTATCGTATGGGAAAGTGTCTTGATTTATTGACTAAAATACTTTATCTACAAGGTGTCTGTGCCAGCACTCTTATCGTCTATGTGTCAGCAAACCTCCAAATATTTCTGTTTTCCGTAATCTTTCTTGTTTTTTCTGACCCTAAGATAATTTTCAGGCACTTAACAACTGGGGACTTGCTCTGCAGGTACGTTTGAGATCAAAATGTTCCATCCAAACAAGCATTTTCTTTTAGTTTTCTGGGTTGATACTGCTACATTGTAAATTGTATTATGTACTGGTAGATGTTTGCTTCACTTATGCACGTTCCATGTCTGAAACTTCATGCCCTCCTTTTTATCCTTAAAATTCATGTTTCAGGAACTCAGTGCAATTGTTCCTGCTCGTGAAAAACAGACAATAGTCAAGACTGCCATCAGTAAGGTAACAAAATTTTCTTCTTTGGTGATATGTCAAACATCCTTGTGTTCAGATAAACTAATAATATTCTTGTCTATCCAGTTCCGGGCCGCAATACAACTGCAGTTTGATTTTCATAGGGCAATTTACAATCTTGGAACTGTTCTGGTTAGTCCAACACTTGCATTGTCCCTTCACGAATTGGCAGCTCATACTTTTTTTCCCTTCTGAAATTGTAATGAATTTGGATTCTTAGGAAGATGAAGATGAGATGAAAGGCTAAGAATATGACATAATTTGATCTTATCTTTTGATTGATATTGCAGTATGGGTTAGCAGAAGACATATCAAGAACTGGAGGACAGATGAATGCAAAGGAGGTCTCTCCTGATGAGTTGTACAGCCAGTCTGCCATTTATATTGCAGCTGCTCATGCACTGAAGCCAAATTACTCGGTGGGCACATTAGTTCTGAACTAAATCTCTGAGATTGTTTTTTCATGTCAGATTTAATAAAACATACTTTTGTTTTATCAGAATTGTCCTAAAATATTGCCCTAAACTATAGCCACGATATCCTACTACATTGTAGGTATCACTATATTAAGCAAGATTTTTCTCTTGCTGTGAAATTGGCAGAAGGTATCCCCATACTTTCTGTTCAGACCCTCTTTTGTTTGGTTTTGACCATCCTCCCGGCATTTATTTTACCCCGCTTCTACCCTTTTCCATATGTACAATCTGTTTTATTTCTTCAAGTTGTTTAGTTTTTTTGGTAATTTATGTATTGGTGTATCAAAAAGATCCTGATTATGAATCATATCTCTCTTATCAGGTTTACACCAGTGCCTTAAAGCTCGTGCGCTCGATGGTGAGTGTCACTCATTCAATACTTTTTTTTATTTGAGTCCAGTATTAATACTTTGTGTGCTGTATACAATGAGAGAAATTCCTCAACCATTAATCAGTATTTTGTACCTATCTGACCCACTAAAGATGTCCAAGTACTTATCACATGTCATCATTTTCTTTATGTGTTGCTAATTTTGCACAGCTTTCACAACTTAATCTCCTGCATTTCAGATTTGATGTTTGAATTATTACGATTTTCTTTTTCAAATTCACATTTGATGATAAACTGCAAGGGCAAGAATGTATTCTCAATTGATATATGAAATTTTACCACAAAACTTTTTATGGGACATGAGTACTTTGGTTTAAAATGCTAATATTTGCCATTATCTTTTGTGAATCTTATTACTTAGGTAAATTTTTTTTCTACTTTTTGTTCTTGATCCATAATCATTGCCCATTCTTTATGAAGCCGACCTGCACTGCTGCACAGGTCCAGAGTTTTTAAGTTGTTGATTTCAGGGATCTTTTGTAGCAGTTCATACTATCTTCTTGCAACAAGTGACACTTGACTAAATATCTCTGAACCGGTTTTATCTTTTCCAGCTGCCTCTACCATATTTGAAAGTTGGATATCTAACTGCACCACCTGTGGGAAATCTAGTTGCGCCTCATGGTGACTGGAAACGTTCACTTTTCGCATTAAATCATGATGGCCTCCAGCAGGTACAGTTACATGTCTTCAGTTTACACTGTGAAAAATGGTCGCAGACGCACTTAATTATTCAGCTTTTGTCAAGCATGTTAAGCATGCAAGTGTGAAATTCTTTACTTGAGCTTGAAGAGTTATCTAAGCATATGAATATTATTTTGAATTGAGAGATTCTGGTACATGACTTCCTATTGTAAAATTCAAAATTCATTTTCATGCAGCTTATCAGAGTTGAGCAAAGACAATCGTCACCAAGTTTTTCATCAAAATCAGGGGATGCATCAACTAAACCTGTCATAAAAGTAGACGTTCCAGATATTATCTCTGTATCAGCTTCGGCTGACCTCACGTTACCTCCTGGTGCGGGTCTATGCATTGAGACAATCAATGGACCAATTTATTTGGTAATCTTTAAGCTCCCATTCTGATTGCTAACTTTTTTTGTGTAATTATAGTTAAACCCCTCAAGTTTGGTCTAGTTATAGAAGAACCTCTCGAACTAGTCAAGTAATTGTAGAGCCTCCCTGTTTTAAAGTTCTTAAAGCTTCAAGGTTTTTTCTGTAGTTGTTCGAAGAAGTTTGTTTAGTCCAAACCCCAGGGACTGTGAATGTATTTGTCCTTATTTTATGCTGTATCTTTTGTGTTGAATTATGCTGTATCTTTTGTGTTGAATTTTGTAGACTTTAGCATCTAGTTAATGTTTTTTCCGTCTCTTGTTAATAAGTTTCCTTACTTGTGCCATAGATTGCCGAGTCTTGGGAATCTTTGGACGGATGGCTTGATGCGATTCGGCTGGTATACACCATTTCTGCGCGGGGCAAGAGTGATGTTTTGGCTGGTGTGATAATTGCGTAATGTTGTACCTATAAATTTGGAAACTGCAATTTTTTTCTGGAGAGGTTATCCGGTCTGCCGCCACCATGAGTTTGTTGTTCCTGTAGACTTGTATATTAACTTAATCATTGCTATAAAATGTCGTATAGAGGTGTCATTGTTTATGTAGTTTTTATTTGATGCAGAAAGTCTCTTAAGAACACCTTCATTAAGAGTATACCCCTTACAAAATTATTATTTTGTTTTGTTTACTCTGGAGTCTCTGTGTTGTGTGTTTTTTTCCCGTTTATATGAAAATTTGGCTGTATGAATGAGGCGAAAATTTGATAAAGCTGGAATATTTCACTAGACAAAGTTGTGCTCGAAGGTCGGGTTGGAACTTGGAAGCTTATTTGTTTGTAGGTTAAGCTAAAAGCATATTAGCTCCACTTGGAAGTGTTTTAACGAAGAGTAGTAAGCTCTCTCGTGATACTTTTTGTGTAAAAACGAAATTATATTGTTAAAGATATCAATTTCGTATCAACCGAGAATTGTGAAGGAATATTTGCTACTTTTCTTTAAGGAATAATACGCTTTAGTAGACATCATATGATTAATTTGTTAATTGCTTTCTGTTTATTAAGTGTATGGAGGGAATAAGTTATCCATTTGACCATATCACATTAATAACGGCGGCAAAATCAGTTTATGCATATGTTTGTGTACTTTCGAATTATTATGGTATATTTTGTTGCATGGGAAGAATTTCAGCAAATTTGAAACATGATATAAATACCAGGGAACTAACGATTGTTTCAGAAATTTAAGAAGTTGTACAAATAACTGTAACTCCTCATCAAACTTTCACCCAATCTCATATATAAAATAAGGCATGTCTGAAAATCGTAACTAAGACGAAACATGCCAACAGTTACACTTCAATAGAAAACCTAGAATTTCCCTAATGGGCAATTAGACCAAATTACAAGGAATTAGCTATTTATTCTGACGTCCAGTCGGTACATGCCCTGTATCTGAATTAATTGTTGTTTCCATAATTCTTTCTTGTATATTATCTCTTTCTGATGACTATAATTACCGATAACAGAGTGAGTTCAAACTCACTAACCAGGCAAGAATGTCATGCAAATTGGTGGATTAACTTTAGCCAAAGCCAAAACTGATGCAGGAAGAGACCACATCCCTTCCCCACATATCAAACCTGAAGCCACCGCTGGAACCTCGAATTCCGCCTTCTCGGCGTCCAACTTCTGCCACAAAAACACGACCAAACTCCCCACACACATATCAATAGCAAAGTACCCTCCAATCAAAAACGGCACCGCCATTGCAGTCGGTAATGGCATCCATTTCCCATACCTCTTAGGCGACAAATCTTTCACCAAGTTAATAACAATGGCCAATGCCAAAAATCCGTAGCACAACTGCAGGCAATGTTTGGGCAACGCGGAGAAGCCTTGAACCCCAATAATAGCCAAGTTTCTATATATAATGGCATAAGGGGCCTTGAATTCTCCATCAGGATTCCCTATGTCGAAAGCCTTATAGAAAAGAAGGAAACTCAATGGGGAAACAATGCAACCTAAAGCCGTCCCAATTGCCTGGCTTAGCAACATTGCCTTGGGAGAAGTTAAGGTAAGATGCCCTGTCTTGAAATCTTGCATCAAGATGCAAGAAACATTGATAATGGACTTGAACAGACCACACGCAGCCATTGCTGCTAGGACACCGTGTTCTTTTCCGGACCACGCAGCTATGAAGAAAAGTCCCACTTTACCGTAATTGTAGGCCATGTTTATGTCTGTTAATCCAGCTCCATAAGCATTGCAGAAGGCTAAAGACGGGGCAAAAATGTAGGCCACAAGGACAAAGTACCATTTGAGTTCTGGAAAGATCATGGGAATTGCGATAACTGATATTACGGCTAAGGCAATGTAACCAACTGCACCAAACCATAGAGGTATTTTTTCCTTAAGGAAGATCTCATCTTGTCTGAGACTTCTAAGGGGCTTATCCTGATGAAGTCTATTTGCTGTAATACAAAAATAGTTTTAAGTATCTTGGTCGATGTTTGTGACATAATCAGCAACACTGGCATTCTTAAGATCTTTACCTGAGTTCATATCTTTTGATTGTAATTTGCTGTAGAAAGCAACAATCGTAATGCGTAGTATCTTTACGAAATTGTAGAATCCATCTCCTAGAAGGAGTGCAATGGAGATAAATACCTGCCAAGAAATGTCAATACTAATTATGAATCAGTCAATTGGTTCATACATTAAAACTCGAAGCTGCAACTATATTATGTGTCTAATATTACGACTTTTTGAATGATGTAACAACAGTATAGTCACGATGTCTACGATATCACGTGGATAAGATATATGTGGAAGAGGAGAGAGCACCTTGTAGCCATTGAGACTCTTCATACTGCTTTCTGGAATATCTGCTGGAAACCAATCTCCTTTAAGGTTTGCAATGAGTGGCCACATCACACCGTATGAAAGCACAGCTCCAAGAAGCAGAGACAAGTTCACTATGTGGGAACATATCATACCAGTCCCCACATATGTCAAGCTAAAATCAAAGTAAAATCTGCACAAAAAATTTCATCACCATCAAAACTGATAATGACTCCCATTGTAAGTTAATAAAAAATAAGTATCGATGATTAAAGTCGCACGTTCGCTTTCTTGCTTGAAGTCCAAAAGTTGGAAACTGTGAGAACCCACATTCTTCTGTGGCTGTGAAAAACCACTGAAAAAATCCCCAAAGGAAACTGGTGGAAAAAGACTTGGCAAAAGCCCCTACTTGTTTTCTGCATTATAATCATTACAAAAAATGTGTGTGAGGCACTATTATTAACATTGTTATAACACGCTAAATCGAAATTAAAGTTTTCGAGAGTAGTAGAAAATTTGTAATGGAATGTATATTACTTTGCCACTTTGTCACCTCTGCTATGGAATCCATTAATAAGAACTGATGTTGCCATGCCACTTGGGAAGGTCAACTTGTAGTCAATTATCAATATCTGGGGACCATTATACACACAACTCAGTTTAAGCCTGATTTGATTAATACTCATGTGGGGATGTAAAACACACATTTCAAGATCAGTACTTTATATTAAATATGATTATATAATATCTGCAGATAACAGGTAGAAACAACAAACACCCTTTCTCTAATCTGCTATAGTTAGTAAAACTTTTAATCATGAAAAACCGCAAACAACACCAATAAATGGTTACTAAATAAGCTCATTAATTAGAAGAGAAAATAACTTACTTTTCTTAAGGGGATGAGCACAAAAAGGCCAATGAAACAAACTAAAAAGAGGTAGGCAGTCATCCAACCAATCCCAGGTTCTTTAATACTACTAGGAGTATTGCCTAAAATACTGCCACCACCTGACAACTCAAATGTTTTCGTGTTCATTCCCAATAGATAAGATCCAAATCCTCCTGCAAAAAGTTATAACAAAAACAGAACAGTTTTGAGTTTTTTAAGAATTCAGAAAAAAGGCAGTTAATAAAGAATAAAAGTAAGTGTAATATATATATATATATATAAATATAGTTGTAGATTAGTAGTATTATTATATCTAACCTCCAATTGCAATGCTGTAACATGCAACAATACATGTTTGTATCATGGTATTCTCCTGTTTGGTCAGAGGCAGTGAAACAAATCCAGCTTTGTGAACAAGTTTGTTCCATGTCCGAACGAAAATAAACGCAAGAAGAGCGGCTGAAGCATTGAGATTTGGAGTGACACCAGTTGTGAGATTCAGCTTCATTGCAATAACACTAAACATAGATCCAATCAATATGCTTGCAATCACTCCCCTCAAAGTTATCTGCTTGTTCCATGGCTGACTGACTGCATCCTCCTCCTCATTTCCTTCTTCCAACTCATGTAATAACTCTCCCTCTTTCTCTTTCTCTTTCTCTTTCTTTACATGGGATTCGTTTTCCATATTCATTACTAGTTTCTTGCAGCTTCAAAAGCTTAAAATATATGGGACATGAAAGAGTGAGGAAAAGGACCAAGAAATTAGTGTGACCTTGATATATTCTGTTTTGTTATAGTTGAAAAATGGATCAAGAAAGTGGACTTATTACATGTACGAAGAATGAATAGGATTATAGGAGTATATATATATATATATTATCTACTTGTGGAGTATATAAATAAATAACACAAGTTGATAAATGGGCAGTAACCATCAGATGCACATGTGGGCTTATAACTTGCATGTACCATCCCAAGATAACTGTACTCTTTAAGATATTCTACTTTCCCTCAGTTTGGAAATTATATGCCCACAGAATGTTGGACGGTCAGCTTTAGCGTATCAAAGGATAATATCAAAGCATAAATTCTTACTAGGTTACAAGGACTTCAAGGAAAATGTAATTACTCCAATTTGATTCCTTCTATCATCAGGATCAGTGACAAATTTTACATGTTTTGTATTTTTAATTTTAATGTGATAATCCACATTATATTAAAATCTGATAATCGACATTAAAATCCGCATGCAATAGCATGCAAACTACACCCGTTAAATCACACTAAATAAAATCTGATTGTACAAACACAAACCTGGAAGGTTTAGAATTAGATTGCTCCTCGTGTTAATTAAACGAATTTAAGCTCAAGAAAAATATTTTTGCATTATTAAATCACACTATATCTCAATTTTCGTTTGACATGCACACTTCCTTGAGGCACTATCTAAGAACTTAGAAGTGTGCATGTCAAAACGATAATTGTCGCAAGAATAGGATTTGAAATTCTCTTCTGCATATAAACCAACAAGTTGAATGACCGTTTTATATAAAGATAAGGTATGAACACCAAAATAAATATTATTTACACGGAATGAATAGTATAGTACATGCCAAAAGTTACTTATTTTCCACGCGAGTGTTAGTAGTACGCGTGTTTTGTGGGTTCTCTTATCAAATTATGCTTCCCATGATGTCGATAGCTCAATATAATTGGTGAAAATGAAGTTCGTTTGTTTTGCTCCCACTGAATATATATAGGAGTACAGAACAAACTTGACTTATGTGTTGCTTGACTTGCTTCTAGTTTTTCAGTCAATGTATATATGAAGTTTCTCCAATTCTTATTAGTTATTATTTATTAATCTAACTATATATATATATATATATATATATTACCTTAATATATAATTAAAATCAGTTGAACAGATGACAATACAAAGAAACTATGCGTCAGTTAATTAAAACGCATTGTCTAATTTACTCATCTTGCAAGACTGGGGCCGTTAAGTACGTGGTTATTTAATGGAATTATGCAAAATGGATTAATAGATTCTTATTATTTAAGAAACTTCTGATATTTTGTGAATTAGGTTTATTGGTTAATGAGCGGGCGGTAAAATATATATAACTACTACAAAAGTGTTGGAGTCGAATTGTATGTCAGGTTATTCTTTTCGCCTTATTTTACTGTAATCAGGTAATGATCGCCTCAATCACAAAAAGCTTCAATGCCCGCACCATCCAAAAGTTTAACTTGTTGCTACCTAACGATTTTTTTTTTTTTCAACAATATTTCAACGAAATCGGCTTAAAGGCATTGGATTTTAATTTGTTAGGTTCGAAAGTGGCGTTGGCTAGTCCAAGAATTGACTAATTCTTCAAATCACAACGTAACTTTAATTTGTGGGCAGATTTGTTTATCGAAATACCCTAATAATTCTTAGTTAAAACAGCATATCGCCACAGTAAGTTTCATATACTTCAATAACAATTAAAATGTTATAAATTAAATTAGCATCAATTCAGAATATTTGAATTGAAGTTATAGATCATCTAATTAACTAGATTCCAGAAGAACATTTATGAATCAAAAGTAATTTCACTAATATCTTCCAAAATGATTTTGATAATCGGGAAATTCAGCTCAATGGTACTGTACTTGATCTTTAAAACAAAAAAAATAATTGAATAGATTTTGTTTCACGAAACAACGTAATTTGGTGTTATTTCGTATGGATTACAATATGGATAAAGTACAATAAAATCGAGCCTAAAATATACCAAAGGGCATTTTATAATTTCTGCCCGATAACTTTTCCCAAATTCAAGTTTTGCCCTTTTTTTAAACGGGCTCAAAAAATGCCCTGTAACTTTCTTTTTTTTAATTAATTTCTGCCCGACGGGCTCAAAACCAAGCCCAGTCAATTTTTTTATTTTTAATTAATAACTATATTTAATTTTAATTATATTTTGATCTAAATCATAAAGAAATTGTATAAAATCAAGTTTATTAAAAAACAATTGTCTTAAAATGTTTACTAAATTTATATTACTAGTAAAAACTAAAAATAAATTATATATATACTAGTAAATTAAAAATAAATTATATATTGATCTAAATCATAAAAAATGTATATATTCAAGTTTATTAAAAAAGTTTATCTTAAAAAGTTTAATAAATATACGAACTATACCCATCGTTTAGCCTTTTTTACGAAACTATACCCAACTTTTGAACTTTTGCAATACTATATCCAACCTTTGAAAACCGTAACTATACTATACCTATACTAAATTTCCGGCCAAAAAACGTCATTTCCAGACAAAGTGACATCATGTCTCGGCAAGTGAGGGGGGTAATATAGTCATTTCCAGACAAAATTCCTTTAATACTACAAAAATAATTCGAAATATTGCAGTTATGCCCTCAGACTTTATCAATTCAACTAATTTAGGTTATATTTTATAATTTTATATAAATATTTATATTTTATAATTTTATATAAATGTTTATATTTTATATTTTTATATAAATCTTTATTAAAAACAATATATATAATTTTTTATAACAAAAAAAATAAAAATAAAAAGTCATCTTCCCCACCGCCCCCCACCCACCCACCCACCCCCACCCTCCCCGACCCCACCTCTACCCCGCCCCACACGCCCCCACCTCCCCGACCCACCCTTACCTCGCCCCACACGCCCCCACCACTGCAAATCGCGCCCCCACCCGCCCCCCACCTCCCCGACCCACCCCGCCCCACGCCCTCACCCGCCCCCACCTCCCTGACCCACCCCTACCCCGCCCCACACGCACCATCACCGCGATTTGCAGTGGTGGTGGCGTCGATTTAACGCCACCACCACTGCAAATCACAGTGATGGTGGCGGTGGCGTCGATTTGACGCCACCACCACCGCGATTTGCAGTGGTGGGGGCGTGTGGGGCGGGTAAGGGTGGGGTCGGGGAGGGTGGGGGGGGGGGGTGGGGAAGATGACTTTTTATTTTTATTTTTTTTGTTATAAAAAGTTATATATATTGTTTTTAATAAAGATTTATATAAAATTATAAAATATAAAGATTTATATAAAATTATAAAATATAAATATTTATATAAAATTATAAAATATAACCTAAATTAGTTGAATTGATAAAGTCTGAGGGCATAACTGCAATATTTCGAATTATTTTTGTAGCATTAAAGGAATTTTGTCTGGAAATGACTATATTACCCCCCTCACTTGCCGAGACATGATGTCATTTTGTCTGGAAATGACGTTTTTTGGCCGGAAATTTAGTATAGGTATAGTATAGTTACGGTTTTCAAAAGTTGGATATAGTATTGCAAAAGTTCAAAAGTTGGGTATAGTTTCGTAAAAAAGCTAAACGATGGGTATAGTTCGTATATTTATTAAACTTTTTAAGATAAACTTTTTTAATAAACTTGAATATATACATTTTTTACGATTTAGATCAATATATAATTTATTTTTAATTTACTAGTATATATATAATTTATTTTTAGTTTTTACTAGTAATATAAATTTAGTAAACATTTTAAGACAATTTTTTTAATAAACTTGATTTTATACAATTTCTTTATGATTTAGATCAAAATATAATTAAAATTAAATATAGTTATTAATTAAAAATAAAAAAATCGACTGAGCTTGGTTTTGAGCCTGTCGGGCAGAAATTAATTAAAAAAAAGTTACAGGGCATTTTTTGAGCCCGTTTAAAAAAAGGGCAAAACTTGAATTTGGGAAAAGTTATCGGACATAAATTATAAAATGCCCTATACCAAACTATGCTAGTCTATAGTACAACGAAACAGACTGGGTTTGTCCGGAACGCCTATTATACGGTAAAAGAACCTTGTATATATGGCTAAAATAACCTTGAAGAGTCGAACTGCGGGAACAATCGAACAAAGACTGGTTCAATGCTTAAATAACTGTTGAATTCCAAGACAATTGAAAGATCCTGAATTCGACCTTGAAAACTCTCAAACGAAATTGACTGATTGATAACGATCGAACATAGCAGCTCAATTGAACCGAAGAACTCCCAAACTGAAATAACAATCAAACGGTTGGTTCGATTGATGTAGGGTTGGTGAGCATTACTTAATAATTTGGCGTGAATCTTGTGATTTGAGGTATTTATAGACCTCGGGATGCGGGACCCGCTCCACAAAAAGGCAATATCGTAACAATCAATTGTTACTGTTCGATCGTCCAAGAACTGTCGACTGGTTTGACTCTTTTCCGTTTGGGCCGTTAATGAGGCAAGCCAGTTCGGTTCGTTTCTGGGCCAATTAAAACACCCCCACCACATGTGAACTTGATAAAAACGTGTGGCAAGCTCCCCTCTAAGAACATACTAGCACCATGCAACCGTGCATCTAGTGTAACACAACCTAAAGCTATATTGCATCGTATAAGAATTGCAATTTATTTTATACTAAGTTGGTCATAGTTATAATAAAATCAATTCTATTCAAATTGTTATACACACGCTCATAAAGCACACCTATAAAGTAGTAAAAAATTCTGAAGTACGTACATGTAAGTCACTTAAAGGATGTGATAAGAGAGCTGAGACAATTAATAATTCACCTTGAGAGCATATATGCTGCGTAAAACTCTATTCCTTTTAGTTTATCATCATGTTTTGTAATTTAATATTATAGAATAATAACTACTACTGGATTATATTGTATTAATCTTATATTTAATTAAAAAAACCCACACATTTGATTTAAATTGTAAAGTTAGACTTGAAATAAAAGTTTAACTTTAAGGTATATTATATATAACTCAAATTATACGAATAAATTAAAAATTAAATCCTGTTATACTATTCTATTCAAAATAACTTCATTTATATATAATATAATAGCTAATAATTTATGTCAAATTTTATTTTGAGATGACCGTGATATTCTTATTCAATTAATTTTTCTAGCTAGTTTGTACTTTGTACCACCGAACAAAGTGGATTATTAATTATTAACATTAATCACATGGAGAAGATCTAACTAAAACCATGCATTGAGGTATACTATACATGTTACTAAAGGGGCCAAGGGATAGGAAGAAAGCGACAAGATAACCTAAAGGAAAAAGTTAAATTGGACCCATTTTTTGAATTGTTCCATCGGGAATAAATTCACTGACGCGTCTCTTTCATTTAATATCTATATACTTTTGTAAAATGTAGATGCAGTCAATATTATTTAGGAATTATTAAGGTTTGTTCCAAAAAAAATTTATTAAGGTTTAATGTCTTGTAGTTCAATAAATTTTTTTTACTTGTGAATTAGTTGTGGCCTGTGGTATACTATACATATTCACATTTTAAGACCAACTCTAACATCTTATCAGGTCTAATTCAGTATTTCAAATTAGAAAAACTTTATTTCGAAATAGATAATTCAACATGAGAATTGAGATATAGAACGGCAGCTCATGTTCCACGTTGCCTTGATAGATTTGTGTTAGGTAAATGCAAAAATCAGTTAAGGGAGAATAAAATATTATATATGATATCAATAGTATGAATAATTTGAGTGCCCGAGAAAGAATGGATAGCAAAATTTCACTTTCAAGCGTGTGGTGTCCATACTCCATGGTCCATACAGCTCACTCGCAGTATAAGTTCCTAACCTATGTCATATATAGATCTTTACTTCTTTGGCGTTGACTTAATGAGAGAGAAAGGATGGATTATTCAATTATTTAGCGGCTTACAAAAACATTTACTTTGGTGTTATAAATATAATCAAATCGAATCGATTTTTTTTTTTTTAAATATGTACATATAAGATTATATTGCATTTAAGTAAACTATAGTAGGATTAGAGGTGGAAAGTGGGCCGGGCCGGTCCGACCCGGCCAGGCCCGTCTTGACCCGGATAAAATATGGTCCGGACCGGGCTGGCCCGTTAATAATATGGGTCAGGCCCGGACATGCCCGTTTATAATATGGTCCGGGCCGGGCCGCTTTGCAATATTACCGTTGCAAATTGCAACGTTAATATCAGTGCATGCATGATGCACTATTAAGTGGACGTTGCAATTTGCAACGTCCACAATTAATTAGGGCCTATTTAATTAGGCCTTAAGTTCAGGCCTAATTAAATAGGCCCAATGTTAATATGGCCCAGACAAAAATCTAGGCCAAATTCAAATTTTTTTTTAAAAGCCCAGGCCCAGGACCGGCCCAGTTCGGCCAGGACCACATTTGAGGCCCGGTTAGGCCCGGTTAAAAACATGGTCCGGGCCCGGGTTATAAAATGTGGGTTTCTGGTCCGGGCCGGTCCGGGCTGGACCCGAGTTGGGCCGGTCCGGGCCGGGCTAACCCGACCCAGTTTCCATCTCTAAGTAGGATAAAAGAAATGCTAATCAAGTATAACTAACGATTAGTTAATAAACTAATTTAATTTAATTTAACGATTTAAGCCTCTAATTTAGTAAGTTATTCGGCAAATTATTAATTATTCAACTACCGATTTTGGAAGTTAGGAACTTCAAAGAGCTGAAGCGTGAAACAGTGAAATCTTTGAAATCTCATGAGACGTCGTGTGACTCGCGCCAATCCCTCTCTTGCTCCGTTGCTCGTCAGTCGTCACTTAGCCCGTTCCGCATACCTGAAGATTACGTTTTGGGTGTAGTTGTAGATTATCAGTTCTCATTTAATTTGTAGTGTAACTTCTTCTAGTTGTAGACTTGTAGTACATTTGAATCTAATATTAGATAATATTTTGTGTGATTTATGTCTATAATGTGTCGATGTACTAATGTAAGAAGTTAACTTTGAATAGTTAATTGTTATTTCGCCACGAGAAACTTATTGGTTCACTTGAGATGGATATATATATATATTATTATAAATGTTTAGAACTCAAAGAAAAATAAAAGAGAGTAATATTATTTATCAAACTCTTTCTTATTCCATAATGCAAAGTGTGTATTACAAAGAGTGAAATAACCTTCTATTTATAGGAAGGCTTGGAAAGCATTCCCTAGAATTTTCCAATGTGGGACAAATGAGCATTCATATTTATACTTATTTTATAACACTCCCCCTTGAATGTCCGGTCCCAGGAGAAATATGCTGAGAGAAGCTGCCTCGTTAAAAACCTTGCTAAGAAAAACCCAGTGAGAAAAATCTTAGCGAAGGGAAAAAGAGTGCAGTGCATATTTACTCCCCCTGATCATTGCTTCCATTGATATCTTTGAAGCGTCGCATTCCAATTTTGTGCACCAGTTTCTCAAATGTTGATGTAGGGAGGGACTTAGTGAATAAATCTGCCAGGTTATCACTTGAACGAATTTGTTGAACATTGATTTCGCCTTTCTCGTAAAGATCGTGAGTGAAGAAGAATTTGGGCGAAATGTGCTTTGTTCTATCCCCTTTAATAAATCATTCCTTCAATTGTGCTATACATGCTGCGTTGTCTTCATAAAAGGTTGTTGGAACTTCTTGCTTGGTCGGCAAACCACATGCTCCAAGAATATGTTGTGTCATAGATCGTAACCAAACACATTCACGACTAGCTTCATGAATTGCTAATAATTCTGCATGGTTAGTTGATGTAGCGACCAAGCCACCAAGGTTTGTTTTACTGATCTCCATGAAATAGCTGTTTCACCACAAGTGAAAACATACCCTGTCTGAGATCGTGCTTTGTGTGAATCTGATAAATATCTTGCATCTGCATAACCAGTTAGATCCGATTTGGACGAAGATGAATAATACAATCCTAAATCGATTGTCCCTTGAAGATATCGAAAAACGTGCTTAATGCCATTCCAATGCCTTCTGGTTGGGGAAAAAATGTACCTTGCTAATAAATTCACCGCAAATGATATATCATGCCTCGTATTATTAGCAAGAAATATTAGCGCTCCGATTGCACTAAGGTATGGTACTTCTGGACCGAGTAGTTCTTCATCATTTTCAGATGGTCAAAATGGATCATTTTTCACATCAAGAGATCTCACAATCATAGGTGTAGTTAATGGATGTTGCATTCACTTCAGGGAATGGGGCAGAACCAGTAGGACGAGATTCATGGTTCTTCATTAGCAGCTCGTTATTTTGTTCAGCCACCAAAAGACATGAAACAAGTTCAAAATATTTTTCAAAACATTTTTCACGATATTGTTGTTGAAGAATAATATTTGTGGCGTGGAAAGTAGAGAATGTTTTTTTCGAGCATATCAACATCAGTAATAGTTTCTCCACATAATTTCAGTCGCTGAGTAATTTTACATACCGCGGAGTTGTATTCTCCCACAGTTTTAAAATCTTGTAATCGAAGGTGTATCCAATCATGTCGAGCTTTAGGAAGGATAACAACCTTACGGTGCTCAAACCTTTATTTGAGACAAGTCCAAAATTCTGCAGGATCTTTGAGTGATACATATTGCCCTTCTAATTTTGGAGTAAGATGGTGAAGTATGAAAATCATAACTGTTGACCTTTTATTTTGTGGTAATGTGTTACCAGTTTTAATAGCATCGCCAAGGCTTTTAGCATCCAAGTGCAATTCTACATGCAATATCAATTGTAAATAATTATCTCCAGATGCATCCAATTGCACAAATTCTACGTTTGAGATGTTTGACATGATGACTATAATATAAATAAAATAACATAAGAATCGTGATTTTAATATTTCATAAATAATACAACATTATTACATGAAGAAAAATATAGTAATAACCGCAATATTATAAATGGAGGTATAACCATCCTTATTTATAACAAGGGTAATAATTAATAAAAAAAACTGCAATATTATAAATGGAGGTATAACCATCCTTATTTATAACAAGGGTAATAATTAATAAAAATAACAAATTGTGTACCTTTTTCTTTTTGGAACTCAAACGAAAATGTCGACAAAATATCGAGCCTCTCGTGCTGATAACGTATTATAAATATTTAGAACTCAAAGGAAAATAAAATAGAGTAATATTATTTATTAAACTCTTTCTTATTCCATATAATGTAAAGTGTGTATTATAAAGAGTGAAATAGCCTTCTATTTATAGAAAGGCTTGGAAGACATTCATTAGATTTTTCCAATGTGGGACAAAGGAGCATTCATATTTATACTTATTTTATAACATATATATATATATATATTATTGTAGTCGTGTTTAACTCACTATGATATAGTATTTTATTTTTTAAAACTGTAACAAATAAAAGGGGAAAAAGATAGATATTCTGACCAAACTGGATCAAAATTGAATGATTAAAATTAATTAGATTTGATGGCTACAAATTACTGCGGCCCAACAGTCTCTTCTTACACGTTGCAGGTTCATAGTCACTCAACAAATTAGAATGTTAATTACATCCGAAGTATCTTATTCCACAAATAGTGTGGATATTAGTGAATGTATATTATTGATGAGTCGGGCAATATATTTGGGTTGTAGTTCACTATCATGCAACTAAATAAATAATCTTAATCAAGTATACGATGTAGATTTTTAAAAAGTAGATTCCAAGTTGAGCGAATCGTATCTAGTGTCAAAATTCATTACTATCCTCAATCTATTATTTTTCAAATCTTGCGCAAACAGAGCACTGTCATTCACATGTCCCTTTAATGACCTAAACTGCTAGAGTTTTAGAGAATAGTTTCAAAGTGGAGTTCAAGTCTATTTCTTGGGTACTAACCATTCGAGTGAGTAGAGATTATATTCATATAATCAACTATGCATGTGTTGGAACAACAAATATTTACATGTACTTTAGATAAACATGAATGTTAAATGCCAAAACATCTAGCAGCGGCTTCGAGAAGCTGTTTTACCTAGAGAGGATTAATCCATTCAAGTAATATATAAAAAGGAAGATACTCAACAAAACTTCATAAAATTTACATGAACATATTCATAATTCTCTAACTACTCTCTCTACTCCAGATATGAAGCGATTTAGCTGCTCATTTTATTGAGTTCAAATTGTAACCAAATAAACACAAAATAAATTGAAGACAAGAGATAGAAAAACTATATACCTCAGTGGAATGTTAATGATCTTGACCATCATGTCTTGTTGCTTCACCTTTTCTAGATATTTCTGCCCCGACAAAAGTTATGATAACATTCATGAAGATAGCCATGATCTTACAAGACAAAGAGGAATCTTACAAAACAATGAATAAATGTATATTAACTAGGGTTTACAATAAGACATATATATACAAGACAACTAAAAGACTAAACTACCTTTAACACAATTAATATACAATAATAATATGCTAACACCCCCCTCAAACTCGATAAGGTACTGCAATAAGTAACGAGAGTTTTCCAACAAAGAAGTTGTGTCGCTGAATCGTATGTGCCTTCGTAAAGAAGTCAGCCAACTGCATCAAAGACGAGATGAACGGTAGAGAGATAACACCATGCTGAAAATGATGTCGAGTCACATGACAATCGATCTCAATATGTTTGGTACGCTCATGAAAAATAGAGTTATGAGCAATCTGAACAACACTTTTATTATCACAATACATGGGTGTGGGGGATGACAACAACATCCCCATATCACCTAACAACCGTCGTAACCAAACAAGTTCAGTTGTGGTGGAAGCCATAGCACGATACTCTGCCTCGGTAGAAGAACGAGAAACAACATCTTGTTTCTTGCTTTTCCAAGACATGAGAGAATCACCTAGAAAAATATAGTATCTAGTGGTAGATTTTCGATCGGATGGATCACTAGCCCAGTCTGCATCGGTATATGCTCGAAGTTCTAATGAAGAACTCGAAGAAAACAATAGACTCTGATAAATAGTACCACGAAGATAACGAAGAATGCGAGTAACAGCAGCCCAATGATCAGAGGTAGGTGCAACAACAAACTGGCTAACAACATGGACCGCATAAGCAATATCCGATCGGGTAATAGTCAAGTATACCAAACTACCAACAATAGACCTGTACAAAGTGGGATCAGGAAGAAGTGTACCGCCAGTAGGAGTATAACGAACATTTATCTCTAAAGGAGTAGCAGCAACACGAGTGTCTGTAAGACGAGCCCACTCTAAAATATCTGAAGTATACTTCGACTGAGACAAAAGATAGCCCTTTGGAGATGAGGCGACTTCAATACCTAAAAAGTAACGAAGAGGACCCAAATCCTTCATATCAAACAAACGAGATAAGGTGTGTTTCAACACCTTAATACCCTCAACATCATCACCTGTAATAATCATATCATCAACATACAGTAAAAGCATTATGCGACTAGCAGAACTGCATTTAACAAATAAGGCTGAATCATTAGGACTAGAGGAGAAGCCAAGAGAACAAACAGTTGTAGAAAACTTCTCAAACCAAGCTCTTGGAGCTTGCTTAAGCCCATATAATGCTTTCTTAAGTCTACACACCTGCCCTTTGTCGTGAGGAACACCCGGAGGAGGTGTCATATACACTTCCTCATGTAAATCACCATTCAAGAATGCATTTTTCACATCCATCTGTGAAATATACCATTGTCGTACTGATGCAACTGCAATAAGAACTCTGACATATGTCATCTTAGCAACATGAGCAAAGGTCTCCTTATAATCCATGCCATATTGTTGAGCAAATTCTTTTGCCGCTAGACGAGCCTTATATCGCTCAACTGAACCATCAGCTTTGGTTTTAATTTTATAGACCCATCGAGAACCAATTGACTTTTTCCCTACTAGAAGAGGAACCAAGTCCCAAGTGTGATTTTTGTTCAAAGCTGATAGTTCCTCAGCCATAGCCTCTTGCTAAACAATATCTTGTGCCGCCTCAGAATAAGAGGTAGGCTCACAAAGAGGCCAAACAAATGCCAAAAAGGAAACAAAAGGCTGAGAATAACAAGAGTAAATGAAATCAGGCAGTTGAGTAGACTTACGAGTATGCGTGGGATACCGCTCATGAGCTGGATTCGGAATCGTAAGAGAAGGGACATGATGGGGTAACTCTTTAGCAGCACCTAAGTCATCTCCATCACCAACACCAATATTGTCATCCCCAACAACATCACCAATACCAATATTCTCACCAGCCGGATCATTAGTTCCAATATCAGAAACATCAAGAGTAAATGGGTCAATGTGAATAATATCTGACCGTGTCACATTATGGGAGCTTCTCGAAATGGAAAAATATGGAATGTGCTCAATAAAGTGAACATGAGGAGAAACATAACATTTTCTAGCAACTGGATCATAACACCGATAACCCTTCTAACCATTTCCATATCCCAGAAAGACACATATTGCAACACGTGAAGACAACTTAGTTCGCTCAACATATGGATGAAGAATAAAACATGTGGACCCAAAAACCCGCAAATGAGAATAATCAAGAGTTTGACCAAATAACTTAGCATATGGAGAGATACCTGCGTTCTTGGGAGTTGGAACTCTATTTATGATATAAACAGCAGTGAGAACTGCTTCTCCCCAATACTCACTAGGTCCACTAGCAGACAAAAGCATAAAATATGTTGTTTCAACAATATGCCTATGTTTTCTTTTAGCCACACCATTTTGCTGAGGTGTGTCTATACAAGAGGATTGGTGCACAGTACCATCACTAAGAAGAGTGTCAGAGAGTGCATTACTCGTATATTCCCCACCCAAATCAATTATAAATTTTTTTATGACTTTAGAGTGTTGAGTTTTCACATATGCAGCAAAATGAGCATAAACGTCAATGAATTCATAACGATTTTTCATTAAGTAAACCCAACAATAACGAGTATAGTCATTAATGAAAGAAACATAATATCATGACCCCTCCTTTGTAGGAATAAGGGCAGGTCCCCAAACATCAGAATGAATCAAATCAAATGGTGCAAAAGAAGTGGATGTACTGTGATTAAAAGGTTTTGCAGAAAACTTCCCAAGTTTACATCCACTACAATTAAAAATATCCTGAGACTACAAGTCTCCCAAAACACAAATATTACATAAAGACCTCAGACAAGATCCAGATACATGATCTAGTCTAGAGTGCCATACGTAAAACTTCGAAGAAGAAGAATTCAAATGAAATGTAGATAGATCAATACTCGTAGGTGCAAACTGACCATCAACCTTCATGCCATCCAAAACATAAAGTCCCCCCTCTCTACTTCCAGTCCCAAGTATTCTCTTTGATTTCGGATCATGCACATGACAAGAAGTAGAGGAAAAGTGAACATCGACCATGATCACACAATTGACCAACAGAAATAAGATTCATAGCCAATTTAGGAATACAATAAACATCAGGTGGTGAGAGATTTTATGTTTGAATTGTACCAACATCTACTACTGGCATATGAGTGCTATCAGCAGTCATAACAGATGTAGGTGGTAACATATGATACATAGATACAAATGAGTTGCGATCATGAGACATGTGATGAGATGCTCCAGAATCCAACACCCATAAGGACGAGTTTCTACCTGATGTGGATGGAGCAGACATACATATGGTGGAGACTGGTTTTTGTTTGCCTGAAGAAGGTTCTGCAATAGATTAACCAAATATGCGTTGTCTGACAAAGGTGAATCGACAGAAGTTGGATCCAATGTAGGCATGACAGCAGCTGTATTAGAATGTCCTCCAAAACGGAGATTATATGAATATGAAGGTTTGTCACTTGGCCTCTTTCCATATTCCTGTTGTGGTTTGCCTTTCTGGTTCAATAAAGGACACTCATTCTTCCAATGACCCTTTTCGTGACAATAGCGACACTCATCCTTATCATAACTCTTTTGTTTAGATCTGATATGACTAGGTTGAATAACCAAAACAGAACCAACATGAGTGGACTTCTCAATTTGAGTCTTGAGGTGGGTTTCTTCAGCCAACAATTCATGCACAACTGAATCAACTGAAGACAAATGAGTACGGTGCAGAATTGATCCACGGATGCCTTCATACTCAGAGCGAAGATTGTACAACAGTTGAACCAAACGTTGTTGTTCTTGCTTTTCAATATACTGACTGAATGCTTCCAGTTCAGCGCATTCTATCATAGCCAACTGATCCCAGAAGTTTGTCATCTTAGAATAAAACTCTTGAACACTTCGATTGTCCTGTGTAAGAGCACGAATTTCTCCTTCAAGTTGATATTGAACAGCAAAGTTGGGCCTCACATATAACCTCTCCAAATGGTCCCAAACTTCTTTCGTAGTATCAAACTTAGCTAACTGAACACCAATCTTATGCTCAATAGAATTGTTAGTCCAAGTAATAATTTTAGAATTATTGGTATCCCACACATCCAATAACTCAACAAAATTAGCATCATATGACTTAGGAGCAACCAAAACACCAGAAATATAATTTCACGTCTTCTCCCTTTTAGAAAGTTTTTCATAACATAACTCCAATACCCATAGTTTTTCCCATCAAAACGAACACTAATCGACTGCAACGAATCATCCCCTCCAGTCATGATAACAGAAATCGAGAATTGCAGCAATACACAAAGCAAGACTAACCCAGAAACAGAATCGGGGCAACAAATCGAACAAAAATTGCACCAAATCAAAATCGAAATTAACACACCAACAAGTTCAGAGAGTGCAACGGATTACCAAAAACCATTAGCAATACGAAGACGAAAAACCCAAAAAAGTTTCAGCGAACTCACGGCGGTGAGTTCGATCGGCGTGGTGTCGTGTTTGCCTACCGGTTGGGTCAGAGATTTGGCTCTGATGCCATGATAACATTCATGAAGATAGCCATGATCTTACAAGACAAAGTGGGATCTTACAAAACAATGAATAAATGTATATTAGCTAGGGTTTACAATAAGACATATATATACAAGACAACTAAAAGACTAAACTACCCTTAACACAATTAATATACAATAATAATATGCTAACAAGTTAGACTTAGACTCACAGATGTTCCTTAATTTTGGTGATTCATCCTTTGTTTATAGATGTCGTTCCAGAGTATTGACGTGTAAGGTTCTCCATCGCCGCCTCACGGGCAACATAATGCCATTTTTGTTGAAAATATTGACATTCGATGGTGCCATTAGTTGTTATAGAATGGCATTATAGAAATGAAACTATTGTTTCATTAGGTGTCATTTTTATAGGTGTCATTTCAATGTGCCAATAATTTAATTTTAAATGGGATTTAATGCGGCATATTATGCATTAATTGTGTCATTTGATATTGACTATATCACAATATAGTTACTTATTGTGTCATCAAAAAGAGTTGGTAAGTTGATTTTTAGTGGCATGTCAGCATGCTGTATAATGTTGTTTTATTGTATTTAATTGTCTCAATGTGTTTATTTGTTGTATCACTGATTAAACAAATAGCGTCACTTTTATTTTTAGCTACATCGCTACAAGCGACACTCCATAAAAAGGCAATTATAAATAAAATATCACTATTATATGCTTTTAGTAACACTTCTCAATGACACTAAATGAGAGTTTTCTTGTAGAAATATGCTTTATGCAATACTTGTTTTCGATGTTGTGTTGCACTTGATTCCTAGCTAAAAAGGCAAACTAAACAACTTATGTGTATAATCGGAATTACGATAGTTTATTGCTAACACAAATGATTTTCATAGTCGACCACACGGGTACATATCTCGCTATTTGATTATAAAAGTGCAAAGTGTTCTGCCGATGTTAGAATAACATTGTGATGATAACATCAGAAATAAAAACTTTCTAACAAACCAACTTTGAATCTTTATATTATTGTTTTGCCTTTAATCACTAACTAATCAAGTTTCACAGTTGTAGTTATCTTTGATTATTGTTCAGGAACCAAACTTAACATAGGTTGATCGTTCAAGTTTCTATTTAGAGAAGTTTCTTTAATTAGATCGTTGAAGAAGTCAACCGCACATGCCTTGAGAATAAGGAAAAAAGTGGAGTTCGAGTACAACAAGGAAACATCCAAGATGAGCTCAAAATCGAAGAATAAGTCTGTCCTTAGTTAGATCACTAACAAATGAACTATTATTCAAGGAGGAGTGCGAGGTCTTAGAAAAAGAGTTGAATTAGGAAACTTGAAGAGTTACCAAAACCGTGTACAACACATCTTGAAGACCAAGTCAATAACCTATATATATGTGTGAAGTACATCAAGACAAACACAAGACAAGAGCTAATAAATCCGAGAGATTAGATCTTTAGTTGTTGAGTTTTGTCTTGCTTTTGCAAAGTTTATGAATTATCGAGTTAAGTCTAGGTTTAGATTTAAGGAGAGAATTCTTATCTGCTTTGTTGAGTTCGATTAATTCGAGAGTGAGGAGCTTGAGAATTGTGAGAAACATCTTTGTTAAAACCTTCGTGGTTATTTTGCCCACGGCTCAGAATAGTATATTAATATATCATCTTCTTAAATTTGGTGTTCATTTTTTTTTCGCTGCAATATATTTTGTGATTGTTGTTAAAGTAACATTGGCTCTACAGTGTTAGTTTAAGATTGTGTTTATAACTTATCAAACCCGATCCACAATTTCAATTAGCGTCATAGCCAAGCACCGATTTCACTGGTGTTTGGAGTTGATACAACTCGATGGACAACGTCAATTCGAATACCAATAGACTACCAGTTTTGGAAGGACATAACAACTATGCATATTGGAAGATTCGACTCAGAGTTCACATCAAATCTATTGATTTGAGGGCATATGAATCAATATAGAAGGCTACTCCATACCTTACTTACCAAAAGATGGAGGTGCTGATCTGATACCAAAACCTAAAGCACAATGGACATCAAATGACATAGCTCTCTACAACTTCAATGAAAAGGCTCTCAATGCTATTTTCAGCTGGGTAGGTAATCACTTGTTCAAATTAATTTAAAATTGCATCACAGCTAAAATTGCATGGGAAATACTTGAATTGCATTGTGAGGGAGTTGTTGCTGTTAGAGATTCTAAACACAGAAAACTGCTTAGGGATTTTGAAAAACTTGAGATGAGTGATGATGAGATTATTGACAGTTACTTTGAGAAATTACTTGATATTTCCAATCAATGTCAAAATCTAGGATTTATAATTTCTAATCAAGACATGGTCTATAAAGCATTTACAACATTGTCACCCAGGTTCACTTTCAAGAGGATTTCCATGAATCAGTCAAGAGATATTGCTAATATGCGGTTTCAGGCTTTGATGGACACTTTTAAAGAATATGAATTAGGATTTCCTGCTAAGATAAATAGACGACTCGCTATTTCTTTGATAGGTTCTAATTCTAAAAACTACGAGAGTGTAGATGAAATTATATTGATTTCTTATAACTATGGAAATATTATCAAAAATTTTAGTAGGTTGAGCTATAAAGATAAATCTAAAAAAAAAAACCTGGTAATACATCCTCTAGTTATAAGAAGTTACCCCCTAAATCCATAAAATATATGGCATCTAAAACTACACCTCAAGATGCTGAAAAGTTGAAAGATGTTCAATGTTATGAATGCAAAGGTTTTGGTCATTTTAAAAAGGAATGTGCTAACATCCTTCGATCAATAGGGGAATTCTCATTGGATTTGTGTAGATGATTTTAATGAAGCTGACTTTAACTCTGGATCAAGTGCTGAAGTCAACTTAGAGGAGATTCACACTGTTGCGCTCTACACTCAGGTGAACTGGACAAAAGAAGATTCCCATAACTGCTACGGGTCTCAATGTTACTCTAACATTCAGGATCCAACACCAGAACATGAGATTTTTGTTGGAAATTGGAATGAATATAATTCTTGTATTAATTATGATTCCTTGTCTGATTGTGATGAATCTAACTTTAATTGTTTTCATGGCTCTATTGATCTAGATGAAGAATACTTCTTTGAAGGTAAAATATCCTAGGAGGAAATCATTGAACACTTAAAATCTACTTTCCACAATCTTCTGAGGGAAAACCATAAACTCATCAAAATCAATGAAGCTCAGAAGCATGAGATTGAGTGTTTGTGGAAGATGATGAGACTGTATGAGAGAGACCTTGACAGAACAAAAGCTGAATTAAAAGAGGTAAGAGAAAAACTTGAAAAAGACAATCAGATCATTGCCAAATGGAACTCAGGTACTTAAAAACTTGATGAGGTTCTGAGCATGGGCAATCAAAGAACAAATGGTCTTGGATTTGTTGAGAAACCTACCTCTAATGTTACTATTCTGTCTAACTGAAATAAGGTTTTGTCAAGGAAACTAAAAACTTGAGATGTATCCCTATCAACACTGAGAAAAGTCAAACTACTTACATATGTATTGTTTTCAACTAGGTCACATTAAACCGTTTTGCAAGAAATATTTAAAAGTGAATGGAAAGAAAACAATTACTGGTCCTAATGTTAACTCAACAACTGTTACTGAGGTTACCCCAACATTAAGAGCTTGACAGAAAAGTAGAACTTGGATTGAAAAGCTGAAATCTCCTAAGATTAAGATTGTTTGCAATGTGGTATTTTCTGCTGTTTACTCTAACCTTGTAGGTAAGTGGTATTTTGACAATGGATGCTCAAGACATATGACTAGAAACAAGGAAAATTTTAGGCAAATGATTCCTCTCACTATTGGAACTGTCACCTATGGAGGAGGCACCAAGGGAAGAATCATTGTGAAAGGAGTATTGAATGTTGAAGGATTTCCACCTCTCAAGGATGTTCTGTTGGTTGATGGATTGAAAGCAAACTTAATTGGCATTAGTTAACTTTGTGATGATGATCTGCTAGTTAATTTTGATAAAGTTTCTTGTGATGTATATGATAGTGACAATGTCCTTGTGATGAAAGGTACAAGATCAAAAAACAATTGTTATCTTGCTCAAGAAGAGGCAGAATATTTCCATGCCAAAATAGATGAAGCTGCTATCTGGCACAAAAAACTAGGGCATGTACACTACATGAACTTGGAGAAACTAGAGAAGGTTGATGTTGTAAGAGGACTACCTAAGCTAACTAGCCAGGTAAACTTGTCTGTGGAGACTGCCTCAAAGGTAAATAAACCCGAGTTGTTCATACACCCCTACAGGTACAAGGTACTACTCCTAGAACTAACATGTGTTTTGAACTGCTGCACATGGACTTAATGGGTCCAATTGAGGCCAGCAGCCTGAATGGTAAGAAATATGCCTTTGTTATTGTATATTATTTCTCTAGATACACATGGGTGAAATTTCTTAAAGAAAAGTCTAAAACTTTTGACCAATTCAAGATTTTATGTGCTAGTATCAAAAATCTTTATGGCTCTTCTGTATCTGGAATTAGATCTGATCATGGAAAAGAATTTGAAAATGCAAGTTTTGATAACTTATGTAATGCAAAATGTATCTTTCGTGAGTACTCAACACCTAAAACACCTATGCATAATGGCAATGCTGAGAGGAAAAACAGGACTCTTCAAGAAATAGCCAAAGTTATGCTTAATGCTAAGAACATATCTAAAAGACTTTAGGCTGAAGCATTGAATACTGCCTGTCATATCTGTAATAGGGCTTATCTTAGACCTGGTACAAATATGACACCTTATGAAATATTGAAGGTTGTGAAACCAAATATTGCATATTTTCATGAATTTGGTTGTGAGTGCTGATTATTAAATGACAAAGATTACATAAGCAAGTTTGATCCAAAAAGTAAAAAATGTGTATTTGTTGGCTATTCTGCAAATAGTATTTCTCTCAGGGTATACAATCCAAGATTGAAGACTATCAAGAATCATTAAATGTGTTATTTGATGATTTCATTGTTGTTGTAGGTACTAAAGATTTCTATGTTTCTGATGTTGGTCCAACACTAGAAACTGAGGATGTCGGACACTAGAGTTGGACAAATTGAACTGAAGACATAAGCTAATGTTGAGCTAACACCAGCTAGAACGGATGTTAGACCAACATCAGAAGAATCTGACTCAGATGATGATACTATTGCTGAACCTAGGAGAGATCCCCTAGCTAGGATTCAGAAGGACCATCCAACTACACAAGTGATAGGCGAAATCACAGAACGCATGAAGACTCACAACAAAGAAAGGTTAAACTATAGAGACATGGTAAGGTTGTGTGTCTACATGGATTCCACATGTACTGTGGACAATGTTTCATGTTTTGTGTCTTCTGTTGAACCCAAAAAGTGAACGAGGCCCTGCAAGATAGTTACTAGAGAAATGCCATGCATGATGAACTTCTACAATTCACCAAGAATAATGTTTGGAATTTGGTACATAGACCTTCAAATGTTAATGTTATAGGAACAAAGTGGATTTTCAAGAACAAAAGTAACGAGGATGGTGTGATTGTAAGAAACAAAGCTAGGTTAGTAGCTCATGGATATACACTGGTAGAAGGTATTAACTTTGATGAGACATTTGCACCTGTAGCCAAAATAGAATCTATTAGATTACTACTAGTTATTACATGTTGTCTTAAAATTAAACTCTATCAAATGGATGTGAAGGGAGCCTTCCTCAATAGTTTAATAGATAAAGAGGTATATGCTGAAAAACCTAAAGGGTTTGCTGATCCTAAATATCATAATCATGTGTATAAACTTGAGAAAGCTTTGTATGGATTAAAACAGGCACCAAGAGCATGGTATGAGAGACTAACAATTTTTTTGTTAATTCTTGGTTTCACTAGGGGTGATGGAGACAGAAGCTTGTTTGTCTTAAGAAAGAACACTGATATTTGTATTGATCAGATTTATGTTGATGACATTGTTTTTGGGTCTACTAACAAGTCTTTTCTAGAAAAGTTTGTTGAGTCCATGACACGAACCTTTGAAATGAGCATGATATGTGAACTGAACTTCTTTCTTGGACTTCATGTGAAGCAGATGGAGAATGGCATCTTCTTAAATCGGGAGAAGTATGCAAAGAATTTGGTGAAAAGGTTTGAGCTTTCTAAGTTAAAACCTTGCAAGACTCCCATGTCTTCTTCAGTGAAGATTACTAAGGATGGAACCGAAGACAATGTTGACCCAACATTGTATAGATCTATGATTGGCAGTTTACTATGTCTATCTGCATCTAGACCTGATATCATGTATTTTGTTAGTGTATGTGCCAGGTACCAGGCAAATCCAAAGAAATCTCATCTGATTGTTGTGAAGATAATACTAAGATATATATCTGGAACCTTATCTTTGGGCATTTGGTACTCATATGACACAAATACTAATCATGTTGGTTTCAGTAATTCATATTGGGCAGGTGATGTAGATGACAAGAAATCCACAAGTGGGGGCTATTTCTATTTGGAAAATAATCTGGTTTCATGGTATAGCAGGAAACAGAATTGTGTGTCACTATCTACAACTGAATCAGAATATATAGATGCTGGTAGTTGTGTTACCCATCTTGTATGGTTCAAACACATGCTGCTAGACTATGGGCTAGATAGTGATACTCTCCTCATATTTTGTGACAATCTTAGTGCCATTAGTATCTCAAGGAATCATGTTCAACAATCTAGGACCAAGCATATAGATATAAGACATCATTACGTGAGAGACATGGTTGAGGCTAAATTGATTGACATTGAGCACATTGAAATAAACAATCAGCTTGCTGATATGTTTACTAAGTCTCATTCATCTTTGTTTTGTCATAATTTGTTTGTGTGGTTAAAACTCTATGATTGACTAAACATTATGGCTGATAGATTCACATCTCTGATTTATAAAGTAAAAACTCTAATGTTGGTCTGAGGTTGTTAACCCAACATCAGGAGAAGCTGGGGTACCCAAAGTCCACTACTTTGGTGTTAGTTGCGATGTATCCATGTTAAGGGTTGTACATGGCATGTGGAGAAGCCGGGGTTCATGATGTTGATTGCTTCAGTGATATTCAATTGTGCTTATTTATATGTTTCTGTTATTTTTGGCAAAGGAACGCATGATGGTGATCCTTTCTACTGGATGTTTAGGGTTTCGGTTGCCTTACATTCAGTAGCACTGATCACTTGATGTTATCTCTTGAATGCAATTTGGCAAACAAGTATACATGATGAATTGGGGTGTTGGGGTATATGATAAATGTATTGCCAGCATTTAAGTCCTTTGTACTTGTCTAATCTGCTGTTTATAATGGTGTTACTTGGGTGTGTGGAGTCCTATGCTACCCTCATTTAGTGGTGTCATTATCCTTTTTTGCAACCTACTGTTTTTTTTTTTCATAAGAGTTTGTGATGATAATGAAGATTTGATATGATGTGATCTGTTGCTGGGTTATAGAGTTTTCACAAAGTGGTTACCATATTCCAATGTTGACTGAACATTGCTGCATGCATACTAGTACTGCACTTTTTTTTTTCTTTTTGTCAATTGGGGCTTAGGGAGAGTAGATAGATCATAATTCATGTGTTGAGGCATATTCCTTGGGTGACATACTCCAGGTGACATACTTTTTGTGACTTTCTATGCTGTGGAAGTAGTTTATTTCTTTAAATTCATAACTGCTTATCTATGTGTGTTTTATGTTACCTATGTTACTTACTCATGACTTTGATCTAAAACATTGTATGTGGTACTCATGCGTTATTGAATAAGTTTCAGATATATGTTTTGGAGTTATCTCACGCTCTCACGTGAATTTGCTTTGAAGAAGCCCTACACTTCCAACTTTCTGACCTGAATGTTATCCTGCCAATGTTAGTCTAACATTGAAACACTGTGACTTATAAGTTTTCAAATTTGGGAACTGCTCTGGTCACGTGTTATTCCAACACTGACACGTGGTAAGGATGTACACGGGAACGTGTGAGTAGTGGGCAGCCAATTTTGGTAACACTACTATCCCACTCACACCTCTCTTCACATCCCGAGTTTATATATTTTGCCCAAATCTTTTCTTGATCTTCACGATTTTGAGATTTTTGCAAATACTCGTTGTTTTTGCTTCGACTTTTCTCTTACTATCACCAAAAGTCCCTCTAACAATCGCCCGCAAGTCCTTCATTGATGCTCTTGTAGATGCAGCTGAGAAGATTGAGCAACCACAAAGATACAACACCATGCATGCAACCTCTGAACCCGTCTCGCTGCTGCTCCCAAGAGAAAAGTGACATATCAACGACGCAAAACTAAGAAGAGTGCGATGACGAGTGATGTTGGAGCAACATCAGATGCTAAGAAATCCACCACACCCACCACCGCTAAAATCACCACCATTGAAATTGAAAATCAGGTAACAATGGCTAACCCTACTCCTGCTGTAACTGCTGTTGATGTTGTTGAGAGGGGATATTTTGGCCCCAATGGATGATTTGGGTAACTTGGGTGTTGAGTCTGGTTTGAGTGTTGCTGATAATGAAATTGAACCTGAGAATGAGGTTGAAATTGCTAGGGGTGATACTATTGCTACTGCTGAGAATGAGGTTGATGAGGTTGAGGATAAGCAGACTATTGATGCTCTGTCTACTGCTCCCAGAAAGAGGAAGGGTAAACAAGTTGTTTTGGAACTTGAGTCTGAGGATGAAGAGGAGTAAGAGGAAAACGAGGAAGAGGAAGAAGAAGTTGAGGAAAGCTTGGATTAGGAAGAGGATTTATGACATAAGGCCCTCAACTACCAATGAAGCTTGGGGACTTCCTGATCCTGAAGAGTTTGATGAGCCTAACATGGATGATGTCATCACTGACTTGACTGGAGGCCTTACCAGAAAGTGCAATGAAGGCTTTGCCACCACTAAGCTTACCTTCTTGAGTGCTGTGTTGCACAAGATTGCATCCTAAAACTGGCTACCATCTTCGAACACCACTGTTATGACCAGAGAATCTGCAAGGTTGGTGTTTAAACTCAAGAATGATTTGAATGTGAACATAGGGGAGAAGGTCTTGAAGGCAATGCATGAGACCACATCTAGGCCCAAAAGGATTCTGCCATACCCATTATTGATCTCCAGAATTTTGGTAAAGCAAGGGTTCAAAACCTTGAGGACAGTGGGATGGATCAAGAATGAGGCCAAGATGTCTATCACTGTCAGCTACTTCACACACGTGAGGGTCCATGATTTGCCTTGGAACTCCAACAATGGTGCTGAACCCAGCAAGAAGAAGAAGAAGAAGACTCACTAGTTTGCTGCTACTTTTGCTCCTCTTTCAAGTGAGGATGACTGCATGGTGATCACCACCTCCTTTGTTGAGCAACAACTCATTTATCTTGACAGGGAGTACATTGAGACCCATAGGGAGATTGCTGACGAGAAAGTGTGTCTGCAAGACATTGATAGCCTCAGGAAGCATCTCAATTAATATACCTTCTCACAAAAAGGGAGAGAGTAGATCAAATTTTAAAATCTCTGGGCTTTTGATTTCTTGTTTTCCATATTTTTTTTTGAACAATTCTGATTATCCTTTGAACTGCTGCTTTTATTTGTTTATTCTGTTTTGATTTCATCAAGGAGTATGTTCCTTGTTACTGATATGGGTCTCTAATTAAGTATTTTACTCTGTTGGGCTTAAATGTTTCTGTTTATGAAGAATTGATTATCTATTGCACTTGCTAAACTTTTCGCAGGTACTGTCTGTTATTGATGTTAAGACAACATTGATGAAATCAATGTTAGAACAGCTTTCTGGTTTCAATGTTAAGTTAACATTGAGAAAGATAGATGTTATGACAACACTGAAATTGTCAATGGTATGCCAACATTAAGTAGGATTGCTGTATTAAGGGGGAGAAATGTTAATAGGTTGATTAGTTTATTTAAGTTTGTTTCTGGATATTTGATCTGTTTGAACATGTTATAAGGTTTTGTGAAGTAAATCAAAAATGGAGAGATTGAAAGTGCAAAGTGTTCTGCCTATGTTAGAATAACATTGTGGTCACAATATTAGGATAACATCAGAAACATGAACTTTCTAACATTCTATTTTTAAATCTTTATATTATTGTTTTGCCTTTAGTCACTAACCAATCAAGTGCCACAGTTGTAGTTATCTTTGATTATTGTTCAGGAACCAAACTTAACATAGATTGATCGTTCAAGTTTCTATTCAGAGAAGTTTCCTTAATTAGAGCGTTGAAGAAGTCAACCACACACGCCTTGAGAAGAAGGAAAGAAGTTGAGTTTGAGTACAACAATGAAATATCCAAGATGAGCTCTGATTTGAAGAATTAGTCTTTCCTTAGTTAGATCACTAACAAAGGAACTGGTATTCAAGGAGTGCGAGATCTTAGAAAAAGAGTTCAACTAGAAAACTTGAAGAGTTACCAAAACCGTGTACAACACATCTTGAAGATCAAGTCAAGAATACATCAAGACAAACACAAGACAAGAGCTAATAAATCCGAGAGATTAGATCTTTAGTTGTTGAGTGTTGTCTTGCTTTTAGTTTGTGAATTGTCGAGTTAAGTCTAGGTTTAGATTTAAGGAGAGAATTCTTGTTTGCTTTGTTGAGTTCAATGAATTCGAGAGTGAGGAGCTTGAGAATTGTGAGAAACATCTTTGATAAAACCTTCATGGTCATTTTCCTACGGCTGGGAAGATCATATTAATATATCATCTTCTTAAATTTGGTGTTTGTTTTATTTCTGCTACAATATATTATGTGATCGTTGTTAAAGTAACATTGGCTATGCAGTGTTAGTTTAACATTGTGTTTACAACGTATCAATCTCGATCCACAATTTCAGATGAGTTAACACCTTATTAAGTTAAGATTGTTGAACCATTTCTAACGTTTTTTACAACTCTTGAGAAGGTGGATCTACGATATGCATGAATAATTATAGGTTAGTCAGAATTACATGGGAATTGGTAAATTGATGTAGGACAAGAAACCCTTATTTGGAAGAAATACACAGCAAAAGCAAGCCCGTATGAAAACCGCCACAACTTCTGACCCGTTTATATGTTTTTGGCCCGTAAGATATCAATTGAATGTCTTTGTGAGCCGAGTCTAAAAAGTCCATTTAGTGCGTCTGCGCAGACAATCAATTTTGTCGTGCAAGTTATCTAGTTTTCTTTTTTATTAGGAGTTTATTTCCTTTTTTGTTTTTGTCTTTGTTTCCTAGTTTCAGTCTAATTTCTTTTTGTTTAGGTTTGTTGTGCTATATATAGCTCCTTTTCATTATTTTATAAGAGACTTTTATTATCTTTTGATTTATTCAATAAAAACGGAATTTTATTTCAAATCCTAGTGGATTCCAAAAACTTTGATGGATTCCAGAACATTTCTTCGTTAATACGCTGTTATTTTTGAATTATCACGCTTCCGTCCTGCTTCCTGAACCCTATCCATTAGCTTTGTAGGCTATCCACTAAACATAATTTACTCAACACAATGAACTGATGAAGTAATATGTAGGTCGTAGGAAACGTAAACAGTATTGCGACTGAAATCTTAGTCACATTCTCACCCATTTAATATCTCTCACACAAATCTACTAAAAATTGATTTAATTTATTACTTATCTTATTATAATCATCCATCAGTTTAATCCGTCTCAACGCCTTGTGTTAAGCAAAAACTACACAATTCACGCTATTTGTGGGATACAATATTCAAAATGTAAACACTTTTCAATTATTACTTAATTGGACACTTATGATTCAAGTAGTTGCCCGCTTTGAACCCACCAATATCTTCCAAAAATCGATGAAGTTAATCATTTCTTGAGTGATTAACGATGATAAAATAACTTCATGTGCTTACTTCTTCTTCTTCTTCTTTTTTTTTTTTTGTTAAGTCATGTGCTTACGTCTAACATGACCTGTTCCATGAAATAATGATCCATATGTTGACTTCTGCCACAATGGACTAACCGAGAAAAATAAAAGGCAAACAATTATTGAAACGGACAAATGCATATATACTTTATTATCCCAACAAGGACAAATGCATTTATAATTGAAGGTTGAGAAATGAGAATCATTGAGGTAATAAGGACAAATTTTGGTTTCGAAAACCAATTGTAAGTTGAACTATTCGGAATATGATTAATACAACTTGATTGACTTCTATGTTAAGTATCAAACGGGCTATTGAGATCTGTTAAAAAAAGAAAAAGAAAAAGAACGGGCTATTGAGATCACACTATAAATCGTACATACATATAAACATCATGCTTTGTACATATCCATTTAAATCATGATATAATGAATAACTCACTCCAAGAATAAACTAACAAAAGCTTTTATTTTACTAAACCTTGTTTCATGGAAATTTATATTAAAAAATATGAGCATAAGGGGTACAGATGAAATCCAAAACAAAGTAGAACTGTCCTTACATGAAGCTGATCAAGCCAAGAGAAGTAGTAACTAAACAAAACAGCCCAAAGGGGAAATAAACCGATCAGAAAGAGAAAAAAATAAACTTTTCTTATTCGTTCTCATCCACATGACAACATCACCCATGAAAAATGATTAATTCCACAATTTTGGCTGCAATAAAATCCTCGTTTGAGTTTCTTATTTCTCGCTTGTCAATTATGCCACACAATAACTAAAACATGCAACTTCGAAGAGTATTGATTTTCTTGGTAACTATAACTAACGTGACAATTTGTTCTACGATTTAGGTGGTAAAATTAAACTAAAATCTTTGTTTGCTTTCATTATACTAGAAACGTTTGCATGCAGTTCTCGCGTGATTAAAAAATATTTTAATTTGTATTGTAATAAAAACCTTAAACGAATAAGGATTTTTTTTGAAGTGAAACTTGTTATTCCATTAGACCACAAACCCACTGCCTTGCCCAGAAAATAGGCTAAGATCAGCGAAAGCAAAAACCAGTGTCGTTACAAAAATAGAAAAAAAGGAAAGCAAAACGCATCAAAAAATCAAAAGCCGTCCGCGTCCTCTATGGCGTTGCGGGCTAGCTCGTGCGCCACAGCGTTCGAAGTACGACCCACCCAATAAATAGCAAACCCCGGCTTGAACAAGCGACGAACATCATTCAAGGGATTTACATGGGAGATGTCATCATTACGAGTTTACGACCATATAAGATAGCATGAATGTTATGGGTCTAGTTATTATAATTAAATACATATCTCAATTATTATTAGATTATGTATTATATCTATATATTATATATTACAGATAACATTTGCTAGAAGTTAAGAATAGTGGGAGTTATTTTAGTGGGTAGTTATCTTTTAAATTCAGTTTTATGCACTATATGTAAAGAGCAACCGTGTATGAAGATTAAGAAGAAAAAAAAAATTAAAGTTAGTTTAGTTAAATTCTCTCTTCTCATCTTTTCTTAGGAGTTCTGTTCTTACTCGAAAAGAACAATTATCATTAAGGATCTTTGATCCTTATCATTTGGTGCTTTCAACTTTTGAACTCACTACGTTAAAAAATGGCTTTAGCAACTACACAACACTTTTCACTGTTGTTGTCGCGGATGATCAAACTTTGCGAAAAGGTGATGAATAATCTTGAAAGTATGTCTCATGAATTATCAAATCTTAAAGATAATTTGCCCAAGACTTCACCATCGTTGTCAACATCACCGCTATTTCCTCCACCAACCCCATCAACCTTAGTCCCCAATTTGACGACGGCAATGACGACGGAGAAAAAAGAATCTAGAATCCATCATATTATACTCAATTCAGTAAGTCGTGTTCCTTGTTTTCTCCGTGTTCACTTCACAAGGACAGACAACACGCCACAAAATTTTCGATCCATCCCAACTTTAAAGTCGGCAGCACTCCAAGCACTAGTCTACATCATTTTGGCAACAATGATGAATGTGGCGAATTCTGGAAAAGACTTTTTAATTGGAAGAAAAGGAAAAAGAGAAAAAGAGTTGTAGAAAAGCTTAAGGAGTTCAAACACCACATTCCTAAATTCCTTGTCAACGGTCTTCTGTTTGGTTATGTTTGAAGCCCTGCTCGATCGGAGTTCAAGAAAGTCTAAGCCTTGAGGACAAGGCTTGTGTCAGGGGTTGGGTATTGTTATGGGTCTAGTTATTATTATTATAATTAAATACATATCTCAATTATTATTAGATTATGTATTATATATATATATTATATTACAGATAACATTTGCTAGAAGTTAGGAATAGTGGGAGTTATTTTAGTGGGTAGTTATCTTTTAAATTCAATTTTATGCACTATATATAAAGAGCAACCGTGTATGAAGATTAAGAAGAAAAAAAAAATAAAGTTAGTTTAGTTAAATTCTCTCTTCTCATCTTTTCTTAGGAGTTCTGTTCTTACTCGAAAAGAACAATTATCATTAAGGATCTTTGATCCTTAACAATGAACGACGGATAAGCAATCACCACCAAATACGACATTCTCCTATCCTTTATCTCTTGCTAAGTGAACCGCACACAACGCCTCCAAAGCCTCAACACCCGATGGATCGATAAATGCTGAAATACGACGTTGCCGCCATGCGATCATAGTCCCATGTTTATCATGCTCAACAACGCCCAATCCAACTGCCGCTTCCTGTTTAAACACCGCTCCATCAAAATTTATCTTTACCATATTGCCAACCGGTGGTTTCCACCCCATATCATGCTCCTTCCTCCTTCTGCTTTTCCTGCCAATATGCGCCATCTAATTTTCAACATAAAACTACGCAAATGTGACAATCTCGTCGAGTTGCCTTAAAAATACTTTTATTGTCATAATTTATTTTTATATAATATTTTGGCAATATATAAGGACGAATTATTAAATTTGCCCCTTAAACGGGCTGCTAGAGTGATGCGAGTGAACCGGCGACTCGGACCGGTTCGGCCGGAGAACCGGTCGCCCGGTTCGGTCTTGCGAACCGGTCACACCTTTTTTTTTTCTTTTTTTTTTTTTTCCTTTTTTCCAGTTACATGAGAGAACAGTGGTTGAAACACACAGAAAAGAAAAAAGAAAAAAAGAGAAGGAAGAAAGTGATAGAAGAAAATGACGGCATGAGAGAGATTGAGAAAAAAAGAAAAAAAAACTAATAAAGATAAGAAGGAGTGGCGGCTGATGAATGATGATGAACAATTTAACTAGGTTTAGTGTTTGAATTTTATATTAGTAACACTTTATATATTTTTGGGCCTAACCATCCTACTTTTAAATGGGCTTTAACTTAATAAGCCCTTTATATTAAAATTTCAAACTATTATATTATGTACATGTTTATTAAAATATAAATATATATATATATATATAATATAAATACATATGTGCATGATGTGTGTTTATGAAATTTATATATAATATGTATATATACATGATCAAAAAGTTTATGCTTCTAAATTTTGTATAGATTATCAATAGTTATTGTACAAGAATGAAAAGGTGCATAATATATTCGAAAACTTTAAACTTCAATTGCAAAAACATAGTGTAATATTATATCAACATATAATTTTAAATATATGCCAATTAGATTATTTTATTTGCTTATTAGTAATTAGTAGTCATAATATAATAGCATGATGTATTTATTTAGAGATTTTTTGGTTAATGAATTGAGTATTTTGTCATACAATTGAAATTTGAAACTTTGAATTAGATATTTTATTAAACGTTGACTAAAGTCAACAAACCGGTCTAACCAGTGGTCCGACCGGTTCGACCTGTTGACCCACTACCCAGTAGCCTCACCGGTTCTGTGACCGGGCCGGGTCTGAAAACACTGCACATTACCATGTGCCAACCGTATTTCGGTGTCACTTGAAGTGTCAACCATTTTATGCCATGTAATGTGCAATTGATGCCCCCCATGTTTTACTTTTTGGTTTTTGCTGATTAGAGTCAAACACTATAACATGATGTACGAAGCTAATTTGCCCTGTCCGGAGAATAGATTGCTGCAGGATTTATTGTACCAACTTTTCCACCATATCATCAACAATATGGGTGGTAGTTGATGTCATACACATATTTCATGAATATTTCAAGATCATTTTAACTTTTTTTTTTTTAAAAAAGTAAATAATTTATAATTGCAGATAATTTGAAAAAATTAAAATAAAAAATGCTTAGGTACTTTTGAGGGGGAAAAAACATCAAAAACCTCTTAGAAAAAATCCTCAAATCCAAAACCCTTAGATGAATTCTTCCCGAAAGCAACCTCTTTTCTTCTACTTAAAAGGGCCATGGGATGATAAGCCGAACACTACTACTAGTACACCATCATCATCATGTACATTGGAAACCCCTTGGGTTTTCAAATCATTCAAAAACATGGGCATCACAGCCTTCAATCTCGTCGTCAATTCATCAGCAGTAGTTGCCCCTAGGAAGAAGACTTTGGGGAACTCCGAGGAGCAGAGAGCATTTGCTGCTGCTGCTTTAGCCAGTGGGAAAGAAGCTACTGTCCTTGAGTTTTATTCGCCCAAATGTAGTCTCTGCAATTCTTTGCTCCCATTTGTGATGGAAGTTGATAACAGGAATTCTCATTGGCTTAACATCGTCATGGCCGATGCCGATAATCATCAATGGTTGCCCGAGGTGAGGTCATTTCCTTGTTTACCCTCTTTAATTCAATTCTTGTTGCGTTGCTGCTCTCAGTCTCATGACATTTTTGGTGTTCCTAATTCAATTTTAAATATGCTTGTCTACACTTATTATTAGCTAACATATCTCACATTTTGTTCATGTAGCTCCTTCACTATGACGTAAACTATGTCCCGTGCTTTGTTCTACTCGATAAACATGGCAATGCGCTTGCCAAAACTGGTGTTCCCAACAGCAGACACCATGTAATAGCTGGTGTTTCCCATCTTCTCAAAATGAAACGCCCTCACAAAAAAAATTATACATTCTGCAGATTGTTCATACACATTGTATGTAATGTGAGTGATGATGCTTATTGGAGGCGGAATGAATACGCCACTTTAAAAAGCATAATTTGGAGCATTCACGCTTCACCTGTGTGTAATATGTTCGGTTGAGACTATACAAGTTTGTTAGTTTGTTTAACTTCAGTTCTTCGGTTTGTATACAGTTTTACAGGGGAAGCAAGGAGAGTTCTTATATTATTAGTCTACTTACATAACAAAACAGTAGTTATGGGCACTTCACAGCTGAGTAGAATGGCAACTTGTATGGTATTGTGTAACCATGATTGTGTATATATGCTTTTGTGGACAACGTACAACTCTTCTGTTGAAACAAATATTACATAACTACAAAAAGATTCGCTACACTTTTCTGATTTTCATTGCTGCTTTCTATTTGAGATTGCGAATTACCAGCTGATTTTGGTTCTTTTAGGGATAATTTTTCTTTAACTATATTTTAATTGGTTAGTTGCATGGTTTAGTGTGAGCTCGTATTACTGCAGTATTGTTTGTAGGTTACCATTAGTTTTGGACTACACAGGTTTCATATGGTTTGTACTTTGTAGTTTAAAAAAAAAACAAAACCATTTCTATTATTTTTCAAGAAAGAAGTGAAAAATGCTTGTGATGATAACCCTCTAATGTCTAGATGTTTTCTTGTTAATTCATGCGTAATTAGCACGATTCCTTAAAATCATTTGATATTTTCAGGTTGTAGAAATAAAGGGTGGCCAAAGTGGTACAGTGGAGACTAACATTAGCGGCAAAGGCAATGACAGAATCAAGACTTCAGATGTTTCAGAGGACCCAATAGATATTCAACGGAGAGAAAAAGTCAAAGATGCTATGATTCACACATGGAGCTCGTATGAAAAATATGCTTGGGGCAATGGATGAACTCCAGGTAGAATTCTTACTTCTTTTTCATAGTATTATCTTACTCTGGCCTGTGATCTTTTTGGTGTCCATTGAAGATTGTGGAAGTATCACAAAGCATTTAAGTTGAAACATAGTTTTTGACATCTAGTTCTATTGAATCTATTGTTACTATGCTTAAGTCCCATGCATCTAGCTTTGGTCTTAATACTATTCCTTTGTTTACAAGTGCTTTAGGTAACTGATAAAAAAAATTACTCTTAGTTTGCTAGTTTCCTTAGCAAAAGAAGTCTATTTAATTATCTAACTGAAGAGATCAAAGTTCAATTAACTTAACAATTCACTTGACGACTTTGGTTCTGGGGTTCTTCCTTCGTGTTGTGGGAGATAAACGTAGTCTGAGCTATTCAAGTACTTAATTTCTTATTCGACTTTTAATGATGTCTGAGAGATGTCAGTCTGTTCGAAGGACAGAAATGCCAATTATCTCAGAGAGTTATATATTCGTCAACTTATACAATAAGATATCTAAAGCTTAACTTGGTATTTTCTGATACTCCTTCATGGTCCCCACAATACTGACTTATCTTTTCACTATATATGTTTTTCCATTTGGTTTCAGTTCTTAATACTAGAAAATTGTGTCATTGCTCTAAGATTGCTTTTTAATAGATGGTTTCATAATTTGTTGGTACCAGCCTCAATCGAAGAATGGTGTTAATAGCTTTGGGGGTCTTGGAGCAACTTTAATTGACGGTCTGGACACGCTGTATATAATGGGATTGGACGAGCAGTTCAAAAAGGCCAGAGCGTGAGTTTGTGGCCCCCTTTTATGGATTGTATACTCCCATTTTTTTCCTCTTATTTTTATGTTAATCGTGGCTTTGTTGCTGAGTAATAGATAGTAATAGATTTGACTCACCCTGCCAGTATCACTCGGTCTAGAAGTTCCACTGTTTCCGATCGGGGGTGCATGTGAGGTGCTGCCTGTCTGCATATATACAAATCTGATTGAGAAAATAAGTCAAATATTCCTGAATGTCAGCACTACATTGACAATATGAAGATGGATGCTCATGGGCTTATAGATGTCGAGAGTGTAGCATCTCCCTTTTTTTTTGTGCTTAAAGCGACCTTTCAGTTACTTAGACTTCGTGCTGCTTTCAAGCTTGTGTCAAAGGCTGTTCGCTATATGGATTTTGTCAAGACCAGAATTCAATTGGCAAGAGTGCCTTCTTCTTTATTTTGTTCACTATTAAATAGGGTAGCAATTATACATATACAGGGAAAGATAATCAAAAAATCCCTAACCTAAAGATAACTACTATAATTACAAAGATATGAATATATCATCTATATTTACATAGCTATAAAAAAGGTAAGTATTGATCTGATTGACACCCCCCCTCAAATTGATGTGGGCTGATCGACCAACATCAATTTGCTAACTAGAAACATATGTCCCTGACGAGTAAGGGCTTTCGTGAAGATATCAGCCACTTGACAATCTGTAGAAACATGAGGTAAAGAGATCACTTGATGCTCAAATGCTTTACGGATAGAGTGACAATCGACTTCAATATGTTTCGTGCGCTCATGATACACTGGATTTGCTGTTATATGAATTGCACTAGTATTATCAGCATGAAGAGGAGTCGGTCCAGGAAGTGGAAAGCCAAGCTCGGTTAAAAGACCACGCAACCAAATTATCTCCGAACATGCGACCGACATAGCACGATATTCAGATTCGGTCGAAGATTTAGAGACTCGATCTTGCTTTTTGCTTTTCCAAGAAATAAGAGCATTGCCCAAAAACATACACCACCCCGTGGTAGAACGACGAGTGTCTGCACAACCAGCCCAATCGACGTCACTATAGGCAGAGTGTTGAAGAGGAGATCCAGCGGAAAAATAAAGACCCTTAGTAATAGTACCATGAAGATACCGAATAATTCGTCGAACTGCTGCTAAGTGAAGATGTCGAGGGGCTTGAAGGAATTGGCTGACTTGCTGGACTGCAAAAGAAATATCAGGACGAGTAATCGTCAAGTAAACTAAACTACCAACCAAACGACGATAAGTAGTAGGATCGGCCCCTTCTTCTTTGCGCAACTTGACGTTTAATTCCATCGGACTGTCAACTGAAGCACTGTCATGAATATCAGCACTACCAATCTGCACTACCAATCTGAAGTAATGTCATGAATATCAGCACTACCAATCAGATCATGGGCATATTTCGCGTGGTTAAGAAATATACAAGTAGAGCGAAACTTGTCATACCAAGCACGGGGAGCTTGCTTCAATCCATATAATGATCGCCATAACTTACAAACTTTTGCGGTAGTAGGAAGAAGTCCTGGAGGAGGCCGCATATAGATATCTTCTCGTAAATTACCATGGAGAAATGTATTCTTGACATCCATTTGATTCAAGAGCCAACCCTTAGAAGCGGCAATAGCCAACACAGTGCGAATGGTAGTCATTTTGGCGACAAGAGCAAATGTCTCTTCATAATTGACCCCGTGCTCTTGATGATTACCAAGTGCCACTAAGCGTGCTTTATATCGATCAAGGCTGCCATCAGAACGAATTTTAACAGAGTAAACCCATTTACAACCCAACGGATGAACATTCGCAGGACAATCTACAATATCCCATGTCTGATTTGCTTCTAAGGCATGTAACTCTTCCTGCATAACTTGTTGCCAACACTGATGCTTAGCTGCCTGTGAATAACAAGAAGGAACAGCAATAGATGCAAGTGTGGCAGCAAGAGCAGAAGTAGAAGACTGAAAACCATACCGATCAGGAGGTACTGAAAGCCGAGAAGAACGACGAAGAGAGACTCCAGGGGTTTCACTCGTAGTCGCATCAGAAGGAGCATGAACAGGATCTGGTGCCAAGACTAGAGACGACGAAGGAGGAGGCGGACGTCTTCTCCTATACACCAGTTCAGGTCTAAATCTGTTATGAACATCAGAGGGGTTAGTGACTATATGATCAAAATGAGGTAGAACAACCATAGGATCCCCCCACGCGAAGAAGATGGGTAGAAATGTTAGTTCTAAAAAAAATGACATTTCGCGAAATGCGAATCTTATTAGAGATAGGGTCAAAGCACACAAAACCTTTTTGGGTAAGATTGTATCCAAGAAACACACATCGGACAGATTGAGCAGAAAGTTTATGACGCTCGGTAGGTGGAAGATGAACAAAACAAACACATCCAAATATGTGAAGATTTGTATATCGTGGATGGCGTTTGTGAAGGCAAAAATAAGGAGACTCGAGGTTCAAGACCTGAGATGGAAGCCGATTAATCAAGTAAACTGCAGTGGATAAGGCTTCAACCCAAAATCGAGGAGGAACTGAGGACTCGACCAGTAAGGTGCACACAACATCCAGAAGATGACGGTTCTTACGTTCTGCCACACCATTTTGTTGCGGAGTGTATGGACAAGATTTTTGGGAAATAATGCCTTTAGATTCAAGGAAAGTGTGAAATTCAGTAGACATATATTCCCCACCCGAGTCACTACGAAGAACCTTAATACATGTAGAGAACTGATTTTCAACATATGACAGAAACTTTTGAAAAGCAGAAAAAACATCAGCCTTGGAACGAAGAAAATATATCCATGTAAAACGACTAAAGTCATCAATGAAGGTAACAAAGTACTTATGCTGCCCATGAGCAACGATCGGTGAAATTCCCCAAACATCACTATGAATTAAGTCAAAACAATTAGAAGAATGAGTAGCAAGTGATGGAAAAGGAAGAATCTTGCTTTTTCCCAATTTGCATGAAGAACAATCATAATGAGCAGAAATAACATCTTTATTACCCAAGAGTCCTGAGTTAAACAAATGGGACAAAACCTTCATATTAGGATGACCAAGTTTCTTATGCCAAAAGGCACTTTGGTTCTTATTACAAGGAAAAGCAGAAAAAACAAATCTAGAACTAGGTAGGTGCAACGGAAAAAGACGTCCAATCCTAGGCCCCTTCGCTATCACTTGTCCCGACACCTGATCCTACACAAGACAGCCATTTTCGGAGAATAAGACATCACACTTATCTTCAATAAGTTGCCCAATAGAAACAAGATTTGTAGATAGCTTGGGATACACAAATACATTTTTAATCTTGGACGAAACATCATCGACTGTTGTAATGGATAGTTTATTACCATTAGCTGTTTCAATAGAAGATGACCCAACATACTTACGAAGATTATGTAGTCCATGTACTGAGTTGGTCATGTGATTAGATGCTCCTGAGTCCAAAAACCAAGTAGGAGTAGAAGATAAAGAGTTACCTTGTATCCCTAAGGCAGAGAAAGCTGAGACAATTATTTGTTGTACCATTTCTGGAGTAAGTGTCACCAGAGCCGAGGAAGGATTTGAAGGCGGGGTGGGAGCAACATGAGTAGTAGTGGTGTGATAGGCAGAATCCTTGCGTCGAGGGGGGCGAGTTGAGGATTCCGTAAGAATGTGGCCTGACTTCTTGCAATAGCTGCATGTTTTGGTGGGACAAAACTGAGCAATGTGACCATATTTCTGGCAGCTATAGCACTGTCTTGAGTTCTGACCCTGGGACCTTGGATTAGTTTTGGTTGCATACGCAACAGGCATGGGTGTAGAATTACCTTGATTCAGTTCAGCTTGAGTGACCATGCGTTGTTCTTCGCGAAGAAGCTCACCAAAGCAAACATCTAACGATGGGAGAGGCTCTCGATTCAGCAAAGAGGAACGAACAACCTCAAATTCTGGGCGAAGACGCATCAAGAATTGGCTCCGTTGGCGCTGGTTATTGATGTCATTAAGTGCCGCCGAAGCTGTGGAGGGAACATTAGCCAACATAAGATCCATATATTCGGACCACATGGTGAGGAAAGCTGAGTAATACTCCTGAATAGTCATTGTACCCTGTTGCAAATTGGAAAGGTCCAATTCCAACTGAAATTGGCGAGCAGAATTATCTTGGTGATAAACTTTGCGCAAGTGATTCCACATAGCACGAGCAGTGCGGTGAGGACGGAGATCAAGAAGTAGTTGAGAATCAATCGTTCCCAATATCCAACTACGAACTTGGGCATCCTTAACTTCCCATGAAGCATCTTGGATTACAGATGTACTGCTGGAACCAGGCACTTCCTTCAGTTTGTCAACATGATTCCACAGATCCTTGCCTTTAAGGAAAGTCTCGAATTGAAAGGACCAGGCTGTGTAATTCTTTCCCGTGAAGCGAACACAAAAATTGTCAAACTTCTCCATGGCAAACAAGGGGTTGCTGGTCCAGAAGCGGAAACAAAAAAAATTCAAGAACAGGGGTGACTGGGAAAGGCGGTGCAAGAGAACAAGGGAGCCTAAACTCTAGAAACGAGAAGAAGGACAGCTTTGCACTGCCTGATGAAGAACTAAGAAAAAAAATTCTTTAAGTTTTCTGAAGTGGCTCGATACCATGTCAAGACCAGAATTCTATTGGCAAGAGTGCCTTCTTCTTTATTCTGTTCATTATTAAATAGGGTAGCAATTATACATATACAGGGAAAGATAATCAAAGAATCCCTAACCTAAAGATAGCTACTATAATTACAAAGATATGAATATATCATCTATATTTACATAGCTATAAAACAGGTAAAGTATTGATTTGATTGACAGATTTGAACGCCATATTAGTTGAGAGAGAAATGGAAGAGATGAAGAGTTTTCCCTTTCTCTGTGTTTCTTTTGCCAAAAACTTTGGTGTTTAAAAACAAGTGATTCCATACTCTACTTGCTTTTGTAACGTATATGCTTCTCCAGTTGTTTTTTGATGCATAGAAAATTGTTCATGACAGGTGGGTTGCAGATTTTTTAGACTTTAACAAAGATTATGATGCCAGCCTCTTTGAGACAACCATAAGGTTGCTTGTCTGAGTTGCTTATACAGATCTCCTGATACGGCTCCATGGTTTCTATAAGGAATAAAAGAAGCAGCTTAACTACATTGCTTTTAGTTCTTATATGTTGGTAACTTTCCAGGGTTGTTGGGGGACTTCTCAGCACGTATGATCTCTCTGGAGATAAAATTTTCCTCGAAAAGGCTAAAGACATTGCTGACAGACTGTTGCCTGCATGGGATACTCCTTCAGGCATCCCATATAACATTATTAACTTGGCTCATGGGAACCCTCATAATCCAGGGTGGACAAGGGTAACCTGTCTTGATTAGCAATTTGGCTTCACTTCTTGTACGAAACTGTAGTCCTTACCTCACTGTGTGCATAATGGTCTATTTTTGTTTATTATACCTTGGCATATTAAGGCGAAGTTGTTGTTTTGTTGTGCACTGAACTGGCTCCTTGATTTTAGTTTGCGAGTAGTGATTTAGTGAGTCAATGTCGAGCAATTCTAAGTCTATTAAGAGTGCCTCTCTGTTCATAAGTCACAATTTATTCGTACTCATGTACCCACTGAGTAGGATACAATAGCTTTAAGAATACGTAATGGTTACCTTTTCAATTACAATCTGTAATATCTAGTTTAATACAAAAGCACACCCCATTAAGATTATAGCGCGGCACGACCAGATAGAGGACTCGCGAGTATCAAAAGGAAAACCTAAAATTAAAACACGTGTTAGAAAAGAAGGTCGTTTTGGTGACTACTCGGAACCTTATATTAGTTATACTGAAATTTATATCTTACTGTATCTGAGACTCTGAGGCTCATTCAGTTGAAGAATCAGAGCGACTGATGATTTGGATCGTGAGGGGTCCTGATTTCTTGAGGGATTTGATTTAACTGGTAAATCTATTGTTGAGCTTATAACATTCATGAATGTCTTTTTCTTGAGTATTTCTAATTTTATTTAGTGGTTGTTTTCTGGTTTTACTACGTTGTTATAATTTTACTTTTTGGATTTGGCTTTGCTATGGATGCAATGCCAATGTATACTGTTACTGTTTTTGAATTTGGTTTAGAGTGTTATGATTATTTTCAAATGATACAGGAGTTAACATATTGATTTCAGTTGTTATTGATGAATGTATAATTGAAACCGAAAGAATTTATGAACCTGTTCTTGTATAATGAAGAAATGTTTCATATATTAAACTTTACATTGAACTAATACATTTATAGACAACAAGAACAATAAAAGGTAAAGATTACAACCCATCATTCCATAACTAAAGTTATTCTCCCAGCTGTCAGAGAGCTTTATTCCTTCAATGCATGTGCTGTTGATCTGTTTTGCATGTGTTCTTGATCTGATTTAGTTAGTGCCTTGATCATGTTGCCAGATGAAGTGTCTGTTAGCTTTTGATACTCCCCTCAACATGACAGTGCACATCATGAACACCTAGCCTTTTCACCATAAAATTGAAATTTGTTTTGTCTAGTGCTTTTGTGAACATATCAGCTAGCTGCGCATGTGTGGATATATGAAATAACTTAATGATTCCTTGTATCAGCTTTTCTCTAGTCACATGGCAATCTATTTCAATGTGTTTTGTTCTCTCATGAAACACTGGATTGTTAGTTATGTGAACTGTTGCCTGATTATTACAATATATCAGACTTGGCTTGTCATGACTACATCCAAGGTCTTGCAGCAATTGTCTTATCCAGACTACTTCACAAACAACTGCAGCTAGTGCTCTATATTCTGCCTCAGCAGAAGATCTTGACACTGTTACCTGCTTCTTAGATCTCCAAGATATCAAAGCATCTCCTAAGAAAATACAATCTGCATCACAATATGCCTTAAGGTGAATTGTATTATCACTAGGAAAGAATAGTCCTTGTCCTGGACTCCCTTTCATATATCTAACCACTCTTAAAGCATTTTCCATATGATGATGCTTTGGATCACTCATGTACTGACTCAGTGTTTGCACTGCATAGGAGATATCATGTCTGGTTACTGATAAATATATCAATCTTCCTATCAGCCTTCTGTACTTGGTTGCAGCCTTCAGATCAACTCCCCCTGAATGAGATAGTTTTAAATTTTGTTCAATAGGAGTACCAGCTGGTTTAGCTCCCAATAGGCCACAATCATCAATGATTTCAAGAGCATATTTTCTCTGATTCAGTTATATTCCTTTCTTATTTCTGGAAACTTCAATGCCTAGGAAATATTTCAAATTACCTAAGTCTTTCAGTTTGAAATGGTGCTTTAGATAATCCTTTAGAGAGTCAATGTCGAGTTTGCAAGTTCCTCCAATAATGATATCATCTACATATACCAAAAGAACAGTGATGTGACCATTGAGATTTTTGATGAACAATGAGTGATCTGCAGATGATTGCTTGAATCCTTGATCAATTATGATGGATTTTAGCTTGTTATTCCATTGCCTTGAAGCCTGCTTAAGTCCATATAAGGATTTGTGAAGAAGACAGTAAGTGTTCTCCCCCTTACTAGCAAAACCAGGAGGTGGTGACATATAAACTTCCTCTTCCAACTCTCCATATAGAAAAGCATTATTTACATCCAATTGATAGAGAAGCCAATTCTAAGCAGCTGCTAAAGCAAGTAGACATCTAACCGTTGATATTTTTGCTACTGGAGAGAATGTTTCAAAAAAGTCTCATCCTTCTTGTTGATTATATCCCTTGGCTACCAATCTAGCCTTATATCTCTCTACTTGACCTGTAGTAGTATGCTTGATTTTTTATACCCATTTGCAGCCAATAGCATGTTTACCAGGAGGTAAATGAGTAAGGGTCCATGTATTATTTTCATGCAAAGCCTGCAATTCAGTTTTCATAGCAGCTATCCATAGAGGATCAAGTTTAGCTTGATCATAACAGGTTGGTTCAGTTGTTGAAGCAACAGATAGTATGAAATTCTTGTGAGAATCAGATAAATGATGAAAACAAAGCTTAAGAGGATGTTGTGTACCTTGATGGACATCATTAGTTGTAGAAGTCATGAGACAAGACTTAGATTGAATGAGTTTACACTGATAGTCTTGAAGATGACAGGGAACCTTTCCAAGCCTAGTGGACCTTTGTAGTTCAATGTCATCAACATGAGCAATGTGATCAGGTGATCTATCATTATTAGAAGAAGACTGGTGTTCAATATAAGAATGAGAAGTGGGAGAACTGTGTGAGTGATTTGGTGAAGGAAGTGGTGAACTAGGATCTGAGTCCTTGATATGAGTTTTATCAGACAAATTATCAGATTCATTGTATGAAGAAGGAAAATATGATAGTTCCATAGAATCTAATATTGGAGATATTGATGTAGTGTGATTAGGCACTGTGGTGGATGAAGATTGAAATGGAAACATTTGTTCATGAAAGATAACATCTCTGGAGACAAATACATGTTTATTATGAAGATCAAATAGTTTGTATCCTTTAATATCAGCAGGATAACCTATAAAGATACACTTGGAGGCTCCGGGAAGAAGTTTATTATGTGGCTTTGGCAGAGAGGTTGCAAAACAAAGACATCCATAGGTTCTAAGGTAAGAATATTGTGGTTGCTTTGAGTACAAAAGATAGTATGGTGTGTGATTATCAAGCAAAGGTGTGGGGGTCCTGTTAATAAGATATGCTGCTGTCAAAACACAGTCACCCCAAAAGTGTAAAGGAAGATTGGCTTGTATTCTGAGAGATCTTGCAACATTAAGAAGATGTCTATGTTTCCTCTCTGCTACTGAATTTTGTTGAGGTGTATATGTACAAGTTTGTTGATGTATAGCACCTTTAGCTTTGAAAAATTCAGGCATGTTAAACTCTTGCCCTTGGTCAGATCTGAGAGCTTTAATATGCTTATTGAATTGTATGAACACATATTGAAAGAAATCTGCAATCAATTTTCTTGCTTGTCCTTTGTTTTTCATTAGATATAGCCAAGTAAAACGACTGTGATCATCAACTATGGTCAAGAAATAATGAGAGACATTAATGGAAATAGTACTATAAGTCCCCATATGTTAATATGTATAAGATCAAAGATGTTATCACTTCCTTTAGGATTCAGAGAAAATCGTACTCTAGATTGTTTAGAAAATGACAGATATCACAGACAACATTGTCAAATTTGTGAGGAAAATCATCTTGTTTAATGGAGAAGAGACAGTCTTGATACCGAAGGATGTCCTAATCTATTGTGCCATAAAATGGAAGATGATTGAACATAATTAATATGAGAAAGAACACTGATTAGTTTAGAGGATTCTCTGTCCTCCACTATGCAGTATAAGCCCTTGATCTCTCTAGCCATCCCAATCATTCTCCAACTGCTGATATCCTAAAAGATACACAAATCAGACCAAAAGATAAGTAAGCATTTCATTTGACAAATGAGTTTGCTCACTGAGACAAGATTGAAAGAGAATGAAAGAACATATAGGACTTGACTTAAGGTTATGTTTTTGTTAACTTTGATAGTGCCAATCATGGTAACTTGTGCAGTTATTCCATTAGGAAGCTTTACAAAGGAATTGGTAATAGGTTTACAAGAAGAAAAGAGTGTTTGATCACAGACAATGTGGTCTGTGGCACCAGAATCTAGGATCCATGTATTTTCAATTGGATTATGTTTAGTCATATGAGTATGACTAGAATAGCAGTAACTAAGGGTCAAGTGACTACCTGAGTTCTTTGTTACCACGAGATTACTTTTAACCTGATTAGTCAAGTTAGCATTGCCCTGAAAGAGGTTGCATAAATGCTAAAATTGTTCATGTTGACTCAACTGATCTACACTGCCTAAGGTCTGCTTGTTTCCATTGAGATTGTTGTTACTATTGTATCCACTGTTTCCATTGAATCCAGCTTTGAACTTAGCATATCTGTGACCATGAGGGTATCCAAAACTTTCATAACCGCTGTCAATGGTGTGGTTTGTTTTCCCACACTTAGCACATGGAGGTCAGTTCTTTGTTCCTCCAGACTTGTTCCAAGGTTTTTGTTGCTTTTGATAACCTCCATTGATTTGATAACCTGCATTTATGGCAGCTATTTGTGGTGCAACTTGCATTTTTACATTCATAGCTGCAGTGTCTGCATGAGAGTTAAAAACAATAGACATTTCTCTATTTGCTTCCTCTTGAAGTACTAGACTGAGAGTATCATCTAGAGTAGGCAGAGGATCCTTTAATAGAATCTGGTTTCTTACTAGTGAATAAGATTCATCCAGTCCCATCAAGAATTGCATGACTCTTTTGCGTTCATTCTTTTTGTTCAGCATAGACATCACATTACAGTTTACATTAGAGCAGTTACTTGGTTCCTCATATTGATTGACTTCACCCTATAATGATTTCAGTTTAGAGAAGTAAATGACAAGTGCATTTCCCTCTTGTTTTGTGCCAATAATTTTCTGTTCTAACATGAATATGTGATTGTTACTAGATTTAGAGAATCTATGCTTTATTTCATGCCATACCTTGTATGCATTGTCAGAGAATAATGTGTAGTCTCCTAGTTCATCAGATATTTCAGCTGAAATCCATGACAACACCATGTAGTTGCATCTCATCCATATTCAATAGTTTGGTTCTGAAATGCTAGGTTCCAGATGAGTTCCATCTATAAATCCAACTTTATTTTTAGCTTGTAGAGCCACATACATGGCCCTGCTCCATTTGTGATAATTCTGTGATGTGAGTTTCTGACTCACTAGTGACTGCCCTGGATTCTCTCCATGGTGCAAAAAGAATGGGTTTGAAGGGTCCTCATATGTTCTTTGGTTGGTAGTGCTCTGTGTAGTGTTTTGAGCATCTGTGGGTGCTGGTGTTGTGGAGTTTGAATCAGTAGGATTTGTCATTGAATATTATGAAAGGAAGAAAGAAAAGATAAGAGCTGATAATGTGATATGCGGAAGCTATGAGAGTAATACCTGAGAAAATGCAGAACATTGCTCTGATACCATTTCAAATGATATAGGAGTTAACATATTGATTTCAGTTGTTATTGATGAATGTATAATTGAAACCGAAAGAATTTATGAATCTGTTCTTGTATAATGAAGAAATGTTTCATATATTAAACTTTACATTGAACTAATACATTTATAGACAACAAGAACAACAAAAGGTAAATATTACAGCGCATCATTCCATAACTAAAGTTATTCTCTCAGTTGTCAGAGAGCTTTATTCCTTCACTGCATGTGCTGTTGATCTGCTTTGCATGTGTTCTTGATCTGATTTAGTTAGTGCCTTGATCATGTTGCCAGATGAAGTGTCTGTTAACTTTTGATAATTATAGAGAGATGTTCAAGAGATTAATTTGGTTGTGCTTGTACACGACATGAATATATGATTCTGATTTTCAATTTATGTACGTTATGTGGTATTTTGCGTCGACCCTCCCCTGAAGTTTTATGAAGAAAAAAAGTTTTTTAACAAAAAGAATTTCATATATACTGAATTGTATTTATTGTGACTATTGAAACGATAAATATAAATGGATTATTACGAAGTACTACAATAAAATGAAAACTACAAATATATTTCATAGTGTTGGGTATAAATTTACACAATTGACATAACATTTAACGTTTGATTCAAGGTTTTATACACTTGAAACTTAATTATGGCCCCCTCCATTTTATTATTTTCAGATAACAAGAGAAGCTCATATGCAATTCGCTCTTCAAGTTTATTTCTCTATTCTTGCATAATCAAAGTTGTTTTCATTGTGGATGTCAAAATATTATAACCATAGTAAGAGTGCTGAAATTGGTCTTTTAATACATTATTTTTCATGCTAAAGAGTAGCCATTACAACTATAAGAAATTCCAATGGTGTTCCTACAAATAAAAATTGGAATTGAGTCCAAATATTAACAAATCTTTTTATTTACGCCTTATGTTCATGTTTGTGTGTGCGTGTGTTGTTCATGTTCTTGACTTATTCATGCTCTAGAATGATCAAGAGAAAGTGAAGTTAAAAACAAAATTGGACGAGTCATCAAATCTTTAATATTATATATATCACATTGGATTTGAACCAGTTATTGTACGTAAACAATAAATACAAATTATAATGCTGCTAATATAATTTTACCGGCGACGCAGAATAAACAATGTGACCTTGTCGAGGAGCTTCATAAAGAATCTTCTCCGTCTTCTAGAAAACAGTAATGGTGCATAAAGGACAACTAAACCCACAATAAATCCCAATTCAGCACTTATGTAAATGCCTCTATTGTCTAAACTTTCATGCTCTTCGCCTGATTCTCTCGGTCGAACTTCAGTACTCGTGCAACTTGTGTTCAAAGGAAGACCACATAGTCCCTCGTTTCCTTGAAATGAACTTGCTAAAAATGTGCTCATTTGGCCGCCCACTGGGATTCTCCCAACTAATTTGTTGCACGACACATTCAAGAATAAGAGGAACGTCAAACTTGCAAGTTTTTGTGGGATTTCTCCTTCCAAATGGTTAGACGAGAGGTCTAATGATTCAAGTGCATGTAGCTTTTCTATTGGTGATGGGATGTGACCAGAGAGAGTATTGCGTGAGAAGCTGAGGGAATAAAGGGACTTTAGTTCAACTATTGTCTTGGGGATTACACCTTCGAAATGGTTATTCGAAAAGTCGATCAAAGTATAAGTGGTAAGAATCCTAACCATTTTAACTTCCAGTCCTTTGTTTGTTAATGTGACCGAGTACTGATAGTCAATCGGACTGTACAAAGAATCAGGATCCAAGTAATCAAGCTGAGATTGTCTGCCATTCACATCAACGGCTAGTGCTTTCATGTTATGAAACAAATTACCAGGTAAAATACCATGGAAGTTCTTAGAAGCCAGGTCGATTATCTAAATATTTGGCCAGGTATAATTGTCTTCATGCATGCAGCTAATGTCTCTATGAGATTTATTGGAGCTTAACTTTAGGATGTGCAATGCGGACATGTTCTTGATGAAGCAAGGAAAAGAATCATTTAAGTTATTGTGTTCGACGTTTAGGATCTTTAACTCTGTGCATCTTGACAAAGATCTAGGAATTTGTCCTGTTAAATTATTCCAACCGAGATCCAGAGTTTCCAAAGCACAATCAACTAAAAATGTATCAGATATATCACCACTTAGATTGTTTCTTCCTAAGTTCAGCACCCTTAGAGTTTCTAAACAAGAGGGTATTTTGCCATGCAAGCTATTATTTGACAAGTCTAGGGTTTCAATTTGAATTGTGTTGCATAATGAAGGTGGAATGGTACCCTCAATGTTATTGTTTGCTATTGAGAAGAAATTGATTTTCATATAGCTGCCAATATCAGGTAGAGAGGAAGAAAAGTTATTGTCAGAGAAGTCCACATAATAAACTGAGGATGGTAGAAATGGAATTCTCCCACTAAGCATATTTGAATGCAAATAAAGACTCTCGATGTTGCTTCTGCTTATGTCATAAGGTTCTTGCACACTAGTAAATTGATTATGGGAAAGATCCAGAAAATAGAGAGATCCATTATTTACAAGTTCCCAATTCCAATTAGGAATTTCACCACATAGTTTGTTGTGGGAAAGATCGAGCACTGACAATGATGAATAATTCTACCAAGGCGGGAATTTCTGGAGATTTCAAGATCTTAACGCCAAAAGATCCAATTTGGGGAGATATGATGACACATGTATATTTTGGTTTATGGATAAAGATAGATTATTGTTGGAAAGATCAAGATATATAAGATTTGTAAGTTTTCTAAAATCATGTGTAAAGTCCAAGGAACCACTGAATTGATTATTGCTGAGTAATAAACTCTCTAGTGATGGCAAAGCAAACATGGAGTTTGGTATCGGTCCTGAGAATCCGCAAGAGCTAAGCTCAATACGTGACAACATTTTAAGATTACCTATAGACTCAGGAAGAGTTCTGGAAAGTTTTGTGTATTGTAGAGACAGATACTGAAGGGAATTATTCACAAGAAACTCTGGCAAAGAACCCTCAAGATACTCATTTATACGAAGATCGATCCTCTGCAGACTAATTATCTGGAACAACTTTCGTGGAACCACTCCAGACCAGTTACAATTACTTAAAGTTAAAATCCTCAAGCTAGGGAAATCCGCAAAAAAATCCGGGATAGGAGAAGAAAAGGTGTTGCAATCAAGGCAAATAACTGATAAAGATCGAAGCTTCGCCAATGAAGGATCAAAGGGGCCTGTAATGGATGTATTATACAAGCTCAAGACCCTTGAATTTGGGAGAAAAGACGATACGGCGTTGCACCACTCATATCCATTAGCAGAAATATTCACTCCATCAAGATAAAGTTCTCTTAGCTGTGTGAAGCTGTGAATCACTCTTTTCAGATCAAGGCTCTCGAGTTTCAGTGTAGCGTGTATAAAGTCCCAAGAAAGATCAAGAACAACTAACCTTGTTAAATGTGAAAATTCAGCTGGAATTTGACCAGAGAAACCAGAGTTACTCATATTCAGATACCTCAAATTTGTCAGCAGACCAAACTTGGATCCTCGAGACTAGTAACACGACCTCGAGAGTCGCAGCTTACGCCACCCCATCGACAACAATCAATGGATCCTGACCACTGGACTAGCTTAGTCGAAAATGAAGATTCATATATGAGGTTGTTTTTCAGGTCAAGCAGCAAGTCTTTTTGAGATTGTACACAATGTTCGGCTGAAACAAAGGGGAGATTAATGCCAAACAACATGGCATTTACTAGTACCAAGAATAAAGCACGTGAATACATTATTTGAACTCCCATTTTTGTATTGCATTACAAATTGTTTTATGCTTTTTTATACTTCTCAGGTAATATAATATCTATATCAGCCAATTCCTTACTATTCATCCAACTAAGAGGTTGTAAAGTGGTCTTGACTCAAAAGTAAACCGAGGAACTTGTGGATTGGTTTGTATTTCATGTATGGTCCTCTTATTTCTATTTTTCTGTGACTTCAAATAGTAATATTATGTTAGTTGTATGGTTCACAAATCGATGAGCTAGCTTGTTAGTTAGTTAGTTAGTTAGTTAGTTAGGAAGTTCGGTTATGACCAAGTAAAAGTTATGCGTTCGCATTTGTTATTAACTATGACGATTCTGCTTTGCATTCTCTGATTCTATGACTCTGCTTAGTTCGCTCACAAGTTTAATTTGTAATGCCTGATTCTGTGTCGATTACTTTGTGTACGTGTGATTCCTCTGCGCGTTGAGAGTGAGTTTTATTGATATAGCTAAGTCGAAGTCACTAACTAAATTTCTTGACTAATTGACTCAAACTACGTAACTCTCTGGTCCTCTTTTTCTTTTTCTCTGTTCGAGTTTATCGAATTTGGAAAGGACTCTTGTGTGTGATTTTAAATCAAACAGAAAGACTTGGCCTATAGTTTGAACTGATTATGACAATCTTTCCAGTTTGGTTTGTGCAATATATATATACACACACATACAAGTATCGGGATATAATACGGTAAAAAAAGTATAGTGGTAAACCACGTCGTATATCAAAACCTCAATTGCACGTCATGCATAAACGTTTTATCGAAAAGTGCAAAATTTCTTCGTTTAAGGAGTGTGTGCGTCTCACATCCACCATGATAACAACTATTTTAATACCTATTGCCCCACATGGTCCAACAAACGGTGATAATGAATTGAGTCGTGAAACCGATTTAGACTTAACAACTCGCAAAACCATTCGCTAATCGATTCGTGCTCCATCAACCACAATGACACCGAAAAATCTGCCAAAGCCCACACTTGGAGTGCAATATGACATTCAATTAAACAAAATCTCAACGTTTCGACCTCTCAATTACACACCACGCAGCTAGTCCGTGCAAATCGTTCGACGCTTTAATTTCCAACGGGTAGGTAAAATATCCATGCAACTATGCCAAAGAAATAGCTTAATCTTGCCCGCGCACTTCACCTTCCATATTTTCTTCCAAGACGCATACGACTCCGAGCCTGATGTGATGTGAATAGCGTTCCGAAGCAAACCTTGTGACATAATAAGGTGATACGCACTACGTACCGTGAATAATCCATTCTTTTCATAGTGCCAAATTCGACGATCCACATTGTCCCAGCTTCCCAGAGGAATTAACAGGATCAACCTCGCATCCTCCTCCCAGAAAAAAATCACGAATCATCACAACATCCCACCATCCCGTAACATTATCAATCAACTCACTCATCAATGTAAACGACGTCAATGAATTAATAGGCGTTATCGGCCTGAAAGTAACTGGACGGGGCAACCATCCACCGTGCCACACCGATATCACCTCCCCATTTCCAACATGCCACCGTATCCCTCGTTTGATAATAGGAATAGTCTCCCAAATACACCTCCATGAGAATGACGGAGCAGCCCCCATCCGCGCCTCCAGGAAATTGCAACTCGCAAAGTATTTTGCCTTGTATATTCTACTAACCAAACTCGTCGAATATTGCTAAATACATCACGCTTGTTTAGCCAATAATGCCAAATTAAACGCCCTCAAGTTGTGAAACCCCAGTCCACCCTCCTATTTACGCTTACACATCTTCTCTCGCGCAACCCAATGAATTTTATTTTGCGCTCCATTGTTCCACCAATAATTGCTCATAATGGATTCATCTCTCGTAATAATGTATCAGGCAACCGAAAGCAACTCATCACAAAGGTAGGGATAGATTGCATGATCGCCTTCACAAGAACCTTCTTTCCCACTCCCGAAAACGTTTTGCCCTTAAAACCTTGCGCCCTCTTCCAAACTCTCTCCCTAATATAATCAAACAACTCCCTCTTCGACTTCTCGACCACTGAAGGTAAATCAAGGTACTTTTCATGACGATCTGCCAGCGCCACACCAAGTAAGTCGCCCACCTTTACTCGCCTAACTTCATCCGTATTTTTGCTCAAAACAACCACTGATTTATCGAGATTTATTATTTGTCCCGATGCTATCTCCATACGCTTCAAGATACTACAAATACATCATGTTGTGTCCTTATTCGTATCACAAAACACCAAAGTGTCATCAACAAACAAAAGGTGCGACACCGACGGTGCATTGCGGCTGACTTTGACTCCCTTAATCTCGCCCCTCTCCCCTGCTTTAGATATAAGCGCTGAAACAACCTCAGAAACAAATAAAAATAGGTATGAGGATAATGGATCCCCATGCCGAATGCCCCTATCGGGGGAAAAACACTTGACTCTTTTCCGTTAAGTAAAATATAGTAGGACATTGTTCGCACACCCATCATAATAAGATATACAAAACGCGAATCAAAACCAAGTTTAAGCATTACCTTCTCCAGGAAGGGCCACTCGACTCGGTCATAGGCCTTACTCATATCCAACTTCAACGTCATATGACATTGTTCCCCGACCGTTTATTCTTGAAGCGGTGATTTATTTCAAACGCCGCCAGAATGTTATCAGTAATGAGGTGTCCTGGGATGAAGGCAGACTGAAAGGGAGAGATAATGCTAGAAAGAAATAGTTTCAATCGATTAGCTATAGTTTTATATGAAATCTTAAAAATCACGGTACTAAGGCTAATCGTTCGAAACTGTGTCATCAAGTCAGGGTTAGGAAATTTAGGAATCAGGCCAATATGTGTAAAATTGACACTAGGATCAAGAATCCGATCATGTAAAAAAGCAAGGACAAAAGCAATAATATTGGAACCTGTTATAAATGTTTAGAACTCAAAGAAAAATAAAAGAGAGTATTATTATATATCAAACTATTTCTTATTCCATAATGTAAAAGTGTATCTTACAAAGGTGATATGCCTTCTATTTATAGTAAGGCTCGGATGAATGTTTTCACAATTATCAATGTGGGACAAACAACATTCACAATACAATTATATTTCATAACACTCCCCCTTGAATGTTCGTTTGACACATGCCTCGTTAAAAACCTTGCTAAGAAAAACTTAGTGGGGAAAAACCTTACCGAATGGAAAAAGAGTGCAGTGCCTATTTACTCCCCCTGATCATTACTTCCATTGACATCTTTGAAGCGCTGCATTCCAATCTTGTGCACCAATTTCTCAAATGTGGTTGTAGGGAGGGACTTAGAGAATAAATCTGCCAGGTTGTCACTTCAACGGATTTGTTGGACATTGATTTCGCCTTTCTCGTAAAGATCGTGAGTGAAGAAGAATTTGGGCGAAGTGTGCTTTGTTCTATCCCCTTTAATAAATCCTTCCTTCAATTGTGCTATACATCCTGCGTTGTCTTCATAACAGGTTGTTGGAACTTCTCGCTTGGTCGGTAAATCAGATGCTCCAAGAATATGTTGCGTCATAGATCGTAACCAAACACATTCGCGACTAGCTTCATGAATTGCCAATAATTCTGCATGGTTAGTTGATGTAGCGACCAAGGTTTGTTTTACTGATCTCCATGAAATAGCTGTTTCACCACAAGTGAAAACATACCTTGTCTGAGATCGTGCTTTGTGTGGATCTGATAAAAATCATGCATCTGCATAACGAGTTAGATCCGATTTGGATGAAGATGAATAATACAATACTAAATCGATTGTCCCTAGAAGATATCGAAAAATGTGCTTAATGCCATTCCAATGCCTTCTGGTTGGGGAAGAATTGTACTTTGCTAATAAATTCACCGCAAATGATATATCAGGCCTCGTATTATTAGCAAGATACATTAGCGCTCTGATTGCGCTAAGGTATGGTACTTCTGGACCAATTCTTCATCATTTTCAGATGGTTGGAATGGATCGTTTTTCACATCAAGAGATCTCACAATCATAGGTGTACTTAATGGATGTGCTTTATCCATATAAACCGCTTAAGTACTTTTGAGGTATAATTAGTTTGATGAATAAAACTGTCATTTAAGTGCTCAATTTGAAGACCTAAACAAAATTTTATTTTTTCAAGGTCTTTCATCTCAAACTCCTTTTTCAAAGAATTCATAATTTTTGATAACTCTTCATGAGTTCCAATAATATTTAAATCATCAACATAGACAACAATGATAGCATATTCATATCCGCATCTTTTGATGAAAACACAAGGGCACATAGGATCATTTTTATAACCTTCTTTCAACAAAAATGTACCCAAGCGATTGTACCACATTCTCCCAGATTGCTTTAATCCATATAAAAATTTATTTAGTTTAGCTGAATAAATCTCGTTACTATTTAAAGCTTGTGCTTCACGCAACTTAAATCCTTCAGGGATTTTTATATAAATATCATTTTTCAAGGATCCATAGAGATAGGCTATAACGACATCCATTAATCGCATTTCAAGTTTCTCACGTACTGCCAAACAAATCAAATCCCTTAGGGTAATTGCATCAATTACTGGAGAATATGTCTCTTCATAATCAATACCGGGTCTTTGAGTATATCCTTGTGCCACAAGCCTTGCTTTGTATCGCACAACTTCGCTATTTTCATTTCTCTTACGTACGAATACCCATCGATATCCTACTGGTTGTACATTATTTGGTGTGCGAACCACACATCCAAATACTTGACGTTTGGCAAGTGAATTTAATTCAACATTGATTGCGTCTTTCCATAAGGGCCAATCCTTTCTACGTCGACATTCTGAAATAGATGTAGGCTCAAAATCATCACATTCTTCCATAATGTTGACCGCTACAGTGTAAGCAAAATTTTCATCAATGTGAATATTATTGCCACTCTATTTGTTGCCTATTGTGACATAGTTGATTGATATTTCTTCATTTTCAGTAGGTTTTGGCAACTGAGGTTCTTCTGGAACCTTGTCATCTATGTCAACAGGTTCTACGAGAATTGTTGTTTCCTCTTTTTGACCATTTTCAACACGTGCTCCTTTTCTTTTTCGAGGATTTTTATCTTTGGAACCGATAGGTCTACCTCGTTTTGTCGTGTTATAAACTCATTGGCAATACTTGGTTGTACTTCAGCGACATCAATTTTAATTGGAGTATTTACAGCTGGTATATAAGACTTAGTCACTCATTTCGGATCAGTAAATGCATCTGGCAACGGATACGCAATATTTTGCATATGAATTATCTTTTGAACTTCAAGTTCACTATGCTTTGTACTAGGATCTCGGATTGATAGCAATAATTCTCTCCAAGATATAGTCTTTTCCAATTGTTTATTCTCACCCCCTAATGTTGGATAAATAGATTCGTCAAAATGACAATCATCAAATCTTGCTGTAAATAAATCTCGAGTCGATGGTTCTAAATACTTTATTATAGATGGAGATTCATATCCAACATATATTCCAAGTCTTCTTTGCGGACCCATCTTTGTGCGTTATGGTGGAGATATCAGAACATATACCGCACAACCGAAAATTTTCAGATGGGAAATACTTGGTTCTAGACCGAAAACCATTTGTAAAGGGGAGTTAGTATTATAAGTTGTTGGTCTGATGCGTACAAGTGTTGCTGCATGTAAAATAGCATGTCCCCAAGCAGAAGTGGGAAGTTTAGATTTCATAATTAATGGTCTTGCAATTAACTGAATATGTTTAATAAACGATTCAGCTAACCCGTTTTGTGTATAAACATGAGCATTAGGATATTCAATATCTATTCCAATTGACATGCAATAGTCATTGAAGGCTTGGAATGAAAACTCACCAGCATTATCAAGACAAATTTTCTTTATAGTATAATCAGAGAATTGTGCACGTAAACGAATTATGTGTGCAAGCAATCTCGCAAATGCTTAATTGCGAGTGGATAACAAAGACACGTGTGACCATCTAGTTAATACGTCAATCAATACCATAAAGTATCTAAATGGTCCGCACGGTGGATTGATAGGTCCACATATATCACACTAAATACGCTCAAGAAATTTAGAATTTTCATGTTTGATTTTGGCTGGTGATAGCCTTGTGGTTAGTTTGCCTTGAGAGCAAGAAACGCATGAAAGTTTATTAGATTGAAAAATCTTCTGATTTTTTAATGGGTGACCAACTGAATTCTCAATAATTCTTGCATCATTACTGAACCAGGATGGCCCAACCGGTCATGCCAAATTTGAAAGTCATTAGTAAACTTCCGGTTTACTATGGCATAAGTTTCAATAACTTTGATTTTGGTAAAATACAATCCATGTACCAAAGTTGACAATTTTTCTAAGACACGTTTCTTTCCGGAAACAATATAAGTAATATAAAGATATTCATTATTTCCTTCCTCTTGTGTTTCAATATGATATACATTCAAACGAATATCTTTAACACTCAATAAATTTCTTCGATCCTTTTGAGAAAATAATGAATATTCCATTACCAACTTTGTTCCTTTCAGTAGTAAAATAGTTGCTCTTCCGGAGCCTTCAATTAATTTTGTAGTACTAGCTATAGTACTGACGTTTGCATTTTCCATATTTAAGTGAGAAAAATATTTTCTATCATTAAATAATAGAGTGAGTAGTAGCGCAATCTGTTAGACATATTTCTCCTTCGTTGTTTGAAGATATTGCCAAATCAATTTCCATGTTTCTAAAAATAAAAGAGTAAGTAAATATATATTAAAAAAATTTATTGAACTTAAAAATGGTTACAAGAAAATTCAAAAAACACACATGACAACAAAGGTACATATAAGATAATACTAAACTTAAAACAAAACAACATGCTGAAATGGAAAAACTAGACTTCAAGACCATTTAGTTATTCTCAGAAAACACCATGTGTCCTATTCCACCTTCAGGGCGGTCAAGATAGTCGGCAACATCAAGTTGTGCCATGTCAAACTGTCCGTGTTCATTTGCATCTTGAACATATTTCGTTTCGATAATTTCACCCCTCGCCTTTGATGCTTGGTAAAGGTCAACAAGATGTTTTGCTACTTTGCAAGTTCTTGACCAATGTGATTTCATACCACATCGTTGACAAGTGCTTTCACGAACCCTTTTCGTTGAGCCATCCTCTCCATTTTTTTCGATCTCATTGTATACTCTTTTGTTATAGCCATTTTTTAAATGGTTATGACAACCTCTTCCTCGACATTGACCACGTCCACGACCACATCCATATCCACGTCCACGACCATGCCCACGGCCATTACCACGATCACGGTAAGAACCATGGCCAAAAGTATTGTGTGATATTGCATTCACTTTAGGGAATGGGGCAGAACTAGTAGGATGAGATTCATGGTTTTTCATTAACAACTCATTATTTTGTTCAACCAATAAAAGACATGAAACAAGTTCAGAATATTTTTTAAAACATTTTTCACGATATTGCTGTTGAAGAATAATATTCGTGGCGTGAAAAGTAGAAAATGTTTTTTCGAGCATATCAATATCAATAATAGTTTCGCCACATAATTTCAGTCGCTGAGTAATTTTAAATATTGTGGAGTTGTATTCTCCCACAGTTTTAAAATCTTGTAATCGAATGTATATCCAATCATAGCGAGCTTTAGGAAGGATAACAGCCTCCTGATGCTCATACCTATCTTTGAGACAAGTCCAGAGTTCTGCAGGATCTCTGAGTGATACATACTCATCTTGTAATTTTGGAGAAAGATAGTGAAGTATGAAAATCATAGCCCTTGGCCTTTCATTTTTCAGGTATTTTGTTACCAGTTTTAATAGCATCGCCAAGGCCTTTAGCATCCAAGTGCAATTCTACATGCAGTATCCAATGTAAATAATTTTCTCCAGATGTATCCAATAGAGTAAAGTCGACGTTTATAATGTTTGACATGATGACTATGATGCAAACAAAATAACATAAGTATCATAATTTTATTATTTCGAGAAATAATACAAATATTATTACATGAATAAAAACAACAAAATTTGTTGAATGCCATTGCTACAAGCCAAAGAGGTAAAATTATCCCAACATAGAGAGTAACGAGAATCGGGTATTCTTTTTCTTTTTGGAACTCAAACAAGAATGTCGACAAAATATCGAGCCTTTTCGTGCTGATAACGTGTTATAAATGTTTAGAACTCAAAGGAAAATAAAAGAGAGTAATATTATTTATCAAACTCTTTCTTATTTCATAATGTAAAAGTGTATCTTACAAAGGTGATAGGCGTTTTATTTATTGAAAGGCTAGGATGAATGTCTTCACAAGTTTCCAATGTGGGACAAACAACATTCATAATACAATTATATTTCATAACAAAATCAACAATTCTCCAAAACTTTTGAAAAATGAGAACCGAGAAGCCATCAGGTCCAGGGGATTTACAAGGATACATATATGTTTGTGCTTTATGAACCTCATCCCGAGTAAATGATTGTCCCAAGCTTTCGTTCACCTCAGGACTGACCCGCACGCCGACATCTCACAACATGTCCTCAATAGCTGCATCTGTGGGAACGCAGGACTCAAAGATTGTCTTGAGATACTCAGTTGCATTAAGGTCTATCTTCGCAGGCTTCGACCTTAACGTACCCCCTCATCCCGAATACCTGTGATTTCATTATTAGCTTTCCTCTCACTTGCTCTTTTGTGAAAATATGTTGTGTTTCATTGTCCTTCTTTAAGCCACTGAACCTTAGCCCTTTGCTTCCAATAAAGCTCTTCTGTATCCAAAAATTCCTCAAACTTCCTCGTGAGTCATTTTTCCTCGGTCTTTATGAGACCCGAGCGTAACCCCCCAATTTGCCGTCGCAACTCTCCTATCCTCTGTTTCAAATCCACACCTTCAATCGCCTTCCATTGCATAAGCCCAATGCCACATTCATCTAAATTATCAGTAACTACTTGGCCGTTGTTATCACTCCAAAGTCGATGCACGACTTCCTCATAGTCGGCTTTCCTAAGCCAAGCGGCCTCAAATCTATACCGAGGTGTGCACCGTGGTCGACCCTGTTTGTTCCCGTATGATAGCAAAATCGCATGGTGATCAAAATTCAACGTGAGAACATGCTCCACCCTAGCTGCGGGGAACCGCCCTCTCCAATCCAAGCTAACACAAACCCGATCGAGTTGCTCCCAACCCGTATGAGGATATGGACGGCGACTACACCACTTGAAGTGTGGTCCAAAAATATCGATTTCACTGAGTCTCGTATCCACGAGGGTGTCTCTAAAATTCATGATAAGCCAATTGGGTCTCCTCCCCTCCCCATCCCCCCTCCATCCCCCCCTCCCCCCCGCGCGTTATCCTTTTGCCCCATAATCTCATTATAGTCGCCTGCACAAAGCCAAGGAAGTGGTGGCACCGCACTAAGTTGACGCAATAAGCTCCACGTTCTTCTCTTCGTGCTATCGATTCCCTGTAAAACCCTGTGAACCTCCAATTTTGACCGCTCTCTTTCTCTTTAGCAATAACATCGATGTGATTGTTCAACATACTAAATAAATTCACCACCAGTGCCTTATCCCACAGTAAAGCCAAGCTTCCCAACAACCCTTTCACCTCAACACAAACTCCAAAGTAGTTCAATTGACTCTTCACTGCCTCTATTTTCCTCGCACAACACTTTGTTTCAGATAGGAAAACTAGAGGAGGGTGATGTGTGGAAACTAAGTATCCTAGTTCCCGAACTGTCCAAGGGTTCCCTCGTCCCTGACAGTTCCAACATAACAAACACATTGTATGTGGAGGGACTGCTGCGCAGTCGCCACCAATAATTCATCTAAATCCTTTGATAACACCTCCATCCTTACTTTTTTTCCTTAAACCATAACTCTAGTTGTATACTCCTCCTCCACGTGTCGTTTACCCATCCAAATATCCTCTCAGGCCACCTGATCATTCATAAACCCCTCGTGACGTGTGATTCGCACCCAATTATGTCGCCTTTGGCTCGTGACCTCCACCCGACTCTCAAGCTTTGTCGTGCCGTCCATAGATTCTGAATCCGGTGGTCTATCCAAGTCCCTAAGTAACCGCTCACATGCATGATTAACCCTAACCACCAATTATTTCCCAGTCACCTCCGGCATATCCTTCTTCCTGACAGTCTGATCAACCCGTTCAGTATCAACCTGTCGTATAATCACTCCTGGTGCATTCCTAATATGACGTCTAGGTCTATTGATGGCATCATTCGTACTCTCGACTGAGTTGCTCATAACTGGTTATTTATGTTCATTCCAAGGACAATCAAAGTCTCGTGCTCATGGCTGGAAGAATGATCTCCTAGCCCCACCTGTGAATCTGCCACTCCTCGACGTAAAAGAATTAGTCTGTGAGCCTCCCTTATCCGTGAACCACTGCCCCATGAACGAGCCTGTCTTACCCGTGTTTTCCAGCAACCATTCACCGTACGGTATCTCCATTTCATCCACATCATCTTCTAGTTCACTGCCATGATATGGCCCAACATACCACATAGGTAACAAAAATTTGGGAGGTGTTTATACTTGAACGACACAAGCATCTCCTGACCCTCGAATCCCTGAACCTTCATAACCCTAAGTAGTGGTTTCGTGACATTGATGTTAACCTGTATCTGCATGCTAATTCCCCCATGACTCTGCTAAATCCATCTCCTCTATCCGATCAAGGAGATTCCCAATAGCCGACACGGTTGCACGAGTTTGACGAATCAGAGGAATATCATAAATTCGTACGTAAAAGCTGCAATAATCCAACTCCATAGTTGCCAGATTATCATTCTCTATAACGTCGCTAAGAAGTAGAACGTTCTTATCAAACGACCATGGGCACCTTTTCAAAGCTCGTTGTTTATTCAATTTGTGATAAAATTGAAACAACATCATGTCTTCATTAATCCTAGTAATCTCTATCCCCTTCCAAGCCTTAAACAACGTCTTGAGTAGCGTACAAAACGATGGAAAGCGTGAGCAGTCGTCCTACGAGGACCAGTTCAGCTGCCGCATTGTCCTCTTTCTATGAAGCATCCGGTAAAAGAAAACCCTGTCCAATCCTCTCCTCGTCCGTTAGAGATAGACATTGTTGCAATCGGACGCACTCCTCCTCCATTGTTACCACGTTACCAAACTTTGATGAAGTGTTGCGGTGAGTTACGGGCAAGTCAGCCAAGAGGTGAGATGATTCCTTGAGGAAATCCACACCGAGAAATCAACATAGAAAAAACCAACAAATTAGTAACCGTAAAAATGCCCAACCCTAATGAACGAAAAGGAAACAAACGACTCTGACTGATGTGGAATATGCGACCAAAAAAGACAGGAACAAGAGAAGACGTGCGACACAAGGAAAGGAAAACCTTAAAGAACGAAAGAAAAAGAAACGCAAAAACTGTGGAGCGCGCAATCAGAAACAGAAATCCAAGGAAACAATGATAATGTCCTTGAGATTTCGGTGATCATGCCTTGCCAAGTTCTAGTAGCCCTTACCGGAGAAAAGTGTACGCCTTAACTTTAGAGAAAAACCCTCATGCGAAGTAAAGATTAGCTATATAAAAATAGGAAATTTATATAGAAAGTTCTAGATTGGAAAAAACTAAATTTCCAATCACCATAATTATTGGAGTTTTACGAATTTAATAATAAAATATTATTCCAACACTAAAATTATAAAGCTAAAACCGGAAATCAATAGTTTGGTGTCACATTTTGTCTTTCTTAATATAATAGTATAGATATTAGATATTATTCTTTCACACTTACTAATTACTATTTGATACTTGATTTCTTTCTTATTGTAGCTTTTTTTTAAGAGTTTGCAAACACCACCTAATTTTCGTATGGTTACAGTTAATATTTACCGTATTCAATATCTGCAAATAATCATATAATAAAAATGACATCCATATATCAAAAAATTAACTACTCTTTTGATTAGTTTTCTTAGCTGGATCCGAAATTGATATAGATAAAGAAGGAAAGTTTAAATCCATATTGAAGTAAACAGACTGGATAAGTGTCAATTATATTTGTTTCATTTTACAATCAAATGAAACTCAAGTGTGGCTAACAAACAATTATTTGAACTGCATATACATTTTTGAATGTATTATGTAACGAAATTCGTTTTCCAGAATATCTAAAGCATATGATTTATGCTCATAGCTCTCGGCTTCCTAAACGATTAACATAAAAAACAAAAATGAAAATAATTGTTTTATGTTACCAGGATCAGGATCACGGATAAATATAATTCATCAGATTATGAGATGATTTGATCCCAATATTCTACACGTTTATGAACTACGAACACGGGCTTGGCCCATATTCATGGATGGGCTTGGCCCATATTGATGACCCTAACAATGTGTGGGCCTATAACCTTGAATTATGGGAATTTACTGTGTTTTTAACTTTTAAATATGACTGTGAATCAGTGAATATGATTATAATTTTGTTTCTGGTTCAAATAAAATAAAAAAGACTGCAATCTTGTTTTTCCTAATCCAATTAGGAATCCAGATAAATAGTACAGTTAATATTTCTTATCTCGTTTAGTTCTACATATTGGTTATTTGGGTAGAAGCGATACATGCCCATATATTTTGGTTTTATCTCAGAATATGAGATAAATAATAGCATCTCTCCCCTTGAGATAAATAATTTGATTTTGCTTTATTTTAACTGTTCATCGAAATTATCCATTACACCATTTGACAAATTTATAAATTATTTCACTTCCTTACATATTTTGATATAATATTTTATTAAAGCTCCAAACTAAAGTTTGAAAAAAAAAATATTATTGGTGTGCCATAATCACGACTCCTCAAAAATACGAAACATTTGGCAATGCATGGAATTAAGAAGACGAGAAGACAATTTTCACTCGATCCGTAAAGCCCAAGAATATGTCGAGACAATGTCTGAACTACTCGGTCCTCAAAAAGACATAAAGATCAATGTTTGAACTACTCGATCCTCAAAAAGACATAAAGATCGGTTTGGATGGCCCGTCACATTTTGGAACCAGACAACGTCGACCCAAAAAGACGTGCCACGTCGGATGGGTGTACGATGTGCCTTGGCACTTCGGATCAATAATCGACGTGCCAAGGCACGTCGATCCAAAAATTGACGTGTCACGTTGGCCCTTGTCCGACGTGGCACGTCGAGTTGCCACGTGCCTCGTTAAGGGGTATGTCAGTTTGAAAGCCGATGTGCTATGTCGGGGCACCTGACGCGGCACATCAGTCGGCTGACCAGTCACGTCGGTCACTTGACCGACGTGGCACGTTGGTCAAACATAGATTGGGCCGATCAGCATTTGACCGAGCCGGTCAACGACCCATTTAAGCCTTATTGGGGTGGTTCCCACACCCCATGGCCTCCTCATCTATAAATACCCCCTCATTTCTTCGTTTCACGGGTTGGAATGTGCTTTCTCTCTTTAGAAAAAAAGCACACCAAACATCCACGTCAATTAATAAGTTGGCACGTCAAACCTCCTAAGGTTGACGGATTAGTCTCTTGTGGCATGTCAACTTATGGCACATCAAGCAAGTATATCAAAAAAATCACGTCAAACAAAGCACGTCAAAGAAAGTACGTCAAAACAAAGTACTTTTGCCTTTTCTCTATGCTTTTCCATAGACATCGATATGTCAATAACTGGACTAAGTGAGAGATGAATTTGACTCCTAAGTCAACCATATGAAGTTTGACTCGTGATTTGACCACTATGTAGTGCAAATCATTAGACGTACGAATACAGAGCCTCCAAGCAAGCTCGGTGAATAATAAGCGTTGTTAGGTAGCCCAAATAATCTCTAAATGAGATTAACACCCTCCGGGGTTAATTCTACAGCTAAAAGGACCTCGTCTACGAGACGTACACTCTACGGGGTCATCCAACCTAGCTTAAAGGGCTAGATAAACGCAAGAAGCTTCAAAGATAAGCATGATATCTTCTTAGACCCTATGCGGGCACAACTGAATATTGAACAACGTCTGGTTTGATTTTTTCTTCTTAGAGAGATACGTATGTAGCTTGACCCCATATTGAGTTCAGTTACAAGAACGATAAACCCGTATCAACCCTATAATAGGTCTACTTTCTTATTAACTATTTATCTCTAACATTGTCTTCTTAATTGCAGGCTTCCATCGAACCAAAATCTCATCTCGTATTACCTGTAAGGTGCGAGAGAGTCTGGTGATGGAGTAATCTCAAGACTAGCAAAAACACCCCGCGCCAAAGGTATTATCTTTGGGAAACTACTACATGCACTATTCGGGGGACGATATAGCACGTAAGAATGCAGCACATGCACGCTCCAATCAGTCTTCTATCCCAGAAGACAGTCATCAATACGATGTTCCCAATAATAAGCCGAGCAAAACATCTAACGCCCATGAGGAACAACCTTAAGTGGAAAACACTGGGACTCAAAATCTCATATGTATAACACTGCAACAATTTCAACAACTAATGAACATGGTGAGAGAGCACATGGAGAACAACCTAGTGCCACCCCCACCAGTCCGAGTTACGAACCTAGGCTTAACTGAAGATCATTCCTAAGATTCGAGTCCAAGAGGTCGTTCTGTAGGAAGAAGAACCAATACTATGGCTGAACCATCCGAGGATCACTGACATCTCCATAGTAGGAGAGTTCTACCATCGCCATCAACATCAGTGTCATTTACCCCTACGACACATACTGGATCACGTGAAAGCCGTGAGACCGAAAGAGAAAGACCATGGCACGCCGATAGGTCGGAGCCTTTGCTCTAGGAAATAAGAGAAGGTGATCCACATAGAATGGCTCCACCTAACCTCAATGCAAGAAGGACTAATCTGGCCGATGACGAATTGATCAATGCGGCATCGCATTTCTCTCAAAAATTGCAATGTGTCATGCTTGGGCATGGACGTGAAATCCTAAAACGCCTACCTATGATAGCATAGGGGACCCTCATGCTCACTTGCATCTCCTTGATGGAATGCTAAACCTGGTAGGATATATCAGAGCTATTCAAGCTCGACTATTCCTATAACTTTGGTCGACGTCGCTCAAGACTAGTTCTCGAGGATACCACCTCTCATAATTCATACTTATGATCAGTTAAGGACTATGCTCAAATCTCAGTTTGCCACTCAGAAGAGAACTCGGTTAACACAAGAGTACCTTAAAACTATCATTCAAGGCTTCGATGAATTGACCAGAGATTATATCAAACGGTTCAATACTGAGATGTTAAGGCTTGAAATGCCCTCCGCTCAAGCCGTTGCCAATATTCTCTTCAACACCTTGAGAAATAGGTTGCTTGCTAATGAGCTATTGATGCAAAAACTGCAAACCATTGAGTAGATCAATTTGATCACACACTCTGACATGGATATTGAGAAGCGTAATAAAATGAGAAATGTCTGAAATGACAACACTCAATCTAAGTCCAATGATCTATGTCGTAATGGTAGAAATGATAAGAGCAGTAACAAGAGAGCAAGATCTCCCCCGGGAGACAAACTGCCACTTCCTTCAAGCATGGAAAACATATACGCAGTGGCTAAAAAGCTATATCTCCTCAACACTCCAAAGAAGATCCCTAAAATGGATGCGACACGTAAATCCAAGTTCTATTGCAAATATCATGAGCAGTATGCTCACAATACCTCTAAATGTCGTGCACTAGATGTCGTGATAGAACGGTTGATAAATGAAGGCAAACTCACAAAATACATGAAGGGAAATAAGTAGCCCGACAATAGGAGTAAGAGATCCAACTCCAACTTCGACACTCCCTCTCCAACCGAGGAAAGAAGCCAAAAATCAAATACCTCGGAAAGAGAAGATATTGATAATATTCTTGGAAGAGGAATTATTAATGTAATTGCAAGAATTCCCATCAAAGAATGGTCGACACAAAACCTGCACAAACATATGGTCATGTTATAGTCTGATGCCTTAATGGCACGAACCGAACTCTACGAGTTTTGTGCTATCAAACACTAGAATTCCCCCACATTTGAATGCTACAATAAAGAGGGACCAAGTCACCTCCGTGAGTTCACGTTCAAAGTGAAACTACGTATCAACAAGGTTGATCCAAAAGAACACGAATTTTATGGTTCCACGTTCTTTACTAAAAAATATATTACAAAGCATGCCCCTCATGCTGCCTTATAGTTCCTGAGGTAGGAAGGTTACATGATTGCCAGAACCCTGAAACCGAACAACGTTGCTATGGTCTCGAAAGGCCCAATGAGTGGAGACTCTAATAAAGCACGTAAAAGGGTTTTGCGCGACTTGGCATATGATAACTATGAATGTGTGACCCATGCAGTCACGAGGATTGAAATAATCAAGGATGTCGTCACCTTTGATAAGGCAGATGAGGAAAAACTTGATTTACAAGCAATGGAAGCAGCAAGCTTGAATTGTTCACTTGTGGTGAGTCTTCATATCGCCAACTACAACATCAATAAAACCTTGATTGACAATGTAAGCTCGGTAAACTTCATCTGTTTAGAAGCGCTATAGCAAATGGAACTCGACGATGCTCATATGAAAATAGTGGCCACGCCACTCATCGGTTTTGCTAGATCCAGAATCTACGTTGTGGGTACGGTTACTACCTACCTCATTTGGCAGTTTTTCAAAAAGAAAGACTCGTAACCTAGAGTACCTTGTGGTCGATACACCATTTGCATACAACATCATCATTGGCAGCCGATGCATGCGTAAGTTGCTTTTGTATTCCCGATTAGCTTAATGCACACAAAATTGCAAGTATACGAGTCAAGTAATAATAAAATGGTAAGTAAGTATAACTGACCAAGTATCGAATCCCTTGAGAGTAGATATTTGCAATTTAGCAATTATATTATCGAACACTGAATGATTTCTAACTTTGCTTTGCTTTTGTTTATGAATGAAGACAAAAAAGTGGAAATTAACTGAAGAACTAAACTAGTGTGCGATAGTGATATTACTAATTAACTGCAGATTGCAATTGGAAAGATTATTTAAAGGAAAGATTATTTAAAGAACTCAAGCTAAACAAACTAAGACAAAATTTAATTGATTGATTCGATGGTTTCTATCTAAGTTTGTAAAAAAATAAAAATTAAAAGGTATCTAAGAGATGTGTTTCATTCGTATCGGATGTGTGTACATCATAGAAAAATTACCAATGACTCATATTCAAGCTTCTAATTATTGATGATTCTTCTGTTTCCAAGTTGATGTGTTAAAGTAGCCACCTTTCATATGTACTAAAGAACCCTCTAACCCCTAATGATATCAGGCCGTTAAGTACTTTTCCCTCGCCATAAGTTCACCATGTCATAGGATCCATACAACATTTTAGAAGTGAGTTAGAGTTACCAACTATGATCTAGATTCCACGAACATGCTAATCTCGAAGGTCTAAAGATTTATCTGCATGATCTACTAGCTAGTGTTGCGCTAACAATCTACTATGCATAATTCAACATAATACAAGGTTGCTCAATGTCACTGCTCTGTTGTCATAGAAACGCGTGCATCAAGCATACCAAGCAGCATAAGCAACAAATAATATCCAACAAAACAAATTCATCAATAAATATAATCAAAACATAGGTTCAAGATGCGCCCATATGAGAATAACTACATCCTCTTTCAGATAGTGAGATGATTAGCTACTCATAGTCATATTCAAATCACAACAATTCATCATAAAGTATTTTAATAAGGAAACGAAAATATTAAATTCCTGGTCTCCTTGCTGCTTTCCTCTACTCTGATTGTTAACTCGTCTTGTTCACCTTTCTCCCTTAACTACAATTGTAGTGCTATGAACGATAGAATTTCTGCTCTTCTAACCCTAGAATGCTTTTGTAAGTGTTTGTAGGCTCTTGTAAGTTGTACCCTAACTGTTGAGCATCTTTTCATATTCATAGTTTTTAGAGAAAATATACTTTCCACTTTGACGGAGGTCTTTTTAAGAATTGCCAGCGGCCAAGGAATCTGCCATAGGCAAGATTCATTATCTCATAACTCTGAAGAAAGTCAAACATGCAATGCCTATAGCTTCAGAACCTTCATGGTTTGACTATCACACACACTGGTTCCTCTGCCATTACTCTTCGTGCTCGCTTCTTTACTCTTGATAGTGTATTATTATGTTTATTATTATGTTGTATTATTAAATAGATTGTATTTAATATTTAGTCTTGTACATTATTATCCTTGTAACTTACTATAAGTACTCTCAATGATTAATGAAATATTCATTCACTCCAAATAATATTTCTCTTATATGGTATCAAGAGACCTAATTCTCTAACGAGATTCTCTTCGATCCTAGCCTACTATGTCTCGATCGGGCTCATCTACCCGCCCCACCGTCTAGGGCATTAACAGCGTTACCTCCGACCTCGGCACCTTAGCGGACACACTACCGCCACCAGTTTCGCCTTTTCATGGGCCCTTTTCCGGTGGTGTTGCGTTGATTCCTATCAACTCCAACCAGATCCCCATCCACTTTACTAGAACCAACTATCCCTCTTGGCGTTGTCAAATTCGTCATCTTCTCTACATATATGGGTCGTTTGGCTTTGTGGATCGCACTCACCCGTGTCCCCCGTTGGGTGAAACTCCAACATCGCATGTGGCCTACTCATTGTGGACGCGACATGATTCCTTACTTGTCACGGCCTTGGTGGGCTCTGTCTCTATGGAAATCTCCTCGTTAGTTGCTTTTGCTCAAACCTCTGCTCGGGTGTGGGAAGACTTAGAACGTGTCTACGCTAGTCATTCTCGCTCCCACGTCATGCAACTGAAGGATGAACTGAACAATATGAAATTGGGTGATCGTTCGGTTTATGAATTCCTTAAGTCCATCAAGTCCAAATTCGATGAACTTGCTGCCATTGATGGCCCCGTGAAGGACGATGACATCACCCTCTACATCCTCAATGGGCTCGGTTCTGTCTATCGAGATATTGTTGGCCCGATCCGTGCTCGTGAGCACCCAATTCAGTTCGTTGAGCTTCATGATCTCCTTATCAGTTAGGAATCGTATCTTCGACGTCTCGACTCTGAGCAATCCTCTCACGTTGCTACGGCCAATCCAGCATTGGCCCAACATTGCTCAACCCTAGAAACCGTGGCTGCAATAGGGCTCTTCGGTTCAGTCCAACCGTGACGGCCGCGGTTGTCCACCTCCAGGGTTTGCGAACTCGGGCCCATCACAGTCCCCTGGCCTATATCATCCTCCACACACACACGATCAAATAGTGTGTCAACTTTGTGGTACTACTGGTCATGGCACCAAGACTTGTCGTCGCTCTCCTATTCTGACTGCAAATCTTGATGGTTCTCCACCTTCGGCCGAACCTTAGCGCACCGCGTGGCTCGCTGACTCTGGTGCATCTCTTCATCTAACCTCAGACCTTGGTAATCTTGCTCTTCACTCTGAGTATGATGGTCCTGAGAAGGTCTCTACGGTTGGTGGTACATGTTTGGCTATCCCACACACTGGTTCCTCTGCCATTACTCTTCGTGATCGCTCATTTACTCTTGATAATATATTGTGTGTTCCATCGTCTTGTCGCAATTTATTATTTGTGCATCGGTTTACATAGGCTAACAATGTCTCAATTGAGTTTTTCTCTTCTCACTTTGTTGTAAAGGATTGTCGTATGGGGAGTAGCTTGTTTCGTGGGGCGTGTGTGGACGGAGTATATCGTGTTTGGCTTACCTCCTATTGGACGTCCTTCTCCATTGGCTTTCGTGCGCGAAGCGTACAAGTGTTGGTTGTTGGCATGATAGGCTCGGTCATCCTCCGAGCAAAGTTAGCAAGTTTATTTCTAAAAAAATTGAGTTACCAGTTGTGTCATCCGCTGCGTCGGATCCCATGAAAATATGAATAAGGCTGCACACGACCTGAACCTTAATTTAAACTACAATGTTGATAAGGAGGTGGCTTCTCCTACGCTCTCGGAGTCGGAACGGGTTGATGGATTAGTCCCGGATTTATCACCGAAATTGAACCCTCTTAATTGTGGTTCAAACGTTAACTTGAGAGGATCTTTTCCGCAAGTCTCCTTTTACTTTGAGAAGGGTGGTGCTCCAAGAATTACTCCAAAAATGGCCTTGAAAGACAAAGGCAAGCGGACTGCGAGGCCTCTCCCGGCTCCCACTAATGTGAGGCCTTTTCAATTGAAACCTCCATCACTTAGTGGCTCTTTTGCTCAAGATTTACGTGGTAAAGCTACATATGAACTAAACAAATCATTTAGTGATGATCCAAATGTCAAGCCTAAAAAATTCCAAATGATGAAAGGGAAATCGATGATCATTTTCGATGAAGAGGAGATACAAAAGCTTGATGCGAGACTTGAGTTCGTGTTGATCCTTAGCTTTTCGTTGGAGAATCCTTCCTACTCTTTCATCCACCGTAGACTCTAAATTTTCAACCTTAAAGGTGGCTATAAGCTCGGACCGATTGGTCATAGGCACGTGATGATGAATTTTGATTGCGATGAAGATTACACTAGACTTTGGCTAAAGAAGGATCTTTCCTTTCTCAATTTATCGGGTCGTATCCTCAAATGGACTCATTCATTCAATCCCGATTTGGATCCCCCTATTATGGCCATTTGGGTTGCTTTCCTGAGTTTGAGCATGAGATATTGTGAAAAGAGTGTGCTCTTTAATCTTGCTCAATACTTGGGTAAACCTTTGAGAGTTGATGAAGGCACTCTTACCATGACAAGGCCCGATAATCCGCGCATTTGTGTCGAAGTCAATTTGCTTAAGCCAAGAATTGATGTTATTGAATGGGGGGTTACAATCGGCCAAAGGATGTTTTACGAAAAACAAAAAGTGGTTTATGAGAATTATCCCACTTATTGCACTAAATGTCATAGGCTTGGACACGTTGTAGGTGATTGTAGTGGGAATAAGAAAAAATCTAATGATCCCATTGTTCTTGAGGCAAAGTAAAATGATCCACAAAAAAGGGGTGGCAACCGGTTGACAAGAGACATAGTACTTCCAACACAAAGGTTGCTTCAAATGCGAAAAATGACTCTTTCTCTCCTATTAAAATTCTTCAAAATAGGGGAGAATAATTCCTTTGCTAATCTTGAGGTTGAAGAAGGAGTAAAGAATAATGATGATGTGGTTGAAGTTGTGAATGCGGAGGAAGGTGGAAAGGCTTGATGTGTGCAATAATTTAATGAAAATGATGAGCACACCGCAACTTAACATGAAGAATTGGAGAAAAATGAGGATGTCTTTCAATGTGATACCACTGGGAATGAAGCCGAGGATGCTAGTACGGATGCATTGCCGCATTCTAGTTCGGATGGTGATGATGAGAGGGAGACAAGTGAGAACTCTAGGTCCAAAAGAACACGAGGAAAGACGAGGGAAGATTATTATCGGGAAGGAATTGTGATAGGCCTCTTGGCCACACGGTTGGCCGAACCTCTTCCAAAAAACAGAGAGCAACGCAAGATTGAGAAATCGGCTCGTAATTTTAGAAGTAAGTCCTCCAAATCTTCTAAATAAATGAAGCTTGTTTGTTGGAACGTTCGCGGGGCCGGGAATGAAAAAGCTTGTGAAAATGTCTATGATTTGATTACGATATATAAGCCGAAATTTCTTGTTCTTCTTGAACCGAAAGTGGCTTTTGATGAAAGGAGATATTTGAGGAGATTTCAATATGAAAAAGCTTTTAGGAACCCGAATAACAAGATTTGGGTTTTTGGTGATTGTGATATTGAGTTTGAAATTATTGAGCTTCATGATCAATTTATACATTGTGTGGTGCGATCGGCTTTAATCCCCCTCCTGATTATGTGAAGATCTTTCGCCGATCTTTGTACATTCCAGACCGCACAGTTCCAGCGGTCTTGTCATCCAAAAATCGGCGAAATTGATGCGCGACCACTCATCTTGCATTGTGGTTGAGATTCACCTTGGCGGCAATGCTATCTCGAGCTCTTCCGCCGCTGCGTGGTCGAAGGTTCGCTGGATTGGAGACCCGCACCTTTTGTGCGATCACTTAGGTATCTATTGGTGGTTGTTTACTAGTATCTACTATGCTTTTGATTGTAATAACTATAAGGATTTTAGGTGTCATTTATGCTCTTTTATTTCCATGTACCTTTTTATTATTTTGAAGTGCCACGTTTTTGGGCATGCTCTTATTTGTATGTTCCTATTCGGTAGCCTCCATATGGAAAGTAAACAAGTACCATATCAAAAGCTCAAATCCGAGTTGCACACTCCACCTTTGGGTGTGATCCACGACCGCGAAACTTTTGGGGAAAATTTTTACGATCCTAAGTGGGCTTACCTTTTTGTTGGCCCCCATGTGAGAAGAAGCAAACAAGTTCCATTATAAAAGCTCAAAGCTGATTTGCACACTCCATCATTGGGTGTGAGCTTCAGATGCGAAACTTTTGGGATACATGTTTGTAACTTCATTTTGGCCTTGCTTCGTTTTGAGAGGCACAATTATAAGCCTCCCTAGCTTTCTCTTCCTTTTCTCGGTCTTGCTTGGTTGGGGACTCCACGCTTGACGCGCCATGTATAGTCATCCTTTTATTTATATCACCACTATTTTCCCCCCGCTGCGTCGGATCCTAGTTACTATTCTTCGTATTTTACGAACAAGAGTCAAAACATTGTTTTTCGTGATTCCTCGCTTGTGTCCAATGATGTACTTCATTATGTTTATGGAGATGTTGGGTCCGTCTCCCGTTACTTCAACTAATGGTTGTCGTTATTATTTAATTCTTGTAGACCACTTTACAAAGTTTTGTTGACTTTTTCCCTTAGTTGTAAAGTCGGATTTTCTACGTGTTTTTACACAGTTTAGGAGTCTCGTTGAAAAACAATTTGGACGGACTATCAAAATTTTTACACGGATAATGGTGGTGGATTCTTGGCCTTGAAGTCTTATCTCTCATCAAATGGAATCTCTTGGTTAACCACTGCTCCACACACGCCCCAATAAACGACACTAGTGAGCGTCGCCATTGTGTGGTTGTTATGATGGGAGCACGTTACTTAGCCGTGCTACTCTTCTTTCGAGTTTTTGGGACTATGCTTTTTGCATGGCGGTCTATCACTATAATTGCCTACCAACTGTTGTGTTGGGCTCTCGTTCGCCCTTTGAAGCCCTTTTTGGCCGACCACCGAACTACTTGGGCCTTCGCACCTTTGGGTGCTTGTATTTTCCGCATCTTCGATCTTACTTTCATGGTAAGCTCACGCCTCCCTCTCGGGAGTGTCTCTTTGTTGGCTACTCAACTTCTCAGTCGGCTTATAAGTGCTTGGACCTCTCTACGGGCCACCTCTATGTCTCACGACATGTTCGTTTTCTCGAACATCACTTTTCTGGCCCTCCTAAGCTTCGCTCGAACTCACAGCCCGCAGTTCCGCTGTCGTTGCTCACTGAGCCGCCTAGGGTTTACACGGACCCAATTATGTCGCCTATTGGGCTGGTTAGGGCTCCTCACATGCCCCAACCCGTGACCCAGACCCATTATCAGACGGCCCAGGCCCCAACACCAGTCCGACCCAACTTGGTCCAGGCCCCTCCGTCGGCCCAGCGGTCACCCAGTCGCCTATGGCTAGAGTTTCCTCACCCCACTCCAATGGGCCATCTCCCTCAGCCCTTGATGTGGCCAACCCTAGCCCCGTTTTGCCCGCACCACCACCGCGGTCTCACCCTATGGTCACGCGATCGCAAAACAACATCTTCTATCCAAAAATGTACTCTGCCACCAAGTATCCCGTTCTTGCTTCACTTGAACTCACCTCACTCAAGCAAGCTCTCACTGATCCCTTATGGCGTGCTGCCATGGCGGAAGAACTCACTACGCTGACCACTCATGGAACATGGTCCTTAGTCTCTCCACATCACAATCGCTCTATTTTGGGTTCTAAGTGGGTCTTTCGCATCAAACGCCATCCGGATGGGACCGTTGATCGTTATAAGGCTAGGTTCGTGGCCAAGGGCTTTCATCAGCGGTCTGGTGTTGACTTCAAAGAAACCTTCAGTCCTGTGGTGAAGCCAGTGACTATTCAAACTGTTCTGTCTCTTGCGGTGATGCATTCATGGCCTCTACGACAACTTGACATCAGCAATGCCTTTTTGCATGGTTCTCTCTGAAACCGTATACATGAGTCAACCGCCCCGGTTTGTTGACAAGTCCAAGTTGGACCATGTGAGTCTTCTTCACAAATCCCTCTATGGTCTCAAACAGGCCCCTCGGGGGTGGTATCTTGCTCTCAGTGCGGCTCTTCTCAAGTTTGGGTTTACTTAGTCCAAGTCGGACATGTCCTTGTTCATTCTTATGTGTGGTACGGTTCGACTGTATGTGCTTGTGTATGTTGATGACATCGTGGTCACTAGCTCGTGCTCTTCTACGATTGCTTCTCTTGTCACCCGCTTCAGCACTGATTTTGCTATCAAAGATTTGGGACTCCTTAGCTACTTTTTGGGGGTTGAGGTGGACCGCACGGGTGATGGCCTCTTCCTTTCACAGCACAAGTATATTCTCGATCTCTTGGCTCGTTACATGATAGACGGGGCCAAGCCTCTTGCGACCATTATGGCTTATAACTCGCCCACTCCGACCGAGGTTGACACTGTTGATGCAACGACTTATCGATAAATTATTGGTGGTTTACAGTACCTTACCTTCATGCGGCCAGATATAGCCTTCTCGGTCAATCATCTCGCCTAATGCATGTCGGCCCCGAACTCAACTCATTGGATTGCATTGAAACGCGTCCTTCACTATTTGAAGGGCACCCTTATGCACGAAATTACTCTTCATCGGGATACTAATCTCTCTAACTGCGTACTCGGACTCAAATTGGGGGGTATACTTTTAATGGCACGTCGACCTCCGCTTATCTTATTATGTTGGGATCTAATCCCATCTCGTGGTCTTCATGGAAACAGAAGGCGGTGTCTCGCTCATCCACTGAGGCGGAATACTGGGCTCTTGCTTCCACTGTGGCTGAAGTTCGGTGGCTTCAGCATCTCTTCTCTGAAATCGGCTTGTCTCTTCGCTCTACCCCTATAGGACGTTGTGATAACATGGGGGCCATGCGCTTATCGTTTTATCCGCTGCAGCATTCACGTATGAAACATATCTCCATTGATGTTCATTTTGTTCGTGATCTTGTTGCCAAAGGCCTTCTCAGTGTCTCCTATGTGAACACGCTTGATCAGTTAGCCGATGTTCTCACTAAGCCCCTTGCTCGTACTCGCTTTGAGCTTCTTCATTCCAAATCTCCTTTGCTGATAGAACGTCAATTTTAAGGGGGTGTATTAGATGATAGTGTATTATTATGTTTATTATTATGTTGTATTATTTAATACTTGTATTTAATATTTAGTCTTGTACTTTATTATTTAGTCTTGCACTTTATTACCCATGTAACTTACTATAAGTACTCTCAGTGATTAATGAAATATTCATTCACTCCAAATATTATTTCTCTTATATTTATCACCCCCAACAAGCAGAAATGGTATTGAAAGAAATCCATAGCGCTACATGTAGAAATCACTTAGGAGGACGCTCTTTGGCACAAAATGTCATACGCCTATATTTCGCTCATGTAACACATGTTTCTGCACATCCTCATAATCCCATGTAGTCATCATGCCAATTTAATCAATGGTGCATCGACATTGTGGGACCCTTTTAGCCCGCAAATGGACAAAAGATATTCCTAGTTATGGCAGTCGAATACTTCATGAAATGGGTCAATGCACAAGCACTTTCTTCTATCACGGAGAGAAACATTATTAATTCCATATGGCAACACATCATCTGTTGATTCAGCGTATGTCAAGTACTCATCTAAGACAATGGGACTCAGTTTGCAGGTAAAAATGTTAGAGCTTGGTGCGAAGATATGAATATCACACAACGCTTTACAAGGGTTTACCACCCACAAGCTAATGATCAACTTCAGAACACGAACAAAACTCTTGTTGAGTATCTCGAAAAACAAATGCATTAGTTGAAAGAGTCATGGGTAGATGCGCTTCTCGAACTACTATGGGCTTATTGTACCACACCGCGTACTTCAACAAACCAAACACCATTTTTGTTGGTATATAGTTCCGAAGCAGTGATTTCGACCGAAATCTCCATGCCAACTCAACGCATCTTGACCTACAATCAATAAGAAGCCGTTAGATTGTGCTTCAAGGACTTAGAGTTTATTGGCTTAAAACATGATGAAGCGTATAAGAAAACCCAAGCCTAAAAGACCATGATGGCTAACGCTTATGATAAGAAGTCCGACTTAGACAGTTCCAAGTGGGGACTTAGTCCTAGGAAAAATCGAGACAAACAAGTGAGTTCTCTAACCCTCATGGGAAATACCATACAAGGTCAACAAAGCTAGCTCTAAAGGCTACTACTATCTGCAGAAAATCGATGGTCACGATCTAACACGTCGATGGATTATTCAGAACCTGAGGAAGTTCTACGCCTAATACGGCATGCATAATTATTCGTACATCATTTATGTTTTTTGAATTCTCACGAATAAGTGATGTAATAAAAACAATTAACTACGAAGACTTGATTCCCAAGTATACTTGGGATACATAGGCAACTTGGTCAAAAGCCAAGAAAAGTCTAAAAATTACTAAAAATATTTTCCTGTTTGTTCTTGCTATGGATAGGTTTTGTGCAAAATACTTCCATCTTTTCTTTTCGAAGGATTGGTAGAAGTAGCACGGCATGGCTAACAAGCCATTAATTCCATTTTCATGGGGAAAAAAATGAAGGAGTAGCACCCCATAGCTGGGATAGCTCCACACTCAAACTTGAATCAAATGCCCCTGTCACTTTTCAAGGAAAAAATGAAGGAGTAGCACCTCATAGCTGGGATAACTCTACACTCAGACTTGAGTCAAACACCCAGGTTACTTTTTCAAGGAAAAAATGAAGGAGTAGCACCCCATAGCTGGACTACCACCCTGCCTACCACTAAGACTTCCTATTTTGAAGCAAAAGACGCAAATACTGCGCAAGGGTGAAAAACCTTTGGAGAAAATTTCATAAAATTGCTCATTGGTGAAAACCTTTGTTGCAAAACACGCATTCTCGTTCATGTTAACTACATAGCAATGTTTCTCATTGGCGACATGTCATACAAGGTTGTGGGTGCTCGATTCGGAACACATGAATCGAAATGGAAAGGTAGCACTTGAGTTTGTAACATTCTAGACCCAGGTTGCACTCAAGATTGTGTAAAACCAAGCTAATGAATGGTGGCACTCGAATACGTAACATCCTAGATCCAGGATGTGTTCGAAAATGCGCAAAACCACATGAGGAATTGGTGGCACTAGATTTCATAAAACCAACATAAGCAAGCTGGTAGCACTAGATTGCGTAAAACCAAGCTAAGTAATGGTTGCACTCAAATACGTAACATCCTAGACCCATGTTGTGTTCGAGAGTGCGTAAAACCACATGAGTAATTGGTGAATAAGATTGCATAAAACCAACATAAGCATGCTGGTAGCCCTAGATTGCATAAAACCACGCAATGAAAAGGTAGCACTTGAGTGTGCAAAATCCTAGACCTAGGTTTCATTTAAGATTGCATAAAACCATAAATGAGGGGTAGAACTTGAATACATAACATGTTAGACCCAAGTTGTATTCACGAAAGCGTAAAGCCTAAAAGAAAATCAAGCAGCATTGGAAAGCAAGGAATGGATGACAATGCAGGAAGACCCACACAGCGCCATACATACCACAAGTTACTAACGGTTCTGATACCCTAAGAGATATAATCTCTCCTTACACACCTTCTACGGTGTTTGAACTAGATCGAGCATAGCGCTCATCTAAAGCACATTTCTCAAAAAAAATCGTGCGCCACAGGCTCACGTACCTAAATCACCTACATGGTAATGCAAATACGAGAGCCTAGCTCATCTATAGTTACAAGGATAATCTTATCCATGAATGTTCCATAAAGGCCACTGGTGGTACTATTAAGTTAGTTACTTAATGCCATGGTTTAAGAGACTAATTAACATCTCCTCTACACACGAGGATTGAGAAAATAACATCTCATCTACACACAAAGACTGATCAAATAACAACATCTCCTCCAATTATAAGGATAGATAAAGTTAAGTAAGTCACTTATATCAAGCATAATAAGTCAACAACAATAATCAAGAATAAGCAAAGCTAAAAAGCATATAAGACTTGTTCAAATATTTATCAAGACTAAAGTGAAAAATATGCTCAACGCATAACACCCACAACACATTCATGACTAGCATATGAAATATGTCTCAAACCTAATGCCACCAATGTCACCTACAAACATGCAAATATCCAAGCATAACGCCACAAACCGATAGAATAACAAAGGGTTCCAACACCCACAAACATTATCCAAAAGCATTAAACAATGTATGGAAAAACGTGGCACACACGCCAATAAACTACCAACATGGCAAATCATGTGATAAAGCCTCAAACTGTAGCTCACTTGCCTCACGCATGACTTTGTTCGTGTGAATCCCTATGTCGTTCTCTCCCAGCCCTGGTAGAGTCTCCAACTCCTTCTGGAACGTAGGGGTATCCACCAAACGTCGGTAGCTCTCCCTCTCACACAATAGGTATGGCATTGACTCGTTAATGAAATGTGATCTCACATTGTCCATCGCAGCAACGCTCAAATATGATATTGTGTATCTAGGGATATCCTCTACGGTGGATCAAGAATGAAAGAGTCGAGAAAAATATACCTCTGGGTTACTAAAGGTCTGGACGAACTGCACCACACTCGCCATCAGTAGCTCGGTACTCTCTGAAAACACAATAACGCCAGGAGAAATTGGGTCTGCAACTTTTGGCTCTATACCACCTCCTTCGCCTTCCTGTACATGACTCTTCTCAGCTTTGTCATGAGCAACCATCTCAACATCCATCGTCGCATGGTCTATGTCACCTAGCCAAAGGCTACGTTGACTCATAAGGCTCATAAACTCTCATAAAGGCATCGTGACGAGGAGCTTCTGGAATAGCAGAGCTGGACGACACATCAGAGACTGTTTCCTTCTCATACAGGGAAGCCAAATAGTCTTTGTGCTCCAATCTACACCCAAAGTAGTAATTGTTGGCATTTAAATTAGGGCCACCATTCTTGAAAAGCACAACATCTCCAAGGCACTCAGCATAGCACTTGTTGTTGTCTATTATAGCTCTCTGTTCGGCGATGTGACGCCAAGTCTCAGAGACCAAAAACTCTAAAACTACCTCAACCTTGATGTCATCACTCAATGGCTGCCAATTAACGAGAAGTAAAGAAATATACTACACTCAAATATAAGTACATCAATTCAAAGGATAAGCTAACAAGAGATTTCACAAAAGAAACTCTTACCGTTGTCTGTCCTCTCTTGAATGCCTCTATTTGCTATCTCTTAGCAATGCCAAGCTCAGCCTTAGGCCTTTTGATGGTAGCATGAGGCTCCTCCAATGCGAGTCGACGTGACTCTTGTATGGTACGAGCTGCACGTAATTCCACTTCCAAAGAGACCCTCTCCTTGAGGGCGACATCTAACAAACCATCCAACTTATGTGTCTTGAGCATGTCTTCATCCAAGCGCTCCTCAATGGCCTTGAGTCTTTCATCATGAGCCCTCAAATTGTTATCAGCATTCATAGCCGCAATAACGTCCCTTTGAACAGAGATGGCGTGCTCTCGTTGTTGGGTAAACAAGTTGTCATACTTGTTGATAAGAACTCTAGTGGCTAACATAGACTGAAAGTGTAAAAAACCCAACTAAGTCAATAACTCCAATTAAATAAATTGGTAACAAGAATTATTTAAGTTAATATAAGATACTTACCATTGTATCACAATGGCTAGAAAATCGCCTCAACCCATCTTTCGCCTCAACCCATCTGGCCCTCTAATAGTGGAAATAAACTCATTACCATCCAATTGCGGCATGATACTACCCACGTGCTTCAAAGCATAAGCGTCGGTCGGCTGCTGACTGGGTCCCAGTTTGGTGCACAAACGCACTATATCATCGAGATAATCATGCGGGTCACCCTCGAGGAATGTGTTTATCTTCCAACCGCTACAGCGAATGCGCCAAATATTATCATTAGAGCCCACAGATGGCTCAGTGCCTGCTTTTTTCTTCTTTCTAGACTCATTGTGCTCATCTCAGCAAGCACTTTCCCTTTCTCCTTGGCTTTAGCTGTGACAACAGCCTCATCGGCCAAATTCTTAGCTATAGGGTCATAAAGGACACAAGTGAGAAACTTTGTAGTCACACGCGAGTGGTACCAAGGTCCACCTCTACCAAGAGTACTTCTAGAAGTGCCACTTGGTCTAACCTCAACAATAGGCAGCTCAACTCCAGTCTCACCCGGCTCAAGGCCGTCTCTAAAATGATCAACGCCCATGGGCGGATCAACAAAAATAAGAGGAACATCATCATCAATCACAACTCTCACATGGCTAACGCCCCGAGAACCCATCCTCTCAATAGGAACATCAAATGTATGAGAAACGTCAACCATCTCATCATTGGTAACTACATCATTACCACAACCTCCTCAGCCATCCACCACGAGCCGCACTAGCCTGAGGGGAAGCATGCCTCAACTTCTGAGATCTATCCCTCACCATTCTAACTGCATGTGATGAAACAAGGTTTAACGGCTCTCACAAAATTACCAAAATGCAAGTATAATATGCAAAGGTAATTAACGCATAAGCATGCTAGAATGTAATAAAAATATACCCAATGGTTCCGTCCCTAGGTGCCTAGTAGATGAGACCCCGCTCGCTCTCAATATCTCGCTCAGGCACAAGGCTGAATGATCGAAGTGCTCTTGCTTCGAAGTAGAAACTTGTCTTTTCGGTCCTTCCCGCCGTCGAGTCCACCAACAAATCAATCCTTGACAAAGGGAAAGGATCGCGTAGGCAGTTCTTATTCAGATCTGTGTAGTTCACACACATCCTCTAATCATGGTTGGCCTTAAGCACTAAGACAACATTGGTTAGCTATTCAGAGTACCACACCTCGTAAATGTGCCTCGCTGTAAGTTTTTTATTCACCTCCTTTTCGGCAGCCAAATTGTTTTTCTTACTGAAATTTCTCTTCTTCTGGCGGATAGGTTTTGCCTCAGAATTCACATTCAGTCTTTGTACCACTATTCTATGGTATATACCCTTCAATTCTTCATATGTCCACATGAAAATGTCAAAGTTCTCGCGTAAGTAAGCGATCATTTGCTCTTCAATCTCCTCTGGCATGCAAGTGCCAATGCAGGTCACCTTGCTCGAATCATCCCTTGCAAGTGATATTTCTCAAAATTCCCCTAAGGGTTCCATCTTGTTGTTTTGCACCAGCTGCGCCTTGTACTTCCTCAATCTTTTGCTCTCCTCTTCACAATCAATGTCTCAACACCTTCCAGGGCTTCGATTTCTCTAAGGGTCTTAGGCTTCTTAGTATTCTTCTGCGTCTCAATAATGTTTACCATCTCCATATCTTAAGTGATGGCGTTAAGAATATTCACCTATTCCTTCCTACTCGGTCTTAAAAATGCCACATAAGACTTCCAAGCTTCCATGTGATCACCTCGCACCTCACCAATCCCTTTAGGAGTGGGAAACTTCATCTTTTGGTGGTAGGTAGACACCACAGCTCTAAAATTCAATCCAGGTCTCCCAATAATAACGTTGTAGGTGAATGGTGTATGAATCACTAGATATTGGATATTCCGAATGCACCTGGTTGGAGAATCTCCCAAAGATGTTTGCATAGCCACTACTTCAATTGGCATCATAGTTGCTCCTCCAAAGCCATATAAAGGCTTCGTCACTTTCTGCATTAAATTCTTACCTAGCACCATTCTTTCCAATGTCTCGTAAATTATGATGTTCGCCAAACTTTCATTGTCAACTAAGACCTTCCTCATCGTATAGTTTGCAATGTCAATAGTTACCACTAGATGGAAAATTAATTGTTGTGCTTCAACTACTTGAGGGTCCAACTGCTTGCAGTCTATCTCATCAAAAGTGATAGGCTTTTCCAATTCTTCCAGCGTAGTGATCAAGGACGCATCACTTTTGAATACGTTACTATCCACTTTTCCTCATGATTCGATCCCTTGCATGATTAGAGTTAGCACTCGTTGGTCCTCCAGAAATCATATTAAGCACTCCCCTCACTAGGAGATTTTCTGCTTTCTCACGCCATGTAAGTGCCTCAATCCTTCGTTGTTCCTCAACACGAGTAACATCCTTTGTTCTTCATTGTTTAGCTAATGAGATAAATCTACTTTGATCTCGAACATACTTAGTCAGGTGTTCCTCCTTAATCAATCGTTCAATTTCAGTAAAAAGAGCTCTACATTGTGATGTATCATGTTCATTTTGTTGATGGTAGTGACTATAGTTCTTGGACTTTCGCGTATCTTCAGTTTCTCTAAGTTGTCGGGGTTTTCTCATCAATCCTCGCTGGTTGGCTATGACATACACTTCCATTATATTTGTGTTCTGTGGGGTGTAATGCACATGCGATCTGCCTCTCCTTCTATCATTTATGTCTCTGTCTCGGCCAACTTTCCATGGCCTATCATTTCTGTGATTATCATTTGCCTTTTGTTTCCCTGGGTCACGATATTTGTCCTTGCTGGTCAGATTAAACTCCTCCACTTCCTTTTTCTTGGCGCAACCTTTGCATGATCACTTCAACAGTAGGGGGAGGACAACGCACAAGATCATTCGCCAGCTCTCTGTTCCTCAACGTCTTGAATAGGAATCCTCGGATAGTCTTGGGTGATGGAGGTTGCACCTTCAACATCTCAATATTAAACTTCTTCATATATTCGTGCAATGTCTCCTTCTGTCTTTCCTTCAATTGGCATAGATAGTTTGGGTCCAACGGGTCCACGGAAAGAGTAGCAAACTTAGAGAGAAACATATCATGCAGTTGCTCGTAGTTGTAGATGGTTCCAGGTGGTATGTGCACAAACCACTCTTGCGCTCTAGGTTATAATCTTTACCATTTATATTAATTATATTATACTTAAAATTATTTTTAATCATGCGGGGATTGCGTGTCAATGTTTCTAATTATTCTATAAAAGAACCTTCATCAACAATATTACTTATTTATATTGATATCAACCTTTGATACTAATTCTGAAAGATTTTTTGTCGTACGATAATGTCATAACCTTTATTTAGTTACCTAAATAGTATTTCAATATTACGAAATGAATTCTATATATAATATTTTCTGTAAAATAAGTATATGTAATTAGATCAATTAAATGAATTATTCTAAAATCAGGTTTTTTATCATGTTATATGACTTACCGATACACAAATCGCTTAAATTATATAAGTTGAGAAATGTCCGTCAAATTTATTATGCAAAAATTAATTATTCCGACCAAGAACCAAATAAATAAATAGAAAAACATCAGGATTTTGCACAAGATACATTTCAAATTGCATTTATAGTTGGTAACTACTTTTTGAAGAGTAAATTTACAGAGTATCCTCACTTCTTTAATGGTCACAATTATATTTTTTCAATATAGTATTTCATTAAACAAATCCTATATTTACAAGCTTGTATTTTTAACCATTTAAATCTGATTCTGTATTTGCCAACTGTGTTATTGACGTCTGACAGAAAATCTGTGATAAATTACAGAAATCATTTCTTTTAGTAAAAAGATATAACTAAAACTTTTCCTTAGAATTTTATTCCAGGAATAAGGTTTTTCCGTTTCAGTATTTAATCTCAATTAATTACCATTTTAATAGAGAGGACTGAATGTATTTGAAGGACAGAATTATATCCTCTTCATCAGTAGAATTTTTCTTTTTGTCATTCTCAAGTCTTACAATTCTCTGTTTTTTTTATCTGAAAGTTGTGAAAATGGAGAGAATCCTACTACAGCATTGGCTGCACATTATGGTTTGCGTACTTTTAATGTTAAAGAGTGCAGAAAGCAGCGGCCTGTATGGTGATATTATATATGTTCAGAGCGCTGTGGCAAAAGGAGCCGGTAAAGAATATTATTAAACCACTAAACCAATCTTGCTTAATTAATTCGATTTGTATGAACGCGTTTTTCACCAGTTTTTATTGATTTTCTACGTGACGTCTCAATTTTATCAAAGGGCCTGAGGAACAAGTATAAAAGAGACGGCATATGAAATTAATTTCATTATTTTAATAAGATGGTGTGCATTATGCATACGTTAGTTGTACTACGTATGTATTAATGTTTGATTTTAATTATGCAGTTTGCTTGGATGGGAGTCCACCCGCATACCATTTCGATAAGGGATTTGGAACCGGGGTCAACAGTTGGTTAGTTCATCTCGAGGTTGGTCCTTTGTTTGATCCAGACCTGTGATTAATATTCGTTCCGCTAACGATTGTTTTGTAATCATCGTTGTAAATATTTGGTCCATTTTTATATGGCTGTGTATATAGGCGTTCCTTTCTTTGTTAGTGTTTGGCTTCGATTGATCTAAACATTACTTTCGAGCTGATCATAGTCAAGACTACACGAGAAAAACATCAACCTTTAGAAGCCAAAAAAAAAAACACAGTCGATTCGTTATCAATTCATTCAATACGTGCAGATTAGTAATTGTTTTATTAAAATAACAAATGAGATTATTTGCTGATTAGTGTTACACGGACAGTTTGGGCAATTTACTCTGATTATGATTTCGTTTTGGATCTCAACATTAAATACCAAATGTCGATTGTATTATGGGAACTACCTGTTTAATGTGCGACCAGCTTATGAAACTAGAAGATCCAATTTGAATATATCTTAAGAATAATTACATCTAAACCTTAGCTTCGAAGTTTATATGATGTAATTACAAAAGCAATTAGATTCCTTAGTTCTAAAAATTGTGGACATGCTCCAGAGCGCTAAAGTAACCAAGAAAAATAAGAGATAATATTATTCTTTTCCAAACTTTAGAAGAATGTCATCATGATTATCTGGATTTACAGGTGTGTATCTTGCATTCAAATTTCATAAACTATAAAGAATCGGAGGTTTTCTAAGATATATAATTACATAAATGTAATGAATTAAACGTACTTATTACCCATTACTTATATACTCCTACTTTCATGTTAAGCTAGCTTCCTTCTAATTTTTTTTGAAGAGGGAATCTATTTTTCTCATCTCATCTCAAAACGTATAAGTTGCAAACATATTTCTCTCGATTACTAATATTTAATGTATAATTATAATTTAGGGAGGAGGATGGTGCAATAACGTGACAAGTTGCCTAGCTCGTAAGAACACGAGACTAGGTTCCTCAACCAAAATGGTTAAGCAACTTCCTTTCTCCGGAATTTTGAGCAGCAATCCACGCTTTAACCCTGGTATGCAGATATTATATTTATGCTTGTCTGAACTATAATGTTACATTTTTATGATTTAAAAATTATATAAATACTATGTTTTCATGTACAAAAGTTGGCTATAAAGATCATATTAGTAGTGATAGTCGATGGCATCTGATTTTAATTAAGAATGTTGTTACATCGTTACAAAAATCAACAACTTAAATTTAGTTAGCAATTTTGCACATTGAATCGAATTGTCTCATAATTTTTTGTTTTCTTTTGTAGATTTTTACAATTGGAACCGGGTAAAGATCGCATACTGTGACGGGGGATCATTCACTGGGGATATGGAAGCTGTAAATCCTGTAAGTCAACAAAATAACTCGTGTTCCTCAACCTTCTATAAGTCTGGGTTCTTGACTATATATCAAATTTTCTATATAAAACAATTTTAACCATTATTACGCAAATTTGTTCACAATATTATGAAACAATTTTGGGTATGCAAATATTGAAACATTTCGTAACTTAATTATAACTTGGAGTGGAACCTTCGTCATTTAATTTGTTTAATGTGTCAATTTTAAAATTTTATTGTGCAGTTCATCTCCTTATGATACTTGTAATAATTAACAATTTTGGTCATCATGATCAACTTGATCCATCAGGCTACTAAATTGTACTACAGGGGAGCAAGGATCTTTCCTGCTGTCATGGAGGACTTACTACAAAAAGGACTCAGAAATGCTAAAAATGTATTATTCTTAATTTTTCTTTTGATCATAATTTCTTAATAATTGTATGCTCCTTTTTATTAATTCATGATAATTAACTTTTGGTATTATAGGCAATTCTATCTGGATGCTCAGCTGGTGGATTATCGTCAATTCTCCATTGTGATAGCTTCAAGGCTTTCCTTCCTAACACCAACGTCAAGTGCTTTGCAGATGCTGGCTTCTTTGTTGATGCGTAAATATTACTTGTGAACGTTTATTTTCTAATTAAGATGGTGGGTTCTAAAAAGAAAAGAAAAAAAATCACCCCTCATGAAATTTTGTAGTAAAAATAGACCATTTTTTTTTCAAATTCTAAAAAGTTAATTTTCGATGTTCAAATGGGGTAATCTCCAAAGTAAATCACAATGCAAGAGAAATTATGAGGGTAAAAAACTAAAAATGCAAGATAGATTGGGTTATCATCTCTTATTTTCTTTTGAATTGAATGGATGGTCCTTTTTACAGGATTGATGTTTCCGGAGGACGGTATATCGAATCATATTACAATGATGTTGTTACAACACATGTAAGTTGTCGTAGCTAGACTTTAATCCCCAAAATTAACTATCATTTTATTTAGAATTTTTTATAGCAAAACTCGCTCGTTGTATTAGGTTAAAAGTCCTATATATGAAACAAAAAGAAAAGAAAACATGGGTTATTTGAAATAGGCCAATTTGTAAAAGAAAAGAGAGCGAAAATAAAAGTCACCTCACAGAGGGGGCCATCTCAAAAACAAATGTTAAATTTCTGCTTCTTTTTTTTCCGTAATGGAGAATTTCGCTTAACATGTCACTTTATCTTTTAAGGACGAATTATCAAAAATGCCCGCTAACTTTTTTTTTTTAATCTTAAATGCCCGTTTTTTCAAAACATGTTAAAAATGCCCTGTATCTTTTAAAATTTCTACTAAAAATGCCCGAAATGAAAAATAAGCACAAAAAAAGCTTATTTTGTCTGAAAAATAATGCTGAAAATGCCCTGTATCTTTTAAAATTCTACCAAAAATGCCCGAATTTTAAAACGCGACTTTTTGATTCAGCAGCGCGTCTCTTTGACTCGGATGTCAATTCGGATAAAATGTCCGAATTTTTAACATCGGGCATTTTTGTTAGAAAATTTAAAACTTAACGGGCATTTTCAGCAGGTTGGGAAAAAACGGGCATTTAAGATTGAAAAAAAAAAGTTAGCGGGCATTTTTGATACATGATCCATTTTTTAATTAGTAAGGCTGTGATTTCAAGATCAATTGATATATAATTAAAGCGACAATAAATATGATAATTCGCTGATTGAAGTAATTTTACACTGGCCGCAGGGATCAGCAAAGAATTTGCCTCAATCATGTACATCAAAAATGAAACCAAGTCTGGTACGTACACATTTTTTCATGCTTTAATATTTAATTTCCTAGCAAATCATGTAAAAGTTAGCTTATAAGTTATAACTGTTAATGTTTATGTGTGCCTCTTTATAAACTTGCAGTGTTTTTTCCCACAAAACGTGGCTGGAGATATCCGGACACCCCTTTTCATTATTAATTCCGACATTGATTCTTGGCAGGTCAGCATATATAATATATAGTACTTCTAACTAGCTTGCAAAAAACACCTATATACTTTTAGAATTTATGGACTGATTAAAGTTGTCGAGTGGAATTTAGTGTTGCACAATAATGAGAAAATGAAGATATGAAGAACTCTTAAGTTGACTCTACAAATTACTACTTTCATATATAATATTTCTCAAACAATATTCGCAATGTTTCTCAAAACTTAACAAAGTATTTTTCATATTTTAATTAAGTGCAAAACATACATTAAAAAGAATACTTTTATGCATGAACATTGGCAATTATCATATACAAGAAACAACGAGATTAAATGGATTATATTCTCATAGAAAAACGATAGTTTTATTATTAACACCTATAATTAGAAAATAATCTCTACAATTTGAACATATTTATCATAGAAATACTTTTAAGTTTGGAAAGATATAACAGATCGATAAGCATGAATGAGATTTGATACCTAAAGAGAACCCTGTTAAAGTTTGAAAAAATATTACTAATAAACCTTCTAATATGAATAATTATAGAAATACTTTCAAGTTTAAAAAGATTTTACAGATAAGCATAAATGGAACTTTAATCAGCTATCCGTTGTATTTGATACCTTAATTACTCTGTTTAATTACGTTATTGCTCTATTTAATTACGTAATTAATTACTTTATGGCAAAAGTGTGGCCTTACTTTCATACCTTCTCCAGATACGTAATATATTGGCTCCTGAAGTTGCTGATCCACGCGGCATCTGGTTCAAATGCAAGAATGACATTACTCAATGCTCTGCTGCCGAACTTCAAATCATAGAAAGTAACTTAATTAATTACCATACGCAATTTAATTATCCTTTTTGTTAGAAATTAAACTCAAATTAAAAAAAAAAACAGGCCAGCTAGTAATATATATCGTGAGAGATAACGAATTTGATGTCTTTTTTGCAGGGCTGAGAACAGAGTTTATAGATGCACTGAATGGATTGGGTACTTCAACATCAAGAGGATACTTCATCAACTCCTGCTATTCACATTGCCAAACTGAAATGACGGAATATTGGTTTGCACCTGACTCTCCCAAGTTAAACGACACGGTATATTATTTTATACATTAGATATGCCTTAAGTATTTTGCTTAAAATTATTGTCTTGTTATACGTAATTTATTTCTTGCATGTTCTCTTAATGGAGAATTTACATTATGGTGCAGACAATTGCTAAAGCAGCTGCAGATTGGTTTTACGGCAGAAGTTCATTTGAGAAGATTGATTGTTCTTACCCTTGTGACAAAACTTGTCACAACAATAATTTTTTAATCCCGCCAAGAGCTAGCATCCATTACTAGTGTGGATACGTTGTTGTACTTATAAATATATAAGAGGATTTTTGGACAATACTTGGAACACAGATAAGAAAGAAGGCGTAAAATTTGTTATGCCTTTCAGTTAAAGGAACATGTATTACCGGTGCTGAGGAATTTTACAATACAAATGGATTAAGTTTTTTATTTCATAATTAAATTACTATTTTGTAGTCTTCTCGTATTTTATTAAATCATATTATCTATATGATCTTTTTGAGGATTTTTATCAAACTTATCCCACTAAGTTAGCACCATTTTCGGCACGCGGCATGATCACAGGCATTTTCAGCGCTTGTTAGCGAGGCGGAGACTAATGGAAGGATTAAGGGTATCATGGTGGCAAGGAACGCGCCTGTTGTGTCGCATCTACTTTTTGCAGATGATACTTTGATATTTTGAGAGGCGAGCACTGAAGCGGCAGAGGAAATATTAAGCATCCTAAGGAAGTATGAGAAGGCATCGGGGCAAATGATCAACTTGGAGAAATCTGTTGTCGTTTTTAGCAAAAATATTGGGGAAGATGTGGCAAAACATGCGGCGAACTCACTGGGGGCGAGGATAGCAATCAAACATGAGAAATATTTAGGTTTGCCAGCAGTGATTGGGAAGTCAAAGAGAGAGGTTTTTCAGTATATTCGAGATCGTATATAAGACAAGGTGAAGGGTTTTAAAGAAAAAAAATATGTCTATCGGGGGGAAGGAGGTTTTAATTAAGGCGGTGTTGCAAGCTATTTCGATGTTCGCCATGAGCTGTTTTAGATTACCGGACTCATTGATTTTCAGAATTGAATCAATGATAAGCAACTTTTGGTGGAGAAATGGAGATAAAAATAAAATACATTGGATAGCATGGAACAAGTTAAGTAAAAGCAAAAAAGACGGTGGTATTGGTTTTAGAGATTTGCGAAGTTTCAATCTTGCTTTACTTGCTAAGCAAACTTGGAGAATTTTTGAGTATCCAAATAGTTTATTGGCGAGGATTTTTAGAGCAAGATATTTTCCGACCGGGGCTATGCAAAAATTAGAACATCGCCATCCTTTTCATGGAGATGTATGTTTGAGACGTTGGATGTCCTTATGGCCGGTGTAAGGTGGTGCGTGGAGAATGGGGAGAAATTAAAGTTTGGGATGATCCTTGGATTCCAAGGTCGACACTATTTCGTATTGTGTCACCATGTGTGGAGGCTATTAAAGACATTCGGGTTTCAGTTTTATTCGACGCTGATACGGGGGGTTGGAACGTGGGCCTAATTCTACATATTTTTCAGAAGGAGGACGCTTCAGCTATCTTATCAATTCCAACGGGGGGGACGAAATCACATAGACAAGCTTATTTCGCACTACACATCATCCGGGTCATTCACTGTCAAGAGTGCATACCATCTAATCTTTTCGAGGGGCTTATGTCGCAAAGGAGTTCGAGTAGAGGCCAGTTCAAGTGAAAATCGGGAATGGAACTTTATTTGGAAACCAAAACTGCCACCAAAAAATAATCTTTTTACGTGGCGAATTTGTCATAATATTCTGCCTACAAGAATTTCATTGGCGCGTAAGCATATCAATTGCGAAACGGACTGCCTGGTATGTACGTGTGGCAAAGAAGACATTCGACACATATTATCAGAATGCCACATAGTGCGACAAACCTGGGCATTGTTGCTCATTTTTGTTGCGTTCTTGATGCGAAATAATGAAGACGTCAAGGATTGGTTGAGACGTATTTTCAAGGATAGGGACGTGGTGGAGTTCGGGTTGATCGTGACGACATGTTGGGCGCCTTGGGGCAATAGGAACAAAATTATTGCGGGAGAGGCGGCATCACAACCTGCTGACATTGCTTCTTTTGTGCGATATCAATGGGATTTCTGGAATTCTTGCTGAAGAGATACAGGTTCAGGTGAAATGGAGAACAATACAGATGGTTATTTTGTTCTACATGATCCTTGGTTTAGAGTCAGATTCGATGGTGCAGTGTTTGCAGAGGAGGAGGAAATCGGTATTGGAGTGATTATTGTTGACTCATAGGGAACGGTAGTGTCGCGCATCCAAAGATGTGTCACTGGAAATTGAGGGCCTAAAAATGCAGAGACTTTCGTAGCTCTCATGGCAATGGAGTTTGTGGCACAAGAACAATAGAATAATGTTGTTTTCGAGGGAGATTGCTTAAACGTTCTTCATGATATTTCTTATGACAAGGATATGAATGGAGACCACGCGAACATGATTCACGACATTCGCTCTCACTGTGCGGTGGGACGCAATTGGCTTTTCCGATGGACTACGTGAGAAGAAAAACGAGGAAGCTCACTTGCTTGCACGTACGGCACGCACAATACTGAATGAAATCGATGTTGGATAGGTTTTGAATGAGAATGTCTATGTTCTGTTTTTGGATTTTAGGCCTCTACTTTTTGATTATTCATGTACTGGTTATGAACAGTAGCCTTTGCTTTGGCTTTCAGTAGTAATGAAAGTTCTTCCTTTCAAAAAAAAAAAAAAAAAGTTGGCACCATTTTCCTTTTCACCCACTATTTTGGCACACTCCGAACTGAATCCGCTATGCTGGCACCAAGGTCGATATTCATCCACCGTTGGCACATTTTACCAAAATTGTTCACGTGGATAGCGCGTGGGGCCACCCGACGTAGTTTTTTGTACGTGGCAATGCTTTTAATTTGTTTTTTTACTTTTCCGCGTAATAGTTTTTTATTTTTTTCTCTGTTTGTTTTAAATTTATATAATTAAAAAAAAGAAAAAAAATAAGAATATCATTACTCGGAGAGAGAAAACTAAATATTGTTGGGAGAGAGAAAGAAAGTAATGGATTTACGTTTTCTTCTCTCTCATCACAATGATATTCTCCTTCTCTTTTTTTTATTAAATAAAAAAATAGAAGAAAAATAATACGTGGAAAAGTAAAAATGAATAAAAATAATGTCAAGCCTGAAAAAATAAGCCGCAGGCGCCACGCGTTGTCCACGTGGACAGTCTCAGCAAAACTTGTTAATGGTGGGTGAATATCAACGTTGGTGCCAACATAGTGGGTTGAGTTTCGAGTATGCAACATAGCGGGTGGAAAGTGAAATGGCATCAACTTAGTGGACGAAGTTTAATAATAAAAAAAAACTCTCTTCGAAGGATGATTATTTGAATGGGTACAATTTTTCTCAGTATGATTGCGCCTCGCAAATAATATATGTTAATGGTATGATCATGTTTACTTGTAGAACTGTTTCAGATGAATGGCTATTAAATTTTTTATGAATGAGATTTATATGCACGGTCTTTTTTATCCTTAGAATCATTTTCACTAGAAACAAAACTTGAAAAGATAAAGTAAATACTTAAGAATCTAAATACTTAATTATGCAAGTAAAAATTCAAATGAATCAACTAAAAAATTAAATGTGCTTATATTAAAAACAAAAGGGCGTACTCTCTCATTGTAAAAGTACAATAATCGATATCCTTATTAATGTGGTCAATCTTCATATTAGCTAGATGCTCCACACAAAACAACTCCACATCCATTTCAAGTCTTGCATCAACTTTGAGTTCAAGTTACATGCATTCAAACACAATACATGAGCTAAGTAGCAATCATGCTATTGGCGCTGATTGGTAGCGGTCCTTGCCAAAGTTGGTGGCCATTTTTCATCGGCCCACTATCTTATGGCTATCAAGCAACAACAGCTATGTAGTCTTTCGAGTGGCCGTCACTAGGAGGGTAGGTAGTTGGAAAGTGATGGCCTCCTTTATATATCTAGTGTGTTGTCAAGATGTTCTTTTTCCTAGAGCCGTCCTTTGAGATAGCTCTTCTTGTTGTAGCAAGCCATCGAGAATGACCGGTCATGATGTATGTCGAGTGGGAAGCAAAAATGATGTCTAGTTTTCTCTTGGGTCGTCTTTTTCTGTGAGTTCTCTTCTTGTAGACAACTTGTCGAGAGCGATTACCCCTCCTTCGCTTTGGGGCTTTATAATCATCGACTCTTCTTCTTGTAGATGGGCCATCAAGAATGATTGTGTTTTTTTGCTTTTTTCGAGGTCGTTGTTTTGGACAACCCTTCTTTTTGTTGATGGGCAGTCGAGACCAATGACACTTTCCCCACTATTTTTGGGCTATCATTTTCAATGGGAATTTTTCTTCGATGTCATGTGTTTTTGACAATTTGTATTCTTGTTATTCAGGCATTTTTTATCTTTGTTGTCAGGTCGTTGTATTTTGCAACCCTTATCCTTGTTATTTGGTTGCGTTGTTTCATCGTAGACTTATGTTGATCATTTTATCGTTTATGATTTTGTGTTGCTTATCATTCTTATTTGAGTATGTGCAATGACTTTATTTTATCTTCTTGGGGTTTCTAAAACTATCGGTTCTCGATGATGCTCACATGAAGACTGTCGTGACCTTTCTTACAAGCGTGAAGGCCTTCATAATTTATATTATGGGAAGGTTGCGAAGACCTTCATAATTTATATTATGGGAAGGTTTTCAGGTTTTGTAATGGAGTTTTTCATTACTAATGACGATAGATATTTGAGCCTTCGTGATTATCTCTTTTCTAATGTGGAGATCAATCATGTCCTTCCCTTCAAATGTATAGTAAATCAAGCAATTCTATTAGAACTTGATCTTCTAGTTTAGGTAGTAGTAGACAAATACATTTTCTCTCTTGCAATTAATATCGACAAGTGTCAAAACAATTATTAGAAATTAAATTAATTATTTTTATTTTTAATTTAGAATTTTACTAAATTAAATTCCAATAGAAAATAGATAAATTAATTAATTTTAAATATGTATTGTTGTCCAATCAAATAAAGCCACGTGGAAAATATAGAATATTGCAACAAATCAAATAAAGACATGTGAGAAAATGATGATGTTTTTTGACCAATCAAACAAAGCCATGTGGAGAAGATGGAGTATTTCAACCAATCATATTAAGCCATGTAGAATATATGATGTGTTCTAACCAATTAAAAGATTTCCGAATAAACAAGCTAGATTAAATCCTTGCTTATCTTGAAGAAAAACCGACCAATCACAAGCAAGAAGCTCTAGGTCTTACAACTATAAATAGAGGTCCCCCTTAAAGAAAAAGACACCAAAAATATTCACAAGTCTTCAAGAAAAAAGCTCCAAGTTTTTCTCTCCATCAAGTTCATCCATCTTCAAGGCGTTCTTCGTGAGATTCAAGACGTTCTTCGCAAAAACCACCGTTTGATCCAGGGTCAAGCTTCAAATCCATCAAATAATCATTTTTTGAAGATTGTGCTCTTTTTGAGAAGATCGAAGTTCAACGAATTCAACAAATCCAATCAAGTTCATACCATTCTTCAAACCAAAAGTTCGTTGATTCAAGATCAAGTCACAAGACCCTCAAAAAACCGTTCGTGAAGATTGAAATCACTCCAAAGAAGTTCAAAGTCCATATATTCGAAGAAGTGAAGATGAAGATCATACCGTTCTTCATCAATCTTCAAGTCAAGTTTCAAATCATATTTCAGTTCGATTCGAGATCAAGGTGTCAAGCCCTTGCATTAACGTTTTCTCAAGCATCCAAGTACTTTGAAGAAGATCAAAGCGAATATTTCCTTTGAGACTTATTTAAGATTCAAATCACTGTCCTTGTAAAATTGAATCAGGGAATTAAAGAGATTGTTACTCCATAAATTCATCAAACAAGTTTTATTTGTTCAACTATTTTCCGTGTTTTATTTTAAAGACTTAGAAGAATTTGTTGTTCTAGCAATAGTTATTCTAGCAATGAGCCCCACGATCACGAAGCTAAATTTGTTATAACATGGGCGATATTGATGAAAAGGTAGTATTTACTTCTAATGAGCTTGTTGTTGTAGATGTAGGGAATTAATCTCAGTCTAAAGAGCCCCTTCCTTGTTTCCTTATTGTTGTTGCTCATGATACATTCCAACATTTCGATTGTTAAACTTCTTGATATAGCCCCACAGAATCTCCCCATCGTTCTGCCTCGACGTACATAGTACATATATGTAACTCCAAGGCAGCTTATCTTGCTTCTGGGTAGTAAAAAGTTTCTTGAACATTGTTCTCAAATGTTCGTAGCATTCACCCTCTTTTTGAATCTTAGAAAACCATTCACGTGTAATAACAATCATGAAAAATAACTTTACTTGTACATTTTTGCTAAGACCATTTCACTTTTAACATTTCATCAAAGAAGTGCAAGTGCTCGACAAGGTCCTATTTTCCCGAAAGCATGCGCTCAGTTGTAGCAGATACATGTGACAGATCACCCACCTCCATAGGTGGTTCTTCCACTTTGGCCTCTTCATGCACAATTTGAAAATTATAACGCTTCATTCTGGTGGAAGTTATCCAAACCTATGATTATCTATTTCATTCTCCACATTGCAGCCATGTTGGACTCACCTAGTTCCTTCATATGATTTAGCAGTGTCCTAGCGGTTATCATGCTTCAATGGTCACATCTCTGGTGCTCTTTGTTGAGCATCAATACAGTCACGAAAAATTATAAGCACGAATAACAATAAAAGACACGGAGATTTGTTTATCCCGCATGTAAACAAACTACCTCTCAAGGCATCTCTAAGCAATTACCTTTCACTATAATATATGAGTGCAAATAACAATTACATATTAGTGGACTATTTATATTTAGGGAACATTTCTAATTATACAATTACTCTAACTCTGTAGTTCCGCATAAAGTAGGTTTTACAACTCTCAGTTAGGGGTGGGTTCGGGTATGGTTTTATCGGGTATTCGGGTAAGGTACCCGTATATTCGGGTAGGGTAAACCCCTACCCAATACCCGCTAAATATTCATGGTACCTGATTTGAATCTGGTACTCTAACTTTCGGGTACCCCAAAGTTCAAGTTTGGGGTACCTGAATTTCATCCAGTGGCCAAAAATGGCCACTGGATTTGGCATAACCGATACTTGATCGGGTTGGGTACCCCAAACATCGGGTTGGGTACCCCAAAAATCGGGTTTGGGGTACCCGAAAACCATCCAGGGGCCATCTTTGGTCCCTGGATGGTTGTGTGTACGCTCCCGCTAATAGAAGAGAGAGAGAGTCACCGGAGTCGGAGTCGCTGGCCGGAGTTGCTGTGTGCGTGCGTGAGAATTTGAGAGAGTTGTGCCTGCGTGCATGAGAAAGAAAGAAAAGAATGAAAAGAAAGAAAACGAAAAATGAAAGAAAAAAAAAAGAAAGAAAAATAAAAAAAGGAAAATAATATATATGTATATATATATATATGTTAATTGGGTAATCGGGGTACCATAAATAATCCAATCGATACTACCCGAACCTGTACCCGAATCAACATATTCGGATAGGGTACCCAAATATTCGGGTAGGGTACGGGCATTATCACCCGACCAGGTCGGATAGGGTACCCAAAATTCGGGTTTGAGAACCCACCCCTACTCTCAGTTAAACTAGGTCTCTGCAATTCTCTGGTAGTTCAGACTCCACAAAAACCTAGCAATCTCTCACTTGGAGACATAATTCTTATGTAACTCAAAAGCAAACAAGCCATTCACAACCACGACACCGATCCTTGAACTCTTCATGTTTTAAAACCCGTTGAAGCCACGTACAAATTCAACTTCACTAAGGCAACAACCTTAGTCGACAAAATCATCAAACTCCCACTTGCTTAAATCCTCGCATGTGACAATACCCACATTGACACAAACCTAACTCACTTTCACTACCACGATTGATGCCATCTTGGTCGAATTTTTCGCCGTAAAGATCTATGCCATCCTGAGTACCATTGGTCACATATAGAGTTCTCTCCTTGAAACCTCGAGAAAGAAACACGTCCCATATGGTTATCTTCCAAGCACCCGAGCCAAAGGATAAATGATAACCATCATCATCCAACTGATCTATAGAAATAAGGTTTGTCTTCAAACCCAAAGCATGTCTCACTCCACGCAGCAACCATACCAATCCATTCAACATGTGAATCCTAACATCTCATTTCCCTACAATTCTCCAAGAAAAAACTTTTTAAAACTGCCATAAATAATTCTCCATTATATTATGGTTATGGCAGGCATGAAGTGATGCTTCATAATATAAAACAATGATTCCAATGGACTACACGCACTCAAAATAGTGCATCACAAATATCCTCTCGGGACTACGTTCGCTAAGTTGAAATCTCTCATTTTCTCTTTGGTGCTTTGCAAATCTTCCTGTAATGACCAAACCTTCCACAGTTCCAACACTCCATGTAACTCCCAGATTTCTTTGACTTTGATTTGACTATATTTTCTATTAACAAAATTGATCCAGAAGTGATACCGGAGATACCTGATTCTCCCGCGGAGGCACTAACAACTTTGTTGCTTCAACTTTCAGACAAGGAAGACAACATAATTAAGGCTCTTACTTCACTATCAATATCAATATTAATCGAGTTCAATTAAGCAATTATCACATTGTACTCATTTTGATTATTAGAAGCTGCCGATTTTTTTGACATCTTCAAGTAAAATAGACGTCGCGTCAGATGAACCTTGTTCACTGCATCACTGCAGATGGCTTCTCAAACTTGTCTGTCAATACCTTTAGTACATCTTTTGTGGTCGTCTCTTTAGCAACATGAAACATCATGTTAAGCGACAAAGACAAACAGACAACACTCATTGTCTTCCTGTCTAAGACAACCCAATCTTCATCTTTCATGTTCGTCTGTTTATCCCTCAAAAGTTTCTAGAACCTATAATCCGACCCATCGAACTTCTCGGTAAGTGATTTTCCCATTTATCGTATTTACTCCTGCTTAACATGAAGTTCTGATACTAGTTGTTGTGAATCAATACAATGACGGGAAAAATCTGTGCACAAAAGGCAGTAAAAGACACGAATATTTGTTTATTCAACTCGCCAAACAGACTACCGATGGGGCCGTCAACAAGCCATAACTTGTCACTATAATTGACGAGTGCAAATAATAGTTACATATCAGTGGACTAATTATAATTAGGGGAACACTCCTAATTATACAATTACTCTAACTCTGCAGTTTTCAGTAAGCTAGGTTTTACAACTCTCAGTTAAACTAGGTCTTTACAATTCTCTGATAATCCAAACTCCACAAAACCTAACACTCTTCGAACTGGCATATGAGTTGTCAACCTTCTAAAACAATCATCAGACTTGTTGGAACTCAAAGTTGATTCCGTGCAGTTTGACTAACTAATGGAGATTGAACATTCCCTAACACTCAAACTGGGGTTCTTGCATTAGAAGTGTGGATCTTGTAGTTAAATCCTCATTGTTTGCAGGTTGGAAATTGACATTGTTCTCGCACGGGAAGAGAAACTATGTGTGCTTGGAGTTTTGCTGCAATTCAACTAATTTGCACCAAGTTGCTTAATTGAAGCCGAGTAGTAGCTACCTTTGGTAGAGGTTGGGCTAGTATTATGGTGGAAGTGTTGTTCCCACTCAAGTATATGTTTTTGTTGTTGATCATAAGTAGAGCACATCAAACCTTTCTACAACTTTCTTTAACGTAGACATAATGTTATTTCAAGTACAATGAGTGAATTACAACCATAAGCGCCATTCACAAAATAAATCTTTGTATGTTGACTAGATGATGAGTGTCAAATTGAACCAAGTCCATTTCTAGTCTAGTATCAACTTTGAGGACGGATTGCCTACCTTCAGGCACTACATGTTAGCTAAGTCAAAGGTTGACCCAACACACACCTTTTGATGCGTCACTGGTTGGGGTATCAGGTAACAAGGCATGTTATCGGTTATAATAGTGTTAGTTGTGCCTTTTAGGTGTTAGTTGTCATTTGTGACAGTATTCTCTATCTATTACGATGAACATATATCGTTTATTACTGTCCAATATTTTTAATTCACTTGTATAGTCATGTATCAATATAAAAAACAAATAAAAATGCAAGCATATACGAGAAGATCCACACTTTCACATAAACTCAAAATGCCAATTGATACACTAAAAGTATCAATGTACATAACATATTCAGAAATAATATTTAAGAGTTTTATTATATAATAATACTAATAAAGTCTGATTAACATCACAATCACTTTTCATTGTTCAATTGCTACATCAACAAATAAAATCGACTCAATGTCAGGTTCAAAAAGAGAGAGATTTAATTACATGGATTTATAAAACTGAAAGATGGTTAAAAGTACATGTTAATATACAAATATCTCGCACAAAAAAAATATTCATTCGTTTTTATGACGATTTAAGAATGGATTTAATTTTTTTTTTGTGGCAGATGTGTTGCAGACCTATTTCTTTATTTGAAAGTGTAATTATGAAGTTGAGCAACATAAACTCTCTCATGGTACCATATATTTTACTAATACCCAAGGTACATTTTTTTTGTTTACTTTATAGATATATTACAGGGAAAATGTTGGCACGTCTGCAAATTCTACGGTTAAAATATGAATCATGAAAAGGTTGTGGGGAAAGTTACCAAAAAATAAAGTTATGGGAGTTTGCTGCAAATGACTCCAAGTGATAGGGGATTTGATGCTTTTTCCCCTATACTATTTTAAATTAGCAATACATCCTCATTATTTGATAAATTTGCTTGGGACACACCACACAGTGTCTTTCACGATATGTATTTAGAGTCTCAAATTATTTTTAGATTTAATTTGAATATGTTATGAGGGGTACCTGATACATATTGGAACCGTGTTAAAAATGTATCTGTTTGATACATATTTTATACGAATATCAGTAATTTCTTAAGCATATGTGCATCATACACTGATAACTTACGCTTCACGCAACATTTACCTGCAAACAAATTATTTGTGCATTAAATTAATTTTTAACTATCATAAACATGTATTACTATTTACTAGTTACTAACAGTCCCAATAAAAAAATTATGTTGATCAGGAACCATAAGAGCCACGAAATCGTCGAATATTCCTCGCTAATCGATAGCACGTGGCAGAGGACCCATATTTCCTTATCATTCTTCATTTACGTGGCATTAGCCTGAAGGTCACACGAAGAATTAAGGATTATCCGTGCTTGTACCCCTGACCCCATGATAAGACATGTAGTACCTTGGTTTTGAACCCTAAAGAAGTAAATGCAGTACTGCAGTTGTACCTTGGACCAGTTGACCTTTTGTTCGCCACAAAACGTGGTAAGCTTCTTTTCTAGCAGAATTGGACCAGTCATACGCAATATTCCTGGAATTTGGATACATTTTGATTTAGTTAAAATTTGTGTTGTTTAGTGAGAATTAATTTTGAGAAATTTGTGAGTAAGAAGTAACTTCTTTTAAAAAGTAAGTAACTTGTATGTTAAATTTGTTAAAAAAAAGTGATAGGTGAGAAAGGCTATGCTGGTGAATGAAATGATATTATAGTAAGTGGTAACGGAATTGACATTGAATCATTTCCATTTGAAATGTTTAATACCATTGTCAAGTTGTAAAAGAGTTGGTGAAGTGATATTTTGACCGAGTATAATTATATTATATATTTGTATCTAAAGTGTTGATCGAAAGAATCCTAGAGGCTTTTGGTGAAAAATAAATGAGCGTGGCGACGAACAAGAGTATGCGATCCACCAATCCATGGCATTGGAGATGAACATCTCCGATAGCCATAATCCATATAACTGCCAACAGAATACGAATCATGATCTAGGGTTCTAATTCAGGGCGGAAGTGGGGACACAAAAAAGACCTCGACGGGAGTACGATTTCAACGGCCAACGTCTGAAGGAGATAACAAACATCTTCCTTTCTAAACCGGGCAGAAAAACAATAATTCCTACGCTAGCATGGTGCGACCGGATGATGTTTTTATTAATGAGTAAAGAATTTGCAGATGATCTCCACAAGTCGATGTGTGAACAGGGGCAGAATACCATATTGATCAAGGTATTAGAAAAATCATGGTTTTTTCCCAAGTCTTGTGGACAAACTAAGCATCATGTGCAAGTTGTCCGTAGGGTATGACATTGTAGACCTTAGCAACAACAAATATATTTACAGGGTCTAACACATAGTTAGTGCGAGGTTATACTTACTCAAGGCCCATGGAAACTTGCAGGTAGTTTTCTTCATATCTGCAAATGGACGCCGAACTTTGATCCAAAAAACGACACTATCGGCTGCGCTATCACATGGATCCGAATAATGAAACTTCCTCTTGATATGTTTGGAGTAGCGGGCATTAATAGAATAGCAAACTGTGTGGGAGAGGCAAATTTGCCCGCGTTTGTGTTCAAGTCTCGACTAAAAAACGGCTAGAAAAGAGTATTAATATTAGAGGAAAAGTGTATCAAGTCCTGTATGAAAATCTGCCCTCATTGTGTTATAATTGAAGCAGAGTCGGACATATTACGAGCACATGCAAGGATAAGAAGATGACTAATATGGAGTAGGAAAGTGGAGCACCTATGGAGACGAAAACAATATCGACACCGGTTGTTGATAAATCAACAACTTGTTTGATTGAAAAAAGAAAGAAAAATGAGTATAGTGAATGGATGCAAATAGTCCGTAAAAAAAGTGTTTAAAAGAGGGGAGCGTCTACATCGAACACCAAAGAGATAGCAAATCTAGAAGGAAATTTGGTTACAATTCTGAAAAGAAGTCCGAGTTTAAAGAGCAGGAATGCGGTTGTGGTAGCAAAAGAAAAGGAGTTTCACTCAGAAAAGGAAACTATGAATGAGAAGTCTACTCAAGGTACCTCAAACCCTAGATAACAATAGAAAATTACCTATTAGAGGTAAGAACAAATGGGCTACCTCAAGAAAAGGGTTGCCGGATTCTAGCGCAAAACAAAATAAAAACGTCTTTGCAGTTCTTGTTGATTCTGAAACAGACGAGGAATGAAGTCTGGTTTCCTCACCAATCTTGAGAGTTGACGCAGAAGAATCGAACAACCGACTTGATGGATCAAAATGAGGATCTGAACATAATCATGGAGAATAGGGCATTGATCGCACATGTACCACAAAATTTCTGGGACATCGACACTCTGAGACATACGTTCAGGGGACCCTCACGTATATTACTAATCGATCCGTGAATCATTCACGTGGTAGAGACAACATCGACGATGGTATGAACGGGGGAAGGCAAGGAACACCAGGGTATTCAAAGGAAAAGTGATCAAGACGTACGCAATGCTTTGCCAAGTTAAACAACTTTGCTGGGACTATAAACTTGTGAAGAAGTCTAAGAAAAAAACGCAGCAATGGCGATGGAAGTATTCGAGTGCGGGATGCTAAAAATTAAACGTGGATGGAAGCGTATTGGCATGAAGGAATATTGGTTCGTCCGGGGGAGTCTTAAGGGACGATAAAGGGAATTAGACGTGGGGCTTTGTGAAGCAGATCGCGAACCCAGTAGTCCTTTAGTCGGAGGTGGAAGCCATTCGCTTGGGTTTGTCTATAGCCTGGGAAAGGAGAGTGCAACGAATCGAAATAGAGACGGACTCGAAAGAAGCTTTTAATCTCATAAATGATAACACGATCCGTGATCATGAGCTACAACAAAAGATTGATGAATGTCGTGCACTATTGCATATGCCGTGGGATAAAAGATTCTGTTGGATCAAGAGAGAAGCAAAAAAAGTTGCGGATGCTATGGCGAAAGTACCTATCATGTTAGAGGATGGCGTTAGCATAATACTAACCCCTCCCCATAGTTTAACGTCTATTTTGTGCACGAATATTGCTTAAGGGTTATGTTTTTCTTTACCTACCCCCAAAAAAGTAAAGTTCTGATCAAAATAACAATTATTCGTAACTAAAGTAATAAATAGATGACATTTGTGTAATGTATGATATCATCTGCTTTCGTTGTTGAGATTTACATTTTAATGAGAGGAACTATACTAATTATATTAGCAGAATAAAACTGATGACACATAAGTGAAAATTAAGCAAGCATGAAGCATGTTGTTTTCACGCCTGAACTTTTCTAGTTTTAAGTCAAAAATAATTGGTTGCTTTTGTTATGATGATAAAAAAAAAAAGAAAAAACCACAAATTATGCCACATATCCATGTTGAATCATAACGAGTAGGCGTGGTAATTTGTAACTCTTGTAAAACCACATGGGTTCTTAAGTAATTAGTGGTACGGCGGTGTTTCATACTTCCATATTGATTAAATTATTTCACCAACATATCTCTCTTTACTCGCAATTTTTGTTGTAAATATCTATTTAATTTATTAAATAGACAACCATTTTAAAATATACGTCTACAAGAATTATATGCAATTTTCAAATTTGTCTCACTTGTAAGGATTACAGGTTAACATTTCGTCAACTAACAAGTCTATTTAGTGTGCAATTGAAAAATAAACTTGACTATGAGTTTGACACTAGTATAAAAAGATTGCAATATCCAAAAGCAGCAGAGCCACATCTATGCTCATTAGATTACTTACATCCATTGTTGATATTTTATTATTTTGGTATATAATGACTTGATCTCCCCTACTCCCACCTCACAACCGTACTTGTTTAAGGTTAAGAAACACACACACACACACACACACACACACATATATATATATATATATATATATATATATATATATATAATCGATCAAATCGTATAATGAATTTCAAAAGAATCTTCTAGGTTTAATTTCTCAACTTGAACATAATACGCAAGATCTAGTCGGAGAAAGTTTGCTTAGTCTTTGATGATCCTCTAAGTAAAATTTAATACAAAACATTTGAATTTTCTGTTTTCTGTATATATATATATATATATTAATGAGTTTGAAATATTAAAATTACAACAGAGTATATATATGATTTTATTAATTAATTGTAGAGCCGCATATTTCCCAAAAGATTCCTAATAATAATAATAATAATAATTGGCATTTGACCCGCAAGCCAACCAACCTTACAAGAGCACCGCATCACATCACATCACATCACATCACATGGTTGCGCAGCAAGAACTCTAATAATAATAATAATAATAATAATCAGCTGCTCCGCATCTCCTCAGTGCAGTGCACTAGTGAGTCAACGGATCATTTAATCCGACAAATTAAATCTCGAAAAAAGAAATCAAAATCTAAAAAATGGGACCCACTCACTGTTATTATATGTAAATAGAAATAGAATAGAGGGAAGAGAGAGAGAGAGAAAACAAAAATTGAAAATTACAAAACTGAAGAAGCGACTTGAAACCAGTTGAGTTGAGAGTCCATTTGATTTGATTCCATTGAAGTCGAAAATTGTTTGTTTGTTGATGTTGTGAAAAAATGGTTCGGAAAAATAGTAATTTTACAGCGAATCCTGATGATTACAAGCTTCTAGAAGAAGTCGGCGACGGAGCTAGCGCAACAGTATACAGAGCGATCTATTTGCCTCGCGATGAGGTGGTGGCTGTCAAGTCTTTGGATCTCGATCGTTGCAATATCAATCTGGTTTGTAATTAATTTGTAATTACTTTATCTGCTTTTTGTTTGTTTGTTGGCTGCTGAATGCTATTTATTTATCATGATTCTGTTATACTCTTTGAATTTGAGTTCAATTTTAGGTCAACTGTTGTGTCATTTTGGAATGTAACTTTGACTTTAAAGTTTGAATGTGTGATTTGTGGTGTAGTGTTTGTTGTGAGATTTCAAGTGTTAATTACACCGTAGAGAAATTGTTACTCTTTGAAGCTTATATATATATATATATATACTATGTGTGTAGTGACAAACAAGGAACAGTTTCACTCAAACTGCTATCAAGCTCGAGATAGGTGTAGCATTTACTCGTGAATTTCGTGTAGACCAACGTATGCTCTAGCATCATAAACTGAATTTAGGGAAAACTTCCACAGCACAACAAGGAGACAACTGGTAGAAAGAAAATGTGGATGGAGTAGCCCTACGTCTAAATGATGGTGTTTTACTCATTTAATTGTTTCACTAAACATGATTCTTGTCTTAAATCATATTCCACTTTATTACGATTAACGTCTTGATATTGTTGTCCGCTACCAAATATTTTGTGGATAATGCTTGGAAAGAGCCAGTGTAATATATTAACAATTGCATAATACTAGGTAAGTTTCTAAGACTTAGAAGATTATTATTCTTCTTTTTTTCTTTTTTCTTTTAAGGTCATTTACTTTTGCTCCTAATATTATTAGCCTACACAATAACAAGAAAAGTAGGATTTATAAGTTTGTGTGCGCCAAATTGCTTTAGACATAATGGAGCATATTAACTACTACCCATCCTCGCCTCTATGTCTTCATGCAGTAGCTAAAGGTACTCCTAATTTCCATAATAGGATGACTGTGAAATCACCATGTTATCCGTAGCTAATGTCTAAATCTTCAGCTCATGTACGTCATCTTGCCGTTGTATCTCCTCTTCAAGATGGTTGACCACTGGAACACTTTTCATAGGTGGTACTTATTGTTCAAAGATAAACACGAAGTTAGTTTATCAGTTAGTTATAAAACGAGATCTATCACCGTGTGGGAATCTATTATACAAGGAACTATAAGCTACTATGATTTTCTTACCAAAATAAAACAAGTTTCCTGAAAAATTATCTTTCAAGATAGGCGACATATAAATGTTATATGTTCTACTTAAGTTTTTCATTTAATTATCTAATCGAAGTAAAAGACAACTGAACAGTAGAAAAAATAACCCCATGTTTGGCCTTGTATCCCTACTTATGTTGCATGGGTGCTTCTAAGACACGATGGAGCGTTGGGGAATAGTATTACTTTTTAGATGCGTGTCGACAACGCACTAAATTAAATGAGCCGTGTTAGAGTCAGATTTAGGACGTGTCCAACCGTGTTTAAACTTTATAACTCTATGGTGTTTTAAGATTGATGGTATAAACTAAACAACGAAAAGAATATCAAAAGTATGATTTAAGTTTTTTCAACGAGACTCTTTCTTTTATGATTGTTTTTTGTTTGGCTCTGTCACTTAAATCAGTATACGTTATGCAGTTCTCTTAAATCGAGGCAACCTCTTACACTTGTAAGTAAACCTTTAATGACACCTTATTTGTCGAGTGTTCTTTGACATGAGGTAGATGCAAGATTATTTTTCATAAGAATTTCTATTCGCATTTCTTAAACTGTAAATATTTTCTCTTTTGATAATATTTTCACATGTAGCCTATGTGTAATACACATGTATTAAATACTTGTGTCTCTGCCAGCTGTATCTGTGCATCACAGATCACTAGCCAAGCCGCGCTACCCCTCTACCTCATTATCTTTCCTTTCCCTCACCACCACCCTGCACACCTCTTTCTTCCTAGTCACACAAATTGCTGCCGGCACCCCTTATCCCACCTTCCGCAACCCCTCACTCAACATTGTATCCATGAGCTCCCTTCTCCCCTCACTCTTTGTTCTTCGGCAGTGTGCTAGTCCAATTCCCAGCTTCAGTTTGCTTCAAAAATCGTTCTCACCCCCTACCTGGCATCCTCTACTTCCAGCCTTGTTTTCTGCCATCTAGCACCTCAGCTGTCCAGCCAACTTGTTGCCCGCTTTTCTCTACGCATGGACCCTACACCTCGTTCAACGTCGCTTCTTTTGACCCATGCATGTGGCCTCACCTCTACTCCCAGTATGGAAGGAATCTACGAGATGCGTACCCCTGGATGTATACTGTGGTTGTTTGTCTATACAGGGGCTGCATTATTGAAATGAGTCCAAACATTTTACTTTTATCAAATTCAGTATTTGAAGTAGCATAACCTATTTGTATGAAGGATATTGTAAAAATCAATTGACATGTGATGCTTGTCATAGCTTTTCATTTTTGAAGATAACAAAATTGCAAAAGTTACATGTAACTCCTTGTTCTTTGAGTAAACTCCAGAAAATTTCCCTGCTATTTGAATAATTAGATAAATTTCCAATGAAAGTTATGAAATCATTACTGGGGCGGTTTTACTAATTACAGAGACACCCATGAAGTTTGTAAACATCTTAAGTAGACCCTTTACTCTAGTGTTCCTGATGCTCCATGTGGTATCTCTGTACTCATTCAAACTTTAAGAAAGATTTTGTGATTAGATCAAACCAACAAAGGTGTAGATGTATTATCCCGAAAAAATAAGGTAGTAAGTTTCCAATTGAGATACTCCAAAATATTATTCATTTATTCTGTTATGTGCATAATAAGGGACATATTTTACATTCTTCTAGGTCACTGTGCGTGTCTCGTCTAATGATAGAACAAAGTTCTTAATTCATTCAACTCATTGCTTTAATGTTGTCATCTTCGATACAGCTCCACGTGTAAATTGTATTTGAGAAGTTTTCTTTTTGAAGAAGACTTGGATAAAAATTCCCGAGGTTTTTCTACCTTTTCCATGGATATGTGTGGATCAGGGAGTAGTAAAGTTATGGATTCGGTAAAATTGTTTGGTCCATTCTTTTGGTAGAGAGTGCATTCTAAAGATGTGCTGTTGAGTGGAAGTCACTTGGTTGTAGGTGTTGGAAATGGGTAATAATGTTATATATGAAACATTGGGGAACATTCTTGGAAACAAAGTCAACAAACTTGTTTAACAGATTGAGAAATCTTAAAATTATCCAAACATGCATGCATTTGTGCAGGTTCTCGGCTGTCTTAACTTTGTTTACATTGCTCGCTGTTCACAGCATCACATCATTATTAAATTCCTCCATTTAAGAAGCACCGCTTTTAGAACTATATCTGAAAAATCTGAGAATGCTTATATTTGATATTTCCGTTAAAAAATAACATTTTTCTAACATATACTTACCCAATTCTGATGGAACACTTAATTTGACCGAGCTGGCTAATCATGTCGAGGACTCTTCCCTTTTCTCACAGGATGATATTCGCCGGGAAGCTCAAACAATGAGTTTAATAGATCATCCTAATCTCATAAAAGCGTTTTGTTCATTTGTTGTTGGCTGCAACCTTTGGGTGGTCATGCCCTTTATGGCTGAGGGTTCTTGTCTACATCTCATGAAGATAGCATATCCAGAAGGATTCGAAGAATCTGTCATTGTTTCGGTCTTGAAAGAAACTTTAAAGGCTTTGGATTACCTTCATAGGCATGGCCATATTCATCGTGATGTCAAGGTTAAGCAACTTATGTATTCACAGCATATCAATATACGTCACAGCATATCTATTCTTATATTACCTCTCATTTCCCACAATATTATCTTTATGCAGGCAGGGAATATATTAATGGATTCTGATGGTGACGTGAAGCTTGCAGACTTTGGTGTTTCTGCCTCCATGTTTGACAGAGGTGACCGACAGCGTTCGAGGAATACTTTTGTGGGAACTCCATGCTGGTAATTTGGCTTTCCATGCCCCAAATTGTTTCTTGGAGATGCTTCCATTTTTGATTAGTAGCCATAACTATATTTTATTTATTTTTATCTTATGCAACAGGATGGCACCAGAAGTGTTGCAGCCAGGAACTGGATATGATTTCAAGTGGGTTTTACTCCATTCTCTTGTACTCTTAATGGTTTAGTGACATGAAGTACTTCATTCCTCTATATTTGTTGGTGTCAGCAAAAGGTCTTCTTGCTTGCAGGCATATATAAAGTTAATGATCAGTGTCTCTTTCTGATTCTAAGAAAATATTAACATGTGGCAAGAGACTGGTTAGAATATTAATTTTAGTTATGAGGTATGGAGAAGATGTATGGGGTAATTTCATTTACATGTGGCCTCTGCCAGTAAATTGGTTTTCTTTGCTTCTAGGTTCTCAATCTAGGCACATAAAATCTTCTAGAGACTATTGAATAACTCAACGGATGACATGGATAAGTCTGTGGATATTTCTCCAGTTATCTCTTTTGATTTAGTAGGTTGATATTTTATTTGCATGTGATTCAATGTTTAACCTTTGACCAATGTTCTTGCTTTGATCTTAGAATATGTTAGTTATCTTCTCCTCCGTGCATAATCTTGTCGAACTTCTGATCAACTACAGAGCTGACATTTGGTCCTTTGGAATAACTGCACTAGAGTTGGCTCACGGACATGCACCATTTTCAAAATATCCTCCCATGAAGGTACAGATGCCCACACGAAAATTTGCCTCTGTACACATGGGGGTACTTTACCAGAAGCTTCTTACATTTACTATATAATCTAATAGGTATTGTTAATGACCATACAAAATGCCCCACCAGGACTTGATTATGACCGTGACAAAAGGTTTTCTAAGGTACTTGTGGAGTTCTTGTCTTTGTATATTCTGTGATCATTAAAGATGCTTATCAACTTTCATTACTCAGATATGAAGCAATTTTTGTTTTTCAACAGTCCTTCAAGGAAATGGTTGCCATGTGCCTGGTAAAAGATCAAACAAAGAGGCCCACTGCAGAAAAACTGTTGAAACATTCATTTTTCAAAAATGCAAAGCCTCCTGAACTTTCGGTGAAAAAATTGTTTGTCAACTTGCCACCATTGTGGAAACGTGTTAAAGATCTACAGGTATGTGCCTTTATGCTACGGTATTAGCACCATTTCTTTTGTCACCTTCACTTGACTTTATTATTTACATTCTTTTGAAATGGATGCAGCTCAAAGATGCTGCGCAACTTGCTTTAAAAAATTTGCCTTCCGCAGCTGAAGAAGCTATTTCTCAGGTTCCACAAATAACCATAACTTGTTCTTTCATCCATCCACTTCCAAAGATTGGGTGCCTAGGCTGTGAATAAATGCTTTTCATTTTATTACATGTAATAAATGCCAGCTTATTTTATTGAAATAAAACAAATTCTTGTGTCTGGATATTTTATGTGGAAATGACTTTTGTTAGTGTTCATTTACAATGCCCGCCAAATGTGCTGGGAAATTTTGTTTTATTAAAGTGATATTCCTCTAGTGATTATTGGTCGTAAGGCTGCTTTAGTTCTTCTCTTTCTTTCCCTATTTCCTTCTGACCTCCAAAGCAATTTACAATAGCATCCCTGATTGCAGCTTAACCATTTTCCCAACTAGAAGCCAAAAGCCAAATTGCTAAACCATGCCCTTCTTAAGAACGCAAAATTAACCAGACGCATCCTGAATAAATTCTTTTACAAACCGAACTTGAAAGTGACTATGAATTTGGGTCATTTTTCTATTCTTCACTTGGAAAAAGATGTAATTATTCAAGAATCGAGCATGTAAATTTGAGGAATTAATCCTCCCTTTATCTGTCTCTGTTTTTCTATGTATTTCTTGTCTCAAAGTTTTATTTTCTTATCCTTTTTAGAGTGAGTACCACCGTGGAGTAAGTGCGTGGAACTTTGATATTGAGGATTTGAAGCTCCAAGCATCCTTGGTATGTGAAGGAAGACAGTTTATCAGTCATGCTGAAATAGCGTCAAGCCTCTTATTAATGGCAGATCTTTTCACATTTTGCAGATGCAAGACGACGATGAAATTCAAGAAATCAAAGAAGAAGAATACAGCAAAAATATCGATATAAAACATAAGGTCGTTCACAATCATTTGCATGACTTTTTGTTTAGCATTGATATTTCTTATTTAGCTTCTGTTTTATGTATGTGGTAATTCTAGATTTTTCATAAACAGTTAGAGAGGTAGATAACAACTTTTCTCTCATTGTTTATAGGTTGCTTATAGTTCTGTGGTGAAACCAGTAGCTGCTAGCATTCCTGTTCACAGGTATTATATGCCATGTTTCATACATGCACCACTTTTTTGCTCTGAGTTGTTATTATTTTCCACATAATTTATTGCGTTCCGTAGCTCTATAAGATGTGCCAGATATTTGTCTATTGCAACTTGTTTGACGCATAGTGGACATGCATTTAACTTCAATCTCAACCTTATACCTTTTTAATGACATGATAAAGATACATCATTCTTTATTCTCAACCATGATATTTATGAATTTTTTTCTGCTGCTTTTGCATTCTGTTTTCCAGTGAACAAACAAATGGTATTGGGTTACATGGGGTTGGAAGTCAGACCAGAAAGGGAAAGGAGTCTGAAAGTGATTTAATAGAGTTTAATAATCAGGGACAAATTGGGTCCGAAAATAGTGAATCAAAAGCTACGCAGCCTCCACCATCTGTTGAAAAAGAGGTGGCACAAGTCAACAGTATAATGCTAACAGGCCGACCTCGTAAAAGTCAAAGTGGACCACTCACGCCTGGTGCCATGCTAAGTCATTCGCTGTCAGAAAGAGCACGCACCGTAGAAAGGTTCCTGTTAATTTTATTGTTTGTGTTGTTTGTTCTTTCTGCTGCATGTTAGGCTTCGATGCCCTTAGCTTGTGATTATGGAAAATTTCTAATTTGTTTCCAGTTAAAGCTGAGATGCTTAGCTGGAGTTAGGGAATTAGCAGTGGCATGACAGACTTAATTATGGCTTTGTGCCCTCTTGCTGCATTCGTTTACCGTGTATGCTCTTAAAAAGCCTCAGGTGTTTGATTGCCTGATTTTCACACCCATACAGAATTTTGTTTACTGCATCCTGAAGTTAGTTGGTTTGTCAGCTGATTACTTGGCGAGAGTGGAAAGTTCAGCAGGGTTAACTGCTTTCGTCTTGTTAGAGAAATGATAAAAAATGTTGGTGGTAGATAATTCTTCATTTTGATAAAAACCTTGGTGGATATTTCGCTATTTTGGAATAATATAATGCGTATTCGTATTTAAGTAAGTTTAATCATGGAATAATCTTAGGTTGATATCCTGACTAAATACATATAAGCAACCACCTGAGTAGTTTATGTATCTTGATTAAATACTACGTGATCTCTCCCTAAGTTTTTTTTTTTACTTAATCTTTCTTTTCAGTTAGTTACAAAAGCTGTATCACTTTATTAATATGGAATGTTATGGGAAAGCTCCCTTACCTTGCTAAATTTATGGCCCAAAATGCTAATTAGGTGTGAGATTGAGAACCAGCGAGTGGATGAGAAAGCTCAGCTACTTCGAAAAGCACCCAGTTATAGTGGTCCTCTAAGCCTTCCAACTCGAGCTTCTGCAAACAGTTTGTCAGCTCCAATAAAATCTTCAGGAGGTAATTGTTATTCAAGTGGTCTTTCGATACTCTGTACGTGCTTAAGTTTTTCGTTAGATACCTTTCTTAATATATATAGGGTTTAAAGATTCATTGGATGAGAAGTCAAAAGCCAGTTTAGTACAAATAAAAGGCCGGTTCTCAGTAACATCTGAAAATGTAGATCTTGTAAAGGTACTTCCGCATTCTTATTGTACTCTGTCCATTCTGTTAACTGTCACTAACTTTAAGGTGTAAACTAGGATCTTCCATCATCTACATTTTCTCGGCGAAATTCTCAGGTAAGAGGAAAGATGCCTTTACTTCTAAGGAAGTTCGTAACACTGTTGTTTCAATCTCAACTTTTTGCCTATTTTGTATTCAGGCGTCACCACTGAAGAAGTCCGCAAGCGTTGGAAACTGGTTAGTTGATTCCAAGCAAATGGTTAGTATATGTTTCTTTCCTTAATTAGTTAAAATTTGATTGTGAAGAATTTTTTTCTGTGAATTCCCCCTATTAATTCTACCCTGTTCTTCCATTAAACTCGGTGTAGTTGCTTTCTCCTATAGTATTGTAATATTACTGGTTTTCAGCCCAACAGTCAGCCACCTAAGGAAGTTGAGAACACTGTCGTGCCTGCCACAATTCTCACGCCTCACCTTCAGAATCTTTTCCAACAAACATCAATTCAACAAGTAAGATTTATCATGTCGAATTGTATAATAAAATCGTCTTATCACGCATTCTTTGCCTGTTCACTGGTCTCTTTTCTTGTCTTCTTAACTCTTCCGGGACCTGCAGGATCTTATCATGAATCTGTTGAGTAGCCTGCAAACAGTAGAGACCGAAAATGGTGGGGTAAAATAATTATGCTGATTTAAGTGCATATATTGACTAAAGTGTTAAGCTAAATGATGAAGTTTTTCTGTTTCAGCTTCTCAAAATGGGAAGTTGCCCCCGCTACCCCGTGGTTCAGAAAATAATGGCAATGTAAGCATTTAATCCAGACATCCGTCGATAAGTAGGTTTATAGATCTCAAGCTTCAGCATAATAATTTTCTTAGCGTTTGTACCATCTTGGCTTGTTTGCATCCTTACATCCAAGATCGTGATAAGACAGCATCCATCATGGGTGCTCAACCTTTATATGCCAATAATATTAATTATTAATATTGATTGCGATTGCTGTTATTGATGCCAATTGTTCTTGAACAGGCGGATGTAGTTGTTTCAGAAAGGGAACGTATACTTCTTACGAAGATCTCCGAACTTAAAGCAAGGTGCGCCACTCCAAACTGGACGTAATAAATTTAAGAGGAATATTAAGATTCTTTGAACCATGTTATCTTTTATCATATTTATCCTAGGGCAATAATATAGAGTTGATGACTATGATGTGATGTTAGGTCTAATTACCACACCTTTCATGTTTCAGAATTACCAAACACACTTAATGATCTGGTAGTAGTAGCCATAGGAAAAATTGTTCGTATAATATCAATTTGGCTACTGCAAAGTGGGAAAGATAATATTATTGAAGAAATAACATTGATGCCCAAAAGAAGGTGATCTAAAATATTTATTATTTTAGTAAATATATTTGAAACAAATTATACGCATATAAATCTTTGAAAGTTGTCATGATTATAGTTTCAATATACCTTTAGCCTATATCCAGTTAGAAGAGGAAACTATTTTTGTAATTTGAAATGTGCAAAACTGCGGATAGTATTATAATTTGACCAAACATGGCAATCTTATATTATTCTTTGATGCTGAAATGTCTTTCTCGCTACTACTTGCAGGATGATTAGCTTAACAGATGAATTAACTGCGGAAAAAGTAAAGCACATGCAAGTAAGTTCTATCTTGAAACTCATTTTTGTGCATCAAATAGCATATTTCAATTCATTTAAGGGTATTTATTGTTTGAAAAACCCCAATTACTTTAAAGCAATTGCGTATACCATTAGTGTGTTCTATCTTGAAACTCATTTTTGTGAAATAAATCGCATGAATCATTTCAATTTATTTAAGGGCGTTTATTGTTTGAAAAACCCCAATTACTTTAAAGCAATTGCGTATACCATTAGTGTCTGATGGCCCTCACTTTAGAAATCATACTTTTTTCTACTGTTGGCAGTTGCAACAGCAACTATATGCAGTATCTGCTCCCGAAGAGGATGGAGATAGAAGAGAAGAAGAGAAGAAGATCCATGACCAATACAAGATTTTCTTCGAAGTGTAAAACACGTGCAGCTTATAAATTCAGGTAAGGACTTCACATACTTACCTTTCTAGGGGATAATTGTTACTTAAACCTTAAACCACGTCTATAGATCTTGCAGATCTAATTTTGTCGCATCATTTGAAAGTGTTGGAATTGCTTAAATAAGCAGAGGGCCAGAGGGGTATTTGAGTAATTCTACCTGATTGGAATTCTGTTATGAATTTGCATTTATAAATGAGTGAGTTAGAGGCGGGTGTTTTTCACGAGCTCAGCAAGTGAGTTGGTTACCTTTCTCAGCTGTATAAAACTCTGGTTTTATTAGAGTTACTCTCAACTCTAATAAAATCAGATCTCAGTTTCCTCCCTTGGCTGTAGATTAAGATCACCATTAGATCTTGATCCAACCAAGTAAATCGTGTGCAATTTTGTTCATGCAATCTGTATTCTTTCGTGTTTCATTTGTTCGGTTAATTTCGCGGTTCAATTCAGAGTTGAATTAGAGTGAAACTAGGTCGGTTATTTGATCGATTTCACTCCAAAAAGGCATAGTGATACAAAAATGTAGAAAAAATGGTTGCCATAAGTTTTAGTAAATACAAGAATTGTGCCTTGAGGGTCTTCATACACCTAGCCTTGGTAGGAACTTTATTTTCCAAAGGCATACCCCCCCACCTCCGCTTCCTTCTTGCCCGTTCGTCGTTTTTACATCTGTTAGTTACTTACTTCTACTCATTCACAGGGTGATAAATGATAAATGTTGTACAAAACGAAGTGTGTTGTTCATATTTCTGGAACCGGCATTTTGGTCCAAAAGGTTGGCCGTGAACTATTCCAGCAGTGTTAGATAGAGAATAAGGAAAGAACAAATGAAATAAACCACCAGTGAAGGTATTTCTTGATACATTTTGATATGGCTGATTCAACTGCAAGTGCTCAAGTTCCTTCTGCAATCTGCAGAGAGTATAATGATTTCAACTCTAAGGTGATTTAATTTATTTGCTTGGAACAGTCATTTGAGACAGGAGACCACAGAGAAGTCAATTTGCATTTCTGTAGATTACATATGTATTTGTTAGTATAACTCTAAATGCAATGTAAAAAACTGTAGTGTTGTGAATATATATTTTGTAACATTTTTAGTTGGGTTTTTAGTGCTGTGCTGACTAATTTCCGTTCATTTTACTTGTATCATTCATTTTAGAGAAAGTCATATAGTTTGAAATTGTTTATACCTATACTAGATATTTTTAAGGATTTTTTTTCGCACCCGAGGTGTTATTTCATTTATTTATTATCTTCTGGTATTTACATTATAGCAGCTTAAATTGTAGATTTTTATCTTTTCACATTGATACTTTAATTCACTTGAAGAGTTGTAGTTGTTGAAATATGAGTTGGTCTATTCGAAATTTACAAATACCGAATGTCGCCGCATTTCATGTACTTTATATTAACACGCACTCTTTCCCCCCAAGAGATGAATGTGTTCGGTTGGTTTGAAGCTGAAGTTTGCACCAATAGACTATTTTATACTTTTTTTTGTTAAACTTTTATTTACTCAACCATTCATTTTCTATTTTCCTTTTCCTTATTCCTCAGTTATTTTTCTCTTCATACTTGCGAAAAAAACTGACTTTCCATCCCAACTATCAACTATGAGAACTTTAAACTATATGTTTTTTGAACCAAGAAATTTTCCATGAAACCACTAAGATTTATGAATTTGAACTATCTTATTTCCTAAATTAAATTTGTGAGTTATTTCGCTTCTTAACTTCATTTCCAGCAAAAATATCTAGGTTGAGATTCCATAACCTAACTAGCACGCCATCTACTAGAGTGTGTGCGCTTATACTCTCAATGTAGTTTGAAAAACTTGCATAAATATTTCGTTTTTATATAATTTGCTGATTATTTATAAATTTCTCTTAGTTTTATATATGTTGCACACATCTCATTCAAAATTTAAGTAATTCTTTTTGTTTGGTCATTGACTAAACTGGTCTTAATTTACCTTTATAATTCCTTTCCTTTTCCTTCTTCTTGTTGTAATTTGTAAGAGTGATGAAATAATTTTTTTATAATTATTATTGTAAAAGAAATAAGTCCGAGGAGGTCTCAGTGCGAAGTTTTTCAAATCACATGGGTATTTTGTATAGAGTTTTAAATCACTGGGAAGTTTTATTGCTCATAGACCAAGGAAGTATATTAAACTTTTTCTTAAAAATAAAGTAAGGAAACTCATATTTACATCATTCTTTACGGGTTTATCAAAACGCCTATTGACTTTTCTGTCGTATTTGAGGCCGTGAGAAAGGTACACGATGGTTTTATGCATTTTGATTTGGGGTGTTTTCGTCAACTGGCAAGGCAGGATGATAAGACACTCTACATTAGAATGATTCATAGTTCTGTTAGAATCAACTTTGTCTTTTACACGTCTGCACTTCAAGCATCGCCACACGAGGGGTTGGATATGAATGATTTTGGACGAAACTTGGGAATGAGCCATGCTGCCTACATATCACATTGAAGGAATCAAGCCGAACGTAGTTCATTTAACTGAATTGGATAAGCTTGAAATAACTAGAATAACCCTGTAACACCCTAATTTTTTTTACATAAAGGCATATATTTTATTTTATTAATATTAGATTATTATTAATTAAGTTTGCTAATAAATGAGTAATTTTAATATATAACCACTGCCATATCAGCTTTGGTGTATAATTTAAAATTTCACTTATTATAGTAGTGAATGTAGTAATGCTTAACAGATATAATTATTAGTAATTGTATTATTAAATGAATTTAATTAGGTAAAACGAAAGCTTATAGATTTATAAGGAAAAGTCTTAGCGCAACCTTAGTCTAGTTAATCTCTCAATTTTCTTTTCTTCTGCCGTTATATCTCTCGCATTGTGTACGTGATTTTTGATTCTCTCTCAGTCAAACTATTGCAGGCACTGTTTTCTTAATATATTAACTTACTGTTCAACTTGTAGGTGTTAGTTTAGGAATAAGTGGGAGAATTGATACAATTGAATTGTTAATTGGAAAAACTAAATAGTGGCGTGGACACGTATGGAAGTTAAGAAGCATTTTGTTAAAGTAATATATTATTTTCTTGCCAAGCTTTTACGTGGGAATCAAAATGGTTTGGTTAAAATTAATATTTTAATGGAATAAATACTTTGACATGAATTATTGTTTGATTTGTGTTGTGCAAGTTAATAGGATTTGTAACTTGTAAAGTTTATCAAGAATATCAGATTTATGATTCTGTGAGGCGCCACAATCAAATTAGCATGCATATTTAATAAAATAATTAGAACCGAATCCATATTAACTTTACTAATGCATTTTCATGTTATATTATACTATGAAATTGTAATGGAGTGATTAGCATTAGTTAGAGATTTGTTTTATCAACCAACCTTGTTAAGATGTAGTGTCCCGACACATATACGTGTATATATATATATTATAATTATGTTATCCTCTTAGTATAGTAGGTTATGAAAAGTAAATTAGTTACTTACTAATATGCATCTTTTATTTTAGTATTAGATTAGTAGTTTAGCACGATTTAAAATAAATATTGAATGTCTCTTGACATTAAATTCACGACTTTAGCAGCTATATATATATATATATATATACGTACTAAAATTATTTTCAAAAAGGTCGAAGGTATGTGCTAAATGTTTAGTGATAGCATTGCATGTGCTTATACTTACGTAGTGTATCTGTAATGATTTTGAGAATCAAACGTTTTAGTTCTGAAATGGATCCATGGCTTGGTCTGCATGGGCTACTACTAGGCGTTAGAGGGCTAGCCAGTGGGACTTTGTGACGCCTTGCCCCTTTCCCTTAAAAGCATCAGGAGGTTGTTGCTTTTGATCAACGAGTATGTATCTAGGCATGCGTGAACATTTTCAAGGTCGTTCATTGAACATAGTGATAAGGTAACGAACGTGGGTGTTACAAGGTGGGAATGAGTCAACGACTTAGTAAACGGTAAACGCCCCCTAATATGACTGAAAGTGAGTATGTGCTTGACTGCCTAACCTGTTGCATTTTAACTGCCTTATTCCTTGTACGCCTTGCACACAATCGTAATACCACTTAGATTTTTATCTCACTTGTCTTCCATTCCTTCTAGTTTGGTGTAGAAAAATATTGGGATCAGTGGTGAGAGGAGACCAAGGAAGCATAGAGCTTCGCTGCAGAGTTTTACCTTTTCTATTATAGATACTTTTCTTTATTTTGAGACTTTGATGTTGAGAACTAATTTACTTTCCTGTTTATAGATATTTCTTTCATGTCACTGGATTTTGTCATGGTATTTTGGCGCATTGAAGTGTTTCAATTATTAAACCTTTTATGGATTATTTAGTCGAATTATGTTATTTGATTTAAAAAGTCAGGCCGTTACAGCTGGTATCAGAGCTTGGGTTAATCACCACCCAGGCTTTGTCAGGATAGGATCTTCGGACCTAGTTAGAATTGCTCAACCTACCATTAGAGCTTCTGCATAAGTCGTACGATGTGCTAAGTACCAAGGGTTGATGTATTCTCGTCAAGAGGTTGACCGTTGATAATCCATTGCGAACCGAGGTGTGAAGTACATCCACATTGTTAGAGTGCTAGATTTAGAAGTGACCTAAGTAATTTAGAAACTTGTTCATTCTTTTCTGCATAACCATGATTGTCTTGTCTAATCATTGCATTACACTTCTATGTGAAACATCCACCTAGTAATTGTGTTTAACGTTAACTTTTTTAGGAAAATATGGATCAACCTAACCCTCAGGATAACCCTGAGATCGTACAAGCGCCTGAGATACTGGTGCATCACCTAGATGCACCTCGTCCCATCATGTACACTACCAAACCCCGTAAGGTGTATTACCTTGGACGCATGAGACCGATGCCCGAAGGAGAACCAAGACTCCATCATGACTATCCGAACAAAGTCGTTCACGACTTACTGAGTGAAAGAGACATGTACCGCAAGAGGAGTCATGATAGCAAGAAGTAGTGCAACAATTCAAAAGCCGTAGCCACACACTACCACGAGAAGACAATAAAACTGGCTCAAGAACTTAAGGAGGCAGAAGAGGAAATCAAGATGTTAAAATTGGTGTTAACCCTTGAGCAAAACATAGAGCCTGAAAAGAAGTCCGAAGAAGAGCCTGAATAGGAGCCTGAAGAAGAGCTTGAAGAGGAGCCTGACGAAGAGCCTGAAGAGGAGCCTGAAGAAGAGCCTGAAGATGAGCCAGAAGATGAGCCCGAAGAGGAACTCGTGGAAGAACATAGGGAAGAAGAAGACCCCGAATCGGAATACAGTTCGTGTACTTATGATGCGCACTAGATGCATAATAGATGATCAAGTGACATTAGATTGACGACCTAGGAACTAGAGTTTAGAATATTGTTTTTAGTTAGTAATTGCAAAACTAATATTTGAACTTTGCTTAGTTGATTTTGAACTTCTGTCCAATTTGATTTCGTGAATCTAATGCTTTGATTTCTTGTCTTATTCGCCTGTGCCACCTGATGAGTTGTTTATTGTTACGAATTACATGATTTAGTATTCTACAACTTCGTTAGATCTTACACAGTGAAACCTTGCATGAGACTTGGTTTGGATTATTGCACAAATAGTTTGGATTATTGCACGAACCTAACCTGTTGCATTTTAACTGTTTGATTCCTTATACACCTTGCACACACTCGTAACACCACTGAGATTTTTGTCTCACTTACCTGCCCTTGCTTTTAGTTTGATGTAGACAAATATTGGGATCAGTGGAGAGAGGAGACCAAGGAAGCATAAAGCTTAGCTGCAGACCTTTACCTTTTCTATTAGAGATACTTTTCTTTATCTTGAGACTTTGATGTTGAGAACTAGTTTACTTTCCTGTTTATAGATATTTCTTTCATGTCATTGGATTTTATCATGGTATTTTGGCGCAGTTAAGCCTTTGAAATATTAAACCTTTTATGGATTAATTAGTCGAATTATGTATTTGATTTAAAAAGTCGGGGCGGTACAGTTGGTATCAAAGCTCGAGTTAATCACCACCCAGGCTTTGTTAGGATAGGGTCTTCGGACCTAGTTAGAATTGTTCGACCTACCATTAGAGCTTCCGCATAAGTCGTAGGGTGTGTTAAGTACCAAGGATTGATGTATTCTCGTCGAGCGGTCGACCGTTGATAATCCATTGTGAACCAATGTGTGAAGTACATCCCCATTGTTAGAGTGCTAGATTTAGAAGCGACCTAAGGAATTTAGACTCTTGTTCATTCTTTTCTGCATAACCATGATTGTCTTGTCTAAACATTGCATTACACATCTATGTGAAACACCCATCGAATAATTGTTTATAAAGTTAAAGTTTTTAGGAAAATATGGATCAACCTAACCCTCAGGATAACCCTGAGATCGTACAAGCGCCTGAGGTACCGGTGCATCACCCAGATGCACCTCGTCCTATCATGTACACCACCAAACCCCGTAAGGTGTATAAACCTGGACGCATGAGAACGATGCCCGAAGGAGAACCAAGACTCCATCATGATTATCCGAACAGAGTCTTTCACGACCTACTGAGTGAAAGAGACATGTACCGCAAGAAGAGTCGTGATAGCAAGAAGAAGTGCAACAATTCAAAAGCCGTAGCTACACACTACCACGAGAAGACGATAAAACTGGCTAAATAATTAAGGAGGCAAGAGAGGAAATCAAGATGTTGAAATTGTTGTTAACCCTTGAGAAACACATAGAGCCCGAAAAGAAGTCCGAAGAAGAGCCTAAAGAGGAGCCTAAAGAGGAGCCTGAAGAAGAGCCTGAAGAGGAGCCTAAAGAAGAGCCTGAAGTGGGGCCTGAAGAAGAGCCTGAAGAGGAGCTTGAAGAGGAGCCCTAAGAAAAGCACGAAGAGGAACTCGAGGAAGAAGAACATGGGGAAGAAGAAGACCCTGAATCAACATTTCGTGTACTTCTGATGCGCACTAGATGCATAATAGATGATCTGGTGACTTTAGATTGACAACTTAGGAACTAGAGTTTATAATACGTTGTTTTAGTAAGTAATTGCAAAACGAATATTTGAACTTTGCTTAGTTGATTTTGAACTTATGTCCAATTTGATTTCGTGAATCTAATGCATTGATTTTTTGTCGTATTCGTCTGTGCTACCTGATGAGTTGTTTATTGTTATTAATTACATGATAATAGTTTGGATTATTGCACGAACCTAACCTATTGCATTTTAACTGTCTTATTCCTTATACACCTTGCACACACTCGTAATACCACTGAGATTTTGACCTCACTTGTCTGCCCTTGCTTCTAGTTTGATGTAGGCAAATATTGGGATCAGTGGAGAGAGGAGACCAAGGAAGTATAGAGCTTAGCTGCAAAGTTTTACCTTTTTTGTTAGAAATACTTTTCTTAATTTTAAGACTGGTGTTGAGAACTAGTTTACTTTCCTATTTATTGATATTTCTTTCATGTCACTGGATTTTGTCATGGTGTTTTGGCGCATTTAGGCCTTTCAATTATTAAACCTCTTATGGATTATTAAGAATTATGTTATTTGATTTAAAAAGTCGAGGCGTTACAGTTGGTATCAAAGCTTGGGTTAATCACCACCCAGGCTTTGTCAGGATAGGATCTTCGGACCTAGTTAGAATTGTTCGACGTACCATTAGAGCTTCCACATAAGTCGTAGGGTGTGCTAAGTACCAAGGGTTGATGTATTCTCGTCAAGTAGTCGACCGTTGATAATCCATTGCGAACCAAGGTGTGAAGTACATCCCTATTGTTAGAGTGCTAGATTTAGAAGTAACCTAAGGAATTTAGAAACTTGATCATTCTTTTCTGCATAACCATGATTGTCTTGTCTAATCACTGCATTACACTTCTATGTGAAACGTCCACCTAGTAATTGTCTATAACGTTAACGTTTTTACAGAAATATGGATGAACCTAACCCTCTGGATAACCCTGAGATCGTACAAGCGCATGAGATACCGGTGCATCACCGAGATGCACCTCGTCCCATCATGTACACCACCAAACCCCGTAAGTTGTATAACCCTGGAAGCATGAGACCGATGACCGAAGGAGAACCCAGACTCCATCATGACTTTCTGACCAAGGTCGTTCACGACTTACTGAGTGAAAGTGACATGTACCACAAGAGGAGTCGTGATAGCAAGAAGGAGTGCAACAATTCAAAAGCCGTAGCCACACACTACCACGAGAAGACGATAAAATTGGCTCAACACTTAAGGAGGCAAAGAGGAAATCAAGATGTTGAAACTGATGTTAACCCTTGAGCAAAACATAAAGCCCGAAAAGAAGTCCGAAGAGGAGCCTGAAGAGGAGCATAAAGAAGAGACAGAAGAGGAGCCTGACGAAGAGCCTGAAGTAGAGCCTGAAGAAGAGCTTGAAGAGAAGCTTGAAGAGGAGCCCGAAGAAGAGCCTGAATAGGAACTCGAGGAAGAAGAACATGGGGAAGAAGAAGACCCCAAATTAGAATACAGTTCGTGTACTTCTGATGCGCACTAGGTGCATAATAGATGAACTAGTGACTTTAGATTGACGACTTAAAAACAAGAGTTTAGAATATTGTTTTTAGTTAGTAATTACAAAACGAATATCTGAACTTTGCTTAGTTGATTTTGTACTTTTGTCCAATTTGATTTCGTGAATCTAATGCTTTGATTTCTTGTCTTATTCGTCAGTGCTAACTGATGAGTTGTTTATTGTTATGAATTATATGATTTAGTAATCTACAACTTTGTTAGATCTTACATAGTGAAACCTAGCATGAGATTTGGTTAGCAATATTGCACGAATAGTTTGGATTATTTCACGAACCTAACCTGTTGCATTTTAACCGTCTTATTCCTTATACACCTTGCCCACACTCATAACACCACTGAGATTTTTATCTCACTTGTCTGCCCTTGCTTCTAGTTTGATGTAGGCAAATATTGGGATCAGTGGAGAGAGGAGACCAAGGAAGCATAGAGCTTAGCTGCAGAGTTTTACCTTTTCTGTTAGAGATACTCTTCTCTGTTTTAAGACTTTGATGTTGAGAACTAGTTTACTTTCTCGTTTATAGATATTTCTTTCATGTCACTGGATTTTGTAATGGTATTTTGGCCCATTTAGGCCTTTGAATTATTAAACCTTTTATGGAATATTTAGTCAAATTATGTTATTTGATTTAAAAAGTCGGGGCGTTACAGTTGGTATCAGAGCTCGGTTTAATCACCACCCATGCTTTGTCACGATACGATCTTCGGACTTACTTCGAATTGTTCGACCTACCATTAGAGCTTCCGCATAAGTTGTAGGGTGTGCTATGTACCAAGGGTTTATATATTCTCGTCGATCGGTCGACCGTTGATAATCCATTGTGAACCAAGGTTTGAAATACATCCCCATTGTTAGAGTGCTAGATTTAAAAGTGACCTAAGGAATTTAGACACTTGTTCATTTTTTTCTTCATAACGATGATTGTCTTATCTGATCATTGCATTACACTTCTATGTGAAACATCCACCTAGTAACTGTCTATAACGTAAACCTTTTTAGGAAAATATGGATCAACCTAACCGTCAGGATAACCCTGAGATCATACAAGCGCATGAGATACTGGTACATCACCGAGATGCACCTCATCCCATCATGTACCCCACCAAACCACATAAGGTGTATAACCCTAGACGCATGAGACCGATGCCCGAAGGAGAACCACGAATCCATCATGACTATCCGAACAAAGTCGTTTACGACTTACTGAGTGAAAGTGACTTGTACCGCAAGAGGAGTCATGATAGCAAGAAGGAGCACAACAATTTAAAAGCCGTAGCCGCACACTACCATGAGAAGACGATAAAACTGGCTCAAGAACTTAAGGAGGCAATAGAGGAATCAAGATGTGTAAATTGATGTTAACCCTTGAGCAAAACATAGAGCCCGAAAAGGAGTTCGAAGAAAAGACTGAAGAGGAGCCTGAAGAAGAGCCTGAAGAAGAGCATGAAGAAGAGCCTGAAGAGGGGCCTGAAGAAGAGCCTGAAGAGGAGCCCGAAGAAGAGCTCAAAGAGGAACTCGAGGAAGAAGAACATGGGGAAGAGGAAGATCTCGAATGAGAATACAGTTCATGTACTTATGATGCACACTAGATGCATAATAGATGATCTAGTGACTTTAGTTTGACGACTTAGGAACAAGAGTTTAGAATATTGTTTTTAGTTAGTAATTGCAAAACGAATATTTGAACTTTGCTTATTTTGAACTTCTGTCCAATTTGATTTCCTGAATCTAATGCTTTCATTTCTTGTCTTATTCGTCTGTGCTAACTGATGAGTTGTTTATTGTTATGAATTACATGACTTAATATTCTACAAACTTGTTCGATCTTACATAGTGAAACCTTGCATGATGTTTTGTTTGGATTATTGCACGAATAGTTTGGATTATTGAATGAATCTAACCTGTTGCATTTTAACTGTCTTATATCCTTATACACCTTGCACACACTCGTAACACCACTGAGATTTTTATCTCACTTGTCTGCCCTTGCTTTTAGATTGGTGTAGGCAAATATTGGGATCAGTGGAGAGAGGAGACCAAGGAAGCATAAAGCTTAGCTGCAGAGTTTTACCTTTTCTGTTAGAGATACTCTTCTTTATTTTGAGACTTTGATGCTGAGAACTAGTCTACTTTCCTGTTTATAGATATTTCTTTCATGTCACTGGATTTTGTCATGGTATTTTAGCACATTTAGGCATTTGGAATTATTAAACCTTTTATGGATTATTTAGTCGAATTATGTTATTTGATTTAAAAAGTCGGGGCGTTACAAACCCTAACTATCGAATCTGGAAAATGTTGAACCATCGAACGGGTGCTGATTCGACGCTGGAATGACTATCGAATCCCAAGACTATCGAATTGCCATGGGTTCGATGCTGAAAACTCACGAACGAGATTGACAGATTGATAGCGATCGAACTGAAGGGCACAACGATCGAACCAAAGAAATCTTGAATAATTGAACGACTTGGTTTGATTGTTGTGGGTTGGTGTAGAGTAATTAATGATATGGCATGAGTCTCAAGATCCAGGGTATTTATAGAACACCGGATGCGGGTCTCGCTTTGCAAAAAGGCAATAACAATCAAACATTACCATATCGTCCGAGACTTGTCGAACCACCTAGGTTTGATTCATTTTCATTTGGGCCGTTAATGGGCCAGCCCAGCCCAGATTGTTTCTGGGCCATCAAAATTATCCCACCAGATTTCATAAAATATGCACATTGATTTCTCTTATCTTATAGAAGAAATGAATGTGTAATATGTTGTAAAATTAATGACGCCGTGTTGGTTTCAGACGACTTAAATGTGTATTAGACAAGTATTGTAGCATGCTTGAATTATAGTAATTTGCTTAATGACAGACACGCTTGTCAAATCATGACAATGTACGTTTTGTTAACATGATTTGAATGAGTTAGTTGAATTGCAGATTTGATATCTCTTCTAAAACAACTGACAACTGGGTTGATCCGTTAACACGATAGGTTATTAGATACTCATAGGTGTATGGTTGGGATAACTCTTGCCATATGCCACAGATCTATTAGACATGTAAATATCAAATAATTATCAAGTACTGTAAGTATGTATAGGTAAGTTTTTTATGAACTATTATGGTTAAATCATTGTGAAACCCGACCTCTAAACAATCATTCCAATTAATGTTTACAACCAAAATAAACATATAAATCAATCATTAAATTCTATCTTTAGTTTAGTTTCGTCAATTTAGCCAATCAATCCTTATTCCAGCTTCCATTAATTTAATTGTTTCCCGCACTCAAACCAAAAACCAAAAAGAATATCTAATTACTATTTCTGTATTCTTAGATAAACTTCCATTACATCATAGATTAAGTATTCTTAGCATAAAAAGCATTCAAAGTATCTTTAGTATAGAAAACATTCACATCATTCACACGCATTCATTACATCCCGCAAACACAAGAGAAAAGATCGTGACAATTGTTAGTGTTTTGCATTTAAGTGATTCATACATTAAGCCAGCACTCCATTGGGATACAATACTTGGTTTGTAACTATACTTACCATTTTATTATTACTTGATACGTGCACTTGCGACAAAGTGGGATTTAGGTGTAACATTCCTGTGTTGACTTATATTCTATTTTATTATACTTTAAAACATCCATCAAGTTTTTGGCACCTGACGTGGGGTGTTTTCGCTAGTCTCGAGATTATTCTCTCACCATACTCTCTCGCACCTTATAGGCTACGAGAAGAGCTTTTGGTTCAATGAGAATATGCACTTCAAGGAACAAGGTTGGACAATAACAGTTAAATATATAAGTAAACTAAGTAAAGGGGTTGTTGCGACTAAACTTGACAAGGGGTCAAGCTGCCTACGGATATCTCTAAGGAGAGAGAATGAAGTTGGATGTAATTCATTATCCATGGTGCCCGTGCAAGGTTGTCTCTGATATTCTACTTTCCAGGTAGCGTGTGAGCATATGTAGATCCTTTAGACTCATCGAATGTTCCTCGAGAACTTTTGGAGCGCACTAGCTTAGAAGCCACATGCGTTGGTTTTGCTCTTAGGCTCGAATTGGAGGATATCTTAAGATGTAAGTCCCCTAGTCGTGGCCCAGTTGGCCAAGGTATCGACCCATGTTGGGATACTTAAGTCCATTTATTGACATTTGAGTGTTTATGGAGAAGTAGAGGAGAAAATAGTCTAAGTGTTTTGGTTGACGTGCTTTTTATTGACATGGAATTTTTGACGTGCCAAAAGTGTTGACGTGGAAATAGTTGACATGCCAAAGGTTAATGTGCCTCAGGTTATCAAGTCAAACGTGTTCACATGCCAGGAAGTGTTGACGTTGAATGCTTGATGTGTTTTCTCTCACTAGAATGTTAGAGAGAAGCTAGAGTATCCAAGCTTCCAAATAAGCTACTTCTCAAGTGGCCAACCCCTCAAATGAAGAAGTGAGGGGATATTTGTAGAAGATGGAGAATGCGTGGGTGTACATTCCCACACACACTAGAGGTGTGAAAGAGAAAGGGGTGCACCATAGGTTTGCATTCGCACCACACCAAATTAGACCCCGATGTAGTCCCATGATCGACGTGCCCGTGGAACGTTGATTTTTTGACCGACGTGGTTTTATCTGAGGTGGTTTTGGATAACTGTCAAAGTATATTGCGTTTTTAAGGTAACGAAATGATGACACACCATAAGTCCCCCAGTTTGAGATAGACTCGTTATCTTTAATGAGCGTATTTTAAATTTCTGAGGTTAGCCATAATTGTTGTATTCATACGCAAGTTTGGTGGCATAATAGCCTTTGCTGTTTCACTCTTTGAACAACTTTTCAAGTCATTGTGTGTCACTTATCTTTGCCGATGGAGCGACTTGTCTTTTATCAATCTTCATATGTGGAGGAGATGTGTTGGTATCTGGAGCGAGCAGTGAGTTGTGTATTTATACAACTATGGATATTTTGCTTAACGTGGATAGGAAAATTCAAATTCCTATCATGTAAAATCTCCATTGAAAATGGGATATTAGATAGATAAGTAATCTCACTTCATCTGGTACGGCACCATATAGATATCTAGGCGTGAGAGCCTAAAATGTAAAGCATATCATGGTGAAAGGAGCAGATGTGGATGAGCTCTTCACTCGATCTCAACTTTTATGCAAAGTACGAGAATACGGAGGACTTGGGTTACAACCATATGTTGGGTTTAGGCACTTGGGTGCTACCAACTCGATTAAGATATTACATGACTAAAGTTACAACCTTTTGAGGTTTAAGCACTTGGGTGCAACCAGTCAAATTCGACGTGGCATGTGGCACGTCGATAATTTTGTAGAGCTTTACATCTTTATGGAATTTTCACCCAATAGGCTCTTCGCCTAGTTGAAAATACATGATATTGTGACTGAGGCCGTGAACATATGTTGGGTTTAGGGACTAAGGTGCGACCGATGCTTCTCCATGTGAGTTAAGTCACAAGCATATATTTTGGTGAGGGTTTTTAATGCTCACCTACTTTTTTGGGATTTCACCCAATAGGCTCTTCACCTAGCGTATTTTGGTAGAGCTTTTCAAGGCTCACCTACTTTGTGGGATGTTCAACCAATATGCTCTTCACCTAACGTGTTTTGGTAGGGCTTTTCAAGACTCACCTACTTTATGGGATTTTCACCCAATAGGCTCTTCACCTAGCGTGTTTTGGTAGGACTTTCCAAGGCTCGCCTACTTTATGGGATTTTCACCCAATAAGCTCTTCACCTAGCGAGTTTTGGTAAGGCTTTTCAAAGCATGAGTACTGTATGGGATTTTCCACCCAATAGGCTCTTCACCTAGCGTGTTTTGGTAGGGCTTTTCAAAGCTTGCCTACTCTATGAGATTTTAAACTAATAGGCTCTTAATCTAGCGTGTTTTGTTTACGTAGGAATAGTACTTACTCTACGAGTGTAAGCTTGTAGGGTTGTTTGCCTTCAAATAAAGCTTGTTGCCATAATGCCAACTTCATAAGCACGGGCTCATAGGCCCCTTTGTCGTTGAATAAAATATGTTGGCATAAAGCCAACTTTACAAGCAAAGGTTCGTAGAGTTCTCCGCCCTTGAATAAAGTCTATTGGCATAGAGCCAACTTTACGAGCAAAGGCTCATAGGGCTCTTGACCCTTGAATAAAATCTATTGGCATAAAGCCAACTTTACAAGAAAAGGCTCGTAGGGCTCTTTTCCCTTTAACAAAGTCTATAGGCATGGCACCTACTTTACGAGGATAGCTCGTAGAGCTCTTCGCCTTTGAATAGAGTCTGTTGGCGTACAACCAACTTTACAAGCAAAGGCTCGTAAGACTCTTCGCCCTTGAATAAAGTCTGTAGGCACAACACCTACTTCACGAGAATAGGCTGGTAAGGCTTTTCGCCCTTGAGTAAAGCTTTTGGCGCAAAGTCAACTTTACGAGCATAGGCTCGTAAGGCTCTTTGCCCTTGAATAAATTCTGTTGGTGTAAAGCCACCTTTACGAGCAAAAACTCGTAGAGCTCTTCACCTTTGAATAAAGTCTGTAGGCATAAAGCCTACTTCACGAGCATAGGCTCGTAGGGCTCATCACCTTTGAATAAAGTCTGTTGGCATAAAGCCAACTTTATGAGCATAGGCTCGTACGGCTCTTCACCCTTGAATAAAGTATATTGGCGTAAATCCAACATTACGAGGAAATGCTCGTAGGGCTCTTCACCCCCGAATTAAGTTTGTTGGCATACAACCAACTTTACAAGCATGAGCTTGTATGGCTCTTTGCCCTTGAATAAAGTTTGTTGGCATAAAGCCAACTTTACGAGAAAAGACTCGTAGGGCTCTTTGCCATTGAATAAAGTCTATAGGCATAGCGCCTACTTCACGAGCATAGACTCGTAGGGCTATCTGCCTTTAAATAAAGCATGTTAGCTTAAATCAAACTTTACAAGTTAAGGATCGTAAGGCTCTTAGCCCTTCAATAAAGTTTATTGGCATAAAGTTAATTTCACGAGCAAAGGCTCATTGGACGCTTCTCCATTGAATAAAGTCTTTGTGACTAAGTCACAACCACATGTTGGGTTTATGCACTCGAGTGTGACCAACTCTTGTACATAGATTTACGTGACTTTGGCCACAACCCTATGTTGGATTTAGGCAATTTGGGTGCAACCAACACCGCATCGTGGCATTATGTGACTAATTAACAACCATATGTTGGATTTAGGCACTTGGGTGCAACCAACTATTGATCAAGGTATTATGTGACTAAAGCCACGACCTTATGTTGGGTTTAGGCACTTGGATGCAACCAATGCCGCATCGTGGCATTACGTGACTAAGTCACAACAATATGTTTGATTTAGGCACTTGGGTGTAACCAACTCTTAATCAAGGTATTATGTTACTAAAGCCACAACCTTATGTTGGGTTTAGGCACTCGGATGCAACCAATGCCGCATCGTGGCATTACGTGACTAAGTCACAACAATATGTTCGATTTAGGCACTTGGGTGCAACCAACTCTTGATCAACGTATTACGTGACTAAAGTTACAACCTTATGTCGGGTGTAGGCATTTGGGTGCGACCAACTCTTGATCAAGGTATTACTTGACTAATGCCACAACCTTATGTTGGGTTTAGGCACATGGGTGTAACCAACGTCGCATCGTGGCATTACGTAACTAAGTCACAACAAGATGTCAGGTTTAGGCACTTGGGTGCGGCCAACTCTTGATCAAGGTATTACGTGACTTAAGTCACAATCTTATGTTGGGTTTAGGCACTTGGGTGCAACCAACGCTTCACCGTGTAATGAAATTCAATACCGTATGTTGGGTTTAGGCACTTGGGTGCAACCAACTCTTGAACATGGCTTTACACGACTTATGTCACAACCATATGTTGGGTTTAGGCACTTTTGGTGCAACTAACGCCCCATCGTGGTATTACGTGACCAAGTCGCAACCATATGTTGGATTTAGGCACTTGGGTGTGACCAACTCTTGATCAAGGTATTACGTGACTAAAGTCACAACCTTATATTGGGTTTAGGCACTTGGGTGCAACCAACGCCGCATCGTGGCATTATGTAACTAAGTCATAACCATATGTTGGGCTTACGCACTTAGGTGAGACCAACTCTTGATTAAGGTATTACGTGACTAAAGTCACAACCATATGTTGAGTTTAGGCACTTGGGTGCAACTAACACCGCATCGTTGCATTACATGACTAAGTCACAACTATATGTTGGGCTTATGCACTTGGGTGCGACCAACTCTTGATTTACGTGACTAAAGTCACAACATTATGTTGGGTTTAAGCACTTGGGTGCAACCAACACTGCATCGTGGCATTACGTGACTAAGTCACAACCATATGTTGGGTTTAGGTACCCGAGTGCTACCAACTCTTGTGTAACTTTGCTTCTAAATATGAAGTTGTAGTGGTATCCCTAGCTATAGGGCGCTACTCCTTTTTTTTCATCAAACAAAGAGATGAGCACTCTTGGCGTTGTAGGCCGTAGTGGTGCTATTCCTTTTTTTGTATTGGTTATGACCTTGTCAGGTCGTCTTCATGGTGGATGTATATTTCCATAGGTCAAACCAAGTTGACATTATTTGGATGCGAGTCCCACAATTCGAGCCTGTTAGGGACATGGGAACATCTTGAGCTCGAGATGTGTAGTCGATTGATGCTCGATCTCGTTGCAGAATGAGGAGAGAGGCTAATATTTTCTTTAATGGGATTACATGTTTGTTACATGACCATAATGTGGGATTACATGCTTTAGAGTTTATAACACAACCCAAGAATTTTTGATTAAATGCTTGTAGAGTTTGTCTCAGGGTTCTGATGTCGGAGAATGTGAAAAATGAGTTGTTTGTATAGATGGAAACTGGGTTGGATCTAGTTCAGACACCGAGTAGGTGTGTTGAGTGAGATCTGATCTCTTATTTCAGTTGCTAATAACTCATGGGGTGTCGTTTATGGCGTTGTGTGGGCCTTCATGCATTGTGGTTTTTAGTCCTTAGCTCCTTCCAGCTATATGCGGTTCTCATAGGTTTTACATACTCAAATGCAACCGTGGCTATGTTGATCTGATATGATTTTATGCATCTAAGGCAACCAAATTCTTCTATGTGTTTACGCATTTATACAACCAAACTTTTGTATGGTTTTACTCCTCGAAGGCAACCAAGTCTTGTGTTGTTGGAGCATTCCCGTCCAAGAACCCACAACCATGTACGACATGTCACCAGCAAGAAACATTGCGAGGCTGTTATTGTGTTATTGTCCCTTGCGTAACGCGTGTAGTGTTTTCCCACTGATGGCGCCTCTAGTGTTGGGTGTTTTCACTAGTCTCGAGATTACTCCCTTACCAAACTCTCCCGCACCTTATAGGTTACGAGAAGAGATTTTGGATCGATAGGAACCTGTACATCAAGGAATATGGTTAGGAAATAACAGTTAAATATATAAGTAAACTAAGTGAAGGATACGGGGTGTTGCGGCTGAACTTGACTTGGGTCAAGTTGCCTATGTGTCTCTCTAAGGAGAGAGAATCAAGTCTGACATAGTTGATTATCCATGGTCCCCGTGCGAGGTTGTCTATGATATTCTGCATGTCAGGTAGTATGTGAGCGTATGTAGATCCTCTAGACTCATCGAACTTTTGGAGCACACTAGCTTAAAAGGTGTATGAGTTGAATTGGCTCTTAGGCTCGAATTGGACGATCTCTTGGGATGTACGTTGCTTAGTCGTGGCCCAGTTAGCCAAAGTATTGACCTCTATTGGGTGTTAGTCTTATTCGGAGATCATTTGGGCATCCTGACATCGTTGTAATTCATCGAGCCCCAGAGGCTCGGGATCGAGACCTCGAGCGATTTGCACCACAAAGTGGTCAAATCTCGGGTCAAAGCTTTCACATACTTAAGTGCAATTGTTGACATTTGAATGTCTATGGAGAAGTAGAGGAGAAAATAGTCTAAGTTTCTTGGTTGACGTGCAAAAGTGTTGATGTAAAAACGGTTGACCTGGAATTGGTTGACATGGAAACTGTTGACATGCCATGGGTTGACGTGCCTTGGGTGTCGAGTCAAATGTGTTGACGAGGAATGGATAAAATGCCAAAAGTGTTGACGTGGCAAGAAGTGTTAACGTACTTTCTCTCATTAGAATTCTAGAGAGAAGAGCATCCAAACTTCCAAATGAGCTACCCCTCAAGTGTCCAACCCCTCAAATGAAAAAGTGAGGGGGTATTTAGGAAGATGGAGAAGGCATTGGTGTGCATGCCCACACACTAGAGGTGTTAAAGAGAAAGAGGTGCACTAAAAGTTTGGTTCATCGGCACCATACCTGGTCGGACCTCTGGGTGGTCCCATGATCGACGTGCCCGTGGCACATCAGGTTTTTGACCGACATGGTTTTATCTGACGTAGATTTGTCCGGCGTGGTTTTGGATAACCGTCAAAGTATTTTCCATTTTTTAAGGTAGCAAAATTATGGCACACCAGCGCTGTTGCGGTATTATTTTGTGTGTGTCATCACACTTATCTGTCAAAGTACTAACTTCTTCTTGTTTTCAGGAATAACACATGGATAGAATCATAAAGCTAGCAGCAAAACGGCTATGGGGAAGCAAGATGAGGTACAACAACACTGGAAGAACTTACATGCATGGACCGCTTCCATAACTGCCCTACATGGGAGGACAATGCTAGGGTAACTGGTACATCAATACTGTGGATGAAGAATTGATGAAGGTGGTTAGGATGGAGCAATTTGAAGGAGAACCGTCTGAAAACCCTCATATATATGTTGACTGTTGAGGAATTAAAAGAAGTATGTAACTTCTTGGGTATTATAGAGGAGTACAAGATGGCATAAATTTTCCCTCATTCATTGATACAAAGAGAATGGTATGATATTGAAGTTAATTGGAGAGGAGATTGAGCTACAACAATCAAGGAATTCAAATTCAGACTTCGTAGAGGTATGCACACAAAGTTGTGAAAGGAGAGAATTTTAAATTTCAAGCAAAAACGAGGTGCAACATTTGTTGTAGCTTGGATAGACTTTCAAGAGATTCTAGGAAAAGCACAAGATGACTATCTTGAAAGAGATAACACTAGATTTGATGTGTAATGGTTAGATGAGAAACATGTAAATGACATATGCTATTGGGGGTTAAGTAAAGTTAGCCGCCATGTCGTGGATAAGCTGAGAAGAGAACTATACCATGTGGAAGGATTTCAATTGTTACCGCCTGATGCAACATTAACTTTATGTACGATGTCGCAAGAGCACCAAAGGAACATGTAGTTCTGACATTAAGTAATGCAACTTTCTACATTGGTAATGGACTCTTGCAGATGACCATCAAAGAAGAGGAGAAAGTGAAGAAAGGATAAAAAGGGGAGAAAGAACATGGTGCAAACGGTGACTAAAGGACCCTTGAATCTTCACCAAACTTGTCGAGCTAACTGACAATAAACTAAGCACTGTGTGGGAAGTAACCCACAATCGTAAACTTTTAATTATCGAGTATTGAGTTTATTTCTGTTTTGAGTCATATATAGCATATTATTTCAATAACATTGAGATAGGAAAAATGAAGAAAGTGAAAGAAACCATAAGTGGAGAGACGAATAGGACAAAAACAACACAAATCAGAGCACGCATAGTAGATTTTCCAGTAGCAGGCGCGATCTCACGATCTACCACTGTTCACATCGTGCCTCATGCACGCGATCAAGATGGCGATCTGATTACGTGGCACCAGAATTCCAGAAGACACCGCGTCCAATAACGGGTCAAAGTTTACATCGCGCCTCAACTGCGCGATTGCACATTGCACCTCAATTTTTTCTTGCAGTGCCCATTTTTTAGTTCGAAAGGTAATATGAGACATGTAAAAATCAGAATCTACGAAGTTTGGCTGAGCAATCTCTATCTTTACCTTTCCTACCATACTTATATTTTTCCTTATGATTAAATTCCTTTGATACATGAGTTAGTCCCATTGTGATTTCATTTACTATGGAGAGTTATGCAACTTAATGAAAAAATTCAATATTCTAGTTAAGAACTTTGTTATTTATAACTCTAATCACTTTTATAATTCTATTATCTCTGAATTCGTAAAGCTCTTTTTCTCTACTTCTCCTATATGTTTATTTTCTTTTAAGAAAATTTTATTTTTCTATTTGTTATTTGTAGAAGAACATGGCATCTAGACATTACTATACGATTGATCCAAAGACAAGAAGACCAACAACGATGGAGAAGCTTAGCATGTCACAACCAAGTTACGATCTGTCAAAATTTACATCAAGAAGGTACTATGAGAAATACATTCATTTGCTGCACAATGATTTTGTGGACAAGCAAGCTTTTTCAGTTCCCGGGATTAACATGAAGAAGATCAACTTGGATCAAGTTGCACTGAAATCGGGGATCGTCAATGACAACCTAGTACGTGAGTTATATGCACATTATGACTATGAGGAGCCATCAACCACCATCTGACTTCATGAGGTATGTTTCACTGCATAAAGAATAAACGAACATTACGACATAAAGAAGGAATCCATGGAGATGTAGGGCGCTTACCAAAAGATATCAAAAGAGTTTGCATTTGAGCAGTTGGCTACATGCAAGAGGGCGTTTCGATTCAACCAACAAAAAAAGCTTGAAGCCGATTATGGGTCACTTAAAGGTTGTTACAAAGAGCTTTATTTGTTCGTATGTTCGAGAATTCTACCACCTGCCAATGTAGGAAAAGTTTCATGGGAAAAAACAAAAATAATGATATACATAAAAAGAGGAGACACTCCGAACATAGGGGAAATCATAATTACAATTATCGAGGATCACATCATCAACGATCCTCCATGCTTTATGTATTTTGGAGCACTAATAACTGCACTCTATATCAAAGAAGGATGTTCAGAGCTTGATACATACATCCATCACCGAAATACATATCCCATCAATAACATTGGGAGGCAAGTAATAGAAACGACATTCCACGTTAATGAGTTATCAACAATAGAGTCAATTGAAGAAGCTCTATTACCTTCGCCGAAGAGACAAAAGATGACGCACAAGCAATTACAAGAGGTGAAGGAAAGATTGGAAAAGGAAAATGTCGCGTTAGTGAATCAGTTCGAAGAAATCAAGGAGCACTTCCAGAACCACAACACTCCCCGTTAGAGAGGGTTGAGAGAAATTGAGGAGAGTTCTACAAATGAAGAAAGCAACACCACCACCAGTCTCACGAGTGTCCTTTGAGCTCGATCAGGTAAATTCTTTGATCATTACTTTGATTCTTTCTATTTTATGCAATGAGAACATTGCATTATTTTAAGTGTGAAGGTGGTAGGTACACTGTTTTTTTTTTTTTTTGCTTATTTGCTATACTTTTATCCTTAGAGTTTGTTTTAGTGTCGAGTCTTTTTTTAGTCACTAGAATGGAATGGGAAGCATGCAAGCATGAATAAGTAGGAATTATGATAGTATATGCATAATATTGTACAAATTTAAGATGAAGAAATACGTGAATATCTTTGGTACATCTTGCGTAATATGGTCAAAAGCATGTTTTAGTTTCATATACACCTTTCAATCAGCTGTTGTGTATAAGTGTGAAGAGAATGTTGCTTATTTATGAGAATATAGTAATAACGCATGTGATTATGACTCTTGAACAAATTGCTTGATTATTGCTTGAGATAATTGTAGATGTAAATGTGTTGAGGAAATAAAATAGGCCATCGTTTCATAAATTTGAGTTTTAACCTTTCAAGCTAAGAACCCTTTATGAACATAAGATTATCAACCGAATTCCACTGAAGCCTACCCATTTCTTGAGATGGATGTAGTAGATCAAGGAGTAATAAGATAGACGCTCAAAACAAAAGCATGAGCCAAAAAACAATTTACATAGAAAAGGAGGATGAACATAATAGAGAACACAAATAACCCATGCAAAAACTTTAAGTTTGGGGGTGTTTCTCAAAAAATTATGAAGTATAGGATGGTTTGATACTTGCGCAAATGAAAACGTAAATGAAAAGATACCAAAAGGAGCCTAAAGTGTATGGCCAATGAAGAAGACACAAACAAGCGAGGAAAGAGTAATACATGAGTGGTTTACAAGTTACAACATACACCTCTAGAACTCATATATGACTTTTTCCATTATAGCCCACACCCGATCCTAACATTATGACCATAGGTTGCATTTTGAGAATTCCTGCTTATGCATGTTGGCATGTCATTGATTACATTCAAATTTAGATCGAGTCAGTTAAGTGAGTTTGCTTGAGGACAAGCAAAGGTTTAAGCTTGTGGGTATTTGATAAGCGTTTATTTAGCGTGATTTAAGTATCTATTTGATTATGCTTTTGAATAATTATCATGGAATATTTATCTTTTTTATTATTGTTTCATGTTTTCTTAAGATTTTACAGAGTCAAACGAAACGAGGCTAAAAGAGGCAAAAAATGGATGTTTTGGGCGATAATGAGTCAACACGCTATTTCCAGATGTTAGCGCTACGGCACTACACAAAGGCAAAATACCAAAGATAACGCTATTAAAGAGGAAGACACCAGGACACCGCATAGAGGAAATCAGAAGGTCGTACGAGTAGGAGGGTATCGCGCAGGTGGAGCACGATCAAGACGGAATTTTGGCTAATTGTAAGAAACCCTACAACAAAGCCCAGAGCGGAGATAAATATAATTAGGAGGCTACATTCAACAGTTAGGGCACAAACTTTTCACCATTCAAACGAGCTTTTCATCACTTACAACCACTTTCCAACAGAGATACCCTGGGAGTTTATCACCAGAGAGAAAACACCATCAAAAACTTGTTATAGTTTAGTTGAGTCATTGTTTTGAGAGAAAATATTTTGTGAGGAAGAAGATAGCAAAAGGGAGTCAAGCAACAACGTTTCACCAAATTCGAGAAGCTTTTCTTTATCTCTTTACTTTGTCTATGATATTTACTTCTTTATTGATTGTTGAACTCGTGAGTATGAGGAGCTAACCTACTCGTTGTTTAGAGAAGGGGAGCAAATCTGATTTATGAATATGTTTATTTGCTTTATTTGATGTGTGTTTGATGATCCTGAATTTTTAGATTGAATAGTTACTTATGCTGTGTGACTGGCCTTATTTTTGATGGGATAAAATGGGAGCACCCGTGCGGGATCGCCCAGAGTGTAGAATGCTAAAGATCGTTATATATATGCGATTTGTGACTTTAGATTTGCAAAAGCAACTGATGCACAATCTTTAGACCACAGTAGATCAATCTTGTTTGTGTACGTTTTGTTAACACGATTCGAATGAATTAATTGGATTGTAGATTTGATATCTCTTCTAAAACAACTGACAACTAGGCTGATCCGTTAACACGGTAGGTTATTAGAGACTCATAGGTGTATGGTTGGGATAACTCATGCCATATGCCACGGATCTATTAGACATGCAAACATCAAATAACTATCAAGTACTGTAAGTAGATATATGTAGTTTGTTTATGAACTATTATGGTTAAATTATTGTGAAACCCGACCTCTACACCATCCTTAAAATTACTTTTTACAACCAAAATCAATCAATCAATTACTAAATTATGTCTTTATTTTAATTTAGTTATTTAGTTAATCAATCCTTATTCCAGCTTCCATTAATTTAATTGTTTTAATTCCTTTTTTTTTGCACTCAAACCAAAAAACGAAAAGATATTTAATTACTCTTTCTGTATTCTTAGATAAACTTCCATTGTAACCTGAATTAAGCATTCTTAGAATAAAAAACATTCAAAACATCTTTAGTATAGAAAGCATCCACATGTTCACAAGCATTCATTATATCCTGCAAACACAAGAGAAAAGATCGTGGCAATTGTTAGTGTTTTGCATTTAAGTGATTCATACATTAATCCACCACTCCCTTGAGATACTATACTTGGTTTGTAACTATACTTATCATGTTATTATTACTTGATTCGTGCACTTGCGACAAAGTGAGATGTAGGTGTAACATTCATGTGTTGACTTATATTCTATTTTATTACATTTAAAAACACCCATCATGGTGCATAGTCAAACTTATCCATGAATAATACATTACAAGTTTGTAGAATCTTGACAACATAATTAGATGAAGACACGTGTATTAATTTCCCTCATATATGTGCTCTGGATCTCTAAGTGGCCCCTGCTAGAAGATTACTGAAAAGTCATCAATATTTGTTTCCTCAAATTAGTTTCATTGCCTACGCAAGTCTTCATTTAAATATAAGTCCACCACTTCTGACCTCTTATTCAAAAGCCAAGGATTACAGTGAAGAGGAAGATATGTCATTGGAATAGACCAAAGGTACGAGGAAAAAGGATGATAACTTGAGTTTCGTTATGGATTCTAATAAACGTGTTATCAGACCTTCCTTATCCACGAATATTTGGTTTGGCCAGTCCCTAGGTCTCCATGATTTTCCTCGTTTGGCCGTGTAGAATAAAATTGGTAAATATAATAGAATTGAAGCTTTTAGTAGCTACAATATCAAGGAAGAAATCATTAGATTCATAATTCCCCAGAACGGTAAATACCCAACTAGGTTGGATTAGTGTGACAGTTGATCGATATGCTCCTTCACACTTCTTCATTGACAGAGCATATGCTGCTATGTTCTCTTACACTTTTATAAGGTTTTTGGCACTACACCCCCTGTAATGTGCAAAATAGGCGCATTACCTCCCTGTAAAAATAAATAGGCATAATACCCCCTGTAATCTTCAAGTGGTGCAATTTACCCCCCTAAGGAAGGAAGTGTTTCTCACTTGCCTAGTAATGAGAGTGGGATTCTATATAGACCAGGGACCATTCCAAAGCCAATTGATACATTTAGTCTTTAACTTTAAAAAATTACATTTTTGACCCAATAAGTTTTATTTTGTTTAATCCTTTACGATCTCTGAAAATTGGTATCAGAGCCTAGGTTTATTTATTTTAGGTGGAAAATTATTTATTATGATAACCTAACTTCCTTATGAGAGGAGTAATTTACAAACATGGATAATATATGGGATTCTCCATATCAGTTCACCTTTGGTGGACACAAGTGTGCGAACATTAAAAAGCAAATTATTGCTTTAACAGAAGAACGCGAGTATCATAAAACAAGAATCCAACACCATGATGTCTTGTGTTGTGACTTAGAAGAACAAGGGAAAGTTTGTCCGTTTAATAAAGCTAGACTAGAAATGGTTAAGCAGCTAGAAATTAGTCTTGAAAAAGCTAATAAACAGAGTTCAATACTAAGCCTTTAATTAAGCTTGGTATTACCCTTGAACAAGAGCTCCAACTCTTGAAGGCTAAGTTAGTAATCCTAGCTAGTCAAAGAACAGATAATCTCCCTGGCATTAGAGTTAAGTTCATAGCTGTTAATGGCCTCACGGCTAAAATATCTAGGATTATGAGATTAATTGGCGAAAGAAATAATAGATGAGCAATCTAACTTTGCCAAATTTTCACGAGATTGAAACTGATAACTCTAAGTTGACCCAAGACCTTAGAGAAATTCAGAAACAGTACAAACATATGGAAATCGTCAATACCATATGCCCGAGCAAATACATGAAATTCAGGACAAACTTGAAACCATGTCCCGAAGACAGAATGAGATCTTGGAAAACCTTCAAGACATCCAAGAGAGAATGAAGAACTTGGAATCAGTGCCAAGATCATTAGAAAGAAAAACAAGAGTATGGTTACCACGATCTTTTGGAAAAGAGCCCTAATTACATCAGAAGGGCAAGGCAGTTGAGGTCAGAAGGGAGTTGACCACAAACGAGAGGCTAGAAGCTCGGATAAGAGGAAAACCCAGCACATCGTAAGATCATGTCCAGAATCAGGGTTGACAAGTTCAACTTCGAAAATTTGCAAGATCTTACCGATCTAGCAGAATCATTTTTGGGTTTGAACCTCGAAAACGTTCGAGGCTATAAAAGTGCAATTGTGCCGAGACAAGACCCTTCCCAGGGACAGTCAACGGTTACAGAAGGCGTCGGATCTTCCATCCCAAATCCGGATCCAATCCAAGAAGAACCTATGCTTCACCAGCATGACTTTGTGGCATGATCCATGTACAGGGTTGTACCAGCCAGATCAAGAGCAAGGAGACCAGATGTTCATGGAACACCATACGGGAGATCCCAACTTGATCCAATACACCCGTATGGGCTTATGCTCAATCTTGATATCTTAGATTTCAAGAATCGCGAGGCCCTAATCGATGAATGGGCATCATCGATGAGAATTGCAGCAGCAACGCTGGAACTCGACAAAGAGGGCTTCATTATGATGTTACAAATGAGCCTCGAAGGATCGGCCAAGATCGGATGGGAACATGCCACTCCAGAAATCAGAGGCGGGGTTCTATCAGGAGATGCCCTCAAAGACATCATGAACATAATGGCGATGAAAGTGTAGGGCTTTCTGGAATCAATGTTAGACGATGCAATGTTAGACGATGTTGGGTTAACATTGTAGATAACATTGAAAGCCGAGAGTCTGTGCGAAAACTGTTATTTAGTTGCCAGATTTAAGTTTTGCCTTTATTCACATATTAATCAAGTTCCACGGTTTTAGTTGTTTATATTTATGTCCAGGAAGGTATCTTAAGCATAAGGAAGAGATATGGAAGATTTCTTACTTGAAGTTTCCATAATTCAAGCTAAGTTGAATTAGTCAACACAACACGGTTTCAAAATAAGGAAACAAGCGAGCTGTTCTCCGCGACGCGATTCTTTCCAGGATTCTGCGAATTGAAGAAGATGTGTTACCTTGTTAAATCGATAACAATGGAAACACATTCTCAGGAAAGATTTGAAGTTCACAAAGAAGGCAAATTTCAACAAGGAAACAACAAGAGTTACCAAAACTGTGAACAACACATCTTGGCGTGCCAGACTCAAGAAATCTATAAAAGATGTGAAGTTCATCAAGATGAAGACAAGACAATCGTGCTAATAATCTGAGAGATTAATTATTCTTTGTATTGTCTTCGTCTTGTTTTGCGAAGTTTTTGTATCAACTGCTTAAGTCTAGTTCATAGAAGTTAAGTAGTTCTTACTTGTCTGCTTCGTTGAGTCCGATCAACAAAGAGCGTGAGTGAATTGTTGTGAGGAACTTTTTTGATAAAACCTTTATGGTTATTTGGCCTAAGGCTCGGAAGTTTTTAATAATATTAAAAACTTCTTAAAATTATATATTTTTGTGTTCTTACTTCCGCTGCACATTATTATTATCAAGAAGATCAAAATAGAGTTAAGACAATTCCAGCTTAACTCTCAAAAGTGTTGTGTCAATCCACGGTCCAAAATTCTCAATTGGCGTCAGAGCCAAACACCGACTACACTGGTGGTTTAGAGGTGATACAACACCATGGACAGTGTCAATCCTAACACCAACAAGATTCCAGTTTTGGATGGCTCCAATTATGCATATTGGAAGATCAGGATGAGGTCTCACATCAAAGCTATTGATATTCGAGCCTGGCAATCCGTGATCAATGGGTACTCTCTTCCAACATTACCAAGAGATGGTGAAGGTGATCTAGTTCTAAAACCAAAAGCAGACTGGACGGCAGCAGAGGTAAGTCTCTATAACTCTAATGAAAAAGCTCTTAATGCTATCTTTAGTTGGGTTAATCATCACATGTTCAAGTTAATCCAGAATTGTACAAAAGCCAAACATGCTTGGGATATACTTGAATTACATTGTGAAGGAGATTCTGCTGTTAAAGATTCTAAATATACACAACTGCTTTTGCAATTTGAAAAACTTGAGATGGGTGAAGATGAAAGTGTTGACAGTTATTTTGAGAAAATTCTTGATATTGCTAACCAATGTGAAAACCTAGGTTTTGCTATGACTAATCAAGAAATGGTTTATAAAGCTATGAGAACACTGTCATCTAAATTTGCTCTCAAGAAAATTGCAATGAGTGAATCTAGAAACCTTGCTAATCTACAGTTTCAAGTCTTGATGAATACTCTTAGAGAATTTGAGATGGAGCTTGCCTCACAACCTAGCAAAGATAGGGTTGTTGCTTTAAGAGGTTCAAATCTTGACAATGAAAGTGATGATGATTTTGAAATAATATCTTCAAATTATGGGAAAATTACTAAGAAGTTCAATAAGTTGAATCTTAAAGGAAAAGGTAAAGAAAAGAACCTTAGTAATAGTTCCCCAGGTTATAAGAAATTACCTCCTAAGTTTGTGAAGTACATGGCATCAAAACCTACTCCTTTAGAAGCTGATAAGTTAAAAGATGTTCAATGCTTTGAATGTAAAGAATATGGTAATATGGCTAATGAATGTGCAAACACTCTTAGAAAAAGAGGAAATTCTCATTGGGTTTGTGTAGATGATTTCAATGAAGATGACTTTAGTTCTGGAGAAGCTGAAGAACAATCAGAAGAGGTTCAAACTGCTGCGCTACTCATTCAGATTGACTGGACGCCAGAAGACTCCCTGAACTGCTTCGGATCTCAATGTTATCCCAACATTCAGGATCCAACATCAGAACAGGAGACCTTCTTTGCAGATTGGGATGAATATGATACTGATTTTGAACCTTATCTTGCGTCCTACTTTGATGAATCTAACTTTGATTGTTTTCATGGCACAGTGGATCTAGATGAAGAATATTTCTTTGAAGGTGAAATGTCCCAGGAGGAAATCATTGAAGACCTGAAGTCTATCTACCACAAACTGCTGCTTGAGAATCACTAACTCATCAAAAGCAACAAAAGCTTGGAGGAAGAGATTGGATGCATGAAGGAGATGCTGAAACTGTATGAGAAAGACCTTGACAAAACTGAGGCTGAGCTGAAAGAGGTAAAGGTAAAATTAGATAAAGCTGAACAAACCATAGACAAATGGAACTCTTCTACATCTCTGCTTGATGAAGTGCTGAGTATGGGAAATCAAGGTAAAAATGGTTTGGGCTATGTTGAGAAACCTCCCTCTGAAGATGTTAACTCTGCCTATTTGAAAGCTGGTTTTATCAAGGAAAGCAATAACGTGAGTTGTGAAATCCCTTCCAACACTGTGAGAAAGCCTACTTTTATCTGTCAATATTGTTTTCAACCTGGTCACATTAAGCCTTATTGTAAAAAATATAAAAGTGTGATTGAGAAGAAAACAATAATTAATTGCAATACCAATGTTAGGAGAACCTCTGATCTGAATGTTATCCCAACATTAGGTAACAAAGCTGAAGGACATAAAAGTAGAACTTGGATTGAAAAGTTAAAAACTCCTAAGGTTAAAATTGTTTGCAATGTTGACTTTTCTGCTGTTTACTCTAACCTTGCAGGTAAGTGGTATTTTGACAGTGGATGTTCAAGGCACATGACTGGAAACATTGACAACCTGAAAGAGGTAATACCTTTGACTGTTGGAACAGTTACCTATGGAAGAAGCACTAAAGGGAAAATCATTGGAAAGGGAGTACTGGATGTTGAAGGATTTCCACCACTCAAGGATGTGTTGTTGGTTGAAGGATTGAAAGCAATAAGTCAACTTTGTGATGATAACTTGCTAGTTACTTCTGATAAAAGTTCATGTGATGTGTTTAATAGTGACAATGTCCGTGTCATGACAGGTACAAGATCAAAGGATAACTGTTATCTTGCTCAAGATGAAGCAGAATGCTACCATGCCAAGGTAGATGAATCTGTCATGTGGCACAAGAAGTTAGGACATGTGCACTATAGAAATCTGGAGAAACTACAGAAGTTAGAGGTTGTAAGAGGACTACCTAAGTTGACTAGCCCAGGTAAAATTGTTTGTGAAGACTGCCTGAAAGGTAAACAAACGAAAGCTGTCCATCCACCACTTCAGGTACAGAGTACTAACCCTAGAACTAATAAGTGCTTTGATTTGCTACACATGGATCTCATGGGTCCTATTGAGGTTAGTAGCCTGAATGGTAAGAAGTATGCTTTTGTTATTGTTGATGATTTTTCAAGATATACATGGATTAAGTTTTTGAAAGAAAAATCAGAGGCATTCAACACATTCAAGATTTTGCATGCTAGTATTAAGAATCTCTATGGTACTTCTGTAGGAAGAATTAGGTCTGACCATGGAAAGGAGTTTGAAAATGTAAGCTTTGCTAATTTTTGTGAATCTAAAGGCATTTTCCATGAGTTTTCAGCACCTAAGACACCTCAGCAAAATGGGATTGCTGAGAGGAAGAATAGAATACTTCAAGAGATGGCTAGAGTTATGTTGAATTCTAAAAACCTATCTAAGAAACTCTGGGCTGAAGCTTTGAATACTGCATGTCATATTAGTAATAGAGTTTATCTTAGACTTGGTACTACTATGACACCTTATGAAATATTGAAGGGTTCAAAACCAACAGTAGCACACTTTCATGAATTTGGTATTAACTGCTATTTGCTAAAAGATAGAGATTATTTGAGCAAATGTGATCCCAAAAGTGAAAAGTGTATATTTGTTGGATATTCTCCTAATAGTGTTGCCTTCAGGGTCTACAATCCAAGATTGCATACTGTTCAAGAATCAGTGAATGTCATTTTTGATGATTTAACTGTTTCTACAGGTACTGAAGAAGTCACTAGTTCAGATGTTACTCCAACATTGGACTCAACATTGAACACAGACGCTGGAGATGCTGAACTGGAAACTGGAACAAATGTTGACTTAACACCAGAAACCCCCAATGTTAGGCCAACATCGGTGCTGTCAGATTCTGAAGATGAAATGTTTCCTGTATCCAGAAGAGATCCCCCTCTTAGAATACAAAGAGATCATCCAGCCTATCAAGTAATTGGACAAATTACTGAAAAAGTTAGAACACACAACAAAGAAAGGGTCAATTACAAGGATATGGCTAAGTTGTGTGTTTGCATGTCTTCTTCATGTACTATTGATAATGCATCTTGTTTTGTTTCCTCCATTGAACCTAAGAATGTAACTGAAGCCCTCAAGGATAGTTACTGGATTAATGCCATGCAATTAGATTACTTCTTGCTCCAGTAGCTAGGATTGAATCAATTAGATTACTTCTTGCTATTGCTTGCTGTCTTAGGATTAAACTTTACCAAATGGATGTTAAAGGTGCCTTTCTGAATGGTTTAATTGACAAAGAGGTTTATGTAGAACAACCTAAAGGCTTTGCTGACCCTAAACATCCTGACTATGTGTACAAACTTGAGAAGGCTTTGTATGGCTTAAAACAGGCTCCTAGAGCTTGGTATGAGAGGCTAACTGATTTTCTGTTAGGCCTAGGTTTCAATAGAGGAGATGGAGATAGAACTTTGTTCGTCCTTAGAAAAAGCTCTGATATATGCATTGCTCAAATTTATGTGGATGATATTGTATTTGGCTCTACTAACAAGTCTACCTTAGACAAGTTTGTTGAGCCTATGACAGGAACATTTGAGATGAGCATGATTGATGAGCTCAACTACTTTCTGGGACTACAAGTTAAATAGCTGGAGAATGGTATCTTCCTGAACCAGGAGAAGTATGCAAGGAATCTGGTGAAGAGATTTGACCTACAAGAGTCTAAGCCTTGCAAAACTCCTATGTCCTCTTCAGTGAAGATAACAAAAGATGGCACTGGCAGCAATGTTGATCCAACATTGTACAGATCCATGATTGGTAGTTTACTATATCTCTCTGCCTCTAGACCTGACATCATGTTTTCATACGTGTTTGTGCTAGGTACCAAGCTGAGCCAAGGCAATCTCACTTGATTGATGTGAAGAGGATTCTTAGATATATCTCTAGAACTTCACCTTTAGGCATTTGGTATTCTTATGACACTAACACTAACTTGGTTGGTTTCAGTGACTCTGACTGGGCAGGTGATGTGGATGACAGGAAATCCACAAGTGGGGGCTGTTTTTATTTGGGGAATAATTTGGTCTCCTGGCATAGCAAGAAGCAGAACTGTGTTTCATTATCAACTGCTGAATCAGAATGTGTAGCAGTTGGCAGCTGTGTTACCCAACTTGTGTGGCTCAAACACATACTTTCAGATTATGGGCTAGATAGTGATACACTTCTCATGTTCTGTGACAATCTAAGTGCCATAAGTATCTCTAGGAATCCTGTCCAACATTCTAGAACTAAGCATATAGACATAAGACATCATTTCCTAAGAGATATGGTAGAGGACAAAGTGATCAACATTGAACATATTGAGACAACAAATCAGCTTGCTGACATGTTTACAAAACCTTTAGATAGTGAGAGATTCTTCAGTTTGAGGAAATCTCTTGGCATGTGCAATATGTGAAAATGTTGAGGAAACTAGTGTTGTCATAACACCACTGACTAGCACTGGTATATTGGTTGTGGTGTAGTAGGTACTATGTTGTTTTTCTGTTGATTTTATATCCTTGTGAGTCTCATTTCATCTATGTTTTGTCATATGTGGCTTGTGTGGTTGAACTCTTAGATTAACAACTCTTTCTAGTTATCAGTTTCACATTTTTGTTTTGAAAAAGTAATAAAACTCTTCTGTTGTCTGAGGTTGTGATTGCCTAACATATGAAGAAGCTGGGGTACACAAAGTTCACTACTTTGATGTCTATTTAGTTGTGTCTTATTCATATGGAAGGTGTACATGACATGTGGAGAAGCTGGGGTGCATGATGTTGACAGCTTCAGTGTTACTCAGTTGTGCTTATTTACATGTTTCTGTTTGTTTGGGCAAGGAACACATGAGGGTGATCTTTTCTACTAGGGTGTTTGAGGTTTAGATTTCTTACATTTAGTAGCACTGATCACTTGGTGATTCTCTTGAATGCAGGTTGGTAAACAAGTATGCATAAGGAATTGGGGTGTTGGGGTGCATGATAAATGAATTGCCAACATTCAAGGCCTTTGTACTTGCCTAACTTGCTGATGTTAATGTTGTTACTGGGGTGTGTGGAGTTCAGGCTGCCCTCATTCAGTAGTGACATTAGCTTTGTGTTTAGCAACCTTCAGTTTTGGTTCAGATGAGTTATGAAAACAATAAAGATTATTAAGAGATGTGTGCTGTGCTGTTTGAGGAGTTTTTCTTGAAGTGTTTACCATCTGCCTATTTGACATTACATTGTTGCATTCATGTAGAACTGCATTGTTTTCTTTCTTGTTGTTGAGTTGTGTCGGTCTAGGCTTAGGGGGAGTATAATTAATAATTCATGTGTTGAGGCATACAACTTGGGTGACATACTGCATGTGACACACTTTTCTGTGATTTTCTATGCTGTGGAAGTGAATTTTTCCTTAAATTCATAACTGCTTATCTCTGTGTGTTTCTTGTTTTTTATGTTGCTTACTCATGATTTTGATCTGAACAATATGTCTGAGGTACTCAGTTGCTATATTGGTTAAGTTTCAGATGTATTTTTGGATGTATCTCAAGCTCTCACATGAATTTGCCTTGGTGAAGCCTGTACCTCCACCTTCGGTTTTGAATGTTATGGAATGTTATCCCAACATTGTGCACAGTCGCATGTCAACATTGAAAACAGGAACTCATAAGTTTTCAGTTTTCTGAAAACCGCTCTGGTTAACTGTTAATTAAACATCAAAGCTTGTGCGCAGGAAAACATTGTGGGAAAGTTTTACTTGGTTCAAATTTGATAACTGCCCATTAACATTCATTTTCCTTATTCACAGTTATTTCAAAAATCAAAACCCTATTTTCCTTAATTGTGCTTGTGATTTTCATATTTGTGCTTACTTTGCAAACTTTCTCTCGTAACTCTCAAATTCTCTCAATTTTCTCTGCGATTTCTTTCAAAACTTCTCTACTAACAATGGCAAGCAAGTCTCCCATGCAAACTCTTGCAGATGTTGCCCTGGGAAGTGAACCCACTGCTGCACGCACTCGTTCACACACTAGAGGTGCTGCTGCAAAGACAGTTGATGCTCATGTTGCTGAAAAAAGAAAGGCGATCCCCTACGTGCGACGTGGAAAGAAGTCCAAATAGGGAGAATCGACCTCCAATGTTGAGCCAACTGCTGATTCAACCACTCCCATCACCAATGAACCTGAAATTGAGGTAAACACTGCTGAACCCAACCCTGAACTTGATGTTGACTTAACTGTTGAGGGGGAGGGTAGTGATTCGGTTGAGAAAACTGTGAAAAGATCCATGGATAAGTCTGTGGACAAATTGGTGAGGAAGTGGATTAGGGCTGAGAAGAAAAAGAACAAGGGCTCTGGGAAAAAGTTGAAAACCATGTCTGAGACTACTAAGGCAAGGACTGAGGCCAGAAAAAGACAGGTGGAGAGGTTAGCCAAGAAATGGCTGAGAAGAAAGCTGAGGAAGAAGAGAAGGCTGCTGCTGCTGCTGCTGAGAGAAAGAGGAAAGGAAAGCAAGTAATGGAAGAGGAAACTGAGGTGGTTGATGTTGAGGATGAAGAGGAAGAAGAGGAGAAGGAAGAGGAGACTGAGGAGGAGCAGGATGTTACTGCTGATGTTGGGGCAACATCAACCACAGAGGAGTACACATATGGGCTGTATGTGGTCTATCCTGATGATGAGGGGAGCTACTTTTCTCCTTACTCTCTCTCTCAAGAGTTGGAGAAGAAGTGGGATTCCTTCAAAAGAAGGGAGATTCACACTGAAAGAGCCATAGAGATGGCCAGTTTCAAAGAGAACAATGTGATGGACTTGCTTGAGGCAAGAGGGTTGCAACAATCAGTGATGGAGTTGCATGACTATGCTCCTGAGATTGTCATGGAGTTCTACCTTAATCTCTCCAAATGGATCAGGGACTACAGATCTCCAAAATTTGGAAAGACTTGGGTGAGGGGGAGAGTCTTCAACATTGACCCCTACACCATCAACAAGATCTGTGGATTTCCTACTGCTGATGAATCTGAGGACCCCTATTATGATGATGTGATTGAGGACTTGAATGGAGGGTTGGTCAAAATCTGGAGAGATGCTCTGCCAACTACAAAACTCACCTCCCTGAGTGCTGTCTTGCACAAGATAGCTTGCTTCAACTGGCTCCCAAGCAAAAATGTTACTGTTTTGACTAAGGAATCAACACTCTTAGACTACAAAATCAAGAATGGGCTAGCTGTGAACATGGGGGAGAGGATTGTGAAGTCTATGTCTGAAGTTGTTGGAAGGAAAAATGGCATGCTGCCTTTTTCCCTCTCTCATCTGCAAAATCTTTAGCAAACAAGGATTGAAGACAAGTGTTACTGTGGGTTGGAGGAAGAATAATACTGAACTGACAATTCTCCCAAGCTACTTGTCTGGATCAAGAGTGAGAGACCTTCCATGGAATACAAAAAGAGTGGTGAGACCAAGGGCTGAAAAGAAGAAGGCTCAGGAGTTTGCTGGAACTTCAGTGCCTATGTCCAAATAAGAAGACTGCATGGTCATAACTTCTGCTTTTGTGGATCATTTGCTGAACTGGTATAGGGGGCAGGTTGCTGATTGTCAGAGGGAGATTGAGGAAAGAAAGGAACACCTTAAAGAGCTGGAGGACATGGTGAAAAATTTGGAGAAAATCCCTTCTTCACAAAAAGGGGGAGAGTAGTTCCAATTTTAAATTTTTGTCTTCTAGTTTATGTTTTGTTTCTTAAGAACTGCTAATATCTTTGAACTGTTGGTACATTAATCTCTAATTGGTTTTATTTGATCAAGGGGCTTGTCCTTGATATCTAGCTATGGCAAGTAACTCTAAGTACTACTGATGAACTGCTCTAACTGCTTTTGCTTATGAAAGTACATTTTGAACTACTTGTCTAGTTAACCTTTTATGCAGGAAACTTACTGGTTTCAATGTTGAGGCAACATTGATGAATGTTGAGGTCTGAATATATGTACATATGTGAATGTAGTGATGACCTTAATGCTTGTCTTTGTTAATTTAACTTTGAATTTGTTTGCTTGTATTGAGGGGGAGCGGTTTAGTAGTTTAATGTGTTTCTTGTTGATTATAACTTTCTGGATATAAGACTTGATTGGAACAGGTGTTGGTTTTGTGAATAAAGGCAAAAATGGGGAGATTGAAAGTGCAGGGCTTTCTGGAATCAATGTTAGACGATGCAATGTTGGACGATGTTGGGTTAACATTGTAGATAACATTGAAAGCCGAGAGTCTGTGCGAAAACTGTTATTTAGTTGCCAAATTTAAGTTTTGCCTTTATTCACATATTAATCAAGTTCCACAGTTTTAGTTGTTTATGTTTATGACCAGGAAGGTATCTTAAGCATAAGGAAGAGCTATGGAAGATTCCTTACTTGAAGTTTCCATAATTCAAGCTAAGTTGAATTAGTCAACACAACACGGTTTCAAAATAAGGAAACAAGCGAGTTGTTCTCTACGACGCGATTCTTTCCAGGATTCTGCGAATTGAAGAAGATGTGTTACCTTGTTAAATCGGTAACAATGGAAACACATTCTCAGGAAAGATTTGAAGTTCACAAAGAAGGCAAATTTCAACAAGGAAACAACAAGAGTTACCAACAAGGAAACACATTCTCATCTTGGCGTGCAAGACTCAAGAAATCTATAAAAGATGTGAAGTTGATCAAGATGAAGACAAGACAATCGTGCTAATAATCCGAGAGATTAATTATTCTTTGTATTGTCTTCGTCTTGTTTCGCGAAGTTTTTGTATCAATTGCTTAAGTCTAGTTCATAGAAGTTAAGTAGTTCTTACTTGTCTGCTTCGTTGAGTCCGATCAACAAAGAGCGTGAGTGAATTGTTGTGAGGAACGTTTTTGATAAAACCTTTATGGTTATTTGGCCTAAGGCTCAGAAGTTTTTAATAATATTGAAAACTTCTTAGAATTATTCTTCTTGTGTTCTTACTTCCGCTGCACATTATTATTATCAAGAAGATCAAAATAGAGTTAAGGCAATTCCATCTTAACTCTCAAAAGTGTTGTGTCAATCCACGGTCCAAAATTCTCCGGCGAGATTGTTCAAAATATACTTCATCGGAGAAGGATACTTTGTTCATCCCCAAACAGGAGGAGGTGACCAATAAAAGGTTAGAAGATACGAACAGGCATTGTATAGCTTAGAGCTACATGACATATGTAGCGTCGACTTATACATCAAGTTGTTCACCGAGTACAGATGGAAGAGGCGAATGAATGAAGACACGACAATTCCCTTATTTTTCGCCAAAATACCAAGCCCGTGGCGAGAAATGTTACTGCGAGAATATACACCTATTGGGGTTGACACACTTGCCCAAATGATGTCCTTTCTCAAGGTCAAGCTTAGCGAATGGTGCCAGAAGGCAGCAATTCAAAAGAATTTCAAGAGGCTGAAAAGAATCAACAAATCAGCCCGTCTTTGCTGCGACGATAATGACATCCCGACAGTCATTGCGGGCACCAGAAAGAAACCAAAAGAAGAAACATAGGGATCACCCCTATGAGCAAAGGAGAAGCAGGTTCTCCAGAAGATCTTCCTAGAAACCAAGAAGATTCTAGTCAAAGCAAAAGGCCCAAAGCTACAAATCGGGGCAACGATCAGGACCTAGCCGGGGAAGGACAACCTTCAGCCAAGGAAGCACCAGTAGACAGCCAACAAGGAGGACTTTCAGAAGGGCACATACAAGGGCAAACAAAAGTTTCAAGGATTGTAACTGTTGGACGTGTGGTGCCAAAGGACACATTTCAACCGACTGTCCCGAGAACCAGAAAAGAGGAGTCAGGCAGTTCGAAGCCACCCCAGAGTTCGAAGAAGCTGTCTACTTTCAGGACCTCGTTCAAGTTTACCAGTTTGAAGATATCCCTTCCGACGAAAGTATATACGAAGAAGACGAAGGACTGAATGAGTCTTCAGAGTCGGAATCAGAATCAAACTGAAGATGAGGAGATCCTCCACCAGGAAGTACTGGAAGACTTGTTAGGATTCTTCTCACAGACAAGCATATCCCACAAAGCCCTGATGAGGATTATGCGAGAAGACCCAAAATTGCGTGTTTACGATGGATTCACTATCGGAAAAATGGAAAGAACCTTAGCCCAGCTAAGCTTCAGACAAAGAAAACATCACATCATCTACAAAGTTACAGCGGGAGAGATTGCGATCCCAATGGAACTAACAAAAATGTGATGGAAATGCAGTTGGTTCCTATGAATGAGATTAAAGAGGAACTAGGACGGCTCAATCCAGAAGTCGCCCAAAAGATGTCATGGATCCATATAGGAGCCATTAGGATCTTGATCAAGGCGACATTCAAAGAAGGAGTAAATTCCCCAATCGACATCGCCATCTTTGATAGAAGGATTCAGAACCTACGAGACGCCTGTCTTGGAGGAATTTCAAGAAATCTGTTTGTTGGGAAGGTGGCAACATTCGTCTATCCGAAGATTACCTATAATCTAGCCAATCGAGATTTCAACAGGGTCCTCATTTTACATCAGGACTTCAAGAACAAGGAGCTTATGAAGGAAGGTAATAGGCCATACTCTATCACTTACAGTATCTCCTATGCACTATCCAACACCCATCATTCGGACCTTTTTCGAAGAAAGGAGTTTGTCGAGATACCTGAGATCTTTGATAAAGTGGCCCATGCAGTCAAACCAGAGATTTCTAATCTACCGCATATCCATGAGATGGATATGATCATCCGAGATCAATCAGTGTTCGGCAAAAACACTAGGCTAAGGTTCGAACCCAATAGAATTTCTTTCCAGGAAATAGGATGCACAGCCTTACATGGGGAAAGAAGACAATTGTCGAAGTTGTAATCGAACCGAAGAAGTTTACAACTAAAGGAGAACTACAGTGTCCAGGAGGGTGGGGAGAGGTCGAGGTGATCTTCGACAACACTCAGAAAGATAATACATTTCCATGCGATGCATTGTATTATCTGAAGCAGCCCTCGTTGGAAGATATCAAGGAAACCTAAAAATAGGTGGAATGGATTTTGTCATCAACAGGCGAGTAGGCAAGATCCCAGAACAATTAGTTCTTGGGATTGATTTTCTTGAGGATCATAAACCTTGGGAAGAACTATCAGAAGGAATGGAGTTCACGGTGTTGGGGAAAAGATACAGATTTCGATGACCACCAGTCCGTTCTCATTCTACATCTCGGTGGGGATGTTATACGAGAAATACCTAGTTGAACACTTAGCAGCATATATCGACTCAGGAGCAGGGATTTGCACAGCAAAACCAGGAGTTTTCCCCCAAAGAACTCGGAGAAGATTTACCGGTTATTGTTGGAAGAGATTTCTCCAAGAAGATCATCGTCTTTAGACGAGGAATAAAGCAGGTAGAAATATTAATTGGAGGAGCAGGAGGAACACCGTGGTACAAAGTCAAGACGCCTCCAATCTATTTCCATGATACCGGAGCCGATATCTTACTCGGCAACAATTTCCTGCAAACATTTAAATGTTTTACACAGGATAATGAAACAAGATGTCTTATTCTCACAACCACTTGTGATCATAAGATCTTGGTGCAACGATTGACGCAAGCGTTCTATCGCAAATTGCCAATTCAATTTCGCAGCAAGCGTGGTGATGAAGGAAAACTTCTACACCCGAAAATGAGAGATCAAAGGAAATATGGCGAGGCAATCCTACAACTTAGGATTGATAGCCTAGGCGGTCAGAAGACCAAAAGGATCAGAGACGAAACAATTGAGATCCTGAAGGCCAGCTTGGAACCAAGCCCTCACATAGACATCACTAACGAAGAACAGATTTCGATAGAAGATGTTCAAGGCGAAAATTCGGAGGAACTACGAAGAAGATCCTCTGGCATGGTGGGACTAGAATGAACTCAAGGCAACCCTAAGAGTTCAAAAGGGAAAGGAGAATGAGTTTATCAGATACAGGCCCATCCTGATGAACCAAGACGATCGAGAGGATATGCAGAAAATTCTTAAGGAACATCTGGACCTTAAGCTTATCTCACCAGGAGTCTCTCCATACAGCAGTCCGGGATTCCTAGTTAGAAACCACGTAGAAGTCAAGAGAGGGAAACCAAGATTAGTGATCAACTACCAAGGGATCAACAAAATCTTGGAATTTGACGGATATTATATCCCTAACAGAGAACACCTGATTAACTGCGTTCGTAACGCAAAGGTCTTCTCTAAATTCGATTGTAAGTCCAGTTTTTATCAAATCAAGATGGATGAAGAAAGCAAGAAATACACGGCTTTCTCCACACCACAAGGACATTATATATGGAATGTCATGCCTATGGGCTTGGCTAATGCGCCTCAGATATATCAAAGAAAGATGGATAATCTCTTCAAATATTATTTCAAATTCATGTTCGTATATGTTGACGATATTCTCATTGCATCGAAGAATGTCAAGGAACATATCAAGCATTTGGAAATCTTCTCAGATGTTTGTCACAAAGAGGGATTGGTGCTATCAGAAAAGAAGGTGGTAATCCTAACAAGGAAAATTGAGTTCCTTGGAATTGAGATTGACGAATCAGGTATCATTCTCCAGAATCATTTGGTGGAAAAGGTACGTGATTTTCCCGATGATCTCAAGATAGTAAAACAACTCCAAAGTTTTATGGGATTAGTTAATTTTGCTGGGATGTTTATTAACAACCTGGCAAGTTACAGGAAAGTTTTCAGTCCATTGCTTAAAAGGGATGCAGAATTCAGATGGACAGACGAACACAAGGAAACGGTACAGAAGCTTAAAGATATCTGTCAAGACCTCCCCAAACTTGCAATTCCTAATGATGAAGATGAGCTTGTACTCTATACGGATGCAAGTGATCATTGGTGGGCGGCGGTTCTAACAAAGGTGGAACCAAAAGGAGAAGTGCCATGCAGATACTGTAGCGGTCTCTTTACAAACGATGAGGCAGCAAGATGGCACATCAACGAGAAAGAATTCTTTGCAGTTCGAAAGGCCTTTAAAAAGTGGCATTTATTCTTACTTGCTAAAAAATTCATACTAAAGATTGATAATACTAGTGTCAAGGCTTTCTTGAAAAATAAAATAGAAAGCAAACCCGAGAAAGCCAGATTATTAAGATGGCAAGCCGAATGTCAATATTATGATTTTGATGTTCTTGTGATAAAATCTCATGAAAACGTTCTTGCAGATTTTTTAACAAGGGATGGAAGCACATGTGGCCGATACCATTCTTACAAGATGGAGGCACCAAAGGGAAAACCTGAAGGAGCTCAGCAAGGCAATTAATGGTCTAGCAATCAATGCAAAAGCCTCAGGTCACATACAAGAAAAGGATCTTAGCAAGGTCCAGAACGCGATGAAGACTACCTTGTTTGGTAGCACGAGCCTATGGGATAGTCTTATGGAACCTATACTCAGGGATGCTTCTACCTCAAAGGTACAAGCAGAACTAAAAATCGTTACTCTTGATGAGGGCGACTCAAGCAACACAAGACCGACTGGTGATCCTTTCGAGGAAGACACCACCAAGCAAACGGACTCAAGGGTGGAGACACCTAGAGAATCCAAAATTACCTCTGAAAAGAAAGAGGACGAGATTAGTCTTAGATCCCAAACAGGATCCTCTAAGATTGACAAAAACGAGCCGAGGGGACCTTTGATGGAATATCAAAGGACATGGGACAAGCTTCACACAAGAATGGGATTAATCCCAGGAAAATCCGTGGCCGATTGGTCCGGAAAATATCCAAGAATCTGGGTATATCAGGATCAAAACCTGATAGTATACGAGAATGGTTTGATTTTGGCTGCTTGGCCTCAGTATTTACCACATCACCAAAATTTCTGGAAATTTCAAAATTACCAGAATGGATTTTCGAGAAGGTGTACGAGACATGGAAAATGAATCATACACTTGAAAGAGGAGATACTTTAGAGTTGAAATTCATTTCAGCAGCTCCAGAGATCGCAGGAAAAGGATTCCATCAGAGCTTTCATTTCATCAAACTGCAAAGGCCAAACATGAAGGCAATGGAATATATCAAGCCTCCACCGGAGGGACAATTTCTGGTTTCCCCTATCTCTGAAGATGAAATTTCAACCAGGAGAGCATGGGGACTGTGGGTCTGTCTCACCGAGATGGACAAGGTTAAATATTCGTTCAAGATTTTCCATAAGTCTGAGAGCGGATCGTTCATGCTCAACAGCATGACGAACAGTACCACAGGGTTTGCGGAGATGATGTTCGAGAAAAAACGACAAACATTGTGGAAAAACGAGATCCCAGCAACAGCTGAAACAAGCCGGAAGCTGTGCAACATGATACATGCCGGCCGATGGAAAGAACGGATCTGCTCCAAGTGTCCCGACCAAAAGGAACCCCTTTTCGGAAAAGGATTCCCAGTAAAACGGGACAAATGGGATAACGACAAGGAAGGGCTCCCAGAAAGGGAAAGATGCCGCGTAACGGGGCTACTTTTGCTGACAAAGGAAAAGGAGCCATGTGAACAACCAGGTCCACCCATGTGAACGATAGAGACGGGTGAGCAGTCAAGACAACCTCCACTATCAGACTAATAATGGAGGGACCACCAGACCAAGTGGATGCAAAAGCAGCCATATGATTAGAGACCACTCTTATCAGAATAATAAGGGCGGACCCCAAGACTCAGTGGAACACGCAAGCCATGACGACTCCACTCCCAAGTATCAGTGAAGTCCGCATTTGAAATCTGGGACCCCATCTATATAAACGAGCTGGAGAAAACAGAAGGGATCAAGCATTCTCGACTGCTTTTTTAAAAAATAAAATAAGGCTGTAATAAGTTTGAGTATTTAAAGTTTGAGTGTTTAAATTTCGAGTGTTTATTTCCAGTTCTATTGTAATAGTTACGAGTGTATGAGTGTTGGAAACAAGGCTACCATGAGTAGCTAAACAAGTAACTCCTCTCTAAAGGGGTTATGAGAGTTATGTAATAAATAAGTTTCCACATATATAAATAAAATCAAGGCTTTCGCTTAAGCGTGTTGATGTTTGATGATCTTTTAAACATTTCATTTTGGAAGTTATCTCTTACGCCCGGAGTAGGAAACGAACCAGGGCTGCGCTGATTATTGTTGAAGGAGCCATTGCAGAACCATCGGTTGCGTTCAAGTGGTTGAAGGCGTGGTTTCTTTGTAAAATCTGGTGGAATACCCGACGGTAGTACGGTCAAACGAGGTACCTTTCAATTGATATGTTTTAAGTTATTAATACGGAAGCATGCTGGGCCTGATATGGTCGTAATGGACTATTTCCAAATTTAAGGTTTCGAAAAGGATAATTCTAAAACTTCTGGGGTCAATTTTTAATTTTTATTAGTTAAAATTCAATTATCTTTCGGCCTTGGGACTTGAATCAATGAACACCTATTTTACCTACGAGAGTTCCCTTGACCTGGTCCGTATAAAGTCTCACCAAAATGCAACAGGGAGGCGGTGTGTGTTGTGGATAAATTCGCAAGTGCACGAAATTGTAACAAGTAATAAAGTGAAAGATAGGATTGTCGATCCCACAAGGAATAAATAATTAATTACCAAAATTTATTAACTCTAATTTTATTTGAGAAATCGAATTTCAGATTGTTCAAGCGAAAAGATTAACAATTTACTAATAAATAAGTGTAGACAATAAGAGAAGAGCTGGGAATCATGATTTCACCGTCATTAGTCTGATCTAACTTTTAATTAAACATATTATTACGAGTTTCACGTTCAAAATTGTTGTTGGTTATCACCATTTATGTTTTATGTACTCTTTCTCAAGTTATACATAAATTCTACAGCTTTACGACTAGAAAATGAGTCTAGTTACAAAGATGTGCACATATATGTTTGGTGGTGATTTTATCAACCACGTGAAAACGATAGATATATTTCTATTCTATTGAGAATTCACGGTATTTACTTCAAAGCTATTTCACGAAAACCTCCTCTCGGTTTCAATTCGATCCTTAGTTCATCCAAAAGTTGGCCAGAATTTTAGAAGCATTATATTCACAAATAAATACACCAACTATTTTGACATCGTAACAATACGTTTTTGTTAAAGGTTAGATCATCGTAATTAGGCTACGTCACTATCCCATCAAGGTAAATTTAGCACATAATGGAATATAGAACAAGACTATAAGATAAATATAACATCATAAAGTAAAGAGAGAAAAGTAAAGAGAGTTTAGAGATCGTTACAGATTTTTACTTCCGTAAAGCCTCCGGTGGACTCCCCCGTACAAACTCCGAATTACTCCTCCAAATTACAAACTACTAGTGAATACTACTACTATAGAAAGACTACTTATTGAAGAGAGAATGAAGAAGATTGGTGTGTTCAAATATGGAAAATGTGAGGTCTATTTATAGTTGAAGAAAAAGCATAAGACGACATCTCGACCGTTCATCTTGTTTTGATCCAATGGTCCAAAGTTGTCACAAAAGTCATCTAATTGATCACAAAAGTCATCTAATTGATGAATTATTGTTCACAAAAGTCATGACACTCTAGAGTCTTCCATTTGGAAGCTTGCAAGACTGAATATGGACCATTGATTAGCCATTTTGATCCGACGGTCATCGAGCGCGCGAGTTGCGTATGTACATTTCAGCTTTGTGCAACTTCACCGTTTTGGTCATAACTTTCTCTCCAAATGTCGGAATCGCAAACCGCTTGTTGCGTTGGAAACTAGACATCTGTGGCTTTCCATTGATATAAAGAAGCAAACATAACTCAATCTACACAGGTGTCGGTGAATTTTTGAAGTTGCGGTTCTTGATTGACAAATCATCTTTCAACCTACTAAACATGAAAATAAACATAAAAATACCACAAAACTATCAAGAATAATCAATTAAACAAGTGTAAAAGCATGATAATGATGAGTGTTTCCCAAACTCATCAGTGTGCACCAATTCGAGAATCACAGGGAGGTAATCTGCCTATTTTAAGATTACAAGGGGGTATTGCGCCTATTTCATAGATTACAAGGGGGTAATTTGCCATTTGCTCTCTTTTATATTGGATTTCACAATCCAACCCAAGTAACTTGCAATCCACGTCCACTGTAAAGATGAAGTTATTCTAACTTTTAAGAGATACTTCAAGCTTCATTGGTTCATTTTAACGATGCAATAATAATGCTTCCATTTATGACTGGCCATCAAGATAAATAAGTATTCTCTCTCATAGATTGAGAACATTTGATTCCTTAGACAAAAACCTAACTTAGAAAGCAATATGGTCCTTCTTGCATTAGGACTACACTAATGCATTACCATTATCCTTCGTCTCAATAATAGATGGTTCAATAAAATTATGTGTAGTTAATAGAAGAGCTTCATCCATAACATGTTTAAGAGTTTCAATAGCCTTTTAAGCCTTTGGTGACTATTTAAAGGGCCAATTCCTCAACATTTGAGTTACATGGGGTGCTAATTTGGCTATAATTGATAGGTTTAAGTTTTAGTGTAAATTACGGCTTGACATACGACTCACCAGATTGCGATAGTATAGTGAGAAGTATGATTGTGCTTGTAGATTATTTGTTGTGTAACTTTCTAAATCAAATTCGTTTTTAGGATTAAAGTTCTTACTCTACTAGTATCGCGTGACATATGAAATTTGGGTGAATATGCGCGTCCGTCATTCTTCTTCATCACTTTCCCACCAAGCACCCAATCAAGCAAATCGTCAAATACATCTGCAACCCAATCTTGGGCACATTAGTCATTCTCTTGTTATATATCGCTTTCGGTGGTAAATACCATTTCATAATTTCAAATCTCTGTGTTAGACATGTGAGGCTAGATAGAGTATTAGCTAGAAAGATTTTATAAGATAGCAAAATAGATTCAGCACCTTTCATGTTGAAGAAGCTGAAGCATATGGGAAGAAGACTCAAGAGGATCAATATTAAGACACAACTCGATATGTGCATGAGACTGCGACAAAGGTTTATCTAAGATACTTTGCAATATATTTTAGACGCGTAACATTTGAGTTACATGGGGTGCTAATTTGGCTATAATTGATAGGTTTAAGTTTTAGTGTAAATTACGGCTTGACATACGACTCACCAGATTGCGATAGTATAGTGAGAAGTATGATTGTGCTTGTAGATTATTTGTTGTGTAACTTTCTAAATCAAATTCATTTTTAGGATTAAAGTTCTTACTCTACTAGTATCGTGTGACATATGAAATTTGGGTGAATATGCGCGTCTATCATTCTTCTTCATCACTTTCCCATCAAGCACCCAATCAAGCAAATCGTCAAATACATCTGCAACCCAATCTTGGGCACATTAGTCATTCTCTTGTTATATATCGTTTTCGGTGGTAAATACCATTTCATAATTTCAAATCTCTGTGTTAGACATGTGAGGCTAGATTGAGTATTAGCTAGAAAGATTTTATAAGATAGCAAAATAGATTCAACGCCTTTCATGTTGAAGAAGCTGAAGCATATGGGAAGAAGACTCAAGAGGATCAATATTAAGACACAACTCGATATGTGCATGAGACTGCGACAAAGGTTTATCTAAGATACTTTGCAATATATTTTAGACGCGTAACATTTGAGTTACATGGGGTGCTAATTTGGCTATAATTGATAGGTTTAAGTTTTAGTGTAAATTACGGCTTGACATACGACTCACCAGATTGCGATAGTATAGTGAGAAGTATGATTGTGCTTGTAGATTATTTGTTGTGTAACTTTCTAAATCAAATTCATTTTTAGGATTAAAGTTCTTACTCTACTAGTATCGTGTGACATATGAAATTTGGGTGAATATGCGCGTCCATCATTCTTCTTCATCACTTTCCCATCAAGCACCCAATCAAGCAAATCGTCAAATACATCTGCAACCCAATCTTGGGCACATTAGTCATTCTCTTGTTATATATCGCTTTCAGTGGTAAATACCATTTCATAATTTCAAATCTCTGTGTTAGGCATATGAGGCTAGATTGAGTATTAGCTAGAAAGATTTTATAAGATAGCAAAATAGATTCAGCGCCTTTCATGTTGAAGAAGCTGAAGCGTATGGGAAGAAGACTTAAGAGGATCAATACTAAGACACAACTCGATATGTGCATGAGACTGCGACAAAGGTTTATCTAAGATACTCTGCAATATATTTTAGACGCGTACCCTTACCTTTGAATACAATACACAGGGTGATGACTTACTCATTCAACTTGATAGACGATCACCGAAGTAATGTATGATACGTTATGTGTAAAAGTCGTGGTCGTTTTGCCCAGACATATTACATCTCATATAGCCTCTCTCGGATGGAGTTAATATGAGAAAACCTAACCAAGTCGCTCGCAAACTTCACACAAAAGAGAGGTTTATGTCAAATGAATTGGAAGACGAGGACATTAAATACATCGCGTGGCTGCATAGATACCGAAACTGTCGGATTCTTATAATCATGGTTTGCAAAATCTCTCACCTTTACGGTACGATTAGTTGCAGAGCGTGGTGCTGTGAATTAAGTCGACGATTGGGTGAACCACGTAGAAACTCATGTGTAGTTGTTTTTCGTTTATGTATGTGTGTTTTATGTTTAGGTGCAAGTGTAATTCAACTTAAGTCTGACGAGATAAAATTAGATAACCAAGAGTAAAAAACACAATGCTCAATTTCCCTAATTTCGCCTAATTCTCTTCCCAATAATAAGACAAACAAACGTCCAACTCTGCCATAATTTAAAAACTTAATGCTCAAAATAAAATTTTTAAAAAACCTCCAAAAAAGGCAAAGGCATCTTTCACAACGCACACATTTCCAAATATTTCGGTCTCCAAGGAAAAGCATAAATAATTTAAAAAATAAATAGCTGTTGTACATTGTAATTAAGAAAAAGATTAAAGCCTTAAACCAACAGTTAAAATACACACACCCAAAGGCGCACGTTAGCTGCGACCGCCATTAACAACCACCAGACCAAATGATCTCTCTCTGCCTTACTTCACTGCAACAACCAACCTTTCTGCCTTCACTCCGACCTATACGTATACCTATACATACAACACAGTTGAGCAGCAACAACAAGAGGCGGTTGAGGAATGGAAAGTGCAGGGCTGAGTTGTTATCGGCCGACGCGCCGGTCGCTTTGGCCATCGGCGCGTGCATTCTAAACTCGCTGATATTTCCGTTGAGTCCTTCGAAAGAAGATACGGAAGCTGAATCGCTGATTGATTCCGCCGACGCTAGGTTTGCCGTCATGGGTATCATAAGCTTCATTCCTTATTTCAATTGGATGGTAACTTTCGTAAATTGTTTATTTTTTTATTTTACTAATTTTCTTTTATTTTAAAATTGATGATATTCTTTTTTGTTTTTAGAGTTGGGTGTTTGCTTGGATGGATACTGGAAATCAGCGTTATGGTGTTTATGCTATCGTCTATTTGGCTCCTTACCTGAGGTTTTTCTTTTTTCCATGTTTGATTATATTTGATTTCACTTTTTAAAATTATTTATTAGCAGTAAATATGTTGTTAAATTGGCTTTTTGGCTTATTTTTGAAGTGTTATATTAGATGGTTAAGTTAATTTTATTGCAGGATTATAACAAATAAAGTTACATATTATAATGCTTTTGAAGTATTAACGTTTCACGAAATGGGTAGATGATGAGTTAGTATGAAAATTAGATGGTATGAGTTGCAATTTCGAGCTTGGGGGTAGAATGCGTATGTTGTTTATGTATTATGTTTCGAAAGCATCAACAAGATTTCAGGTCATGTAGTTTTGTGATGTTTGCTCTGCGTGTTCTTAAGAATATCGGAGAAAAATTCTTCTAATCCTTAGAGTTTAATGAGGTTTAATCAATTGTTGTATCTACATCAAATTTTAGTATTCACTAAGTGATCTTGCATATGCTTCGAGATGTATTCACTCTGTCTTGAATGTTTGTCGTAGACTTGCATTGAGTGTTCGATTAAGTGTCAAGCTTGCCCAACGTAACTTATTTCCGCCTTTATACTTTTTTCTCTTCCTGTGTGATGTTTGATCTCACATACTTATAAGCTTTTCTCTACTGGTTACAGCGACACTGTTTCATTCTGGTTTCTTAATGCTTTTGAAATATCTGAAGTCAAAGTGCTTTGCAAAAAGTTTGAATTGGTGGCTTTTCCAAGTTTTTTTTTTTTTCATTGTAACTATAGGTATGCTAAATGTTTTGTTGATAGTATTCTTTGGAATGAAGTGGAAGTGTCTTTTTTTCAGGTCAAATTTTTCAATATCTCCTGAGGATAGCTGGCTGCCAATTGCTAGCATTCTCCTTTGCATCCTTCACATACAGGTGGAGAATTTTAACTCTTTAACTTTCAAGATTTTCCATGACAACACGAATTATTAACTTGGAGTCTTGATTCATTGTTCGCTTTGTTTGGCAGCTAGAAGTGAGTATTAAAAATGGAGATCTTCAGGGCTTTCAAGTCTTCAATGATGTTGCAAAACGTCTGTCATCATTTACTGGAAAGAAGAATCAGAGGAACGTTGAGGAGGTACTTGCAACCTAAAACACAATTAAAAAGAATAGATTGCCAACACTGCACTTATATTATACCTGATAGGTGAACCTGTACATTATCTTATTAGCAGCTACTCCCTCGTCAAATAAGAAAATTGCAGTTCCTCACTTACTTTCAACACTTCATCAAATTAAAATTATTTTGATCTCAATCTTTGGATAGTTATACCCTTTAATCTTCTATCTATTTAACATTGCCACCTGTTTAACCGATGGTCAGTAGGGAGGGGTGTGTTTCTGTTGTACTAACTATGAGCAATTTTGTTAACGAGTGTTTAGTTTTGAAAACATTGTAACTGCAAATTGGCTCAAGTATGCGATTTCACATTCATAGGGATTATGCAGGGAATGATTTGCTTATTGGGGATAAGTAGATTTGATATAGGAATCGTCCCTTTTCCATTCACTACAAACAGGTCGTATGAATGGTTTTTTGGCTAAAACTTGATTTGATATTTCCTTGTTTAATATGAAGGTTGAAAGAGAAAATTTCCACAATTTGCCATCGGTTAATGACAAATACAGAGATGATATAAGGGACTGGGCTGCTCCTCAGAAACCTACCAAAGACCACAAAATCTTGAATGAAGATGAAGAGGGAGATGAAGGTTCAAAGCATTAACAAACCTGAGGAGATGACTGGCAACTACATGTACTGTTGGCTATTTTGGATATGAACAACGAGTTTCCAACAGTTATCATTACTTTTGCTGGCTTAGAAGCAGCACAAACTACCCACAAGTTGACGAGAGTTGATTTGGAGAATGTCACAATATTCAAGTTTCAGTAGCCATACAAATTGTTCAGTAATTACGTTGTTTACCTATTCATTATGTCGAAAACTGTTATCTTTGCAAACCCTTAGATTTAGGCATGGATAATATAGGGTTAAAAATAATTTCCTAAGAAAGAAAGCTAAACTTTAATGGTTGTGCTGATGATATGGGTCACATGAAAAATGTTAACAAATAAATAGGACTATTTACCCTTTTGGATTTCTTTAGAGAAAAGGGTGAGTGTTTTTTTTTTTTTTTTTTTTTTTTATATATATGAATTAAAAAATAAAGTATGAGTATCGTGGTATTATACAGAGTGCAGAAGATTTAACTCAAAATATATTTGATATTTGTACAATATGCAACAATTTTTGGGATTTTAGACACAGTAGATAGTAATAAATTCTGCTTGTTGAATGGCCAGGGCATTTTACAGAGCCTCTTTATAATATATTATATCGTACTGTTGCGAGTTGCAAATATTGGTAAACATTCAGAACGTTTGGGAAAATGTGATTGTGCACATTACTAATTCTAAGTTCACTTTTCATCTGAACTTCCTCACTCTTTAGTCCCACATGACCGATTCTTGGCTTTGGAGAAACGTGTGCAAATGCCATGATATTCTGCCAAAAGGGCTTTGTTTCAAAATCTTCCCATCATCCGAAGTTAGATTCTTTGAGGATCCTTGCCACGCTCCTCGGTTTTAAATTACCATACCTTCCTGCTTCTCCAGCACCAAGACAAATTATTTTTTGAGTTTTCCTCTCCATATTATAATTCTTTTTAATATATACACTAATACAAGTCATTGGCAACGGGCTATCCGTCGTCATTGACCAAGTCATTGGCGATGGGAAGCCCTGCGCACTCAAAGAAACACGTACAATCGAAAGCGATAAATAATAATTAACACACAAGATACAATTTGTTTGCCCATTTCGACTATGTCTATCTCTTGGGGCGATCCAATGTAGGATTTCACTATGATGATAATGAGCGATTTACGATTACAAATAAAATACAATTGTGTCTCACAGATTAACAACCACCTCTCACAACGTCTCTCAATCTTACAAGTGTTTTTCTGTCTTATTTTCATCTCTCCATTTTTTCCATACTCTACAAAGATGTCCAAATTATATATTTATAGCTACTAGGGCATCAGAATCAAGATGGGCCGAAACCGGGCCGCACGATGCGCAATTACGCGTCAGCCGCACGATGCGCAATTACGCGTCAGCCGCACGATCAAGACCGCAACGTGACTCCTATAGCGCCAATTTCTGGACGAACTCCAGTACGTAGCGCCGCCCAGGAGTGATCAGAATCCAATAGCGTCCCACATGCACGATCACCGACGTGGCGCCTCGCCGTAGTGCCACTCCCTAGTTGCACGTCTGATATGTTCTTCGTTCTCACTGTTGTTAGAACTTCAGTCTTCAATTTGAGTACACTGTCTTCATTGTTCAGGCTACGCAATCTTAACAATCTCCCACTTGGAGACTGAACCACTCAGACTGCTCCCACGAACCAAGACCTCCATCACATTCATCAAAGCTATCATCATAGAAATCCACAAACTCTAGAATCGCCAATCCTCGAATTTCTTCAAATTCCAAGGCCAGTTGAAGCCATGCAAAGCTTCAACTTCTCTAGGGTCACAACCTTAGTCAACATATCAACATGATTTTCAGTACTTCGAATCTTCACAAGCTGCAAAATATTCATCTCCAAGAGATACTGTATGTAGTGAAACTTCAACTCAATATGCTTTGTTCTCGAATGAAACGCCGAATTCTTTGCCAAGAAAATAGTTCTTTGACTATCACCGTAGAGAATGCTGTTACTCTGCCCTCTACCCAATTCACTCAGAAAACCTTGCAACCATACCATCTCCTTGCTAGCCTCTGTTACTGCTACGTACTCAGCTTCAGTAGTAGATAACACCACAATCTTCTGCAAGTTTGAACCCCAAGAAATTGCAGTACCACCCAAAGTAAACACATACCCCGTAGTACTTTTTCTCCCATCAAGATCACCCGCTAGATCAGCCTTAGCACCAACATAGCCACATAGATTTTCGCTCGATCCTCCAAAACACAACACCATGTCTGTAGTACACCTCAAGTGTCAGAATCCACTTTATTACTTCCTAGTGTTGTTTCCCCGGATTGCTCATGTATCTGCTAACAACTCCCACTACATGTGCAATGGTTGGCCTCTTGCACACTATATAGAGTCGTTATCATTCCAGCACGCTCCCACCCACCACTAGGCGACTCCTTCTTAGATAATTTAAATTGACTACCCAAAGGAGTACTTACCGGCTTTGCACCATCCATGTTGAATCTCTTAAGAACCTTCCCAATATATTCACCTTACGAAAGATTCAGCTTCCCTGAAACCGTGTCCCGTGAAATACGCATGCCCAAGATCTGCTTTGCCTCGCCAAGATCTATCATAGAAAACCGTTCAGACAATTGTTTCTTCAACTTGTTCACCTCTTGAACACAAACACCAATTATCAACATATCAACAATGTACAATGGCAATATAATGAAAGAATTGTTGAACCTCATAAAATAGCAACAATGATCAACATTGCACCTACTAAATTTAATATCATGCATGGAACCATCAAATTTCATGTACCGCTGACGTGGGTCTTTTTCAAGACCGTTCAAGCTCTTCTACAGTTTGCAAACAAGCTCAGTGTCACCTTCAGCCAAGAAACCTTCTGGTTGCTTCATATAGATATCTTCTTCAAGGTCACCAGGAAGAAACGCCGTGTTTACCAATAAATCCTCCACCGCAACTATACTCAGAACCATTCTAATAATTGTCAGCTTCACCACCGGAGAATATATATCCGTGTAATCAACGCCTTCATTTTGTTGAAAACCCTTCACAACCAATCTTGCATTGTAAGGCTTGCTTCGATCGGATTCTTCTTTAATTCTATACACCCATTAATTATGCAAGGCCTTCTTTCCCCTTAATCTCCACGAGTTCCCATGTGTTATTCGCGTTAAAGGAATTCATCTCATCTTTCATGGCAAACTCCCATTTGATCGAATCAACACTCTGCATTGCTTCTGCATAACTCTCTAGCTCACCACTATGAATCAGCAAAAGATAGTGTATAGCAGAGCCATATCTCTTCGGAGCCTGAAGTTGTCTACTTGACCCCAACCTATATGCTAGCGTAAGAAGTTGTGACTCAAATTTTTCATGTCCGTGCAAGACCTCCTCTTCATCTGAATTTGGCACATCAAAATCCACAACATCTGGTTTATCATTCCAAATGTCATCACTGCAAGTAATCGGTGCACCCAATCTATCTTTGTACAACACATGCTCATTAAATATGACATCACAACTATGTAGTACTTTTTGATTTTGATCATCCCAATTTATAACCATAACCATCACCACCATATTCCAATAAGCGTAAACTTCACATATTTAACATCCAACTTACTTCTAGCAACAACATCAGTATGAACATATGACACACAACCAAATACTCACAAATATGATAGGTTTACCTCTTTACCACTCCAAGACTCCTTCGGAATACCATACTCCAGTGGAATGGACGATTCTCGATTGATGAAGAATGCTGCAATGTCAACTGCATACGCCCAAAACCCCTTCGATAATCCACTCTTCAATCTCATGCATCTGGCCCTCTAATTTAATGTTCTGTTCATACACTCTGCAACCCCATTTTGTTGAAGGGTCCCCTTAACTGTCTTCTCTTTGTGAATGTCGTTATTTGCACAATAATGTTTGATCTCCGCAAGTTCATACTCGCCACCATTGTTAAACCTCAAACACCTCACATTCAGACGAGTTCTCGATTTTCTACTCATGATTTTCACTTCTCGAAGACATCAAAAGCTTCTAATTTCTGCTTCAAGAAGTACACCCATAACTTTCTCGTAGCGTCATCGATGAAAGTCATGTAATACAATGCTCCACCAAGGGATGCGACTGGCGCCGGTCTCCATAAGTCACTATGTACCAACTTCAACTTCTGCTTCTTGAGAGTTCTACCACTTCTTGAGGATCTGACTCTCTCAGAGACCCTTGTGATTTTTTTTTTGTGACACGACAACTTACTCTTCGAACGCAGATGCTTCATCCCTTTCTCACTCATATGACCAAGTCGACAATGCCACAAATAAGCATCACTACGTGCATCGACAATCCGAATGCTATCCCGTTTGATATCAGTCATATACAAGGTGCCCTTTTTCAAACCCCGAGCCACCACCATGGCTCCTTTAATTGTTCTCCAAACACTGAACCAAAGTTAAGATCATAAGTCATAACCATCATCATCCAACTGCCCTACAGAGATCAGATTTCTCTTAAGGCAAGGAATGTGTCTCACATCATGCATCGTCCATTATCAAATTTAACACGAATATCTCCCGTTCCCACATCATCCTAAGAGAAATTATTGCCTAGATAGACCCTTTCAAAATTTCCAGCAACATAATTCTCCATTAAACTATTGTCAGGGCAAGCACGAAATGATGCTCCAAAATCTAAAACCCAAGACTCTATTGGACTTTATACAGTTAGAATCAGTGCATCACTATTCCCTTCAGTGGTTGTGTTTGCTGAGTTTTCATCCTTCTTTGGTGCTCGACAATTAGCTTTGTAATGATCATTCTTTACACAATTCCAACACTCATTGTAACTCTTGTCTTTCTTTGACTTTCTCGATTTCGAGCCCCATTGCTTTGATCCACCTTTAGCTTTCGTACTCAGAACTGATCTTGAAGAATTCCCCGACGAACTACCCGACTCATTTCTACAAATTTCCTCACAGAAAATCATGTTTCTCACTTCGTCATACTTCAACCTTGCCTTCCCGATTGATGCACTAACAACCGAGACTGTTCTGCTCCAACTCTCTGGCAAGGAGGATAACAAAATTAAGGCTTTGACTTTGCCGCCAAAATCAAATCCGACTAAGTTTAACCTTGACACAATCAAGTTGAACTCATTAAGATGATCCTACACCAGAGTGTTCTCCGTCACCTTCAAGTAGAACAGACGTCGCATCAGATAGGCTATGTTGGTTGCTGATGGTTTCTTGTACATGTCTGCAATAACCTTCAGTATCCTCTTCGAGGTTTTCTCCTTCGTGGTGTGGAACGCCACATTTTTCTCTAGAGCCAACTGAACCACGCTCAACGCCTTCCTATCAAGAACTTTCTAGTCTGCATCTGACATCTCCATCGGTTTATCTTTCAATGGTTTACAAAGATCTTTACCATATAATAAATCCTCGACCCGCATCTGCCAGAACTAATAATATGACCCATCAATCTTTTCGATTTGCGTTTTACCTCCGGCCATTATACAACTTTTGTAGAATTGCACTGTCCCTCAGAATAGGGTGCTCTGGTACCACCTGTTGCGTAGTGGAAAAAGTGCAAAACCACAACAAGAACAGAGAAACACGCACAAATCGAAAGGGATAAATAACAATCAGCACACAAGACACAATTTGTTTAACCAGTTCGACTATGTCTACCTCTGGGGGTGATCCAAGCCAGGATTTCACTATGATGATGAGGAGCAATTTACGATTATAAATAAGATACAATTGTGCCTCACATATTAAGAACAATCTCTCACAATGTCTCTCCATCTCACAAGTGTTTTTCTCTCTTATTTTTATCTCTCTCACTACAAGATTTTCGAGCACTAGCTACCAGAAAATAGCGAAAGCGACGCGGTTGCTACTCATTAGCGACCGCATGTCCGTCGTGACTTAAGTTAGCGATGTCTTTCCGATTGCCGAAGTTGGTAGCGACCGGCCTGCCTTCGCCGTATAAGGTAGTGACAGAAAGCTCGTCGCTACTATTTAGGGCAACATTAATGTTGCCCTAAACCCAACTGGGCCGCAGCTAGGCGCAGGTAGCGACAGGATGCCCGTCGCTAGTTTTGACAGTAGCGACAGGAAGCCCATTGCTACTTTTCTAGTACATATTAAAAAAAATTCTCCCCTAACTCATTTCATCAGACGCAATTTCAGTCGCCCCCTTGCACTGTCGGCAGTGACTACCTGTTCGGAATAGGCACCGCCTTGCCATTGCGCCTTCGGATTGTTGTAAGTCGTTCTTGTTTTCTTCAAATCATGTCTTCTTTTTGAGGATTTAGTTGTAATTTCTAATGTAATTAGTTAGTTCTTATAGATTTTGGTAAATTTGAACGAATTGCTTTAGATTTCAACTATAATTTCGAACTAATTGCTTTACGAATTGTTAAATTTTGTTAGATTATGCTTCACATACAAGATTATGCTTTAGGAACCTTTAGGAATTAAAATCATTATATTTAGTTGTTAAACATCGACTAATTGTGTTAGATCTTGTAGATTTCATGATTTATAGATTTCATTATATTTAATTTCGATTAGTCGATCATCTTAGGAACCTTTAGGATACCGTTAGATTTCGTTGAATTTTTACCCTTTTCGGGAAGGGGCGACGGAAGTTGCGAGCGACTTATGGTCACAAAATGGGGCGACGACTAGGCTGTTGCAACATTGGTAAATTGCTACCTCCTGACGGTTGCCAGTCATTAACGACCACATTTTTGCGATAACATTTTGGTCATTAGCGACCGCAAATGCGGTTGCTAATGCTGTGACATCTGGTAGTGTCTATCTATCTGCCAAGCTCTACAAACACATCCAAATTACTTATTTATAGCTGCTAGGGCATTAGAATCGAGAAGGACCGAAACTGGGACGCGCGATGTGCAATAGCGCGCCACGCGCCCGATCAAGACTACAATGCGGCTCATGTAGCGCCAGTTTCTGGACGAACTCCAGTACGTAGCGCCCACATGCATGATCACTGCCGTAGCGCCACTCCCATGTTGTACGTCTGAACTACTCTCCGTTCTCACTGTTGTTAGAACTTCAGTCTTTAATTTCTGTACACCGTCTTCATTGTTCAGACTATACAATAACATGAATGAAAGGAAAAAGGGTCATTTTTAGCTTTTCTTGTAGTGAAACCGGTTTTTATTCAGTAACTTAGGGCAGTTAATAAACAAAGGACGGATTTCTTTTCTGCCCTTTAACTTTGCCTAAAATTAATTTATGCCCTTTTTGGTTCGGGCTGAGCTCCAATTCCTCCAACCGCCGCCTAATTCTCGTCGGATTAGGGCTCTACGCAGTCGATTTGGACCTGCCTAATTCAACGTTGTCAAAACCCCTTTCTACTACTAGAGCATCGACGGAATCTTGAGCTCGTGTAACACACTGGTGATCGTGATAAAGGTGGGGGGGGGGGGGGGGTACTGGAAGAGGAAGGGGATGGTGATTTTTCTTTAAATGTATTGTTTTTTTATAAATGAATTAATTTTTTTAAAATGTTTTTTTATAACTTTTATAAATTGTTAAAGATATAAAAAGAATTATATATATATACATATATCTGTATGTATATATATATATATATATATATATATATATAATATGGGTGCAAAGTGCAATTTATTATGAGGTGCAAGTATAATTTGTAATATTACAAGGGTAAATATTTTTTTGCCTAAAAATATGATGTGGCACGACAACTTATTGACTCGGCGTGACAACGTTTTGACTATACTGACGAATCAATAATTTAGCTCGAATAAGACGAATTGTGTCTCTGCATTCGAATTTTCAGATGCAATAATGCATTGAAAATTCCCAATGCAAAAGTCTCTGCATCGAAAAAATCAAAAGTCAGCACATGACGCGTGGTGACATTTGGTTGGTGCTGATACTGCATAGAAAAAATTCCCATGCAATTGCTCATATAATAATTGCATGGGAAAAATCCGATGCAATTGATTTTTAGCAATTGCATGGGAATATTCCGATGCAATTGTTGACAAGCAATTGCATCGGTTTTCCCATGCAATTGCATGGGAAAATTTCTATGCAATTGCTTTTCAGCAATTGCATGGGAAAAATCCGATGCAATTGCTATGTTGCATGAAAATATTCATATGCAACATAATTCAAAATTATTTTTAAAAAATGGCACGATTATTCCGCCACTTTTTAAAATTTCCCCTTTTATTAATATAAATAATTCATTTAAAGTATATTTTTTTAAGTTTTAAAATATTATTTTTATGAAAGAAATACGTATTTTATACTAATTTATACATATTTCTAAAATAAGAATTTGATTAATTTTTCAAGATATACACATTGTATTTAAACTATAATCTAAAAATATTATTCTATCGATATACGTATTTGTAAAATATTCTTATACAATTTCCTATACATAGGTAATTATATTTTTTCATATAGTTATATTAAAAAAAAAATGTAAATACTTTAACCAATATTTTAGAGAGAAGCGGAGTAGAGAGGAGGAAAAGAGGAGGTGATGAATGAGAAGTGAATGGGGTGAGGGGTATTTATAGGAGAAGATAAGCAGTTTTACATTGCAAATTTTCCATGCAGAGCAACTGGAAAAAGCTCTGCATGGAAAAATTCCGATGCAACTGGAAAAAGCAGTTTTTGCATCGAAATTTTCCCATGCAACATGTACCTGCATTGCAAATTTTCCATGCAACCTTTGCTTTGAATGGAAAAATTTCGATTCAACTAAAAAATCAGTTTTTGCATCGGAATTTTCCCATGCAACATGTACTGCAGCATGTATATAGTACAAATTGCATGACAATTTTCGTATGCAAGAGGAAATAGGTACAATTTGCATAGAAATATTTCTATGCGAAATTTATTACTATTTATAAAAAAACCCTATACTTATTAAATTTGTATTTACATTTCTGGCCTTATAAGTATTTTAAATGTCTTTCGTTCTGCGTTTTTGACAAATTTTGAATGTACATATGCCTCATAAGTGTTATTAAAAAAATGGTTAAATAAAACGGATTTTTGATGTTGTTTTCTATCTTTTACATAATTAGATATTCTACCCCAAATATTTTTTAAACGTCTTTCCTTACTCCATTTTTGAAGAAATTTTGAAGAACATTGTTATTTTTAATAACATAGCGTGTGGTAAAAAAAACAATTCGTGGAGTGGAACTGATTGACACTCTCTACATGTGAAAACACAATTTTTGTTTAGTAGAGTATATGTATATAGGGTTTAGGGTTTAGAGTTGAAGATCATATAGTGTTATATGGTTATATTGTTTATTGTGCGTCTTTCGTTACTGCATTTTTGACGATATTTGAAAGAACACTCCTACTTATTGTTTAAAATATATATGTGAAAGAAAAAGTGAATTTCAAGTTATTTTGCAACTTTTGAATAATTCTATTTTCACCCTGAAAGGTTTGTTTGCGTCTTTCATTACTCCGTATTTTGACAAAATTTGAAAGAGCACTCCTACTTATTGTTTAGAAAATGTTGGTGAAAGAAAAAGTGAAATTTGAGTTGTTTTGCAACTTTTGAATAATAAATTTTTTACCCGAAATGTTTGTTTGCGACTTTCGTTACACTGTTTTTGACAAGATTTGAAAGAACACTCCTAATTATTGTTCAGAAAATATTGGTGAAAGAAAAAGTGAATTTACAGTTCTTTTGCAACTTTTGAATAATACATTTTCATCCCAAAATGTTTGTTTGCGTCTTTCGTTACTCCGTTTATGACGATGCAAAGTGGTATGCTAAATCGGTGTTCGATATAATGTACGAAAAGTGGTATGGTGAATCAGTGTTTAATATACTCGTACGAAAAAGTGATATGGTAAATCGACGTTCGATATACTGTACAAAAAGTAGGTACATAAATGGTATTTTATTTACTTGTACTAAAAGTGGTGTGATAAATCAGTGCTTGTTTTACTTGTATGGAAAATCGTATGATAAATCATGTTCGTTTTACTTGTACGGATATTGGTATAACAAATCGGTGTTCGATATAATGTACGAAAAGTGGTATGGTGAATCGATGTTCGATATAATGTACTAAACAATGGTACATAAATCGGTGTTCATTTTAATTGTACATAAATTGGAATGATGAACCAGTGTTCGATTTACTCGTACGAAAAGTGGTGTGCTGAATCACTATTTGATTTAATTGTACGAAATGTGGTATGGTAAATCGGTGCTTGTTTTACTTGTACGAAAAGTATTGTGTACATGTCGATTTGGTTTTTTCTTTTAATTGCATAGGAATTTTCGGATGCAACATGTGTACAGTACATTTTGCATGGAAAATTTCCTTTGCATGTATAAATAGGTACATTTTGCATATAAATATTTCTATGCAATATTATGTGCATGGAAATATTTCCCTTCATCTAATTTTTTACTATTTACAAAAAACTCCTACTTATTAAATTTGTATTTATATTTTTTTTACCCCAAAAGTATTTTAATCGCCTTTCGTTTTGCGTTTTTGACAAACTTTGAATGTACATAATTCCCAAAAGTGATATTAAAATAATGGTTAAAGAAAATGGAGTTTTGATGTTTGATATGGGCATTTCCCGCATATTGGGCCAGACCCAAACCAGGCCCATTTTGGACTATATCGGGGATCATATTCGATGTAATATCGGTAATAATCACCGATATGTTAATGTGGTCCCCGGATCTCGAGGTCGATAAATACGCGGTGCCCGGATCCCAAAGGAAGCAATTATTATCCCTCAGCTACCACTCGTCATATCGAAATACATCACCGATGTTACTTTCGATGTCTCATTCGACATCGTGACTACAACACACGTCTGTGACACGTCATACCACCTCATCACCGATCTCACATCGGGGGTCATCCCCGACATCACATCGAAGGCAATCATCGACGTCCGTTCGATCTATTTACCGATATTCCTCTCCCATCCAAGCATCGAAGCGTTGGTCCGAGGTGTTACGGACCAAGCCTACACGAGACACATAGTGTAGGTCTGATTTGAGATAGGCTAGTTGTATTGCCAGACTACTCATTTGTAATCGACGCTTGCATATATATGTAAAACGATCTATCGCCAAATCAGTGGCGCCGTCTGTGGGAACACCAGTTCCCGGACAAAGACGCCGAGATGCAAGGAAGGAGGACCCGATCTGAAGATTAGCGGAGTTGTGACTAGGAGCGCCAGGATAGAGGACACACAAACCCCTTAACAGCCTATTGACCAAGAACAGACGATGACCCAAGCTGAGATGAAGCTTCCTCCAGCACAGAATGAACCGCGACGTAGGCGCGGGCACGAGAGACCACCGCGAGCCACGAATCCTGGTCCAACCACTGGCATGCCAAATACGGCGGAACCTGCTACTGAGGGCCCGACCACTGAAAACCCCGCGGCGGATGTCCCGATGACCGAGATGCCAAACACGGATCTTCCCGACTTAGAAGAGATAATGGCTGCAGGTTAGAGCACCATTCCCCATGCCGCCATAACCCCAGAGATGCTAGCGCAGATCAACGATTCTGTAAAAAACGGCGCTTGACACTACATTGGAGACTTTGCTTCCACGACTGGCGGAATAAAAGACAAGGGACGTTCGAGCAAGGCCCCATGAATCCCGAGCGGGTGAGAGAAGGGCAAGGCAGGGATATGACGAACATGAGGATACATGGGACTCATTCAGAGAGATATAGCCCACTGCTTACAACAGGTCGGAGAGATGGGACCCTAGGACCCTGGACTGAGAGATAGCAAGAAGGATGGGACTACTTGACCGCGAGAGGGCGGAGTTGACGAGGAAGGTGACTCATGGTCATTGGAAGGGTCGCGACAGGACCCCGTTTTCGGACGAGATGATGGCAACACATCAAGGTTCATTTCCCAACAGGAATACAGACAGAGGTCGCAACAGAAAAAGGCCTCCGAGGACGTACACACCGTTGAATAGAGGCATTCTGGAAGTGATGGCCGTGACAAAGAGAAACAGATGGTTGACGGAACCCATGCCATTGAATGAGACTCCCAGGTTGAAGTCGTCGGGCAAATATTGCGCGTACCACCATCAGCCTGGACACAGGACGGAGGATTGTACGCACCTGAGGAGTGAAATCAAAAGATTGATCAAAGAAGAGAAACTGGTCGAGTTTGTCAGGAGCGCCAGAGAGGATGCTAGAGGAGCAGAACATTCCTCGTCCCCTAGAAGAGATTACTCACCCGGGAGAGGAAAGCAGAAGACGCTTGAGGCACCCGAGGAGCGAGGGAGGACCATAGTGAATGCCCCGAGCAGAGGTGTTATAAATGTGATCAACAGGGGAGGCTTGGGAGCTGACACAGCTCACGACCAGGGTGGAGCCTATGTTGGGTACACCAACGCAATCATACCGGAAGCATACTTGGAGCAGGAGATCTCCTTCACCAAGAAAGACTTGGAGCAGCTTAGTCCATTGGCCTCAACCGCAGGGAAGCTAGATTGGCCACTGGTTATCACGATTAATGTGGATGGCTATCAGGTGCATAAAGTGTTGGTGGATAGCGGGAGCTCCGCAAACCTGACATTCTCAAAGGCATATGAGCAGATGGGGATAGCCCCAGACCGGCTAAAGCCGGTATCCACCCCGTTGACCGGGTTTGGTGGAGCAGAAGTAGTGTCGCTGGGACAAGTTATATTGCCCACCATGTTTGGCAGAAGCCCATGCACCCGGGTCACACCGATAAAATACACGATTGTCGACACTCCGTTTCCCTACCACGCCATTATTGGCCGACCGGCGCTCAACCAGATCAGGGCAGTGGTCTCTACTTATTATCAGAAGATTAAATTCCCGATGCCTCAAGGAGTTTGTGCGATTATATGTGGCTAGGTACAAGGATGGATGTGCTATGTGGACTCGCTGAAGCACCCAAGAATCAGAATGAGACAGGAAATACAAGTCCCGCACCAAGAATACATTCCGCGCATGGAGTGATCGCCATGAGGAGCAAACAGAACAATATTTTAAATTTCAGTAGTTTTTAAATTATGTTCGAACAACGGAAACATTGCCCCATCGTGGGTTGGTCTGTAAACTTAAAATAGGGGGAACTATGCCGGTCTGATTCCCCACTCAACGGGATACGTAGGCGGGTTAGGTTTACCTAGCCCTCGACCGTTATCTCTTATTTTGCCCCGTCGTGGGTCAGCATGTAACTTAAACAGGGGGAACTACGCCGGTCTGATTCCCCACTCAACGGGATACGTAGACGGGTTTGGTTTACCTAGCCTTCGACCGTTATCTTTTATTACCTTTTTATTTGTTGCTTGGCGCAATCTCATATTTGATGCAGGGATATGTCCTAAGCGGACATTATAGAAGTGCAGAGAATGTCACAAACAATTGGGGAATGTTCCCCTAGATATATATTTAACACATCGCCCTCTTACAGGTAATAACAGGTACAATAGGCACGATAGAGAACAACGGAAACACTATTTCTTGTGTAAAACTAATATTCCCAGATTGAGGGAACATCCCTCAAATAATACATGCATGTCATTTTGTGCTTTCATATTAGCTTTTATCTAGAAAATCTTTCTTGTCTATAATGTTTTACAGGGCTTAATGACCTACAGATTCAACGACGACAGAGTCACCAACAGACACAGTCAAAAAGACAAAGAAAAGGCTCCTACCCATGAGCGGTAACGGGTTTCCCTATGATAACGGGCGGGCTCCTACCCATGAGCGGTAACGGGTCATCTACAAAGAAAAGGCTTCTACCCATGAGCGGTAACGGGTCCCCCTGTGATAACGGGCGGGATCCTACCCATGAGCGATAACGGGTCATCTACAAAGAAAAGGCTCCTACCCATGAGCGGTAACGGGTTCCCCTGTGATAACGGGCGGGCTCCTACCCATGAGCGGTAATGGGTCATCTACAAAGAAAAGGCTCCTACCCATGAGCGGTAACGGGTTCTCCTGTGATAATGAGCGGGCTCCTACCCATGAGCGGTAATGGGTTCCCCTGTGATAATGAGCGGGCTCTTACCCATGAGCGGTAACGGGTCATCTACAAAGAAAAGGCTCATACCCATGAGCGGTAACGGGTTCCCCTGTGATAACGGGCGGGCTCCTACCCATGAGCGGTAACGGGTCATCCACAAAGAAAAGGCTCCTACCCATGAGCGGTAAAGGGCTCCCCTGTGATAACCGGCGGGCTCCTACCCATGAGCGGTAACGGGTCATCTACAAAGAAAAGGCTCCTACCCATGAGAGGTAACGGGTTCCCCTGTGATAACGGGCGGGTTCCTACCCATGAGCGGTAACGGGTCGATTAAAGAAAAAATTTCATGTGATAACGGGGCCAATTCAAGAAAAAATCCCCTATGATAACGGGGTCGATTCAAGAAAAGATTCCCTGTGGTAATGGGGTCGATTCAAGAAAAAACTCCCTGTGATAACGGGGCCAGTCCAAGAAGAAATTCCCTGTGATAACGGGGTCGATTCAAGAAAAAACTCCCTGTGATAACGGGGTTTATTCAAAAAAAAAATCCCTATGATAACGGGGCCAGTCCAAGAAAATCCCCTGTGATAACGGGGTCGGGTCAAGAAAAAATTCCCTGTGATAACAGGACCAGTCCAAGAAAAATCCCCTGTGATAACGGGGTCGATTCAAGTAAAAATTCCCTGTGATAACGGGGTCGATTCAAGAAGAAACTCCCTGTGATAACGGGGTCGAGTCAAGAAAAAATCCCATGTGATAACGGGGTCGACAAAAAAACATTGCAACGGCAGCGGTTTCCCCATGATAACAGCCCGCACTTTGACACTTCAAGGAGAGGCAACAGTAACAAAAGCAATCATACCATGGAATATGTATAAACAAATATGAATCAGGACACGCAGAGAAGATCGATTAAATTAACGGGCAAAACTATGAGTCATATTACAGAGGCAGCTGCGCCGAAAGAAAAATTACAGACTTTCAAAATCTCAACCCGGATAACGAGGGGCCCCTTTGATGTGGATTAACGCCAAACTCTTCTGCTCGATGATCTCGCGGTACTCCGCCTCTGGTTCTAAATCCTCGTCGTCATCATCGGAATCCTCAGGGAATTCCCCATTCGGCCCCTTCAACGGATTTATGGCCGAAGGGTCGTAACCATCCTTGAAACCACCTTCCAGCTGAATCTGACCTATGACAGAGGCCTTGGCTTCCTCCTGCTCGAGCAAGCCCCGCTCAGCACACATCATCTTATACGACCGACTCAGAAGGAACTATTTGGCCGCATTAGTCAATTGGCTTTTACTCAGCGTCATGCATCGCATGTGCCTTTCAGCCTGAGCTAATTGGTCCTTCAGAACTGCGACCTCAACTTCAAGTGCCTCCCGACGAGATGCCTCTTGACCAGCGATAAGCCGAGACTCATCGAGCTCTGCGATCAACCTTTTATTATCATTCAACATGCCTCCCACATTACTCTCGCTGGCCTTCAATATATCCATGGCCTCGTCTCTCTCATGATGGAGCTGTACGGCAGCAACATGATCATATTCGCCCAATTTCTCGAGCAAATCATTGGTAACTCGGAGCGACTCGGCGTGATCTGATTGGCCTGTAACGGCCATCGCCAAGAAACCTTTCAGAAAACCAGCCACATGCACGTCCACAATAAGGACTTGATCGCTCAATCAAATGAAAACCCAAAGCAAATACACAGTGAATGGCATAAAGACTACTTACAGAGCGAAAGAGACCACTGTGATCGCCACTCGAACTACCCTCATCTGTCCTTCTCTTTCGCCCCATGGACGTCCCAACACCAACGTCAGGTTGAGATTGCGAAGCATTACCCACCTCGACAGTATTTTCACTCGAGGATGGCACATATTTCTTCGCATTATTGTGCACGCCCTCACGACCCCTCTTCTTGACGAGTGGAGGGGCGTCATCCGTAGCGGCTTCGGCCCCCGGCTGTCTACGTTCAGCTATCCCATCCAGACTACAATACTCCACCAGCTCGGCTGTGAAACACACAAAAGAGAGGATCAAGAAATAAATCAAGGGGAAAATATCAATTTTCAAAAATATAACACTTACCAAGCGTAGAGGGACCGTTATACCGCACGGGAGATATCCCACTTGCTCGCAAAACTACGTCACTACAAAGCAGGGTACAGTCGTATGGATGGTTAATCAACCCCCTCAGAAACCCGAGACTGTGTGCACTAGGGCCGACAACGACTCGTCTCTCATATCTGGTGTCTTCACACCACACGCTAGGAAGCGCATCAAACTCACCAACCGTCCTCTCCTGGATGTACATATACTCGCACTTATTTCCAAGTCCGTAGCTAGATTGAGTATAATGCACGAACCTAAGCCCCGTCTAGGCTCGCACATAGAAAAACCCTCTATCACCACCCTTCCTATTGAACATAACACTAAAGAGCTCTCAGAACTCATTAGCTCCACAAGGGGCACCCAACGCCCTCATAACACAAATGAAAGCTACAATGTAGCCCAGAGAATTGGGGGATAGTTGTCCCAAGCAGACCCCAATACTTGCTATAATAGCACTAACCGCATGATCAATCGGGAAGCGCAACCCGTTCTTGAAGTGCTTGGCACTGACAGTAATGCAGCCTTTTGGTGGAGTATGCATTCGTTGATCCGCACTGGGGAATATGACCTTATACCCCTCGGGAATGTCATACTCGTCAGAATAATAACCAGCATGATGAGGAACACGAGACGTCATATCCTCATATTTCTCTGAGGTCCTATATTTCGGGGGACTGACCTCAAAGCCCCATTCGTCCACATTAGGACCGGCAGCCTCAGGCGGAGCAGAAAATTCAGTACCGCCCTATTCGCCAGTCAATTGATCAGGCCCAAACATCTCATTTTCGGAGAACTCCATTCCACCCTCTCCGAAATCCATCTCAGGAGAACCTGCGTCAACACTGTCCTCGGCAAACGACATATTAACGCACTAAAGGATGCAAATCAAAATCGAACAAGATATCAAAAATGGTATCGAATTTGATATCGAAAGTTAAAATTGAAGGAATATATCGAAACCGAGGTCGGATTCTATATCGAAAGTCAAATTCGATGTGTCTTTCGAAGGGACAACGAAATTTCGCTAAAAGCCAAAGTGGGTTTTCACTTTCCCGACAATCTATTTATAGATATCGGAGATACTGGATCGAAATCGGTACTAATATTCGATGTACATATAAAGGACATGGGGGCTGACATCATATCGAATATGAATTTCGACATCATGTCGAAGGTAAAAACCGACCTCTTACCCTACTACGCGAAGAGCCGCGAGAATATAACAACAGCCCCGACAACCCCATCACAATTTTCAAGGAACCCAAATACCAAGGGAACTGGAATTCAAACGAGGACCTCAAACTCGGCGTTCATCATAAGTGCACTCCCCACAAGTTTGATCTCCGTCATTTGAACTGGCGGGACGAAGGGTACAGGTAACCCAGAAATTTTAAATTAAATTTGCGAATCCTTATCTCTAAGATAAGAATCCCCAAATTGGGGGACTACATGATATGGGCATTTCTTGCATATTGGGTCAGACCCAAACCAGGCCCATTTTGGACTATATCGTGGATCATATTCGATGTAATATCGGTAATAATTACCGATATGTTACTGTGGTCCCCGAATCCCGAGGTCTATAAATACGCGGTGCCCGGATCCCAAAGGAAGCAATTATTATCCCTCAACTACCACTCGTCATATCGAAATACATCACCGATGTTACTTTCGATGTCTCATTCGACATCGTGACTACAACACACGTCTGTGACACGTCATACCACCTCATCACCGATCTCACATCGGGGGTCATCCCCGACATCACATCGAAGGCAATCATCGACGTCCGTTCGATCTATTTACCGATATTCCTCTCCCATCCAAGCATCGAAGCGTTGGTCCGAGGTGTTACGGACCAAGCCTACACGAGACACATAGTGTAGGTCTGATTTGAGATAGGCTAGTTGTATTGCCAGACTACTCATTTGTAATCGACGCTTGCATATATATGTAAAACAATCTATCGCCAAATCAATGTTGTTTGCCATCTTTTGCATAATCAGATTTTCTACCCTAAAATTCTTTTATGCGTCTTTCTTTACTCCGTTTTTGACGAGATTTTGAAGAACATACTCCGTTTAGCGTATGGTAAAAACAAATCGAGGATTGGAGTTGATTGACACTCTTTACATGTGAAAATACAATTTTGGTTTAGTAGAGTATATATGTATAGGGTTTAGGGTTGAAGATTATATAGTGTTATATGGTTACATTGTTCATTTTGCGTCTTTCGTTACTTTATTTTTGACGAGATTTGTAACAGCGCCGGAGGCACGACCCGGCCAATTAAGGCCAGGAGCGCATCGCTGGTAGAAGGGGCGAGACGACCGGTGCACACCAGAGGCGGACCGGCCGGGGCATCTCTTGCAGCCCGAGGCCACTTGAAGAAGCGTTCTCCCCCATGATAGTCATGACTTGCATGGGGATATCTTCATGCTAGGCAAGGATACCGAGTCCAACTCCTTCTTGATGTTTTCCCTCTTGCCTCCTTCCTTATCGTCTTTTTTCTCTTTCCTCTTGGACGGCGGCCAGGGCCCTCGAGGCCTCGTCGGCTTCCAAGGTCTTGCGCATTTCCTCCATCTCTATCAACGACTCCAATTTTTGCAACAGGTCCTCCATATTGACAGCTCGGTTCCTCATAAGGTAGTTAGCGAAGTCTCCCTCCTACTTATTGTTTATAAAATGTCGTTGAAAGAAAAAAAGAATTTCGTGTTGTTTTGAACCTTTTGAATAATTCTATTTTCACCCCGAAAGGTTTGTTTGCGTCTTTCGTTACCCCGTTTTTTACGAGATTTGAAAGAACACTCCTACTTGTTGTTTAGAAAATGTAGGTGAAAGAAAAAGTGAATTTCGAGTTGTTTTGCTACTTTTTAATAATTAAGTTTTACCCCAAAAAGTTTATTTGCGTCTTTCGTTACTACGTTCTTGACGAGATTTAAACGAACATTCCGACTTATTGTTAGAAAATATTAGTGAAAGAATAAGTGAATTTAGAATTGTTTTGCAACTTTTCGATAATTATATTTTTGCCCTAAAGGTTTGTTTGCGTTTTTCGTTACTCCGTTTTTTAAGATGCAAAGTGGTATGGTCAATCGGTGTTCGATATAATGTACGAAAAGTGATATGGTGAATCGATGTTCGATATACTCGTACGAAAAGTGGAATGCTAAATCGGCGTTCGATATAGTGTACAAAAAGTAGGTACATAAATCGGTGTTCGATTTATTTGTACTAAAAGTGGTATGATAAATCGGTGCTCGTTCTACTTGTACCAAAAATGTTATGATAAATCGTGTTCGTTTTACTTGTACAAAAATGGTATGATAAATCGGTGTTCGATATAATGTACGAAACGTGGTATGATGAGTCGATGTTCGATATAATGTACAAAAAGTGAGTACATAAATCGGTGTTTATTTTACTTGTACATAAATTGGAATGATAAATCGATGTTCGATTACTCGTACGAAAAGTGGTATAGTAAATAGGTGTTTGATTTAGTTGTACGAAAAGTGGTATGATAAATCGGTGCTCATTTTACTTGTAGGGTTGGTCTTTTTTATTTCAAAAAACCTTTGTGTTTATTGATGTTGTAATTTTATAATTAATATTTACGTAATTAGCAATATTTTTGGATAAGAGTTGAGACATTTACTTATTTTTCACTTCCTTTTGTTTATTTTCCTCATTTATTATATATTTTAAGTTTTTTAACATATTTTCCTTAATTTTCATATTTTTTAAAAATAATATAATTATATATTTTATTGCATCGCATGACTTTCCATGCTACTGCATGGTTTTGTTGTAGTGCACAATCACGGGCTAGTAAGATGCTGACATTAACTTTTACTTATAAACAAAAGTTTTTTTGGCATAATACCCACTGTAATATGAGAAATAGGCTTATTACCCCAATGTAAAAAACGAAAGGGCATATTAGATATTACCCCATGTGATATGCGAAATAGGCACCCTTGTAATAATAAAATAGGCAGGTTATCCCTATGTGTTATGTTTAATAGGCACATTACCCCCTTGTGTATTTTTATACGGTGCAAAATACCTTCTTTTTATACACATGTATTAAGAGAATGATGTGCAACTTTTTAAAAATTATAGGGGAGAGCGGGGTAATGTACCTATTTCATATATTAAAGGGGGGGTAATGTACTTATTTCATATATTAAAGGGAGGTAATTTATCTATTTATTTTTTACATGCGGTATTGCGCATATTTCGTATATCACAGGGAGTAGTATTCCTATTCTTTTTTTACAGGCGCAATGCGCCTCTTTCCTATATTACATGGGAGTATTGTGCCAAAAATCCTAAAGGATTCGTAGGTTTTTTGTGAAAGTTTTTAATTCCTTGAAATGTTGGGGCGTTGGGGACAACGAAATTTTTGGCAAAACAAAAAAAGGTTAGACGAATCCGCGATTTCTAAATACGGTGAAAGGGAAAATGTTGCTCGAAAAAGGCTACAAGCTATATATTCAATACCTAACATGCTATTCATAGATAAGTACATTTTGCGAATAGGTAGCATTATTTATCGACAAAAGAAATCCACATGGGCCTCGTCACATTACGTTACAGTAAAGTTAAACTACACATATTAAGAAAATTGCAACAGTTGTTCACATTTACTGATCAGAAAAATGAAAGAAATTGCTACAGTACTGGAAACCAATATTAATATATAATGCAGTGCATAAAAATGGAAATGGTCTGCGCCGGACACAACGTCGAAAACTGGTAAATTAATTTATAATTAGACTTGGCAATTTCTACATTTCAAATTTCATTTACACATAATGTTAGGGCCGTTTCTCTCATGGATCAAACCTTGATCCAATCGGCCCATTGAATTATTGTTGATATTGTTTTATTTAAATCATTATGGTAAAGATTGAATTCAAATTAGATGCTATCTTAATAAATATATTATTCAACTTACCATTTATCTCCTTATTATGCATCTAGACATGTTTAGGTAGCATATACAATTAGGATCTGCAGAGATTCTGCTCATGCCTATATAAGGAGAAGACTCGACACAGTTGAAATGTACTTTGAAAAGATATTAATGAGTGAGTATTGTATTGAGTCAAAGGTTTTGAAGAGCATTAAGTCAGAGGAACTCTGGAGTAGCTTAGTGTGTTTTTCGATTCAATCGAGTATTCCAAAAATAAGTGAAGGGACAGGTGTTGCAACCGCAAATATTAGAGGGAGTCTAAGTTTTGGGTTGATGTAAAACATACATTGTAAATCTTAAGTAGGATACTGTTTGAGTCAAACATTTGGGTGAAAGCCCCGTGGACTAGGACCATTTGGACCGAACCACGTTAAAACTCTTTATGTTCTTTACTGTTTTAATGTTTAACTGTCTTCTTCTAGTTGCAACAGTAAAACAACTTTTAAACGTTAAAGAACTGTCATCTGTCTTACTTACGAGTGCAGTTGCAACTACTACCAAGTGCAACTGTATTCGAATATAAGTAATATAGATTAAAAATCTTTCACATAAAAACCAAACACCTACTACCAGAGGTTTCTCAGCTCTCCCTCATGGCTACAACAGGTAAACATTTTTTTTTTTACTTTTTTTTGTGATTTCACAACAAGGTTTTCAGTTATATTGTACTGCATGCATCTTAGAATTATAACAACAACTCAAGAGGGAGTAGTGCCACGTGTGAAATGAGTGAGAAGAGGGTTGGCTTACTGGATCTTGTAAAATTGTAGTTATTTCATTTATAGGTTAATGCAAATGATTATTTCTTGAACATTAATGAACATAGTTTGGAATATATTGATTGCCTATATATATAATCTCATCTCCTTGTGGTGAGGTGAATCCACTGCTTTAATTATAAGGATATATCTTTGTCGGTATGTCACTTAGTATGTATTTTGGTCTTATTTCATCTAGGTTACAATACACCGAGAAATCGATACAGTGGGGCCTGACTTAACCAAAATAATGCTATCCTATTACAATGAATGAACTAGCTTGGTCCGGAACACTTATTACACATAAGGAAATATAAAATGACAGGAAATAATCCCCAAATGGCCAAGTTGAGAGAACAGTCGAACGTGAGAGATTTGATACTCTTTGATTGTCGACTTGCAGGCGTTAAATACTTATGATATCGGACTGAACTTGGGAACTAGCCAAGCTGCCTACGTATCGCATTGAGGGAATCAATCCGAACGTAGTTCATTTGTCTCTTTGGAGTTGCTTCTATTAGGTCAACCCCTGGTTGGGCTGCCTGGATCACTTGATTCAGCATTGACATGACTTCACGGTTTCGATCATATCTCCCTCATGGATGATCGAAATCTCGATCCGCTTCTTGATTCGGGACCCTGGCTCATATAGCTTTCAGGGCATATAAGGGTTTGATGTGCGCATCAAATTGGGGCGCATCAAATTGGGGCACATCGAATTGAGGCACATCGAATTGGGGCACATCGAATTGGGGCGCATCGAATTGGGGCGCATCGAATTGAGGCGCATCGAATTGGGGCGCATCGAATTGAGGTGCATCGAATTGGCTTGGTTCGATGCGTGGCATCTCCATCCGTCTCTCTCTCTTTCTCTCCCTCTCTCTCTCTCTCTCTCTCTCAGGAGTGAGGGGGTATATATAGGCATGATTCGAGGGCTAAAAGGTCATTTTACACTGATCTGTGCAACTTTACTATTTTGGGCATAACTTTCTTTCTGGATCTCCGAATCGCATTCCGCTTGTTGCGTTGCGACCTAGACTCATGTGGCTTTAAGCCTTCTCGACATTCATTGGTCAGTTTCGCGCCTACATAGTTTTTTTTTGACATGACATATTAGGGTACACAAGTATGTTTAAGATCAGAATATAATTTAAACACGTATATTAATGGTGTCATATGCATCCTCGTGAATATTTTTGTAGTTCTTCTTAACACTCTATAGGATCTTTGTTTAGTCGAACAACAATAATATTTGTACGTATTTTAAATTAAACTTCACTAACAATGTCGTACGTGTCTTCATGTATCAATCTATATATATCAATGATGGCTGCATCCAAATGTTTGTACATATTCGTAATTAATTTATCGTAGTTAACTAAGCACTATACCTCTTTCTATGTGAGTCTATACATGACATTCGTCGTCGTTGCCAGAGAATCATGTGGACTCTCACGGTAACACGGTTTTACATCTGGCTGCAAGATTAGCACCTTATGAAGAACTAGAGCGGGTTCCTGGTGGTGAAGCTTTTAGGATGCAATATGAGATACGGCGTTTTAAGGTTTGTTTAGCATCACTACTATTCATACCTATTTTAATGTCAGAAGAAAAAGAAAAAAATTCTATAATTTATTATTGGATCTCCTCTTCTCATAATGATTTTAAATTAAACAAACAGAAGGTGGAGAGCCTTGTTTCGCCTCGGGTGAGAGGACTTAGAAAATTGGACGGAAAGACAGCTGACATGACTTTTGCGCACGAGCAGAGGGAGCTAAAAGAGAAGGAGAAAAGTAGATGAGAAGAGTCGGTAATTGCTTTGATGTTTCTACATCACGGCCATAGAAATCTCACTAACGAATCATTGGGTTCAGAAATTATATTAGTTTTTGACTTCTTCATGTCATCCATTATCTCTCTTGTGATGTTCAGATCCATCCTGACTTCATCATACTCGATCGAAGACTTTTTGAATGACCTGCCCCAAGCATTCTGCTATGGCCTTATTTGGCTGTGTGTCTCTGTAGTACTTGCGGTATATACCGCACTTTTCATTTGCTTATCTCAGTCCCAACTCGACATACAGATCAGTCAAATGCTTATCGCTATCCCATTTTATGCATTTTACATTCTCGTCCTGCCATCTCTTCGCAAATTGGTTTGCTTAGCATTTGGTTACGATGGTGAGTGATCAACTACCGCAGTTTAGCCAAGCTAAGTTAGGATTTTTATGTTATTGAATCTGTAATTTGGTACGGACTGAATATTGTTGGGGGTAATGATACTTAAAACTTATGTATTTTTCTGTTTTGTGTATGAAATTGTGGATCGGGGTGATACTTGTACAATGTAAAACTAACAATGAAACTTTCAATGTTACTTTAACAATGGTCTAAAATAACTTTGCAATGGAAATAAACAAACACAGAATTTAAGAAGATAATATATTAATATTAGCTTCCGAGCCGTAGGCAAAATACCACAAGGATTTAACAAAGGTGTTTCTCACAAATCTCAAGTTCCTCACTCTCGAATTGCTTGAACTCAACAAACAAGACAAGAATTGCTTTATTAATTCTAAACCTAGAACTAATCTAACAACTCACAAACTTTGCAAAAGTAAGACAACACTCAACAACTTGTAAATAAATCTCTCAGATTGATTAGCTCTTGTCTCGTGTTTGTCTTCATGTACTTCACACCTATATATAGGTTCTTAACTTGAACTTAAAGGTGTGTCGTACACAATTGGTAATTCTTCTAGTTTCCTTGTTGAACTCCTCTTCCAAGTTCTCGCAGGACTCATCTTGAATGTTTCCTAGTTGCACTGTAACTCTTCTTTCCTTTTAAGTTGTGTGGTTAACTTAACTAAGGAAACTTCCCATAATGGAAACTTGAACGATCAACCTATGGTAAGTTTGTTTCCTGGATAATAATCAAAGATAAACATAACTGTGGAACTAAATTAGTTAAGTGAATAAAGACAAATCAATAATTAAAGATATTAAAACTGGATAGTAGAAAAGATTATGCCTTTCGATGTTACCCTAACATTGAGATTATGTTCTCAATGTTACTCTAACATTGAAATTCTAATGTTATCCTAACATGTCCACAATACTTGCACTTTCAATCTCCCCCTTTTTGCCTTACTTCACAAAACTCAAGAATCTGTTCAATCAGATCAAATACCCAGAAACAAACTTAAGAAAGCAAGAACAAATATTAAACAAGTAACTCTCCCTTAATTACAGAGTTGTCTAACTTAATGTTGATCTAACATTGATATGGTCAATGTTGTCATAACATCCAACCTTCTCAATGTTAACTTAACATTGAATCCAAAGAGATGTTCTAATATTGAATTTCTCAATGTTATCTAAACATCAGACATCAGACACCTGCAGAAGAGTTTGTGATTGTAACAAATATTCAAGCCTACATAAGCATAATAACAAAGTACCAAAATGCAGTAAACTTAATTACATGTCATAACTGTAAGAAAGAACATACTCCTTGATCAGAATAAAGATAAAACAGAAAAATAGAAACACTTCAAAAAATAATAGAAATAGTTTAAATAAAGATAAAAAATAGAAAAATTAAAGCTAAGAAATTAAATTTGATCTACTCTTCCCATTTTTTTGAGGAAGGCAGATCCTTGAGATGTTTTCTGAGGTTGTCAATCTACTGAAGCCTAACTTGCATGTCAGTAATATCCCTTTGAGTTTCCTTATATTCTCTCTCTAACCAGATGAGTGTCTCTTCCGCAAAATAGTTGGTGATCACAGAGTAGCTATCCCCACTAGATGTAGGAACAGAAGAAGCAGCAAACTTGTGGGTCTTCTTCTTCTTCTTTCTGCTTGGTCCAGCTACATCTTTGGGATTCCATGGCAGATCTTGAATCCTCACATGTGTAAAGTAACTAATAGTGATAGACAACTTGGCAGAGTTCTTGATCCACCCTACTGTCTTCAAGGTTTTGAACCTTTAATTCACCAAGATTTTGGAAACCAGAGATGGATATGGAATGATCTGCTTTGCTTTTGTAGTGGCCTCTTTCATTGCTCTTAGCACCTTCTCTCCTATGTTGACATTCAACACATTTTTCAACTCAAACACTAGTCAGATTCTTTGTCATGACTGTAATGTTTGAGGATGAGAGCCATTTATAGGTGAAGATCTTGTGCAGCACAACACTTAGAAAGGTCAACTTTGTTGTGGGAAAGTTGTCATTCCATTTTTTTATCAAATCACCAGTGAGATCGGTGATGATCTCATCCATGTTTGTATCATTAGATTCTTCAGGATCAGAAAGTCCCAATACTTCATCGATGGTGGAGGGGCTTATGTCAAAGACATTCTTCCCGATCCATGCCTTCCCATACTTGGGAGAATTCTTGTGGCACACCCATTGAGAGAGGTTCATGTAGAACTCGCTGATGACATCTGGTACATATGGTGAGTGATTCATCACAGAGCCCAAAACACCTCTTGCTTCCAGCAGCTCATAAATTCTATTATCTTTAAAACTTTCCTCCTCTATTTCCCTCTCCTTGTGGATTACCTTGGCTTAATAAGCCTCTCATTGTTCGTCAGCTTCCACAAACACATAAAAGTCAGAGTATGGTAACTTGAGATACTCACCCTCCAATTCATCAAAATATTTATCACTTTCTGATGTTGGATTAACATCAGCAGGATCCACTACCACAAGTTCATTAGAAGCAACCATCACCTGCTTAGTCTTCATTTTTCTTGCACCATTAGCAAGAGTAGTAAGAGTAAAGATTTCCTCTTCCGCTCTCTCAACCCCTTCTGGTTCCTTATTTCCCTCATTAACAACATTATCAAAGGTACTCTCAGTAGTACCCAAATCAGTAACCCTATCTTCAACCAGACTACCCTCACCAGCAGTGGTATCATCATTAGTAATCTCAGCTTAGTCAAGCACATTCTCAGACACATTCCCAACATTCTCTTCATGATTTTCCTCAGGAATAACCTCATTCTCCCACTCAATACCAACCTCAACAGTTAAATTTTAAGTAGGGTTAGCCATCATTACCTCGATATCTGTGTTGGTGGGTGTGGAGGTATTCTCAGAAGCTTCTGATGTTGTTCCAACATCAGTCTTCATCGTTTTCTTTTCCTTGCTCCTTTGATAGGGCGACTTTTTCTTGAGAGTAGCAGCGGTGGCGGTTTCAGTTGCTGCATGTCTGGTATTATACCTTCGTGGTTGCTCATTCTACTCAGCATCATCTACAAGGACATCAATTGAAGACTTATGTGCCATTGTTAGAGTGATTTTTGAAAAAAAAAAAAAGAGTTTGAGTTCACAGAGATTGTTTGCTTAGTAAAAATTTAGAAGGCGTGAAGAATTAGAAAAGAGATTAGCGCAAAATATATAGCACTTTTATATAAGAGTGGTGTGAGTGGTGTTGTAACAATGTTACCAAAATAATCGGACCACTGTCACACGTTCCCACGCATGATACCTTCCCACGTGTCAGTGTTAGGTTAACACGTGACCAGTGCAGTTTCCAAAATTGAAAACTTATAAGTCACAATGTTGCAATGTTAGACTAACGTTGGTAAGTTAACAGCACGACATAAAGTTGTAGGTGCAAGGCTTCATCCAAAACAACTTCATGTGAGAGCGTGAGATATCAATGATCCTAATCTGAAACTCCATCAAAGCACATGAGTACACAAGACACAATTTTAGATCATCATTATGAGTAAATGACATTGATGCCAGAAAACACATAGAGATAGTAGTTATGAATTCAAGAAAAAAATCCACTCCCACATCATAGAAGATCACAAAACCAGTGTGTTTTCCTGCAGTATGTCACCTAAAGAGTATGCCTCAACACATGAATTAGGATTACTACTCCTCATAAGCCCAAACGACTCAACAAACAAAATGCAGAACTAGAATGAATGCATCAATGTTAAGTCAACATTGGTATATGGTAACCAAGTACAAGTAGCTTCACAAACTGGGAACATAACATATGAATTCAAATCTTTAACAATTATCATAAACCCTTATGAACCAAAACTGAAGAATGTTAAAAAAGTAAAATATCATCACTGAATGAGGGCAACATAGGACTCCACGCATCCTAGTAACATTATTATCAGCTACAGATTAGGCAAGTACAAAGGAATTGAATGAAGACAGTACACTTATCATATACTTCATCACCCCAACTCCTTATGCATACTTGTTGACCAACCTGTTTACAAGAGAAACACCAAGTGATCAGTGCTACTGAATGTGAGGCAGTCGAAACTCCAAACATCCCAGTAGAAAGCACAATTGAATAACACCAAAGCTCTCAACATCATCTACCTCGGCTTCTCTTCATGTCCTGTTTAACCTAAACATGGATAAGTCACAACTGAATATCATTAAAGTAGTGAACTCTGTGCATCCCAACTTCTCCTGATGTTAGATTAACATTCTCAGACCAACAACAGAGTTTTTACTTTACAAAACTTTTGATATGAACCTATTCACCAGACAGTTTAGCTATTTATATAGATTAACCACACAAGCCAATAATCACTAAACAAAGATGAAATATGCAAGAAAGAAAAAATGCAAAAAGAAAATAAAAAGAATTACAGACATACCACAACCAATAACCAGTGCTGGACAATGGTGTTATGTCAACACTGGTGTTCTAACATTCTTACTATTAACATTAGGATTTTTTCAAATGCCTCGTACTCCTTCCACGATGTCTTCATAGCATCACGGAGATCACCCCGGCATCGGCGGACTTAGATGCTTCCCCTGATACTAGATAAGCGGTGCTCTATCTTTCACAATAAGTATTTCACAGAGTACAAATCTCGTGCGAGGTATCGGAAGCTTTAAATAGCTTCATGAATACTCCCTAGGGTAGCTCAAGGCCTCAAGGAAGACATACCAAGACCCCTTGGAAACCTTCCCCAGAAGCTTTATTCTCGTATATCCACCGATCGGTAAACATGCATCGGAGTAAAAAAGAGCGATACATGTCATGTTCTTATCTTCTTAAATTAATAAGGCCACCAAAAGAATCGACTCAGCACGCTGGAGACACATGGCCATCCGAACCCGAAGGCGGTAGCATCCGAAAGCTATGTCAGCTTCCTCGGAGACAGTTGTCTATGTTAGGAATGAACACTCGATATCTACCCCCCAGGCATCAGACATCTGTCTAAACGAGATACCCCCACTTGTATGAATAGGAACCCCTATAAAATGGGGACAAAATTGGAGAATAAAGGATATACGATTTTGGGAGGACAACAAAAAGTGGTTAGATTCTCTTCAAACTTGGGCAAGGCGTTATAATTCACCCCCGAGATTCCACAAAAATAAACAAATGCTAACAAAATGGCGCCTTCTGTGGGAACACCATAGAATCTTGCCTTCGAGTACGTTTGAAAAGATCTCCTCACCCAAGCCATGAATAATTCTCCTCCTCAGAGCAACCCCCATGATCGCTCGTAACCTATGCATGAAGAGCCCTCGGTGACCCAATCTTCTCCCACGACATAAAGAAGAGATTTCAAAAATATCCCCTGATCAGTGTTCGAATGCCTTATAGAGGGGGCCACCTGGAGGAACAGGCCGGAAGTGGCTACGATAGGGAACAATACGACTCCGAGGAGTACAAATCTTACCCCCGGGACCGCAAGTTACCCCCACCCTGGCCTGGGTAGATGACTCCCTATGGGATATGGTTAATAGCATGCGTAGAGAAATGAGGGACATAAAGAAAAATATAACTGTGGGGGAAGAACTTATGTACCATGGGTCCCCTGAAATTGCTCAAGCCCTGGTCCCCTTGGGGATGCGCCCCACAATCTTCCCTTGTACACAGAAGACAAGGACGGAAGAGATCTGCACGACCACATCCACCAATACATAGGCACTATGGATCTAGCATCAGCGCCCGACTTCATCCTGTGCCGATTGTTTCTAACCACCCTTGCAGGCAGGGCCCAGGCCTGGTTCTCACAGCTACTCCCCAATACGATTTCCCATATTGATCAATTGGTGTGCTTATTCGTGCGACAGTTCGCCTGTAATTGGAGGTATAAAAAATCTGCTAGTCACCTTTTCACGGTTAAATAAAAGAAATATGTGTCCCTCAGGGACTATATGAAATGCTTCTCGGATGAAGCCTTAGATGCGCCGAATGCCAATCCCTCAATCATTGTGGACATTTTGACCCAAGGACTTAGAACGGGGGATTTCTTAAGGGTAACCAAGTCAAGGATATGAACGAACTCATTCACAAGGCAAAAACCTATATCATCATGGAAGAAGCTGAAAGTTCTAAGATCAAGGCAGAAAATAATGACCAAGAGCACGAGAAGAGGTACTAGGACAAAGCCAAAGAAGGAAAAGCACCCTCAGGTAAAGGGATGACAGGAGTACGGTGAAACAGCACCTCCAGCCCGCACCGCTACCCCCTTTGACGATCACCCCTGTGGAGGTGCTCAACGTGATGAGAGGGAGTACTGACCTACAATGGCCACGACCTGTCAAAAAGCCCTACGAGAAGAAGGATACATGCAAGTTTTGTAAGTATCAGAAAGCATATGGATACGATACGAATGCCTATACTACTTTGAGGAACGAGATACACCAACTCCTCAACGCCAGGTATTTGGCGAACTATTTAAAGGAAAAAAATCAAGAGGCATGTAAAATAAATGTCTAGAAGAGGATTTGATCTGAGGGGCCTATGGAGGTGGGGGGACTAGCACAAAGTATCGTGAAGATACCTCCAATCAAGTGTTGACCCCCCCTCCGAAGTCCTACGAGGACAATCCCCCTTCCGACAGAACGATAAACATGATTAAAGGAGGGGATATTTCTGTATCACCCCTAGAAAGAAAAAGAGATATCTAAAAGAAGCCTGGAGCGTAGAGAAAGAGCCACCCGTATGCTCAATACAGGGAACCAAGTTTCCCACTATCGCCTTCGGGCCAAACGATTTAAAAGGTATAGTGTACCCCCACGAGGACCTGCTAGTCATCGAAGCCACTATCTTCGGTAGTGAGGTCCAACGCATCTTAATTGATACAAGTATTTCAGTGGACGTTCTCTTCATAACTACTTACCTAGCGATGGGATTAAAAAAGGAATGCTTGGAACCAGCTGAAGTACCCTTGGTCGATTTCTCAGGAGAAGCGTGTCGTACACTGGGAACGATCACCCTACCCATGGCTTAGGGCGAAGGCGTCATGAGACGAACGGAGCATACCAAGTTCTGGGTGGTGGAGGTGTCCTCTTGGACCTATAACGCCATATGTGGGCGGTCGTCCATACAAATGTTCAATGCAATACCTTCCATGCTCCATCCAAAACTAAAATTCCCCACTCCATCAGGCATCGGGGAAGTTAGGGGCATCCAAGTCGAGGCTAGGGAATGCCGTATAAAAGCTATCCTTATAGAAAGTGAGAAGGATGCTACCGCACCAGTTAAAAAGCAAAAACCGGAGGAGGAGTTAAAGTAAAACTGGCCGAGGAACTAAAGATGATTGAGATAGTCGAAGGAGACCACACAAAGACCGTTAAAGTAGGGACCAAGATGAGCCCTGAGATAGAGGGTGGAGTAGTATCCATACTCAAACAGTTTAACTGTCTCTTTGCTTGGGAATGAGGACACTCAAGAAGGATAAGAGATCGAGTGTGTCAACATTTCCTAAATGTTAAGGCAGAAGCCAAACCGGTTCAACAAAAGAAGAGAAATATGGGACCAGATAGAAACAAGATCATCCGATCTGATATACAGCGGTTGCTCGGCCTGCGGCAAATTCAAGAAGTTCGATACCCAAAATGATTGGCCAATGTGGTCCTCGTCTCCAAGACTGGGGGGAGATGGCGGATGTGCGTCGACTTCACCAATCCGAACGATGCCTGCCCGAAGGATTGCTATTCCATTCCCAGCATAGATCAGTTGGTCGATTTCACAGCAGGATGTGCCATATTGTCCACGATGGACGGAGACCATGGATATAACCAAATCCCGATGGCCGCCATAGACCAAGATAAAACTAGCTTCATCACGGAGGTAGGTACCTTCTGCTATTTGGTGATGCCGTTTGGTCTGAAGAACGTAGGGGCCACGTACCAACACCTAGTAAACCTCATGTTAGCGGGCCTAATCGGGAAATCAATAGAGGACGTCGATGATATGATCGTTAAGAGCACTCGAGCGGAAGAACATCTGGAGGACCTTCGTAAGGCACTATTAATTATGAACATGTTCAAAATGAAGATCAACCCTCGGAAGTGCTCCTTCGATATCAAAGGAGGAAAATTCTTCGGATTTATGGTAATGGAGAAGAGGATTGAAATGAATCAAAAAAAGGCCAAGGCCGTCATAGACATGGCCACCCCTAGGACGACTGTCAAAGACATCCAAAAGCTAACAGGGAGGATGGCCTTCTTGGGCAGGTTCATCTCCAAATCAGTCGACAAAGGGATACCCTTCTTCAGGGTCCTGAGAAACAACTAGGATTTCCAGTGGACTGAGCGATGCGCGGAGCCCCTCACTGAGTTAAAAGGTTACTTAACTTGCCCACTATTGTTGGTGAAACCGGTGCCCCAAGAGGAGTTGTTCATATACTTGGTGGTCGGGGAGGAAAAAGTGAGTGCCATCCTGGTTAAGGAGCATAATACGGAGCATCGCCCCATATACTATGTTACCAAAACACTGCAATGAGCAGAAAGTAGGTATACCCAAACTGAGAAACTAGTATTAGCTCTGATTACTACGGCGCGTAAATTACACCCCTATTCCTCTTTCATCATATCACGGTACTGACTAAATACTCCCTGCTAACTATCCACAATAAACCAGAGGCCTAAGCCCGAATGATAAAATGGGCCATTGAACTCACCGAGTACGACATCACATATGCCCCCAGACCCTCAATTAAAGCCCAAGTACTGGTTGATTTTGTTATGGAGATGGCGGACATAGAGGCCATCCAAAACCGCCCATGTGGCACATGTTCATAAACGGGTAAGCCACGGCGACACACGATGGGACATGAGTAGTTCTTACCAACACCGAAGTGGACGGAGAAAAACTATGCTTCGCCGTTAGATTGGACTACCCCTTATCTAACAACGAAGCGAAATATAAAGCATTATTGATAGGGATGAGACTTACCCAGGAAGGGGGAATTAAAAAAATAATAACTCATAGTGACTCACAGCTGATTGTGCAACAAGTTAACGGTATGTATGAGGCTAAAGAAGAAAGAATGCGCAGCTACCTACAAGTTGTCCATCGAAGGCGCGCTTGGTTCGAAAGCTCTGAGACCGCCCAAATCCCTCGCTCCGATAACCAAGAAGCGGACGATTTTTCTAAGATACCCTCTCAAACTGCCACAATACACACCCGCTGTAATACCCTACTCCAGGCGACATAATCAGAGAAATCAGAAGTCGAGGAAGTAAATACCACAGTAAACTCATCAAGGGACGAGTGGATGGATCCAATCTTGGCTTACCTAGAGCATCTGGAGGAATATGCCACGAACAAGGGGTTACCCGAAGGGCACCCCGATACTTCCTTCACAAAGGCATCCTATTCCGCCAATCTTACTCCCACCCCCATACGAGGTGCCTCCACTGGACTGAGGCAGAACAAGCCATCAGAGAGATTCAAGATGAAACATATAGGAGCCATACGGGGGGAGAAAGCATGGCACGACGTATCATTCTCCAGGGTTATTACTGGCCTATGATTGCCCGAGACTGATAAGAGCAATCTAAGCGATGCCAGTCATGCCAAATTTACGCTCGCTGGATGCATCAACCTGCGGTGCCCTGGGTATCGGGCCAAACCCTTGCCCGTTTGCAAAATAGGGGATCCATATCATAGGACCCCTAATTCCCAATGTGGGGCACATTTTTTTTACTGGTAACCGTCGACTAATTCACCAAATGGGAAGAAGCGAAACCCCTAGTCAGAATTACCTCCTGAGCAGTTATCAACTTTCTATGGAGGTACATTATATGTCGCTTTGGTATCCCCCGATGCCTAGTTAGTGACAACGAACTCCAATTTATGAGCCAATACTTAGAGAAGTGGTGCGACCACTCGGAGATAAATCACCTCTTCGCCTCCGTCGGATATCCTCAAGCCAATGGTCAAGTGGAAAGAACTAACCAAACCCTGTTAAAAAAATTAAAAGCAAGGTTAGATTGGCATAAGGCTAGATGGGTGAAAGAAATCCCGGGGATCATATGGGCATATAGGACCACCCAAAGGACCGCCAGGGGAGAAACCCCGCAACGAAGCGGTCATACCTTCTGAATTCGTTGTAGAAAGCTGGCAAGTCCGGGAATACGAAGAAGTGGGTAATAGTTACAATCTAGCCCTAGCCTTGGACCTCCTAGAGGAAAAGAGGGCTCATGTGGCTGTTCGAATAGAGCAGTACATGACACGCACGGCACGACACTATAACACAAAGGTGCGAACCATAATCTTTCAAGTGGGTGATTTTGTATTAAAAAGGGCATAAGCCTCTAAAAATATATGAAATCTCCAACCCAAATGGGAGGGGCCCTTCAAGATCGTCATGATCATTGGAGGCGCCACCTACCAACTAGAGAACCACGAGGGAAAGATGTTCCATAACACTTGAAACGCATACAATCTAATAAAATACTATGCATGCGGACGCACGGCTCTTTGTACATAAATAAAACAATGTTTATAGTAGATGATTTGTACATTATCGAAAGGGAAATAGCTTTGCCATTACAAAATTATAGTCTCAAACGAACTATAAGCAAACCTATCCTACGACGTCATCTCTCTACAAAAAAAAACAACACACAAGATATAACTATCGCTTGAAGCCGTTTCTACATAATTTTACACATCCAAACAAAAATAAAGAAAAAAGAAAAGGGTTCAAAGATCTTCCATGGGAGGCTTCCCCTCCCGGATTAATTAGCATCGTTGCTCCTCGGTCAAGTCCATCGGCCCTGCCAAATCCACATAAGGCACAACTAAAGCCTCAGAGGCTGGTATGGTCTTTGAAGACATGACTGGGGTGGTATCCGGGAACCTGGGCACGATTTTCATATGGGGAATAACAATATTCCCAGGAAACTCATAAAGGAATTGCACGACCTCCTCGCACAACTTGTATCCTATACGCACCATGTCTCTGAACTCTTCCTAGAGCACATTCCGAGGGGGAAGGGAGTTGGATATATCCATCACCGCTTGAGCCTGGACTAGCACTAGAGCTACCTCATACCTCCGTGTCACCTCCATTATCTTCCGGAGTACCGCATCCCTCTCCTAAAAAACGTAAAGTCGTTATTCCAAAGCACGCAGTTGGTCACAAAGGTCTTCCACTCTCTCTTCTAGAAAAACTTCCTGCGTCCGCTCTAACGACAGGCATCGCTCTACATCCAATGACTTCTCAAGACAAACTCTTTAAACCGCCATTATGAATATCATGCGCCGCCTTACTATCGACCTCGAGCTCTTCTATCTTCTATCTGGCTAACAACAGTTCCCTCTCAAAATTGTCTATGTGACGATAGATCAGTTCCATCTCCGATGTGACTTGGTCCCTCCGGGAGCCCACGACGTTGATCACCATGAATAGCAATAAGGGTAAAATAAGAGAAGGGCGAGTAAGACGTCAAAATATGTGTTATTCTAGGAATGTTGAGAAAGGAGAACCATACCTTGCGAAGGTCCTTGCAAGCCAAATCCTATAAGGAGGACAAGGAAGGGGCACTCAGCACAGTACAGTCCAACCTATTTAGCAGACCGCTCAAAAAGGTCCATCAAAAAACCACGTCGGGATTGATCTCGGGGAACTGCCCTGCCCCCTTGAACGGTTCCTCGTGCTTATCTTCGCTAGCCTGTGACCTCCTATTGGGAGAGGGAAACAAGCGCTCTTCGACCACGTTTACCGTGTTCCCCCCAAAACTGAGAGGGAGATCCGACTTTGGAACGCGCCCCCGACATGCAGGGAACCCGCCCCCGACATGCAGGGAACCCGCCCCCAGCTAAAGAATTGGACTCGAAGCAACCACAGGCTCTCATACTCCCTAGATCCTACGAAGGGAGCCCCCTACCTCAACTTCAGGATCCCCGACCAGCCGCATAGGCAAATGATCCGGAACTAGGTTTCCCGTGGCTAACTCCAATCTCAAACGCAAGGACCCCCCTTCATCCCCACTGCTTGGACTCCCCTTGGAGGCACTTCTTAACGACACCCCTTCGAACGCCTTCACGGCAAAGAACTCCATTTCAGACCCTATAAAAGTAAACAAGCACAAGATAAGTCACAAAGGGTAAGCCAAAGCAAGCCACAAAACAAGTGAAAATGAGGAGCGTTACGGAAAAAGAAGTTGGTATGCAGTAGACGAGGAGAGAACTCCAGTGTTGTTGCCCCTTCTTCCAAACCCGCCATAGTAAGAGCATCCAATAACTCCAAAAAATTGCAAATATCGTAACTTCCCAATAATAATGGGGTCTCCTGTAAAACCCCCGACTCATGGACGGTCTTCTCGGGGCTAGATGCCACATATTCTAGCCCCCAATGAGTAGGCACCCCTCACGAAGAAGCCGGTCTATCCCAAGGTTTTAGGTAGAAGAAACGGTTCTTCCAATCGTCTAGAGTGGTAACATGCCTAGTAATAGTCGTGAAAGATCGACGGTGATCACGATACATCAAACTAAAAAAAGGTAGGTCGCTAGGGCAAGGCCGCAAGATAAAAACACTCCCCACCCGATAGGGTGTGAGAGGCAAGTCTAAAAGTGCACTATAGAAAACGTAGTCCACCAAGTAATGACACGAATTTGGTGTAAGCTGACTAGGGTAAATATGCCAGTATCGGAAGAGAGATTTCAAGAAGGGATGAAGAAACAAACGAAGGCCACATCGAACCTAATCTGAATACACTGTCATGTACCCCGCGTGACGGTCATAAGCCCTCTGATGAGCACGGGGCAACACGGCATCGTATCCGTCAAGGTTCAAGTTGTACTTCACGAATAAAGACGCCATGTAATCCAGAGACTCCGCACTCATAGCAGACCCTACCCGAACCGCACCTATTAAAACCCGAGGGTTTACGATGATAGTATTAAATATCGAGAAGCGATCTATCGGAAGGTACACTTCTCTACCTATAAACACCTCTCTTATATTATTTGCTAATAAGGTATCCGCACGAAACTGCGCTGAGGGCGGGGTAGGAGAATGGCCCCTGAAAATGGAAAACAAATTGCTCTCAGTCTGCCTAGAACGCAACATAAAAGCTTCATTAGGAATACGGCGCACCGTTTGGACCGAAGGAGATCTCCAAAAGGTAAATAAGTCACTTTAGGAGCGATAGGAACGAGCAGTCATAACACACTTCTAGCTTACTAAGGAATATATAATGGGTTTGGAGGAACCCTTTCCAAAGATAGGAACCACCTAGATTAAGCGGCAATTCCAACCAATCACTAAATGGCACGATCTGGCACGTGTCATCACCCCTTGAAAGACAAGAGAAATACTTTTTCTCATCATTTGGGTAATGATCAAATAAGACACGCAGCTGCTATCTTAAATGCACTAAGATAGATTTAAAAGTTAGAAGTTTATCGCCGAAGTTAAAGAAGAGGAACTCAAGTCCCCAAGGACGTTGAAGACATATTCCCACAAGTCAAAGACATCTACGCAAGAGATGACGCGAGCAAAAGGACAAACTTTCATTAAAACCAAGGAAACTACTATCGTCAAGATAGGTAAACAAAATAAGAAAGTGCTGATACAACCAAGGGCCAAAACGACAACCTACTACCCAACAAAAAAGAAGAAGAGAAAAACATCTAAAGAACGAAGTTTAAGTGGTGGCATACGGTGTTGTTGTAGAAGGAACAACAAGAGGAGCATCCGATGGACCCGTAGTCGGAGCTATTGAAGGCGGCGACAATAGAGAAATGCTGCCTAGAGTAGCAGGCCTAGGAAGAATGGCGGTAACAGGAACCCTAGCAGGAGCCATCAGAGAGGGAGTAAAGTGAGAACTATGTTTCTCAAAGAGAGGATATGCTTGCTCCAATGAAGGCCTCTCCATCTACATAAGGTTTATCTGACGCGGGTCAGCTCTGGGGGCTATCTTCTTCCGAACTTGTGTGAAACATTAGAGAAAGCCCCACAACACATGGCCAATCAGATACCCATGATTCTTCTGAATGAAGGTAGCCTGACGTTACTTAAGAGTATCGTCTTGAGTAAGTTAGACCACCGCATCCAACTTCTGTTGCAAATCCTCCGAAGAGATGCCTCCAGATATCGGAGCTTTTGTTAACTCCTCCATTAAAGCATTCACTCGGAACAAAGCCTAAGACAAACTTTTCTCCAACCCAGCCTCCCTCGAGGCCCCGACTGCCTTCTCCGCCTCCAAAGACTCAACCTTTCCCTTTAGAACCATCCCCGAGGCCTCCAACTCCGAGCTCGAAGACTGAAGGCACTTGTTCTCAACCTCCAACTCTTGCATCCTCTGGGTGACCTTCCCCTAAGCCAGCTCATATTTCTCCATCTTCTCCCTCAAAGCTTTGTTTTCTTCCTCCATCTTCTGGAATCTCTCCTCCGCCACGACGACATTCTCTCGTAGATTCCCAACCTCAAGTAAGACGACGGGAAGCACTTTAAGCGCCTAAAACAAAATCAAAATATAAAAAGCGACCTAAAGGCGCTTTAGAAGGCTGGACAGAAAGAGAAATATCGTACCGTTAGAGCTATCCAATTGAGACATGCCTACATAAACTGATATCCGTCCATAGGCAGCGCATTGGTAGAGGCAAAGAACCGAAATATCGTCGCAGACTCTACGCTCTCTGTGTTGGGCAGTTGGCCTAAGGTAGGAAGACTCGAAGACGATGGCACCCCCAAATACACCTTGCTCGATAGGGGAACCTGGGTGACCGCATGACTATCGAATAAGATAGCAGCAAAAGAACCCTTAGGATCAAGGTATTCCAACTGAGGGGCCAAAGACATTAAGTCCTCCAACAGGAAGGAAGCCTCTCCCAGGGCATAACCCAAGGGAATGCTATCGGCGGTGGGAAGAGGAGCATCCCTACCTAAATTAGAAAAGCTACATCCTACACATCATAGACACGCGCGTTAAAACAGCAGTCCTCATACTTTCAACAAAGGAGAAATGAAACTTTGAGATATACCTAGATCAAACTCATCATCTAGTAACAATGACCCCACATCTAAAGCCATAAGAGCCTTCCCCGTATCTATAGAAACCACCATCAACATCACATAAGCAAAGAAAAGTTTCCTAAGAGTTTTGAATAAACAAATAGAATAAAGGTAAATATTTACCAAGAACTCGAAAAGGGGTGCAGGAATCGCTCCCAAAGGGCCAGGAATTGCTGCAACAGGCGCCGGTAGAGAAAGATCGGCTGTCTGCGATGAGGCAACAGACTTATCCAAAGAGGAGATATTACTATACTTCAAGGTGATAGTCGGAGGACAAACAGTAGTACAGCTAAGGGGGACGACGGCCAGGGGAGGTAACCGAACTCCGTTCAAACCCACATTGCCGCCCACCCCCTCTAAGGTGAAGGCAATGACGCCAGTAGCCATCAAGCTCATGTCCGCACCTCCCTCATCCAACGTCTTCGAGGTCCCGCTTGACGACCAAGACAAAGTGATGGAAGCAGAATAACGGGTTTGCATCCGTGCAATTGGAACACCCGCGGTATCGGGAACACCCACCTCTCCCCGAGCCGGTACACTCTCTGCGCCCTCAGCCCACTCGGGTGCTCCCACGTTGTCATACAAGTCAGCACCCTCGACCATCAAGGGCTTCAATGTCTCCCCTACGCCAAGATAAAAGAAATGTCAAACCTCTATAAAACAAATAAAGGAAAAGTTTTAAAGTAGGAGGAGCTTACCATGAAAGTGCAGGGTTTTCTGGAATCAATGTTAGATGATGCATTGTTAGACGATTTTGGGTCAACATTGACATTGAAAGTCGAGAGTTTGTTCGAAAACTGTGCTTTAGTTGCCAAAATTAAGTTTTGCCTTTATTCACTTATTAATCAAGTTCCACGATTTTAGTTGTTTATGTTTATGTCCAAGAAGGTATCTTAATCATAAGGAAGAGCTATGGAAGATTCCTTACTTGAAGTTTCCATAATTCAAGCTAAGTTGAACAAGTCAACTCAACACGGTTTCAAAATAAGGAAACAATATTTGCCGTTCGCTGCAACTCGATTCTTTCCAGGATTCTGCGAATTGAAGAAGATGTGTTACCTTGTTAGATTGATAATAAAGGAAACACATTCAAGAAAGATATGGAGTTCACAAAGAACACAAATATCAACAAGAAAACAACAAGAGTTACCAAAGCCGTGAACAACACATCTTGGCGTGCAAGATTCAAGAAATCTATAAAAGATGTGAAGTTCATCAAGATGAAGACAAGACCATCGTTCATAACAATTCGAGAGATTAATCATTCTTTGTATTGTCTTCGTCTTGCTTTTGCGAAGTTTTTGTATCAACTATTTAAGTCTAGTTCATAGAAGTTATGTAATTCTCACTTGTCTGCTTCGTTGAGTCCAATCAACAAAGAGCGTGAGTGAATTGTTGTGAGGAACGTTTTGTTAAAACCTTTATGGTTATATGCCTAAGGCTCAGAAGTTTTTAATAATATTGAAAACCTCTTAAAAATTATATCTTCTTGTGTTCTTACTTCCGCTGTACATTATTAATGTCAAGAAGATCACAATAGAGTTGAGGCAATTCCAGCTTAACTCTCAAAGTTGTTGTGTCAATCCACGATCCGACAATTTCAATTGGCGCCAGAGCCAAACACCGACTACACTGGTGGTTTGGAGGTGATACAACACCATGGACAATGTCAATCCTAATACCAATAGGATTCCAGTTTTGGATGGCTCCAATTATGCATACTGGAAGATCAGGATGAGGTCTCACATCAAAGCTATCGATATTCGAGCATGGCAATCCGTGATCAATGGATACTCTCTTCCAACATTACCAATAGATGGCGAAGGTGATCTAGTTCCAAAACCAGAAGCAGACTGGACAGCAGCAGAGGTAAGTCTCTATAACTCTAATGAAAAAGCTCTTAATGCTATCTTTAGATGGGTTAATCATCACATGTTCAAGCTAATCCAGAATTGTACATAAGCCAAACATGCTTGGGATATACTTGAATTACATTATGAAGGAGATTCTGCTGTTAAAGATTCTAAATATAGATAACTGCTTTTGCAATTTGAAAAACTTGAGATGGGTGAAGATGAAAGTGTTGACAGTTATTTTGAGAAAAATTCTTGATATTGCTAACCAATGTGAAAACCTAGGTTTTGCTATGACTAATCAATAAATGGTTTATAAAGCTATGAGAACACTGTCATCTAAATTTGCTCTCAAGAAAATTGCAATGAGTGAATCTAGAAAGCTTGCTAATCTACAGTTTCAAGTCTTGATGAATACTCTTAGAGAATTTGAGATGGAGCTTGCCTCACAACCTAGCAAACATAGGGTTGTTGCTTTTAGAGGATCAAGTCTTGACAATGAAAGTGATGATGATTATGAGTTAATTTCTTCAAACTATGGTAAAATTACTAAGAAGTTCAATAAGCTGAACCTTAAAGGAAAAGGTAAAGAAAATAATCTTAGTAATAGTTCCCCAGGTTATAAGAAATTACCTCCTAAGTTTGTAAAGTACATGGCATCAAAACCTACTCCTTTAGAAGCTGATAAGTTAAAAGATGTTCAATGTTTTGAATGTAAATGATATGGTCATATGGCTAATGAATGTGCTAACACTCTTAGAAAAGTAGGAAATTCTCATTGGGTTAATGTAGATGACTTCAATGAAGAGGATTTTAGTTCTGGAGAAGCTGAATAACAATCAGAATAGGTTCAAACTGTTGCGCTACTCACCCAGATTGACTGGACGCCAGAAGACTCCCTGAACTGCTTCGGATCTCAATGTTACCCCAACATTTAGGATCCAACATCAGAACAGGAGACCTTCTTTGCAGATTGGGATGAATATGATACTGATACTGAACCTTATCTTGCGTCCTACTTTGATGAATCTAACTTTGATTGTTTTCATGGCATAGTGGATCTAGATGAAGAATACTTCTTTGAAGGTGAAATGTCCCAGGAGGAAATCATTGAAGACCTGAAGTCTATCTACCACAAACTGCTGCTTGAGAATCAAAAACTCATCAAGAGCAACAAAAGCTTGAAGGAAGAGATTGGATGCATGAAGGAGACGCTGAAACTATATGAGAAAGACATTGACAAAACCGAGGCTGAGCTGAAAGAGGTAAAGGTAAAATTAGATAAAGCTTAAAATACCATTGACAAATGGAACTCTTTTACATCTCTTCTTGATGAAGTGCTGAGTATGGGAAATCAAGGTAAAAATGGTTTGGGCTATGTTGAGAAACCCCCTTCTGAAGATGTTAATTCTACCTATTAGAAAGCTGGTTTTATCAAGGAAAGCAATAAGTTGAGTTGTGAAATGCCTTCCAACACTGTGAAAAAGCCTACTTTTATCTGTCAATATTGTTTTCAACCTGGTCACATTAAGCCTTATCGCAAAAAATTCAAAATTGTGATTGAGAAGAAAACAGTAATTAATAGCAATACCAATGTTAGGAGAACCTCTGATCTGAATGTTATCCCAACATTAGGTAACAAAGCTGAAGGAAATAAAAGTAGATCTTGGATTAAAAAGTTAAAAACTCCTAAGGTTAAAATTGCTTGCAATGTTGTCTTTTCTGCTGTTTACTCTAACCTTGCAGGTAAGTGGTATTTTGACAGTGGATGTTCAAGGCACATGACTGGAAAAATTGACAACCGGAAAGATGTAATCCCTTTGACTTTTGGAACAGTTACCTAAGGAGGAGGCACAAAAGGGAAAATCATTGGAAAAAGGAGTATTGGATGTTGAAGGATTTCCACCACTCAAGGATGTGTTGTTGGTTGAAGGATTGAAATCAAATTTAATTAGCATAAGTCAACTTTGTGATGATAACTAGTTAGTTACTTTTGATAAAAGTTCATGTGATGTGTTTAATAGTGACAATGTCCGTGTCATGACATGTACAAGATCAAAGGATAACTGCTATCTTGCTCAAGATGAAGCTGAATGCTACCATGCCAAGGTAGATGAATCTGTCATGTGGCACAAGAAGTTAGGACATGTGCACTATAGAAATATGGAGAAACTACAGAAGTTAGAGGCTGTAAGAGGACTGCCTAAGTTGACTAGCCCAGGTAAAATTGTTTGTGAAGACTACCTGAAAGGTAAACAAACAAAAGCTGTTCATCCACCACTACAGGTACAAAGTACTATCTCTAGAACTAATAAGTGCTTTGAATTGCTACATATGGATCTCATGGGTCTTATTGAGGTTAGTAGCCTGAATGGTAAGAAGTATGCTTTTGTTATTGTTGATGATTTTTCAAGATATACCTGGATTAAATTTTTGAAAGAAAAATCAGAGGCATTCAACGCATTCAAGATTCTGCATGCTAGCATTAAAAATCTGTATGGCACTTCTGTAGGAAGAATTAGGTCTGACCATGGAAAAGAGTTTGAAAATGTAAGCTTTGCTAATTTTTGTGAAACTAAAGGCATTTTCCATGAGTTCTCTGCACCTAAGACACCCCAGCAAAATGGGATTGCTGAGAGAAAGAATAGAACACTTCAAGAGATGGCCAGAGTAATGTTGAATTCTAAAAACCTATCTAAGAAACTCTGGGTTGAAGCTTTGAATACTGCATGTCATATTAGTAATAGAGTTTATCTTAGACCTGGTACTACTATGACACCTTATGAAATCTTGAAGGGTTCAAAACCAACAGTTGCACACTTTCATATGTTTGGTATCAATTGTTATTTGCTAAAAGATAGAGACTATTTGAGAAAATTCGATCCTAAAAGTGAAAAGTGTATATTTGTTGGATATTCTCCTAATACTGCTGCTTTCAGGGTCTACAATCCAAGATTGCATACCGTTCAAGAATCAGTGAATGTCATTTTTGATGATTTAACTGTTTCTGCAGGTACTGAAGAAGTCACTGGTTCAGATGTTACTCCAACATTGGACTCAACATTGAACTCAGACGCTGGAGATCATGAACTGGAAACCGGAACAAATGTTGACTTAACACCAGAAACCCCCAATGTTAGGCCAACATCCGTGCTGTCAGATTCTGAAGATGAAGCTGTTCTTGTATCCAGAAGAGATCCTCCTCTTAGGATCCAAAGAGATCATCCAGCCTCTCAAGTAATTGGTCAAATTACTGAAAGAGTTAGAACACGCAACAAAGGGTAAATTACAAGGATATGGCTAAGTTGTGTGTTTGTATGTATCTTGTTTTGTGTCCTCCATTGAACCTAAGAATGTAACTGAAGATCTTAAGGACAGTTACTGGATTAATGCCATGGAAGAGGAACTCTTACAATTCACCAAACACAGAGTCTGGAATCTAGTGCCTAGGCCATCACATGTGAATGTAATAGGTACAAAATGGATTTTCAAAAATAAAACTGATGAGAATGGTGTAATTATGAGGAACAAAGCTAGGTTGGTTGCACAAGGTTATACTCAGGTAGAAGGTATAGATTTTGATGAGACTTTTGCTTTTGTAGCTAGGATAGAATCAATTAGATTACTTCTTGCTATTGCTTGCTGTCTTAGGATTAAACTTTACCTAATGGATGTTAAAGGTGCCTTTCTGAATGGTTTAATTGACAAAGAGGTTTATGTAGAACAACCTAAAGGCTTTGCTGATCCTAAACATCCTGACCATGTGTACAAACTTGAGAAGGCTTTGTATGGCTTAAAATAGAGCTTGGTATGATAGGCTAACTGATTTTCTGTTAGGCCTATGTTTCAATAGAGGAGATGGAGATAGAACATTGTTTGTCCTTAGAAAAAGCTCTGATATATGCATTGCTCAAATTTATGTGGACGATATTGTATTTGGCTCTACTAACAAGTATACCTTAGACAAGTTTGTTGAGTCTATGACAGGAACATTTGAGATGAGCATGATTGGTGAGCTCAATTACTTTCTGGGACTACAAGTTAAGCAGCTGGAGAATGGTATCTTCAAGTATGCAAGGAATCTGGTGAAGATATTTGAGCTACAAGAGTCCAAGCCTTGCAAAACTCCTATGTCCTCTTCAGTGAAGATAACAAAAGATGGCACTGGCAGCAATGTTGACCCAATATTGTACAGATCCATGATTGGTAGTTTGCTATATCTCTCTGCCTCTAGACCTGACAGCATGTTTCCAGTATGTGTTAATGCTAGGTACCAAGCTTAGCCAAGGCAATCTCACTTGATTTGCTGTGAAGAGGATTCTTAGATATATCTCTGGAACTTCACCTTTAGGCATTTGGTATTCTTATGACTCTAACACTAACTTGGTTGGTTTTAGTGACTCTGACTGGGCAGGTGATGTGGATGACAGGAAATCCACAAGTGGGGGCTGTTTTTATTTAGGGAATAATTTGGTCTCCTGGTATAGCAAGAAGCATAACTATGTTTCATTATCAACTGCTGAATCAGAATATGTAGCAGCTGGCAGCTGTATTACCCAACTTGTGTGGCTCAAACACATGCTTTCAGATTATGGGCTAGATAGTGATACACTTCTCATGTTCTGTGACAATCTAAGTGCCATAAGTATCTCTAGGAATCCTGTCCAACATTCTAGAACTAAGCATATAGACATAAGACATCATTTGCTGAGAGATATGGTAGAGAACAAAGTGATCAACATTGAACATATTGAGATAACAAATGAGCTTGCTGACATGTTTACAAAACCTTTAGATAGTGAGAGATTCTTCAGCTTGAGGAAATCCCTTGGCATGCGCAATATGTGAAAATGTTGAGGAAACCAGTGTTGACATAACACCACTGTCTAGCACTGGTATATTGGTAGTGGTGTAGTAAGTATTCTGTTGTTTTCCTTTGTTGAGTTTATTTTCTTGTGAGTCTCATGTCATCTTTATTTTGTCAGATTTGGTTTGTGTGGTTGAACTCTTTGATTAACAACTTTTTCTAGTTATCAGCTTCACATCTTTGTTTTGGAAAAGTATTAAAACTCTTCTCTTTGTCTGAGGTTGTGATAGCCTAACATATGAAGAAGCTGGGGTACACAAAGTTCACTACTTTGATGTCTATTCAGTTGTGTCTTATTCATATGGAAGGTGTACACGGCATGTGGAGAAGATGGGGTTCATGATGTTGACAGCTTCAGTGTTACTCAGTTGTGCTTATTTACATGTTCTTGTTTCTTTGGCCAAGGAACACATGAGGGTGATCCGTTCTACTAGGGTGTTTGAGGTTTCGATTTCTTACATTTAGTAGCACTGATCACTTGGTGATTCTCTTGAATGCAGGTTGGTAAACAAGTATGCATAAGGGATTGGGGTGTTGGGGTGCATGATAAATGAATTGCCAACATTCAAGGCCTTTGTACTTGGCTAACTTGCTGTTGTTAATGTTGTTACTGGGGTGTGTGGAGTTCTGGCTGCCCTCATTTAGTAGTGACATTAGCTTTGTGTTTAGCAACCTTCAGTTTTTGGTTAAGATGAGTTATGAAAAGCATACAGATTATAAAGAGATGTGTGTTGTACTGGTTTGAGGAGTTTTTCATTTGTGTTTACCATCTGCCGATTTGACATTATATTGTTGCATTCATATTGAACTGCATTGTTTCTTTCTTGTTTTTGAGTTGTGTCGGTTTAGGCTTAGGGGGAGTATAATTCATGTGTTGAGGCATACAATTTGGGTGACATACTGCAGGTGACACATTTTTCTGTGACTTTCTATGCCGTGGAAGTGAATTTTTCCTTGAATTCATAATTGTTTATCTCTGTGTGTTTCTTGTTATTCTGAATAATATGTCTGAGGTACTCACTTGCTATATTGGTTAAGTTTCAGATGTATTTTTGAATGTATCTCAAGCTCTCACATGAATTTGCCTTGGTAAAGCCTGTACCTCCACCTTATAGTTTGAATGTTATTGAATGTTATCCCAACATTGTGCACTGCAGCAGGCTAACATTGAAAACAGGAACTTATAAGTTCTCAAATTTTCGAAAACTGCTCTGGTAACTGTTAATTAAACAACAAAGCGTGTGCGCGGGAAAACTGGGTGGGAAGTTTTTACTTGATTAAAATTTAGTAACTGCCCATTAACATTCACTCTCTTTCCTTATTCACGATTATTTCAAAAATCAAAACCATATTTTCCTTAATTTTGCTTGAAATTTTCTTATCTGTGCTTACTCTGCAAAATTCCTCTCTCTACTCTCAAATTCACTCATTTTTTTCTATGCAAATTCTCTCAAAACTTCTCTACTGACAATGGCAAGCAAGTCTCCCATGCAAACTCTTGCAGATGTTGCCTTGGGAAGTGAACCCATTGTCGCACGCACTAGTTCACACACTAGAGGTATTGCTGCAAAGATAGTTGATGCTCTTGCTGCTGCTAAAAGGAAGGCAATTCCCTATGTACGACGAGGGAAGAAGTCCAAACAAGGAGAATCGACCTCCAATGTTGAGCAAACTGCGGAACCAACCACTCCCATCACCAATGAGCCTGAAATTGAGGTAAACACTGCTGAACACATCCCTGAATTTGATGATGATATACCTGTTGAGGGGGAGGACAGTGGATCTGTTGAGAAATCTGTGGATAAGTCTGGGGACAAAGAGGTGAGGAGGTGGATTAGGGCTCAAAAGAAAAAGAGCAAGGCTGCAGGGGATAAGTTGAAAACTATGTCTGAGACTGCTAAGGCAAGGGCTGAGGCCAGGAAGAGACATGCTGAGAGATTAGCTAGGAAGAGGGCGGCTGAGGATGAGAATAAGGCTGCTGCTGAGAGAAAGAGGAAAGGAAAGAAAGTGATGGAAGAGGAAACAGAGGTTGTGGATGTTAAGGATGAAGAGGAAGATGAGGAGAAGGAAGAGGAGAAAACTGATGACGAGCAGGATGTTGCTGCTGATGTTGGGGCAACATCAGGAACAAGGGAGTACACAGATGGGCTGTATGTGGTCTATCCTGATGATGAGGGGAGCTACTTTTCTCCTTACTATCTCTCCTAGAGTTGGAGAAGAAGCTGGATTCCTTGAAAAGAAGAGAGATTCACACCGAAAGAGCTGTAGAGATGGCCAGCTTCAAAGAGAACAAGGTGATGGACTTGCTGGAGGCAAGAGGGTTGCAACAATTAGTGATGGAGTTGAGTGACTATGCTCCTGAGATTGTCATGGAGTTCTACCTGAATCTCTCCAAATGGATCAGGGACTACAGATCTCCAAAATTTGGAAAGGCTTGGGTGAGGGGGAGAGTCTTCAACATTGAACCCTACACCATTAACAAGATCTGTGGCTTCCCTACTGCTGATGAATCTGAGGACCCCTATTATGATGATGTGATTGAGGACATGACTGGGGGATTGGTCAAAACTTGGAGAGATGCCCTGCCAACCACAAAGCTCACATCCCTTAGTGCTGTCTTGCACAAGATAGCCTGTTTCAATTGGCTGCCAAGCAAAAATGTTAATGTACTGACTAAGGAATCAGCACTCTTAGTCTACAAAATTTAAAATGACTAGCTGTGAACATGGGGGAGAGGATTGTGAAGTCAATGTCTGAAGTTGTTGGAAGGAAAAATGGCATGCTGCCTTTTCCCTCACTCATCTACAAAATTCTTAGCAAGCAAGGATTAAAGACAAGTGTTACTGTGGGCTGGAGGAAGAATGATACTGAACTGACAATTCTCCCAAGCTACTTGTCTGGATCAAGAGTGAGAGACCTTCCATGGAATCCAAAAGGAGTGGTGAGACCAAGGGCTGAAAAGAAGAAGGCTCAGGAGTTTGCTGGAACTTCAGTGCCTATGTCCAAAGAAGAAGAGTGCATAGTCATAACCTCTACTTTTGTGGATCATATGCTGAATTGGTATAGGGGGCAGATTGCGGATGAAGGAACACCTCAAAGAGCTGGAAGACATGGTGAAAAATTTGGAGAAACTCCCTTCTTCACAAAAAGGGGGAGAGTAGTTCCAATTTTAAATTTTAGTCTTCTAGTTTATGGTTTGTTTCTTATGAACTGCTGGTACATTTATCTCTAATTGGTTTTATTTGATCAAGGGACATGTCCTTAATGTTTAGCTATGGCATGTAACTCTATCTACTACTGTTGAACTGCTCTAACTGCTATTTCTTATGAAAACACATTTTGAACTGTTGTTCTAATTAACCTTTTATGCAGGAAACTCACTGGTTTCAATGTTGAGGCAACATTGATGAATGTTGGGGTCTGAACATATGTACATATATGGATGTAGTGATGACCTTAATGCTTGTCTTTGCTAATTTAACTTTGAATATGTTATCTTGCATTGAGGGGGAGCAGTTTAGTAGTTTAATTTGTTTCTTGTTGATTCTAACTTTCTGGATATAAGACTTGATTGGAACAGGTATTGGTTTTGTGAAGAAAGGCAAAAAGGGGAGATTGAAAGTGCAGGGTTTTCTGGAATCAATGTTAGACGATGCAATGTTAGACGATGTTAGGTCAACATTGAGGATAACACTGAAAGCCGAGAGTCTGTGCGAAAACTGTGCTTTAGTTGCAAAAAATAAGTTTTGCCTTTATTCACTTATTAATCAAGTTCCACGGTTTTAGTTGTTTATGTTTATGTCCACGAAGGTATCTTAATCATAAGGAAGAGCTATGGAAGATTCCTTACTTGAAGTTTCCATAATTCAAGCTAAGTTGAACAAGTCAACTCAACACGGTTTCAAAATAAGGAAACAATATTGGCCGTTCGCTGCAACTCGATTCTTTCCAGGATTCTGCGAATTGAAGAAGACGTGTTACCTTGTTACATTGGTAATAAATGAAACACATATTCATGAAAGATATGGAGTTCACAAAGAAGGCAAATATCAACAAGGAAACAACAAGAGTTACCAAAGCTGTGAAAAACACATCTTGGCGTGCAAGATTCAAGAAATCTATAAAAGATGTAAAGTTCATCAAGATGAAGACAAGACAATCGTGCATAACAATTCGAGAGATTAATCATTCTTTGTATTGTCTTCGTCTTGCTTTTGCGAAGTTTTTGTATCGACTATTTAAGTCTAGTTCATAGAAGTTATGTAATTCTCACTTGTCTGCTTCGTTGAGTCCAATCAACAAAGAGCGTGAGTGAATTGTTGTGAGGAACGTTTTGTTAAACACCTGGCAGAAGAATGGGGAGAAGAATGATCGCTGCCCCGCCCTCACTAGCGGGTAATACATCGTGATATGATTAGCGGGAGGCGCATTGCCTCTCTGATCAGCCCTCGAAATTTCTACGATCACATTCCGTCCCGACACCCTATACTCCATACACAGTTTCTTTACTTCATCGTGCGTATCAGTACTAGCGGTGTCGTCAACCTTATGGGTGTTCCGCGGAGCCCCACCCTTGTCGGATACCTTCTTGAATTTCTTCTTCTTCTGGGCACTCCTACTGCCCCTGCCTCCGCCACCACCGCTGCGCTCCGCTTCAGGGAAGTTGGAGCTAAAACTCCTATCACCACATGAGGGTCCGAAGCGGGAGAGAAGGCTACGATGCCAAAAACTGAGGCGGCAGAAATAAGGTCAATGGTGGAGAGAGAAGCCATGGTAAGAAGATTGAGCGCTCGAACAAATTGCTAAAAGTTGTAGAGAGTATTTCGCTTAAAAGAAAAGCAAGCTCATAGAATTTGCAAAGTGTGGAGAAATGTTTTGAGGAAATGGGGTATTTGTAGCCCTATGAGTTAACGGGTCATAATTACCCATCAACCCCCCTTGCACCCCGCTACGCCACGTTCCCTTAATGGGACTTAATTGTCCATCACTCATTAATGACACCCTTCATAGTGGCGCGAAACCCAAAAAATCCAGACTGTTATGCCCCCACGTCGAAGGGACGTGACTATCCGTTACGCGCCACCCCAAGAGACGTGGCTTTAATGATGCCACGTCATCAAAAAAAGAGAGAAGAAAGGATAAAAAATGTAGCTGGTATAATGGGCAAAGAACCGGCCTATCGGTAGAGCAACGATAACCTATCCGATACTACCTCCAAAAAAAAAAGAGAAGGAAAACTCCCCTTAAATTCCTTTTGCCTCTAAAATGAAGCAATAGGAATTTGTTGGGGGGGGGGGGGATAATGTTAACATTCAGCTTTTTTCAAAAGCCTCGTACTCCCTTCACGATGTCTTCATAGCATCACGGAGATCACCCCGGTATCGACGGACTTAGATGCTTCCCCTGATACTGGATAAACGGTACTCTATCTTTCACAAGAAGTATTTGATAGAGTACAAATCTCGTGCGAGGTATCAGAAGCTTTAAATAGCCTCACGAATACCCCCTAGGGATACGATACTCTCGTACTTAACTTATCAACCAGAAATGACTCCCTCGTACCTCAAGACCATAAGGATGACATACCGAGACCCCTCGAAAACCCTCCCCATAAGCTTCCTTCTTGTATACCCACCCATCGGTAAACATGCATCTTAGTAAAAAGAGTGATACACATCATGTTTTTATCTTCTAAATTGATAAAGCCGCCAAAATAATCGACTCAGCACGCTGGAGACACATGGCAATACGAACCCGAAGGCGATAGCATCCTGAAGCTTTGTCAGCTTCCTTGGAGACAATTGTCTATGTTAAGAATAAACACTCGATATCTACCCCCAGACATCAGACATCTATCTAAAGGTGATACCCCCACTTGTATGAATAGGAACCCCTATAAAAGGGGGACAAACTCGGAGAATAAAGGATATACTTTTTTGGGAGGACAACAAAAATTGGCTAGATTCTCTTCAAATTTTGGCAATGCGTTATAATCTCGCTCTGAAATTCCTCAAAAATAAACAACTGTTAACACTTACACAATGCACATGCCAAGAGAATTCCTCAAACTGAAGAATCTCTCAGTATCTAAAGGCTTAGTGAACATATCAGCAAACTGATTGTTTGTTTCAATGTGTTCAATGTCAATTAACTTGTCTTCAACCATGTTTCTCAAATAATGATGCCTTATGTCTATATGCTTAGCTCTAAAATGCTACACAAGATTTTTTGAGATACTCATAGCACTAAGATTATCACAAAACGTATGAAGAGTATCACTATCTAGCCCATAATCCAGCAGCATGTGCTTGAGCCATACAAGTTGGGTAACACAACTGCCTGTTGTTATGTATTCTGATTCAGCAGTAGATAGTGACACACAGTTTTGCTTCCTGCTATACCATGTGACCAGATTGTTCACTATATAAAAACAACCTACACTTGTGGTCTTTCTATCATCAACATCACCTGCCCAATCAGAGTCACTAAAGCCCACAAGGTTAGTGTCAGTGTCATATGAATACCAGACACCAGATGACAAAGTTCCAGATGTGTATCTAAGAATTCTCTTCACAACAATCAAGTGAGATTGCTTTGGAAAGGCCTAGTACTTGGCACACAAACAAATAGAGAACATTATATCAGGTCTGGAAGCAGACATATATAGCAAACTGCCTATCATTGATTTGTGCAAACATGGGAGTCTTACAAGGTTTTGAATCAGCAAGTTCAAACCTTTTTAACAAGTTCTTTGCATACTTCTCCTGATTCAAGAATATGCATTTACCTATTTGCTTCACTTGAAGACCAAGGAAGAATTTCAATTCACCTATCATACTCATTTCAATGTTCCTGTCATAAATTCAACAAACTTCTCTAGAAAAGAATTGTTAGTAGAACAAAACACAATGTCATCCACATAGATTTGAGCAATACAGATATTCGAATTTTTCCTTAAAAAATAGTGTTCGGACTCCATCACCTCTAACAAGTCCAAGAATTAAAAGAAATTATGTAAGTCTTTCATACCATGCTCTGGGTGCATGTTTTAGACCATAAAAAGCTTTTTCTAGCTTGTACACATGGTTAGGATATTTAGGGTCAGTGAATCCTTTAGGTTGTTCCACAAATACTTCTTTATCAATCAACCTATTTAGGAAAGCCCCTTTCACATCCATCTGGTATAATTTAATCTTAAGAGAGGAGACAATAGCTAGTAATAACCTAATAAATTCAATCCTAGCTAATAGAGCAAAGGTCTCATCAAAATCAATACCTTCTACATGAGTGTACCCCTGAGCAACAAGCCTAACTTTGTTCCTAACAATTATCCCATCTTCATTGCTTTTGTTTTTAAAGATCCATTTAAATCATATTACATTTACATTATGTGGTCTAGGTACCAAGTTCCAGACATTATTTTTAGTAAATTGCAATAGTTCATCCTGCATGGCATTAATCCAAAAGCTATCTTGGAGAACTTCATTCACAATTTTAGGTTCTATGGCAGACACAAAACATGAGGCGTTATCGACTTTAAATGTGAAATTCATGCAAACACACAACTTAACCATATCTCTATAGTTAAGTCTCTCCTTGTTGCGTCTCCTTACTCGCTCAGTGATCTCACCTATTACTTGAGATGTTGGATGTTCCTTCTGAATCCTAGCTGGGGGATCTCTTCTAGGTTCAACACCAACTTCATTTTCCTAGTTAGAATCTCGTACTGTTAGTCTAACATCCGATCTAACTGGTGTTAGTCTAACATCAGTTTCTGTGTCCTGTTCAGAATTTCCAGCTTCATGTTCCAGTGTTGGAATAACATTATCAATTTCCAATGATGGTCCAACATCAGAAACAGTAATGCCTCCATTACTTGCATCAAGTGTGAAATCATTAAACACCACATTAACAGATTCCTAAATAGTCTTTCATCTTGGATTATAGACTCTGAAATAAGTACTGTTAGCAGAGTAACCTACAAAGATGCACTTTTTACTTTTTGGATCAAATTTCCTCAGATAAACTCTGTCATTTAGCAAGTAACAATCACATCCAAATTCATAAAAATATAGAATATTTGGTTTCACACCCTTCAAAATTTAATAAGGAGTCATATTTGTTCCATGTCTAAGACACACCATGTTACTAATGTGACATGAATTATTTAAAGCTTCAGCCCAAAATCTATTAGATATGTTCTTAGCATTAAGCATGACTCTGACCATTTCTTGACGGGTTCTAGTTTTCCTCTCAGCAATACCATTTTGCTGAGGAGTCTTAGCAGCTGAATGTTCATGGAAGATTTCTTTTGTGTTACAATAGTTATCAAAATTGGAATTCTCAAATTCTTTTCTATGATCATTCCTAATCTTAGACACAAAAGATCCATAAAGCTTTTTGATACTAGCACAAAGAATTTTGAACTGATCAAAAGCATTAGACTTTTCTTTAAGAAATCTAACCCATGTATATATAGAGAAATCATCTACAATAACAAAGGCATGTTTCTTACCATTCAGACTACTTACCTTAATAAGACCCATTAAGTTCATATGCAGCAATTCAAAACACGTACTAGTTCTATGAGTAGCACCATGTACCTGTAGGGGTGTATGGACAGCTCTAGTTTGTTTACTTTTGAGGCAGTCACCACAAATAAGTTTACCTGGACTGGTTGGCTTAGGCAAACCTCTTACATCATCAACTTTCTGTAGTTTCTCCATGTTTCTGTAGTGCACATGTCCCAGTTTTCTGTGCCAAATAGAAGCCTCATCTATTTTAGCATGGAAAAATTCTACTTCTTCCTAAGCCAGATAACAATTGTCTTTGGATCTAGTACATGTCATAACAAGGACATTGTCACTATCATTAACATCACAAGACACTTTGTCAAAAGTAACTAGCAAACATTGCCTACAATCTTAATCTTGAGAGATTTCAATTTTTCTATCCATGTTCAACCTTTCTGTTTAGTACCTAATGTTAGACTAACATCAGAAGCATTTGTTGAGTTAAGATTAGAAACTGACTGTTTTCTCCGCACTCTCTTTTAAATATTTTTTACAGAATAGTTTAATGTGGCATGGTTAAAAACTGTATTGACATATATAGGTAGTTTTACTTTTTCCTGTATTGACAGGAGCAACACTCAAGTTTGTAGATTCTTTGACAAAGCTAGTTTTTAAGTAGGCAGAATTAACATCAAAAGAGGAAGATTTCTCAACAAATCCCAACCATTTGTACCTGTGTGACCCATATTCAGTACCTCATCAAGTTTAGAGGTCCCTGAATTCCATTTGGCAATGATCTGACTATCCTTTTTAAGTTTATCTTTTACCTGTTTCAGTTCAGCTTCTGCTTTCTCAAGGTCTCTTTCATAGAGCTTCATCATATTCTTCAAACATTCAATATCATGATTCTAGGCTTCATTACTTGTGATGAGTTTAATGTTCTCTCTCTCCAGTTTGCGAAAGGTAGCTTGCAAATCATCTATGATTTCCTCCTGGGACATTTCTCCTTCCAAGTATTATTCCTCCCCTAGCTCAACTTATCCATGAAAACAATCAAAGTCATTATCATCAAAATTAGAGTGTATAGCATAGTTAAACTTTAGGTCATTGTCATTCCAATTCCTAAAGAAGATCTCATGTTTTGGTGTTGAGTCCTGAATGTTAGAGTAACATTCGGATCCATTACGGTTCCTGTAATCTTTTCTTGACCAGTTAATCTGAGTGTATAGCGCAGCAGTTGATCTCTACCGAGTTTTCTTCAACACTTGATCCAGAGTTGAAATCAGCTTCATTGAAGTCATCTACACAAACCCAATGAGAGTTCCCTCTTGCTCGGAGGGTGTTAGCACATTCCTTTTTAAAATTACCAAACCCTTTACATTCATAACACTGGACATCTTTCGATTTCTCAGCATCTCTAGGAGTCCTCTTTAACGCCATGTACTTAATGAATTTAGGGGTAATTTCTTATAACCAGGACTAGTATTACCAACATGCTTTTCTTTGCTTTTATCTTTGTAACCTAACTTACTGAATTTCTTAGTAATGTTTCCATAGCTTGAAGAAATTAATTCATACTCATCATCATCACTTCCAATAGTTTCTGAACTAGTTCCAAGCAAGGCAATAGCAAGTTGTTTACTAGACTTACCTAGAAATTCTAATTCAAATTCCTTTATTGTGTTCATTAAAGTTTGAAGTCCATATTAGCAAGATCTCTAGACTGATTCATGGCAATCCTTTTGACAGTGAATTTTAATGACAGGGTTCCAAAAGCTTTGTAGACTATGACTTGATTAGAAATAACAAAACCTAGGTTCTGACACTGATTAACAATATCAAGCAATTTTTCAAAGTAACTATCAATGCTTTCATCTTCACCCATCTCTATTTTTTCAATGTCCCTAAGTAACTTTCTATGTTTTGAATCTTTAACAGCCACATTTCACTCACAATGCAATTTAGGAATATTCCAGGCAGATTTAGCTGTGTTGCAAGTTTGAATAAGTTTAAACATATGATTATCTACCCAGCTAAATATAGCATTGAGAGCCTTTTCATTGAAGTTGTACAGAGCAATCTCATTGGCTGTCCACTGTGCCTTAGGTTTAAGTGCCATATCTCCATCTCCATCTCTTGGTAAGTAAGGGATGGTGTAGCCTTCCAGTATAGATTCCCATGCTCTTAGATCAATAGATTTGATGTGAAGTCTTAGCGTGGAGTTGGTGTTGTCCATCTTGTCGTATCAACGTCAAACACCAGTGAAGTCGGTGCTTGGCTCTGGTACCAATTGAAATTGTGGATCGAGTTGATACTTGTACAATGTTAAACTAACAATGATACTTTCAATGTTACTTTAACAATGGTCCAGAATAACTTTGCAGCGGAAATAAACAAACACAGAATTTAAGAAGATAATATATTAATATTAGCTTCCGAGCAGTAGGCAAAATACTACAAGGGTTTAACAAATGTGTTTCTCACAACTCTCAGATTCCTCACTCTCGAATTGCTCGAACTTAAGAAAGCAGACAAGAATTGCTTTATTAATTCTAAACCTAGAACTAATATAACAACTCACAAACTTTGTAAAATCAAGACAACACTCAACATATTGTTAATAAATCTCTCAGATTTATTAGCTCTTGTCTCGTGTTTGTCTTGATGTACTTCATACCTATATATAGGTTCTTGACTTGGACTTCAACGTGCGTCGTACACGGTTGGTAATTCTTCTAGTTTTCCTTGTTGAACTCCTCTTCCAAGTTCTCGCAGGCTTCTTGAATAATAGTTCATTCGTTAGTAAACTACCTAAGGAAAGGCTCCTTCTTCAAATCAGGACTCATATTGGATGTTTTCTAGTTGCACTCGAACTATTCTTTCCTTTTAAGTTGTGCGGTTAACTTAATTAAGGAAACTTCTCATAATGGAAACTTGAACGATCAACCTATGGTAAGTTTATTTTCTGGACAATATTCAAAGATAAACAAAAATGTGGAACAAAGTTAGTTAAGTGAATAAAGGCAAAACAATAATTAAAGATATTAAAACTGAATTGTAGAAAAGATTCTGTTTTTCGATGTTAGTCTAACATTGAGATTCTGTTTTCAATGTTACACTAACATTGAGATCCTAATGTTATCCTAAAATCGCCAGATTGCTTGCACTTTCAGTGTATATCATTGTTTGAATTTGAATTAAAATGTTTGTTGAATATAGTTTGATGCTTATTTGTTGGTGCAGTTCTTACTCGATGTTAGTCGGCAACAATATTTTCAAAGCGAGTATTAGAGATTTATGATAGAGTGCATGTGGCTGAAACTTTGAAGTACGTACATACGGGATGTCGTTATCCTCAAGTAGTGTTACTCCAGTCTACATAACATAATGCAGAACACTAGACATTTGTTGATGAATAGACCAGGAGTGAGATATAGGACGAATTATCAAAAATACCCGCTAACTTTTGCCTTTAATCCTAAATGCCCGTTATTTCCAAACCTGGTGAAAATGCCCGTTAAGTTTTAGATTTTCTAACAAAAATGCCCGATTTTAAAAATTCGGACTTTTTATCCGACGTGGCATCTGAATCAAAGAGACGCACTAGTGAATCAAAAAGTCGCGTTTTCAAATTCGGGCATTTTTGGTAGAATTTTATTTAAAAGATAGATGGCATTTTTAGCATTATTTTTTAGACAAAATAAGTTTTTTTGTGCTTACTTTTCATTTCGGGCATTTTTAGTAGAAATTTTAAAAGATACAGGGCTTTTTTAGCATGTTGGAAAACAACGGGCATTTAAGATTAAAGACAAAAGTTAGCGGTCATTTTTGATAATTCGTTCTGAGATATATAATATATTCAATGATTACCATGCATCATGCACTTTTCCAGATAAAATTGTAAAACTATTAAGTAACACACCGTAGAATTATTGTGCATACAATATAAGGTTATAGACCATATTATGTTTTGGTTTAGAAATCCCGAATTTATGTTATTGAATATGTTTATATATATATATATATATATATATATATATATATATATATATTTCGGGATCAATATGATGTGTTTTGACCGTTCAGTAAAAGTCACAACTGTTTGAAAAGTTATAACCTTTTCCTAATTAATGCAATATTTAACTATTTACGACTTAAATCTTCGAGAACTCCGAACAATATATAGATGCTATTGACGCTGAATTTCTTTTTTTGCGTAAAAGTTCCATTGAAGATTAATTAAAGTCGAATTACAGTAACGCGAAGAATATATATTCCTTTGAATTCATGCATATATATATGTGAATCGGAGAAGTCTTAACACCGGTTCTCGCTCTCTTTCGATCATAATTAATTTCAAACACAGGCGAGTGAGGTGTTGGACGGTGTTTTGAATTCTAGGGGTTACCCAATGGGTCTCCCTTCTATAATTATGACACATGGCAAGTGGTTCTGGTGTTATTTTGCAAAAGAAACCCCAAATTTTGAAATATTATTTTATTACATAATAGTTTATGGAAATAGTTCATTACGATCATATCAGACCCAACATGCTTCCGTCCATAAATCTAAATAAAAAATTTAAATAGTACCTCACTTTGACCGAATTGCCGCCGGGTATTCCACCAGTTTTTACAGTGCTTCACCAATCACACGACGGTCGATGGTTCTTTAATGGTTCCTTCAACGATAAACAACACAACCATAGTTCGTTTCCCACTCCGGGTGTAAGAGATACTAACTAAATTTGAGCATATGATAAAATAAAAGATGCGTGTTTAGGCAAAAGCCTGTATTTTATTTGAGAAGTGAAAACTTACTTATTACATAATAAATAACCCATGTTGAGAGGAGTTAATTGTTTAGCTACTCATAGTAGCTTTGTTTCCTAAGTATATAACCTTTAAACTAAAATTAAAAAAACTATTATAATACTTGCTTTCAGAATGGAAAAGTGAATATAATTTATTTCTTAAGAAAATAGAGGGTAATGTTCGACGTCTTCTGCTTGCTTCAGCTTGTGTATTTATCGAAGTACTTCCAAATTTCAAATTCAGACTTCAACTCTCTCAGAGGGATTGGTTCATCACTGCTTACGTCTTAACCCATTATCTGTCTTGATCCTTCTAATTTTGGATTGATTCCCGTTAGCGGAGGTGGTCCTCGTCAGTCACATGGCCTCTTCACATGGCTTTTTTTCTCTTGTCGGGCCTACTTTAAAATTTTGGCCGCTTTTCACTTAACGAAATCTTTCCACGTTTTGATGGGCCCGCTTTGTCATTATCCCATTTGTATTTTTTTATTGGGAATCCTTTTCCAAACAAGGGTTCCTTCTGCGTTGGGCAATGGGACCAGATGCGATCCTTCAAATGACTAATGTGCGCCATGTTGAAGAAATTACTATTAGTCTCTGGTGTGTTCGAAATTTCATTTTTCCAAAATGCTTGCCTCTTTGCTTCGAAGATACTGAATGTGCAAGGTATTCTGGAATCGATGTTATCCGATGTTGGGACAACATTGAGGGTAACATTGAAACCAGAAAGCCCGTGCAAAAACTATTATTTAGCTGCTAAATTTAAGTTTTGCCTTTATTCACTTATTAATCAAGTTCCACGGTTTTAGTTGTTTATGTTTATGTCCAAGAAGGTATCTTAATCATAAGGAAGAGATATGGAAGATTCCTTACTTGAAGTTTCCATAATTCAAGTTAAGTTGAATAGTCAACTCAACACGGTTTGCAAAGAAGGAAATAAATTGGAATTGCACTGCAACTTGGATTCTTTCCAGGATTACTCCGAATTGAAGAAGGTGTGTTACCTTATTAGACCTGTAATAAAGAAAACACTTATTCAAGAAAGAGACCGAGTTTACAAGGAAGTCCAATTCAACAAGGAAACAACAAGAGTTACCAAAACTGTGAACAACACACAAGACAATAGTTCTAAATAATCCGACAGATTAATTCTTTGTATTGTCTTCATCTTGCTTTTGCAAAGTTTTTGTATCAACTACTTTAAGTCTAGTTCTTAGAAGTTAAGTAGTTCATGCTTGTGTGCTTCGTTGAGACCGATCAACAAAGAGCGTGAGTGAATTGTTGTGAGGAACGTTTTGTTAAAACCTTTATTGGTTATTTCGCCTAAGCCTAGGAAATTTTTAATAATATTGAAAACTTCTGAAAATTATATCTTCTTGTGTTTTAAATTCCGCTGCATATTACTTTAATCAAGAAGATCATAATAGAGTTAAGGCAACACCAGCTTAACTCTCAAAGTTGTTGTGTCAATCCACGATCCGACAATTTCAATTGGCGTCAGAGCCAAACACCGACTACATTGGTGGTTTGGAGGTGATACAACACAATGGACAGTGTCAATCCTAATGCCAACATGATTCTAGTTTTGGATGGCTCCAATTATGCATACTAGAAGATCAGGATCAGGTCTCACATCAAAGCTATTGATATTCGAGCCTGGCAATCTGTGATCAATGGATACTCTCTTCCAACATTACCAAGAGATGGTGAAGGTGGTCTAGTACCAAAACCAGAAGCAGACTGCACAGCTGCAGAGGCAAGTCTCTATAACTCGAATGAAAAGGCTCTTAATGCTATTTTTAGTTGGGTTAATCATCACATGTTCAAGTTAATCTAGAATTGTACAAAAGCCAAACATGCTTGGGATATACTTGAATTACACTGTGAAGGAGATTCTGCTGTTAAAGATTCTAAAAATAGACAACTACTTCAGCAATTTGAAAAACTTGAGATGGGAGAAGATGAGAGTGTTGATAGTTATTTTGAGAAAATTCTTAATATTGCTAACCAATGTGAAAACCTAGGTTTTGCTATGACTAATCAAAAGATGGTTTATAAAGCAATGAGAACATTGTCATCTAAATTTGCTCTCAAGAAAATTGCAATGGGTGAATCTAGGAACCTTCCCAGTCCACAGTTTCAAGTCTTGATGAATACTCTTAGATAATTTGAGATGGAGCTTGCCTCACAACCTAGCAAACATAGGGCTGTTGCTTTGATAATGAAAATAATGATGAATGTGAATTAATTTCTTCAAACTATTGTAAAATTACTAAGAAATTCAATAAGCTGAACTTTAAAGGAAAATGCAAAGAAAAGAATCTTAGTAATAGTTCTCCATGTTCTAAGAAATTACCTCCTAAGTTTGTGAAGTACATGGCATCAAAACCTACTCCTTTATAAGCTGGTAAGTTGAAAGATGTTCAATGTTTTGAATGTAATAGATATGGTCATATGGCTAATGAATGTGCTAACACTCTTAGAAAAAGAGGAAATCCTCACTGGGTTTGTGTAGATGATTTCAATGAAGATGACTTTAGTTTTGGAGAAGCTGAAGAACAATCAGAAGAGATTCACACTACTGCGCTACTCACTCAGATTGACTGGACACTAGAAGACTCCCTGAACTGCCTCGGATCTCAATGTTACCCCAACATTCAGGATCCAACATCAGAACATGAGACGTTCTTTGCAGAATGGGATGAATATGATGTTAATATTGAACCTAATATTGTGTCTAACAATGATGAATCTAACTTTGATTGTTTCCATGACTCAGTGGATCTAGATGAAGAATATTTCTTTGAAGGTGAAATGTCCCAGGAGGAAATGATTGAAGACCTGAAGTCTATCTACCACAAACTGCTGCTTGAGAATCACAAACTCATCAAGAGCAACAAAAGCCTGAAGGAAGAGATTGGATGCATGAAAGAGATGCTGAAACTGTATGAGAAAGACCTTGATAAAACTGAGGCTGAACTGAAGGATGTAAAGGTAAAGTTTAATAAAGTTGAACAAACCATTGCCAAATGGAACTCATCTTCTTCTAAGCTTGATGAGATGTAGAGTATGGGAAATCAAGGTAAAAGTGGTTTGGGCTATGTTGAGAAACCTCCATCTGAAGATGTTAATTCTGCCTATTTGAAAGCTGGTTGTATCAAGGAAAGTAATAGCTTGAGTTGTGAAATTCCTTTCAACGTTGTGTTTTCAACCTGGTCACATTAAGCCTTATTGTAAAAAATATAAAAGTGTGATTGAGAAGAAAATATTAATTAATAGCAGGACCAATGTTAGGAGAACCTCTCATCTGAATTTTATCCCAATATTACGTAACAAAGTTGAAGGACATAAGAATAGACCTTGGATTGAAAAGATAAAAACTCCTAAGGTTAAAAATGTTTGCAATGTTGTCTTTTATGCTATTTACTCTAACCTTGCAGGTAAGTGGTATTTTGACAGTGGATGTTCAAGGCACATGACTGGAAACATTGACAACCTGAAAGATGTAATCCCTTTGACTGTTGAAAGCAAATTTAATTAGCATATGTCAACTTTGTGATGATAACTTGCTAGTTACTTTTGATAAAAGTTCATGTGATGTGTTCAATAGTGACAATGTCCGTGTCATGAAAGGTACAAGATCAAAGGATAACTGTTATCTTGCTCAAGATGAAGTGGAATGCTACCATGCCAAGGTTGATGAATCTGCCATGTGGCACAAGAAGCTAGGACATGTGTACTATAGAAATATGGAGAAACTACAGAAGTTAGAGGCTGTAAGAGGTCTGCCTAAGTTGACTAGTCCAGGTAAAATTGTTTGTGAAGACTACATGAAAGGTAAACAAAAAAACGTTGTTCATACACCACTTCAGGTACATAGTACTAACCCTAGAACCAATAAGTGCTTTGAATTGCTACATATGGATCTCATGGGTCCTATTGAGGTTAGCAACCTGAATGGTAAGAAGTATGCTTTTGTTATTGTTGATGATTTTGCAAGATATGCATGGATTAAGTTTTTGAAAGAAAAATCAGAAGCATTCAACGCATTCAAGATTTTGCATGCTAGTATCAAAATCTGTAAGGCACTTATGTAGGAAGAATTAGGTCTCACAATGGAAAAGAGTTTGAAAATGTAAGCTTTGCTAATTTTTGTGAAACTAAAGGCATTTATGAGTTCTCTGCACCTAAGACACCTCAGCAAAATGGGATTGCTGAGAGGAAGAATAGAACACTTCAAGAGATGGCTAGAGTAATGTTGAATTCTAGAAACTTATCTAAGAAACTCTGGGCTGAAGCTTTGAATACTGCATGTCATGTTAGTAATAGAGTATATCTTAGACCTGGTACTACTATGACACCTTAGGAAATCTTGAAGGGTTCAAAACCAACAGTTGCACACTTTCATGAGTTTGGTATTAACTGCTATTTGTTAAAAGATAGAGATTATTTGAGCAAATTTAATCCCAAAAGTGAAAAGTGTATATTTGTTAGATATTCTCCTAATAGTGCTTCTTTCATGGTCTACGTTTCATGATTGCATACTGTACAAGAATCAGTTAATGTCATTTTTGATGAGTTAACTGTTTCTGCAGGTACTGAAGAAGTCACTATTTCAGATGTTGTTCCAACATTGGACTTAACACCAGAAACTGGAACAAATGTTGACTTAACACCAGAAACCCCAAATGTTAGCCCAACATCTGTACTGTCAGATTCTGAAGATGAAATGGTTCCTGAATCCAGGAGAGATCCTCCTGCTAGGATACAAAGAGATCATCCAGCCACTCAATTAATTAGACAAATTATTGAAATATTTGTTTAGTCTATGACAGGAACATTTGAGATGAGCATGATTGGTGAGCTTAACTACTTTATGGGACTACAAGCAAAGCAGCTGGAGAATGGTATCTTCCTGAACCAGGAGAAGTATGCAAGGAATCTAGTGAAGATATTTGAGCTACAAGAGTCCAACCCTTGCAAAACTTCTATGTCTTTTTCAGTGAAGATGACAAAAGATGGCACTGGTAGTAATGTTGACCCAACATTGTACCGATCCATGATTGGTAGTTTGTTATATCTCTCTACCTCTAGACCTGATATCTTGTTTTCAGTATGTGTTTGTGCTAGGTACCAACTGAGCCAAGGCAATCTCACTTAATTGCTATGAAGAGGATTCTTAGATATATCTCTAGAACTTCACATTTAGGCATTTGGTATTCTTATGACACTAACACTAACTTCGTTGGTTTTAGTGACTCTGACTGGGCAGGTGATGTGGATGACAGGAAATCCAAAAGTGTGGCCTATTTTTATTTGGGGAATAATTTGGTCTCCTGGTATAGCCAGAAACAGAACCATGTTTCATTATCAACAGCTGAATCAGAATATGCAGCTGATGGCAGCTGTGGTACCCAACTTGTATGGCCCAAACACATGCTTTCAGATTATGGGTTAGATAGTGATACACTTTTCATGTTCTGTGACAATCTAAGTGCCATAAGTATCTGTAGGAATCCTGTCCAACATTCTAGAACTAAGCATATAGACATAAGGCATCATTTCCTGAGAGATATGGTAGAGGACAAAGTGATCAACATTGAACATATTGAGACAAAAAATCAGCTTGCTGATATGTTTACAAAACCTTTAGATAGTGAGAGATTCTTCAGCTTGAGGAAATCTCTTGGCATGTGCAATATGAGAGAATGTTGAGGAAACCAGTGTTGACATAACACCACTGTCTAGCATTGGTATATTGGTTGTGGTGTAGTAGGTATTCTGTTGTTTTCCTTTGTTGAATTTATTTCCTTGTGAGTCCTATTTAATCCTTGTTTTGTCATATTTGGTTTTTGTGGTTGAACTCTTTGATGAACAACTCTTTCTAGTTATCAGTTTCACATCTTTGTTTTGAAAAAGTAATAAACTCTTCTGTTTGTCTGAGGTTGTGATAGCCTAATATATGGAGAAGTTTGGGTACACAAATTTCACTACTTTGATGTCTATTCAGTTGTGTCTTATTCATATGAAAGGTGTACATGACATGTGGAGAAGCTGGGGTACATGATGCTGACAACTTCAAGGTTACTCAGTTGTGCTTATTTACATGTTTCTGTTTGTTAGGCCAGGGACCACATAAGGGTGATCCTTTCTACTAGGGTGTTTGTATTTCTGACATTTAGTAGCACTGATCACTTCGTGAATTCTCTTGAATGCAGGTTGGTATACAGGTATGCATAAGGAATTGGGGTGTTGGGGTGCATGATAAATGAATTGCCAACATTCACGGCCTTTGTACTTGCCTAACTTGCTGATGTTAATGTTGTTACTGGGTGTGTGGAGTTCAGGCTTCCGTCATTCAGTAGTGACATTAGCTTTGTGTTTAGCAACCTTCAGCTTTTGCTTCAGATGAGTTATAAAAATAATAAAGATTATAAAGAGATGTGAACTGTTTTGGTTTGAGAAGTTCTTCATAAGTGTTTACATCTGCTTATTTGACATTACGTTGTTGCATTCATGTAGAACTGCATTGTTTTCTTTCTTGTTGTTGAGTTGTGTCGGTTTAGGCTTAGGGGGAGTATAATTCATGTGTTGAGGCATACACATTGGGTGATATACTGTAGGTGACACACTTTTCTGTGACTTTCTATGCTACGGAAGTGAATTGTTCCTTGAATTCACGATTTTGATCTGAACATTATGTCTAAGGTACTAATTGCTATAATGGTTAAGTTTCAGGTGTATTTTGGGATGTATCTCAAGCTCTCACATGAATTTGCCTTGGTGAAGCCTGTACCTCCATTTTCTGGTTTGAATGTTATTGAATGTTATCCCACCATTGTGCACTGTCGCAGGCCAACATTGAAAATAGGAACTTATAAGTTTTCAGATTTTTTGAAATCCGCTTTGGTTACTTGTTACTTAAACATTGACACATGTGCGCGAGAAAACATAGTGGGATGATTTTAATTGGTTAAGAATCAGTAACTACCCACTAACATTCACTCTCTCTCCACTACTCACGATTATATTAAGAATCAAAACCCTAATTTACTTATTTGTGCTTACAATTTCTGCAATTTTACTCTCTATTCTCAAAGTTCTCTCAATTTTTCTCTACAAATCTCTCTTACTAACAATGGCGAGCAAATCTCCTATGGATACTCTTGCAGATGTTGCTGTAAGTAGTGAACCCACAGCTGCGCTCACTCGCTCTCACACTTGAGGTGATACTGCAAAATTTGATGATGCTCAAGTTGCTGCTAAAAGAAAAACGATTCCCTATGTGCGACGAGGAAATAAATCAAAGTAGGGAGAATCGACTTCAAATGTTGAGCCAACAGCTGAGTCAACCACTCCAATCATCAATGAGCCTGAAATTGAGGTAAATATGGCTGAACCTAACCCTCAGATTAATGTTGACATATCTGTTGAGGGGGAGGTTGGTGAATCTGTGGATAAATTGGTGAAGAAGTGGGTTAGGGATCAACAAAAAAAGAGCAAGGGTGCTGGTGAGAAGTTGATTGGTGGTCGAAAGATATCTGAAACTGCCAAGAATCGTGCTGAGGCTAAAAAAAGGCAGGTTGAAAGGTTAGCTAAGAAGAAGGTTGCTGAAGCTGAGAAAAAGGCCGAAGAAGATCGAAAATCTGCTGCTGTTGAGAGAAAGAGGAAGGGGAAGCAAGTTATGGAAGAGGAAATTGAGGTTTTGGATGTTGAGGATGAAGTGGAAGAGGAGAAGACTGATGAAGAAGAGCAGGATGTTGCTGTGATGTAAAGGCAACATCAGGGACAGAAGAATACTCTGATGGGCTATATGTGATTTACCCTGAAGATGAGGAGTACTACTTTTCCCTCTATTATCTTACCAAAGATTTGGAGAAGAAGTGGGATTCTTTCAAGGGAAGGGAAATTCACCTTGAAAGAGTTGTAGAGATGGCCAGCTTCAAATAACACAAAGTGATGAAATTGCTTGAAGCAAGAGAGATTCATCAATATGTGCTTGACGTAAGATAAATTGCTCCTGAGATTGTTATGGAATTCTACCTGCATCTCTCAAAGTGGATAAGAGATTACAGATCTCCAAAATATGGAAAAGCATGGGTGAGGGGGGGTGTCTACAATATTGAACCCTACACCATCAACAAGATCTGTGGATTCCCACTTGCTGAAGAATCTGAGGACCCCTACTACGATGATGTGATTGAAGATTTCACATGAGGGTTGGTCAAAGTCTGGACAGATGCTCTGCCAACTACAAAACTTACTTCCCTTAGTGTTGTCTTGCATCGCATGCTTCAACTGGCTGCCAAGTAAGAATGTTACTGTACTGACTAAGGAATCAGCAATCTTAGTGTACAAGATGAAGAATGGGCTAGCTGCAAATATGGGGGAGAGGTATTTGACGTCAATGTCTGAAGTTGCTGGAACAAAGAATGGCATGCTGCCTTTTCCCTCACTCATCTGCAAAATCCTTATCAAGCAAAGATTGAAGACAAGTGCCACTGTGGGCTGGATGAAGAATGAAGCTGAGCATACAATTCTCCCAAGCTACTTGTCTGGTTCAAGAGTGAGAGATCTTCCATGGAACCCAAAGAGAAGAAGAAGGCTCAGGAGTTTGCTGGAACTTCAGTGCCTATGTCCAAAGAGGAAGATTGCATGGTCATAACTTCAACTTTTGTGGATCATCTGCTGAATTGGTTCAGGGGCACATTGCTGACACTCCGAGGGAGATGGAGGATAAGAAGGAACATCTCAAAGAGCTAGAGAGCTTGGTGAAAAATTTGGAGAAACTCCCTTCTTTACAAAAAGGAGGAGAGTAGTTCCAATATTTAAGTTTGGTTTTCTAGTTTTCTGTTTTGTTTCTTAAAACTGTTGTTATGTTTGTGTTGCTGGTACATTATCTCTATGTGATTTGATTTTATCAAGGAACATGTCCTTGTTATCTAGTTATGGTCTGTAACTCTAAGTATGGCTACTGTTTGAACTGCTCTGGCTACTGTTGCTTATGAAAGCAAATTTTGAATTGTTTTTCTGTTTAACCTTTTATGCAGGAAACTCACTGGTTTCAATGTTGAGGCAACATTGATGAATGTTGGAGTATGAACATCTTTTGATGTAGTGATGACCCTAATACTTGTTTTTGTTATTTTAATTTTGAATATGTTAGTTAGCATTGAGGGGGAGCAGTTTAGTAGTTTTAATTTGTTTCTTGTTGATTCTAACCTTCTGGATATAAGACTTGATTAAAACAGGTATTAGTTTTGTGAAGAAAGGCAAAAATGGGGAGATTAAAAGTGCAAGGTATTCTGGAATTAATGTTATGCGATGTTGGGATAACATTGAGGATAACATTGAAACCAGAAAGCTTGTACGAAAACTGTTATTTAACTGCTAAATTTAAGTGTTGCCTTTATTCACTTATTAATCAATTTCCACGGTTTTAGCTGTTTATGTTTATGTCTAGTAAGGTATCTTAATCATAAGGAAGAGCGATGGAATATTCCTTAGTTGAAGTTTCCGTAATTCAAGTTAAATTGAATAGTCAACTCAACACGGTTTACAAATAAGGAAACAAATTGGAGTTCCACTGCAACTTGGATTCTTTCCAGGATTACTCCGAATTGAAGAAGGTGTGTTACCTTATTAGATCTATAATAAAGGAAACACTTAGTCAAGAAAGAGACAGAGTTTACAAGGAAGTCCAATTCAACAAGGAAACAACAAGAGTTACCAAAACTGTGAACATCACACCTTGGAGTGCAAGTTTCAAGAAACCTATATATAGGTGTGAAGTTCATCAAGATGATCACAAGACAATAGTTCTAAATAATTCGAGAGATTAATTCTTTGTATTGTCTTCGTCTTGCTTTTGCTAAGTTTTTGTGTCAACTACTTTTAGTCTAGTTCTTCGAAGTTAAGTAGTCCGTGCTTGTCTGCTTCGTTGAGTCCGATCAACAAAGGGCGTGAGTGAATTATTATGAGAAACATTTTGTTAAAACCTTTACTGGTTATTTCGCCTAAGGCTATGAAGTTTTTAATAATATTGAAAACTTCTGAAAATTATATATTCTTGTGTTTTAAATTCCGCTGTATATTACTCTAATCAAGAAGATCATAATAGAGTTAAGGCAACGCCAACTTAACTCTTAAAGTTGTGGTGTCAATCTACGATCCGACAATTTCAGATACCTTTGTCAAACGTTGTGCTTTTGTTCGTAATGGAGTTAACCATAAAAGACCCATTCATTGCACCCTGAAATATTTTGAACGGATACTTAACCTTGTCCATCTCAGTGAGACATACCTGAAGTTCCCAAGCTCTCCTAGTAGTGACTTCATCCTCAGTGATAGAAGAGACTAGGTACTGTCCTTCCGGCGGTGGTTTTTCCAGATATATCACCTTTTGGTAAGGCCTTTGTAGCTTGATGAAATGGAAGCTACTATGAAAGCATTTTCTTGTAATTTTAAGTCTTGCGGTTAAGAATTTTAATTCCAGGACATCCCCTCGGTTGAGTGTATGATTATTCCTCCAAGATTCATGCACTCCATTGATAAGCCAAGCTGGTAACTTTGATATTTCTGGAAACTTGGTGATGTGGTGAAGACCGAGGCTATACAGCTAAAGCCATACCAGTCTCGTACACTTTCAGGTTTAGAACCTGGACGCATATATTTTCCTGACTAGTCTGCCAGGGTTTTGCATTCGATAATCCCAATTCTCGTGTAGAGCTTCTCCCATGTTTTTTGATACTCCTGCAAGGGAGAATTCTTAGTTTCTTTGATGATAACCTTAGATTTTCTCATCATAGGTTTGAGGCTAATTTTCCCTTGTTCATCTTCAACCATGGTTGAATCGTCTAGTGCCTCCGATGTTTCCATCATTGGATCAATGTTTCCTCTACGTCTTCCTCGAAAGGATCAACACAAGGTCTTGTGTTTGAGGTACTCGAACTTCCTTTTTTGGGTTTTGGACCCTGCGCTCGAACTTCAGTTTTAAACTTTGATTCAGAGGCATCTCGGGTTAATGGACCTAAGAGGTTTTCCCATAAGCTCGTAACGATGTGCATGGAGGCTCCCATGGCACTTCTGACCTTGAAAATTTCAAGTTTCTGTATGTTACCAGATCCCTTGACATTAATTATAAGGCCTTCGACTATCTTGTCCAGTTCTTCTAAGTTTTCCCTATGATGTCTCCATCTGGTTAAGATGGTACCGGCTTCATGTGGCTACATCTCTCATTAGAAAATCTGTAAGAATATTTTCATGAGATTTAATAACCACAATATCAAAATCATAGTATTGACATTAAATTTGCCATCTCAAAAGTCTGGCTTTTTGGGTTTACTTTCGATTTTATTTTCAAGAAAGCTATCACACTCGTATTATCAATTTTTTAAATTAATTTCTTTGCAAGTAAAAACAAAGGCCATTTTTTGAAAGACTTTCGAACAACAAATAATTCCTTCTTGTTGATATGCCATCTTGCGGCATGGTTATCTGCAAAAAGTCTGATGTAATATCTGCATGGAACTTCTCCTTTTGGTTCAACCTTAGTTAAAATCGCTACCCACCAATGATTACTGTCCTTTGTGTATAAAATCATATCATCTTCGTCGTTCAGTATGGATAATTTGGGAGGTTAAGTTCCTAGGCCAATGTACCGTTCCCCTATGTTCTTCTGTCCATCTAAACTCTGCATATTTTTTGAGCAATGGACTGAAAACTTTCCCGTAGCTCGCCAGATTGTTAATAAACATTCTAGCAAAATTCACTAACCCCATAAAGCTCTAGAGTTGTTTAACCGGTTTGAGTTCATCAGGGAAATCTCGATTAGATCCTGATCTTTGACCCAAGTTGTGACTGCGAGCCTTTTATTTTAACCAGAATCTCATTGGTCTCCACGAAGACCTTTTGGTGAAGCTTCCTCCTCTTTTCTCATAGGGGTGATCTCTATGTTTCCTCCTTTTATGCTTTTGAGGAGTTTCTATAACTGTAGGAATGTCATTACAATCGCAACAAAGGCGAACTAATTTGTTGATTCCTTCAAGTCTCTTGTAATTCTTTTGGATTGATGCCTTCTAGCACCATTCGCTCAGGTTGCAATTGAGAAATGACATTCGTCGAGTTATAGTGTCCATTACTCTTGGTGTGTATTCACGTAGCAATCCCTCTATGGGCTTCGTATTTTTGTGAAGAACAAAGAGATTGGCGTGTCTTCACTAATTTGGATTTTCCATTTGTATTCGATAAAGAGTTTGATGTATAGATCGACGTTACATATATTATGAAACTCTAAACTATACAAAGATTGCTCGTATCTTTTGACTCTATCTCGATCGCCTCCACTTATCTCGTGGTCAACGAAATACCCTTCTCCGATGATGTAGATTTTGAATAGTCTCCCCATTCTATCCATGATCTCCTTGAGGTATTCTCTGGCTAGCACGCCATCTCGTACTTCTGGAGCTGCGCGCTCCCAACCAAGTTTAACTGACTCTCCGAGACGCATTTGTAACATCATTATGAACCCTTCTTTGTTGAGTTCTAATGTTGATGCTGCAATCCTCATGGTCGACGCCCATTGATCAATTAACATCTCTCGGTTTTTAAAATCTAATATATCCAAATTAAGCATAAGCCCATAAGGATGTATTGGATGTAACTAAGATATTTCATATGGTGTCCCATGGATTTCTGGTCTTCGAGGACGTGACCTGGTTCCTGACACTGGCACAACTAATCGAGCAACAAAGTCACACTAGTGTGTCATGGGTTCATCTTAAATTGGATTATTAGATCCAAAACTATCGGCTATTTTTGATAATACATGTGAAGGATTTTGTGCATGGACCATCACTCCTTCTATTATTTTAACATTTATGAGTTTTAAGCCCGAAAATAATTCCGCGAGATCAGAGAGATATTGCAAGTCACCGTAGTTGATATCGTCAAGACTGATTCTAGACATTCCTTCTCCTTATTAAGGATTCTAGCTTGTCGTTGCTTGTTAATTCTCGATGGACTTGTACCGCCAATCCCTTTTGATGTAATAAAGGTTTGCTTCCGAAAGATGGTGGTAACCATCATCCTCTCTTTCTTCTTGATAAGCTTGACTGGGCTTCCAAATGCTTGACCGTCGTTGGCCATCTTGAAGGTTCTCAAGAATTTTCTTCTGACGTTTCATCATGGTTTTGATCTGGATCTGTAGGTTTTGAAGGTGCTCGGGTACATAGTATTGATGATTACCATGTCTCTGAATCGTTTTCTAGATCTCTCTAAGGTCTAAAGATAATTTAGAGCCATCTGTCTCGATCTCATGAAAATTTGGCTACTCTAAATTACTCATCTTGTTGATAGGATTTTACTATCATTATATTTTTTTTCTTGTTTTATGTTTTCCAATTTCTCCGAGAACTTTCTGTTGGGAATATATCTCGAACTGTCGTTCGGATTCGTATTTTAAATTTACTCCTCTCTTGAGATAATTAAATATTATTATAATAAATAAATTTTCACTTTAAATAAATAAAACCTGGCTCTGATACCATTTCTCTATGTATGGTCGTTACAATAAATATTTCAAGAAGTGGGGTAACACTTTGTAGAAAACTTTAAAATTTAAGGGATCATTATGTAAATAACTCTAGAGGTGCACCACTAGAGGTGGGAACGAGATAGGAAAATTCCCGTTCCCATCCCGTCCCACGAGATATTTGACTTGCGGGAAATTTTCCTTCCCGTTCCCGTCCCGTCACGACTGACGGGATGGGATTCTCGTCAGTCGCGGGAGCGAAACGAGAATCGTTTTGGGATTTCTGCATCCTGCAGGAATCCCGCCGATTTTCAATCCTTATGCAATTTAGAGGAGGTTTGGGAGTTAATTGTAAAATAAATTAAAAGGAGGGGACTATAAGGAGATAAATAAAACATTGTAGTATAATCATTAGATAATTTATGACTTTTGAGTCGCGGAGGTTTTTTTTTTTTTGTGATTTGTGATAGCGAATAGCGATTGTGATTCATATTGAATGTGATTCGTATTGAATTGTTATTCGTGTTTGGTGAGACAATATCGTTTGGGCCCGTGTGGTCGGGATACTCGGGGATATCGTTAATCAATTATTTTTGTTCGGAACGCCAATCTCGAATTTGAGGGATAGGAAGCATAGTGATTTTATTAAGGACTTTGAGCGAGTTACAAGGGGTCGTGTGGTGACACAACTTTGAGCTGCGGTATATTCTAAGTACAATAAAATGTATAAAATTGCGGAGAGTGTTTTGTGTTAATTTTGTGGTGAGTAATAGTGCTTGAAGTCTCCTCTTCTTCTTTTTCTGCTGAAACGGGGGACTGTTTATAGCGTTAGTCCCAGAGGACTTTGGCTAGTGGGGGCCGATCTTGCCGTCTTTACTTCGAGTGGTGCTGGTGGACCAATGGCGGGATGGTCTTCTGCGCTAATGAGAGTCGTCTGTCAGGAAGTAACCAATGACGTGAGTTGACTGTTGTTCTCATGAGCGGTTAATGATTATATCTGCTCCAATGGTCTTCAGAGGTGGTACTCGGCCAATGAGAGGGGATTGGTTTGCCCCATTTGTTGATCTGAACCGGTAAGAATTTTCGCTTTCTGCTCCAATGAGTGAATCGGACCAATGCGGTATGGTCTTTCATCATAATTAGGGTGATAAGATCTAAGTTGAATGATGATGGTTGGCACGTCTTCCGAGTCAGGTCGTGGACTAGGGTATGCCTGGATGATCGAATAACTTTTTGGATCATTTATTTTGAATAAGACCCGGAGGGTCGTTCTTCGCGGTAGTAATATGGGTGAGTTATCTCCTTTGGTCGGAATATTGATGGGTCTTGACTCCTCCTTGCTTTCACTCATGCCCTTAGCGTTGTTATGTGCTACTAATATTTGGCTAAGTGTTAGAAATCGCATTTCCGGGTCCGAGAGGTACTTAATTAGCGTTTGAAGAAGTTATAACCTTTTCAGTAAAAGTCACAACTGTTTGAAAAGTTATAACCTTTTACCTAATTAATGCAATATTTAATTATTTACGAGTTAATATTTTGAAAACTCCTAACAATATATATAGATGCTATTGCTTTCTGTTGTGACGCTGAATTTCTTTTTTTGGGTAAAAGTTCCATTGAAGATTAATTAAAGTCGAATTACAGTAACGCGAAGAATATAAATTCTTTTGAGTTCATGCATATATATATATATATATATATATATGTGTGTCAAACGGAGAAGTCTTAAGACCGGTTGTAGCTATCTTTCGATCATCATTAATTTCAAACACAGGCGAGTGAGGTGCTGGACAAAGGATGTGCAGAAGTGTTGTGACTTCTGACTGTGAAGATATATACTTCTCCAATAAATAAAAATGTTACTCATAGTAATTTGTTGCGAATAGATGGCATCATGTTTTTTTTTTTCTTCTGAATGTTCAGATAACCCATACAAAGTATATATATATATATATATATATATATATATATATATATATATATATTTGTATATAGGGATAAATGCATTAAACCCCCTGAACTATGCAGGTTTTTGTGTTTTCGTCTTTAAACTAAATAAATAAGCGTTTTGCCCCCTAAACTATGCCATTATGTGCGATTTGCCCCCTGGCCGGGTTTTCGGCTATTTTTGGTCATTCTTGGCCTGAATTTTTCCCCTTACCCGACACATATGTGTTGTACTAGATGTATTTTAGCAGTTGATGACAAAGAGTAGGCGAAAAAACACCTCGAACGGGACACATGTATATCTAATTCTATATGTATATTTTCAAACGTTTAGATATAGTAAACTTTCAGACATATAATCTATAGGGATGCTTTTTCTTTTGATGAGCTAGGGATGGTAATCGAAATCAGCGTCAGACGTGGTCAATTAGTTAAGAAACTTATTTATTTTTAAAATGTGAGGATAATAACTAATAACTTCTTAATAGATAATTTTCGCGTAATAATTATGGACCGTGTTCTTTAAATAAAAAAAATATTCCTGTACGTAATTTAAGACGTGACTTGGATAAAAAGTACAAATCGATCATTTTCAAATTGCAACTTATTAAGTTAATAAGGTCAAAACTCAAAAGTGACTTCGCAACCATGCCATTCCAATTTAAGCTAATCTCCATTTTCTCCTACGCATGGTGATCGAATACAACTGACATTCATAAACACATGATATTATCCAATATGTATGCACCAAATTAAAGATGGTGTAACTTTGTTAACTTTAATTTATAGAAAATGTTATTTTTCTAGAATTAATGTAATTAGTCTTTATTATTTTTGTTTATTATTTCATACACCGATTGCGATTTAGCATAAACACACGCGGTAATTGACATTTAATTTTTACTATCACATATTCACTTGATGCAGATAGCTAATGTCTTTGACTGGAACAATTACATTAATAAAAAAGAATTCGTCGTGTAAGAAAAAAAAAAGATAGGGTATCTTTATGATAACTTTTCAAGCTTCAAGGGCACATTTAATCAATCAACTTTAAATTTCTCATATACATTCAGACATCAAGATTACAAATTAAATATACGCTGAGAAATTTGTGTATGGATGCTGTGGGGGTATGTTAAGTCGTTCAGAAATAAATTGTGCCGGTCTGCCCCATTAAAAGCCAAAGAACAAGAGGGTCGAATGTGAGCCGTTTGATTTTTTTTAGGACAATCGGACGTGGCCATTCAATTGATATGGCCCGTACTCTATAAATACCCCGGATCCTGACACATAATTCATTCATTCATTAGTTTTGCTCACCTTCCCGACAATTGTCGAATAGCACTAGTTCGACTGTTAACTGTCTAACAGCACCAGTTCGACTGTTAACTGTCTAACAGCCGTAGTTCGACTGTTATTTGTCTAACAGCCCCAGTTCGATTGTTAACTGTCTAACATCACCAGTTCGACTGTTATCTGTCTAACTTCACCAGTTCGACTGTTAACTGTCTAACAGCATCAGTTCGACTGTTATCTGTCTAACATCACCAGTTCAATTGTTAACTATCTAACAACACTAGTTCGACTAGTAACTGCGCAACAACACCTGTTTGACTATTAACTGTATAACAACACTTGTTCGACTGTTAACTATCTAACAGCTTCCAGATTCGATACTTAGAGATAAATGAACTATGTTAGGCTTGATTCCTTCAATGGGATACGTAGGCAGCATGGCTTGTTCCCAAGTTTAGTCTGAAATCATTAACACCCAATCCCTCGTGCCTTGATGCTTGAAGTGCACGCGTGTAAAGGACAAAGCTGATTCTAACACAACTGTGAATCAATATGTTGTGGAGTGTCTTATCAACCTGCCAATTCAGCAGACGAAAACACCCCAAAACAGATGCCAATGGATATCATCCCAAAAATCAACAAGATAATTTTAGTCGGGGTAATAATGAAGTTTCAGGTGAAGTTAACCTTTAGTTTTTTCGAAAGAATAAAAAGTATTCCTAGCCATTCAGACATTAAGACACTTCAGTAATAACGACGTAGAAATACAAAAAAAATATTAGGTCAGAAATAGATCACTTTCAACTTGCTGTTTTAAGTGTTCCATGCAATCGCAAAGGTGGTTTACAAAACCAATGCCACCCAATTTTAGCTTAAGGTCAAATTTATTTTACCCTATTTTAGCTAGAGTCCAAAGCATTAATTTGTATCCTATTTTCGCTTGCATATAAAAGTGGGCCTAAAGATATATTTTAGACGTTTTTATTTAATAAGGTTTTGATAGGTGGAAAGATATTAATTAATGTAAATAGAAAGTTTCACGACGCAGATCCAGTATTGGATTTGTTATTATCAGTAATTCAGTATTATGTTCCAAATTAAAGGCCACACAACAACAATCGCTAATTCTTTTCGAAATGATAAAACCTAGCTAAGTGAACATTTACAATAAATGTCAAAACTTATTTAAAGTTATCATTTAAAACTCCTAAAAGATTAGTCAAACTATATATGATGCATCGCTGGACATTCATAAAATTCTGACATATAAAGAAAATAACACTTGTAATTTTAATTTAGAACAAAACAACCTTAATTAAATTTAAATTGAGAAGTATATATGAATTAAATTAATGGACTTTAAATTTCTCATATACATTCAGACATCAAGATTACAAATTAAATATACGTTGAGAAATTTGTGTATGGATCCCTACAAGAAAAGAGTTAATTTGGTAGAACATATTTCCTACCATTAGTTACAAAGTCGTACCAAAAGAATTTTTGGTACTAAAATTGAGTACTAATCTTCATCCCTATAGAGCACGTCCCTAGTAGTACTTGGTACAGAAGAGTTGTACTAATATTTTTTTGGTAGAAAATAACTCTACCAAATCTGTTGGTACGGAATATTTGTCCTAAACGATTAGGACGCGACGTTTGTACCAAGAACTTTGTACCTATTATTCGGTACATATAATCCGTCTGCATAAGCAAATCTTTCGGTAGAGAAATGTTGTACCAAGAAAGGTGTACCTATTATTCAGTACAAATAATCCGTACCTAAAATGAAGATTTCAAACATGAAATAATTCTCTTCCATTTAGTTTTTGGTAGACAGATTATGTACCAAATATTTGGTACAACAAGTTGAACCAAAAACATTGCACGGAATTCGATATATATTTAGTCGGTACAGAATAATATGTACCAAATAACCAATTTAAAATTCAAATTTATATCTTTTGGTTCTTATATATCTGTACCAATTGTCAAAAAATTGAAAACTAAAATAGGCAGCGGCAGAAAGACCTGCACACTGCCTTGAATTATAAAATTTTAGTGCTAAAATATTATGTATATTATATTAAATTGCTAGATTTATTAGTGAAAAGTAATATATAACTATGTAATGGTCTACTAAGTTTTAACTTTGGAAAATAACTACAACTCATTTTTATAGCAAGAAATATCAAAAGTATCACAAAAATAAATAACTAAACCGAAACACAATATTAAACATACACTCACTTTATACACCACAAATAGGTTAACTAAATATGTATATAATAGTCTTTTGAAAAAAATTAAATACATGTTACGAAATTATTATATTGTATTAAATTGCTAGAGTTTACTTAAGTGAAAAGTAATATAACTATGGAATGGTTTACTAAGTTTTAACTTTAAAAAATAACTACAACTCCTTTTATATATTATAGCAAGAAATATCAAAAGTATCACAAAAATAACTAATTAAGCTGAAACACAATATTAAACATACACTCACTTTATACACCACAAATAGGTTAACTAAATATATATAATAGTCTTTTGAAAAAATTAAATACATGTTACGAAATTATTATAAATTAAAAGATAGAAAGAGAACAAAGAGAGACATGGATGAGAAGAAGTATATATATGCACACTAATCAAATATTTAAACCTATGTAAATATTGAAAAATCTACATGTTACGAAAGTTAGTAAAGGAAGCTTGAATATGATGAGAAGAATTCCTATATTAAAAAGAGAGATCTTGAGAAGAAGGAAAATATTTAGTTTGTAAAGTTGTGAAGAAAGGGAGTTGTATTTATAGGGGAAAATAGACTTTACTTGGCATGCTGAAAACTTTCGAAATTCTCATTTTCTGCCAAAATGCATTGATGTACAAATCTTTTTGTATAACATTTAGTTTGTCGCCAAAATACATTAAGGTACCATTCTTTATGTACCAATTATTTAGTACAACTATTTCTCTACCAAAAGCATTTGCTTGGTACAAAGATCCTCTACCAATTACTCGGTTTAAGAATTTTGTACCTAAAGCTTCCAGAATCTTTGTGTACTTTTTGTCAGAAAGTTGTTGGTAAATTAGCTTCAAGCTCTTGGACCATGTAGCTGCTCGAATCTTTGTACTTTTGTCAGAAAGCTTTTGGTACGAGCTCTCTGTACCTATTGTTCGGTTTCCCTACCAAAAACTTTAGTACAATTATTTGGTATAGATATTTGTACATTATAATACTCTAAAATCTTCTTTTGCTCATTTTTTTATTATAAATAACCATATCCTTTCTCACAAATCAAGTTCAACTACAACAATATATTATATCCAGACTTGAAACTCGTTTTTTCTTTAAAAATGGCTCTTAAATTCGTTTTAAATTGACAAATTAATTATTGTTCCACTATATATTTCGCATTTTCAGTTAAAGAGGTATGGATACTATCTCTTTTGTCCCTAGTTTTTAATTGCTTGCATATGTATTTTGATTAATAATTACAACATATAATAGTATAATTCATATATAATATTTACACATTCATTTATAATAAGCTAAGTGAGCAATTTTGCATAAATGCAGGTGTACTGCCATAACATTAATCAAAGTCTACCCCATCAGGTATGTTTCATTTCGGATATTGCTATTAATGTTGGTGTTTATTTTGCCGATCCTATTTTGTTTTATAATAAAATAGATATAGAATGTCATTCGATGAAGATCGAAGTTGGATGTATAATAGAAAGAACAAGAACGGTGACTTCACTCAGAGTTTCGGTTTTGGTGTCCATAAATTCTTAGAATTTGCATTTTCTCAGACCCACTTAGTACCCGATGGAAAAATCAAGTGTCCCTGTAGAAAATGTTGTAATGCAAAATACTTAAATTGGGATCAGGTCTATATGCATCTTTGTAAGTGGGGCTTCGTTCCTAGATATTATGCATGGATACTACACGGTGAGATGCGTAATTGGAACTTTCCAGATTATTCGGACATGGGGCAATCGTCTCGTCACTCTGTTACTGATGAATATAGAAATATGGTGCATGATGCGTTCAGTGATCACTATGAAATGGAAAATCGTGATAATTTAGAGGATGAGGTGCCGAATAAGGAGGCGAGTGCCTTTTTTGCAATGTTACAAAAATGTGAAGAAAGTGTAACTGATAAAATAGAGACTACTGTTTTACAATGGGTTACACAATTTCTAAAAAAATAAGATACTTTTTAAGCAAAGCTGGAATGGTTGCAACGAATTTCTTAAGCAAGTACACCAGGTGCTTAGTCCGGAAGATCAAAAGAAACTTCCTAGTAGTGTGTACAAGATGAGGAGAATGATAGATGGATTGGGCCTTGCCCATAGGACGTATGATGTGTGTGTCAATAATTGTTTTTTGTTCTACAGTGATTTTGAGACTAGTACTTGTACTGTATGTCCTCAGTGCAAAGCAGAAAGGTACGACACTAGCCGAAATACTGTTTCCAATAAAAAACTTATCTCACGTAAGAAGTTATGGTACTTTCCACTAGGTCCACGACTACAAAGACAATACATGTCACGTCATACTTCTGAGCACAGGGCCCGGCATTTGAAATGTCAGACAGACGATGATCAAATGATTCATCCGGCATCTGGAGAAGCATGGCAGTTTTTTGATCGAAAATTTCCGAATTTTGCGCGTGACGCACGAAATGTTAGACTCGGTATTTGCACGTATGGTTTTAATCCGTTTGGAAACTCTTCTGTATCTTACTCATGTTGGCCGGTCTTTGTGACACCGTATAACCTTCCCCCCGATTTGTGTATGCGACAAGAGTATATCTTTCTCAGTTTACTGATATCTGGTTCAAGAGGTCCTAGGAAAAATATCGACGTTCTATTGAGGCCCTTAGTTGATAAATTGTGCCAATTATGGCGTGTTGGTGTTCAAACTTACGACTCATTTAGGAAACAAAATTTTCAAATGCGGGAGTGTGTGTTATGGACAATAAGTGATTTTCTAGCATATGACATGTTATCTCAGTGGAGTACGCATGGAAAATTGTCTTGTCCGTATTGTATGGAGAACACAAAATCATTTCAGTGCCACATGGTCGGAAACCAACTTTCTTCGACTGCCATCATCGATTTCTACCTCTTCGTCACCCGTGGAGAGAAAACATCACGAATTTCCAGAAACGCATAGTAGAGCATGATGCGCATCTACTTAGAAGATTGGGTAATGAAATGGAAGATCACGTTATCGATTTACCTAATATGCCATTTGGTGATCATAAAAAATTTATTCAGGGATTTGGCACAAAGCATAAGTGGTGTCGTAGGAGCATATTTTCGGAACTCCCGTATTGGTCTGCCAACATGATCTGTCACAACTTAGATGTGATGCACTGTGAAAAGAACTTTTTTGATAATATCAAGAAAATAGTGATGGACGACCCCCAAAAAACCAAGGACAACTTAAATGCTAAAAAAGATTTGCAGTTGCTTACTAACCGAAGTGGATTGTTTTTAGAGGCACAAATGGAAGCTACTAAGCAAAACAAACGCAAAGCAGTGTATTGTCTAAGTAAAGAGCAAATACGACTTGTATGTGAATGGCTATGTGGTCTTAAATTTTCAGATGGATACGCATCTAACATATCTCGTTGTGTTCAAATGCAACAACTCCGTTTGACTGGAATGAAAATTCACGATTGCCATGTGTTCATGCAAAGATTGGTGCCGATTGCGTTTCGTGACTTATTACCAAATCATGTTTGGGAGCCACTCGTTGAGGTAAGTAATTTCTTTAGAGCATTATGTGGTACTGAAATTCGGAAATCTGACATGAAATCACTCGAGAGCTCAATTATAGTAACTATGTGCAAGCTTGAGAAGATATATCCACCATCTTTCTTTGATTCAATGGAGCATTTGGCAATTCATCTTCCATGGAAAGAAAAAGTAGGTGGACCTGTCCAATATCGATGGATGTATCCTTTTGAGAGGTATCTAACTCTTAATCACACACACATATTATTTTGAGTTATGTTGTTGATATATAATAGAATCTCCATATTTTATAGGCGTATGCTCGAGCTAAAAGGATCAGTGGGTAATAAAGCTCGAGTTGAAGGTTCAATCTGTGAGATATACTTGATATCTGAGATCACGAACTTTTGTTCTAATTTTTTTGAGATAGGGGTCGAAACAATATTAAACCGTTTAAACAAAAATGAAACAGGGATGAATCCTGATAATGTTGGGCATTTGTCTGTATTTCAAAATAACGGTCGACCTATTAGTTCAGTAGAAAAATGCAGACATCTTACTGTTGAAGAGTACAATGCTGCTCAATTGTACGTGCTTTCAAACTGTCCTGAAGTTGATTGTTGGGCGAGGTACAAATGTTCAATAAAAACTGTACTATAATTACTATATGTGCAGTTAAATAATCTAATACTACTTTCAGGTTGTTTGAAGACGAAGTATGTCAAAATCTCAATGAGCAACAACGTGAAAGAACGCGCTACTCAAAATTTGGTCCATGGCTCAAACGACGTGTTAAGTCTGGTGAATATCAAGTAGACTCACGAGGAGAATATACTGTGTATCAGGAGAATGAAACACCAATAATTAACTTGTCGATTGATATGAGTTCTTTTAATTTAATTAATCTCGTCGACGAAGAACTTGTGCCGATTCAAGAGGAAGATCAACCTGAAGCTGTGACTAGTGGATCTGAGGATGACGATGAGGAGGACAATGTTAATGAAGTCGAGGATGTAGCCGACGACGAAGATGATAACTACGTTCCTTCTTAGCCTTTTGTTTTGCTAATTAATTACCTTGTCTTTGAATTCTGTAATGTATTTTGGAGTTGCTTAATGGATCATCACTATTTTCAGAATATTTATCTTTCTTGTCTCTAATTTACCTTCTTCCCTTATAAGTTATGAAAAATAGCACATTTAAGATTTGAATTTTAAATTTACAATGAAATTTCGCTTCTTTCGTTTATGCATTATAGACATATTTCAATAACCAAACCTTTTAAATAAGCAAAGCTCATAAATTCTTCTGGAAAACCTGGAATTTGATTCCTAAGGAATTTGATTCCTAATCTTCTCCAGTTACAAATTGCCAAGTGATCCATCCATATGCATCATCAAAGCACAAAATAAAATAAAAACACAACCTGTAATATTCAAAAAGCCCATATCACAGAAGACAAAACCACACAACTTCAGATTCACTCATCTGTAATATTCCCTGATTATGCTTGTAATCAAACAAGCAACCCAGTTCACAGGAGACAAAATAAATTTGCAGATGAGAGGAAAAAAGTAAAAACAATACTAAATATAAGGGCATGCGAGGCATAAAAGTATAAGAGATGCACGCACGCAACACAAAATAAAGCGTGTTCAGTTTCATAGAAAGTTACTGAACCACGTTTTCATCCATCAGCTAATCGGTTACTTCCAGGTGCCCAAAATTGGTCACTCCATCTACACCGCATTGCCCTTCATTGGCATCTATACCATGTTGCCCCTCCTGGTTCACCGGTTGGGGCCTATATCTGTCAGGTTGTTGTGTTGCACATGCGGGATCAACTCGCGCCTGGCGAAGGACCTGCAATTCACTACTCATCTCCATCACTTTCCTTAACAACTCAGCCTGAGTGTTTTCGAACGTACTTACTTTCACGTTCAACATATCAACGAACCCCTGGTACATCTCCACCTTCTCTTGAAGTTACTAGTTTTGAGCACTGATCTGAGATGGAGCCTGTAGACGCATCCGCTGCCTAGCAACGACTATGCCGTAGAACTCTGGTCGAGAATGTACAGGAACCCCTAGAACATATTTAAGAGGCTCTGCCGCCATGAGCCACAATTGGGGATCCCACTTGATTAATCCATTTTCATCAAGTTCATCAACATTTGGTAATAGATTCTCGTAAGCCATCTATGATTTACAGATAACAAATCGTTAGAAAAACTAAAGGGAATCGAGCTATTAGAACTTTTTTTTAAAAAACTATTGACATGAATAAGATAAATTCATATTACACAACAATGAATTTTTCTATTCAGGTCAATAGTTGTTTGAAAAAAAAAATTCTAATAGCTCGATTCCCTTTAATTTTTCTAATGATTTGTTATCTGTAAATCATAGATGGCTTACAAGAATCTACTACCAAACGCTGATGAACTTAATGAAAACGGATTAATCAAGTGGGATCCCCAATTGTGGCTCAAGGCGACAAAGCCTCTTAAATATGTTCCAGGGGTTCTTGTACATTCCCGACCAGAGTTCTACGGCATAGTCATTGCTAGGCAGCGGATGCGTCTACAGCCTCCATCTCAGATCAGTGCTCAAAACCAGCAACTTCAAGAGAAGGTGGAGATGTACCAGGGGTTAGTTGATATGTTGAACGTGAAAGTGAGTACGTTCGAGAACACTCAGGCTGAGTTGTTAAGGAAAGTGATGGAGATGAGTAGTGAATTGCAGGTCCTTCGCCAGGCGCGAGTTGATCCCGCATATGCAAGACATCAACCTGGCGGATATAGGCCTCAACCGGTGAACCAAGAGGGGCAACATGGTCTAGATTCCAATGAAGGGCAATGCGGTGTAGATGGAGCGACCAATTTTGGGCACCTGGAAGTAACCGATTGGGTGATGGATGAAAACGTGGTTCAGTAGCTTTCTATGAAACTGAACACGCTTTATTTTGTCTTGCGTGCATTCGTCTCTTATACTTTTATGCCTCGCATGCCCTTATATTCAGTATTGTCTTTACTTTTTTCCTCTCATCTGTAAATTTATTTTGTCTCCTGTGAACTGGGTTGCTTGTTTGATTACAAACATAAATCAGAGAATATTGCAGATGAGTGAATCTGAAGTTGTGTGGTTTTGTCTTCTGTAATATGGGCTCTTTGAGTATTACAGGTTGTATTTTTATTTTATTTTGTGCTTTGATGATGCATATGGATGGATCACTTGGCAATTTGTGACTGGAGAAGATTAGGAATCAAATTCCTTAGGAATCAAATTCCAGGTTTTCCAGAAGAATTTATGAGCTTTGCTTATTTAAAAGGTTTGGTTATTGAAATATGTCTATAATGCATAAACCAAAGAAGCAGAATAACATTGGCAATTTAAAATTCAAATCTTAAATGTGCTATTTTTCATAACTTAGAAGGGAAGAAGGTAAATTAGAGACAATGAAGATAAATATTCTGAAAATAGTGATTATCCATTAAGCAACTCCAAAATACATTACAGAATCCGAAGACAAGGTAATTAATTAGCAAAACAAAAGGTTAAAAAGGCACGTAGTCGTCATCATCTTCGTCGTCGGCTACATCCTCGACTTCATTAACATTGTCCTCCTCATCGTCATCCTCAGATCCACTAGTCACAACTTCAGGTTGATCTTCCTCTTGAATTGGCACAAGTTCTTCGTCGGCGATATTAATTAAATTAACAGAACTCATATCAATGGACAAGTTAATTATTGGTGTTTCATTCTACTGATACACGGTATCTTCTTCAGACGTACGTACATTGTCGACATTTTCTTCGCTTACTGAGGACGTATCAACGATATGTCTTGCTTTGACTATACAGACCGCCCATACATTTCTTCTCTGTGGAGAGGGATAAGGCGTGTAATACACCTGTTGTGCCTGATTCGCCAGTATAAAAGGTTCAGACACCCCCGTAGACAGAAACATTGTAGGAGTAATGTCAATTAAACGGTGCGTGGGATGTACAGTCATTCCCGTAGTGATGTCATACCAATCACATTTAAATAGAACAATGCTTGGCTTCGGTTCACCGCCTTGATAATACACCTCTAGCACTTCCTGCAACGTACCGCATAAATTGGTTTTTTCTGGAGCCCCAATACTTGCTTTGACGCACACATCACTATTCCTTGTTGTTTTGCCTATGGTATGGGACTCTGTTTCGAATCCAAACCCGTTGATAATGTAGCCTTTGGGTATACGGGCTTTAGAGAATGGTCCCTTCGCCAAAGCATATACTCGTGGGTCTCCTTGATATTCACCAGACTTAACACGTCGTTTGAGCCATGGAACAAATTTTGAGTAGCGCGTTCTTTCACGTTGTTACTCATTGAGATTTTGACATACTTCGTCTTCAAACAACATGAAAGTAGTATTAGATTATTTAACTGCACATATAGTAATGATAGTACAGTTTTTATTGAATATTTGTACCTCGCCCAACAATCAACTTCAAGACAGTTTGAAAGCGCGTACAATTGAGCAGTATTGTACTCTTCAACAGTAAGATATCTGTATTTTTCTACCGAACTAATAGGTCGACCGTTATTTTGAAATAGAGACAAATGCCCAACATTATCAGGATTCGTCCGTGTTTCATTTATGTTTAAACGGTTTAATATTGTTTCCACCCCCATCTCAAAAAAATGAGAACAAAAGTTTGTGATCTCAGATATCAAGTATATCTCACATATTGAACCTTCAACTCGAGCTTTATTACCCATTGATCCTTTTAGCTCGAACATACGCCTATAAAAATATGGAGATTCTATTATATATCAACAACATAACTCAAAATAATATTTGTGTGTGATTAAGAGTTAGTTACCTCTCAAATGGATACATCCATCGATATTGGACAAGTCCACCTACTTTTGCTTCCCATGGAAGATGAATTGCCAAATGCTCCATTGAATCAAAGAAAGATGGTGGAAATATCTTCTCAAGCTTGCACATAGTTACTATAATTGAGCTCTCGAGTGATTTCATCTCAGATTTCTGAATTTCAGTACCACATAATGCTCTAAAGAAATTACTTACCTCAACGAGTGGCTCCCAAACATGATTTGATAGTAAGTCATGAAACGCAATCGGCACCAATCTTTGCATGAACACATGGCAATCGTGAATTTTCATTCCAGTCAAACGGAGTTGTTGCATTTGAACACAAGGAGATATGTTAGATGCGTATCCATCTAGAAATTTAGGACCACATAGCCATTCACATACAAGTCATTTTTGCTCTTTACTTAGACAATACACTGTTTTGCGTTTGTTTTGCTTAGTACCTTCCACTTGTGGCTCTAAAAATAATCCACTTCGGTTAGTAAGCAACTGCAAATCTTTTCTAGCATTTAAGTTGTCCTCGGTTTTTTGGGGGTCGTCCATCACTGTATTTTTGATATTATCAAAAAAGTTCCTTTCACTGTGCATCACATCTAAGTTGTGACGGATCATGTTGGCAGACCAATACGGGAGTTCCCAAAATATGCTCCTACGACACCAGTTATGCTTTGTGCCAAATCCCTGAATAAATTTTTTATGATCACCAAATGGCATATTAGGTAGATCGATAACGTGATCTTCCATTTCATTACCCAATCTTCTAAGTAGAGACGCATCATGCTCTACTATGCGTTTCTGGAAATTCGTTATGTTTTCTCTCAACGGGTGACGAAGAGGTAGAAATCGACGATGGCAGTCGAAGAAAGTTGTTTTCCGACCATGCGGCAACTGAAATGATTTCGTGTTCTCCATACAATACGGACAAGACAATTTTCCATGCGTACTCCACTGAGATAACATGCCATATGCGGAAAATTAACTCATTGTCTATAACACACACACCCGCATTTGAAAATTTTGTTTCCTAAATGAGTCGTAAGTTTGAACACCGTCACGCCATAATTGGCACAATTCATCAACTAAGGTCCTCAATAGAACGTCGATATTTTTCCCAGGAACTCTGGGACCAGATATCAGTAAACTGAGAAAGATATACTCTTGTTGCATACACAAATTGGGGGGAAGGTCATACGGTGTCACAAAGACCGGCCAACATGAATAAGATACAGAAGAGTTTCCAAACGGATTAAAACCATCCATGCAAATATCGAGTCTAACATTTTGTGCCTCACACGCAAAATCTGGAAATTTTTGATCAAAAGACTGCAATGCTTCTCCAGATGCCGGATGAATCATTCGATCATCGTCCGTCTGACATTTCAAATGCCATGTCATGTGCTCAGAAGTATGACGTGACATGTATAGTCTTTGTAGTCGTGGACGTAGTGGAAAGTACCATAACTTCTTAGGTAAGATAAGTTTTTTATTAGAAACAGTATTTTGGCTAGTGTCGTACCTTTCTGCTTTGCACTGAGGACATACGGTACAAGTACTAGTCTCAAAATCACCGTAGAACAAAAAACAATTACTAACACACACATCATAGGCCCTATGGGCAAGGCCCAATCCATATATCATTCTCCTCATCTTGTACACACTACTAGGAAGTTTCTTTTGATCTTCCGGACTAAGCACCTGGTGTACTTGCTTAAAAAATTCGTTGCAACCATTCCAGCTTTGCATAAAAAGTATCTTATTTTTTAGAAATTGTGTAACCCATTGTAAAATAGTAGTCTCTATTTTATCAGTTATCCTTTCTTCACATTTTTGTAACATTGCAAAAAAGGCACTCGCCTCCTTATTCGGCACCTCATCCTCTAAATTATCACGATTTTCCATTTCATACTGATCACCGAACGCATCATGCACCATATTTCTATATTCATCAGTAACAGAGTGACGAGACGATTGCCCCATGTCTGAATAATCTGGAAAGTTCCAATTACGCGTCTCACCGTGTAGTATCCATACATAATATATAGGAACGAAGCCCCACTTACAAAGCCGCATATAGACCTGATCCCAATTTAAGTATTTTGCATCACAACATTTTCTACAGGGACACTTGATTTTTCCATCGGGTACTAAGTGGGTCTGATAAAATGCAAATTCTAAGAATTTATGGGCACCAAAAATGAAACTCTCAGTGAAGTCACCATTCTCGTTCTTTCAATTATACATCCAACTTCGATCTTCATCGAATGACATTCTATATCTATTTTATTATAAATCAAAATAGGATCAGCAAAATAAACACCAACATTAATAGCAATATCCGAAATGAAACATACCTTATGGTGTAGACTTTGATTAATGTTATGGGAGTACACCTGCATTTATGCAAAATTGCTCGCTTAGCTTATTATTAATGAAAGTGTAAATATTATATATGAATTATACTAATATATGTTGTAATTATTAATCAAAATATATATGCAAGGAATTAAAAACTAGGGACAAAAGAGATTGTATCCATACCTCTTTAACTGAAAATGCGAAATATATAGTGGAACAATAATTAATTTGTCAATTGAAAACGAATTTAAGAGCCATTTCTTAAAGTGAAAACGACTTTCAAGTCTGGATATAATATATGGTTGAAGTTGAACACGATTTGTGAGAAAGGATATGGTTATTTATTATAAACAAATGAGCAAAAGAAGATTCTAGAGTATTATAATGTACAAATATCTATACCAAATAATTGTACTAAAGTTTTTGGTAGGGAAGACGAACAATAGGTACAGAGAGCTCGTACCAAAAGCTTTCTGACAAAAGTACAAAGATTCGAGCAGTTACACGGTTCAAGAGCTTGAAGCTAATTTACCAACAACTTTCTGACAAAAAGTACACAAAGATTCTGGAAGCTTTAGGTACAAAATTCTTATACCGAGTACTTGGTCGAGGATCTTCGTACCAAGCAAATGCTTTGCGTAGAGAAATAGTTGTACTAAATAATTGGTACATAAAGAATGGTACTTAAATGTATTTTGGCGACAAACTAAAATGTTATACAGAAAGATTTGTACATCAATGTATTTTGGCGACAAACTAAAATGTTATACAGAAAGATTTGTACATCAATGTATTTTGGCGGAAAATAAAAATTTCGAAAGTTTTCAGCATAAAATTTCTTTTACCAAGTAAAGTCTATTTTCCCCTATAAATACAACTCCCTTTCTTCACAACTTTACAAACTAAATATTTTCTTTATTCTCAAGATCTCTCTTTTTAATATAGGAATTCTTCTCATCATCTTCAAGCTTCCTTTACTAACTTTCGTAACATGTAGATTTTTCAATATTTACATAGGTTTAAATATTTTATTAGTTGTGCATATATATACTTCTTCTCATCCATGTCTCTCTTTGTCCTCTTTCTATCTTTTAATTTATAATAATTTCGTAACATGTATTTAATTTTTTCAAAAGACTATTATATACATATCTAGTGAACCTATTTGTGGTGTATAAAGTGGGTGTATATTTAATATTGTGTTTCAGTTTAATTAGTTATTTTTGTGATACTTTTGATGTTTCTTGCTATAATATATATAAAAGGAGTTGTAGTTATTTTTTAAAGTTAAAACTTAGTAAACCATTCCATAGTTATATTACTTTTCACTAAGTAAACTCTAGCAATTTAATATAATATAATAATTCCGTAACATGTATTTAATATTTTTCAAAAGACTATTATATACATATTTAGTTAACCTATTTGTGGTGTATAAAGTGAGTGTGTGTTTAATATTGTGTTTCAGTTTAGTTAGTTATTTTTGTGATACTTTTGATATTTCTTGCTATAAAAAGGATTTGTAGTTATTTTCTAAAGTTAAAACTTAGTAACCCATTACATAGTTATATTACTTTTCACTAAGTAAATCTAGCAATTTAATATAATATACATAATATTTTAGCACTAAAAATTTATAATTCAAGGCAGTGTGCAAGTCTTTATGCCGCTGCCTATTTTAGTTTTCAAATTTTTTATCAATTGGTACAGATATATAAGAACCAAAGGATATAAATTTAAATTTTAAATTGGTTATTTGGTACATATTATTCTGTACCGACTAAATATATATCGAATTCCGTGCAATGTTTTTGGTTCAACTTGTTGTACCAAATATTTGGTACAGAATCTGTCTACCGAAAACTGAATGGAACAGAATTATTTCATGTTGAAATCTTCAATTTTAGGTAGGGATTATTTGTACCGAATAATAGGTACACCTTTCTTAGTACAACATTTCTCTACCGAAAGTTTTGCTTATGTAGACGGATTATATGTACCGAATAATAGGTATAGAGTTCTTGGTACAAACATCGTGTCCTAATCGTTTAGGACAAATATTCCGTACCAACAGATTTGGTAGAGTTATTTTCTACCAAAAAACATATTGGTACAACTCTTGTGTACCAAGTACTACTAGGGACGTGCTCTATAGGGATGAAGATTAGTACTCAATTTTAGTACCAAAAACTCTTTTGGTACTGCTTTGTAACTAATGGTAGGAAATATGTTCTACCAAATTTACTCTTTTCTGTAGTGGTATAAGTATATCGATTCAGAGAATCTAAAATTTACCATGTTAAGCAGTGATAAATCAAAATCGACCAATTAGCCAACTAAGTCAACCACTTATCAAAATCATTTGCTATCATAAGCCATTAAAATGGCACTTGAACTGAAACTTACATATTGATGGAAGGATATTTCTTTACACCACACGAATTCACCATCATCATCAACATATCCTCGGGTATCCTTGAACATGCTAGCGAGAGAAATATTATCCAGTGTCGTGTCCAACAACTTTGCCTATCAAAATTATATCGAACAGAAGATAAATATGCCCAAGCTTTTAATTAACATAGTTTAATCACAAAATTAAAAGCATCAGTACCTTCTTGGCACAGTGGTCCTCGAGGCTAACAGACCCGCCCCTATGTGTACAATTACCCGTGCCACTTCAGGGGTTTCCCACAGGATCTTGTAGTCAAGTATCAAGAAAGGCGGAATCCATGTCGGATGTTTCAATCTATGAACTGGATCGACAAGCCCCTTGTAGTAGTTCTTTTTTCCCGAGCTAAGCTCATGTGTGAACTTCTGACGGCAATGAATTTCATAGAGAGTGAGGACATGGTCCTCATCCTCTTCGCGCCACTGATATACATCCTACAAGAAAAAATGAATTATTAGTAATTAAAAAAAAGATCTTATTGAACTATTTCATAATCTGAATACATGAAGATCTTAATTCCATAAAAGCCTTCAACAAGTCGGCCTTGTGCTGAGACGACCAAGTTTTGTATGTTAAGTACGCCTCCTGCAAATAAGTCTTTAGATTGGAACCGATCTCTCTCATAGAAAATTAACACGAGAACTTTCCGACATCTGTCACGTACAAATGTGTTTTCTTTGTGGGATTAGAAGGAGCACGCAAACTAATAGCTCGTCCACGTGCACGTCGTCGATGAACGTGTTGGTGGTCATCAACTAGCCCATCTACAAAAGCCGAGGCGAGGCAGGCAATTCTGGTGAGCCATAAGATGTTGATGGGTGTGGTGGTGATCGTGTCAATGGAACATTAGTTGCAGATTCAAGGGCTGTTGGAGCATCTACTACTCGCGTCGGGTGACGCTGTTCGGTCAGAGGTACAGAACGAGATGGTGATTGCATGGCCTGGAATGGGACGGATGGTGGTGGTGACTGTGTCAAAGGCACACGATTTGCGGGCACAGGCACTGGCGGAGAATCTGTTGCTCGTGGTGGGTGACGCGATTTGTTCAACGATGCAGAACGAGATTGTGATTGCATGGCCTGGAAGGGGATGGATTATGGTGGTGACTGTGTCAAAGGCACACAAGTTGCGAGTGCAGGGGCTGGTGGAGAACCTGCTGCTCGTAGTGGGTGATGCGATTTGTTCAACGATGTAGAACAAGATTATGATTGCATGGCCTGGAAAGGGACGGATTGTGGTGGTGAGTTAAGGTTGGAACGTGGCGTCAAGGCAGGTTCGCTGCGAGGTGTTGAGGCAGTGCTGAACTGAGGGTTCGGGCCAGGTGCGCCTTGTGCAGCGGATGTCAACCCCCCTGAAATATTGGACCTCGCAAGTTTTGGAGATGTTGATGGATTAGGTCGACCAATTGTAGTGGGCCTAACTCTGGGGCCTATGTAATCAACTTGTGAAGACGGTTTAGCTTTGGCACGACCCCTACCTGCTCCATTAATACGTTTCGATGTCGCCATTCTACAAAAAGACATGTCCATTTAATTATGAAAGCTAATGACATGTAATTTAGTACTCAAGACATAAATTTATGGTGTTAATACAAAACTACAGTTTAGGATGTTAGTAAATAAACTAAAATCAAAACCAATACATGATCTTTCCCATCATATACTCCAAAAATGTAGTTCTTTCAAAGAAAAGTGTATAACAACAACTATAGTCAAGTTTAATGATGTATAACAACAGCTATAATCAAGTTTACTGATGTATAACAACGAATATACAACATACACAAGATACCGAGTTGAACAGTAAGTTGTGCTATTAAAACTATTTACCATATACTATCATTTTTTAGCATGTTAATTTATAAAAGCAACAAGCAAACCACCCATTCCCCCCAACATCACCCTGGTATAACAACATAACACCATTGATACCTAAATCAAAAAATAATTCAGTTATTAAGCAAAACAATAACTTTTCCAAAACTATAAATGTATACTCTACATCTGTTTCACATCAATTGAAGAAACAAAACGATATTACTTGACTAAAATTTCACAAACAAACTCTCACGAAAAAACCCATGAATAATTAGGAAATAATGAAAGAAGATTAACACTAACCTTTCAGTGGTTGATTTTGGACGAATTACAGAAGGTCTGAAGATTTAGAAGAAACCCTTTGAAACCCTTTGAGAATGGTGGAGAGAGAAGAAAAAAAATGCTCTTACCCTTTTAAGTGAGTGAAGAATAAATGATTTATTTAATACCCAATATTAGTTGGTACAAAATATCTGTACCAACTAAATAGGAGGGACTATTTTGTAGCAATTGTTTATTTATCGGTACAGAATGTTCGACCTAACTACTCGGTAGAAAAAATTTGTACCTAAACACACCCGCTAATTTGCCGCGAGTTTTTCCACTATTTTGGTTTGATGTTTTATAACTTGTTAGTAGGGAATTGTTGTTCCCAATATTAGGTAGGAAATTCTCGTACCAACTTGTATACTGTAATTTTTTTGGTATTATATGTTTTTAGTACAATAGTTCCATCCCCAATACTTAATATTTGGTAGGCATATGTGTTATCTACAAATTAGTTGTCCCTAATTTACTCTTTTCTTATAGTGGATGCTGTGGGGGTATTTTAAGTGGTCCAGAAATAAACTGGGTCGGCCTGGACCATTAAAAGCCAAAGAACAAAAGGGTCAAACGTGAGCCGTTTGATTTTTTTTAGGACAATCGAACGTGCGGCATTCGATTGATATGGTCCGTACTCTATAAATACCCCAGATTCTGACACACAATTCATTCATTCATTAGTTTTGCTCACCTTCCCGATAACTGTCGAATAACACTAGTTCGACTGTTAACTGTCTAACAGCACCAGTTCGGCTCTTAACTGTCTAACAGCCCGAGTTCGACTATTATTTGTCTAACAGCCCCAGTTCGACTGTTAACTGTCTAACATCACCAGTTCGACTGTTATCTGTCTAACATCACCAATTCGACCGTTAACTGTCTAACAACACCAGTTCGACTGCTATCTGTCTAACATCACTAGTTCCACTGTTATCTATCTAACATCACCAGTTCAATTGTTAATTGTCTAAGAACGCTAGTTCGACTATTAACTGCCTAAGAGCACATGTTCGACTATTAATTGTCTAACAACACTTGTTCGACTATTAATTGTCTAATAGCTTCCAGATTCGATACTTAGAGATAAATAAACTATTTTCGACTTGATTCCTTCAATGGGATACGTAGGCATCTTAGCTTGTTCCCAACTTTAGTCCGAAATCATTAACACCCAATCCCTCGTGCCTTGATACTCGGAGTACATCTATCCCTCTATCATTCACACTAATACCTTGGATCCCATCCTTTATTCTTGTTCCATTAATAGATTTATGAAAAACAAATAGAGTTACAATCCCCAACCCTCAAACCAATCCAATCTCGCCTTTTGAAAATTTAGGCTCGCTTTGGATTTCACTGCTTGTCAAAGTGTTCCCACAATTTTTTTTTCTTTGTAATACTTCTTCACCAGAAAGATTATGTAATTCACTTTCGGAATCCAAAACTTCAAGCTTCTTTTTCCAAGGGATAATTCTACTATCCAAATTACCAAAAACTCCAAGATTCCATTTTTCAAACTGAACTTCATTTGTTTCAATTTTTTCTTGAAGGAAAGAGTCTCCCAACCCTCAATCGTATTATTAACCTATTGTTCATGCACAAACTAATCATATTCTTTATGATTACCCCAGTAATCCAAAACACCTGAAGGGTTTCAGACCCCAATTGATGCATTTGTCTTCCAAACACACCAGTCTATGATCTGATAGAGAGCGAAGAAGTCCTTTCGGAACCAAGTTTGACCATTGATCCAACCATACCGTGGATAAAAAGAATCAGTCGAGATGGCTCATCAACGTTCCATCACTACTTCTCCACGTGAATTTACACCCAGTGACAGGTAAATCAGGGAGATATCCTGGATAAAGGCGTGGAATTCTTCATCTTCCATGTACAAATCGTTCTTTCTTTTCCTTTTTTCTCGTGAACCCTGAGAGTGGCGTTAAAGTTCCCCATACAACACCCCTAATTATCCTTCAAATCAATAAGATTATTCCACAATTTTCTTTTTTCACCAAAAGAATACAATGAATAGACATTCACGATCACCACATCAATATTATCACGACTTCGAGTACCTTTTATAAGTAAAAACCCATCATGGTCGATTGACGAGTTCAATACAAACTTCCCTTTCCTCCAAATAAAAGCAATCCCACCTGCATTGCCCTCCGAGCCTTTTGCAACCCAATCACAATCTGTAGATCCCCAAACACTTTCACAAAGTCTACGGTTTAAAACCTTAGTCTTTGTCTCCTAAATACCAATTAAGTCCAACTTCCATTATTCACAGTATTACGCAACTATTTCCTCTTACACCCCCCCCCCCCCCCACCCTCGAATATTAAAACACACCACCTTTATACGTTACTTTTAAGATTCCATTCTCTTGTTTTGTCCCAGCTCATTGCACTAAGATTCACCTTATCAATTAACTCCATCTCAGTTAATGTGTTGATAACGTCATCTTTCTTGCGTCTTCCAATCACACCAATTTGTTTCCCGCAGTTCCGCAATTCATTCGCTTATTGAATAATATTAGCATGTGAATGGATTAATGCATTTTTTGGAGAATAAAAGAAAAGCTTCCCTTGAAGCTTCAATTCGATGTTCAAGTTTTCTTTTATCCCATTGCACCCTTTATACGCGGTGGCTTTAGTTAATTTTAACCTCCCACAAATTTTGGCCCTTTGAGTTGAAGGTCACTCATAACTAGATATATTATGGCGAAGAAAGAATCTCATTCCCTTTTTTTTTAAGGACCATCAATCTCCTTCTACTTACAGGAGATAGCTTCTTCTTTTTATTCTTTCTGGTACCATTATCTTTGATGTGCTCTAAGCCACCTTGTTTCAACAAAATCTTCTTGGAATCTTCAATTTGAGTGGAATCGACAACTGGCTCAATGAGATTTTGATCTTCGATGGATTTTGACCCTTTATCCAGAGATTATCGTGCTCCGCTCTAAGCATCTCGAGATTAAGACAAATCTCATTATTATGACTTTGAGAATTAATCAAGTTAATCAAATTTATTGTTTAAAGACTTTTTTAAAAATAAAAAAAATGATATATAGGAGTACTAATAACATTTGGGTTATGTCAATTAAATAAAACTTTGCATAAGATTTTTTTAATTAAAATACTATATGGGATTAAGTTTTAATTAGAGATAATACTAGGGTAGTTTATTTTATCCACCTAGGCTTTACACTTGGCACCCATGTAGGCCAAAAGCCTGATTGGGCTCCCATTGGGCATCTTCGACTAATTCCAGAAAGATATAAGACATTTCTCAGGTTGAAAATATATATTGGCAGCAAGTCAAAAGAGCGAAACATAGTGAGCAAATTTAACATTTTTACCATAAAACTATGTATGCCTATTTATATGATTTAGAGAAATGGTTTAACCTTTATTAAAGTTACAACAATTAAAAGAGATGCAACCTTTTTTGAAATATATCACATTATTAAGATTTAATTTAACTTTATTTATTTATTTTTATTTTTAACTTCAAAATACTCATATTAAACGGCCAAAACCAGCCACCAGTTGCATGAAGACCATGCTAGACAACCATAAGCACCATGAAAAAACCTCAAAGCATCAACACAAAACATCATTAATCAACCACTAAATCCAGCGATGCGAGCCAAGTAATGCCCGTCGACATCGAGGCTGAATGAGCAAGGATGTGTACATATGTGTTACCCTCCCTACAAATTCTTTGAAAGAAAAAGGCCAGGTGCATTAAACAAACATCAAGAATATTTCTAATGATATTTTCCCCCTCCGCTCCCAACTACTACTCGTGAGACATGGCATTTATGACCTCAAGATTGTCGCCCACAAACACAACTTGGCTCCACCGTCCTCAATAGAAAACATAACCGTACGTGTCAGTTGGCTAAGAGTAGTCGGTTACCTTTTTGTGTTAATGAACAACGCTCATCGCACTTTTTGCATTTAATACATTGTGGAATTTGGGGCCCGGCTCCTGTTGTTTCTAATGGGGGGTTTCGTTCCTATGTGGTTTTTATTGACGATTATCCTCCTTTTTCTTGGTTATACCCTATGCGATATAAATCGTATTTCTATGACATATTTTTGCAATTTAAATTACTTGTTGAAAATCAGTTTTCTTGCGCGATTAAATTTTTTAGAGTGATGGTGGTGCTGAGTTTACTAGTCGTCGGTTTCGATCATACCTTACCTCTTGTGGCATTCTTCCTCGGGTTTCTACCCTTATACACCGGCACAAAATGGTCGAGTCGAGTGCAAGCATAGGCACATTACTGAAACAGGGTTGGCCATGCTTGTTTATTCGCATTCTCTTATGTCATTATGGGTGGATTCTTTTTGCACGACGGTTTACACTACTAATTGCCTTTCGTCCTCCATTCTTGATGGAGTTTCACCTTATGAGGTCTTGTTTCGAGTATCTCCGGATTATGCAAATTTTCTTCCACTTGGTTGTCGTGTTTATCCGTGACTTCGTGATTATGCCACCAATAAATTCTCTCCTCGTAGTTGTGAATGTATTTTTCTTGGGTTCAGTGTCGAGCATAAAGGCTTTTGCTGTCTTGATCTGGAAACTAATCATGTTTTTATTTCTCACCATGCCAAATTTAACGTGTCACTGTTTTCTTTTCACTGGACCAACAGTCTTTGCCTTTATCTTCGTTGGATTTTAGGACTTTTCGTGCTCAAGCTTATACAAATTTTCCTAGTCGGGATTCTTCTCCTATGTCGCCCTTATTGTCTACTTCCATAGATAACTTAGCACCGCGCCCAATTTATCCTGATGCCACGCCGCCTGCTGCTCCCACTACTGCCCCTACGGTGCTACCACCCTTGCCATCACATGTGGTGCAACCTGTATTCCAGCCCGTGCCACCAATCCCTGTTTCACCCTTGACTACTTCTACGCCACCGCCTGCCGTTGTGCCATCCCAATATCATCCCATGACTACTCGTGCTAAGGCTGGAATTTTCAAGCCACGTCATATTGTTGACATTGCTGCCTTATCTTCTTCTTACGATCTTCATCTCATTGCTCACGCACGCCGAGCCCAAAGGCTTCAAATCAGCTGCTAAAAATCCACAAAGGCAAACCGCTATGGATGATGTGATTGTGACCTTACGTTCTAACGACACTTGGGAACTTTTCTCGCGACTTTCCCATGCCAATGTAATCGCTTTAAAATGGGTTTTTTGCACTAATTTCTGTTCTGATGGTTCCGTGGAATGCCTTAAAGCTCGTTTGGTCGCCCATTGTTTCACTCAGGTTCTGGGTCTTGGCTATACTTTCACGTTTAGTCCTATTATCAAGGCCTTCAATTTTCGTGTAGTGGTATCTATTGCTGCAATGAACAAATGGGCTCCTCGACAACTCGATGTTAAGAATACCTTCATTAATAGTTACTTGACGGAGACGGATTTTATGGAATAGCCCGGGTTATATTGATCCGTGTTACCTTGATCGTGTTTGTCGCCTAAAGAAAGCTCTTTATGCTTAAAACAAGCACCTCGTGTGTGGTTTCAACGATTCAACGACTTCTTCCTTAGTATTGGTTTCATTTTTAGTGGATTTGATACTTCTCTTTTCATTTCGACGAGGTTCCTCTACTCTTTATCTTCTTCTTTATGTAGATGATAATGTTATTACAGAAAATGACTCTCCTCTATTGCAGCGCCTTATTTCTCAACTTAATCGCAAGTTCTCTGTTAAGGATCTTGGTTACTTGAGTTATTTTTTGGTCCTTGAAGTTAGGTATACCGATGATGGTTTTATCTTAGGGCAAACTAAATATGCGCACGACATTCTCACTCGTACATCACTACTTGACAAAAAGCCAATCTTTACTCTTTTGGCTACGGGTGAACGCATTACACGTGATGGTGTTGCCTTCTCGGACCCCTCACACTCTAGATCTCATGTTGGGGCATTGCAATATCTCACTGTTACTCGTCTTGAACTGGCCTTTAACGTCAATTCTGTTAGCCAATTTTTTCCAGTCTCCAACAGTTGATCACTTTCAAGCGATTAGATTCTTTAATATGTCAAATGTACTTTGGGTTTTGGTTCGCTTCTAGTCAATCTTCGTCAATTGTTATTGCTTATTCTGATGCGGATTGGGCTAGCTGCACCGATACTCATCGCTCCACCTCCTGGGTTTGCTATTTACCTTGGTGCAAATCTTGTTTCTTGGAGTGCGAAGAAATAACCCACGGTTTCTCATTCGAGTTGCTAATCAGAATATCGCGCCCTTGCCAACTAGGATTCTGAAGTTATTTGGCTCGATCACTTGCTCTCTAATTTGGGTATTCACTCTTCCTCTCGTCTGGTGGTCCTTTGTGAAATAAGAGCGTTATTGTCATTAGCCAAAATTCGATTGCACACAAGCGCGCAAAGCATATTGACTAGAATGATGGTAGTGGGAAATTAAGCACAAAATACATTCCCACCAACCTCTAAGTCGCGGATATCTTTACGAAGAGTCTTTCTCGTCCCTTTTGTAGTTTCTTTTGTTCCAAGCTTCGCGTCGATTAATGCCCCATGCTTAGCTTGAGGGGAGGGGGTGTTAAGGAATAAATCATATCTTATATTTTATTATTTACTTCCTTGTATATAGGTTTTCATATTTATCATATCGTTGTAACTTGCTTATTTATATTGAATGAAATCTCCCACCAAAGATTGAGATGGTTTTTCCCATATTCATAGATCAAACCAAAATATCAATAACAAAGTAAATAAATGTTTAGGGTTCGTATATTCTTTATCTTAGGGGTCGGGTTATAATGAAGTTTTAGTCTACGTTAGTGGATCCATTTCCTTTTAAAAGAATAAAAAGCCTTCCTGGCCATTTAGAGACATTAAGACACTTTGGTAATAATTATATGTAGAAATACTAAAAAATTGCTTAGGTTACGAAAGAAATAGATATTAGGTCAGTTTTAACTTGCTATTTTAATTTAGTAGTACTATATTGCAATAGCAAAAGTGGCTTCACATAAACCAATGTAAACCCAATTTAAGCTTAAGGTCAAATTTCTCTTACCCTATTTTGGCTAAGGTCAAAAGCATTAATTTGTATCCTATTTTGCCTGGCATTTAAAAGTGGGCCTAAAAATATATTTGGGACGTTTTTGTTAAATAAGGTTTTGATAGGTGAAAAGATATCAGTTAATGCAAATAGGAAGTTTCATCTATTTCACCAATATCTGGTATTTGATTTGTTATAATCACTAATTGAGTATTATATTCCAAGGGCCACTCAACAACAATTAATCACTAATTCTTTTCGAAATGATAAAACCTAGCTAAGTGCATATTTACGATAAATAATGTCAAAACTTTTCTAAAGTTTGCACTCGTAACTCCAGTAATAAAAGGTTAGTCAAACTATGATGCATCACGGGACAGATTGTATTCTGACATATATAATGAAAATAATACTTGCAATATAACTTCAAGATATATAAAGTAAGGTTAATTATGTCGAGAAAAAAAAGGCAACGTTAATTAAATTAGCGATTATAAGGTCATAAATTCTTTCCACCTACTTAACCAAGTATTGAAAGTGAACAATTAAAGAGTCTTTCAAACTACTGATATTAATGATTATATAAAAAGAAAACTTTGTACAATTCAGAAATTAAAGGATTGAGACTTGAGAGTTTATCGAGACCTCTGCACCCTATCCTGCGGCTCAGATTAAAACAAATACGAATAGCGTAACATCTAGCGAGGGGCTGGTTTTCTTACATTTACTTTTGCAGTACGTTTACTATATATTTTACTAGAAGAGAACAACTCTCCCACTCCATAATCAAAAATTTCTCCCTTTTCTCACTCATGGAACGATTGAGGCAATGTTCCGCACGGAACCAACCAGGTTAGAAAATGGCCAGTTTTTAGCTAGTGATTTGTATTGAGATTACTTCAGCATTTATACGTCCATCATTTGTGTGTTGTAAATTGTAAGAGCTAGTGATATTATATTATATATATATATAACTTTATTTTCAGTAGTGTGATGTTTCCCTTAAATATGCTAATCCGATGTTATTTGTGTTAGAAATATAGCACGGAAACGAACAAGAGACAATATATTATTGACAAAAATTTAAGAACGGAAATTACAATAATCAAGATTACCGTTACCAAATAAACCTCAATTGAATATGAACTGAAGAGTGTGAAAACGGGAAGTCGAGGACCTTTCGGTTTCCTTAAAACAGATTCGCCCTCTCTACGTGCTTGAGAAAACGTGAGCGACTGTCTCCCAGGATACAACGACTACGAGCAGAATTGCTAGCACACGCCAAACTGCCCCGGCGAACTCGCACTGTAACTTTCCTCTACCACCACACAATGAAAAATATTTTGGCTGCGCAGAAAAGCCTTTTTTATGTATGCAATGTATTTTTTGATGATTAAAACCCTATGGGGAGCGACCCCTTTTATAGACTAGGTTAGGGAGAAAGTTGGAAGACTTAGCCACCAAGAAACGAGGTTAAGATAATTACGAATCACGTAATTAAGATAATTACAGATCTCGCAAAGATCTCGGATGAACGTAGACACGTTTCAGTTATAAAAAACTGATAGGTAAATCTTATGAAAAGATTTCCTAAGATAATTAATTATCTCTTTGATGCTTATTATTTTCCGTATATAAATATAACAGAAAATTACATAATTCTATTTACGCAAAATAGAAATATTAAATATTGATATACAATATTTACGACTTTAATTAGTCAACGTTGAGCATCAATTTCTCATTCACCCATGTACCAAACCCGACCTAAAGTCGATTGTACGAAACCCGTTTCATTTACCAATTTTCCAACAATTTGATCATTTGGAGTACATTAATTACATTTGTCGTTGATTGTATGTTTGTTGTTAGCTCCTGTGGACTCTCACGGGAACACTGCATTACACTTGGCTGCAAAATTCGTGCGTATTGATGGACTTCACCTGATTCCAGGTGCACCAGCTCTTAGGATGCATTACGAACTCCGACGCTTTAACGTACGTAATAAAACTAAATCTATGCTGTTTATATATTTTAACAAAAGAACATTCTTTGATTTTGTGATCTTCCTATGACTTTTTTTACTAGTTGTTATTAGATGGAAGAAAAAAATTGATACTTGCTTCTGGACTAGTAATGTTCTTACCTTGTTATGATTTTTTTTTTTTTAAAAATAAAATAAAATCAGGAGTTGGAGAGACAAGTTTCTCGTATAATAAGCGAACAAAGAAACTCTGATGGAATGACGGCGCGGATGCTTTTCAATGAGGAGCACCGGCAGCTCAAGATCAAAGGACAAAAATGGACGAGAAACACTGCTATTCTGTTTATGTCGATCGCCACCATATTTTCTGTAACTTTCATAATGCATTATATCTACAAAGTTCCTGAAGGCAACCCATGCGTCCTTAAGGATTCACTGGAATTCAGGATATTGTTCACATTATGCAATCTAGGACTAACCTCATCCAACCTTCCCGTTACGATGTTCTTACCAATCTTGATTCCGCCCAACAATGAAGACGATTGCTTCAGTTGCCTGTCTATGAGACTCTTCTTTAGCATTACTTCTCTCCTTTTCTCCATGCTGCTCATGGCCATACTCGTGGGTATGGACGGAATTGTATTTCAATTGCCTCAAGACATATGTAATCTTGTGACGGTTGCGGTGTTCTTTTTGCCTATAGCTGCATTTAAGCTTCACGAACTTCCGCCTCTTTGCTTCTTGTACTCCGCAACATTTCATTGTGGTGGCTGATTGAGAAACATCACTAGTGCTGTGTAGTTTTCGCTTTAGGATTTTATTCTGTGTTTGAATCTCTATTCTGGAATGGGTACTTCTTATGTATGAAGTTATGGACTGATTTCTTCTTAATGCTTATGATAATATTTGAATCTCTTATTTTCAGTATGTAGTCGGTATTACATATATCGAAAGATAGTTAAGCTAATTAATATCCGAGTATATTGTGTTTGTATGGTGTCTATATGAAGTACAATTACCATGAGTGCAATCGGTATTGCTAAAAACGTGTTCCTAGGTTGAAGATGACACATTGTAAGCATATGGTTTTTTTTTTTTTTAGAATAAGCACAAGATTTGTTTAAAAGTTAAGGAAAGTGGTAAAGTTCATGTATACAGAGGGAAATATCACTTTTTTCTTTGGTTTAAGTGGTAGCATATAACGGATAAGTTGGTTTCTTAATTTCTTTACAAGTTGTAATGCATGCTGCCTTTCTCCTAAAAAGGATTTAAATAATTTGTAGGAAAATATTTCGTCCCTTTCATCAAGAACAATGAAGAGTATATATAGTACAACAATCTTGCATAGCAAGAAACCTATCTAAGGAAAGATATGGCACAATCAATCTTGCATAGCAAGAATCCTAACTAAGGAAAGATATGCAACTATGTAAAAGGATATTTACAATACTAACACACCCTCGCAGTCGAAGCGGGAGGCTCATGAACGCTAAGACTGGAACGAAAATCGTCAAACAAGACACGTGGAAGTCCCTTTGTGAAGATATCCGCGATCTGATGGCGAGAGGAAACGTGACTAACGCGAACTTGACCACGAGCAACCTTTTCTCGAACAAAGTGGATTTCCATCTCAATGTCCTTAGTTCGTTGGTGCTGGACGAGATTACTGGATAAATAGATGGCGTTGACGTTGTCACAATGAACCAAAGTAGCTTTTGAGATGGGAAAGTTAAGATTGAGTATGGGTTACGATCCAACAAGACTCAGAAACAATGTTAGCTACTCTGTGGTATTCAGCCTCGGCACTTGAACGTGATAGAGTAGCTTGGCCCTTGGAAGACCAAGAAATAAGATTGTCACCAAAAAACATACAATAACCGAAAGTTGAGCAACGAGTATCCGGACATCCACCCCAATCAGTGTCGGTGAAGGACCGAAGGCTACTAAGACTTGACTTGTAGAGATGAAGACCAAAATCGGAAATCCCCTGAATATACCGAATATTACGCTTTAGGGTAGCCATGTGTTCATCTTTCGAATCTTGCATGTACAAGCAAGCTTGCCAAACCGCATAAGATATGTCGGGACGGGTGAAGGTGAGATATTGTAAGGCGCCGACTAAGCTCCAAAATAGAGTTGGGTCGAGAAAAAAGAGAACCCGGGGTGCTGAGTTTGGAATTTCTCGACTTGAGTAGAAACCTGTTTGCAAGACGACATACCTACATGATCAATAATCTCAAGTGCATACTTCTTCCGAGACAGAAAAAGACATCGTGAATGACGATTAACAACAATACCAAGGAAATAGCTAAGTGGACCCAAATCACTCATAGCAAACTTAGAAGCAAGGCGAGAGATAATAGAGCACCAACTAGTGAATATTCCATGAATTGGAAAGAGCAATGCTAAGAACGATGTGAATGGTTTCTGGCTTAACAACTAGACTGAATACTTCAAGACAATCGACCCCAACCTGTTGAGACCTTCCATCACCAACAAGTCGAGCCTTGTATCGCTCAAAAGAACCATCAGATTTAGTTTTATGTTTAAAAATCCACATAGAGCGAATAACATTAACATCAGGGGGAGGGGTACTAACCCCCAAGTCCTATTTTTAATAAGAGCATAAATACATCAAGATAGGATTTTTATTCCATTAGGATATGATAAGGCTAACTTCAGGGGAGAGGGGTACTAACTCTCAAGTCCTATTTTAGATTTTTTTCAATTAGGATCTGATAAGGCTAACTATTGATTTTTTGGAAGAGGATAGACTGAAGTGACAATTGGGTGTGTAGATGCCTTGCATGCTGCGCATGGTCATAGACCTGTATGAGGTATACATTGTTGATGGCGGTGGCTGTGACTGTGGTATAGGATTCGACAGTGGGGGAAGGAAAGTAGGAACTATAGGTTTTGCGTGAGAGAGAAGCGAACTGGCAGACGCAGGCGTGATCTATGGCACAATGTGTCCTGGAGATAGCGTGTGAGGTGCGAGATCGGTGGTGCCATCGTGTGCCACATCACGCTGCATTCTTTTCGGCACCGCGATCTGCTGAGGTGCACCGCTAGTCGCGCCAACTTCGGTAATTTGTGAAAGAGGAGGATGGTGTGGGAATTGTCGCCATATGAAAAAGAAAGGAGAGATGAATGGATGTTATCCTCCAAGAATTTATATGAAAGTCACGGTGAGAAGGGAGGAGAGGCAAAAGAAAATTTAGACTCATCAAAAATCACATGACGAGAAAGAATGATCTTCTTAGTGGTTAAATCATAGCACTTGTATCCCCGATGATTAGAAGGATATCCCAAGAACACACATGGAGTAGAGTGGCAAGCAAGCTTATGCATGTTGGTTGAGGGGAAGAAAGGAAAGCATAGACACCCGAAAACCCAAATATGGTGGAAAGAGGGAATGCGGAGATGAGTCGGATTTAGATTTCTGAGGAGTTTATTTGGAGTAATGTTAAGGAGATATGTGGTCATTTGTAAGGCGTGAGGCCAAAATGACAGAGGGATGGAGACCTGAGAGAGAAGTGTTCACATCATATTGTTGATTAAACGAATTTTACGTTCGGCTTTGCCATTTTGAGAGGAGGTATGAGGGCAGAAAAAGAGAAAAAACATTCCATGTTTTTGACAAAAAGATTTAAAGATAGAGTTATCAAATTCACGATCATTATCACATTGGAAGTTTTAATTTTTCTTCCAAGTTGCATGTGAATGCGTCAAATTTTCTACCCAAAGGAAACGACCACAAGTAGTTTGTAAAATTATCGAAGAAAAAAATATAGTATTTGTGACCCATAGCACTCAAGATAGGGACGTCCATAAATCACAATGAATAATATCAAAAAGTTACAAAGTGATAGTCATAGAGGAATAAAAAGGTAGCTTCACATGCTTGTCCAAAACACAATCGTCACAAACATGAGCTTTTTGTAAACGAGAACAAGAAATAAAATTTATAGTGCGACGAAAATCTAGGATAGTGTCTCCAGGGTGACCAAGATGATGATGCCAACGTATAGTAGAGAAGGCCGAGAGGGCATCGTGAGCGGAAGATGATGCGTCTATGGAAGAAGATAGAGGATGAAGAGGATATAAGTTTCCCGAACTATTGCATTGCATTAGAAGAGTGTCCGTCTGTAGATCCTTCACATAAAGGCCAAAAGGGTCAAACTCAATGGAAACTTGATTATTACGTATAAGGCATCGAATAGAAATTAATTTTTTGATTAGTTTAGGAGCATAGTGAACAATTATTAGTTTAAGAGGGGGTAAGGGGAGGGAAGCGAGACATTACCAAAACCTTGAATCGGAATAACAGTACCATCACCAACAGTGATATGACGATTAATACTCAAATTAAAATAAGGAGAGAGTTTACCATTGGATGCCGACATATGAGAGGTAACCCCCATGTCGAAGTACCATTGGTCGTTAGGGGAATGAAGAGACAATGTATGCATGGCAGCGTCAATGTTAGTTGGCTGAGGATTCGATGTATGAGCCATGTAAGCATGGTGATGGAGGTTACCAAGGATGTCGAGCTGACGAGAAGGAGACGGCAGAGTCCAAGTGGAACTAGGGTAGGGACACGGCGGAACTTACCACTGTTTTGGTGGATAAGAAGGCCAGTCATAGGCCGGCAGTTGAAGTGGAGCAGTTGAGGGACGGGGTGAATGATTTGAAGATTTGATGCGCTCGCGCAGCCTCTGCCACGGTGCTATATGTTGCCGCATTTTTTGTCAAAACCGCGACCCGAATTCTAAGGAAACTTCGAAGAAGAGAATGCCACGAGAGATGCGGTCGAAGCAGGGGTAGTGGTAGAGAGTTGATTTGACTTTCGAGTCTCTTCAAGAATAAGGCGTGATTGGGATTCATAGAACAGAAGCAGAGTGTTACTATGTTGATGAAGGTTGCAACGCTGTCATAGTTCTCATTCAAACCAGCAATTGATTGTAGCACCAAGCGTTGGTTGGAGATAGGAGATCCAATCTTGGAGAGTTGATCGGCAAGCATCTTGAGTTCTTGGTAGTAGGCAATAATATTGGGGAAATTGTCTATGTGAACATGAGTGAACTGATTCTCCAAATACACCGCCCGAGAATTTTTGTTGGCTTGAAAAATATTCTCAAGATTTATCCAAGCCTTGTGTGTCGTGGAATCCTTTTTAAGAATAGTGTGTAGAAGATCATTGGAGATCGTAGCATAAATCCATTGGAGGACAATGGCATCCAACCAAGATCAAAGAGCATCATCAATGGAAGAAGCGGCCGCGGTGGAGGAAGAGGCGGTGGCGATGGGGACAGACGCTTTAGGGGCGTCGTCCTTGTCCGTGTCTTCATTGGATTCCGTCGGAGATGATTTTGTCTTGCTATTGGAAGGAGCGGAATGTGAGGGAGGAAAAATATGACCGAGCACTTGAAATGCTCGATAATGGATCTTGAATAACTTCGCACATGAGGAGTATTGCCCTTTCTCCATCGCGGGAGTGATGGGGATGAAGTTTCGGACATTAGAGACAGCCAACGTTAGGTGAAATTTGTAGTCGGCCATGGAGATTGGAAGAATGGGCATGAGAGAAGAAGCTTGTGGCATGAGGCCATGGGGGGAGAGGGGGGGGGGGAGGGGGGGAGAGAGAGAGAGGATGGGCGGCCAGAGTTAGACTCCTGATACCATGTAGGAAAATATTCCGTACCATTTGTTAAGAACAATGAAAAGTATATACAGTACAACAATCTTGCATAGCAAGAAACCTATCTAAGAAAAGATATGGTACAATCAATCTTGCATAGCAAGAATCCTAACTAAGGAAAGATATGCAACTATCTAAAAGGATATTTACAATACTAATAATATAATACTAATACAATCGATGGCGACTTCTAGCCATTTCTTCTACTCTATTTCAAAAAACAAGTTTAACTCACTAGAAGAAAACATGTTTTTAACAACGCTTTTTTGTTCTAACGCAGTGCTTTTACGCTGGTAAAGCCACCACCAGTGCTTCAAGAAATGCAACGGTTGCTCGTACCACAATAGGATAAGGTGGCGCTTTTTTGAAACGTTGGTACAGAAGCACCAGGGTCAGCGCTTAGCAAATGTTGTAAAATATTAACGTGTTTCTTAGCGCCTTTCTCGAAAGTACTATAGATAATGCTTGTCTTTAGCGACACTTTTTCAAAAGTGTTGATAATTATGAAAGATTTTATGGCGAAGTTTATTAAAGCACCAGTAAATATGCTTACGTAAATAAAAAAAAGTTGCTAACTGGTCTCAAACAATTCCAAATGTGCGAATAACAATTTAGGATTTGCTCTTCTTTTGCTATATCTCGATCAAGAAACTATAAGCAAAAGCATCGTCAAACCCAAAACAATAACAATATTTCATCAAGTTCAACATAATATTTACTAAAATAATCCGAATCATTGTCAAAATCAAAACAATAACAATATTTCATCAAGTTCAACATAATATTTACTAAAATAATCCGAATCATTGTCAAAATCAAAACAATAACATTTCACCAAACTCACCATAAAATTTGCAAACAAACAGATCTTCTTAACTTGTTCATTTGCATTCTCCTCAAATAGTTACAACTAATACAGCAAACAACATTTGTCCATTCGTCCGTCAATCAGACTTCTTTTTACTATAAAGGTATTGTTGAAGGTGAGCTACTCATATTCTACGTCCCTTTCCGTAGCACCTGAAACGGAGAAATAAGATTTAGAATTAACCATAGATCAATATTAATTTATATTTATTTGAGCATATAACTCCAAGTTTAGGAAACAAAATTTAAGTAGGTGTACCTCAGTGTCATAAAAGGTTTAAGAACAATAATTGATTTTTGAGGTGGAAGAATCCATTGGTCGCCTAGACGCTTACCCTAACGGATAAAGGGATCATTAAATTCAGAATAATAAAAAACAAGGGTTTTTCCTTTCTGAAAAAGTGATTATAGAAGAAAGAGTCACTAATTATTGGATATTTCATTATCTGCTACAGTAACAATAAATTGAGATATGACATATCAAAAATAGATCTTAAAACACAAACTAGTCACAATTCTACAAAGCCACATTTGCCTTTAGTCTAATTACCAAAACCTTCTCCATCATTGCAATATTGATACTTGAAAGTTCAATCTGTAGTCACTCAAAACTTTTACTCGAAACAAACAGGATTAATCAACATGCACTCGGATTCTTTTGATGATAGTCATGCTCATTCTTGCTTGACTATGTGTGCATGAAACGATGACCTGTTTCTGGATATCACAATTGTATATTTGTTTCTAGTTTCTGTAACATAGGCCAAGAAACATACAATGCTCATGAAAACCAAATAAGAAAAATAATTAACTGGTTATATTAAAAACTAGCAGAAATGACATTGTAGATAAGTGTTACCATGCCACAACATATAATTCTTTGCCTAACAAAACTTAAAATTGTATAACCCAAGAAAAAACTTACTGTTCATTTAGGACGACCAGCTCCAGATTTCGATTGATATTGCATCGTCCTTCTCATCGCAGCCATTTCTTCCTGCATCTTTCTCATCTTATCCATCTCCGCTTTTAAGTTCTTAATACTGAAATTTAAACCACACATAAACAATGTCAAAAGTTCAAACACATCCTCAATGCCCCATTTTGCATATACTATTTCCATTGATCATCAATACTTCATTACAAATCAAAAGATATTACTACAGTAATGTGTGACTGAGAGGTCACGGGTTCAAGTCCTGGGAGCGGCCTCTTGTCAAAATTGACAGGGGAAGGCTTGCCCCTTATACACCCTTGTGGTGGGACCCTTCTCCGGACCCTCGCATTGCGGGGATGCTTTCGTGCACCGGGTTGCCCTTTTTTTTTTTAAGTAGTTGAAAGTCGATGGACGAATCAGATCTTTCATTTGCTCTCTTAATAACTGCACAAAACAGACTGGTGTACAAGACTTTAAAATTGAGCTCACCTATAACGACCAGCGTCTCAACCATATCATATGCTTTCTTAAATTCTACAACAAGGAAACAACTATATATGTATACAAAAGAATGATTGGTTCTTTGGGATCCTTCATTTTCTTCAAACGGAAGGAACAATGATTTTGACCATGGGGAATCAATAATATTAATTTGTTAAAATAAAGTGCAAACACATCACACCGATTGGTTTCACTTGTAGACACTTTTACCAAACACAAGTCATTTGTGATAGAATGTGTTTGCACTAAATTTCTTTCATGGTATATTATTGATTTTGCAATTAAATTACTGTCTAGTATTTAATTTTTAAAGCTTAATACTGTCTCCAAATAATTTCGTCTCTTAGGCCATATGTTGAAATTAGACTTCTCCTTTAAATTGGACTCAAGTTGGCTAGTTTGACAATAGATTGTTTATATAAGCATGGGTCGGTTACAGTGGAGTACAAGAGAGATAATCTATGTTAACAAACGCCTTGATGCTTGGATGTATAAGCATGGATCTATCTTAACAAACTAGACCTAATCTATGTATCTCGATTAGGCTTGGTCCGGAACACCTCGAACTAACGCCTTGATGCTTGGATGGCAGTGGTATGTCGGTAATCAGGTCGGGCGTACATCGGTGATCAGCTTTGATGTGATGTCGATAACCACCCTTGATATGGTATCGGTAATGTGATGATATGACGTATCAGTGGAGCACGAGGGTTATCTCGATATCGAGTACGATATCGATAGTGAGATCGGTGATTTCTTTCGATATGAAGCGTGGTAGCTGAGGGATAATAACTGCTTGCTTTGGGATCCGGGTATCGCGTATTTATTGTCCTCGGGATCCAGGGACCACAGTACCATATCGGTGGTAATCACCGATATCATATCAAAAGTGATCACCGATATGGTTAAATATGGGCCTGGTTTGGGCCAGGCCCAATATGCGGGAAATGGCCATATCATATAGTCCCCCAATTTGGGGATTCTTATATTAAAGATAAGAATTCGCAAATTTAATTTTAAATTTATGGGTTACCTGTACCATTCGTCCCGCCAGTTCAAATGACGAAGATCAAATTTGCGGGGAATGCACTTTGTGATGCACTTCGATGGACCCCTTAATGCAGTGGACGCATAGTTTGAGGTCCTCGTTTGAATTCTTCGTTCACCGTACGAGATTCTGAATTCCTCGGACCTATCGGGATTGCACTCTTTGATAAACTTTGCTGAACCGCCCATTGCGCCTGTCCTTGCCCCTGTCCTTTTATCTATATCGAATATCAGTACCGATGTGAGATCGAAACTTTGTTTCGATCTATCATCTCCGATGTCTATAAATAGGGCTTCCAGGGAAGTGAAATTCACTTTGGCTTTTAGCAAAAATTCGTTGTTCCTCCGAAAGTATGTCGAAGTTTGCTTTCGATATCTCCCTCGATATCGTTTTCGATATCTTTTCCGATCTATTTTCCGATGTATATATATATGTGTGTCTAGATATTTTAAGTTAAATAACTAACCTTGCCATGTTTATTCATTTCAGGCTTTAACGTTCAACTTGATTTTTCTCACTAAGCGCCTCAGTATGTCGTTCGTCGGGAACAATGTTGGCTCAGGTTTGCCCGAGATGGATTTTGAAGGGATCGATGTGGAATTTACTGAAAATGAGATGTTTGGGTCTGACCAATTGACTGGCGACCAATTTGATGTTGAATCTCCTGCTCCGCCGGAAGCTGACGGCCCAAATGTAGATTAGTGGGGCTTGGGGATCAGCCCCTCGAAATATAAGACCTCGGAGAAGTACGAGGATATGGTGTCTCATGTTCCTCATCATGCTGGTCATTACTCCGACGAGTATGACATCCCCGAGGGGTACAAGGTCATATTCCCTAGTGCGGATCAGCGAATGCATACTCCACCGAAAGGCTGCATTACTGTTAATGCCAAGCATTTTAAGAACGGACTGCGCTTCCCAATTGATCATGCGGTTAGTGCTCTCATAGCTAGCATCGGGGTCTGCTTGGGGCAGCTATCCCCTAATTCTTTGGGGTACATCGTGGCTTTCATTTGTGTTATGAGAGCCTTGGGTGCCCCTTGCGGAATTAATGAGTTCTGGCAACTCTTTAGCGTTATTGTCAACAGGAAGGGCGGTGACAAAGGGTTCTTTTGTGTGCGGGCCCAGGGGGTCTTAGGTTCGGGCAATATACTCAATCCAGTTATGGATTTGGTAATAAGTGTGAGTATATGTACATTCAGGAGAGGACGGCTGGTGAATTTGATGTGCTTCCTAGTGTGTGGTGCGAAGACACCAAATATGAGAGACGAGCCGCTGTCGGGACAACTGCACATAGCCTCGAATTTATGAGGAATCTGATTAACCATCTGTACGACAGTAACCTGCTTTGCAGTGTCATAGTTTTGCGAGCAAGTGGGATATCTCCCGTACGTTATAACGGTCCTTCTACTCTCGGTAAGTGTTATATCTTTACAAATCGATAGCTTTCCCCCGATTTATCTATTGACCTCATGTTTCATGTATCTTGCAGCCGATTTGGTAGAGTACTGTAGTTTGGACCCAATAGCGGAACGTAGACAGCTGGGGGCCGACGCCGCTGCCGAAGATGCACCTCCACTCGTCAAGAAGAGTGGCCGTGAGGACGTACACAAGAATGCGAAGAAAACTGCTCCCTCATCGAGTGGAAATACTGCAGACGTGGGTAGCGCCTCGCAATCTGAACATGACATTGATACCGGGACGTCCAGGGGGGCAAAAAGAAGGAGGGAGGAGGGTAGTTCAAGCGGGGATCACAGCGGTCTATTCGGATCTTTAAGTAGTCTTTGTGTCTATTGGATGCGTATTTCTTTTGGGTTTTTATTCAGTTGAGCAGCCAATTCCTTATTGTGAATGTGCAGGTGGCGAGCTTTTTCAAAGGTTTCTTGGAGATGGCTATTAAAGGCCAATCGGATCACGCAGAATCGCTCCGGGTTACCAACGGTTTGCTCGAAAAGTTGGGTGAGTACGATCCCGTTGCTGCCGTGTAGCTCCAGCACGAGAGAGACGAGGCCCTGGACATTTTGAAAACCAGCGAGGGTAATGTGAGAGGCATGTATGACGATAATAAAAGGTTGATCGCAGAGCTCGATGACGCTAGACTTATTACTGGTAGTGAGGCGTCCCGACGGGAGGTAGTTGAGGCCGAGGCCGCAATTCTGAAGGACCGATTAGCCCAGGCTGAAAGGCACATGCGGTGCATGACGCTGAGCAAGAGCCAATTGACCAGTGCGGTCAAACAATTCCTTCTGAGTCGATCTTATAAGATAATATGTGCTGAGCGGGGCTTGCTCGAGCGGGAGGAGGCCAAAGCCTCCGTTATAGGTCAAATTCAGCTGGAACATGGTTTTAAGGACGGTTATGATCCTTCAGCCATAAATCCGTTGAAGGGGTCGGATGGAAAATTTCTTGAAGATTCCGACGGTGATGACGAAGACCTGGAGCCGGAAGTGGAGTATCGTGAGATTATCGATCAAAAAAGTCTGGCGTTAATCCATATTAAAGGAGCTCCTAGTTATCCCGATTGAGATTTTAGGGATTGTAATTTTTTCCTTTTGGCCCCATTGCTTCTGTATATAACTTGATGGTTTACCCGTTAATTTAATCAATCCTTTTCGCGTGCCCTGATTTATATTCGTTCATACATATTCAATGTGTGTTTGCTTGTCTTATCATTACGCCTCGTTGCTGTGTCGCCTATCAGGTTGTATCGGATTATATTGGCTAATCCTCCTCATCGGAAGGAGGTGCTTCTGTTTCTATTTTCTAGGGTCCGACCCTGTTATCACAGGGGATATTCTTCTTTGGATAGGGGCCCATCCCGTTATCACAGGGAACCCGCTACCGTTCAAATGTTTAGGATCGACCCCGCTATCACAGGGGATATTCTTCTTGTGGGTAGGGGTCCATCCTGTTATCATAGGGAACTCGCTACCGTTCAAATGTTTAGGATCGACCCCGTTATCACAGGAGATATTCTTCATGTGGGTAGGGGCCCATCCCGTTATCACAGGGAAACCCGCTACCGTTCAAATGTTTAGGATCGAACCCATTATCACAGGGGATATTCTTCTTTTGGGTAGGGGCCCATCCCGTTATCACATGGAAACCCGCTACCGTTCAAATGTTTAGGATCGACCCCGTTATCACAGGGGATATTCTTCTTTTGGGTAGGGGCCCATCCCGTTATCACAGGGAACCCGCTACCGATCAAATGTTTAGGATCAACCCCGTTATCACAGGGGATATTCTTCATGTGGGTAGGGGCCCATCCCATTATCATAGGGAAACTCGCTACCATCCAAATATTTAGGATCGACCCCGTTATCACAGGGGATCCCATTTCCGCTCATGGGTAGGAGCCTTTTCTTTGTATATGACCCGTTACCGCTCATGGGTAGGAGCCCACCCGTTATCACAGGGGAACCTGTTACCGCTCATGGGTAGAAGCCTTTTCTTTTGTCTTTTTGTATATGTCCCTTGGTGACTCTGTCGTGGTGGAGTCTATGGGTCGTTAGGCCCTGCAAAACATCACAGACAAGAAAGGTTTTTCGAGGTAAAAGCTTATGTGAAAGCACGAAATGATGCGCATGTGTTATCTGCGGAATATTCCTCAATCTGGGAATTGCAGTTTTATAAAAGAAAAGGTGGTTCCATTGTGTTCTAACGTGCCTGTTGTACCTGCTTGTACCTGTTGCCCCTGATTAGATGGATAATATTGAATAATCTGGGGCGATGCCCCCGGAATCCATTCTTTTAAAAAGCGAGGGTTTAATATTCCCTATGTCCTTTTTGGACACAATAATGTGTAATCCTTCGGGTTATGTACCTGTAAGAGGGCGATGTGTTAAACATATATCTATGGGTATATTCACAATTCTTCGTGCAATTCTCTGCACTTCCGTAATATCCGATTAGGACATATCCCTGCATAAAATATGAGATTCCATTGAGCGGGGAATCAGACCGACGTAGTTTCCCTTATTTTAGTTACATGCCGACCCACGAAGGGGCAAAATAAAAGATAACGGTCGAAGGCTAGGTAATCCTAACCCGCCTACGTATCCCGTTGAGCGAGGAATCAGACCGGCGTAGTTCCCCCTGTTTTAGGTTTACAAACTAACCCACGATGGGGCAATGTTTCAATTGTTCAATCACGATTTTAAAAACTAAGGGAACTTGAACGATAGTACTGGTTGTTTCTCCTGGTAATTACTCCGTAGCTTGTCGATCCTGATTCGGCCCGATTGCTTCTTCCTTCGCTTCTCTAATTCTTGGCAATGTAAGAGAAGTGATGTAGCAGAACCAAGCCTCCTCCTGATTAGCGACCACTTCTTCGACCCCTTCTCCTCCTGGGAATTTCACCTTCTGATGGAATGTGGATACCACCGCTCTTATCGCGTTCAGGGCCGGCCGGTCAATTATGACATTGTATGCGAATGGTTGGTCCACGATCGTATATTGAACATTGATAGTTCGCCTGTGCGGTTCTTGTCCAAATGATGTGGGAAAGTTCACTTGTCCTAGGGGAATTGTTTCTGCTCCACCGAATCCCATCAGTGGCGTACGGACCTGTTCAATTACATGGCGGCCGAGTTCCATCTTCTCCAGAGCATGTGCAAATATGACATTGATGGAACTACCATTGTCTACAAGTACCTTGTGTACGGCGTAGTTAGCGATATCAAGCTTAACAACCAAGGGGCAGCCGAGCTTGCCTGCCTGAATGGCTTCGGGGTTGAGATCCAAGAGGTCCCTGCTGGAAAACGTAATAACCTCGTCTGGAAGCTCCTCAATTAGCGTTGTGAATCCGACGAAACGGTCCTCGTTCAGTCCGCGGGTTATCTTCTTCCTCTGGTTGGTGGAATCTGCTCTCGTAGTCCCGCCGTTTATCACATTAATCACCCCCTCGAAGGTGCGTCATTTATTGTATTGCGTTCTTGTCCACTCTCAATGGCCTGAAAGCCCTCCCTTCCCGGGGACTGGGATCGCTCTCTCGATTCAGAATACTGTCCGCCCGCCTTAACGAACTCTATTAACCTCCCGTCCTTGATCAACCTCTCGATCTCATCCTTCAAGTCATAGCAATCCTTCGTGTCATGGCCTTTCTGGCGGTGGTATTCACAGTAGCGTCTAGATTTCATGGTGAGATCCGTCTCCTTGATTTTCCGGGGCGCATTTAGCCAATTTTGGCTTTGTGCGACGGTCGAGATAGTGCGTATGTCTTGGTTGAGGGGAGTATACATCTTCGCGACCGGTCTCTACCTCCCCTGCTCTTGTTCCATGCCTCTCTACCCCTTTCACTGCCGGATTCCTGGGGTCTAAGCTTAGCTGCCATCATTGCGTCTTCATAAATCACGATATGCGCCAACTCGTTTATCCGATTTATGGTAGGCTCTGTGAGCTTGATCAGTTCTTTGGCAAACATGTTGTGTGTCGTTGCCCTGAATAAGGTCTGTAACACTTTTCCTCCATAGGGGTTGTCCACCTTCAGCAGCTCCTCATTGAATCTGCTCATGAATTCCCCGAGAGTTTCTCTCTCCCCCTGTTTTAACGCTTCTAGATGGTACATGCTTGTCTTCATTTGCTTCTGACTCGAAAAGTGGTTCTCCAATCTCTCCTTCATCTGCTTGAAGCTAGAGATAGATCCCGCTTTGATTCTGTTGAACTAGTCTAATGCCGTTCCTATTAGTGTTGTTGCCATTATTTTTGCGTTAATGCCTTCGGAAAAGTCTTGTAAGTTCAAGAGACTCTCCACGGCGTGGATGTGATCCCTTGGGTCACTCTTCCCATTATATGGTTTTATAGTCAGAATTTTGTCTCCTCTGCATAACACTTATTTCTCGATTTCACCACAGAAGGGAATCATCGGCCGTCGGTATCCAACTGTTGTCGTTCCACGGTTCACGTTCCTTCTCCTGGCTTCCATGTCCTTAGTCATTTTAGCTGTCTCCCTTATCACGTTACGTCTGTCCCCCTCAAACGTCCTGACTCTCTGGTCGTTCTCGGTATCATCACTTACTTCTACCCTCTCTTAACTTATGGCCCTTGTCAAACGCTCTCTTCAAGTGTTGTCCCTTCGACCCCCTTCCAGGATATCCTCTTCGTCCCGTTCTTGCATTGTCCTTCGCTCCGCTATGCGCGGCAGCAAATTCTCCAGTGTAGCGTCAAGCGCCACTTTTATAGAAGCGTTGATCTGCGCTAGAATCTTCGGGGTTATGGCTGCAGGGGGAATGGTGCTCTGTTCTGCAGCCCTCGTCCCCTCTGAGCCGGGAAGATCCACATTTGGCATCTCGGTCATTGGGACATCCGCCGCCGGGTTTTCAGTGGTCAGGCCCTCAGTAGCAGGTTCCGCCGTATTCGGTGCAACAGTGGTTGGCCATGTATCCGTGGCCCCCGATGGCTTCCCAGGCCCGCGCCTACATCGCGGTTCATTTTGTGTTGGAGGAAGCTCCATCTCGGCTTGGGTCATTGTCTGTTCTTGGCCAGTCGGCTGTTGAGGGAGTGGTGTGTCCTCAATCCTCGTGTTCCTAGTCCTGACTCTGTTAAATTCGGATCGGGTCCTCCTTCCTTGCATCTTAACATCCTCGTCCGGGAACTGGTGTTCCCACAGACGGCGCCACTAGTTTGACAATAGATCGTTTATATAAGCATGGGTCAGTTACAGTGGAGTACAAGAGAGATACAACGAATCTATCTTAACAAACTAGACATAATCTATGTGTCTCGATTAGGCTTGGTCCGGAACACCTCGAACTAATGCCTTGATGCTTGGACGGCAGGGGTATGTCGATAATCAGGTCGGGCGTACATCGGTGATCAGCTTCGATGTGATGTCGATAACCACCCTCGATATGGTATCGGTAATGTGATGATATGACGTATCAGTGGAGCACGAGAGTTATCTCGATATCGAGTACGATATCGATAGTGAGATCGGTGATTTCTTTCGATATGAAGCGTGGTAGCTGAGGGATAATAATTGCTTGCTTTGGGATCCGGGTATCGCGTATTCATAGACCTCGGGATCCGGGGACCACTGTACCATATCGGTGGTAATCACCGATATCATATCGAAAGTGATCACCGATATGGTTAAATATGGGCCTGGTTTGGGCCAGACCCAAAATGCGGGAAATGCCCATATCATTGGCTCTTACCAATTTGGACCAAACCCAAATGGTATTTTAATTAAGGTCCGACCCAATAAGGTAAAAGTAATGGAACACACATACACACACACACACACACACACACACACATATATATATATATATGTATATATACACACACACTAGTTTTAAAGGGCATGTGCTACGCACGTGTCGGTTCAGGTTGGTCCATTAGGTTTGAATGAATACAAAATCACAAGATTAAAATTCTAGCCATTTATAGATATAGTATAGATAGATAGAATAGAACATAACATATTAATTAGTTGAACTTACAAGGGCATGATTGAAACAAAGAAAAATGGACGTTGGGATGAAGTAAAGGATAAAAACTTATGGGGCAAAGATAAGGTAACTTAAAATTTAAAGGACTTAGTTATAATTTACCATGGGACCAAAAGTAAATAATTAATTTTTCTCGGTATATATCATCATCATTTTGTTTTACAGCACTAACAAAGTCGTCTGTTATGTTTAGGGGCGAAGGTGAAAAACTTGACAACCACAAGGACTATTCTGCAAACAAAGCAAAATGGACGAAGAATGAGTCAAATAACATAAATTTTTGGGGCCAGAAATTAAAAAAATTGTAATTTGAAGGGCCGTGTTTCAATTAACTATGGGGCTCAAAAGTAAATCATAGGAAACTGTAGGGGCAAAAGTGAAAGAGGTGAAAGCCACAAGGAGGGTTCTGCAATTTACAAGTCAAACAACAAAAACTTTTGGGGACAAAAATATGAAAATCTCAAGTTCAAAGGGTTGTTTTGCAATGTAACATGGGCCCAAAAAGTAAATAATTGAAAACTTTAGGAACAATAGTAAAAGAGTTAAAAACCAAAAAGACTAACCTGCAATTGACCATGATAACAACATTCCCTCTTATATATAGTAGTAGATGATTGCATGATGGCATCATATATATCAACAACACCAAACACTTTAAACAGTTTATATAATAAATAAGAAACCTCAAAAAGTTACTATGGAAAGTTCCTGGTATCGAACAACATCTAAAATTAATCTATAAGTGAAGAAGTCAATTATGTTGGATAAATAAAATATATTGGTTATCTTGTCTTGAATGATGCTTGTATTATTGCACTAGTCATTTATTTTCTTTCTAATCTATCTTTATCCAAAATCGCTCAATGCAATACTTTGAAACTATGTATCAAAAGTACATATATATATAGGGTAAGTATATGGAACAAAGGGAAATTAATACCTTATGGCATCATTTTGGGGTTATCCGTTGACTTCAAATATAGTTGTACTTTGGTGGTACGGTAAATTAAGGATCCCAAATAGATTAGAAGTGTTCTCTTATTATCATTACACTTTGTACTATGTAACATTTATATAATTATTATGAACACGATTATATTTCTATACATGGTATCAGAGTCTACTCATGTGATGTGGGGCTTACCCCCTATCTAACTTGGGTCTTGCCCACTCTCTAACTTACATGTTATTATCTTAAGCCAGAGTAAGTCCCTAACGAGCTCCTTGTCCAAAACTTAGCAGCCCACCACCATCTCTCTCATGTTTGGCAACTCTTCTGCCACGTCTAGCGCATCCACGACTACCTCGTCGCAAAGTCTGCCCCCCTCCCCATCGACCATCATTCCCATAACAACAAACACCCATGTAAAAATCACCATTACCACGTCAAATTACCCGTTGTGGCGTGCACATGTTCTTGCTTTACTGAACGACTTTTGCCTCTCAAAATTTATTGATTCGGAGTCCTTTGCCCCATCTCCTGATTTAGTTTGATTACTAGTATCATCAAGATCAGTTTCTTCTATCAACATTAATTGGTGCTCTTGATGCTGATGTCATGCCCATTATTTTGTCGTCTCTTTTTGCACTTGACGTTTGGACTACTCTTGGTTGTGCCTTTGCCAGCCGCTCTTGTGCACTTGTTATGCAACTGAAGTATGACCTTTCTCACGCCTCTCTCGGATCTCAGATGGTTAGCAAATATGCGTGGTATCAAACAGAAGGTTGATGAATTGGGCCTCATTAAGAGCCTTCCTTCTGATGATGACGTTACCCTCTATATTTTGGATTGTCTCGGTGCTGGCTATAGAGAGATTTCCTCATCCATTTATGTACGTGAGAATTCCATCACGTTCACTGACCTTCATGATATGCTTGTTGGCCAAGAAGTGTATCTTAAATGGCTTGAAACTTCCTCCAAGGCACTCATGGTTATGGCCATCAATGTTGTTGCCCCGCCGTTCAATGCTTCCCGTGGATAATCCAACACTCATCGCGGTAATGCATATGGTGGTTGCAGCAATAATCGCTTTAGCGGTCGCGGCTATGGCAACCGCAGCCATGGCCAATCTTATATGAACTATGGTCGTGGCTCATATTAGCAATAACCACAATTCTATGGTCTAATGGTTCACTGTTAGCTATGCGCCAACCCGGGTCACACCGGTCTGTCTTGTCCACAGCGCTACCAGCCGTGCCTCACATAGTGCATTCCCCACATTGCGACCCCTCTTCGGATTCATGGCTTGTCGATTCCGGGGCCTCTCACAATCTTGCTACTGATATCAATCAGATGTTACTTCACTCTAGGTACAACAATACAGAGGAAGTCGCACTTGCTGATGGTTTTAGTATGAAATCGCTCACACTGACACATCTCTTTTATCTTTCCATTCTTGAGATTTTCTTATTCCTAATGTCTTTTTCACACCGTCTGCCACTCCAAATTTACTCTTTGTCCATAATTTTACTATAGCTAACAATGTATCCCTTGAATATTTCCCTTCTTACTTTTTGTGAAGGATCATGTTATAGGGGTGCAAGTCGCTTGCGACACGTTTCGTAATGGCGTGTACTATATTCGTGCTCCTTCTCATTCTTTACGGTCTCTAGTAAATTGTGTGTCAATCGGTGTTCCTAAGTCATCTGATACTTGGCATGCTCACCTTGGTCATCCGTCTAATAGTTTTATTATTTTTAAATTTCAGTTACTAGTGTCGTCTCGTGTGTATGTCCTTTCTAAACATTTTGAGTCATTCGTGTAAGCAAGTCTCATAAACTACTATTTTTTGAATCATCAATAAAGCCGACGCATCCTTTACATTACATATTTACTGATGTTTGGGGGCCTATTTTTCCTAGTGTGGATGGTTAAAAGTACTCCTTACTTCTTGTGGATCATTTTTCTAAATACTGTTGGATGTTTCCCTTAACTACAAAATCAAAAGTTGCCACTATATTTCCACTATTCAATGTCCTTGTTGAGAAACAGATCATGTCCACCATACAAAACGTTTATGTGATAACGGAGGAGAGTTTCTTCCTCAACGTTCTTATTTTATCTCCAATGAAATCAGTTGGTTAACCACCGTCCTTCACACACCTCAACAAAATGGCGTCTCTGAATATCATCACTGCCACATACTTGAAATGGGTCTTGCCCTTCTTCACTACTCTCATCTCCCCTGGGTTTTGGTCCTTTGTTCTTCAAAAAATTATTTATCTCACAAACCGCCTACCTACTCCCTCTTGTCTGGTAATGTCCTTTTGAGTCTTGCTTTCATCGTCCACCTAACTATTTCAAACTACGTGTTTTTGAGTGTCTTTATCTTTTTTGATTAAAACCTTACTCCCATAGTAAACCCGATTTTCCTTTATGTCGACTCTTCGTGAGCTATTTCACTTCTCAAAGTGCATATCAACGAATGGATATCTACACTTGCCGAATCTTTATCTTATGTCACGTCAAGTTTTATGAGTCCTCATTTCACCTCTTTCATCGCTCATGGTCTCCCTCTAAATCGTATGTCTCACCCTCCACAAACACTACCGTATTCTTCGCTCCATTCCTGCCTCAATCTCCACATACATCCGACTCTTCATTGTCTATGCCGTATTCGCCACTACCTGTGTCCATGCCGCTCACACAACCTCGACTCATCACATCTCTCCGCCTTCTTTACCCTCCTTGCCTCAACAACCGAGTGATTCCACATTAGCACCCTCAATCGTTCCCTTATTGATGTCACGCATGCGCATTGTATGCGCGCCAGGTCTCAAGATGGTGTTTTTTGATCTAAGGTCTTCAACCCTGCCTCTGGGCACCCTCTGCCTGATGACACTAAACCTACTTGTGCCTCTAAGGCCCCTCGTAGTCCACACTCGTGTGATGCTATGTCTGCCAAGTTCACTGCCCTTCTTAATCATGGAACTTGGGATCTTGTTCCACCTTCTTCCAGTCAGAATATTACAGGAAGCAAATGGGGGGTCTTTGGGTGAAACGTAAACCGGATGGCTCTATTGATAATTACAAGTCTCGTCTTGTTGCTAAGAGCTTCATTAGCACCTTGGGGTGGACTACAATGACATTGTCAGTCCCAGTGTGAAGCTAGTCACTATTCAAAGTGTTCTATCTATTGTTCTTTTTCACTCTTGGCTGTTTCTATCATCAATGCATTTCTTCATGCCGATCTCTGTGAACATGTCTTTATGAAGCAGCCTTAGGGTCTTATTGATACTCAATCGCCTCTTCATGTTTTTCGATTGTGCAAGTCATTGTATGGCTTACATGAAGCACCCCGCGCTTGGTATCATGCTCTCAGTTTAGTACTCTTGGATTTTGGTTTTCGCCAATCTATTGTTAATACCTCCTTATTTACGTATCATCGGGGATCTGTTGTGCATTATATTATAGTCTATGTGGATGATATTATTCTCACCGGTTCCCGCACTTCGAGTCTCTCTCGATTTACTGATCATTTTCATCAGAGCATTGTCGTTAAGGATCTTGGTGCCTTATCTTATTTTCTCGGTGTTGATGAAGCCTCTTACAAAGAAGGTCTCCTTCTCTCTCAGCACAAGGGTATTGTTCACTTATTGCGACACCACCATCTTAACGGTGTCAAGCCTCTTTCTACACCATGTGCTGCAAAGTCCGCCATTGTTCCGTCCTCTTTCTTGGTTGATCCTAGTGAGTGTAGGCAAGCAATGGTGGTCTATAATACCTTGTCTTAACACATCCCGACATCGCCTTTACTGTCAATCGCCTTGCACAATCTATAAAGTCCCCGACGAAACAGGATTGGTGCATTGTTAAGCGCTTGTTTTGGTACTTAAAAGGTTGGGTCCATCATGGATTACTTCTTCATAAGCCTCGGGATCTCTATCTCACTACTTACTCGGATTCTGACTTTGGTGACAGTCTTTTTAATGGCAAGTCTACCTCTGACTCTACGGTTTACTTGGGACAAAACCTGATCTCTTGGTGCTCAAGGAAGCAAACTGGCATTGCCTGATCATCCATTGAAGCCAAGTATCGGGCTCTTGCTACAGCCATAGCCGAGGTGTGTTGGATCAAACTCTTGTTTCCTGATCTTCGTCTTTGATGCCTCGTCATCCCGCTTCCTTTGTGTGATGACATAAGTGCCACTCACCTTGGTCTACATCTAATTCTTCATTCTCGTATGGAGCATATTACTTTGGACCTTGCCTTTGTTCCTGATCTCACGGAAAAGAGTGTGTTGCGAGTGTCTCATGTTAATACTTTGGATCACTTTGCCGATGTTCTGACTAAGTCGCTTCTTCAAAACAATTTGAGTTCCTCCATTTCAAAATATATGTTGTCAACGGAACGTTAATTTGCATCAGCGGGGACGTATTAAGGATCCCACATAGCTAGAAGTGTTCTCTTATTATTATTTCACCTTTTTTAAATACTTCTATTATGTACTATGTAACATTTACGATGAATACAACTATTATTCACACAATTATATTTCCTTACATGTATGCAGTAGGAAGTCCATATATATAAGTGATAAATGTTTTCTTGATGGTTCTTAGATAACTTGCGCATTTATCTGTCTCATTCATCTTCAAATTCATATTTATTGTGTGATTTTTACACGTTGATGCATAATGATTTCATTTCTATGTTATTCAAACAGAAACTCCTAACGTGGCTTCGAACATGGAAATCAGCTTTTGGTATTTACCATAACATGTTTCAATCTCCATCTTCACATTCTTTTTAGGATCGTCATTGATCTCTTTATTTCTTAACCACAACATATATACTTGCTTCTCGTCATTTCAGTGTCTGTTTATCCATGTTATGATAAATGCATACACCACTAGACGACCAATATTAAAAATATATAAATTAAAAATCGTATGAACCATTGATGGTTGCAGCATATATCGACTTATTACATTTGAATTTCATAGCTTGAGTAAACTGTACCCCTGATGGTTCCTCAATATGGACTCGTTTAATATGAACACGGATTTAATTCACTACAAAAAAAGGGATCATTCGCGACTGCCCGGGTGGTTGCGGATGCTCATCCACGACCGCCCGACCGTCGCCGATGACCGGTCGCGAAAGACCTCAGTCGTGGATCATCTGCGATCGCCGGTCGGTCACGAATGAGGGGAGTCATCTGTGACTGCTAAGCGGTCGCGAGACTTATCCGCGATCGTCCAACGGTCACGAATGATGCCGTTATCGTTCGTGACCGTTGGACGGTCGCGGGTCGCCGCCGTGACCGTCGGACGGTCACGATGGCGTTTCGTGACCGCTTGACGGTCACGAATAATATTTATACTATTCGCGATGGCCCCGTGGTTACGAATAATATTCATACTATTCGCGACCGCGAGACAGTCACGAAAAACCTCTGAACGAATTAAATAAAAAGAAATATGTAATTTATCAGAATATATATATATATATATATATATATTTTGCGAATAGATAGTATGTTTGTCTATCTTTTGATAGTAAAAAGAAGAGAAGAAAAGTGTAGGTTTTGTTTTGGGCTATAAGAAAAACAAAACAAAAAAAAAGAAGAGAATAAGAGAGTTTGGTTTTTTTTTTGGGATATAAGAAAAGAAAAGAAAAGAAGAGAAGAAATATTGTTTGGGTTTTCATTTTGGATTTGGGAAAAAAAAGAAAAAAGAGAAGAAGTGTGGTAGATTTTAAAAAAATAAAGAGGAGAAAGTGTTGAGTTTTTTTGGAGAGTATAATTTGAGTGTATTGAAAAATAGTGGGTAGAATGGTGGGTATATATAGAATTTTTGATGAAAATTTTAAATTTTCGGAAAATTTGAATTTTCCCTCGAATTCCGCCAAATTTTAGTGTATTTCGCGACCACCGAGCCGACGAAAAAAACCCTAAATTCAAAAATTTCAAAAATTTCGTGGCGGTCATGAAAGCATCCGCGACCGCCAGGCGGTCACGAGTAATCTTTCGCGACCACCAAGCGGTCGCCCTATTTCCTTCGTGACCGCCATGCGGTCACGAAAGCCTCTTATTAGTGACCGTTGGGCGGTCACGAATAATCCTCTTTCGACATTTTTTTATTTTAGTTTTTTTATTTAAGGTACGTTGTTTGTTAAATTGATAAAATAGTTATTACAAAGTAAATTATAAGGTTTTATCGCACAATCGCATATAACAATTAAAACAACTTATAAATGATGATTAGTTGTAGAACATAAAATAGGTTATTCGTTCATAACTCGCCTAATCACATCTAATCTACTATTTTGATAAGTTAATTACTAATATTGTACTAATTTATTACTTCAATTCACCTGTAGTAATGAGACTTGTTGTTAAAAATCATACACACATTAAGATCGCTCAATAAAATCCAAAATATTTGTATGAATATTCTTAGTGACCGCCCGCCGGTCACGAAAGAGGGGTCTTTCGTGACCGCCTGGCAGTCACGAACAATCTTTCGTGACCTCCTGGCGATCACTGAAGACTCTCATTCGTGACCACTGGACGGTCACGAATAAGCCTCATCAGTCTTTTTTTTTTTTGCCTTTTCGGTTGTTTATTTAAGGCGCGTTGTTTATTAAATTGATAAAATGGTTAAACCGAGGAAAATTATAAGGTTTTATCGTAGAATTGCATATAACAATTAAAACAACTGGGTATATATGATGATTAGTTGTAGATCATAAAATAGGTTATTCGTTCATAACTCCCCTAATGACATCTAATCTACTATTTTGATAAGTGAATAACTAAATTTGTACTCATTTATTACTTCAATTCACATGTAATAATGCGATTTGTTGTTAAAAATCATAAACACATCAAGATAGTTCCTTAAAATCCAAAAGTTTTATATGAATGTTATTAGTGACCGCCAGGCGGTTACAAAATGCCCTCTTTCATGACCGCCAAAGCTAACGGCTAGTTGGCTTTCGCGACACCCAGGCGGTCACGAACTGCCAGATTTTCAACTATAAATACCCCCTACCTCACTTTCATTATTCACAACAATCTTCACCACTTCTTAAAGTATTTTTGTTTTTTTCATTTAGATTGTCAAATATATTTTTTCAATACTAAATTTTGGTATGATATGCTAACTTGTTTATTCATTTATTGTTAGATATTGTCGTAAACACATCGAGGCTATTTGTAGTGGACACAAGCTTTTTGAGGATCGTTTTTTCACGCTTCAAGAAGTAAGCTGATCGATTTATCACTCTACGACTTTATCGTGCCTGATAATTGTTACGTTTCAAATTTTTAATTGTTTGTAGTATTAATTATAATTAAGTATTTCTTTCACATTTTGCAACTTGGATAAATATTGGACTATCAACCAGATAAAAATTGGATCTACGATAGATTCGATAGCAATGGTAATTTGCGAGATAGTTTTGTGGTTGGGGTTCGCACATTCATAGAATTCGCTTCGCAACAAGATGCCTATTTAGATCTAAGGGGCGTATTAGGTGCCCGTGCAAGAAGTCTAACAATTCAATTTTTTTTATCGATTCCAAGTCCGTAATAATCTTCATAAGCCGGGATTTACGTTTGGATATATTGAGTGGATTTTGCATGGAGAGAAATTTACCACGACTACTATAACGTTTATCGACGAACCTCCCGGCCCATCACACGCCAATATTCTCGACAACCCTGTTTGTGCTGACAATTTGTTTAGACAGATGGTTGTGGATGCAAATGGAGGCCGATTTGATGAGGACGATGTGCGTAACGAGGATCCGAATCCCAATGCGAGAGCTTTCTACGAATTGATGCGTCTACGACGGGTGAATATCCTAAGAAGAGTAAAACCGTCCTACAGTGGATTAAAGAGTGGTTGAATTACATAACCATTAACAAGGCGAGTAACATCATGTCTAACAATTTTTCAAAGATGTCTAAAGATGGGTTCGACCTAGAGATTGAGAAGTTGTTACCTCAAGACAGGAAAGGGATGCATAGGATGCTGCGAACCTTGGGGTTAGGGTACATGAAGATCGAGGCTTGCCCAAAATAGTGTTTTCAGCTCTACGGGTTTGCGGCGAGCAAGGACTTCTTAAAATGCCCGATATGCGGGACAGATAGATACGAGTCTGGTAGGAAGTCGAAGGTCATGAAGAAGCATTTGTGGTATTTCCCCCTTGGACCTTGTCTTCAGAGGTTGTACTATACCATAGTCACTGCAAAGCATATGACTTGGAATTTGAAGTGTCGAGAGGCTACGGATCGAATGATTCATCGAGCTTCAGGCGAGGAATGGCGACACTTTGATCGGACGCATCTGGATTTTGCAGCTGAGCCTAGCAACATACGACTCTATTTGGGTACATATGGATTCACACCATATGGCTCATTTAGGAAGAATTACAAGTTTAATTGGATGCCATTATGCCAACGATCAGAGCTATAAACAATTTCGGTTACAAAACTAATGAGCTATGGTCATTTAAATATTTCATCATGGAACTCCTCTCATTCGCATGTATGTAAATATTGCATTGTTTTATTTGATTCAGGTGGAAAAGAGCAAGAGATGAGAATTGATAAAAAAGAGCCATTGCATATATCATGAGTATATATATATATATATATATATATATATATGTATATATATGAGCATGTTATGTGAAAAAAATATTACTTTGTAACATATTTATATGAGCAAAAAAGAGCAAAGTGTTGTGCGAGATTTCATCTTATTTTCTAATATGCAGTTAGAAATAAGAAACATCGGTGTTGCTGGGCTGTTGCATCATGGAGACGACGAGTGGTGTGTGACTCTACTGCGTGTTGAAAATTACCATCTAGGAGCGCGAATCGTCTTAAAGAGAGCTAACATAGCACGCGCCTCAGCCTAGCATTTATACTTCACAATCGACGTGAACCGTTGGAGTTACGGTAATATCGTCACTTATATTGTTGCTAATATTCTTAATCATCCTTCGAGGTAATATTTCATTTTATTACATGTTTCTTTATTTAATTGTTGTGAATTATTAAATAGAGGAACAACACATTCGGGAGAGTTAGTTAGTTTAACTAACTCTGGGCCTATTTGTAATTAGTAAGTAGTATAAGTCCTATTATGTAAATATCATGTTCATGCTAGTTAGAGTTAGCTTGGCTAGTTTGTTTAGCTGCTATATATATATAGCAGCTAAACATTTTTTTTTTTTTTTTGATAACTCAGCTAAACATATATATATATATATATATATAAATATTAATGTACTCATTCATTTGAATGAATTTTTTTTTACTGGTTTATTCCATATCTTCACATGGTATCAATAGCCGGCGATCGTTTCTCTGCCATTTTTCGCCGCTAATCCTCCATTTTCTCCATGTGAAGATTGCATTGTGCAAAAAATGTAAACTAGGCTTCATTAATGGTGTAATTGATAAACCTGCAATCACATATATTTCGTATGAAGATTGGGAATATGTTGATAGTATGGTTACCTCCAGGCTGCTCCGATCCATTGATGATAGCTTACCAAAGGCATTTCTGTATGCAGATTCTGTTGCTGCTCTTTAGCGCCAACTAGAAACCCACTTTGGCCTTAACAATAGACCTCTGATCTATCAGCTTCAAAGAGTTGTGGCTTCCATTTCTGAAGGTTCTAATTCTGTCTCTGAGTACAACACTAGATTGAAACAATTATGGAATGAGCTTGCTTTTTTGGCGCATGTTGTATCATGTTATTATGAGGCTTTACCTTTGTGTACTTGCAATCTTGCTCAACATGCCTTGGATTCCCTGTCCCTCACCAAGCTTATGCAATTTCTCATGAGTTTAAATGATGATCTAGATATTGTTAGGGGTCAGATCCTTGTTATGGATCCTCTCTCCTTGGTTGAGAAGACATATGCCATGGTATTGAGGGTAGAAAAACAGAAGGTGATCCACCTCTGATTCCAATGCAATCAAGAAAAAAATGTTATGTATGTGAATCATCAGCGCACTAGATATTTTACTCCTAAGGATTTTAAAAATTCTAAGAAGAAAAATGCAGACAGGACTTGTGATTTCTGTCATGCAAAAGGTCATTTGCGTGACACTTGCTTTAAACTGGTTGGGGTTTCTGATTGGTATAAGGAACTAAAAGGAAAGATGGGTTCACAATGCGGTAAGAAGATGACTCACATGGTTGATTCAAGTGTTGATTCAAGATAGCTCTTCTCACTCTGTTGGTGTTTCTAATAAGCCAAGTGTTGCCTTTCAGAATGATTTTATGGCCATGATGAAGTGATTTATGGCTCAGGATAAGGGAATATCATCTAGATATCCTGAGTTTGGCAGAGTTAACTATGCTCAGTTCGGAGGTTTTACTGGTAATTCTCTTGCTTTCGTCTCTATTGTTTCCTTTCAGCAAATTAACTCGATCATTGACACCACAGCTTCCAATCATATGTCAAACAGTGAGGATTGTTTTAAGTGCACTAGGCCTCTAGTTAACCGAAGTCCAATATATATGATTGACGGATTCATTAAACTAGCCAGAAACATAGGAGACATTCAACTCACTCCTTCTATTCACTTGAAAAATGCCATTCATGTTCTAGAGTTCAAACTTAATTTGCTCTTTATCTTTAAACTCACACATGATACCAAAATGACACTTACTTTTTTACTACTCATTGTCTCTTGCAGGCCCCATGGACTAATGAAGTTCTAGCTGCTGGACATTTGATAGGAAATCTATACATCTTTCAGCTAGAGAACTCCTCACCGTCTAACATTTCATGTTGTAAATACACTGCTAGTTCAATTATTTCAAAAAAAAGTCTTCAACATGTTGTTTGTTCCTTTAAAGTGAATAAAACACATTGTACATACCAGCTGTTACAGTGCCATAAGCCCATAACAGATTTGGTCATGCCTCTTATAATGCAATAAAACATCTTTCATGTTTTTTCTGGTTTTAATCATTCTTTTGATTCCTTATCTGCATGTGATATTTGTCACAAGCTAAGCAACACAAACTTAACTTTCCTTCTAGAAATACTATTTCTCCTTGCCCCTTTTACCTACATCATATTGATCTATGGGGACAATACAAAGTGCCTACTGTATCTAGTGCTTATTATATGCTCACTGCTGTTGATGATCATATTAGGTTTACGTGGGTGGTTTTGCTGAATAATTAGACCATGATGCATTCTACCTTGTATACCTTCCTCACCTTTGTGCACAGATTTTAACTATAAAATGCTGCACACTAGAAGTGACAATGACATATAATTCACCAATCTTTCTTATCATTAACTGTTTGCATCTAATGGCATTCTTCATCAGAAGTCTGCTCCCTAAACTCCTCAATAGAATGGAGTTGTAGAGAGAAAACACAGACACTTATTACAGGTCACAAGAGCCTTACATCCACGGCGGGTATAGCTTTGGGGATCGCAATGAGCCGGGAAACGCTATCTTAGACTTCGCCCTCTCCTATGATTTGCTTGTAGCAAATACTTGGTTTAAGAAGAGAGAGTCTCATTTGGTCACTTATAGGAGTGGGTCAAATAAGAACCAAATAGATTTCTTCTTAGCTAGGAGGGCAGATAGAAGTCGTTGCATAGATTGCAAGGTCATCCCCGGGGAAAGTGTGGTTACGCAACATAGGCTTTTGGTGTTGGATATTAGACTGCGGCAAGGAGTGAAAAGGAGTAGGCGCCGGTTGGAACCTAGAATTAAGTGGTGGCGGCTTAAGGAGTCTACCCAAAAGGCCTTCGTAGAGCGAGTGGTTCAAGAGGTAGACTGGAAGACTGAGGATGATGCAGATGCAACTTGGACCAAAATGGCTTGTTGTATCAAGAAGGTAGCTAAAGACCTCTTAGGTGAATCCCGAGGTAGTAGCCTGATAGGTAAAGACACGTCATGGTGGAATGAAGAAGTAAAGGCGGCAATCAAGGCCAAACGGGATTGCTACAGGGATTTGAAGAAGAACCATGATGGAGCAAGCTTTGAAAAGTATAAGCTAGCCAGGAAAGAAGCAAAGAAAGCTGTTGGACTAGCGCGAGAGGCTGTGTACAAGGAAATTTATGAGAAGAGGGATAGCAAGGAGGTCGAGAAGGATATATACAAAATTGCTCGCATTAGAGAGAGGAAGACTAGAGACCTAGGTGCAGTGAAATGCATCAAAGATGAAGGTCAGTCTGTCTTAGTGCGTGAGGATCAGGTCAAAGTACGGTGGAGGGAGTACTTCGAGGGCCTGTTCAATGGAGGCCCCGCCCAAGCAGTGGGTGACATCTCGCAGTCCCCTCAGGACCTGAACCGCAATTTTATGCGCCGTATTAGAAGGTCGGAAGTCAAAGATGCCTTGAAGAGGATGAAGACTCGAAAAGCCGTTGGCCCAGATGGTATCCCTATTGAGGCTTGGAGAAGCATGGGAGAGATAGGGGTGACCTGGTTGACGGACCTCTTTAACAAAATATGGCGAACAAATAAAATACCAGAAGAGTGGAGGAAGAGTACGCTAATACCTCTATATAAGAACAAGGGCGATGTCCAAAACTGTTCTAACTATCGTGGGATAAAGCTTATGTCTCATACCATGAAGCTATGGGAGAGGGTGATCGAACACCGATTGAGACAAATTGTTCCCATATCTGAGAACCAATTTGGATTTATGCCCGGAAGGTCGACCATAGAGGCCATCCATTTGATTCGTCAGCTCATTGAGCGCTTTCGAGAAAAGAGTAGAGATTTGCATATGGTCTTTATCGACTTAGAAAAGGCATATGACAAAGTACCTCGAGATGTATTATGGTGGACCTTGGTGAAGAAGGGGGTACCCATTAAATATATCAACATCATAAAAGATATGTATGAGAATGTGGTGACAAGTGTCCGAACTTGTGGCGGTTTAACAGACGCCTTTCCAATTACAATTGGCTTACATCAGGGGTCAGCTTTGAGCCCATTTTTGTTTTCCATTGTAATTGATGAAATCACCAGAGCCATCCAAGACCGAGTCCCATGGTGTATGTTGTTTGCAGACGATATTGTCCTCATCGATGAGACGAGAATGGGAGTTAACGCTAAATTAGAACGATGGAGACAAACATTAGAAGCACGAGGATTTCGACTAAGTCGAACAAAAACAGAGTACCTCGAATGCAAGTTTAGCAAACAACGAAGAAACAACGATGGCACGGTTCAGTTGGATGGCCAAGAGATACCGAGAAGTGCGCATTTTCGGTATTTAGGCTCCATACTGCAGATGGATGGAGAGTTAGATGGAGACGTCAACCACCGCATCCAAGCTGGATGGACAAAGTGGAAGAGCGCGACAGGGATTCTGTGCGATCGTAACTTTCCTTTAAAGCTTAAAGGAAAGTTCTATCGTACGGCTATTAGACCTGCTTTGCTTTATGGCTCCGAGTGCTGGGCTATTAAGCAAAGTCATGCACAGAAAATGAACGTTACAGAGATGCGCATGCTTCGGTGGATGTGCGGTAACACTAGGAGAGATAGAGTGCGCAATGAAGATATTCGGCATAAAGTGGGTGTGGCGGCCATTGACGAGAAAATGCGAGAAAATCGTTTAAGATGGTTTGGTCATGTTAAACGTAGACCCATAGATGCACCGGTACGACGAGTTGAAGATCTCGACTTAGGACAGACGGCTAGAGCTCGTGGGAGACCGAAAAAGACGTGGATGGAGGTCATACGGAACGACATGAAGCTAAAAGATCTAAATGAAGACATGCTCGTCAACCGAAACCTGTGGAGGCAGAAGATTCATGTTCACGACTCGACGTGATTCATTCATGGTTCATATAGCCTACCCCAATTTAATTGGGATTACAGGCTTGGTTGTTGTTGTTGTTGTTGTAAGAGCCTTACTCTTTCAGGCCCACTTGCCTACTTCTTTCTCGGGTTATGACAACAAAACACCATCTAACCTGTTACAGTGGAAGACTCCTTATGATGCATTATATAACTACCCTACTGGTCTTTCCCAATTAAAGGTGTTTTGTTGTCTGTGTTACTACACCAATGCCACGCCTCAGAACGATAAGTTGGCTGCCAGATCCTTTAGAAGTTGTTTCTTGTGCTTTGCCACTGGACAAAGGCTTACGAAGTCTTCTGTTATGAGCAGCAGAAGGTCATCATCTTCACAGATGTTGTGTTTCATGAGGAGTTATTTCTATTCACTTCATATCTGGCTGCTCCTCTTGCAAACCACACATCTGCAAGTCCACAAGTTCCTCTAAATGTTCCTGATACTCCTCTGACTTTTGAATATAAATCACGAGGTCCCCTGACTACTCTTGAAGCCAGATCACCTGCACCTTCACCTATTCTTTTGATCCCTACACCTTCTTACACCTACTTCTGGTTTTGATCCTTCACCAGTGATTGTCAGAAGAAGCTCGAGAACTCACTTCAAACATGCTCATCTCATTTCTCTTGCTTCACCTTCACAACCTATACAGTCTTCATCTCTATATACTCATCTCTCATTTCCATATCATACACCTAACCACTTCACTCCCTATTATACCTCTTTTTTAGCCAAAATTTTTGCTCATTTTGAGCCTCATACATACGCTCAAGCCTCTAAAGATCCCAATTAGGTTCCTGCTATGCAACTTGAGCTCAGTGCTCTTGAGAATAACAGTACTTTGTCCCTTGTTCCTCTTCCCCCTGGGAGCACCCCATTGGCAATAAATGGATATTCATCTTGGAACTACATCTTGATGGATCAGTTGAAAGCCATAAGGCCATTGTTGTAGATAAAGGCTACAACCAAGTTTTTGGCATGGCTTACACTGAGAGTTTCTCACCAGTGGTACTAAAAACTAGTAATAGTGAGAATTTTGGTGGCTGTTGCTACACACTTTCATTGGCCCATTCACTAACTAGACATTAACAATGCTTTCTTCCATGGTATTCATGGGCAAGTGTTCAAGCTTTAGAAGTCACTTTATGGTCTGAAGCAAGCTTCTAAGTTATGGAATTTTGAGCTCACCAAGTGTTTACTTGGTTATGGCTTTACACAATCCCCTCATGATAATTGTCTATTTACTATGGGTTCAGGATCTACATTGTATGAGGATGATGTCCTCATCACTAGACCTTATTCCACCACAATTTCTACTATCAAATCATTCCTCCACACAGCTTTCACCATCAAGGATCTTGGGTTGCTAAAGTATTTCTTAGGACTAGAGATTCAGAGAACCCTTGAAAGGATGTTTATTAACTAAGAAAGTAGATTTTGAATATTGAGAAATACATGAGACTTTGTTGGTAGACTCATGAACCTAAACATGTATCGGCTTGACATTTGCTATGTTGTCAACCAACTAAGTTAGTTCCTAAACTCTCCCACTGGTGCTCACAGTTATGTTGCAGTACATGTGTTGCTTTACCTGAAAGGTTGTCTTTCACTTGTCTTGTTCTATTATGCTAGTTCCAAGCTTCAGCTTACTGCGTACAATGATGCAAACCCCTGATACTCGCAGGTCTCTCATTAGTTATTGCATTTACTTTGGTCAGTCTCTTCTCAGCTGGAAGACCAAGAAGTAACTCCATGTATCCAGGTCCAGTAAAACCTATGGAGTTCAGTGGATATCTTGCATTCTCACTGAACTTTAGATGCCTCTTTCACTTCCCATTCCTCTATATTGTGACAACAAGTGTGCAATACACATCACTCACAATCATGTTTCACTTGAAAGGACCAAAAACATTGACATAGAGTGTCATGTGGTGCGCCAATCTTTCAAGACTGTATTTCTTTTATCAGCACTATCCCGCTTCCAAACAAATGGCATATTTCTTTACAAAGTCCCTGCCACCACCAGCTTTCCATCATTGGATTTCGAAGTTGGGTCTTGGTGATTGTCACTAGGGGTGTTATGGGCTGGGGCCCCGCGGGATCGGGACCCCGGCCCCCGGGATCCACCTGGGACGGGATCTGCCAAGCAGATCCCGTTTCCTCCCGCCGGGAACAAAAGTCTCGGCGACCGGGAGTCCCGGCGGGATCGGGATTCCTTCGGGAATCCCGATCTCCATAGTTGTCTCCACAAAACCGAGCTCTAATTGCAAAGGTCCAATTCGAAAAATGTGGATTTGTGGTTGTTGACGGCGGAGGCGCGCGAGAAGCCGAAGAGGTGGTGCGGTGGTGGTAGATCCGTGCGTGGGGGTGGTGGTGCGTGAATGATTGGTGGTGGGGCGGCGCCGTGAGTGGAGGTGGTGGATCCGTGGGTGAGTGGTATTGTTGGATGCGTGCGTGGTGGTGGGGCGTGAATGATTGGTGGTGAGGCGGCGCCGTGAGTGGTGGTGGGGGTGGTGGTGCGTAAGTGGTGGATCCGTGCGTGGTGGTAGTGGCGGATGGGCGTGGTGTGTGTTGTGTGTGGTGGTGTTGTTGCTGTGTGGGTGGTGGTTGTGCAAATGTGGTGGTGTTGCGGCTGAAAGGAGGAGGAGGGGGGGAACAAATCTGAGAAGAAGGAGATCGGGACCCCGGGGGTCGGGAACGGGATCCGATCGGATCCCGTTCCCGACCTGCGGGGTCACTGGCTGGGATTTTTTTCCCGTCCAGTCGGGAGGGAAATGGACGGGTTTTTTCCCGTCCGGGAAAAACCCGTCTGGGCGGGTCGGGTTCCCAGGTCCCGACCCGGCCCACACACCCCTAATTGTCACCACTCCAACTTGAGGGGATGTAGAGATAGTTAGTTTAACTAACTTTGGGCCTAGTTATAATTTGTTAGTAGTATAGGTCCTATTATGTAAATATCCTGTTCAGGTTTGTTAGAGTTAGCTTGTTTAGTTTGTGTTAGCCATATATATATATATATATATATATATATATATATATATATATATATATATATATATATAACTGAAATGAAGAGTACACTATACATACATTTATGGGCGATTTATAATTTTTACCCATTAATTTATTAGAACTTCAAATTTTGCCCTTTTTTTTATCGGACATTATTTTTGCCCGGTAACTTATTTTTTTTTGTTTAAAATTTGGCATGTGGACTTCGAACTAGGCTGGATCAAAGCCCGTTATACTTTGTTGTTGATGTGGCCGCCACATGGTGCCACGTCATATATATATATATATATATATATATCTTTTTTAAAAAAAAATATATAACAGCTTTTTTTAGAATAAAAAGAAAGAAAAATAAAAGCCCTACCCGTACCCCCCCCCCCCCTCCCACACCCCCACCACCGCCCCTCTCCTCCGCCCCTCGCCGCCGCTCCCATCCTCTTTCTCAAATTCGAAGGCGATGTTTTCTCCAAAGGCGAGTTTGAGTTGGAATTGAGAATTTCGAATTAGGGTCCTTGCAGTTGGAATTGGGGATTTCGAGTAGGGGTTCTAATTTGGGTCGGGTTTTGGAGATTAGAACATGGGTTGTGACGGATTGGGGGAAGATTGAGTAAAAATGGGCGCGAATCGGGCGAATTCATTGCAGAAATTGGGTAGGGTATTTTTCCCCTTCGAAGAATCCTTGCTAGTGATCGGGGGAGAGAGAGGGTGGTGGTGGTGGTGGGGTGGTGGTGGAGAAGAAGATTGTGGTGGTGTTCTGTGATGGATCTGATGAAGATGATGGTGGTGGTGGTGGTGGCGGCGACGGCGACGGCGGGGTGGGGGGAGTGGTGGTGGTGATGAAGATGATGATTAATTTTTTTTTTAAGATAAACCTTTTTAATAAACTTGAATTGATACTTTTTTTTATGATTTAGAATAATATATAATAAAATTTAATTTAATTTTGCATATTAATTTATTTTAAATTTTACTAGTAAAAAAATTATTTTTACTTTTTACTAGTAAATATAAATATTTTTTTAGTTTTTATTAGTAAATCTAAATTTAGTAACATTTTAAATAAACTTTAATTGATACTATTTTTTATAATTTAGATCAATATATAATAAAATTAAATATAATTTTGAATATTAGTTTATTTTTAATTTTTACAAGTTGAGTAAATAAAAAATAAAAAAAAAAAAAAAAAATTGACGTGGCCCCACGTGGCCGTAGTCTGTACGCCACGTGGATGGCCACGTCGAATGGGCTTCGACTCAGCCGTGTTCGAAACCCACAGGGCAAATTTTAAACCAAAAAAATAAGTTATCGGGCAAAAAAAAAGCACGATAAAAAAGGGCAAAACTTGAAGTTCTATTAAGTTAATGGGCAAAAAAAATAATCGCACCCTACATATATATATATACATATATATATACACATATATGTTTGTACAGTGTACTCTTCATACACTATAAGACTATTGGGCCATCTGCAACCGCCCGGGCGGTTGTAGAAAGCCCATAGGCGGTCGCCCGAAGGGTATCCGCGACCGTCGGGGCGGTCGCCGCGTCGGTCGCGGATACCACTCGTCGTGGGGGCCGGGCGACCGCTTGGCGGCCGCCCTTCTTAGATTGCGAACGCCAAGCGGTCGCCCTATACTTGGCGACCGCCAAGCGGTCGCCCATTAGGGGTCGCGACCGCTAGTCGGTTGCCCACACTAGGCGACCGCATAGCAGTTGCCAGTCACAACGGACGACTTCCAAGCGGTCGCCAACTATAGGGCGACCGCCAAGCGGTCGCCAAGTATGGGGCGACCGCTTGGCGGTCGTCAATTATAGGGCGACCGCTAAGCGGTTGCTCTATAGTTAGCGACCGCATAGCGGTTGCCACCCATAAGGGGCGACCGTCAAACGGTTGCTATTTTATTCAAGGGCCGCAACGACCAAACGGTTGCTATTTTATTTACGGACATGGCAACCGTTAAGCGGTTGCGAAGTCCTTAATTAAATGGCAACCGCTAGGCGGTTGCAAGGTTATTGGATGTTCACAAATTCAAAAGTTTGCAACGGCCTAGCGGTTGCGAGTTCAAGCTCGCAACTGCCAGGCGGTTGCAAATAATATTCTTCAAAATAAAAATAAAAACAATAATATTTCGTGAAATTTCCGAAATATTATTGTTTTTTTGTCGAAATAAAATGGTAAAACTGAAAAACATACAAACAAAAAGAAGTGAAACAAAAAGATAAGAATTGAAAAAAGTGTTTTGTGTTTTGTTTTGGGATAAAAGAGAGGTAATTTGGGTTTTGGTGGATTGGAAAAAAATGGTGTTTGGTATTTTGTTATGAAGATAAAAGAAAGTGCTTGGATTTTTGTTTGAGATATAAAATAAAAGAAAGTGGTTGGGTGTTTTGTTGAAGATATAAATTTAAGAAGTTCTTGAGTTTTTGTGGATTGAAAAAAAAAATGTTTGGTATTTTGTTGGAGATAAAATAGAAGAGAGTGTTTGGGTGTTTTGTTGAAGATATAAAGGAAAAAAAGTGTTTGATTATTTGTTTTGTAGATAAGAAGAAGTTTTTGGATTTTTTTGTGGATTGGAATAGAAGAGAGTGTTTGTGTTTTGATTTGGAGATAAACTGAAAGTCTTGAGTTTTTTTGAGAGTGTATGAGTTGTGAATAAAAAATTAGGGGAAGAATGGTGGGTATATATAAGATTTGGGTGAAAATTTTGAATTTTCGTGAAAATTTGAAATTCCCCCCCATTTCAGCAGCATTTGCAACCGCCGAGCGGTTGCAACGTATTGAAAATTTTGAATTTTTGTGAAATTTTGAATTTCCCCCCAAGTCCCGCCAATTTCAGCAAAATTGGCAACCGCCGAGCGGTTGCTATGATCAGATATAGCAACCGCCAAGCGGTTGCAATTAATATTCATGTTTAAAATTAGTGATTTTTGTCAAGTATTTTGATGAGTTTGTGTTTATAGATAAGAAATATCATTATTAATTCCACGGATCAGTAATAAATGACTACAAAACTATTGCTCGAGTTAGTAAAATAGTAGATTATGATTGATTTGACGAGTTATCAACGATACACCTATATATTATGTTAAACTAATCATCATAATTAGTCCATGATGTTGTCCCCAAGATTAATTTTGCAATGAAATCTTATCATTTGACTTGTTTTTAACTATTTTAATCTAATTATCAAATGATCAAACAACGCGTGACAACGAATCAACCAAAATAGTAAAAATTCATTTATGAATATTATTTGCAACCGCCTAGCGGTTGCAAATGACCAGCATCAGCAACCGTCCAGACGGTCGCTATGACAGGAAGCGACCGCCTAGCGGTTGCAATACGTAGTAGCGACCGCCAGGCGGTCGCTGATACGTGTTATCTACAACCGTTAAGCGGTTGCAGATAATGTTCATATTTGAAATTATTAATTTTTAGTAAGTATCTTGATGTGTTGATGTTTAGTAAACTCCAATATTGTTATTACATGTGAATACTAGTAGCAAAAGATTACAAGACTATAATTGAGTTAGTAAAATAGTAGATTACACGTAATAAGGCGAGTTATATATATATATATCAACCACTAATCATAATATGTAGTCCTTAATGTTGTCACAAGCTTAATTTTTGCTGATAAACATTATAAGTGTAGTTATTGTAACTATGATTAGGTTAATTAGCAATTTGTCAAACATAGCGGTAGTGAAAATGTAAGAATTATAGTATGAACATTATCAGCAACCGCTTAGCGGTTGCTGATACCCAGTATAAGCGACCGCCTAGCGGTCGCTGTACACTCTTGCAACCGCTAGGCGGTAGCTCCACGCTCTTGCAACCGCTGGGCGGTCGCTGCACACCCTTGCAACCGCCAGGCGGTCACTATTGGTGTTGGCCACCGCTAGGCGGTTGCGGACTTACTAGCCGTTGTTATCCGCAACCGTCTGGCGGTTGCAAGAACTACTAGCCGTTGTTATCTGCAACCGCCAGGCGGTTGCGAAGTTGCAGATTTTTTGTTATAAATACCTCCCCACTTCACTTGCATAATTCATTCTCACCACCACTTACTCTTAAGGTACATACGTTTTCTCCCTTAATAATATTAGAAATGTCTTATTTTATTTAAATGTTATAAAATTTCTATTTAATTAATTAATGCTTTTTTATTTATTTCATTTGTTTATAGGTATTGTCGAAACGTTATCGTGGAACTTGTTGTTGTGGATACAACATTCTTGAATTTTTTATACCATTCGTTTGTTTACGCTACAAGAGGTACGTTGTTATTTTATTTGTTTATAATTAATTATGTGTGTGTTAGTTTTAATTAAATTGAAAATTGTTAGTAGTGTAAATTATAAATATTTATTTTAACGTAAATAAACAATGGAATATCAAGCCGATAAATCTTGGATGTACAATATGTTCGATAGCGATGGTTATTTACAAGAAAGTTTTGTGTTTGGTGTTCGTTCGTTCATAGAATACGCTTTGCAAGCATCCGAATTCTTAGATCTAGAAAACCGTATAAGGTGCCCGTGCAAGAAATGCAAAAATAGAGTGTTTTTTCCTAAATACCCGGATATCACGTTTGGGTTTTTTCACGGGGAAGAGTACTCAAGGCCTGCCATGCCGTATATGCCCGACCTCCCAAGCACATCACACATCAATATTCCCGACCTCTCTGTTCATTGTGATGATTCGTTTAGAGACATGGTGGTAGATGCACGTGGAGGTCGATTTGATGAGGATGAGGTGCGTAACGAGGATCCAAATCCCGACGCAAAAGCATTCTACAATTTGATGTATCTAGGAAAGGTGAATATTCATCCTAGAAAAAATACATCTATCCTTCAGTGGATCGCAGAGTGGTTGAGGGTCAAGACACTACACAAGATGAGTAATATTTCTCCTGATAAGGCTTTTAACAAGGCGAAGGAAGGTTTCTTGGATGAGACAGTGAAGTTGTTACCTAAGGACACGAAAGGGATGCTCCGTATGATGCGAACATTGGGGTTAGGCTACGAGAAGATTGATTGTTGTACTAAACAGTGTTTCTTGTTCTACGGGGAGGCGAATAAGGCCTTATACAAATGCCCGGTATGCGGGACGAATAGATACGTGGCCGGTTTGAAATCAAAGGTCGGGAGGAGGAAATTGTGGTATTTCCCTTTAACTCCCCGTCTTCAAAGGTTGTATTATACTATAGGCACTGCTCGACATATGACTTGGCATTTGAAGTGTCGAGGGGCTACAGATAGAATGATTCACCCAGCTTCAGGAGAGGCATGACGCCACTTCGATCGGACGCACCCGGATTTTGCAGCAGAGCCCAGGAACGTACGTCTAGGTTTATGTACGGATGGGTTCACACCATATAACTCATTTGGCAAGAGCTACTCTTGTTGGCCAGTGTTTGTCACGCCGTATAATCTTCCTCTAGATTTATGTACGGATGGGTTCACACCATATAAAAAGTTTATAATGTAAATCTTCGCAATATTTAAAGTTGATGTAATATTTTTCTAATGATAATTGTTCTGAAAGTCTAACATATAACAGTCCAACATAGAACAGTCCAAATACAACGAAATAGCAAAATACACAACATACTAAAAAAGTCCAACATAACAAAAAGTTCGAAATAGAAAATCCCAAGTACTCGACCTAATCATCATTGGAATCCGACTGAGTATCCTCATCATCGGTATCCTCCTCATCGGTATCCTCGTCATCATCCTCGTCATCATCTTCGTCACCAGAGCTCTCCGCCAAGTCCACAACACCACCAATCTCTACCCAATCTCTGCCCAAATCCACAACATCATCAAGGTCGTCGTAGACGTGGTCGTCCTCACTATCAGAACTGTCTGAGTACACCACGACGTAGTTGGGCGCAGCAGAAGAACTGGGAGCAAATGGGTCCTTCTTCTGACGTGGCGGCCTAGCAGTCGGCCTAGCAGTCCTAGAAGCAGATCCGGTCTTTGCTGCATCGCCCTGTAACATCGAAGCGGGAATCTCCGGTGGTAGAACATATCCATGCTCAATCTGATGATTCCTCCAACCCTGCAAAATTGTAAAAATGTCGTCCACTCGCGAATCTCGCAGGCTAGCCTCCAACTCCTTATTCGTCTGCTCCAACTCCTTATTCGTCTCCTCCAACTCCTTGGCGTAGGCCCTCATGTAGTCTGGCTTCTTCCTAAACTCAATATCATATGCCTCTAGAGCTGAGCCGCCAGGTATACCTCTCGCCTTCCCCTTCTTGATTTTCCCTTGGGCCTTTTTCCATAGTGGCCCGTCAATCTCAGGCCACACCGACATGTCCTTGCCATATTGAGTCCTCATCAGCTTCATGTACTTCTTCTGTTAATTGTGAAAGAATTCGTATTTATAATAAGAAAATAAATGAATAAGGGGATTAAACGAATTAGTAGGCTAAAATGAATTTGTATTTTAATTCACTCACGTAAATCCTTTTATCGCCCTGATCTATCCACCCGCGCTTCGCCGGCACATTGGTTTTCCCGCCCGTACCCTCAACATGCTTCGTAAATCCATATTTGAATGCCTCATCATGTCGAATACGCGTCGTGCGGTTGGGATCCACCTTAGCCTACAAATTTGAAAAAAAAAAGTAAGTATACTCAATTACACATATTCTTAAGTGAAATTAAGATTAAATGCTTTAATTATAATATAACTTACCAAACGACGCTTAATCTCCTCCAAGTCTATGGCTCCACCGTAAAAAGTAGCAGGTGCCTTCTTCATTTTCTCGGGGTCCTCGCCTCCCCTCCGATTTTTCCGAGCCTGCAATGTTTGTTTCTTGGTTTCCTCCTTCGCCCAATGGTTTATTGCCATCTTCTCCACCTTTGAGTTCATCCACGTCTTCTGTTTATCAGCCAACTCCGGCTTATCCTTATTTTCAAAATATTGTTTCTTCGTGCGATGCATCAAATACTTGTAACAATTCGGGGCCTTTTTTTCGTACAACTCATGTACTTTGAGCCAATCATCTTTGTGGATCGCAAATTTTTCCTGCAAAAAAATTTAGTTAGTGTTTAAGATAGTTTATATTGTCACTTGATTTATTAATACAATAAGTTCAATAATATATTCATTTAATAATTTCTCACCGTGAACGAAATCCACATTGCATCTCGTTTCTCCTTCGGCACCTTATAATATGACTTGTAAAACTTGGACATGAACGTCCGGATCAACTCAGTGATCGTCGTCACCACCTCGTTAGACTTGGGATGCTGAAATAGGCCCCTCCGATCCAATCGAATAACTGGCCTCTTACTCGGACTAGTGGGGTTTTGAACACCAAGTGATGGTCCCCTACCGGGACGTTTTTGCGTGTTTGTGCATACCCCCGATGCTGGAATCTCGGTCACCCTCTGGCTTGGACCAGCTACGTCAGTCCTCCCGCTCGGGCTAGCGCCATCGGACCCTGCAGGTGGTGGTATATGGGCTCGGCTAGACTCGGTAGATGATGGTCTATGTGCTCCAGTGGACTCTGCCGATGGTGGTCTAGCGCTTGAACCAGATGAAGTACGTAGAGGTGCTGCTGCAGCTGGGGCATCAGAGTCGTCAAAAAGCCGTCGCTGTGGCAAGGGAGTCACCCCGGTAGATCCCTCGCGCGATGTCTGAGTCTCTGCCTGGGTGGGAAGCTCGACCGGAACAGCATCGTCACTAGTTAGCCGAGGCCTGAGACTACCCCAAATCTCACTGCCTGACGAACGTGACCTCTTACGTGAACTATTGCCTGACATGATCCCTAAACGTGTCGACAAATAAACTCATAATCATTCCTCAATAACATATAATTTGAAAATAATAATTCGAAAAGAAAATCTCATCATCATATGCAAGTTCATATATATAAACGATTAATCCAACGAGAAAAACTAACTTACAAAAATAATGAACTATTCATCATATCATCATATCCAAATTCATATCATCATATCAAAGTTTATATACAAATTCATATAAATTACAACAATATAAACAACAATATAATCAAAGTTCATATCATCATATCAAAGTCCATATCCAAATTCATCTCAAAGTTCATATCCAAATTCATATCATCATATCAAAGTTCATATCCAAATTCATATCATCATATCAACGTTCATATCCAAATTCATATAAACGATCCAACTTACAACAATATAAACTACAATATAATCAAAGTTAATATCATCATATCAAAGTTCATATCAAAATTCATATCAAAGTTCATATCATCATATCAACATTCATATCAAAGTTCATATCCAAATTCATATCATCATATCAAAGTTAATATCCAAATTTATATAAACGATCCAACTTACAACAATTCGTACCACACAAATCCGATGAAATATACATATAATCACATATATAAATCTTACATATAAATTCGACAAATACGATAAACAAGAATATAAATTCGACAAATACGTACATATAATCATACATATAAAAAACTTTAAAATTGGGACAACTTACAAAAATCCGAAGATAGCTAATTGGCGGCGGTGATGACGTGGTGGCGGAGGTGGGCGCGCGACGGTGTGATGGTGACGGAGGAACGGTCGGAGTGGCGGCGTTGTGACCGCGCGGGCGGTCGTGATGGTGGCGTGGTGACGGATGTGCGATCGCGATTGTGTGGTGGTGACGTGGTAGGCACGCGGTGGTGGCGTGGTGACGGAGGTTTGATGCGGGGGTGGCGTGACGACGCGGAGGAGGTAGGTGGTGGCGTGACGACGCGGAGGAGGTTGGTGGTGGCGACGCGACGGAGGTAGACGTGGTGGCGTGGCGACCGAATAGAGGTCGCGTGGTGGCGTGTGGCGACGGAGGTTAGGTCGCGTGGTGGCGGGGCGACGGAGGTGAGGTCGCGTGGTGGTGGTGGATGGATCGGGTAGGGTAGGGGTGTGTGTTGGTGGGTGGGTATTGAGGAGAGTAGAGAAGAGAAGAGAAGAAGAAGAAAAATGGAAGAAAAAATGAAGAGGAAGAGGAGAAGAAGAGAGAGGGGCGGGCGGGGCGGGTCGGGGCGGGGGCGACGGCCGGGCGGTCGCCCCACTAGGGTTTTAACCCTAGTGGGCCGACGCGACGGATGGGCCGTCGCTCCGGCCCAGTTGGCGACAGCTGGGCCGTCGCCAAATAATAGATGGCGACGGCCCAGCCGTCGCCAACAGGGTTTTTCATTGTGGCGACCACTAGGCGGTCGCTACCTGTTATGGGCGACCGCCTGGTGGTCGCTGGGCGGTCGCCGATAATGGCGGTCGCCGATAATGGCGACCGCCGTGGCGGTTGGGGGGGGCGGTTGCGGATGCCCCCCAAATCTTGTAGTAATATATAGATATATATATACATATATATACATATATTTATGTACAATGTACTCTTCATTTCAGTTAAATAAAACAGTTTCATTATTTTACTCAATATCTTCACAATTTCGTTGTTTTCTTTTTTTAGTTTAATCATTTTTTCCTTAGTGATATCCATGTCCACATTGTGAATCCTAACTCGTGACTCATTATTTCACAGTTCAAGAACAAAACTCTTCTCTTTTAAATTTTGTTACCAAACGAAGAACTGAAATAGAGGGCATAAATGCATCTAATTACAGTAGTAAAGAATTATTTCGGTACTAAAAGGTTCTCAATTCCTTAAAATAGATGCATGTATATTAACAGTAATCAATAATTTCGGTACTAAAATTTATAATTGCTGAGACAGTCTCCATATAACTTATAAATAATAAAGAATAAGTCACCTAACAATGGCGAGGTCATGCATATATAATTGATACTATCTGGTCTTCTGTTTAAAAGTGAATAATTAGTTGTGACTGTGTCATTTTATCTTAGAGGTTAACTATTATATATATTGATTGCATACATATATATAAGGAAAACTTAGATAATATAAGACTTCATCGTAATCTATTAAATGTAAAATCTATACTATTATATAAAGAAAGGCAAACTGTGACACCAAACTTTTGATTTTCGATTTTAGCCTTATAATTTTATTGTTAGCACAATAGTTTAATTATTGAGTTCCTAATTTAGCCTTATAATTTAAGTAGAATCAATAACTATAGTAATTATTGTGATTGAATATTTAGTTTCCCAAAATTTGAAATTTTCTATATATTTAATCTTTACTTATTCAAATTATTTTTTTACCATATAAATTAAAATAAATTCTTAATTACGCGGGGACCGCGTGCCAGCGTTTCTAGTGTAAATTAAATGATCGTAACTCGTAAGTAGTACGTAAGGCTATTTCTTTTATTAAAAGCTTAATTAAACTTTCACAAGTTACCCATACTTTGTTTTCACGGGAAAATAATTCATTACTGCCTCATAAGCTAATTATCAATCTTTCCGTATGGCCGATATCACTATCCAATGACCATATGAGGATAGAAAGTATACCAAATATATAAAATATATAATTGCGGACAAATTCTGAAAACCACTTAGTATAAACTCATTTTTGTATTCAATGTGCTACGCTGGTGGACTCGTGGTGCGACACACAAATTTGGGTGGCGATTGTGATTTATTCCCACCCTAGCTTTATAGTGGTTTACAGCGCAGAACAGAATATATTTAATATATAAATATTAGATCTAAGTTTCGATTGTACGGTTTATAAAGTGGGGAGGAGGTGAAGATTATTCCGAAGCACACTTGCCAAGGGGAATGTTTGTGGGCCCCGCTCATTGAAATGGACAAAAGTGACTTTAGGGTTTTGTCACATTTTTTGCAAGTTGATAGAGATAAGGGGAAACATGGCATGGGAGGCAATCATCATCACAATTCACACATCTTGAAAAAAGCAGTTGCAGTTGTTGAAGTATTTTTGTGGGCAATGAGAGGCTGAATTGAATTGGTCTTTTGATTCAGTTCAGGTTGTTTGGACACAAAAGTAAGTAGGTGAAAAAGTTTTTTTCTTTTGATGAAAAAAAGGACTGCGTCTTCAAAGTAAATGTTGAAAGGGAACTGATCAGACATCAAAAAATCAAACTAGCTGGCCCCTCTTTGCTTTCTCAATCCGCATTGAATAATATCCCCGGAGCTATATATATTCATGATCAGGATCATATATACCGGAACATTTGAGTGAATTTGATCCCCACGCGCATAAACAAATCCAAACGCTACGAGCATTTAACTATTTTTAATTTTCCAATTTCGTGTTATAGATAACTAACTCTTCGTGTAAACCTATAAGCCGATGCAAGAAAAAGGGAATTCCAAGAAAATATCTAGAGTTTTATGAGTACATTTGTAAGTTGTAACATATATTTTAATTAAATAAAACTGTAATAATTAACAAGTTTATGAAATAAAATATTAATAAGTGGAAATTAAAATAAATTGTCACCACCAGTTCAATACAATAGATAAATAACACTTAGGAATATTCTTTATAACAGGCCAAACAAGTAATATTTTCGTCTATCCCTCCCTATACATTATACGCCCAACTCAAAGTAATTCGAAGCCATGTATAAAATAAGCCGCTTCAAATAAACTTATAACATGACTAAAGATAATTAAGAAGTTTAATAGATTAGAGCCGGAAATTAAAGTGGCCGGGAAAGATATATAGTTTCTTCTAGTATTATATTCCTGGAACAAATTAAATCCTTTCTTCCCCGGCCATCATAAGACACTAAGAAATAAATTACAAATAAATATAGCTAGATATAGCTCCTGGAACATTATGGTATAACAGATTAATATTATGTAATAAGTTGACCGAATTACCATGAACCTCCAGCAGTTCCTATCACTCCATTCCAATATCCAGTAGCATGATCCCCGTTATCAGGCTGCTCTCTATTTTGATCATCATCAGCATGTTCATTTGCTGCATTGTTACTTGATGAAACCTGTTGGTTCAAATCTGCAAATGGGAATAGAAGCTTCCCATTTGTTTCTTGTTCTACGACCCCCTGAAAACTCCCATAATTGCTACTTCCAAGCCCATCAAGTGAAAAGTTGAGAGAAGGCTTAATAAACGCGGGAAAATTAGGAAACGCCGTTGATGATGTTGATGATGAGTAAACAGTACTGTTTGGATCAGTATTTGTAATATTGGGCATTGACATGAAAGAACTCATCAAGCCCCTTGATAAAGTTGTTGTAGTTGGTGGTGAAGTAGACGGGGAAGAATTAGGGTTTCCCAAGTCGAAGTTTGGTACTTGAATGAGTTCATTTATGGTCCTGAAATCAGTTGATGAGAATCCCAAGTTGAGATCTTGGGGGGGTCCACTCATGAAATGGTTAGGGTTTGGTAGTAGTAGTGGGACTGAATCTTGAAATAGTTTCTTTGATGAAGTAGTACTTGAAGAAGTAGTTGAAGTAGAAGAAGAAGATTTTTTATTGTGTTTTCTGGTACCACCACCAACTGGAATATTTCTAAGAGTACCACCTTCAGTCCAGTATCTTCTGCATGTCTTACAAAAGAACCTAGGCTGTGAGAGGCTGTAGTTGTTGTAGTAACAGAATTTTGTGTTGGTTGAATTGCATCTAGGACAGTTGGCTGAAGGTCTCACTTTTCTTTCCACTGTTGATTTTGGCTTTGGGTTTGCCACTAACTCTTCCATTGGTCTCACCCCTACTAAATCCTAATTAAGGGGAAAAAAAGTTGGTCAATAAAACAAAACAAGGGAACTACAAGTGCAGAAAAGTCAGGAAGAAAAAGTTGAACATCAAAGAAAGAAACAAATAAAGGCAGATGCTTTTATCCTCTTAAAGGATGCTGAACAACAGTAATTCTAGGGATATAGAAAGAAAGATCGATAATAACAAATTCCATCTTTTTCCATCAAGGGCTACTACTTTACCACAAAGTAAAGGACAAAGTTAAGTGCAACGTCCATTCATAGGAGAACTAAAAAGGAAAAAGAGCTAAAAGGAAGGAAATAAGAAGTGAGAGCTGGACATAATAAGACAAGACTATTACTAACTATATATGCACTAAATGGTATGTGAATTCCATCAACGAAGAGATGAAAGGTTTGTGATTTTCCGTACCTGAGGCCATTGAGCAGTTTTCATGGTAGGATAGGAAGAGTTGAAGAAGAAAAAGAAAGGAAGATAAATTATTGTGAGAAGAGGAAAGCAACCTACTACTTTCTTGCTAGTGGTTTGAAAAGCAGGGAAAGGGATGTCAATAGATGGACTATGAACGTTCGATGTGTTTGTGCTTTATGAGTCTCTCTCTCTCTGTGTGTGAGAGAGAGAGGGAGAGAGAGGTAAAATATTATATTTTTATTTTATTATTCTAGCTAACGATGTTGTATACTTGTATTCAAACAAAATAAGCACAATGGTTTTATGTAATGCGCATCATTTACTAAATTTATAATATATCTATATTACATATTAGTACTAAACGAGTCGATCTGTGCATATAATCGTTTTTTGTTGATAAGCACAGATCAATAAATAAAAGGAGTACAGTGGGTATTTCGATCGACCCCTTATAAAATCAAGGAACTAGGTACAACGGAGCCCGAATAAAAGACTCAAATAACGCGGAAAACTATAAACATTGAAGAGGATTACAAAATCAAACACGGAACGAACATGGAAAATCCCAAGAGTTTGCTTTATTAAGCCACCCCACATTCTAACCTTAATAAGCTGCATCACTTTCGCACAATTTATAACTTTGTTATTGGAAGTAATCTCATTCCTATGAAGCCAAATAGACCAAGTAACAAGATGCCAAAAGTAGTCGAATTTGTAATTTCCAAAAATTTCAAATGAATTTTTTTTGTTCAAGTTGGACCAATTTGATGCAAGAGCAGTGGCCAAAACAGTTGAAAGTGCAGGGTTTTTTGGATTCAATGTTATGCGATGTTGGGACAACATTGAGGATAACATTGAAACCAGAGAGACTGTACGAAAACTGTTCTTTAATTGCCAAATTTAAGTTTTTCCTTTATTCACTTATTAATCAAGTTTCACGATTTTAGTTGTTTATGTTTATGTTCAGGAATATATCTTAATCATAAGGAAGAGCCATGGATGATTCCTTACTTGAAGTTTCCATAATTCAAGTTAAGTTGAATAGTCAACTCAACACGGTTTGCAAAGAAGGAAACAAATTGGCGGTTCTCAGCAACTTGATTCTTTCTAGGATTACTCCGATTTGAAAAAGATGTGTTACCTTGCTAGATCGATAATAAAGGAAACACATATTCAAGAAAGATATCGAGTTCACAAAGAAGCCAAAATTCAACAAGGAAACAACAAGAGTTACCAAAACTGTGAACAACACATCTTGGCGTGCAAGTTTCAACAAATCTATAAAACATGTGAAGTTCATCAAGATGAAGACAAGACAATAGTGCAAAACAATCTGAGAGATTAATCATGCGTTGTATTGTCTTCGTCTTGCTTTTGCGAAGTTTTTGTATCAACTATTTACGTCTAGTTCATAGAAGTTAAGTAGTTCGTACTTGTCTGCTTCGTTGAGTCCGATCAACAAAGAGCATGAGTGAATTGCTGTGAAGAACATTTTTGTTAAAACCTTTATGGTTATTTGGCCTAAGGCTCAGAAGTTTTGAATAATATTGAAAACTTCTTAAAATTACATCTTCTTGTGTTTTTAATTCCGCTGCATGTTACAATATTCAAGACGATCACAATTGAGTTAAGGCAACGCCAGCTTAACTCTCAAAGTTGTTGTGTCAATCCACGATCCGACAATTTTAATTGGTGTCAGAGCCAAACACCGACTACACTGGTGGTTTGGAGGTGATACAACACAATGGACAGTGTCAATCGTAATACCAACAGGATTCCAGTTTTGGATGACTCCAATTATGCATACTGGAAGATCAGGATGAGGTCTCACATCAAAGCTATTGATATTCGAGCCTGGCAATCCGTGATTAATGGATACTCTCTTCCAACATTACCAAGAGATGGTGAAGGTGATCTAGTACCAAAACCAGAAGCAGAATGGACAGCAGCAGAGGTAAGTCTCTATAACTCCAATGAAAAGGCCCTTAATGCTATTTTTAGTTAGGTTAATCATCACATGTTCAAGTTAATCCAGAATTGTACAAAAGCCAAACATGTTTGGGATATACTTGAATTACATTGTGAAGGAGATTCTGCTGTTAAAGATTCCAAATATAGACAACTGCTTCAGCAATTTGAAAAACTTGAGATGGGTGAAGATGAAAGTGTTGATAGTTATTTTGGGAAAATTCTTGATATTGCTAACCAATGTGAAAATCTAGGTTTTGCTATGACTAATCAAGAGATGGTTTATAAAACAATGAGAACACTGTCATCTAAATTTGCTCTCAAGAAAATTGCAATGAGTGAATTTAGGAACCTTGTTAATCTTCAGTTTCAAGTCTTGATGAATACTCTTAGAGAATTTGAGATGGAGCTCGCCTCACAACCTAGCAAACAAAGGTTTGTTGCTTTAAGAGGATCAAGTCTTGAAAATGAAAGTGATGATGAATGTGATTTAATTTCTTCAAACTATGGTAAAATTACTCAGAAATTCAATATGCTAAACATTAAAGGAAAAGGAAAAGGAAAAGAAAAGAATCTTAGTAATAATTCACCAGGTTATAAGAAATTACCTCCTAAGTTTGTGAATTACGTGGCATCAAAACCTACTCCTTTAGAAGCTGATAAGTTAAAAAATGTTCAATGTTTTGAATGTAAAGGATATGGTCATATGGCTAATGAATGTGCTAACACTCTTAGAAAAAGAGGAAATTCTCATTGGGTTTGTGTAGATGATTTCAATGAAGATGACTTTAGTTCTGGAGAAGCTGAAGAACGATCTGAAGAGGTTCACACTGCTGCGCTACTCACTCAGATTGACTGGACACCATGAGACTCCCTAAACTGCTTCGGATCTCAATGTTACCCCAACACTAGAATCCAACATCAGAACAGGAGACCTTCTTTGCAGATTGAGATGAATATGATGCTGATATTGAACCTAATCTCATGTCTAACAATGATGAATCTAACTTTGATTGTTTTCATGGTTCAGTGAATCTAGATGAAGAATATTTTTTTGAAGGTGAAATGTCCCAGGAGGAAATCATTGAAGACCTGAAGTCTGTCTACCACAAACTGCTGCTTGAGAATCACAAACTCATCAAGAGCAACAAAAGCCTGAAGGAAGAGATTGGATGCATGAAGGAGATGCTGAAACTGTATGAGAAATACCTTGACAAAACAGAGGCTGACCTGAAGGAGGTAAATGTAAAATTAAATAAAGCTGAACAAACCATTGCCAAATGGAACTCTTCCACATCTAAGCTTGATGAGATGCTGAGTATGAGAAATCAAGGTAGAAATTGTTTGGGCTATGTTGAGAAACCTCCCTCTGAAGATGTTGATTCTGCATATTTAAAAGCTGGTTTTATCAAGGAAAGTAGTAGTGCAAGTAGTGAAATTCCTGTCAACACTGTGAAGAAGCCTACTTTTATCTGTCAATACTGTTTTCAACCTGATCACATTAAGCCTTATTGCAAAAAATTCAGAAGTGTGATTGAGAAGAAAACAGAAATTAATAGCAGTACCAATGTTAGGAGAACCTCTGATACGAATGTTATCCCAACATTAGGTAACAAAGCTGAAGGACATAAAAGTAGAACCTTGATTGAAAAGGTAAAACCTCATAAGGTTAAAATTGTTTGCAATGTTGTTTTTTCTGCCTTTTACTCTAACCTTGCAGGTAAGTGGTATTTTGACAGTGGATGTTCAAGGCACATGACTGGAAACATTGACAACCTGAAAGATGTAATCCCTTTGATTGTTGGAACAGTTACCTATGGAGGAGGCACTAAAGGGAAAATCATTGGAAAAAGGAGTATTGGATGTTGAAGGATTTTCACCACTCAAGGATGTGTTGTTGGTTGAAGGATTGAAAGAAAATTTAATTAGCATAAGTCAACTTTGTGATGATAACTTGCTAGTTACTTTTGATAAAGGTTCATGTGATGTGATTAATAGTGACAATGTCCGTGTCATGACAGGTACCAGATCAAAGGACAACTGCTATCTTGCTCAAGATGAAGCTGAATGCTACCATGCCAAGGTAGATGAATCTGTCATGTGGCACAAGAAGTTCGGACATGTGCAGTATAGAAATCTGGAAAAACTACAAAAGTTAGAGGCTGTGAGAGGACTGCCTAAGTTGACTAGCACAGGTAAAATTGTTTGTGAAGACTGCCTGAACGGTAAACAAACAAAAGTTGTTCATCCACCACTTCAGGTACAGAGTACTAACCCTAGAACTAATAAGTGCTTTGAATTGCTACATATGGATTTCATGAGTTCTATTGAGGTTAGTAGCCTGAATGGTAAGAAATATGCTTTTGTTATTGTTGATGATTTTTCAAGATATACCTGGATTAAGTTTTTGAAAGAAAAATAAGAGGCATTCAACACATTCAAGATTTGGCATGTTAGTATTAAAAATCTGTATGGCACTTCTGTAGGAAGAATTAGGTCTGACCGTGGAAAAGAGTTTAAAAATTTAAGCTTTGCTAATTTTTGTGAAACTAAATGCATTTTCCATGAGTTCTATGCACCTAAAATTCCTCAGCAAAATGGGACTGCTGAGAGGAAGAATAGAACACTTCAAAGATGGCTAGAGTAATATTGAATTCTAGAAACCTATCTAAGAAACTCTGGGCTGAAGGTTTGAATACTGCATGTCGTATTAGTAATAGAGTTTATCTCAGACCTGGTACTACTATGACACCTTATGAAATCTTGAAGGGTTCAAAACCAACAGTTGCACACTTTCATAAATTTAGTATTAACTGCTATTTGCTAAAATATAGAGACTATATGAGAAAATTTGTTCCTAAAATTGAAAAGTGTATATTTGTTGGATATTCTCCTAATAGTGCTGCTTTCAGGGTCTACAATCCAAGATTGCATACTGTACAAGAATCAGTGAATGTCATTTTTGATGATTTAACTGTTTCTGCAGGTACTAAAGAAGTCACTGTTTCAGATGTTGCTCCAACATTGGACCCAACATTGAACACAGAAGCTGGAGATGCTGAACTGTAAACTGGAACAAATGTTGACTTAACACCAGAGACCCCCAATGTTAGGCCAACATCTGTGCTGTCAGAGTCTGAAGATGAAATAGTTCCTGAATCTAGAAGAGATCCTCCTGCTAGGATACAAAGAGATCATCCAGCCACTCAAATAATTGGACAAATTACTGAAAGAGTTAGAACACGCAACAAAGAAAGGGTTAATTACAAGGATGTGGTTAAGTTGTGTGTTTGTATGTCTTCTTCATGTACTGTTGAAAATGCATCTTGTTTTGTTTCCTCCATTGAATGTAAGAATGTAACTGAAGCTGTTGAGGATAGTTACTGAATTAATGCCATGCAAGAGAAACTCTTACAATTCACCAAAAAACAGAGTTTGGAATCTAGTGCCTAGGCCATCACATGTGAATGTAATAGGTACAAAATGGATTTTCAAAAATAAAACTGATAGGAATGGTGTAATTATGAGGAACAAAGCTAGGTTGGTTGCACAAGGTTATACTCAGGTAGAAGGTATAGATTTTGATGAGACTTTTGCTGCAGTAGCTAGGATAGAATCAATTGGATTACTTCTTGCTATTGCTTGTTGTCTTAGGATTAAACTTTACCAAATGGATGTTAAAGGTGCCTTTCTGAATGGTTTAATTGTCAAAGAGGTTTATGTAGAACAACCTAAAGGCTTTGCTGATCCTAAACATCCTAACCATGTGTACAAACTTGAGAAGGCTTTGTATGGCTTAATACAGGCTCCTAGAGCTTGGTATGAGAGGCTTACTGATTTTCTGTTAGGCATAGGCTTCAATAGAGGAGATGGAGATAGAACACTGTTTGTCCTTAGAAAAAGCTCTGATATATGTATTGCTCAAATTTATGTAGATGATATAGTATTTGGCTCCCCTAATAAGTCTACCTTAGACAAGTTTGTTGAGTCTATGGCAGGAACATTTGAGATGAGCATGATTGGTGAGCTTAACTACTTTCTGGGACTACAAGTAAAGCAGCTGAAAAATGGTATCTTCTTAAACCAAGAGAAGTATGCAAGGAATCTGGTGAAGAGACTTGAGTTACAAGAGTCCAAGCCTTACAAAACTCCTATGTCTTGTTTAGTGAAGATAACAAAAGATGGCACTGGCAGCAATGTTGACCCAACATTGTACAGATCCATGATTAGTAGTTTGCTATATCTCTCTGCCTCTAGAACTGACATCATGTTTTCAGTATGTGTGTGTGCTAGGTACCAAGCTGAGCCAAGGCAATCTCACCTGATTGTTGTGAAGAGGATTCTTAAATATATCTCTGGAACTTCACCTTTAGGTATTTGGTATTCTTATGACACTAACACAAACTTGGTTGGTTTCAGTGACTCTGACTGGGCAGGTGATGTGGATGACAGGAAATTCACAAGTGGAGGCTGTTTTTATTTGGGGAATAATTTGGTCTCCTGGTATAGCAAGAAACAGAACTGTGTTTCATTATCAATAGCTGAATCAGAATATGTAGCTGCTGGCAGCTGTGTTACCCAAGTTGTGTGGCTCAATTACATGCTTTCAGATTATGGGTTAGATAGTGATACACTTCTCATGTTCTGTGACAATCTAAGTGCCATAAGCATCTTTAGGAATCCTGTCCAACATTCTAGAACTAAGCATATAGACATAAGGCATCATTTCCTGAGAGATATGGTAGTGGACAAAGTGGTCAACATTGAACATATTGAGACAATAAATCAGCGTGCTCATATGTTCACAAAACCATTAGATAGTGAGAGATTCTCCAACTTGAGGAAATCTCTTGGCATGTGCAATATGTGAAAATGTTGAGGAAACTAGTGTTGACATAACACCACTGTCTAGCATTGGTATATTGGTTGTGGTGTAGTAGGTATTCTGTTGTTTTCTTTTGTTAAATTTATTTCCTTGTGAGTCTCATATAATCTTTGTTTTGTCCGATTTGGTTTATGTGGTTGAACTCTTTGATTAATAACTCTTTCTAGTTATCAGTTTCACATCTTTGTTTTGAAAAAGTAATAAAACTCTTCTGTTTGTCTGAGGTTTTGATAGTCTAACATATGAAGAAAATGGGGTAAACAAAGTTCACTACTTTGATGTCTATTCAGTTGTGTCTTATTCATATGGAAGGTGTACAGGACATGTGCAGAATCTGGGGTACATGATGTTGACAGCTTCAGTGTTACTCATTTGTGCTTATTTACATGTTTCTGTTTGTTTGGCCAAGGAACACATGAGGGTGATCCTTTCTACTAAGGTGTTTGAGGTTTAGATTTCTTACATTTAGTAGCAGTGATCATTTGGTGATTATCTTGAATGCAGGTTGGTAAACAAGTATGCATAAGGAATTGGGGTGTTGCGGTGCATGATAAATGAATTGCCAACATTCAAGGCCTTTGTACTTGCCTAACTTGTTGATGTTAATGTTGTTACTGGGATGTGTAGAGTTTAGGTTGCCCTCATTCAGTAGTGACATTGGCTTGGTGTTTAGCAACCTTCAGCTTTTGGTTCAGATGAGTTATGAAAATAATAAATATTATAAAAAGATGTGTGCTGTACTGGTTTGAGGAGTTTTTTCATATGTGTTTACCATCGGCCTAATTGACATTACATTGTTGCATTCATGTAGAACTGCATTGTTTTTTACTTCTTGTTGTTGAGTTGTGTCAATTTAGGCTTAGGGGGAGTATAATTCATGTTTTGAGGCATACAACTTGGGTGACATACTGCAGGTGACACACTTGTCTGTGACTTTCTATACTGTGGAAGTGAATTTTTCCTTGAATTCATAACTGCTTATCTCTGTGTGTTTCTTGTTATCTATGTTGCTGACTCAAGATTTTGATCTGAACATTATGTCTGAGGTACTCACTTGCTATATTGGTTAAGTTTCAGATGTATGTTTGGATGTATCTCAAGCTCTCACATGAATTTGCCTTGGTGAAGCCTATACCTCCACCTTCTCGTTTGAATGTTATTGAATGTTATCCCAACACTGTGCACTACCGTAGGCCAACATTGAAAACAGGAACTTATAAGTTTTCAAATTTTTGAAAACGGCTCTGGTTACCTGTTACTTAAACATTGACGCGTGTGCGTGGGAAAACATAAGTGGGAAGTTTTTATTTGGTAACTACCCACTAACATTCACTCTCTCTCCACTATTCACGGTTATATTAAGAATTAAAACCCTAATTTCCTTATTTGTGCTTACAATTCCATATTTGTGCTTAAAATTTCTGCAAACTTACTCTCCACTCTCAAAATTCTCTCGATTTTCTCTGCAAATTCTTTCAAATCTCTCTTACTAATAATGGCAAGCAAGTCGCCCATGCATAATCTCTGAGCAGTGAACCCACAGTTGCGCACACCCGTTCTCACACTCGGGGTGCTGCTGCAAAATCAGAGGATGCTTCAGTTGCTGCTAAAAAGAAGGCGATCCCCTATGTACGACGAGGAAAGAAGCTAAACAGGGAGAATCGACTTCTACTGTGGAGCCAACTGTTGAGTCAACCGCTCCAATCATCAATGAGCCTAAAATTGAGGTCAACATGGCTGAACCCAACCCTGAATTGATGCTGATATAACTGTTGAGTGGGAAGGTGGTGAATCTGTTGATAAATCTGTGGATATATCTGTGGATAAATTGGTGAGGAAGTGGATTAGGGCTCAAAATAAAAAGAGCAAGGGTACTGGGGAGAAGTTGAGAACTATGTCTGAGACTGCTAAGGAACGTATTGAGGCTAGGAAAAGGCAAAAGGAGAGGTTAGCTAGGAAGAAGGCTGCTGAAGCCGAGGAAAAGGCTGAGGAAGAGAGGAAATCTGCTGCTGCTGCTGCTGAGAGAAAGAGGAAGGGGAAGCAAGTTATGGAAGAGGAAATAGAGGTGGTGTATGTTGAGGATGAAGTGGAAGAGGAGGAGAAAGAAGAGGAGAAGACTAATGAAGAGCAAGAGGTTGCTGCTGATATTAAGGCAACATCAGGGACAGAAGAATACTCTGATGGGTTGTATGTGATCTACCCTGAAGATGAGGAGGACTACTTTTCTCCCTATTATCTTACCAAATATTTGGAGAAGAAGTGGGACTCTTTCAAGATAAGGGAAATTCACACTGAAAGAGCTGTAGAGATGGCCAGCTTCAAAGAACACAAGGTGATGGACTTGCTTGAGGCAAGAGGGATGCATCAATCTGTAATGGAGTTGCATGACTATGCTCCTGGTATTGTCATGGAATTCCACCTGAATCTCTCTAAGTGGATCAGGGACTACAGATCTCCAAAATATGGAAAGGCTTGGGTGAGGGGGAGAGTCTTCAACTTTGAACCCTACACCATCAACAAGATCTGTGGATTCCCACTCACTGAAGAATCAGAGAATCCCTACTATGATGATGTGATTGAAGACTTGACATGAGGGTTGGTCAAAATCTGGAGAGATGCTCTACCAACCACAAAACTCACTTCCCTTAGTGATGTCTTGCATAAGATAACATGCTTCAACTGACTGCCAAGCAAGAATGTCACTGGACTGACTAAGGAATCAACACTCTTAGTGTACAAAATCAAGAATGTGCTAGCTGTGAATACGGGGGAGAGGATTTTGAAGTCAATGTCTGAAGTTGCTGGAAGGAAGAATGGCATGCTGCCTTTTCCCTCACTCATCTGCAGAATCCTTAGCAAGCAAGGATTGAAGACAAGTGTCACTGTGGGTTGGAGGAAGAATGCTGTTGAACTGACAATTCTCCCAAGTAACTTGTCTGGATCAAGAGTAAGAGACTTTCCTTGGAACCCAAAAAGAGTGGTGAGACCAAGTACTGGGAAGAAGAAGGCTAAGGAGCTTGCTGGAACTTCAGTGCCTATGTCCAAAGATGAAGATTGCATGGTCATAACCTCAACTTTTTTGGATCATCTGCTGAATTGGTACATGGGGAAAATTGCTGATACTTAGAGGAAGATTGAAGAAAGGAAGGATCATCTCAAAGAGCTCGAGGACATGGTGAAAATTTTGGAGAAACTCCCTTCTTCACAAAAAAAGGGGGAGGGTAGTTCCAAGTTTTAAATTTAGTTTTTTAGTTTATGTTTTATTTCTTAAGAACTGTTGATATGTTTGTGTTGCTGGTACATTTATCTCTATTTGGTTTATTTTGATCAAGGGACATGTCCTTGATATCTAGCTATGGCCTGTAACTCTAAGTATAACTACTCGTCGAACTGCTCTTACTGCTATTACTTATGAAAGCACATTTTGAATTGCTTGTCTGGTTAACCTTTTATGCAGGAAACTCACTGGTCTCAATGTTGAGGCAACATTGATGAATGTTGGGGTCTGAACATCTTTTGATGTAGTGATGACCCTAATACTTGTCTTTGATAGTTTAACTTTGAATATGTTAGCTTGCATTGAGGGGGGGGGGGGCAGTCTAGTAGTTTAATTTGTTTCTTGTTGATTCTAACTTTCTGGATATAAGACTTGATTGGAACAGGTATTGGTTTTGTGAAGAAAGGCAAAAAGGGAGAGATTGAAAGTGCAGGGTTTTCTGGAATCTATGTTATGCGATGTTGGGACAACATTGAGGATAAAATTGAAACCAGAGAGCCTGTACGGAAACTGTTCTTTAATTGCCAAATTTAAGTTTTGCCTTTATTCACATATTAATCAAGTTCCATGGTTTTAGTTATTTATGTTTATGTCTAGGAAGGTATCTTAAACATAAGGAAGAGCTATGGATGATTTTTTGCTTGAAGTTTCCATAATTCAAGTTAACTTGAATAGTCAACTCAACACGGTTTGCAAAGAAGGAAACAAATTGGCGGTTCTCTGCAACTTGATCTTTCTAGGATTACTCCGATTTGAAAAAGATGTGTTACCTTGCTAGATCGGTAATAAAGGAAACACATATTCAAGAAAGATATCGAGTTCACAAAGAAGCCGAAATTCAACAAGGAAACAACAAGAGTTACCAAAACTGTGAACAACACATCTTGGCGTACAAGTTTCAAGAAATCTATAAAAGATGTGAAGTTCATCAAGATGAAGACAAGACAATAATGCCAAACAATCTGAGAGATTAATCATACGTTGTATTGTTTTCGTCTTGCTTTTGCGACGTTTTTGTATCAACTATTTACGTCTAGTTCATAGAAGTTAAGTAGTTCGTACTTGTCTGCTTTGCTGAGTCCGATCAACAAAAAGCGTGAGTGAATTGTTGTGAGGAACATTTTTGTTAAAACCTTTATGGTTATTTGGCCTAAGGCTCGAAAGTTTTTAATAATATTGAAAACTTCTTAAAATTACATCTTCTTGTGTTTTTAATTTCGCTGCATGTTACAATATTCAAGAAGACCACAATTGAGTTAAGGCAATGCCAGCTCCACAATTGAGTTAAGGCAATGCCAGCTTAACTCTCAAAGTTGTTGTGTCAATCCACGTTCTGAGAATTTCAATAGTCATGACTCTTGGGAAATTAAAACACATCCAAATCTAATGCGATGCTGAATAATTGAACATGAGGCGACAAATTGATTTCTCTTCCCGACCACAAACCAAACATGGTCCTTTACTTGTGTCCATGAAACCTCTTCTAGCCAAATTTAGTTTAGTGATGCATCTATCAAGCAAAATTTTCCGGCCAATTGCCATCATGTTGAATGGCGTCTTTGTTATCCACAATTCTTTGAAAAGTCGAAAATGATCATCGTCAAGCAGATTAGCGAGAGAAGTCTCCATTACTCCCTAAGCTGATCATCGTCAAAGCGGAGTATCTTTCTTGGTGTGGTACCCTGCAAAATACTAACAAAAAACTGAAGTCTATGGGCGCGGCGGCTGGAGTTATGCCCACGGATCAGGGCGTTTGGTGTTGGGGGTTTGCTAAGTCCCTAGGTTCAAGGAAGGTTGAAGAAGTGAAACCTGAGGCCCTAAAGCATGGACTGGAAATTACACGGGAAAGAAGAACTCCAAGAATTGAGGTGGAGACGGATTCACTCTCCGTCTATAAATTTGTTCAAGAGGAAGTAGAGGCGATTGGGTGAATACGCAGCTTGTCCAAGATTGCATGGTGTTTCTTCATAAGCCATAGACGTACAAGTTCTCGTGGATTCCGATGACCGCAAACAAAGTAGCGGATGAGCTCACAAGACATATAACCACGGCGCAAGGAGCGGACATTTTGTGGGATGAACCGCCCTCGTTTATTGCTAATTTTTTAGCTAGAGATATTATCTAAGGGCATGTAACTCATTTCTTGTTCTTCTGTTACTACCAAAAAAAAAAATTCATCTACGTATATCTAGTAGAGATATTTTTGTATTGACAAAAGTTAGACTAATTCAATATAAGTACAAGAATATGAGTGGACACTCTTAGGCTTTAATTTTGTCAGTGTTAATAAAAATAGAAAAAATTACACAAACTATCCGTAAAGTATGGGTAATTATACAAACCACCTCCATGTTTGGAAAATTATAAAAACACCCTTTATGGCATATTTTTTATATAAAAAGTATAAAATTTTGTTAAATGTAATAAATTCATGTTCCTCATTTATTTCGTTTAAACAGGCAAGAAAAACAAAACTTGAAAAATTATATGTGGATTTTAGTCACTGCTATGATTTGCAGTTGTAAGTGTGTCTTAATCATTTTAACTTTTTTAAAATATAGGGTGTTTGTGTATTTTTACAAATATGAGAGGTGATTTGCAGAATTGCCCCAAATTTTAAGGATAGTTTGTGTAATTTTGCCTAATATATAAAGAACCAATGTTGTTCAATTTGTATTACATGCAAATTTTTGTCTCAATTTTTTGAAGTAAATTAATCTCTAGAAACGTAAAACTATAAGAATGGTGCTAGTTATTTTTACGATGCTCTATAACATTTTTCAAAAGACTAAAAATATTATTACACGATTAATAAAAACTATTATTTAAAAACATGAACCTTTTTTTTAAGACAAACTCGTTGTATTATTAAGGACGAGTCCAACAAATATACAACGGGTTGCAGGGTCGGAGCTGGCGGAAACCACGAGTATGTACATTGAAGATCACACAAAGCGATATGCGCCAGACTAGAGCAACCCATCCAAGCTGCACAAAAAGGTGACTGCAGTGGGCAGTCCACACTAGCCCGAGCAGATCTTTGTTTTGCCAGTACATCCGCTAACTTGTTCACCTCACGGTATGTACAAGTGAGGAACATGATGGGAATCCTTCTTCCTAAACTCCGTAGTTCACGAAGCAAGGTTCTCGTCGTTGCCGAGGCCGTAAGGCCCTGCACCCTGTTTAAGTTACCATATACAACTTCTAATTTTGTTTCAATAATAAGAGAAGTAATCGAAAGTTATAAAGCAAGTTACACTCCATGTCAGACAACCTAGGATTCGTTATATTGTTAGTGCTGCATCCGTCGCTTCGAAAAAATCACCAACGATATATCTTGCAAAATCGAGTATCACGCCGCCCGTACCTATGGAGCCTGGGATGCCTAATGTTGAACCGCCCTTGTAAAATTTGAAGAGTCCATGTGGCGGCGGATCCATCGAATTGAGAACATGTGCGTTCTAGGTGGTTTTGGGGGTGGAGAGCATGGTGTTTGTGAGAGTGCGCTCAAGAGACGAGTAGGGATGAGGATGGGAGAGATGGGAATTCCTTAGAAAAGGATATCGTTTCACGCTAGCCAAATACCCCAACACCCAATGAGAAGGCAGGTGAAGAAGGGAAAAGGTGTTGCGCACTTCCCAGAAAAGGGGGTAGTCAACAAACAAATGTGTTGTTATTTCAATAGCCGAGTGGTAGAGGGGGCAAGTGGTGTCTATAGGCACGTGCTGGCCTGAGAGGCAGTTTCGAATGGGTAATGTATCATGTCCCCATAACAAGCCAAATAAATTTGATTTGAGGGAGGGTTCAAATCTGCCATAAGGTAGTCTAGGGTAAGTTGGGAGTTGGTGTACCATATTCTACACGAGTCAACCATTCATATGTTGATTTTATTTTAAATTATCTCCTTGAATTCCATGCCCAACAGGCTAAGTTAGGAACATTCTCCACATGAATTGGAACCCCAAAGATACGGTCTGCAATATTGTGCGGCATGAGGGGACCGTTAGTCGTGAGATCCCACTGTTTGGATGGCTGATGATGTCCCGCACAGTTAGAGCAACACGATGGGGTGGAATAAATGGCATGTAGTCATTAATCGTGAATCACCCGTGCCATCGACAGTGTTAAAGGTTAATAGAGGCCACATTGCCTACAAACCATATCACCGAGGTGAATAGACTAGGAAGAGGCGGGTGAGGGATTTTGAGGTTCGACTGCCATTAGAGGGGATAGTGGTCGTGACAGGGCACTAATTTCAGAAGTATTTGACACATGTGACTTGGGTCAAGAGCAAATTAGGTTCACGATGTAATCGCCAGCCGAGTTTAAGCATGTAGGCCTCATTTTGATGTTCCAAATGCCTGAAACCAGGGCCACTCATTTGGATTGGGAGACAGGCCCTGCTCATTGGAACTAACACTTTGCGATGGCCCCGACTGTCCGTGTTCCAATGAAATGATTTAGACAGTTTGGTAAAAGGGGTTAAAACTGTGTGGGGCAGACGAAGGACCCTCATCTGGTAACCCGACATTATTTGTAGGGTTGACTGGATAAGGAGACAACAACCATCATAGGATAAGATTCTTGTATGCTAAGCCCCTATACCCCGGGAAAAGTGGTCAATGACTTGATCAAATAAACAAGGGCAAAACTTCCCCTGCTAGATCGGGATACCAAGGTATTTATTTGGAATGGTCATGGGTTCCATGTCGATGAGGCAAAGAAGCACACAATACCACAGACTTGGTATGTTGAGGGAGAAAATGACGTGGGACTTCTCATAGCTCACCTCTAGGCTGGATATCGCGCTGAAGGATTCAATGAATTCAAGGAGGAGTCAGAGGGGTTAGGGTGGTCTTCGCAAAATATGAAACAGTCATCTGTGAAGCTGAGTATAGGTGGGTCTTTGTAGCTGACACGGGTAGCAAGAAACCGACCCGCATTAGTGGCACGAATAAAGGCAGCAATGAGGAGGTCCATGTAGAGAATACAAAGGTAGGGAGAGAGGGGGTTACCCTGTCAGAGTCCTCAATTAGGATGGTACCCTGCGGAGCGAACTCCATTGACACAAACATTGAATTCTATAGTCCGTACACACTCCATAATCCAATAAATGGTCGTGGGAGGGAAATGGAATTGGTGTAAGGTAAATTCCATGAAGGACCAATTAACATTGTCGTAGGCCTTGGCAAGGTCAATCTTGATAGCTAGATGGCCATGATTCCCCCTCTGTCGATTATTACTAGAGTGAATTAATTCATAGGCAATGAGCACATTGTTCGTGATAGAACGATGGGGAACAAAGGCATTCTGGTAGGGGGAGATTATAAAATTCATCACACGGTAGATTCGGACAATCTTTTGTAGCTGATGTTACAAATACTGATAGGTCAAAAGTGTAAGGGTAATTGAGGCTGGTCTCTTTTTGGGATAAGGGTAATGGTGGTTTGATTGATATGGGGTGGCATATGGGCAGTTGCGAAGATATCATAAACCAAAGTCATAATATGACACTAGAGTTAGGGACAATAATGTTGGAAAAAATGGCCGTTGAGGCTATCACGATCGGGCGCCTTGGTAGGACCTATGCTAAAGGCCGCCTCACGAGTTTTTTCCTCTTCAGTATGGTAAATAAAGGTGGAGTAAAAGGTAGGGTCAAGGGAAAAGAGGGGTCAAATAAGGAACTGGGTCGGGTTTGGGGGGGGGGGGGGGGGTGAGGATTGGAAGCAGTGATAAAATTCGTGAAGGGTCTCATTCGTCGTGTAAACCCATTAGCCAGTAGTGGTGCGGATCCCCTAGATGGTATTTTTCCATCGATGGTGTGATGCAAAGACATGATAGAACTTTTGGGAATTTTGCAACGGACGTCCTTTATGTTAACCACTTTTCAAAAAAGGTCCTCTATGTTGACATTTAGCAGAAAACGTCTTATATGTTGACATCATTTGCAATTTTCGTCCTATATGTTGACATTAACAGAAAGCGTCCTATATGTTGACATCATTTGTAATTTTTATCCTATATGTTGACATCATTTGTAATTTTCGTCCTATTTGCATTTTCATCCCTAAATAATTTATATAATTTCACTCACACTTAAAAATTTAAAAATTTCAACAAACTTAATTGCATTCTTTTAAGACACATTCCTTTAAGAAAGAATTGATGATATTATATTTTTAGAAATTTAAAAATTTCAACAAACTTAATTAATAATTTCTTAAGCTTGATTTTATTAATTATTTGATAATTTTAATTTTTTTTAAAAAAATTATCAATTTCGAAAATTTGAAAAATAAAATTTATCAATTTAGAAAAAAATTTAAAAAATTATTATCAAATTCGAAAATTGCTACCCAAAATCGTTCGAAATAGTTTGAAAATAAAAATTATCAATTTCGAAAATTTTAAAAAATATTATCAATTTAAAAATTTTAATATTTTTTAAAAAAATCGCAATTGATAATATTTTTTTAAAAAATTTCGAAATTGATAATTTTTATTTTCAAACTATTTTGAACGATTTTGGGTAGCAATTTTCGAACTTGAAAGTAATTTTTTTTAAAATTTTCGAAATTTATATTTTTTTAAAAAAATTTTGAAATTGATAATTTTTTTCAAACTATTTCGAACGATTTTGGGTAGCAATTTTCGAAATTGATAATATTTGTTTTTTTAAATTTTCGAAATTGATATTTTTTTAAAAATTTAAAATTATCAAATAATTAATAAAATAAAACTTAAGAAATTATTAATTAAGTTTGTTGAATTTTTAAAATTTCTAAAAATATAATATCATCAATTTCTTTTTAAAAGAACGTGTCTTAAAAGAATGCAATTAAGTTTGTTGAAATTTTTTAAATTTTAAGTGTGAGTGCAATTATATAAATTATTTAGGGATGAAAATGCAAATAGGATGAAAATTACAAATGATGTCAACATATAGGACGCAAATTACAAATGATGTCAACATATAGGACGCTTTCTGTTAATGTCAACATATATGACGAAAATTGCAAATGATGTCAACATATAGGTCGTTTTCTGCTAAATGTCAACATAGAGGACCTTTTTTGAAAAGTGGTTAACATAAAGGACTTCCGGTGCAAAATTCCCAGAACTTTTTGTGGCTGTCTCCATCTGAGATCCAACGTTCTCGTGAGTACTCCCAATAGAGTTCCTTTTGGGAAAGTCAACTGGCATTCAATTTTCTCAGCGAGCGTTCCCCAAGAAATGTTTGTGCAACAAGGATAGTTATAAGTTGAGGGAGGATATTAACAAGTTGGGACTGCAAAGAACCAATTTGGTTATCAAGGTTACCGAATTGGGTACATTTCTAATGGCAGGCAGCTGCTACAAAGCGAAGGCAGTTAGTGGAGATTGGTTGCTCCACACTTATTGGAGTCTTCCAAACGCATCCAACTCCCTCCGAAAATGTCGGGTGAAGATCCCATGCCATCTTATAACGAAATGGTCGGGCTGGGATATGTTCAGGGAAAGGAGATCCAGCAGAATTTAGGAACGAAGAGATGTATCGGATGCCAAATGGCAAACCGGGGCTGAGGGGAAGGCGTTGACCCAGGAAAAGTTAAAAAAAATGTCTAGCCACTCTCAAATGAAGGAACGATCCATATGATGGACCATTCAAGTGAACGTATGGCCTGAGAACTCGATGACCAGAAAATCGCAAGTTTTGATACAAGATCAAAAATGAGACATTGACGACCAACTATTTGGTCGATCCCCATGTTTTTCATTATGATTAAATATTACATTTAAATCACCAACAAGTAAACAAGGCATAGTAACTGAAGTAGCATAAGACATTAGAGAGTCCAATACGTGGTCTTGGGGGTCAGGTTGTGGAGGTTTGTATATCGCACTTAGCCAGAAGGTCTGCTCCGTATGAAAGGTGGCCTTCATGTGTACCGAGCGGGAGTTTGACTACATAGCATGGAGTATGATTTGGTTGATAATTCGTATTCTTCATGTGTTATTAATCCAACTAATACACACTTTATACAAGTATACGAGTCAAGTAATAATAAAATGGTAAGTAAATATAACTTACCAAGTATCGAATCCCAAGAGAGTGTGGATCTTTTGGTAGCTATCCAAATTGTTAAACTTTATGAAAGAAAAAATCTTTGAATATTTGAATGAAATAGAAAGATTAAACATGAAATAAAGACGAGCCTATTCTATTAACAAATGTAAGTAAAAAAGAATTTACTTAATTGATTGATTGAGCTTTGATTTTTAAATAGATTAAGGAAAATGTATCTAGGAGGTGGATTTTGTTAATCTTGTATGTGGGGTATTTCATAGACAAAATATCAATGATTCCTGTGTAGCCACTTTCTATTCAATCTTGTTTTGTTCTCATGAGGACTAATTAATTAAGCGCACTTGTGTATCACTTAAGGAACCCTCTAATTCTTAATGATGACATAATGTTAGGCACTCTCCCCTCTCCAGAAGTTCACCATGGCATAGGATCCATACAGAGTTTCAGAAGATAATTTGAGTTGCCAACTATAACTTAGATTCCTCGGTGAACGCTAGTACCGAAGGTCTAGAGATTTATTTGCTTGATCTACTATGCTACTGTTTTGTTAACAATCTCCTATGCACAATTCGACATAATACAAAGTATCTCTACATTACTATACTAATTCAAAGAAACACGTGTGTCAATCATACCAAGTAGCATAAACAACATATAAAAATCAATAAAACAAAGTCTTCAATAGAATTAATCTAAACATAGGTTCAAGGTGCATCCTTATGGTATAACTACATCATCTCCCATACATTGAGAAGTTTCTACTCATGATCATAAAGTACAAACAATAAATTGTATTCAAGTTAAGTAATTAAGAATGGAAAGATTGAACTCTTGATCTCAACGAGGTCTCGCCGTGGCTTCTTCCTCGTTACTCTTTACTGCCCTCCTTATCTTCACTTCTTGATCTTTTGATCACCTTATCCTCTCGACAATGATTGCAATACTTCGAACGATAGAATTCTTGTTAAGAATGCCCTAAATGCCGAATCGTTGTAAACATTGGTTATTGGTATGTGTCTCAAGGTCTTGGTCATCCTCTCCATTTGACAATATTGTCTTGTTGCTCTAGTTTTGTGAACAACCATAACTTAAACTGTAGAGCTGGTCGGTGTTGCCCTAGAGTCGTGCGAGCAGACGTGTTGATCTGCTATGTCATGTGGCTAGCTGCGCGACTCGCGCTGCTTTTGCTCGCCATTTCGTCGCTCACTAGATCATTTACGCTGCGTCCTGCCTTGCTACGGTGGTGTTGCGACCTCATGTTCCCTCTGTGCTGTAGCACGACTATGTGTTTTGTAGCGCTCCTTCCTTGTGTCATCATTCTTATGCTAAAATCCCTCGATAAAAACTACAAAAACAATAACACGAAAGTGAAAGAAAGCCGGTACTAAAATCGCTATAATTTACCGCTCATCAAATACCCTAAGCCTGAAACTATTGCTTGTCCTCGAGAAAGACTTTAAGAAAAGACATCAAGTTCTAATCATTACACCTATGCCAAATCATTACACCTGTAAGTTGGAGTAATGAGACCAGTCAAATCATTACACACCATTGGTAATCAAATTGTCTTCATGTAAATTATCATCGTGCTACGTAGTGTGCCCATGAGTTCGTAAGTGTAAAATATAAGAGTTCACAGAAAATAATGAAATCGCAAAGTTTTACACATAGTTAGTTTACTCCTGCTTTCTACATTTCTCACTATTCTCTATACATGTGGAGTTATCATGTTGAGGGTCTTTAGAACTTTTACCTTACAACGTTAGGCTCGAGTGTGGGATATACTGAGAAAAGACATTTATGAGTTCTAGAAATCTACACAGTAAATAAACTCATTAATTTTGTTTTTCCTCCCATATTTTTGTGCATTTATTTTGGTCATACATTTTAGGCTATTTTTACATATATTTTTTTTGCGTTTTCATTTGCGCGAGTATGAAACCACCTTATACACGGGGTCAATAGTGCTCTCTATTATGCTCATACTCTTTTTTTTAGCTCTTTTCCTTTTAGGCACGTGCTTTGTTTTGGAGCACCTTCCTTATCCCTCCTTGTTGATCTACTACATCCATCTCTAGAAAAGGGTTGTATACAATATTGTGCCTAAGGGTAGATAACGAGGTTTCATAAAAAAAGCCTGCGTAAGAAAAGGCTACAACGGGGTTAATAGATACTCTATGTAACGAGTTTTGGGTTTGAAAAGCCAAAAACGTAATAATGTAGATTATTGGCTAATCTCATCCTAACAGTTCAAATCCACACTTTTTTCAAATATTAATAAATTAATTACTGGAGTTCCATAAGTTGTATGTAATTCCTCATTTTCTCACAAATTTGCTACAATTATCTCAATATTGTCTGCTTATGCTCATTGTGAATGGTGTATATAAAATAAATATGATTCTAAAAAGATTAAGCGAAGTGTGGAGGACCAATGATGGTGTGATCCTCGATAGCTTTGATTACTATTTCTCTTATGTTTGGAGTGTCTCCTCGTTTGATGCATACCATAATCTTGGTTTGCTCCTATGAAACTTTTCCAACGTTGGCAGGTGGTAGAATCCACGAACTTACAAATAAATAAAGCTCTTTGTAACAAGCTTTAAGTGATCCATAGTCAACCTCAAGCTTTCCTTGGTGGTTGAATGAAATGCCCTCGTTCTTATAGCTAACTGCGCAGATGCGAACTCCTTATTTATTTCCCAGTAGCCACTCCACACATCCATGGATTCCTTCTTCATGTTGTAATGTGGGAATTTTAATTATTTCGTCCCATAACTTGACACTTTTTCAAATTTGGTACAATAACTTGGCACCCCTTAATTTTGGTCCAACAAATTTACACTTAAACTGAATTTTGGTCCCATGACCCAAGCTCCGCCCTACTCCACCGCAAAACTTACGTGACAGCCGTTGACTGCGTTGACATCATTTTGGACCCTAAATTGGGACCCACAAGTACACTTGGCACACACGTGATATCCACGTGTATAATTAAAAAAAAGTCAAATAAAACCCCCAAACCCCTTTCCACCACCACCATCTTCATCTGAGCCAACAATACCCAAATCCCATATTTTACAACCAAAATTTATCACCAAATCCCACCTTATTCAACCAATTTGCGCTGATCGCTTGCTCTCGATGGTGAAACAACGACGGTGAAAGATCAATTTTCTTGGGGATGGTGGTGATGGTGGAGCGGAGACCGTGACGGTGGTGGGTAGAAGAGAGAGCAGCGAGAGGGGCGGCGGTGGGAGGTTATCTGATTGGGGAGGTGGTGGTGGTGGGAGGCGGTCGAGTTTGGGGTGGTGGAAGTCGGATTGAAGAGGTCGAGGTGGTAGGAGGCGGGTTTCGGGTGGTGGAATTCTGATTGAAGAGGTGGTGGTGGTAGGTGGAGGGTTTGGGGTGGTGGAAGTCGAATTGTGGAGGTCGAACGCGGCGGGAGGCAGGTTTGGGGTGGTGGAGGTCGGATTGAGGAGTGGTGGCGGGTGGAGAGTGGGAGGAGGAATGGAGAAGAGTGTGGATTGAAAGGTGGAGGTTGATGGTGGAGGAAGGGGGAGGGAGAGAGGGGTTGGAAGGGGGGGGGGGGGGGGGTAGGGTGTTTGAAGAAGAAGATGACTTTAGTTTTAAAAGTTAAGTGGAAAATTGATATTTTTTTGGGGGTTTGTTGTTTATAAAATGTAAATACTTATAAGTGAGTTACTAATTATATTAAAGAGTATTTATAAAATAATTACTTTTATATTGAGATAAAAAATTGTATTTTTTACATAATATAAAAACTAGCTATAAAAAATATAAATCTTATAGTCTTGAATAGATAATTATTACTTAACATTATTTTAAAAAATTATTTAACTTTAACAATTTATTTAACAATTTATTTAACTTTTTTTTGATTTATATGTACGCCACGTGGGTGCCATGTGTACACGTGGTTCAAAATAGGCCAGTGGGTGGTCAACGGGTGCCATATATAATTTTTCGACGAATTTGGGCGGAGTTTAGGTCATGGACCAAAATTCAGTTGAAGTGTCAAGTTGTTGGACCAAAATTAAGGGGTGCCAAGTTATTGTACCAAAACTGAAAAAGAGCCAATTATGGGACCAAACCATTAAATTTCCCTTATAATGTTCGTTTATTCTTGTGCAGTGAAATAGACTTCATGAAGTCAAATGATAGTTGATGGCTCCCTACTATCATAGTGAGCGTACAACTCACGTACAAGATTGTCATTGACGATCCCCAACTTTAATGATAGTTGATGGCTCTAAGTTGATCTTCTTCATGCTAATCCCCAAAACTGCAAAATCTTGCTCATCCACAAAGTCATTGTGCAACAATTGGATGTACTTCTCATAGCACTTTCATGATATGAATGTTGCCAGGTTGTAACTTGGTTGTGCTATGCTAAGTTTCTCCAAAATTGTTGGTCTTTCTGTCTTTGGTCAATCGTATAGTAGCATCCAGATGCCATGTTCTTCTACAAATAACAATAAAAAAATACAATTCTCTTTCAATAAAATTTTATAGATAGGAGAAGTAGAGAAGAAATAGCCTAATCAATTCTGAGAGATATTGGAATTGTAAGAGTAATTAGTGTTATAAATAGGAGAATTCTCAATTAGATTTTAAAAATTTTCATTAAGTTGCATAACTCTCCAATAATAAATAAAATTACAATTGAAACAACTCATCTATCAATGGAATTTAATCAAAAGGAAAATATAAGTTTGGTAAGAAAGATAAAGATAGAGATTGCTCATCCAAATTTTGTAGATTCTGGTTTCTTCATGTCTCCTATTGCCCTTCGAAGTGAGAGACGTGTACTGCAAGAAAAAGTGGCGTGCGATCAAGGTTGATCACGCGATCAAACCTCTGATGCAGTGTGTTGTGGAATGCAAGCGCCACCAAATCAGATTGCGCGTGTAAGGCGCGACGACGGCAGTGGTCGCGCGGCTGATCGCGCGTGGTACTGGAAAATTTGCTATGCGCGTTGTGATTTGTGCTATTCTCACTTTGTCTATTATCGTCTTGCTTTTGACTTGTTCGTCTCGTCACTTATGGTTTCTTTTCACTTTCTTCATTTTTCCTACCATAATTCTTAGCTCAACAAGAAATTGAAATAAAATGATATATATGACTCAAAACAAGATTTAACTAAAGAATCGATAAATAAAAACCTACTACTGTGGGTTGTTTCCCGCACAGCGTTGAGTTTATTGTCGATTAGCTCGACAATTATGGTAAAGAATCAGGGGTCCTTTGGTGCACCAATTGCACCATGGTCTTTTTCCTCATGTGCTCCCTTCTTTACTCTTCCTCTAGTTGGTGGTTTGACATTTGGTTGAAAAGGTGTGTCTTCAAGCCTTGCCAAAGTGGATAGCAAAGTTTGACTCTTGTTGCATGATATGCTCAACAAATCACCTCATTTTGACATAGTGTCCAGAATGTTTCGAATAATTAGAGTTAGGCTGTAGTAAAAGGTATTCGTATGGCGAGGGGTTTTAAACGTGTTAGGAGGGCATAGCCATAAAATCATTCCATATCGCCTCCATGCTGAAGCTATGAACTCCCCCTCTAGTTGTTTAAATTTTAACAAAACCTTTCTCCCCTCACTCTTTGAAATTGCTGTACTATCTTTTTCAGGTCTACCACTATGTCCATCATGATGTGTTGCTTCCACTTCATTTTCTTCGTACAAACCGCGTTCATCAGGATATGAACCTGGTTCGATGGCATCATCGCGTAGTCTTCAGTAGTGATTGAATCTATGAACATTTTTTCTCAAATTCAAGCCCATTGTTGAAAGTTCTTTAGTAATGATTCCTCTACTAGGTTGCATTGTGGAAATGCCATGATCATATATTGATACCTTTCCCATGGATCAATAATTGCTTCACCGTCATATTGTTTGAAGTTAAGAATCTCATCATGTCGCCTCTCTCTCCTTTCAATTGTCATGAATTGGCTACATAATTTATACTTCAAACATTTCCATGCGTATGATATTTAGTTGTAGATTCCATCAGACTAGACTCTCGCTGCTCCCTTAAGTGAAACAAGGAACCAGCGCGTTGATATGTCGATGTCACTCCATCCAAAATTGTTGCATGTTTGGATTACTGCTTCTACGTGTGGGTCAAGGTCTTCTTCCAAGTCTCCACTGAATTGTTTCTCCTCAATTAGTCTGAAGAGATCCAAACTGTTTCTTCCTTGCATGATTTTCTCGCAGATTATTGTCACCCTAGGTCTTTACATTGCCAATTTCGGGTGCATACCGTCCTCCAAATCCTTTGATTGGTAAATTTTAAGCAAAATGAGGGTTCAAGCGTCCCTTCTTTTCTTCCTAGAGAAGTGTGGGTCGAAGTTCATCGAATGATTCTATGCTTCCTCCTCAACTGCAAACAACAAAAGAATTTAGTTTTTTAACAAACAAGCTCAACGACTCAAAAACTAGATGAGAGCGTGCATAGGTGTAAATGTAGTAGAATATATTTTAGCACGAAATTATTACACCTACATCCCACTGTGTCGCAAAAACACAAATCAAGTAATAATAAAATGGTAAGTATAGTTATGAACCATGTATCGTATCCCCAGGGAGTGATGCTTGAATGTATGAATCACTTAAATGCCAAAACACTAATAACTGTCACTTTCTTTTTTCTTCTGTTTGCCAAATATGATGAATGTTATGAATGATTTTTAAGCTAAGCAGCTATGGATGCTTTTTATGCAAAAAATGCCTAATCTAGAATGCACTTGATGGATTGATGGATTGTTTTTGGGTTGTGAACAACTGATTGAGAGGATTGTTTAGAAGTCGGGTTTCACAATGACTTAACTTAGTAGTTCCTAGACAAACCATATATATTTTACCTACGATACTTGATAGTTATTTGATGTTTGCATACCTAATGGATTCATGACATATGACAGGAGTTATCCCAATAACATCTCTATGAGTCTCTAATAACCTATAGTATTAACAAAATCAGCCCAGTTGTCTATTGTTTTAGAAGAGATGTCAAATCTGCAATCCAATTAACTCGTCCGAATAATGCTAACAAAATGTACAATGTCAAGATTGATCTAGTGTGATCTAAAAGTTGCGCAATAGTTGCTTTCGCAAATCTAATGTCACGAATTATGTATATATATATATATATATGTGCGTGTGTGTGTGTGTGTGTGTGTGTAACTCCTTTAGCATTCTACAATTCAGGCGGCCCCACTCGGGTGCTTTCGTTTTATCCCAGCGAGAGTAAGGTTAGTCACATGACATAAGTAACTACTCAATCTAGACTCTCAAGGTCATCAAACATATATTAAGTAAAGAAAATAAATATATTCATAATATCAAAGCTACTCCCCTACTCTAAACGATGAGTATGTTAACTCTTCATAGTTATGAGTCCAACAATCAACAAAGAGTTAAATATCGTAGACAATTTAAAAAGGTAAATAAAAGCTTCTCAGTTCTAGTGGAACATTGTTTCTTGACCCTCTTCGTACTCCCCTTTCATATCTTCTTCTTCACTAATTGTCTTCTCTCAAACAATGACTCGACTTATCTATAATAAGACTTTAAAGGTGTTTTTTTCTCTGGTGACAAATCTCAGGGTTTCTTCTTTTTGAAAGTAGTTGTAAGGGCTGTGAAAACTGTTGTGAAAGTTGTACCCTAACTGCTGAACGTAGCATCCTATTCATAGTTTTTCTTTCCACTCTAGGCTGCGTTTTAAGGTTTCTGACTTTTAGCCCAAACTTTATCTAATCGCGCGACCCCCGCACGATGTGGCCTTAATCGCGCGATGCGGTGGTAATCACACTACTTTCTATTTTCCTACCTGCAGTCTCCTTGTGTCTTCTTTTCAATCACGTTATATTCGGTATTTCCTCTTTTTGTAGTGCCGTAGCGCTTGAACGAACCGACATAGTATCTGTGTCCAACTGTTGTCTAAAACCTCCATTTTGGCCTCGTTTAGCCTCATTTCATCTTGACTCCTTGAATATCTAAAATAATATGAAATAATACTAAAAAAAGTAAATATGATATCATAAGTATTCAAAAGCATAAGTAAACAGATACTTAAATAACATTAATGAGACACTTATCAAGCACGCTTTTGTATCACTTAAAGAATCCTTTAAATCTTAATAGGATATATACAGAGTTTTTGAAGAGAATTTGGTTTGACAGCTATAATCTAGATTCCGCAGTGAACTCTAGTGTCAAAGGTGTAGAGATTTATATGCCTGAACTACTACGCTACTTTTTTTTAACAATCTCCTATGCATAATTCCATATAATACAAGGTATCTCAACATCAAAGAAACCCGTGTGTCAATCATACCAAGTAGAATAAACAACGAATAAAGTTCAACAAAATAATGCCTTTAATAGAATTTATCTAAACATTGGTTCAAGGTGCATCCATACGAGATAACTACATCCTCTCCCAGACATTGAGAGGATTAACTACTCATGATCATAATGTAAGAACAATAAATAGTATTCAAGCTAAGTAATAAAGAAAGTAAAGATTAAACTCTTGATCTCAATGAGATCTCAACGTGGCTTCTTCCTTGTTACTCTTTACTGTCCTCCTTCTCTTCACTTTTTGATCTTTTGATCACAGTCTCCTATTGACAATGATTGTTGTAGACACATTAATTTTGTGTAAAATTAAATTAAATGATGGTAACTCTTAAGATGCAAGAAAAATAAAATATATTTTATTTAATCATAAAATTTTGAGGGATTAAAATAAAAATATTAATTAAATCGTAAGACAAGGAAATAATTGCTCATCAAATCTCAAGACATGGAAAGTCTTCTCCTCCAAGTATCAATATTCAAGAGATTGAAAGAATTCTCCACCAAATCTCAACACAAGGAAATAATTCTCCACCAAGTCTCAATCTTCAAGAGATGGAGAGAGGATTCACTTAGATAAAGTCTTCCATATCAAGGAATTGTAGACGCGATTACAACCGTTCATCTCATCAGGAGATTCTAATTGAGATTCACTCCACAACTATAAATAGAGGTGGTCTTGAAGAAGAAAAAAACACACACAAAAATATTCACAAGTTGAAGAGGGAAAAACTCTAAGTTTTTCGCTCCACCAAATTCATCCATCTTCAAGCGTTCTTCGCAGCATTCAAGGTATCCTTCAACCATCTTCAAGCGTTCTTTGCGGCATTCAAGGTATCCTTCAACCATCTTCAAGGTGTTCTTTGTTAAGAACTCCTTTCATTCCGCTATCAAGCCTCAAGTTCATCCAAAAACCATTTTTTGAAAATGATGTCTCTGCCAAGAAGATCAAATATTCAACATATCCGAAAAAAATCTAAATCAAACTTATACCGTTCTTCAACAACATTCAAGCCAAAAATCTGTTTGATCCGAGATCAAGTCACAAGACCCTCGGAAAACTGTTTTTGAAGATCAAAAGTCCGTACTAGGAAGATCAAAGCCCACATATTCAAAGAACTGAGGACGAAGATCATACCATCCTTTACCAAATTCTCAAGTCAAATCATTGTTCATCAAATCCCCAAGTAAAATCGGTGTCAAATCCCCAAATCAAATCAGTGTTCGTCAAATCCTCAAATTAAATCACCGTTTAATCCGAGATCAAGTCCAAGACCCTCAAACTAACGTTTTTCCAAGTTCAAATCATTTCATCGAAGATCAAATTGGAGATTTTCATTGCAAATTTTGATATTGTTCTTATAGAATTGAATCAGATGATTAGATAGAGATTGAAATACAATTGTACTTTTAAATTTATTCAAATTTATTTTGTAATCTTTTTCTTGTCTTTTAATTACATAATTCAAGAATTTGTCATTACAAATTTGGCACGCTCGGTGGGACCATCGCTACCTTTCATCTCTTTTCCAACAAGTCTCAAATTTGAAGTCACAAGAAGTAAGTGTTGCTCAACAATGGTCAAGACAATAAGGACAGCAAGCGGAGGATCTTTGCAATCGATGTTGAAAGTTTCACTTGTACCGGGGGCAAGGCATGAAGCTAAGGAAGATGGAGCAAGTTGTAGCGCTGACAAAAGCCATTGTGAATCTCACAACTCAAGCTCAAAAACGTGAAGACCACTTGAACCGCCTTCTCCAAAAGCTAGAGCGCAAAGAAGGAGTTGAAAATTCTAAAGAAGTCACCAACAACATTGGAGTTCAAGGATGCATCAAGATTACAATCAACGAAGTTAAAGTGTCACCTAATCTCCAAAATCAAGAGCTCGTGGAAAGCGGCGATCAAAGCATGGCACATGAAAATGCTACTCAAGGAGTTGAAGCTCAAGAGTTTGATGAAGTACTAAGTTAAAGAATCCAAGCCACTTCTCTTTTTCACATGCCAAATTTATCAAGGAAGGAAGAGCAAGGCGCTATGATGCACACAAAGTTTACCGAGAAAAACATTCAAGATGTTGAAGTAGGAGAAAATTCTAAGTCTTCAAGCAAACAAATCCAAGTTTTCCCGCAAGGCCTTGTCTCTGCTGATCAATTGAAGAAGCTCATTGAAGAAGTTGCAAATGATCATAAAGCTCAACACAGGACTACCAAATCTTACGCGAAGCCTTATAGTCAAAGAATAGAGAAATTGCAAATGCCAAAAAGCTATCAACCTCCGATGTTTCAAAGATTCGATGGGACTGGAGACCTAAGACAACATGTTGCTAACTTCATTGAGACGTGCAATAGTGCTGGAACTTATGGAGATCATCTAGTCAAGCAATTTGTTCGATCCTTAGAAGACTTTGCCTTTGATTGGTACATTAATCTTGAACCAAACTCCATTGATGGTTGGAACAATCTACAAATGGAATTCTTCAATCGCTTTTATAGCACTCGGCATACTGTAAGCATGATTGAACTTGCAAATTCTCATCAACAAGAAGACGAACCAGTGATTGAGTACATCAATAGGTGGAGAAGTTTATCCTTAAGTTGCAAAGAGAATCTGTCTGAAACTTCAGCTATGGAGATTTGCATTCAAGGGATGAATTGGAGTCTCTCTTACATACTTCAAGGAATCAAATCAAGAAACTTTGAAGAATTGGCGACGCGAACGCATGACATAGAGAAAAGTGTAAACTCTATTAAAGAATAAAGCTCAACTCGTGGCCTTGATATTGAAAGTGATGATACAGACGACGAGGATGACAATGAAGAGGGCGCGTCGTCAAGTTTTGATCCAACCAATATGCTCCCTGATACGAGCTTAAACTATCTCAAATCCTCAAATTAAATGCCAAAATATATGCTCCCTGATACGAGCTTAAACTATCCCAAATCCTCAAATTAAGTGCCAAAATATATGCTCCTTTATACGAGCTTAAACTATCTCAAATCCTCAAATTAAGTGCAAAATCCTCCTTAACACGAGTGTAAACAATCAAAATCCTCCTTAACACGAGTGTAAACTGTTTGCATATCCAAACTCAAAGAAAATCCTTCAAGTCTTCAAAACAAATGCACAAGTCTCCTAGACACGAGCCAAAAGGTCTACAAATCCTTCTCTTCAAGCAAATGTGCAAGTCTCCTAGACACGAGCCAAAAGGTCTATAAATCCTTCAAGTTCTCAAAGCAAATGTTCAAGTCTCCTAGACACGAGCCAAAAGGTCTATAAATCCTTCAAGTCCTCAAAGCAAATGTTCAAGTCTCTTAGACATGAGCCAAAAGGTCTACAAATCCTTCAAGTCTTCTAGACACGAGCCAAAAGGTCTACAAATCCTTCAAGTCTTCAAAACAAATGTGTAAGTCTCCTAGACACACGAAAAGGTCTACAAATCCTTCAAATTTCCAAGTCTCCTAGACACGAGCCAAAAGGTCTACAAATCCTTCAAGTCAAAGCCTACTTGATATGAGATAAAACTGTCTAGAAATGTCCAAGTCAATTGCTCCATGACGCACTAGCTTAAACTGCACGTTACTCCTGGCCAGCATGAGTAGAAACTGTGTACGACACCCCCTTTAAATCAATCTTGATTTCTTTTGAACTACGTCATGACTCGATTCTTTCATTGGATACGTAGGCAGCTAGAAGTTCATTCTTAACTCAGTCATATCCGGAAAACAATGCTTATGCAACATTCAAGTTGATGGATCTAATGATGAAGCTCACAAATGTTCTAAAATTATGAAGTGGATTTATGGTGGTTGAATTGAAGCACGAGAACAAGAAGAAGAAAGATGTCGAGACTTATCAACTCACTGATGCGTTTCAACAGAAATCGTGAACAAGTCTCGAGGGGGAAATTTGTAGACACATTAATTTTGTGTCTAATTAAATTAAATGATGGTAACTCTTAAAATGCAAGAAATACAAAATATATTTTATTTAATCATAATATTTTGAGGGATTAAAATAAAAATAATAATTAAATCTTAAGACAAGGAAGTAATTGCTCATCAAATCTCAAGACATGGAAAGTCTTCTCCTCCAAGTCTCAATATTCCAGAGATGGAAAGAAGATTTTCTTAGATAAAGTCTTCCATATCAAGGAATTGTAGACGTGATCACAACCGTTCATCTCATCAGGAGATTCTAATTGAGATTCACTCTACGATAACCTCACATTTTGTAGTGTGAAACATCACATTTTGCGACAACGATAACCTCACCGCGCTCATCGCCTTCCTGTCCAGAACCTTCCATACTTTATCTTTCATGTCTGTCAGTTTACATTTAGAGGTTTCCAGATATCCTTGCTGTACAAGTAGTCCTCAATTTTCATCCTCCAAAACCCGTAATCAGAACCATCAAACTTCTCGATTGATTTCCTTGCTTCCATCGTAACTGCTCCCACTGAACCTGATGCTCTTGACACCACTTGTTGCGCAGCAATACGATAACCAAAAAATTATACACGACCGAAAAAGCAAGAAAGACACGTTATTTGTTTACCCAGTTCGTTGCCTACACCTCGGGGCGATACCAATCCAGTATTTTCACTATGTGTTATGTTGTAGGGTTACAACTACAAGAGAAGCTAGTTATATTAAGGACACACTCCTAATATTAGGCAACTTCTAATTATATAATTACTCAAACTCTGCAATTCCCATGAAACTAGGTCTCTACACTCTCAGTTAAACTAGGAAGCTGCATTCTTTGATAATTCAGGCTCCACAAAACCTAACAAATTGTCACCAGAGAGAAAACACCATCGAAGTCTTGTTCTTGTTTAGTTGAGTCATTGTTTTTAGAGAAAATAGTATGTGAGGAAGAAGATAGCAAAATGGAGTTAAGAAGAGGGTCAAGCCACAACGTTCCACCGGATTCGAGAAGCTTTTCTTTATCTCTTTATTTTGTCTATAACTGTTACTTCCTTATTGATTGTGGAATTAATGACTATGATGAGCTAACCTACTCGTTGTTTAGAGTAGGGAAGTAACTCTGATTTATGAATATGTTTATTTGCTTTACTTGATGTGTGTCTAGTGATCTTGAATGTCTAGATTGAATAGTTACTTATATTGTGTGACTAACTTTACTCTCGTTGTGATAACACAGAAGCACAAGTGCCGGACCCCCATAGTGTAGAATACTAAGGATAGTTATATATATATATATATGTGCGATTTGTGAATTTGGATTTGCAAAAGCATCTGGTGTGCGACCTTTAGATCACACTAGATGAATATAGACTAAGTACGTTTTGTTAACACGATTAAAGTGAGTTAATTGAATTGCAGATTTGATATCTCTTCTAACACAACTGAGAACTGGGTTGATTCAGTAATACGGTAGGTTATTAGAGACTCATAGGTGTATGGTTAGGATAACTTCTGCCATATATCACGGACCCATTAGACATGCAAACAACAAATAACTATCAAGTAATGCAAGTAGATATAGGTAATTTGTCTATGAACTATTATTTTGATCTTATTTCGTCAATGTAATAGAACACGGTAAAATAATACAATTGGAGTACAAATAGCCAAAATAATGCTAATCAATTAATAATCGGACTAGCTTGGTCTGGAACACCTAATACAAGCTTACTAGGTTAAACAAGTAAATAACAAGATTAATACGATGTATCAAATTTAGGGCGTTCGATGCTAACGTGTCGAATCGCCGTTGTTCGATGTTAGATGTACAGTGGAGTTCCTGTGTCGAATTAGGATGTGTCGAATCAAACAGATTCGATGTTGTGTTAAGTATCAAATTCAGTACCCTTCGTTCAATACCGTGTCGAATGTTCAAGGTTCGATCCCGATGAATATCGAATGCAGTACGTTCGATCTAGGTGAGTGTCGAATGCTCTATGGCCGATATTGAGTAGCTCAGAATGTATCTTCAATGCGTGCACAGACTACAAAGGGATAGGGTATATATATCAACCGTCCAACGAGTCCCACTGACAGTTGGAGAATGTACATCAAATCGAATCATTTCGATGCACTCTACATCGAACAAGAGTCGTTCGATGCACATCAAACATCGAATAGGGCATGTTCGATGCACTATTAAGGAGGTTGGGCTGCCTCGATATGCGATATTGGGCCAATCCTAAAATATCCCCATCACATAGTCCCCCCAGTTTGGGAGACGGTGTCGAGTAGAAAGCAGCTTCCAAACTTATAAAACACAAGTCCTTGATTTGGAGGCGGTCGGCAGCATACCATCTTGGTAAGTTTTTTTTTTGTACTGGTTTGGAATATTCTTCTTAATCATATGTTTCTTCTAAACGAATTCCAATATATATAGTTCGCAATTTTTTGGTGAAAATTGATGTTCCGCATCGAACAGGGTGTGTACGATGTGCGAGCGCGTCAAACGGTGTCGTTCGATGCTCGATTTGTTCTTTGAGAATGATAGATCCAACCAGATGTGTTCGATATGGGAGCGCATCGATTGGTGCTCGTTCGATGCTCCATGAAGAATAGATCGAATGCTTCCCGTTCAATGCTCTGGTTCGAGGAACTCCGTGGTGGGCCAATCCAGTGCTCCCGCAGGTTAAAATATAGTCGTAGCAAATGAATACGAGCTAATTGACCTAGAAGCCACTGGTTCACTCGCGTGTTATAATCCCGATGCTAATGCTGAGCATGCGGTGCCTCAGAATGGAAGTGATAATTCACAATCGTTGTCATTTTCGGATAATCGAGCCTCTAGTGAGGCTGACGAGGATGTCGAATTCACAACAGGGAATTTGAAGGTAACGTCAAGGTGGCAGAGATGGCGTATCATATGTATGTCTATATGTCTCGCGCCTGTAGCATAGCCGCAAAGGGCTTCGCGAGAAATTTTACATACCGAATAAATACAAAATAGTCTTTTCCGGTCTAAATGATCGCACGCACACTCCTCTGCCCGGGCATATGACAGTTTTCGCAGGCCAGCTTTTGAATGGGCTTCGGTTTCCAATACCAGCTGAGCCGAGAATGCTTCTAAGGTCTATTGACCTCGTGCCGGGACAACTTACGCCAAATTCTTATGGCCATTTGATAGGATTCATTATTATGCTCTGTTTGAGATCGCTAGGCGAGGGGAAGGGTTCTATCATATTAAAATGCAACGACATTGCAAATTTCTGAACGGCGAAGCTACTGGGTACGCAAAAGATTGGAAAAAATGATATTTCTATATCGAAGAGGGATATGAGGGTGAATTTAGGCATTATTGCCGCGAGTGGTATACCGGATCAAGGGTGGCGATACCCCCTGGCATTGTCGCGACGTCATGTGATTGCAATTTTATCCCAAATTTAGTGCGACATCAACAGTTTGATGTTAAAAACTAGTAGAAAGTCGAGTGTTATCTTTAGCTGGTTTGTCCCCGGTTCCGTATAGCGGGAGATTTACTCTTGGTATAATTTTGCATCTTTTTCGATATTTTTCTTTTTGTTAATAATATGAATATCCTAATAATGTGATATTTTTGCACGCCAATTTTCATGGATCGCCACGCTCGCATAAACCGAGCCATTGCTGCTGAGCAAGCAAGCTCTCAAACCGCCACTATTCGGGAAATTCCCCCTCCAAGGAAAAGGAAGAACAAGGGGAAGAAAAACATTGCTAAGCCTTTGGCCGCTGCCGCTGCCGATTCCCATGTCGATCCTTTCGGGAATGAATCGCAGTACTGCACCAGCTACTGGTGAGTTTGGCCATGCTGAAGCTTTTGAGAGTATGGCGGCTAGTCTGGGTGATAATACCGAAGGCGTTACCCAGGCCAAAAGTAGAAGAGTCCACCAGACTCACTCTCAAACTAGAGGGGCTATCCCGCCTGCTGCTCATGCAGGTGGTCCGAGTGTTGGTTGTGGCGTTGCTCATGCAATGGGGCCAAATGCCGGGGTTGGATCTAGCTAGTTCTGCGCACCCACGTTGGGGGATACAAAATCTATGAGGCTGCATCTATTGACGCTTTGAAGACTCTTCTTCCCTACCTTGTTGTGTCTTATCCGGTCTCTGCCCAAGAGTGGAAAATGGTGGATCGCAACGCTATTCATTTGTTGACGCGGTTATAAAACCTTCTTCCCGAGTGAATTGTTCTTCTGAGCTTGCTATGTGAATGTTGATTTGTTTGCTTATTATCTTTTAGGGTCGCGGAATAGTGAACGCCATGTTTAAGGCACTGGTCCATGCTCATGAAACGGCCACAAGTGGATAGCCACAGAACAGAGGCGAGCTCCATAGTGGAGATGCTGATGCCTTAAAGGCTACTCTTGATGCAAAAGAGAAGGCCTTGCAAAAGGTCAAGGAGTATGCCGCGAGGGCCCATGCCGATAGAGAGGCAGTGAAGCAGGCGCAGGAGGCTATTGATCAACTCCAACTACAAGTATCAAATCTCTCGACCAGCAAAGAGAAGCTGACCAAACGAGTCACCGAGATCTAGGTGGAGGTGGCGGTGGAGAAAGAGAAAGCTTATCAACCCGATGGTGCTTGATATTTGTGCGGCCTTAACGAGGTAAAGAATTTTGACTCTTTATATATTTGTATTCTTTTTATATTCTTTCTTGTTAATTTCCTTTTTCCTCGTATAGGTCTCCGCTCAGCAAAGGGTGAATATTGTCGAGGAGTGCCTTCAGAGCAACACCTTCTAAGAGATTAGTGCTTGTCGGTGTGCTCGCGAGGCTCGCAAGGCTCAGGTTGGATCGTGGATCTTACAAGACAAAGTATGTTCGTGGTGGTTTCAAGCTGGATTGGTTGGATCTTACTCTTAGGCCTAACCTAGAAAATCTGCCGCCCCCAACGAGTTCTCAGCCTGACTCTCCTGATGAATTCGTCGTGCTTCTGGAGGACGAAAGCATTGTTATTCGGGGTCTCTCGCCAACGGCTCCTATGCCAGCAACGTACCCTTCCTCGGAGGACGATGATGAAACTGAGGCTGATGCCTGAATGCTCTCGTGTTCATTTCGCTTTGTAATGAACAATTTTTAATTTGTTGTTTTGTGGCACTGAGTCGCCTTTTATGTGTTTGAACTATTCGTAACAATCGTATGTTTGTCCTACGCTTTGACTTTTGATACTATTTTCTTGATCCGCCTTTTCTTTCAATTGTTGTCGTCGCTTTTTACTTTATTTTGACAATTACTATATGTCTCATTATTATTCAGGGAGTCGTGGTGTCTCGTGTCGTTTTTAGACAAAATTTCCGTCCCTTTCTAATAGTTGAGGGAGTGCGGTATCTCGTCCCGTTTTAGAGAGAGTCTCCATCACATTTTAATTGTTGAGGTATCTCGTGTCGTTTTAGACAGAGTATCCATTCCTTTTTAATTTTTGGGGGAGTACGGTATCTCGTGCTGTTTTATACAGAGTCTCTGTCCCTTTTTTAATTGTCTAGGTATCTCTTATCGTTTTAGATAGAATATCCGTTCTATTTTAATTTTTGAGGGAGTGTGGTATCTCGTGCCATTTTAGACAAAGTCTCCGTCCCTTTAGGGAGTGCGGAATCTCGTGTCGTTTTAGACAGAGTCTCCGTCCCTTTTAATTTTTTAGGGAGTGCAGTATCTCGTGCCTTTTTAGACAGAGTCTCTTTCCCATTTTTAATTTTTGAGGGAGTGCGGTAACTCGTGTCGTGTTTAGATAGAGTCTCCGTCCCTTTTTGAATTTTTGAGGGAGTGCCATATCTCGTGCCATTTTTAAACAGAGTCTCCGTCCATTTTTTAATTTTTGAGGGACTGCGCTATCTCGTGTCCTTTTTAGACAGAGTCTCTGTCCCTTTTTAAATAATATTTAATGACATAACATCATGTGGAGATTCAATCGAGCAATTTATGCGATTTGAGATAGTTTTTTTGAAAGTGTCTCTCTTCAAGACGAATTTAAGTAACGGGCATAGAGCGGAGCTTAATTCAATACCTCGGCTTGCTATGTTTCCCAGTATTAGCCCTTGGGCTCAAGTCTACAGTGTACCTGTTTTACGTTATTTCATATTCTGCGCCTCAAGCTTGTCATGGCTGAGAGGACGAATAAATGTTGTTCAAAAATATTCTGGGCACGAACAACTTGCAAAAATTAAATTTGTGCCCCTTAATCGATGTGCTCCATCTGCACGGAGGCCAACGCCTCTACCGCCTCTTTTCCCTGCGGTGGTTGTGAACGAAGTGAATTCACGTAGCAATTCCATCCTTCGATGTGATCTCCGATCACTTCGCCTGTATCTGCGGGAGTTGGAAATTTCACCATCTGATGGTAAGTCGAGAGCAGTGCCCGTAATGCATTTAGAGCGGGCCTTCCTAAGATGCCGTTATACGCAAAACGCATGTCAACAATTACAAAGTTGGCCAATAGTGTTCTCCTTTGTGGCGCCGTTCCCAAGGAAGTTTGAAGCACAAGCATTCTGTGGGGTACAATTTTTGGACCTCCAAAACGGCTAAGCGAAGTTCTCACTGGTTCCAAAGCTTCGCCGTTCTGCCCTATCTTGTACTAAGTAGAGATGAACAAAATGTTGACCGAGCTGCCTACATCTACCAACTTCTTGGTAACGCCGAAATTGGCTAAATCCACCGTTATCACCAACGGGGAATCCAAATTTGTCGTTTGAATGGCCTTGGGTTTCAGCTTTCGTAGATCCGCGGTAGAGAAGGTGACCTCTTTGTGTGGCATGTCATCGATCCTCAATCTATTTGCCATGCTGACAAACTTATCTGACAAAATGAGCCTCGAAATTCTCTTTTGGGCATTGGTGGAATCTGCCCCCCTTAGGACCTCCCGATATCACGTTTATCATGGCCTTTCTGATATTGCCATTCCCAATTTGTGGATACTCGAATGAGTGCGGCTGTCCGATCATCTTTTTTTTTGTTCTTTCTGGGGGAGGGTATCCTCTCGCGGTCCATACCATCGTCTTGTTCTTTCATTTTTCTGACAAACTCCACCAGTTTGCCATCCTTCAACAATCATTCAATCTCCTCCTTGAGATCCTTGCAATACTCTGTGTCGTGCTCCTTCTGATTGTGATATATGCAGTAGTGGGCCGAGTATCTTGTTGCCTTTGAGTCTTTCATCTGTCTGGGCTCTTTCAGCCACCACATTCTTTTTGCCACCCCAAATACTGTCATGATATTTGCATTCAGAGGCGTGTACCGCTTGGGAGATGCGTCTTGGTACCTATTATTCCTGCTCTTATTGTTGTTATAGTTGCGTCTTTGGTCTTCCTTTCCCACCTCCTTCTTTCTCGGAGGCACCACGTTGGGCGATTTAGTCGCCATCATTTCTTCCAAGTGAACCACACCATGCGCTATCTTGTTGATATCTTCGATTGTGGTGGGTTTATGTCTGATCAAATCCCTTGCGAATATGGTGTTGTTAGTCGCTTGGAAGAGAATACTCATCACCATATCTCCACTTGGGTTGTCTACCCTTAGTAGCTCCTCATTGAAGCATCGCATGAAGTCCTTCAAGCTCTCGTTGGTCCCCAGCTTCATGGCTTAAAGATGAGAATGATCCAAAACCAATCTGGCCAGACTCGAGAATTGATCTTTGAACATTCCCCTCAGCTGTTTGTAATCTTTGATCGATCTCGGCGCAATCCAAGTAAACCAATCCATTGCTACCCCGGTTAGGGTGGTTGCGAATATCCTCGCTTGCATGACTTCTTTGAAGCCATACAAAGACAGTCTCCTGTCCAAGTGAAACAAATGATTGTGGGGATAAGTTTTTCATGTGGTAGGTTTTCATGTCAGGGATCTTCTCTCCCTGTCCCAAGATCACAACTTCAATCTCTTCGGAAAATGGACTGCCCCTCAGAATGCTTTCTCTTGGCTGCATTCGGCCTTCAACCACAACTTTCGGTCTTTCAAGCCTTTCCACTCTCCTTGTCATCTCATCATACTGTTTTCTGGAGTCGTGACTCTCTTCACGTCTCCTGTCTTCCTTTTTGAAATTGTCGGATCGTGGATTGACACAACAACTTTGAGAGTTAAGTTGGCGTTGCCTTAACTCAATTGTGATCTTCTTGAATATTGTAACATGCAGCGGAATCAAAAACACAAGAAGATATAATTTTAAGAAGTTTTCAATATTATTAAAAACTTCCGAGCCTTAGGCCAAGTAACCATAAAGGTTTTAACAAAAATGTTCCTCACAACAATTCACTCACGCTCTTTGTTGATCGGACTCAACGAAGCAGACAAGTACGAACTACTTAACTTCTATGAACTAGATGTAAATAGTTGATACAAAAACTTCGCAAAAGCAAGACGAAGACGATACAATGTATGATTAATCTGTCAGAGTTTTTTGCACTATTGTCTTGTCTTCATCTTGATGAACTTCACATCTTTTATAGATTTCTTGAAACTTGCACGCCAAGATGTGTTGCTCACAGTTTTGGTAACTCTTGTTGTTTCGTTTTGAATTTTAGCTTCTTTTTTAACTTGATATCTTTCTTGAATATGTGTTTCCTTTATTACCGATCTAGCAAGGTAACACATCTTCTTCAAATTGGTGTAATCTTGAAAAGAATCAAGTTGTAGAGAACCGCCAATTTGTTTCCTTCTTTACAAACCGTGTTGAGTTGACTATTCAGCTTAACTTGAATTATGGAAACTTCAAGTAAGGAATCTTCCATAGCTCTTCCTTATGATTAAGGTACCTTCCTGGACATAAACATAAACAATTAAAACTGTGGAACTTGATTAATAAGTGAATAAAGGCAAAATTTAAATTTGGCAATTAAAGAACAGTTTTCGTACAGGCTCTCTAGTTTCAATGTTATGCTCAATGTTGTCCCAACATCGCATAACATTGATTCCAGAAAACCCTGCACTTTCAATCTCCCCCTTTTTGCCTTTCTTCACAAAACTAATACCTATTCCAGTCAAGTCTTATATCCAGAAAGTTAGAATCAACAGGAAACAAATCAAACTACTAGACTGCTCCCCCTCAATGCAAGCTAACATATTCAAAGTTAAACTGTCAAAGACAAGTATTAGGGTCATCAATACTTCAAAAGATGTTCATACCTCAACATTGATCAATGTTGCCTCAACATTGAGACCAGTGAGTTTCCTGCATACAAGGTTAACCAGATCAGCAGTTCAAAATATGATTTCATAAGAGTAGCAGTTAGAGCAGTTCAAACAGTAGTACTACTTAGAGTTACAAGCCATAGCAAGATATCAAGGACATGTCCCTTGATCAAAATAAACCAAATAGAGATAAATGTACCAGCAACACAAACATATCAACAGTTCTTAAGAAACAAAACATAAACAAGAAAACTAAATTTAAAAATTGGAACTACTCTCCCCCTTTTTGTGAAGAAGGGAGTTTCTCCAAAATTTTCACCATGTCCTCTAGCTATTTGAGATGATCCTTCCTTTCCTCAATCTCCCTCTGAGTATCAGCAATTTTCCCTATGTACCAATTCAGCAGATGATCCACAAAAGTTGAGGTTATGATCATGCATCCTTCCTCTTTGGACATAGGCACTGAAGTTCCAGCAAACTCCTAAGCCTTCTGCTTCTCAGTTCTTGGTCTCACCACTCCTTTTGGGTTCCAAGGAAGATCTCTCACTCTTGATGCAGACAAGTAGCTTGGGAGAATTGTCAGTTTAGCATCATTCTTCCTCCAGCCCACTGTGACACTTGTCTTCAATCCTTCATTGCTAAGGATTTTGCAGATGAGTGAGGGAAAAGGCAGCATGCCATTCTTCCTTCTAGCAACTTCAGACATTGACTTCAAAATCCTCTCCCCCATATTCACATCTAGCCCATTTTCAATTTTGTACACTAAGAGTGCTGATTCATTAGTTAGTACAGTGACATTCTTGCTTGGCAGCCAGTTGAAGCATGCTATCTTACGCAAGACAGCACTAAGGGAAATGAGTTTTATGGTTGGCAGAGCATCTCTCCAGATTTTGACCAACCCTTCTTTCAAGTCTTCAATCACATCATCATAGTAGGGGTCCTCTGATTCTTCAGTGTGGGGGAATCCACATATCTTGTTGATGGAGTAGAGTTCAATGTTGAAGACTCTCCCCCTCACCCAAGCCTTTCCATATTTTGGAGATTTGTAGTCCCTGATCCACTTGGAGCATGGTCATTCAACTCCATCACAAATTGATGCATCCCTCTTGCCTCAAGCAAGTCCATCACCTTGTGTTCCTTGAAACTGGCCATCTCTACAACTCTTTCAGTGTGAAGTTCCCTTCTCTTGAAAAAATCCCACTTCTTCTCCAACTCTTTGGTAAGATAATAGGGAGAAAAGTAGTCCTCCTCATCCTCAGGGTAGATCACATACGGCCCATCTGAGTATTCTTCTGCTCCTGATGTTGCCTTAACATCAGCAACAACATCAGCAGCAATATCATGCTCTTCATCAGTCTTCTCCTCTTCCACTTCATCCTCAACATCCACCACCTCTATTTCCTCTTCCATAACTTGCTTCCCCTTCCTCTTTCTCTCCGCAGCATCAGCAACAGATTTCCTCTCTTCCTCAGCCTTTTTATCGGCTTCAACAACCTTCTTCCTAGCTAACCTCTCCTTCTGTCTTTTCCTAGCCTCATCACGTTTCTTAGCAATCTCAAACATAGTTCTCAACTTCTCCCTAGTACCCTTGATCTTTTTCTTTTGAGCCCTAATTCACTTACTCACCGATTTATCCACAGATTCACCAACCTCCCCCTACAGTTATATCAACATTAATTTCAGGGTTGGGTTCAGCCATGTTTACCTTAATTTTAGGCTCATCGATGATTGGAGCGGTTGACTCAGCAGTTGGCTCAACATTAAAAGTTGATTCTCCCTGTTTAGACTTCTTTCCTTGTCGCACGTAGGGGATCGCCTTCCTTTTAGTAGCAACTGGAGCACCCTCGGTTTTTGCAGCAGCACCTCGAGTGTGAAAACGGGTGCGCGCAGCTGTGGGTTCACTGCTCAGGGCAACATCTGCAAGAGTATGCATAGGTGACTTGCTTGCCATTGTTAGTAAGAGAGATTTGAGAGAATTTTCAGAGAAAATCGAGAGAATTTTGAGAGTAGAGAGTAAATTTGCAGAAATTTTAAGCACAAATAGGGAATTGTAAGCACAAATATGGAAATTAGGGTTTTAATTCATAATATAACCGTGAATAGTAGAGAGAGAGTGAATCTTAGTGGGTAGTTACTGAATTTTAATCAAATAAAATCTTCCCACTATGTTTTCCCGCGCACAAGCTTTGATGTTTAGGTGACAGGTAACCAAAGCGGTTTTCAAAAATTTTGAAAACTTATAAGTTCATGTTTTCAATGTTGGCATGCGGCAGTGCACAATGTTGGGATAACATTCAATAACATTCAAACCAGAAGGTAGAGGTACAGGTTTTACCAAGGCAAATTCATGTGAGAGCTTGAGATACATCCAAACATACATCTAAAACTTAACCAATATAGCAAGTGAGTAACTCAGACATAATGTTCAGATCAAAATCATGAGTAAGCAACATAGATAACAAGAAACACACATAGATAAGCAGCTATGAATTCAAGGAAAAATTCACTTCCACAACATAGAAAATCACAGAAAAGTGTGTCACCTGCAGTATGTCACCCAAGTTGTATGCCTCAACACATTAATTATACTCCCCCTAAGCCTATACCGACATAGCTCAACAACAAGAAGAAAAAAAAAACAATGCAGTTCTACATGAATGCAACAATGTAATGTCAAACAGGCAGATGGTAAACATATGTGAATAACTCCTCAAACCAGCACATCACGCATCTTGTTATAATCTTTATTATTTACATAACTAATCTGAACCAAAAGCTGAAGATTGCTAAACACAAAGCTAATGTCACTACTGAATGAAGGCAGCCTGAACTCCACACACCTCAGTCACAACATTAACAACAACAGGTTAGGCAAGTACAAAGGCCTTGAATGTTGTCAATTCATTTATCATGCACCCCAACACCCCAACTCCTTATGCATACTTGTTTACCAACCTGCATTCAAGAGAATCACCAAGTGATCAGTGCTACTAAATGTAAGAAATCTAAACCTCAAACACCCTAGAAGAAAGGATCACCCTCATGTGTTCCTTGGTAAAGAAATAGAAACATGTAAATAAGCACAACTGAGTAACACTGAAGTTGTCAACATCATGTACCCCGGCTTCTCCACATGTCCCGTACACCTTTCATATGAATAAGACACAACTGAATAGACATCAAAGTGGTGAACTTTATGTACCCCAGCTTCTTCATATGTTAGGCTATCACAACCTCAGACAAACGGAAGAGTTTTTTTTTACTTTTTCAAAACAAAGATGTGAGACTAATAACTAGAAAGAGTTGTTAATCAAAGAGTTCAACCACACAAACCAAATCTGACAAAACAAAGATTATATGAGACTCACAATGAAATAAATTCAACAAAAGAAAACAACAGAATACCTACTACACCACAACCAATATACCAACGCTAGACAGTGGTGTTATGTCAACCCTAGTTTCCTCAACATTCTCACATATTGCACATGCCAAGAGATTTCTTCAAGCTGAAGAATCTCTCACTATCTAAAGGTTTTGTAAACATATCAACAAGCTGATTTGTTGTCTCAATATATTCAATGATGGTCACTTTGTCCTCTACCATATCTCTCAGGAAATGATGCCTTATGTCTGTATGCTTAGTTCTAGAATGTTGGACAGGATTCCTAAAGATACTTATGGCACTTAGATTGTCACAGAACATGAGAAATGTATCACTATCTAACCCATAATCTGAAAGCATGTGTTTGAACCACAAAAGTTAGGTAACATAGCTGCCAGCAGTTACATATTCTGATTCAGTTGTTCATAATGAAACACAATTCTACTTCTTGTTATACCAGGAGACCAAATTATTCCCAAAATAAAAATAGCCTCCACTTGTGGATTTCCTGTCATCCACATCACCTGCCCAGTCAGAGTCACTGAAACCAACCAAGTTAGTGTTAGTGTCATAAGAATACCAAATGCCTAAAGGAGAAGTTCCAGAGATATATCTAAGAATCCTCTTCACAGCAATCAAGTGTGATTGGCTTGGCTCAGCTTGGTACCTAGCACAAACACATACTGAAAACATGATATCTGGTCTAGAGGCACAAAGATACATCAAACTACCAATCATGGATCTGTACAATGTTGGATCAACATTGCTGCCAGTGCCATCTTTTGTTATCTTCACTGATGAGGACATAGGAGTTTTACAAGGCTCGGAATCTTGTAGCTCAAATATCTTGACCAAATTCCTTGCATACTTCTCATGGTTCAGGAAGATACCATTCTCCAGCTGCTTTACTTGTAGTCCCAGAAAGTAGTTATGCTCACCAATCATGCTCATCTCAAATGTTCCTGTCATAGACTCAACAAACTTGTCTAAGGTAGACTTGTCAGTAGAGCCAAATACTATATCATCCACATAAATTTGAGTAATACATATATCGGAGCTTTTTCTAAGGACAAACAATGTTCTATCTCCATCTCCTCTATTGAAACCTAAGCCTAACATAAAATTGGTTAGCCTCTCATACCAAGCTCTACGAGCATGTTTTAAGCCATACAAAGCCTTCTCAAGTTTGTACACATGGTCAGGATGTTTAGGACCAACAAAGCCTTTAGGTTATTCTACATAAAAATCTTTGTCAATTAAACCATTCAGAAATGCACCTTTAACATCCATTTGATAAAGTTTAATCCTAAGACAGCAATCAATAGCAAGAAGTAATCTAATTGATTCTATCCTAGCTACTGGAGCAAAAGTCTCATCAAAATCTATACCTTCTACCTGAGTATAACCTTGCGCAACCAACCTAGCTTTGTTCCTCATAATTACACCATTATCATCAGTTTTATTTTTGAAAATCCATTTTGTACCTATTACATTCACATGTGATGGCCTATGCACTAGATTCCAAACTCTATTTTTGGTGAATTGTAAGAGTTCCTCTTGCATGGCATTAATCCAGGAACTATCCTTAAGAGCTTCAGTTACATTCTTAGGTTCAATGGAGGACACAAAACAATATGCATTTTCAACAGTACATAAAGAAGACATACAAACGCACAACTTAACCATATCCTTATAATTAACCCTTTCTTTGTTGTGTGTTCTAACTCTTTCACTAATTTGTCCAATTACTTGAGTGGCTGGATGATCTCTTTGTATCCTAGCAGGAGGATCTCTTCTGGATTCAGGAACTATTTCATCTTTAGAATCTGACAGCACATATATTGCCCTAACATTTGAGGTTTCTGGTGTTAAGTCAACATTTGTTCCAGTTTCCAGTTCAGCATCTCCAGCTTCTGTGTTCAATGTTGGGTCCAATGTTGGAGCAACATCTGGAACAGTGACTTCTTCAGTACCTACAGAAACAGTTAAATCATCAAAAATGACATTCACTGATTCTTGTACAGTATGCAATCTTGGATTGTAGCCCCTGAAAGCAACACTATTAGGAGAATATCCAACAAATATACACTTTTCACTTTTGGGATCAAATTTGCTCAAATAGTCTTTATCTTTTAGCAAATAGTAGTTAATAAGAAATTCATGAAAGTGTGCTACTGTTGGTTTTGAACCCTTCAAGATTTCATAAGGTGTCATAGTAGTATCACGTCTAAGATAAACTCTATTACTAATATGACATGCAGTATTCAAAGCTTCAGCCCAGAGTTTCTTAGATAGGTTTCTAGAAATCAACATTACTATAGCCGTCTCTTGAAGTGTTATATTCTTCCTCTCAGCAATCCCATTTTGCTGAGGTGTCTTAGGTGCAGAGAACACATGGAAAATGCCTTTAGTTTCAAAAAAATTAGCAAAGCTTACATTTTCAAACTCTTTTCCATGGTTAGACCTAATTCTTCCAACAAAAGTGCAATAGAGATTTTTGATACTAGCATGCAAAATCTTGAATGTGTTGAATGTTTATGATTTTTCTTTCAAAAACTTAATCTCGGTATATCTTGAGAAATCATCAATAATACAAAGGCATACTTCTTACCATCCAGGCTACTAACCTCAATAGGACCCATGAGATCCATATGTAGCTATTCAAAGCACTTATTAGTTCTAGGGTTAGTACTCTGTACCTGAAGTGGTGGATGAACAACTTTTGTTTGTTTACCTTTCAGGCAGTCTTCACAAACAATTTTACCTGGGCTAGTCAACTTAGGCAGACCTCGTTCAGCCTCTAACTTCTGTAGTTTCTCCAGATTTCTATAGTGCGCATATCCTAACTTCTTGTGCCACATGACAGATTCATCTACCTTGGCATGGTAGCATTCAGCTTCATCTTGAGCAAGATAGCAGTTGACTTTTTATTTTGTACCTGTCATGACATGGACATTGTCACTATTAAACACATCACATGAACTTTTATCAAAAGTAACTAGCAAGTTATCATCACAAACTTGACTTATGCTAATTAAATTTGCTTTCAATCCTTCAACTAACAACACATCCTTGAGTGGTGGAAATCCTTCAACATCCAATATTCATTTTCCAATGATTTCCCCTTTAGTGCCTCCTCCATAGGTAACTGTTCCAACAATCAAAGGGATTACATCTTTCAGGTTGTCAATGTTTCCAGTCATGTGCCTTGAACATCCACTGTCGAAATACCACTTACCTGCAAGGTTAGAGTAACAGCAGAAAAAACAACATTGCAAACAATTTTAACCTTAGGAGGTTTTATCTTTTCAATCCAGGTTCTACTCTTATGTCCTTCAGCTTTGTTACCTAATGTTGGAATAACATTCATATCAGAGGTTCTCCTAACATTGGTACTGCTATTAATTCCTGTTTTCTTCTCAATAACACTTCTGAATTTTTTGCAATAAGGCTTAATGTGACCAGGTTGAAAACAGTATTGACAGATAAAAGTAGGCTTTTTCACAGTGTTGAAAGGAATTTCACAACTCAAGCTATCACTTTCCTTGATAAAACCATCTTTCAAATAGACAGAATTTACATCTTCGGAGGGAGGTTTCTCAACATAGCCCAAACCACTTTTACCTTGATTTCCCATACTCAGCATCTCATCAAGCTTAGATGTGGATGAGTTCCATTTGGCAATAGTTTGTTCAACTTTATTAAATTTTACCTTTACCTCCTTTAGTTCAGCCTCAGTTTTGTCAAGGTCTTTCTCATACAGTTTTAGCATCTCCTTCATGCATCCAATCTCTTCCTTCAGGCTTTTATTGCTCTTGATGAGTTTGTGATTCTCCAGCAGCAGTTTGTGGTAGATAGACTTCATGTCTTCAATGATTTCCTCTTGGGACATTTCACCTTCAAAGAAATATTCTTCATTTAGATTCACTGAGCCATGAAAACAATCAAAGTTAGATTCATAATTTTTAGACACAAGATTAGGTTCAATATTAGCATCATATTCATCCCAATCTCCAAAGAAGGTCTCATGTTCTGATGTTGAGATCCGAGGCAGTTCAGGGGGTCTTCTGGTGTCCAGTCAATCTGAGTGAGTAGCACAGCAGTGTGAACCTCTTCTGATTGTTCTTCAGGTTCTCCAGAACTAAAGTCATCTTCATTGAAATCATCTACACAAACCCAATGTGAATTTCATCTTTTTCTAAGAGTGTTAGCACATTCATTAGCCATATAACCATATCCTTTACATTCAAAACATTGAACATCTTTTAACTTATCAGCTTCTAAAGGAGTAGGTTTTGATGCCATGTACTTCACAAACTTAGCAGGTAATTTCTTATAACCTGGGGAACTATTACTAAGATTCTTTTCTTTTCTTTTTCCTTTAAGGTTCAACTTATTGAATTTCTTAGTAATTTTACCATAGTTTGAAGAAATGAATTCACATTCATCATCGCTTTCATAGTCAAGACTTGATCCTCTTAAAGCAACAACCCTATGTTTGCTAAGTTGTGAGGCAAGCTCCATCTCAAATTCTCTAAGAGTATTCATCAAGACTTGAAACTGAAGACTAGCAAGGTTCCTAGATTCACTCATTGCAATTTTCTTTAGAGCAGATTTAGATGATATTGTTCTCATTGCTTTATAAACCATCTCTTGATTAGTCATAGCAAAACCTAGATTTTCACATTGGTTAGCAATATCAAGAATTTTCTCAAAATAACTATCAACACTTTCATCTTCACCCATCTCAAGTTTTTCAAATTGCTGAAGCAGTTGTCTATATTTGGAATCTTTAACAGCAGAATCCCTTCACAATGTAATTCAAGTATATCCCAAGCATGTTTGGCTTTTGTACAATTCTGAATACTTGAACATGTGATGATTAACCCAACTAAAAATAGCATTAAGAGCCTTTTCATTTGAGTTATAAAGACTTACCTCTGCTGCTGTCCAACCTGCTTCTGGTTTTGGTACTAGATCATCTTCACCATCTCTTGGTAATGTTGGAAGAGAGTATCCATTGATCACGGATTGTCGGGCTCGAATATCAATTGTTTTGATTTGAGACATCATCCTGGTCTTCCAGTTTGCATAATTGGAGCCATCCAAAACTGAAATCCTGTTGATATTAGGATTGACATTGTCCATTGTATTGTATCACCTCCAAACCACCAGTGTAGTTGGTGTTTGGCTCTGACGCCAATTGAAATTGTCGGATCGTGGATTGACACAATAACTTTGAGAGTTAAGATAGCGTTTCCTTAACTCAATTGTGATCTTCTTGAATATTGTAACATGCAGCGGAATAAAAAACACAAGAAGATATAATTTTAAGAAGTTTTCAATATTATTAAAAACTTCCGAGCCTTAGGCCAAATAAAAATAAAGGTTTTAACAAAAATGTTCCTCACAACAATTCACTCACGCTCTTTGTTGATCAGACTCAATGAAGTAGACAAGTACGAACTACTTAACTTCTATGAACTATACGTAAATAGTTGATACAAAAACTTCGCAAAAGAAAAAGAAGACAATACAACGTATGAATAATCTCTCAGATTGTTTTGCACTATTGTCTTGTCTTCATCTTGATGAACTTCACATCTTTTATAGATTTCTTGAAACTTGCACGCTAAGATGTGTTGTTCACGGTTTTGGTGACTCTTGTTGTTTCCTTGTTGAATTTTGGCTTATTTGTGAACTCGATATATTTCTTGAATATGTGTTTTCTTTATTACCAATCTAGCAAGGTAACACATCTTCTTCAAATCGGAGTAATCCTGCAAAGAATCAAGTTGCAGAGAACCGCCAATTTGTTTCCTTCTTTGCAAACCGTGTTGAGTTGACTATTCAACTTAACTTGAATTATGGAAACTTCAAGTAAGGAATCTTCCATAGCTCTTCCTTATGATTAAGATACCTTCCTAGACATAAACATAAACAACTAAAATCGTGGAACTTGATTAATAAGTGAATAAAGGCAAAACTTAAATTAGGCAATTGAAGAACAGTTTTCGTACAGGCTCTCTGGTTTCAATGTTATCCTCAATGTTGTCCCAACATCGCATAACATTGATTCCAGAAAACCCTGCACTTTCACTTTTCTTCCCTTCTTGAGGGTTGTTCTTGATGATTTCCTCTCTTTTCTTTCCTCCTTGTCTCACGGTGCCTTCTCGACTGCACCTGTATCGACTTGGGCTTTCCTCCTTGGTCCCCGCGGACTTATTTTTCTCTATCCTCACCTCCTCCAAATGCAGGTTTGCTCCTTTGGTCGTCTTGGCGCGACTTCTCTTTCGCAGCTTCCCTCGAAGCTCTAGCAGTGGAACCTTGTTCATTTACAGCCCCCATCTGCACTGCCGGTGGTGGCGCATGTACTTATGGCGCATGTGCCCTAAATTCAGTTATGGCAGTCTTCACCACGTCCATGATCTCTTCTCTCGTCATGTTCGAGGCTGATGATGTCATTGTGGTTGGCCCTGTTACACCAGCATCCTCTCTCGGTACCTCTTCTACATGGTGTTGGCACTCTTGTGGGCACAGCCGGTGGTTGCTCATTGTCTGGTACCGTTCGGCTTGTTGAAGCCCCATCAACTTCCTCTTTTATACCTTCTGCAGCTCTACTTTTCAACCGAGTAGTAATTTTAGATGCCATACGTAGTAAATTTGAAATATGCGGTGTTCCCACATACGCCGCCAATATTTTGGTCTTATTTCGTCAATGTAACAGAACACAGTAAAATAATACAATTGGAGTACAAATAGCTAAAATAATGCTAATCAATCAATAATCGGACTAGCTTGCTCCGGAACATCTAATACAATCTTACTAGATTAAACAAGTAAATTACAAGAATAATACGATGTATTGAATTTAGGGCGTTCGATGTTGACGTGTAGAATCGCCGTTGTTCAATTTTAGATGTGCAATGGAGTTCATGTGTCGAATTAGGATGTGTCGAATCTAACAGATTCGATGTTGTGTTAAGTATCGAATTCAATACCTTTCGTTCAATACCGTGTCGAATGTTCAAGGTTCGATCCCGATGAATATCGAATGTAGTATGTTCGATCTAGGTGAGTGTCGAATGCTTTATGTTCAATATTGAGTAGCTCAGAATGTATCTTTAATGCGTGCACAGACTTCAAGGGGACGGGGTATATATAGTCGCTGTCCCACGGGTTCCACTGACAGCTGGAGAATGTACATTGAATCGAATCGGTTCGATGCACTTCGCATCGAAGAACAGTGGTTCGATGCACATCAAATATTGAATATGGCCTATTCGATGTACTATTAAGGAGGCCGATGCTGCTGGGCCGACCCAATATGCGATATTTGGTCAATCCTAAAATATCCCCATCAACTATTATGGTTAAATCATTGTGAAATATGACCTCTAAACCATATTTCCAATTATTTTTTACAACCACAATCAATCGATCAACCATTAAATTATGATCTTAAGTTTTGATTAGTTAAGTTAGTTGATCAATCTTTCTTCCAACATTCTTAGTTTAATCGTTTAATTATTTTCATTAGTTTAATAGTTTTAGTGATTTAATTGTTTTCTTGCATTCAAAACCAAAAACCAAAAAGATATTTAACTATTTTTTTGCATTCTTAGATTAATTGCCATTGCCTTCTAGATTCAACATTCTTAGCATAAAAAGCATTCAAAGCATCTTTAGTATAGAAAATCATTCATATCATCCATAAACATTCATTACATCCTGCAAACACAAGAGAAAAGATAGTGACAATTGTGAGTGTTTTGCTTTTAAGTGATTCATACATTCATCCACGACTCCCTTGGAATATAATACTTGGTTCATAACTATACTTACCATTTTATTATTACTTGATTGTGCACTTGCAACAAAGTGGAATTTAGGTGTAACATTCTCGTGTTGACTTATATTCTATTTTATTACGCTTAAAAATATGCTCATCAATTACAATAGTTCGTACAATGGAATTGGTGAGGCAATATCATCCGGGCCCGGATAGTCAGGGTGTTTGGGGATATTGTTACTCAAGTATTTGTGTTCGAAACCCCAATCTCCAATTTGAGGAAATGAGGCAAGGTAGTTTTATTAAGGACTTTGAGTAAAGTACAAGGGTTCATGTGAAGTACATGAGTTAGTGCTAGAAAAATGCGATAAATTCTTAGTACAAGTAGAGTGTATGACCATGGAGAGTATTGTTGTTTTCGTGTGGAGAGCAATAGTGCTTGAATTCCCATTTTGCTGAGAAATGGGGATTATTTATAGTGTAAGTTAAAGGGTCTTTGGCCAATGAGGGCCGGTCTTTGCCGCTTTTGCGGGTGCCCAATGGTGTGGGAGTCTTCTGCACCAATGGTCTTCGGAGGTAGTTTAAGCCAATGCATGTAGTTCGGTCTGCACAAATGAATAGTCTGCACCAATGGTGTTTGTTGCTTTCTACCACAATGAATGAGTTGGACCAATGGGGGAGGGTGTTTCCTCGTTATTAGGGTAGTAGTGACGTTGGAAGAGTTAGACCTATAGGGGATGGTCTTTCCTCATCATATGGATGGTTGTGATGTTGGGATTGGTGATGACGAATAATGCATCTTTTGACGTGAGTCATAGGTCGTGGTCGATTTGGTACGTCCTTGTGGGTCGTCTTGTTGATCATGAGTTGATTATGGTGGGTCTTTTAACTTTCCTTGTCTTTACTCGTGTCCTTAATGTTGGTTATGTGCTCATGTTTCCACAATTTTGGCTAAGTGTTGGTCACGGCTCTTTGGGCGTCTCGTGGGGTGTTGATTGCTCCAAGGGCGGCTATTTTTTCAGACTGGGGGGCTCAGGTGGTTTTGTCGTGGGTACCATGATCTTAGGTAGGGCTTAGGTTGTTGGGGAGGGGGGACGTGTTCGAGCCTTCATGGCTTCACCCCATCCCGTCTAAGAGGCATTGACCCGGTTTGGGAGTACCTTTCTCCGAGTGTTTAGACTGAGTTCCCTTGATGGGTGTTTTCGGGTCGTGACTCGGGGGTACCGTCTCCAGAGTTTGGATCATCTACCTTTATTTGGGCAGAGGCGGGTTATGGTCGTTATGTATTTTCTCGCAAGACCGTGGATAATTGTTTTTGTTAGGTAACTGCTTTTTCACCCCTCTCCGAGGGTGGGGTAGATTATGCATAATCAGGAGTCCCTCCCAGTTCCGAGTGTATTTTGTAGAAACACTTGGAACTCATTAAATGAGTCCATGTGCTGTCGAGCTTTTTCAAAAATGTGGTCCATCTTGCCACACGTGGCGCTGAGTTGGCCACGCGTCAAGGATGTCGTTTGAGCTGCTCCGCCTATAAATTGAGGTGGCTCGTAGTGATTTATCTTCATTCACCGGAGTCTTCTCATTTTATACTCTCTTTTCTCTCTCTCTTCGGTACTTTGAATTTTTGTCTGTGATCTGATGGCTTCTGCGAGCAGTTCCGGCGAGGAGTCGTTCGGTATGGTGCGACGACGGACGGCGTCTGATGTGGCGGCGGGAGGTGCTGTGGGCGCCTTATGCTGAAGAAGCATCGCGATGCCATCATGTTGGTTCTGGTTCAGCGGAAACTTCTGCTAAAAAGGCAAAAAAGGTGATGACGGCGGCGGCGCTACCTAGGGCTTTGGCTGGTGGTGTACAAAGTTCGGTGAAGTCTCTGGACAAGATTGAAGTCGAATTTTCCAAGTATGGGGCGAGTACTGATGGTCCGGAGCTTGCGGTACCTCGAGGTCACGAGAGGGCGACTTTTCTTTGCTCTGGCTACTACACCGCCTATTTCGGGCAGATCAAGGCGAGGCTGAGATCTTTCGTCCCTGGTTTCTATTGGGAGTTCTTAAAGGCCTGCATGCTCTGTCCGAGTCAAATTTCTCCTAACGTATTGACGGCTCTGGCGGCGTGTGCCTTTATTTGTGGGGCCTATCCACACCCCTATACGGTGTACAGGTTTTTCAGCACCTTTAATTTGGTGAGCTCATCGTCAGACAAGCTTTTTTACACTTTCACCATGCAGAAGTGGACGAAGAGGATTCTTCATGACGTCCTGAGTTCTCACAACAGCTGAAAGGAGACATTTTCTTCGTCTGACCCACATCCCAGGGCCTTCTGGATAACGTTCTCAGAGAGTGGAATCTCGACCCCCGAATTCTAGTAGACCTGGACCATGCAAAGGTCAGGGAGGAGTTGATAGAGGAAAGGTTCTTTGACCAAGGTTTTAGCTGGAACAAGATGTCACATGTCAGGGCGTTTTTGGCCCTTTATGAGAAGTGTGGTCTGGACGGCATAATGGCTTTAGAGTCTTCCGTGGGGATCCATCGTCCCGAGATTAGTAAGTTTTTTTGATATTTTGGCAGAGATTCCTTCTTGGGGTTTTTTTCCCTTTTTTTGAGTCGGGATCTTGATCTTGCAGAGAATATCATGGGGACGCTCAAATGTGATTCTCCCCCACCTCGTCCTTCTAAGAAGAAGAGGAAGAAGGCCATTGCTCTTAAACCTCAAAGGACAGGGGGGTCGGCTACTTTGGCAACATCAGTTAACGAGCCTTCTGGAGAGAAAAGCGCTTCAGCAGAGGCCCTCTCCCGTACAAGCCAGTCAAGTGAGAAAGTATCAAACTGGTCGAAAGAAAGAGGCATCAGGAGCAGGCCGAGGTCTCCTCCAAAAATAAGGTGATCTTGGTCTAGGATTCTGAGGACGAGGGTACTTTTCTCGCTCGGGTGGGAGATAGTCCCATCGCCTCTCATCTTTCCCCATTTGCGTAAACGGGGTTTAGGGCGACTAGAGACTGGTTCACATTGCACTATTCTGCAACCGTGTGCGCTGACATTGGTGGTACCCTATGGTCAGCCTTCTACTCCCCAACCCCCGACCGCATGAATGGATTCGGTGGCTGAGAAGTCTTCTTCGCCCCTTCCCAAATGTCTTAGAGTTGGGCTTTCTCACTTCCAGGTCGCTCCTGCTGAGGAAGTCGGGACGTGGGGTCAGGACACCTTTCCTCCGGTGCAATCGTTTTTCAGGAGTAAAGCGAGCCTAGGAGCTCAAACTCTGGGTCTTTCCAACGAGTTGGCTCGTCTTGTCTCTTCTTCAACCCCCTCTTTGCTGGATGCCCAGAAGTTGGGCTTGGTTGCGCAACTGTGTGCGACCTTGGTAAGTGATGTTGTGGTAAGTATGTTTATTTTTTCTTCTCGAGTTTCTTTGACAGACACTTGTTTCTTTTGGCAGGCTCTCGTGGGAATGAGATGTCTGTTTCGGTTCTACGAGGAGGCAGCCCGATAGAGGGATGCTCTGAAGGGATTGAAGCAATAGTTGAAGGATCGTTTGGAGGCTTCTGAGAAGGCAAAGGAAGCCTTAGCCGAGTGGGAGGCTGAGGTGGTCGGACAGCTCGAGACTTCAGAGAAGTTGGTGAGGTCACTTTGAGAGGTTATGGAGAAGACCACTGCTCGCAAGAGGGAGGTATGGGAGCGGCTCGCCCCCTGCTTCGAAGGTCACCTCATGTGGGGTTTTCGAGCTTGTTGACAGCTTGGCATTGCGAAGAACTTCTTCTGGTTCGACGTTAACCCCAAAGGCTATCTATGACCCGGATGTTTCACCCTGGGAAGCCAGTGGATACACTGAACCTCCTCACCAGTTGTGGTTCGGAGGCCCGAAGTTCTCCTGTCCCTTCTACGATGGCAGCCCCCAGTCACATCCCTCAGGCGTAGATAGCTATAGGGATCCTTATGGCCATGTCGACCTTAGTTATTTTAGTTTTTTTTCATTCATTTTTTGTGGTTGTACTGGGTCGTCCCCTCCCAGAGGTTTTGATTGGAATTTTGAAGTTTGTTGTATACTCTGTCGTATATTTTGTTTTTGGCCTTCGGAGTAGGATTTTCCTTTCCTTCTCCACGGGAGGAACTTTTACCTTTTCTGTTCAACTTTTTTTGCATTTACCACGACCATAGGTTTTTTTTTGGTTGTGAGTAATCGCGATCGTCGGAGCTCGGGGCTGTTATGGCGCCATTTTTGTGACTTGTCCGAGGGTAACCGTTTTGTGGGGAGGTCGATCGAGCTTTCCCCTACCGGGCCTCGGCGCATCACATTGGGTACCGGCCTTTAGCTCCGACAATGGATCTATACTTAGGAAAATTTTCAAAAATTTTAAGTTTCCTTGGTGGTCGTGGTAGACGTCTTCTGATGGAGATGGTTTGGAGTACAATTACGGGGTAGTCGTGGATTTGAATTCGCCCACCTTTTTGTTTTACCAACCACCCGCCTTGGGAAGAGGTGCCTCATTTATTGCGAAGAGACGTGGGAGTTGGTGCACCGATGTAGCTCCCCTATGATGAAGTTTGACATGCTTGGGTTACAGTGCTTCGGGGAAGGTTGCGGTTCAGCTGGGTCGTGACTAGGGAACCGAAAGGTCCCACCTTTTAAACCGTGGGCGTAGAAGCAAGACGACTTGGGATATGAACCATCTTTTCCTGCCTATATAAACGTCACCACCTTTGTTCTTCTTCTTCATCACTTCAAAACTCCTCTTGCCTTTGCAAAAACACTTCTCCCTTTTCTTACTTTTTTACAACAATGGTTTCTAAGGCCGCCACTGGATTTTCCAACGACGAGGATTCACGTGATTCTCCTGTCTCTCGTCCTCCGCCACATCAGAGTAGCGCTTATGCTTCTCGTCGGAATTAGTGAAGAAGGGCAGCGCATTCCTCCCCTATTTGTTCTAACTCACGGTATGGGAGCGAGGTGGTGATGCTGCCGTTTCGCAGATGATGACAGCAGATCATGTCTTTGTGGACTTCACCGTTGGGCTCCCTACTAGAATGCGGTGGAGGGTGCCGTGTTCCGGAGCGAGCATCTAGACCAAAGTGCATGACCGGTAGGCTTCGGGTTGCATCCATGCCCTCCATGATGAATATGGTGGAGATAGGCTCTTAGTTGGCGGAGTACAACGATCCCCTTGAGCAATTTCATATCATCATCCCCTGAGAGACGCATAGAGCTTTTGACCCTCCCAAGGGTCATATGACGGTATATGCGGAGCAAGTGCGTAGCGCACTTTGCTATTTTTTCCATCTGGTGATGAGAGAGCTCCTTGAGTTCTGACAATTGTGTCCGAGCCAACTAACTCTGGCCTCTTACCACCAGCTGGTGGGGTTTATACTCTGCTGCCATCTGTTATACCTCTCGTGCACTCCTACGACCCTGATGGGGGCGTTTATCTTGCAGGCCACCGTGAATGGCTCGCCCTTCTTCTCACTCTAGGTGCGGGATAGTAAGCGGGTATTCCTAACCGCGGCGTCCAACGGTCCTGCCAGTAATGATGACTGGCATCAGAGATATTTTTTCATGGCTCCCCTGGGAGAGTCGTAAGATCTTTGGGAAGGTGTGCCCCGAGTTTGGGGGTTGGGTTATGTTTACTCGACCCCCTGGATTGCTAAAAAGGCTACTTTCTATTTCGAGGGGATATGCCTCTTCGACAGTCTCTATGATGTGTCATCGATGCACATCAGTCCTATGGTCTTGCTTCTGGTCTGTCTGCAAGATGGCCTGGTAGAGGAACGTCCTAACCCATTGACACTTCGACAACACTCAGATTTCTAAGTGTTTTTTTTGCAAAAAAAAATTTGAAAGTTCCTTGAAACCTCTAATCCGAGTATATAGAGTATATATATATATATATATATATATATTTTTTTTTTGCTGGCCCTTCATGATGTTGGTCTGTAGGTGCATAGATGGCGTCTCATGCTCGTCGACTCTTTAGAGGTGACTTGTTAGCACTATCTGATAGAGGTTCGGATTTGTCTTTGTCGGGGGGTGTGGTTTATCTATGACCTCGGAATCTGCAGGGCCCTCAGATTCTTTAGACAGCGAATACTGCCCTAAGGCTCCCGAGAGCCCATCTGCTGCTGATCCGGATGTTGTGATGGCAGAGGCTGACAATGGGGTTAGCTCCAAAGGTATGCCCCAACCTATGGACCCAGTGGTGGCTAAACGTTTTAACTATAATTTTATGCCTCCGTTTAGTACCAAGCTTGATTTTGGGCCCTTGCCAATATCGTCATTTGACTTGAAAGATAAGGCGTATGTCGTTGGTAGCCTTTCAAAGAAGAGGGATGGGGATCGAGAAGTTGGCGCATCTTCCTCGAGGAAGGATAAGGGTGGGGAGGTGACGGAACCTTTCTTGTTTGTAAACGATTGTCGCCCTCAAAGAAGAGCAAGCTTAAGCTAACCCCGGAGGAAGAAGAGTTTCTTCGTACTCATGTGGTGCCTTTGAATTTTATTTAGGGATACAAGGACCCGGCCCCCTACAAGTCTTTTGTTAGCAGAAACTTGAACAATGGGGATCGTGAGATTCTAGGGGGCTTTCGTGATGCCGCTTTGTGGGAACTTTTTTGTCAGAGCATCTGTGAGGTAATGCCCGCTCTTTTAATCATTGTGTTTCTTTTATATAATTGTTGTTCTCATGATCCATCTTTTATTTTGCAGCTTACTGTGCTTGGGGATGCGGTAGACACATATAGGGCCGACCCTAGTGTCCTGAAACCTGTGGGGGAGGAGCGTAACGCTCTCCAAGCCTCACTTAGACATGCTCGCGAAGAGACTGCCTGGCTGGAGGCAGCTTTAAAGGAGGCTTGTGGGTGTATGGTCGATTTGATAGCGTCCTTAAATTAGGACCTGGGGGACTTGAATAGTGGTTTTAAAAAGGTGGAAGCAGAGGGCTAGAGAGGCCATTCGAACTGTGAAAGAGGTCAACCCGCTCCGGAAGGAACGGGATCGATTAACCCGTCAACTCGAGGATGCATGGAGAGAGCTTTAGGCGGGTGTTTCCAGTGCACGTCGTGACTCGGTTGTGATGCCCCAAAACTATGTATTAGCATCGACGAGGGACCTTGTTAGGATCGTATATGAGATGGCGGTGTCCTGCTTCGTTTCTCTCCCTGGCGTCCCTCAAGGGCTGGCGCTTCCCAGGTTGGAGTTTTTCTCAACCTCCTCCAATGTTACCTCTTTGCACCTTCGTAGGGCCACTTCTTGGGTTTTAATGATGCATGACCCGACAGAGTTATCTACTGAGGAATGTCGAGCCTGGATCAAAGCTGAAAAGTGCCCCGCCAATGAGTAGTTTTAGTCGGGCGTTACCCTTGTTTCTTTTTTGTATGTCGCTCTATATGGGCGTGATTTTTCCGTTGTGTATGAGCATTTTTTTTTCTAATTTTGCACTTGTATGGTCGAAGTCCCCTCAATTCTCATTTTCTGTTTTGGTTGGTCGTTTTAGACCTGTTAATGGAAGACTACCTTTTGGGCTCTTTGTTAGTCGTAAGACTGAAATTTTTATCGAACATAGTTATTTTAGTGTTAATGGTATACTTGGTTTTCCACGGGTACAACTGCTAAGTCAAAATACAAACATACTAATTACGTGAACAAAATTGAGTCAGCGTAAGGGGTCGACTACAGATCGCCTTTTAAATGTAATGCTTTGGAAGGTTAATGCAGTTCCAAACTCGTGTGAGCTCTTGGTCATTCACATCCATAAGTAGATAGGTGGTAAGACCGAGGATCTTAGCGATCTGATAGGGGACTTCCCACTTTGGGTCCAGTTTTCCAATGTTCTTGGAGGCCTCCTCCCTTTGAAGGACGAGATCTCCGACTTGGAAAGAACAGGGTCGAACATTGGTGTTGTAATACTCGGCCATGTCGGCCTTGTAAAATTTCGCATGGGTAGCACATTTTATTCGCCTTTCTTCTAGGAGGTCTAGGGCTAGGGCGAGGCCGGCGCTATTTTGGGCTTCCTCGTATTCCTAGACTAGTAGACTTTGTTTCACCACTTCGGAGAAGACTATCGACTCGGTACCGAAAACAAGGCTTTAGGGGGTTTCACCTATCACAACTAGTGGGTAGTGCGATAGGCCAACAGTACGCCGGGGACTTATTTAACTCTTTTTGATTGGTATTGATCTAGGCGGGCTTTTATCATTTTTAGGAGGGTTTTGTTGGTTACCTCTACTTGGCGTTTCCTTGGGGGTATCAGACCCTTGTAAAGCAGTGTTTGATTTCCCACTTGTCGCACTATTATCACAACTTGGCTGGTGATTTTAGATAAGGGGTTCCGATTCGACCCACTTGGTGAAGTAGTCGCTACTAGCAAGAACTTCGTTTGTCCCCTATCGGGGACCATAACTCCCACGATGTCAATTCCCCATTGGGTGAACGGACAAGGGACGTTGTCGGGTTCCCAAGGGACGCCATGCTTATGTTTCATAGGGGCGTGAAACTAACAATTTTCACACATCCGGGCTTTGTCTTCGCAGTCTGCTATCATGGTCTGCTAGTAGAATCCTAGTTATAGGACTTTAACAGCCAAGTTCCTTCCACAAGAATGATTGCCACAACATCCATCATTAATGTATTTCAAGGTTAATTGCACATGTTATTTGTTGACACATCGGGAGGTCGGGTAGGACCATGAACTCCAGAATAGAACCCCGTTCTGTATGTAGTATCGGGTGTACTCTAGTACATGGTGCGTTGCTTGGCTCGGTCGTGAGCAAACTTTTTGGGATTCTTGATTAAGTCAATGATCTCGAATGTCCAGTCCTTCTCGATGGGGGCTATCATCTGGATCTCTTCGTCTTGACTCTGCCTTTCATTTCTGGGGGTCGAAAAGAAAGTTCTTCTTCGACTATTGATGTCTTGGGCTTGACTGGCCAACTTGGATAAGGCGTCGGCATCTTGGTTTTCTGACCTTGGGATCTGCTTGATGGAGAATTCTTGGAACATGTTCGTTTCCGTCATGACTACTTCCAAGCATTTTTTAGGTTTTCCTCACGAGCCTCGTAGGTTCCAAGGATCTGTTGAAGCACGAGTTGCGAGTCGCTATGCACCAATATTCTTCGTATTTTTGCCTTATTGGTAGGCGCATTCCTAGTAAGAGGGCTTAGTATTTAGCCTCGTTATTGGAAACAGGGTATTCGAGATGCACGACGAACTCCAAAATAGTATCTAGCTCGTCTGAAGCTATTTTCCTGATGATTATTCCTACTCCCTCGTGGGTGGTAGGCCTGTCAAGGGTAGGGTATTACCCTACCCTTGCCCTGGATATTAGTTAAGGGTCTGGACTCATACCCTATTGTTAGGGTCTGGGTCCGGGTCCAGACCCTTACCCTAAATTTATTTAATTCAGGGTAAGGGTCTAGACCCTACCCTTTTGTGAGAAGGTCACCGGGTCTTACCCTATTTTTTTAAAAACAAAAAACAACTCAAAAATTAAAACAACTCCTAAATTCTCTCTCTCTATCTCTCTCTCTCTCTCTCTATCTCTCTCTCTCTCTCTCTCTCTCTCTCTCTCTCTCTCTCTCTCTCTCTCTCTCTCTCTCTTTCTTCGCTCTCTCTCACAGTCTCACCATTAACAGCAATCAGTCTCTCTCACCACTGGCGGCAAGGATCCCCGCAAACAACTCGCCACTAAGGCCGCCAGGAAATCGGCTCCGGCCACCGGTGGCGTGAAGAAGCCCCATCGATTCCGCCCTGGAACTGTCGCTCTCCGTGAGATCCACAAATACCAGAAGTCCATCGATGTTCTGATCCGCAAACTTCCGTTCTAGAGGCTGGTACGTGAGATAGCTCAGGATTTTAAGACGAATCTAAGGTTCTAGAGCTCCGCCGTCGCGGCACTTCAGGAGGCGGCGGAGGCGTACCTCGTTGGACTATTTGAAGATACCAACCTTTGCATTATTCATGCTAAGAGGGTGATCATCATGCCGAAAGACATAAATTTGGTTGAATCGAGCGGTGATTCGATATCGAGTACTCGTTCGTCGATTACTTGCCAAGTGTTCGACGTATTGCCGGAGAAGAAAAAATACAAAAATACAAAAATTTTCGGGTCAAAATGAAAAAACTAAAAAAGTTTGGGGGCACAAAAGTAAAGAAGAAACAAAAAAAGAAAACTAAAAAATGTGAAAAAAAAAAGAAAAGAAAAAAGAAGCTGACTGAAAAAGTAAATAAACAAATACAACAATTTTGTGGTCAAAATGAAAAAGCGAAAAAAGTTTGGGGAGCGCAAAAGTAAAAAAAAGCACAAAAAAACTAAAAAATGCGTTGAAAGGGTGAAATAATGAAAATATAAGCTATAGGGTATATTTTGTACCTACCCACTTAACAGGGTAGGGTACGGGTCTGGGGAAGCGGGTCTTGAGCGGGTAGGGTATGGGCAGGGTCTACAAACTCCCACAGGGTATTTAGAGGGTATGGGTAAGGGTCAGGGTAATACCCTACCCTTGACAGGCCTAGTGGGTGGTATTGGACGATCCATCAATGTAGAGGTTCCATAGGGGTTTTGGCTCGTCCGTTTCAGGTTCTTCATGCATTTCAGTAATAAAATCAGCTAACACTTGAGCCATGATAGCTGGTCAGGGGGAATATGTAATATCGAATTCCCCTAATTCAATAGACCACTTGATCATTCGTCCAGACACCTCAGCGTCGCTGAGGATGTTCAGTAAGGACGATGATTGGATGGGTCAGGAAGTAGCCTCTAAGCTTCCAGGCTGCGGAAACGAGGGCTAGTCCGACTTTTCTACACTAGAGTATCGGGACTCAGCACCAATGAGGGTTTTGCTAACATAATAACTGATTCTTTTCCCATGGCTAAGTACATAAAGAGCATTTCCTTGGGAACGGGTTTCACACGAAGGGGCGGACGGACCAAATACTCTTTTAGTGATTTGAAGGCTCTTCACATTGGTCGCTCCACTAAAACTCCCTTATATTCATGAGAAATTCAAAGAAGGGGAGGCCTTTCTCAGAAGAGCGAGAAATAAACCTGCTTAGCGAGTCCATCCTGCCCATTAGCATTTGGACGTCTCGCACGGTCTTTGGCGACTCCATGTTGAGAATGGCTTCAGCTTTTCTTGGATTAACCTCGATCTCATTTTGGGTAACCATATATCCCAGGAACTTTCGCCCTCGGATGCCGAAGGAGCATTTATGAGGATTAATTTTCATTCCTATTTTTTCCATGATCTCAAAGGCTCTAGCAAGGTAACAAGCGTGATCTTTCTCCCTCTGGCTTTTTACGATCATGTCGTCAACATAGACTTCCATGGTATAACCTATCAATCCCTCGAACATGTCGTTGACTAGCCTTGGGTATGTAGCACCGGCGTTCTTGAGGCCGAACGGCATGACTAGGTAGCAAAAGGTGCCGATGTCGGTGATGAAGCTAGTCTTTTCCTAATCGTGGTTTTCCATCGAAGTCTGGTTGTAGCCTTGAACTCTATCCATGGTGGACAAGAGGGCGCAACCTGCTGTGGAATCGACTAGCATGTCAATACTAGATAAAGGATAGCAGTCTTTTAGACAGACGCTATTGAGGTTAGTAAAGTCTACGCACATGCGCCACAAACCTCTCATTTTTGGGATAAGGACTACATTGGCCAACCATTCTAGATACCTGACTTTGTGGATCTGGTGGAGGTCTATGAGCCATTGTACTTCGGCTCAACTTACGTTGTTTCACTCTGGTCCCATGTTCCTCTTTCTTTGTTGGACTGGTTTGACTGTAGGGTACACATTGAGCTCGTGCACACATATTTCTTGACTAATGCATCCAGAAAGGTCGTTCTTCCAGGCAAATAGGTGGTGAAAAGACATGAAGGTGGTAATAATGGATTTTTCTATATCTTCTCCGACATGGGTACCAATTTTCAATATTTTGCCCTCAGCCACTTTCACTAGCTCTATCATCTTGACTTCTTCGGCAGGTTGAACTCGGATCTCCTCCGATGGAGCTCTCTTATTGGGGGCTGTAGCTCAGGTGGGTCGGAAACAATTGGCAAGGTTTTCATGTGGCATTCTCGCCCGAGGTTCTGATCCCCCTTAAGTACACCTATTCCTGACGAGGTCGGAGATTTAACCTTCAGATGGAGAGTGGTCGCAACCGCTTCGAAGGTTCGAAGGGTGGGTCAACCACATATGGCGTTGTACATTCGTGAGAAAGCATCCACCACCGAAACTTTTGTGGTCTCGGTACGACGTGTGGCCCCTTCTCCCCATGACATGGGTAGAATTATAATTCCCACTATTTGGCATTGTTCCTCAGAGAAACCCACAAGGGTACCTCGATCGTCTCCATTTGACTCTGCGAAATTCCCAGAGCCATGTATGTAGGCAGGAAAAGAACATTGACTGAACTTCCCGTGTTAACGAGTACTCTTCTAACTTCGATCACCAGTATGGTAGCTGTGACCTAGAGAAGATCTTAGTGTGGGTATATGATTCCCAGAAGATCCTCGGAGCCAAAGCAGATAACCGGTTGGTTGGCTACTTTAGCGGCGAAGACTTCCAACTTGTTGTCCGCATTGCGGGTTGTTCGAATGTAGTTTTACCTTTGTTCGAGGGTTACTGATAGTACTCCACCCAATATCATGTTCACGGTGCAACCTGTAGGGGCGTTATCATGATACGTACGAGGGGGTGGGGGAAGTTGTCCTAGCTCGGCAGACTCTGACTCATCGTCTTCTTCGGGTGATTCTAACCTGCATTTTTTTCTTTTTGGGTGCTTCCTCGCGCTCTTTGTTTTTCACGAGGTCACTATCATCGACACCGCATATTTTCCAAGTAGCGTAGCTATAGGAGCCTGGCTATCTCCCTCTAGAGGTGGACGTAGTTGTTTGTCAAATGCATGTACGTTCGGTGGTACGTGAAGAATTTTCCTATGTGCTTAAGCCTCTTGGCGTCCCTTGCGGCCCGATGCCACTTAAAGTAGCATTCTTCCCCCACGATGTCCATGATTTCCATGTTGGATATTGTCATGCTCGGCAAGGGTACCAGGTCTAGTCTTTCTTGGCCATTTCCCTCTTGCCTCATTCCTTGTCTTCATGTTTTTCTTTCCCCTTAGTCGGGGCCCTCGTGGTCTCAGTAGCTTCCAAGATCTTGTGTGCTTCCTCCATTTTTATGAAGGATTCTAATTTTTGCAACATGTCCTACCTGTTGATGGCGCGATTCCTTATGAGGTAATTGGCCAAGTCCTCTGGAAGCAATCCTCTAACGATGATATCGAAGAGCACTCATGGGTCGAACCGGACGACTTCCCCTATTGCCTGAGAGAATCAACGCATGTAGTCCGAAAGGGGTTCGTCCATGTTCAATCGGACGTTGAACAATTGATGTCAAGTCTTTGGGAAGACCATGTTGCAGGAAAACTGCCTTACAAACATTTAGGCTAGCTGGTCGAAGCTATAGATGGTCCCATGAAACTATAGATGATCCCATGTTGCCCTTCCGGTGAGGGTTGTGCGGAACATTTGGCACATGGCATAGTCCAAAGAGGATAGCAATTTGAAACAAGTCTACAAAGTCATAGAATTCCAGAGGTAGGTATGGGAGTTGGATCCAGATTTGAATAGGCATTGCGACATCACCAAAGAAAGTTGGGTGTCATTGACGAACAACCAATTAGTTGTTAAAAGGAAACCATGAGTCGCCTGGCAACGTAACCGTGTAGAACTCAGGCCGACTGAGTTGCACAACATAGGTGCCCCAGCGAACATCAGAGATACTCACTGGTTGTACAAGCTTTCATAAACGCTCAAGTTTGGTGGCCATATCACGGATAGTCCTTGGAATACCGATTGTGTGCACAATAAGTGATCGTTGCCATGGATCACTGAGACAAAGCAAGCATCTCATATGGCGTGAAAGTGACATCAGGGCCGCCTCTCATGTCCTCATCACATGGGCCAGTCGTCAGAGCCTTCGCTGTTTCTTTCAAAGCCTTAAGCCAAGTAGGAAAAAAAGGTGGTTAGCAGAGGAAATGAGGTGGATTGGTAGGTTGGAGGAGATGATGAAGACTCTGGTTTATGTTGTGGATCGTGATGTGGTAGAATGGGTACGGTGCGCTTCAGGAGGGGGAGGGGGAGAAGGTGGCGGAGGTGGATGTTCCATCCCGTGGTGGAGAAGGCGGAGGTTCGGGTAGGGGCACTGGGAGCGTTAGAGAGCATTAGGGAATTTTCTTTGCTATTTTAAAAAAAAACATGAATGTTTAACTAAATGATAATACACAAAAAATCCGTTTGACTATTAGTAAGTCATCAATTGATCCTGAGCTGTTAGTCACTACTTCGTTAATTTTACCAGGAGGTGTTTATTTATAATATGTAAGTATGATAACACAAGGGTTATTTGCTATTTAAAATAATGCTAGAGTAGTTTTTGCAATTAATTTTAGAGTTGATAGCAAATAACCCCCTTGTGTTATATGAAAGTGGCAAGAAACCTCCTTGTGATAATAAAAGAGGCAAGAAACCCCCTTGTGCTTTATAACTCATAGCACACTGCCCCCTTGCAGAAAGTTTGAAATTGATTCCAGTCCCTATGCCAGCTGATAATTACATTTTTGACTTATATAAATTAAAATTTTGACCCCTGAAGTTTTAGAATTATCCTTTTCGAAACTTTAAATTTAGAAATATTCCATAACGACCATATCAGACCCAACATGCTTCCGTCCATATAAATAACTGTCAAAATTAAAATAGTACCTCCTTTTGACCAAACTGCCATCGGGTTTCCACCAGGTTTTACAGCTTCCTCAGCTAACCACTCGATCGCAACCAATGGTTCTGCAATGGCTCCTTCAACGACAACTAGCGCAACCCTGGTTCATTTCCTACTCCGGGCGTAAAAGATACAGTCTCGATATCAACTAGGTATTTAAATAGGGAAACACTGTTTAAGCAAAAGCCAGAATTTTATTCATAAAAATGGAAACTTATTTATTACAACAACATAACCCTTATAGAGTAGAGTTACTTGTTTAGCTACTCATAGTATCCTTGTTTCCTTCACACATACACTCGTATTTAAAACAGAATTGAAAACTTAATACAAACTAAGCTCAGAATATATTTCTGATAGAATTTATTTAAAAGTAAGAAAACAGAGGAGGTTGTTCGATGTCTTCTGCTTCCTTCAGCTTGTGTATTTATAGAAGCCCACGCGGATTTCAATTGCGGACTTCACTTCTTCTTTTTGGATTAGTTCGTCATGGCATAGGTTTCAATCCACTAGCTTTTCTTTTCCCTTTGTCAATGGGAATCTGGTCCCTCCATTCATTATCTTTCAGTGGAGGTGGTCTTTGTCAGCTTCACATGGCCTCTTTTGCTTTGTCAGAAAAGTTTGTCATTTTTCCAGCACGAGGCATCTTTCCTGGTCTAGTGGAGCCCTCCCTGTCGTATTCCCATTTGTCTTTTTTCACCGGGAATCCTTTGCCAAAAAGTGGCTCCTTCTGCTCAGGGCATTTTGGACAAATGCGATCCTTCCATTTTCCAGCGTGCATCATGTTACATAATTTCCGGCTGGTTTCTGAAGTGGCCGGAATCTCGTTTCTCCACAACTTCTGCTTTTTATTTTCGAAAATTGTCTCGACAAAATGGGTAGTGTTACTTGTCATGGTATTAAGCATGAGTGATCCGTTTTCAGTTTTGTGAATTGTTTTAAGCGAATACTTGACTTTGTCCATCTACGTTAGACAGACCCAAAGTCCCCAGGCTCTTCTTGTAGTGATATCGTCTTCCGATATCGGAGAAACTAAAAGTTGTCCTTCTGGTGGTGGCTTTATAAAATCTAAAGCCTTCATGTATGGCCTTTGTAGCTTGATGAGATGGAAGCTGGGATAAGAGCCTTTTCCGGTAATTTCTGGAGCTGCTGAAATAAATTTTAGTTCCAGAGTTTCTCCTCTTCCGAGTGTATTATTATTCTTCCATGTATCATACACTCCCTTGTAAATCCATTCTGGTAATTTCAAGATTTCCTGAAACCCTTGTGATGTTATGAAGATTGAGGCTAAGCAGCCAAAGTCGAACCACTCTCGTACACTCTCCGGTTTTGCACCTGGCAGAGTCCAAACTCATGGGTATTTTTCAGACCAATCGACCAAGGATTTTCTTGGGACAAGTCCCATTCTTGTGTATAACCTTTCCCATGTTCTTTGATATTCAATCAATGGAGGTGGTTTAAGGTTATCATTTTGGATCTTAGACTTTTCCGTTCTTGGTCTAAGATTGAGCTCGTTAACTTCAACCTCTAATTTTTTAGACTGAATAGATTCTTCAGATGTTTCCATCTTGGAATCTTTCTTGTTTTCAGAATCCTCTTCATAAGGATCTCCTCATGTGTTTGGGTGAATCGTACTTGAATCCCCGACCTCTATTTTAACGTCCATTGCTCGTAGTTCGGAGACAAGTTTCGACTCTGAGGCATCTCGCATAATGGGGCCATAAAGACTATCCCATAACATGGTGCTGCAAAGCCTTGCGGCTTTTATTTCAGACTGGACCTTGTTAAGATCCTTTTCTTGTACATGCCCAGAAGCTTTGGCATTGATTGCAAGGCTATCAATTGCCTTGCTTAGTTCTTCGAGGCTATCGCTGTGATGCCTCCATCTTATAAGAATGTTGTTGGCTTAACTTGGCTCCATCTCGTATTAAGAAATCTGCAAGAACATTTTCATGAGATTTAATAATTTCAACGTCAAAATCATAATATTGACATTCCGCTTGCCATCTTAAAACTCTGGCTTTCTCGGGTTTACTTTCTATTTTGTTTTTTAAGAAATCCTTGACACTTGTATTATCAATTTTAAGGATAAATTTCTTTGCGAGTAGGAACATGGGCCATTTTTTAAATGCGCTGCGAACCGCAAAGAACTCCTTCTCGTTGATGTGCCATCTTGCTGCATTATTGTCTGAAAATAATCCGCTGTAATATCTGCATGGGACTTCTCTTGTTAGTTCTATTTTTGTTAGAACAACTGCCCACCAATGGTCACTAGCATCTGTGTATAGCACCAAATCATCTTCATCGTTGGGTATCGCAAGTTTGGGCAGATTTTGACACAACTTCTTTAGTTGTTGGACTGCTACCGTATGTTGTTCTGTCCATTTAAACTCTGCGTCTTTTTTCAGCAGAGGACTAAAGACTTTCCTGTAGCTCGCAAGGTTGTTAATAAACATTCCTGCAAAATTAACTAAACCCAAAAAACTTTGAAGTTGTTTAACCGTTTTGAGATTGTCAGGGCAATCACGTACCTTTTCCACCAAATGTGTTTGAAGGATGATACCTGATTCGTCAATCTAAATGCCAAAGAATTCAATTTTCCTCGTTAGCATTATAGCCTTCTTTTCGGATAGCATCAATCCTTCTTTGTGGCAAACATCTGAGAATATTTCCAGGTGTTTAACATGCTCTTTGACATTCCTTGAGGCGATGAGGATACCATCGACATAAACGAACATGAAGCTAAAGTAATCTTTGAAAAGATTATCCATCTTCCTTTGATATATTTGTGGTGCATTTGCCAGACCCATTGGCATAACATTCCAGATATAATGTCCCTGTGGTGTCGAGAAAGCCGTATACTTCTTGCTTTCTTCCTCCATCTTTATTTGATAAAAGCCCGATTTGCAATCGAACTTTGAGAAGACCTTCGCATTTTGGACGCAGTTGATAAGGTGTTCTTGGCTCGAGATATAGTATCCATCAAATTCCAAGATCTTGTTGATCCCTTGGTAGTTGATCACCAATCTTGGTTTTCCTCTTTTGATTTCTTCATGATTCTTGACTAAGAATCCAGGGCTACTGTATGGAGAAACTCCTGGTGAGATAAGCTTGAGCTCCAAATGTTCCTCAAGAATCTTCTGCATATCCTTTCGATCGTCTAGGTTCATCAGGATAGGCCTATATCTGACAAGCCAGTTTTCCGTTCCTTTTTGGACTTTTAAGGTCGCATTGAGCTCGTTCTTGTTCCACCAAGCAAGAGGATCCTCGTTGTAGTTTCTCTAGATCTTCTTTTTGACATCTTCTATCGAGATTTGCTCCTCGTCAGTGATGTCCAAGTGAGGACTTGGGTCCAGGATAGCTTTAAGGATCTCAATTGTTTTAATTTTGATCCTTTCTATTTTCTGGCCTCCTAGACTATCCCTCCTAAGCTGCAAGATTGCTTCTCCATATTTCCTTTGATCCTGCACTTTTGGGTGTCGATGTTTTCCTTCATCACCACACTTGCTACGAAATTGGATTGGCAGTTTCTGATAGAATGCCTGTGTCAATCTCTGCACCAAAATCTTATGATCACAAGTAGTTGTGATGATAAGACGCCTTGTTTCATTATCCTGCGTAAAACGCTTGAACGTTTGCAGGAAGTTGTTGCCTAGTAGGATATCGGCGCCAGTATCGTGGAAATAGATTGGGGGTGTTTTGACCTTGTACCATGGGGTACCGCCTGCTCTGCGAATTAATATCTCCACATGTTTAACTCCCCGTTTGAAGATGATAACCTTCTTTGAGAAATCTCTTCCTGCCACTGCGGGTAGATCTTCTCCAACTCCTTCGGGGAAGACCCTTGGTTTGGCTGCACAAATTCCAGCCCCTGAATCGATATATGCCGCGAAGTATTCGGCTCGAAACTCCTTGTATAACATCCCGACTGAGATGTAGATTGAGAATGGACTGGTGGTCATCGGAATCTATATTTTTTTCCTTCCATCGTGAACTCCATTCCTTCTGGCAATCTTTCCCAAGGTTTGTGATCCTCGAGAAACTCAACTCCAAGAACAAGTTGTTCTGGAATCTTTCCTGCTCGTCCGTTGATAATGAAATCAATTCCACCTTGTTTCAGGTTTCCTTGATATCTTCCAACGATTGGCTGCTTAAGATAATACAGTGCATCACACGGAAATGTATTATCTTTCTGGGTTGTGTTGAAGATTACTTCGACTTCACCCCATCCTTCTGGACATTGAAGTTCTCTTTTAGTCGTGAACCTCTTTGGTTCCATCACAACTTCGACAATCGGTTTCTTTCCCCAGGTAAGACTGTGCATTCTATTTTCTTGGAAAGAAATTCTTCTGGGTTCGAACCTTTGGCTCGTATCTTTGCCGAACACTGGTTGATCTCGGATGATCATATCCATCTCATGAATGTGAGGCAAATTGGCAATCTCTGGTCTGACTGCCTGGGCAACCTTCTCAAAGATTTCTGGTGTTAACAGGGTAAAAATCCACGTGCTTAAAATATACTATAGTTCGATTACTAAAAATCGCCGGGTATATTATTATATGATTTATATGTGTAACCACAAAATACCCGTATCACACGGCGAAGACCCCGAGTCCCCCAAATACGAGAGCACCCCCTGCACCCTCCGATGTCTGAAAGCTATCGGAGAATTCATCCCGAGGGCTTGGATACTAAAACATTACTTTACGAAGACAAACCAAAGCCCTCGGAAACATGCCCAATTTATGACCAAGGCAGAAACACCTATCGGAGTACACATCAGAAGAAGGCAACCTAACAATGGACCACTATCGAAACTACAACAGCATCGAACGAGCATTCCCTCCCACTTATCCAGCGTTTCCGATAGGTACCGCCCATCGGAGAGAAGAAAACCAAGGAGCCAATTCATCGGAGCACATTGAAGCTATCGGAGAGGATAATTCATCATAGTCAGTGCCCCGTCAGCAAATATACCAAATAGATAAAGCCTATCTCTTCGCACATGCATAATGACACATGTGAACACATGCACAGTGATACTTGTCCCTAAAAAACTTCTATAAAAGGTAGAAGTGAGAGATCAGAAATGAGGGCGCACTCCCGGGAGGGGAGAAGAGGGGGGGCGCACCCAAGGGAACTCATATTCTCTATAAAACTAATAAAGGTTGAGAGGAGAAAAAACTTTTTTCTTTCTGAAGGCTTCACAAAGGTCTACTCTTTCAACAGATAAAATCAACACAATCAATAAAATCGACATACTCCAAATAATCAAGACCAAGAACAAGAACTACGAGTGGCTTGATTCCCAATCGGGGGATACGTAGGCATCTCGGAAAATATGCGAGCCCAGCCCCAAATCAATAAAAATCAACAATCCCCTCGGGTCGGGATAGGCGTTCCAACCCAAAAATAATAACTCGTTAAATAGGGAATAATTTCCAACCCCTTAACATCTGGTATCTCAACGAACTCATTTCTTCGAAAAAGATCTGAATGATGAGTGTTAGAGAGCGCGTAGGAAATGATGTAGGTGATTGAATATGATCTATTCCCCTCCTTCATCAACTCCTTGTTTCTAAAGTCCTGATGTAGAGTAAGGACTCTATTGAAATCTTGATCGGCTAGATTGTAGGTAATCTTTGGATATACGAACGTTGCAACCTTTCCAGCGAACAGATTTCCCGATATTCCTCCGAGACATGCATCTCGTAGGTTCTGGATCCTTCTATCAAAGATGGCAATATCAATTGGGGATTTGATTCCTTCTTTGAATGTTGCTTTGAGCAAAATTCGAATGGCTCCAATATGGATCCATGACATTTTCTGAGCAACTTCTGGCTTGAGTCTCCCCAGTTCCTCTTTGATTTCATTCATAGGAACTAGCTGCATTTCCATCACATTACTAGTTAGCTCCATTGGGATTGCAATTTCTCCTGCTGTAACTTTGTAAATGATGTGATGTTTTCTCTGTCGGAAGCTTAGTTGGGCTAAGGTTCTCTCCATTTTTACGATAGTGAACCCATCGTAAAGTAGTAATTTCGGATCTTCTCGCATAATTCTCATTAGAGCTTTATGAGAAATCCTAGTTTGGGAGAAAAATCCTGACAAATCTTCCTGAACTTCCTGACGGAAGATCTCCTCGTCTTCAGTTTGATTCTGATTCTGATTCTGAAGACTCATCTGGTCCTTCATCTTCTTCATATATACTTTCGTCCGAAGGAATGTCCTCAAACTGGTATATTTGAACAAGGTCCTGAAAGTAGACAGCCTCTTCGAACTCCGGTGTGGCTTTGAACTGTCTGACTCCCTTTTCTTGATTCTTGGGACAGTCCGTTGAAATGTGCCCCTTGGCTCCGCACGTCCAACAATTACAGTCCTTGAAACTTTCGTTTGATCTTGTCTTGTATGAGCCCTTCTGAAAGTTCTCATTGTTGGTGGTGTGCTCGTACTTCCTTGACTTGAGGTGGTTCTTCCCCGGCTAGGTCCTGCTCTCCGCCCCGATTTATAGCTTCGGGCCTTTTGTTTCGACCAAAATCTTCTTGGTTTCCAAGAAGATCTTCTGGGGAACCTACTCCTTTGTTCATAGGGGTGATCCATATGCTTCTTCTTGTGATGTCGTTCTGGTGCACCAATGACTGTTGGGATGTCATTGTGTCGCAGCAAAGACGAGCTGATTTATTGATTCTTTTTAGCCGTTTGAGATTCTTCTGAATCGCTGCTTTCTGGCACCACTCGCTCAGCTTAGCCTTAAGGAAGGACATCCTCTGGGCCACCGTGTCAATTCCTACGGGGATGTATTCCCATAGTAACATGGGCTTGGTATCTTGGCAAAGAACAAAGGGATAGCCGTGTCTTCATTTATTCGGCTTTTCAATTTGTACTCGGTGAAAAGCTTGATGTATAGGTCGACACAACATATGTCATGTAGTTCCAAGCTATACAATGCTTGCTCGTATCTTATGACCTTTTCATGGTCACCTCTTCTGGTTTGGGGATCGACGAAATATCCTTCTCCGATGAAGTATATCTTGAATAGTCTCGCCATCTTATCCACAATGTCTTTGAGGGCATCTCCGGATAGAACTTTATCTCTGATTTCTAGAGTAGCATGTTCCCATCCGATTTTTACTGATCTCTCGAGGATCATTTGTAACATCATAATGAACTCTTCCTTGTTGAGTTCCAACGTTGCCGCTGCGATCCTCATTGCCGAAGCCCATTCATCTATCAGAGCTTCTCGATTTTTGAAATCCAAAATATCCAAATTGAGCATAAGCCCATAAGGATGAATTGGATTGAGTTGGGATTTTCCGTACGATGTCCCACAAACGTCTGGCCTTCTTGCTCTTGATCTGGTTGGTACTGCCTTGTACATTGGTCCTGCCACAAAGTCATGCTGGTGTGGCATCGGCTCATCTTGGATGGGCTCTGGATTTGGGATGGAAGATCCGACGCCTTCTGTAACCGTTGACTGTCCCTGGGGAGGATCTTGTCTAGGCAGAATTGCACTTTCTAAGCCCTGGACGTTGACGAGCTTAAGTCCTGAAAATGATTCTGCCAGATCGGAGAGATCTTGCAAGTCATTGTAGCTGATCTCGTCAAGGTTGAATCTAGACATGATCTTGCGAGGTACTGGGTTTTCCTCGTATCAAGGCTACAATCTTCTCGTTCCTAGTCAACTCTTTCTTGACCTCAACTGCCGTACCCTTTTGATGTAATAAGGGTTCTTTTCCGAATGATGGTGGTAACCTTCCTCCTCGCCTCCTTTCGGATGACCTTGGCATGGATTCCAAATTATCCATTATTTGCTGGATATCTTGCAGATTCTCCAAGATCTCCTTCTGACGCCTAGACATGGTTTCAAGCTTGTCTTGGAGTTCTTGAAGGTGCTCGGGCATATGGTGTTGATGGTTACCATATGTTTGGACTGTTTTCTGGACTTCTCTGATGTCCTGAGACAGCTAAGAGCCATCTGTCTCGAGCTCGTGAAAATTTGGCAAAGCCATATTACTCATCTATTATTTCTTTCGACAATTAATCTGTTTATTCTTATAATCTCAGTTGCGAGGCCATTAATAGCTATGAACTTAGCTCTAATGCCCTGGAGATTGTCTGGTCTATGACTAGCTAGGTTTACTAACTTAGTCATCAAGAGTTGGAGCTCTTGTTCTAGGGTAATACCAGGCATAATTAAAGGCTTAGTATTGAACTTTGTTTATTAGCTTTTTTAAGGCTAATTTTTATTAGCTTGACTCTTTCAAGTCTAGCTTTATTCATGGGACAAGTTTGTTGTTCTAGGTCGCAACATAGAACCTCGTGGTGCTCGATATGCGTTTCATGAAACGCAAGGCATTCAGTTAAAGCATAGATAAAATACTTAACACTTGTAGTTTTCGGTCCTCTAAAAGAGAACTGAACTGGAGGATACCAAATTTCATCCATAGCTGGATTATTCATGTGTTTTAATTACTCTACTCATAAAGGGATGAGCTATAATGAAATAATTTTCCATTTAAATAAATAAACAAACTAGCTCTGATACCATTTTTACGATTTCGAAACGGATTTGGAAAATAAAACTTTATCTGGTTAGAAATGTAATTTCTTAAAGTTAAAGACAAAAGTATCAAATGACTTTGAAAAGGTACTGGTCCAAAAGGAATCTCACATTCATCTTTTGGCAAGTGTATCTCACTTTCGCAAGTAATGAGGTATTTTGCTATGTTTTCTAAAACACATGGGTTGTTTTTGCTTCTTTTTATAACACATGGGGGTTTCCTGCCTGTTTCGCAGAACACGGGGAGGCTGCTTGCCAAAAACCTTTAATTTTATAATATCACTGTATAGAATAGAGGGGATCATCCACCGACTCTATTATCCTTGGGATGCGACCCACCAACCTATGTGGCTATGCGTTTCAGGACATTAACATTGGGCTTACTGCTCAAAATTATTGACATTGAAGAAGAGAATTTAATTGCTTAATTACATATTACATTGAATTCGGTATTCTAGAAGTTGCGGGGGTTTAGCATGGGCCATCTAAATCTCGAGTAGATAGTGGCCTGTTTCACGTGGGCAGATTGATGTCAGGATATTAATTTCTGATAGTTAGATAGTTCTGTTGAATAGTTCAATATTTGTACGCAACAAAACACTAAACATTTCACTTTCGCCTATTTAAATTTCGGTATATGAAACAAACAGAAGCCACTTAAGTTGATAAATTTCTGAGAGGATATATATTCTGTTGACATTTGTTTGAGGTCACAAATACTTCATATAGCTCAATTGCCTGACAAATAAAGAATTAATTTGGACATATTTTATGATAAAATAAGATCAAAGTGTGCTAGCATTTGCAACATGTTCTATCAATTTTTTTATTTATAAGTAAATGAATAACGTTATATCAATTAGGTTTGAAGGCAACGCACAAATTCTCGAGAGTTCGAAATATAAGGTTAACGGATGCCATAAAAATGAGTGTTATTGATAAGATATTTCTTTGTTATAGTTACAAGAGATGTGGTTTCACAATATCTTAATCAATTAAGCTGACTCGGTGTGAGCTCTTGTGTCGATTTGCCGGCTCATTGAAGCTGCTTTAGTGCATTGGATATTATATCATTTCATAATAGAGAGGAGAACAAGCTTTTCACTCTTCTATAAAAAAAACAAAAGCTTTCACCCTTTCCCGGGTGGACCGTAGGGATATACTTAAACACAAATACACAATGTTGCAGGTAAATATCCGGCTGCTACCGACTACCGAGACATGGATTTGTATTCCACAGGGTATGGATATAAGATACATTATAAGATACATTACGTCTACGTTACATTAATATTATATATTAAAATTTTTATAAAAATAATATAATTTAAATAAAAGTATCTCACGTACAATGATATTTTAAATCATCACTTATTACATAGTGACGCATTAATATAAAAACTTAAAGCACAATTAGAAATAGGAAGCCTATATCTAAACAAATCCACAATTCTACATCAGCTGATCAATATACCAATGATATACTCAAATCAATGTCTTGTACATATTTAACAATAACATTAAAGAGTTTTAAGCATTACCAATAAAGCAAAATTAACGTCACAGGCACTAATTGAATCAAAAGGTTGGAAGGAAACTCTCCACAAAATCAATAAGGTTGGAGAGCACTATAAATGTACCAAATGTGGGTTCAACTTTCTCAAACGGGAATACCCTCATCGTAACACTCTCCTTATGGGTTTTTTTCAAAATTGGTCCTTTATTGTGGCTTCATTACAAAAATAGTCCTTTATTGAGGCATTGCCTAATTTTGGTCCTTTATCGCGTTTTTTTTGTCCAATTTTGGTCCTATTTTGACAAATTTGGGGATTTTGACCAATTTAAGGTAATTTTGACCAATTTTGACCCTCTTTTTTTTCCATTTTTACATTTGTACCCCAAAATAAATTGCACTTTGCACCCAAGACATATATATATATATACACAATTTTTTTAACATCTTTAACAATTTATAAAAGTTATAAAAATTATAACAAAAAAATTAATTCATCATCTAAATATATATATAATTTTTTTATTATCTTAAATAATTTATTAAATTTATAAAAATTATAAAAAAATTTAAAAAGTTTTAGTTCATCACCTTCATGTATATATATATATATATATACATAATTTTTTTATTATCTTAAATAATTTATGTGATGAACTAATTTTTTTTGACATTTTTTTTGTAATTTTTATATATTTAATAAATTGTTAAAGATAAAAAATAAAAATTATGTATATATTTAGATGATGAATTAAGTTTTTTGTTATAATTTTTATACACAATTTATTTTTATCTTTAACAATTTATTAAATGTACAAAAATTACAAAAAAAAGTCAAAAAAAATTAGTTCATCACATTAATTATTTAAGATAATAAAAAAATTATGTATATATATATACATGAAGGTGATGAACTAAACCTTTTTAAATTTTTTTATAAATTTAATAAATTATTTAAGATAATAAAAAAATTATATATATATTTAGATGATGAATTAATTTTTTTGTTATAATTTTTATAACTTTTATAAATTGTTAAAGATATTAAAAAAATTGTGTATATATATATATATGTCTTGGGTGCAAAGTGCAATTTATTTTGGGGTACAAATGTAAAAATGGAAAAAAAGAGGATCAAAATTGGTCAAAATTACCTTAAATTGGTCAAAATCCCCAAATTTGTCAAAATAGGACAAAAATTGGACAAAAAAACGCGATAAAGGACCAAAATTAGACAATGCCTCAATAAATGACTATTTTTGTAATGAGGCCACAATAAAGGACCAATTTTGAAAAAAAACCCTCTCCTGACACATGCAAGAAATGTGCAGCGAAAATTGGAAAGTTGGGGCAAACGCACATACCTCATATAATTACGACCAAAAAATAATTTATTTGTAAATTGCAAAAAGAGGTGTGATGGATTTGATGCCTTTTTTCCTAGTTTTGGAGACTATAATTTTAATTTTGATATGAGTAATTTTCGTATTGGGCCGGTTCAAGGGCCAATGTTATGTAGGGCGATTGCTTAGAAGATTTTGTTACCTTATTGTCATATTTTACTTTCTTTCTTTATTTCTAGTTTGAACGGCAGGATTATGTTATCGTCTTTATCATATTTTTACTTCTTTTTCTTATTTAAGTTTGAAGCAACAATATAAGTAGAATTCTTATTATGTATTGAAGGGATTAAGCAAATTTTGGAGTAGTTTTTCTATGAAGTTTTACACTTGACTCGAAGAAGTGTGTATCATTTTTAAGAGTTTGGGCACGACTCCAATGTGCTTTTTATCTTTTCTATAATTCGTATTAATTCTTATTTCATTTGTGTCGATTGGTGCTTTCACTTTGAACATAAAATTACCGCCCTTTTGAGCTCGATGGAGTCCAAGATGATTGCTCAGCCGACACCATTAGCGGAGGCAGTGGCTCTCTCTCAATTAGCTGAAAAGTGATTTGTTCATGGCAGTCCCGACCTTGAGGACAAGGTCGTTTTGAAGGGGAAGGGAGTTTACGTAGAACGATTGCTTAGAAGATTATGCTTCCTTATGGTCATATTTTATTTTCTTTCTTTATTTCTAGTTTTGAACAGCACGATTATGTTACCGTCTCTTTTATATTTTTATTTCTTTTCCTTATTTAAGTTTTGAGCAACAATATAAATAGGATTCATATTATGTATTGAGGGGATTAAGCAGATTTTGGAGTAATTTTTCTATGAAGAAGTGTGTATCATTTGTTATAGAGTTGGGGAACGACTCCAAGGTGCTCTTTATCCTTTTTATAATTTGTATTAATTCATATTTCATTTGTATCAGCCAGGCCCATGTTATCTATGTCGGGATGGTACCCGTAATGGACGTTGATATCGAATACTACATTCGATATAGTACAGATCACGTGGTGGTCACGTGTGCGGTCCCGACATCCCCATCTCTATATATATCCAGGCTCCGCTAATCAACGCAACCTTAATTACTACATCAACTGTTCACTTGATATCGAGCATACCCGATATCGCACCCGATACTATATCCAACATACATCCCGATATATATCCTCGATATATATCACCGACATCCAGTTCGACATCATTCCCGATATCTATTCCGACATCATCTCTGACCTGGATTTATCCCCGACATAGAAGTGATTCAACGTCATCCTCGATATCATCTTTGACGTCACATTCGACATAGCCTTCGACATCAGGTAGTGCATCCAAGTGTTAGTTTGAGGTGTTCCGGACCAAGTCTACCTAGAACTAGTAATAGTGATAGGAGACATAGTTTGTAATCGATCCTTTGCTCAACACTTGTAATCTCACTCTTCATACCTAATATATACGATCTATTGTCAAATTAGTGGTGCCTTCTGTGGGAACACCATGTTCCTAGACGAAGACGATATGATGTAGCGCAGTGTGACCCGATCGCAATCCACAAGCTACTTGTTGATACCTCAGTAGTAGAGAACGCCCCACCGCATGTTCAACCAGAACCGAGCATTGAATAACACGACCCTTTGCCTCCTCAACCCCAGTGGCACCCGAGCCAGTGCCAGTGAACCCTGTTGTCCTTGCACCGGAGATCATGGCGCAGATTAATGCCATGGTCTAGGACACTCTAAATGTCGCTCTCAAGACATTGTTACCCCTTCTGATCAATGAGTGCTGGCAATGTGCCCCCGCAACCTCAAGAATTCAGGAGAAGAGGCCTCGGAACTTGGTCCAAAGCTCATGAGCACGAAGATATGCAGTGTCCAGGAGGGATCGCCCACGGTCGAGAATTCCCGTGGAGTAGGGTCCCGACCCCATGATGGAAAGGAGAAACATAGCAAGAAGAATGAAGCAGTTGAACCGAGCGAAAGTAGAGGTCGGTCTCATGCTAATATTGGTTAGGGGTCACAGAATGTTAACCATGTTCAGCGAGGAGATCAAATTAGCGGTACTGGAGAAGGGGGATAAGATCCCACAACTCAAGACATATGATGGGAAGAGTGACCCCCATGAGCACTTATAGTATGTGGATAGTATCTTGAACCTGCACCAATTTTCTAACAACGTATAAGCAAATATTTTGGCTACGACATTGACTAGGGCAGCCCTTGACTGGTTCACAGGGATATGGGTTGGTTTTATACCGAGTCACGTGCAACTAAGGCAAAGGTTTGAGAGCTAGTTCTCTAGCCAGAAGAGGATGCAGAAGAGCATGAATCACTTGAACTCAATGAAGTAGAAAGAGAAGGAGAGCCTTGAGGACTTTATAAAAAGATTCACCTAGGAGTTACTCAAGGTCGATGAGCCGAAGGGCAAGCAAGTGGTCCTCATTCTATTCAATGCGGCATCCCATAGAAGGTTTACGCGAAATTAATCAGGCTGAAACTCCCTACAGTTGACCAGATCAACGCCTTGGCATACAAAACCATGTATCGAGATAATATGATGGCTATGAAGTAGACTCTACATCAGCTGCATAATAGAATGAATGGAAAGGACATGAACGACCGTGGGAGGGGTAAATCCTCAAAGAGGTATACTCCCCTGAACAGAGAAATTATGGCCGTATTTGTGGTAGCGCAGAAGAACAAATGGCTAAATGAGCCGAGGAAGCTGAGAGAAAATAAAGGAATAAAATATTCCGGGAAGTACGGCCAATACCACCGCCAAACGGAACACAAAACCGAGGAATGCACTGACCTTAAGGATGAGATTGAGAGGTTCATTAGGAAAGGAAAGCTGGTAGAGTTCGTGCGAAGCGCGTGGTACGGGAATGACACATATGATAGGTCTCGCTCACCTCGGAGAAATCAGTTGCACTCGCCTAGGAGGGACAAGCAAAGGGCAATCAAGGCTCATATTGAGCGCGGGAGAGCTATCATCAACGCCCCTACGAGGGGAATGATTAATATGGTAAACGGAGGTCCGATGGGGCACTGACTCGGTCGAGGGATGCAAGAGGATAACTCGCAGGATGCGGGAAGTGTTAAGTGAATGCCGAATATATTTGTATTCGTATTTATATTTTGTATTGCTAGGTGGTTTACTGAATGCGGAATATAATTAACAACTACATGTTGGGCATTACTAAGAAAGAACTAGAACTCCTAATCAACAAACATATATATGCAAGTTCTCTTACTATTTCGTATTAACATGTGAAAGTGCAGGTATTCTGTCAATGTTAGTTTAACATTGAGAAGTCAATGTTAGAGTAACATTGCTGGAGCAGAATCCAATTTACAATCTTGATTATATTCTTTATTATTGTTTTGCCTTATTCATTTAACTAACTTAGTTCCACAGTTGTAATTGTCTTTGATTATTATTCAGGAAACAAACTTGTCATAGGTTGGACGTTCAAGTTTCCAAGAAGGGAAGTTTCCTTAATTACGCAAACTGCTCTACAAGGGAAGTTGAGTTCGAGTGGAACTAGGAATGCTTTCCAAGATCAAGTCCTGATTTGAAGAAGGAGTCTTTCCTTAGCTAGTTCACTAACGAATGAACTATTATTCAAGAAGGACTGCGAGAACAAAGAAGAAGAGTTCAAGAAGGAAACAAGGAGAATTACCAACCGTGAACAACACACCTTGAAGTCGAAGATCAAGAACCTATATATAGGTGTGAAGTACATTAAGACCAACACGAGACAAGAGCCAATCAATCCGAGAGATTAATTTACAGTTGTTGAGTGTTGTCTTGCTTTAGCAAAGTTTGTGAGTTGTTAGAATAGATCTAAGAGTGGGGAGCTTTTAGAGATAGTCGAAGCAATTCTTGTGTGATTTGCTTAGTTCAATCAATTTAAGAGTGAGGAGCTTGAGAATTGAGAGAACGACCTTTGTTAAAACCTTTACGGGTTATTTTGCCTTCGGCTCGGAAGTTAATATAATTCTATATTCACTTCTTAAACTTGGTGTTTGTTTATTCCGCTGCACAATTATTCTGGACTGTTGTTAAACTAACATCGCTGAGTTAACAACGTACAAATCTGCTGTTAACACTCCAGTGTTAAGTTAACAACAATGACGTATCAACCCGATCCACAATTTCAATTGGTATCAGAGCCAAGCACCAACTTCGCCGGTGTTTGGCGTTGATACGACAAGATGAACAACTCCAATCCCAATACCAGCAGGTTGCCAGTATTAGAGGGTCCCAACAACTATGCCTACTGGAAGATCAGACTCAGAGTCCATATCAAATCCATTGACCTAAGAGCTTGGGACGCAGTACTAGAAGGCTACACCATCCCCTACTTGCCAAGAGATGGAGATGCTGATCTGGTACCTAAGCCAAGAGGACAATGGACAACCAACGAGATTGCTCTCTACAACTTCAATGAAAAGGCTCTCAATGCTATTTTTGGCTGGGTAGGTAATCATATGTTCAAACTTATTCAAACTTGCACTACTGCTAAAGCTGCATGGGAAGTCTTGAATTACATTGTGAGGGTGAGGTGGCTGTGAGGGACTCTAAATATAGAAAACTTTTGAGGGACTTTTAGAAGATAGATATGGGTGAGGATGAAAGCATTGATAGCTATTTTGAGAAACTTCTAGATATTGCTAATCAGTGTCAAAACTTAGGTTTTACCATCCCAAATCAAACCATGGTCTATAAAGCTTTTAGAACATTATCTTCAAAGTTCACTGTCAAAAGAATTGCTATGAATGAGTGTAGAGATCTTGCCAACATGTACTTCCAAACATTGATGAACACTCTAAAAGAATTTGAACTAGATTCCTAGGAAAGTCCAGTAAACAACTTGCTTTAGCCCTACTAGGTACTAGCTCAGATTCTACAAGGAGTGATGAGGATGAATATGAGTTGATCTCTCCTAACTATGGTAACATTACTAGGAAGTTTAGTAAATTGGGTTACAAAGATAAAAACAAAGAAAAACAACTTGGTAATACTGCCCTTGGTTATAAGAAATTGCCCCAAAAGTTCGTAAAGTACATAGCATCTAAGAGCACGCCTCAAGATACTGAGAAATTGAAAGATGTCTAGTGCTATGAATGTAAGGGGTATGGTCACTTTAAACATGAATGTGCTAACACCCTCAGAACAAGAGGGAATTCTCATTGGGTTTGTGTAGATGACTTCAATGAAGCTGACTTTGAATCTGGAACAAGTGCCGATGAACAATCAGAGGAAATCAACACTGCTGCGCTCTGCACTCGGGTCACCTGGTTAGAAGAAGACTCCAGAAATTGCCAAAGTTCTCAGTGTTACTCTAACATTGGAGAATCAACAGCAAAACCAGAAATCTTTTTTGGAGACTGGAACAACCATGATACACAGGTTATCTATGATGTGCTCTCTGATTCTGATGATACTAACTTTTACTGTTTTCATGGCTTAGTTGATCTAGAAGAGGAATACTTCAATGAAGAAGAAATGTCCCAGGAGGAAATCCTAGATGATCTACATACAACCTTTCTCAGACTTGAGAGAGAGAATGTCAAACTCATGAAGAGTAACAAAGCACTGATGCATGACATTGAATATTTGAAGAACATGCTGAGACTCTATGAGAGAGACCTTGACAAAGCTGAAGCTGAGCTGAAAGAGGTAAAGGAGAAACTCAAAAAGGATTCACATATCATAGCCAAATGGAATGGAGGTACTTCTAAACTTGATGATGTACTAAACATGAGTAACACTGGTACATGTGGTCTGGGATTTGTTGAGAAACCTTCCTCTTCCAATGTTAATTATGCCTATTTAACTATAAGCTTTGTTATAGAATCTGGTAATATGAGTTCTGGAACCATTAACACTGTAAAAAGAAAACCTACTTTTATCTGCCAGTACTGTTTTCAACCAGGCCACATTAAACCATTCTGTAGAAAATTCATAAAAGAATGTGGTAAGAAAACAGCCTCTGTGTCCAATGTTAAAACTACAACAGGTTCTGATGTTAGACTAACATTAGGTGCAGGACAACAAAGTAGGACTTGGATAGAAAAAGCTAAAACCCCTAAGATTAAAGTTGTATGCAATGTTGTTTTCTCTGCTGTGTACTCTAACCTTTCAGGTAAGTGGTACTTCGATAGTGGATGCTCAAGACACATGACAGGCAGCAAAGAGAATCTTAAGCAAATGATACCCTTGAGTGCTGGAACAGTGACCTATGGAGGTGGCACCAAAGGAAAGATCATTGGCAAGGGGACACTCGATGTTGATGGATTTCCACCATTGAAGGATGTGTTGTTGGTAGATGGGTTAAAGGCAAATCTAATCAGTATCAGTCAGCTGTGTGATGATGACCTACTTGTTACATTTGATAAGGTATCTTGTGATGTTTATGATAGTGACAATGTTCTTGTGATGACAGGTACTAGATCCAAAGATAACTGCTACCTAGCCCAGGAAGAAGCAGAATGTTTCCATGCCAAGATAGACGAGGCTTCTATATGACATAGAAAACTTGGACATGTTCACTACAGAAACCTTGAGAAATTACAGAAAGTTGATGCTGTAAGAGGCTTACCAAAGCTGTCTTGTCCAGGTAAGCTTGTGTGTGGTGATTGCCTCAAGGGTAAGCAAACCAGAGCAGTTCATTCACCCCTACAGGTACAGAATGCTAACCCTAGATCTAGTAGGTGTTTTGAATTGCTGCACGTGGACTTAATGGGTCCAATTGAGGTAAGTAGTCTCAGTGGGAAGGGATATGCCTTTGTGATTGTAGATGACTTCTCTAGATACACTTGGGTAAACTTTCTTAAAGAAAAGTCAGAAGCTTTTGATCAGTTCAAAATCCTTTGTGCTAGTATTAAAAACTTTTATGGCTCCACTGTGACTAAGATTAGGACTGATCATGGTAAAGAATTTGAAAATGCTAGTTTTGATAACTTCTGCAATACTAAAGGTATTTTCCATGAATTTTCAGCTCCTAAGACTCCTCAGCAGAATGGGATTGCTGAAAGAAAGAACAGGACTCTTCAAGAGATGGCCAGAGTTATTCTCAATGCTAAAGACTTATCCAAAAGACTCTGGGCTGAAGCCTTAAACACTGCTTGTCACATTAGTAACATGGTGTATCTTAGACCTGGAACTAACATGACTCCCTATGAACTCTTGAAGGGTGTTAAACCAAATGTTGCATATTTTCATGAATTTGGATGTGATTGTTATCTGCTTAATGACAGGGATTATCTGAGTAAATTTGATCCTAAAAGTGAAAAATGCATCTTTGTAGGATACTCGGCCAATAGTACTTCCTTTAGAGTCTACAATCTTAGATTGAAGACAATTCAGGAATCAGTGAATGTTGTGTTTGATGATTTCACTCTTGATACATGTACTGATGACATCTCAGTTCCCAATGTTGAACCAACAGCGGAAACTGAGAATGTTACTCCTGACAATGTTACACCAACATTGGAACTGAAAGCTGGAAACACTGAACAAGAGTCAAGGAACGATGTTAGACTAACACCAGCAAGATCAGATGTTAGACCAACAGCAGAGGAGTCTGACTCAGAACATGAAGGTGCCTCTGAACCTAGAAGAGACCCCCCCAGATAGGATTCAGAAAGACCATCCAGCATCCCAGGTAATAGGTGAACTCACTGAACGGGTAAGGACACGCAACAGAGAAAGACTTGACTATAGAGATATGGTAAAACTGTGGTAAATCTTGATTATATTCTTTATTATTGTTTTGCCTTATTCATTTAAATAACTGAGTTCCACAGTTGTAATTGTCTTTGATTATTATTAAGGAAACAAACTTGTCATAGGTTGGACGCTCAAGTTTCCAAGAAGGGAAGTTTCCTTAATTACGCAAACCGCTCTACAAGGGAAGTTGAGTTCGAGTGGAACTAGGAGTGCTTTCCAAGATCAAGTCCTGATTTGAAGAAGGAGTCTTTCCTTAGTTAGTTCACTAACGAATGAACTATTATTCAAGAAGGACTGCGAGAACAAAGAAGAAGGGTTCAAGAAGGAAACAATGAGAATTACCAACCGTGTACAACACACCTTGAAGTCGAAGATCAAGAACCTATATATAGGTGTGAAGTACATCAATACAAACACGAGACAAGAGCCAATCAATCCGAGAGATTAATTTACAGTTGTTGAGTGTTGTCTTGCTTTAGCAAAGTTTGTGAGTTGTTAGAATAGATCTAAGAGTGAGGAGTGTAGACAAATGAATTTTGTCTATTCCAATTAAATATTGACAAGTGTCAAATTGATTATTATAAATTAAATTAATTATTTCTATTTTTAATTTGGGATTTTACTAAATTAAATTCCATTTATTAATAGGTTAATTAATTGATTTATAATATAAAGATGGAGAATGGTTGACCGATCAAATAAAGTCGTGCGGAAATACGATGTGTTCTAAGAATTTCTTGATAAAGGGCAGCCCAGTGCACAAAAGCATCCCCGCAATACAAGGGTCCGGGGAAGAAGTCCACCACAAGCTAAATTAAATCCATGCCTATATTAAAAAAAATAAAACCGACCAATCACAAGCGAGGAGGCTCGGTTTTACAACTATAAATAGATGAGCTCTTGAAGAACAAAACACAACAATTGAAGCTTCAAGAATTCAGAGCAAGGAAGTTCAACAAATCCTCTCCAACAAGCTCAACAATCTTCAAGGTGTTCTTCGTTAAGAACCCCTTTCAATCCGCTATCAAGCCTCAAGTTCATCCAAAAACCGTTTTTGAAGATCGTATCTCTATCAAGAAGATCAAATCTTCAACAATTCAAGAAAACCCAAATCAAATTCATACCGTTCTTCAACAACATTCAAACCAAAAATCCGTTTGATCCGAGATCAAGTCACAAGACCCTCGGAAAACCGTTTTTGAAGATCAAAATCCATATTGGAAAGATCAAAATTCACAAATCCAAGGAATTGAGGAAGAAGATCATATCATCCTTCATCAATCTTCAAATCAAATCACCATTTAATCCGAGATCAAGTCCAAAGACCCTCGAATTAACGTTTTCTCCAAGTTCAAATCATCTGAATGAAGATCAAATTGAAGATTTCCACCACATATTTCAATATTGTTCTTGTAGAATCGAATCAGAGGATTAGATAGAGATTGAACCACAATTGTACTTCAAATTTATCAAAATTTATTTGTAATCTTTTTCTTGTCTTATATTCTCAGAGATAGCAAGAATTTGTCGTTACAAATTTGGCACGCCCAGTGGGACTACTCTACCTCTCATCTCCTTTCATCAAGAACAACAAGTCAACCATATGTCATCACGCAAGACAAGAAGGTTGTCTGATCTATTGTCTGATCCATCCACGAAGATGCCAAGTGAAGTCGTCGACGACATTGTTCAAAAGGACTCCCTTGTCTCCGACAACGTCAACAATGATGAAGTTGTTGAGAGCGGCGACTCCTCCCTACCAACTCCTCACTCCGCATCGGGTTCTTCACCTCCGTTGGATACAGTGCACGCACTGACAACAAGTGCTACAACTTTGGAAGAACAAATGGTGATGTTAACCAAAGCCATAGAGATGCTGAACAAACATGTGCAAGACCAAGACTCCAAGATAGAAAAATTGCTGAGTAGGGAAGTCAAGGTGGAAGAAAGTCATGTAAAGGACCTGAAGTTTGGAGGCTTTGAAAAGGGTGAAACATCCATGAAGCAATTATCCAATGAGAAGGAAAAGTCTATTGCCAATGAATTCCAAGTCTCTTCAAATGGCATGATCCCTGCTGATCAATTAAAGGAGTTCATCATGGGAACTATCAAGGACAAACTAGACGGAAGCTTCAAATCATCATTCTCCTATTCCAAACCGTACACTCAAAGGATAGATAACCTCAAGATGCCGAATGGCTACCAACCACCAAATTTCCAGCAGTTTGATGGCAAAGGCAACCCAAAGCAACATATAGCTCATTTTGTTGAGACTTGCAACAATGCCGGAACTTACAATGATCGTCTTGTCAAGCAATTTGTTCGCTCACTGAAGGGAAATGCATTTGATTGGTACACTGACTTGGAAGCAAACTCGATTGATAGTTGGGACGAGTTGGAGCAAGAATTCCTCAATCGCTTCTACAGTACAAGAAGGACCGTCAGCATGATTGAACTAACAAATGCTCGCCAATGGGATGAAGAGCCAGTCATTGATTACATAAACCGTTGGAGAAATTTGAGTCTCAATTGCAAGGATCGATTGTCCGAGAACTCGGCTATAGAGATGTGCATCCAAGGCATGAAATGGGGGCTCCGTTACATTCTTCAAGGAATACAGCCAAGGACGTTTGAGGAGTTAGCAACTCGTGCTCATGACATGGAACAGAGTATGGTGGCAAGTGGAGTTAATGGACCACCTATGCAAGATCCGCGAAGATTCAGTGACAAGCAAGATACAAGGAAAGGAGGCAAACCTTTCAACAAAGCACCTACCAAAGAGTCTATAGCAGTGAATGTTGCTCCATTGAGATTCCAGACCAAGACAAATGATAGCAACGACCAACGAAAAGGTGTTTTGGTATCTGAAAAGGCTAATAATTCACAAGCTAATGAGCAAAGGAAGACGACACTCAAGGAGATGCAGTCAAAGAAATATCCGTTCCTCGATTCTGACGTTTCAGCCATATTTGATGATTTGCTCAAAGCTAACTTAATTGAGCTGCCTGAAATGAAGAGACCAGAAGAGGCTGGTCGCACCGATGATCCTAAGTATTGCAAATATCACCGTCTCGTAGGACACCCAATCCATGATTGCTTTATATTCAAAGATAAGGTGATGCGGTTGGCTCGTGAGGGAAAGATCACGCTAGAAGAGGACGTTGTGTCATCAAACCTTGTCACACTCTCAAGCCCAGTTGATAGCCTAGATGACTCCCACATCATCGTTTCATGCAATGCAACTCACGAAGGAGAGAAAATTGAAGACTCTACTTCAAAGACTGCTCATGTCACAAACCAATACATGTCCACTATATGCTTCACTGATGAAGACCTTCTACTAGGTTCTAAGCTCCACAACCGACCATTGTTTGTCGCCGGCTATATTCGCGAGAAAAGAGTCAATCGAATGTTAATTGACGGGGGCTCTGCGGTCAATATCTTACCTCTACGCACTTTGAATACATTAGGGATCTCGGTGGATGAACTATCAAGTAGTCGTCTGATGATCCAAGGTTTCAACCAAGGGGGGCAAAGAGCCATCGGCATCATAAGATTAGATCTTCTTATTGAAGATATGCCGTCCAGTACGCTATTCTATGTCATCGAATCCAATACTTCCTACAACATGTTATTGGGTCGACCTTGGATACATGAAAATGGCGTTGTTCCTTCAACATTACACCAGTGCTTCGGATATTATCAAGATGGAGTCGAAAGAAAAGTACATGGTGATGTAAAGCCTTTTTCTGATGTTGAATCACACTTTGCAGATGCAAAATACTATATTGAAGGAAAGAGCACTGTGAAACTCAATGGAACTGAGCAACTCCAGCAGCATGATGTAAAAGGCTCCGATAACACAAGTGACACAGAGAAGAGTAAAATTTATGGACCTCCCCTTGAGTCAAATCCTTTGAAAGAACTAACATTCCCTCTTACAACACTTGAAAAGAAAGGGCCATCTCCTCCACTTGAAGGATTTGTTCGTCCATCCAAAGGACCAGAAACAGAGCATGGAACATTGCGCACAAAGAAGATTGAGCAATGCTTTGACCCGAAAGCTTTCAAATTGCTACTTAAAGCTGGATATGACCCTAATAAAGAACCACGATTGGAGGGCCTCGCTCTAGATGCTACTACAAAGAAGCCATATGGACTCAATGCCACACAAGTTATGCTAAAGGAAAAAGGCCATACCATTCCAAACACTCGGACAGGCCTTGGCTACAAGCCACCCAACCCAGTTCGCATTGCTATAAAAAGAGCCAACGCCAACTACATAGGCGAAGTAGAGGGTTCAACAACAGGGTGTGAAAAGAAGATACCACACATGTCGGTCTTTGATAGACTTGGTCCGAATAAAACAGTCTTTGATAGACTTGGTTCGAATAAAACAGTCTTTGATAGGCTTGGTCCAAATAAAAGGTTTGATTGGAAAAAGTTGAGTGTTCCACATATGTTGACACACGCTAAGAGAAACCTCAAGTCATCAAACTCTAAGAAAGTTCAAAGTCTGATCCCATCTCGAATGACTCGCCGCGAAGACTTGATAGTGTCCTGTGGTGAAACTCTCAAAGTCAAGTTACAAACCATGGTACTCACGAAGACCAAATACGGAGATGAAGAGAGTGTAGGGTCGTCATGCCATATCACTTCTTGTGAAGAAGATGTTGAAGAAGACGCCGAAGATGCGCCTATTGAGTGGGAGGAGGGTGTCAAGGCCACTGTTGATGAGTTAAAAGAGGTAAACTTGGGCAACATCGATGACCCAAGACCGATTTACATAAGTGCATTTCTCGGAGCTGATGAAGAACGAAGTTACATTGAGTTGTTGCACAAGTTCAAGGATGTGTTTGCTTGGTCATACAAAGAAATGCCAGGCTTGGACCCAAATGTGGCGGTACATAACTTATCGGTAAAGAAAGATGTTCATCCCGTCAAGCAAGCTCAAAGAAGGTTTCGACCTGACTTAGTCCCATTGCTTGAAGCCGAAGTTAACAAGCTCATTGAAGCCGGGTTCATCAGAGAAGTCAAATACCCAACTTGGATTTCTAGCATCGTGCCGGTAAGAAAGAAGAATGGACAAATCAGGGTTTGCGTCGACTTTAGAGACTTGAACGAAGCATGCCCTAAAGATGACTTTCCTCTACCGATCGCTGAACTAATGATTGATGCTACCATGGGACACGAAGCCTTGTCTTTCATGGACGGATCTTCCGGATACAACCAAATTCGTATGGCTCCAAGGGATGAAGAATTGACTGCTTTCCGTACTCCGAAGGGTATATATTGCTACAAGGTGATGCCATTTGGATTGAAGAACGCCGGTGCTACCTATCAAAGGGCAATGCAAAATATCTTCGACGACATGTTGCACAAGAATGTTGAGTGTTATGTGGATGATCTTGTCGTAAAGTCGAGGGAAAGGAAAGATCATATAGGTGACTTACAAAAAGTCTTTGAGCGACTGCGAAAGTATCAATTAAGGATGAATCCTATGAAGTGTGCATTTGGCGTAACATCGGGAAAGTTCCTTGGTTTCATTGTTCGTAGGCGAGGCATTGAAATCGAGCAAGCCAAGATTGATGCAATAGTTAAGATGCCAGAGCCACGAAATATTCATGAACTCAAAAGTCTACAAGGAAAATTGGCGTATCTCCGAAGGTTCATCTCGAATTTAGCCGGTCGTTGCCAACCTTTCAGTCATTTGATGAAGAAAGATGTTCCATTTAGATGGGATGAATCTTGTCACAATGCTTTCGAACGAATCAAATCATATCTAATGAAACCTCCCGTTTTAGCCGCTCCTGTGCCGGGACGTCCCTTGATCCTATATATTGCTGCCCAAGAAAGATCTGTGGGGGCATTACTCGCCCAAGAAAATGACAAAGGGAAGGAAAATGCACTTTATTACCTGAGTCGAACAATGACGCCGAATGAGTTGAAGTACACTCCTATTGAGAAGCTTTGCCTAGCCCTTGTGTTCTCAATTCAAAAATTGAAGCATTACTTTCAAGCTCATACTATTCGTCTTGTATCCAGAGCAAACCCTTTGAAGTATGTCATGACGAAGCCAGTGTTATCTGATAGACTTGCAAGATGGTACCTCCAGCTGCAACAGTTTGAAATTGCATATATCCCTCAAAAGGCTGTGAAAGGACAAGTATTAGCAGATTTTCTAGCTGACCACCCTATTCCTGCTGAGTGGGAGTTAATAGACGACTTGCCCGATGAAGATGCACTCATGGTTGAAGTTACTCCTCCATGGGAAATGTACTTTGATGGTGCCGCACATAGAAATGGAGCCGGCGCCGGCGTTATCTTTCTCACGCCTAATGGAGAGGTCTTGCCGTATTCCTTCACATTAACTCAAAATTGCTCAAACAATGTTGCAGAATATCAAGCTTTGATACTCGGGCTAGAAATGGCAATTGAGCTGAGGCAACCTCATCTAAAAGTGTATGGCGATTCCAAGTTGGTCGTCAATCAATTGTATGGCGAATTTGAGGTTAAGAAGCCAGAGCTCCTACCATATGTTGAGTATGCAAGAAGATTGATCGAAAATCTTGGTGACGTTACAGTAGAGCATGTGCCGAGGAAAGATAACGGGCAAGCTGATGCTTTAGCTAAACTTGCTTCTATGTTGGTTACATCAGAAGAGAAGACATCCGTACCCGTGTGCCACAAATGGGTACTCCCACCTGTTCTAGAAGATAACGGTGAGCAAGGTAATAATAATGAAAGTCATGCTGTGGAGGTATACGAAATTGAAGTTGAAGATTGGCGACAATCATTCGTGGACTACTTAAAGCACGGAAAATTGCCCGATGACGTACGACAAAAGATCGACATTAGGCGTCGTGCAGCTCGCTTCATCTTCTATAAAGACACACTCTATAGGCGCTCATTTGATGGGGTTTTCTTGCGCTGCCTAGGAAAAGAAGAAGCTATGCAAGCTATGGAAGAAGCACATTCCGGAATTTGTGGAGCTCATCAGTCTGGTCCAAAGTTACATTTTCGCATCAAAAGAATGGGCTACTACTGGCCTACCATGGTTTTAGATTGCATGAAGTACGCACGAAGATGTCAAGCTTGTCAATTCTATGCAAACTTCATCCATCAGCCACCTGAACCTTTACATCCGATTGTAGCTTCTTGGCCTTTTGATTCATGGGGTTTGGACGCTGTCGGTCCTATGACAAAGTCTTCTGGCGGACACTTGTACATTTTGGCTGCAACCGACTACTTCTCAAAATGGGCCGAAGCTGTGCCTCTCAAAGAAGTAAAAAAGGAGACTGTTGCCAACTTCATTCGTACCAATATCATTTACCGCTATGGAGTTCCTCGATGCATTGTCACTGATAATGGAAAGCCGTTTTGCAATAGTTTGATAGACAAGTTGTGTGAAAAGTTTGGATTCAAGCAAAGAAACTCTTCTATGTATTATGCGGCTTCTAATGGCCTCGCCGAAGCATTCAACAAAACTCTCTGCAACTTGCTAAAGAAAGTGGTGGCGAAGTCAAAGAAAGATTGGCATGAAAGAATTGGAGAAGCACTATGGGCATATAGAACTACACACAGAACGCCAACTCAAGCAACCCCGTATGCATTGGTCTACGGAGTAGAAGCAGTTCTCCCACTTGAGCAACAAATCCCTTCTTTAAGGATAGCTCTGCAAGAAGGACTCACCGAAGAAGAGAATGCTCGTTTGCGCTTGCAAGAACTAGATGCTCTTGATGAGAAAAGACTAGAAGCGCAACAGGAACTTGAGTGCTATCAAGCTCGTATCTCCAAGTCTTTTAACAAAAAGGTCCGCCTACGCTCCTTTCAAGTTGGAGATTTGGTTCTTGCAGTGAGAAGGCCCATCATTATCACTCATCGAACCGGAAACAAGTTCACTTCAAAGTGGGATGGTCCTTATGTCATCACAGAAGTATACACGAATGGCGCATATAAGTTGGTTGCCGAAGATGGATTAAGAATTGGTCCTATCAATGGAAAATTCTTGAAACAATACTACCCTTGATGACTGAAGTATGCTCCATGACGCACGAGCTTAAACTGCATGTTACTCCTGGCCCGCATGAGTATAAACTGTGTACGGCACCCCCCTTAAATCAATCTTGATTTATTTGAACTACGTTATGACTTGATCCTTTTTATTGAGGTACGTAGGCAGCTTAGAAGTTTTCTAAGTTCAGTCATGAAATTTGCTTAAGTTGGTTTTGTTGTGTTACGTTACAATACTCATGAGAAAGAAACATGATGCCAAATGTAAATGAAAAACTCAAAATGAGTAGGCGAAGAACTGAAACTGAACCTCTGTTTCTCTCTCCTTTTTCTCTTTCTCTCTCACACACAAACACACACAAACAAATACCCAGAGTTGGATACATGCATAGATACCTGTAAAGGGTAAAGAAAAGAAAAGGGATTTATTTATGTATCAAATAATATAAATTTCAATCAAACCCCTCTTGCTGTTCTTTTCGTTTTTGCTTATCCAAAACCCATATTTATCTCATACTTGCTGAGGTAGGAAGAGGAGGTTGGATTGTGTTTCAACTGATAAAGAGGTTCTTGTTGCGTGTGGATCCTAAAGATATGTTGGAAGATCGCTCCTGTATGATCTCACGGAACTATCCAAGGAGTGAAGGCAAATGGCTCGTGAGTTACAGGGTGGAGAAACACGAGGTTCAGCAGAGCAAACAACCACTAGAAATGGATGAAGAGGAGGACGTGCTTGTTAACAAGGTGTCAAAACTGGTTGATGATCATGTAGATACGGCCTTATCGATTGGTGGGATTTTGACGCGTCCTTCTGTTCAACCGGACCAATCCGATAACAAACATCATGAAGGTGATAATTCTGATACCAGTTCACTAATTTCTGGTATTGGTCGCGACAACTCCATCAGTTGTCTTATCCGTTGTTCGATGGCTGATTATGGTAACATTGCGTTGTTGGGACGGAATTTCCGCTCTCTTGTGAGAAGCGATGATTTATACAGGCTGAGGAGACAGAATGGAGTAGTTGAGCCTTGGATTTATGTTTCTTGCCAGCTGCTTGAATGGGAAGCATTTGACCCCAAGCGCCGTCGTTGGATGACTTTACTGAGTTTGAATCCTAATCAATGCTTTGTCTTTGGAGATAAGGAATCTTTGGCGATTGGAACTAAACTTCTTCTTTTCGGTAGAGAACTCGTGTCTTACGCTATCTATCGTTACAGTTTGTTGACAAACACATGGACTACTGGAATGAGTATGAATGCGCCTAGATGTTTGTTTGGTTCTGCAAGCCTCGGGGAAATCGCAATATTGGTTGGTAGTTGTGATTCAAATGGAAATATTCTTGATTCTGCGGAGTTATATAATTCTGAGTTCGGTCATATTCTTTTGCAAGTTATGTTGCGCTGGGTGTTACATGGACAACAAATTTTACGTGATTGGTGGAAAGAACGAAGTCGGGCCGTTGACATGCGGAGAATTTTTGATGAAACTCGAAACAGTTGGACACTTATACCCGACATGTTAAAAGATGATCTTGTTCAGTCGTCCCATTCGCCACCTCTTGTTGCAGTGGTGAATAACGAGCTTTACTCGATCGAATCCTCTACTAATCAGTTGAAAGTTTATTTGAAGAAAAGCAATACGTGGAAGTCGTTGGGTCCGATTCCGGTGAGAACCGACTGCAATAGGGGTTGGGGGGTCGCATTCAAGTCTCTGGGAAACGAGCTTTTGGTCATAGGAGCGTCGTCTGTTTCTTCGGTTGGAATTGAACTTTTTCTTTTCGGTAGAGAACTCGTGTCTTACGCTATCTATCGTTATAGTTTGTTAACAAACATGTGGACTACTAGAATGAGTACAAATAAAAAAAAAAAACTCAAAATGAGGTAAATAAAGGTAAATCTTTTATTAAATCTCGGAGTTTGATGACGCTACAAATCCAAAGCAAAACAGAATAAAGCAAACAAAAAAAAAGAGGAAATCTCTCTCAAACAAAAGGCCTCACATCCCCCAACTCCAGTTGTGCAGTCTCCAAGTTCAATCTCATAACATTCAATTCGTCCATCTCCGCGTCAGTAAGTGAAGGAGTGCTTTTAAGGACGGACATCTTCTCTTCCAAACTAGAGATTTTACTGTCGACACCTCGAAGAAACTCTTGTTGGCTTTTTAAGGATGACGTCAAGCTTGCTTTCTCCGACTTTAAGTTTTTCAATCTTCTTTTAACACTTTGAAGTTCATCTTTTGTGGACTTAACTTGTGAGGATCCCTTCTCCTTGTCAGATTTGGCGTCGGATATGTGGTCCTCTATTTCCGAAATTTGTTGAAGAAGTGATGAGTTTTCCAATATTGTGGAGTTTCGCACATCATAAGCAGTAGCTTGATCAAAAACTTTGCTCACTAAGGCCTCTAAGGGAGCAACTTTTTCTTTCCCAACCAACTTCATTCTTTCAAAGACAATGCGGAATTCATCTTTAAAAGAAGAAATTTGGTTAATTGGTGCACGAACAATCCTCTCGCTAACATCGGCCCATAGAGAGTTGAGATACCTCTTGTCATGAATCTCTAATAGACTTTCACCCTTGAAAACAGAGACAACAATATGGGGAGAACTTTCCCCACCATTCTTTGAGTCTCTTGGCTTCAAATGCACTTTGTCATCTTTTGAGGGTTTAGTACCAGCACATGATATTGACCCTTCACTTCTTTGAGGATGTTGCTCATCACCCTTCAAAGCAGAAATCCTCTCTTTGCCCACCTACAAGGAATGTGTCGAAAGTTAGAAACATATACATATATTTATGTATGTATGGAAATAAAGAGCAAAGTTGACCAATACCTGTACAGCCAAGTCCAAAGTCGCGGATGGGGTGCTCGAAGGACAGCGAGGAGAATTGATTTCTCTAGGTTGCGAGATACTTGAACCTTTCTTAACCCTCTTCCAGTTGCGATCGCCGTTTTCGCTACTGCCGCTCTCTTTGACAATGCTCTTTCTTTTCGCTGATTCCTCTATCGCAATGTGTGGTGCATCTTGCGAGCTCTTCCCAAGAGGAGCAATTTGGTTGTCACGACTTTGTACGACCTTGTCATCTCCCCCGAGTATCAAGTGCTTTTGAGGTGAAAGTAAAGAGTCGATATTGTCTTCGAGGTAGCTCATATGGGTTTTGATTATCCATGACTTGTAACTATCTGAAAAGTGCCTTCTTGCGTTAAGAGGAGCATTGGGAATCCAAACTTTTGAATATGTCCTTTGTGCAAGACTTAACCTCCAAAAACGAAGTCCTTCATCCAAAGAAGCTTTGCGGTAGTCATTTTTGAGTACGCCAGGGACATCTTGATAATATCCAAATTGTCGGCCAAATCGATGTGGACTATAGGGCTCAACATCAAAAGTTTCACCTTGCCTCAGAGTCAGATAGCACGATCGAAGGTTGATAAAATAGTCATGCTCTGCTTCGCTAAGAGTACTGCAATCCACAAGTGTGACGTTATTGACGTTCGGAAGAAGATTGCATGCCCAAGAGGTGTAGTCTCCTTTGTGAATTCTCTTACGAGCTTCTTTTGGATCAAAAAGCCTTGCTCCATTTTCTCCAGAAAATATCGTCATTGCGGGTTTTTGCGACTCTTGGTGGATAGAAAACTGAGTTTTGAAGTACAACGCCACCCACCCGTAGACAAAATGGATCGGAAAAGGAAGGTACCCTTGAGACGGTTGAGTAGATCTTGATATTGAGTTCAACCCTTTGTAAATCGATGCTAGCACCGGAATGGCAAGACACACTCTTTGACCGCTGGCTATAAGGCTCGCCACCTTGAAAGTACTTGGACGGATAAAGCCAACATCCTTTACAGGGAGAACAAAGATGCACAACCAACAAGCTAAGTGCGCGGCCAAAAATGTCTCTTCCTTCCAATAACCTTTGATACCGAGTTGTGAAAACATGATCTCTTCTTGCGATGACCACCGACTGTATGGTTCGAGCTTTCCGGAAGGGTTGTGTGTCGCTTGAGGTCGACGCACGCTTTTTCTCTCCTTCCGTGATGGGGGACATTTATATTTGACTTCTTTTTTCGACCAAAAGTTGACCCACTCTTTGACTGGCACTCGAGGATCGTCGTCACCAATATGTGCTCGGATTAAGTGAAATGCATGGAACAAAGCTCTGCATGACCTCGGCAAGTGATGGTTCTCTTTTTCTTTGCCGAAAATTTCTCTCTCGCTCGGTATGACTTCGTCGTATAAGGATCCAAATATGGGCAGGCCGGCAAGGTGTTCCAAGTCCCATAGGGAAAATGAGAGCTCTCCAAGTGAAGTGACAAGAGTGTTTGTAGACGGCGACCACGCTTCGCACAAGGCTTTTATGATTTCCAAATTGCACTCGTACGTGAACAAGGATGCATAAACTGGCTCGTACGTGTTGGTGGAAGTAAGTGTAGGCTTGCACCGAACAAGGACATCTTCTGTCCACTCCCAATATCCCGGAAAATAATGAATTTCGCCGGAAAAGTGAAGAAAGGCATCATCCCACATGGCATCTCCTTTAGCAATGCGTTGCCCCAAAGTATCGAAAGGAGGATCATTGTTTGATACTCGGTGGTGAGGAGACCGGAGCACAAACGACGGCAGAGATCGATTGGAGGACTTGGAAAACTCTTCAGTCCAGTCTTTGGGTTTAATGGTGTTAATCAAAGTGGGCCATAGGCTTGTGTAAATTCCGGTGAGAGGGGTGCCGACCTCCAATATTGTGTCCCGCTGATTTTCATCACCGGTGATGGTTAGAGTCTCAATTCCCTTCGAATTATAGGCGTAACCGAATTTCACCATTGTTCGTGAACTGTTAACACAAAGAAGGAAACAAAAGGGTTAGAAAGACAAGTTAGCAGTTAACAAAGAAAAAAAAAAAATCTTTGTCAAAATTACAAAATTCAATGGCAAAAAAAAAAATAGAGAATAAAAGTAGGGCGAAATGTACAAAATAAAGAAAGATGAGGGGTGGTTTTGTCCGTTGTAGAAAAATAATGTAAGGTGCTTTTGTTTTAATTTGTGTGTGTTGTGTGAATTGATCATCTACCTATTTATAACCAACTTGATCAATGCCATTGCAAGAAAAAAAAATAAATAAAAAAAAAGGGAGAAGAAAGTGGCGCATGAAGAGAAAAAAGAAGGAAAAGAAAAATAAAAAAAAAGGGAGAAGAAAGTGGCGCATGAAGAGAAAAAGAAGGAAAAGAAAAAAAAAAAAAAAGGAGGAGAAGGTGGCGCAGTAGAAGAGAAAAAGAAAAAAAAATAATAAAAAAAAAATAAAAAATAAAAAAGGAGGAGAAGGTGGCGCATGAAGAGAAAAAGAAGGAAAAGAAAAATAATAAAAAAAAATAAAGGAGGAGGAGTTAGTGGCCGCAAAAAGGAGAAGAAGAAAGAAGAAGAAAGGAAAAAGAGGGGGCAGTGGCGTGCAGGAAAAAAAAAAGAAAGAAAGAGAAAGAAGGAAGAAAAAAAAAAGAAGAAAGAAAGAAAAAAAAAAAAACCAAAGAAAAGGGATGGGCCTTGTTTATTGAAGTGTTACAAAGCCCAATTCTTATTCAAAAAAAAAAAAAAAACAAAACTGGGCCTTGTAACAAAGCCCAATTCCTATTCAGAAAAAAAAAGAATTGGGCCTTGTAACTCAGCCCAATTTGTACACAACAAAAAAAAAAAAAAAAAAAAAAAGAGAAGAAAAAGAAAGGGAAGCCGTGTCATCCAAAATTTTGGGTATCAAAATTGAACTTTGGTCCTTAAAAGATATTGACATGGAAGCCCCAAATGTTGATCTTTTCCAAACAAAGTACATATATTTCATCAAATCTTATTGATGGCCCCGAAATAAATATGTTGCGACATATTCACGTCAAGACGCATTTTTACAATGCTATTCGTGACAAGTCGCAAGGGGGCATTTGTAGACAAATGAATTTTGTCTATTCCAATTAAATATTGACAAGTGTCAAATTGATTATTATAAATTAAATTAATTATTTCTATTTTTAATTTGGGATTTTACTAAATTAAATTCCATTTATTAATAGGTTAATTAATTGATTTATAATATAAAGATGGAGAATGGTTGACCGATCAAATAAAGTCGTGCGGAAATACGATGTGTTCTAAGAATTTCTTGATAAAGGGCAGCCCAGTGCACAAAAGCATCCCCGCAATACAAGGGTCCGGGGAAGAAGTCCACCACAAGCTAAATTAAATCCATGCCTATATTAAAAAAAATAAAACCGACCAATCACAAGCGAGGAGGCTCGGTTTTACAACTATAAATAGATGAGCTCTTGAAGAACAAAACACAACAATTGAAGCTTCAAGAATTCAGAGCAAGGAAGTTCAACAAATCCTCTCCAACAAGCTCAACAATCTTCAAGGTGTTCTTCGTTAAGAACCCCTTTCAATCCGCTATCAAGCCTCAAGTTCATCCAAAAACCGTTTTTGAAGATCGTATCTCTATCAAGAAGATCAAATCTTCAACAATTCAAGAAAACCCAAATCAAATTCATACCGTTCTTCAACAACATTCAAACCAAAAATCCGTTTGATCCGAGATCAAGTCACAAGACCCTCGGAAAACCGTTTTTGAAGATCAAAATCCATATTGGAAAGATCAAAATTCACAAATCCAAGGAATTGAGGAAGAAGATCATATCATCCTTCATCAATCTTCAAATCAAATCACCATTTAATCCGAGATCAAGTCCAAAGACCCTCGAATTAACGTTTTCTCCAAGTTCAAATCATCTGAATGAAGATCAAATTGAAGATTTCCACCACATATTTCAATATTGTTCTTGTAGAATCGAATCAGAGGATTAGATAGAGATTGAACCACAATTGTACTTCAAATTTATCAAAATTTATTTGTAATCTTTTTCTTGTCTTATATTCTCAGAGATAGCAAGAATTTGTCGTTACAAGGAGCTTTTAGAGATAGTCGAAGCAATTCTTGTGTGCTTTGCTTAGTTCAATCAATTTAAGAGTGAGGAGCTTGAGAATTGAGAGAACGACCTTTGTTAAAACCTTTACGGGTTATTTTGCCTACGGCTCGGAAGTTAATATAACTCTATATTCACTTCTTAAACTTGGTGTTTGTTTATTCCACTGCACAATTATTCTGGTATGTTGTTAAAGTAACATCGCTGAGTTAACAACGTACAAATCTGCTGTTAACACTCCAGTGTTAAGTTAACAACAACGACGTATCAACCCGATCCACAATTTCAACATGATTCCTCATTTATTGAGATGCAATCCGCTGTACTAGTGATTGTAAATCAGAACTTATTCAAATATATTATTAAGGAAATATGGATGATTTAGTTAGATGGAACAATTTTCATGGACTGTACGTTTAAGAAATTCTATATAATTAGACTATTTGGAGGTGCGGTTAAAATAGATCATCTTTTAATGGTGGCCATGATCAGTTTACACTTTGAGTAACTCCATCTATATTAACTTCTTTGATTAAGTGATAATCATTGTGTAAATGAGTAAATATATATAACATAATATAATTTATTGCATTACATAATCGTGCTCGAACTTTGGTCCATCTATAGGATTAGAAATGAGGTCAATATTCTTTCCAGCATGACATAAACTTGAAGATGATTTGCATAATAACTATAGGTGACTAAATTATTTAAACAATATAAAAACTTTCTTTGTTATAAAATTACTTGATAGAAACCAGAAGTACATGTATCTAGCTCGCGTTATAGGTTAGTCAGTGTATAAGACTTAAATTTAGGCTGAATTTCTCTACTTAGACATATTAGAAGCGAACATTTGGCAATTTTATATGTTAGAACATTGAGATTGGTTTAGAAATGGACACCAATTGTAGGTCCTTTGGATTTGGTATTTTGGACAGGTCACTAGAACCACTATTGGGATTTAGACGTGTTATCCTTCTATTTAAAGCGAGGTTAAAATTATATATTTTCTCGCTGGAATGAAATTAATGACATATCTAGTTGTAGATGGAGAATACGAGCTTGGTGAAGTAAGAATATTCCATGAAGTATAGTATCGGAATTTAGTTTCTCTCAACCACAATGATACAAATATATAATTAAACTGAGAACGTGAATAACAATAAGCTATTGATTGAGTAAAGTATTTTGTTGGCCAACCATACTATATAGCAACTAATAATTGATAAAGTAGGATTACTATGTAGCTTAACAAACAATAACAATGGTTCTAACTTCCAAGGGTATTCTTGACATATAGAAGTGAATAACTAATTGTAGGTGCTTGAGATTTATGCTTTGGGAGAGACATCAAGACCGCTATTGGGGCTGAGTCGTGATATTCCTTAAATTAAGGCGAGTGTTCATAAACTCTATTGTTTTCAAATCTGGAAGAAATGCGTGCATGTATATCTATATCTATATATAGGTATTCATGATTCTCTGCATATTGAACTGTCACTTCTACAAACAAAGTTTTTATTGGAAATGTTCATTCTTGAAAGAAAGTTTTTGTAAAATGGATATTCGAAATGTTTATTTCATAGAAGCAAGATTCTCTAAATTGAATATTCGAACTGTTCGGTTTTGTCAAAGAAAGTTAGCCACACATTGGTTAATTTCTTTAAATAATTAGAATCGATATGATGAATGGTGTCCCGTTGGATTGTATTCGGAATTGTTTAGTTATTGGATCAAGTGTTTGGTGTGGGAGTACATGGGTACTTCCAGGCGGCGGCGGGCTTGTCGGTAGGACCTTTTGTCCCCATGTGCCTATTCCCTCTCAGACATAACAAGAGGAGGTTGTGTCTTTGTTGGGTCGTAGAATTTCCGTATGTACCATGGCATACGTTATCGATTACAAGGTCGCTCCTTGGATGGGGAGATAGAGATTTTTTATGAGGTGATAAGGCTGGCTGCATCAGCAATAGAATAACGTGGACACTGATCATCAAACGTTACCCGTTCTTTTGTTAAAGGGTTTTTATTAAATCATGAATGCTTTTAATTCACGATTCTATGCATGACATTTGTATGCGTTAGAAATTCCTTTATTAAACTATTTTAAAAAGAAAGTTATGGAAAGAAAATGCTACACTTGCACACACGCATGAGCACTCAGTGAGATTTTTATCTCACGTAAAATTTTGTATTTCTTTCTTCTTTCAAGATTAAGACAAACTATGTTACTACCGTGTCAGGACCTAGGAGCCTTTAGCATTGGAGAGCGTTCAAAGTTTAGTAGGGTATTGAATTAGTTGAGTTTCTGTTTCTTTTATTAGTTTAGTACTTTCAGTGTATTTGATTCATATATTTAATAGTTAGACATGTAATAGTTGCTCTGATATTGTTATGTTTATCTCAAAATGATCGGGATGGTACGCTATAACTAAACCATGGGGAATTACGCCGGTCTGATTTCCGTAACAACGGGATACTTAGGCAAAATTGGATTTACGTAGTTCTCGACCGTTATCCGTTTTTAATATTTATCATGTAACTGTTATAATTCTACTACCCCCATGATTGATGGAATGTTTGCAGGAACAAAAATATCCTACGGGGTGATGATTGAAACATACCTTGAAAGGGTAAATCGAGCATTATTCAACTTTTTATTTTTTACCTATTTTGACATTTTATATGAATACCTATTTGTTGCATATTCTGCTACTCTTGAGAAATGGCAGGTACTTAGGTCCCTTATCCACGTGACAAGGAGGAAAAAGAGGGGAAAAGAAGATCTACAATCCTATGGGATACTGACTCCTCGATTCTACGAGATACGGAGGAGAGAACACGAAAGAGGCAAAAATCTACAATCCTATGGGATACTGACTCCCCGATCCTACGAGATACGGAGGAGAGAACCCAAAATGGGCAAATTTCTACAATCTTATGGGATACTAACTCCCCGGTCCTACGAGATACGGAGGATAAAACTCGAAAGGGGCAAAAATCTACAATCCTACGGAATACTGACTCTCCGATCCTACGAGATACGGAGGAGAGAACTAGAAAGTCGCAAAAATCTAAAAATCCTACGTGATATTGCACATCGATCACTTAAACTACGAGTGAAAAAACCGCACGACAGTGCATCAGCCTCTTATTCCAACAACAACAATAGGACTGCAACTACAAACTGATAAGCCCTCCGTCGTGCATTCACGCCCAGAAGGGGCGTTACGAAAATAGAATTCCCCAATAACCACAAGGAACTTGTTAGAGCGACATATATATACAGATGACCACAGAAACATTTACCTTAACTTGAAAACAATTCAAATTATATGAATGAAAGAGAAGATGAAAAATGAACCTTTAAATAAAAAGGTTTGTGGCACACGAGAACCACACAATTCAAAACACGAATAAAACAAAGAATCCAAAAATCATAATATCCCGAGATTATTACACAACTTCGAATAAAAAGGCGATGCAACACTGATAAGCAGGGGAGGAAGCACGACTTTCCCATGATCAAAACAGGTCCTTATTTTTCAGGTGAATCGAGAATGAATCAAGTTTTCCAACAGCAGCGTCCGAGGACTCAGGGTCTTCAAGAGGCAAGTCGTTCTGTTCGCACATGCCATCCAATTGTGTGAAGTCGAACATGTCCTTAAAACCACTCCTTGCAATAATTTGCCCAAGAATCGCGTTCTTGATATCCTCTTTCTCCATGAAGGCACGCTCCACGAGGAGATCTTTATAGGTATCACTCGCAAGGAATTTTTTGTCAACACGTACCATCAGCTCAAGAGATGCATCCTGAATACACAAGATTTCCTAAGAATAGGTTATAAAGAACACATCAACAAAACAGGAAAAATATACATACCGCATTCTCCAGGTCAAGTCGAGCCTTTGCAAGATCGGCTAGCAGATGCTCATTCTCCGCCTTCACCCTGTTGAGCTCGTGCTCAGCCAATCGTCTGTCACTTTTCTCTTTGAGAGCATGCTCTTTCAGACTAATAAGCATATTGGAAAGTTTCTCGTACTCAACACAACTTTCATCATAATCATCTTTGATCACCCACCATCGCCGCTGGGCCTCTTCCTTCTCAGTAATAAGCTTTTCAACACCAATTAGATTAAACTCACGTATCTTCTCGATATCAGCCTCAAGTTGGCCAATTATAGCATCATTGTCTCCATCATCTTGATTAATGGTCTTCATGTCGGTGACCAAGAACTTGCCAAACGGAACATACCATAAACATGAAGGATACAAAGACAAATTATAAATCCTGCTCACGGAGCCAAAAATAAAGGTCCTAAACCACTTACTGTCTGGAAGACGTGCATATCACGACGCATGTTCTGCGCTCGTTTAGTGCACGTTCAGCGCACGATCTTGCTCCCATAGCACGAGAGCCTTACCGTGAAGAGGGAACGCTCACATCATGGAATGGACCACCTCGGTCTCACTGAACTTTTGATTTTTCACATTAATGTTAGAAGCTGGAGAAGCATGCCCCGGTGGGGGAGGCAGAGTAGGAGTGGCGGAACTCTCACCTCGAGCACTTTTTCGTCCACTCAAACCAGGCACCTCCACCGACGAAGCAACAGAGATAGGATCAAAAGTTTCCTCATCCATGCTTATTGGGACCTCCAAGGACTTTCCCCTTTCCTTCTCACCAGATGAACCTGGGGGCACCCCTAGTCCTGACCTCCGCATTCGATGGGGCCTCACCAACACCTCAAGGAACATGAGTCTACCCGGAAAGAGTGCCAGAAGCCACCTTCTCACTTGTGGACGAAGAAGGACCTGCAACTTCAAATATCCCGACCCCAAAATCCATCAAGGGTGCCACACCACCATGAGACAACCCCGCATCCCCGATAAGCAGGTCCACGCTCACCTTATTTTTAGCAACCCTGAGGAACTACTCTGTCGCGACCCCTACCACTGTCTCAGAACCATATGCCATGACAACATCTTTGTAACAATCTGGGCCACAATTGCAGCCTTCATTACAGCAGTTTTCGGTGCTGCTGCCACTGCCTTCGCCACTACAGCCGCTTCCACTACTGCAACCGTTTCTGTCACTGTAACCGACTCTAACACTGCAGCAGCTTCCGTCATGCGGGCAGCAGCTCGCCGCTCGGCAGCGACCTGCAACGTGCGTCCGTGAATACCAACCAGATTAGAAGAGTGCTCTAAAAATTGCAACCTGTATAATAAGAAATAAGAGTAAGAATTAATATTGGAAGCGATGTCGAAGAACATATCAAATAAGACATCGAAAGGCATATCAAAACCTATATCGAAAGGCTACACCGAGAGGCATATTGAACTATATATCAAGAAGATGTATCTAAAGTTACATCGAAAACAATATCGGGGATCCCTTACATACCTTTACCGAAAGAAGTACTAGTTCACAAAAAGACAAGATAATTTTGATACTTTTAAAGAGAAATGACAGCGCAGTTACCCGGCAAGGGACACATTTCTATGATAATCAAACGCGTACCTCTATGGTACGTAAATTACATTACGAGTCCACCATCGTTTTTAAATGAATTCACATATCGGAGCTCCGTCATTTGAATTGGCAAGACAAGAGGTACTGATACCTCAAACTTAATTCTAGTTTATGAATTATTATTACAACAATAATTCCCAAACTGGGGGACTACATGATATGGGTAATTCTCGTATTAGGTCATCCCATGGGCTAGGCCCATGTTCATCTATATCGGGGATGACACTCGATATGGAAGTTGATAACGAATTCTACATTCGATATAGTACAGATCACCTGGAGGTTACGTGTGCGGTCTCTGTATCCCGAGGTCCATATATATCAGGGCTCCACTAATCAAGGCAAACTTTAATTACTATGTACACTTGATGTCGAGCATATCCGATATGGCACTCGATATAGTATCCCGATACTATATCCAACATAAATCCCGATATATATTCTCGATATATATCACCAACATCCATTCCGACATCATCTCCGATATCCATTCCGACATCAGACCTGACATTGAGTCATCCCAAACATAGAAGAGATTTGGTGTCATCCTTGATATTATCTTCGACATCACATTCGACATAGCCTTCGACATCAGGTAGTGCATCCAAACGTCAGTTTGAGGTGTTCTGGACCAAGTCTACCTAGAACTAGTGATAACGATAGAAAATCTAGTTTGTAATAGATATGTAGTCCAACACTTATAATCTCACTCTTCTTACCTAATATACGATATATTGTCAAATTAGGTTTGCATATATGTTGGTTTAATAACACACTTACATATACAAAATAGTTTTTGCACTGATTATGAACCACACTAAAGAAAGGGTCCAAAACACTAGGACGGACGACGATGGTATATACAATTACCATTGGTGATATTTTGGAGCCAATGGACATTTTTCTAAATCGCTATAACAAACTTTCTCTCACTTTCTTTTTCTAGGACTCTGTCTTTCTATTATTTTCAATTTTTATATATATTAAATTAAAGTCAATATTCAACCAAAATTTCCCTAATTACCTACGATGAGGACATGATGTATACGGTTAGAAATTTGCAAGTTATGAACATTTATTTTTGACTCCATGTACTGATCCGCGTTATATTAAATTCATTTCGTTCATAAAGGGGGATATATCCGAAATTTCCAATCCGGAAAATTTCATGTTTAATTTTAATTAGATTTCGATAAATAACTTCATTTCAAATTTCGACAGGCATCTTTTGTACCAATTCTAAATCCTCAATTATGTTTTCGATGTTTACATGCAAAATTTAAAGTCTCCTCTCATTGTTTATCAAAAACAAAAAATTTAGTCTCCTTTGAACTTTCGCAAAAAACAATGAACATCTAATAGAGAAAGTCGTTGTCTTGATCTAATGCAAGAAAAAAAAAATACTAAGTGATATTGGTTCTTATTGGCGGAGTCTAAAATTAATGGTGTGATGACGAAAGAAGTTGCAAAATGTGGAGCTGTTGACGTTTATTTTGTTGATGAACTGTAGAGCTGTTCACTTGGATCTACATATATATGACATTTGAATTAATTTAACACACAAAATTTTGCGCCAATTGTTTATTCCTAAGAAGTAAACCGTAGAAACGCGTAAATTCGAGACTTCTGAATCTCATATGCATGAATGCATGATTACGTACTATTTTTGGCAAACAATACTTTTCGTCGTCCAGTCCCCATGCTTATCTGCTCCGACGATAAGTTTTAATGTGTAAAATCCTGACTAAGAGACACCAGATAACACTTGCGAACAAATCTTTTTGACCATATTTATCTGGAATTGATAAATAATGCTGCATTTTTCCTTTTTCTAGATATAACATCAATAAGTAATATATTAAAGCATTCCCGTGTTATTATTACATTTATGTGAACATGATTATCAATAAAATAAATAAATATACATACGTCGAGATGTAAGCTTTATGGAGGAATTCTTAAATCTACCCATTAAGTTTTTCCGTTTTCTAAATCTATCCAAAAGAATTTCGGGCTTCAGAAATACCCCGTAACAATAGGTATACCTTGTCAAAAATACATATTTTCTCTTTTTCGGGCTATTTCGTCCACGTGGCTGCCAACGCGATAAATTACTAATAGGAGGAATTTTTAAATCTACCCATTAAGTTTACCCGTTTTCTAAATCTACCCAATTTTTTTTTAAATCTACCCGTTAAGTTTGCCCGTTTTCTAAATCTACCCAAAAGAATTTCGGGTTTCAGAAATACCTCGTAACTATAGGTATACCTTGTAAAAAATACCCATTTTCTCTTATTGGGGGATTTTTTTTTATTTAAGTGTTGCATTATTTATATTTTGATAGTACTGAGTGAAAAACGTATTTTGGGGTGGGATATAATGACATGGCGCGACGTTTTTACACCTGGAACGGCACTTTATCGCGTTGGCAGTCACGTGGACGAAATAGCCCGATTAAGAGAAAATGGGTATTTTTGACAAGGTATACCTATAGTTACGGGGTATTTCTGAAGCCCGAAATTCTTTTGGGTATATTTAGAAAATGGGTAAACTTAATGGGTAGATTTAAAAATTCCTCCTAAGCTTTATTTATATTCCTATTTATTGATAAACTAGGAAACTCGCCCGTGCGGATTCTTCTTTGTCTTTTGTTTACTTTAATTTCAATACCGAATTTTTCATTTTCTTTGCCCTGAAACTTTATGTCTTTTGATATTGCGTAAAAATAGTTATTAATCATTCATTCTTTTATTTCTTCTTTTCTGCCTTTCGTACTTCAATTTCAGGATCAAACTTTTCAATTTCTTGTCACAAAACTTCACGAATTTCCTATGCACGAGCAAGGTCTCATAAATACTAAATTAAAATCGTTTTTCCGCAAACACAACTAATTGTTTTTTCTGGTAACCACCTTTACCACCCTCATCCCACTGTGTATTGGTAGCCCCACGTCAGCAATATACGATTGCACAAATAATTTATCTTACGATTGTTTATGTCTCTCCCTTTTACCCTTTATTCTATTTTATTTTTTTCTCATTTATTATCTTGTGCCTGCCTCACTCGGTCTTCGCCTTTTTTTTTTCTCTTTTTAATCTTGGTTCAAGTTTCAATATATTGGAGTCAGAACTTGCGTGTGTGACTCCCTTTTTTTTCTTTTTGTTAATTAGATGCAACAAAATAGGGACTTAATAGGTAATAAAAAATCCACTATTGTTGATGCCTCATCAAATTACCATTTTCTTTATTTTTTTCATTTATTCTCCTATGGCTGCCCCTCTCGCTCTCTCCTTTTTTTTTCGCGTTCAACATACTAGAGTCAAAACTTGCGGCTGGGTATTTATTTATTTATTGATTTATTTGTAATTTTTAGCAACAATACAAACTTAATAATTGGGCACGGCTTCGACTATTCCTGCAGCCCGCCAATTAGATTTACAGTAGAGCCTGAAAAATAAAAAACATAAAACTTTTGAGGTGAATTTTTTAAAAATATAAATTAAAAGGACCATTTTGTAATTTACAGTGGGCCAATAGGTACCAAGTGTAAAACTTTTGAGGTGAGATCGTAATAATTTAGTAAAGAAAAGGAATGTTCTGCAATTTACGGAGGACCACAATAGTTGTATTAAGAAATTTATGTTTTGTGGTTCCCAACCGATTAATATGTGCGGACCCTCCAGATATTAGGGGGTTTTTGGTTCAGTGGATAAGGCCTTTCAAATCGAAAAAGAGCGTATCCACATTTTGGTTCGAATTATAATTTTTATGGGCTTTAAACCAAACCTTGTATAGCCCGGTACGAAAAGGGCCTAATCCATGGATAATAGTAACTGTCCCACCCTGGAGATTAACTTATCTGGAGATTAGCCATTTTGCAAAATGACGAAAATACCCCTAATGGCCCATTTGGGGAGCTTAACATCTGCAGCCCGCTTGCATTTACATCTATTCCTATTATATAGTAAAGATACAATAAGTTAATATGCCTACACTATTAATTATATTCCTATTTATTGTCTAGTTTTTTAGAGCTACACAAATCTAATGCATAATAAGAATAAAAATAGAATTACAATGAAAAACTCTCCTACGAAACAAAATCGTATTTTTTAAATCTATTAAACGTGCACAACAAGACTAATTGCATTGTCTATTGCCTTTAACAACGTTTTCTGGTCCTAAAACGATCTCGTACGGGAGTTCCTACATCGAAAGGTGTAGAACTACAGTGTAATTTCGTAAATTATCGTCCAACAACAAATTAGCAAAGTTAAAAGATGCAACCATTTTCGAGGAGGCCTCTTTCCATTGTCTTGTTCTTTGTAATATGGCAACTCTGGTAATATGACAGTTCCTCCCACTCTTAAAGAAGAATTAACGTTTAACTTTTCTTCTAAATATCACAATCTTTCTTTGCCCAAATCAAAGAGATTCCAAATTTTGTCGTTCCACATATGTAATGTCCATAACTATCACTACATGCACAATAAAACATGACTTGTTTCCTTCTCAATAACACCACAAATGACCTTATCTGATGATGTTTTCCTATCAAAATTGGAACTTTGCAAACGTGTATCACAAGAATTTTGGCCCTTTTCTGAATCTATCCAAATTCCATACAGCTTAGGGTACTTTTTTATCCTTAAATCAAGACTTTCTACCAATTTTCTAGGCACAATATGTTTTCCTCTTCAACCTTAGAACATTGTGAGATAACTGTAAGAACTATTGTAAGGCGTTGGTTAATATTATACTCATTGAAACTCAGACAACCACTGCAAGTCCAACTTATTTTTATCTCTACGTAACTTATAGACAAACACAACAATTCCTAGAGTTGTCTTGTATTAGGAAAGAAGATTATCCGGAATCCCCTTCCCCTGATTAAGGGATTCTAGTCTATTCTTTCCTTAGTTAGATAGAGACAATCTTTCCTTATCTTTTGCTCTTGTAGTTGTATATATATTGTTGTATTCTCTTTACAAAATCAATCAATGAAATACCTTTTCATCTAATACTTTACATGGTATCAAGAACCTCAAAAAGGTCATAAGATCAAACGATCCAAACCTACTCTTCTCCTCATAATTTCGGCCGCCCCTCTCATCAAAAAAAAAAAAAAAAAATTTCTCTTCCTCTTTTCTCTCCCTTCGGCCGCCACCTCCATGTCTCACGACTCCACCGCCTCGTCCGGCCCCGTCCGTGACCAAAACACTACCGACGATCTCCCGCTCCGACCACAAGCCCCCACCACACTAATCCACGTCACTCAATCCCACCACTTTCCACTCAAACTCACCACCACCAACTATCTTTCATGGAGGCTACAAGTGGTCTAACAACTCAATGGCCTTAATCTCCTAGGCTATCTCCAGGACTCGTTTCCATGCCCTCCCCCATCCAATATTGCGGGCTACACCTTGTGGTTTCAACAAGACTCACTCCTTCTTGGAGCACTTGTCGGATCGATCTCGGATGAACTTCTCCCACTCATCCACAATGCCACCACCTCGTCCGAGGCATGGGTTTGTCTCATGCACAACTTTGCAAGACCCGACCGCACCCGTGTTATGGCGCTTAAGGACGCCCTAAACTCCACCACCATTGGTTCTCGCTCCGTCACGGCCTTTCTCACTGATATAAAAGCCAAAGTTGATGAAATAGCCATGCTTGATCGCCCTATCCACCCGGACGATGTCACCCTTTATGTCCTAAACGGACTTGGTACGGCGTACAGGGAGATCACCACCTCGATTCGCCTCCATGAGAAGCCTCTCACCTTTACTGAGCTTCACAGTGCGCTCGTCTCACATGAGGCGTACATAAAGCACTTGGATCAGGCCACGCACCACCTCGTTGCCACCGCCAACACGGCCAATCATCACCCCAATCCGTGCGGGTCCGCCTCCTATCAACCCAACCGCGCATCGCAACCCCGCGGCCGTGGTCGTGGCTTTCATAACTCCCGTGGCCGCGCTCCTCGCGGGCGAAACCAAGGTAATCCTCATTATGTGTCCAGTCAATCCAACACTAATGTTTCTAACGTCCAATGTCAGATCTGTGGTCGTCATGGTCACACCGCTCTTCGGTGTTATCAACTTGGATCCATCACACCCACCGCCAATACCGCGCGCACCATCCCACCATCGACCCAACACCGCTATGGCACTGGTGGTTGGCTTGTTGACTCTGGAGCATCTCACAGCATCACTCCGGATCTCAACGCATTGAACTACCACTCAGAATATGATGGCACGGACAAGGTTCACATTGCTGATGGACATGGTATGGAAATAACACATATTGGTTCCTCTGAATTGAAATTTCCTCCACGCACGTTTACTTTATCTAATATTTTGAGAGTTCCATCATCTCAGCATAATCTTTTATCCGTGCATCAATTTACGAAAGAAAATAATGTGTCTATGGAATTCTTTCATGATTATTTTGTCATTAAGGATCAACCGTCGGGGGATTTGTTGGCGAAGGGACTCTGCAGTGATGGTGTCTATCACGTTCGGCCTCCCTCTTACTATATGAAGTCCGCTGCTCGTTTGGCCACCTTGGGGGTTCGTACAACATATCATACTTGGCACTCACGTCTTGGTCATCCGGCCTCCAAGACTAGTTCGTCTTTAATTTCAGCTTTTAATTTACCTATGGACACTAAATCCTCTGCGAAGGACTTGTTTTGTGAGTCTTGCCATATTAGCAAGTCTCACCGTTTACCATTTGTGGACTCTTCATTTACTGCTTTACATCCCTTGCACTTTGCTTTTGCGGACGTTTAGGGCCCCACAATGACCTCACATGATGGTTTTCGTTACTATATTATTTTTGTGGATCTCTATACTCGTTATTGCTGGTTTTTTCCACTGGTTACCAAATCTCAAGTGCATGATATCTTTATCCACTTCAAGCCCTTGGTGGAAAAACAGTTTTCTCAAAGTATAAAGAACTTTTACAGTGATAATGGCGGTGAATTTCTGGCACTAAAATCATTTTTTGCAAAATTGGGCATCAGCTGGTTAACAACTGCCCCTCATACGCCACAACAAAATGGGATTTCTGAGCGCCGCCATCGCCATATAGTTGAAACGGGAAGGGCGCTGTTACATCATGCCAAGCTGCCCTCTATTTTTTGGACTTTTGCATTCCAAACGGCAGTCTATATAATCAATCGCATGCCTTGCTCTGCAATCGCCAACACATCACCGTTTCATAAATTATTTGGGACGTCTCCCAATTATCTCAAGCTGCGTGTTTTTGGTTGCCTCTGCTATCCTTGGCTCCGCCCCTATGAATCGGGCAAACTCACATTTCCGTCTCGACCGTGCATATTTCTTGGGTACTCTAACTCACAAAGCGCCTACAAGTGTTGGGATCCCTCCACCAACAAATTATTTATCTCTCGTCATGTCCGCTTTTGTGAGTCCAAGTTCCCTTCCTATGTTGCACAACCCACCACCACCTCACCTGGCCCGTCACTGATCCTCCATCCTCTTCTGGGCCAGCCCATGTTGCCCGCTCCCAGCTGTCCGCCCGCTCACCTGGCCCAGTGCACTCCGGCGCCCAGCCCACCAGCCAACCGCCTGGCCCAGAATGCTCCAGAGCCTAGTTCAACGGGCGCCCGCTCGGCTCCGCCGCCCTCACCGCCCGCAGCGCCTCCTTCCGAGCCGTCCGCCGCGCCTCCTTCCGAGCCGCCCACTGCACCGTCCGCTCCGGACCCGCTTCCACCAGGCCCGCACCATCATATGACAACTCGGTCCAAAAACAATATTTTCAAACCGAAGGTGGTCAATCTCACAACCAAGTATCCATTTGACCTCTCTCTTGAACCGACCACTGTCTCCGCGGCTCTCAAAGTTCCACAATGGCGTGACGCCATGTCCCTGGAAATCTATGCTCTCCTTCAGCATGGGACTTGGGATCTCGTTCCTTCTCATCAGGCCTCCAACATCGTCGGTTGCAAATGGGTCTTTCGTATCAAACGCAATCCAGATGGCTCTATCGACAAATATAAGGCTCACCTCGTCGCTAAGGGCTTTCACCAGCGGCCCGGCATTGACTACACTGAAACATTCAGCCCGGTGGTCAAACCTGTCACTATTCGCCTAATTCTCTCTTTTGCTGTCATGAACTCCTGGTCCATTCGCCAGCTAGATGTCAGCAATGCCTTTCTTCATGGGGATCTCACTGAAGAAGTTTTCATGGAGCAACCTCCTGGGTTCATTGACGAATCTCGGCCTTCTCACGTATGTCGCCTTCGAAAGTCCATCTACGGGCTGAAGCAAGCTCCTCGTGCCTGGTTTCAGACTCTCCGTGACACACTACTGCAGCTTGGATTTATTCAGTCCAAATCTGATGTCTCCCTATTTATCTTCCGCCGCGGCTCCACCGTTCTCTTTCTCTTGGTCTGTGTCGACGACATTATCTTCACCGGCACGGACCCGACTCTTATCTCATCACTCATTCACCGTCTTCAGACAACCTTTGCCCTCTAGGACCTTGGTTCTCTCTCTTATTTTCTGGGCGTTGAGGCACTACCCTGTCAGGAGGGTCTGCTCCTCTCTCAACACAAGCATATTAGTGACATCTTTCACCGTCATCACATGGAAGGCGCCAAATCTGTCTCCACTCCTATGGCCTCCAATGTTGCCTCGACATTTCGGGAATCCTCTCCTGCCTGTGATCCTAGTCTGTACCGTCAAGCCATTGGCGAACTTCAGTACCTTGCCCTCACACGACCGGACATTGCCTTTCCCGTCAACCGCCTTGCTCAGTTTGCATCTAAACCCACCGAGGTGCACTGGGCAGGGGTTAAGCGGGTCCTATGATATCTTAAGGGTACCATCACTCACGGCTTCCTTTTACGCCGTAACTCCCCTCTCACTCTTCGTGGTTACTCTGATGCGGACTGGGCCGGTGACCCTCTTGACCGTTCTTCCACCACGGCCTTCATCATTTTTCTCGGCAACAACCCAATCTCTTGGAGCTCAATCAAGCAACGGGCCATCGCTCGCTCTTCGACAGAAGCAGAATATCGGGCCCTCGCCACTACTACCTCAGAGGTTCGCTGGATTCAGAACCTTATGTCCGAGCTTCATGTCTCCCCCCTCACCTCCGACCATCTACTGCGACAACATTGGTGCCACTCACCTCTCTCTCCATCCGGTCCTCCACTCGCGGATGAAACACATCGCCATTGACATTCATTTTGTCTGCGATGTCGTCTCAAAAGGTCTCCTTCATGTCTCCCACATCAGCACCAATGACCAACTCGCAGATATTCTCACCTAGGCACTCCATCGAACGCGGTTCATCTCCTTACGTTCCAAAATTGCCTTAGCCGATGGAACGACAATTTTGAGGGGGCGTATTAGGAAAGAAGATTATCCGGAATCCCCTTCCCCTGATTAAGGGATTCTAGTCTATTCTTTCCTTAGTTAGATAGAGACAATCTTTCCTTATCTTTTGCTCTTGTAGTTGTATATATATTGTTGTATTCTCTTTACAAAATCAATTAATGAAATACCTTTTCATCTAATACTTTACATCTTGCATCGAGATTAGGCTCCTCATTATAATTGCCTTGAGAAACTGCCTTTCAAAAGCATCCTTAACCACTTCCCCTAATGAAACTACATTATTAACATGAGCGTCTTCATTCCTAACTTAATGACTTAACGACTCATCTACGTGGCACGTATTTCTATTGTTGTCTTCATTATGAGCTACTCATACATGGTATTGCGGTACGAAGCTCAACCTACAAAGTTGAACAACTACCTCGTCTTGCCTCAAGAATTTTCTATTGTCACATTTTCCACACGGATACCTAGAATTCTTGTTTACATCTAGGCAATTTGTTTGTTATAAGAAAAGCCTATAAACCATCGAATACCAGAACAGAATCTTTCACTCAAATGACCATTGCTATTTAATCGATCATATTACTAACTCCATCTTAGTGTGAATGCATTGTTTATATAGAAAATCATTAATTGTATATCCCAAGCAGTGGTTGGGAGAGAAAAGCAACATCTAAGCTAAACTTATAGGAATATGTGAAGGCCTCAACGACAAGCTAAAGGCTGGTGGAATGTGTAGATAGAATCTGACACTGTGGGAACGCCTTCAAATCCTAAGTAAAAGCCCATAGGAATGCAGGAAGCATATGAGGCAAAAGCAAGAAGCACGATAGCCAGGGCAAAAGCCACACCTTTTGTCACCTTGACCCCAAAGATCGAATATGAAGTAGCTTCAGGGAAAGCCGAAACCCAACACGAGTCCTTATGTCAGGGGCCAGGCTAGCCCTTTGATGATTGATTACCCACCTATCCCGGGGTCATCCCTCGAACGAAAGAGTGCTAAAGTTAAATATGGTGTACACTCTCCGCAAAGGGTACGACTAGCGAATTGTTGACCAAGTTACTTTGCCATCTTCTAGAAACTTAAAGACGACCTTACAACTCGCAGCTCTGCGATAACCAGAATCACCTTCCCTATGATGAGCTCATCATACGAAAACTACTTGCTAGCTTTGAAGTCGCTAATAGTTATGACAACCATGAAGAAATGACGTTTGAACCTAGAGGAGAGGTTATTGCATCGAATAACACGGGCAACCTCCCACCCAAAAACTCATTCCTGAGATGCTCGGGCAAATATTTGCAAAGCAACTGTGCCTAGTCCCTAAAGGCTTATCCTGCTTAAACAAGAGCCCGAGATAGAACGCCAAACGACACGCAACCAAGAACATTGCTTGGGTAAGGGCAACATTTATCGATGCCTACCACCAACGTGGGTCATATGTCGGTCGCCTCCCCAAAATAAATAATATTGTACAAGAGGGAACTCGTGATCGACCCTTTAAGAAATATAGAAAAGTTAAAGGACCTCAAGCTGGGTAAACATTTTCGATACAAGCTTCAGCGGCGCGTACCCTGACGATAGTACTCAAAGAATCATGAGGGAGTACAACTTATAGCGGGAATAAGTGTAAAAAAAAAGAAGAAAAGACAAATTATATGTGCAAAGTCGGTTAAAAATCACTTCGCATCCTCGAATTAGCCTATTTTATCACTTTGCACCCCTAAAAAAAATTAAAGACATTTTGCACCACCGAATTAGAGTCAATTATCACTTTGCACCCCCAAAATACATTTCTAGCCTTTGACCACTTTTAGAGGGGACAAAACAATCATTTCGCTTTTCCATTTTACTCCCTCAAATTTGCCAATCCCTTTTCCCCCAAATTGAACCAAAGAAAACGAAAATAAAAAATTTATTGAAGTCAAAATTGGCACCACCACCATACGGTGGTCCTCCGCCACCACCACCATAATACTTCTCTCCCAAGAGATTCAGATTCAGATGGCTGATGTTTCAAAAAGGTAAGAAAGAAAGGTCTACTCTTCAATTATTTTGCAAATTTACAGTTTATTGTAAACATAGATCATACAATCTATTTCTATAATCCTTTCAGCTTTCATAATTTCATTTATCCTTAAACGATTAAGGAGAAGGAAAAAAAAACAAAGAATTAGAAATTAAGACATCAGAATTACATCTTTTTCTATATTTTTTTCCTTGAAGAATCCATTTGGTTAAGGAAATTGAAAATATATATAAGAGTTTTCTTTTCGAAAATTCAGAATCGGTCTTCACATGCGTGAAATTGCAAATGGTCAACTACTACATGGTTATGGAAGTGATGGCTGATGATGGGCTGGACATGGCTGATGATGGGCTAGATATGGCCGAGAGATCGTTACAAAACAAAATTCGACCATAATCTCGACTTTTGCACTTTCAACAAAGGTCCCTTTATCTAAGCCCATATTTACAAAGGGTCTTCCTAGTGTGCACCTACACCACATGTGACCCTCAAAGAAGGAGAACAACTTCAGCATGTCCCTCCCATGGGGCAATTGTTCGTTCTAGTTATGGGTAAAACGCTTCCATTCTCGCACATCAGCTCGGTGCTTATCAGGCGTCATATTCTCTGGATTGCACATTGTTTTAAGTAGGAGCAGATCCACATCATCAAACTCAAGGAAGCCTATTCGATTTGGCCCTACTATTGGTGGGGCAAGGCGACTTGAACGCCCCTTAGGAGGAGAGTTTATTACCAACCGCAGAATCGCAAGGTCAGAGGGAAAACCCGACATTGATTGTACCACATCTTGGCAAATCCTATAACCCATTAGCAAAAACTGACGAGCCCTAAAGGAGTTGTCAGAACCATATGTCCCTCCAACTCCTAAGGCGACCTGGGCCTTGGCAACTTCTCTCCAAATAGACAACCAAATCCATTAATTGATGTCGGTATTCATCCCGCTCCATTCTGGCATTGCGAAAGCTCGCCTTTTTGGCCAAGATGGAAAAGCATTTTTTACAACCATTCTTTCACCTAAGTCGACCTCTCTTGCATCAACTATAACTCCCTCTCTCTAACATTTCCCTACTTCAATCAATGTTCTATACTTGCGAGGCTCGTAGGGCCTCCACCTTTACCTCCATTTTTCCTAGTTGACAATGAACCTCTTCTAATGCCAAATCTTGTTCTTGGAATCACCATCGTAAGGCCAGTATGTCAAAAGGGGCCGCTCCATAACCTTCCCCCATGGCTTCCACTACAGTCAAATACTCCAAATATTCGAAAAGGGTAAGGAAGAAAAAAATGAGGGGGGGGGGGGGGGGGGGGGGGATACCACACAAGCCATCACATGCATTATTGCAAAAGACATACTATAAGGCGGAGAAAGCAAAAAGGTCGCAAAAATTCCATGCCCGTTCATTTCGTAAACCACTCAAATACGATCGATAATACTCCAAACTCCCATGCACCCTTGTAAAAAGGGAAAGGCCAACCACCGCTCCCACTAAAGTAGGATATCCTAAGCCCACCATCCATGGATGGTGGGTCTGATGACAGAAACTCGTGGCTAGAACCCTGGCCAGACAGCCGGGACGTTTGACCTACTAAAATGGAAAGTCCTTAATTTTGACCCGTGGATGAACAGAAGCAACCATCGACTGAAGCGGTGGGAGAGAAAAAGACAAAAGCCATGTGATCGGTCTCTCTAAAAAATGGCTCAACAACCATTCTTTCGTCCCAACGCCTCAGAGAAGTTAGATGATCCTTAGGAAATAGTACCCAGGTGTGCACGTCTATCTCAACTCTTGAACCAACAGTGCCCCAAAGGGTTAAAAGCTAGGATCGAGCACACCAAGAACTCCTAAAATAAAGTTTTCTAAAAAAGAAAATGCAACTTAGTGAACAAATGATTCATATAGAGAGGTCCCTCTAGAAATTATAGCATCGCAACACTTTGTTGTAACCCCGCCTCGCTTGTTCCGTGGCGGACGGGAATGCTTGGGTATGACACATGCCCCACCTCGTAGGCACTCAACGTTCTACAATCAAGATATTACGAGAAGCCAAATGGAAGAACTCTCACTTCTAAGTGTCATCAACACCTAAATAAGATCCCACCTCCAAGAAGAGTGACGAACTCACTGACTCAAAGTAAAAGAATGGAGGATACATGGGCACCACGCGACAACTAAATGGCTGTAGGGAAGTGAAGAAGAAAGTAGTATGTTAGGACATAATCTTTTGCTCAGTGATATTTTGATAATTTGGTTAATTACTTAGTTATCATTAGTGTTTTAATTAATACTTAATTGATTATGTTCTGAATATTTCAGCATGAATGTTTTAATGATCTCTTTCCTTATAGTTAGATCGGCTATCCTAACATGTTAAATAAGGAAAGATGGTTGGTGAGATCCTCAGACTGAATCTTGTAGTGTCCTTGTAAGTAGATCAGCTATTGCAACAAGTTAAATAAGGAAAGATAGTTGGTGAGATTTTGGAACTGAATCTTGCGGTTTCATTATAGAATTAGATACTACCACATCAGATTAATTATAGGAATAAGATTCAGAATAATATATTTGCCTTTGTATGATCCGATTTTGTTCTAAGTGTATCTGTACTGATTTATACATGCATACATTGGAATATTTTGTTTACTTGTTTAATATGATCAAATTGGATGAATTAAAGAAGGTTCGCAAGCTGTCTCAAAGAATCAAAGATCTGGTGCAACAATTGTCCTCCCTCGTAGGAGATTCTGCATTCTATAAAAGCAAAAGACTTGAAGACACTGAAGACAAGTTTTTAGAGTGTCTATTTTAAGATTTGTTATTTTATTTGTTTGTAAGTCAAAAATAGTTTCAATATTCTTGTACGAAATATCAAGGCGAAGGAACTTCGTGTGAACTTGAATATTTCTAGATACAAGTAGAGTTTGATAGTAAGGTGTCGCGTCAGGTATTAAGAAAGTAATTAGAGGGAGTATAGATCTCGAGTATCAAGTAATAACTTGAGTGTGTAAAAGTCATGTACTATACAAAAGAGATTTGAGTTGTTAGAACATTCAAAAGCCGAGTGGGCTAGGTCTATTGTGACCGAGCCACTATAAAATCCCTATGTTATTATTTTACTTTTACTTGTCTTAACAAATAATAACTATTACAACAAACATAACAGGTAATAAGTAAACAACAAAGGTCTTAGAAGTGGCATCAAGAGCTAGTCACTAACGCTTATCTTAGTGGTGATTATAAGGTTCCCCTTGCAGAAAAACTGCTATTACATACCAGCCTCTACTGGGGGTTATTATTCATTTTTGTCCTTGCTGTTTTATTTTCCAATTGTTTCTTCAATTAATTAGGGAAACAAAAGAAAGAAATAAGAATTCTAGGCATTCTTTTAGCCTATTCGGAAGGATCTCATCTCATAATTATCCATGACTGTTTCTGTCTCTAGCATGACAATCTGATCAAATTGGAGGGAAGTGGAGTAAATGGTCGATACTACTGGAAGGATTCCTCTTTGGATAATAGGTATTGTAGGTGGTATTCTTGTGATCCGTTTAATAGGTATTTTCTTTTATGGTTCATATTCCGGATCAGGTTCATCCCTGTAGTAATAGGATGGTTTATATTCCGAATTAGGTTCATCTACCTCTTGATTCGAAGCGGGAGATGGAGAGGCACCCTTTCAATTAACAATGACCTTCTCTACTACCAACAGTGAACTACCACGATCATGACGCACCTTTAGCCATAGCGGCTAGTCTCGCTGCTCACTGGCAACGAGTCCGAGAAGCTACACTAGCGGTCAACAATGCAGCCTCCCCTAGATCTGCTGCTAATAATCAACTACTGCCCCGATAGTCGTTCACCGCCATATAAGAAAACAAAGTAAAAAGGCTTGATGTCCTAGTAGAACCAAACTTAATAGGTAAAGGATCTGAAACCTCCGCATTTGAATGATCCATAATACCTCAAACCAAAAGAGAGATAACTTGGAGAGATCTAGTGTACTTTAAAAAATAAGAAGGAAAGACTTTGGAATGAGAAGACAATTGAGAGTGGTCAAAAAGAAGTGATAAAGGAAAGAAGTACTCTATCCCTATTCATAGGAGACCACAAAACAAAAGAAACTGAACTCCCGCTCAAAAGACGTTTCGTTATTGAAACTGCCCCAAACTAACGACCCGTCTTATCTGATCAACGTGGGTAGATCCTAGAGCAATAATTGAAATCCACGTGGCCAGACAGGCAAGAGGCTGCAAATAACTATAAATGTCCTTAATGGACGAAGTTATGCCATGCCTATCTAATAAACGTGGCATCCAAGTAGCTCGGATAGCTCCAAGAAGGAAAATCCAGTATTGCAAATCAGTTAAGACCACGCGTCGCCAAAAACATCTGAGCCTCGCCTTGAAAAGAAAGAAGTCCTACAAGGATTAAAGCAACACTCTGAAGGCTATCTCGGGCGACCATAAAAACTACACGCAAAGTGCAACCGTTTGACTTTGCATAAATTTTGCAACATGCGCGCATATAAAACTTCAACACGCATCTCCTAACGCTTGCCACATGTCAGAACCTCCTGGCTCCTGCAGCCAAGATGGGCAAGCATGTACCAAAGAAACAGAAGGGCTCACCCTCGCGACTACCTGGCAAACTTCCATTCGATGATTTAATGGAATGAGCGGTACCTCTCCGCCTATAAAAAGAATCCCCCCAGAGTTCTAAAAAGTAGAGAAAAGAAAATGACACTTGTAATACCCAGCAATATACGACCTGCTTATGCGATCTAACATACTTTTTTCATCCTATTCGTCGGCCCGTCAGAGGTATTTCTACCCTTGTAAAAACCTCACTTTTTTGCTTTACGTTCAAGCATACATGAGAATGAGTATTATTAAATATATTTTTTATTACTTTATGAATATTAATATTTTGGTGTACTAGTATAATACTTTTTTTTAACTTTTTTTTTTATTTTTGTTACCTTTTAAAGATTAAATTGTCCGATTATGTTTTAAAACTTTAAATATTATTAGCGAAAAATATTTCATTCGCAAATAGTATTTATTTATTTGTAAAATATTAGTAGCCAAGGACTACTCCATATATCATTAAACAAATTTAGTTAGCATTTTTAAAAAAATTTAAAAACACATTAGCTGCTGAAACTTTCTTCGCTAATAAAACATTTTAACTTTCATTTTCATAAAATAAATTCTTAGCAAAGACAATTTCTTGTCGTTAATAATACAAGGGCATTTCTATCATTCGATCATTAATTAACGACGAAAATCGTTGTCGCTAATAACCAGTAGACAATTTGTCCATTATTTTTGTTGGACACAATGTTTTCCTCATCGAGGTGATTCATATGGTGATAATAATGTCGCATACTTTGATAGTTGACTGACCATTTTAACTAAAAGCATAATTTTAGCGGTGTTTGGCAAATCATCCCATAATACAAGAGGTAGGGGCATTAAGAAAACAAGAAGTTAGTATGTTTCTGCAAGAGGTTGTGCAAACAGAAAAGTTATGTATAGTTATGCATACGTGTCAATCAAAGAAAACTTCTCCGGAGCTTGACTAAACATCGCATTCCTAACTTAGCGCGTAAATGTAGTAATCACCAAAACTGTCATAATAGAGAATATAATAAAACACGACAATGACAAGTTACAGTAGTTAATTTTTAAATGTAAGATCTTTTAATGTTTACCATCTCTTGGTCTATAAATTAGCAACAAGGCACGTACCGTGCTCAGGCTCCCGTGCCCCAGTTACAAACCCCGCAATCTCTCTCTCTCCCCCTCGTACTATAGTGTGTGCAAGAGAGAGGTAAGAGTGTTTGAGGGAGAAGGAAATAGTACTAATAATTATGGGAAGATCACCTTGTTGCTCAAAAGTAGGACTGAACAGAGGACCATGGTCAATCCAAGAAGACATCCTCCTCGCCAACTACATTCAAAAAAATGGAGAAGGACAATGGAGATCTCTCCCTAACAACGCTGGTAATTATCTTATGTAATCATCTCTTACTATTCATTTTTTGTTAAATTGTCGTCTCATTCATAAAAGTTCGGATCCATAAAAATTAGGCATCGTTAATTTATACATAATTTTGTAACTCGTTGAAACATGTTCCAACTGTAATTTATTTTTTTAATTTCGATATATGTGACATTTGTTCATAATTATTTGATGGTAATGCTTTTGTTAAACTTGTATGAAATATGACTATATCGTCCATTCTAAAAAAAAAAAGCTATTAGTTATATAAAGTAACACTTATTATGGTCAAAATAATTTTTTTATTTAATATTGGACTACGTGGTGACGAACTTCCAGTTAGCTATTGTTACTATCTAAAATATAATAAAATGTACATGAAGGGCTATTGAGATGTGGGAAGAGCTGCAGACTCCGATGGATGAATTATTTACGGCCAGGAATCTTGAGAGGAAACATCACTCAAGATGAAGAAGATCTGATCGTGCGGCTGCATGGCCTTTTGGGAAATCGATGGTCCATAATAGCCGGAAGATTGCCAGGTCGAACCGACAATGAGATCAAGAACTACTGGAACACTCACCTTCTCAAGAAACTCAAGAATGCTGGATTAGTCCCTCCTAAAGCACCACATTTAATTAATTTGCCCAAAAATAGTGCCAAAAGTAGTACTAGAGCCAAAAAGAAAGGCAAAGAAAAGAATTTAGTCAAGAAGAAAAGTGAAGAAGAAGAGCAAATTAGTAGTAATAATGATGATAATAATAGTAATAATGACGATCCTCCAAATATATACATGCCCAAGCCCATAAGGGTTTCTAGGACCAACAGCTACGATAGTTTGGTGAGTAGTAGCGGCAACAGAGGGGTAGCGGCATTGTCGTATGCTCCGCCTGTGGACTGGGAGCCGTTGTTTGATTACGGTGATGATTTTCTTGGTGGAGTGGATAGTATTCTTCCGGTCTTGGATTCAATTTCGAATGGTGTCAACATATGGGAGAAAGTCTACGATGAGTACTTGCAACTACTCTAATGAGTGAAGAATCATTTGCATTGGTCAAAGTTCAAACAACTTATATGATATTATATCTAAACAAATAAATGGTGTTGTTGTAAAACGCACTTGATTTGTAATATGGATGTTTGGATATGTTTTCAGTTGATAGGTGAAATTTGATGAACTTGTTTGTACGTTGGAAATATATATTGTTCCAGTTTAAGAGTTTAATTATTTGCATTCGAAATATCATCTAAAAATTGATTGAAACAACATAATTAACTGAATGACAGGCTATTGCATTGCATGCTTAATTCTAAGATGTAATAATCCCAAAATAATAATATAGATCCTCCAAATCATTTGTGCAGTTTTTACTGTACGATGTTAATCATCATATTGAGTGAGTCAATGTCATAAAGTCGCTGACAGCATTGTTGTTGGTCAATCAATTTTGCGGGGTTGGTCTTTCCCAACTTGATAACTTTTATATATATATATATATGTATATATATTTTATAATATAGTATTATCTTTCCTTTTACTTTATTTTGGGTTGGTAGGGGTTGGAACTTGGAAGTAGCGTTGCCAAGAAAATTACCTCATATCTAATCTTCCCGAGATTAATTAAAGTACTTGATTGCTTACATTTAACTCAATGATATGTATATTTTACGATTGGCCCAATACTTGCATATTGGGCCAGTCCATAATCACATCAAACACCTCATGTTCAATGCGCGTATCGAATTGGTAAGATTTGATGTGCTTTCCGTTTCTGTCATTGGGACCCACGGGACGATTAATATATATAGCCCGTCCCCTTGATTCGAGAAGGATGGGAATTGGAGAACCACTTTTGCACAGACAGCATCGAATCACTGTTCATTCGACGTATTTGATCGAACAAATCCCATTCGACACGTAACCTGACCGAATTCAGTACGTTCGATACGACGAAGACCACATCGAATTCGATACGTAAGGTGATATCGAATCTCTTAGATTCGATACACTTGTATTCAGCACAGGAGCCTTAATATACAACTCATATCGAACAAAGGTATTCGATACGTCAGGAACGAACGTCTAGGATTCGATACGTTATAGTTATCTTGTAATTTGTTATTTAACCTAGTAAGCTTGTAATAGGTGTTCCGGACCAAGCTAGTCCGATAATAAAGTTGTTATCATTATTTTGGTTATTTGTATCTCAATTATACTGTTTTACCGTGTTCTATTACCGTGACGAAATAAGACCAAAATATTGGCGCTGTCTGTGAGAACACTAAGTTTTATTAGTTTATTAGGTATGACATCCAGAGTTACCAGATTCTACAGTAGAGCTGTAGAGGGAACTAATGAAGAGGCTGAACGGATAACTCCTGAACAGATAACACCGGACAATGCGGGACTGTCAGCAGTACCCGTTGTAGTACCAACACCTGCAAGAAGGGAAATTCAAGGACTTCAAGGTGTGGAGGCACCGGTGACTGAAGTAGGTGCGACTGGGTCAACGACAACGAGTGTTTCGATTCCAAACAATATGAAGAATGAACTCGTGGCGATGGTAAAAGCCACATTGGTAGAGGTGCTGACTCTTGCACCGCCCGTATTGACACCACCACCTATTGAACATCTAGAGGTATTAAGGGACAAGGTTCCGCTGCCATAATACTGATATGAAAGGAAAAAGAAAAATCCCGACAGGACGATAGAAGAAGTAAACCTGCATGAGAGGAAATGCAAATTAAGGGAAGGTCTACCCGCGATGATCAGGGAAGGAAGTTAGTGTCGGTCGAGGTGCAATCAAAAAGGCACAGTGAGATGAGAGAAAAAGAAAAGAAGGAAGACCGCAGAACTGAACCAAGAAGAAAAGAAAATAGGGACGATATGAGACGTCCGGAGAGTCATGACTCCAGAAGGGAACATGATGAGGAAAGAAATCTAAGAGAAGAAACAAGAAGGAGAGAAGATAGGGATGACCGGAGGCATCCAGATGGTCATGACTCAAGGAGGGATCGTGACAAAATGGCCAGAAAAATAGAAAGGTTAGAGAAAGAGAAAGCAATAATCGAAGGCCAGATGGCACATGTGGACAATACTTCAAACCGCAACCCATTTTGTCAAGCAATAGAATCACAGATCTTGGGACAAGGGGAAAAGATCCCGGACCTGAAAACTTACGATGGTAAGTCTGATCCCCGAGATCATCTTTTTCAATTGTATAGAAAACTGTCCCTATACGGCTTTAAAGACAATATCCAACCAGGATATTTGAAACAACTCTATCAGTAGTAGCTATGGATTGGTTTAATAGGATTTCTCGAGGACTGATCAAAAGCTACAACCATTTGAGAAAGACGTTTGAAGATCAATTCTCCAGTCAAGCTAGATTGGTTTTGGATCACTCCCGTCTCTATACGATGAAACAAGAAACCAATAAAAGTCTGAAGGACTTTATGAAACGTTTCAATACGAAGCTGCTAAGGATTGATAGCACGTCTGGAGAGATGATCGTGAGCATACTATTATGAGCAACAACCAACACAATGTTTAGTGGGGACTTACTCAGACGCAAGCCCACCACCATCGAAGAGATCAATAAAATAGCACATGAGGTGGTTCATTTCGAAGAAATGATGGCAACTAAAGTACCTGTTATCGCGCCCGTGAAAGAGAGAGAGAGAGGCAGAGAAGATCACAATCGTAATAACTACAACAATAGGAGCAAGAATTACAAACACCAGAAGAGTTCGCCTAGACGGTACACACCCCTAAATGCTGACATCATGATAGTCTTTGCAGGCAGCAAAGAGAAAAGGTTGGTTAAAAGATCCTAGACAAATGAAGGAATCCAAAGCTACAAAGTTTTCAAATCAATTTTGCAAGTATCACAATCAGAAGGGCCACGATACTGAAGAGTGCATAAACTTGAAGGATGAAATTGAACGATTAGTAAAGGATGGCAAACTTGTGGAGTTTGTTAAAAAGGTTCAAGAACAAGAAAACAATTTCAACAGAAAGAGAACTCTGTCCCCCATAAAGGATAAGCAAATTATGGTCGATGAACCACATCTATTCGAGTATCCTCAGATTGAAGATGGAAACGCAAGGAAAGGAATGATCAATATGATATCAGGAGGACCGGGGGGAGCAGATTCCACCAACGGGCGAAGAAGGATCACGAGGCTTGTCGAGTCGGATAACTTTGTCAATATGGCTAGTATACTAAGAATTGAAGAAATGCCACACGAGGAAGTCACATTCTCTACAATAGACCTACGGAAAATGAGCGCACAGGCTATACAAATGTCAAATTTAAATTGCCCTCTGGTAATAACCGTGGATATAGCTAATTATGGAGTCACCAAGATGACAGTGGACCACGGAAGCTCCGTAAATGTGTTGTTCAGTTCTACTTTGGCTAAAATGGGATTGAATAAGCAGGTACTGGAACCAGTGAGAACATCTCTTCACGGATTAGGAGGTCCAGAGATAATACCACTAGGAATGCTTAAGCTCCCAACCTCATTGGGTACAGGGCCACAGAGAAAGACACTTCTGGAGAACTATGTGATCGTTGACATGCATTTCGCATACAATGGAATAATAGGAAGACCGGCGTTGAATGCATTCCGAGCGTTACCGTCAACCTATCATCAAATGGTAAAATTTTCAACCCCTGTCGGCACAAGCGAAGTCATAGCATGCCATATTGAAGGTTGGAAATGTTACGTAACTTCGCTCCAGACGCAGCAAGGGCATTGGCTTCTGGGCAAATAGAGCACATTGATTAAAAAATTACAGTTCAGTTTATAAGAGTCCTTAGTATTTTGAATATTTTGAACAATATTTATTCGTGCCCTCTGCTAGACAAGCATGATGGGCAAACGTGTATAAACTTGAAACAGGAACACCCAGAACATGAGTCCGGAATGAGACATAGGAAATCAGGGCGAACGAGCTGTAAATTAAGTTCCAAACTACTCACATAATCGGATTCGGTTGTTTCAAAAAGATTACTTTTAATCAATCTATTTATGTGAAATTCATCTAATCTGTATGATAAAACTGTGTGTAGGACATAACGTCGAAAAGGCAACTGAAGGAACGGAAACTCTGTCCATCGTGGCACGAGATACCGAAAAAAAAAGCCAGAGGCAATGAAAGGGACGGAGACTCTGTCCATCGTGGCACGAGATACCGAAAATCCCTAGAGGAACGAGAAGAACGGAGACTCTGCCCATCGTGGCACGAGATACCGAAAAACTCCAGAGGCAACCAAAGGGACGGAGACTATGTTCATCGTGGCACGAGATACCGAAAATCCCTAGAGGAACGCGAAGAATGGAGACTCTGTCCATCGTGGCACGAGATATCGAAAAAAGCCAGAGGCAACCAAAGGGACGAAGACTATGTCCATCGTGGCACGAGATACCGAGAATCCCTAGAGGAACGAGAAGAACGGAGACTCTGTCCATCGTGGCATGAGATACGTAAAAAGCCAGAGGCAACGAAAGGGACGAAGACTCTGTCCATTGTGGCATGAGATACCGAAAATCTCTAAAGGCAACGAAAGGGATGGAAACTCTGTCCATCGTGGCACGAGATACCACAATTCCCTGAAAGACAATCAAGAAAGACGGAGACTCTACCCAATGTAATGAGAGATTCTGCGATTCCCAAAGGACACTAGGGAGGGATGAAGATTCTGTCTATTATGCCACAAGACACTCAGAATCTCATACAAATGAGGAGGATGGACAAACAGTTCTTTCTGGAGTGGCAACTATTACCACGACTCCTTGGAAAAATAAGCAAGGAACAGACACTACATATAAAACTGTAAGTGCTATTTAAAACCCATAGTTCGGAAAAACATGAGCGAAACTCTCAAAAGGTGAATAATAGCGACTGAATGAAAGTATAAGAAAGTACTATGAACAATTTTCAGTGAACAATAAAGAACCGACAGGTTGTCAAAATAAAGTAAAGAACCAGTACAGGGAATTGAAATAAAAGACAACAAATATGAGCTTAGATAATTAAGCAACTCAAGATGAGAATTCAGAAACGCAATACTGTAAGTCATCAAATTGTTCAAACAAATAAAGGCGACGCAACACCGCAAAAAGAAAAATTAAATTAAAAATTGTTCATAATCATAAAAAGAAAGAGAGGCCCTAGGCTTGCGGCCTCAGTTTTCTTCCTCATCCTCAGATGAGGGATACGGCTCAGGCATCGGAGGCGGTGGTGAGAGTCCCTACAGGACAAGACTGTCATTCTCGAGCAGAGAGGTAAATTCGTCAGGTTTTGCAGGATGAGAAGTCATTCGACGCGGCAGAGGTTCTCGATTGGGCCCCAGAGACAAGCTCAACCAATTTTCCTTAAAACCACCACGGATAGACTTCATCGCATAAAATTGATGGACAGTCAGAACTTGAGCCTTGCGAGCTTCAAGATCGCCTCATCGAGTTTCTCGAAAGGTGTTGCTCCAAATAAATTCTTCGGCGATCTCCACCTTCTGCTGAGCAGAAACCTATAGAGGCACGAAAGAAAGTAATATAACAAAATATAAAAGGAACGCAAAGTGCTAAGAGTTGGGATATTTTACCTCGCTAAGGACGCACAGATATCCAACGTTGTCGGCATTATAAGCTTCTTCTCTTGCCACCGCCACTTCTTTCTTGAGTTAGGTTATTTGTTTGGTCAGCTCTTCTTTAAGCTGATCAGCCTCCTCCCGCGCCTGTTTTGCTGCCTCCCTATCGGCATGCGCCCTCGTGGCGTATTCTTTGACCTTTTGCAAGGCCTTCTCTTTTTCATCGAGGGCTGCCTTTAAGGCAACAACATTACCACCAGTGGCTATTTCACGAACTTGCATCAGCGCCGCGAACATAGTGTCCACAAACCGCCCGCCTAACAATTAATGAGCAATCAAATCAACATTTAAGTCAAAGAAACAATTAATTCAGAAAGAAAATATGAATATCGTTGTTAACAAATGAAGCGTATTGTGCTCCACCATCCTCCTATCTTCGGCAGAAATCGGAAGAGGAACGACAAGACCAGGCAGAAGAGACTTCGGATGATCGATAGCGTCAGCCTCAGAAATCTCGTATCCACCAGCCCGAGCATGTGGGCCCTGACTAGACCCGATCCCTGCAGTCAGCCCAGTCGTAGGGGCAGAGGCATGAGCAGCACTGGGCCCACCTGTTGGAGCGACAGGTGGAGCGGCACCTCCGATTTGCGACCAGGTTTGATGAACCTTCCTTTTCTTGGTCTGGACGGCGCCTTCGATATTTTCGCCCAGACCAGCTGCCATGCTCTCCGAAGCCTCAGCAGCATCTCGCGTAGCATCGCGACTTTCACCCAGAATGTCATCAAAAGGATCAGCTGGCGAATCGGCAGCAACATCAGTTGAAGGTCCGGCAAGGTTTTTCTTGCCCTTACTCTTCCTCTTTCTTGGGGGAGGAATCTCAGCAGCGATGTTGGTCTGTGAGCTAGCTTGATCAACAGCAACAGCTCGGTTTATCCTGGCATGGCGGCCCATAATATAATCGACTGCAAGAAAATCATACCGTTAGAATACTTATTAGACACAAATCAAAAATATCACAAGAGTTGAGCAGTTATACCAAGGGTAAACCTCTAGATATATTTAACTGGGGACAAACCAGCTAACGGAAGGACTCGATTTTCTACTAATTTTTTAACATGAAACTGATGCTGTCGAACTAAATTTAGGATGAACTCGCAATCCCATGAAGTCGTAGAGACACCGGGGGTATCATCACCCTTGTGCCGTTATACCAATCGCGGCGATATTGCCTAAACTCGCCCTCGTAGCTTTCCTCAATGTAAAAATACTGTTTCTTTCAATCTTTCTCGTATCCCGTTGCTTCGCCATTCAAGAACTTGCGATGCATCTGCGCTTTAATGTGGTAGAACCTTTTTTCGCGCCTCGCAATTTCGAACAGCGGGTAGAACTCGTTGGGACTTTGAGGTTGGCGTAGCGCTTTCATAACAATAATGAAGGCAATCAAGTTCCCATAAGAGTTTGGGGTGAGTTGGACTGGCACGAGTTTGATCTCACTCACAAGCCATCTTAGTTCAAAGGGGATTGGAAAACGTAGACCATTGAGGAGCTGACCGACAAACACATTCATGTGACCGGGCGGTGGAGTGTGCATTCGATCATTTGGCCTGGGGATAACGATTTTATATTTATTAGGTATGTTGAATTTTACGCGAAGTCCCTTGCGACTAAGTTAGAGGCGGGAAACGTACAGGTCATACGCCATCCCGGGAACTTCAACGTGATCATCAAACTCTCTGTTGATGTAATTTACGTCTTCACCGACCTCGCTGGGGGCACGATTATCCCAGCTTGATGACGCTTGCGAATTATCTCTTTCGGCCTGAGGTGCTGCTTGTCCGGCGTTTCCATCGGGGTTGTTACCCGTGGGTGAACGAAGAGTTTCTATATCTATTAACTCAACTTCATCTGCTACGACTGTGTTCAAACCCGCGGGACTATTAGGCGGGCTCACCATATTAATTGAACTGGAGCTCGAGCCACTACTCGACTCACTCCGAGATGTTGACTCAGTGTTCACCATCTTTGACGAAAACAAACTGAAATAAATTAAAAAGAAATGAAAGCTGACTACGGGCGACCACGTCATTTCAAGCTCTCACATACCTCTCAAACATGCATTAAACTTCACTTATTGAAACGATAAAAATCTAACAAAAAAGAGCGTATCATTTACCTTAACTAAATTTGCAGGAGAAAACTTTTGCTTGATTAGTTGAGCTGCTAAAAAAAACAAAATGCAAAATGTTAAAAGAATTAAAAAGAAACATCAAAGTAGCAGGCGACAAAAGCTAAAGGGTCTAAGGAATATCATCGAACACTCACGGTTCGATGCCAACAGCATCGAATCGATTTTGTTCGATGCCGAACGCATCGAATTGCACCAATTCGATGTGCTTTACCTGAGAAAAAGAACGCGCAATGTGCTGAATGAGTTTCCCAAAGCAGTCTAGCCTATATATAGGAAGCGGACGGCCCACTAGGCCCATGTCATAAGCGCATCCAATGAGCACATCGAATGATTTCCATTCGATACGTCTTTACCGACGCATCGAATATACCTTGTTCGATGTGCTTCATTAATTGTCAGATATCAGTCGCAGACATTCGAAATCTACTAATTTTCTACTAATTATTTAACATCAAACTGATGCTGGCGAACGAAATTTGGGATGAACTCGCAATCCCATGAAGTCATAGAGACACTGGGGGTATCATCACCCTTGCGCCGTTATACCAATCGCGGCGATATTGCCTAAACTCGCCCTCATAGCTTTCCTCAATGTAAAAATACTGTCTCTTTCAATCTTTCCCGTATCCCGTTGCTCCGCCATTCAAGAACTTGCGATGCATCTGCGCTTTAATGTGGTAGAACCCTTCTTCACGCCTCGTAATATCGAATAGTGCGTAGAACTCGTTGGGACTTTGAGTTTGGCATAGCGCTTTCATAACAATAATGAAGCCAATCAAGTTCCCATAAGAGTTTGGGGTGAGTTGGACTGGCACGAGTTTGATCTCACTCACAAGCCATCTTAGTTCAAAGGGGATTGGAAAATGTAGACCATTGAGGAGCTGACCGACAAACACAGTCATGTGACCGGGCGGTAGGGTGTGCATTCGATCATTTGGCCCGGGGATAATGATTTTATATTTATTAGGTATGTTGAATTTTACGCGAAGTCCCTTGCGACTATGTTGGAGGCGGGAAACGTACAGGTCGTACGCCATACCGGGAACTGGGGCTCGAGCCGCTACTCAACTCAATCCCAGATGTTGACTCAGTGTTCACCATCTTTGACGAAAACAAACAGAAATAAATTAAAAAGAAACGAAAGCTGACTACGGGCGAGCACGTCATTTCAGGCTCTCACATATCTCTCAAACATGCATTAAAGTTCACTTATTCAAATGATAAAAATCTAACAAAAAAGAGCGTATCATTTACCTTAACTAAATTTGCAGGAGAAAACTTTTGCTTGATTAGTTGAGCTGCTAAAAAAAACAAAATGCAAAATGTTAAAAGAATTAAAAAGAAACATCAAAGTAGCAGGCGACAAAAGCTAAAGGGTCTAACGAATAGCATCGAACACTCACGGTTCGATGCCAACAGCATCGAACACTCACTGTTCGATGCCAACAACATCGAATCGATTTTGTTCGATGCCGAACGCATCGAATTGCACCAATTCGATGTGCTTTACCTGAGAAACAGAACGCCCAATGTGGTGAATGAGTTTCCCAAAGCAGTCTAGCCTATATATAGGCAGCGGGCGGCCCACTAGGCCCATGTCATAAGCGCATCGAATGAGCACATCGAATGATTTCCATTCGATGCGTCTTTACTGACGCATCGAATATACCTTGTTCGATGTGCTTCATTAATTGTCAGATATGAATCGCAAACATTCGAAATCTACTAATTTTCTACTACATTTTTAACATCAAACTGATGTTGTTGAACTAAATTTGGGATGAACTCGCAATCCCATGAAGTCGTGGAGACACTGGGGGGTATCATCACCCTTGCGCCGTTATACCAATCGTGGCAATATTTCCTAAACTCGCCCTCATAGCTTTCCTCAATGTAAAAATACCGTCTCTTCCAATCTTTCCCGTATCCCGTTGCTCCGCCATTCAAGAACTTGCGATGCATCTGCGCTTTAATGTGGTAGAACCCTTCTTCGCGCCTCGCAATTTCGAACAAGGCGTAGAACTCGTTGGGACTTTGAGGTTGGCGTAGCGCTTTCATAACAATAATGAAGCCAATCAAGTTCCCATGAGAGTTTGGGGTGAGTTGGACTGGCACGAGTTTGATCTCATTCACAAGCCATCTTAGTTCAAAGGGGATTTGAAAACGTAGACCATTGAGGAGCTGACCGACAAACACAGTCATGTGACCGGGCGGTGGGGTGTGCATTCGATCATTTGGCCAGGGGATAATGATTTTATATTTATTAGGTATGTTGAATTTAACACAAAGTCCCTTGCGACTATGTTGGATGCGGGAAACGTACAGGTCATACGCCATCCCGGGAACTTCAACGTGATCATCAAACTCCCTGTTGATGTAATCTACGTCTTCACCGACCTCGTTGGGGGCACGATTATCCCAGCTTGACGACGCTTGCGAATTATCGCTTTCGGCCTGAGGTGCTGCTTGTTCGGCGTTTCCATCGGGATTGTTACCCGTGGGTGAATGAAGAGTTTCTATATCTATTAACTCAACTTCATCTGTTACGGCTGTGTTCAAACCCGCGGGACTATTAGGTGGGCTCACCATATTAATTGAACTGGAGCTCGAGTCGCTACTCGACTCACTCCCAGATGTTGACTCAGTGTTCACCATCTTTGACGAAAACAAACTGAAATAAATTAAAAAGAAACGAAAGCTGACTATGGGCGAGCATGTCATTTCAGGCTCTCACGTATCTCTCAAACATGCATTAAAGTTCACTTATTGAAACGATAAAAATCTAACAAAAAACAGCGTATCATTTACCTTATCTAAATTTGCAGGAGAAAACTTTTGCTTGATTAGTTGAGCTGCTAAAAAAAACAAAATGCAAAATGTTAAAAGAATTAAAAAGAAACATCAAAGTAGAAGGGGACAAAAGCTAAAGGGTCTAAGGAATAGCATCGAACACTCACGGTTCGATGCCAACAACATCGAATCGATTTTGTTCGATGCCGAACGCATCGAATTGCACCAATCTGATATGCTTTACCTGAGAAACAGAACGCGCAATGTGCTGAATGAGTTTCCCAAAGCAGTCTAGCCTATATATAGGCAGCGGACGGCCCACTAGGCCCATGTCATAAGCGCATCAAATGAGCACATCGAATGATTTCCATTCGATGCGTCTTTACTGACGCATCGAATATACCTTGTTCGATGTGCTTCATTAATTGTCAGATATCAATCGCAAACATTCGAAATCTATTCAGAAGTAACGTATGGTTAGGAATATTCCTAATCAGTAAAAAATACTTGGTATCAGGTAAATAAGCCTCATCAAACTAGTACAATATCGATCGTAAATCAATCCACAGTTTATTTTTTTAAGTTTGGAAGCCGATATCTAATCGGCATCGTCTCCCAAACTGGCGGGCTATGTGATAGGTATATTTTACGATTGGCCCAATACTTGCAAATTGGGCCGGCCCCTAATCACATCGAACACCTCATGTTCGATGCGTGCATCGAATTGGTAAGATTGGACGTGCTTTCCGTTTCTGTCATTGGGACCCACGGGACGGTTGCTATATATAGCTCGTCCCCTTGATTCGAGAAGGATGGGAATTGGAGAACCACTTTTGCACAGACAGCATCGAATCACTGTTCATTCGACGTATTTGATCAAACAAATCCCATTCGACACGTAACCTGACCGAATTCAGTACGTTCGATACGACGAAGACCACATCGAATTCGATACGTAAGGTGACATCGAATCTCTTAGATTCGATACACTTGTATTCAGCACAGGACCCTTAATATACAACTCATATCGAACAAAGGTATTCCATACGTCAGCATCGAACGTCTAGGATTCGATACGTTACAGTTATCTTGTAATTTGTTATTTAACCTAGTAAGCTTGTAATAGGTGTTCCGGACCAAGCTAGTCCGATAATAAAGTTGGATAGCATTATTTTGGTTATTTGTATCTCAATTGTACTGTTTTACCGTGTTTTATTACCGTGACGAAATAAAACCAAAATACTCAAGATTATGTTAACTTTATGTTCAAAGAAAAAAAAAACAAGATTATGTTAACTTTCTGTTCAAAAAAAATGTTTATGTTAACTTTTAAATCTGTTAGATATTACTTGATCAAAGATATTTGTTTTACTTTCACACGAACTACTATACAACACCCCACCACGTTGTTAGTAGTATTTTGGATTCATTCATATTTTTTTTACTCATAATTAACAGCTAGGTACATATTAGAAGTTACAGAAAAACTTTTTTTTTTTAACAAATAAATATATCAACCTAAGTCCGAGGCTTAATAACGTATAACGGCAATGCAAAGGTATGGATTGGTGAAATAACAGCGTATACAACAAAAAATTTCAGTGCAGCGGTACCGACGTGGCCAGCCAACTTTTGTCGCCCAAGCGGGCCCGCACCGACGATCGAATACACGGGCCTTCGGGGAGAGGTCCATACGGGCACATTACACTACAACAAAACCTATCAATTGCATGGAAAAAATTCCATGCAATTGGGTACATTTTCCATGCAATTGATCAATTGCATGGAAAAAATCCGATGCGAAAATTCCATGCTTTTGGTGTCCATGCAAGAGAATTGCATCGAAAAATTCCAATCCAATAGGTTTCTGCATGGAAATTTTTCGATACAACGTTGCATAGAAATTTTCCTATGCAAAAGAATCTGCATCGAAAAATTTCGATGCAGAACTGCCCTGCATCGAAAAAATCCAATGCAGAAAAGGCCTGCATCGGAAATTTTCGATGCATAGCTCAAGTACGGAAGTGAAACGTGGCAGCCGTAGGGAGCTTCGGCAAAATACTTTGCATCGGAAATTTCCGATGCAATTGTTTAAATCTTTGCATCGGAAATTTTCGTTGCAATTGCTTTAAGCAATTGTATCGGATTTTTCCGATCCAAGCAATTGCATCGAAAATTTTCGATCCAAAACATTCAATTTTTTTAAAAAAAAAAAAGTGGCGGGATTTATCCGCCACTTTTTAAACACTTTATTTTTATTAATATAAATAATTTTTAAAAGTATATTCTTTTAAATTTTAAAGTATTATCTATACATAGTTATTTAAATTTTTCGTATAGTTAGGTTTTAAAAAAAAATGTTTTGAAAACATGTATTTTCTTTGCATGGGAAAATTCCTATGGAACAGGTACTGCATGGGAAAATTCCCATGCAACATGTACTGCATGGGAATATTCCAATGCAACATCCATTGCATAGGAATTTTCTCATGCAACTGCTCTTTGCATGGCAAATTTCCTATGCACATTGAAACAGGTACAATTTGCATAAAAATATTTATATGCGTAAATTATTACTATTTATAAAAAAATCAATACTTATTAAATTTATATTTATATTTTCGACCCCAAAAGTATTTTAAACATCGTTCGTTTCGCATTTTTGACAAATTTTAAATGTACATATGCCTCATAAGTGTTATTAAAATAGTGGTAAAAAAAACGGAGGTTTGATGTCGTTTTCCATCTTTTGCATAATTAGATATTCTACCACAAATATTTTTTAAACGTCTTTTCATACTCCGTTTTTGACGAAATTTTGAAGAACATTGTTATTTTTAATAACATAACATATGGTAAAAAAAATTGACGAGTGGACTTGCTTGACACTCTCTACATGTGAAAATACAATTTTAGTAGGATAGAGTATACCTATATAGGGTTTAGGGTTTAGGGTTTAGAGTTGAAGATCATATAGTGTTGTATTGTTTATTTGCATCTTTCGTTACTCCATTTTTGACGATATTTGGAACAACACTTCTACTTATTGTTTAGAAAATATTGGTGAAAGAAAAAGTGGATTTCGAGTTGTTTTGCAACTTTTTACTAATTACATGTTCACCCCGAAATGTTTCTTTGTGTCTTTCGTTACTCCGTTTTTTACGATATTTGAAAGAACACTCCTACTTATGGTTTAGAAGATGTTGGTAGAAGAAAAAGCTAAATTTGAGTTGTTTTCCAACTTTTGAATAATTATATTTTCAACCCATAATATTTGTTTGCGTCTTTCGTTATTCCGTTTTTTATGATATTTGTAAGAACACTCCTACTTATGGTTTAGAAGACGTTGGTGGAAGAAAAAGTTAAATTTGAGTTGTTTTCCAATTTTTGAATAATTATTTTTTCAACCCGAAATGTGTAATTCATTTTGTTGTATTTTTTGGCATGGAAATATTTCCATGCAATTGCTATAATTTCCATGTGATTGCTTAATGCATGGAAATTTTACCATGTTGTGCTCTCTTGCATGGGAATTTTTCGATGCAATTGCTATAATTTCCATGCAATTGTTCTATGCATGGAGAATTTTCCATACGAATATCTCTTGCATCGCAATTTTGGGATTCATAGTCAATCTTTGTGTAACGACAAATTCTTGCTATCTCTGTGAATAAAAGACAAGAAAAGATTACAAATAAATTTTTGAGTAGATTTGAAGTACAATTGTGGTTCAATCTCTATTTAATCCTCTGATTCAATTCTACAAGAACAATATTGAAATTTGGGGTGGAAATCTTCAATTTGATCTTCACTGAGATTATTTGAACCTGGAGAAACGTTAATTCGAGGGTCCTTGGACTTGATCTCGGATTGAATGGTGGTTTGATTTGGAATTTGTTTTGAAGGTTGATGAAGATTGGTATGATCTTCGTCTTCAGTTCTTTAGATTTGTTGAGTTTTGATCTTCTTAAAGGGACTTGAATCTTCAAGAAACGGTTTTCCGAGGGTCTTGTGACTTGATCTCGAATCAAACAGACTTTTAGCTTGAAGATTGTTGAAGAACGATATGAACTTGATTTGGATTTGTTGAATTTGTTGAAGCTCGATCTTCCTCGAAAGAAGTGCAATTTTCAAAAAACGGTTATTTGATGAACTTGAGACTTGATATCGGATTGAAAAGAGTTCTTTACGAAGAACACCTTGAAGATTGATGGACTTGGTGGAGAGGATTTGTTGAACTTCCTTGCTCTGAATTCTTGAAGCTTCAATTGTTGTGTTTTTTCTTCAAGAGCTCATCTATTTATAGTTGTAGAACCGAGTCTCCTTGCTTGTGATTGGTCGGTTTTATTTTTTAATATAAGCATGGATTTAATTTAGCTTGTGGTGGACTTCTTCCCCGGACCCTCGCATTGCGGGGATGCTTTCGTGCACTGGGCTGCCCTTTATCAAGAAATCCTTAGAATTCATCGTATTTCCACATGGCTTTATTTGATCGGCCAACAATTCTCCATCTTTATATTATAAATCAATTAATTAACCTATTAATAAATGGAATTTAATTTAGTAAATTCCAAATTAAAAATAGAAATAATTAATTTAATTCATAATAATCAATTTTGACACTTGTCAATATTTAATTGGAGTAGACAAAATTAATTTGTCTACAAATGCCCCCTTGCGACTTGTCACGAATAGCATTGTAAAAATTCGTCTTGAAGTGAATATGTCGCAACATATATTTTTGTTCGTGCCACCAATGAAATTGATATAAGATTGTGCACTTCTCTTAAGAATCAAAACTTTGGAGGGCTTCCATGGCAATTGCTTTTAGGGACCAAAATGTAATTTATATATCAAATCATTTTTTTTTGTCTTGTGCATGCATGTGACACTTGACTTTTTTTGTTTGCTTTTGTCCACTCCTAGCACATACATTCACATGTAGCTAGTATGTCATACTTTTTTTATTATGTTTTTTTTCGTTCTTCTTCTTTCTTTCCTATATAGGAACCGTGTAGTATTTCTTATACAACAACCAAAGAGAAAGAAAAAAATCATTTCTCTTTCCTCTAGCTCCTCCCATGGCCGCCCCTTTCACCGGAGTTTCCATGCGACGGTGATCGAGTTTCAGCTCGGAGAATTCATCATCATACTCGTGAGATCAAGAGGAGCGTGTATTGTGGTGGTTTGGAGGTACTTTCTTGTGGTCACGCCATCTCCATTCTCGGCTCATTACGTTTTTTTGCAAGTGCTCATCGTCTTCTCCATCTTGAAGCCGGTGTTATCGGATCCGCCTCGCCCGTGGCTACATTTTAGTGTTTCGATTGCATTTTTCGAGCGCATCCGCGCCTCCGGCGAGATTCCGACGACACACCGCTGCACCGCCGCCGTCCGCCTCTCTCTCCGGTCAACGACGTGGTGGCAGCGGCAATATTGGTGCTAGGTTTAGTCGTGGGGGTCAAGAACATTCCATTTCCGCACCTCCGACGAATTTGCGACGCTACACCGCCGCGTTTTTCCGACCGCCTTGATTTTTCCGACGACTTTCCGACGCTACACCACCGCGTTTTTCCGAGCACTATTCACGCGGCCACTATTCACCGGAGTACTATTCACGCGGCCGCTATTCACATATTCCACTACCTTGAACTTTTGGACTTAGTGGAGGTGTAAAAGCACTACGTTGAGTCTTGTGACTTAGTGGAGGTGTAAGAGCACTTAGGGGACAAGTGTGCTATTTTGTTTTGTCCTTGTCTACTAGGAGACAAGAGTGCTCTTGCTTTGTCTTTGTGTCCCCCATTATGGTTGTGGCCCCTACCTCACACTTGTCATCCAATTTAGACACCTCACCTTGCAAGACAAATGTGGACCCGCGTGCCACATCGGCCGCGTTGACTAAGTCAACGTTGACCCTCGAAAAGTCAACTCCGAAGGCAAATGTTGACCAAATCCCAAAGATGAACTCAGAGCTCGTTTTGTTTGAAAAGCCTAAGCTTGGATCCTGTCATTTCCTGTCTCTCTCGAATAACTTTTCTAGAGTCGCGAAGCCTCCTATACTTGATAAGCAACCTAATGCGGCATCGGATAATACTAGACCATATCAAGTTCGTGCTCCAATTAGACGCGCTTCTTATGCACAAACGGTCATACGTGTTCTTCTTCATTTTTTTAACTCTTTTGTTTGCTTCTTTATGTTGACAGTTCACACAATGGTGAAATTCGGCCATGCCTATAATTCGAAAGGAATTGAGACTCTAACCATAACCGGAGATGAAAACCAATCGACCCAACGGGACACAGTCTTGGAAGTCGGTACCCCTCTTGCTGGAATTTTCACAAGTCGATGGCCCACTTTGATTAACACCATTAAATCTAAAGACTGGACCGAAGAGTTTCCCAAATCCTCCAATCGATCTCTGCCGTCATTCGTGCTCCGGTCTTCTCTGCGTCGAGTATCAGACGATGATCTTCCTTACGCTACCTTGGGGCAACGTATTGCCAAAGGTGATGCCATATGGGACGATGCCTTTCTTCACTTTCCCGGCAAAATCCATTACTTTCCCGGATATTGGGAGTGGACAGAAGATGTCCTTGTTCGGCGCAATCCTACACTTACTTCCACCAACACGTACGAGCCAGTCTATGCATCCCTGTTCACATATAATTGCAACTTGAAGATCGTGAAGTCTTGTGCAAAGCGTGGTCACCGTCTACATACACCCTTGTCACTTCACTTGGAGAGCTCTCAGTTTCTCTATGGGACTTGGAACACCTTGCCAGTCTGCCTATGCATCCTTATTCACATATAATTGCAATTTGGAGATCGTGAAGGTTTTATGCGCGTGTCGTACTTGACAAAATCCGGATCTCTTGCAGAGAGAGGAAGAGCACAATCAAACCTCAATTAACACAACATCATTTGTGAGCTTGAAAGGGGAGACATTCTTTGGACGACTCGGCATCAAAGAAACTTTAAAGGAGACATTCATTTCAGGACTCGTCATCAAAGAAACCTTGAAGGACACATTCATTTCGCAACTTGGCTTCAAATGTTTCCGAACGGAAGATATTTGCTTTCAAGACTTGGTTGCGTGCGCAGCTTTGTTGGCCCGCCATATCTCAAGGATCTTCATGTAACATCTTCCACGCAACATAACTTGGCAAAAGAATATAACCGAACTCAGAATTATATAACTCCGCAGAATCAAGAATATTTCCATTTGAATCACAACCACCAGCCAATATTGCGATTTCCCCGAGGCTCGCATAACCAAACAAACATTTAGGCGCATTCATACTCATTCTAGTAGTCCACGTGTTTGTCAACAAACTGTAACGATAGATAGCGTAAGACACGAGTTCTCTACCGAAAAGAAGAAGTTCAGTTTCAACCGCCAAAGATTCTTTATTTCCAAAGACAAAGCATTGATTAGGATTCAAACTCGGTAAAGTCATCCAACGACGGCGCTTGGGGGTCAAATGCTTCCCATTCGAGCAGCTGGCAGGAAACATAAATCTAATGCTCAACTACTTCATTCTGTCTCATCAGCCTGTATAACTCGCCGCTTCATGATGTTTGTTATCGGATTGGTCCGGCTGAACAGAAGGACGAGTCAAAATTCCACCAAGCAATAAGGTCGTATCTACTTGATCATCAGTCAGTTTTGACACTTTCTTAACAAGCACGTCCTTCACCTCGACAAAAAGGATCAAATCACGACGTAGTTCAAAATACATGAATTTGGATTTAGGGGTGGCATTCACGGTTTATGCTCACGCGGGCTTGAAGTAACGTGCAGTTTAGACTCGTGCATCATGGAGCAATTGACTTGAAGAAATTTCGTGCTTGTGTTGAGGAGACGTGAATATTTGAAGGATTTGCAAGCTTTCGACGTGTCTCGAAGACTTGCACATTTGCTTTGAAGACTTGAAGGATTTGTAGACCTTTTGGCTCGTGACTAGGAGACTTGTGAATTTGCTGTGAAGACTTGAATGATTTGTAGACCTTTTGGCTCGTGTCTAGGAGACCTTTATTTACCTCATTTTGAGTTATTCATTTGCATTGGCATCATGTTTCTTTCCTCAATAAAAAGGATCAAGTCACAACGTAATTCAAAGATATCAAGATTGATTTAAGGGGGGTGTGTCATACACAATTTATACTCATGCAGGCCAGGAGTATTCATTCTTTAACCACTTTGAACAAAGTGGAGTATTTAAAATTTAACCACATAAAACACCTTTAGTGGGGTAAGTTATCATTTTAACCACATAATTTACCATTGGTGGTTGCCATCCACAGTTTATACTCATGCGGGCCAGGAGTAACATGCAGTTTAAGCTCGTGCGTCATGGAGCATTTCACTTGAAGACTTGAACACTTAAACACTTGAAGAACATGCGGACCTTTTTGCTCATGCCTAGGAGGACTTGAAGACTTGAAGGTTTTGCAGACCTTCGACGTGTCTAGAAGACTTGCGCATTTGGTTTGAAGACTTGAAGGATTTATAGACTTTTTGGCTCGTGTCTAGGAGACTTGTGAATTTGCTGTGAAGACTTGAATGATTTGTAGACCTTTTGGCTCGTGTCTAGGAGACCTTTATTTACCTCATTTTGAGTTATTCATTTTCATTGGCATCATGTTTCTTTCCTATGAATATTGTAACATAACGCAACAAAACCAACTTAAGCAAATTTCATGACTGAGCTTAGAAAAATTCTAAGCTGCCTACGTACCTCAATAAAAAGGATCAAGTCATAATGTAGTTCAAAGATATCAAGATTGATTTAAGGGGGGTGTCGTACACAGTTTATACTCATGCGGGCCAGGAGTATTCATTCTTTAACCACTTTGAACAAAGTGGGTTATTTAAAATTTAACCACATAAAACACCTTTAGTGGGGTAAGTTATCATTTTAACCACATAATTTACCATTGGTGGTTGCCATCCACAGTTTATACTCATGCGGGCCAGGAGTAACATGCAGTTTAAGCTCGTGCGTCATGGAGCCATTGACTTGAAGATTTGAAGACTTGAACACTTGAAGAACATGCAAACCTTTTTGCTCATGTCTAGGGGGACTTGAAGACTTGAAGGATTTGCAGACATTCGACGTGTCTTGAAGACTTGCGCATTTGGTTTAAAGACTTGAAGGATTTGTTGACCTATTGTCTTGTGTCTAGGAGACTTGAAGATTTGAAGGATTTGGTTGAAGACTTGGATTTGAAGGATTTGCAGACCTTTTGGCTCGTGTCTAGGAGACTTGAAGACTTGAATGTTTACTTTGAGTTCACGTATGCAAACAGTTTATACTCATGTTAAGGAGAATGTTGATAGTTTATACTCTTATTAAGGAGTACATACTTTGACACTTAATTTGAGGATTTGAGATAGTTTAAGATCTTATCAAGGAGCATATTGGTTGTAATGAAATTTGATGTCGTGCCCTCCTCATCGTCGGTGTCATCCGTATCATCACCTTCAGTATCGAGGACGTGGGTAGATTTCATACTTGATTCGATGTCATGCGCACGCGTCGCCAACTCTTCAAATGTTCTTGGTTTGATTCCTTGAAGTATGTAAGAGAGACCCCAATTCATCCCTTGAATGCAAATATCTATGGATGAAGTTTCAGACAAATTTTCTTTGCAGCTTAAGGATAGATTTCTCCATCGATTGACGTACTCAATCACTGGCTCATCTTCTTGTTGATGTGAATTCGCAAGCTCTATCATGCTCACAATGCGTCGAGTGCTATAAAAGCGATTGAAGAATGCACTTTGTAGATCTTTCCAGTTGTCAATGGAGTTTGGCTCAAGACTAATATACCAATCAAAAGCGACGTCTTCTTCAACATCTTCTTCACGAGAAGTGATATGGCATGACGACCCTACACTCTTATCATCTTCGTCTTTGGTCTTTGTGAGTACTACGGTTTGTAACTTGACTTTAAGCATTTCACCACAAGACACTATCAAGCCTTCGCGGCGAATCATTCGAGATGGGATCAGACTTTGAATTTTCTTAGAGTTTAATGACTTGAGGTTTCTCTTAGCGTGTGTTGACATATGTGGAACACTCAACCTTTTCCAATCAAACCTTTTATTTGGACCAAGCCTATCAAAGACTGTTTTATTCGAACCAAGCCTATCAAAGACTGTTTTATTCGGACCAAGTCTATCAAAGACCGACATGTGTGGTATCTTCTCTTCACAGCCTGTTGTTGAACCCTCTACTTTGCCTATGTAGTTGGCATTAGCTCTTTTTATAACAATACGAACTGGGTTTGGTGGCTTGTAGCCAAGGCCTATCCGAAGGTTTGGAATGGTATGACCTTTTTCCTTTAGCATAACTTGTGTGGCATTGAGTCCGTATGGCTTTTTTGTAGTAGCATCAAGAGCGAGGCCCTCCAATCGTGTTTCTTCATTAGGGTTATATCCAGCTTTAACTAGCAGTTTGAAAGCTTTTGGGTTGAAGCATTGCTCAATCTTCTCTGTGGGCAATGTTCCATGCTCTGTTTCTGGTCCTTTGGATGGACGAACAAATCCTTCAAGTGGAGGAGATGGCCCTTTCCTTTCAAGTGTTGTAAGAGGGAATGTTAGTTCTTTCAAAGGTTTTGTCTCAAGGGGAGATCCATAAATTTTACTCTTCTCTGTGTCACTTGTGTTATTGGAGCCTTTTACACCATACTGTTGGAGTTGCTCAGTTGCATTGAGTCTCACAGTGCTCCTTCCTTCAATATAGTATTTTGCATCTGCAAAGTGTGATTCAGCATCAGAAAGAGGCTTTACATCACCATGTACCTTTCTTTCGACTCCATTTTGATAATATCCGAAGCACTGGTGTAATGCTGAAGGAACAACGCCATTTTCATGTATCCAAGGTCGACCCAATAACATGTTGTAGGATGTGTTGGATTCAATGACATAGAATAGCGTACTAGACGACATATCTTCGATAAGAAGATCTAATCTTATGATGCCGATGGCTCTTTGCCCCCCTTGGTTTAAACCTTGGATCATCAGACGACTACTTGATAGCTCATCCACTGAGATCCCTAATTTATTCAAATTGCGTATAGGTAAGATATTGACCGCAGAGCCCATGTCGATCAACATTTGATTGACTCTTTTCTCGCGAATATAGCCGGCGACAAACAATGGTCGGTTGTGGAGCTTGGAACCTAGTAGAAGGTCTTCATCAGCGAAGCATATAGTGGACATATATTGGTTTGTGACATGAGCAGTCTTTGAAGTAGAGTCTTCAATTTTCTCTCCTTCGTGAGTCACATTACATGAAACGATGATTTGGGAGTCTTCTAGGCTATCAGCTGGGCTTAAGAGTGCGACAATGTTTGATGACACGACATCCTCTTCTAGCGTGATCTTTCCGTCACGAGCTAACCGCATCACCTTATCTTTGAATATGAAGCAATCATGGATTGGGTGTCCTACGAGACAGTGATATTTGCAATACTTAGGATCATCGGTGCGACCAGCCTCTTCTGGTCTCTTCATTTCAGGCAGCTCAATTAAGTTAGCTTTGAGCAAATCATCAAATATAGCTAAAACATCAGAATCGAGGAACGTATATTGCTTTGACTGCATCTCCTTGAGTGTCGTATTCCTTTGCTCATTAGCTTGTGAATTATTGGCCTTGTCAGATATCAAAACACCTTTTCGTGGGTCGTTGTTATCATTTTTCTTGGTCTGGATTCTCAACGGAGCAACATTCACCGCTATAGACTCTTTGGTAGGTGCTTTGTTGAAAGATTTGCCTCCTTTCCTTGCATCTTGCTTGTCATTGAATCTTCGCGGATCTTGCATAGGTGGTCTATTAACTCCGCTTGCCACCATACTCAGTTCCATGTCATGAGCACGAGTTGCTAACTCCTCAAACGTCCTTGGCTGTATTCCTTGAAGAATGTAACGGAGCCCCCATTGCATGCCTTGGATGCACATCTTTATAGCCGAGGTCTCGGACAATCGATCCTTGCAATTGAGACTCAAATTTCTCTATGTAATCAATGACTGGCTCTTCATCCCATTGGCGAGCATTTGTTAGTTCAATCATGCTGACGGTCCTTCTTGTACTGTAGAAGCGATTGAGGAATTCTTGCTCCAACTCATCCCAAATATCAATCGAGTTTGCTTCCAAGTCAGTGTACCAATCAAATGCATTTCCCTTCAACGAGCGAACAAATTGCTTGACAAGATGGTCACTGTAAGTTCCGGCATTGTTGCAAGTCTCAACAAAATGAGCTACATGTTACTTTGGGTTGCCTTTGCCATCAAACTGCTGGAAATTTGGTGGTTGGTAGCCATTCGGCATCTTGAGGTTATCTATCCATTGAGTGTACGGTTTGGAATAGGAGAATGATGATTTGAAGCTTCCGTCTAGTTGGTCCTTGATAGTTCCCATGATGAACTCCTTTAATTGATCAGCAGGGATCATGCCATTTGAAGAGACTTGGAACTCTTTGGCAATAGACTTTTCCTTCTCATTGGATAATTGTTTCATGGATGTTTCACCCTTTTCAAAGCCTCCAAACTTCAGGTCCTTTACATGACTTTCTTCCACCTTGACTTCCCTACTCAGCAATTTTTCTATCTTGGAGTCTTGGCCTTGCACATGTTTGTTCAGCATCTCTATGGCTTTGGTTAACATCCCAATTTGTTCCTCCAAAGTTGTAGCACTTGTTGTCAATGCGTGCACTGTATCCAACGGAGGTGAAGAACTCGATGCGGAGTGAGGAGTTGGTGGGGAGGAGTCGCTGCTCTCAACATCCTCATCATTGTTGACGTTGTCGGAGACAAAGGAGTCCTTTTGAACAACGTCGTGGACGACTTCACTTGGCATCTTCGTGGATGGATCAGCCAATAGATCGGGCAACCTTCTTGTCTTGCCTGATGACATATGGTTGACTTGTTGTTCTTGATGAAAGGAGATGAGAGGTAGAGTTGTCCCACCGGGCGTGCCAAATTTGTAACGACAAATTCTTGCTATCTCTGTGAATAAAAGACAAGAAAAGATTACAAATAAATTTTTGAGTAAATTTGAAGTACAATTGTGGTTCAATCGCTATTTAATCCTCTGATTCAATTCTACAAGAACAATATTGAAATTTGGGGTGGAAATCTTCAATTTTATCTTCACTGAGATTATTTGAACTCGGAGAAACGTTAATTCGAGGGTCCTTGGACTTGATCTCGGATTGAATGGTAATTTGATTTGGAATTTGTTTTGAAGGTTGATGAAGATTGGTATGATCTTCGTCTTCAGTTCTTTGGATTTGTTGAGTTTTGATCTTCTTCAAGGGACTTGAATCTTCAAGAAACGGTTTTCTGAGGGTCTTGTGACTTGATCTCGAATCAAACAGACTTTGGGCTTGAAGATTGTTGAAAACGATATGAACTTGATTTGGATTTGTTGAATTTGTTGAAGCTCGATCTTCCTCGGAAGAAGTGCAATCTTCAAAAACGGTTATTTGATGAACTTGAGACTTGATATCGGATTGAAAGGAGTTCTTTACGAAGAACACCTTGAGGATTGATGGACTTGGTGGAGAGGATTTGTTGAACTTCCTTGCTCTGAATTCTTGAAGCTTCAATTGTTGTGTTTTTTCTTCAAGAGCTCATCTATTTATAGTTGTAGAACCGAGTCTCCTTGCTTGTGATTGGTCGGTTTATTTTTTAATATAAGCATGGATTTAATTTAGCTTGTGGTGGACTTCTTCCCCGCACCCTCGCATTGCGGGGATGCTTTCGTGCACTGGGCTGCCCTTTATCAAGAAATCCTTAGAATACATCGTATTTCCATCTTTATATTATAAATTAATTAATTAACCTATTAATAAATGGAATTTAATTTAGTAAAATTCCAAATTAAAAATAGAAATAATTAATTTAATTTATAATAATCAATTTTGACACTTGTCAATATTTAATTGGAGTAGACAAAATTAATTTGTCTACACTTTGCATGGGAATTTTTTGATGCAATTGCTATAATTTCCATGCAATTGTTCAATGCATGGAAAATTTTCCATGCCAATATCTCTTGCATCGCAATTTTGGGATTCATCACCTATCAATGCATGGAAATTTTCCCATGCAAGTAATTATGCATTAAAAAATTCCCATGCACCTATGAACTCTACCCCATTTCTCACTCTATTTAAGCACTCACGTCCATCCATTTGAATCACTCACAAATTCTTCTTCAATCTCTCAATACTTTTTTGAATCTCTCACAAATTATAATAAATTTTCTCCTCCGTATGCTCCCTGAAGCTCAATTAAGCTAGCCTACGTTTGAAGGTTTGTTCATCATTTTTGTACCTTTGTCAATTATGCATTAATTCAATATTTATGTTTTATTAAATAATTGTTTATTAATTTCGTTTAACGTTATTTTGTCAGTAAATAATACGAAGGATGAGTAATTGGTGGTCCGATCGACGTTGGATGTAAGAGAGGCTAGACGAAAACGAACACTTGAATTATCATTTTGAGGTTGGTGTGTCGAACTTTCTCGATTACGCATTCTCGCATAGTAGTAATTTGAATCGTAGTCGAGCTCGTTGTCCATGTAGAAAATGCACCAACGCAAAATATTTAAATAGGAATACTATTCATATGCACTTGTATAAGTGGGGGTTCGTACCACACTATGTGATATGGGCTTATCACGGTGAGTTAGGTGACACCTCGGGGGGTAATATACACTCAAACGTTGAAATAAGGTCATCATCACAGATTCATAGGGGTCAAGGAGATGACCTAATGAGGAATATGGTCGATGACGCATTTGGCGGTCAATTTCTTAACGTCACTTCTAATATGGCAAATGCAATCGAGGAGCCCAATAGTGTGGCAAAGGCTTTCTTTAAAATGCTAAGTGATGCAGAAGATCCGGTATTCATAGGGAGCCCGACCACTGTACTAAGATTGGTTTCTCAGTTTATGTCGAACAAGGTATCACAAAAGCTTAGTAATGTATCTTGTAACAACACAATCAGAATAATTCACAACTTGCTCCCTCATGAATATGGGGATAAAGTACCTGAATCTGTTTACCAAATGAAAAAACTTATGAAAAGTTTGGGTCTAGGTGCAAAAACTTATGATGCGTGCATAAATAACTGTTTCTTGTTCTATGGGGAGTTCGAGTCCATCGAACATACGGCGTGTCCCGTTTGTGAGGAACCTCGTTTCAAACCCTTTCGAAATCCAAGAAATAGATACAAACCAATCGCTCGTAAGAAGTTGTGGTACTTTCCGCTAACTCCCAGACTCCAACGGTTGTACATGTCTCGATCAATTGCTAAGCACATGACGTGGCATACCAATTGTCGTGAGAATAGGGATCACATGATACATCCGGCATCCGGCCATGCTTGGAAATACTTTGATAATCATCATCCTGATTTTGCCGCTGAGGATAGAAATGTAAGGCTAGGATTGTGCACCGATGGATTCGCCCCTTTCGGCAGCTCTTCGGGTCCTTATTCTTGTTGGCCTGTCTTTGTAACACCGTACAATCTCCCACCAGATATGTGCATGAGACAAGAGTACATATTTTTAAGCCTTATCATTCCTGGCCCTAATAGCCCGGGCAAGAACCTAGATGTTTTCCTGCGCCCCTTGATTGATGAGATAGTCTCTTTGTGGCAAGTCGGCGTACAGACGTGGGATAGCTCTAGACAACAAAATTTCCAGTTATGCGCTGCTGTTATGTGGACTATTAGTGATTTTCGAGCGTATGGGCTGTTGTCTGGATGGAGTACGTACGTAAAGTTGTCGTGTCCTTATTGTATGGAGCACACGAAAGCATTCCAGCTTAAGAAGGGTAGGAAGACAAGCTTATTCGATTGTCATCGTAGATTCCTTCCGTTAGATCACGAATTGAGGCAGAATGCTACTGATTTCTACAAGGACCACGTCGAGACTGGCCCACCTTTGTGTAGGAGGACAGGGGCGGAAATGAAACGTCATGTTGATCGCCTCCCTAATGTCGGTTTCGGAGAAGGAAGAGGGACCATCCAATGGGATGGAACGAAGCACAACTGGTGTCATAGGAGTATATTTTGGGAGCTCCCTTACTGGTCAACAAACTTGATACGTCATAACCTTGACGTGATGCATTGTGAGAAGAACTTCTTCGAAAACATAAAGAATACGGTCATGGATGACCCAGAAAACACAAAAGACAACATGAATGCGCGTTTGGATTTGCAAGAGTATACCAACCGAAGTGAATTGTTTTTAGTGAGGGGATCGGATGGACGTACTCATAAACCTCATGCAATATATTGTCTAATAAATGATCAAAAGAGGCAAGTGTGTGAATGGTTGTGCAGTTTGCAGTTTCCCGACGGTTATGCTTATGATATGGGCCGATGTGTTCAGATGCATAATCTAAAAGTAACAGGAATGAAAAGTCACGATTGTCATGTGTTTATGCAAAGACTAATTCCTATTGCTTTCAGAGACTTCTTACCAGATGATGTATGTGGTGCGCTAGTAGAGGTCAGCAACTTTTTTAGGGCATTGTGCGCAACTACCATTCGAAAATCTGATATGGCTCGCCTAGAGGTTGCAATTGTTGAAACAATGTGTAAACTGGAGCTGATATTTCCACCAGCATTTTTTGACTCCATGGAGCATCTAGCTATTCATCTTCCATGGGAGGCCAAAATGGGAGGACCGGTGCACTATCGATGGATGTATCCCTTCGAGAGGTATTTAGCAACTGAATTTACATTTATTTACATTGATGCTCATATCGTTCATATCTAATTTTTTGTTTATATTTTCAGGCGTATGTTCGATTTGAAGGGTAGTGTCGGTAACAAGGCAAAGATCGAGGGATCAATTGTTGAAGCGTACCTGACGTTCGAGATGACCAATTTCTGCGATCATTATTTTGAGCATGATTTCGATACACGTCTGGTCCGCCTGGGTAGAATAGAGACAAGAGTTGATCCTAATGATTCTCAACGACTATCCGTCTTTCGAAAGGTCGGTTCGCCAGTAGGACAAGCGTCTCGCATACGGCGGTTAAGCGCCGTGGAGCCCAAGGCCGCCGAGTTGTATATCTTTTTAAATTGCCCGGAGGTTGAACCTTGGATACGGTTAGTGATAAATAATATATGAATGTTTATTAAGTTCTCGTACTAAAATAAATACATTAATTATTTTCCAAATTGTGTTATATCAGTGTTTTCGATGAGGAGATGTGCGTTGGCTTAGTCGATGATGCAATCCATCAAAGACGGAATGATCAATTTGTATAATGGTTCAAGACCATGGTATTCACCAATCGCCGCGATTATGATCCGCGTTTGCTAAACCTAGCACTTGGACCAAAGAATCAGGTGATTAGTTGGGAAAATGGCTATGTGGTAAACGGTCTTCGTTTTCACACATATGGATACGCCGTTGGGACAAAGACGACGAACAGTGGGGTATGCGTGAAGTGGTGCAGTGACGAGCAGGAAGACACGTATTTTTACGGGACTTTGACCGAATTCCTAGAGCTAGAATACCAAGAAAGGGAATCTATCTTCCTTTTCAAATGCATATGGTATGATACCAGCTCTCGTGGTTTGCGAGTCCACGCGTCATACCGTTTGATTGAGCTTGATCCAACTCGTCGTCTCCCGTCTGGGGAGATCGAACCATTCATTCTAGCTAGCCAAGCGCAACAAGTGTACTATACGCCATATGCATGTCAAAAGAACAGACAAAGAAGGGCATGGTGGGTAGTGATTCACACTCCAGCGAGACACGTGGTTGACATGAGTTCTATGACTAATAAAGCGACAGAAGCTCCAGGAGTTCAAGGTGTACCTGAAACAGTATTCCAAGAAGAAAATGTTCCTGTGTCCGGATTGTTCGTTGACTTTACATCATTTAACTTGACAGAGTTAGCAGTGGATGGCCAATCTATACCAGTGACAATTGAGAAGGAACCCGTGGCAGTGAGCAGTGGCGAGGATGATGATGACGATGAGGTTGACGAGGATGATGACGAGGAGGGGGATGACGAGGAGGGGGATGAGGAGATGGTCGAAGATAATGACAGTAACGACCCATATTATGTTTAGTTCTAATATGTACTTGTATTTCAATATTGAACTTCTCATGTATGGTTTCATTGTATTGTTCGACTATGTCTTAATTTTATGATTTGTTTTATTTTTTGATTTAATAACAACTTATAAATGAAAATACTTGGAATAACAATAGTCCCAATAACAACAGTCACAATAACAATAGTCCCAATAAAAATAACATACTTGGAATAAAAATTACAATAACAAACATAACACATAAGATGCAAGATTTGTTTTATAATTTGGAGGCAGTGGTTTTTTTATATCTTTGCATCGGTTTTATCCGATGCAAGATTTGTTTTATAATTTTTTTATTTTTTTTATTGCTGCATTGGATTTATCCGATGCAGAGTACTTTGCATCCGAATCATCCGATGCAAAGTTTGCATTGGATATTTCCGATGCAGCCTAAATAGGCTGCATAGGATTTATCTGATGCAAGCTTTGCATCGGATTTTTCGGATGCAGTCTGCGTTGCTGCATCCGAATTTTTCGATGCAATATAATTGCATCGAAATTTTTCGATTCTAAATATCTTGCATACGAAAATAAAAATTCGGATGCAAGACTTTCCATGCTATTGCTCTGATTTGTTGTAGTGTTAATATTAGCGGGCATCGAAATACGTATGGTCAGAGCATATGCGCCATTCCTCTCGGAGAACCACCTCCCAATTAGACTCAGATAACACGACCCTACGATAAGAGTTTTTTTAATTCCAAATCATCTATCGGGAGTTATATTTACAATTGCGCATGTGTTATCCATGGAGGACGAGGGACGAGTGAACCAGTTCAGTTTCACCCTGATAACAACGTCGGCCAACCTGTAGTACTTGTCGTGCATCCGACTACCAGGAACGGGCCGATCGATCCAGCTCACCTCCAAGCAGGAGGACCAGGACCTGCCCAAACCCCATTCCATTTACCAATGCGAGTCGTTTGTTGGAATGTTAGGGGGGCCAACCGACCTGATTTCTAATAGGCGACTCGGGAGCTAATCAGACAGGTTAACCCAACGGTGCTGATCTTCGTTGAAACGAGATGCAGAGATGAAGAGTTGGCCCGACGCATCATTGACTTCCTCCCCTTTGACGGCAGATCCATCGTGCAATCACTAGGTTACTCTGGAGGAATCTGGGTCCTATACTACATGAATTAGATTATTTTACAGACGCTGGTCACTCGGGTGCGAGTCATCCACATGGAAGTGACCTTTCATACCGACCAGACCTTTCGCTTAAGTGTTATATACAACCCACCACAACAAGCCTTCCAAGAACAGGTATGGGAGTCGATTAAAAATTATGCATTTACTATTATGATGCCTTGGATCTTAGTGGGTGGCTTTGATGCTGTTAACTGGTTTGAAATTACGACCTAATTAACTATATTATTTATTTGGGTTGGAACGCTTTTGTCCGTGGCTCAAAAACTAAATGCTATTTAATCAGAGAGAGAAATTGACAAGAACATTCATTCCTTTTATTCACTATGATCCACTCTCTTTTCCGAGTCGTTTATGTGTATTTTCGAGTTTATATCTGTATTTTTCTCTCCTGCCCCCTTTCTCATTGTCCCTTCTTCCTCTGTTTATATAGAGTTTTTAGGGACAGGTGTCGTTATGCATGGTTTTATAGGTGTCGTTATGCATGTGGTGGTGTTCTACACGTGTTACAATGTTCATTTAACCAATAAGATAACGTCTATCTTAAGTGCTGACTGTATCATTTCATCTTCTGGGGGCTTTGGTCTTCTTTATGACTCGAGGGCCGAGTCTGAGTGTTCTCTTAGTGACAGTGCTTCTCCGATAGGTGTGTATTCTGGTGTGTTTGTTTCAGGATATTCTCCGAGGGGGTGTGCGTTCATGGGTTAATCTCCGAGAGGTTTTTAGCTATCGTGGATATGTGTTTTCTTTCTCCGAGTGCTCGGAGAGTGTTGTTCTATAGTTGTTGCGTTACTGTGAAGTTCCGTCCTCTGGGTTGGTCGGTTGGAGTAATGTTCCGAGAGCATTTGTGCTGGGAGTACGTAGCAGGGAAGTACTGAGGTAGTGTTCCGAGAGCATTTGTGTTGGGAGTGCATAGCAAGGAAGTGTTTTTGTCAAGGTTCTGGGACTCTGTTGATTTCCGACAGCTCTAGTGGGCTTTGATAGATTGATTCCTTTAGCTCATCCTTTCCGAGAGTTCATACTTTCCGGAGAGGCAGAATGAGTGGGGCGAAGTGTTTTTCCGATGTTGTTGTAGTTCCGATAGCGTTTAGTCTGTAGAATGCTTTCTTCAGGTGTATATTCCGATAGGCATCTGCCTTGGTTTTGGATTCCTCCTGTCGGGCCATTAGGCACGACTTTGCTCCAGTTTTTGATGTTTGGAGATGTGCTCCGAGGGATACTTGGGGTGTGATACCTGTATCGTGAATGCAGATCGCATAATCATATAATAATATACCTGGTAATTCCAGTAATTGATTTATTGTTTATTTCAAGCAAGTGAATTATCATCCTGTTAACAAACTCCCCCAGTTTTTAGTGCAGTTGGTCATTATGACTGCACTAGAAACTTAATAGATTAAAGGGTACGAGGGCTCGGGTATCGTAGATTTTGTCAAGTATAACGGGAATGTTTCACAAGGCCTCGTAGAACTCTCCAGGGATGTCGTAAACATTCATCAGTGACATTTATGTTTTGTTCGACGTTTCCCTCGTTCTTGGAATTACCTTTAAAAAGGTGAGGAGTATCGTGGTTACTCTCTCCGAGTGATTCCCGTCGTATTCTGAAATGTGCCCTCGTTGGATCATTATCGGGGCATTAATTATAATTTAAAGTTATGGCATTTACTTAACTGCGATTTAAATGCAGTTAATGGTGATTTTAATGCCACATTTATGTATTGTGCGGGAATCGAAGCGTCTTGACCGTTGTGTTTCCGTTAACCGAGGAGACGTGACATTTAATAGCGCTAGGCACGACTTTTAATCGTGGGGCGTGAGCGGGTTTAGTGGTCATTTAAGGCACTTAGTGGGTGTAGGGTTTATAAACCCTCTTCTTTCCTCATTAACCTCACCTGCAATTTTTGAGCGAAAAAATTCTCTTCTCTGCAAAAATTTTCTGCAAAAGCACTCTCTGATTTTTAAGAATTCTCTACAATGGCGTCACAATCCAATACTAACCTGGTGTCGGCCGCCTCCGGTACCGGAGGAGCATCGGGGACAACGTTTCTGGGTTCACGAAAGAGGAGTGCAGCGGCGGCGGGGGCGAGCAGCAATGGTGGTGCCGGAAAAGCGAAGAAATTGAAGAAGAAGGCCGACAAGGGTGGTGTTCCGTGGGCTACCCAGAAGGTGGGTGATACAGTTAGCACCGCGTCGGAGAAGGAAATCCGGAATTTATTCATTGAGCACGGCGCTTCTGGCCGTAATGTGGAGGTGATGGTGTCGAAGGCCCACCACCGGGGTGATTCTCCTCCGCCGGGGCACCTGACGGTGTACTATCCACAAATAAAGGCGGGACTGCGCTCTTTTTTCCCGCTCTTCTATTGTGATATTTTCAACTACTGTAATCTCTGCCCTTGCCAACTCACCCCCAACTCTTTCACTGCGTTGGGCTTGTTCGTGTTTTGGTGTTTGGTGAGAGGCATCAAGTGCACGAGGGACAGATTTTTTGCTGTTTTTGAGTTGAAGCCATCTCCGGGGGGGAGGTCCTTTCTACTGCTTCACCCATCGGGATAAGGACGACCGGATCTCCGAGGGCAACATCACCTCCCACAGTTCATGGAAAAACAAGTTTTTCTTCATATGTCCTGCTGAGGGAGAATGGGACATACCCCTAACTTGGATGGAGCCCACATTTCCCGAGAGAGTGATGGACGATACCTTGATGTTCTCACCGGTATTCTCCGCGAAGCCTCTCGTGGAGTCGAAGGATTTTATTCGCCTCTATCGGACCGCAGGATTGAGGCACATTTATCCCTTAGACAAAATCGAGACTCCCCTGGCCATTCCTGAGGAGCTCTTTGATACCTTTGGTAAGTATTTACCTCCCTTATAGTATACATGTTTTTTTTAACTTATCTAACTTGCAACTGTCTTTGTAGTGAATGTTCTGCGACCGTTCATGGTGGAGAACGAGGACGTAGTAACCAAGAAGGGGAAGTCTACCCTGGGAGGAGGTGAAGCCTTTGGTGCTGCGGGGGGTGAGGACGAGCAAGGGGGACCCCTTTGAAGGTTGCTACAGTCACGTCCCGGTCGTCTAGCGGGACTTCCGATACCCCTGAGGAAGCAGGGTTAGGCGTGACTTCCGCCGATGCAGGCCCTGCTGGGGTGTTTGTCATAAGGGGTGGGGAGGAGGAGGTCGGGATAGAGGCGATGGCTTTACCCCCCCCCCCTCCCCCCCCCCTCCCCCCCCCCCCCGGTGTTATCAATATACCCTTCTCCTCGGAGTTATCAAGGGACTCTGCTTACGCGTTACTTTCAACTCCTCCCAAAGGTATGTGTTTCTCCCTAGTCTTTAAACAGCATTGAAACAGTATACATTTCTTCTATTTATATGGGAATCTGCTCTAGACGAAGGGATAGATTTACTTAGAAACATTTCTGATTCCGCAGGAGGTGAAGACCTTTTTGGTCTAGAAGGGGGATCGCTTCCCTCAAATCCCGCCCCTCCTCCAGCTTTTGATACAATGAGTCTGCTGGGCGAGATTTTGGCTGCGGGTCCCCCGCTTACGAGTGCTCCTACTCCGAGACCACTGGCGGCCATCCAGTCAGATTGCCCTGTAGTCACTCAGGTTCCACTGTCGGGGGGAGTACCTCCAGAGATGCTCTCTTCTTCCAACGCTCCAGCCTCAGGACGGGAGCCTAGGTCTGAAGACGCCCAGGTGGCTCTCGAGACTGTCACTCGATACTTAAGAGCTGCCAATTCCTTGCCAGCGGACATGTGGCAATTCGTCCGTGCTTGTACCAACAACGTGGCTATGTTGGTAAGTTTTTATTTATCTAATTCGTTTAAGATCCTGTGTCGGGATCTTTATTCCTCTGTTTTGCTTTCTTAGGTACCTAAAATGCTTCCTCTTCTGTTACTCGAGGTCGAGAAGCTGCAAAAACTGGCAAGCGCAGCTGAAGAGAAATCTCGAAAGCTGGAGGCTGAGAACAAGGATATCCGGGAGAGAATGGGGAAGTATAACGAGGCATGGGCCATGCTTACGCAACAAAACCACGACTTGAGGGGGGAGAATAATCAGCTCCACTGTTCTGTAAAGGAGATGGAGGCCTCCGGGCTTGTACTGAAAGACAGGGTGACCTCCTTCGAAGGGGAAAACGTTGCTTGGGTGGCCAAGCAAAAAGAGTTGGAGCGGGATCTGTCGCAGGCGCTGGGCTAGATGGACACTCTTAACGAGAAGTTATCACGGGCTATGGTTTCGGGGGGTGTCACTTCCGAGGAGGTGCAGCAAAGGGTGGATGTTGTGGTTAAGCAAGCTCGGGAGGACGCCACTGCTCATGTGAGGGACCTATACATCAATAAGCACCAGGGGTACTTAGCAGGATCTGCTATGTGGGGGTTCCTTCAGTGCTTCGGGCAGGTGCGCAGTAAGGTGGCTCCCAATTTAGACCCGCGGGTAGTCAATATCGCGGAGATGCAGAGGCCTACCCTGGAGCAAGTCTACGACCTTTTCAAAAAGAGTAGCTCTCGACTTCCTCCCTCCTCCTCTTCCCCGACTCGGGTGCCCTTGGCAGCGGTACTTCCGCGGCCCTTGGTGCACTCCCCTCTCCAGGCTATCTCCTCTGGCGTTCTTCCTCCTGCAAGTGCTCCAGTTCTTCCTTCCACAACTGAGCCAGCTCTTGTCCCCTCGAGTGCTCTACCCCCCCAGCCTTAATGGTTTTTAATTTTTCTCTTAAGGACCATTGTACTTTTTATTATTATGTTTATGTGTAATGGTACTTTTATCTTTTGTTTGGAATGAAACATTTCTCATTTGGAACGAAACTGTTTTCCCGTGTTAATAATCACATAACTTTTCAGCATATTATGGATACTTGGTCCCTTTCCTTCAATTGTAGAATTTTAAGATTGAGTTTACAGAAATGAGAGAGCATCTCACTCTTACTGGCCAAACAACTTTCTTAGCATAGCGTGTCTATTTGCAGTGCAAGTTTGGGGAAATATACTTTCCTAAATAGGAGTATCCCCTGACACGCCCTCGTAGCCTTTTATAGTATACTTTGGGCAGCTCAACTTAATTCAGTTATTCGAGGAAAGGGTCCTAAGTATGTATAGATGCTTAGAGTTGAGTGAATATTTCCACGTCATTTCAAAGAATCATTCCAATAGAATTGCTTATATCCTCGTCACTTTTAATTATGTAGACTTTCGGAAGGCCTTTGATGAGAGAGTACGAGTGAAGTTTCCCAGAGTAACTGCTCTCGGAGATATTCTCCTAGGTCGCTGGACCATGTCTTCCCCCCCCCCCCCCCCCCCCCTCAAGTATTTACATAGTAAATTATAGAATCTTATGGTTTCTCACGAAGATAACCAGAATCTGACCAGAACTATAACTAGTGAAACAAGGATACTTATCTTTGGTGCGTAGCGTTCCATTGCAGTAGCACCTGCTTTCCCTTTTGGTTGTGGCAACGATCCTACGAACCTACTTAAGGGTTTAATGACCGCGACAATAATTTCTCCCCGATTGGCATCGCTTTTGAGCGCTCTTGATGGCGAATCTTATGGCGTTCCCACAGACGGCGCCACTTTGTTAACGGGTTTGGAATTACGACCTAATTAACTGTATTATTTATTTGGGTTGGAACGCCTTTATCCGTGGCTAAAAAACTAAATGTTATTTAATCGGAGAGAGAAATTAACAAGAACATTCCTTCATTTTATTCACTATGATCCACTCTCTTTTTCGAGTCGTTTATGTGTATTTCCGAGTTTATATCTGTATTTTTCTCTCCTGCCCCCTTTCTCATTGTCCCTTCTTCCTCTGTTTATATAGAGTTTTTAGGGACAAGTGTCGTTATGCATGTTTTTACAGGTGTCGTTATGCATGTGGTGGTGTTCTATACGCGTTACAATGTTCATTTAACCAATAAGATAACTTCTATCTTAAGTGCTGACTGTATCATTTCTTCTTCCGAGGGCTTTGGTCTTCTTTATGATAAGGGGTAGACTGCCTTCTTTACTTTCGAGAGCTCATTGCTTCTAATGGTGACTTGAGGGCCGAGTCTGAGTGTTCTTTTGGTGACAGTGCTTCTCCGATAGGTGTGTATTCTGGTGTGTTTGTTTCAGGATATTCTCCGAGGGGGTGCGCATTCATGGGTTAATCTCCCAGAGGTTTTTAGCTATCGTGGATAGGTGTTTTCTTTCTCCGAGTGCTCGGAGAGTGTTGTTCTGTAGTTGTTGCATTACTGTGAAGTTCCGTCCTCTGGGTTGGTCGGCTGGAGTAATGTTCCGAGAGCATTTGTGCTGGGAGTACGTAGCAGGGAAGTACTGGGGTAGTGTTCCGAGAGCGTTTGTGTTGGGAGTGCATAGCAAGGAAGTGTTTTGTCAAGGTTCTGGGACTCTGTTGATTTCCGACAGCTCTAGTGGGCTTTGATAGATTGATTCTTTTAACTCATCCTTTCCGAGAGTTCATACTTTCCGGAGAGGCAGAATGAGTGGGGCGGAGTGTTTGTCCGATGCTGTAGTTCCGATAGCGGTTAGTCTGTAGAATGCTTTCTCCAGGTGTATATTCCGATAGGCATCTGCCTTGGTTTCAGATTCCTCCTGTTGGGCCATTAGGCACGACTTCGCTTCAGTTTTTGATGTTTGGAGATGTGCTCCGAGGGATACTTGGGGTGTGACACCTGTATCGTGAATGCAGATCGCATAATCATATAATAATATACCTGGTAATTCCAGTAATTGATTTATTGTTTATTTCAAGCAGGTGAATTATCATCATGTTAACAGATGCTATGCTGCATAATACTGAAAAACATGAAGTCGACCCAAAACATGGGCCTCCATGCACCAGTTTCGATCGTGCATGGAATCGTGTGCCCTCGCCGACATTGGTTTCTCGGGACATCCGTTCACATGGACGAACCGTTGCATTGGAAGTTCCTTTATCTGTGAATGTCCAGATATATTTTTCACTAACCTCGATTGGGTCAATTCCTTTCTCACAGCGCGCTTACGCCACTTGGCCTCGCACTCGTCCGACCACTCCCCCATTTTACTGGATTTATTTTTGCCTAAACCCCTCAGGCAAGGCCGTCTCGATACGAGATGATCTGGGACGTCCACCCCACCTTTTCGATGTTGGTAGCATGAATCTGAGAGCCCCACGCGAAAGGGGGTGGTCGTTTGCGGCGATGTGCCGACACTTCGCGACGGCGGCATAAAAATGGAAGCGCACGGACTACGGTAACATTGAAGCACAGCTCAACTCCCAACATGCACAACTGACTGCCATTCAGCCCAAACTCGTTTATGGGTCATCCCCCCACACATTCCTCCGGGAACGAGGCATCCGCGAGTCCATATCCCGCGCTCTCGCTCAAAAAGAACGGTATTGAGCACAACGCTCGCGAGAGCGTTGGATTGCGGATGGGAACAACAATACGTAATTCTACAACGCCTTTGCCTCCCACCGCTAACGCAAGAACACCATCCAAGGTATTTGGTCCGCAACAGGCTAATGGGTCCATGACACTGGATTCATTATCCGAGAATTCTGAGCATTCTTGTGGGATACCCTAACAACCGCCCTAACAGCCGGGATGCGGCATACCTTGGCCCGGCCTCTCCTTAATCTACACCCCTCCTTCGCACTCTCGCTCATTAGCGACCCGGACGAAGATGAAATACGGGAGGCCGCCTTCGCCATTGAGGCAACCAAGGCGCAAGGACTTGACGGGGTAAATGCCCATTTTTACCAACATTACTGGGAACAACTCCATTCCCCTATCACCACTTTAGTGACAGACTTCTTCTCCACGGGGCAGATGCCCCTCGACATTAATCAGACAACCATTGTACTTATCCCAAAAAAAGAACAAACCTATCTCCCACAACACTACCGACCGATTAGCCTTTGCAATCTCAGCTACAAAATCATCTCAAAACTACTCGTGCACCGTATCAGGCCAACGATGAACTCTGTCATCTCCCCGTACCAAAATGCCTTTATCCCCCAACGGTCCATTCCCGACAACGTAGTTGTTGCCCAAGAACTGATCCATACTATTAACAACCGTCGAACAGAAAGACGAGGCCTGTTGGCAGTTAAAATTGACCTGGCCAAGGCCTACGATCATGTCAATTGGTCGTTTATCGAGCATGCCCTCCACTAGTTCCACTTCCCTCCCACCTTTATTGCCTTAATTATGGAATGTGTACAATCAGTGGAGTGTAACATTGCGATCAACGAGTGGGTTCCCCATCGTGGAAACCCAACAGGAGGCTCCGACAAGGGGACCCGTTGTCCTCATACCTTTATTCTCTGCATGGGACTCCTCATAGCAACCTTCGTGCATGCGACGGAGGAAGGCACGTTTCAGGCAGGGTACGCCAGCCGCAACAGACCCCCGATACCGATCCTTAGCTTTGTAGACTATTGTTTCATCTTCTGCGAAGACCATCAGGGCACGTTGGACCACCTACTTGAATTCCTGGAAGCCTTCCACGTTATGGCATGCCCAGGGGTTTGCTACGAAAAGAGTCGCGTGCTCTTCTCGCCGAACATACCCAATTGACGGCGACGGGATATTCTGAGACTCCTCAACATGAAGACTATGGGAAACTCTGATAAGTATTTAGGAATCCCAATTTAGTAACGACTCTTCCGAGCAGGGTTTCTTAACCCGATTAACAAAAAGTTCCAGCGAAGAATAGGAGCCTGGCCCAAGGCGGTCTTGGCTTCCGCCGCCTATAGGAACTCAATGAGGCTTATATGCTCAAACTTGGCTGGCGCCTCCTCCAAAATCCTGAAGGCCTTTGGGCCCGCACCTTAAAAAGTAAGTACTTCGCAGACCGTCACACAGTAACTACACTGATCGCACACTGCAAGTCGCAATTGGAAGGCGGTGCCCCGCAGCCTCCCTCACCTAATGGCCTGCACTCGCTGGATAGTAGAAGACGGGAAGTCCATTAACTTCTGGTTCTCCCGGTGGTTGGGAGGGTCGACACTAGCGGAGCACGTGCCCGTAGTGCCACGGAGACAACTTACGATGACGGTGAGCCAAGTGATAGACGAAAACAGGAACTGGGACTTGTCCAGGGTTAGACACTTACTACTAAGGGACGTTATTAGCCGCATCTTAGCGTTGGTCATACCTACTGAGGCGCGGCCGGACGCGCCATGCTAGGCGTGGACCCACATGGGAACGTTTACGATAAAGAACATGTATACCTGGTTGGTTAACGATCACTCGGTCCACTTAGACCCGCCTTACCATGGGCAACACTATGGAAAACCGGCGTCATACCACGCATCAAATTCTTTGGTTGGCTATGGGGACAGAATGGCCTTGCAACTCGGGATTATCTATCCCACAAACACGTCCCGATTGCAAGCACATGCCTCTTATGTCACTCGGAGACTGAAATAGCCGTGCACATGTTTGTCAAATGCCCCTTATTTGAGAAGGTGCATCGTCACCTACCCCATTTCCACCCACCGACGAACGACATCCACGTTATACCCCATCTCCTCCGCCTCCGAAACCCAGCAGCTACTCTCCTCGGCTGCTGGGCTATCTGGCATGCCTGTAATGAATTCCTATTCTGCGGTACTCCTATCTCAGCCGACAACATCACCCACTGCATTTCCAAGACATTGGCGGAATCCCCGCAGACATTGCCACCATGATCCCCCAAGTCCCACCGGTTCGCGGTTAGGTGGATCCCACCACCCAAAGGAGTCTACAAGCTCAATATAGATGGGGCAGCGCTACACAACCCGGGACCCACAGGCATTGGCAGTGTCAAAAGGGATTGGAATGGCATGGTGATAGCTGCATTCTCGGAAGCGACATGACACAATACCAACAATGTCGCTGAACATAGGACCGTACGACAGGGAATGCTACTCGCATTGCATGTTTCTATTTCTGCACTGATTGTTGAGACTGACTCGGAGGTAACCTACTCTCTTTTGACCAGGAACACGACCGTTATGGCCTCGGTCGAGACGTTAGCCCTACTTCATGATGTGTGGAGTCTATGAGGAAGAGTACCAACCCTATTTCTCTCATGTATATACCGAGAGGGAAATAGGTTAGCGGACAGGCTTGCGACGCAAGGACGAGATCGGGACGCAGCTGACTGCCAATACCAACCACGCTACGAGGCTGTTTGGCTTCACTGTCCGCACGGTTTGGCGAGTTTAGAGTCGTTTGATATACAATGTACATATTTTCGCATGTCCAGCAAGACTCGACCCTGCATCTCGATGTATATATCATGGCCTTGGCCACGGTAAATAAATAAAAGTTTGATGTGTTAAAAAAAATTCAATGGTAAATGTGAGTGCCAAAAATAAGTACATAACGTTCCCATGTCGCACTTACAAGTGGTGTGGAATCAATTCCATTTTCACATGAATCACTTAACAACGAAACAACTCATTTTTGTACATGTAATAAAATAAAAAGACCTTATCACTTAGCCAAGAAAAAAAAAAAACAGGAATGCGTAATTGCTTACACAAACGCACGTGTCCTCAGGGCTCAGTGTGTGCGGAAATAAATACATTCTCGGTATAAGGCGCAGATCTAGAATATTATTATTTGTGTATGGACTGCATAGTTGTCCCGCGATTCATCCCTCTCAAACACGAATAGTATTTATATTTTAATGGCGTGTGGATAATGAATCACGTTAACTGAATATATAACCACTGCCAAAAGATTACTTTCCCAATCACAGCAGGACTGGCTATATATAATTAAATATCCTGCTTCGAGAACCAGACGATGAGGTTACAGTTTACCAATGGACTATATATAAACATCAAACTAAAGTATTAAAAGCAGAAATATGAAATACATTTATAAAATTTGTCATCATCTTTCATTAAAGATGCTCTTTGTGGTGGCCCTTCAGTAAAGCAACTCCTAAAAACAAAGCAATGATGACTCGAAGTAGCTACCATGATTAAATCTTATATTCGATACATTAATCTCCTCCTAATAAGACCACAGTTAATAAAATGGTAAGAAATGACACTCCACCCTTGTAATATATCAGCAGCTTTCCCCGCTTTTATAAAGGGAATGTCCTTTCTAAAATAAACACATCACAACATTCACAAGCTAATTCATCTTTTTTTAATAACATAATAACAGTCCCCCTCCCTCCCAAAAAAAAGACAGGTGTCCCGATCCCCTCTCGATACGAAGGAAAAATCCTATAAACAATGGCCCCGTCTGTGGGAACACCGTAAAAGTTCTTTAGGGAAATCGGGAAAATACTCATAATAAAAGAAAGGGAGTCCCTACGGTAGCCATGGAACACCATCATCCACGAACAAGCTAAATGAATCCATCAGAACACGACTCAGAAGTCCCTTCGACAGAAGCTCTCCCTGCCGAAATCCCAGAAGCCCCAAACGTTGTGCGGATTCCCCGTAGTCTTTTTGAATACCTTATGGGGTCCATGTTACAAACTCGGGCCCAACAATCTCAAGTCTCTCAACCGTCGGCCGTGTTCGGACACCCAACTAGCAACGCTAGACCCGAAGTTTGTAGATGAGGGCCTTTCCCAATCCCGCCTTCAAGGGGGACGGAGACGTCGTCCTCATAGGCCAACCATGTCAGCTTCTCTTCACATCCAAGGACAAACTCCATGCCCCGCATACGTACCACAACCTCTACCTGAAGAGCCCTCGAGATTCCCCGAGGACGCTCCCCTCCGGAACCACTCTGAAACTCCATATCCGGAGCCATATCATCGGAACAGGGCTGGAAGACACGTCCAAGAAATTAGCGGACCCCTTGTGGGAATTGGTGGATAACCTCAGAAGAGAAGTTCAATCCTTGCAGAAACACGTGAGTCCCCACGAAGAATCTGTCCACATGGGAACTTCTTTTGCACCGGGGGTGGCTCAAATTCACATACCCTCTGGCATGAAGCCCGTAAATTAAATTTACATATATACGCAGGAGATAAGGCAAGTCTTGATCTGCAAGATCATATCAACCAGTACGTAGCTAGCATGGATTTAGTCTCGGCCTCCGACCTAATGTTGTACCGAGTCTTTCGGCCCTCGGTAACAGGAAGAACCCAAGCCTAGTTCTCCCAACTAACCAAAGGGGTCTTCCATACCTTCGAACAGTTGACACAAATGTTCATCCACCAATTCGCCTGTAATCGAAGATATCCCAAGTCCGCCAGTCACCTCTTTGCAGTAAAACAGATGAAAGACGAGATTTTGCGAGACTATATGTGCCATTTCGCTGACGAAGTGCTCGATGTCCCCCACATCGATCCTAAAATGCTCTCTGAAATACAGGTGCGAGGGCTACGATCCAGGGATTTCTCGGACTCCCTCATCGGCACCAGAGTCAGAGGTTTGGACGACCTCATGCAGCGAGCAGAAACCTTTATACTCCCGAAGATGCTTGTAAAGCGATGGAACATATGGAGAACGCTCAAACCATAGACTCAAACGAATCCGGAACCCATGAAGGGAACAAGAAAGATAAGCCACCACAACACCGGGAAGAAAAACTCGGACCCCGGCGCCACTTAAGCCCAGTGCCATTGCTCCTTATGACTATCAAACTGTATGAAGTCTTGGAAATCATGGAGTAAGACAGGGCCATGTGATGGCCTCAGGACACCCGAGTGCTCAAGCAACTTAAGCATATTAACAAGTATTTCTTATATCGTTGCACCTATGGGCACCGGACCAACGAGTGTGTCCGTCTGCAAAAAGAAAAATCCAAAGGTGTTACCAATGGGATACTTACAAAAATGCGTAATAGGTTATCCTTTAGAAGGTAAGCCACCATTAATAGAAGAACAGTTGCTCCTACCCGTTGAATGAGGCCGCATAGACGAATGAGAAATGCAATACTCCAAACCGGTAATAAGGAGCCTCGATGACAGAATGAAATATCTCACTTCTTCACCCCATTCTGATAACCATAATCCACCCACCGGGTGAACAGTGAACATGACCGAGGGGCAAATTTGGCTCTTTCTTCACCCACACAGAAGAGGAAGTACGTGAATAAGACAATGAATGGACCTACAACCCACAAAATATTAGCGGTATGAACAACCTTTGTCCTACAGATTATCTTCGGACCAGAGGGGAATCATATACCCCCGTTAAGATCCCATAATGGTCCCAACCACTATTCTTGAAAATGAGGTGCAACGCATTCTGATAGACATCGATAGCTCGATAGACATTCGTTTTATTTCTACTTTTTGAGCTCTTGGATTACACGACCAACATATAAACGTCGTGGGAGTTCCCCTGGTAGGGTTATTGGGAGAATGTTACCCCACGGTAGGAACCATCACCCTACCAGTATCTTGGGGACAGGACCACCTTTGACGCACCGAATCCGTGAAGTTTTGGGCCATAGGCGCCCCCACAAGAACCTAAAATGCCATATGCAGAAGACCCTCCTTACAACTCTCCGAAAAGGTCCATTCTACGATACACCTTAAGGTCAAATTCCCCACACCGACAGAAATAGGGGAAATTCGATGCAATCAGGCATGCGCTCATGAATGATCTGCCCACACCTACGACACTGGCTCCCATGGAAAAAGACTTTGTACCACCATCGAACCTGTCGTTAAAGAAGATCAAGACCGACGCAATTAAAAATACAAGAGGTCGAAGGGCTTAAGACTATGGACATCTCTGGAGGAAAAGTATACAAGGTCAAGATAAGGACCCCCCCTCCGCCCTCAATAGGAGCAAGAGATACTCGAAGTTTTAATGAAGTACCAACATGTGTTCGCCTGGGAAGTAGGACCTCCTTGGAGAATTGCCCCCAAACATTGTCAACGCTTCCTCAACATCGAACCAGAAAACAAGCCTATAAGACAGAAGAAGAGGGCAATGGGAGTAGAAAGGAACAAAATCATCAAATCAGAGGTACAACGCCTACTCGAATTATCCCAAATCTGAGAAGTCATGTACACCAGTGGCTAGCCAATGTGGTCCTAGTCCCCAAACTAGGGGGAAGATGGCGCATGTGTGTTGACTTTACTAATCTGAATGAAGCTTGCCCTAAAGACTACTATCCCTTGCCCAGTATCGATCAACTGGTGGACTCCATGACAGGATGCGCCTTGCTATCCACCATGGACAGATATCAAGGATATAACCAAATAGTGATGGTCGAGCAAGACCAAGACAAAACCAGCTTCATTACGGATGCAGAAATATTCTCTTATCTGGTTATGCCCTTCGGACTAAAAAATGCAAGGCCATCTAACAACGTTTGGTCAATCGACTGTTCAACAACTTGATAGAAAACACTACAGAAGTTTACGTGGACGATATGATCGTCAAGAGCCTAAAGATCGATAACCATACTCGGGACCTTATGGAAGCCTTCAACATCATGTATAATTTTGGCATGAAAATAAATCCTCAAAAGTGCTCCTTCGAGATAAGAGGAGGAATATTCTTAGGTTACATGGTCACCGAGAGAGGCATTGAGATAAACTCCAAAAAAGCCAAAGCTATCATAGAAGTGTCAAAGCCCGAGTTCGTCATAGATGTGCAAAGACTCACAGGTCGTATGGCCTCCCTCAACCAGTTTATCTCACGATCCTCAGAGCGCATGCTCATTTTTTTAAGATCCTTTGCAATATAAAGAATTTCCAATGGACAAAGAGGTGCACCGAGGCCTTTGAAAACTCAAGGCCTACTTGACCCACCCCCATCTACTGGTGAAACTTGTCGTAGGGGAAGAACTGTATCTATACCTAGCGGTAAGAAAAGAATCCGTCAGCGGTGTCTTCGTATGCGCTCACAGCGGTGTCTTAGTATGCTCTACTATGGGCAAAAAATGTGGAGGTTCGATTAATTAGCATGTCGACTAACCATATTGATGTGGTTATATCGGGGTTGGGCGTTGTTGAGGACTGGAGATTCACCGGGGTTTTACGGGGAACCGGACGGGGCTCTTCGGATGAACACGTGGAACTTACTTCGTCGATTGAAAAGAGAGCTAAGAAGGCCATTGTTGTGCGTGGGCGATTTTAATGAAATACTTAATCATGGGGAAAAACAAGGGGGTCAACGGCGACCTAATTGGGTAATGAGAAACTTTCGGGAAACGTTAGTCGTGACGGGATTAAGTGATTTGGGATTTCGGGGGCCGAGATTCACATAGTGCAAACGTAATCTATTTTCTCACACAATATGGGAAAGATGGGATTGAGCTTGCGGTGATTTGGCATGGAGAAATCAGTTTCCATCAGCAAGGGTTTCAAACACTCCGGTCGAACATTCAGACCATCACGCCCTCATTATTGATTTATGCGTGGACATGAGACATAGGCCGAGGGCTACTCGGTTTTGGTTTGAGGCGGGGTGGCCTAAGAAGGTCGATTGTGCATCATTTGATTGCGCAACTATGGGGCGACGTGGGGGATGGTTCGGTTGAGGGTGCAATTATGAAGAATAAATTAAAAAATTGCCGTGTTGGTTTAGTGCAGTAGAACCGTGTGGATGGGGCTGAAATGAAACAGAAAATTAAGAAGTTGAGGGCACGAGTGGTGGAGGTTTATTGGAAGCAACAGGCGAAAGTGCAGTGGTTAAAGGAGGGAGATAGAAACACGTCATATTTTCATAATAGAGTGAGCGAACGACGGACGAAGAATGAGATTACTAGACTAAGGGACGAGAGGAGCGTGCTTAAATCCACCCCAGGTGAGATAGATTCCATAGCATCTGAGTATTTCACGTCGATCATTGGTTCCACGCATCCTTCAGACACGGTTATTGAAGAGGTATTACAAGCCATTGAAGGACGTGTTAGTGTTAAAGCGAATGAAAGGCTAATGCAACAATTTATAGCTGATGAGGTACGTTTGGCGTTGAAAGAGATGTATCCTTACAAATCCCCGGGGCCGGATGGCTTTTCTGTTTTCTTTTATCAAAGATTTTTGTCTATTGTTGGGGATGATGTTATTGGCTTTGTGCTTGATTATTTGAATAATCGTGTTCTTGATCTTGATGTCAACTTTACTCATATTGTCCTTATTCCTAAATGTGCTAATTCTGAGCTTATGACACAATTCCGTCCTATAAGTCTTAGCAATGTGTGCTTCAGGATTGCCTCCAAAGTTATTGCAAACAGGTTGAAACCGTGCTTAAATGAAGTAATTGCGCCGACCCAATCCGCTTTTGTTCCAGGGAGGCTAATTACTGACAATATCTTGATGGAGTTCGAACTCAACCACTTTCTAAAAAATAAGAGGACGAGAAACCGCTGTTATATGACGTTGAAACTCGACATAAGCAAGGCGTATGATCGGGTCGAGTGGTCCTTCTTGGAAAAGGTAACGATTAGGTTGGGTTTTGCTCCTACTTTCATGTCTTTAATTATGATGGGCGTGCACTCGGTGTCCTATTTTATGTTTATTAATGGCAGGGAGTCGAATGTTTTTTTCCCCGAGAGGGGCATAAGGTAGGGGGATCCTCTCTCCCCCTACCTTTTCTTATTCGTTTCTGAGGCTTTTTCAGCTCTAATCACAAAAGCGGAGGAAAAAAGGATGCTGCGTGGTCTTGCTATTAGTAGAAGTGCACCGCGGGTTTTACATGTTCTCTTCGCCGATGATACGCTTCTCTTTTGTGAGGCAACACGCGATGCAGCAGTGGGGATTCGGAATCTCCTTCATAAATATGAGGTGGCCTCGGGTCAAAGAATTAACTTAGAGAAGTCGGTGGTGGTGTTTAGTAAAAATACGGGCGCGGGTTGGGCGGCTGAGATTGGGGCGCTAATTTGGGTATCCATCACGGAGTGACATGAAAAATATCTTGGACTACCGTCGGTTGTGGGGAAATCAAAGAAGAAATTGTTTTATTTTATTCGCGAGCGCGTGTAGAAGAAGGCACATGGTTTTAAGGGACAACTGCTATCCAGTGCGGGGAAGGAGGTACTCATTAAATCCGTTATGCAAGCAATACCGACTTTTGTTATGAGTTGTTTTTGTTTGCCTGACTCCTTGACTCGAGAGATTGAGTCTACTATTTGTAATTATTGGTGGGGGAACGGTAACCAAAACAAGATTCATTGGGTCGCATGGAAAAAGTTGTGTCGAAGTAAGGATGATGGTGGGTTGGGGTTCCGCAATCTTAATGCTTTTAATATGGCGTTTCTCGCGAAACAAGCATGGCGAATTTTTAGTAATCCGGATAGCCTTGTTAGCCGTATTTTTAAAGGTAAATATTTTCCATCGGTGGACTTTATTGAGGCACGAGTGGGTCATGCTCCGTCGTTCTCTTAGCGATGTATTTGGGAGACCTTACCCGTGATTCGGAGGGGAGTGAGATGGTGCATTGGGAACGGAAGGCGAGTATCAATATGGGAGGATAAACGGCTGCCCCGCCCAATCTCTTTTCGGCCAATAACTACGCGACAACAACATATGACGGTTGCGGAGGTTTGTGATCTTATAGATGAGGGCACGGGATGGTGGAATGTTGATTTGGTCCGAGAAGTTTTTTGGGAGGTGGATGCGCTATGTGTCTTATCAATTCCATTAGGGGATTTGGCGCACGAGGATCGTCTAATTTGACATTATACAAAGGATGGAGTTTTTACGGTCCGGAGTGCATATTATTTAATCATGTTGCAAGGCTTGACAAATAAAAATGGGGAGGGCGAACCGAGCTCTAGCGGTTGTTTGGCGTGGAAGAAAATTTAGAAGCTTCAGTGTTCTAATAAGATTAAAATGTTTCGGTGGCGAGCATGTATGGAAGTGTTACCAACACAAGATAATCTTGCGCGGCGTCGGGTGTGTCATGATACAGGCCGCATCACGTGTGGCGAAGGGGTGGAGACGGTGCGACATCTCTTTTTTGAATGTACCGTGGCGCGGCAAGTGTGGGCGCTAGCTCATGTTTGATGGTAATGAGCATTAGGGAAAGCGAGGCATTGGGGGACTGGTTTCTCCGCGTGGGGCAGGGGACTGAGAAGGAGCAACTTGCCGTTATGATCACTATATGTTGGTCAATGTGGAATAGTCGCAATACTAGTCTCACATGGGAGGGGAAGTGAAGTCCGATGGAGATAGTCTCATTCGCGACTTCCTATGCGCATCAATGGTGCAATGTCGTGAGAGGACAGCAGCTCTTGGCTCCATCGACGTCGCTGGAGTGGATTGCGCCTGTTGAAGGGTGCCTTAAAATTAATTTTGACGGGGCTGTCTTCTTGGCCGAAGGCGAGGTTGGGTTGGGCGTAGTTTTACGTAATCATGGGGGCGAAATAATTGCTACGGCGCAGAGGCGGTTTATCTCAACAATGGATGCGGCGTGTGTTGAGGCATTGGCTGCATTGTGGGCGATTAAATTGGCGGTGGGGATGCAATGGACGGAGGTAGTGTTTGAGGGCGATTGCCTTAAAATTGTGCATGACATCATTTATCAAAACGGTCGGAGGCGCAGTATCAGAATGTCATTGATGATTTTATTCTATTGTTTCAACCAAGAGGTGGTTTTCGGATCCGTTGGGTGAGGAGGGAAGCAAACACTAAGGCTCATGAACTTGCCCGCACAGTGACGGGGCTTGTCCTTGTTCCAGATGATCTCATTTTTGTTCCTTAGACTTGTTTGCTAGTTTTGGGCGTATTGGCCACATTGTTGCGTATGTACTCTTGGGTGCAAGTTTGCACGGTTTTATAATGAAAGTCTTCTCTTAAAAAAAAATTGCAACTCCTGCACGGTTAATTACATTGCGTCTTCTAAAAATATTAAAATAATAATAATTTGCAAAAAATAAATATTGAGAAAAAAGAAAATAAGAACCCGCGAGCCTTTTTGTATGCACTTTGATATCGGGCATTTTGAGCAATCCAACTGGGTTTGTAACATTTTTCGCTGCCAAAAAAGAAAAGAAAAAGAAAACACTTCTAGATCTAAAAAACAATTACAAAAGATAAGACTTAATAATAGGATGTAATATAAAAAGAAATGCATTTTCCGCTCACATGCGAAAGTTACCTCACAAAAAAGTAGTTGTTATACCAAAATTGTGTTTTCCATATTTGCCCCTCATTTCCCTATTTAATTAAAGAAAATGAAGGTTAAAATTGTGTCATTTAATCCCTTTTCTTAACTTTGAAATTTAAACACTTCTTTCGGTTTTAGATTTCAAATTAATTGACTCTCTCTCTTTTGAATTAGTTTCAATTTCAAAATGTCACACGCAGTCCCCGCGTGCGCCCGCAAGCTAGTAGGATGTAATAATCATTGATGATTGTAATGCTTATCTTCACATTCGCGAGAAGATATGAGAGACATATAAATTGTGAAGGATATTTATAATTAAGAAAGACTCACATTACAATTAAAAATTGAATTAACTAAAAATTAACACTCCAGTTATTAATTACAAACAAAAAAACCCAATGGATGGTGAGTGGGGGGTGGGGGCATGCACTGGTTTAGATTTGAATTCGAAAAATTCGAAAATCTATCGCTAATACGGAAATATATATATCAAATTAATTATTTGGAGAAACTCTTGGAAGTTTAAATAAAATACAAATTCTAACTCAAAAACTTGACCTGTCTTGATCCGGTCGAATACTTTATTCTTCACGCAAAGAGTATCTCTTATGTTCCCTGCCATATCCAATTGTGACTTGCATGTCACCATTTTCTGCCTGTAATTGGAAGTGCATGTGTAACGACAAATTTTTGATCTCTGAAATTACAAAATAATTTTGAGTAAATTTAAAAGTATAATTTGATCTTCACTGAAATGGTTTGAACTTGGAGAAACGTTAATTCGAGGGTCCTTGGACTTGATCTCAAATTAAACGGTGATTTGATTTGAGGATTTGATGAACACTGGTTTGACTTAGAATTGATGAACACCAATTTGACTTGGGGATTTGATGGATACCGATTTGATTTGGAGATTTGATGAACACCAATTTGACTTAGGGATTTGATGGACACCGATTTGACTTGGGGATTTGGTGAACACCAATTTGACTTGGGGATTTGATGGGCTCGGATTGGACTTGGGGATTTGATGAACAATGATTTGATTTGAAAATTTGATGAAGGATGATATGATCTTCGTCCTCGGTTCTTTGGATTTTTGGGTTTTAATCTTCCTAGTATGGATTTTGATCTTCAAAAACGGTTTTTCGAGGGTCTTGTGACTTGATCTCGGATCAAAATAGATTTTTGGTTTGAATGTTGTTGAAGAACGGTATGAACTTGGTTTGGATTTCTTGAATTTGTTGAAGATTTGATCTTCTTGGCAGAGACACGATCTTCAAAAAATAGTTTTTGGATGAACTTGAGACTCGACGACGGATTGAAAGGAGTTCTTAACGAAGAACACCTTGAAGATGGTTGAAGGATACCTAGAATGCCGCGAAGAACGCTTGAAGATGGTTGAAGGATACCTTGAATGCCGCGAAGAATGCTTGAAGATGGATGAATTTGGTGGAGCGAAAAACTTAGAGCTTTTCCCTCTTCAACTTGTGAATATTTTGTGTGTGTTTTTTTTCTTTTTCAAGACCACCTTTATTTATAGTTGTGGAGTGAATCTCAATTAGAATCTCCAGATGAGATGAACGGTTGTGATCGCGTCTATAATTCCTTGATATTGAAGACTTTATCTAGGAGAATCTTCTTTCCATCTCTTGAAGACTGAGACTTGGTGGAGAATTATTTCCTTGTGTTGAGATTTGGTGGATAATTTTTTCCATCTCTTGAAGATTGAGACTTGGAGGAGAAGACTTTCCATGTCTTGAGATTTGATGAGCAATTATTTCCTTTGTCTTAAGATTTAATTAATATATTTATTTTAATCCCTCAAAATATTAAGATTAAATAAAATATATTTTATATTTCTTGCATCTTAAGAGTTACCACCATTTAATTTAATTTAGACACAAAATTAATGTGTCTACAGCATGAATTAGCAAGTATTTACAAAAAAAAAATATTGAAAAACGATATGCAAAATGTTTCCGTCAAAATTTTCATGAATAATGCAGGAAAGATTTATTATGTTAGTTACCTTGTAATTGGATAAGATGGATCGGAGTAGAAATGAAGTTGAGAACTTTATACAAAGTGCCTTAGACAACGTGGGTTTGTGGAGAGAGATCATATATATAAATAACAATCTGAATTGGGAAAGTTACTTTTGAAAAATAGAACTGCCAATTAAATTAATAATCTAAAAGTTGAGAAAACCTTATAGAGAGAGAGAGAGAAAACGAATGTATGTTTTTATTTAAATTTTAAGTTTGTTTAATGTGTTTTTATTTTATTTTAGAGTTTTTGAGAAGTTTAGAAAATTAGAGAGTGGGTGGTTTTGGTCTTGGTGTCACAAACCACCAATTTGTGAGAGGGATGGCTTTCCTTATATTAGTAATAGATATCTATTAATAATATAAGCAAAGTCATCACATGGTAGTTTGTGACACCAAGACCAAAACTATCCACGTTCTTAATTAAAAGCAAACAGATTTTCGGTAGAAAAATAAATCTTAATATTTGAAAAATGGATAACCACCATAAATTTATTTATCCAATCAATTCCGACTATCTATCTATTACTATATTAAAAGCAAAGCCCTCCACTCACAAAATAGCAGTTTGGATACCAAATTTTGAGTTTCCAAAAATACCCCGACTTTGACTTTTCAACAATTAAAAAATAAAGAATTTAAACAAGTAACTACCACCACTCCTAAAATTCCTCCACATATTTAGGAAATCTAATTCTTACGTGATTTTTAATGTGGGCTTAATTTTATTATTATTTTCATCAATTTTATAAACTATATTAAAGCATGTGTTACATTAAAATTTCTTTGATAATTTATATAGTTTACACGCGGTTCCCGCGTGTGTCAAAGTTTCTAGTTAATAATATAAGCAAAGTCATCACATGGTAGTTTGTGACATCAAGACCAAAACTACCCACGTTCTTAATTAAAAGCAAACAGATTTTTGGTAGAAAAAAATAAAATTTTAATATTAGAAAAATGGATAACCACCATAGATTTACTTATCCAATCAATTCCGACCATTTCTAAAAGTAAACGGTTAAAGTAAATCTGATAATTATTACAAAAAATAAAAATATTAAATATACACAGGTGACTCGCTAAGCAGTTTCTATTTCCCAGCTTTTAATTCAAAAAGAAAATAAAGAGCAAAATCAGTTTCTCCCACGAGTTAAATTTGTTTTTCTCTCTCCCTCTCTCTTATTCTTTTGTGTTTAATTTTGATTCTTCTATAAAATAATTTTTACTTTTTTCCATTCAATTTCCATATATGCTAATTAAATTTTGAATCATGCAGGTGTGGGATCTTCAAATCATATAAAAAAAAATCATACGATGAAAAAAGCAAGATTTTGACTTACGAATAAATCAGGTATGCATTGCCATTAGTGCAGAACCTACAAGCTTTTTTATATTCAATTCATATTCTTTTACACGTTTAATTAATTTGAAAATGTACTGCAGGTGCAATATCCATTACTTATCAAATAACCAGTAGTAAAAAATGGTGTCATGCAGCGTCTCATTCTCAACTCGAAGATATATGATACGGCCCAATTCCCAACAATTATTATTATTATTATTATTATTATTATTATTATTATTATTATTATTATTATTATTAGAACCGTGTGTTATTTTAGTTAGTGGGCAAGTAATTAAAGTTAGTGGTTAATTAGAGATAATGGTTAGTGGTGTTAGAGGATATTAAAAGTTATCTTCTTTTTTTTTTTGAACAATGAGTTAGAAGTTATCTTTATTGCTATTTATATGTAATGCTTTGTACACATTATTGGAAAGAAGAAAAGAACTTAAATTATTTTAGTTAAATTCTAAATTTCTCATCTCCATTCTTACGAATTCGTTCTCACTCGAAGTAGAACAAAACCCGTTATGATCTTGGATCCTAACATTGATGCTTTCATCGATTTGAACTCTATTACCTCCCATAATGAGTTTCCAAGCAAAAAAAAACTTTGTTGTGTAAAATGCTTGAAAGTTTTGCAAGACATGAAGCAAGGATGGCTAAATTTTATGACGAATGGCGAATTAAGTTAGAAAATAATTTTTCCACCTCCACTGTCACAACCCTAGCCACAGTCATTGTCTTTACCGCTTCCGTCACCAACACCATTACAATTGTCTATGCCGCTCCCAACTCCACCATTGTCAACGCCACACACCAATATACACATTCAACCAAAACCAATTCAGAAATCCTCTACTACCCGAAACAACAACAACCTTAACAATCTGCCTGAAGTTTTGCCAACAAAGGAATTTTTTCCATCGTCATTTAACCAAATTCCATACACATCCATCCAAATCACAATCCCAATTCAAAATCCACCACCACAATGCCGACCACCATTTCTTGATGACAATTTCCCCACTAATATACTTATCTTGGTTCCTACCCAGACACCTACGCCACTCAACACTTCAAGCTTCCATTGCCTACAATTGGACTATCGATTGAAAACGAGCACATCTCAGATCCATATTACTTTGTTATCCTGTTAGTGTCATTGTCATCATACGAACTGATCAATACTCAAGGGCATGAACTGCTTGATTGGAAAAAAGGAAGAGAAGCTGCCCAATTTGATATAAGGAAACACCCATTCGTCTTCCATTATAATCATAAGATAAAAAAAGAAATCATTGTGCAGGTCTGCAGGACAGCGGGAGAAAGAGACCAGGAGATAAGAGGGGTTACCAATTTGCATAAGTGGAAACCACATTCTCCAATAAGTAGATTTGCATGCAAGAGCTTTTTATTTCTAATATTTCCAAGCAAAGTCCTTTCAATTTTGGCCTTAAGGACAAGGTCCTTTTGAAGAAGGGAGGAATGATGTATGCCCAATCCCCAACAATTATTATTATTATTATTATTATTATTATTATTATTATTATTATTATTATTATTATTATTATTATTATTATTAGAACCGTGTGTTATTTTAGTTAGTGGGCAAGTAATTAAAGTTAGTGGTTAATTAGAGATAATGGTTAGTGGTGTTAGTGGGTATTAGAAGTTATCTTTATTGATATTTATATGTAAGGCTTTGTACACATTATTGGAAAGAAGAAAAGAAATTAAATTATTTTAGTTAAATTCTAAATTTCTCATCTCGATTCTTAGGAGTTCGTTCTCACTCGAAGTAGAACAAAAACCGTTAGGATCTTGGATCCTAACAGTATATATGCATTTTTAATACAAATTAAAGGCATGTTTAATATGACGTATATTCTCTTACATATATTTCATGTAAAACAAATTTTTTATTCATGCTTATGAAATGATTTTTATCGTAAAATTAAACCTCCCATCAATATAATCAAAAATAATTCTTGCAAATCTTTCAACGTATATCTTATGTAGATAAGATCGGTATGAGCTTTTTGAATCTATTTTAATTTAATTATTCTACGTTTCAGTTTAATGATTTTTTTATTTTTCCATCGTATTTTCCTCATTTTATTTCCTTCTTTTGTCGACTTCTTACTTTAAGAATAACTTACTTCATCAAATATTCTTTTCTATGTCTGATGAATAATTTATTTTTTTCTCAAATCATTTATCATTTTTTTTCTTCTTAAACTATTAACGTACGTCTGGAGATTGTTCTATTACATTTATCAAAAGACAAAGCTCTAGAGTAAATAAAGTGGAGATGCTAGAAATTCTGATTTCACTTCATTAAGAATCACGATAATTTTGTTTTCATAAGGAAAATAATGTACAACGATAGGATAGACAAGTTCTAATACCCACAAAATCAGTCATGATATATCTATCCTCAATGAAAATCTAATTCTTAATTTGTAAAAAAATAACTTTTTTAATTACTTATCTCTAACTCTGTCTTTTATAATCATTATCCATGGCTATTTTGCAGAGTTTGCATGGAAAGAGTATATATGCCTATAGAGGACATACTATGCAATCTTACGTACAATCGATTGGCGTATGGAGGGATTGGGTGTAATATTTTTGTTTTTTTAGTGAAGATATGTATTGCAATGTTATTTATAAGTTCGGTTTGGATGATATACTACAATGACTTTTAAAATTTAAATAGTTAAACATTTATAGTTACGTCTATTTGATATTATACAATTTATTTGTTGTTATGCAAATTATGATATAAAATACGCCTTAAGCCTAAAATATTCCTTACACTAAATAAAATTTTGCACGCGGTCTCCGCGTGCGCTTTTATGCTTTTATATATATATATATATATATATATATATTCACCTAAAAAATCAATAAATAACCAAGGCCCTAAGTTATAATATAAAAATAGAATATTAGGAAATATTACTTATTATAAATATTTATATTCAAAAAAATGAAAAAATGCCCAATTTTAATAAAATAAGTCAAAACAAAATACCAAAAAAAAGACTTCTCCCTCCCCACCCAACACACTACCCTCCCCCTTTCCCACTACGTTGTTTGGTGCCACCACCACCACCCATTTTTTTTCTTCTTTTTTTTTTGTTCATTTTTTGATCCAATTTATGATTTTTCATTAAAAAAAGGATGATCATTTATTTCATGTCAAAAATCAGATTTATGTACCCTTAATTTAAGTAACTCAATTTTCTTAAATATTTATTATTCTAATTTATTAGAAGTGCTTAACAGGAAAAAAAAATAAAGAAGAAAAGAACTTAGAAATCGCGAAGTCTTCTCCAAATCATTCGACAGCCAACCACCTCCTCTGGCGCCACCATAAAGCTTAATTGCCAACGAAATAATCGGTGACGAGGAGCTTAATTTGGATGGATGGGTTGGGAGTTGGAAAGAAAAATAATAAAAATGGATGGTGGTGGTGGTTGGTTGCAGCGGCGGCTGGGTGGCGAGGGAGAAGTTTTTTTTTTGTTTTAATTTTATATTATTAAAATTCAAATTTTTTAAAAAATAAATATTTGAAATAATTAAAATTAATAAAAAGAATCTAATTTTTACATTAGAATTTACTAGATTTTTTATTTTTTTCTTTCTTAGGTGAATACATAAAACATGAGGGCTTTTTACTAATTAGAAGTAACACATGGTGGTATTTTTTGCTAAAGAAATAACTTAGGGACATTGGACTCAAAACCACAGTAAGGGACTCAATGTCGACAATACCACAATGTGAGATCTTTTTTGTAACTCGACCACAATAAATGACCATCTTTTATTTCCCGCGTCTCACACGTGTGGGACTTAAAAATAACATATTACAATAGATCACATGCTTTGACACGTGACAAGTTTTGGCCAAATTCGCATGTTTCTGGTGTCGAGGGACCAAAATTAGACATTGCCAACATTATGAGACTGAAACAGTAAAACGAGTTAATATGTGACCAAAACTGAAATGGGGTCACATTAGGGGACTAGTTTAGAAAATCTCCTCAGTAAAGGAAGTGGGAAGGAAGTTAAGGTAGGTGGCGTCTGAGTGATTTTGTTTTTATTTCGTTATTTAATAATTCAAAATATGGAAGGGATATTTAGCAATTGACATGGGTTATTTGCCAATTAAAATAATAATACATGAGGTTTTATGCCAATTAAAAATAACACATAGGTAGTTCTTCTGTGTACTCATTTTGAATCCCATGAAATACGCATTATTGTATTCCTTATATCTTTAGAAATATTTATATGTAAACGGCACACAATACTATATTAACGCCACTTTTAAAAACAAGAACCGAAAACATTAGAAAATATGAAATATCGCATATAATTCTTGATGACCTTATTCCTCTGGTGTGCTCTTTCATTAACGGAAAACTTAATACAGGGTTAGAACACCCCTCCTGAATCTGGGCAAATGGGAGAAAAAAATAAAGATTAAACTGGACGGGGTCGTATTTCTTGCTTTCTTAGGAGTTTTCAAGGTGGGTCCTCCTCCAAGAGGGTGGGAGCCAACCGATCCCTCTTCATGGGCTTCAGATGACCCTTTTATTGGCATAAGGAAGCTCCTTGTTTCTGTGAGCTATGTCCAATGGGGGTGTGCCAAATATTCGTGGAGGTGGGTCCCTTTGCTTGCTTGGTGCATGCATGTCCATCGTAGCTATGGGGGAAGCCAACACGTGACGAGTGTCAGGAGGTGTGATGAGTCTCTAAAGTATGCACTCTTAGTCCTCATATTTGGGGGTTTAAAGAAGACTTATCTAAGTAAATAGCATATTTCAGTACGTTCTCGTGTATTTCAGGTTTTGAGAGGCATATAGTGAAAACTGAGCTAAAATAGAGTCAAGGAATACAATGCTATAAAAGGAGGACCAAATAAACGGGCAAATGTAAGAAACCATAAGTTATTTGGGCAAGGAATGAAGGAGGAAGAGGCAAAACACCAAAAGCTATTCCATGAGGAGAACCCAAATAAAGCCATTGATTCAAACACATGTTTACAGAGTCTCAAGAACAATCAAATGATGTGCTACATACTATTAGAAGTATAAGGAAGTCAGTGTTCCAACGCAACAAACATATCTCAATTTTGACCTTCATAGAAGAACTTATAGCCAAAATCGTAAAGCCGAACAGAGCAGATAGAACGCAGCGCGGCCATGCGCGCGAAGCGTTGCACGCAGCACTTTTCGGGCAGAATATGGTGCGGCTGGAGCGCAAGGCGGATCCCTCGGCGCCTGGGCTGCAACCCTATGGGCCCAAATTAACACTTTTAACCTAGTTTCGAGCCCATCCATGATGTTTACCATAGCTATCATGATTAAATCATATCCAAGATACATTAGTCTCCTCCGGATAAGACCACAATTAATAAGGTGGTCATAAATAACACTCCGCCCTTGTAATATATGAGCAACTTCCCCCGCCTCTATAAAGAGGATGTTCTTTCAAAAATAAATGCATCACAACATTCACAAGCTAATCCATCCTCTCTGAATAACATAATAACCCCCCTCCCCCCGCCTCTGAAGAGAAACCCCCTCGTTAAAATTGTTATATCCCTACTTTCTTCCGTTTCCCTCAAAAAACACATGTCTAAGTAAATAACATATTTTAGTACGTTCTCGTGTATTTCAGGTTTTGATAGACAAATGATGAAAACTTAGCATATTAGGGGAAAAGTGAGCTAAAATAGAGTAAGGGAATACAAAGCTATAAAGGAGAACCAAATTAACTGGAGAATAGAAGAAACGACAAGTAATTTGGGCAAGAAACGAAGGAGGAAGAGATAAAACACCAAAAGCTATTCAATGAGGAGAATCCAAATAAAGCCATTGATTCAAACACATGTTTACATAGTCTCAAGAATAATCTAAGGTCTTGCTACATAATATTAGAAAGATAAGGAAGTCAGTGTTCCAACGCAACAAACATATCTCAATTCCGACATCCATAGAAGACGTTATAGCCAAACCCTTGAAGATGCACAGAGCAAACAGAACACAGCGCAGCCATGCGCGCAGAACGCCACATGCAACACTTTTCGGGCAGAATATGGCGGGACTGAAGCGCGAGGCGGAGCCCTATGTTGCGACCCTATGGGCCCAAATGAGCGCCTTTTACCTAGTTTTGGGCCTATCCATGATGTTTACCATATAGGGACACTAGGGCTATGAATTCAGACCGCGTCTAATAGCGCGCTAAAATTTACATCGCGCCTAGCACGTGCGATCGAACGTGCAAATGGCCGCATCGCGCCTCATAATTATCTTGCAGTACATATTTTTTAGTTCAAAAGGCAATAAGAAACATGCAGAAATTAGAATCTACGAAATTTGGCTGAGCAATCTCTATATTTACCTTTCCTAACCTTATACTTCCCTTATGATTAAATTCAATTGATACATGAGTTATTCCCATTATGATTAAAATTATTTGGAGAGTTATGCAACTAAATGAAAATTTCCAAATTCTCATTTATGAAACGATGGCCTATTTCATTTACTCAACATATTTACATCAACAATTATCTCAAGCAATAGTCAAACAATTTTTTCAAGAGTCATAATGACATGCTTAATTACTATATTATTATAAATAAGCAATGCTCCCTTCACAATTATACACAATAGCAGATTGACAGGTTTATATGCAATTAAAACATGATTTTGACCATATTACGTAAAATGTACCAAAGGTGTTCACGTATTTATTAATCTCAAATTCGTACTATATTATGCATATACTATCATAGATCCCTACTTATTCATGCTTTCACGCTTCAAATCTCATTCTCATAACTCAATCTTAAAAAACAAACTAGACTCTAACACAGACTATAATGATAAATATATAACAAATAAGCATAACAAATAGCGTAGCTACCACCCCCAAACTTAAAATATTGGGATGTCCTCATTGCATAAAATAGAAAAAAAAATAAAGTAAAGATCGGACGAGTCCCCCGATCTTGCTCGAAGGGCATTCGTCGAACTGGTGGTGGTGTGGCTTTCTTGGTTTGTAACACTCTCTGCTCAATTTGTCTCAACCTCATCGAAAGATGGTGTTGGTATTCCGGATTTGTTCCTTGATCTCTTAAAATATGTTCACCAAGCTTTGAATTTTGTTAATGCTAACAACATCTGCATGCTCTCCTTCCCGTGGCTTGATCAATGGCGTAGTAACTTCCGGACTCCATGCCCTTCTACAATAGAACCTATCAAATTTCTTGCAAGAAAATAAATAGGAGAAATAAAGAAGAAATAGTCGATTGGGGGAATCTGATCTTTACTTTATTTTTTTCTATTTTATGCAATGAGGACATCACATGATTATAAGTTTGGGGTGGTAGCTACACTATTTGTTATGCTTATTTGTTATATATTTATCATTAGAGACCGTGTTAGAGTCTAGTTTGTTTTTTAAGGTTGAGTTATTAGAATGAGATTTGAAGCGTGAAAGCATTAATAAGTAGGGATCTATGATAGTATATGCATAATATAGTACGAATTTGTGATGAAGAAATACGTGAATACCTTTGGTACATCTTACGTAATTTGGTCAAAAGCATGATTTAATTGCATATACACATTTGAATCTGCTATTGTGTATAATTGTGAAGGGAACGTTGCTTATTTATGAGAATATATTAATGAAGCATATCATATGACTCTTGAAAAAACTATTTGACTATTGCTTAAGATAATTGTAGATGTAAATGCGTTGAGGAATTAAATAGGCGATCGTTTAAAAAATTTGAGTTTTACCCTTTCAAGACAAGAACCTTTATGAACATAAGATTATCCACTGAACCCCAATGAAGCCTTTTCTATGAGCCGTTGTTTATGAAGTCTATGTACCTAGTATGAGCCGAAAAAGAAAAATTATATTATACCCATACTAGAGATGGATGTAGTATATCGAATGAGGAATAAGGTAGGAGCTCAAAAAAAAGCATGACCTAAAAAGAAGATTTAAAATAGAAAGTGAGGATGAACATAATAGAAAACACAAATAAGCTATGCAAAAACTTTAAGTTTGGGGGTCTTTCTCGAAAATCATGAAGTATAGGATGGTTTGATACTTGCGCAAATAAAAATGCAAATTCAAAGATGCCAAAAAGAGCCTAAGATTATGGGCAAAGAAGAAGGCACAAACAAGGGAGGAAAAACTAACGCATGAGTGGTTTACTACACACATCTCTAGAACTCATATATGACTCTTTTCATTATAGCCCACACTCGAGCTTAACATCACATGCTTACAATGTTCTAAATGATCCTCAACATATGAAATCTACTTGAGTAAATGGCAATAGAAGAGTAAAGAGTGAAAAGTGAAGTGATTATATGTTAAGATTTATGGTTTTATAAATTTGCAACATGAAAATAACTCTTGTTAACCGTAAAAAATAAATATGAGACTAAAATAAAATATTATTCTAAATATAGGAAATAATACACGGACAATACTATTGTCACGAGTACTTCAGATGAGATATACCCACTCCTAATAAGGAGGCCCCTCGGATGTTATCAAAACCTCTCGGTCACTGACCTAAAACGGAACAAAGGAACATCCGAGGAGATATTTAAGCGTCCCTTGGAAAGTCAACGATGAATAAAAAATAGATATCGACGCGGCATCGGAAAAAGAGCAAACCCCGATGGATCCGCGCGACTTCGATATCCATCAATGCGCCAAGAGGGACCACAACGGACCCCGAGTCCCATAATCTTGCGAGAATACTTCCTTGCTGAACGCTCCTCAACGTAAATTGCCCTCGGAACATCACTCCGAAGACCAAATCCAAGAACAAAGCCATATCTAACCACAAGAGTCGTTGCAAGACACTCTACAAGGGCTTGGATACTAAAATACTACTTCACGAGTGCCAAGTCGAGCCCTCGGAGTTCAAGTCAAGCCCTCGGAGTTCAAGTCAAACCCTCGGAGATCAGGTCAAAGCCTTCAGAGATCAAGTCAAGACCCCAAAGATCAAATCAAATCCCTCAGAGACCATGCCCAACCCTTGGAACCCAAAACCAAGGCGGAAACACCCCTCGGAGAACATATACAGCAGCCCCTACACCAGAATGAACCCTTACCGAAGCAACCACACCACTTGAAGAAGGTCCTAACCGGTCCATCAAGGCGTCACCGAATATAGGGCCCCTCGGAAAACTAACATCTCGAAGAAACAGCTCCTCGGAGACCCTCGGAGACGTTGGAAGAGGCAAAGATTAGCTTAGTCAGCATCTAGTAGACTTAAGATATACCTTATCTTATCTTTTTACACATGTACCCATATTACGACACCTGTACTTACTAAGCACATGCATAACGACACATGTCCCTAACAAATCTATATAAAGGGAGGTGATCGATTGAAGAAAGATAACTTCAGACGAACATATACAATTACATACACACAAAATTGAGGAGTGAAGTTCAGTAAATAAAGTAAGGAATATTCTCGTATTATTCTCTTCTACAAAGTCATCATTTTTTGAATCACGGGCAGAGCGTTCCGACCCCTAAATAAATCCATTAAATAGGTAATAATATTCAACCTGTTAACAAAATGGCGCCTTCTGTGGGAACGCCATAATATCTGCCCTCGTGAGTGTTCAACAAACGTTGGTTGCGATGGATGATCTATTCGAAAGTGAAAGTCTTCAAAATCTTCGCAGCGACTCGGAGGAAACTTTGTCGAACTACCAATCAGGTACAAGAGATTTTATTAATGTTCCTCGCTCTGTCTATAAAAGACTTGTAGATGCTACAGCCACACGAGCGCAACAAAGGGGGGGGGGACTTCAGGAACTGGTCCTCTATCTCTCCTGGACATTGAAATCTCCCTTCGGAAGAAGGTGCACCCTATGCGGGATGGAGCCCTACTCCCGTCCCCTGGCACCACGAACTCCCGCAAGAATCGCAAAGGTACGTTAGTTATGAAAGAACCCCGAGGAGGGGCCAAGGGAGAGAACTTTCCCGCCCCTCGGAATATCGTGGAGATAGTGATCATACCTTATGGGGAATGATGGATGGCATGCGCAAAGAATTGAGTGATATTAAGAAAACCATGGCCCCTAAAGAAGATCCCACATTCAAAACTTCCCCTTTTTCTCCTGAAATTGCCTTAGCTTATGTCCCTTCGGGGATGAGGCCTGTTAATGTTCCCTTGTACACTAGGGAAGCTGATGGAAAGGATCCACAAGACCACATCCATCAATATCTGGTCAGAATGAATCTATCCATTGCCCTGGATCATGTCTTATGCCGCGTGTTTCCTGTTACCCTCGGAGGGCGAGCTCAAGCTTGGTTTACTCACCTTCCTCCTAGTTCCGTTACGAGTTTTGATTGACTAACTCATCTTTTTGTACGACAATTTGGTTGCAACCGACGATATCCCAAATCCGCTACTCATCTATTCACGGTCAAACAACAGAAAGATGAACCCCTACGAGGGTATATAAAACGCTTCACGGATGAGGCTTTGGATGCCCTAACGTCAGCCCAACCATCTTAGCGGACATATTAATGCAGGGGCTTCGAACGGGGGATTTTTTCCGATATCTCATGGGAAATCGTGTCACGGACATGAATGAACTCATGCAAAAGGCAGAAGTCTACATCTTAATGGAAGAAGCGGAAGTACGAAGAAGCGCATGGAACAAGACGACAATGAACACCTAGAGCACGCCGAGAGGGAAGCAAAAGCTAAGGAAAAGAGCAAAGAAGGAAAACCCAAACAACGTAAAGATGAGGGCGGTATAGTCAAAAAATTCCTTCGACCTGTACCGCTACCCCCAATGACTATTGCTCCCCCGGAGGTACTCAATGTAATGAGAGGCAACAACGAGTTGCATTGGCCCCTACCGGCCAAATTCCCTAATCGAGACAAGAACACGAGTAAGTATTGTAAATACCATAAAACCTATGGGCACACCACCGAAGAATGCACTACCCTTCGTAGAGAAGTGCTTCACCTTCTAGAAACGGGATACTTAAAGAATTACCTTAAAGAAAATAACCCCGAAGAACCCAAAGCAAATGTATGGAAGAGGTCACGAAAGGAACAAGAAGAAGCAACTCCTAGCCGCCGGTCACGAGGGAGGACCACAGAATACCGCCGGTCTCGGGAGAGAACCTCGGAGCATAGGCAACCCCGAGAGTGGACAGAGGAACGTCAATGGAACTCACGAGAAAGGACGACGGGACATCGAAATTTACCCCCTCCACCAGAATTTTATGAAGATAACGCCCCATCGAGACGAACAATCAACATGATCGAAGGAGGAGATATCTCAATAGCGCCCCAAGGTAAGAAGAAGAAATATCTAAAAGAAGCCAGGCGAACAGAACAAAGACCTCCCGTGTGCTCCATTCAAGGAACACGGCTACCCAGCATTACTTTCGGGTCCGAGGACTTGAAGGGTATAATTTATCCCCACGAAGACCCCTTAGTAATCATGGCCGTTATCCACGGATTTGCAATCCAGCAGATCCTCATGGACACGGGCAGCTCAGTGGATGTCCTATTCCTTTCTACCTACCTGGCTATGGGATTGAAAAAAGAACAGCTGGAAATAGCGGACGTTCCCTTAGTAGGTTTCTCAGGAGAAGCCTGCCGCACCCTCGGAACAGTGATCCTTCCAATGTCATGGGGAGAGGGAGCCCTTCGAAGAACGGAACCTATCAAATTTTGGGTGGTGGAGGCCTCGTCACGAACATACAATGCTATATGTGGAAGGCCATCCATCTGAGCTTTCGAAGCGATCCCCTCTACCCTACATCTTAAGGTAAAATTTCCCACCCCTTCAGGTATCAGAGAAGTCCGAGGAAGCCAATCTAAGGCCAGAGAATGCCGCATGAACGTTATTCCTTCGGAAGAGGACGAATTCGCCCTCGAATGCAATAAGAAGCGCAAAGCAGAAGAGATTCGGGTTCAACCTGTAGAAGAATTAAAGATAGTAGAATTAGTGGAAGGACACCCTGAAAAGGTGATTAAGATGGGCACCAACATGGAACCCGCAGTGGAAGCCCAACTGACCTCTGTTCTCCAACAATTTCATCACCTCTTCGCATGGGAAGGAGGGCCGCCCGGGCGAATCAGTGACAAGGTATGCCAGCACTTTCTTAATGTGAAACCTGGGGTTAAGCCTATCCAACAAAAAAAGAGAAAGATGGGACCCGAGCGTAATAAAATCATTCGCTCGGAAATACAACGCCTTCTCAGCTCGAAACAAATTCGAGAGGTCATCTATCCCGAATGGTTAGCTAATGTTGTGATAGTTCCCAAGCACGAGGGGAGATGGCGGATGTGCGTTGACTTTACCGATCTCAACGGAGCCTGCCCGAAAGATTGTTATCCCTTGCCCAGTATAGATCAACTAGTCCACTCCACTGTTGGATGTGCACTATTGTCAACCCTAGACGGAGACTAGGGGTACAATCAAATCCCGATGGCGGCAGCGGACCAGGACAAGACTAGTTTCATTACTGATGCAGGCACATTCTGCTACTTGGTAATGCCCTTCGGACTTAAAAATGCCGGAGCCACTTACCAAAGGCTGGTAAGTCTTATGTTCGCGGGACTTATCGGAAAGTCGGTAGAAGTCTATGTGGACGATACGGTGGTTAAAATTAATATTGCCGAAGAGCACCTCGAGGACCTACGGAAGGCATTGGTCATTATGGATAATTTCGGAATGAAGGTTAACCCTAGAAAGTGCTCCTTTAGCATCCGAGGAGGGAAATTCTTAGGATTCATGGTCACAGAGAAGGGAATAGAAATGAATCCCGAGAAGGCGGAGGCTATTATGGGACTACCCACCCCGAAGACTGTCAAAGACGTTCAAAAGTTAACAGGCAGAATGGCCTCCTTGAGCCGATTCGTTTCTAAATCAGCAGAAAAATGACTCCCCCTTTTTCAAGATACTTTGAAATGTTAAGGAATTCCAATGGACCTCCCAGTGCGAAGAAGCCCTCGAAGAATTGAAAAGATATATGCTAAACCCTCCCTTGTTGGTAAAACCTTTACCTCAAGAAGAACTCTTCCTTTATCTATCGGTCGGAGAAGAAGCTATTAGTGTTGTATTAGTCAAAGAACAGGACAGAGAGCATCATTCGGTGTACTATATCAGCAAAACTCTCCTCGGAGCGGAAACCAGGTATACCCTGACTGAAAAACTTGTCCTAACTTTGGTTACCACAGCACGTAAGCTACGCCCCTATTTCCTCTTCCACCCGATCACTGTGTTAACAAAACACCCTCTAAGGGCGATTCTTAATAAACCCGAGTCATCGGGAAGGTTGATAAAATGGGCGGTAGAACTTACTGAGTATGATGTCTCCTACGCCCCGAGACCTTCCATCAAAGCACAAGTCTTGGCAGACTTTGTAATGATTGACAGGCATCGGGTTCGAGGAGAAGGAGCCCCTATGGCATGCCTATGTAGACGGATCCTCTGTAAACACACACGGGGGAGCAGGAATAGTGTTTGTAAACCAAGATGTAGAAGAGGAGAGACTACCCCATTTCCAATAATGAGGCTGAGTACGAATCCCTTTTGATTGGAATGAGACTCGCTCGGGAAGGTGGAATGGGAAGAGTGCTCGTTCATAGTGACTCTCAGCTGATTGTTCAACAAGTTAATGGCTTATATGAAGCCAAAGATGAAAGAATGCAGGATTACCTCCGGGTAGTCCATCAAACACAAGAATGGTTCCATGAGTGCAAAGTCACCCAAATCCCACGAGGAGAAAACCAGGAAGCAAATGCCTTATCTAAAACGGCCAGTCAAATGGCTGTTGTCCATACCCCGAAGGATCACTCTACTCCAGATCAACGAGTCCGAGAAGACCGAAGGTAATGGCGTGAATGCCACTATGGATCCCCCGTCCAGTTGGGTGACCCCAATTAAAACCTACTTGCAAGATCCGGAGAAATACTCCGCAGACAAGGCCGTACGACGGACAATGTCTAAAAAGACCACCGATATTTCCTCAATGATGGGATACTATTCCGAAGGACATATTCCTGCGCCTACGCCCGATGCCTTAATGAGGAAGAGGCTCAACTAGCCCTGGTAGAAACTCACGAGGGAACATGCGGAAGCCATACCGGCGGCGAAAGCATGGTCGGGCGCCTGATCCGACAAGGTTATTACTGGCCCACCATGGCAAAAGATAGCAAAACCTATGCCGAAAGATGTAAACCGTGCCAAGCTTATGCCCCTCGGGTCCATCAGCCCGCAGCCCCGTGGGAACCTCATTTGATCCCTTGGCCGTTCTCCAAGTGGGGCATAGACATAGTGGGCCCACTTATCCCTGATGCCGGTCAAAAAAAATTCCTACTCGTGGAAGTTGACTACTTCACTAAGTGGGTAGAAGAGGAACCCTTAGCTCGGATCACTGCAGGCGCCGTCATCAACTTTCTATTGAGAAACATTATGCTCCGCTTCGGCATCCCTCAGAACCTGGTAAGTGATAATGGCCTACAGCTCATGAACCAAGAGTTAGAAAAGTGGTGCGACCACTGGGAAATCAAACACCGCTTTACCTCAGTGGGATATCCCCAAGCAAATGGACAGGTAGAAAGGACCAATCGAACCCTCCTGAAGAACATGAAGGCCCGACTCGATTGGCACAAGGCCAAGTGGGTTGAAGAAATACCTGGCATACTATGGGCCTATCGGACCACGCAGAGCACCGCTACAGGCGAAACTCCCTTCAGCCTAGCCTATGGTTGCGATGCAGTCCTGCCTTCGGAAGTCTCCATAGAAAGCTAGCGAGTCCGAGAGTACGAGGAAGTAACCAACAGTTCCAACTTAGCCTTGGCCCTTGATCTACTTGAAGAAAAGAGGAACCGAGTAGCCATTCGGATGGAAGAATACAAAGCCCGGATGTCACGCTACTACAACGCTAAGGTAAAACCTCGAACCTTTGAAGTTGGAGATTTAGTAATGAAGCGGATTGGAGCTTCCAAGAACGTAGGCAAGCTTGATCCCCGATGGGAAGAACCCTATAAGATAACGAGAATTGTGGGACCTGCAACCTATCTTCTCGCCAACTCCGAAGGCGCAGTACTTAGCAACACCTTGAACTCAATCAATCTTAGGAAGTACTATGTTTAATGTAATGCAACAGTTGTACATAAATAAAAAGTTGTTTCTATATATAGAAGGCCCTGATACAAAGATCAAAAGAAAAAGATTGCAAAACAAAACGATGACTCTACAAGAATGTCATCACAGCAATTTGACCCCGAGGAGCCATCTAATACAAACAACTAAAGCAAAACAGTTAGTACTAGTAGCAAATCCTCACCCCAAAAGGATATTGGATCACATCCGATACAAAGAGATTAACGTTATCCACGCCTACACTAAGCATCCTCAATTGGACGCTTCCCTTCCCGGACAAGACGACGATGGTGCTCATCGGAACTACTGAATCCTCAAACACTAAAGAAGAATCTTCCGTAAAGACCCTACGGATGTCAAGTTATGAAATGGCCAAACCCGAGGGAAACCCTGGCAAAGCCTGAATCGCATCTCGACACAACCGATAGCCTACACAGACCAGATGACGCATCTCTCACTGAAGGGACTCACGAGGGCTAGATGGACCCACAATTTCCAATACTGCTTGAACCTGGGCCATTACTAGAGCCACCTCGTGGGTACGAGTAGTCTCCAGCAGCCGTTGATTAGCCACATCTCTCTCCCTCGTGACACACCGCAATCGCTCGTCGGAAAACCGAATCTGGTTCTTCAAGGCTTCCATCCTCCTCTCTAAACCCAAGACCCGAGCCTTTTCAAGCACCAACTAGTGCTCCATCTCCCAAGATTTGTTCCTCTCGGATTGCAATATTTCTCCGGGAACATCTCTAACGGCCTCCCTTTCAGCGGTCAAATGAGCTATCTCTTCATGAGCCTTAAACAAACACTTCTCCATCTCGTCCCAACAGCGATAGACCAAATCAAGATCAGAAGAGGAATCTCCTCGGGATCCAATGACATTCAGAATCATGTAAAGCTGCATGAAGATGGATCATTACCACCCAGATGGTAAACAAGGTTAGTATTAGATAGAACGAATAAAAACTGTTATACCTCGCACAAATCCTTGCAGGCCAAATCCTAAAGGCGTGATAGAGGGAGAATCTTCATTAGCTCACAATCTGATGCATTTAAAAGACCACTCAAAAAATTTCGGCAAAAACAGGAACGGAACCACGCTCTCCGAGGGGTGGAGCCTCTGCGAGGAGAGGATTTCCCTTGAGCGGTGGGCGAGCAACACGATCCGATCCATCCTCTAAGGGTTGGGATCTTCCCGGGACAGAAGGAGAAAAATCCTCTTCTACCATGTTAATAACACCAACCTCTAACGAAGGAGAAGGACGCAGTATCCGCTGAGGAATTAGAAACTCCATTCGGAGAAGAGTGGAGATTGGATCTTTCTCAACAGCAGGAGCTCGAATGTTCACTGGGGGGCTGTGATAGGCAAAGCCCTCTAAATCCCTCTCTCCGAGGAAGGACTTGTCACCTCTTCAAAACTCTGCTGATCAGAATCACCGTCTTCTGACAAAATGTAATCATCATATGATGTTTGTGTCAAAACAGCTTTGTCAAAAGGTTCAATCGCAAATGCAGCCATCTCCGAACCTGTCACAAAGAAGAACATATTAGGGGCCTGAAGAGGATTAAAGCATTATGGATGATAAATACCCGAGGAAGAACTTACAAAAATAGAAATTATGGCAAAGCGACTGAACAAGGAGACTGAACGCCTCTACCCCTTCTTGAAGCCGCGCCAAGATCATGGATTCAGGAAATTCTAACAAACCGCTTATGTCATAAGATCCCGACAACAACCCAGAGCAAGACAACATCTCCCCCTCCCGCACCACAGTCTCGGAGGTGGGGGTAACATACCCTAAACCACATCGGAGAGGTACTCCCCGTAAATTAGCCGGTTGGCCCTTCGGACGACCAAAAAAGAAACTCCGCCTCCAATCCCCTCTACGAGAGCAAGGATTGGATACACGAGTGAAGGCTCTAATCTTTTCCCGATAGACCAGGCTAAAGAAATGATGACCACCCGGACAGGGGCGTAAGGAGAAAATAGCCCCCACCCGATGATGAGTCATAGGGAGATTCAAGAGATCGCAACAAAGAATATACCCCACCCGATGAGGATTCATAGGAGTTCGGCGTTAACTGATTGGGACATAGTTGGCAATAGCTACAGAGAGTTTGAAAAAAAGGGTGGAAAAACACCCGTAGCCCATAACGTACCTGATCAGAATACATTGTCAGATAGCCCGAGGGGGGATCATAAGCTCTCTGATAGTAGAACGGTACAAGTACATCGTACTTAGTGTAATCCATATTATACTCAGCAAAGAGAGTCATTATGGATCCCTCGTGTTCGTTTCTCGCGGCAGTCCCAACACGGCCTTGCCCCGTTAACTTCGAAGGACTCAAGGGAAGCATTTCAAGGACCGAAGATTGATCCACAGGGGTGTAAGATCCCCGACCCATGAATACCTCTCGGATGTGATTCATCCTAAGAGAATTAGTATGAGAAGACCGTGCCGATGCTCCCCTCGAAGAACTACCCAAAAGGGTAACTATGTCATCCTCTAAACTATCTCTCCAAGAGGAAAAGCTATCCGAAGAAGCACGGCGCACCCCTAATGATAGCAAAGGGGCCCAGACGAAATTCCGAGTAGAACTATGAGATGAGACAGATCCTCCTCGCCTATAATGTGGGGGCATCACCTCCTCAAGTAAGTATTCTCTGCTTTCTCGCGATTATTCAATTTAAGAGGGAGAGAAATCGAAAGTAAGATTAAAAAGCTAAACTTGCGGGAGAATTAGTAGACTTCTCTTTGTAGTAAGTATAAATATATTTGCTTAACATTCAGCTCTTATATATTTATCACCCTTTGATTAAACAAGTATACTTAATCCCCCCATTATCTAAAGTGAGGGGCACGTGTCGAAAAAATCCTCCTACTTAAGGAGGACACACGCTTAAAGCTACAATGCAGACTGACACCTCCTACTTAGGAGTAAACTTGGTTAGCAAGAGTAGATGTGTTATCCTTATCTCCTTCAGTTAAATTTAATTAGACAATAATTCTAGTATTCATTAATGATAAGGTGGAATGAGACAGAAAAAAGAAAAAGAGGAAAAAACAACTATTTATTCATTCGAAAACCAAGACTCGGACTAACCCCTCACCTCACTGAGGACGATGAATAAAATTTCCGTCTCCTCTATGAAGGCGATCGAAATTTGGGGGGCTAGTGTTAACCGTAAAAAATAAATATGAGACTAAAATGAAATATTATTCCTAAATATAGGAAATAATACCCGGACAATACTATTGTCACGAGTACTTCTGATGAGATGTACCCACTCCTAATAAGGAGGTCCCTCGGATGTTATCAAAACCCCTCGGTCACTGACCTAAACGAAACGAAGGAACATCCGAGGAGATACTTAAGCGTCCCTTGGAAAGTCAACGATGAATAAAAAATAGATATCAACGCGGCATCGGAAAAAAAAGCAAACCCCGATGGATCTGAGCGACTTCGATATCCATCAATGCGCCAAGAGGGACCACAACGGACCTCGAGTCCCATAATCTTGCGAGAATACTTCCTTGTTGAACACTCCTCAACGTAAATTACCCTCGGAACATCACTCTGAAGACCAAATTCAAGAACAAATCCATATCTAACCACAAGAGTCATTGCAAGACACTCTACGAGGGCTTGGATACTAAAATACTACTTTACGAGTGCCAAGTCGAGCCCTCGGAGTTCAAGTCAAGCCCTCGGAGTTCAAGTCAAACCCTCGGAGATCAGGTCAAAGCCCTCGGAGATCAAGTCAAGACCCCAAAGATCAAATCAAACCCCTCGGAGACCATGCCCAACCCTTGGAACCCAAAACTAAGGTGGAAACACCCCTCGGAGAACATATACAACATCCCCTACACCAGAATGAACCCTTACTGAAGCAACCACACCCCTCGAAGAAGGTCCTAACCGGTCCATCAAGGTGTCACCAAATATAGGGCCCCTCGGGAAACTAACATCTCGAAGAAACAGCTCCTCGGAGACCCTCGGAGACCTTGGAAGAGGCAAAGATTAGCTTAGTCAGCATCTAGTAGACTTAAGATATACCTTATCTTATCTTTTTACACCTGTACCCATATTACGACACCTGTACTTACTAAACACATGCATAACGACACATGTCCCTAGCAAATCTATATAAAGGGAGGTGATCGATTGAAGAAAGATAACTTCGGACGGACATATACAATTACATACACACAAAATTGAGGAGTGAAGTTCAGTGAATAAAGGAAGGAATATTCTCGTATTATTCTCTTCTACAAAGTCATCGTTTTTTGAATCACGGGCAGGGCGTTCCGACCCCTAAATAAATCTGTTAAATAGGGAATAATATCCAACCTGTTAACAACTCTTATGCATGAACAATAGTATCACACACTATTAGAGCACATGAAACGAATGTGAAGATGAGTGTATTAAATTTGATTAGCTCGTGTTCATCTATTTCATTCGATCTCTTGTTCTGACCATAGGTTGCATTTTGAGAATTCCCGCTTATACATGTTGGCATGTTGATGATTGAATTCTAATTTAGATCGAGTCAGTTAACTGAGTTTACTTGAGGACAAGCAAAGGTTTAAGTTTGGAGGTATTTGACGAGTGTTTAGAAAATGAACTTTTATCCATTATTATTTGGGGTTTAAGGAAGAAGGGTGTATTTAAGTAAATAGTGTATTTAAGCACATTTTCGTGTATTTTAGGTTTTCAGAGACAAAGGGTGAAAATGTAGCTTATTAGGGGCAAAATGAGCTAAAATATAGTCAAGGAGTACAGTTCTATAAAGGAGGACAAAATAAAGGGGTAAATGGAGGAAACAACAAGTGATTTGGGGAAGGAACGAAGAAGGAAGAACCAAAATACCTAAAACTATTCAGTGAGGAGAATCCGAATGAAACTATTGATTCAAGTACATGGTGACAAGTTCTCAAGGATCATCAGAGGTCGTATAACATACCATTGGAATGCTAAGGAAGTCAGTGTTCCAACGCAACAAACGAATCTCAATTTTGAACTCCCGAGAAGAAGTTATAGCCAAAACGGTAAAGCTGCGCAGAGTAGACAAAACGTAGCGCGGCCATGCGATCCTATGGGTCCAAATCAGCGTGTCTATGCGATCCTACGGCAAGATGTCCAACATTTTTTATTCATGACGAGTTTTTTACGCTCGACATGTGAAGAATGTCAATTTGTTGTAACGCTTGACATCACTCACGACTGGAGCGCAAGGCAGATCCCCTGGCACCTGGTTTGCGATCCTATGGGTCCAAATCAGTGTCCCGAACCTAATTTTAGGCCCATCCATGATGTTTACCATATAGTGACACTAGGGCTACAAATTTAGAGACAAACATAATCTTACAGCATACTTCACCGCACACCTCATACCACACGCCGCCACCACCGCCAGAAGATGCAGAGCAACGGAGATTGGGAGATTAGTCTTATGTTTTAATCTTTTATTATAGTGTTTTCTTCTGTTTATATTGTTGAACTTGTTTCCGTTATGAGTTAATCTTCCCTGTACTTGGAGAAGGGAGTAATGAATATTTATGCACAATGAACCTTTATTTATGAATTCATGTTGAGTCTTATGTGTTTAGATGTGATTCAATTTATATTCTACATGTTTGATTGATACACTTGATGAGAATTAACGTGCCTCGTGGGTAAATTGCATGTTTGATACATGTGTTAGAAGTATGAGTAACGTAACTTGCACATAAGCTAGATCACATGGATCCATGTCTTTGATTTGAAAAGATCGAATTGGTTGCCAAACTTTAATCCTTTTGGATTGATCGCACTTATATCGCCGAATCTTTAGAAGGAGGCGAGGGGATTGTAGTTGTAATTAGCGTTGCATCTAGAGTTCTGGTAATTCATTGAACACATGAACTTAGCATGATGAAACTATCTACGGGGAAATTGGTGGTTTGTCCATAAATCACAGATTAAATAGTTATGGAACCAACTTTAAATACAACTTCATCAATCTGATTAAATCTTATTATTTATATGTTTTAGTAGTTATAATCAAAACCTCTCTATTTTAATTCTTGTTATTAAATTTCTTTATTAATTATAATTAGAACCATCGTAATTAAATCATCTTTACAAAACTATTTTCTTATTTGTTTTACCGTTGACTATTATGCGAACACTTTAGTTACACACTCTATGTGGGATCGATACTTGGTCAGTAACTACACTTTTTCTTTTATTATTACTTGACTCGTGTACTTGTGAACATGTGTATTAGAGGAGTATTGTATCTTAAATTTAGCACGTAAAATAGGGATCAAGATGTGTGTCGATTTTTCATAGGGGTGGGTTGGTGCAAGCTTTATAGTTCTTATCTTCAGAACTTGATAGGCTCTTCGAGGGTTGTCTTATCAACATTGTCTCTTTTCGATCTTGTATACTTTTATCTACGAGCGGATCTATTTCTGCGAGTTGCACGATGAGGGGGAAAATTTGGATGCACGAGGGAGGTGGAGAGTTATGGTATATTATTAGGAATCCTCTAATTCTCCTCGTAGTTAGAGAGTATAAGGGGCTCTTTAACTACGTCTTTGGAGAGGAACTCATTGATTCTAGTTGGTTACATCTCTTCGAGGTAGTGCTGCTCTTGGGATTCGATTTTCCCTTCCATGTGCAATTTCCCGAACCAACCATTTTGGGCGAGAATTTAATGACATTTCGTGGCCTTCTATATAAAAGGGCCTTAACCTTGGCTTTTCATATCTCGAAAATTTCCTGCAATTAGCTCCTCTCTCCTCTAGCGAATTCCTTTGCGATTATTATTTTGCAATTTTACTCTTTTATTTTTTTCTTTCTAAGATTGAATTTTGAGAAAACCATGTCTTCGCACCTTCCTCCAAGGAAGCTGGTGTTATTCTGATGAACTCAGTTGTTGTTTTTGTTCATACAGAGGTTATTTCTAAGGTTGAGAAAAAGGCGACTAGTGGAAGTTCTCATACTGGTGGAAGACAGCATCGAGGGTTGTCCTCCAGTGGAAGAAAGTGGGTGAAGTGGAGCCTAAGAATGTTCCGGTAGGTGATACACCTTCTACTGCTTGTAACAAGTATGTGTGGTGGGACAAGCTCGAGGAGTTTGTTGTTGACTCTTCATTGATTGAGGTTCGCATCCCTTGCCCAGCGCAGCGGGCCAATAATCCATTGTTGGGCAACATTACTATTTATGTTGCATAGATTTTGGGCATGGTTACGAGTGTAGATTCCCCCTTTCTTGTGTGAAGTTTTTAGGGCTTGCAGTCTTTCTCCGTGCCAAGTGACGCTGAACGGGTGCATCTGTTTGGCTTGTTTTATGTTTGTTTATTTGAGGATGCGGGTGGTATGCTCAGTGGAATGGTTTGTAGCGGTGCTCCCTTTTATTACTTTACTCTTCGGAACACCATATTTGGCTTTCTGGGTAATACATCTTCGTCATTGGGGAACTGGAAGGTGATGGGAACTTTAGTGTAGCGAACAAAGAATTTAAAGTTAACAAATCAATTGTTAAACCTCAATTCCTATTATGGCAAGTTCACGAATCAAGTAATAATAAAAGTATAAGTATAGTTATGAACAATGTATTATGTCCCAATGGAGTGGTGGATGAATTCTCAAATCACTTAAATGCAAAACACTAATAGTTGTCATGGTTGTTATATCTTGTGTTTCCACAGGATGAACGTAGAATGTATTCATAATGTTTTCAATGCAGAAAACTATGGATGCAGGTTTTATGAAAATAGTTTTGAATGCAGAAGATCCCTAAACTAATATGCAATGAAAAAAATGAAAATAATTTTAATGCAAAGAATTAATTAACTAAAGATGAATGTGTTAACCCTAGGCTTTTTTCAAAAGCCTTGTACTCCCTGCCTGATGCCTTTTAAGAATCACGAAGATCACCTTGGTATCGGCGGACTTAGTTGCTCCCCCCGATACTGGACAAACGGTGCTCTATCTTTCGCGATAAGTATTTCACAGAGTACAAAACCCGCGTGAGGTATCAGAAGCTTTAAATAGCTTCTCGAATACCCCATAGAGATACGATACTCTCGCACTTACCTTATTACCCGGGACCGACTCCCTAGTAGCTCAAGGCCTCGAGGAGAACATACCAGCACCCCGTAGAAACCCTCACCAGAAGCTTCCTTCTCGTATATCCACCCATCGGTAAAAAGGCATCAGAGTAAAAAGAGCGATACACGTCATGTTTATATCTCCTTAAAACGATAAGGCCGCCCAAAGAATCAACTCAGCATGCTGAAGACACATGTCCATCCGAACCCGAAGGCGGTAGCACCCGGAAGCTACATCAGCTTCCTCGGAGACAGTTCTCTATGCTAGAAATAAACACTCGATATTTACCCCCCAGGCATTGGACATCTGTCTGAAGAAGATATCCCACTTGTATGAATACTAGCCCCTATAAAAAGGAGACAAAATCGATTATAAAGGATATACTTTTCTAGAGGACAAGAAAGAGTGGTTATATTCTCTTCAAACTAAGGCAAGGGGTTATAATCCACCCCCAGAATTCCTCAAAAATAAACAACCGTTAAAAAAATGGCGTCGTCTGTGGGAACGCCAGAGAATCTTGCCTTCGAGAATGTTTGAAGAAGTCTCCTTACAAAACCCATGAATAATTCTCCTCCTCAAAGCAACCCCCAGGATTCCCCGGAACCCAGGCATGAAGAGCCCTCAGAGACCCCGTCATCCCCCACGGCAGAAATAGAGGATTTCATAAATATCCCCCGATCCGTATTTGAACGCCTCGTAGAAGGAGTCGCATGGAGGAACAGGCCAGAAACGTCATACCCCATGAGGGCCCCCTCCACGATCCTATAGGGAGCGATATGCTCAGAGGAATACGAATCCCGCCCAAGGCCCAATTTCCAGCAGGCCCTCCGACGTTACGATACTCCTCTATAGAGTCGGGGGCCTCGAACCCCTTTTGAGGATAATAGAAGGAGGGAGCGACGAGATTATGAGGGGATGGGATTTCTTTATCCCCGAGATCGTAGCTGCCTCTCACCCCCGCAGGGATAGATGATTCTTTATGGAATATGGTTAATAGTCTGCGTAAGGAAATGAGGGATATAAAGAAAAATTTCACTCCTGGGGAATAGCTTATGCATCACGGATCTCCCTTCGTCCCGGAAATAGCTCACGCTCTGGTTCCTTCGGGGATGCGACCCGGTAACCTTCCCTTATACACCAGGGATAAGGACGGGAGGGACCCATTGGACCATATCCATCAATACATAGCAACTATGGATCTAGCCACGACGCCCAATTTCGTCATCTGCCGAGTATTTTGGACCACCCTCGCGGGTAGGGCACAGGTTTGGTTCTCCCAGTTACTCACCAGTATGATTTCCCACTTTGATCAATTGGCATGTTTATTCGTGCGGCAATTTGCCTATAATAGGAGGTATCCGAAATCCGCTAGTCACCTTTTCACGGTCAAACAAAAGAAAGATGAATCCCTCAGGGATTACATGAAACGCTTTACGAATGAAGCTCAAGATGTGCCTAACGTCAACCCCTCAATCATAACGGACATCCTAACCCAGGGGCTCAGAACGAGGGATTTCTTCAGATACCTTATGGGTAACCAAGTTAAGGATATGAACGGACTCATGCACAAGGCCCAAACTTACATCATCATGGAAGAAGCTGAAAATTTTAAGATCTGGGCGGAAAATAATGACTAGGAGCACGAGAATGGGTCCCAGGAAAAAGCCAAAGAAGGCAAAACACTCACCAGGCAGAGAGATGAGGGGGTACGGTAAAGCGGCATCTCCAGCCCGCGCCACTACCCCCCTAACGATTACCCCATCGGAGGTGTTCAACGTCATGAGAGGAAGTATTGACCTACAATGGCCGCGACATATCAAAAGGCCTTACGAGAAGAATGATACAGGCAAGTTTTGTAAGTATCATAAAGCATATGGACCCGATATGGACGCATGTACTACTTTGAAGAACTAGATACACCGATTTCTCAGCGTCAGGTATTTAGCGAACTACTTAAAAGAAAACAATCAAGAGGCGCCAAAGTCAAATGTCTAAAAGAGGATTCGATCTGAGGGGCCTACGGATGAGGGGGACATAGCACGAAGTATCGTGAAGATACCTCCCATCAAGGGCTGCCCCCCCCCCCCCCCCCCCCCCTCTGGAGTCCTACAAGGACAATCCCCCCTCGGACAGAACGATAAACATGATCGAAGGATGGGATATCTCTGTTTTGCCCCCGAAAAGAAAATGAAATATCTAAAAGAAGCCTGGCATGTAGAGCAAGGGTTGCATGTATGCTCAATACAGGGAGCCAATCTACCCACTATCGCCTTTGGGCTAAACGATTTAAAAGGTATAGTGTACCCCCACGAGGACCCGCTAGTCATCAAAGCCACTATCTTCGGTATTGAGGTCCAACGCATCCTAATTGCTACAGGCAGTTCAGTGGACGTTCTCTTCCTACCTACTTACCTAGCGATGGGATTAAAAAAGCAACGCCTAGAAGAGGCCAAAGTTCATTTGGTTAGTTTCTCGGGGGATGCCTGTCGCACTTTGGGAACGATAACCTTGCCCATGTCTTGGGGCGAAGGCGCCATGAGACGAACGCAGCACACCAAATTCTAGGTAGTGGAGGCGCCCTCCCGAACGTACAACGCCATATGTGGACGACTGTCTATACGAACATTCGAGGCCATTACTTTACCCTCCACCTGAAGATAAAGTTACCCACGCCCTCGGGCATAGAGGAAGTCAGGGGCAGTCAAGTCAAAGCTAGGGAATACCGCATGAACGCTAACCCCTAGAAAAACGATGAGGATACCACCACACCCGTAAAAAATGGAAGGTGGAAGACGAGTTAAAGGTACAACCGATTGAAAAATTAAAAATGATCTAGATAGTAGAAGGAGACGCTACGAATACTGTCAAAGTGGGAACATAGATGAGTTCGGAGATAGAAGTGGGAGTAGTATCCAGGCTCAAAATGTTTAACCAACTCTTCTCTTGGGAGGGCGTATCCCCAAGAAGAATAAATGATCGGGTGTGCCAACACTTCTTGAATGTTAAAGCGGAGGCTAAAGCGGTTCAACAAAAAAAACATGGGGCCTGATAGAAACAAGATCATCTGGTCCGAGATATAGCGGCTGCTTAGCCTACGACAGATTCGAGAAGTTCGATACCCGGAATGGTTAGCCAATGCGGTCCTCATCCCTAAGACCGGAGGGAGATGGCGGATGTGTGTCAATTTCACTAACCTAAATGATGCATGTCCCAACTGGTAGATTCTACGTCCGGATGTACCCTATTGTCCATGATGGATGGAGACTAGGGGTATAACCAAATCCCGATGGCCGCCATAGACCAAGATAAAATAGCTTCATCACCGATGTAGGTACCTTCTGCTACCTAGTAATGCCATTTGGTGTAAAGAACGCAGGGGCCACGTATCAACGCTTAGTAAACCTCATACTTGCGGGTCTAATCGGGAAATCAATGGAAGTATTAATTCGATGACATGATCGTTAAGAGTACTCGGCAGAAGACCACTCGAAGGACCTCCGCAACGCGCTAGCAATTATGGACTGATTCGGTATGAAGATTAACCCTCGGAAATGCTTTTTCGGAAATAAGTGAGGTAGACAAGGCTGTCATAGACATGCCCACTCCCGGAACTGACAAAGACATTCAAAAACTAATGGGGAGAATGGTATCTTTGAGTAGGTTCATTTCCAAATCGGTCGACAACGGATTACCCTTTTTCAAGGTCCTAAGAAATATTAAGGACTTCCTGTGGAATTGAAGAGTTACTTAATTCACCCACCATTGCTGGGTAAACCGACACCTCATAAGGAGTTGTTCGTGTACCTGGTAGTTGGAGAAGAGGCCGTGAGCATCGTGTTGATCAAGGAACACAATAAAGAACACCTCCATGTGTACTACGTCAGCAGAATGCTACAAGGAGCGAAGGGGATATATGCCCAAACCGAGAAATTAGTAATAGCTCTAGTTACCACGGTGCGTAAGCTACGCCCGTACTTCCTTTCGCATCTGATCACGGTGCTGAATAAATACCCTCTGTAAACCATCCTCAATAAGCCGAGACTTCGGGCTGACTAATAAAATGGGCCAATGAACTCACCGAGTATGACATATCATACGCCCCAGACCCTCGATCAAAGCCCAGGTGTTTGCAGACTTCATCATATAGATGGGGGTATAGAAGTTACTCAAGATACGCTCTTGTGGCATGTATTCGTCGACGGACGCGACACATGGCGGGGCAGGGGTGGTCTTGTCCAACATTGAAGTAGAGGATGAAACCCTATATTTCGTCGTCAGGCTCGACTATCCCCTCTCTAACAACGAAGCGGAGTATGAAGCCCTACTGATAGGGATGAGACTAGCCCAAGATGGGGAAATTAGAAAAGTCATAGTTCACAGTGATTCCCAGCTAATTGTGCAGCAAGTTAATGGCACATACGAAGCAAAAGAGGAAAGGATGCGCGGTTACCTGCAAGTTGTCCATCGGAGGAGCGCGTGGTTTGAACGCTGTGAGATCATACAAATCCCTCGCTCCGATAATCAAGAGGTGAACGCCTTGTCTAAGATAGCCTCTCAAGCTGCCATGATACATGCCCGTCGTATCACTTTCCTCCAAACAACGGCATCGAAGAAATCTGAAGCCGATAAGACAAATATCGCAGCCAAATCATCCAAGACCGAGTGGATGACCCCAGTCTTGGCTTATCTGAAGCATCCGGAGGAATACGCGGCAAACCGAGTTGAACAACAATTGATGGCATGTAGAACTGCTCGATACTTCCTCCACGAAGACATCCTCTTTCGCCGATCTTACTCCCACCCCCACGCTAGGTGCCTGAATCGGACTGAGGCAGAACAAATTACATGGGAAATCCATAAGGGAACTTGTGAGGAGGGGGGAAAGCATGATGGGATGCATTATTCACCAGGGTTATTACTAGCCTACGATGGACTGAGACTGCCAAGAGCATGCTAAACGATGTAAGTCATGACAAATCTTCGCCAGCAGAATATATCAATCCACGGTGCCATGGGTATCGAGATCGACTCATTGCCCCTTTGCCGAATGGGGGATCGATATTGTTGGACCCCTGATCCCCAATGCAGCACCAAAAAAGTTCATGTTGGTGGCCATGGACTACTTCACCAAGTGGGTGTAGGCGAAACCCCTAGCTAGAATTACCTCTTAGGCAGTCATCAACTTCCTATGGAGATACATAATGTGTCGCTTTGGTATCCCCGACATCTAGTTAGCGACAATGGACTTTAGTTCACAAGCCAAGACTTGGAGAAATGGTGCGATCATTGGGAGATAAAACACCGGTTCGCTTCAGTCGGCTATCCCTAAGCCAACAGTCAAGTGGAAAGAACTAATCAAACCTTGCTAAAAACCTTGAAAGCAAGATTGGATTGGCATAAGGCTAGGTGGGTAGAAGAGGTCCCGAGAATCCTATGGGCATATAGGACCACTCCAAGAACCACCACGGGAGAAACTCCGTATAGCTTGACCTACGGTAGCGAAGCGGTCATACCCCTCGAAGTTGTGGTAGAAAGATGGCGAGTCCAAGAGTATGAAGAAGTAAGCAATAGCTATAATCTTGCCTTAGCCTTGGATCTCTTAGAGAAAAAAGGGGCCACGCGGCCGTTCGAATGGTGCAATACGAGATACTCATGGCGTGACACTATAACACAAAGGTGAAAACCAGAACCTTCGAAGTGGGAGATTTGGTATTAAAAAGAGCGAAAGCCTCTAAGAATATAGGGAAACTCCAACCCAAATGGGAGGGACCCTTCAAGATTGCTAAGATCATCGGAGGCGCCACCTACCTAATAGAAAACCACAAAGGAGAAGTGTTCCACAACACTTGCATATAACCTAATAAAATACTATGCATGACGTAAACGTGCTCTATACGAGAGCACGCCCCTATGTATATAAATAAAACAATGTTTATAGTAGATGATTCGTACATTATGAAACGGGGAATAGCCTTGCCATTACAAAATTATAGTCTCAAACAAACTATATGCACACCTATCCTACGACGTCATCTATCTACAAACAAAAAAAAACCAACACACAAAATATGCATATTGTTAGAATCTAGTAAAACCGTTTCTACATGATTTTACACACCCAAGCAAAAACAGAGAAAGAGAGAAGGTTCAATGATCTTCCATGGGACGCTTCCCCTCTCGGATCAACCGACGTCGCTGCTCTTCGGTCACGTCCATTGGCTCTGCCAAATCTATGGAAGGCACAACTAAACACTCAGAGGATGGGATAGTCTCTAAAGACGGAGCCAAGGAGAAATCCGGGAACTTGGGCACAATGTTCAGATGAGGGATAGCAACAGTCACAGGAAACTCAGGTAGGGATTGCACAGCCTCCTCGCACAACTTGTATCCTATACGCACCATGTCCCTGAAATCCTCTCAGAGCGCATCCCGAGGGGGAAGGGAGTTGGATATATCCATCACCGCTTGAGCCCAGGCAAGCACCAGATCTACCTCATGCCTCCGTGTTACCTCTGTTTTCTTCCAGAGCGCAGCGTCCCTCTCCCTGAAAGTCATGGAAAGTCATTCTTCCAAAGCATATAGTTGGTTATGGAGGTCTTCCACCCTCTCATCTAAGCAAACCACACGCACCCGCGCCAACGACATGCATCACTTTACATCCCATGTTTTCTCCTCCAAACTCTTCAAAGATCCATTATGAATATTTTGCACCGCCTTACTATCGGCCTCGAGCTCCTCTACCTTCTGTCTGGCTAACAAGAGTTCCCTCGCCAAATCATCTCTGTGATGATAGATCAGTTCCATCTCCGATGCGACTTGCTCCCTCAGGGAGCCCACGGCATTGATCACTATGAATATCTATAAAATAAGAGAAGGGCGAGTAAGATGCCAAAATAAGTGTTACTCTAAGAAAGTTACGGAAGGAGAGTCATACATCGCAAAAGGTCCTTGCAAGGCATATCATGTAGGGAACATAAGGAAAGGGTACTCAGCACGGTACAATCCAACCTATTTAACATACCACTCAGAAAGGTCCGACAAAACACCACGTCAGTATTGATCCAGGGGTACCGCTATACCCCCATCGATACTTCCTCGTGTGCATCTCCCCTGGCTTGGAACCCCCTATCGGGAGAGGGCGGCACGCGTTCTTCGACCACGTTCACCACGTTCCCCCTAAAACCAAGAGGGAGATCCGCCTTCAGAGTGCTGCCTCCCCCCCCCCCCCCCCCCCCGATAGATAGGGAACCCACCCCTAGTGAAAAAACCAGACTCGAAGCAACCATCGGCTCCCATACTCCATGGATCCTGCGGGGGAGCCTCCCCCCCCCCCCCCCCCCCGACAACCCGAGAGGAGGGGCCCCCGACAAACCGTAGAGGCAAATGATCCGGAACCAGAAGTCCCGGGGCTAACCACAACCCCGAACATAAGGACCCCCATCCGTCCCCGCTGCTTGGATCCCTACTCGGAGGCACTGCTCAACGACACCCCTTCGAACGCCTTCACAGCAAAGAACTCCATTTCGGACCCTGTAATGAGAACAAGCACAAGATAGGCCACAAAGGAAAAGCCAAAGAAAGAAACAAAACAAGGAAAAATGAGGGGCGTTACATAAAAAGAAGTTGGTATAAAGTGGAGGAGGAGGGAACTCTCGCGTTGTTGTCCCCTCTTGCAAACCCGCCATAGTAAGGGCGTCTGACAACTCCAACAGACCACAAATATTGTAACTTCCCGAAAACAACGGAGTCTTCTGTAAAACTTTCGACTCGTGAATGGCCACCTCGGGGATATAAACCACATATCCTAGCCCCCAACGAGTAGGCACCCCCTACGAAGAGGCTGGTCTATCATGAGGTTTCAGGTAGAAGAAACGGTTTTTCCAATCATCTGGAGGGGTAACACGCCTAGAATAGTCGTGACAAATCAGCGGTGGTCATGATACACCAAACTAAAAAAGTTAGATCGCTAGGACAAGGCTGCTAGATAAAAATACTCCCCACCCAATAGGGTGTGAGAGGTAAGTCAAATAGCCCACTAGATAGGACGTATCCCACCAAGTAACGATACAAATTAGGCGTAAGCTGACTAGGGCAAATCTGCCAATAACAGAAGAGAGATTGCAAGAAGGGATGAAAAAACAAACGAAGACCACATCGAATCTGCTCCGAATACACTGTCATGTACCCCGCGGGAGGGTCGTAAGCCCTCTGGTGAGCACGGAGCAACACAATATCATATCCGTCAAGGTTCAAGTTGTACTCCACGAATAAAGACACCACATAATCTAGGGATTCCGCACTCATAGCGGACCCTACCCAACCCCCACCTATCAAAACATGAGGGTTCACGGTGATAGTATTGAATTCTGAGAAGCGATCTATCGGAAGGTACGCTTCCCTGTCCATGAACACCTCTCTTATAGTATTTGCTAAAAAAGTATCTGCACGAAACTGTGCTAAGGGCGGGGTAGGAGAATGACCCCTGAAAAGGGAAGACAAACGGCCTCCAGTCCACCTAGGACGTAGCATAAAAGCTTCATTAGGAATACGGCGCACCGTGTGGACTGAAAGAGATCTCTGAAAGGGAAAGAGGTCACCTTGGGAACGAGAGGAACGAGGAGGAGTCATAACGCACTTCTAACTTACTAAGGGTAAAATTTCTCTTTGTTAGCCTAAGGCAAAAACGCTAAGTGAGGAGAGTGACAAGAAAGTAAAAGGACGAAAGTTTCTTTTCAGTGGAAGTGGTACAAGAACATTCTCTTAAAAGGCAAGATTTGTCTGGACATAGTGAAAATGATTGTATAGAAAATAACGAATATAAAGTAGATTAAAGGGACCCACCCCGAAAGAAGGGACCATCTGGATTCTGCGGTAATCCAAGCCAATGGCGAGAAGACACGAGGGAACACGTGTCACCGACCCTTGAAAGTCAAAGGGAATGTTCCACCTTATCATTCACGCATCCAGTAGACGGAGACATGCAGCTACTATTTTAAAGGCTCCAAGATAGAGTTAAAAATCCTAAGGTTATCCAAGAAATTAAAAGAAGGAGCTCAAGTCCACAAGGAGTACATCTACTTCATTCATGCCAAACATATCCAAACAAGGAGTGATACGAGCAAAAGGGAAAATTTTATTAAAAGTGAAGGAGCTCGCAAAGTACGAATTTCGATACCACAACTACGCTAGAAAGCAAAAAATAAAGCAACTAAATTAGACTATTACAAAATAGACAAACGCTCAAAATGAAAATAACTTCTAAACATCAAAAGGCGGAACCGTCGTAGAAGGGGTGGTCGGAGATGCATCCGATAAGTCAGCTATCGGCCTGGTTATCGGTGGTGGTGGCGCCAGAGACACACTACCCGGAGTCGCGGGCTTGGGAAGTTGTGCAGGGAACCCGAGTGGGGGCCATCAGAGAAGGAGGAAAGTGAGAACTATGCTTCTCAAAGAGAGCATAAGCCTGCTCCATGAAAGTCTCTCCATCTCCAAAATATTTATCAAGCGCAGATCGGCACTGGGAGCAATCCTCTTTCGCACCTGCGTGAAGCACTAAAGGAAGCCCCACAACACATGCCCCACCAGATACCCATGGTTCTTTTGGGTGAAGATCGTCTGGCACTATCGAAGGGTGGCATCATGGGTGAGTTTAACAGCAACATCTAGCTTTTGTTGCAACTCCTCAGGAGAAATACCCCCGACACAGGATTCTTCGCTAACCCTCCGTTAAAGTTTCCACCCGAAAGAGAGCCGGGATAGACTCTACTCCAGCTCCTCCCCCTTCGAGATTCCGGTCGCCTTTTGCACCTCCAGCGATTCGTCCATCCCCTTTAACACCATCCCCGAGGCCTTCAGCTCCGATACTGAAGACTGGAGCCGTTTGTTCTCGGCCTCTAGCTATTGTAGCCGCCGGGTGGCCTTCACCCACGTCGAGTCGTATTTCTGTAAAGCATTATTATCCTCCTCCATCTTCTGAAACCGCTCATCCACCACGGTGGCGTTATCTTGCAGCTTCCCAACCTCAAGTAAGACTAGAGGAAGCACTTTACGCGCCTAAAAAACAAAATGAAAAATATAAAAAAAAGAATAAAATGCTCCAAAGGGATGAACGGAAAGAAGTATCACTTACCATCAGGGCCATTCCTTTAAAGCATTATTATCCTCCTCCATCTTCTGAAATCGCTCCTCCACCACGGTGGCGTTATCTCGCAGCTTCCCAACCTCAAGTAAGACAAGAGGAAGCACTTTAGGCGCCTAAAAAACAAAATGAAAAATATAAAAGAAAGAATAAAATGCTTCAAAGGGATGAACGGAAAGAAGTATCACTTACCATCAGGGCCATCCAGTTAAGGCAAGCCTGCAGGAACTTCCACCCGTCCATAGCCAGCGCATTAGTGGAGGCGAAGAACCGGGCTATCGAGGCGAGGGCAACCTCTACTCCCTCTGCACCGGGTACCTGGCCGAGGGCGGGGAGGCCGAAGAAGAAGGTATCCCCAAAGACACCCCGCCCGAGAGGGAACCTACGTGACCGCGGGAGTATCGGATTGGATAGCAGCAAAGGGACCCGGAGGGGCAAGGCCATCTAACGGAGGAGCCAGAGACATTAACTCCTCTAGTAAAAAGGAAGCTTCTCCCAGGGCTGAACCTGAAGGAGAGCCACCGGCGGCAGGAAGGGAGGCATTCCCGCCTAAGTTAAAAAAGTCGCCCCCTACATGTCAAGGATACGTGCGTTAGAACAATAGCCTTTAAATTTTCCAAGAAAGAAAACTAAAGCGTAGACGCATACCTAAGTCGAAGGCATCATCCAGTAGTAGTGACCCCTCGGCCAAAGCCATCGGCGCCTTCCCCTTATCTGCAAAAATCACCATCGATAAACAAAAGGAACAAACCGGCTACGAAATTCATATAAACGAATAAAATAAAGAAAGATACTTACCTATATCTATGGAAGGACCCGGAGTTGCTACGACAGACGCCAACATGGAAAGGTCGGCTATCTTAGATGAAGCCACTGATTTATCGAAAGAAGAAATGTTGATGTACTACATGAGGTTGGTCAGAGGATCAACAGTAGTACCGCTGAGGGGAACGGCAGCCAGGAGAGGTAACTGGACTCCGTTCAAACCCACATCGTCGTCCACCCCCTCTAAGGTGAAGGCGATAACGCCAGTAGCCATTGAGCTCACGTCCGGACCTCCCTCCTTCGGTGCATCCGATGTCCCACTCGACGACCAAGACAAAGCGGTGGAAGCAGAAAATGAGTTTGCATCCGCACAACCGAAACCCCCACGGTATCGAGAATGCCCACCTCTCTCGGAGTCGGTACACTCTCCACGGCCTCAGCCCCCTTGGATGCTCCCACATTGTCATACATGTCAGCGCCCTCCACCATGAAGGGCTTCAATGTCTCCACTGCGCCAAGACAAAAAAAGGGGGTGTCAAATCTCTATAAAACAAACAAAGATAAAGTATTCAAGTATCAGGAGCTTACCAAATGATGTCGCACACTCCGCAGGAATAGCCAAAGAATTTTTCATAGTATCCACATGGGCAGTGTGACTTAAACCCACAGTCCGATAGAGGTCAGCGAACGAAGCTGACTCCACCAAAGCCTTCGCCGAGAAAATAAGCGAATAAACCATTGTATCATATGGAACCCTCTCGGAGAACTGGGGCACCCTCCAGGTATATAGCATGTCCCATTCCCCTACGTTGGGTCGAATGTAAAATAATTTGTTCTTCCACGAACAATGTGAGCTCATGTTCCCCTCGGAAATACAATCATCTTTTTCCCGATGACCGAAGCAGTAGAAGGGAGACCCCCCCCCCCTCGGAGATATCTTCAACTCGAAGATAGCAAAAAACTTCTTCTTCGTGCACTCTATGCCCTTAAGTAAGCACCAGAAGACGAACAACGAGAGGGCGGTGAAGCTTTTGGGAGTAAGCTGGCTGGCACACACATTGCAGAACTTGAACACCTTACATAAAAAGGGAGGGAAAAACAAATGCAACCCCCCTCCCCACCCCCACTTGCAAATAATAGATCGTGAGGTGTTTGGGAGGAGGAGCATTACCTCTCTAATCGGCTGTTGGGATCGCCACAGTTACATTCCGACCGAACACTCCGAGGTATGTGCATAGCTTCGTCACCTCTTCATACGTAACGGTACTAACAGTAGTCTCCGCCTTTTGAGTATTCTGAGGGGCCTCACCCTTGTCAGATGCCTTCTCATATTTCTTCTTCTTTTGGATGCTCCCGCTACCTCCTGCCTCTGCCACCACCACCGCACTCCGCTTGTGAGAAGCTATTATGGGAACTCCTATCACCGTGGAAGGATCAGATGAAGGTGAAAACGCCACAACAGCACTAGAAACGGAAGCAGCAGAAACGAGATCAGTGGTGGAGAGAGAAGCCATGGTAAGGAGATTGAAATTTCGAAAAGATTGCTAAAAGTTATAGAGAGAAATTTTGCTTAAAGAAAAGAAAGCCTTGAGAATTTGCAGAAGTGAGGCAAAAAGTCTTTAGGAAGGGGGGTATTTATAGCCCAAGGGTAACGGGTCTTGATCACCCATTAACTCCCCCTCACACCCCACGACATCACATTCCTTTAATGGGAATTAGTTACCCTCACTTCATTAATAACACCAAGTTCAGTGGCACAGAACCTGAAAAGTTCAAAACGTTACGCCGCCAAGAGACGTGACTAGCCGTTACGACACCCCAAGAGACATGGCTTTAATGATTCCACGACATCAAAAGAAAAAGAAGAGGGAAGTAAATGCAACAAACCTATCGGTAAAACAATGATAACCTACCCGAAGCTACCTCCGAGAAGAAAAAACTCCACTAAATTCCTCTTTCATGTAAAAAGAGAGCAATAGGAATTGGGGGGCTAATGTTAACCCTAGGCTTTTTTCAAAAGCCTCGTACTCCCTCCCCGATGCCTTTTACACATCATGAAGATCACCATAGTATCGGCGAACTTAGATGCTCCCCATGATACTGAACAAATGGCGCTCTATCTTTCGCGATAAGTATTTCATAGAGTACAAATCTCGCGTGAGGTATTGGAAGCTTTAAATAGCTTCATGAATACCCCCTAGGGATACGATACTCTCGCACTTAACTTATCACTCAGGACCAACTCTCTAATAGCTCGCGGCCTCGAGGAGAACATACCAACACCCCTCGGAAACCCTCACTAGAAGCTTCCTTCTCGTATATCCGCCCATCGGTAAAAAGGCATCGGAGTAAAAAGAGAGATACACATCATGTTCTTATCTCCTTAAAACGATAAGGTTGCCCCAAGTATCAACTCAGCACGCTGGAGATACATGTCCGTCCGAACCCGAAGGCGGTAGCATCCGGAAGCTATGTAAGCTTCCTCGGAGACAATTGTCTATGCTAGAAACAAACACTCGATATTTATCCCCCAGTCATTGGACATCTATCTAAAGGATATACCCCACTTGTATGAATACTAGCCCATATAAAAGGGGACAAAAATCAAGAATAAAGGATATACTTTTCTATAGGACAAGAAAGAGTGGCTAGATTCTCTTCAAACTAAGGCAAGGCGTTATAATCCACCCTCGAAATTTCTCAAAAATAAACAACCGTTAACAGAATGCAAGTAAAACTTATTTATTAAACTAAGAACGATTGCTAAGAAATCTAATCTAATTAATGCAAGAAAGTAAATAAACCTAATTTAAGAAGATTGATTGGTTGAATGCTTAGGTTGTAAAAAATAGATTAAAAAATTGCTTAGAGGTTGGGTTTCACAACTGATAGTAGTTCATAGACAAACTACATATGTTTACTTGAGATGCTTGATGATAGTTTAAAGTTAGTATTATGGATCTATGACCTATAGCTGGAGCTATCATCACTATAGAATCTGTGAGTTCTAATAACCTACCACATTAGCAGATTATCCCTAATTGTCAGTTGTTTTAGTAGACATATAAAATCTACAATCCAATTAACTCATCCAAATCGCGTTAACATAAACGTACATAATTAAGATTGATCTATTGTGATATAGGGGTTGTGCATCAGTTGCGTTAGTGTACTAAACTCAAAAAATCACATGTATATATAACTAGCTTAACATCTACACTCTGGCGGTCCCAATGTAGTTCATTCGTTCATTTAGCGAGAGCAAGACTAGTTACACAACATAAAGAACTATTCAATATAGACATACAATTTCATCAAACACCCATCAAGAAAAACAAATAAATATTCATAAATTATAGTTACTCCCCTACTCTAAACAACGAGTATGTTAGCTCCTCATAGTCATGAGTTCAACAGTCAACAGAGAATAAAATAACATAAACAAAGTAAAGAGATAGAAGAAAGCTTCTCAGATCGAGAGGAACATTGACGCTCTGGCTATCTTCTCAACTCCTACTTGCTATCTTCTTCTCTACGAACTATCAACTCTAAACAATGACAAAACTAAACTAAAACATAACTTTGATGGTGTTTGCTCTATAAGAACTAAACTGTTGAGAGCTGTTGTAAGAGATTGTTTTGAGTGCTGGTTTTCCTCTCTTATACATAGCAAAGTCTTGATGCCCTAATTTTGTGAACAGTCGCAACTTAATTAGTAGGAAAATAGGTTTCTTTCCTCAATTCGCGCGACCAAATACATCGCGTTGCTCTATTGCGCTACTACCACCACGACTCGTGCTACTTTTTTGCTTTTTCGCCCAACTCTCTGTTTCTCTTCTGCGACATTCTACTTCCTTCTATTGTTCTTTCTACATTCAGCTTTAGCGGCGCTATGGTACAGCTTCGCTTTTGCACGCCGCTCCTTCCTTGACTTTGGTCAACTTTTGGACTTCTTATTGTGTTGCGATTAGGGTTTGCATCATTTGCATAGCACCATGGCCCTTGACGTAGCGTCGTTGATGCTAGGTTTCTAATTTTATCCAATTTGTGCTCTTTTAGCTCCATTTTATCGTGACTCGATAAGATCCTAAGAAAACAAGAAGCAATACAAAAACCAATAATTATACAAAAGCATAAGTAAATGAGTACTAAAATGATGCTTAGTAAACGCTCATCAAATACCCCCAAACTTAAACCTTTGTGTGTCCTCAAGAAAACTTACTAGCTTGACTTGATCCAAATTAGAATTCAACACGTCCACATTACTAAATAATGGTATTCTCAGAATGCAACCTATGGTCAAAACAAGAAATAAGATAGAATGTACGAATACGAGCACATCAAGCTTTATAAATTATTGCCATGCCAATTTCATGTGATCAAATAGTGTATGCCACTATTGCTCATGTATAAGAGTTGTTTTCACATGGCAAATTCAAAAGATTATAGCTCTTAACATGTAATCACTTCACTCACATTCTCTACTTTTTATGTTGTCATCTATTCATATAGACTTCATATGTTGAGGATCATTTAGGACATTTTAGCTTTTAATGTTAGGCTCGAGAATGGGCTATAATAGGAAAAGAGATATTTGACTTCTAGAAATATACATAGTAAATCAACTCAATTGTTTTCTCTTTCCTCCCCTATTGGTGCATTTTTCTTTAATCATACATTTTAGGATCTTTTTGCATCTTTTTCTTGCGTTTTCATTTGCTCACGTTTCAAACTACCCTATATTTCATGACTTTTCAAGAGGCAACCCCAAACTTAGAGTTTTTTCATATGGTTATTTGTGCTCTTTACTGTGCTCATACTCCTTTAGCCCTTTTCCATTTTCATAGTTTTCTTTATTTTTTGGCTCGTGCTTTGTTTTGAAGCACCTACCTTATCTCTCCTTTGTGATACTTTACATCTATCTTTAGAAATGGTAGGATATAATTTCTCGCCTAAGGGTAGATAATAGAGTTTCTTAAACAAAGGCTCATAAGAAAAGGATAATCTTTATAAAGGATTTTGGGCTTGAAAGGCGAAAATGTAATAATGAAAAAGCTTGTCGTTTTCATTTCCTCTAACACATAAAATCTACGCTTATCTCTAACAACAATCAAAAAAAATACTCAAGATTCATAATCACTATTTTCTCATGAATGCACACCATTATTTTCACAATTATACACTTGCAGAAGATCGAAAGGTGTATATGAAAGAAAACATGCTTTTGATATTATTACTCAAGAGGTACTAAATGGCATTCATGTATTCTTCATCTTAAATTTGTACCATATTATGCATATATCATCATTGATCCCCATTTATTTATGCTTTCATACTTCAAACTTGATTCTAATGACTTAATCCTAAAAAACATAGACTCTAAAACAGAATAAATATATAACATAGAAAACAAAAAGCAAAATGCCCACACTCCCAACTCAAAAAGACACTCGTCGGACAGCTGGTGTTGGTTCTTTCTTCATTTGTTATCTTCTTTTTAATCTGTCTCAACTCCATCCAATGATGGTTGTTGTCTCAGTACTTGCTCTTTAATCTCCTCCAATTTGTTTACTATCTCATCATTGTCTTGCTCCATATGTGCCTTCGCCTCTTGCAATTGTTCTTCAAATGTCTTTCGCGTCTTGTGCATAGGCGACAAGATTTGTTCAATAGATTCAATATTTGAAGACTCATTGATGTGGAAAGTCATTTCTCACTTGCCCCACAATGTGATTGATGGGATATGTATCTTAGTGATGACTATCTGTATCAAGTTCGGAACAACCTCTTTTGATACAAAATCTTGTGATAAGTGCTCCAAAATACAACAGTCGTGGTTGAACATCAGCAGTGTGATCTCCAATTGCCTTAATTATGATTTCTCCACTGTTAGCAGTATCTCCTCTTTTGATAGACATCATAACTTTTGCTTGTTCCCATGAAACTTTTCAAGAATTGATAGGTGGTAGAACCCTTGAACTTGCGAACTAATAAAGCTCATTGAAACAAGGTCGGAGTATTCTATAATCAGCTTCAAGCTCACCATTGACGTTGAATTTGAACGCCATTTTGCTTGTAGTTAGCTGGTCGGTTGCGGCTTCTCGTGACATTGTTTTGTAAGTGCCCCACATCTTCACGGATTCCTTCATCAAGCTATAATGTTCATTGATTCTTTATGTAGTGAATCGTACTTCGTGGAGGCATATAGTTGTTGATGAATCTCTTCAATCGTAGTGAGCGTAAAACTCACGTACATAATTGTCATTAACTATCCCCGGTTTTATCGCTACTTGCTCCATCTTTACTCTGCGCATGTTAACTCCTGAAACTACAAGTGCTTGTTCATCCACAAAGTCACTTTTCAACAACTTGATGTACTTCTCATAGCAACCTCTTGTTGTAAATTTTGTCAGATCGTACGGTTGTCCTATGCTAAGCTTCTCTATAGTTGTTGGATTTTCTGTCTTTGGATCAATCGTGTTGTATCGTCCGGGTACCCTGTTTTTCTATAAATAATTTAAAAGAAAAAGAAAAATTATGTCAAGATAGATAGATAGAGGATTAAGAAGAAATAGTCTAATGAATTCTGAGAAATAATTATTATGAGTAATTAGAGTTAATAAATAAAAGTTCATAAGAAAATTTGGAAACTTTTCATACGTTGCATAACTATCCATATTAATTGTATTCCCACAAGGAATAATTCATGTACATCATTGGAATTTAATAAGAAGAGAAGTATAAGTATAATAGGAAAGGTAAAAGATAGAGATTGCTCAGCCAAATTCTAGAGATTCTAATTTTGGATGTCTTCTATTTCCTTTCGAACTGAGATACCTCATCTGCAAGAAATCTGAGTCGCACGACTGGACTTGTTGCGTTTCATGTTGCATTATTATTGTGTTGCCTGGGCTACTCACTGGAAAAGTTGTGCGGCGATCTTCAAATGCAACGCTATTAGCACTACTCATTGAAATAAGTAGCACGACAAGCATAAAATTGGCTCTAGTCACGCCACTCTTTAGAAATTCTGCACAATTCGCCTTGTTCTGTGTTTTCTACCCTTTTGCCAAATGTTGTCTTGTCCTTTTTATGTTCGTTTCTCTACTTTGTATATTCTTTCACTTTACATTGAAAATTTAATGCTATATATGACAAAAAAAAATTAACTGAAAAATTAACTAAATGCAAGACTCGGTAAATAAAAACTTACTATTCTGAGATGCCTCCCATACAATGCTTAAGTTTATTGTTGGTTAGCTAGATACTTTGGTTGAGAAATTAGGGGTCGTTGGGTGCACCGTTTGTTCATTTGTCTTTCTCCTTTTTTTCTTCTATCATCTCTTGGACTTAATGTGAACCTTTTTCTAAAGCTAATATATCATTTTTGTTTTAACACTGAAGTAAAAATTGCTTGGGAAAATTTGTGAGAACTTCTCCAAAAGTTTCTAAGATACTAAAGGTTTTATTTTCATGTTTTCCCAAAAATCCTTCTCCTTGTACCACGAAATCAAGTAACAGCCGGTTTTGCAGACTCATCCCATAATAGAAGACCAGCATCATTGTTGCCTTTGGTATCCTACATGTAGGTTCAGCCTTTCTGATTAATTCTTTAAACTTTTTCCATGCTTGTATGATTATGTCGCTTGAATCTTTTTGGTAGTTGAGAATTTGTCTCTTTTCCTCTGCTTCTTTAGAAGTTAGTGAGAATTTGCCTTGAAATCTTCCACCAGTGATTCCCATATTGTTTCGTCCATCATGGTCTTGGTGAACCAATTGAGTGCTGCCCCAGATAGGGACATAGGAAATACCATCAGTTTATGTGGTGAATTGTGATGAATGAGACAAAAATGACTCTGAAATTGAGCAACATGTTGCACATGATCTTCATCTTAGCTCTTGTAAGTTGTTGTTAGTTTGTGTTGTGCTTCTGGCCGTCCCCTTTTATTTGTAGGAGAGCCTTGATGCCCTAATTTCATCAGCAGTCGTAACCTTATTGGATAGAATGATGTTTCACTCCTCATCAGACGCGATCATGCCACATCGCGCCCCAATTGTGCGTGCCAGGCACGATCATAGTGTCGTCGCGCCTCAGTCAAGCCACTCGTTGTTTTTGAATGTGATCTTTTGATGTTCTCCTTTTGCTCGCATTACATTCGGTTTTTTCACTGTTGTAGCACTTCCCATAGCGCCTAAAAGTTCCGAAGTAGTGTCTCGACTCTTTTGTCTCCAAAAACATCCATTTTGGCCTCTTTTCGCTGCATTTCGTCTTGACTCGATAAAATCCTAGAAAAACATGAAACAATACTAAAACCAGTAAACATGCAATTAGAATTATACAAAAGCCTAAGTAAACATATACTAAAATCACGCTAAATAAATGCTCATCACTTATCATGCAGAATAAAGACTAATTGATGAGCGTTTATATATTACTCACGTTCTTATGCTTTTGTACAATTCTTAGTGCATATTTATTGATTTTACTATGGTTTTGTGTTTTTTCTAGGGTTTTGTTGATTCAAGGTGTAACGAAGCTAAAAGAACTTAAAATGGTTGTTTTTGTAAACATGGTGTAAAAGGAGGCAAAACCTAATCACATGACACTAGGAAGCCCAAAAGTCGACCTAAATCGAGGGAGGAGCGACATGACGAGGAGGTGGCGCAAGTGATAGAACCATAATACCAAATGTAGTGCGAGCAACAGAGAGCATCAGGACATCATAGAAATGAGATAGAGAGTGACGCGACACGAACAGAAAAGCACCACAAGTTGCACTGGTAGTAGCGTGACAGAGCGGCGTGATATGTCTCGACGTGCGACTTGAGGACAAAAACGTATTTTCCTGCTTATTAAGTTTTGGTTGTTCACAAAATTAGGCCATCAATACTTTTCTATAAATAGGATATACGGCTAACACAAAGAACACCCTGCTAGATTGCTTACAAATACTAGATTACTTACAATAGTTTAGTTCTTAGAGAGAAAACACCATCAAAGTTTTGTTCAAGTATAGTTTTGCCAATGCTCTAGAGTTAATAGTTCGTAGAGAAGAAGATAACATGTATGAGTTGAGAATGTGCCACCTGATCCGAGAACCTTTCTCGATCTCTTACTTTGTTTATGTTATTTCATTCTTTGTTGATTGTTGAACTCATGACTATGAGGAATTATCCTAATTTTTGTTTAGAATAGGGGAGTAACTCTGATTTATGAATATGTGTATTTGCTTTGTTTTATGCGTGTTTTCTGAACTCGTGTGTCTAGATTGATAAGTTATTTATGTTGTGTAACTAGTATTGCTCTCGCTCGACTAACGGTTGCACTACCATGAGACTGTGATAGTGTATATATAAATGCGATTTATGACTTTGGTATGCTAACGCAATTGATGCACAACCTCTAGATCACACTTAATAGATCGTGATTATGTACGTTTATGTTAACACATTTCATATGAGTTAATTGGATTACGGATTTGATATCTCTACTAAACAACTGACAATTGGGTTGAAACCGCTAATGCGGTAGGTTATTAGAGACTCTTAGATTTTTTATTTAGGATAGGTTCTACTATAGATCATGGATCAATTAGACATATGACCTTCAAACTATCATCAAGCATCTCAAGTGACACATAGGTAGTTTGTCTATGAATTATTATGGTTAAGTCAGTGGTGAAACCCAACCTCTAAACAATCTTTTAGTATTAATCACAAGTTAAGCATTAAACTAACTCAATCATCATAAATCCTATTTTTCTAGTTAGATTACTTATTAGCATTCATCATTAGCATTCATCATTAGCTTAGTAAACAAATCTCTTTCCATATATCTCTAGTTAATCATTAGTTCGGGTCATTAGTAGTATAGATCATTCTTTGCATAAAAACTATTTTCTTGTATTCAAAACCATCTTCCACATTCTCATTATTTTAATTGCATATTATTTTAGTCATTCATAGCATCCTAGTTTATTGATCTTCTATACTCATACCATTCATTGCATTCGTAACATACATCCTGCATAACATAGAGATAGCAACCGTGACAACCATTAGTGTTTTATATTTATGTGATTCATTAAACCACTCGCTTGGGATACAATAATTTGTTTGTAACTATACTTACCATTTTATTATTACTTGATTCGTGTACTTGCGAGAATAGGAATTTAGGCATAACAATTGATTGTTGACTTTTATTCTTTGTACGCTACATAAAAGTTCCCATCAAGTTTTTGGCGCCGTTTTCGGGAAGTAATAGTATTGTTTTGTTTGAATCACCAAAGCTTATCCGCTAAGGTACTAATTAATTGTGTATTTGCGCGGGGATAGATATGAGTTTATTCAAGAAACCGAAGTTTGCAAGGAATAAAGAAGGGGAGACCTCTAGGGTACCTAAAAACACGTTGAGATTATTCTTTTTGTCAAAAGTAGCGTGAATGATAAAACCAAATTTGTCGAAAGAAATCAATGAGCAATTGTGTATCCTATTCAGCCGACAAGTTAAAATGTATCCATTTGATGGAATTCACAAGGACGATCATGTGCAACACACCGCACAATTTGAGAGTCTTTATAATGGTCTTATTCGCCATAATTCACCACGAAAATTAGTAGTATTCCCTATCTTTGTAGCTGGAGTGTCACTTGACTAGTTTTACTAAAACTATGATAGAGGAAATCACGTGGGAATCACTGGTGGAGGAATTCAAGGCAAAGTGCTCATTAACCTGTAAATAATTGGAGGAGAAGAGGAAAAATCTTAACTACCGACAAGATGCAAGTGACACAATCACACAAGCATGGAAAAGTTCAAAGAGTGGATTAAGAGGGTAAAACCCACAATCATGATACCAAAAGCCACAGTGATGATGGTCTTCTACTATTGGATGAGTTTGCAAAATCAAGCGATACTTGATTATGTGGTGCAAAGAGAAGGAGTTTTGAAAAAACATGAAGATGAAACCTACAGGATTCTGGAAGCTTTTGAGAAAGTTCTGGCTGATCTTCCCAACCAATGGCTACTTCAGTGTGGTAAAAAGAATAATTTTTTCACTCTAGAAATAACTTCACCTGAAGTCTACCATGAAGAAGGTGAAAAAGTGAAGAAGAAAAAAAAGAGGAAAAAGACCAACGTGCAAAATTTGCACCCAAGAACCCCTAATTTTTCACCAAAACTGTCGAGCTAACCGAAAATAAACCAAGCACTGTGTGTTAGGCAACCCACAATAGTAAGTTTTTAATTATCGAGTCTTGCATTTAGTTCAGTTTCTAGATTATTTTTGTTTGAGTCATATATAGCATACATTTTTCAATGTGTTTTTTAGATAGGAAAGGAAAGTGAAAGAAAGCAAAGAATTGAAATGAACAGGAAAACAAATGACAAGACGACATTAGGCAAAAGTGCACGCAACACACAATAAAGCACATCATGTTGACCTTCCAGTGAGTAGCGAGAGTTGCGCCTTTTTCTGTGCATGTCGCGCAACTTTTCTTGTAAGCAACGCGAGAAGCTCAACTTTTGAAGTTTGCTTTAAAGCTTTTTCAGTGAGTAACGCGAGCAGTGCAACATTTGAAGTTTGCCGTGCAGCACCAGCTCGACAGCAGCGCGACATGTCATTTTCACGGCTCAAATTTCTTGCCTATCCCTTTCTCGGTTTGAAAAGAAATAGGAGACATGCAAAAATCAGAATCTTCGGAATTTGGCCAAGTAATCTCTATCTTTTACCTTTCCTACTATACTTATACTTATGTTATTTTTAAATACCATTGATTTACATGAATTATTCCTAATGTGATTAGAACTAGTATAAGAGTTATGCAACTTATGAAAAATTACCATAATTTTTTTAAGAACTCTTATATATCTTTGTTGAACTCTAATAAATTTTATAATTCTAACATCTTAATGACAATTTCTTCTTTGATTCTCTATTCATCTATATTTCTTGAGAGAAAGTCTTATTTTTCTTTTATTCATTATAGAAGAACATGGCATCCAGAAGATATTACACATTTGACCTAGCAATAGGAACACCACACAAAGCTTCAAGGATTTCATTAGCCAAGCCAAAGTTTGATTGCGACCAAATTGTCACCACAATTGTTTAAATTAGTACAAGGCATTGTTAGAAAGCCATTTTGTTGATGAACAAGAGGTATAAGGGTTGGAGAAAATGTTGAAGAATGCGGGATTGGAAGCCATGCTTAAAAGACCGGGTATTGTGTAAGACACCATTGTTCACGAATATTATGCACATTATGATTAGGGCGATGGCAATGTTTGGGTAATAGGAAGATCAATCGACATCACCGAGAGGTGCGTGAACAAATTTTGCAAGTTGCATGAAGATAGGATGATACTTTGGGACAAGGGTTTACATCATAGGCTTACTGCCAAACGCGTCTCACGATCACTGCTACTACCCCATCTCACGCTCGACTATAATGAGGATGGCGAGCTAGAAGTATACTATGAAGATCTGCAAGCATTCTATAAAGAGTTATATCTATTCTTTAGTTCTCGTATACATATCACATCAATCACATTGCGAGGTAAGTGATAAAAATGATATTCCATACTCACGAATCTTCATATATTGAAGAAATATTGTCACCTAAACAAAAGAAAAAGAAACGTCTGGGGAAAACTTACAAGAGGAGAAGGAATTGTGAAATTAACGTTGTTATTTACTAGAAAATGGAGACGAAGCATGTGATTATGAATCTTGAATAATTTCCTTGATTGTTGTTGAAATACACACCAAGAAGTCTACAAAAGCCTAGGAAAACAAGTACCTGAATCACGCTAAATAAATGCCCATCAATACTGAGTGACTCTTGTAGTTTTATCTTTGAGATAATCCTTTGGTCGGAGGTTTGGGCTGGGGAAGGATCATTTTCGTTGTCGATTGATCGTTGACTACCCTTTGCCTGGTCAATAGTCGTTGGCCTTCTGTTTGGTGAGGGGCCGATTCATGGCGCGTTTATCTTCCCCCTAACTTATTTCTTTGGAAGCAGCGAAAGTGACCCCTTAGGGTGTGTGAATGTTTTAGTAGAGAAAGTGTGCGTGCTTCCTTGAGTTGTTTAGCATTGCCCACATTTTCTTTGTTGCCTTTAAGGGAGTCACGAGTCCCCCTTAGAGGTAGTTCATGGATCTGAGGTATCCTTTCATTGTGTTGTGGGGCTCTTTTATGACGTGGTGATTTTCTAGGCATAAGGAGGTGCCCTTAAATAGTCTCCAGGGCCGCGAGACCCCTTCGTTATATGGCGTTTGTGGGGATTGAGGTTCCCCTTTAACTAGTTCTAGGACTAAGTGGTCCCTTCGAGTGGGTTGGCCATATTGGAGTCGTGGGTCTTCTTTAGAGCCGATTTATGGAGAAGCATAAACTCTCATGGCATGTGGTAATGTTTTGAGGAGGTGAGCGGCTCTGGTGTTGTGATGACATGTACGAAAAGGACGCTCTAACTTGCGGAGTACTTTCTAGGATGTTAGGTTATCCCTCGTATCTAAATTTATTAGGTCGTTCGTGGTGACTTTCAAGGGTTCTTTTTGTGTAAATTTTACGAGTTGCGAGGCCAGGATAATTTTTCGATGACGCGGTGCCATAGGTGATTTGGGGGAAGCAGCGATTTCCTTTTTTGGGTTGTCCGGTTCACTTGAATGCCATGTTTGTCGGATAATTACGTCAAAACTCGTTCATTAAAGAGTATTAATGGCTTCATGCGGCCGTTTGTCTGCCTTGCCACGCGGATTTCTATTAGTGTTCCACGATCTACCCACGTTAGGTGAGAAACAACGGTCGTGAGTTTATTTTAATCTTATGAGAGACGTTTTTGGGCAAGAGTTTCCCTCTCCTCTTTGTGGTTTTTTTTCTCTATAAATAAGAGTGTCGCCTATCCTCCTCTTTTCATTCTCATTATGTCCACTTCCGGCTACGCATTTTTTCTGATAGAAAATGTTTTTAGGAATTTCATAGTCCTACATCTCAGCATACCGTCCCTTTTTTATCTGAAGTGCCATGCATCGTTCAAACTCAGGAGTTTTAGATCCTTTACTTCTGGAATCAAGTTCCACAGGGACCTCTAGTCTTTCAGTTGGTCTTCTTCTTTTAGTTATTGAAACTGGTTCAGCGGTGGCCGCTCTCTGGTGGTAGGGTATGGGAAGGTTGTATTATTGGCCATCGGAGTAGATTTGCGGACCTGCTATCAGATAGTGGCGAGGTTGGCCACCGTTTCCAAAGTGCGTCACGATCGTGATAGCTATTTGCTTACACGGGAAGGGGTTGCGGATAGTAGTGGAGGTATCGCTTTGGCTTTCGTTTTAAGCCGAGCATTAGATAGCGCGAAAGCTATCTTCCTTCAAGGAAAACCTTATATACCCCCCCCCCTCGCGTTCTAGTGTAGAGTTGGTACCTAGCTTTTGAGTCGAGGTTGGCGGTGGGGCCCAGGGAGAATCGGGCCTATGTTTAGCTTGGCTACCGAAGAGGGAATGTGTCGTCTGCTCAAGGGGGTAGCATTTGGATCTGACTAGGTACAATGTGGTGATTCTTTGCGACGACCAACGTGCCTATGACTCTCTGAAGGGCCACTTAACAGTGTTTGTTGAGCAAGTTAGATGCGGACTAAGATGGTTTTTTTCATCCCTCCGTAAGCGCACTATCCAATTTCTACCAAACTGCCCAAACCAATTGTTCCCCTCCTCATTCAGGTATGTAGTAGAGTTTGCTCTTTGTTGTACTACGTTAAATATATAATGCTCCCATCTTTGCTTCTCGATGGCCTTTTGTCCACAAGTAGTGCTCTTTTTATTTGGCGACGGGCCTAACCGTGTGTTTGGAGGCGGGCCTCAGGTGAGAACTCGTGATGCTTGAAAGAGAGAGTTCTTTTTCCCAGGCCCTCATAACTTTTTGATCAAGGAGTGGGGGGTTCGTACCAGGTGGTGCATTATCTTTGCTCGTGTACTCCCGCCCGTGGCAGAGCAGGTCAACCAAGAGTTAGAAGGAACGGGTTTTTATTTTGCTCGCTACGACGAGATTCCCATACTGGATTTTCCTATAACAATGATTATGGCCGAACTACAACATAGCGTCGAGGCACTGGAATTCCCCGAGGGGCCTCTTCATACGAACTCTTTGTTCAATAAGTTACTCAAAGAATATTTTGTGGGTTGTTTAGGATATTTACGCACCAGTTTCTAATTTTAACTCTTTGGGGAACTATTAATTCACGGGCTAAGATAAGCGTGCATGCTCGAAAACCATTCTCCAAAGAGCATATGCGTTCTTTGGTGTGCCAGGACAGAGAGATGGCGGGTGGAAATCTTTCTTACGAGGCAGACTCCTTAGCTCTTTTCTTCCGTTCTCTGACCCCCATGTCGAGGGTTACCTTTGCTCGCCCATGGGTCGTCTGAACCTGGTCCTCCCGGTCTGGTAAGCCAACCATCATGATAATTTGGCGAGGGGTTTAGTCATGTTTTTCGCTCACCAAGTCCCTGGATAGTCAACTTAGTGTACCCTTCTTTGGTGGGTGCGTCGGTAGATGGCCTTTCCCTTTTTACAGGAGTTCGGGAATTTAGAGTACTGCTAGTCATATCAACGGGGTTTGCAGAATGAGAAGGATAGGGAATTTTTGCTACTTTTTCTTTTTCTGCCTTGAAAAATGGGTTTAGCAGAAACGTGGGTGAGGTAATCTAGTCTCTTAGTCCTAGTGTGGTGGCTCGTGTGCCATTCTTTTTTCTTTCTCTTTTTACTTTTACGGCATGTTACTCATTTTTTTCGGATGTTCGCAACATTCCCTCATAGTGGAAGCCATAGGGGAGCATTACAGAGCAAGCCCTATTGATGTGTCGGCCCTACATAGGCGATGTTTGGAACTAGAGCCGGTGTTAAAAGAGACCCGTTGCCAGCTAGGGCAAAGGGAGGTGGAAGTGACGCGTGTAAGAAGATGCTAGAGAGAAATTTGAAGGGGACGCAAGAGCGATCGGCTTGGGCGGATGAATGGTTGGAAAGATTGATTTTTTTCGTTTACGACAGATGTGTGAACTTCTTCGCAAGACAGGAGCGGAGTGGGACGAGTATCGAAGCCACTTGATGGACTTATGGCGCATATTTGGGGAAAGGTTGGCAAAGGCTCAGTCAGAGGCTGTATTGGGAACCGGAGGGGCGGGATGTCATTGAAGATCCGTTTACGAGGGGGCTGGCCAGTTCCTGTTAATGGGTTACAAGATCTGATAAGATGTTATTTAGTCGATAATTAGGTTTCCTCCTGACCTGGGTATTTTGCGACTCGTAATAGACCTCACAACAGAGGGACGCTCGGACCATCAGATTCCACCGGTAGCGGGGTCAAGTCGATTAGGGGTATCGGGGCCTAGTGCTATTCATACGAATGTTCCTATTGTGTCGATGATCGATTTGACAAATATGATGCTAGAGGAGTGCCAGCCAACTATTCAGGAAGGCAAACGCCCAGTTCAAGACTATGGGGCACTTTGCGTCACTAAGCGAAATATTTATTCGCTTATTTTTTATTTATTTTTTGGTGCGTGCAATGTATAAGTAGGTGAGGTGGGATCTTCGTGAATTTTGTAAATATCTTTGTTTGAAGTAAGGAAGGCGGGGCTATGGTTGAACTTTTCTTGTAACGAGCCCTCGGTCAAGTCTCCTTTTAGATGTTGGTGTGTAATATGGCTATAAGTGTTAACTAAATATTGCATTCCCAATCACTCTCACTCTCATGTGTGGCATATTTTACTAAGATGCTTAGTGGTGTTAAGGGAGAACTAGATTGGGCTAGCGAATACTTTCATATTATAGCTCATGTGCGCCCGCTCAGCACATGGCATTCTGTTCAGTAAGCTGGATTTCTGGCGAAATGGTACTCTTTTCCTTTAGGGAGGGGGCATTTTACTCATTAATGATCGGAGGACCTTTCTCCTTCTTTTTGCTATTTCATTGAGTGGTATTGTCCTTAGGTTTTTCCCCTTAGTTTTAAGAGGAGATGGACAGTGCTTAGCTCTTGCTTTAGAGGCTTGAGATGGCCTCTGCTCTTTCATATCCATTTCTTGGATTTGGCCAGTTGTCCTAGTTGAACAGGTCTACGGGGACTCGATATGCGCCACATGTGGGCTGTACGAGAATTAGGAGAGAAGGTCAGAGTCTTAAAGGGATTTCCTCTATGAGTAGTAGGGGCTTCTTAGGCAAGAGACGGTGGGTGTTGACTTAGTGTACAACACAGTGGTTCGAAGGTCGGGCTTTGGCGCTCTTTCATCATTCCTCATCCTACTATGTGTTAGCGGCCTCAGGACCGATAGGCAATCCTTGGGAAAATATTCACGCTTAAGAGAACCACTTTTTGTGGGTGCTGAGTTATAGACATGGCTTTTCCCATAAAGAGGGAGTGCATTGGAGTGCTTTTAGCGGGGACTCGCAAGTGCCTGATTGGGTCTATGTTGCTACTATGTGTACCAGGCAGAGAAATCTTTAGCCGCGCTAAAGGAGAGAAGTATGGTATGAGTCTTGCGTATCATCTCAGAACATGACAAGTGTCTGAATCCCTATTGCAGAAGTTAGGAAACTAGGGCTTGCACATGGAATAGTGTGAATAAAAGTTTTTTCTTGTGGGTTGAGGAATTTCCAGGCCATTCGAAACTCGATGTAGAACCTGATTGGTCGATTTAGAAGTCTATAGGTGGTTCTGATTATCGAACATGGATACCAATCCTTGTGCCAAATGGATCATGCTCTGGGGGCAGGGATAAGAGAGCCTCGAGGTTTCCAAGTGGACAAGTCTGAAGGGATTTGCGACAGGAGAATGATTCTAAGCGAATGCAATGCGGTGAGGCGCATGATAGTGGACATCTATGTTTGCAAAATTACTCTTCGAGGCTCAAGCATATCAGCGTTGGGGGGCACCGTGCTCCTAGGTTTTGCACCTATCCGAATAATGGTGCCTAGGACTGGCTCGGACAACCATATGTGTCGTACCCATGTAGGAGGTGCACTCGCAGGCTTGATAATGAGTCGACTCATTGTCAGGGACCTAGCTTAAATGGTGCAAAATGAAAAAAAAAAAAAAAAAAAATAGAGTATGAGGGGTGTACCAAAGGTGTTCATTTTTATAATAATTTCAGATCCTAGCATAACTGATGGGATGGCGGTGACGATGGGTGAGCCTAATTTTGTACTCTAATATTCATTCCTACACGGTCATAAGGGCATTTTTTGTCGTTATTATGTAGCCCTTGTTTCTCTAGACTCCTCCCCCGTCCTTCATCGCCTCATATTCCCCTTTTTATCTTGAAACTCTACTTTCCTATTTTACGTATACTCCTTTCGATATTGGGAGCTTCCATCATCCTCATCATTGTTGGGTCAATGGGATGCCATTATTTCGGATTCCTCAAAGATCCCCTAGCAGAACTCTCTTCGAGAGATTTAAATGTTCCACTCGGGTCATCCAAATGGTCCTCTTCTCCTTAGGAGCAAAGAGAAGGGCACTACTATTTCTGGTTGGAGGCGAGCTCTCTTAGAGGCGGATAGTCAGATATTGGGTCATTGGCTTAGGGTTCACACATCACCTCCATTGTACAAAGTATAAGATATGGGCTGGGAGCAGCCCGTTCTCAGCTCTCGCTTTACTCCTAGAGTTTAGAGTGATCGTTATCTAGCAACCAGGGGTGTGTCGGCCCTTGGTGAGGTTTCTCTAAGAGGGATTGGCTTGCGGCTCTCGAGCTTGACGGTTGTGTTGGATACTTGTTCCGTCCAATAGAGAGTTGGATTGCAAGCGCAGCAGGGCTGGCGGTGTGTCACTAGGTGGAGTTTTTCTGTGGGTAGGTGCTTCTCTTTGTAGATCCTCGGCTTCTTTTCTATGTGGCGATGTCCAATGGTGCTAAGGGGACCTTTACTTCTACTTGGCAAGGCCACTTTTGGCTTTCCTCCCCAATCCCCTGAGGCCACTGGGTGATGGGGCCACGCGCGAGCCTGACGGGACCCTTAAGGGTCGGGCCTATGAGCAAGGGGTGGATTCACTATGAAAGAAGGATGGATCCTTCTTGCTACTTCTCCCAAGTTTCTTTTGTTTTCAGAGGCTTTTCTCAAGGAGTTTCAGGCGTTCCTACAGACAGCATCATTTGATGATCTTATCCTCATGTGTGCTCTTTTATTAATGGAGAACTTAATACGTGGGTTGAAATGCCACTCCTGACCCTCGGAAAATGGGGGAAAATACAGGTTAAAGTGGACGGGGTCGTATATCTTGCTTTCTGAGAGGTTTTCAAGGTGGGTCCTACTCCAAAGATATGAGAGCCAACCTCCCTCTTAATGGGCTTCGGAGACCCTTTTATAGGCGAAAGGAAGCTACTAATTTTTGCGAACTTTGTCGAATGGGGGCGTGCCAAATAATCCTGGAGATGGGTCATTTTGCTTGTTTGGTGCATGTTTGTCGATTTTTCATAGTGGTGGGTCGGTATCAAGCTTTCTATTTCTTATCTTGAGGAGTAGATAGGCTCTTCGAGGATTGTCTTGTCAGCATGGTCTCTTTTTGATCTTGTATACTTTTATGTACGAGGGGAGTTATATCCGCGAGGTTTACAAGAAGGGCGAAAAGTCGGATGCACGAAGGAAGGTGGAGAGTTGGGGTGTATATATGTATATATATATATATATATATATATATATATATACACGTAGATATATGTACAACATATATGGACAAGGAAAATTATATTCCATGTTTTGTGTATTTCGCTTTCCTGTGACACAAGATTGAACGTGAATTTTCGCATCGCATATCTATTACTATATAAAAGAAAATATAGTTTTCCCTCACATACGGAAGTTACCCTCACAAAAAAGGTAGTTGTTATACCAAAATTGTGTTTTCCATATTTGCCCCTCCCTTGCCTATCTATTAATCTATAAAAAGAAAGACATTTTCCCCTGAGATATGGAAGTTACACTCACAAAAAGGTAGTTGTTATACCAAAATTGTGTTTTCCATATTTGCCCCTCCCTTGCCTATTTAATTAAAGAAAAAGAAGGTTAAAATCATGTCATTTAATCCCTTTTCTTAACTTTGAAATTTAAATTCCTCTTTTGGTTTTAATTTTCAAATTAATTGACTCTCTCTCTCTTTTGAATTAGTTTCAATTTCAGAACGTCGCACGCAGTCCCCGAGTGCGCCAGGAAGCTAGTATATATATATACACGTAGATATATGTACAGTATATATGGACAAGGAAAATTATATTCCATGTTTTCTGCATTTCGCCTTCCTGTGACACAACATTGAACGCGAATTTTCGCATCGCTCACTTTGACCAAGTGTGGAATGCAAATCTTTGCATTTTGCTTAATTTGATGCGAATTTTCACATTCTTTAATAGGCAACTATTAAATGAAGCACGCGGTTCCCGCGAGCATAATTCATTTTTCAATATCATTCTATGTGAGTTAAAGAAGAAGATTCATCTAGATGACACAGGTTAAAAGCATGTGCCATAAATTTGGAGTAGAAAAATGGAACAAAAACAGATTATGGGGAAAGTAAATCATTAATTATAATTAGTAGTGTAATTAATTAGTCTAATTTAATGTGTAAGGCTATTTTGGGAATTTAATTATACATTTTTACAATATTGCTAAAACTCAAGGTTAAAGTTGGAAATTAAAAGATTGGTGTCACAATGGGTTTCTTTATATAATAGTATATAGATGAAGTGTCACGTTGCAAATGGGGTTGCACTTTTTCACATTCTAACTTAATGTGTAACGTGATTTTTGCTCTTTAGATGCGAATTATCGCATTCTAATGGCTTGTATTCTTGTTGTGATAGTTTATTATTGGGTTATTTAGCTTAAGAGTCTCTTAAGTTCAAAAAAAAAAAAAAAAAAAAACTTAAGAGTCTCTTTTTTACTTTCTTAAAGAAAGTTCACGATCGAATAATGTCCACAATATATGGACCTAGTGTTTTTAATGTCCCTTACAGTCCATGTAACACAACCTTATATGTTGTCTTGCTTTCTATTGTTTGTTTGTGGCACACGCGCCAGAATATCAACCTAATATAAAATCTATTTGTATATTAAAGAATATGCACGAAAACTACGAAAACTACTTGTAGTTTCTGTAGTTTCTTCATTGTTTAAAATCTCTTGTGATTTTATGAAATGTGAAAAAAAATATTCTTTGTTAAGTTTCTATTAACTACGTTAATATTTCTGTTAAATGACGAAACTAATCAGTTTTATTTTATGAATATATAATTAATATTTTATAAAAATATATACCTTTGTAGTCGCATGGTTCATTTAATTTCTTTGAAACCTTTCATAAAGTTTAATGATTTGTAAGATTTCAATTTGCATTAATTAACAAATCGTCCATGTAAAGTCAAGTAAAAGTTAACTAATATATATATATATGTGTGTGTGTGTGTGTGTGTGTGTGTGTGTGTATTGTATGATCAAGAGCTTCTAAATTCCTAATCATTATTTTCTTGCACGCTAACCTGCTCTGTAATTTCTTATCAGCCATTCCACATTCTGTAATATACTTCATATCTGCATGTTAATTAAAACACAAAATTAAACTAAAAGCTCAAATGTAAAATTTCCTAGTAAGGTTGAAAGAGAGGTAGATGTTAGAAATCGACGAGTACACAAGTGGTTGCACTTACTACCTGAGTCGCAGCATTCACGACTGAAAATCAACATATTTCCATTTATATCGAGTTCATGAATGCTCAGCCCAGATCCATATGTCCATATATATATTTAAACTATGGGCCGATTCGGTTGGTATTTTTGGCTAATATTTTGTGTTTAGTTTTTAAAAATCCAAATTTAAATAAGATCAAAGAAAAACAAGATAAATTCATGGTATATTATTAAATTGTGGAGTCAAAAAATGACTACATATTTCAACTATTATATTCAATGTAAATCTTACAACAACAAAAATTACATATCTAACTAAGATTTTTCCAAAAATCATTTTATTAAATAAAAAGACATAAAAAGTAAACTTTACAAATATGCAATGATATACAAAAAAAAATGAAAGGTAAACTCTAAAAAAATGTTGCCATGAAGAACAGTTCCATAGGGCAGTGTTCAATTAAAGAATCTAGAATCATCATGTTATAATCGGCTTCATCATAATCCAGTATCATTTCAACTTTTCTCAATATTTTTGGTCTATAATTTTCATAGAGTTCGTCTCTCCAAATAACACAATACTTTGTGTTTTCGGGTGATAGTTGGTTTCCTGCATTCATAAGTACGCGATGGTCCACATTAAATGCACGCTCCGAAGCAATTGTTGACATATCTGAACTCAGTGAATCTTTAGCTATAGGAACACCCACATGTATTTTCAATAATGTAATATGTCAAAATTCGCAAATGACTCAACACCTCCTTTCAAAAATTTGTTTAAATTGTGATAATTATTTAGTGTAGATTGAGTTGTAGTAGTTCAGTGTTGTGGAAAACATTCAACTTATAAATCATCATTGTGTGCATGAGTATAAATGTTGTAAGGATTAAGGATATAGCGAGAATAAACTACAAATAATTCTTTAAAATATCGTAGGCTGCTGAAGTTAGATTCAGCACGCAAGTTTGCGCCCTGTAGACAACTGCCAATTGTTGTATTGGCTTCTTTGGAAAACTAGAAACAAGTGTGTTTTTGATGGGGTATGCCAGACATATATGTTTTCCTAAGACACGTTTGGAGGTGTATAAAGGAGGCATAATTCTTCAAGATTGGAATGTCTGCTTCACCGGAGGATCAGAGAATTAAGACGTTTCATATGACAATCCGACCAAGAAAGGCGCCAAGGATTATTTTATTTTTGTGGTATCCACTGCTTAACTCATGGATTAAATGCAACATGGATGGTTGCGCGCTTGGCACTTCTGGGCTTGGCGGTGCGGGAGATATTTTTTAGAATGCAAGAGGCTTTTCTCAAGCAGCATTTATTGTACAACTAGATGAGGTTTTTTTCTTTGACACGAAGCTATGAGCTGTTATTTTAGGAATCTCAAAACCTTAGGAATTTAATTGGTAGTTTATTTGGCTGGAGAGTGACTCGACATACGTGGTTAATTTGCTTAACATAAGATTCGAGAAGGTGCCATGGAAATTGAGGAGCACGTGGTTATCTTGTTTTCCATATACTAACACTTTTGAGTTTCGAGTATCACATGTATTCAGGGAAGGAAACGGAGTCGTAGACGCAATGCCTAACTTTAGCTCCCAATACACATGATCCCGCTGGTAGCATTCCTGCCCAAAATTTAATCTTTATTTTGTCAATGACAACTATTGTAATAGAGAAACTTTTAGACTCAACTGACTTGCTTGGAGTTTGAACTTTTTTACCAACTTTTTTCATTTTATTTTAATCAATCAAAGAACAGGTAATTATTTGACGTAAGTCAGGTTCCAGCCTACTTGGTGTTTCAGGGCCTTTCCATTACCAATACTTCAATATTTACTTAAAAATCAGTGAACATAGAAACAATGTCACGTTTTACATCACTTTCAACATAAAGTAACCCTAACTTTCATGATAACTTTGTAAAAGTTGTAATGTTCTATGCAACCTAGTACGAGGATCTAAGCATGTTGGAAATATAATGACAACACTCACCTTTTCATAATATTTTCTCTATTTTTCCTCCATTTCAAAAATACACGAGCCTAACACTCTACAAGTTCTATGATCATGAAATAATTTAGCAACTTGACGATATATAATAACATACAAGGCGAAGTAGGAACATAACATATAGACATCATATTAGTAAATTGTTGAAAAATAGATAAATACGGTACAAGAATACATACAATTTCCTAGTCAGTGGCCGCAATATAAGGAGTACAATTATCTGCACCAAGATGAGCGTTACCATACGTCGAAATGCAGTCAGCATAGCCTCCAACTTCTTTTAATATTTTATAGGTTTAATTTCACCTGTGTGGTACATCTAGATGTGGCTTCCTACACTTAAGTTAAGAAAAGTGCACTTTTCTTTGAATGCTAAATTATATAGGGCCTCTTGCAAATGAAAGCTAAGCACAAACATATATTTTATATAGATGATTTTATAATTTTCATGCCATCTTTCAGCAAGGATGCAGGTGATGAAGAAGAAAAATGCTTTTCTAGCTAGGTAAATTAGTTTTATGGTGTAGGAACAAATATTGCTTGCATCCACTTCCCATGGAAATTAGCGGATCTAGAATCACTTAATTGAATAGACAGAACAATGATATATGAATTAAATTACTTTTAAACTACAACTACTTATCGAAGTAAATTTAATGTTACTTTAAAAAATAAAATAGAAGAAGATTGATTATTAGTTAATTATGGTTGTAAAACAGATGAATGACAAGTGTGTTCAGAGATCAATTTCACCACAGATTCATTTAGTAGTTCATATACAAATGATCAATGTTTATTTGATATGATTTTAATAGACTTGTTACTTGTACTTTTGTCATGCTTTGTAGCACTTCTAGTAGTTTATGTTATGTTTTGTATCTTTTGTAGTTTTGGCTCGAGTTAAGACAAAATAATAGAAAAAGAGCACAAAATAGAGGTTAAATGTTAGGATTGTGGACCATGAACAATACAGGCGGTGTATTGAAATTAAAGACTGGAGTTCCAACAGTAGTAAGAAAGAAGAGTAGATCAAGACGTGCAACCAGAGAGTATTGCTACGGTGAGGTGTATGGTAGTTATCACGCCAATTAGGCGCTACATAGACTCATCGTGCCTGAGTGGCGCTACTTATGCAGTTCTTCCAGAGAGTGGCGCTACATGAGCCATGATGTGGCATAGTTCGCTCATGTCAGATGCTACGACACGCAGATCTCGACTGGAAGGCACTACCATTAGGTGCTATGGCGCGCAAATCGCGTCTGGCAGACGCTACAGTCATGCATTATGGTGCACAGATTGCGCCTGGCAGTTTTGGCCCAGTTTCAGCCCATCTTGATTGTGATGACCTAGCAGCTATAAATATGTAATTTGGACGTTTTTGTAGACTGCGGTAGATATATATATATATATATATATATATATATATATATATATATATATATATATAGAGAGAGAGAGAGAGAGAGAGAGAGAGAGGGATATAATATATATATATAAAGAGAGAGAGAGAGAGAGAGAGAGAGAGAGAGAGAGAGAGAGAGAGAGAGAGAGAGAGAGAGAGAGAGAGAGAGAGGGGGAGAGATAAGAGAGGGAAACACTTGTGAGATTGAGGGATATTGTGAGATATTGTTCTTAATCTGTGAGGCAAAATTGTATCTTATTTATAAATCGAGAATCGCTCATCATCATCATAGTGAAAATCTTGGCTCAGACCGCCCTAGAGATAGAAATAGTCGAACTGAATAAACAAATTGTGTCTTTTGTATTGATTGTTATTGATCGCTTTCAATTGTGGTGTTTCTCTATGCTTGTTGTGGTTTTTTTTGTATTTTTCGTTGCGCAATAAGTGGTATCAGAGCATCAGGTTGTGAGGGACGGTACAATTTCTATAGAAACTGTATGATGGATGGAGATAAAATGCAAATCGAGAAGTTTAATGGGCCAGATTATGAGTTCTAGCGGATAATGGTCGAGGATTTACTATATGGTAAAGTTCTGTGGAAACCATTCAAGGATAAACCGACGAAGATGTCATATGCAGACTGTGAAGTTCTTGACAGAAAGGCGATGAGCGTGGTTCGGTTCACTCTAGAGAAACATGTGAGTTCCAAACCACGAAGGAGACAACCATGAAGGGGATGCTGAAGGTTATTGCAGACATGTACGAGAAACCATCAGCAGCCAACAAAGTCCACCTAATGCAGCTTTTGTTATACTTGAAGATGACGGAGAACACGGTGGTGTCGGATCATCTTAATGAGTTTAACTTGATTGTGTCAAGGTTGAACTCGGTCGGATATGATTTTGGCAACGAATTCAAATCCTTGATTTTGTTGTCCTCTTTGCCAGAGAGTTGGAGTTCCAATGGGTGTTGGAATTGTGGAAAAAATAGTTCCAATGGGTGTTGGAATTGTGGAAGAAAGAGTTCCAATGGGTGTTGGAATTGTGGAAGAAATAGTCATTAAAAAGCTAATTATCGAGCACTGAAGAAGGATGAAAGCTCGGCAAATGTAGTCGTTGAAAATATTGATGAAGCATTAATGAGAATATGTAGTCCGGTGGAGTCGTGGATCTTGGATTCTAGAACATCGTTTCATTCTTGTCCAGATAGCAGTGTAATGGCGAATTATGTTGTTGGAGATATAGGGAGAGTTTATCTTGTAGATAACAAGCCTTTGAAGTTCGTGGGAATGGGAGATGTTCAAATCAAGTCAAGCAATGGAGGCATATGTATGTTGCGGGACGTGAGGCATATTCCTAGTCTATGGACAAATCTTGTCTCTATTGGGCAGTTATATGACAATGCGTATCATCTATCCTTTGGTTCGGGTGCATGGGAAATAACCAAAGGAGTTATTGTGTTAGATCGGGGTGTGAAGAAAGGCACATTTTACATGACTACAACAGAGAATGATAGCATTGTTGTTACGGGTGCAAATGGTGCTGCTTTGTGGCCTTGTCAACTTGGCCACATGAGCGAGAAATGGATGAAGATTATGCGTTCTAAGGGTAAGCTACCAGACTTGCAGACCATTGACATGGGTATATGTGAAGACTGTGTATTCGGGAAACAGAAGATAGTCATTTTCTCAAGAAGTGGTACAACTATGAAGAAGCAGAAGTTGGAGTTGGTACATAGTGACTTATGGGGACTGACGCCAGTCACATCTCTTGGTGGAGCATTGTATTACATGACTTTCATCGCGACGCTATGAGAAAGTTATGGGTGTGTTTCTGGAAGCATAAATCAGAAACTTTTGATATCTTCAAGAAGTGGAAAGCATGAGTACAAACTGAGACTAGTCCGAGTGTGAAGTGTTTGAGGTCTGACAATGGTAGCGAGTATGAACTTGTGGAGTTCAAACAATATTGTGCATAGAATGGCATTCGCATGGGAGAATGTATGAACATAACACTGAATGAGAGGGCTAGATGCATGAGATTGAAAAGTGGATTAGCGAAGGGGTTTGGGGCGTATGCAGTTGATACTGCAACTTTCCTAATCAACCAAGGACCTTCCGTTCCACTGAAGTATGGTATTCCGAAGGAGGCTTGGAGTGTTAAGAAGGTAAACTTTCATATTTGCGAGTATTTGGCTGGGTGTCATATGTTCATATTGATGTTGCTACTAGAAGTAAGTTGGATGCTAAATTTGTGAAGTGTAAGTTTATTTGATATGGCGGTGATAATTATGGTTATATATTTTGAGATAACCAAAATTGGAAAGTAACTCATAGTAGAGATGTCATATTTAATGAGCATGTGTTGTACAAAAATAGGTTCGGTGCACCAATTACTTGCAGTGATGAAGAGAAGGTTTTGCACAAACATCAGAATGTTGAGCTAGAACCTCGTACACCAGGTTCTACATTGAGGAGGTCAAATAAACAGCGTGGGGCTCCGGGAAGATATGGCCCCACTATACAATATCTTTTGCTGACTGATAGTGGCGAACTGGAGAGTTATATAGAGGCAATGTAGAGTGTTGATTCCAGCAAGCGCGAGTTGGTCATGGAAGATGAGATGAATTCCTTGAAAGCGAATAACACATGAGAACTCGGGAATATTCTTAAGGGAAAGAAGGCCTTGCATAATAAATGGGTGTGCAGAATTAAAGAAGAAGCCAATGGAAGCAAACACTACAAGGCAAGATTGGTTGTGAAGGGTTTTCAACAAAAGGAGGGCGTTGGGAATATTCCTAAGGGAAAGAAGGCCTTGCCTAATAAATGGGTTTACAGAATCAAAGAAGAAGCCAATGGAAGGAAACGTTACAAGGCAAGATTAGTTGTAAAGGGTGTTCAACAAAAGGAGGGTGTCGATTACACATATATATTTTCTCCAGTGGTGAAGCCGACAACTATTAGAATGGTTCTAAGTATAGCTGTGGTGGAGAATTTATTGCTAGAACAAATGGATGTTAGGACGGCGTTCCTTCATGGTGACCTTGAAGAAGATATCTATATGAAGCAACTAAAGGGTTTCTTGGTTGAAGGTAACTGATAGGGGAAAACTTTGATGGGGTGTAATTCTCAAAATATGAAGCAACCAGAGGGCACTTTTGACGAAAGATCAAAAATATACCAGGCATTTTTAAAGCCCTTAATTATTTTGGGCACTTTTATAAAAGAGGCAAAGTTACAGGGCATTTTTAATAATTCATCGGCGCAGCATTTTTCCACACGTGGAATGGCGTTTTACCGCGTTGGCAGCCATATCACACGTGGAAGAGCCATTGGACATTTTAACAAAAAGTACGTATAGTTATGGGTCATTTTTTAAGCCCAAAATTCTTTTGAACATATTCATAAAAGCGACAAACTTAATGAGCATTTTTAATAATTCGTGATATATATTAAAACTTGATACTCCATTTCGTACATTGACAAACCTATACATTTCTAAAAGTAAATAAAGTTTAGTAGAAAAAAAAAAGATTCTCCAAAGTGATGCAAGAAACAGCGGTGATATAAATAAAAGGAGGACTATACATGGCGCGTCAAGCTTGGAGTCCCCAACCAAGCAAGACCGAGAAAAGAAGAGAAAGCTAGGGAGGCTTATAATTGTGCCTCTCAAGACGAAGCAAGGCCAAAATGAAGTTGCAAACATGTATCCCAAAATTTTCGCATCCGAAGCTCACACCCAAATATGGAGTGTACAATTCGACTTTGAGCTTTTGTAATGGAACTTGTTTGCTTCTTCTCACATGGGGGCCAACAAAATGGTAAGCCCACTTAGGATCGTAAAAAATTTCCCCAAAAGTTTCGCGGCCAAGCATCACACCCAAAGGTGGAGTGTGCAACTCGGATTTGAGCTTTTGATATGGTACTTGTTTACTTTCCATATGGAGGCTACCAAATAGGAACATACAAATAAGAGCATGTCCAAAAACGTGGCACCTCAAAATAATAAAAAGGTACATGGAAATAAAGGAGCATAAATAACACTTAAAATCCTTATAGTTCTTACAATCAAAAGCATAGTAGATACTAGTAAACAACCACCAATAGATAGCTAATTGATCGCACAAAAGGTGGAGGTCTCCAACTGAACGGACCTTTGACCACGCAGCGGCGGGAGCGCTCTGGATGGCACCGCCACCAAGGTGAATCTCAACCGCTGCGCAAGATGAGTGGCTGCGCATCAATCTCGTCGATTTTTGGATGGCAAGACCACTGGAACTGTGCGGTTTGAAATGTACAAAGATCGGCGAAAAATCAAGAGATTCCACAAGCGACCAACCAACGAACCAACACTGGCGCATAGCGGTCGTAGAGCCTGGGAGCCTATGGTTATGCCAGATTTCTCTAGAAAAATTGCGTGAGAGTGACCGTAAAATCCATGCCAACAACACCAAAAAAAAATATAAATACCACTCATCCCCAACTCCAACACCTAAGGAACTCAACAAGTAACTATACATATAATGAATCACAATCGATCTCAACAAGTAAACCAAATGACCAATCCCAAAACTGCAAATGGAACGCGGTTCCAATAGCCAAGCCACAATATAGTCATCAAATACAACCAAATCGAAGTCCAAAATGCACCAAACCGAAGTAATAAAACCAACAAGCCAAGAATCGTTGTGTGTAAGGATTTTCAAGTACCATAGACCGAAAAGAGAATAGAGAAAATGTGAAGCCGTGGTCAATTGTACTTGAGTGAAAGAAACGCTAACGAAACAATGTCTTGCAATCACATGAAAAATTGTGATTTTATATAGGCTATGTGTATGGAATGGATTGGTTAGAATGCAATGGGCAAATATATTATGTTACTCCCGATGTTCCAAGTGGTGTATCTCGGGAGGGGAGAAGAGCCACCGATATGTACCATTCAACCAATGTAAAGTAACCAAGTAGTGTGCAAAGAGTTGAGTGAAGCCAATATCAAAAAAGTGCTCAAGTGTGTGTAAATTGGCCAAAGAAAACAAATTACCTTCACTCGTGTAAAGCCGAATGCAAAATAAGACAAGACGTGAGCCAAAAGGATTAATAATTGGCAAAGAATACCTCATCCCAACATGGAGGACGGATGTGGTAGAGAGGACGATGAGGGAAGCCGTCAATTCAATACTTTGGGAACTCGAAGATAGACCCATTCCTCCTTATCTTTCGTAACAAGAGATTTAACTTTCAGACTAGCCTCATTTATAGTAACTCTCCCATTCAACTGAAGCATGCAAGCCTCATTAGCAAGTTGATTCGCCACAAAGTTTCCTTTGCGGAATACATGTTTGATGGTACCATGTAATTCCCGAAGAAAAAACCGAATCTTATCAATATATTCAATGATTTTCCAAGGTCCACCAGACTCAACATAGATAATAGGAATAGTGATACTAGCATCTGTCTCAACCTCAACATTAAAAATTTCAAATTCATAGCAATACACAAGGCCTTGATAGATAGCCATAATTTCCGCTTCAACATTAGTAGAATGATCTAACTCCAAGTGAAAACACCACATACCATTGCCAAGGTGATCACGAAGAATGTCCCCGAATCCGGCCAACCTTGGGTTGCCTTTAGAACTACCATCGGTGTTGAGCTTGAAGTGGCCAACTTTCGGTTTCTCCCAAATAACAACAATATATGGCTTTAAGACCACACTACTAAGCCGAACTCCCCAATCATTGGCGACATTTTTATCTCCAAGCCAAACAAATTCGGGGCACGGAGTTATGGCGAAAAGATCCCAAATGTGACTAATAACCTTCACAACAATTTTCTTAGCATCCATAGGAATTCTTTTGTGCCTCGCATCATTACGAGCCGCCCGTATGAACCAAAGCACAAGAATTGCAATTAAAATCTGAATATGGCCCGGAATGATCTTTCTTTTTGAGTAAATCCAATAAGCAATAATGTTCCGCCACTAGACAACTCTCAGCCTCTTAATCAAGAAGGTGTCAAAAAATATTTACCACACTTCTTGAGCAAGCTCATTTGACCAAAAAAGATGATCATTAGTTTTGGCATTCTTGCTACAACAATTGCACATGGAGACCACTTCAAACCGCTTAAGACTACCATCCGTAAGCAAAAGATTTTGCATATATCTCCAAATAAAGAGGAAATATTAGGCATAATAAATTTGTGCCAAATTAATATAAACTCACCTTGATATTCCTGCGGTCCTTGTAGGGCTTTCCACGCCTATTTAGTAGAAAGTTGACCGCTAAATTCATGATTACAAATAGGAGTATCTCTACCAACTTGGAGAGTTGGTTTAGCCAGCACTTTAATGAAAGATTCTTCACAAAGTGCCTCATCAAGCTTAACAATATTCCATTCATCATTCTCCCAAAAATCACAAATCTTATGGTTGTTATCAATATCGGCCCCTTCCTTAGGTTGTAAAAGGCCATCCCCAATCCAATGATTTTGCCAAAAAATACTTCACCACTTTTCACAAGCCAAAAAAGGTGAGGTTGGGCAACAACCGCTTCTCTAGTAAGTCTCTTCCAACTACTTGATTCCCAACCTCGAATGCTAAGAAACTCTTGCATGTTAGTGTATCTAGCCATCATGTACCGAGCCCAAAGTGAATTTTGCGCCCAAAATCTCCACCATAATTTGATCCCAAATGCCGCCACCATACTCCTCAAAGATTTCACATTGAGGCCGGTCAAATCATAAGGCGCATCCCAACTTCTCCAATGCATCCGGCGCTTCACAACATTCGAACCCCATAAAAACCGAGCAAAGATTCTTTCAAGATTCTCCAACACACAAATAGGTGGTTCCAATATTTGACAAAGATATATCGGGATCGAGCAAAGAATGCTCTTAATAAGGGTGAGCCTACCTCCAAAATTAAGGAACTTCATCTCCCACCCGGATATAAGCATGCAGACTTGATCGATCCACTTTTGGAAGTGTGTGGAATTAAGTCAACCACGAACAAGCGGAGCACCAAGATATGTGATAGGAAAATCACCACGAGAGAAACCCGTGACTTCACAAACTCTTCGGATATGAGCATTACTCACAAAGATAGTGGGAATGTAACAACTCTTTCAAGCACTAATATGTTGTCCCGACACCATTTCATAAAGTAAAAGAATTCCTTAAGCACTTTCATGTTCTTCACATTGCCACGAACAAATATAACACAATCATCGGCATATGCTAAGTGAGAAACCGGATTTCTGCCCCCCGTGTCCAAGAAGATATCATCATTCCGAGCATATAATTGATCAAGGCCGCGAGAAAAGATTTATGCCGCAATAATAAAGAGCCCGGGAGAAATGGGATCTCCTTGCCGAACACCATGCTTAGATTCAAAGAATCCATTAGCTTCACCATTCACAAGAATAGAAAAGAAACAATGCTCAACAAAATTCTTAATATACCATATCCAATTCCAAGAGAAACCGAATTTTAAAAGGCATTGATATAAGAAATTCCAATCAAGACGATCATAAGCCTTTTCCATATCCAATTTCACAATCACATTGTGTTTATCATGTCTCCTCCCAAGATTATAAACTATTTCTTGCGCAAGAAGGATATTATCACCAATGAGACGATCTTTCACAAAACCACTTTGAGAAGGAGAAATATTTTTCGGAAGAATTAATCCAAGCCTATTATTCAATAACTTAGCAATAATTTTATAACTCACATTACATAGGCTTATCGGTCGGTAGTCTTTCCATTCTTGTGGATTCTCCTTTTTGGGAATGAGAGCAATATGTGTGGCCTTATACATCCGCGAGAAATCATTTCCTTTGAAGAAATCAAGGACGGCCGCAAATAGATCAACATAAATAATATCCCAACACTTTTGATAGAACAAAGCATTGAAACCATCCGGACCGGCCATGCTATCGGGGTTGAGGCCGAACACAATATGTTTTAATTCCTCAAGAGATGGCTCACAGGACAACCATCTATTATCATCATGAGGAATAAAATTAAGATCATGGCAAGCAAGAACATCCACGGGACCGACAAGGAGATTCACAAAATAGCTCGCGGCCGAGGGAGCAATCGCATCCGGACTATCCATAAGCACCCCATTCTCATATATTTTAAAGATGCGAGCCTTTGCTTTTTTTGCTTTCGCCATAGCTTGGAACATCCGAGAATTTCTTTGCCCTTCAACCGCCCATTTGCAACAGGCACGTTTCTTCGAAAATGCTTCCTCTATTTTCCTAGTAAAAGTGAATTCCGCGAAGCATTTTTGGAGATTAGCGCGAGAGGTATGAGCAGGCTTTACATCAAACTCAATCTAGCCTTTCTTAAGGCATTCCTCATTATCAATGATCTTTTGGAATATATTACCAAACTCCTCACGGTTCCAAATCTTGAGATCTTTTTTCAACCGAATAAGTTTCGCACCAAGAATGTACATGCCAACACAATCAACCGGTTCCTCCCAACTATGTTTCACAAGATCAAGAAAAGAGTGGTGATTCACCCACATACTTTAAAACCGAAATGAACACGGTTTCCTCCTCACTTCACTTCCAAAGGAAATGATAAGGGCATTGTGATCGGATTGCTTTCTAGGAGAATGTTCCACTTTTGTTTTTTCAAACGTCGTACCCCATTCAAAATTGACAAGGGCTCAGTCAAGTCTAGTCCTCGCACCATTACTCGACCAAGTAAAGAGGTTTCCTTCAAAACCAACATCTTCAAGACCACAATCATCAATACAATCCTGAAAATCCGCCATGTCTCCAACAAGAGGAGGAGTCCTACCAATTTTCTCACTCACATTAAGAACACAATTAAAATCCCCCACCGCCATCCACGGCCTAAGGTCATCACTCCTTCTCAAACCATCCCAAAGAGGACGCCGAAGTAAACGACTTTGCTTGGCATAAACAAAAGCTCCTTCTTGTGAAAATGTCTATAATTTGATTACGAGATATAAGCTGCAATTTCTTGTTCTTCTTGAACCAAAAGTGGCTTTTGATGAAAGGAGATATTTGAGGAGATTTCAATACGATAAAGCTTTTAAGAACCCGAATAACAAGATTTGGGTTTTTGGTGATTGTGATATTGAGTTTGAAATTATTGAGCTTCACGATCAATTTATACGTGTGGTGCGATCGACTTTAATCCCCCTCCCGATTATGTTTATGCCAAGCAAAGTTGGGGGAACATTTATACGTGTGGTGCTCTTCCATGAACTTTCGAAGGAGAACATTTTCGGGGTGAGAGAACTTTAAACTTTTTTTGTACTTGAGAATCCAAAAGCTTTGCATTATCATATGTGTCATTGAGAATATCATCAAGAAAATCATCATTCTTAGAAGCTTCGGCCTCAACATGACTATCTGATGGCAAACTTTCTCCAACATTTGGTTTCTTAGAACCACCTTCCTCCACATTCACAACTTCTACTACATCATCATTAGTCTTTTCTCCCTCTTCCACCTCAAGACTAGCAAAAGAGTTATTCTCCCCTCGTTGAAGAATTTTAATAGGTGAGAAAGAGCCATTTTTCTCCTTTGAAGCAACCTTTGTGTTGGAAGTACTATGTCTCTTGTCAACCGGATGTCACTCCTTTTTTTGATGATCATTTTGCTTTGCCTCAAGTACCATGGGATCATTAGATTTTTTCTTATTCCCACCACAATCACCAACAAAGTGTCCAAGCTTTTGACACTTAGTACAATAAGTAAGATAATTTTCATACACTACTTTTTGTCTTTCATAATACATCTTCGGACCAATGGTAGAACCCCATTCAATGATATCTTTTCTCGGCTTGAGCAAATTAACCTCAACACAAATCTGAGGATTGTCGGGCCACGTCATAGTAAGAGTTCCTTTATCAACTCTTAAAGGCTTCCCAATGTTTTGTGCAAGATTAAATAAAGCACCTTTCTTGCAATATCTCATGTTTAAATCCGAAAATGCCACCCAAAGAGCCATGATAGAAGGATCCGAATCCGGAATAAAATTCGGAGTCCACTTGATAATATACCCCGGCATATTCAAGAAAGATAGATCTTTCTTAAACCACATAATCCTCCTCTTCGTTAAACTTGATCATCACATGACGAGGACTGATCGGACCAAGAGTGTAACCTCCTTTGAGATTGAGATATTTAATCCTCCGATGAATATAAGTGTACGATGGAGTATTCACCGAGAAGCTAAGGATCAAAACAAATTCAAGCATCGCATCAAGTTTATTAATTTTTGCCTCTTCGAAGATAATCACTGGCTTACCCTTAACCATTCGAAACTCCTTCGGCTTAATATTATCATCCCCAATAAAAGATTTATCCATCTCATAAGAGGCTTTTCCACTCACGGCTTGTGCAAAAGAGGCGCCAAAAGATGACAATTTCAATTGATACGGCCTCGGATTAACGGGAGCCGCTTGAGGATATGCAATTCTTTTACCCTTATCTTTCCAATTCACATTAGGGGTCTTAGGAGCCATTATAAAAGGACTACCCTTAACAAAATTAGACGAGATTTGAGGAAAAGATCCTCTCAAATCCTCATTCGCAACCCGCACATCGGTAATTAAATCGGAAGACGAATTAGGAGCAATAAGCTCAACTGAATTAATCCCATCATCATTAACATGAGCAGTTATTTCATTCTCATTAAAGTGCACATTAGGGTGCAATAATCCATCATTAATGTTGGCAGAGAGGGATGCCATCAAAAGGGAGGGAAAAAAACTCATTTCGTCATTTAAGTTGGCTCCTTCATCAATTTCGTCCATTAAGTTGGCAGACCTTTAAATTGGTCCATTAATTTGGCAAACATCATCAATTTAGTCCATTGAACCCAATTGCGGTGGTTTCCGGCACCAATTGATGACATGGTCGTCGTTGACCCGTTGACCCAAAATTTTTAATTAATAAATTGCCACATGTATATGCCACATAATAAAAAAATAAAAAAAACAGTTAAATAAACTTTATAATAAACTTTATTCATTCAAATAAACTTTATATATAAAATGTAATTTCAATTACTTATTTTTTTAACAATTCAAAAACTTTAAAAAAAAATGAAAAAAAAGTCGTCTTCCCCCTCCCCCCCCCCCGCCCCTCCTCCGCACCTCCACCTGCACTGCCACCACCACCACACACGGCGGTGCGAGGAGATACTGGTGCGAGCTCATGATTGCAGTAGCCGCCGATTACAAGACCAATTTTACGGCGACCCTCATCAATCACCACGCTTTTGCCTCCTCCTCCGCTGCCGTCGTCGTCGCCGCTAGTTCTCGCTTCGCTTCTCTTTTTCAATCACCTCCGCCATCGCCACCGATTCTCGATTAGAGTGGAGGAGGGGTAGTGACGACGTGGGTGGTGGTGGTGGCGGTGCAGGTGGAAGTGGTGGTGGGCTAAGGGGCGGAGGAGGGCGACAGGGGGGTGGTTGTGGAACAGTGGAAGTGACAGACTGATTTTTTTATTTTTTTTTCCATTTTTTTTAAAGTTTTTTAATTGTTAAAAAAATAAGTAATTGAAATTAGATTTTATATATAAAGTTTATTTAAATATTTTTTTTATTATGTGGCATATACAGGTGGCAATTTATTAATTAAAAATTTGGGGTCAACGGGTCAACGGGTCAACGACGTCCATGTCATCAATTGGTGCCGGAAACCACCGCAGTTGGGTTCAATGGACTAAATTGATGATGTTTGCCAAATTAATGGACCAATTTAAAGGTCTGCCAACTTAATGGACGAAATTGATAAAGGAGTCAACTTAAATGACGAAATTGATTTTTTTCCGAAATAATAAACTTCTTCCAACAATCAGCCGCACTAATCTATCTCTAATAAACAATTAGCAAGAAGCAATAAACAATTAACGACCAACAATCCAATCTCCCCCAACTATCAGCCGCTCAAAGCTCTTATAATGCAAAGTAATGGCCAACTAGACTTCCACTTGACCAAAGAAAGTCTTAATAGATAAAGTGGGGAACACAAAAACAAAGCAAACACACCTTGCTCCCCACTAGTCAATACAATATCTAAATGCAACAAAAGTTCGACGATAGAAAGAAATAATAGTTTTTAAAACGTGAAAGTGAATCTGTATACTCATATGGATAAAATCACACGGAACTCAAACCAATCCTCCCAAATCGTCCCTACCTTTTTTGGTGTTTGAATTAAATAAAACAAAAGTTCAGTGTATATAGAATGATGAGCTGCGACGTTATGTGTAGATATACTTATTATATGTATGTACCGCACACCATTACTTGCTTGCATGATTTTAATCTACCAACTATAAGCGAACTTTCATCGTTATGCGATCTATAGATTATTTGTAAATTAATATCAACTGCTTCTTGTATTCCTCATTCAAGATGAGGCTCTTGAAGGTTGCTACATGTAGTTTGAATCAATGGCCTATGGACTTCGATTGCAACTTGAATAACATCAAGAAATCAATCTCTAGGGCGAAAGTGGCCGGTGCCGCGATCCGTCTTGGGCCGGAGCTTGAGATCACTGGCTTTGGCTGCGAAGACCACTTCCTAGAGCTCGACACCGTCACCCATTCGTAAGTACAAACAATCATTCATGTAATAATAATTCATCTATCTATGCTAAAACACAAAAAAAAAAATAAAAAAAAAAATAATAAATAAATACAAAAAAAGGCTACAATATAATAGTTTGAAAAAGCACTAGATGTTAGGTAAAGTTTGTTATTTGTCTTAAACTCCCTCATTATTCTCGAAATCTAATATCATTTTCCTACAAGTATCGTGCTTTAAATTAAACTTGGCTTGGTCTTTTCTTTTTTGTATCGTTTTATTGAAAGTTCAATATTGCACGTAGGGTCATTAACCTAAGAACTCCCTTTGAATTATGTTCATGTTTTCATGTGGATGTGGTATGAAAAATCCTACTAGAAGCCCTTCTCTAATTTGTATTTGAAGATTAATACACAGAGGTATGTAGAGACAAATTCCAAAAACAGAATTTAAAAAAAAAAATTGTAAAATACGGGCAATCTAGTCATTTAACAAACAAAATGATCGGGAAATTTTTTGTTCCGGTCGGAATATTTGTGACTTCTAGTGGAATTAGAACTGATAAATCACACTTGAATATTATGTAAATTTTTAAAGCCACGAATAAGATTTAAGTTGATAGCCGGCCTCGAATAATATAAGACACCTTCTTAGGAGTAAGTTTAGAACCTCCACTTACTTTTGTTCTATATGTTTACATTGAAACACTTTTTCATAATTGTATCGATCTAATACACTTTTATATAAGTTTGATTCCCTTTAATTTGTGGGCATGTAATGTGCAGCTGGGAGTGCTTAAAAGAGTTATTGGTTGGTGATTGGACGGATAACATATTGTGCAGTATTGGCATGCCTATTATCAAGGGAAAAGAGCGTTACAATTGCCAAGTTTTGTGTATGAATAGAAAATTAGTGATGATACGACCAAAGATGTGGCTAGCAAATGGTGGCGCCTTCGTCGAAACTCGATGCTTTACCGCTTGGAAGCAGAAAGAGCCGCGGCTCGACCAGTTTTTACTCCCAGATGATGTAGCGGAGGCGTTGTCCCAAACTACAGTACCTTTTGGTTATGGATATATTCAATTTCTCGACACGTAAGTTGTTTTTATTTCGATGGATTGTACCTGATTCCTTCGTGCATACATGTTTTTACTGATCCCACACACTTGTTCTATATAGATACTATACTGTTCACGAATTGAGATATCATGTGTACTCCAAGGTGATACTAATTGAAAATTAGATACAAATATTATCTAAATATTCCATCACACTCTAACATAATTATAAATGAAATGTTTAAAATTTTAATAAGAAATTAATATTATTACATTATACTCCAGAGCTTTTTAACGACCTATCGCTCCACTCAGCATCCTGTTCTGGCATCATCTTTTTCTTGCATTATAATATGATTATCTTTTTGGTACTTATTTTATGTTGTTAGACTCATCTTCTAGAGGTAATAGCATAACTGCTCCGATCCTTGTGTTATGCAATTCACAAGTAACCATATGTGACGAAAAAAGACAAGATTACCCTATGTTAACATTAATCATTGTAATAACAATAAAAACGAAAATATTAGAAAAAGGTGAGTACGAATATATACTCCTCAAAAGAGTTTATATAGTAGTATAAATTACGAGCACTATGTAGGAAAATGGAATGAATAAAAGGTGGAAGCTTTTTTCATCAAACTATGGTGGCGTTTTCATAAGAGTGACAACTTATGGGCATAGTTTTTGGCGAGGTATTATGGCAGAGGGGTTGTGCGGGGATTTCTAAAGCTACCCCATCAAATTAGATGATTTGGAGAAGACTTGTCCAAATCCGAAATTTAATTTGGCTCAAAATTTCATTCTGGAGTATTCACTGTGGTGGTATTTTGTTATGGCATGATCACTAGTCCGGTTTATTGAGTTGTGGAGCTCGAAGATAATGTCAATCAAGCCTAGTATTGTGTTTTGGGGTGTTTTCGTCTGCTGACTTGGCAGATTGATAAGACACTCCACAACAGACTGATTCGTGGTTGTGTTAGAATCAGCTTTATCCTTTACACGTCTGCATTCCAAGCATCACGGCACGAGGGATTAGGTGTTAATCATTTCGAACTGAACTTGAGAACGAGTCAATCTGCCTGCGTATCCCATTGAGGTAATCAAGCCGAATGTAGTTCATTTATCTCTAAGCATTGAATCTGGGAGCTGTTACACAGTTAACAGTCGAATCGGGAGTTGTTAGACAGTTAACAGTCGAACTCGTGCTGTTGGACAGTTAACAACCGAATGGGTATTGTTAGACAGTTAACAGTCGAACTGGGTCTGTTAGACAGCTAACAGTCGAACTGGGGCTGTTAGACAGTTAACAGACGAATTGGTGTTGTTAGACAGTTAACAGTCGAACTGGTGTTGTTCAGCTAATATCGGGAAGGTGAGCAGAACTAATGAATGAATGAATCGTGTGCAAGGTTCCAGGGTATTTATAGAGTATGGGTCATATCAACCAAACGGCCCACCTTCTATTGTCCTAAAAATAATTGAACGACCCACGTTCGACCCTCTTACTTTTGGGCCTTTAATGGGGCAGGCCGGCCCAGTTTATTTTTGGGCCACCTAAAATACCCCCACCATATAGTCCCCCCAATTTGGGAGTTGGTCTTGATTCAAGCGCGGGTGCCAAATTCTAAAAATCTTATGTGGATTCAAAATATGCCCCTCATTTGGGAGCAGTGATCTGGAGGATCGGTTGCCAAATAATTTTTATCTGGCTTGATGCGATGCAGGCACTTGTGTGCTAGTGATCTGCTTTATGAACGTCGTGCCATGGATAGTGATTTAGTTTGCACTTATCTTAAGGTGTTGTCTCATTTCCGGTTTGCACTCACCTTATTTTGGCAAAGTGTGCAACATTTTTCGTTATCATGGGACCTTTTGGTTTGCACTTGCCATATTTTTGGCGAGGTGTCCATCCCGTTCATGTTTTCCAGATTTTTGGTTTGCACTTGTCTTGTTTTGACTAAGTGTCCTTCTCTTTGGGACCCTAAGACTTTTGCATTGAGTTGAATTCCCGCATAACAGTACATGTTTTATCATCCTCGTTCGTGCAACAGAAACATATTTCTATGGAGTAATCTGAGCAAAAGAGGCCCATATCGTGACCGTATCGGTCTCATAATGCGGTGATCCTTTCTTGTCGTACCTGCTAGGATACTTACTAGGATATTATTGCAAATAACGAATAGATATCATTTAACAGAAACATAAGTAGTGCGTTGGTAGCCCTTTGTTCGTCTCTTGAATGATATGTGAAATCTCAAATTTGTGCAACTTTTGTGTATGTCGAGTATTATTGCTCAATTATAAAATGTGTTGTAGATACGACAAAATTTCTCAGCGATGGCAAAAGATGTATTTTGGTCCTTTTGTCGTGACTTGGTCGCTCGAAAGTTCATTTGCTTTTCTATAACGGATTCTTTTACCTCTAGTAGAATGGCTCCTGTTTTTATGAAGATCATGTTTGAGTTGCAAATTATGAAAGCGCAACTGGTTACATTCCCACCTCTAGGAATTTAAGACTGTGATCGATTCCACAAGTTCTTTAAGTTTGTTGATATAGAGAATCCTCTTTGTCTTTGTAGGAGCCGTTGAAATGATTAGCCATAAGTCGCGAGTCTGTGAAGACTACTAGGTGCTCTACTCCTAAGGAGCTTTCCACTGAGGACAGTTATTCGCACAATACAATTTTGTAGGTACTTCTTGAGTTAATCGTTGTTGGCGTTGAAAGGTATATGGCTTAGATAACACATGGTTATGCTGCTAAGCGCCTCGACTGAGTGAGAGGTCATCTTGATGAAGGCCTTCGACTTGCCTTTATCTAGGTCGTATATGGTGACAACCAAAGAGGCGTAGCCGTGCCAAGACATGAATCACAAGGCTCGGGCATAAATATCTATTATGCAATTTCACTTTTTGATTATTCGGGCACTGTATCGCCCTTGTTTGGATACTTTGTTGCATTCTTGTTTGATGATTTCCTGCGTTTAGCTTATGGCACTTTGTGATTTTACATGTTATTGCTTGTTGACGTCGATGGAGAATTGATATTCATACCTTTGTAGTAATGATACATTTATAGTAGTCTAGATATGTATTCATTTGAGTACACTTTCTTTGTATCATGTTGGATAGATGTCAGTGGTGCTACTTTGGGCATGTTTGCTTCGTAGCATGATAGATGGGCGTTTGTTATACCTATTTGGGTAGGTTTACATCGTACCATGTGGGTAGATGTTCATGATGCCGTTTTGGACACGTTTGCACTGTATCGTAATAGATAAATGTATGTCGTACTGCTTTGGGTAGTATTCTAGTCTTATTTTGTCTCGGTTACGATACATCGAGATAATCTATACAATGGACCTGACTCAAGTTTATAGGGTCAAGGCCTGGTAGGGCTGTGTGGTTTAATTAGTTATGCACTGCGCGACTTCACGATTTGATCATATCTCCTTATTTGTTGGTCGAAAGCTGGATCCGCTTCTTGATTATGGACCTTGACTCGTGTAGTTTTCAGCGCATGTCTGGGTTTGACCGAAATAACTGTCGAACTCACCTCGGTTAGATCCTAACTGTCGAACTGGGAAGTTCAAGGGTTATTGTGGAACTGCAATGCGCGACTTCACGGTTTTGATCATATTTCTATGTTGGATGATCGAAACCTCGATCCGCTTCTTGATTTGGGACCCTGACTCGTGTAATTTGTAGGGAATGTCTGGGTTCGACTGAAGTAACTGTGGAACTCACCTTGGTTTGATCATAACTGTCGAACTGGGAAGTTCGAGGGTTACTGTCGAACTGTGGTGCGCGGCTTCACAGTTTCGATCATATCTCTTAATTGGATGATCAAAACCTCGATCCGCTTCTTGATTCAGGACTCTTGACTCGTGTAGATTTCAGGACATGTTTGTGTTTGACCGAAATAACTGTCAAGCTCACCTTGGTTTGATCATATCTGTCAAACTTACTTGGGTTCGACCATAACTGTTGAACTCACTTAGGTTCGACCATAAAGATTCTCCGTCCGTCCCCCTCACCTGTGAGGAGTGAGGGGTATATATAAGCGCTATTAAAGGGGCTTAAAGGTAAATTTGGACTTAGTATCGAACTGAGATAGTTTGATCGTTTTTTAGTATCGAACATGCAAAATTCGATAGTCTGCTAGATTTGCGCAACTTTACCATTTTTAGCATAACTTTCCCTCTGGACCTACGAATTGCATTCCGTTTGTTGCGTTGTAACATAGTCACGTGTGGCTTTCCAATGACATATTATTCAATGTCTAATTCACTATATAGGTATAATGGTGAACCAAATACTGCTCAGCTAGTTTTACCTTTAAGTCTTCTTGACAATTATTGGTCAATTTCGCGCCATTGTCATGACACATTATGTCACATCAGGTAGGTTTGTACCGTACCATGTTGGGTAGATGTCCCTAATCCACTCTGTGTAGTCCGATACAATATTTAGCCCTCCAGTCATATGGATATTTGTTTATATCATGGTTTTGCCTAGCGAATGTCCATCATTTGAGATTTAAGTTTGCATTTGACCGTCTTAGGACGATGTCCATATTTTGAGATTTTAGGATTGCATCTAAGCGCATCTGTTAAATGTCCATCTCTGATATTTCAGATTTTCATTGGACCACGTTGGACCAATGTTCGTATTTTGAGATTTTAGGGTTGCATCTAACCTCGTCGGGTCGATGTCCATCTCTGATATTTTGGGTTTGCATCTGACCACGTATGGCCGATGTTCGTATTTTGAAATTTTAGGTTTGCATCTAACCTCGTCGGGTCGATGTCCATCTTTGATATTTAGGGTTTGCATCTGACCATGTATGGTCGATGTCCGTATTTTGAGATTTTAGGTTTGCATCTAACCTCGTCGGGTCGATGTCCATCTCTGGTATTTTGGGCTTCCATCTTACCATGTATGGCCAATGTCCGTATTTTGAGATTTTGGGTTTGCATCTAACCTCGCCGGGTCGATGTCCATCTCTGATATTTTGGGCTTGCATCTGGCCACATATGGCTGATGTCCGTATTTTGAGATTTTAGGTTTGCATCTAACCTCGTTGGGTGGATGTCCATCTCATGAGACTTCAGGCTTGTATCGTGTCGCGGCCGGTAGATGTATATTATGCCATTTTGGGTAGTGCTTTCATCATACAACGAGAACATAACCAGGCCTGAACAACACTAAGCTATGCTAAGCTATTATAAGAATTCACTAGCTTTGCCCGGAACACCTTAATACGCCGAGAATAGCCAAAAAGGGCTGAATTAACCAAGTGCCTCGAATCTGGACCTCCCAATTGGGATTTTATTGAATGCCAAACGTCGGCTGTCAAATGACGAGTTAAGTATCGGATTAGAAGTCGATACTTATGCAGGTAAGTGGAGTAGTAATACATGATCTTCTCTCAAAATATTTGTCTGCCTGACTGCTAAAGTCTCGTATCATTGAAGTATCGAGATGCTTAACTCTCAAAATACCCAACTATCTATACCGAGTAGAGAACGTGTGATTCTCTCGAATTTCATTGAGGTAAGATTCTTTGATACCGCCTACGGGTAAGATTCTTTGATACCACCTACTAGTAAGATTCTTTGATACCACGGCTACGGGTAAGATTCTTAGATATCACCTACAGGTAAGATTCTTAGATACTGCTTACGGGTAAGATTCTTAGATACCGCTTATGGGTAAGATTCTTCGATACCACTTACGGGTAAGATTCTTCGGTACCACCTATGGGTAAGATTCTTTGATACCACTTACGGGTAAGATTCTTCAATACCACTTACCGGTTAGATTCTTCGATATCACTTACGGGTAAGATTCTTTGATACCACCTACGGGTAAGATTCTTTGATACTACTTACGGGTAAGATTCTTCGATACCACTTACCAGTTAGATTCTTTGATACCACTTACGAGTAGATTCTTTGATATCACACAAGAGTAAGACAAATCATGACACTGTTTGGAGTATAGTTATTTGTCCCCGCAGAGGAAGCTACTCTCAATAGTTGCCTGTAAAAAGATAAGGCACAGGATTGCTTAGAAATTTATTAGCATTAAAACAAAATACTATTTATTGATTGACATATAAGATTGGGTTTGGAGACTCCCTAATCTTTCTTTCGATGTTGTAGTTTTCCTGGGTCGTAGCGTGGATTTGACTACTGTCATCAGCACCACTCCTTGTTTGCTTGGCACCGAGTTCCATGTTTTCGATTTCGTGGTTGTTTCACTGATATCTATATAGCTAGGATTGACTTTGAGATTGCGATCTCGTTTTTTAGTACATGTAGCGTGTTCTCACATACGGTGCCACTGTTTTGGGGCGTTTTCGTCTGCTGATTTTGCAGGTTGATAAGACACTCCACAACAGTCTAATTCATGGTTGTGTTAGAATCACCTTTGTCATTTGTACGCCTCCTCGATCTCCAAGCATCATGGCACGAGGGATTGGGTATTATTGATTTGGGACTGAACTGTGGAACGAGCCAAGATGCCTACGTATCTCATTGAGTGAATCAAGTCGAATGTAGTTCATTTATCTCTAAGCATTGAATTTAGGAGCTGTTAGAGAGTTAACAGTCGAACTGTGAGCTATTAGACAGTTAATAGTCAAACTTATGATGTTAGACAGTTAACAGTCGAACTGGGGCTGTTATACAGTTAAAAGTCGAATTGTGGTTGTTAGACAGTTAACAGTCAAAATCATGATGTTCGACTGTTATCGGGAAGGTGAGCAGAACTAATGAATGAATGAATCGTGTGCAAGAATCCTGGATATTTATAGAGTACGGGCCATATCAATCGAACGGCCCACTTTTGAACCTCACCAGAACTTATTTTTGGGCCTTTAATGGGGCAGACCCAATTTATATCTGGCCACCTAAAATACTCCCACCATACTGTAAATGAAGTCAGCTGAATCGTGATGGAATCCTTTTTAAGAGTATTATAAACATTCCGCGTACGTAAAATTAGTATTAGAATTGAGCCTAATACAAAGTTACTTGAGTTTTACACCGCGTTCTTGACAGAGCTGTTGCCGCTGAAATCTGTATGGAACTCTTAAGTCCAGTTTCCCCTCACATTGAGCTTGCCTTGAATGGTGTGGAGGTCTTCATGAATGCAAGTGGAAGTATGCATACAGTGAGAAAGGCCGAACGTCGATTTGGTGCAATTATTGGTGCCACAAGTAAATGTGGAGGAGTTTATATGTACAGCAATCACCTCGGTTGCGATGGAGGCCGCGTTTACTACGGTCAGTGTACCATATAAACGTTTATTTGTGATTTTTTTTTTTTATTTATACAATAGATAACTTATGTGAAAATTTTATATTACCTTAATTAAAGCACACATTTTGTTTACGTGGGCACGTCACACAAATTAAAAGTTTCCATGAATACAAAATGATCACCGCAGAAAACTGTGTTCCTTAACCCGAAATCATCAATATTTTCTTTATGCTCTTCTTGAAATTCTTGCATTTTGTTGTAACGTAGGCACGGAATTTCCTTTACTATTTGTATTTGAGTTTGGTGTAACATCAATAATACTCTTATTGATGTTTATAAAATTACAATGACCTTAACTATCATTGACAATGTGAAAAGAATTGTTTGGTTCTAGCTAGCAAGGTATTTTTATTGTAATAAACTTCTAAGTTTGCCGGTATTCAACTAAAATTTTTGGAGCAGCGTAATTGTATAACTATTGTTGGTGCATGTACTTGATGTATATGTACACATCCATTAAGTTTTAGGAGGTGGGGATGTAACTTATAGAAAGTTTGTAGTATATATTTTTATATAAATTATACAAAGTTAATATTTGCAACTTTGCAATGGAACGTAACTAATTAAGATTTATTCAAATCTCACATAATATTAATTTTATATTTTTATCTTAAACGTTGAAAAACTAATTTGATACTATATACGCTTTCTTTCTCAAAAATCCAAATCTTTTTAAACTGTTAAATATTATTTATTATTTGTAAAGTAATTCTAAGAACTTTATTTTTCCTTGATTTTGACATGTTTTTACTTTATTATTTATTAAAATTTAGAATAATGTGAATTTAAAAAAAATCGTATCATATTATAAGTTTTATATATACAAAAGCATAAAAATGAAAGATAAACTTAAAAGTGCGTATTTTATTTTATTTTTTTATATTTATATGAAATTAACTGAATGGTATAATTGTCATTATATTGTATCAATATTTGAACTGCCATTATTTTAAAGAGGTCGTTCGGAGCCCAAAAAACCAGTAACACAGAAACTTCTTGGGAGGCATATATAGTAATCGTAATCAGCCTACTCTTTAGGGTGGCCTAGTTGGTTAAAGAGGGGGGTCTCCTCTCATTTGTCTCATGTTTGAATCTTATTGGATGCGAATGGATTTTATGCCTTCTATGTCTGAGTCTATCACACATGGTTAGTCTAGTGTGATTTATCTCGATTGGCGAGGTTTGCAGGCTATTTCATCGACCTGGGGGTTTACCTAGTGCTCACCCAAATGGTAGCGGCTGAGGGTTTCCCCGTTATCCAAAAAAAAAAATCCGTAATCAGCCAATCATTCTCTTAGTTACGAACCTTTTTTTTATGCAGATGGATGCTCATGTGTCGTGGTGAATAAAGATATGGTTGCTCAAGGTCCACAATTTTCCCTAAAGGATGTGGAAATGGTGGTTGCTCAAGTAGACCTAGACTCGGTAAATATTTATATCTTATGAAGTATATATATTGACCCAAGTATAGTTTCGATCTCTGGATATTAACAAATGTCATTCAATTCTTTTTTATTTGCACCTAATTAATATAAGTTTTGTTTTTCATTCGTGGTTGAATTTCAGGTAACAAGTTTTGCAGATTCTAACAGTAGCATACGAGAACAAGCAAGTTGCAAGTCCAGAGTCTCTGCAGTGCCTGTACTTTATAAGCTTTGCCAGTCTTTTAAGCTCCAAAAGTCACCAGCTTATTCAACCCCATTTAACGTGAGTAATAGAGAGCCTAAAAATGCATGGCTTTAACTGCATGCCACGACCTTAGGATAATCAATGCATATCCAATTTAGTCTCATAATTTATTAGAATTGAGTGGTATCATTGTTATTTGATTCAATTGAGTATCATATTTAATTCACTCAACCAGATAGCCCAAGGATTTCTATACATATATCAAACACTTGTTCTTTATGATGGAAATTAACAGATTAAGTACCATAGTCCCGAAGAGGAAATAGGTTTAGGGGCTGCTTGTTGGCTATGGAATTACTTGAGAAGAAGTGGTGCATCTGGTTTTTTACTTCCACTCACTGGTGGGATTAATAGTTCCTCTGTTGCTGCTATAGTTGGTTGCATGTGCCAACTTGTCGTAAAAGGTCAGTGCCGTTTATATATGTACCTAACATAGCATGCTTGAAAAATCATATAAGTACAGTTACATTACCCCTCCCTTAGCTTGTTATATAACATGTAACTCTCCATTGGATCTTAATCTCATTCTCCTTGGCCAACATGAATTGACAAAATGATGCAAATTCTCTATCAGAAATCAAAAATGGTGATGAACAGGTCAAAAACGATGCTATAAGAATCGGCCACTACACTGATGAACAGGGTCCACAGGACCCCAAAGAACTTGCTAAGCGAATACTTTACACAGTTTTCATGGGACCTGAAAATAGGTAAAACACTCTTTAACGTGCATGATCTTAATGAACTATATATATATATATATATATGAAGTCGATCGAGTATTCATGTTGTAACGCAAACCATCCTCGTACATGTTCAGCAATAGTTCTGATGACTCAAGCAGGAGAGCAAGGGTGGTTGCCGAGGAAATTGGAGCATGGCATCTTAATGGCTCAATAGACGAAGTGGTCTCTGCCTTCTTATCTTTGTTTCACACACTTACGGGAAAGCAACTGTGTAACGAGGTAGAAAGTTCAATTGAATTAAATTTGAGAGAAAATTCTTATATTAATAAGATTTTTCCAACAGGTAAATGGGGTACATAACGTAGAAAATTTAGCGGTGCAAAACATTCAATCTAGAACCAAGATGGTGTCAGCTTACATGTTGGCATCCCTCTTGCCTTGCGTTCACGACAAACCTGGCTTTTATCTTGTATTGGGTAGTAGCAATGAGGATGAAGGATTGAGCGGGAACCTAACTAAGGTAGGCCACCTTTAACTCGTCTCTCACAAATGCAGCAAATACACATAGTCTCAAGATTCTTAATCATGTTGGCACAAGCAGTATGGTTGCAGTTATGGTGACATAAATCCAGTTGGAAGTATCAACAAGCAGGATCTTCGAGCATTTCTGAAATGGGCTTCTGTCAATCTTGGCTACTCATTTTCGGAAGAAATCGAACTGGATTCAACAAGATCTAGTCATTCTGAGGTGAATAGATATACACTGCATTACTTTCTCCAACTTATGATTTTATATGTAAGAAAAAAAAAATTCAATCGCTAACGACTGAGTAAACAATAGAATTCTCCTATCAAAATCTGACCACATTTTTCCACCCGAAAACAAGGAGGAAAGAGACAGAGAAATGACTGAGGAAGAAATCGCAGCATATGGCGTCTTGAGTAGGACTTCCCGCTGTGGTCCTGTATCCATGTTTAAGGTACTTTGTAACTTTTTTCTTTTTTTAAAAAAATAAGGCACTTTGTAACTTGAAAATAGACTTCACTTCGAGTAACCTACGTACCGATAACCTTCAAGTTTTGGAACTGCAGTTTCCATTTGAATTTCATATTCGGAGTCAGTTTTGGATTGTTGAAACTATTGTTCATAACTTTTCCTTTCATATTTCATGACAGAGACTCTATTATAAATGGGGCTCGAACTTGACTCCAACGCAGGTTGCTGAAAAAGTGAAGCACTTCTTCAAGTACTATTCTATGAATGTCTAAGATGACTGTTCTAACACCTTCCTATCCGGTTCAGGTAAAATTTATTAAGATTACAAAAAACAAAAAACAGTTCATTAAATTACAATATTTTAATTAAGTTCACATGCTTACTACAGAGTTACTCATCATCAGACGATAATAGGCTTAATCTGCGACAGTTCTTGTACAATACGAGGTGGCCATATCAATTTCGAAAGATTGATGAGCTTGTGCAGCAGTTTAATAATGATGCTGCACAGCCTCCTGCTGGATCCAATGACCGAAAAGAGTAAACTTATACTACAATAAATTAGCGCTTTTGACCACGATTATCCTTGCCCACGATTATTTTCTTTCAGAAAATTCATGTACAAGTACACATTGTCAAATGGTTATATTAATAGATACTCGAATAAAAACTTATGTGTACTGAGATCTGGGAGTTGCTTCAAACTGATTCCATGATGCTATATATTGTCACATATTCAAATGAACAGAAATGAGGTGAGTTGTCTGTTTTGTTGGTCTCAGACTCTTAGTGTTTTATGGTGTCGTCGAAAATTGAAATGAGAAAACAATGGACGTGAATTCGAAACTCTTATTAATACATAATAAGCATAAAACCTGCCTGCACAAATGCTAATGATTGAAAATGACGACGCAAAACCAACCAAATGAAGGCATGCATGAGAAATTCGAATTTAAACATTAATTTCAATAAAAGTCACTATAAAAATGTTGGATATTTGACTAGTCTCAAATACACTCTCAGAATTTGCTCGTAAAAATTATGAAGTAACACAAATAAAATATTGACGTTAGTAACAATACTGAATTTAAAAACTTCAAAACTTAAGAAGTTATATTTCAAATATTTGTTAGCCGTTAGGACCTAACCGGCTTTCCTAATACTGGAAAATATCACTTGATGTTCAATTTCCAGCTGTATATAAATAGAACTTAACTTTTCCGTTCCTTCATTTTCATAATCTTTCTACCACGGATAAGAAATATGAGATTTCTCTCGCGAGTTGTATTTGTCAATAACAAAACTGATACGAATCAGAATGTGAAGACATTTCAAATTGGGCCACAGACTACCAACTTTGAATCTAGTACTTTAATTATATTGATATGTATAGCTCCAGTTTGTTACTTTTAGTATTATTAGTGTGTTTAGTATTAGTGGTGTGTTTCTATTGTATATATATCTGAATAGTAATTGGTAAATTAATTAGTAGTGGAAGTAGTTGGGTTGTAACTTCTCCCGTTGATTTCTTTATATTTCAGTATTGTAATTTTAAAGATTATGCAGAAAAAATATTAAGTGTGTTTCTCTTTTCCCCTCTTGTTTCTTTGGGAGCTTCGTTCTGACTTGAATAGGAACATTTAACCTTGATGTACGCATCAATTGGTGCTTTCATTGCGTTGAAATGGCACTGAAACCTGCTACACCAACAATGGACGAGATACTCGCAGCGATGACGGAGAAAATTGATTTGTCCGCATTGGCTGAATCATTGCAAAATCGCATAGATAAGGCGATTTCAGAGGCAACGAGTAAGTTTGAAAACAAAATGGAGGCCTCACTGGCAGATCTGAGAAATAAGGCATTGCACGCAGAGGAAAATCGTGGCGAATGTTTAAGCGTTGCAAATCCAACCTTCGTTCCTGATGGGCCAAGTGAAACAGATCCCAGGATGATCTTGGAAATTTTTGATGGATCAAAACCTGTGGAATGATTGTTTTAAGCCAAGCAGATTTTCGATTATTACAATATCGGAATTGAGCGACGAATGAGAATGATATCATTTTACATGAATGGTCAGGCATTGAATTGGTTTATGTGGATGAAGAGTAATAATGAGGTAAGTACTTGGGCTACATTTGTTCGCGCTTTAGAACTACGTTTTGGGCCTTCTATTTATGAAAATTATCTTTGTGCTTTATTTAAATTGAAGCAATATGGAACAGTAGATGAATATCAGGTTGAGTTTGAAAACTTATGTACTAAGGTGACTGGATTAAGACCGGATATTATTCTCGACTGTTTTATGTCTGGTTTGAGCGAAGAAAATCCAATCAGATTTAGCCTTGCATAAGCCTATAGATACACATGAGGCCATTAGGCAGGCTAAATTAATTGAAAAGAAGTTGAAGAAAAGCCGAAATTGCATTTATGCTTACCCCAGAATTACTCCACCAGTCCCATACACTACCCAAACCATACAAAAAACTGTCACCGCTATACCACCGATCTTAACAGCCCCTCCACAAAATACACCTAAGCGACCCTTTCGGCATTTGACGCCTGCTAAAGTACAAGAAAAGAGGCTTAAAGGTCTATGTTTTCATTGCGATGAGAAATACACAATTGGTCATATATGCAGGACGCCGCAGTTTCTGCTTTTGATGCCAGAACAGAAGAATGTGATTAATGTGGAGCAAGTAGAGTTGAATCGAATAATGGAAGGAGAATATGGCTTTGAGGATGTTGATGGTTATGACGCAAAAACAGGGGAACTAACTACACACGATAAGGATTGAATGGAGAAAGATGTGGATGCACGACTAAATGCTCTTACCTCTACTGATTTTAGATTGTTCACCAATGTTTTTACAAAGACCCATGAGGACATGGGTCCTTTTAATGGGGAGGGACATGATACGAATCAGAATGTGAAGACATTTCTAATTGGACCACAGACTGTCAACTTTGAATCTAGTACTTTAATTATATTGATATGTATAGTTCGAGTACGTTACTTTTAGTATTATTAGTGTGTTTAGTATTAGCGGTGTGTTTCTATTGTATATACTAGCATAAAAGTGCACGCGGGGACCGCGTGCAAAATCTTATTTAGTATAAAAAGTATTTTAGGTTTAACGCGTATTTTATAGTAATTTGTGTGACAACAAATAAATTGTATCTAATAGACGTGACTATAGATATTTAACTATTTAAATCAAAAAAAAGTTATTTGAGTGTATCATCCCGATCGAACCTATCATAACATTACAATACATGTCTTCTAAGAAAAATCTAAAGTAAAGTTCTTAAAGTTATGAATCAAGCTTAATATTCACTATAAATTTAACTTAATAGCCGAAGATGATTAGTTTTTTTCTTATTTAGTTTCAGATCCTTAATCACTAATGATTGAACTTGTATCCTTACGGAAAGTTGGGAAGCATTTTACATATATTGGTAGCAATAGAAAGAAAGAATGAGATTTATATAAGGAACAGAAAACCAAAAAAAAAAAAAAACCTATATAAGGAACCATATCTATTACCTATATACTGACAATAAAAAAGGATGAAAAAAATTACTTATATAATGTAAAGGAACAATTGTATTTCTATAGTTATATTATCTCTAATATTATCATACATTCATACTACCATTTTTTTTAAACAGTTACTCAAGTGAGATTTGAACCAACTAAAACCCCACTTGAAAGTCAAATAAAAATAAACACAAAATCTTTTAGTTTGTTTCGAATTTGTTATTTCTTAGTCTTATCTGCACATTTTCGTTTTGATTGCAAGATCTTTTTTTAGTAACTAAACTAATCTTATCAAAAAAAGTTAATATTCCGTAAATTATACAATTACTTATATTATTGTACAAACAGTAATCTTATCTTTTACTATGTATTAATGAACGAAAAATAAATCTTATCTTGTATAATATTTTTTTATTTAGAATTATTTTTCCTATCTTATCAGTTTCTTTGATATCAGGAAATCTTCATGAATGTAAACTGTTTAAGTTTGTCGTGATCGAATGTTATTGGTCCATTAATTAATTTTTAGTGGCATATATTTGATGAATTAAGCAATATAATTTAAAACAAAAAATAAGAATAATAAACAATTTGAAATCGACTGAAAAAAAATTGGTATCTTGAATAACCATAAATCCCTTCGAATTTTATTGTTCACACTTGTTAAAAGAATTTGTAAAAAGAAGAAGCAAGCTTTCAAACTCGTAGCGAAAAGAAGAAACAATCTATTTTCTCGTAAATGCAAGAAAATCTTTAATCTGTAATTCAGAAAGAAAAAAAAACACATATTCAACTAAATTTTATGGATCAATAACATAAATAAATTAAGAAAGAAGAATAAAACATAAAATTGGAAAGTAAATTGTAAAAAATCTGGAGTTTTGAAAGAAAGAAGATAAAATAGAGAACAACATGCTGAAATATAATAATTAATAACATGATTATATTGTGAAATTCGAAATAAGATTTGATTAAGTAAATAAAACTTGGAGTAAAAAAGTAAATAAACCAGAATTCCATTGATGTAGATATAAACTCACCTCAATCCGGAAAAAGGTTAGATATCTCTTAGTTTTCTGATTTCCTTTCTAATTCCGATTAGGTAACACAATATCTACGACATAATTATATTAAAAAAGGAAAAAAAAATAACACAGACAAAAGTAAATTGATGGTTGCAATCGGAATCCTTACCTCATATCAAAACCTCCCAATTTGCTATGCTTGATACAAATATTAGAATACCTGATCTGCACAACTAAAAAAGGAATACATTTATTAGGGAAACTATCATCACGAAATTTGGTAAAAAAATAAGAAATAATTTCCAGAAGATGCAAAAGAAAGAAAAAAAAAAGATGAGGAGATAGAAGTTGTTCCTCAATCCTCATGTTTCTTTCAAATTCAAAAAAAAATTGAGGAGTTAAGTTAAATTAAACTACAAATCCGGAAAAGGTTGCCTATACGGTTACATAATTTTTAATTTCAAAATATATTTTGTTTTATAGAGAAACTTAAGGAAGGGGCTCCATTACTCAAATTCAAATTTTATCTTTTCCCCCCGAGCCGTTAGAATTAGGAGAAACTGAAGGAAATGAGTTTTAGTCTTTTTGAAAGGATTGTTAAATTTTAAATTTGAATGTTTTAGATTTCTCACGGGGAATTTAAAATTAAGAGAGTAGTGGAGTAGTTTTGGACTTGGTGTCACAAACTACCACATGTGATGCATTTGCTTATATTAGTAATAGATATCTGAATAGTAATTAGTAAATTAATTAGTAGTGGAAGTAGTGGGGGAGTTGTAACTTCTCCCGTTGGTTTCTTTATATTTCGGTATTGTAATTTTAAAGATTATGCAGAAAATATATTAAGTGTTTCTCTTTTCCCCTCTTGTTTATTTGAGAGTTTCGTTCCGACTCGAATAGGAACATTTAACCTTGCGGTACGCAACAAAAACTTTCAACTTTCTTTATTGCATTGTAATCATTCTATTTCACAATAGTTAACGATAAATCTCTCAGTTCAGTTTATTTGCAATGAATTATGTTCAACAAATACACATAAATCTTCATGGACGTTCATTAGACAAGCAAAGGGGTCCAATAAATCCCCACAAACAGAAGTTGAAAAATCAGCCATACATGCAGAAGGATGTCATTTGATTTGTCAGCTAAATTAAATAGAATTCAAAGAGAGTACGAAAAAATGCCTTAGAATGAAATACACTTTGCACCAATTTTCCAAATTTTAGCCAAGAGCAAAACACAGTTTAACAAAATTGATTACATTTGATGGTGAGTAAATATTTCCCTCGACTAGATCTCTTGGAGATACAATAGTAACAAAGACTTCTTAAGGACTAGAGGCATTAAAGTTTATGCCACAGGCAACTACCAACAAACAAACAAAAAAAAAGCAGAAAAATGATACTAATATCCAAGACTTACATAAAAGTAGTACATGGTGAATTTTCTGAAAATCTGTCAAAAATAAACAAAAATGTACAATTACACTTGAATTATTCTAATACTGCAAGAATTTTCGACCTCCTTCAATACTTACCGAATAATATACACCACTAACCCAGCTATCCTCAGTCCCCAGAGCTCTCACAAGAGCTCCCAAGATTTGCCATAATGTCATGTACCAGCAACCTTATTACATGATTACCAGACAACGTCGCAATATCAACACACTCTTGTAAGTCGGCATCACAGGCTATTAAAACCCATTCATGGTCATCATCAAGATATTTAATATCAAATGTTCCCACCTCTAACTTCAGTCTCTTTGCAACTTCTTCTTTTATCTTGACAATACCCGAATCTCCTGAAAGACGGAACCTGATGATGTCTTCTCTGTATGTGGCTTTGATAGTGATTGTTTTGGATTCTGGCCGGGCAGCAAATTGTGGTGCCAGACCAAGTGGGGCAGCCATGTACTCTTGGGGAATATTATCAGGATACGCCGTTCTTGTCCAACTATAATCCGTAGTGTGTTCATCAAATATACCTTCACTGTGTGTACATAAGTTTCTTAGATCATGAGAACTTCCAGCATCCTCAACCAGCATTACTCCAAATTGTTCTTGGGGTGCTGGTATAAAGTCATCGGGCATTCGGAATGCCGCTGATAAGTTAATTTTTTTGCCATTTTGGCTTGGTTGTTCTAGAATTATGCTTGCAGTTTTCATTTGGTGCTCGCCAAAATTTGAAATAATTTGATCATTTGGGGGGGAGTTTTCATTTCTAAGGGAGGGCGGACTACCCTGACATGAACCTTGAGAAGTAGGGGTCCCTACACTTTCTTCTCTTGAGCCACTTCTTGACCTGTTTGCGCAATCACCATTGAGAAAACCGGGAGCGAGTTTCTCATTTTCTGCTATTCCATCCCCTGGAACAACAGAGGCCTTAGAAATGTCAATCTCTTTTTTCTCTTCTTGATATTCAGAAGGTCTAGAATCGGGAGAGCTTTGTTGATTCATTCCACCTACATTTGCTGCCCAAGAAATTGAACCAACTGTGACAGGAATTGTATTTGTACCAAGAGAAGTTAAACTGAATGTTCCCTCACCACCTTGTACAGATTCGATTACACGTTGTAGCTTTGTCAGAGAACGGTTAACCTTGTTTATCTTGCGGGAGGGCCACCGAGAGATTCCATGCTGCCTACATATACGTTTCATTGTAGTAGGGCAAACTGCAAGAGTAAAATGGATGGAAAGAAGTCATTGGTTAGATTGACTCAAGTAAAAGTAAATATGGCATGAAATTGTTGGTAAGAAGGAAACTATACCACCAAGACTCTTAGCAGCATCCTTAAGACTACCAGCAAAGTATTGCTGCAGAACATCTAAGCTAATGGTTTTCTCTGCCTTCCCCCGCTTTCTCTCTGGCTTTTTGCCTATATCTTTCGCTTCAGCAGCCGATGAACCATTTTGAAATTCAGCAGCACTGCTGCTGTTTCCCTTGACCATTGTAGCATTATGTTCACCCAAAACTTCCGGCCCTTCAAAAGAATCATGACGCATGATTTTTCCATTGGGTACAAAAGCAGGCATTGGAGGAGATGTAGCAGCAAAATCAGGTTTAGAACTCGGTTTCTCGTCCATAGAGGCCTTAATAATTTCAATAGACCTCCATTCACTGTCAAGGTCTTTTCCTGACGCAACCCTGAGGCTCCCAATATGCTGCTTCATTGTCACTAAAAGGGAGTCCAACAATATTTGCTGATCGTTATAACTCTCTATGTTAGAGGGCAAGAAAAATTCTAAAACATAGTCATCGTTTCCAGTATGATTGCTTCGTAAGCAGATCGCAAAACTACTTTTCAATCCAAACATGCGTGCATAATGTACTAAAGGGTAGTCAGTTTTGCCAAACTCTGTAATATCTTCGCAGAAACACGCATTGTGAGACGCAAATGCCCTCCCAGCAACACCCTGCCCCTTTTGCAAATGATGCTCGGCACAAGCCCCTCGAAAACCCCACAGGTGAGCGTCAACCACATAAAAAGCCACGTCAGTTGTGGACATGCAAACCTGTCCCATGCAGCTTCCGTCAAAGCTGCTGCAACTTTTCTTAAACCCTCCGCCATCAGCTAAGACACTGCGATGCATGCATGGAACCCATGTCTGAGCAAGAGGCAGCTTGTGAGTTTCACAAAGAACTGAAATTATCTCCAATATTTCTGCCAGGGCATTTTGGCGACCTTCATTGCATATCTGTTACATAAGAATGCCATGCAGGAAGAGGGAATCAGAAAAAAAGTTTTTTCAAGACATAATACACTCAAATGCTTGATTTACCTGTGTGCTTTGTTGACCCAGTATATCTGAGCTTTTCAAATTCACCGCCTGCAGAAGAATTGAACATATGCTAGTGAGAATATTTCAAGGTAGGCAAGTGTTTTAATAAAGTATGAATGCAGCGGCACAAGTTCCCTCAAACATCTGGTTCGTAAACTTTTCCAAGAACCCTTGATCAGATTTAATGCACATATTCAAAAAAAAAAAAAAAATAGGTGTAAGGATTTCATTTTCTAGGAATGGAGCTTTAATTAAAACTTCAATAGACCCCCACAAAACAGGAAAACTATTTCTGATAAGAAGTCATAAAATACATATACAGAAAGCATCAATGACGATTTTTTGAGAAAATATGGTGTATCATTCTTCCAATACAAATACAGCCCGTGATTCTTTGAAACAACTTTACAGCATAAAGATTAGTTATTCTGCAAATAAATAATAGTACAAGAATCTTAGTAATTCGTAATAGAATTGGTTGGTATATATTAGCTGTTATTTGTAGCGCTATACTGATATGATGAAGAGAACAGGGAAAACCCAATAGCAATGAACTCTGGTACTAATTAGGGGCACTTAATGGAATGTGTTTTGGTCTCCTCACCTAAGCAATGATGGACTACTCACATAATGTTTCCAGAACAATAATCATTGGTGAGAACTCCATTTTATCAAAGATAAGATTTCAATTGCTAAGTAGGTAATCAATCAGTTCAAGAAAGAATACGATGGATATAGGTTCTGAAAACGATGACTTTGAATTTAGGGGTCACCAAAGCACATTAACCCGGGTGCTTAGACAAACTAACCTCAAGTGCCTTGCAAACTTTATCAACTTCAGGAGCATAATTAATCTTCTGGGAGGTCATTATGAGTTCAATTACACCAATGCAAGCCTGTCCGGAAGGCTCAAATACAGGCAAAGCTAAAGTTCCCCGAACATTAAAATTCAAAGCATGGTTCAGACGGGAGAACTCTTTGCTAGAATAGTATTGCACATTTGGAGTCCATTCTGGCAACTTTTGCCGAAAAACACGCCCTGGGAGCCCAAGGACTTCGTCCGTGTCTCCATCCACTGAAAACATATACATCAGGGAAACCAACCTATACTGATGAAGGCCATTACTATTGGGGTCAAGAACAAAGGGCTGCCCAGAAGTGGTCAGCACATTCCGTCCACCACTTTTCACGGGTGCCCAAACCTGTGCCAAAACATGTTGCTCAGTCGTGTCTTTGAAGTACCTCAAGGCCTGTGTCATCCTTTCCTTTATTATACAAGATCCATCTTGATTATCGATCGGCATGAAACCGACAAAAGGAGAAGGCACTTTTCTTTTTTCATCAACTGCAACTGCAGTTTCCATTGGCACATCAGGAATACCAGCATCTGTGTAAAATCAAAAGACAAAATCATTGGCATGTGTATAAATATAAGTCCAAACCTTTTTCTCTCTTATTTCCAAGTCTATTACATCATTAACAACTTGTAGCAGGTGTATAAAACCACCCTTCATCCAATAAAATTCAACGATCGACTAACAAAACTACAGAACGGTTGAAGGAATTTGTACATTACAGCACAATCAGCTAACAACAACCACAAACAGATACTGTCATTTCCAAACAATATACAGGAGACAGAGAGAGATAGGTTTTTGGATAACGAGATTAAATTTAGCAGCAATATGAGTCATTAAAGTTAGTTATTATAGTTAAAACCCAAATCCAAATCCAAATAAAGCACATACAATTATATCAACTAATAAACTTCACACAGCTCAAACATAGCTAAAAACAAAAATCTAACAGAGCTCTTCAACAGCTGAGAGTCAACTGGAAAATCCTAAAAAAAAATGTAAAATAATAAATCGAAAATTACTGTTAAATTAGTAGGACTGCCATACAAGAAAAGACTCTAGAACAATCGGACAGCCTGTAAGCACCACCACCAGCACCACCACCAGCAGCAGCAGCAGCAGCGGCGGCGTCGTTATTATTATGATGACTAATAAGATTGTGTTTGTCATCGGAAAACGCCCAAAGAGGCGAGCACGGCTGGTCGGAGTTTGACATCATCGGAGGATTGGCTAAAGCAAAGATCTGATCGAACGGCCAGGAAAAGTCGAGATCGAGATCCAAATCCATGAGCATAGTAGTGGTAGTAGTAGCAGTAGCAGGCGGAGGAGGAGGAGGAGGAGGAGGATTGGTTTCTTCGTCGGCGGTGTCGGAGGACATTCCGGTACGGCGGAGAAGAGTTTGGTTTTGAGTTTTGTGGAGGAGAGAGAAAGGAAGAAGAGTATTTGTTGTTGTTGTTGTTGTTGTTGTTCCATTCCATTGGTGGAATCTTATTAGAAATACTACTACTACTACTTTCTACTGCCTGCCAAGTTGATAGATGGATGCGGTATGAGGTAACTAAATAAAATAAATAATTCGGGGATTGGGATCCACTGCGGTGCACTATTATCCCCCACTCCATATTTTATATTCTGTCTTTTTACTCACTCAAAGTTCTCGAAATCTCGATTTTGTCTTTTTTTGTTTCTTGAAATCTGTAAATACTTTGAGATACAGTAATAATCAGATTTTACCACCACGTCAAACTTGGTGGATAGATTAAAAGGCTTGTATAGTTAACCAAGCCTAATGATCTTGGAATGCCTCCATAGGTCGGACTTTAATTTATTAGGCCAATGTGTTCTCTCGCTCTATTATTTAGACATACCTTCATAATGACGACTGGTTGAATGTTTGTGATTGTTTTACTTTTTAAGCAATCGAAGTGCGCTGAGCTGTCCGTTGGTGAGTCTTGGCTAAGAGATCGGAACATGCATTAGAGTTACATGAGTGCATTTTAACCATAGCGACCAAGGGATCCGTGCATAGACCGATATATGTAGAAGTCTATTTGACCTATTTTGCGGAAAAAACTTCTATGGACTTGGTTCACCCTCCCTTATGCACCGTGTGGTCCAAAATCTCTCTTCCATATTTAAATAAAAAAAAGTAAAAATAAAAACTAAAACATTAAACCCACACTCATTTTAACCTTAGTTAAGTTACTTTTTCAAAACAAAAGAAAAAAAGCTCTGATTTCATTCCCGCTACTTCACCCCCAACAAAAATGAAGATTCAGATGAGAAACACTCAGTTATCATTAAAAGATAACTGAAGAGGAAATTTTCCTCTTCGTTCTACGATTCAGCGTATGTAGTTTTTCTTTTGTCTTTGTTTTCCCTCTACGGTGAGCGTCTTCGTTTTTGGTTTACTTTCTGCATTTCTTAGTCTCCTTTATTTTAGTTGTTGCTTTCTCTGGTGTATAATCGTAGTGATTAGTTGGTGTGTATGTAAACTCAGTCTACTATAACAATATAGTTTGCCCGCCAAGTGTTTGATGAAATGGTGCAGTGAAACTCTCATGTTCTTTAATTCACAACAGCTTACTGTGTTGTTCATTTTTGTGAAATCGTAAAAAGTTACTGAGGGTTTAGCAAAAATATTTCTTTTCCTAGATTATTTGTTGTAGCACAACCTTAAAACTTATGAGAAGTTATTTCCTTGTTCTGTATCTTAGGTTGATTTTACTTCTTATTTATAGGTAATATACTGTATAACTGGTCTTTGTTATATCTTTCTCTCTGGAACACATGGCACGTCTTGTTTTACTAAAACAATTGTTACGTAAGGCTGCTCCAAGTGAAAGTAAGGCTGCAAGTAAAGAACCTTCGATGAAGCCTAACGCCACTCCTCAGCCTGTAGACGTTAGCAAGCAAACTGCTGCAGGGACCTGACTTTAAGAAAATTCGCAGATACTTGGTAAATTGGACATAAAGAAGTATCAGATTGAAAATTGTGGTTATGGCTTTTCTATGGAAGTGGGAACTTTTGTTGTATGAAATACGTAAAAGATTCAAGTCATATATTTTGTGCTTTTAACTTTTATCTGTTACTTGTAATTATATTTTCTGTTGTACCTGATGCTTTCTGTCTGTTTCTTTGTTTATGGTTATTTTTGTGTTACTTACTCACTAGTCACTACTCAGCTGCTAGTTTAAATGCCTTCTTATTTTACTTTAACGATAATTACAATATTCACTATGAAATTCAATTTATGTAAGAAAAATGACCTATGTTATGAAATTAACTGTTTTCTACATATGAAAAAAGAGCCACTGGATTCAATGAGTCACAATCGCAAAATTGATGCTGGAAGTGTTAGAATCTATATAAATGATGCTAAAAAAGAGCAATACAACTCACAGTGATGAAAATTGTTTGAATCCAAAATAATACAACTCACATTGATATTAAAAAAGGTCATAATTCCTTTACCAACAAAGAGTCATATAATTCCCATAACTGAAGCTGTCTACTAACCAGTCAAGAATTAAAACTTCTTATAATAACTCTTCTAGAGTTAAAAGCAGGAACAAAAGGCATTGAGCAACTACTCAAAAGATGGAAACAACAATGCATCAGGCCAAGTTGTTGATGAGATCGTTGGCTCTTCTGATGGCGCAACCTTCTTTCTCTTTTCTTTTCCTGTCCAAAATTCACAAGACAATTGTATTAGAAATAAAATACATAACAATGTTTAGCTAATTTCACAAAGATTTGCTTTACCTGAAGTTGCATTAGAATTTGTCTTGCTTTTTCTTTTCTTCTCCAAGTAAGTCTTTTTCCTTTGATTCTTTCCACCCTTTGGACGTACACGTTGAGGATCTAGTACAATATTGTTATCAACATGAGGCATGCCTCTATCAACATTCGGTGGAAACTCATCAAGTGCGTTGTTTCGAAGCAACTCATTAATTTTCTCATCTGCATTCCTGAAGTATTCCCAAATGACAGATTTTGCTTCTTTGCAACACTGACTTTTCAAAATCATATCATAAGCAAATCTCGTTGCACGATTACGATAAATACAGTCAGGCTCGTCAATTTCTTTCCCCAAGTTGCATGGCTCAATATTTGTAGTATCAGTTGAATATTTTGCATCTTTTTGCCATCGCTTCAAAATATAATGTTCTGGAATTCTACTAACATTTTTCATATCCAAAGCTCTCAAAGAATGTCTACATAGGATTCCACTCGACTCAAACTTTTTGCATGGGCATTTTACTTCCAGACTAGTCATGTCTAAAGAGACAACTTTTACCTTTTCAGGATTCACTTTTTTGTAAACTTCAAAAGTGAATCGTGATGCCCCAAGAGGAATTTCCACACTGCTATAACTCAAACTGCTGCTAGTAAGCTCATTCTCAAAAAACTTATATATAGCATGAGTGTAGACTTGCGACGCATGCAACAACAAAGGATTACTTGTATTTGCTCTTGGAACTTGTGAATGAACACATCGAAAGTCATCATATCTCTCACTCTCCCTCCATCTACCTAGTATTTTTTTCTCAAATGCAACAATAAAGTCATACAAAGAAGTAGTAAGATCGCATATACCATTTAGCGCATGATTTGTACTCTCACTCCGAGAAGTGGACTTGATTCCTGCATTAAACACATCGTTGTTAAATGTAGTACTCCATCTGTATCGAAGCTCATACAATCTGTCCAACCATATGTTAGCATGACCAAAAAGACTTTTTATCTTATGCCACGAATCCTCAAATTCTTTCTCATTGTCACACTTAGAGTAACACATGTGTAAAAGAGACCAAAATTGAGAATTCCCACTGACAGTACCGATATGTTTTGGTGCATTCTGGCTAATGTGCCACTGACATAAACGGTGACGCGTTTCTGGTAACTTTGCGTCAACGGCATTAATAATTGCTTGAGCCTGGTCAGTAAAAATAGTCACTGGTTGTTTCCCATCCATTGATCGCAAAAAAGTAGTGAACAACCATTCAAATGATTCAGTTGTCTCCCATGATAAGAATGCACATCCAAAGATCACATTTTTCCAGTGATTATTTATTCCAACAAATACCGCACATTTCAAGCCATACTTATTTGTACGGTACGTGGTGTCGAAGGTAACAACATCTCCGAAGCAGCCATAATCTAGCCGTGACTTTCCATCCCTCCAAAATAAATTTGCTAATCTACCTTCTGTATCTAACTCAAAATCCCAATCAAACAATGGATCCTCATCTTTTTTATTCTTAAAATAAGATAATAATCCACCAACATCACCTGCCTCCATTTTTGTTTTTCTCAACCCGTGAATAAAATTTAAGGCATCTTTTGGCATGAAAGAAACATTTTGAGGACCGCCACTTTCTTCTATTAAAAAAGAAATTCCATCCACCGGCCGTATTCCAGAATTTACAAATGTTTTCAGTAGATCTCCTGTAGGCTTCGTTATACACCTTGACGATCTCAAATAATGTCTTGCACTAGACAAAGCCAAAACATGATTATGTTCTTTAACCAAATTTTTGACCTTCCAGGCCCCATTTTTTTCCCTCTCAAAACTAATTTTTGCCTCGCATTGAGTTCTTGTATCAAGTCTTTTGTGCACAACTGTAAGACTATCTTTATCGGTCTTATTTCCTGCACAAGAGCACAAGTACCACTTTGTTTTAGGCTCTTTAGTCCCTGTAAAATAATATTGCTTTCCCTTGCGAATACTAAATCCCATGGCAAAACCAAATCGATTGTATGCTTCATAACATTCTTCCAAATCCTTATAACTCCCATTTAACAATTTCTCCTCAATTTCTCCCACAGTATTGTCAATGGGGCCTTCTTCTGTTTCTTGAACATCTACATTCTCACGGATACCACTTGATTCACCCGCTACAACATCGTGTCTTTTTACTTCCAAAAATGTAGTTTCCTCCAACTCCAACTCTGATATAGTTGTCTAACAGAGAGAATATGAACAAAAAAAAATTAGAATGATAAACAAAATAAACAAAGATGATACATTTATACATCACCAATCAGTTAAATTTTCGTGTTATAAAAGAATTTAAGCATGTAATATCTTCTTTGTGTAAACCCTACAACTGATCCTTTAATAAATGTCTAAATGCAAGAGCAGTATGCAGCTATTTGGTTTTCTAACTTTCAGTAATTGTTCTCATGAAAATAATTAAATCAAGAGGTGAAAAATGAATAAATGTGGAAGAAATACCTGTGGAGTTCCATCTCCTTGTTTATCTTGCACTGTGGAAAGATTACTGGACTGGTTTTCTAGGTTAACTTGCATTGTGACAAAATTATTGCAACAAAACTAATTCATTAATCAATTGATTGGGATTTTTTTTGACGGGCCATGAACAGTAGCGGGAATGGAGGAAATAGGGCTTTTTTCTTTTGTTTTTGATCTGAATCTTCTTTTTTGTTGGGGGTGAAGTAGCGGGAATGAAATCAGAGCTTTTTTTCTTTTGTTTTGAAAAAGTAACTTAACTAAGGTTAAAATGAGATGGGTTTAATGTTTTAGTTTTTATTTTTACTTTTTTTTTTATTTTAAATATGGAAGAAAGATTTTGGACCACACGGTGCATATGGGAGGGTGAACCAAGTCCATAGAAGTTTTTTCCCTATTTTGCCATCACTACATAATTTTTTGGTGTGGTGCCATGTGGACTAGTTGACATGGTGACACGTGTACTTATCAGATTATGGCTCATAATTCATAATAGCTAACTATTTTTCTCAAACTTTTGTGACTTTTTAAAGAATCGTGTAAGTATTGTTGCAATAAACATTAAAGGTGGCTCTCATTTTTATTTCCACGTAATCAAGAACGAGAAATACACTAAAATAATGGATATATACGAATAACTATGATGTTCCATAATTTGATAATGATTACTTGTCGTGATTTCAGGAAGCCACAACAATCTGACTTGGCGATGAAGTGTCTTAAGTTGCAACTTGCACAATTCACTATTATTTCATGACCAAATAAAAAATTAGCCGTATTTTATTAAAAATACATGGATGTTTACTTGCTAGCGTAAAAACAAATTACAATTTTGACATTCAAGGAAGAAGTTATGTTTGCGACCATGAAACTACTCAAAGCTAAACGAGTAGGTCGAAAGTGCACATCAAACTATTGTTGATTTTCAAAATGTTTGACTAAATTGATGTCTAGTAAGCTAATTTTAACCTAGATTCGGTCTAAATTTCAAGCAAAGGACCCACACCCAAAAAAATAGATGAATGAGCTTCTATAAATATCCTAGAAACCCGCAAAAAGAGGAAGGGTCGCGAAGCTCGGTTAGGTCAAATTTGACCTAGATTCCAATGTAGTCATTCTAGTCCAAATTAAATGTGTCAGACATCATTGGAAAGGTTACGGAGCCTAGTTTCAAAATCAAGACGTGGTTTGTAAGTTTGAAGCTTATTGAAGGAGTTACAAAAAGAAAAAGCATTAAACCGCACAATGCTAAAGAATTACCCGAATTTTGATGTGTTATTCCGCTCCTTATTTCAACGTAGAGTCTTGTTTATATTTTGATATGTCTAACACTTTTCAGAGAGTTTCAGAGTTAAGTTTTAAGATCATGAGAGTAGTATGTAAACTCGGCATCTTTAGAAGGAGTTATGACCAAAACGATGAAGACACGCGATGCTTAAGCATCAACTGAATTTCGATGACCTCTATTTTGATGAACATTTCGATTTTATATTTTGGTATATCCCCCCAAATCTCTTGGAGTCTAGTTTATCAATAAATGGTTTGTGAATATAGAGGGTTATAGCCAAAAGAGTGAGTTTGCTAAAAATGATGCATTAACTAGTTCTCAGTCTATTCAGCTAATGAGCCTAAATTCAACCCAAAAATCGTTGTCTCATCGTAATTCTTCTTATTTAACGTTGGATTGAAGAGAAGACTCAAACTTCAAGGCGAAATATTTAATTTAGTCCAAGATTGACTTTCACCGAGAAAAACAATGAACATAGTTTGACTTGATTCTTAGACGGGATGCCTAGGTAGCTTGTCTTAGTCCCAATATCTATTTGAAATTGACAAACTTTTGGTCCTTGTTGAAATGCTCTATCATCTTATTACTTTGACATAAAATCTTCATAACTTCAGTACAGAAGAGCTTGCGCGAGTTCCGCCCTAGCCTAGTTCATGTATATCGCTTGGAGTACATGTAAGTCCGTAAAGAACAAAATTGACTCATGCCAAACACTTAATTGGTCTGATGTACAGTGTTGACTAAGCGTACCAAGTCAGCAATTTAAAATACTCCCCATCGAACATACTTCTAATTTATAAATCATAAAATCACAAAAAAAAATATAAACTAGAGAAACCATGTTTGTGTCATTCTAATGGTAGATAACTTTGTAAGTATTTAATAAGTCAATATCGCAGTATAAAATTTGTGCATCAACTACCATAATTGGTAACAAATTGGAATTTTTTTATTTTACTTAATGCATAAGAGGTCATAGTGAGTTTGTATGCATTTATCCAAAAGAAGAGAAAAGGTCTATCATTTATCTTTGGAAATCGGAAAGATTGAGATAATTTCAATTATATCATTTAAAAGAATCAAATTACAAAATTCTTGAAAGGACACCATGCAAATCTTACTTGTATACTTCTATTAATATGGTACAAAATCTGTTTATGTATGACATTTATGTTTACATGATATTAACACAAGTCATGTTTTCTTTGCCAATAATAACGAGTGTAACTTCAAAAATGAAAGAGAAATAAAGGAAAGACAAGAGTTGAACCTTTTATTCTCTTTAAAATGATATTTGTTTGCTTGATGTTTACGGTTTATCGACAATCATTTCTTAAGATGAAATGAATAACAATATTAATATAGGAGCATTGCATATATTAAAAACGACGAATCAAGAAGAATGTTTGGAACTCTCGGAACAATACAAAAAAAAATAAAAAGAGATATTTTGAATGAGCGACAAATGAAGGACGTATGGGTTCTGTTTATAGATTTCAAAAAGTTGGCTTCTAAATGACTGGACAGACACGTTCGTTTCCACGTTACAACTTTTCCTCTAAGATTTACGCTAATTCAGTGCTGACGTGACAATTCGTTGACGTTGTTGTTGGTTGAGTTTGTAGGTGATAGTTCGCTAACTAGATGACTATTCATCTACCGGGCACTTATTTGGTAGACAACTAAGAATGTCTTAATTATTTTTATTTGTTACAATTAATTTGGAAAATTTATCAAAAAAGAATAATATTTTTAGGGGAAGCTAACCAAGTTCAAGCTCAAGCTCACTCTAACTCTAACTCTAACTCAAACTCAAGTCCAAGCCTGCCCCGAGCATGTAACTCGTGACCCACAACTCTGCCCCTAGCCGTGGCCAAGATTGGGCCGAAAATATGACGGTCGTACGTGCGCGCGCAGGACTATGAAGCATGCCATGTGGCATGTAAGTCATCCCTCATTTTAAAGACACATAGTACCCTAAGAGACCCAAACGATATTCCAAAACTAGCCACAAATAAGCTCATTATTTTAGCTCAAACTTTTCTTTACCTTTCAACTCTTTTACTTTGCTTTCTTCAAAACATCTTATTCCAACTAGCTAATTTAATTTCTCATTCACCCCAAATTGATTTTCGGTAATTAGATATACTAGATTGTTCATCTATACAAAATGTAAATTTCAATAAACTAAATATTTCAATTTCATTAAATGGAACCTATTTAGAGACCAGTTTTCTTATGTTATTATGTCTACGACTAATCAAATGGTCATTGTTTTGGCTCTAACGTGACCATTCACTACTTACCGTTTGAAAACATAGTTTTTATCAAAATCGATGTGGCAGTGTTTTGGCACTTACTTGACTTAATGAGTTTACACTCATTTTTCTCTTTTTCAAGAACAACAAACCCTTCATGTTGTTCCATGTAGGTTTCTTCATCTGGTCATTATTTAAAATGTCGCCTTGACATCCAGTTTTTATTATTTTGGTAATAAGCAACAAGGCCGAGATACAACTATAATTTTTATACTAAAAAATATTAAATATACGAAAGCATGCACACATGATTTCACAAAATTTTTAATTAAAAAGGGTAGAAAAAAAAACTTATTTGAGTTTAAACAAAGTCGTCAATGTGCGGGAAGACCAAATGTGCAAACCACTAAATCAAAGGAGGTCGTTGATGCGTTAACTGAAGATGATTTAGATTTAAACTTATATTTATTTTATTTGCTTTAGTTTTAAGAATTTGTTTCATATCACTATATATACACATATATATATATCTTTTGTTTGTCGAAAATTTTCCCGAACATTCTTACAACCACGAATTGTTATAGTATACAATTTACGACTAAACGCGTCTAATGGGGATATTTTAGGATTGGCCCAATATCATATATTGGGCTGGTCCAGCAAAGCTAGCCCGCTAAATAGTACATCGAACACCCACCATTCAATGCGGAATGAGCATCGAACCACTACGGTTTGATGCACTTTTCCCAACTGCAAATGGGGCCCGCGAGATGGGTGTTATAAATACCTTGTCCCCTCACATTCTCGACACGCATTCAAGACTCACTCGAACCTAACCAACATCGAACTCTGAGCATTCGATACATCCTTAGACCGAATTCAGAGCGTTCGACATGGAAGCATATCGAAGACACATCATTCGATACTCTACACTACATTGAATCAAGCATGTTCGACTTACTTCAGTTCGACACGGGACCACTACAGTTCCATTACTATCGAACAACCTAGGTTCGATACGTCAGCATCGAACGCACTCGTTCGACACACAACTTAGACTAGAAATTTATTTGTAATACCTAGTAAAATTGTATTAGGTGTTCCGAACCAAGCTAGTCCGATTATCTATTGATTAGCATTATTTTGGTTATTTGTGTCTTAATTGTATCATTTTACGATATTTTGTTACCTGGACAAAATAAGACCAAAATATTGTCCAAGAAGTGTCGAATATATAGTCTTCTTCGTGGTTGAATATTTCTATAATTTTTAGTAGCTACACGCTACGCAACAAATTCAACACAGGTCGGGAGAGTACTGGTGTTGAATCCAGTTCTGAGGCATGCCAGGCATATACACACAAACGATTTGTGGGAGGTGGCATCATACAATCGATCACTGGGTGATACGAAAAATAAGGAACACATATAAAAGTCTTCGTTACATATAAAGTGCAAGGGCAAAGGCACATATCAATATATGACCGTGTGGTATGACCACTGGACCGACTACATCTTGCGATTTCCCTGGTTATTAAATACTAAAAGGGGAAACTTTCCTAAAGTAACTTTTGAGGGAATACCTATATCAGTGTTGCATCAGACAAAATAAATTTCATACTTAATTTGCTCAATTATATTTTATTATTGCTCTTGTTTTTATTTATTGACCATCATATTAAACGAGAGATTCACAGGGATTCCTAATAATAAAGACTTCCAACACTTTTTAATCACTAATACTAATAGTGGTTTTCAGTGGTAAGGTTTTCTGAAAAAGAAAAAAAAACTATGAATTAGGAATTAACCGTATTAAATAATAACTTCATTCCCATAGTACAAACAAATTAACCATAACGGATTAATTTTTTCCAAGCTAGCTTATTTTGGTCTGATTTCGTCCGGGTTACAATACACCGTAAACTGTTTCATAGGGCCTGTCGAATGCCAAAATAATGTTAATCAAATAGAAATCGGACTATTTTGATCCGAAACACCTATTACAAGCTGACTAGACAGTATAAGTAAAATTACAATATCTTGATAGTATGTCGAATTGCATGAATTTCGATCTAGGGAGTATTGAATCAGGTGTGCACGATGCAGGGAATGTTGATTTGTCCAATGTCGAATCAGGGTCCTTCGATATAGGAGTGAGTTGAGTGTCGAATTGTGAGGCTTCGATGTTGGGTTGAATAGAGTTTGCTTAGTATCGAATTAGGTAGCTTCGATCGAATGCGGTGTATCGAATACAAGAGCTTCGATCGAGTGGTTAGTATCGAATGCTAAGGCTTCGATATAGAGTTGGTGAGAGCCGGTCATGAATACGTCTCGAGAATACCAGATGACGGGGTATTTATAGCCCCCGTCCCGCGGGCCCTAATGGCAATTGGGGAATGAGTATCGAATCGGGATGATTCGATCTATCGCTTAGATCGAATCCGCCCCATTCGATGCTCATTCAACGTCGAATTACATCTATTCGATATTCAATTTCATGGGCCTTCTTTCGTGGGTCAATATTGGACCTCTCCTAAAATAACCCCATCATAGCTCGTGTTGGTGCTAGAGAAAAATATTCCTAATACTAATTTGTTGTATTAACACTATTTTTTTTAGAGAAGTTGTTTTAAATAATCAAGAATCCTCGATTATGCATGCAATTCGTTAAAAAGGTTATACATTCATCATTGCTCATTATTAAGTAGTTCAAATAAAACAGATAAAAATTATAAGTATTAAAAACAGATTTTATCTTTTATTTTTAAGTAGTTATTAATAAGGGCTCCACGAAAACAAAGAGTTAGTAAAACTGACTATACATAGCATCCAGGTACAAAAAGTGAACTTTGTTTTAGTTTTCCTGCCCCCAATAATACTTGCCCGGGGAAGGCAAAGTAGGTGACCCTATTCTTCTCTGTTTTATACGGTTTAATATGATGATCAATTGTTATTTAAACTTAGGGTTTCTGTTCTATATTGCAAGTGGACGGGGCAAAGGAAAATAATTAGAGCCAAAGGTAGTCACTAATGATGGTAGCTAAACGTCGGCCTTGACTTTAACTATTTATTAAACCCTAAACCTACTTTAATCATACATATTAATTTATATTCATGAATTATTTAATGGTGATGGTGAAAGACATATAATTAGCCTCTAACATAAATATTGTGGGTTGTTCAATATATATTCCTCTATATCTCCAAAAGATGTGATTTCCTTTAATTAAGAGCTAAGAATGGTTCCTTTGCATGCTATGTTACTTAAGTAAACTATAATATATATAATAATTAATGATGGTCCCTGTTTACTTCCGCATGATCAGAAATTATTTAAGTTATATAATTATTAGCATCATGAACATATTACAGTATTAATTAATTTCTAAAACTATTGTGAGTAGTACTGCTCGAAAGTAAATTAAACCACAGCCGATAAATGAAAACAAATTATTAAGTTTAATTAAGACATTTGTCATAACATGTCGATTCAAATCGACTGAGTAGTTTAAAACGAAAAGTATATTTACTACCCATCTTCATCTTATTTTCAGATTTTGTTTTTTAAAAGCTACACACAAACAAATATATAATTCAAAAATAAAACGTAACTATGATACATGGCCTTAATTTAGGGACTCTCAGCGTCAGATGAATCTTGATGGTTGATTGGCTATGATTATGCATATTAGAAGAAAGCGGATAATTAAGTACTACCTAATTTATCAGTCGTCCGATCTAATGAGTTTTCACATTATAGTAATTAAGGGAGGAATTGTTAATATTTGTTGTCTTTAATGAAAAAAAATTAAATAATGATAAAACTAAAATAAATGACTCTTGTATCATAACTAATGATAAAATCTCATTATGTTTTTAAGGACAAATAAGGAAATTAAAAGATTGGTGTTAACATGGCTTTCTTTATATAATAGTATAGAGATATACATAATTCTATTATAATATGAAGGGGTAATTACATTAAACCCCCCATCGTATGGTCCATTTCTGAGTCAACCCCCTTAACTTTGTTTTGACTCAGTCAACCCCCCATCGTTTGTCAAAATCATCACTTTGCCCCAAGTCAACTTTTTTGCACTTTTTTCAGGGGTATTTTCGTCAAATGTTAAAAATTTTAATATTTGTTTTAAAAAATTGTAAAATTTATTAATCGACAAATATTAATTTTCGGCAAAAAAAGTTTTTTTTCAACCAAATTTATTTCCGAAATTTTTTTTTTTCGACAAATATTTTTTTTTCGAACAAATTTTTTTTTCCGACAACATTTTTTTTTTCGGCAAATATTTTTTTTCAGAAATTCTTTTTTCGACAAATTATTTTTTTCGACATAATTCTTTTTTCGAAAAAAATTGTCGAAAACAAATTTCTTAAAAAAAAAATTTGCCGAAAAAAAAATGTTGTCGGAAAAAAAAATTTCGAAAAAAAAATTGGTTGAAATTTTTTTTTTTTGCCGAAAATTAATATTTGTCGATTAATAAATTTTATATTTTTTTAAAACAAATATTAAAATTTTTAACATTTGACGAAAATACCCCTGAAAAAAGTGCAAAAAATTGACTTGGGGCAAAGTGATGATTTTGGCAAACGATGGGGGGTTGACTGAGTCAAAACAAAGTTAAGGGGGTTGACTCAGAAATGGACCATACGATGGGGGGTTTAATGTAATTACCCCTAATATGAATTATCAGAAAATAGTACACAATATTTAAGAAACAAAGTAACAATTTATAACAGAATTAATTTGATAATACAAAAAAGTACAAATCCTCCTAGAGTGGCATGTAACACGTTAAAGACGAAGCTGACAAAGAGCCTCCCGATATCTTATCATATTCCAAGATTAGTTGGCATTAGCGACGAAGCCAACTCTGGAGCTCCTCGAAATTCTTATCTTCTCACTAAGAGCCACGTCACGTGTCAAAATCTGATTAGAGCCAACTCTTACCACCATTCGAAGACACTTATCTATGATACGAGACACGGAGGACTTGACATAGTTATCCTGATTAAATCTTATCCTAGATACATTAAAATCATCCGGATATAAGGTAGTAGTAAATGACTTTCCGCCTTTGAAATATACGAGCAGCTTCCCCCACCTATATAAAGGGGATGCTCTTTTTGAAATAAAAATATCATAACATTCACACATTAATCCTTCATCTCTTAACAAACATAATAAACCCTCGAAATAATCATTCTCTCACATCCCTACTTTCTTTCCTTTCTTTCAAAAAAGATAGGTGTTCTGACACCTTCTCAATATGAAGAAAAAATCCTACCAACATAATTATATACATATGTATAACGTGTGTGTATAACATTAGATTAATGTAAAAATAATAGTAACAAAAAGTTTATATAAAACTGAGAAAGGATAATATCTACCATAAAATTATCGTTGTTACTTATCAATCAGTTTTGTTTACTAGTTTCTTTTAATTATTGTTGTTATTTTAATTTACTTTTGTTAAAGAATATTGTTAACCCCATCTTAACTGGGGCATCGTGGCCAAGGACATCGTACTACGGACCTTAGATGACCCCACGATATTCTATAGTGACCAACGATATTCTCGCAGTTATAATTCAAAGATACAATGCAGACGAAATACTCATTCCGATACCACCCACGATACCCAAGGATTTATCCACACTATCATAACGCGACATGGCTTAGAAATACTCCATGTAACAAAACATAACAGAGAGACACGTGGTCAAGCAGAAACCAGCTATCGATATCAAGATTGCTTAGTCAACTACTAAAATATCTCAATTAACCACCCGTCAAGGACTCAAGGTATTCACATGCACCGCGACACCTGCATTCTCATGTACCCCTATAAATAGGAAGATCCCTTCATAATTCGGAAATAGGTTGAATAAAATAAATCAACTTTATACTCGATTTTCTTTTGTCTTTTACATTTATACCCTTCTTACCACATCGTGAATTTTACGATATATATACGTTTTCGAAATCCATATAAAGCGTTACAACTAACATATACGTTAAATACTTTGATATCAAAACGATATAAAATGATTGTTAACAAATACATTTTAAATTATAGTAGAGATGTGTAACGTGTAGGAAACATCATACACATTTTAAATAGATGTCCTACATAATACCGTAATTAAATTTAATTTTGCATATAAAATACGTTATGTAGTGCGTCTGACACGTGTTTAAATAGTGTTGAAAAGTACAAGTAAATGGCTTTAAACATTGCATTATATAATTCTTAGAAGTGCTGCAACATTATTTTCATACTAGAAATTGAGCTAATTGAAAATACACTTTTAAATAGGAAAATGATGACATCGTGGGTAAAATGGAGAAAGTATTATAAACCATTGTCAACAAAAATATCTGGATCGACATGGTTTAAAAAAAAAGTATATATATCTGGACATCGATGTTGAAAGACTAAAATAGAAATTAATTGTGAATAACAAATACCCAATATAGTTTGTAGTTTAAAATTGAAGAGAATCAGATTGAATTATTTTATTGGATATGATGGGTCCATGTTCGATAATGAAAGAATACGCATTGGTCCAGACTCCAGCTGGAAAATCCAAATAATAATAGGAACGCAATTTCATTCATCGCTGTCAAGACTCAAGATACAAGTTGTGCCTCTTGTTTTGGAGATTCCGTTGGTGGAGTCTTATATTTTAATACATAATATAATTATTATTCTTTACCATTTTCAACATATATATTCTCACCACTTCGTGAGAATCCATGCACAATCACAAGTTGCATATTTCAAAATATTCCAATGCCGTTTCCTGTACGAAATACCAATTAACTTAGAACTTAATTATTTTAAAAACTGTTTTTATTTAATATTTTACCAAATGAGTCAAGTTTATTTTAATAGAATCTTTCACCATGAATTTCTTATCCAAGTTAATGGGATTCTTAAAAATCATCTTCTTTTTTTTACTAAGGTCTGGACGTGCGTGAGACATTAAACCATTTTGATTTAATCTTAATTAACGTATAACTATTTAGTTTAACTCAATATAAAGTAAGTAGCATGTCATTTTGGCAGTAAATTTGTAGTATTATCATTATTTTTCAGAAGATTTGCCCTCCCAAATTGTTCGTTTTTGATACACTGCAACCTTATATCGAAACATTTACCAGATTCCCGTCAAATTATATATCTTTGGTGCTTTGCATCCAGAGATGTATATATTTGAAGTATATATAGTGAAGAAATTAAAGAGCTAAATTCTGTCATATCATATTTGAACATTACTTTTTCTTTTCTTTTCTTTTTCCTTTTACTTTACACCTGTGAAATAGGTTTTTTTTCTACAATTCAACTTTTGAAAATAAAAAAATAATAATAATAAAAAACAGAACCAAAAATATATGTTCTTGATAGATAAAATAAACGGAAAAAACAAACAAAAAATGAAATACAGCTAAAAAATTATGAAGAAAAAATAAAACCAAAATCTGACTGGGCAAATGGTAAAATCTATATCACTGGAGGACAATAGATCATAATCATCTTTTTGCATGGGTCGATTCCCCCAAAATGTGAACATGAACTAGAAATCTATCTTTCAATTTATTGATTAAAACCTCAAGATTTAAACATAAAACTGAACTCCTTTGAAAATTTTAATATTAATTATTTTTCCGTAGTTGTTCATTCAATTTATCAAATAAAAGAAAATAATATTAAAAAAAGAAAGCAAAGAAGAGGAGAAGGTAGCAGTACCCACAAGGCCACCATCGCCTCCTACAATGGCCATATATATCTGGCAGCATTTCTTGGCGGACTTTTTTTTTTTTTATTTGTTTTTCTCTTGGGCCGTATTTGTTTATTTCTTTTTCGATTGTCCTTGTTGATTCATTCTGAATAAATAAGCTTCTTTTCTGTATTTTCCTTTTTTTGTCAAAAATTAAAATTTATCTTTAACAAAATTAAAAAGACGATGTTATCTATGTAATAATACACAAACACAAAATTAGATGTAAATTATCAAATATTTGGCCTCTAATTTGAAGTTAAGTTGAAGGTGTGATGCGGCGAAAAACGAAAGAATTCCAGGGTGCATCGTTTTATTGATTTCTTCTATCTTTTGGCCTCTAATTCCTTATCTTAGTTGTAAAAAAAGAAAAGGATTCTTACTTCCGTACTGCGACTCAGCTACTGGTGTGGTTGTAGGAGATTAGGAGTACTTGGATAAATTCGTCCCCGCATAAAACTCAGCACTATGCTTAGAGCCACGTGGATAACTCCATTATCATCCACACCATTTGGTGACGCACATGCTTGCGTAACAAACTGAGCTCTCTCGAGAATTAAGACATTTTCATTGGTCAAACACCCTTCTTCGGGAAAAAAAAAATCTAAGGGTGTACGCATCCGGATGCACAAAATTTCACCCAATTAGCAACGTTGACACTTGACACGCGGGCGTGATTAAAAATTTATTTAAAATATAATATAATTAATTTATATAGTAAATATTATGCTTGAATATGTAAAGTTATTTTTTTTTTTATATATAACCTTCTTCTTATGTAGGAGAAACTAAGTAATGATTTCTTTTCTTTAATGAGAAGGCTTAAATAATATTAAATCTAAAATAAATTATAGTTATATTCTAATTAATAACAAAGTTTAATGGTGTGTTACGGATAAATAAGAAAATAAAAAATTGTTGTAACACTGTTTTTTTTTTGAAAATAGAAAAATTATGTTGAATTCGCCTACAAAGTTTAATTTGGGAAGTATGCCGAAGCTAGAATATCAAGTTGTGCTATGTCGAAATGAGCTTGGTTCAATATATTAAATTTAAGATTTAGTAAGAATAGTCAAAAGTAACATATTTGAAATTATCGAGATTCAAACTATTTATAAATCTCAAATGTAGGATCACGCATCACGTTTCTCGATAGTTGTCGAGTATATGTCGAACCCATCAATTCGTTATAAAGTCGTCCAGACCAATTTGATTTTGTTGAAATTTCGAGTTTCAACATAGCTAATGTCTAAACAATTTAGTTCGACACATTGGCAGTTTGATTTTGCATGTTAGTTCAGGTCCAAACCATTTTTAGGCTGGCACGCGGCTCATCATAAATATCCCATAACAAATTTAATGCAGTACAAGCGCTATATAATAGTATTGTTTGAATCCATACAAATGAATCTTAAGATATTTAACATATATGATCCATTGAATTTATTTCTTTATCTTGTTTTTTGTTCTTGCAAAATAAGATGTTGTAAAACTAAACGAGACATAAATCACTTTCCCATGAAGTGAAACTAATGATTTGAAAAAATTAATTCTCAAACGTAAATGCGCTCAATCCTCCAAACATATAAATTAATCGATAAGATCCCATTAAGAAGTTGGTCTAATCTTAACTGCCAAATTAAGACAAATAAGTATCCCCAACTCCAAGTTTAGATCTTAGTGGCAAAAGGATTTAAAAAGCAACAAATCACAAATCATTGATTTTTTTTTTTCATATGCCGAGCACCAATTAATTGTACGTAGTTTTTAAACATCCACTCAATGGGGTGTCAGTGTCATCGCTTCCACCTCCTCTTCTTTGTCCCCAAATTGCACCCGGTCTGCATCATCAACTTTTACCAATTTCATTTGTTTCTACTTACAACAAATATCAATACACTAATAAAAGTAATCAATAACTACAACAGGAAGAGTTAATGTCAAACAAATAAATTACCTCAGTAAGTAGCATAATTTGATATAAATTCGTTTCTTCTTTGTCCCCATGTTGCACCCAGTCTACATCATCAACTTTTACCAATTTCATTTGTTTCTACTTACAACAAATATCAATACACTAATAAAAGTAATCAATAACTACAACAAGAAGAGTTAATGTCAAACAAATGCATTACCTCAGTAAGTAGCATAATTTGATATAAATTCGTTTGGGTTATACGAAAGACAATAAACAAGTGCAACTAAGTCTAAATACACAAAACTATCCTACTCTAGACCCCGATGAGGTCTTGTGATCAACTTTATCTAGAACACTTAGACTCTGACTTTAAATGATGCTCTAGTTGTGCTGAATATGTCGAATATCTCACGATACGTAGGGTGTCTATTATGTCGAGTATCCTGATGCGTCGGTTATCTGGATACGTTGAGATTCTGCTAGTATGTCGAAGGTAAATACTCGGCGTATGAGAGGTGAACTGTAGATGGCAATAAATGGCTTACCTTGATTGCCAGGTTCAGAGTATTTATAAGCCTTGAAATGCGGGATCACACGCTGTATTTTTTAAGATATGTCAAATTTACGGGGCACTTCGTGCATAAATAGCCGACATATAATTGTCGAATATATCAGGTATATATACCCAACATATCTAGAAAATGAGATTCCCTCTACACATTGGGTAGGTCCAGATTGTCCTCGACTTCTATAACAACCCAAATCATGTAGGTCTCAAATTTGGAAGTCATAGTCGGAGAGATCAGTTTTCAAATTTAGAAATTAACCGTTGGGTTTACCGAGTTTCCGAAGTCATTCTTATGACTTATAGCCCCCCCCCATTCATAGACAAGAAAATGGGTTTAACTGGCTGTGAATTTCCAGGTTTGGTGCGATTTTTACATGTGTCGAATATTTTACCCTTTGTTGAATTTTTCGCCTGGCATAAAAATTCGACATGCGCATTTATTGTAGAGGTGGTTGGAAATTTTGTCGATATATAGGTCGTGGGTGGGTGACGGAATTCATTTCACTCTTAGCAAAGCTCTGCTGAAATTAGCTATGACGTTCAATTTATACGTCGAGCTTTTCCAGGTAAGCCGAACAAAAAACTCAACGTGAGGGCAATTGTCAGTGTAACCATGAAGCTAGGTGAGAGTGAGTGGGGGGGGGACATAAAGAATCATTCTAGAACTAAGATCCTAGCCTAAAGGTACTATAATAGTTGGAAGGGAAGAAGGTTATCAAATCAGTAGAATAGAATGTTGCTTTCCTCTTAATGGTTGTTCAAGCATGCGTTAGTTCAGAGTCGGCAAGAACTCTTACCCCAACGTGCTTTTTCATTCATCCATATTTGACTAAGAAGACGTGGATCCAAAAACCTGGCTCGGAAGCTATGAGGTCCACTGAAAATTCCAAAACAAATATGAATATGCTAAAGAGTTTTCTTAAAAGTCGCCTTTTCTTTCATTGTTCCTTAGAACATTAGAAAAAGGAATAATAAGCACTAAGGTTAATTCGAATAGTCAGAAAGGAGTCAAGGATCGTAGATTTGTCCGCTAAAGCAGAAAATGAAGTTTGTTGTTATTGACTTCCGGCTGCCTATTCAGCTATATGAAATAGAATTCATTTCCTAAGACTTTCTACTGGAGAATCCTAAGGTCGAAAGAGAAAACGTGAATCTATGCTTTATATGTTTCAATCGGACACCAATGGATGCGTTTGAACTCAAGATAACTAGCAGAAAAATGCTTTCTAGGTTTTTCTTGCATCTCCAAAAGAAATGGTCCATTTATTGTTGGGCAAACGATGAGCATTGACCCTGCACATCAAGGGTTTAGCCCTAGAGCTTACATCAAGTGGGCTTGACCCGCTGGAGAGAGGCGGCTCGATAGGGAATGAATGAGAAATTGCAAAGGATGACTTCTTTGTTGGTAAAACGAATATGCAACCCTTTTTATGTGGGCATTGGCGAAACGAATATGCAACCCATTTTATGTGGGTCATTTTTATCAGTTTCACTTTTAGTCATTATAGTTCGAAAAAAAGAGAAAGTTTATTCTACAGTAATCATTAATTAAGTTTCAATGAGTCAATTTTCTTTGGTGAAATTGAATCCATGAATGAACGAATTAATGTTGTACAAAATACTACTTTTTCCACCAATAATTTTTAATTTTTTTGACAAATGTCAAAAATTTGATATATGCGGAGATTCGACATATTTTAATAAGTAAAAAAATTTGCGCTTGAATTGTACTGACCAGGGATTTCTCCTTTTGGGTAGGTATTCTACTTATATGATTGCTTCCAAACCTTATCTTAGAATGACAAAAAGAGCTAATAAGGAAGTTAAGAAAGAAAGAGCTAAAGGTAGGACAGCAACCCCAAGGAAAAAGTGTAATTTTGTGTAGGTATTCTACTTATATCATTGCTTCCAACCCTCACCGTCAGGTAAAAAAAAGTGTGATCAGTTCTTTTTATTACTATGCACTGTAGCAGCAGTGTGTTTATGGTTGTTTCCTTTTTATTTTTCAGTGTCTACAATATTGGGTCAAAGAGATAATAGATCTATGTCCAGTTTAGGAGAAAGTAATTCGGAACACGAATCGAGGTTAAAGAGTGTGGCGCAAATTGTCCCAATAGCCCCTATGTCTCACGAGGAGGTGAAGCCAAAGAATTTGAGGGGGTCATAGATCGCGAAGGCATTGATGCGTTCCTCGCATGTACGAGTCAGGACTTAGCTCTGGACGATGGGTTGACAATTTTGTCTGATGAGCAGGAAGGTTCAAACGAGGATACTACATACTTTGAGAATAATGAAGAAGGGGAGAATGATCGTAAAGAATATAAGGCTGCAGCAGACTATCGTACCACAATATTGAGCGTTCTGAGAAATAAGGAGTATTACTTAATGAGTATTGTCTTGATGGCTACGAGATTAGGCTCAATACACACATCTTTGGAAGGGTGGATTACGATTTTTGCTAAATATTTTGGGAACATACCACAGTTTCCTACCGCGCCAGCAGTGGCTTAAGGGTATACATATCCGACATATCCAGCGAATTGGCTTACTCCCTACGCATTGGGGCCTACATTGTCCTCGACTAGCATAATAGCCCATATCATAACAAATTATCTTTTATGATACGAAAAAGTAATTCATTGTCTTTAATCTCGTGTCTCGATGTAATCTTCTAAGGGTTTTTTCGCAAAATACGTATGTGGTATAAATATAAGTCCATTAATATTCCCGCAAAAAAGAATAGATAAGTTATTTCTGGTCGGATTATCTCTTATATTCATTCTTCATATCCATGTACTATTGAGTGTCTAATTACTGAATTACTAAAAAAAAATTCAAAATAAATTTATTCACCAATGTGAAATTACCCGAGATTGAAATAATTCTGTTTGGTTTTGATCGACAAAAATATTTTATTAATGAGAAAAGGAACTAGTACAAGAAATACTCAGATTTGTTCATAGAACATTGTGGCCACCTATACCAGTCCCAGATATAAAACAAAAAATAGTAAACTTTTTTGTAATCCATACAGAAGAACTAATTTTAGTTTGGTCAACCATCCTTGAAATGTCTAAGGCTTTATTCTTAAACAAAACATGCTTTCTAGCTTTCCAAATTTTCAAATCACTAAACTTAAGTTAATGCTGCCGATCTTGTTCAATTTTGTACCCGAGAACAACTGGGGATTTTGGCTAAGAGACTACCAATATTTCATGGAAGAATAACGACGAGGCCGAGACGTCGAGAAATTTCCATCCAAAAGAGAAAGGCTTTCTCGCATTCATAGAATATATGATCGGTTGTTTTCTGCTGAGAAACTATATAATGTGTAATATCACCGCTCATCATAGAGACACTCCCTAACACGGTTTGATTTTGTCACGATCTTATTCTAGAAGGTTTTCCAAATGAAAGAAATAACCTTCAAGGGCGCGCCAATGGACCATGAATACTTTGTGATTGAATTGGAGATTTAAGAGAACTTTTGAGTTGAATTTTGTTATGGATCAGAGTAGTACTAAGTCCACACGTATGGTCAAGCCTCCATATTGAACCGTTGACTATGAAGTTTAAATTGCTAAACTTATTTTATTAGTTGTTAATATGGAATGTTAGCCGTTAGAATTTTAGTCGTTAATAATATCTTACTTGATAAGATTTGATAGAGCATAATAAGGGATTTTAGTTGCACTTTGCTCTTTAAATACACCACTCATGTAATTATGCGGATCAAGAAGAATCAATTTATATTTTAATTATCTAGTTAAACTCTTGTTCTTCTCTATTTTATCTTTGAGAGTTAGTTTCTTACTCGAAAAGAAACAAGTGCATAAATTTTTTTTGCTTTCATTGCTCTGAACCATGGATCCGAAAAACACGAAACTCACATCCACTTAGCCCGCTTCGTCTTCCACAATTGTTGACGATGAACAAGCTACTCCGGAAGCCATGATTGTCATGCAAGCGTCAATTTCGACGTTGGAATCCCAAGTGGCACAAAACGAGGAAAATTTCAACACTATGCTTGCCACGTTAGCTGACATGAGAGCTATGTGTGAACGTACCAACCAGCTTGCCCTCTAACATCATGCCACCCCGCCTCCACCACCACCGCAACAGTACCACATTGGCAACCCATCACAACCTCCACATCATTCCATTCCACCTCCACCACCAGCACCGCAACAATACCACGTTGGTAGCCCATCGCAGTCGCAAACTTTCAACCCGATTTTTGTTTTGGAAACTGATAATTTACCCAAACCACCCCAATTGAATCTTGCTACTTTTGATGGCACCAATCCCATGGACTAGGTGTCCCAAGCTCAACATTTTTAAAATTTATAATATTCATCCTGATCAAAGAATCTCACATGTCTCTTTTAATATGCAGGGAACCGCACTAAGTTGGTTTAATTGGCTATCCAATAATAATATGCTCGGATCTTGGGATGTTTTTATTCAAGATTTACTGCTGCGTTTTTGGCCTTCATCTTACGAAAATCACCAAGCGGTGCTTTTCAAATTGCATCAAGTTGGATCCGTGATGGATTATCAAAAAGAGGTTGAGCAACTTTCTAGTTTTGTTAGTGGTTTAAGTCATGATGATTACTTGAATTGTTTCATTTCAGGTCTAAAACCATATTTACGTGCGGAGTTAGTGGTGTTCAAACCTCGCACTCTCGATCAAGCTATTGGCCAAGCCAAACTCCTTGAACAAAAAAACCGTGATACTCTTCAACGCTATACTTTTCCTCGCACCCAAAACACACAAAGCTTCCTACTCCCAAACACCCATCTACCACCACTCGAACTCAATTACCTATCCGACGTCTAAGTCTAGCTGAGATGCAAGATCGCCGCCTTAAAGATTTATTCTTTAATTGTGATGAAAAATCTGGCTAAAATCATAAATGCAAAACACAACAATTTTTAATCTTAATGGCTGACGATGAATCCCAACCCGATGAGGACACCCTGGACGATCCATAATTGGCTACTGCCTTTGATGATGCATATCCTAAACCCAGCACCCCACAACTTCAAGATGGTCCTTTTCATTTGTCAATGGCTGCCTATATGGGTCTTTTCTCTCCCCAAACTCTACGTATTGTTGGTTATATTAAAGGTAAACCCGTTACAGTTTTAATTGATACAGGTAGTACACACAATATTGTACAACCTCGAATTGCAGATCATGTGGAGATCCCAATCGTTGCTTCTCAACCTATCAACGTGATGGTCGTAAATGGCATATTTTTACAATGTGAAGGGTTGTCCTCTACTAATCTCGTCCTCGACGGCACAACATTTCAGGTTCCATTATTAGTACTTCCTATTCAAGGAGCAGATGTCGTTCTTGGTTGTGCTTGGATTGCAACAATAGGTGATTTTTGGGGTAACTATTCAGTGCCTCAATTAACATTTTACCAAGATGGCAAGCTAATTACATTGCGAGGACCTACATCTGTAGGACCTGCATTACCTGCTCAGGTTAAAATTTTAATTAGTTCAAATTCAGTTACTTCTTTACATATATTATCTTTGAATACTGGAAATCTGTCTCAGTCTGAAAATCATAGTTGTCCCTCTTTTATTTCAAATCTCTTCACTCAATTTAAAACCATTTTTGAAGAACCTACTACCCTTCCCCCTCACCTCATCCACGATCACCGTATTCATTTGACACCATATTCCACACCTGTGAAATCTCGCCCCTACCGATATCCCCAATTTCAGAAAGAAATCATGACTAATTTAATAAAAGAAATGCTTACTTCAGGTCCACTTCGGCCTAGTACGAGTTTTTTTCTTCACATGTTTTATTAGTCAGGAAAAAGATGGTACATGGCGTTTTTGTGTGGATTACAGTAGTTTAATTGCAATTACCGTAAGGAATAAATTCCCCATTCCTACTATTGACGAATTACTTGATGAATTGCATGGTGCAACTATTTTTACTAAGCTTGATTTAAGGCCTGGTTATCATCAAATCAGAGTGACCCCAAAATACATCTATAAAACAACATTTCGTACATGTGATGGCCATTACGATTTTTTTGTTATGCCTTTTGGCTTAACTAACATCCCGTCTACTTTCTAGTCGGCTATGAACAACCTTTTCCATGAGTATTTACGTAAATTTGTTTTGGTATTTTTTGATGATATCCTGGTTTACAGTCACAATATTTCAGATCATGAAACTCATTTACGTTTGGTTTTTCAGCTTTTACATTCTAACCAGTTTTATGCAAAAGTATCAAAATGCATTTTTTCCACCCCTACTGTTCATTATCTTGGCCACATTATTAGTTCGGCAGGTATATCAGTTGATCCAGATAAGGTTATCGCGATGGTTAATTGTCCCGCACCCACAACACTAACGGCCCTACGGAGATTTTTGGGGTACACGGGATACCACCACAGGTTTGTTCGTCACTATGCTACTCTCACCGCTCCCCTCACCAATTTATTAAAGACGAACAGTTTTACATGGGATTCAACAGCCCAACTCGGCCCACAATAAAGAACTCTATGGCTTAGTTGAAGTTGTAAAAAAAATGGCGCCACTACTTGCTTGGCAGAAAATCTGTGATCTATACCGACCAACAAAGTTTACGTCCCATTTTAACCCAAGCTATTCATACTCCGGCGCAACAAAAATTGATGGCAAAACTGATCGGGTATGATTACGAGGTAAAATACAAACCTGGTCGTGATAATGTCGTGGCAGATGTCCTCTCCCGTGTCGATTCTGCTTGTTATCTTGTTGTCACAGTTCCTCAAAGCCCACTAGTGGAAGCCCTTCGCTGCTTTTTTGCAACCTCGCAAGAAGGACAAACATTGCTCAATAATAAAATTCAAAATATGCAAAGTGATAGCAATTATCAGGTCAAGGAAGGACTTCTATTCTACAAGGATCGACTTTTTGTACTATACACAAGTGACCTACAACAACAAATCCTACATGAATTCTACACCACTCCTATTGGAGGTCATTCAGGAGTAAAGGGCACATTATCTAGAATATCAACAACCTTTTTTTGGCCCAAAATCAAACAAGCAGTCACAAAATTTGTCAAAGAATGCCATATTTGTCAACAACAGAAGTATTTAACCACCAAACCATTTGGACTACTTAATCCACTTCCGATACCAAAACAAGTATGGAGCCACATAACTATGGATTTTAGCACCCATCCGCCTTGTTCTAACGGTAAAACGGTTATATGGGTAATGGTTAACAGGTAAAGCAAATTTAGTTACTATATTCCGTTACCTACCAAATTTTATGTTGCATATCTTGCTTCCATTTTCTTAAATGACATATACAGTGTTCACGGTTTACCTTGCTCAATTATTTTAGATAGAGATCCAATCTTTTTAAGCAGGTTTTGGAAAGAGTTATTTAACAAGTTAGGCACATCATAACACGACAATTCAACCTATCATTCAGAATCAGACGGCCAAACTGAGGTGGCCAACAGATATTTGGAATGCTATCTCATGTGCTTTACTATGGACGAGCCAAAGCACTGTACGAGATTTCTTCCTTTGGCACATTTATGGTACAACACAACTACACATTCATCCATAAAAACGACACCATACAAAGTCATGTTCGTCAGAAAACCAACACTATCAAAGGACTACGTCGCAGGTAACTCCGACAACGTTACAATTATCACAACTCCATCACATAGAAACACAGTGTTGCAAAAGATCAAACAGAATATGCACCTCTCACAACAACGTATGGTTTCAAGCCAAAATCAACGACGCACAAATATCACATTCAAAGAAGGTGATTTGGTATACCTTAAACTCTGGCGATATCGGTAGATCTCCGTTCGACAAACCAAATTTCACAAGCTATCCCATCGCTTTTATGGCCTGTATCGAATCAGTCTTTGCATCGGATCCGTCGCATATGAACTCGATCTTCCAGCGAACTCCAAAATCCATCGGGGTTTTTCATGTCTCGTTGCTTCGTCCTTGCCACGGCGCAACATCGACAATGCCACCTGCACTGCCTCCATTGAATCCAGAGGGCGAACTCATTTCAACGCCGCACAAGATCTTTGATAGCCGTGTTCTTTGTAAAAGAAACAAAATGGTGAAAGAAGTGTTAGTCTTATGGGAGGATTCATCAATTGAAGAAGCAAGTTGGGTGCCTTATGATAATCTAAAGGGGAGATTTCCAGATCTACAAAAGGAGGCGGATTTTGAGAAGAGAAACCCTTGTCACTACACACCACCACAAAATAAGGAAGGTTGCCCTAATGCCTCTCACTCTTCTCAATCACACACTTTAAGCTCTACAGATTTTAGTAATTGGGTTTCTATATTAGGCCGTGTGAACAAGGGCCCTCTTCAAGAGGAGGGAAATGTTATGGATCAGACTAGTACTAAGTCCACAAGTATGGTCAAGCCTCTATATTGGACCGTTGACTATGAAGTTTAAATTGCTAAACTTATTTATTAGTTGTTAATAAGGAATGTTAGCTGTTAATAATATCTTATTTGATAAGATTTGATAGAGCAGAATAAGTTGATTTTAGTTGCACTTTTCTCTTTAAATACGCCACTCATGTAATTATGCGGATCAAGCAGAATCAATTTATATTTTAATTATCTAGTTAAACTCTGGTTTTTCTCTATTTTATTTTTGGGAGTTAGTTTCTTACTCGAAAAGAAACAAGTGCATAACAAACTTCATATGTTGATCTAGTGGTATAACATCACCGGTTATCGACATTCCATTTTCACCCATCCTAAACATCCCTAGATGGAGTCAAAGCCCCAATAATGCGTTGTTACTCCTCACTATAAGACTGTTCTTGTGCACATAATTAATGCCTAGTCCACCTCCGGATATTATTCCTCCACAAGAATTTTTCTTCAAGATGCGACATTATCCAGTGCCAATAAAACACATTACCAAGGATATGATCCATTGCTTATACAACACGATAACGCCTCATTCCGGCCTGCTTAGCCTTGAGACTCCTTTTGCAGTTCTCGAGTATTACCAGGAATCAATTTTCTTCGGGTGGCTCTGTGGATATGATGTTCCAGCGACACGAAGTAACCTGCAAAAACGTTATGTTTCCATGGATAACATGTGCCCACTTTGCCACTTCGAACCCAAAACCTCAAACCACCTCTTCGAATGCCACTTGCTCTCTGAATCTTGGGCATTCTTTACACTCCCTCGAAAATACTATTCATTTTCTAGGCACTCTCGAGGGCTAGCTAGAATGAGCTTATGTTCCGCCCCATTTCTACTATACAAGCATTATCTACTACATTACCACCACTCTTCGCAATATACCAAAAGCTCAACCAACCAAACCGTGCAATGGACCATTTCACATATTGCATGGAACCCAACTTGGGGGAGGGGGCATCATCAAAATCAATTGTGATGGCTCGTCCCTCGAAAATGCGGGATCGTCGGGCATTGACGATATTTTTTGTGAATTACTTTTTTTTGTCAGATTTTTCGTGACTTCACATTTTTTTTAGCATTCTCAAAGGACGTGGGAACAACCACTAACACTATCGCCAAACATGACACTATTCACGAGAGAGTGCTTTACACTTTATAGTTTTCCATTACTAATGTGGTTTTAGAACTAGATTCTGTATTCGTTTTTTGCAGTCTGGCCTAGACGTTGGGCCTTACGGCCTCTGTAGACCAAAAGATGATCATTCGACATATGTGGGGGATCGGGAGTAGTGTGTGTCCTGTATATATTATGAGTTAAAGAACATAGTGGATGATATGCTAGCCGCTTGGGGCTTCAACTGAGTTTAGCCGATTGTCTCACGCAATCTCCCTTTTGTGGCACTTGGCTAGCTGCTTCCCAGATTGAAGTTTTTTGTACTGTATGATAAATATTATAAATATATTTGTCCTTTACGTCAGTCCCGACCCTGTAATTTAATTATATTATTTGTCAACGGTTATAAATAAATAAAAAATCAGATTACATTGTTTAAAGAGAAAGGACCAAAAGAAGCACACTATTAGTACGCATTGGCATATCTTAATAACTGCATCCACTCTAGCGAGAAAGGGAATATATGAATAAAAGGATATGTTGATGGCGGTCAATTCGCATTCCTAAAACTATAAGGTCCCCTTTGTAGAACAGACATAATATCTTTTAAGAAGATATGCATCTTCGGCTTCGCTTGAGATTTTACTTTGACACTAATAGTTTGGTTATCTAATTTGAATGTGAAGAAGGCTCTTGAACTAGAATAACGAGAAGGCAAATACATAAAAATTGTCTTACTTCTTATGGTAAGTGCAGAATGATTATAATGAGTCAATGACCATGTACGTGCACTTTTTGTGGATCTTAAGATGGGGAAATCTCAAGATATATATAGTATAGAGATCGCTTGCCATATTAATTATAGGGATAAAAGTATCAAAAGTCAAAATCCTAACTTACTAGTCCTTTTGCGACTTGTCCCTTAAACAATTTATTTCACTACTATACCTCTTAACCTTTGTCAACTTGTGTCTTTTATCCCACCATTGTATTTTTGGCCATTTTTTACCGAAATGTTCTCCATCATGTTACTCATGCATATTGTACAATATGCATTTTGCTAGTTGGTTGTAAAAAATGGACGAAAAAACACCCCAAACCATAATTATTTTAATAAGAAAAGACCAAAAATACACTTGTGGGGTTATTAATACAAGTTGGCAACGATTAGGGGGTATAGTGGTGAAAACAATTCTCGAGTGGGCAATGTTAAAAATGCCCCATATGTTATGTGTGGTTTGATGTTTTTATTCCTTAATTAAATTTCCGTAACATGCGTGGAAAATTATTTCAATTCAATTTTCTTTCTTCTTACTGTTGCCTTTTATTTTATTTTATTTTATTTTATTTTATAAAGACTATTGTTGTTATTATTGCTGCCATTTTTTAACTACAGTGTTAAATTTAAACGATAATTTTAGCATTAAAAATAAAATTTTATATATACATATATATGGATGCGTTTTTGTTGAAATGTATTCGGTAATGTCATTAGTAATACTATATAAAGTATCATATAAATAGACATTACGCCTGCGAGTGTGTAAAATTTTTTAATACATTATTTATATGCAAAAGCAATGATTTTTGTTTTTACTATGCAAAAATATATCGACTTATCCATATTTATAAACTATTTCGATTGTATGAATTCCATGCAACCGTCTTTCTTTTTCAAATAAGATGACAAAACTGTTACTTTAAAAATCTTGAATATTTTAGATCTTAGTGGTAAGTGTGCAAACATGATCAAATCTATGGAGGATGACACGATATTCAAAAGCAAAAAAACTTACGAAAGCAAAAATATGGAGGAAGAAGAGTACGTGCAAAGTGAAATGCATGATAATCACTTGATTCAAGTTCCAGAACCACAATTAGTGCTTGACCACATAAACATAACCTGTAATATTGGACATTTGTTTATATGTTTATGATTATTTTGTGAAAGTCAACCACAAATCCACAATTGAATAATCAGTAGTTATTGTCAAAGACATTTTCTGATTAAAAAAACTTATGATTTTGACAGGTCAACACATAATTACTTTACACTGTCGCCAGTTAAAGATTCATGAGGTACATCATTTGTTGAACTAATAAAGTAATTGCAATGAAATGTGTAGCTTTGTACAAATTCTACCATTTATGGACAATATTGCTCGACTTCGAATTATGCGCGTGCATTACTAATTTTATTGGGAATTCCTATATTCTCTTACAACTTAACAAACCTATCACTATTATTGATACAACTTTTTGGTAAAAATCATAACACTCGAAACCATATGGTTGTACAATATTTATTGATAAACAATTAGCTACTTGGAAATTATATTAGGCTAGCTAGCTTTGAGAACAAAACAAATTGGGTCTCTATTATATTTGGACCATACTAAGCTAATTAACATGGCCCAGTACTGGCCCAATATAATCCAAAAAAGGAATTTTAGTGGGATCTCTTAATCAGTTAATTGTTAAATACTAATAAATGGAGTGAGGTTCTTGACTTCTTGGTACATAACATCAAATTACCAATGAAAATTTCTATATCTGTAGGAGGTCAAAGAATAAATGCTAGCAAGCATGCAAAAACCCTATGCATAACCAACTTGTTGGTGGTTCCTCTATCTTAGGTCTGATTATATTGTTTTTGCTGCATAGAGAGTCTAAAACCATATTTCGAGTGCATTTGATTCGTTGATTTTTTTTTTATGTGGACCTAGTACTTTAGTAATATTATAAGAATAGTTTCTTGATAAACTTGCTAAACTAGTAGCAAGTTGGTTGCACATTGTGCCATAGGTCAATCAACTTGGATAGAGGTCCTGTTATTTTAAGTTTAGGCTTTGATTCATGCAAATAGCTGCGACAGAAGTTGGTATGGGGTGATGTAATTTTGGATTTTGAAGTTCGCCAATTGTATATATATTTATATTTGTATGAATCTTCTGTTGTATCTTATGCACCCTTCAAATGCAAGTAGGCAACCGGCCAATATATATTTTAACCATTTCAGATTTGCTCTCATTCAAATAAGTTGAATATATAAAGGACCAGACAAAGTATTTATAATTTTTCGACTGACCATTGACATTCTTATTTATTTGCCGTGTCTAAACTACTACCATAAACAACTAGCAAACGTGGTTATCGTTTTATTTAACCATTTCGAAGTAGTGAAACCTTGCCTAGAGTACCACTTGTGCCAATTATTGTGCTCAGACTGTTTCGATTTTCTTTATATGGAAACTATATGAGAGCATGAGACAAGACCCAATATACAATACTGATGTTAATATATCATTATAGCTATACAAATGGGCTATAATAACAATATCGACTGAAGGGACTCTTGGAGAAGAAAGTGAGGAATCTTACATCCAAGGCGAAAAGCTCCCCTGCAAGTCATCCACAACTTCAGTGGGTCCCTTACCACGTTCCTTTTTGGTATGTCGCACTATTTTAAGGATAGTTGGGTGAATTTAGAGCTGGTTTGGTTGGAAAGAGGTCAAATCACTTCACAGTTCACAATTATGATAGCAATAATAGTCGGTTCTATACTTAACAATGCTTCGATTAAAAAGATTGAATCTTAGACTAATGGAGGGCTAATTTGAAATCACGGTTTGGTTAGAGTTTCCTAGCTATATTCCCATAATATATCATTTAAATTACAAAATTACTCTTGCACATTCATAAAGTTTTACTATTTAAAACAACCCATTTTCACACCTCCTTTCATCTCCTCAACGTTTAACCATACGAGCTCGCTGCCTGAGCGGAGCGTCATCATGGATTTAGGCGAACAATGTGTACCGCAGACAAAATTGTGTCCTAAGCACCGGATAAGGTGAACAACAACATGGTGCGCAAAATTCTACGCACATTATGACGGAAGGAATTTATCTACCATGCCTCGACTACAAAAAGTTACGATTGAAAAATCATTAAGTATTACACAATTTGGACACTCTAAAGATGGAGATGTAAAACGACAGACTATATAGAGAATTATCAAAAGAAATAGCACCAAACATCTGACTAAACAAACAATAGCATTCACCCGAAATGCAAATGGGCGACTAGAGGCAGACTATGGGATGTTGAAAGCTTGTTTCAAAGAGCTTTACCTGTTCATTGGCTCAAGAATTCTATCACTCAATACCAAAGGGAGAGTTTCATTGACCCATGCACAAATTATGATCAATATCAAACTTGGAGGCACTCCAAATGTTGGTGTCATGATAGTTTAAGCCACCAATGATCACCTGATAGATGTCCCACCACCACATCACATGTATTTTGGTTGGTTAATCACAAAATTTTGCATCAAAGAGGGTTGTGTTGAGCTAGACACTGATATTTACCATCGAGATATATATCGAATCAACTACCCCATGGGACAAGTGATTGAGAAAGCGTATCCTTCAAGAGAATCTCCATTAAGCACTTACACATGTTAAGATTTTAGCCTGCGGACTGTCGAGAAACAAACAGACTATCCATGAGCAACTGCAAGAGGCGAAGGAGATGATGCTGAAAGACTATGCGAAGATGTTCAACTCAATGGAGGAAATAAATGAAAGAGTCTGAAACACCAACACCAACCAAAGGAATGAGCTAGGGGGGATTTCATAAGTAAGGGTGGGGTGGGGTGGGGTGGGGTGGGGTGGGAGGTGGGGGGAGTTGACCACAGTAGTCCCACGAGTTCTCTGAGCCTAAGTCTTAACCAGGGGAGTCCTCTCATGTACACCTTATTTCTTTCTATTTTGAGTCGAAGAGGATTTCGTCTGACTCTGATTGAGGGATGGGGAAGTCAAACTTTTAGATTTAATCCTTCGCTTTAGTTTATAGTCTAGTTTTTGTGTCTAGATTATAATTTTAGATTCATTATGATCAAGTTTTAGTTATGAAAACATGCATGAGTAGGAATTGATGCTGATATATGCATAATATGGTATAAATTTGATATGCTAAGAGTGTACTAATATGATTAGTTGCATGTTGCTTAATATTGACAAAAGCATGCTTATCTCATATCACCATCATATCTGTTGCGTAAGTAGAATACGTTGAGACTATTGTTGTTATTTTAGTAGTAATTACAGAATTATATGTGATTTATGAATATTGAGCAATGTACTCTATTGTTATTTGATAGGATTGAGAAAATTAATTAGGCCATATTTTGAATTTACGTTTGAGCCTTTTCAAGCCCCATGCCCTTTACAAAAAAAAATATTTAAAACTCCATTGAATTTTTTTTATGTAAGCCTTTTTATATATAGTCCACATCCACCTAACCTATAAACCGAATAATGTTATATCCTATCATTTTTAGAGTTGCATTGATTAAATCCTAAGAGAGAAAAGAAAAAGAGAAGAAGAAGGAGGAGATGTGAAAATAAAACTAAATGAGCTTTAAAAAAAGGCTCAAATATTAAAATGGAGGTTGAATATAATACAGAGCACAAAATAACCTTATGCAAAACTAGAAGTTTGGAGGTGCTTCGCTAAAATCATGGAGTAATGAAAGCATTGAATTATGCGCAAATGAAATCGCAAAAAAAAAAAAAGAGAAAAAAGAGCCTATGTAAGAAAAATGTCAAGGCCAAAAAGAAAAGAAAATTAGAATGAGGGAGAAAAATAAAGAACGGTAGTTTAATTTATGAAGTAAAATTCTAGAACTCATAAATCAATCTTTTCATACTACTAGGCCATACCTGAGCTTAGCATTACAAGCTAATAAATTCTTAAAAGATCACCAGCATAAGAAGTTTGCATGAATTGAATATAGGAAGAAATATAGAAAATAAGGGTGAAATAGTTACTTGTGAAACTCTATGATGTTATGAATACTCTATTGCGCAACGAATTGTATTTGATAATACTAACAACAGAGTAAATCACAACATACGAAAAGCGATAAAATAATAAAAGCACACAAGACACAAATTATTTACCCAGTCTACGAGCACCTCTAGGGGCGATCTAAGCCAGAACTTTCACTATGATGATGATGAGTGATTTGTGATTACAAATAAGATATAACACTTGTCTCTCAAAAATCTAAAACAATCTCTCATCATGTCTCTCAGATCCAAGAGTGTTTTCTCTCATATATAAATCTCTCTCACACACTCTTTGTTGGAGGCCATTTATCACGCGTTGGTCATATTAAAGAAATGCCCTAAAATCATAGAAATAGTGGTTGCAGAGAACTAAGGCATCAAGATGATGGTGGGCCAAAACTAGGTCGATGTTAAGTGGCACGTGAGCAGTGGGATCTGCTATCTACGTGAGCAGTGGGATCAGCGCTTGGAGTCCCGCGGCATGCGTTGCTCTCTACTTGAGCACGCGGCCAACACTCCTGACGGGCTCAACCCATGCTGCTCTCTGCTTAAGTAGTGCGGCCAACACTTTGACGCAGAACGACATGCGTTGTATTCTCCCAATGCGCTGCTATCAAACCATAGTCTCCTCTATTCACACTGTTCACGCTTTATAAACCTAACACTCTTGACAAGAATCTTGCTCATATTTTCATGAACAACATTCGCATACAAATGAGCACATAAGATATTACATAACAATGACTTCATTAATCTTGATGTGCACGTGTTTACTTGCATATTTCCAACTCATTTCTTGTTCAGACCACACGTTATGTCTAAGAATATATCCATATGCATAAGTGTGACATGATTAGAACTTGGCTTTTAATAATTAAGTCTAGTCTAGAGTTTTGATTTACTCAAGGATGAACAAAGATTTAAGTTTGAGGGTATTTAATGAGTGCCTAAATGATGTGATTTGTTTATCATTTTTACTAGTTCTTTAAATCAACTTTGTAGCATTCTTTCAGTTTTATGCGTTACTTTGTTATTTTGTAGTTTGGAGTTGAGTTGAGGCAAAACGACTATTTTGGAGCATAAAATGGATGAAAGCACGAAAACATAAGTTTAAGGCCCAAAATAAGGATCAAACGAGGGATTGCACCGAAGGCGTGAACAATGCCATGGAGAGGCGCTAGCAGCGCCTGAGCTATAGCCTTAAAATTATCACTTGACGCCAGAGGAGGGGTACGAGTAGCGCCAAAACTGGGCCTTTTACTTGTTCTTTTGCTTAACTTTGAATGATTCCTAGTATTTTATGTTAGGTTTTGATATTGTGTAGTTTTGAGTCGAGTTGAGACAACTATGGAATTGGAGAATAAAATGGAGGAAAACACTATGAAGCGAGCTTAAGGACCAAAAGGGATTCCATAGAAGACACCACGACACATCAACGTAGCTCTACGACACAACGAAAAGGAATGCAACCCTAATTCACACCGCCGCAACACCAGGGACACGCCACGCCCTGTTGTAGTGCTAGTCGCACCGTGTAGTCGTTAAGCAGCGCAAGTAGCTCCATGAGCGGTGTGTGAGGTATGGAGATGCCAATGAGCGGCGTGAGCAGCGCAACGGAAAGCCGCTATCGCTCAAATTGGGTAAAAAATTCAAATCATATAATTCTAAGTGACTTCGAAAGATCATCCCTAGGAAAACACGAAATATCTATAAAAGAAGGAGTTGATGTAGGTTAAAACGGGGGGGGGGGGGGGGGGGACATTTTTGGTCCTTAATTGTGGCCTAGTTATGATTTTAGTCCCATAATGTGGCATTCTCCTTATTCAATCCATTATTGTGGCTTTTTGTACAATTTTGGTCCCCTGCTGAGTTTTTTTGCCTTCTAAGTAATTTTTAATAGCAAAAAAACCCATGTGTTATTTTATATTAGTTAAATGCCCACATGTGTTATGTATATTCTCCTAAAATTATATTTTAACTGAAAAACAACTAATAATAAAAAGGCCCTAAGTTACAATGTAAAATTTGATTTTATTTTAATAAATTTGAATTATTTATATTTAAAAATCTAAAAAAAAGACCTAATTATAATTAAATCATTCAAAAAAAAATCTCCACAATAAGGGATTAAATGTGAACAATGCCACATTATGGGACTAAAATCGTAACTAGTCCACAATAAGGGACCAAAAGTGATTTTTTTTTTCGATTAAAACACGTGTTGAATGTGAAAGAAATGTGCAAAGTAATTTGAGAGAAAAGTGGGAAGAAAGAGTTTGAGAGAAACACCAAGTCAACTCAATCTTCCATAGTTTAAGTCTTAGAGTCAAGATTATCTAGAGTTGTGAAGAAGAAAGCAAAGCAAAAGAGATATGAAGATTGAACGCATTAACGTTCCATCGGATCAAAGAGTTTTCTTATTCTCTTGTCTTCAATTATATTGTTTAATTCTTTATTTGTTATTGAATTAGAGATTGTGAGTAGCTAAACTACTATGTGTTTGGAGTAGTGATTAGCTCAGATTTATGAATATAAGTTTTTAGTTTAGTTGAGTATTATTGTTTGAGTTACAACATGTCAGAATGATTTGGTTTATATGTTGCATGATAGATCTAGCTAATGCAGATTTTTGAGAAGCCAGAGTACTGGTGTTAGATATTTGAATTGACTTTGTGACTATCGATAACTAACGTGAATACATGCACGATACTAGGTCATAAAAATAAATATCTTTGCTAGGTACATTTTATTAACACAAGTAGATGAGTAAATTAGATTTTACACTTAATCCCTCTTCTAAAACGATTGACAAATGGGTTGTTCGTGTTAATGCTCCAGGTTATTAGTTAATTAAGGATTTACAGTACGGATAACTCTAGTTGTAGGTCACATATCCATTAGACACGAAAGAACTCAAATAAGACTGAATATGGTAAAAGAACATAGTTGGTTTGTCTATGAACTACTTAGTAAATCTGTAGTGAAATTGAACCCTAATACATTTGTCAATCATCTGCTTTACAATCATAATCAATCATCAATCAATCTTCTTCAATTTTGTCAATTAGAATAGCTTTGCAATTTACTTCCATAGGTAATTTCAGTTCTAATAGTTTAATTTATGACATTGTATTTGTCTTTACATGTAAGTTGATTTTAGAAAGTAATCATCCACTCTCTTGGGAATCAATATGTAATTTACTTTCTATTTTATTATTGTTTGACTGGGCACTTTAGAACTCGTAGGCATAACATTATTCATATACATCATAAAACCTACATGCTTGCCACACATCAATGCTCAATAGAATAAGTAGGCATACATGATTTGTTTATGAACTACTAAGTGAATATGTAGTCAAATCAATCTCTAAACACATTCATCATCAATCTGCTTTACAACCAACACTTCAACCAATCAATCTTCTTCAATTTTGTTGATTAGGTTCTTTGTGTTTTAGTTTAGTAGTTAACCTAATCATTCTCATTACTCGTGTGTCGCATTTAAGTTGATTTTAGATATTAATCACATATTATATGTGGGATTCAAAAGTTGAATTTACTTTTATTTTATTATTACTTGAGTGTTAACTTGCAAACACGTAGGCATCATTTGGTATTTCTATTATTCACACTACGCACACGCTCGCCACGCATCATTTACCTCTTTACCACTTCAAGCTTCTTCTAGAATGCCATGCTCCAGTGGAACAATGGAACTGATGGTCCTTGATTGATTAAGAAAACTACAACATTAACGACATCTTCCATAAACATCTTCGGTGACCCACATTTCAACCTCATGCATCTAGATATGTTCATACATTCTATAATCTCGTTCTACTGAGGGGTTCCCTTAACTGTCTTCCCAATGTAAATATCGTTATCTGCACAATATTGTTTGAATTCTACAAGTTCATATTCACCACTATTGTCAGATCTCATACATTTTACACTCAGATAATTCTCAGTTTATACTCACGCTTTTCACTTCTTCAAGATATCAAAGGCTTCTGATTTCTGCTGCAAGAAATACACCTATAACTTTCCCGTAGTATCATCCACTAAAGCCATGTAATACTATGCTCCATCGTGGGAAGTGACTGACGTTGATCCTCATAAGTCACTATGTACCAGCTCCAACATATGTTTCTTCAAGATTCTACCACTTCTTAAGAAACTAATTGTTTATATTTTTCAAGATACACAATCTTCACAAATACCAATGCCAGCTTATTTCAAGTCAGGTGTCTTACCTTTCGAATACATAATCTTCCTTACTTTCTCGCTCATATGGCCAAGTCGACAATACTACAAATCAACATCACCTTTTGCAACCGCAACTGCAATGTTATCCTTCTTCGTTGTATTCATGGACATCATGCCTTCATTCAAACCTCGAGGCAACATCATAGCTCTCTTGGTTATCTTCCACGCTCCCGAACAAAGGGGTAGATGACACCCATCATCATCTAAATGCCTAATAGAGATAAGACTTATCTATTGGCTAGGAATATGCCCCATGCCTCACAATATCCAAATGCCTCTATTAGTATACTTGATTTGAACATATCCATTTCCCATAATTTTCAAAGGCTCGTCATCAGCCAGATAAACCTTTTCAAAACCCCCAGTAAAATAATTTGCCTTCATATCACTGTGTAGGCAAGCATGCTATGATGCTCTAGAATCCAAGACCCACGACTCCAATGGGTTGCATATACTCAATATTAATGCATCATTATGTCACGTGTAGTTGCGTTATTCAGTTATCATCCTTTCTTCGTGCTCGACAACTAGCTTTGTAATGACCTTTCTTTCTATAGTTCCAACACTCAATTGAACTCGTATCCTTCTTCGACTTCTTCGACATTGATCTACCCTAATTCGAATTTGAGCTTATGTTCTTTGATTTATTCTTCGACAAGGCAACAACTACGATGATTTCCGTTGGTGAAACTCCGATTTTCGTTGGTAATTGGATTTACCAACGAAATTTTTCGTTGGTTAAACGGTTTGTGAAAGCCCCGTCGCTAAAGCCAGCAACGGGAAGTTGTTCCGTTGGTATAATTTGCAACGACTTGTTTTTTGTTGGTATAATTGTTACTATTTTGTTGGAGACAACGTCATATGGGACAATTTTTTTTGTTGGAAATCTGTTAGTCTTGCAACAAAAAATTTGTTGGAATTTTACCTACAAAATTTGTAGCGCTTATTGTTGTTACTACAGATACAAAATTTTGCTGGCGATCTTGGACTTTGCTACAAGTATTCTCGATGGTGATTTGTTGCAATTTTCCGACAAGAAATAACAACAAATTTTTGGTTGGAATTTACCTACGAAATACTGTTGTTATTTAGTTGGTGACAATACAAAAAAACAGCGACGAAATAACAACGATTATACTTGTTAGAGTTTTTGTATGAAATTACCAACATAATATAATGACAAAATTATGGTTGGAATATTACCTACGAATTAATGTTGGTATTTAGTAGTTAATAATTTAAAATATAGCGACGAAAATAGTATCAGGATTGCTTGTTGGAATTTTTGTATGAAATCACCTACGCATAATCCTGTTTGAAAAATCGTTGGAAATATATCCAACAAAAATTTCCAACAAAATTTATCGTTGCATCAACACTTTCATTTACTTTTTTGGAAAATAAGAAAAAGAGGCAATTATAACAGTGTTTTATAATATATTATAAATAAATCATAAATAAAAGAGATAATATAACAGATAAAATACACTTTTATTCCATTCATAAACTCAAATGAACTTAAAAAACAATAATTCTTAACCAAAAACATTAAAAAAAAAACTAATAAAAGTCTCAAAATTCAAATTCAAATGCAATAGAATAAATCTTAGCTTCTACTTTTTCTTGCCACCATTTCGAGTGTGAGGGCCATGACGGGGACCACGTTTACCAACTTCTTTTGCGCTCTTCTTACGAGCGTTGTCTCTAAAGTTGTGACTCTCCATTTCGGCTTCAAAACTATCTTCTGTCTGATTATCATTAGAAACATCTTCGCCTAGGATGCTTTGTTGATTACGCCCCGATCCACCCGGATACACATTATTAGACCACCCAACCTCCTGCAACAAAGTCCTAATCATATCGGGTAATTTTGTTTCAAAATTGCCCAATTGTTTGGACAAGTCCTCACTTCTAGCGTTCATCTCTTCCATCTTTTTTTCAAATTCTTGGATCTTGTTTGGTTCTTGTTCTTCACTTCCGAATCCAAAATCATAAGCTCTTTTCTTTGACGAGATGCCGGATGCCTCACACCATAGTGTTAGATCAATAGGCGGGCGAGTCTCAGGTTCTGGATACTTATCCTCCATAGAGTGGTCATAATTCTCCTTAAAAAAAAGACATGAAATTAGATATTGTTCACATTTGGATATGGCAAAACATAACATATAAAAATAATAAAAAAATTTGGTAGTGAACAACAAAATAACTAAATTAAGAGATACAGAATTACCAGAAAGCTAAACTACTTAAATAGTAGTGAAAACAGAAAACAAGATTTTGGAATTCAAATTTAGTTGTTCAACAGTCTACCTTTTGATTACATATAACTAAAAAGTATTGCATACACTGGCGTGGCTCATGAATAACATAATAAAATTGATAACTAGAATTCCACCATATTTGTGTAAATCATACAACATGCCTTTTTCTTTATACGAAATCATACAACACATTTCAAACATCAAAAAATGAGTATGAATACATCCAAGAATTATTCAATTACAGATAACACAAAATAGGTACTACTTAAGACAATGAGTCAATTTCCCAATGATACAAATAATAACGAATGAATAAAACATGAATCCTAACAAGCACAGCTACAGTAACATACTACACAAACTACACTCAGAAAAAAATGACAATCTCACATTCTCACCACGCACAGTGCACTTTAATCCCGCTACAGTAACTTACTACACAAACTACATTCATACATAATTGAGTAACTCACGCTCACCACGCACAGTGCGTTTTAATCCCGCTACGACTAGAAATAATGATAATCTTGAATCAGATATAAAAAATCATAGGAAAGCGACAACAGACGAATATTTTAAAACTAGCACAAGTACAAAAAGTATTCTAAATAAGCCAAACAAATACGCACCCGAATTTTTTTTCGCATTCGGACATATGTATTCTCCTTTCCCTTTCTCCCCTTTGTGGGTTCGATCATAGAGCTCAACTTCCGTCGGTTTACGTTTAAGTTCTCTAGTCTGCACATTTCATGTTACTTGAGTTAGTTCAGGTATATATTAAATAAAAACACAATGTAAAAGTTAAATACTTACTAGTTTCTCTTGGTGCGCCGCAAATGGGATGGAGCCTCCAGAATGTGTTGGGATCTTACCATCTTTTAGAGTCATTCTATTGCTTTTTCCAGAACATGACTTTTTCAACCATTTGTCTGTCGACCACACCTCGTCAATTAACTTGTTCCAGATTCTAGCACCAATCCAATATGGATTGTGGCCTTTCCAATCTACTGGGTTTGAAGATTGTGTCGCATCGGCAACGCTCTTCCGTGCGGTGCAAATAATGTCTCTAAAACGGTTCATACAAGCGTTATTCCACGCTTGTCGTATGTCGTTCGTTCTTTGCTCCCATCTCCATTTTTCCTACGAATAATTAATATTTCGATAACTTCATGAATATTTTCTAACACAATTAAGTTATACTTCAGAGACATTCCTACTAGTAAGATAAAAAACAACGCAATAAGCAACTCAATATTTTGAAAATCTACTCCACTATTTTTGTGTACCATAGCTCGGGTCATACTAGTATACTACTTGGTAACTTTCTTAGTATACTACTTGGTAACTTTCTTGTGACATATGTCGTCATCCTCCAATTAGTTATGTGTCACCTTCTTTGACAAGGGACAGAGTCAGGAATTGAGTTAGAAGATGCGGAATTGTAGATTTATATTTTTATGCTTGAGGTTCTATCATTGCAAATTATTACAAAAAATGTAAATGTAATTCATGAAAACATAACTAATTTAATTAGAAACAGGAAAGTTTGTTAAAGACCGCATTAGCACATATCCTTTAATGAAAAGAGACACACTTATACATAATGAACACTCTAAAAATTAGATGATGCATCCTATTTTATTGAAATAAAATATGCATTTGAGTATTATCGTATGTTATAAATGGTAACTATTTGCTCTATTTATTATATGCAAAGCAAGAGAAATATAAATATACTACATAGAAAATAGGATCACAAGTCAAAAAATTACTAAAACATAAGTCATTATTGCAATGACATTAAAAAATGTACCTGAAATTCTTCCCATAGCAACTCTTTTACGTCTGAAGGCACTTTGAGCCATGATGGCCATGCTTCCTCAATATGACCTCGGAGAGTCGTGGTAATGTCGGACGTTACCTTCGTGTTAGTAAAACTGCAGATCCATGCAAATAAAAAATTACGATAATTTGGGACAAACTAAAAAAAATCCATACTTAAGAGGGAACGTAAACATTACTCACCGACCACCAATTGTATAAATTAGTGTTTTTTCATCTTCATTTCGAGGAATTGGTGCCCCTTGGTTCGGTCCTCGAACTCTCCGTTGTGGTTCTTCTGGTGGAGTGGGCTCCAAATTTGCGTTCTCCTCTTGGTCCGACATATCTTCATCTTCGATGGCTGCTTCCATAATTTGTTCAGGTCTGCTATTTTGTTCTTGTCCAACATTACGCAAAGTGGAGCTTTTTCCTCTTCTAGCCATCTGCCAATATTCTGCCAGAGTAAGATGTTTTTTTTTTTTTTTTTTGAAGAGAAAGATTGCCGAGTAAAATGATTAATTAAGATTATGTAGAGTTGATTGTGATATGAAATTGGAGTTGATAATATATAAAGTGTTAAAGATAGAGATTAGGAGAAAATTTGAAAAGATTTGTTGAAGGAAACAAAATTAAAGGCGGGACAATGCACAAACTAGACACATAATTAAGGCGGGACATGAAAAGTAAAACTATAGATGATATATTTATTAAGAGATTTGAAGACATCCACAAAATATATGCATATATTCTGAATCCGCAATAAGTAATTTGCCAATAAACAATTACATAGACTGATCGCGTCTTATATATTAAGTTAATATATAATCAAGGAAAGATCAAGTTATATAATATATATATATATATATATATATATATATATATGTACAAGTTAACTTTTGCCAATAAACAATTAATATGTAATGTAGTACGCGTCTTATATATTAAGTTAATATATAATTAAGGAAAGATCAAGTTATATAATATATGTGTACAAGTTAACTTAATATATATGTACGTACAAGGAAAGATTAAGTTACCGTCTTATATATATGTACAAGGAAAGAAAAACTTTCTTCGCAATCGGTCTCTAAATGTGGTAACTTAATCACGTAGTATATATGTACAAGGAAAGATCAGGTTTGCTTCGCAATCGAAATATATCATTTAGTACTTTCAACCAAAAAAAATAAAGGAATATATCATTTAGCACCCGTGATGTAAGTGGCCTAAAGGCTAAGATGGATTTTTCTTCCGCTCTATTATATTTCGATATATTCTTTATTTAATTACGTGGGATTGGTTTTCAAGACATTTGCGCAAAAGCAAAAGTTTATTTTATTATTTTCAAACAAAAGGCAAGTGCGTAATTAATATCACAATTCCAGAATTTCAAACATTTAATTACATTTTTTCATATGAATACTCTTCTTTGACATTTTTATAACTTAATTAGTCAAGAAATAATATTTTAGAGCAGTGTAGAACTTAATTCAATTTTTAAAACTAATTTGGATAAAAGAAAATTAATCTCAAAATAGTTTAGTAATTTTTAATCTTCATAAATTAACCTCTCGAAAATAAATTGTGATTTTCATAATTCTCGTTGCCAATGTCACTGGTAGTTGTGGATTATTTGTCCTCAATAATTTGTTCTTAAACATGTTAGACGAGGACTTCAGAGTTAACAGGAGGGGAATCTGAAACGTTATCAAGTGGATGTGGTGAAGAAGGACAATATATTCATGAAAATTGTCGCAAAAGGGCAATCGAGATTTTTGGTTCGATGGAAACCTCCATCTCAAGGAACGAAGTTAGATGTAAAAAATTAATAAGTAAATAAATCTAATCTACTAGAGGATACATGGTTTTGCATACGTGCGACTGAACTTAACACGAAGTCAACCTGCCTACGTATCTCAGAATCTCTAAGAAGAAAGAATCAATCCGAACGTAGTTCGCTATTAAGTCGTGCCCGCAAGAGCAAGGGTCTCAGTTGATATCACACTAGCTTAGAAGTTGTGAGCGTTAAACTCGCCTATAGGCTCTGTTGGACAACCCAATAGGGTGTTCTTCTCGTTGACGAGGCCCTTCTAGCTGTTGATAGAGCCCTTGTGGGTGTTATTTTCATTTAGGGATCGATCACGTCGAGTGATTTGATCTACGTGGTAGTCAAATCACGAGCCAATGTACGCAAGATTGATGTACTTGTCATATTCACCTTGTATTAAGTCCAAATATATATGTTATCCCGCCTATGGAATAGTAGACGTGAAACTGTAGATATTAAACGTGCTAACTCTGTAGTTAGACATGTTGCTCTGAAAGTGCTTTGTAGTTAGACGTGTTGGCCCTGAAGTTAGACGTGCTGCTCGAAAGTCAAAAGTGTTGCCCCTGAAGTTAGACGTGTTGACCCTAAACTTAGTTGTGTTGCTTGGAAGTCAGACGTGCAACCTTGGAGCTCTCAAAGGTCCAACATTTCAAATGAATAGGTAAGGAAGTATTTATTGGCAAATAGAAAGGGACCGTTTGATATGTGAGAGGCGGTTGTGCCTCCCTCATATCAGACAAATCCAAATAGAAAGGCCTTAGGGTGGTGGGACCTACCAAAAGGGTGGCATGTCGGTTGGTTGCCACCATCATCCATATCAACCTATAGGAGCACGAGAATTTCAAAAAATAAACACGAGAATTTTTTCGCCATACACTTTATCCCCCAAAGCTCACATCTCGCCTGAGGCGACCCATCTTACGCCCTACGACTCTAACGACATTAGCTCAAATTGACCCGCTTTTAGCTTAATTTATGAGTAATTAGCTTTTAATTTTTCTTTTGCCACGATAAGGTACTTAATTAAGTATAGGCGAACAATAAGTTAAGGTTATTGTTTACGATTCGATATCTTTCAAGAATGTTTCAGTTTATGTTTCTTTCTTTTTTATTTTCGATTTGTTAGTCGTTATTTGACCTTTTAGAAAACAAATGCGAGAATTTTTTAGCCTTACGGTTTATGCCTCAAAGCTCACACCTTACTCGAGGTTACGCCCCACACCTCTAATAATATTGGTTGATATTGACCTGCTTCTAGCTTAATTTATGAGTAAACTCTTAATTTTTCTGTTGCTACTATAAGTTACTTGTTTTTTATAAGTTATAGAAGCTTTTATGATATTACGACTCAATATAAACGCATATATGTATATCTACTATCTACTATCTATATAAGAAAGGATAATTTCCTTCGTCGTTAATTTTTGCTTTCCAATTATGCCCTCTTTATTTTTGTTATTCACTTTTTAACCAATATTTTTGATAAATTTTGTTTTGGTCCTTTAACTTTTTTTTCTTATTTACTTTCTTAACAAATATTATTGGTAAATTTTATTTTGGTCTTTATTAAAGAGAGTTGTTTAAAGAGTGAGGACTATTTGAATTTGTTTTTTTTTTTTGGAACATTGATTATTTTAAATTATAGAACTCTTATACTGGAGTTCTATTTCAAATAGTTTACCATATAAAAAAAATAAAAAATAAAAAGAAGAAAGGATCAGGAAAAGATAACACGCCTAACCCCCAAAACCAAATCAAGAAAAAGGAAAGAAGGTTTTACCCGCCTAGCCCCTAGGCGCCAAACACCAAGAAAAAAATTCGACAACGCCGGCCTGAGCGCTCGTTTCTTTCGTCCGTTACTGGAATATCTCTGTCTTTCCACCATAGGAGACGTGATTAACGTATCTGGCACTCTGCCTCTTTGTTTGAAGGTGAATTTTTACTATCTTGTTGGGCTCACAATATGTTTGATGAATTGTTTCAGTGAACTTTATTTAACAAAATCTTTGTGAAATGAATCTTGATAGTTGGGGTGACTGTAGTTGTCTTGAATATTCTAAGAGAATCTTGATGATTCTGTATATTAGTTGCATGAATAGCATAGTATTCCGACAATTTTTTCCATGGTGCATTGCATAATTGGGTTTTTTTTTCTGAGATGTTGTATTTTATAATTGGGTTCTTTTCTTCGAGATGTTGTTCGGCATCTTGACAATGAAGTTCTCCTCTATAGCTTCTTGTTTGCTGTTCTATTAGGATATCTGTAAGACTTGCAATGTTTTTGTAATGGATCGACCTCAATGAGTACCACTTATAATCCTGCTCTGTTTCTTGAAAGCTGAGTTTTAGCAATTATGCTGATGTTTATGCTATCTGGTTGCTTCCTTTGCATTATCACATTCTTCAAATAATCACATCTCTGGAATAGGCGAGCATTATGAACACTGAGGAAAATAAGTGGTCCATGTATTCCCTGTGATCATACTGTTCTATGAAATTTACCCTTCTTTAGATTCTTAGCCATTTGATGACATTGTTGGAGAAAATTCCGTCTTAACAATACCAGTTAATTATGTGAGGATATGAATTTGATGTTAAAATTAAGCCAACCTAGGCTCCTGCAATGAAGTTTGTATTTCATTGCATACTTTCATAAATGTCTTGAGTTCTGAAACTTTGGCTGCTGCTCTATTATGTTATAGATCAAAGTGTCAAAATGATTAAATGTGTTATGTGCCTTTTGAGTATCATATATAATCAGTATTGGATGGTCTTTATATACATGTTATGAAACTTCTTGAAAAAAGCTTGTGCAATAGGTTTGCATGCGATTGAGATTTCTGATGGTGATAGCATCGTTCTATGATTATGAAGTTTGTATTGCATGTAGCTAAGAATAACAAAGTACCAACCTTTTTTGCATCATTATTATGCCTAGTTAGGAATAAGTAACTTGGACTTGGATACGTGAATTCGTCCAAGCTTACCTGAGTCCTAATCCATTTTAATTCAGGTTGAATCTGAATAAAGTTGAATCCATCAAATCCAACGTAAACTTTCTTACAGTAAACTTTGAGAGCTTGAATAGAACAGGGTGCCATGTTTCACAAAATCTTTTCTTGTATATTTGTTTTCAGCCTCAAGTGGGCATTGTTAGCATAGTTTTCCCATTTTACCTTGGTATGTAGATTAACTAAAACATAATCTTTTGCTCATGTGGTCGTTCAATATGAAGAAACCCAATAGCTTTTGCTTTGAACATTCAGATTTATCGCCAATATTATATTTTCTGCTCCATATCTATTTAATTTCAAGTAGATCATGGATTAGGTGTTATCTACCCATAGTTATAGCTGCTTCAACTTCCGTCTTCCTATCCTAGTCTTGTAAGCTAATTTTCACTTTCTTCGGGATTCTTGCTATTTATCGCATTGTTTCTTTTAACCCTCAAGGTAATGGCAACTTAAAGAAGTCATATACATTTTTCTTATGTTTGACATTTTGTATTTCTTTATATCCAAATGGTAAGATCATACTCATGAAATGGGATGTTAAATTTGTAGATGTATGGCTATTCTTTCCTCTGATGTTTATTCGTGCCGGGATGCTTAAGTAATGTTGAATATCTGTTCAACACGTTTTCTCATAGTTTCTTTGTAATATGTGAATGGAGCATTAGTCTCAAATGATAATCCATGAGAACTGTTTAATATTTCCTTTGAAATAAAGTGGTCTGATGGTATTTTATAATTTATTTCGAACTATCTTGACTACACAACGGTAGTTATCAAATTACCTAGAAACTGGCATTATATTAATTTCATGGTTTTTGAATTTAATTGGATGGAGATTATTTATAAAGTATATAAAATTATCATGGAAAACCACATGGCGTTCCTTTTCTTTTTCTTAACACTGTGTCATCTGAGTACTTGTGTATTAATGATAAAGTTAGTTGTGTGTTAGCGACATATTTAACTTTTTCTTTCTTATAATGTAACAGGAATTATGTCTACGGAACGTAGTTGGATGTGGCGGCGCACGAATGAGAAAGGGTGGCTTAGAGATGAATATAAAGAGGGAGTCATTAATTTCTTGGACTTTACATTTTCAAATGTAGATATTGTTGACGACGAAAAAATAAGATGTCCGTGTGAACGATGTAGAAATATCTACTATAAAGGGCGTGAAGAGGTGCAGCTAGACCTATATAGTTATGGTTTTAAACGAGGCTATGATAGGTGGATACTTCACGGCGAATCACGAAAGAACAATTCATCAGATGACATACCTTCTAATGTTTCATCTTCTAATGTTCTGAACGAAGACAGATCTGGAATGCGGTCGATGGTTATGAATGCTGCTGGCCCCGAGTTCAATTGGAATATAAGATCTATGGACCAACCTCCTACCAGGGACGCACATGCTTTTTTTAAGATGTTAGATGCTGCAGATGAGCCATTGTATGATGGCTGCGAGATGCATTCAAAATTGTCAGCTGTATCTCAATTGTTCAATTTGAAATCAGAATTCAATATGCCTGAGGCATGCTATGATCGCATGACAGCAATTATAAAGAGATTGCTACCTGACGGCGATCGGCTGCCAGATAATTTGTATAAAACCAAGAAAGAATTGGTTAAACTTGGGCTTCGCTATGAGAAGATTGATGCATGTGTAAACAACTGCTTATTATATTACAAGGAAAACGAAGATTTGCAAGGTTGTAGTGTATGCCATCATGCTCGGTACAAGCCACGCAAAAAAGGAAGTCGAAATAAGGTACCTTATTAGGTACTTCATTACTTGCCACTTACACCTAGACTTCAAAGGTTATATATGTCGGTTCACACAGCAGAACACATGACTTGGCATACAACCCGTTGTGAAGATGGGACTATGACACATCCAGCTCATGGTGAAGCATGGAAGCATTTTAATAAGATACATCCTCATTTTGCTTCAGAAACTCGAAATGTTCGCATTGGATTGTCAACTGATGGCTTCACACCATTTGGTAATTTTGGAGCTTCTTACTCTTGTTGGCCTGTTATCATAACTGTGTATAAATTACCACCTGGGATGTGTATGCAAAGTCCATACTTGTTTTTAAACATGGTTATTCCTGGACCTAAAAGCCCTGGCAAACACTTGGATGTATTTTTGCGTCCACTTATCGATGAGTTGAATTTGTTATGGACTAACGGTGTTGAGACATATGATGTGAGTAGAAAGCAAAACTTTCAAATGAGGGTAGCGCTTTTGTGGACAATTAGTGATTTTCCGGCATATGCCATGTTATCTGGGTGGAGCACTCATGGAAAGCTAGCGTGTCCTTATTGCATGGAGCACACCAAGTCATTTTTTCTGAAAAATGGAGGAAAGCCGTGTTGGTTTGACTGTCATCGTCAATTTCTACCTTTGAATCATCGCCTAAGAAAGCAGACTAGCCAATTCACAAGGGGAAGAATAGAAAAAGACAAACCTCCTCCTCGATTATCTGGTGAAGATGTTCGTAGGCGAGTTGAGAAACTTCCTAATATCACCTTTGGCACTAAAAGTGGAAATCAAGAGATAGATGGCTTCAAAGTCTCTCATAGTTGGGTTAAGAAGAGTATATTTTGGGAGCTCCCTTATTGGCATACAAATCTCATCCGCCATAACCTAGATGTAATGCACATCGAAAAGAATGTTTTTGAAAATGTCTTCAATACTGTTATGGACGTAAAAGGGAAAACGAAAGATAATGCAAAAGCTCGACAAGACTTGAAGGTGCATTGTGATCGTTCAGACCTTCATTTGGTCGAAGGTGCAAATGGAAAACTCTTGAAACCTAAAGCATCTTATACTCTAAGTAAGGAGCATATTAAACATGTTTGTGCTTGGGCTAGTCAACTAAAGTTTCCTGATGGGTATGCCTCAAATATAGCTCGATGTGTGAATGAAAATGAATGCAAATTTCATGGAATGAAGAGCCATGACTGCCACGTATTCATGCAAAGGTTGCTTCCAGTAGCGTTTCGCTATCTTCTACCTAAGCCAGTATGGGAGGCAATAACAGAGCTAAGTCATTTTTTCAGAGACATATGCTCAACTGCACTTACGGTTCACGATATGCAGCGTCTTGAAGTTAATATTGTTGAGACTTTATGCAAGTTAGAGAAGATATTTCCCCCTGGTTTTTTTGATTCAATGGAGCATTTGCCGATACACTTAGCATATGAAGCAAAGGTTGGCGGACCAGTATAATATCGATGGATGTATCCTTTTGAGAGGTACTTGTATTTTCAAATTTTACTTTTTCCACCTTATAGGGTAAACATGTTTATTTATCAATAATTTTATGCTAACATATGACACATAACCAGATTTGTGCACCGTTTGAAAAAAAAAGTTGGAAATCTAGCTAAAGTGGAGGCTTCTATTGTTAAATCATACTTGCTTGAAGAAACCTCAACATTTTGTGCGTTATACTTGGACAAAAGTATACAAACAAGATTGACTCAGGTACCACGCAATGACGATGGTGGACAAGTTGATACAAAAGGACGTCTTTCAATTTTCTCATACCCAGGCCGGCCATTGGGTTCTTTAACCAATTATCGGGCTTTAAGTGATGATGAAATACAGCATGCACATCGATATGTCTTGTTAAATTGTGGAGAATTAAATCCTTATGTTGAGTAAGCACATTTTATATATTGATTAACAGTAGAATTTAAGCCTATACTACTGATGGTATGTTATTTTGTGCAGAAAATTTGATACACTAATGAAGGACCAAAATCCAATGGTATCAACAGATGAACTAGTCAAATTACGAGACATGCAATTTTCAGAATGGCTACAAAAATATGTAAGTTTAACAAATTGTATACAATTTTAATTTACACGTATTATATAGAATGCTATTATTCATGGACGTATTTTTGTCTCAGTTGAATGATAATATGGGTGATGAAGTTCATGCAAAAATCAAACCTATGGCGCATCTTCCACATCGACGGGTGAAATATTATAATGGATACTGTGTTAACGGATTCAAGTTTCACATTGAAGAACATGGGGAGGGCAAGGAAACAATGAACAGTGGTGTTTGTGTACTTGGAAGCACAGTTGGCGACGAGACAATAGATTATTATGGTACGTTGCAAGAAATTATAGAGTTGAGATATTTTGGAGGGAGTGTGGTATTATTTAAGTGTCACTGGTATGATACTTCTTCTAACAATGGAGTCAGAGTGCATCCTAGTAATAAGCTTGTTGAGATCAATAAAAAATCGAGGCTCAGGTCTAATGATCACTTCATACTAGCTCAACAAGCACACCAGGTCTTCTACTTAAATTATCCAAAACGTCCGGCGCATAAAGATAGAGGTGAATGGGTGGCGGTTTGTAAGACTAAGGCCAGGAGTAGAATTGTGGTTTCATCATTAGATAACAACGATGAGGGTGAGTCTGGCGTTGAAGGCCCTTTCCAAGAGTTATTGTCATCTACTCAAGAGTATGTTTCTCTAGGTGTCGAGCTTGATGATGCAAATACTCTATTAGATAGTGATGGTAGCGCAGAAGAAGTTGATCTTTTAGAGTTGCGAGAGAATATTGAGCTAGATGAGAATGCAAATGATTTAGACGATGAAGTTGTATTTGAGGATCTACTATCAGATGAGGAGAATAGAAATATATTAGAAGATGAATGTAGTAGTAGTGATGGCGTAATGGATTATGATAGTGATTGAGGCCTGGTGTTTTTAGATTTTTTATAGAATAAACTATATATAAGGTGGATTGACATAACTGAGGATTCTGCTGTTTTATTTATAGGTCATCTTTTTTTTTTCTATACTGGTGTGCTTCTATTTAATTGTTTGCTATAGTTTGCTTCAGTGATAACTTGTTTGATAAATTGCTACAGCTCAAAAGTTTATGCAAGTGATTCAGATTTGTCTAAAACTGTAAATTATAATTAAATATGGAGCAGGTCCAGTATGTTCGAGTTATCGCTATACATTCTTTTCAGTATTCATAGTCGCATTGGGATTTTTCGTTCTATGTTTCTATGACTACACTCTAGTACTGTGCATGTGGGACTACCAATTGGTTTGAGTGTACTGTCTGACTATGCCAATATCTAAGATTATATATGCTTAATCTTTGATAAGCACTGATATTGCATGATTGACAGATTCTCTCCCGTGTCTTTAACTATGATTTTCGTACTTTTGTGACTGTATTTAGTCAGGGGTAGTACATGTATATCCCTGGACCAGCAGATGTGCAAATCCCAGCTTGCATATGGCTGAATGGTAAATTATGAGTTTGGCCTACAGAAGTTTAGGTACTCACACAAATTGAACATGGGAGTTTAACAACATTAATATTTTGCAATCTCATCGGGGCCTATCTTTCTCCTGCTAGTGTGTGACACCTCTCTTCCGTCAAGGACTTTCTGATTTTTCTGTGTTTGCATCTTGGAAACTGAAATCCAGTTCTCTCTCAGTGATAGTTTACTTCATAATATTGGATACTGTTGCCTAGCCTTTTTCTTCTGTGTAGTTAGCTTGTTTTAAATGTAGAGTTAGGTTATTCGTGTAACTCTGCCTGTGTTGCCATATAGCTCTGACACACAGCCGGTCCCAAGCCCGGAAAAAAGAGGAGGGTCACGAGGTTCTTGTAGAATTGCCATGTTTTTTTTTTTGTTCTCATAATTCTCTTTTATGTTATTTTCCTCTAGATGGCTAAGAGCACTATGCTATATGCCCCTGATTTGCAGTTTGTGCTTAATGAAGGAAATGCGTGTTAAGCATGCCCCTGATTTGCAGTATGTGCTTAATGAAGAAAATGCGTGTTAAGCAGTCGAGTGTTCTTTCGATCATTTTAGGTCAATTATGCAACATGGTTATTTATCTTAAGATAAAGTTGTGATGAAATCATTTTTAAGTATAGCAGGTTACAATTTTGGAGATAGGTTTAATCTTAGAACCTTGCCCTTTATCAGGTATGTAGGTCTCTTGTTTTGACGGGTCATCTTATGTGGTGTCATAACCATTGCGTTAATAAACATTCACACAATTATGGTATTTATTGCAGTTTATATACTACCCTACCTTTTTATTGTTCCTTTGGTAGGAATATATGGTAACTGACTTAGTTAGATACACCTATGTACCTTCATACATAGAATTTTATATAACTTCCTGATTATATTTTGTTATATCTTTAGACTAATTATATCTCCTGCACACTTTTTCTCAGAACTACACATATGTGGAATATTGTAACAGATTGGTATGTGAGGATTTTAGTTCGGCGAATGGGTGTTGTTATTTTTGGTATTAAATTGTTGAACTTTTTGATTATTTCATCGACTTTTCTGCTTATACATTTGACATCTTCAGAGATTATGACATAAACTATATTTACTCTTTCTTCTTTTATCATTTTTGAAATGGCATGCGCCACTGCTGTTGACACGGAGCAATGCCGCGTGGATGTAGATGTATTACTTGGTTAGTTGTTCAGTTTTGATTAGGTTTTCTGGTACAGATTAGTTTAGAAGTATTGGTGCTGCAATATAGTGCAAAGATTAGTATGTTGACAAGTTCTCATTCACGATCAATGGATTTTTACTCTGTTTCAAATTTTGTTCTGTTTTAAAAAAGTAAAAAAAGTGTTAGTAGATCAACTCCTCTGTTTTGATCAAAAATTGTTTAATAGTAAAAAAAGTGAAATATACCCAACTCCTGTTTTTTGTTCAGTAGATCTACTCCTCTGTTTTGTTACAATATACCCAACTCCTCTTTCTTGTTCAGTAGATTTACTCCTCTGTTTTGATCTACTATACACTTTTTTTACTTTTTCCAGCAAGTGAAATATACCTAACTCCTATGTTTCGCTCATGTTGATACCATATTTCTACTGAACAAAAAAAAGTAAAAAAAGTGGTCAGTAGATCAACTCCTCTGTTTTGATCTACTGAACAAAAATTAGATAAATATAGTTTGTAAAAAAAGTGTTCAGTAGTTACAATATAATTCTTTTAGATAAATATAGTTTGTCAATATTTTGTGGGTATATTGTAACTAATTCGTAATTGACAACAACGAATAACTTTTCGTTGAAAAAATACGTTGTTGATGCTCTTAACTAGATGCTTATGTTTTATTTCCAACATTATAGCAACAAAATTGCAACAAATAAACATTTTGCTGGATATTTTGTAGGTAAATTGTTGCAAAATTATTGCTTAGTAACTTTGTCGTTGGTACTTCGTTAGAAATTGGTTACTAACAACAACAAATGTTTTTTGGTTACAATTACTTCGTAGCTATTTTCTATAAAAGTTTTTTTGTTGGTATACCGTTGGGGATTTGTTACTACGAGCAACATATATTCTTTTGGTTGGAATCACTTCGTAGTTGTTGCTTGTTATCGTTTTTCTGTTGGTATATCGTTGGAAACTTGTTACTAAGAGCAACAAATGATTTTTGGTTGGAAGCAATTCGTAGTTGTTGCCTTGTTTTCTTGTAGTGTACTTAGAACTAATCCCAAAGAGTTCCCTAATAGACCACTCGACCCCTTCCTACAAATTTCTTCACTAACAATTAGGTAACTCACTTCGACAAAACTTTAACTTCTTCTTCTTGACTGATGCACTTAGCAGTAACTATCATGTTCCAACTCTCAAGAAAAGAGGACAACAAGATTAAGGCTTTAACTTAATCATCAAAATCAATTTCGACCAAGCTCCACTTTGATGTTATTAAATTGAACTCATTAAAATTCTCCGACACTATTGTGCTTTCTGTCATCTTTAGGTAGAACAAATGATGAATCAGATGAACCTTTTTTTGTTGTTGATGGCTTTTCCTACATATTTGAAAAACATTTAGTATACCCTTCATAGTTCTCTCCTTCTTGGTGTGGAATTCTACGATTTTCTATAGATTCAACCTCACCACGCTCATCGCCTTCGTATCAAGAACTTCCCAGTCTGAGTTGAACATCTTTGTAAGTTTATCCTTCAATGGTTTCTAAAAATCTTCATCATACGGTAAATCCTCGATTCACACCCTCTAAAACTCATAATCCAACCCATCAAACTATTCACTTTGCATTTTACCTCCATCAATCGATAAGTTCCCTCAAAATCGTACGACTCCAACTCAACCTGGAGCTCGATACCAATTGTTGCGCAACGAGCTTCGAATAAGGATTTCAACCACCACCACAACGTAATTCAAAATATAAAAACGATGAAAACAATGAAAGAACATAAGACACAAATATGTTTATGGTCTTTGACAACCTCTGTGGGTATGCCAAGCCATGGTTTCTACTATGATATTGATCAGCTATTACAATTACAAATAAAGTAACAATTGTCTCTCGCAGATCTAATACAATTTCTCACACTATATCTCATATCACACAAGTATTTTCTCTCTTATTGTTCTGATAATATGATCATTAGTAGCTAAATATATCATGTCTGGGAGAGGATGTAGTTGTTTCATATAGATGCACCTTGAACCTATGTTTTGATTAATTCTATTGGAGACCTTGTTTTGTTGGATGTTATTTGGTGCTTATATTATTTGGTATGCTTGGCACACGCGTTTCTTTTATCCAGTATAATGATGTTGAAAGACCTTGTATTATGTTTAATTATGTATAGGAGATTGCTAACGCAACACTAGCACGGTAGATCAATCAAATAAATCTCTAGACATTCGACACTAGCCTTCTCCGAGGAATATAGGTTATACGTGTCAACTCTAATTCTCTTCTAAAATCATGTATGGAACCTATGACATGGTAAACTTCTAAAGAGTGAAAAGTGCCTAACAGCTTGACATCATCAGGAATTAGAGGGTTCGTTAGGTGATACAAAAGTGCGTTTAATTAAACATGTCAACGTGAGAACAAAATAAGAATCAATAGAACGAGGCTTGCATAAGGATCTTTGGTATTTTGTCATGAAATATCTCCATTCAAGATTAACGAAATTCACCTCCTAGATACATTTCCCTTAATATGTTTTACAACCAAATCAATCAATCAATCAATCAATCAATTCAATTTTATTTTAGTTAACTTGGTTTAGTTAAATTAGATTGGCCATAGTTGTAGTCCAATTAGTCTTTCTATTTCACCAAAGTATTCAAAGCATTGTTTCATTTAAGTTTTCAACAATTTAAATTGCTAATATAAGATTCATACTCTCTTGGCAATTGATATTTGGTCAGTTATACTTATTAATAACTCGCGAAAAATACGCACAAGCACTTTGTCGTAACTTTGTGTTCCAATTTCACATAATTATAAATCACGAGATTAAGTTCATAATTTTCCACAATGCACGGTTGCGATCCTCTAAACTCGCCTAGTTTGGGGAGGCATCACTTCTGCATCTTGAAAAATATAGTTCATCTTAATTTTTAGTTATACTTATATTCTTAGATACATCTATGTTTAATAGATCAACCACTTTTTTAAGTATTGAATACTATAATATAGTTAGTTAATACAGAATATTTGCATTCTACTTTTTGTATTTTCCAAACATTTTGGGATTTATTATAAGGCTACATGTGTATCACTTTATCATTGGGCTACATGTATGTGTCCTTTTAAGTTCTTGTGCTTCCATATTCGTTTTGTCTTTGGGCTATGTTAACAACCTTATCATGCTTGTCTTAAGATAATCCACCAAAATGCACAAATCCAAAAATCTAGCTAATGGGATTGTCAAGCTATTTTGACTTTGAAGAGATTCTTAATAAATAAAAAATCTCCTTAACTATTGCAAGCACCTAGAATTAATACTTTAATTGAAATTTCAAAAAAGATAATAAATACCTTAGACTATTAGTAGTTTTAAGAAAAAATAATAGAGGCGTTTGTACAATAATGTCCTGCACAGTGCAAACAGATTTTATCTATGTTACCTGTGGGTGTTGTGCCCAGTCTCTCACACAATTGTTGACACCGCATGTGTGGGGCTTACATCCCATGTAAGTGCACTGGGCACTCTCCACGGGCTAGCATAGGTTGAATCATCCCATGTAAGTGCACTGGGCACTCTCCACGGAGTAGCATAGGTTGAATTAAACAGTGCAAACACGTCTTAACGGGAGGAGAAACCTAATTTTTTGACCAAATGTCAATGTACTCAATGACTCAAATATTGAAAAGTAATAAACAACTTCATTCCGAGGTAATTGGGATAGTTCTATCAAACCCCCCAAACTATGGTACATTTTACCGAACGAGGTCAGAACTTTCATTTTAGCTTCCGTGCCCCATAAACTTTAGTCGTTTGTGCGAATTGCCCCATTTTCCAGTTTTTGGCAATTTTTCCACCAAAAATCATTAAAAAGATTATTTAAAGTTTGACTAAAACCTTCGTCTTGTTGAGACGGTTCCGATGGTGGTGACGGTGTCGCAAAATTCAAAGGCAATACACGGAAAATTTAATTTAAGTGTATTGAACTTAAATTAGAACTCCCATATTATAACTTTGAATTTTTCATCACCGTCACCACCATTGGAACTGTCTCAACGAGGCGAAGGTTTTAGTCAAACTTTAAACAATTTTCTCAACGATTCTTGGTAGAAAAATTGCCAAAAACTAGAAAATTGGGCAATTCGCACAAACGACTAAAGTTTAGGGGGCACGGGAACTAAAATGAAAGTTCTGACCTCGTTCGGTAAAAGGTACCATAGTTTGGGGGATTTGATGGAATTATCCCCATGATAAATTCATAATTGATAACCCTATAATTCAGTAACAAAAACTAGCATATGTACATTGTAACCCTGCGTGATGTTCGACAAAATTACACGCTAGCACTTTATCATTCGAAAAAAAAAAAAAGTCCAAAGAATTGTCTTATTCTGTCAAACAAAATTGAACACTCTTCGCTTGTATTTTGTGCGATCATACTTCATAGTACTCATGCCTCCCTGTAAAATCTGTCGTGTGCAATGGCTTTTTTGGACTGGTGAATGCTGAGCAAAGCTTTGAAGAGATGTTTACTCTTTCTGGCATAAGATTCAACCTCCCTATCCCTGCTTGTCAATGGAATAATCGCTCTACGAGGCTCCGATGGAGACTGAAATCGTATAGGAACGCCATTTGTTAGTGATAATGGAACTTTTTTAAGGTAAAATGAGCATTAACTAAATGTCGTGTTGCTCTGTTAGCTTACTCGCTGCTTATCGACAGAAGGAGTCGGGGAAGCTGATCGACTGGCAACCGTTCCAGATCGCTTGAGTGCAAATCGAAGTGGTGAAACAGAGCGTTTTCCTGGTTGAACATAAATATATGAATAAAGGGAACATGAAACCTTGAGTAATCTAAAAAAAAAAGAGATCAATAATAAATATATTTGCTTAAAAATGACCAGAATTCAATCTGATAGTATCCACTGACCTGTGTCCTTGTTGGATATGAGACTAGTTGTGAAGGAAAAATTAGGAGGGTTTGGTGCACTTGAAGCCATTCTTGAGTATCCTTTTCTGTATGAGAACATATAATAATTACCTAAATTATGATAAAGCGGAGTAATATAATAAGCATTCACATTCTGCTTATTGTCGACATAATATACCTCAATAACGACTGTTGTGGTTTTAATCTCGCTGCTCGAAAAGCTACGGAAAATGCATTAACTACGAAAAAACGCAAAAACAAAGTCATTCAAGAATATTATATTTTCAGATAATTAAATTAATCATACACTCATTTAGTTCATAGAAAGCAGTTGATTGGGCATACTAAAGCTCTAATCCCAAATGATCACATAACGATTCAGATGTGACAGTGGAAGTGTAATGGAGTCTTTTGCATCATTCCATTTTATGCACTATGTATAGTTGTTGCCTTGTGGGATAATGGGATACACTGCTGCTCTTACACATTTCTTTATTTTGAAAAAAATAAAAGCATCATTATTGGACTGTGTAGTATACACACTTGCCCAACAGCCGCTATACAACTAATGCATTTCTGCAAAATTTAGCAGTGTTGTGTTATTAGTATAATAGCCTACTTACGTGTAATTGCAATTAAACTCGTTGAAAATAGTGAAACATTCTGGCTCAAGGGTACTAGTCAAATCTTGATGAACATAAATCGTTCTACATCTCTTTTGTCACTTTTCGTCTATAGAATTAACGTCCCATGTATAATTCGTAGATATGTGGTATGTAGGGTGCTACAAAAGATTCATATTATGTCTCAAACACAGGAAATAGACGTTTCACATTAATTTTAGGGAAAATCCCGTCAAACCCCATAGGCCATAGCGCATAGTGTGATTCTTACTTTGCCCCCTAACGTTTCAAAATTAATATTGTCCCCCCTCCCTCATGACCGTTGACCAGTCGTTTATTTTGGACACATGTTCAGATTTTTGTTCGTCAAATTTAGTTCGGGGGTATTCAGCAAACGTAAGGGGGCAAGTCACTAATTTTAAAATGTTAGAGGTCAAAGTGAGAAACGAACACGCTATACGTTAGGGGGTTAACGGGATTTACCCATAATTTTACTCCTAACCTTCGAAAAAATAGAGTGAGAAAGTAGTATGATACCATGGTTGGCTTGGTATATATGATTCTGGGGACAGGATATGCAGTTTCTCCAAGAGACGTTTGATTTGTCTAAATGAAAACTCTGTTCAGCTGAAAAGATATAGCATGTAAGACTTGCCTAAAAATGAGAAAAATTATTATTGAAAAGAAATAAGGAATTGAAGAACATATATAATTAAGGTAATTGCCTGGAATTATGTATCTCTTATGGTGTTTGGGAGCATCGATCGTCAGTAATGAGTCTTGCGATATTCCTCTCAAGTCTATAAGTCTCCGGGATGTATTTAGCCTCTGCACAAATAACATTTTGTTAAATTACAGCCATGGTGAACATTCAGTAATTAAATTAAATGTAATCTAAAAAATAAATAGGATGCAATTAAAAGGTCATTTCCTTGTACTATATAGGATTTCAACTTTTAAACTTCAATTGTAAAAACTGGGAGTAATTCATTGCTACCTGTTCAATGCAAGAGAATCGAAAGTTGGTTGAAGAAAACTCATTGGCCTTTTCATCCAAGAATTTGTTGAGTTTATCAGCAACAGAGCCTAAGTGGTCCACAGTACTCACAATTGCTTTAGCCACATAATCTTTTGTCGACTCCACCACACTGCACCATGTTTCAAAAATAAGATAAGTCTATAATAAGAAATTAAATTATTTATTTGAAGATAACTATTAAATAGAACGTCATACATACAGTTGCTTGTAATCATCTTTGTAATAGGACGACTCGAGATGCTCGGCAGCCGAGTACAATTGATTCCTAAGATTTCTCAAATCCTTAGAGCAAAGTAAAACACTATTTCAGATTTTAAAAGCTCACCGGAAATATTAAAAAATACTATAAATAAGGGTAACAATTATCATATTATATTATACATTTTAGAATTCAGAAGCGGAGGAGTACCTTTAAGCTATCTGCAAATTGAAATTTGTCGTGCATGACGATTTCATCGCAATTTGAACTCGTCATTTCCGCCGGTCCTGTTTTTGTATTGTACTCTTTTGAGAATTATTGAGAGAGTATATATATATATAGGTAATTATTATGTATAAAAACGAATATAGTACCCAAAAAGTTTTTATTTAAAAGAGAGAATGTGTATGGACAACCTTAAATGCAAGTGGGTACTGAAATTAAAGCATGGCTATAGTTTTTGAAAGGCGACTTTATTTCAGAAAGATAATGGATGATAGGGAAATGCACGTAATTATTTATAGGCTGTGGCTGTGGGGTTACTAAAATAGTAAAATCCAAAAGATTGCCTTATCGCAGCAGAAAGTCATGCATATTTACATTACGACAAAACAGTCTTTCTTAAAAAAAAATATCTCTCTTTGAGCGTGTGATACTTTGATCGCCAAACAATTTGAATACTTCAATAAATGCAATACAGCAATTGCATGTAATTTTATTATTTATATAGATGCATAGGTAAATCTTACTCCTTTTCTTTAACAAAAAGGAAAGTCAAATCTATTTTACATTAAACAACAAGTTTAGTAGGTTAGGTAAGAACCGAGAGCTCGTGATACAACAGACGTAAACACCTTGTGATTATATGTTTTTTCCTCATCATATCATTAAAGTAAACAAATTGATGTACAACCGTCATAAATTCTAGTACATAAAGAATTGCGGCCACAAAACTAATTTATCAAAATTCTAGAATTTTGGGAGAAATTGAAAGAGGGTGTACTATCTGTTTTGGATGAAATTTGAGAATTCCCTCTCGCATGATTTTATTTATGATTATTCTATGTATATGCATTTCAGTTATTTGAAAAATATTACAATTATTGTGATCAATCGACTAGGCAGATATCTTCTGTGGTTTAAAAAAACAAAAAAAAAAGCTTCTGTGTTGGGAAACACAAACATGATATTAAGGGCAACAAAACTTGCTGGTGATCCCAAACAGACACTGGGCCCGAAAACTTGATCATTACTTAGTGAGTAGGTCTAGGTGTGGAAATTAAGTGTAACTTTACCATCAATTCTCATTTAATTGTTGTCCATATGTGTGTGTGGGGGGGGTGATCTTCGACAAAAGCAAATAAAGAAAGCAACAAACTAACTATTGTACATGTGAATTATGATCTGATCAACAAAACCAATAACCTTAGATGTTGATATGATGGCACAAAATTACAACCAAAGTTACTTTTGCATGGAGCAATAACTTTTACTTCACTCCATATAACAAGTATGATAAATGCATAATTGTTAAATGTATAGTGCAAGTTTAGTTGTAAGAGGCACTAATATGCAGACTTTCTATATTATGAGCAATTTCACTCTTTTGGTTTGGAATTTTGTATTCACTTCACATTTCTAATCTTTCCTTTGATTACATTTCCTAATGCCAGAATTAGAGCTGATTATGTCTAAAATTCTTTTAATGCCCTTAAATATATACCCTAAAATAGAACTAAAACAAGTACAAAGGCATAACACATGAAAGTTTCAAAGTTCACTACTTTATACCCATATATATTTTTATGATATATTACCTTTAGTTATTAAAAAACAAAAACCCATGGATTAGTAATAAGTTAATGGATTAAAAAACAAAAATCTATGGATCATAGCAGGAAAAAAAAAATCAAGAGTCACGTTTGATTTGTCTCACCTAAAAAAAGTTAATTACAAACAGATTAGTAATATGTTCATGATATGGGCCAGGTCCATATTTGGTCTATGTCGGGTAGGGTTATGCAAAACAAATCGGATCGATCAAATTGGATAAAAATCGATCGAATGATCCGATTCGGAAATCGAATCGAATATTTGATTCGACTTTTGATTTTTGCCCTTGGATCGAACCCCTCCTTTGATTTGATCCTCGATTTCAGAGATTAAGAATCGGATCGAATAAAAAGATCATCTTATTTTTTAAAAATAAATAAAAAATATAATAGTATATATGTAATATTATATATTTGTATATAATGCTAATAAAATGCTATTATTAGGACTTGAAGTCTAACTACTTAGAGTCATAATACTTTTGTATCTAGTACATATGTACAATCTTGAATTGTAACATACTAATTACCAGCACTACTTATGACTTTTCTTCATTTTGGGATTTCTATTTGAACATTGGGTTAGTATTTTGTAAGGAGAAATCTACTAATGCGTCTTAATTTGTTTTAAATAGTCATTATATTCACGTTTATTTAAGTTTTCTTTAATTTTAGACGCAAAATAATCAATCATATATGTTTGTTCAATTGATATTAAAATTACTAAAACAAAAAGAAAAAAGGATCGAACCCGAATGATTTTGGATCGAATCAGATCGTTTTAAATTGATTTGATTTCGATCCTCATTTCTCCAAGATCGAAATCGACTACCAGCCTCGATTCGATTCAATCCGATCCAAATGCACAACCCTAATGTCGGAGATGGCCCCCGATGTACATATCAAATGTAATATTCAATATAGTACATATCACGTGTAAGTCCCTTATGCGGTCCCCGCATTTCGAGGTCTATAAACACCCGGGTTCCACTAATCAAGGTAAGCTTTAATTATCCTCATACACTGTGCACCCGATATCGAGTTTCCCCGATATCAACCCCGATGCAATACCTAATATTATACTCGACGTATCCCTCGATATATATTCCTGATATATATCACTAACACCATTTCCGACGTCATACCGGGCATCACATCCAACACCACATCCGACATCTACTTAAACATCACACTCGACATAGATTCATCCCAGACATAGAAGGACTTCGATATCATCCCCGATATCAACCTCGACGTCATATCCGACATTGCCCTCGACATCCAGCAGTGCATCCCATCGTCAGTCTGAGGTGTTTTGGACCAAGTCTACCTAGAACTAGTCATAGTGATAGTAGACCTAATTTGTAATAGAATCGTAGCTCAGTACTTGTAACATCCCACTTGGTACTCAATATACAATCTATTGTCAAACTAGTGGCGCTGTTTGTAGGAACAACACGTTCCCAGACGAAGATACTAGGATGCAGCGTAGGGTGACCCGATCGCAATCTATAAGGCCAATTATTGATAACTCAATAGCAGAGAGTGCACCACCACCACCCGTCCAAGTACTAGATGCCGAGATGGAATAGAATGACCCATTGCGCCCTTAGCCTCCTGTGGCGCCCGAGCCCGCGACCGCAAACCCTATTGTCCTATCACCAAAAATCATGGCGCATATCAACGCCACGTTCAAGCTACTCTGAATGCAGCTATGGGGACTTCACTACCACACTTGATCAATCAAGGCGCCGAAAACGTGCCCCCTTAACACCAGGAGTCCAGAACAAGAGGCCCCAGAGCTGAGTCCAGGGCACATGAGCGTGAAGATGTCGAAGAATCTAGGAGAGAGCGCCCACGGTCGAGAATTTCTGTGGAGGAGATCCCGAACCAATTATGGACAGGAGGAACATAGCAAGAAGGATGGAGAAGTTGGACCACGAGAAAGTCGAGGTTGGTCGGAAGCTAGCATTGGCACGGGGCCATAGGAGGTTGACCCCGTTTAGTGAGGAAATTGAGTTAGAAGTAATGGAAAAAGGATATATGATCTCTGTTCACAAAGCATATGATGGGAAGAGCGATCTATGCGAGCACTTATACTATGTGGATAGTATCTTGAACCTGCGCAGATTTTCAGAGAACATACATGCAAAGATTCTGGCTACAACCCTAACCGGGGTATTCCTGGATTAGTTCACGAGGATAGAGGTTGGTTCTATAACCAGCTACGAGTACATGAGACAGAGGCTAGAGAGACAATTCTCTAGCCAAAAGAGAATGCGGACCAATATGAACCACTTGAATGCAATGAAGTAGAGAGATAAAGAGAGCCTTAAAGAATTCATAAAAAGGTTCAACTAGGAGTTGCTCAAAGTTGATGAGCCTAGGGGCGAGCATGTGGTCTTCATTCTCTTCAATGCGACGACGCATAAAAGGTTCCCGGCAGAGCTGATCAAGCTCATGTCTCCTACAATTGAGCAGATCAATGTGTTGGCATATGATACTATTTATCAGGATAATATGATGGCTACCAAGTAGAATCTGCATCAGTCGCAGAACAGAACACACGGAAAGGAAGGATGGAGCAAAGGAAGGAACGGATCCCCTAAGAGGTATACTCCCATGAACAAAAGGATCATGACTGTATTCACTGTGGCGCAAAAGCACATGAGGCTAAATGAGCCAAGAAAGCTGAGAGAGAGCAGGGGAATGAAATTCTCCAGGAAGTATAGTGAATATCACCGTCACACAGGACATAAGACCGATGAGGAGTGTACTGACCTCAAAGATGAGTTTGAAAGGCTAATAAAATAAGGCAAGTTGGTGGAATTTGTGAGGAGCTCAAAGGACGAGAGTAACAGGGATGATAGATCTCGCTCACCTCGGAGAAACCATTCGAGTTCGCCCAGGAAGGACAAGCAGAGGGCCATCAAAACTCCAAGAGAGCGTGAGAGAGCAATTATCAGTGCTCCAACTAGAGGAATGATCAACGTGATTAACGGAAGACCGTTGGCGCTGACTCGACCGAAAGGCGCTGGAGGATAACCCGTAAAATACAGGCATGGAGATACGTGGGCTTCACAACATTAGCCGATAAGGAAGATTTCTTGGACCAAGAGATATCCTTGACCAAATAAGACTTGGAGCAACTCACGCCGCAGGCACAAATGGCAGGTAAACTTGAGTGCCCCCCTGTTAAAAAATTATATAGCCAAATATGAGGTGTGGAAGGTACTCATTGACAATGGAAGCTACTCCAAAGTAATCTTTGCACACGCCCTGGAAAAAATGTTGGTGAACAAGACATAGTTGAAACAGTTTCCACCCCATTGACTGGATTCGGTGGCAGAGAAGTGATTCCAAAGGGACAGATCGTGCTACCCACATCGTTTAGGGATGACCCCTACAGGAGGACAATCAATGTCAACTACACCGTGGTCGATCTCCCCTTGCCTTACAACGTCATTATCATATGCCCCGCCCTCCATGAGATAAGAGCAGTGGTATCTACTTACCACCAAAAAATGAAGTTTCCTACTAAGGGCGGGGTCGGAAAGATCCTTGGTGACCATAAGGAGGATTGAATGTGTTACGTTGCAGTGTGCAGGAGGTAGAAGGAGCTGAAGAAGAATACATCCCAGGCACGGAGTAACTACCTAGCGGCAACCAAAGCTCGTTGGTTTAATTTCTATTTCGTTATTTCTCGAACAAGTGGATTCATGTCTTTATGTTTCTCGAACAATGTTGTTTATCTAAATTACCCCATTTGATAGGCTTGCTTGTAACTAAAACATGAGGAACTATGTCGGTCTGATTCCCACACCACGGGATACGTAGGCGGGTTAGGATTTACCTAGCGCTCGACCGTTATCTATCGTTATTTCTTATCTTTCAAGTATTGTATTTCAAGAATTGTTATTCTGACAGATTAACTGCAGGAATGACATATCCTACATGATATAACGTTAGAGTCCCTTGAAAGGGGATTCGAATATTTTTTTTACCTAGGTTGCACAACAAATAGAGGGCTACCACTCGCTTGGAAAATCTCGCATGGGACTATATACTCTGTAAATTCTCGCAGATATTATTGTTATCTACATGAATGACAGGTAGCGACGACTCCTCTATCCACCGAGATACAGAGGAGAGGAACCGAAATGGGCAAAGATCTATAAATCCTATGGGACACTAACTCCCCTATCCACCGAGATACAGAGGAGAGAACCCAAAAGGGGCGAAGATATACAAATCCTACGGAATACTGACTCTCATATCCACCGAGATACGGTGGAAAGAACCCAAAAGGGGCGAAGATCTATAAATACTATGGGATACTGACTCTCCTATCCATCGAGATACGGAGGAGAGAACCCGAAAGGGGCGAAGATCTACAAATCCTATGGGATACTGACTCCCCTATCCACCGAGATACGGATGAGAGAAATCGTAAAAGGCGAAGATCTACAAATCCTACGGGATACGGACTCTCCTATCCACCGAGATACGAAGGAGAAAACCCGAAATGGGCGAAGATCTACAAATCCTACGGGATACTGACTCCCATATCCACCGAGATACATAGGATGGAACCCAAGAAAGGCAAAGATCTACAAATTGTACGGGATATTACGCACCGATCGCCTAAAAAGCAAAGGTAAGGACCCCACAACGAAGCATCAACCTCTTATTACAAAAATAGCAGGAGGGCTGCAACTACAAACCGATAAGCCCCATCGTACGTTCACGTCGAGAGGAGGAAACTCTACAATAACCACATGAGATAGGTAAGAGCGACTATTGTATAAATACAATACAAGTAATATCAATAAGACAACGAATGACAAATAAACCTTTAGACATAAGGGTTAATGACACATGGGACCCGAACAACTCAATAAGCAAATGAAACAAAGAGTCCACCAAACCACAACATCTAGAGAATTATTACATAAATACGGAATAAAAGGTGAACCAACACCAATAAGTAGAAGAGGAAATCTGACTTTAACATATCAAGAGAAATCTTTCTTCCTCAAGAGAACGGAAAAGGGGACGGTTTCTCAACACTAGTATCTGAGGACTCAGCGTCTTCGAGAGGCAAGCCATCCGAAAAAAACATGGTGTCCCACCTCATAAAGTCGAACCCTTCTTCGAAACCCTTCTTCGCGGTGATTTGCCCGACAATCGAATTCTTCACATCCTCCCTCTCCATGAAGGCACGCTCCGCTAGAAGTTCCTTATAGGTATCACTCGCAAGGAATTTCTTGGAAACCCGTACCATCAGCTCAGGAGACTCATCCTGGGAATACAAACTCTCAGAAAATGGATTATAAGAACACAACTACATGACAAGGCCAAGTCTATATACCGCATTCTCGAGGTCGGCACGAGCTTTTGCAAGATCGGCTAGCAGCACCTCATTCTCCGCTCTCACCTTGCTGAGCTTGCGTTTAGCCAAGTGACGATCGCCTTGTTCTTTGAGAGCATGCTCTTTCAAAGCAATAGCCTTGGTAATGAGCCTCTCATTCTCAGCGTGACATTCATCGAGGTCATCTTTTATCACCCGCCACCGATGCTGGGATTCTTCCTTCTCAGCAGTTAGTTTCTCCGCAAAAATCGGGTTAAAATCACCCATCTTCTCAATATCAGCCTCAAGCTGGGCGATTATAGCATTCTTATCCCCATCGGCTTGATTAACGTTCCTCATGTTAGTGACCAAGAATTTTCCAAACTGCACACATCACAAATATGAAGCTTAGGAGGACACATTTTAATACTACGCACAGATCAAAAATAAAAGGGGTCGTAGCCACTTACAGTCTAGAAGAGATGCATTTCACGATGCACATTATGCGCTCGATCTTGCTCCCGTAACACATGAGCCTTACCAAGAAGAGAAAATGCCCGCTTCATGGAACGGACAACTTCGGCCTCACTAAATTTTTCATTCTTCACATTAATACAAGGAATCGGGGCAGCGCGCCCTTGCGAAGGAGGCGTCCGAGGAACCGATGAACTCTTACCTTGAGCCCTCTTTCGTTTACTGGAACCAGGCACCTCAACCGTCGGTGCAACATACTTTTGGGTAAGGCTACCGCTAGCCCCTTTATCCGAAGGCATCTTCGAACCAACATCTTGAGGAACCTATTTGCCTTTTGAAGCGGCAAGAACATGATCAGAAGCCCCCTCATCCAGCCTTATTCGGACCTCCAAAGAACGTCCCATTTACTTTTCACCAGCTAATATTGAGGGCACACCTCCGGCCCCGACCACCGCACCTGACGCGACATCACTAACGCTTCCAGGAACTACTGTTTCTTCAGGAAGGGCATCAAAAGCCACCTTCTCACTAGTAGAGGAGGAAGAGCCTCCCGCCTCAGATACCCGACTCCAACATTCAGCGCGGGCGTCACACCGCCAAGAGACGATCCAACAGCCTTATTTAGCAGACATGTGCATGTCATACCTCTAACAACTCTGAGGACCTCCTTGCTCGCGACCCTCGTCAATGTCTTAGGACTAGACGTCATAACAACATCTTCTGCAACAATTTGGGTCGTGTTGGCGGCCTTCGTTATGGCAACGGCTGGAGTCGTTACTCTCGCCTCCACAGTTGACGATGCACCATTCTCTAAAGTAATTTTAGTGACGACAACCGTTTCCTCTACTGCACTCGTTGTTGTCGCTGCGGCAGCCTTAGCCGCTCGCCGTTCAGTATCAACTCACAACATGCGTGCACGGATATCAGCCATTACTCCAAGTAAGCGAGTTTAATGAAGTGCGCTAGAAAATTATAGCCTGCACAAGGACATAAACAAGAATAAGAACCAATACCATAAACAAAGTCGAAATCCATATCGAAGATATACATCAAAGGTTACATCGAATACAACATCAAAAGAGATATCGAAACACATATCGGAAATCTATATCGAACGCTACATCGAAAAGCACAGAAAGTTGTATATAGAATATGAATATATCGAGATTCACATTGAAACTATATCGGGAATCCCCGAGATACCTTTGCCTTAAGAAGCCTGAATTCACCAAAAGACAAGGTAAATTTTCGTCTCTCCTCAAGGCTACTATTTATATATAGCAAACCCTTTGACTTCACATTTTATTACTGGACATATCGAATGTCAGATTTGATTTCCTATATCGAAGAAATTCGACATGACAACTTAATTCCAATATCTCTTATGAAAAATAACACCGCAACTACCTAACAAATGACACTTTTCTCTGATAATTCAAACGCGGATCTCTATGCTACGTCAATTACATTGGGGGTCCACCGACATCTTTGATTGAATTATCGTATCCGAGCTCCATCATTTGAACTAGCGCGACAAGAGGTACTGATAATTCCAACTTAATTTTAGTTTGCGAATTATTATTTATAATAATAACTCTCAAACTGGGGGACTACATGATATGGGTATTTCCTGTATTGGGCTGGTCCATAACATGTAGTCCCCCAGTTTGGGAGTTATTTTTGTAAATAATAATTCGTGGGGCGCATCAACCGAGCTTGATGTGTGCATCGATGGTGGTCCCCTTCTGCGGCAATGAGGGGAAGAGCGGGCATCGCTGCGGGGCAAACCCTCGGATCTGGCCCGTGGGGGCGGAGCAAATTGGTGACGGGGAGGATTTCTCGGTTCCTCGGAGCGACCGCCGTTCTGGCCACGACCATTCTCCAAGGCAGTCTCATGTTCCCATTAAATTAGGCAAACATGTTGCGATACATATCCCAAGGCACTTGCACGTAACCCATAACTGGTCCGGCCTCCTGCAGGGGCGGGGCACTAGTAGCTTGAGGCGCTAGAATGCCCCAGCTGGGGGTGAAGGGACACCTGTAGCGGGAGGTACGGGTGTGTCGAGATTTGGTCCAGGGCTAGTACGTCCTTGGGCTTCCTCCTGAGGGGACGGAGGACTCTGCTGCCCCTCGGTTTTAGTGTCGTGATTTTCCATTAACTCGCGTTTTGGATTTGATCGGGATGATGTGCGTAAAGGTACTCTTCTAGCACTCTTTCTGGTCATCCAATTTTCCGCATGACTTTCCTCAGAGAACTTACGGCAGTCCCACATGTGGTGCCATTTGGTGATGTAATATCGTCTAAGCTCGCGGGGTCAGGAATTTCGGAGATATTGTCACTAGATTTTATTCGGAACACATTTCTCGAGTTTGAGGAAAAAAAAGAGGCAATATTATTTTATTAAAGACTTTTAGTGAATTACAAGTGGGTCGTACAATGAGATAGCTATTATTTTTGAATTGTTATTTGTTAAGTATAATTGTGCCGATAGTTTGGCGGAGCTTGTGCTGATTGTGTTGTGTCCAACTTGTTTTCTGATTCTGAAATGAGGGGTTATTTATAGTGCTAGCCTTTGGGGTCTTTGGCCAGTTGGGGTTGGTCTTATCGTCTTAACTCCAAGTGGTGTTGGTGACCAATAATGTGAAGGTCTTATGCACCAATAGGGGTCGTGTGTCAGAAGACGACCAATGGCGGGGGTTTGACTGAGTTTCGTCTGAGCGGGTAGTGCTAACATCTGCTCCAATGGTCTTTGAGGGTGGCTCTGAGCCAATGAGAGGGTGCGAGTCTGCCCCAATCGCTGGTCTGAGCCGGTAAGAATTGTCGCTTTCTGTCCCAATAGCTGACTTGAGCCAATGAGGCATGGTCTTCTGTTATAATGAGGGTGGTTGAGAGCTATGTTGAATGAGGGTGGTTGGCTAGTTTTCTTGGTCGTGTGTTCAGAGAGGGACTCGTGTAGTCATTTTTCAAAATTGTATGGTCGTTCAGGCTAAGTCTTCGGCTATCCCTAGACTATGATTTGAGCATTCTTGACCCTTCCTTGTATTCACTCGCGTCCTTAGTATTTTATATTGTCCTTCTTCTTCCTTGATATTTTGGCTAAGTATTCAATATCACCACCTGGGGGTCCCTTACTGTAGGTCTCGTGAGATCCGAGTGGTGTTTAGCTAGTCGGGGAATTATCCACATCGGTCTGGGGGGTTCTCCGTAATCTTTCCTAGCAGGTAATCGAGGTTTAGACTAATTGTGGGTCGTTGGGAGAGGTATACGCGAGTCTTTAGATCCGAGTCGTACTCCCTCTTTGGGGCGTTGGTCGGTCAGGGGTACATTCTCTGGGCGTTCGGACCGAATACCCTTATTGGAGGTGTTAGTTGGTCATAACTCGGGGGTACATTTTCCGAGCACCAGACCGTGTGCCTTTATTTGGGTAATAGCTGGTCGTGACCCAGGTGTGCCTTTCCTCTAGCCCTTTCTCATTTTTGTGGGGTACCCCTTTTTGCCCATTTCCAAGTGTGTGGCGGATTATGCATCATCAGGAGTTCCCCCCAGTTTCTAGTGTATTTTGTAGAAATCACTTGGAACTCATTAAATGAGCTTATGTGTTGTCGGGTATTTTCTGTAATTGTGGTCTTGCATGTTCCACGTAGCGCTGAGTTGGCCATGCGTCAAGGGTGTCGTTCCACCTTCCCCGTCTATAAATTGAGGGGACTCGGCGTGTTTTGTCTTCATTCATCCGAGTCCCTCTAATTTTTCCCTCTCTTTCTCTCTTCTTCTTCTCTTCAAAACATCTGCCTATTTCATGGCGTCAATGAACAGTTCTGGTGAGGAGGCTGTTGGTGTGGGGAGACATCGATCGACGTCAGATGTGGTGCGACGGAGGTGGCGACATCTCCTTCTACTGAAGGGACATCGTGGAAACATCGCTCCGCCTCTAGAATAGTAGAGACATCTGCAAAAAAAAAAAGAAAAGAATGTGGTTGTTGCGCCTGCACCACCTAGGGTTTCGACGGAGGAGGTGAGGAGTACAGTAAGATCCCGCGAGGAGGTCGAGGTTTAGTTCACCAAGTATGGGGCGAATAGGGAGTAGGAGAGGGCGACCTCCCCTTGTGAGGGCTTCTATACGACCAGTTTTGTCTAAATTAAGATGGGACTGAGGTATTTCCTCCCGGTGTTTTATTGGGAGATCTTTAAGGCTGCATGATATGTTCGAGCCAACTGTCTCCTAACGAATGGTCGGCTCTGGTGGCCTTTGCCTTTATCTGCATGGCCTATGGCTACCCTTGTGTGGTGTGCCGGTTTTTTGGGGCCTTTGACTTGGCGAGTTCTTATGCGGACAAGCTCTTCTGCACTTTTCCCATGTGGAAGACGACCAAGAGGGTCCTCCACGAACTTTTGGGGTCCCATTGCAGTTGGAAGTAGAAGTTCTTCTTTCTCCACCATACTAGCTAGGGTCTTCGGCGGGTGTTCCAAGGGAGTGGAATTTGGACCCCTGGATTCCTTCTAGATTCGACATTGCGGAGGCCACTGAGCAGCTCGCAGTCGAGGGGTTTTTCAGCAGGGCTTTAGCTGGGCCAAGATGCAACGGGTTAAGGTTTTTCTCAGTCCTCTACGACGACTGTGGTCTTAACTACGTCATGGCCCTTACTCTTTTCACCAGGGATAAGTGTCCCCAAATATGTAAGTCTTTTGAATGAAATCTGGGGCCTTCTTTTCTTTGGGTTTTTATTCCTTTTGTTGAATCGAGTTTTTGTTGTCCATTTTTGTTGAGACTGCTATGGAGAAGCTAAAGTATGAGCCCCCTCCCCCCCAAGAAGAAGAAGGCGATTGCCTAGAAGCCTAGGAGGAGTGGAGGGTCGGCTACTTCAGCACCATCAGCAAATGAGCCTTCGGAGGAAAGGAGTGCTTCCCACGAGGCTCCGTCCCACACGAGCCAGTCGAGTGAGAAGGGAACGGGCCTAGTTCGGGAAAGCGTCGTCTGAAGTAGCCCGAGATTTCTTCCAAGAGCAAGGTCATTATGTTGCCGGACCTTGAAAAGGAGGTGTTTTCTTTCACCAGATTGGAGAGAGTCCCACGCCTTCTTGTTTTTTCCTCGACTTGCTTGTGGGGCCCGATGTAGGCACAAAATGGTTTGCGAAGATGTACGAGGTGTCGCACTTGGCTTATATCGGTCACACCGTGGGTGGTGAGCCATCAATGCCTCAACCCCGACCGCGGGGAGGGAGTCCGTTGGTGAGAGGTCTTCGTCTCCCCTACCCAAGCGTTGTGAGGCTAAGTTTTCTGGTCCTCCGGTGGTTCTAGGTTTAACGACTCTCGTTGGGGCACGGTCGTGCCTCCTCCTGTGCAGTCACTTCTAAAGGGTGACGTAGGCGTAAGGTCGTGCCTCCTCGTCTTTTCTGTGAGTTGGCTGCTCTGGCTTCCTCTCTGACCCCTTCCTTTTTTAGCGCCAAAGAGGTCGGCCAGGCCACGCAAATGTGTGCGACTTTGGAAAGTGGAACCTTCTTTATTTTTTTTTGTTTTTATTTTACATGTTGATTGCTGACACGCGCTTCATTTTCTATTTTTGCAGAGCTTAGTAGGGTTGAGGGGTATGTCCCATTTTTACAAGGAGGATGCCCATGAGAGGGACACATTGAGGGCAAGGCTCGAAAAGGTTGAGATCGAAAGTCGTGCTCAAGCTGAGAACCGACTAGCCCGTGTGAAGGGGAACTGGAAGAGTTGGAGCGGTAATTCAAGGATCACCTCGCTACCTCGGGGAAAGAGAAGGAATTCATCGCGGGGAAGGAGACCAACTGGGCTCGGAGGCTTCTGGCCTCGAAGAAGTCAGTGGAGTCACTTCGGGCTGCTTTGACAAAGACTATGGAGGAGCAGGAAGAGCGGTTGGCGGCCCGTTAGAAAGAGGTAGGGACGCAGTTCACCTCTTACTTCGAGGCTCGTTTGTTATGGGGATTCAAAGCCTGTCGGTGGTTAGGTTCCCAGCTGAGCTTCTATCGCCCTGAGGACAATCTTCAAAAGTTGTATTCTACTCGGATAACCCGCCCTAACAATCCTGAGGCTACCCTGGTGATGCTACCCGGGGGTGCTCCGAACATACGAGGTTCTCCGACTCCTTCGATTTTTACAAGACCTTCCCTCCCCCATTAGTCGTAGGTAGCTTAGGGAGATTTTTGTGGCCATGTGACCCTAGTTTGTTGTTTGTTTGTTTTTTCATTGGGGTTGTACCAGGTTGTCCCCCTTTCTTCCATGGTCGAGGGTTACGACCAAGGTTTATACATTCTGTTATTATGATTCTAGTCTTAGAAAATTTTTGCCTTCGTCCACGTGGGTACCCGCGTTTTTCGTCATTTGAGAGGTTTTGACCTTCTCCTATTTATCCAACGTTCAGGAGCGTAGAATTTTGGAGTTTCCTCTATTTTCTGTGTGGGTAACCACGACCATCGAATTTCAAAGTCATTTCGACCCTTTTTGGGCAAGGTTCTGAGGGGGCCCGTTCGAGGGAGTCTTTGGAGATCTCCTCGCGGAGGGCCCGTATGGGATATTGCGTGAGGGTGCTAGTCCTTGGTTCTGATGCTCGAGGTTACCATACTTAGAAAATTTTGAGTTCTTGCATAATCACCTGTGAACATCGTGGGGGTATTCCGTGGATGGATGGTCAGGGTAACGGGACCCAAGAGGTCGTGATTTTGAATCATCTCGCCTGCTGGCCAATTCATTTGCCAGTCTTGGGAATGGACACTTATTTAATGCGAAGGGACGTGGGGAGTTGGAGCGCCGGTCTAACTCCCATGTGGTAACGTCTGACATGCTAGGGTTGCAATAATTTGGGGAGTGTGGCAGTTCTGAGGGTCACGAGTGGGCAGGCGAGGGGTCCTACCATTGGAATCGTGGGCGGGGAACGGACCCGGTTTGAGATATGAACCAACGCGACCACCTTCTTTATTTTTTTCCACCATCTTCTTCCCTTTCAACATTTTCTTTGGAAAAAGAAATTTTTTGCTTAAGCCTTTTACTCCATTCTTGCAGCCATGGTTTCTCGTGCAACCTCCACTTTTTCCAATGATGAAGATTCTCGTGGTTCCCTCAACTCTCCGCTTTCCCCTTACCGTGGTAGCACTGCCGCATCTCGACGGAACCGCCATCATAAGGCTGCTTGGTCACTGGCTACTCGTTGGACTTCTTGGAGGGAACAAGGAGTTCCCATGCTGGTGGCGATGTTGTTGCCCCACCTGTGACGGTGGCAAACCAAGTGTTTATCATTTTTGCTCTTCGGGCCCCTTACCAGACTCATGTCGAGGGTGTCGTCTTTGTTCGAGAGAACTGAATCCCAAGTGCATGACATGTCGACTTCGAGTTGGGTCCATGGCCTCAGTTATGATCATTGAGAAGGCCCGAGCCTTGCTAGAGTCTTTCGACATTTTTCCTAATCGGGTGGACATGATCATCCCCTCGAGTCTCTAGAGAGCGTACTACCCCCCATAGGGTTCAATGACCGTGTATGTGTTGATTTTGATGAGACTTTTGCTCCAGTAGCTAGGATAGAATCTATCAGGTTACTTCTAGCTATTGCATGTTGTCTCAAGAATAAATTATACCAAATCGATGTAAATGGGGCTTTTCTAAATGGGCTAATTGATACAGAAGTATTTGTAGAACAACATAAAGGATTCAATGACCCTAAGTACCCTAACCATGAGTACAATCTTGAGAAAGCTCTATATGGTTTTAAACAGGCTCGTAGAGCATGGTATGAAAGACTTACATAATTTCTTTTAAGTCTTGGTTAGAGGTGATGGAGACAGAACACTGTTTGTTTTGAAGAAAATTTTTGATATCTGTATAGCTCAAATTTATGTGGATGACATAGTGCTTGGTTCTACTAACAATTCTATTTTAGAGAAGTTTGTTGAATCTATGACAGGAACATTTGAGATGAGTATGATAGGAGAATTAAATTTCTTCATTGGTCTCCAAGTGAAACAAACAGGTACAAGCATATTCTTAAACCAAGAGAAGTATGCAAAGAATTTGGTAAAAATGTTTGAACTTGCAGATTCAAAACCTTGTAAGACTCACAAGTCCGCCTCAGTAAAGATCACCAGAGATGGAACTGGAACCAATGTTGATCCAACATTGTACATATCAATGATAGGCAGTTTGCTTTATTTATCTACTTCTATACCTGATATAATGTTGTCTGTTTGTTAGGGGTGGCAAATGGATCAATTAGTTGAATCTAGTTGAAATCCAATGGGTATCAACCTCAACTCAATCTCAATCAATCTCAACTTTTTCTCAATCCAAGATAAACTTCTTAGGTTGAAATTTTCAACCCAATTTCAACTCAACTTCAACCTCAAGTTTTAAAATGTATAAATACTCCTAAAATTCTATAAAACCCCTAAAATCCATTAAAAAAACGAAAAAATATATAAAAAAAATCCCGAGAACCTCAAATATTTTTATAAATTGCTCAAATAACCCCTAAAATTCTATAAAATTTGTTTTAACCCCAAAATTCACAAAAAAAATTTTAAAAAAACCTCCAAGTCTAAAAAACAGAAAAATATATAAAAATCCCGAGAACTTCAAATATTTTTATAAATTGCTCAAATACCCCTAAAATTCTATAAAATTCGTTTTAACCCCAAAATTCACAAATTTTTTTTAAAAAAACCTCCAAGTCTAAAAAAACGAAAAAATATATAAAAAACCCGAAAACCACAAATATTTTTATAAATTGCTCAAATAACCCCTAAAATTTTAAAAATTATACAAATACCCCTAAAATTCTATAAAATCCGTTTTAACCCCAAAATGCACAAAAAAAATGAAAAAAAAACCTCCAGTAATGCAACTGACTCCAGTCTCATGACCAAGTCTCCACCAGTACTAGCAAGATAAACTGATGATGTACAGTAACTAAGGCATGTACTATGTCTAATCTCAAAATTAAATAAGAATTTAGATCCGTTCTTCGATAAACTGGAGCTTGTTCTTACAACTCTAAAATCTTATTTTTCTAATTAGAGGAAACACACACTTTACGTTCGTAATTCATTCTCCCGATAGCGTCACAATCAAATACCATTAGACAGTACCCCAATTTCTCCTTTCTTCGAAATTTAAAATTCTATATCGAATATAACAACCAACCAAGCCATTAATTTCAAGTGTAAGTTATAAAGGCATTCAATCTAGCAAATCAGATATTGAGGGAGATAACCAAAAATGCTATAATATTTGTTGCATTCAACAGATTACATGTATATTTTGAACAAAGGAACCAACAACGCTGACATCATCAACAACTATTTCATTACATGTATAGTACGTAATTAATTGATGTTTGCAGAATGTAATGTTTTTAAAATTAATTGTAATGAAATTTAATTCTGTACTGTCACGACCTTATTATGTAAATATAATCGTAATTGTTTTTCCAGTGTTCACTGTCAAGTTCTTCAAACATGGAATTTTAATTGAACAAACAGGAAAATGCATAACTTTTTTTTTTCGTTTGTTTATAAATCTTATTGATGATTACATAAAGTATAAACTAATGAAATTGCTGGATTGTGTTGCAGAGTCCCTGAAGTGCCTTCACAAAAGATCCCATATCAAATGTATAAAAAGTGATTTAGAATATATAAAATATTGCGAAGAAAATTTGCATAAGTTTGGTTAGCTCAATGGAGAAGATTCTTAATTTTTGAGAGAGGGTCGCGGGTTCAATTCCCACATGGAACAGCAGCGAAAATTATTTTTATATTTTTAGCGAGTTGGGCTAAAATTTGGCCATATTGAAGTTGGGTCTGTATTCGATCCACTTTCGGTTGACATTTGGTTGACATAAATCTCAACCCAAAACAGACTCAACTGATTTGGGTTGAGTTGAGATTTATGTCAACCTTATGTGGATTCGGATCTGGAAATTTGGATCAAATTTGGACAATTTGCAGATCCAGATCCACATTACCACCCCTACTGTTTGTGTATGTGCAAGGTACCAGACTTGTCCAAAGCAGTCTCACTTGATTGCTGTGAAGAAAATCCTTAAATACATATCTGAAACTTTGTCCATTGGCATCTGGTATTCATATGACACTAACACTAACCTTGTGGGTTTCAGTGACTCAGATTGGGCAGGTAATGTTGATGATAGAAAGTCCACAAGTGGATGATATTTTTATCTGGGGAACAATTTGGTCTCATGGTATAGCAGAAAGCAAAATTGTGTTTCTCTATCCACTGCTGAATCAGAATACATAGCAGTAGGCAGTTGTGTTACCCAGCTTGTATGGCTCAAACACGTGCTGCTAGATTATGGGTTAGATAGTGACACCTTACTTATGTTCTGTGGCAATCTTAGTGCTATCAGTATTTCTAAGAATCATGTGCAACATTCTAGGACTAAGCATATAGACATAAGGCATCAGTATCTGAGAGACATGTTTGAGGACAAGTTAATTGACATTGAACACATTGCGACAAACAATCAGCTTGCTCATATGTTCACTAAGCTCTTAGATTCTGAGAGGTTCTTCAGTTTGAGGAATTCTCTTGGCATGTGCATTGTGTAAGAATGTTAGTACACCAGTGTTAACATAACATCATTGTCTGGCACTGGTTATTGGTTGTGGTGTGTATGTAATTCTTTTATTTTTCTTTTTTGCATTCCTTATTTCTTGCATATCCCATCTTTGTTTGGTTATGTTTTGGTTTGTGTGGTTAATCTGTATGAATAACCAAATTGGCTGGTGAATATGTTCATATCAAAAGGTTTGTAATGTAAAAACTCTTTTGTTAGTCTATGAATGTTAACCTAACATCAGGAGAAGATAGGATACACAGAGTTCACTATTTTGGTGTTATTCAGTTGTGACTTATCCATGTTTAGGTCGAACATGATGTTGAGAGCTTCAATGTTATTCAGTTGTGCTTATGTTCATGTTTTGTTTTGTTTGGCCAAGGAAATGCATGATGGTGATCCTTTCTACTGGGATGTTTGGAGTTTTGACTACCTCACATTCAGTAGCACTGATCACTTGGTGTTTCTCGTGAAAACAGGTTGGTCAACAAGTATGCATAAGGAGTTGGGGTGATGAAGTATATGATAAGTGTATTGTCCTCACTTAATTCCTTTGTACTTGCCTAATCTGTAGATAATAATAAAGTTGTTGGGGGTGTGTGGAGTCCTATGCTGCCCACATTCAGTGATGAAATTATCATTTTTTTTAACATTCTTCAGTTTTAGTTAAAAAAGAGTTTATGAGAATTGCTAAAGATTTGAATTGATATGTCCTGATCCTAGTCAGTGAAGCTGCTTGTACTTAGTTACTATCTACCAATATTGACTTAACATTGTTGCAGTCATTTTATTTCTGCATTTTTTTGTTGTGTCGGTTTGGGCTTAAGGGAAGATCTGAATTCATGTGTTGAGGTATACACTTTGGGTGACCATCTGTAGGTAAACACACTGGTTTGTGCTCTTCTATTCTCTGGGGATGAATTTTTCCTTGGATATTCATATCTACTATTTATGTGTGTTTGACTGTCAGAAGTGTCACTTGTGCATAATGATGATCTTAAACTGTGTTTTGTGTAATCATGTGCGTTAACAAAGTCTCAGATCAGTCTCAACTCTCATGAATATCTCACGCTCTCACGTGAAATTGTTTTGGATAAATCCTTGCACCTTCAAATTTGTGCCTTGATGTTAACTTACCAATGTTAGTTCAACATTGCAACACTGTAACTTATAAGTTTTCAATTATGGAAACTGCTCTGGTCACGTGTTAACCTAACACTGACACATGGGTAAGTACTGTGCGCGGGAACATGTGACAGTGGTCTGATTATTTTTGTAACATGTTACACCACCACTCTCACCACTCTTCATATTCGATTGTTATATATTTTGCCCTAATCTCTTCTAATTCTTCACGCTTTCTAAATCGAATTTGTGCAATCAAAATTTCTGTGAACTCAAACTCTTTTTTTTTCTCACAAAATTACTCTAACAATGGCTCGCAAGTCTTCAATTGATGCCCTCATAGATGTCGTTGAGCAGATTGAGCAACCACGAAGGTACAATACTAGAAATGCACTAACTGAAACCGCCATCATTGCTGCTCCAAAGAAGAAAACTACATATCAAAGGCGCAAGGGAAAGAAATCAGCAAAGGGTGATGTTGATTCAACATCGAAAGTTGTTGAGAATACCTCCACTCCCACCAACACAGAAAACGAGGTAATGATGGCTAACCCTACTCAAGATTTAATTGATGAGGTAAGTATTAAAGGGGAGAATGAGGCCCATGTTGTTGTTGTGGATGAGTCTGAGGTTACTGAGGAGAATATTGGGATTGTGTCTGAGGTTGTGACTGAGCAGGCTGTGAATCTTAAGGTGAATGCTGATATTCCTGCTGTTGAGGGTAATTTTGTTGAGGAAACTGCTGCTGAATTGGGTACTACTGAGGGTAACTTTGTTGATAATGGATAAGGAACCTGAAGACATTGAAAGAGAAGAAGAAGAAGAAGAAGAAAGCCTTACTCTGACTGCTCTAGCTAATGTTGCTAGAAAGAGAAAGGCTAAGTAAGTGATGGTTGCTTCTGAGTCTGAGTCAGTAGAAGAACAAGAAGATGAAGTTGAAGAAGAATATGAAATTGTGGCTCAGGATCCTGCTGATGTTACTCCAACATCATATAGTGGTGAGTACTGTGATAAAATAGAGGGTGGGTACCCCAAGAAGACATATTCTGACTTCTATGTGTCTGTGGAAGTAGGGGAACAATGGGAGGCTTATCAGGCCAGAGTAATCCACAAAGAAAGGAAAATAGAAGAGGAAAGTTTTAAGGAAAACAGAATCTATGAGTTGTTGGAAGCAAGGGGTGTGCTAGGATCAGTGATGAATCACTCATCATATGTTCCTGATGTCATCAGAGAGTTCTATATGAACCTCTTCCAATGGGTGTGCCACCAGAATTCCCCCAATTATAGAAAGGCTTGGGTTATGAAGAGTGTATTTGACATAAGCCCCTTCACCAAAAATGAAGCATGGGGCCTTCCTGATCTAGAAGAATCAAATGATCCAAGCATGGATGAGATCATCAATGATCTCACTAGTGAGCTGACAAGGAATTGGAATGACAGCTTTCCCACAACAAAGCTAACTTCATTGAGTGGTGTACTAGACAAGATTTCTACCTACAACTGGCTACCATCTTCCAACACAATAGTGATGACTAAGGAGTCAGCCAAGCTGATGTTTAACTTGAAGAATGGACAGAATGTCAACATAGGAGAAAAGGTGCTGAGAGCAATGAAGGAAGCCACCACAAAAGCTAAGGGAATCATCCCATATCCCTCTTTAATCTCTTGTATCTTGGTGAAGCAAGGGCTCAAAACCTTGAAGACAGTGGGATGGATCAAAAATAATGTCAAGATGTCTATCACCAGGAGCTACTTCACACAGGTGAGGATTCATGATCTTCTATGGAATCCTGAATATGGAGCTAGTCCAAGCAGAAAGAAAAAGAAGAAGACTCACAAGTTTGCTGCTTCTTCAGTCCATATTTCCAGTGGAGATAGCTGCTCAGTGATAGCTGATACTTTTGTGGAAGAAACTCTCATCTGGTTGGACAAAGAGTTTAAAGACACTCAAAGGGAGATTGCTGACAAGCAAGTTAGACTTCAGGAGATTGACAGCCTCAGAAAATATCTCAAGGATTTGCCTTCCTCAAAAAAAGGGGGAGAGTAGATCAATTTCTAAATTTTTGAGCTTTAAATTTTATGTTTCTTATCTTAATTTGAGCTATGTTTGTTTTGTTTGAACTATTGTTTCTATTTTTTCTATTTTACCTTTATTCTGGTCAAGGAGTATGTTCCTTGTTACAGTTATGGCCTGTAATTAAGTTTACTGCATTTTGGTTCTTTGTGATTCTGCTTATGTCGACTTGATTTTTTTTTTACAAGTTCTAACCCTTCTGCAGGTGTTATCTGATATATGTTGTTAAGATAACATTGAGAAATTCAATGTTAGAACATTTGGATGGTTTCAATGTTAAGCTAACATTGATAAGGTTGGATGTTATGACAACATTGAGAATATCAATGTTAGAACAACATTGTGATTAGACCCTTCCGGAATTAAGAGGGAGTTACTTGATTAATAATTGTTCTTAGTTTGATAAGTTGGTTTGGATATTTGATGTAGATGAACATGTTCTAGGGTTTTGTGATGTAAGGCGAAAAGAGGGAGATTGAAAGTGCAAGCATTCTGGCAATGTTAGGATAACATTGAGACTTCAATGTTAGAGTAACATTGGTTGACAAAATCTTTTCTACAATCTAGTTTTAATATCTTAATTATTGGCTTGCCTTATTCAGTTAACTAACTTAGTTCCACAGTTATGATTGTATTTAATTATTATTCAGAAAACAAACTTACCATATGTTGATCGTTCAAAGTTTCCATTATGGGAAGTTTCCTTAATTATGTTAACCGCTCAACTTAAATGGAAAGAAGTGTTCGAGTGCAACTAGGAAACATCCAAGATGAGTTCTGCTTTGAAGAATGAGACTTTTCTTATTTACAAACAAAAGAACTTTTATTCAAGAAGGACTGCGAGAATCTGGAAGAGGAGTTCAACAACAAAACTAGAGGAATTACCAACCGTGTACAACACACCTTGAAGTCCAAGTCATGAACATATTTATAGGTGTGAAGTACATCAAGACAAACACGAGACAAGAACGAATCAATCTGAGAGATTTATTTACAAGTTATTGAGTGTTGCCTTGCTTTTGCAAAGTTTGTGAGTTAGATTAGTTCTAGGTTTAGAATTGAAATAACAACTCTTGTCTGCTTTATTGAGTTCGAGCAATTCGAGAGTAATGAACTTGAGAGTTGTGAGAAACACATTTGTTAAAACCTTCGTGGTTATTTTGCCTACGGCTTGGAAGTTAATATTTAATATATTCACTTCTTAAATTTTGTGTTTATTTATTTCCGCTGCACAATTATTCTGAACCGTTGTTAAAGTAACATTGTTAACAATGTACGCTTATCAATCCGATTGTACCGATCCACAATTTAAATTGCAAAAGGCCAAGTGGTTTGCTCGTGGGTCCGTTCATGATCTATAGACCAGATTAAAATTACCGTTGTGCCTTATTTAATTGCAGCGATTTAACTTTAGTAAAATTCAATTATTTCTCCACTGCATCACAGATTTAGATATGGTTTCCTCATCCTCATGCGTCAATTCTGGCGAATTTTGATTACCTTCCTTTGAAATTTGAATCAAGTTGTGGACAGATGAATTTCAATTTAATAATCACGATAATGTTTGATTTCCTCATCTAAGCAAAAATCTTTTAAAACTATACGTAAGTTTTTTGATAAATAAACTGCATTTAGGTTATAAACGTAAATTTGGGCAAGTGACGAAGTGAACATATAATATTCGATCAGCTACCGTTGCATTATTTATTTATTGTCATAGTTGTTTTTTTTTTTTTTTATCATTTATCGTCATAGTTGTTGTCATTTATGATTCCGCCCCGTTCATTCTTTTGGGTTAGTTGATTAATTTGTTGCTTGATTTCTGGTGAGTGGTTGCAAACGAAATAATTTATTGAGAAAGCGATGTGGCGTGCTTCTTATTGTGTCTATTATTTTATACTGAATTCAACATTCTCTTTAATTAATATCTGCATAAGATTATTAAATTCTTGTATCCCCGATTTAAAACTTATGTAGATGATGCACCTTACTTAGTAATAAGGCGAATCAACAAGTCCAAATTCAAGAATGAACGATGTCCTAAGAAATTTAGAAAAAAGATAAAGAAACTTGATAATATTTTCTGATAAAAAAACTACAATTGTTCTTAACACAAATATAAATAAAGTAAAATTCGTAACTTCTCTAACCCACTAATTCCACTACATAAAATAGAAATTACATTAATACTTTATCATAAACAACTAATAGGAATTAATTATAAAAATCAGACAAATAGTTGGGCCTTGTAACAACACACCTAGGCCTGGTAGCTGAAATGGGTTGAGCTGTACCATTACCCCCATCTGGAGAAAGGACAGAGTTCGCGCGGTCCATAATCGCTGAGTGGTTGGGCAACGAATCTTTCATCTCAACCGTTAATTCGGAAGCAAACCAGAGCCCTCAATTGTAGGGTAAGTAGCAGCCAACACTTCATCATCCACCCATTCACTCTCTTCACTACCAAACCCAGCCACCTTACTAAGCTCTGTCCAATTTCTTTCCTATTTTTTCAGATCCGTCGCCGCTCCAACATCTTTTCCGGTCGAACCACAACCATCCCGTCTTTCGAAACCTCCGACAAATCGCTTGACAGCCCTGTTATATCACCAAAGTGAGCTTTCAACAAGGAGACATGAAAAACATTATGAATCCTTGTAGTATTCGGCAGATCCAGCGCATAAGCCACGTTGCCCACTCGTTTCAGAATCCAAAAAGGCCCAAAATAGCGACGGCTGAGCTTATTCATTGCGGTGGTGCATGCGCTGATTTGACGGTAAGCTTTCAACTTCACAAAAACCCACTGGCCCACTTCGAATGTCTTATTTTTGCGATGTTGAATAGCTTGATTTATCATTCGGGTTTGTCCAAGAGCCATATTTGCTTTTATTTCAGTCAATATATGCTCTCTGTTTGTGAAAGTGGAGTCCATGCAAGCATTATTTGATGTACCTGCAATATATGTTGGCATGGAAAGAGGTGGTCGGCCAAATAGGGCGTGATATGGGGTCATGTTAATACTACTATGTTTACTTGTGTTATACCATTGTTGTGCTAAGGGTAAAAAGCGAACCCATTTTTTTGGTTAGTCTATTGTAAAACAACATAAATAGCATTCCAAATAGCGATTCACCACTTCTGTATGTCCATTGGATTTGTGGGTGATAAGTTGTGCTATAATGTAGCTTGGTCCCCAAACATTTGAACAACTCTTTCCAAAATGAACTTACAAATATAGTATCTCTGGCAGAAACAATAGTCTTTGGAAGTCCATAGATACTATATATGTCAGTCATGAATATATTTGCTAAGTGCTAAGTAAGTTGCTGAATATTTTGTTGGTAAAGCAATGAAATGAGAAAACTTACTTAGACGATTCACTAACACCCAAATTGATGTTTTCCCTTGAGATGGCGGAAGATGGGTAATAAAATCCATCGTGATATCTGTCCATACTTGAGTGGAAATGGGAAGTGGATGGAGTAACCCATATGGCTTTTCAGTTAAATATTTCTGTTGTTGACATATTGTGCATTCCTGAATATACTTGTTGATTGACTCCTTGAGTTTCTGCCAATAAAAGTTTCCTGAAATTCTTGCAAGTGTAGCCCTAATGCCTGAATGACCACCCAGCGGTGTATCGTGAAATTATTGCAAAATTTTTGCCTTTAACGCATCATTATTTGGAATATATAATATGTTATGGTAGTACAACATACCATGCTTTGTGTGATATTGTGCATTTGCTGTATTATCCTTGCATTGCTGAATCAAGTGTTGCATTTCTTGTGAGGATTGAACACACGCGTGGAGCTCAGACAGCAGATTAGAAGAAGGAGCAGTGATTGCCAAATATGTAGGCTGCTCGACTCGTGACAAAGAATCAGCAACCACATTCTGTCTACCAGGTTTGTAACGCACCTCAAAGTCAAATCCAAACAACTTAATTAACCATTTTTGTTGTCTACCAGATTTGTAACGCACCTCAAAGTCAAATCCAAACAACTTAATTAACCATTTTTGTTGTCCTGGTGTATTAAATGGTTAAGTTAACATATAGCGTAGACTATGTTGATCAGTGTAAATAATAAATCAACGACCCAACAAATAATGACGCCATTTGTTTACTGCCTCGGTTAACCCATATAACTCTTTATTATAGGCTGACTCAGAGCTCATACGAGGAGACATTTTTCGACTGAAGAATGCAATAGGGCGCTAGTCCTGAGATAACACGGCACCAATGGCCACAGATGAAGCATCAGTGGTCAATTCAAATGGCTCCTCAAAATTAGGCAGAATTAGGATTGGTAGTGTAGTCATTGGAGTTTTCAATTCTTCAAATGCCTGCTGAGCTAATGTACCCATGTAAAAGATTGATCCTTTAATAAAGATGTGAGCGGCGCGGTGAGGGTAGCATAGTGGCGAACGAATCGCCGATAATAACCACTCAAACCAAGAAAACCTCTTAGGGTTGAGAAGTAGGCACCGGCCATGTAAAATGGCAGCAATCTTGTCAAAATCGACCGACACCCCATCTGCACTAATCACGTGGCCGAAGTAGTTCACACAATTCACAGCAAAAACACACTTAGACAACTTAGCAAAATAATGATTGGTTGCAAGTAACGACAAAACAACTTCCAAATGCTTGTAGTGCTCTGTCTTCGAATGACTATAAATGAGTATATCGTTGAAAAATACCAACACAAAATTTCGCAAATGACCGTGAAGCAGATCATTCATAGCTGCCTAAAATGTTGATGGAGCGTTTGTCAGACCTAAAGGCATGACGACAAACTCGTAATGTCCGTCACACGTTCGGAATGCAGTCTTGTGGATATCATTGGAAGACACTCTTATTTGATGATAACCTGATCTCAAATCCAACTTCGAATAAATACATGCTCCTTGTAGCTCATCCAATAATTCGTCAACAGTAGGAATTGGAAACTTGTCCTTCATTGTGAAAGCATTGAGTGCTCTGTAATCTGCACAAAATCGCCAAGTCACATCCTTCTTTTTAACAATAAAACGGTGGATAAAATGGACTTGGACTGGAACGGTGTCGAATCTGTCCCGCTCTTAACATTTCTGTGATCATATCAGTCATAATTGATTTCTGAAAATGTGGGTAACGGTAAGGCATGATATTCACTGGTTTACTATTTTGCTCCAAATGAATATGATGATCATGTAAACGATGTAGAGGCAATTCAGTAGGTTCAGCAAAGATAGCCTTGTACTCAGTGAGCAGTGCGTCCACATTGGGACCAGCATGCGTAGATTGTGACACCTGCAAACTCATGAAATTTGGCACAAACGAAACATTAATTACATGCATGGATGCAACAGATAATGCATGCAACATTTGTTTGAACTGGGCAGGGGTATTTTCTCGTAAATCAGATTCACCAATTAAGGTGACCCACTCGTTACCATTAAAAAAACTGATTATGGGAACATTATAATTAGCGGAATAATCGCCCAACATACACAACCATTGCACACCTAGAACAATATATGCACCGTGTATGGGTATACAAGCATGGAAAGGTTAAATGTAGTACCTTGCAAGGAAAGGTGAACATCTCTGCATTGGCCCTCGCATGGAAAGTGTGCTCCGTTACCAACCATAACATGAATCTGATCTTGAGCCAAAATAGGCAATTTCAATTGTTCTGCAATACGAGATTGAATAATGATATGGGTACTCCCAGAGTCCACCAACACATTCACTCAATTTACATTCACTATTCCAGTGACTCGAAGGGTTTCTGGCGTACGCTCACCTTTATATGCTGCCATTGACATAAAAACCTACCCTTTCTGGATACCATAATTGGTAGACACAAATCCGGTTGGAGGCACCACGAGGTGTTGGATTTCCTCTTTTGAGGTTATATCCTCCTCTAATTGTGCTACATTTTCCTCATCAAAATCCTCATCATCAGCAATCAGTGTGTGAAATTGTGGTGTCTTACATTTATGTCCAAAGACATACTTTTCATCACAATTGTAACACGGTCCTTTTGCGCGGCGCTCTTGCATCTCTGTTTGAGACAAACGTCAAATTGGATATGATGATGATGTACGTGGAACTTGTGGAGTCGGCTTATAAGTTGGTAGAATCGGATATGAACAAAATTGCGTCGATGGATGCGAATAAGGAAGCCGAATACGAGTCTCATGAATTTCTGCTTCAACCAATTTAGCTAGATCAAGAGCATGATGAACGTTTACGGGCTTTAGAATAGCCAATTCTGCTCGAATGTCTGGTTTTAATCCAGAAATGAAACAGTTCATCAAAGCATCTTCTGATAAACCCTTAACAAGATTAGTTGTGTCCTCAAATTCCTCATAAAATTCAACCACAGTTCCACCTTGACGCAACTTAAACAAAATTGCATGATAATTATCAAATGTAGATAGGCCAAATCGTTTAAGTAAGTCACCTGAAAATTGTTCTCAATCGTGGAGCTTGTCATTGTTTTCCATCCATGTAAACCAACTAACTGCTTTACCGTGCATATAAAAAGAAATCAAGCCAATGCGATCTTCCATCGGTATGTGATACGGTTCTGAAAGTATCGTTCAGCCTGACTAACCCAATCTGCAGCATTAGATCCATCAAACGAATTTAATGTCACATGTGCGGGATTTGGTACATTAGAAGAACTGGAACCTGAATACAAAGTATTATAATTGGTAGAGTGGGTTGGACTGGGGATTGGTGCCACGTCCGGTGGTCGTTGTAGTAGAGTAGCCATATAAACGCGCAACTCATTCAATTGTTGTCAATTTTCTGCACGATTGAAAAGAATCAATCCCACCGCATTTCTAAATGTCCCTTGTAAACGAAAGAGCTCCTGCCAGAACTTCCCTCAGGTTGGAGTCTATTATATAAGTTCTGACGAATTCCTCACGAGATTCAGCACGCTCAGCAATCGAATTTTCTCGTTGTTGATCATGAGCCAATCGAACTTCGGCCAACTCATGTTGAACTTAACGCAGAGATTCAGCAAAGGAAACTTCATTTCCAGAATTTTGAGATTGATTTCGAGGTGCCATAAGAGCAATGAAAGTACCAAATGATGCACCTTACTTAGTAATAAGGCGAATCAACAAGTCTAAATTCGAGAATGGACGATCTCCTAAGAAATTTAGAAAGAAGATAGAGAAACTTGATAATATTTTCTGATGAAAAACTACAACTGTTCTTAACACAAATATAAATAAAGTAAAATTCATAACTTCCCTAACCCACTAATCCCGTTACATAAAATAAAAATTACATTAATACTTTATCATAAACAACTAATAGGAATTAATTGTAAAAATCAGACAAATAGATGGGCCTTGTAACAACACGCATGGGCCTGGTAGCTGAAATGGGTTGGGCCGTATCAGTAGACTGCACACATGAGCCACAAATTAGTGATTTTTCACTGTGTTGTGACTTGTCACTTGTGACATGCAAAGTGACTTGGAGAAAGATATATACTTACTTACTTACCTACGCGTTAGTTTACAAAATTTTGAGTGACGACTTACAAAGTAAAAATGCGATTTCTTGAATCTCTAACTTATAACTAAATGTCTCATCATATGAGTATTCTTTATATGGTTTAAACTAGGTTCTTTTTAAACATTTAATGTAATTTTATGGTCATTACATTTACTTTTTTCTCAAAACAGTAAAAAGGACAAAAACCTGAACCTACTCAAATCAAACCAAATTGTGCCATAAAATGATTTGGTTACAGTTTAGAATAGGGGATAACCGAACCAAATCCCACATTATAGCAAACCGATGATTTAATACCGCATTATAGTACTAAACCAATGATGTAGTTATATCCACTCACCCTCAGATTTAACAATTAAATAGCTCAAGAACTTGAGAAAATTGCTTTGACAGTTGAGACTTGAGAGTTGTATATCGAACAACTAAAATATGTTATATGCTAGCACGCTGTATAAGCTAATATAAAGATTACGTACTCAACTGGATTATTGCAACTCTTGCATGTTAGGTTTATAGAGCCTGACAGTGAAAACGGATGACCTGATGGTGAAGACGGCTGTTTAACATCAGGAAGGATGCTGCACACGTTGTGTTGGGTCGGACCTCTGGCCGTGCTGCTCAGGCTGAGAGCAAGTGCAAGGTCACGCTGCTCTAAGAGCGTTCGTTCGCTGCTCTAGCATAGGGCAGCGCGAGCCGTGCGGCTCCTAAAGCAAAAATGAGCGAGAAAGTGAAAAGTCACCATCCCACATGAAAAGTTAGAGTTAAATTTTTTTGTTTCTTGTTTTGGTAAATGGTTTGAGCTCGTTGGGGTACCACATATTTTTGAAAGGGGGAAACTTAGATGCTATGGGTCATGCTTCATAGCACACATGCGCACGCCGCCGCTATCTGACCGTCCTGGCTCAAGCTTTGGGCCTTGGTCTTTCCTTTTGAAATATAATTCATTTTGACTAAAATTTAATTAAATAATTAATAAAATGTTCCAAAATTAACTCGTAACAAATAAATTAATTAGTTACGTAATTAGATGTGAGTAGTGATCTTCTAGTGGAGAAAAGTTGTTGAGTCAGCGAATAGTCACTACACACCCAACTAGCACTTAACGATCACAAGCCATCCCAAAAAAGTGCAAAATCTGGCGGGATAATTTGTGACGTGGAACTGACGTGTCTATCTAATCTACCATAAATTCGACTTTTCTAATCTATAAATAGACCAATCATACTTCTTAATCACTTATTCATATATTCTCATGTTATCTTTCCGTTTCGTTCCAAGAGTTTAAAATATTCTTTTGATTAGCCATTCTTAATATTTACAGTGTTGCTATATTAAGAGTTAGTTGCATCTTGAGAAACGATTGCAAATAAAATTGTAAACAGTGAACGGGGCAAATATCGTTGTAAAATAAAAGAGTTCAACTCTTGCCTAAACTTTAATTTATGTTTTGTGTTTTGAATTATACATGTTATTACTGACACTATATCTACATGCACGATATGTCTTTTGAGAAAATCTGGTGCAACTAACAAGCAAAACTACATATTTGGTGAGGTTTTCCTTTTGGCTTCTCTACCTTCCATGTGCCAGCACGAATTGAAAGCCTTATAGAGCGTTTGATTGGACAGATTAAATATTTCCAGAGATGTGTGCCCGTTTTATTTTAGAATAAGGTTTTTGCAAAATTATCTCACTTTGTTATGCTAAATTGACAAATTACGTCTGATATGGGTATTTTAGGAAGGCTCAATATGAAATATTTGGCCAGTCCATAAAGACAAGCCCAAAATACTGTACATCGAACAGGCGCGATTCGATACTGGATGAATATCGAATAAGCAGAATTCGGTCTTGGAGATAGATCGAATCAATGCCATTCGATACACATAAATGAACTGATGTTGGGGCTCACGAGACGGGATCTATAAATACCCTGTCTCTTAGCATTCTCAGCATTCTTTGAACACACACGACACACCTCGGAACATTGAATTCGATGATTCGATCTACTATTCGATACACACTTATTTGACTTTGAGCATGATCGAACTACTTCTATTCGCGGTTCAACAACACCGAACCCGGACCATTCGACGTACTTCAGGTTTGATCGACAGCAGCGTCGAACCACCATAATTCGATACTTATAGATCGAACGACCCCTATTCGATCTATCCAATTCTTTATCTGAAAATGATATCTAGACTAATTTAATACTTATAATAGATAGTAGGTCTTCCGGACCATGCTAGTCCCTTCTTTGTAATTGATTAGCATTATTTTGGCATTGTTAGACCCATTTATAATGATGTCTGGTGTATTGTAACTCGGAAGAAATAAGACCAAAATATTGGCGCCGTCTGTGGGAACACCGTTTAAATTATTTTTAGATATAAGTAGCCAGGATGACAAAGAGACGTCATGTGCGATCGGATGGCACAGACAAAGCAAGGAAGAAAAACCGAGTGGTTAAATAGGATAAGGGAAAACAACACGGGCCTCAGGAGCAAGGTCGGAAGAAAGCAGAAAACCAATTACAAAAACAGTGGCAAGAATGTAAAATGGAACCTTTAGGGGAATTAAAGATCGTTCAGTTTTTTAGGGAAAGTGCCGAGAAGATCATAAAAATTGGACAAACTATGGAACCAATGATAGCGGCAACATTAGTAGATTGTCTCAGGTGCAACTCAGATGTATTCGCTTGGACCGATTTTGACGTGCACGGGATAGACCCCAAGATCATAGTGCACCGGCTAAATGTGGACAAAAACACAAAGCTAGTGAGGTAGAAGAAACGAAACTTTGGTAAGAAAAAGAACAAAGAGGCTAAAATAGAGGTACATGAGCTCTTAGCTGCTCGGCATATTTACGCCTTGAGATTTTCGGAATGGTTGAGTAATGTCGTTCTGGTTTTGAAAAAAGAAGCGACATGGAGAATGTGTGTGGACTACACATTTTTGAACAAGCACTGTCCTAGGGACCCTTTCCCTTTGCTCAAAATAGATTTGTTAGTCGATTCGACTGCGGGATGAGCACTGCTGAGTATGATGGCTGCAAAAAGTGGTTTTCACCAAATATTCATGGCAGTGCAAGATCAGAGCAAAATGGCATTTGTGGCCGATACATGAGTATATTGTTATAGGGTAACGCCCTTTGGTTTGAAGAACGCTGGAGCAAATTTTTAAAGACTTGTTGCGAAAATGTTTTACCATCAGATTGGAAAGTCCATGGAAGTGTACATTGAAGATATGATTGTCAAGAGCCTCAAAGCCGAAGAGCATGTGCATCACTTGGATGAAGCATTCTCCATCATGAGAACTTACAGAATGAAGCTGAACCCAAAAAAATGCACGTTCGGGGTAACAACAGGAAAGTTTTTCGGATACGTGGTGAACGAGAGAGGAATAGAAGCCAACTCATATAAAATCAGGGCAGTACTTGATTTACCCTCACCAAGGACGGTAAGGGATGTATAGTGTTTGGTAGGACGTTTGACAACCTTGGGTAGATTCATATCGACTTTGGCAGAGAAGAACCTATTGTTCTTCAAGGTCGTGAGAAAGAGCAAGAATTTCATTTGGGGACCAGAGTGTGAAGAAGCATTCCAGCAAATGAAAACGTGCTTGGTGATCCCGCCGCTTCTGGCTAAACCGTAGGAAAATGAGATGTTATATTTGTACTTGGTGGTGTCTTCTCACGCCATCAGCACAGTTCTAGTCAGAGAGAAAGGAACAGCAATTACCCATCCACTATGTAAGCAGAGTTTTGCAAGGGGCGGAGAGGAACTATTTAGAGATATAATTGTTCACTCTGGCAATCGTGGCCACCGCGCAGAAGTTGAGGCCATATTTCCAGTCTCATCCAATCACGATTGTAACAGATAAGTTGTTAAAGCAAGTGCTAGCGAGACCCGAAACCTCCGGAAGATTGGTAAAGTGGGCAATTGAACTCAGTGAGTTTGGTTTGGAATTCAGGCCGCGGACTTCTATTAAGGCGCAGACATTAGCAGATTTCATGGCCGAAACATTGGGGAACAGCGTGACAGGGTCCACATATTATATTGTTTTCTATATCAGACCAGACAGGAACCAGCATGGCCTCCACCACATGGATTCTACATACAGATGGCTCTGCCACCAGCCATGGAGGAGGGGTTGGAATTCATCTCATGTCTCGAGATCGCAGAGAATTTGAATTCGCCATAAGTCTAAACTACATTGTGACCAACAATGAGGCCGAGTACGAAGTTGTCATAGCATGAATTAAACTGGTAATGGGACTCAATGTCGAGCATTTGGACGTGTTCACCGATTCACTATTGCTGGCGAATCATTTTTCAGGGAAGTACAAGACAACAGAAGAAACGATGAAATTGTACGCTACAAAGATTAAAGCACTAGCTGCACGCTTCAATTTTCTCGACATCACTCAGATCCCGCAGGATGAGAATGGCAAAGCTGATGCGCTATCAAAGTTCGCCAGTTCCTCAAAAATCCTAGTTTAAAGCGAGTTACGTTGTTCGTCATGGACAAACCATCGATCGAAATTTCAAAGTATAATGGCACCGCAGCAAGAGTGGAATATATAATGTCAATTGAAGAAGATCCTTCCTGGAAAGACGAGATCATGACATATCTACGTGAAGGGATACTCCCAACGGATCCGAACGCGCGTCGCAGGATGCGGTATAAGGCTTACAGGTTCACAATACACAATAGAGAACTATACAAACGGTCGTTCGAAGGCCCGCTGCTCCGTTGTCTGACTCCAACTCATGCTGATTACATGATGAAAGAAATCCACACCGGATGTTGTGGAAATCATTCAGGAGGAAGAGCGTTGGCCCAGCGAATACTGCGCAAGGGATATTATTGGCCAACTTTGCTAAAGGATGCAACAGCTTTCTCGCGGCGATGTGAAAGTTGTCAGTACCACGCTCGCCTTATTCACAAGCTAGAGCAACCACTACAGCCCCTCGACGTGGCATGTCCTTTTGATCAATGAGGAGTCAATATTGTAGGGCCGCTTCCTATGGCCAAAGGTCGGAAAAGATTTCTGGTGGTGGCAGTAGAATATTATACCAAATGGGTCAAAGCAGAGGCTATGTCATCCATCACTAAAAAGAACATAATTGAATTTATTTGGAAGAATATCATATGCTGCTTCAGAATTCCCAGGTATATGATATGTGATAATGGCACACAGTTTGTTGGTAAGGAGATCAAGTCCTGGTTCACAAAATTATGCATATCGCACAATATTACCTCAGTCTATCACCACAGTCGAATAGGCAAACGGAACCCACCAACAAACATTGAAAGATTACCTCGAGAGGAGGATGAGAGATACGGCAAAAACCTGGCTAGAAGAGCTTCAAGAAATACTATGGGCGTATATAACAACTCCAAAGACGTCGACAGGGGGGAACACCTTTCGTTCTAGTTTACGGCACAGAGGCTATCCTACCAGCCGAGATAGGAATGCCGACGCACAGGATTCACAATTACGATCCCGAGCAATCAGCCGTTTACGCCAAATGGATCTAGTCATGATAGACACAATGAGGCAGGATGCGTACCAACGCACCGTAGCATTTAAAACAGCAATGGCCAAAAGCTACGACAAAAAAGTTCAATTTCAAAATTTTGAAGTAGGTGATTTGATCCTGAGGAGCATAGCAGCAAAGTGGCATATTGGAAAATTCGAACCAAAATGGGAGGGGCCTTTCAAAGTCATAGAAGCCAGTTCGAGAGGATATTATTACTTGAAAAATATTCATGGGGAAAAGCTAAAGCGCCTATGGAATGTACAACATCTTCGGCGTTATTATGCATAGGATTAAAAGCAATTGCGCTCGAATCCTGATAAATTATATGAACTACGAAGGCTTGAGTGCCTAGCAAAATCTGAGAAATATAGGCACCTCAATAAGAAACTGAGCCTAGCCCCTTTCCAAATTAACTTAAAATATGTCAATATCGCTCTATGTTGACGATGCAGGGGGAGTCTTATAGAAGTGAAGCCAGAAACCCAAATAAAAAATCGTGGGGATTAGCAAAAAAAAAATACCTCGCATGCACAGCGAAAGCGTCATGACGGAGGTACGTTCGGCCCCCAAGAGGTCGAGCGCTTATAAAGAAAATTTACCCTGGATGCACAGCGAAAACGTCATGGCGGAGGAACGTTCGGCCCCCAAGAGGTCGGACGTCAATCAAAACCTTCATCCCGCATGCATAGCGAAAGCGTCATGATAGAGATACGTTCGACCCCCAAGAGGTCGGACGCCAATCAAAACCTTCATCCCGCATGCATAGCGAAAGCGTCATGACGGAGTTACGTTCGGCCCCCAAGAGGTCGGACGCCAATCAAAACTTTCATCCCGCATGCATAGCGAAAGCGTCATGACGGAGGTACGTTCGGCCCCCAATAGGTCGGACGCCAATCAAAACTGTCATCCCTCATGCATAGCGAAAGTGTCATGATGGAGGTACGTTTAGCCCCCAAGAGGTCGGACGCCAACCAAAATCTTAGTCTTGCATGCGCAGCAAAAAGCGTCATGACGGAGGAAAGCAGCCAACTTAGAAGCATATTCAGTTTACAAGTCCTGAGAACAAAATGCAAAATCGTATGGAAAAACTACAAATGAAGGTAGACAAGAGACGATCGAAGAAAAGAATAAATTTAGTCAAAGCTTCAAGAAACTATACATTGAAATATAGATCAGAAGGCTATGATATCAAGCCACAAAATCGACTTCCTAAGAAAGTCGTTACAGAAGTGACGAGCAAAACTAAGTAAAGCTAAAGTAGCCTAATATCATCAAAATGATAGGTCCAATTATCGCTACTCAGTGGACCACTGGGGGGATTCTGGACGGAGGACAAGACCCATTGACCGGGCAAAGTTGGCACAGTTCCTTTGAATTTGATCTTCTGTTAGCACCAGTTCATCTGCTTGCGCCCAACCCTCTGGTAAGGCAAGTTCATTTATTTCCAAAGTATCGCTTAGGGGTCCGCCAAGTTGATACTTGCTAGGAGATATCAAATTTCGATCATTCAATGATTGATTAGACACAAAAGCATTGGAAGCAGTAGTCTTGACATTCCGATGAGGATACATACCGGTTGGCGGTATTAACGTCGCCCCTAGAATCTTCGATGCGGGCGGAACCTATTTTCCTTTATCTAACAAGGCAACTGATGATTTCCGAGAAGCAGCTGTCCTAGTAGAGCTCGAAAGAGGTACCGTAGCCCTAACTGCTGACAATGGCACAACTCTCGAGGGAGATGAAATGTATCCATCATCACTGTTGCCAAAATCAGCATGAATGGCTTTATTTACCATGTCCAAATCGGCTCGAGAAACCTCGAAAACATTCATATCCGTTTCTCCCTGCCTTAAAGGCGGACTCATATCTGGTATGTCAAATTCAGGCACACCGCCACCTTTAAGGTCGCGCCACAGAGCATAAAATGAGTCGCCAGGTCTTGGAGCGCGAATTTCCTCTTCATCGTCATCATCGACTTATGGGGTCTCCATCCTAGGACCGCGGCTAACTTCCAACATATCCTTTCAGAAACCCACCTTCAGATATCTGAGATGATCCGCCTGATCAAGACCAAGTTCCATATTGTATTTCATATCTACGGCACCGCGAAGCAGTTCAAGCCACTTATAAATGCCACTTTCCGTGAAAGATTTGGCGACCGTGCATTTATAATTCTCCAATTCAAAACAGCGCACTCTGCGACCTAAACCAGCTACGGCCTTCTCAGCTTCGGCATTCAATGCCTTGAGGGAGTAATTCTCCTGCCTTAGGGAGTCATTATCCTTCTTCAAATAGCCAATTTCAGCATGTAATGTTGCCACAGTGTCTTCAGCTTTCTTGGCTACCAACCGCGCTTCATGAGCATCCCGAACTGCTTTAGCGCTAACTTTTGTCGAATATTTGGCCCGCACTAGCGCACTACGTCGGTTGTTGTCACTACTATGGCTACTTGCATTCAACTTGTCAATAACAGAATTATGTTTATCTTGTACTTCAATCAGACTACTATAATCCAGACACAACCGATATACCGTTATAGTTAGAGTAGCAAAAAATAGACGCCTAAAGCGCGCCAGACCAAGATATCCAAGCATGTCAACTACAGCACGGCGGTCCAGTTGAGGTCACAAGCCACTCATCATTTCTGTCGACTGCTCTTCCCGTAGCCGATATCCGTTTAATGTGATATTTAATGACTCTGAATTCTCGTCATTAAGGAATTCATAGTCGACGAGGCTCCCAGGTGGAGCCGACCTTGGGTTAACAGATGGTCGAGGTCGTCTACGGGGATGAGGGGGAATCTCACGAGCCTCAATAGCGGCCTTTGATTCAAGGATTCCTCTTTTGGCAATAGTATACCAATTTTCGCCTCCTGAACAGGAAGAACCCTCTCTGGAAGACCTTGGCACACGCCTGAATGTTTGATTCTCGGTGTTAAACCTGGCCAGATTGGTTGTAATCCTGTCATCCACCGCATCACCCTCCTCCATCAATATGATTTGAGAACACGTTCCAACCTTAACACGACCACCAGCAGCAGTTGGTGTCCTCGTGCCTCTCAAAACTGCTTACTATAGGCACTCGGGTACCAATAGTCATGCCACCAAACCTGACAGTAGTATGATCAAATGGTGACACGGCAGAATGGGCAGCACTCCAATTCTCGGACAAGCTCCAGGGAGGCCTAACCGCAGATTGAGTCCTTGCAGCAACTCCCGCGGACCCTTCTACAGGGACGTTCTCAGACTTCGGACCAACATTCGAGGAACTAGCTCTCTCGGTTCTTTCTTGAGCTTCGTACATGTTTTCGGGAGACACAACTGGTTTCTTACGACTCTCGAATTTTTTCCTCGCCGTCAATAGGTTGGGGAAAGAAGAAATAAAATCTCCTCAAAAAGGAGGAAACAATTTTCAATATCGAATCACTAGGATTCGATCCTAACAGATAGATCGAATTAAAATAATTCGATGTTAGTAGATCGAATCCAAACGATTCAATATACGCAGCAGAATGGACAAAATTCCCTCCTCGGAAAGAAAAATAAGAATGAGGTGGATAATGGGCCTTTATATATAGCCCCACCACCGCCTTTCACGAGATTCGATACTGGTGTATCGAGTGCATGCAATTCGATGTTCAAGATCGAATTTTTTAAATTCAATGTTAGTTCCATATTAGATCTAAATGCTCCAATTCGATCTACACGCAAATTGCTTACCTTTAATATAAATAATAATACAGACACAAATACTCAACATAAATGATCAGAAAGCTTTGATACCCGAGAAAGATTTTCCCGGCTACCAAATGGGGAGTATTTTTGAAATATATTGCAATCTGAAAGGCGTATGCGATGTAGCATAGCTAAAACCTAGACGACGCGTCCAGCTTTCAAAATTGGGAACCTGCTCTCTATTCGACATCGTTCCCCAATCGGGGGCATGATTTTCAACAAATAGAGTACCAGGATATTCTATAGTTTGGCAACCGGTGTCTGGTAGACACCGTCTCCCACACTGGGGGGACTATATGATAGGGGTATTTTAGGAAAGACTCAATATGAAATATTAGGCCAGTCCACAAAGACAAGCGCAAAATATTGTACATCGAACATGCGCGATTCGATACTAGATGAATATCGAATGAGCATACTTCGGTCTTGGAGATAGATCAAATCAATGCCATTCGACATCAATGAACTTTTACTGGGGCCCACGAGACGGGATCTATAAATACCTCGTCTCTTGGCATTCTCAGCATTCTTTGAACACACACGACACACTCGGAACATCGAATCCGCTGATTCGATCTACTTTTGAATTCGATCCTCCGCCCAATTCGATACAGACTTATTTGACCTTGAGCAGGATCGAACTACCTCCATTCGAGGTTCAACAACATCGAACCCGGACCATTTGACGTACTTAAGGTTTGATCGACAGCAGCGTCGAACCACCTTAATTCTTAATGGATATCTAGACTAATTTAATACTTCTAATAGACAGTAGGTGTTCCGGACCAAGCTAGTTCATTCTTAGTAATCGATTAGCTTTATTTTGGCATTGTGAGGCCCATTTGTAATGATTTCTGGTGTATTGTAACCCATACGAAATAAGACCAAAATAATGTCCTTGTGAAAATTAATTTGGTCACACGCTCCCTGGTAATCTCAAAAGTAGCCACCACCTCCCTTAAAATTTGGTATTCTAAATTTTATATTGAAAGACAAATATCCTTAGTAGTAGTAGTATTCTCTTTGGAATGAAGAAACTTTGAGAGGTTGAGTAAATATGCATGTCATTTGAAATCTTTCACTTTATATATCTTTAATATGTAGTTTCAGTTTCATTTTATATTCTTTGATAGTTTAAAATATAAAATGAAAGATATGCATCTTTTATTAAAAAAAATGGTATAAATGTTTTTCCAAGATAAAATCTATCACTCTTATATATGGGATAGAGGAAAACACATTTGTGCATAATGGTGAAATGGCAACTATTTGACCACTTTATTTTATAAAGGAAATAATTTGTAAATTTAGCATAACAAAGAGAGGTAATTTGCTAAAAACCTTTTAAGAATATCTCAAGAAATTTTACATCTAAAACTACGAAAAAAAATATAATATACAATTTTGAATAATTAATTGATATTTCTAAAAGATTATGAACTCGTTTACAATAATTTTTATGTCGTTAAGTATGGAATTATATTTCATCTTTGACAATACCCAGTCAATCTATGTAAAAGTTTGAAACTCCAAGAAGTATTTGTCAAAGCAATGAGATCTCCGGTGGATGAAAAGTACCCAAAATTTACTCATCAAGTTTATTCAAAATATGTCTGTTACTTTCCAAAACTCATATGAATATTAAACTGGTAATTGAAAAGATCTATTATCTAGTTTGATATCCCATCTTGGTCGTTCAACTTATTTTGAAAATCAAATGTTTGTCGTAATATATAGATCATAATCCTTTCGTCAACTCTAAAAAAATGTATGACTTTAATTGCAAGTATATAATAAGTGTCAATTAAATATGGCTTATCTTTCTCAATCTCAATTATCACCTATTATCACACAAATTAAATAATCCCCAATTGAATAATGAAATAACTATATTCTACATCATAGTTTCTGAACGACAAAGACTAGATAGTTTGTCTTTGCATCTACTAAAATATACCATAGAAAAAATATAAATAAATTCAAAAAAGAAAAGGAACAAGAACATTCAGTTTGAGCCATGTCGAGAGAACCTCATGGAAACTGGAAAGAGCCTCCAATCTGAGAATTGCCGGCCGGCGGAGAAATCGCGACCCAAAGCAAAGAAATCGTAATCGCAATGAGACCCGACCAAACATACACGATGGTGGGCGTCCTCCCCCGTCTTCCCATCAATCCTTTCGAAAACGGATACAAATGCGCCAACACCCAAAAGCTAAAAAACACACCTCCGACCAACCGGCTCCATTGCGGCACTGTGCTATATATTGTACGGCTAAAACCAACCGCGATCGCGATCAAGTTTGTTATCATAATCGTAATAGGAGGAATCATCAAAGAAGACCATTTTAAGATATATAGATCAGCAAATTCTTCGTCATTCTCATCACCAGCCGACTTAGACGTCAAAGTAAATGAGATCTCAATTCCAGCAACCACTTTCAAAAGGCCTTGAAGCACGGCTGCAAGATGAGCGCTCGTGCCCCCGATCAACCAAAATTGCTCATTGCGCCACCACTCCTCTAAATTAATCCCAGACCACTTAATTTCAAGTATGGCCAACATGCAGAGTGTTAGAGTGATGGTAAGAAGGTATACAAGGAAAGTGACGTTCAGCGACTGGACGATGAATTGACCGGAAAAGAGCGATAATGCTGGGAGGAAACAGTAAACAATAAGAAACAAGGAGGTAAATGGGTAGATACCGACATTAAGGTACGCAATTCTTTGTAGAATCTTCATTTTTGAACTAGCCAATAAAGCGTTATTGCGTGAGAAGAAAATCTCGACAGACCCCGTGGCCCATCGGAGGACTTGGTGAAGTCGGTCCGTGAGATTGATTGGAGCGGTTCCACGGAAAGCATCGCGTTTGGTAACACAATAAATAGATTTCCAGCCTCGGTTATGCATCCTATAGCCCGTCACCACGTCTTCCGTCACTGAGCCATAAATCCACCCGACCCGATTGCCCCACTCAGTTTTATCTTCATACCAACATGAGATCACACTGATTGCCTCGGCAACGGTTGAAGCATCAAGGAGTTCTCGAGGAAGAGTTAGAGCACCGGGTGGTCTGCCGTTCTTTACAGCTGGGTGATCAGCAAGTGGTCTCCCTTGGAATTCTGCCACTGGAATGGAATCAATGAGGAAATATGAGTTACCGAACCTTTTAGAGAAGAGCGAAGGATTCATTTGTTCGTCCTCAGAATCTCCCATTCTAAGTGCTCTGTGCTCCTCGGGTGCAGAAGAAAGAGAATTGTTCTTTTTACGACGACCAAAGCAACATCCAGAGTGCTCTTTTGATCGAGGCGGGTCAAACCCATACAGAGCAGTCCGGCGGAATAGGCATCCAGTGCCTACATAAACGGGACCCTGAAGCCCATCTAGAGCCCGCATGTTGACATCAAAGAAAACTGTGTTGTGATTTGCATAACGATCAGATGGATCTATTCCCTCAAACCTTTGAGGAAACTGGACATAACAAATACGGTCTCCGCCTCGGTCCATCATGAAACACATGCCTTCCCTCATTGCCTGTGAATTGTAGATGTAGTGATCACAGTCAAGATTCAGTATGAATGGGCCATTGGACATAACTGCTGAGGCACGAACCAATGCATTCATGGCTCCCGCCTTCTTATTGTGATCATAACCAGGTCGCTTTTCACGAGAAACATAGACGAGCATGGGAAGTCGAATGTCAACTTCAGTAAAATCAAGTGGACTACTTTCTACAGTCCCCTGTAGAGGTTCTTCACTTGGAGGTTTCAACATTACCTGCAATCAATAAATCCATATAAGATGTTAAATCTCCCAATTAACACAAGAAAGCTATATGACCAAAACAGGAAAATCCCTATGGGCAAATATGGTGGGGGTGTCTATGTAAAGCGAGAAATGCCTGATGAACTTAGAAACGAGAAGAGCATCATCAGGAAACTCTCCAGATTAAATCATTAACATTTGCTTGACAGTGTTAACTGAATCAAAGCACTTCGATAGATACAAGATTGTTTATTATCCTAATAATACCTGTATTATTCCAGCATGGTCGCCCCGAGATTGTTCGGAAGCAGAAACCATCCAAGTACCCGGCCAGTGAGTCCCATCTGCCATCCACGTTGCTTTAGGGACCTTCAAAGGCTCCAAGGGTTCATCCTCAACCGTTTGTCTCCGGAGCTTTAAGGCTTTGAGTTCTTCTCTAGCATTATATGCATCAGAGCGACGGCGAATAGAATCAGGGAGACCGTTAATCCTAACCTTGAATTCATCATACTCACGCTTAACCCTTCTACGATCTTTCACAAAATCTGAACGGACCTTATTCTTATACGGGTCCTTTTTCAAGCTAAAGTAAGAGTCGGGATTCCTTGGTTCAATACCATGTTTTCGACAAAACGGCACCCACAAATTAGCAAAGCTTGCAGCCTCCGCCATGGCCTCAAAAGTCAGGAGGGCAGCCCCATCATCAGAAACGTAACACGCGAGCTTTTCAACAGGGTAATCTGCAGCAAGGATAGAGAGAATAGTGTTTGCGGTTACGAGAGGCGGTTCTTTTTCTGGATCGGCAGTGGAAACGAATATGTCTATTCCAGGAAGATCAGATTTCCCAGTTGGATTTGTGGGAGTTGGTGTTTCAAACTTTTCTTTTAACACATTGAGATCAGTAGCACGATTGATGGGGGAGAGCTTTGGAAGCTGGTCGAGTAGCCAAGAAAAGGCAAACCAAATCTCACAAATGATTGACATTAGCCACAGCCATCTAGCATCCTCGTTCGGGTGGTTGATCCTCCATGCCAGAAAAAATCCGAGAACAATCATCCGGATTAAAATTAAGAGTCTGAAAGATTCAGGATCAAAGAAAATTCTTATTAACTTTTTAAACAATTACTAACTCCAACAGATTGACACCATATGTGACAGAATATCTTTTTTTATAATTGCATAACAGTGGAGTTACAGTGTGTAAGTGTATTTGGGAAGGGGAGGCATTCGTAAGAAACTGATAAAATTCAACAACAAGCTTGGTACAATAAACCCAAAAACTGAACATAACAATGTACATATCAGAGGACACAATGCAGTACTTCTTTTCCACTTCTGGCTAAAATAATACACCACAATTACAATGTATTGTAAGGGAACTTCTGCTTTGCAAGATGACTCACTTGGTTTTTAAGACAGTATCTCGTAATAATATTTTGTAAACTCATAACACTAGTTTCTTTCAAATCACTATAACTTAATAGACTTGAGTGGCATAACATGTAATACACATGACAGTAATTAATTTGATTGTATTCAAACAGACACAACAAAAACAGATTACACAAAGATAAACAGAATGACTTACCGGTATGGGCTGATTACTGCAGCTGGTATCTTCAGCTTACGCGTGAGTGGTTTCCATGGTTTGTTGAGAAGATCCAGATTCTCGCCCGCCTCATCACTTTTCTCATCGTCCTTAAGTCCTCCATCCTTTGGCCATATTGCATTACCATATCCATACGTCCCCTTAGTCTCAAACAACCATCGATTATGATCAAAGTCTACTCCTGTTTGACTTCTCATCAGCCCCGACTGGCTCCGCATTCGCCCCGACCTATTGGTCGATTTCATTAACGATAACCTCCTCTCCATCTTCGACATTCCCCCAATAGACGGCAAACGCAACGTCTGGCCAGGATCGACCGAACTTCCAGACAAATCGGGATTTTTGTAAGGCTCTTTACAACCAGGACAAATCCCATCACCGGTCTTGACAGAGTCGTTGAAGCAATCCCGACATATCTTGAAATCGCATTCACAAGGGAGAAGATCTTGACCCCTTTCATCACTCATGACATTTCCATCACAGCCTTGTATTGCGCAAGCAGAGCCTTTTGCACCAGCCATCTGGGGGTGGCTAGTCTCCGACTCAATCACCTTATCCATCAAATGTGCACGAGTAACACTGTTGAACCCTCCCGTAAACAAGGAACTGGATACGTACTGCTCCTCAACCCTTTGGGAGATCAGAGAAGGGTCCTTTCTTATTAATTCGGGATCCATGGGTTGATTATCGGGAGTTTGAGGTACTTGCACCGTATATTCTGTAAACTCAACCTCACTCATCTCGCTATCTAGGCTACTATTGGTCGACAAGTTGACATAGCGACCTGATGAAGTTCTTCTCGAAAAGGTCACTTCTGGAGGAACCGACCCTCGACGGGGTTGCGAATCAGAATGTTTGAACGATCTTCCAGCCATTCTGGTATTCTTTTGTACTTACTGAAGTTACACCCTTGTCACTGGAATCTGAAATACAGAAAACAGAGAGAAAGGCTTCTTTATCAGCTAACGAAGTAGAAATACAATAATAAATATGTAAAGAAAAGCTCAAGTGAAATGTAAACATCCTCTTTCACTAGAGAATACTTTCTACTGCAAGAATACTATTAACATATGAAATACTTTGAGAAACTAATACAACTATTCTTGAACTGCATTCATATGAATTCAGCATCAAAAAGAATTAATGAAAATCTATACAAGATCTAAAAGCCAGGTCAGAGCACTTCCTTATCTGTTAAAAAGCAAGAAAGAGCTACTTCTGGAGTTCAAATTTCAAATCTTTTTAAGGTAATTAACAAGAAGAAAACAGTGTAAAGTCTAAATCAGCTTACAAAGTTACCAGAAAGTAGAGAAATACTCACCATTTATTCCACCCGGCTGCCCTAAAGATCCCAACTTTACAAGAAAAAAGCAACAAAATCCAAGAATTTGCAGATCAGCAACAGTATTAGTAATTCAAAAATGTGAGAACCAATCGCCAGATGTAAAAAAGAAAAAGGGAAAAAAGGGGGGGAAGTAGATCACTAGCTCTCAACTGCTAAATCTACTAATAGTGAGTCCACTCAAAAGAAAGAGAAGTGTATATCATATAGAAACAAATGGGAAGGCATGTGAGGGTATACTATATAATAATAAGAAAATAATGATAACTAGGACACATGGGGGGTGGAGTACATATACATACACTAATTTCAACTGTGATGTGAGCCCATTTCTATAAATCGTTTTTCAACTTCTCTTACTTAATGCTGACAGCCTAAAACAGAATAATCAATTAATACTAACACATGAATCATTACATTTACTACTTCTCTCCCTCTCTCTCTCTCTCTCACACACATAATTAAAATCCCACATGTAAGACTTACTTTGGATCTAAAATTAGAATAACCACCTGAACTGATTGATTCTATACAAAAGTTATTTACTTTCACATGAGCTGTAAGGAAAAAGAATGGCGGGAGGAATTTGGTATGCTCAAGTTTGAAGAGTGTCATAAAGTTGTTCTTTTTTTCTTTTTAAATTTTTGTTTTTAAAGAAGTAATGAAAAGGGGACAAAAGACTGATCCAGACACAAGGCGATATCATTTCATTTTCGGGATTAGGGGAGCGTGCCATTCTACTGCATTAGAGTTTCGCTCCTCTGTGGCGTTGCTACACCTTAAACATCGTTGCTACCTATCTTCAACTTACTCCCTTCTTCTTTATCATTTTACTTTCGTTTTGTTTCATTCTTTTCCATTTATTTCTAATTACTTAGAGGGCGTTTGGTTCCTTGTAATAGATGGAACAATGTGTATAATTTGATTTAGTGGTTCATTTGGTTTTGCGGATAACGTTATTGGGCTTTGACCAAAAAGTTGATCGGCCCACCACTATTCACGCTTATAACTCGTCATACAATCGCTACTCCTGTCCTCCTCCCCAACGATTATATAATTTCAGTTCTGATATTAAATCTGGCAACGTGAAATGACTCAAATGCCCTAAAAACACGTTATAACAACTTAAGAAAGTGTGTTTGAGGCTACATAAGTTGTCCAAATTTGAACACCAACCTCATTTCCTCCGAAATCCTTACACCTCCAAAATTTGGGCACGATTCTTACAAGGGGTGCGATTCAACAACCGTAAAAAAAATTTAAAAAAAAAAAAAAAAAAAAACAACCGTTTTCTCTCAAATCGACCAATTACTTGCTTAGTTTTGTGAATTTCCATTATATCTATACAATCTACTACATATTGAATTTAAGAGTGTTGGTTGAACTGTTGCATGTAATCGAAGAAGTTACATCACGACTACTGGTTCATCCTATTAGGCACGAATGTATGGTTTCTCTATCTGATAATATGTTTTGGTTTTGCTTTGCATGTTTGCGATGAAATCCTAATTCGAATTTTTATGGTTTATCATCGATAATTTTGGGGTTTTTGAAAATTAGTTTAAATTCGATTATGAATCGCCTTCGTTCATGCGCCTATGTGTGTTTCTGTAGTATCTTTTCGTTAGTTTTATACCAAAATTTGTTACCAATTTACAAATTTGTGGCAGATAATCGAAGAAGGTAGGGTGTGTGGTTTGTTGAACAATCGATTATATGCATGCATTGCAGTGAAACCCTAATTCCCTAGTGTAGGGTTTATGATTCTAATTTGGGGGTTTTCTAGATTATGTTTAAAATTTGTTTTGATTCATTCTCGTTGATGGGCCTATGAGTTATTGTTATAGTTCATGTTAGTTTTAGGTAGTTTTGTGTCATTCCCGGTTTCAACTTGGCACACGTTATTGTGATGAAAGTGTAAAACAAAATTTGGACTTTTTTGGTGACTGATTATGGTATATTACGTGTTATATGGCTGAATGAATTTGTGATCTTGGTATTTGGTGGTTGAAAGATTGAGATTTGGAGGAGAAACATGATATTAGTCTTGTTGTAATTTGTACTTTTGCGTGATTATGTGTTTATGTTCCTACATTTGGTGCATCTTCATGAAACACGTATTAGGTACAAACGTTGGAGGGGAATCAGATACGCCTTACTGAGAAAGATAGGGAAGATTGAAAAGTACATGAATCGGATCACAACGGATAACAATGCTACATGTATTGCACAATTACGGATGGATCAAAATTGTTTCATAAGGTTGTGTTGGCTTTTGAGAGAGGTTGGTGGATTGCGGGATGAAAAGTTTGTGACTCTTAGAGAACAATTTACAATTTTCTTAAAGGTCTTTGCATACCACGACACTAACCGCGACATGGGTCTGAATTGGAGGCGGTATGGACAGACAGTAAGCAGGTATTTTAAACGGACCGTAGACGCCTTAATTAAGTGTAGTAATCAAATGTTGGTAACGCCTAAGGCCATTTCGAAGTACAATGACAATTGTTACGAGCCATGGGAATATTTTAAGGTATTTAACTAATTTTTTGGTGTTTGGATGTTTTTTACAATGTAGTGTTTCTTGTTAATCTAAACATCTCATCCATTGTCGGGGTTTCTTGGGTTTGTTGGATGGAACAGTGGTGAACGCCATCGTACCAACGACCGAAGAAATTAAGTACCATTCACGCAAGAGCACGGTACAGACAAACGCATTGGGTGTTTGTGATACTGAGATGCAGTTTGTTTATCTTTTGTGTGGATGGGAAGGATCAGCGGCCGACGGGAGGGTTCTTCGAGATGCGATATACAGGCCTCCCCCTAATCGGTTTTGAGTACCACAAGGTAATATTCAAACGACTTATTTAAAGTTGATACCATTATAGAATACACTTAACATAAGTTGTTTTCGCTCTGTTTTAACTTTTTAAAATCGTTATTAGGTAACTACTATCTTGTCGATAAAGAGTACGCTAATTGTGATGGGTTCCTTGACCTGCCTAGAGGCCGTAGGTATCACTTGAAAGAACGGTGCATGGTTGCATCGTGCCGCAATACCAAAAAGAGTTGTTTAACATGAGGCATGCACGAGCACGTAGCATAATTAATCGGGCGTTTGCAAAGTTGAAAAACCTATGGAAGATCTTAAAACGGCAATCTCAGTACCCCTTGAAGATCCAGAATAGATGTGTGATGGTTGGTGTTATTCTCAACAATTTCATAAAACAACATATGCCCGTAAATCCTATGAAAGACTCCTCATACGACAGTAGTTCTTCTGACGGTGATGATCCACCAACAGGTTTTGTGGAGGGGATGCAGAATACTCCTTCATGGGGCAGTTTTCTTGATAAGATTGCAATGAAGATATGGAACGATTAGCATGCAGGTTATCGTCTTTCCACATGAGCAAACGTTTATGCTATGTTCACTGTGTGATTGATGATTTCGATGAGTTGTTTAGGTTTTTTAGTTGTAAGAGACATATGTGAGGGGAGAGTGGACAATTTTTTGTGCTTCAAAAAACATTGTTGAACGAGTAGTTTGGTGGTGTACCGGGGATGAGTAATATTTTGAATGTAGTTTTCTGTTAGTGTGAACATAGCGTGTATCTCTTACATGCATATATGTAGTTCTATGACTTGGTATTTGTCTATTCATCATTTCATTTTATGTTCTCATATATGTAATTACATTTGTCTTTGTATGTAGTTGACAATGGTATTTCTCATAGTAGGTATGGTTGCTGCATTGAGTTGCAACTTAGCGTCTGTCTAGTCAAAGTCGCAGGTCAGAAAACCAAAGGGAAGTCGCAGAGCACTGACTCGAGAGGAAGAGGAAGCTTTCATTGCCGTCTTGAAGGATCTAAAGGGAAGGGGTCTGAAAATAGACAACTTTTTCAGAGCTGGTTATCTGGAGAAGCTGGAGAAGGGAATAAAGTCCATTCTTACGAATAGTGAAATGAAGGCAACCCCGCAAATCAAGTTCAAGATGACAGTTTAGAAGAAGACTTACCATCACCTATACCAGATGTTTGACGGGAGTGGCGGCAGAGCATGGTTAACGACTTGACGAAAACTAAACAGTTTGCCAGTGAAGACTGGTGACCGACTACATCAAGGTAATACTCTTGGTAAAGAGTTAAACGTTTGATTAGTATAATTATCCCAGGTACCTTTTTGATACATAGGATAATTGGATAAAAATTTGTTGATTGTTATATCATGAATTTTCGTAGTCCAAGGTAGAATATAGGTTAAGTTTCTGCCAAAAAAGGTTAAGATTTCTATTATGAGTTTTATCTTAACAATGTATATTTCCCATTGTATGTCCAACCCTACTATGAGACTTATCTTAATAAGGTGTTCCGATACTACGATGACTGGGCAGATGTGTTTGGGAAGGATAGAGCCACCGACAATTGGATAGAAGATATTAGCGCAACCCAACAAGATGTTCTCAACAATCCATCTTATGGGCTAGGGGCTTCCACTTACCAGAATGCCAACGGTGCACCAAGCAGCTCACAAATAGACCATACCTTCGTAGATGTTGATATGGACGAGGGCGGTGGCAAAAATAATGGCCCTAGCAGGTCTTGGCCAGCACAGTCATCTCTAGCTGGCATGTCTACCCCAAAGCATCTGCTGAAGCGGATTAAAAAGGAAAAGCTTTTGAAAAGGACGAGGAATACCAACGGCGCTAACAGCTCTGTCACCGAGGCACCCGCCTACGCCAATGACTTCATGACCAAATTAGACGGCGCCATGGAAAGGATTGCTAACATGGTTGTGCAGCCGAGGGTGGTTGAGGAGGACCATGCCACCATCTAACACAAAGGTTTGTTCGTTTTGATAGAAGAGGTAGAGATTTTGGAGGAGGATGAAAGGATTAAGTTGCTCCACAAGCTTGCCCATTTTAAGGAGGATGTTGATGTCTTTGTTGGGTTACCTCAACCTGCTCGTCACAGGTACTGCAAGGTCATTTTGAGGAAGAAAGGTGACAAGTTGGATGGTCGTGTTTGATCAACTCTTAAGCTATTTGAACTGTTTATGTTTTTAAGTCTGTTTGATGCTTGAACAACTTACTAGGTTTTTTTTCGGTTGGTTTGCAAGAATATTCAGAAGGTATCGTGTGTACTCCTAGGTTGGTAGGTTGGTAATAGAAGGACGGTACATGTTAAGGGGTCGTATATTTTGAGGTACTTTTGTGGTTAGTGATTAATGTCTGACTTGTAATTGCTTGTGGTGAACTTTTGCATTATGAGATGGCTATTTTGTGCATCATTAGCAAAACATCTGAAAAATACTCATTTCCTTGAGAGCCTTATTATAAGCCTTATTTATTCTATACACACAAAAACAAATAAAGTACACATACTAGTAGACCCGATTCACTATCACTTCGCACATCAAAATGATCTCTTAAACAAACATTTTAAAATTCAGTTGAACGTTCAGATGATGATGATATTGAGCCTTCGGCCACGACATTGTGCTTTTTCTTTCCTTTATGTTCCTTTTTTAGTTATGAGACAGTGGATTGTATTAGTGGCTGAATAGCTATCCGCACTACAAGAAATTTGTCCATCCCCAACGCCTTTTTTTTTCCCAGCACCTCTTGTAAGTGCTGGTAAAAAAGTTTGGCACACAATACACCAGCGACATGTTATTACAATAACCCAAAAACAGCGCTGGTGTATGGATCCCTAGCGCAAACAACACCAGTGCTAGGGCAGTGCTGTTAAAGGTTTTCACCAGCACAAAAGAGCGTTGGCAAAGGCTTAAGAATGCTTTGGTGAAAACAGTATTTTCTGTAGTGCCTGTGCAGTTCCAGGATGCAGGTCCCTTGAAAACCTTGGTGATGGACCTCTAGTTCCTATATTTATGAGATAACAATAAATTATTCTCACATCACAAGTAGGGTACCTAGCTAGTCAAAAAAATGTAATTCATGAATAAGTAAAAATAAAAGCGTTCATTAATACTTGTTAAATCTATAATTTCAAATGTTCCTCAAAGTGGTCTAGCGATCGGCCTTATACGTATTGCAGTAGCTTGAATTGAAGGTCTCCCAAAAATGGTTGCGAGATCCCACCATGCAACTCCCCCTTTTCTTTATAATAATGACCCAATTTGTGTACCTGTATAAATGCACAGTTTTCATGATTATAAACCGTAAAAAAAGCAGCAACGTAGACGTATAAGATGTTTTGATCATACGGAAAAGACTTATCAAAAGATCATAGATCCTACCTCACATAATGCATCCCACTCATCCTCGTGCATTAGGACTGTGTTGTCGTTCAAATCGCACGTAGTCGTCTCTAAAGTCAAAGTATTCCTAAAACAACAATGTCACTCAGCTAGGCATTTAAGCGATAAAGTATTTCATTGCTAGTGAAGTCTTTGCTCTTTGTGTAGTTTATATGATCGTAGTGTGATGCCCCGTGTTATTTATTTATATATATATATATATAGTGTGACGCCCCGTGTTATATATTTATATATATATGTAATTTTAATACTTATTAAACAAGAACTAGATTAAAAAATAGAAAATCAATAGTTAAATGTTTAAGGAGGATATGAGAACATTTTCAACCTTAAAGTCAATAACTTGCATCAATTATCTTAGACACCAAACTAGGAAAAAAAAAACTAATAATGGGATCAACATGCAATTAGTAAGATAAGCCTCAGTTGTTTCACTTTTTCATTTTCACGTAGGTGAATGAGTAGACATGCATTTGAACCTTATGGCACTTTGGTAAAATTACTAGTACTCATCATCTTTATCTCATTAAACCTTCATGCACGAAAACACCTGGCACTTAAAGACAATATCCACTTTCACACTTCTACTCGTCACCTTCAATTCTTTGCACCTCTTTTACCGACTCAGTTTGCTTTACCAACCTGATCACTCATAAACATCTAACAAGCTTGGCACTACCTGCACTATAAGAGAAATGATAAAAAGAGAAAATAGCAGGGGGCGATGGAGCAAAAAGGATAACTGGCTACAAGAGTCATCTAGAGAATATAGGTACTGCCATATTTCAAGTTGGACTTAAATGACTTTCGATAGAGCTGTAGATGGTGTACCATATATTAGCTAAGTTACGAAATCTAGTTAAAGAAATGAAAGTAGATGAGACTCTCAAAATAGAACATGCTTCATTTTACTTTTCCTAAAGCTAAGTAACCAAACTTGATAATGTGTTGGGACCCCAGTTTTAAGAATCATTATTTAACTTGAACAATTGGTTTAAACCTTTTATAAGATCGACAAGAAATTGCTAGCTATATGAATTAAACAGATACGTGAAGTTAAAGGGCAAAAAATACATTTATCAAAGTGCTTGTGGTGATTAACACATATATTAAAATTGGTAACGCATGATGACACTATTATTATGTTCAAAAGGGAACATAGTTGATTTAACTTTTCTCAAATTTGAAGTAGAAAGTGCTAGGGGAATTTAGGTATAAATACACTAAGGGGTTATTTGTCGAAATTACCGAATAACACGTATCGTAATTAGTAATGTTTGTTGTTTTCATTAATTAAAACATGGTTCCTTATAGGTCAATTGTGATGTGATATTAGCTTCGAAACTCATGGTCCCCGTAAAACTCCTTATAAAGAGATTGCTCCTCTCTTTTGTTTATATATTATTGTAAGTTAAGTGAAGCTACTGATTTAATTTATTCGAAACCACTAAGCCTTCTATAAACATTTTCTGAATATGATGTACTAATATTTTAGTTCATTCATGCAAGGGTGTTATTCTAAAGATACTAATTAATTCTTACAACTTGTTTAGTTGGTATTGTTTTGGAGCTTCTGCTTTGACTTCAGCATAACTCCGTACTTATAAAAGAAGAACAGTGTCATAGGTCAACTAAATCGTAGAGTAGGTGTATAGTTAAGAAAGTTTGGATTAGTAGAGATTTGCTGGACTGCTCCACTTGAACTTAGAATTTAATTTGAGAAATATTCATTGATAATTATGTCGGCCTCTTAGATGGTTACCACTAGACGTTGTCGCACGTTTGCTTTTCCCACCTTTATAGTAATATTTCTGGTAAGTGTTTCTAAACTCTACTATTTTGAAAAATTGGAAGGAATGCATGTATATATATGTATGCATCTATAAATATATATATATATATATATGTATATATGTAAACACGATTTTTTACATATTGAACGGTCATTTCTTCAAAGAAATTTTTCATCGAAAATGTTCATTTCTTGAAAGAAAGTTTCTGTAAATTGGGTACTTGAACTGTTCAATTCTTGAAAGTAAGTTTCCGTAAATTGGGTATTCAAGCTGTTCAGTTTTGTAAAAGCAAGTTACCCGCACATTGGTTAATTGCTTTAAATGATTGGAATCTATATGATGAATGGTGTCCCATTGGGTTGTATTCGAATTTGATTAGTTACTGGATCTATTGTTTGGCGTGGGAGTGCAGGGGGTACCGTCGGGCGGCGGCGGGCTTGCCGGTAGGACCTTTTGTCCCCATGGGCCCATTCCCTCTCAGACATAACATGAGGAGGTTGTGTCTTTATTGGGTCGTAGGATTTTCGTATGTACCATGGCATACATTTTTGTTTTCAAGGTCGCTATGGGAGATAAGGATTATTGTTATGAGGTGATAAGGTGGTTGCATTAGCAGGATAACGTGGACACCAATCATCAGAATATAATTTTGTTTATATTTGAAAAGGGTTTTCTGTTAAATTTGATTTCACGATACTCTTGCATTACATGTATGTGCTTTTAAGTTCTTTTGTTACACTGTTTTCAAATTAAAGTTTCCCAAGGAAAATGTTATTTTCACACTTGCATACACGCTTGAGCACTCAATAAGATTTTTATCTCACGTAAACATTTGTGTTTCTTTTCCGCTCTTCCAGATTAAGATGAACTAGGTTACTACTGTGTCAGGACCTGGGAGCCTTTGTCATTGGGGAGCATTCAGAGTTTGATACGGTATTGAGTTAGTTTATATTCCCCTTTTTAGTTAGTTAGTACTTTGAGTGTATTTGATTCAGATATTTAACATTTAGATATGTAATAGTTGCTCTCATGTTGTTTTGTTTAGCTTTGAAATTGCGGGATGTTACAGGTAGTGTTGTTGAGGATCATCTACAATTGTTAAGGGGAACACAACCAGCCTCGGCCACGACCCCTGCTTTTAGAAGGACAATAAGCAATCGATCAAGATCCTCATTTCAGTCTCCATCATAGAAGTGTGTTGCTTGATACTTCGTAAGGCGATTTAAATTAGACATCAACAAGGATTTTGAGTTGCGTGAGTACTTGATAAAGGATATTGTAAAATTTTCAAGGAATGAGCTCGGTAGAATTGGTGTTTGATGAACCATATGGAATGACCAATACAAATATATAGAAAGATGAGGGCCATGCTATTGGATGAGAATTATTAGAGAGTCACGAGTAGTAGATTTACAAATATCACTAAGGCATCTAAATCCCCATCATTTCAGTTCCACAAAACACCAAAACGCGTAAAGCAATGGAATATATTCTCATCCAAGTACGCATGTGCATAATCTTACTACAACTATTTAAATCTTGAAATGACGTCACCTTTGTGCTGCATGTAAACACATTCTGGAAATACTCTGCATGAAATTACAAAAATACCGCAAAAATTGTTGATCACATCTAATGTATTAGAGATGGAAATTAATTGCCTATTAATTTTTAATTCCACAATTTGATAGATGTCCCCAAAATCATATATTTCCATAGAACACAAAAAAATGCACCCTACACATTATATGTAGTCGACGAGGTTCAAGTTCAGCACAACTTCGCATAGTGCACAAATTGTTACAACCCATATCATATAATTTTACTACAAGAATATTGATCAAAGTTACCAACGCATTAATAGTTCATTTGTTTGGATAGTTGGATTGAAACCATGAGGGGTAGACGTTAGTGTAGTCTTGACCAATATCACTGGAGTTGACATAGCTCAGGCTAGGAAACTAGGCTTCAAGCGGCACCCAATCTGATTCCAATGTATCTAGTAGCTCCAATGGATTATCAATTATCCCAATCATCTCCTCAAGCAATAATGCTACTCACATGTGCTTGAAAACAACGTAATACATATCAGCATAAGGGAAGCTTTTTAGACGAAAGTGGCGATGAATGAGGTTCTCCTACAATAGTGACAAGTGAGCTTGGTCAGAGTCTAAGATCATTTTAGAAAGAATATCAATGTATTAATGATTAACTTTTGAAACGGTGTTGGTTAATTATCACCTTCTTTATGAGATGGTTGTACTCTAGCGCAATAGTGACCAGGTGTTTGGTGTCCGGGTCGTAGTTCACACCCGGTAGACTGATGAACTCCTCAAACAAGTTGAACCGCAACCTGAGGGCCGCAATCTTTCTCCTCACCTCTATACCAGTGTACATGTCATCACCTGCTTTGCCTTTCTTCCTGCCCATAGACACTTGTATTGCTGAATTCTCCATTTGTATTGGATCAGATAGGTCCATCGTCTCACCCAATCATTTTAAAAATAAAAGAACACCCAAGGCTCCATCCGGACCCAGATTAGGGCCATTGAACACTTTTTCAAGCCATTGACTTCTCGTTTGAGTAACCATGATGGCCTGCGAGCCCATATCTCATTACTCAGATTACTAACAACAACAAAGTGAACTCATACTTAAAAGAACAAAGTTACATGTAGTGTACCTTTGTGATGACAAAAATTTAAAGGGAAATAACTACGAATAATGACAATCATTAGCATAATAAAAATATTAGTTTAAAGATTCACATATCATACATAATACACTGGATCATAAGCAGTCTCACATTTGATTGAAACATAAACTACACAAGTACTAATCTGGAAATACACATAAACTAATACAGATAAGACACGTGTTATCATCAATTCTTGACATAGAGAATTACAAAAGGAATAACAACCAATGTCATGAAGATTACTACAATCCAACCAAGACAACAACACATAATTACCGCTTTGGTAAAGACCCTATCATCCACGCTATGAACTAAACTTGGCATATTCATGTTGATATCACTCTTGTGATCAACACTGACTCTCGGCAGCATGTGAATCATCGTGGTTGTTATTGGACAATGTATGTTTCATGTTTTTTGTAGACCGATTGGCGCTCAATGCACCACGGTTCACGTTCATAGTTGGATACCTTAGAATATGGGCATTTTTCACTAGTCTAAGATGGTCCTCCCAATAAATGAAAAGGGGTGATCACGATATGAAAGACATCTGTAGTAATAACATCCTGGTCTTGTTGAATTGTCACTTGCCATTAGATAGAGCATATGTCCGTGGCAGCAAGTACAAGGCACAATGTATGAGGCGGTCATCTACAATGGGCCAATATTAAATTCATCTATTCAACTAGAATGGTACCGATACAATGTTTTATATAACATTCTTGTTTCTAAGTATGCCTATGATTTTTAACCACAACAAACATTTTATCACAACAAAATGAAATGAGTTCTCTATTTACGACTAATCTTTCAAGGTTTTTTCTCAACATTCGTTGTGAAAAATAGGTACATATAAATAATCCATCTATTTTGCAAATAACTCTTTTCGAAATCAAACTACCCCCCCCCCCCCCCAAACTATATTCACAAACCTACTCATGCATTATTCCCTTTATTTCATCCAAAACGCACAAATCATCCAAGAAATAAGTAACACTAAAACTGCCGAAACGAATTACATACATAATTGCACTAAAGAAGCTATTACACGAAATAATACATTTAAAGGTCATTTTACCCAAAAACACATCAATAACGAATGTTTCATGGAGGAGGTACTCAAGGACAAGGAATTTACCTGGGTTGATCATTCTCATGTTTTGTGTCGTGCACGTTATGTTAAAAATGGAGAATTGAGTACATGCAAACCCGAAAACCAATTATGAATGAAATCAAAATAAAATACCCTAAACCCTAAAAACTGAACTCTGTTTCATGGAAAAATCAAACTAAGAAGGATAATGACTTACCGATGGAGATTGAGGAGTGCACAACCGTTGGAAATCCGAACCAATTCGATAGATTCGAGTCTGCACTGATTCTAGGATTTTCGCATGGGAGGATAGCAGCGTTTTGAATTTGGGGAAAATGAGTAGACGAGCCCGTCCATTAAAGTCACTTGAAATCAGGGACATTTTAGTCATTTCATATAAGTTAGTATCAGTTCTATGTCTATTTGACGAACTAAAACGGAGATTAAGTTTAGTTGCAAAGTAATAACAATTCCCTTTTCGCCAACTAAAATGGTTATTAAAAAGCAGTTATTAAATAGTCCGTCATATAAGATGACTTATAATTAATAACTACAAAAATAAAGTGATATAAATCAGTATCGAAACCGAACACCCTATTACTCTTTCGAAGGTTACTACTTACTATTTGATCAATTTTATAATATTAGTTTTCGAGAATAAACAAACAAACAAACATACGGCTACAAAAATATGGATATGTATAGAAGTTTATATTTTATAAGAGTTAGATGGTGAAATGTTTGAACTCTTTTTCATCTTTTGATTTTAAAGTTATCGAAACAGACACCCTCTTACAGTCTTACTCTTTCGAAGGTTACTACTTACTATTGAATATTGATCAATTTTATAATATTAGTTTTAGAGAATAAACTAACAAACATAGGGCTACAAAAATATGGATATATAGAGAAGTTCATATTTTAAGTGTTAGATGGTGAAATGTTGGAACTCTTTTTCACCTTTTCATTTGAGTTATATTTCTCCAACAAAGATTAAAGTTTTGATTTACGAACATGTCTGTTCAAGACTTTTTCGACATGTTTCGAGACTTGTATATACCATAGTTGCATTATACATAGAAAATACATTCACGTGTGTTTTAATTGTGTGGAGTCAAAAATTAAAACAAGTTAGTTACATTTCGTAGGAACATATAAAATGTTAAACATGTGTTTGTAGTTCAAATCACACAAGGTTTATCTTTTACATCAAGTGTTACCCTGGATTAATAGTTGTGCGTGATTTTTATAGAGGAAACAATTTGCTAATGCACTTGAGTTTCAAAAACTTGTGCAAGCAAATGAAAAAACCTATTTAAGATGTTCATTCTCGGTTGATTACGGTTAAGAAAGAATCTGCACCCCTTTTCATTTTTGATGATAAGAAGCTGCACCCTGTTATTCCCGAATATTCTCTCGTTTTTTTCTGGATGTATCCCCACATTTTGTTAATGGACACGATTTGCTTACTGGAGAAATATTATACTGTGTAACAATAAATTGAGATTTTCTGATAATGAAGAACCAATTGCGGGTAAATTACTGTATAAAGAACCTGCATACATAATACCAATGGTCCTTCAAATGAGTAAATTCCAACAAAGTTTCAAACAAAAAGTCTGATTCTATCCATCTACTTAGTATCTCATTATCAAATAGGCGAACTTATCCAAGGAAGTTCATGATAACCAAATGAAGTACCAAATTGCAGAGTACAAAATCTGCAAAAGCACGTTCCGGAGGCAAATCCTGCAAATATGATCACAAAGCATCACATGATAAGTTTGCCATTCCTTTTGAAACAAAAAGAGATCCACGAATTTTACAACTACTACAGCATTGTTCTTTTTCTTTTAATCTCCCCTTTTTAATAAAATTAAGTACTATGATATATGGACATAGCCAAAACAATCTCATTTATTATTGGTATTGTACTTGAACTAAGAGCGGGAGGGAGCGAGAGCCAAATTTCCCTAATATCAGGTGAAGAAAAAGCCCGGAGGTCCATGTTTTCTTGCTCTTAGAATGGAAACCTAAAGACAGTATATATATGTTTGACAGTCAAGTCTATTTTTTAATGCTTGCCAAGAATAAAAATAAAAAAGAAAACCAGTAAATATGAACACCTATTTCACTATTATCTCCACTGGCTGAATAGAAAATAATGTTAAAAAGTATCAATAGGAGAGAGCAGAACAGTTACCTTGAATTCCTTATTATCTTTGTTTACTTGAATCCGAAGAGAAACTATCACCAAAGAAAACAAATAAGTTATTTGCCTTTAGTGTTTCTAGATCTATATATAGAAAATAGTAATGCAATCAGCTTACCAGCCAGGACGGCAGTTCCCACGCATGAAAGTACCCCAGAGAGAAAGGAGTTGAATGGGAAAGTTCCAACAAGGGCCATGTAAGCGACCTGATTATTGGGGAAATATAATGGGAAAACAGCTTTTATAAAGGAAAAAAAAATCATAGTTGTTAAGAGCACAAAGAGAACGACGTCTTAAGTTAAAGCAGAAGGCGCAAAATAAAGCGCATACTTCACTGAAGTAAAGTGCAGAATTGATAAACAATTTCCAGTATAAAGATAATATAACTCTGAAGAAATATTTAGTAAATTCAATAGCAAATTTCTCACTTCTAGATCGAGATGGAACGACTAACATCAACACTGAAATCATAAAAGATTCATGCGATATACACTTAGTAGGTAAAATAACATACTTCCGTTATTTCAACTTATCAACTATCTCCCAGTATACTATGCCTAGATTTCAACAATTTGAAGGGAAAAAAGAAAAAAGAAAAGAGAGAGAGAGAGAGAGAGAGAGAGAGAGGGAAAGTGAAAACAGAAAAGGAGGAGGGAGCAAGCTGCTTAAGAAACAAAAACAAGGAGAGAACACTGAAACTTTGGGACTTGTGAGGCCCTTCTATACAACATTTTGCCATTCATTGATTCAATAAATAGATAAAAAGCAAAGAAACGCAATAAAGAAGTCACTTTGGTTCATACCGAAAGCGACTCACTTCTTTAATATATTTGGAAGATAATGCATAGTTCGCTATAACATCAAATGTAAGTATTTAATTTTTGAACAAATTGCATGGCTTACTGACATAGTAAAAGATCGGTGCTCAACCGCTACAGATTTGATGTGGTTATCTTTACTGACATGCTATTTAGCCTAACATGAATGACATGTCAGGTAATAGGCAACGAAGCGGTTACCGGTCATAAAATGAATCCCATATTTCATTGATAGTTAAAAATGAGCGAAGATCAGTTGTATCTCAAGAAAATAACTTGTCCAAAAAACAAAGCAATAACTGAAAGATGGATTCATGTTAAAGATTTAAACTCGAAAAGCCAAAAATTCGCCATTGAATAGCAGGAGATAAGAATGCTCTTCCTATGTGCCTTTGGACCAAGGGTACATGACATCCAAGTAGCTTAATTAATACCATCACACAATTTAACTATTTTTAGAAATGTTATAATGAATGATATAGTTTATTTATTAGAGGGAAGATGAGTAATACCATACAACACAACAACTATTAAAGATGAGAAAATTCAAATACTAACAATACAAAAGAATAAAGATTAAATATACTGAGTTAACAAAAGATTGAATAAATCAGCTTGGTAAAAGGTTCATTATTATCGAGGGATGTATCGTAAAACAGTTAACGTCAAGGACAATTTTCCTACAGGTATAGGCCATACACTGAACTATGTAAGTCGTTAAATAATCTGTCCTTCGTGATCACTCTCTCTTTTAATTCACACCAGAATCCACTCTTACTATCAAAATCATATACTCTCATGACAGGAAATGAATCAGCAGAGCCATCAAATTTTATGCCCATTTGAACATTCACAAATTTATAGAAACATATTGGAATTTGAGTTTTGACTTTCCTAAAACATATTAGCTATATTGAAGATATGCATCCACATATAACACACAGCTATCACGCACCCCCATCTTGATCCTCTATGTGTGCATAAGTGAAGAGGTGGGGAAGATCACAGAAGTCCAAAATCAAGTAGACTTTTCAAGTTATGGTCATAATATTTGCAACAGGTTTCAATAGTATTTAGCTAGATTCCTCATGAATGCTTTGAATGCTTGAGACAAGTCTCCTGATTTTCAAGTCATGCCACGAGGGACCAAAGTTAGATAGGCTGAAAAACACTGAACTGACTGCTAGAACAGAACCGCACTTAAATATGAAAGGGTAAGTCTACGTAAAAGGTCAACTATCACAAGAAATTTTTTGCGTTAGAGAAGCAGGAAATAAAACTTTGATCCTACATGGAATTTAAAGATAGAACTTTTCGATTGCTCATCAGAAAATCTGTGAAGCAAACAACTGAACCAACAACCTTTCCTTAGATGCAAATCTCTCATCATGTAGATGAAACAGATCGGAGCTCCCCCGCTGCTCATGTGCAATCTCATGATTCTCATAAACCGTCTTTTGTTGGAATGGAACCCGATAAATACATAAGGTAGGTATCATACTCCTCTAATCCAAATTACCCAACATTTTGCCAAGTTCAAAACCAGAGCTTATTTTGTGGCAAAATTGTAATATAATCGCCAAAATACAGCACCCTGGTTTTGTTTAAGATGCGCGGTGGGTTATCATGCCTAACGCAACAACATAAATTGAGCATGATATCTAACCTCACCACCAGCTAAACAAATCATTAAACATCGGATTTGGATCCAATTCAGTTCTCAAGTAAAAGAAGAAAACACATGTGAGAACAGACCTGAATCAGAGCAGTGACAACCGCGAACACAATGTAGAGATCTATGATCTGAAAATGTATACAAGAGAAATTTAGGTTAAATATCTGAGATGTATTTATTTATTTACTTAAGAAGAAATAAATAGATGGACCTTGAGATTGGTCGGAGTGGCGGCATAAGCAGAGCGGAGTGTCTGCAAAACCGCCTGAGCGTCCTTTGTTGTCGATCGAGCCATACTTGATTCTTTCTACCTCACACTAACAATGGACTACTGAGTCTCTGTCAAGGATAAATAAATATAAACCCTTGGAAGAGGAGACCGCAGACTGTGATAGAGAGGGAGATATATGGGAATTATTAAATTAATATTTATTTTATTATTAGAGCATGCTCTACATTAAAGTTTCGGTCTCGGGATGATTTCGTTCAGCTAAAAATTAAAAACGTTACGTAATGTTTCGAGAACTTTTCGTTATGTTTCGACGAAATTCGTAAAATTGTGGTTATACCTAACATAGAAACTACATGTATTTTTCGTTTCGATAGTGTCAAAACCGAAAACATTTGGTACTTTTCGAGGAAACGCACCGAAATTTTGATCAGCTCTAGTACACATTTTTATTTATTCAAATAATTATTAACTAAAACAACTAGAGTGCTATCTTAAATTCTTATTACGCTTCATGCTTATTATACAACAATTTTTCCCTTTATACATATATTTTACTTTTGGTTTTAGTGTCCACATGTTTACACATATATTTTCTCTATCACAAAATGAAAGATATTCGTCAAGGCAACCTCTTTTTCGGTATTTATTTCTTTTTTTGTGCAGAGGCTTTATCGGCATTGAATGGGGATGCAGAGCATAGGGGCGGGATTAAGGGAGTGATTATTACCAAAGTTACACCACCTATTTCTCATTTTTTGTTTGCAGGCGACACGCTGATTTCTTGTGAAGCCACGAGTGAGGGTGCGGTTGAGATTCTTAGCGTTCTTCGGCGATATGAGTACGCAATAGGTCAGATGATTAAGTTGGAGAAATATGTGGTTGTTATTAGTAAATAACATTAGGGAGGAGGTTGCGCAAGAAATTGTTGAGGTGTTGGAAGTGCGAGTGAATGGAAATCATGATAAATACTTGGGGTTGCAGGCCGATAAAAGGGAAAGACTTAAAAGGAAATTTCAACTTTCTTCGAGATAAGGCTTGGGGTAGGTTTCAAGGGTGGAAGGAAAAAACGTTATCCTCGGCGGGGAATGAGGCGTTGTCGAAATCAGTGGTGCAATCATTCCCGAGTTATGCAATGAGTGTTTTTTGCCTTCCGAATTCCCTCTTGAAAGAGCTTGAGTCGATTATATGTAAGTTTTGGTGGGGCGATGGTGAGAAAAGTAAAATATATTGGGTTTCATGGGATGTGTTGTGCTGAAGCAAAGAGAGGGCGGGATGGGATTTCGTGATTTGAGAGCTTTCAATTGGCGTTATTGGCCAAACAAGTGTGGCGACTTTTGGAACAACCAGATAGTTTATTGGGTCGTTTATATAAAGCTAAGTATTTTCTAGAGTGCTCTATCCTTGTCGCACTGTTAAGGGTTATCGCGTTATTCTCGTGGCAGAGTATATATGAAGCTATTGTGGTGGTGAAGGCTGGTTCGAGGTGGAGAGTGGGAAACGTCGAGAGTATATATTCATTTGGGATAAAGTCTGCCTTCCGAGACATACATCGTTCCGTCTAATTACACCACGCCAAGTTGAGTTGGCTGATTCGAATATCTCCTCTTTTATTAACGTAGAGACGAGGAGTTGGGATGTTGATCGGGTTCGAAGTACCTTTTTGGCGGTTGATGTGAAAACTATTCTATCTATTCATGTTGGTGCAAATAGCGTGGACAAGAGAATTTGGTACTATAATTCAAATGGATGTTTTTTCGTCAAGAGTGCGTATTATATGGTACATAAGGGTTACATAGGAAAAACAAGGAGGAGAAACCGGGAACAAGTGAAGAGCGTGATTGGCGTTTTATTTGGAACCTAAAAATTCCAAATAAAATTAATATTTTTCTTTAGCGTGTATGTGGAACAACCTTCCAACTAAATCTAACCTTGTTCGGCGACATATTTCTTCGGAGGCAATTTTCTTGGTGTGCGGTTGGGTTGACGAGAATATTGGCCATTGTTTTCGATCATATCATGTTACAAGAAAGTTTGGGCCATATTGATGCTTCTGATCAAGTCAATGATTAGGGACTGCGAGGATGGGAAGACTTGGTTATGTTGGATCATTAAGAATTTTGACAAGGATATTGTTGTCTTAAGCGTGGTAACATATTGGGCATTGTGGTATAATAGAAATCGTATCACATCAGAGGAGGATGGCTATACTCCGGATAACATTGCTTGCTTTGTTGCATCTTATGTGGAGGCATGGCGAATCGTGGTGGGCCAAGGGTCGAGGCGCAAAGGGATTCAAATAGATGATTGGAACCCCCGATTGAATGGATTGAAAGTAATTTTGACAGGACATTGTTACATGTAGAGAAAGTGTTAGGTATGGGTGTCATTGCTCGAGACTCGAATGGAGTCGTTCTATTTTGGGTGGCGAAGAGGATGGAGGGTCTTTTGAGTGAGGCAAGCAGTGAGGCATGCGCCGCTCAACTTTTGGTGTGGTTGAAGATTGCGATGGGCTGTCGAAAGTCATTTTCAAGGTGATTGCTTAGTTTTTATACATGATATATTATGTTCGACCCCTAGTGATGCGGAGTATGCGAATGTGGTGCATGAGTTAAGGAAGATTGTTGAGTGTGAGAAGGACTTCATATTCCAATGGGCGAGTAGAGAGTCGAACGAGGAGGCGCATGAGATTGCACGAACGGCAGTAGAAAATTCATCGTGGTTTCGTGAGGATTTACATGAGTACTTAATTGATTAATGATTTATGTTTTGCTTTGCTGTGCAGTTTTGTTGGTTATTGCGCCGAGACTTTCATTTGTTTAGCTCGGTAACATTGGTTGTTTTCATCTGACGTTTTGTCGATGCTATTTTAATATATGAAGTAATTGCTCTACACAAAAAAGGTCACATAATTTACAGTTCATGTGGCATTAAGGGTGGAGATAGGAATGTATATCACATTCGTGCTAAGAGATAGATAAAAATTATTAAGTGCAGCGATCACAAAATGAGGTGGCGCAATCAGTTAATTATTTTTACCAAAAAAGTATTAGGTGCAACCACTACATGATGAGGTGGTATATCTAGTTGGTCATTAATACCAGATACACCAAGAGTGGCCATGACCGACTTACTACTCTCCAACTACGTATCATGGTTAATTTTTTAGAGACATCCAAATAAAATAAAGTATCATTTAGTAAATTTTATCTATGCTACTATGTGGGTGTTGTGCTGAGTCTCTCACAGACTAGGGGCCCACAACCCATGTGAGTGCACTAGACACTCCCCAGTGGGTAGCATAGATTGAATCCATTTAGTATGTGTGCAACATAGATACTAAAAGTTAAATGAATATATATTATTCATCTCAAGGGGACTAATCATATTCGAATCAATGATTTGAATATAAGTAAAAAGGAGATTAAATTCAAGTTATTAGATCACTTAAACCTATTAAGAGTTATTTCTCAACGATGAAAGAAGAAGTAGTCAGGATACATCACCGCATAGCACATCAATGTTAATAATTATATCATTGAAGTCTCATTTGTGAAGGGCGACATTATTCGTAACCTGTATGCAGTTGGATTTAAACAAGGGATGATATCAATTCACATTTCTACTTGAGCTGACATGATCATTTTCTAACCTCTAATTTATAGATCCGAAGGTACACACACCAACATTTCTCTTTGGGCTTTTTTTTGGTAATTAAAAGATAAATTACTTAGCAATAAGAATGAAATCGTTTATACAATCCAAAATGGGGTGACCCCCGTCAATGAAGCACTCTAATGGGATAGAATTAAGTGGGATAATTTTACCCAGTTGGAGGCTTCAACCCATTTAGCTAAGGATTGGGCTGCAAAATTAGAGTTCCTATTAACAAACTTGAAAATCCATTGGGGCCATCCAAACCAAATGCTCTTGATTTCAAAGATGAGAGGGCTGATAGTCCAGTTGATTTCAGCAGCATTATGTGAGATAATGGATGAGAGATAGGCAATCTGATTCAAAAATGATCTTGTTGAGCTTTGCTCTATTAAGGACTGTGCATGCTTCTTTGAGGGCAATGGCTTTAGCAACCATAGGAGATTGGCATGGGTTTTTCCTTGAGGAGGCAAAGATAAAAGATCATTTTATGTTCCTTACCACAAAGGCAGAGAAGCTAGTTCCTTCTTTGAAGGTGGCATCAAAATTAACTTTGATCCAGTTTTGTGATGGGGGGATCCAGTTTTGAGCAGCAGTAGTTGGGGCTGTAATAGAGAGGTGTTGTTGAGCTTTAAGTTGGTCAAGAGTCAAGGCACTGGCTCTAGGCAACATCGGTTGTGGAGTCCAATGAGCAGCTTCATGAATGATGTTATTCCTGCATTTTCACACAATATCAAGTAAGATGGATGTGTGTTGGGTACGTGCTGCACACAAACATGCGAATTTATAAATATAAACATACACATAAACATGATTATATTTTTAGAATCATAACAACATGAAATTAAACAATAACGTATATGTAATTAAACAGATAATAGACAATAGGATAAAATTTGACCTCTCAGCAACTGTAGGAAAATCCTTGGAGTAGATTAGACGAGTCAGAAAAACCCCGTTGAAGCATAGGACGAGTCGAAGGCTTAGCCCTCTCCCCTTAAGATCAATTTTTCCGACTACCCTTCAAGCCCTCGGTGGGAAACAACCTCCCAAGGTACAACGTCCTCACACAATAAGGTAATAAGTGAAGGACAATACTACCTTCTCAAATCGGACTCGAATAGTATTTGCAGAACTCAGAAAAAGAAAATGTTTATGCTATGAGTATGCAAAATTATTTTGTGTTTTTGGATTCTTGGATTTCTATTCACTTCACAAGACTAGAGGCCTCTATTTATAGTTGAGAAAACATGAAACCACCACAATACATTAAAGGAGAATATTTATTCTTGCCATTGAAGACATTTGATTTTATTCAAATGCTTTTTGACCACCATAAGTGTGTGATGTAATATTCCAATAAATCTGAATATTAACTCTTGAATATTATTTAATAAAATAAATAATATCTCATTTGCTTCTCATTAAGCAATTTTAATTCACACACAAAATATTTGGACTCAATTCCAAATATCTCCAACACTGTGAAAATAAGAAATTCAATTTTACCACAAGAAGAGAGATTGATGGATGGATCATTGTTGATAAAGAGAGAGAGTCAGTTTTTAATGGATGAGCAGTTGAGTGAGCTGGTTCTGATTGCCCATTTGGAGGCAAACCACATAGTGGAGATCTGTGGACAATGGAGAAAGATATGATCAAGGTCTTCATTGGCATGTGAGCAGAATGGGTAGAGTGGGTCATCAACAGTGAACATCATGATGTTGAGTTTGCTCTTGTTGGGAAGGAGTTGACAAGTATTCTCCAAAGAAAAAAACTTGTATCTGAAGTGCATGTCTAGCTTCCAAAGTTTCTTGAAGGTGTTGCAGCTGGATGGGGTTATGTTGGAGAATCTTGGCATTTGGTCAGTCACATAAGCACTTCTTGAGCCGAATTTCCCTGACTTGGAGGGAGTCCATATCAAAGTCTTAGGTGAGAACTCATGGGAGACTTGGATTTGGCTGATGGCAATATCATATGTTTGATCAAACTGCTGGGACAACAATTCAGTATTCCAGAGATTGCTCCCTTCCAATAACAATTGTTTGACAACAACTGTGTGAGAGGTGGAATCTGTCAAGTTTGCATTTCTGATTGGAGTGAAGTTGGTCATGAGTTTGCAGAGATAGTGTAGCAAGCTCGTTTCTTCTTGATGATGTCAAGAGTGTGATGGATATCTTTCCATATGCATGAGGCATTGGATGGAAAGGTTTTGAGGTAAGTAGTGAGTAGTCCATCCATCATATATATCTCTTTGGGCTTATTGTTGTAAATGGCCGAGGTCGTATCTACTAATTTGTGTATATATCAAAAAAGGGAATACTTCAATTGCAAGAAGACATTTTATTTATTTATTTATTTCTTAATGTGGGGACTGGGGACTAAAGCAAATTAGCAAACTAGATTTTATTATTATTAGAAACCACAAAAAAGGACGACACCGTAATTAGGTGACCATACGTTAGTTTTGTGCCAGACGTGTCCAGAAAATTATAAAGCTACTTCTACAAATACAACCACTTTAAAAAATTGTATTACCTCACTTGAACAGAAGAAACAAGTAGTGCAGGGGAGAAGATGACGTCACTTTGCGGCATCGCCTCCATTTCCGCCGCCGCTTCACAATCTTGCAGAGGCAGAGTCCTCTTTCCCTCCGTTCGCCGGAGAATTTCACAATGCTCCCATCTCTCTTACTCCAGGTTCAAACATTCGCTCTTATCACTCTAAAATAATTTGTACTTATACAGTTAAACCTAACTTGTAATGCCCACTTTGGTTTTAATGCTGACTGATTGTTGGATTTCTATTAAGCTGAAACTGCAATAATTTTCTCTGCTGTTGATGATTTTTGCTAAATAGATTGTGAGATATTTTTGTTAAATGCCAAAATACAGCATGATGTGGAAAATGGGTTTTAATCATATTTCAATTGTTTTTTTTTTTGGTCTCTTGTATGTCAATTTCGCAATTGTTGTTGGTTTCCATTGAACTAGTTTAACTGTCATTGGTTGTGATGGAGCTGTTTTGCTTCTTGTAGATCATGCAGGGTTGGTGTGAGGTGTAGGTATGCAAATCCCAATTCAAGGGAGAGTTCCAGTGTCGATACGATCGATGTCGTGGCGGATGTTAAGACCGAACGTGTAAGGCCTTCATGCTATACTCGTTGCTGCATTTCGGAATAAAAACAGGGAGCGTCGTTAACTGTGTTGTTTTGGTGTTTTGAAACCAGATTGTAGTATTAGGAGGCAGTGGCTTCGTGGGTACTGCAATCTGCAAAGCGGCTATATCCAAGGGTATAGAGGTCGTTAGTCTTAGCAGGTGCGAGAATGTCTCTCTCTCTCCAAGAAGCTGAATAATGATTTCTATTTCTTATGAAAGTAAAGTTCTTCTGGGTTTTATTGCCAGTACCAAATTATTCATGAAACAATTAATTTGATTGCGTAATTTATTGCATTGAATTGCTATTCACTGCCTTTTTCGGAGGTGGATTTTAAGCTTTATCTGTTAGCAGGTCAGGGAGGCCTTCATACTCAGGCTCATGGGTAGATCAAGTCACTTGGATGCCAGGCAGGTTTATTTTCTCATAAATATTGTTGTGCATCTGTATCATTCTGTATTTCCCATACTAAAGGTGTTATTTGTAGTGGTAGCATGAATAAGTCTATATCTGTGGTTCTGCAATCTTTCTAGGCCTTCTAAGTCACTCTTTTGTAACGAAAGAAGTTCTTTTTCCATTGATGGCAGCAAATATCAAGCTTCGCTAAGGTTCGAAAATAAATAAAAAAAGCAATCAAGTTTCTAAGGAATCGTTGGTTTTATATGGAGTTTCGTGGCAAAACATCATCTTAGTTACTCTCAGAACTACATAGTTTGTACACATCTGCGAGACGACAGAGGTGGACCTTAAATTCCAGAACATGCCGATAAAAGTTTCTTTCTTTTTGTCTTGAAAATCATCAAGGAAGTTGATAAGGACTAACAAACTTTTTGTGGTTGAAAGCAGAAATCTTTGGAACTCTATATACCGTCAAAAAGTACTGAGAATGCTAGCCGGTCACCATCATTTAAAACATTTATTGCTTTAGTTATCATTTGGGAAGTAAAAAAATTTGAAAAGAAGATTTTGTATGATAGAAGTACATTTTCCATATGAAAACACTGAGTTCTTTGTTAGTCAAAAGACGAGGTTCAGTGTCACTTGGTATTCTGCAGAAACAATTTTCCACCACAAACTCCTTCCCTTTCCTAAGTTCCTTTTCATTATTTTAACAGTACAAACGGCCAACTCAAATCCACTAAGCTTAATGTGTGCTTTAGTAAGCCCTTTAGGTTGAAGTGATTCTTCGGATTTGCAGGAGATGTTTTCTATGTAAATTGGGATGAAGTGCTGGTTGGAGCTACAGCAGTTGTTTCCACACTTGGAGGTTTTGGCAGTGAGGAACAAATGCAAAGGATCAATGGGGAGGCTAACGTTGTGGCAGTAAATGCTGCCAAGGAATATGGTGAGAAGTTATTCATTTCTTTGTGATTTACCAAAGAAAAATGACCGACTAGCATCTGTTAAATGTTCGGAAGGTATTAATTAGACTTTGTTAGTTATGATAACCTTAGGCATTCGTGAGATTATTGGAAGATTTGAATTAGATTTAAGTTGTTTATAGGGATTCATCACCTTGTGTCTATCTTGATGTGTTTTAACTCCACGATGTGCTACACTGTCTTTTCTGGCTATATCTTGCTTTTCATATAAAAAATAATGGGGCCAATTAAGCGCCAATTCATTGTTTGTGGATCAAGTCACGAATCAAGAGATAATTCAGTAAAAATTTGATCAGTTTAGGCGGCTTAATTTTGTCTGTATTACGTCAGTTATCTAGCTTGTTTGTTCTGTGCGTAATCTGAACCGGAAGGCATGGAGTTGAACAAAGAACTACAAAGTGAAAACTGCATCCTTAGTTTCCCTGTGTGTCTCTCTGCATGTTGGTCCGGATAATGTGCAGATGAAGCAATAAGAGATACCATACCATTTATTGCAAGTGAATTGGGATTCAAGTTATTCATCTTAGTTCATTATTCAACTCACAAAGTCATAACAAAGAACAATAGTTTCACACTGAAATTCCACTATCATTAGTTTGTTTTGTTTGGACCTCATTATTTTTAGCGGGTGTGTCATATTATTTCCCTAGATTTGTGAGACCCAAAAATTATTCAAGTTTCAATGGTCTTGTCTTCTGAAATCAATCAGAGATGTAGCCGAGATAAAGATCTGATGGTACTTTGACCAATTTACTTCTTTTGTGGAAATCTCTCCATGTGTATGACCCGTGTGATTTCTTTTATTCTATGCAGGCATTCCCAAGTTCATACTGATCTCCGTTCATGATTATAACCTGCCATCATTCCTACTCGAATCAGGTTACTTCACCGGAAAGAGAAAAGCAGAATCTGAGGTTCTGTCCAAGTATCTGACGTCAGGTATCGTGCTAGTTATTTATTACTTTCTGTAAATTTGTATTTCCATAGGTGTGGGTGCGCTTGTAGTTAAACCTAAATTTGTTCGGCGATAATCCCTCAAATTACTAGTACCTTTTCTACTTTCAGTTTTTGGTCACGTGAATCTGTCATTGAGATTAAGTTTGCAGGCGTATGAGTTAGAGTACCTAATTGAAAATGATAGAAAGGGAACGCATTTGGACTCATAGTAGTTGTTTCTACTTCTTCACCCTCTGCATTAAGTCACCACAAAGTTATGAAGATCGACATTGTCAAGACTCACACGATTGATCATATTTAGCCTAGCAAATTTACGTCTTTACTTTGAATTTAGTTGTCTTGACAGCAGAACATGTATATTCGTTATATGAAATTGATGCTTTTTATGATTTTAAATTTGACAGGGGTCGTCTTCAGACCGGGGTTTATATATGGGAAGAGGAAGGTTGATGGGTTTGAGATTCCTCTTGATTTGGTAGGGAAACCACTGGAGAAATTTCTACTTGCTGTAGAAAATTTCACTAAGCCTTTGAGCTCTTTGCCTGCTTCGGATTTACTTTTGGCCCCACCAGTTAGCGTTGATGATCTTGCCTTTGCTGTGGTGAATGCTGTCATAGATGATGATGTTTTTGGTGTTTTCACAATTGAGCAAATTAAGGAAGCTGCAGCTGCAGTAAAGGTGTGAAATTTATCTTTGATTCGTGAATGCAATATACGGCCACTTTGAGCAGACCTCCCTTCTTGTGTAGCTAGATTAGGTGACAACTTACTACTTGTATGTAACACTTCTGTTTGAAGAAAAAAGAATTTTAGTATGCGCAGTCTTTCACATGTAATGAGGCGTTTGGCTAGATTAGACGATGGCAGAGTGCTTTTCAGATAGTCAGTTTTACCAAAAGATAGACTTGTCGGGGTTTCTTTGGTTGCGAGGAAAAGATAAGAGCTAATGCCTAATGGTGAAGAAGAAGAAAAATTAATAGCATGATGAGAGAAGAATATTATTCAATTCCTTATCAAATTATTCAATATAAAAATAATATTAATATGTTCAAAATTATTATTTATACTATTTTCAATAGTACTAAATAAATAACCATATCCATGCTGTACCATACCGTCATTTCGAAACAAGAAAAAGAAAAAGAGAAAACAAAAACATGTGCCTCCACACCCGTGCAGCCGTGCTATATAGTATTCTCGTATCCATCCAACAAAGCATTTCAGTCTCCTCATGGTACTCTAGAATCTAAACAATATTTGCACATAACATAATTTTGAGGGGGGAATTTTAGGTTATGTATCCTGAGAACGTATGATCATGCAACTCACAAAGAGAAATGCACAACATGCATCGCACATCTGATACATGCTTGAAGGAACGGTGAGAAACTGAGGTAAAATTGGCTTAAACACATCTCCACATATGAAGTATATCACAAACTGTGTGTTTCTGCACAAATCGTCAAAATTCATGACCGTAAACAGACCATAATTCCAACACTGCTTCATCAAATAGAATCGGATCAACAATCCTCCATTACGATATTTTTCTCAAGAGCATAATTTCATTGTTAAGACTTTAAGAACAAGGATCACATTTCTTCCACTAGACAAAAGACATTAAACTCCTGACGACAGGAACCCATGTCGTAACTCCTTGGTTAACAGACTCTGTACATAAGACCGTGTATCCTGTGCCACAAAATGGGGGCTGCTTGAAGACTTAGCCATGTTTTCTTTTGTCCAAAGACTGCTCTGAAAGATATCTGGATTATGGAGTAAGAAAAAACAAAGTAAGCTTAAATAACGACAAAACATCAATTGACGGACAATATGCCAGGAACATCAACATTTTGTAAAAATACAACAATGAGCGTGCATACAGCGGAAACAAAATTATGAGAACTATATACTAAGTTCACATTCTTCATTAGCCAAGTCAATTCAAGGTGATGATGACTAATCTAAAGTCTCCAGCTCTTTTGATATTTATACACTCATTTTAAAAGCTAAGATCAATCTACTCCCTGAAGATTAAATTCATACTTTGTAAATGTAACTCACCAGACAAAATCAACTACTTGTTATTCACATGATCTCAGACCAATATAAATCATCCATCTTCTTTCCATAATTTTATTCAGTAGTCAAGTTTCCTATTTCAAAAAAGATTAAAAAAAATTGTTTTCTGCTTAATTAAAAGAAAAATCAAATAAGGGTACATAAAGAAAATACTTATTCTAGTAAATTTTTTCACTGGTCTACTGAGTACTGAGTCAACTTTCTAACCGGCAAAAGCAACAAGATTACTTGATTTTCATTGACTAAGTCATAATTAGCAGCTCTTCAGTCCAAGACCAAATGCATTTGAGTTTTGGTAATCAATAGCATAGCTAGAGTTATATATAAAGATTTCTGTCCACAGAGATTAAAATAATAATCAGATAAGGCAAAGAGAGGTCAAGTGTTTTAAGCTGAGGATATTTCCATGTTTTTAAACGTTAGAAAGTACAAACAATTGAAACAAATGCCCCTCGAACATCTGCAACTCCAGCTTAGTGAGGAAAAATATAATTCAAATCAACACCATAATAGAAAAAGGTCTAACTGATACTTACTTCCCAGTGTAAAAGCCCGCAGAGTACCAAGCATTTAAAACTGCAGAAAGATCTGTAGCAGAGTTGGTACTTTCTGTCAAATGACCCCTTTCCATCCCGAACGCTTTGTCCTTCACTGAAATTTTCCCAAAAAGAAAAGTGTCATTGCTTAGAGGTCGATGAACAGTAAACTATTTATCAGAAAACTTTAACAGTAAATGAATTTTGCAATACGTTATCAGTGCTACCTAGTAAAACAAAAAGAGCAGCAAATAATATTTTCAAGCAAAAAATATGCCAAATCTGTTCAGAATTTTACATCTGACTTCAGGTATATAAAAAAAGTTGAAGAGCTTGATAAGCTATCCACATTGTGGAAATTCAGTCATTGCTTTCCATACCCAAGTTAGAAATACATTAAACTCTGCAGGATGTAGGGGATATCAATATGAATAAATATCTTACTAGAACTTAAATATGAAAAAACCATAAAGAAGAAAAAACTTTATCTGCTGGGGCAGATCTTCTAGCTTTTGTATGCAACATGTATGTAACATTAAACATTGAAAAGTCCAGCAGACGACTTCCAAACCCATGATTTTAGTAAATCATTTCCAAGAAGCCAAAAACAATGCTTTATGTCGATACATAAAACTTGCAGATTAAATTGATAATACTGAAAATCACAAGTGCCAAATGAAAAAAATAAGGACATACATCAAGGAGCAAAGATAACTACAGTAAAATCTGCGTCTAGCAATTCATTTCTAAGGGGAGGAAGTTACTACCAAAAGCTACCTGAACAAGACAAAAGATCTAGAAATTAGGGAAAGCATATTGATGCAATTAGAAAGATTGACAGACAACAAGAAATCAAATAGAGAACTCTAACAATGATTTCTGAAAGTGATACGAAAAGTAATTTGCTGTTGCTCCAGCGAAACACTTGGCTACAAGGAGTAGCATAGCAACGGCCAATTTCTTTAATTTTCATTCATTCGAGAATGTTTTACCAACTCCACCTCAAAAACAAGGCTTTAAGGCACTATTCCATGCAAAGCCATTTGTGATTTTTATTTATTTATATATTTTATTTTATTATATTGTCAAGAAAAATTTTATTACCCCTGATAAATAATGCGCCTGAAATATTTCCAAACATTATCTGCAAACTGACTCACACTGAACCTACTTTAGTAAGTGGTGCTTACGTTAAAATAATATGAGCTCGTAACTACCTTAACATTCATCTACTATTGGGTTTAATCTCTTATATTCATTATTCAGATAAGACAATCTATCATATGAGTAAGAAGGCATTCACCAGAAATAGCTAGTAACTCCGGGTGAGACAACATTTGCCTTTGTCCACTTGTTCTATGCCCATTCAATTTCAAAACTCAAGTTCGGCCTCACTAAAGACCAACTTAGAAGCATCAAAATAATGCCTCTACTGAGGGTTTTGGGCCCATTGCCCACAATATAACTCCATACAATCAAATATGCTTTGAGCAACCAGATAGAAGTCTCACCTCCATTGGCAGATATACTGGCATTACTGGAAGCTCCCTTCGTCAATGAAGTCAGTGCCATTTCTGCTGTAGCCATTGCCGTTTTTACAATATCAGGATCTTTTTCAGACATGGAATTTCCATCCTGAACATCTTTTGAAATCACAGTACAGTCTTTATCAGTACAAGCCCCACCTGAACACGAAGCGGGTACGGAATTACATGGAACAACCCAATTTTGACAGCCATACGCACAACAACATGCAGCCGCGACGTAAGGTGGAGCAACAGATTCCTGATGCTTGGATGTAGTAGAAACAGGATTTTGGTAATTCCAATTGCTGTATTGGTTGAGTTGCTGGAGAATCTTTTGCCTCTGATCCTCGATCTCATAATATCTGTTGTACAACTGGTTATACTCTTCCCAACCATCTGAATACCGCTGATCATGACTTTTTACATCAGATGTGACTGCGGCTTGACTAATGGGTGGAGGGGCATCGTTTTGTGTATGGGACAGATCTACATCTTTCTCAGGAAACCCCGACTCCAAAGTGGGATTTTCCAGAACTTGAAAACTATCTGCAGTCTCGACGACTTCTCCTTCAGTGTCCAATGCAGCACCAATGTTATCATCACTCTGTACATGTCTTTGTAATCACAGAAGCAATTAAAAAAAGGTCAGCACTTTTCTACAGATTGCACTAGATTTTCAAATCCCGTTATCTTGGTATTTTGGCTAAAGGTATTTAAAAGTCATTATCCTACGTAGTGTCAAGCCTTTCGAATATCCGAACTTCTTGCAATCTCTCGCTTCTCTACCAAAATTGAAAAGAAATATAAATTATTGAGATTTAGAAGCTCCAATAAATACTACACAAACATTCATGTGACAGAGTTAGAATAAACATAATCTCATGGCCCCCCCTACTATCAAAATTTACCAGCTTTCACAATTTATAGGAACTTACTCTTCATGTACAGTACTGTTGATTATCTTTCCATGAGTTGATGACCCATTCATTCCATGCATCACCTGCTAAACAATTCCATGGAAAAAAACGAACCATAAGAGATATTGATATAGATACAAATGCATTACAGGTAGGTAGGGTTACCTTGTATTTGGAAATGGCGCTGTCGAAGGCTGTGACGAGAGCAGAATCGTCCCATAGTTCTTCTCCTTTCCCCATTTTACCAATGCGATTTGGGGTTTTTAGGGCTTTTCTTTATTTATTTATACACTAATCCCAGTTAATTAATCTAATTTAAAATTATTGGTCTTTATATTAGAGGAGGTTGATACGGTAATTTTATCTAAAATGTAATAGCTTCTTTTGCTAACTAATGTAATAATAGATTGGCTAACCAAAGAAAATTGGGAAATGATAGGTTTTTGTCATTATTTTATGCATGACGATTAGGCCTGTCAATGGGTAGGGTCTTACCCAAGCCCTACCATAAGTTGGAGATAGGGTCTAATCTCATCTTACCCATAAGGTTCATTCAGGTCCAGACCCATGCCCTGTTCAATGGGTCCAATCTTGGTTTGGTCTGAACCCAAACCCATACTCGAATCGGGTCTCACAGGGTCTAATGGGTCTGGACCCGTGGGTTTGGGTTTGGATAGGTCCAAATTTCGAGTCAGGTAGGGTTTGGGTTTGGGTCTGGGTAGGATCTTCAAGAATAAAAAACAAAATGTCCAATCAGGATCTGGATAGGGTCTGGGTAAAATCCTACCCGTTGACAGGCCTAATGACGATAACATGATGTAATTAACTCGTAGTATACCGGGAGAGGATCATGTTTTGTGTAATTGTGTCTCACTTTGTGTTATTTTTTCAAATAATAGTTAGTTTTACTCGTACTAAGTTCTAGCTAATCGAAACCTGAACTCAAATAAACTAAAAAAATATCAAACAAAATATCTCTCTCTCTCTCTCTCTCTCTCTCTCTCTCTCTCTCTCTCTCTCTCTCTCTCTCTCTCTCTCTCTCTCTCTCTCTCTCTCTCTCTCTCTCTCTCGCTCTCGCTCTTGTTGAGTGTGCAAATAGTCCAACCCGCCAACCTTGAATAACATATTTCACGCCCCCGACACATCGCATCACGACATTAAAGCTCCGACATGGACATCTCACCATTCTTTCATCCTCTACAAAAGGGAGCTGCAAAACATGGAAGAAGTGGAATGAGAGAGAGAGAGAGAGAATAAGAAAAAAAGAAAGAATATGTGATACTTACTGTGTGAGTGAAAAATATAGGTATTTGGGTGTTTGTAATTGTGATTTGTGTTAAATAAATAATGTGTTTAACCCAACATCTCTCTCCCATAACCATCACCTACATGATTTACTACATTCTCTTTTATTCATCTTCTTCTCTAATTTGAACAATGAATTATGTTCATTGTTGAACAAAAACTTATTAAGGAGATTAATAATTCAATTCACAAGTTTTCTTATAATGAGAGACATGAGTGATAACAAGCTTATAAGAAGATAAAAGCTAAGTTATTTTATGACCATGACCTTCTATTCTATTGTGATTATGTGAAAATAAAAATATAATTTCTTCAACAATTGCAACCATATGCTCTTTAAATACAAGAATTGGGGATGTGGAGTTTCAAATCAAATTTGGTAAGAGTGAATTTCATACATGAATTCATATAAAAAAATTAAAAAAATTATACATAAGTAGGCAAAGGTCTTCTCTAACAGAAAACAATATACAAGAGTTCATTGTGATCAATTTATAAAATAAATAGCTTATAGAAGAAAATCTAACAAATCATGACTGTAGTTTTTTTTTTTGGGTCTAAAAAGTGGGGGGTTGTGGCTGTAAAGGTGGACATAAGAGAAAGTGAAAGGAGAGGTGAACACCAGGGAGTGAGAAGAGAGAGGAGAGAGAATAATTTGTTATCTTTAGAAGTAAAAGTGGAAAAGATGTGTATATTTTTTACTTTGACAAATGTTATTTGAGATTTTAATTAGCTGAAAATTAGAAAGAGTAAAACTAGCTATTATTAGAAAGTGAGACACAAAGTGTCCACAAATGTGGGATAAATGATCCTCTTCCATTTATATCAAGTGAATTTTGTGGCATCAACTTGAATTTTTTATTTACTTTTGGGTGCTTGTGAGTGGTAAATCTATGAAAAGGACGTACCGACTTTGAGCTAACATGACTACTTTCTAAGGGGTTGTTTGCAAGAGTTTACAGAAGTTATTTATTCCGAATTTTTACTTAAAGTCACTTAAATATGCTTTTGACTTAAAACAATGAGTGTTTGTAAATATTTAAAAAAAAAAACAGCTTTAAACAAAATCAGTGAGAAACAACTTTTATAATGCAATACGACTTAAATATCCTTATTTATCAAGCATACAAATATTTAACATGCACCTAATTGGACAAGTATACATTCAACATAGATAATATTAGATAATTGATAATCACGTTCAACGTGGAAGAAAAAAATGATAATTGATAATCATATTCAAGAACTCAAGCCATAGATGATTGATAATTGATATTATTTCTTAAAGATTTCCGAGTTAAAAATAATTGATTATGGAAGAAAAAATTAGAATTTATTTTCTACTTTTCTTCTAAAACTCTAAGGGTATAAATTGCAATATTAAGGGGATTAGGAGAGGGAAATATTTAAGAAATAATAATAATCAAAAGATCCTTATAGAAACATCCTCTACCTTGCTTTTGGGCTTGTGCTTTATTTTTGACTTAGAAAAGTCCTATTTCCAAACACTAATTTATGGCTTTCGAGTAGACAAAAGTCCAAAAACTCATTTTAAAAGCATTTGCAAATACTCCCTAAGTAGAGAGGATGCTTTCTGATATCAAAAATATCAATAACAATTAATTGTATACAATACGTAACAGTTAATATACTCTCAGACAATTGTTATTTTTTGGACACTTTACAAATGGCCTAATTTTGTTTTGAACCAATTCCATGAAGACATAAAATAAAACTTAGTGAAACACCATTTCATTTAATCTAAAGATTGATACCATTTGTATATCTCTATCATCTAAATCTCAAGTTGTGTCAAATCACTAAGACCAACAAGGTTTGTATTTGTATCACATGAACACCAAATACCAAAATATGTTGTTCGGTATATATTTCAAAATATGCTTTACAACAATTAAATGAGAAGAACGAGGGTAATCACAAACACAAACTACATACATAATATCAGGGCGAGTGACAAAATAGATATAACAAGCGACCGATTATGGATTTATAAAGTGTCATGCCAACAAAGTGCCTGCCATCTTTGAAGATCTTCAAGATAGAAGACATAGGATTCTTGCTAGGCTTTGACTCCTCTAAACGAAATGTTTCCACAAGATTTTTTCTTGCAAATCTTTCTTGACACAAAAGCATACCGTAGTCCTTTTGCAAACCCATATTTTTTTAATTCACCAGTCATGCTCATCTCAAAAGTACCTATCATAGACTCCAAGCTTGTCTAAGATAGTCTTGTTAGTAGATCAAAAGACAATATCATCCCTGCAGATTTGAGCAACACATACATCATTGTTTTCTATCAAGATGAATAAAGCCCTTTCTCCAACACCTATAGTAAAACCAAATTCAAAAGGAATTCTATTAACCTTTTACACCAAATTCTAGAATCTTATTTTGACCCGTGCAAAGCTTTCTCCAATTTATAAATATACTTTAGGGGAAAAGGGTCACTAAAACCTTTTGGTTGTTCTACATATGCTTCTTTATTGAGAAATGGCTCATTTGACATCCATTTGACAAAGCATCTTAAGAAAACTAGTGATGAACGTTTATTTAGCATGACTTAAGTATTTGTTTTCTTATACTTTTGAATAGTTATGATGACATATTTACTTGTTTTATCATTGTTTTTGATTTTCTTATGATTTTATAGATTCAAGACGAAACGAGGCTAAAAGAGGCCAAAATGGATGTTTTTAGGCGACAATGAGTCAAGACACTATTTCAGGATGTTCATGCGCTGCGACACTACTCTAAGGCGGAATACCGAAGATAAAGCGAGTGAAGAGGAAGACATCAGGAGACCGCATGAGAAACATAGAGTAGCGTGATCCAGAGGCGCGATGTGGCACACGATCATGATAGAAAGTGAACCAATGTCAGAAACCCTAAAACGAGGCCCAACGCAGACAAAAACTATAAATATAAGGCTACGTTCAACAGTTAGGGCACGAGCTCACAATCACTCACCACCAATTTTCGACAAAAAAACTCTGAGAGTTTGTCATTAGAGAGAAAACACCATCAAGGTCTTGATCTAGTTTAGTTGAGTCATTGTTTTAGAGAAAATAGTTGGTGAGCTAGGAAGAAGATAGCAAAATGGAGTCAAGAAGCGAGTCAAGCAACAACCACCGGATCCGAGAAGCTTTTCTTTACCTCTTTACTTTGTCCATGATATTTACTTCTTTGTTAATTGTTGAACTCATGACTATGATGAGCTAACCTACTCGTTGTTCAGAGTAGGGGAATAACCTACATACGTGGTCACTCGAAGAGGGTGAAGGGGACTGGCGGTAATACACGAGTGCTAGCGAGGCGCGAGCGGAGAGATCCTGCGGCGAATGCCATTTACGTAAGTTATTTCAACCTCATACCCCTTTATTTTTTTCCTTAACTTGCTTTAAATTCCTTATTCTAATCTAAATACCGATTCTTTCAAATATTAATACAGAACAAGTACATGAGTCTATTGAGGGAGAGATATCCGGCACCAGCTCCGCTCCCGGAGTTCAATCCCGACTGTTGGACTGAGGCATTTAGTCTAGTGAAGAAAAAGAAGGCGAAGGGCTTACCGAGGGAGGTACGCCCAAAGGCGTACAACATTCAGTACGAGAAACAACCAGATTATGCACGGGCCACCATCAAGGACTTGTAGACGCAGAACGAGCAAACTCAATCGCGCGCAAATCAGAGGATGGACGATGTGCAGTGCACTATGGAGATCTGAAGAGACATGTGTCGCGAGAAGATGGGATTTGACCTCCCACCGATTCCATATTTGGCGTTCATGGGACTACACGTAGGGCGGGAGCTGGGCATACGATTCCACCGATTCATAGGCCGCCGCGTCTGAGGTCAGATCCATATGCACTCAGTTCTTTCGTTAGGCCTGCGTATATCGAAGAGTATGATGACGACTCCGATGAGGAGGAGATTCTTGCGCAGATGGAGGATGATGATAGTGTAGATTTGGGTGGTGAGAATGATGGTGATGATGGGGTCGCAGTTGCAGGTGGGCGCGACACTTATGAGAGGGCCGTTTATAGTTCGGATGATGAGTAGTATTTTTATTTGTATTTGTATTTGTATTCGTACTGTTAAATTTTAAATTGTATACCTTTCTTATTGTAATCGTAACTAAATTGTGTACTGTAATGTTGGACTATTAAATTTTCTTTATTGTAATTTACCTTTTGGCCTATTGTGTATTTTTATTTTTAATTTAAATCCGTTATGTTAAGTTTTTAGTGTACTTTTATCACATATAAAATGTTACTTTTAGAAAAATCTAATGCAACTGTCTTTTACAACACTAACAAATCGTTACAAATAAAGTGCATAACAAACTAGTGTTTTAAATTATTACAAAACAAATAAACTAATCAGAATCATTATCATCCGAATCTAGATCCATGTGATCTAAATTATTACAAAACAAATAAACCAATCAGAATAATTAATAATTTAAAATGTAACAATTATCATGTCGTAACAAGTCTCATTATTACATGTAAAATTGAAGTAATAAATGATTACAACATTAGTAATTAACTTATCAAAATAGTAGATCAGATGTGATTAGACGAGTGTGCGATAAAAGTAATTGTTATATGCAATTGTGCGATAAAAACCTTATAGTTTGCCTCGTTTTAACTATTTTATCAATTTAACAAACAACGCGCCTTAAATAAACAACCGAAAAGCAAAAAAATGTAGAATGAAGGTTATTCGTGACAGCTGGGTGGTCACGAATGAGAGTCTTTCGTGACCGCCTGATGATCACGAAAGAAATGGGGCGAACGCCTGGCGGTCATGAAAGACCCCTCGTGATCGCCAGACGGTTGCGGATGCTTTCGTGACCGCCAAACGGTCACGAAATATTATTGGTGACCGGCCGACAGTCACGAATAACATTCATATAAAAGTTTTTGATTTTATGGAACGATCTTGATGTGTTTATGATTTTTAATAAGTCTCATTATTACATGTGAATTAAAGTAATAAATGAGTACAACATTAGTAATTAACTTATCAAAATAGTAGATTATATGTGATTAGACGAGTTATGAACGAATAACCTATTTTATGTTCTACAACTAATCATCATATATACCTAGTTATTTTAATTGTTATATTCGATTGTGCAATAAAACCTTATAATTCGCCTCGTTTAAAGTATTTTATCAATTTAATAAACAACGCGCCTTAAATAAACAAACGAAAAAAAAATGTCTAATGAGGGTTATTCGTGACCGTTGGGCGGTCACGAATGAGAGACTTTCGTAACCGCGTGACGGGCACGAAGGAAATTGGGCGACCGCCTGGCGGTCACGAAAGACCTCTCGTGACCGTCTGGTTGTCGCAGATGCTTTCGTGACCGTCAGGCGGTCACAAAATTTCAGGAATTTTCGAGTTTGAAATATTTTGTGACCGCTCGGCGGGCGCGGAAGACCCTAGAATTTGACGGAGTTCGGGGGAAAATTTAAATTTTCTGAAAATTCAGAATTTTCACCCAAAATTCTATATATGCCCACCATTCTACCCACTAATTTTCAATACACTCAAATTATACTCTGCAAAAAACCCAGCACTTTCTCTTCTTTATATTTTTTTCAAATCTACAACACTTTCTCTTCTCTTTTTTTCTTTTCCCAAATCAAAAATAAAAACCCCAACAATTTTGTTTCTCTTCTTTTCTTTTCTTATATCCCCCCCCCCCACCCACAAAAAAACCCCAATTCTCTTATGCTCTTCTTTTCTTTTCTTATAACCAAAAAAAATACCCCAACCATTTTCCTTCTCTTCTTTTCTTTTTTTTTTTTATATAAAAAAATACACCACACATACTTTCTATTCACAAAACAAAAAATATTCTGGTAAAACCGGAATATTTTTTTTAAAATTCGTTCAGGAACGAAATCGCCACCGCCGGGCGGTTTCCGAAAGGCATTCTGCGTCCGTCGGCCGGTGGTGGATGGCCACGACCGGTCATAGGCGACGGGTGGGCGCTCGCAGATAGGTGGTCGCGAGTGACCTCTTTTTTTTGTAGTGCAACAACATGACTACACGAGATAGAGCACAAAGATAGCTGGAAATGCATGAAGTAATCAATCATTGTAAGTTCTCCTATCAATTATCACTACAATGAGGGGTGCACGACTTGGAAAGCGAATTTTAAGGCATATGGGAAGCGATTAATTGCATTCTACGTTTACTAATCAAGAACATATATATATATATATATATATATATATATATAATCAAATTATATGCAATTGTTTGATCAATACTCCTGCATGTACAACATGGACTCAAGTAATATTTTAAGTTGTGATCGTTTATGATTTTTAATGGGCAAAATATTTTTTTACCCTTTATTTTAGGCCCAATTCAGCTTTTGCCCGTTAACTTTGCGGGCTTAGTAAATGCCCGCTATCTTTTTTCTTTTTTAATAAAAAATACCCGACTGGCTCAGAAATGGGGTTGGGCCAATTTCAGTCTACATGGCCGTTGACTAGGACGACACTCAGACGCCACGTGTAGCCACGTCACCCAAAATTTCTTTTTGTTGACCAAACGGGGGTGAGAAAATACCAAAATACCCCCGTCAACATCATAACCTCCAAAATCGGTCAACATAATTCTTGGACCTTTCAGATTATCGAATTGGTCCAATTTCTCTGATTTGATTCCCGACTGAGTATACCGACATTATAAGCAAGGTAATCAGATTATCCCATCTTTTTGTGAATCAAATCAAGGTAGTTTTGTGAATCAAAGTCTTATTTTTTTTTATAAGCCTATTTTTTCTTTTTTTGAATTAGGGCTAATAATTGTTAGTTGTTGTTGTTGTTGTTGTTGTTGTTGTTGTTGTTGTTGTTGTTGTTGTTGTTGTGTTTTGTTCGAATAGTGAGACGACACGGGGTGTGGGAACACAAAGGGTTTAGAGTGCTGAATTTACAAGAAAAGAGGTAAATTTGCTTTCTTTGAAATTTTACTGTGACCGGCTCATTGTTGGGAGTGCATGGTTGTAATTGTTAGTTGATTGCCCTAATTTAGGCAAAATATTGGCTTCTTGCATTGTTGAAACAGTTGTTTTGTGGTTAGGTTTTTAATTTAGCAACTATGATAAAAATTAGGGTTTTAGTAATATGTATGAATTATGTAAGGGTTTATTGTTTAATTATGTTATGGTGTGATTAGTTATATGAAATTATAATTAACTAAGTGGCTCACACCTACAATCTTGGTTTCATTATAGATGGTGTATAATTTCCTTGTGTATGTGGTCGTGGTTTAATGATATATGATAGGACTGGGTCAACGTCAACTAGATCCGGTGAATTCTACCATATATGTCCAACGAGAGTTCGTCACACTAATTATTTTATTTGGGCTGATAAACTCTACATGGATAAAAATGTTCGTCTCCGTCCATTCATGTACCCTCGTCTCCGGCCATTATGCTTGCTTTTTTCTTGTTTTTTTATTCAAGAATGTAGTTGTAGTTGATGTGTAGGTTGTTGGATGATGTCATGAATTAGTACTTTTAAATATTTTCCATTGGTGTTTAATTTTATTTTGACAATTTTAGTTGTTGGAACATGTAATGGGTTATTTGGTTTAATTATCTATTGTTGTTTACTATTGTTGTGTGTTATTTGATGGTTATCTAATCACAATTGATTCATTTTGCTACAAGAATGGATAAGATGGGTGATGAAAGCCTTAAGTACCTTTTTAGGGATCCAAGCACTAACGATTCGGTGGAGTACCAGCTACTTGACATCATTTGTAAGTACGGTGTTAGACATTGAGTTAGTAACCCTCATATTTTAAGTCAGGGATTGAAGTATTTCCAGGGATAGATGGAGAAGGGTACTACTAATCCTTTTCCAATTTCTAGAATCAAAAGGATTTTGAAAATTTGCCATAACAAATATCTCAAATTTCGTCAATTTATGGAAAGGCCTCTAATACACTTTGTCGGGCCATCGTATGAAGTTATTCCTGATGAGAACTATGATATGACTCTATTTTTTGGGTTTATTTATAATTTTTTTTTTGTTGAATGTGTATCTAATAGCAAAATTGGTACTTGTAGGGACTGAGTACGACTGCTACTTCCGCCTATACGGCCTTGAGAATGCTTCTGAAATATTCCAGTTGTTTCAAGACCTTGAGTGTGTTGTGCTCCCTAATGAAGAACTGCCTAATGCCCCTGCTAAGATGATCACACCGAAATTGCTGAGTTGGATAAAGATGTTTGATTTTGAGTATCTGATTATGGTAATTGAACTATAAAATTTTCTATTTTGTTTTGACGTTTTAATGTAATAAAAGGTGGTCCTAAGTTGACCCCACTAAGATATTATGTTGAATTATTGAACTATAATGCAGTGAATTAGTTATCTTAATGAGATTTATGGGATTTATTTAGGATTTATTTAATTGTTACTCATCTCATAAAATACTTCACTATGAAACTAATTGGACTAAAATTCAATATCAAACTGGACAGAAACACTAACAATCACTAAATAAACAAAAAGCACCATTGAATCATACAACTACTCTTAATTCAGTTCATTGACAACATATGCAAAAATAGCCATCTTAACATACTTCCTACCTCCCACCATGAAGGTTGGTGCAACAACTTGAATGTTCACATTGACTGGAAGAGGAGCATATGTCCGACTTCCATGAGTTGGCACCGTAGGTTCTGGACATCTTATGTTAACACCTCTTGACATTGCCTGTGGAGGCATTACATATGGAGTCATTCCAGACATGCTTTGACTAAGTTGGGAGACAATGTTGGGAGCATGGATGTTGGCTGGTGTCTTTGTAATACTAGTTAACCAATCTATGTATTGGTACTGAATCAGCTGCAAAACCTAGATCAACATCTGAAGTTCCAGTCTCCTATGTCAATCATATAAACAACCAAGGTTTAGCTTTTAACAAAGATGGAAATTGCAAAACCCCTAATTAATTGTTATCAATCTTGACCATCCAAAATACACCACATAATACACTTTTATGACACCAGATATTGCAAAGCCAAAGACACAATTACACTAAAAGCCACTAACATTCACAGAATACACCAATGTTGCTGCTGACTTCTAAACATAATGTACATTCATAAACTCACTTGTGATATATTAAAACCCAATCCAGATGTCACTGGTTTCTTCTTTCCCTTCTTATTAACTCCATCCTCAACTACAGTGCTTTGGGTTCCCACATCTATATTGTCCCTATCTTGCTCCAGATCTACTGTTCCAGAGTCATTCAAAACAATAACTTGTGATTATTTAAGTGATTGTACATTAAATTGATCTAGAGAAAATAAGGCCTTAAATTACATGTGCATCTGCTGCATCTTCTCTTCCTGCCGTTGAACTGTCACCCTCACATACTTTCTTATACTGTCCATCTTCATTTTCGCCTCCATCATAAGCTTTTCTCAAAGCACAAGTCACAATGTTATGACATAGTACACCACAGAAGCTGCATTGAACAATTTTTTGCTTCATTTTCAACTTTTGAGGCTTCTTGCCATTTCCCTTATCAGCAGCCTTAGATGTATTAGTGGCCTTAGTGGTCTTCTTTTTCTTGGTAACTGATTCCTCATCTGGTGTTCTCCTTCTTGCTTTCTGTGGTCTACCAGATTTTCTACCAAAGTTAGGTGGTAGTAGTGGCATATATTCTGTCTCTCCCGAGATCTTAGGACCACATACTCCATAAATAGGCAACTTATAAGCCATCTGATACTTCTCCACAGTGTACCATTCTGATATGTAGTTAATTGGTATTTTGCCATTGTGAAGGATATCAAACATGGCATGTTTACAAGGTATGCCACTTAGATCACAGTTTATGCAGCTACACTTCCAGTGCTCTAGATCCACAATGCATTGTGAGCCATCAACTAATGACATAACTTGATAATTTGTTTCATCAGACTTCATTGGAATAAGACCACTAATCTTCTCAGAATTATTGTGCAAAATATCTTTAATCGTAGGACAAATCCTCACATCACACCATTCTTTTTCAGCTTTCTCCCTGTTTGTTGTCTGCTTGTGTAATAGATACTCCCTTATCCATTCTCACATAGTGATGATTGGCTTCTCCCTAGCATCAAGTATTGAACTGTTGAGAGACTCACAAATGTTGTTCAGTATCAAGTCACAGATAGAGTTAGTACTGAAGTGAGACTTTCTCCAGTGAACAAGATTCTTGTCATCAAACCATTCCAGAGCACTTTGACTCAATTCACCCATCTCATTCATTGCCTCTTTGAATTCTCCAGCTGTGGTTGAATTGGATGCCTTCCATACTACAATATTGAACTCCTCATACTCTGAAACTTGCAATATGGAAGTTCCTCAATAAGTGGCTGACACAAAACTTGCAACACAATAAAATGTTTTTCACACTTTAGTTACCATAATGTACTCAGTCTTAAATTAGTAGCACTTTGATTCATGGTTACCTGTGAGTGGCATTAGGAAAAATCTATGTGAATGCTTGAATTAAACCTTTCTATTCGTCATATGTAAATGCTAGCCCTTCACCATCACCTAACACCAAGTCAGTCTGCAGCACACTCAAGAACCATTCTTAGTTCTTGTAGTTCTCAATAGCCACAACAACAAAGTCAATGGGATATGTGCTGTTGGCTGCATCAATTCCCCGAGCAGTTAGAAGCACCCTTCCTTGTGGCCCAAGTTGATGAAATACATCCACTCCAGTGAATGGCCTACACCATCTCTTCCACCCAATTTTTAATGCATGAAAACACACATACATACATTTGAACCTGACTTGACAATTCCCACAACAACAGTAGAACTAGGGTTTGACCTCCTTAATTCCTTAGCATAATCAAAAAGCATTCCAAATTGTTTGTCTAGAATCTAGATTGCCCTCCAGCTTCTCAATAGCAGCCCTCTTAGCATTATAAGCCTGCGTCTTTGTGATGTTGACATTCAAGTTGTTGACTGCATCTAATCTGAACCCTTCTGACTTTCTCTTGGGGTTAGACTTAAAGAGATGCAAAAGCTTCTCTACCAGCCATGGTGCCTTAACATTTTTCACATGCAACCTTTCTCCACAAGTGAACTCATGGTTGTAGTTCATGATCACAAAGGTTGCTTCATTCTTCACCTTTATGACATTGATCTTCCATGGGCATTCTTCATCACAACACCTCACATGTATTCTCCCAGGATCACTCTTTTTGACACACAAACTCCTCCAATCTTTGACTGCAAGTGACCTGATAACCATATTGATCTCCTTATTGTTTGTAAAATCATCCCCACCTCAAATGAGGGCATAAACATCCAATCTTTGTTGAAAATCCAGTCAACATCATTCTCCCCATCATTCATATCAGTATCAGTGATCCTAATTCTCTTAGGGCTAGTAACTGCACCTCATCAGATGGATACTCTTCATTAAACACCACATTTCCTTTTCCCTTGTCTCTCACACTAGCTCTAACTCCAGCATCTCCTTGTCCACCAGTTCCAGCTCCACCAACTTCCTCATCCTCTCTGATTTCACCAACTTCCTCATCCTCTCTAATTTTTCCAACTTCCTCATCCTCTCTGATTTCATCAACTTTCTCATGCTCTCTGATTTCATTCTCTACATTAGTACCCAACCCATCCTCAGGTAACATTACATCAATGAACAAGTCAATTTCTCTGTTACCAACTAAACAATCACAAATTCTTGTTTGCAAACCCTCATCACTCACAATAAGCCTGAAACCAACACTACGCCTTGTATAAAACCTGACCTCTCTATTGATACCAATACCAGAGCAAAGACCTTTCAGAAATGCATGATCAAATGTTTGATAATTCACAAAATCCCACTTGCTAACCACCCCTCCAATATACTCATTGGTTGGCTTGAATCTGTACACACCACCATGATGTAGCACAACTTTAAGATCAGTGCTGTCATCAGCTGCAACACAGAAAGGGAACTTAAGGTTAGTAACATAATAATGAATAAAAAAGGTTATGGCTAGTATCGTAATGGAGAAAATTTAAGCATTAAAATGAGACCCTAAGAATAGAGTCAAAAACCACTTTAATGTAAAAGTCAAAACACTAAACCAATAGCTTTGTTGTTACAGTGAACCCACTTTGATATTACAGTCAAAACCTTAAACCAAAATCACTTGCATGTAGAAGTCCAAACCACCAAAACTTAAAAAACAGAAAGTATTAAGTGCGGAGGAGGGGGTGGGGGGTGGGGTGGGGTGCAAAACTACATGTGACATACCCTAAAAGCAACCCCACTACACAAACCCCACTAAACAAACAAACAAAAACAAATTTCACACAATTCAACGACGACAAAACCTTCGGGAACAGTGACTAATCTAAGTAACATATTAAGTTTAATAGAAAATATGTATGCAAGTCAAATCGAAGTACATACCATATGTTTGGAGGCAAATTTTGGAGCTCCTCTGTCGGACGAGGTGTACACATTTTCAATTAACGACCAATTTCGTCAAAAATCGTTTATTTGGGGGTGAAATTGAAGTTAGAGTTTATGTGATTTGGGGATTAGGGAGTGCGTGTGGTTTATGTTTTTCAGACAAAGCTTGGGGCTTTTTTTTGTGGTGTAGATTCGGCCAGCACAAAGATTCGTACGGACTATACTATTGACGGGGGGTCTTTCAGTACTTACTGAACCCTGTCCAGTCAACAAAAAAAAAATTAGTTGACGTGGCTACATATGGCGTCTGAGTGTCGTCCTAGTCAACGACCACGTAGGCCGAAATTGGTCCAACCCTATTTTTGAGCCCGACATGCATTTTTTATTCGAAAAAAAGATAACGGACATTTACTAAGCTCGTAAAGTTAACGGGCAAAAGCAGAATTGGGCCTAAGCAAAAAAAATATTTTGCCCTTATATAGTTAACCTATGATTTGAAATTATTATTACTTTTTGAACATTTTCATAAAATTCTGCATACTCCTACTTTTAGATGTCTTAGGTCTTTTTAGTAGGGGTGTTCGCGGGCGAGTTTTAGCGGGTTGTCGTCGAAAAAGACACCATACCCAATACTTGCGGGTTACCAATTTTCTCACCCGTGCGAGTGAGTTTATTTTGAAGACCATGCGGGTTGTGGTTTAGGCGGGTGTGGGCGGATTGGCGGGCGGGTTAGCGGGTTATGTTACACATCAAATCAACAAATAGATATTTTTAGTTTTTTCATATTTTAAGACATACAAGTTAGATAGTAGAATAGTCCCATATTCTCGAATTAAAGAAATATGCTCTCATTTTATTCTCTTGTTTTTTTTTTCATATGCTCATACTATATTCAAGTAAATTCATATAATAACGAATATTAAGTTTCATCTATACGTATATAAAGTTTTTCCCTCCATTCGCGTCTAATTATTAACTTGTCAAGTTATATATGAACTACAATGTTGTGTAGCTATCTTTATTATTTGACTAATAATGCACAACTTTTTTTTTTTATCTTTTTCATCTTTGTTATAGTGTTTAGTGAAATAAACTAAGATTTTTATTATTTTCTTTCGTATGCGGGTGGGCGGGCGGATGTACGACTCAACCCACAACCTACCCGCTCAAGGGCATGTTGCCATTCTTTTCAACCGCAATACAAGTTACAAAAATAAAAACATGCAGGTGGCGGGTCGAGCGGGTGAGCGGGTTTATGAACACCCCTAATTTTTAGTACCTAACCAAACTTTGTATTTATATATAGTAGCTTGTTTAAGATCTTTTTGCTACTAGAACTTTATTGAGACTGAAAATTTATTTGTAACGTTTTCAATTTTAATCTTATAATATAATTTATAAATGGAATATTATGAGGCCATACATTGAAATATATCGTCTTTCACTAATTTTAAAATGAATTCTGAAGACCATTATTGATGGGCCTATGCAACTGTTACCAGTGTAGGCCCTTGGGCTCACAGATTTGACTCGATTTGTTTTTTTTTTTGGTAATGTATAGGTGCAATATTTTCTAGGAAGCAAAAGAGATAAAGTAAACAGGTAATACAAGGATATGAATGTAATGCACTATTCTTTTCTTTTAAACATGATGTACAATTATCCAAATAACTAAAAGACAAAATACTTGTTCTTGTACGGTGAAAAATGGTTTTGGATTCTATATAATCGTCTCCTTATTTAATTATTTTACGGTTTTTCTGCCACTACTAATTTCAAAAGTTGCACTCATGTACTCTATATATACGTTAGCCAATATCTTGAACGAGCACGAAATTCTCAAATATGAAATAACAGATACACTTATGAATTTCCTCCGTTATTACTAGCTAGGCACGCCCTCTGCAGTCTACACGCATCATTGATCTAAGGCAAGACAAGAAAAAAGACAAAACCCTACATTACATATACGGGTTGTCTATTTGTTAAGAAATATAAAAGAAAACCCTTTAAGTTATCTTATATATATATATATTCTGCGGAAAATTAAAAAGAAGAAGAGAGAAGCAAATTAGGCTCCTATTATAAGGAACCATTTAATTTTTTTCATGAATTTGTTTGTTGATTATATATAACAGATTAACTTTTTTGCCCTTTTCTGTATTACGTTTGGCCCATGAAACTTATTACTAGAAGTATCTTTTCATTACTTAGATATTCTTAATGTATAATGGTACTTATAAATTTAAAACAAATATCTTTTTTTCGTCAAATTTTTGATGCAGACTGAAAGAAAGTATTTTTGGTTTAGTTGATCGCAAACAAAGTTTTCTGTCTAAGACTAGCTACATATTCAAATTACAAAGATATAAGAAAAAGCATAATCGTCCTATTAATACAAAATTAATTAAGCCATAGACATCTTTATTTCATTTATTACTTGTAAACTATAAAGTAAATCATGACAATTTAGAGAATAGTTCTACTTATCAAATTAATTAGTGTATAACAAGTAGTGGAAAAATAAACACGGTATATACATCGTGAAATTAAATATAAATAACAAAAGTACTCAGGACTTAGGCTAGGGCAAGTGAAATTATAGCTAAATTAAGTATTGAGATTCTTTATTGTCTAATGATACTATTCATCAAAATACAATAACACAGAGGATTTGAAAAAAAAAATAACTCAATGTTAATCGTTATTTTATTTTAGTATACGAATGTAGACATACGGGAATGTAATATATATATATATATATATGTATATGCGTGTCCTTAAGTATGCACAGAAGGGCAAAATAAATTTAATTTGGTTTGGTTTGTCCCTGTGTTACGTTGTGATAGAATGTACGTATATTTTGAAATGAAAGGACACACACGAGTTACTGCAAGGTAGCTATAGCTAGCGACATGTGATAACGCGCATAAAATGGTTACAGTGAAAAGAGTGCATACAAATATACGGGGATATACAATCCATTGCATGGTTTCGAGAGAAAGTGACATATCGATCTCTTCCACAAGCACAGAAATCATTCAATGATTTTGCACTCAATTACTTTATCATTGAACCCCACTGCCTCATCTACCCCACTGCTCTCCCTCTGACAACTCTTTAATTCCATTCTTTATTCGTCTCTCTCTATCCACCTCTCTCTCTCTCTCTCTCTCTCTCTCTCTCTCTCGTAATATTATATACATAATATATATTTTACATATTAAGTACAACACTTTGATTTGTATTCTTCATTCGAAAGATCCATTTTTTGATTTTGACAAAAAAATTCCTAAGTTAAAGAATTCCTAAGTTAAAGAATTTTTTAATCACCAACACCAATAATTCATGCTGTATTAATTCCACGTACGGTTAAACACAAGTTAACAACCTAACATAATTTGGCTTATAGCTCCAATGTAGAAAAGGTTCCTGTCGATTGTCGAACTATTACAAAAAGTTAAAATGTAAAGAAAACAGATCTAGTTAGATGCGATACACCATGCATAATGAGGAAAGAGTACTCTAAGTTCATACCACCTGATATCATTACCAGTTTGAGGTTTGTATTCAAATTACTAGGGCGAAAGATTCCCTTGGTCATCGACAGCCACAAGCTGCGAGCAAGCATTTAGTATTAGGCTTTGGGAAGCTCGCGGTTTTAAAAAACACTAAATCATAGGATACTGATCTTTTTTTTCAATTAAACCAGATCTAGACATGTAGCAATTTATTTGTATAATGTAGTCGTTTTAGTACAAGGGTAATAATAATGATTTAAGTCTTCTATGCCTTCGAGGTCTAAATAGGTCATATATGTCTAATCTAGTGCGATTTATCCAGTTGCATAGCCATTTATCTTGAAATAAGACTAAGGTCATTTATTTAAGATAATTTAATCATTCTAGTACGAGAGGTGGGGGATCAAGATGTGTGATCAAACAATCTAATGATGTGGATTCTTCTAGCCGCTAGCTTTATAAGGACAAAAGAATCATTTTTTTGGAACGCCAATCCTGACTCGATACTTTGGCAATAATTCTCTACGTGTGCTGTGATTCGTAGATAATTCTAAATCCATGTGTCTTTAGGTGTACCTAAAAGTAACGCAAATTACAAATTAAACTACTTCAAGATTACTAGAATAATTCAATTAATACAAGTATAATTGCTTAGTCTCGGACAACGACGCCAAAAACTTGATGCGCGGCGGGATGAAGTGTGATTTAGATGATTTGTTAGGCCTAAGTGTTCGCAAGTAATAATTAAATAGAGATTAAATTACACCCCAAGTAGAATTTCACAAAGACAATGATTATAACTTTGTATTATGTTATTATCCTATTAAGCTAGTAACTAATAATTTAATGTTGATGAAAACATCTATGAAAGAACTACTAGCTAACTTACGACCTACTTAAGTTAGCTAACTTTTTTTGTGAAAACTACTAGCTAACTTACTGAATTGAATTGATTTGATTTGAGTTGTGATGACTTCGAGATTCGAGTTTACTGTCTCATCCACTATGTTCATACTAATTATGTGGTTAATTTGTTGATGTATATATTTATGTCTCTTTTCAAAGCCACAAGAGGTATAGTCTAATTTCCTTTATCTACACACTCCAGGTTCAATTATCCAACATAAATTTTTTGTGGCCACATTAGCAGTCCCTTAAAACTCTAATCAATCTTACAATGATCAAGCGCAATAAGACATTGGACACAAGATAATCAAATAAACACAAACATGCAATAAATAAAAATCGAATCATAGATCTTCACATAGTCTCAGATCCAACTAATCCTTAAGTATAAGCATAAATCAACTAGCCTCTCATTGTAAACAAAACACAAATTCAACAACATCATGAACAATTAACTAATCTAAAAGATTGAGAAGAATTATCATGTTGAATGGGCCTCTCCTTAAATTTATTTGTTGATGATGATAGTTTCTTCTCCCTAACCTTGGTTGATTATTCTTCCTTCCGTGATGATTTTCTTGAAAACTCTGGTGTCAAGTGTATTCTAGTTGCCTTTCTTTATTTAGATGTTGTAATTTGCCTCATTCCAACTATTTTATACATCCTTGTCACGCCTCAAAATGCTCAGGACCATAGTTAATAAGTCGTAGGAAAGAATTACCCTTCAGCTCATAGAAATTGTTTGCGATACATAGATAGTCGACCAAGGCAGGTTGCACTATGCGTATGTCCTTGCACTGCTCGCACGATATTTGGGCGCTTTCTCGCGACACTCGACATGTCTCATGTGTGGCGCTGCTCGCGTGCCTTACATGACATTCGTAGCGTTGCGATCTATTTCTTCTGGGTGGTTTGTACTCTTTGCTTGTGCTGCTTGTATCGTATTTCTTATTTTATTGCTTTGCATTATCTTCTTATATTTGTTTCTTTAACTATGGTTCCTCATTCTCGTTGCTACTCCTAGCTTTGACTTCCATGAACGAACCGTTCACCATTCCATTTTTTTCATGCCTTTTAACATCAAATTGATTCAACCGACTCTAAACACATGAATTAAACAAAGCTATTAAAAAATAGATTGAAATCTCAAGGAATCGACAATATAACTTCAAATAATAAGGGCGAAAGATGCACGCTTTTTAATGCTCATCAAAGCCCTAAGGTAATACTATTCTGTAAATTTTGTCATAATTATTTTCATCTTTCAATTCTTTTTAGGTTTCTACTCTTACTTAAACCAATTCGGACAATTAGAAGAAGAGCATCTGGCGGTGGTCGATCTAAAATCTTTGAATGAGCTTTAAGAATTTTTAGTAAGAGGATTAAGAATTCTAAAAACATCTTAGAGGAGCACAGGGACAAAAGTCGCCAGAGCAGTTGTGCATTGGTTGGTGGTGGAGAATTATGTGAATTAGTTAACTCGATAAAAGGATTTGGTCATTTGAATCTATATTATTATTGTTTATTGATGATAAATAATATTTGGGCTTCAAAATTGATCCCATGTGAGAGCATTTATAAAAATACCTTAGAAACAGTAAACTCTAGTTACAAGACTGCACTAAGATGAATTTGGGTTTAAAAAGGCACTTTGCACCCTCAAATTATCACTCTTTGACACATTGCACTCACAAATGAAAAACAAATCTCATTTCACCCTCAAATTATAATTTTTAACAGTTTCAACCCATGTGCATGTTGTGTGTTCTTACACAAGTAGAATCGTGTTTTCCTATTTACACATATTGTAATTGCACTTTTCCCCCCTAAAATTTTAAAAAAATTGAAAATGACAAAACATGTCTACCCATAAGAAAATACGTGATGTGTGACGAATGTGTAGTTTATAAAATGAATCCAATGAATATGCTTCGCCTACGTGCTTCAAAGGGTACAATCAAGTAATAATAAAATGAAATGTATATTACGTCCCAAATAATGATCTCAAGAGAGTGTGTTTTATCTGTACAAGATGCAAGTAAAATAAAGACAGTTGCCATTATTCTAATCTAGTGGATTAGTTGAATGAAGAGAATGAATTAACTAACAAAACTACTTAACAAGATAACTTAATTAAACTAGGGAAATTGATTTGGTTGTAATGCACATGAGAGGAAAGCGTATCTAAGATTCTGGGTTTACTATTCTCAAATGCGGGTTTCATCATAGACAAAATACCAATGTTCCTATGTAATGCCTCTTTCTATTGATTCTTGTTTTGTTCTCAAGTTATCTTGATAAATCAAGCTCGGACCACTAGACATCTCCACTCTCTAGAAGTTCACCGTGTAAGGGATCCATGCAGAGTTTTAGAAAGGAATTAGAGTTTAAAATTCAATCTAAATTGCTCTTGGGATGCTTGTGACTAAGGCTTATAAATTTGTTAGTGTGATCTACTATGCAAATGTTGTGTTACCAATATCCTATGCATAATTCAGATAATACAAGATGATCTAATGTCACAACAATGCATTACTTTATAGAAACATATACGTGTTAATCCTACCAAGTATCATATGCAACAAACAAGATCCAACAAAACTATACTTCAATTGAAATAATCGAAGCATAAGTTCAAGGTGCATTCATTGAGATAACTTGGTAAATTTCTACTCATGATTGAAAATTCAAAACAATAATTCATAAGGAACATCACAATAAAGAAGAAAAAGATTAAATTCTTGATCTCGATGTGATGTCGGCGTGTCTTCTCCTTGATTCTTGTTTGCTATGATCTAGATGATTATGATCTTACTTCAGTCACATTTCTTCCAAGCTACGATCACAATGACTGAATAGTGGAATTTTCTATGGAATGTGTTTTAGTGCTCTTTTCACAATGATTCTTGTAGTGGCTGACCTCCTCCTTTAATAATCTTTAAGCCCTGAATGTGTTGTCCTAGATTCTAGTCATAGTCACAATGTTTCTCCATGTCGTGCGTCTTCTTTTTTTGCAACACTGGTTGTGTCGGTCTCAGGTTGTGCAGCGTAGGCCATGTAGTTCGCCTGACGGCGGTTCTCCTACACTTAGGTCACATACTCCTCTAAAATGTCCATTTTTCTCTATAAGTTTCTGATAAATGTCTGTTTGTTATGATTTTAATAGCCTTTTTACTTATACTCACATTATGCTTTGTATCAATTCTAGTAGTTTATGTTATGTTTTGTGTCTTTTGTAGTTTTGAGTCGAGTCAAGACAAAACAATGGATAACAAGACAAAATAATGGATAACAATGTTAAAAGTGATAAATACTTGAGATGGACTTCATTGTAAGTGCCACGATGCAACAACACAGTAGTACGATGCTATGAAGATGGAGAATACAACCCTGACTCCACGCAACGAGGCCCAACTGCCGCCCCACAACCCCCGGAAGCCACATGACCACATGCAGCTGTGCGGCCAATGAGTAGCACAACCGGCGTCTCTCGCACGCTGCAAACTAAGACCAGCGCAACCTACACCCCAAAAGGTGCATGGCCAACACTCCGCTTTAAAAAAGACCCGCTGGCTAACATCAGTGAGCAGCACGACCCAAGCAACGAGAAAAGAAACGCGTGACTTGGGATAAAATCATTAAATCCATAGTTTAAGTGACGGATAAAGATGTAACCTAGGGACACACAAAATATCTATAAATTGAGATTTAATCCAGGTTAAAACGTGTGTTTTTCTAGTGTGCCTTATTCCACAAGAAACCAAAAAGTTGTAAAGGAGAGAATTGAGAGAAAAGTGTGAAGGGAGTTTGGGCGAAACACCATTGAAGCTCAATCTTCATTAGTTTTGGTCTTAGAGTCGAAGAGTCAAGAGTTTTGAAGAAGGAGACAAAGTAAATGAGTCCAAAAGATTGAAATCAACAATGTTCCACCGGATCTGCAATGTTTTCTTTATCTTTGTTCTTCAGTTATGTTGTTTAACTCTTTATTTGCTGGTGAAGTTGCGACTATGTGTAGCTAAACTAATACGTGTTTGGAGTAGGGAGGTAGCTCGAATTTATGAATATGTTTATTGAGTTATTTGAGATGTGTTTAAGCATTCACATATATAGATTGACTGTTTATATATGATGCATGTTAGGATTAACTATCGGTGGAATAACGAAAGCACCACCAGGGGACCTCCAATGTGTATGTGAAACTATTCATGATGAACGTAGTTTGTGACATTGATAAACTAACGTAATCAAGCATACCTTTAGAAAACACGAATATAATGTTTGTTAAGAAGACTTTTGTTAGCCCGAGTAGATGAGTGTATTGCATTGCAAACTTCATTTTTCTTCTAAAATGAATAACAACCAGGTTGATGACGCTAGCGTGATAGGTCATTAAAGAGTTAAGGATTTATAGTACATGATACTCCTGGCTATAGATCATGGATCCATTAGACACATAAGAACTGAAACAAGGCTCAATAAATCTGTAAATGTATGTATCGGGATTAATAATCTTTTTTATTCACACGATGTGTTAAATAGAAATGTTGTGCCAACACCGATTGTATTCGATGTTGTTCCAACATTCACGAAAGAGTAAAATGTAGCGGAATAGATCAAACACAAAGAATGAATTTTTAAGCAGGTTATATTCATATAACCTGCCGAGCTTTACGGCCAAATAATTACTAAATATGACATTAATGATCTTAGAAAATGCAGCTAAGTAAGGAACTCAATCCTAACGCTAACTCACTACAAGCTATTGAGTTTATAGCCTTGTTAGATAAAACTCAGCAAAAACAAGACTAAACAACTTTGACAAGAATGTTTCTAATCTTTCAAAACCTATATTTTAGTCTTATTATACAAAAACGTGCAGAGTTAATATCCAGATACATTTCCAATTCAAAACATAACAAAGAACATGCTCTCTGTACCAAAACAACAATTGTTTAAACCACAAAAAGCATTATGAAACAAAAATTGGCCTACTCTCCCACTTTTTGTGAGGAAAGAACCACCTACATGTGCTTTTTGATTGAGTCGAGCTCCTTAAGCTCCTCCTCCTTGTCAGCTATCTCCCTATTCCTATCCAAAATCATTCTATCACACAAGTCAACCTTCTCTTGAACGAATGTGGAGCTGGTGGACACTGTAGGGGCAGAGTCATCCTCAACTGTTGAGGCAGTGCTGAAGGACTGTGCCTTCTTCTTTTTCTTTTGTGTTACACTTCCTCCACAAGCATTAGGATCCTTCCAGGGCAAATCATTGATCCTTTTCCTCCAAAGTAGTTCTTTTTGATGGCAAATTCCCCTGTCTTCTCAACAAAGATCTCATTATCACCCTTTTTGAATCCTTGGTCACTGAGTATCTTGTAAATCAGGAATGGAAATGGAAGAATGCCCTCCTTCCTGTGAGCAGCATCAACATTTGACTTGAAAATTCTCTCCCCCACGTTCACTAGAAATCCTCTTCTTAGTTTATAAATCAACGCAACCATATCATGAGTTAAAGTTGTGGAGTTTGATGAAGGCATCCAGTTGTATGAGGCGATCTTGCACATGATGGTAGTAAGGATACGAGATCAGTCCCATTCAATTTCTTCCTCCATGTCTTCACCAGTCCACCAGGAAATTTTCTCATCATTTCATTGTCATCAATTTCCTCAATTGCCTCTTGTCTCCTTGACATCTTCGAGGCATTAAACTGAGGGACTAATTTTCTGGAATTTGTCCCTCACAAACACTCTCCATATTTGGGGGATCATTTTGCATTAACAAATTTTAAAAGATTTCTATAAAACCCTCTAACCACCTCAAGGACATAGGGAACAATATCAACAAGAGAATACACCAGATTCCAAGACTCTAGGAACTCAAACACTTTATGCTTTTTAAAGTCATCAACAACTACAGTTCTTTCAGCCCAGATTTTCCTCTCCCGTATAAGATCATAGTAATTACTTGTAGATTTGGTCAAGAAATACATATTAAATGGTCGACATCCTAGTCTGCAGGTGTTGGATCAATATCCTGGTCTACAGGGATTGGGTCAACGTCCTGGTCTACATGTTTGGTCAAGATCAGGATCTGCCGATGTTGGCACAACATCAAGCTGGTTAGGATCATCAGCTTCATCGTCATCCTCAGTTGCATCCTCCTCGTCATCATTGTCTTCATCTTCTGAACCCTCCTCCTCATCTTCATCATCAGAGTCCTCCACCTCAGAGAATTCCTCGTCCTCACCAACGACAATATCTTCTTCTTGTCATTTATTTCTCCCCTCGACTTCAGTAGGTAGAGAAGATGGTTGTGTCTCCTCAGGTTCTTCAGCCAATGTGCTCGTCGGCTCCTCATTTTGAGGAACATCCTTAGTGATGTTGGCCGATTCCAGCGTCGCGACGACATTCTCGGGATCCTATGTTAAACTTAAACCGGCCTCCGCGAGTTCCTGTGTTGGCACAACAGCTTCTACAACAGGCGTTGGAGCAACACTAGTAGATGCACCCTTCTTCGATTTCACATTCCTTCTGACATAGACATAAGCCTTTCTCTTAGAAGGTTCAGGCGCAGCCACAATGGTGCATGAGCGTGTGCTTCTTCGAGGTTGTAATCCCCCTGCATCAGATGTCATGACTGCAGCAACATTGGCAAGGTCAGCAATTGTAGACTTCTTCACCATTATTTAATACGTTCAGGTAAATAAGAAGGATAATAAATTTAGGGTTTAATTAAATTTTCAGAATCAAAGCAACAATTTAAGGAGGTGAAAAGAGGAAAGTGGACATGAATCAGGAGTCGTGTGCGGGTAAATGTTGTAAACGTGTGTAATACCCACCTTGTTGGGTCAATACGTGTCGTCGTGTTGCCTTGACACGTGACTAGAGCAGTCAATGAAATAACTTATAAGTCACAATGTATAAGAAAATGTTGAGGCAACATTCAGAGTGATCAATGTTGGCACAACATCCTGTCAGTATTGAGGCAAGTGTATGTGTGGTATGGGTCTTACGAAGGTCTTCTTTACATAAAAGGCACAAGTAAAATATGAGCAAGATACCTGGAACTCAAGATTTAGACGGAATCATTCATAAACCAGTAGCTTAGCTTAGATCTGTGGAGGAATGAGAAGTTAGATAACAAGAAACACACCAAGATAAGGAAAGAAGTTAACATCACATAGATAATTAAGCTTCTATTGTACAGTGATAAATATCTTGTGTGTTACTAACAACTAACAACCCAAAAGATATGCCTTTGATAAGAAAACATGACATGATGATAAATAAATATACTCCCCTTAAGACCATAACCACTCAACCCATGATAAGGAATAAAGAAAAGAAAAATAAGAACAGAAGATGAATGTTCGGCCAACATAAATGAGTAGTGTGTTGTCCCAACATAGCTGGTCAGTAGACAAAGATACTAACTCTTTACTTTACAATTTTAGAACTATCATTTAAATAAAACTTTTAAGCAGTACACTTTGAGGCAAAGAAAGGATTATGTATTCACTTAATGTATGCAATAACAGAACCCCTAACACCCCAGTTTCAACATAATCAATGCAGATGTACATGCAAGTACATAGGTCTGGATACAGGTAGTACACGACCCCAACACTCCAGTTTTCTAACACATACTTGTTTACTAAGCAATCATAAAGAAGGTTTTAGCACCAAGTGAACAAATATACTGAATGAAAGGCAGTGCATGACCCCATACACCCCAGTATAAGAATTCACTATCCTATGCCCCTTCTGCAAGAAAAACAATACAAATAAGACACAATTGAATACAACATAGCTATCAACTCTGTGTACCCCATCTTCTTCATATTATTTTGTGTATCTAAAACCTGAATAGGATACATCTGAATACAACATAGCAGTTAGCTTAGTGCACCCCCACTCTCCAAGTTAAGTTACTACCTCAAAGCAAAGAAAGTTAGTTTAAGCCTTTTAAGAAACATTTGTAAAGAGAAAAGTATCCATAGCATATTTGAAAATTAGTAGGACTCACAAGATTTAAATATGCAGACTAACAGACACGAGTGAATAAGGAGAACACAAGACCAACCAACCAAAATTAGAGAACAATCTATTTAAATCATAATCAGTCATCAGTGTTAGCCTATGATGTTAAGGCAACACCTGTTTGCACTGTGTGCTCACAACACGCTCATACCGAGAGCCTTCTTCATACTGAAGAATCTCTCATTGTCTAATGGTTTAGTGAACATATCAAGAGATTGGTTGTTTGTTTCTATGTGTTCAATCATAATAGTCTTATCCTCAACTAAGTCTCTCAAGAAGGGATGTTTTATATCAATGTGTTTAGTTACAGAATGTTGAACATGATTTTTTTGATATGCTTATAGCAATGAGGTTATCACAGAACAACAAAAGAGTATTACTAGTCATCCCATAATCATGTAGCATGTGTTTTAGCCATATCAGTTGGGTAACACAGCCGCCAGCTGCAACATACTCAAATTCAGCAGTTGAAAGTGAAACATAGTTCTGTTTCTTACTATACCTAGAAACTAAATTATTTTCTAGATAAAAACAACCCCCACTAGTAGATTTCCTATCATCTAGATCCCCAGCCCAGTCAGAGTCACTAAAGCCTACCAAATAAGAATTTGTATCATGTGCATACCATATTCCTTAATCAGTAGTCCCATATATGTATTTCAAAATTCTCTTTACTGCATTTAAGTGAGATACCTTGGGTCCTAACTGATACCTGGCACACACACATAATAAATACATGATGTCAGGTCTGATGGCTGATAAGTACAGTAGGCTGCCTATCATTGATATGTAAAGTGTTGAGTCAACATCTTCTCCAGCTTCATCCTTCTCAATCTTCACCGTAGTGGACATTGGTGTTTTGCTGAGTTTTGACTCCAGTAGACCGAATATCTTCACTAAGTTCCTAGCATATTTTTCCTAAGACGGAAACATGCTAGTTTCCTTTTGTTTTACTTATAATACTAGGGAGAAGGTGAGTTCCCCTATTATACTCATTTCAAATGTACCTGTCATTGTACTCACAAATTTGTCCAAAGTGGATTGATTAGAAGATCCAAAATACAATGTCATCTACATATATCTGCGCAATGCAAACATCTTTGTTACTTTTCATAATGAACAATGTTCTATCACCTTCACCTCTAGAAAAATCAAAACACAGTAAGAACTCTGTCAACCTTTCATACTAAGCTCTTTGAGCTTGTTTCAAACCACATAGTGCTTTTTCAAGTTTGTAAACATGGTCAGGATGATAAGGATCAGTGAACCCTTTGGACTGCTCTACATAAGCTTCTTTGTCAATGTAACCATTTAAAAAGGCTCCCTTAACATCCATTTGAAACAATTTAATTTTTAAAAAACATGCTATAGCAAGTAATAGCCTAATAGACTCAATTCTAGCCACATGAGCAAAAGTTTCATCAAAATCAATTCCTTCTACCCGTGTATACCCTTGAGCTACTAGTCTAGCCTTATTTCTAACAATTACACCATTTTCATCACTTTTATTTTTGAAAATCCATTTAAGTCCCTATTACATTTGCATGAGCAGGCCTAGGAACTAAATTTTAAACTTTGTTTTTGGTGAATCGCATGAGTTCTTCTTGCATAACATTTATCTAATGTGAGTCTTTCAGGGCTTCATTAACATTTTTAGGTTCAACAACAGATACAAAGCAAGAAACATGGTTACACACAGAAGACATGAACACACTAAGTTTAACCGTATCTTTATAGTTGACTCTTTCTTTATTTCTAGTTCTTACTCCTTCTGTGAGTTCTCATATAACTTGTGAAGAGGTGTGATTCTTCTGAATTCTGGCAGGTGTCTCTTCTCACATTTCACCAAAAAACTCTTGTGTGTCAAAATCTGTGTACTGTGGTGTTGCGGCAACATCAGGATCAACATATGTTGGCTCAACATCTGTTGTTGCTGTTGGTTCTTGACCAACCACTAATGTTGAGTTCACATTGTCAATTGATGAAGTGGACTCAACATTTCCTATCACAACAAGAACATGTTATCTACACTAGTACCTGCAAGATCAGATTCATCATCAAACACAATATTTACTGACTCTTGTATTGTGTTTAATCTGGGATTTAACACTCTATAGGCACTACTATTCACAGAGTATCCAACAAAAATGCATTTCTCACTTTTAGCATCAAATTTGCCTAATTGCTGTCTATCTTTTAGGATGTAGCAAACACAACCAAACTCATGAAAATGACTCAAATTAGGTTTAATTTTCTTGATTATTTCATATGGAGTCATGGTTGTACTTGGTCTTAAACTCTGTTAGAAATATAACAAGCAGTACTAAGTGCTTCAGCCCAAAGTCTTTTAGTTATTTTTCTGGAGTTTAACATTACCCTAGCCATTTCTTGCAAAGTTCTGTTTTTCCTTCATGTACATCATTTTGTTGGGGAGTGATAGAATCAGAATATTCATGAGAGATGGCTCTTGAATCACACAAATCATCAAATTTATTATTTCTAAATCCCCTGCCATGATATGATCTAATCCTAATTACACATGAATTATAGAGCATTTTTATACTATTAGCTAGTATCTTGATGTCTCTACAGCCTAAGATTTTTCTCTCAAGAACTTAACCCAAGTGTACCTAAAAAAGTCATCCACGTTTACGCAGAAATATTTCTTACCAGCAAGGCTACAAACTTCAATAGGACCCATTATATTCATGTGCAGCAATCACATTTAGAAGTTCTAGAAATCTGACCTTCTACATGTATTAGAGCATGTGTAACTTTGGTTTGCTTACCTTGCAGACAGTCACTGCATACTAGTTTACCTGGACTGATCAGTTTTGGTATCCCTCTTACAACTTCTAGTTTGATGACCTTTTCCAGACTTCTATCGTGAACCTGACCAAGTCTCATGTGCCATATAACTGATTCATCAACCTTGACATAAAAGCACTGAGCATCTTCACCCACTAAGTAGGAATTGTCCTAGCACAAGCATCATTATTGTCAAACACATCACATGAGTACTTATCAAATTTATCAACTAAATTGTCATCATAGAGTTGGCTGATGCTGATGAGATTAACACGCAATCCTTATACCAAAAGTACATCCTTTAGATGTGGAAAGCCATGAACATTAAGAACCCGCTTTTCTATTATCTTTCCTTTACTCCCTCCACCATATTCGACAGTACCAATAGTCAAAGGTACAAACTCCATGAGATTAGTCTTGGTACCTGTCATATGTCTAGAATAACCACTGTCAAAGTACCAATCACCAGTAAGAGTATGAGTAGCAGAGAAAACAACATTACAGATAATCTTGATCTTAGGAGTCCACATTCTGCTTTTTCTAAAACTGTTATTCTGTTCACTGGTGTTGTTTCTGAATGTTGACCCAACATCAGAGATCTGTGATGTTGACCTAACATCAGACGCAACATCACTATTTTTATACTTGTATATCTCACAAAACTTTTTGCACTTAAAGTAGTACAGTTTCAAATGACCAGGTTGATAGAAATATTTGCAACTATAAGTCATTTTCTTAGTTTTATGAGAATTACCATCAACTTTACCAAAACTAACTTTTACAAAACTAGGAATAGCAGTTTCAGACTCACTTGACCATTCATGGTATCCTAAACTAGTTGTACCTTCATTGCCAACACTAAGTACTTCATTCAGCTTACTTGTACCTGAGTTCCATTTGGCAATTATTTTTTCAGCTTCTTCAAGTTTTATCTGCATCTTTTCCAGTTGACGTTCTTTTCTGGTGAGGTTCTTTTCCAGTTGTCACAGGTTCAATTAAGAAACTATTTTCTCTGATGATCTCTTTTTCCTTCTGATGATCTTCTTTACTTCATCTAGCAGTTCTTTCTAGACAACCTTCAGTTCATCAATGTATTCACCTTGATCCATTTCTCCTTCAAATAAATACTCTTCATCCAAATCTATAGAGCCACCAAAACAAAAAAAAGTTAGAATGTTTCTCAGATTCATTTATATCAGTAATGACACATTGAGAGCTAGATATTTAGTCTTCATCCTCCCAGCTGTCAAAGTATTCTTTCTATTCTTCTGCTTATGTCAGAGTGTTTAGCCCACATATGCAAGTCACAATGTTGTCCTGACATTCTTTCCAGTTCACCTCAGCAGACAAGACTGCTGTGTGTATTTCTTCAGACTCCTGTTCATCTGGCATTTCCTCCAAACCTGTCTCATCATCAATATCATCTATGCACAACTAGTTAGAGTTACCTTTGATTTTCAATGCGTTATCATATTCATAGGTCAAGTGACCAAAATCTTTGCACTCATAGCACTGGATTTCTTTCATTTTCTTAGTGTCACTATCAGAGGGATTTTTGAAAGTATACTTTACCATTTTACCAGGAAAACTCTTTCTCAGATTATCTGGCACATTCTTTTCTTTTCTGACTCTATCATTCTAGGCAATCTTATTGAACTTTCTAACAACAGAACCTAAGTAAGTACTTATTTCAGTTTCATCATCTACTTCCTCTACAGTAACTGTAAGAGCAAGTCCTCTCTGTTTGTTAATAGGCTCCAGATTCATTTCAAATTCTTGTAAGATATTTAAGAGAGTGTGAAAGTTAAGTGTGGACATGTGTTTGGCCTCATGCATATCAATTTTCTTAAGTTCAAACTTAGGAGACAGTGTTATCATGGCTTTATACACAAGTTGTTTATTAGTTAAAGGATCACTTAACTTTGACATTCATTTGAAATATCAATCAGTTTTTCAAAGTAAGAGGTGATAGTCTCATCATCACCGATCCTAATACTGTCAAATTTTTGTAAAGCTGTATCATCATCATCCATCCTAACGTACATGCTTGCTTTGCAGTTGTTTAGAGCTGTATCAACCTGAAAATATGTGGATCAACCCCACTGAAGATGGCATTGAGTGCTTTCTCATTGAAGGCTGCTTCATTGACTTCTACTGGAGTCCAATCGGCTTTAGGTTTAAGATTGACATCATTGTCAGTGTCTTTTGCCGTCATTGATGGAGTGTAACCATCAATGATTGATTTCCAAGCCCGTAGGTCTATGGATTTGATGTATTGTCTGAGCCTGATCTTCCAGTAGGCATAGTTGGTCCCATTCAACACTAGTAGCTTGTTGTTTGTATTGGGGTTCGTATTATCCATGACTTAGTACCAAATCCAAACGCCTATGAATTAGGTCCTTGGCTCTGCCAATTGTAAATGTAGGGATCAGGATTGGTACTCTTTTTGATTCACATGGCGTGTTAAAACGAAATGTTGTGCCAACACCAATTGTATTCGATGTTGTCCCAACATTCAATAAAGAGTAAAATGTAGCGGAATAGAACAAACACATAGAATGAATTTTTAAGCAGGTTATATGAATATAACCTGTCGAGTCTTACGACCAAATAATTAGTAAATAACTTTAATGATCTTACAAAATGTAGCTGAGTAAGGAACTCAATCCTAACACTAATTCACTACAAGCTATTGAGTTTATAGCTTTGTTAGATAAAAATCAACAAAAATAAGACTAAACAACTTTGACAATAATGTTTCTAATCTCTCAAAACATATATTCTAGTGTTGTTATTTAGCTTGATGTCGAACACTTCTTCTTATAGAGTTTGTTCGGCCCTTCTTGTAGATGTGATCAACACGACTTGATTGTTCTCTGATCACTTGGATAGTCTCGAAATCTCCTTTGATGTTTATCTTCAAAATATCTTTTGATTTTTTCTTAATCTCCTTCGGCTTTATCTTGTTTCTTCAAGCTTTAATCCACACGAAACCTAGATTCCTTGATATCCTGAAATACACCAAAGATGACCACAACTTGTGGAACTAGATAAGTTTATGAATAAAGGCAAAATTAAATATAGCAATTAAGATTAATCGGACAATGCAGTGTGTTAAGTTCAATGCTGTGCCAACACAGGTTACGAGAATGTTGGGCTAACATTTCACTGCAACACTTGCACTTTCAAAATCAAAATAACATAAGTAATCATCTGGTCATCCATCATATGTTTTTCAACAAAAGCAAGCATCCATCATCTGTTTTACAATGAAAGAACTCAAATGCGAATTCTAAACACATTCATCCATCATCTGTTTTCAACGAAAACAATCATCTGATCATCTTCAATTCTATTCTTTAGTTTAGATTCGCAATCTCACTGATCCACAACTTCCTTCTGATTCGATACTTGTGACGTAAAATTTTCACTTAATTATTATTTGATTGTGCACTTACGAGCACGTAGACTAGCATTCATTGCATACATATCTTACAAAACTACACGCTTCGCCAAACATCAGTTTTCATGCTCAATTCACGTCAATTATGCCTCGTTTTGCTCTGACTCGACTCTGATCTACAAAATAACAAAATAAAACATAAATCAATTAAGATGCTACGAGGATTGATCAAAAGCGTAAGGAAATAGGCACTAAAGATAACATCTTTTAAACGCTCATCAAAAATCAAACAAGCTTTTCTTACATGCAACATATGGGTAAAAAAGAAGAAAAATATAACTTATTCCTCTCCCACCAACAACGGTGCAAAGTGCCTTTAGCAACATGATGCGTCATGGCTATTATGTGCAAATTGACAATTTGAAGGTGCAAATTGTCTTTAGCAACATAATAAGTTATGGTTATTAAGTGCTAAATGACAATTTGAGGGTGCAAAATGCCATTAGCTCGATAAACTCAATAACTTCTTTTTCGCTTGTAGTAAGGAATGAATTATGTCAATCATCTCTGGGTAATATGTTTAAATATAAACGAGATTGTTCCCTTTATATTTTATAAGTAACTAATTCAAGTGTAACGACTGCTAAACCATGTTGCGTATCACAATATAAAATAAATAGATTTTTACCAGATAATATAATGATCTACATAAAGAAAATTAGCAGAGCGTGTAAACGAAAATCTGTCCTTCATTATTAATTTTCCCTACTTCCACATGGAATTTTATCAATGAAAGGTACACTTATATGATGTTAACAGTTATTTATTTGTTCTGTTTTTTCGTGATTTACGAGGGGGTTGGGATTGCCTTGCCCGAGTTCGAGAAAAATAAGATGCATAAAGTGATCCCAAAAGTCCTTCCCCTTTATTTCTTTTCTTTCCCCTCATTTTATAAGAGTGAGGTGGTGTACAAGTGGCTTTTCTGCATGTGTTTTTCTTGATAAGTGTCATATGCATGCGATATTAGGAGTTGAGTATCCCGGCTATGCCTTTGACCTCTGTCTTCGGGGTGCTGCTTCTCGACATCTATCTTCGGGGTGTTGGCATCTGTCTCCGGAGTGGTGATAAGCGTTATTGTCCTACTGCCAATGCTCCGATACCCCTCCGAGTAGGGAAGCCGGTGTTTTTGATTTTTAGGGGATGGGAGGTCCTATCGTGGATCTCGGGTCTATGCCCCGCGATGTAATACACCCGTATCATATCTTGATAGTACGATTGCTAGGGCATCGTATCCTTATGGGGTATTCGTGAAGTTATCTAAAGCTTTATGTGATTCAGGGAAAGAGTGGGGTGCCGTTATACAAGCATCGAGTGCCACATCTAAGACCATCGATAATGGGGTAGGTCTTCGTGATGCTTTGTTGGCATCATGAAGGAAAAAAGGCACGTGTTACCACTAGCCTCCACAATTCATGTTGCCTTCGTTAGAAGCAAGATGAATTTTGTTGGATGGGGGGGGGGGGGTATCAAAGTCGTTGGATTTGTTCCGATGACATGGCGCATTTAAGCCCACGTCTCGTAGTGGCGGGAGAAACGGTGTAACGGCTCCAAATTATTTGGTTTCTGCGCCCATTAATGTTGTGTCGTGGGGCATCACCTTATTTAATGAGGGATCGTGGGCAATTGATCCCCCTATTTCTTAACTCCTTAGGGTTTATAAATACCCCAATTTCTCCTTCTTTTTTTCCTTACTTGCAATTTTTTGAGTTTACTTTTCTTCTCTTCATGCTTCAGCCTTCATCTCTCACCCTTTGCAACCTCAGCTTTCGTCGTTCTCTTCCTCATGCTCTCTAATGGCCTCTTTTTTGAACGTCGATCTTACCTCTGCCGACTCTGTTTCCGGTGCCACGGTTTTTTTACCTGCTTCTGATCCTCTGGTGGTGACGGGGTTTTCTTTACCTGTCACTCATAAGAGGGGTGATACGGTAGCAGCAGTGGCGAGCGGTAGCGGGAGCGCTCCTCCCAAAAAAAAAAAAGAGGGCTAAGAAAACGACTGATAAGAGCAATGCTCTTCGAAATACCTAGAAGGTGGATGTCACCGTTAGTACTACTACGAATGCTGAGGTTAAGAAGTTGTTTACTGATTTTGGGGCATCGGGCCGAATCTTGGAGGTAGTGATGCTGAAGGCAGACGAGAGGGAAAACACTCCTCCGCCAAGGCGTGTCACGATATACTATGTGCAGGTGAAAGTGGAAAAAAAATCATTTTTGGTCCCTTATTGTGGCATAGTTACGTTTTTAGTCCCATAATGTGGTATTGTCCACATTTAGTCCCTTATTGTGGCGTTTTATACAATTTTAGTCCCATAGACGTGTTTTCGCCCCATAAGTTATTTTTATTAGCAAAAAATACCCCCATAAGTTATTTCTAATTAATAAAAAAACCCGTGTGTTATATATTCTCTTAAAATTATATTTTCACCAAAAAAACAGCTGAAAATAAAAAAATCCCCTATGTTACAATGTAAAATTAGATTTTTTAATAAATTTTAATTATTATAAATATTTATATTTAAAATTTAAAAAGAAAAAAGGCCCAATATAATAAAATAATAATAAAAGACCCTCTCCTCCACACCCAACCCCACCACCGCCACCACCCAATTTTTTTCTTCTTTTCTTCATTCATTTTTAAGTCAACATTTATGATTTTTCACTTAAAAGAAGAAAATTTTCAAAAATTAATATATATATATATATATATATATATACCATGTTCTAAGTAACTCAATTTATTTAATTATTTATTATTCTAATTTTATTGAAGTGCTTAACATAAATAAATAAAAAAATAGTGAAAAAAGGAGTCGAGAAGTCTTTCCCAATCCTTGGTGACCAAACACCTCCTCACACGCTACTTTGAAGCTTAATTACCGAGAAAATAATCGGTGTCAGAGGACCTTAATTTGGTTATTTTATGGATATGTTGGGAGGGAAAAACAGTAAAAAAAAAACAATTGGGCGGTGGTGGGGGGGGGGCTTGAAGGTTCTTAACATGAAATAAATAATTACATTTTTCAGTGAAAAACTATAATTATGACTGAAAAATGAAAAAAAACAAATGAGTGGGGGAGGGAGTAGGTTTTTCTTAAAAAATTACTTTGAATTATTTTATTATAATTAGGCTTTTTTTTGACATGTGATAAATAATTCTATTTTTTTGTGAAAGGTCTTAAATTGGACCAAACAATTTGAAAAAAGAGAGGAAAAAACATTTGGGCGGCGGCGGCGGCGGTGGGGGGCTGGGTGGGGAGAGATAAATTTTTTTATTAATTATTTTATTATAATTAGGTCTTTTTTCTTTTTAAAAATTTATTTATATTTATAATAACAAAAAATTATTAAAAAAAGTAATTTTACATTGTAACTTAGGGAATTTTTTAATTTAGCTTTTTCTGTGTAAGGAGAATATATAACATAACAACACACATGGGCTTTTGACGAATTATAAATAAAATATGGGGCGTTTTTTGCTAATAAAAATAACTTATGGGCAAAAAACTAACTGTTGGACTAAAATTGTACAAAAAGCCACAATAAGGGACTAAATATGGACAATACCACATTATGGGACTAAAATCGTAACTATGCCACAATAAGGGACCCAAAATATTTTTTTCCCAGTGAAAGTGGGGCTCTGATCGTTCTTCCCACCCATCTTTTGCGAGGTGTTTAAGGCTTGTGATATATGTCCAAGTGTCCCTGTTCGTTTTCTAGTGTTTGATCAAGCTCATAAATTGTACCGTTGAGAGGTTTTTTTCGTTATTTTTGATCTTCTCGTATCCTCTTGAGGGGCGGCCCTCCTACTTATTTGGGCATTGCGACTCCGATAACCGTATCTTGGAGAGTACCGTTGGTTCACATAACACCTGGAAGAGCAAATTCTTCTTTGCCAAGCCCCTCACGGGGGAATGGGATATGCTCCTTTCTTGGTGGGATCCCAAATCCCATGAGAGAGTTATGGACAAGACGATGACTTTCTCGTTGGTGTTCGGGGCGAAGGCTCTGGTTGAGTCGGCTTGTTTGTACGCCTGTATTCGCACCACGGGGCTAAGGTTTACCGCCCCTCTTGACTAGATAGAAAAGCCCTTGGTTGTACCCTTCGAGTATGCTGCTTCTTTTGGTAAGTTGTCATACCTTACATTTTTGATATTGATTCGAGATCCCTTCGTATCCGACTGATTTCCCCATTTAATTTTTACGTTTTGTATTTTGATGCAGTGAGGGTTCTGAAGCCTTTTAAGGTTGAGGGTGCTGAGCTTTACGGTGATGCCAAACTCCATGATGATGCCGAGACTTAGGGGATGCTGGGGTCTAGGGCGGGGTTGGAGTTCATGATAGCAATGGGGCTCACGAGGACGTGTGAGTATCCGTAGTGGCTTCTATCTCTCGAGGTGAGCGACGACTCAATCATCGACAGTTCCAGCTTCTACAGTGTTATCCCGATCGTCTAGTGGTACTTCGGGTCTGCTTGAGGAGGATGAATCGGAGGTGACTCTGATGGATATCGCGCCGATTCCATTTACCACCGAGGGCGGTAATGAAGATGTGGGTTTACAAGGGGTTCTCTTGCCCCCCCCCCCCCCCCTTTCAACTACTTTAGAGACCACATTGGCTCCACTTTCTGCTGCCCCCGTTGGCTGTTGTGCCTGAGTACATTAACATTTCTTTGACGGATAAATCTTCTGGTCATCAATCCTCAACTTCTTCGGAGAGGGCCGATGCACCTTTGTTTACATCCTCACTAATGGCGACTGATTCCTTTGGCACTCTCGTTCTTCTAGAGTTATCTACTCTTACCCCGTAAGCTCTTGGTGAGTATTAGGTTAGATTCTTAAATATTTAGGAGATGTTATTGCAGGTTCCTTTACTTACCGTGCATGCGCTTTTCTGTTTTTCAGATAAGGGGAAGGCTCCAATAGCTTCGGATAGGGGTAAGGCTCCGATGGAGGAAACCTTCGATTTTGATGAGTATCTAGGCGCTCTCTTTCTTTTAACAAATGTTTAACGCAATTTTCTCATGTTGACCTTGGTTATTGCAGATGGGGAGTTATTGCGGGCTCTGGAAGGGACGTCTAAGGTTCCCAGTTCTGATTTGGCTCTCCTTTTAGGCGACGATCCTTCTTTGCCTACTATCGGGGACGTACTTTCGGGCTCCTCCTTAAGTGAGAACGCTTGGTTGCTGGACGAGCTGATGTTCGAGAGGCTGGTGTTTGCGCACCCCTCGCTTGCTCAAACCATTGGGTCTATCCCTGCCATAATATCGGATCCTCCTATCATAACACAAGTTGCGTATCCAGGGAGAGCTACTTTTGGAATGCCTTCTTCCGTGGGTCTTTCGACTCTGGGTAACTTACCTCATGTGGAGGGGGTGGATGAGGCTCTTGGTACTATCTTTCATTTCTTTGCCTCAACTGACGCACTACCGGCCGATGGGTGGCAATTCCTTCAAGCATGCCTCAACTAGATGGCTCTGATGGTATGCTTTCTTTTTCCTTATGCTTTTGTGGGATACTTTTATGTATCTTTTTTTTATATTTATTTTTATTTTGTCTTTAGGCACCTAAAGTTCTTGCCGTTGTTTTGCTTGTGGTCGGGAAAATGCGAGAAAACACGATTATGGCTGAGGAGAAGTATAAGAAGATGGGGGAAAACCACATAGTTCTTTAAGATAAGTTGGCCAAGTACTACGCGGCTTGGGAAAAGGCTACCCATCAGATGCATGAGTTCGATGTCGAGACCACTTGCCTTCAGTCTTCTGTTTCACAGCTCGAAGCTTCCAACTTGGCCTTGAAAGTCGCGGGAGTGCTGAGGGAGGCGGAGTTGCAAAAGGATTTGGAGCAGGACTTTCTGCGGGTAGATGTTGTTACGAAGGAGTTGGCGAAGGCTCTGGTATCAGGGGGTATCCCTCTGAACGTTTTGTAGGAAAAATTAGATTCCGCGGCCAAGTATGCTCAAGGAGAGACTCTTAGGCGATGCCAGGTCAGTTTCGCCCAGAAATATCACGGGTATTTGATGGGCCATCTGCTTTGGAGCTTTCTTCAGTGTGCTGGACAAGCGCAGAAGAAAGCGATGCTACATCCGGGGATAGACATGCGTGATCTAGATGTCCGCGACATAGTGAAACGCTCCACTTCCGAGGAAGACTATGCTCTTTTCGAGAGGCATATCTCTCGTGTTCCCCTTTCATCGTCGGATCCCAGCGTAAGAGTCCCCATCACCGTGGTGCTTCCGAGGCCGGTGACACCAGATGGTATACTACCTCTGTCTCTTCCTCTGATAGAAGTGCCAACCAGTGTTCTTTTAGCGACGCCATCCCCGCAATCCACCTCTACCCCGCCGTCTTCCGATACCTAGAGCCATTTAGATGTAGGATTGTGCCCTCATCGGTCCTTATTGTTTTTTCGCTTTTCCTTTTTTATTGTTTCGGTCTTTGGATTTGTACTTGAACCTTTTAATGAATGAATATTTGCTTCTTTCATGCTCACTTCACTTTTGTATGGACATGTATAACTTTATGCCTGAATATTCCTTTGACACTTTTGGGGACTTGAGCTCCTTTCTTTAAGCCTGTATTAATTTTTGTGTTTAGAACATATCCCCAATTATCTGGGGCATTAGCTGCGTGTTTCTGCCCCATCATTGCATGGGTGATGACGAGGATAATTTTTCTTTAATCATGGGAGTCCTTGACACATGCCCCTTCGCGTGGAAGGGTGGAAGATGGTGATTGGTCAGAGTTGCCATATAATCCGAGCGGTCTGCAAGTTGACATGGGGCACACTCGAGTGATTGTTTCACTATATATCTTTTTTGAACTCTGAACATTCTTTTTCACCTGATCCCAAAAAGCTCATTTTCCTTAAAAAAATTCTCTCCTTTACTGAAAGTGAACTCTTGTCCTTTTGCATTTTTCTTCTCTTTTAATTTTTGCATTGAGCTGCCTAGTGCGACATCTTATCACATTGATAAGGTATATATTATGACTCCTCCACGTTCTTCCCATTCTAAAGGCAACTCCTTATCCTCTCGAAATTCTCCGCCGTTGCACGGCATACGTCACACTCTTATTGTAGGATCTACTCAGCATCTGAGGGGAAGGACCCAAGGGGGTTGTATTCCCCGATAAATATTTTCTCCAAGCCTGCGAGGTACTGGCTGTGATGCCTAACCAACGACTTTTGTATCCCATTGATACGCGCGGTTAGAGTTTTCTTTCTTTCAAAAATATTGTCGAACTTTCTTTGTTCCACGACAAGAGTACTTTTGGGACTTCATCTATCGAAGCAAGAATATCCGTATTTCCTTCCCAAATCCATTTCAAGAGAGGCGACATTCGGGGTGATGAAATCACGCCGCCTCAAAGCGAAAAGGTCTTTGCATTCCTTTCTTTCCTTCTCCGAAGCAAAACATTAGAATCACATGGTGATCCAAATGTACTCTCGGGAGATGAATAACCGCATTCTTAGAAAACTTGTCCATCCATTTTTGATTTGCAATGACGCAGTCCATTATTTCACTATAATTTTGTTGCTTTCACGTGTATTAACCCACGTAAAGGCTGGACCCATGAACCCTGCATCGATCAGTCCGCATATTTCCATAAAGCTGCGAAAAAAATTAAGGCGGCTCATCGTTATGGTATTTCCCCCGGATTTCTCATGCGCATAGCTAATCTCTTTGGAGTCCCGAGCAATGTTCTCCATGCTATTAAGAATACGAATCTTGTCTTTCCGTCTTGGCTGCGTGTAAATCCTGAACAATCTTCATATTTCTTTGAGATTTGGATTAATGAGGGCGTGGATGGCTTGATCCTTAATGTCGAGAATCTCCACATTAGTGTCCCTCTCGTTCCAAAGTATCCAAACCCCACCTATCATCCCGATGTTGGAGCAAGCAAATACTTTGTAAACCCCAAGCTTGGCACAATTTCGTACGCTTTATCCTCATTAACGCGTGTTTCAAGAATGAACACGACTGAAGGTTCGTGAATCTGGACTAACTCCCAGAAATTCGTCCAAAAATCGATATGTCTCGCTCCATGAAAATTCCAAGAAATAATCTTCGTAGTAACTGGATAGATATGGTGCACCGCAACTGATTATCAATCTCTAATCCCCTCCATATCGCATGCAATTGTTGCACCGTATCCAATGCCAGGGTCATCTGTCTCCTCGATTCCTAGTCGCTCAGTGCGGTCCTCTGCCACCATGCCACTACCCCGTCCTATCTGTCTCTCTCTCTATCCGATACACCGACGTCTATTTTTTCCAAGTCGATGACGGAATCATCAATACGGTTATCACTCTTTCCTCTAGCGCTGTTCGTGATATCAAGGAGGGCCCGAGAAGTTGTCGCTATCTTGTTTCTATCTCTATTAATTCCAGTTGCCCCAGAAGCAACTTGTCTTCCTAATGGTCCTTTTCCATGAATTTCTTTTTGTGTTTTGTCGAACTCCTCTGTGTTGCCGTCAGTTTGTATGCTCTCAATATTTCCGAATTCCTTATCCTGGTGGATAGCTAAGAATTCAAATTTATTGAGACTCCTATTAGGAGTCATCTTTCCAACTATAGCAGATTTCTTTGCCTTAGGAACGCACTTCGCCGTTCACTGTACTCTTGTTCCTTTGATTTTCTGGTTCAACTGAGTTCTTTTTTCTGTTAAGCGAGACTTTCATCCACTCGCCGTATTCCTTATTCTGCGGTTTTTCGACAAGTCATCGAGTTTTATCGTTGTTGTTCCTTGGTGCGTCATTGTTTTCACGTTGCAGATCAGCTTTCTCACTTGGATTCTTGCGTTCTCCCAGTTCACATTTGTTCTGCAAGTGTCCAACTCTCCCGCATTTGTAACACAACGAGGGGAGATTTCCATACACGACTTGGTAAAATTTTGTCCCTCACACCGAGCCCTAGTTTCAGAGGAACATTAGTACTGACTTGAACGCAAAACCTTGCGAACTTCCGGGTTGAGTTGAAGGTATTCCGGTCAATTTTAATCGGATCTCCGATGCATTCAGCCAAAGAGTACACAATTCCTTCCGAGTGAGAGCCTTCAGCGATAAGTTAAGGACGCGCACCCAAGTTATTGCACTCTCGACCTTGTCAGTGTCCACGTTGAAGTCGGAGAACCATTTGCGGATTGAAAGGAAACTGCCCTCCAAGTGCCATGGTCCCTCCGTTAAAATCATCTCCGTCTTCGTAGCCGAGAGTTCCTTTATGCAATAGCAGCCATACCCTAGGTCCATTAGTTCGAAATTTTTGTGGAGTGTCCACATGATATCCACCTTCGTTTAGAGTGCCTCATAGTACCCTGGTCTCCCCGAAATCCTTATGATCAATGTGTCTTGCCATTGTAGTTTTATTTGATTTTCTAGTTCATCCGAAAACGTGACCCTCGTGAACGACATTGATCCGTCGGCTAATGTATCTTGATGTGTTTTCTAATCTCATCAGTCCTCTCCCCATCGAAGCGCACATCTATTTGTTTTCCTTTCGCTTTTGTTATGGCTGCATATGATAACGACGTCGGGTTAGGGTTTCCCCCCAGTGGTACTGAATCGCACATGTTGATGTCCAATTTTTCCTCTCTCTCTAAAGATCGTGATCATTTTTGTTGTCTTGATTGGAACGTGGATTTATCCGGCGGAACGAATTTCGTTGTCGTCGATTGGATCCCGATTTGTGTCGTGAGAGGCGTAGGATTTAGCATGTCTTGTGATAACAATATTTTCTAGGTTTCTTTTTGAAACTGGTTAATTTATACATGTATATCTCTTAACAAATAAGTATATTGAAATGTATTATTTATAAACATTATTTTTGTTAATCATAACTTCATACTAATATAAATATTATTTGATAGTTATAGAAGGACCCGTCATTTAAAACCGTATTTTTGTCTTTTGTCTTTCTTATTTTTATGTGTGTATATATGGCGTTCTATTAAAATAAATACTAAAACTTTTGAGACTTAAGTTCCACTACTCAAAGTTTACAACGCCTTTAATAACATTGATTAGAAATAATTGAAAGCGAAAATTTTAATGTTCCGTCCGAGTACGTATCCTTTTTACATTGTATTTTCCTCCAAATTAACGAGGTGAGTCTTTTTTATGAATAATTAATGAGGTAAGTCCTTTTTTATGAATAAATAATGAGGTAAGTTAACCCTATATATGTAATGTTTGGATATATAGTTTTGAGAAATCTAACCATGCATCCAATTCAATTAATAGCCGAGAAAAGAACAGTAATATTTATTTGGTTTGGGAATGAGGAAGTGTGGGGCTTGATGGCGACAATTCCATCTCTCTCTCAGACACCCTCTCTCATGAGTTATAACTTCTGCCCTTTCTAATGCAGTTCTGTTCTGTCTTTGTCTGCCCGGCATTCAAGGCGGGCTCTCCTTCCATCGTATATCTCACTAGCTATAGCTACTTTAAATATATTCTCTTTCTGTACACAATTTTCTTACATCATATTCTAATTTTGCATATTTGTCTCGAACAAATTTCCATCATTAATGAAGCTTAGATAAGATGATCATCAACCTATTTTTGTGGTCTCGAAGATTGTATTAAGTCAAAGAAAAACCGTAAGTTTGATACAAACACAAATAATATTGATAATTAAAAAATAGAACATTGACCTAACTCCTAAGCCCCAGAAAATAACAGTCTCATTTTCGCTTTTTCTTTTTTCTTCTTTTTATTCGGACCATTTTTTTTTTAAATATAGTCCCATTGCATTGCCATTAGAGTGGTACAATTCACTGAAAAAGCCAAACCAATAACCAAATTAATGTCTGAAAATTTCTGGTGTGACACTCATATTGAAATCACAAAAAGGTAAGCAAAAAATCAAACTTCAGTACCCTGCAAAAGATGTATTAATTTCAAACCACTTTTTCCTTCCTCGGGCTACTCAAAATCGCTTTGCAAGATCAAGCGGTCAAGATAGTGACACGTGGTCGTCGTCCGTGGACCATGGATATGAATGATAGTGTAATGATGGTATAATAATTTGACATTCTTGACCCAGTCGCTGCTGCAGCAAAGTACGTACTGCTTCAGTTTTCCTTTTCGTGCATTTGGCTTTGGATGTATTGGAAAAAACAGCAACAGAAACAGAAGAATGGAAATGGAAATAGTAATAAATGTTAGTGGAATATTTTATGGGGCTACAAACGATTACTTCTTTCGCTTTGATGAATTCTCTTTGAGTTGTCTTGTCTAAATTGATTAAGGTTAACAACACTCTCTTATGTCTAGTCAAACGTGAAATGGACTCATCGATTTGAATATTAATAATAGACATGGCACCAATTATTCTCGACTGTAAACCATCCTCATTATTATACATAGTTTCATACTGTTTCCACAAGTATAATTACTTGGTACTAATTTGCAAAATGTAGGGATCAATTATTTTTGCAGTGTTTCTCTTTTATACTTTTAATTTTTCCTTGATCCTGAAAGAGTAGTAGAATATCAAAACACATGTACTATTTATGGATGGTATAAACTGCCTAAACAATAATTTTTCGATGCCGTACAATTTAAATACTAACTTCACCATAGTGTAGTTTGCCGATTGACGAGGTTTGCAGTCTAGTGTGCCAACTCGCAGTTTACCTAGTACACATTCAAGTGGTAGCGACTGCGAGTACATCTTAAAATAAATAAATTAATAATTTCATCAAACAATCTGCACTAGTAAAATTGTGTAAATCTTCCAGATAATCAAAAGAGGCATGTCTAATAATGAAATGTCGTTGCTACTTGGTTTCAATGAAAAGTGAAATAGGTAAAAAAAAATATAATGTACTATTTCTTTTCCATGAATCTACTCATCTTAAATAAGGATAATACACATTACAGTTGATTTAACATACTTCTAATTGTTTTGTTGAAATTGGGTGGGGAAGCATAATCAAATAGGGGTATTTGGTGGTCGACTGGCGTTAACTTCATTCTCCCACATTATTGCAGGGTAACAGATTTCTCAACAATGCTATACTAATGCATTTTCAGGTTGGGTAAGTGTGTTCGTATATGCAAACTGTTGCAGGTCACGAAACGAAATCAAATCGTACATTTAGTTAAAAAAAAACAACAACAACAAAGCAATTACTCATTAAATCAAAACAACGACAATAACAACAAACCCTCATGTATGTTGATAAAACAAGAAAAGACGAATCTCAAACTCCCCGTGCCATATGTGTAATTACAGAGACCTACTAGGTTTGAAAAATTACGAAGACCACCCCAGAAGCTAAACGACAGTAATATATATGGATGGAATTCGTTGATGTTGCTGTGGTATTATAATAAATTCTAGATTTGCTAAGTAATCTTTCAGGAGGTGTTGATGCAATTAATGTTATATAGTATTGCGTGTTAATTATCGATATATATATATATATATATATATATATATATATGTAATGTATTTTAGGGGGTGTAGATGTATATGCGACATAAAATTTGGAGATTATCTCTACATAATATTTTAATTAATTCTATTTCCACATAGACATAAATTATATTATTTTATTATTAGTTTCAACGAGTAGCTACACTACCATTGTTCATTCTGCAATAGGTTTGTATAATACATAACAATGTCGTTTATATTATATGCGGGAACGAAAAACGGTTATATTGATGTATATTTTCTTAAAAACATCTTTCAAGTTTATTTGGATATTCTATAAATATATTATAGAAAAATTATATAACATATATCCCCCTAGGAGCTTTATGTGACCACAGACAGAATAGGATTAAGTTAATAATATTGACATCAAAAACCTAATTAAGGGGAAGGTCTTAGTAACTACGCCAAACTTTGGGGATTGTAATTGTGATTGTCCCATCTTTATATATATATATACATATGTGGCAAATAATCTTCTTTTATATCAGAGTAAACTCACTCTCACAAATATAAGACTAGTTTGAATACTTTTAGACTGATAAACTATGATTAATAATCAAGAGGCTTAAAATTACGAAAAAACACGCACAATAAAAAGTAAAAACTAGCCAAGTTAACGTTACTATTATTTTCTTGTACTAATTTGGACGAAATATTAAAACTGCCCGCTAACTTTTTTTCAAAATTAAAAATGCCCTGTAAGTCTTATAAAATCTTGAGAAAATGCCCGTTTGCCTTAATCGGGCTAAAAATGCCGACGTGGCGGTACACTGGCTGCCACGTCAACAAGTTGTATTTACAAGGGTTTTGGGGTGCAAATACAACTTGTTGACGTGGCAGCCACTGTACCGCCACGTCGGCATTATTAGCCCGATTAAGGCAAACGGGCATTTTCTCAAGATTTTATAAGACTTACAGGGCATTTTTGCAAGGCCCGAAAAAAACGGGCATTTTTAGTTTTGAAAAAAAGTTAGCGTGCAGTTTTAATATTTCGTCCTACTAATTTTAAATAGGCCGGGAATAAAAAGTTAACAATGAAAGATAAGCACCGTACGTATATTAATGCCACTATAAATTTATAACGAATTATACCTTTTTAAGTAGAGTCGTATAACTCAATAACTTTTTTTCTATCATAGCTCAAAATCTATCTCGATATCATCTTTTCTCGAAACTTTCCTTTTCTACTTTTTTTTTTTACTCTTTGTTACTTATTTTCTCAAAAACATTTCCTTTTCTCTTTCTTACATATTTCCATTTCCTTAAGTCCCACGCCTTGGTTACCAAAAAAGAGTCTCACCCTTTGTTTTGAATTATCAATACTTTTTGCCTTTCGTTCACCTTTCATAGAATTCAGAAAAGTGTAAAACACGTGAGAATGTCTAGATAAGAACCCGACTCTTTTTGATATATATCTACATACAAAATATATGTTGCGTTTAACTCCGGCATGTATGAATAACATTGTTTGTACATACTAACTTGGAATACGCGCGCACCCCGTATATTCGTTATGGAGTATTAGGACAAGTAGTAGTATGAATGATATAACACACCATTATTTCTTCGAAGAAATTTAACCTATGCGTTATGGAGGAGGCGTTTGCAAACTCTTAAAAAACGTCAAAATTGACTTTTAACTTAAATTAAGCAGTTTAAGGCGTTTGCAAATATATCTTTTGTGGTTTAAAAACTTCTTTTAAGCTAAAAACTCTCACAATTTTGAAGCTGCTATGGACCTGCTTCTAGCTTATGATAGCAATTATTAAATTAATTAAAATACGTATGTACAATTATACCCTTTTATCTTTTATTAACCAATAACTTTCATATTTCTGACAATAATTAAGAAATACAATTTGATTCTTCCTTTTTACACAAAATCGTATTTTTCATCACATTCAAATTTCTTTTCATCATATGCGTGATTATTTCTCTCGTGAACTTCTTCTTGTGTTTGTTCATAATAGTTTGACTATTTAAAGTTGGAACTTCTTATGTGTAGTTATATATTACAACATATAGTATCAATTTTAAACAAATAACATTATTGTAAAACTTTTAACCAAATATAAAGAGTTTTCTTTATTAGTAATTATGACTATGCTCTCATTAATTTTTGTTACTTGTATTAGATGTTAAAGTAACACATTATTTATATATTAATAATGTATATGCCATGGGTATTACAGTTATTTTATTGAAAAATTAACAAAATCACTTTTTGTTTTGCAAACACTCTAGTATAAAAAGAACAACTTTTAGCTAGATTTTCAAACACCCTTAACTTACGGCTAAAGTTGATTTTAGAACTTAAATTTAAATTATAAACTCATTGAAAAGAGTTTGCAAACACCACTTTATTGTGGTTGAATCCCTTATGAAACATTTGATGAGACAATAATTTTACCTGCTTTAGGCTTCATCAAACACGTCAGTCAACCAATCTCTTTGACATTATTCAAAGTAGTTTGATAATACTATAGAGAGTCAAAATTATTGAATGGTCAAAAGCTTATCAGTTTCCAATATTAAAGGAGTTTTCTCCATTACAATAGAAAACTATTAAGTGTCAATAACCTTCTGTTATTGTCGTAAATCTTAACACTCCGGCTTGAGTTGGCTCATAAATATCGATCATACACACCCAAATTAACAAAACTTCAAGAATATTTTATTAGCAATTGCTTTAGTAAGTATATCAACAATCAAATTCCAGGCAAATCCACAGTTTTTTCACCCAAAACTTCTCTTCAATAAAAAATTTCGACCTCAATATGCATATATATTGTTCACAACAATCGAGTAGGTTGACATGATGAATAGTCAAATCATTCAAGAGGAGGTTTAACCACAATGCTTCACAAAGACTCTGAGGCTATGTATATAAGACATAAGTTCAGATTCGGCACTTGATAGAGCAACATTTACTATTTACTTTTCCAAAAAATGAGATTACCGCTAAGAAATGTAAAATAACCAAATGCTTATCATCTATATCATCTACAGCTCCAGCCATTATACGCTCTATTTAACGAAAATCTACATTTTTTTTGTAAATACTAAACCCGCACTCAATCTTCTATTATATTACTGCCATAAATCTAAACAAATTGATTATTATACCAATTGAGAACATTGCGTTTGGATATCTTGCAGAGCCACGTATATGAGGCAAATTCACTTATACCCCAAAGCAAAAGCTATACAATTAATGGAAAATGTTTCGAAGAGCATATATGAAACATAAATCTACTTGAGAAAAAAACTATACGATTCATGAAAAGTTCGAAGACTATGCTAAAATTGAAATCTTCTTGTTAAACACAAAATGCCTCATATTATTACAAAAAAAGGGCCATTACTTTAATTAATCTAATTGAAAAGGCAAGGCCCTCTACTTAATCAATTCTTTTGCATCAAACTTTTTTCTTCCTTCATAACAAAGTGCATTACAATAAAACCAATTAGATTATCTTCTTTCAAATTTACATAGGGAATATAATACTAAGTTGATTTTGAATACACCACGACTCGAGAGCAATCACATCCCTTTTATTGCTCCCTTTTGTTTGCTTTCTGTCTTTCCTGTCTTTCTTTAGCACCTTTTTTTTTTAGCTTTTCCTTTTCTTCTTCTCCCCTCTTTTTCTCCTTTTTTTTTTCCTTATCTCTGATTTTTTTCCTCAGTGGGGGTAGTACCGGATTCTCTTCTCAGAAATATAATGATTTCAATATGAGTAGAACGTACGTACTGCCAAACATAACTTATTATTCATGCATCAATGTGACCTTCCCAAAGTAAACTCCAAATTAGGCTTGTTGAGTGCTGTCTCTGATATGGCTGATGAGCTCACTCCGGAGAGTACTCTGTCATAATTCAAGCATTTTGGTTCCACGTCCTTCTGCATGCATTCATTAATGAGAATCAATTTATGTGTACATACATGTATACATTACTATGCATCCGTAGGTACACATATACATGTAGTGCAATAATACATAACATAAATTCATAAAATACGAAAGCCAAAAAAAAAAAAAAAAAGAAAGAAAGAAGAGAGACACAAAAAATTATTTGCTTGACAACTTAGATCAAGAATTCCTCTATATTTGAGAGTCAGTACAATCTATACTATTATATAAAGAAAGACAAACTGTGACACCAAACTTTTGATTTCCGATTTTAGCCTTAGAATTTTAGTATTTGGACAATAGTTTATTATTAAGTCCTAATCTAACCTTAATTTAAGTAGAACAATTACTACAATCATTATTGTGATTGGCGATTTTGTTTCCCAAAATTTAAAACTTTCTATATAAATTCCTATTCTCATATATGTAATCTTCACTAATTTAAGTTATTTTTTTCACCATACAAATTAAAATAAATTTTAATTACGCGGGGACCGCGTGCCAATGTTTCTAGTTACATTAAAATGGTAAGGTTTATTTAAGCGTAACTTAATACTATTTTTACGTAATATCTATCCTCAAATTCGGCTCTAAACTAAATTCACAGTATTTTCAAGCAGAACCCAACATTCTCCTACACTAAACGTACAAATCAGACGTGAGCACTTCGACATAAGAGTAATTGTACGTAGTCAAATGATGTCAATTACGTGAACATTTTTTTTATTACTATCATAATATCATATTAATGTATCGGAATGTGAACTACCAACATGAATTCACTAAAAAAATAATTTCGCCTAATAATGTTGACTAATTCAGATAGTTACAAAAAAATAACAACTTGTATGCACGTACGAGGTATTATGTCACGCTAGTGCATCCCACTTGGTTTCCTGCATCCCTTTAGAAAAAGCTATATGTAATAAAAGATATAATACCATTTCTCCAGGATGATCATTCCTTTCTTTTAGTTTTCTTTTCTCTCTTGTCCATTCTCAGACACAAAAGCAAATTTATTTATTCGATATTACTTTCCTTCTTTAAAAGAAAAAGCTTCTCATGCATTTTTACTTTACGCACCGAGTCAATAGAGGACATAAATATATTCCCATTTCCAAAAGGAAGGGCATTTTCGGAATCTCGGCGAAAATTTAAAAGCCTACCTCAAGATATGGTATGGCCTTTTGTCTCCCATGCAACCAAGCTTCCCTGCTGCATATCAATCCGTGCAATTGAGAGAATATTTACAACAGTGGCAACCATGTACAAGAATAAAAAGCAAGAACTAAAGCAGAAAGCCATCTTTTACTGTCTTATTTATACCCACCCTACCCCGGCCCCTCCCCCCTCGCACAAAAAAGTAGAAGAAAAGAAAGTGAAATCCGCCCATGTGACAAACCATTATTTAATTACTTAACCACAACTGAAAAAAATTAAAACTGATTTCAAGAATGTATTCAAAATTGTTGAGCTTTAGGACTAAAGCTACTTAATCCTGGGGTCCCATATAATTGACTTTTCTCGTTCCGAACCCACAAAATCCAAGGGAAAGAGATATGCACATTTTATATATAGGTTAATTTGTTCAATTGGGATTTTTCTGGACAAATTTTTTCTTGTCTTTTCTGGACTTTTTACCACTTTCTTTCTACGATTAAAATAGTGCAAACATCTAGTAAATTTATTTACTGATAACCTTCGGAGTAGGGATGGGTTCAAATATCCGACAGCTATTCTCACGAACTTAAATAAAATTCAGCTAAAGTTAGTAATCTTTGAATTCAAAGTGCCATTAAATTGAATTCCCCGCTTTATTAAAAGCCATTCAAAACTCCAAACCTTTATAGCTTCTTTTACTTAACTTCTCTCACCCACCACAAGCAAAGTAATTGTGGGGCTAATTAAAGTTCACAGAGTATAATTTAGCTGCCTAATTTAAGGAGTTATAAATGTAGGCAGATTTTCTGAGAATCTGATTTAACATTATGTGTCGCCTCGTCCACTTTCATTGAATTCGTTATCATTTATGTGTATGTATATTTTTGCTTAATTATTTCCCACATTTTTCTAAAGCTCTCGAAGTACCACCAAATTAATAGACTCACATTATATTTAACACAAATTATCCGAATAAAGTAAAAGCAGATCTGGGCATCTGGCAGATGTGGCTTACAGAGAAGGACCATATATATAGGGCAAGCTCTTAAATTTCGGGACAGGTCATTATGTTTCTAACTAATGAATTAATTAATTCACATTGCAATTCATTATTGAGACAAAACTTAGTAAGAAAATGGATAATATCATACCTCGAGGAATTGCTCCACAGACCATGGAAATCCTTAATGTCATGATTCATGTTGTTAATTTGCATTCCTTGCTGCTGCTGCTTATTAACTGAAACCTCAGGCTTGTGTACATTACTATTGTGAATATCGAACAACAAATCATCCGAATTATCACCCGAAGACCCATTTTCAAACGCATCTGATTGTCCTAGGAATATTAAAAAAAGACAATTAATTGCCGAATAATCTTTAATTTAGAAATAGTTAAAATAATACAAGGAACTTCGATTTCAGTTATATATATATATATATATATAGTAGTAAAATAAACCTGAAGTAGCCGCAGCTCTATCAGTTGATTTAACAGTTCTATACATCTGCCAAAACACAAAACAGTAAAATTAGACAGAACGAAATAAAATAATAGGACATATCCGGCTGTAACTTACCTTAATCAAAATAGTATAATTTTTTTGGCAGTGTAATTAAAGATGACGACCAACTGTGTCCATACGTATACACATTCATGTACGATTATTGTTAATTTCGAGGTCAACCATATGGTCTAATTTGTCAAAGCAGGTCTTCTAAATCCAATGTTAGACCTAAATCATTGTTCAATAATAATGTTTGTGTACTTTTTTATCTTCTTTTGTAGCTACTACCTAAAATATAAACAGGTAGAAGAGAAAAAAAAAATCTAACTTGTCGTGAACTGTCTTCTTTTCAAATCTTTCTACTTGTCTTGTACTGTGATTTTATTTTTCTTTAATGACTCTCCCTCTCTCTCTCTCTCACTCACTCTGATAGAACCATCAGACCCAGTAGGGAAAATAAGTTGCAATATCAAACAACACATTTAACATCTTCTAATTATTTATCAATGATGAAACAAAGCTCTAACATTGCAAAAACAAAAGACATCAGTGCGCATTCAGATGCTTCACATCTTTTTGCATATACACTACAATATGCAAAAAAAAAATAGTTGTTTTTAATTTGACATGTCAAAGGGAAAGGTCTAATTTAGCACATGAAAAGAAAAATTAAAATGTACCTGTAAATGTGATTTAACATGGGCTAAGGTGAGATCTTTCACATCCATAAGCTCAAGGACTGACTTGGGCGTGGCTCCTATATTATATAATACCATTAACAAAAAAAGCAATCACACAATTAGACATTATATATGGAGCTGAAAATGTTAAAAATAATGCATCAAAAATAAACAGATACTTGTCGGTCGTACAACAAATATGAAGAGTAGCATATACATACTTTCATGGCCGCCCAAGAGCTCGACAGCGTGAACGAAACGAGCGTGGAGCGTAGTTGTCCACCGCATTCTAGGAGCCCTCATACTTCTCTTAGTCGGAAACCTCGACACAAACCGCGGTCTCATCATTAGCCCTCCTTGATGATGATGATGATGATAGTTATTATTATTATTATTATGAAGACCACCCGAATAAGAACCATTGTTGTTGTAATAACTGTTAATCATGTTGTTACTACCAGCAGCTTCAGAAGCTATAAACGGCATTACTAGTGGCTTCCCATCCAAATTCGGCTTATTAAGCTGAGTAGTAGCAAATGGAAAAGAAGGGCTTTGATGGTACACTGGGATTCCTCTTATTGGCCTCATCAAATTGAGCTGATCCTCATGATGTTGAAATCCCAAATGAGAGTGGTGTTGAAAATGGTTTGAAGTGTCTGATGAAACTATTCCTGTTGTGTGGTTATAACTAGTTGATGAAGGGATTGATGATGGGTTTCTTGATGATTCAAGGGCCTTTTTCAAGAACCCCAAATCCATTTCTTCTGCTTCATGATTTCTTCTCCAAGTTGTTGTTGGTGATGATGATGTTGGTGAGGGTTTGGTGTTTGGTGGGCTGATCTGCAAGGAAAGATCTGGCTGTGCTGGAAACAACTCCATTTCTCTCTCTCTCTCTCTCTCTCTATCTGTATTGGTGAGTGTGTGTGTGTGTGTGTTGTCCTTCTACTTCAACCCCTTTTTTCTTGATCTTGCTGTAGATGACTCCTTTTCCTTTTTTCTTCCTTGTACTCTCCTATGAAGTGATGTGTTTTGTTTTATAGTAGGTATGGTGTGATCAATTGTTTTTCTAGTGGTTTGTTGGTGTGTCTATTTAGGGTTTCTAGGAGGAATTGGAAATAAGGAAAAAGATGGTGTTAGGGGACTAGCTAATGATGGGATCTGATGTGTTTGGCTTTTTTTCTTCTCTTAAAAAAATGGGGTTTTGTTGATGCATTGAGAGGGGTAGTTGCAGAGATTTGAAGTTGGGAGAGAGACAGAGAGAGAGGGAGAGGGGATTAATAAGTCATGACAAGGTATGAAATGAATGGTTGTTTCTTTTGTGTGAAGTATGTGTGAGAAAGTGACACTTGGAAGGATAGCTATTTAGGAGAGAGAGGGGTTACTTTTGTGGACATGGGGGTGGAAGAGAGAAAAAAGATAGGGAAAAGGAGGAAAAGTAAATAAGTTTGAGACTTGATTCTTTATCACTCTTTTCTTTTTTCGTGTTTGGGAGAAGAAAAAGGAAATTGTAGTGTAAGCTTTGTAAGCTTTTTATGTGTATGCATTTGTCCCTTGACAACTCATACCTTACCTTTCTAACAAATACTCTTCACTCAACATCAACCGAGCGTATGGTACCACTACTTGCTAGCTTCCCCATAACCTAATAATGCTATAATATATCCTACACAATTTTCCACATGATCCTAAAATGAACATATTTGCCTAATCATTACATCTCACGCTACATATTCAGAGGGGTGATAATTAGTGCATAATTGGTCTAAACCTTATTTTCTTATAGTAGATCACGGGCCTGAAAAGTACCCTCGTGCATCCCTAAATTCGTCCTTTTGCAAGTTTGTTCTAACAAGACGTCGTTAAAAAACATATCTTTTAAGCTAGAAAATACCCAATCTAATATAACCGTCCCACACATCACATTTCCATCCTTCATATTGTTTGTCTCTAACAAGATTTTGGTATAGCTTCCTTAGTTCATTGCATGTGAAGCTAAGCCTAAATCCTAACATGAAAAGTTGTTATAAACCAAAGACCTAAGAGTTACTAGTTAAATCTATAAGTTCGTACAAAATCTTCAAGAAAATATGAAGGAGGATAGCAGGAAATGGTGATACGATGCGTGTTGCGTAGGTGCGTTGACAAATGTACAATTAAGTAATATACAATAAAAAGTAAAAATTACGTCCCAAATATAAAATCTCACAAAGAGTGTTATATGATTAACTTCTAAAATCCTAACTATTATGTCAAGACGTGCATAAAAGATTTTTTTTGAATGTATTGTGCAAGACATGATTTAATTTGATTGTAAAACAGATGGATGAACTAGTGCTCAGGGTAGATTTATATAGTAGTTCATAGACAAACCATTGATGCTTCTTTATTTCATCGATTCAAGTGATTACATTTTCAATGAATCCATGGTATAATGTCAACATTAGTTGCACCCTAAACCGTTAACCTCTCTATTATCTAGACAGTTAGGTCGAACAATCTCGACTGTCAAAATAGAAGAAAAAAGTTCAATCTACCATCCGATAGTGTTAACCAAACGTACTTGCAAAGACATATTAGTGCGATCTAATCTTGTGTACTAGTTGCATTAGCTAGTCACATTATATACATATGTTCTAACATGCATAGTCTAACATCTACACTTTTGCGGAATCGCATTGACGCCGTGAATCAAGCAAAAGATAATATTATTCATGAAGCATATAAATGAATATAATTTAAATATGTTAATACTCAAATAATTACTTAAAGAGATCAAATTAAATAGTCATATTCATAAATCAGAGCTACTCCATACTCTAGATAGGGTAGTTTAACTACTACTAATCTCAAAGTTCCATAATACATAAACTAGAAAATTACATAATGAAAGAACAAAAAATTGAAAGATCTCTTGGATCCTGCAGAACGTCGATGTTCTTGATCTCCAAATGCCATTTGCTTCGCCTCTTCTTCAAGGATCTTGACTTATGATTCTAAGCTAAATATTGTAGTGAATGATGAGTGTTTATGGACTTGTGTTTTTCTCGTATTTTCTCTATTTATGCACACTCTCAATTGCACGTTTGACGAGTAACCCCATGATAAGTGTCCAAGAGATATAATTTTAATATCTTTTTTACTTGTCATTTTTTACAACTTTGAAGCATTGTTGGTGTTTTGTACTTTGTTATGTTGATTTGTTGTTTTGAGTCGAGTCACTGCAAAACAACTATTTTGGAGCGTAAAATGGGCAAAAGAACAATGGCATCATGTTAGAGGTCGAGATAGGAGCGCGACACACAATTTTTGCTTGGATAAAAGGCCGAGATAGGAGCTTAACATACAACTATTCTTGGTGTTTTATACTTTGTTTCGTTGATTTGTAGTTTTGAGTCGAGTCACTGCAAAACAACTATTTTGGAGCGTAAAATGGGCAAAAGAACAATGGCATCAGTTTAGAGGTCGAGAAGAGGAGCGCGATACACGACTTTCGCTTGGATAAAAGGGAGGCATGCGACCTGCTCATGGAAGAAAAATAGGAACACGACCAGTGCTTGTTCATACGCGAGCAATGCTTATTGCATATTTATTAATTTTAGTATTGTTTCATATTTTTCTAGGATTTTATCGAGTCAAGACGAAACTAAGCTAAAATAGGCCAAAATGGACGTTTTTGGAGACAAGGAGTCCAGACACTACTTCAGGACCTTTAGGCGCAATGAGAGGCGTTGTAGCAATGCATAGGCCGAATGTAGCGCGAGTAAAGAAGAACATCAGCAGATCGCAAAAGGTGGCGTGATGGCCATTTAATCCACGCAAATTGCGCCTGACAGGCGCGACGGGGGGAGAAAAGTCATTTTTGCACAAATTAGGATACAATTGCTCACGGTGAACTAGAGCATCAAGACTCTTCTATAAATATATGGGGATGACCAACACCTTATATAGATGAACAACCGCTTAGAAACACTTGCAAAAGTCTACAGAAATCCTGTGAGATTGTTTTCAGAGAGAAACACCATTAAGAGTTCTATTCTAGTTTAGTTGAGTCATTGTTTGAGAGAAAATTGTTAGTGGAGAAGAAGATAAAAGAAAGAAAAAAGAGTCAAGGAGATAATCTAGTAACGAAGTTCCACCAGATCCGAGAAGCTTTTCTTATTCCCTTTACTTTGTTTATGTTGTTTAATTATTTATTGATTGTTGAATTCATGACTATGAGAAGCTAACCTACTCGTTGTTTAGAGTAAGGGAGTAACTCTGACTTTTGAATATGTTTATTTGTTTTGCTTGACTTGCGTTTGATGATCTTACATATCTAGATTGAAGAGTTATTTATGCTGCGTAACTAGTCTTACTCTCATTGGAATGACGTAAGCACTAACAAAGGACCGCTAATGCAACTGATTCGCAACCCCTAGATCACACTAGATCAATTTTAATTATGTAGGTCTTGTTAACACGATTAACATGAATTAATTAGATTGCAGATTTGATATCTCTACTCAAACAATTGAAAATTGGGCTGATCCGTTAACACGACAAGTTATTAGAAACTCATAGATTTATGGTTGGGATAACTCCTGCTATAGGTCACAAATCCATTACACATACAAACATCAAATTATTATCAAGAACTGTAAGTACATATAAGTAGTTTGTATATGAACTACTATGGTTAAGTGATTGTGAAATTCGACATCTAAACAATCTTTACTATTATTGTTCACAACCAATCCAATCCAATCCAATCAATCAATTTTTTCTTTAGTTTAGTATAATTAATTTTAGCCTTAGATGCTAGATTAACCATCCTCTACATTCCTAGTCTAAAAAACATTCATTGCATTCATAGCATTCATAAGCATTCATTACATCCCGCAAACACAAGAGAAAAGATCGTGACAACCGTTAGTGTCTTGCATTTAAGTAATTCATACATAAATCCACCACTCCCTTGGGATACGATACTTGATTTGTAAATATACTAGCCATTTATTGTTACTTGATTCGTGCACTTGCAACAAGAAGGATTAAGTGTAACATTTATTTGTTAATGTTTATTCTTTGCGACAACAAAGCTATACCCCATCACGCAACCTAAGGGCAACTTTTTCAAACTCATTATAATGTTGATGGCTGACACTTAAGCCCTAGGGTAACACGAAAAACTATGAAAGAAGAGGTTCTGGCTAGTCAAAGTGGGTCATGAACAAATGATTGAAACGTGATGAAGAGTGCTACTTAAGAGAAACACATGTTTTATAAATACTCATCATCCACTGCCATAATTTTAGTGTTCAAGTCATCAAGTCAAGAGCTGTGAACAATAGACAACGCAAAAGGAATCTAAAGTGTAAGAGGATCAAAGTTTCACCGCATCAAAGAGTTCATATTATCTTCTTATCTTTCATTATGTTTTTTTAATTCATATGTTGTTGAACTTGAAACTATGAGTAGCTAAACTACTTTGTATTTGAAATTGGGAGAAGCTCATATTTATGAAGATAATTGTTTTATTCATTTGATTGTTTAAGTAACCATGTGCTTAAATGTGATTTGTTTATATACAACAAATATAGGATTAGCCCTTGCTGGACTCACGTTACCAATGGGGCTTTACAAGTGTTGTAGATATTAGACTACCCATGTTAGCACAAATTTATATAGTTAGGCATTGCCAACGCAACTCCCGTATAAGTTTAGATTACACTAATATATGTCTTACAAGTACACCTAATTAACACAAACAGATAATAGATTGGATTGTAGACTTAAATTTCCTTCTTAAATGATTTACAACCGGATTTTACGAGCTAAAGTTATAAGTAATTATAGAGTTAAGGATCTAGGGTGCGGCTAACATCGACAATAGATCATGGATCTATTGAACACGGAGAAACTCAACAATATGAACACGAAGAAAGTCAACAATACTCAAGTTAAATAGGTATATTCTGAACTACTAAGTTAATCTGTAGTGAAACCGACATTGAAACACATTAATGAATCTATTTTATAACCAAAACAATCAATCCAGTTCAATTTTATCCTTAGATATCTTTGAGTTTCATTAATAGTTAACCATGCTCCATTATTCACGTCTGGCATATTAGATTGATTTTGGATTTTAATCTTGTACTCTTTGTGAAACTCGATACTTCGGACGTAATTTACTAACAAATTGTTTATTATTTGTTTGTGTACATGCGAACACGTAGGCATAACATTACTATTACATACATCTTGTTTACACTACAAGTACGCGGTACATATCATGATTTTGGCGTTGTTGTCTAGAAGTGATAGTATAAATTCTTAAAAATATTTTCTTATTTTGTGAGAACGTTAAACTACTAGTAGTTTTTCTTATTGCTCAGTTGAACAAGAGTATGTATGACACGAGCAAGCACTAGTTGTTTCAAATCTATGAAGCAACATAAATTACAACATAGGCTATAGGAGCAATGGGCTAGGGAGGCCGACACAACCCTACCATAGAAACCCGAGAAACAACATCATCGACCATGGACGCATGGCAAACACTCAATTTAACTATAGATATAAACCTAACACCACATCTAGTTTTTGATGTAAAGGCTATTGACCCAGACCTATTGGGTATGGTGGAAAGAAATCAGTTTCGGGGATAATTCTATGAACAACTAGTTCAACACATTGAAGAATTCACAGAATTTTGGCTTTATTTTTAGATAGAGGAAGATTATGAGCTGCCAGGGATCTTTCCCATATCACTCAAGAGATCAATGAAAAATTAGTTTAAAGGAGATGCTCACAAATTAATGAACACCAATAGATTTATAACTTCAAACAAAACAATGACACCACACTTGCTAAAGCATGGAGGAATTATCAAAACCTAAGAAGAAAGGTAAGCATGAGTGGTTAAGGGGTAAATTTTCACCATACTGGCTCGAAGATTGTCAAACGATAGACATATTTTTATTTTGGACAGTTCAATTAACCAATATTTGGTGGACGAGCTGAGTGGGAGAGGCTTTTCAATCATATCTCCAGACCATGCATATGGCTTGATGGATGAAATTGTCCTGAATACAAAGAAGCCAATTGGGGCTAATGAGAGAGGAATTTATTGACATAATAAGAGGAGTTCTGAGAATTTACATCAACGAGGATAATTACAACATAAATAGAAAACCTGCCAAAGAAAGCTTCACATGATAATCTGGAGGAAGAGGACCAAAAGAAGAAGAACAAACATTGCATCAAATGCATCCAACAACCCTTAAGATCTTCACCAAAATGTCGATCTAAGCGATGTAAAATTAAGCGCTTAGTATTTGATGAGCGTTTATTTAGCGTGATTTAAGTACTTATTTTCTTACACTTTTGATGAATCTTTATTGCATGTTTATTGATTTTCGTATTGTTTTGTCAAATTTGTAACTTTGAGTCGGGTCAAGACAAAGCAAAGGGAAAATAGCAAAGATTTGACGTTTTTGGAAGTGATCGCATTTGGAGTGCTACGACGACACGACTTTACGAGAATGAAGAATGAAACTCTAGATCTGCACACATGGAAGCCCAACAGTCAGACTTGTTAGGACCAATATTATTTTTATGGAAATAAATTGAATATTCTATTGACTTCGTTTTGGATATTATTTAAATAAAGTGTATTTGATTTAATAAAAGAAATTAAGTGTGTCTAAGTTTCATTTAATTGAATGCAACCTTTGTTTATTTGGAAAATCAATTTACGGAAATAATATCTTTTTCCAGGTCAAAAGTTTCCTTGTATACTATATGAGAATTTGAAATAAGAAAATCATCTCCTTAATTGACCCGCCTCTTAGATTTTAATGTAATCAACTTTCCATCTTGTATTGTAGATATTTCCTAAATCATGTTGATTAACTATCTTTTGGAAAGTATTCTAAATCTTTGAATGATGAAAAGATTAGTTATTTTCGTGCAATGATCCACCTGTTGCAGCTATGGAATTTTGTTTATTTGGTCAAATAGAATATTCCATTATTGGTTAACAATATTATTCGTGTTAGAATCTTTCTTAAATTGTTAACCATGCAATCTTTTTTTTTTTATATAAAGTCATCTCCTGTCTTAGGAAATTATTATAAGAATATTTACTTAAGGTAATTGAGAGTGTGTTTGACTTTCTATGTGATCGATAGCTGATTATCTTTCCATAATGATTGAAAACCGAATTAAATCATCTATGATTTGGAAAGATCTAACATTTATGAAGGTATGGTAAAATCTGTTATTTATGGAAGTTGCAACACGTTGTTATCAGCCTTATAAAAGAAGAAAACTTGGAGTAAGAAGGAAATTTTCAGAATTATTCTCCATGTTAAAGTCAACTATTTTCCAGATAAAATATATGTTGTTTTGGTTCTGGAAGATATTTCTTGACTTTTCATGTTTTACATGATACTGTTGTAACATTTAAGAAAAGAGGTTAGGTAAGATTTTGGAGTGAATCTTTGAGTTTCCATGTTTAATAGGATCATGTCGAATCACTATAATTTTGGAAAGAAGATAGATTTGATCTTATTTTATTTCCTTTGTCTTTGTATGAACCGATATATATTCTAATTGATTTGGACGTAATTGTTATAATATACATTGGAATATTCTGATTCTTTGATTGAAGAATAAAATTAATTAAATTTGGAAGGTTTGCAAGCGGACCCAAGGATTGTGGGATCTGACGCGACAGCTGCCTTCCAGGGAGGATCTACACTCTATGAAAGAAAGAGCCTTTGTTGAGCAACCTAACGGATTCAGTGACCCCCATCACCCTGACTATGTATACAAACTTGAAAAAGCCTTATATGGATTGAAACAAGCTCCCAAAGCTTGGTATGAGAGGTTGACTGAATTCTTACTATGTTTTGGTTTTACTAGGGGTAAGGGTTGTAGGACACTGTTTATCATGAAAAATAATAAAGAAGTCCGTATTGCCCAAATCTATGTTGATGATATAGTATTTGGCTTCTCTAACCAGTCCACCTTGGACAATTTTGTGAATACTATGACAAGTACATTTGAAATGAGTATGATAGGGAAGCTCACGTTCTTCCTAGGACTACAAGTGAAGCAAAATGAAACATGGATGTTCCTGTCTCAAGAGAAGTATGGCAGGAATTTGGTGAAGAGATTTGGGTTGCTGGAATCCAAACCATGCAAGACACCAATGTCCACTACAGTGAAGATTGAAAGGGATGTAGCTGGTGAAGATGTTGACTCAACGTTTTACAGATCAATGATTGGAAGTCTCATGTACTTATCAGCCACCAGACAAGACATAATGTACTATGTGTGTGTCTGTGTCAGGTATCAGGCAGCACCAAAGGCATCTCACTTAACTGCAGTAAAAAGAATCTTAAGATACATCTCTGGAACTGCTGAGTTTGGAATCTGGTACTCTCATGATATAAATTCAAACTTGGTTGGCTTTAGTGATAGTGACTAGGCAGGGACTTAGATAATAGAAAATCCACCAGTGAGGGGTGTTTTTATCTTGGAAATAATTTAGTTTTCTGGTACAGTAAGAAACAAAATTGTGTCTCTTTATCTACTGCTGAGTCAGAGTATATTGCAGCTGGCAGCTGTGTAACCCAGCTAATATGGTTGAAACATATGCTTTGTGATTATGGGTTAACTAGTAACACTCTACTGATGTTTTGTGATAACTTGAGTGCTATTAGTATTTCTGAAAATCCTGTGCAGCATTCTAGAACCAAACACATTGATATTAGACTTCACTTCTTAAGAGATTTGGTTTGAAGATAAAACAGTCACAATTGAACACATTGAAACCAACAACCAACTGGCCGACATGTTCACTAAACCACTAGACACTGAGAGATTCTTCAGATTGAAGAAGGCTCTCAGCATGAGCGTATTGTGAACATAGTGAACATACATGTATTGCCTTAACATCACAGGCTAACATCAGTGACTAATTGTGATGTAACTAGATTGTTCTCTTGATTGTTTGGTTAGTTCATGTGATCTTCTTGTTATCTCATGCTTGTTTGCAGGGGCGGAGCCAGGGGGTGCGAGCAAGGGCACCCGCCCCCCAGCCTCGGTCCCACCTTCTAGTATATATGTGTATATATATAATTATTGTATGCATATATGATATATAAATATATATGTGATCTATTAAATATATATATATATATATATATGATATTAATGCATACGAAACAGGAAATATATGATTTATTCTGTAGGAATAATTACATTTAAGTAGCAACGTGGAATTTGGAGATATTATATATCTTGTCAGTCTTATATATAGATATATTACCTTAATGATAGGAGTTAGTTTTGATTTTAGGAGTTGATTACTCCATAATTTGATTAATTGTCAGAAGTTTGTCACAATTATTTTCCTTTATCTGAATGATTAAACATGATTTTTTGTGCGTCTTTATTTGTTTCCTAATTATTTTACAATTATTTATTTATGTGATTTGCATAATCAAAAAAAACATACGTAGTAGTAAAATAAAAATCTCACGATCTTATATGTTTCGTGAAGGTAAACAAATCTATACCACTTGGAAAAAAGGTGTATATCGCTAGATCAAAACAATTATATCGCTTGTTCAAACGTTTTGCCCCCCTAAGCGAAATTCCTGGCTCCGCCCCTGCTTGTTTGTCTACATTCTTGACCCATGTGGAGTCTCACTTACATGTCATCATGATTAGATAGCTTACCATTTACAAATGCTTGCTGATATCTTTGTTAAAACTTTCTTGGCTTTGAGGTAGTGACTTTCCTTGGAAAAGCTGGGGTACACAGAGCTGATAGTTATGTTGTATTTAGTTGTATCCTATTCAAGTGAAAGACACACAATACAATATAAAGAAGTTGGGGTGCACAGAGTTGACAGCTATGTTGTATTCAGTTGTGACTTATTTATGCTGTTTTTCTTGAAGAAGAAGGGCCATATCATGGTGAACTTGTATGCTGGGGTGACTGGGTCCTGTACACCATTTCATGCAATGTATTTGCTCACTTGTGCTAAAACCTTATTAATGATGCTCAGTACACAAGTATGTGCTAGGTAATTGGGGTGTAGGGGTCCTGAGCTGCCTGCATTCAGCCCTATGTACTTGCATGTGCATCTGCATTGATTATGTTAACCTAGGGGTGTTAGGGGTTCTGTTATTGCCTACATTCAGTGAAGACATGATCCTTCCCGCCTCATCATGCTAAAGCTTGAGTTATAAAATAATAAAATATATATAATGCTAATGAAATACTACTAAGTAACTTAATATATTAACTAAAGTATTAACACTTCACATGTAACCTACTAATTACTAGTATCTAGTATATATGTATAATCTGGAATTGTGATATTCTAATTACTAAGTACTAACTATTGCTTGTCTTCTTTTTTTGGGTTTCTATTTTGAACATCATGTTAATATTTTGTAATTAGAAATCCACTAATGCATGTGAATTTGTTATAAATTATCATTGTATTCATCTTTATTAAAAATTTCTTTAATTTAAAATACAAAATAAAAAGTTATATCATTTTTGTTCTTTAATATTAAAATAAATAGGCAAAAAAGAAAAAGGATTGAAATCGAATCAAATCAGATCGAAATATAATGATTTTGGATCGAATCGGATCGTTTTAAATTGATATGGTTTTGATCTTCGTTTTTCCAGGATCGAGATTGAGTACTAGTGTCGATTTGATCCCATTCGATCCAAATGCACAACCCTAAACACATGGATTGTATAGTGGTTCAGTCCCAACGGACTTAGTCCACTCGGCTTTTGCTTGTTCTAACAACTTAAGTCTCTTTCGTATAGTACATGACTTTTACACAATTAGGCTATTACTTGATACTCGTAATCTAGACTCTCTCTAATTACTTTCTTAATATGTGACGCGACACCTTACTATAGAACTCTACTTGAATCTGGAAATAATCAAGTTCACACGAAGTTCCTTCGCCTTGATATTGCGTACAAGAATATTAAAAAAAAATATTTTGACTGACCAAGAAATAAAATAAAAAATCTTGAATCTAAATTTCAAAACTTGTCTTCTAATGTCTTCAAGTTTTTTGCTTTTATAGAGTGCAGAATCTCCTACGCGGAATGACAATTGTTGCACCAGATCTTCGATTCTTCGAGACACCTTGCAACCCTTCATTAATTCGTTCGATTTGATCATGTTAAACAAGTAAACATAATATTCCAATGTATGCCTATATAATTTAGTCCAGATACACTTAGAATAAAATCGGATCATACAAAGACAAATATTATTTTGAATCTTGTTTCCATAATTAATCTAACGCATCATTATCTAATTCTATAAGAAAACTACAAGATTCAGTTCCAAAATCTCACCAACCATCTTTTCTTATTAACATGTTACGATATCTGATCTAACTATAAGGAAACTACAAGATTCAGTTCCAGAATCTCACCAACCATCTTTCCTTTTTTACCATGTACGATAGCCGATCTAACTATAAGGAAAGAGTTCATTAAAACATTCTTGCTGAAATTTTCATAACGTAATATTAAATATTAATTAAAATACTAATAATTAACTAATTAATAAACCAATTAATCAAACTGAAATATTTGATCCTAACAATAAACACCTTTGTCATTCATCTACTTTACAACCAAAATAATCAACAATCAATCTTCTTCAATTATGTTCATTAGAGATTTGCATTCAGTTAAGTAGTTAGGATTAATTTTGTAGTTAACGCCAATCATCACTTATTCTTCATCTCTTACATATAAGAGATTTTAGATTTTAATCACACCCTCTTTTGGGATTTAATACTCGTGGTGTAATTTACTCTCTATTTTATTATTACATGACTGTGCATTTACGAACACGTAGTCGTAGCTTATATTCATATATCATTAACACTACATGAATATATAAGCAAGATTCTAATCGAGAGCTTATAAGATCATGGAGTTTCACGAATATAGAAGCAAGATTCTTATATTAAGGATATTTTAGGACTTTATTAGCTTGTAATGTTAGTCTAGAGTGTGGGCTACTAGTGGAGAACGATAGATTTCTAAGTTCTAGAGATGTACTTCATAAATGTTTTTTTTCTTTTGTAGGCACATTTTCTTTTCCTTTAGCGTTTTTACTTGTACAAAAGCAATTCTACCATATACTTCGTGATTTTTGAGAAGCACCCCTAAACTTATAGTTTTGCACAGGGTTATTTTATATTTTCTAATATACACATCCTTCTTTTGATTTTTTATCGTTTTCATTTTATTTTTCGTATAGGCACATTCGCGTTTATTTTCACATTTCCTCATTCTTCTCCTTTTCTTTTTCTCTCTTTAGGATTTAATTAATGCATCTGTAGAAAAAGGTAGGATATAACATTATTTGGCTCAAGGGTAGGTGGATGTGGCTAAATAAATAAAAAGCTTACATAAAAAAGGCTTCACTGGATTTTGGAGATTCCTTTCGAGCCAGCTGCTCAAGATATGCATTGGCACCACTACTCAAGGCCCCAATACCTCTATAATACTTGTGGGTTTTAACCCATAAAACATCACCATCTTGAGAAGTAGGAAACATAGGTACCTTATTGCCGTTTAGAGGTCTCGCCACTAGCCAGCTATCGAAGTCACACTGAGGCCATAGATCTGGGTCCGACCAGTGTGTAGTCCGGAGGTGTCTCAAAAATTTATGCTGGAAAAAAATTAAACAAAAGTCACTAAATAAACAAAGATAAATTAAATGTCTAACTTGTAAAATATATCCACCATATAAAAAATTGCTTACCCAGTCCTTGTTTTTGTCAAATCGGCCTAGCTTGTATATCTCGGCTAAAGGCACATCTCCAATTGTAACGCCATTCTCTTTTGCATGTTTAACAATACGAATAAAAGGGATTAATATGACAAAAAAATATAACCATAAATAATAAATTTGAACGAACAATTAAACTACCAAATTAAAACTTACATGTGCATTCGCCAAAGTGTGGCCCGAACACCTCCTAGCTAGCCAATTCTTCTTTTTTCCTTTGTCCCTGTTAGCCTTTACTTTGTCGCACCTATTCTTGTGTTCTGGGGTCTTCCAATAATTTTAAAAGTCCTGTTGATATTGTTCCGGAATCCAAATGTCGCGCTTACTATGCAAATCGGGCTTCTCGGCTATCTCGTCGAATATTCTCTTCAAGTGGTTCAAGCATTCGTTATAACACTTCGCGCCAATCTGCAACCATGGGCTCTTGATTCAGTCTCCATGGTCTGTTTCCCACTGATACTGCTTCTGTACATTTTAAATACTTGAAATGAGTAAAACAAATAATAGATAACAAATAAACTTAATTAAATATGTTTAATATGTAATACTATTGAACATTAATTAATAATTTACCTTAAAATGGCTCCAAGCTGCATCCACATTATCTGCAGGAAAATCCATCAACCCAAACCACGGGCCTCGACATAGGTTCTTCAAAGTAGTGGAAATAGACACACTTATGGACTCTTGGATCCTCATTGATCCGCTATATGGACAAAATGTGATCTAACTTCTATCGTCAGGGTTATCTAGAATAGGAGCCCCCTTACCCTGACCCCGTCGCCTACTCGTCCTGTCGACATCACCAACAACGGGAGGCTGTGAGGGTCCAACCTCGTCTCGACCGAGAGACGGTGTCGGCCATACTGGATCACTAGCAGATAGTGCGAGCGAAACTCCGTGCCTATCGAAAACTGAAGCTGAAGCATGAGACGCGCCACTAGTCGACGCGACTGTGCTAGTGCTAGGTTGTGGTAACGACTCTATCACCATGCCATGAATAAAAGCATACGAGTCATACGCAAAAGGGATAATCGGTATATCCTGATGCTCGGGGTCGAACTCGTGTACCGGGGCTCTACTACGTTGTGGCTGCTGACTACTAGAAGCGGGTTCCTTCCCCGAATGCCTCCCCTACCTCCTCCAGTACTCCCAGACGATCGTTGACCTCTACCCGCCATCTAAATTAACAACAAAAATATCAATTTAATCGTCCCTAAGTTTCACAAATTAATAATTCAACTCCACAATAAAATTAATCTTCATAAGTGAATCCTAATAAGAAATATATTTAATTGAAATTTCTAACATAGCTTTCTTCACTACCTAACAATTCAAATTATATTGTTTACCCTATAGTTTTCTTAACTAGTTAATTAATAATCATATTCCTACATATTTCAACACAACTAATTAAATTTAATCTTCCCAAGTGAATCCTAATAAGAAATATATTTAATTCGAATTTCTAACCTATAATTTTCTTCACTAACTAAAAATTCTAATTACAATTTCTACCCTATAGTTTACCTAACAAACTAAATATTTGCCAAAATAGCCCAAGATTTCTAATTATCTTTTCCGTACAACAAAGTCTCAATAAGTTACATTTCAACACCACAAAAGATTTAAACTTGACAATTGAGGCCTTTTTTTTTAAACTACACTTTTTACCCTAAACTTCTTCTAAAATGCAAATTCACCCCTAAAGTTCAATCTTTTCTAAAAATCAACATAGAACAACAATAATCGTACAATTGATTAAAATATATGACAACAATAATCAACAAGCACAATCACAAAATAATTAACCAATAAAGATTAAAATTTAATAGTCCTGAAATTTCACTAATTTATATTTCAACCCAACTAATTAAATTTAATCTTCCCAAGTGAATCTTAATAAGAAATATATTTAATTTGAATTTCTAACCTATAATTTTCTTAACTAAAAATCTTAATTATAGTATCTACCTATAGTTTTCTTAAATCACTAAATCTTTGCCAAAATAGCCCAAAATTTCTAATTATTTAATTATATTTTTTAAACTTGACAATTGAGTCCTTTTTTAAACTACACTTTTCACCCCTAAACTTCTTCTAAAATGCAAATTCACCCCTAAAGTTGAATCTTTTCTAAAATCAACATAAAACAACAATAATCGTTCAACTAAAACATATAACAAAAATAATCAACAAATATAATCACAAAATAATGGGAATAATTACAATAATTACATATTTGACGTGGTGATTTCACCCGGGAGGTTTCCATTCTACCATGTTCGCCACTAGGAAAACACTAAAAATTACATGAAGAGGATACTAGACGGGTTAATCAGCTCGCACAGCACCTGGAAGAACAGGTACTTCATCGTACAACCCGCACAAGGCATATGAGACATGCCTTTTGACTGGAGGGAAGGTGCGGCTCCCGTGCGCACCTTGGATTCGGAGATAGTTTTATCCCCGGTGATTTCGCAGCAGCTTTTGATGGAGTCGGATGATTTTCTGATGTTGTTCGAGACATCCGGGCTTCATCATGTGGTGTTCACCGATGATGCTGTCGAGAAGCCACTGTCCATATCTATGAGGCCCTGATTCTCTTCCGTAAATACTTTATTTTTGTTCTCGTTTTTGCTTTTGACATAGGAATAGGTTATAACTGTATTTGTTGGTTCTCGGGTGGTGTAGGGGATGTTTTGGCGAATTTATTCGCAGTCGGGTCCAGTGGAAGCCATTCTGAGCGGTATTTCTAACGCTCCGAACGAAGGTGATCATGAGGAAGAGGAGGAGGTTAACGCTCCCGAGGGCGCACACGTGGGTTCGGAGAGAGAGGGAACTCACGAGGATCATGCCCCTCTGTACATAGACGCGGCGGGGGTGATTCAAAATGCGGTTCCACTATGCCAGGTAGGTCCTATCTCAGCTTTAGCTCTGGTGCCGCTCCGAGGGCTTCAGAAGAAGAGATCTCCCCGAGGACTGGTGGAGAAGAATCTACGCAAGGGGCCGCTGAGGTGGGGGTCCTATCTTCCAGGGATCTGTCTTCTGTTTCTCCTCGTAGAGGCGAGGTTCCTTTGCCAATGTCTCCGATAGTTCCGGAGTTCCCGGAAGGGGCAACGTCCGAGCCTGCTCCCCTCGGTGAGTTCTTATTAGTCCTTAATAAGCTTTTTTTGAAATGTTTAAGGAGTTTGCTCTTATACTGATGTCCTCTTTTCTGATACAGATGTTGTTGATAAGGGAAATGCTTCGATGGTAGAAGAGTCTTCTCTTCTAAGTAAGCATTTATTACTTCCCTCTTTCTTTTCCGCGTAGTTCTTATTCTAGGGATTTTCTAGTTTCATTCTCTTTTCTTACTTAAACATATTGTCTTTGCAGAGGAAGAATTTTTAGCGCAGTTTCTCAAACCTAATCTGGAGGATTCGTTGGGTGACTCCAAGGACATCCGCGAGGAGTTTGACCCATCGTCAGATGACAGGGATGTGAAGGTAGAGATTCTGAGTTCGTTGGTTGGGGAGGCTGGCCCGTCCACAACTGCTGGAGGTCCTCGGGCGGTTTTTACCGACTCGGATGTGGTGACGCCAACTTCGGGGACTTTTCCTCCGAGGAGTCACATCCCTGTCACGCTTTCTCCGAGGGGCCTTACCTTCCAGACTCCATTGGCTCCTCGTAACCTGGGAGATCTGCCCTCGATGCAGTTTCTTCGGTTTTTGCTTTCTCAAATGTGACTCCCGTCGATGGGTTCCATTTTATGCACACGAGCCTTAACTCGATGGCTCTGATGGTAAGTTTGATCCCTCCTCTTTTTTATTTCTATCCGCCCTTCTTTTTGGTAATCAATCTTAAGTTCTTGTGCCTTTTCTTTCCTTCTCGTAGATTGGGAAAATCCGGGATGCAGCGGGTGCGGTGGAGCACGGGTATCACAAGGAGGGGGAAGAAGCGAAGCTTCTCCGAGCACAAGCGGCATCCCTCCTTGCCAAGGACAAAGAGAGTCAGTCGAGGGAGGATGTGCTACAGACAAGGATTTCGGATCTCGACGTTTTCTTGCAAGAGGCTTAGAAGGAGAACGAGAGTTTGTGCTTTTAGATGGGGCAGGCAGAGTCTGTGTTTTCGAGCGGATGGAAGCGTCCGAGAAGGGCGCCAAAGAACGGGTTACCCTTCTGGAGAAAGAGAAGAAAGAGTCAGAGGGGACTTTGAACTCTCAAATTGCTGCTCTTGAGAAGGAGAAAGCCGAGGGGCCATCAAGGGAGAAGGAACTTTAGGAGCTGTTGGGCCTGCTCACCAATCGGGCTGAGTCGACCGAGGAGAAGTTGGCGAGGTTCTTTTCTCCCGAGGAGGTGCAAACTAAAATTGACGCGGCGGTCCAATTTGCTCAACAAGAGATCTCCAGACAGCCCTCGGAAGCTTCGATAGGCCGCCCCAAGAACTTTTAACAGATCATACGTTGTGGGGTTATCTGGAGTGTGCTAGACTGGCGAAGTCACTATTGCGGACGGACGTGGACTTCTCTAAGTCCTTTGACCTTCGTAAGCTGAAGAGGCCATCTTCCGAGGACTGTCGCGTCCTCGTTCGGAGATTTAGTGGTTTATTGTCTCCTCGGGAGTCTCCTGCACCCTCCCCGATGCGCTCCGCAAGTATCCCGAGTCCGAGGCCCAGTGGTTCCGGAGGGGTATTCTCACCGATATCTCATCTGGCTCCGATGAGTACTTCTACCGAGGCGACGGTCCCTTCGTATTCCGCTCCGCCTCCGTCCACCATGGGGGCATAGTCTAGGGTTTTATTTTTGTAACTTTTATTCTCGTACTCTAATAAATTTTTCATTTTGCAAATGTACTCTTTCTTCCGAGGACTTTTTGGTTTTCAAGTGAATAAACAGTTATCTTATTTTGTTCCATTTTGTCCTTTTCTGCCTGGTTTAATTTTATCATTGACAAATACTATAATTATTTTTCTAAGGGATAAATGCATTAAACCCCCTGAACTATGCAGGTTTTTGCGTTTTTGTCCTTAAACTAAATAAATAAGCGCTTTGCTCCCTAAACTATGCCATTCTGTGCGATTTGCCCCTGGCCAGATTTTCGGCTATTTTTGGCCATTCTTGGCCGGAATATTTTCCCTTACCCGACACATATGTGTTGTAATAAATGTATTTTAGTAGTTGATGACAAAAAGTAGGCGAAAAAATACCTCGAACGGGACATATTTCGGCTAAAATACACTGAAGAGGAAATCACAATTTAGCCGGAATATGTCCCGTTCGATGTGTTTTTTAAAACTCGATTTGTCATCAACTGCTAAAATACATCTAGTACAACACATATGTGTCGGGTAAGGAGAAAAATTCAGGCCAAGAATGGCCAAAAATAGCCGAAATGCCGGCCATGGGGCAAATCGCACAGAATGGCATAGTTAAGGGGGCAAAGCGCTTATTTATTTAGTTTAAGGATGAAAATGCAAAAACCTGCATAGTTCAGGGGGTTTAATGCATTTATCCCTTTTTCTAATTTAAATTTAACTGAGAAAGATAAGGATAAAACTTTTAATCTTGCTGCCTAAGTTTATTCCTAAGTAGGATGTGTCAGTCTACATGGCAACATCAAGTATGCGTCCTTCTTAAGTAGGATGATTTTCTTGACACGTGTTCCTTACTTTAGATAATGGGGGATTAAGTCTAATTGTTTAATCAAAGGGCGATAAATATATAGGTGCTAAGTATTAAGCAAATATATTTATACTTATCATCAAGAGAATTTCACTAATTCTCTTGCAGTTTTAACTTTTTACTCTCACTCTAGTTGGCCTTGTGATTCATTTTCCTCTTCAATTAAATAATCGTGAGAAAGGAGAAAATACTTACTCGAGGAGATGATGCCCCCACATTACAGGCGAGGAGGATCCGTTTCATCTCATAGTTTTACTCGGAACTCGGTCAGGACCCCTTCGTTGTTGCTAGGGGTGCGCCATGCTTCTTCGGGTAGCTTTTCTTCTCGGAGAGACAGTCTAGAGGATGACATAGCTGCCATTTTGGGTAGTTCTTCTAGGGGAGCAACTGCACGGTCTTCTCACACAAATTCTCTTATGGCCGGGGTTCTTACACCCTTGTGGATCACTCTTCGGTTCTTGAAATGCTTCCCTTGAGTCCCTCGAAGTTAATGGGGAGAGGACGTGCCGGGACTACCACGAGCAACGAACACGAGGGGTCCATTATGACCCTCTTTGCTGAGTATAATATGGATTATACTAAGTACGATGTACTTGTCCTGTTCTATGATCATAGGGCTTACGATCCTCCCTCGGGCTACTTAACAGTATACTGTGACCAGGTACGTTATGGGCTACGGGTGTTTTTTCACCATTTTCTTCAAACTCTCTTTCGTTATTGGCAGCTATGTCCCAGCCAGCTGACCCCGAACTCCTATCGTCTCTTGGTAGGGTATATTCTTTGCTGTGAACTCTTAAATCTCCCTATGACTCCACATCGGGTGGGGGCTATTCTCTCATTGCGCCCCTGTTCGGGTGGTCCTCCTTTCTTTAGCCTGGTCTATCGGGAAAACATTAGAGCCTTCACTCGTGTATCCAACCCTTGCTCTCATAGAGGGGATTCGAGGCGGAGGTTCTTTTTTGTTCGTCCGAAGGGCCAATCGGCTAATTTGTGGGGAGTACCTCTCCGATGGGGTTTAGGGTATGTTACCCCCAACTTCGAGACTGTGGTGCGTGAGGGGGAGATGTTGTCTCGTTCTGGGTTGCTCTCGGGGACTTATGACGTGAGTGGTTTGTTGGAATTTCCTGAATCCCTGATCTTGGCGCTGCTTCAAGAAGGGGTAGAGGCGTTCAGCCTCCTTGTCTAGCCGTTTTGCCATAATTTCTTTTTTCGTAAGTACTTCTTCGGGTCTTTGTCGTTCATAGTGCTCTTTTTCTCTTCGGGCCCATAATATGTTCTTCTTTGTGACAGGTTCGGAGATGGCCGCATTTGCGATTGAACCTTTTGCCAAGGTTTTTTTGACACAAATATCATACGATGATTATATTTTGCTGGAAGAGAGTGATTCCGATCAACAGAGTTTTGAAGAGGTGATAAGTCCTTCCTCGGGGAGAGGGAATCAGAGGGATTTGCCTATCGTAGCCCCTCCAGTTAACATTCGAGCTACCGTTGTTGGGAAAGATTCGATCTCCACTCTTTTCCAAATGGATTTTCCGATTCCTCGGCGGGTATTACGCCCTTCTCCATCGGTAGAGGTTGGGGTTATTAACATGGTAGAGGAGGACATCTCTCCTTCAGTTCTGGGCGGATCACTACCCTTAGAGGAGGGACCGGACCGTGTTGCTCGGCCACCTCTCGAGGGAAATCCTCTTCTCGCGGGGGTGCCACCCTTCGGAGAAGGTGGTTCCGTGCCTACGTCCTCTTCAGTTACAGATTTTTGCCGGAACTTTTTGAGTGGAATTTTGAATGCACCGGATTGTGAGCTAATGAAGATCCTCCCTCTATCAAGCCTTCAAGATTTAGCCTGCAAAGATTTGTGCGAGGCATAGTAGTTTTTATACGTTCTATTTAATACTAACCTTTATACCATCTTTTCGGTAATGATTTGTCTTCGTATAGATTTACATGGTTCTGAATGCCATTGGATCTCGAGGAGGTTCCTCTTCTGATCCCAATTTAGGCTATCGCCATCGGGATGAGCTAGAGAAGTGTTTATTTGAGGCTCACGATGAGATAGCTAAACTGACTGTTGAAAGGGAGACCGCTAGAGATGTTCCCGGGAAAATATTGCAATATGAAAGGAACAAATCTTGGGAGCTGGAGCGCCAGTTGGTTCTTGAAAAGGCCCGGGTCTTGGGTTTAGATAGGAGGATGGACGCTTTGAAGGACCAGATACGGTTTTCCAACGAGCGGTTGATAAGTGACACGAGGGAGAGAGATGTGGCTAATCAATGGCTGTTGGAGACTACTCGTACCCACGAGGTGGCACTGGCATGCAGTGTTGGAAGTGGTGGGTCCATCTAGCCCTCGTGAGTCCCTTCAGGAAGAGATGCGTCATTTGGTCTGTATAGGTTATTGATTGTGCCGAGATGTGGTTTAGGCTTTGCTAGGGTTTCCTTCATGCTTGATCATTCCAGAACTTGACATCCGTAGGGTCTTCGCAGAGGATTCTCCTTCGGCGTTCGAGGATTCGGTATCTCCGATAGATGATCCAGTTTCTTTATCCGGGGAGCAACATCGTCGCCTTGTCCGGGAAGGGAAGCATCTGATCGAGGATGTTTAGTGTAGGCGGGGATAATGTTGATCTCTTTGTATTGGATATGATCCAATATCCCTTTGGGGTGAGGATTTGTTGTTAATACTAAATGTTTTGTATTAATTGTTTGCATTAGATGGCTCCTCGGAGTCAGGTTGTTGTGATGACATTCTTGTAGAGTCATCATTTTGTTTTGCAACCTTTCCCTCCTCTTTTTCCTTTGATTTTTGTATCGGAGCCTTCTATATATGGAAACAACTTTTTATTTATGTACAACTGTGGCATTACATTAAGCATGGTACTTCCTAAGATTGATCGAGTTCCAAGTATTGTGGAGCACTGCGCCTTCGGAATTGGCGAGGAGATAGGTTGCGGATCCTACAATCCCCGCAATCTTGTAGGGTCCTTCCCATCGTGAATCGAGCTTGCCTACGTTCTTGGAAGCTCCAACCCGTTTCATCACTAAATCTCCAACTTGAAAAGTTATAGGTTTTACCTTAGCATTGTAGTATCGTGACATTCGAGTTTTGTATTCTTCCATCCGGATGGCTACTCGGGTCCTCTTCTCTTCGAGTAGATCAAAGGCTAAGGCTAAGTTGGAGATGTTGGTTACTTCCTTGTATTCTCAGACTCGCCAGCTTTCTATGAAGACTTCCGAGGGCAGAACGGCTTCGCAACCATAGGATAAGATGAAAGGGGTTTCACCCGTAGCAGTGCCTTGCGTAGTCCGGTAGGCCCATAGTATGCCAGGTATTTCTTCAACCCACTTGGCCTTGTGCCAATCGAGTCGGGCCTTCATGTTCTTCAAGAGAGTTCGATTGGTCCTTTCGACTTGTCTGTTTGCTTGGGGATATCCTACCGAGGTAAAGCGGTGTTTGATTTCCCAGTGGTCACACCATTTTTCTAACTCTTGGTTCGTGAATTGTAGGCCATTATCACTTACTAGGTTCCGAGGGATGCCAAAGCGACACATAATACTCCTCCATAGGAAGTTGATGACGGCGCCCGCGGTGATTCGGGCTAGGGGTTCCGCCTCTACCCATTTAGTGAAGTAGTCAACTGCCATGAGTAGGAATTTCTTTTGACCGACATTGGGGATATGGACCCGCTATGTCTATGCCCCACTTGGAGAAAGGAAAAGGGGTCAGATGGGGTTCCCATGGGGCTGTGGGCTGATGGACCCGAGGGGCGTAAACTTGGCACGGTTTACACCTTTCGGCATGGGTTTTGCTATCTTTTGCCATCCTGGGCCAGTAATAGCCTTGCCGAATCAGGCATCCGACCATGCTTTCGCCGCTGGTATGACTTCCACATGTCCCCTCGTGAGTTTCCGCTAGAGCTAGTTGGGGTTCTTCTTCATTTAGGCATTGGGCGTGGGGGCAAGAGTAGGTCCTTCGGAATAGTACTCCATCTTTGAGGAAATATCGAATGGTTTTCTTAGACATTATCCTTTGTACGGCCTTGTCCGTGGAGTATCCCTCTGGATCTTGTAAGTAGGCTTTGATTGGGATCACCCAACTGGAGGAGGGATCCATGGTGGCATTTATGTCTTTACCTTCGGTTTTCTCGGACTCGATGATCTAGAGTAGAGTGATCCTTCGGGTATGGACAGAAGCCATTTGACTGGCCATTTTAGATAACGCGTCTGCTTCCTGGTTTTGCTCTCGTGAAATTTGGAGGACTTTGCATTCATCGAACCATCCTTGTCTTTGATGAACTACCCGTAGGTAATCCTACATCATTTCTTCTTTGGCTTCGTACGAGCTATTGACTTGCTGAACAATTAGCTGGGAGTCACTGTGGAGAAGTATCCTTCTAATTCCACCTTCTTTTGCGAGTCTCATCCCGATGAGAAGGGCTTCATATTCGGCTTCGTTGTTGGAAACGGGGTAATCAATTCTGACCGCGAAGTGGAGTTTCTCCTCTTCCACGTCTTGGTTTACAAATACTATTCCCGCTCCCCCGTGTGTGCTTACAGAGGATCCATCTACATAGGCGTGCCATAAGGGCTCCTTTTCCTTAGACCCGATACCTGTCAGTTCCATTACAAAGTCCGCCAAGACTTGCGCTTTGATGGACGGTCTCGGGGCGTAAGAAATATCATACTCAGTGAGTTCTACCGCCCATTTTATCAATTAATCGCCCTTGGAGGGTGTTTTGTTAACACAGTAATCGGGTGGGAGAGGAAATACGGACGTAGCTTACATGCCGTAGGAACCAAAGTTAAGACAAGTGTTTTAGTCAGGGTATACCTAGTTTCTGCTCTGAGGAGAGTTTTGCTGACATAGTACACCAGATGGTGCTCTCTGTCCTGTTCTTTGACTAATACAACACTGATGGCCTCTTCTCCTACAGATAGATAGAGGAAGAGTTCTTCTTGAGGTAAAGATTTTACCAGCAAAGGGGGTTTCAACATATATCTTTTCAGTTCTCCGAGTGCCTCTTCGCATTGGGGAGTCCATTGGAATTCCTTAACATTTCGGAGTATCTTGAAAAATAGGAGTCCTTTATCTGCCGACTTAGAAACGAATCGGCTCAAGGAGGCCATTCTGCCTGTTAACTTTTGAACATCTTTGACCGTCCTCGGGGTGGGTAGTCCCACGATGGCCTCTGCCTTCTCGGGATTTACTTCTATTCCCTTCTCCGTGACCATGAACCCTTAGAATTTCCCTCCTCGGATGCCAAAGGCGCATTTCCTAGGGTTAACCTTCATGCCAAAATTATCCATGATGACTAATGCCTTTCGCAGGTCTTTGGGATGCTCTTTAGCAGTATTACTCTTAACCACCGTATCGTCCATGTAGACATCTACCGATTTTCCGATAAGTCAGCGAACATAAGACTTACCAGTCTTTGGTAAGTTGCACCAGCATTTTTGAGTCCGAAGGGCATTACTAAGTAACAGAATGTACCTGCGTCAGTAATGAAGCTAGTTTAGTCTTGGTCAGCTACCGCCATCGGGATTTGGTTGTATCCCTGGTCTCCGTCTAGGGTTGATAGCAGAGCGCATCCAGCAGTGGAGTCGACTAGTTGATCTATACTGGGCAAAGGATAACAATCTTTCGGGCAAGCTTCGTTGAGATTTGTGAAATCCACACACATCCGCCATCTTCCCCCGTGTTTGGGAACTAACACAACATTAGACAACCACTCGGGGTATATGACCTCCCGAATTTGCTTTAGGCTAAGCAGTTGTTGTATCTCCGAGCGGATAATTTTATTACGCTCGGGTCCCATCTTTCTCTTTTTTTCCTGGATAGGTTTGACCCCTGGTTTCACATTAAGAAAGTGCTGACATACCTTGTCGTTGATTCGCCCGGGCGGTCCTCCTTCCCACTCGAAGAGGTGATGGAATTGTTGAAGAACAAAAGTCAACTGGGCTTCTACTGCGGGTTCCATGTTAGTGCCCATCTTAATCACCTTCTCGGGGTCTCCTTCCACTAATTCTTCTACGGGTTGAACCCGAACCTCTTCTGCTTTGTGCTTCTTATTATTTCCAAGGGAGAATTCGTCCTCTTCCGAAGGAATAACGTTCATGCGACATTCTCTATCCTTGGATTGAGTTCCTCGGACTTATCCGATACCTGAGGGGGTGGGGAATTTTACCTTGCGATGCAGGGTAGAAGGGATTGCTTTGAAGGCTCGGATGGACGGCCTTCCACATATAGCGTTGTACGTTCGTGACGAGGCCTCCACCACCCAAAATTTGGTGGATTCTGTTCTTCGAAGGGCTCCCTCTCTCCATGACATCGGAAGGATCACCATTCCGTCGGTGCGACAAGCTTCTCCCGAGAAACCTACTAAGAGAACCTCTGCTACTTCTAGTTGTTCTTTCTTTAACCCCATAGCCAAATAGGTAGGAAGGAATAGGACATCCACATAGCTACCCGTGTCGACGAGGATCCGCTGGATTGCAAATCCGTGGATAACGACCGTGATTACTAAGGGGTCCTCGTGGGGGTAAATTATACCTTTCAAATCCTCGAACCCAAAAGTAATACTAGGTAGCTTGGATCCCTGAATAGAGCATACGGGGGGCCCTTGTTCTGTCCGCCTGGCTTCTTTTAGGTATTTCTTCTTCTTACTTTGAGGCGCTATTGAGATATCTCCTCCCTCGATCATATTGATCGTTTGTCCCGATGGGGCCTTATCTTCATATGAGTTCGGGGGAGGAGGTAAAGTCCGATGTCCCATCGTCCTCTCTTGTGAGTTCTGTCGACGATCTTCGGTCCACTCTCGGGGTCGCCGATGTTCCGTGGTCCTTTCTTGTGACCGGCGCTGGGAGTTGCTTCTTCTTCTTCTCGTTGGTGTGCCCATAGGTTTTATGATACCACAGTGGTGTGCCCATAGGTTTTATGATACTTACAATACTTACCCGTGTCCTTTTCTCTATCGGGAAATTTGGTCGGCCGTGGCCAATGTAACTCATTGTTGCCTCTCATTACGTTAAGTACTTCAGGGGGAGCAGTAGTCATCGGGGGTAACGGTACGGGTCGAAGGAATGTTTTGACCACACCACCCTCGTCTTTGCGATGGGTAGGTTTTCCTTCCTTGCTCTTCTTCTTAGCTTTTGCCTCTCTTTTGGCACGCTCCAGGTGCTCGTTGTCGTCCTGTTCCATGCGCTTCTTCGTACCTTCCGCTTCCTCCGTCAAGATGTAGACTTCTGCCTTTTGCATGAGTTCATTCATGTCCGTGACACGATTTCCCATGAGATATCAGAAAAAAATCCCCTGTTCGAAGCCCTTGCGTTAATATGTTCGCCAAGATGGTTGGACTGACGTTAGGGACATCTAACGCCTCGTCCGTGAATCGTTTTATATATCCTCGTAGGGATTCATCTTTCCGTTGTTTAACCGTGAAGAGATGAGTGATAGATTTGGGATACCGTCGGTTGCAAGCAAATTGTCGTACAAACAGGTGAGCTAGTCGATCAAAGCTCGTAACGGAGCTAGGAGGAAGGTGAGTAAACAAAGCTTGGGCTCGTCCTCTGAGAGTAACAGGAAATACGCGGCATAAGACATGGTCCGGGGCAGAGGATAGATCCATTCCAACCAAGTATTGATGGATATGGCCTTGTGGATCCTTTCCATCAGCTTCCCAGGTGTACAAGGGAACATTAACGGGCCGCATCCCCGAAGAGACAGAAGCTAAGGCAATTTTGGGAGTAAAGGGTGAAGTTTTGAACGTGGGCTCTTCCTTGGGGGCCATGGTTTTCTTAATATCGCTCAGCTCTTTACATAGGCCATCCATCATTCCCCATAAGGTATGATCAGTATCTCCACGATATTCTGAGAGGCGGGAAATTTCTCCCCCTTGGCCCCTCCTCGGGGTTCTTTCATAATTAACATACCTTTGTGATTCTTGCAGGGGTTCGTGGCGCCAGGAGACGGGAGTAGGGTTCCATCCCGCATGGGGTGCGCCTTCTTCTGAAGGGAAATTTCTATATCCGGGAGAGACAGAGGGCCAGTTCCTGAAGTTTCCCCCTCTGATTGGGAGTTCGACAGAGTTTCTCCCGAGTCGTTGTGGTGACCTTGAAGAATCTCGCTTTCAAACAGATCATCCATCCGATCCAACGCTTGTTGAAGTTTCTCGAGGACAGATTTTATGGCTTTCCCACAGACGACGCCATTTTCTTAACAGGTTTGATATTATTTCCTATTTAACGGGATTATTTTTGGGTTGGAACGCCCTGCCCGTAATTCAAAAGCGATGGCTTTATAACGGAGAATAAGAGAGGCGAGAATATTCCTTCCTTTATTTGCTGAACTTCACTCCTCAATTTTCTATGTGTATGATTGTATCTGTCCCTTCGAAGTCTGCTTTCTTCAATCGATCAGCTCCCTTTATATAGAGTTTGTTAGGGACAGGTGTCGTTATGCATGTGTCTTAGTAAGGTATAGGTGTCGCAATATGTGTAAAAGTGTAAAAAGATAAGATAAGGTATATCTTTAGTCTACTGGATGCTGACTAAGCTGATCTTTGCTTCTTCCGATAGCTCCGAGGGTTTCCGAGGGGTTGTTTTTTGGGATGTTATTTTTCCGAGGGGCCCTATACTTGATAACGACTTGATGGACCAGTTGAGACCTTCTTTGGGTGGTGTTGTTGCTTCGGTAAAGGTTTATTCTGGTGTAGGGGCTTCTGTATATGTTCTCCGAGGGGCGTTTCCGCCTTTGACTTGGGCTCCGAGGGTTTGGCATGGTCTTCAAGGGGTTTGACTTAGTCTTCGGGGGGTTTGACTTGGTCTCCTGGGGGTTTGACTTAGTCTCCGAGGTCTTGACTTGATCTCCGGGGTCTTGACTAGGTGTCCGAAGGCTTGACTTGGCACTCGTGAAGTCGTATTTTCTTGTTCAAACCCTCGTGGGGGGGGGGGGGGGTCTTCCAGTAGCTCTTGTATTTAGATCTGGTTTTGTTCTTAGATTTGGTCTTTCAGAATGATGTTCCGAGGGCAATTTATGTTGAGGAGTGTTCAGCAAGCAAGTATTCTCACAAGGTTATGGGACTCGAGGTCCGTTGTGGTCCCTCTTGGCGCATTGATGGATATCGGAGTCGCGCGGATCCATCGGGGTTTAATATTTTTCCGATGCCGCGTTGATATTTCTTTTTTTTTATTCATCGTTGACTTTCCAATGGACGCTTAGGTATCTCCTCGGATGTTCCTTCGCACCGCTTTGGGTTAGTGACCGAGGGGTGTGGTAACATCCGATGGGCCTCCTCATTGGGAGTGGGTACATCTCATCGGAAGTACTCGTGACAATAGTATTGTCCATATATTATTTCCTATATTTAGAACTAATATTCTTCTTGATCTCATATTTATTTTTCACGGTTAACAATTTCCTTCTCTCCAACAAAAGTTTCCATTGCAGAGAGTTGTTTTGGGCCCCACTTTACTCTATGCCACGGATAAAATCTTAATGGATGGGAATGAACATTCTCATGCAGCCAATTTGGCTGCAATTACTTAGTTTGGTTGTAGTGAAAGCAAATAAGTAAAATTAATTCTAGTTTGAATTAAGACTGCCCCTAATGTGGTGTTTACAAATTCTTCTCAAAAAGTCGAAGCTTATTATTTAAGTTAGAGTATTTATATGCAACTTTAAAATAAAACATAAGGTGTTTGGATTAAGCATCAAAAACTGATTTCGTCATGACAAAGCGTTTGAAAAAAATAATATTGATTTTTCTGATTTTCTTACAAATGTCTAGGACTGTCCATCGGCCGGTTTGGTTTGATTTCGGCCAGTTTTCGATAGAACCGCATAACCGAACTTCGGAAATATGGCCGGCCAAAACCGAACCGAACTACATTCGGTTCGGTTCGGTTTAACTGGTTTTGAACCGGTTCAATTTTTCGGCCGGTTCGCAAAAAAAAAAAAAACAACAACTTCTTGATGTAATGTTGTTGTATAATATTGAGGCATAATGTTTTAAGAAAGTTTTTTTTTCCCTTTATGTGTATCATTACTTGAAAGTTTAAGTAACAATCTTTTTTTAGCAAGCATTAAGAGAATTGAAGCTTCTTGAAATAAATTAATGATTGCTTGAATGTTTTTTTCCTCAAGAATCCAAGTATCTTGGTCATATATGATTTAATGATTATATCCAATACGAGTTACGACATATATGATACAACTATTAATTAGTTATACTATTTTTATAAGATCGGCTAATTAGTTATTACTATTGATTTGAAATAGCAATCCATAAACAAAGTAACCAATACTATTATACTAAGTAGTTAGTACTATTGTACCATAAAAAATGTCGCATCACCAACGGCAAGTTGGCAAGGCACAATCACGATTCACGATTCACAAATTCAGTCCCATCTCATAACGTTAAATAATATAATAATGCAAATTCAATCCACAAATTAAATACGAAATATCCATAAATATGCAAATACCGAATAATCCAAAATTTATGTCGGCGCATAAATAAGCCTAACATAGGCATAACCACATAAGCTAATGCTTAATCAAAATCAAAACATCAATATTCATAACTCATTAAGAAACAACAAAACATCGTGATAACTGATAATTAATATGCCTCCATTTGCTATGAGTCTATGAAAAGTTGGCAACCGTCGCCTCTTTTTGGATCACGGGCTCCTACGTATCAAAAATACAAGATTATAAAACAGAAAATTAATCAACGAACAATACAAAAAATACATTAAAGCACTAAGTTCACAAGTAACATATTCTTACCTTTTCAATAAGGATTAACTCTTCAAATACCTCCTCAATGGGTATCAAAGGTGACTCATTTAGCCAATTTTGTGCACATATCAAGGCTTGTGCTGAAAATGGGGTCAAAGAGGATCTAAAATCCGAGATAACTCGACCTCCAGTACTGAAAACTGATTCAGAAGCCACACTTGATATAGGCATAGAAAAGATATCCCGAGCAATCTTGGCCAAAATTGGATAGCGAGGACTTAGTACTTTCCACCATCCTAAAATATCAAATTCCTCGCCACCTACCACCTCGGTCCACCTTTCTGGCATCTCCGCGAAATACTTATCCACCTTGGTCACATCATCAACACCCATACTAGTCCTTTGACTCAACAATTTCATCCTATCAACTTGTTTTTGCATACTTCTTCGCTCAAATTCAGTAAAATTCTCCACATTGGCTTCAGGAGTTTGAATATACGACGAAGAAGTAGTAGAAGGTGTTTGTGATGGCCTAAGAGCATACCTATCTTTGTACTCGAAGTATAATTGCTCAAGACATAACTTTGCCTTCTTTGCCATTCAAATCCCAGGAACCACACCATGCATCTCAGTCAAGATCACCTCAACATAAGCTATCTTCTTGCGAGGGTCTAAAATGACCGGGATGTACAATAACATGTTCATATCAGCTTCTCCCCCCCCCCCCCCCAATATTTCTCAATTTCTTTCTTCATCTTAAGTGCAACCTATATTGAGTAATAACAAAATTTAGAAAATTAATATATCATTACATTAACTTTTTTGCAATTCTAAATTATTTTACATAGTAATTACTAATTAGTAAGTAGACAAATTGCTAACCTCCTGCAATTGTGGATCTTCATCCTGTGCTACATCATCCTTGATCACACTGTACACATTTGCAATTTCATCTAAAAAAATGTTTGAGGTCACATACGATGTACCTGATACCTTTTCTGTAAGCTTTTCAAAATGTTGCAAAACCTTCGTCAATTTTTCCACTGAAAGCCAATCAACTCTTGTTGGAGGGCCAACATCTTTGTATGTACCATTTTCACCACAAAAATCTTGTTGAAAATGTGAATCCAATCTCGCGTACCTGCCAAATAAAAGGCTTATAATCAGTTACCTTACTCACAATATGAAATACATGATAAGTAAAATATTGACAATTATTTATATTAAATACCTCTCGAAGGATGCCTGATACTTTAGTGCAACATTCAACATCTTATAAGTTGAGTTCCATCGTGTTGGAACATCCAGCACCAAGTGTAACTTGGAATCAATGCGTTCATGCTTGCAATATTCAGCAAACTTCATCTCTCTCATAGGTGACTGTCTAACATACCTTACCACAGCCCTCACCCGATCAACGGATACACCACTTTCAGTCAAACCGTCCTTCACCACAAGATTGAGAATGTGAGCAACACATCTCATTTGTAACATTGAACCACCTAAAGGACAATTATTTCTTGCCTCATATCGATCCGCCAAATACTTCAAACAAGAATCATTTGAAGTTGCATTGTCCACCGTGATTGAAAAAATTCTTGTTATACCCCATTCATCCAAACAATTCTCGATCAAAACCCCGACATCCAATCCTTTGTGCCTTGGGCATGGGATAAAATTTAGAATCCTCTTACAAATCTTCCAATCTTCATCAACAAAGTGCCCCATCAAACAAAGATATGTCAATCTCTGGTTTGATATCCACGTATCAATAGTGAAACATATCATTACATCAGCCTTTGCAAAGTACGCCTTCAACTTTTCTTGCTCCATCGCATATATTTCTAAGCAGTCTCGTGTGGCTGTCGATCTGGAGATTGTCTGAACCATAGGGCACACAATCATCATGAATTTCCTAAACCCTTCATTCTCCACAAATGAGAACGGCAACTCATCCATAATTATCATCTCCATTAATGCCCTTCTAATAGCCACTAGATCGAGCTCCCAATGTTTACCCAATTGTCTACTACCTTCGGGTACATTCGCCCATGTCATTTGTCCCATATAAGATTCAAGCGTGTTGTTGACGTTTGCTTTTACATCTTTATATATCCCACAATTCCTTAAATGATTCAACAGGCTAGATGTACCATTTCTCGACGAGTCGGCAGCATAGTGTGCTACCTTGCAATGCAGGCAACATGCCCTCCACTTTTTCTTCACGTCCCTATACTTTTCAAAATGGGCCCACACCCACGAACGTGTTCTCGACTTCTTTCTGTTTGATGTTTTAGGCTTTGACTTTGAAGCCTTAAACTGTTTTGGTGTTACATGTTTTGAACCACGGGATGGAGGCGGTCCCATTGATTTGGAAGCACGAGGTGGTGTCGAATTTGTTGTCTCAGTAGGTACTGAACTCGAAACCTCTGTATCCATGCAATCATCGAAAAATGGCCGACCGAAACCGAACCGAAAGTAAATCGGTTCGGTTTCGGTTAGATCGGTTCGATTCGGTTCGGTTTTGGCCGGTTCGGCCGAACCGACCGAAATTTGGACAGTCCTACAAATGTCCGTATGTATGACATACATTATTAATTGATATCTTTTTATTCCATATAAAAACAATTACAACTTGAAAATTATTACAGTTTAACAAGCATTAACTACGGTAAGTTATAAATAAAAGTGCTGAAGAATCTTACAAGAGTTACATCAATATTATCACGTCATATTATTATTAGGTTAATAACTGGTATAATTTAATTTAAAGCATTAAAATGTGACAATTTAATTTCACCGGAGATTTATGTTTATTCAAACTCGTAAGAATAAACATATTTTTATTTTAGCTTTAAAGTTATATACTAGTGTAAACTATACTAGTGTAAACTGAACAGATCACTCATGAACCGGTGAATTTTATACATCTTAAAGTCGATGGACTTGATATTTGAATTTTATACATCTTAAAGTCGATGGACTTGATATTTGAACAACTCAACGTCGTAATAATAGAAATATTAAAATCAGTTTTTGAAATATCTAAATCATGATTAAAAATATTTTGAGTTACTAAAAATAGTAATTGATATGGGCATTTCCCGCATATTGGGTCAGGCCCAAACCAGGCCCATTTTGGAGCACATCGGGGATTACTTTCGATGTCATATCGGTAATCATCACCGATATGGTACTGTGTTCCCCGGATCCCGAGGTCTATAAATACGCGGTGCCCGGATCCCAAAACAAGTAATTTATTATCCCTCAGCTACCGCTCGCCACATCGAAATACATCACCGATGTCACTTTCGACATCTAATTCGATATAGTGACTACATCATACGCCTGCGACACGTCATAACACACCATCACCGATCTCACATCGGGGCTCATCCTCGACGTCACATCGAAGGCAATCACCGACGTCCTTTCGATCTATCTACCGATATTCCACTCCCATCCAAGCATCCAGGCGTTGGTTCGAGGTGTTCCAGACCAAGTCGTAGTCTAGGCCTGATTTGAGATAGACTCGTTGTATTGCTAGACCATACACTTGTAACCGACACTCGTATATATATATATAAAATGATCTATTGCCAAATCAGTGGCGCCGTCTGTGGGAACACCAGTTCCCGGACAAGGATGCCGAGATGCAAGGAAAGAGGACCCGATCCGAAGTTAGTGGAATTGTGACTAGGAGCGCCAGGATGGAGGGCACCCAAACCCCACAACACCCGACTGATCGAGAACAGACAGTGGCTCGAGCCGAGAGGGAGCCCAATCCACCACAAGAGCAACGAAGGCGCGGGCCGCGAATGCAGGTTCGACCCCAGTCGCACCAAGTGCGGCAGAACCCAAGATTGAGGGCCCGCCCATCGAGGACCACGCAGCTGACGTTCTAATGACCGAAGTGCCAAATGCAGATTTTCCCGGCCAGGAGGAGACAATGCCCGCGGGACAGAGTGCCATTCCCCCCGCCGCCATACCCCCGGAGATGCTAGCGCAGATCAACGCCTCTGTAAAGGCGGCGCTTGACACTACACTGGAGGCTTTGCTTCCGCGACTCGCGGAACAGAGGACAACGGACGTTCGGGCAAGGCCCCATGAATCCGGAGCGGGTGAGGGAAATGCAGGGCAGGGATATAATGAACATGAGGATACAGGGGACTCTTTCAGAGAGATATCGCCCGCGGCTTACGATAGGGCGGAGAGACGAGGCCCCGAAGCCCTAGATCGAGAGGTAGCGAGAAAGATGGAACGACTTGACCGCGAGAGGGCGGAAGTAATCCGGAGAATGGAACGCGGTCGTGACCGGGCCGAGATCAATGGTTCAAAAAATAAGGATGCAGAGATACTGCGAGTAATTTCAAGAAGGATGGAACAGCTAGACCGCGAGAGGGCGGAGTTAGCAAGGAACGTGACTCAGAGTCATGGGAAGGGTCGCTGTAGGACCCCGTTTTCTGATGAGATTGAGGCAGAGGTACTGCACAGAGGAGACAAGATTCCAACCATAAAACCATATGATGGGAAGAGTAACCCGAGGGGTCACATCCACGCCGTGGAGAGTCTCTTGAACCTACAAGATTTTTCCGAGGGTATTAAGGCAAAAATAATGGCGACAACACTGATCAGAGCAACATTAGGCAGGTTCAACAGAATAGAGGTTAGATCTATTTCGAGCTTCGAGCAGATGAATGAGAAGTTGGAGAACCACTTCTCCAGTCAGAAACAAATGAAGACGAGCATGTACCATCTCGGCGAATTCATGAGTAGAGAGAGAGAGAAACTCTCGGCGAATTCATGAGTAGATTCAATGAGGAGCTACTGAAGGTAAACAACCCCTACGGGGGACAGGTGTTGCAGACCCTGTTCAGGGCAATGACACACAACCGATTTGCCAAAGAATTGATGAAGCTCGCAGAACCTACCATCAGTCGGATGAACGAGTTGGCGCATACTGTGATCTACGAAGACGCGATGATGGCAGCTAAGTTTAGACCCCAGGAATCTGGCCGGGAAAGGGGTAGGGAGCTATGGAACAAAAGCAGGGGAGGAAGAGACAGGTCCCCAAAGAGATATACCCCCCTCAATCGGGACATTCGCACTATCTTTGCCGTCGCACAAAGCAGAAATTGGCTAAGTTCGCCTCGAAAGATCAAGGAAACAGATTTCACCAAGAAGTCTAGACGCTACTGCGAGTATCACCATCAGAAAGGCCATGACACGAAGGATTGCTATGACCTGAAGGATGAGATCGAGAGATTGATCAAGGATGGAAGATTGATAGAGTTTGTTAATGCAAGCGGGCAGTATGCCGAGTCAACAGAACGGTCCCAATCCCCAAGAAGGGAGGGCCTGAAGGCAATTGAGAATGGGCAAGGACGCGATGCGATACATAATGCGCCTTCGAGGGGGGTCATCAATGTGATAAGCGGTGGGACTGCAGGAGCGGATTCCACCAACCAGAGGAAGAAGATAACTCGCGGATTGAACGAGGACCGGTTCGTTGGATTTACAACGTTGATCCAAAACGAGGATCTCCCAGACGAGGTTATCACGTTTTCCGGCAAGGACCTTTTGGATCTCAGCCCCGAGGCTATCCGGGCAGGCGAGCTCAACTGCCCCCTAGTTGTTCAGCTTGATATCGCTAACTACGCTGTACACAAGGTACTCATAGACAACGGCAGTTCCACCAACATTATGTTTGCGCATGCTTTGGAGAAGATGGCACTCGGCCACCACATAGTTGAACAGGTCCGTACGCCATTGGTAGGATTTGGTAGAGCATAGACAATTCCCATAGGGCAAGTTAACCTTCCCACATCGTTTGGACGAGAACCGCACATGCGAACTATTAATGTTCAGTACACAATCGTGGACCAACCGTTTGCATACAATGTTATAATCGGCAGGCCGGCCCTGAACGCGATAAGAGCGGTGGTATCTACATTCCATCAGAAGATGAAATTCCCAGCAGGAGGGGGGTCGGAGAAGCGGTCGCCAACCAGAAGGAAACTTGGTTCTGCTACATCACTTCTCTTACGTTGCCAAGAATTAGTGAAGCAGATGAGGAAACAATCGGACCAAATCAAGATCGGCAAGCTAAGGAGTGATCACCATGATGGACACAAGACAATATTTTAGATTTCAGTAGTTTTTTAAATTACGCTCGAACATTTGAAACATTGCCCCATCGCGGGTTAAATTGTAAACTTAAAACAGGGGGAACTACGCCGGTCTGATTCCCACTCAACGGGATACGTAGGCGGGCTGGGTTTACCTGGCCTTCGACCGTTATCCGTTATTACCTTTCTATTTGTTGCTTGGCACAATCTGATATTCGATGTAGGGATATGTCCTAAGCGGACATTGCAGAAGTGCAGAGAATTGCACAAACAATGGGGGAATATCCCCCCAGATATATATTTAACACATAACCCTCTTACAGGTACAACGGGTACAAACGTGTACCACGGGCATGATAGAGCACGACGGAACCACTATTTCTTGTGTAAAACAGATATTCCCAGATTGAGAGAACATCCCTCAAATAACACATGCAAATCATTTCGTGCTTACGTATTAGATGTTATGTCGAAAATTTTCTTGTCTATGATGTTTTGCAGGGCTCAAGGACCTACATATTCGACGATGACACAGTCACCAAGGGACATAGTCAAAAAGACGATGAAAGGGCTCGCCTACAACACAAGAAAAATCCCCTGTTATAACGGGGTCGATTCAAAAAAGTCCATGTGATAACGGGGCCAATCCAAGAAAATCCCCTGTGATAACGGGGTCGATTCAAAAAAGTCCCTGTGATAACGGGGCCAATCCAAGAAAAATCCCATGTGATAACGGGGTCGATTCAAAAAGTCCCTGTGATAACGGGGCCAATCCAAGAAAAATCCTCTGTGATAACGGGGTCGATTCAAAAAAGTCCCTGTGATAACGGGGCCAATCCAAGAAAAATCCCCTGTGATAACGGCGTCGATTCAAAAAGTCCCTGTGATAACGGGGCCAATCCAAGAAAAATCCCCTGTGATAACGGGGTCGATTCAAAAAGTCCATGTGATAACGGGGCCAATCCAAGAAAAATCCCCTGTGATAACGGGGTCGATTCAAAAAGTCCATGTGATAACGGGGCCAATCCAAGAAGACATTCCCTGTGATAACGGGGTCGAACTTAATTTAGGTGAAGAGCCTATTTCGTGAAAATCCCATAAATCAAGCTAGGTGAAGAGCCTATTGGGTGGAAATCTCATAAATCACGTTAGGTGAAGAGTCTATTGGTGAAAATCCCATAAATCAAGCTAGGTGATGAGCCTATTGGGTGGAAATCCCATAAATCACGTTAGGTGAAGAGCATATTGGGTGAAAATCCCATAAATCAAGCTAGGTGAAGAGCCTATTGTGTGGAAATCCCATAAATCATGTTAGGTGAACAGCCTATTGGGTGAAATCCCATAAATCAAGCTAGGTGAAGAGCCTATTCGGTGGAAATCCCATAAATTACGTTAGGTGAAGAGGCAGGCTCTATGGGCCCCTAACCATAAGAAGAATATCCCCCACACACAAAAGTAGTGACAGATTATCCACGTTTCTACCAACCCCAAGGAAATTCTAATCATTCCTTGACTGACAACAGACAGATTAAACGAATCTTATCAAATTCGAGAACGAAATGACTGCGCCTCAGATATCGGAATATTGCATATTCTATCATCATGACAATAAAAGAAATCAACAAGTTATCAGGCAAGGACACGCAGAAAAAACCGATTCAATCAACAAGTACAACTATAAACCATATTACAAGAGGCAACTGCGCCGAAAGAAGAAAAAAATACAAACTCCTAGAATCTCAACCAGGATAACGAGGGGCCCCTTTGATGTGTATTAACGCCAAACTCTTCTGCTCGACGATGTCGTGGTATTCCGACTCCAGTTCTAGATCTTCGTCATCATCGTCGGAATCCTCAGGAAATTCCCCGTCCGGCCCCTTCAATGGGTTTATGGCCGAAGGGTCGTAACCATCCTTGAAACCACCATCCAGCTGGATTTGACCTATGACATAGGCCTTGGCTTCTTCCCATTCCAGCAAGCCCCGCTCAGCACATATCATCTTATACGACCGACTCAGAAGGAACTGTTTGGCCGCACTGGTCAGTTGGCTTTTGCTCAGCGTCATGCACCGCATGTGCCTTTCAACATGGGCTAATTGGTCCTTCAGAATTGCGACCTCAGCTTCAAGGGCCTCCCGACGAGATGCTTCTTGACCAGCAATAAGGCGAGACTCATTAAGCTCTCCGATCAACCTCTTATTGTCATCTAACAGGGCCCCAACATTATTCTCGCTAGCCTTCAGAATATCCATGGCCTCGTCTCTCTCATGCTGGAGTTGTACAGCGGCAACAAGATCGTATTCGCCCAGTTTCTCGAGCAAACCATTGGTAACTCGGAGCGACTCGGCATGATCCGCTTGACCCTTAATGGCCATCGTCAAGAAACCTTTCAGAAAACCAGCCACCTGCATGTCCACAATAAGGACTGGATAATCAGACAAACGAAAACCCAATGGACGTCCCAACATCAGCGTGATCCCCACTTGAACATCAGCGTGATCCCCAATAAGACTACTTACAGAGCGAAAGAGACCACCGTGATCCCCACTTGAACTACCCTCTTCTTTCCTTCTCTTTCACCCCATGGACGTCCCAACATCAGCGTCAGGTTGAGACTGCGAAGCATTACCCACCCCGGCAGTATTTTCACTCGAGGAGGGCACAGACTTCTTCGCATGCTTGCGCACGCCCTCACGACCCCTTTTCTTCACAAGTGAAGGTGTGTCATCGGTAGCAGTTTCGGCTCCCGGTTGTCTGCGTTGCGCTATCGCATCCAGACTACAGTACTCCACCAGCTCGGCTGTGAAACATATAAAATAGAGGATCGAGAGATAGATCGAGGGGAAGATATCAAGTTACAAAGATATAACACTTATCGAGCGTAGAGGGACCGTTATAGCGCACGGGAGATATCCCACTTGCTCGTAGAACTATGTCACTACACAGTAGGGTACCGTCGTATGGATGGTTAATCAACTTCCTTAGGAACTCGAAGCTATGTGCAGTAGGGCCGACATCGGCCGGTCTCTCATATTTGGTGTCTTCACACCACACGCTAGGAAGCGCATCAAACTCACCAGCCGTCCTCTCCTGGATATACATATACTCGCACTTATTCCCGAGTCCGTAGCTAGATTGAGTATAGTACACGAACATAAGCCCCGTATGGGCTCGCACACACAAAAACCCTCTATCACCACCCTTCCTATTTACCATAACGCTAAAAAGCTCCCAGAACTCGTTAGTTTCGCAAGGGGCACCCAGCGCCCTCATGACACATATGAAAGCTACGATGTAGCCCAGAGAATTGGGGGATAGCTGTCCCAAACAAACCCCGATACTTTCTGTAATAGCACTAACCGCAGGATCAATCGGGAAGCGCAGCCCATTCTTAAAATGCTTGGCACTGACAGTAATGCAGCCATTTGGTGGAGTATGCATTCGTTGATCGGCACTGGGAAATATGATCTTATACCCTTCCGGAATGTCATACTTATCAGAATAATACCCGGCATGATGAGGGACATGAGACTTCATATCCTCGTACTTCTCAGAGGTCTTATACTTCGGGGGGCTGACCTCAAAGCCCCATTCATCCACATCAGGGCTGGCAGCTTCGGGCGGAGCAGAAGATTCGGCACCGCCCTGTTCACGAGTCAGTTGTTCAGGTCCAAACATCTCATTTTCAGAGAATACGGCTCCACCCTCTTCAAAATTTATTTCAGGCAAATCTGCACCAACATTACCTCCGGCAAACGACATATTTAACGCTCTAAAAGGGTGAAAGGCAAGATCGAAAGTGATATCGAAACAAGTATCGAATTCGATATCGAAAATTCAAATCAGAGAGGGATGTCGAAAGCGAGGTCGAAATCTATATCGGAAGTCAAATTCGACGTGTCTTTTGAAGGGACAACGAAATTTCGCTAGAAGCCAAAGTGGGTTTTTTACCTTCCTGACGGCCCATTTATAGATACCGGAGATATTAGATCGAAACTATGTTTCGATATAACATCGTTAACTATATTCGATGTGATGAAGAAAATGGAGACGGACAGGCGTGCAAGGGACATCACCCTACCAATACACAGACGCCTTACTACATCGAAATACACTTTCGACATTAGATCGAATATGAGTTTCGACATAAGATCGAAGCTAAAACCCGACATCATACCCTACTACGCGAAGAGCCGTGAGAATATAACAACTGCCCCCGCAACCCCATCATAATTTTCAAGGAACCCAAATACCAAGGGGACTAGAATTCAAACGAGGATCTCAAACTCGGCGTTCATCACAAGTGCACTCCCCACAAGTTTGATCTCCGTCATTTGAACTGGCGAGACGAAGGGTACAGGTAACCCAGAAATTTTAAATTAAATTTGCGAATCCTTATCACTAAGATAAGAATCCCCAAATTGGGGGACTACATGATATGGGCATTTCCCGCATATTGGGCCAGGCCCAAACCAGGCCCATTTTGGAGCACATCGGGGATTACTTTCGATGTCATATCGGTAAGCATCACCGATATGGTACTGTGGTCCCCGGATCCCGAGGTCTATAAATACGCGGTGCCCGGATCCCAAAACAAGTAATTTATTATCCCTCAGCTATCGCTCGCCACATCGAAATACATCACCGATGTCACTTTCGACATCTAATTCGATATAGTGACTACAACATACGCCTGCGACACGTCATAACACACCATCACCGATCTCACATCGGGGCTCATCCTCGACGTCACATCGAAGGCAATCACCGACGTCCTTTCGATCTATCTACCGATATTCCACTCCCATCCAAGCATCAAGGCGTTGGTTCGAGGTGTTCCAGACCAAGTCTACACGAGACACGTAGTGTAGGCCTGATTTGAGATAGACTCGTTGTATTGCTAGACCATACACTTGTAACCGACATTTGTATATATATATATATATATATATATATATATATATATAACGATCTATTGCCAAATCAGTAATCTATTTTAAATAGTTTTAATACTTGATTACTAAAGATAATTCGTTAACAAATATTATTATTGTGCGTTGTTGAATTTTATTAGATGGTTTTAGATGTTAATAAAAGACAAGGATATAAATGTAAACTATATGTCATTGTTTAAAAAAATTTCACAATAAATTAAAAATAGGTCCATACTAATTTCAAGATTAAGTGTACGAATTTCTTAAAATAGCTTTCAAAGTAAAAGCTAAAATTGCAAATCCTCAATTTACTTTTTTATTTAAGTTTGAAGTTGATTTTAGTTTTGTTGGTAAATTTGTGAACAGTAAAATAATGCTTTCGGCAGAAAAAATCTCATTTTCTGTGCACTTCGCGCGACTCCATTTTTTATTATTTTATGTTTAGTATATTAAGGTTCCGTGGGGTTTTCGACGATAAGTACAAAGTGTGATATTATATGGTAACTTCTCTTACATTCATACTATTTTGTGTACACGCACACATACTTATACATAACATATAAAATTGCAGCTATCAAGAAGAAACGAAATATGAAGACCGCCAAACTATAAATATAACGAGATTCTTCCAACACCATTAAAGGTACTAGTTTGTCGTGGTTGTATGTCACTCATAGGATTAATGTCTGCGTAGGTTTTCTCGTAATGAGGATTAAAAGGAAAGCATTATTTTATTGTGGATTGGAACTTGAAAGTATCTGACTAAAGTCAGCAAAAGATCTGTTCATATTACTTTTTAGGCCTAACTCCTCTTAACCACCGTAAAAAAAATTCAATTTGAACGTCACTAATTTGACAATAGATTATATATATATATATATATATATATATATATATATTCATATTACTTCTTAGGCCTAACTCCTCTTAATCACCGTAAAAAAATTTAATTTGAACTTTACTAATTTAAAAATAGATCTCATATATATATATATATATATATATATATATATATATATATATATATATATATAACGCATTATTTTATTGTGGATTGGAACTTGAAAGTATCTGACTAAAGTCAACAAAAGATCTGTTCATATTACTTCTTAGGCCTAACTCCTCTTAACCACCGTAAAAAATTCAATTTGAACGTCACTAATTTGACAATAGATCATATATATATATATATATATATATATATATATATATATATTCATATTACTTCTTAGGCCTAACTCCTCTTAACCACCGTAAAAAAATTCAATTTGAACGTCACTAATTTGACACGTTCACTAATTTGACAATAGATCACATATATATATATATATATATATATATATATATATATAATATGATGAGATGGAATATTACGAGTGTTGTGCTACGATTTTATTAGGTACTATATCTCCTATCGCCAATGTTAGCTCTATGATGACTTTAGTCTGTAACATCAGATGCTGGAGATAGAAAGTCTGACCAGTCTCACAGCTGATGTCGAATGTGATGTCGAAGGTTACGTAGAAGATGATGTTGAGGACACGTCGGGAGTGATGTCGAAGACACATCGGGAATAATGTTGAGGACACGTCGACATTATCAGGCACCAAAGGCATCTAATATATTGAACCGCATATGAGGCATGGGAAAACAGACTCAAATATTGAGGTGGTGCTATAAACTCGTGTCGAGTTAGGAGAGTAGATCACCGAACTAAATTTGGTGGAGCAATGCCGCGCGCTTTTGCAACTTTATTGGGGAATTGAATTTAAATGGGTTTCACGCAAGGCTAATAAAGTTGCGGATCATATGGCAACTATTTCTCATTGGCAAGAGGGTGCAAGTGTTATTCTTAGATACGCCACCCGTTAGTGTTAGTTTGTTAGCGGTAAACTCTGCGTAGTCCTTAGTCTTTCATTCCTTTATTTACCAAAAACAAAAAATAATATATGGCATAAATTAGTATGTACCGCTTGTACTATCAACTCAAACTTCACAAGCGTGCTAGTAATATAGCAAATATCACGAACAAGACCTACCAAAAGAAATGCTCTCAAGATCCCTCCCCAACCTGACCTTAGAGCCACCGCCCCCGTCGCACCCCATACCCTTGCCCCCACCACTTTCCTTGTCCTCTCCCCCATATAGCAGGCCACTCGAACCGCCCCTTACCTATCAACCACCGCCACCACCGCCCAACTACCGGTCAAGCCTCCTCTCCTCCACCAACCTTCTCTTCTTTTCTACTTAGCTCTAGACGTTGGAGAAAACGACGAAGGAATCCATAGCAAACCCCACTGACACTGAGATAATGGACCATGGGCTCAGATTACCATAATTATCACCGAGATGCGCTGACTGAGGGGATCCTGTAAGAAATCACTCATTATTTAGACAGTAGACATCTTGCGTACCATCCCTGACATGGGAACCAAACTACAACACCTCTAGAAGCTCACTTAGCTGATCGACATCACAAAGATTCGCCAGGTTGCTTACTTGGTACGTCAGATTAAGCAAGGCGAATATACTATCTCGTTGGCGGGTGACACGTGGTTTCTCTTCAACTGCTACCTAGTTGTCTGTCAATGGAACCTTAATATCTTCGTATATGTACCTGGATCCAACTCCCAAGATTGCCAATAGAGTTCTACGACTTTGAGGCACTTTTCAGCATTGCGGGACTATTTTGTCACCTAACAAAAATTGATACCCACACTTGGGCCCGTTATGCTCGTTTTTTTGTCGAACTAGACACACAAACAAGCATTGCCAGCTAAGATTCGTGTTAATGGCCACCTTCAAGACGTCACGTATGAAGTCAAGGTGGATTTTTGCTTAAATTGTGGCCACATGGGCATACGAAAACTACATGCCAAACACCACCCACCCAGACGACCCAATCACAAACATCAGAGATTGTCCAACCACAAGACAAGGATTAGCATTTCATGATACAAGACAATCATCTCGTCGCACCAATGGAACGCCCCCTCCGTTGTCCGACCTGCAGGTCAGGCTAAGACATCACTTAATCCTAACTCGGCCCCAGTACAGACCCCTGCACCTAAAACCCAAGTTTGGGTACAAAAAATCCCGACAGTCACCTCTCTCCAAGCTCATGAAATTGTCCATGAAACTACGATTGCACATTCACTTCTGGATTGTCATTCGGAGTCCGATTCGCCACAAAAGCATTGACAGCATCAGCGGGCAACCGACTATACTGGGCAAGCACGCCACACCCAACACGAAAAAATATGCCACGTTAGGGGCAAGGACCACAAAAATCCGAAAAAATCAACATGTCACATGATGATGACACGTGGATGAACAACATGATGGATATGATCGCCACTTCACAATCACTTGCCAGTATGGCGCCGTTTAGCACCACGTTGGACTTGAATTGCCAAGCGGCGACAAAGGCTGTGAGGTGGCATTACATGTCACCATGCCATGACGACGCATGGCAAAAATGGGGCCAAATGGGAGCCTTATCTGTCACTTAACCCCCCAGGGGTGACATGTTGCCCAATAGGGCCCACGACATCCCTTACCCTCCCAACCCCGCGGTCCCCTCCCTTCTTTCGATTCTGACCCACAACCACCTGTCATTGTACGCCACCACTACACCACCGACTTGTCGCCCCAAACTACCATTAATACCGCCAACCCTTTTGCCTCCAACCACCGCACACACCACCACCACCGCACCCACGCCACATCATGCCGCCAACTTGCCACCCACAACCGCCCCAACCAACCCCAGTGTTTTCGAAATCGAATCGGTCGAACCATGGTCCGACCGATATAACACAATATATTATAAATATATGTAAAATATATCTTGCTACAAAATTTTGTTAGTATCAATTTTATGAAACGAAAATTTATTAATTAGTTTCTTCACTCTTGATTGATAAGTTTTTAATCATAAAATTCATAATTTATTTCATTTAGTTCTTTTATTATTTAGAAATAAAGAAAATTAAATTCGAGTATATGATTAATAAACTACGCATGTAGTGATTTAAGTTTTAAACAAATATGCATAATATTTCATGAATTGTAATTATTGAAGTGTTCGGAAAAAAATAATCACTAGTCTAAGAACATTTAGTATATAGAAGAAAATAACATAACAAAGATGGTTTATAGTATAATACTACTAAGCTATAAAAAGTACTAGTATAATGTATTTTTATATGAAAAAGTATATTTTATCTATTTATTATATATATTAATAAGTGTGAAGTGTACTAATTCTATTGTAGTTCAATTGGTTAAAGCTTCTAAGTCTTACTTTGAGGTCTTGGGTTCAATTCCACTACCAAAACAAAAAAAAGAATTTAAAATTAAATACACGAACCGGTTCAACCACTACCAAACCGGGTCATTGGTTCCCGATTCTTAGAGTCACAAGTTCTAGAATTCAACCGGATCAGCCAAGCTACCGGTTAAACTGGTTTGACCGGCCGGTTTGATCCAGTTTTAACAACACTGACCAACTCAAAACTACTAATGCACCCCCGTTGCCGCGCCACCATCACCAGTACCACCCCCACTTCCAATTCAGCATTGCTGCCATCATCATTACCAAATCAGGTTCACAAACTCCCAAAGCTCGTTCAGATCAAACAACGATGCCCTTCGAGCCAACGAGACACTATAGGAAATCTCGAGTTCCGACGAGCTATTAGCATAGATATCAGTCAACATCCCCGTTATCATCTCAACAAACCTAGCCCGCACTTACAGTCACTGCCTCTAACTTAGGACAGAGACCCCAACAACCCCACCCCGTTCCATACAGAGACCTCGCCGATGGGGGGACGAAGGCAACACCGCCGCTTCGAGCCGCTTAGGGCGACGATCCCCCTGCTCACCCGACTGCCTAGTCTCTGCACCCCAACGAGACGCTCCTTAACAGAGTAAATGTCTTCCAATGGGTATCTGCAGTGATCGTTCCCCACATGGACTGTCTGTCCACCCTAGGCCCAGAAATCATAGGTTCCCACAATGGCATTATGATGGGGAGCGGAACACTGATGTGTATCGATATCTAGAATGTCCGACATGCACTCTTCCAGCCGGAGAACCATCTACCCATTACTCTACATCAGAGGGACCCCATAATTCGGGTGTATCTCTTACCGAATCATCTTTTGGAACTAATCTTTACTATAGCTTATGTATTATCTTTGTAGATTGAAGTACGCGTGACGCAGTTCAGCTTCACGATCATGACCACCTCCTCCAACTTACAATACCTTCCATCCCTCTTGTTTCCTATAAACAGTTTGATGGGCACACCGCCTTACCTCGTTGCCAGCGACCAAGGACCGACATGCCCTCTTCCATCTCCCAATTCTTATTATATGTTGGAATGTTAGGGGCGCTAACGGCCCAAAGTTCCTATCGACAGCACATGCACTCATCCGACAACAAAATCTAATAGCGTTGATACACGTGGAGACCCACTTCAAAGGTGACAAACGTGTTTAGCACATCATTGACATGATTAATATTTGTTTAGTCCTTTAATTTGGATACCTCACCATTTTTGTCCCTTAATTAGGTAGGTCGCCAAAAACGTCCACTAAGTTGGTAAATTGGTTCGCTCTCCGGCACAAACTCAAAAATGCCCGAAAAAATCCTATGTGGAGATTGGTTGACTCCAATCAGCCCGGTTTGACCAATGTAATTAATTTTTTAATTTTTTTCCATGTTGCATATCCACATAAGCAAAATAACTAAAAAATAAAAATTAGATTTTTTCTTTAAATAAAAATTACCCTTCTTCTTCTCCCTACCCCCCCCCCCCCCCACAAGCACCACCACCACCACCACCACCAATATCAACACCACCATCACCCCCAAACTCGGCTCCCCACAACCCCTCTCCTCCAAACATACCCAATCCCGCCACCATCATCAAATTATATCAAGTCCGTCGCCCTTCGCCAAACCCACCACCACCCTTCACGTTACCTCCCCTCCCCACCTAGCCGCCGCCGCCAACTATATCACTATATTTTCTTCAAATTCATTTTCGATTTCATCATTAAACGCCTTCTTCGATTTTGATTCCTTATAAACATTCAATTTCGAGTTTGTGTTGGAATTGGAGGGTGGTGGGTTTCGAGTTTGTGTTGAGAATTCATGGTGGTGGTGGTGAGTTTGTGTGTGGGGATGGGATTGGGTGTGTGGAGGCGAGTTTTGGGTGATGGTGGTGGTGGTGGTGGTGGGGTAAAAAAAACTAAAAAATTTTACTTTATCTTTACTTATTTTGCTTATATTGATATGCCACATGGAAAAATAAAATAAAAAATTAATTTTATTGTTCAAATCGGGCTGACTGGAGTTAACGGTCTTCACATAGGATTTTTCCGGCCATTTTTTAGTTTGTGTTGGAGAGGGGACTATTTTACCAACTTAGTGGGCGTTTTTGGCGACCTGCCTAATTGAAGAACGCAAATAGTGAGGTAGCAAAATTAAAGGACTAAACAAATTTTAATCCCCATCATTGACCAACTCTTGTTCGAAGGGCGCTCCATTGTCTCACCCCCTTGGCTACTCGAGAGGTATATGGGTTTTGTACCATGTGCAGTAGATCATACTCTAGACCCTCACCATCGATGCGTGCTCCGTGCACATGGAGACACCTTTCATACGAACCAGAATTTTTGTCTAAGTGCAATCTACAATCCTCCTCAACCCACCCAACAAGAACATGTATGGGACACTCTTAAGTCTTATGCATCTACTGTTATGTGCACATGTAGGTCATTTTGGTGTTTAAATGCTATCTTACATGACAACAAAAAACGCAGCGGTATACCCAACACATGGGCCTCCATGTCTTGGTTCCATTCCTGTATTGGAACATGCGGTCTCTCGGACATTGGTTTCTCGAGACACCTGTTCACCTGGACGAACCATCGTATGAGTCGTTCCTTCATCTGCGGAAGAATGGACAATTCTTTGCTAACCTCTTATGGATTAACACCTTCCCTTCAACCCAAGTTCGCCACTTGGCCTCCCACACTTCCGATCACTCTCCCATCCTACTAGATCTCTTTTCACCTGAACCAACCCCGACATGGCCATTTTGGTATTAAATGTCCTAGGATCTTCACTCGATATTCTCAGTGGTGGTAAAGTTCCTTTATGAGGCCTCAACCAGTGCAGCGTACCCATTCTATACTAATTAGCATCATTTTGTGACAGAAGTGAACGTAGTGTGAGAACCTTGTCTTCCAACTTGCTTCTTTCCAATTCCAACTCTGAAATTTCTTGCCTTAACTTATCACTAATCCCGCCCTGCATACCTTTCTTATGGAGTGCACCCTTTCCGATGCCTTTACTTGCGGTCTAGCCCAAAGGGAGCTTTCCTTGGCCGAACGCTTCGAGAGTGATGGATCTCTGACAAGGACAGTAAAAAAAAATTCCACCTAGCATATGCATCACACCGCCGCCGTATAAAAACAATCCAAGGCCTCCGAACAAGCACTGATAAATGGGTCCATACCACGGGAGAGATCCTTCACGAATTCTAATCATTTCTTCATGTCTCATATACCTTCTCTCCACCGCCCCCCAGCTCCCCATTGCGCCCCTCTTCCCTCTTGAGCCCTCATTCTACCCGTCACTCCTTCGGCAAATGAAAGAGGCAAAAATCAGCGAGCCAGCATTTAGCATGGGGCCCACAAGGGCCCAGGTACTGACAGCCTTATCAGCCATTTTTTCCAGCAATACTAGAACAAAAGCCAACCCCACATCACAAGAATGGTGATCAATTTCTTCACCACTGGCCATATGCCCCCTGATATAAACCAAACCACCATTGTATATAAGTGCAATAGATGTGTTCAGACTTAAAAATCCAGGTACATCTTATGTAATCATCAACCACAATCGAGAAGTATTTAAAACCATCATATGATTCAATGGAATAGGTACCCCATACATCACATTGCTCTAAGTACATATTCAATGGAATAGGTACCCCACACATCACATTATAATGAAATATAATTGCTTACTGGAAAAGAGAGTTTCCATTGTTTTGAAAAATGTCAGGTTTATTACATGTAGTAATTGAAAGAGTATGGACATAAGATGGTTTTTCCTTAGAAGCGTGGACTAGTCTCATATGCCTAAGTACATAATTGGAAGCAATATTATTACAGGAAACAAAATCAGACAAGTTGCATGAAACCATAATTATGGGACTTGAAACACTTTGTATTTAAATGTATATATTGTCAACCAATCTAGAAAAATCAAACATCCTCTTCATGGTATCCTACAACAAACACAAAAAGAAAGAGAAACAAAGAGAATCCAAGAGTTATCAGTGAGCTATAAAACTGAGAGCAAGTTATGAGTGAGATTTGCTACATACAACACATTGATCAGAGCAACATCAGCATAAAGTTTGACAGAACCAATGTGCATGGCCTTAGTGTGACTATTGTTAGGCATGTGATAGTTACACAAACAGGCGTGGTTGCACCAGTCAGAACACTTGAGTAGCACATAAAGTGGTTTGTTTCATCTATGTCTAGAATCCAAGTATTTTCATTGAGACTAGTGGAATCAAAATATTAAGTAAAAGCCATAGAGTTAGAAATACTAGAGATAGATGTTGTTGCATAGTGCTTAGATTTATCTTGTGTTGGATTCGGTGTAGGAGTGATCAAACTCTAGGATTTGTTGAAGGCCAGAAACAACTCAAACAACCCCGTGTGAGATTGTAGTCCTCCACTTCGAGTAGAAGATTCTTTAGAGTCCTCAACAACAGCAGAACCATAACTGAGTTAGTAGAGTGACCAAGATTGTCTCTTTCATGTTGGACCTTCCCAACCAGGTGGATACCCATACAATTGGAAACACTTGTCAATTGTATGCCATGTGTATCCACAATGAGAACATTTCAGTTTCTTTTTGTCCTTCTTATCCATATGAGGTTTAGAAAATCTTGAGGCATTGTTCGTTACTAAAGTGAGGCTAATTTTGTACATTCTTGAAAACATTGCAGTGCATCAGTAGGTAACACAGTGGATTCATATACAATATGACTTTGGTTTTCTTCCTGTAACAACATGGAATACACCTTGAACAAGGGAAGAAGAGGTGACAACAACAATATCTGACTGCGGATTGCAGAGAAACTATCATATAGGCCTACCAAGAACTTCAAGACACTATCATTCATGTTCTTATTAACATTGCATTTACATAGTCCACTAGAACACGTTATTATTGTCCACTAGCTCACAAATTCATCCCATAGGGCACGGAATTCGTTGTAATAATCCATCATTGACAAACAACTTTGAATAATTGTTGATAAATGACTTTTGAAGTTGATACACTCTAGATCCATCTGTACAATCATATCGTATTTTGAACTCCAACCAAAGTTCATACGCATTATATGAAGATCAGTTGTAATTGAATCAGTAACCATGGAGGTACCAAATTTCATCTGATTCAGCAAGCATTGGTAAGGATCCGTCTATAGTCCTTGTCATAGAATTTTTCTCCAACGATTGAAGAACCGGTAAAATCATGCGATTCGGGAAAATACACGGAACTTAAATCCTCGCTAGGGTTCTTAGTGAAAATCGTGGTAGATGACAAAGCAGAGGAAATCATTTTTGTCAAATTTAGGTAATGTGAATCGATTAAACGATGAATGTGATCAGAAATCAAAGATCAATTGCAGATTCAACAGAGAATCACAGAGAACATAGAAGAAACACAAATCGCGATCAAGAAAAATCGCGCAGAGAAAGAAAACGAATAGATCGTGAAGATTTCATGGAGAAATTTTGTAGATTAGCATCGGAAATAGGATTCGATAATACCATATCATTTATTTGCATAATCAAATCAAAAATTCATCAGGGTTTTATTCAAATATTCATGAACTGAGTTATTCAGTTTTGAGAGAGATCCCACAAATTGGTAAAATCAAAAGTGTGTTGTGTGTGTTGTTACACGCCTTATATACATGGCGGTAAACTGTGATTAAGCTAGCTAATTAGGATTACCAGTTAGTTAAAAATAAATTACACAACTTTGCTATTTTCCGAAAGCCGTTGTGCTAACAGTCAAACGACTGTTTGAAACCTTTCCCAAAATGGAAAGTTTTTCTTATTTTATTCTGCATGCTGAGACGCATTTAATAATTCGTTAGGAACAACGAGTTTTCACATTCCAACCTCGGTTGAAATGCGATTCTCACCAAATTGAACGCAGATTTGGGCTACTTGATGCCGTGCATTCTTCTAGAGCATATAAGTAATTATTTATCTTCGACGGGGTTGCCTGACTACAAATTCTCTCAAGGAACCTTGCAAGGTTGGCAACCCCTTCGACACAAGGTCCTATATAAACTCATTCGAGAATGATGGCCTCAATGTTAGATAATAGGATAGATTTACAATCGAGTCGATCATCTAAAGTCATTCAGTTTACGTCCTCTAGAATACTTACCAACTACTAAATGTGTGGAATAATTATGACGAATCACACTTGGTTAATAAGAAGTTTTACATGCAATCAAGATATCACGCGTTAATTAGATTCACAGTGGTGTATATACGATGGATTATTATTTTTAAATCGAATGAATATATTTTAATTATCCCCAGGGAAAAGTATAAATAATTCATTTTTTGTATATATGTTATAGGAAAAGTCTATCAAAAAGCAAAAAGAAAAGAAGATAAGCTTGGTCTCCCCGTCAATGTTCATTTATTCCACGAGGCACACAATGCAGAAAAAAGAAAGAATTGACAGCTCGATTGGATGTTGCTGTTAGATTTGCTAATGACAACTTTTAGTCGCGATTCGACTAATACAACATGAATGGTTACGTAAGGGAATTAGTTAATGGAAGATGACATAGTTGGTTTTAGATACTTAAAAACCTTGACCTAGATATCCCAAAAAGATATTGTAGGAATAATTCAGATACACCTAGAGATTTGACTAGGCGTCCAAGGTTTTATACCGATAAATCACAAAATGAATAGACGGTGGAGATATCTCATCCGTTGACAATAATGATATATATATATATATATATATATATATATAATCTATGAAGTACATATATGATACAACGATATATAATGAATATAAATATATATATATATATATATATATTTCCAAAAAAATGAATATATATAACAATCTATGAAATACATATATGTCTCCCTAGCATTTTACAAATGTCCTAGTCCCGATGGCTATAATTTCAAGTTTGTGAAGAATTTCTGGAGCATCTTGAAAGATGATTTTTGAAAATTTCTCTCAGAATTTTACTGTCACGGGAAACTCGTGAGAGGCATTAACCCCTCCTTTATCACTTTACTTCCAAAGAAGACCAATCATGTTAGTATAAAAGACTACCGTCCCATTTCTTTAATTGGATGTGTTTACAAGGTTCTTGCAAAGCTGTTAGCGACTAGACTCTAGAAAGTTCTCGACAATGTTATTTCAATTGAACAAACCACTTTCCTGAAGGGTCGGCTAATTTTTGACAGTATATGGATAGTTAACGAAGTCATTGATGATTTGAAAAGAAATAGAAAAGAGGCATTGATTTTCAAAACTGACTTTGAGAAGGCTTTTGATTCTGTTAGTTGGAGCTACTTGGATCATATGTTGGGCGAGATGGGATTTTTTACGAAATGGCATAGCTGGATCCAAGCTTGCCTGAATTCAGCCACTACCTCAGTTCTAATAAATGGATCACCTACACCAGAGTTTAAAATTTCTCTAGGTCTCGGACAGGGGGGTCCTCTATCCCCGCTGATGTTCCTAATTGCCGCCAAAGGTTTATGTGGTTTGGTGAAGAAAGCAAATCATTTTCAGTTGTATAAAGGAGTTAAAGTCAGACGCAATAATATTGAGATCACTCACCTTCAATACACCGACGACACAGTTTTCTTCTATGAAAACGTTGTTGAAAACACACGTGTCATCAAGGGTATTCTCCGGTGTTTCGATCTAGCCTCTAGACTAAAAGTGAATTTTGTTAAGAGTAGTTTATTTGGTCTAAACATGGATGATAACCCGCTTCAGCGACATGCGACAAACTCTTAACTGGACTACAAGGAATCTCCCTTTCAAATATCTTGGTTTGCATGTCGGTGCAAATCCCCGGAGAGCAGAAACGTGGAATCATATCCTTCATACAACTAGGACATGCTTGCAGGATTGAGAAGCAACATAATTTGCTTTGGAGGAAGATTGGTTTCAACAAATTCAGTACTTGTCGGGCTTCCAATTTATTTCCTTTCCATGTACAAGGCGCCAAAGAAGACAATTAAAAATCTTACAGCAGTTCAAGGTAATTTCCTTTGGGGTGGAAACAAGGACACCACGAAAATCCCTTGGGTAAGGTGGGAGGTCGTTTGCAAAAGTAAGGAATTGGGCGGTTTAGGTATCAAAAACTTGGAGACTTTCAACGTTGCGTTACTCACTAAATGGAGCCCCTTTAAAAATTACATCTTTTGTTTGGCGAGGCTTTTTGAAAAGAATTCCTACAAAAAACTGTTTGCGTTCTAGAGGTGTACTACATGATGGTTCGAATGAAGGATGAGGTTTATGCGGGGAGGGTATTGAATCAGTCGACCACCTTTTTTGCTCTTGCAAAATTTCTCATTCAATCTAGATGTTGATCTTCAAATGGGTTGGGTTCACTGCAGTGTTTCCGAGCAACATTACAGAGTTTTACACATATTTCAAATTCACTTTTCCTAGAACACAAGGAAGGAAATATTGGTGTTACGTGTGGTATTTCACGATTTGGTAGATTTGGTTGTTACGTTATGGCATCTGTATCAAGAATGATCAGGTGAAATGTTGATGGGTTAGTTGAGCTCGTGAAGGAAAAAGTGTAGAATTGGATTAATGTGAAAAGCATAGACTTTCAGTACTCTTTCACCGATTGGATAAAAATTTCCTACTTGTTGTTTGTTACTCTTCTGCTTGGATTCTTTTTTGCGCCTGAGTTTTTTTTTTTTTTGTAATCTTTTGTCGGGTTGAAATTGTCCTTGATTTTCTTTTTGTTGGGTGTGCATGTTTCTTATACTCCTTCTAGATATTTTTAATAAAATTATCTTTTCTGATAAAATAATGTTAATAATTGCAAATGTTGATCAATAAAGAAGGTGTAAACCCGTTGCACCTCATATCGTCAATAAGACAATAACTAAACTTTTTAATTATTTACTAGTCTAAATACTAGAAATCAAGTTAGGATTTCGATAGATAAATATAACCGTAATTCTTTCTAAAACCTTGTGTAGATAACAAAAGGGCAAAACTCATTTTTTGCCCTTTATAATATCCCAAATTTAAGTTTTGTCCTATATTTTATCTGGCCACAAAAAAAATCATTAACTTTCAAAATTTCAACGATCATGGAGGTGTAGGTGGACGGTCGTGGATGGTGGGGTGGGGTTGGTATGGAGGAGGAGGAGGAGGAGGAAGAAGAAGAGGTTTTTTTATCTGCTTTTTGTTTTTTGTTTTAAATAATGCATAAATACACCTCAGAAAAAAAAACTGTAAAACCCTAAGACACCTCGTCGTATGTCGTTAGTATACAGAGCTCACTCCACTCGAAGGCCCAACAGTGATTCGTACAATCACCTATGTTATATGAGGGACATCTCTAACACAGTCAGATGTCTTAATAGCCCACTTGAAAGAGTCACCAGCACAAGGAATGTTAGTCATTATTAGCACAACTACCCTTAAATCACGGATGACCCGCATTAAACACTGTCATCAGATCCATTTCCACGAGTCAACATTAATGGACGTCCATCCCCACCATTAAGAAGACCAAGTTGTCACACTAATAACTACATTCAAAATCCTATAAATAGAGAATGAATCTCACCATTGTAACCAACTCAGATACACATAACATACTTGTACTCTCACTTTAGAAAAAGCAATATATCTCTTTAACTGTTTTTATATTTCTGTCTCCTTATATATTTAGAGGGCCTTCGTATTCCAAAACTCCCTCGATTAAACATTATAACATAAACAATTTATCTACACAAATCTCGGGAATCGCATTCTGAACTACATATATTCACGATAATTAAGGAATTACCCATTTTAGAGAAATTTGTGTTAATATTTTGGCGTCGTCTGTGGCAACGACATAAGAATGATTTCTTGAGCACGATTTAGAGAGAGTTTGCCTCAAAACAGCTCAAAAATGTCAATTTGCCTCGTAGAGGAATATGGGACCGCCATGGTCCCATAGAGCAGTGAAAGTGGGAACTCTCACCCCATACCTTGCACAATAGTGAGAAACCAAGTCGGACCACGAAGACCGATCATCATCTTAGGGCCAAAAGATACGAATGGGGTGATATACCCCCGCACAGATCCCATCGTCATTCATGCACGGGTTTGGAGAAGCAGCATTCTCGACATCCTTATAGACATGGGAAGCACGGTCAACATCATGTACTTGTCAACCTTCTAGCAACTGGAGCTCATAACATCCCAAATAGAACCTAGGCAGATTCCGCTCAGAGGATTTTTTGGAGCTCCCCTTATCACTCAGGGAACACTCTTTCTCCCCATGACTTTGGGACAGAACCACATCAGAGAATAGAATATTCATTTTCCACGTCGTAGAGGCACAAATCGTGTCGTATAACATTATATGTGGATAATCGGCTAATTAAGCCTTTGAAGGCATCATATCTACAGCACACCTCAAAGTCAAATTCCCCACCAGGTTGGAGAAATTCAGGGCACCCAAAGAAAGGTCACTGATAAGAGGAGAATTATAGGCAATTTAGTACCTGGTTTCTTAGACTTTTGTACAATCTTTGTGACAATGTTACTTGTTTTAATGTCAATTCATTTTGTAGTTTGAGTCGAGTCGGAGCAAAACGATGCTTTTATGGAGGATTTCAACACTTTTTTAGTAACATGAGGGAATAGAACTACGGCACTACCAATTGTGCTACTAAAGGAACCAGAAAACTGAATACAGGGCGAGCAAAAGGGTGATCGTGCAAGGGAGCTAAAAAAGCAGGTGATTTGGCGATAGATCGTATTATATATATATGCGTGTCGGTTACAAGTGTATGGTCTAGAAATACAACGAGTCTATCTCAAATCAGGTCTACACTATGTATCTTGCGTTTGGTCCGGAACCTGTTGCTCAAGGTCGGGGATGAGTCTCGATATGACGTCGGGGATGATCTTCAATATGCCATCAGTAATGATCCTCGATATAACGTCGGGGGTGAGTCTCGATATGACATTGGGGATAATCCTTGATAAGACGTCGGTGATGATCCTCGATATAACGTCGGTGATGATCCTCGATATAACGTCGGTAATGATCCTCGATATAACGTCGGTGATGATCCTCGATATGACGTCGAGGATGGTCCTCGTTATAGGAGGCAGAATGCCGACGTGGGCAAGACTATGTCCAATGTCGATATCGGGTATGATATCGAATATCTCTATTCGATGTGATGCGAGATGACTGAGGCAAGAATTGATTGCCTTTCTCAGTGTGCAGGGCGGGATATTTATAGGCGCAGCTGGCCTATATCGAATTCTATTTTCGACGTCATATCGGGGTTGATCCCCGATATGCTTGATCATGGGCCGCGCCCCAAAATGGGCCCACGTGCTAGAAACCTCCATATCAGCAGGTTGTCGCATGATTAGCGGTGCGTCGCATGCTCGGCGCACGATCAGACAAAGAATTGGGCCAGTGTCCAAAACCCGAGAACGAAGCCCATGATGAAGAAAAACTACAAAAGAAGGCTATGTGTAGCAGGTAGGGTACCGGTTTTCAGAGGAAAAACCACTAATAAATAGAGTAGAGAGCATTCTAGGGTTAGAAAAGAGAAAAAACTCCACCGTTCGTAGTGCTACAGTCGTAGTTGAAGGAGAAAGGTGAACTAAAGGAGTCAGCAGCAGCAAGGAGATCAAGAGTTCAATCTTTTCTTTTCCTTAGTTGAACAATCTATGATGAATTGTTGTGATTTGAATATGACTATGAGTAGCTAATCCTCTCAGTATATGAGGGAAATGTAGTTGATCTCATATGAAGGCACCTTGAACCTATGTTTTGATTATGTTTATTGATGAATTTGTTTTGTTTCTTATGTTGCTTGGTTTATTTGATGCACATGTTTCTCTGACAGCAAAATAGTGACATTCAATAACCTTGTATTATGTTAAATTATGCATAGGAGATTGTTAATGCAACACTAGCATAGTAGATCAGGTAGATAAATCTTTAGACCTTCGAGAATTAACGTGCTCGTGGAATTTAGATCGTAGTTGGTAACTCTAATTCACTTCTAAAACACTGTATGAATCCCATGACATGGTGAACTTCTGGTGAGGGGAAAGTGTGTAACAGCCTGGCATCATTAGGGATTAGAGGGTTCTTTAGTGCATCGAAAGGTGACTATTTTTCTACATCAACACGGAAACAAAATAACCATCAATAATTAGCGTCTTGCATAGGAGTCATTAGTATTTTGTCTATGAAGTATAAGCATTCGAGATCAATGAAAGCCATCTCTTAGATACCTTTAACCAAATCTGATTCAAAACTTTAGATAGCAATCAATAAATCAAAAAATTAAATTCTCCAACTACAATCTCTGGTTAGTTTCACTTAAGCATTCTAGTTTAGATCTCTATTTGTTAGTTAGTTAGTTAATCAATAGTTCCTAGTCTTAGTTTAATTCTTCATCGATAAAATCAAAAAGAAAAGAAAACTAATTCATTGAGTGTTCAACAATATAATCGCTAAATTACAAATATCTACTCTCTTGAGATTCGATACTTGGGCAGTAATCTTACTTTCCAATTTATTATTACTTGATTCGTGCACTTGCGACATAGTGGGATTTAGGAGTAATAATTTTGTGCTGAGATATATTCTATTCTATTACACCTAATAAATCCCCTATCAGTCACCGAGCACCAAACAAAGTCGAGCTTGTCCCACTCCACAAACTGTAACTCTCCACTTCAAGTGCTCCGAATTATTTGGGGAAACACACACTATGGTGTCCACGACATCTCCATGCGTGGAAAAGAAAGATAGGAGGAATAGCAGAAGATACTGAGAGTATCACGAGGACTGGGGAAATGAGACCAACAAATGTAGACACCTCGGGATAAAAATAGAAAGGCTCCTCCAACCAAGCCACGTGCCAAGGCAGGCTAAATGATCAGAGCATACGCCTCCTCTTAGAAAAGAGGACGAAGACTAGTAGAGGAATAAACGACATTGGATTTGGACAAGGGCGGAAAAAGAACTCTCCCCATCATAGGATGAAGGCGAAAAGGAACCAAACGTACAACTCAACAAATAAAGGTCCATCCAAAAGGCGAAAGGGAGGAACAGAAGGGGAAGGATTTAACCTTGAAAACTTCTCGTGTTAGGTACCCCTCTCTTATTGATAAAAGACAGAATCCTTTTCTCCTACACTTAAAAAATGTCACAAGACACCATTGACCATCATGAACTCCCATAAGTCCTAATATGTAACTCCAAATCTAAGCAAATGAAAATGTTGTTGCAAGACACGGTCCCAGACGAGGGGACATATCAATCAAAAATCTTTGGAAGCATTAGCATAGAACTTCCCCACTCTTAAGTGATGGTCTTTGAGTAAAAGGCTAAGCTAATTGCTTGAAGCCTAAGAAAATGTCAGGCAAGGGGTAGACCAATCGAACGCGTATTGGTAAGTTCAATTGAAAATTATTGTCAAACTCTAGGCAAAAGCGCATTGGTGAGCTAAGACCAATTGAAAAACATTGCCATCAAAAGACCAGTTGAACGTTAGCAAACTAAGTCTAATTAAAAATATTGGCACCAAAGACAAGTCAAGTGGGTATTGCCAAACTAAGTCCAAATTAAAAATGGGCATGACAGACTAACCAGATGCGCAATGACAAACCAGGTCTAACCAAAGGACATTGGTACCAAAGGGGAAAAGGTCCAAAAATAAGACAGGGCAAACTAACAACTACAATTCGAAGGACTCCGAGCGAGGGCAACACACAAAATCATGACAAAGAATGCTTTCATTTACATAAGGGAATATCAGTTACAAAAATACAATACTAAAAAAAAATGTTAAAGCTAGCCCCCTTGAGACGCCTCGGAAACAGACCCCTAGTCCAAGCTTCCCCCCTCGTCATCAGAAACAAGGCAAAGTAGGTTAATAAAGTCAGTATTGTAGCCCTCCAAAAGGAAACTTGGCCGCTCGCACTCATACGTGCTTCAGTCAAAACCTTCATGCAGATAAGCGGCATACTCATCGGCAAGATACGAACGATGCGCCTCTGAACCCTTGTACTCTTCTAAGGCTTGGACCACTACTTCGAGAACGACCTACTTGTGAGACTAATATAAGTCCTTATGGTGAAGATCCATATCCCGATACTCTTCCTAAAGCTTAAGAACTTCGTCATCTTTTGCTTTTTCAGAGCTTAAGGCTACTTCAGAGGTAGTTGCCAGCTTCTCCCACTCCATCTGCAACGTATCCATATGCTCCTATAGATGAATCTTAGAAGTGAGAGGTTGTTCTTCCTACTCTACAACAGCATGTGCCTCATTAACGAGACAAAAGATCTCTTTCGTGCTGCAGCGACGCGTCGTGAGACTTTTGCAGCTCATCACGAAGGCCCGCCAGTGCAACGGGTTTGTCGTCAAGCTTTTTCTACAATATTTTCGTAGTAGAAGGGTCTAGAACAAAAGGGCGTGATTCCAACTCGTTAATCTGAGCCACCAGACAAGGAAAATACCATAATACTCTAAAAAGGCACCTCGTCATATGCCCTTCGTGTACATAGCTCACGTCACTCGAAGGCCCAATAGTGATTCGTAAAATAACATATGACATATGAGGAACATATCCGACACAGTCAAATGTCTTAATAGCAAACTTGAAAGAGTCACATGTACAATAAAGGAATGTCAATCGTTATTATCGTAACTACCCTTCACACACGGGCGACCTACATTAAACATTGTCAGCAAATCTATCTCCCACAAGGCAGCATTAATGGACGCATATCCCAGCATCAAAGAAGACCATGTTGCGACACTCATAACTACACTCAAAATCCTATAAATAGAGAAGGAGTTCCACCATTGTAACCAACTTAGATTCACATAACATACTCTTTAGAAAAGCAATATATCTCTTTAAGTGTTCTTATATTTCAGTCTCCTTATATATTTAGAGAGCCTTTGTATTCCGAAACCCCTCCAATAAACTCTATCACATACACTTTCTTACACGAATCACGGTAATCGCATTTCGAACCACATATATACTCAATAATTAAGGAATTACCTATTCTTGAGAATTGCAGATTCTCAGTTTTTAAATTTACTATTGTAGGGTATTAACTGAGGGTAATTATTAGTCAAAAATATTAGGGATAATTATGTATAATAGCTTGAAACGCTTTTTTTTTTCAAAATAAAAGTATTAGCTTCAGCAATTTTGACGTGACAGAGTGATTTTAGAAGTTGGTAAGCCAAGTATGACTTAACACGCGTTGAGCCCAATCAGGGATCTAAGAGCATTTTTTGTTGAAATTTTGAAAATTAATATTTTTTTCTGCGGCCGATAAAATATAGGGCCAAAACAACTTAAGGATATATTATAAAGGGCAAAAGGTGAATTTTACTTAATTAGCCTGTACGTCTTATAGTTTCTACGTCTCAAAATTATATATTCAGATTCTCTAGCCAGGTGATTATTCCTTCAACTTGATTCATTAATTAAGAATGTTACAATGTATAATAAATTGATATTTAGTCTAGTGCGTATATTTATTTATTTTATGGCGTCGCCCGCCTAAAGAGAATATGAATGACAGTTTAAAGATTGAATTTGTCATATGCTGTTTGGAATTTGGATGTTTAAAAATTCCAAAACCAAGTTGATCCATATTTATTCTGTAACAGAGAGATCTTCCTAGGCAGAGGTTATCTTCAATTATTGATTGAACTGACTAGTTTAATTTTTGAAACACAACGCTACAGATGTGAATTAATGGCAAATAACTTTTTAAAAAATAAAAACGAGAATGAAGCATGCAATGAAAAGAAAAAGAACGTGACCGAATACACTTATAAACTAACATTTGTCAATATTTTTTTGAAATCATGCAATTTGGTTTTTATAATTAAAGTATCTAAATGCATACCAAAACCTCCCACCACCACCTCAACCTCCGGCGACCGCCACACCCACACATACCACAATACCCCACCACCACACCAACAACTGCCATCACCCTTCCTCCCAAAACCCACAACAAGAATTGTACCAAATTAGACTCTCTCTCCTCGACTAATCGCCTCTTTTTCTCAACCTAGTTACGAGTTATAGAAAAGAGCGACGAGCAAGATATGCAGAACACTAGCGACGGTAAAATGACGAACGCTGGGTCCCCAAGTCATTTTTCAACTTCAGAGATGCCCCAATTCACTCGACCATGGAAGAAATCTTTGATTATCCAGACAGGTGGCATCCAGCAATCTGTCTCCAACAATGAAATCTCATGCAATCTCATGCAATTGTTAGTAAGATAGCACTAAAACAGAAACGAACAGATATAACTAATTTTATTGACGAAAAATTAAACAACGGAAATTACAATAATCACAATTACCGTTACCGAATAAACCTCAATCAGATGTGAACGGAAGAACGTGAAAGCGGGAAGTCGAGGACCTTTCTATTTCCTTAAAAAGATTCGCCCTCTCTATGTGTTTGAGAAAAACGTGAGCGACTGTCTCCCAACATACAATGACTACGAGCAGGATTGCACAAGCAATGACTGCCCGGGCGAACTCGAACCATGACTTTCCTCTACCACCACATAATGAAGAAACAAATTTATCGTTGTGCAGAAAAACACTTTTTATGCGTGTATGCTATGTTTTTTTATTGATAAAACCCATATGAGAAGCGACCTTTTTTATAAACTAGGTCACGGGGAAAAAGATGAAAAACTTAGCCACCAAGGAACGTGATTAAGATAATTACGAATCACGCAAAAATCTTGAAATGAATGTAGGCACATTTCAGTTAATAAAGCTGAACACAAAATCTTATGAAAATATTTTTTAAGATAATTAGTTAATTGACTAATATTTTGATGCTTATTATTTTTTGTTATATAAAATATTACAGAAAATAACATATTTATGTTTATGCAAAACAAAAATGTTAAATATTGAGGTACAACATTTTTTTCTTTAGTTAGTCAATGTTGTGCATCAATTTCTCATTCGCTCATGTACCAAACTAGACCCAAGGTCAGTTGTACAAACCCGGTTCCTTGAATTTTCCAACAACAACTACTGTGATAATACCTCCGAGCGTATCAATATCACGGATATTGGAAAGGGGGATTATGTAACATGCATGGGTAACCTAGAAGACAACACATCTGTCCTAGCAAGAGGCATGTGGTTCCTTCTAAACCACTACCTTGTTGTACAACAATTGCACCCAAATTCGCATGGGTACGACCCCCCCCCTCCCCACAGAAAGATTTGTACCTAGATCCAACTCGTTTGGTCTCCCCTCTAACATTACAACTTTAAAGCGCTTTTTCGCATTGCCAGACTTTTTGGAAGGCCAATAAAAATTGATATGCACAAGACTACTAGAGCATGCGCGCAATATGCCAGAATTGTGCCTGATGTACAGCAGGATGGGTAGCACTAGAGAAAATGCGGTGCTAAAGTAAACACCGCGACACAAAAATAGATTGCAACCACCCACTGCCCAGTGCCACCCTAAAACAGAAGCCATATCATTACCAGAAGAGTGCCAACGTGTCACCCCATTGCTCAGACGTCACTGCCACCGCAACCTTCAACGTGCCCCTTACCTACCCATGGTCTAGAAAATTGGCCACCCCAATAAGATCAATCGCCATGATCCAGTAGCTTAGGAACACGTAGTCAAAAGACGGGGCTGCCATTGGATACCATTCCCTAAGTTCTTGACCCAATGCCATGTGATCGCCTTGCCTAAGGTAAGCTTTCCTTCTCTTTTGAAAATCAAATCTCAGCGTCCACTAGTTCAAAAACATCGAACAACTCTAACTGCATGAACAGAACACATGGAGCCATGCCATGTCACCACCTTAAGCCACATGGCGCCAAGTGGCACCATATCAGCAATGGAAGGTCACGCAGGCGCCTACATGGTGAAAATGGTCGTGTGTCTCAAAGAGAAAACAAGAGACATGCCAATATGGCATGTGAAATAACGAGTCGCCACTTGGCACCACATGGGACTCGAATGGATAAGTGGTGGATTGCTCTACCTTTTGTCCCACGTGTGACCGTGTGTTGACATATGCTGCCACGCATCAAAAGTGACATGGGGCTTTTTCGCCATGTATCAACTAGGGCCACCTTGTGTCCCTATGGGACTCGGGCAATCCTCTTCCCCTACACCCCCACCCCTTCTCTAACTACCCTCACATACACTGCTGCCTCCTCCCCACTTAGTCATACGACCATTTCCAGTTTTCCAACAATACCCACTACACCATCTCCTACCACCACCACATTTCACTAATTTACACCACCATCCCACCACACCACAACCACCCCCACCACCGTCTCCCCCGATCTATGGCCACCATTTTCAATCGTTGGCTACCGTCATCTTAACAACACTTCCTCCTACTCTACCGGTAATCACTACTGCACCACCGCATGTAAACACCAGCATTGCTACCCCAAGACCAAATGGCATCCTAGAACAACATGAGCTTGTCACACTTTCTTCACTAGAGCACCATGGATTCGTTCACACCAACTTTCAAATTCAACGAGAAGACCAAATAAATCACTGCACTAGAGTCGCTATACTAGCGCATGTTTACTAGAGGTTCGATCGTTATCTTAGAGAATCACCCTTCTATTCTCAAGAGATGACCCGATAACTCGACTTTTAGTCCAACCTAGCAATAGGCATCATCCTCAATAATCAGAGGCTCGACGCTACATTAACGCCACTGCCATGCCCTCATGGAATATGAAGACAAACTATGGCACCTACACATCCAATGGTGACTTCTCCCGACATGGACCTAATACATTTTGAGTCCAGACTAGTTATGATGTCGAGATCACAATCACCTTGCCGGATCCTACCATTTTCGGCCTTATTTCACCCATTTTTGCATTAAGGTTTCTCAACGCCGCTCTGAGGCCTGATGCATGGAGTAGAGGTGCGTTATATCTAACCTTGTGCTTGTCCCTAATCGAGGCCCACTTACCACTAATACTAATGAACGACAAATTATAACGACGTTCGTACCAGATTTATTATACTTATGCATAATCTTTGTGACAATTTTACTTGCTTTAGTATTGTGTTGGCATTTTTGTAGTTTTAGTCAAGTTGGAGTAAAATGAGGCTTATTAGAGTGATTTTAGCACAAAAATGATGACACGAGGAATGAGCGCTCTGTCGCAGCTAGTCACACAACAGAACAGAAAGACCAGAAGGTCGTGCCACCAGCACATCATTGTAGAATGTTGAGGAGGCCATACTGGGAGTGGCGCGACGATGAGCAAAAGCAGCGCGGGCCGCGGTTGAGCAGCACGACACGCCAGGTCGCGCGACTTTAGGCTAACACCAACTCATCCTGCAGTTTAAGTTGCGGTTATTCATGAAACTAGGGCAATAAGACATTATTATAAATAGGAAGGGATGACCAAGACCTAGAGGAGCACGCAATATCATGACCACATCACAAAAACACAGCGCATATCACGCACAAACCATGAAAAAAAACACATTCATAGCTATATTCCATCGCTCGAAGTATTACAATCAGTGTTGAGAGGAGATGGTGATCTAAAGAGCAAGTAAATCAGCAAGAGGAAGGCAGCGAAGAGTCAAAGAAAGAAGACACGCCGGAGTCTCACCGAGATCAAGAGTTTAATCTTCTCTTTCTTTTTACTACTTAACTTGATTATGAATTATTGTTCTTACGTTACGATCATGAGTAGCTAACTCTCTCAGTATCTGGGAGAGGATGTAGTTATCTTATATTAATGCACCTTGAACCTATGTTTTGATTAATTCTATTGATGACTTTGTTTTGTTGGGTATTATTTGTTTCTTATGCTACTTGGTATGATTGACACACGCATTTATTTATATCGATATACTGATGTTGAGATACCTTGTATTATGTTGATTATGTAAAGGAGAATGTTAACGCAACACTAGCATAGTAGATCAAGCAAATAAATCTCTAGACCTTTGGCACTAGCATTCACTGAGGAATCTAGGTTATGGTTGTCAACTCTAATTCTCTTTTAAAACTCTGTATGGATCTTATGACATGGTGAACTTATGGCGAGGGGAAAGTGTTGAATGGCCTGATATCATTAGGAATTAGAGGGTTCTTTAAGTGATATGAAAGTGCACTTAATTAATGAAGTCAACATGAGAACGAAACAAGATTCAATAGAAAGAATCTTACATAGGAATCATTGATATTTTGTATAGGAAATACCTCGCATCCAAGATTAGCAAAATCCACCTCCTAGATATATTTTCCTTAATTTATTTTACAATCACAATCAATCAATCATTCAAATTATGTATTAGTTAAATTAACAGTGGAGTAGTCTTAGCTTTAGTTTAATTAATCTTTCTATTCCATTTAAAATCTTCAAAGCATCATTTCACTTACAAAGTTCAACAATCGGATTGCTAACAAAAGATTCTTACTCTCTTGGGATTCCATACTTGGTGAGTTATACTTACTTACCATTTTATTATTACTTGACTTGTAAACTTACGTAAAGTGTGTATTACCTAGATTAATAACACATGAAAAATATGCATCAGATACTATCGTAAGTAGACGCTGCAATTAGAATCTAAATTATCAAGTCCCGCTTACCATATGTGATCTTCACGCTAGCATAGGAGCTTGCCCAACAACTAGAGGGTCGTCCGGCACAGAATAATGACGATGGCGACAACGAGACCACCCTTTCATCTGTGAGGCTCTAGAAACATAAATGGGTCACTACTCATGATCCCACATATGAATGCCAATGACTTTGAATTTCAGGTACCACTGCCTCCTCTTCTCCCCATGAGAATCATTAGTTGTCGATCTTATCTAAGGAATGGATAGAGAGAATAATAGAGGAATAAGTCTTCAATGACTTATAGGGGTTCATATATAAAACTAAGAAATTTAGGAAACAAATGTGATTTAATAAAAAATATGTGATGAGTACTTCATAAGCAGAAATAGAGAGACAAATATATAAAATAATATCGAATCCAGTCGTGACTCTCAAATATTCAATATTATGCCTCTCTACGAGGAAAAACCTCGTAACAAAATAAAAAGACATGCTCGAGTACATGTCTATCTAGCATGCGGGGTAACAACCAACTCCTGACTTTACGAGGTGCCTAAATTGATATGTACAGAGTGAAATTATTTAAACTGACAGCCTATGCTACTCAGCAGTAATTCAACACAATCCTTGGGCCCAACTTTTCAAAGGTGTCCCACTGGGTGAAACAAGATTATCACATGAGCTAGTAAACCATAGATAATCCATCGCCCTTTGAGCTATAAATCTGAACATAGTTCATTGCTCGTTGTACAATTCAAGATCAAATAGTTGTTATCACATTACAAACAGTCAAGATAATTAGCGATTCATATGTGATAAAAATGTAACAATCTGAATATAATTCAGCGATTAAGAAAAAATAGACTATAAATTATGAAAGTAAAAATAATAAATTGAATATTGCTCGTGATTTAGAAGCAAAGAATCCGACTTTTCTGTCCAAGTTCCTCAGGCCGGCTGCTAAACGATTTGAAGAAAATCAGATCAAACCTCACTGTTTTCCTAAAATTGTCGTTTTATGTCCTTGTTAACTGCGTAAATCGCTAAATAATTTCATAAGGTGTTAGTGACTAACGGTCAGTAAGTTTTCACTTCAGTTTGATAATATCTCGTACATAAAGAATAGGGTCATTTACAAGTATGATACAACGAGTCTATCGCTAAACTAGACATACTCTAACTATGCAAGTCTCGAGTAGGTTTCGTCCAGAACACCTCGAACTAACGTCAGATGCAAGGGAGAATGTCGAAATTATATCGAAGATGACGTCAAATATTATGTCGGAGATGACATCGGATCTTCTATGTCGGAAGTGATCTCCTACTTATGTCGAGGGTGGCGTTGGTGATATATATTGGAGATATATATATATATATATATATATATATATATATCAGGTATTATGTTGGATACTATATCGGGTAAGGCTCGATATATATGTAGAGTAATTGCGGATAATTAAAGCTTACCTTGATTACCGGGAAGTGAGTATTTATAGGCCTCGGAATGCGAGGACCACTCACGTGTTAAACACGTGAGTTGTACTATATCGAAGGCAATATTCGATATATACATCGGGGATGATCCCCGACATAGTCAAAAGATGGGTCTGGCCCCTGGTTAGCCCAATACGGGAAATACCCATATCATGTAGTCCCCCAATTTGGGAATTATCATCTGCGGATAATAATTTACAAATTAAATTTGAGTTTTTGAATTACCAATACCTCTCGTCCCGCCAGTTCAAATGACGGAACTCTGATGCGGGAATTTCATCGTGTCTTGAAAGAATATTGGTGGACCCCCCCAATGCAATTTGCGAATCTTCAGAGGTTCTCATTTGAATTCCTATTTTTTACTTAATTTTAATTTTATGTCGAATTTTCATCGATATAAATGTCGAATCGGTATTTCGATATAGGGTTTCCATAAATGCATGCCTTATACCCGAATTGACTATATTATACTTAAAACAAAGATTACATGCGGGGATATGCGGGGATCACGTGCCAATGTTTCTAGTTATACTTAAAATAAAGGTTAATCACGCCGAAATCGCGTGCCAATGTTTTAGTATCATATAAATAAGAGTATATAGATCTAGTAAGAATAATATCGACATGTTATTCCATATATAATTGTCAAAATGAGGAATGATGCAAAGGTATGCTTCCTTATTTGCACAAGTATGCTTAAGAAACAATGACCATCCCAAAAGAAGTTTTTGTATGCCCAACCCTATTCGATAATTAAAATTGTAAGCATTGCCAGCTTGGTTTGTTTCTATTTAAAAAAAAAAAAAAAAAAAAAACTGCCAGCTCTCTTTTTTATTCCAAGGGTATTGGATTCTGTTATGTCCCTAAACCACAAATAAAACACCAGAAGTAAATTTAGAAAAAAAATGAACACCTGGAATTTATATGTAAATGATTGTAGCCAAAGCAAGTTCACATTGTGCATTCCAAAATCCATTCAGATTTTGACAAAAACCATTACAATATTTTATGTTTTTTTCTCGCTTTATTGTTGTTCTCACTTATTACAACTTAATTTTGCAACTAAGTAATCAAATACTTTAATAATTTAATTAATAATGAAAAGAAATCATTCCCTTTTTGGAATAATAACAATCTCAATTTTATATGGCAAGTGTGGTTTGATTGGTTAGATAAACTTTTTAATAATGTTTCGAAAAGAAAGAAAAAAAGCTAATAAATTAAACAGAAAAGCAGAAACAGACAATTTGTGTTGCGCAACGAATTTATGTAATATATTCATTTACTCAACTACGTACGTTGGAATTGGGAATCTTAGTATTATATAATGTCAAAGAATTTCATAATGCAGTATTAGGCATTATTTAATAGCAGATAATTCTACAACTAAACTTTATTGTATGTTTTGTATGAGAAAATGAATGATCACAGTCACCAACCAAGTAAAGTCGACATTTCTTATGATATATAGTATGTGTATATATATCACTACAAGATTTGGGCCTCATCTGAGACGGCATATGCAGTCGCAGAAGGTCTTTTGCAACCGCAAAGCGATATTTGTTTTGCCTTGTCGAATGAGCTCGATCGCTTCTCATTCGAGACCGGCACGCAGTCGCAGTTGCCATTAACTGCGATCGAAGAAACTGGGACCGAGCCGCGGTCCCAGATATTATTTTAGACCGCAGTACAGTCCCAGAAATCCAAAGAGCATCTGAGACCGCAAAACAGATTCATAAAATGCATCCTCGGTAACCTTGATAGGATCTAATCATGTTTTCTTGTTTACTAGTCTAGATTAAATTTATCTTGTATACGGGGATATTACACTTGTTGGTTGTAGGAACGCAAAGGAAAGAAAACGCACCACTGGAAGCACAGGACTTGGGACCCAGAAGGTATACTGCCCTACTTCACCTCTCCTTTCCCCTGAAAGAGTGTGGGATCAGTGTGGAAGCATCTATCCTTTTAACAACCATGATCTCCGAGAGATTCCAGGAGAGTACAGCCGCAGGTCTGACCTGGAGATGGAAAGGAGTTGGGACTTCTTTAGAGAATTTTGACTAGGGTTGGAGTCATTGATTGTGGACATGGTATGAGGCTTTACAATAAGTCATAGCCCTAGGCTAGACCTTGTTGTATTCCTTCGCTAGATAGTGCACTGATCTGAGCATCTGTTTGTAGAGTGTTCTTGCTTTAGCTTCATCTTGGGGCATACCCCTTGTATCTTGTAAATTATACTCTTTCGGTTTCTATATATATTTACATTTTGTGCGGAAAAACAATTAACAAAATAACAAAGAAAATTACACTAAGACATAAACAAAATAAAAAAGAAAATTACATATTTAATTAAAGTCCAACATTAATAAAAAGTCCAACAATAATAAATTGTCCAACAATAACTCAACCGCCACAAGAAACCTCAGCTCGACTGATCACTATCCGGATACTCAACTCCCTCATCACCAGAACACAGCCCCACAACATAAGTATCATCCAAGGTCGTCAAGGGATCTGTGTCCTCTCGCATCCTCTGTCCCCTCATTGTCACCCCCTAAATCATCAAGGCCATGATATGCGGTATCAGATTCCATTAGGTCGGCATCATCATCATCGCTATCAACAACAAACTCTAGCGTTGTGGAAGAACTTGGAGCAAATGGATCTCGTGTTGGACGTGGCGTCCTCGAACCCTGAATCCCGATCCGTACCTAATAGATGAGCCCATGAACAGCTCCGACCGAAGCTCGCACATCGGCCGACCTGTACTCTCAGCCACATCATGTCGGAGGTCCTGCACGATGTGTAGGAGCATGTCCACTCTCGGATCCTAGGTCATCCTTAACTCGTGTTTCTCCCTCGCCAACTACCTGATGTAGTCTGGCGTGTCGTCTACCTCCCTTATGTAGGGAATATCAAAGTCCATCGGATCAGCATCAGTCAGTAACCCCTTCGCCTTCCCCTTCTTCACCTTCCCTATGGCCTTCTTCCAACAACCCGCATCCCACTCGGGCAACTCCTCTAGCGGCGGATATCTCTTCCTCAATTCCTTTAAGTACTTCTTCTGTTGATATAAAAAAGGAAAATTAGAATCAGTAATTAGAATATAAAAAGGATTGGATTCACAAAATTAATGAGTACAAAATTGAAAACACTTATGTAAGTAATCTGCAACCAGCATCCACCCACTCCCGCCTCAATGGGACACATGTAGCTCCGCCGGTCCCGGACACCTTCTTTGTATGTCCAACCTTGTACACCTCATCGTGTCGAATAGGGGTCTTGCGGTTGGGCTGATTCCTAGCCTACAAATTAAAGGAATAAGTATGTTAAATTTAAGAATCCTAAATTATGACTATATTATATTGTTGATTCAAATGAAACATAAAATTTTGCGCCTGATCTGCTCGTAATTGACGAAACCGCCGAAAAAGGTGGGCGGTGCCTTCTGTAAATCGACTGGATCGTTCCCTTCTCGCCTAGCGATCCGTGTCCTCCTGGAAAAGTTTCGATTAGCCTGGGTCCCCCAGTGAACGGCCGCCTGCGCCTCCAACGTTGTGTTTATCTACGTCTTTGTTTCACACTAAACTCTAGTTTTTCTAGATTCTTTAAGTATAGTGCCTTCATGTTGCTCATCAAACGCTTCTAGCACCCCTTCGCCTTCGTAATGAAGGCCTTCTACACCGCACGTGAACTCTGAATAACGGACCCCATAGATATTCTGTAATGTAATTAAAATTTTAAGATTATTCTTATTTTCGTAATTTAGTTATTAATGCACCAATTTATATAATATTATTATGTAATAATTTCTCAATATAAATCTGGTCCACATCCACTGTCGTACATCCTCCAGCATCTTCAAGTAGCAGGGCCAAAACTCCATCATAAACTGTTTGATGAGGCCAAAGATTGTCTTCGCGACCTCGATACTAGGTGGGGCATAATAACTATGCGGCTTAATGTAATCGTCTGCCTCTCCACGGGTGGTCGTGGTGTTGTAACCCCAATAGACGGTCCCCTACCCGGTTCGCACTACGTGTGTGCCGGTGGAGTCCCTATCGGCCTATGGCTCGGTCCAGCTCCTGTGGGTGGTCCCTATGAGCTTCGCTAGACTCGGTAGATGGCAGTCGATGCACTCCGGTCGACTCTAATGATCATGGTTGATCGACTCATGTGGACTCTGATGATCGTGGTCTAACACCAGATCCAGATGTACGGGGGTTCGGGCGCAGCTCAACTGCAGTAGGGGACTCGTCATCGTCATATGTAAGACGACGTGGTAGGAAAGGAGACAACGGTATAGATCTCTTGCCCGACCCACGAGATCGTGGTGGAAGGGATGGCTCGGCTGGAACACTAGTCGATGGGCCACGACTCGGCTGGACAATACGTACGATCGGTGTACAACTACCTCGACCACCACTCTCGGTGCTACCACGACCCTCACTACCAGCACTAGGGCCTCCAGATGCACTACCTCGACTGGGACCTCATCGTAAAAGAGAGCCACCACGAGATGTATGTGGCCGAAGCGGAGGAGCGTCTGGCATGATGTTCTACGAACTAAGGAGAAATCTCTAACTTAGAACATTTATACATTGTAGAGATTTCCTAAAATACAATCGTAGTTTGACAATAGATCGTTTATATAAGTATGGGTCGGTTACAATGGAGTAGAAGGGAAATACAACGAATATATCCTAAAAAACTAGGCATAATCTAGGTGTCTCGATTAGGCTTGGTCCAGAACACTTCGAACTAACGCCTCGATGCTTGAACGGCAGGGGTATATCGGTGATCATGTCTCATATATATCGGTGACCATCTTCGATGTGATATCGGTAGTGCGGAGGTATGACGCGTTAGTGGAGCACGTAGGTTATCTCGATATCGAATACGATATCGAGAGTAAGATCAGTGATTTCTTTCGATGTGACGCGTGGTAGTTGAGGGATAAGAATTGATTGCTTTGGGATCCGGGCATCGCGTATTTATAGACCTCGGGATCTGGGGCTATATCGGTGATTATCACCGATATGATATCGAAAGTGATCCCCGATATGGTTAAATATGGGCCTGGTTAGGGCCAAGCCCCATATGCGGGAAACGCCCATATCATGTACTCCCCCAATTTGGGGATTCTTATCTTAGAGATAAAAATTCGCAAATTTAATTTTAAATTTCTGGGTTACCTGTACCCTTCGTCCCGCCAGTTCAAATGATGGAGATCAAATTTGCGGGGAATGCACCTTGAGATAAATTTCGCTGGAATCCCCAGTGCAGTGCATGTGTAATTTGAGGTCCTCGTTTGAATTCTTCGTTCACCGTACGAGATTTTGAATTCCTCGCACATAACTTGACTATAATGTTTTTTTATCCATATCGAATATCAGTACCGATGTGAGATCGAAATTCTATTTCGATCTAGCATCTCCGATGTTTATAAATAGGGCTTCCAGGGAAGTGAAACTCACTTTGTCTTTTAGCAAAAATTCGTTGTTTCTCCGCAAAGTACGTCGAATGTCAATTTCGATATCGTTTTCGATATCTCTTTCGATATGTTTTCCGATTTATTTTCCAACTTGGTCCTGATGTTATTTCCATATTTATGTATATATATGTGCCCAGATATTTTAAGTTAAATAACTAACCTTGCCATGTTTATTCATTTCAGGCTTTATCGTTTAATTTGATTTTTCTCACTTAGCGCGTCAGTATGTCTTGCCGGTAACAATGTTGGCTCAGGTTTACCCGAGATGGATTTTGAGAGGGTCAGAGTGGAATTTACTGAAAATGAAATGTTTGGGTCTGACCAGTTGATTGGCGACCAATCTGGTGTTGAATTCTCTGCTCCGCCGGAAGCTGACGGCCCAAATGTAGATGAGTGGGGCTTGGGGATCAGCCCCCCAAAATATAAGACCTCGGAGAAGTATGAGGATATGATATCTTACGTTTCTTATCATGCTGGTCATTACTCCGACGAGTATGACATCCCTGAGGGGTACAAGGTCATATTCCCTAGTTTGGATCAACGAATGCATACTCCACCGAGAGGCTGCATTACTGTTAATGCCAACCATTTTAAGAACGGACTGCGCTTCCCAATTGATCTTGCGGTTAGTGCTATCATAGCGAGCATCGGGGTCTGCTTGGGGCAACTATCCCCCAATTCTCTGGGGTACATCGTGGCCTTCATTTGTGTTATGAGAGCCTTGGGTGCCCCTTGTGGAGTTAATGAGTTCTGGCAACTCTTTAGTGTCATGGTCAACAGGAAGGGCGGTGATAAAGGGTTCTTCTGTGTGCGGGCCAAGGGGGTCTTAGGTTCGTGCAATATACTAAATCCAGTTATGGATTTGGTAATAAGTCTGAGTATATGTACATCCATGAGAGGGCGACTAGTGAGTTTGATGTGCTTCCAAGTGTGTGGTGCAAATACACCAAATATGAGAGACGAGTCGCTATTGGGACAACTGCACATAGCCTCAAATTCCTGAGGAAGCTGATTAACCATCCGTACGACGGTACCCTTCTTTGCAATGACATAGTTTTGCGAGCAAGTGGGATATCTCCCGTACCTTATGACGGTCCCTCTACTCTCGGTAAGTGCTATGTCTTCACAAATCGATGGCTTTCTCCTGATTTATCTCTTGACCTTATGTTTCATGTATCTTGCAGCTGATTTGGTAGAGTACTGTAGTCTGGATGGGGTAGCGGAATGTAAACAGCTGGGGGCTGAAGCCGCTGCGGAAGAAGCACCTCCGCTCGTCAAGAAGAGGGGGCGTGAGGGCGTACGCAAGAACGCAAAGAAGACTGCTTCCTCATCGGGTGGAAATACTGCAGGCGTGGGTGGCGCCTCGCAATCTCAAAATGATGTTGATGTTGGGACGTCCACGGGGCCGAAAATAAGGAGGGAGGAGGGTAGTTCAAGTGGGGATCACATCGGTCTATTTCGATCTGTAAGTAATCTTTGTGTCTATTGAATGCTTATTTCCTTTGGGTTTTTTATTCGATTGAGTAGCTAATTCCTTATTGTGAATGTGCAGGTGGCGAGCTTTTTGAAAGGTTTCTTGGAGATGGCTGTTAAGGGCCAATCGGATCACGCGGAATCACTCCTGGTTACCAACAGTTTGCTCGAAAAGCTGGGTGAATACGATCTCGTTGCTGTCGTGCAGTTACAACACGAGAGGGATGAGGCCCTGGATATTTTGAAAACCAGCGAGAGTAATGTGAGAGTCATGTATGACGATAATAAAAGATTAATCGCAGAGCTCGATGAGGCTAGACTTATTGCTGGTAGTGAGGCGTCCCGACGGGAGGCAGTTGAGGCCGAGGCCGCAGTTCTGAAGGACAGATTAGCCCAAGCTGAAATGCACACGGTGCATGACGCTGAGCAAGAGCCAATTGACCAGTGCGGCCAAACAATTCCTTCTGAGTCGATCTTATAAGGTAATATGTGATGAGCGCGACTTGCTCGAGCGGGAGGAAGCCAAGGCCTCCGTTATAGGTCAAATTCAGCTAGAATGTGGTTTTAAGGATGGTTATGATCCGTCAGCCATAAATCCGTTGAAGGGGCCGGACGGAAAATTTCCTGAAGATTCTGACAGTGATGACGAAGACCTGGAGCCAGAAGTGGAGTATCGTGAGATTATCGACCAGAAGAGTTTGGCGTTAATCCATATTAAAGGACCTCCTCGTTATCCTGGTTGAGAATTTAGGGATTTTTAATTTTCCCCTTTTTGTATATAACTTGATGGTTTACCCGTTAATTCAATCAATCCTTCTTGCGTGTCTTGATTTTATATTTGTTCACACGTATCTTGGCTAATCCCCCTCATCACAAGGAGGTGCTTCTGTTTCTGTTCTTTAGAGTTCGACCCCGTTATCACAGGGACACCGTTATTGCTCAAATGTTTAGGGTCGACCCTATTATCACATGGGAACTTTCTCTTGTGGGTAGGGGCCCATCCCGTTATCGCAGGAAAACCCGCTACCGCTCATGTGTTTAAGATCGACCCCGTTATCACATGGGATCTTTTTCTTGTGGGTAGGGGTCCATCCCATTATCACAGGGAACCTGCTGCCGTTTGAATGTTTAGGGTCGACCCCGTTATCACAGGGGAACTTTCTCTTGTGGGTAGGGGCCCATCCCGTTATCACAGGGAAACCCGCTACCGCTCATGTGTTTAAGATCGACCCCGTTATCACAGGGGATCTTTTTCTTGTGGGTAGGGGTCCATCCCGTTATCACAGAGAACCTGCTACCATTTGAATGTTTAGGGTCGACCCCGTTATCACAGGGGAACTTTCTCTTATGGGTATGGGCCCATTCCGTTATCACAGAGAAACCCGCTACCGCTCATGTGTTTAAGATCGACCCCGTTACCACAGGGGATCTTTTTCTCTTTGTAGGTGACCCGTTACCACTCATGGGTAGGAGCCTGCCCGTTATCACAGGGGAACCCGTTACCGCTCATGGGTAGGAGCCTGCCTTGTCTTCGTAGGTGACCCGTTACTACTCATGGGTAGGAGCCCGCCCGTTATCACAGGGAACCCCGTTACCGCTCATGGGTAGGAGCCTGCCTTGTCTTCGTAGGTGACCCGTTACCACTCATGGGTAGGAGCCCCACCCGTTATCATAGGGGAACCCGTTACCGCTCATGGGTAGGAGCCTGCCTTTTGTCTGTGCCCCTCGGTGACTTTGTAGTTGTCACGATGATAGGTCGTTAGGAACCTATAAAATAACATAAACAAAAAAGGTTTTGCCCTGTACCATCTTATGTCAGAGCATGAAATGATGCGTCTTTGTTATCCGGTGTATTTTCTCTTAGCCTGTGAATTTCGAATTTTCGAGCAAAAGTGATGCTCGCAGCATGTTTTGACGTACATGTTGTACGCTGGTACCTGTAAGAAGGTGATATAGCAAATACATATTTGCGGGGTAACTTCCCCGATGCTATGTGCCATAATTTGCACTTTCATGATATCCGATTAGGATGTGTCCCTGCATGATATGGTAATAAAGCTGAGAAAATAAAAGTAATGACGGATAGCGGTCGAAGGCCAGGTAATCATAGCCCGCCTACGTATCCCGTTGAGTGGGGAATTAGAACGACGTAGTTCCACCTGTTTTAAGTTACAAACCAACCCACGATGGGGCAATGTTCTAATTGTTCAAGCATGATTTTAAAAACTAAGGAAACTTAAACGATTGTACTGGTTGTTTCTCATGGTAATTACTCCATAGCTTGTTGATCCTGACTTGGCCCGATTGCTTCTTCCTCCGCTTCTCTAATTCTTGGCAACGTAAGAGAAGTGATGTAGCAGAACCAAGCATCTTCCTGGTTTGCAACCACTTCTCTGACCCCTCTTCCTGCTGGGAATTTCACCTTCTGGTGGAATGTGGACACCACCACTCTTATTGCGTTCAGGGCCGGCCTGCCGATTATGACATTGTATGCGCATGGTTGGTCCACGATCGTATATTGAACATTAATAGTTCGCCTATGCGGTTCTTGTCCAAATGATGTGGGAAGGTTCACTTGCCCTAGGGGGATTGTTTCTGCTCCACCGAATCCCACCAGTGGCGTATGGACTTGCTCCATTACATGGTGGCCAAGTGCCATCTTATCCAAAGCATGTGCAAATATAACATTGGTGGAACTACCATTGTCTATAAGTACTTTGTGTATAGCGTAGTTAGCGATATCAAGCTTAACAACCAAGGGGCAGTCTAGCTTGCCTGCTTGGATGGATTCGGGGCTGAGATCCAAGAGGTCCCTGTTGGAAAACGTAATAACCTCCTCTGAAAGCTCCTCAATTAGCGTTGTGAATCCGACGAAACGATCCTCGTTCAGTCCACGAGTTATCTTCTTCCTCTGGTTGGTGGAATCTTCTCTCGCAGTCCCGCCGCTTATCACATTAATCACCCCCCTCGAAGGTGCATTACTTATTGTATTGCATCCTTATCCACTCTCAATTTCCTTAAGGCCCTCCATTCTAGGGGATTGGGACCGCTCTCTCGATTCAGCATACTGCTCGCTCGCCTTAACGAACTCTATTAACCTCCCGTCCTTAATCAACCTCTCGATCTCATCCTTCAGGTCCTAGCAATCCTTCGTGTCATGGCCTTTCTGGCGGTGGTACTCACAGTAGCGCCTAGATTTCTTGGTGAAATCCGTCTCCTTTATTTTTCGAGGCGCATTTAACCAATTCTTGCTTTGTGCGACGGCCAAAATAGTGTGGATGTCCTGGTTGAGGGGAGTGTATCTCTTCGGTGACCTGTCTCTTCCTCCCCTGCTCTTGTTCCATGCCTCTCTACCCCTTTCCCTGTCGGATTACTGGGGTCGAAGTTTAGCTGCCATCATCGCGTCTTCATAAATCGCGGTATGTGCCAACTCGTTTATCCGATTTATGGTAGGTTCTGTGAGCTTGATCAGTTCTTTAGCAAATCTGTTGCGTGTCGTTGCCCTGCATAAGGTCTGTAACACTTGTCCTCCGTAGGGGTTGTCCACCTTCAGTAGCTCCTCATTGAATCTGTTCATGAATTCCCCGAGAGTTTCCCTCTCTCTCTGTTTTAACGCTTCCAGATGGTACATGCTTGTCTTCATTCGCTTCTGACTGGAAAAGTGGTTCTCCAGCCTCTCCTTCATCTGCTCAAAGCTAGAGATAGATTCCGCTTCGATTTTGTTAAACCAGTCTAATGCCGCTCCTATTAATGTTGTTGTCATTATCTTTGCCTTAATGCCTTCGGAAAAGTCTTGTAAGTTCAAGAGACTCTCCACGGCATTGATGTGATCCTTTGGGTCACTCTTCCCATCATATGGTTTTATAGTCGGAATCTTGTCTCATCTGCACAACACTTTTTTCTCGATATCATAACAGAAGGGAGTCAACGGTCATCGGTATCCAACTGCTGTCGTTCCCCAGTTTATGTTCCTTCTCCCGGCTTCCATGTCCTTAGTCATTTTAACTGTCTCCATTATCATGTTATGTCTGTCCTCCTCAAACGTCCTGGCTCTCTGGTCGTTCTCTGTATCAACACTTAGTTCTACCCTCTCTTCACTTCTGGCCTTTGTCGAACGCCCTCTTCCAGTATTGTCCCTTCGACCTCCTTCGGGGATCTCTTCTTCGTCCCGCTCTTGCCTTGTCCTCTGCTCATCCACCCTGGACTCACGGGGCCTTGCTCGAACATCCCCCATCCCTCGTTCCACTATGCGTGGCAGCAAAGTCTCCAATGTAGCGTCAAGCGCCGCTTTTACAGAAGCGTTGATCTATGCCAGCATCTCCGGGGTTATGGCGGTAGGGGGAACGATGCTCTGTCCTGCAGCCATCGTCTCCTGTGAGCCGGAAAGATCCGTGTTTAGCACCTCAGTCATTGGGACATCCGCCGTTGCGTTTTCAGTAGCTGGTTCCGCCGTATTTGGTGCGGCAGCGGTTGGACCTTTATTCGTGGCTCGCAATGGCCTCCCGTGCCCGCGCCTACATCGCGGTTCATTCTGTGCTGGAAGAAGTTCTATCTCAGCTTGGGTCATTGTCTGTTCTTGGTCAGTCGGCTGTTGAGGGAGTGATGTGTCCTCAATCCTCGTGTTTCTAGTCATAACTCTGTTTAATTCGAATCGGGTCCTCCTTCCTTGCATCTTGACGTCCTCGTCCGGGAACTGGTGTTCCCACAGACGGCGCCCCTAGTTTGACAATAGATCGTTTATATAAGTATGGGTCGGTTACAATGGAGTACAAGGGAAATACAACGAATCTATCCTAACAAACTAGGCCTAATCTAGGTGTCTCGATTAGGCTTAGTCTGGAACACCTCGAACTAACGCCTCGATGCTTGGACGGCAGGGGTATATCGGTGATCTTGTCTCATGTATATCGGTGACCATCTTCGATGTGATATCGGTAGTGCGGAAGTATGACGTGTTAGTGGAGCACGTAGGTTATCTCGATATCGAATACGATATCGAGAGTAAGATCGATGATTTCTTTCGATGTGATGCGTGGTAGTTGAGGGATAATAATTGATTGCATTGGGATCCGGGCATCGCGTATTTATAGATATCGGGATCCGGGGCCATATCGGTGATTATCACCGATATGATATCGAAAGTGATCCCCGATATGGTTAAATATGGGTCTGATTAGGGCCAGGCCCCATATGCGGGAAACGCCCATATCAAATCGTTACTAAGTGATACAGATTTCCTAAAGACATCGGAGTTGAGACCCCTAATATTAACATTATGACCAAGTTATAAAAAATCCTTAAAGCCCTCTTCTTATCAAAAAGTTCCTAAAGATCAATTCTTCTAAGTTATGTAAACTAATTAAAACCATAATTTATCATTTAAACTAACATTGATAAACTTTAAATAACAATAAAACTTTGAATATAACACATGTAAACTTTATTTTAAACTAACAATCCTATATTATTTAATCTAACATACATAATAACACATATAAGTCTAATAATTACACATTTAAACTCTAATTTCAAACTAATCATCATCATCAGTTTAATTAAACTAAACTAACACTTTATTTACCATTAAAACTAAATATTTAACAACTAAACTAACAATTTTTCACTTTAAACTAATTAAACCTCACTTTAATCTAACAATTACACATTTAAACTATCATTTCAAAAATAATCATTCATCAATTTAAACTAATCAACATCTCTTTAATTAAACTAAACTAACACTATAATTAACATCTAAAATAATACTTTAACAACTAAACTAACAATACTTAATTTTAAACTATGCAATCTTCAATTTAATCAACAGTTATACAATTATACTAACAAATAAACATATTATTAACAAAATAAATAATAATTAAACATATATTATAACATAAATCAATAATAAAATCGAAAAACTAACAGTAGGTGCGGGGGTGGAGAAGTGCGGCGAGGGGCGACGGTGGAAAAGTGCGGCGAGGAACGGCGGTGGAGAAATGCGGCGGCAAACGAACGAATAGCGGCGCGGCGAGGGACCACGGAATGGTCGCAATTGAAGACGGTGGAGGGGTGGGGACGGCGGTGCGGTCCCGAACGCTAGCTGCGATCGTTTTTGGCCGTGAAAGGAAGTAAAATGGAGCGAAAACCGGTCGAATCGGGCAGAGACGAGTGTGAGTTGGAGAAGAAGAAATGAAAAAAAAAGGAGTTCTTTTCTTTTTATATTATGAGTCCTAATTTTGGACCAAACTTTTGGGCCAAATGTTTGGGCCCATTGGCTGGATTAGTCCAGCCAATGGGCTTGGGACCGCGATGCGGTCTCAGTCCAAACGTGGAGACCGCGTCGCGGTCCCAATTGGTCCAACCCTAACAATTGAGACCGCGTTGCGGTGCCAATTGTGTTGCAACCGCGACACGGTTTCTTTGCAAAAATATGAGGAAGTTTATACATAGGCACAAGGGGACTTGGTGAGGAGTTTGTGAAAAACATGAGTTTCGTACAATAATAATAACAAGAAGGATTTTGCTGCATAATTTTTGAAAATACAGGGTCTTCTACGCTAAAAATTAACACGAGAGTGTTTCATGCAAGTTTCGGATAATACTTGGAATTTTATGCATTTTCTCCAAAAAAAAAAGGATATCTCATATGGAATTTGTAATACTTCCCCTCTTGTTTGTTGAGTATTCTGGATACTCAAGATTAAAATATAGGTTTTTGCTGAAACAAAAATTTAACATAATCTTTGTTTCGCATCTATGATTAACTCGATCAACTGAGATTAAAAGTTGATATACTGCTTATACCATATTCCAATGAAGGCATATAAATTTATAAACAATATTATTCATATTTAATTTTATGCAATATCTATGAGCTAAGGTAATTGAAAAAAGAGATATTTAGTATTTATTGTCTGTAATGCGTTTCATCACAACTTTAAGATTTTTGGCCATGAGCGACCGTATTTTCGGTCGCTAGTGACCCAAATGCGGTCGCTAATGATAATTAACAATCGAAAGTCGGTCGCTGATTCTCGGTCTCTAAAAATCTAACAAATTCCGGTAGCTAATGTGGCTTTTTTCTACCACGTTTCTGTCGCTACAATTAGTGACCGAAATTTCGTCGCCATTTCTGTCACCACCTCTTCGTGTTTAGCCACCGATTTTGGTAGCTAATATAGAGTTAGCGATCAAAAATCCTTCACCAACTTACCGATTTGGCTTCCCATTTTAACCTGCATTTGCTACCGAGCTTTGGTAGCTAATATTATGAATGTCATTAGCTACCGAGTTTCGGTAGCTAACTTTATGAATATTAGTAGCTACCGACTGGCGGTTGCTAATAATATTTAAACAATTCGCTATTACTGGTAGTAGCTAATAACATTTAAAGCCTTGAATATTATTAGCTACCGCAACGCAGTAGGTAATAACATTTACAGATTTAGAAGGAAAAAAATTCGGAAATTTTCTGAAAAATTATTGGTTTATTGTTTCACCAATATGAAACCATTGTTGATTTGTTAATTTAACACTAACAAGCATTTAAATAAACGAAGAATATTTTTTTAACAAAATGATTTTAAAATAAAAAAGGTTTGGAGTTTTGAAGATATGAAGAAAGTGTTGAGAAATGAGAAACATTTTGAAGATTTGAAGAGAGTGTTGGGATTTGATAAATAGAAAAAAAAATTGAAGATATGAAGAAATAAAGAAATGATATGGATAGTTTTTTAGATGGACGAATTATTATTTGTGCCCTGTATGTTTCAATTTTTTATGAAAATGCCTGTTATCTTTCGAATTATTGAAAATGCCCTGGATCTTTGCCATTTTTTGTAGAAAAATGCCATTTGAGTGGCACATGTGAAATTCTGGCGACGTGGCATCCACCGTGGAGGAGACGTGGCAGCCACATGTAATAAACATATATATATATATATATATATATATATATAATTATATAAAAAAATAAAAAATAAAATAAAAATCCTCATCACCACCACCGTTGCCCCTCCCACCCGCACCCCCCCCCCTCCCCCTCGCACCCACCCCCGCCGTCCTCCGCCACCTCCGCATGGGGGGGGAGGGGCAACGGTGGTGATGATTAGTTTTTTGTTTTTTTTTTATTTTTTTTTATATAATTATATATATATATATATGTGTGTGTGTGTGTGTGTGTTTATTACATGGGGCTGCCACGTCGCCCGAATTTCACATGTGGCACTCAAAGGGCATTTTCTACAAAAAAAATGGCAAAGATCCAGGTCATTTTCAATAATTCGAAAGATAACGGGCATTTTCATAAAAAATTGAAACATACAGGACACAAATAATAATTCGTCATTTTTAGATTGAAGAAGTGAGGAATTTTTGATGATATGAAGAGAGTGTTGGGATTATTTTGTAGATTCGATAAATAAAGAAATGGTAAAGATAGGTTTTAGATTAGAGAAGTGTTGGAATTATTTTATAGATTAAAGAATTGAGGGGCATTTATAATAAAAGATTGAAAATTTTGAATTTTTGGAAAATTTGAATTTCCTGCACTTGGGCGCCCAAATTTCCGACGTTTTGCTACCGAAAATCGGTAGCTAATGGTCAAAAACTTTGAATTTTCGAAAATTTTGAAGTTTCCGCACTGTGGGCGCCCAAATTTTTGAGGTTTTTAGACCGAAAATCGGTAGCTAATTGTCAATTTTTTGGGTTCTGCCAGGTTGAATATTAGTAGCTACCGATTGTCGGTAGCTAATGATGTTGTAGCGACGGAAAGCCGGTAGCAAATGTCCGTTGAATATTATTAGCTACCGACAAGCGGTAGCTAATGTCCGTTGAATATTATTAGCTACCGACAAACGGTAGCTAATGTTCGTTGAATATTAGTAGCTAACGCTCCGCCGTAGCTAATGTTAAATTTTTTTCTATTTTGTAGATTTCTTTTTTGTGATTTTGATTTCTTTATGTTTTCAGTTTAGTAATATTTGTATAACAAGTAATAATTAACTTATTTGTTAGTAATTGAGTTATTATTACAATTGATGTATTATTGTGTGACGTATATATTAGTTTTACCTCTATATTTAATCATGTCTCGTATATGTGATTGAAACATCGTTTTGACGTGATGATTGATGTATCGATGAAATGTGATGATTCATTATAATGTGAACTTACAATCTTTATTTAGCGTTCTATTGTTATATATATATATATATATATATATATATATAGTATTGACAAACAAATGACGTTATGTATCATTGTACGTTATTATATCATTTGATTGTGCAATGAAATCATTATTTTGTGTAATTTATAACAAACAAACAATTATATGTAAAATAATCATCAAAAAATTGCATTTTAAGAAGTTGAGTATTAGTAGCTACCGGACTACGGTAGCTGATGTGGTCATTAGCTACCGTCTTGCGGTAGCTACTGTTAGGGTATATTTATTAGCTACCGCCATTTGGTCGCTACTGTTAGGGTATGGGTAAATAGTTTAATCAAATTTTAAAATTTGTGTCAATGGTAAGAATAGTTAGCTACCGCCGTGCGGCAGCTAATGAACGATTTTCCCCTATAAATACCACCTTATGTCCCCATTTGAGAATTCATCATTCCACTCCCACACTTGTTCTAGGTACGCTTTTTTTCTTACATCTTTCATTTGTTATCACTTTTTTCCACAAAGTTAAGTTTAAAATATTTACTTTAATGTTATTATTTTTTTAAGGTTGTAGTTTATATGAGAGTTTAAAATACGAGGCGACAAGGCTAGAGGGGCTCGGATTGCGGTACTTGACGATCGAGAGTTTGCGCGCCAACAAGTAAGTTTTATAATATGCTAACAACGTAAATTGTTATATATTTATTTAATAAAGATATATTGTTTAATTATTTGAATAAATTGTAATTCATGTTTTTTAGTTACATAGATAAAAAATGGCTTATCGTGGCAATAGATATTGGATGTATGACAGGTTAGATAACGGTTATTTGAAGGAGATTTTTATTGTTGGGTTTCGTTCGTTCATAGATTTCGCTTATCAACAAACATCATATTAAGATCTAAAAAGTAATTTTAGGTGCCTTTGTCTTAAGTGCGCAAACACAAAGTGGTTGGATCGAAATACAATTCGTAATCACTTGTATAAGTCTGGCTTCACGGGTCAATATTGGTTTTGGTTGTCGCACGGTGAGAATTTTGAGCGGGGTTCTTCATCGTATTTAGCCAACTGGCCTAGCCCACCACCTATTCGTACTACTAGTCCTGCACATAGACATGTTCAATTCAATGACATAAGAGAAATGGTCGTCAATGCATATGGTGTGCGATATGAACATGAAGCAATGCGTGAAGATGAACCAAATTCTGATGCTAATGCATTCTTCAATTTGATGGATCTTGGAAACGTGAAGATACATAGTTGAAAGGAGAAAAATGTACTCCAGTGAATTTCAGAGTGTTTGACTAACAAAGGTTATGCACAAAGTTAGTAATGCAGCAACTAACAAGTTCATAAGATTGAGTAAAGTTGTTATAGATCCGGATATTGAGAAGATGTCACCTGATACAGTGCATGGGTTGAATAGGATGTTGATGGGTCTCGGGTTAGGGTACACGACAATTGATGTTTGCAAAAAAAAATTGCTTCTTGTACTGTGGCGAGAATGCAAATAGGGAAAATGTCTTGTTTGTAAGAAGACAAGGTATGAGAGTGGAAGGAAGTCAAAAGTCTCTAAGAATAAATTGTGGTACTTCCCCATAGGTCCTCGTCTACAAAGGTTGTGCTATTCTAAGGGCGCCGCAAAGCACATGACATTGCATTTAAAATGTAGACAGTCTACTGATAGGATGATCCATCCGACTATAGGAAAAGCCTGGCAACATTTTGATCGTTGCCATCTAAACTTTACAGCAGAGCCCCTAAACGTTCAACTAGGTTTATGTACAGATGGGTTCACACCATTCAACCAATCTGGAACCAATTACTCGTATTGGTCTGTGTTTGTAACCCCTTATAACCTCCCTTATGATATTTGCATGCGGGCGGAGTTCATCTTTCTTAGCCTTATTATACCAGGTCCACATAGTCCTGGGAAGAACCTTGACTTATTGTTAAGACCTTTGATAGACGAGTTGAAGCATTTATGGACTGATGGTTTGAGTACGTATGATAGCTTCAAGAAAATTAACTTTCAGTTAAGAACAGCGTTAATGTGGACGATTAGTGATTCCTAGCTTATGGGAAGTTATCTTGCGCTTATTGTATGGAGTTTACAAAGTCGTTTACCTTTAAGAATGGTGGGAAATCGACTTTCTTTGATTGTCATCGTCGATTTCTACCCGAAGGACATTTGTGGTGAAAAAACAAAAGGGATTTCTATTATAGAAGAGATGCACCAGAAGCTCATATTCCATGTTGAAAATGTGAGGAAATGCGAAGAATTGTGGATCAACTACCACTGGTCGGATTCGGGGCACATACACATAAGATTCCAGGTTTTGGGACTACTCGTAATTGGTACCGAAGGAGTATATTTTGGGAATTACCATATTGGTCCTCGAATTTGATTCGTCATAACCTTGATGTTATGCATTGTGAGAAGAATTTTTTGATACCATCAAGAACACAGTGATGGACGATCCAAAGACGAAAAACAACATCAAGGCTAGACGTGATTTGCAGATCTTGGCAAACCGTACGGATCTATTTCTAACTACCACCGGCAATGGAAATATAGTGAAGAAGCCCAAGGCAAAATATGTGCATTCGAGGGATCAAAGGAATAAGGTTTTGGAGTGGTTGTCTGGGCTTAAGTTTCCCGATAGATATGCCTCAAACTTGGGACGATGCGTGCAGAAGCAACAAGGAAGATTCTATGGAATGAAGAGTCATGACTATCACGTATTCATGCAGAGACTGATCCCGATTGCCTTTCACGGATTCCTTGAAGATCCTATTTGGGGCCCATTAGTGGAGATAAGTCATTTTTTCAAGGCTATTTGAGCTTCAGAGGTTGCAGCAACAAATATGGCCCAACTTGAGAAACCAATAATTGTCACAATGTGTAAGTTGGAACGGACATTTCCCCCGACATTCTATGATTTTATGGCGTACTTGGCCATTCATTTTCCGTACGAGGCTAGAGTTGGGGGACCCATCCACTATAGATGGATGTATCCATTCGAGAGTTACAACTACCAATTTTAATTTCATATTCGAATTTTGATTACATGTGTTTTACACTGTTGTTTCATTTGCTAACACTTGTTTTATGTAGGCGCATGTACGATATTAAAAAGTCTATAGAAAACAAAGCCCGCGTTGAAGTCTCGATTGCCAAATCCTACATACTATTGGAGATTGTCAATCTGTGTTTGCACTATCTGGTTGCTTCGGTTACAACAAGGTTTAATCAACTCACTAGAAATGATGACCTCGTTAGCTCGGAGTGGAATAACGAGCTTCCATTATTACGTAAGAAAGGTGCCTCTGTAGGAGCATTAAGTAAGCAACGACAGTTGACCGGTACAGAATTGGAGCATATTGAGCTTTACACACTTCTTAACTGTCGCGAACTTGACGGATGGCTTGAGTGAGTAACATTTCAACATTGTTTAGCACTTACACTATTATTTTACCTAATAAAGATCATATGATGTGGTTTATTAATAAAATTTTATTTACAATACAGGTTGTCGAATAAGAAGAATGCGCCAACCTAAGTCCCATGGAGGTCCAAAAGAAAAACAAACAAAGAATATGTGGCATGGTTCAAACAGGCGACTTATAGTGAGACTATTGATAAGTGGACCAGCATGTACGGTGAGAAAGTACGATGGATACATTGTGAATGGATTCAGATTCCATACAGAGGGTACACTTGGGCCAAAGAAGATTGACTGTAGCGGAGTTTATGTGAAGGGGAACATGGGATATTATAGAAGTAGTGTATTGGGGGGTGTGCGTTCGCTTTACATTGTGCTTTTCAAATGCAAGTGGTATGATATCAACCAAGGGACTTCAATAGACCAAGCATACCAACGGTTGATATTAATCCACGGCTCTGTCTCGCAACCAACGAACCGTTTGTTATTGCCAATCAAGCACTACAAGCATATCATATCCCGTACCCTTGTCAAACACGCCGCAGAGGATGGTGGGTTGCATCCAAAATTGCAGATAGACACATTACTCACATGTCTTCAATTGTGGATTCCGTCGAAGAGGAGCAACCCGGAATTCCGTCAGAAGTTTTACAAGAGAATGAATCTGTAGGGTTCAACGTAGATGTAGAGTTGGGCTTCTTTCCCATGGAGGTTCAACTAGGGGCCAGTAAATTTGATTTGGTTGAAGATGTGCGTCGAGAAGTGGTTTGTTCATACGAGGAGGAAGAAGGTGACTCAGATGACGGAGAAGAAGATGACTCATACGAGGATGAAGATGGTGGTTCTGACGAGGAGGAAGAAGGTGATTCTGATTCGGATGAAAGTGAAGATTAGTGGATAGTTACAATATTGTATATATTTTTTCGTTGTGTATTGACATTCAATTTTTCCTTGTTATTTATTCGTCATTTTTCATTTTTTTCAATTGTCAAACATAATAAGCGTTGGAGAAAAAATATATAACAAACTACATAAAACATTAACCAACATACATCCATAAGTTCATACTCAAACTACATAAATTACACAATAATTTAAATAAGTTAAACTTAAAATACATACAAAAATAAACAAATTAAAGGTACATAAACAGTTCATAAGAGTTCATAAGGTCTAAACACAAATAACATAAACCACAAAGTCATGGCTTGCCAAGATCCTCGTCAACGTTCGAGAAATCGTCCGACCCGAGAGCATTGCATGCGGCCTGAGAACACTCAGTGTCGTCTATGTCATCACGCCTTATCATATCGTCAAACTGACGAGCAAACTGTGTGCTTTGCGTATATGGATCTGTAGAACGCCGCCTCTGATGTCTCAAAAGAGGATCGACTGGTGGCATGGTACTACGATAAGACGTACGAGCCTCGTGCATGAGTCCATCTGGAGGGGGTGACGGCTGTATACGTGTGCGATCCTCGTGCCGAAGTTCCAAGTCTTCCACATATGCCTCGTCCAATCCCGGATGTGATCTCCAATGGATGCCGAAAGCCTCAGGTGGTGCATCCGACGGTAGCCCCTTCTGCTTCCCCTTCTTCGGGTCTCCAGCCACTAATCGCCATGCCTCATGGTCGAAAACAAGCCAATCACTCTCGTCAGCACCGTACTTGCGCAACAACTCCACTATGTAATTCATATGTTCATATTTTAAGTGATATTAGTAAAAAGTTTAATATAATTTGCAAATTAAAGAACAAGTATTTAATTAGGTGAACTGAAGATTTTTACATTGATAGTCTCATAGGACTTGTCAAGCCACTGGAGTACCGCCGGATGTCCATCACGCTCCTTCTGGATAGTCTTCATGTGCAAGGCCCGATATAGCTCGTCATGTCTCACGGGAGGTTCATCAGGGAGTCGCTTCAAAGGACAATATGAAAATTAAGTAAGAAGAAAATATGTCAATTATATGTAATATAATAAAACATGCCATCCTAATATGGTACTGGTTGTAGCCAATGGTTCCTCCAGCGTAAGTGGGATCCGCCTTCGCTTTCCTCTCGGGCGACTTTCCTCCTCGCATATTCTTTTTTGCCTTCCTCGACAACTCCCTCACTGATTCCTTCTCCCAATGCAAAACTGCCTCGGCTTCTAGTTTATCGTTCATTCAAGTCTTTTTGCGATTTGTCCACTTCAGATCCTCCTTCCTTGTGAAATAATTCTTCTTTGCATCATGCATCATCCCCTTATACCGTTCCATAGCTTTGGCCTCATATGTCGCGTGCGCTCGACGCCTTTCTGTCAATAGAATCTTATATGTGCTCTACAAATCAAATATTTAAGGTTCGATTATTATGGGCCTTTTTTTAAGAAAATATTCAACATTATTAATATATGCTTTACCCTAAAGTTTAGCCACATTTCATCTTTCACGTCTCCATGCAGTTTCATCCAACATGGTACGAACTCCGTCAACAACTTCTTCATAATAGTCGTAATCGTATACACAACCCGCTGTTGATCGACAAATAGTCCATCGGTGGTCAATAATAGCGGCCTACGATGTGAGCTATCCGGAGGCACCTGGTCTGCTCTAGTAATTCCTCTTAGAGGCTGTGTCTGATTGGGCCGTGATGGTGGAGTACACGATGGGCTTGCATGATCTATGCGTGGAGTACGTAGAGTAGATGATGGGCCCGCCTGATCTGTACCGTGTGGCCCTCGTGTAGTAAGTGATCGGCCCGCCTGATCTGTGTCGGGTGCCTCTCGTGGAGTAGAAGATGAAGGTGTTGCATCAGCAGGAGTGGAAGCTGGAGTAGTGGACGAACGTATACGTATGAGCTTAGGGCATAATCTACCACTCGCAGGGGGTTAACAGGGGGGTCATCGCGACCCTCGGGGCATTGACGATCGTCAGACATGTCGAAAGTCTATTTCAAAACCTAAGTTAGAATTCCAAAGGTATAATCGATTCTAAGTTATAAGAATTTTCTAAATATTTATCATGTCTAAGTTAGAGATTCCTAAAGGCATAATTACGGCATCAACAGGATCTAAAGAATAATAAAACATATATAATCAATGTTTAAAACTAAGAATTTCCTAAATGAATAACATATATAATCAACGTTTAATAAAAACTAACACTAAAACAAAACTAACAATAATTTTGTCATAGGTTCCTAAAACATATAATCGACTAAATAAATTAATTCTAATTTTTATATATTTAACAAATGTGACCAAATTTAACGAAATTGAAATCTAAACATAAACCACAAACTATATTACCAAAAAGCAATTCATTACCAAAATCTACAACGAAATAACAAAAATTGCATTCGATTCCTAACACATGATTTCTAACTAATGACATTCGATTCCTAGCTAATTACCAAATTTAACGAGTCCTAACTAACAACAATCCTAAAGCTAAAAATTAAAGATTCCAAATTTAACGATCTATTTCTAACTAACAACAATCCCAAATTTAATTAACCAAATTTCTAACTAACTAATTTACCAAATTTACCAATTCTTAACTAACTAATTTAACAAAATTACCAAATCCTAACTAACTAATTTACCATATCTACCAATTCTTAACTAACTAATTTACCAAATTTACCAAATCCTAACAATCTAATTTACCAAATTTAACAATTCTCGTACAACATCATTTCAACACTGATATATATATCAAATTTCCTAACATGAATTCGACTAACATGCATATATATTTCAAAATCGATTCGATGATGCCGCAGAGGTGGTAGCCACAGAATCGCATTTATATGTGTTAATTATAGTCCACAATATAATAATATTCAAAAACCCTAAAAAATGAAGGAAAAAAACTTACAAGAATCGGACGGCTGCGGCGGTGGGCGACGGCGGCGCGGGGGTGGGTGGCAATGGGACCGCGTCGGCGGCGATGGGTGGGGGTGGAGCGACTGAAATGCGGTACGTGTGGGTTATGATAGAAAGAGTGTTTTTTTTACATTCTGGAAAACGAGCGACATAATGTCCATCGCTATTATGGTCAGTAGCTACGGGCTTTCCGTCGCCATTGAGGCCCAGCTACGGCCCATGGTTGCTCTAAACAATGGCGACAGGAACTCCGTCACTGGCCTAGCTTGCCGATGGAATTTTCGTCGCAACTTTTTTCTTGCGACGGAATCACCGACGAAAATTCCGTCGCTAGCGAAGATGGTGACCGGTTGGTTGTCGCCATTTCTGTCTGCGATGGAAGTTTTGTCGGTACCCTCGTTAGCTACGAAATATCTGTAACTATTGACTCGCGACAGAATTACAGTAACTAATACTGCGAAAGGACTTAGTTCCCTCTGTGCACAAGCCGTACAATCTTATAGTGTACATCCTATGCTAAAATTATTCCACAAAGCAGTGCATTGTGTGAATTTTTAAATTTTGTTTTTTAAACTTGTGTGAATTAAATCTCATAATTTCTTTATAGACGCACCTAACCTTCCTTGCCAATTTTGGGTATTCGGCTCATTTAGAAGGCTTATTGGAACTTTCGGTAGAGCCAACGCATTCAATGAAGCCCAAATACGTTGGGCTCATTACATGCGGTAAGCCGGTAAGTGTGGTCTAATTAATTAATTTGGTCCCAAAATAATATCGTGATTTAATCATAATCTATTAGAAAATTTGCAATGTTTGAGTTATGGCAGTGACATCTATTTTAAAATGTTACAAATTCCATAAGCACTTTTAAAAAACTAGCAGGCATAGCTTCGTTTTGTGAGTTTGTTGTAGTATTCTTATACTACTTTAGTCAATAATTTTCCTTATATTTTTTTGAGTTAAATTGTTCTCTAAGTGTGAGTAAAGGGTTATCGATTAAAGGAAAAACTTTGACGAGTTTTACAGATATTTGTGATGACATAGAGATATACAGGCATGATTGTTCGATTAACGAATTCGCTTTTGTGTATGAATCATCTATGTAGCTAGTTTAGATACACTCCTACACACTTATGTAATAATCATCCTCCACTTGTCAAAACTCAGCAATAAGTGGCATCACTTTTCCTCTATACGTGTCACCATACTTGATAGCATACCTTCATCTACATTTATCACCTAACTTCCTCCACACAGCCGCACTAGTCATTTATCACATCGCCCATGCCAATAAGTGCATCATCTCCATAACACTTGCTACTTACAAACGAAACAAGATCCTATAAAAAGGGCCCTCGGTTCATTTTTAAGGCAACTCATGGAGATTCTACGAAAACACTCCATATATACAATACAAATTCTTTTCTTAGTCCTGTCTCTAAATCATTTAGAACACCCTTCAGCATATTGTCTTCATTTCGACACTTTGTCCTAGTTTCAGGACTTGTCCTTTATTCAGCACATGTCCTCTATTCAATGCTTATCACTCCCATGTCCCCTCATCACACACTTGTCAAGCATGCACCAATAAAGACTTGAGATGATCTTTTCTTCTTCTTGAACCAACTCGATGCCACTTTATACCTACTGTTATACACAAAATTAACGCTCAACTTCGACGCTACTAAGAACTCTACTCTGATACTCAAAATTCACATTGAACACTTCACCCAACAACATACATCTACACTCCAACTACAAATGACTTGATTATCCTTCGAAGGATACGTAAGCATCTTAGAATTTGTCCAAGTTCAGCCATGAATCACAAAAACTCTTCACTCGACACAAAATCTTTCTCGGGTCGATATTGGCATTACGATATAAATAATAGATTGATCATTTTCACCAAGAACAATAGTAAGTAGGAAAAAAATGTGTCATCAATATGATTATTATTTAGCGATAATTTATTTCATATTGAAAAAGAAGAGCATATCCAATTTTGAAATTACTCTATCCCTAAAATGAGGGTGAAGTTCAATTTCGACCAAAAGCGAAGATTACACCCCTTCTTTTTCCTTACTTTTATTTGTTTACTTTTATTCGTATGTTTGGTTTTGGACTTACTTATTTCTTTATAGAGATGTGATGCATGGATCAAGTACGCTTAACTAGGAAAGAAACCATGACTTTTTGTCTTTTCTTATTTTCCATTATTATAAAATTCTGAATTTTGGTAAATTTATCTTGTGTTATGCCAGAGGAACTACTAGGAGAGAATAAACAAGTAAAATAACTCTTGTAATTTTAAAAAGCAATATATTATTCTTTGAATATTTTGGTATTGTACTTATTATATCTTGTGATCAGATTACCTCTCAATTCTAATACGTTCTTTGTGTAATTTTAAATTTAATACAAGTATATACATTTTGTCAAATGAACTACAACTTCTTTTAAATTTAATACAAGTATACGCATTTTGTCAAGTGAACTACAACTCCTTGTATATGTCGTATGTGGAGTAATTTGCTAAGACTTCTCAACTTAAAGGCGTAATTGTTATTATATGTATATGTATGTGTGTGTATATATATATATATATATATATATATATTTGATTTTCCTATATTATGTTATTGGCCGATATTTTTAAGGGTCTTTAGCAGTTTTAGTCCGTTAAATATACATAAAATTAGTTCGTTAAAAATGTAGTGCTCAAAATTAGTTCTTTAAATATCTCAATTGCTCAATTTAGGCTTCCGACCAAATAAATTTCAATTTGGTCAGAAGTCGATATGTGCAACGCACGTGAGAACTTGAAGTGCATAATAAGACGTCATATGCTATGGCTTTTGGCAATTTTAGTTCGTTAAAGGTAGCATGTTGCAAACTTAGACTGATAACGATGCAGTACTCAATTTAAGTCATTTAAATACCTTCATTGCTCAGTTTTGATCCTCTAGCCAAATCAATTTTAATTTTTGCCACATGAACAATTTCACACATGTGGAGTCCGATTAATATGCCTTTTAAAAAATACTAAAATTAAATTTCTTTTAATCTCCCCATCCCCCCCCCTACCTCACACAAAAAAAATTGCATTAATTATGATTAGCACAACTCCTTGCCTCAAATTAGGGAAAATCAAATGAGGGTTTATTACCCCAAAAATATTTTAACCAGCGGCGCACAAAATTCTGTGAAATATGTCCTTAATCCCAAATCCTTATTCACAAATGCCTCTCCCCAACCTTGAACCCACAAATCTGCCCAAATTTCGTATGAGAGCTAAAGAAACAAAATCATACCTTATGAACTGTGATACGGACCATATTCAGTTGGGTCGTGACTTCGTGAAGTCCACAAGTATTAAGTACTCTCCGACTTGGACTAAATACTTAATTATATCTTAGTTGTGTTTATTTTCTTCTTTTGAAGTTATTATTTTTAGTTTTGTAATTTCTAATTAGGTAATTACATAGTGCTATGTAGTTAATGGTTAGTGGACAATAGCAGTTCACTACTTTATGTATATATAGTATGAATGTTGTTATTTGGAACTCAAGAAATAACAATTATCAATTTTTTATAAAAAAATATTGTCTTCTTCTCATTTATAATTCTGGAATTTTTGTTGTTCTCTCTAAAAAAAACTTTAACAATTCTAATTCTTATCATTTTGGTGCTTTCATTGCGTTATATATCAGAAATCATCACACTCTTCACCTCCTAATGAAGATATTTCCAATGTTGCTTATTAAAGTAAATGCAAGTGGAATCAACATATACAAAGTTTGTCGTTGCAGCAATTATGAATATGATGCTAGATATAAATATGAAGTTAGATTGTCAAGGAACACCTTACAGTGCAACAACCGGCAATGTGTGGATTTCAAATGGGCAGCCCATTGCAACAATATCCAAATCCACTATTTCAATCGTAACATGTTGTATTCAAACTACTACACCCACATCTCTATGCGTTTGACAGGACATATTCATTGGAATGGATTTGAATGATGATTGTTTGTTCAACCATCATAATATTTCGATTGAACATCAAATTCACTATTCATCATTTTACATGCAAGGGATAGCGATGAGCTGGCACAACTGGATGTTTCTACCCAACTAGTTTAGCACTTGGCTAGTCTTTAAGCGTGATATGTCATTAAGATTTGGGCCTTCTTCGTAATGAATCATCAGGCCATATTATTTATTATACGACAAACTGGATATGTTGAAGATTATCGCGATGAATTCGAGAAAATCGGGAATTTTGTGCATGATTGACCTAAATTGGCTACATATTGCTTTATTTTAGTATTGAAAATTGAAATGCAGCGTGAATTAGCAATTTTAAAACCAACGACCATGGCTGATGCAATAGAATTTGCGAAGCTATTGGAGGAAAAGATACAAGACGCGACGCCACATACAAGTTTTACGCGTTATTCCTCTCCATCTGTTATATCTCTTGTATTAAGTACTGCTCCGCTAGATTTTCCTCCTTCTAAAGAAAATACACATATGCCAATTCGACGATGTAGACAGATAGAAATGCAGACCCGTCGTGCTAAGAGTTTGTGTTTTAACTGAAATGAAAAAATGTGCCACGACACACCTGTAAAACACTACAGTTTTTGATTTTGTTACTAGACCATGACAATACTGAAGATGTTTGGTGATGAGAACGTATATCTTTTGTACATTTCAAACACCAATTATGTATCTGGCGATCTGCCAAACAACTTCGAATTTTGTTGTTCATATGCGATAGTGACAGATACGTTACACCCCCAAACTTCGCGATTAAAGGGAATTATTAAAGGTCATTATGTCACTGTATTAGTTGATTCTTGAAGTACACATAATATTATGCAACTAAGAGTGGTAAATTGTTTGAAAGTTACCGTAGTATCGCATCATTTCTTTCAAGTCATGGTAGGAAATGGTGATTTTATACAGTGTTAGGGACAATGTTGCGAATTTTCATTGTAGTTGAATGGAGCGGATTTTGTCATATCACCATTTGTTTTGCCAATTCATGGGTTGGTGCAATGTTGGGGTGTCAGTGGCTAGCAGTACTGGGTGATTATAAGTCAAATTACAATGTGTCATGCATTAGTTTTGATTGGTATAGTAAGTACGTCGATCTCATTGGGGATCCTAAAATTCGGTCAACAGCGCATTCCCAACTACACAAATTAGTCCACACCGACTCCATTGCCAGCCTACATATACTAACATTCACTCATTCTCCTCCACCACCTATATTTCCCACCTCCCAACTAGACACATTTTACCCAGATTTACAACAACAACTCATTGATTATGAACCCTTATTTTAGACACCAACAACTTTAACCCCTTATTTTAGACACCAACAACTTTAAAAAAAACTTTAACAATTCTAATTCTTATCATTTTGGTGCTTTCATTGCGTTATATATCAGAAATCATCACACTCTTCACCTCCTAATGAAGATATTTCCAATGTTGCTTCATTAAAGTAAATGCAAGTGGAATAAACATATACAAAGTTTGTCATTCCAGCAATTATAAATATGATGCTAGATATAAATATGAAGTTAGATTGTCAAGCAACACCTTACAGTGCAACAACCGGCAATGTGTGGATTTCAAATGGGCAGCCCATCGCAACAATATACAAATCCACTATTTCAATCGTAACATGTTGTATTCAAACTCATACACCCACATCTCTATGCGTTTGACTGGACATATTCATTGGAATGGATTTGAATGATGATTATTTGTTCAACCATCATAATATTTCGATTGAACATCAAATTCACTATTCATCATTTTACATGCAATGGATAACGATGAGCTGGCACAACTGGATGTTTCTACCCAACTAGTTTAGCACTTGGCTAGTTTTTATGCGTGATATGTCATTAATATTTGGGACATCTTCGTAATGAAACATCAGGCCATATTATTTAATATAAGACAAACCGGATCTGTTGAAGATTATCGCGAGGAATTCGAGAAAATTGGGAATTTTGTGCGTGATTGGCCTAAATTGGCTACATATTGCTTTATTTTAATATTGAAAATTGAAATGCAGCGGGAATTAGCAATTTTAAAGTCAACGAACATGGTTGATGCAATAGAATTTGCGAAGCTATTGGAGGAAAAGATACAAGACGCGACGCCACATACAAGTTTTACGCGTTATTCCTCTCCATCTGTTATATCTCTTGTATTAAGTACCGCTCTACTAGATTTTCCTCCTTCTAAAGAAAATACACATATTCCAATTCGACGATGTAGACAGATAGAAATGCAAGCCCGTCGCGTTAAGAGTTTGTGTTTTAACTTAAATGGAAAATTGTGCCACGACACACCTGTAAAACACTACAGTTTTTGATTTTGTTACTAGACCACGACAATACTGAAGATGTTTGGTGATGAGAACGTAGATCTTTTGTACATTTTAAACACCAATTATGTATCTGGCGATCTGCCAAACAACTTCGAATTTTGTTGTTCATATGCGATAGTGACAGATACGTTACACCCCCAAACTTTGTGATTAAAGGGAATTATTAAAGCTCATTATGTTACTGTATTAGTTAATTCTTGAAGTACACATAATATTATGCAACTAAGAGTGGTAAATTGTTTGAAAATTACCGTAGTATCGCATCATTTCTTTCAAGTCATGGTAGGAAAAGGTGATTTTATACAGTGTTAGGGACAATGTTGCGAATTTTCATTGTAGTTGAATGGAGCGGATTTTGTCATATCACCATTTGTTTTGCCAATTCATGGGTTGGTGCAGTGTTGTGGTGTCAGTGGCTAGCAGTACTGGGTGATTATAATTCAAATTACAATGTGTCATGCATTAGTTTTGATTGGTATAGTAAGTACGTCGAGCTCATTGGGGATCTTAAAATTCGGTCAACAAAGCATTCCCAACTACACAGATTTGTCCACACCGACTCCATTGCCAGCCTACACATACTAACATTCACTCATTCTCCTCCACCACCAATATTGCCCACCTCCCAACTAGACACATTTAACTAGATTTACAGCAACAACTCATTGATTATGAAACCTTATTTTAGACACCAACAACTTTAACCCCTTATTTTAGACACCAACAACTTTAAAAAAAAAACTTTAACAATTCTAATTCTTATCATTTTGGTGCTTTCATTGCGTTATATATCAGAAATCATAACACTCTTCACCTCCTAGTGAAGATGTTTCCAATGCTGCTTTATTAAAGTAAATGCAAGTGGAATCAACATATACAAAGTTTGTCATTGCAGATATTATGAATATAATGCTAGATATAAATATGAAGTTAGATTGTCAAGGAACACCTTACAGTGCAACAACCGGCAATGTGTGGATTTCAAATGGGCAGCCTATCGCAACGATATCCAAATCCACTATTTCAATCGTAACATGTTATATTCAAACTACTTCACCCACATCTCTATGCGTTTGACATGACATATTCATTGGAATGGATTTGAATGGTGATTGTTTGTTCAACCATCATAATATTTCGATTGAACATCAAATTACTATTCATCATTTTACATGCAAGGGATAGCGATGAGCTGGCACAACTGGATGTTTCTACCCAACTAGTTTAGCACTTGGCTAGTTTTTATGCGTGATATGTCATTAAGATTTGGGCCTTCTTCGTAATGAATCATCAGGCCATATTATTTAATATACGACAAACCGGGTATGTTGAAGATTATCGCGAGGAATTTGAGAAAATTGGGAATTTTGTGCATGATTGACCTAAATTGGCTACATATTGCTTTATTTTAGTATTGAAAATTGAAATGCAGCGTGAATTGGCAATTTTAAAACAAACGACCATGGCTGATGCAATAGAATTTGCGAAGCTATTGGAGGAAAAGATACAAGACGCGATGCCACATACAAGTTTTACGCGTTATTCCTCTCCATCTGTTATATCTCTTGTATTAAGTACTGCTCTGCTAGATTTTCCTCCTTCTAAAGAAAATACACATATGCCAATTCGACGATGTAGACAGATAGAAATGCAGGCCCGTCGCGCTAAGAGTTGTTGTTTTAACTGAAATGGAAAATTGTGCCACGATACACCTATAAAACACTACAGTTTTTGATTTTGTTACTAGACCACGACAATACTGAAAATGTTTGGTGATGAGAACGTAGATCTTTTGTACATTTCAAACACCAATTATGTATTTGGCGATCTGCCAAACAACTTCGAATTTTGTTGTTCATATGCGATAGTGACAGATACGTTACACCCCCAAACTTTGCGATTAACAGGAATTATTAAAGGTCATTATGTCACTGTATTAGTTGATTCTTGAAGTACGCATAATATTGTGCAACTAAGAGTGGTAAATTGTTTGAAAGTTACCGTAGTATCACATCATTTCTTTCAAGTCATGGTAGGAAATGGTGATTTTATACAGTGTTAGGGACAATGTTGCGAATTTTCATTGTAGTTGAATGGAGCAGATTTTGTCATATCACCATCTGTTTTGCCAATTCATGGGTTGGTGCAGTGTTGTGGTGTCAGTGGCTAGCAGTACGGGGTGATTATAAGTCAAATTACAATGTGTCATGCATTGGTTTTGATTGGTATAGTAAGTACGTCGAGCTCATTGGGGATCCTAATATTCGGTCAACAACGCATTCCCAACTACACAGATTAGTCCACACCGACTCCATATTCATTGGAATGGATTTGAATGATGATTGTTTGTTCAACCATCATAATATTTCGATTGAACATCAAATTCACTATTCATCATTTTACATGCAAGGGATAGCGATGAGCTGGCACAACTGGATGTTTCTACCCAACTAGTTTAGCACTTGGCTAGTATTTAAGCGTGATATGTCCTTAAGATTTGGTCCTTCTTCGTAATGAATCATCGGGCCATATTATTTAATATACGACAAACCGGATCTGTTGAAGATTATCGCGAGGAATTCGAGAAAATTGGGAATTTTGTGCATGATTGACCTAAATTGGCTACATATTGCTTTATTTTAGTATTGAAAATTGAAAGGGTGAAAAATCCATTTTGTCCTTTAATTTGGCACCTTAACCAAAATCGTCTCCTAACTAGTCACCTCGCCAAAATCGTCCCTTATGTTGGTTTATCGGTCCATTCACCGGCCCAACACAAAAATTGCTCGGTAAATGCTTACGTGGCCACCGGTTGACCATACCCGACCCGGTTTGACCCACGTAATTACATTTTAAACACCTGGAAATTCCACATAATTCCAAAAAAAAATATTAAAAATGAATGAACTATAAAACAAAAATCCCCTCGATAACGGACGGTCGAATGCTTCAGCGCCCTCCAAGCTCCCTCCTAATCCGGTCAAGCTCCTTCTTTTGAGGTAAGATTCTTCACCCCTTACCAAAATTCTCGCGTTATTTTCTTCTATTCTTTGTGTGTGGCCAAATTCCCCCAATTTGCCTTAATTTCGTCCGTCCCTATAAATGTGTGTTTCAGATTCTTTGTTATCACCCTAATTACAGTCAACAAGGTAGGGTTTGTGTAGTTCTTTGATTTTTCAATGAATCTTTATTTAGGGTTTCGACATTTGACAATTAGGGATCGATTATGGGAAATTTTGAAAATTGCAGTTCAATTAGGGTTTTCTGAAATGCTTTGTTTATGACATTTAACAATTAGGGATTCGACATTTGACAATTAGGGATCGATTTCGGCCTTGCAATGCTTTGTTTTTCTTGATTTTTCAAGGAATAACTTGTTGGTTTTGTTCTTTACGAATGTATATCTTACAATGGTTCTTTAAATATTACTTTTATTGTAGATGGTCTACCAATTTCCCTGTCAATGTGGACGTGGGATGATGATATACGGTAGGGCTGGGGTAAATTCCACTCGGCCCAGGGTATTCTACTACGTATGTCCAACGAGAGTTCGACATCCCAATTATTTCATTTGGGTTGACGAACTTCACTTGGATAAAAATGCTAGGCTACGTGCGTTTATGTATCCTTCGAACCCAAGTTCTTCAGCAAGTCTAACAAAAAGATCAACAGGGACAGGCATTTTATCTAGAAATCATGATCAAGAGAATTCTGATTCCACTACCTCTAATGTTGTCCCTGTGACTGGTCGAGTGCTTGATGGCCATGCTGTGAAAGAGTTATTGCAGAATCCCAATGTGACTAAGACTGCCTTAATATGTTGTTGTGTCGCGTGGTCGATTGTGTTTGTGATGTTTATGATGATTTGCTTGTTTTTGTTCCTGTTTTATTATAGCAAGTAGTTGCAGTGTTTAGTGTTGACTGAGTGTGATGATTATGTTGTGTAATGTACTCTTGACAGTTTAATGCTTATGTTTAAAGACTTTTCTTAATATTTTTATGTTTTAGGAATGTTGTTTGATTCTTCTATATCTTGTTTTGCATGATACTAAAAGTATGGAGAACATCCCCGACGAAAAGCTTAAGCATTTGTTTAGGGATCCTTGCACTAATGATGAGGTGGAATTAGAGCTCCTAACGACTATTTGTGAATATGGTAAGAGGCATCGACTTAGTGAGCCGAACGTTTTAAGGCGTAGTTTGAGGTACTTACATTTTGAAATGGAGAAAGGTTCTACCGATCCCTTCCCAATTTCAAGGATCACAAGAATACTAAAGATATGTAGGAACAAGTATGAACTCTTTCGCAAGTTTATGGAGCGTCCTTATATCCATTTCATTGGTCCAAACTATAATGTTGAATACGACATGACTAGGGTAATTGAATTTTATTCATTATTCATTGCTTACTTTTATATCATTCATCCTTTTATTAATGGTTTTATATCATTCACATGAGACCGTGTACGATCTATACTTCCGAATATACGGCCTTGCTAATGCTGACCTTTTATTCGAACTGTTCAAGTACATGGAATGTGCTCTGTTGCCTGAAGAAGTTGTTTTGGAAGCTCCTGAACCCCTTACTGAAGAAGCCACTGGAGAAATCCCTGAGGCTATTCTGCTAGACTAGAATTCGGTTTTGAATGCTTGTTGTTTCCTTTTATTTTGTAATAAATTTGATCCTTTGTTGGTCACTAATAATAATAGTGATCATATTAAGATCAATACTGAATTTGGCTAAAAGCCTTTTTGAATGAATGGAACATGTTAGAACTTCTGTCTTTGTCACTGTCTAAAAGCAAACAACATTCCAGCAAAACATAATTTCCTAGACAAGTCCACAATCCAAAATACCAGCCTTACATAAGCTGTAGACCAGCCTTAATATACTGATGCAAATAAACCATCATAAGTCAAAATGCATTATCCTCATTAGCGTTATCCTCACTAGTGTTATCCTCACTAGTGTTATCTGAGTAGCATTATCCTCATTAGTGTTATCCTCACGTTCAGTTGCTTTATCCCACTTTCCATCACAGTCTATATAAATTTCCATCACCCTACTATTCGGATAACCAAAGTAGACAGCCTTAATATCACTGTCTTGCTCAATCATTGTAAAGGCAGTCTGCTGCTTTAAATACATCCCTTTCACCCATATGAAACCCATCTCTTCACAAAGTTGTTGCAAACCCTCCAAGCTAATTAATGAATACCCAACATAATCTACAACACACTTCTGGCCCCCTTCATATTGAGCCAACCCATCAGACATCATTTTGCCTCCATAGTAGAATTTAACAGTAACAAACAAGTCTCCAGAGGCTGGAACAAGAAACCACAAAGCTAAATTAGGGTTTACTGATTTGGGGAAAACATAATGCATACACAATTAAGTTAAATTAAAGACAATGATTGGAATTTGGTGTTTGTAATGAATGGGTGACATCTAGGGTTTAGCTCAAATTCGGGGAAATCAGATTCAATTAGGGCTTAGGTCAAGTTTGCAAAATTAGGGTTTAGTGTTTTGGGGAACACGAAGTACAATAACAATTAAGGTTCAACTGAAAGCAATTGTACGCAATTAAGGTCCGTCAATGAGTAATTCCACAATATTCTATAACATGCATTACAAATCTTACCATAAATCGGAATGGGTTCTTCGTTTCTTGATGACTGTCGCATTGTGGTCTTTGGTTTCGCCTTTTTAGCTATCCTCGCCATTTTTGAGCTTCGATGAATGACGATCGGAGTATTGACGGTGAGATTTTGGCCAAATCGTCGATGGACGACGCGGCGGCGCAGAGAGAGAAGAAGTACAAAGTTGAATGTTGGGAGATAGGTTATTCGCGGGGTTTTTGTTTTATCTTTCATTCATTTTTAATTTTTTTTTTTTGTATTATGTGGAATTTCCAGGTGTTTAAAATGTAATTACGTGGGTCAAACCGGGTCGGGTGTGGTCAACCGGTGGCCACGTAAGCATTTACCGAGAAATATTTGTGTTGGACCGGTGAATGGACCGAAAAACCAACATAAGGGACGATTTTGGCAAGGTGACTAGTTAGGGGACGATTTTGGCGAAGGTGCCAAATTAAAGGACAAAATGGATTTTTGACCCCATAGATGCAGCGGGAATTAGCAATTTTAAAGCCAACGAACATGGCTGATGCAATAGAATTTGCGAAGCTGTTGGAGGAAAAGATACAAGACGCGACGCCACATATAAGTTTTACGCGTTATTCCTCTCCATCTGTTATATCTCTTGTATTAAGTACTGCTCCGCTAGATTTTCCTCCTTCTAAAGAAATACACATATGTTAATTCGACGATGTAGACAGATAGAAATGCAAGCCCGTCGCGTTAAGAGTTTGTGTTTTAACTTAAATGGAAAATTGTGCCACGACACACCTGTAAAACACTACAGTTTTTGATTTTGTTACTAGACCACGACAATACTGAAGATGTTTGGTGATGAGAACGTAGATCTTTTGTACATTTCAAACACCAATTATGTATTTGGCGATCTGCCAAACAACTTCGAATTTTGTTGTTCATATGCGATAGTGACAGATACGTTACACCCCCAAACTTTGCAATTAACAGGAATTATTAAAGGTCATTATGTCACTGTATTAGTTGATTCTTGAAGTACGCATAATATTGTGCAACTAAGAGTGGTAAATTGTTTGAAAGTTACCGTAGTATCACATCATTTCTTTCAAGTCATGGTAGGAAATGGTGATTTTATACAGTGTTAGGGACAATGTTGCGAATTTTCATTGTAGTTGAATGGAGCAGATTTTGTCATATCACCATCTGTTTTGCCAATTCATGGGTTGGTGCAGTGTTGTGGTGTCAGTGGCTAGCAGTACGGGGTGATTATAAGTCAAATTACAATGTGTCATGCATTGGTTTTGATTGGTATAGTAAGTACGTCGAGCTCATTGGGGATCCTAATATTCGGTCAACAACGCATTCCCAACTACACGGATTAGTCCACACCGACTCCATATTCATTGGAATGGATTTGAATGATGATTGTTTGTTCAACCATCATAATATTTCGATTGAACATCAAATTCACTATTCATCATTTTACATGCAAGGGATAGCGATGAGCTGGCACAACTGGATGTTTCTACCCAACTAGTTTAGCACTTGGCTAGTATTTAAGCGTGATATGTCCTTAAGATTTGGTCCTTCTTCGTAATGAATCATCGGGCCATATTATTTGATATACGACAAACCGGATCTGTTGAAGATTATCGCGAGGAATTCGAGAAAATTGGGAATTTTGTACATGATTGACCTAAATTGGCTACATATTGCTTTATTTTAGTATTGAAAATTGAAAGGGTCAAAAATCCATTTTGTCCTTTAATTTGGCACCTTAACCAAAATCGTCCCCTAACTAGTCACCTCGCCAAAATCGTCCCTTATGTTGGTTTATCGGTCCATTCACCGGCCCAACACAAAAATTGCTCGGTAAATGCTTACGTGGCCACCGGTTGACCATACCCGACCCGGTTTGACCCACGTAATTACATTTTAAACACCTGGAAATTCCACATAATTCCAAAAAAAAATATTAAAAATGAATGAACTATAAAACAAAAATCCCCTCAATAACGGACGGTCGAATGCTTCAGCGCCCGCCAAGCTCCCTCCTAATCCGGTCAAGCTCCTTCTTTTGAGGTAAGATTCTTCACCCCTTACCAAAATTCTCGCGTTATTTTCTTCTATTCTTTGTGTGTGGCCAAATTCCCCCAATTTGCCTTAATTTCGTCCGTCCCTATAAATGTGTGTTTCAGATTCTTTGTAATCACCCTAATTACAGTCAACAAGGTAGGGTTTGTGTAGTTCTTTGATTTTTCAGTGAATCTTTATTTAGGGTTTCGACATTTGACAATTAGGGATCGATTATGGGAAATTTTGAAAATTGCAGTTCAATTAGGGTTTTCTGAAATGCTTTGTTTATGACATTTAACAATTAGGGATTCGACATTTGACAATTAGGGATCGATTTCGGCCTTGCAATGCTTTGTTTTTCTTGATTTTTCAAGGAATAACTTGTTGGTTTTGTTCTTTACGAATGTATATCTTACAATGGTTCTTTAAATATTACTTTTATTGTAGATGGTCTACCAATTTCCCTGTCAATGTGGACGTGGGATGATGATATACGGTAGGGTTGGGGTAAATTCCACTCGGCCCAGGGTATTCTACTACGTATGTCCAACGAGAGTTCGACATCCCAATTATTTCATTTGGGTTGACGAACTTCACTTGGATAAAAATGCTAGGCTACGTGCGTTTATGTATCCTTCGAACCCAAGTTCTTCAGCAAGTCTAACAAAAAGATCAACAGGGACAGGCATTTTATCTAGAAATCATGATCAAGAGAATTCTGATTCCACTACCTCTAATGTTGTCCCTGTGACTGGTCGGGTGCTTGATGGCCATGCTGTGAAAGAGTTATTGCAGAATCCCAATGTGACTAAGACTGCCTTAATATGTTGTTGTGTCGCGTGGTCGATTGTGTTTGTGATGTTTATGATGATTTGCTTGTTTTTGTTCCTGTTTTATTATAGCAAGTAGTTGCAGTGTTTAGTGTTGACTGAGTGTGATGATTATGTTGTGTAATGTACTCTTGACAGTTTAATGCTTATGTTTAAAGACTTTTCTTAATATTTTTATGTTTTAGGAATGTTGTTTGATTCTTCTATATCTTGTTTTGCATGATACTAAAAGTATGGAGAACATCCCCGACGAAAAGCTTAAGCATTTGTTTAGGGATCCTTGCACTAATGATGAGGTGGAATTAGAGCTCCTAACGACTATTTGTGAATATGGTAAGAGGCATCGACTTAGTGAGCCGAACGTTTTAAGGCGTAGTTTGAGGTACTTACATTTTGAAATGGAGAAAGGTTCTACCGATCCCTTCCCAATTTCAAGGATCACAAGAATACTAAAGATATGTAGGAACAAGTATGAACTCTTTCGCAAGTTTATGGAGCGTCCTTATATCCATTTCATTGGTCCAAACTATAATGTTGAATACGACATGACTAGGGTAATTGAATTTTATTCATTATTCATTGCTTACTTTTATATCATTCATCCTTTTATTAATGGTTTTATATCATTCACATGAGACCGTGTACGATCTATACTTCCGAATATACGGCCTTGCTAATGCTGACCTTTTATTCGAACTGTTCAAGTACATGGAATGTGCTCTGTTGCCTGAAGAAGTTGTTTTGGAAGCTCCTGAACCCCTTACTGAAGAAGCCACTGGAGAAATCCCTGAGGCTATTCTGCTAGACTAGAATTCGGTTTTGAATGCTTGTTGTTTCCTTTTATTTTGTAATAAATTTGATCCTTTGTTGGTCACTAATAATAATAGTGATCATATTAAGATCAATACTGAATTTGGCTAAAAGCCTTTTTGAATGAATGGAACATGTTAGAACTTCTGTCTTTGTCACTGTCTAAAAGCAAACAACATTCCAGCAAAACATAATTTCCTAGACAAGTCCACAATCCAAAATACCAGCCTTACATAAGCTGTAGACCAGCCTTAATATACTGATGCAAATAAACCATCATAAGTCAAAATGCATTATCCTCATTAGCGTTATCCTCACTAGTGTTATCCTCACTAGTGTTATCTGAGTAGCATTATCCTCATTAGTGTTATCCTCACGTTCAGTTGCTTTATCCCACTTTCCATCACAGTCTATATAAATTTCCATCACCCTACTATTCGGATAACCAAAGTAGACAGCCTTAATATCACTGTCTTGCTCAATCATTGTAAAGGCAGTCTGCTGCTTTAAATACATCCCTTTCACCCATATGAAACCCATCTCTTCACAAAGTTGTTGCAAACCCTCCAAGCTAATTAATGAATACCCAACATAATCTACAACACACTTCTGGCCCCCTTCATATTGAGCCAACCCATCAGACATCATTTTGCCTCCATAGTAGAATTTAACAGTAACAAACAAGTCTCCAGAGGCTGGAACAAGAAACCACAAAGCTAAATTAGGGTTTACTGATTTGGGGAAAACATAATGCATACACAATTAAGTTAAATTAAAGACAATGATTGGAATTTGGTGTTTGTAATGAATGGGTGACATCTAGGGTTTAGCTCAAATTCGGGGAAATCAGATTCAATTAGGGCTTAGGTCAAGTTTGCAAAATTAGGGTTTAGTGTTTTGGGGAACACGAAGTACAATAACAATTAAGGTTCAACTGAAAGCAATTGTACGCAATTAAGGTCCGTCAATGAGTAATTCCACAATATTCTATAACATGCATTACAAATCTTACCATAAATCGGAATGGGTTCTTCGTTTCTTGATGACTGTCGCATTGTGGTCTTTGGTTTCGCCTTTTTAGCTATCCTCGCCATTTTTGAGCTTCGATGAATGACGATCGGAGTATTGACGGTGAGATTTTGGCCAAATCGTCGATGGACGACGCGGCGGCGCAGAGAGAGAAGAAGTACAAAGTTGAATGTTGGGAGATAGGTTATTCGCGGGGTTTTTGTTTTATCTTTCATTCATTTTTAATTTTTTTTTTTTTGTATTATGTGGAATTTCCAGGTGTTTAAAATGTAATTACGTGGGTCAAACCGGGTCGGGTGTGGTCAACCGGTGGCCACGTAAGCATTTACCGAGAAATATTTGTGTTGGACCGGTGAATGGACCGAAAAACCAACATAAGGGACGATTTTGGCGAGGTGACTAGTTAGGGGACGATTTTGGCGAAGGTGCCAAATTAAAGGACAAAATGGATTTTTGACCCCATAGATGCAGCGGGAATTAGCAATTTTAAAGCCAACGAACATGGCTGATGCAATAGAATTTGCGAAGCTGTTGGAGGAAAAGATACAAGACGTGACGCCACATATAAGTTTTACGCGTTATTCCTCTCCATCTGTTATATCTCTTGTATTAAGTACTGCTCCGCTAGATTTTCCTCCTTCTAAAGAAATACACATATGTTAATTCGACGATGTAGACAGATAGAAATGCAGGCCCGTCACGCTAAGAGTTTGTGTTTTAACTGAAATGAAAAACTGTGTCACGACACACCTGTAAAAACACTACAGTTTTTGATTTTGTTACTAGACCACGACAATACTGAAGATGTTTGGTGATGAGAACGTAGATCTTTTGTACATTTCAAACACCAATTATGTATTTGGCGATCTGCCAAACAACTTCGAATTTTGTTGTTCATATGCGATAGTGACAGATACGTTACACCCCCAAACTTTGCAATTAACAGGAATTATTAAAGGTCATTATGTCACTGTATTAGTTGATTCTTGAAGTACGCATAATATTGTGCAACTAAGAGTGGTAAATTGTTTGAAAGTTACCGTAGTATCACATCATTTCTTTCAAGTCATGGTAGGAAATGGTGATTTTATACAGTGTTAGGGACAATGTTGCGAATTTTCATTGTAGTTGAATGGAGCAGATTTTGTCATATCACCATCTGTTTTGCCAATTCATGGGTTGGTGCAGTGTTGTGGTGTCAGTGGCTAGCAGTACGGGGTGATTATAAGTCAAATTACAATGTGTCATGCATTGGTTTTGATTGGTATAGTAAGTACGTCGAGCTCATTGGGGATCCTAATATTCGGTCAACAACGCATTCCCAACTACACGGATTAGTCCACACCGACTCCATATTCATTGGAATGGATTTGAATGATGATTGTTTGTTCAACCATCATAATATTTCGATTGAACATCAAATTCACTATTCATCATTTTACATGCAAGGGATAGCGATGAGCTGGCACAACTGGATGTTTCTACCCAACTAGTTTAGCACTTGGCTAGTATTTAAGCGTGATATGTCCTTAAGATTTGGTCCTTCTTCGTAATGAATCATCGGGCCATATTATTTGATATACGACAAACCGGATCTGTTGAAGATTATCGCGAGGAATTCGAGAAAATTGGGAATTTTGTACATGATTGACCTAAATTGGCTACATATTGCTTTATTTTAGTATTGAAAATTGAAAGGGTCAAAAATCCATTTTGTCCTTTAATTTGGCACCTTAACCAAAATCGTCCCCTAACTAGTCACCTCGCCAAAATCGTCCCTTATGTTGGTTTATCGGTCCATTCACCGGCCCAACACAAAAATTGCTCGGTAAATGCTTACGTGGCCACCGGTTGACCATACCCGACCCGGTTTGACCCACGTAATTACATTTTAAACACCTGGAAATTCCACATAATTCCAAAAAAAAATATTAAAAATGAATGAACTATAAAACAAAAATCCCCTCGATAACGGACGGTCGAATGCTTCAGCGCCCGCCAAGCTCCCTCCTAATCCGGTCAAGCTCCTTCTTTTGAGGTAAGATTCTTCACCCCTTACCAAAATTCTCGCGTTATTTTCTTCTATTCTTTGTGTGTGGCCAAATTCCCCCAATTTGCCTTAATTTCGTCCGTCCCTATAAATGTGTGTTTCAGATTCTTTGTAATCACCCTAATTACAGTCAACAAGGTAGGGTTTGTGTAGTTCTTTGATTTTTCAGTGAATCTTTATTTAGGGTTTCGACATTTGACAATTAGGGATCGATTATGGGAAATTTTGAAAATTGCAGTTCAATTAGGGTTTTCTGAAATGCTTTGTTTATGACATTTAACAATTAGGGATTCGACATTTGACAATTAGGGATCGATTTCGGCCTTGCAATGCTTTGTTTTTCTTGATTTTTCAAGGAATAACTTGTTGGTTTTGTTCTTTACGAATGTATATCTTACAATGGTTCTTTAAATATTACTTTTATTGTAGATGGTCTACCAATTTCCCTGTCAATGTGGACGTGGGATGATGATATACGGTAGGGCTGGGGTAAATTCCACTCGGCCCAGGGTATTCTACTACGTATGTCCAACGAGAGTTCGACATCCCAATTATTTCATTTGGGTTGACGAACTTCACTTGGATAAAAATGCTAGGCTACGTGCGTTTATGTATCCTTCGAACCCAAGTTCTTCAGCAAGTCTAACAAAAAGATCAACAGGGACAGGCATTTTATCTAGAAATCATGATCAAGAGAATTCTGATTCCACTACCTCTAATGTTGTCCCTGTGACTGGTCGAGTGCTTGATGGCCATGCTGTGAAAGAGTTATTGCAGAATCCCAATGTGACTAAGACTGCCTTAATATGTTGTTGTGTCGCGTGGTCGATTGTGTTTGTGATGTTTATGATGATTTGCTTGTTTTTGTTCCTGTTTTATTATAGCAAGTAGTTGCAGTGTTTAGTGTTGACTGAGTGTGATGATTATGTTGTGTAATGTACTCTTGACGGTTTAATGCTTATGTTTAAAGACTTTTCTTAATATTTTTATGTTTTAGGAATGTTGTTTGATTCTTCTATATCTTGTTTTGCATGATACTAAAAGTATGGAGAACATCCCCGACGAAAAGCTTAAGCATTTGTTTAGGGATCCTTGCACTAATGACGAGGTGGAACTAGAGCTCCTAACGACTATTTGTGAATATGGTAAGAGGCATCGACTTAGTGAGCCGAACGTTTTAAGGCGTAGTTTGAGGTACTTACATTTTGAAATGGAGAAAGGTTCTACCGATCCCTTCCCAATTTCAAGGATCACAAGAATACTAAAGATATGTAGGAACAAGTATGAACTCTTTCGCAAGTTTATGGAGCGTCCTTATATCCATTTCATTGGTCCAAACTATAATGTTGAATACGACATGACTAGGGTAATTGAATTTTATTCATTATTCATTGCTTACTTTTATATCATTCATCCTTTTATTAATGGTTTTATATCATTCACATGAGACCGTGTACGATCTATACTTCCGAATATACGGCCTTGCTAATGCTGACCTTTTATTCGAACTGTTCAAGTACATGGAATGTGCTCTGTTGCCTGAAGAAGTTGTTTTGGAAGCTCCTGAACCCCTTACTGAAGAAGCCACTGGAGAAATCCCTGAGGCTATTCTGCTAGACTAGAATTCGGTTTTGAATGCTTGTTGTTTCCTTTTATTTTGTAATAAATTTGATCCTTTGTTGGTCACTAATAATAATAGTGATCATATTAAGATCAATACTGAATTTGGCTAAAAGCCTTTTTGAATGAATGGAACATGTTAGAACTTCTGTCTTTGTCACTGTCTAAAAGCAAACAACATTCCAGCAAAACATAATTTCCTAGACAAGTCCACAATCCAAAATACCAGCCTTACATAAGCTGTAGACCAGCCTTAATATACTGATGCAAATAAACCATCATAAGTCAAAATGCATTATCCTCATTAGCGTTATCCTCACTAGTGTTATCCTCACTAGTGTTATCTGAGTAGCATTATCCTCATTAGTGTTATCCTCACATTCAGTTGCTTTATCCCACTTTCCATCACAGTCTATATAAATTTCCATCACCCTACTATTCGGATAACCAAAGTAGACAGCCTTAATATCACTGTCTTGCTCAATCATTGTAAAGGCAGTCTGCTGCTTTAAATACATCCCTTTCACCCATATGAAACCCATCTCTTCACAAAGTTGTTGCAAACCCTCCAAGCTAATTAATGAATACCCAACATAATCTACAACACACTTCTGGCCCCCTTCATATTGAGCCAACCCATCAGACATCATTTTGCCTCCATAGTAGAATTTAACAGTAACAAACAAGTCTCCAGAGGCTGGAACAAGAAACCACAAAGCTAAATTAGGGTTTACTGATTTGGGGAAAACATAATGCATACACAATTAAGTTAAATTAAAGACAATGATTGGAATTTGGTGTTTGTAATGAATGGGTGACATCTAGGGTTTAGCTCAAATTCGGGGAAATCAGATTCAATTAGGGCTTAGGTCAAGTTTGCAAAATTAGGGTTTAGTGTTTTGGGGAACACGAAGTACAATAACAATTAAGGTTCAACTGAAAGCAATTGTACGCAATTAAGGTCCGTCAATGAGTAATTCCACAATATTCTATAACATGCATTACAAATCTTACCATAAATCGGAATGGGTTCTTCGTTTCTTGATGACTGTCGCATTGTGGTCTTTGGTTTCGCCTTTTTAGCTATCCTCGCCATTTTTGAGCTTCGATGAATGACGATCGGAGTATTGACGGTGAGATTTTGGCCAAATCGTCGATGGACGACGCGGCGGCGCAGAGAGAGAAGAAGTACAAAGTTGAATGTTGGGAGATAGGTTATTCGCGGGGCTTTTGTTTTATCTTTCATTCATTTTTAATTTTTTTTTTTTTGTATTATGTGGAATTTCCAGGTGTTTAAAATGTAATTACGTGGGTCAAACCGGGTCGGGTGTGGTCAACCGGTGGCCACGTAAGCATTTACCGAGAAATATTTGTGTTGGACCGGTGAATGGACCGAAAAACCAACATAAGGGACGATTTTGGCGAGGTGACTAGTTAGGGGACGATTTTGGCGAAGGTGCCAAATTAAAGGACAAAATGGATTTTTGACCCCATAGATGCAGCGGGAATTAGCAATTTTAAAGCCAACGAACATGGCTGATGCAATAGAATTTGCGAAGCTGTTGGAGGAAAAGATACAAGACGCGACGCCACATATAAGTTTTACGCGTTATTCCTCTCCATCTGTTATATCTCTTGTATTAAGTACTGCTCCGCTAGATTTTCCTCCTTCTAAAGAAATACACATATGTTAATTCGACGATGTAGACAGATAGAAATGCAGGCCCGTCACGCTAAGAGTTTGTGTTTTAACTGAAATGAAAAACTGTGTCACGACACACCTGTAAAAACACTACAGTTTTTGATTTTGTTACTAGACCACGACAATACTGAAGATGTTTGGTGATGAGAACGTAGATCTTTTGTACATTTCAAACACCAATTATGTATTTGGCGATCTGCCAAACAACTTCGAATTTTGTTGTTCATATGCGATAGTGACAGATACGTTACACCCCCAAACTTTGCAATTAACAGGAATTATTAAAGGTCATTATGTCACTGTATTAGTTGATTCTTGAAGTACGCATAATATTGTGCAACTAAGAGTGGTAAATTGTTTGAAAGTTACCGTAGTATCACATCATTTCTTTCAAGTCATGGTAGGAAATGGTGATTTTATACAGTGTTAGGGACAATGTTGCGAATTTTCATTGTAGTTGAATGGAGCAGATTTTGTCATATCACCATCTGTTTTGCCAATTCATGGGTTGGTGCAGTGTTGTGGTGTCAGTGGCTAGCAGTACGGGGTGATTATAAGTCAAATTACAATGTGTCATGCATTGGTTTTGATTGGTATAGTAAGTACGTCGAGCTCATTGGGGATCCTAATATTCGGTCAACAACGCATTCCCAACTACACAGATTAGTCCACACCGACTCCATATTCATTGGAATGGATTTGAATGATGATTGTTTGTTCAACCATCATAATATTTCGATTGAATATCAAATTCACTATTCATCATTTTACATGCAAGGGATAGCGATGAGCTGGCACAACTGGATGTTTCTACCCAACTAGTTTAGCACTTGGCTAGTATTTAAGCGTGATATGTCCTTAAGATTTGGTCCTTCTTCGTAATGAATCATCGGGCCATATTATTTGATATACGACAAACCGGATCTGTTGAAGATTATCGCGAGGAATTCGAGAAAATTGGGAATTTTGTGCATGATTGACCTAAATTGGCTACATATTGCTTTATTTTAGTATTGAAAATTGAAAGGGTCAAAAATCCATTTTGTCCTTTAATTTGGCACCTTAACCAAAATCGTCCCCTAACTAGTCACCTCGCCAAAATCGTCTCTTATGTTGGTTTATCGGTCCATTCACCGGCCCAACACAAAAATTGCTCGGTAAATGCTTACGTGGCCACCGGTTGACCATACCCGACCCGGTTTGACCCACGTAATTACATTTTAAACACCTGGAAATTCCACATAATTCCAAAAAAAAATATTAAAAATGAATGAACTATAAAACAAAAATCCCCTCGATAACGGACGGTCGAATGCTTCAGCGCCCGCCAAGCTCCCTCCTAATCCGGTCAAGCTCCTTCTTTTGAGGTAAGATTCTTCACCCCTTACCAAAATTCTCGCGTTATTTTCTTCCATTCTTTGTGTGTGGCCAAATTCCCCCAATTTGCCTTAATTTCGTCCGTCCCTATAAATGTGTGTTTCAGATTCTTTGTAATCAGCCTAATTACAGTCAACAAGGTAGGGTTTGTGTAGTTCTTTGATTTTTCAGTGAATCTTTATTTAGGGTTTCGCCATTTGACAATTAGGGATCGATTATGGGAAATTTTGAAAATTGCAGTTCAATTAGGGTTTTCTGAAATGCTTTGTTTATGACATTTAACAATTAGGGATTCGACATTTGACAATTAGGGATCGATTTCGGCCTTGCAATGCTTTGTTTTTCTTGATTTTTCAATGAATAACTTGTTGGTTTTGTTCTTTACGAATGTATATCTTACAATGGTTCTTTAAATATTACTTTTATTGTAGATGGTCTACCAATTTCCCTGTCAATGTGGACGTGGGATGATGATATACGGTAGGGCTGGGGTAAATTCCACTCGGCCCAGGGTATTCTACTACGTATGTCCAACGAGAGTTCAACATCCCAATTATTTCATTTGGGTTGACGAACTTCACTTGGATAAAAATGCTAGGCTACGTGCGTTTATGTATCCTTCGAACCCAAGTTCTTCAGCAAGTCTAACAAAAAGATCAACAGGGACAGGCATTGTATCTGGAAATCATGATCAAGAGAATTCTGATTCCACTACCTCTAATGTTGTCCCTGTGACTGGTCGAGTGCTTGATGGCCATGCTGTGAAAGAGTTATTGCAGAATCCCAATGTGACTAAGACTGCCTTAATATGTTGTTGTGTCGCGTGGTCGATTGTGTTTGTGATGTTTATGATGATTTGCTTGTTTTTGTTCCTGTTTTATTATAGCAAGTAGTTGTAGTGTTTAGTGTTGACTGAGTGTGATGATTATGTTGTGTAATGTACTCTTGACGGTTTAATGCTTATGTTTAAAGACTTTTCTTAATATTTTTATGTTTTAGGAATGTTGTTTGATTCTTCTATATCTTGTTTTGCATGATACTAAAAGTATGGAGAACATCCCCGACGAAAAGCTTAAGCATTTGTTTAGGGATCCTTGCACTAATGACGAGGTGGAACTAGAGCTCCTAACGACTATTTGTGAATATGGTAAGAGGCATCGACTTAGTGAGCCGAACGTTTTAAGGCGTAGTTTGAGGTACTTACATTTTGAAATGGAGAAAGGTTCTACCGATCCCTTCCCAATTTCAAGGATCACAAGAATACTAAAGATATGTAGGAACAAGTATGAACTCTTTCGCAAGTTTATGGAGCGTCCTTATATCCATTTCATTGGTCCAAACTATAATGTTGAACCCGATGAACTATACGACATGACTAGGGTAATTGAATTTTATTCATTATTCATTGCTTACTTTTATATCATTCATCCTTTTATTAATGGTTTTATATCATTCACAGGAGACCGTGTACGATCGATACTTCCGAATATACGGCCTTGCTAATGCTGACCTTTTATTCGAACTGTTCAAGTACATGGAATGTGCTCTGTTGCCTGAAGAAGTTGTTTTGGAAGCTCCTGAACCCCTTACTGAAGAAGCCACTGGAGAAATCCCTGAGGCTATTCTGCTAGACTAGAATTCGGTTTTGAATGCTTGTTGTTTCCTTTTATTTTGTAATAAATTTGATCCTTTGTTGGTCACTAATAATAATAGTGATCATATTAAGATCAATACTGAATTTGGCTAAAAGCCTTTTTGAATGAATGGAACATGTTAGAACTTCTGTCTTTGTCACTGTCTAAAAGCAAACAACATTCCAGCAAAACATAATTTCCTAGACAAGTCCACAATCCAAAATACCAGCCTTACATAAGCTGTAGACCAGCCTTAATATACTGATGCAAATAAGCCATCATAAGTCAAAATGCATTATCCTCATTAGTGTTATCCTCACTAGTGTTATCCTCACTAGTGTTATCCTCACTAGTGTTATCTGAGTAGCATTATCCTCATTAGTGTTATCCTCACTTTCAGTTGCTTTATCTTCCTTTCCATCACAGTCTATATAAATTTCCATCACCCTAATATTCAGATAACCAAAGTAGACAACCTTAATATCACTGTCTTGCTCAATCATTGTAAAGGCAGTCTGCTGCTTTAAATACATCCCTTTCACCCATATGAAACCCATCTCTTCACAAAGTTGTTGCAAACCCTCCAAGCTAATTAATGAATACCCAACATAATCTACAACACACTTCTGGCCCCCTTCATATTGAGCCAATCCATCAGACATCATTTTGCCTCCATAGTAGAATTTAACAGTAACAAACAAGTCTCCAGAGGCTGGAACAAGAAACCACAAAGCTAAATTAGGGTTTACTGATTTGGGGAAAACATAATGCATACACAATTAAGTTAAATTAAAGACAATGATTGGAATTTGGTGTTTGTAATGAATGGGTGACATCTAGGGTTTAGCTCAAATTTGGGGAAATCAGATTCAATTAGGGCTTAGGTCAAGTTTGCAAAATTAGGGTTTAGTGTTTTGGGGAACACGAAGTACAATAACAATTAAGGTTCAACTGAAAGCAATTGTACGTAATTAAGGTACGTCAATGAGTAATTCCACAATATTCTATAACATGCATTACAAATCTTACCATAAATCGGAATGGGTTCTTCGTTTCTTGATGATTGTCGCATTGTGGTCTTTGGTTTCGCCTTTTTAGCTATCCTCGCCATTTTTGAGCTTCGATGAATGACGATCGGAGTATTGACGGTGAGATTTTGGCCAAATCGTCGATGGACGACGCGGCGGCGCAGAGAGAGAAGAAGTACAAAGTTGAATGTTGGGAGATAGGTTATTCGCGGGGTTTTTGTTTTATCTTTCATTCATTTTTAATTTTTTTTTTTTTGTATTATGTGGAATTTCCAGGTGTTTAAAATGTAATTACGTGGGTCAAACCGGGTCAGGTGTGGTCAACCGGTGGCCACGTAAGCATTTACCGAGAAATTTTTGTGTTGGACCGGTGAATGGACCGAAAAACCAACATAAGGGACGATTTTGGCGAGGTGACTAGTTAGGGGACGATTTTGGCGAAGGTGCCAAATTAAAGGACAAAATGGATTTTTGACCCCATAGATGCAGCGGGAATTAGCAATTTTAAAGCCAACGAACATGGCTGATGCAATAGAATTTGCGAAGCTGTTGGAGGAAAAGATACAAGACGCGACGCCACGTACAAGTTTTACGCGTTATTCCTCTCCATCTGTTATATCTCTTGTATTAAGTACTGCTCCGCTAGATTTTCCTCCTTCTAAACAAAATACACATATGCTAATTCGACGATGTAGACAGATAGAAATGCAGGCCCGTCACGCTAAGAGTTTGTGTTTTAACTGAAATGAAAAACTGTGTCACGACACACCTGTAAAAACACTACAGTTTTTGATTTTGTTACTAGACCACGACAATACTGAAGATGTTTGGTGATGAGAACGTAGATCTTTTGTACATTTCAAACACCAATTATGTATTTGGCGATCTGCCAAACAACTTCGAATTTTGTTGTTCATATGCGATAGTGACAGATACGTTACACCCCCAAACTTTGCGATTAACGGGAATTATTAAAGGTCATTATGTCACTGTATTAGTTGATTCTTGAAGTACGCATAATATTGTGCAACTAAGAGTGGTAAATTGTTTGAAAGTTACCGTAGTATCACATCATTTCTTTCAAGTCATGGTAGGAAATGGTGATTTTATACAGTGTTAGGGACAATGTTGCGAATTTTCATTGTAGTTGAATGGAGCGGATTTTGTCATATCACCATCTGTTTTGCCAATTCATGGGTTGGTGCAGTGTTGTGGTGTCAGTGGCTAGCAGTACGGGGTGATTATAAGTCAAATTACAATGTGTCATGCATTGGTTTTGATTGGTATAGTAAGTACGTCGAGCTCATTGGGGATCCTAATATTCGGTCAACAACGCATTCCCAACTACACAGATTAGTCCACAGCGACTAACATTCACTCATTCTCCTCCACCACCAATATTTCCCACCTCCCAACTAGACACATTTTACCTAGATTTACAGCAACAACTCATTGATTATGAACCCTTATTTTAGACACCAACAACTTTAACCCCCCCCCCCCCCCCAACCACAAGACAACCATATTCACCTCTTACCCAACACCAACCCAGTTAACATTAAGCCATACAAATACCCACATTTTTAGAAACCCATAATGACTGAGTTGGTTAATGAGGTGCTTAATGAAGGAAAGATTCAGCCAAACACTAGACTTTTTTCATCACCAATTTTATTGGTAGGAAAAAAGGATGGTACGTGGAGGTTTTGTGTAGATTATCGAGCCCTAAATGCAATTACTGTAAAAGATCTTTTTCCTATTCCTATAGTTGATGAACTGCTAGACGAACTATATGGTGCAACGATTTTTACAAAATTGGATTTACAGGCAGGCTACCACCTGATTAGAGTTTCAAAATGAGATGCTCATAAAATAACTTTACATCTAATGGCCATTTGAATTTATAGTTAAGCCATTTGGGCTTACTAACTCCCCAACAACATTTCAGGGAGTTATGATTGAATTATTTCATGGTTATTTGCGGCATTTTGTGTTGGTTGTCTTTGATGATATTCTGGTTTATAGTGCTACATGGAGTGAGCATATGGATCACTTACAATTGGTTTTTGCTAAGTTGCACAAGCACTGATTTTATGCTAAGCGGTCTAAATGCGCGTTTGTTGTGTCAATCGTGTAGTATTTATGCCATGTCATCTTGGCGGATGTAGTGCAAGTTGACCCCGATAAGATAAAGTCCATTGTTGATTGGCCAATACCTACATTGGTGATAGGCCTTCAGGGTTTTCTTCTCTTGACTGGTTATTATAGGCGACATTTTGTACAACGTTATGCCACTCTCGCTTTTTCTCTCACTGAGTTATTACGTACTAAGTCATTTACATGGGATTACATCTTTTGATAAACTGTAAACTATAATGACTACGATGCTAGTCTTGGTTTTGCCAAACTTTGACCTGCCTTTCAAACTCACAACGAATGCATCAAGCTTGGCAGTGGGCGCGGTCTTATTACAATCTGATCACGTGATGGCTTTCTTTAGCAAGAAGTTAACAGGGCGCATGGGATATGCTTCTGCCTACAATCAAAATCTATTTGGTATTAGCGAGACAATAAAGAATTTTTGGCATTACTTATTAGGCAGACAATTCACAATTTATACAGATCAGCAAAGGTTAAAATAAATTTTATCTCATAAAATTCATACACCAGAACAAGTTAAAAGGACTACTAAACTAATCGTCTATGATTATGAAGTAATTTATGAACTTGGTCGCGAAAATTGAGTTGTTGATGAACTTTTTGCATTGAATGTTCTGCCATTGCAGTTGTTTCTTCTACTGTTGCTCCTTGGTTGGCTGAACTTTTCGCTACGTTTGCGGGTGTAATATTCAGTGACAAAGTGAATACTATCTGAATTGTACTAAATCAGATGATTTGTTGTTTTACTATGATAGACTTTTTATACCTTGGGAGGTTCAATTACGCCATTAATTGTTGTTGCAACTCCATTCGATATTAAGTCCACTCTTGCTCACCCGGCAGCTTCCGTTTATGAGCGTAACATGAAAAAAAAAGTAAAAAAGTTTGTTAGTAAATGCCAAGTCTGTCAACGGCATAAATATTCAACTATAAAGCCATTTGAATTACTAAGTCCACCTGGGATGACATCTCTATGGATCTTATTACACATTTACCCATGTCATTTGGCAAATCAACTATTTGGGTTATAGTTTGCACATTTTTCGGCACTTCCTAACAAGTTCATAGCTGCATATCTTGCCTCTGATTTATCAATGAGATATATACTTTACATGGGCTTCCTAGGACTATAGTGTCGGACCGTGAACCACTTTTCCCAAGCCATTTTTGGATGATCTATTCAAATAGTTGGGTACTAAGCTCTGTTTTAGCACTGCTTATCATCCTGCGAACCGATGGACAAATGGAAGTTGTCAATCATTCGGTTGACTGTTATTTACGATGTTTTACTTTGGATCATCCTAAACATTGGACTCCGTAAATCTGGTATAATGTATGGAGGAAAGGTCGTGAAGTGGAACAAAATTTGGTAAGATAGATGGGCGCACAAGATGAGGAAGCTGAATGGGTGGACTCAGCTTCAATTGGAGCCTTACATCATTCCATGGATGGCCACGATAAATTCGAACATGTTTCTCTAAAAATGGGCTACAAGGACGAGGTCGTTCTCATGTTGCGAAGGTTGATACATGCCATATTCAATTGGGTCGTGACTATGTGAAGGTTCTCAGGATGCGAAGGTTGATACACGTATTAAATATTAAGTATTCTCCTACTTGGACTAAAGACTTTATTATGTCTTAGTTGTTGTTGTTTTTTCTTTGCTTTTGAAGTTATTATCTTTGATTTTGTAATTCCTAATTATGTAATTACGTAGTGGTGTGCAATTACTGGTTAGTGGACAATAGCAGTTCACTACTTTATGTATATGCAGTACGAATGTTGTTATTTAGAACTCAAAATATAACAATTATCAGTTTTTATATGTATATATATATATAGATATATTTTGTCTTCTTCTCATCTCTATAATTCTAGAGTTTTTGTTCTTTTCTCAAAATGAACCTTTATCAATTCTAACTTTTATCAAAATGTCATCGTTTTCTACGAATCAGGCACCCTACAAATGCTTGCTAGCATAAAAATCACTTCTTGAACGGCTTTATCATAAAGACGTCGGACAACGATATCACGACTGTCCAAATTATGAGTTTAAAGTAATTTGGACGTTAAGTACTTTTAAAAAAATACTAATTAGACTCCTCACGTGCAAATTGCATGTGCGGCGTTCGATTATGCATTTCTAAATGCAGGTGACAACATCCCGCCAAACTCAAAATAGATTTTGTCAAAGTAATAAAATTGAGCAATCACATTTTTTAAATAGACTAAAACTGATCATTATATCTTTAACAAACTAATCTTGTAACATGGTATCTTTAACTGACTAAATTGCCAAAAGAGCCTCATATGATGTCCAACTAAGCATTTCATGTCGTTGCATAGGTTGCACACGATGATTTCCGGCTAAAATTGAAATTAATTTGGATGAATCACCAAAAATGAGCAATTGAGGTCTTTAAACATCTTTAGCACACTAATTTGTGTATCTTTAACCACCTAAAATTGGTAAAAAGTAAAAAACTCTATTATATCGACGAAAGGCGGCCACTCTACTAATTTGGCAAATCATCTTTTCCTTTCTCTCCCCAAATTACTCAAAACCCTAATCGAATTCGCAACTATGAAATCCAAATCCACCTGACGCAGGCCATATCACTTCGATTTCACCTCTTCCTTGTCGAATTTTGAAAGCGCACAACCAAAATGAGCTCCAATGGAGAAGGAGGATACATATGCGAATTCCGGGTAAAGCAGGACAACAACATGATCTGGCCTGAACCCAACAACGGTTCACCTCACAATTGTATCCGCTTTTTATTCCGCGTACAGTACATTCTTCGAAAAAGGCCTGATTTTGGTGGTGCAGACGAGGTTGTCGACTCCTCAGGATCCATCTATACTTTGGACTTCGATCAGCCTCTTGTGAAAGAGCATCTCGAGATGTTCATGGCGCTGGATTTCGCGCGATGGGGCCTGCCTTATCGCGTCAGGGAGAAACTATATCGCGACGTTGCTGAACGTGTCCATCGGATGAAGGCTGATCCTGAAAATGTCGGGGTCTCGGTGCTACATGTAGACGTAGCGATTGACATCTGCACTATCCAGAGACAGGGTGAAGATCTTGAGGTTACGAGGTCGAGGTTGATTAAAAGTAGGTCGTATGCGTTTGTGTCGGCTGAGGACCTACTTGAATATCAGGTTTCTTCGGATTTGGAGTTTAATGAAGTTAGGGAAGAGCAGTCGTTGTTGGTTGCCCGGCTGCAGAGAGTTAAGGTGGAAGGCGGTGAATTTGTGCAAGAATGTTCGATTTGTTTGGAGACGCCTGGTGTGGGAGCTGAAATATGTTATCTGCCTTGTACTCATGTGTATCATTTTGCGTGCATTGTACGTTGGCTGGATAAGAGTCACGTGTGCCCATTCTGCCGAGCGCTTATATCCAACTGATTTCCTCCATTCTTGGTGGGTAAAGTGGTTGCCTTTGTAATTGTCTTTCATTAGTTTCATTGCAAACTGTTCTTAGAAATGCTGTGTGGTTGGGATCTTTACATTCATCTTACTTGTGCCATATCTTATTGTCATAGCTTAATGATCTGAATTTTATACTGGATAAATGATGCATATTATAAAATCATTGATGGGGAAAGATACTCTTCATAGAGCTATATTTTTGCACCCTGTAAGGGTCCACGTCCACCCGCCAAGAGGATTATCTTGGACCATTTCTTATCTCAGAAGGAAATATTAAGTGTCATGCTAATGTAGCGATACCTCAAACGCTCTAGTCAGAGCTGTGAGGGAGAAAATGGGATTACCATGTGAAGAATATAGGCGAATGTCTGTAACACAATTGGTTTAACAGGTTGAATCCCCTCTTTGTAGCAAACTTGGAGGGGTGACACCCTCTAATAGCCTAGCCATGAAATTCTCCTTAACTAGCTTTTTATTTGGACTAAGATCATTGAGGATCATGCACCATTTTGTGGCTCAAGCCTCAATTGGGAGGAACAACTTTCGTGATACCCAGTTCAAGTGATTAGGTGGGCTCCTTTCACCACAGTTCTTGCTTTTCATCATAAACATTCCACAAGGCATGTACGGGGATTTAACTCGCTCCACCAAGAATAGTGTTTAGGACCTAATAATTAGATGTTTCAAGAACATTGTTTTTCACATGAAGAATTCACACCAGTTAAGCGACGATTCAATGCTTAGGTCCCTACGAATTAAGGTTTAAAGTGGATCGTGTTAGGAAGTGTTAATAGGAAACGAGTGATGTCTTGAATGAGGATGACCAAACATTCCTCCTATAGGGAAAACGTGGTTAGTGAGTTTTTTCACTTGAAAGCTTACTATAATGGATCTCCATGGTGTGTTCCTCATGGCCTAGATCGTTAGGGTGCCATGTGTTTATGTGAGTCATGACTCCCTTATGAAAAGAGGTAAATAGAAGTAAATCTATTTGAATAAAATGAGGATTACATTGAGTCATACATACCTATATTCATTTTAAATGAACAAAACACCGTAGTCCATTGACAACCTTAATATGAATTTGCAAATACAGTATAGCCCATTCACCTGGGAGGCGGTAACACTAAAAAGTAGGACTGCATGGGATAGTTGTACGTCTCTTGAAATAGTTTTGTAAAAATATTCTTTGTGGAATGAATCTTAGACAAGATATTATTCTCGATAATAGCCTTATGCAGGAACTCCTTCTTCATTGTGGATATACTTCCATGCAAGTTTTAAGGCACAATGTGAATAGTTAGTGATATCCTGTGATTGTTGGATAAATCTGAACAAATTCTTGATATTTGGATATTCTTCTGTAAAGCACTTGTTATCTGTAAGATGTTTCTGACTCTCACTAGGATGATTCTGGTTGTTTAGTGTGTCACTGAAGAAAGCCCATTTTTTTTTTCTAAAACCAGCTTTTAGTGTATGCCTTCACTAAGGACATCGAAAGACGGTGGGGATGAAGATCTAAGAACCAGTTGCATTGGTTTAGGAAACATCTTCTGGAAATTAGAGAAATTTGGCCAAAATGATTTAGGGCGCTTATGTTCTATATGCATATATATATATGTATGCATCTCTACTAAAAATGAGGATGATGGTGGGAGGGGGGTTTGAGCAGGTTGATACTTATATGTCAGATGTTGCTTGTAAAGCTTATTTCCTTGTAGTTGTTTTGCTCGGAATGAAAGGTAAGCGGTCTTACTCAGTGCACATCGAAACGTCTGGGAATAGCATATTATATAAGGTTATTTCATACTTGTATCTGATATATAACTAAATGACTTGAATTTGTTTTTCCTCCGATTTTTTACTCTTGAGATGCATCATATTGAATAATTGTGTTGCATTTGTGATACTAACAGTGTGCCCCTTGACATCTTATAGAGTATTTACATCTTGGAAGATTCTGAAGCTAAGGAATGTCTTTTAGTGCTTTGGCTTTACCCCTTGCCAGAAGGCATTTGCCCGCCAGGACAAAAAAGCTGATTGAATTTGCCGTATCACCTGTTTTTCCTTTTAAATTAGACTGATTCGTTGAGTACTAGGTGGGCGGCACTGTCGGCCTCCGTGAACATTAACGTCTACGCAGCTCATGACATGGAGAAGCAGTTGATGATCCATCAGGGTCGGGACTGGTACTGGCACAACATTTAGTTTATTTCCTTGGAAAACTTTCCCAGGCATGGACTTTTTTGTGATATGCATAACCGCTTTGAAGCAGCATGTCATGTTGTATTGAGACGGGAAATGGTGAACATCTACATTGCCCTTTCACTGACATGGAAATTTCGTCTTGCCATTCGATTTGCTGCTGCATAATAACGTGGTATGAGTATGACTTGGTACTTTTGACAATATTTGACTGGGATGGGTTCCAAAGAGACATTCTTAATGACGTGGTGCAACCTGTAATATGCGGTGGGATGGGTTTGGTAGAGAGTTGAAACATTCTTTGTTTTCTTGAATATTTGGGCCGTGGTTTTGTGCGCGTTTGTCCATTGGTGAGCGTGATAAGCTTAAGATGTGTCCCCTGCAATTTTCGTCTTTAATTTGAATAGTTAGTTTTGGTAGATCCCAACTTCTGTAATCAAGAGCAAATATTGCTGTTTGATTAAAAAGGTTTTATTTCCGCTGGAAAGGACTGTAATTTTACGATATTAAATCTTTATTTACTAAACACTGAGTCACAATGAACACAAAGGCTTGTCAGGAGCAAGGCATCCCATGTTTCCTAAATGAAACAAATTGTCATTTATGATAAAAAGATTATCTTAGTTAAAAGTTTGACACACCTTTAGAACACTTGGTCCTAGTAATGCATGGTTAATTATCGTTTAGTTTATTTGTGAACACACTTGGACTGATGGTTACAATGCAAAGGTGGTCCAATTTCAAAAGGCACGAGTGATGTTCTAATAACTGAATGGAAAAAGAAATAGTAGTGCCTTGATATCTTGTGTTAACCGAGATGCTAATATTTCAATATGGCCCGGTCTCTGATGTTCATCACGTACCATGATGGTTCTTTTTGGCAATCTGGTTCCTTTGTTTTCGCTGGATTTTATGCAACTTTTCATTTTTATTTTAAGTTGGTTCACGCTATTTTTACTGGAACCTTAAATGTTTGCATATCTTCTACTTTAAACGCTAATAAGGTGTCAGCAATTTATAGAGAATTACGAATATTCCGTGTAATCCTTTGGACATATGTAATTACACAACTCATGTATATAAGAGTTATAATTATTGTGGTAAAAGTGAATAAAAAAAAGAAAAATTACTATTAACTGTAGAGTACATATTTATACAACTTGTGGATAATTACGGGATAAATTTAGCTAATGTAAAGTAGGTAAAGATACAACAAGAATGTTGTCTAATACAAATAATCTCTAATATAAACACTATTGCCTAATACGCCTCGCAAAATTGATGTTCTATCAGCAACAAAAATGTTGGAGCAAAGAAGAGTGAAACGCAACCGAGCAAGAGGCTTGGTGAGAAGGTCCGCGAGTTGGTCACGAGTGTTGACATATGAGAGACGAAGGAGACCCTTAGCCACGAGATCTTGGACAAAGTGTAAGTCCGGGTAAATATACTTCATACGAGAGTGTTGGAGTGGATGGTGAGATAGACGAAGAGCATCCATGTTATCATTACGAATAAGAGGGGATGATGGAAGAGAGATACCGATTTCCCCAAACAAAACCAACGAAGCTCTGCGGAGATAGAGGCAAGGGCATGATACTCGACTTCTGTAGATAAATGAGCAACCGCTTTGATAGGAATATTTCCCATATTGGGCCAGTCATGGGCCTAGCCCAAATTGAGATTTTTTTAAGTTGGGATTTTACATATTACATGTTAGAACCTAAGTGTTGGGAAATTTTAAGGGCAACCCTAGAACTCCGGTTGTTGCATCGATCAGCCAAAGTGTGGATGCTTCTACATGGTTTGTTCGCGTTGTTTGGTCATCTTGCATGCCTGATGCGCGTTGTTGACTGGATGATACATGCCCTTACTCCGGGGATCGGGCAAAAGCGTGGCCAACCGTGAAATCCTCTCCCATCGAAATGCGCAACGTCCCCAACTCTTGAAACTCTTAAGCGCTGAATCTTGTCCCAAAACTGCCATAACTCTCGATCTCTTAGATCGCGTTTGCCTCTGATAGTCCCTTCCATCGGATTAAGTATTCTCACCATTCACCAAGGCTTGACCCCCTCAGCGCTTAATGGTCAACTCGACAAGAATCTTACAAATTATGGTCGTGGACCCAACGATTAATAGCGTTACTATTACATTTCATAGGTCATGAACGAAGACCCTAACGGTTCCTAGGTCCTGTGGTTTTGAGTAGCTGTGAATCTTTGAAGGAAGTAATGGTTGAAAAGCGGGGAGAGGCAAGCGGAGGTTGGAGAAGTGGCCGAGTCGAGGGGGTTGTTGTTTCCGTTCGTGGGGTAGAGTCATCCGGGGTGAGAGAGTTGCGTTCCCATTCGCGCCAGGCTTTTGACGATGTAAACTTTCCTATTTTCTTTTGAGGACACCCTGCATTGGTTGTGAGGAGATAAATATATTGTTTATTTAAGCTTTGCATCAAGGGGCCCGATATCAAAATTGTGATGAAGCAAGAAGTTCTCCAACTTCTCCAAAGAGATAGCGTTCACCATCTCTAAAATAGGGAAAGATTGCCTCTCCAAGGTCCTCTCAGCTACGTCGTCACCGTCTTTTTCTTAGACGAAGCATCATACTCTGAAGATTTGCGTGCCGCCTTTTTTCTTAGACTTGCCACCACCCCTAATCACGTCGGAGCACGCACCCGTAACGGCGTTGGCAAAGTTGTCTACTTCCATCAATCCAATTGGAGGAGAAGGGAAAAAATTAACCGAAGCCATGGATAAAAGATGAAAAGAGGGAAAAGTAAGAGTCTAGGAATTATTCAGAGGAAACTCTTAAGAAAAAAATGCAGAAAATCTATGTGTGTAATAAAACAAGTACGATGAATCAAGATAAACTAGGCAGGAAATTAGGACACACGACTGCCCATATTTTTGGATTCATGATTCATATCAAGATACGTGCCACGCATATATGGTTTCCATCATTGCGAGCATAATGTCGAATTTTATGGATTCCAAGCACGAGATTTTTTCTTGCATGGTGCGCATTGATTTTGTCATAGTTGAGTCGTCGACAGAAGGTGTAGTGAATGAAGCCACCGGAGCGGTCAGTTTCGTGCTTTTCAAAGGCATGATTTCAAGTTACCAAATGATATATTTTTCGTCCTAAGAATTAACGTCGAGAGAAAAGAGAGCTTTTAATGGGAATAATATAAAATTATGCAATATATTTCTTGACAAAAACATACGTACTCTGCCTCCTTAAATAATACTAAAAAATAACTGAATTGTCTCTTGGGCCGTTTATTGTTTCTGTTGCCCATATCAGGATACCAGGCCAGATGTGGGCAAAGCTCGACTGTTATAAATTATAGCCCCATTTGTAAGTTTCACGATGGGTAGCTTGGTCATTTAGGAAGAAAATAAAATTAAATAACAATCCTTTTCCTTCTCCTCCATCTCTCTCCCCTCACCCCCCAAAAAAAAGGGTTTTTCCTTCCTTAATATATATATATATATATATATATGTGTGTGTGTGTGTGCGCGCGTGTGTGTGTAATTTTTTTTTGATAGTTATATATGTATAAGTAAATTAAAAAAGAGAAAGCTAATCAGAAATAAAAAAAAACCAGTCAGAAGGCCAAAACCTCCCTCGCCGTACGTTACCGCCTGCTCTCCTTGTAAGATGTTTATGATGATGAGCATAAACAACATTCAAGCCCATGGCTCTCCTTGTAAGATATCACGGCAAGAAACGGATAATGGTAGTCGTGGAGTTGGCGGCATAAACGATTTACCAAAAGAAGTTATTACTCACATCCTCTCCCTCTTACCCGTGGCCGATGCCGTGCGAACTAGTGTTCTGTCGAAAGACTGGGAACACAACTGGGCTTCTATTTATTCTCTAAGTATTAGTGATCAGCCGATGAACAGGGCTAGTTTCGTTAACTTCGTCGACAACATACTTCGTCATTGTCAATACATTCAAAGTTTCACTCTTTCATGTCAACTCATGCGTGACTCCACTACCTTAAATAGATGGGTGTCTTCTCTATCAACGCGTACTGGTATTGAGAGTATTTCTATAGTTGCTCCCCATTGCCAAGGATCATCTACCTTACCAAGCTGCCTTTTTGACACTTCTTCACTCACTAGTTTGGAACTTACCTTACGCTTTACGTTCAAAGTTCCTCGTCCTCCTACCAAGGATCTCTTTCGCAACCTTAAAAAGTTGTATCTTATGTATTTTCACTTCGAAAATGATAATGACCTACTAATGTTGACATTCCCAGTCCTTGTAGAACTTCAAATATGTCGGTGTACCTGGGGTAATGTAAAGCTTGTGGACATTTGCTCCCCCTCATTGATTTCTTTCGGTTTCATGTCCTTTACAGCTCTACCCAATGATTTCCTTTTCAAGCTTTCTGGAGCAAAGCTTAAGTTGTTTGTCATTATTGGTGATGTGCTACTCGATGATTTTGATGTGAAAGCGTCATCAATTCCCCAAGTATTTATTACGCGTATCAGCCCAAGATGTTATCATCCGCTCGTCGGAGTTAGTAGATCATATTCTCGGCTGTCAATCAAGGACTTCTCGAGGTTACGACTATTGAGGCTTTGTGCTCGGCCCACTGAGGTTGGTTTTCCTCTACACTTTTCTGTTTCTCCAATATATAATTGATGTGTAGAATTTTGTTATTTAGTGAATTATTCCATTCCTTTGATACATTACTAGTGTGTGGCAACAGATAATTCAACTTATATCATTGTACTACTTACATGATGCTATGAAATAAACTAACTCTTGTTTATCTACAAAGACGTATGCCCAGTTAATGCCAGGGCATGGTCTTCCCAGGTTCGATATGTTGCAATCACTAAACTTGGACATATGCGGTAGTATTGAAGCTTTTCTAGAGTTCCTTCACATGGCGCCGACTCTTAAAGATCTCATCGTCGCTCCAGTAAGTTATAACACAAAGCTTGCATCTCTTTGTTGTCTTTCATCATGAGTAACAAGATCCGGTTCAGATAGTTATTCCGTATATTTTTATTTTGTTCTCCAGCATCCCAGGGAAGGCCATTTCTTAGAGGATTTTGATTTTGACGGGGTTGGATCTGTGCCATCTTGCATGTCGTCTCACCTGAGAAAGATTAGATTTTCAAAATTTTGGGGCACACCGTGCGAACTTGGTTTGGTGACGTTCATGTTGAAGAATTCTTTGAAACTGGAGAATATGGAAGTTCATATACTTGACAAGCCATTCATTCCAAAGGTTCTTATCGAAGATCTGCTGTTAACATTTCCTAAAGGCTCGTCTTGCGTCTCATTGGTGGTTACTTGAGAGGTTTCCTACCCCTCTCTCTTTATCTTGTCTATGTGTGTGTCTATGCGCGTACTTTTAAGTCCCTTTCTATATTGCTGATTGTACTTTTAAAGCAGTTACATGTTGTGTTATGCATGCTGAGAAGTCGTGATTTCATTTCATGAGAAGATGGGGGTTGGGATCAGCAGGAAGTAGCATGAAGTTTTATGCATTTCAGTGCATGACCAGTGACTACATTTGATACCTTTCTAGCTTCCTATCACATCCTGACATTTGATACCTTTCTAGCTTCATACCATGATGGTTCCTTTTGCCAATCTGGTTCCTTTGTGTTTACTGGATTTTATGCAACTTCTTCATTTTTATTTTAAGTTGGTTCACGTTATTTTTAGTGGAACCTTAAATGTTTGCATATCTTCTACTTTAAACGCTAATAAGGTGTCAGCAATTTATAGAGAATTACGAATATTCCGTGTAATCCTTTGGACATATGTAATTACACTACTCATGTATATAAGAGTACGTTATAATTATTGTGGTAAAAGTGAATAAAAAAAGAATAATTACCATTAACTGTAGATTACATATTTATACAACTTGCGGATAATTAAGGATAAATTTAGCTAATGTAAAGTAGGTGAAGATACAACAAGAATGGTGTCTAATACAAGTAATCTCTAATATAACACTATTGCCTAATACGCCTCGCAAAATTGATGTTCCATCAACAACGAAAATATTGGAGCAACGAAGAGTGAAACGCAACCGAGCAAGAGGCTTTGTGAGAAGGTTTTGCGAGTTGGTCACGAGTGTTGACATATGAGAGATGAAGGAGACTCTTAGCCATGAGATCTTGGACAAAGTGTAAGTTCGCAGAAATATACTTCATACGAGAGTGTTGGAGTGGATGGTGAGATAGAAGAAGAGCATCCATGTTATCACAACGAATAAGAGGCAATGATGGAAGAGAGATACTGATTTCCGCAAACAAAACCAACAAATTTATGCGGAGATAGAGGCAAGGGCATGATACTCGGCTTCTATAGATAAACGAGCAACCGCTTTTTGCTGACGAGATGACCGTGATGTCGATTGGAGCCAAGAAAATTAATAAAAGTCGTGGTTGGAGTTCTGGTGAGGTTGTCACCAGCCCAATCCGAATCCGAGAATGTCGTAAGAGAAGAGAAACGGTGCGACGGAGGAGAACGCCGTGTGTGAGAGTGCCCTTAAGGTAACAAAGCACAAGCTTAAGTATAGTCCAATCCGAATCAATGTGAGATGCCATAGGATGCGCCCAACGATTAACGGAGAAGGCAATATCGCGTTGAGTAAGAGCAAGATATTGGTGATCTCCAATAATTTGGCGAAACTCAGTCGCATTACTAGCGGTATGTGATGATGAGGCAGGTGGATTTGTGGCCATAGGCGTCGCACGAGGTTTGGCACCGTCAATCTTATGACGCGATAATTGAGCATGAATATACTTCCATTGTGAAATAAACAGTCCTTCACGACAGTGCACGACTTCAACACCCAAGAAATACGAAAGAGACCCCACATCTTTGACCGCAAACTTGATGGAAAGTTGCGCAACTAGAGAAGAGATCATATCAACACAATACCCGGTAATAATAATATCGTCGGCGTACATGAGGACAAAAAGACGCACAAAACCCCAAGAGAACGCGAAGATGGATGAGTTAGAACTAGGTTTCAAGAAAACCAAAAGAAATGAGAGCAGCGCTAAGCGCAAGATACCATGCGCAGGGCGCCTATTTAAGTCCATACATCGATTTGTGAAGAAGACAAACATGACATGGGCGTGATTTATCAATAAAGTTAGTAGGTTGACGCATATAAACCTTCTCCGATAGATTATCATGCAGAAACGCATTACTGAATCCAATTTCCGAAACGTCCAATTGTGCATAACTGATAAAGAAACGATAGTATGAATTGTTACCAGTTTAATAACAAGAATAAAGGTTTCTTTATAGTCGAGACCGCGTCGCTGAAGAAAAGCTTTCGCCACCTTAAACCTATCAATGGAGTCATCCGGATGATGCTTAATGCAAAAAACCCATTTAGAGCCGATAATACTACGACTAGAAGGTGGAGGAACCAACGTCTAAATACCATGTTTGGTGAGGGTCTTGATTTCCTCATCCATGGCAGCATGCCATTGTGGATCAGATAAGGCATGACTGGCACACGTTGGTTCAATAGGGCCAACAACATGATGCTTGGTGGCGAAATGAAGGACCTTGAGCTTAAAGATGTTGTTTCATAACGTGTTACCACATGATACATACGTGCCGAGGGGCGGAGAAGGTGAATATTTACTATTAACCGTAGAGAGAACACACACACACACATATATATATAGGACAAATTAATATTTGTGCCCTATAAGTTTATGTTTTTGAAGAAATTTTTGCCCATTATCTATTGAGTTTTTAAAAATGCCCTGACATATGCACTTTTTTTTAAAAAAATGCCCACCCGCTGCAACATCAGAAAAATCGCAGACGTGGCAGCCGATGTGGATGTCAATGCACACGTCATGGCTGCCACATGGAATATATTTAAAACGAAAATATATTTATATCCTTTATATATATAAATATATAAACGAAAATATATTTATATCCTTTATATATATAAATATATATAAAAAATATCTTTATGATTTAAAATATATTTAAGTATATTAAAAAAAGAAAAAATATAAATACAATTTTTTATTACTGAAAATTAAAAAAAAACAAAAAACCAATAGAGTCCCCCCACCCAACCCCCCCCCCCCCCCACCCCACCGCTGCAACTCGCGGTTGCAGCGGTGGTAAACCCTAAACCAACCCCCCTCACACACACACCGCTGCACCCGCGGGGTGCAGCGGTGGTGGCGTCGATCGACGCCACCACGAGTTGCAGCGGGGGGGGGGGGGGGGCTCTATTTTTTTTTTGTTTTGTTTTTTCTTGAATTTTTTTTTATAATTTTCTTTAAAATTTTTAGTAATAAAAAATGGTATTCATGATATTTCTTTTTTTTTATATATTTAAATATATTCTAGATATAGATATATTTACATACATAGTGATATTTTTTATAGTATTTATATATATTCTAGATATAAATATGATATTGTTTTTAATACATAAAGATATATATATATATATATATATATATATATATTCTGATATTTTAATACATAAAGATATATATTTTTTTATATATTTGTATACATTTTGATATTTTAATACATAAAGATATATATTTTTTACATATATATTTCATGTGGCAGCCACATAACACAAAAGATATATTTTTGTTTTAAATATATTAATATGGCGTGTGCCTTTTTTCCATGTGGCAGCCACGTAAGCGCAATTTTTCTGATGTGGCAGCGGGTGGGCATTTTTTTAAAAGAAAAGTGCATAAGTGAGGGCATTTTTAAAAACTCGATAGATAATGGGCATATTCTTCAAAAAGGCAAACTTACAGGGCACAAATATTAATTTGTCCATATATATATATATAACTTACAAAGATAATTATGAAAGCTATTTAACTAATTTAAAGTAGGTAAAGATACAACAAGAATATTGCCTAGTATAAATAATCTGTAATATAACACTATTACCTAATAATGGAAACAAACATGATCACACGGAACCAAACAAAAAATGAAGAACAAGAAAAAAAGCTCGAATAGAAGAAACAAGCTCTTCGTAAGGTAGAAGATGCCAATGAGAGTATCTGTGTTGCTAGTGATGAGTCTAAGAAGGCCAAAGAGGAGCTAGAGCAGGCCACAGAACGGGCTTTGAAAGAGAAGGAGGTTGTCGAGGGCAATGTAAAGGATTTGGGGGATGAGGTGGAGAAACTTTACGCTGATCTGGCGGTGTTTCGCATAAAAAGATGCTTTTTTAGGCATTATTCGAATCCTTGTTCATCAGATAAGGGGTGGTTGCTTTTTCTAATATTTTGCAATAGATATAAGATCCATCACCAGAGATCAAGCTACACATTGCCAAGCATATCATCTTGAGTGGAACTTATTAGGACTTAAGTTTGGAGCGTGGCCACCAGGATCGCCTAGAAGCTCAGGCGTTGACCATTGGGTAGATAGCCATCCTCAGTGGGTTCATTGAAGATTTCGACGTAACCCATTTGGATCTGTCCTTGGGTCCTGACATGAAACCGGTGGAGGAGTCTGATGATGATGATGACGAGCCGAATGCAGATGTCTTTGCTCCCATTCTCCAGAATGAGATCCTGGTTGTATTTAGCATGAAGAATGCCCCTCCGATCACAAATATTTGAGTGTTCCCAGCCGTTGCGTCGCATTTTTATGTTTTTTCATGAGTTGTGAACTATCACATTCTTGGCGGAGTGCCTGACTTATCTATTTTGAATTCGTACAATGTTTTACGTACTATCTTACACGCTTTTTATGATGCCCTGTTTAGGCAGGTATTACCTAGTTTTTTCGAATAGAGAATTAATATTATTACTGTTTGACGTAATGTTTGTTGCATCGAACCAAATAGTGCCATTAGCCCTCGCAGTATTTCATTTCCGTATCGCAACATATAGGAGATATGCCTTTAACATTTAAGGTATTTTCTACCGTATCCCATTGGATAAGAGATATGACTTTACTCGTGAAGGTGCTTTCTGTGATATTACATATGATAGTAGATATGTCTTTACCGTTTGAGGTATTTTCTACCGTATCACATTGGATAGGAGATATGTCTCTATCGTTTAAGGTATTTTCTACCCTATCACACTGGATAGGAGATATGTCATTACCTTTCACTAGATACGAGATATGTCATTATCGTTTCGGGTATTTCTGTCGTATCACATTGGATATGAGACATGCATTACCATTCAAGGTATTTATATAGATGCACATTGGATGGGAGATATGTCATTACCATTAAAAGTATATCTGTCGAATCACATTGGATATGAGATAATGTCGGAACATTTATCTTACTTGTTCATCAAGTTTAAACAAATATAAAAGAAATAAGAGATGCTCGAAAAGATAGAGAATTGAAAAGATAAGGGTTGAGATCGGGTATATCCCGATTTACCTACGTACAGTGATATGGGAGTCAAGCCAGCGCCTTTCCCTGTTTAATTACAGTTCAGCCCTCAATGGGGCAATTTAGGTAAAATGAAATTGTTCAGACATAAAGAGAAATTGTTCATGCATAATTAAAAATGGTAAATTAAACTCGAGCTAAGGCTGGATCATTCCGCCATGGCTTGATTTTCGGGTGCGAGGGCTTTCAGTTCTACCGCTTCTTCGCTCCTGCAAAGTTTGAGGCAAGCAATGTAGCAAATTCATGCCTCCTTATGGTTCCTAGTGATTTCTCCCGTGCCACTGGGGGTCGGAAACTTCATCGTTTTGTGGCATGTGGATACTACTGCTAGGATATCATTGAGTGCAGGGCGATCAATAATGACGTTATATGCGAAGGGCTCATCAACTACCAATCGCTGAATATTGGGGGTCCTTCTTCGCGGTTCTTCTTCAAATGAAGTTGGCAATGTGACATGTCCTAAAGGGACCACTTCTGCTCCACCAAAACCATAGAGTGGCGTGGATATACGCTTAATGATATTGGGCCTAAGGCCATCTTCTCCAAATCATGGACAAATATCACATTTGGCGAGCTCCCATTAATCATTAAAACCTTAAAGACAACATAGTTAGCAATATCTAATTTCACTACAAGGGGACAATCCAGTTTACCTGCTTAAATTGCTTGTGGGAGAGTTGTAACAAGTCCTTTGAGAAAGTGATTTCCTCCTCGAGCAACATCTCAATTTCTAGCAAGGTTGCAAAGCCTACAAATTTGTTTGCTCCTATCTCTCAAGTTATCCTCTTACGGTCATTGGTGGAGTCTGTGCCCACTGCCCCCCATTTATCATGGTAATCATCCCAATAGTTGGTGCATTGAAAACGCCATGATTGTAGTTGCTTGGGGCCTCAAGAGCCTTCTGTTTGTCCTTTCGTGGTGAACATGATCTATGCTTCTCATCTTAGTTTTCCAGTTCTTTCAGATCTTGGACATACTCTACCAATTTCCCTTATTGAATCAACCTTTCAATTGCATCCTTTAAATCCTTGCAGTCCTCTATAATATGCCCCATCGGCGGTGGTAGTGACAACACTTCTTTGAATACCTTGTACCTGTGGTATCTTTCAACTTCCTTGGCTCATTCAGCCAACCCTTCTTTTGGGCCTCCAAAAATATTTTCATGATATCTTTGTTCAAAGTAGTGTACCTCATGGGCGACTTGTTCCTGTCGCGGTCACTTACGTCGCGATTCCAACCATCTTTTCCTTGAACATGTTCTGTGCTTGACTCGGGGTGCTCTTTGTTGCCATCATTTGATCATGATAAATTTTCTTGTAAGCGAGTCCATTGATCTAATCTATTCTATTTGGTTCCTTAGCCAGGAGTGCGGCCATGAACCTTTTGTGCCTGGTAGCATTAAAGAGAATGTTTGCCACCTGCTCCTCTTTTGGCTCATCTACCTTGAGCAATTATTGAATCTCTTTATGAAATCCCGAAGGTTCTCTTTCTCATCTTGTTTGACGGAGCTGAGGTGGTCGAGATTGGTGTGCATCCTCTTTTGACTAGAGAATTGACTTTCAAACCTCTTTCTCAATTATTCATAACTAAGTAACTAACCAACGAGCCTGCCGGAATCCTAGCGAGCCAATCAAGAGCTGCACCTATGAGGCTTGTGGCAAATATCATTTCCTGCACTTTCTTAGTGAAACCATGCAATGTAAGTATCCCATCGACATAGAGGATATGCTCACGGGGGTCACTCTTTCCATCATATGCCTTGAGGTGTAGAATATTCTTCCCTTTGTCCAAAGCCTCAGCCTCAATCTGTTCACAGAAAGAAGCGAGTCTCCTAGGTTCCATAGTCTGCATCAGTCTTTGTTGAACCTCTTCCCTCTCATGGTTCAACAACTCCATCCTTCTCCGTACCTCCCTCAAATCAGCTCCTGGGTTGGGGGCCTTTTCCCTGATCCCTTAGAGATAGGGCGGTCTCGCCATGAGTCAACTTCATCATCGTGATTGCGGGCCCTTGGCCTCTTAGTTGGAATCCTAGTAAGTGACTCGTGGGGCCGTCGGGGCAAAATGTTTATCTCTTGAGCGGGTTGAGTAGGGAGTGTTGCCGCCATGGCCGCTCTCATGGTGGCTTGCGTAATTGCTATGATATGGGTATCATATTAGGAGACAGGACAACTGGTTTTGCAGGCTTGGGTTGAGATGCTGGAGTCCCTTGAGTTTGCTGAGGAATGTAGGCCACATGAGGGCGATGCTGCTCCTCTGTGGGGCTCGATGAAGACTGCTTAACCAGGATGTCTTCTGCCTTAGGGTTATCCATCGTTGCTATCTAAGATCGTGATCAGATTACACGTACCATCCTAGCGTCCTCTTCTGCGAATGTGGTGTTCCTACAGACGGCCGCACTAATTTTGTACAGATTCGTCTAGGATATACCGTAATACAAAATGAAAGGAACTTATACACGAACTATGCTATACTGTAATCCTATACAAGATTCTAGTCCAGCTTTATTCGGAACACCAATAGACCGAGCGCCTTAGTATGGATGGTAAGGACATGCCTAGCTTGAGGAGAAAACCAAAATGTCAAAGTTCTGTTGCATGTCGAGGATAACGACATGTCAACGATTTGGAGCATATCGAGTGTCTGTATCATGTCAAGGATCTGGACACATCCAGTAACATGGGCATATCGAATATATATGTCGAGTATATATATTTGATATATATGGGTGAGCAATGTTGTGTAATTAATGAGCTTACATGGATTTTCAGAATGATGATACTTAAAGACCTCGAGGCGCGGGGATCGATCATGAGATTTCCAGAACGGATTAGGTATATGTCGAGGATTTTATCCTCGACATGAGGTATGTTGAGTAAAAATACTCCAATAGAAGTTCGGCTATGTGGTCCGACCCTTCTGGTCTTGGACCAGCAGAATGGGGCAGCGATATTAGCCCATATTAGTGACAATGAGATCAGAGAATAAATTTGAAGAGAGATGGATGGAGATTTACCTTTCGTAATTGATATATATATATATATATATATTTCGCAAGTGTTTTCTTAAAACGTTGATACATTTATTATTTTATGAAACAGTGGCATGTTACGTGTAACGCGATGGCGCATGACGTTATTATAAATAATTTAATTTCTTCACCCAATATATATATACACCTAAGCAAAAATAATAAAATATTGTAATGAACGGCCGTAAAGTTAACTTAACAGGTAGGCCGTCCACGTGTCAAGTCCTGAACCACTGATCCCCACCGGCGACAACAATACCGTGGTTCCAACTCATACCAAATCATACCCGTCACTTTTCCTTTCAATTTCCTCTTTCATTACGTCACTTCACCCTTCCCCCAATTCAATTCCAATTCCAATCGTCTCCTTCCTTCCCCAACCCCAGCTGTGCCAATACCTCACCTCGCCATCGCAGCTGGGGTAAAATTGTCTTTTTTTTGTGATTTTGAAGAGGAGAATTTTGAAGATTTGAATATGAGTTTTCAAGATCTGGAATCGGGTCGGAGGACCGGGTCACGGCGTGGTGGGTATGTGAACGGGAAGCAGGATCCGACACAGGCCGTGGCTTCCGGAATCTTCCAGATAAACACCGCGGTTTCCACTTTTCAGAGGCTCGTCAACACCCTTGGTACCCCTAAAGACACGCCCGACCTCCGTGATAAGCTGTTAGTGTTTAATTTTATCAAATCTAAATTCCGTTTTTATTTTTTTTGATGTTTGAAAGCATGAGTTTGACTTTTTTTTCTGGAATTTTTGTTGGTGATATGTGGGATCATGTAGCTATTAGATTATTGTTCTGAATGCGCGATTTTGGTACACACTCTGTTATCTTAATTGGTGGGATATGCTATTGGTTTAAACTTTTTGATTTGGCGATGACGGTGTTACATTTCTAATAACGCTGTAACAAGTTAATCTGACAAGGAGTGGAGTATTAAATTGACGCCTGGGGTGAAATGAATCGGATGGGGTTACAGTTTTGACGATCGAGTAGGCTCATTATTTCTGGCATATTGTAAAACTGTCTGCATTGCTTGCTGGTAAGTATTCCATGTTGATGAATACCGGTTGAGCTTGGGGTTTATGGAAATATCGAGTTGATTACTGTGGGAGAAATCGCTGATACCCGCGACTCGCTACTCAACTTCTCCTTGCAAAAGGCGGGACCTGGTTTTTCGAGTTTAGGACTATGTAATCCAACAATCTTACCTACCAAATGATGGCTGGTTAGACCTACTGTACGGCAATGTCAGAAACGACTTCCCCTTGCCCATAGCGTACTGGTTCCTGTCCTACATAGCTGGGTGGCAAGTAGAAGTAGGATCTTTTGATATACTGAAAGAAGGACCTTTTAACTTGGAGGAATAGTCATTATCAATCGTCAGAGACATGTGAAGTAGTTCCCCAGGACAGTAGCTCCCTTGTAAAATATAACTCCACGTACAACTATAGTACTTATTTTTCCTATAATAAGAAGAATCAGTAATAGCACAAATGATAGCTGAAATTACCCTCATCAGGCATCTCATGCTAGGTTAGAATGTTATTACAGAAGCAATGTAAAACCAGAATGCTGAACCTTGAACGTCTTATAATGTAAAGAAGATGGCTCTCGGAAGGCTAACCATTTATTCCCCATTGTTATAACTTAGAAAGAGGTACTCACCAAGTTGTGAGGCTTCTGGCTTCTATTGTACTAGGTGGACTGGGGCAGGAGAAACTACTTAGCAACTAAAAAGCCATAGTGATGCCTTATTGCCTTGAACTAACTCTTGGACCAGTACCTAAATCTGTTTTGTGCATTTTCCAGTTGTTCTCCATAATGAGAATGTCTACTCATGCTGAAGTTGGTTATATATATAATCATGTGCCAATATCAGGCAGTGCATACCAGAATGATTCTGTTCCTTGTATGAATGTTCCTCCATAACTTTAACTGTAGGTAAATAGACTATTTTACCTTAACGTAGCGTTTATCTGTGTTTGGAGGCTAAATATGGTTGCAGGATAGTCTTGGTGATCTTCCTTGGAATCTGAAGATTTCATGAAGATTTGGAACTGTTAGGTGTAGTAAGACCATATGGATGATCTGGGGCTGAAGCATCATACTTCCAAAATATTGGGTGCTTGAGGATTTTGTATCCTGTAAAATTTTGCTCAATGGTCTGATTTATTACCAGAGTTACCTTGAGAAGAATGTAATAATTTGCTTGATATAAAACAGGAAATTTTGATCAGGTTATATTTGTAGCATTTTCTTTTGAGGTTCTGGACTTATTTCTTTCGGCTTCTAGAGATAATCTCTCTCTGAGGCAGAAATCCATGGTTTTGCACTTAAAACTGCCAGCATTTGCAGATTATGATATATAAGAGATGTAAGACATATTTTTACCATGTCTCAGTTGAAGAACTCTTCTGTATGATTACCTGTTGTGCATTTTCTTCGATTAGATTTGTCCACGGTGTTGCATTATTGAGTGGTCCGGGAGAACCTGTATCCAATTAGTGAAAACCTGATACATGCGCTGATTTGAAGACTCAACATGCGACATATGCTTATATTTCTGCGCGAAATAAGCTTTGATGTTTTTATGCTCTGTACAATTGCAGGCACAAAACTAGGCTACATATTGGACAATTGGTGAAAGATACTTCAGCTAAACTTAAGCAGGCTAGTGAAACAGATCATCATGCTGAAGTCAGTGTAAGTTTACTTCCTTGCTAGGACGAAACCGACCTCCCCCTAATTTTCTTTAACATAATTGCATGGTTTTCTGGTCTCTTTGCACAATGGTTCATATGTCTCATATTGCTTATATTTGGGACTTGGATAATGCAAAACTTTAAAGTGTCTTATAGTTTTTATGTGCAAAAAGTAATTTTCTGATATGGAAGTCATATGAACCCTATCCATCAACCTCATTAAATGATTTGGTTGCCATTTGTTTCCTGTAGGCAAGCAAGAAAATAACTGATGCTAAACTTGCAAAAGATTTTCAAGCTGTTCTAAAGGAGTTTCAAAAGGCTCAGCGGCTAGCTGCTGAGAGAGAGACAGCATATACTCCTTTTGTTCCCCAAGCAGTTGTTCCATCTAGGTGAGCAATTGTGGAGGATACATGTGTGTTTTATGATTGAGGTTAAGAATTCAGATCTAAGGAACTCTTTTCTGTTCTACTTTTAAACAAATAAAGTTAAATTTGGACTCCCAGTTTCGCGAAATGTGTACACTATTTCCTTTTTGGGATATCAAAATAGTTAAGGCGTTGTTTCCTCATATATATTTTCCTTACCACTGCGTCCACTCATTTAAAGTAATGCATAATTTTGTGGAAAGAGTGTAGAGCTTTTAAAGCTTATCTTTCCGTCTTGTCTTCTGAAACTACCGCAGACTGAAGTGCGGAAAGTAATTTAGGCATGACTTTTTGGTGGTAGTTGACTTAATTAGGGCAAAATTTTGCAATAAGCGATGAACTTATTAGTTAAATTTCTTACTAGAGTTGCTATAAGCAATGAACTTATTAATTAATTTCATACTTCGCTGTAACCTGAGCTGCTGTGTTAACATTATTGTGGATTTCTTTGTGAAATATTATCTCCTGCAGCTACACAGCTAGCGAGATAGATATAGATGCAGACAGGAATCAAGAACAGCGAGCTCTTCTTGTGGAATCTAGAAGGTACATTGCTGATCTATGCTCATTTTAGCTGATACACTTGCATAGACCTGGCTGCCATCTATATATCATTTGTATTTGGTCATTTTTGTCTGTTTATAATTTAAGTGCTTTTTGACATTTGAGTACGGCCTTATTTTCCAATGGGAATTAGTAACTGCGCTCGTCTTATTTCAAGTGGCAGATTCATTACGTTTCTAGAAACCAAATTTTATTTCGTAGTGTGAGAGTAAGTTGTGTAACAAAATAGATCTGTTTCTTTCTGTCTTAAGGAAAACAATCTTTCCATGTACTTCGAATGAACAATATTATGAATATAAGGATCTTTCCTTGAGCCAAATCTGCATTCATATTTAATGATCGATAGGTGTTGCTTTTGAGCATTTGTATGCGGTCAACAATTCTGAAAAAAAATGATATTTGAGGAAATCTATTCCATTTTATATCAAAACTCAAAAGCATTAGCTAGAAGGAATAATATTCTGTCAGGAAAGATGAAGAACAGTTGGTTTGGTTGACATTCTAGTAACTTATTTATTATCTTGAAGCTGAATCTCACACCTAAAAGTGAAGCTAAAACGGAACAACGAACTATCAAATAATTTGGATGATCATCGTTGAAAATGACATGTCTTCCAACTTACAATTTGTAAAAACCAAAAGACTTCTCTTGCTGTCCAACATTCTGTCTTCTTCTGCACATGTTTTTTTCTTATTTTTTTTCCTTTTCCTTTTTGTTGGTAGTGGGGGTGCATGGAATGACCTTGCACCAGAATAAATTTCTGAATTCAATTGACAATTTTGATGTTACATATGACTTCATAGCCTCACATGCAATAACATCATATGAGATAGCTTGTCCGAATGTTTACATATATATATGCGCTCATGTTGCAGGCAGGAGGTTCTGTTGTTAGACAATGAGATATCTTTTAATGAGGCTATAATAGATGAAAGAGAACAGGGGATTCAAGAAATTCAACAACAAATTGGTGAAGTAAATGAGATATTCAAAGACCTTGCGGTATTGGTTCACGAGCAAGGAACAATGATAGGTAAATAACTTAATTGCATCAGTTTTCAATATACTGGATGAGAGATATAACTCAGAACTATGTTGATCCTTTTAGATGACATTGGATCCAACATTGAGGGTGCTCATGGTGCCACTGCACAAGGGAAGTCCCAACTTGTCAAAGCTGCCAAGACCCAGAGGTCAAATTCATCCCTGGTGAGTTATATAAATATGTCTAAGCACGAGAAAAAACCTAGATAATGTACTTTGGATTTATTTTTCACTGTTCTGTAATTGTAAAACAAAAAAAGAGATAATTACATTTATGATCTCTGAGGTTTGGTCTAATTATAAGAATCTCCTACCTACTGTTTGGAGAATAATATAAAAACCCTTGAATACAAAAGAACAATATATATATATATATATGTATATATCTTTATCTTTATCTTTACTATATAATAAGAATGAATGTTTTCAAGCAGGCTGCAGACGGAGATTTTTTGTGTTATGTATAAGCTGGGCTAGAGTTAGAATGCTTACGGAGACGTCCACAGAAAATATGTTTATCAAATTTGACCAAATCTCAGGAAGTATAGATGTAATTGGCCCTTACAGCGAGTGTATGTTTTGGATTCACTGTTAGTTGACTGGAAGTTCAGGGACTGATAGACTGCTTACAGAACCTGTGTTTATCTTATTGTTAGGCCTAAAGTAGCAAATTATATTGTTAGGAATTGATTCAAATTGTTCATTAGACCAACGTGTAATAGAAAAGGAAAACAGCAGTACTGATAGTGAAGAACTATAGATATAACACCTGCACGTGAACACCTGACCCAAGTTACAATGGCTCAATGCTCATGTTATTCCTTATATTAGCTAGCAAAATGAGCAAGATTTCTTTTCAGCTTTATGCAACTATATTTTCATTGTTTTACTTGTGCACAAACATCTAGAAATGTGACCATAGCCAATTTAATGTACCCTACTTCATATAACATCCTATTACGATAGCCTGTAGTATTTCTTCATTTTGATATGTCATTTTCTCTCTCTGCAGACTTGCTTGCTAGTGGTGATTTTTGGCATCGTGCTTCTCATCGTGGTGATAGTACTCGTTGCCTGATCCGTATGTCTTCTAAAGTCTAAACATAACGAGAATCAGAGCCGTTACATGAAATGCACCAAAAATCAGAGCAAACCAGCCAGAATAGAAAAAAATGTGAATTTCGAAGAATGGCTGTGCATCAGTAAAAAGTCCCTTTTATCTTTATTTATTTTGTTTAATGTATTCGTGTGTTAAAAATTCGTTAAGATTGATATAGGTGTCGTGGGTATAGTGTGTTCGTTTTGGCTGGAAAGTTGTATGATGGATCATATATATGGTTGAATATGAGTTTCTGTTTGTTTGATAGTTGAAGCTACACATGTCATGTGGCAATTCTGGTCACTGTTTGTTACTTTGTCATTCTCATGCATTGACAGATTTTATTATGTTGCTTGTGTTGCGTAGACAGCTTACTTTTTGGCAGTTTATGTTAAAGAAGTACTTGTGCCTTGAGGCGTTGACAGCTTAACCATTGCAAGTATTACTGGTTGCGCATTGATAGTTTATTCATCAGTAAAATTGATTTGTTAGAAAGAAAAAGGTTATCCTTAACCTTGATGGCAATGCTTATTTGCAAATATTTGCTGGTGTCAAATCTTCAATATAATTTTAAATTAGTCAGTGGAGTTTGGAAAACGATTACACTGAAATGAAACGGATGAAGTGCTCTGAAAGGAGAAGGCTAAAAGCTACTGTTGAGAAAACTAAAAGCGTATGTCTCTGCGACCTTGTTGAGGCCATTAAGGAAAGGTTGAACCACTTGTTCTCAAGAAGTAAAAGTATTTTATTTGCATGAACGAATAGTTCAACCCTTTCAAGAACTTTACATAAACCAAATAGCTCAGACTTGGAGTGATCGGGATCATGAGATAAAACACTGTAAACCAAGGTATTCCTTAGTCTTGTACACTTCTAGTCATCTCCACCTTATGACTGTTTACATGAATTCTATCAAAGCCCTTTTTTAATTACGAATGCATAAATTAACGGAAAGTTGTAGAGCAACGACAGTGTTATATATTGGAGGTGTAACAAATCATTGTGAGAATTTTACAACCCAATTCCTGACTAAAACTTCCCGGATGCTTATGAAATTCTTTGTTAATTTTCTAGTCCACTTAGCATTTGTTAAGGTATTCAACACAAACGTTTGATCATGAGTGAAGAAATTATAACTCTACAAATAATCAAAAGTGAGTATTTTTATAATGATAGTAATAAAATGTACATTGACATCAGAATCCAGATAGTGCAAAATAACTGTTAACATCCAACAATTCCAGTCACTTATACGCGCACACACACACACACACTCATATATATATGCATGAGCAACAATGTATGATCAAGAAACCTGTGTCAGAAAATAAATACCATTGTGAAGGTCAATGTTGTTCCTGTTCTCTATGTAGACTTACAAGCTTATAATAAGCACCTTCCTTTTTCTCGACTAGACTAGAATGATTTCCTTGCTCTATAATCTTCCCATCTTGCAAAACAGAGATTTGATCTGCATTCTTAATGGTGGATAATCTATGGGCCACTATGACAGTCGTCCAGGTCCTGTTCTTCATCAACCCGTCTAAAGCTTCCTGCACGACACGCTCCGATTCCACATCAAGTGCGCTAGTAGCTTCATCCAACAACAAGATTGATGGGTTATTTAAGAGAGCACGTGCAATCGCTACTCGTTGTTTTTGACCACCGGAAAGCTGGACCCCTCGTTCCCCAACTTTTGTCTCATAGCCCTCGGGGAGTGCGCTGATGAAACCATGCGCATTGGCAAGCTTTGACGCTTCAACTAAATCACCCTCAGTGGCTCCCTCTTTTCCGTAAAGAATGTTTTCGTAGATAGATGTGTTGAATAGAGCCGGTTCTTGTTGGACCAAGCCTATATGTTTCCTCAATGACTTGAGCTTTAGTTTTTTTATGTCCTCTCCTGCATGTATATTTTGCATAACTGTAGTTCGTAAACATTAAAGACAGAAGGCACAAGTGAATTACGAGGATATATTCGATGTTTCATCAACAAGGACATAACTTACAAAATTTACTTCATGTAAACTCATAGTACTAAGAAAATTTCGTAATTTCATTTTAAATTTTGTAATTTTGTCAGAACTCATCCTTATAAGAGATGAAAAAGAACACCCCATTTGTAAAAGGGATAATTCTATGAAACCCCCCAAACTATGGGGTCATTTACCGCACAGAGTCAGAACTTTAGTTTTAGCGGCAGTGCCCCCTAAACTTTGGTCGTTTGTGCGAATTTCTCCATTTTCCAATTTTTTGCAATTTTTCCACCAAAAATCATCGAAAAAATTATTTAAAGTTTGACTAAAATATATCAAATAATTTTAAATAATTTTTTCGATGATTTTTGGTGGAAAAATTGCAAAAAACTGAAAAATGGAGAAATTCGCACAAACGACCAAAGTTTAGGGGGCACTGCCGCTAAAACTAAAGTTCTGACCCTGTGCGGTAAATGACCCCATAGTTTGGGGGGTTTGATAGAATTATCCCTTTGTAAAAACTAAAGTTAAAAGAAGTGCAGGACTCACCGTCGATCAATATTTCCCCTGATGTAGGATCATAAAATCTGAGTACAAGGGCAATGATAGAGCTTTTACCAGAACCACTTTGACCTACCAATGCCATACTTTGTCCTGCATTGATCTTTAGATTAAAGTTTTTGAAAATTAGAACATTTGGTCTTGAGGGATACATGAACTCCACATCTTTGAATTCAATGGCACCATCTACCCTAGCGATCTCCTCGCCAACATCATTTTCAATCTTGGTCTTCCTGTCCAGAATTTCAAACACTGATGCCAGCATTTGGTTACCCTTTAGCAGGTCAGGTGCCATCGCGAGAGTTTCACCCATAGCTAAAGCCGTTACAATCAACACAAAGAACGAGCGTATCACATTATCAAAGCCAGAAAGGCCCTTCTCGACGAGAACTGAACCATACCTTGTACAGAGAAAGGAACAACATGGGTATTTCAAGAAGTGCGTTTATTTAGAGATCATGTAATCTTAACCATGAATAGGAGAAGCTTATGATTAATTGACCATATACAGAAAAGTCTTACAGTTATTTAGAGATCATGTAAATCAATGTACCTAGTTGTCGCTCACTAACTTGTTTATTAACAGGAAATGGACTTATTCTAGGAAAAACAAAATTCCTCAATTTAAGACCATGAGACATTCTAATGGACATTTCTTTATATTAATATAATTAATAGTTGTGTCTCCTCTTAAAATAGGAGATTAACCCAATGCCCCTAATGGGGGTGGGTGGGGGGGGGGGGGGGGGCGCTGATTAAAAGAACACGGAGCATCAAATACAGTGGCATATATTTTGATACCTTTTCTCTACACAAATTCTTGAATACATTACAAAAGCAACATACCACAAAGCAAGTCCATAGGATGAGAAGATGAAAAACTGTGCAACTCCATATAATATCCCAGCTCCGTGACCGCGTTTGAGTGATTGCCGAGATGGCTGAACAAGTTCACTGGCATAAAGATCAATAACTCTTTCTTCCGAGCATAATGCTGCGACAGTTCGGATGTTGCTCACAGCCTCGCCAGCAAGCATATTAGCTTTGAGATAAGCTTTGTTCAAGTTAACACCATAGCCTTTCATAAACAGTTTCTGAAATAAATATGGAGCGTAATTAAATTTGTTTAGAGAAAGCTTAAATCCTATTTTCAATGCAGAAACAAAAAGTGAAGTTAACCTCACTGATGTGGCCGCAAATAGTTAGTGGATAAGTGGCAATGACAACAAGAGTGAGTCTCCAGTTCAAGGTGAAGGCAATAACAAATGAAGTGACAATGAGACCTAGATTCTGTAACAAGATAGTTGAGTTATCAGCCACCAAAGTTCTCAACAAAGCTGCATCTCTTTCTAATTGTGATGCGAGCATAGCGCTAGTATTTCTCACATCATCGAACCATCCAATCTCGTTTCTTAGCATAACTGCAAAGAGATTCAAGAACAATTTAAGAACTTGCTTAGAATGTTATGCAGTTTCTTTGTTGTACTTCAAGTTAGAAGCAGACGTTTTGGGTTCCTCAAGACAAACTATTTCGTTTTGCAAGCTAAAAGAAGAAAACAATTTCTTAACCTCTCTGTACTTTTGTACAAAACAAATTTCCTACTTCTTTAGGAAGTATCCAACACTTCTTCTATATAAGTTGATATAGAAGAAGAAGATAACAATATGGAAGTTCCAATGCGTAAGTTTTTTAAAGTGCTAACTAAGGTTATTGGGTAATGTTTTTTACCAGTGAACATCTTTTCTCTGACACGTAGTATAAGGCGTTCTCCCATGATCCCCATACAGAGATCTGCAGTGGCATGAAAAATGAGAGCCATGATAGAACCCCCACAGAAAAGTAAAGCAATTTTCTTGATTTCCCGGCGTGTAGTGTCCCAGTCCATGTAGTAGGCAACGAGAGCCTGAGTGATACCGAGTGCAAAAAGAGGCATCGCAGACCCAGAAATAAATGCACAAATTGTGCCGACGACACCATAAAACAAGTCAGGCTGCACCATGGAATATAGTCTTTTTGAAGAGACATGTTGTTGCTTGACAATATCAAGTCCATCACTACCAAATCTGCTAGAACTTTTCTCAGAGGAAAAACTCGCATCAAGGCCCCTTGTCTTTGTGTGCGATAATTCAAGTGAATGCCTGATTTCACGTGAGTACCTAACACTGCAACTAAAGGAACACAAATCAAAATGGTTGAAATATACATTAGGAACAAGGACACTCGACAATGCCAAAATGAAACCAATATAAAAGGAAACAAGAGTTCACATTTCATACATTGCTTAACAGTAAAAATGGAATAACTATGTTTAGACAACTTGTGGTTTCGTTTATTTACCAAGACTTCCCTTATTGTTTGAATAATTACCAAAATGTCTTCAAAATTTGAGACGCTACTGATGTTTTGCCAATACATTACAGTTTGGGTCTGTGTAAGGTGGGTCGACCACATAAGTCACTCGTTTTCTTCGTCAACTAACCGACGTTTTTACAGAAAAACAGAGATTTATTATATGGTCTTTATCGATGTGGAGAAATCACAGGATAAAGTAGTAAGAGACTTGGACATTGATGAAGAAGAGAGTCTCCATGTACTATATATATAACACATGCGTACAGAAACGTCGTCGCAAGTATGCAAACCTGTTGTGGAGTAAGAAAATTCATGTACTCGACTAGATGTGATTCTAATTAATGTCATATAGCCTAGTGCAGTTAATTAGGATTAAGGGCTTAATTGTTCTTCATTGCTTTATCTATAAAAAGTAAAATAAAGTCAAAATACTTAACTGAACTTGCTTGCAAGAATTTTGACATATGCAATTCTTATAATAATCTTCTCAAATAAATTGCATAGCAGACTCGTTAAGTTGTCACCATATATTCAGCTTCACATGTACCAAACTCTCTGACCTGTATTTCAGAACTTCAAATACAACGCCTTCTATCGAAATGTTTAAAAACCAACTTATTACATATGTTACTTTTACTTGTAACAAAGAAATCGTGGGTGATTTCAGAGCATTAAGTTTCAAACCTCAAGAAAAGGAGCAGATTTTCAGAAAGGAGGTGTTCAAGTAAAGTTAGCATACGGAAATAATATTTCACAAAACCAAAAACAATCAGCAATGCGTAAATGAGATTACTATAAATCTACATATAATGAGCAAGAGAAACTAATTCCACACTCTCCCAACACATTTTCCATCACTTTTATAATGATCAAAGCAAATCATGGGAAAGGCGAACTCCAAGAATAGAGGTGGAAACGGATTCTCTCTCCGTCTACAAATTAGTTCAAGGAGAGGTTGAGGCGATTGGGGAAAATACGCGGCTTGTCCAAGATTGCTTGGCATTGCTTCACAAGCCATGGAGGTACAAATTCTCGTGGATTCCGAGGAGCGCGAATAAAGTAGCAGATGAACTCACACGGCATGCAACCACGGCGCAGGGAGCGGACATCTTGTGGGATGACCCGCCCTCGTTTATTACTAGTTGTTTAGCTAGCGATACTGTCTAAGGACATGTAACTTTTTTTGATCTTCTTTACTACCAAAAAAAAAAGCAAATCAGTTTTGTGCTAAAAGGACAAAAACATATTTGTAGCGTGGAGAGCCCTTTTCCATCTTTGTAGTTAATCAAGGTTTTGTAATTGAAAATATTGTTACGTTGTGCATGCATGATCAATATCACATAACATATGTCAGTAGCCTAGATTGCTTCATACTTCATCCAGTACTTTAAATTGGTACCTTAGAGGTTGACCTGTTGTAGGACCATGCGATGGCAGACGGTATAGGTGGGATGCCTCTTGTAGTTGAACAAGTGAAGCATATGCACTATTTGGCCTTGAAATGAGCTCTTCATGGCTTCCCATTTCTACTATGCTGCCATTTTGCATAACAACTATTACATCAGCATTTCTAATGGTAGATAGACGGTGAGCCACGATAACAGTTGTTCTCCCCTCCATCACCCGATTGAGAGGAGCACACTCTTCTCAGACTCTGCATCAAGTGCACTAGTAGCTTCATCCAACAATAAGATTGGAGGATTTTTCACTATTGCACGTGATACTGCGATTCTTTGTTTCTGTCCACCAGATAGCTGTATTCCTCTCTCCCCCACCTGTATATTCCTTTTGTCCTTTCAGTTTAACAGGAAAAATGTGCAGCAATGTAGATGTTCAGTTGTTTTTATGAGTTAGACCAGAATCTAAATACTTTATAATCGAGGCAATATACAAAATGTACAAATTCAATCATTTTATGACTCATTCTTTTCTCTATTTGTTTCTGGTGTATCAAGACAATGATGAGTTCATGTGCTTAGCAAATAACAGTTCCACATATTTTCAGTACCTGAGTATCAAATCCATCTGGAAGGTTGTTGATGAAGTTTATCGCATCAGAAAGTTTTGCTGCGCGTGTGATCTCCTCAGTAGTAGCATCACTTTTCCCATATAGTATATTTTCCCTGATAGAAGTGGCAAATAGTGCAGGCTCTTGATTTACCAAGCCTATTTGCTGCCTAAGCCACTTCAGATCAAGATCCCTGATATTAGTTCCATCTAAATGTATACCGCCAGAGAGGGGCTCGTAAAATCTTTCTATCAAAGATATTACCGTACTTTTCCCTGATCCACTACTTCCAACTACCGCTACAGTCTTTCCAGCAGGAATATCCAGACAGAGCTCGTTGAAAATTGATGCATCAGGACGAGAAGGGTAACTAAATGTGACGTTCTTAAACTGGATATGACCATCTACATTGCCAAGTTTTGTACAATGGTTGAAGCTGGTTTTATGGACTGTTTTCCGGTCAATCATCTCAAAAATGGGATATGCAGCTGTCTTTGCTCGAATAAAGGCTGGAACATCTGGTGCCGCCTGACCAAGTGCCCTGGAAGTGACAAAAGAGGTTCATAGTTAAACTAAGAATACATATGAAACATGTCACACATGCTACAATTCCATGTCAAATATTCACAAATGAAGGATATAAAGGGAAATAGGTTTCGGCACAAATGGCTTCCACTGTTTCTATTCACCATTTTATTCGCCGCATATGATCACATAAAGGAGAAGATAAACAAGAAAGAATGAACTTGGGTACCACGATATAATAATGGTTAAAAATAATTATACTAAAATTGAACGTGATGTATTTGACCTCACCCAACCTCTTGGTCTATATTTAATGCAATTGAGTAACATTATAGCTTAATCGTGTGTTCTAAAGCTTGTAATAAGCACACTTTCATCACACTCTACAAAATCAGACGAATACTCATCTGTAATAAAAACATTGTCATCTGATGAATCGAGAGTCTAGTCCTCATTATGTAACCATGCACTATAATAACATGAGCATATACGGATATACCACTAGAATATTCTTCAACTTTCACAATTTTCAGATTACCAACTTTTCAGATGCCCCTGACATAACGTTCTGAAGGTTATCATGAGTTTACCACATATGGAAGTATGTAAATGGCAGAACTTACAGGCCGGCAACAACAACATTGAGCATAGTTGTGAAAGCCTCTCCTCCATTGGCAATATTCCTGTGAACAATGATGCTTGCAAACCAGACGAGTAACGACCAGGAGAGGAAATTAACACAATGAAATGTTCCTAGCGCGAGACCTTTTACCAATGCTGATTTCCTACCATATTCATACGTGCTCAATAAAGATGATCTGTAAGATTTAATGGCCCTCTCCTCTCCCGAGAATGCTTGCAATGTTCTGATGTTACCAATCGCCTGTAAGTTTGATAGAATAGTTAAAAAAGAAATACGTGCATGGTTTACAATTTGAGTTACTACTTATTCTGTAGCCAAATACAGACTATATGCCGCCACGTGTCCAATATTGTTTTCAAAATGAACAACTAAGGGCAAGTCCTACCGTTTTCAATATATTGGGTGACAAGTTGTAAAAAATAACAGGTTGGACTGGAGAATATATAGGGGTAATTACATTAAACCCCCCATCGTATGGTCCATTTCTGAGTCAACCCCCTTAACTTTGTTTTGACTCAGTCAACCCCCCATCGTTTGCCAAAATCATCACTTTGCTCCAAGTCAACTTTTTGCACTTTTTTCAGGGGTATTTTCGTCAAATGTTAAAAAAGTTAATATTTGTTTTAAAAAAATGTAAAATTTATTAATCGACAAATATTAATTTTCAGCAAAAAAAAAAAATTCAACCAAATTTATTTCTGAATTTTTTTTTTTCGGCAAATATTTTTTTTTCGAACAAACTTTTTTTTTTGACAAATTTTTTTTTTCGACAACATTTTTTTTTCGGCAAATATTTTTTTTTTCGAAAAAAGAATTATGTCGAAAAACAATTTGTTGAAAAAAAAATTTATCAAAAAAAATAATTTGTCGAAAAAAACATTTCTGAAAAAAATATTTGGCGCAAAAAATAATGTTGTCGAAAAAAAAATTTTGTCGGAAATTTTTTTTTTTCGAAAAAATAAATTTGTTCGAAAAAAAAATTTCGGAAATAAATTTGGTTGAAAAAAAAACATTTTTTGGCAAAGATTAATAAATTTTACATTTTTTAAAACAAATATTAAAATTTTTAACATTTGACGAAAATACCCCTGAAAAAAGTGCAAAAAAGTTGACTTGGGGCAAAGTGATGATTTTGACAAACGATGGGGGGTTGACTGAGTCAAAACAAAGTTAAGGGGGTTGACTCAGAAATGGACCATACGATGGGGGGTTTAATGTAATTACCCCGAATATATATGTGACACACCCGATAGGTTGGGGCCATCGGGGTTTAATGTTTTTTACCCTTTAATCAATGTGATTTGTACAGTAAAGTAGTCAATTTGAGTACTCTTAATTAAGATACTTAGACAACGTTATTTGCCCCTTTATGATCTTAATTCAATTGCATATACAAAAACTACAAGGACCAGCCCTGGATACCCCTTTCAACCATGCTGTACGGTCGACTTTAGACAAGATATAACCTTTTTTTTATATATATATTTCTTTTTAATTTTTTATCACAGGTGCCTGCATCCACATAACTACTTTATTACCAAGTCCGAACAATGAAATTACCTAGTATGCACTCAACTAGTTTGCCCCTAATTAAGGACAGATAATTGTTACCTACACCAATACTATGCCCCTAATGAAATGCTACATGATACAATAGTACGTAGTTATCGGTGCAAATGAAAACTAAGTGACGAATTTTAATGACCGTATTATATAATATAGATATAGATTAATGATCAGATTAGAAATCAAAACCAAACAAACCTCCTGCGCAATTTCTCCAGCTTTGACGTAGGATTTGCTGGCTTTGGCAATAAGACCAGTCGTGGAATAAGCGTAGGCCCCACCAGCGAGTGCAATTAAGGGTATGATGGATAGAGTCACTAAACTAATTTGCCAAACTTTCGCAAAACCAATTGCAAATCCAGCTACAAATCGGCTTATGCAGTGCAAAAAGTTCCCCACCTGTACCACAACAAATTAAAAGACACATTTTTCACTTACACCCCTAATCTTTTACATTTGTCACTTACGCACTTCCACTTATTAAGTTCTTCATGGTGCCCGTTACGTTACACAATCAGAACGAGTTAAAATCATTAAAATGGCATGTCCAACACATTTGACAACTTCTCTAATGACCAATACGTCAATTCTATCTTATCAGCCACGACTGCCCGATCAAGACCAAAAGCAAATAATATGAATTATATATATGTAGAGTTATTAATTATGTGTCTCAAATTATACATAAAAATACACCATACCTTTTCAGAAATGACATCTTGCACAACAATAATGTTCGTGGTGATAGTCGAAATGACTTCTCCGGTTGAGGCTTCAGTATCGAAAAGGGTGATGTCTTGATTCAACATTGCCTTCAAATATGCCATTCTCATTTTTGCAGCTTGCCTTTCTCCAGTATGCATCCAACAAGCTACCTCTGTTATAATTAAAGTATGTATTGGTTAGGGGTTGATTTATTTTTTCTTTCGATGTGATTGTATGTATATACATACAAAAGAGTTTGATTAGAATCACGTATTAAAGTATCTATTTCATAGTATATTTTTTTGGTATTAGAACTTTTCTGCACTATTTTGAGATGATTTCAACACCTTTAAGAAAATTCGTAAAAAGTGTTGTTGCAATCTATGTGAAAAGTACTTGTACATTTTCTTAGATGGAATTAAAATATGAATATTTTGGTAATTTTCTGCAAAACGTAGTTATTGATTCATGATCAGAATCTCGAATTATTTGATAAAGGATAATTTGTACATTTGTAGACTGAGCATCATCATAATTCTTGATAAGAGTTAACTTTTCATGTTTCACTCCACCAGTCAATTTCTTCATCTTCTTTTAATCCAATTTATGCATTTTTACCGCTAGTTTGGTTAGTAAGCTAATATCTAATAAATACTTAATTTTAACTTAAGACCTCTACTATCTAAAAGTTGCTATTATACCTACTTTTAGCTTGTGGTGATTATTTTTAATAAATAATTTTACAATTTTTGTGAGCTTTTTATATATTCTTTTTTCCAAACACTCTCAAGTTATGACTTGGACATAATTTATGATAAAACTTTAGTTTAACTAACAAGATTCATCTTCTAAAGAAAATTTTACAAACACCACCTTAAAATTCGGAGCCCTTAAACTTACAACCCGGATGATAGTTGATTAGAAAAATTAATTCACGCAAAATATACGACATTTACATGTGTGTTATATGCACACATCATCTCCTTATACTAATGCGGTGGCGCATGCTCTAGCTCGAAGCGCCGTTGAAGATGCTGACGGTTTTGATAATTAGTTGATTTTTGCTTTGTTTTCGATTGGTGGTTTTTTTGGTTTCAATATTGTTAGACTTTAGAGGGACTGGTCCTGCAGTTTGTGGTTGCTGCTCTCTGATCATTTGTGGAGAGCAGCAGGTTTTCTTCTTAATATATGTTACTGAGTTCAAAAAAAAAAAAAAAAACTACTCGATTATTGTCAAACAATATAACATTTGTCGTCTCACCAGTTCATATGCACAACGTCGTCAGCGTTCAAATAACATATGTAAATTATATTTCAGCTTCCCAAGTCTCAAATAACATAACATATGTAAATCATATGTAAATCTTATTTACTTTTTCATAAAGGAGTAACAAACTTATTTAACATAGCACATGTGTTTTTTTTTTTGATAAGCAAAAGAAATGTATTAAAAGAGGAGTATCAAAAATACTCCACAAAGGGAATACAAAGCGGGCAAACCAACAACAGGTGCCACAAAACATGAGAATGACCCAATCAACCATCAACGAGAGACCCAAAACACAACCCCCAACGAAAACGAAGAATTGAAAACACAACAATGAACAACCGCCAAAAGCACCCCCACCAAAAGAAAATGATTAACCAACTTCAAACCCTCAACCATTATCAAACCCACTAACAATCTCATTCCCTACATCTCCTCACCTTTCTTCAAATTTCTGTCCAAGAAAACAGACTTATCCCTTTTTTCCAAATCCACTAGTCTCCCAATATTTTCTTCTTCCGTACCCCTAAATTCAACACCCAACATTTTTCCAAAATTCAAAATATCGATTGCCTCCTCAAGTCTATTTTTTCTGATAAACTTCTTTTTGCCGTCACTCAGAGTATTATTGGAATTTGTTTCATTCTTATCACTTTTTGCTTGACATTCTTTCGCTTCCAATGAGAGACTTTGCGTTGCCTGATTGGATTTGTGCGACTCTAATTGACGACTGCCAACTGGTTCGATCCCCGATATGAAGCTTCTGAAATTTTCCATTTCTCTCCTAACTTTTTCTTTCTTCGTTATTTTATTTCCCTTTTTCAGCTTTTGCCGTGTGTTGCTTGTATCAGGCAACATATTCTGATCAGCAAATTCTATCCGCCCTTCTTCCGTAATAATCACTGTATCAGGCTTTGAGGCATTTCCTTCCTTCGTGGAGTTGAGCCCAGTCATTACTACATCTACATCCTCAGTTGCAATGTTTATATCCTTTGGCAGCCCCTCCAAGTGTGGCTTAAAAACATTAGAATTTGATCGATTAACAGGCTCCTCCGAATTCAGAAAGTTCGACTGCAAGGAATTGAGATTCAACCCCATTAACGTCTCTTCTCGATTATCTCGATCTTCATTAATATTTCCTATATTTCCCGGATTGACCGCATCTACTTCGAGGGCGGTTTCTTCAGCTTTGTCAACGCCGCCTTCCTCCTCATCATCGAAAAAATCTCTGACAACCGACTCCTCAATTCCGGCGTAGCCTTGACTCCAATTTTCTGAATCTACCGATGAAACCACTGACTCGACTCCCATTCTTCCAAAGAAAGAGTTTTTAGCTTGAGAGTCATAAGAATCCCAAAGTTTCAGCTCCTCAATGAGTCCAATAGTAAATGTCTTGTTGTTTATCTTAATATGGACAACTTGATTAATCCAAACAGGTGAAGATGTTTGAACTAATATCCTTGCAACGTCAAGTTTTTGTCTAAGGAGAGTGTCCTCATCAAGCTTAATAAACTTACCAATATCGCCGACTATCTTCTCGAAAAAATCTGTCCCCCATGCGTGCAAAGGAGTGCCATGACAAGATAGCCACACGTATCGTTCATTAACGACAAAATCCTCTGACCATGGTTCAACACAATCGAATAACTCCTCCCACCACTTCTCATTCTCCCTTCGCAATTCCCTGAGGTTAACGTTTTCACAGGGAGAGAGGAGGATCATTGCGCCGCCTAATGGAGTAGCGTTGATAGCATAGTAGCCTTCCCTTTCCAACAGCTCTTTTATTCTGCAAATGTCTTCAAATCTCTTGAGTTGACCCACAAATTTATTTTGTAGCCAAGTAACTCCTTCCGAATCGGTGGTATGCACCAGCCCCCTCCATTCAGATTCAGACTCAACTTGCTTCTCCTCGACCTTGTGTGATGGCTTTACAACTTCGGCAAAACTACGAGTATCTCTACCTTTCCAGCCGGCATTGGACGTCTTGGAACTGCCCTGATTTGGCTTGACCTGTTCGGTAAACCTATTAGATTTGTCATACTTCGGCAGATTCGCGTACAACTTTCGACCTCCGATGAAGATGGAATCCAGTTTATGTTCAAGTGCTTTTTCATACTCCACATCTTTAAAGCGTACAAACCCGAATCTTTGCCCCCTTTTGTCTCTCTTGTGGGGAATAAAAACCTCTGCAACTCTTCCATACCTAAGGAATAAGCACCAAAAATCTTCCGCTTTCCATTCATTTGGAAGATTCGTGAAAAAGAAGGTGGTGATCTTTCCAGAACCTTCCCCTGTTTTTTCTCTCATTTTTTCATCTTGCCACTCATGAGGTCGGCGGTGGTTATGATTAGGGTTTTTTTAATCGGCGGCGGAAAAGTGTAGGGTTAACGTAGCACATGTGTAACATGTTTATTTTGCTTTTTACACAAAATATTTTACAATGAAGTGCTCGCAGTTAAAAGGGTTCATTCTCATATATTATAATACCAAATTATTCCAACCAAATTCTTTAACAATCGAATCAACCGAGAAATCACCTGTCCACGATGAAAACAATATGACTATGCTCAGGTACACAAAGTCCAACGAAAACTGTAAATTTCAATGAAAAAGAAATGTTAATAAATAAACCAAAAACTCAAGATGGAATAAATAATAGCAAGGGTATTTTAATTTCAGAAAAAGGATATTTGGTACATCACGATAAATGCTATATGAAATAGGCACAATATCAACTATAAATAATAAATTAAATAAGAAAATCACTTCTTTATGTGTTGTAAAACAGACAAATTATTAGTCTCCATATGAAGCTTTCGACATCTCAAAGGTTCATCACGAGCAGATTCTAGCAAAATCATGGTCATGGTTTAAATATAATCATATTCGCTTTCAATACTCCTTTGTTGATTGGCTTAGATTTTCTATGGAATTTATGAACTGATTACTTTCGTCTCGAGTACTTCTTGTACTCGTGTTCAATAAAATTTTATTTGCCGACAAAAAAAAAAAAGAGCGTTGCCTATGTGTAATATTAAATAGTTACACACACACACATATATATATATATATATATATACACATATATACATTTATATATATATATATCAACCCCTGTGGTATTTTTATAAACTGCAAAATTCCCTGTAGGCGTTAGCTAGAAGGGTGGTATGTAACTTTTTATACTAAGAGATACTTTGATTGTTATTTTATAATATGAGACAATGTGTTTTATTTTACATTGACGCACCTCTACGTACACATACTGAATTACTGATTAATGTTTCTAATTCATGAATTAGGCTACATTGTGCATACAGCACCCTCTCTCACACATGAGTGGGTCACAAGTTGTACGCTCAATGTAGCATTATTCTACATAACACATGGACAAAAGAAAAAAGAAATGAAAGAAGAAAGCATTACAAGCGCGCACACACACACACTGTCACACACACACACACACACACATATATATATATATATATATATATTCAGGTTTGTTTACCTTTGCCACTCTGCGAGAAACATCATCAGGGTAAAGATAGGCTACGCCAACGACATTGATAATCTTTGCAAAGAAAATGAAGAAAACCGGGACAGAGGCACCGTGCACGCAGGCACCGATAGATCCAACAAACATCAACAAATAGTCGTAACTATCCGCAAAAGCAAATAATTTCCGAAATGCAACTTTATTAATTACTTCTGTTTTCTTTTTCTTGCCACTGCTATCATCATCTATTGACTTAATCATTTCTAGTGAAAAGATTGAATCAAAGTTCTTTTGTATTTATTTTTGGAGCTAAGATAATTAATATGAACAAATGTTTAGGTATATGTATGCGGAGTAGAGGACGAAGACATGTTGACTAAATTTTATTGATGTAAAGGGGTTATATGAATAGCCTTATTTGTGCAGTGCTTGGCTGTCTTTATTTGCGTATTAATATATATTTAACGAGTACTGTATTTGAGCTTTTTTGTTGTAAATTGTTATATATATATATATATTGTCGCCGTTGAATTTGTGATGATACGTTGGGAGATTCTTTGCTTATTTATTTCTCTGCAATTTTCTGTATACTTTTTACATTCTAACGAGTACATAATATAAGTAAGAAGATGTCACACAGAATTTATTTGTAAGAAAACATTTCAGATCGCTGGTGACCCGAAATGTAATTCTTCCACAAGCGCGACGACAACAGTTCTTAGGCGGTGTTTACAAACTCTTCTTTAAAAAGCACAATCTTATAATTTAAATAAAAATTGTAAACATTTGTATATGTTATAAGTTGGTGATGTTTGAAAAATAATCTAAAGTTTAAAAAGCTTTAAAAAAAAATCACTGGAAATAACTACTACAAGCTAAAAGCAAGTGCATTGCAACTACTAGATTGTGGCGATTACTAGCTTAAAATAAGTACTTTTGTAATTTTAGATTGTGAATCAAACACTATAAAAGTGTTTAATTTGAATTAAAAGTTGATTATAGTTTTATTTAAAAGTTTGCAAACACCACCTTAGAAGGAGCTCGAATAGGTTTTTGGTAGTTGCTCATTTTTTTTAAGAAAGGTTCTTTTGACAAAACAAACGAAGGAACATTTTTGTTTCTTTTAACATTTTTTTAATTAATTCTAAGGTTCGTTTGCCAAACACCCTAATAAACAATATTAGGCAAAAGAACCTCTCGTGCGGCTGTTACCAAGTTGCAAAATAGTTTTTTTTTTTGTTTTGCATCCTCTTTCATTAAAATCAAATTTTATTGATGTAAAAGTGTTATATGAAACACCTCCATTCTAATTATTTGGCTATATCATTAGTCAAAAGAGCTTTTCTATCTTTTGACAACTCATATCCAACCCAAATGAGTTTCTTTGCTTACTATTTCCTCAGGCGAGGCTTTTCGCTTTTTGGCTATATTATTAATTTTAATTTATTTAAATATCATATCTAAGCTTCATGGAATTTAAGTTTGCCGCCGGCTATATTATTAAGTTTCACCAATAAGGTGTTGGAGAAATTGGTCAAAAATGTTAGAATCTGAAATTTAAAAGTGATTAAAACGTAATTTGTGACAAAAAGGTCATTGTGAATCGCTTGTGTGCATGTGCACCACCTATGCCTTACACTTTAATTACACAAGTTATTTTGTGGAAGCATAGATTAACTTACAAAAATAATAATAAATTACCTATGTGAGACACTTTAGCACTTTAGAATAAGCCCACAAGAGCTCATAAAAGCTTTTATAGAAACTTGAGCTGGAGCCTAACATCTTTGACCAAAGTTGGATAATACTCAAAAGGTTTTTATAATAGGAAAAAAGCACCCCCAGCCCCCCATGTTTGTTTTGTTGCATCCGACACCCTAGCTTTGTAAATCGGAGAACGATACCCCTAGAAGCACCCCCAATCACCTAAAACAGAATATTCCAGTTTATCTTCACATGCCCGTCTTACGTGCCCTTTAGTTGAGGGGTATTTTTTGCTAATCACCTTTTTTCCAACAGCTATATTGGGCTAAAGATTTTTTATAACTAAATTTCCCCAAATACCATTGCGGCAGACGGTCGAACGAGCACACCTCTTAGACGGAGGCCAATCCAGGCATAGGTTCGTGAGATGCCTCTTATACCCGGTATGAACACATCTCAGATTTTTGAGCTGACATCCCTTTTAATTGTTGTTTAATTTTGAGTGTACACGGTAATACTTATTAGATGAAACTCACTTACTTGCTTTGTTATGGGTAACAATGCGTGGTGCTTGTAGGTTTTGGGAGTGGAATGACCCCCCCCCCCCCCCCCCCCCCCCATATGTCAAAGGTCTAAGATGCTTATTCCAGGGCTTTCGAGGAAGATCAATAAGCTAGAAGATGAGATGACAAGGGCTTAGAAGTCTAAAAAGCAGTTATGAATGACTGTGATTATTCTCATGGTTGTTGTTGTATTTAGATGTTTTATGTAGTTGATGATGGTGGTTGTTGATTTGTTGTTGTTGTCTGGTTTGAATTTGAAAATGTTGGTTGCTAGGCTTGTTGTTGTCTGTGCTTAGCTGGCAATGGTGTTTGTTATGCTTGTAGGTTGTTATCCTAGTTTATGTTTATGGTTGTTACTTTGGTGTAAGTGGTTTAATGTGTGTAGTCTTTTGTTGATGTAAATGGAAACCATCACCTTATGATATGTATTTTCCAGTATTTTTTGTTTGCCAATGTTGTTTACTTAGCTTAAGTGTTGACACATTCAACACCACAAAACATCAACTATAGGCAATCATTCACTTACTCACAAAGGAAATAAACCATCACATCATCCATCATACAACATCAAGTCGAATAAACTCAAACATCCAATACACCATTAAAGTGATCATTGTTGTAACTAGATTGTGAATCATCAAACCTCTAAGAAAAACACACTGGCAATACCAACTACAAAATCGGGAACAATTTCAAATGATGAATATCAATCTAGTAGTGCATGATCATTCCATAAACCATAAGCAAAATAAAAGTGCAACTTCCAATTAAAACAGAGCATCCACTCTATTTCCTGTGAAAATCCTCTAGACATTCCTCTTTGGCACTCCAACAGACTTCAAAGTTTTCTTTGGTACAAGGGATTTAAAGGGCTTATTAGAAGGAACAACTAACCCTCCAGTGTGGTTTGCATCTCAATTAACTGAAGTAACAGTGGTTGTTGAGATAAAGAGGATCTTCGTCCTTGAATTAACAACTTTTGTAGTGGATGCAAGCTTTGCATACTTCTCAGGACTAGTCACTGGTCTTCTAGGACTATATTGTTACTTGTACATGTGAGGTTCAATCTCATTAACCTTTCGTTTCCCATTGTCTTAAACAGGAGCAACACTATACTTAGTACCCTTCCCTTCCCATTATCTTTAATGGGAGCCTCAATGACTTTTTCCTTTCCCTTCCCCTTGTCTTTAAGAGGAGCAAGAACAACCTTAGTACCCTTTGCCTTTCCATTCACTTTAACATAAGCCTCATTGACTTTTTCCTTCCCCTTGTCTTTCCTAGTAGGCTTGGTATTCTGTGCAGCACTAGTATTACCAATAACAATAGGCCCTTGAGATGGTTGAGCATCAGTGGTGCGCGAACAACTAGCTCCATTACTGTTTTTCCTTTCACCTACATCAATGGTACCAATTATGAATCATATATACATTACTTGAATAAATAAGCAAATTAATCTACATACTATAAGCAATTTTGAATGAATAAGAAAATTACCTACATGGCTTGTTACTTTTCTGTCCTCTTTGATTACCAACTTGTGATGCCAGAGTGAAGCACAACATCACCAACAGTTGCAACAACAAGGGGTTCAGAAGCTGGAGTTTTCTTCTTCCTCTTTTTAGATGCAGCTAATGGCTTCATTTTCCTCTGTTGGCAACCCCTCATGTTATGACCCACTGCATGGCAATAACCACATGTAATCTGCATTCCATGCTTGCCCACTTTCCCAGTTTTTTCAATGGATTGTTTTCCTAACTCTTTCAACTCATTATGTGCTTTTTCCTATAATTTTTCTTAGGACTTCCTGGCATTACTTGTGGTGCAGGAGGCACCATTTTAGCTGCAACGGCTTGGGGTGTAGTAGGCCATGTTGCCCTGGCATGCATGGGTGACATGTGCCTACTATAGATCCTCATAAAAGTCTGTTTGTTGTAGTAGATAGACACAAATTCTTCAGGCTTTCTGCGCATGAAGTAAATGCCAATGATGGCATGAGGACATGGGAAACCATTCAATTCTCACCTCCTACAACTGCACCTTATATCTTGTAGATGAACTATATACTTGTCATCTATTGGAGTATGGGCTTTAAACTCCATATTCCCATTCCAGTGAGCTGAAAGCCCCATGGACTTTTCCTTAAGTGCCTTTAGAATTTTGTAAATTTTTGGACACTCCTCTAATTGATGCCTAACTGCCTCCATTGCTTTCTTCCTCGCTCTAATTCTTTTCCTCAAAGTCAGCATAATACTCTCAAGCATGTCAATGACTAGCACTGACCTTGCCATTATTCAACAAAAGATCACTTTTGCCGTGAGCTTTTAAGAAGGCGCTGCACCATTGCTTAGGTGGCTTCTCACTAAGCCACTGGTAGGCTACTTCATCTCTTTCTCTTAGACAAACCATCACCTTGTCAAAGTCCTCCACCCTAGTATTTCTGGCAGCATCCCACAAGATGTGTTTCAATGCTAACCCCCTATGCTCCTTCTTGAAGTTGGCATAGAGGTGCATCACACATAATCTATGCTTACAAAAAGGCAACACCTCTTGTACTGCATCAATGAGGCCTTTCTGTTACCACTCATGATACTCTACCTAACATTGTTTTGAATATTGAGGTCCTCCACTAGTATAGACATAAATTACAACCAAGTCTTTTTTTTTGTTTCTCAACAACTACATATGCAAATGGATATATGTAGTTGTTAGCATCAATCCCCACTCATGTGAGAAGCATACCCCCATTACTGGTCTTCAGATGTGTACCATCCAGGCATATTAAAGGACTACAACTATCCAGAAACCCTTGCTTTAGAGTTTCCAACATATATACATTCTCTTGAACTTTGCATCTTCAACTACTAACTTGCACTTTAGTCTAATTGTACTGCCCTTGTTTGTTTTCATCATTTCCTCTGCATACCTCCATAGAAGACCATACTGATGTGCCTTAGAGCCATAGACACTAGCTAGACCTTATTCTTAACCCTATACATTTGATTAGTACTGAAGTTAAGTGATGCTTCTCTCCCTATAATGGTGAGCACGCTGTGTACTGGCCAGTTGGGATTGCTTTTTTATTTTCTCATAGTATTGCTTGGCTATCCATCTAGAATCTGTTTGAGTGACAACCTCCTGTCTGGCATATTCCTGTGGGCCTTGCACATTCTTGATCATCAATGTATCTTCACCAGGGATTCTAGAAATGTAGACCCTCCATGGACAGTGGCTTTGCTTGGAAACATTAGTAAGCTTGAATATGTCATTCTTCTCCCACCATATACTTCTTCCATTATCTATAACATGGTTCCTCACTGCAGCTATGAATGTATCAGCATCTTCGAAGCAAATACCAGCCTAAAAAACCACTTTATCCATATCAACTACAGGATTAAACACTGGATACCTATTGTAAAGGTAGGGTTCTTTGGAGTATGTTTTTGAACCTCTACTGATGCAGGATTAGATCTTGTTGAGGGTCTTCTAGCAGGCAATCCAGTCCACTCATCTTCATGATCCACATTGTCATCAAAAAATGTGTTGGCTTCAGTAGAATCATTGTCACTATCTACCAAATGATCATAATACTCTGAGTCATCACCCACTGAGACCTCATCACTATCATCACTATTTCTAACAGCCAATAATGAAGCCAATTCTTCAATGCAGTGGTCTATGATGAAGCTAGAAAATAATCCATAAGGAGCAGGGTTAGGGCTAGTGTTTGGGTTGGTGTTTGTGTTTGTGTTATTATTTGAGTTATTATTTCAGTAAGTGTTGTTATCATCAATGACATGCTCAATATACATAGTACCTGCAACAGTAGTATTTGTAACAGGTACTTGTTCCCTTTCACTTGGTAGCTCTGTAGCTCTTCATTATGTACTTGTTATTCTCTTGCATGCTCATCAAAAGTTGATGCGTCATCATTTTCTTCTTCAACATGTTTAGACATCCTTTCATCATCTCCTATATGGTCGAGTGGCTCATCCACACTTGGCAAGTCATCTTCTTTCTCCTCATTCTCTGCACATTTATCATTATCTTTATCTCATCTGTTTTGTTCCTCTTCCTCTTCATCACTTGAACAATTAAATACTTCATTGTCTTTCTCCTTTTCATCCTCACTGGAGGTATGAACAAAAAAATCCTGGCCTTGTGTCCTTGGAGCCACAAAAATTGATACAACCCTCTCTTTAGAAGCATTTCGTGCCATTTCCAGTGAACTTGCATCATCATGAATGGTGAGCAAGTTTGCACATCTGTCCCACCCACTTGCATTATAGTACAACACCACCTGCCCTCTCACCCTTACCTCCTTAACCATCTGAGTAAGCTCTAAGGCAAACATCGCATCCTTTATACAAAAATCTATGTAGTCAATCTTACTAGCTAAGTAGTAAAGTGATCCAAAGTTCATAAACTTACCATCATCATGTAGCATTATGGTGAAGAAATCTTTGTTGTTTCCTATAAAAGAACAAAACACCATGAAAACAATTAAAAAATAGAATCTTTATACATTTACAACAAAACTCAAAAAAGTATACAAAAGGCTAGGAATTTGGGAGAATGGTAAACATAACTTGCATAAAGTATAGTTGCAAATGGCATAAAGTACATTTTTTTGGCAGCATGCATCCAAGTAAACACTAAACTACTATAATTATCATAAAAGGGACCACAAAGGTGGAATCTTTGGACCACACAACCATTAAAATATCTTTATTAACAATGGGGGACCTCATATGAAGCAAAAATGGTATAATTGTTTTAAAAGTTAGCTTTACTTACCATAACCGGAATGCAATCTTGTGAGGGAGTATAATGTTTTTTTTGCACAATTTCCACCCCATTTTGTCAAGTTTTAACAAAAAACGACAATGAATTGATCAATTTCAGCGAATTTAGGATTTATTATTGGCTTGTGGTGATTTTGGGGAGCCTCTCGGTTTAAGGTTTGTGAGAATTAGGGGGACATGATCTATTTTCCCTCCTATATGTGATGCTTGAGTGACCAATAGGGTGATTTGGCTAAAGTGCCCCTCAACTAAAGGGCACGTGAGAGGGGCGTGTTAAGATATCCCAGGATATTCTGTTTCAGGTGACTGAGGTTCTTCGTGGGAAATCGTTCTACGATTTACAAAGCTGGGGTGTCAGGTGCAACAAAATAAACTTGGGGGCAAGGTGCAAATCGATAGCAAGTTTAGGGGTAGCGTGCTTTTTTCCCTTTTAATATCTGGCATACATCACCAATACATTAGCATTTAGCAATGTGAAATATACCTCTAACATGATTATTTCTTGGAAAAAATCTAACAAATGGGATACTTATGTCAATATTGTTGAGTTTTTCTAGTGGTCATAGGAGGCTCGTGAAATTGTACAAACATGCATAGGAAGATTCTTAGTCATCACAAGATCAATTAATTTTTTAGAAGTAAGTATAATTCACACTAGTTAATTTATAAGTTTGGTAACGCGCTTAGTCATGAACATAATCAATATAGCTTTGCAGAATCAGAGAGTGTTTGCAAATGATTTTAAAAGGAGCTTGTGGGCTTTTGTCTATAGAGAAACCATGAATTAGTGTTTGAATAAGGGCTTTTTCTTCCACTTGTCTTAAAATAAGCCAAAAAAAGGCACAAGCTCACAAGTTGGATAGCGGGTGCTTTAAAAAGCTCATTTTAATTATGAGCATTATAAAAATATTTCCCTCACCTAATCCTTTTAAAGTGCATTCTATACCCCCTACAATTAAGGAGAAAATATTCTATAATCTTTTCTCATTCAACTGTAAAAAATATTTTTTAATATTTTTCTTTCAAAGTGTCGTCTATTACATGAATACTTAACTGATATTATTATACAAATAATAATATTAATCAAGCATGATTAACATCTCTAAATAAAGTTAAATTTTTAAGAAGATAGAACACCTGATTGATATTATTATTATACAAGTAATTATAATTATACAAGCAAACACTCCTTGCTTTAAGTCAAAAGAAACTTTTAGTAACTTTAGGTAAAAGATTGGGATAAGGAGCTTTTATAAGCTCTTGCAAACGCCCTATGGCAATCTATTCGTATCCGTATATTGATATAGTCAGCGGCAAGCACAATCCCCTGGCCCCTTAGGTCGTAAACTAACTACTCGTGCCAATTCCTCTATTTTCTTTCATTTTTCAATTTCTTACAAACATTAATCTAATGAGAAAAATAAAACTTTCGCATTCAGTTCATTGCTAATTTTGGTTTATATTTTAATTAGTTGAATATGTTTCGGTGATAGTCCCTCTCACGTTTCGTAATATGATCATTACATGTTGTCCAACAGACGAATTCGATCAAAACCCCTGATCTATCGAGATTATCGGAATCAATCATCGCTAGCTTCTTTTTTCGTTTTTTCTGATACTTGAATAACGGTGAGGATATGTTTCTTAACTCTCTTGACATCAGTACGTGAGGATATGCTTCTTTAATAAGTTAGCTGTTAGATCTATAAAGAAATCACCAGGGATAGAGGATGACTTAATCGTTAAAGTTGATAAATTTGTGTTACTTGCTGATTAAGTTATTTTGACTCATGTGAAGAAGAAAAAGAGGGACCAATTATTTTGGGCAGACGATGAGTATCTAAATAATGTAATTTTAGTATCATTTGGCTAACTTGGTAGCATTTCTAATATTTTATGATTTGTTTTTATTGTTTTGTAATTTTAACTTTTAAGTTGAGTCAAATATATCTTTTTGAAGTATGTAATGGAAGAAATTTCGAAGACACAAGTTTTAGGACAAAAAAGCAAAACCAAAACTGTAGCGAAGGCACCATATATAACACCACGACACTCTGGCTGCAACCCTAATCAAATATACTGAGTCGCCAGCGGAGCGCGATGTCACGCTTGGATATGGAGTACGTACGACTCTCACTTGCACATCATAATGCAGCATGGCCAGTGATCGAGAGCAGCGGGCGACGTGCGTGAGACAAAAGGAGGAGCGTTAGTAGTGCCTGGAACAGCGTGCGACGTGATGCTTGAGCAAAGACACATAGCAATGGAGCGCTTGCGGGGCGCATCTTGGGAGTAAAACTGCAACTCACAGAAATTTAGTGACGTCTACTGATAAACCATAGGGCAACACGAAATATCTATAAAAGGTGGAGTTGATCTAGGTCAAAACATGTGCTAAAAAGTGTGTACACCTCACATACCAAAAAAGAGAGACAAAAGCAACGTGAAGAGCAACCGTAAGAGAGTTCCGAAGAAACACTACATCCACTCATCTTATATAATTTTAGTCTCAGAGTCAAAGAGTCAAGGGTTGTGAAAAAGAAGACCAAATAAAGAAAATCTAAAGATTAAGAGCATTAGCGTTCCACAGGATCCAAGAGATCAACTAATCATTTATCTTTCATTCATTATGTTGTCTAAGATGACGTTTGGTCCTATAGATAAAGTGGCATATCTCACCTTATCTAACTTTATCTCTCGTTTGATTCTATAGATTGATTTTTCGGGCAGAATTGTGATATGCCTGAATTTTTTTGGTTTTATCCCAAAATATGAGATAAATAATCTCTATTTTTTTTCTTATTTTTACAGTTCATTAAAATGGTCTATTAAACTTTCTTTAAAATTATAAATTACTTACATACGTGAATAAATATTTATTAAAGCTTCAAATTTAAAGTTTGAACAAAAATACTATATATTATGTTTATAAAATTTTCGTGGACAATTACTTTTTTGTTGATTAATCAAAAAAAATAATTTACTCTTGCTTACTTTTTCTTTAAAGGTGATCAAATTATAATAATTATAAGTCAAAACATTATTGTTTTAATAGTTATCAAAACTAATTTATTTGTAAAATTAAAATAGAAAAAGAAAGAGATTCTAGCTTCTTTCTCCTCTTTTATTCGACTGTATAACCTCATTCTAAACATACGTTCTTTATATTTATTGCCATAACTTACTTTTTTTTTTCTAATTTCTTGGTAATATTATTTATTTAGTTTATAGATGAATAAGTATGATCATAGAAAAATGTAAAAGAAATTGAACATATATGATGATGTTACACATAGTTCAAGGAATAAATATTATAAATTCAACAAAACAGTGAAAAAAGCATAAAACTTGTCAATGAGTTGAAAAAAATAATATTTTTCACTTAAAAAAAAACGGGTTAAGAAAGATTGTTCTATTTTTTATTTTGATTAATTGAACGCTAATCACACAAACAAAACAAAAAAATAAAGATAATCAATTTATCTTGGTACTTAATCTTGTCAACCAAACAAGTGGCACATATTAGATATCACAGAAAATCCTAACTTTTTATCTCATTTCTAATCTAGACCTATTTTTTTAGATAAAATTTATTTGGAAACCAAACGACTTCTAATTCTTTATTTCTCGTTGAACTTGAGATAATGAGTAGCTAAATTACTACGTCATTGGAGTAAGAACTAGGGTGTAGCTCGTAATTATGAATATGTCAATTTAACTTTATTGAGTACTGTTTGATTAACGACGTGTTTAGAGTGATTTTATTTATATGCTGCATGCTAGGACTAACGAATGTGAATTTCTAAGAAGCCAAAGTACTGATGTTAGACTATGCATGTTAGAATTGATTTTGTGACTATAACTAGATAAAGCAATTTTATGCACAATAGTTGGATCACACAAATACAAATCTTCGCAACTACGTTTACTTAACCCTATCGGATAATAAATTGAATTGCCGACTTAATCCTTTTTGTTTTTGAAATGGTTAGGTTTCTAGTAAATTGAACTGTGACCACGTTTTATGTTTGCCAACGCACCCAAATATTAATTTGCTTTATGTTTTCCAAAACGAGTCACATGGGGAGATTGTTAAGTCCATGTTATTTCTAAGTAAATAAATTAAATATTTTATTTACATTGTTCGAAAAAAAATTAAAATCAAGGATGATTACTTTATTGTCAATTTTGTCTTTCTCCTGAATTATGTGTTCCGCTGTCAAAATATGAATTAATAATCGTTGCACCAATTTACTTTGTTAAATAATATAACTCTTGAGTTTCATCTTTCACAATTTTTGTAAAGGACCAAGTTACGGGGACAAAGCTATTGTGCAGGGAGTGCACTAATGGCGTGTACCACTTGGGCGTTCGACCACATCATCCAATACCTCCTTTGACGTTTCTTGGTGTTTGCACCAAGGAGAATTGGCATTGTCGTATAGGTCACCCGTCTAAGGCAATTAACTCTTTTTATTCAAGTCATATGATTTTACCTTGTAATTTGTTATGTTCCAAGGATGCTACAATTTGTCGTTTTTGTTTATCCCATAAAAATACTCAGTTTCCATTTACTGCCACCTCTCTTGCCTTTACTCATCCATTATAGTTCATTTATGGTGATGTTTGGTGCCCCTCACGTGTGCCCTCCAATGATGCTTGTTGTTGTTTTGATGTTGAGTGATCAATTTTTGAAATACTGTTGGGTCTATCCTATGACTTACAAATCTCAAGTAGTTACCATGTTTTGTCAATTTCATCGACTTATTGAGAAACAGTTTGGGTTCACTATCAGGAACATTTATTATTCTGATAACACGGTAAATTTGTGGCTTTTCGGCCTTATTTACCTGAATGTGGTATTAGTTGGCTCACTACTACACCACATACACCACAACAAAACGACATTTTTGAACGTCGTCATCGTCACGTTATGACCAATGCGCGAATCATATTACAATAATCGGCCTTTCTCTCATATTTCTGGGATTTGGCCTTTGCTACTGCTGTTAATCTTTATAAAAGACTCCTGACGTTTGTGCTTTGTCGTGATTCTTCTTTTGGTTTGGGTGTCTTTCAAACTATATCAAACTTCGCATGTTTGGTTGCCTCTGTTTCCTGTGGCTTCAACCTTATGAGTGTTGAAAACTCATGCCACCATCTCGTGCATGTATTTTCCTTGGCTATTGCACATCTTGGAATGCTTATCGGTGTTATGATATTGAGACTGGTTACCTTTATGTCTCTCATCATGTCCGATTTCTAGAATCTGAATTTCCAAGGCTTCTTCTCAATGAGCCATCTACTCGCTATGTCTCAACAACGGAAACCACGACTCCTCTTCTCATTTTACCGAGTGCACCCAATCCTCGTCCTCCTTGACCCTCTCCAACGCTAGTGCACGCGGTCCCTGAGCCGTACTTTCCATTGGGTTCTTTGGGTTCCTTGGTTGATGTCCCCTCATCGAGTGTTCGTGGTCCATCTTCATCTCCATTGAGTCCTCCTCGTACTCTTTGTATAACTACTCAAGCTATGAAAGACATCTCTAAGCAACTCAACATGGCCACCAAAAACCCCGTTCTTAGTCCTGTTTAGCCTACTTGCGTTTCTCAATCTTTGAAAGATCCTCTTTGGCATTCTGGTATGACTGAGGAGTTCAAGGCTCTTATGCAGCATTGTACCTAGGACTTTGTACCGTCACCAATTGGTAATAACATCATTGGCTTGAAGTGGGGTTTTCATATCAAACAACATCCTGATGGCTCATTGATAAGTACAAGGCATGCCTTGTTGCTAAGGGGTTTTATCAGCATGAAGGTCTTGACTTCTAGGAAACCTTCAGTCCGATTGTCAACCTGATCACAATTTGCACAGTCATTTCCCTAGCCATTATGCGCGGTTGGTCTCTTAGTCAACTTGACGTTAGTAATACTTTTCTACATGCTACGTTAGCTGAGGATGCCTATATGTCTCAACCTCCGGGTTTTGTTGATTACTCCGTTCCGAGTAATGTGTGTCATCTCAAGAAGTGAATGTATGGCTTATTGAAAGCGCTTCATGCATGGTTTATTGCATTTAATACCTCCCTTTGCTCATTTAGCTTCGTTAGTCAATGTCTGATACATCGCTCTTTGTCTTTTCTCGGACTAGTGATCTGATTTACCTCCCTGTGTATGTTGATGATGCCATTGTCACCAGAAATAATCCTTTCCTTATCTTGTGGGTTGTCACTCAACTCGACCTACAATTTGCTGTAAAAGATCTCGAGCCTCTATTCTGTTTTCTTGGCGTTGAGGTGTTCATATATCGAGAAGGTCTGTTTCTTTCTCAACATTAATACATGTGTGATGTTCTTGACGGCATAATATGGATGGCGCCAAACCATTAGCTAAACCAATGGCTTCTACCTCTTTGGTCTCTATGTGTACCTCTTTGACTGATGCCATAGAGTTTCATCGAGTTATTGGTGTCTTGCAATATGTAACCTTAACTCATTTGGATATTGCCTTATCGAAGGCTCAATTTGATACTCAAGTATTCGATCGACCAGAGCCTTCGGTACTTGTGTACTTCCACTAGCAGTATCAAAGTCGGGTACTTTCAATACTGATCCTGATTCGATAGTTCCAGTCTGATAGTCTATTGTCCAGATTGTTTACCCGTTCGAGAGTTGTGCAGTTTGATAGTTCTTGAATTCAACGGTGTCCCAGTTCGACGCTTCTAGATTCGAGAGTCATGAGATCCTAATCAGCTTAGGCCATTCTTCCGTGCTTATTTAGCATTTTGGACTAAGCTAGTCAATTCTAATAATAGATTAGCACCTAGACAAAATTATACCAAACTATTGGCGGCGTCTGTGGGAATACCACAAGTATGGTCATGCAAGGAAATATGTATAGAGTGACATGGTCTTTGAGTTGAGAAGCTGAAAGCTCGAATGCATAGATGCGTCAGTTGGCGAGGGCAACACAGTTCTCATGGCACGAGGTCAGGCTTCCCTTCTGATCCAAGTTCTAGCAACAAAGCTGTCGAGGCAAATTGAGCCAGTATTCGAGAATTAACCTCAACCTAACGCAACCATGTCGCTCGCACATGTCCTGAATCTTTCGTCGAATATGATGAGCCAGATCATGGAATTGGTGCAAACAGGTGTGGCTGCTGCTCTCCCTCTAAATCTGAATGTGGAGGCCCTGTCAATGAACCGAGAGAGAGAACCACCAATTGTTCAAACTTTGGTGGCTAAAATCCTCATTACAAGGATAGAGACATGAGCTCTTTTGATTTCATTCGATTCAGGCCATAATCCATTGAGGGTGAGTAGCGTAGAGATCGCGTTTGCCTAAGGCCTGAAGAAAGCCACATGGACCAAAGGGAATGTTCTAGAGCTGATCAGACTGAGATAACCATGAGACTGGATAGGTTGAACAAAGAGAGAGCGAGAGGACGTGCAATGTCGGATGGCATTGGTGGCAAAACCACGCAAAAGAACAATTGAGGTAGAGGTACTAGGTCAAGGAGAAAAGATCTTGTAGTTGAAGACATATAATGGAACGCAAGATCCAACGAAACATTTGTTCTATCTTGATGGAATCTTATCTCTATAAAGATTCACTGATAATGTACAGGCGTGCATTTTTGCCACTACATTGACATGCGTAGCTCTGGATTAATTTTCTAGAATTTTGTCAGGTACTATATCAACCAATGAGGACATGATAAAGAGGTTTGAAAGCCAATTTTCAACCCAAAAAAGGACGATCATGGACCACACTCACATATACGCCGTTAAAAAAGAGGAAAATGAGTCTCACTGGGATTTCATGATGAGTTTTAATGCAAAGTTCCTGAAGATTAATGAGCCAAAAGGTGAGATGGTGGTCAACGTAATCTTTCCTGCCACATGCAACCATAAGTTTTCAGCGAAAATATTGGATGAGAAGCCTAGCACAATTGAGAAGATAAACGAAGTGGCACATCATGTAGTGTACTTCGAAGAAATTATGGTGGCAAAGGCAACAGATCATCCTCTCCGAATCAGAGGTAAGGAGGATCGTAATTGGAACGAAAATAGGAATGAGAGGCACGTGAATTCATCCAAAAGACAGTGTACCCCACTAATATAATGAAAATTTTTGTGGTGGCAAAGAATAAAGGTTGGCTCAACGAGCCACGAGAGATGAATGATTCTCCAGTGACTCGACTGTCAAAGAAATACTGTAAATATCACAAGCAATATGGTCATCTAACAGGGGGGGGGGGTGTAAGGGTCTTAAGGAAAAGAGCGAACGACTTATCAATGAGGGAAAATTGGCATAATACGTGAGAGATCTTAAAGACGAGGAAGATAAAGTTAATAGAGAGAGAGATCCCGATCGCCTCAGAAAGATAAGCAAAAGGCTATAGAGGGCCCGCAAACTTATGACCACCTACAACTTACAGATAACCAACCCATAAAAGCCATCATTCACATGATTTTGGTCAAAAGGCAAAAAGAGTGACGAGGGAGATCGATGACAACATGTACATTAGATTCACTAAGCTTCTACAGATGGAAAAAATGCCATAGGAGGAGATAACCTTCAACAAGTCTTACTTCCTAGATCTCACACCACAAGCAATTCACACTGGTAAGCTAGATTTCCCTCTGGTAGGTAACTGTTGATATAGCTAACTATGGTGTGATGAACTTGTTAGTAGACAATGGGAGTTTGGCCAACATCATCTTTTCCAGCACGTTGGCCCAGATGGCCCTTGGGAAAAATAGAACAGAGACCGTGGAAACACCGCTACATGGATTTGGAGGAGCGTAAGTTCTGCCAGAAGGATAGGTCACATTACCGATTTCTTTGGGAGTCAGTCCTCAAGGGAGAACTCTCAGTATCAACTATCTGGTGGTTAATGAGCCATTTACTTATAAAACCATCTGGGCGAGCCAGCTCTCAACGCATTCAGGGTCGTCGTCTTCACGTATCATCAAAAGATAAAGTTCCCAACACCAGCTAGAATATGAGAAGTGGGCAACCATAGAGAGGTATGGCTCTGCTACGTTGCGTTACTAAAACCCCATCAAGCAGAGGAGGTCGAGTCACTAGAGACGATGGCACCAGAGGAGATGTAGATGTTGGACTAATCATTTACACATTTATCTAATTTATTTCTTGCATTGAACTATGAACTATGTTTTATTTTAATTCCCTAAATTAGCCTACATCGTGGGCTAGGTCAGTAACACTTAAAACATGAACTACTATGGCTTGAGTCCTAGCTCATCACGCGGAAAACGAAGGCAACTTGGCGGAAGGCCGAGCTCAACCCTATTCTTTTCTGCTATTTCAATGTTTAATTACATGTTCTACTATTTATTATATTGATGCCATAAGATAGTTCGCTGAGTTCATTAATTATCACACTACAAGACACATAAGGCGGAACGAACCATGTCAATGGCTAAACATTTTGTCGCCAAGAGATGGACACTCGACCTAAGATGTGCGGTGCAACCCAAGAGTCTCAATGGATACCAAGAGATGGACACTCAACATAATATGGTGCAGTGCAAACTAATAATCTCAAAACATACTAAGAGATGGACACTTGACCTAATATGGTGTAGTGCAACTAAGAATCTCAAAATTACACAAAGAGATGGACACTATACCTGACACGGTACAGTGCAAACCAAAAATCTCAAAATATATAAATGAACCCCAACGTAACATGGTCTATTCCAAACCCTATACCTTCAAGGAATAGTCAATCATTCAACTCAAAAAAGTCGGTACGAAACACGTATAGAAGCAAAATCATAAGGGCATAGGGCGACTCCCTCATACCAAATTTCATACTATAATACGAAGCAATGCAATTCGAATACTAAAAAGTGAAGCAATCGTGTTCAACACAATAAACTATTTTTTTTTTGTCAAAACAAGAAAACAAAGGGCTTGTAGCGCCACCAAAAGGGATTTATTGTTCAACATGCATAAACACAAACACCCTAAGGCTGGGTCAAATCCTTGGGGAAAGAGAAGTTCTCAATGGCTTCCAGGGTCTAGTCCTCATCATCAGAAGATGTAAAAGGAGGTTGAAGATTAGGCGTGGGCGCCATACCAATGCTGAGAAGGTTGTGATTCCCAAGTAGGCTGGCAAATTCGTCAGGACCGGTCAGGCCCCCTCGTCTTCATGGTCCAACAATGGTTGCGTATTGAGACCCAATGCTAGGTTTAGCTGCCTAGCATCGAATCCACATCTCAAATAGCCCAAATGGTGGGTCTACCCAACTGTGGTAATTTGCGCCTTTTTTGAATCATCGCTTCCTCGGCAAATGCTAATCTCCTGAAAAGTATGGTTCGCACAAATTCTTCAGTGATAGCCACACATAGTACACCGGAGTCAAAAATAATGCCTCACTAAGCCCGCGTAAGTAGGGTTGGCTCCCGGCCCACTCAGCTTGGGCTTTTTCCATCGTCAGCTCACTCTCGAGCTCCTTAATCCAAGATTAAAGAGCATCATGCTCCTTCTTCAGCTTGCCGACATCCTCCATGTACCGCGCTTTAGTAGCTTTGGCAACCTTCACAGCCTCGCGATCAACAAATGCTACCCTCGTGGTGGTGTTAGCTCCCTTAAGCGCCTTGTCCCTATCTTGTTGAGCTTCCTTCAACGCCTATGAATTGCTGTCGTGGTAGTCGGCTTGTACGAGACTAATCTCAGCCTCTTTTTTGGCATAAGCACGGTCCAAGATCAGCACCATTGCATGAACAACGCCGCTGGTCTGCACAAACCAAACCGTATCTCGATTGTCCCCACTAACCTCTCAATCCATATAAATAGAAATTCAAAGATAGTAGATGGATTTTTACTGCGTTCATGATAACAAGGGCCAAGCGTTCCATCTCTTCTCTCCCGGAGGCAGAAGTAGCAACTCGGCTAACAAGCACATGAAACAACTTGAGTAGGAGATTGATTGCCTCATCCACATACATGGTGATTCTGGCAAACTGGAGCCGAGGCCCACCACCCCAAGTGGCCCTAGATGGACCAACACCACCAAAGAAACCAGTCAAGCGCTAGAACCCCCAACATGAACTGAACCTGCGGCAGTGGTGGCACTCCATCGCCCTATCTTGCCAACGGATGGCTAGGCAGTTCCAACTTACCTTTGCGTTGCACCAATGAGTTGCCTAGTGTCGTTCTCGTAATCCACTTCAACTGCATTGTCTAAAGTAGGAGGTCGGTCAACATTCTTTTGCCACCGTGTGTCGGCAAAGTCTCTCATATGCACCGGGGAGTCTTTTTGATCCCTCTCTGACTACCTCTGGTAGCTGTGGATCTACCATGAGTAGGAGCTTGTGAGATCTTGGGCCTAGCGATCCCCCTTGTCGTTCTTAACAGAAGGAATAACCAGAGTCTGAAGAACAACACCACCTTGTCCAGCGGTAGCCCCGGATGTTATCAATTGTCCCATACGAGCGTGACGACCCATGATAATAGAATAGGTAGATAAAATAAGAAGAGTTAATTAAGCGTCGTGCACAAGAAGCAAGCTAATAATTCAACGAAACACGACAATCCAAATATACCAACTGTAACATTTCCCTCATAAGGGACATACGCTAAACCCCCTTACCCTCAACACCTTTTCATCTACCAATGTAGTAATGTCAAACTCGTGATTCATAACGAGGTCATCCCTAAATTGACTACCTTATCTAGGTGTACGAACACCCGTAAGGATCTTTATCTTAGCACTTTCTACCCAATCGCTCTGGATATCAGAAAACTCACACCGCCAGCTCTCGTTAAGATAAAAATACCATCTCTTTCAATCCTTCCCTTACTCAATTTTCCCTCCAAACAAGAACTTATAATTTTTCAACGCCTTGATGTGGAAGAAATCGACTCCTTTTTGCTAAACCTCAAAGATAGCCCAAACCTCTGTCGGCCCATAAGAACCCACATTCCTTTCATAACAAGGATGAACGCAATAATCATACCAATAGCATTGGGTGTAAGTTGACTGCACAAATAACAAGGATAACAAGGATGGACAAGCACGGGAATGGGAAATCGTAAACCATTCACCAGTTGCCCAATGAATACAATAAGGTAACCACGGGTGGCGGTATCATTCTCTCGTTTTCCTGCAAAAGCGCTATCGTATAATTCTTGCCTATAAGAAAGTTGCATCGATAGTGCGCATGACTTTTGACAAGTGATGAGACATAGTCCTTGTAATGAGTTTCAGCTGCAACCTCATCTTCTTCGCCAGGCGCGCCGTCAACCTCACTTTCGTCAAATTCGCCAGTTGCCCTATTACCGGCCACGTCTGGAAGGGGATGAGGGGGAACCATACCATCGGCTGCAAGGTCGAAGCTATCCAAAAATGCCACGTTGTTTGCATCACCTACACGCGATGATGACGCATCCCTCGCTCGAGTGACCGTCGAGCTACCACTCTCAGGATTATTCCTCGATCCACTCGAGTCATTGCTTGAGCTTTATCTTGAATCACTCACCTAATCATTCCGGTCAACTATATGTTGGTCTGACACCTCAATTACAAACTAAAAAAAAAAAGAAAAAAAGAAACTACGCTAGTTTGACAACTACAATGAAGCGATGAAGAACTAGAATACTAGCCAAATATTTAGAATAATAATAAACTAATAATTACAATTATACGGTAACACTACATGTATTCAACAACAACAACCAAGCCTGTAATCCCAATTAAATTGGAGTAGGCTATATGAACCATGAATGAATCACATCGAGTCATGAACATGAATCTTCTGCCTCCATAGGTTTCGGTTGACGAGTATGTCTTCATTTAGATCTTTTAGCTTCATGTCGTTCCGTATGACCTCCATCCACGTCTTTTTCGGTCTCCCGCGAGCTCTAGCCGTCTGTCCTAAGTCGAGATCTTCAACTCGTCGTACCAGTGCATCTATGGGTCTGCGTTTAACATGCCCAAACCATCTTAAACGATTTTCTCGCATTTTCTCGTCAATGGCCGCCACACCCAATTTATGCCGAATATCTTCATTGCGCACTCTATCTCTCCTAGTGTTACCGCACATCCACCGAAGCATGCGCATCTCTGTAACGTTCATTTTCTGTGCATGACTTTGCTTAATAGCCCAGCACTCGGAGCCATAAAGCAAAGCAGGTCTAATAGCCGTACGATAGAACTTTCCTTTAAGCTTTAAAGGAAAGTTACGATCGCACAGAATCCCTGTCACACTCTTCCACTTTGTCCATCCAGCTTGGATGCGGTGGTTGACGTCTCCATCTAACTCTCCATCCATCTGCAGTATGGAGCCTAAATACCGAAAATGCGCACTTCTCGGTATCTCTTGGCCATCCAACTGAACCGTGCCATCGTTGTTTCTTCGTTGTTTGCTAAACTTGCATTTGAGGTACTCTGTTTTTGTTCGACTTAGTCGAAATCCTCGTGCTTCTAATGTTTGTCTCCATCGTTCTAATTTAGCGTTAACTCCCATTCTCGTCTCATCGATGAGGACAATATCGTCTGCAAACAACATACACCATGGGACTCGGTCTTGGATGGCTCTGGTGATTTCATCAATTACAATGGCAAACAAAAATGGGCTCAAAGCTGACCCCTGATGTAAGCCAATTGTAATTGGAAAGGCGTCTGTTAAACCGCCACAAGTTCGGACACTTGTCACCACATTCTCATACATATCTTTTATGATGTTGATATATTTAATGGGTACCCCCTTCTTCACCAAGGTCCACAATAATACATCTCGAGGTACTTTGTCATATGCCTTTTCTAAGTCGATAAAGACCATATGCAAATCGCTACTCTTTTCTCGAAAGCGCTCAATGAGCTGACGAATCAAATGGATGGCCTCTATGGTCGACCTTCCGGGCATAAATCCAAATTGGTTCTCAGATATGGGAACAATTTGTCTCAATCGGTGTTCGATCACCCTATCCCATAGCTTCATGGTATGAGACATAAGCTTTATCCCATGATAGTTTGAACAGTTTTTGACATCGCCCTTGTTCTTATATAGAGGTATTAGCGTACTCTTCCTCCACTCTTCTGGTATTTTATTTGTTCGCCATATTTTGTTAAAGAGGTCCTTCAACCAGGTCACCCTATCTCTCCCATGCTTCTCCAAGCCTCAATAGGGATACCATCTGGGCCAACGGCTTTTCGAGTCTTCATCCTCTTCAAGACATCTTTGACTTCCGACCTTCTAAAGAGGTAAACGAAATACTCGGGAAACTGGCGATCAACAGTTGTGACAAACAAAACAATCCGTCAGGAAATATTCTAAGGACCGTACATCGAATTATGGAAAGCATCGAACAGATTCACTATCGAAAGGGCATTCGACTCACCGACCTTTCAATGTAGAAAACCTTCGATACTCAAGGGAATTCGATCGAAGAGCAGAAATGTCACTACTTCGCCTATCAACTGCAAGTGTGAATTCTATTGAAGGAATGCCTATTTATAGGCGCAGGTCCAACATTTTCGTCATAAAATTCCTAATCCGTAGAACGACTATCGAATAAGGAGTTCGATATTGAGGAGCGAACAATTGAAGTTTCGCAATTCATTGCTCATGTCAGAATTTGATACTTCAAGACAACTACTAATATTTTGAAGCAAAAAAATTAATTTGGCACCCAATCCTTTGGATCTCGGCTCCCGAATTGGGGGGCATATTTTGAAGCCAAATTATTTAATTTGGTACCCGATTCTTTGGATTTTGACTCCCAAATTGGGGGGTATAATTTGAAGCCAAGATTTTTAATTTGGCTCCCAACCCTTCGGATTTCGGCTCCCAAATTGGGGGGCATATTTTAAAACCAAAACTTTTAATGTGGTACCCGATCCTTTGGATTTCGGCTCCTAAATTGGGGGGGGGGCATATTTTAAAGCAAAAAATTTGCAACCCGATGCTTTGGATTTCGACACCCAAATGGGGGGTGGCATATTTTAAAGTAAGAATCGTCAAAGCATCCGAGTTAACGGACCACGAAAATTAACACATTAATAATCAATATTTCAGAGGATAACATATAATTTGGCACCCGCACTTTAATAAGAGCGACTACCAAATGGGGGGACTATATGGTGGAGGATAATTAGGCTAGCCTAGTCCAAAGAATTGGGCCGACCCCAAGCAAGCAAAAAGCATGTGGAAGGAGTATCGAACGCCCAATTCAATACTCATGTACATATGTATCAAATGGGAAACTCGATAATGTAAGCCTCGAATGTGTGATTCGATGTTGTCCTGAGAAATTTGGGAAATGGGGCCCTCAGTTCCAGGTCTATAAATACCCTGAATCTCGAGGATCAGGTAGGTCATTAATTACTATAGCTCGCACCGCTCTTAGATCAAAGGCTCAATTCCATACTCCAATATTCGATTGATCAGAGCCTTCTATACTTGTGTACTTTCACGAGCAATAGCGAAGTCGAGTACTTTCGATACTAATTCTGATTCGATAGTTCCAGTTCTATAGTCTGTTGTCTAGATTGTATACCCGCTCGAGAGTTGTCCAGTTCGATAGTTCTTGAATTCGACGGTCTCCTAATTCGACGCTTCCATATTTCAGACTCAGGAGATCCTAGTCAGCTTAGGCTATTCTTACATGCTTATTTGGCGTTTCGGACTAAGCTAGTCAATTCTTGTAATAGATTAGCATAGATTGGTGTAATTCAAGCTCAAATTGTACTTTATTTATTATCCGTGTAACTCACACGAAATTATATCAGACTAATTGGATATACGTTGAAAGATTGGCAATTGTTTTCATCTGAAGATTTTCAAACATTATAATTAGTTACCCGCATAAGTATAGCATAGACATGTCTTAATTAAAAAAAAAAAAAAATAAAAATAAAGAACCTACGCTTGAGATCGTGTGTAACTCAACAATGTGGGAGGTGAGAAATTAATTAGCAAACTAAACGTGCCCCCATGTATGCCCAGTTTACTTTTATTAGTTTTTTTGTGGCCACAGTTTGCATATATATATATATATATATATATATATATTTATAAACATGAATTTGAAATCGGGGGATCCAAATGCATCAAGTCAATTCTGAAGCAATATAGTAGTACGTAGTGTACCAAAAGCAATAAACTTACGAGAGGTATGGATCATCAGTTTGAGGTAGAGGAAGAAAACTTGGAGCCAGTGAGTCCGAGTGCACAATACTTGAGGTGTTCTGAGTTATCACTCACCATTTTTGGTGTTTTGGAATTAGAATTTCCCATTGATGACTCCGTTGCGATTCCAATGGTCCGCGACATATTTTTGCCACTAAATCCACGCTTTTCATCCATCATGGTAATTACTTTTTTTTTGTTTTTCTTTTTTGAAATTTAATTTATTATATCACCTTTTCGCTAGTAATATATAGTCGAAATAATGTCCATTGTTAGTAAATTGAACTGGTTGCTCAAGAATGCTAATGTCACTATTTTGTCACTCTATCCCACAGAGACTTCTGCATATTAATCATGGCCCCCCTATCCCTGTGATGATCAATGAGGCTTTTTATGCGAAAGTAGGAGAGTATTTGCCTTTTGAAAAAAATCCTACTTCAAAATCTTTTTAACTCATGACTCAGACATGCATATGCTTCTTCACTAGGCGTACGTAGTTTGCGTGATATATTCATGAATGCTGGCAGGTAACAAATGAGAAAGGCGTGACAAGATGGAAAAAAATGGAAGTGAATGTAGAGGAACATGTTCATTTCCCAATTTTTTCCAGTGACATGTCCACAGATTACTACGAGGAACGCTTCACCGAATACCTATCAAACCTTGCTTCAGAACAGCTTCCAGAAAGCCGACCACTATGGGAGATCCACATTTTAAATTACCCGACAAAACACGCAGCAGGGAATATTATTTTCAAGCTTCACCACTCGTTAGGTGATGGCTACTCTTTGATGGGCGCCCTTTTATCCTGCTTACGAAGAGCCGATGAGCCTTCCATGCCCCTCACTTTTCCTTCACGGCAGACCCTTGATAATACTGTTGCTGCTGGATTCTTCAGGAGCAAAGTCCCCAACTTTCTTTCCGGACTTGCTTACACTGCATATGATATTGGAAGCAGCATAAAGAGTAAGTTCATTGAAGATGACAAGACCCCGATAAGATCAGGTGAACCAGGGGTGAAATTCCGACCTATTATCACGGTAACTACAACGTTTTCCATTCATGAAATCAGGCAAATCAAGACCAGGCTTAAAGTGGTAAAAACTTCTCCTTTTTGTCTATTAATGTTAAATAACTATGTATATTTGAGGTATTGGCGAATAATGATTGTAAGTATGTATTAGTTTCAAGTTTCAATAAGATAATATTGAGGTAGTCTGTCTGACAAGTGACTTTTCCGTCATAGTTCAATCCATTAATTATAAGAACAAATTCAAGTACCATTTCTGTAAATCTCCTTTTAATAGCTTGCTACTTAAAACATTACCAGGCGTTTATTTGTTCATATATACTAAGCTAATTTCACGGCTTGTACTAATTCTAAAATTCTTGAACTATTCTATGATAATCGCTAGCTAGATGAATATGCATACTATCAATTATAGCTTAGATGTACCAATGGACGGTTATTAAATAATTATAGCTTCTCATTCTCCTTACTCGATCGAGCTCTTTTACTATTGATAACTAAAACTGGTTTGGTGTTATATATATTAATTGCATGCAGACAATTAACGATGTACTTACCGGTATAATTACATTTGGGACCCGTTTATACATGGAAGAAACATGCGAAAAATCAGGGGCAGCTAAATCAACGGTATTGGTGTTGCTCAACACACGAGCTCTTGGAGGATACAAGTCAGTGGCCGAAATGGTGAAACCTGATGCAGAGATGCCGTGGGGAAATCGTTTCACATTCATGCAAGTTCCCATACCCAAACTGAGCACAGAATCTGGTGATGAGCTTCATAATAATCCATTGAAGTTTGTTCAAGAAGCAAGTACAATGATCAAATGGCAACGAAACTCTGCCGCAGTATATCTCACTGCTCAATTTCTTAATCTCCTTGCAAAAATCAGAGGTCCTGAGGTATGTCGATATATATATACCTAGCTCTAAAAATGTAAATATACACTCTTTTGGTGCATGAAAAAAGATAGTCCCATCTTATTATAGATTAATACGTGTATATATATATATATATATATATATATAAAGGAAGTCATGTGATAGCATGTTGAGACCAATTAATTTTTTGATTTTCTTATTTACGCTTGGACACACTACTAAAGTTTGTCATTAGTTAGGATATAATTGTAATTGTTTTTAGCTTTATTATTATATAATTATGATTTATTTTAGCTTTATTATTATTTAAATATTTTCATTTAAGGAAACAATTATTACCTAATTATTCCCTCTTACATAAAAAGTAGGTTAAGATATGTAGATTCTATATCCATATTTACCTTATAATCTTTACAACACAAATTGATTATATTATACTTAAAATAAACATTAACGCACAAGGACCGCGTGCCAACGATTCTAGTATATATATATATATATATTATCATCTTTGAATTCTATTTCACATCAACAGAGACTTCTGTATATACCTAATTTCCCACTCTCATTCTAATAATGTCTTTTAAGAGAACATATATGGATTTAAGTTTTAAATTGGTATTGAGCTTACCCAAATCAATGAGAGGCATTATCTAACTCAGGTGTTCATTCTGACCTACGAAATGAGAGGCATGTTACATTCTATCTAACATTTTTTGTGAATAAAATAATCTTGGACTTCCCGCTCATTTTCCTCAAACAAGGTATTTGAAGGGAAATAGGGGAGATCAAAATTCTAATACCACCATCTCTCGAAAATATATAAGCTTTTTTTTTTATCAAGCAAGAATACTAAAATTCAGCCAACACCAAAAATAACAAGAGAAAATCATGACACCTATCTAACCCAACGTGTAAACAAGACAAGGGGTTTATACTCCAGTCATAAAATGAAAATGGAAAATCCTTGAGACTCGCTTTTGCCCAACTCCACGTCGTCACTTGAATCCGCCCAAAGTTTTGAACTTGTTAAATTATTCCTTTTGGAAAACCAATTTGTTTTGTGAGGACCACAAGGTTCACACAACCACACACCACATTCCATTCCATAACCCATCATTCGAGTTACACAACGCCAATCGAAAGGTTCATCAGGGACAGCCACCGAGAACCCCATCCAATTATAGAACAACATCCAAACATGATTAGTCTTCAAGCACTCAAGAAATAAATGAGCCATAGATTCAGAACAGGTACCACACAATCTACAAGAATCACTATTTTCAATTTCTCGCATAGCTCTCTTCACCAAACTAATTTTAGTAGGAATGCGATTTAAAATGTTTGTCATCTTTTTCGCACCTTTATATTAATTTGCTTTATGTTTATGAAAACTCTTCAAGCGAATATTTGATTTTTATGCAACAGATGACAGCTCGATACATTCATGGGACACTAACAAGTACAAGCATGTCGATTTCGAATATGATAGGACCAGTAGAACCAATGGCTTTGCCTAATGGTCAGCCAGTTAAAGGTTTATACTTTGCTGTGTCAGGACCGCCTCAGGTACGTCTATACGTAGCCCTTTTATCCTATTTATAGAATTATTATTACCCTAGCTCAGAATATATATTAATTACCATCAAAGTAATAACAAAGTGAATTCATAAAGTATTCTTGCGCACCATGTTTTACCAAGTAAAACTAAACATTAATATTACCTGTTATTGATTTTTATGAACTAACAACACACAACAAGTCGAGATCAAACTAACAAACATTGGATCGCCATTGTTATTGATGACCGAAGCTTCAAATGAATCGAAGGATTGTTCGTTCAACTCGAGAGAGAAACCTACTCCTCTTAGCTCATGAATTTGATCGTAATTAAGTGGATAAAATAATGCATAACAAGTCCTATTTATACTACAACTAATCAGGATGATTAGTGCTCTAATTAGTTATTTACCCGAAATAGAAAGAGATTAATAACTAACGTAACAAAATTATGAAATCTTACTAAATAGAGAAATAATATAAATTATTATATTTTAGATCATTTAAAAACCCCCCACCCCCTGCATCTTGGAAGTCATCAAGAGGAAAGGGTTGAAGGGCAAAAGGCTTGGTTAAAAGATCTGCAAGTTGATGAGTGTTTGGAATGTGCATGGCTTTGAGTTGTTATTGTTTCACCTTTTCTCTAACGAAGTAACCGTCCATTTGAATATGCTTTGTCCGCTCATGGTGGAATAGACTCGGCAAAATTGGTTCAACACTTTTGTTATCAGTGCACAAGAGAGGAATTCTAAATTTTTTGATCTTCAAGTTAATAAGTAACCGAGTGAGCGAGATTAGTTCACGTGTTGCGGTTGCCATTGCTCTATATTCAACCTCTGTTAGTGACCTACTGACTGTTGCCTGCTTTCTGAACTTCCATGAGATCAGTGAGTCACCAAGGTAAATGGTATATCCTGTAATCCTCCTTCTAGTGTCATTACAACATTCCCTATCACTTTCACAAAAACCATTGAGGTGAGTGTCAAATATTTTTTGGATAAAATAAACCTTTTACTTGATGTAGATTTTGGTATCCGAATACCCTATGTGCAGCTGTAAGATGAGAAATAGTAGGTTGTGACATGTATTGAGTTAAAGTTTGAATAAAGATGCATAAATTATGCCTATTAATGGTTAAGTAAAGTAGTCCTCCAATAAGTCTTTCGTAGATTGAAGGGTCATTTATAGACTGAAGGGTCAGGTAGGGGATCAGTATCAACTTGTTGAAGCTTTGGCTTACTCTCCGTAGGTGTTATAGCAGGCTTGTTTACCAGATAGTGAGATGCAGTGAGTATGTCTAGTGCATACTTCCTTTGATAAAATGAAATACCTGTGGTTGATCTGGAACTTCGAGACCAAGTATATAATTAAGATCACCTAGATATTTTATTGTGAATTTCTCGTCAAGATGAGTCTTGATTTTGTTGATCTCTATTAGATCTTCTCGTGTCAATATAACATCATCTATATAGATGCAAAAAGGATGGTTATAGATTTATGATGAATTAAAAAAAAACCAATCAAAAACGCTTTGCTTGAAATCATAAGCCAACAAGCAACGAGTCAATTTAATGTATCATTGTCTAGATGACTGTTTAAGGCCATATAGGCTCTTCATTAAACACACCCTTGTCTCTTTTGGATCACAATAACATGGGGTGGTCTCATATATATTTCTTCATCTGAATCAACATAAAAAAGCATTGTTTACATCCAATTGCTTTAGAAACCAGTTATTAGAAGTTGCCAAAGCTATAAGGACTCTTATAGTAGCTAGTTTTGCAACTGGGCTGAAAGTGTCAAAGTAATCAGGGCACTCTTCTTGGGTGTAGCTTTTTGCTACCAGCCTTGCCTTTTATAAAACTATGCGATCAGCCTTTAGCTTGATCTGTTAGACCCATTTACAGCCTATGCAATTTTGGCATAGAGGCAACTCTGTTAAGATCCAACTGTTGGTTTTTGTCAGTGATGCAACTTCCACTTTCATAGCATTTTGCCATTCACTGAAAGTGCTTGCTTACTTATATATTTTGGGCTCAAATAGATGAGAAAAAACAGAGGTGAATGCCTTGTGTTGTTGAATGAGTCTATCTGTGCTAAGAAACTTGCTAATAGGATATTTAGTTTCAATAGTTTTTATGTGTTCATATGTAGTAGTGTTTGAAGAGTTAGCCTTATGAATAGATTGAGGAAGATCATAGTCATAAACTTGAAGATAAGAAGGAGGGTGAATTGATATTGTAGGTCTTCTTCGTTCAATTATAACTAGTGGATGAGGGTTAGAAATACCTGGTGCAGCTGACTGTTGCACACTTGTGATATTTTGGTCAGCATTTGAACTCTCAAGAGGCTCATATGAACTAGTCTGGTCCATAGCAATGTACATTAGTCAGAAGTTGCTGACAAATTATAGGCTGGAGAATATCATGCAGCTTGAAATGGAGGATCATACTGAGGCTGAATAACAACATGAAAAGGTAAACTTTGTTAAGCAATTAAAGGATAAATACACATTTTCATATTTTTGCTTACTGGTTTGGATTTCTGAGATGACACCATGGTCTTATCCTTAAAGGAGAATATATTCTCATGAAATTTAACATCCCTAGCGATGAATATCTTGTTAGATAACAAATTATAAGTCAATGTAGGGACATATGAAACATCTGTCAGCATGACTCATAGAAAAAGTAAGACACTACCTATATAAGTTGCAACAGTATAACTTTTGTTGGGCAAGTGTATAACATTGTTAATTGGTGCAGGAGTGGTATAATAATGATTTAAATCATATATCATGTGATCAGTTGTTCCTGTATCAATAATCCAAAATTTAGAATGATCAACATTAACATGAGAGTTAATGTTGAAAGACAAGTGTTAAAAAGTACCAGACACAGTAGCAACAACATAGTATTATTGTTGTCCAGTATTATTAGTTACAACATAATGATGAGAACCATCCATTGAAGCACTAGTAGTTTTAAGTTGTTCATGGGCTTGTTGGAAAGCCAGGAGTTGTTCAAAATACTATGAATTTGAAGGTTTCTGCCTTTGCACAATAACTATAGAAGTCTAGCTAGACCTCTGGGGTAGCTGTCTTTTACTAGTAAGAACGGTTCATCCAGGTGGACAGCCAAAAATATGAAATACTTGTCTATTGTATGGCCATTATAGCCACAATGTGTACATCTAAGTTTCTTCTTTTCCTGCTTTGAGAGAGGTGGCTTGTAGAAAGCATTAGAATTGGAGCATTCTACATAGTTTGCTAACCCTGAGAATCTACAAAGTTCCTTTCTCTGGAGAATAAAACCATAGGATCCATAAGAGCAGAAGCAAAGTATAAATCCATTTGATTCTATTCTTACAGAATCAATGAATACACCTGGTAAGAGATGGAAAATGAGACACCAAGAGAAATTGACTTCTCACAACAAAGTAGGAGTCATTCAAGCCTAATAAGGACTTCAAAACACAGTCATATTGTTGATGATCCAACATATTTTTGTTGGCATTACAAGTACATAAACCGCAAGAACAAGTGGCTATAGATTGTTGTACTCACTCCAATGAGCTCTAAAGTTGTGGTAATACTCAATGATGGATTTTGTTCCATATGATATAGCGGAGAGTGATTTTTGAAGATGATATACACTTGAACCATTAGTCCTTGCATATCTCATTTTCAACTAATTTCACAAATAAAGGCAGAAGTATAGAACGTCAAACGATCACGCAGCTCTCTAGTGACATAGTGACTCAACCAAGAAAACACAAGCCCATTGGCTCTAATCCAACACTTCAACAAGACAGGATCCTCATTCGAGGATTTAAAAAGAGCACCATCTATAAATGAAAGCTTGTTCTTGATTGTGAGAGTAGTTATAATACTTTTGCTCTAGGAAATATAGTTGGTGCCATTAAATTGATCGGTAACAATTGAAGTCCCTGTAAAATCATGTGAGCCAAGATAATACACAGAAGATGAGTCTTCGCATTGATTCTTAAGGGGTATGACAGGAGTAACAATAGGGGTAGTAGTACTGGAAGACGCAAGTTCAGTCATGATCAAAGTATTGACGCATGAAATAGGGTTACAAATTGGGGATTATCAAAAATCAAACCAATTAGTGCAAGAATAGAGAGAAAAATTGCAAATAGTGATCTATGCAGAATAACAGTCAAAATAGGAAATCAACGACTCGTGATCAACATGAATCACGCAGAAAACAAAATGCAGTACAAGAATCATATTTAAAAAAGCGACGTGATTTAGTGAAGGATTGTATTATTAATGAATGATACAATATTGAGTTTACTAACTAACAACACATAACAAATCGAGATCGAATTAAACAAACATTGAATCACCCTTGCTATTGATGATCAAAGCTTCAAATGAATTGAAGGATTATTCGTACACCTCGAGAGAGAAAACTTTTTCTCTTAGCTAGTGAATTTGATCGTAATTCAGCGGGTAAAAATAATAAATAACAAGTTCTATTTACACTACAACTAATCATGAGGATTAGGGCTCTAGTTAGTTATTTACTCGAAATAGAAAGAGATTGGCACCTAACATAACAAAATTATGAAAACTTACTAAATATAGAAATAATATAAATTATAATATTTTAGATCATTTAAGACTTGTCTTACACATATACTTTGTGGGAGACAAGTTATACATACACTTTTAACTTTCATTTTGCATTTCTCACTTTAGGATAAGAACTTGCCTAATGTTTATCTTCACAAGAGACATTTTTTATTTCATTAAAAAGTTAAGGATGAATTCTCAAAAATGCCCGCTAACTTTTGCTTTTAATCCTAAATGTCCTTTCTTCCAAACTTGCTGAAAATAACAAAAATGCCCGATTTTAAAAATTCGGACATTTTATCCGACGTGGCATCCGAATCAAAGAGGCGCACTGCTGAATCAAAAAGTCGCGTTTTAAAATTCGGGCATTTTTGGTAGAATTTTAAAAGATACATGGCATTTTTAGCATTATTTTTCAGACAAAATAGGTTTTTTTGTGCTTATTTTTCATTTCGGGCATTTTTAGTAAAACTTTTAAAAGATACAAGACATTTTTAGCATGTTTTGAAACAACGGGCATTTTGATAATTCGTCCAAAAGTTAATGTAGTTATTTTGAACGTGTATATGTTGTGGTAAACTCCCTTTTGTTAAGTTTTAAGTAACATTGTTAGTTTTTATATTAAGTAACTGAATTGCCCCTTGTTACAAACTATATTGGGGCTTCGTGCTCGTTTCTAAACTACAAGGGGGTCCATGTTAAACATTCTAAAATGAAGACCATACTTTTAAAAGAAAGCATTTCTAAAAAATAAAGTACACTCTAGGACGGAGGAGTGTACACCACTCTAAACAAAGTTGGATGAAAAATACATTTTGTTCTAGGTTTATGAAATGATAAGGTGGTTATATATATGCAAGATTCCTGAAACAACAAACATGTTCTACAAAGAGGATTTAGGTAAGTTTTGTGTAGGTTCTTGAAACCACGTTAATAGAAAATCTCATGCATATAATACACACTACTAGATAGGTACAGTTTGGGTTGTTAAGGCTGTTGGAGTACTGATACCACAAAAAAGAATTTTACATAATGTATATAGCTTTTAGAATGAAGCAATTCTAACGGGTATATATTGATATATAACATGTATATATATATATATATATATATATATATATATATATACACGACATGGATAGGTATTGTTGAGGCTGTTGGAGTACGCATAGAAAAGAATGAGAAATCTCGTTAAGCCTATTAATGTATAGGGTGTTTCTCACTTTGCTCCCTAATGTTAAAAATATCTCAACACCCCCCACCCCCCACCCCCCCAATGTATTCATAATACCCTTGGTCAGTTTTCCGTTAAAATTGGACGGAATATTCTATTTTGATTTCAGTCACATGATTCTCACATGCCACGGTTAAAAGAAATTTCGTTCATCTCATTGAAAGAATTCATACGTTAGGGGAATCCCTACAAAGTATTCAAAGGTTAGAAGGCACCCGTACAAAATCACTACAAGAAAATGGCATGTTTCCCGATCGGAAATTTCAGAAAGGAATTCGGTCGGGAGGTTTTCCGATTGGTCCCGACCGGATTCCGGTCGATAATGCCATTTCTGACCGGAGTTTAGTCGAAAAAGTGAACTCCAGTTTTCCCAACCGGACTCCGTTCGGAAAAGTTATTTTTTCGACCGGAATCCGGTCGGGAACAAGTATTTCGGACCGGATCCCGGTCAGTAATAGTCGTTACTATTGTCGACTGCATTGCGGTCGGCAATAGTGCTATTACCGATCGAAATTCGGTCGGTAATGATAGGATTTATGGTTTAGGATTTAAGACCTTTTTCGACCGAAATGTGGTCGGTAATGCCTGAATTTCCGACCAGAATGCGGTCGGTAATAATATTCATATTTTTAATTTTACCATTTCGCTCTCAAATTTTAGATAAATCGTTTGTTTAATGATCAATTACAACAATATTAGTTATAGATAAGTTAAAAAAAAAAAAAATTTGTTGAACGTTAAAGAATTATTTGAAGCGTCGGTTCATAATGTCACTTGGAAATAGATTTATATATGTCGCTAATAACTTCTTATGATTATGTTAATTTCATGTAACATCTAAACACACACACACACACACACATATATATATATATTTATCACAAATGCCTTCTCTATACTAAAGTTTGTAACGAATGATAATCTCAAATGAATCAAATACTCTATACTACGTATGATTAATATATGTAGAACATAAAACAAGTTTAATAGTAAACTTACTATGTTAATCAATACTAACTAAATATTAGTTCAAAAGAACATTAAACTAACTAAATATTAGTTCAATTCATGTATTTATTGAGATTCAATATATAGTTAAATTCACAAACACATCATGATTTTTTAAAAAATAAGCAAAAAATTGAATATTTAGAGCTTTACCGACCATTCATTTTTCCGACTGAATTCCAGTCGGTAATAATATTCATGACCATTTTCGACTGGAGTCCGGTCGGAATATTGGGCGTAAATATAATTTTGACCGGAATCCAGTCGGAATTCTGGGCCGAATTGATTTTCCGACTGGATTCCAGCCGGAAATTTGGGAAAAAAAATGGCGGGTTTTTTAAATTTTAAATTTTCAAACTTTTCTCGACCTGAACCCGGTCGAAAAAACTCGAAAACTGAGTCTGGATTTGGTGGGAAATTCAAATTTTACGAAAATTCAAAATTTTCTCCAATTTCTATATAAACACTTCATTTTTCACACCATTTTCATATAATTTACACAACACTTTTCTCTTCATTCCTTCTCTTCATCTTTAAACACCTTTTTCACAAACACAAATATTTCAACATAAACATATTTTTTTCTCATTTCTCTTCATTTCATCTTTAAATAACACTTCATTCTTCATTTTATCTTTATATAAACACACTTTATTCTTAATTTAATCTTTCAATAAACACTTTTTTCTCCATTTCATCTTTATATTGAAATTGTTGGATCGGGATTGATACAACTTTTCCAAAGTTTCAGAGCTCAAGTTAAGCTGGCGTTGCCTTAACTTGATCTCAAACAATCTTCTTGATAGAGTATAATGTGCAGCGGAATTAAAGAACACAAGAAGATAAATTTTCAATGGTTTATTATAAATAATCAACCATCTAGCCTTACGGCAAAATAACCACGCAGGTTTTACCAAAGATGTTCCTCACCACAAAATCACTCTCGCTCTTTTGTAGATTGGACTCAGCAAAGCAGACAAGAATTTTCTCCTTAAATCTAATCCTAGACTTAACTCGAAAACTCACAAACTTTGCAAAACAAGAAACATAGCAACAATGCTTAAGATATAATCTCTACGGATTTATAAGCTCTATTGTTTCTCTATGTATCTTGATGTACTTCACACCCTATATATAGGTTTCTTCAAACTTGATCTCCAAGGTGTGTTGTACACAGTTTTGGTAACTTATGTTGTTTCCTTGTTGAACTCTACTTTCCTTCTTGAACTCGATCTCCTTCTTGAATAATAGTTACCTTTATTAAATTGAGTTCTAATAAGGAAATACTCCTTCTTCAATTCAGAGTTGATCTTGGAAAGATTCCTAGTTGCACTTGAACTCCAAAACTTTCCTTCTTTGAAACCGTGTTGACTTGACCGATCTCCTCCTCTTGAATTATGGAAACTTCAACTTAGGAAACTTGTAATTTTCTTCCTTATGATTAAGAGATGTTCCTGGACATAAACAAAGACAACTAAAATCGTGGAACTTGATTAAAAGGTGAATAAAGGCAAAACTAAAATAAAGCAGTTAAAGACAGATTGACAGAATATATACTGGTTTCAATGTTGTCCTGTGAATGTTGGCTCAACATCCATTTAACATTTAAACCCGAATACTTTACTCATATTCAGAATTTCAGAAACATGTTTTAGGTTAAGACTGTTCTCGGTTTTCAAAGTTGTCCTCTGGATGTTGGCACAACATCCATCCAACATTGATAACAGAACATCTTACACTTTCAATCTCCCCATTTTTGCCTTTCTTCACAAAACTAATCAACCTGTTCACATAACAAATAATATGTCCAAATATCAATTAAGGATAATAATCTAAACCTACTCAAACTGCTCCCCCTTAATGCAAACTATGAAGTATTAACTTGGCATAACAAAGATTAATCATTAAAGTCATCACCACAACTCAAAACAAGTTGTTCAGACATTTAACTCATCAATGTTGTCTCAACATTAAGACCAGAATGTACCTGCACATCAGTTTATCAGCAGAAACAGCAGATATATACTATCTTCATAAGCAAAAGCATTAAGAGCAGTTAAAGCTAAGTAGCATTATCATTACAAACCAAAACAAATAAGAAGAACTAGCAGCAAAATAGAAACAGTTCAAAACATATCAAAAAGAAAAACATAAAAACCAGAAATCAAAAATTAAAAACTAGATCACTCTCCCCCTTTTTGTGAAGAAAGCTCCTCCATGTTCTTAATCAAGACATCCAACTCCTGCATTTGTTTTTCCTTGAAAGCAATTTCCCTCTGAAGATTGGCATAAGCACTTCTATACCAAGTCAACTGCTGATCCACAAACGATTTTGTTGTTACCCTGGTTTCTTCCTCATCAGATTGAGGCACTGAAGCTCCAACAAATTGTTGAGCCTCCTTTTCCTCTCCAGGTGCAACTCCACCTTTAGAATTCCAAGGCAAGTCCTTCACGCTTGTGCTAGACAAGTAGGATTGAGTGATGGTGAACCTAGCCTTGTTCTCTGACATTCCTCCAAACTCTTTCTTGTCCATCTTCTGTTTTTGCAGCAGAGTTGTGATCAAAGAAGGAAATGGTAGAATCCCTTGCTTCCTCCCAGCAGCATCTTCCATAGCCTTTAAAATTCTCACCCCAATATTCACAGCAAGCCCATTCTTCAGTTTGTAGACCAAGTAAGCTGACTCCTTAGTCAAAACAGTAGAATTTTTAGTAGGCAACCAATTATAAGATGCACATTTGTGCAGAACAGCACTTAGGCAGTGAGATTTGTTGTTGGTAATTGTTCAACCCAGGTTCTCTCTAGACCACCTGTGATATCCTCAATCACCTCATCTGGCTTTGGATCTTCAGATTCCTCAACATGTGGCAGTCCCCAAATATTATTTATCTTCTGAGGACTAATGTCAAACACTTGTCCTCTTACCCATGCTTGACCATATTTGGGAGACAACTCACAAGTGATATACTTTGAGAGATTCAGGTAGAATTCTTGTACAAGCTCAGGAGCATAATCACCATGCTTCTTCATTGAATTCTGAACCCCTCTTGCTTTCAACAACTCAAAAACTCTGTTTCTTTTAAAGCTGTCCATGTCCACGACCCTCTCTTTGTGAAAATCCCTCTTTCTAAAGTCATAAGCCTTGTCCTCTATCTCCTTATTAAGATAGTATCTAGACCTAGCTTTCTTACTAAAATAGGATAACGCAAGAGTGTCACAGTACTCTTCTTCATTATTATCATCATTATCACCACTAGCTTCAAACTCTTCAGCATCAGATTCCTCTTCCTCTTTCTCCTCTTCTTCTACTTCAACTACCTCCACTTCCTCATCCACAACCTGTTTCCCTTTCCTCACTCTCTCAGCCTTAGCCTTATCCTCAGCCTTTTTCTTCTCAAGTCTCTCTCTTAGAGCTCTTCTAGCCTCAGCTCTTTGCAAGGCTATTTTACTCATTTGCCTAGACCCAATAGGTGTTCCCTTTCTACCAGAACCAGCTCCAAATCCCTCCCCCTCAATTATATCATCAACATTATTCACTTGGGGTTTAGGGTTAGCCACATTTACCCCAGATTCAGATTCATTGGTTTGAGGAGCATGGGCCTCTGATGTTGCGCCAACATTTGACTGAGATTCCACATTCTTAGCTCGCTTTGCCCGTCGTTGATAAGGAATCGTTGGTCGTTTTGCAGCAACTTGAGTAGTAGGCCGTCCTTGATCCTCACGCACAGCAGCCCTGGTGCGTGTTGTTGTTTGCTTGACATTCACGGCCAAATCTGCAAGAGTGTCTAAAGGAGTCTTGCTCGCCATATTAGTTTTGAGAATTGAGTGAAAAATATGAGAGATTTTTAGATAATTATTTGCAAAGAGAAAGACAAATTGCACAAGTGACAGAAATTAGGGCAAGTTGTTCTTTTAAGTTGTGAAGAGTGGAGAGAGAAGGAAAGAATGTAAGTGAGATTATGGAATATGATCAATTAAGTTTTCCCACTCCTCTATTCCCGCGTAAGAACTTCACCACGTGTCACTTAAACACAACAAGTAACCAGAGCAGTTCAAAATAAAACAATAAAAACTCAGTTTTTAAAATTTTAAACAAACTTATAAGTTACTGACTTCAATGTTGGGCAAACCGTGTGGCAATGTTGGACTAACATTCAGACCAGAGAGTAGAGTAACATTATCAACCAGAAAGTTTTTAAACCATAATATTTGAGGTTTTGGGCTTCTTCAAGGTAATTTCATGTGAGAGCGTGAGATATATCCAAACTTATATCTGAAACTTCACCAAAGTAGCAAGTGAGTATCAAAAACATTAAGATTTAGATCAAACTCATGAATAAGTAACATATCAAACAGAAAACACACAGAGATAAGCAGTCATGAATTAGAGAATTAATCCACTTCCACAGCATAGAAGGTCACAAATAGTGTGTCACCTGCAGTATGTCACCCAAAGAGTATGCCTCAACACATGAAAATGACTATATACTCCCCCTAAGCCCAAACCTAGTCAACCACACTAATCAAAGATGAAAGACAATGCAGTTCTAGAATGAATGCAACAATGTTATGACAACATTGACAGATGGTATACACAGTGAATCACTTTTCAAACCAGCAACAGTTCACATCACATCAAATCTTCACTATTTTCATTATCTCGTTAGAACAAAAACTGAGGGTTGTTTTAAAAAAAAATAATAATGACATTACTGAATGAGGGCAGCACTAGACTCCACACACCCCAATAACAACATTATCAGCAGCAAGTTAGGCAAGTACAAAGGCCTTCAATATTGGCAACACATTTATCATGTACCCCAATACCCCAATTGCTTATGCATACTTGCTTACCAACCTGCATACAAGAGAGCACTAAGTAATCAATGCTACCAAGTGAAGGTAGTCGAAACCCCAAACACCCTAGTAGAAAGAACCACTCTTATGTACCCCTTGGCCAAAACAAACAGAGACATGCAAATAAGCACAACTGAGTATCATTGAAGCTGTCAACATTATGAACCCCAGCTTCTCCACATGTCCTGTAAAACCTTTTCATATGAATAAGACACAACTGAATAGTCATCAAAATAGTGAACTTTGTGTACCCCAGCTTCTCCATATGTTAGGCTAACACAACCTCAGACACACTTTAGAGATTTATACTTTTCAAAACTTAGATGTGAATCTGCAAGCTAGAAAGATTAGTAAAATACAGTGATCAACCACACAATCATCTATGCCAAACAAAGATCAATGTGACTCAAAAAGAAAAGAAAAGAATCAAACAAAAAACAAAAAGTTACATACTACACCACAAACATTAACCAGTGCTAGACAGTGGTGTTATGTCAACACTGGGATCCTAACATTCTCACATATTGCACATGCCGAGAGATTTCCTCAAACTGAAGAATCTCTCACTATCTAAAGGTTTAGTAAACATATCAGCAAGCTGATTATTTGTCTCAATATGCTCAATGTTAATCATTTTATCCTCAACCATGTCTCTCAAGTAATGATGTCTTATATCTATATGTTGAGTCCTAGAATGCTGAACAGGATTCCTTGAGATACTAATGGCACTAAGATTGTCACAAAACATGAGGAGAGTATCACTATCTAACCAATAGTCCAGCAACATGTGTTTAAGACATACTAGCTGGGTAACACAACTGCCAGCAGCTACATATTCAGATTCAGCTGTAGATAATGACACACAATTCTGTTTCCTACTATACCATGAAACTAGATTGTTTCCCAAATAGAAACAGCCCCCACTTGTGGATTTTCTGTCATCTACATCACCTGCCCAATCAGAATCACTAAACCCAACAAGATTTGTATTTGTATCAAAAGAATACCATATGCCCAATGATGAAGTTCCAGATATATATCTTAATATTCTCTTCACAGCAATCAAGTGAGATTGCTTTGGATCAGCTTGGTACCTAGCACAAACACAAACAGAAAACATAATATCTGGTCTAGAGGCAGAGAGATATAGAAGACTACCAATCATAGATCTGTACAATGTTGGGTCAACATTGTCTCCAGTGCCATCCTTAGTAATCTTCATAGAAGAAGACATGGGAGTTTTGCAAGGCTTTGACTCATGTAGCTCAAATCTCTTTACCAGGTTCCTTGCATACTTTTCCTGGTTTAAGAACATACCATTCTCCAGTTGCTTCACTTGCAATCCCAGAAAGTAGTTCAGCTCTCCAATCATGCTCATTTCAAATGTCCCTGTCATTGACTCAACAAACTTGTCTAGAGTAGACTTGTTAGTAGAACCAAATACAATATCATCCACATAGATCTGAGCAATACAAACATCAGAACTCTTTCTTAGAATAAACAAGGTTCTGTCTCCATCTCCTCTATTGAACCCAAGACTTAACAAAAATTGAGTTAGTCTTTCATACCAAGCTCTAGGTGCCTGTTTTAAACCATACAAAGCTTTCTCAAGTTTATACACATAATTAGGATGTTTAGGATCAGCAAAACCTTTAGGTTGTTCAACATATACTTCTTTGTCTATCAAACCATTAAGGAAAGCACCTTTTACATACATCTGGTAGAGCTTAATCTTAAGACAACATGCAATAGCAAGAAGTAATCTAATAGATTCTATCCTAGCTACTGGGGCAAATGTCTCATCAAAGTCTATCCCTTCTACCTGAGTATAACCTTGTGCAACTAGCCTAGCTTTGTTTCTTGCAATTACACCATCTTCATTAGTTTTGTTCTTGAAAATCCACTTAGTTCCTATAACATTCACATTAGAAGGTCTAGGAACTAGATTCCAAACACGATTTTTGGTGAATTGCAACAGTTCATCTTGCATAGCATTTATCCATTTACTATCCTTAAGAGCTTCAGTCAAATTCTTAGGTTCAATATTTGAGACAAAACAGGAAGCATTACTTACAGTGCAAGTGGAAGCCATGCAGACACACAACCTTACCATATTTTTATAGTTTACCCTGTCTTTGTTGCGAGTCTTCATGCGTCCAGTGATTTCACCTATCACTTGTGAAGCTGGATGGTCCTTTTGAATCCTAGTAGGGGGATCTCTCCTAGGTTCATCAACGCTGTCATCCTCTGAATTGGATTGTGGGGATGTTGGCCTAACAGCAGCAGGTGTCAGCTCAACATTAGAACCAGTCACAACTTCAGTGTCTTCAGCTTCTGCTCCTGATGTTGGGACACTCTCTGTTTCCAATGTTGGGGCAACATGAGAGACAGTAACTTCATCAGTACCTGAATCAAAGGTGGAATCATCAAACACTATATTTACTGATTCTTGAATAGTCTTCAATCTTGGATTATAAACCCTGAAAGCAGATCTATTCACAGAATAACCAACAAATATGCACTTTTCACTTTTTGGATCAAACTTACTAAGATAGTCTCTATCATTCAACAAGTAACAATCACATCCAAATTCATGAAATGAGCAATATTGGGTTTCAAATCCTTCAAGATTTCATATGGAGTCATATTTGTACCAAGTCTAAGATAAGCCCTATTACTTATATGACATGCAGTATTTAAAGCTTCAGCCCAAAGTCTTTTAGATAGGTTTCTAGCATTAAGCATAACTCTGGCCATCTCTTGAAGTGTCCTATTTTTCCTCTCAGCTATCCCATTTTGCTGAGGTGTCTTAGGTGCTGAAAACTCATGGAAAATTTCATTCTTATCACAGAAATCACTGAAACTAGCATTTTCAAATTCTTTCCCATGATCAGACCTAATCTTACAAACAGAGGAACCATACAGATTTTTGATGCTAGCATGTAAGATCCTAAATGTGTTAAATGCATCAGATTTTTCTTTAAGAAACTTAACCCATGTATATCTAGAGAAATCATCTACAATAACAAAGGCATATCTCTTACCACTTAGGCTGCTCACCTCAATAGGACCCATGAGATCCATGTGTAATAATTCAAAACACTTACCAGTCCTGGGAATTGTACTCTGTACATGGAGGGGTGTATGAATAGCTTTGGTTTGCTTACCCTTTAGGCAGTCCCCACATACAACCTTACCTGGGCTGGATATCTTTGGTAGGCCTCTTACAACATCAACTTTCTGTAGCTTTTCAAGGTTCCTATAGTGAACATGTCCTAGCTTCCTATGCCACAGAACATCATCATCAACTTTAGCATGAAAGCAATCTGCTTCTTCCTGTGCAAGGTAGCAATTATCTTTCGATCTAGTACCTGTCATAACAAGGACATTTTCACTATTAAATACATCACAAGAACTTTTATCAAATGTAACAAGCAAGTTATCATCACAAAGTTGACTAATGCTTATTAGATTTGCTTTCAATCCTTCAACTAGCAGAACATCTTTGAGTGGTGGAAATCCTTCAACATCTAGTACTCCCATTCCAATGATTCTTCCCTTGGTGCCTCCTCCATAGGTGACAGTTCCAAAATTGAGAGGAATCAATTGTTTAAGATTTTCCTTGTCTCCTATCATGTGTCTTGAGCATCCACTGTCAAAGTACCACTTACCTGCAAGGTTAGAGTACACAGCAGAAAACACAACATTGCATACAAGTTTCATCTTAGGAGTCTTTAACTTTTCAATCCAAGTTCTACTTTTCTGTCATGTTCCTAATGTTGGGATAACATCTGTACCACTGACCAACTCAACATTAGAGACAGTTTCTGTTTTCTTCACATTTTCTTTCAAATATTTCTTGCAATAAGGTTTTATGTGACCTGGTTGAAAACAAAATTGACAGATATAAGTAGGTTTACTTTTGTTGGGATTATCACTGCTCAAGTCTTTTGATTCCTTAACAAAACCTTCTTTAATGAAAACAGGATTAGCAACTTTAGAGGTAGGTTTCTCAGTATATCCAAGACCATTTGTTCCTTGATTACCCATACTCAGTACCTCTTCAAGTTTAGATGTACCTGAGTTCCATTTAGCAATGATCTGATTATCTTTTTCAAGCTTTCCTTTTACCTCTTTAAGTTCAACTTCTGTCTTGTCAAGGTCTCTTTCATACATCCTCATCAGTTTCTTCAGTCCATCAATCTCCAGTCTCTGAGCTTCATTCTTCTTGGTGAGTTTTTTATTTTCTTTCAGAAGATTATGAAAAGTAGACTTCAAGTCTTCAATGATTTCCTCCTGGGACATTTCACCTTCAAAGTAATACTCTTCATCTAGATCAACTGAGCCATGAAAACATTCAAAGTTAGATTCATCATTATCAGACAAAGAATTGAGATCAATATGGGTATCATATGCAGTCCAATTCCCAAAGAAAGTCTTTTGTTCTGATGTTGAGTCTTGGATGTTGGAGCAACATTGGGACCCGTGGCAGTTATGGAGATCTTCTTCTGTCCTGTTGACATGAGTAAATAGCGCAGCTGTATGAATCTCTTCAAAGCTTTCTTCAGTATCAACACTTGATCCAGAGTTATAATCCTCTTCATTGAAATCATCTACACAAACCCAATGAGACTTTCCCTTCTTGCGGAGGGTGTTAGCACATTCAACAACAATATGACCATAACCTTTACATTCATAACATTGAGTAGTTTTCAACTTTTCAATTTCTTCAGGACTAGATTTTGTTGCCATATATTTAACAAATTTGGGAGGCAATTTTCTAAAACCAGTGGAAGTATTGCTAGGTTGTTTCCCTTTGGATTTATCTTTAAAGTTCAACCTACTGAGTTTCTTGCTAATATTTCCATAGTTAGAAGAAATAATTTCATCCTCATCTTCACTCTCATGATAATTTGTTCCTAACAAAGCAATAGCTTGTTGTTTGGTAGTCCTAGCAGGAAACTCTAGCTCAAATTCTCTAAGAGTGTTTAACAAGGATTGAAATTCCATGTTGGCAATATCTCTTGTTTCTCCCATGGCAATTCTCTTGAGAGCAAATCTAGGTGACAAAGATCTAAAAGCTTTATAAACCATAGTTTGATTTGAAACAGGAAATCCTAGATTTTCACATTGATTAGTAATGTCAAGGATTTTCTCAAAATAACTATATATACTCTCTTCATCACCCATCTCAAGTTTTTCAAAATCTTTAAGCAATTGTCTATGTTTAGAATTTCTAACTGATATATCTCCTTCACAATGAAGTTCTAGGATATCCCAAGGTGATTTAGCTGTGGTGCAGTTCTGAATTAACTTAAACATCTGATTGGTAACATAACTAAAAATAGCATTAAGAGCTTTCTCATTGTAGCTATACAGTGTTACCTCGTTTGTTGTCCATTGTGACTTCCGTTTTGGTACACTATCTGCATCTCGGTCGTTCTCAATCTTTGGGACAAAATATCCATCAAGAACGGCATCCCATGCTTTCATGTCAATGGATTTGATGTGAACTCTGAGCCTGGTCTTCCAGGAAGCATAATTGATGGATCCTTATAAGACTGGGAGTCTGCCAGAATTAGGATTGATGTTGTCCATCGCGTTGTATCACCTCCAAACACCAGTGAAATCGGTGCTTGGCTCTAACGCCAATTGAAATTGTTGGATCGGGATTGATACAACTTTTCCAAAGTTTCAGAGCTCAAGTTAAGCTGGCGTTGCCTTAACTTGATCTCAAACAATCTTCTTGATAGAGTATAATGTGCAGCGGAATTAAAGAACACAAGAAGATAAATTTTCAATGGTTTATTATAAATAATCAACCATCTAGCCTTACGGCAAAATAACCACGCAGGTTTTACCAAAGATGTTCCTCACCACAAAATCACTCTCGCTCTTTTGTAGATTGGACTCAGCAAAGCAGACAAGAATTTTCTCCTTAAATCTAATCCTAGACTTAACTCGAAAACTCACAAACTTTGCAAAACAAGAAACATAGAAACAATGCTTAAGATATAATCTCTACGGATTTATAAGCTCTATTGTTTCTCTATGTATCTTGATGTACTTCACACCCTATATATAGGTTTCTTCAAACTTGATCTCCAAGGTGTGTTGTACACAGTTTTGGTAACTTATGTTGTTTCCTTGTTGAACTCTACTTTCCTTCTTGAACTCGATCTCCTTCTTGAATAATAGTTCCCTTTATTAGATTGAGTTCTAATAAGGAAATACTCCTTCTTCAATTCATAGTTGATCTTGGAAAGATTCCTAGTTGCACTTGAACTCCAAAACTTTCCTTCTTTGAAACCGTGTTGACTTGACCGATCTCCTCCTCTTGAATTATGGAAACTTCAACTTAGGAAACTTGTAATGTTCTTCCTTATGATTAAGAGATGTTCCTGGACATAAACAAAGACAACTAAAATCGCGGAACTTGATTAATAGGTTAATAAAGGTAAAACTAAAATAAAGTAGTTAAAGACAGATTGACAGAATATATACTGGTTTCAATGTTGTCCTGTGAATGTTGGCTCAACACCCATCCAACATTTAAACCCGAATACTTTACTCATATTCAAAATTTCAGAAATATGTTTTAGGTTAAGACTGTTCTCGGTTTTCAATGTTGTCCTCTGGATGTTGGCACAACATCCATCCAACATTGATAACATAACATCTTACACTTTCATATATAAACACTTTTTTCTTCATTTCTTTTTTCAAACATTTTTTCTAACATATTTTCTATTAATTCAACAATATTTTCACAAAGAAATATTTTTTGTATTTTAGATTGGGCAATAAATCAAAATATTTCAAACAAACAAAATAATAATATTTCAGTAATTATTACAGGAATATTTTTTTTTAATCTGTTAAATATTATTTCCGTCCGGCGTCCGATTGGAAATGCGTTGAATATTATTTCCGACCGGACTCCGGACGAAAAATATTAAAAGTGTATTACCGACCGGATTTCGGGCGGAAGAAAATTTTTTGACCAGACTCCGGTGGCAAAAAGTTGCTACCAAAATCCGGTCGGTAAATGTAGGTTCCGACCGAACTCCGGTGGAGAAAATTATTTCGACCGAAGCAATCCCGACTGAAAATTTTCGACCGGGTTCCGTTCGGTAAAAGGTCATTCCCGACCGGATTTTCGGTCTGAGAAAAGGCTATTTTCTTGTAGTGAATCAACCATTAAGAGTGTCATCCTTACATAACTAACAAACATTAGGGAGGACCTATACCTTAAGATAATGCCCAAAAGATTTATGCACCATTTTGTCGTTTCAACCCTCACGTGAGTTGCACGTGAGGTTATATTTTTCGTCCAATTGTAACGGAAAGTTGACCAATGGGGTATTATGAATAAGCTGGGGGGATGTTGCAAAAATTAAACATTAGGGGAAAAGTGTAAAACAGACTATACCTTAGAGGACTTAATGAGATTTATCCAAAAATAATTGTCACATAAGATATATAGCTTTCAAAATGAAGCAAATGTCTTTTTTTGGTTGTCGGCTCAAAATGAAGCAATAATTCTGAAGTCTTACAAATCAAAATGCATAAATATATAGATGGGCTGAAAGCAACCAATTTAAGGGATGCATCTAACAGGGTGTAGTGAAATAGCAAACTTTTTTGTGTTAATATGTGGCGGTATATATATACGCATATGATATATATACACATATATAATGCTGTAACTTTATTATAAATAACTACGCCATCATGATTTAAATTATTCGTTTAATATATTTTGTCTGCTTTGTTGGAAAATATTGCAGAGCCTAGCAGTGACAATTGTAAGTTATGTGGATAAACTGAGAGTTGCAATGAACGTAGAAAAAGGATTCATTGATCCAAATAAGTTGAAGTCGTGTATTGAATATGCATTTGACACTATCTACAAGGCAGCGCTCGACTCTCCTGATCTTACTACAAATTCTCGATAACAAGATATACAAGTTTACCGTTTATCTTGCGATGTAAAAAGGCTACGTATGTTACAATGAACTAAGGTTGTTTTGCTAAAACTTGTTTGTAACGACATAAGTATCTTCAATTTTATTACCTAAAAGTACTATAATTTCGAAGATGAACTTCATGCCCCCGCATACTTTGAGAATCAAGTTCATTCGACTATTACTTGCAGTCATTAATTATAATCGCGTGCGCACACAGCCACACACAGCCACACACCCACGCACACACACATATATAAATATAAATATAAATATAAATATAAATATTTATATATGTATATATATATATATCCTTTCCTCCAATTATTTCGTGTGAATGAAAATTTGGCATTTGCATAATTAGGGTTGTGCGATTTGGTATTACCGTACCAATGATTTGGTATTTTAGGAGTGGGGTTTGGTTTGGTAATTTTAAAAGGACGAATTATCAAAAATGCCCGATAAGTTTGGCCGTTAACCTTAAATGCCCGATTTTTCCTAACTCGCTGAAAATGCCCGGTAAGTTCTAACTTTTCTAACAAAAATGCCCGATTTGAAAAATTCGGACATTTTATCCGACGTTGCATCCGAATCAATAAGGCGCTGCTGAATCAAAGAAACGCGTCCGACACCTAGGATTTTTGGTCCCAAAAAACGTTTCTAAAAATTAATAAAACTAAAATAAAAGGGCATTGTTCATCGACCCACTGATATTCGAGTCACTGTTCATCGACCCACTGCTATTCGAGTCATTGTTCATCGGATTACTGTTCATCGTCCCAACGAACAGTAAATCGAGCAGTGGCTAGGAAAACACCGGCGTCCATCGGGTACTGTTCATCGGATTACTGTTCATCGGCGGTACTGTCCATCTCCGATCTCCGATTTCCATCTCCAATTTTTAGCGAGTGTGGTGGGGGGGGGGGGGGAGGGGGGGTTGCAGGTGGGGCTGCAACTCGCCGTTGCAGCGGTGTGGTGGGGTGGGGGGGGGTCGCGATCTGACGCTGGGGGAGGAGGGGGGCGGCGTCAATCGACGCCGCCACCGCTGCAACGGCGAGTTGCAGCAGGGTGGGGTGGGGGGTGGTTGCGATCTGACGGCGGGGGGTGGGGGGGGGGGGGGAGGGGGGCGGTGATGAAGATGATGATTTTTATTTTTTATTTTGTTAAAAAGTTTATTATTATTATATATATTTATTATATATATTTGTTTATATCTTTAATTTTATTAACATATATATACATTAGAAACATTTTTTAGTCAGTGAACAGTAAACACAACTTTTTGATTAAGCAGCGCGCTTTATTGATTCGGATGCCACGTCGGATAAAATGTCCGAATTTTTCAAATCGGGCATTTTTGTTAGAAAATTTAGAACTTAGGCATTTGTGGCATGTCTGGGAAAATCGGGCATTTAAGGTTAATGGCCAAACTTATCGGGCATTTTTGATAATTCGTCTATTTTAAAATTAAGAGCATTTACCAAATGAAATTCATTCGGTACGATTCGATAATTACTGTGCTCGATTCGGTAATTATCAAACGAAATCAATATTTTTACCAAACTTTATTAAAGTTTATTTTTCTAACGATAAACATTAAAAATTCCATAACATAGCACCTTTATAATTTAGAATTATACGCAAACAAAACATGAAATAAACAAGCACACAAGCGGATCAACGTTCACAAATATAATACCAAAAATTAATATCCAAGACAAATCAAAATATAAAATTAATAAAAATTAATGATCAATAATCAGTCGTCAATTCATAGTCTTAGATCATATTTATGAAAATTGATGTTTATATGAATATATATACAAACACATATAACTAAACAAAGTGATGGAAGATGCACAAAGTCATTGGCAGTAGTACCAAGAATGTAGCGACACGGTACCGATGATCTGGGAGAATGCATGTGACGGCGTTAATATAAATAGTGTATAATTGTGTTATGACTTTGTGTATTTGTTTAAGTATTTGTATTTTAGGGCTTATAATTAGTGTATGCAAAGGTATATTTCTTATTTTTGTTCTTTGTGTGATGGCTGATGCGTGAATATGTTTCTTCAATTATTTTATTTTTTAATTAGGTAATATTGATCAAATAATTTAATGAAGTGTTAAGTTTTATTTAAGGAGTATTCAACGTAATAAATTAATGATGACTAGTTTGTTTAAAGAAGCTAGATACAAAAAATATTTTTATTTTATAAGCAAATGAAAAAGGAAAAAGTAGGAGGATAGAGTAGGGCACCCTGCCCTAATGGATAGTCTCAACTTTTGTGGCAGGAACTTGAGAGATTTGAGAAAGAACCGCAAAATTCTGGTAGTTTGGGAGGAGGAGAAAGTGGACATCATTGTTGATAGGAAAACATACTAATTGATCCATTGCAAAGTTAACACTAGAGATAAGAGATGTGAGTTATACTGCACATTCATCTATGCTGAAAAAAATTTAGAGGAGAGGAAACAATTGTGGAAAGACTTGGAGGATATATGCAAATGCATGAACTGTTCCTGGATATTTATTGGTAATACGAATGTGGTCCTTAATTAAGAGGAGAAATGGAATAAAGCCAGATGGGAGGGTCCAGTGGGAGAGGAGTTAGAAATTGTCATGGACAAGATCAAGTTGAAGGACCATGTGTATAGTGGTCCTAAGTACACATGGACAAATGGGCACACCTATTGCAAGCTTGATAGGGCGGTGACTAACCAAGATTGGATGTTAGCTGGTTTTGAATCTAGTGTAGCCTTTTTGTCCCAGGGGTCTCAAACCATGCTATGGGCTATGTTAAGATGTTCAAAACCAACACTAAAAGAAATATTCCTTTCAGATTCAAGAATCCGTGGAAAAATGATGTGAATACCGTCACCTAGTGGGTAGGGCATAGAATCAATAGGACAAGGGTTGTAAGATGTACCAGTTAGTCAGGATTATTCGGAGTGTTAAAGGAGAAATGAACCAGATGAAGCTCCAGGACCTTGAGACTACTGTTGAGAAGTACTTGCAAGATTTAAAAGACAAACAAGAGATGGTTTTGCAGAACCCTGAAGCCAAAGTCGAGAAGGGAAAAATTAAGGAACTTAGAGAAAGATATGAGGAGAAGAAAATGGATCTAATAACTCAAGTAGCTCAGGCTGCCAAGCTTGATTGGATCACTGATGGAGACAACTGCTGTAAATTGTTCTTCAAGAGTGTTAAAGTCAGAAGGAAGAACAATGACATTCATATTCTTCAGGACAAGGATGGTAACTTTCTGAATGAGAAGAAGGATATAGTCAACCATATACTGGACTTTTATACTGGTTTTCTAGGCACTGATTATATGGTCAAGGATCTAGATACAAATGTCATCTCAGAGGGTCCTAAGGTAATCAAAGAAATGAATAAGCAGTTGAACCAACAATGGAAGAATGAGAAGATCAAGAAGGCATTTTTCCAAATGAACAACAACAAAAGCCATGGCCTAGATGGTATGAACTCTGGCTTCTATAAAATAAGCCGGAGCATCACATGGGAGCTTGTCTGTGAAGCAATCAAAGAGGTCTACAGAACAGGGAAGTTACTAAAACAAATAAATACGATTGTTGTGTGTTTAAATCCAAAAGTCCTTAACCCCTCTAGAATCACTCAGTTTGGGCCCATTGCTTGTTGTAATGTAATATGCAAAGTCATAGCTAAAGTGATATCAAATAGACTCAAATGCTTCTGCCAAATATCATATTAGCTAGTCATTCTGCTTTTGTACATGGTCGAGACATGTACCATAACATTTTTCTTACACAGGAACTAGTTAGAGGCTATGGTAGTAAGAGTGTCTCTCCTAGAGGCGTGGTTAAGATTGATATTCAAAAAGCCTATGGTACTGTCAATTAGAAGTTCCTTGAAGATGTGGTTCAAAGTTACAATTTTGATAATCACTGTGTGGACCTCATTAGGCTTTGTGTGACTTGCCCTAAGTATTCTTTTTTTGTTAATGGTAGCTTAGAGGGTAACATGGATGATAAACAAGGATTTAGACAAGGTTATCCCTTGTTTCCTTATTTGTTTGTGATTTGTATGGACTACTTGCCTAGGTTGCTTAAAAGCAGAACTGAAAATAATAAAAAAATCTCACTATCACCCTAAGTGTAGTAAAATCAAATTATGCCACACGACTTTTACTAAAGATTTGCTCCTGTTTTGCAGGGGAGACAAAGACTCTATGACAATACTGATAGAACCCATAAAAGAATTATCTGAGTGTTCTGGGCTTAGAGTGAGTGAAGACAAGAGTAATATTTACAATGGTGATCAAGAAGCACTTAAAGGTATCTGGGAGTTTAGAGAGGGTCAATTTCCCATTAAATATCTGGGGATCCCTCTAAGTACTAGGACCCTCAAGATTGCAGACCATAAACCTATGATCCAAAACATGCTACTGAGAATGTAGGGGTGGCAAGCAAGAAACCTTAGTTAAACAAGTAGAGTGCAGTTGATCAAAGCAGTGTGATTAAGCATCCAAAACTTCCGGAGCCATAACTTTGCCTTCCCTATTGGTGTTATCAAAAGAATAGAGAAAATATGTAGAAACTACATGTGGTCTAATAAGGAGGAGAGAAAAAAGTGTCTGGTAGCTTGGGGAAAAATATGCCAGGCATACAAACTTGAAGGTCTCCAAATCAAGGAGGTACTAGACCGAAATAAGACCATACAGACACTACAAATTTTGAGATTGAACAAATAAGAAGGACTATATACCATATGGCAAGATTAAGTCCGGAAATACAAATTGAAGGGGAAAAGCTTGCGGGAATTGGAAGAGAGAGTAAGTGATTCCCTGTGGTGGAAGAATCTTCTTGAGCTTAGAGAAACAGTAGTTGAAGTCATGCCATCAGTCAAACGCGGAGGAGACTTTAGAACTGGGACAAAAATCATTCATCAACTGTACACCTACTTTGTTCTAGACAAAACAAGGGTTAGCTGGTGGAGGTAGGTATAGAATACATATTCTCTCTCCAAAACTGGCTTTATCCACTGGTTGGCTATTCAACAAAAACTGATAACAAAAGACAGGATTGGAAGGTTTATTACTTTAACCAATACTAATTTTGAGATGTGTGATTTCCCTAGTGAAACATACAACCATCTGTTTCTCAAATGTACCCGGTCTTACAATGTTTTATGTAAGGTAATGGAAAGTACAGGTTTGTGAAAATGTTCTGATGTCAAGGAGGAGTGGGTTGTCATGTTTAGCCAATCTCAAGGAAAAAGAAAAAAGTATTCCAAATAGGATAGCAATCATGGGAGAGTTGGTGGCTTCAAGCTGGAGAGCCTGAAACAAAAAGATTTTTGAATGCAAAATTACAACTACACAACAAGCTAGCAGAGAGGGAGCCAACATTCTAGTAAGTAAAAAAAAGGTAAAGGTAAACAAAGTAATAGGACACACACACAAACACACACACCTATTAGCATAATTTGATTCTTTGATGGAGGTAATGTGTGTTACTTGTAGTATGGAGTTTCTAGATCCAGGTAGCTACAATATGAAGGAAGGTTTCAAATCTCCAAGTGGTTGTTTGATTAGGTAAAAGGTGAGATTGTCTCCAACACTCTTCTGCTCCCCCCAAAAGGAGAATGTCTGATCAAAGGAAATTAAGTCATCTACATAGACTCAGCAACTGGAGAATCATGGACACTAGTTGTATTACTGTAGTGGTTGTGTGGGATTTACTTTTAGTAATAGACCTAGTCTAGAGCTAAAGTGTTCCCGAGAGGGATGGTCTTTGATCAATTGCATAGTCGATTTGTAAGCTTTCAATTAGGGCATGCCCCTCTTATTCTGTAAACACTTCTTTGGGCTTCTATACTATTTAACTTCTTGCGAAGAAAATATGAAAAAGGGAAACATGTGTTGGTAATCAGTAAGACACGATTACAAACCCCTCGTACCGAATACCAAGTCAAATGATGATTTGGTATGTGAAATGTGATTGTTTCCAGAATCAATTCAATTGATTCGATAAAAAAACATGTACCATTGGTTCGGTTACCAATTGGTATGATTGATACGGTACATTTTGCACAACCATATGCATAATCACATAAGGGATTCAATTTAGTACAATTTTGTACTTTTGGTCTATTTCTCATTTCTTCCATCCATTCATTCCCTACTCGTATCAAGCACATTGGCTACCAAATTATGACGAAGAAAGTGACATGACGAAAAGCAATACTGGTCATGGATAAGGATCGGGCATAATATTTGTAGGACTGGTTCCTCTTTCTGGTTGCCTTATTTAGATTATTATGTTATCTAGCATGTTTCCAGCGACATAAAAAAAGGCATTAATTTGTTTTTGTTTCTTCATTTTTTAATATGTGACGTCTCCTAACAAGAATCTTGCCTCAAGGTACATGTTTAAATACGTTCGCTATCTTTAATCGTCATGTTGGTCTTCCAACATAACAAAGGCATTCTAATGAAAATGAGGGTCAACGATTAAACATGACCTACCCCTACACTCGAAGGACTCTAATAGGACTCACTAAAAAACTACCTTGATTAACCACACCAAACAGCATTTACCGCACGTGTGTCGAAATGTCTTGACATATCACATAGCATGCATGTCACATGTTCAAGATATATTTCCACCTCATGTCTTCCTATTTTCTACGCGTTGCAGACACCACGAGGGTTGTCAAAATATAACATGAGGCATGACTATAAAAAGGTGTGAAAAAAACAATTTAAGGTAGGTGCAAAATTATTAATGAGGTAGTTGTATCATGCAATTGCACGTATCAAGTCTTATAAGAAGTATTAAACATCCTAGAATATCGATCCCACAAAAAGTGTTTAAATGATTTATGTCTATTCACATTCAATTCAAGATGAAACAAAGGGTTTCGAATATAGAGATACTTTGGATTTTAAAGAAGGGATAAAAGCATCAAGCCCCCTGAACTATACACATTTTTTGCGACTTGCCCCCTAAACTAATTTAATAAGCGTTTTACCCTTGAACTATGCCCATCTGTTTGATTTGCCCCTTCGTCGAATTCCGCCGAATATTTTTTGGAATATTCCATTTTCGTGCGACTCACGTGAGGGTCAGAAGGGTATTTTCGGTACATATTTTGGAGTGTAAAATTCATGGAAATTTCCCCTCAAACTATGCTTTTAAGTGCGGTTTCCCCCTTAAACTATTATAAAGTACCCCTTAAACTATTGTTGTGCGATTTTCCCCCTGGACCGTATTTTGGACAGCATTTTAGTAAGAAAATTATAATTTTTGGCCATAAGGGTCTTTGTTTACCATTTTTGACGGGGCAAACAAAAACATCACATTCCATACTTAGCCAAAAATTTGCAAACCAAGAAATTAGGGTTCTTCATCTAATTTCTCTCTCAAATCACATCAAACTCGTCCAAATTACTAGCAGCCCACACGAAATCGACACATCCCAGGTTCCCAACAGAGATTTTTGAGCACTTTTACGACTAATAATCGTTCGTTTTAAACGTTAGTTGGTGGGTTAGGTCTTCGAATTGATCGAGTTCATTAATGGACGCTATTAGAAAACAAGCAAGTACTTTGTATCGTAATAAGCATATGTGAATCATATGTATATGTATAGTTCGTGTCTGTATACTTTTTTCGATGATGCTTTGTACGAATTTACGTAATCAGATCAGTGGCGCACTGTTGAGAATTTTGGAGATCTGGTTGAATTTCGTAGCTTATTGGAGTTATCTGTGTATGAAACTTTAACTATTTGCGATGAATTAGGTTTTCGAGAGATCGATTTGTTTAGATGAAATCAAATGTTTAGCTAACTTCTGATTTGGATTGGTGTTTGTTGAAGCATTTGCAAGTTTGGTTGAAACAAAATTGAGTAGTTACGTTGAGTTTTGACAATGAATTAGGCTATATGTTGTTAGTGAATGATTGTAGCTATTACGTAATTCTGTAAACGAGCTGGTGATTATTATGCATTACGGTGATTTCGTTCGTATTAGCTGTAGTTGTCTAGTTGAGGTGATTGAGGTGATTATGCAAATGTTAATTGATGTATATCTATGGTTCGTTTAAGCGTACAATTGTTTCGATACTACTTTATAGGAACTTTGTAATTGGATCAGTGGCGCACTATTGTTATGAAATCTGCTACTTAATTTGTGAAATATTTTTGGATAATTTGAATTTGTTAGGCAGTTGAAGTATATGTATATTAAATATTTGCATTGAATTAGTTGATGTCTGTTTGTTTAGGTGGAAGTCTAATATTTTGCTAACCTCTGCTTTGCATTTGGTGTTTGTAGAAGGATTTGAAGTTTGGTTGGAACAAACTTGAGTAGTTACGGTGAATGAAGAACAATAGCATTCCCCTTGACAAAGCCATTGCTTCCAAGCTTAAGAAATGAAGACCTCATTAGTGATCAGTAGCTAGCTTGTTTTCATATTATGGAAAATGTTTTGTAATGATTTTGATGTACTGTATCTGGTGAATATTTTGTCAATGTTCTAAGCCATCCATTTTGATGTAATATATAGGATATACTAAGGCATTTGGTGAATGTAAATTGGATTTTTTGCTGAAGTGAATGAATGCATTAGAGTAATGGTTTATGCTACTCGGTCTTAAAAGAAAAAAAAGTAGTTTATGCTTCATATTAGAAGTATTTTATGCTTCATAAAAAAGTAGTTAATGCAAAAATAGTAACCAAAGACCCTTATGGCCAAAAATAATAATTTTATTACCAAAATGCTGTCCAAAATACGGTTCAGGGGGTAAATCACACAATAATAGTTTAGGGGATACTTTACAATAGTTTAAGGGGCAAACCGCACCTAAAAGCATAGTTTGAGGGGGAATTTACATTAACTTTACACTCTAAAATATGTACCGAAAATGCCCTTCTTACCCTCACGTGAGTCGCACGAGAATGAAATATTCCAAGAAATATTCAGCGTAATTCGGCGAAGGGGCAAATCAAACAGATGAGCATAGTTCAAGAGGCAAAACGCTTATTAAATTAGTTTAGGGGGCAAGTCTCATAAACGTGTATAGTTCAGGAGGCTTGATGTTTTTATCCCTTTAAAGAATAATTGTACTACTATCTAAACTATTAAAACTCCTCTACTATATACTAGTTTTATTGAATATAAGAATACAAAAACTTCGTTTCACTCAAGACTTATTTAAAGGTTCGTAGACAAACCTCTTTACCTATTTTTGTTTAGCGCTCTAATTAGGAACTCATCTTCATCTACTATATGTATGTTTTTTACCCTTAAGTTAGGTTTCACGTACAAGAAGCACTTAACCTACTTATTATGATTTAATGATCATCTAAAACATCGCACCATAGGTCACACTGATATAATCGACTAGGGAATATATATATATATATATATATATATATATATATATAATGGACAACACCAATGAACCATTTAAGGAGGACATCTAGCGGGTGAATAATCCTATATCCATTGAGATAAGGAGGACATAAGAAGAAAAAAATCCCCCAACCACCGAGATAAGGAGGACAACAGAAAAGAAAAATCTCATATCCGTAGAGATAAGGAGGACAGAAGAAAAGAAAATCCCATATCCATCGAGATATGGAGGACAAAAGAAAAGAAAAATCCCCTATCCATCGAGATAAGGAGGGCAAAAAAGGATAGGATCCCTCGAGATAGTTGGGATAAGAAATCGACAGCGGGCGAAACTCCCTTTATATGAAGCAACGAATATGATGCAATTGAGAAAAACCCTTCTTCAAATGTTAAAGGGAGAAAATATGATCCATAGTTGCACATATATTTTTCAAATTATGAGACAGGATAGACAAGTACAAATATAGGCCCCCGAGGTGCAGTACAGACCCGGACTGCAGAGGGGGTACTTAGGAGCGTCCTTAGTATGAATAAGGACCAGATTCTTCTCATGTAAAATTTTAGCATATTCATTGGGGCCAGAATCATCGCCATCATCGGACTCAGAATCGTCGAGAATTTGTCCATCCGGACCCAACAACGGATCAAGCAAAATAGTATCAAAATCGTCTCTAAAACCGTTCTGCATTTGGGTCTGACCAATGATGGCATCTTTGGCCTCCTCTCTTTCTTGCACACCCCATTCTGCACATATCTCTTTGAAAGTTATGCTCAGGAGGAAACCCTTCGCAATGTTTACCTTCTACTCTCGCGTGGGCGCTTGAAGAGAAAATATAAGGCGTCATTAGCAAAATGCCCGATAACGCAAACACTGCTGAAAAGGGGAGAAAAAAAAAACATTACTTGGTAACGAACGAATAGCTCTCTCAGCTCGCGCCAGTTCTCCTTTAACACGACGAAGTTCTACCTCCACAACCTCCCTTTTCTCTCTCTCTCAGACAAAATGGTGACAATGTCTTCATCCAAGGCGACGTTCAAATTATCATTTTGTCTAAGAAGCACTTGGACGTTAGCCTCACAATCGACGAGTACGCTCATCGCGGCATCACGCTCGATCACTACCGTAGCCGCCGCAATAGGGTCATACATATCCATCGCCTATAGATCAGCGACCATCCGCGCAGCGAACTCTTTCATGTAAGGGTTGTTGTCACTAGCCACCCTTAGGAAATTCCAGAGGAACTTGCCAACCTGTATTGAGCAATGTTGATTAAAACATACCTTTTGCCGCTAAAATATAAAGGCATGCTATATGTAACATCACTAAATTTTCCTCGTACGTATATATATATATATATATATATATATATATATATATATATATATATATATAAGAATATAAGTATCATATAGATACTTCTTAAAGAAAAAAAATTTATTTGATTAATTGCCTTTTAACCATTCATCTTTTAAAAATTATTATTTGGCCCCAAATATTTTAAAATATTGATTTAATCATTTTAGTTTAAATTTATTTAAACCAAATAATTATTAAAATCAATTTTGTTTCTTCACTAGGACCCCAAGAAGTAATGGTGGAGACATGAAGGACTATAATAGGCCCAAACGTTAAAAGAATGGACGAAAAAGTCTTCATAATAATAATTTCATGTAATTTATAATAAGATATATTTGAATAAAATATTGTTACATCAAAGTTGGCTGAAGATTCTGGAAAAAGTACAGTAAATTATTTGAATATAATAATGTAAATAGAATCTAAATCGTTGATAATTTAATTGCCTCAATCATTTAAGTTTGCCTATAAATACAAGTCATTTCTTTGTAAAAATTCCACACCAAAATTCTCTATGACTTTGCATATGATTTATGCACCAAAAATCTCCTAATTTTCGTCCTCTACTCATATAATTTTTTCCCATAAGTTCCTAAACTCAAACATTATGAGAAAAAGCTCAAATTCCAATTTTACCCAAAAATTCCAGTTTTACCCCTTGACTTGAAAAATATAGAAAAATACCAAGGTTTAATATTTTGTAAAACTGCTCTTTACACATCTTCCTAAGTGTTTTTAGTAAGAAAGCCCTAAAAAATATTTGGAATTGCAATTGATTAGAAGGGTCGATTAAAGGTAAATTTAAGCTTACTGCAATTTTGAGCCATAAATAGCATATCTCTTTTGATTCTTCAAATTAATCTATGCATAATGATACTGATTTTAAAATTGATCATATGTAGTAGTTAATAAAGTCACGAGGATATGTTAAAACCCATTTATTATAAGTTTTAGCCAAGTATAGGTAATAATTATGATTTTTCTTTTAATTACATGTTGTAGGAAATATATTCATACTTAATTTCTCCTTAATTCTGAATCAAAGTGTAAAATTGTGTTATGATCTAAGTTATAACCTGATTATATACCATTGTTTCCAAGTTAATAATTAAAGCTTCATTTTATATTATTTCTATGAAATTATATCTTTGTGACTCTTTATATATGTAACAATATGTATTGTTAATAAGTAGTAAGCCTAGGAAATTCTATAAAATATTAGATATGAGTCTCATGTGAAAATAAAGAGTTTATAACTAATAAATAACCTTAAAATAAAATAAGTATGCCTAAATAGTTCATACATGGATTTTATTAAGAAACTAATAACCTTACGGTGAAATCGCGAGAACCGAGTTAAAATGTGATTATTTGTCATATTTCTATTTCTTGACTTGGTTGTAATCAAAGATAAGCAGGACATACGAGAAAAAATAACAAACTATAAAAGTTAATTATTTTTTAAAACTTATTAACGCATTTAAATTTATTTAGGAGACGGCCCAGAATTTCCCGAATACGAAGTTATTGTCGCAGGTGAGATTATAATACTTTTAAGACCTGTTTGGTACCCGGCCTGAGCAACTTGGACTTGTACTTGTGATTCTTGGTTCTAAATGGAGAACAACTTATTCTTTCAACAAAATCGTTTTCTTTTATGATCTCATTTCGTAACCTAATTCCTTTGCTTACTGTTGAAATATTTTTCGACCATTAATACTTAATCCTTTTTCATAATTACAATAGTTTCTCCAATATAATAATTCACATGTTGGTTCTTGAACTGTGCAACGAGCAACGAACTATATTCGGGACATGTAGCTCAAAAGCAACGAACATTGTTCGGGTTACTAGCTTATTGTTTATCTGTTATATACCCATTGGGACACCTTTGGGAAGTTAGGCGCAGGAATTGAGACGGTTTACTGATGGGCAGCAAGGGTTGTCGGTTTAAGTAAATCCGCTCGATACCCATTTATCTAGGTGCCGCTTGCAGTCAGGAGTTGGCTGTAACCGAGCCTATCTCTTGATCTATTTGCGAGGTCGCTCCTCGTTGGGAGGTAAAATGTAGTATATTGGATGAAAAAACGTAGAAGTTGTTATATAAAATGCACGAGTTCATTACCTTATTGTTTGTTTGCTATTATTGTTCGTTTTCTATTCTTTATCTCTCAGTTCCAATGTTGTCTTTTCATACCATATCAAATTTCATATATTTGTTACATTTATTTTTGTTACTAAAAGTCTTACTAAGTCACTAAAGACTTACATCTCCTTTCATTTTCTATGTCCATTCCTCAGAATAAGCAAAGCTTAGCAAGGCGGCTGGATTAAACCACTGTGGACGTGTGGGATTTTAAATAAATCATAAGTGTGCGACAATAATAAAAAAAATCCCCAATAATTGTGTGTTTTATTACGTATTTGGTGGTTTGAGTTTCGTGTGGATTGTAATAATAAACTCTATAAATCTTGAAAGCTTCCGCTGTAATAAATAAGTTTGTATTTGGCTTTATTATGGTTCTATTTTAGTGAGCCACTCTGAGGTAGCGTTAATCTTCGAATTGAAAATCTACAAATCCTATTCGGGGACCTAAATGAGACTTTAGAGTTTGGGACCTCATAGTATAAAAGTTAGCGCTTGGAAAATGACACTCCCTCCCGTTGAGATAGAAGTACTAGACAGGTCGGGAATTACCCTAGAAGGCTCGACGTGTGTCCTCTTTGATTGCGTAGAGGTCCTACCCGGGACCTCCGGGGCCAGATGCCTACTCTAGCTCACCCCGGATCCACCGTGCGAGGGCATGTGGTTCCCAGGGACACCACCGACCCCACCTTCGATATTCACTTTGCCTTCAGATGCGTCAGCCATCCTCATTCTTGCGCGATAACCCTCATGCCCACGAGTTTTATGAACAACGGGCATCGACGCTTCAGCACTGGCACCCGTCGCAACGGCGGCAGGTTGCGAAGCAATAACATCCAACCTACTACTCTTCACGAGTTGATCTGTATACAACAAAAATTGAAACATAATTACCAAGGGAAGAATGCACTAAGCATACGACTAAAAATGTGAAAACAACGTACAGAGGGTATAGGGCCCCCGATAGGCCCTTGGGACAGACCACAAGCGCCAAGAACTTCTTCTTGAGCGAGCGTGGTATGGTCGTATTTGTGAGCCATCAAACACTCGAGCGGGGTGCAACCAGGTCTTTCATCACCAGAACAAACGCCATGATTACACCAATGGAATTCGGGGAGAGTTGCCTCAGATAAACGCCAATGCTTTTCAAAATAGCAACAATCGACGGATCGATGGGAAAACGTAACCCATTGACGAAATGCTTTGCGTGGACCGTAATCCAACCCTAATGGGGTGTATGCATCCGCTCGTAGGAGTTGGGGAATCTCATATTATACCCCTCGATATGATACTCAACTTTATAGTAATCATGATTATGGGGAACGCGAGATACCATATCCTCATATTTGATAGCAGTTTTGTATTTTTTTCACTTCGGGCGACTCAACCAACCCAAACTCGTTCAGTCTCACTCCCTCATCCTCGATGTACCCTCGTCTCCATCACCTTCAGAGGCATCGCCCGTATAATCATCAACGTACTCTTCCACATTGAACATCTTGGAAGGGATGAAACTAGACTTGGATGGTATGACCTCCTCATTACCAGGCTCTGATCCAGATACGTTCGGGTCTTTCACACCAAACATTATTTTTGTGCAAATTTATTACCACGACAGAAACTTGAAAACTCTCAGTGCAATACGAATGCCAATCAATGCAATCTCAAAGATGAAATTCAAAAAGGGTAGATAAATATCATAAGAAAACCTATATCGAAAATTTACATTGAAAGGCACATCGAAGACTATATCGAAAAGCTACAGCGAAAGGCATATCGAAGACCATACCGAAAAGCTCATCAAAGGCACATCGAAGACTATATCGAAAAGCTACATCGAAAAAACATATCGAAAAGCTATATCAAAAGCTATATCGAAAATCGTATCGAAAACTATATCGAGGATCCCTAACATACCTATGCCGAAAGGAGTACAAGTTCGCTAAAAGACAAATGATTTTTCTCTCTCCTCTCAACTGCTATTTGTAGACATCGAGCCTTTCGATTACACATTTATGACACACCATATCGAATACCCAATTCGATGTCAGATATCGGAGAAATTCGATGTAGCAACTTAAATTCGATACCTTTTTAGAGAAGTAACAACGCAGTTACCCAACACGAGACACCTTTCTACGATAATTCAAACGCGGACCTCTATGGTACGTATATTACATTGTGGGTCTACCATCGTCTTTAAATGAATTCACGTATCCGAGCTCCGTCATTCGAACTGGCGGGACGAGAAGGTACTGATAATTCAAATTTTATTTTAGTTTACGAATTATTATTTACAACAATAACTCCCAAACTGGCGAACTACATGATATGGTTAATTGCCGTATTGGGTTAGCCCATGGGCCAAGCCCATGTTCAACTATATCGGAGATGGCACCCGATGTCTATATCGAATACCACATTCAATATGGTACAGATCACGTGGAAGTCACGTGTGCAATCCCCGCATCTCGAAGTCTATATATATCCGAGCTCCGCTAATCACGGTAAGCTTTAATTATCACGTACATTGTATACTCGACGTCGAATACACCCGATATTATATCCGACATACTACCCGATATATATCCTCAATATATATCATCAACATCCATTCCAACATCATCCCCAATATCTATTCTGACACCCATTCCGACAACTGTTCCGACATCATCCCTGACATAGAAGTTATTCGACATCATCCTTGATATCATTTTTGACGTCATATTTGACAGATCCGACATCAGGCAGTGCATCTAAGCATCAATCCGAGGTGTTCCGGACCAAGTCTACCTAGAACTAGAGATAGTGATAGGAGACTTGATTTGTGATAGATTTGTAGCCCCATACTTGTAATCTTGTACTTCGTACTTAATACACGATCTATTAGAAAATTACAATGACTATGGTAATAGAGGATGAATAAACACAATATATCAAATGCAAACATGCCTTGTACATTGGAACCAATTGTTGAGGGTAGTTTTTTACTTTTAGTTTTTAGTCTGGAAGTAATCAAAAGTGAGTATCCAAATAGTGCAAATAGGTGTTAACATCCAACAACCCAGTCACTTGTGTTCAAAAACAAGAACGTTGTGTAAAAAACAAACTTTGTGGGCATCAATGTTATTGTTGATGTCTATGTAGGCTTACAAGTTTATAATAAGCACCTTCTTTTTTCTCCAATAGACTAGAATGATTTCCTTGCTCTATAATCTTCCCATCTTGCAAAACAGAGATTTGAGCTGCATTCTTAATGGTGGATAATCTATGCGCCACTATGACTGTCGTCCTGTTCTTCATCAACCCGTCTAAAGCTTCTTGCACGACACGCTCTGACTCCACATCAAGTGCGCTAGTAGCTTCATCCAACAACAAGATTGCTGGGTTATTTAAGATAGCACGTGCAATCGCTACTCGTTGTTTTTGGCCACCGGAAAGTTGGACCCCTCGTTCCCCAACTTTTGTCGCATAGCCCTCGGGGAGTGCGCTGATGAAACCATGCGCATTGGCAAGCTTTGCCGCTTCTACTAAATCACCCTCGGTGGCCCCCTCTTTGCCGTAAAGAATGTTTTCGTAGAGAGATGTGTTGAATAGAGCCGGTTCTTGTTGGACCAAGCCTATGTGTTTCCTCAATGACTTAAGCCTTAGGTTTTTTACGTCCACACCTGAAAGTATATTCAACATGATCGTGAATTCTTAGCATTATATGCACACGAGAGGAGTTACAACACATGTCATGGTTTGGTCAACTAAGACGTATGTTACAACATATTCTTTATGTAAACCAATAGCACCAATAAAAGTCAACTATACTTCATATCAGCTATTAATTCATAAATATTATGTGTTATGCAAATTCTCAAACTACTTTGATGGGAAAATAAAGGTAACAAATTATATTGTAATTTTAAAATGACAGCTCATTATCCTCCTATTTGTCTTATCGTGTACCTTTTACCCAAGGTGGCCATCATAAGTTGTATTTTCTTGACCAACTGAAGCTATTTTTCCATATCCCAACTGCGACTCTAATTTATTTTCGGAATTTTCCTTTAGGAATAATTGTCTTTTTCTATACAACTTCGTGTATCAAGGATATTTCACCACGTATAAAATACACAAGAAGTTATTTGCTAACTTTTTGTTCCATATGTGGCAAACTACCATAATACAAGCTAAGGGGCTCACTGCAAAAAGCTCTTATAATCACTATCCAAAGACGAGAATATAGAACAACATAATTAACTTCCATACAGAAAGGAACCTCGAGGTAAAATTATAGTTTTTAACAATATATTAAATGCCATAAAATTAAGAGCTAACGTGAAATTTAATACATGTCATCGGTTTAATCCAAATGTCTCGAGAAAAAAGAGAGTGTCTTTTATTGTTTTCAAACATATATAGGAGTGTTGTCTTTCAAAAACAAGAAAAAAAAACATTTAGGAGGATTGTAATTTAACTAAACATCAAATAGTTTTATCGCTACTTATCCTTATAAGAAATGAAAAAGAACATTTCATTTGGAATTTATAGTCAAATGAAGTGCGAGAACTCACCATCGATCAATATTTTTCCAAATGTAGGATCATAAAATCTGAGTATGAGAGCAATGACGGAGCTTTTACCAGAACCACTTTGCCCGACCAATGCCATACTTCGTCCTGCATTGATCTTTAGATTGAAGTTCTTAAATATCAAAACATTTGGTCTTGAGGGATATCTGAACCCAACATTTCTCAACTCAATCGCACCATGTACGCTCGTAATCTCCTCTCCGACATCATTTTCAATCTTGGTCTTTCTGTCCAAAATTTCAAATACTGATGCCAGCATTTGGTTGCCCTTTAGCAAGTCAGGTGCCATTGCGAGCGTTTCACCCATAGCTAAGGCTGTTACGATCAACACAAAAAATGACTTTATCACACTATCAAAGCCAGCGAGCCCCTTCTGGACGAGAACCGAACCATACCTTGTACACAGAAAGGGACAACATGAGCATTTTGAAAAATTGAATTTATTCTGTGATCATGCCATCTTAAACATGATCAAATAACAGAATTTTGTAATTCATTCTCCTTCATATAGAAAAATTCTTCATTTTTCTCCATTATGAACACTAACTTCATCGCGTACCATTATAAATCTGTTTACCTCACTAACTTGTTTCTTTATTAGACATATATCCTAAGCCTTCTTTCCTTTTTCAAATTTAAAACAACATTCTAATAGACAAATTTCTTACATCAATTTAGTTGATGATCATCTCCCCTAAGACTAGAAAATTAACCATTTCCCCCTAATATGTGGTCGTGGATAAGAGGACACCTTGATCAGATAGTCAAAACAGCACATGAAGCGGCACAAACGACCCTTTGTGGATAACTTAAAAAAGAGCAACCCGGTGCACGAAAGCATCCCCGCAATGCGAGGGTCCGGAGAAGGGTGTCAAGGGTGTATAAGGGACAAGCCTTCCCCTATCAAATCTGACAAGAGACCGCTCACAGGACTTGAACTTGTGACCTCTCAGTCACACAGCAACACCTTTACCGGTGCGCCAAGACTCCCCTCCACCCATTGTGGATAACTTCCTACTAAAACAGGGTAGTTTGTGGTCCCCTACCAGCTAAACTATCTACCGACTAACCCTAGTTGGGCCTCCCTAGCTCCCAAGTTGTGCATAAGCATTAAACAAACCAACTCTTCCCAAACCACCCAAATTATCCAGCGAAAACACAAAATTGATAGAACTCAAGCAGATGCATCAGCTATGTGAGTATCACAATATGGAGTATGATCTACAACCGCCTAATTAGTTGTCCATATGTTTTTTAGGAAAAACAAAATCTACGCAAATTCTGGAAGACAATATCAAAGCAGCATACCTACCACAAGGCAAGTCCGTAGGACGAGAAGATGAAAAATTGTGCAACTCCGTAAAGTATCCCAGCTTTGTGACCGCGTCTGAGTGATTGCCGAGATGGCTCAACAAGTTCATTGGCATAAAGATCAGTAACTCTTTCTTCCAAGCAGAATGCTGCGACAGTTCGGATGTTGCTCACAGCCTCACCAGCAAGCATATTAGCTTTGAGATAAGCTTTATTCAAGTCAACACCATAACCGTTCATAAAAAGTTTCTGGAAACAAGTATGGTGATAATTAAGAAACTAAATAGAACACATAATTTATTTTTCAATGAAGAAATAAAGAAGGAAGTTAACCTCACTGATGTGACCGCTTATAGTTAGTGGATAAGTGGCCATGACAACAAGAGTGAGTCTCCAGTTCAAGGTGAAGGCAATAACAAATGAGGTGACGATTAGACCGAAATTCTGTATCAGGATAGTCGAGCGATCAACCACCAAAGTTCTCAACAATGTTGCATCTCTCTCTAATCGTGATGCAAGCATAGAGCTAGTATTTCTCACATCGTCGAACCATCCTATCTCGTTTCTCAGCATAGCTACAAAGAGATTAAACAAAAATTATTTGTGAACTTGCTTAGAATGTGATATCTATGATACGTAGTTTTTTGGTTTACTTTAAGCTAGAAGCATCACCTTTGGGGTTCTATATGACAAACCATTGTGTGATGCAAGTGAAAAGCGGCGGTGTGCCCTCCCTATTGTTTTATGCAGAACAAAATCTTACTCTTCATGAAGTATACAACCCTTATGCCTTTCTAAAACTGCAGCTCATTTCTTAAAATTTAAAAACTATAATTTATTTTTTCACATATCAAATAACATAATCTTGAATAACTTTAAAAACTGAAGAATGTATTTCTTTGTAGGCCATTTTGCTTTCTGAAATAATGTTTAATCTTCCAGTCAATGGAGTATTATTGTCTTTGAAGTTAAAATTTGTATTGTGTCACTTTGTGCATAAAAGTAGATAGTGTACATATATATATTTTGAAAAAGTCATGTATGTATTTTTCTTAACAGTGCTATTTGCTACCGTAGAATATAGGATGCTTGCAACTAACCTAAAATACTTTGTTTAAGTTGCCTAGATTTTCTATCACAGTGCCTAGAGCCTGTCAACTTATTATCCTAGCTATTGACGAATCATGCAAGTGCAAAGATAAGAACATGAAGTTTCATTGGCAACTTTGTAAAGTGCGAGCTAAGATTACCGGTGAACATCTTTTCTCTGACACGTAGTATAAGTCGTTCTCCCATGATTCCAAAACTAAGATGTGTAGAAAGAAGAACAATGAGCGACATGACAGAACCCCCACAGAAGAGCAAAGCAATTTTCTTGACTTCCCGACGTGTAGTGTCCCAGTCCATGTAGTAGGCAACAAGAGCCTGAGTGATACCGAGTGCAAAAAGAGGCATTATAGAACCAGAAACAAATGCAGAAATTGTCCCAACAAGACCATAAAACAAGTCCGGCTGCACCATAGAGTATAGTCTTATTGTAGAGATATGTGGTTGCTTGACAATATCAGGTCCATCAAAAGAAAAACTCGCATTAAGGCCCCTCGTCGTTGGGCTGGATAATTCATGCGAATGCCTGATGCTACCTTCGCGTGAGTACTTGATGCTGCAGCCAAGGGAACAAAAATCAAAATGGTTGACATATATTATAGGAACAAGGAGATTCTAGAATGCCAAAGTGCAACCAATGTTAAGAACTAAGAAGCAGCACTACTCTTTTTCATGGGTGTTTGAAATTGTTGAACAATTAAAAACGAAATAACTATATTGGACACCTTGAGGTTTAGTTTAATTTCAAAACTTTTCTCATTGTCTGGACTCTGGACTATCAACTATATTATATGAACTATGACATCCACAAAATCCAACGATCAGTGACGAAACATCATAACTAGTATATACTCCCCCTGTGCAACAAACCTATGTACTGATCATAAACCGCATGAATCAAAATTGGACAAATTAATATTTGTGCCATGTAAGTTTGCCTTTTTGAAGAATATGCCCATTATCTATCGAGTTTTTAAAAATGCCCTAACTTATGCACTTTTCTTTAAAAAAATGCCCACCCGCTGCCACATCAGAAAAATTGCGCTTACATGGCTGCCACATGGAAAAAGGCACACGCCATATTAATATATTTAAAACAAAAATATATCTTTTGTGTTATGTGGCTGCCACATGGAATATATATATAAAAAATATATATCTTTATGTATTAAAATATTAAAATATATACAAATATATAAAAAAATATATATCTTTATGTATTAAAATATCAGAATATATATATATATATATATATCTTTATATATTAAAAACAATATCATATTTATATCTAGAATATATATAAATACTATAAAAAAATTTCATTATGTATCTAAATATATCTATATCTAGAATATATTTAAATATATAAAAAAAGGAAATATCATAAATACCATTTTTATTACTAAAAATTTAAAAGAAAATTATAAAAAAAAAATCAAGAAAAAACAAAAAAAAAATAGAGCCCTACATTGACATCCACATCAACTGACACGTCTGCATTTTTTCTGATGTGGCAGCGGGTGGGCATTCTTTTAAAGAAAAGTGCATAAGTCAGGGCATTTTTAAAAACTCGATAGATAATGGGCATATTCTTCAAAAAGACAAACTTACAGGGCACAATTATTAATTTGTCCATCAAAATTCACCAATAGCCTTAACCAAGCAACAAATGTTCTACATTTTTTTTTCTACGAGTCAATTAACTCAGTGATTCTTTTCGAGTTGGCAAATTAAAATGATTGAGTGTGCTATCTCGATCGCCAACTCAACCCACTCCTTCTCTTCTTAAGATCCACCACCACTAACTACACCAAATATTCTCTTCTCACTTTGCAAGATAATAGTATCACATATCAGTATTTTATACTTTAACCAGTACATTAAACTCATACCTAATAGCACGGTCCATCGTAGGACCATGCGATGGCAGTCGATATAGGTTGGATGACGCTTGTAGTTGAACAAGTGAAGCATATGCACTCTTTGGCCTTGAAAGGAGCTCGTCATGGCTTCCAGTTTCTACTATGATGCCATTTTGCATAACAGCTATTACATCGGCATTTCTAATGGTAGATAGACGGTGAGCCACGATAATAGTTGTTCTTCCCACCATCACCCGATTGAGAGCCTCTTGCACACTCTTCTCAGACTCTGCATCAAGTGCACTAGTAGCTTCATCTAACAATAAGATTGAAGGATTTTTCACTATCGCACGTGATACAGCGATCCTTTGTTTTTGTCCACCAGATAGTTGTATTCCTCTCTCCCCCACCTGTAAAATCCACTTGTTCTTTCAACTTAACAAGAAAAATGTGCAACAACACAAATTTGCTATTGGTTTTATTAGTTAGAGCCAAAAAAACTTCTATTTTTCTACTTTTAGATCCAGGCCACCAATTTGATATGCGAAATGTACAAATTACCTGAAACTGAAATATCAATGATTTCATGATCCGTTCTTTTCGTTTGGTGTATCAAGGCAATGACGAGTACATGTATATGGCAAATAATAGTGGCACAGATTTAACGTACCTGAGTTTCAAATCCATCTGGAAGGTTGCTGATAAAGTTTATTGCGTCACAAAGTTTTGCTGCACGTGTGATCTCTTCAGCCGTTGCATCACTTTTTCCATACAGAATATTTTCCCTGATAGTAGTGGCAAATAGTGCAGGCTCTTGATTTACCAAGCCTATTTGCTGCCTAAGCCACTCCAGATCAAGTTCCCTGATATTAGTTCCATCTAAATGTATACCGCCAGAGAGGGGCTCGTAGAATCTTTCTATCAAAGATATAATCGTACTTTTCCCTGATCCACTACTTCCAACTACTGCTACAGTCTTTCCAGCAGGAATATCCAGACATAGCTCATTCAAAATTAATGCATCAGGGCGAGATGGGTAACTAAATGTGACGTCCTTAAACTGGATATGACCATCTACTTTACCAAGTTTCGTACCAACGTTGGAGCTGGTTTTATGGACTGTGTTCCTCTCAATCATCTCGAAAATGGGATATGCAGCTGTTTTTGCCCGGATGAAGGCTGGAATGTCTGGTGCCGCTTGACCAAGTGCCCTGGGCGTAACAAAAGGTGTCCATATTTCAAGTAAGAAGACAAAAGAAAGATGTCATACTATAACTCCATGTCAAATATTTACGAAGTGGAGGATATACAGAGAAAAAACATGTAAACTAGGGATGTTCCTGTCTAAATGCCTAATACTTTTTGTCACCACATATGATCAGATAATTAAAGGAAAAAAAAAATGAACATGGGCACCACAATATTAAAGGTTGAATATTTACACTTAAGTTGAACGTGATGTATTTATCCTTACCCTTTATATTCAGTGCAATTCAGTAAACTTTTAACTTTATCTTGTATTCTAAAGCTTGCAATAAGCCCACTTTCATCAAACACGACATTTGTAATGGACAATATACTACAAATATACTTGTTCAATGAAAAACATTATTATTAGGGGAATGAAGATTCTAATCCCTGTTGTGTAACCATGCACTATCACAACATGTGCAAACTAACTCGAAAGTGCCATATTCTTCAACTTTCACAAAGCTTACATTCGCCAACTTTTCATCTGCGTGTGATTAACATTTTGAAGGTAAACATGACATTACGCCATGTAAAGAAGCCAAAGCAGCATATTTTAGCACTTGAATCTCATTGAATTATTTTGTCCAGACTCTAGCTAATAGATACATTTGGCATAGGAAAACAAAATGTGGATTGTGTCATTAGGACTTGAACACAAAACTGATTTTTCTAAGTTTTAGCACCACATTTGGAAGTGTTTGGATAGCTAAACTTACATGCCAGCAATAACAACGTTGAGCATAGTTGTGAAAGCTTCCCCTCCACTGGCAATACTCCTATGCACAATGATGCTTGAAAACCAGACGAGCAATGACCATGAAAAGAAATTAACGCAATGAAATGCTCCAAGTCCGAGACCTTTCGCCAGTCCTGCTTTCCTACCATAATTATACGTACTCAATAGAGATGATCGATATTTTTGTATGGCCCTCTCCTCTCCTGAAAATGCTTGCAATATTCTGATATGACCAATCGCCTGCAAGTTTATCAACTAAGTAAGAAGAAATACATGGTCTATAATTAAGAGTTGTTATTTATTTAAGGACCAGGAATAAACGACATGTAGTTATAGATTAAGAACTAGAACAAAATTAGGTACATTATTCAATTTATTAGACCAGCCAATAGGACAGTCCTATCATGCTACGAGCAGATAATTTTGAAAAGTGGTAAGATATATATATGGAACAAGCATGCATGCAAGAATATATCTATTACGAGGTTGAAAGACGTAAGTCTTGCTCTTGAGATTCATGTAATAGGTTGAACAACCCCTCTTGGCCGGGGAGCATTTGACATGCAGTAGTAGGTAGTACCTCATGCTCTAAACAAGTGAACCCTAGACAAACCCACCCCCTTATGCTTCCTTAATGGAGTTTTCTTCTTCGATAAAAAAAATAAAATGTTTGAAAACATAAAATGAGAAGATTGGAAGTGATTTTATTGAGCATCAAGTGAAGGAGTTAGGTAGAAAACTTAGGTTGTACTTGAGCAACAAGTGATATATCAAAACTGTATGTGAATGTAGGAGGTAGTATCTCCTGAGGTAAAACAAACAGGTGTTCCCGTGTTTTTCTTACGAAGTCCGAACAATTGTCGAGCACCAAATTAGCCAATACTTAGCTAGTGACCTATAAGGACATATAATTACTAGTTTTATTATCTACACCAAGTATATGACCTTATTATGAACTTTTGTTGTCACCCATGATATAACTGTAGTCGCGTGGAGAGATTGTGGCGACCTATAGATTTAGCCTACCTGTGAATAGAAGTTTCGGTGAATATATGCCAACAATTCCGAAAGAAATTAAAAATGGGCGACATATATATCTCAAACTAGTTTGACAATATCTCGTATATATATAAATGGGTCAGTTACAGGAGTATTACAACGAGTATATCGTTAACTAGGTCTACTCTAACTATGCTAGTCTCGAATAGGCTTGGTCCGGAACACCTCGAACTGACGCCGGATGTAAGGTCAGATGTCGAGGATATATCGGATATGACGTCGAGGATTTATGTCGGGGACGACATCGATTCCTATATGTCGAGAATGATCTTCTGGATATATCGAAGATGGTACAGGTGATATATATCGGAGATATATATCGGGTTTGATATCAAACTCTATATCGGGGGAAGGCTCAATATAGATGTATAGTGATTGCGGATAATAATAGCTTACCTTGATTACCGGGAAGCGGGTATTTATGGGCCTTGAGATGTGGGGACTACTTTCGTGATGAACACGTGAGTTGTACCATATCGGGGGTCATATTCGATATATATATTGGGAATGATCCTCGACATAAGTAAAGCCTGGGCCTAGCCCGTTGCAGGCCCAATACAGGAAATACCCATATCATGTAGTCCCCCAATTTGGGAATTATTATCTGAGGACAATAATTTACAAATTAATTATGAATTTTTGGATTACCTGTACCCCTCGTCCCCCAGTACAAATGACGGAGCTCTGATGCGGGAATTTCATTGTGTTTAGTAGAATTATCACTGGACCCCCAATGAAATTTGTGAATTTGTCAGAGGTTCTCATTTGAATTCTTAAATTCAATATTATATCGAATTTCCCCCAACATCCATGTCGAATCTGGAGTTCGATATAATTTTGCCGTAAATGCGTGTCTGGTGTCCGATGTCTATATATAGCAGACTGGAAGGATAAAGAAGATCATTTTGTCTTCTAGCAGAACCCGTTATCTCTTAGCTGCGGTATGTCGAGGATTCTTCGATATCACTCTCGATATATTTTTCAACATGTTTTCGATATATATTCGGTGTATCTCCAACATTCTTTTTCAACAAAGTATTTTAATATTAATATTTTTCCTTTGTTTCTCTGATTTTTTCATGTGGTTAACTTCGAGTTTGGTAATTTAGCCTTTCGAGAGTTTCTTACTCTTCTCTGTATTCATCATTCCCATGGCGAGCGAGAAAGATTTTGACTTCACCGGTCTGGATTCTCAAAATATGGAGGTTGGAGGCTCCGGAACTGCTTTCTCTAATACTGATTTCTTCGGTATAGATGAGTTGTTTGGGGATTACGTCGGTGATGGCGTAGATGAGGATGCTAGCGAGCCTCCGATGACCCAAAACGTTGAGTATGATGAATGGGGTTTGCACATATCCCCCGAAGTGAAGAAGTTTAAGACGGTCGGCAGTTATGAGGACATGGTGTCCCATGTCCCTCATCATCCTGGTTTTTATTCCACGGCATATCATATCGATGCGGGATATAAGATCAGGTTCCCTGAACAGAATGAGGGAATGCACATGTCGCCGAAGGGTGTATCACAGTGCACGCAAAACATTTTTCCAACGGCCTGCGATTCCCTATTGATCCCGCCGTTACCACTATTTTGGCCAGTATAGGGGTCTGCGTTGGGCAGCTGTCGCCCAACTCTCTTGGGTGTATTGTGGGCTTCATTTGCGATATGAAGGCCCTCACTGTACATCATGGCATGAATGAATTCTGGAATCTCTTCACGGTCATCACCAATAACAAGGGTGGTGATAAGGGTTTCTTCTTTTTGCGTTAGCAGAATGGACGCAAATTCTTGTTCGGTGGCCAATCTAGTTATGGCTTTGGGAATAAGAACGAATACTTCTACGCTAGAGAAGTACACAAGGCCAGCTGGTCTTGGCCGCCCTCAATTTACGTCTGAATTTTTACTGAAGCTGTTGGATCATCCTTACGATCTTACCATGCTTTCTAATGAGGACGTGGTTAGCGCGAGAGGTATCTCTCCGATACCCTATCAAGGCACTCATGACCTTGGTAAGTTTTTATGTTATCGATATTCGGGCAGTTTTTATTTCCTCTTCTTGTTTTGATGACATTGTTCGTGTCTGTTTTTAGCTACTTCGTGATGCACCGGAGGCTGAATGTGATTGCAGAACGAGACGCCGTCTCAAGAACAACGGCAGGGGGTGATGCTGCGCTTCTGGTCCTTATAAAGTAACATGGGCGCGAAGGTCATCGCTTCAAGGAAAAATTTAATAGGTCCTCGCAGGGTCGAGAGGTCGCGGGAGGCACTGTTTCGGGTGGCAACTTGCCCTCGCAGAGTGGGACTGGTGAGGGTCCTAATGGGAGTCAAGCTCCAAGGACCTCTGGCTCTAGTGCACCGTCCCTTAAGAGAAAAAGGATTGAGGGAGCAAGTTCTACCGTTGAGCAAGGCGCCCTGTTTCAATCGTTAAGTGTGCGACCTACCTTTTTTGAAAGATCATACAGATGCATTTATTGTAAAAATTGTTTTCTTTGTGTTCTTATGGTATTAAGATGTTCATGTTTTCCAGGTTGGGAAATTTCTTGCCAGCGTTTTGAAGACGGCGAATAAGAATAATATCGCCCAAGTGGAATCTATTTCTGAAACTATCGCTCTTCTAGAAAGCCTGGCCGATTATGACCCTGCGGCTACTGCCAATTTGGCGAGAGAGCGGGATGAAGCCTTGAGCGTTCTTAGCGCCACTGAAGTAAATGTGCGCGAGCTCCTTACCCAAAATCAGGAGTTGATAGTTGCGCTTAACGAGGCTAACATATCTCTCGCAATAGAGAAAGAGCAGCGGGAGAAAGTAGAAGCAGAACTTACTTTGGTGCAAGAAGAGTTGGCCCTTGCTGAGAGGGCTAAGAGATGCAAGACGCTCACACGAGAGTAGAGGGTTAGCAATGCGAAAGCATTTCTGTTGAGTGAGACGTTCAAGGAAATCTGTGCCTAACGCGGGGTGTAGGAGAGAGAGGAAGTGAAAGATTCCATTGTCGGTCAGATCCGCCTTCTTGATGGGTTCAAGGATGACTTCGATCCTAGTCCTCTAGATCCCTTAATGGGCCCCGATGCGAAGCCTTTTGAAGACTCCGAAGTGGAGATCGATGATGATTCTGTAGAAGATGTCTACAAGGAGATTCTTGACCAAATGAGTCTAGTTCTGATCCATACCAAGGGTGTCACCAAATATCCCGGCTAAGGATTTGTGGTGTATTGTAATATTGCCTTTTATTTTGGAGTATTGTGTATACACTACAAGAATTTCGGGTCATTCCCGACCGAAAAGGCGGTCGTAAATGACCATTTTACGGTCGGGAATGACCCTTTCCCGACCGAAAATCGGTCGGGATGGGCCGGTCGGCATTGCTTCGGTCTAAAATATTTTTCCGACCGAAGTTCGGTCGCCCCGGGTTTTTTCCGACCGCCCAATCCCGACCGAAAATCAGTCGGGAGTTTCCCGACCGAAATTCGGTCGGGAATAGTTTAAATATTACTCCCGACCGAAAATCGATCGGGAGTAATATAAAATTATTTCCGACCGAATTTCGGTCGGGAGTAATATTTATATTTTTCCCGGCTGAAATTCAGTCGGGAATAATATTTAAACTATTCCCGACCGAATTTCGGTCGGGAATAAAACTCGCCAGAATAAAAAAAATTATATTCCGGTAATAATTACCGGAATATGATTATTTTTAATATTTTGAAATATATTCGATTTATTACACAATCTAAAACATTCTTTAGCTTTTTGTGTTGTAGATGGGCAAGTAAATTTTGGATTTATTGCTCAATCTAAAGCACAAAAAAGTTAAATAAGTGTTTATTTAAAATAGAAGAAAATGCTTGTTTCAAGTTGAAGAAAGAAGAGGAAAAATTTGTTTTGTGGAAAAAATTGTTTAAAGATGAAAGAATAAATTGTGTTTGTAGAAAACAATTCTTGGAATAAAGAGAAAGTTGAAAAATTAATGTAAAGTAGATGAAAAAATGAGGAGAATAATGAAGTGTATTTATAGGGAAAAGTTAATAATTTTGAATTTTCGTAAAATTTGAATTTTCTCCCAAGTCCTGTCAATTTTTTCGAGTATTCCCGACCGAATTTCGGTCGGGAAAAGTTTGAAATTTAAAAATTTAGTCAACTTGCCAAATTTTCAACATTTACCGACCGAATTTCGGTCGGCAAATTATTTATGACCAGAAATGGCCAAATTCCCGACCGAATTTCGGTCGGAAATACTTATGAATATTATTCTCAACCGAATTTCGGTCGAGAAAAATAGTAAATCTTTTTTTTCAATTTTTTGAAAAATCTTGATGTGTTTGTTAAGTATAACTATATAATCTCAAAAATACATTAATTGCACTAACAACTAGTTTGGTTAGTATTCTTTTAATTATGAAATTAATATAGATTAACATATAAGTTAAGTTAGTTTGGAGTTTTGCATATATAGTAATCATACATAGTATAGAGTATTCTCAATTGTCGATTAACATTTGTTTCAAACGTTAGTATAGAGAGGCTAATTTTGATATATATTAACATATGTTTAACATAATCGTAAATAGTTACATTATTAACAGCTACATATACCAATCTATTTATAAGTGACAATATAAATCGACGCTTCAAACGATTCTTCAACGTGCAACTATTTTTTATTTTTTATTTTTTCAGTAATATATAACTAATATTGATGTACTTGATCATTAAATCAACGATTTATCTAAAATTGAGAGCGAAATTGTGAAATTAAAAATATGAATATTATTCCCTACCAAAAATCGGTTGCCAATACCCCTAATTCCCTACCGAATTTCGGTCGCGAATAAGTATTTCCGACCGAATTTCGGTCGGGAATACCTATGAATATTATTTTCGACCGAAATTCGGTCGGGAATACTTAAGAATATTATTCCCGACCGAAATTCGGTTGGAAAAAGAGTAAATTTTACCTTTTTTTTTATCTTTTGGAAAATCTTGATGTGTTTGTTAAGTATAACTATAGAATCTCACTAAATACATGAATTGCACTAACATTTAGTTAGTTTAATGTTCTTTTAATTATGAAATTAGTATACATTAACATATAAGTTAAGTTAGTTTGGAGTTTCACATATATATTAATCATACGTAGTATAGAGTATTCTCAATTAGCGATTAGCATTTGTTACAAACGTTAGTATAAAGAGGCTAATTGTGATATATATTAACATATGTTTAACATAATCGTACGTAGTTATGTTATTAGCAGCTACATATACCAATCTATTTATAAGTGACAATATGAATCGACGCTTCAAACGATTCATCAATGTGCAACTAATTTTATTATTTTTTTTGATTTTTTCAGTAATATATAACTAATATTGATGTACGTGATCATTAAATCAACAATTTATCTAAAATGGAGAGCGAAATTGTGAAATTAAAAATATGAATATTATTCCCTACAGAAAATCGGTCGCCAATACCCCTAATTCCCAACCGAATTTCGGTCGCGAATAAGTATTCCCGGCCGAATTTCGGTCGGAAATACCTTTGAATATTATTCCCGACCGAAATTCGGTCGGGAGAAAGAGTAAATTTTACTTTTTTTTCGATCTTTTGGAAAATCTTGATGTGTTTGTTAAGTATAAATATAGAATCTCACTAAATACCTGAATTGCACTAACATTTAGTTAGTTTAATGTTCTTTTAATTATGAAATTAGTATAGATTAACATATAAGTTAAGTTAGTTTGGAGTTTCACATATATATTAATCATACGTAGTATAGAGTATTCTCAATTGGCGATTAACATTTGTTACAAACGTTAGTATAAAGAGGCTAATTGTGATATATATTAACATATGTTTAACATAATCGTAAATAGTTACGTTATTAGCAGCTACATATACCAATCTATTTATAAGTGACAATATGAATCGACGCTTCAAACGATTCATCAACGTGCAACTATTTTTTTTTCAGTAATACATAACTAATATTGATGTACTTGATCATTAAATCAACGATTTATCTAAAACGGAGAGCGAAATTGTGAAATTAAAAATATGAATATTATTTTCTACCGAAAACCGGTCGCCAATACCCCTAAATCCCTACCGAATTTCGGTCGCAAATAGTAACACCCACTTTCCCGACCGAATTTCGCTCGGGAAAAGTATTCCCGACCGAAATTCGGTTTGAAAAAGTATTCCCGACCGAACAGCGGTCGTGAATGCTCTTTTAAAACTTCCCGACCGAAATCTGGTCGGGAATACTTTTCCCGACCGATATTCGGTCGGGAAAACACCCGAATTCTTGTAGTGATAGTGCCCCTTCTGGGATCTGTAAATTTCAGTCACGTTCTTGGAATAAAACTATTTTTCTTTAAGGCTCAAGTGTCCTTGATCTTTAGCAATGTCGTTTCTTGACTGTCTGTACTTGAGCAAAGCCCTTTGTGTGTCGGATTTATTCCTTATATTTCCTTTTCCTTCCATATGTCGGGAGTCTTCTCCCAATTGCAATGGATAGGGGATTATCCCCTGATCATTGTACTATTCGTGTATGCCAGTTATTGCCTCCGTATTTTGATGGATATGGGAGTTTGCCCAAGGCATTTTTATTTTTCCTATGCCGGCTTGTCTCCTGCCTGTTCTCGGTGGATAACGGAGTTATGCCAAGGCATTTATATTTCCCGTATGCCGGCTTGTCTCCTGCTTATCACGGTGGATAGCAAAGTTATGCCAGGGCATTTGTAAATTTTGTATGGCGGCTTGTCTACTGCCTATCACGGTGGATAGCGGAGTTATGCCAGGCATTTAAAGATTTCGTATGCCAGCTTGTCTCCTGCTTATCTCGGTGGATAGCAGAGTTATGCCAGGGCATTTGTAGATTTCGTGTGCCGGCTTGTCTCCTGCCTATCTCGGTGGATATTGGAGTTATGCTAGGGCATTTGTAGACCTTTATCCTTTCTCGGTAGCGGACTCTCCCTAGTCTTTTTGGATTGCACCGATATTCTGTTCCTGTTATTAATCAGAAAAACAATCATTTCATATTAGGGATAATGAGTGGATTAAATCCACTGTTCATGTTCTGTCCCACTGAATAGAGAGTATCATCCTTGTTATCGGCAAGGATTTGTTTGTACCTGTGATGTATAAGAGATACATGTATACCTGCCAAAGAGATAATGATATGATATAATATTTTTGGATGTAGGTGTGCATGTTTGCACATCTTAGTCATTCCCTCCTAAGGGTAAGTACTTGTAGTAAAGCACGCCTATGTATCGCAATCGAGTATATTAATTGGAACGAAAATAAGGTTATAAGAGATAACGGTCGAAGGCTAGGTAAATCCTAACCCGCTTACGTATCCCGTTGCGTTGGAATCATACTGGCGTAGTTCCCCCCTGTTTTAATTACAGTCCATCCCAACGATGGGGCATTTAGGGAAATTTAAAAATATTCAACATTACTGAAAGTAAGGAATGTTCCAAATAGTTTTCCTATGTTGATTACTCTGGAGCCTGGTGGTTGTCATTTAAGTTCGCGGCTCCTCCTGGTCTTTGGGAGGGTGAGGGAAGTTATGTAACAGAGCCATCCTTCCTCATGATTGGCGATGACTTCCCCTACGCCTCCTGCTGCTGGGAACTTCATCTTTTGGTGGTATGTGGATACCGCTGCTCGGATGGCGTTGAGAGCCTGCCCACCTATAATGATGTTGTAGGCGAAAGGGTAATCCACGATTGTGTATTGGATGTTGATGGTCCTCTTGTGCGGCTCTTCCCCGAATGATGTTAGTAGATTCACCTATCCCAATGGTATCACCTCGGCACCTCTGAAGCCAACTAAAGGGGTGTGGACTCATTCCACCACGTGGTGTCCCAGCGCCATCTTCTCCAAAACATGTGCAAATATAATGTTCGTGGAGCTTTCGTTGTCTATCAGCACCTTGCGAACACCATAATTGGCAAAGTCAAGTTTAACAACCAAGAGAAAATCAAGTTTACCTGCCCGTATCGCCTCGGCAGTCAGGTACATGAGGTCCCTGTTCGAGAAGGTAATGTTTTCTGATGGTAGCTCATCCATCAGCGACATGAATCCGATATGGCGGTCCTCTTCCAGTCCTCTTGTAATCTTTTTCTTCTGGTTGGTGGAGTCTGCTCCAGTTGGCCCCCCACTGATCATGTTGATCACTCTTCTGGAGGGTGAGTTGACAATTACGTTACCACGCCCATTGGGGCCCTCTATGGACTGCGTATTGTTCCTTATAGGTGAGTGGGATTGATCCTCCTGGTCATCACAGTCTCTGTTATTTCGCACATACTCAATCAGCTTTCCTTCCTTAATGAGGCGCTCAATTTCATCCTTGAGATCTATATAATCTTTAATCTCGTGCTCTTTCTGTCAGTGGTACTCACAGTACTTCCTTGATCATTTGGTACCCTTAGTTTCTCTCAACTTCCTTGGTTAATCTTGGTGACTTGTTCCGGCCGCCTCTATCTCTGTTCCAACCTTCTCTGCCTCTGTTGCGACCAGACTGCTATAGGGTCTGCTTCATCGCCATCATATTGTCCTGGTATGTGGTATTATGAGCAAATCATTGATTTGGTCGATAGTCGATGATTTGAGCTTGATTAACCCCTGTGCGAACCTTTTATGCGTTATCGCATTGAACAAAATGAGTACCACCTGGTCGCCCTGTGGTTCATCCACCTTCATCACTTCATTATTGAATCTCTTCATAAACTCTTATAGGCTCTCTTTCTCCTTATGTTTCATCGCGTTCAGATGGTGCATGCTAGTCTTCATCATTTTCTGACTAAAGAATTGACTTTCCAACTTTTCCGTCATCTGTTCATAACTGGTGATTGACCCTATCTCGATCCTGTTGAACCAATCCAGAGTTGCCCCGGTTAGGGTAGTGGCCAAGATTTTTGCTTTGATACCATGCGAGAACCTATGCAAGTTCAGCACACTGTCAACACTGTGGATGTGATCCCTTGGATCGCTCTTTCCGTCATAAGCCTTGATGGTGGGAATCTTATCACCCTTGTCCAATACTTCTGCCTCAATCTTTGCACAAAATGGGTTCAAAGTTTTGTGGCCCTCTGCCAATGCCAGTTTTCAACTAACTTCCATCTTCTCACGGTCTAGCTGCTCCATTCTTCTAGCAATGTTTCTTCTTTCTCTTACTGGGTCAGTCCTTTCTTCTTCTTGCACCCTTGACCTAGAACGGTCTCTCGTGTTGTCACTCGCGTCTTCACGCTCATTATCCCTAATTCCAGATGCAAGTCCTCCCCTAGCCCAAGATTCCTGGGGTAGTGGTGGGGCGCCGCCTGCTCCCCTACCATTCAGGCGCGACATCAAGGTTTCTAAGGCTGTCTTCAGTGTGGCCTGAATCATGGCGTTGATCTGTGCCACGATCTCCGGTGCTAACGCGGCAGGTGCCGCAGGCTCATGTCCGACTCCTCTCGATGCTTGAGGCTGAACGAGTTCGTTATGTCCTCTCCTCGGTGCTGGGGCCGGAATAGGCGGCGGGGGTGCACTTTCTCCCATTGAATTGTCAACCACTAGTCTAGTAGACTGCGAGCGGGTCATCCTTCTTTGCATTTTGACGTCCTCGTCTAGGAACTTGGTGTTCTCGGTGCCACTTGTTTAATAATATCTCGTATATATATATATATATGTATATAGTTACAAGAGTATTACAACGAGTATACTATTAACTAGGCCTACTCTAACTATGTTAGTCTCGAATAGGCTTGGTCCGGAACACCTCGAACTGACGTCCGATGCAACGTCAGATGTCGGAGATATATCAGAGATGACGTCAAAGATTATGTCGGGGACGACATCGTATCCTATATGTCTAGAAAGATCTCCTGGATATATTGAAGATGGTACAGGTGATATATATCGGAGATATATATCGGGTTTGATATCGAACTCTATATCGGGAATGATCCCCGACATAAATAAAACCTGAGCCTAGCCCGTTGCAGGTCTAATACAGGAAATACTCATATCATATATATATATATATATATACACAGAAAACTTGAGACATTTACGATTATGGTGCAAAAGATATTAAAGATAAATAAATAACAGTGACGAGTTGTAATCAGCAAATAATTAATACATAATAATAATGATGAGATAAGAGATCAAATAAAACAAACCTCTTGCGCAATTTCACCAGCTTCGACGTAGGATTTGCGGGCTCGGGCAAGTAGACCAATGGAGGCATAAGCGTAGGCCCCACCAGCGAGGGCAATTAAGGGAATGATGGATAGAGTCACCAAACTTGTTTGCCAAACTCTGGAGAAACCAATCGCAAATGCAGCTACAAATCGGCTTATGTAGTGCAAAAAGTTCCCCACCTGTCACCCCCCACAACATTTTGAACAATAAAAACTCAATTTATTTTAGCAATAAATTGACATTGTTCACAAATCCTTTAAAAAAGTAATTTAAAGTACACAATATGTACTAGCCTATAAAGTACACAATTATGCTTAGTTCTCCCGTCTCCCCGAAACTCAAGGACACAATATGTACTAGCCTAAAGAGCCGATCATGTCAAGTAAGGTCGCATTTGTTGTGTTTGTAGTAAGTTAGTAACTATTGAAAAAACAACTTTAAATATTAAAATATAGTAAGACATAATTCTTCATCCTTAAATCATAAAGATCCTTGTAACTTAATTACGGCAAATAATATATGAGAAAGATTTTATTTTGTTTATGGGCTCATAATATTTGTTCTTACGTACGGTACTTTTATTTAACATTACTAAGTAAGATTAACATTATTCCTAGTATCAATTCTTGCAAGTTGTAGAATCATAGTTTCGTTAAAATAATTTAAAAGTACGAAACCATTAAAATGAAGTTTCCACACTTTAATTTTTATATATCTCCTTTTATCTATTTGATGTATACAACTCTTTACTATATATATTTTTACATTAATGAGAATTGATATACAGGATACTCTAATTATATTTACCATCAATTCTTCTTGTGGTGTCCTTGTGTTGCTTTTTATGATTTATAATAAGGAGATAATACATAATTAAATTTTATTCATGAAGAAAGCCCCGTTGAACTGAGGAAATGGAATACTTCTTGGGATTGCCTTCCATATAGCTGGGAAGAAAATTATATTCAACTTGTGCTTCTAAAGCACCTTATCCTTATTGTGGGGTTTTTGTTTTCACTGTTTTTTTTTAGATAAGATAAGCTAAGTAAAAGCAACAATTGTAAATAACTATTAGATGTTTGCAGATGCTTATATAAATCTACTTGTAAGATTTTCTACTGAAAAGCATTTATTTGGTGTTAGTAATTGATATTTTTCTTATATTTATCTTAAATAAAAAGAATAGAGAAAATTACAAGTTCCAAGGATGGGGTGCTTTTAGAGAGAAGTTGTTTTAGAATTTAAAAATACAATGCTACTTTCTACTAAGTGGAAAGGAAGTCAAAAAAATAAAAAAGTATTTCTTTCTTTAAAATCAATTAAACTTTACTCAACTCCATGAATAAAAAGGGGCTCAAAGTAGATCTTTGGTGTAAGCCAATTATAATTGGGAAGGCGTCTGCAAAACCGCCATAATTTCGAAGACTTGCCACTATATTTTCGTACATATCTTTTATAATATTGCAAAGTGGACTAGCTAATATCAACTTATTTTGTAACTTATTGCCCTTTGGCTTAACTCCGACATATGTTTTGTTTAATATTATAACTTCCTGACCGAACATTCTGCACACACACATATATATATATTAAACTTTTATATATAGCCCTTGTAATTTATTTGGTGGAATTAATAATAATCCATGGTAAAAAATAATTCCTAGTTTAGCCTCAGATGAGAAACACCAAAAATGGTTTAAAGTGCATGGTCAGACTTTGTCCACCCAGCTAGGTAATAAGAATAACATTATGTCACATACACACAAGTTTAATTCAATGCAGCAAACTGATTATTGATTTTCTCAAATTGTAAGACAATAGTTAGTTTAAGGTCTCATCGAGAGTATCTATCTGAAAGGGCAAGCATTCTGGCAATGTTAGAACAACATTGAGATTTCAATGTTAGAGTAACATTGGTTGACATAAGCTTTTCTACAATCTTGTTTTAATAACTTAATTATTATTTTGCCTTATTCACTTAACTAACTTAGTTCCACAGTTGATTGTCTTTGATTATTATTCAGGAAACAAGCTTATCATAGGTTGATCGTTCAAAGTTTCCATTATTGAAAGTTTCCTTAGTTAAGTTGACCGCTCAACTTAAAAGGAAAGAAGTGTTCGAGTGCAACTAGGAAACGTCCAAGATGAGTTCTGATTTGAAGAAGGAGACTTTTCTTAGTTAGTTTACTAACGAAGGAACTTTTACTCAAGAATGACTGCGAGAACTTGGAAGATGAGTTCAACAAGGAAACTAGAAGAATTACCAACCGTGTACAATACACCTTGAAGTCCAAGTCAAGAACCTATATATAAGTGTGAAGTATATCAAGACAAACACGAGACAGGAGCTAATCAATCCGAGAGATTTATTTACAAGTTGTTGATTGTTGTCTTACTTTTGTAAAGTTTCCGAGTTGTTAGATTAGTTCTAGGTTTTGAATTAAGAAAGGAATTTTTGTCTCCTTTGTTGAGTTCGAGCAATTCGAGAGTGAGGAACTTGAGGGTTGTGAAAACTCGAGCAAACACATTTGTTAAAACCTTCGTGGTTATTTTGCCTACGGCTCGGAAGTTAATATTAATATATTCACTTTTTAAATTATGTGTTTGTTTATTTTCGCTGCACTATTATTCTGGACCGTTGTTAAATTAAAATTGTTAAGTTAACAACGTTTAAGTATTAACCCGATCCACAACTTCAATTGGTATCAGAGCCAAGCACCAACTCCACCGGTGTTTGGCGTTGATACGAAAAGATGGACAACACAAACCCCAATACCAACATGTTACAAATATTGGAAGGACCATACAATTATTCTTATTGAAAGATCAAACTCAGGGTCCACATCAAATCCATTGACGTGAGAGCATGGGAATCATTTATCTACATAGAAATGAAGATGTAGATCTGGTACCTAAGCCCAAGGCACAGTGAACAGCCAATGAGATTGCTCTGTACAACTTCAGTGAAAAGGCTTTCAATGCTATTTTCAGCTGGGTAGGTAAATCATATGTTTAAACTTATTCAAACCTACAATACAGCTAAATGTGGGTGGGATATTCTTGAATTGCATTGTGAGGGAGATGTGACTGTCAGAGACTCTAAACATAGAAAGTTACTTAGGGACTTTGAAGAAATAGAGATGGGCGAAGATGAAAGCATTGATAGTTACTTTGAAAAATTACTCGATATAGCTAATTAGTATCAGAACCTATGTTTTGTTATCTCTAATAAAACTATGGTCTACAAAGCGTTTAGATCCTTGTCTTCTAAATTCACTGTGAAAAGGATTGCCATGAATGAGTCTAGAGATCTTGCCAATATGGAGTTTCAAACTTTAATGAACACTTTAAAGGAATTTGAAATAGAATTTCTAGGTAAGTCTAGTAAACAACTTGCTATAGTCTTACTTGGAACTAGCTCAGATACCCCTGGAAGTGATGATGATGAGTATGAATTAATCTCTTCTAACTATGGAAATTTTACCAAGAAACTCAGTAAACTAGGTTACAAAGATATAAGCAAAGAAAAGCAAACTGGTAATTCCAGCCCTGGTTACAAGAAATTACCCCCTAAATTCAGTAAGTACATGGCATCAAAGAGCACTCCAAGATAACTTTTGGATTAATGCCATGCAGGATGAGCTATTACAGTTTACTAAAAACAATGTCTAGATTTTGGTACCTAGACCATCTAATGTAAATGTAATAAGGACTAAATGGATCTTTAAAAACAAAAGAATGAGGATGATATAATTGTTGGGAACAAAGCTAGGCTTGTTGCTCAGGGGTACACGCAAGTAGAAGGAGTTTATTTTTTGATGAGACATTTACTCCAGTAGCTAGGATAGAATCTATTAGGTTGTTTTTAGCTATTGCATGTTGTCTTAAAATCCAATTATACCAAATGGATGAAAAGGGGGATTTCCTAAATGGGCTAATTGATAAAGAAGTATTTGTAGAACCGCCTAACAGATTCACTGACCCTAAGTACCCCAACCATGTGTACAATCTTGAGAAAGATCTATATAGTCTTAAACAGGCACCTAGAGCATGGTATGAAAGACTTACAGAATTTCTCTTAAGTCTTGGCTTTGTTAGAGGTGATGGAGACAAAACACTATTTGTTTTGAAGAAAAAATATGATATCTATATAGCTCAAATTTATGTGGATGATATCGTGTTTGGTTCTACTAACAATTATATTTTAGAAAAGTTTGTTGAATCTATGGCAGGAACATTTGAGATGAGTAGGATATGAGAATTAAATTTCTTTCTTGGTCTCCAAGTGAACAGGTACATGCATATTCTTGAACTAGGAGAAGTATGCAAGGAATTTGGTAAAAATGTTTGAACTTGCAGATTCAAAACCTTGTAAGACTCCCATGCTTGCCTCAGTAAAGATCACCAGAGATGAAACATGAACTAATGTTGATCCAACATTGTACAGATCAATGATAGGCATTTTGCTTTATTATCTGCTTCTAGACCTGATATAATGTTCTCTGTTTGTGTATGTGCAAGCTACCAGGCTTGTCCAAAGCAGTCTCACTTGATTGTTGTAAAGAGAATTCTTAGATACGTATCTTGAACTTTGTCCCTTGGCATCTGGTATTCATTTGACACTAACAGTAACCTTTTAGGTTTCAGTGACTCAGTATGGGCAGGTGATGTTGATGATAGGAAGCCCACAAGTGGAGGATGTTTTTATCTGGGGAACAATTTGGTCTCATGGTATATGAGAAAGCAATACTGTGTGTCTCTATCCACTACTAAATCAGAATACATAGCAGCATGCAGTTGTGTTACCCAGCTTGTATGGCTCAAACACATGTTGCTGGATTATGGGTTAGATAGTGACACCTTATGTTATGTGACAATCTTCAGTATTTCTAAGAATCTTGTGCAATATTCTAGGACTAAGCATATAGACATAAGGCATCATTATCTGAGATACATGGTTGAGGACAAGCTAATTGACATTGAACACATTGGGACAAACAATCAGCTTGCTGATATATTCACTAAGCCCTTAGATTCGGAGAGGTTCTTTAGTTTAAGAAATTCTCTTGGCATGTGCATTGTGTAAGAATGTTAGTACACCATTGTTGACATAACACTACTATCTAGCGCTGGTTATTGGTTGTGGTGTGTCCTTAACTCTTTTATTTTTCTTTTTGCATTCTTTCTTTATTGCATATCCCATCTTTGTTTGGTCATGTTTTGGTTTGTGTGGTTAATCTGTATGCATAGCTAAATTGGCTGGTGAATAGGTTCATATCAAAAGTTTTGTAAAGTAAAAACTTTGTTGTTGCTCTGTGGATGTTAACCTAACATCATGAGAAGCTGGGATGCACAGAGTCCACTACTTTGGTGTTATTCAGTTGTGACTTATCCATGTTTAGGTTTAGCAGGACATGAATAGAAGTTGGGGTACATGATATTGAGAGCTTCAATGTTATTCAGTTGTTCTTATGTTCATGTTTTGTTATATTTGGCCAAGGAAATGCATTATGGTGATCCTTTCTACTGTGATGTTTGGAGTTTCGACTGCCTCACATTTAGTAGCAGTGATCACTTGGTGTTTCTCTTGAAAAATAGGTTGGTCAACATGTATGCATAAGGAGTTGGAGTGATGAAGTATATGATAAGTGTATTATCCTCATTCAATTACCTTGTACTTGCCTAATTTATAGCTGATAATAAATTTGTTGGGGTGTGTAGAGTCTTGTGCTACCCACATTCAGAGATGATATTATCCTTTTTTAACATTCTTCAGTTTTAGTTCAAAAAGAGTTTATGAAAATTGCCAAAGATTTGAATTGATATGTCCTGATCCCAGTCAGTGAAGCTGCTCGTACTTGGTTACTATCTACCAATGTTGACTTTACATTGTTGCATTCATTCTAATTCTATTTTTTTGTCGGTTTGAGCTTAGGGGGATTAGTAATTCTAATTCATGTGTTGAGGCATACACTTTGGGTGACCATACTGCAGGTAAACACACTGGTTTGTGCTCATCTATGATTTTTTCCCTTGGATATTTATATCTACTATCTTTGTGTGTTTTCTGCCAGAAGTGTCACTTGCTCATAACGATGATCTTAAACTGTGTCTTTTGTACTCATGTGCTTTGATGAAGTTTCAGATCAGTTTCATAAATATCTCACGCTCTCACATGAAGTTGTTTTGGATGAAGCCCTGCACCTTCAACTTTCTACCCTGCTGTTAACTTACCAATGTTAGTCTAACATTGCAACGCTGTGACTTATAAGTTTTCAATTTTGGAAACTGCTCTGGTCACGTGTTAACCTAACACTGACACGTGGGTAAGTACTGTGCGCGAGAACGTGTGACAGTGGTCCGATTATTTTGGTAACATGTTACAACACCACTATCACCACTCTTCATATTCGATTGTTATATATTTTACCCTAATCCCTTCTAATTCTTCACGCTTTCTAAATAGAATTTGTGCAATCAAAATTACTGTGAACTCAAACTCTCTTTTTCTCTTCAAAATTACTCTAACAATGGTTCGCAAGTCTTCAATTAATGCCCTTGTAGATGCTGCTGAGTAGATTGAGCAACCACAAAGGTACAATACCAGACATGCACCAACTGAAACTGCCGCCACTGCTGCTCCAAAGAAGAAAGTTACATATCAAAGGCGCAAGGGAAAGAAATCAGCAAAGGGTGATGTTGGTTCAACATCGGAAGTGCTGAGAATACCTCCACTCCCACCAACACAGAAAACGAGGTAATGATGGCTAACACTACTCAAAATTTAACTGATGAGGTTAGTATTGAGAGGGAGAATGAGGCCCCTATTGTGGTTGTGGGTGAGTCTGAGGTTATTTCTGAGGTTCATGAGGAGAATGTTGGGATTGTGTCTGAGGTTGTGACTGAACAAGCTGTGAATCTTGAGGTGAATGCTGATATTTCTGCTGCTGAGGGTAATCTTGTTGAGGAAACTGCTGCAAAATTGGGTACTACTAAGGGTACCTCTGTTGATAATGGTGATGAGGGTAATAAGGAACCTGTAGAGGTTGAGAGAGAAGAAGAAGAAAGCCTTACATTGGCTACTCTAGCTAATGTTGCTAGAAAGAGAAAGGCTAAGCAAGTGATGGTTACTTTTGAGTCTAAGTCAGAAGAAAAAGAAGAAGATGAAGAGGAAAAAGAAGAAGAGGAAGAGGAAAAAGAGGAATAAGAGGAGGAAGTTGAAGAAGAAGATGAACTTGTGGCTAAGGATCCCGCTAATGTTACTCCAACATCAGACAGTGATGAGTAATGTGGTGAAATGGAGGGTGAGTACCCAAGAAGCCATATTCTGCCTTCTATGTGTCTGTGGAAGCAGAGGAACAATGGAAGGCTTATTAGGCCAAAATAATCCACAAGGAAAGGGAAATAAAAGAGGAAAGTTTTAAGGAAAACATAATCTATGAGCTGCTGGAAGCAAGAGGTGTGCTGGGATCAGTGATGAATCACTCATCATATGTTCCTAATGTCATCAAAGAGTTATATATAAACCTCTCCCAATGGGTGTGCCACCAGAAATCTCCCAAGTATGGAAAGGCTTGGGTTAGGAAGAGTGTTTTTAACATAAGCCCCTCTACCATAAATGAAGCATGGAGTCTTCCTGATCTAGAAGACTAAAATGATCCAAGCATGGATGAGATCATCATTGATCTCACTGGTGGGCTAACCAAGAAGTGGAATGACAGCTTTTCCACATCAAAGCTAACTTCTTTGAGTGTTGTACTGCACAAGATTTCTACCTACAACTGGCTTCCATCTTCCAACACAACAGTGATGACCAAGGAGTCTGCAAAACTGGTGTTTGTGTTGAAGAATGGACTGAATGTCAACATAGGGGAAAAGGTGCTGAGAGCAATGAAGGAAGCCACGACAAAAGCTAAGGGAAACATTCCACATCCCTCTATAATCTCTAGCATCTTGGTGAAACAAGGGTTCAAGACCTTGAAGATAGTGGGGTGGATTAAAACAATGCCAAAATGTCTATCACTAGGAGCTACTTCATACAGGTGAGGATACAAGATCTATCATGGAATCCAAAAGATGGAGCTGGTCCAAGCAGAAAGAAGAAGAAGACTCACAAGTTTGCTGCTTCTTCAGTCCCTATTTCCAGTGGTGATAGCTGCTCAGTGATAGCTGATGCTTTTGTGGAAGAAACTCTCATCTGGTTGGACAGGGAGTATAAAGTCACTCAAAGGGAGATTGCTGACAAGCAATTTAGGCTTCAGGAGATTGGCAGCCTCAGAAAACATCTCAAGGATCTGCATTCCCCACAAAAAGGGGGAGAGTAGATCAATTTTTAATTTCCGAGCTTTAAATTTTATGTTTCTTATCTTAATTTGAACTATTTCTGTTTTTCTTGAACTGATTGTTTCTATTTTTCTGTTTTATCTTTATTCTGATCAAGGAGTGTGTTCCTTATTATAGGTATGGCATGTAGTTAAGTTTACTGCATTTTGGTTCTTTGTAATTCTACTTATGCAGACTTGGATTTTTGTTACAAGTTCTAACCCTTCTACAGGTGCTATCTGATGTTAAGATAACAATGAGAATTTCAATGTTAGAAGAACATCTGGCTGGTTTCAATGTTAAGCTAACATTGATAAGGTTGGATGTTATGACAACATTGAAAATATCAATGTTAGAACAACATTGTGATTAAACCCTTCTAAAATTAAGGGGGAGTTACTTGGTTAACAATTGTTCTTAGTTTGATAAGTTGGTTTCTGGATTTTTGATCTGGATGAACAAGTTCTAGGGTTTTGTGAAATAAGGCAAAAAGGGGGAGATTGAAAACACAAGCATTCTTACAATGTTAGAATGACATTAAGATTTCAATGTTAGAGTAACATTGGTTGACATAAGCTTTTCTACAATCTTGTTTTAATATCTTAATTATTATTTTGCCTTATTCACTGAACTAACTTAGTTCCACAGTTGATTGTCTTTGATTATTATGGAAACAAACTTACCATAAGTTGATCGTTCAAAGTTTCTATTATGGGATGTTTCCTTAATTAAATTAACCGGTCAACTTAAAAGGAAAGAAGTGTTGGAGTGCAACTAGGAAACGTCCAAGATGAGTTCTGATTTGAACAACGAGACTTTCCTTAGTTAGTTTAATAACGAAGAAACTTCTATTGAAAAGGACTGCGAGAACTTGGAAGATGAGTTCAACAAGGAAACTAGAAGAATTACCAACCGTGTACAACATAACTTGAAGTCCAAGTCAAGAACCTATATATAGGTGTAAAGTACATCAAGACAAACACGAGACAAGAGCGAATCAATCCGAGAGATTTATTTACAAGTTGTTGAGTATTGTCTTGCTTTTGCAAACTTTGTGAGTTGTTAGATTAGTTCTAGGTTTAGAATTAAGAAAGCCATTCTTGTCTGCTTTGTTGAGTTCGAGCAATTCGAGAGTGGGGAACTTGAGAGTTGTGAGAAACACCTTTGTTAAAACAGTCGTGGTTATTTTGCCTACGACTTGGAAGTTAATATTAATATATTCACTTCTTAAATTCTGTGTTTGTTTATTTTTGCTGCACTATTATTCTGGACCGTTGTTAAAGTAACATTGTTAAGTTAACAACGTTCAAGTATCAACCCGATCCACAATTTCACTATAAAAAAAGGTCTCATCGAGAGTTGGCGGTTTGATGGAATCAAATCGGGTATTTGGTTTGGAATCTAATTGGGTATTAGGTTTGGAATCAAATCGGGATAATTCCATCAAATGCCCTGAACTATAACGACTTTTGTAGACCACCCCCTAAAGTTTGTAAATAAGCACTTTTCCCCTAACCTTTGCTAACTTGTTCGAGTTGCCCCCTGACAATTTTCTGACCAAAAAATCGCCGGATTTTTTTTTTTTTTTTTCAGAATCTTCTCCTCGTCAAGACGGTTCCGGTAGTGGTGAGAGTATCGAAAAATTCAAAGCCATTACACATTTTTTCTGGAAATTCGACGAAATAAAACTAAATTTCCCGTGTAATGACTTTGAATTTTGCAATACCGTCACCACTACCAGAACCGTCTTGACGAGTAGAAAAGTCGATTAGAATAAAAAAACAAAGTTCGACAAAAAATATTCGGCAATCCGCGGCGGCATAATGGCGGGTTGTCGGAACTTTTTGGCCAAAATTCCTAAATTTGGACTCAATATTCTCCTCATCGAAAAGGTTCCGTTAGCGGTGACAGTATCGAAAAATTCAAAGCCATTACACAGGAAATTTAGTTTTAATTCGTCGAATTTCTGGAAAATGTGATGAACACCTTCAATATATTCTGGAAATTCAACGAATTAAAGCTAAATATTCCATGTAATGACTTTGAATTTTGCGATACCGTCACCACTACCGGTAATTTTTTTGTCGGTAATTTTTTTGTGGGCAAATTATTATTTCTGCCCAGTAACTTTGCAAAAAATTACTTTATGCCCTTTTTTTCCCGAGTCGACTTTTTTCTGCCCTGCTAGTTTGCATTTTTCTATCAAAAATGCCCAATTTCAGCCACATCAGCTAAATTACTGATGTGGCTGCCCAGTCAAGAAAGTGATGCGCCTAGTCAATAAGTTGCTATAGCCACGTCATATTTTCATCCCTAAAAACGTTTTTTGGACTAATCCTTGTAATATTAAAAATTGTACTTGAACCCCATAATAAATTGCACTTTGCACCCCTAATATATATATATATATATATATATTAAACACACATATATATATATATATATATATATTCATTTTTTTATATCTTAAAAATATTTTAAAAATAATAAAGGTTTTAATAATTTCTAAAAATTGTAAAAACCAAATAAAAATAAAATACATTAATTAAAAAAAATATAAAAATGTCATCATATAGATAATAATAATAAACATATATATATAAATAATAATAAAAAAGCTATATATATAGATAGTAATAATAAACATATATATATATATATATATATATATAACTTTTTATAAATAATAAAGATTTTAACAATATATTAAAAAATAGAAAAAAATTAAATTAAAATAAATACAATTAAAAAAAATGCTAATCTTCATCCCGTACACCCCCCCCCCCCACCCCCCACCCCCGCCGTAACCACCACCGTTGCCCCGCCTCCACCACCATCAACCCAATCACTCACATCAGCCACTGCCCCACCTCCAATTCGTCGACATCATCACTGCTCCTCGATCTCGCGTCATCACCAGCCCCAATTTTTCGTCGCCCGGAGCTCAAAAATTCCGATTTCGCCGGATGGAGGAAAGGGGGAGGATGTGCGTGATAGTCGGCGGGGAGGAGGCATCGCGTGATGGAGGAAAGAGGGGGATGTGAGTGAGGGGGGGGGGGGGGGGGGAAGATGACTTAATTTTTTATTTTTTTTTGGATTTCACTAATTGAAAAAATAAATCTTCATTTAATTATTTTTTATTTATTAAAGTATTTATATATTTTAATAAGTATTACGAAAATATAAGTTCATTTAAAACATTTATTATTTATAAATATTTTAATATATATATATATATGTTTATTATTATTATCTATATATATAGCTTTTTTTATTATTTATATATATGTTTATTATTATTTATATATATGTTTGTTATTATTATCTATATATATAGCTTTATTATTATTATTATTTATATATATTTATATTATTTTTCCAAATAGTTATATATAAGTTTTTATATATATAAATTTTTAATATTTATATACATATATATATATATATATATATATATTTTGGGGCCAAAGTGCAATTTATTTTGGGGTGCAAGTGTAATTTTTAATATTACAAGGATTAGTCTAAAAACATTTTTTTGGGCTGAAAAATATGACGTGGCGTGACAACTTATTGACTAGACGTAGCACTTTCTTGACTAGGCTGCCACATCAGCAATTTAGCCTATGTGGCTGAAATTGGGCATTTTTGATAAAAAAAAATGAAAACTAGCAGGGCATAAAAAGTGGGCTCGTGAAAAAAAGGGCATAAAGTAATTTTTTGCAAAGTTATTGGGCAGAAATAATAATTCGCCCTTTTTTTGTCCGTAAATTTTCATGGGGCAACTCAAACAGGTTGGCAAAGGTGAGGGGGTAAAGTGCTTATTTATAAAATTTAGGGGGTGTTATCCAAAAGTCGCTATAGTTTAGGTGGTTTGATGAAATTATCCCTTCTCAATTTATAAGACAATAGTTACTTTAAGGTCTCATCGAGAATATCTATCAAAAAAAAAAGGTCTCATCGAGAGTTGGCGGTTTGAAGGAATCAAATCAGGTATTTGGTTAGGAAACTGGAAAAACACAACCAAAATCCCGATCAAATGAATGGATGCAATCGAATCGATTTAGATGCAATCTGACTGAGAACTTAGTTGTGTCATATGTGAGCTTTTTGTCACATGAAAAGAATGCAATACAATTAAGGGCGGGCTTATACTTATTTACGTAACCGTGTCGTGCGATTGAATATTTCGGGAGGTAGAAAGGGTATAGGTCTCGCACAATAGTACCTTCTCATTTTTCGAACCTGTATAGGTACTCCGTACTCGTTCGTCTAGTTCGTCATTTCAGTTTATATGCATATATTTATTGATGTATTAATAGATAATATGTTTATCCCAAAGTAGACAAAGGCCATATTAATATTATATATTAAATTATCAAGATTTTAAGTAACTTAATTAACTATAAAACACAAATTTGGGATAATTAAATGTATCCCTAAAATTTAAAAGATTATTCATGTCATAATTATCAGTAGTAATACAATATACCTTTTCGGAAATGGCGTCCTGCACAACGATAATGTCTGTTGTGATGGCAGAAATGATTTCTCCAGTAGAAGCTTCAGTGTCGAAAAGGGTAATATCTTGATTTAACATAGACTTCAAATATGCCATTCTCATCTTTGCAGCTTGTCTTCCCCCCGTATGCATCCAACAAGCTACCTCTGTTATAATTAAGTAATTACCACGTGCTTCAATCAATTAATTAGGGGATGAAAACATTTATTGATGATACCCAATAGTACTTGAGAGCTAGATCTCGGAATTTTATGTAGTGACATATTTAGCCCAAACCATATAAATATTGGATAAATAGCAAAAACTACCCCTGTGTTATCTCTAATTGGCAAATAACCCCATGTGTTATTTTAATGGGCAAAAAAACCCCTTTGTTATTCCAAGATTAGCAAATATACCGCTACTACAGTCAATTAATCCGCACCTACTGAGATTGATCTCAAAATATGAATTTTATTGTATTTCTTTGATACATATGAAACTAATGATGTTCAAATTAAATTGTATGCTTATTTTTGTTTATTTATTTTGAAAAAACAAATAGTTTTTTTAATCTGTAAAAATATAAGTACGGTACCGATTAATTTAATTATGTTCTTATACAGTTTTACAAAATTCGAAAAAAATTATAACACAAATTATAATATTTATTGTAATAAGCATATGTTTATTATAAAAAGTATAACACGTATAAATCCTTAATTATTGATTTTGGCATTATAAAATATGTTATGAAGGGGGTTTTTGCTAATATTTGAATAACACAGGGGGGTTTTGCCTATTAAAATAACACAGGGTGTTATTTGCCAATTAAAGATAACACAGGCCTAGGGGTAGTTTTTGCTAATAGATTTATAAATATTTATAATCAATGCACACGTTCTAATTAAAAGGAAGCTTTGATAGTTTGACACAACACTCCATTGTGTGATGTGAAAACAGGCCGTTCGTTATTTATCAAAGGAGCATTTCGCAAAGTATAAATTAAAATAGACATGAATCGATAAATTTGATTATCTATTTTGTCACTAGGGTGATGCAATAAGTACCTACTTAATAATAAATGTGAATAATTCGCCTATTTATTTCTTATTGAGGATAGCGGCATATATTTTACGTAACACATGCCATAAAATGTCATTAGCTAAAAAAAATAAAAATCAATCTCATTAAGTTTTATACCAAATTAGCCCTAAAGTGGTTCCAAGAGACCCAATCCTAAAAATAATCTTTAAAATATATATCGGCAGGGCAATCACCTGTCCATGATGAAAACAAAATGACTATGCTCAGGTACACAAAATCCAACGAAAACTGCAAATTTCAGAGAAAAAATATAATATTAATAGCTAGACCAAAACAACTAATAACAATTGGGCGAATTACTTTTTTGCCCTTTATAATAGGCTAAAGTTGCCTTTTACCCTTTATCTTTGCGGGCTTCACTTTTATCCTTTAACTCCTATTTTTTTGACAAAAAATGCCCAATGGACTTTTTCATAGTCACGGTCCTATTTTTTTGACCAAAAATGCCCTTTAATTGTTTTCGGGAAAAAATCGAAACTAGTCCTTTATTGTGTCCTAGTTACAGTTTTGGTCCTTTATTGTGTCCTTGTTTTATTTTGGTCCTTTATTGTGTATTTCACTACAATTTTGGTCCTCAAGAAGAAGTCAGAGTCGAAAATATCACGTGGGAGCACTTGCCGGCCAAAATAATTTTTTTTTTAATTCCCACATGCAAATTCACATGTGGAAACGCTGGTTTCAATTTTTTTTTTTTATTTAAAATTCTGACCCGGCCAACCCGATTTGACCGGGTTATCCGGATCGGACGGGTCAAAATTTTAAATAAAAAAATTAAAATTGTTGTTCCAACATGCGAATATGTTTGTGGAAAATTCAAAAAAATTGAATTGAGGCAACACGTGCTCGTACATGACATTTTCGACTGAGATTCCATCTGAAGGACCAAAATCGTACTGAAACACACAATAAAGGACCAAAATAAAACAAGGACACAATAAAGGACGAAAACTGTAACTAAGACACAATAAAGGACCAATTTCGATTTTTTCCCATTGTTTTCAAAGATTTTTTAGTAATAAAAAATAAAAAATTATTTTTTAATTAAATTCAGTTTTGAAAACAAATTTAATATAGTTTACTTAAATTTAATTTAATTTTCCAATAAGTGATAATTTTCCAAAGTGAGGAACTGAGCTAATTCGGGGGTGCGAAGTGATTATTAACCATGTTTTTTTGTTATTTTTTAAAAAATATATAAAGATTTTTCTTAATTATCGCTTATTGGAAAATTAAATTAAATTTAAGTAAACTATATTAAATTTGTTTTCAAAACTGAATTTAATTAAAACAAATAATTTTGTAATTTTTATTACTAAAAAGTTTTTTAAAAAATTAAGGGGTATTTTTGGTCAAAAAAATAGAACCGGGCCTGTGGAAAAGCCCATTGCGCATTTTTGGTCAAAAAAATAGGAGTTAAAGGGTAAAAGTGATGCCCGCAAAGATAAAGGGCAAAAGATAACTTTAACCTATTATAAAGGGCAAAAAAAGTAATTCGCCTATAACAATTTACGCAAATATATATGGTACGTAATACAAACCGATCAATAAAAATAAGCAAATCACGGTTAATCGTGTATGAAATATATAGATTTATATACTCTCTTGTAGACAAATATCTATGTGATTTCACATATATATAGTTGCATAAAGCTCTACTTGATAGTTTCATATCAAAACGGATATTTTGCATCATATAAATAATGCATAGGTGAGTACTATAAGAAGTAATGTGCTTATTCCGTACTTAAAAACAAAAAAATGTGCTTATTCCGTAACGCAACAAGGTTGTGCACAAAAACCCAAGTTAGTTCTGGCTTATAACAAAAAGAAGAAAATGATATGCATATATTTATAATATAGATGTGTGTGTGTGTGTGTGTGTGTGTGTTTTTACACATGTACATGTATTGTTACCTTTGCAACTCTATGAGAAACATCGTCAGGGTAAAGATAGGCTCCGCCAACGACATTGATAATTTTTGCAAAGAAAATGAAGAAAATGGGGACGGAGGCGCCGTGCACGCAGGCACCAATAGATCCAAAAAACATCAACAAATAGTCGTAACCATCTGCGAACGCGAAAAGTTTCCGAAATGCAACTTTGTTTACTTGGCTTTTCTCTTTCTTACAAGTGGTATCATCTGTTGAAATCATTCTTAGTTTCATAACGATTTAATCGTATTCTTAAGTATTTTCTTTGAGGGCTAAGAAAAGTGGAGGAAGAAGATATGTTGGTTTACTTTTATTGAGTTATAGGGTTTATTCAGTTGAAAGTTTGTGCGTTTGTTGTAAATTGTTAAGTTATCATAGCCGTTGAATTTGTGATGTTAGGTTGAGAGATCATTTGCTTATTCAATCTTCAATTATCAGTATTTCATATTCTAATAAAGTTCCTTCGAAATGTTCAACGCCACGCCAATTCTCTTTAGAATGGGTTGGAGCAGATTTTTGGTAGTTGCTCTCATTTTTTTTTTTTTTTTTTGTTTTTTTGGCCAAATAAGTGGAGGAGCACTTGTTTTATTTGTGTTTCCGTTAATGTTTTTTTTAGTAATTCCTTAAGCTTTTGCAAAACACCCCTCATAAACAGGAAACCTCTAGTGTCTTGCCCAAGTTGCAAAAAAGAACCTCTTTCTTCTGTTTTTTTCACGCGAATTTGGCAAAAAATGCCTCTTGTATTAAAATCACATGGACTCGGGTAGGGGTGTTCGCGGGGTTTTGGCGGGTTCTCAACGGAAAAGACACCATACCACTACAAGATTTGGGGGTCTTTAGGGACCGCCCGTGCGGTCCCTAAAGACCTCCGGGCGGTCCCTAAAGACCTTTAGGGACCGCCCAGCGTTCACCAAAAGGCGGTCGCGGTTGCCCTTGGTCCCCTACCCTTTGGCGACCGCTTGGCGGTGGCGGGGACTATTTTTCGCGACCGCAAATTTAGGGACCGCCATTGGGACCGCCGGGCGGTCCCTAATTACTTATGGGGACCGCCGAGCGGTCCCCAATAATATTCAGACTGGGCGGTCCCCAATAATATTCAGACATTTAGGGACCGCCCAGCGGTCCCCAATATTATTCAGACTTTTAGGGACCGCTGGGCGGTCACCAGGGCTATGAATATTATTGGGGACCGCTGGGCGGTCCCTAAAAGTCTGCGGCAGAATAAAAAAAAACCCAATAATATTCCGGAAATTTACCGAAATATTATTGGGTTTTTTGTATAAATTGCGTGTAAATATGTGCAACAAACATTTACAAGAACAAAAACAAACAAAATAATGATAAAAAAGTAAAATGAAATGAAAGTTAACAAAATAAAACAAAGAAAATAATGAAATAAAAGTAAAAACAAATGATAGTTATTAAAATAAACCAAAAACAATGAAAAAGAAATGAAGCAAAATAAATGAAGAACATATTGTTGGTGTTTTCTTGACATTTGTTAAAAGAAAAGAGAAGAAATGATGTGTTTTGGGATTTGAAGAAAAAAGAAAGGTTGAGAAGAAAGAAAGAAATGTTGTGTTTTGGATGATTTTTATATTGGGATTTAGGAAGAGAAAAATGAGAGTTAGGTGTTTTTGAAGAGTGTTGAAAAATTGGAAAGAAGAGTGGTGGTATATATAGAATTAAGGTGAAAATTTTGAATTTTCGAAAATTTCAAATTTCCCCCCCAATCCCGCCTATTTTTTAAATATTTAGGAACCGCCCAGCGGTCCCTAAATATACTTGGTGACCGCAGGGCGGTCCCTAATGACCTGTGGTGACCGCCCGGCGGTCACTAAATATGCTTTTTAGGGACCGCCCGGCGGTCCTTAATAATATTCATACTCTTTTTTTTTCGATTTTATGAAACGATTTCCATGTGTTTTTGATATTTAACAACAAAATTCATTATAACATGTCAATTGGAGTAACAAACGATCATAAAACCACTAATTTAGTTATTTAATTGTAGATTGAATGAGATTGAGAAAGTTTTTAACGTTAAACCTATTCTATGTTATACGTACAATTAATCATTGTATGTTGTTTCAATTTGTATGAAACTTTGTAATTTTGTTCTTTTAACTATTATTAGGATATTTATCAACTAAACAAATAACGCGGCACCTTAATTGTTCCATCAAATAAAAAAAAATGAATATTATTAGGGACCGTCGGGCGGTCCCCAAAGCCAATTTTAGGGACCGCCGGGCGGTCCCTAAAACCCGTTTTGGGTTGAGGACCGCCCAGCGGTCCCCCTTTTGGGCTGGTGACCGCCCAACGGTCCCCATTCTGGGCTGGTGACCGCCAAGCGGTCCCCCTTTTGGGCTGGTGACCGCCCAGCGGTCCCCGTTTAGGATGGCGACCGCCCAGCGGTCCCCGTTGCTCTGGGCGGTCAACAAAAAGCTAGGGACCGCCCGGCGGTCACCAGGCGGGGGTCGCGAAAACCCCCCAAATCTTGTAGTGTACCCAGTACTTGAAGGTTACCAATTTTTTCAATCGTGCAGGTGAAATAATTTCTAAGACCTTGCGGATTAAGGGGGTGCGGGCGGATTAGCGGGTTATATTACACACAAAATTACAAACAAATTTTTTCGTAAATGTTTTAAAACTCCGTTACACCTTTTAACACTATAACATAAATTCCCAATACAATTTAAAAGCATGCACGAAATCCCCATTTCTTATTAGTTATTAGTTTTCCCACAAAAAATACCTATAATTTGTATTTTCAGTCTTAGAAATTCAATAATATTTTGTTTACAAATTTTCTTTTCTTTTATAATTTAAATATCTTATTTCCAAGTACAAATGCAAGTAAATATGATTTAGTTATTTGGTAGATATATAAGAAAAGCTATTTAAAATGTGTGCAGAGTTTTTAAAACACGAGGAAATTTTAGACATATATCAAGCCACAATGAGGTTTGTACAAGTATTCCAATGTACATGGAGTTGTAAGTTTTTTTCACACGAAAGGTAAATATATTACTAAAAGAGAGTCTACAAAATACGAGGGGCATACCCCAAGGGAAGCTATTCGTTGTTACAATCAATGCTCTGTCTAGCAGAGGAAAACACTAAAGTTCTAGCCTAGGACTATTACTCGTGTTAAGCCTCAATCCAACACTACATTCTTGATAGATACCCTCTTCTTTCCAGCTCCGGCAGTAGCCGTGACTGTACTCTCCTGGTTCTATCTCAGTTGTCTGTGGATGCTATGTTATGATAGTGGCTTCTGCATTGATCTGGACTCTCTTCCAGTTGTGAGGGTGAGAGATCCTTACCTTGTTCCGCATCTTTCTTCCAGTCTTCTTCTGCTCCTTTACCTGTTAATGAATAAAAACACTTCGCAGCATGACATTAAGTTGTTCTCTATTCACATTCTGTCCATTATACTTTCCAAATTAGTTATAATGCTTCTCAGAAATCTATTAATTCTCTTACCCCACTTATACCTTATGCGAGTCAGTAGCTCACTCGCTATTTCCTTACACAATTCGCTGGCTGGTTTTGATTTCTGCTCAAAGATAATTCCATTCCTCCATCGCCAGATGCTATCCATTGTAGTTCCCATTGCTGCTGCTCTCATTTGATAGACCATTGATGTCTTTTTGGTTGAGCTGCTAAATACCTTTGTCCATTCCTGCAATTTTTCTGTTTTTATGCACACCCCAACTGCTTTCATGATTTTATCAAACACACATTTCACCTCAGGGCATTCAAAGAATAAATGATCAACTGATTCCTCAACTTTATTGCACAGTTCACAGCAATTCTTATCAAGCAAGTGCATCCTCATTAGTCTATCCTTAGTTGCAACCCTTCTATGCACGATAAGCCACTTTATAAATTTCACCCTAGGAGTAGAGATTTTATTCCATACTTGTTCTGTCCAGTCTTTAGGTTCAGCTTCCTTATGGAAAGCTTTGTAGCATTCATCAATTACCTATTTTTGTGTCATCTTCCTCCATTGTTCAGGTTGCCTAGTTGGGTATCTTTCCTTCATCTCATCTCTGAGCTTGATCAATGTTCTCCACCATGGAGAGTCACTTGCCTTCATCTATACTCTCCATATGTCCCTGTCCTTGATTTTATATGCCTTGATCCATTATGTCCATACAGTTGGCTTTTCCCTGTGGTTGGCTAGCTTATTAATTTGTGCACAGAATAATGCCTTATTCCAACTCAATATTTCTTTGATTTCTAATCCCCCATGTTTGTAATCTTGACACACTTGGGACCAAGCTACAAGGCTCTTCCTTCCAAATTCTTTGCCAGACCATAAGTAGCTTCTACACATTGACTCTATCTTCTTTGCTACTCCTGCAGGGATTGGTAATACATAGCACCAGAATCTTTGTATTGAGAGCAGAATTATTTTTACCAGTAAAGCTCTTCCTGCATAGCTTAGGTTCTTGGCTAACCAGCTTTGGAGCTTGGCACTCCCATTTTTTATGAAAGCCTCATACTCCTCTATCCTTAGCTTTCTTGGGCTCAATGGTATGCCCAAATACATGACTGGAAAGCTACCTTCTGGAAAGCCCCATATCTTCATTAGTTCCTCCTTCTCCACTTCCTGTACACCTGCCAAAAATATTGAACTTTTAGTCTTGTTCACTTGTAAGCCTGAAGCTGAGGAAAATTCATCCATGGCCTGTTTGAGTACAGTGAGTGAGCCATTGTCCCCTCTACAAAAGAGGAGTAAGTCATCAGCAAAACACATATGAGTAAGGTGTAATTTTGCAGTTTTGGGGTGGTATTTAAAATCACTGTTGTCTTTAATGCTCAAATGAATCACTCTGGACATATACTCCATACACAAAACAAATAGGTAAGGAGACATGGGGTCCCCTTGCCTAAGCCCCTGTTTCCCTTGCATAAAGCCTTCTAGACTACCATTAATGCTAAATGAGAAACTGGCAGAAGACACACATGCCATGATTAGCTTTATAAATTCTTCCTCAAACCCAAACCCAGCTAGCACATCATGTAGGAATGACCAATGTATAGCGTCATATGCTTTTCTAAGATCAATATTGAGCATACATCTAGGAGTCATGTGTTTTCTGTTATACCCTCTAATCAATTCATGTGCTAAGAACACATTTTGGAATAAGTCCCTGCCTGCCACAAAAGCATTCTGGCAAGGGTTAATCAAGTCTGGCAATATGTTCTTAATTCTGTTAGCTAGTACTTTAGTTATAATTTTATATAACATGTTGCAGCAAGCTATGGGTCTATAGTCAGCAATGGAAGTAGCATTCTCAACCTTAGGTAATAAACACACAGAGGTAGCATTAATCTGTTTCAATATCTTACATGAGGTTTGAAATTCTCTTATTGCTTCATATACTAGATTACCTGTCACCTTCCAGCTTTTCTTAAAGAAACATGCATTGTACCCATCTGGCCCTGGGCTCTTATTGTCATCCATGCTGAATATTGCTCTCTTCACCTCCTCTTTGCTAATTGGAATCTTCAATTGTTTGTTCATCTTTTCTGTCACTTTAGGTCCATCTTCCAAGGCTTTTATGTTAGGTGGCTGAACCATCCTCTCCTTGCCAAAAAGGTCCTGATAGAATGCAATAACATGATTAGTAATCTCATTTTTTGTACTCAGTGTCTTACCATCATTAGTAACCAAAGCATGAATTGCATTAGACTTCCTCCTTATTTTAAGTTGCTGGTAGAATAATCTACTGTAGTTATCTCCTTCTTCTATCCAGTCTGTTTTTGCTCTCTGATGTAATTGCTGGAGTAAGTGTTGTCGAGCCTCCAAGTATTCCTCCTTCTTTGTAGCTACCTCCTGATTAAATTTGCCTGGTTCTTGCATGTTTTTCTGTTGGATGTCATGAAGCCCTTTCAACTTGTCCTTCACTTTGCTTTCCAGGTTTTGGTATTTTCTGCAATTCAACTTCTTCAACTTCTCTTTTAGAGCCTTCAGTTTAGTCACCAGCTGAAACATTTTAACTCCCATTTCCTGCCCTTTCCATATCTCTGTTACCAGTCCCATGAACTGATCATCAGCAGCACAAAGGTTCTTGAATCTGAATGGGATTCTTCTCTTGTTCTCAGCTGCAAATATTCTTGTGATACTGGGCGAGTGATCAGACACTCCTTTGGGAAGAAATTGCACTACTGATTCTCTATTAGACTCATGCCAGTCTTGATTAATCAATACTCTATCAAGCTTGCAAAAAGTATTCACTGGGCCCATGTATTGATTGTTCCAAGTATACAATGGGCCCATGTATTGATGATCTCTGAGTCCAATGACATCTAGCATATCTTGGAGTTCTGTCCCCCCATTGTATTGGTTATTAACTTCACTCCACTTCTCCTCTGGTTTCAAAACCACATTGAAGTCCCCTGCTATGAGCCAAGGGCCTTTCATAGCCTGTGTTATTTTACCCAATTTCTTCCATAGTTCTTTCCTTTGGTCAGCTCTATTGTGTGCATAGACCACTGTGATGTTTCCTCTCCATTTATTATCTTTGGTTTCAATACTGGCATGCATAAACTGATCTCATTTTTCTTCCACTTTCAAGTTCACATCTCCTCATTTCCAGACTAAGAGGATTCTGCAATTTGTACTGTGGTGTATATTGCTATCCACCTCCCAATGCTTTTCCAGCTTATTCTTGACTCTCTCATAGTTTTTATTTCTCAATCTAGTTTCCACTACATCACCTATTGTGCACTTATTACTACCTACAAAATCATTAAAAGCTGCCTGCTTAAGGGGGTCATTCATCCCCCTTAAGTTCCACACTCCAAGCTTTATTTCTTTATCCATTTGACATTCTGCCCCCCCCCCCCCCCCCCATCTTCCTCTTCCTCTCTTTCCAGTACCTCCTCTTACTTTTCCTTGCTGTCTCTGGGATTTCTGTGTGGTCTCCACTAGCTTCCATTCTTCTTCACTGTTTGCCTCCTCTTCTTGATCTTGGTTGGACTTCTCCTTTTCTGGTTTGCTGCCTGAGGTTGGCTTTTCTGCATTTTTCTCTGTTTGTGGTGTTGTTGGGGTGATCTGCACTATCACTTCTATCCCCCCTATCCTCTGCATTTCACTTTCCCCCCTCTCCTGTTCTTTGTTGTTCTCCTTTTCTTTGCTTTTTTCACTATCTATTTTCTTGTCTTCTGCCTTAGATTCCTTAACTTTTTCCATTGTTGCTTGCTCCTTTTCTGTTCTATTTTCAATGTCTTTTTCCTTGTCTTCTGCCTCAGCTTCCTTAGCTTTTTCCATTGTTGCTTGCTCTTCCCTTCTGTCCCTCTTCTGCTCCACCCATGTTGCTTTCATAGCTTGGCAGTTTCTTGCATTATGCCCAAATATGTGGCAAGTAAAACACTGGTGAGGCCTATTTTCATATATAACCCTCTGTTGATATTCCCTTCCATCTGGTCCCTTAAGACTGATCTTGTCAATTAGCCTCTGGCCTGCTTGTAGCTCCACAAAAACTCTGGCAAAAGCCAGTCTCTCCTTTGATGCAGTGAGCTTGTCTATGTAAATTGGTTTCCCCACTAGGCTGGCAATCTTCCCTATCATGTGTGGTGTCCAGAACTGCAGGTCCAATGCAGGTAGATGAATCCATGCTGGGTAGCTTGGCATTTTTCCTGAATCAAGCTTCATCCCTGGGGACCATCTTTGCAAGATGGGTGGATAGGCCCCCTTCACCATCCAATGGCCTCCTCCATAAATTTCCATCATTGCATCTGTTGTTTCAAACCTAAACGCAAATACCCCCTGTTGCACAACATGTATATGGGGTTGTATAGTCCATCTACTACTCACTTATCCTTTGATTGCTTCATAAGGAATTTTCAAACCTACCACAGTACCTATCCATGCAAATTTCCAGTAATCTACTGATTCTACCACATCCTCACTAGTAAATTCAAGCACATCTCGATTCTTTTGTGGAAAATAAGGTACTGCTACTCCATTCTCAAATCTCCTATTGCCAGCGAAAAGGTCATTGTACCTCTTTGTATTTAGAGGCAGATTGATTCCTATGTCTTTGTACTCAGCTGCTACTGGCGCAGCTCGTGATTTTTTCTCCTCTTCTTCTGATTGCTCTTCCGTTGTGTCTTCTTCTCCTGTCTTATCCGTTTCTCTCTCAGATTCCTCTTCTCCATCGAGGTCGATTCTCTCATGTAGTGTCTGCTTTCTTTGTTTCTCCGTTGTCCTCTCTCTTCTCCGGCAGAATTGCCGGAGGAATTGAAACCCTAGCTCCGATGATTTATTCTTGCACTATGTGTAAATCGCACGCACTAGCGGTGTAAATCGCAAAACGCGTTATGTTTTTTTTTACATGGAGTTGTAAGTTGATAATTAGTTAGTCGCAAAACTTATTTTCTGTCTTTTGGACAGCACAGATGCTTTATCAAGTATCTTTCTTTAAAATGGATGTCTAACTAGGACAAATTAAAGTATAAGGGGTTTTGTTTTTGTTATTACCTATGTTTTAAGATCTCAATAAACTTTTTTTATATGTAGAGAGTCTTAGTAACCTTACTATCACGGCCAAAGCTACCACAAGTCGAAAAGCTACTATGGCAAAAACATAGTCGTTCTAACGCGGCAACGGAGACGGACGACACCCCCACTCACCCCCAAAGTTTCTTGGTCATCATGCAGATTTAGAAACTTTGAGGGGCGGATGAGTAAATAGCACGAAGCCTAGATACTAGTAGATTACCGTAGAATAATCTAGAGTTCTCTCGACCTGAACTGTTCACACCGCCTTACTATACTTGTATAGGTTTCGTTAATTCTTTCAGCAGTAGAGTTTAAAATCTGCTAACTGCTTGTGTGGTCCTCACTTGACTAAGTCGGTGGAAACCACTATAAATATGTAACTTCCGTTCGCATTTGAATCAACAGAAATTTTCCAACACTTCTAAAGCCTTCTATACTTAGCAATCATTTCCGCTTAAGTGATCGTTGCAACGGTGTTTGGGGGACTTAGTTGCGAAGACCAACATGTCAGGCTCAAGTGCAACGGAGCAAGGAGCAGCACCGGCCTCCGAGAGGCAAACGCGCGCCAGCACTCGACGAGGACGTGCGCCCTCTCGCGAGCCGTCGGTTGATCCAGTGTCGGATAGGGGCCAAACGTTGGAGCATCGCGTGGCATCCGTCGAAGGTGCATTGGGTGAGGCGCACCAACTACTCGAAGACCTGGTGGACCGAGTCCAGAACATAGAAGACGTTGACGTGAAGGACTTGGCCGATCGATTGGCTTCGTTGGAAGAACAGGTACTTTCCAACCTTAACTCGATTTCTTTTGAAGTTCAATCGGTTAAGACTTCAATGGCCGCCATGCAAGACGAGTTTAAGGCCATGAAGGAGGAAATTATTGTGTGCCGGCGATCCGTCACCAGTGTGGACGAACATCGCGCACCGGCACCGCAGCGGGTCCACGTTCCTAGGCCGAAGCCATATAACGGGGCACGGAATGCACGTGAGCTGGAGAACTTCTTGTACAACATAGAGTTATACTTTTCGTCCGCTCACGTTGACAACGCCGCTACTCGGTTGAGCACCGTTTCACTCTTTCTTACCAATGTTGCCATGCTTTGGTGGAGACGGCGTCAAACCGATATTGAGAAGGGATTGTGCTATATCAACACTTGGGAAGACTTCAAGGCCGAGATCAATAGACAATTCTACCCGGAAAACATTGATTTTGAGGCCCGGGCTAGGTTGCGGTGACTACAACACCGCAATGCTATTCGGGACTATGTCAAAGAGTTCCAAGAGATCACTCTCGAGATCCCGAACTTGGACGACAAAGATGCTTTATTTGCATTCTTGGATGGACTTAAGTTGTGGGCTAAACAAGAATTGCAACGGAGGAACGTGCAAGACCTTGCCTCTGCTATTGTCGCTGCTGAGTCGATGATCGAGTTTAGACCGGCGTTTGAGGGGACCAAGCAGACGACAAAGGGACGCCGTGATGATGGCAAGGGCAAATGTGGGGGAGCACCGTCATCACGCCCATAACCGAAGCCAGGTACGTCCAAACCTTCTCCATCAAATAAACCTGGGACTTTGGGGAAGACTTACAGAGGGTCGGTCGAGCGGCCCAAGTCGAAGGATTGCTATCTATGCGGGAGTCCGGATCACCGCATAGCAGAATGCCCGCAACGTGGATGCATGGCTGCGATGTGGCAGAAACTTGAAGATCAACCGCAGCACGTTCAACCGGAGGAAGAGGAGTCGCACATGGGGTCTATGCGACTACTCAATGCCGTCAAGGCTCAGGTGGAGCCAAAGAGGAGCTCAAGGCGTGGGCTTCACTTTGTAACCGCCACTATCCATGGAAGGACGGTAAAAGCCTTGGTAGATTGTGGGGCGGAATACAATTTCATGCGGGATGGGTTGGCCAAGAAACTTAAGCTCACCGTCATGCCAATGGCCGGGGCCATGAAGTCAGTAAACGCACTGGCCAAACCTATCGTTGGGGTAGCCAAGGCCGTCCGAACAAAGGTGGGAGAATGGACCAGTGATATTCCCTTTACGGTTTTGCACATAGACGACTATGACATGGTGTTGGGGCTCGAATGGTTCTATCAGGTACGTGCTTGCATTGTGCCATTCTCTGACTCATTGTACATCTTAGATAGCAAGACGACATGCGCCATACCGACTAAGAGGGAGACGAAAGGGACAAGAATGCTATCGGCGATGCGATTCGCAAGGGGACTGAAGGCTGATGAATCCTTTGTCGTCTTTCCCATCCCAGAAGACGAGCCAGCACCGAAGGACACTATGGACGTGCCGATGGAGATCCAGATGGTCCTTGACGAGTTCAAGGACATTATGCCCAATGAGCTGCCGAAGAGACTGCCGTCAAGACGGGACATGGACCATAAGATAGAGCTCGTTGCGGACGCCACTCCGCCATCACGAACACCCTATCGGATGGCACCGCCAGAGTTGGAGGAGCTTCTTAGAGGCAGGTATGATCCAACCGTCAAAGTCCCCATATGGGGCACCGGTCCTATTCCAACGGAAGCACGACGGGTCATTGCGGATGTGCGTCGACTATCGGGTGCTTAACAAGCTAACCGTCCGCAATCGGTACCCAATATCGCTCATTGGCGAGCTATTTGATCAACTTGGAGGGGCCAAGTTGTTTTTGAAGATTGATCTTCGATCGGGCTATTGGCAGGTAAGGATAGCCGTGGGGGACGAGCCGAAGACGGCGATGGTCACTAGGTATGGCTCGTATGAATTTCTTGTTATGCCTTTTGGACTAACCAATGCACCGGCTACGTTTTGTACTTTGATGAACAAAGTGTTGGGTCAATGTTTGGACAAATTTGTAGTGGTGTACCTTGATAACATCGTCGTCTACTCGCCCAACTTGGAGGAACACGTCAAGCATCTAAGGCTAGTGTTCCAAGCACTTCGGGAGGCCGAGTTATACATCAAGCTCGAGAAGTGCTCGTTTGCCCAAGAAGAAGTGGCGTTCTTGGGACATAAGATCTAACACGGACGCATAATGATGGACGATTCTAAGGTTCGTGCCATATGGGAATGGAAACCACCCAAAAATGTCCACCAATTACGGTCATTTTTGGGACTCATCAACTACTACCAGCTTTTCATCGCGGGCTATTCAAAGATAGCTGCACCCTTGACGGAGCTTCTTAAGAAGAAAAAGTCTTGGGATTGGGACGAATCGTGCCGGCAAGCTTTTGAGGAGTTGAAGGCATAAGTGACGGAGGAGCCGGTACTTGCCCTACCAGACCACTCGAAGCCGTTTGAAGTCCACACCGATGCATCTTACTATGCTATCAACGGCGTATTGGTCCAGGACGGGCACCCCATTGCATATGAAAGCCGCAAGCTGAATGAGACGGTGCGCCGCTATACGGTCCATGAAAATGAGATGACCGCCATAGTCCATTGCTTGCGGACTTGGAGGCATTACTTACTTGGGAGTCACTTCGTCATTCAGACGGACAATGTTGCGACGAGTTACTTCCAAACTCAGAAGAAGTTAACTCCCAAGCAAGCACAATGGCAAGAATTTCTAGCGGAGTTCAACTACACGCTAGAATACAAGCCGGGGGCGTTGAATCATGTAGCAGACGCCTTGAGCCGGAAGGCCGAGTTCGCTGCCATCAGCCAACAACTTAGCTCATTGAAAGAACGCATCAACTTAGCTCATTGAAAGAACGCATCAAAGAGGGGCTGAAGCATGACGCCGTGGCCAAGAACATTATGGAGTTCGCTCGTGAAGGCAAAGCTCGAAGGTTCTGGATAGACAACGGGTTCGTGAAATCGCATTTACGTGCCGAAGTGGGACAACTTGCGGCGTGAGATCATTCGAGAGAGCCACGATACTCGATGGGCGGGCCACCCAGGAATGAGACGGACTGAGGCTCTCATCGAACGAACCTATTATTGGTCGCACATGGGGTAGGACATTGAACACTATGTGGGGACATGCTTGGTGTGCCAGCAAGACAAGATTGAGCAAAGACAGCCCGGAGGACTTTTGCAACCATTGCCTATACCGGAGCATCCATTCGAAAGTGTGTCGATGGATTTCATCACTTCGTTGCCCAAGTCCGAAGGATGTGGCACCATCATCGTCGTGGTGGACAAGTTTTCAAAGTACGGGACTTTTATACTGGCACCTCCCGACGTGGCCGCTGACGAGACGGCCAAGTTGTTCATGTGGTACGTAGTGAAGCTTTGGGGCATACCGAAGACGATCGTAAGTGACCGAGACCCACGCTTCACGGGTAAGTTTTGGTCTGAACTATTCAAGTTGTTGGGATCCAACATGGCCTTTTCCACTAGCTTTCACCCGCAGACGGATGGGCAGACCGAACGGGTGAATGCCTTATTGGAGTTATACCTCCGGCATTTTGTTAGTGCCAACCAGCGCGATTGGTACCGTTTACTTGATACGGCCCAATTCGCCTATAATTTGCAGGTGAACAAGTCGACGGGGCGGAGCCCGTTCGAGCTAGCAACCGGAAGGCAACCAACGACACTCCAATCAATCACTTCCGGCTACGAAGGAAAGAGTCTGGCCACCTATAAGTTTGCGAAGACTCTTCAAGAAGAGACCGACATGGCTCGGGCTGCCATGAACAAAGCCGCCAAGAAGATGAAGAAATACGCAGACCTAAAGCGACGGGCCGTTCAATTCAACGTAGGGGACAGGGTCATGGTGAATCTTAACGCGCATTAATTCAAGAGTTTGCGTCAAGTTCACAAGGGGTTGGTGCGACGGTACGAATGACCCTCCGAGATAGAGCAGCAAATCAGCACGATGGCGTATCGGTTGAAGTTGCCGCCAAATCTCAAGATCTACCCGGTCTTTCATGTGAGTCAGCTCAAGCCGTATCACGAGGACACGGAAAAACCAGACCGACGCATTTCCAGACGAGCACCGACGGCAGTAGTCACCCAATACGACAAGGAAGTCGAGGAGATTCTAGCCGACTGTATCGTCAGGAAACGCGGAGTCAAGCCCACAACCGAGTACTTGATCCGGTGGAAGGGGCTATCGATGGACGACGCTAGTTGGGAGCCGGAGGATGAACTTTGGCAGTTCAAAGAGTTAATCGAGGCATTCAAGGCAACCAAGGCGTCGAGGACGTCGCCAATTTTGGTGGGGGAGGATGTCACGGCCAAAGCTACCACGAGTCGAAAAGCTACTATGGCAAAAACATAGTCGTTCTAACGCGGCAACGGAGACGGACGACACCCCCACTCACCCCCAAAGTTTCGTGGTCATCATGCAAATTTAGAAACTTTGAGGGGCGGACGAGTATATAGCACGAAGCCTAGATACTAGTAGATTACCGTAGAATAATCGAGAGTTCTCTCTACCTGAATTGTTCACACCGCCTTACTATACTTGTATAGGTTTTGTTAATTCTTTCAGCAGTAGAGTTTAAAATCTGCTAACTGCTTGTGTGGTCCCCACTCGACTAAGTCGGTGGAAACCACTATAAATATGTAACTTTCGTTCGCATTTGAATCAACAGAAACTTTCCAACAGTTCTAAAGCCTTCTATACTTAGCAATCATTTCCGCAAGCTTTCTTACGCACTCTTTCGCACTTAAGTCGCACTCTTAGCACGATCGGCTTAACGACAGGCTGACTTGTCGAGCTGAGTGAGCTGGCAAGGCCGCACGTGATGCTAACCCACGGTGAAAAGAGGTTAAGTACGTGACATTACGCCAATAATATCGTTGATTTTTTTTCTTGTGGTCTTAGGAGACCTTTAAAACTTTACAAACGTGCATCGCGAAGATTCTTAATTGTAACTAGACCCATCTTCTAATTGAGGCGTTATTGGTGAGTCTTGTTCCGTTGTTTAGGCTATGTTGTGTGTGTTGTATGTGGGATTTTTGAATAGCTCGAATTTACCTCACTTTGTTGAATTGTGTGAACTTGTGTCATGTTTGTAGAGTTCTTGAATTCCTTAGTTGTGTAGTTTTTGTGGACTTTCAACTTGTATTTGACTATGTTTGTAGCGTTGAATTACAGATGAGAGTCAAAATTTGGTTTCCAAGCGACTATCGTCAATATTATTGACCGAAGACTAGATACCACAAGGAGAGGCATTAAAATTCACTGCGTATGGTAGACAGGCTTTGTTGGTCGAGGTATTAGCCGGTTAGAAGGCCGAGATACTCGGCTACTCGTGAGACGGCATATAGACCACCTTCCCACAATAATTAGCTTATTTTCAACTTGTTTTTTTGTTGAGATTAAAGGGTTAGGGAAACGGTTCCTTAGAGAGTATTTAGATGAGCATGTTGGTTCACTTTTCGAGCATGGGTAAGACTAAGAGGATGGCTGTGATGTGGAGGTCCCCTTTAGCTGTGAGAGGGGGGATCATTTGGTTGATGATACGGCTTCATCTGACGATTTGTATGTTGATGATGGTGCATCCTATGAGTCGTCCTCAGAGGGAGGAGATAAGGATGATAGTGATTATGTGGTTACTCCTGATGCCGTGGAGCATGTTGATCCTAGTAGGGATAGTTATGAGGTATACGACGGGGAAGGTGAAAGACCTCCGTGTATATTTCAAACCCTTATCAATATACAGGGCATTGTTCCCAAGCTTAAGAAAAAGCAGACGGTGGAGAACCTAAGAGTGGAGTTTGACATACCGATCGGGTATGAGGTGATCATTCCAGGGCTTAGAGATAGGGTGCATCTCTCCCCAAGGGGGTGCGGTACCATTTTTCCCGCTTATCTAGCAACATGGCTTAGATTCCCCATAGTTGCCAAGGTTCGGGATATTATAATGAGGATTGGCTTGAATCCAGCTCAGTTTACACCAAATGAATATGCATCCATTGTGAGTTTTGTGGTGGGTATGAAAGCCAAGGAGTTTCAATGCAACATTGATGATTTTTGGTATCAATTTCATATGAATTTTAACTAAAAGGGTGGCGCCAATTCAAGCTTATATTATTTGTCACTTGGACAAACTGTTGCATAGCTTGAAGGTGGTAAAGAAAGCTTCGGTAAGCATTGGAAACAACAGTTCCTTTATATCAGAGAGAATACTTGCAGAGGGTTTGATTTCTTTCGACGGGATTGGACCGACATTGATGTTTGTCCCAACACGCCTACTGATGGGGTGGTAGAAAAGGGAGGTTGGCGGCTCTACAGGCTGATCCCCTGTTTTATCTGGCCACAAGTGTATAGTAGGTACTGAGAGCGAGTGGTGTATCGTTTGTCGAGTACACTGGGACTAAGAATTTGGGTATAACTTTTAATTTTGCATATATGTGCTTTATAATTACCTTTGCATATACGTGACTGTTTTTAGCATTTTGGTATTATGTTCTCATCTGGTCTCTTTTATCATTTGTAGCTGACATGGTGAGAGATAGATCAAAAGAGATGCACAGGGTTGGTGCACGGAAAAGGTTAGCCGTTGGCTATGCACCTAGTCGTGGTAGAGGTTGAGGGAACTCTAGGTGCCTTTTGTTTTACCTCTTATGAGGAGATGAGGGATGCTCCCGTCGATGGTAGTGTTTCTTCAGTTGTAGAGCGGGGTTTTGGTGGTAGTTTTCCCACGACAGATGTGGTTGATGAGAAGGTTCCTCAAGTTATTGCGGACCCACTCGCAATGGTTGTTGTTCATAATGAGGCTCTTGAGAAGGGAGAGATAGAGGCATTGCCGCCTAGATCTGAGGTTGGGTCAGGTAGTGTAGTTGGTGCTTCTAGTGTGGGTTGTCATGATATAGAGTCGTACTCCATTTGGTATAGACCTAGAATGTTGGTTGAATGGGCTACAGAGGATGCACGCGCTAGACTTGCAAGTTTACATCCAAATGGGATTCTACCCGAGGTTCCCAAGAGGAGAAAGAGAAACCCATATTAGTGCGTACTTCTTACAAGCAGACTGGGCTTTCCTACAATCCCAGTGATAGGGTGTTCATGAGTACTGATGTAAGCTTTGATGAGTCGAAAACTCCTACTCATTGAAGAGAGTGAAAGGGATGCTTTCCGTGCATACTTATGCAGAATTTCTATCCGCTGTCAGTGGTCACGCGGGATTGAGATATTCACTATGTCGTTCAGCTGTAGTGGTGACTCTGTTATCCATTTTTAGCAGCTTGTAGGCATTGTTTCCATACTATGTGCTTATTTTAATCTTTTTATTAAATAGACGACCTCAGCGCGTACTTTTGAACAAGATCGATGTGTTGGAGCTCAAGAATTTTTTTCATGAAAAGCTATTGTGAGACAAAAGGATTTTTGCTGCAAATCTTCAGGCCATCAACCGTGATCGAGCTCAGGTAAGCTCAGCCAAAGCGAACCACATAAAAGAGGTGTCAATGAATCGCCAAAAGCTGAAGAAAGCTTTTGATAAGACCTTGGAGCATTCTGGGAGTTCAAAGAATTGCCTATCCAGGATTCGATCGACCAAGAAGACCATTTGGAGGTCCATTATGGACCACGATGCTACCATTAGGAGGTTGGAGCGTGAGTTAAAGGTAGCCAAGAAGGCTCAAACCGAAGCTTTCAATGAATGACAATCTGCGATAAGATTTCCCTTTGTGAGAACTCTTAATAAACTGATTATCTTTTACTGATGTTATATTTCATGAAGATAATTATTTGTACTTGGCTCTATTGAATAACTTCCTCTGAATGATGACCGTAAGGTCGACGTGGTTAGCGAGTTCCTGGTGTCTGATACCTAGAAGCATATTGTATGTGAGTGTGGCATCATTGACAATGGAAAAGGATACAAAGATTGTGTGAGTGATATTGTCTATCATGACGAGATGGGCCCAGATTTTGATGCTGCTAGATACTTCTATAGTTGTAGATTGTTGGATGAGGATTACGTGGCACGAGATCCTGAAGAGGAGACCAATGATGATCCTATCACAGAGGGTCATAGCTTTTGTCTTTTTGACATTGATCCACTCGCACAAGATGAAGTGGTTGAGGATGCTACAGTGGATGAGGTTCCGCCTACAGGTGTTAAGGATGTAGAGGTTTTGCCTGCGGCAAATGTCACCTCACGTGTTGCTTTTGAGCTTTCGAAGTGCACAGAGCTTGCCATGGACCATATTGGGCGCTTGCTGCTGCACTTGATACTCCATAGGTATTTTTTTGCACGATAAAATCGTTCTACTTAGAATGTACAAAGCATACATGTATGCATTTCATATGATTCAAGTACTGCCAAACTGAACTCATGTGAGCTGCCAATTTCCAGCGTGTTGGGTGCAGATGGTGCACGTGCCAAGGATAACTGTAATGGCATAGTGCACCCTCCTACATTCTGAAGAAGGCGGAGGCGGTGTTTAGAGCAACAGGCCTACGGACCAGTTTAGGTGTGGCCGATGATGTCGTGGCTGAGCCTACAGTTTGAGCATTCGCTCAGGTTCACTCATTCAGACATGTTCGCTAGTTTTGGCGTTTGTACCATTTTATCCGTACTTTTCCTGTTTCAGTACTTTCCGTACGTTGGGTGTTGGTACACTGTGATGTTTTCCGTTGATACATGGCATTATGTTCTGTTTGCACTTAACATCGTGCTTTTTGTATCGTTGGTGGAAATAGGATTTGAGACTATTGTCGTATGCTCACATTGACTTGTTTGATGAATGTTATGTTCGTAGCATGTTTTTCCTTGTTATTCTTATTTGTTGGATATGTCTTACTTGCATTTATGCTTTGCTTATCCTTGATTGTTTTGATGTCGACTTATCATTGATGATTAAGTGACTTTTTTCTTTTATTGATCTTGTGTTATTAAAGGAATGTTTCCTTGTTGACCGGACTCAATATCGGTAATATGTCATAACGTTGGCATCTTTTTGCCATAGCGTATGCGCATAGTTATTTGAAGAAACGTGGTTCCTCATTATATATGAAGAGTAGTACTCGATCGTTTTGTGTACCTTTTGAATAGGCATAAGGGATGTAAAGCCTTTTATGAGATGTTATCTCGTTAAGAGCATGGAATAGATGAGTATTGAGCTCGATCTAGAATTGACACCATGTAGGTGTGTTAGATATTGTGAGCCGTAATGCACAACATTCTTTTGGAATGTGTGCTTTAGTTAAGAACTGTGCTTTATCTAGCTTAAGACACCATGTAGGTATGTTAGGTATGTGAGCCCTAATACATGGAATTCTTTTTGAATGTGTGCTTTAAATGAGAATTGTGCTCGATCTAGTTTAAGACACCATGTAGGTGTATTAGGCATGTGAGCTGTAATGCAAGACATTCTTTTGGAATGTGTGCTTCAGATGAGAAATGTGCTCGATCTAGTTTATGACACCATGCATGTGTGTTTTGTGAGCTTTGATCTCGTTAAGGCATAAAGCATATAAGTAACTCGTGGTGTGTCGTTCATTGCATTGTGTGGGTCTTCATGAGTTGTTGCCCGTACTCTTTAGCTCCTTCTAACTATAAGCAATTCTGTTAGGTTTTATGCAACTTGTGCTACCCCTCAATTTTAGCGGGGCTTTACGCAATGTCAAGTATAACCTATTTCAAGGACGTTACTTACTCGGATGCAGCCATGGCTCTTGTTGATCTATTATGGTTTTACGCATCAAAGGAAACCAAATCACATATGGCTTTACGCCTTAAAGGCAACCAATTCTTGCATGGCTTTACGCATCTAAGGCAACCAGATTCTTCTATGGATTTACTCATCTAAGCAACCAAATGACACATGGATTTACGCTTTAAAGGCAACCAAGTCTATAGCTTTACACATCTAAGGCAACCAGATCTTGTGTTGTTGAAGTGCTCCCATCCGATAAACCCACAGCCATGTATGACATGTCACCAACGAGGAACATTGCTAGGTTATTAGCCTGAGCATGAATAAGTTTTGGAACAAAGGTTTTTACACCAATGCGCAGTATAAGTGTAAATTTGCAACACAAGCTTTCACTCTTGCACAGTATTTTGCGTTTTTTGCTTCAAAATATAAAGTCTTAGTGATAGGGTGGTAGCCCAGCTATGGGGTGTTACTCCTTCATTTTTTTCACAAAAAAGAGCGAAGGTGTTTGCATCAAGTTGAGCGTGGAGGTGAGGTGATTCGGCTACGGGGTGCTACTCCTTCCTTTTATTCCTTGAAAGAATGGCTTGGGCATTTTCATCAAGTTGAATGAGGAGGTGACCCGACTACGTGGTCCTACTCCTTCCCTTCTTCCTTGAAAAAATGGCATTCGAGATCATGGGCCACATTGTGCTACTTCTTCTTATCTTCGGAAAGAACAAGTTGAAGCGTGTGCATAGAACTTGTTCATAACAAAGACAAATAGGAAAATACTTTTATTTATTTTTAGACTACACTTGGCTTTTGGCCAAGTTGCCTACGTATCCCGAGTAAACTCGGAAATCAAGTCTCCGTAGTTCATCATTTTATTCGTGAAAATTGGTAAAAACTGCAATGAGCTACGGAGAATTCTGGATGTCGTGGTTAGGTATAGGATATTCGAAGGTTCTGGACATTCTAAGGACATGCTATATCGCGACATCCATCTCCTGCAGATAGTAGTAGCCTTTGGAGCTAGCTCGGGTGACCTTGTAAGGTCCTTCCCAATGTGGTCGGAGTTTGATAACCCGCTTGTGGGTCTGGATTTTTCTTATGACCAAGCCCCTCACTTGGAACTGTCTGAAATGGACCTGTTTGATATAATACTTATCCATCATTGTCTTGTAGTCTTGATTTTGCTCAAACGCCTGCTCACGGGTAGAGCCCATGAATTATAAGTCCTCGAAGCGCATTTTTACCGCTTCTTCTTGGTTGTAAGTGAGTAGGCGTTGTGTGGGCATAATAATTTCCATAGGTATAACTGCTTCTGAGCCGTAAACCAGGAGAAATGGGGTTTGGCCAGTACAAGTTCTTGGGGGTTATGCAGTAAACCACAGTATCCGAGGCAGAGCATCCACCCAAGATTCCTTGAGTTCGTGGATTCTCTTCTCAAGGTATTCCACAAGGGTCTTGTTTGTATTTTCTACCTGACCGTTAGCTTGTGGATGATAGACTGCCGTGGCCAAACATTCTGTCTCGCGAGCTGCGTGTCGTTATTTGATATGAGTACTCGCGGTATTCCAAAATGGCAGATAATCTTTTTCTCGATGAATTCAATGATGTTACACTCTGTAATGGAGGACAATGCTTGGACTTCAGCCCATTTGGTAAAGTATTCAACTGCGACAACTAGAAATCTCTTTTGTCCCTTCGTCGGTCGGAAGGGTCCGACTATGTCTATGCCACATTTATCAAATGGGCATGATTCTTGCATTAGGTTGAGAGGTTGCATAGGAACGTGCGCAAGATGGAAGAAGGGTTGACAACTTTTGCATCTTCTAACAAGATTCTTCGCATTTTTAGGCAAGGTTGGTCAATAGTAACCTTGGCGCAACACCTTTTGAGCCAAGGAGCAACCTCTTGCATGATTTCCTCAAGCTCCACTGTGTATTTCGTTTAGCACAACTTTTGCTTGATGAGGTGATAGACACTGTAAGAGTGGTCATTCAAAGGATTTTCTGTAGAGCTCATCATTGAAGATGGTGAAACAATGTACGTTGTATTTCAGTGTTCGTGCCACAACAGAGTTGCTTGGAAGCTTTTCCTCCTTGAGTTACGCGTATATCTCATCCTTCCAAGAAGATTTAGATATGATTGGCATAGCCTATTCAACTCTTTTAATAGTTCTTATATGTCGAGTCGTGCATATGGCGGATTTCTCTACTGCTAGTAAGACGATTCTTCTTTCAGTGTACACCTCTGTTGAAGTGGCAAACTTGGAAAGTGCATCGGCCTTAATGCTCTCACCTATTGGGACCTGACACAATGTAAAAACAGTAAAATATTTCACAATATCTTTGAGCTTGTTAAAGTAGAGGGTCATAGTATCCTCTTTGGCCTCGTATGAAGCGCTGAAGTGATTTTCCACAAGCTGCGAATCTTTGTAGAGTGCAAGTTATTTGACTCCCAATGATCTCGCCATTGATGTACCGGCGAGGATAGCTTCGTATTCTGCCTCGTTTTTGGTTACGATGAAGTTTAGACTGATTGCATATTCAAATTCTTCGGCATTGGGAAGTCTTAGGTATACACCTATTCCACTGCCTTTGTTTGTAGATGAGCCAATGACATGTAATGTCCATGGAGCATCTTCTGTTTCTATAGTAGCAACTTGTGCTTCCATAAGTTGTGTCCTTCCGAAGGTTTCTGCAACAAAGTCAGGTAGGACTTGTGCTTTGATAGTTGTTCCTAGGCGGTACTGTATGCCATACTAGCCTAGCTATATGGCCCATTTGACCAGCCCTCCAGAGGTTTCAGGCTTCAACAACACTTGCTTGAGTGGCCTGTGTGTCAAAACCACAATAGGGTGTGATTGAAAGTGAAGATGCGGTTTTTGTGTCATTACAATGACAGCCAATGCAAATTTTTCAATCTTGATGTAGTTGATCGGTTGATGGACCGATGGACTATGCCTTCTATGCATACCAATATTGTCCTAAGAGCATACTTGGATACCGATAGGTAGAGATACAAAGTTTCTCCTTCGATCGGTTTTGCCAACAGAGGTGGGGAGATGAGATATCGCTTGAGTTACATAAAATCTTCTTTGCATTCGTAGGTCCATTTGAAATTCTGATTCTTCTTGAGGACTTTGAAGAATGGCAAGCTTTTCTCTGCCGTCGTTGAAATAAACCTTTCTAAAGTTGTCATTCGACCCATGAGGCATTGTACATTTCGCACGCTTTTCAGAGAAGGTAGCTCTGCTATAGCTTTTATCTTGTTGGGATTTCCTTTAATCCCTCTTTGGTTGACCATGTAGCCAAGGAATTTTCCTCCATTGACTCTGAATGTGCATTGATTCGGATTTAGTTTCATGTCATATTGTCTCATGATCGAGGAGGCAAATGTGAGATGATCAACGTGATCTTCAGCTTTGACGCTTTTCACAAGCATGCCAACTATGTAGACCTCCATGGTTTTGCTGATGTAGTCGTAGATCTTGGCCACTAGCCGTTGAAAGGTGGAGCCAGGATTTTTGAGACCGAAAGGCATGACTTTGTAACAGAATACTCATCTGCCTGTGACAAACGCAGTTTTACTCGTGTCGTAGACAACCATGAATATTTGATGAAGTCCACTTTGAGCATCCATCATGCTTAGGAGTGTACATCTTGCTGTTGAGTCGACTAGAAAATCGATCTGTGGTAGAGGGAATGGATCCATGAGGCAATGCTTGTTGAGATCTGTGTAGTCTACACACATGTGCCAATCTTGGTTGGACTATGGTACGAGAACTATGTAACTGAGCCATTCTGAGAAGCGTATTTTGTAGATATGGCGAGCGACCAATTTTAAGGTTACTTCGTTATCGTCTGAACCGTTCTTTTCTTTGCTGAAGTTTGGTTTATTTTGTCTAACATGTTTTGCCTCTGGATTGAAATTTAACATGTATACAACAATACGGGGATCAATACCTTTTAGGTCATTATCGGTCCATGTGAAGATATCTATGTTGTTGCGGAGACATTGGATCATCTTGTGTTCCACATCTTCCAACATGGTGGTGCCGATGTGTGTTATTTTTGTTGAATCAGTGAGAGACAGACATATCACTTTTAATTCACCCATAGGTTCGACTCTAGCTGCGCTAGCCAGTTATTGTCTAATTTTGTGAAGTCTCTTGTCTTCCAACTTGGTGATATCTTTGTTTCAATGATGTTGTCGGGAGTATTGTTGTTTGACGGCTCTTGCGGTGCTAGCATTTTCCCCCTATCATCAAGAGTAATTATCATGTTGACTTCTAGAGTCGGATCTGCTTGAAGAGATGCCATATAAAAGGTCCAAACTTCTTTGTAGTCGTCGTGGACTTCACCCGCACCATATTTGGTGGAAAAACTCATCTTCTGATGATAGGTCGATACCACTGCATTGAGATCGTTGAGATCGGGTCTACCGAGGATTATATTGTAGGCAAATGGTGTGTAGACTACGAGATACTCTAAGTTCCGAGTCCTTCTTTTCAGACCAGTCCCGCAGGAGGTTAAAAGCATAACCGTTCCAATTGTTGCAACTCTTGATCCTCCAAAGTCGTATATCGGAGTTATGACTGTTTTCATGTGCATGTCACCTAGTTCTATTTGCTCTAGTGCATATAAAAAGATGACATTGACCGAGCTTTAGTTGTCAATCAAGATTTTCTTGATGTTGTTAATTGCAATGTCTAGGCTTACGACTAGCAGATAATTCTAACACGCGGCTTCCATATCTTGTGGATCGAGTTTTTCTTCATCAGCTTTGTCGAATGTCAATTCATCCTCAATTGTTTGTATCGTAGTTATCATATGATATATACGTTGATATCTGTCTTGTGCTAGATCGCGTGTGATCCTTTGCGTGCTTTGTTTGAGTCTCCGCCCGTTGGGCGTCTAGAGATCATAACAACGTCATTCGGGATTGGCATTCTGTCAATCATGTAGCCTTCTTACTTAAGGAACCCTACGACAGCTTGTGCGGCATGTTCAGCGGCTTCTTTCTTTGTGAAGAATACTGAAATGTAGAATTCCTACTCTTCTTGTTTGAGTTTATCGATGCGCAGTCTCACTTTGAAAGTGAACTCGCGAAGGTGACTTGGACCCTGTTCTTTATAGCATTCGAAGACTCTAGACTTTCAATGTCAACTTGCACAGAACTCTTAGAGTTTGGCTCGTGTTGTAGTATCATCCGGCTCCAATGTCGACATTTATTTGTGCAGATCTTGTCTCGCTCATTCTTTGATGGTAATACCTGCAATCATATTAATAACTCCCTTAACCGGTATATTGTCATTATCATCTCTTATGACAGAGACTACCTGTTGGCTTTTCGTTAGAGAGGGTGTGTTTGAATTGGAGGTTGCTTACTTATTTCGGTTGTCGGGCTATTTGTAACCTTTGACATATTCTGCAAGGTAGCCCTCATTTATCAAGCATTCTATCTCAGTGTATAGTGCATGACATTTTGACGTGTCGTGGTCGTATTGCTCGTGATACTTGTAGTAGAACTCTGATTTGCATGTTTCTTTCATTTCTCGAATATGTCTTGTAGTATTGAGGATATTTTGATTTTTGGCGACTTTGTAGATGTCACGCATGCTGGTGGTAATCAGGAGTTTTTCTCTTAGAGGAGATCTTTCGCGTTTTGTACCACTCTTGTCATTTTTGTTGTGCAACGTGAGTCATTTTTCTTGGATTGAGTATTTTCATTTCGGACATTTCTCATCTTGTTGCGCTCATCAATCTCCATATCGCATTGAGCAATCATGTTGATTTGTTCGATGGTCTACGGTTTCTGCCTCACAAGCTCGTTGGCTAGCAATCTGTTTCTCAAGGTGTTGAACAAGATATTTGCTAAGCTCTGAGGGGAAGGCATTTCAACTCAGAATATTTCGGTATTGAACTGCCTGACGTAGTCTCTAGTGGATGCATCGTTGCCTTGTATGATAGTCTTCAAGTATGCTTTGTATCAACTGAGTCCGTTTTTACGTAGCAAAGTGTGACTTGAACATCATTCTGAGGTGATCATACGTGTGTATTAAAAGCAGAGAAATCCTTGAGAACTCAAGTTGTGTATGCCTTTTGAACTCAAGTTGCTATCAACGAGAGTGATAGCAAACAAACATGCTTGTATGCCTTTTGAGCAGCCTCTCAAGTTGCCTTTAGGAGATGCAAGTGAGCACTCGGATCCCCTTTACCATCATAGGTTGGAATCTTCAGGATTTTTTAGCCTCGGCCTAGCACGATTCATTGCATATCAGGTGAGAATGGAGAAGCCTCATCAACAAATTCATCGATTGCCTGAAGAGTCTTTCTGGTGAGGTGGGGAGGAGTGATTCTGGCAGGATCTCCTTCTTTTCTTTCGTGAAGCAAAGATTCTGGCCATCCGGCCCGTTGTTGGCTTTGCCTCTCGTTTCCACAGTCGTTGCGTGATCTAGTGTGCTAATGTATTTTTCACGTGCTAGATTTGATATGCAATATTCCTCTAATACGCATGTTCGCATGTATACGAGTCAGGTAATAATTTATTGGAAAGCTTAGTTATTGACCAAGTACCAATCCCAAAAAGAGTGTGTAACTATAGTGTTCGCTTAATAGACAATGGTAAACAATTAAAAAATAGATTTTATAAGAGATGATTTTAGTTCTAACGAATAAAGCAAATAATAACAAGAATTGAACACACATGTTTTGATTATAACTACTAAAATAAATAAATAACAAGGATTAAATCAAATTGATGAAGTCGTATTTGAGGTCGGGTTCATAACTATTTAATATGTGATTCATAGACAAACTACCAATTCCCCTATAGATAGTTTTATCATGTTATGTTCACGTGTTCAATGAATTATCGGAACTCTAGATGCAACGTTAATTACAACCACGATCCCCTCGCCTTCTCTATATATCCAGCTACCCAAGTGTGATCAATCTAAACAAATTAAAGTTTGGTAACCAATTCAACCTTCTCAAGTCGAAGACATGGATCCGTGTGATCTACTTATGCGCATGCTACGTTAGTCATACTTCTAGCACATAAATCAAACATGCAGTTTACCCACGAGGCACTTTAATGCTCATCAAGTGTATCAATCAAACATGTGGAATGTAGAAGGAATCACATCTAAACAAATAAGACTCAACATAAATTCATAAATATAGGTTCATTGTGCATAAATAGTCATTACTCCCTTGTCCAAATACGGAGAGGACTAGCACATAACAAAAATAAGTTCAACAATATAAATGGAAGAGAACATCAAAATAAAAGATTTAAATATAAGAATAATCTCCCAATCTCAGTTGCACTGCTCCTCCCGGTGGTGGTGTTGGCGTGTGGTATGAGGCGTGTGGTGAAGAATGGTGTAAGATTATGATGAGATGTCTCTAAATTTGTAGCCCTAGTGTCCCTATATAGTAAACATCATGTATGGGCCCGAGATTAGGTTTAGGGTGCTGATTTGGGCCCACAGTGTCGCAACCTAGGTGCCAGGGGCTCCTTCTCGCGCTCCAGCCACGGTATATTCTACCTGGCATGTGCTACATGCGTAGTTCCATGCACTGGGCCGCGCTGGGTTCTTTTTGCTCTGTGCAGCTTTACGACTTTGGCTTTAATTTCTTATCTAGAGGTTGTAATTAAAATCCGTTTGTGGCATTAGAACAGTGGCTTCCTTAGTCTTTTAATGATATGCAGCATGGCTTCTGAATTTTCATGTGGTTCTATCAATATGTATTTTAATCAATGGCTTCATTCTGATTCTCCTCATTGTATTGCTTTTGGTGTTTTGGCTCCTTCTTATTCGTTCCTTACCCAAATCACTTGTCCGTTTCTTTCATTTTCCTCTTGATTTGGTCCTCCTTTACAACCTAGTACTCTTTAGCTCTATTTTAGCTCATTTTGCACCTAATGAGCTACATTTTTACCATTTGTCTTTGAAAACCTAAAATACACGAAGACGTACTTAAATATGTTATTTACTTAGATAAGTCTTCCTTAAACCCTCAATAATGAAGGCTAAAAGTGCATACTTTAGACACTCATTGTGTGCGCTATTGATGTAGCACAATGTAATGCAGGCGACGAGAGTTGAGCTCTCACGCCACATGGATGTCTACGATCCTCTGAAGGTTGTGCAATAGTTTTCGTTCTCCTTTCACGTGTGTGTCCCCTAGGAGTTGAACCTTGGGATTAGTTGTCACTTTAACCAAAGTTCTTAGCACGAATCAGAGGTGGTGGTACAAAATATGCAGTCAAGTGTTGCCTAACCACATTCATCAATTAATCAAACTAATCAGGAGGAATTGGTGGCACATGTATTGACGTGTTGTTTTTGGCCTGAGCCTTAGTAGCTGTTGTGAGAGGAGCTTGTTAATTCATTACTGGTGGCTATTGACGTTGAGTTGACCCTTGTAAAGTTACGTTGGAGTGACTCAGCGATGCATTCAGATATGTGTTTTGAGAAGTAGTAGGTTGTCTACGTGTTGCAACCATGATGTCGTTCGCGTAGTGTGTCTATTGGTTTCCAGCAAACGGCGCCTCTAGCACGGGATTTTTCCGCTAGTGTCAATATTACTCCCTAACCAGACTCTCTTGCCCCTGACATGCAACACAAGAATAAATTTTGGTTCGATGGAAATCTGCACTAAAGACATAATGGTTAGAAGTAAAAAGTTTATTTAAGAAAGTAACTTATTCTAGGGGAGGATACGCGGGGTCGAGTTGCCTACGTATCTCTTTGAGAATAAAGAACCAAGTCCGACGTTGTTCATTATTCACTTGTGCCCGTGGATGGGTCTTATTTGATGAAATGCAAGCTCTGGAGCTGTATGCATTGTACTGGCCTGTAGGCTCAATTTGAACTATCCCTGAGGATGTATCTCTCATAGTCGAGGCTCAGGTGGCCGAAGTATTGACCATTGTTGGGTGTTATCATGATCGGAGATTATTTGGGCAGCCTAATGGCTTTGCACATCATCGAGCCCCGAAGGCTCAGGATAGGGACCTTGGTCGATTTGCACCACAAATTGGTCAAATCCTGAGGCGAAGCTTTCTCTTACTTAAGTCCAATTGTTGACATTTGAATGTCTGTGGAAAAGTAGAAGAGAAAATGTTCGAAGTGTTTCGGTTGGCGTACTTTTGGTTGACGTGGAATTGTTGATGTGCCAAAAGTGTTGACATGGAAATGATTGACGTCAAATCGGTTGGTGTGGGAAAAAAATTGACGTTTCACTGTTGATGTGCAAAACAAGTTGGCGTGCCTTAAGTGAACGAGCAAAATGTGTTGACGTGGAATGGTTGCATGCTAAAAGCATTGACGTGGAATGCTTGAAGTGCTTTCTCTCACTAGAATTCTAGAGAGAAGTCAGAGCATCCAAGCTTCAACCTCCGTAGTGAGCTACCCCTCAAGTGTCCAATCCCTCAAATGAACAAGTGATGGGATATTTATAGAAAATGGGGAAGGGTAAGGCATGAGAGAACATGCCCACACACACTAAAGGTGAAGAAGAGAGAGGGGTGCACCATAGGGTCGGTGCACCCGTACCACACCGAATAAGACCCTAGTGTGGCACTAGGATTGACGTGCCACTTGGTATGTTGGATTTGATCGATGTGCCACGTGGCACATTGGGGTTGATTGATGTGGTCAATCGATCGACATGCCACGTATGTTTGACCAGAACGGCACCGTTGATCGATGTGCCATGTCGGTCAAACCGATGTGCCATGGGTTCTTGTGTCATTTACGACTTGCATTGCCTAGACTTCGTGTCCAATATTTATCCATATGGGATCGTTATCTAGAGGTTAACGGTATTGTACTGAGGGTCGCGCTGGTTTGGCATCTCGAGTGGTCTAATCTGGCTGGGAAAAAATTAACTTTCGGTCCCTTTACTCTGAGTTATTTCCTCAGATGATCGTATATTTTGGAATTGTCGTAATTATGGCACACCAATGTCGATGTTTTTAGTCTTTATATCTCCTTTGTTTTGCCTTCTTCTTGACTACTTCTGACTCTCTTGACTCTATGACCAAAACTATGGGAGATTGAGTTGATTTGATGTTTCTCTCAAGCTCTTTCTTCATACTTTTTTTTCAAATCACTTTTTCACAACCGTAGCTATCTTGTCACTATTAGCTCTCATGAATACATGTTTTGACCTAGATAAGCTCCTCCATTTATAGATATTTTGTGTTTTCCTAGGGTCGGTCTTCAGCAGTCACCTAAATTTTGTGGTTTAACAATTTTACTCCACGTTGGTAGCGGCCATGCATTGCGCTATTTCAGCTGTAAGGCAGTGCTCGCACTGTGCCTAGGTGCTGCTCGCATTGCTCCTTGGCGTCTCCCTCCGTTGCGCTCTGATGATGGAGCAGGTTATGCTAATTACGGCCAGGATGGTGCTACTCGCGTCATACACATGGCATAATACGAGCTCCGTCTTGCGGTTGTGTGATTAGGGTTGCAGTTGTCCTCGTTGCATCATAGTGATACATGCCTTGGTACCTCTTAAGAAGTCCATTTCGGTCCTTAAATTCATTTCATCGTATTCTCCTCCATTTCAAGATCTTTTTTCACGATTTCATCTCAGCTCGACTCAAAACTGCAAAATAATAAAAGCTAACATAAAACACTAGAAATGCTACAAAGTTGGGCAAAAGAACAAGTAAAAATTATATTAATCACATCATTTTGACACTCATCAACACCAACCAAACTTAAACCTTTGCTTGTCCTCAAGTAAACCAAGACTCTAGACTAAACTCAAATAATTAAAACTCAAGTTTTCATCATGTCAATACTCATTCGTAGGGATTTATTCATAGACTGCAACATATGGTAACAACAAGAGATGAGTCGGAAATATACAAGTAAATACGTGCACATCAAGTGTAATAAAATCATTATCATACAATATTTCATGTGATCATGTGTGTGTGGTTGTTGTTCATGCATATAAGGGCAAGATTCATGTTGAGAGTTCATAAGATCATAGAGTTTCAAAAGTAACTACTTCACCCTTATTCTACACATTTCTTGCTACCTCCAATTCATGCAAATTTTGTATGTTTGGGATCTTTTAGGACTTTATTAGCCTGCAATGTTAGGTTGGGGTGTGGGCTAACATAGGAAAAAGATAGATTTATGAGTTATAGAGATGTACTTCATAAATTCAACTCATTTTCTTTATTTTTCCTCCTTTATTTTTCTCTTCTTTTCATGGCATTTACATTTTTTTCTTTTGTAGGCTTCTTTCTTTCTTTCCTATTTACGTTTTCATTTGAGCAAATTTCAATTCCACCCTGTGCTTCATGACTTCTGAGAAGAACGCCAAAACTTATTGTTTTGCATAGAGTTATTTTGTGCTCTGTATTATACGCACCCTCCTTTTGATTTTTCTGCATTTCTCATTTTTCTTTTTAGGTTCAACACTTTTGTTTTTCACATCTCTTCATTCTTCTTTTTTTCTTTGTCACATAGGATTTAATCAATGCATCTCTACAAAGGGCAGGATACAACATATTCGGCTCATAGGGTAGGTAGATGTGGTTAATTAAACAAAAAGACTTACATAGAAAAGGCTTCAGTGGAGTTCTGGGATTATTTTATTTGTAAAGGATTTTGGTCTTGAAAATGCTCAAACGTAAATAGAAAAGATGGCTTAATTCATTTCCTCAACACATAAAAGTCTAGAATCTTGTCAAGTAACAATAGAGTAGATCACTTAAGACTCATGAATCACATGCAATTCCCTAATTTCTCATGAAATAACAACAAATAATCTGAACTTCTTCTAAACAGGCAACAATTTTGATAGTGTTTATAAAATAGACATGTTGTTGACAGTGTTACACAACATGTACAACTAATCACACAAGTATACTCTCAGAATCTAATTATCGTACCATACTATGCACATATCATCATTGATTCCTATTCATTCATGCTCTTATAACTCTAACTTGAATCTAATGACTCAAAAATCAAAAAATGGACCATAAAACTAGACAATAAAAGTCTCAAATAAAAATAACTAATGATGTATAGCAAACATTAACAAAAACCGTAGCTTCCCACCCCCTATTAAATTAGACGATGTCTACATCATCACAAACATAGGAAAAATTAAAATAAAGATGAAAAGACTCCCTTGGTCGAGCCTTTGGCTCGGAGAGCGCTCATGGGACTGTCGACGAGGTCATCTTCCTCCTTGTCACTCACCATTTGTGAAGTGTCTCTAAACTCTAATCGTTGATTGGTGTTGGTGTTATATTGCGTAGTCTTTGATCATCTTCTCTTTCGCCTCTTACAATTGCTCGTGAAACGAAAGTGAAACATCTTTCGTTTCATTGTTGCAGGTGTGATGATCTCGTCTAAGGTGTATGTTCTTGATGATGACTCGCTTGAAGGGAATGATGTCTCAATTACTTACCTCAAAAGGTAGTTAATAGTATATGTGTTTTGATGGTAGATGTCATGCTCGGCATAATCGTCTATGGTTCTTAAATTTGTGATTAAAGACCCAAAATACGTGAGTTTTGGTGGACTGTCCATTGTTTGATCGTTGATTTCTTTTACTATGATCTCACCAATGTTTGTTTATCTTCATGCTTGATAGCCATCATAATTTATGCTTGGGTCCATGAAACTTTCTCTGTGTGACTTGATGGCTGGATTCAGAAACTAATAAATAGATATAACTCCTTGGTGTCTGCTCGCAATGCTCCATAATTGGCCTCGAATTCTCCATCGTCATTGAACTGAGCGCGTTGGGATGGATGGCGAGGTAATTTGATGCTCTTTCTGCTATGAGTTTGCTTTATACCCAACCATAATTCCATAGCAGCATATGATCTTCATGCAATTGAATTTTTTTACGTCTCTTATTGAGATGTAGACTGATCGGCCACGTACCTAACCCGGACCATCACCCTTTGGCTGATGTGCATAATACTCACGAACTAGGGTGTCGTTCACAACATCGAGCCTTTTCATCATGCGTTCCAAACACACATTAACTAGTATACCATTGAGTTGCAGTACTTCTTGTTCATCAATAATGTGGTTATGTGATAGGGCCTTGTACCTCTAAAAGACTTTGTCATGCATAAATCGGTTATAGTTGTAAATTGGCTTGGTTGCTGTGAGTTGGGTGCTTTGCTAGGTGTCCCTGTGGACGAGTCAATCATGAAATATTTTCCGAATACCATGCTTTTTCTATAGATAAAGAGTTGAAGTGAATCAAATATAATCTCAAAGTATGATAAAGAGACTAAAATAAATAATGAAGACGTTTTGATATTAGGAGTGTAATGAAGTATCTTGCATGGTTATTTTTCAATATATAGCAAAAGACTTCTTAAATATTTTTTTACCTTTTTAATAAGTCTCAATTCTAAGAAAATTTTCATAATACAAGTAATAATTTATCAAGACTCCATATCAAAATATGGCAATTTGATCACAAAGAGATTTGTAACTAATGTAGGAAATATATGGGATGGAGATTTCTAACCCAATTTCTAAAACAAATCTGATTGTGCACGTTTCTTCCTTCCTTACGCATCAACAACACATTTTCCATACATGTGGCACAATAGCGACGCGACTTGGTCCATGTCGCGTGAAATTGTTATCTTGGCACGTGCAATGTCTTCTTCGTGGCGCGTCTTGCACTATCTAAGAGTGTCGCAATGCGAATTGAGCTGTGTATCGTCTAGCAGTGTGTTGTCCGTCTCCTAGTGCTGGTGACACAAGCTTTTGCCTATTTGACTGCATTCTAACAGTTTTCCTCTTTTTCTTCTTTTTTAAAAGGACGAATTCTCAAAAATGCCCGCTAACTTTTGCTTTTAATCCTAAATGCCCTTTTTCCAAACCTGTTGAAAATGCCCGTTAAGTTTTAAATTTTCTAACAAAAATGCCCGATTTTAAAAATTCGAACATTTTATCCGACGTGGCATCCGAATCAAAGAGGTGCACTGCTGAATCAAAAAGTCGCGTTTTAAAATTCGGGCATTTTTGGTAGAATTTTAAAAGATACAGGGCATTTTTAGCATTATTTTTCAGACAAAATAGGTTTGTTTGTGCTTATTTTTCATTTCGGGCACTTTTAGTAGAAATTTTAAAAGATACATGGCACTTTTAACATGTTTTAAAACAACAGGCATTTAGGATTAAAAGAAAAAGTTAGCGGGCATTTTTAATAATTCGTCCTTTTTAAAATTCCCTTCCTTCCCGTTTCAACTCAAATTATTTCACATTGGATATGTTGCTACACATGAATCATAGAAAAATCAAACTAATCAAAAACTAAAACTAAAAATAAAGACTCCATAAAAACTTACGACATGGTTGCCTCCCAAGTAGTGCTTAGTTTTACATCGCTTATCCCATTTTGGTGAAGATCTTAGTGATTGTCAGGTGCACTTGTTGCACCTTTGTTCTTATTTTCTGGTTCTTCTTCCTTCACTTCTTGAATCCTTGTTTGTCCCTTGATTTCTCACCCTCTCTTCAAAACTCTGTTTAATCACCTCTTCAATACTTTTGGTGAGAATCTCTTTGCTGATGGTAAAAATCAGCAAATTCATATTAAGCGTGCAACTTCTATTAAGCATGCAACTTCAGTGTCATCCTCATGTCTGCCTAGACATCACGCTTCTTTTACTACATAATCTAACAAGAAGCGGTTGTCTGGTCTCATCCTGTGGTAAAATATCCCCATCCTCAGTGGTTTGGATAGCCATTCCGGTGGTATCTAATATAATATCTCTTTTATTGCAGCCCATGCTTTGACAAGGGTTTCTCATTTTTGCTTCTTGTAACTAAAGATTCGTGACATTAATGCCTCCATTCATGAGTTTATGGTGAATTTTTCTTTGAACTTGTGCACCAATCGTTCTCGTGATAACTCCCTCTGTATAACTTCATCAAACTAGTTTCTTGCATTTTCTTCCAATGGCGGAGGAAACACCCTTAGCTTCTCAAGTTCCCCTTTCTTCAAGAAATCATGGTATAAGTTCTCGAATAAATGTGCTATTTGAGGTCCCCATCATGTATTCCTTCAAACTGGTTCTTTTTCACCATTCGATAGAGCACGGTGCAAATAGTTTCTTTAGTTTTCTCTTTTTTCTTTGCATCTTAGTTGCCTCATTTGATACGTCATATGCGAGAGAATACCTACTTGGCCTCTATTCCATGTCGTCCTCAGGATTTTCTCAACCTTTGTGGTAGTTTTGTGATATTATTTTATTTGTATGTTGAAAGGTGATGGTGGATGCTTTTCAAACGACACCATTCTTGTTTCCTAGTTGATAAACAGATCTCGAGTAGATCAATGTCCCAATAAATGAGAACACGATTCTATTAATATACCATCACTCTCTAGCAACAACACCAAAAACTTAATGCATGACGAGCGAGTAGATTTTAGGATGTAGCTACCCCTACCTGTTCGTAAGCATGGCCAACTTATAGTAAGTTAAAAAGTAAATTATGCACCAAGTATCGAATTCCAAGAGAGAGAATGATTAATTTCTAAAATCAGCCAAAGTGTAAGGACAAGAATAAAGTCACTGATTAAACTACGAGAACTAAAACTACCTAAGGAAATAACTAGCAAAGCTATTCTAAGGGATATAATAAAAAAAGATTGATTCAGGATTCATTATGGTCGTAAAGCACATGATTGACAAATATGTTACAAGTCTAGTTTTACTACATATTTACTTAGTAGTTCATAGACAAACCACATATGTTTCTTTAACCTATTTAGTATTATTTGACTTCTTCCGTGTCAAATGGATCTGTGACCCACAACTACTGTTATTAGTATTATAAATCCTTAATTCTAATAGCCTAGAGCGTTCGCACAAACAAATCATGTGTCAATAGTCTTAGAAGAGAGATTAAGTTTGCAATCCATCTTACGCATCTAGTTTTGTTAACAAGATGTACCTAAAAAAGATATGTATTTGTGTGATCTAGTATTGTGCATGTATTCACATTAGTCTAACACCACTACTCTGTCTTATCAGAAACTCGCATTAGCTAGATCTATCATGTAACAGATAAAATAAATCAATTTAAACACGTTGGAAACTCAAATAATACTCAAATAACCTAGAGACTCATATTCATAAATCTGAGATAATCTCAACTCCAAACACGAAGTGGTTTTGCTACTTATAATCTCAAGTTCAACACCAAATAAAGAATTAAACAACATATTAAAGGAAATATTATGAAAACTCTTTGATTTGGTGAAACGTAAATGTTTTGAATCTCAGATCTAGATTGATTTGTCTCATTCTTCACAACCCTGGACTTTAAGAGTAAAACTATGGAAGATTGAGTTGATTTGATTTTTCTCTCAGACTCTTCACATTTTTCTCTCAAATCACTTTTTCACAACTATAACTCTCTTGTCAATGTTAGCTCTCATGCGGTACATGTCTTGACCTAGATTAGCTACTCCTTTTATAGATATATAGGGTTGCCCTAGGGTTTATCTTTATCTGTCGCTTAAATTATGTGATTTGACAATTTCTCCCTAAGTTGCATTGTAGCAATGCTACATCGCTCTGCATCAAGTGCATGGCGCTGCTCGCACTGTGTCCTAGGCGTCTCCCTATGTCACGCTCCGATCAAGGTACATATCGCACTACTTACGGCATGCACGGTGCTACTCACGTCGCATGCATAACACGATATGCTCCCCTTCTGGTGGCATCTCTTCTTGTTGCATTGTAACGCTACGTTATTGTGTCGTGGTGCCTTCTATGCAGTCCATTTTGGTCCTTAAGCTCGTGTCATCATATTCTTCTCCATTTCAATCTCCAATTCCATTGCTTCATCTCAATTTCACTCAAAACTACAAAATGACATAACCTAACATAAAACTCTGGGAATACAACAAAGTTAGATAAAAGAACAAGTAAAATGAATATTAAAATCACATCATTTAGACACTCATCACTCTCCTTCTCTTTTTCTCTTTTTTCTTAATTGAATAAAGGTGGTTATGGTACAAGTTTTCTTGTTTAATGTTGGAAAATTGATTCTCAAACTTCCCTTGAACTGATCATAAGTTTATATCGTATCGTCTTGAATCCTTGAAAGCCAATCAAGGGCTACGCCTGATGATGGGTGCTTTTGATGTAACTCAAAGAATAGAAGTTTACAAATAAATATTACAGCTAAGTTCCTCTTGTCGCAAGTGCACGAATCAAGTAATAATAAAATGGTAAGTATGATTACGAACCAAGTATCGTATCCCAATGGAGCGGTGGATTAATGTATGAATCACTTAAATGCAAAACACTAACAGTTGTCACGTTTTTTTTTCTCGTGTTTGCAGGATGTCTATTATACTATGAAAGTTGTGAATGCAGAAAATATATATTCTAGGATGAATGGGAGAAAACTGTAAATATCAGATTTGTGGGTTGAATACAGAAAACAATTACAACAATTAAATTAACTAATGAATGCAAGAAAGGATTAATTATGCTAAGGCTGAACTAACTAAACTAAACTAAAGCAGAATTGATTGGTTGATTGGTTGATTGGTTGTGAACAATAATAGTAAAGATTGTTTAGAGGTCGGCTTTCACAATGACTTAACCATAGTAGTTCATAGACAAACTACATATATTTACTTATAGTGCTTGATGATAATTTGATGTTTGCATCTAACGGATTCGTGACCTATAGCAAGTTTTATCCCAACCATAAATCTATTAGTCTCTAATAACCTACCGTGTTAACGGATCAGCCTAGTTGTCAGTTGTTTTAGTAGAGATATCAAATCTGCAATCCAATTAACTCATTTGAATTGTGTTAACAAAAGGTACATTATTAAGATTGATCTAGTGTGATATAGGGATTGGTTAGCATACCAAAGTCACAAATCGCATATATATATATATATATAACTAACTTAGCATCTACACTTTGGCGGTCCCTTGTTAGTGCTTCCGTTATTCCAGCGAGAGTAAGACAAGTTAAACATCATTAATAACTATTCGATCTAGACTTGTAACATCATCAAACGCACATCAAGCAAAACAAATAAACATATAACGAGTAGGTTAGCTCATCATTGTCATGAGTTCAACAATAAATAAAGAATTAAATAACATAGACAAAGTAAAGAGAATTCCAAAAAAGCTTCTTGGATCTGGTGGAACTTCATTGGTCGACAATCTTCTTGACTCCTTTGTGCTATCTTCTTCTCTACTAACTATTTTTTCTCAAACAATGATTCCACTAAACTAGAATAAAACTTTAATGGTGTTTCTCTTCGAAAACAATCTCACAAGGTTTCTGTAGACTATTGTAAGTGTGTAGGCTCTTGTAAGTTGTCTGTATTATGTTGGACGTTCCCCTGTATTTATGGGAGAGTCTTGATGCCCTAATTGCAAGAGCATCCATAACCTAATTTGTGGAAAAATGACTTGTCTACCCCCGTCGCGCCTAACATCTCTCTGAATCGCTTGGTCGTCGCACCTGCCAGGTGCGATCAATGTTATCGTCGCACCCGGTTGTCGCGCCATCTTCTATTTCTGTCATGTAATCTCATGATGTTCTCTTTTGCTCGCGCTACATTTGGTGTGCTACAACACTTCCCATCGCTCCTAAAGGTCTCAAAGTAGTATCTCGACTCTTTGTCTCCAAAAACATCCATTTTGGCCTCTTTTAGCTTCGTTTCGTCTTGACTCGATAAAATCCTAGAAAAACATGAAACAATACCAAAACCAATAGATATGCAATAAGAATTATACAAAAGCTTAAGAAAACGAGTACGTAAAAGATCTTGGCCTACACATTCTAAGTAAAGCCACACACCGACATAATTTTATCCCAATAAAACATGTGCTCCTACAGATCTATCTTTCCTTCATACATTTTCTTATCTCGGATCTTCTTCATATGCTATAGTACTTTTGATTCTTTCTTCGTGCAGTATGAAAGGCTTTGCACAGTCCCGCCGCTAGATCCAATTTCTTTTGTGCCTCCTCTCTCATCTGGTTCAGTTTTTCCAACTTCATTGTTCCCTCTCAGCTTCGCACGAGAGTGCTCCAAGTTCTCAGCTTTGTTATCTTCTCCCCTTGCCTTGCTGTGTCCATGATATGAGTCTACCTCAGTAGTAACTGAACAATCTCTATAACGCTCTGCTTCACCCTAATGACCACCTTGTTAAACCTAACAACTAGAAATTGTGGTTGTGGTGGTATAGGATTAGACATCACATCAATATACATTGCAATAACAATTTGGGCTAGCTAATCTTGACACAGAACTTACGTCCGTAATCACTTTAGCCAACTTCATTCTAGGTGGTACAGGTGGTGCTTCAGTCTGATTTACAACCGATAGTTTTATCTCAACTCTCGTATTCAAGTCTCTTGTTATAGAACACTCAGTTGTCTTTAAGATTGGAGAATGAATATATGCATCAACCTAGCGCTTTTATTTGTGTATTAGTGTGTTCCCACAAATAATGCCATTATTTTGGGGTATTCTATCTAGGGTCCACGTAAACTACAAAGATACTCCTAAACTAAACAGCTACTTTCTGGATCAGCTTTGTTCGACACATAACTACAAAGTAATTAAGGCATGTGAACTAAGTGAAAGCAACGCAAACACAGCCCCTCCGATATTTAAGCAACAAAGTGTATAAATGATGTCTGTCAAAGTTGGCTTATGTTTTATTTAGGCTATGTTAAGTTCGAGCCTAAGTGGTTGTAAAGTATATCGAATATTCTTGATAGGTCAAATTCGGGAAGTATGTCGAACCTTGTATATCAAACTGGGGAATGTCGGAGAGATATTGGTTCGTTCTATAGAGCTTAGAGCTAAGTATGATTAGTAAAAATGACTTACCTTGATTATCAAGATCAAGACTATTTATAGACCTCAAAATGGAGGACCATCCACTGCATTTTCTTGGACGTTGTTGGCTAAGTCAAACTTGTCCCTTACGTCGAATCTGTTAGTGCAACATAAAACCTTTATGGGGGGTTAGTCTAAATCGAATAAACAATTTTTGCTAAGGTACACTACAAGGATTTTGGTCATCAGCAACCACTGCAGCCATCGATGATGACTTGTAGGGGCCAAAATGGACATTCATGCTCATATTGCTTTTGCAGCAGGCTCTTTGCTTTCTTTGGTGTGTTCTATGGACGAGCTAGTTGTCGAACCATTTTTTAGAGAGGTTGATCCGATAACCTTTATCTTTTCCTATCCTACTCATTTCGGACCATCTCGATCGAAACGGGTTATCCATTCTTGGAGGGCAATCAATTTCTCAAGCTTTTCTAAGGACCCTCCATTCCAATCATTTACGGTGTTGAGAGGTGCCCCGTCTTTTCTCAAGGCTCGAATGGAGGTTGTTCTAGTTTAGAGGGCATTCCCTCTCAACTGTCGGGCGAGGGTTCTAGTCATGTTTTTTGTTCCTCGGGTGCAAGGATGGGGGAGTTGGGTTATTCTTCTCTTTTGGGTGTATTTCCCTTTTCACGGGGGTGCCGGGGAGCTTACACTATTGTCAGTCATACCTGTGCCGATTACGAAACGAGAGTGATAGGGAATTTGTACTTCTATTCCCTTTTTCTGCCCTACTGGATGTCTTTAGTAAAAAGACTTGTGAGGTATGTGTTTTTTCCTTTTAACTTGCATTTTTTCTTTGGACATGGTCGGGTTGGGGCTCGATTTCCCATATTGATTTCTTTACCTTTTTTGGAGTTTGAATGTCAATAGTTATCACTTCTGGTACAGGCCATGGGGGAGCGGTTTAGGACTACTCCCTTCGAGCTACCAACCCTACGAAGGTGTTGTCAGGAGTTTGAATTAGCGATGGGGAAGCTCGTAGTTAACTAGAGAAGAAAGAAACAGAGATAAAGGCCCTCCCGGCCATGAACACCTCGAGTTCTGATGGAAGTAAAGAGATGCTAGAAAATAATTTGAAGGTTGTGAATAAGAGGTCGGCTTAGGCAGAGAATTGGTTGAAAAGCATACTTTTTCGTCTCGGCCAGAAGGGGGAGCTCCTTTGTACAGCCAGGGCAGAGGGGGACGAGTATAGACGCCATTTCATGGATTTAGGTCATCTGTTAGGGGATAAATTGGCTAAGGCTCGAGCTCATGCTGCGTTGGTAGTGCTGGGAGCGGAAGATTTGGATAATTCTTTTAGCAAGGGAGCAAGACAGTTACTGCTAATAGGTTTCCCTATTTGTCAGGACGTGGTTCAGTTGACGCCTGATTTTCTCAGTGATTTGGTGATTCCTAGGTTAGTGGTGGATCCTCCTTCGGAAAGGCTCCTCGATCCTCGGACTTTAACGGCAACGGGTTCAAGCTGATCAGATTGGCAGGAGGCTAACGATGTCGGCCCGTTGGGCATTGACCCTCTTATGACTTCATTAGTAGAGGTGTCAGATGACGTGCGTCAGACCGTCTTACGAGAGGGAAAGAGTCCCGTCCCTATCTAAGGGCGACGTTTTTGGTACCGGGGCAATCTTGGAGTCTTCTCCCTATCCTTTTTTGTGTATTTGGGGTTTGGTTCTTTGCATATAGAGACTTTTGTAATATTTCTTTTTTGTGGAAGGGGTAGAGGAGGTAGGTACGTTGGATTATATAACGCCTTTCTGACCACAATGTAAGAAAGCTTTTGAGGATTCATGTATAATGGTTAGGTATATACAATTTCCTTTGTTGGCATTTTTCGACAAGCTTTTTTTCTCGCCTTATCTTAAAGGAGATTTAGTGGGGCACTCGTTTCAACTATTTTGATCATGCGCACGGTTTGAGGGCCCCGGGTTCTTTGCCCCTTTTGTTTTGCATATCTTGTCTTTACTCTTTAGTAAGGAGATAATCCACTTACCACACTTGGCCTTGGTTGTGCGCCCAGGTTTGGGTGTGGTGGCCTTGTAGACGCGGGTTTCTTTTTATATTCTGATGGGGAGAACTTCGGAGGGCGTTGATACTTGCGGGGATATACATTATCTTTTGGTTGTTTATCCTAGATCTGTTTTCTTCTTGGCCGTCGTACGGGAAGATGGTCAGGGTGGGGTTCTTCCCTCAAGAAGACTCGTCGTATTTCGAAACATAGTCGTTTCGTAGGAGCTTCTAGCCTCCTTTGAAAGGAATTCATGCGTAAGAGCAACCATTGAGCATAAGATACCTTCTGGTAAAAGATTACGGCGTTTATTCTCTGGGAAATAGGGCAAACTTATATTGTGATGTCCTCGGCTTCCTTACTTCTATGGATCTTTTCTTACAGAGCGAAAAGCCTTTTCCAATGACGTCGCCAGTTTGATGATACAATTTCTCCTGTGTGTATAAAATAATGGAAAAGGGAGTTGTACATTGGTGAGTTGACCTACTCCCGAATAAGGGAGTAAGAGAAAATGATAATGCCAAAGACAAAGCATAATACTAGAAAAGCTGATACGTTCTTTTATTTTCTTTTTTCGAGTCGATCTCTCTCTCCCTTTTTTTTGTATAGAGGATGGGCTTTGTATAGATGATGTGAGTGGCTCGTATTTTGGCTCCCTCGAATGGCGGTGACTGTCTGATAGAATTAGATCCTGACTGGTGCCCCTTGGGGGTGTTGAGTTTGTGTTGATCTTTGAATAAGACAAGACTTTCGAGGCATCTTGTCAGCATCGTCTTTCTCCTGAGTGCTACTTTGTACGAAAGAGTGCTTTTATAATTTTCGCGGCGCTAAGATCTCCAACTATTTTTTTTTCGCAAAAAGTTAACAAGAACGTCCAAATCGGAGAGTTTTACAGAAGAGAAGGGGCATACCCCTATGTGAGGCTCAAGACACAAGTGTCTACAACTTTAATACTAAATGCTATCATCTAGCAAAGAATTAAAACAAGCTCTAGACTAGGTCTATGACTTGAAGTAATACCCACAAGATTACAAACACTCCTATCATTCCCACTAGAGTGTCCTGTCAACTATCATCAGGCTGGTCCAGCCTCTCCTCCATGGCTCCAGTCCAGGACTGTGACCATTTCCTCTAGCTTGCCAGTGTAATCTTGCTTGCCACTTTTGATGATTACCTCCCAGCAATCAGTTCTCCTTTTGGATGGTTTGGGAAGGAGAAGATGGAATATGTTACCTGAATGCCTATGTTGCACTGTCCTGCTTTTGTGAGGGCCCATTACCTCCATATTAAAGAAAACACTCCCAAACAAGTAGATCATGTTTTCATCCTCATTAAACATGTTGTAAATTATCACAAATTGCTTTCATCATTCTATTTGTTTTCTTACCCCTTTTACCTAAAAGCCTTGTCATCACTGTGTGTGCATTGCTCACTTGGGTGTCTGTCACCTGTTTACCTTTGAACATTTTTGCATTTCTTGCCTTTCATATAGCTGATATGGTCTCTCCTAGAGCTGCTGCTCTGATCTTGTAGATGATAGATCCCTTGTTTAGAGACTGTGCAAAATTTCTGATCCACCTAGACATATCCTTAGAGCATGCTCTTATACCTGTTTTGGTTAGTACTTTGCACAACACAGAATATGACCAACTACATTGAAAAAAGAGGTGATCATGGGTCTCATTTTTATCCCCACAGAATACACAGAGCTGGTCATCCAAGTTCGTGAACTTACATACCCTATCCTTAGTAGCTAATCTTTTATGTACCGCTAGCCAACATATGAAATTTGCTTTGGGGCTAGAATAAGGGTTCCATACCTGTTTTCACCACTCCACCTCTGGTCTAGGTGGAACAAGGCCATCATATAGTTTCTGCATCCTTCTGTAGGCCTTCTTCCAAGAGACCTAGTTGGTAGACACTCTTTCACTTTCTCTCTTAGGTTGAGTAGATTTCTCCACCATGGAGAATCACTCTTCTTCACTTCTATCTCCCAAATGGACTTGTCCTTTAACTTGTAGGCTCTAATCCATTGTTGCCAGATGGTGTTGCATCCTCCATTGTCATTAATCCTGATGATTTGCATTGCTAGCATAGTTTTGTTCCAGCCCAACACCTTCTTGATCTGTCATCCTCCCCTCTTGTATTCTTGGCAGATTGATTTCCATGCTATTACACTCTTTTTCCCTTCCTCCTTGCCAGACCAAAGATAATTTCTACATATTCTCTCAATTCTTTTTATGACCCCCATAGGTATTGCAAAGATGTGACTCCAGAAGTTTTGTATGCTTAGCAATACTGCCTTCACTAGTTGTAGCCTTCCTGCATAACTAAGGTTCTTTGCTTGCCAACTTTGAATCCTTCCCACCATCTTTTGTATCAGTGCTTCATATTCTTCTATTCTCAGATTCCTTGGGCTTAAAGGGATGCCTAAGTATCTAATAGGGAACTTTCCCTCTGTGAATCCCCATATTTGTTTTTCCTCCAGTTCCTCCCTGCTCATTCCAGCCATAAAGATATTGCTCTTTGCCTTACTTATCCTGAGCCAAGACATAGCAGAGAATTCCTGGATGGTGTCCCTTAGGATTTTTAGTGACCCTGCATCCCCCTGCAAAATAAGAGCAAATCATCAGCAAACGTCATATGGCAAAGTTTGATTCTGCTACAATAGGGGTGATAATTATAATTCATATTATTCTCTGTTCTATCTTTTAAAAGTTTGGCCAAATAGTCCGTACAGAACACAAAGAGGTAGGGGATAGTGGATCCCCTCGCCGCATTCCTTGTTTGCCTTCAAAATTGCCCTCTAGGCTGCCATTGATACAGAAAGAGAATTTGGGACTAGTGACACATGTTATAATCAAATGAATAAAGTAAGATCTCCAACTATTATTAGTGAGATTCAAATTTCAAGGTTAAATTAATAAATTAACAGTTTAAAGTTACAGTGTTCTTAAATTATAAGGCTAAAATCAGAAATCAAAAGTATTGATCGACTAATGTTTCTATTACCACTTTTTAATAATAAATATATATATAAATTAGCTCTATTTAGATTTCAGTAACGGAAGAAACTTGTCTATTGTGTCAAGACTAATAGGGTTTTATGTTTTTCAGTGGTCATATTAGGAAGTTTATTGTACAAACTTTAGGAAGGTTCTTAAAACTATATCAAACCCACTGATTATTGATTTATTTAAGACTTTTTTTTTTATGACGCGGGAACCCTCAGCCACTACCCTTGGGATGCGCACCGGGTAAACCCATGGGTCGACGAAATAGCCTGCAAACCTCGCCTACCAGTTAAGCCACACTAGGTGAACCATGTGTGACAGGCTCAAACCCAGAAGGCAAGGAATCAATTCGCTCCCAATGGGATTCGAACTTGAAACCTTGGAGAGGAGATACCTCCTCCTTAACCAACTGAGTCACCCACAAGGGGTGATTTATTTAAGACTTTAGTAACGTGCTTAACTAGACTCGAAAAAAATAATATATATAGTACGTAATCTACTCATATTCATCTAATCATATATATATAGCTAGTCATGTACAAGCACAACCCCTCGATCCCTCGTGACTACGACCTAACTACTCTGCCAAATCATTGTTTTCCATTTTCATATTTCACTAACATAAATCTTATTATCTCTAAAAATAAAACTGGCACTTTCAATTGATTTTCATTTTTTTAGTATTTTAATTAGTTGAAAATGGTTCGTCGAAAGTCCCACGCACGTTTCACAATCTGCTCATTAGTTTATACTTTATAACATATGACTCATTCGATCAGATCCGGAGATGATTTCTTTGAATTATACATTAATCTTTTTCACTTTTCAGTGCTCCTCTGTCATGACGATTTTTCATGCTGTCCCAAAACTGAATCTAAATTTTACTGTCAAACAGGCAGGCAACTGAAATTAATAATTAAGCATTGTAAACGTGCTAACATGCATGTACAAGGCACAGCATTATATATTCAATCCAAATGCATCATCAAGTAAATCGATCTTAAGCATTTCTAGATACTTTGGAGCAGAGTGCGTACGATACTATGGAGTTTGATAAGGTAGGGGAAGAAAACTTGGAGCCAGTGAGCCCAAGTTCACAATACTCCAAGAGTTCAGTGTTATCAGTTACCATTCAAGCTGTTTTGGAATTAGAATTCCCTATCGATGACTCCTTTGCTATTCATTTAATGGTCCGCGACATATTCTTGCCAACAAATCCACGCTTTTCATCCATCATGGTAATTATTATTAAGGTTTTTATTATCTTTTTTTCATTTTGATAAGCAAATTTATTCATGCTAGAACGTACCACAAATATTTAGCTACAGAAAGAGATACATAGTAACAGTGTGCTCACATGTCCAATATAACACATTAACCAGCGATACCATATACACCACCATCTCGTAACCTTAATCTCATTGACAAGCTTTCCGGTTGAGTGCTTTTCCTTCAAAACCATCTTATTTCACAAATTCCAAGTTGACTATAAAGTCACTCACCAAATGCAAATCCATTCAATCCTTTCCTTTTTCGGTTGAAATAGTTCCGTAGTTTGCCAATAATGTTGCGTTAACCCCTTTATCTACTATAGTGCTAATTAAAGTCGAACCATGGGTAAATTCTCGTCCAAATATTGTATACCACACAGCATTGATAGAACAAATAATCAACAGATTCAGTTTCATCCCCACATAAAACACATCCACAAGACCACAATCAAAAATTTTAGAAACAATTAATAGCTCTTTGATGTAAGTTTGATTTGATAGGCACTAATTAGTTCAACGCCACTTTCCAAGCAAAGCCTTTAGTCTTGAAAGGGGCTTCAATCTTCCCGTAATTGTTGAAGAAGCGCATTTCATCCAATTGCAAGTTTCGTTCTTCATATTAACATAAATACACCGACTTAGATCTCCACTCCTATATATATATATATATATATATATATATATATATATATATATATATATATATGTTCTTCTTCTTTCCTTTGTCAACTGTAGAAGCGTGTCTGTTGTTGAATATTGAAATGAGCCTTGGTATCGCTCTTTTAACAGGATCACCCCAAACTAAACGCCATGCCTTATCAATTTTCGAGCTTTTCATGTCTTTCCAGTTTCAAATTACCTATGATCTATTTGAGTAAATAACTATATATACAGTCCAACTATCCAATACAACGATCAATCATTAACTGGCAGGTAACAAATAAGAGAGGCGTGAAGAACTGGAAAAAAGTGGAGGTGAAGGTAGAGGAACACATTCATTTCCCAAGTTTTCCTAGCGACATGTCCACGGATTACTACGACGAATGCTTCAACGAGTACCTATCAAGCCTTGCAGCGGAACAGCTTTCGTCCGACCGACCACTATGGGAAATTCACGTTGTCAAATACCCGACAAAACACGCCGCAGGGAATATGATTTTCAAATTTCACCAATCATTAGGTGACGGTTACTCTTTGATGGGTGCCCTTTTATCCTGCTTACGAAGAACCGATAACCCTTCCATACCGCTTACATTTCCTTCACGACAGTCGTCCCAGCATTCATCAGGCCATAGTAATAATAATAATGATGTTGGGTTCTTCAAGAGCAGCTTTCCCAAGTTATTTTCTGGAATTGTTCACTCTGTGCATGATTTTGGATGGAGTGTTTTAAAGAGTCGTTTGATTGAAGATGATAAGTCCCCAATAAGATCAGGTGAACCAGGGGTGGAATTTCGACCCGTTGTCACCGCAACTACAATGTTTTCCATCGGTCAAGTCAATCAAATCAAGTCCCGCCTTAAAGTGGTAACTATTCATTCCAATATTCTCTTTAAGTAATTATTACCGGTTGGGCCAGTTTTGTTGTTGCAATGCATTATGTAAGAACTACTTTGGCCTTCTGTATATTATTCACTTCCATTTTTCTCCCTCTAATAAGGCATTTTAATGAAGAATACGAGGGGCTCTATATTTCTAGAGAATAATAAAACTGCTGGTTAATTAATTAATTTGGTGTTGTACATGCAGACAATTAATGACGTTCTTATGGGAATAATTACATATGGAACCCGTTTATACATGGAAAAGACATGTGAACACTCAGGGACAGCTGAATCAACCGGATTAGTGTTATTTAACACACGAGCCATTGGAGGGTACAAGTCGGTGAGCGAGATGCTGAAGCCGGATGCAGAGATGCCGTGGGGAAATCGCACCACATTCTTGCATGTTCCTATACCCAAACTCACTACTCACTCTAATAATAATAATAATAATGATGATGATAATGATAATAGTATATTAAAGTTTGTTCAAACATCACATGAAATGATCAAGAGGCAACGGAACTCTCCCACGGTTTATCTCACTGCTCAATTACTCAGTCTCATCACAAAAACCTCAGGTCCTGAGGTATGTATCTATTTTATAGGCATCGACATCAACATCCTCTAACTAAATATATATGCAATTAATATATATGATGTTTGTGCAACAGACCACATCTCAATACATTCGTGGGACAATTGAAAATACAAGCATGACGATTTCAAATTTGATTGGACCAGTAGAACCAATGTCTTTTCCTACTGGTCAACCCGTTAAGGGTTTATATTTTTCTGCAGGAGGACGGCCTCAGGTACGTAATTCTGCTCTCAGAGTTACTTTCCTCACTATATTTTTGTTATATATATATTAGCAAAAAAAAAGAAAAAAAAATGATTATGTTTATAGACTCATAAAGAATGATTATGTTTATAGAGAAAAAAAAATAGTATGCATTCCTCAGTTTCCAAGATTGGAGTACGTAGTATAAATGGAGAAAACTTAATTAGTATTAGACCAACAAAAAATAAGTTTCTGAAATAAGTTTCTGTTTATTTTTACGTACAAAATATGCCAATGAAAATACAATTAAGCTTAAAGTATATGATATTTAGAACAACATTTTCATCTCCACAAATAATAATAAAACTAACTAACAAATATGAAAAGTACATCCGTATGACGTCAATAAACATATCTCGTAATTTAACCATTTACATTGGATGAAATAGTTGTTTTACCATATAATTTCTATTTCAGAACATCTCATCCTCCGGTATAATACTTGAGGTCATCTTGCAGGTTAACATTTCATCCTCAACCAAAATTAAAAGACGATAAATTTCTAATACTTTAATTCCTGCTATGTACTCCCCAGGGAATGTGGCACCATTAAAGAACTCCTAATAATTCCCATGATGGCACCTCCAAACACGTCATCCAATGCTTCTATTTTGCATATATGAATGCAAATTGTGTTTATGAAAAATCTGAGCAAATATAATTATCGGGGTTGTTAATTCAACAATAAATAAAAAGTACAATGCTTTCAAATACCAGCAATTAAAACCCCTTTAAGCCTACCGTCTCATGCCTTCAACACGTCCATATCTGACACCATGTGGCTGTTTCAGATCCGAAAAAAACATGCCAACATAAAATAATAAGATAAGCATAAGGATATAATTTTATTGAGTGGCTAATTCAATGATTATTAATGATTTTTAATTTTCAAATTATCAAATTTCTTTATTGGACTTCCACCATGATATATGTATATGTTATTCAATAAGAAGACAATGAATAAAATAAACTAAAAAAATAAGAAGATACTATACCTTGTCGAAATAAATAAGGCCACGAACAAGTTCGAAAGTCTCATATATATGTTAAGTCTGAAGTAATTCCATTATCTTTTTATCAAATGACTAAAATGTCCTTACTTTATTTCTTATAAATATATACTATATAGTTTATAAATATATTTATATTTGTAAAATAATATTTCTTTTAAAAAAATATCAAAAATAATTTTTTCTATTATTCAAAATTGTTTACAATATATATTATGATAAATAAATTAAAAGTAGGGATTTCGTGCAGGGTTTTTCAAACCATAAGGGGGTTTCGTGCAAGTTTTGAAAACCACATGGTTATTTTTATAAGTAAAAAATACATAAAAGTCAAACCCACTATTGTGTAAACCGAGTGTACATCAATCTCTAACGGAGTTGGACAAAAAAGAAATTTCGTGCATTATTTTTTAAATCATGAGAAGGTTTTGTGTATGGTTACCGATACAACAAACAGGTTTCTTCCTCTCTCCACAACACCGAAGTTCTGAAAAATCGATGCTGGTGGCACCACCAGTGGTGATGCCACTCACATACATATGTATGTATATATATACATACATATGTATGTGTGTGGTACCACCAGTGGTGGTACCACCAGCATCGAATAAATCCCGAAGTTCATGGGGTTTACCCAACCTCGAAACTCGTAAAGTGCTCCGCCTTAAGTTCCACCCATATTACAATATACATCGATGTATTGGTCTGGTCATCAAAAGATAATAATATTATATTGAAGTCCATTCAAAAATATTCAGGACTACTCTTTTGCGAGATATTTTACCAAAATTAAACATAAATATATTAGTCTCACACATGGTTTGTGGGGGCCAAATTATATATAAATCCTTGTATAATTCTGCATTTCTTTTAGGATCATATAATTCATTTGCCCATTAAACGCTATATGTTCATCTTGACACTAGACATTTTTTATTTGATACAAAGTTGATATAGTTATTTTTGGACGTGTTGCGTCTTGCCAGACGTACTAAGTTGTTGTGCTTGGTTCCGTACGTTTTCAAAGATTTTGTTGATTCTCAAGTCAAGTGCTATACAGATTTTATCAGGATTATTATTAAGCCTTGGGAAATATAATTAAATATAGTCTATTTGATTAAGGTGAAAAGGTCGCGTGCTTTGGTCTATATACGTATTTATGTGTATTTGTTGGAGTGAAACGGGATAAAAATTCGTTTGGTCCCATAAGTTGGCACCCTCACGCATTTGATCTCGTAAGTTGGCACCCAACGCCTTTGGTCCCGTAAGTTGGTAAAAGTGCTCAATGTTAGTCCCGCCTCAGTTCAATAAAGTTACCGAAATTTTGCCGATGTGGCTCTGGTCCCGCCTCGCCTAAGTTTTGAGTCAAACCAGAACCACATCAACAAAATCTTGTGATTTTATTGAACTCAGGCGGGACTAAAATTGAGCACTTTTACCAAGTTACGGAACTAAATGCGTGGGGTACCAACTTACGGGACCAAATGCGTGAGAGTGCCAACTTATGAGACCAAAAGAATTTTTATCTCGAGTGAAACCAAAAAAAATAAGCACTGTCACATAGTGTATATAGCTTTCAATATATATTAAGCAATTCTAACGTGTGGAAAATGCACGATATGTAATTCAAGACGTAAATGCCGAAATGAATCGGCCGAAAAACATCTAAATTAAACAAGAACATTGAAGTGAGATATCTAACAAGGCGTAGTCAAATAAATGAAGACTTGTTTCTGTTTATACGTGGCAATATATATATATATAATGATATGGCTTGTCAAATAAGTAGCCCAATATATATATGGACAAATTAATATTTCTGCCCTATAAGTTTGCACATTTAATGAATCTGTCCAATAAGTACCAAATTTTTAAAACTAATCCACCTTTTGGCATTTTTTAAATTTTTCTACCCACCCTCTGGCACATAGGAAAAAAATCGTTTATTTGTCCTACATATATTAGTTTGTCATATATATATATATATATATATACTATGTCACAGATATTTTTTTAATGTGATATATCTTCCATTTCATATTAATTATTTCAGTTTTATGTTGGAAAACTTTGCAGAGCCTAACAGTGACAATGATAAGTTATGTGGACAAGATACGGATTGCAATAAACGGAGAAAAAGGATTCATTGATTCAAATAAGTTGAAGTCGTGCATTGAATGCGCATTTGACACACTCTACAGAGAAATCTCGACGAAATCTCCGTAAGAACTAAGAAGATCCAATAAAATAAAGAATTACTAATTACTGATCATTCAGTATGAATGATTTGTATAATCCGATAAATTATCAATTCACCTTTGAATCTTGATGCAAAGGTTCCTTCTGTCGCACTCCTGTTGCATTGTACGGCGTGAAGCAGTCTGATGAACTAATTAAGTTTTTTCTCTGTTTTTTTTTTTTTTTGCCTGAAACAATGTTTGTATCAACAGAAGTATCTTAAATCAGCAAGATGAATTTTATTTTACTGCACTCCTTGTAGAATCAATCTTTGAAGTTTGAGTTCATTTTATTTTATATTTTTGGTCGGCGTAATTCACTTGGCTGTTGCGTGTGCAATATGCTTTCCATTTATTGTATAATAATATGGGTGTGCCATATATAGTTTATCAAAGACATGTGTGTTAATCTCAACGTGTCACCTAAGTACGCGCATGGTTTCACTTTAATTGCCATAATAATCGCATTATTAACATCCCATGATTAGTATACCTTATATCAAATAATTATGCATGTTAACCACGTCTTAACTAGGGCATAGCTATGGTAAAAATCGTATCTAGAGTTTAGATGTTTCAAAAGGTTATCAAAGATGCGCCATCAAAAGTCTTTGTTCACAATGGGACTCACAAAATACAAGGTCCACGCGAGGTACTACGGAGTTTAGATGGCCCTACGATACCCTGTAATGACCAATGATATTCTCGCAGTTACCATCCAAAGACACTCCGAAGACGAAATATTTAATATGATATCACTCACGATGCCAAAGGGATTATACCCACTGGTGATGCAATATCATCCGGGGCCCGTAGGGTCGAAAATTTTGGGGGTATTATCACTTAGTTTTGTTTGGAACACCTATCTCGAGTTTGATGAAAATGAGGCAATATTATTTTATTAAGGATCTTGAGTGAATTACAAGGGGATCGTACAAAGAGATAACTACTACTTGTAGAGAATGCTTTTTGTTATTCTGCTAAGTACAATTGAGTGTGTGTGTGTGGGGGGGGGGGGGGGGGGGTAATTCTGGCAAAAGTGCACTTTTCGTAGTCCTCTCGTTGTTCTTTTGATGCTGAAATGGGGGGCTATTTATAGGGCTAGCCTTTGGGGTCTTCGTCCAATGGGGATCGGTCTTCCATCTTAACTCCGGGTGGTAGCGATGACCAATGCAGTGAGGGTCTTCTGCACCAATTAGGGTTGGTCTTTTCGTCTTAACTCTGAGTGGTGCTGCTGGCCAATGATGTGAGGGCCTTATACGCCAATGGGGGTCGTCTGGCACGAGGTGCCCAATGGCGTGAGTTGACTAAGCTTCGTCTAACCGAGCAATGAGGGAGAGTTATTCTGCCCCAATCGTTGGTCTGGACCAGTAGAATTTGTCGCTTTTTGCTCCAATAGTCGTCTTGGACCAATGAGGTTCGGTCTTCTATTAGGGGTGGTTGGGAGCTGCTTTGAACAAGAGTGGTTGGCACGTCTTTCAAGTCAGGTCATGTCGTCGTGATGTGGATTTTGTCCGGGGGGTCGGGCTACTCTCCCGGTCGCCTGTTCTGAGAGAGGCTCGTGAAGTCGTACCTCGTCTGCGTACTTGCGAGATCTTCTGAGTTATGTGTGTCTTTCGCTATCTCAAAACCATAATTGAGTGGTCTTTTTCCTTCGACCCTTCCTTGCAATCACTCATTTCCTTATTGTTTTGTATTGTCCTCCTTCCTCAAAGATAGTATGGCTAAGTGTTGAGTACTACCACCTGGGAGTCCCTTGAGATCCGGGTGTAGTTAGCCAATCGGGGGATCAGCGCATTGGCTTGGGGGGTTCTCTATTATTTTCCTTGTGGGTGCCCCCAATCGCAGACGACTCTAGGTCGTTAGGTGAGGTATACTCAAGTTCCCTGATCCGAGCTGTATTCCCTTATTGGGGCGTTAGCTGGTCGTGGACCGGGGGTACCTTCTTGGGGCGCTCAGACCGTGTACCCTTATTGGGTGTTAGCTGGTCATGACCATTGGGGTACCTTCTTCGGCTATTTAGACCGTGTGCCCTTATTGGGAAGTTGGTTGGTCGTGACCTGGTGGTACCTTTCTCCTAGCCCTTGGTCATTTTTTAGAGTTACCCGTTTTGCCTCTTTCCGAAAGCGTGGCGGATTATGCATCATCACCCACAATCGTAACACAACATGGTTGAGAATGCACCACGTAGAATAACTCAAGAGCCAAGCACGTGGTCTGAAGGAAACCAGTCGTCGATACCAAAATGGGTTAGTTAGCTACTAAACACCTGAATTGAAACAACATGTCAATGCCCATGCATCGTGATACATGCATCCACATGTACCCCTGTAAATAGAAGGATCCATCCACAATTAAGGGCAGGCTAAACAAAGAAAGCCAGTCTTATATTCGAATTTCCTCTATTTTTACATTTATACCCTTCTCATTCCATCATGAATTTTACGATACTTATACTTTTCCACAATATGGGTAGGGCTTTCTGAACGAAATATACGTTATACACTCCGATATCAAAACAGTATAAAATGAGTGTTAACAAAATGGCGTCATCTGAGGGAACGCTATAAAAACTACCTTCGAGTGGTTTCGAAAAAAGAGCAAGAAAACACCAGTTTTGTAACAATCTGATGGAATGGTCCACCAACCCGGAGTCAGACAGCCACCATGAAGTCGAAGGCATAATGTTTTCCCTAGGGCCATCGGAAAATTGGCCCCCGACGCCCCCACCAACCAATACAGGCAATTTCATCAATATACCAAGAACAGTCTTTGAGGACGTGATGGACACTGCCCTCAGGGGAACACAGCGCGCCGCTGAGAGACCCACTGAACCCCAACCCATCCAGCCATATCGTGGGAGGTACCATGTAGAAGAACAAGGATCGTGCATGACCCGCCACACGCCGATGCATAGGGGTAGAAAAGGGAAATACGAGAATCTAATTTACGAATCCAATGGAGGAAACAGGGTCCAAGGGGGAATCTTGCCACCAGGATATGAACCGAATCCTCCCTATCGCTCAGGGGGAGAGCCCTCCCTCTGGAGCGTGATTGATCATCTAAGATGGGAGATGCAATATATGAAAAGGAAAATTACCCCCGAGGAAGAGTTGGTCTACCACGGTTCCCCTTTCGTCCCTAATATAGCACAAGCATTGGTCCCGATGGGCATGCGACGTACTAACTTTCCACAATACTCTGGAGAAAAAGACGGACAAAATCCACAGAATCATATTCATCAGTACTTAGCTAGCATGGATCTGGTATCGGTGCCTAACTTTGTTCTCTGCCGAGTCTTTAGAACCACCCTAACAGGGCAAGCACAAGTGTGGTTTTCTTAAATCCCACAAGAAACGATAACTAATTTTGACCATTTAGCTAGTCTATTTGTCAATTTGCATGCTATAGGAGATATCCCAAATCAGCATGCAATCTGTTTGCGATTAAATAAAAAAAAGTATGAATCACTACGAGATTACATGAAGCGCTTATCTGATGAGGCTCTAGATGTGCACAACGTAGAACTATCAATGGTCACCGATTTTGTGCTCAATGCCTCAAATCGGGGGACTTTTTTGGATATCTCATCGACAATTGAATAAGAGACATGAACGAACTCATGAAGAAAGCCGAAACTTACATTATCATGGAATAAGCTGAAAAGCTCAAAGATTAAGTCCGAGAACGATAAGCACGATGCAAAGGCCAAGGGAAAGGAGGAGAAAGCTTCATCACATCAAAAAGATGAAAGGAAAACCGTAAAGAAACATCTAAGTGTTATATGTTGTGAGATGAAGTAAGACATGATGTGGCCCCCACTATTCAAGCAACCATATAAGAAGAAAGATTTAGAGAAGTTTTTCAAATATCACAAAGCTTATGGGCACACAACTGATAACTGAACTACCCTAGAAAAATAGATACACCAGTTACTTGATATGGGTATCTAAAGAAATATCTGGAGGGAAATAGTCAGGGAAACAGAAAGCCCGATTCCAGAAAAAGGGCACGAGCTCAAGAGGAAGAGATAGAGGAGGAAGACATCAAAGGAAAGCCTGCAGATGAAGATTACAGCCAGGAACTCCCGCCACCCCCCGATTCGTACGAAGACAATCCCCCATCGGAAAGGACCGTCAACATGATAGAGGGAGGGGACTTAGCAGTAACCCCGGCCGGCAAGAAAAAAAAAAGGTACCTCAAGAAGACAAGGAGAATGAAGCAAAGGCTCCAATTTTGTTCACTTAAAGTGGCAAAGTGGACCCGAAGACTTGAAAGGGATCGTGTATCCTCACGATGACCCTCTTGTTATAACCACAACCATCTTCAGGATAGAAGTTCAAAGAATACTCATCGACATAGGTAGCTCAGTAGACGGATTGTTCATGCCAACTTACTTAGCGATTGGATTGAAGAACGAAAGACTAGAACCATCACAAGTCCCCCTTGTAGGATTCTCTGAATAATCTAGCTACACCCTGCGTACGATAACGCTATCCATGTCGTGGGGAGAAAGGGCCTGAGGCGCACCAAGCATATAAAATTATGGGTAGTGGAAGCATCATCAAGAACATACAACGTTATATGCGGTATACCGTCTATACACGCATTTGAAGCGATACCCTCCACTATCCACTTGAGGATAAAATCCCCTACTGCATCAGGCATCGAAGAAGTAAGAGGGAGTCAAGTCAAAGCCTGAAAATTTTGAATGAATGCAATTCCCCTGGAAGCAGGGGAAGGAATCACCGTACCAGGAAAAAAAAAGAAATTGGAAGAGGTTAAGGTGACCCCCATGGAAGAACTAAAGATGGTTGAGATTCTGGAAGGAGACCGGGAGAAGGTTGTCAAATTTGGAACAGAAATGGAACTCGGAGTGGAGGTGCAGACCGTAGCCGTCTTAAAAATTTACAGCCATCTATTTTCTTGGGAGGGAGGCCCTCCGGAGCGTATCAGTGCCCAAGTCTATCAGCACTTCCTAAACGTGAAGCCAAATGCCAAACTCGTATAGCAGAAGAAAAAGAATATGGAGCCCGAGAGAAACAAAATAATAAGAATGGAGATCCAACGACTACTAAACTTTTGATAGATAAAAGAGGTTGTTTACCCCGAATGGTTGTCGAACGTGGTCCTCATCCCTAAAACTGGCGAAAATATGTGGATGTGCGTAGACTTCACCAATTTAAACGATGCATGCCCCAAGGACTTTTATTCCTTGCCGAGCATCGACCAGCAGGTAGATTCGACCGTAGGATGTGCACTTCTCTCCACGATGTACGGTGATCAAGGGTATAACCAAATACCAATGGCAGAAGTAGATCAGGATAAAACTGGCTTCATTACTGACGTTAGCACCTTTCGACCAGTTCGTTTATGGACCACCTAATATACCAACACCATATAGTCCCCCCAATTTGGAAGTCGTTCTTGATTAAATAGTGTGTACCAAATTTAATAACGTGTGTTGGTGTCCTTGAAATAGGAAAGCGTTCAGCTACAAAATATGCCCCATCCCCTATTTGGGAGTCGTAATCAAAAGGATTACGTACCAAATAATAATATCTCGCTTTAAAATATGCCCCCTCCCATTTGGGAGCCATAATACGAAGGATCAAGTGTCAAATAATAATATATGGCTTCAAAATATGTCGCCCCTTATTTGGGAGCTGTAATCTGAAGGATTGGGTGCCAAATAATAATATATGGCTTCAAAATATGCCGCCCCCTGTTTGGGAGTTGTAATCCGAAGGATCGGGTGCCAAATAATAATATATGGCTTCAAAATATGCCCACCATTTAGGAGCCGTAATTCGAAGGATTAAGTCCCAAATAATAATTTTTGGCTTCAAAATATGCCCCTGATTTGGAAGCCGTAATTCGAATGATCGGGTGCCAAATAACAATATCTTACTTCAAAATATATGCCCCTCATTTGGGAGCCGTAATCAGAAGGATCGAGTGCCAAATAATAATATCTAGCTTCAAAATATGCTCCTCGTTTGGTAGCCCGTAATCTGAATGACCAGATGCCATGTATTGCGTGTGATTGTTCGTTTGGGGATGATTCTGACCTTTGCGATTTATATCGTATTCAGGTCAAATATTGTTAAAGAGAGTCGAATCAGTATGGCTTTGGTTGTTTTTGATAGTGTCGAACCGTAGGTGATTCGACAATTATGGGGACAATGGAATCCTGGATGATTTGATTGTTTTGGTGACAATTGAACATTGGCGGTTTGATTGTTCCGTATATGGTCCTGGTGACTAAAGCCTTTTTATCGCGGAGCAATCTCTATGATCGAACGGGTAGGCATCCAAATCGAGATCCACTTTAAGTAGGATCAAACGGGTAGGCGTTTGATAGTTTTATGAGGATAGAATTTCATGTTCGATACTCAATTTGTTCGACAATTTCTCTTGTTCGATTGTTTTACTTATAATTTTTTTTTGTTTTTTCAGACATGTGTTTTAATTTCTTGCACATGTATTTCGTTTTCTTCAAGTGCGTATGCTCAAATTCACAGACCTAAAGGCAGTTTGGCTATACTTTGTAGGTTTTCATTTACAAACCCTTATTGTTCATGTACGTGTTGTAGAGTCGAGCTAGAATGGCCAGCGCCGTTTATTATTTTATTTTCGTTTTATAAGCAAAATGTCAAACCACGTTAGTCTATCGAGTAACGTTGCAAATGATTGGAGTGATGACGTTGGGATCGAGTCAAGTGGCTCGGTAAAAGAACAAAGTGTCAGAGACTCACAATCGAATTAGGCCGGGTAGGCTCCATCGTCCCAAGTGGGAGGTGGCGAGGACCATATGTCGGAGGGCAGTAAAGGGGCATGGCACCCAACAAGGGCTGGGTAGTGAGCCCATTTATGATGTTGTTGATAATTGCGCTGATAGCAAGTTGGATGGAACGAAAGAGTTGGATGCAACTCGATTGGGCATATCATGGGCTTTTTACTTGCCATGAAGGGGTTGGGCGTGCCTTGCCGCCCCAACGAGTTTTGGTCTTTGTTCGAGGTGAGGCGCAAGGGAAAGGATTTTTTTCCATGTAAAGGCCTTGAAGAACGTCAAATTTCTATATGGGGAGCGGACAAGTTATGGGAAAAATTGGAAGAAGATGTACTTTTACATTAAGAAGTGTTGGACGAATTAGTTTTAATGTATAAAGAAGGATTGGGTAGAGGTGCCGAAGATTACCATCCCCTACGGGGTAGGGGCTCCAAGGTGGGGTAATACCTTCAGAGCCAACCTTGTAACCAATCATAAGTTTGACGTGATGACACGCTGAGCCTCGGAGGATTGTATTCGATCTTGTATAGAAGATCTGATACTATTGGTATAGAGTTTAATCAAGCGAGAGATCCAATCATTTACTTTTCATAATATCGTTATTGATATAATTCTTTTGGTATATGCAGAATCATCATCATGAGTCGTCACGCTCGCATGAAACAAGTCTTGGCGACAGAGCCCGGGGAAGGCCAGACGGAGGCGCCGATTCTAATTCCCTTACCGAGGAAAAGGAAAGCTAAGGGGAAAACTGGGGCAAAAGACGCGCAGGCGCATGCGCAGGTCGGGATGACTAGTCAAGTAACTGCCCTAGTTAACCCGTTTGAGGTCACAGACCTTAGTGGACAAGATCCATCGCCTGTCCCTGTAGATGAGGATATCTCCAAAGGTTTTGATGTGTCTGCTGCTGAAAGCGTCAGTGGGGATGGTGCTATTGAGACCGTCGCTAAGGCGAAGAAAAAACGGGTGGACCAGACTAGGGCACAAACATGAAGAGCTGGACAACCCGGGGTACCACCTCATTTTGGGATTTGAACCGGTAATGTTCCAAGTGAGGACACGACTCCCCCGGTAGGGGAAAGCTCATGCACAGCCATAGCGGGCGGCCCTCGTGTTCGCTTCAATGGGGTTGCCCAGTCTGGAGATGAGACATTCAACACATTGCGTGTTTTGTTTTTTGGTCTTGCCACAGGGTTCCCTGCATTCGCCAAAGAGCGAGCAAAGTTGGAGAGGCTCGTGCTGCTATTGGTCAATATGATAATGAAATCCTTCTCCTGATTACATAATTCCCTTTGTTTGAGATTTTTGTCTTATTTTTATATATTTGCTTCTTCCAGCAAGACGGCGGTGTCGACGTAATGGCTCAAGGCCTGGAGTGGGTGCATGAGGATAGGAAGGCTGGCATTAAGCAGTTGAGGGTGGAGTATCGGGGCAGTAGTCCCGAGGCACTGAAGGCGGTGCACGACGAGATGGATAAGGCCCTTAGCCTTGTAAGAAACGTCGTTACTAAAGCAGGCACTGACAGCGAAGCTGCTCAAGTTATACATCGTATTAATATTCTATTCTCCTTACGTTATTCTCTTTATGTTATGCTTAGCGAACCTCGTGCCCCTGTGAGTGTGAGAATTCGCTCATGGGTGTGCGTTAATAGCTTTTATTTGCAACTTATCGTCTATTGTGTCTTTATCAACATCGTATTAATTATCGCACCTTAGATGGTGCAACTTGGCTCGTACGCCCTCGTGTGGCGACAATAAGTGTTTTGTTCCCTTTGATTGAGGGCGAATGTTGGTATGGTTTGTATAACCATGATATATACTAGGATTGCAATTTATGCTGTTCAATTGGTCGTTCCTCTCTAAGGTTTGCCCAGGTGTTTCAATGTACCCCGTCGGGTTAGAAGTTTGTTTCATCCTTCCGCTACGATATTTTAAGTTTGCGTTTGACCTTAGCGGGTTTGATATCCATCGCATCTGACCTCATTGGGCCAAACGTTCTATTTTTGTTATTTTTCAAGATATCAAGTCGACATTGGACCTCGTCTGGCCCAATGGTCATCTCTATTTCTTATAGAGATATTGTCTTTGACCGTGTTGGGTCAAATATCCATCTCTGTTATCCGCAGAGATATTAGGTTTACATTTGATTACTTTAGGTCAAATGTCCATCTATGTTGTTTCTTCAACACATTAGGTTTGCATTTGCCCATATCAAGTCAGACCACCATCTCTTTCATTTTTTTGAGATATTAGGTTTGCATTTGCCCGTGTCGAGTCAAATGTCCATCTCTTTTGTTTCTTCGAGATATTAGGTTCGCATTTGCCCATGTCGGGTCAAATGTCAATCTCTTTTGTTTCTTCGAGATATTAGGTTTGCATTTGCCCGTGTCGGGTCAAATGTCCATCTCTTTTGTTTCTTACTGCTCTGGTCTATGGGCTATGTGAGTCATTTTGTCGTAGCTGTAGAGCTCTCCACTGTAATAGTAAACATCATATAAAGGGAAATATTAATTTAAACCAGAGAATTTTGCCTCATCATTCGACCACTTTGGGTCTATGGGTTATGCAAACCACACTGTTGTACCTGTAAAGTTCTTGACTTTTTGGGAAAGCAGCTATAGTAAACATCATATAAGGAATGATATCGATTTAGACTAGGGGAATATTTGCCTAATTCTTCGACCACTTTTGGTCTATGGGTTATGCAAACCGCATTGTTGTACCTGTATAGTTTTCAACCATTTGGGAAAACGACAACAGTGAACACATATGAACAAGGATATTAAATTTGGTAGAGATATTAAATTTGGTAGAGATAAGGTTGAGCCCAACGCAACGCCGGATTGCCTACATTTCCCGAGTGGTGCCTCGGGACTCAAGCCGTCGTAGTTCATGTATTAATTTTTACATACTTATTCCAAATACATGGGGCAATTTAAGGAACGAATAAACATAGTACAATTGTTCTAAAATTTAATTATATATCGCGAAAGCACAATAGGGATCAGCCGATCGTCTCTATCTATGCTGGTGTCAATGCTATAAGTGCCTCCGCATCTTCTTGTCGGGGATCTTTGAGAGACGCCACATAGCAAATCTAACCCTGTTACCTCACCTGTTCCACCTGAAGTTGGGAATTTTAGTTTTTGATGATACGTGGACACCACGGCTCTAAAAGCGTTGAGTATCAGTCTACCCAATATGGCATTGTAGGGGAAAGGCACATCCACGATCTGGTAGTCAGTGGTTATGGTCCTTCTCCGCGGGTAGGTCCCGAGTGAGGTCGGTAGTGTTACTAATCCGCACGGGACAACTTCCACCCCTCCAAAGACAAGCATTAGAGTCCTTACCATCTCCATCTTGTCATCCCCTAGTGCCATTTGTTTCCATGTGGAGGCAAAGAGCACATTTGGAGAACTTCCATTGTCCATCAGGACTTTCATAACTCCGAAGTTAGCGATGTCAACCGTAATCACTAGTGGGCAATCCAGGTTACCTGTCTGCAAGGCCTGGGGGCTTAGTTTCATTAGATCTGCTTTGAAGAAGGTGATTTCCCTTGGAGCCATCTCTTCGATCCTGAGGAGGTCTATGAAACCCACATAGCGGTTGGCATCTATCTCTCTTGTTACTCTTTTTCGTCCTTTGACCGAATCTGCACCAATGGGTCCCCCAATATCATATGAATAATACCCTTCCTAGATTGGTTATCCATAAATTGTGGGTAATCGAGGATCTATGGGTTGTCCATGGCCTTCTTCCTATCCTTTCGCGGTGACCGTGATCTGTCCCTGTTGAACCTATCTGCCTCATCCTTCAATCCCCTGACATACTCTGCCAGCTTTCCATTTTGATTAAATACTCTATCTCATCTTCAAGTCCTTGCACTCTTCCGTCGTGTGGCCATCCTGCTTGCAGTATTTGGTAGAGAGTCTGATGGCAGGTGAATCTTTCATTTTTCTCTACTTGTTCAACCATCCTTTCCTCTTTGCTACCGCGTAGATGGTCATGATGTCTGCTTTTAGGGGAGTATACCAGTTCATGTGCCTGTCATTTCTGCTCTTGTTCGAATTGCGGTCTTCTCTCCCTTTGTCTCTAGTCCTAGTTGAATAGTTAGTGGCCTTTGGTGCCATCATTTCCTCAAAATGTACCACCCGAGACGCCAACTTGTTGATTTCCTCAATAGTCCTTGGTTTTGCCTTTAAAAACTCCCCCGAGAAAGTTCGGGTCCTGATGGAGTGGAAGATGATGTTTGCGACCATTTCGTCATTCGGGTCATCAATATTTAAAAGCTCCGAGTTGAACATTCTAATAAAAGTCCTTTAAAGATTCCTTCTCTCCTTGCTTCACCGAATACATGTGCGAATGATCCATAACTATCCTTTTTTGACTTGAGAACTGACTTCAAACTTCTTCCTCAGTTCCTCATAGCTCGATATCGTCCCCGTCAGAATCCTAGAGAATCAATCCAGAGCTACCCCGGTCAGCGTGGTTGCAAAGACACGTGCTTGCACGTTGTCGCTGAAACTGTGTAGAGAAAGCAGCACATTCGGTTTGCCATCATATGTCTTCAATTGAGGTATCTTCTTCCCTTGTCCTAACACTTTAGCCTTAAACTTGGCAGTGAATGGTGTGCTCCTGTGAGTTCTCCCTATTAATCGCATCTTATTTTATACTTCATTCTTCTCCAGGTTCAACCGTTCCAGCCTTATGGCGATCTCAGCACGCTCTACCCTAGATTCGCCAACGATTCCTTAACTAGACTCACGTCTTGCACCACTGTGGTGCCTTCTCGACTATACTTCCACAGATTGGGATCTCGCCCTGCATCTCTCAGTCTGTCTCCTTTCCTTTCCTTCATCTGCATAACGCATTGTGGCCGAGGCTTACTCACGCGGAGCCTCCATGTGGCCCTCCATCGATAGTGCCACATGTGGCTGAGCGGCGAGGAGTGTCGCTGCTACCGCCTTGCGGATCATCGCTATAATCTCATCCTTAAAGGCAACAAGTAGACTTGCAGTTGCGGCAGACGCCGCGCCCAAATCTGTTGCCGGCTAATTCCCAGTCTCCGAAATCGGCTGATCTTACTGAGTCGGTGGTGGTGCCCTTGCCCTAGGGGCTGGGTGGCCCCGACTAATCGGTGCATTTCAGAAGCGGTACTCTTTACAACTCTACTTTGTGCTCTAGTTACTCTAAACATCTTAGCTTGCTTAATCGTGCTTGTGGTGTTCCCACATACGACGCCAATAATTTTGTCTTATTTCGTCTAGGTACACCGAAATCGCAGTACAAATGGGCCTGAAATAAACCATAATATGCTAGTCTATTATAAGGAAAATGACTAGTTTTGCCCAAAATACCTATTACACGTTAAGAAGCCTAAAATGACTAAAGTAGCCCTGAATAGTTGAATCTGAGAACAGTCGAACGGGGTGCGGTTGGATGCTATAATAACAGTCGAATTCTTGAACAGTCGAACGGCTACGGGTTCGATCCTGAAAACCCTCAAACGAAATGGAATGTTTGATCTCAAGCAAACTAAAGGGAAGATCGATCGACCAAAAGAACTATCAAATAGTTGAACAGTGTGGTTCGATTGTTGTAGGGTTGGTGAATAGTGATTAATGCATGGCGTGAATCTCAAGAAGTGGGGTATTTAAAGATCTCAGTTCAACTCTTTCCCATTGGGCCGTTAATGACAAAAGTTGACCTAGTTCGTTTTTGGACCACCTAAAACACCCTCCTGCGGCCCTTCCTAGACTAAATTTTCCCTCACATTGCAGAAAAATCTCGCCACGCACATACCCCGTCAAGACGCAAAATTGCGCCCCCTAGACGAGATAGGATCTTGCACGGATCCCGCCCCTGTCCCGCGGGATCCTGCTGGATTTCCAGCGGTGCAGCTCCCCCACCCTCCCCCTTCACCGTTTTTATATCTAAACGCTAAACAACACACGCACACACACTGATTTCTGCAAACACACAAACACTTTCACTCACGACCGCCCCTACCACCACTCGTCCTCAGGCATTCGCCCACAACCGCTACCACCAATCCTCCAAATCTAAGGTATTTTCTCTAGTTTTAAAATTGAATGGAAATTTAATCTTAGTTTGAAATTTATTGTAATTTATTTCTCATTAATTGATGTGATTGTTAATTGTGAACTATAACTATTGAAATCATAGAATTAACATTGGACAATTACGGTTTCAAATTGGGGGGTTTTGAACTTAGTGCTTCCTTTGAGGAAATTGTTATAATTAGATGCATCCTTTTGTAGTTAGTTATTGTTAAACATTTAAAGAGCATGATTTGGCTCAATAGTATGGAAATTTTGTTGAAAATTAACGTTTTTGATGGAGAATTTGGTCGACATTTGTGAAATTCATTATAGATTATGTAAAGAATGTTGCAATCTTGTGTAAAGAATGTTGCAATCTTGTATAGATTGTTGAGGTTGTGAATGTGGTGTTGAATTTGGTCAACTGATTGTGTATCCCTTTTGTTGAAATTCTTTTTTTGATATTATTTAAAGTTGATTGAGTTGTGTTGATGCCAACATCATCTGTAGATATGGCAAGAGGATCTTTCAATCGTGGCCATGGTCGTGGTTGTTCGTCGATCGAAGAATCTTCAAGTAATGCGATTGATGTGTATTATGTATACGTTCTTATTTTATCTAAATGAAAAGTAAAGTTTACTGTCCAAGTATCAAATCCCATGAGGACTATGATTAAATTGCACACCTAATTGTTTCACTAATTTCTCCCCTAATTTGTCACTCATCGTTTCAATGAACAGATTCCAAATCATAAATAACAGATGAAATACATAGAGAATGGAGAAGAAATACCATGTTAAATGGTTTTCTAGGATAATTGCGCATTCCTCTCGATCTTGTTCTACTCGGCCCGGTAAGAATGACTCTTCCTCTTCCGTTGAACGACGATTTGTTATTCTCTTGTTAATTCTTCTTGGTCTCTGCTATACGATGTAATTCGAAGGGTTTCTCTCTTTTGAATAATATGGTCGTGAATGGTGTATTCAATCGTGTCTCTAGATGTTGGACATTTTTATCCTTTTATAATTTATTCTAGGCCCATTATTCAATGGTATCCTCGAGAGAATGGGAAAGAAAAGCATCGATTAAAAAACCACTACAAATAACCTCAAGATAGTTGTAAATGTAATTTTGCTTGAAGCCTATTTCCTGAGCTTGTTAAAGGACTTAGTAAATAATCAGCATAAATATGATTTTTTTAAGCACAACTCTTATCATAATTTTATCATTTTTTGCACAGGTTGCATTGGATGGGGATGCAAATTGATGCAAATTGAAATTTAGACAAGGATACCATTGTAGTTTGCACATTATAGAGTTCATATTTGTAATAATAGTCTCTTAAATTGAAGGCTACAAGTTGTAATAATAGTCTCTTGGTTAGAATGTTGAGTTTACGCTACAGTTTACATCACATTTGATACTAATTACTTGTTAACGATTTGAATGAATGTTATAATAAAATTGTTTTTCTTGTTATTATGTTTGAGATATTATCTTGTATAGCTGGAAAACAAAACTAAAGGGAAGAAGAAAAATATCTACATGCACGGTAGGTAAAAATAAAATTCTCAAAAATAAATATTTATTCTTTGGTTTCATTGTGTTATCTTGAGGCACATTTAAGGTTTTTTGAGGTATTTATATATGTCCTTAAAAACGTCATCATGGGGCACATGTTAAATTGTTAAGGCACATATACTTGCCTTTAAATGTTATCTTGGGACAGATGTGAGGGCTATTGAGTCACATAAATTTGCCTTAATTGTTATGATGCCGCACACATAATGATTGTTAGGACAAATATATATGTCTCTATAATAATCTATGGGGGCCCACAAAAAGAGCATTTATACCTACTAACTTTATCGCGACATAGGTTTTATCCAACAAATAATTTAAGTGCCTCAAAAGCAATAAGTGATTCAACATGTACCTGTGGAGGCACATTTTTCTGTCTTTAAACATGTTTTTTGTTGTAGTGTATCTGTATTTTTTTTAATATTATGTAACTCTTGATTATTATTCATTGGTTTGCATTTGTTATTTACATTGATACTTGAATATAAATGAGCATCTTATTTAATTTTGTTTGGTTAATAAGTGTTTAAAGATTTTAATTCTATAAGTTCTAATGCTATTTAATATATTTTAATTTAAAAATACAGCCGTGTAGGATTTCTTTTCTAAAGAATCCATGTCCACATGTTCGTCACCTATTGTGTCTGTATCCGTGCAATATAGAAGCTAACCAAACAGGGTCTTACTCTCGAATGAATTTACCCTTTATTAAATAAACAAAAAAGTACAAAGCGTTATAAATATGACAAGTGAAATATGCCTAGTGGCCATTGTTGAAAATTATGTACAAATACTATTTTATAATAGTAGTTGTTATTATAAATAGTGTAAGATGTTGGAAATTCTTTCCTATATAAGGAGCCATCAAGATGAAGAGAAAAACACCCATTCACAAGTAATATACTCCTTATTTGCTCTTCTTTCCCTATGTCCTTTTAATATATTGTTATAAACCTCAATAGTTTTAGTTTTCCTATAACATGTTATCAGCACGAAGGTGCTCGCTCCGATACATTTCCTTAATCTTTCTTTTTCCCTATGTACAATAAACCCATACTCTCCAAAGAAAAAAAATAGTATAAACCCAAAACGAGGATTCAGCGTTTCAAACTTCAGTTCCAGTCTTTAAAGACAACGTTCAACGTTAAAAGCTGGAAAAGTGTCTAACCTCACGAGTACAATTAGTTGTATACTCAATATCACTGGCAAGAATTATAGACAATGAAAACCATATACAAAATTGTACCTCAGATCAAAGAGTATCGTTGAAACTCTTGATGCAGTAAATACACATACGGATCCAGAAAAATATGAGGTTGTGATCTATATGAGAAAACATTTAGATGAAACCTTAAAGAGGGAATATGTCGATGTTACCGATCCTCATGAATTATGGACAAACCTACTGGATAAATATGACCATCAAAAGGAAACTATGTTGCCAAAAGCCACAAATGATTGGAACAATTTAAGGTTCCAAGATTTTGAAACTGTAAGCACATACAACTCCGCGCCTATGTTGCACGGATACTCCAAAAATGGATCGGTTTCCCATATCGGATACTAAACGGATAAGGATACGCCTCGGATACGTATCGGATAGACCATGTGGCGTATCCTATTTAAATATTGTTTTTTTAATAAATCGGATACGTATCGGATACTATCCTAAGGCGTATCCGATACGTGTCCTCAATAAAATAGGTTATTTTATTATTTTTGAAAATTTTAGGGGTAAAAAAAGTAATTTATTTATACTACAAACACCAAAATACAATTTTCTAATATATTGATTCATTTAACTCATATAATTGTTCATCATTTTCACTTTTCACTTGATGAACCCGACTTTGAGTTGATTTTGTTTGTTGATGATGTTGTTTAACAATAAATAAGCTATTGCAATATTAATCTTTGTTATATTATGAAACTTTGTAATATTCATGTTGAACATATTTATCAATTAATATTTGAGTTTGTGGAATGGTGGATCTTTGTATATAGCTATATGTTGATTATTTTTGAATTTTATAAGTGTTTAATATTCATTATTTTATATATTTACTTAAATAATATATATACATATATAATTTTTTAATATTAAATTTTCGACGTATCCTTGACGTATCTCAATATGTAATTTTGAAAAAAATCCGTATCTTCGTATCCGTATCTTGTCCGATACGTGTCCACGTATCCGTGTCCGTGCAACGTAGCTCCGCGCTTATGAAGATTTGTTCAAATTTAATTTATTGTGGAAGAAAGCTTAATGATAGAGAAATGATAGAGAAAACACTTTCTACTTTCCATGTGTCCATGATAAATGTCCAACAACAATACAGGTTGCTGAATATTTCAAAATATCACGACTTGCACGAAGGTTGTTAATGACAGAAAGTTACAATAACTTATTGAAGAAAAATCATCAATCTCGTCCTACTGGAGCACATGCATTACCTGAGGCAAATGCCACTAATTTTTCAAACTCCTATGGATGAGGTAACAATGATAATGCCAATCGAGGTCGTGGTCGTGGTCAAGGTAGAGGTGGTCATAGAAGAGGATATGGCTATAGAGGTGGACGCGGTAAAAGAGGTGGTCGTGGTCGAGGGGGTTTTCACTACCCCTCGCATATCAACACCGTTTTTAAGAATAACCACCAGAACAAAGAAAAATATAAAAACTCTCAAGGTTATTGTTTTAAATGTGGAATGAAAGGGCATTGGGCCAACAAATGTCGTACAGCAGAACATCTGTGTAAGATGTACCAAGAAAGTTTGAAGGGTAAAGAAAAGAAAGTTAACCTTGTCGAACAAAATCCAAATGATGATTCCACATTTATGGAGGCGACAGACTTTACTGATGACTATGATGTTCGTTTGGCTTAATATGTGTTTTGTGATCTTTTGGCTGAATATGCTTAGTGTGATTTATGTTTTAAGTTGTATTATCTGCTTCCTGCATTTCTGTTGTGTGCTTTCAATAAAATAATATCTTTTCAAATATTTACCCTGTTTATTGCAATATTTGTTTTAATGTTGTTTATTTGAACTGAAACATTATATGGAGCATACCGGTGACTTCTGCATACTTCTGTTGTACAACTCATACAATTCTCACAAGTAACAAATATTTTACATATTTAAAACCCTCAACATTTCAAGTCGGTATAATATGAGGTCCTATTAAATTGATTGAAGGATCTCGTAGAGCTACTTTTACTTTACCAAATGGAACAAAGTTTATCATGAATGATGCCTTATTTGCCCCAAAATTCAGAAGGAATTTAGTGAGTTTTAAAGATATATATCGTCATGGATATGATACTGAGTCAATGACTGTGAATAACGCTAAATATATTTTCATTACTAAGCACATGCCAAGAAATAAATATTTTCTTGGAAAACTACCATATATCTCATGAGGGTTGTATTATACATATATTAAGGAAATCGAATCAAATATGGTAGTCAATAAAAATCCAGGATTATTGACTCTATGGCATGATCGACTAGGTCATCCTGGTTCAACAATGATGCGAAGGATAATTGAAACTACACATGGACATTCATTAAAAGGATCCAAACTCAATCTGAGTAACAATAGTCCATGTGAAGCATGTTCTCTTGGAAAGTTAATTATAAAGCATTCACCAGTTAAAATTAAGGTGATATATGTGGACCTATTCATCCATCATGTGGACCATTTCAATATTTTATGGTATTAATTGATGCCTCAAGTCGATTGTCACATGTCTGTCTATTGTCTACTCGCAATATGGCATTTGCGAGATTTTTAGCTCAAATAATTAAAATAAGAGCTCAATTTTCTGACTATATGATCAAGAAAGTCGGACTTGACAATGCTGGTGAATTCACATCTCAAGCTTTCAATGATTATTGTATGTCAACTGCAATTACGGTTGAACATAGTGTCGCACATGTACATACTCAAAATGGTTTAGCTGAATCACTAATTAAACGTCTTCAATTAATTGCTAGGCCATTGGCTAAATTGCCAAGTTCTCTATGGAGTCATGCAATTTTACATGCTGCATCACTAATTCGCATTAGACCAAGCTCGTATCATGAATATTCCCCATTACAACTTGCTTTTGGTTATGAACCCAATATTTCTCATATAAAGATTTTTTTGTTGTGCGGTTTATGTTCCAATTGCACCACCAAAGCGAACAAAAATGGAACCACAAAGAAAGTTGGGAATATATGTTGGATTTGACTCACCATCAATAATCAGATATCTTGAGCCTCTAACAGGTGATGTCTTTACGACACGTTTTGCCGATTGCCATTTTAATGAGGCAAATTTTCCAACCTTAGGGGGATAAAAGAAGCAGTTGGAAAAAGATATATCATGGTATAATCCATCTTTGACAAGCTTTAATATGCTAACAAAGCAATGTGATTTGGAAATAAAGAAAATCTTGCATTTACAAGCTATTGCAAATCAATAACCCGATGCATTTACTGACATAAGCAGGGTAACAAAATCACATATACCAGCTGCAAATACTCGTGCTCATATTGTAATTCCAAAAGAAACATCAAAATGATGATATCTTTGATATATCTAAGAAACGTGGACGTCCTGTTGGCTCAAAGGACAAAAATCCTCGAAAAAGAATCTATGCCTGATGAGTCGCAAAATGTGACATATGAGATACCTCAAGAAGTTATCCAGTCAGATCCTATATATAAAGAGAACGTTGGAATCTCTATAAATTATATCAATACGGGAATGGTATTGGATCGAAATGAGATGGAAAATATGGATGAAATACTTTCATATTTAGTCGCTTATGAAATTGTGAATGAAATGATGATCCTGAACCCAAGTTTGTAATTGAATGCCAAAATAGGAATGATTGGGATAACTGGAAAGATGTTATGCAAGCTGAATTAGATTCGCTTAATAAGCGAAATGTATTTGGACCCATTGTTCTCACACCGAAAAGTATGAAACCCATAGGGTTCAAATGGGTATTCGTTCGCAAACGAAATGAGAAAAATGAAATTGTAAGGTAAAAAGCTCTCCTTGTCGCACAAGATTTTTCTCAAAGACATGGAATCTGTTAACCCCTTAGGAAATTAATGACCATCGTATATTGATATTGGTAGCCCTCATAAAACCAATTACCCTCGGATAAGGCTAGTTTGGAGGAACATGAAAATATACAGGATCAAACCATTCACAAAGCATCCGATGCAATAGGCACTACCAGACTTGGATGACTATACGATGCCTAAAATAATCGCCGATGCTTTAGCAAGTGAACGATCCTATAGGCAGAGTATTCACAGAAGTGATGCACACTCCAAACACAATTTCTCCGATAAGAATACAAAATTATTTACCCGATGGTATGGAGTATTCCTTAGATCCCTATAAAAGATGTATCAGCATCATGGATATCAGGATTTGTCAACATCGTGGACATTAGAATATGTCGGCATCGTGGACGCCAGAATGTATCAGCATCGTGGAGATCAGGATGTGTCAACATCGTGGACATTAGAATATGTCGGCATCGTGGACGCCAGAATGTATCAGCATCGTGGAGATCAAGATGTGTCAACATCGTGGACATTAGAATATGTCAGCATCGTGGACAACAGAATGTATCAACATCATAAAGACCAGGTGTCATCAACCGCAATATAACAACATCGTATAAACCAGATGTCATCAGCAAGGATATATCAACATTACAGAAACCAGATGTCATAACCAGGACTGATTTATCAGAGTTAAATAAGCCAGATGTCAATACAGCAAAAAGCTTTGTCAGCTCATAAACATGACAAGTGTCCTCCAGCTCGAACCTCTGAATCATACCTCCTAACTATTGGCAACTTATAAATACCCATGTGTCTTCAAAGAGAAAACCAACTAAGGAGGGAGAATAATAAATAGAATTAACTATTGTAAAGTATAGTAATTCTTGATTCGCTATTTGGGCAAGGCGTTTCCTAATAAAAAAAACAAATTTTACTCTCTTGAGTTAACAAATGGCGTCGTCTGTGGGAACGCCATAAATCATTGCCTTCGAGTCACATCAGTCAAAGAATTACAATACTTTCAAAAACTCAAATAAATGGAGAGATCTGTGAGTTCGGAGCATCAAACAGAGAATCAAAGTGAAATTTGCCTCAAGAATCCACAGAAGTTTTCTTAGAAAATGCCCCATTATTTAATGCTGACTACATAAATGTTCCCAGTGCGATTTTTGAAGATTTGATGGGAGCTGCATAACGAAGGGCATCACAAACTCGTGAAAGATCCCCCGAACCTCAACCCCTGCAGCCTTATAGAGAAAGGTATCGGGTAGAAGAGCAAGGGTCTATAATGACCCAAGTCCCGTTGCACGCACCGCAACAACCAGAATGTCAGGATAGAGGGCATCAGGACAGGGTGCCCAACCCGATAAGTGGATTCAACAACAGAATGCCTCCAAGGCCGATACCAAATATGTTTCCCCATCAGGGCAATGATCCAGCCTTATGGGAAATGATGAACTACCTCAGACGAGAAATGCTTGACATGAAAAGGGCCTTCATACCTGTTGAAGAACCAGTGTATTATGGTTCTCCATTTGTACCCGAAATTGCTCAGGCTATAGTTCCAGCTAATGCGAGGTCTGTTAACTTACCTGCATACTCTGGAGAAAAAGATGGGAAAGGCCCGCAAGATCACATCAATCAATACATAGCCACGATGGATTTGCAATCTGCTCCAGATTTTGTACTTTGTAGAGTGTTTTGTACGACGTTAACTGGGAGAGCGCAGTCGTGGTTCACACAAATACCGCCTGGCACAATATCCAGCTTCTCTCAATTAGTTTGCCTATTCGTGCGACAATTTGCCTGCAATAGGCGTTATTCTAAATCAGCATGCCACTTATTCACTATCAAACAACAAAAAGATGAGTCACTCAGGGATTTTATGAAACGTTTCTCTGACGAAGTATTGGATGTACTCAATATAGATCCGACTATGAGCTGATATCCTAGCGCAAAATCTAAGGCCAAGTAACTTTTTTCGATACCTGATAGGAAATAGGGTAAAAGATATGAATGAGCTCATGCGAAAGGCAAAAACATATATTCTCATGGAAGAAGCAGAAAGCTCGAAATTGAGGGCAGAAAATGCTGATTCAAAAGAGAAAGAAGAAGTTAAGGGGCCCCCGCCACGAAGGGACAATCCAGAGGTGGTAAAACGACACTTGCAACCCACGCCTTTACCCACTCTAACCATTACTCCGACAGAAGTACTTAATGTAATGAAAGGGCATAAAGATTTCTCCTGGCCAATGCCTGTTCGACAGCCTTATAAAAAGAAAGAGACTGGAAAATTCTGCAAATATCACAAAGCCTATGGACACACCACTAATGGATGTAGAAACTTAAAAAATGAAATCCATAGATTGCTGGATATGGGATATTTGCATGATTATCTTAGTGATAATAGAAACAACCGGACTGTCGAGAGGAAAAAACTTAGAAACGACGAAAAAGAAAGCGCCATCGAACTCCCTACAGAAAAAATAGAACATGAAGACTTTAGGAGTCGTTTACCTTCACCCCCGGAATCCTATCAAGATAATCCACCTTCAGGAAGAATAGTTAACATGATTGAAGGAGGAGACATATCTATCACCCCCTCGGGAAAAAAGAAAAGATACCTAAAAGAGGCCCGAAAAGTAGAACAAGGAGTACCGGTATGTTCTTTGTAAAGAATAAAATTACCGGTAATATCTTTCGGACCCGATGATCTCAAAGGGATAGTCTATCCTCATTAAGATCCGCTCGTAATCACAGCGACTATCATGGGGATCGAAATACAAAGGATATTGATAGATATCGGGAGCTCGGTGGATGTATTGTTTTCCCCAACTTTCGGGGCGATGGGATTAAAAAGGGTACACTTTGAACCTACATAAATTCCATTAGTAGGATTCTCAGGAGAATCTAGCCGTACGTTAGGAACAGTGATATTACCTATGTCATGGGGAGAAGGAGCGTTAAGACGAACATAGCATGTGAAATTCTGGGTTGTAGAAGGATCTTCCAGAACATATAACGTCATATGTGGAAGGCCATCCATACATGCCTTTGAAGCCATACCGTCTACCTTGCACTTAAAAATAAAATTTCCCACCTTGTCAGGTATCGGGGAAGTTCGGGGCAATCAAGTCAAAGCAAGGGAATGCTGTATGAATGCTATGCCATTAAAGGAAGAAGAGAAGTTTGACACTCCAGGGAAAAAGCAGAAGATGGAGGAAATCCAAGTACAACCCGTAGAAGAATTAAAATTGGTCGAGCTAGGCGAAGGTAATAAACGAGTTAAATTAGGAATTGAAATGGATCCCATAGTAGAAGAAAAAGTCATTGCTATCTTGAAGGAGCACTTCCATATCTTTGCATGGGAGGGAGGTCCCCCAGGGCGAATCAGCCCGAAGGTATGCCAGCATTACCTTAATGCGAAACCTACCTTCAGACCCATTAGACAGAAAAAGAGAAATATGGGTCCAGAGAGAAACAAAATCATCAAGTCCGAGGTACAGCGATTACTTGGATTACAACAAATAAGAGAAGTGATCTATCCCGAGTGGTTGTCCAATGTAGTCTTGGTACCAAAAACTAGAGGACGATGGCGGATGTGTGTTGATTTCACGAATTTAAATGATGCTTGTCCTAAAGACTGTTATCCTTTACCTAGCATTGACCAACTAGTGGATTCAACGGCCAGATGCGCACTACTGTCCACGATGGACGGTGATCAGGGATACAATCAAATTCCGATGGTTGAAGAGGATCAAGAAAAAACGAGCTTTATCACAGATGTAGGCACCTTCTGTTATATGGTAATGCCATTTGGGTTAAAAAACGCGGGAGCCACGTATCAAAGATTTGTAAACTTCATGGAAGTATACGTGGATGATATGATATTCAAAAGCAAAAGAGCAGAAGATCATCCAAAAGATTTAAAGCAGGCCTTGGCTATCATGGACAGGTTTGGAATGAAGATAAACCCCAAGAAATGCTCTTTTGGGATCAGAGGTGGAAAGTTTTTAGGATACATGGTAACAGAAAAGGGAATTGAGGTAAATCCAGAGAAAGCAAAAGCCATCATAGAAATAAAATCTCCTTGCACAATTAAGGAAGTACAGAAGCTAACCGGAAAAATGGCTTCGCTTAGCCGATTCATTTATCGTTCGGCTGAAAGAGGATTACCCTTCTCCAAGATATTGAGAAATGTAAAGAATTTTCAGTGGAATCAAGAATGTGAAAAAGCTTTTGAAGACTTAAAAAGTTACCTGGTAAATCCGCCTCTATTGGTAAAACCCAGACCAGAAGACAAACTATTTGTATATTTGGCAGCTAGAGAGGAAACAGTGAGTGTCGTGTTAGTAAAAGATCTAGAGGGAGAACATCGGCATATATATTATGTCAGTAAAACCCTATAGGGAGCAGAAAATAGTTACACACAAACAGAAAAATTGATACTTGCCCTTGTAACAGCGGCCAGTAAGTTAAGGTCGTACTTTTTGACATATCCCATAACAATAATCACCAAGTACCCGTTAAGAACCATCCTTAACCATCTTGAAACTTCTGGGAGGATGGTAAAATGGGCAGTAGAGTTAAGCGAGTACAGCTTGTCGTATGCTCCTCACCCAACCATCAAAGCACAAGTATTGACAGATTTTCTTGTAGAAATGAAGGAAATACAGTTGAGAAGATACCTATGCTATGGCATATTTATGTAGATGGATCATCGTTGGGAACGCATGGAGGAGCGGGGGTAGTCCTTAAAAACACTGAAGATGAAGAAGTGTTGTACTTTGCTATAAGGATTAGCTACCCTTTGTCTAACAATGAAGCAGAATATGAAGCCTTGCTGATAGGAATGAGGTTGGCGCTGGAAGGAGATATCAGACGAATAATAATTCATAGTGATTCACAATTGGTAGTACAACAGATAATGGGTAGCTTTGAAATAAAGGAAGAGCGATTGAAAGCATATGCTCAAGCAGTCCAAAGTACAAAAGAACTATTCGAAGACTTTCAGATAGTCCAGATATCTCGCTCAGAAAAATCAAGAAGCTGATACTTTGTCTAAGATTTTCACTCATTCGATAGTGGGAACTCGACGCATCACACTTCTACAGGCAATCGAATCAGAAAAGCAAGAAAGTGAGGAGGTTGCTAATGTCATCATAGCACCTATCATCTCAGGATGGATGGAGGAGATTGTAACATACCTGGAAAATCCTACTTAGTTTTTAGGAGAAGAGAAGGAAAAACAAAAGATGGAAAGGAAGGCGGCTCGTTACTTTTTACACCAAGGAGTATTATTTCGAAGATGCTACTCGACTCCCCATACCCGGTGCCTTGATGAACAAGAAGCCATGTATGTAATAAAGGAAATGCACGAAGGAACGTGTGGAAATCACTCTCAGGGAGCAAGCATGGCCTATTGCATCATCCGCCAGGGGTATTATTGGTCGACGATGGTTCAGGACTGCAAAGAATATGCACGCAAATGACAGGCTTGTCAAGCGCACACGCCACAAATGCACCAACCAGCAGCTCCATGTGAACCCAGCCTCCTGGCCTGTCCTTTTGAAAAATGGGGAATAGATCTAGTAGGCCCTCTGGTTCCCAATCCTAGACAAAACGATTCCTGTTGGTAGCAGTAGATTATTTTACAAAGTGGGTAGAAGCTGAGCCGATGGCTAAGATTACCTTTGGAGCAGTCATAAATTTCCAATGGAGAAACATAATATGTCGATTTGGAATTCCCCGATATCTGGTCAGTGACAATGGACTTCAGTTTGATAATGAGCAACTCGAAAAATGGTGTGAACACTGGAATATCAAACATCGATTTGCATCCGTAGGATACCCGCAGGGTAATGGACAAGTGGAAAGAATCAATCAGACTTTGTTGAAGAGTATGAAGGCCCGGCTGGATTGGCACAAAGCTCGATGGGTAGAAGAAATTTTGGGAGTATTGTGGGCCTATCGAACTACACCAAGCTCCGCTACGGGGGAAACTCCATATAGCATGGCCTACGGATGTGAAGCTGTAATTCCTCCCGAGATAGAAGCGGAAAGCTAGAGAATTAAAGAATATGAGGAGGTTAGCAACAGCTCCAACTTAGCTCTAGCCTTGGATTTGTTGGAAGAACGAAGGCATCAGGCGTCAGTTATGATGGAAGGATACAAAGCTCGTATGGCTAAACACTATAACAAGAAGGTTAAGACCCGAACTTTTCAGGTAGGAGATCTAGTCCTCAAAAGGGTTGGTGCATCAAAAAACGTGGCCAAACTGCAACCCAAATGGGAGGGGCCATATAAAGTAAGTGGAATAGTTGGACCAAGCACGTACCAGTTAAGTACTTCGGAAGGTATCATCCTTACTAGAACTTGGAATGCTTTAAATTTAAGAAAGTATTTTGCATAAATCTAATGTAAATATCACGAGTGTACATGTAAATAAATCGTGGTTGAATAAAGATGGCATTTTATTTATATAGTGGAAGTAATACATTGTGTTTTATACCTTGTGATTAATACACAATCAGAAAAGTACACAATTACTCCACATCTGTCATCTAACCCGACTTATTTATATACACATTACGTATATACACTAACACGACACGATCAAAGAAAAGTCAGTCTAACAGGGAACGCTTCCCTTCACAGATAATACGGCGGCGTTGCTCTTGAGAAAGATCAAGGGGGTCCATAACAGTCACAGTGGGAACCACGGTCCGTTGGAAGGATGAAGGAGTCGTACCGCTCGTTGCTGAAGTGCTAATTTCTAAATCAGGGAGTATCAAGCCCTGAGGAAAACCGGGAAGAGACCGAACAACATCCTGGCATATACGTAACCTATCAAAACCATCTCCCGCATCTCTCCTCTAAGGGTTTTTCGCATCTGAGAGAGACTAGGAGTTGCCATCGTAGCCTAAGCACGAGCAATCATAACTGCTACCTCGTGAGATTTCTCCAAGTTATTCAGTTTGAAAGCTAGAGCATCTATTTCGGAAGTCAACGATGAGATCAGAGCATCGGAAGTTTGAATTTGGGATCGAAGGTTATTGATTCGTTCCTCTAACTCTTGAGAGTGATCTCTTTCCAAGGAAATAAGCTGATTAAAATATTGGGAAGTATCTCGGGCCTCTTTTAGCAAAGATTCTAACGTTCTCTGCTCGGATTCAAAGTGTGCGTACAAGTTCTCCATTCTTTGGCGAGTATTAAAAAGATCATTCTCTAAGTCCTCCAGGTATCGAAACAAGAAACCTATGTTATCAGTTGTATAGTCTTTCTGTGATCCGAGTGCATCAGCAATCATAAGAACCTGAAAGAAATTCATTTTTTAGAAAAAGGAAAAATAAAGAAAGAAAAACATATACCGTAGGAATGGCTACATTACCTCGCACAAATCCCGACAAAGCCTGTCACGAAGAGTAGAAGTAGAAGCAGAATTGAGAGATTCACAGTCAGCTTGATTCAGTAAGCCACTCATAAAGTGGCGGTAAAATCTTACATCGGGGTTAGATAGGATAAAATCGGAAGAAACATTGCTGATGTTCCCTGGAGTATGGCTAGTACCCTCACCAGAGGGAGGAATCATAAGAGGAGGAGCAACTGAAGGAAAAACTTCCTCGAGACGAAGGGGTGCACGGGGAGAAGGAGAGCTATCCCGATCACCATCTACCACATTTACGGAAGCTGGAATTGGCAGCATTCCGATGGATAATGTTAAACCCAGAAACGGGGAAGAAGCAATGTCATCAGTTATTGGGGTAGCTTCACGAAATACGTCGTCCACGGCATGAACATCGGATGACCATAAAAACTCTAGACTAGATGTCATTACATAGTCATCGGGACCTATTCGAAGGTTATTCAACTCATACCCCGAAGAAGATGAACTATCGGGATATTGAGAAAGAATAGCTAGGGGACCCAAAGAGTTGGCAGAAAAAGGCCTGATGACGAATTGTTCCATCTCAGCACCTGTTAAAAAGTCAAAAGCATTAGTACTTAAATAATAAGTGCTTTAGTAAAAAAGAATTTTTATATACTTACGGAACAGAGGATTATAGTGCAGAGGCATTGGAGGAAAATCTGGTTGTCGTATTCCATTTTGTAGACCAGCCATAGTCAAGGCAGAGGAGTTTGTTAACAAGGAGCAAATATCATAACATCCAGAAAATAATCCTGTGGAAGATAGGTATGACATCTCACAAACGGAAACATCGGGGCAAGGCAGAACATATCTTAAACCTCATCGTAGAGGTACATCCCATACATCAGCAGACGAATTCCTTGGTTGAATAAAAAAATATCTTTTCTTCCAATCTACTGTGAAGGCGAGTCGCCTAGGAATAGAGTTGAAATTCTTGCATTGCTCTCGGAGAGTTAGGCTAAAAAAAGGAAGACCGTTGGGACAAGGGCGAAGGATAAAGGTAGCACCTACCCGATAAGGGGTTAGAGGAATGTTCAACAAATGGCAACATAATATAAAACCTATCAAGTGACGCATGGAATTGGGAGTCAATTGGCTAGGACAAACTTGCCAATATTTGAATAGTGATTGCATGAAGGGATGAAAAAACAAGCGCAAACCGCAGCGAACTTGTTCAGAATAGACGGTTAAAAATCCTAAAGGCGGTTCAAAGGCTCTATGATGGATGCGAGGGATAATAATGTTAAAATCACCGGGATTCAAGTTATACTCCTGCATTAATTGGAACACAGAATCCTGAGATTATACGCTTCGGCATGAACCCACTTTACTACCTCCTATCATAGCTCTAACATTTAGAGAAGAAGTATTGAAAATAGAGGAACTGTCTATGGGATCGTACGGCTCCCTGCGGAGAAAAGTGAGGCGTAAAGAATCTACGATGGAAGAATTACTACGAGGAGCAGGGATACGACTTAGAGTAGCATCGTCGTGGTACAATGAAGACAAGCCTCCTACAATTCTCCTTCCTCGAGCAACACTTGGAGAAGATTCATAATTATTACGATAGGTATTCTCATTATTGGAGAAAGGATGCTTGGGAGGAGAAGAAGGGGAAGGAGGTGCCATGAGTAACTTAAATATCTAAATAAAGCATATGAAGATAATACTAGAAGCTAGAAGACAAGAGAATGCTTCTTGAGAATGAAGAAGACAATGATGAGAGAATCTATTTATAGGATCATCCATCACCATCAAGTGATAAACGTGTCCAAACAAGATCAACACTTGTGCTAAATAGAGATTCATGCAGATGATAAGGAAGACATGTAAAGGAGAATGTTTCCAATAATGGGAGACATTCTCTGGACATAAGCAGGAACAAATAATTAAGAAATTTGTCAGATAAGTCAGATATACAGAATTCTTAGAAAAAGAGCAGAGTGTTCATTGAAAAACATGCTTACAAAAAAAAAAGAAAAAAAAAGAAGATTGCAGAAAAGTCCCGATAATGATGGCTGCCTCAGAAGCCAGACGACTTGGGTATATCCTTCGTAGAAGAGGAGGCCAGTTGTTGAGAGGATGAAGGTGGCAAGCTGATGGAAGGAGCAGGAGAAGGAGAATGCGCGAGTACACACTGGTAAGCAGCATAAGCTTCACTCAGCGATGAAGGGTTTTGTATCAAGGTCCGAGGAGTAAGCAATCTCCAGTTCTCCATGTGAGTGAACAACCTATCCTCGCGACACTGGTTGATGCATCCCAGGAATCCCAGCAAAAAGTTACCTAGCAGATACCCTTGTTGACGAAACTGAAATTCCCTCTCACATTCCTCTTTCGCCAGTTGCACTGCGCTGGCCAGTTTGGCTTCCAAGTCTTCAGGGGATACGTAGCCCGAGGGAAGAGCAGGAGGTTTTTTCAACTCCTCCTTAAGCATCCCTACCCTTTCATGGAGTTGAGTGATTTCATCCTTCAGACCCTTCTCCTTGGCGTTCCACAACTTTACCTCTTCCTTCAAGGCGAACAATTCATCATCTAAAGCATCTCGCTCCGAGGTAAGAGTCGTAAGAGTTACAGTTGTTTTCTTCAGCTTGTCTTCTAGTGTCTTCTCTCTAGCAAGACATTGCACAAAGTTAGCACGAAGGATCTTGATTTCATTCTCAGCAGCCTCTAGAGCTTGATTCTTCTTCTTTAGCTCCTCCATGGAAAATTGCCCGATGGCTTGAGCCGCATCAACTTCTCGCCAAATGGAGGGGATAATCTTTGGGACCTAAAAAACAAAAGCAATTAGTCATTATACACCAACAGTTCACATCAAAAGGTGTATTGAAATACACTCACTATCGAGACCATCCACTCGGAGAAAAATCTGGTCACATTCTACTCATGACGGGTGGCTTCGGAGGAGGCATTGAGATATTGTGTGACTACATCAAAGGCCTTTTCCAATTCGGGATGGCTAGGCCTTACACTTGATTCCGCCTTCTCCCTTGTAGTATGAATGAAGTAAGGAGAGCCAGTGTGGGTAAAGAGACTTGAGAAGGCCATCCCCTCGGATTGAGAAAACAAAGTGGTAGCTCTCGGGTAAGAACTTGACGGCATCACTGATGGCCCTCCTGAAGGAAGGTTCCATGCATCGTTCTTCACCAATAAAGGAAGCAACTCATCCAAGAGTCCCAAATCCACAGATTGATGGGGAATATGAGAAGAAGGATCAGAAGCAGCGCCTTCGGGAGGAAATTCTTCACCTTGCAAAAGGTCATCAAGGGATAATAGTTGAGGACCTAAAGAATGCTTTGGAGCACTCGGAGGGAGCACGTCTATTAAAAAAGAAAAGGGATGTTAAGTAACCAAAGAAGTATAAAGTATAAGAAAAATAAGAAGAAAAACTAACCTGAGGCCAAAGTATCATCATCACTGATCAGGATAGCTTTACCTTTCTCTGCGAAAAAAAAGGTAGTATTAGTGTCTGGAATTGCACGCATAAAAAAAACCAAAAAAATACACGTGGAAGAATGAATGTCAACATAAGATGGCCTAGGAGATTGGGCATCGATTCCCGAAAGCAAAACAGATGGGGTGGTCATACCCGCTTGATCAGACTCTAAAGGTATCGGAATGACAGGGACGGAAGGTTGTTCAGAAGTATCGTGAGAAGCAGTTATAGTAGGCAATGGAACATTGGGGTTATCGGAAGGATCGGCTTCGATGGCAGGATCAGTTGTTTCCTTATTCGAAGGTTTAGGAGAACCCACTCCTTGCAAGTCAACAGAATCAGATCCCTTGCTCGATGCCTGAAAAGCATCATCTATCAGCTTACTCACCTCACTCGAAAACTTAACCTTAACCCGAGAAGTGGTAGAGCGAGCAGTTAAAGGCTTATCCGATATGGATTCCTTCAAATTTGACACTACAGATGGAAACAGACCAAACAGAATAAAATAAAATACACGGGAAGAATAAATAAGATGCAAATACAACCAGTGATAGATTTACCAAAAGTGGGCTGGGCATCCTTCGGAAGATGAATGAAAGATTTGCCCTCGGATTCAACATCAATAGGAGAAATCTTAAGCAATCCGGATGTCTCGTACAAAGTATGATAATGCTTGGACTTTAAAAGCTCAGCAGCATCAAAGGTCAAATCAAAGGATAAAGAAGGATCCATCTTATACGAAGGAGCCTCAGGGTAACAAAAGGTATGGGAAAAATCTCATTTACCCTCTTCAGGTTTAATAAAGATAAACTTATCTTTCCAACTGCTATAGGACAAATTTGTACCTACTACTACACGCTTAAGTGGATCCCGATGGGCAAAGAAATAAAAAGGGTAACCCACAGAATACACATTCACAGTGAAGATAGAAAAGAATCTCCTAACAGTACATTCAAGCCCTTTTGAGAGGCACCAGAAAACAAAGGTAGACAATATAATAAAACTATTGGGAGTCAGTTGACTTGGACAGATCCCGTAAGCCTTAAAAACTTCGCAATAAAACGGAGGGTAAAAAGAACGAAGGCCCGCACGTACCTGAACATGGTACAGTGTAAAATGGCCCTCAGGAGGGGCATCGCCCCTCTCATCATCGGAAGGGATACAATGGGTTATGTTCGTAAAGAAACTTGAAATTCTTGAAAAAGGGTAGAAATCTCTTCTTCGGTTACTGTGCTTGCCACATCACTCACTTTTTGATAGCGGCGGGGTTCCGGTGCCGGAATGGTGGTGGTAGACTTCTTGGGGCGTTTAGAAACGCGGGGCGATTCATCTCCTTGAGAAACCCTAGCTTTACTTTTCTTTTTGCGGCGGTAGATTTCCATGCCGGCAAGGTTCTCCGGCAACATCGCAGTCGTAACACCGGTGGAAGTCTCCTCCATAATCACCGCTTCATCTACAATGGTGGTAACAGGCAAAGCAGTGGTATTAGGAACTTCGGAAGCCATAGAAAGCAAGAATAAGAGAAAAGTTGGAGGCGATAATCTAACTGAGAGAGAGAGAGAGAAAGCTTGAAAGAGAAGATGAAGTTAGCAGAGTAACGGTGAAGAAAGGGGAATGTGGAAGGAAGCTTATAAAGGACGCTTGAAGTAGTGGAAATTTAATATCCACTCACGTCATAAGCCACGTTCCCCAAAAAGAAAGGAGCCGTTACACCTTCTGGGCTTCTCCCTTAAATGAAGGAATAAATACAGTTAAAGCATAAATATCCGATGGTCACTCAAAATATATACCCAAGAGTTCCTGATGATTACAAATGAATACACCAGGAACTGGGGGGACTGGTGTTAACGCCTTAGGAAATTAATGACCATCGGATATTGATATTGGTATATAAAACCAATTACCCTCGGATAAGGCTATTTTGGAGGAACGTGAAAATATAAAGGATCAAACCATTCACAAAGCATCCGATGCAATAGGCACTACCAGTCTTGGATGACTATACGATGCCTAAAATAATCGCCGATGCTTTAGCAAGTGAACGATCCTATAGGCAGAGTATTCACAGAAGTGATGCACACTCCAAACACAATTTCTCCGATAAGAATACAAAGCTATTTACCCGATGGTATGGAGTATTCCTTAGATCCCTATAAAAGATGTATCAGCATCATGGATATCAGGATGTGTCAACATCGTGGACATTAGAATATGTCGGCATCGTGGACGCCAGAATGTATCAGCATCGTGGAGATCAGGATGTGTCAACATCATGGACATCAGAATGTATCAACATCATAAAGACCAGGTGTCATCATCCGCAATATAACAGCATCGTATAAAGCAAGGATATATCAACATTACAGAAACCAGATGTCATAACCAGGACTGATTTGTCAGAGTTAAATAAGCCAAATGTCAATACAGCAAAAAGCGTTGTCAGCTCATAAACATGACAAGTGTCCTCCAGCTCGAACCTCTGAATCATACCTCCTAACTATTGGCAACTTATAAATACCCTTTTGTCTTCAAAGAGAAAACCAACTAAGGAGGGAGAATAATAAATATAATTAACTATTGTAAAGTATAGTAATTCTTGATTGGCTATTTGGGCAAGGCGTTTCCTAATAAAAAAAACAAATTTTACTCTCTTGAGTTATCAGAATCGATTATGAAGAAACGTATTCTCCTATAATGGATACAATTACATTTCGATTCTTGATCAGTCTAGCGGTCTATGAAAATCTAAACATGCATCTTATGGATGTTGTCACTGCTTATCTCTATGGATCACTTGATAATGATATTTACATGAAGGTCCCTGATGGACTTAAATTACCAGCAACATCAAGTTCCAAATCTAGAGAATGTACTCAATTAAATTGCAAAGATCATTATATGGGTTAAAACAATCAGGCCGCATGTGATACAATCGTTTGAGTGAATATTTATTAAAAGAAGGATATATAAATAATTCTTTCTGTCCATGCGTTTTTATTAAGAAAACATCATATGGTTTTGCAATTATGCGGTTTATGTAGATGATTTAAATATCATTGGCACTAACAAAGAAATTCATTCAACAATGAATTATTTAAAGGATGAATTTGAAATGAACGATCTTCGAAAGACTAAATATTGTCTTGGTTTGCAAATTGAGCATGTTAAAAATGGAATACTTGTGCATCAATCAAATTATACTAAAAAGATATTGAAACGTTTTAACATGGATAAAGCAACACATTTGAACCATCCTATGATTGCAAGATCATTAACTATAGATAACGATCCATTTCGTCCTTGTGAAAAAAATGAAGAAATTCTTAGTTCTGAAGTTCCGTATTTAAGTGTCATTGGAGTTTTAATGTATCTAGTTAATTGTACTAGACTTGATATATCATTTACTGTGAATTTATTAGTCATGTTTAGCTCATTACCCACAAAAACGCACTGAAAATGAATTAAACATTTATTCCGTTATTTGCAAGGAACTGTGGATCTTGGTCTATTTTATCCGAACAATACAGAACAAGAATTGATTGGTTATGCAGATGCAGGTTTTCTATCAGACCCATATAAATCCAGATCTCAAACTGGATATGTATTCATGTATGGAGGCACTGCTATTTCATGGCTTTCTCAGAAATAGACACTTGTTGCAACATCATCGAATCATGCTGAGATTATTGTACTCCATGAAGCAAGTAGGGAACGTGTATGGTTACGATCAATGACACATCATATAAGAAGTACATCTTCCTTACCTATTAGAGAGTGTCCTACAACATTATACGAAGACAATTCTGCATATATTACACGGATGAAAGAAGGCTAGGTCAAGAGTGATCGAACCAAACACATACCCCCATGATATTTTGCCTATACTCAGGAACTCGAGAAGAACAAAGAAATTAATATCCAGTGTGCTCAATCATGTGACAATATGACAGATCTTTTGACAAAGGCACCCCCTACTATAACTTTTAAGAAACATGTTCAAAATATTGATATGCGTCACCTACGAGACTTATGAAGAATTGGAGATGCCAACTTGAGGGGGAGTTCACACGGTTGCACTCGTTTTCCCTTATTAAGGTTTTTATTCCACTGGATTTTTCCTTATAAGGTTTTTAACGAGGCAGTATAAGACGTGTGCAGAAGACGGATCATGTACATAACAAAATCTTCAAATGACTAAGGGGGAGTGTTATAAATATGACAAGTGGAATATGCCTAGTGGCCATTGTTGGAAATTATGTACAAATACTATTTTATAATAGCAGTTGTTGTTGTAAATAGTGTAAGATGTTGGAAATTCTTCCTATATGAGGAGCCATCAAGATAAAGAGAAAAACACTAATTTACAAGTAATATATTTCTTATTTGCTTTTCTTTCTCTATCTCTTTTTAATATATTGTTATAAATCTCAATAGTTATAGTTTTTCTATAACACAAGTGCCGTTATTCAATATTATCTTTTAATTTATCGGATATGTTTGCTTTCTTATTATCTTCAAAATAACTCAAAAGAGGTGATATTTTTTTTTTTAACTATTACTATTAGTAGTAGCTTTCATAGTTTCTGACGTTTGTTTTTCAATATTTTTCTTAATATTATACGTGACAATAACAATGAATATGTGACGGCATGCATATATATCCCCATCAACCAGTTTAATTAATCCACTCACCCTCCCAAAATCCCCAAATCAAAATTAGGGTTTCGTCCCACAATCATGGGCGGCCATGGCGGTCTGAACATCCTTCCTCAAAAGCGATGGAACGTATACAATTTCGACAACCGCGAAAAGGTCCGGCTGGACGAGGAAGCCGCCGCCAAAGAGGAGCAACTCAATCGCGAGCAATCTCGCAAGCGCGACTCCGAGCTCCGCCTCCAACAGCTCCGCCAAGCACGCGGCTTGCCGCCCACCCAAGCCGAAGCCGAAGCCGAACCCGATGACCACAACAAGCCATCCTCCTCCAAATCAATCCAACCCGCCACATCATCATCATCATCCCCTGAAGAAAAATCGCCCGAGAGAAAATCGGGGTCCGATTCGAACCATATCAACTTGTTTGAAGGGATCAGGATATTCGATCCCATTAAAGCGGGCGACAACGACGGGAAGAGGGATAGGAAGAAGGGAAGATTTGATAGGAGTGATGAGAAGAAGAAAGTGAAGAAGGAGGAGGTCAGGGTGGTGGGTCCGGAGGACGAGAAGTATCGTTTGGGGTATGGGATTGCGGGGAAAGGCGTGAAATTGCCGTGGTATATGGAGAAGAAAGTGAGTGATGATGTGAAAAAGGGAGGTGATGAGAGTGATGATGATGAAAATGTGAGGTTGAAGAAGAGGAAAGTTGAAGGGAAGAAGAGCTTGGAGGAATTGAGGGAGGAAAGGTTGAACAGAGAGAGGAAGGAGAAAGAGAGGGAAAGAGCTCTGATCATGGGCAAATCTAGGAGAGACGATGGGTCGTCTTATCATCGTAGGAGATGAGGTAATTTACTTGAAGTTGGACTTGTAAAGCTTAGTGTTTTGTTATTGGTTTTGCCATGTCATGTTGTATTCTAAACTATTATTTGAACTGTACAAGTTTGAACTCCATTGAGTGGCATATGCTTACCTGTAATTTGTTGATGGGCGTATAGATTCTCTGAGACCGTTCTAATTGCTGAAGGTTTCATCTATTTGAATTCTGCTTAAAAGTAGTATGCATGCAAACTTTGAATTTATGCTTATTAGTTATCAATGAATGGAAAGATAGACTGACCACTTATTCCAGGTATCGGAATTCTTGAGCAGTTTTAACATAGATGATACTTATACGTGTTTTACATGTTGATGTGAACAGAATTATACTTACATTTATCTATTTCTTTGACGTGAAGATAGAAGCTCGACTTTACTGATCATGATAATATAAGTATACGCTGTGATATTTGGCATGTTATAAGAAGACAGACCATGAATGTGGCCTTAAGACCTATAGAATGTTTATCTACAGGAAATTAAGAAGAAGCCTGGAGTTATTAGCATCAACAGAGGCTTACAGAGTTGAATTTAGCACGACTCGTGGTTAAGTCATTGACAGGTCAAGAATGTATGTGTATTTCTTTGCTTGGAACATGTGATCTGAAATGTAAGTACCACGTGCATCCTGTGTATATAATCCCTAGCAACACTTGTGCGTTCCTGGAATAATGGTTCTTTCTGTCTAGAACATTTATCGCTTTCTTTTTGGCCTTCATCATATGCTGAACCTGTAATACCGCGGAGAATATTGGAAAATGCTCAAGGCTGTTGGCTGAGGAGATTCCGTAGTGGAGTGTTTTTCTTTCTGTGTCTGCCATATGTTTATTGTAGCTGCTGGCTTTGCAGCCAGAAAACAGTACACTGTTACTGCTAAGCTAAACTTGAGTTTTTACTTTTCTATGGTTACTATACAGTTAGTTATATTTGTTTAAATAATTCATGTATTTTTGGCTCTATTTTGACTTTCAAAATACATGTACTTCTGCAAGTGTAGACGTACACTGTTGAAGGAGTAAACGTAAATACTAAATGTTCACTCCATTTGTGTTGTGCTGCTGCAATATTATGCTACTACTTTATGATGGAAGTCCTCTGGATAATCATATATCAAGATCTAGTACTGTCAGCATTATGGGTGTTGTATTGTGCCTTTAGAATTGGAGGCATACTATTTCTACAATTTTGAAGCCTTTTTTATGTTGTTTCCCTCGTCTTCTGCTATACTTCTGCAGTCCCGCAGACTTGTTTTGCATGAAGTTCTTTAGAGGTTTCAAGCACACGAAAATGATCCTGAGCAGCAGATCCATAATGTGATTTGAATTTTGAATTTTAAGATCAAGAAACAACCTTCGGGCCATATGTTAGGCTTGTTGCACGTAATATTGCAACAATAGCCGAAGAGGATTAGTTTATCAGCAACCTTGCAATCTTACAAGATTATTGTCGAATGTAATCATGGATCAAAGTTCTGTTTTGAGAGTGCGTTCTGGTCGGCTAAATATGAAAATAAAAATAAAAATATCTGAATGCTTTTGAGTTCTTATCGACAAGTTTTAGAAAATCCATAATAATCAACAAGTTATTTTTTTTATTCTTTTTTTTTTTTGCCTTTCGATGAAAACTAAATAAATTGTGATCATGTACTGGCTTCACTGAGCGAGTTCTCTATTTTGTTGTTACACTTGGGGTAGGTCAAGTATGATAGAATTATGCAAATTAGTTGAATAACTTGTAGGATGTTGCGTTAAAAGGATCTAAGCAATTACCCAGGCATTAATTGCCTAATGAAGCCAAAAGGGGTTTGTTATGAATTGGATCCCGGGTATTAAGATGTATTTTCCAATGTAAGAAAACACAATGGCTCACAAATTTTTGTTTTGGTTTTTATTAGGAGAACGAGAGAAGATCTATATAAAACGAAGAAAGAAAAGCTGAAGAGTTCCTGAATTCTAAAAGAAAAGCTGAAGAAAAGGAGAGAACGAAAACAGAGAATTCTAACACAGGCATGATACAACAACATGTTCTAACAAAGTGTAAAGGGTGAATCTTATTAAACTCTCCAATGCACTCCGAATAAACAACTTGCTTACCTTGTGTTCAAAAATATGTACTTACGTTCTAAAATTAATTTCCGAAGGTTTAATGAAATTAATCTTTTGTAAATCTCAAGACCATTGAAAGTCTAAAGCCACATGAGAATTGCCTCACGTGGTATAGGTATTGACTAATTTATTGTTTCCGTAACAGGTTGTCGACTGCTGATACAATGATACATTGATACTCCACTCGTCTTCCTTTTTGCCTCATAGAAATTTTAATAAAAAGAAAAGTGCCTTAAAGTTGGAAAATGTGTAAAGAGCATTATACGCTAAATTTGCACTCTACATTTCTTTTTGGGGAAAAGAAAACCCTATTGTGCTGAATTACGAGCTAACTTAATTATCATAATTCATAGAGAGCAAAAAAGATTTGCGTGTGAATTTTGCGCGTTCCAAGTTTCCTAACAATAGTAATTTATAAATACAAAATTTAGCATTTTGGGAGATTAATAGTTATTGAACACAAATAGTTTTATTTGGACAAATTAAAAATCACATATCTTGCTCGACACACGAGGTAGTTTTTTCTTACAATAGTCACGATGAGTTGGTCACATCACACATGTAAATACTAAATACACCTCATCAAGAAAGAAAAGAATATTTATTATTTCACACCTGATTTTCTAATATATATAGTAATAATAAAAAAGAGAATCATTAGTAAGAAATAAAAAAGGTTAGGGTGAAAATTCCCAAATTACATGTCGTTCGAAAATTAATCCCGAAATTTCCCCTCCGGCAACGGTGGTTATGGTGATATCCGGCGGTCTCTAGGGTTCCGTCGTGGTGGTGGTCACCTTCCTCATCATCATTCATCAACCAGGTTTATAATTTTTGGCTTGTAGATTTCATTTTCCAAACTTTGCTTTCATTGCAATATATATATATATTATTGTTATGTATCTCTCTGACTAGATTTATCATTTATTTGTAGATTTATAATGTATATATGAACCTACGAATTTCTTTACCTTTCAAGGACAATATTCCTATAGATTTTAATGCTGTCATTATTAGATGCTTCATAGATTCTTTGCCTGATTAGGGAGGAACCTTTTTTTTCTCTCTTAATCAAAAGAAAGCTTCCGACTTTGGCGTCGGGGTAGCTTTCCTGTTATGTATGTGCAGAGCATCGATTGGATGTGGCGAAGAAGTTTTAGTTAATAATGACGATATGAGCAATTAGTATTCCGGCATTGAAACAGAAATGAGGAACTAATGTGGGTTGATTAGCAACAACTTAGGTGAAATCGAAACTTTGCCTGATGTCAGCTTTGGAGAAATTCTAAATTGCATGTTTCACATGATTCAGAAAAAAATTAGATATAGTATGTAGTTCAAGAAATGTATTAGGTAGTTGAGTTCATCATCGCTTCTATTTTATTGATTTTACACATATCGTCAATAGGATGATCTAGTACAATAACATTACTTGATTCTCTCTCCTTTACTGCTCTTCCTCTGTGTTTATGCTTGTCTGTGTGTATATATTTGAGACAATATGGTCCTCACTGAGAACCGCTTCAGTCCCTTGGTTAATCTTCCTTTCTATTTGCCTGTTTGTTTATATTATACAGCTGCTATTCTCTGGTTATTCAGATCTAAATTTTTAGTCCTTTGATAGCCAGCGTATCTTTGCACAAAATCTCTTTTTTCGATTCATCTGAATCATGTATAATTGGTGCAACAGAGTTGCTTGACTTCTGGGGAGAAGAAGTTTTTTATTTTGAGGGATTGAAATTTTTTTGTCCTGTCAGTTCTCTTTTTGCTAAGAAATAGACGTGCTTCATCTATTAACCTCCATTTGGAAAATGGTTGTGACAGATTAGTTGTAAGAAGCTTGTAAGATGGATGGTTCTATGGTGCTGCATTTTGATGTTAAAGAAGAGCCAATGAATCCTGAGGAAATTTTGGCTCGTCGTCTAAAGAATCGAGAAAGGCAGCGTAGATATAGGGCCCGAAAGCGTAATGGAACTGAAATGAGAAAGACGCTATATGTAGATCAATCAACTCCGCTGAATTACCAGCAGATGCCCACTCAATTTCAACCAACGCCCATGCAAGTTGAGATTCCGGTGCAAGTTGATAATTGCATAAATATATCTTCCTTGGAGTTTATAACCCGCGTGTACTGCCGGCGGGATTGGAAAAAGGATGCCAGGAGTGCCCATTTACACAAGAAGCCTGATGTCAGTGCCTTCAATACTAATGTTTCTGACATGACAACTCCTAGTGGAAGTCTAGCACCCTCTTTGCAATCTAGTGGTGAAGGTGATTTTCCATCCATTGATTCTAACAATTCCATCCTCGATTCTAATGGAACACAAAGATCAGCATCCAGCCGCAGACATTGGAAATCAGAGGCAAGAAACAAGAAAAATTCAGAGTAAGGCTGATCAAGTTGCACGGTGGGTTTGATATGTGTTTGCAAATATTATTGATACTACTATATACTGGTAGCTGCACCAAAGTTATTGCTTTCTGCCCATACGAATTCCTTAACTTTCGAAACTTTGCAAAAACAATCTTTTATCTTCTCAGTGTTAACTATTTACGCATTTGCAGCAATTTATATGGTGTATTGATTTTAGTCCTAGAACTAGCTATTTTGGTATCTTTTGCATCTAACTTTTGACATGGTAAATTTGTCTTCTAGTTTTGAGATTTTTCAATCTGTAAAATATTTGCTGTTATGGAAAAAGTAAGGACTTGTTTCTGGGCCTAGCCCGAAGTCACTGTCTTATACGGTTGTTAAGGAACAGAACGGTTATGGTATTTATGGAAATCCAACTAAATTCATCTGAGTGGTATTTGATCTATATTTGTTTACTATTACCATTTTGTTAACTTTCTTTCATTTTTTGGTGTTGCAGGTAATGCACCAACAAAATCTTGTTGTATTCAGTGTAATGCTTGTTCAATTTGGTGACAGACTTGTAAAGGTATTTGAAGATCATCCAGAACTGTCTTGTAGGTTAGCGTTGCGAGAAGCTACTTATACCCTTTTATTAGTGTTATATGTTGTGAAAGAGTAGGATACTACACAGATTGTTTTCGGTAAAGATATTTTGAGTAGTACAGTGACAGGCCTGTGTATTTGATATATACGTCTCTTTTCATCTGCCTACACCTCCATTGCGTTTTGGTGATTATGTTTAGGCCGTATATACTTTCATCAATGTATGGATAAGATCCTACACAACCTATACCTGAGATGCTTATTATAGTTCTGTTGGGTTTAAGTATCTGATATTGAAGACTTACTCATTTTATTTTAATACATTTTGCAATCATTTGATGCTGTGAATTTAAGATGTAATGTTATTAAGGGTTTGCTGGTCTTGGCCAATTTCACTTTGAGTTTCATTAGGTCTTGTGTTCTTAGGTCTGTTTGGATTTTTGGAGTTTAGATTTGCAGTTTATCGCGAATCACAATAATATAGGGAGGGTTTTGTCTTGTCCTGTTTGGCTACAGGGTAAAGAAAATAGTTAGGCTACAGGGTAAAGAAAATAGTTAACTGTGACGACACTTCCAACATTTAGTTTAGTTACAAGGTTCTACCACAATTTTGGCAACTATTTGTACTAGTAGCAAATAAAACATTTGTCGACATTATGATATCCTGCTTATTGCATACCAGGAAATGAAATCGTTGAAAAAACAGTTTATGAGGAAAAGAAAATGAATTCAGTGTAATATTTTTTGTTGAATGAAGTACTTTAGTTGGAACGAAAGTCTTTTATTTAATTTAATACGAGTAAGGTTCATGAATTTCAGTTGCTGAACAAGATGCAATAGAACATGTATCTTCCGTAATCATAGAAAGTTTGTAAATTATGTTGACAAATGTATTTATATTTAGATCACTTACACTCAACCAAGACATGCAAGTCTGTCGGTTGGTCTCTGATTAAAACTCTACTCTTAAACAAGAATTATAAACAACTCGTTTGGTCTCTGATTAAGACTATTTGCTTAAATAAGAATTATAGACATATAGAGTTTTCAGAAGAAAAGCAACGCTATGATTAATATATGATTTTGCATTCGGGAAGGAGTTATTTATGATACCTTGCGAGCTACTTGATGAACTTGGGCCATATTATGTGGCCTATGGTTAGGGTTGTTTGGGCCGGGTCGGGACTTTGGAGTCCGACCCGACCCGGCGGGTTTTTCCCGAACCGGGAAAAACCCGGACAGCCGGGAATTTAATCCCGTTCTACCTCCCGCGGGATCCCGGGGAGGTACCACGGACTGGAGGAGGAGGAGGTGGATGAGGAGAACGTGGCGGTGGAGGAGGAGGACGTGGCGGATCTGGAGGAGGAGGACGAGGGGGCAGTGGAGGCGGATCTGGAGGAGGAGGACGAGGAGGTGGAGGAGGAGGACGTGGCCGTGGAGGAGGAGGGCATGGCGGATCTGGAGGAGGAGGACGAGGCGGCGGTGGAGGCGGATCTCGAGGAGGAGGATGAGGAGGTGGAGGAGGAGGACGTGGCGGTGGAGGAGTGGCGGATCTGGAGGAGGACGAGGTAGCGGTGGAGTCGGATCTCGAGGAGGAGGATGAGGAGGTGGAGGAGGAGGACGTGGCGGTGGAGGAGTAAGACGTGGCGGATCTGGAAGAGGACGACGAGGCGGCGGTGGCGATGGAAGGTATGGTGGAGGAGGTGGTGGATATGGAGAAAAGTAGAGAAAATCAAAAAAAAAAAAAAACCCCACCTTTGCAAAATGCCGTCGGGATCACGGGATCCCTCCCGTCCCGGCGGGAATCCCGGTCCGCCGGGAACAGTGTTCCCGGCGGGAGGAACGGGAGCTGTTGAACAGCTCCCGCCCCGGCAATTCCCGATGGGCCGGGGTCCCGTCCCGGCGGGACCCCGGCCCATAACACCCCTACCTATGGTTGATACTTAGGTCACATAAGGCGGATGCGGGTGCGAGTGCGAGTGCGGATGCGGGTGCGCCACTTCGCCAAATTTAAAAATACATAAATTTCAATGCGCCTTAATGCGTTTATTAAAAATAATTAAATATTGAATATTGATATATAATTTCGTATATATTTCAGTATTGTTTAATAGCTACTCATGATAATTAATTTTATATAATATTTAGTAAATTATTATGGTGGAAAGACAAGGGTATAAAATATAAATCTTAAATTACTTCCAATATTCTGTATTTATTTTATTTTCAACCTGATTTTGTTCTCCATCTCCTTTGACTCTTCTTTACTATCATTCATTTGTTTCGTTATTTTCAAATTTTCCACGCTTATTCATTAAATTTGAATAAAAGAACTAAAAAATCTTAGTGCGAGAACTAAGAATTTTTAATGCGTCTCAGTGCGAAGTACGGACACTCAATGCGCCAGCGCGAGACCGGTGCGCCGAAAACTTTAATGACGTGAAGGATTATGTGACCTAGGTTGATACACCAACACTGTCACCCGAGCCATTTTGTAACTCTCGTACCTTGTTGATATATATATATATATATATATATATGTATATATATATGTATATATATATGTATATATATATTGGTTAGATAATACCTTGTTGATATTCAATTGCAAGCTGGTGTGTGAAATAATATGAATGATCGCTTGTGAGCTTTTCACGGTATGACGAAATGCATTACCTCAAATAGTCACTCAACTAATCAATAATGCGTGTATTGGCAAATTAGCATCTAGGAACGAGAACACGAGGTTGTTTCGTTCATTTCTCTTTCTCATTTAGATAGTTGCACTCTCAACGCACATAAATTACATACATATAAGAGCAAATTATTTTTTCTGCCCTTTAATTTCGACTATGTTTGCCTTTTGCCCTTTAACTTTTCGGGCTCCAATTTTGCCCTATAATTCTTATATTTTTTACCAAATATGCCCGTTTGGTTATTTTCCAGGCCCGTTGGGCATATTTGGTAAAAAATATAAGAATTATAGGGCAAAAGTGGAACCCCAAAAGTTAAAGGGCAAAAGGCAAACATAGTCGAAATTAAATTTTACAAAATCTTGTAAATTTCTTAGAGTGCAAGGCCAAACACATGCATCACACTGACATCATGCTGAGATGGCAGTTTGGCCAGATATGGGTAATTTCTACAAGTAATCCACAGGGCCACACTCAACAAGTAATAATACTATAAATATGATGAATTTCCAACTCGTCCTTTATATATACCCAATACCTCCAATATCTAAGACATCACCAATCTACATATTGTCCTCTTTTCCAATTAACTTGAATACAAACATCCCGTTTGTGTGAATTTTGAGCCTCAAGCACAACTTGTTGACGTTGACTAATATCGACTTCCTTCTAAAGTGACTATACGGGATGCAATAGATATTAATGACAAACTATAATTGCATGGCACAACTTGTACACAGAAAGTGTTATACTCTATTTTGTTGCATCAAGTTGAGGCATTAAGACTGGACCGTAATTGACATGCTACAAAATGTGTCATTGAGATATAGCAAAAAGATGCACGTATACTTTGAAAAACGGGACAGAAATTACCCATATCTGGCCAAACTTCCATCTCAGCATGATGTCAGTGTGATGCATGTGTTTGGCCTTGCACTCTAAGAAATTTACAAGATTTTGTAAAATTTAATTTCGACTATATTTGCCTTTTGCCCTTTAACTTTTCGGGTTTCACTTTTGCCCTATAATTCTTATAGTTTTTACCAAATATGCCCAACGGGCCTGGGAAATAACCAAACGGGCATATTTGGTAAAAAATATAAGAATTATAGGGCAAAAGTGAAGCCCGAAAAGTTAAAGGGCAAAAGGCAAACATAGTCGAAATTAAATGGCAGAAAAAATAATTTGCTCTACATATAATATGCAATATTGAACGATCTTAGTTCTTTAATCTTTGAAAACCGTTTAATGGTGCAAATATGAACATTTGTAACAGTTTAACGAAAGCATATACTATTTCGATATACTCCTCTTGAGTCGAAAAATTTCATGATGACTCAAAGTTCCATTAATAAGAATTACTCGATACAAGACGAATGGATACAAATTATCGCTCAAAGTTTGTCCTTCCTAGGCCTCGAGTCTTCTCCTTACATAAGCATGGAGAATCCTGGTGGACCGTTGTTGCAACATATCCCGCGATCTTCAAATATCCTCCATATATACCTTAATTAATCTATAACAATAAGAGATCAGATCAAATAAATAAAAGGATAAGAATAGTCAATCGAAAAGAATGGAAAGATAATATAAGATTATCTCTGAAATTAGGATATTGACAAGAAAGATTTTGATTTTATAACAAGATCAACTAATATATTATAGGGTCCGAGAAAATCGGTCCTAACAATCTCTCCTTTGATTTAGTTTATCAAAATCATTACCGTTGTCTGCACAAAAGATTGTTAGAGAACAAGATTGTTAGAGAACAGATAAGTGATAAGAATTGCAAGTGTTCAAAAATCCAAGTGCAGAAAACAGTAACACTTGCAACAACGGTGCATCAATCCGTAAAACCAAAATTCGTAAAACCAAAAGTATGCTAGAAGAAAGTATTCAAGGAAAGAACTGAAGTTTAAATGTTCATAAAGAGATAGAAGATCTCCCTCTACCCCCTTTCTGCAGAATCTCCCCATTTTTGACCAAAACAAATCAAGGGTTGCCCTGAAGTTGCAACACCTTTTTCAACTTCGAACGCAGTCGAGTAAGCTCAATATGAACACCTTCAAGTCTGATCGCATTAGTGGGAGTGGGCCGGGGTCTGACTTCTTCTTGGAGGAACCACCACCACGAGAGGGACATTCAGATGCAATAGGCTTATTGATCACTATAACTAACGCCCCTAAAATTTGAACAAAAATATAAATTTACAGTTTAGTCCTCAAACTTCTAGGAATATCATTTTTGACCCCAAACGTTTGAGAAATATTACATTTTAGTCCTTGAACGAAAATTAACCATTTTTTATTATCTTATATGCTTCAAATACCTTTAAGAAATATATTTTACATGTATATATTGATCTTGGATTTTTTTTACCTAGAAAAACTTACATAAGTAAATATGTGTAAAAATATCTATTTATTTATTTTTTATTATAAACAACAAGAATAATATCACATCATAGGTGAATGGTTTTGTAATCAGCCACATCACCCTTATGACAATTGAATCAGATTTTGGTGATTAGTTGTTAAAGAAAGTAAGGTGGGACCTTAGTAAATTGTTTTAACATGTATAAATAAATAAATATGTATTTGTATGTATTTTATTTGAATTAGACATATCATATTTTACGTTATGGAAGAAAAATCAGCCACATCTCCCTATTATCAGCTTAAAGTCTTCATTAGTTGGCCAAGGATAAAGAAACTAAAGTGGGACCTTAATCAAAAGTATTTTAATTTGATGTTTTGGCTATAAATAGTAGGCTTTGTTCCAACAATTTTCACACCCAAAATTTCGATTTTTCCTTCTTTCTTCCTATGAATCTCTAAGTTAGTAAGTTTAATTTCAGGAAAAATTCATTCCAAGTCCTTATTTCATCATTTTCTACCCGTAAATACCACAAAACTTTTATTGCTCAGAAATTATCCATTCGGCCCTACACCTTAGAAAAATCATAACTTATTGTAGAATTTTTTTTTATCAAGGGCAATGGCGGAATACTCCTCATGATGTCCACTAACTTTTATAAGAAGAAATGTTTTTCAACTAATATGATTTAGACGGTCGAAAGTCCGAAACTGAAAACTGTTGTTTGAAAATCCGAAATTAGGTTCTATATTTCCAAGAATTATTTAGCATAGCAACCCTTTGGATATTCCTTCCTAGTGATGTTAGGGATCAGTTTCCACAAAAATATTTGGAAACAAAGTTCATTTGGATATCCGATCAAAGGGAAACTTGAAACTACGATGATTTTGAGCTTATTTTTTATATTTTAAGTTATTTGTTTATGATTGAAAATAATCATCATAAATCCATGATTGATCACTCACACGTGACTCTTATAAGATATAGCAATCATTAGAATCATTTTAATATGATTTTTATTCACGAATTAATATTTTTGGTATTTTTCAATCGTATATAAATAGTATATTTATCATGTTTAACATATCCTTACATAAGTTTAAGAAGATTATCATATGTACTTTTGAGGTGTAATCCTCTTATATGATTATGCATCGTTACTTAAATATTCTTTGTTAACTTACCTTAATTAGGTTTACGTATTAATATTTTTATAAGTTATAAATATAATGTTATCTAATTTAAGATAATCTTGAAACAAAATAATATTAACTAAGTTATACAAATTACTGGATTGCTTCATAAGGTAATTGTTTGATGTCATGATTCTTGGAATTTTTGGATGTACTAGAGACTTAAAGAACGATGTTCCATAAATCAGTTAAGTAATATATTTTGAAGATTTATTATGCATCAAATTAAATAGTTTATCAAACTATACTTGATATTATTGTATACTTACCATTTGAAATGATTTTCTAACATTAGAGAAATTATAACTACAATTATAATTATCGCATAGTTGATATTTAACTTAACCTTACGACATCAAAGTTTATCGCATACAATTTTCATCAACAATATGCGTTATTTACTTAAATTAGTATCCTCAAATTTCATCAACACGAAAGTTGAATAGTACATATATTTATAGTGGTGAGTTATGATTATCCAGTTAACTGATATTATCTTAATGTTATTAAAGGTTTGGCAAATTAATCAACAACGCGCAAGATTCTCCGTACAAATAAAGTTGACGTTCGATTTCTGATTTTGTTCTGTTTGGCATCCAACCTGAGGAAATTGGACAAAAAAGACATTATCCCGTTACCAAATCACGAACAACCTATTATTCACCGTATTCCTATTTTTGCATCTTATCTCGTCTCATAACATGATTTCCTTACTCATCGTTAAATCATACTCAACCATTAATTATTTATCACGTATTAATTCATAATCATGGTAATTCGTCATTATCTCGTCTGCTAGTTCTTGAATTGTGCAAAGAGCAACGAACTATGTTCGGGACATGTAACTCAAGGAGAAACGGATATTATCCGGTTTACTAGATTATTTGTTTATCACCCATTGGGACGCCTTTGGGAAGTTGGGCCCAGGGATTGAGTCGATTTACTGTCGGGCAGTAAGGACTGTCGGTTTAAGTAATCTCGCTTGATACCCATTTATCTAGGCGCCGCTTGCAGTTAGGAGTTGGCTGTAACCCGCGTACTGGATTGGCATGTACTCGAGCATGTCGCCTGTTTTGTTTGCGAGGTCGCTCTTCGTTGGGAGGTATAAGGTAGTATTTGGAAGTATAAGGTTGGATTGGTTTACTGTTAACGCACATGATCATAAACTATTTTCAGAAAATTCCGGGTACCATTGTTACATCAAATTATCTTGTTAAATTGTATCTGTGGGTAAGATCACTCCTAGAAATATATCAATTGAATCACTGTTAATTATTGCATTGCCACTTGTTTTGTATGAACCTCACTAAGTCATCAAAGACTTATTAGGGTTTCATAGTCAGGGGCTATGTTGATTCTGACTATGCAGGTGATCTTGACAAAAGCAAGTCCAAGACAGGATATGTGTTTACTCTTGCTGGAGGTGCTAGTTTTGAGTTGGAGTTGCCTATTGTATTTAATAATAATTAATTCACCGATTTTTCATCGTCAGCTAGTTAGTAAGGTTGTCTTTTATCCGCCCAACTAAACATACAACGCGGAACCTCGAACCATCAAAAAATTCATAATTTTGATGTATGAATATTAGTAGGGACTGCCAAGCGGTCCCTAATTTTACAATAGGGACTGCCAAGCGGCCCCTAATTTGACAATAGGGACCGTTAAGCTTTTTCCTATCTGTCCATTCCTCAGGATAAGATCGACGTGGCAACATGGATCACATGAATGGCCAACGCTGAACCAACTCGGATCGGAAGCGACTCATGGGGCACGACCGTCACATAACACTAGCCCACATAGTCTTAACCTCAATCTCAATTTTAGTATTATCACAAAAATAAGAGAAGCTCATTTTGTTCAATACCAGTCGTTAAGCATTTGTTTCATCCAAACTGCGTACAACAACTCCTCGCAATAATATATTCATCCTTTGATGTTGAAAGAGTAATAGAGTGTTGTTTCTTACTAAACCATAAAACCAAATTAGTTCCATGATAAAAGCATCCTCATGTGGTGTTTTTTCTGTCATCAACACAACCCGCCCAATTAGCATCACTGTAACTTGCAAGAGTTGCATTGTCATTAAAGTTGTAACTGAGACCAAAATATGTTGTACCAGAAATATATCGAATAATCCTTATGACAACTTTAAGGTGTGATTCTTTGGGACATGCTTGATAGCATGCACACACTCGAAGTAAATATCAGGACAACTTGCAATGAGGTACAACAGGCTCTCAATCATACTTCTGTAGAGACGCAGATAAATGGAGTTACAACTGTCATCTTTGCCGAGTCGGTCAGTTGATCCCATGACAGCCTTCATTGATTTAGCATGATCAAGTACAAATCTTTTCACAAGATTCTTTGCATACTTAGCATGAGTTATGAAGACACATGTATCATCTTATTTGAACTGTTGCAACTCTGTATCAGATGTAGAGGCAAGAATTATGTCATCAACATAAATTTGAGCAATAAGAGTGTGATTTCCAGTGTGCTTAACAAAAAGAGTACGACCAACACTTCCTTCAAGAAAATAAAGAGTTAGTCTATTTTCAAATTCAGAACATGTGATGGAAAATGAGGATCAATAAACCCTTTAAGTTGTTCTACGAAAACTTCTTCATTTAGAAAACCACTTAAGAATGCACTTTTGAAATCCATTTAAAAGTATAAAACGTAAGACACACAACTACAAGCATAAGACGAATGGATTACAGTCTTGCAACTCGAGCAAAAGTGTCATCATAATCTACTCCTTCAACTTGAGTGTACCCTTGAGCCACCAATCTCGTTTTGTTCCTCGCAATGTTGCCAAGTTCATATGTCTTGTTTCTGAAGATCCACTTTGTACCTATAATGTTCACATTTAGAGGTCGTGGAACTAGTTCCCAAACATTGTTCATCTCAAATTGATTTAACTCTTCTTGCATGGCCTCAACCAATGCTTCTTTCAGGCTTTCGTGACATTCTTTGGTTCAATTTTGGAGGGGTAACGGACAAATCTAACCGTTTGATCATACATTTTTTGAGGAAGATCTCTAGTTCGAATACCTTCTTCAATGTTACCAATAACAAATTTTGGTGGGTAGTTCCTTTTGATGTGAGGAGGAGCCTCCTTTTAAATTGTTTCAGACTCCTCTGTATCAAGTACATATTTAGTTGCAACATCTGAATTATTTGTTCTTCTTATGAGATCCTCATCATTCGAATCCTCATCAGGGTGATTAGATTTGACCATCGCAGTGATTTTAATTTTAGAAGATGTTGATGCAAAATCCCGAAAATCATTAAATTCTAAGAGATGGATTGGTCTACCATGAGACATTTTCATTTGTGGTAATGGTGTCTTTTCATTGGGAGGTCAAGCATCTAAACATCTCCAATGCATTTCTTTGATGCCATTTTGGAAGAATAAGTTTTCATGGAGCATCCTGAAGGGTTTTTAGATGGAAAACCATCTTGATTTTGTATGCAACTGCATAAGTCACTCTAGGTCCTTAAACAAGCACCGCGTGCATGGTTCAAATGACTCTCTTAACAATTATTGGAATATGGTTTATTAAATGCACAACGAATTATTCTTTGTTGACATAAACCACTATAGATGTTAAAATCTTTATTTTAGAGTATGTTGATGGTATTATAATCATTTGTTCTTGTAAAGTGACTATAGATCAGTTTATCTTGAAGTTGAAGGAGACTTTCATGTTAAAGATCTTGGACAATTGAGTTACTTTCTTGGAGTTTAGGCTCCCCCCAGATCAAACGGGTTACACCTACGGTAAGCTAAGTACATCAATGAACTGGTTGACAATTCAAAGATGACATGTGCTAAACATTTGTCTTGTCCCACAAATTCGGGTGCTAAAATTTTGGTAAAAGAAGGCGACTCTTTATCACATCCCACATAGTATAGATGAGTGGTTGGTGAACTTCAATATTGTACAATTTCTCGTCCTGACATCTCTTATGTAGTAAACTAACTTTGTCAGTTCATGCATGATCCTCGCGAACCTCACTAGACAACAATGAAAAGATTTCTTAGATACTTTAAAAGGTTCCATTGACTATGGTTTGTTTTATTCTCTATCGTCAGTCGATCCCACTTCATATTGCGATTCAGGTTGGGCCAGAAATCTAGATTATCAACACAACACTATGGGATATGGTATCTTTCTTGGCTGAAGCTTGATTAGTTGGAGCACCAAGAAGTAAAACGTGGTTTAAAGAAGCTCAACAAAAGCAGAATATAAGTCAATGGCTGATGAGCGTTTATTTAGCATAATTCTAGTACTCATTTAATTGTACTTTTGTATAATTCTTGGTGCATATTTATTGATTTTAGTATTATTTCATGTTTTCTTAGAATTTTATCGAGATTAGATAAAATGGAGCTAAGAGAGCATAAATTTGATGTTTTTAGAAACATTGCATCAAGAGGAAACTCCAACGGCCATGACACTATGCAAAGGAGGCAAACCCTACTCACATCACGTAAAGAAGTCCAAAGGCCCAAGCCGAGGATGGTGCGGCGCGACATGAGAGAAGCTGCACGACAGTGCCACAAAAGTCGAATGCAGCACGAGCAATGGAAAGAAGCAGTTTCTCGTAGAGGAGAAACAGAGAGTGTTGCGATAAAAGAGAAAAGATGCGCAAACCGTGCAGGAAGTCGTTCAACATGTCAGGTTGCGCGTTTCTAGGGCAGCACTGTCTCATTCTACAGTTTAAGTTGTGGCTATTCATGAAAATAGGGTAACAATACTTTCCTATAAATAGGAGAGAACGACCAGCACTTTAGACACACACTTATTGAGGCTTAACACAGAGAGATCAACGCACAAATGCTTTCGACTATTTTTTCAGACATAAGCACCATAAAAGTTATGTTCTAGTTTAGTTTTTATCATTGTTTTTGAGTTAATAGTTTGTGGAGAAGAAGATAGCACATAAGAGTCAAGAAGATAGACAAAGCATCAACATTCCACCAGATCTGAGAAGTTTTCCTCTATCCCTTACTTTGTTTATGTTATTTAACTCTTTATTGATTGTTGAAATCATGACTATGAGAAGCTAACCTACTTGTTGTTTACAGTAGGGGAGTAACTCAAATTTATAATATATTTATGTGCTTTGTTTGATGTGTTTAATGAATTTGTATATCTAGATTGAATAGTTCTTTATCCTTTGTGACTAGTCTTACTCTAGCTAGATGAGCGGAAACACTACCCTGGGACCGCCAGAGTGTAGATGTTAAGCTACATGTGTGTGTGTGTGATTTGTGACTTTGGTATGCTAACGCAATTGATGCGCAACCCTTAGATCACACTAGATCAATCTTGATTGTGTACGTTTATGTTAACACGATTTGGATTAGTTCATTGGATTGTAGATTTGATGTCTCTACTATAACAGCTAACAATTGGGTTGAATCCGCTAACACAGTAGGTTATTAGAGACTCATAGATTCTATAGTAAGGATATATCCAACAATAAGTCACCGGTCCATTAGACATATGAACCTAAACTATCATCAAGCATCTCAAATAAAAATAGGTAGTTTGTCTATGAACTACTATGGTTAAATCAAGCGTGAAACCCAACCCCTAACTAATCTTTTAATATACTGTTTTACAACCTAAGCATTCAACCAATCATCTTAAATTTAATTTATTTACTTTCTTACATTAGTTAGAACTATATTAGTTCTCTAGCATTCAGTTCAATCCTCATTCAAGTATTTCTTGCATTCAATTAGTTTTTTTTTGCGCATTAAAACCATTTTCTTTACATTCAAAGCATTCTAGTTTTCTCATTTTTTTCATTGCATAATAGTTTAGTCATTCGTAGCATGTTAGTTTAGTGATCTTCTGAATTTAAAACCATTTTCATAAGATTTGCATTCATAAGTTTTCTCCATCAAAAGCATTCTGCATTCATTAAACATTCATCCTGCAAACACAAAGATAGGAATCGTAACAACCATTAGAGCTTTGCATTTAAGTGACTTAAGCATACATCCACCACTCATTTAGGATATGATACTTGCTTCGTAACTGTACTTACTATTTTATTATTACTAAATTCGTGCACTTGCGAAAAGAGAAACTTAGGTGTAGCAATTGATTTGTAGAGTTTTTATACTTTATATGCTACACAAAATTCCCATCAATGGCCATGGCGACAACCAAACTATATTGGCTGTGAATGATGTTTAAAGAGCTTGGCATCTGTCTCCATTCTACTCCAATCTTACAGTGCGACAATATTAGTGCCATTGCCTTAGCTTCCAATACCATATTTTGTGCTAGAAAGAAGCACGTGGAGATCGACTATCATTTTGTCAAAGACAAGGTGGTCAACAACAATATTAAAATCAAACACATTTCCACCCAAGATCAGATAGCCGATATTTTCACAAAGGCCAATTAGCTCTTTGATTTCATTTTCTGCACAATAAACTCGTGGTCGTACTTATTTCCATCAATTTGCAGGGGGTGTTAGAGATAATATAGCCACTTCAAATAAAGTTGTAACATGAATCATTAATTTGAATTTCTAGTACTTATTTGTAGTATTTTGTTATCTTGTAAATCAAATCTGACTCCAGAAAATGTTGAGATTAGTTTGTTGTACATCTATTTATACAAGAGAATGCACTCCATTTTTGGTGTGTTAGTCAGAAGATAATATCAGAGTTCATTGACTTTACTTTTATGAGTTCTATGTAGCTTTGCAAAACTAACTTAGAAGTTGAACATAGTTTATGCAAATGCATAAATATCTTATCCCCAATTTCATCTAGTTTACTAACAGAAAAGTTTAAAGCATATATTAAATTGTTTGTTTGATCAGTTACTAATTTACAATTTGATAAGTTTTAAAATTAGCAAGAAAGCCTGGTTGTAAATTATAAAGAGGACTTGAAAACATATGAGAAAGAATATATATATATATATATATATATATATATATATTTAATATTTCAAGATTTATTTGTATAATTATAAACTAATTTATTACCTAATGAATTGGAACCAGAACCTTATTTTCGTGTACTAGATTATTAGTACTTCAACCTTTTACTTGCACACTCAAGGAGCTTCTTTGTAATAACTTCAACCCATGTAGTTGTTTTATCAATTGTGAAGGCCAGTCATTACATTAATCAATTGCTTAGAAGTATATGCAAAAATTACTTTGAGTAAAGATTATGAATTGAATCTATAGTACTCTAGTGCGAAACTCTTTAATATTGTTTTAAAATTAGTTACGAGAAAATAATATTCTCTCATGCAAACCCTTACGGCGAACTTCACCCCACCATTGGAAATTCAACTGTCAACAAATCCTGACCCACCGGATCGGAGCGCACTATTATAACGAATCCAGAAAAGATCACGCCATATGGAAGAATATGTTGAAATGCATATTCTGACACATAATTCAAAGGAGAGGACTCAAAAACTAATCGCATCCCCATGTTCTATGCAAATGTCACGATATATTGAAAGGAAAAGAACGATGTGACAATCGATGAGAACAAAAATTCGGAATAACGAACAAACATTCTCATCAAGGATGCGACTGAATCAATGCATTTCAAGGAAGTCGCGTTTTTAAACAAACTTTGAAGTGCAACGACAAATTAGTGAACGGATACAATAATCAACTAAATCCTTGTAAACACATGGTACTACTCGGCTTTACAAACGACGATCAACCTAATGTGGTCTCTCCATAAAAAATTTAAGCAAATGGATTTAGGGTACAATTGTTACTGTTTGAGAGGGTTGCGCACGAAAAAGAGAGAGTTGATACTAAAAAAAGGGGGTTGTGACAGTTAGCAGGGAGTTATATGCCAGTCTAGAAGTGGAAGCCACAATTTAGAGATGATACTGACAAGGTCGAGAGCGTTATCACATGGGTTAGAGTAATGAATTTGTTGATGGAATTCTTCTGTGAGGCGGTGATACAATCACTCGCAACTATCATTGGCAACCAATCAAGATTTACAATAATACCTATCACGCGTCAAGGGGGAAATCTTCACGGTTTTGTATTCAAGTCCACACAAACAAACCACTTGAACTCGGACTATGCATATACCAGGTGGTGTATGAGAACCTCCCATCATTATGCCACGTATGTGCACGGGTGGGTCACGTGTCGGAAGGTTGCGTGAAAAAAAGGGAACTTATCAATTAGGGAGGTTAACTCGACAACCATGGAGGAAATGGATAGGTGCGATCAGCAGAGTAAAACCGAATGGTTGAGTGAAAAAAAATGAGAAAGAGCGAATTCGGCGACTGGATGGAGGTGAACTGTAGGAAAAAGAAATCCAACACACTGAGCAAGAAAAAGATCTTCAGAAAAAGAAGGGGGGAAAGAAACGGCTATATTGAGAAACAACAAAACACATGAGGGTCGATTGTTAATATATTTAGAGCCTCAAAAGGAAAGTGAGTCCTACTAATAGTATACCCTCAAAGAGAGTAAAAAAACGTAATAATGTTGAGGATAAGGTATCTACATCCAAGGGCATCACTCAATCTAAAGAAAACCCTAAGAGTAGAATGTCGAAGGAGACTAGGAGTGCAAATTCATTTGAAATAATATCCAACTCTGATGATAATTTAGAGCCTCATAATAATGCGCAATGGGAGTTAAGAATTTCCCCCATTACGCCGTGGACTTCATTTTTGTGAACGGGATGCTAGTAGTGAACTAGGGGTTGAACATGGGATTTGAAACACGACATCATCACTTCCAAGGACCCTCCAGGATATTAAAAATTGGCACAAATGAGAGACTGATACATGTCTTAAATATACCAGTGAGTATCTGAGAAGTGGAGACGTCGACCTACCTGATGTAGAGGAAGACAACTTGCACTCATGGTGGCAAAAAAATACACTGAGTGATTGGGAATTGAGTTGACAAAGAGTTTTAATGATGGTAACTCTGAGGCAACTCAATGCGATATGAACATGCTTTTGGCTTGCCAACCTCATATTTCTTCCACACCTGTATCGTATTAATGTGAAGATCATATCATGAGGAACTTTCATGAATTTATTCATTTGCATAGTCCTAATGTTGTCTATGTTATGGAAATAAGAGTGAATGAGGAGAAAGCGAGAAGCATATTGTGTTTTTAGGATTCACCAATTATGTCATTGCACCCACAAACAACATGATTGGTGGAATCTGGATGCTCTAGAACGAGATGGATACAGATATAGAAATTATTTGAATCGAAGAGCAAGCAACCCATGCAATTATTAGCCAATGCACGCATGAGAGTTAACTTCTTATGGGTATTTATGCTCAGCCATGACGAGCAGCAAAGATCCGAGTTCTTGAAAGTCTGGAAAACTTTGCGAGGGAGGAGAAAATATTGTGGCTCATGATGGGGGATTTTAATGAAGTTAGCTTTGCGCATGAGAAATTCAGGGGGTGTACAACATTATTCAGTAGGTTGCAAATCTTCAACAACTTCATGAATAAATGTGAACTCATGGATCTAGGGTATAGCGGTTTAGCATGTACATAGACAAACAAAAGGGACACCAGAGTGAAGATCAAAAAACTCTTTCATAGAGCCCTCGCCAATCAAGATTGGATTGACATATTCCCAAAAAATTAAAGTTTTTCACCTCCCTATAACCCATTCAGATGATCCCTCAATAATGAAGGTCTTCTTTGGTCAAGAAAAAAGAGGTGGCCCAAAACCCTTCCGCTTTGAGTCTATGCGGTACCAAAACCGAAATGCAAACAAATCCTGAGGAATATTTGGAAGAATGATGAGGATATTCTAGGTGCTATTGCTGCCGACCCGGATGCTCTTGTTCTTTGAAATAGGACGAAGCTTGGCAACATATTCAAGAAAAGAAAAAAAAAATCGAAAAAGGGAACTCATGGCGCGCAAATGGGGTATTATGTGAAGTTTGGGCTCTAAGGCGAACGAATTTCTTGAACAATAGGAATCTTATTTTAGAGTATTATGACATTCTCAAGAAGGTAGAAATATTTTGGTTTTAGAAATCCCAAGTTAGATGGATTAGCGACAACGAGAGAAATACAAATGTTTTTCACAAATACGGAACAACATAGTCACGTTGAAAGTGGAGGAGTGTGGATTTATGAAGAGGGTTGACTTTAAGATCACGTCTATAACTACTTCATGAACTATTCTCTTCATCGAGTGATGCACACAACAAATGGTGGTACAAGAGTGTTGAATATTTCGGTTACAAGGTTGTTTTATGGATGAAGATCAGCAGCTCCTTATGCAAAATATTGATGTATATGGGTGAAGAAGATTGCGCAATCCATACATCCATTAAAAGCACATGGCTTCGACGGGTTGCAAGCAGGATTCTATCAAAAAAGGTGGGATTGGGTCAGTCCGTCTTTGGTCGACTTTGCACACAAAGTTTTCGCCACAAGGAAGTTTGATCTAAAAATATGTGGCTTTCTTATGCCTTATCCTATAAATTCTAAAAAGATGATTTCACAATTCAGACCTATTTCATTGTGCAATGTGTTATACAAGATAACTACAAAGTGCATTACAATACGTCTGAAGGAGTTAATGTCGAGAATCATTGCACCAGCACAATCAAGTTTCATCAATGGAAGAAGCACGCGGGATAACATATTCATTCTACCAGAAATCCTACATTCGCTTAGATAGAAAAAGAAGAACAAAGTGGGAAGCATGATTCCAGAATTAGACCTGAAGAAGGCGTATGACAAGGTTAGTTCGGATTTTTTTTGAAGAAACTCTAGGTGCCTTGTAATTCCTCGAGGAGTTGATCGAAATAATCATGTACTACTGTGTTAGAGATGCGGCTATCCGAGTTTTGTGGAATGGGAAACCATTAGAGGCGTTCAAACATATGTGCGGCCTTAGGCAAGGTAACCCTCCGTCGCCATATATTTTTGTCTTGTGTGTGGAAAGATTTTCATATGTTATTAATGAAGAAGCAGTCAAGAAAAAATGGGATCCTATCACACCATGCCACAAGGGTCCAAAATTATCCCATCTATTTTTTTGTCGATGATCTGATATTAATGGGAAAAGCGACCACATTGACTGCAAGGGTGATTAGAATAGTGCTTGATAAATTTTGTGGTGCCTCGGGTTTAAAGTTAAGCTTGCAAAAATCAAAAGTGTTTTTCTCCAAGAGTGGAGGGTCAGCATTATAAAGAACAATAAGCGAGATACTTGGATTCGGTCAAACCCAGAATCTTGGTAAGTACCTTGGGATAAAGCTTATGCATGGGAGAGTAGACCACGAGACATATGCTAATATTTTTGACTGTGTGATGAAATGCATGAGTAGTTGGAAAAGCAAATTTTTATCTATTGGGGGTCGTGCTACTCTCATACAGTCAGTGGTGTCTGCGATGCCTATTTATATCATGCAGTCAGTGTAGCTACCAGAGCACATTTGTGAGAAACTTGACAAATTGAATTGCGATTTTTTTGTGGTCGTCTGATATCACAAAGAGAAAGCTACACCTTGTGGGATGGCCGAAAGTGACAAAACCTAAGTGCAAATGGGGATTGAGAATCAGAGTAGCACGCACGAGTTACAAAGGCTTATTGGTAAAACTTGCGTTGAAGATCCTGGTTGGAGAGAAGACGGGTGGAGCGAGTTGGTGGCGGCTAAATATCTAAAAGGCGCTAATCTCCTTCCTTATAGCGTCAGGGCATATGACAGTGCAACACGGAAAGGGGATGTTAGATGTATTGGCCTCATGAAGTCTTTCTTAAGATGGAAGATTGGGAATGGTACTAAGATATCACTTTGGTTTGATAATTGGAGGAAAATGAAGACTTTGTGACAAGGATTTGATATCTATCACGGTAATGCAAATGTGAGCCTAAGGTGGTGTTTGCTAACTCTTAAATAATGCTATAATCAACTTTTAATTTTAATTCAAAACTTATAGAGTGTCTAGCCTCATGAAACCTTTCTTAAGATGGAAGATTGAGAATGGTACTAAGATATCACTTTGGTTTGATAATTTGAGGAAAAAGAAGACTTTGTGATGAGGGATTTGATATCTATCACGGTGATGCAAATGTGAGCCTAAGGTGGCGCTGCTAACTCTTAAATAAAGCTATAATCAGCTTTTAATTATAATTAAGTACTTTTAGAGTGTTTGGTTCACAATCTACGATCACAAAAGTAATTATTTTAAGCTAGTAACCTCCATAATCTAGAAGTTGATATATGTTTGGTTTAAGCTTGTGGTGGGTATTTCCAGTATAATTTATTTACAGCTTTTTAAACTTTCAGTTTTTTTTTTTCAAAAACCACAATTTTAGGAATTGTATAACTTTTTACAACTTCTATTTAAATTATGAGATTGTGCTTTTAACAAAGAGTTTGCAAACACCACCTAAGTGTGGTGTTGAATGAGGATGGTGTTTGGTGCTTTGAGAGTTTGCATACAATTCTGGAAAGGCTCAAACACGAGTTGAGAGGAAGTGGTACCAAAGTCAACAATGTTGTAGATAAGATTCAATGAAATGAGACCAATTCACGTGTCAATGCGCATACCGAGTGTCGCATAAACATTACTCAACACCGAAGAATCACGACTCGAGGTGCATCTGGGGTTTGGAGGGTTGACGTAAGCAATCAACTTCAACATTTTTTACGGCTAATTGTGAAGCAAAGGTTGTTGACCAATCAACTCAGAAAAACCTAAAAGAATGTACAAGTGGCAAGTTTACCTCTATATGATTTTCATGAAGACATTGTCCTACACCTGCCAAGATATTGCCAAGCAGCACGTACTAGAAGATCATTATGCAACATGCTAGGGGTAAATTTGATGAGATGGGGGACCGATACATGGCTGAAGCTAAAGCCGACATAGGCCGATTTGGAGAACAAGGGCCAAATGAAGAGTGGAAATGGATCTTTTGTGCAGCACTTTGGTTAATATGGAAGAACATAAATTCAGTGGTATTTCGTGGCAAGGCCGATAATATAAAAAGCTGCATTTTTTAAATCAAGTCATTGGCGCGGGATTTACAAGATGCGCAGAGAAGGAAGAAAAATAAGAATAAGGAGAAGAAATGGGAGAAGCCGTCGGGAGGATGTATGAAGTTAATAGAGGTTAGCCGCGGGGGTACTACATTCCGACAATGGTAGATGGAGCTGGGGATACAAAGTTGAAAGTGCAGGTGTTGTCAAAAAGTATTGGTCAGACATTCAGGAAAGTAGTGTTGGCGCAACACTGAACTAAACACTGCTCTATTCGATTTATTTAAGTTAAATATTTTATTTTACCTTTATTCTTAAACTCACCTAGTTCCACAAGTTGTAGTTATCTGTGATCATTTCAGGATTCTAAGGACCGTGCGGATCCATGCTTAACCTGTGATCACCTAGGCTCGGCAGGTTATATTCATATAACCTGCTTAAAATTCATCTCTTTGTGTTCATTATTCCGCTGGATTATTAGTCTACAACGAGTATTGGGACAACAACGAATACAATCTGTGTTGGCACAACATTTAATGTACACACAATGTGTGAATCAAGTAAAAATGATACCAATCTCGGTCCATACATTTACAATTGGCGTCAAAGACAAGCACACAATTCATTGGTGTTTGGATTTGGTACCATAACATGGATAATGAGAGCCCCAATACTAACAACAGGTTACCAGTGCTGGATGGGATAAACTATGATAATTGGAAGATCAGGCTCAGACAATACATCAAATTCTTAGACCTACGGTCTTGGTAATCAATCATTGATGGGTACACTCCACGAATGATGGCCAGAGACAATGACAATGATGTACACGCGAAGCCTGAAGTAGACTGGACTCTAACAAAAGTCAATGAAGCAGCCTACAATGATAAAGCACTGAATTCCATCTTCAGTTGGATTAATACACATATTATCAGGTTAGTACAATTATGTACTACTTCTAAACAAGCTTGGGTGCTCCTTCAAACTCACTTTGAAGGAGATGCTAGTGTTAAAAAAGCCAGACTTCAAATTATTTTACAGAAATTTTAGAGCATTAGGATGGGTGATGATGAGTCTGTTACATCCTACTTTGTAAAATTAATGGATTTATCAAATGAATGTCAAAGTCTGGGTGGTCCTCTAACTAATAAACAACTAGTTTACAAAGCTATGAGAACTTTGTCTCCTAGGTTTGAGGTTAAGAAGAATGTTATGCAAGAATTCAGACACATGTCATCACTTAACTTTCATACTCTTCTGAATGTATTACAAGAATTTAAAATGAACTCATAACCCACTAACAAACATAGAGGCCTTGCTTTGAAAGCTACTGAAGAAGAAGTAGATGATGAAACTGAAATAAGTGCCTATCTAGGTTCAGTGGTGAAAAAGTTCAATAAAATTGCTTTAAATGATAGGGCCAGAAAAGAAAAGAATGTTCCCCATAATCTACGAAGGAGTTTTCCTGGTAAAATGGTAAACTATTCTTTCAAAAAGCCCACTGATAGTGACACTAAGAAAATGAAAGAAGTCCAATGCTTTGAGTGTAAAGGCTATGGACACATGTCATATGAGTGTGCTAATACTTTGAGAACCAAATGTATCTCTAACTAGGTATGCATAGATGAAATTAATGATGAGACAAGTTTGGATGAGTTACCAGAAGAACATGTGTCTGAGGAAGTTCACACAGCAGCCCTGTCTGCTCAAGTTAACTGGACCGAGTGTCAGGACAACATCAGGATGAATGGATGCTGGCCCAACACTCAGACTGATCCAGAGGAACAGAAAGACTACTTTGATAACTAGGAGGATGATGATTATATCTCTAACCCTCAATGTCTTATAATTGATATAAATGAATCTGAGGAACATTCTAACCTTGCTTACTTTGGTGGATCTGTAGATCTGGATGAAGAATACTTATTTGAAGGGGAAATGGATCAAGATAAGGTGGTTGATGAACTAAAAGTTTTCTACAGAGAACTTCTTGATGAGGTAAAGAAAATCATAGAAAGGGAAAATGAGCTCATCAAGGAGAACAGTTTCTTAGTTGAAACTATTACTGAACTGGAAAGAAACCTCACTAGAAAAAAGTGCCAAATGGAAAAGATGGAGATAAAGCTAGAAGAAGCAGAGAGAACCATTGCTTAGTGTAACTCTAGAACAAAAAGGCTTGATGAAGCACTGAGTATTGGCAGTGAAGTAACTACAGGTTTGGGATACCAAGAAAGGTCAAGTAGACATGAAAATATTATACCTGGTTTTGTAAATTCTGGTTTTTGTAAAACTAATGGCAACTCTAATCAACCTAAGAAAGTAACATATATGTGCCAATATTGTTTTCAGCTGGGTCATTTAGAAACCATACTGCTATAAGTACATAAAATTCTGTGAGAAATATAATTATGATAGCACTACTGTTGCATCGGATGTTGGGACAACATCGGATCGCTCAGATGTTGGCACAACATTCCAAAGCAACACCCGGGAACAAAATAACAGTTTTCAAAAGAATTGGCTTTGATCTCCTAAAATCAAAATCATCTGTAATGTTGTGTTTTCAGCTACTTATACTCTTAGTGGTGATTGGTATTTTGACAGTGGTTGTTCTAGACATATGACAGGTACGAAGACTAACCTTATGGACTTTGTGCCTGTATTCACTGGTATTGTTACATATGATGGAGGAATCAAAGGAAATATCATAGGAAAAGGGGTTCTCAATGTGGATGGTTTCCCTCATCTAACCGAGGCTCTGTTGGTGGATGGTCTAAAGGCTAATCTCATCAGCATTAGCCAGCTTTGTGATGACAATTTGATTGTTAAATTTGACAAGTATTCATATGATGTGTTTGATAAATCTAACAAATGTGTTATGGTAGGAAAAAGTTAAAAAGACAATTGTTACCTGGTGGATGAGGATGCACAATGCCTACATGTGAAGGTTGATGAATCAGTGGTTTGGCACAGAAGGCTAGGACATGTCCACTACATGAATCTGGAAAAGATCATCAAGCTAGAAGCTGTGAGAGGCACACCTAAAATTTCCAGTACATGTATCACTGAATGGTCAACTAGGACTGCTTCAGACTGGAGATATGATGCCAACACCATCGAGTGACAATGTGGACTCAACACTAGGGACTAAAGCAGAAGACACGAGGAATGATGATGTTGAGCTGACATCGACAGATGCTGATGTTCGACCAATACCAGTCTACACAGACTCTGACACTAAATAATTTGCTGGTGAAAATGTTAGGAGAGACACTCCTGCAAGAAAACAGAGGGATCATCCCACTTCTCAGGTTATAGGGAATCTTATTGAAGGTATAAGAACCAAAAACAAAAAAAGAGTGAACTATACAAATATGGCCAATCTTAGTGTTTGCATGTCATCTGTGTGATGATGTTACTTGTTTGGTTTCTGCTATAGAACATAAGAATGTTAATGTGGCCCTAAAAGATTCTCACTGAATAAATGATATGCAGGAAGAACTCATGCAATTTTCTAAGAATAAAGTGTGGAAATTAGTTCCTAGGCCTACTCATGCTAATGTAATTGGAACTAAGTGGATCTTTAAAAATAAAAGTGATGAAAATGGAGTGATAATGAGGAATAAGTCTAGATTAGTAGCCCAAGGGTACACTCAAGTTGAAGGAATTTATTTGGATGAAACATTTGCCCATGTGGCCAGAATAGAATCCATTAGACTTCTACTTGCCATTGCTTGTTTCTTGAAAATCAAATTATACCAAATGGATATTAAGGGAGCCTTTTTGAATGGTTATATAGACAAAGAAGCTTTTTTTGAACAACCAAAAGGATTCACATATCCCCATCACCTTGACTATGTTTACAAACTTGAAAAAGCCGTATATTTGAAACAAGCTCCTAGAGCTTGGTATGAGAGGTTAAATGAATTCTTGCTATGTTTTGGTTTTTCAACATGTGAAGGTGATAGGACACCATTTATCAAGAAAAATAACAAAGAAGCCTATATAGCACAAATCTATGTTGATGATATAGTATTTGGCTCTTCTAATCAGTCCACATTGGACAAGTTTGTTAGTACTATGACAGGTACATTTGAAATGAGTATGATAGGGGAGCCCCCCCTTTTCCTAGGACTGCAAATGAAACAAAAGAAAACGGGAATGTTTCTATCTCAGGAGAAGTATGCTAGGAATTTGGTGAAGAGATTTGGATTGCTGGAATCCAAGCCATGCAAGACACCAATGTTCACTATTGTGAAGATTGAGAAGGATGTAGCTGGTGAAGATGTTGACTCAACACTTTACAAATCAATGATTGGGAGTCTCATGTATTTGTCAGCCACCAGACCTGACATCATGTACTCAGTGTGTATCTGTGCCAGGTATCCGGCAGTACCAAAGGTATCTCACTTAATTGCTGTAAAAATAATCTGAAGATATATCTTTGGAACTGCAGAGTTAGGAATCTGGTACTCTTATGATACAAATTCAAACTTGGTTGGCTTTAATGATAGTGACTGGGCAGGGGATTTAGATGATAGAAAATCCACTACTGGAGGGTTTATCTACGAAATAATTTGGTTTCCTGGTACAGTAAGAAACAAAATTGTATGTCTTTATCTATTACAGAGTCAGAGTATATTGCAGCTGACAGCTATGTAACCCAACTGATATGGTTGAAACACATGCTTTGTCATTATGGGTTAACTAGTAATACTCTTCTCATGTTCTATGATAACTTGAGTGCCATTATCATATAAAAAAATCATGTGCAACATTCTAGAACTAGACATCACTTCTTGAGTGATTTGGTTGAAGATAAAACAATCACAATTGAACATATTAAAACCAACAACCAACTAGCTGACATGTTTAATGGACCCTTAGATAATGAACACACTAGTCATACATGTGTTGCTTTAACATCACATGCTAACACTAGTGACTGATTGTGATGTACCCAGACTGTTCTCTTGTTTGTTTGGTTAGTTCTTGTGATTTCCTTGTTTATCTCATGTCTGTTTGTCTGCATTCTTGAATATTGTAAAGTCTTATTGGCCTATCAACATGTTTGGATAGCTTACTCTTTACCAATGCTTTTTGAACTTTTGCTAAAACTTACTTTACTTTGAGGTAGTGTTTACACTTGGAAAAACTGGGGTACACAGAGCTGACTACTATGTTATATTCAGTTGTGTTCTATTCAGGTTGTCGACACACAAAACAATATAAAGAAGCTGAGGTGCACAGAGGTGACAATTATGTTGTATTCAATTGTGACTTATTTATGTTGTTTTTCTTGCAGAGGGGGCATATGAAGGTGAACACTTATATTGGGGTGTCTGGGGTCATGTATTGACTTTCATTAAGTATAATTTCTCACTTGTGGTAAAACCTTCTTATTAGTTCTCAGTAAACAAGTATATGCTAGGAAACTGAGGTGTTGGGGGTCCTAAACTGCCTGCATCCAACCCTATGTACTTGCCTGTGCATCTGCATTGATTGTGTTGACACTGGGGTGTTAGGGGTTCTGTTATTGTCCTACATTCAGTGAAGACATGATCCATTTTGCCTCAAAGTATAATGCTTGGAAGTTATTTATTTTAATAGATCTGAAAATGAAATAAGTAAAGGGTTTCTATCTATGACTGCTGATATGCTGTGTGGAGATAACATTGCGCTTATAAATGTTGGACAAACATTCATCTTCACATATTTCTTATCCGACAGCTTATCCTGTACTGTGTTGCCACGATCTTAAGGGGGAGTATCTCTTAGTTTTCTTCAGCTCATAATGTCATATGTAAGGCATATCTCCTGGGTTGTTAGCTGCCAGTAACACACAAATATGTTTCTCATTGAACTATAGGAGCATACTTATCTATGTGATGTTAACCTCCTTATTGTTTACTTAGTGTGTTTTTCTGTTGCCTAACTCCCACTCATGTTTCAGATCTAAGCTAAGCTACCGGATTTGAATGATTCCTTCTAACTCTTGAAGTTCCAAGTATCTCGCTCAAATTCTGCTTCTGCTAGTATGTGAAGAAAACCTTGGTAAGGCTTGACCACACAGACACTTGGCTCAGTACAGATAGAATGTTGTGCCAACACTGCCTCTCCGGATATTGTCTCAACACTCACCACAACATTGTGACTTATAAGTTATACTCATTAACTGCTCTGGTCACATGTCATGCCAACACGTTCAACACGTGCTGATTCAACATGGCGGGAATATCACACGTTCTCATTATATACCCACCCATTACTCCTACATTAACCCCCACTTTCCTTATTCATCTTCTTTTTATTTTGCTTAATTTCTGCAAAATCAACTAAACCCCAGATTCCTACTTGCATCCTAATTTACTCACGCATGCTATAATGAGAAATAAATCCATAATTGCTAATCTTGCTAATGTTGCAGCTGCCATGTCTTCAGATGCAGGGGGAGTTCAACTACGTAGTATCATCTGCATCCGCACCTGAACCACCTAAAAGAAAGGCGGCTTCTGTCTATGCCAGGAGAAATGTGAAATCAAAAAAGGGCATGACTACCAGCTACTAGTGCTGAGCCAACATCTGCTCTAGAAGATGTTGCGCTAGCACGCGAACCCACTGATGTTGTCACAACACCAGCTCCAGAGGATGCTGTTACAATACTGGGCCCTGCAGATACTGAAGCAACTCTAAATCCACCAAACAGATGAACAAGTGATTTCAGAGGCAAAGTTGCCTGAGGAGAATCAACCACCTGCTACTCCTTCTGAAATTGAGAGGGGAAAAAGAGGTGAACATGCACAAGATCATGAGAAAGCTGTTGAGGAAGGAGTTGCTGAGAAAGATGTTGTTGCTGAGGAAGAAGTTGCTGATGAAGATGTTGCTGCTAAAGGAGAAGATTCCCCATCTTTTGAAGAAGATGATTATGTTGATGAAGATGAGGAGTAAGGTTCTGAGGAAGAAGAGGAAGAGGATGATGAAGAAACTGAGGGGGAGGAAGAAGCTGAGGAACTGAACCAGCTTGATGTTGTGCCAACATTGGCTGGCCAAAATGTTGGACCAACACCCACTGATTAGAATGTTGATCCAACGCCAGCCGAACATGATGCAGACACAACACTGGAGTCTGAAGATGAGTCTGAACCTGAACCACCAGAAACGTTTGAGGCGGATTTTCCTACTGACCGTCATAATAGATATTTCTTCACCAAAACTGCAAGTGAGAACTACGATATTATAACTGTTAGGAAAGTTTGGGCTGAGAGGAACATTGTTGTTGATGACTACAAAAAGTACAAGGTATTTGAGTTTCTTGAGTCTAGTAGCCCGTTATACTCTTTGATTGATGTTGTCCCTTATGTCCCTGAGGTAGTTAGGGAATTTTACTATAACTTGTCTAAGTTTGTGCATGCCAAAGGTTCTCCCAAGTACGGGATGGTGCATGTGAGGGAACTTTTTTTACAAATTCAACCCCACTATTATTAAAACTTGGAGGATGCCAAGAGGACAGGAAACAGAGGAGGAAATTGATGATGAAAACATGATGAAAGAGTTAACAGCGGACTGGTGAAGAAGTGGAAGAACTAGTAGAAGGTGACTAGACTTACATCCCTCACTGCCATTTTGTGCAAAGGCGCCTCATTCAACTGGATACCCTCAACTAACTCCACAGTCCTCACTCATGAGATGGATGTGTTGATATACAAACTGCATAAAGGGCATCAGTAAACATGGGGAGGGTATTTTCAGGACTATTGCTGAGGCTGCGCGCAAGAAGGATGCAATCTTACCCTTCCCTTCCTTAATCTACAAAATTCTCACTGATCAAGGATTTAAAAAGGGTGACAATGAGACCTTTGTGGACAAGACTGGACAGCTGCCCATCACTAAGAACTACTTTAGAGGAGAAAGAATCAACGATCTTCCATGGAAGGATCCAAATGCTCTAGAAAGTAGTGGTGCACAATAGGGGAAGAAGAAGGCATAGAGTTTCATTACTACATCAGTTGCTGAGGATGAATCCACCTTCACTGTGGCTATCTGCTCTGCCTTCATTTAAGAAAAGGTGGAGTGGTGTGATAGGATGGTTACTGACAGAAGAGGAGAGATTGCTGACAGAGAGGGGGAGATCAAGGAGCTGGACACCATCAAGACGCACCAAAATAGGGGATAGTAAGGCCACCAATTTTTTGTTTCTTGGACTTATGAAATTGTTTGAACAATTTATGTTTTGGCACAGAGAGCATGTTCTCTGTTTTGTTTCTGATGGGGATGTAATCTGAATATTACTCTGCACGTTTGTTAATTATTCTAGTTTTCTTTGGTTAGTATTGTTGAACTAACTGCAGGTGTTGAAACGACAGATGAAAATGTTGGGACAACACAAGTGTTAACTGTGTTGGCTCAACACTGTTGTTCTTCGGTCATAAATTAAGGGGGAGCAAATTAGAATAAGTAGTGTTCCTTATATTCTGAAATACATTTACTTAAAAAAAAAATTGGTTGCAGGCAGAGTTTTGTGAAGAAAGGCCAAAAAAGGGAGATTTAAAGTGCAAGTGTTATGTTGGTCCAACATTCTGGAAAGTAGTGTTGGCATAACACTGAACTCAACACTGCTATGTTCAATTTATTTAAGTTAAATATTTTGTTTAGCCTTTATTCTTAAACTCACCTAGTTCCACAAACTGTAATTATCTGTGATCATTTTAGGATTCTGAGGATCGTACGGATCCATGCTTGGAGAAAGAGGATAAGCCGAAGATACTTGAAGATAACACTATAAGATCTCATGAAGATAACAATAAAGGAGATTTCAGAATTATCCATTGAAGAAGAGGATGATCACCAACTCATATCTATCACGCCACAGACCAAGGACGATCAAATCTTATAAGAATGCGTGCTCGACATCAAGACTAACAACAAGACTAGAATTAAGTTCTCAGAGACTAGAAGAAATTCTTTCATTGTATTGGTCTTGTTTTACTGAGTTTTATTTAGCTAAACTATATCTTATAGATTAGTTAGTATTAGGATTGGGTTCGTTTCTCGGTTGTATTTGGTAAGATCATTAAAGTAATATTTAGTGATTATTTGGCTGTAAGGCTCGGCAGGTTATATTCATATAACCTGCTTAAAATTCATCTCATTGTGTTCGTTATTCCGCTGAATTATTACTCTACAACGAGTGTTGGCACAACACCGAATACAATCGGTGTTGGCACAACATTCAGTGTACACAAAGTGTGTTAATCAAGTAAAAATGGTACCAATCCCGATCCATACATTTACAAAAATGAATATGACTTCACCAACCTTCGAGAAAGTAGAGCTTGAAGCACTTCAAAAAGGATTGGACATAGCGTGAAATAAAAGATTGACAAACATTGTGGTTAAGACCAACTCGTTGACAGTATACAAATTAATTAGTGGAAAAGTGGAAGTCCAATCGTTCAATGAAGACGTCGTCAAGACACTACTTCAAATGATGTGGAATGTCAAGACTAGATGGGTTCCGAGATCGGCCAACAAAGTTGCAGATTATTTGAACAAAATGGTTACAAATGTTAGGGATAGGGATATGTTTTGGGACGTACCCCCACCCTCGATTGTTAGCCTTTTGAACGTGATTTAGTCTAAGGACTTCCGTACTCATTTTTTACCTATAGCCCTTGAAACCAAACTCATTACAGTCATATCTCTTTGAAACGAATTTACTATCAAAATCTTCGAAGGTTGATCGATCCGCAAAACTAGTTTTCAATGCAAAATATTTAACACCAAAGCATGGAACTGAAACCAAATTATATAGACTTACCAAGTAATGGAAATATATTGTCTAGGTATCGATCATAGCTACATTTTTGGCAAATATGCAGAGGCGAAGCTAGGGGGCACGTAGGGGCACTCCCCCTCTCCAAGGAGAAATTATTATATACATCCGCTGTATGTACAACATATGGTTAAGATTAAAAGGAGAACCTTAAATTGTAGGAATAACCACCCAACACCCCATCTCCACCGTGTATTGGTAGTTGATGCACATATAACGGCTGCACCTAATAATCTCTTCCCCCAACAAGCCCCAACTCATCCGCCTACTATTTAGGCATCTTATACAACTTATATATATATATATATATATATATAGATTGATCATACATATATATATATATATATATATAGATGTTATTAATTACTTTAGTTCTAGTTCTAGTTTGTAAGTTTTCTTATATGTGTAATTATATTTTTGACCTATATGTCATTTTTCTCTTCGGTTTAATGTCTAGTCACATCCTAAATTTATCTTTATTTTCTTTGATATACTGTAATAACAATCTTCTAGTCCAATCAGTCACTGTAAATTTAAATTTTAAATAGGTATGTTAAACATTATCTAATTTTACAATATACAAGTATGTATTTTTAGATAAAATTATTATAGACAATTGATTGATTAAAGTAAAAAAGGGTCCCATATACAATATTACTGTACATACATCACTACAAGAAAAAAGGGTCAATATGGACCAAAATTAGGTCCCTATTGACCCCTCCAGCGGTCCCTAAAGGTCAATAGCGACCGCACATAGATCGCTATTGTGCGGTCCCTATTGACCTCGGTCGCTTGCCATCAGGGACCGCAATTAGGTCCCTGATGAGGGCAATAGCGACCGGAGTATCAGGGACCGCTTTCCGGTCCCTGATACTTTAAAACCAATAGTGACCTAATGGCGGTCCCTATTGTGTTTTTGGGTCCCTATTGTTTTTCACACAATAGGGACCGCAATTAGGTCCCTATTGCTTTTTGTCAATAGGGACCAAACTGCGGTCCCTAATAATAGTAATAGGGACCGCAATTAGGTCCCTACTAGTATTCGTAGATACTCTATGAATGCTAATAGGGACCTAAGTTCGGTCCCTAATAATAGTAATAGGGACCGCAGTTAGGTCGCTACTAATATTCATAGAACTCTATGAATATTAGTAGCGACCTAACTGCGGTCCCTATTACTATTATTAGGGACCGCAATTAGATCCCTAATAATATTAATAGAACTCTATGAATATTATTAGGGACCTAACTGCGGTCCCTAATAGTCTGCGAGAAAAAAAAAATAATAGTCCAGAAATATTCCGAAATATTATTGTTTTTTTTGTAGAAATATGATTATAACAAGATCAAAACAATAAAATAATAAAGAAAAATTTAATATAATGACATGAAAGTATTAAAAATGTAAAAAAAATGAATGAAATATGACTAATAATAGAATATAAAATATGAATGAAAACAAAAAGATGAATGAATAAAAAAACAAGTGAAATAAAAGAAATTGTAGATCCAAAAAAATAAGAAAAGAATGTGTAGATTCAAAATAATAGAAAAGTAAGATATAAAGTGTAGATCCAAAATAATAGAAAAGTAAGAAAAGAAAGTGTAGATCCAAAATAATAGATAGGAAAGATTGAGTTGGTGATTTGTTTTTTTTTTGTTGGGTGATTTTTGTTTTGGATTTGTGTTGGTAAAAAGAAGAAAAGTTTTTGTGTTGGGTAATTTTTGGAGAAAAGAAGATAATGTTTTGGTGTTGGAAAAGAAGATAGTGTTTTTGTGTTGGGTGTTTTTTGGAGATTAATGAAATTTGATGTGTAAGAGTGGTGAGTATATATAGAGGAGAGGGTGAAATTTTCAAATTTTCGTGAAATTCAAATTTCCCCCTCAATCCCGCCTAAAATTTTCGCCAAAATTTCAAATTTTTGTATATTAGTGACCTAAGTGCGGTCCCTAATTATTAATAGTGACCGCAGTTAGGTAACTAATTTCTAATAGGGACCGCAATGCGGTCCCTGTTTTCTTATTAGGGACCTAAGTGCGGTCCCTACTAATATTCATTCTTGAAATTTGATATTTTTGGATTGATGTTGGTGTGTTTGTGATTCCTAGCAACCAAACTTATTGCAACATGTGAATTGAAGTAATAAATGATTGCAAAACCAACCTCATAATAGTTTAGTTGTGAAATAATAGATTGAATGAGATTGATCGAGTTATTAACGTTCAACATATATTTCATGTTCTACAACTAATCATCACTAGTTAGTTGTAGTTGTTATTCATTTTTATTCTTTTCCTCACTAATGTTAGCATATATATTAAACAATAAATTAAACAATTACAACTATAACTAACTATTGATGATTAGTTGTAGAACATGAAATATATGTTGAACGTTAATAACTCGATCAATCTCATTCAATCTATTATTTCACAACTAAACTACTATATGAGGTTGGTTTTGCAATCATTTATTACTTCAATTCACATGTTGCAATGAGTTTGGTTGCTAGGAATCACAAACACACGAACATCAATAAAAAAATCAAATTTCAAGGATGAATATTAGTAGGGACCGCACCTAGGTCCGTAATAAAGGCAACAGGGACCGCACTGCGGTCCCTATTTAAAATTAGTGACCTGAGTGCGGTCACTATTAATTATTAGTGACCTAACTGCGGTCCCTAATTTTTAATAGTGACCGCACATAGGTCACTAATTTTAAATAGGGACCGCATCGCGGTCCCTGTTGCCTTATTAGGGACCTGAGTTCGGTCCCTACTAATATTTATCCTTAAAATTGATTTTTTTTTATTGATGTTGGTGTGTTTGTGATTCCTAGAAACCAAACTCATTGCAACATGTGAATTAAAGTAATAAATAATTGTAAAACCAGCCTCATAGTAGTTTAGTTGTGAAATAATAGATTGAATGAGATTGATCTAGTTATTAACGTTCAACATATATTTTATGTTCTACAACTCATCATCACTAGTTAGTTGTAGTTGTTATTCGTTTTTATGTTTTACTTCACTAATGTTAGCATAGATATTAAATAATAAATTAAACAATAAATTAAATAATTACAACTAACTAGTGATGATTAGTTGTAGAACATAAAATATATGTTGAACATTAATAACTCGATCAATCTCATTCAATCTATTATTTTACAACTAAACTACTATGAGGTTGGTTTTGCAATCATTTATTACTTCAATTCACATGTTGCAATGAGTTTGGTTGCTAGGAATTACAAACCCACCATCATCAATAAAAAAAAAATCAAATTTCAAGGATGAATATTAGTAGGGACTGCACTTTGGTCCCTAATAAGGCAACAGGGACCACATTGCGGTCCCTATTTAAAATTAGTGACCTAACTGCGGTCACTATTAAAAATTAGGGACCGCAGTTAGGTCACTAATTTTAAATAGGGACCGCAGTGCGGTCCGTGTTGCCTTATTAGGGACCTAAGTTCGGTCCCTATTACTATTATTAGAGACCGCAGTTAGGTCCCTAATAATATTCATAGAGTTCTATGAATATTATTAGGGACCTAACTGCGGTCCCTAATAGTGTGCGAGCAAAATAAAAATTGAATGATAGGTAATATTACACACAACCAGAGTAATCGTGGTGTACGCAACATTCTTGCGGCGCGTTTTTTCATGCTTCAAAGTACGTTTTTTCACGCTTCAAAACTATTACAGTGGTAATTATGAATTAAACAAACAACGATGCACATCAAAAGTAACGTTTTTAAAGTGTGAATATTAGTAGGAACCGCAATTTGGTCCCTGTTGAGTCATTAGAGACCTAAGTGTGGTCCCTATTGATACTTACCGTTGCCAATAGGGACCTAAGTGCGGTCCCTATTGACTGTTAGTGGCCTATAAAAAGTTAGTGACCTAAGTGCGATCCCTATTGGTATATAAAAAAAAGTTTTATTTTATTTTATTTATAGCAGGAAATCAGCAACCTAATTTAGGTCGCTTTCAGCGACCTAAATTAGGTCACTGAAGGTCTCCTTCATTTCTTACAATAGGGACCGCCATTAGGTCCCTATTGACTCAAAAACAATAGGGACTTAACTCCGGTCCCTATTGCTTTTCCGTAAATAGGGACCTAATTGCGGTCCCTATTAATGTTATTAGGGACCACAGTTAGGTCCCTATTGGTATATAAAAAGTTAGTGACCTAAGTGCGGTCCCTATTGGTATATAAAAAAAGTTTTTATTTTATTTTTTTTATAGCAGGAAATCAGCGACCTAATTTAGGTCACTGATGATCAGAAGGGACTTTCAGCGACCTAAATTAGGTCGCTGAAGGTCTCCTTCATTTTCAGCGACCTAATTTAGGTCGCTGAAAGTCCCTTCTGATTATCAGCGACCTAATTTAGGTCGCTGTTACCTTCAGGACTATCAGCGGCCTAAATTAGGTTGATGTTACCTTCAGGGACCGCTGAGGACGAGTGACCTAATTTAGGTCACTACTAGGCGGTCCCTATTGACCGCCCAGTCTTGTAGTGCATATTATGTAAGAAATGCTTAGATTTTAACATTAATTTACTTATTATTTAGACTTTGAACAACACTGAAATAATTGAAGATTTTTAAAGTAAACATAAGTAATAGAAGAACATAAAGAAAACTTACTCTAATTTATATATATATACTGATATGCCATTTGTATTTATTTGTGATGTTTATATCAACTCTTACAAATTCTAACGGTACGTACAATTGTGCTACTATATATTATTGTCATAAAATATTACCCTTTGCAATATGTATGTTCTCCTGGTGACTAAATATTTCTTATTTAATGAAAATAATTAATTTAAAGAGTTATTTATAATATTTTACAAACTCCTCAACTTTATAAATTCACCCCCTAACTCGAATTCCTGGGTTTGCCCTGCATATATGTCTAATTACTTTGAATATCAAGGTATATATTGACAATGAACCTTTTAAAACACATATAAACTCATTGTGTCGGCCTAGAGTCTTGGAGCAAAAAAGAGAAAGAAAATTGAAACAACTTTTGTGAGTTTCGATCGAGTCAATGGGATAATCTGCAAATTATATGATTAATGTGTACTGAAAAAAAAGAAAAAAAAAAGAATGTTTACTGTAAACTTTCGATCAAGATTTCAATATCTGCAATTATCGATCAAGCGTTCATTTTTTTTTTTTGGTAGTTCAGAGGACCTTTTACGAATCATCGCATAGTTCTTTGCTTGACGTGTTCTTTGATATTACTGATCTGTTGGACATTTTAGTTATTTAATAACAATGTCATTATTCGTTAAACTATTATACTGGCGAGTCGGGGAGTTTCGTAGATCAGAATCGTGCAAAGTAAACCTCAGGAAAGAGATAGCTCGTCTTACCAGACAGGGTTTCAAGGTTCCCAGGTAATTGGTGGGGTCACAACGGTCCCGCTTAAGAACCAATTACCTTTGACACAACCGCCTTTACCGTATTCTCACTAGTCACACCACAACTTCGCCGCCAACAGTTTAATGAATAATAACGTCGATACTACTACCGAAATAAATTTACGCAGCGGAATTACGAGACATAAACAATAAATTATTTATACCTCCGTAAGTTGATAGTAGCGTCCAGGTTGTGTCGTTGATCCTCTGTGTCGAACCTGGTGGCGAAACCTTCGCGTTCCTCGATCTCGGCGGTGGAATATATTACTAGAATAATATTCACTCGATCCACGAACTAAAAACCTCGTCGATCTAAAACTACACGAAGAGAGAGATATTGCTAGAGAGAAAAAGAGAGCTTGGGAGATATTGAAAAATTGTTTCTTCTTATTTTGGTGTGTTTTTCATACCAATGTTGCAAGCCTATTTATAGGCCAAAATGGGAGACAAGAAGAATAAATTCCACTTCATCATCTCAACCAACCCACATGAACAACTAATTGGATTAGTTGGACCACACCATTGCCCACATGGGTGTTAATATTCTATGGCTGGCAATATCTCCCACTCGCACATAGTGGGCACAACCCAGTCATGCATCTCTCTGTGTATTTTCATTGTCTTCATACTAGTTAATAGTTCGTGCGACCACCGAGAACACCTGCAAGTTTGGGAGTACTACACTAAATCTTATGTGAAAGAAAACCAGCATAGCACAATCCCTATGTCTTCTCGATATGCCCTAGACTAATTTGATCGCATCAGTTAAACGAATGCCTAATCCCTCAAGAGGTTGAACCTCAACGCTATACTTTAACTCCAAACTCTCACGATATGTTCCATAACAATTTCGCATACTTAACGCGCAATTGTTCGTTAACGATAGATATTATCAGGGATGCGATATCAAATTGTCTTCCTTTGTCCTCATGTCAATCGATTTTGGTTTGACTGCTTTCCCAGTAATGCCTCTTTAGACAGAATCAATCATGGTCATAGATAACATTCTAAAGTAGCTAGCATCAAATCCTCGATGTCATGACATAGTCAAAAGTCAATAAGGGCACTAAAAGATATGTAGCTCACACAGTGAGGAAACAGGGAATTATTCACTCACTCTTGCAAATGGTCGTCCAAGTACATGTAGTATGAAACACATGCTGCGGTGGAATACTCTTTACGCATAAAAGAGTGTATGTCTATCGACACCGTACAGATCTTAGCCCAATCACCCTAGTGACTAGCTTGAGTCCATCACTCGTCCGATTCGCATAGCGACGAAGAGATCTCACATGTGGCTTACTACACAGGCTACATAGATTTTGAGAGAAATCTATGTTCGATCCTTAACATCAAGGATCTCATCTTAATATCAAACTAAGGCGATGTATACTTGTATCAACCTCTCAACTCATCTTCTGCAAGACAAGTAAGGGACACATTTATCTTCTCAACCAAACAGCTTCTTGCACTGCTGCAGAACATGCTATGTACTCAGCTTCCATAGTGGACAACGCTATACAAGGTTGTTTCTTGCTACTCCATGTAATGGCACCATTGTTCAGCAAGAATACGTACCCGGAAGTGGATTTGCGCTCATCAAGGTCGCTGCCCCAATTAGCATCACTATAACCTTGCAGCTGCAAATCTGAACCTTGATAGCAAAGTACATAAACCATTGTTCCTTTCAGATATCTAAGAATCCTCTTGACTGCTTTCCAATGAGCAAGTCCTGGGTTCGACTGGAATCTGCTTACTAGCCCAACTGCATAACAAATATCTGGGCGAGTACACATCATTGCGTACATCAAGCTCTCAACAACACTAGCATAAGGAACACGAGCCATTTGCTCTTTTTCGGATTGAGTCTTTGGACACATTTCTTGGCATAAGCTCTCACCTTTTGCGATAGGGGTGTCGATAGGTTTGCAGTTTTGCATCTGGAAGCGCTCTAGAACCTTCTTCAAGTAAGTCTGTTGGGACAAAGTAAGAAGTTTCTTAGAGCGATCTCTAGAGATCTTAACTCTCAAAATGTATTCTGCTTCACGCATGTCTTTCATTTCAAAGTTTGAAGACAACCACTCTTTAGTGGCGACAATCATCCCTTTGTCATTACCCACCAATAGAATATCATCAACATACAATGATAATATTATGAAACTCCCTTTGGACCGTTTAACATACACACAATGGTCTTCTTCAATCATCGTAAACTCATTCGTAAGAATAGCTCGATGAAATATTAAGTACCATTGTCTAGATGATTGTTTAAGGCCATAAATGGATCTTTTAAGCTTGCACACTTTGCGCTCTTTATCCTTGACCTCAAACCCCACTGGTTGATCCATATAGATCTCTTCATCTAGTTCTCCGTTGAGGAATGCTGTCTTTACGTCCATCTGGTAGAGTTCCATGTCCAGGTGAGCTACCATAGCTAGTATTAGGCGAATTGAGGCAAACCTCACAACTGGAGAGAAGGTTTCCTCGTAGTCTATACCCTCTTGTTGGGTATGTCCTTTTGCAACTAATAAAGCCTTATACATTTCCATCGATCCATCCGACTTGCATTTAAGTTTGAGAACCCATTTGCTCCCTATAGCTTTACGCCCAGGTGGTAGATCGACCAAGTCCCAGACTTGGTTTGTCCTCATAGACTCCATCTCATCTTTCATTGATTTTAACCATTGTTCTTTAACTGGGGCTGTAAGAACTTCCTTGAAATTCTTAGGTTCTCCATCATCATGCTGAGCCACCATAAAAGCTTCCCCTTCAATCTCAAAACGACGACGGGATATACTTTCACGTGAGCTTCTACGCAGCTGAGAGACTTGTGATTTCTCTTCAAGTGGAAAGCTCCCACTCGGAGTCAAGTTACTCCCACTGTCCCTAGGAGTGTGAAGATTTTATTCTTCATTCTTAACTTGGCGACTTGGGGTCACTTCCTATGAAATCTCTTGGAGTTCTAGACTCCTATCAACATCACCCATGTTAGGGAATTTATTTTCAATGAAGTCCACATCTCGTGACTCAATTTCAGTTACACTACCATCCTCACGTTCTCCAAGCATAACATAGCCCTTAGAGTGTTCAGAATATCTTATAAAGATACACTTATTTCCTTTAGGACCTAGTTTCCCATATCTATGAGAACTATTGAGAACGTATCCCGTAGAACCCAAGGACGCAAGTTACTCAGATTTGGTTTCTCGCATGTGCACAGTTTGTAGGGGTAGAACTAACTGACTTAGAGGGCACTCGATTAAGAATGTGGGCAACAGTTAGAAGAGCGTCACCCCAAAATGATATTGGGAGACTAGCATGCGCCATCATTGATCTAACCATCTCGAGAAGTGTTCGATTTCTTCTCTCTACTACAACATTTTGTTGCGGAGAGTAAGGCATCGTCAACTGTCTCTTGATTCCTCTTTCATCACAGATCCTTTTGAATTGCTCAGATAAATATTCACGACCACGGTCAGTTCGAAGAGCCTTAATGCTCGAATTCAATTGATTCTCTACTATTGCCATATATTGTCTAAAGCACTCAAATGCTTCTGACTTATGGGAGATCAAGTATACATGACCGTACCGTGAATAATCATCCATAAATGTAATGAAGTAGACACCACCGTGTCTTGCCCTCACATTCATTGGTCCACAGATATCAGAATGAATAAGTTGCAAAGGAAACGATGCTCTTTTGGCTTTACCGAATGGTTTTCTTTTTGCCTTCCCTATCAAACAATGCTGACATAGGGGAAGAGAGACATTAGCGAGATTTCCTAATAGGCCTTCTCGAGCTAATTTGCCATCCGATCTTCCCTTATATGACCCAGTCTGGCATGCCACACGTTAGAATTTGCGTTATTCGAAATAGCATATAGAACAATAGATTCATCGATGATAGGGTAATTCAAACCCATTACTACGAAACCATCACGAATAAATCCATGTCCGTACAAATTGTTCCCAAGAAATATGGAAGCATGATTGTTTTTAAACACAAAACGAAAACCAAGCTTTAACAACGTAACCAAAGAAAGCAAATTTCTTCGAAGATCTGAGGCATACAAAACATCATGTAGTAAAAGATTGCGTCCGTTGCGCAGATCGAGCTTGTATGTGCCGATTCCCAGCACCGCAACGCTAGCTCCATTTCCTACTTTGATGTCTCGACTGCCAATAGGTACTCGGCGGTACTCCACATATCCAATTCTATCCCGAGCTATGTGCTCGGTTGCCCCAGAGTTTACAATCCACGAAGGAGAGCTATGAGCAACCATAACATGACTAGTTACATAAGCACTTGGGAAAAAATTAGAAAGTACCTTATTCTGCTGAGTGCATTCACGAGCAAAATGACCTTCTTTGTTACAGTTGAAGCATACCCCCTTGGTAGCTTTTGCACCACCACGCTTGCCCCTTTTTCAGCGTTGGTTGGTGTTGGAGGTCTTCTGAACCTGATCCGCATGCACTTCTGCCTTTTTCGCATGCCTGTTGCGTCTGGGCCTAAATGCCTCACGCGCTCTGGAAAACTCTGCCACATAAGCAGAACCGTTAGCATTGGCTGCCTCTAGGCGCTCTGCTTCCAGCTCTAAATGACATGCCGCATCATCAAATGTTTTGATATGCTCACTATGCGTCATAGTTTGGCTCATGGTCTCCCATGAGCTAGGAAGTAAACGTATCACCGCCTGAACCTTCTGTTCGTCAGTTAACTCGTTACCAGCTGACTTTAGTTCACGAATCATTGACGACATAGCTCTAAGATGCTGCCTCATGTTGTGGTTAGAGCGCATCTTGTATATGTCAAATCTCATCGTTAAACCACGAAGTCTGGTGGCCGACGTGCCTCCATATATAGCTTTCACAGCGTTCCATAATTCTTTCGCCGTGCCAAAATTTTCAAATTCATCAATTAGATCATTGTGCATGTTGCTTAACATAGTAAAGTGCATACATCGATCCTTTTTCATCCAGTTGTCGTAGGCGACAACGTCTTGTTCGTGCCTTTCAAAATTTTCAGCAGTGCGAGCAGATTCACTAGGAGCCTCAATTGTATGGGTAAGAGTCTCTAGGACCTATTGCTTGTTCAGGACATACTGGATCTTACGATGCCAAATGTCATAGTTTTCCCCATCCAATTTGTCTCCCTTGTTCAAATCAGCAATGATTCCCTTCGACGCCATTTCACTACATAAATGGACAATTTGGGAATAGTGCTCACTATAATCCCAAATTATATTTCTCAATTTATAATTAACAACATAATTAAATAACAATTTTATTTTATTTATTTAATTCTAATACCGGGTATCGTACAACGTATGATCAAAATAACCTTACGCTCTAATACCAATGTTGGACATTTTAGTTATTTAATAATAATGTCATTATTCGTTAAACTATTATACTGGCGAGTCGGGGAGTTTCGTAGATCAGCATCGTGCAAAGTAACCCCCCGGAAAGAGATAGCTCGTCTTACCAGACATGATTTCAAGGTTCCCAGGTAATTGGTGGGGTTACAACGGTCCCGCTTAAGAACCAATTACCTTTGACAGAACCGCATTTACCGTATTCTCACTTGTCACACCACAACTTCGCCGTCAACAGTTTAATGAATAATAACGTCGATACTACTATCGAAATAAATTTACACAACAGAATTACGAGACATAAACAATAAATTATTTATACCTCCGTAAGTTGATAATAGCGTCCATGTTGTGTCGTTGATCCTCCGTGTCGAACCCGGCGGCGAAACCTTCGCGTTCCTCGATCTCAGCTGTGGAATATATTACTAGAATAATATTCACCCGATCCACGAACTAAAAACCTCAACGAACTTTTTTTTTTTTTTTTTTTGGTGAACAAGGGATAAAACACGCCCTTAGGCTACATCGTTCTCAAAAATAGACCTTAAACTCGAGGGGGGGCATGTACAAGACTAGACACCCCATCATCTTCGTATGCTCTTTTCGCCATAGCATCGGCAAGTAAGTTGCGCGTGCGTGAAATCCATCGAAACTCAATAGTCCAAGGCTTATGAAGTAGCTCGCGGCAGCACATAATTTTATCGATCAAGTCGTGGCTACGAATGGATTCATCCATAATAAGTTCGAAAGCTTCCTTCGAGTCCGTTTCCACTTCTATCTTTTGAATTCTTTTTTCCCATGCAATGTTTAGACCTTCTCTAATCGCCTCAATCTCCGATTCAAGGATCGTTGGACACTCCAATTTTCTACCGAATCCCCACATCCAGTTTCCATCTTCGTTCCTTAGTATTCCCCCAATTGCTCCACAGTTTAAATTCTCCCTAACGCTCCCATCGACGTTGAGCTTTGACCACCCTTCCTTCGGCTTGCACCACCCATCTTGTCCCTTTTTTTTTATTAACGCCTTTTGCATTCGCCAAGCTAAGATCCATACAAAGGATTTTTAGTTGACAAATTAAATTGGACATAGCTTCGGATTTGCCTCGGAACACCAATGCATTTCTTGATTTCCAAATCAGCCATATACTTGCCACGAAAATTATGTTCCAGTGAACGTTCGGAATAAAGGTGCAGTCCATCTTTGTCCGCGCAAGATTTTTCGTTAGCCACTTCTCATCAGGCCTCGCGTAAAAACTGCTGCGTTTTTCTCTTGGCAATATTTTTTCCCACACTCTTCTCGCCGCCCAGCAGTCCCTTAGCAGGTGCGTGACTGATTCAGTCTCGGTTCGGCATATCGGACAGCTAGCATCATCCGTTAACTTCCGATTTTTCCTAAGTTGGTTGGTGGCAAGTCGGTTTTGACTTGCAAGCCACACAAAGAATTTTAGCTTATTGCTCCCCGGTCCTTTCCACACCCAGCTCGACTGCGTCGTCGGGGTCGACCTCTCCCCATACAGCTGATCGAGAGCACGGTATGCGCTTTGGCAAGAAAAAATGCCATTCGCAGTTTCCGACCATAGTGGCACATCCTCGCCATTCGATATTTTCAGCCCATTCGCCTCTATTTTTTCTTTCACATCATTCGGAATTCGAGTAATAATTTTATCCCAATTCCAGCAGCCCCTCTCGTCTAGTACGTCCACAATTTTCAAGCTCGCTTCCGTCGGGTCGGGCATAATTCCCATGTCGCGCAAACTCCCTTCTCCCAACCAATTATCCGACCACATCGAAACCTCGACGATCTAAAACTACACGAAGAGAGAGATTGCTAGAGAGAGAAACAGAGCTTGGGAGATATTGAAGAATTGTTTCTTCTTGTTTTGGTGTGTTTTTCATACCAATGTTGCAAGCCTATTTATAGGCCAAAATGGGAGACAAAAAGAATATATTTCAATTCATAATCTCAACCAACCCACATGAACAACTAATTGGATTAGTTGGACCACACCATTGCACACATGGGTGTTAATATTCCATGGCTGGCAACACGATCAAGCCAGACATTAATATAAGCACAAAAAGTTATCAAATCAAGGTTTTTGTCTCCCTACTAAAGTTATATTTGAAGCATATGATAAATTATAGAATTCTTCGTAAAACCAACTAGGAACTAATTAATGTTACAAGCAAGAACTTGAAACATATTATTCCTTGCATAGAGCGATAATTAATTATAATAACTATCTATCAAAACAAGGTACAACAACTCCAAGATTTCAATCTGATGACGTGAAGAAACAAAAGCTGCTACTAAATACTTTTCCAGCTATATAAAATATATTTAGTACAAAAGCAAAGGACAAAAAAGAATGAATAAACTATCAAATATTTGACAAATTCTAATCCACATTAAATATATGCCCTTTTTCAAATAATTCCTTGCAACTTCAAAAAACTGCCGCCAAATCACATCTGCAATCCCCTTCATGTCTCTTACTAATACCAAAAAAAATACGTATCAAATAATTAAAATTCACATATAGATTCAACATTGATATATGCATATCAATTTCAAATTACCTCAAACATATAAAACTCCAATTTATCCACATTATACCAATGGATCGTAACAAACACAACGTTACGAATCAATCTATCAATCCATCGTGGTCGTGGTGTCTTCCATGAGCTTTCGTCTGAGGTCCTCAAAGCTCCAATCTCTCCTCATTCCGCTGCTCCTCACCAGCCTGGGAGTTGCAGGAGCCGAATCGAATGATCCGGATCCTCCGCTCCGGAGGCGGTGAAGGGAAGGCGATTTCTTCGTCTTGTTGGTGCGCCCGAGGCTGGACCGGCTCCTCATTTTCTGAAAATTAGGTTCTGAAATCCTCGGTTTGGTTTTTGAATTGGGCGATGGTAGGTTACCCGACCAAGATCTCTCCACCCTACCCAACCATACCTTGAAATTAGGTTTGTCGCTGTTGTTGTCATCGTCGTTGAATTTTCCTTCGTTCATTCGTTTCGTCCCCATTTCGTTATGTGATTCTACTCTTAAACAATTCAAGCTCATATCTTTTATAGGTTATATTGATTTAATTAATTGGTTTTTGTGGCAACATCAACATGAAAGGTTGAGGGAATAAGAGAAACTCTATACAGGGCTCCTGGAGAGAGAGACCAAAGGGGAAGGAGATTTGGTATCCACATTTATGTAATTGTAAGTTTATTATTAGTGTTGATCGATGATAAAAATAGATTCTGTTACGTATTCATGCTATGAATACGCATGAATACGAATGCACATTGTGAAACTGACTCATAGACATATATTACTATTCATGGTCGAGAGCATTTTTATATTTTCTGTGATCGATTTTAGCTTGGAAGATTATAGATTTTCTCCTTGAATTTAGTCGGGTTTTTATTTTTCTTTTGGCTTCTCAATTAGACCATATATATGTGTATATAATAATGACACTATATTCAGAGACAGACCCAGAAAATTATTTTATCTTAGGCTAAGGTAGGAAGATTAATTCGATGTTTTAGGTCGCCTAAATCATATATTTTTTATTTTAAATAATTTCAGCCTTCAAATCTGTAAATAAGATATAAATTACAAATGTGGTAATTTATTTCCTGTAAGCATTATAATATCACATAATGCTCTTTTAGAACATTGATGATGTGGTCATTAAGACCATTTTCTTTATCTCTTCGATCATCTATCATATTAACTCAATTTATTTTTGCAAAATGTACATACTAAATTGTGCAATATTTAAAATTATTTATTTATTAATTTATGAGAACATATACAAATTATCAGTAGTTGTTGCGCCATATACATGTAGTACGTCTAAAGTTTTTAATTAGAATTAGGCTTGAATTTATTATCAATAAAAGTTATTTTGGCCTACACTTGTACATGTTTAAGATAAAAACACACATATCAGATACTATAGAATACTAGTTATTTTGATATACAATAATATACTAACAGATTATGAGGTTGTCAGGTTTTCCATTAAAATTTAATAGCATTACAATACTGATTTTTAAATTAAATACAAACATTGAAGAGTATTAAGTATTACCTTTGCAAAACTCTATATGAGCTGGAGCCCGGGTAAACCCTTAAACCCTTATCTGGGTTCCCCCTGGCTATATTGTTGTGAGATTCGTGATTCGTTACGGATTGCGTTAAGTGACTGATCAATTATATCTTGACTTTTTAACTCAACATTAATTGAACGTTGCGAGTATGTCTATATTTTAACTAGATAGCTATATGCATGGTAATGATTTATGAGGAAGAAAATAATCGTACCGTACGTAGATTCATCTTACAGTTTTCGTTTACTATACGATGCTATGTCCGACGTCACGCGCAATTTAAAAGAATTATCCAACAGGCCAGACGCTTGTAGAACTGAAAACAACTTATTTTTGTTAAGAATATAATGGACCAAACAATTACCGTAACAAGTACATAACAACAGAATATAAGATGAGAAAAATGTTTGTATTCAAGTATTTTTACATATGGGAAAAACACCTCTTTAATGGAAAAATTCCCAACATTATGAACACTAAGTTTTCAAGATTTGCTAAGACTAATCAAAGTTAAGTTCGAAAGCTAACGAGTATGACTTTTCCAGTACTTTCCCGTAGCCGACTAAACTTTATGACGGACATGACTAGTCTTGTACGCACGTATCATTTTGCCTAATTAAAAATCTAGTTGAATAAAAACCTATATGAAATAAAGGTCGAACACTAAGGGGTGAAAAGCCTCACCGCAAGAACCTAAAAGTCGAACTTATACTTTTAGGACCTCTATAAGACTCTCAGACCAGCCTCATCATATATGATGGAGCTTCATTTTTTTGGTATATGATTGGTGTTCGAATTAGTGGTGTTGGCAAGTCGTTCCTTTCTCGTTCCAGCTCATAAATCCTCGACTCAATTTCCTGCTCCTCAAGTGCACCACCAAGACCTCAAGGTCTACATCAAATGACAAGCTTACACTAAGTAACTTATCACACTACACTAAGTAGATCTCACACACAAAGTGTTTAGGTGAAATGAGAGAAGAAGAAAACCTACAAACGTGAAGAGTTCTCTCTCACTCCAATATTTCTCTCACTAAGATAAGAAATATGGTGGCTTACACAAAGAAGCTTGTTTTGGAAGCGAAGGGTTCACAAGACTACATTAGGGTAAAGAGAATTAGACTTTCATTTTGGGCTTTTGGGCCAACACAAATAAACCAACAATCTTCACCTTTGGCCCAAGATGGTGCACTAAGAACGCAGAACCGAAGGACTCATCATTGCTATGGCACCTGCAAGTTCACTAAGAAAATGCAAGTGACAATGGAGGATACCAAAAGTAAACTTCTGACCACACATGTCAAAATATGTAATCACCACTTAGGCAAGCACATATTAGGCAACTAATAAATATAGCACATAGCACATAAATCATCCTTAACAAAAGTTTAAAATTCTTAAACACGAAGTAAGCTTCTCAACAGACAAATACTTATTTCCCATATCAGCAGGATTAAACTCGAAAGCAATTTTGTTCAACTTAATAAGCTCATTCTCAACTATGTCTCGAATAAAGTGGAACCTAACATCAATATGGTTTGTTCTATCATGAAACATTGGATTCTTACACAGTTGAATATCAGATTGACTATCATAAAATACAACCACGTCTTGTTTTAGAAAACTATTTTCAGACACAAGATTATTTAACCAAAGAGCTTCTTTGAAAGCTTTAGTAGCAGCTACATACTGAGACTCAATAGTGGACAAAGCAACAATAGCTTGTAATTGAGATTTCCAACTTATGCAAACACCACAAAAGGTAAACACATAGGAAGTAGTAGACTTTTTATTATCCCTATCATTTGCATAATTAGAATCAACATAGCCAACAAGCTTCACACCAACAGGGCACTTCAAAAAAGTCAAACCAAAATTCGTAGATGATTTCAAATATCTTAGAAGCCATTTCAAAGCATTCCAATGAGGCATACCATGATTAGACATGTATCTACTCAAGCAACTCACAGAATAAGCGACGTCAAGTCTAAAGCTAACCATCAAGTATATGATAGAACCTATAGCACTAGCATATGGCACACTCTTCATTTTCTCAATTTTAGAATTTATCTTTGGAGATTGATCCTTACTTAACACAAAGTGAGAGGCAAGTGGCACATTCTCAGGCTTAGCATAAGACATGTTAAGTTTACTCAAAACCTTTTCAATATTTGATATCTAGTTTAACACAAGAGTAGATTTCTTCCTATCCCTTACAATATTGATGCCTAAAATTCTTTTAGCAATACCACCCAAATCTTTCATAGCAAAATTTTCACAAAGATATTTTTGTACATGCACAATAGACTTAAGACAAGAACTGATAATCAAAATATCATCAACATAGATTAATAGAAACAAATGCACATAAGCAGTATTCTTAAAATACTAGCAATAATCATAAGCACTTTTGACAAAACTCAAAGACTACATGCATTTGTCAAACTTGATGTTCCATTGTATAGGTGACTGGTTAAGGCCATACAAAGTCTTCTTCAACAAACAGACACAATTAAGCTTCTTAGGATCCACAAATCCCTCATGATGTTTCATATAAATCTTCTTGTCAAGATCACCACGCAAGAAAGTAGTAGTCACATCCATTTGTTTCATTTCTCAGTCAAAAACTAAAGCAAACATAATTCTAAAAGTAGTGAATTTGACCACAGAAGCAAAGATTTCAGCATAATCGATTCCCTCATTTTGAGTAAATCCCTTAGCAACAAGCCTAGCCTTAAATAGAACATTTTGAGATTCCTCCTTCACTTTAAATAACCATTTACATTCCACAACAGAACACTTAGCAGGTTCGGGGACGAGTATCCAAGTTTAGTTAACATGCAAGGAGTCCATCTCACTTTTCATAGCACAAAGCCATTTTTCACAGCACAAAGCCATTTTCACATTATTTAGATTGTAAGCCTTCACGATAAGTCATCGGTTCATTGCAAGCAAGAGATTCAAGCACATTAAAGGAAAATGCAGACATTTTAAACACATTGAATGCAAAGTCAGACATTCTGTCAACCTTTTTCACCAAATTCATTTTACCTTTATCATAATGAGTTCATACTCTTGAACACTAAGTTCATCATGCACAACATACTCATCAACCTCATTATGCAACAAATTCTCATCGCGTAACTCATGCTCAACATGTTCATTATGCAACAAATGCATATCATCATGCAACACATGCTCAACCTCACTTGAGGTGGTCTCATCTTGATTGTCAACATGCAAATCACTTAGATTATCATGCATCTCTAGAGTATTAACACATTCAACAGGCTGAACAGGTTCACAAACACTATGCACATGCTCCACCTCAAAAGGGGCAGTATCAGATAGCAACACCAGGCAAAGACAGAGACAAGCATGGAAAGAATATCGCATCTCTACTTATAACAACTTTAAAACCAGGTTCACTTTTACTCCACAATCTATAGCCTTTAAACTCATCTGGATACCCTAAGAAAACACATTTCTTAGACCTAGGTTCAAGTTTATTACCACTTTGATGCACATAAGCACTACAACCAAATACTCTCAAATTATTAGACAAACCAAGTGGTCTTTCCGTGAAAACCATTTATGGGCATTTCTCTACCAAAGGGACATATGGTGACCTATTAATCACATAGATAGCACCACACATGGATTCACCCCAAAACTTCTTAGAGAGCCCAGATGAGGACAACAAACTCATCACTTTCTCTAGAAGTGTTATGTTCTTCCTCTCAACAACACCATTTTGCTGAGGGAGTATAAGGCACAGGTTTATGACGCTTAATACCACATAAAGAACATAATTGATCAAGTTCCTTATTACATAATTCAAGTCCATTATCGGTTCTAAGCATCTTTATTTTCTTCCTAGTTTGATTTTGCACCAAAGTTTTCTAGTTTTTAAACTCATTAAAAACATCAAATTTTTGCTTCAACAAACAAACCCAAATTTTCCTAGAAAAATCATTAATCAGGGACATAAAATACTTTTTACCACCATAAGTAGACACATTTGCATGAACATATTCAAGCACATCGTACACTTAGACTGATTGGGATGAGGGGAAATAGGGAATGAAACCTTATGTTGTTTACCTAAAACACATGATTCACAAAAAGGCACAGAGGACACATTATTATTACCAAAATGATCACCTCTTTGCAAAATAGTAAGGCCTTTATTACTCATATGTCCAAGCCTATTATGCCATAACACAGATTTGTCATCTTTCACGGCATTCACAAAGTCAGAAACTGGCTTAGCACAATAAATATACAAGCTAATTCTTCTCTCAGCCTTAAACAAAATAAGTGAATTTTTCAAGATTTTCGTAATCCATTTCCCCCACATTTCCTTCAAACCATCGTCCTCAATAGCAGAAGTAGATATCAAATGAAAGCATATACCAGGCATATATCTCACATTATTCAATGTATACACAGAGTCACAAGAAAATTTGAGACATATATCACCAATTCACAATACATTGCATATCTTTTTACTTGCTAAGGACACACAGTCATGCTCAAACTTTTTATAACTAGAAAATAAATTTCTAAATGGGGATATAAGGAAGTAGCATCCAGAGTCAATTAACCACTCTTGTTTATGGCAAAGAACCAGACACATAATTCACATGATCACACATCATAAAACATCACCCATATCAATAGCCACATTAGCATGCTCGTTCTTCTTGGGATTAGGGCAATGCTTGATAAAGTGCCCAGAATCACCACATTTGTAACAACTTCTATTCCTAGACTTAGATCTCTTCTTTCCTTGACTAATAGTTTTCTTACTATTGTTGTCATATGTTAACAGGTTTGATATCCTAATTAACGAATTTATTTAGGGTTGGAACGCCATGTCCGTGGTTCAGAAACTTGTGATATAACAAAATATCCCTCTTTGTATTCACTAAATTTCACTCCGAACAATCTTGTATCTTGGTGTGTATGTGTGTGTTTCTTCTTTTTTTATCCATCTTCTATTTGTTCACAACATGTCCCATTTTATTGAGGTTTTTAGAGACATGTGTCGCTATGCATGTTTTAATAAAGTACAGGTGTTACAATATGCGTGAAAGGATAAGATAAACTTCATATTTGTTGACTAGGCGCTGACTGGGACGAAATTTTATCTCTTTCGATGGCTTCAGGGGATTCCGAGGAGTTGGCTCTTTTAACTTCTTCTCTCCGATAAGATGGGTCTCTTAGGAAGGCTTGATAAGTGAACCGGGGTACTTGTCCGATGTGATTGTAGTTTCGATAGCGGTCTGTTTGATGTTGTTTTCTTCTTTGATATGTGCTCCGATAGGTAGATCTGCACCTTTTCACGTACGATGTGAGCTCCGATGGCTTTTTTACCCTAGCAGTGCAATGTTTTTGCGTTAAGATCTTTATGTCGTGTGCTCCGAGGGTTTTTGGACTTCAATAGGGCATTCTTCTCATGCTTTGACCTTCGAGATGAGTGTTCCGATGGCCTTTTAGACTTCAGAATGTTCAGTGAGGGGATGTTCTCGCATTTTCTGGGACTCGGGGTCCGTTATAGTCCCTCTTGGCACATAGATGGATATCGGAGTCGTGCGGGTCCATCAGAGTTTACTCTTTTTTCGATGCCGCGTAGATATCTTTTCTTTATTCATTATGACTTTCCAAGGGACGCTTGATGCCTCTTCGGGTGCCACTTCTTACCGTTTTGGGTTTTTGACACTCGGTGGGCCTCCTCATCGAGAGTATATGTGACGATAGTACCGTCCTGGGGTTAATCCCTATTTTTAGGGTTTAACGCTTTGGTTAATCCCTATATTTATTTTTTAGGGTTAACACTACCCCCCCCCCCCCCCAATTTCGATCGCCATAGTAGAGGCGAGAGGAATTTTATTCCTTTCATTATTATTATTTGTCTTCGGTGAGGAGAGGGTTTGTTTTTGAGAGGCACAGGTATATATTACATATATATGAAACACAAGCGTAAGAAAGGGAATTACCTTTTAGCCCTCGGGAGTTTTGTCCTCGGGTGAGCAGCGTCTCCGAGTAACATATATATATATATATATATATATTTTTTTTTACCGTTGACGATGTAACGGACGTTCATCTGACCGTTGGCAACGGTCAAACCGCAACGGCTAGTTGGGGGTGAACGTGTCTTGCACACGTGTCAGTTTCGGGGGTTACGCGGAGAGCTATTAACTCCCCACAAGAGTTGTGGTGTTGGCTATAAATATAGCCAACACCCTCTTCTTCTTCTCACTTCTCAATTCCAAATTTTTCTTAGCAAATTCATGAGCAAATTTTCTCTGCCTTTTTTCTTGAATCTCGCTATTTCTCTTCAAATTTTTGCCACTACTTTTTAATTCTCACTTAATCAACTCAGATGGCATCCTCTGTAATCGATGTTACTACTGCCACGTTGGCTTCGGGGGCCGTGGCTTTCACCTCCGCCTCCGATTCACCGACGGTCACCGGTGGCGTTATCGCGAGTGGTTTTGCTTAGAGGAAGGTAGGAACTCTTGCGGCAGAGGAGAGTGGTGGTGCTTCATCTAAGAAGGCTAGGGCTTCGAAAACAAAGAAGCTCGATACTCGCAATCTTCAGAAGGCCGAGAAGACTGCGAGTACTGCTACTCGGAGTTAGGTGTTGTCCTTGTTCAAGGATCTGGGGGCATACCAGATAAACATGACCTTCAAGATCCCGAAGAAGGAGGAGAGGGCCAACAACCCTCTGATGGGTTACCTCACAGTGTATTTTGCCCAGATGAGGTATGGTTGGCGGTCGTTTATGCCTCCTTTTTTCTGTGAGGTTTTCAAGACATGTAACGTTTGTTCAAGTCAGGTAACTCCAAACAGTTTTGCCCTCTTATGTATTTTCGTCTTCTGGTGCCAAGTGAAAGGATTGAGTTGTACTATGGCTCAGTTCTTTTCAATTTTTGACCTCATAATCTCGCCTGGGGGTTTCCTTTTTTATCATTTCCACCATCGGGATAACGCGAAGAACTCCATGAAGAAAATTTTGGAGGAGACACTTAGTTCCCACAGTACTTGGAAGGACAAGTACTTCTTTGTGAAGCCTATAGAGGGTGAATGGGATAGGCCCTTCGACTGGAGGGAGGCTGATGCTCCTGTGCACTCTATGGACTCGGAGGCATGTCTCTCTCCGATAATTTTGCAAAAATCTTTGATAGAGTCGAATGACTTTAGCATGTTGTATGAAATGTCAGGGCTGCATCACGTGGTGTTCACCGATGCCTCTGTCTTGGAGCCCTTATCCATGTCCTCTGAGGGGCGAACTATTTTTGTTAAGTAATTTTGGTTCAATTGTGTTTGTGCCTTCTTTCGAACGATTTTTCATTTCCTTGGTTCTTATGTGTTCTTGCGTGGTACATGAGAGATTTTGGCGAAATACTTTTCGCATAAGAGTCCCTTGGACCTCCCCATAATTGTGAGGCCATCGGAGAAGGACGCTCCGGTCTCGAGCAGTCGGAAGAAGGCTCAGGCACAGGCTGCTTCATCAGCTCGCTCCTCTAGTGGTACCTCAGATGCTCTCGAGGATGAAGACGAGGAGGTTAGTACCCCCGAGGATCAGGACATGCCTCCAATGGAAGAGGAAGAGGATCATTCGCCGTTTATCATCGGGGAGGATGGCGTGATCCAGGGAGTTGTTCCTTTAGCCATGGTTGATCCGCGCTCCGCCTGGTTCCAGTATCGGGCTCTATCTCAGCCCTTAAGGGTTCTCCGAGGACTTCGAGTGGGGAGTTTGCTTCGGAGGGAGGCTTCCCTTCGAAGAAGAGTCCGACTGCGGAGGGAACGTCTTCAGTGGTTCCGCCGAAGAACGTGACCATTTCCTCCGATGATCCTTCTTCTTCTTCTCAGAAGGAAGTGGGTGAACCTTCTATGGTGCCTTCGGTTGGGCCAGTTTCCGAGCCCTCTGTCCCCCGATAAGTTTTTGCAAAAACAATTTCCTAAGTATTTTTGATATCATCGTTTTTTCTTAGGCTAAGTTATTTCTCCCTTGTTGTCTATAGGTTATGTAGATAAGGGGAAGGCTCTGATGACTCAGGAAGGGGACTCTTTGTTTTTAGGTAGTTTACTGGTTTCTTTTTCTGATTTATAATTGTTACCTGTTTATTCCGTAGTTTTCTAACCTATGATTTTTATTGTAGGGGAGGATTTGTTGGTGCAGCTCCTCAAGTCCCACTCGGAAATGTCGTTAGGCGATTCCGAGGATGTTTCGGAGATTCCCGAGGCAAAGCCCGAAGACTCTTCGGACACCAAGGTCTCGCTCTTAGATTCTCTTTTGGGGGTGGCGCCTCCTTCAATCCCTATGGGTGTTCATTGAGTTTTATTCACTAATTCCACTACCATCGTCTCGGTTCAGGTGACGGTTTCCCTGGGGGTATCTCTTTTGGGATGTCCGTTCCAGAGGGTCCTCCCCGTCTGGAAGATTTGTCGTCCTTAAAGACTTTGGAGGCTGCCTTCAGAGAAGTCGTCCGCTTCTTCGTCTCTTCTCACGCCACGCCCTCCGATGTCTTTCACTTCATGCAGACATGCCTCAACTGGATGGGGCTCATGGTAAGTTTTCCCCCTTCCTTTCTATTTGTCCTATTTTTGTAACTTTATCCTTGTAGGAACTCCTTTTCGGATAAAAGGACTCACGCCTAATGTCTCTTTGTTTTTCAGATCGGAAAGGCTAGGGAGGCTACCATCGTGGTCGAGTAGGGGTATAACCATGGCGGGGAGGAGATGAAAATCCTCCGAGGGCAAGTGGCGGCTCTTATTACTAAGAGGAAGGAGGATCTGATGGAGATGGACGTTCTCTGCATGAAGGTATCCTCTTATGACTTCCGATGGCATGGAAATCAAAAGGAGATAGCGAGGCAATGTGAACTGATAAAACGTTTACAGGCTTTGGCTGACGAGTCGGAGAAGGTTTTGAAGGCCGAGATAGAGCTCCTTAAAAATGAGAAGGAGGAGGGTCACGAAAGGGAAAAGGTCCTTCAAGTGCAACTAGGCCAGGCCTTGGACCGGGCCGAGTCGGCCTCGGAGAAGCTAGCAGCGGCCATCTCTCCCGAGGAGTTTCAGGCTAAGGTTGAAGCGGCGGTGAAGTACGCCCAGTCGAAAACGGCTTGGCAGTGCTCGAACCTCTTCGAGAAATGTCACCAGGGCCTTCTGGCTGGTCATACGATATGGGGCTACCTGGAGTGTGCCAAGTTGGCAATGGGGCTACCAAGAAGGCTTCGACATCCGCAAGTTAAAGAGCCTAGCCACCCCCGAGGAGGCCTATGCCCTTTCTGAGAGGCCTAGGGGTTTGTCTCCTCGGGCTTCTCCCATTACTTCTCCCACCAGATTGGAGAGTGCGAGTCTGAGGCCTAGTAGTTCTACAGGGGTGTTTTCACCCGATACCCAGCTGCCTCTGATAGTGGTGCCGACAAGTTTGCTGAGTCCGAGGACTCTTCCACCCGAGGAGACCACTGCTTCTACCCCTCCATCCTCGGGAGCTTAGGATTTTTTTATTTTAGAATTTTCGTATTTAGATTGTTTAGGTTTTATTTTTTCGAACACTTTATTTCGCATTTTTAGCATTTATAGTTTATTTCTCACGATTGTGAATGTACTCCGAGGACCTTTCGGTTTTTATGAATGAACAATTATTCTGCTCCATCTCTCTTTTGTCTTTTTCATGTTTGTAGTTGACTAAAGAAGAAATTCTTTATTATATATAAATATTGGGACCCCTTATTAGTCTTGAGTTAATATTCTTATTTTTGCCGGCCAAGTAATTTGTTCAGCAGGACGTGCCCGTTTGCATGGCAAACCTTGGAGTTACTTTTCTCCAAATAGAGATATCCACTGACACGTCTCCTTACCTATATTTTTACTTTGACAGCTCAAGCTTTTAACTCGTTTCTCAAGAGGAATGTCCGTGTATATATATACAATTGGAGTCTAGTGAATATTCTCACGAAATCCTCAAAAATTTCTAAGTTAGTGTACTAAGCTGTTTACCCTATTTTCAGCAAAGCTATATTTTCTTTTCGCTTTTGTTTTCCTCTGGGTTTGTTTTTAAACTAAGCATTTAAAGAGTAATAAGGAACTTACTTGGCAAGATGATGCCTCCTCATTATAAGCATGGCAGTTCGGTTTCCTCCAGGAATTCCTCTCGCAATTCATCTCGAAATCTTTCATTGCAGTTGGGCGTCCGTCACGCTTCCGATGAAGGTTCGGCTGCCTTCGTGGGGAGTTCTTCAACGAGGGCTATGCCAGGGCCTTCGTAAGAGGCTTCCCTTAGGATGAATCATATTAGGGAGGTTTTTATGGATAGAGAGCCTTATTCCCCCGCTGACCATTTATGAGTGTTTAATATGCTTCCCTTGAGTCCTTCAAGGATGATGGGCCGAGGGCGCGTTGGATCCGCCGTGAGTACCGAGTATGGGGAGTCAATTATGACCCTTTTTGCTAAATATACTTTAAACTTTTATAAGTATGACGTTGTTATACCCCACCCCGATCAGAGAGCATATGTTCCCCCTTCAGGCTATTTAACCGTTTATTGCGAGTAAGTGCGGTGTGGGATGCGGGTGTTTTTTCACCCTTTTCTTTAGGTCCTTTTCCGATATTGGCAGATATGCCCTAGTCAATTGACGCCTAACTCTTATCATCATTTGGTGGGGTATGTTTTGTGTTGCGAACTTTTAAACCTCCCGATGTCTCCTTATTGGGTAGGGGCGATATTCATCCTACGCCCTTGTTCGGGTAGCCCTTACTTTTTTAGCCTGGCCTATCGGGACAATAGCAGAGCCTTTATGCATGTTTCCAATCATCACTCTCATCAGGGGGATTGGAGGCAAAGGTTCTTGTCCATCCGGAGGGCCAATCGGCTAGCGTGTGGGGAGTGCCTCTCTAACGGGGCTTAGGATATATCGTCCCTAATCTTGATACATCGGTACGTGAATGGGAGGCTTTGTCTAGTTCGATGTTGTTCTCGGGCACCTACGATATCAACGGGTTGCTAGAGCTTCCCGAGTCTCTAATCCTCACAGGCCTTCAAGAGGGGGTGGAGATTTTTAATCTCTCTCATCAGCCCCTTCATAACAACTTCTTTTTTCATAAGTTCTTCTCTTATGTCTTCTATTTTAAGATATTCCTCAATAATTCGCGCTTATAATATACTTGTGTTCTTGATAGGTGCGGAGATGGAAATGTTTGCTATTAAGCTTTTGATAAGGCTTTTTTAGGGCAAATACCGAGTGGTGGTTATGCCTTATCCGAGGGCGAGGGCTCTTACCATTTGAATTTTGAGGTAGTAACAAGTTATTCTTCGGAAGAAAGGGATCAGAGGTCTTTGCCAATCGTAGTCCCCCAGTGAATCCAGCAGAGCTTATAGTGCACGAGGGTCCGATGGTTGCTGTCTTTCGAATGGATCCCTCTACGCCCCCTTTGATGGTGCGGTCTTCTCCCAAGGGAGATGTCTTTGGCATGATAAACATGGTAGATGAGGGTCTTCACTCTCCTACTCCTGGGGGGTCTCATTCCCTCGGGGAAGGTTTTGGTCACGAGAATTCCCCATCCCTTAAGGGGAATCCTATTCCCAAGGGGTTTCAGCCCTTCGGGGAGGGCGATGGTTTCGTTCCCTCGGCTACCTCAGCAGCGGATTTTTGCCAGAACTTCTTAAGTGTTTTAATGAACATGCTGGATTGTGAGTTAATGAAGACTCTCCCTTTATCCAGCCTTCAGGACTTAGCCTGTAAGATTTATGCGAGGTATAGTATTTGTTCATTCATACAACACTAACCTTTATGGTTTCTTCGTGGTAATAGGCTTCATTTGCGCAGATTTATATGGTGTTAAATGCCATTGGTTCCCGAGGGGGCTCTTCCTCCGATACTGGCTTGTTGTATCGTCATTGGGATGAGTTGGAGAGTGGTCTACTGGAGGCCCATGAGGAGTTATCCCGTCTTAAGGCGGATCGTGAGTCTTTTCAGGAAGTTCACGGTGAGATGTTTCAGCGTGAGAAGAACAAGTCATGGGAGCTGGAATGCCGATTGGTGTTAGAGATGGCTCGGGTGTTAGGTTTGGAAGAGCGAATGGGAGACTTGAGTGATGAGTAGTTGCTGAATGTTACAAAGGAACGAGATGCGACAAACCAAAGAGTACTAGAAATGACTCGTACTCATGAGGTAGAAGTGGTGATGGCCAAAGTTAAGGTCGTTTTGGACATAACGGGTTCGCCAGCTCTTCGTGAGTCCTTTCAGGGAGAGATGCGGGACTTAGTCCGCATTGGATATTGGCTGTGCCAGGACGCTGTTCGAGTTTTTCCAGGTTTTCCCACGGGACTGGCGGTTCCTGAGCTTAGCATTCGTCAAGTTTTTTCAGAGGTCCTTCCGGCGGTTCCCGATGATTTTGTGGCTCCGACTGTGGTAATCGATGATCATGTGAACTTGTTCGAGGAGCAACGTCGTTGCCTTATCAGGGAGGGAAAGCGTCCGATTGAGGAAGCTTATGATGTGTAGGGTTGTGTTTTAGTGGTATAAAGACCTTTGTATAGGATATGGTCTAATATACCTATGAGAGTTTGTTTCATAATAGATGGTGCCATGGGACTGGGTTGCTTAGATGACAAAGTGCAGGGTCATTATTTTGTCGTGCAACCATACTTTCCCCATTTTTTTTATAGGAACCATCTATATATAAACAACTCTTTTATTTATGTAAAAACCTCTACTTTACATTAAGCATAATATTTTCTAAGATTAAGGGTATTCCATGTATTGTGGAGTATTGCGCCTTCGGAGTTGGCAAGCTGGTATGTTGCCGGTCCGATGATTCCCGCAATTTTGTAGGGTCCTTCCCATCGGGGATCAAGGTTCCCTACGTTTTTGGAAGCTCCGACTCTTTTCAGTACTAGGTCTCCAACTTGGAAAGTCCTAGATTTTACCTTTGTGTTGTTGTATCGTGACATCTGAGCCTTGTACTCCTCTATTCAGATGGCGACTCGAGATCTCATTTCTTCGAGGGGGTCAAGGTCAAGGGCTAAGTTGGAGCTATTAATCACTTCTTCATACTCCCGGACTCGCCAACTTTACACTACTACTTCTAAGGGCATGACGGCTTCGCTGCCATATGCTAGGTTATAAGGACTTTCGCATGTGGACGTCCTTTGCGTGGTCCGATAGGCGCACGTGATGCCAGGTATATCCTCAACCTAGTTGGCTTTGTGCCAATCCAGCCTAGCCTTTATGTTTTTCAGAAGGGTTTGGTTAGTCCTTTCCACTTGGCCATTTACTTGGGGATATCCCACCGAAGCGAAACGATGCTTGACTTTCCAATGGCTACACTAATCTTCTAACTCTTTACTTGTAAACTGGAGTCCGTTATCACTCAAAAGACTCCGAGGAATGCCGAATTGGCACATATATTTCTCCATAGGAAATTAATGACTGCACCTGTTGTGACTTGGGTTAATGGTTCTGCCTCTACCCATTTGGTGAAGTAGTCCACCGCTACCAGCAGAAATTTCTTTTGCCCGGCGTCGGGAATGAGGGGTCCTGCTATATCGATGCCCCATTTGGCAAAGGGGCGTGGTGTTAGGTTTAGCTCCCATGGAGCCGCTGGTTGGTAGGTCATCGGGGCGTAAGCTTGGCACGGTTTTCACTTTTTGGCAAGTTCCTTGCAATCTCTGGCCATCGTGGGCCAGTAGTAGCCTTGCCGAATCAAGCGTCCGGCCATGCTTTCGCCTTCGGTATGGCTTTCATAAGTTCCTTCGTGGATTTCTGATAGGACTTGTTGTGCCTCTTCTTCACTTAGGCATCAGGCATGCGGTCAAGAGTAAGTTCTCTGAAATAGTACCCCATCCATAAGAAAGTATCTTATGGCTTTTTTGGACATAATCCGATGTACAGATTTGTCCTCGGAATAACCTTCAGGACCTTGTAGATAGGCTTTGATGGAGGTTATCCAACTCATCGGGAGTCCGACGTAGCGTTTACTCCTTTTCTTTCTGCTTTTTCTGACTCGCCTATATGGAGGAGAGTGATTATCGGGGAATATGGATGACTCTGTATTCATCAAACCATCCTTGCCTCTGGTGGACTACCCGAAAGTAATCTCGCATTCTTTCTCTTTGGCCTCGTAAGAGCCGTTGACTTGATGAACGATTAGTTGGGAATCGTTGTGGATGAGTATCATTTTTATCCCGCCTTCTTGCGCGAGTCTCATTTCGATGAGAAGGGCTTCATATTCGGCTTCGTTATTTGATAGAGGATAGTTAGTTCTAACCGCGAAGTGGAGCATCTCCTCTTCAACTTCCTTATTTACTAGGACTATTGCCACTCCCCCATGCGTACTTACAAAGGAACCATCTACGTAGGCGTGTCATAGGGGAGCCTTCTCTTTGGCTTCGATGCTCGCTTGTTCCGTCACGAAGTCCACCAGGACTTGCGCTTTAATGGAGGGCCTGGGGGCGTAGGAAATATCGTACTCCGTAAGCTCTATTGCCCATTTTATAAATCTCGCCGATGTCTCGGGTTTATTGAGGATCGTACGCAATGGATGCTTGGTCAGAACAGTGATTGGATGTGAAAGGAAATATGGGCGCAGTTTTCATGCCGTAGTAATCAATGTCAGGACAAGTTTCTCGGTTAAGGTGTACCTGGTTTCAGCTCCGAGGACTCTTACTAACGTAGTACACGGAATGATGCTCCTTGTCTTGTTCTTTGACCAATACGGCACTGACGGCCTCATCTCCGACGGATAAGTAGACGAAGAGTTCTTCTTCGGGTTATGGTTTCACCATGTAGTTTTTTAAATCCCTCAGAGCATCTTCGCACTGTGCAGTCCATCGAATATCTTTGATGTTTCGGAGTACCTTAAAGATGGGGAGTCTCTTTTCCGCCGATTTAGAAACAAATCGGCTCAAAGAGGCCATTCAGCTGGTCAGGTTTTGGACGTATTTTACCGTCCTCGGAGTGGGTAACCCTACGATGGCTTCTGCCTTTTCGGGGTTAACCTCTATTCCCTTTTTTGTGACCATGAATCCCAAGAATTTTCCTCCTCGTATTCCAAAAGAGCACTTTCTTGGGTTAACCTTCATTCCGAGGTTATTCATGATGACTAGTGCCTTTCGTAGATCTTCAGGGTGATCTTCGGCGAAGTGGCTTTTGACGACCGTGTCGTCCACATAGACTTCTACTGACTTTCCAATGAGTCTGGCAAACATGAGGCTTACCAATCTTTGGTAAGTAGCCCCAGTATTTTTGAGTCCGGAAGGCATTACTAAATAGCAAAAGGTACCTGCGTCGGTGATAAAGCTAGTTTTATCCTGGTCAACCGTTACCATCGGGATTTAGTTATATCCTTGATCCCCGCCTAGGGTTGATAAGAGTGCGCACCATGTGGTGGAGTTAACCAGCTGATCTATACTAGGTAGGGGATAGCAATCCTTTGGACATGCTTCATTGAGATTTGTGAAATCCACGCACATCCGCCATCTTTCTCCATGTTTGGGAACTAGGACTACATTAGCTAGACATTCGGGGTATATGACTTCCCTGATTTGCTTTAGGCTAAGGAGGTATTATATCTCTGACCGAATAATCTTATTACGCTTAGGTCCCATTTTTCTTTTTTTTGCTGGATCGGTTTGGCCCCAGGTTTTACGTTAAGAAAATGTTGGCATACCTTATTGTTGATTCGCCCGGGCGGTCCTCCTTCCAATAAGAAGAGATGGTGAAATTGTTTGAGGACGACAGTTAGTCAGGCTTCTAAATCTGGCTCCATGTTTGTGCCCATCTTAATCTACTTTTCTGGCTCTCCTTCCACAAGTTCTACCATCTTTAGTTCTTCCATGGGTTGAACCCGTATTTCTTCGGTCTTACGCTTTTTGCTATTGCCGAGAGTGGGTTCGTCCTCTTCCGGAGGGATGGCGTTAATACGGCACTCCCTGGCTTTGGCTTGGCTTCCTTGGACTTCTTATATACCTGAGCATGTGGCAACTTTTACTTTAAGGTGAAGGGTAGAGAGGATTGCTTCGAAGGTCCGAATGGAGGGTCGTCCACATATGGCGCTGTACGTCCGGGACGAGGCCTCAACCATCCAGAATTTTGTAGGTTCCGTTCTTCGAAGGGCTCCCTCTCCCCAGGACATGGGAAGAGTTATGGTGCCAAGGGTATTACAGGCTTCTCCCAAAAAGCCTACGAGGGGGACTTCAGCCGCCTCTAGTTGTTCCCTTTTCAATCCCACAGCTAGGTAAGTAGGTAGGAACAAGACGTCCACGAAATTGCCTGTACCGTTTAGGATTCGTTGGATCCTGAATCTGTGATTAGTAGCTTCAATTACCAAGAGATCCTCATGGGGATAGATTATCCCTTTAAGGTCCGAGGGTGATGCTAGGCAGCCTTGCTCCTTGAACGGAGCACACGGAGAGTCCTTGTTCCACTCGCCTTGCTTCCTTTAGATATTTCATCTTCTTACCTTGGGGCGTCATTGAAATGTCTCTCCCCTCTATCATGTTAATGGTTCGTCCTGATGGGGCGTTGTCTTCGTATGATTTTGGGGGGAGGTAGACTCCGATGCCCCGCGGTCTTCTCTCGGGACCGCCTACTAGGGGTCTTTTCCTCCTCTCTCTGCTCCTCTCGGAGCCTTTTCCACACATTTGGTCTAGATTCCTCGGGGTTGTTTTCCTTCAGATAGTTCTTTAGGTACCCTGGCTCTAAGAGATGGAGCACTTCCTTCTTTAAAGTGGTGCATTCCTTGGTGGTATGCCCATAGGTTTTATGGTACTTACAATATTTCCCTGAGTTTTTATCCCTATAAGGAAACTTGGCTGGTGTGGGCCAGTGTAATTTGTTATGACCTCTCATCACGTTGAGCACTTCTTCCGGAGCGATAGTCATCGAGGGCAAGCGTACGGGCCGAAGGGTTTCCCTTCTTTACCATTTTCTTTACTTTTTGCTTCTCGTTCAGCGTGATCGTGGTGCTTATTGTCATCGTCTTCCATACGCCTCTTTGTGCCTTCTGCTTCTTACCTAAGAATGTAAGTTTTCGCCTTTTGCATAAGCTCATTCATGTCGGTGACATGGTTCCCCATAAGGTATCGGAAGAAGTCTCCTGCTCGGAGTCCTTGAGTCAGGATGTCAGCCAAGATAGTTGGGCTAACATTCGGGACATCTAACGCTTCAACGGAGAAGCGTTTTATGTACTTTCACAAAGGTTTGTTCCTTTGCTGCTTAACTGTGAAGAGGTGTGTAGCGGATTTAGGATATCGTCGATTACAAGTAAACTTGCATACGAATAGGTTGGCCATTTGGTCAAAGCTAACTATAGAGCTAGGTGGAAGGTGGGTAAACCAGGCTTGAGCCCGTCCTCCGAGAGTAACAGGTAACACTCGGCATGGGGTGTGGTCGGGGGTAGAGGATAGGTCCATCCCTGCCATGTATTGGTGGATGTGATCTTGTGGATCTCTTCCATCGGTATCCCCTATGTATAAGGGGACGTTGATGGGTCGCATCCCTGCGGGAATAGATGCTAGGGCAATCTCGAGAATAATGGGAGAGGTTTTAAACGTTGGCTCCTCCTTAGAAGCCATGGTTTTCTTGATGTCACCCATCTCCTTTCGTAAACCGTCGAGTACTCCCCATATAGTATTGTCTCCGTCCACCAGGAAATCCGAGGGGTATGGCCTTTCTTCCCTCTGGCCTGCCCTCAGGGTCTCCTCGTAATTATAGTACATCTGTGGCTCCCGGAGGGGTTCACGGTGCCAAGACGCGGGCATAGGGCTCCATCCTACACGGGGTTCGCTTTCTCCCGAATGGCGATTTCTCCGATAAGGAGATTCGGAGGTCATGTTATGGGGAATCTCAGACCTCCGTGGAGTCCTTTGGGTGGTGGCCTCCATGAGCCTTTCGAAGACGGATCGAGGGATATTAACAAAATCATTGTCTTCAGATCGATGAACTGAGGGAGTAGTTTTCGAATTTTCTTGGTGGGTCCAGTGACTCTCGCTGTCGAATAAATCGTCCATAATATACAACACTTGATGTGCACGCTCAAGGACAGTTTTTATGGCAATCCCACAGACGATGCCATTTTGTAAACATGTTTGATATTATTTCCTAATTAACGGATTTATTTAGGGTTGGAACGCCATGTTTGTGGTTCAGAAGCTTGTGATATTACGAAAATATCCCTCTTTGTATTCACTGAATTTCACTCCGAACAATCTTGTATCTTGGTGTGTATGTGTGTGTTTCTTCTTTTTTTCTCCCTCTTCAATCTGTTCACAACCTGTCCCCTTTTATAGAGGTTTTTAGGGACAGGTGTCGCTGTGCATGTTTTAATAAAGTACAAGTGTTACAATATGTGTGACAGGATAAGATAAACTTCATATTTGTTGACTAGGCGCTGACTGGGACAAGATTTTATCTCTTCCGATGGCTTCAAGGGATTCTGGGGAGTTGGCTCTTTTAACTTCTTCTCTCCGATAAGCTGGGTCTCTTAGGAAGGCTTGAAAAGTGAACCGGGGTACTTGTCCGATGTGATTGTAGTTTCGATAGCGGTCTGTTTGATGTTGTTTTCTTCTTTGATATGTGCTCCGATAGGTAGATCTGCACTTTTTCATGTACGGTGTGAGCTCCGATGGATTTTTTACCCTAACAGTGCAATGTTCTTGCGTTAAGATCTTAATGTCGTGTGCTCAGAGGGTTTTTGGACTTGAATAGGGCATTGTTCTCATGCTTTGACCTTCGAGATGAGTGTTCCAATGACGTTTTAGATTTGTAGTGTTCACTAAGGGGATGCTCTCGCATTTTCTGCGACTCGGGATCCGTTGTGGTCCGTTTTGGCGCATAGATGGATATCGGAGTCACGCGGATCCATTGGGGTTTACTCTTTTTCTGATACTGCATTGATATCTTTTCTTTATTCATCGTGACTTTCTAAGGGACGCTTTGGTGCCTCTTCGGGTGCCACTTCTTACAGCTTTGGGTTTGTGACACTAGGTGGGCCTCCTCGTCGGGAGTATATGTGACGATAGTATCATCATGGGGTTAATCCCTATTTTTAGGGTTTACCATTTTGGTTAATCCCTATATTTATTTTTTAGGGTTAACATCATGCTTTTGATTTTGAAATCTATTCTGAGATCTCCCCAACACATGCATAACCTTACCAGAATCTTTACACTTACTATTTCCACCCCTAGAATGCTTCAAATCAAGTTATTTACTTGTCACTATTCCCAACAATGTCAAAAGTAATGTCATCTCTACCATACTTAATAGCATATTTCACATCATTATAAGAATCAGGAATAGCATTGAACAACACAATAGGAGTATAATCATGAAATCATCTATATTTTTATCACCAGCATGTTTGATATAATGAATAAGCTTATTAAACACATCAAGATTCTCATCAATATCTTTGTTCAAATCCAATTTAAAACGAAAGATTTTTTTTCAAGTAAGAACAACTTTTTAGGCAAAGAAGTATCCGTAAACAAGCTATCAAGTTTATCCCAGAGCAACTTGGCAGAATTCAACATACAAACTTTTCTAATCACAAAGTCGGATAAGTTCAAGTAAATATTGGAACATGCCATCTCATTTAATTCAGCAATCTTAGCCTTGTCTTCGATTTCTAAGTACTTTTCAGTTATAGCGCTAAATATTTTTTGTTGGATTAAAACACATTTAATCTTTTGCTTCCAAATATCAAAATCACATTTTTCATTAAATGGTGCCATACTATAGTGACTCATAGAGGAAGACATGAAAACAAATACCCCACTTAAAAGCCCACACTAAGTAGTTTATCACACTACACTAAGTAGATCTCACACACAAAGTGTCCAGGATAAATGGGGGAAGAAGAAAACACACAAAGGTGAAGTATACCTACAATTTTCTCTCTTTTCTCTCACTGAGATAGGAAATATGGTGGCTTACACAAAGAAGTTTGTCTTGAAAGCTAAGGATTTACAATACTACATTAGGGCATAGAGAGAATTGAGCTTTCATTTGCGTTTTTTGGACAAACAAAAATAAACCAACAACTGGTCATACTAAAAGAGAAATTGTATCATCAATAAATTTCATAATATTAAGCATAATTACCACATTCCTAAGTCACATCAAGTGATATCTTAAAAAGAATATTGCGATATACATGACAAAAAAGGAGAGGGCCTAACAAGATGTGGATCATTTGATATACGACAAAAGCCGTACCAATTTTGTATCCATTGTCGTTATCAACCTTTTTGGAAAGATAAAAAGCTGACAGTGTATTAGTTATTACAACTGGAAGCTAGGAAGTTAAGAGTTTATACAAAAGTTCAGTCCTTGTTAAGCGCTATATGGCCCTAGCTATATTGTGTTATACACTAAGGGCATGTTTGGTTGCATAGACAGTTATATATGTAGATTAACTATTACTCAGTTAAAATAGTCTTTTATTTCATATGCGTAACAGTAACCGTGTTTGGTTGGATAGTTGAATAAAGTTACTATTTTATCTTGATTTATATAAACGTGTTTGGTTCATGTTATGTCCCCATTTTATTGCAGGTATTGCAGGTAATTACCTTATTGCCCCCATTTTATTAAGAAAATATACACCAAAAATATTTTAATTACATTTTTTAATTACATTTTTTAATTACATTTTTTAATTACATTTTTTTAATTACATTCTTTAATTACATTTTTTAATTACATTTTTTTAATTATGTTTTTTAATTACATTTTTTTAATTATATTTTTTAATTACATTTTTTTAATTACATTTTTTAATTACATTTTTTAATTACATTTTTTAATTACATTTTTTTAATTACGTTTTTTAATTACATTTTTTAAATTATATTTTTTAATTACATTTTTTTAATTACATTTTTAATTACATTTTTTAATTACATTTTTTAATTACATTTTTTTAATTACGTTTTTTAATTACATTTTTTTAATTATATTTTTTAATTATTTTTTTTAATTACATTTTTTAATTACATTTTTTTAATTACGTTTTTTAATTACTTTTTTTTAATTATATTTTTTAATTACATTTTTTAATTACATTTTTAATTACATTTTTTTAAATTACATTTTTTTAATTAAATTGTTGCATAAAAAGATTAAATTTGAAGAAACAGGGGTAAATAAGTCATTTCGTCGGGTGAGCTGGATGACTAAAAAGTGAGATAAAATAATAACAGGGGGGTAGGTATTATTTAAGTTGAGAAAGTGAGATAAAGAGCGGGCCTCAGCTATTAAATCAAAAAACCCATTTGCATAATCACTCAAACCAAATTAGTTTTAAGTGAGATGAGGGCTGTCATCTATCCTCATCTCAGCAACCAAACACCCCCTAATGTTTTACATAACTTCTGTTTCGCCTTCTATTTATCCAGAAATCTTCCATTAAAATAAGACCAAACATTTTACTCTCCTTCACTCAACCATCAAAGATGGTCCCAAAGCACCCCTCGTGGCTTTAAATATAGTTACAGCAGGGCCCCTTGTAGTTAATTGAATTACTGTCAAGTTCACAATAAAGCATTAATCTAAAGTAAACTTTACGTGTGAGACACAATTAAAACAGAGAAATCAACTAAAGCAAAATATTGATGTGTGAAAATCACATAAGGACGGACAATTGAAAGGAAAAATCAAGGTTTACCGCCTAAATTGCATATAATTATATTAATATATATAACTATACATGATGATACATAATCTGCCCCACTTTCGGAGAGGGGCGGAAAAATGGGTACCCTACAAAAACTATTCACCATCTTGCGGAGAGTTACGTCTAAGCCACAACCACCCCTGTCCAAACAGGGGTCAAAGGTCCGGGCTTCGGAGAAGGTACCCTCGAGTCACGACTAGTAAACACCCTCCCCCCATAGGGTACGCGGTCTGAACACTTAGAGAAGGTTCTCCCGAATCTGGACCAACGACTCTTAAAGGGATACGGTGAGACCTCAAAGACTTGGGCACCCCTCTCCCAACGATCTAATGCCTACCTGGACTCGGCTATCCACGAGGAGCAACCTCGGAACCCACCCACCCCCTCAGTCCGAGAAAATAATACTCCGTGGAGCATTCAACATCTCAGAAACTCCCGAGGGACCATCCACCAACACTTAGCCAAAATTGAGGAAACAGGAGCACATAATAAACACTAAGGACACGAGTGAATACACGGAGAAGTCAAGACCTACCAAAGTCTCAACTAAAGAAAGCAGCTAACGCCCACATCAAAGAACGACCCCAAGGGTCTCATCCAAGGCAGACGATCCTCAAGAGCAGCCCGATCATTCATGCCGACCATAACCCACGATCCTACTCAAAAGCCGCGCCATTCCTCATCACTCAATCCACGTCTCAACCACCCTAATAATGAGGAAATACTGCACCCCATTGGTCCAACTCATTCATTAGGGCAGAAAGAAACAAACCTTATTGGTGCAGACCGACGATTGGGCAGATCGATCCTCATGCATTGGCTCCGTACCACCTCCGAAGATCATTGGAGCAGAAATTATTATTGCCAGCTCAGACGAACTACAGTCAACCCACACTATTGGTCACCTCCTGACAAATGACACACATTGGTGCAGAAGACCTTCACGCCATTGGTCACCAGCACGCCATGGAGTAAAGACGGCAAGACCGGCCTCCATTAACCAAAGACCCTTGGGACTAATACTATAAATAGTTCCACAATTCCAACAGAAGGCGGATTCGAATTCGACAAGTTCAACTTCACTCAAAAGAAACACATTTTCCACTACACCGATGGGTCATCCACCAACACCCACGGAGGGTGGGCATAATCTTCAGAAAAATAGCTCCGGACGAGCCAGAGACTGTCCTAGAATTTTTCGCACGATTGGAATACCCCATATCCAACAATGAAGTAGAATATGGAGCTCTCCTACTAGGAATGCGCCTAGCTAGTGAGGCAAAAATACGAAGAGTACTGGTCCATAGCGACTCTCAGCTTGTGGTTCAGCAGATCCATGGGACCTACGAGGCCCGCAAAGAAAACATGAAGAAGTGCTTGGAAGCGGTCCGGGCAAGAACTACCATATTCCAAGAATTTTCGATTAAGCAGATCCCCAGTCAGAAAATCAAAATGTTGATGCCTTATTTAAGCTTGCCAGCCAAGCCCAAACCATCAACAGTCGGAGGATAACTTTTTTCTCGGCACCAAGACCATTAAGACAGGGCATGGAACGAGAAATCCAGATGGTGGCGCACATCGAGTAAGATTGGATGGCCGAGATCATTGACTTCATTAGGAATCTCGAAAAGTATGCTCATGATCGAGTTAAGCAATACACTATGTATCAACGTACCGCACGATACTACATACAGAACAGAGTCCTATTTCAAAGATCATGGTCTTATCCAACCTCTCGGTTCGTTAACAAAGAAGAAGCACGACTAATCTTGAATGAAATCCACGAGGGATGCTGCGACTACCACTCAGGAGGAAGAAGCATGGCCGCCAAAATTATCCGCCAAGGATATTATTGGCTGACCATGGCAGCCGACTGCGAAGACTATGTACGGAAGTGTCGAAAATGCCAACTGCACGCCCCCATGAGGCATCAGTCGGCCGCCTCGTGGGAACCAGAAAATGTCCCTTGCCCGTTTGACCGTTGGGGAATAGACATCATGGAAGACATGATCCCCGATAGAAGCCAAAATAAATTCTTGCTAGTAGCAGTAGACTACTTTACTAAGTGGGTCGAAGCGTAACCCCTCTCCAAGATCATCGGTCAAGTTGTGATAAACTTTCTCTAGAGAAATATTTTGACTCGGTTCGGAGTTCCACAACAATTGGTGAGTGACAACGGCTTGCAGTTCCCCAACAACTTTGTCAAAAAAAATAGTGTGACAAATGAGGGATCAAGCACCGCTTTGCAGGGGTCGGATACCCCTAGGGAAACGGCCAAGTAGAGGTAACTAACAAAACCCTACTAAAAATACTAAAGGCATGTCTTGACTAGTCGAAGTGGGTCACAGAGGTCCCCGGAGTATTGTAGGTCTATCGTACTACCCCGCGGGCAGCAACGGGCGAGACCCTCTACAGTCGCTTCTACGGTACCATGTCGATAGTCCCATCTGAGGTGGTAAAATAGAGTGTGCGGGTCCAGGAGTACGAGAAGACCCAGAACAACGCCAACCACGCCCTAGCCCTAGACCTCTTGGAGGAAAGTCGAATTAGAGTTGCCACCCATGCGATTTTACAAAGCCTGCATGGCTAAATACTACAATGCCCGGGTCCGACCCCGATCTTTCCAAGTCAGAGATCTCGTCCTAAAAAGGGAAGAGGCCTCCAAGAACTTCAGGAAACTAGACCCAAAATGGGAAGGCCCCTATGAGATCTCTAAGATCCTTGGGCTCGCCACCTTCCTACTTAAGGACATAGCCAAAGCTCGAACGAGCTTGGAATAGCCTTAATCTCTGGAAGTATTACCTTTGAACGCGTTGTAGTCAACCCCCTATGGCGATCAATTTTCTTCACGTAGTTATTATGTTTGTATTTTGACTTAACAGTTATACTGTAAAAGCAAACATACTATCGGAAATAAAATAACTATGTTCGAAAAAAATTATAGTCTTACGACTTGCAAAAAAACAAGAGCCAAAGAGTAATCTTCCATTAAACACGCCTAACACGGCCATAAAAACGAGAATTAAGAGGACTACGCCCATACAAAGCGGCACACGGAAAAACAAAACAAGAGAACAAGGGCAACGCCCGGCTAAAAACTACTTTTTTGTGGGGCGCCTTCCAGTCTTAATCCAAGCCCTTCGTTCATTCGCGGACAGCTTGGTAAGGTCAGGCATCATCACAACCCCGGAGGGAGCCCTACGAGGAGCCGACGAAGGAGCATTAGAAGAGGGGGAGTAAAAGTCCAGCCTCGGAAGCACCAGCTATCGAGGAACACCAGGGAGAAAAGCAAAGGAGGAAACCGCCATCCCATACCTCACCCTGACGAGGTCCCTTATCTCGGACGCCAGCATAAGGTTCATGGGCGGTCTGGCTATGTCAAGTCAGACACAGGCCAAACCCACCTGAAGCTCTCTCATTGCATCCTCGAGCTGGCGGAGCAAACGTTCTCGTTCCTCTTGGAGTCGGAGGATCTCCTCCCTGGTTCGAATGGCCTCCCTCGCCCTTAGCTCCCACCTCTCGGCCTTTGCATAGGATTTAGCTATAGCCTTCTTTAGGCAACTATTTAAGTCCCCCAAGTCCCTATATAAGGATGCTCTCATCTCGGCACACGCCCACTAGCCTCCTTGAAAACCGCCTCCAGCCGAGCAGTCTCTTCACAAGCATGCCTAAGCGAGGCACGAAGAGCATCACGCTCCTCCGTCAGTTGGGCTGGCCCTATACGTGCCCAACGCATCTTCAAGCACTATGAGCTGCAAAAAAAAAAGTTACGAGATTTGTGACAAACATGAGTCAAAATATAAACCAAGAATGGGGGCGTTACCTCGCAAACACTCTGACAGAAGTGCTCAAACAGAGTAGTATCACTGAAGCCTCCCAGGATCTCTCAATCTCCAGGGTTCACGATCGCACGAACAAAAGAAGTGTAGTGGGCAAGATCTTTATAGCCCTCAACAAAAATCAAAGGCACATCGGGAGTAACCCCTCTTCAGCAGAAAGCAACACCGCCGCTAATATCGCTACCACATCAGACACCGTGCGGCGTCTCACCGCACCAGACGCCTCCTAGCCAAACTCCTCACGGAAGCCATAAAATCGATGGAAAAAATTTCAAAGAAAGGAAGAAAGAGAAAAGTGAGGGAAACCTGAGATGCTCGGGTGAATGGAGACAAATCACTACGTGTCCCCTCAATTTATAGACGAAGCAACCCTAAGGATGCCTTTGACGCGTGGCCAACTCAGCGCCACGTGGAACATGCAGGACCACAATTACAGAAAAAGCTCGACAGCACATAGACTCATTTAATGAGTTTCAAGTGATTTCTACAAAATACACTCGGAACTGGGGGGACTCCTGAAAATGCATCTACCCCACCCTCGGAGAGGAGCTGAAAAATGGGTACCCTACAAAAACTATTCACCATCTTGCGGAGAGATACGTCTAAGACACAGCCACCCCTGCCCAAACACGGGTCAAAGGTCTGGGCTTCGGAGAAGGTGCCCTCGATTCATGACTAGTAAACACCCCCAGAGGGACTCGGTCTGAACACTCGGAGGAGGTACCCCCAAATCCCTACCAACGCCTCTTAAAGGGATATGGTGAGACCCTAAAGGCTTGGATACACCTCTCCCAGCGATCTGATGCCTACCTGAACTCAGCTATCCACGAGGAGCAACCTCAGAACCCCCCCCCCCCCCCAGTCCGAGAAAATAATACTCCTCGGAGCATTCAGCATCTCTCAAACTCCCGAGGGACCACAACCAACATTTAGCCAAAATTGAGGAAACAGGAGCACATAATAAACACTACGGACACGAGTGAATACACGGAGAAGTCAAGACCTACTAAAGTATCAACTAAAGGATGCGGCTCACGCCCACATCAAAGAACGACCCATGGGGTCTCATCCAAGGCAGACGATCCTGAAGAGCAGCCCATTCATTTAGGCCGACCATAACCCACGACCCTACTCGAAAGGCACGCCATTCATCATCACTCACTCTACGTACCAACCACCCTAATAACTAGGAAAGACCGCACCCCACTAGTCCAACTCATTCATTAGGGCATAAAACAACAAATGTTATTGGTGCAGACCGATGATTGGAGCTGAAATCCTTATTGCCCGCTCAGACGAACTACAGTCAACCCACGCTATTGGTCACCTCCTGACAGATGACCCTTATTGGCGCAGAAGACCTTCACGCCTTTGGCCACTAGCACCCTATGGTGTAAAGACGGCAAGACCGGCCCCCATTGGCCAAAGAACCCTGGGACTAATACTATAAATAGTTCCTCAATTCCAGCAGAAGGCAGATTCGAATTCGACAAGTTCAACTTCACTCAAAAGAAACACATTTTCCACTACAAAAGCAGCATAAGAATACTCTCCACAACTTAACACTTTATTGTACTAGAATTTATCGCATTCTTCTAGCTCTCACTCGTTATTTCACGCAACCCTCTTGTACTTCACTCAAAGTCTTTAATAAAAACAGTGTGCCTCTTTTCCTCAAATTCGAGATTGGCATTCCGAACAAAAATACTTGAGTAACAATATCTCCAAATATCCCGACCACATGGGCCCGAACGATATTGCTTCACCAGTACCTATCCTATTAGGCATTTATCATAAAAATGATTGTTAAACTAATGAGGACTAATCCTCGTAGGCACCCGACTCCCGTGGTGACAAGTCTTCTAAAGCATAATCATCGGAGGTAAAAATCATCGGGTTTAGATGACCTGAAGAACTTACCTCGATCACGATGATAGGAAATTACAAACAGGATACAAGATCCACTTGGCACTACGATTCTTGGATGATCAACGCTATCCTTAGGCATATTTCTGATACTTTCTAGCGTCCGTGTTAAATCCCACGATACATCACTTCGCTAGAAATAAATGCAATGGGTAAAAACCCAGCGACACATTTCACCCAAACTAAAATCAGGTGTCTAAAAAAAGCCACCTGGGTCAGCTACGAAGAACCACCTATCACAAGCCGCGCATGCAAAGGAATCCGCCAGCATAAGAAGAGTCATATGTTGAGAAAGAAACATGCACATTGACAGCTGCACAACTAGAAAAACTCTATAAATAAGAAAGTAATACCGCCAATTAAAGACAGGTAGAGATAGTGAGAGAAAAAAAAGACAAGCATAAAAAGTATCGTGTAATTTCAATAAAATAAATAAAGCAAATATATATTTATGTGGAATCAGGTAATATGACACTTCAATATTACTTAATTACTCAATCATTGGAATTAACAATCATTGGAATTAACATCCGAGTGTTAACAATGACCATTAGTTTATAAACATACAAATCAGCGCAAAAGTTTACATGCAGTTATTCAACCTCACCTACTACTCTTTAAGAAAACTTCAAAAAAAAATGTCACCACGTAAGTCATGTACTGTTGTAATTGAAATCTCTAGAGCCAAACTGTAATGTGCTTTCAAGCGTTAGGGGTGTTTTTCGAAGGGAGGTTTTTATAAATAACTTAAATCTCAGTCGACGTTAGTGTATTGTTTTATTGTCCTTTTAACCTTACTGGCAATTGTTTTTTTTTTTTTTTTTTTTTGAGGAAGAATCCTACTGGCAATATTTCTTTTTTGATAAATTCCTACTGGCAATATTAATCTCTTGTATGGAGGAGTCACTGAATGGGATGGGGTGGGCTCTATACTATGTCGGGTGGTCCCAATATTACGATAATACTGACAAAAGATCTCACTGTTTTCACAAAATATCATACAAGTGGCCGATTGAGATGTGCACTAATTCATATTTCAGAATTCAGAGACAGCAAAAGTTTCGTTACCAGAAATAATGAAGCACGTCGGGTATTCAGAGTTGTCACAATAAAGAGTGACATGTTTCCCTTTCGGCCTTTCTGATATTTCCAACAAACTCTCCTACCAAAATCGGAATATGCGGTCATTACTGAATACGAAGATGCAATTGAAGCCATAGAGGCGTAGAATTGGACTAAAATATAAACTTTAAAATAATAGTTAATAATTAAGGATATAAAACATAAAATTAGGTACGGAAAAAGCTGGCTGTTTATGGGACAATCCTCAATTATAAGGATGACTAGAAACGAAACGTTAATGATACCTATTAGCCCTATAAGGATCAACCATCGTAATTACATTTTGACCGCGATGGCTAGTCCACAAAGCAAAGTCATCGGACATGTAAAAATCACGGGTTTGGATGACCCGGAGAACTTACAATAATTACGACACCAGGAAAATGCGAACAGAATACAAGATCTGTGTGGCACTACGAGTCTTGGATGACTCTACGATACCCCACATGGTTAACGTTATTCTCAAGCATACTTCCGATACTTACAATTTTCATATCAAATTCCACGATGGACTACCTCGGAGGAAACGATAAAAAGGATAAAAACCCAATAATATGGATATTAAACAAAGACATACCAGGTGTCCTGAGAAAACAACTCAAATCAGCAACCAAAAAACCACATGTCGCAAGCCATGCATGCAAGGGATAGCGTCAGCATGGGAAAAACCATATGTCCATATGGAGACATGCATTTAGACAGCTGCATAACTAAGAAAGCTCTATAAATAGGATAAGCACTCTGCCATTAAGAGCAAGGAAAAACGGAGAAAATAGACTAAGTAAATAGAAAATAAAAGAGAGAGAAAGAAAATGAGGAATAAAATCTACATTTACTTGATCCGATAATACGAAGATATTTTTGTGAAATCAGGCAAGGTGTTCTGACACTTTAATATTTAATTAACTACTCAACCATCAGAATAAATCATTGAGTGTTAACAAAATGACGCTGTCTGTGGGAACGCCATAAAAATTTCCTTGAGAAAGTTCTGAGAATTGCATATATATACGACAGTTGCAAGAAAAAACTTATCGAATAATCCATTGATCCTTCGCCAAGGAGCTAAGAGGAAGTAAGGGACGAAATGTTGATACAAGATCCTACGGACGCGCTGTCGGTTCCTCCCTCACCAATTTCGAATGCGGAGTTCATTAACATCCCAAAAACCATATTCGAAGATTTAATGGAGGCAGCTCTACGAGGAGCCGAACGCACCGGAGAGAGAGAGAGCCAGAGAACCCCAACCTATCTTACCATACGGAGAACGATATCATGTAGAGGAGCAGGGATCTAGAATGACTCAAACCCCCCGTCATGGCTCTCCATACCAAGGACCAACGTATCGAACACAAAAGAGAGATACGGAGGAAGGCCTTTCAATCCGTACGATGCCCATCATGCAGGAAGAATACTTCCAGAGTTCCACCAAAGTCTTCTACATCGTTCAAGAGATAAACCCACACCCACCCTTTGGGATATTATCAACCATATGCGGCGAGAGATGCAATACATGAAAAGGATGATGACCCCAGGGGAGAACCAGTATATCACGGATCTCCCTTTATTTTGGAGATTGCGCACGCAATCATTCCGTTAGCAATGAGGGCAGCCAACCTGCCATTATACTCAGGAGAGAAAGATGGGAGGGACCCACAGGATCACATCAATTAGTATATGTCTACGATGGATTTAGCCTGTACTTCGGATCCAGCTCTTTGTCGAGTGTTTCGTACCATGTTGATCGGACGAGCTCAATCATGGTTTTCTCAGATACCCCCAAGTACGATCTCTAGGTTCGAACAATTAGCTTGTCTTTTCGTTAGGCAAATTGCTTGTAACATGCGTTATCCTAAGTTCGCATGCCACTTGTTTATGATCAAACAACGAAAAGATGAATCTTTAAGAGATTTCATGAAACAATTCTCGGATGTAGTCTTGGGTGTACCCAACGTATAACCCTCCATGATTACCGATATACTTGCACACAACTTAAGAGCCGGTAACTTCTTTCGATATTTGATCAAAAATAGAATAAAAGACATGAATAAACTCATGCAAAAAGTTGAAACTTACATCCTCATGGAGGAATCGGAGAATTTCAATCTAAAATCCGAAAGCAAAGATCACGATCCGAAAGGAAATGTGAAAGATGATAAAGCGTACACACAATGGAGAGACAACCCAGGAAACGTAGAGAGACACTTGCAACCCGTTCCTCTTCCTACATTAACGGTTACGCCAGCGGAAATATTGAATGTGATGAAAAGCCACAAAGAGTTTTTGTGGCCAATACTTGTAAAACAACCGTACAAGAATAAGGACTTCGGGAAGTTCTACAAGTACCATAAAGCTTATGGGCATACTACCGGCAATTGCACCATATTGAATAAGGAAATTCATCGTTTACTGAGCCTCAGATACTTAACAGATTATGTGGAAGAAGGTGATCGAAATTCCCGACCGGTAGATCTCAGAAAAAAGGTAAAATGCTTAGAGGGTGAAGACAACAAGGTGATCCCGCCAGTAAAACAAGATGAGGAAGATTACCATCATAAACTTCCCCCACGCCCCTAGAGTCATACAAAGACAACCCCCCATCGGGAAGGATGGTGAATATGATAGAAAATGGCGATATAGCAGTAATACCCACGGGTAAGAAGAAGAAATATATCAAAGAAGCTCGAAAAATGGAGCACGAATTACCAATTTCGACGATATTATTTGGTCCCGATGATCTCAAAGGGATCATATATCCCTACGATGACCCACTCGTTATAACCGCGACCATCCTGGGAATTGAGGTCCAGAGGATTCTGATAGATACAGGAAGTTCAGCAGTTGGATCCCACAGAAACACCATTAGCCAGGTTCTTCGGGGAATCCAGTCGCACAATGGGGACTGTTAGATTACCCATGTCGCGAGGAGAGGGGTCCTTGCAACGAACTGAGCACGTAAAATTCTTGGTAGTTAAAGATTCATCAAGGACGTACAATGCGATATGTGGAAGGACATCAATACACGCGTTTGAAGCGACTCCCTCTACCATTCATCTAAACATAAAATTTCCAACCATGTTCGGTATCGGTGAGGTAAGAGGTAGCCAGACAAAAGCAAGAGAATGTCGCATGAATGTCATCCCTTTAAGTATCGGAGATGAAACCATCACCCCGGGGAGAAAGCACAAAGCTGATGAAGAAAGAGTACAGTATATGGAGGAGCTCAAGCTAGTAGAAGTCATCGAAGGGGATGACCAGAAAAAAGTTAAAATAGGAACGGAATTGGAATCAAAGTTGGAGGAAGAAATCATCGGAGTCCTGAAAAAGTATAGCCACCTCTTTGCGTGCGAAGGAGGCCCACCAGGGAAAATTAGCTCCACACTGTGTCAATATTACCTTAAAGTGAGACATAGTGCAAAAGTCGTTCAGCAGAAGAAAAGAAATATGGGTCCGAAGAGGAATAAGATCATCCATTCTGAAATACAACGACTACTGCGGCTCCAAAAAATCAAGGAAGTTTTATATCCCGAGTGGTTGTCTAATGTGGTATTAGTACCAAAATTAGGAGGAAGATGGCGCATGTGTGTCGATTTCATTAACCTAAATGACGCATGTCCAAAAGATTGTTACCTCTTACTAAACATTGATCAATTGATGGATTCCACAGCGGGATGCGCCATGTATCTACGATGGATCGCGATCACAGGTAATATCAGATACCCATGGTAGAGCGCGATGAAGAGAAGACCAGCTTCATTGCGGATGCTGGCACCTTTTGCTATTTAGTAATGCCATTCGGACTCAAGAATGCGGGGGCCACGCATCAAAGGCCAGTTAATTTGATCTACTACGTTAGCAAGACGCTACAAGGAGCGAAAGCCCAATACACTCTCATGGAAAAGCTGGTGTTGGACCTTATAACAATAGTACGAAGGTTACGTTGTTATTTCTTGTCTTACCCTGTCATTATCCTCACGAAGCACCCACTACGAACTATTCTCAGACACCCAAAAATGGCGGGAAAGCTCTTAAAATGGTCATTGGAATTAAGTGACTATGACATTAAATATGCCCCACGACCCACTATAAAAGCCCACGTGTTTGTTGACTTTATCTTAGAAATGGCAGAAACAGCAATAGAGAATCGTGCTCCTTTGTGGCATGCGTTTGTAGATGGATCATTCGTGGGTACCCATGGTGGCGCAGGAGTAGTGCTTAAAGACATGGAAGCGGAAGAAGAAAAACTCCACTTTGCTATAAGATTGGATTACCCACTATCCAACAATGAAGCAGAGTACGAAGCATTATTGGCAGGCATGAGATTAGCGCATGATGGGGGGACATAAACGATTGATAGTCCATAGTGACTCACAATTTATAGTACCAAAAATTATGGGAAGCTTTGAAATAAAGTAAAAGAGGATGAAAGCATATGCTCAAGTGGTCCATAAAAGGAAAGAAACCTTTACAGAGTTTCAGATAGTCCAGATACCTCGCTCTGAGAATCAAGAGGCAGATAGTTTGTCAAAAATAGCTACACAAACTATCGTGTCAACACGACGCATCACCCTGCTGTAAACGAATGAATCGGAGAAGGACATTCCTGAGCTATCATGAGCCATCGTGGCACCCATCAATAACGGATGGACAACTAAAATCAAAAGATACTTGGAAAATCCTGAGAGATATGGAGATAATGAGAAGGAACACCGGAAAATAGAGCGGAAAGCATCCCTATATCTTCTCCACAATGGAATACTCTTCAGGAGATGCTACAGTAACCCCCACACCCGATGCTTAGACGACAAGGAAGCAAAAGTTGTGATGAAGGAGATATACGAAGGACAATGCGGAAGCCATGCAGGAGGAGCAAGCATGGCGCACCGTATTATTCCACAGGGATATTATTGGCCATCTATGGTGCAAGATTATAAAGTATGGTGCAAGATTGTAAAGAGTATGTTCAGCAATGTTTGCCCTGTCAACTACATGCGTCAGTGGTCCATTCACCTGCAGCCCCATGGGAACCTAGCCTCTTAGCATGTCCCTTTGCCAAATGGGGAGTTGACATGGTCAGGCCTTTGATCCCCTATGCAAGACATAAGAAGTTCCTCCTAGTGGCAGTAGATTATTTTACCAAATGGGTGGAAGAGGAATCTATGGCTAAGATTACTATAGGAGCGGTCATCAATCTCCTATGGAGAAATATACTATGCAGATTTGGTATTCCTCGATACCTAGGTAGCGACAACGGGCTCCAGTTTGACAGCAACGAACTCTACCAATGGTGCACATATTGGAAAATAAAGCACCATTTTGCCTCAGTTGGATACCCCCAAAGTAACGGCCAAGTGAAAAGGACCAATCGGACCTTGTTAAAAAGCCTGAAAGCACGATTAGATTGGCACAAAGCAAAGTGGGTAGAAGAAGTTCTAGGCATCTTATGGGCATACTGTACCACTCAAAGCTCCGCAACAGGAGAAACTCCATATAGCTTGGCTTATGGTTGCAAAGTTGTGATACCACCAGAGATAGTGGCAGAAACCTGTCGTATCCAAGAATACGAAAAAGTGAGCAATAGCTCAAACTTAGCCCTAGCACTTAACTTATTGGAAGAGCACGAGCATCTATAAGGATGGAAGGTTACAAAGCAAGGATTGCACGTTACTACAACAAGAAGGTAAGAACAAGAACTTTCCAAGTAGGAGATTTAGTTCTCAAAAGAACAAGAGCATCTAAGAACGTTGCCAAGCTTCAACCCAAATGGGAAGGACCCTACAAGATATCCCAGATAGTCGGGCCAGCCACTTATCGGCTGAGCACTACAGATAATCGCGAGTATTCCAACACATGGAATGCCTTAAACTTGAAAAAGTATTATGCTTAGGAACAATGTTGAATGAATGCATGAAGGTACATATGAATAAATGGAGGTTCTTATTTCAAAAGAGAAATGAGTATTATAGTAGTACCAAAACCGGCAACTACGACCGTCAAAATGTACTCTACTACAAAACTCATAACCTCTGCGTAGCCTCCTTATCATCATGACTTATTTACATCACAACTAGAACTATGCACACTATTTACAGAAAATTTACAAATTAACAAGATTACTCATCCTCTACTGGACATTTACCCTTCCTAATGATTTTACGGCACTGCTTCGTAGTAAGATCAGTAGAATCCATAAGAGTTACTGTAGGAACCACGGTCCTACGGATAGAGTCAGGAGAAGGATCCGTGGAAGGAGCGGAGACGAAAGTATAAATGTCCAGCTCATGAAGGATAATATCTGGGGAAATTCCGGAAGATTCTTCGCTGCCTCTTGGCAAAGGCGATACCCAATCTGAACCATTTCCCTCATGTCTTCACGAAGGGTTTCGCGAATTTTTGGAAGACTAGAAAGAGTTATAGTGGCATGTCCGCGTGCCATTACCAATGCCACTTCTTGGGATTTATTCATTTCTTCAATCTTACGGCGGGCGGCATCCCGATCATCAGAAAGCAAGGAGAGGAGTTTTTCGGAAGTTTTGATCTGAGCCTCAAGGTTATCAATTCTCTCCTCTAAACCTAAGACGCGAGCTCTCTCCAACATCAGAAGACATTCTAAATCCCAGGTTTTTATCACAAGAAGCACGGAGCACATCCTCCAGGATTCCTTTATCAGCTTGACTTGATCATTTTTCCTTATGAAGGTCGAAAAGTTCCTTCTCCAAATCCTCGAGATGACAGAAAATAAAGCCGAAATTGAGTAATCCTTGTGCGACTCCATGACATCAACTAGCATAAATATCTGGAAAAAGTAAGCAAGTTAGAGTCCAGGATAAAGCAGGGTGAATACTTGCAAAGGAAAAGAGGAAACCACCTCACAAAGATCACGACAAAACCGAGCACGGAGAGTAGATATAGGAAAATACCCTAGTAATTTGCAATATATTCGATTTAACAGACCACTAAGAAAATCACGGCAGAAATCAGCATCAGGAGCCACCGAATCCGGAATATCCGGAGTATCACGAGGCCTACTAGGTCCCTCATCAGTGGGAGAAGCGACTAGGGGCGGAGAAGGAGGTAGTGGTTCATCCACTACATTCATCGACGCGGGGGTGACTAGACTCGGAGGGGATAAAGTCAAACCCAAAGAAGTGTTAGGCCTCGTGCTGTTTTTTTGTCGAAGACATCGTAGGAGGGATTTCGCCAAAGAACTCTATAGGAAAAGGTTCGGATATCCAGCCCAATGAACCAACGCCAGACAACAGAGAGATGTCCGATGGTCCCAGACGAGCAGGGAGAATTTCATACTCGAATAATCGAGAATCAAAATCATCAGAGGAATGGAAAGAAGTAGGTATCGGAGCCATAAAATCCGAAGCAAAAGGCATGACGGCATGAGAATTCATATCCAACCCTACAAAGGCATAAAGAAAGTAAGGAGCCATGTACAAGATTAAAAGAACTTAAAAGTAGGAGATAAAAAAAATGAGAATAAGGTATTTGACTCACTGTACAGATGGTCAATGGGCAAGGGATCGGAAGGTGGCACTGTAGCATCCCTACGCGATTGTAAGCCCGTCATCTCTAACGCTTTTGAAATCTTCCAGTGGTGCGCAAACATCGTAGCACCCGGTGTATAAACCCGCGATAGTGAGATAAGTCATTTCACAAACACAAATGTCGGGGTTGGGAACTACAAAACCCAAACCCCAGCGGGTAGGCACACCCCAAGATTCAGCTAACAAATCCCTACACTTCAAGAAAAATAAAATTTTCATCCAATCTACAGGAAAAGCTAAGCGGCGAGGGATGGAGATTAAGTTTCAACTCTAATCCCGAGACACTAAGCTAAAGAATGGAAGACCATTAGGGCAGGGACGCAGAATGAAAGCGGCTCCAACGCATTAAGGAGTCAATGGAATATCAAGCATCTTGCAGCATAAGATGAATCCGACCAAGTGACGAAATTAGTTTGGTGTTAACTGGCTAGGACATATTGCCAATATCTGAACAAATATTGAATGAACGGATGAAAGAATACACGCAAACCGCAATGAATCTGGTCTGCGTATACAGTCATATAGTCGTCCGGAGGATCAAAAGCTCGTTGATGTTGGCGGGGTACCAAGATATCATAATCGCATATATCCAAATGATACACCAATAATAAGCAAGAAATTGACTCCCGAGATTCGATACTTACGTAAGATTCAACTCTCTCGCCTCCAATCACAGCACTGGCATTTAAAGGAGAGATGTTGAAGATAGAAAATCGATCAAGGGGAATGTATGGCTCCCTGTGAAGGAAAGTTAAGCGTAAAGAATCAATCAGAGAACTATCAGAGCAACTTGAGGATACCCGGGTTACGACAGGAGAATCTCTAAAAATCCTAGACAAGCCACCAACGCTTCCCCGCATGCGAGCAGCGACATAGGGACCGCCGGTGGAACCCTGCCTTACACGATGAAAGGAGGAGTTTCCAAGAATGGCAGTATGTGAAGGTGAAAAAGAACGAGACAAGCGGGGAGACATACCAAAAGTAGATTGCGGATAAGAAAATGGTGAGCAACACTGTGTGATAAGGGCAAACTAACCAAAGTATATTGCAGCTGAAAAAGTGCAAAGGGAAAGAAAACAAAGAAACATTTTTTAGGAGAATGAGAATCAAATGATTAACTTCAGACGTATTTGTTGGGAGGGGATGCCAGTCTGGGTCCACATAGTCAGAGTGCTTAAGTCCCCGGGCGGAGGTACTCGCCAATCATCAACGCATGCATCCAAATTTATGGACACGGGACATTCCCTGGCATCAGGTATAATAGCTCATTTAATGACAGTACACGGATCCCCAGACATGTCAGGTGAATAATATTCTATCAAGATATAATGGTATACAGCTGCATAATTTAAATGCTAGAAAACAAAGCAAGACAAAAAGCATTGCATGGATATCATAAACTGAGTACAATCATCGAAAACATTCGACGGATCAAAAAGTCAATAAAACAAAGCATCCCCGGCAAAACACAAACATGTAAGTACAAAGACCTAGAAAAGTACGTAGACAGAAAAACCTAAGAACACCTATTGATGTGCGAAGCTTTTATGAGACGAAGGTCGGAGGTTGCCTTCTTGGTCTCGCTAACACCCGATGATCCCTTAGGATCTTCAGACGCAGGAAGAGGAGGATCCGTAGTTGCATTATCAAAGTAAGAACGAAGAACTGAAGGGTCAGGAACGTCCGACGGTACTGGGAGGATGTGAGAAGGAGAAGGGAATCTAGCAACCACCCGACTAAACATTCTGAAAGCCTCTTCCATTATCGGGGGATCAGTTAACAGGCTGTGAGGATTCAAATGCCTCTAACTATCCTCATGAGCAAATAGCTTACCATCCCTACTCATATTTACGCAGCGGAGAAATCCGTAAAGCAAGTGACCCGTGAAATAACCCTGTTGACGAGTATGAAGTTCCTCTTTGCAACGTTTAAAGGTGGCCTCTTTAACCATATGGACCGCTTCATCCAGCTTCAGCCTCAAGTCATCGGGAGAAATAAAGCCCTCCGGGACAGGCAGGGGTTTCTTCAACTCTTCCTTCAGCATAGTGACGCATTCATACACCTCCGAAAATTCTTTTTTCAACTCTTTCTCCTTTCCTTCCCAAGATGACTTCTCCTTCTTCAAGGCAAAAATATCATCCTCATATGAAGAGCAAAGAGATTTGTTCTTGCTTAACGCTTCCTTCAACTCCTTAACTTTATCCTCTAAAACCTTTTCTCAAGCCAAGCTCTGTGCGAAACTAGCATGAACCTTCTTCAACTTCTGCTTTAGAGCGGCTAGAGATTTATCTCTCGCCTCCAACTTTTCCATTAACAACACTGCGATAGCTTGCGCGGCATCCACCTCATGCCAAATGGAAGGAAGAATCTTCGAAACCTAAGTAATGAAAATTTTGCAAGTCATAACTAAATCCCCAGACAAAAATAACCGAGAGGAAAAAAAGAAAAAGCTTACCATTTAAACAAGCCACTCGGAGAAAAATGAGCAACCCCTTCGTTGTGGCAGGTAACAGTAGTCATGGGATTCAGATAGCGAGTTATAAAATCCATCGCCTCACTCATTTGTATGGGTTGAGGTAGAGGTCTTGTACTGGCCCCTTCACGGGTGGTATGAATAAAAAAAAGAGGATCCGGTCACGTTGAAGCGGCTAGAGAAAGACATACCCCCACGATGTAGAGGAGCGGTAGGAGCTGTGCATTGAGAATCAGTAAAAATAGCTTGAGGGAAGAGCTATAGGAGAAACTCAGACACTCGACTTCACCAACGACGGATGCATCCTATCAAAAAGCGCTAAATCATCACAGAAAATAGGGGGATTCGACGAAGGTTCGGACACCCTCGTGATAGGAAGTGTCCAGGAAATGCCATCGTCCCCTTCAAACAGATCATCTATTGAAAGTCGTTTAACTACCAGAGATAAACCGGCAGACATGTCCTCTGTAACAAATATAAAAAATAAAAATAAAAAGAGGAAAAGACAAACATATAATATATATATATATATATAAGATAGTCAAGCGATCCTGCAATTGACAAAGCATACCAACATGAGGAAAATAGTCGTCGCAAGTCATGACTGCTTTACCCTTAGAAAGAAAAAGATGATCATGGTTAGAAATGTCACGACCTACTCATCAGAATAAATGCAAAGCAACTTCATACAAAATAGTACCTTGAGACGGGGGAGAAAAATCCAAACTCCAATTAGGCGGAGAAGCCAAGGTCTAAAAAGCGGCAGCGGGAGAAGCCAAAGTCCCGACAGGTAGGTCGGAGAAAATCTCATATGTTGGAAAAACAGGAGACAATCAAACATGAGAAGTAGAAGACAGGGACTCAACGGCTAGAGTTGTCTTGACATTGGGCATCGCAGCAGGTGGTGAACCAGGAGCAGTAATGGGAAGAACCACTTCCATTGCTAAGGCAGTATCTTGAGACACTAAGGTCTTCAGGTCCGGACCATCGAAACCATCGCTAAAAAAAAAGGTCGTGTGACGAGCAACGGAGGAGACTCCTTCATTTTCCTTAGGCGACACAGCAACTTCTAAATCCTCATCCTCAGAAGCCTGTGACATATCACCAAAAGAAGACCCGCTGGCTTCCGCGATGGATCTCGTCTTCATGCGTGAAGAAGGATGGGCAGTTTTAGAAGAAGAGGCAGAGGGTGACACCGCAAATTTTGACAGTGATAAAACTATAAGAACACGAAAACAAAAAACGCCAAGTCATTTGACGATATTACTCAAACAAAAAGGAAAAGATAAAAGAGGGAGAGATAGCCTTACCAAACGAGGGTTTGTCCTCATTCGATAGAGAAAGGAAAGATTTGCATTCCCCTTCTACGTCTATCAGAGAGATTTTAAACAAGTCGGTTGTCAGGCACAAAACACGGTAATGATTGAAGGAAGAAAGGCGCACGGTGTCAAGTGCCATATCGAAAACAAGAGAAGGATCCATTCGGTACGAGGGTGCCTCAAGGACTCTCCAGGTAAGTGGAAAATCCCATTTTCCCCCGATGTTAGGGCTAGTAAAAAAGTATTTATCCTTCCAGCTACTATACGAGATATTTGTACCTACTAGAATCTTCTTGGAACGGTCTCTATGACAAAAGAAATAAAAAAGTGCACCTGCGGAGGACACGCATACTTTGAAAATAGAGAAAAAATCTCTTCACGGTATACTCCAATCCACGAGCCAAACACCACAGAACCAAACCTGACAGAATGATGAAGCAGTTGGGCGTGAGTTGGCTGGGACAGATATCACAGGCCTTGAAAACTTCACAGTAAACGGGAGGAAAGAAGGATCGAAGCCCATCGCTGATTTTCACATAATAGATGGTCACACAGTCGTTGGGGGGATTATCTGGAGTAGGGATTTGTAGCACTAAGTTCCTTGAAGAAGCTCGATATTCTGTAAAAATGGCTTGCACCTCTTCTTCGGTGGCGGTGCTAGCCACGACGTTCACCTTTTGGAGGTTGCGGGGTTCCTCCGGCATAGCAACTTTACCAGACTTTTTTCCTTTCTCGCCAGTCGACGGAGCTCCGCCTTCATCTCCGCCTGCCTTGGCTACACCTTTCCCCTTACGAGAGGGAGCTGCAACACCGTTCACTGCTGCACGATCCCCGAGAAATAAGGAGTCGTTACTCAACTAACGTATCCCCCACTACAAGAAGCAGTTATTGCGTGACCAAACCACTCCGAAGGGCAAGGGCAACCTAATAAAGGAAGTTGGAGAGTCCCAATAAGGAAGTACAAGTCGGATCTACAAAACTACCTTGCAAAGTTCCTACACATTCAAATGAATTTAGAAGGAACTAGAGGGACATGTGTTAACCCTATAAGGATAAACCATTGTAATTACACAATGACCACGATGGCTAGCCCAAAAAGCAAAGTCATCAAAGAGGTAAATATCACTGGGCTTGGATGACCCGGAAAACTTACCATAATTACGACACCAAGAAAATGCGAACAGAATACATGATCCACGTGGCACTATGAGTCTTGGATGACTCTACGATGCCCCACATGATTAACGTTATTCTCACGCATACTTCTGATACTTTACAATTTCCGTATCAAATTCCACGATGGACTACCTCGGAGGAAACGATAAAAATGATAAAAACCCGATAATATGGATATTGAACAAAGACATACCAGGTGTCCGGAGAAAACAACTCAAATCAACAACCAGAAAATCACCTGTAGCAAGACATGCATGCAAATGAGCGCGTCAGCATATGGAAAACCATTTGTCCATAGGGATACATGCATATAGACAACTGCATAACTAAGAAAGCTCTATAAATAGGAGAAGTACTCTGCTATTAAGGGCAAGGAAAAACAGAGAAAAAAAACTACGTAAATAGAAAATAAAAAATAGAGAAAGAAAATGAGGAATAAAATATACAATTACTTGATCCGATAGTACGAAAGATATTTTTGTGGAATCACGCAAGGCGTTCGGACACTTTAATATTTAGTTAACTACTAAATCATCGAGTGTTAACAATACCACATTTCATTATGGTATGGGCTCATTCGGTTGAATCTACTGGTATATAACAGCACCGATCTCCCCAAACTGAGTCGATACGACTCTAGCACCTTATCATAGTATGAAGTATGCTTGTGTTCTAAAATCACACTCCAAACTGGGAACTAATGGTGTGGCATAATATAGTTGAGCTGTATTTGGTTAACCACTAATAATAGATGCTGACTTAGACATGTAGTGATATGTCATTGGAAAGTCACATGTGTTTATGTAACAACGCCTCGAGTGGAATGCAATTTGGAGGTCCGAAGAGAAAGTTATACTCAAAATGGTACAACTACGCAAATCTGGCGCAACTACAGTATACTAAGCCCGAATATTACCTTTAAGCCCCTCTACTAATGCCTATATATACACCACCACCCCACCCCACCCCACCCCCCCACCCCCCTTCGGCTCCTCACAAGCAAAGGAGAGGAAGAGAGAAGCTCTACGGTAGAACAAAAAAAATAGTGGAACACAGAAGAGTGTCGAGCAGAGAAAATGGTCGAACATCGAAGAGTGTCGAACAGAGAAAAAGTGTCGAACAGAGGAGAGTATCGAACACAGAAGAGTATTGAACCCGAGTCAGCATTGAACCCATAGTAAATGTCGAACCCTCGAATCCAAATAGTATCGAATCCTTATATGGTCTAAAAGCTACGATGAGTCAGGGTCCCGAATCAAGAAGCGAATCGATATTTCGATCAACCAATAGGGAGATATGATCAAAATTGTGAAGCCGCGCAATGCAAAACTAAGTGAACTAAATCGTCTGACCGATGCTCGACCCTTCAAAGGCTATTTGAAAGAGGCAAATGAACTACGTTCAGCTTGATTCCCTGCTTGGGATACGTAGACAGTTTGGCACTATTCCAAGTTCAATTCGAAATCATAATAATCCAATGCATGTTGTTGTGATGCTTGGAGTACAGGTGTGTAAAGGACTAAGTTGATTTTAACACAACTATGAATCAGTCTGATGTGGAATGTCTTATCAACCTGCGAAGTTGACAAACGAAAGCATGCCACATCACACTACATTCTGGATACTATAATAGAAAGAATAACAAAACGAGTAGAGAAATTTTCTTCTTTTCTTTGACGTGAAACAACAAACGAACTCGATAATAATATATGTTGAATCTGAATAAACTATAGAATAATAGGGAGAATTACATAACTTCCCTAATGTAGAGTTGTTACAGTTATTACAGGAATCTCCTCGTTTTTAAGAAATTACAAACGCCCTTTGCGGCTAATTTTATATGAGAACTATTAATTTTGTTGATTGTAAAAGTATACCCCCAGCTGCGGTGGGTGTTTGTATAAGAACTAAGAAGATACCCTTGGGTATGGCTAAGGGCTAACCGCTAACTCGAGGAAGATCTTTACTTATAGAAGTTTGAGTTGAGCCCCTACGGCCAATTATACAGTAATACAACTTATAAAAAGTAAAGATTCTTTGAAACAAAACGGATCATATTGTCTGAATAATTACATGCATACACACACAAAAGAAATCTGAAGTAACTGCAAGCTCATACGGGAAGAGAATTCACACATGTTGCGTTACAAACATGAAGAACTAGAACCGGATCCCATGTTTTATTCGACAGATGCAACTAACAAGCCCCAAATCCCGTTGCCCTTTATCACATATATACATTGGATCCAACACTAGATCAAAACTAAGTGGGAAAAATAGTACCTGCATACATAAACACTCAAATCTGCACTCACCTTTCTACTTGTCTAAGCTCGATATTTAGCTACATATTAATTAGAACAAAGAGTTCACCAATTGTGATTACAATAAAGTAGTACTGGCCACCGCATAGTCGTGAAGTTCACCCAGCCCCAATCATCACCGCTCTCCATCGACCGAAATTCTATCAAATTGCAGCAGCAGCAACTCTAGATACCAATGCTATCTTAAGCTGTTCTTGCGAAGAGAAGCGCTCTCCAATTTTCACCGTGGCTTGCTGGATCATCAAATCGTTTACGACAGACATACTAGCATGATGGACATCTAAGTCCAACTCTTTAAGAGCCACCAACAGCTTCGCTGCAGGGTGATTCTTCTTACTACCTTGAACACGTATCATTGCATCTGGACTGATGATCTTCACATCTATATCCATATCAACAGCCATGTTTCCACCATTGACCGGTGGAGGAGGTAGAGAACGGTTTGACCCTTTAGTTGACAATTCCTTCTTCACCGACTCGAGTTGATTTCTCAAGTCCTCATTTTCCAGCTCGTTTTTCTGAAGATTGGATGACAACTCATTGATATAGGAAATGGCGTCACCAAGTAGTGAAGCTTTGTCCATTTTCGACACATTTGGTACCACGGCTCTTAGAGAGTAAAATTTCTGGTTCAACTTCTCCCTCCTCTGCCTCTCAGCCTCCACATGATTAAGAGGCTCCTCCCTCCCGTTTGCGGGTTTTCTTCCCCGTTTTTTGGGACGTTTCTCGGGTTCGACAGCTCTACTACTCTCGACCTCCTTCAACACTGACACTTCAAGATCAGAATGATCCGACTCAACTAGACCACCAACATTAGCGTTCTTGACCACACTCGAAGAAGGTAAGATGACACCCGAAGTAAACGAAAGGATACCTTCTTCATTACTCCCCTTTGAAGTTGAAGACCTCTTCTTCTTCTTACTATTGTTATCATAATCATCTTGAACCCCAAGTAAGCTCTTATTCCCATCACAAACACTACTCTTGGCGCTCCCACCAAAATTCAGGATCTCCCCTGACTCCGGCTTGCAAATCCCGTCATTAGCACTTCCAGTTAACACAAACTCGGAGAAATTAAACTCCTTGGCAAGAATTCCCTGCGATGCTTGGTGCTGTGGGATCTCAGCAAAAGCACTAAAACTCGGATTCTGATTCTGATTCGGATTCTGATCACTCAACACAATATGCCCACCACCACCATTACTCAAAGGAACTATCAAGCTCTCATTGACATCATTATTAATAGCAGCATCATTGTTATGATGATTGTAATTGTGATTCAATGGCTGATCATTCAACCAGAGCATCGAAGGATCGTTATCCATACCAGCCCACGACCCCAACCCCGACCCCCACCCCGTACCCGTACCCGAACCCGAACCCACATCCAAACCATTAAAATTAAAAAACATCCTAACCTTACTAATTAGATCCAACCCCTGCAAAATGACCTCCGTGGACCCAATCTCCAACACCCCACCATTCCCCAACGGCACGCAAACAAGCGTCTGTATCCCGAACCCTACCGCCTGCTTAGCCCGATCACACTGTGCCGCCGCGAGCCTCTCCTTCCCCGCAACCCAAACGGGACACGACCCGTATATTGCCTGACCCGGCAAACCACACCCGTTACCAAAACACTGCGTCATGGATATCAAGAAGAACCACTCGGTATCCGTCACCTCTTCGTCCACCACCACGTCATCGTCCGGTGGGGGACCACCGGAGACGAGGGAATTGAGCTCACGGAGGATCTTTCTCCGGTGCTCCTGCTCGGAGGGGGACGACGTTGTTTGGTGCTTGGACTTGTCCTGGTCGCCCTTGTAGTAGCCGTCAGCCCAGGTGAGGAAGGAGCTGGTGGGGTCGTCGGAGGATGACTGCCAGAAGATGACGTAGGTCCACGTGTCGATGGAGTGTTCGATTAGGGATTGGAGGCGGTGTTGGAGGGTTTCAGGGTTGAAGTATTGAGGAGGAGGAGGAGGAGGAGGAGGAGGAGGAGGAGTTGGTGGTGGAAAGAAGAACGAGGGATCTGATGAAGAGATGAAAGCTTCCATGAAAGAAGGTTCCATGTCTGTTAGTAAGCTCATCTTTTTTGTGGGTTTTTGTAAAGATTGGATTTTTATTGTTGGGTTTATTTGATTTCCATGAGTGAAGAAGTAAAGTGGAGTTGAGCTTGAGCAGCACAATGGATGTTCATGGTAGTGGTGAAGGTTGAAGGAGAAAGATAAAAATATGTGTGTGTGAAGAATTATTGGAGTTGGGTTTTTGGAATTTATTTGGGATGACATTTCACCTTAATTTAGGAGTGGGGAGTAGGTGGGGCCCATAAAGAATTGGAATATAAAAAAAAAAATCCTAAGTTTATTTGGTCGATGGGAAATGTGGCAATTTGTTTCTTTAAAAAAAACACTTTCTTCTAGTAGAAGAATTTAATTAAGAGATGTGGTAGAGAATTTGTTGTTTTGAGTTCATAGTATTTGCCCATAAGAAGACAAAATTACAGTTGCCGAAAGTGAGATCAAGTAATTCTTTATTATTTACAGATTAGAATTAAAAGCCTTGTGATGATTTTAAGGCTAGATTGTGAGAACATGAGAAATTGGGTATTTTTTACTATATGTCTATATCTACTTATTTAGTTAGTTGGTAGAAACTAGAAATAAATAATATGTTAAAACTAGTACACGCGATGACGATCTTATTCAATTTGACTTTAGGTTTGAGTAAAGCTTCAAACTTAACAAATTGCTAAATGATTTTGATGTTGAGGGCTCAATCATTATATTGAGTTGAATTTACACATTTGATATAAATAATAAAATCAACTAATTAGATTTATTAATTCTTGGGCCTATTAGATCCCAAGATAATTTTGTGATTAAAAAGGTGTTAAGTATTTTTAATATTGTAAAAGGTAGGAAGATAATCTTTTGCAACATTCTTTAATTTGGACCATCCTTTAATTTGTTTCTCTTGGATCGGTATCGGAATTGAAAAAAGTTCTCTTTTTTCATGGAAGCTATAAGCTAATGGCAATTTACCCGCTCTTTTATTACAGGAAATAGGCAATTGCCATGTTGTAAATAGTAATTGGAAAATCACTCAGTGCGTTATGTGAAATAAAATATAAATAAGTAGACTACTCTATTTTACTTGCTCGTTAATATATTTCACATAATACAATTAATTTTTCCATTAATTATATTTTAAAAGATTAAGTTTGCTTATTTCATACAATATAGGAGGGCGACCAAAAACTCTTTTCATGGAAACATATTTTTAATCTGAACTCTAAATGAGATCATCCTATCTATCTTTAGTTCCTTCTTTTCCTTTTCTGTTTATTATTCATTATTTTGTCTTTCTTTTCTTTTCTTGGAGATCACAACGTTCCCGGGTTGTTTTAGCTTTTTACAAATGAGGAAGTGAATCTTCTTTAATAAATTTTTGAAGACCATTGCATTTTCGAAAATATTTTGTTTCACATAAAAACAAATCTGAGATAATTAAATATTGTGTTGATGAACCAATATATAAACCAGAGATTCGTTGTATGTTTAATGATCTGACATATAGAGCAACAACTTAATGACGGCGGGGTCCGAAGTGTTGGGACGCTACAAAAATTATCATATAGTTTATGGCTTATGATTAAATTGCTAATTAGTGCTCCATTTAATTCATTTGATTTATAGATAAGATTTTCTGTGTCCTATTTGTATTCTTTATCTTATAAAAATAAATATATAAAATTATCTATATACTATTATATAAAGAAACTCATTGTAACACCAATCTTTTGATTTCCAACTTTAACCTTTGTGTTTTAGCTATATTGTAAAAATTTCTTATTAAATCCCCAAAATAGCCTTACAAATTAAGTTAGACTAATTAAATATATTATTAATTATAATTAATGACTTACTTTTTCCATAATCTGTTTTTCTTCCATTGTTCTACTCATAATTAATGGAACATGTTATCTAGATAAATCTTCTTCTTTAACCCACATAGAATGACATTGAAAAAAAAATTATGCTCGCGGGAACCGCGCGCTACATTTGCTAGTAGAAAAGAAAAAGAATCGTGCTCCATTTAATTAAGAATCTAATAAATCACAGCTTTTGAGCTAAAGATTTTTGGGCGGTTTCATTGTTCTTGAAGCGTCAATAAATTAGAGAATTTGCTACAAATGGAAGGGAATAATAGAACAGTTTTATGTCCAATAGTGAAAAAACAAGGGAATAAATAACGAGGCACTCTTAAATGGTGGTTTCTTACTAAGAATTAATATAACAAATTATGCTCTCATTATGCATTTATTCTAAACGGATTCGCCATAAAGAGATACTTTTATATCCACTGGCCTGTCAAAACGTAATAGTACATCTCTTTTATTATGAGTTACTTAATAGTATATCTCAACAACAATAATATTTTCGAAAATTAACCTGTTAATAATAAAAGTTGACTATAGAGAAACTCTTAGAAGCCGTTTTGGTTCCAATATTAGATTTATCTCAAAAAAGACGGGTAGATTAAAAATTAGATAAAAAAAAGCATATTTTTCTCAGATATCTATTCTACGCTTTGTGTTTGGTTCACAGATAACTCATAATCTCAGGCACAATCCAAAATTATTATAATTATGAGATGATTACATTTACACCTCCTGAGGTTTGATGTAATTACAAATACCTCTCCTCTAGTTTGAAATTTACAATCACCTCCCACCAAATTAAAATTATAAATTAAAATTATAAATGAACTTTAGTTTTGCCCTTTGATCAATTGAGTTTTAAGGGATTTAGCACAATTTTTATTTAAAAAAAATACTTGATATAATTTAAAGAAATAATTAAACGAACACGAAAATAAAAAAATTTCAGGAATTAATGTTATTATGTTATTACTTACTGTATAAATTTTAAAACTACATTGTTCATTAACAAAAGAAGTATATAATATTGAATATCTCCTTTTTTATTGGTCTAAAGGAACTATTGGTGTGAGTATAAAATATATGTGCACGCCTTAATGGTGGACAAAATTAATTACGTGTTTATATTTTGGAAACCATTATATTAATAATTTATTTTCAAACGTAGCACAAGAGATAACTTATATTTTAATTCACAAGCTAGAACATTGAGTAATCAAGTTTTTTATTAGTCTAAAGTATTGGTGCGAGTATAAAATATATGTGCAAGCCTTAACGGTGGACAAAATTAATTACGTGTTTATATTTTGAAAACGATTATATTAATAATTTATTTTCAAACGCAGCACAAGAAATAACATATTTTAATTCACAAGCTAGAACATTCAGTCATCAAATTTTGTATTGGTCTAAACAAACTATTGGTGCGAGTGTAAAATATATGTGCACGGCTTAACGGTGGACAAAATTAATTATGCGTTCATATTTTGGAAACGATTATAGTAATAATTTATTTTCAAACGTAGCACAAGAAATAACTTATATTTTAATTCATAAGCTAGAACATTGAGTAATCAATTTTTTTTACTAAGATTTTACAACTAGTAAAAGAGGAAATAGTTAAATTGTTTTACAAATTTCAATAATGACGGTAAGTATATTTTACTATTATTTTAAATAATTATTTTAAATTTTATGGAGAGCTTTAAATAAAGACTGTGCAAACTTTATCGACTGTAGTCATCTTATTTAACATTACATACATAAATCTCCAAAATTCATGGCAAAACTTAAAAGTTCATTTATATTTTTTGATTAGAGGGGAGGCGATTGTAATAGGTATCTAATATTACACCAAACCTCGGGAGTCTTCTTCACCACTACAAACTAAAAATAAGTACACAGTCACTTCTAAACTACGGGCATTTTAGCTTAAAGAAGTATATGGGTGATATTAGGTTAAAGTTGTAAAAATGTGTTTGTAATTAATATCAGCGTATAAGTTGAATGTTACTAAATAACCACTAGAAACTAAAACATAGGTACATAGTAAGATCTTGATTATGGTTATTTTAGCATAATGTAAAATTACGAAGGTTTATACTACATCGTGTCAACGAACCACGGGTTGTATCCTAAATATGGTACATGTTATTAACAGTTAGGACTACAAGTTTTTGATAACGTAGTTATTGTGGTGTAATTTAAATTATAAGGTTAAATTTGTAAATAATCTTTTAAACATTATAGCCTTAAATTATAAAATTAAACTAAAAAATCAAAAGTTTCATGTCAACACTACTTTCTTTATATCTTAACAGAAACGTTGACGTGCGGTCCCGCTTGATTACCAATTTATTTTAAGTATGATATAATTAATTTGTATGGAAAAGATTTTTACTTGAAAATGGATAGAAAAATTTATATCTTAGCCTTTTTTATGTAATGAGAAGAGCTTATTTTTATATTTTATAATCCTTAATTTCTTACTTCTTCAAAATGCCCCCACCCTAATTAGGTTAATTATAATTATACCACTAACCCCCTCCCTAAAAAAGTAGGCTGGACAATAACAGGAATCTCGTATCCCGCGAGAACTGGAATTTGATTCTCGTTCCCAACCCGCAAGACGCGAGATTCCCGTTTATACCATTCCACGAAATTTTTTCGTACAGAAAATTCATGCGGGATGGGTTTAGGGTTTATACCATCCCGGGAGACGCGGGATTTTCCACACGAGAGATTTTTTTGGGAACTGAATGGAATCCCGCAAAATGTCGTCATGCTTCCATCCCTAATGAGAATGTTTAAATAATAATAAAATTTAATAGTTTGTCAGGGATTAAATAAACAAATAAAAATATTGGGGTCAACGTGACTTCTTTATATAATAGTTTATAAATATTATAATAGTATATAATAGTTTACAATAGTACATGAAACTTAGCTTGAAATTACATTTTTTTCTAGCGTATATGAGTACACTCTTTCGCCTCCGTCCTTAATTTATCAGCAGCACTACCCTTGAGTTCGATAGTTGTTACACCACCTCCGCAATTGAAGCGGCAAAAAAGCTACGCTAGGACGTATGAAATGACAAATAAAATAAGCCTTCAAATACTTACTTGTAGATTCATTTTATTGAATTTCATAAGGCGTAGAATCGTCTTTCTATGTTAAAAAACACACACACAGGCCTCGCTAAAAAGCACACAGAGGATATTTATTTGCATCATAATAATATAGATGAATAGAAGAAGTTTAGCAATAGAAGAATTTCTTCCCCTTAATTCTTTGATTGATGAAGTAGCATTTGTGTAGAATTCAATCACCATAGTCTTCTTAACTTCTCTCAGTTGTTGTGCAAATATCCTTCAACCCATATCTTCAATTTGGTCATGAAAAAGATCAAAACCTTTCTCAACAATGAATGACTCTGTCATGAGTTTTTCTTTCTTTGCTAGTGCATCATTCATAGTCTTCTTCTTGCATGGTTGTTGGTGTAGAGATGATGATGATTCATCCTCGTCCGACCTTGAAACGTCCTTAAGGCGTTTGTTTGTGTTTTTTTGCACTGCCATGGTGTTTTGGACAAGTAAAACAAGTGTAAGAAGAGAAAAGAAAATAATAATGAAGAAGAGTAGCTCTGGAATTTACTTTGTGTTGGGAAATAATGACCTAACCTCTTACTTGACCCTTTTAAATAGTATATAATACATAAAGGTATAAGTGGACTAGGATTCCACCATATAGGCAATTTTGAAACCAAGGAAACTTACCCACATAATTCTACTAGTATTAGGTAACATGCTAATACATAAATCCCATAATATTCTGAAAATGAAGGTAAACAAGTAAGAAAACTTATTCTAGAATCAGTAGTGCCCCAAAAACGTGTTGACTGAGTTGCGTTATTGCAGATCGTGCCTCTACAACGCGCATCTGAAGCGCGATCAGACTTTCATCAACTTTCTCGCGGTTTTTGTCCAGTGAGTTGAGCGATTATAGCGTGAATATTTCACATTGCTCAAGACTTACAGAGAGTTACGCGATGCTGCTGCGCGATGTGTTGCGTCATGCTTCTCCTCTCTGCTCCAAAACTATTGTTGTCCGATTTTCTGCAAAAAATAGACACATTTACATTATATCTTCAAGCTTCTTCATGCTATCATTCTCTTACGACTTCCTACAAACACAATCAAAATTGATATAAATCAAATAATACAAAAAACAAACTAACAGTAAAAAAGACAATGGACTCAAAAACAATAAATTTTTGGGTTACCTCCCAAACAACGCTTAGTTGTTTACGTTGTCTAGCATGACGCTACTTTAGTCTAAGGTGTATCAATCATTCCATTATGGTTAAATGGATGCGCAAGTTCTTCTTCCTTAATTATCTTCTTGATTGGTGGTTCTTTTCGGTAAATCCTTTTTTCCAACCTTAAAATTAACATGTTCGTTGTTAACTTTTAAAGTGACCGTCCATTCTCCTACATCAATCAAGGCATTAGCAGTTGCTAAAAATTGTCTTCCAAGAATTAATGGAACTTATACTTTTCACTCATGTCAATAACCACAAAATCAAATGGAAAAGTAAATTTACCAATCTTAACTATAACATCTTCTATTACCCCTTTAGGATAACTAACACTCATATCAGCAAGTTGAATTGTTAAATCAGTTGCTCTCAACATAGGCAGTTTCACACATTCATAGATAGCGTACAACATGAGATTAATACTAGCACCTAAATATCATAGAGAATGTTCAAGCAAAGTATCACTAATGGTGCAAGGTATTCTGGTAGTCCTTCTAGCACTGGAAATGTAAAAAATCTTTGGACTCCAATCTCATCCATTCTTCTCCTTACTATATTCGTGTCTCTCAGATATTGAGCATACCCCGGTACTTGCATTACTAATTCATCAAGTGTCATTGTTCCCGGTAGATTTTTTAAAACTATACCAAGTTGCTCCACGTGATGAATTCTCGAAGGATATGGTATAGATGGATAACTCTCCTTCATCACTGGTTCTGACTTTACGTACAATGTCTTCTTCATTGGAGACCCTATTTACTTGCTTCCTCGGATTAGCTTCAGTGTTACTCGGTAATGCTCCATTTGGTCGAGTGCTTAACTAAGTAGCAACCAAGCTAAGTTGTTTCTCAATGTTTCTTAGTGTGTTGTCGGTGTTTTGACATCTCACCTCTATTTGCCCTATTCTTGCATCAGTTTTTATCATATAGTTGTACAATGTTTCTTCAAGATTCGACTTCTCGGTTGGCTGAAATCAGTTTGGCTTCTAAACACCCCCTTGTTGTTGTTGGGTTGTTGACCTTCCCAAGAAAAATTGGGATGATTTCTCCATCTTGGATTGTAAGTGCTCGAATAAGGATTATTTTGCCTCGAGTAGTTTCCAGCATAGTTAACTTCTCCATGCATCACGGTATTTACTCATTTGCATTCATTGATCGGGTGACTTCCTCCACAATTGTTGCACACAATGAGTGGTGTATTTCCATTCATATGCTTCAATTTTGTTTTGATGGCGTCCACTTGAGCTGTTAATTGAGTAATAGCGTCAATTTCATGAACCCCCATCGTTCTCTTGTTAGGACCTCTATCAAGACTCTATTTTGATATAGTTGATACAATCGTCTATAATAAAGCAAACGCATATTCATCCGTCATTCACATATATCTCCCTCTTGAACTAACGTCTAGTGTATTCTTGCATCTAGTGTTCAAACCATAGTAGAATTATTGAAGTAGTACCTCATTACTGAAGCTATGTTGTGGGCATCTCTTCATCATGCCTTTGAATCGTTCTCATGCTTCTAATAATGATTCAGTATCCAGTTAGAAAAAAATTAACTATTTCACTCCTCATCTTTGCAATCTTTGTCGGTGGGTAAAAGTGTTGTAAGAACAGTTGCACCATCTGCTCCCATGTCGTAATACTATTGTTTGATAGCTTGTTCAACCATCTCTTAGCTATTCCATTCAGAGAAAACGGAAATAGTATCAGAATTTCTGAATTAGAACTGAGTTGAAATACTTATAGGCCCCAATAAAGTCTTTAAGGTGTGTCATCGGGGCTTCATTCGCTCCTCCTCCAAATTGGTTTTGGCCAATCATAGAGAATATGGCTGATCTGATTGGTTCATGATATTCAGTTGTAATAGTGCATGATCCAGTCCCGTCAAGCGTTAGCAAGACTTCTTGTTTTGTCAGTTTAATAAAATATCCTCCCCCCAAATTTTGTCCAGTATTTTCTTTAATTGGTGTTCCTTGTTGTGCGACATCATCTCCAGCGTTCGACATGCTTCTTCCTTATTTTCGGTTACGTTTGCAAGTTCTTTCTATTTCAGGATCAAATGGTAATGGTGTAGCATTGTCTCTTCTTGTCATGCACCACTAGTACCTAAAATAAAATTGTAAAAGCAAGCGTTCCTCCAAAATCAACAATAAGAATCACTAACAAATATATATGTTACTCCCCGGCAACGGCACCAAAAACTTGTTGCGTGCATATGTTTCTTTAGTATTGTCAATTATCTCAATGCATACAAAATCGCAAGCATACGAGTCAAGTAATAATAAAATGGTAAGTAAGTATAACTTGCCCAAGTATCGAATCCCCTGAGAGTATGTATTTGCCAAATAGTAAATCTTATTGCTGAAATATTCTAATGGTTTCGTGGTTATTAAAATAGTGTGGAACTAAACAATAACTAAATTGATGCTAAACTAGAGATGCAAATTAAAAGTACCAGAAAGATGTAAGTAAAGAATGAAATTAATACAAATAACTAAAGATTAACTAACTAACTAACTAGAACAGAATTTAATTGAATGATTGAAATCTTGCTAAGGTTGTAAAACAGATTAATAAAAGGTCTCTAAGGATCAGATTTCATTAATCGGATACGTGTACTTCATAGACAAAGTACCAATGACTCCTATGTTTTCCTCTATCTGTTGATGGTTATTTTGTCTCCAAATTGATGTAGCAAGTTAGCCACCTTTCGATGCACTAAAGAGCCCTATAATCCCTAATGATGTCAGGCGGTTAAGCACTTTCACCTCACCAGAAGTTCACCATGTCATAAGATTCATACAGTGTTTTAGAAGTGAATTAGGGTTACCACTATGATCTAGATTCTACGAACACGCTAATGTCGAAGGTCTAAAGATTTATTTGTTTGATCTACGACGCAGTGCTGTGTTAACAGACTCCTAAACATAATTTAAGATAATACTAGGTAGTCTAACATCACTATTCTGCCCCATACAAACGCGTGCATTAAACAAACCAAGTAGCATAAGTAACAAATTACATCCAACAAAACAGAGTCATCAATAAATATAATCAAAACATAGGTTCAACATGTATCCATATAAGATTAACTACATCCTCCCTCAGATACTGAGAGGATTAACTACTCATAGTCATAGCCAAAACACAACAATTCATAAATAGATTAATTCAGTAAGGAAAAGAAAAGATTAACCTTCTGATCTCATTGTTGTTGTCCTCTACTCTAATTGATGCCTCTTTGTGTTCACCTTCTCCCTTCGACTATGATTGTGTTGCCACGAGCAGTGGACTTCTTCTCTTTTCTAACCCTATGATGCTTTTTTGTATGTTGCTGTAAGAGGTTGTGTCTCTTTGTAAGTGTCTCGTGTCCCTTTTTAGCTGTTGAATGAACCCTCTTATTTGTAGTTTTTCTTCATGTTCTGGGATTCTTTTATGGTTTCTGTCGTTCAGGCCCACATTCTGATAGTTGTGCAATTAGGGATGCGCGATTGACATTGCGCAACCGTTGCGCGATCTCTCTTTTCCAGTGCTCTTCACATCGCGCTGGTCTCTGCCTCTTTTCCACGATCTGCTCTATTCACTCTGCATTCTGGAATTGGTAGCGTTATAGCCCTTTTGCTCCTTGTTATCGAAAAGTGCTGCAATCCTCCAATTAAGCATCGTTTTGCTCTGACTCGACTCAAACTGCAAAACTAATGAAACAATACTAAAACAAGTAAAATTACAACTAGGAGTTCACAAAAGCATAAGAAACCAGGTATATAAATCACTACTATTATCCATTTATCAAGGACATCACATGATTTTAAGTTTGGGGGTGGGGTGGTAGCTACACTGTTTGTTTTACTTATTTTTCTATATATTTAGATCTATTTTTTTTTTTTGGAATAGAGTATTAGAATGGAATTTGAAGCATGAAAGCATGAATAAGTAGGAATCTATGATAGTATATGCATAATATTGTATGAATTTGAGATGAAGGAATACGTCAATACCTTTGGTACATCTTGGGATATATGGTTAAAACCATGTTTCAGTTTTATATACACCTTTCAATCTCCTGTCGTATATACTTGGAAAGAGAATATTGCTTATTTATGTGAATATTGTAATGAAGCATGTGATTATAACTCTTGAAACAATTTGCTTGACTATTATTTGAGATAAAAGTAAATGTAAATGTATTGAGGAAATGAAATAGGTTGTCGTTTAGAAAATTTGAGCTTTATCCTTTCAAGCCAAGAACCCGTTATGAATATAAGATTATCTACAGAACCCCACTCAAGCCTTTTCTATAAACTTTTTTTTATGAAGCCTACTTTCCTACCATGAGCCGAAAAAGAAAAAATCGTATATCCATTTCTAGAGATGGATGTAGTAGATTGGAGGACGGATAAGGTAGAAGCTCAAAACAAAAGCATGAGCTAAAAAGAAAAATCTAAATAGAAAACAAGGATGAATAATAGTGGACACAAATAACTCGCGCAAAAACTTTAAGTTTAAGGGTGTTTCTCGAAAAATCATGAAGTATAGGATGGTTTAAATACTTGCGAAAATGAAAAAGCAAATGAAAAGATGTCAAAAATGGCCTAAAATTTATGGCCAAAATAAGAAGTCACAAACAAGGGAAAAAAAGAGTAATACATGAGTGGTTTACTACATGCATCTCTAGAACTCATATATGACTCTTTTCATTATAGCCCACACACAAGCCTACATTACAAGCTTACAAAGTCCTAAATGATCCTTAACATATGAAATCTACGTGAGTCAATGGCAATAGAAGAGTGAAGAGTGAAAAGGAAAGTGATTACATGTTAAGAGCTATGTTTTTATAAGTTTTCAACATAAAAATAACTTTTATGCATCAACAATAGTACCACACACTATTAGATCACATGAACGGATGTGAAGATGACTGTATTAAACTTGATGTGCTCATGTTCATTTATTCTATCTCATCTCTTGTTCTGATTGTAGGTTGCATTTAGAGAATTCCCGCTTATGCATGTTGGCATGTCAATAAATACATTCTAATTTAGATCGAATGAGTTAAGTAAGTTTGCTTGAGGAAAGAAAATGTTTAAGTTTGGGGGTATTTGATAAGCATATCATTAGCGTAATTTAAGTATCTATTTAGTTATGTTTTTGAATACTTATGATAGCATATTTACTGTTTTAGTATTGTTTTATATTTTCTTAGGAAATTAAGGAGTCAAGACAAAACGAGGCCAAAAATGGATGTTTTGGACAACAATTGGTCAGAGACACTATTTCGGTATGTTCAAGCGCTACAAGAGCGCTACGACACTACAAGAAGGGGAAATACCGAGCATAGCGTGATTGAAGAGAAAACACCACGAGACTGCATGGAGGAAATTAGAAGGTAATGCGATTACCATCGGGTCGCACATGTGGCGTGTAATCAAAGCCACATCGCGCGGGGTCGCGCGGTTAGAGGAAAATTGGGCCTCTAGTCAAAAACCCTAAAACACAGCCCAGAGCAGAGAAAAACTATAAATAAGAGGCTTGATTCAGCAGTTAGGGTACAACTTGCACAATAATCTTCATAGCCTTTACAACCACTTTTTGAGAGAAAACCGTGAGAGCTGTCACCGGAGAGAAAACACCATCAAAAGTCTTATTCTAGATTAGTCGAGTCATTGTTTGAGAGAAGATAATTTGTGAAGAAGAAGATAGCAAAATGGGCTATGGAGAGAGTCAAGCAACAACGTTCCACCAGATCCGAGAAGCTTTTCTTTACTTTTTTACTTTGTCTATGATATTTAATTCTTTGTTGATTGTTGAACTCGTGACTATGAGGAGCTAGCCTACTCGTTGTTTAGAGTAGGGGAATAACTCTGATATTATGAATATATTTATTTGCTTTACTTGATGTGTGTTTGATGACCTTGAATGTCTAGATTGAATAGTTACTTATGATGTGTGACTAACCTTACTCTCGCTGGGATAAAACGAAAGCACCCGAGTGGGGCCGCCTGCTATGTAGAATGCTAAGGGAGTTGAATATATATGCGATTTGTGACTTTGGATTTTCAAAAGCAACTAGTGCATAACCTTTATCACACTAGATCAATCTTGACTATGTACGTATTGTAAGCATGATTCAGATGAGTTAATTGGATTGCAGATTCAATATCTCTTTTAAATCAATTGAAAACTGGGTTGATTTCATTAACACGGTAGGTTATTAGAGACTCGGAAAGATGTGGTTTGGATAGTTCCTACCATATGTCACAGATTCATTAGACATGCAAACATCAAATAACTATCAAGTATTGTAAGTAAACGACCATTTGACCAAAATGAAAGACTAAAGTCTTATGACGACGTGATTTTTGCCAAATTCCAACGTTTGGAGGGTGAAAACGTCTTTTTTTATTTTTATCGGGATATTTTTTGTCAACGGAGTCCGTTTTCGACAAGTGATACCACTTTTTCAAGCGAAAACGATCATTTGACCAAAAGGTAAGACTAAAGTCTTATGGCGATGTGATTTTTGCAAATTCCAACGTTTAGAGGGTGAAAACACCGCATTTCTATTTTTATCAGCACTTTTTTTTAAGATTATGGAATTTTATTTTATTTTTCATTTTTTCATTTTTGTGAATTTTGGGGGTTATAAATTATAATGTATTTTATAAAATTTGAGGGTATTTGACTATTTGAACAATTTTAAAAGTTTAGGTTGAGTTGAAATTGGTTTGAGAATTTCAACCTAAAAAGTTCTTCTTAGATTGAGAAAAAGTTGAGGTTGATTGAGATTGAGTTGAAGTTGATATAGGATCCATATTTGTGGATCCTATATAAACTCAATCCTATCTCAACTCAACATTTTGGATTTCAACCATATTCAACGAGTTGAACCATATTGTCACCCCTACACATCGTGTCAGTGACGAAACCCGAATTGTATTCTAAATATGGTACATCTTATTAAAAGTTAAGACGACAAGTTTCTGATTATGGTGTTAATTTAAATTATAAAGTTAAATTTATAAATAAATAAACTTTTAATTTTATAGTGTAACTTAAGTTATGAGAATCAAAAGTTTGTTGTGGATACTACTTTTTTAAAACTATGTAATAGTATAAATATGACAAGGCAGGTAGTACATGAAACTTAGTTGGAAATTATATTTTTTCTGATGACGTATATGAATGAGTACACACCCTTTTAGGACTGTTCAATGGTTCCACGGTTTGGTTAAACCGTGGAAACCAAACCAAACAAGACAGTTTGGTTTGAACCATTGTACATATTTGCTATTGTGGTTCGGTTTGGTTTCGAACCAAAACTGTTTTGGTTTTATTGCTAAGAAACCAAATTAAACCAAACAAACCAAACTAAACCAAACAAACCAAACCATTGAAAAAACAAAAAAAAATGTTAATTTATAAAGAAAGAAGCCAAAACGTCAACACACTTACACACAAACAAAAAAACCACATAACCCACTCGTCGGTTTTCCTACATCCCTAATCCCCAATTTTTCTAAATCCTCAATTTCCAACACCGAACCACCAGCACGAAATAATAAACTTCATATTTGACCCTCTAAACCTTGGAATTTGCCTAAAATTACGTGGAGGTAAGGACTTTACTCCTTACGTTTTGCTCGGGAGGCTGTTTCTACTTAGAAAAGTGGTATCGTTTGTAAAAAAAACTAACTCCGTTGACTTTCTGGTCAAATCTCAACTCATTTGGATCTTGAATATGTTCTTCTCAATCTTGAAATCATCATTTTTCTACACTTCATCACTTCTCGTTTCAAGAAAGTTTAGTTGTATGCTTAATTAATGATCGAATAGTCATTAAAAGTTGCATCTTTAAGTTTGAATCGCTAATGGGTTTTGTGAGTTTTTTCTAAAAATCTTGATTAATCTACTCTAATATAATTTTAGTTCAACTTTAATGAAAAAAGAGAGTATTACAATTTTTCTTTAAAAAAAGATGACTTTATTTTTTCATAATTGAACAATTTCTCGAATTTATTTTTTTTGGGTTTAACCGAACCAAACCATGAAACCGTTTAAACCAAACCATACTGTATGGTTCAGTTTTGGTTTGGTTTGGTTTGGTTTGGGACCAATAAACAGCCTCACACCCTTTCGCCTTCTTCCAGGGGTTCGGTAGTTGATACTTGATACACTTACGCCTCAGCAATTGAACCGGCAAAAAAGCTAAGCTAGGACGTATGAAATGACAAATAAGCCTCGGAATACTTACTTTGCAGATGAATTTCATAAAGGGTAGAATCGTCTTTCTATGTAAAAAATAAATAAACACACACACAGACCCCGCTAAAAAGCACACAGTGGATATGTGTATTTGCATGATAATAACAGAGAGATGAATAGAAGAATTTTAGCAACAGAAGAAGAAGAGCCATGGCTACCGACACCTCCTACACCGATAAGAATGCCATTTTCCGTAAACTCAAAGCCAAATCCGAAAATAAGGTTATCAATATTTTCTCTTTTATTTTGTGATTTGATAAAATTCTAAGATCCGTACAATTTGCTTCTCCATATAATGTCAGATGTGTTTCGATTGCAATGCTCGGAATCCTACATGGTCGTCGGTGACGTATGGCATATTTCTGTGTATTGATTGCTCCGCCGTTCATCGGAGCCTCGGCGTCCACATCAGCTTCGTTAGGTAAGAATTTAATTGTGCACTGCTGATTGATCATGTTATTTTATTACTTCGTGATGAATATTGGTGACCGGTAGCAGCCATGCAGGAATTTTCGATGATCTTAAAATGCTATATCGTCCGTAGCTCAACGGAGCTTTACGAGTTTCCATCAACGCTAGAGGTGTAAATGTAATTTATTCCAAAAATTAACACCAAAATGCAAGAAAGAAATTAACAGTTGTTATATATGATATTGATAACTACTATCTTAAGCTTGCACTATTAGAAGCCAGAGGAGGTCGATTTGTTCAGATATTTTTGTGGTCAGTTCGCTTTGAGAATGACATCAGGTGGTAGTATGGGGAAAAAAAGATTGGTTGTTTTTGGCTCTTAGGCAATAAACTTTAAAGCACTTAATCTATCTCGTCGTTTATCATTTTTTGAAATTTTGTAGATTTATGGGAGACAAATCTGAAAATTGCAGGTCTACCAATTTGGATTCATGGACTCCTGATCAGTTGAAGGTGATGTGTTTTGGTGGAAACAACCGTGCCCAAGTTTTCTTCAAACAGCATGGATGGTCTGATGGAGGCAAGATTGAGGCCAAATACACTTCAAGAGCTGCTGAATTATACAAGCAATTACTTTCCAAAGAAGTTTCTAAAAGCAACGCACTCGAGCCAAACTTACCTTCATCACCTGTTGCTTCTCACTCACCACCTTCTAATGGATTTTCTCATATTAAAGTTCATGATGCCCCAAAGGATGGTTCGCCTATGAAGAATGAAACTGCTGAGGCTCCTTTTTCCCCACGAGCGTCTCAAACAGTTTCCTCAATGACTTTCAAGAAGCCTCTTGGTGCAAAGAAATCAGGGAAGACGGGTGGCCTAGGTGCTCGAAAACTCACTAGCAAGGTGAATCTCGCCATTCTGTTACCTGAATTATCTTCAATATGAATTTTTTTTCTCATTGTTTTGCAATTTTTAATCAAATGTTTGCATTTACTGCAGCCCAGTGAAAACCTTTATGATCAGAAACCTCAAGAGCCACCTGTACAAGTTTCTTCCACACACTCTTCCAAAAGTAGTACTAGTACTACCCCTAACGTTGGTTTATCATTTCCATCACGATTCGACTATACAGACAATGCTCAACCCACTGAGATGAGCTATGGAAATGCTCGTGTAATCAGCCACGTAATACCACCCAAGTCCTCAACCTTTTTCTCTGAATATGGCATGGACAGTGGCTTCCCTATGAAGATCATTTCAAGCTCCTCAAAAGTTCAAGTAAGAGAAAATTATTGTCGAATTGTTAATTTGGAAGGACAAACTTCATCTTAGTGCTTTAGAAAGTATTTTTAAATCAAGTAAGAGAAAATTTTGATTTTGGCTTGAAGTTATGGAAATCCTCAATAATTGGTTAATAGTCTCGTTATTTTGGTCTGATCGCAACTTTTTTTTACTTTGCATTAGTTTCACGGTCTATTTAACCTTCTGTCTTCTTGGAGGTGGTGTTAGATTGAAGAACATCTTTTTATGCCGACAAACAGCATTAAGCTTTTCATTTGGGAAGTTTGATTATTCATCTTAACTGGTATTGCTTGGATGTTCAGGATACCATGACTGATTTATTTCTTTGTTGTCTGCTGTAATATTTTGCTGTTAGGTTGAATACCAAAGTATCTAAGACATGACTGAAGATTTTTATGCTTGAGATTTTTCTTGTTTAATTTTTTAACTTTCAAATCAGGTTGAGGAAACGGATGAAGCAAGGAAGAAGTTTTCTAATGCCAAATCTATATCTTCAGCCCAGTTTTTCGGTGTCCAAGACAAGGCTTATGATTCTGAAGCATCAGCTACCTTGCAGAAGTTCTCCGTATGTCTTAATATCCTATCATATATCTTTTCCTTGTGGTCTTGGTCTTTTGTTTATCCTATTGCCTGATATTCAGACTTCATAAAGATGTGAGAACCGTGTATGAGATTTTTTTATTGGTTCTTGGTATGAGTCAATGCTAGCGATGCATGAAAACAAAGGTTGAGAGCTTTATAGCCAATACTAGAACTAAGCTTTTTTCTCCTGATTTATGTCGTACACCTAACCAAATATAAATTACGTTGAATCAAGAATGTGCTTTCTTCCAACTGACGGAATGTTTTGTTTTTTAGAGAGAGAAAGAGAGAGAATACGGAATGTTTTAGTTAAGTCCTTTATCATCAACTACGTCTTTTTATATCACCTGTTATCCAAGCTTTTTTCGGTTGTTTATTTATCTTGCATATCATTTCAACAACTTTTACTTGTTGTACTATTGGATCTGCAGTTCATCATATCACGTTGCTGAATCATCATAAAAGTGTTTAGGAACCAATGCCTACATTTCAATAATTCTCTTGGTTTTGGAAAGCAGAATCAACTAGAAAGTCTGTCTTCTGTTTGGAACGTAATAGGTTTCTGCAACTATATTTAAAGGATACACATTCATATGTTTGCATAATTCCTTCCAATATCAAGAATCAATGCCAGAACTATTGTGGTCATTTAGTGAGACTATAGAATTATAGAGCTCGGTATTTCTCTTGACAACATGATTAACAGAAGCAGTCGGTTACACTAAATAATTGTGAAGGGAAAAAAAAAAATTGAACTGTACTTAGGTATACTTAATTCCTGCATATTCCACCCCATCTAATATACCTGGAAACTGGGTTATGCCCCCAGTATGCAGTTAGTTATGTCTCTCTTGTGCTGTAGGGCTCATCGTCAATCTCCAGTGCGGATCTATTTGGTCACGATTCGAGTTCCTCAGCAGATCTTATGGGAAGTGATCTCATCAATAAGTTGTCTTTCCAGGTAAAGCCACATTTAGTCTTTCCTTACTCGGTTGCATGAGTTTACTGAACGTATTGATTTAATCTGTAATATTCTTCAAAATCTCGTCTAAGCATCTTAACTTTTCCCAAATTTCAAGATTCTCTAACTTTTTTTGGCTTCTTATCAGGCACAACAAGATATCTCGTCTCTAAAGAATATTGCAGGAGAAACAGGGAAGAAGTTAAGTTCTCTGGCATCCTCTTTACTAACAGATTTTCAAGACAGGGTCCTGTGATAGAATACTACTGTATTTTACATGACGACAAGTATGTCTTATCACCTGCCAGTAATTTTTATTGTTCTACAGAATAAGATTTGATAACTACATAGGTCTCTGACATGCTTGTGTTTTTGATTCCACTAGCTGCAGAAATAGGTTTGAGAAGGGAAATGCGTTTTTGGTTAATATGTTCCTTTCAGTCAGCACTTAGTTTTAGTTTTAGTCTAGATTAGAGTGAATTGAGGAAAAGAGGTGTACAATCTTTATCTATTTCTATTTGATGATATTGTACTATACTGATGGAAGAATATTGGTGTGAGCCCATCAAGGCCAAAATACTATTAGACAAGTTGGCATAAAACAGTGCTTTTAAATATCAAAAAGTGTTTCAACTCCACTTTTAAGTAGTTCTCTTCCTTATGTACAAGTAAGCAAAAAACATTGCTCTAGTATATTACATTTGTTTATCTATATTCCTATACCTCTATCTAGCTACTCCTCTGCGCCGCCTCAGTAAATGCCATTTTTCTACACTTACTGTACGGGATATATTGAAGTAGGCAGAATTTTGTCATGTTGTTTACACAAAATCCCTGCTTTGGAAAGGATTACCTTCTCGATATCAAAATTTCTGTGAATTTCTTCTTTCTTCTTTGAGCTTCTGAACCCGTTGGCGCAGTCTTCTTTGATGATCATGAATCTTCCATAGGCCATGACCCAGAATAACCGATGAGTATATGCCGTGTGTTATCATAGGTGCAAGAATATTGTTTGTCTGTTACATGTACCAAACAGGAAATTATGTTTGAACTCTTATTTTGTATCAATGCAACCAATCAACATTTAGGTGAACAGAAGATTACCTGATTCCACTCAAATCCCAGATAAAGAGCCAAAAGTGCCTCTAGCAGAGGGGAGTATATCTTCTTCAACTGCCTTCGTTCATACCATGCTGTGATAGCCAATTTAAAGAGACAAATACGCCATCAATTATATGTATATAATGGATGATTACATCTGAACATTTTTAAGGTATGAATAGTTGCAGACGAACCATGAAGCTTTAGAAACATGAGAAATTACTGTTGCAACTACATAAGTAGGTTCTGAGAAAACCAAGATATAACATATTTTGAAGGGAATGGTATGGACCTGAAAAGAGCTTTTTTAGATCTTCATGACCAGATCGTGACTTCAGTACTGGTGCAACTACATATGTGGGATCTGGAAAAGCGATATGGGTTCAGATAACGCATTAACATGGAGTTACATAAGACTATTTCGTAAGAGAAACTCGTAACCAAACCTTTAGGAGAGGCAGCCACGTAATACAGTGACCCCGTAAGGGCAGCTGTAATAACAGCAGCAAATGCTTGTGCAAACGGAACAAATGGAGGAAGCACACCGGTCTGGACGAGAATATGTGATTAGTAAATCAGTTACTATTAAACGAATTCTTACAAAAAGGAAAAACTTGAGCCATCTTTACCAATGCTGCCATCCCTCGAGCACCAGCAACTAAATCACTGCTCCTCAAAAATATATCTGCTAAGGCTCCCTGTGAAGAGAAAAGATCACATCTTTAAGGCATTTTCACATGTCGATAGGTTACATTACATAGTGTCCCTTAAGAATCCGTAACAGGCAACATGTAAATGCACGACATGTAATAAGCTTGAACCACGCACGGGCAAATTTTGGATTGACTTCAAACTAAAACTAACTTTCAAATAGTATTCAGTTCACAGGAGTTTGAATAAGCTAAAGAGTTGACCTGAACAGCCGCACGGTAGAAAAGCTCCTCTCCAACAGAGCTTGCAGCAACAATGAGCATAAACTGCCATGCTGACATCCCATAGAAAAAGCTTCGCAGTTCCTCATCCTCGACATCCCTGATTGCACGAGCATGAGGAGATACCTTTACAATTTCATCCTGTGGAAAGAATATATTTGGTGTCACAAAATCGACACTTGATTTTAGATATAAGAAAAATTGTAGATGGGTCAAGTCTCTGTTTCACGCTATAAGTATAATAATGACCTTACTAGTAAAGCTAAGCTAATTTTTTCCTATGTAAAAGATAGTGAATAATGAATGATTACAGTACATCTAGAATAAAGAGAAGGGCCATAATCGGAGGAGCTGCATAGCCTAGGCCTTCAACAATGGCATCTAATGAAGGATCAAATCCCCCCGTGCCATCGATCCCAGAAATGGAGCATATAAACCTTCCTGCGAAACCCATCGCGCCATATATTCCTGAAACCAGGCGAAAATCTTCATCAGAAAGTATTTAGAGGAAGGAAGGAATAACTCACTCTTTTATTATGCAGGTACATACATAATAATCCACAGCCAAAGGTAACAAACAAATGAAGTTATTCAAGCACACGAAACGAGTTGAGGCAGAATCAACACTACACACGAAACGAGAACCCCGAGGTTGTCTAGCTAACGTAGCATAGCGCAATCGAATCATGAAATAGTAGCGCTAATTTTGTCAATCCAATCGAAAACAGATGTAAATTAGTTACAGATATGTGGTAATGCTAATGCTATAACCAATACAACAACAACAACAACCAAGCCTTGAATCCCAATTAAATTGGGGTAGGCTATATGAACCACCAATGAATTTCGTCGAGTCATCAACATGAATCTTCTATGTGGTAATGCTAATGCTATAGCCAATAATACAGTTAAGAAAAAAAGGAGTGAGGGAATGTACCGATTCCGTAACCGAGCCGGACAATAGCTCCAATCTTCTCCCACACAGGAAAATCAGCTGCAGCATCATAATCATTAGTGAAGGTGGTCTGATTGAATGTGGTGACCTCCATACCGGATACGCTGAACCCTCCTCCGACACCGACACCGTCTCTCTCTCCTCCTCCTCCTCCGCCGCTCTCCACCACCTCGCCGCTGTTCCTATCCGCCCTCACCACAAACACACTCCTATTATTATTATTTCTCTTTCCATTCATCACTTTCACCTGCAAAACAACACTATCACCACCACAACAACACAAACTACTTGCTCGGCTGCTATTGCTAAACGACGCCGTCGATGGCGGCTTAGGTGCCGCCGATAACAACGAGGCATCCATTTATTATTTATTATTATTAATTAATATTAGTGGTGGTGGTGGTTAGTTTATTTTGGCAGAAGTGCAGCAGATTGCAGGGTCAACTTTGCATCATGTTGTTGTTGTTATTTTATTGAGTTGAAATGAAGAGAGAGAAAGAGAGTTAAAAATGAATATCCGAATGCACCAATGAGAGAGAGATAATGCCTACGCACTGGATAACCAAAATCACTTCACCTTGTCTTTACTAATTACTCATTACTCATTACTCATTACCATTTTTCATTTAATGTTAACAGGATTTTCAATTATTACATTATTTCAACCAATGTGGTCGGATACCTTTTTTTTATAATTATAATTATTATTAAATAATGTGTAACATATACTTTGAAATTGCTCCTTGTTTTTTAGTCATAAAAAAAGAATTATGTCTTTTTTCTAAAAAGCTGTGAAAGTCCTTACAAATAGAAAAACAAATCTAGGAATTCAGGTTAACCATTTATATAAGATGCATTTCTTACTTTTATGAGTGCATGTGCTTTTTTGTTTAATAGATTTTTATGATTTGGTGTCGGAAGTAACAAGTGAGTGACGCGTCCAGTTAATTATTGACCAACATTGAGTATCAAGTGAGTAACAAATCACATGTTCAATTCATTTGGCTCAATGGCATTAATGTTTTTCAACAACTGAACGTTCTAATCCGTTTACACCATGAGATTTGATTGCATTAAGGAATAGTCTCTGATTTTGTGTTTTGTCGTCCGCTAGCTTGTCATGCTGCCGAAACACTCCACATCATGCTGGTTCTAGGCTATATTGGAACCATATTTGTCATTTGCACACATGTACTTCAAGCAACGTGGTGAGGGAAATGATAGATCTTAGATGATATATCTCCTTGAGGGAATCAAGCCGAATGTAGTTCATTAGTGATAGGTTAATTGTACAATCAAGTATAATGATATGTAGAGTATCCAGTGGATATCAAATGTGGCGTCGAAGATGATATCGAGGATGATGTCGGAAGGGGTATCAGTGATATATATCGAGCCTTATGTCGAGGGTGATACCGAGGATGATGTCGGTGATAATATTGAAGGTGAACGTCGAGGGTAGGTCGGGGATGATATCAAATATGGATATTCGATATCAACAGGTTAATTGGGTAGTAAAATGTAAGTGTCTCTTGGTACGCGATGCGGGGATATTTATAGATTTCCGTCCTATACTATATCGAATACGATATTCGATATAGAGTGGTACATTGGGTTCCATCCCCGATATAGATGAAAATGGGCCCGACCCACGGGCTAGCCCAATACGGGAATTAACCATATCCGTCTCTATCGTTCAAATATTCATATGATATTTTACAGATTGATTTGTGGATAGTAAGTATCATTTAGTTATTCGAACTTTATTGAAAAACAACGGAACGAATGTAGATGCCATTTTTGACAATCATTAAATAAAGAGAAAAATGACAAACTAGCCCCAACCTATAGGCCTTTTTTTCAAAACTATACCCAACGTTTGAAAAGTTGCAAAACTATATACAACATTTACATTTAGTTTAAAACTAGCCCTAACGTTTAAGTCCGGCTGAAAAAACATCATATGTCGTCGTTATGACATCATACTCCGTTTTGGGCGAGGGCAAAATAGACATTTCACAAATATATTCATAAAAAAATATTAAATTTAAAATATATCATTTTTTATTATTGGAAGAAAAAAAACCCATCTCCTCACCCTACCCCGACCCCCCCCCCCCCACCTCCCCAACCCACCCCCTACCCGCCCTACCCCACACCACTGCAACCGCGATTCTGTGGTGGGTTTGGGGGGGGAGGGAGATGAGTTTTTTTTTTTCAGTAATAAAAAATGATATATCTTAATTTTTTTTCTGCATTTCAATAATAAAATATATATATATATTGTTTTATTGATTTCAATAATAAAAAATATATTTATGAAATAATGATTTTTTTTCTTTTTGTTATATATTTATACATGTTAAGGAATTAAATGTCTTATTATTTTTAATAAATAAAGATATATTTTTTATATATTTATATATGTTAAGGAATTAAATTTGTTATTATTTTTAATATATAAAGATATACTTTTTTTATATTTATATATGTTAAGGATACTAAATTGTTTGTAATATATAAAGATATACTTTGTTTATATATTTATATATATATTAAGAAATTAAATATCTTATTGTTTTTAATATATAAGATATTTTTTTATATATTTATATATGATGGAATTAAATATTTTATTATTTTTAATATATAAAGATATACTTGTTATATACTTATATATGTTAAGGAATTAAATGTTTTATTTTTTTAATATATAGAGATATACTTTTAAGAAATAATAGTTTAATTACATTTGATTTAATATAATAATAGGTGAAATAATGATTTTTTCTTTTTTTTTATAAATTGGAAGTGTAGTACCGGTTTTGCCCCTGTAAAATTTAAAAAGTGGCCGAATTTAAACATTATGGCTAGTTTTAATCGAAATGTAAATGTTTGGTATAGTTTTGCAACTTTTCAAACCTTGGGTATAGTTTCAGAAAAAAAGAACTATATTGGAGCTAGTTTGTCATTTTTTTCTTAAATAAAGACAACTCAATTCAATAGCTTGTATTTTGCCTGGCAAAATTATTGAGAAAATAGTTGAGAACAAACCCAAAAATTCATTTGCAACTTTACCTCATGTTGGCGGTGTTCGAGCTAAAATTCAAGAGAGCGGATAAGTTTATGTCATTCAACTAATTTTGTTTAACTTGTGGTTTCATGAATTTGCTATGCATGGGCTCCAACTCATCTGAATGATTAGATTGTAAGTTGTAACTTCGAAGATGCCTGTGAATGCAAGAATATTCTTAAAGATGTTAAAGTCAGATTTCATATTCTCTGCATATTCTATATACGAAAAAAAATGTTTTTGTTTTATAAAGAAAAGACGAAGAAACTAAGGGCTCGTTTGGTTATTCGGTTGGGATTAAGTTATTTAGAGTATGGATCCTATTAAGATCCATATTACTAATATAAATATCAGGTTTGGTAGTTTATAATGGATGTCATATTAGGGAATTGTTAGTGAAACAACACCACCTTTGGTATTACATATTCATCCCTTACTAAGTCACTTAAGTTAATAAAAGTCCATTTTGCCCTCATCATCAATACACTATACTCATATAAAGCCACCCCATGCATTTCAAATCAATTTAGCGAGTCTCCCCAAATCTACGCCTGGCAATTCGACAATGGCAACCAATACCTGTAAGACTCGCTAAATCTTCAAACTTTGATAATTTAAATTTTGTTTTTGCACCTTTTCTCTTAACCAATAAAGCATTTTAAGTCGTAACCACATCAAACATTGTCGAACTCGGTCACATTCATTAAGCATCACTTCAAAATATTTTTGTTACAACAGACACTTCATTTTGAATCAACTCCACCTCTAACATTTAGAACTCAAAGGGGAAAGTGCAAGAACAACTTACAAAAGTACAGTAGCTATTACAAACAGGGATACAATTTTGACGACAATACGAGCTTTGCGCCAGTAATTTGAAAGGTCGCCCATGTCTTATTCTGATCATGGATACAAGAAGTGTAATTCACAGTTGATTGAATCAAACAATTGAGCCGCCCTGTGTTTAAGCTACCCGGTTTTGCTCCATTCCTCTAGCGTTGGAGTTGCCACCCCGACCTTTGTCATGTCATAGATATTTGCTGGAAGATCATAGAAGCATTAGAATTCAGTTCGCTATTCGTAACAATGTTAGCTGGAAAGTTATCATAAAGTGTGAAAACTCATATCAAAAATCAGAAATATAAGGAAGAGTCTATAAACAAAGATACTAATCCACTCGCAAACGTACAACCTAGACATATTTCCCGCAATGTTATTCCCAATAATTCGATAACACCACCGATAATTTCATTTCCCACATTGTCGAAACCGATAAACGCACTTAACCACTTGAAATGGAAACATTAAGCAACCAGACTTACTATAAAATATAAATGAATCAAACCACAAATTCATCAAATGTCCTTAATACAAAATCGAATTACTTTGATCTTATCTTGCAATCAATAAAGGTAAACACATAATCCAGAAAATCAGCTAGCTCAATCCATCAATTCAAGTTGCAAAACACATTATAACAACAGATATGAACTTTATATTAAACTAAATGACAAAATAAATCTTCAATAAACAGAACAATTAACAATTAATTAAGAAAAAATTGATGTTACCCAAATAAAGGGTATCCCACGGCTTCTAGCAACATCAACAGCCTTTACAACATTAGGCACAATAGCTTCTCCACCTCTCACCAGCAGAGGAGCACCTGCCACTATAAAATCTTTCTGCAACAATATATATACATATATATACATATATAATCCACCTTAAAATTGAAACAAAATAAAGTGAATCTACACAAATTGAAGAAAAGGGTACCTGCATGTCAATTACAAGAAGAGCAGTGCTCTTCCACTTCAATTCAGCATCTGCCATTTTTGTCAAATGATAATGAAGTATGGAGTTGGGCTAACAATTACACAAACTTTGGGCAACGCACGACCGACGCGAACAGAAAAGTTAAAATTCTTGGCAAAAAATAACTGGGTTCAGACCAATCAGACGGAAATTGTGGATTCTCCATTGGCTAGGGCTTACTGTTGGGAGAGGGGGCAGATCGGGTTTTTGCTTACAATGAAAAAGTGGGAACAAATGAGAAAATATGGATGTTATACGTTAATTTTGGGGGTATATACGTAATTGCAAGAGGATATTTAAAAACATTGTGGAAGTCATTTTATTCAAAACGGCCTCGGAGCCCAGTTACTATCTGGCCTCTTAGCCCGGGTCACCTTGTTTCAATATGGATGACCCGGTTTCTACTCTTGCCAACCAAAGGAGCTACTAACACTGTTCAACCCATATTATATGGGCCTAAAATGACCTATTAGCATGTACCAAACGAGCCCTAATAGTATTAAGCAAACGCATGTAGAGGACGTTCCTTTTACTATTTTATTTCAAAGTTTAGGAGGAAGAAAGAATATATATATATATATATATATATATATATATATATTTAAAACGAAAATGAATGATTAAAAAATTTAAAGGTGCTACTTTTCTTTATTCATCTTAGATCTTTCATTCTTTCTGTGGTTATCAATTTCGACTTTTTTCTGGCCAAATCTGTAGAGAAATAATATTTTGTTTATTAATCTTGGCTTAAATTACAATGACTTTTTTTTTTGATAACATTAGATAACTTAAATTAAAAAACAAGAGTTTACAAGAGGCGAGCCTCCATCACAAAAAACAGAAAGGGGAAGTCTCTGAAGAGGAATATGTCCTTTCAAATTACAAAATCTGCCCAATAAGAAAGGTTATGGGCCGCTACGTTAGCGGATCTATTAGCAAAACAAAAAATCCAGTTCGGCCAGTTTGTCCAAATTTTTCTGATCTCTTCAATGGAGGCTTTAGCAGACCACTCAATAATATTGAGGGGGTCATAAATCATATTGATGCAATTGAGATCATCTGATTCAATAATGATGTTCTTCAGCTTAGGAGAGTTGAGGAAGTTGGCATGTCTACAGGCTTCAAGGATTGCACAAGCTGCTGCAGAAGTAGAGTTTTTATAGGGGACAGAGTTTGCCATTGCAAATAAGATGGAGCCTGATGAGTTCCTCCAGATTGAGGCAGATGTTGCATGGTTCTGACTGGTAGCTGCATCTGTGTTAATTTTGAGCCAGTTTGAGGGAGGAGGCTTCCAGATCGATGAAGGAGGATGAGCTTTTGAAATCCTAAGATCCATGTGGACTGATGCATGGTTTTGAGCTTCAAGATCAATGGATTTTGCCATGACTTCAGGGCTGGATATCTCCTTCTGATGAGTGCTCTTATTCCTATTGTATCAGTCTTTGTCCATGCAAAGAGAACAGAAACTTTTGAATTCCAAATTGATAGTTTCTGATTGGTTACCTGGAAGCCTGCAATCAAGAAAAAACGAAATCCAATCAACAAGAGTAAGATTCTGGTAAGAATTCAGATCTATAGTCCATTTGGAACAAAACATAAGTTTGAGCACATAATTACAATGGAGGAACAAGTGATCAGCAGTTTCAGCATGATTAGAGCAAAGAGGGCAGGACAAGTCATCAATTTTGAAAATCTTATTGAGTCTAGTTCTTGTTGGAAGAATGTCTGATACAATTCTCCATAACAGCATCTTAAGTCTATTATGCAACTTAGATTTCCAAATTTTTGACCAGATTTTAGGAGGATGGGGGTTTCTGGTTGAAGAAGTAATAGCTAGGAAAGCATTTTTAGAGGAGAAAGTCCCTGACTTAGAGGGGGTCCAGATGAGGGAGGGGAGGAGTGAATATGAATTTTGCTAATTTCTCTTATTGTGTTCTGGGAGAACAAGTTGGAGAGAAGAGCAAAATTCCATTGTCCTGTGTCCTGGTAAAACAGATCAGAGATTAGAAGATTGGGGTTAGAGGTAATAGAAAGATTGGAGAGAGGGTTAGGAGAGAAACAAGGGAGGGTGGGGATCCAAGGATTATCCCAAACTTTGAGGGGAGAGGAAGCAGAAATGGTAAAGCAAGCAGCAGAGCAGATGAGAGTCCTGAGTTTGAAGAGGTCATTCCATATCCAAGAGGCTCTAGAATTACATTTGGCCATGGTAAGGAAATTATTATCTTTGACATATTTGGATCTCAGAAGTTTGACCCAAAGTTTGTTGGAATTATTGGCAATGTGCCAACACAATTTGGCCATTAGAGCATCATTGTGGTTTTTCATGTTTCTGAACCCTAAGCCACCTTGCTTTTTTGGTCTACAAAGGGAGTCACAGGCTTTAAGAGGCAGAATATTCTTATTATGGTTTTCCCCCCACCAAAATCTCATCATGACTGGGTCCATTTTTTTACAAATCCATTGAGGGAATGAGAAAATGGACATGGAGTAGGAATGGAGGGACTGAGTAGAAGATTTTATAAGAATTTCTTTGCCTGCTAAAGAAAGGTTTTTACCTTTCCAACCTGATAGTTTGGAATTAAGGGAGTCCATCGAGGAGATAAGAGCAGACTTTTTAAAAGCAGTTTTGCAAAAGTGAATTCCCAAATGTTTTTCAGTGTGAGAGCATTCTTTAAGATTGAGAATAAAAAGCACAAGGAGTTTGGTTTCAGGAGAAGAGTTAGCACTAAAGTGGACAAAGGATTTGTCACAGTTCATGTGTTGGCTACTCCAGAGACCAAGTTTGTGGAAACAATTTTTTATGGTAGTAGCATTATTTGCATTAGCTTTGCAGAAGACAGTAAGATCATCTGCATATAGCAGATGGTTGATAGCAGGGCTATGTCTAGAAATTTTCACACCAGTAAGATTACCAGAGGCCTCCTCAACAGTCAGTAATCTAGAGATAAGCTCAGCATAAATGAGGAAGAGATAGGGAGAAAGAGGATCTCCCTGTCTTATTCCTCTAGTTGGTTTGAAAAAACCAAACTGAGCTCCATTGACCAGGGTGGAAAAGGAGGGAGAAGATATGCAATTAGAGATCCATTGAATGAAGGAGGGACAAAAACCAATAAGATTAAGAATGGAAATGAGCAGGGGCCATTCCACATGATCAAAAGCCTTAGTCAGGTCTATTTTTATGGCCATGAATTGATTGTTACCTTTTTTACAGTTAAGGTAGTGCATGGTTTCATGGGCCATAATATTGTTGTCTTGGATATGTCTCCCAGGGATAAAAGCTGATTGGAAGGGGGAAATGAATCTGTGGAGGACAAGCTTGATCCTATCAGCTAAGATCTTAGAGATACATTTATAAACAACATTACAGAGGCTTATAGGCCTAAAATGATGAGGTTGACTTGCACTTTGAGATTTAGGAATGAGAGCAAGGAAAGTATGGTTGAAAGAGTTGGGAAGGGGATTGCCAAGGAAGAAGTCTCTAATGGAATTAGAGACGTCTTTGCCAACAATAGACCAGTGATGTTTGAAGAAGAGGGGGGAGAAGCCATCTGGCCCAGGACTGGTGTAGGAGCTCATTTGGAAGAAAAACTTTTTAATAAGATTAGGGGAGGGGAGATTGCAAAGGGAGGGGATATCATCACTATTTACCACAGGTTGAAAAAGGTTCTCAAGATCAGGGGGAAGGGGTAGGGGCCATTAACAGGGAAAGCAGTAGTAAACAAGTTGGAGAAATATTCTTGAAAAATAGTACCAATATCAGTCCAAGTGGTAGCAATATTACCTGAGTCATTCTGAATAGAATGAATGAAGTTACTCTTACCCCTGAAGATTGTGGAGAGGTAGAAAAATCTGGTGTTGGCATCTCCTTCTGCAATCCATTTAGCCTTAGCCTTTTGGGCCCAATGAGCTTTGGTCCTTTTCCTGATCAAGTCCAGTTTAGAGAGAGCAGCTTTTTCTTGAGCCTGAATATCACAGGTGAAAGCCTTTGCCTGCAAGGAGCTGATTAAACTGGTTAGTTCATTTATTTGAGTAAAACAGTTGCCAAAAAGATTGTGGTTCCAGGAGATAAGGGCTTTTCTGGAGTTGTTGAGATTATGCTTGACTTTGAGATGAGCAGAAATCAGAGGGTAAGGTAGCCAGTTATCTTTGATAGTGGTAAAACAAGATTTATCTTGGCACCACATGTTCTCAAATCTAAAAGGCCTTTTTGGAGTGGGGTTTATGATGTCAGTGGTGAGAAGAAGGGGTTTATGGTCAGAGCCTATTGCTGTGAGATGATGGATAGAAGAGTTGGGGAAAGAAGTGATCCAAGAGTTATTAGCTACTCCTCTATCCAGTCTGAGTTGTATGTTATCCAAGTCAGGCCTATGGTTATTCCAGGTAAAGGGATCACCTTTAAAACCAATATCAGAGAGACTGAGATTATTGAGAGAGGAGGAGAAAATGCAGTTGGATGAGCTAGCAAAAGGGTTACCGCCAAGTTTCTCATCTTGGTTAAATATAGAGTTAAAATCTCCCATGAGGAGCCAGGGATTATCATTTGACAGGTCAATGTTGCTTATGGAGTTCCAGAATTCAGATTTTTGATCGGTGTAGCAAGGGCAATATATACATGTGAAGTACCAATCAAGAGGGGGAGAGACAGAAGAGATTTTGGAATGAATATACCATTTGTTGGTGATCAGAGGAGAGAGAGAGAGGTTTGGTTTCCAGGCAAGGCAAATGCCACCTGAAATGCCAATGGGGGGAGAGAAGGAAGAGAGAGACAAAGAGTTATCATTGAGAGCTTTGAACATTGGGTCATTATAGCTGGTTTTGATTTCCGACAAGAACACAATATCAGGCTTTTGAAGATGAAGAACAGCTTCAAGAGCTCGAACTGCCTCAGGTTTAGCTAACCCTTGGCAGTTCCACACTAGAATCTTGAGGGGAATCATTCTTGGACCCCCTCTGGGGCAGTGGAGTTGATATGAGATTCAAGTGATGTTACATTTGTGGATACATTATCAGTTTCAGAAGTAGTAGAGAGCTTGTCATCATCCAAAATGAAGGTATCAGCAATTATGGAGGAATTGATTTCAGGGAGTTGCCTTACTTTTGGTTTGAAAGATCTCAACTTTCTTGTAACAGTAGTTTCCTCAATGGTGAGTTCCTGTTCATTCAGAGTTGGGTCCATGGATGTAGCAAGAGATAGGGATGGATTGTCAAAGGTAAGGGGATGGATAGCTAGGACAGAGTTTGGGATATCCATGACAGAACAGAGAGTAGTTTCATCTTTGTATGGTGTGTCAGCTTCTTGTATGTTGGTTTGAGTTGTGGCATCATTTTTTTGGAGACTAAGCTGGGGTTTTTTATTGTATCTTGGGGTTCTTGCTATTTGTTCCAAGGTTCTTTTGGGGTTTTCAACAGTGGGAGAGTTGGGTGGTATTATTGGGAGAGAAATTGGGAGAGAGGGGTTCTTTTCAGTAGAGTTGACAGATGATGAGGTGGGGTTGTTGGGATGTGATGGTTGTTTCCCAAGGAAGAGTTCTTTTTTGTATTCTATAGGAAGAGTCTTATGTTCAGTGTTAGGTGGTAAAGTTGTGCCAGAGGGACTTGGCATGTCACTGGTGTTATTTTTATTTTTGGCTATGTGGAGGATAGGCATTAGTTCAGCCTCCATGGTGAGAAGAATCGGTTTTCCAGTGGATTTAGGGATTCCCAAACGGAGATTTTGGAGGTTAATGGAAGTGGCAGCTATTGTTTCTTTTGAAACTTTTGGTTTGGGGGGTTTTGGGTGGTCAAGATTGTTCTCAGCTTTAATCCATGGGCCAAATCTAAATGAAGCAGGAGGGACATCAAGAGAGAAAAGTAAGTTACATACCTGGGTTTTATGACCAATTAAACCGCAGTAGAAGCAATATTCCCCTAGCCTTTCGTATTTGATGTTGACCTTGAATTCGGAACAGTTAGCTATTTGAACCATACAGTGATCTGTGACCGGAGTATCGGTGTTGATTTCCACTCTGATTCTTATGAATCTTTTCCATTTTTTGGGTTCAGAGGTATCGGCATGGAGGAATTTCCCTAGAGCATTGCCTAGGGATTTGGCCGTCCCTTGGTTAATGAAATATGCAGGGATTCCATAAGCTTGCACCCAGATTGCAGAATGTGAGAGGTCAAGGTCGTCAAAAGCTTTGTCACCTGGCCATGGAGTGACTATGAGATGGTATCCTTTAAAGTTCCATGGACCTTGGTTGATGATTCTCTCAACTGCCTGGTGATTTTCAAGAACAAAGGCGAGCACATTTTTCTTTATACGATTAGTGTCTGTTCGGTTTCGGATTCCCCAAGCTTGTAGAAGGGTGTTTTTGAGGGCAAGAGTAGGGATTTGTTTATCAGTAATGGCTTTGACGATTAGGGTTCTGGAGGGGTTAATGTTTGGTGTATCAGTAGGGTTGGGAGGGGAATTAGAAGGATAATGGGGATTAGAAGAGTTTGGCAGATTTCCATAAGCAACAGATTCCTGACTACTTTGATTATCCATAGCAGGGGAAGAAGATGACTGTATGCGGCGAAGAGAGACAAGGAAGAGGAAAAAGGAGAAAAGTCCTAGGAAGGGTAGGTCCCACTCTTTAGGAGAGAGAACAGAGAAAAAAAAATTGCTTAAATTACAATGACTTAGGTATCTCCTATATATACACAACTAAACTTAGTCTACAAGAAAGGATTAAACTTATATTACAAGAAAAAGATAAGTTACAATAGGAAGGAAATAAGAATACACTCATGTGCTATCTCTAATCGGCAAAAGGAGATATTGAGTCAAGAGATTTAGGTAAATCTTCAATATCTCTTACACGCTCTCTCAAAAGTGACATGCCATCCGCCAAGGCAATTTTGGCCGAAGCAAAATGAAACGAGTGCGCGAGAGAGCCTTGGTGAGAACATCGGCGAGTTGATCATTTGTGTTAATATGAGAAACTGCGATGAGGCCTGTAGCGACAATATCTCGAACGAAATGAACGCTTATGGCAATGTGTTTCATGCGAGAATGAAGCACGTGATGGAGAGAGAGATATGTGGCGCCAATATTATCAGAAAAGATCGTAGGTTTCATAGAAAGGGAGACGTGAAGCTCAAAGAGGACGTGTTGGATCCACTGAACCTCGGAAGTGGTCGTGGAAAGTGCGAGATACTCGACTTCCATGGATGAATGAGCAACGACTCGTTGTTTGCGAGAGGCCCAAGAAACGGGATTCAAACCAAGAGATATGATATAAGCAGACGTAAAAATACGATATTGTGGGTCACCCACCCAATAAGCATCGGAGTAAGTGCGGAGCGTGTTGTTCGAGTGCTTCTTGATCAGCAAACCGTGAGAAATGGTACCCTTAAGATACCGAAAGATTCTTTTTACCGCAGTCCAATGATGTTCACGCGGCTAAAAAACCGCTTAAGATACCGAAAGATTCTTTTAACGGGAAACGTGATGTCCAGATGAGTGAGAGATAAATATTGAAGTTATCAATGGCTTGGCGATAAAGATGCTCCTCACAAGGAGAAGAGGAAGCTAGCGTGTCCGTGATGGACATAGGCGTGGATACCATCTTTGCGCCATCCATCTTGTGGTGTGTGAGAAGGTCCCAAATATACTTTTGTTGTGTGAGAAAGAGACCGGTAGAACCGGGGATGGCCTTAACACCCAAGAAGAAGGAAAGAGGGTTGAGATGGGTCAAGATCCTTAAGAGCAAAGGTCGTACTAAGCTGGGAAATAAGCTTAGTAATGATGACATATCTGTAACAGCCCGATAATTTCGAGATGAACATAACAATATCAAAGAAACTATTACATGTCTAAATGTTAAATATCTGAATCAAATACTCTCAAAGTACTAAACTAATGAAAAAAGAAACATAAACTTAACGAACTCCAAACCCTAGTGAACTCTGAACGCTCTCCCATGCCAAAGGCTCCCAGGTCACGCCACGTTAGTAACCTAGTTCGTCTTAATCTGGAAGGAAGAAAAATAAACACAAAATTTTACGTAAGATAAAAATCTCAATGAGTGCTCATGCGTGTGTGCAAGTGTAAAATAACATTTTTTTCCTTGAAAAACTTTTGTTTGAAATGGTTTAACAAAATAACTTAAAAGCACACACATGTAATGCACGAGTATCGTGAAATCAATTTTAACGGAAAACCACTTTTTACATAAGAACAAAACCGTATTCTGATGATCGGTGTCCACATTTTTTTGTCGATGCCAGTCAACCTTATATCACCATGCAGACAGCCCTTATCTCCCAGTCCAATGAGCGACCTTGGAATCAATAACGTATGCCATGGAACATACGGAAAGAGTGTACCCAACAAAGACACAACAACCTCCTGCTATGCTTGAGAGGGAATGGGTCAATGGGGACAACGGCCCATACCGGCAAGCATGCTGTCGCCCGACGGTATCCGTGCTCTCCTACACCAAGTTGGATCCAACTACATATCCGATCGAGACCAAGTAAACCAACGGGACACCATTCATCATATCAATCTCAATCTTTTCAAATAATCAATATACTAAACAGTTCGAATACCTAATTTATCCAAAAAACTTGCTTTGAAGAAATAAACGGTTCGAATACCCAATCTACGACAACTTTCTTTGAAGAAATGACAGTTCAATATGCAGAGAGTCATGATTACATATATATAAATATAGATATACATGCAAGCATTCCTTCGAGTTTTGAAAATAATAGAGTGTAGGAACACCCACCTGTAATATGAATATAAAGGTGGAAAAGCAAACGCGCGACAACGTCTAGCGGTAACCACCTTGATTCAATAGACATCAATCATGCTTAAGGGATTGTAGTAATCTTGCGGCTTCCTCATAATACAATTCTCACAAACCTATAGCAATGACAGGTCCGTCTCAATATTACGATCACTTCAATACAAGTATCAAACCTATGAGATTTCATTAGAAGCATGTCACTTCCTACACCATAAGAATCTCGCTCTATCAAATAATAATTGACCAATATACTAACTGACCGACTAAGTTTAACGTGGTGATGCCGCTTATTACAAAATACATTTTGTCAACTTTTACTTAATCATGCTAATTAAGAGCTAATAGATATAGTACTAACTCTTGTTATTTAAAGTAGTTCATATATACTTTAGTTGCTTAATTTGCATGGTTATTGATTACTATATTGTATAATCAATAAGACAGTCTTCATATAATTATTCCATACTAACTTATTCTAGAATAGTTCAATTACTCTGAAGTTGCTTTACTCAAGTTCTTCCTCGATTCAACTTTAGTGTTTTATGAAAGACACAATTCATTTATAAAAAAGGTGCTGGAAAATAATTCTCCCTTCACTAAGTAGTCGAAGATTAATTTAATAAATGACACCTTCTATTTTTTTTTTTTTTGTTTATAGTTTGCTTGCCTTAAAGCGCATAGCTTTATGCTCCCAAACATAAAGTTATGAATTCCAACCAAAAGAAATATTATGTCCATGCTAGTACTAAAAAGAAATCCAACATTAATTGCAATTCAAAGGCCTTTGGTTTTCCTCCGGGTGCAGCCGATTGTAAAAGTAAAATACAATGGAAGTTTCTTTATCTTTCTCTTGAAAAGATTAAAAGACTCATCAAAGTTCTAGATATGTAATTAATCTAGTTGCCTTTGGATTTTAACCGATGGTATTTTGAACTAGAAAAAGAAAACATGCTTAAGTCTTATTTCTACCAAAACCAATACAAAGATGACATTATAAAATATATTACCATGCCTTACAGGCGTCTTTTTCTAATATACTCTAGGCATACATATTAATTTGAAAGCAACCAACATTATAAGATGTTCCAAATTCTGCACTTTCAAGTTACTGTTCACTTCTATTTTCCTTTGCCACATTATCATGCAAACATGAGTAGTAATACAACATAGTAATATCAAAACTCTAGTTTTTCTTATCATGTAGGCCACCCCACCAGTAACTCCACTCAATTTACATAACTTCTGCAAATGAGCTCAAGTTAATTACAACGATTATTATAACCATGTACCTAGAGCAGTAGTATCATTTATGAAACGACTGCAAGGTGTTAGATAATTACCAAGGAAAAAGTTTTGGACAATCGTCATTCTCTTCTTTCCATCTCAAGTATTATTTAGATGTTTAAGTTTTGTGTTATATACTGTTACCAAACTAAATGATGGAAAATGGTCCAGGTTTTATAAAAGCATTTGCTTTATCTTCTCAAACAATGCAAACCGTGCATGCCATCCAACGTTTCCTAATTACCATGTGCGGTTGTGTGTAGTGAGTAGGAGAGCAAGGTGTAATTGAGTGGTAAAATTAGAAATAAGAGGTGGGACCTTGGTAAGCATCACATATTGAAATATTGTATTGTATTATTATATATTATAAATATGTACATATGTGTTGGTTAGAAGATTTTATCAAATCGGGCCAGTACTAAGCTCGGAAGGAAGAGGTGATTTAATAGTGAAAAGTATTTGTCACACAAGATTCATAGTTGAGATATTTTGAATCTTTAACGGAATTTAGTCACTTCAACAAGTTGTTAATTTAATAAGACTACTATTAAAGCAAAGCATAATATTATGTTATCAACATATAGTTATTTAATAATAATGGGGCATCACAATATTATTCCCGGTGATTAATAAGGAGAAAGAGAACGGTATGTCCTTGGAAAAAAATAAATGGAGACGTGTGTATTGAACAAAACTAAGATCCAAAAGAGACGTGTGAAGGGCGTGAAACCATTCGCTAGGAGCTTGCTTGAGACCATAGATGGACTTGTGAAGACGACAAACGTGATCAGGATGCATTGTATCAATGAAGTCGGGCGGTTGTTGCATGAAAACGACATCAATTAAAGTACCATGAAGAAAGGCGTTGCTTACGTCCAGTTGATGAATAGTCTAAGAATCGGACACCGCAATAGAGAGCACAATACGAATCGTGACAAGCTTGACAACCGAACTAAACGTTTCAATATAGTCGAGGCCCGGGTGGTGATAAAATTCTTTGGCGACAACGCGGGCCTTATATTTGTTAATAGAACCACTGAGATTGCGTTTGATGCGAAAGACCCACTTGCAGCCTACAATATTTGAGATATTGTGACGGGGCACAAGATCTCGCATGCCATGAAAAACAAGGGCATTAAATTCTTGGGACATGGTGAGATGCTAATTAGGGTCCTGCAAGGCGGAGGCAACACTCGTGGGCTCAGATGAGGGAGGCAGTGGATGGGCCATCATTAGAGTAATAGCATTAGGCATAAAAATGTTATTTTTGGACCTAGTGACCATGCGATGTGTGTTTAAGTTCGTGGCCTAGGCGGGAGGTGAGGTAGGCGGTGACGAAGAAGGAAAACCAGGTGGCGGTAGTGATGGTGCACGGTGTAGAAGATCACCACGGTGATAGCGGAGCGCGAGTAGCGCTCGGAGCAGGTGGCGGGGATGGTAACAATTGATGGACCAGTTGTGCGCAAGGCGGTGGAGGAGAGGGAGTTGAGACAGACTTAAATGGAAAGATTTCCTCACAAAACTGAATGTGACGAGAGATAAACATGCACTTGGTTGATAAGTCGAGACACTTATAAGCACTCTGAGGCGTCGAGTAACTAAGAAAGAGACACGGACGAGATGGAAACGCAAGCTTGTCGTTCATATAAGGCTTTAGCCACGGTCAACATTGACACCAAAAAATTCAAAGTTTGAGATAGTTAGGGGCCATGCAAAAAAGGATAAAATAAGGCGTAGCGGAGCGTAGAGCCGAGGAAAGTATGCGATTAATGAGAGAAACTGTCTTTTGGAAGGCAAAAGACTAATAGGAGCTCGAAAGATTGGCGTGGTGAAGGAGCGCACGACAGTTTCCAATATATGACGATGACGTTGTTCGGATAAGCCATTTTGTTGCAGCGTGTGAGGGGTCATACTGCGCAAACTGATTCCATTCGATTGAAAAAAATTGTTTAAGAGACATGAATTCCGCCCCATTATCACTATAAAAATGGACATTGTCCTATCGAAATTGTTTTTCCACAAGTGTCTTAAATTGGAAAATATCGCGTGCACCTGAGATTTGTTAGACATAGGAAATAGCCAGCAATATCGACTAAACATTTCAACAATAATGAGATAATAGCAAAAACCATCAATATAAGTCGGTAGGCCCCAAACGTCAGCAAAAACATAATGCAAATGATGTAAAGCTTTAAAAGAAGTATCCACAAACGGCAAGATGCGATTTGCTCACCAAACAAGAGTCATAAAAGTTACCCTTCACCGAGGGAGTCGAACTAATAGGTAAATTAAAGCTAGAAATTAAAAGAGAACTAGACTCGGGCGCTGGATGCCCGAGACGTAAGTGTCAAACATCCTTCGTCATACGAACGCCAAGCAAAGAAAACTTCTCTGGATTCTTTCCTTAACACGAAAACAATAAGGAAAGAATTCCATAGATACATATCGTTGTCATTAGTGAACTGATGGACATATAATAAATTGTGTCGTGCGGAAGGAGCGCATAGAACATTATTCATACGGAAGGAACGAGACTGGAAATTAATAAACGAAGTACTAGTATGAGATATTGGCAATGCATGTGCCATCAGCAAGTTGCACTTCATCAGTGACATTGCACTCCAAGTGATAAGCAAGATTGTTCAAGTCCCGCGTAAGAATGTGAGCTGCACCGGAGTCCACCATCCAAAAGTTAAAAGGAGGGCGGTGCTAAGCAGGAGAAAGCGTATGAGCAACGTTCGCAGTCGGGTTAAGAAGATTTTGCAGTTTCTAGCATCGGGAAGCAACATGATTCAGTTTTCCACAAAATTTGATAAATAACATGTTCACCAGTTGGCTGATAATGGTTAGTGTAACTAGAAGTAACATAACCGGATAACTACTTACCACGACTACAGGACGCACCGCGTCCGCAACGATAAGAACCACGCCCCGTCGAGGGAGCACCTCTAGAAGAGGAGAAGCCGCGACCTTGGGAGGGAGTGGTCGTGTTGGCGGTTGCGACAAGGGTGACGGGCTTGACTTCAAATTGTTTGATATATGATTCATGAGTGAAGAGGGCACTGTGGAGTTCGATAAATGCCAAGGGCTGCTCACGAAGCCGAATTGAGGTGGCGATATCACGGTAGTTGGCACCAAGTCCATTAAGAACGTACACAGAGACGTTGTCGGGATTGATAGGATGATCAAGCATGGAAATTTTATCAACCTTAGTCTTGATGTCCGTGTGATGCTTTGTGATTGAGCGATTGCGAAGGAAGGCGTGTTAAGGGCGTCCTTTTAACGCCATGATGCGGGTTAAAATTCAACATATTCATTTTGATCAAATTAATTATGAGTATGTTGAATTTTAATGTTCAGTACCAACACAAAATAAAGTTTATTAAATGAGATGTTTCAAAACTTCAACCTAACATTAGAAGATAATCTTGTTTTTACATTAAATTCTTTCCTCTCATGAATTTTGTATGTTTTCGTCCTAATTACGTATATCATCATGAAATTTATTTGCAAGAGTAATTAATGATACGTATTGATTGCTATAAAAACTGTTAAGTTTGGTAACCTTTTCATACAAAGAAATATGGTATTAAGAAATCATAAGTTCATTACACATGGCATTCATCTGAATGATGTAGTAGAAGATGTAACACTATTTTGTAGGAGATGATCCAAAGCCTCCAAAGACGGCTTAATAACATGGTGCTTTTAAAAGTAACTTATGGATTTTAAGTCAATAAAAAACATTTATTTCGTGTTTGCAATTCATGCTTTTGCTTCTTCTTCTCTTAAAAAAAATGTCAAAAATAAAAAACCGATAAACATGTCATGAAGTGCTTCCATAAACCGCTTTTACTTATATACTTTTTAAAATTTCTCTCAATATCCTATTTAAGCCTTAATTAATTATAAAGAAATTTCATGATTTCTCTCTTTCCTTATTTACATGATATTCTCTATGATTTTAAATTGTGGTATTTTTAAGAGTAATAAAATAATACTAAAAAACAATGAAAGAAAAGTTAATAATGAAACAGAAGAGAAAAAAATATTTTTTTTCACTTAACAATAATATGTACGACATAATTATGTTAACATCATTCAGATAAAATTATATTTTTAAAAAATAAATGCTTACACTAAATAAATTACCTTTGAGCGTCCAAGGCCTCCATAAGCTCCTTGGCATTATCCCTATTTTGTTCAAGTTGAGAATTCAGATGCATATTCTAACCTTCCAAGAATTCCACTTCCCCATCTAAGGCCTCTATCCTCGGGCCCGCTTGCGCGCTCCACTCCTTCAGAGCCGCAAGTTGTGTCTTTGCGTCCTGCCTCGACGGGCAGTTGTAACGAATATGCCATATCCCCCAACATTGCCTCAACTCGATGGACCAGGAGCCGAGGCTCTGATACCACTTGTCATGGGACGTCTTTGATTATACGAATAAAAGTAATCCATGCAGCTAATAGCCCACGGCTGACTGACTAGAGTGAAACATTAGATTGTGTATATTTTAAATAAGAGTAGTTAAATATTACTGCATTTTAATTAATATTCAAAAACTAATTTTCACTAGCTATTGCAAACACCACAAAATTATTTTAACTACTTTAAGTAACTTTTAAAAACACATTTGCAAACACTCACTACTTTAAGTCAAACGCGATTTTAAGCAGCTTTAAGTAAAAGTCATAAAGAAGTAACTTTCATAAGCTCTTGCAAACATTTCCTAAGTCAGATCTCATCCAATAGTTTTTATGTTAGATCCAGGATACTAGATAGTCTTTTTTTTTTTTGAACAGATATTCGAGATCTACAAAGAATCACACTCTAACTCAGGCCAATGGCAGAACGTGTTATGTTTGTTACGCATGTAACTTTTACCTGCAGGAGGAAAGTGTTGAACTGTAGGAAAATCGAGCATAACCCACATTTATGCCAGAAAGTAGAACCTGTAACTCACCCTTTAAATAGATTTCCATTTTTTTCTTCTTCAGAAAAGTAGTAAATCTCTCAAGACCTACTAACTAAGAAATAACTGAATCGAGATCCGAGCCTACAAACAAGAGATGTTGGATCATCTGTTCAACAAGTTCCGTATAAATATATTGCATTTAACATAATACATCTCAATCAAACGCAGAAATCAACTGTTCCAGAATAATAAAATTAATATTACCTCCACTCCTCCAGTCTCTCTCTGCCTCTCCTAAATAAGGACTACACTTTACAACAAAAATCCGGAAAGAAAAAAAGGAAAGAAAAAAGAAAAGAACGAAACAAATTTCACAATATCAAGACTGTCCCAATTATGGCCTGCAAAAGCAACATTCTCCTCATGTAGTCTGTTGCGTATTTTCTTGCTGTCCCTTCTAACAGGCCATGAATGGACACAGTAACGACTCTGTTTAATTTCAGCATCTAATTTCGTAAGAACCCGCTTTTGTAATATAACGAACCCATTCAACTGTATTGTACCCACTCTTTTCCCAGACCTGTAGAAAAAGAGATTAAAGTTAACATTTTCTTTCGTAATAAACATATCAGAAGTATACTGATATCTTATGAAGCGTCAGGAGTACCTTCAGGAAACGAACACGCAATCCAGATGCTGTAAACATGGGAACCTGCCACATACATGGACTTGGTTTATGAGAGAGAGAGTAAAGGAAAACTGACAAAATATTGGTTTATATCATATTAGAACCCCTACAAAAGAAGTCAACCCCCATCCACAGAGGCCTTATCAAACCATCTTTCTTTCCTCTCCTTAAAATATTTTTAGGTGAAGACATTGATTTCTTAACGACACGTTTGGATGCCCTTAAGAGACCTTATTAACTAAATATGGTGGACTAATATGGTGTTTGGTTTGCTAAATTTTCGCACTAATTAGTAATGAGAGCCCGGTATTAGGTGGGCCATGTATGTACTTTTGGCCTTTAATTTATCTCACCTTTCACCTTCCTAGCTGATATTATTTAATGTGGGCGGATGGGCATACTAATATGCCTATTAAATAATGAATATTTTGAGGGCCAAGGGCATCCAAATGTGCCGTAAGACACTAATTTTATGCTCTCAGGAGGTAGCATGTAATGGTGACACATCTGAAAAAATATCAAATTTACCCTCAAAGAAAGATTGTAAGTGAATGTGGAAAAAGTTGTAAAAGAGCAATAGAGCTGAAGGCCACATGACCGCCACAATATTTTATAAAATAGCCAAACCATGATAACGAAGTAAGGGTAGCTGGTGATGTGAATTGCCCAGAGACTATCAACAGAAACCCACATGTCTTAGTTGGTTAAGAGTGAAGACTCACCAGATTGCGTGTTCTTGTTTCCCTTTCCAACTATTCTAGTTTCTAATAAAGAACTGTTAATGGTACCATAATTTCGAGTAAGGAATATACTAAAGTCAACCTCAGGGGCCAATGAAAGTTCATTTCGTTTCCATTAAAGGTCTTTTTGTTCCCTCTGAATTTCTATGAAACCTAGGCATTTTTTTGAAATATAAGTACTATTATCCCCCGGTTGCGAGAAAAAAAACATATCTTTTCAAACTACCAAGACCATCCACCCATATTCATCCAAGACTCTAGAAGTTTTTAGGTACTCAGCCAGTAAGATCAAGTTTTTAAGGACTGGCAACAGACAAAAACTCATCAAAGAACAATACCTTATGCATGCCAATTATGTAAAAATAGAATTTTATACATAATTCCTCGTAACATAATGATGTCTACGAACTGTGAATACATTCTGTAATATCAAGTAAATTGTTAGGAACCTGAAATTCCATCTGAATTGGAGGCCTAGTCCAAGATTTCTTTTCAGTCATTGTGGAAATAAGTTCTACTTCAGCACTCAGTGTTGGCTCAGTTTGTCCTGGAAATTTTTTAATCCTGCAAAGAACACAGCATATGATAAAAGAAGTGTAAAGTAATAGAAAAGTCATGAGTTTGAAAAAGAGTAAAAAACATTTATTAGCTCATATAGAGATCATTACTCAGTAACAGAGATCTATAGCAGTTAAGCTGCATGTTGTCATGCATGGTCACATAATTATACATGACTTAGATATGAAAAAGTAAGTGGCATTAAACATATTAATTCCTCCACCCAATATAATAACACATTTTTGGGTGTCAACAGTGCATGTGACAATCGGATGTCTAACTGTAGAAATGATTCCAATACCTATTTCACTACAAGCCGTTTAAAATGGATTGTCTTTAGCCATAAACCCATTAACTATCCATTTAATATTATATCATATCAACTTTGATCTTACGAATAGGAAATATGAAAAATTACATTTCCACATCCTAAGAATAGGTCTAATTAGAAAAATCACTTTAGTTTTTACCTTGAGCACCCCTATAGATACAAAAATAAATAAGAAACCCCATTTGAGATTCAGGTGATTATTAGGAAAGCATTATCAATAAACTCCCTAAATTTAGATGGTTAGTAGCTGGGGTGTCTAAGTTTCAAACAGCAGGGGATGCTTCTATAATTACACAAACCTCAGGTGGGGTTTAGCTTTAATTATCCTATGAAATATAAAGAACATAGGTAAACCCTAAAGAGATTATATTTTTAAATACAAAAATAAAAGTATCTTACTCCCAATAGCTACCCAAAACTGAATAAAATGCAACCCAAGCTTTTGTTACACTTTCAATTAGTATCCTCATTGAAAAAATGTCCCCGCTTTACCGCAAAACTAACCTATGACACTCTCCTAAATATATCCACAAAAAGCGCACCATAGATTTTTCAGTCTCACCATCAACTGATTGAATGCCCTATTGGCTATTAGTATTAAGAATCAAGAAATTCCTCATGTTGGTAATTTGAATATAGAAGATAAGATAAAGAAAACCCAAATTAATATAAACGAGTTAAATGTGTACACCAGTTAGTACGCTTTCAGACGGTGCACGTCATCTGTGTTCATTTACATTCTTCAAAATAAATGTGGGGCGAACATCTACATAAGCTTCAAATAATCATGACTGTTGAGATATTTTAAACGATATTAGACACCACGATTAACTGGCCTTTTACTTGTCCAGAAATAATAAGTAAATAAACTGATGTAAGAGAATGAAAGCCATGTCACTTGATGAAGCAAGAAATGCCGATATCACGCGATGTCAAAGAACAACTTACTTCCAGACCAAACAATCAATGGAAGGATTGTATTTTGCTCGTCCAGATGTCACCTGGAAACTTGTTTTTGCAGTTTGTTTTGGTACCGGAATCTTAACAACCACTCCAAGTGCAAACATTTTTGCCCCAAAAACACTTTTAACCTAAATGAGAAAACAGCATGAGAAAAAGTGATTTATTACTGACAGAATATGCAAATTAAAATAAAATGACTCACCTTAACATTCACTTCCATCCGTGTCCGACCCAATTCCTTGATAGTTGGCAAAACCCGAAACGGAAGATTGACCCCCTCCGTTATACGATACCTGCAGTGGCATTTAAGATTATAACATAAGCACTTGAAAATTGAATAAAAGAGAGATCAGGCTTAAGTAAATGCCAAATTATAGTTAAATATGTTTATTAACACCAAGATGGCAAGTAGTGTTGCATATAACATTCTTTATTGTGCTGAAGTGAATCAGAACCTACTCACTGCATACTACACAAAAATGATTAATCTTTGGCTGCAATATACTAATAGCATTTTCCAGGAAAAAGCATAAATAAATTCAGTACACTTCCTCACAAGTACAGAGTGACTTTAATCCACAACAGCAGTTACTCGAATCCACAGCACTGGACAAAAAGATCTGAAGGTAGAATGACAGTATGACAGTACCGCGAAGCTAAACAAACTAACATTAACCGCTTCTCACTTTGTTAAAGTTAATTTTGCCTCGTATTCTTCGATTGTAAGCACCTTATCCTCTTCACTGGTATGGATTTTAAGGTCAATAAGTAGGAGGATGTTGTACTTAATGGTCTCCAGGGAATAAGTGGCATTGCTAAACAAACTTATTAAACTAGAATAGACAACCACTTTGGTAATAAGCCAATACATATTCAGGAGATTAAACGACTTTAAAATATCTGAGACAACAAATGCCACACACGCGGGGGTGGGGGGGGGGGGGGGTGTAGGATAATTATATAAATATGGTTTGCAAGGGTTTGCTGGAACGCCAAACAGAACACAATTAAACATGACATTGCCGTAAGTGATGTATCCTTAACTAATCCGGGTCACAGATTGAGAGATGCTGTCATTACCAATATCCAACAAGTAAATAGTCCTATCTGCAGTATAAGTTTAGTTGAGTTCAAACAGTAAAAAAAGAAGTTTAGTTGAGACAGTAAAGCGTGTCTAACACTCTCGAGCTCTCTAATGGAAACTCCCTTATGCCATACGAAGGCTTTGGTCACTGTCATAAGCTTTTAACTTTCCTACTGGTGTTTAATAGTAATGAATAGTTCAGATTATGAAGAAAAAGCTTATTTGTTCGAAGCCAGGTGCTCCAGTTCAAGGTATAAAATTGAAAAGACAATCCTTCACGGCAAACAAAATTTCAGAGGGGAGTCACTGCACATAGTAAGTTATGTCAATCACTCTGAATGTACGTGGAGATTGCGGCCAAAAAAATAACACGTTTTGTTTTGTTGGAAGTGCGGCAGAAAAATTCAGCGGTCACATTGTTGTGCTAAGAAACCTTATAAAGACACAAGAGATAAGTTAGTTCAGATAAGTGGAATGCTTTCACAAAAGAAGGGCCATCAGGATTTCATCCTAGAAACATTTAACATTCTACGACTTTTAGAAGTTATAAGCCAATAGTTTACCAATTAGGGTCCAATAACATATAAGAACAGCATCAGAAAAAATATTGTCTAGCTTCTTGAGATCTTCATTCCTAGAAACAAGACTTCGTAAATAAGGTTGTGTATAAAGAATTACTCGTATTGAATTTTTTGTTGCGTGGCTGCCAAAATGAGTAACTAAGGAAAAAAAACTATACCATTTTAACTTTGCCCTAATAGACACTTTGATAGTCAAATAAATCCAAAAGAATCAGCTTACTTCATCAATTCAAATTCACCATCTGGAGGAACAAAACTCACGGTCTTTTCTGAATTGAATCTAGTCAGATTTACACATTGATGGAATGTAACGTCATCAAGCTCAATAGTTTTTCCACTGCAAAGCATCATCAGTAAACATAGTTTAGAAGAGGGGGAAATTACCCAGAGGCTCAAAGTGCCAAGCTTGTGCAAGATTAAAGTTATGGAAATTGCGACAAGATAGAAATATAATTGCCAAAAACAACAAGAAGCAAGGAACATGATATAATGAAGGCATCTATTGTACAGCTTCAGAAAAGAAGACAATATTTTACTAAATTAACAGTACAACATAAAGTTATATATTATGGGCGAAAAACATTAAGGTAGCAGTGCAAGTATATAGAAGACAATGAAGTCTTCATTAATTGCTGCACAAACAAAATGTGTATTTTGTATTTAAAAAAAGTCAAAGCACAATCTGTCCAAGTATCCTCATTTCAATCAGTTGGTGATGCACCGTTTCTGGTCCCAAAAACATGTTTCTAGCGAAGTCATAAAATTCCTTTACCCACTGACATGAATTAACAAAGCTGAACAGTAATGAGAATCTATATCACTCCTCATAATTCTAATTTCAGTATCCAACTAGAAAATAGTGGTAAATCCTCAGGAATATACGTAAATTGGGGAAATAGCACCCCCCCCCCCCAAAAAAAATAACAAACTTTGGAGATAATACAAAACTATTGATAGAACAGTTGCATAAACAATCGTGTTATCTAAATGATAAATCCATTGAGAGAAATAAATATTGAGATGGAAAAACTAATGTTTTTTATACTAGCAAGTGGATACATAGCAGCTGAAGCGATACGTAACAGAAACAAGTAACCATAGTCCCATGATTTACTTCAATACACCAAACAAACCAAATATTACAACTAAATGCCCATGAGTCAGGCACATGGCATATAACATTGAAAGGAGATTAGCACTTATTACAACTCCCCAAAGCTGTCTTTCACATTTATTCCATTGAAAGCAAAAGAAAATGTGGCTATATGGATTTAAAAGTATATCATTTTCTCGAACATTGCATTAAATCCTGCCAGTTAATCAGTTGTGTTTGATGGATCTTAAAATGAACAAAAAGCTACCTTTTAGTTGGACGGGACTTAAGTTGCGACTCTTTCTCCAGTCCAATTTTATCGTTTAAACCCAACTTCAAGTCTGGCATTCCAGAAAGGAAGCATTTCATAAGAACCTTCCCTGTGACATCGCAGCGAAGAACACTACCTAGAAAAGACAAATTGCAAATGTATAAAGGAGTATAGGAGTAATTCACAAATATATAATCACAACAAACTGCAAAATTTATATCACGAAGAAGCATAACCAAATATCCCATAAGGACTAACTGTACCTTTTGAAGACATCAGAAGATTCACGCTTTCTACAATATCAAGAAACACCTGTATACGTACATCAATTAGTCCAGCATAATCATAAACCAAAACACACCATACAGTACTATGATTTTGTGGAGAGTGACCTCATTCTTTTTGTAGACTAGACCCTCTCTCCGCCAACCAACAGCACCAGTAACTTGTAGAGTTGCATTTGGAACTGGTTTATCTGTAGGCTGTTTGATTATTCCACAGGGTAAAACATAAGTAATATCCTTACAGAAGAATATAGGTGTAGTATTTGGTAATATATAGATTACAAGAGATGATTTCTCTAAAAGTTCAGCTCAAAGAAAATTGTCGCAGATTCTTACCTTAGATGAAAATGGAGACCTTACACCTTCCTGAGTTATGTAAAGCTTCAAGATCTCAGGGGACAGGTTTTGAGGGTAACCGAAGTCCATAATTTCTGCAATTGAAACGCAAATAAGAAATCAAAAGTTTCATCCAGCTTTCTAATTAGTTACCCCACTTAGATATTCATTAGCAGATTTGCAAAGAAGAGGATCTTATCTTTCTTCTTCATGCCAAAAAACTACATGTGTAGACTAAAATATCCAGACGTGAATGATCTATTACACATACTCATGTGCATAAATCTTTACTAACAATTTATATAAATCACAATACACACAAGAGGACTAGTAAAATAAGACTACTGACAAGGGTATGTTTTTTAGCACAAAAAAGAAAAATAACTACACCAACTATGTCCACAGCTACTATGTGGGTTGACGTACAACACTGCATATTTTAATGAATTTGACAACTAAAATCCTCAGACATGAATGACATTGATGTTCATATCACCAATTGGCAGATCTATATGTCAATTGTCTTACGTGATGCACTACATGCTTCAAAAAATTGACAAAAGACAACTAAAATAGGAATAGAGACTGAGGATCCCAATATTATCTGTTCTTTTAACGTAATCGATGAGCTGCACCAATGAGCTTCCATCAGATATACCTCAACTACTCTGTGGGTTGACTTACAACATAAATTCCAATGAAGGATTTCTCTAACATGATAGGAATAGATACAGATAAGCACATCTAAGAGAACGTATTTATATTGTGACACTTATTTAATCTCCAGTTGGCATACCATCCAAAAGTTCATAAATCAGAACAAAGTTGTTGCGGATAGCATCTTCATCAAAGGCTCCACCAAAATAGGATTTGAACAATGTGACTGCCTGCATAGAATACAGATGAAAAGTCGAGAAAACCAAAGAAAAGTTCATAAATAAATGAACATGTATTCACAACCGCACAAGACCCGACGTATAGAAGTGAGCTAAAACACAGGACAACAATCAACCGTAGCAAAATTTGGAATACACCTATTCAATTAAGAGGAGAAAGTACTGATAACTCGAAATTAAAGATTGAAAAGTGATACAAAAATAATGGCTCTGATTTTCTAAACTACCAGAATTTTTCACTGCCTACTCAGCACTTATCATATATTTCTCCATCCAGAAGAAGTTATATATGAGACAAGAGTTCAGAAAGGCCCAAACGGCTAGAGTAGTTCAAAAATAAAAGCATAAAGTTGGAAATGTTGCAATAATTGAATATACCTCAACAACAAACTTGAATGCACAAGCCACATTGGCGTTGCTGCTGACAACAATCACAATATAGACATTACTAATTCTCATGTAAAAGAAAGAGCAGCCCCCAATCTGTCGAACAGGACATGTGCCAAGTTCCTTTGTTTGCATAATATGCACTCGGAAAGCATCCACCATGTTTCCTCTGATCAGTTTCAACATACGAAAATGTCAGACTACACAGTTTTACGCCAAAAAAGAAATGTATAGGGGCATAACTAGGTATTTAATATAGTTGCCACCCCAATATTTTTCAGACAGTAGAAGCTCAATTAAGCAAGTCATTTACTATTTGAGTTTCATTGAATGGCAAAAGTTATGAGGTTCAGCTGCCAAAATCATTAAATGACGTGTTTGTATCGCTGATTATCAGAGTCCCACTCTTTTAATAAGTTGTAGTAGTCCAAGAAAAGTTAATCTTTTGAATGGTGGCTGTATATGAGTTGTACCCAGTGGATCATAAACTTATGTCTGATTGCTTCAGAATTCATGCACGGTTGTGGATTGGTATCCGCACTCTTGACTCTAGAATTAGTCTAGGACTTCTAATATTTTGAAATTTCGAAAGCTATCTGCTAAAAATAGTTCCAGCTTAGTACGTGTAGGTGATCTTCCTACGACAAGAAAATAGATCTTAATGAGACTCTTGTTCACCAGCATAATCATACGACTTTTGAAGGTTTCTCATACTATTTGAACTTCCTAAAGTTTCTTCCCATGATAAGAGTGAAAGGCATGCTCCAAACAGCTTTTGCTATCATCTTAGACCCACTGATTACAGGACAGACAGTTATCAGCACCTCAATCATAAACAACCAAGGCAGAAACTGAAATCCCTTTTTCCGCGTGTTACATATTTATCAAATACTACTTCATTCTACACTTTCAATTCGATTCGCGGAAATAATTAGGCAACCCCATCGTTTTGCACAGACTAGACAAAGGATCCTGCTTCCTGAGGTCTCTCAAGGCTTCAGTTCAGTAACAAGTACAAAATTAAGCCACTCCAAATCACAATTTCACAGTCAAATCATACACCATGGATCTTAGCTCACAATACTAAACTATATTAAGTGGTGATTTCTCTCACTAAATTCAAAATCAGTAAAATAAAAAGAAAATCACAAAATTCAACAGAGTAGAGGACTGACCCGACGTCATCGCGGTACATTCGATTGATGAGTACATCGCCTCGTAGGTTGAGAAAGTAGATAGCTGAAGCTGCGAGGGGCATGGCTGCTAACAACCGATCCGCTCAGATCCCGAACCGATTGCTCCTCCAATCAAATAGGAACCCTAGATCTCGAAATTTTGACTCAAACGCGAGTGACGAAGGAAGCTACGGCTGCCGCCGTCGAGTGCAATACGGTGATCGGAGGAATATTCCGGTGACACGTGCGTCTCATGTGTGAGAGAGAGAGAGAGAGAAATGAGAGAATGAAAACGGAGTATTTGGTTGATAATACGAACGCCTACTCTGATTGAGTTTGACCCGTCAGAATCGATTTTTTTTTTTATTTTTTATTTCGGACAATTTTTATTTGACTAAGGTGTTGTTTGCAAACTATTAAAAAAAGTTATAATTAGCTTTTTATTTGAATAAGTGATTTTAGGGTGTTTGCAAATCTAGCTTTTTCGGTTATAAAACTTTTTTTAAGCTAAAAAAGCTCACAATCTTCAAGCTGGTGTGGGGGTGCTTTTGGCTTAACTAAATATTGTGAACTTCTACTTTTCCACTAGAATTTGCAAACACCACCTAATTACCTCTTGAGGTTTCAGTGTTTTTTTTTTTTTTGAACATCTTGAGGTTTCAGTGTTATTTGCTCCTAGATTCTTTTTTTTTTTTTTTTGCAAATACTGCTGGATTCTAATTGAGAAAAATCATTATTCTGGCACCTGATCAAATATATATAAACATTTTGGCTTATTCAGGAAGCTCTTGTTACCAATAAAAAACTCACTTTATTAAAATTTTAGTGTTATCCGTTACATGTGACGTGGTATAACCTGAGTCATATATTTCTCCTCCTACTCCTAGAGAACTTAGTTCCAAAGCTCCACTTTAAGGCGAACTTAGTTCGCAAACTAAAGATCTTTAATTCTCGAACTAATAATTCTTACTTGGTTCGTGCACTTTTTTCAGTATCTTTTGTGAACTGGATGAGGTTTAGGACTGTGGAGAATAAATTGGATCGATTGAATGATTCGATTTTCGATTTCTGCTCTAGGATCGAACCCATATTTGATTTAATCCTCCATCTCATAGGTTTAAATTGGATCGAATTGAATAATTATATTTTTTTTTTAAAAAATCAATAAATATATAATAGTATCCTACATTAAGTTAAAAATAGTAAAATATATATAATGCTAATGAAATACTACTAAGTAATTGAAATATATTAACTAAAGTATGGAACCTTAAGTCCACTACGCACGTAAAGTATCAGCTACCTATTATGACTTGTAGTTTAACTACTTAAAGTTGTAATACTTTTGTATCTAATATATATATATATATATATATATATATATTCAAAATGGAACCCCCTTTGCCCAAAAAAGAAGAAGATAAGTCATAGTTAGTATTTAACTGTAACCTATTATTAATAACTAAATACTAACTACGACTTATCTTCTTCTTTTTTGGGCAAAGGGGGTTCCATTTTGAACATTGGGTTAATATTTTGTGATGAGAAACCCATTAATCGTGTGAATTTGTTATAAATTCTCATTGTGTTCATGTTTAATTCAAGTTTTCTTTAATTTTAGATGCAAAGTAAAAAGTTATACAATTTTTGTTCTTTAATATTAAAATGGGGGGGACGAAATCGGATCAAATTAAATCAAAATTAAGTGATTTTGGATAAAATTGGATCGTTTTGAGTCGACCTAATTTCTATCTCCGTTTTGCCATGATCAAAATCGAATACTAACGTTGATCGATCTGAATGCACCTAATAATGTCTATTATTCTTTATGTTTTCGACAAGGAGAGAGAGAGAGAGAGAGAGAGAGAGAGAGAGAGAGAGAGAGAGAGAGAGAGAGAGAGAGAGAGAGAGAGAGAGAGAGAGAGAGAGAGAGAGAGAGAGAGAGAGAGAGAGAGAGAGAGAGAGAGAGCAGAATAAACATGGACTAAATACATTCAAACTTTTATCACAATTTAGTTTGACAATATCTCGTATATATATAAATGGGTCGGTTACAAGAGTATTATAACGAGTATACTGTTAACTAGGCCTACTCTAGCTATATTAGTCTCGAATATGCTTGGTCCAGAACACCTCGAACTGACGTCGGATGCAAGGTAAGATATCGGGGATATATCGGAGATGACGTCGAGGATTATGTCGGGGACAACATCCAATCTTCTATGTCGAAAATGATCTCTTGGATATATCGAAGGTGGTGCATGTGATATATATCAGTGATATATATCGGGTATGATATCGAACTTTATATCGAGGGAAGCTCGATATAGATGTACAGTAATTGCGAATAATTGTAGCTTACCTTGATTGCCAGGAAGCGAGTATTTATAGGCCTCGAGATGCAGGGACCACTCACGTGATGAACAAGTGAGTTGTACCATATCAGGGATGATATTCGATATATATGCCGGAGATGATACCCAACATAAGTAAAATCTGGGCCTAGCCCATTGTAGGCCCAATACGGGAAATACCCATATCATGTAGTCCCCCCCAATTTGGGAACTATTATCTAAAGATAATAATTTGCAAATTAAATATGAGTTTTTGGATTACCAGTACTCGTCCCGCCAGTTCAAATGACGAAAATCTAATGCAGGAATTGCATTTGGTTGTGAAGAAATATTGGTGGACACCCAATGTAATTTGCGCATTGTCAGAGGTTCTCATTTGAATTAATGTTATTTAGTAAATTTCCTATTATATCGGAGTTCTTTCGACATATATGTCGAATGTAAAGTTCGATATATATGCTGCATGTAATGTCTCTTTGTAGGCTCTCCCTATAAATAGTAGTGCGTCTAGAGAGATAGAAGAGTTTGTTTGTCTTTTAGCGAATCGATCTCTTCCTCACGTGAGTATGTCGGGGATACACGACGTATATTTTGGTATGAGTTTTGATATATCCTTCGATATGGCATTCGATGTGTGCTTCTTTTTACCCTGGTTTATTTAACGCATTATTTTTGCAGATTATATAACCTTCAGCACACCTGCGTCCTTAACCTTCGAAAGATATGTCTGGAATGCGTGCTCTTATGCAGAAAATTAAGGAGCATCGTGATCGGGAGGCTGCCGCTTCGACAGGGAGGAGAGAGGATGCTTCCTCTGATTCTGGTGTGAACATTGGTACTTTGGAGGGTGTGGCTGGATCCCCTTTGCTAATAGAAAAAACTGTTTCCGTTAGTGGAACATTCGTGCCTAGTGGTGTTAGCTCTTTTATGGCACAGATTATCCATTTGGCCACGAAACTAGTGGTGAGAGGATTCTTAATATTGTAGGAGATGTGCCTGAAGCTGATGCTTTGTTAAAAGCGGTCTCTATGGCAAGGAAGTTGTCCGACCCTCAGAGGTGTTGCCTCTTCGGTGGGCTAGGCTAAGGTATGTCCCTCCTCCGCTCGTGGAGTCGCACACACCTCTGTCACTATTGGTCATTCTGCGGAGAATGATCAGACTTTTATGAATGTCGCGGCCGACTCAACGCCTTTTTTCCTACGACGATAAGGCGGTCATGGGGGGTTCATTGAGGATCCCTATTCCGAAAGATGAGGATTCCCCTTATCCAACCAGTGTCGCAGATAAAGGCAAGGGTTCTGCTGTGGACGCTGCGCTAAAGAGCGGGCATCCCGCTATAAGTTCTGTGGATAAAGGCAAGGGTCTTGCTCCAAATGTTGTACCGGAAATGACCCATTCTCAAGTTTTTACCGGAATCCCTATCATGAGACTGCATGTCCTGATTGGCATGTAGTCTGCATAGGTTAGTCGGAAGAAGGCTCGAGATGAAGGTGCATGCGTGCCGCGTTCCACTGCTGATTAAGGGCGACCGAGGCATGTACCTAGTGGTCAGGGCCAAATTGTGGAATTTCCAGAGGCTGATGCGGTTCGTGGCATGGCGCGGGCCTTTCCTCCGCCAGCTAGGATACCTGTTTTGACCGAAATTGAACGGGCGCAGAATGTGCGTTGGAACATCCACGTTTTTTAGAGTGTAAGTTTCCGAGATCGTATTGCTTACTACGCTCAGGTTTTGTCGTAAGTCCCTTCTATTCATGATGGTCGTTTTGTAGCTTGGGAAAATGTTGGCTACGTCGATGAAAACCTTCAGTGATTCTGAAGGGATAAGGACGTTATTATTGCGCAACTTGAGGCCGACATTGAGAAGATGGCTGATTTTAACCATAAGGCCTTAGATAAACTTGAGGCTGAGAAGAGGGAGGCTTTAAGCAAAGTCCGGCTAATGAAGAATGCATATGATGATGTTTGTGCGCAGCACGAGAAAATAGCAGTCCTTGGTGATCAATATAAGGAGCATACTCTCAAAGAGCAGGATGGCCGTCGTCCGGCCGAAAGTGAACTTGTGAAGGTAAAGGCGGAGAATAAGCGTTTGCTATCTCAGCTTGCGAAGGCTCAAGCTATTCTGGAGAAAGTGGTAAGTCCACGTGTCTTTCATGTGCAATATTCTCTTATGTTGAGATTTTTAGCTAATGTGTTGTCTCTATAGGACGAGTCTCTCGAGGTCTTACTACGGGGAGCCGATAAATTCTTGGGAAGTGGGAGCTATCAACAGCTCCTTGTAGAACATGCCATTGTAGAGCGGGATGAAGCCTTTCGATCCCAGATAAGGCAAATAACTGCTAGGAAAGGGTTCAAAGAAGGATTCAATTTCATGGAATTGAATGCCATGTGTGGCCCGAACGGTTTGCCCCTTGCAGATGATGAGACAGCGAACGTTGTTTTGGATCAATCAGATCTATTTTCGGCGCTTGGGAAGCAGAAGGGCCCTGCCTAGTCTGAGCCTGTTGTTTTCATTTGTTGGCGTTGCATCGCCTTGTTACTCATTCTGGTCATGTACTGTTAATGAATAATGATGCCTTAAACTTGTTGGCGTATTTCGTTATGCCTTATGTCTGCATAATTTTTGTATTGCATCTTCGCTTTTCTATTAGATTTAATATCTTTGATATGGAATAATAGGTTAATACTTTGGTACCTTAAGTTATCATCTTCTTGGATTCTCTCTTTCGATTATCTGAGAGTTGTATCACCTCTTCGTAGGGCTCACATCTCATTTGGCTTCTCTCCGGCCTACATCGGTGTGTAGGGGAGTTGTGACTTGGGGTGGTGTGTTGATTCTATCCTGGGTGCCCTCGTTCCTATCATCATGGATAAGGGATTTATGACCCAAGGAATTAAAGATGTCTGCCCCTTTAGGGTGCTCTCCTGCCTATCATGATGGATAAGGGAGTTATGATCCCATAGAATTTGTAGGTTCTCTCGCTGCTAGTCGGCGGTCGATATCCCGTAGGATTTGTAGATTCTCTCGCCGCTCGTCGGCAGTCGATATCCCGCAGGATTTGTAGAGTCTGCGCCACTCATCAGTGGTCGATATCCCGCAGGATTTGTAGAGTCTTCTCCACTCATGGGTGGTCAATATCCCATAGAATTTGTAGAGTGTACGCCACTCATCGGTGGTCGATATCCCGTACAATTTGTAGAGTCTTTTGTGTTTCCTATTTTCAAACAAGGTAACACATTTGTATATTGAAGAACATTTGGTAATATGGAATCGAAAAGATGAAATCACATTTGTATGTGTTATCCCATCGTGTGGGAGATATGCCCATTCCTACGTGTAAGCGGGGTAACAACGTTGTACCTATTCCAGATAGGCGAAGTAAACTTGTTCGCAACAGTAATAACAATTAATATTGTATCACAATTTTTGGATACTTCCACGAGCAATATCATAAATTACGCGTGTCGGTCGGGCATCTTCCATTTTGTCCCCATGATGGGGGACATCATTATCATATCATGTAGGATATGTACCTGCAGAAGTTCAGAAATGCAGTATTGCAGGCATATATCAGTTGAAATGATATGAGTTAACAATGGATAACGGTCGAGGGTTAGGTAAATCCCAACACACCTACGTATCCTGTCTACGGGAATTAGATCAGCGTAGTTCCCCCTGTTTTAGTTACAGTCCAACCCAACGATGGGGCAATTTAAGGAATTGAAATTGTTCAAAAGACATAAAGCAATTGTTCTAGGAATAGTAAAAGACAGTAAGTAACTGAAGGTCGTGGCCCCCAATGGAAGCGAGGTGATTACTATGTATCTGTTACGTATTCCTGCTCGACTACTTCCACTTCTTGTGCCTCCCTAATCCTAGGAAGTCTCAGTGAGGCCATATAGCATATCCATCCCTGTTTCTGATATCCTATGACTTCCTCAATTCCAGCATGTGTAGAAAATTTCATCTTCTGGTGGTAGGTAGATACCACGGCTCTCATTTCATTGAGGGCGGGGCGCCCAATGATAGCATTGTAGGGGAAGAAAAGCTCGACCACAGTGTAATTCACTGCGATTGTCCTCCTGCATGGCTCATCACCGAATGAGGTAAGCAATGTGATATGGCCCATTGGAATTATCTCTCCTCCTCTGAAGCTTGTTAGCGGGGTCGAGACCGCCTCCAGCATGTTCTGGGGTAAGACCATTTTCTCCAAGACATGGGCAAAGATAATGTTGGAGGAGCTACCACTGCCGATCAGGGCCTTGCGTATCTGATAATCAGCTACGTCAATTGTAACAACTAATGGGCAATCGAGTTTACCTGCCTCCAATGCCTGCGACGTGAGGTGCCCCGGATCTCTTTTGGTGAATGAAATTTCCTGGTCTAGGAATTCCTTCTGCATAACCGAGGTAGTGTAACTTATATATCTACCGACTTGCATCCGGCGGGTTATCCTCTCACGTCCTTGAGCTAAATCAACGCCTAACGATCCTTCGTTGATCACATTGATCATCCCTCTAACTGGGCATTGACAATAGCCCTTCCACGCTCGGATGGAGCCTCAATTGTCTTCTGTTTATCTCTCCTGGGAGAATGGGAGTGGTCCATGCGAGGCCAACGGGATTCATCATCCCCCCGGCGGTCATTCTTTGAGTTCCTCACGAACTCCACTAGTTTTCCCTCCTTGATGAGCCTCTCGATCTCATTCTTCAAATCAGTGCAATCCTCTGTTTCGTGTCCCATTGGGTGGTGATATTCACAGTACTTCCCAGAGAACTTCATTCATTTGTTCTCTCTTAGCTTCCTAGGCTCATTGAGCCACCTGTTTTTCTGCGCAACTGCGAATACCTCCAAAATTCCTCTATTGTAACGCCCCAAAAATTAGAAAGAAAATAAATTTATACTGTAGCCTTTTAACTTTTGAAATTTTCTATTTTTGACCCTAAATGTTTAGAAAAATTTGCATTGGAGCCCCATGAACTTAAAAGTTAGTCTTTTATTATATTTACAGGTCTCTAATCTTAAAACATATATTTCAATTTCAAATATTAACCAAGTTAACTGAATTACCTAGAAAATTTACATAAGTAAATAAGTATGTAACAAATGAAAATCTAATTATACCTATTTAAATTTTAATTATAAATAATTGAGGGACTTAATATGCAATTAACCAATTGATGAAGTAAGCCATGACATCGTTTTGATGAGGTAAGCCATGACATCCTTAAGAGCATGACTAAATTCAGATTTTTTGTGATTTATTATAAAATAATCAAAGTGAGACCTTAATTAAAATGAGTTTTAGATGATTTTTTGCCTATAAATAGTAGGTTTTCTTCCAACAATTTTCACACCCAAAATCATTTCGGTTTTTCCTTCTTTATTCCTATGAATCTCTAAGTTAGTGAGTCTACATTCAGGAAAAATTCATCCCAAGTTCTTATTTCATCATTTTCTACCCGATAATATCCATTCGGCCTTGCACCTTAGAAAAATCATAACTAATTGTAGAGAAATCTCTTTTAATCAAGGTCAACGGATAAATACTCCTCATGATGTCCTCTAACTTTCATATGAAGAAATGTTTTTCAAATAATGTGATTTAGAAGGTCGAAATTGCTAACCCGTAGACTGCTATCTGAAAATCCGAATATAGGTTCTATGTTTTCAAGAATTATTTAACATAGCAAACCTTTGTGTTTTTATCAAAATCTTGGATACACACATTCATCATGACATTATGAATCAGAAACCATAACATGATTTGAAAACGATGTTCATTTGGATGTCCGATCAAAGGTAAAACCAAAACTGCGTTGAATTTTCAGTTTATTTGGCACAACCTTTATTTTCTTAGTTTATAAGTTAAATCACCATCATAATTCATGTATTTATCACACACATGAACTTAACATGATTTAGTATTCGTTATAATCAGATTATTATAATTATAATCATGAATTGATATTTTTGTGATTTTATTTATATCATTTAAATGGTTATCATGTTTAACATATTACTTTCATAAGTATTACAAGATTATTCTTGTCACTTCATAACTTAAACATCAAATAAGATCATTTATCATATTAGACATTCCTTATCACATATTTTGATAAATTTCCCATGTTATATCTTTATATTTAAGTTACAACATAATTATGTGCATTTTAAACTAACTATGTAAAATAAAGTAATAATCGACTAAGTTAGAACTTTTAAAGTTTTACTTCATATGATACTTGTGGTTATTAAAAATTGTGAATTGATTAAAGGCAAAAAAGACAAATTTTCTGAGAGTTGGTTAAGTAATATATTTTAAGGATTGATTATGCATCAAATTGGATAGTTGATAAAATTTTACTTATTATCGTAACTTGTCAGCGAAATGACTCTAACATGAACCCTCAAAGTCATAAGTTTGAACATATGATTGTTTAAGATAATTTTGAGATATCAATACGGTTGTTAATCGATATTTAACTTAATCTCACGTTTGTCAATTCATCATCTAAGATTTTCATGATTAGAATAATGACATAAATTAAACTTATGTGTAATTTACTATTATTTACATTGTAACTAGCATTCTTAACCAGAACGTTCTCAATTTTACCAACATGAGGATTGAAGAAAAAATACTAATATTTGTTGTGGTGAACTATAAATTCAGTTGATTAATATTATTTAAACTTGTTAAAGATTTGACGAACTAATCAACGCCATCAAGGTTCCTCGTACGAGTCAAGGTGATGTTCCATTTCTTATTTGTTCTAGCCCCGTTTGGCATCCGGCCCTGAGGAACTTGGACAGAAAAGCCACTACTCCGTTACCAAACCTCAAACAACATATATTTCATCATATTTCTGTTTTTGCATCTCATCTCATAACATGATTTTCTTACTCATCGTTAAATTGTATCCAATCATTAATTATTTATCATATTGATTCATAATCATGGTAATTCCCTGATATTTTAATCTCATCTTCTGGTTCTTGAACTGTTCAAAGAGGCGCAACGAACTATGTTCGGGACATGTAGCTCGAGGAGCACCAGATATTATTCGATTTACTGGCTTATTTGTTTATTTGTTATACCCACTCGGATGCCTTTGGGAAGTTGGGCCTAGGGATTGAGTTGAGTTACTGCCGGGCAGTAAGGACTGACAGTTTAAGTAATTTCGCTTGATACCCATCTATCTAGGCGCCGCTTGCAGTCAGGAGTTGACTGTAATCCGCGTGTTGGATCGACATGTACTCGAGCATGTCTCTTGATTGTTTGCGAGGTCGCTCCTCGTCGGGAGGTATAAGGTAGAATATTAGAAGTCATAAGGCTGGATTTGTTTATAGTTAAGCACAAGTTCATTAACTAATCTATGAAAATTCCAGTACCATTGCTACATCAAATTGTCTAGTTGAACTGCTTCTACCAGTAAGATCATTCCTCGAAATGTATCTATTAGGCCACAGTTAATTCTTGCATTACCAGTTCTTTTATATGAATCTCACTAAGTTATTAAAGACTTATTCTACGTTTCTTCTGTCCATTCCTTAGGATAAAAATCAACATGACAATATGGATCAAGTGAATAATTGTTCAAGCGTGCATTTTGAAATATTCGTGTTTGATCACTAGTGCATAACCATTAAAAAAGTCACATTGTTTGTAATACAAGACTTTCTTTGTATATATCAAAATATATTTTATAAAATGTGTATGGTTTTGATCCTGAACAAGTGAGACCCCTTCCTATGGGTTACGTTTTAGTCTGAGTTGAATAAAGTGACTGATCACCACCGAACCAACTCGGATCGGAGCATGGCTCGTGGGGCGCGGTCGTCACATTTATTTAATGCGGTGTATCTTCTCGGGGACCTGTCGCTGTATCATTCCTTTTCAGAATGCCGACTGGGGTTTGGGCTTTGCTTGGTGGCCATCATTTTGTCCTAGTGAATGATGTCGTACGTGAGCGTATTAATCTGAGATATCGTTGGTGACTTAAGCTTTATAAGTTGTGATGCAAACCTCTTGTGCGACGTAGCATTGAATAAAATAAGGACGACCTGATCCCCATGCGGCTCATCCACTTTGAGCAGTTCATCGTTAAATCTCTTGATGAAATCCCTCAAGATCTCTTTGTCTCTTTGCTGCATAACATTCAGATGATGCATGCTGGTCCTCATCATTTTCTGACTGGAGAATTGGCTCTCGAACTTCTGTCTCATCTGATCATAATCTATTATAGATCGAACCTCCAACCTGGTAAACCAATCCAAATCTGCTCCATTTAGGGTCGTAGCTAAAATCTCTGCTTTGATGTTGCACGAAAACCTGTTTTACAAGTGCTAGTAACCCAGTTCGTATGTCGTTTTATCCTGGGAGGTAGTAGTCCAACGTTCTCAGCACGGTAGAGAAGGACTAATATGCTTTAAAGAAATTGAAAGAGACTCGACCGACCATCTTCACGTTCGATTCACTACGGTTGAGGTTACAATTTCTGACTTCCTCTTATTATAATATTTCTGAGTGCTTATTTATTCGTCAATATATATTACATTTGTTTGTTTCCGTGCTACTTGTCTAATATTTTCTTTTTGCAACAGTACGGCTACATCTGCTGCTGCTAATTCCAGCGGATGCAACTCGGCGCGGTATCAACGACTCAATTTACGTCGTTGTTGTGGTGAGTGTGAGAGTAGAATTATTACTGTGTTGTGTTTTGTTCGAGTTGCTACGATTTTCTACAATTCTTGAGGAATTGTGGAATGCGATCTCGCGTTGAGTGAGTGGGAATTTGAGGAAATGGAGGAGAAGGAACTGTAGGGGAGTGCTGATAAAAGCGAGGAATTTGCCACGTCACGCTAGAAATTTTAGGGATGTGTCTTCTTGTGTTAAATGTAGTCAATGAGAATTTAAATATGCAGAAAGCAACTCAAAAAATATTAAATATTCAAATTTATTAATCCATCCCAGTACAAACATGGTTTATAATTAAATATTTTCACATCATCTTCTAATTAGATCAATAATCAAAAAATTGCATGGTTATGCACACTTATATTATCAATTTTATTCGAACATTTTATTTTGACCATATTTCCTAAATTACATAATGTTCTTGTGAGTATTGGAATGAACCCCATATTTAGAGGTACCGTCAAGGGTGGAACCAGAAAATTATTTCAACCTTTGGGCTAACATAACGAGATAGGCTAGAGACATTAGAGCCGTCTCAAGTAGTTTTTATCCTCTTAATTTATTCCAGAATATTACAATTTTTTTTTCAAATTTGTAAATAAAACATAAATTATACCTATATTCACATATCACCACCCATTTAAAATATAAACATATCTACAGTACAATTTTAAGTCATGCAAAAAATAATCAAGTATTGATATTTTTTATAATTATAGATAAAAAGTCATTCAACAATCTAATATATTTTACAAAGTAGACTATAATTAAGGTCAATATAAATTGTTAATGTTGGATGTGTATGCTCTGGTAGAATTTTCAGACTGAAAATATTAGATGTCTTGGGGTTATTAGTATTAAGGCTATTTAATAGAGGTTTGAATTGCAAAAAAACAACCCATGTGACTATACACTTAGGTCCGTCCCGATACAACTAGACTTAGAGCGTTTTGTCGTGAGACTAGAAGGTCGTAATTGTGAATCCAAAATCGGAGTCGTAATACAGGGTCGTAGTGTTGAAACAGTACAAAGTTTTTTTTTTGTTGTTGTTGAAAGAAACAATACAGAGTTGATTTGATGTACAATTGAATTTTGAGATACTGCATGCATATTGCTGACATATCCTATGGAAGTAAATCAAGTTATGTGCTAATTCAGCCGAGAGGTTGTATAAGGAACTCTTTTCATTTTCTCTGAAGTTGGAGAGGCTGTGTAAGGAACTCCTTTCATTTTCTTTGAAGTTGTACTGATATTGAGAAAAGAGCGGGGCACGTGGTGGAGAGTACGATGGGGACAAGTGCCACTTTTTATGTATGAATCGTCAGGCATCCCTCAAATATGTATGTTTGTATCTGGTCAGTAATTCATCAATTATAGATTGTCGTAAACTTTGAAAATCGTATAATGACTATTTCTAAGAAACAAATACGTAACATATAAGTCGTAGAAAATCACACGCATATGTTATAATTTCCTATAATAGGAGTCGTATGAAAATGTCGTGCGTAGGATGTAAATTTATCATGCAGGGATATTGAAGATGTAGAGCTCATGGAGACACTTCACAAAACATATATATCATGCAATACAGATGATTACAAAGATCGCAGAACTCGTTGTACTCATAGATCATGTAATAACTAAACATATGCATTTCGCCTATGTAGACAAATAACTTCCTAAACAAGAAGCGGAACTCTGAAAATTTGTAGTAGTTGTGAAAAGGTTTTAATGTGAAAATTTTAAGTAGTTGTGAAAAGGTTTTAGTAATGAAGCTTAGATCCATGTTGCTGCCATACAACCAAAACAGATTTAAGCAACGTCGTACTTAAGGAAAAAAAAAAAGCGACCAAGAAAAGTAAATACCCGCATCCAAAAAGAACCTTGTAATACATCGCAAAATAGATCGTAACGAATTAACAACAACTTTTATGCCCATAGTCAACAAGATAAGAATTGTCTTTCCAAAAAAACAAAATTTTTAATACTGCTTTGCATTCCTCGTCTTCCTCCGGAGTGAGGTTGTTTTTTATGCTGAATGTCTTGCAAATTTCCTCAGGCATTTATCGTGTCAGCAACGGTTTGACAAGTGAGATCCAACAGCCTTACGATTTTCAAATATAGTTACCAGCCTAAGAAAAGGATTAACACAAGACAATGAGCTACACCAACTATTGTTAAATGTAAAGGCAGGGAGCAAAGAGAAAACATATAACAAGAAGTAAACATGCTCGTCAAGCTCCTACATATCAGCAGGTATGAATGCAAAATTGACGTATACTTAAAGCACTTTTCCAAAATAACGCAATAAGATTAAAAGGTGAACAAACCTCAAATTAGGAGCAAGATGAGTACATAATTTGTAATGATAAATTCTGCAACAAGAAATAGTGCAAGAAGTTTCCCAAACGAAGCTAATATGAGGTTATACCCAAAAAAAATGGAGATTATACCTATATCTTTCAAAACCCTTCTTAGTCCAAGTTATAGTCTTCCAAATTTAAGAAAGCATTCCATTCGAAATCCGGTTTGTCCAGCAAACTATTCAATGGTATAAGCCCACCACCAGCAATATTTGGAACCACATCATCAGCCACACAATTTAAGTTAACCTCTCAATTATTGTCATCCCCTCCAGCTCCAGCTCCAGCAACCGCATTAACAACCCCCACAACCGCATCGTCAGCTAAACTATTCAAGTTAACCTCCAGATTACTGTCATCCCCTCCAGCTCCAAAAACCACATTGACACTCTCCACAACCGCATCGTCAGCCAAGTCATTCAAGTTAATCTCCAGATTATTGTCATCCCCTCCAGCTCCAGCAACCACATTGACACCCTCCACAACCGCATCGTCAGCTAAACCACTCAAGTTAACCTCCAAATTATTATCATCCCCTCAAGCTCCAACAACCACATTAGCAACCTCCACAACCGTATCGTCTGCTAAACCATTCAAGTTAACCTCCAGATTGTTGTCATCCCCTCTAGCTCCAGCAACCACAATGACACCCTCCACAACCGCATCGTCAGCCAAGTCATTCAAGTTAACCTCCAGATTATTGTCATCCCCTCCAGCTCCAACAAACACATTAACACCCTACATAACCGCATCGTCAGCAAAGTCATTCAAATTAACTTCTAGATTATTGTCATCCCCTCCAGCTCCAGCAACCCCATTGACAACCTCCACAACTGCATCGTCAGCCAAGTCATTCAAGTTAACTTCCAGATTATTGTCATCCCCTCCAGCTCCAGCAACAACATTGACACCCTCAACAACCACATCGTCAGCCAAGCCATTCAAGTAAACCTCCAGATTATTGTCATCCCCTCCAGCTCCAGCAACCACATTAAAAACCACTACAACCGCATCGTCAGCCAAGCCATTTAAGTTAACCCCCAGATTATTGTCATCCCCCAGCTCCAGCAACCACATTAACAACCTCTACAACCACTATTGTTAACACCAGACAATAAGCTGCAACAACTATTGTTAAATGTAAATGTAGGGAGCAAAAACAAAACATATAACAAGAAGTAAACATGCTCATCAAGCTCCTACATATCAGAACCTATGAATGCAAAATTGACGTAGACTTAAAACACTTTTCCAAGATAACGCAATAAGATTAAAAGGTGAACAAACCTAAGATTAGAAGCAAGATCAGTACATAATTTGTAATGATAAATTCTGTAACAATAAATAGTGCCAGAAGTTTCCCAGAAGAAGATAATATGAGATTATACCAAAAAAAAAAGAAAAAGATTATACCTATATCTTTCACAACCCTCCTTGGTCCAAGTAATAGTCTTCCAAATTTAAGAAAGCATTCAATTCGAAATCTGAATTGTCCAACAAACTATTCAATGGTATAAGCCCACCACCAACAAATATTTGGAACCACATCATCAGCCACAACATTCAAGTTAACGTCCCGATTATTGTCATCCCCTTCAGTTCCAGCTCCAGCAACCGCATTAACAACCTCCACAACCACATCGTCAGCTAAACCATTCAAGTTAACTTCCAGATTATTGTCATCCCCTCCAACTCCAGCAACCACATTGATACACCCCAAAACGGCATCGTCAGCTAAACCATTCAAGTTAACCTCCACATTATTGTCATCCCCTCTAGCTCCAGCAACCATATTAACAACCTCCACAACCGCATCTTCAGCTAAACTATTCAAGTTAACCTCCAGATTATTGTTATCCCCTCCAGCTCCAGCAACCACATTAAAAACCTCCACAATCGCATCGTCAGCTAAATCATTTAAGTTAACCTCCAGATTATTGTCATCCTCTCCAGCTCCAGCAATCACATTGACACCCTCCACAACGGCATCGTCAGCCAAGTCATTCAAGTTAACTTCTAGATTATTGTCATCCCCTCCAGCTCCTGCAACCACATTGACAACCTCCACAATCGCATCGTCAGCCAAGTCATTCAAGTTAACCTCCAGATTATTGTCATCCCCTCCAGCTCCAGCAACCACATTGACACCCTCCACAACCACATCGTCAGCCAAGCCATTCAAATTTACCTCCAGATTATTGTCATCCTCTCCAGCTCCAGTAACCACATTAACAACCTCTACAACCGCATCGTCAGCCAAGCCATTTAAGTTAACCCCCAGATTATTGTCTTCCCCTACATCTCCAGCAACAACATTAACAACCTCTACAACCATTATTGTTAACACCAGACAATGAGCTGCAACAACTATTGTTAAATTTAAATGCAGGGATCAAAGAGAAAACATATGACAAGAAATAAACATGCTCATCAAGCTCCGACATATCAACACGTATGAATGCAAAATTGACGTAGACTTAAAACACTTTGCCAAGATAACGCAATAAGATTAAAAGGTGAACAAACCTAAGATTAGGGGCAAGATCAGTATCAAATTTGTAATGATAAACTCTGTGAGAAGAAATAGTGCAAGAAGTTTCCCAAAAGAAGCTAATATAAGATTATACTAAAAAACAAAATGAGATTATACCTATATCTTTCACAACCCTCCTTGGTCCAAGTTATAGTCTTCCAAATTTAAGAAAGCATTCCATTAGAAATCCGGATTGTCCAAAAAACTATTCAATGGTATAAGCCCACCACCAACAAATATTTGGAACCACATCATCAGCCACACCATTCAAGTTAACGTCCTGATTATTGTCATCCCCTTCAGTTCCAGCTCCAGCAATCGCATTAACAACCTCCACAACCACATCGTCAGCTAAACCATTCAAGTTAACTTCTAGATTATTGTCATCCCCTCCAACTCCAGCAACCACATTGATACACCCCAAAACGGCATCGTCAGCTAAACTATTCAAGTTAACCTCCACATTATTGTCATCCTCTCCAGCTCCAGCAACCATATTAACAACCTCCACAACCGCATCGTCAACTAAACCATTCCAGTTAACCTCCAGATTATTGTCATCCCCTCCAGCTCCAGCAACCACATTAAAAACCTCCACAATCGCATCGTCAGCTAAATCATTCAAGTTAACCTCCATATTATTGTCATCCCCTCCAGCTCCAGCAATTACATTGACACCCTCCACAACGGCATCGTCAACTAAGTCACTCAAGTTAACTTCTAGATTATTGTCATCCCCTCCAGCTCCAGCAACCACATTGACAACCTCCACAATCGCATCGTCAGCCAAGTCATTCAAGTTAACCTCCAGATTATTGTCATCCCCTCCAGCTCCAGCAACCACATGGACACCCTCCACAACCACATCGTCAGCCAAGCCATTCAAATTTACCTCCAGATTATTGTCATCCCCTCCAGCTCCAGTAACCACATTAACAACCTCTACAACCGCATCGTCAGCCAAGCCATTTAAGTTAACCCCCAGATTATTGTCTTCCCCTCCATCTCCAGCAACAACATTAACAACCTCTACAACCATTATTGTTAACACCAGACAATGAGCTGCAACAACTATTGTTAAATTTAAATGCAGGGATCAAAGAGAAAACATATAACAAGAAATAAACATGCTCATCAAGCTCCGACATATCAACACGTATGAATGCAAAATTGACGTAGACTTAAAACACTTTGCCAAGATAACGCAATAAGATTAAAAGGTGAACAAACCTAAGATTAGGGGCAAGATCAGTATCAAATTTGTAATGATAAACTCTGTGAGAAGAAATAGTGCAAGAAGTTTCCCAAAAGAAGCTAATATAAGATTATACTAAAAAACAAAATGAGATTATACCTATATCTTTCACAACCCTCCTTGGTCCAAGTTATAGTCTTCCAAATTTAAGAAAGCATTCCATTTCATTATTGTCATCCCCTCCAGCTCCAGCTCCAGAAACCACATTAACAAACTCCACAACCACATCGTTAGCTAAACCATTCAAGTTAACCTCCACATTACGGTCATCCCCTCCAGCTCCAGCCACCACATTGACACCCTCCACAACCGCATTGTCAGCCCAGTCATTCAAGTTAACCTCCAGATTATTGTCATCCCCTCCAGCTCCAACAACCACATTAACACCCTGCACAACCGCATCGTCAGCAAAGTCATTCAAGTTAACTTCTAGATTATTGTCATCCCCTTCAGCTCCAACAACCCATTGAAAACCTCCACAACCGCATCGTCATCCAAGTCATTCAAGTTAACTTCCTAATTATTGTCATCCCCTCCAGCTCCAGCAACAACATTGACACCCTCAACAACCACATCGCCAGCCAAGCCATTCAAGTAAACCTCCAGATTATTGTCATCCCCTCCAGCTCTAGCAACCACATTTACAACCACTACAACCGCATCGTCAGCCAAGCCATTTAAGTTAACCCCCAGGTTATTGTCATCCCCCAGCTCCAGCAACCACATTAACAACCTCTACAACCATCATTGTTAACACCAGACAATGAGCTGCAACAACTATTGTTAAATGTAAATGCAGGGAGCAAAAAGAAAACATATAACAAGAAGTAAACATGTTCATCAAGCTCCTACATATCAGAACCTATGAATGCAAAATTGACGTAGACTTAAAAACACTTTTCCAAGATAACGCAATAAGATTAAAAGGTGAACAAACCTAATATTAGAAGCAAGTTCAGTACATAATTTGTAATGATAAATTCTGTAACAATAAATAGTGCCAGAAGTTTCCCAAAAGAAGATAATATGATATTATACAAAAAAAAAAAAAAGATTATACCTATATGTTTCACAACCCTCATTGGTCCAAGTAATAGTCTTCCAAATTTAAGAAAGCATTCAATTCGAAATCTGAATTGTCCAACAAACTATTCAATGGTATAAGCCCACCGCCAACAAATATTTGGAACCACATCATCAGCCACACCATTAAAGTTAACGTCCCGATTATTGTCATTCCCTTCAGTTCCAGCTCCAGCAACAGCATTAACAACCTCCACAACCACATCGTCAGCTAAACCATTCAAGTTAACTTCCAGATTATTGTCATCCCCTCCAACTCCGGCAACCACATTGATACACCCCAAAATGGCATCGTCAGCTAAACCATTCAAGTTAACCTCCACATTATTGCCATACCCTCCAGCTCCAGCAACAACATTGACACCCTCCACAACCGCATCGTCAGCCAAGCCATTCAAGTTAACCTCAAGATTATTGTCATCCCCTCCAGCTCCAACAACCACATTAACACCCTGCACAACCGCATCGTCAGCAAAGTCATTCAAGTTAACTTCTAGATTATTGTCATCCCCTCTAGCTCCAGTAACCCCATTGACAACCTCCACAACCGCATCGTCAACCAAGCCATTCAAGTTAACTTCTAGATTATTGTCATCCCCTCTAGCTCCAGCAACCACATTGACACCCTCCACAACCACATCGTCAGTCAAGCCATTCAAGTTAACCTCCAGTTTATTGTCATCCCCTCCAGCTCCAACAACCACATTAACACCCTGCACAACCGCATCGTCACCAAAGTCATTCAAGTTAACTTCTAGATTATTGTCATCCCCTCCAGCTCTAGCAACCCCATTGACAACTTCCACAACCGCATCGTTATCCAAGTCATTCAAGTTAACTTCCAAATTATTGTCATCCCCTCCAGCTCCAGCAACCACATTGACACCCTCCACAACCACATCGTCAGCAAAGCCATTCAAGTTAACCTTCAGATTATTGTCATCCCCTCCAGCTCCAACAACCACATTAACACCCTGCACAACCGCATCGTCAGAAAAGTCATTCAAGTTAACTTCTAGATTATTGTCATCCCCTCTAGCTCCAGCAACCCCATTGACAACCTCCACAACCGCATCGTCATCCAAGTCATTGAAGTTAACTTCCAAATTATTGTCATCCCCTCCAGCTCCAGCAACAACATTGACACCCTCAACAACCACATCGCCACCCAAGCCATTCGAGTAATCCTCCAGATTATTGTCATCCCCTCCAGCTCCAGCAAACACATTAACAACCACTACAACCTCATCGTCAGCCAAGCCATTTAAGCTAAGCCCCAGATTATTGTCATCCCCCAGCTCCAACAACCACATTTACAACCTCTACAACCACTATTGTTAACACCAGACAATGAGCTGCAACAACAATTGTTAAATGTAAATGCAAGGAGCAAAAACAAAACATATAACAAGAAGTAAACATGCTCATCAAGCTCCTGCATATCAGAACCTATGAATGCAAAATTGACGTAGACTTAAAACACTTTTCCAAGATAACGCAATAAGATTAAAAGGTGAACAAACCTAAGATTAGAAGCAAGATCAGTACATAATTTGTAATGATAAATTCTGTAACAATAAATAGTGCCAGAAGTTTCCCAAAAGAAGATAATATGAGATTATACCGGAAAAAAAAACAAAAGATTATACCTATATCTTTCACAACCCTCCTTGGTCCAAGTAATAGTCTTCCAAATTTAAGAAAGCATTCAATTCGAAATCTGAACTGTCCAACAAACTATTCAATGGTATAAGCCCACAACCAACAAATATTTGGAACCACATCATCAGCCACACCATTCAAGTTAACGTCCCGATTATTGTCATCCCCTTCAGTTCCAGCTCCAGCAACCGCATTAACAACCTCCACAACCACATCGTCAGCTAAACCATTCAAGTTAACTTCCAGATTATTGTCATCCCCTCCAACTTCAGCAACCACATTGATACACCCCAAAACAGCATCGTCAGCTAAACCATTCAAGTTAACCTCCACATTATTGTCATCCCCTCCAGCTGCAGCAACCATATTAACAACCTCCACAACCGCATCGTCAGCTAAACCATTCAAGTTAACCTCCAGATTATTGTCATCCCCTCCAGCTCCAGCAACCACATTAAAAACCTCCACAATCGCATCGTCAGCTAAATCATTCAAGTTAACCTCCAGATTATTGTCATACCCTCCAGCTCCAGCAATCACATTGACACCCTCCACAACGGTATCGTCAGCCAAGTCATTCAAGTTAACTTCTAGATTATTGTCATCCCCTCCAGCTCCAGCAACCACATTGACACCCTCCACAACCACATCGTCAGCCTTGCCATTCAAGTTAACCTCCAGATTATTGTCATCCCCTCCAGCTCCAACAACCACATTAACACCCTGCACAACCGCATCGTCAGCAAAGTCATTCAAGTTAACTTCTAGATTATTGTCATCCCCTCTAGCTCCAGCAACCCCATTGACAACCTCCACAACCGCATCGTCATCCAAGTCATTGAAGTTAACTTCCAAATTATTGTCATCCCCTCCAGCTCCAGCAACAACATTGACACCCTCAACAACCACATCGCCACCCAAGCCATTCGAGTAATCCTCCAGATTATTGTCATCCCCTCCAGCTCCAGCAAACACATTAACAACCACTACAACCTCATCGTCAGCCAAGCCATTTAAGCTAAGCCCCAGATTATTGTCATCCCCCAGCTCCAACAACCACATTTACAACCTCTACAACCACTATTGTTAACACCAGACAATGAGCTGCAACAACAATTGTTAAATGTAAATGCAAAGAGAAAAAACAAAACATATAACAAGAAGTAAACATGCTCATCAAGCTCCTGCATATCAGAACCTATGAATGCAAAATTGACGTAGACTTAAAACACTTTTCCAAGATAACGCAATAAGATTAAAAGGTGAACAAACCTAAGATTAGAAGCAAGATCAGTACATAATTTGTAATGATAAATTCTGTAACAATAAATAGTGCCAGAAGTTTCCCAAAAGAAGATAATATGAGATTATACCGGAAAAAAAAACAAAAGATTATACCTATATCTTTCACAACCCTCCTTGGTCCAAGTAATAGTCTTCCAAATTTAAGAAAGCATTCAATTCGAAATCTGAACTGTCCAACAAACTATTCAATGGTATAAGCCCACAACCAACAAATATTTGGAACCACATCATCAGCCACACCATTCAAGTTAACGTCCCGATTATTGTCATCCCCTTCAGTTCCAGCTCCAGCAACCGCATTAACAACCTCCACAACCACATCGTCAGCTAAACCATTCAAGTTAACTTCCAGATTATTGTCATCCCCTCCAACTTCAGCAACCACATTGATACACCCCAAAACAGCATCGTCAGCTAAACCATTCAAGTTAACCTCCACATTATTGTCATCCCCTCCAGCTGCAGCAACCATATTAACAACCTCCACAACCGCATCGTCAGCTAAACCATTCAAGTTAACCTCCAGATTATTGTCATCCCCTCCAGCTCCAGCAACCACATTAAAAACCTCCACAATCGCATCGTCAGCTAAATCATTCAAGTTAACCTCCAGATTATTGTCATCCCCTCCAGCTCCAGCAATCACATTGACACCCTCCACAACGGCATCGTCAGCCAAGTCATTCAAGTTAACTTCTAGATTATTGTCATCCCCTCCAGCTCCAGCAACCACATTGACACCCTCCACAACCACATCGTCAGCCTTGCCATTCAAGTTAACCTCCAGATTATTGTCATCCCCTCCAGCTCCAACAACCACATTAACACCCTGCACAACCGCATCGTCAGCAAAGTCATTCAAGTTAACTTCTAGATTATTGTCATCCCCTCTAGCTCCAGCAACCCCATTGACAACCTCCACAACCGCATCGTCATCCAAGTCATTGAAGTTAACTTCCAAATTATTGTCATCCCCTCCAGCTCCAGCAACAACATTGACACCCTCAACAACCACATCGCCACCCAAGCCATTCGAGTAATCCTCCAAATTATTGTCATCCTCTCCAACTCCAGCAAACACATTAACAACCACTACAACCTCATCGTCAGCCAAGCCATTTAAGCTAAGCCCCAGATTATTGTCATCCCCCAGCTCCAACAACCACAGTTACAACCTCTACAACCACTATTGTTAACACCAGACAATGAGCTGCAACAACAATTGTTAAATGTAAATGCAAGGAGCAAAAACAAAACATATAACAAGAAGTAAACATGCTCATCAAGCTCCTGCATATCAGAACCTATGAATGCAAAACTGACGTAGACTTAAAACACTTTTCCAAGATAACGCAATAAGATTAAAAGGTGAACAAACCTAAGATTAGAAGCAAGATCAGTACATAATTTGTAATGATAAATTCTGTAACAATAAATAGTGCCAGAAGTTTCCCAAAAGAAGATAATATGAGATTATACCGGAAAAAAAAACAAAAGATTATACCTATATCTTTCACAACCCTCCTTGGTCCAAGTAATAGTCTTCCAAATTTAAGAAAGCATTCAATTCGAAATCTGAACTGTCCAACAAACTATTCAATGGTATAAGCCCACAACCAACAAATATTTGGAACCACATCATCAGCCACACCATTCAAGTTAACGTCCCGATTATTGTCATCCCCTTCAGTTCCAGCTCCAGCAACCGCATTAACAACCTCCACAACCACATCGTCAGCTAAACCATTCAAGTTAACTTCCAGATTATTGTCATCCCCTCCAACTTCAGCAACCACATTGATACACCCCAAAACAGCATCGTCAGCTAAACCATTCAAGTTAACCTCCACATTATTGTCATCCCCTCCAGCTGCAGCAACCATATTAACAACCTCCACAACCGCATCGTCAGCTAAACCATTCAAGTTAACCTCCAGATTATTGTCATCCCCTCCAGCTCCAGCAACCACATTAAAAACCTCCACAATCGCATCGTCAGCTAAATCATTCAAGTTAACCTCCAGATTATTGTCATACCCTCCAGCTCCAGCAATCACATTGACACCCTCCACAACGGTATCGTCAGCCAAGTCATTCAAGTTAACTTCTAGATTATTGTCATCCCCTCCAGCTCCAGCAACCACATTGACACCCTCCACAACCACATCGTCAGCCTTGCCATTCAAGTTAACCTCCAGATTATTGTCATCCCCTCCAGCTCCAACAACCACATTAACACCCTGCACAACCGCATCGTCAGCAAAGTCATTCAAGTTAACTTCTAGATTATTGTCATCCCCTCTAGCTCCAGCAACCCCATTGACAACCTCCACAACCGCATCGTCATCCAAGTCATTGAAGTTAACTTCCAAATTATTGTCATCCCCTCCAGCTCCAGCAACAACATTGACACCCTCAACAACCACATCGCCACCCAAGCCATTCGAGTAATCCTCCAGATTATTGTCATCCCCTCCAGCTCCAGCAAACACATTAACAACCACTACAACCTCATCGTCAGCCAAGCCATTTAAGCTAAGCCCCAGATTATTGTCATCCCCCAGCTCCAACAACCACATTTACAACCTCTACAACCACTATTGTTAACACCAGACAATGAGCTGCAACAACAATTGTTAAATGTAAATGCAAGGAGCAAAAACAAAACATATAACAAGAAGTAAACATGCTCATCAAGCTCCTGCATATCAGAACCTATGAATGCAAAATTGACGTAGACTTAAAACACTTTTCCAAGATAACGCAATAAGATTAAAAGGTGAACAAACCTAAGATTAGAAGCAAGATCAGTACATAATTTGTAATGATAAATTCTGTAACAATAAATAGTGCCAGAAGTTTCCCAAAAGAAGATAATATGAGATTATACCGGAAAAAAAAACAAAAGATTATACCTATATCTTTCACAACCCTCCTTGGTCCAAGTAATAGTCTTCCAAATTTAAGAAAGCATTCAATTCGAAATCTGAACTGTCCAACAAACTATTCAATGGTATAAGCCCACAACCAACAAATATTTGGAACCACATCATCAGCCACACCATTCAAGTTAACGTCCCGATTATTGTCATCCCCTTCAGTTCCAGCTCCAGCAACCGCATTAACAACCTCCACAACCACATCGTCAGCTAAACCATTCAAGTTAACTTCCAGATTATTGTCATCCCCTCCAACTTCAGCAACCACATTGATACACCCCAAAACAGCATCGTCAGCTAAACCATTCAAGTTAACCTCCACATTATTGTCATCCCCTCCAGCTGCAGCAACCATATTAACAACCTCCACAACCGCATCGTCAGCTAAACCATTCAAGTTAACCTCCAGATTATTGTCATCCCCTCCAGCTCCAGCAACCACATTAAAAACCTCCACAATCGCATCGTCAGCTAAATCATTCAAGTTAACCTCCAGATTATTGTCATACCCTCCAGCTCCAGCAATCACATTGACACCCTCCACAACGGCATCGTCAGCCAAGTCATTCAAGTTAACTTCTAGATTATTGTCATCCCCTCCAGCTCCAGCAACCACATTGACACCCTCCACAACCACATCGTCAGCCTTGCCATTCAAGTTAACCTCCAGATTATTGTCATCCCCTCCAGCTCCAACAACCACATTAACACCCTGCACAACCGCATCGTCAGCAAAGTCATTCAAGTTAACTTCTAGATTATTGTCATCCCCTCTAGCTCCAGCAACCCCATTGACAACCTCCACAACCGCATCGTCATCCAAGTCATTGAAGTTAACTTCCAAATTATTGTCATCCCCTCCAGCTCCAGCAACAACATTGACACCCTCAACAACCACATCGCCACCCAAGCCATTCGAGTAATCCTCCAGATTATTGTCATCCCCTCCAGCTCCAGCAAACACATTAACAACCACTACAACCTCATCGTCAGCCAAGCCATTTAAGCTAAGCCCCAGATTATTGTCATCCCCCAGCTCCAACAACCACATTTACAACCTCTACAACCACTATTGTTAACACCAGACAATGAGCTGCAACAACAATTGTTAAATGTAAATGCAAGGAGCAAAAACAAAACATATAACAAGAAGTAAACATGCTCATCAAGCTCCTGCATATCAGAACCTATGAATGCAAAATTGACGTAGACTTAAAACACTTTTCCAAGATAACGCAATAAGATTAAAAGGTGAACAAACCTAAGATTAGAAGCAAGATCAGTACATAATTTGTAATGATAAATTCTGTAACAATAAATAGTGCCAGAAGTTTCCCAAAAGAAGATAATATGAGATTATACCGGAAAAAAAAAACAAAAGATTATACCTATATCTTTCACAACCCTCCTTGGTCCAAGTAATAGTCTTCCAAATTTAAGAAAGCATTCAATTCGAAATCTGAACTGTCCAACAAACTATTCAATGGTATAAGCCCACAACCAACAAATATTTGGAACCACATCATCAGCCACACCATTCAAGTTAACGTCCCGATTATTGTCATCCCCTTCAGTTCCAGCTCCAGCAACCGCATTAACAACCTCCACAACCACATCGTCAGCTAAACCATTCAAGTTAACTTCCAGATTATTGTCATCCCCTCCAACTTCAGCAACCACATTGATACTCCCCAAAACAGCATCGTCAGCTAAACCATTCAAGTTAACCTCCACATTATTGTCATCCCCTCCAGCTGCAGCAACCATATTAACAACCTCCACAACCGCATCGTCAGCTAAACCATTCAAGTTAACCTCCAGATTATTGTCATCCCCTCCAGCTCCAGCAACCACATTAAAAACCTCCACAATCGCATCGTCAGCTAAATCATTCAAGTTAACCTCCAGATTATTGTCATACCCTCCAGCTCCAGCAATCACATTGACACCCTCCACAACGGCATCGTCAGCCAAGTCATTCAAGTTAACTTCTAGATTATTGTCATCCCCTCCAGCTCCAGCAACCACATTGACACCCTCCACAACCACATCGTCAGCCTTGCCATTCAAGTTAACCTCCAGATTATTGTCATCCCCTCTAGCTCCAACAACCACATTAACACCCTGCACAACCGCATCGTCAGCAAAGTCATTCAAGTTAACTTCTAGATTATTGTCATCTCCTCTAGCTTCATCAACCCCATTGACAACCTCCACAACTGCATCGTCATCCAAGTCATTCAAGTTAACTTCTAAATTATTGTCATCCCCTCCAGCTCCAGCAACAACATTGACACCGTCAACAACCACATCGCCAGCCAAGCCATTCAAGTAAACCTCCAGATTATTTTCACCCCCTCCAGCTCCAGCAACCACATTAATAACCACTACAACCTCATCGTCAGCCAAGCCATTTAAGTTAACCCCCAGATTATTGTCATCCCCCCAGCTCCAGCAACCACATTAACAACCTTTACAACCACTATTGTTAACACCAGACAATGAGATGCAACAACTATTGTTAAATGTAAATGCAGGGAGCAAAAACAAAACATATAACAAGAAGTAAACATGCTCATCAAGCTCCTACATATCAGAACCCATGAATGCAAAATTGACGTAGACTTAAAACACTTTTCCAAGATAACGCAATAAGATTAAAAGGTGAACAAACCTAAGATTAGGGGCAAGATCAGTACCAACTTTGTAATGATAAACTTCGTGAGAAGAAATAGTGCAAGAAGTTTCCCAAAAGAAGCTAATATAAGATTATACTAAAAAACATTCAAGTTAACCTTTCGATTATTGTCATCCCTTCCAGCTCAAGCTACAGCAACCGCATTAACAACCTTCGCAACCACATCGTCCGCTAAAACATTCAAGTTAACCTCCATATTATTGTCATCCGCTCCAGCTCCAACAACCACATTAACAATGTCCACAACCGCATCGTCCGCTAAACCATTCAAGTTAACCTCTACATTATTGTCATCCCCTCCAGCTCTAGTAACCACATTAACAACCTGCACTAATGCATCGTCAGCTAAACCATTTAAGTTAACCTCCAGATTATTGTCATTCTCTCCAGCTCCAGCAACCACATTGACACCCTCCACAACCGCATCGTCAACCAAGTCATTCTAGTTAACCCCCAGATTATTGTCATCCCCTCCAGCTCCAGCAACCACATTGAGACCCTCCACAACCACATCGCCAGCCAAGCCATTCAAGTTAACCTCCAGATTATTGTCATCCCCTCCAGCTACAGCAACCACATTAACAACCTCTACAACCACTATTGTTAACACCAGGCAATGAGCTGCAACAACTATTGTTAAATGTAAATGCAGGGAGCAAAGAAAAAACATATAATAAGAAGTAAACATGCTCATCAAGCTCTTACATATAAGCACGTGTAAATGCAAAATTGACATAGACTTAAAACACTTTTCCAAGATAATGCAATAAGATTAAAAGGTGAACAAACCTAAGATTAGGAGCAAGATCAGTACAGAATAAATTATGTAACAAGAAATAGTGCAAGAAGTTTCCCAAAATAAACTAATATGAGATTATACCAAAAAATAGGAGATTATACATATATCTTTCACAACCCTCCTTGGTCCAAGTTATAGTCTTCCAAATTTAAGAAAGCATTCCATTGGAAATCCGGATTGTCCAACAAACTATTCAATGGTATAAGCCCACCACCAGCAATATTTGGACCCACATCATCAGCCACACCATTCAAGTTAACGTCCCGATTATTCTCTTCCCCACCACCTCCAGCTCCAGCAACCGCATTAATAACGTACACAACCACATCGTCAGCTAAACCATTCAAGTTAACCTCTAGATTATTGTCATCCATTCCAGCTCCAGCATCCACATTGTCACCCTCCACAACTGCATCGTCAGCCAAGTCATTCAAGTTAACTTCCAGATTATTGTCATCCCCTCCAGCTCCAGCAACCACATTGACAACCTCCACAACAGTATCGCCAGCCAAGTCATTCAAGTTAACCTCCAGATTGTTGTCATCCACTCCAGCTCAAGTAACTACATTGACACCCTCCACAACCACATCGCCAGCCAAGCCATTCAAGTTAACCTCAGATTATTGTCATCCCCTCCAGCTACAACAACCACATTAACAACCTCTACAACCGCATCATCAACCAAGCCATTTTTGTTAACCTCCAGATTATTGTCATCCCCTCCAGCTCGAGAAACCACATTAACAATCTCTACAACCACTATAGTTAACACTAGACAATGAGCTGCAATAACTATTGTTAAATGTAAATGCAGAGAGCAATGAGAGAACATATAACAAGAAGTAATAATGCCCAACAAGCTCCTACATATCAGCACGTATGAATGCAAAATTGACGTAGACTTAAAACACTTTTCCAAGATAACGCAATAAGATTAAAAGGTGAACAAACCTAAGATTAGTAGTAAGATCAGTGCAGAATTTGTAATGATAAATTCCGTAAATAGAAATAGTGCAAGAAGTTTCCCAAAAGAAGCTAATATGAGATGTACAAAAAAAAAAAATAGATTATACCTATATCTTTCACAACCCTCATTGGTCCAAGTTATAGTCTTCCAAATTTTAGAAAGCAGTCCATACGAAATCTGGAGTGTCCAACAAACTATTTAATGGAATAAGCCCACCACCAGCAACATTTGGAACCACATCATCAGCCACACCATTCAAGTTAACGTCCCGATTATTGTCATCTCCTCCAGCTCTAGCTCCAGCAACCGCATTAACAACCTCCACAACCACATCATCAACTAAACCATTCAAGCTAATCTCCAGATTATTCTTATCCGCTCCAGCTCCAGCAACCACATTAACAACTTGCACAACCGTATCGTCAACTTACACATTCAAGTTAACCTCCACATTATTGTCATCCCCTCTAGCTCCAGCAACCAACATTAACAACCTCCACAACCGCATCGTCAGCTAAACCATTCAATATAACCTTCACATTATTGTCATCCCCTCCAGCTCCATCAACCACATTAACAACCTCCACAACCGCATCGTCAGCTAAACCATTCAAGTTAACCTCCACATTATTGTCGTCTCCTCCAGCTCCAACAACCACATTAACAACCTCCACAACCGCATCATCAGCCAAACCATTCAAGTAAACCTTCAGATTATTGTCATCCCCTCCAGCTCCAGCAACCACATAAACACCATCAACAACCGCATCGTCAGCCAAGTCATTCAATTTAACTTCGAAATTATTTTCATACACTCCAGCTCCAGCAACCACATTGACACCCTCCACAATCACATCGTCAGCCAATTCATTTAAGTTAACTTCCAGACACACTCAACAACCAAACAAACTATTCAATGGTATAAGCCCACCACCAGCAATATTTGGAACCACATCATGAGCCACACCATTCAAGTTAACCTCCCGATTATTGTCATCCCCTCCAGTTCCAGTTCTAGTTCCAGCAACCGCATTAACAACCTCCACATCCATATCGTCAGCTAAACCATTCATGTTAACCTCCAGATTTTTGTCATTCCATCCAGCTCCAACAACCCCATTGACACCCTCCACAACCGCATCCTCAGCCAAGTCATTCAAGTTAACCTCTATATTATTGTCATCCCCTTCAGCTCCAGTAACCACATTGACAACCACCACAACCACATCGTCAGCCAAGCCATTCAAGTTAACATCCAGATTATTGTCATCCCCTCCAGCTCCAGCAACCACATTAACAACCTCTACAATCGCATCGACATGCCATTTAAGTTAATCTCCAGATTATTGTCATCCCCTCCAGCTCCAGCAACCACATTAACAACCTCTACAACCACTTTTTTTAACTCCAGACAATGAGCTGCAACAACTATTGGTAAATATAAATGCAGGGAGCAAATAGAAAACATATAACAAGAAGACAACATGTAATCAAGCTCCTACATATCACCACGTATGAATGCAAAATTGACGTAGACTTCAAACACTTTTCCAAGATAACGCAATAAGATTAAAAGGTGAACAAACCTAAGATTTGGAGCAAGATCAGTACAGAATTTGTAATGATAAATTTTGTGATAAGAAAAAGTGCAAGAAGTTTCCCAAAAGATGCTAATATGTGGTTATACTTAAAAAAAACAAAAGAAAGACAGGAGATTATACCTATATCTTTCACAACCTTCCGTTGTCCAAGTTATTGTCTTCCAAATTTAAGAAAGCATTCCATTCGAAATCCGGATTGTCCAACAAACTATTCAATGGTATAAGCCCACCACCAGCAATATTTGGAACCACATTATCAGCCACACCATTCAAGTTAACCTCCCGATTATTGTCATCCCCTCCACCTCCAGCTCTAGCAACCGCATTAACAACCTCCACAACCACATCGTCAGCTAAACCATTCAAGTTAACCTCCAGATTATAGTTATCCCCTCTAGCTCCAGCAACTACATTAACAACCTCCACAACCGCATTGTCAGCGAAACCATTCAAGTTAACCTCCAGATTATTGTCATCCCCTCCAGCTCCAGCAACCACATTGACACACTCTACAACCGCATCGTCAGCCAAGTCATTCAAGTTAACTTCTAGATTATTGTTATCCCCTCTAGCTCCAGCAACCACATTGACACCCTCCACAACCGGATCGCCAGCCAAGTCATTCAAGTTAACTTCTAGATTATTGTCATCCCTTCCAGCTCCAGCAACCACATTGACAACCTCCACAACCGCATTGTCAGCCAAGTCATTCAAGTTAACCTTTAGATTATTGTTATCCCCTCTAGCTCCAGCAACCACATTAACAACCTCCACCACCGCATCGTCACTTAAGTCATTCAAGTTAAACTCCAGATTATTGCCATCCCCTCCAGCTCCAGCAACCACATTGACACCCTCTACAACCACATCGTCAGCCAATCCATTCAAGTTAACCTCCAGACTATTGTCATCCCTTCCAGCTACGGCAACCACATTGACAACCTCTACAACCGCATCGTCATCCAAGCCATTTAAGTTAACCTCCAGATTATTGTCATCCCTTCCAGCTCAAGCAACCACATTAACAACCTCTACAACAACTATTGTTAACACCAGACAATGAGCTGCAACAACTATTGTTAAATGTAAATGTAGGGAGCAAAGAGAAAACATATAACAAGAAGTAAACTAGCTCATCAAGCTCCTACATATCAACACGTATGATTTCAAAATTGAAGTAGACTTAAAACACTTTTCCAAGATACCACAATAAGAATAAAAGTTGAACAAACCTAAGATTAGGAGCAAGATCAGTACAGAATTTGTAAGGATAAATTCCGTAACAAGAAATAGTGCAAGAAATTTTCCAAAAGAAGCTAATATGAGATTATACCAACAAAAAAAAACAAGGAGATTATACCTATATCTTTCACAACCCTCATTGATCCAAGTTATAGTCTTCCAAGTTTAAGAAAGCATTCCATTCGATATCCAGATTGTCCAACAAACTATTCAATGGTATAAGCCCACCACCAACAATATTTGGAACCACATCATGAGCCACACCATTCAAGTTAACCTCCCGATTATTGTTATCCCCTCCAGTTCCAGCACTAGCAACTGCATTAACAACCTCCACAACCACATCGTCAGCTAAACCATTCAAGTTAACCTCCACAACCACATCGTCAGCTAAACCATTCAAGTTAACCTCCACATTATGGTCATCCCATCCAGCTCCAGCAACCACATTGACACCCTCCACAACCGCATCGTCAGCCAAGTCATTCAAGCTAACCTCTAGATTATTGTCATCCCCTCCAGCTCCAATAACCACATTGACAATCACCACAACCACAACCGCATCGCCAGCCAAGCCATTTAAGTTAACCTCCAGATTATTGTCATCCCCTCCAGCTCCAGCAACCACATTAACAACCTCTACAACCACTATTGTTAACACCAGACAATGAGCTGCAACAACTATTGTTAAATGTAAATGTAGGGAGCAAAAAGTAAACATATAATAAAAATTAAACATGCTCATCAAGCTCTTACATATCACCACGTATGAATGCAAAATTGACGTAGACTTCAAACCCTTTTCCAAGATAACACAATAAGATTAAAAGGTGAACAAACCTAAGATTAGGTGCAAGATCAGTACAGAATTTGTAATGATAAATTCCATGAGAAGAAATAGTGCAAGAAGTTTCCCAAAAGAAAATAGTATGAGATTTTACTAAAAAAATAAAAAAAAAGGAGATTATACCTACATCTTTCACAACCCTCCTTGGTCCTAGTTATAGTATTCCAAATTTAAGAAATCATTCCATTTGAAATCCGGATTGTCCAACAAACTATTCAATGGTATAAGCCCACCACCAGCAATATTTAGAACCACATCATCAGCCACACCATTCAAGTTAACCTCCCGATTATTGTCATCCCCTCCACCTCGAGCTCCAACAACCGCATTAACAACCTCCACAACCACATCGTCAGCTAAACCATTCAAGTTAACCTCCAGATTATTGTCATCCCCTCCAGCTCCAGAAACCGCATTAACAACCTCCACAACCGCATCGTCAGCTAAATCATTCATGTTAACCTCCACATTATTGTCATCCCCTCCAGCTCCAGCAACCACATTAACAACCTCCACAACCGCATCATCAGCTAAACCATTCAAGTTAACCTGCAGATCATTGTCATCCCTCCAGCTCCAGTAACCACATTAACAACCTCCATAAGCGCATCCTCAGCTAAACCATTCAAGTTAACCTCCAGATTATAGTTATCCCCTCTAGCTCCAGCAACCACATTAACAACCTCCACAACCGCATTGTCAGCGAAACCATTCAAGTTAACCTCCAGATTATTGTCATCCCCTCCAGCTCCAGCAACCACATTGACACACTCTACAATCGCATCGTCAGCCAAGTCATTCAAGTTAACCTCTAGATTATTGTCATCCCCTCCAGCTCCAGCACCCACATTAACAACCTCTACAACCACATCGTCAACCAAGCCATTCAAGTTAACCTTCAGATTATTGTCATTCCTCCGGCTCCAGCAACCACATTAACAACCTCTACACCCACATCGTCAGCCAAGGCATTCAAGTTAACCTCCAGATTATTGTCATCTCCTCTAGCTCCAGCAACCACATTAACACCATCCACCTGCATCGGCAGCTCGCCCAGTACTTCTAGGGCTTGGAGTGAAGCATTCTGCCGATTCTCTTGGTATACATTCAGCGCAGCCACATCAACAACATACGTTGGGTGCGCGTTTAGAAGTTAGGGGTTCAGGTTACCCGTCCCCGGATTGGGGGGACGGTACAGATTGCCCGCCCTTTGATTGGGGCGAGGATTAAGATTAGCTGGGGGTTAACACCTGCTAACCTCTCAGCATCGCGCTGTTTCCTTTGCATGTAATAATGCTTTTCTTTGATGTACTTCATTGATTTGTGCGACAAGTTGGCATCTTTCATGACCTCCTCCAAAGCTTTCTTAAAAAACAAAATAGAAAGTAAACCCGAAAAAGTCAGACTTTTAAGATGGCAAGCCGAGTGTCAATATTACGATTTTGACGTTTTCATTATTAAATCTCATGAAAATGTTCTTGCAGATTTTCTAACACAAGATGGAGCCAAGTGAAGCCAATAACATCCTTACAAGATGGAGGCATCACAACGATAGCCTTGAAGAACTAAACAAGGCCATAGATGGACTGGCAATTAATGCCAAAGCCTCTGGGCATGTACAAGAAAAGGATCTTAACAAGGTCTAGAATGCAATAAAAGCCGCAAGGCTTTGCAGTACCATGTTATGGGATAGTCTTTATGGCCCCATTATGCGAGAAGCATCAGAGTCAAAACTTATCTCTGAAATACGAGTACAGGACGAGAAAATTTGGGAAAGTGATTCAAGCACTATCATCCCAAACACAGGAAAAGATCCTTACGATGATAAAGAGGATTTTAAAAACAAGAAAGATTCTAAGATGGAAACATCTGAAGAATCCGATCAGTCTAAAAAATTGGAGACTGAAATCAACGAGCTTAATCTTAGACCAATGATTGAAAAATCTAAGGTCCAAGGAGATAACTTAAAACCATCCCCATTGATGGAATACCAAAGGACATGGGAAAGGTTATATACAAGAATGGGATTAGTCCCTCGTAAATCCTTGGCCGATTGGTCTGGGAAATACTCACGAGTTTGGACTCTTCTAGGTGCAAAATCGGAGAGTGTGCGAGAATGGTTTAACTTCGGTTGTTTAGCCTCAGTCTTCACGACATCACCAGGATTTCCAGAAATTTCAAAATTTCCAGAATGGTTAATCGAGGGAGTGTATGGATCGTGGAAAAATAATAATACACTTGGACGAGGAGAAACTCTGGAACTGAAATTTATTTCAGCTGCACCAGAAATCAATGGAAAAGGTTTCTATCCCAGCTTTCATTTTATCAGGCTGCAGAGACCTTACATGAAGGCTTTAGATTTTATAAAGCCACCACCGGAAGAGCAGCTTCTAGTTGCTCCAATATTAGAAGATGATATTACCACAAGAAGAGCTTGGGGACTTTGGGTTTGTCTGACAGAAATGGACAAAGTAAAATACTCATTCAAAACATCTCACAAGACCGAAAATGGATCATGTATGCTCAATTCCATGACGGGAACAACCACCAATTTTGCCGAAAGGATATTTGAAAATAAAAGGCAAAAACTATGGAGAAACGAGATTCCGTCAACCTCTGAAACCAGTCGGAAGTTCTGCAATATGATGCATGTTGGAAGATGGAAAGAACGGATCTGCACGAAATGTCCAGACCAATGAGAACCACTCTTTGGCAAAAGATTCCCTGTAAAAAGAGATAAAGGGGAAAACGACAAAGAGGGCCCTTCAAGAAAGGGAAAGATGCCGAAAGGTGGAAAGTGGGCGAATTTTGCTGGCAAAGCAAAGGAAGCCATGTGAAAAGTCGAGACAAAATAACCTCCACTCAGAGATAATGGAGGGACCAGATTCCCACTGACAACGGGACAAAGAAAACTAGTGGATTAAAACGTAAGCCATGACGAATTAATCCAAAAGGAGAAGTGAAGTCCGCAATTTGAAATCCGGATGAGCTCCTATATATACCCAAGCTGAAGGAAGCAGAAGACATCGAACAACCTCCTCTGTTTTCTTACTCTTAAATAATTTCTATCAGAAAAATATTCTGAGTTTAGTTTGTATTAAGTTTTCAATTCTGTTTTTAAATACGAGTGTATGTGTGAAGGAGACAAAGCTACTATGAGTAGCTAAACAAGTAACTCTACTCTATAAGGGTTATGTTGTTGTAATAAATAAGTTTCCATTTTTATGAATAAAATTTTGGCTTTTGCTTAAACAGTGTTTCCCTATTTAAGTATCTAGTCGACACCAAGATAGTATCTGTTACGCCCGGAGTAGGAAACGAACCAGGGCTGTGCTAGTTGTCGTTGAAGGAGCCATTGCAGAATCATCGGTTGAGATCGAGTGGTTAGCTGAGGAAGCTGTAAAACCTGGTGGAAACCCGACGGCAGTTTGGTCAAAAGAAGGTACTATTTTAATTTTGACAGTTATTTATATGGACGGAAGCATGTTGGGCCTGATATGGTCGTTGTGGATTATTTCCAAATTTAAGGTTTCGAAAAGGATAATTCTAAAACTTCAGGGGTCAAAATTTTAACTTTTATAAGTCAAAAATGTAATTATCAGCTGGCATAGGGACTGGAATCAATTTCAACCTTAGCAAGGGGGTGGTGTGCTATGATTTGTAGAACACAAGGGGGTTTATTGGCCCTTTTATTTTCACATGGAGGTTTTCTGCCACTTTCATATAACACAGGGAGGTTATTTGCTATCACCTCATAATTTTTTAGGTGAAGTAAACCAATCAGTACAAATTCCCTAATATCAACCCCCCCCCCCCCCCCCAACATTTACTGTTAGTCGCCTTTACGACCCATTCATAGTCGTCTCCATCTGGCATTAAGAAAATCAGTGTGTCGTCTATGTTCTTTACTTTAGTTTCTTGCAAACACATCAGATCATCTTCCATTTTCTAACCAAATTGTAAAATTTTGCATATTTCAACTCTTGTGTTATACGAGATGCTCTTCATTAAAAGTATTAGTGACCCCATCCTCCTTCTTATTTTGTTGGTTTTTTTCTCAAAATGTTTCTCTCTTTCTTTTAGTTTTTATCTTTTTCAATCTTCTTAATGGATAATTTCTTTTACACTCACTTTTTACAATGGAGCCCAATATTTATTGAATTGCAATCTCATCTAAAAGCTTAAACTGTTAGAAAGCGTAGGTATTTAATATTTATATATTATTTTCAACACGCCCCCTCACATGCAAGCTGTAAATCTTTTCTTACGCCTGCCACGTGTCACTTTTTAATTATCGGGTGGCGGTGGGATTCGAACCCAGGACCTCCTCATTGGCCTAAGCTCTGATATCATATTGAATTTCCATCTCATCTAAAAACTTAAACTGTTAGAGAAGGTATGCATTTAATATTTATATATTATCTCCAACAATATTCAAGTTCATTTAGGCCTTGCTCTTTCATGTTGACCAAGGCTTCTTCAAGTGGGTCCTTTGAACTTACTTTATTCTTTGGCATGTTACAAATGTCATTTTTATTCGTTAATATAGGTAAATCGACTTACCCTCCTGCTACATCATTAAGTATCTGCACATTCTCAAGTTCTTGCAAGTAAATTGATCTCTTGGGCAGTTCACTTGAATTTCAACATTGATAAGGGTCGAGCGCCCGCGCCAAGCTGTCAGCTGCCATGACCAACACTTAACACTTTCAGGACAACCTTCTATTTTTCTAGGGACTATCATGTCTATATTGTTTTCTAGACTTTTCCACATTTTTTGTAGATTATGTAGAACCAGAGGTAGCTCGAATTTTTGTAGAAGCATTTAAGTCCACCGTTAGATTAAAATGACTCAAACCATCGTTTTAGGTAGTTTACTTTTTATAAATAGTTGCCTTTGGAATAATGCCATCAGGATCCAAGGCCTTAACGGCCGCAATTTTGTTAGTAAGACGATCTGTCTCTTCCTCAGTCCAGCGAACTCGAGGCATCTGTTTAAAATAGGTAAAGATTAAGCAAAACCAATAACCTTCCATATAGTAGAGGTCAGTTTTATTTCGCGAGTTGCACAAATCTAAATATCACTGTTGAAGTTATACAAATTTAAAATACACACACCATTGCATTTCTAAACCCTTTGGTACCCTAATTTCTTAATATCACACATGCATTTCTAATTCAGACGATCTACTACACATAGCCTAAATTTACTGTAACCGTAGAGATCTACCAAACGCCATTAAATCAAACACAACTTGAGCAGACAGATTTATACACAAAACAATGATATATATATATAGACTTTTCCACTTTTTTGTAGATTATGTAGAACCAGAGGTGGCTCGAATTTTTGTAGAAGCATTTAAGTCCACCGTTAGATTAAAATGACTCAAACCATCGTTTTAGGTAGTTTACTTTTTATAAATAGTTGCATTTGGAATAATGCCATCAGGATCCAAGGCCTTAACGGCCGCAATTTTGTTAGTAAGACGATCTGTCTCTTCCTCAGTCCAGCGAACTCGAGGCATCTGTTTAAAACAGGTAAAGATTAAGCAAAACCAATAACCTTCCATATAGTAGAGGTCAATTTTATTTCGCGAGTTGCACAAATCTAAATATCACTGTTGAAGTTATACAAATTTAAAATACACACACCATTGCATTTCTAAACCCTTTGGTACCCTAATTTCTTAATATCACACATGCATTTCTAATTCAGACGATCTACTACACATAGCCTAAATTTACTGTAACCGTAGAGATCTACCAAACGCCATTAAATCAAACACAACTTGAGCAGACAGATTTATACACAAAACAATGATATATATATATATATATATGACACCTACAACGAATTAAAACTAACACAAATCGAAATGAAAAGGTGCAAATACAATTTCTGATTGTAGCTACTGAATGTACAACAAAACGGCGACGATCGCAAGATAAATTACCTTCTGATTGTTGATCAGACGAACGAGATGTGCTTTTGATTATTGCTTTACTCCGTCGGTGCCGACACCGCACAACTGTCGCGCCTAAAATCGATGAATCGCCGGTGATTGGTGTTTTAGGAATTCTAGGTTAAGTTGAGCGCAAATGAATTAAAAGTGAGGTGGTATTTTATTTTGCTTTAAAGAATTGAATGCCAAGTGGGCCGGTGATGGGCCGTGCGCATAAGCCCAGTTTATCACGGACATCCTTTTTTTTACACCTAGAAGTACTAAATAAACTTAGAAGTCGTTTGGTTCTATAGATAAAGTGAGATATCTCAGCTTATCTTTATCTCTCATTTAGTTCTATAGATTGATTTTTCGGGCAGATATGAGATATGCCCGGATTTTTTAATTTTATCTCAGAATTTGAGATAGATAATCTCACCTCTACCCCTAATATAAATAATCTTGGTTTTGCTTTATTTTTACTTTTTATTGAAATTCTACATACCCTGTATAAATTTATAAATTACTTCACTTTTCCATTACATAATTAGATATAATATATATTAAAGTTCCAAATTAAAAGTTTGGAAAAAAATTATATGTTATATTTATAAGATTCTGTGGACAACAACTTTATAGTTTATTGGTCAAATATATCTATATATATATAAACTTTTTGATAGTTTATTTTCAAGTTTTTTAATATTTAATCACATGACTTATATATTCGAACCTATCACCCCCATTAAAAAAAACGTTTATTATCATAACTTATTTTTATATAACTTTTTGGTAATATATAATAGTGAGAAAATATACAAATGTCATTGAGTTGAAAACGACAATATGTGTCCACTATAAAAAAAAGAATTTAAAGAAAAATAGTTAGTCGAATGTTAATGACCCAAATCAAACAAACATTTATTGAGGTAACCATTTATCTTGATATTTAATCTTATCAACTAAACAAGTGGCACATATTAGATATCACAGAAATACTAACTTTTTATCTCATTTCTAATCTATACTATGTTTTTGAAATAAAAATCATCTTTGATACCAAACGGCTTCTGAGACACATAAGTAAAAATCAAAACAAAAAGCGAGTATTTGAATGTATATTTTTTTGTTTACAAGTTCTTAGTTTGATACTCATTAGGTGCTTCCAAAAGTGAGGCAGCCATAATAGTCCTACCAAAGCAAAAAGATCTGGCTTCCAACTCTGAGGGCAAACAAGAGTTCAAATGTATCGATATACCGTGAAAAAAATGCATCAAAAGGTAAGAACTAAAAACGTTTCAAGGTGGGGGCAACACCAATTATCGGAATGCACAGAAAGGTATTCAATATCTAAGTGAATTGTAAAAGCAAAAAAAAAAAAAATCACCTATGTTTACGAAGTCAAGTTTAATACATTCTTAGGTTGTAGGAAACTTTTCCACCTACCTTGGGACGTGAAGATACGATGGATACTTCGAAGCGCAAATAGAATTGCGGATGCTTTGGCTAAGATTCAGTTAGAGTATAGTGAACATGTGGTATTCTGGGATACTCCGCCGCTCCGAATTGTTGGACTACTCCAAGAAGACTTAGGTTAGTATAGCTTAATTTGTTGTTTTTCCTTTGTTTACCAAAAAAAAAAAGGTGAATATAAATTAGAAAGAAAAAGAATGTCATAATTTTAAAAACCCATTTATTCTAACCAGATTTTATATATTACATAATTGATTTTAGGTGTTGTTAAATATAAGAAATTAAAATTACATAAATAAAATTAACTTGAGTTAAATTTGTTATAGTTAAATATAATAATTTTATGGGATAAAAGCATCAAGCCTTCCAACTTATGGGTTCTTTTTGACCTTTCCCCTTAAACTTTTTTTTTTACCACTATAGTCCTTCACCTTTGTCTACTTGTGTGAATTGCTCCTCGGCGCTTTAATGATCAAATTCGCCCGGATATTCCTTCATGTGATGCCGAAAATGGTATTTTGAGCCGTGAAATTTTCTTGAAAATCATGTATGTTTTACCCCCACAACCTAAGAAATTATGTGCGACATAAACCGTGATCCATGTAGAATAATTAAAATATCAAATTGTCAAAATTAAGATTCAAACCCGCACCCTCTTATTTGAGTTTGGGCCTCTACACCACTTGGCCATCATGATGTTTTTTTTGAAAATGTATTACTTTGTAATTATATATTTCTATACTAACATATTGGTTTACTAAAATATTTATTTAACAAAATATTGATTTATTAAAATATTTTACGAAAATTATGATTTTACTAAAATATAGGTTTACTAAAACATTTAGTTAAATATTCATTCACTAAAATATATATTTAATAAGATATTGATTTATTACAAAATGTTAAAAAAAATATTCATTTATCTAAGTATATATTTAATAAAATATTGATTTACTCAAATATTTTACGAAAATTGTGATTTTTATTTATCAAAAGAATGATTTACCAAAATATTACTAAAATATTAACTTACTTAAATATTTTATAAATATTGATTTACGAAAATAATTATGATGTGACTTTACTATTGACATTCATTTACTAAACTACAAATATAATCAAAAAGCAATATATTTCAACGATATCATAATGGCCAAGTGGTATAAAGCTCCAGACTCAGGTAAGAGGTTGTGCGTTTGAATTTTATTTTTAACAATTTGATATTTTAATTATTCCACATAGATTAAGGGGTATATCGCACATAATTTCATAGATTGGGGGTAAAAGTAAAACATGTATGATTTTCAAGCAAGTTTTATGGACGGAAATACCCTCATGGATGACATGTGCTGGTCACGTGAAAGCATCTAAAAAGAATATTCTGGATGATACATGTAGCTAAAGTTGAAGGATTATAGTGGTCAACAAAAAGTTTAAGGGGCAAGGTCAAAAAGAGTCTATAGGTTGGGGGACTTGATGCTTTTATCCCTAATTTTATATTCACAAATCACAACCTATTGATTTTACTTTTACATACCAATTTTTCCCTATAACTCCAATACTCAAATTACATCCAAATATATTACAAAATATTTTGCACGTCTTTCAAAAGAATCTTTACAAACTCCAACCAAAAATCAAATGACGAAACGAGTGAATCTACATCCAAAAAGCGGTCCAATTTCTCTATTCCCTCATCTATGTACCCTAAAGGTGGAAATTGGATCGGGCCGACCCGGCCCGGCCCAGTTTGAATAAAGCACGGACCGGCTCGAACCCACATTTCGAATTGAGCCGAACTGGGCCGGTTCTGGGCCTCACTCCCAAATTTTGTTTTTTTTCAAAAACTACCCCAGGTTTTTCAAATTCTTTTTTACCAAACCCCCACCCGGACCGGCACATATATGAAATGGGCTCAACCTAGACCGGCCTACTTTTTGTTCGGGTCCGTGCGGGCCGGACTGGGTCAGTCCAGCTCGACCCAATTTTCCCCTTTAATGTACCATTTCATATACCCTCAATAAAAGTATGAAATGTGTTAATTTCACTCCTACTTGTTACCTTACGTGGGAATAGTGCTCAAACAATTAAATTCTAATTTTGGCAAATACAAAAGAGAGAGAACTTTCCCCCATTCATAGGATTCTTTTCTTCACCTTCATCAACAAATCATCAATGGCAGAAACAAGAAACTCAATACACTTTTTTTTTTCAAAACTACAACAAGATTACAATATTACAAGAAACTCTACAATTTTTCTTAACTTGTAAACCCACTATGTTCAAAAAACAAAAATCCACTCCACCTCCTTTACACGTATACATCTATGTATGCATATGTATAGTTAGTGTGTTACGAAGAACTTTAAGCATTAAGAAGGGTAGATTTGCCCATTTTTTATGAGATCTTGTTAGAAGAAAATTACCCTCTTTTGATTTTCAGGCAACAAAGAACACCTAGGGAATCACTTTTCCATTTTTCCAAGATCTGAAAGAAATCCATTTTTCCATCCTAAATCTCAATAGTTGCAGAGTCTTTCTACCTAAGACACGACATTTCATGTTACCATCATCTAATTTCCATCAACACACCAGATTCTTGAAAAATAATAACTTCTAAAACAAAAGAAAAAAATCCAAGATTAACCCAAAAAAAAAATCTTTCAAAGCATTAAAAAGAATTCAATCTTTAAATCAAAATTTCTCTGTGACACCTCATCTGTGTGTTTGTGCGTGAGAGAGAGAATGACAGATTCTCACGGTGGAGTTGGGAAGAAAATTACTTTTTTTTTTAATTAAGAAGTTTAATACAACATTACATCATGTCATTAACAACTAAACTAGAAATACACTTAGAAGGAGGTTAATCCCACAAGAGTAGCTCCTCACTATCAACTCTATAAACTCTTGTTAATGCATCAGCAACCCCATTACACATTCTTGGAATCCAGTTGAAGTGTTGGTTCCAACTTCCAAGGCAACCTTAGTAATCTCTTGCAATCTTCAACTACGTCAGTATACTCCGGTTGTGGCTCTACCTTGTTAGTAAAATAGAAGGGAAACGAACAGAGTATACTATAATGACGAAAGAAATAAAACAGAAATAAGGTAACAAAGAAAATAAGAAATTGTTACCCTCAACCACAGTGAATCAGAAAGTAAAAAGAGGTCGAGGGTCTCTCGATTTTCTTAAAACAGATTCGGCATTCTCTTTGTGCATGATATACTATGTGAACAACGTCTCATTTAATCTATGTTTGAGCATGCCTATCTTCATATACACTTTTCACACATTGATTTGCATTGGTGGTTGAGCATACTTGGAGAACGGTTATTGAGATAAGTAAACTAAGGGAGATACACCCGAGCTTTATAAATAATTGATCACCTCTTGAAGCAAAATTGTTGATGATGATTCACTACAGAAATGATTTAGGCCATCTTTTCGTTAACACGTTTGAGCCTTTCAAGCTATACCCTTCACAAATAAATAATCACCAGAACTCCTCTGAGCCTTTCATTAAAGCCTTTTTTTATTATGAGCCCATTTACCTATCCCGTGTAGCCACAAACAGTTATCCTACCCTTCTAGAGACTGATTTGCATTCAGGAACTTGAAATGGAAGGAAATAAGTGAAAAAAAAATGTTAAAAAAAAAGATAAATATGAAGATCACCCATCTGGTACATATGAATAAGTTTGGGGGAAATATGAAGGAAATGAAAAAAAAAATGAGGGATATGAAATGTTGTGAAGAAAGAAAAGGAGAAAGAACCAAAATGCAAGATATTTCTAAATGTAATATCTTACGTCTCTAGCTCTGCTTTTACTTATCCTTCAGTGAGTCCCATACCCGAGCCTAATGTTACAAGCTGAAAAAGTCTTATTGATCTGTAGTGAATCTTATTCAGATTAGTAGAGAGATAGTGTGAAAGTTATACATATGGAGTTAGGATGATTAACTTTGGTGAATTTTTTTTGATGAACTTATCCAAGTAGACTCAATAATCATTGCATTTATTGTTCACACGTTGCACATGGAGATTTGTTTGTGAAAACTTGATTAACCGCCAGGTTGTGAACGAGTGTGTCATTGCTCTGATTCTTTGCATTCTCATCAAACAGTAAAGAAACTCTCAAAATTGATCCATGATTTAAATGATAATGTGAAATAATTTTTTATTCTGTCTTTGTTTTTTTTTTTTTTAGTCTAGAACGTTGCGTTGTTTGCTTTAAGCATTTTGCTCGAGGACAAGCAAATGAACAAGTTTGGGGGTGTGATGAGCTTGGGAAATACTTATCATTATCATACTTTTACACTTGTTTAATTGATTATTCTTGATAGTTTTGTGGCATTTTTATGTTTGTTTTCATGTTTAGTACGTTGAAATATGATTTGTTAATCAAGAACCAAAATTTCAAAAATTCACCGACACCTGTGTAGATTTAGTTATGTTTGGTTCTTTATATCACTAGAAAGCCACAGATGTCTAGTTTCCAACGCAACAAGCGGTTTGTGATTCCGACATCTGGAGAGAAAGTTATGACCAAAACGGTGAAATTGCGCAAAGTTGAAATGTACATACGCAACTCGCGCGCTCGATGACCGTCAGATCAAAATGGCTAATCAATGGTTTACATTCAGTCTTGCAAGCTTCAAAATGGAAGACTCTAGAGTTTCATCACTTTTGTGATCAATAATTCATAAATTATATAACAACTTTGGACCATTGGATCAAAACGAGATGAACGGTCGAGATGTCGTCTTATACTTTTGCTTCAACTATAAATAGACCTCACATTTTTCATATTTCAAGACATCAATCTTCTTCATTCTCTCTTCACTTAGTAGTCTTTCTATAGTAGTAGTATTCACTAGTAGTTTGTAATTTTGGAGGAGTAATTCGGAGTTTGTACGGGGGAGTCCACCAGAGGCTTTACGAAAGTAAAAATCTGTAACGATCTCTAAACTATCTTTACTTTTCTCTATTTACTTTATGATGTTATATTTATCTTATAGTCTTGTTCTATATTCCATTATGTGCTAAATTTACTTTCCTGGAATAGTGACGTAGCCTAATTACGATGATCTAACATTTAATTAAAACGTATTGTTACGATGTCAAAATAGTTGGTGTATTTATTTGTGAATATAATGCTTCTAAAATTCTGGCCAACTTTTGGATGAACTAAGGATCGAATTGAAACCGAGAGAAATTTTTCGTGAAATAGCTTTGAAGTAAATACCGTGAATTCTCAATAGAATAGAAATATATCTATCGTTTTCACGTGGTTGATAAAATCACCACCGAACATACATGTGCACGTTTTCATAACTAGACTCATTTTCTAGTTGTAAAGTTGTAGAAGTTATGTATAACTTGAGAAAGAGTACATAAAGCATAAATGGTAATAACCAACAACAATTTTGAACGTGAAACTCGTAATAATATGCTTAATTAAAAGTTAGATCAGACTAATGACGGTGAAATCATGATTCCCAACTATTCTCTTATTGTCTACACTTATTTATTGAAATACTCTTGTTATTCTATTGTCTCAACGCCATACTTTATTAAAAGTTTTTACTGTAGTTAGTAAATTGTTAATATTTTCGCTTGAACAATCTGAAATCCGATTTCTCAAATAAAATTAGAGTTAATAAATTTTGGTAATTAATTATTTATTCCTCGTGGGATCGACAACCCTATCTTTCACTTTATTACTTGTTACGATTTCGTGCACTTGCGAATTTATCCACAACATTAGCCACTAAGAAACATGGTTAAGATAATTACGAATCTGGTAGTTAAGATAATTACAGATCTCGCAAAGATTTCGGGTGAACGTAGACACTTGTAAATCTTATGGAAAGATTTTTCTAAGATAATTAATTATCTCTTTAATGCTATTATTTTCCGTATATAAAATATAGCAAAAAATCACAGAATTCTGTTTAAGTAAAACATAAATATTAAATATTGATATACAATATTTTCGAGTTTAATTAGTCAATGTTGAGCATCAGTTTCTCATTCACCCATGTACCAAACCCGACCCAAAGTCGATTGTACAACCCATTTCATTTACTAAATTTTCCAACAATCTCCCACATGAATGAAATTGAATGATCATGCATACATCATGTGGTGGTAGAGTTCTACGATCTATGCTTGCATAGGATATGTAGGACATGCCCTTGAACCTTTCCTTGTGAGAAATACTTTCTTTGCTAGTCGATAGTATGAACTTGATGTCTTTGAACTATCCGCCGTTTATGCAAACGATCCATAAATCTCAACACATGTATATTCCTGTTACCGTTGCAGTTCTCATGGTTTATGTCCATTTTGGCCCTGGACATACACCTGGTTCTGCAAGAGTTTTTCAGAAAATTAAGCCCCCACAATTTTCCTCAGAGGTGGCCCCTCCTCTTTCTCACATAGGTGATTTCTTATCTAAGAGTAACCCGCATTACTCTGCTCAGATTCCCGACACGTAAGAATCACTAAAAGCACAATGCTTAACCTTTTCCATTAAGAGTATCATTGTTTCATCTAGTAATGGACAAGGTTTGACCCCCACAGTGACCGTGCAAGGTTCTTACAATTAGGTTGTCCCATTGAACCAAGATCTTGGGATCTCCAATCACCATGGTTGGGTTTTCCTTCATAAGAACCTTATTTTTCAATAGGCTTAAGTATCATTCCCTTAGAAGTCTTTTCAACTTGATCTCTATATAACCCTTTGGTTAGCAGATCTGCAATGTTATTTTTTGACTTCATGTAGTCAAGGATGATAACCCCAGTTGAGATCAGTTGTCTAACGGTATTATGTCGTCGACGTATATATCTAGACTTACCGTTGTACATAGCATTATGTGCTCTTTCAATCATAGATTGATTATCACAATATATGTATACTTTTGGCACATGTTTGGGCCACTCAGGAATATCTTCCAAGAAGTTATGGAGCCATTCAACTTCTTCAATACATTTGTCTAACGCCACAACTCATATTCCATCGTGAATCTAGTTATAACCGTTTGTCTTGAAGATTTCCATGACACGGTTGCACCTCCTAAAGTGAATACATGTTCACTTGTTGTGTTAGAATCTTGTGTAACATATATCTAATTTGCTTTGGTAAAACCTCAAGCAACATTTGGATCTCTGGTATAATGCAACCCATAGTCACGAGTATAACATAAGTACCCAAGTACTTTCACAATTGCTTTCCAGCGTTCATGCCATGGACTACTCGTGAATCTACTCAACGTGCTAATTGTATAGATAATGTCTGGTCGTGTACAACTCATTTAGTACATCAGGCTTCCTATCACTGTAGCATATTCCACTTGATCAACACTTTCTCCCTTATTCTTAGATAAGTGTTGACTCGTGTCAATTGGAATTCTGGCTACACCAGAAGCACCCTTGCTGAATTTTTCAAGAATCTTGTCCACGTAGTGTGACTGAGTTAATATAAGACCATCTGGTGACATTTTAATCTTAATTATTAATATTGCATCAACTCATGCCTTTCATATCGAATCTTGAATTCAACAAACTTTTAATGGACTTCACCATTCGGTCGTTGCTTTCCACAATGAGTATGTCGTCCACATACAGACAGAGAACCAAATATCCTTCTTCTGTAGTTTTGACGTAGACACATTTGTCACACTCATTGACTTTGGGACCATTTGTCAACATAACATTGTCAAACTTCTCGTGTCGTTGTTTTGGTGCTTGTTTAAATCCACACAAGGACTTTACCAGTTTATAGACTTTATTTTATCTTCTATGAGCTACATAACCCTCGGGTTATTCCATGTAGATTTCTTAATCAAGGTCTCCATTTAAAAAAAAATAGTCTTTACATCCATTTGATGTACTTACAGATTTTGGAGAGTGCAAATCGCCAAAATCTTTATTATTGAATTTATTCTCGTCACATAAGAATAAGTGTCAAAGTGATAATGGCCTTCTTGTTGCTTGTATCTTTCGATCACAAGTCTAGCCTTATACATTTCAATTGTTCAATCTATTTTGATTTTCCATTTGAAAATCCACTTAGAACTCAATGATTTACATTTCAAGTGAAGAGGTCAACCAATTCTCAAGTGTGGCCGTGTCAAATGGAACCAATCTCATCTTGTATGGCTTCTTTCCATAAATAATCTTTAATAGAGCTTATAGCTTCTAATACGTTTGAGGCTTAGCTTCTATAATATAAGTCAGAAAATAAATTTTATGTTCTTACCCTTTTGCTTCATTTTGGCTTTTCATGGACCTCATCAGTTTCTTCAATTTTTTTTTGATCTTGACTATTGTTAATATCATCAAAGACTCGTTTTGAAGAACTTTGTCCAGCCACATTGGATTTACAAAGAAATTTATGTTCAAAAAAGAACACATTCCTTAATTCCATTATCGTGTTTTGTGAATCTCAAGGTTTTTAGATCCATACACAAGAAACCGATAACTAGTGTTATTGTCTGCATAATCAATGAAAATATAGTCCAACGTTTTGGATCTATTATTATTTTCTTTGACATTAGTGATGCCACCTTAGCACGATACACCCCCACATTTCAGAGTATTTGTGAGAAAGTTATACTTTTTCACAACTCATGTGGAGTCTTTTCTTTCGGGGTATCTTAATTAAAAGATAGTTAGCGGACAAAATTGCTTCACCCTACGTGAAATGACCCATAACTTAATTCATCAATTTCATCCTCTCTAAAATAGAAGGATCTTATTTTAAGAATCTCGCACGATTCAAACATGTGAGATAAAGTAGCATTTTATGCTCCACGTTTTGAATATCACACCAACTGGATCAATCGAACCCGTCATGCATGCTCAAAGGCTGGGGTTTTCGAGATTGGACTCATATCTAGGTTGTCGACGTTCGAGGCATCGACGGATTGGTATCAATAATAACCATATCCCTTTTATTCGATATCTCCAAACATATTATATATTTTTCCCGTCTCTTACGAGATTTGTTCTTTTATATAAGAACATCTCATTAGTCAAAAGATAAGATGAATACGCTTATTTAATTAACTTACTTATCTATAAGTAAACAATTACCTCAATGATGCAACACAAAGCATGAAATCACCTCGAAGCATATATCATGCCTTCTTATGTATGTGATCAGCCATTGCTCGATCAATAAGAGTACAAGGTTACCTATCATAAGCTTAAAACCAATATCTCATGAAGAGAAATAAGATATAATATTATCTCGAAAAATAAAGCACACAGGGTTTTAAGCAAAATCCAAAACCAAGCTTATTTTAAGAATATCGACTCAATAGTATTTTTACCATACCAAGACCGCATATTCACGTACTGAATCACAATACTTGCCAAAGGTAATTACAAACGGAATTTTAATCATGGAAATTAGTGGCATGTTATTCAATTCCCGAATTGCAGAAGTTCGCAAATTACCGAAGGTTGTCGTGTTTTAATTTCCTTAATTCCATTAACACAATTCATATAATGGAACATATTTATTACAATAAACATTGATTACGTCATCATCCATTATAATAAAGAAGAAGGCTTGTATAATGTATATCAATTACTACTATATAAAAACCCTTGTGAAGAAGGAAACTTCAATTCTAAACATTTAGAATGGATCATTTAAACGTATTCACTTTCCAATATTATTTCCAACAAATGGAAATTATGCACGGAACAACTTGGGACACTGATGGGCGAAGCGACGGGGGGTGCATGTGGGTGCACTTGCACCCCCCAGCATTCCATATTTTTTTAAATAGCATATATGTTTATAGGATTATTTTTTGCATAATAATGATTTCTAACTGATTTTGCACCCCCTTTGTTTGGCCCATTCAGATTTTTAATAATCTAAGTAAGCAAGCACTACATATTTGACAATTATGGCCCACCACAGAACTTTCCTTTTGTATATAAAGTATGAACTGTATTGTGACATTGTGCATTGTGGTATACATGCATATTGCACACAATTCCGCGCTCCACCTTATAACAAAAAATTCAAATACCTATGTGGCTATGTTTTTTGCTTAAATTGATTATCATTTTAATAGCAAGATTTCAAACTTTCAATTAGTTTATATAAAAAAAAACTTATAATATATAGTGTTTTTTATATGCTTAGCTTTATAATTATAAAAGGCTTTCATAAAATATTCATGAATCTATTGGATTAAAAAAATAGCGAACAAGATACCATAACAAAAGAAAAAAATTAATCTCTTACACATTACATTATTTATATTAAGAAATAATTACTTAAAAATGGTTAGTGCTTTAATACACTCACAAACAAGCCCCTGTTACTTGATAAAAAAGACAACTAATTTGAAATATCTCTATGTCTACCCAAAAAAACTTCATGTGATATGTATATATCATATATATAATAGAAAAAATACTTTAGTCAAAGAAGAAAAAAAGCAATAAGGAATTTGTGTATCTTGTGAAATAGGAAGAAAAAAAATTCGAAAAAGCGTCTTTCGCATCTTTTTTTGAATCATGTGTTGCCGTTTCTTTTTATACAAAAATTATTTTTACAATGAACTGAATATAATTATACATGTATTTTTTTTTTTGAAAACTATATATATATATACATATATATGTGTGTTACAAAAAAAATACAACACAATTTCGCCCCCCCTAACTAATATTTCTGGCTTCGCCCCTGCTGATATACTTACCAAAGTTGATTCAGATAATCAAGTCATACACTGGCTTCTTTACAAAGAATCCACACAACATATAATATAATTTTACGTGCAATAACGAAATTAGGACGAATTATCAAAAATGTCCGCTAACTTTTGCCTTTAATCTTAAATGCCCGTTATTTCTCAACATGCTAAAAATACCCTGTATCTTTTAAAATTTCTACTAAAAATGTCCGAAATGAAAAATAAGCACAAAAAAACTTATTTTGTCTGAAAAATAATGCTAAAAATGCCCTGTATCTTTTAAAATTCTATCAAAAATGCCCGAATTTTAAAACGTGATTTTTTGATTATTCAGCAGTGCGTCTCTTTGATTAGGATGCCACGTCGGATAAAAAGTCCGAATTTTTAAAATCGGACATTTTTGTTAGAAAATTTAAAACTTAACGGGCATTTTCAGCAGGTTTGGAAATAACGGCCATTTAGGATTAAAGGCAAAAGTTAGCGGGTATTTTTGATAATTCGTCCAAGAAATTACATAAGAAGCATTTACATGAATCCGTAAATTCTGAGCTACCGAAAAGAGCACAAATTTATATTTATATTTCTCAGTCCATAATAAATTTGACAATCATATAAATATGATTAACAGAAAACAAATATAACATGGACAAAGCCCAGAGCAGTTATGTGCATGGAGCTCCATAATCACGTTAAGTAGCAATCAATCCCAATAATCATGTCGCAAAATTTTAACATCAATTTAAGAGACTAATTTGTAAAGAAGAGATAAAATCACTTATCTCAAAATTACCGAACTCTAAACTCCATGTATAGCACGATTCAAAGTTTTCTTGTTCTGCAAGTTGAAGTGCTACGATGGCGTCTTGCTCAAGAATCCAACATAAAACGTACACATCCGTTTGATGAACGACTCAATCAATATCAGTAAATAAAAACACGTGAAGAATAACAAAAATTCTTCGATATTAGTCCCATTAGAAAAATAGGTGAAGAATAACACAAATCTTCAAAATCCCTGTTTCTACATATCAAAAATGTGCACCGAGACTAATTTGCGCCTTAACGTATAAGCAATTGGCAAATAATAAGAAATTATTTAGAAAGCATATACGTGTTGGATGACTTCAAATATAAAGCAAGATCAGAATTAAATCCTAATCCTTACTACCAACATATACCCATAATAACATGTTATAACATGCTACAGATTGGATCACAGATCAACAGCCATAAGAGTCAATTAACATAAATCAAATCAAACTTTCATTAGTTGAGTGGCAGATACACGCACCACTATTAAAATTGTATCCAACCAAGCCTTTGTAAATGGTAATAGTTATTCGATTTAAGAAATTCAACCCAAATTACTTTCATATTTTCGGAACTTACCAATAATAAAAAGAACCCACAACACAAGTACACAACACGCATGCCGAGAGAGAAAAAAAAAAGATTGTCATGCCTTGATCTCTTTTCTTCTTTCCGTCAATTACCAGATCACAACAATGATTCTTTTTATTACCTTTCTTTCTTTTCGTCAATAATTACGCAACACCCGGAAAATGGATTTTTGTCGAAACCAAAAATCACCATCCAAAAGGAAACTGTTGAGTAGCTGTTCATCTCAAGAAGCTTATATGTTTTAAGATTATTATCATAATCAAGGATTTGACATACAACATTAAGGGATTTGATAGATAAATCTGTTGGAATTGGAAAAAATTTCATTCAACGATACGACTGAATTACAATAAGAGGAGCAACTCTCACACTCGACTATTACAAAAAACCAACCCTCAAATCTCTCCGTTCGAACTCTACGGCTTTTTCTTTCTTATTTTTCTCTCTTTTCTATTTTTTGTGTGTTAGGGTGTATCCTTCTGATTGTATTTGGAGCTGCTTATGTAGAGGAAGATATGAATGGTGGCGTGCCATGTCTTGATGGTCATCAATCGCTTTCACCCAGCTAGAGTTTGGTAGCAACGTTTTAGGCATGATACTTGGAGATGCCGTGCTAGTCAAATGTGGGGGGCTGGTACTACATATCTCCCCCTCCAGCCCAACTATGTTCGTACACAGACCAAGTTTCTCTCGTGTCACAGCCTTCGTTAGCATATCTGCAGGATTCTTGCTTGTGTGAATCTTAACCTGCTTCAACAGTTGTTGCTCCATTACTTCGCGTATCCAGTGATATCGAATGTCGATATGTTTTGTACGGGAATGATACATTGCGTTCTTGCTCAGGTCTAAAGCACTTTGACTATCGCAATGAATAATGTACTCACTTTGTGTAAAACCCAGTTCTTGAAGAAAGCGCTTTATCCATAATAACTATTTCCCTGCTTCCGCTACAACAATGTACTCGGCTTCAGTGGTGGATAAAGCAATGCACTTTTGCAGCTTGGACTGCCACGAAACAGCTCCCCCTGCGTAATTGAATATGCAACTTGATGTAGATTTTCTACTATCAAGATCTCCTGCCATGTCGGCATCTGTGTAACCATTTAGAACTGGCTTTGCTCCCCCGTAACACAAACATAGATTAGATGTACCTCTCAGGTACCGAAGAATCCACTTGACCGCCTCCCACTGCTCTTTCCCTGGATTTGATAGATATATGCTAACAATACCAATTGCATGAGCAATATCTGGCCTAGTACACACCATCGCGTACATCAGACTTCCCACTGCCGAAGAATACGGTATCGCCTCCATTTCTTTTTTCTCCTTCGTCGTAGAAGGATACTGTCTCTTGCTTAACTTGAAGTGATTTGCAAGCGGAGTCGAAACAGGCTTTGCTTTACCCATGTTGAACCTTTTCAGAACCTGTTCAACGTAATCTTCTTGAGATAAGTTCAACTTTCTCGTTTTCCTATCTCGCGTAATCTTCATGCCAAGAATCTGTTGTGCTGCACCCAAGTCTTTCATATCAAAGAACTTGGACAAATCTTTCTTCAAGTTTTTGATCAGCGCTGCATCTTGGCCAACTATCAACATATCATCGACATAGAGCAAAAGGATGATAAATTTACCATCAGCGAACTTTTTCAAATAAACACACTGGTCTGCCGCAGTCCTGTTATACTGGTGAGTCGCCATGAAAGAGTCAAACTTCTTGTACCACTGCCTTGGAGCTTGCTTTAGACCATACAAACTTTTCTTCAATTTACAGACAAGATGCTCCTTGTCGCGGACTTGAAAACCTTCTGGCTGCTCCATGTATATCTCTTCTTCTAGATCACCATGAAGGAATGCAGTTTTCACGTCCATCTGTTCAAACTCCAGATCCAAACTGGCAACTAACCCAAGTATAACACGGATTGATGTCATCTTTACCACTGGTGAGAATATCTCGACAAAGTCAATGCCTTTCTTCTGTTGGAATCCTTTGACGACAAGTCTAGCCTTATATTTCACAATATTTCCACGGCCATCTTTCTTGAGTTTGAACACCCATTTATTCTTCAGTGCTCTATTTCCCTTCGGAAGTTTCACAAGCTCATAAGTCTGATTCTTCTGCAAAGAATTCATTTCTTCTTCCATGGCTTGTCTCCAGCTTTCTCTGTCACTATGAGATTGAATTTCTTTGAAACTTTCAGGCTCCCCCTCACTCGTAAGAAGGATATATTCTGATGCATGATACTTTGTTGATGGTATCGGCACACGTCTAGATCGTCGAGGTTCACCATCTTCTTAAAAAGGAGGTGAGAGCTCCCCCTGCTCAGCACATTCATCCTCGTCAGCATCTTTACATTATCTTGGACATCCTCATTTTTAATACGAGGTTCTGGTGGTGAAGTAACTTATTCTGGAGCACTAATACGTTGTCGAACTGGAGCAGCTGGAGTAAAGTCATAGAATTGATTTTCGTAGAAAATCACATCTCTACTGCGGATAACTTTCTTGGACTGTGGATTCCACAATCTGTAACCGAATTCTTGATCACCATAGCCAATAAAGATGCATGGAGTTGACTTGAGATCAAGTTTCTGCCTGAGCTCCCTCGACACATGTGCAAAATCCTTGCACCCGAAAACCTTTAGGTGAGAATATGAAATATCCTTTCGTGTCCATATCTTCTCCGGAACTTCAAAGTTCAAAGGAACTGACGGTGTCCTATTTATCAGATAACAAGCTATGAGGACTGCTTCGGCCCAGTATGCTTTAGGCAGCTTAGCCATACTGAGCATCCAACGAACTTTCTCAATAATGGTGCGATTCATTCGCTCAGCAACACCATTATGCTGTAGGGTCCTCGGCACCGTCTTCTCGTGTCTAATGCCATGTTCAGTGCAATACACTGCAAATTCTCGAGAAGTGTATTCACCTCCATTGTCTGAGCGAAGGCACTTCAACTTCTTCCTTGTCTATCTTTCCACCAACGCATGAAATGCTTTGAAGAGATCAAAAACTTGATTTTTTGATCTTAAACAGTAGGCCCATAATTTCCGTGAAGCATCGTCAATAAAGGTCACAAAATATTTGCTTCCACCGAGAGATTCTTCTTCTATCAGTCCACACACATCAGAGTGAATGAGACTCAGTAACTCGGAGCGTTGCTTCCTGGTGGAACTGAAAGAAACTCTATGTTGTTTCCCGAACAAACAGTGCTCGCAAGGATCTAGTGCAACATCCTTCGCGAGATTGATAACATCAATCTTGGCTAGTGTAGCCAAGCCCTTCTCGCTCATATGCCCAAGTCTTTTGTGCCAAAGATTTGGTACGCCTCTTCTTCAACGGCGTTGAGGCTTAACTCACACAGTTTTGTATGAGTTTTGAATAGCGTGCCACAGATATGACCCCTTGCAACAACTATCACACCTTTCGACAGCTTCCAAGTGCCATTTTTAAAATTACTTTCGAAACCCTGTCGGTCATGGGCTAGTCCTGAGATCAGATTCAGCCTGAGATCCGGAACATGGCGCACATCCTTGAGGATAAGAGAACATCCTATGTTAGTTTTCACGTGCACGTCACCAACACCAACTACACTGGAGTAACTGGTGTTACCCATCTTTACGGTACCAAAGTCCTCTGATTTGTATGTAGCAAACAAATCACGATGTGGAGTGGCGTGAAATGAAGCTGCAGAGTCGATCACCCACTCAATTTCTTGATTGTCTGATGATACTGTGACAATGGTTTCACCTTCATCCTTGTTGGAGCTTTGGCATGTTTGGGGTTGATCCCTCAAAAGCTTTCGACGGTCCCTCTTCATATGACCGTAAATTCCACAATAATTACAGTTTTCGTTGAATCGACTCGAGTTGTCAATGGATTTACCTCTCTCCTAGGATCTACCTCGATCTTGAGATCGTCCATGATTTTGACCTCAACCTCTGCCTCTGCCTCTACCACGACTTCTTCCTCTACCTCCACCTTTGCCTTTACTTTCTGACACAAGAGCATAAGATTGGTCGGCACTGACTTCTTTTTTTCTAGCGTCTTCATTAAGTAAAGCATCTGTCACCATTTCCATAGATACTTTACCATCGGGGGCAGAATTGTTGAGGGTGACAACAAGAGTCTCCCAGTTGTCCGGCAGGGAACTTAGAAGTATTATCGTTTGTTCCTCATCTTTGAGGTTCCAATCGGCGGCAGAAAGCTGGTTCACGAGGTCCTGGAACTGACTCGTGTGTTCTGGTATAAACGTACCACTACGAAGCTTGTGGTTTACTAAACGTCTCATCAACAGAGTCTTGTTACATGCCGTCTTTGCCTGATACATGTTAGCAAGCTTATCCCACAACGTGTGGGCACTCGTTTCCTGTGCAACATGATGGAACACACTATTGTCAATCCACTGACGAATCTGAGCAATAGTCTTCTTGTTCAACTTTTTCCAATCGTCATCACTCGTCTTCTCGGGTTTGGCACCTTTATTTTCAATTGGCCCGGCTAAATCCTTCAAATTTAGCAAATCCTCCATGCCAGGCTTTCACATGTTGTAATTAGTAGGCATCAATCGCATCATCGTGTTCGACGTTGAATTTTCCATGTTAAAATTCAACAAGCTTTCTTGTACCCAAATTTAGAGACTGAATTTGGGAAACCGGAGCACACGGTTGGATCCGGAACGGTCGAAACCCTTGGGAACCATTCTGACCTTGTTGAAAACGAATCAAAAATGAGTTAAACCGGGACGAAACAAGTTGGAAGGAGTTGAACCGGATTAAATCCGGTTTTCACAGCATTGACCGGTCAGACCATCTGTTGACCGGATCAGGATCTGGGCGGGTCGGATTTGGGTCGAATCCTGGTCGAACTTCTTCTTCTTCACCCGCTTTGTGAGTTGGGCCGAGTTAACTCGCCGTTAACTCGGTCGGCATGGAATGGAGGTTTCCGGCGATCGAAAAATTCCGAAAAATATATATTCGAAATCCTTGCAACACGAGCTTCACAACGGTAGTAACAAAACGCAAATCCGGAACGAAAAAATTTTGACGTCGAATTGGGTCGACTTCGATCGTAAACTTCCGGCGATCGAAATAGCTCAAAAACTATATATTCGGAATCATCGGACAGAGAGCTTCACAACCGTGATAAGAAATCACAGTTTCGGGACGAAAAATTTCGGACGAAAATTTACAAAGAACGGAGGAATGAAACCCGTGGCTCTTGATACCACTTTGTTGGGATTGGAAAATTCTTCATTCAACGATACGACTGAATTACAATAGGAGGAGCAACTCTCACACTCGACTATTACAAAAAACCAACTCTCAAATCTCTCCGTTCGAACTCTACGGCTTTTTCTTTCTTATTTTTCTCTCTTTTCTATTTTTGGTGTGTTAGGGTGTATCCTTCTGATTGTATTTGGAGCTGCTTATGTAGAGGAAGATATGAATGGTGGCGTGCCATGTCTTGATGGTCATCAATCGCTTTCACCCAGCTGGAGTTTGGTAGCAACGTTTTAGGCATGATACTTGGAGATGTCGTGCTAGTCAAATGTGGGAGGCTGGTACTACAAAATCAAGATGATTGACTACCAATTCTTAAGGGATTTGATTTGGCTAAACTAAAGCAATTATATGATTGCTCTTTCCTAGAATAGTTTCTTTTGTGCCTATATATCTTTGTATATCATTGTATCAATTTAACAAGAAATACAACAATAAAATGATCTTTTCAATTCTTTGCAAATATTAACATGGTATCAAGAGCAGGTCCATAAACTCACGGCCATGTCTGATCAAACATTAGGAACAACCCAATTATCAACCAAATCATCAACATCAGCAGCCATGACACAAACACAACTTACCAATGACCCCTCATCTCTATATTACATACACACCTCTGATCAACCAAATCAATATATCGTGGATACGCAACTCACCGGCGACAACTACCCAACTTGGCGTCGAGCAATCACTCGAGCCTTGAATGCGAAAAATAAATTGGGTTTCGTCGACGGCACCATCAAGCGTCCAACAGATAGTACTGCAGAACCATGGGATCAATGCTGCGACATGATAATAACGTGGCTTCTCCGTTGCATTGAATGTTCACTTTCGAGAAGTCTCCTTTTCTGTGAAATGCCAAATGATCTATGGTTAGAATTGGAGACCCGATTCCAACAAAGCAACCGCACAAAAATTTTCAAGTTAAAGAAAGATCTCTCAAATCTCCACCAAGATCAACAATCGGTAACGGTGTATTACGAAAAATTGAAGGAGATCTGGGATGAACTTTCTACACTTCAAATCCACAAAAAATGTACATGCGGCGCTGTAAAATTCATCGTTGAAATGGAGGAATCCGAGAGTGTGTACCAATTTCTAATGGGTTTGAACGAAAGCTTCCAACAACTCCGATCCCAAATCCTCGCGACTGAACCGTTACCATTAATCGAGAGATGCTACGCAATTATCCATCAAGAAGAAAGCCAAAGATTGGTCAATCTCTCTACCACCAGCGACGTCGCTGCCTTCCTTGCTCGAAAATTTGCACCGCCGCCGAACCCAGCCCGCAATCACCGAGATCCGCCATCATCGACGGTCAGCTGCACCCACTGTAAAAAGGATGGTCATATAAGCAAATGCTTCGAACTCGTCGGGTATCCAGAATGGTGGCCGTCGAAAAACAAACGCAACACCACCGGCGCCGCATCTCATGAAGCTCGGGGTTTTTCTGTCGCCGTTCCATCAACCTCCGGCAAGACCACCGCGAACGCCGTCGATGTTGCCCGTGACTGACCGCTGAACAGTACTCTCGCCTCCTTGAACTATTAAAACCATCTCCCCTTCAATTTCAAGGTTCTGCAACTTATAGTCTTAATTCCTCTAATTGGATTATAGATAGTGGTGCTACACACCATATCACAGGATCCCACCCCAATTATAAATCTAATTTTTTCAATAAAATTAATTTACCTTCTTTTATCACGCTTCCGAATGGCACTTAAACCCCGTTTTAAATACCGGTGATATTTCTCTTTCGCATGATATGCATCTTACTAATGTTTTAAATGTTCCTAATTTTAAATTTAATTTATTATCTATTAGTCAACTTACAAAGTCGTTAAAAATTTTTGTTACTTTTTTTTCTAACTTTTGTATATTTCAGGACCTAACCACGAAGAAGCTGATTTGAGCGGGTAGAGAACGTGACGGCTTATATTACTTCACCCATATTTCCGCCACCATCCTCCAATCCTCTCGCTCCATTTCCCCTAAAATTTGGCATCAACGATTAGGACATCCCTCCCAAAATAACATTCCTCGTTTCATTCCCCGAAATCCTAATTTTAATCATTGCACTACATGTGCTCGTGGAAAACACACTCGATTACCTTTTAAGAATATTTCAAATATAAGTACTTTTGCCTTTGAGCGTATTTTTTGTGATATTTGGGGTGGGTACTCCACACCCTCAACATGTGGCGCACACTATTTTTTAACTATTGTTGATGAATACACGAGGGCAACGTGGTTATATCTTATGCGTTTTAAAAGTGAAACTCTCACCTGCCTTCGCACATTTTCTAATATGGTCAATACTCAATTTAATACCAAAATTCGCCATATTCGCACGGATAATGGCCAAGAATTTATTGCCAAAAATACCCAATTATTCCTTTCTGAACGCGGCATCCTCCACGAACGAACATGTGTAGAAACCCCTCAACAAAATGGCGTTGCCGAGAGAAAACATCGCCACATATTAAATATGGCCCGTGTTTACGTTTTCAAGCTAACCTCCCCTTATCTTTTTGGGGTGAATGTGTTCTTACTGCCGCATATTTAATCATTTGTACCCCTTCACCATCTTTAGGTAATCTATCTCCATTTCAACGATTGTACGACATCCCACCTAGATACGACCACTTACGAGTCTTTGGTTGTCTATGTTATGTCCAAACACTCTCTGCCCATCGCAATAAGTTCAAACCTCGTGCTCGCCCTTGCATTTTTTTAAGGTACCCACCCAATCATAGCGCTTATCGTGTTTATGACATAGAAACAAAGACTTTTCACGTATCACGTGATGTTACTTTCGTCAAAAATGTTTTTCCTATGTCCACACAACCACCACCAAACCCATCTAATATCGTCCTTCCTTTACCTATCCCTGATTGACCCTCATCAGTCGACATCCCCCCAGTCCCACCTATTACTTTAGAAACTTCACGCCCTCGCCGAGCACACAAACGACCAAAACACCTTCAAGACTATGTTTGTCTGACCATTGACCGTGCCCCTGCTGTCACGAACTCTTACGTTGCGATCAACACTTCTGGTACAGTCCATCCTCTTTCCTCTTTTATATCTTACTCTAAATTTTCTCCTAAATATTTTGCATTTCTTTCTGCTTTATTAAAACATTCTGATCCTACTCGGTTCTCCCAGGCTGCAAAACACTCGCATTGGCGTGATGCTATGCAAAATGAGATTACTGCCCTTGAAACTAACCATACTTGGGTTCTTAGTGATTTACCTCCAGGAAAGAAAGCAATTGGTTGCAAATGGGTTTTCAAAACTAAATTAAATGCAGATGGATCTATTGAACGATACAAAGCTCGATTAGTTGCCAAGGGATACACTCAAATTGAGGGACTTGACTACCACGATACATTTGCACCCGTGGCAAAATTGGTTATTGTTCGTTGTGTTTTAGCCATTGCCGCATCTCGCAATTGGCATATCCATCAACTCGATGTGAATAATGCTTTTCTCCACGGTGATCTAAATGAGGAGGTTTATATGAATCTTCCACCCGGGTATGCAAAACAGGGGGAGACACGAGTATGTCGCTTGTTAAAATCCATTTATGGACTTAAGCAAGCTTCTCGCAATTGGTACTCCAAGCTATCTTCAGTCCTATTATCATACGGTTTTTCGCAATCTAATGCTGATCACTCTCTTTTTACTCGCACTATTGGTTCCTCTTTTATTTTAGTTCTAGTTTATGTTGACGACATTTTGGTTGCAGCAAATGACTTATCGGCCATTGAGAAACTTAAGATTTTTCTTGACAGCAAGTTTAAAATAAAGGATTTGGGTGTTATGAAATACTTTCTTGGTCTTGAAGTTGCTCGCTCCTCCAATGGCATTTTTATTTGTCAAAGGAAATACACATTAGACATTCTGGCGGACTCCGGAAATTTAGGCTCCCAACCCACTTCTTTTCCTATGAATCAAAACCTCAAGCTTACTAATGAAGATGGGACATTGTTGACTGATCCAAGCAGCTATCGACGATTGGTGGGTCGCCTTCTATACCTTACTATCACTCGCCCAGATATTTTCTTCAGCGTCAACATGTTGAGCCAGTTCATGCAGAATCCTCGAGATACCCACCTTAATGCCGCCATTCGTGTTCTTCGATATTTGAAGGGTACACCTGGACATGGACTTCTCTATTCTGCACGTTGTAATCTTCAACTATCTGCATATTCAAACTCTGATTGGGCAAGTTGTCCCATGACTCGTCGTTCTACTATTGGTTTTTTCATCTCACTTGTCTCTAGCCCCATTTCATGGCGTACTAAAAAGCAACATATTGTATCTCGTTCGTCTGCTGAAGCTGAGTATCGCGCCATGGCCGCCACCACTTGTGAACTCGTTTGGCTAAAGTCTCTTCTACATCCTCAACGCATCCCTATGTTTTGTTATAACGAAGCAGCTATACATATCTCTCGAAACCTGGTGTTTCATGAACGCACCATGCACATCGAGATTGATTGCCATGTGACACGGGAGAAATTTGTGTCCGGACTTATCCATCCTACCCATATTTCCACTAAACTTCAATTGGCCGACGTCTTCACTAAAGCACTTGGCAAGGATCACTTTCTTTTCCTTGTTCGCAAGTTGGGCATGACGAATCTTCATGATCCAACTTGAGGGGGAGTATTATCATAATCAAGGATTTGACATACAACATTAAGGGATTTGATAGATAAATCAAGATGATTGACTACCAATTCTAAAGGGGTTTGATTTGGCTAAACTAGAGCAATTATATGATTGCTCTTTCCTAGAATAGTTTCTTTTGTGCCTATATATCTTTGTATATCATTGTATCAATTTAACAAGAAATACAACAATAAAATGATCTTTTCAATTCTTTGCAAATATTAACAAAGATTGTTAGTAAAATAGCACGAAAACGAACAAAACATACTATACCGATAAAGAAATAAAACAGAAATAACGTAACAAAGAAAACAAGAAATTGTTAACCTCAACCACAGTGAATCAGAACGTAAAAAGAGGTTGAGGATCTCTCAATTTTCTTAAAACATATTCGTCCTTATCTTCGTGCTGAGAACGTTAAACGACTGTTTCCCATGATACAACGACCTACAAAGAGAGTTGTTAGCACACCCAAAACAGTAACTTTGCTCACCACTACACAATGTAAAAAGAATTTTGACTGCGCATAAGCCTTTTCATGTATACAATTTATTTTTTGATGATTAAAACCATATGGGGAGCGACCCCTTTTATAGACTAGATCAGGGAGAAAGTTGAAAAACTTGGCCACCAAAAAACGTGATTAAGAAATTACGAATCTGGTAGTTAAAATTGGGTGCTTGATATTGGAAAACTTTTTAAACAGTCTTTTCCTAGTTCTGATAATTGGGTGCTTGATATTGGGGCTTCTGACCATATAGTCTGTAGTCCTTTGTTTTTTACCACTACTCCTAAATACATTCATGTTGACATTCAATTACCCAATAATAGTAGTACTATTGGCACTATGATAGGTGATATTTACATTTCTCCTCTTTTAACTCTTAAGAATGTCATATATGTTCCTACCTTTAAGTTCAATCTGGTCTCTGTGTCCAAACTCACTGCCCATTCTGAGATTTTTCTCCTTTTTTGCTCCTCCATGTGCTTCATGCAGGACATCTTCAAGAGGAAGATGATTGGTTCTGCTAGACTGCTTCATGGCCTTTACATTGTTGATTTTAAAGATTTTCTTCAACCTTCAAAGAGTCTTTTAAAACATTCTGCTAATGCTACTGCTACTTCTTGTAATAAAGTTGATTTATGGCTTATCAGATTGGGTCACCCTTCTTCTGATAAACTTGCAAAAATTGCTTCTATTTCTTCTACTTCTGATTGTACTAAGGTGTGTGACACTTGCCATTTTTCTAAGAAAAAGAGGTTGTCTTTTCCTTCCAGTCAGTCTGTTACTACTCACCATTTTGAAATAATACATTGTGATGTTTGGGGACCATTCTCAACTGTGTCTCATGATGGTTTAAATTTTTCTTAACTATAGTTGATGACTTCAGCAGGTGCACTTGGGTTTTTTCTCTTACACATAAATCTGAAGTTGAGCAAAAGATAAGATTTTTTTACAAAACTGTTGAAACTCAGTTTTCTTGTAAAATTAAAACTTTAAGGTCTGACAATGGGATAGAATTTTTTATGAAATCCTTTTTTGAAACTACTGTCATTATTCATCAAAGGAGCTGTGTTGAAAATCCCCAGCAAAATGGGCTGGTGGAAAGAAAGCATCAACATTTATTACAAATAGCTAGGGCTTTGAGATTTCAATCTAACTTGCCTTTATTTTATTGGAGTAATTTTATCTTTATTGCAGCATTTCTCATAAATAGATTACCTTCAAAGGTTTTGAATCACAAGTCTCCTTATGAAATTCTCTATCATAAATCCCCTGATTATTCTTTTCTCAAGTGTTTTGGTTGTTTATGTTTTGCTTCTACATTGGCTGCCCACATACAGAAATTTGATGCTAGAGCCATTAAATGTGCCTTCATTGGATATCCTTTTGCTACTAAAGGCTACTTGTTACTTAATTTAGATTCTATGAAAGTTTTTACTTCTAGAAATGTTATATTTTATGAAACTGTCTTCCCTTTTTGTTCATCTAACCATTCTACTAACCCTCAGGGGCATGATACTTCTGGTACATGCACCAGTCCCTTTTGTTTCCTTGCATGACATTCTACCATCACCTCTAGCAGCTGATTTATGTCCTTCATATGCTACTGGAATTCCTGTTGTTGTTGTGGCTGATGTTTCTCCTGTTTCTCCCACATCTGCGTCTCCCGCCCCTGATTATCAGGGGCCTAGTAACACTTCTTCTCCTTCTATTACTGATCCTTCATTACCTGCCCCTACTGTTAGACGATCTGATAGATCTCATGCTCCTACTACATATATTAATGCATATGACTATGATTTGTCTGCCTCTGCATAAGAGCAATGCCAGTATCTCTAATTTGCATGTTAAATATCCTATAGAGTCTTGTTTGTCTACTGGTTACCTTAGTCAGTCCCATAGAGCCTTTACTACTTCTGTTAGCAATATTGTGGAGCCTAAAACTTACAAACAAGCTTGCTTACTTCCTGAATGGCAGGATGCCATGCAAGCTTTGCGGTTTATTTGGGCGACTCTCTTATCTCTTGGAAGGCAAAGAAACAGCCAATTGTGAGCCGTTCTTCAACAAAAGTCGAGATACCGTGCGCTAGCCACAACAACTTGTGAGGTCATGTGGCTTATTCAACTTGCTTCCCTTCACCCACCTTATGTCCAAGATGTGCCTTCATAATACCCATGCCCCTCTTGCAAGGAGGTATTAGCCTAAGATTATACGCACCTTTATAATTATTATTTGTCTTTTTTTACATTTCAGTCCTTTCTTTATCAATACAATTTAAGGGCAAAACACATAATTTAATAACCACATAGTACATAACTAATTAATCAATACAATGTTTGATTGGACATTTTGTCACTCAAATTAGTACTTTAATCATCATAATTCTATGTTTAGTATTATGTATTATCTTACCAAAAGTAGTTAAATTACCCAAAATGAGTGCCTTCATAATACCCCCCCCCTCGCCCCACCCCCACCCCGCCGATTTGCAGCGGTGTTGCCCTGCAAATTGGCGGGGGGGGGGGGGGGGGTAAGGAGGGGGTGTGGTGACCAACTCCTTCTCATCCAATAGGCTCGCAAAATCATCGGGAGAAGCGGGATCACCACTGGCAACAGCAGGCAATGGCTTCAAGTTGGAGTCGAGTGTTAGATTCAGCCAACTGGCGTCAAAGCCACCGCGCAAGTAACGCGTCGGAAATGCAACTATTCCCGGCGGTCGACAATACTCGGCCCAGTTGTGCAGCCCAATTGGGCCGAGTTTAGGGCGACACTCTTTGGCGGGAATTTTTCCTTCTACGATTTGATCAAATGTAACTCTTTTAGTCTATTACTTCACCCGGAGAGCAAAACACATATAATTATTATTTGTCTTTTTTTACATTTCAGTCATTTCTTTATCAATACAATTTAAGAGCAAAAAACATATAATTTAATAACCACATAGTACATAACTAATTAATCAATACAATGTTTGATTGGACATTTTGTCACTCAAATTAGTATCTTAATCATCCTAATTCTGTGTTTAATAGTATATATTATCTTACCAAAAATAGTTAAATTACCCAAAATGTCCTTAATTTCTCCCTCCCAAAAAGTAGTAATTATACCAATTTATTTGGTAAAGTCGAGGGCAAATCCAAAAATTCCTAAGGTGATTATGGTGGAATTAAATAAGGGGGTAGAATGTGATTATTAATATGTACTCTTTAAGATAAATTAATCGAAATAATCCACTTATATATGGCCAAACAGATTAATTATTTATTATCCAAACACAATATTAAGCCATATTATATAATTAATATGAGCTCTTAAAGACTTCCAAACGTGCTCATAGTATAAATAGTCTCTTGGCTCAGATGTAATTAACACAATTCTTCCTTTTTATTTCCAGACTAAGTGAACTGAACCCTATCCGTCTTCTTCAATATCTCTCTCTGTAAATTCATTCTTGTTTCTTTATTGTAAGATTTTGATTGAGCTTTCATTCCACTTCCCAAAATTACTGAAAGGAAAAATAAAGAATAGTTGAAGGTCGAGACTTTACGAACTTTGATCAGGTGAGGATACTAGGATGGTATTCATATTCATCAGTGTTCATTCAAGTAGTACTAAATGTATACTCTTCCAACTTTGTTTCATAATTTTACTTTATAATTCATGCTTTCCAAAAAAAAATTGTTTTGAAATAATGCTTTTGAAATTTTTTTATCCATTACTATTATAAGAAAATAAATTGTCTCACAAAATGCTATTGTTGGGACAAATATTTTTGATCTAATTCTGTGTTTAATAGTATATATTATCTTACCAAAAATAGTTAAATTACCCAAAATGTCCTTAATTTCTCCCTCCCAAAAAGTAGTAATTATACCAATTTATTTGGTAAAGTCGAGGGCAAATCCAAAAATTCCTAAGGTGATTATGGTGGAATTAAATAAGGGGGTAGGATGTGATTATTAATATGTACTCTTTAAGATAAATTAATCGAAATAATCCACTTATATATGGCCAAACAGATTAATTATTTATTATCCAAACACAATATTAAGCCATATTATATAATTAATATGAGCTCTTAAAGACTTCCAAACGTGCTCATAGTATAAATAGTCTCTTGGCTCAGATGTAATTAACACAATTCTTCCTTTTTATTTCCAGACTAAGTGAACTGAACCCTATCCGTCTTCTTCAATATCTCTCTCTGTAAATTCATTCTTGTTTCTTTATTGTAAGATTTTGATTGAGCTTTCATTCCACTTCCCAAAATTACTGAAAGGAAAAATAAAGAATAGTTGAAGGTCGAGACTTTACGAACTTTGATCAGGTGAGGATACTAGGATGGTATTCATATTCATCAGTGTTCATTCAAGTAGTACTAAATGTATACTCTTCCAACTTTGTTTCATAATTTTACTTTATAATTCATGCTTTCCAAAAAAAAATTGTTTTGAAATAATGCTTTTGAAATTTTTTTATCCATTACTATTATAAGAAAATAAATTGTCTCACAAAATGCTATTGTTGGGACAAATATTTTTGATCTAATTAGTCCAACAATTAATATTTTGTAAAACAAAAACTTCTACCTTTATAGTGGTAACTGGACAGGATAAACCAAAAACCTTGTATGTTAAGTGAAATCACTGAGCTGATAATATTTTCTATTTTTGCAGAAATTTCATATGGCAGAGGTGGGTAACAACTTCCTAATTTCTCAAAAAGTACAATTCTCAACATAGTTTTACAGTTGACGGGGGAAAATCGTAATGAGATAAAAATAGTTGGTTGGTTCTTTATTTTTAAAAAACTCTTACATATTTTTTATGTAACACGCACACAAAAAAACCTGTTAATAAATAAAGTTCAATATATATCAAGTGAATATATCAAGTGAATATTGTTTGATAGGTGAGAAGCAGGGGAGAAAATAAAAACAAAAAGAATAATAAATGAAAGAAGGAAGCGCATCAGTTCTCCAAGGTGATTTTAACATCAATAAGATTCAGATGCAAATTACCCATTTGACAAACATTTGATTCATCATCTGCCTTCCAAATTCAGTTCCATATTAATAATATGGAATTATAATAATAATTCAATATATATATACATATACATGATTAACATCAGAAAAAATCAAAAATAGTTTAAATCGAAGCGATCAGAACCTGTCGGGATTCATAAGTAGCATCAGACTTAATATCAGTGAAAGATTTTTACATGAACTTTATCGTCACCTCGCTCATATATAATAAGTTATTTAAAGGATTAAACAAAAGAAAAATAAAATTGAAATTAAGAAAATGATTAAAATGCTCAGAACTTCTTAGAGGTTTAGCGCCATCACCGACGACAAAAATCGTCTCCGGCACAAATTTTATTCTTCATCACAGCAAAAGTATGTGTAAAAAACAGTAACCGAAAATAAATAAATACATCTGAAAAAGAACGAATAGAGTTTTTGATATGACTGAAGAGAGGTGACGAGGAGAATTTATAGTGGTTGGTTGATGAGGCGGAAACCCTAAATTTGTTGAAAGGGGCCGCAGCCCGCAGTTACTTGGCGACGCGTCAAAGCCCAAATAAATGAATCACACACTTTTACGCTTCTCTTACTATTCTTATTTAATTAATTAATTAATAAGTATTTATATTTTATATATATATATTAAAATATATAAAATTACTTTGTTGGTGGTGTTGAAATTGAGGTGATAGTAAAAATTACTCCAAGTGATGATATCTTGGATTGATAAAATATTTTTGTTTTATTCGATAAATAGTATAAACATTCATCGTCCATACTTTGACATGTGCTTAAAGTGCGACTCGTATAATATGTTGCAATTGTTTTTGGATGATTTTGCCCCACATTTCTAGTTCACTTCAATGAATTTAGCAATTGTCATTATAACATCTAGCAATTGCAGACATCACTTGGGTCTATGTTGTGATAATAATCATATATGTTGGTGGTGCAAATCATTCATGCGTTTCGTTGAATCGGTACAAAAACCTTTGCGAGGCTAATTGCTTTATTCTTGAGATGCTCAAGAATATAACTTATTTTTTCTTCGGTGTCCAAGAGACATAACATATGAACTTTTCTATCAATGTTGATGAAAATAAAAATCATAACCTAGATTTTTGATTTTGATGGCAAACGTGTTTACACCAATGAAGCCATTTCAGAAGCATCAACGATTGCACCACCAACTAAACAAATAAATGCATTGAGAAGTGAGAGAAGCATGCACGATGAAAATAACATGATATGGATAACTTATTTCACATTGTTCGTTATGTTTGTCATCGCAACAAATACATCATCATCCTCATTAGATCATTTGACATCATCAAAACACTTTACTTGATGCATTTAATTCGATATCGCATTTAACATATTGTGTATTACATTTATTTTATATGTCATTAAATCTTGATTCATGGACAACATATATTTTCTATCTGGTGCACGTCATGATTCCTCAGTTATTCCCATTATCCAACTGTTTTGCCTAGCTAAAAACTTAACATGCTTGACGTTAACATGAGGTTCCCTTGAAGCCTCGTGCATGTTGGGAAACAACTGAGCCCTTAGCCCCGCCAATATGTTGAGCGTCGCAAAGCATTACCAACATGATTTTTGTGCCCAATGTGTGCTCTCTCTGTTCGGTCTTAGCGCTATTGTTTTTTGGGTACTAATATCTCGCTAGAGAAGGACCACATGATGATCCTAAGCCAATTCGTATTACCATCACATAGTACCAATCCAACATTGCTTGTTAATTGTTATACTAGTGATCTCACCAATCTACATTTTCTTTTGCCAACTTACTTGACCTAAAGGTGTCTCTTAAAGTGAACGACCAAAGTCATTGCATCATAGAGTCACTTAGGCAGATCAAAGTTCCTCGCAAAGCTTTATCTCTGTACATTAACATCTCATAGAACTGGCTTTATTAGAAGCCACGCAATACAAGGTTGCCATTGAAGACCAACTGGCGCTATTCAACGCGTGATCACTATGCAAATGCACCCAACCTCATGATTAGAGTTTACCACTATAAACCAGACAGAGATAATCCACAAGTTTATAAGATGGTCTCACTTAAATAATAATAGATCCACATGACGAAAAACTCATCTAGCATACAAACAAATTCTCAAATTAATCGAATTGTTGTAAATATAAATCCAGTATCGAGCTACAGTCTGCATACAACAAATAACACTATTTTCTCTGCCTTGTCGTGCCCAGAACCTAACTCCTTTACACATTTGTCTACGACATCACGTTGTCTATTATCATGCAATAATTGCATTGAATAATAACTAACAATTAAGATTGGACCTAGTTTTAAGGCCACCTTACATAAAAAAAAAACCATGCGTTTAGAGTTGGCTTCTTTGGGGGCTAACCTTACCTATAAACAAAATATTTAATAGACTCCTTATTATAGCCGAGTCTAAAACGATACAAGCCATGTCTAGACAACACTGATGTTCCAAAATGAAAGGAAACAGAGCCAAGAAAAATAAGGCCACACATGTAATTATGTTGAACATCTATAATATTATATAAAGTAAGACATGTTGAGACCGGTCTTTTGATTTTCCTTTTTACCTTTATAGGTATTATTAAATTTTGTTATTAGTTGAGTATAACTGTAATTTATCTTAGCCTTCTTATTAAGGAAGAAAATCATTACTTAATTATCTTACATGAAAAAAAAATTAAAATATATAGACTATATATTCATAATTAAGTTGTAATATTTACTATACAATATAATTAAATTATACTTACAATAAATTCTTAATCGTGGTGATGGCGTGCCACTATTTTTCTACTAAAGAAAATAAAAACAATTGGACCTAAGCCCTGCCAGGTGTAAACCGTACTTAAAAAGGAAACAGAGATTTTCTGACAGTTTCTACACAAACTTCAGTTATAGTTAGTAAGTAATTATTCGTTCAACGAACTCAAATTTTACTCCGTCACCATCTCATTTTTCTTTCTTTCTTTCTTCTTCATAAATCATAATCATGGCTACTATGAACCTCCCAAGTGGTGGAGTTCACGCACTCAATTCTCAAGCTGAGTTGTTCCTTCACTCTGATTTAAAGAAAAGTAGTACTCCGTTGACCCAAAGGAGGGTCAAAGTCAAACCCACCAAGATTACTGCAAGTTACCGCAGATTCAGTTTTGATAACAATGATTTGGATATTGATATACCCACTCAATTTTCTCTCAATGGTTCCGCAATCCCTGTAAGTCTCTGTCTTGCGCAAAACTTTATTTTTTTATGCAATCGTTGTATTGATGACGTAGTTCAACTACAATCTAGTTATAACGATTTTAAGTTTTCTTAAAATTTAAAAAATAATCACTCCCATCACTCCATCCCAACCGTGTATTGATAGTGGTTACACCACGTCAACAGTGCAACCGTTGAATAAAATAATTTCTTCCCATGTGTGATGTGTTATATGAGAGAGAGAGAGAGAAAGAGTGTGTGTTGCTCCTTTTCTTTATATTCTTAATTTATTATATGGAAAAAGATTGAGTCTCTTTTTGTAGGATTTGAAGAAGATTTCACAACTTGCATATGAATGTTTCTCTAGATTTTTTGTGGCTAATAAGTTATTTTAAGTAATAAAACTCATAAGATGGTGGCCATGGTGATTTATTTGAAAGATAAGAATGGAAATTCAGCATAGCTGAAGTAATAGTCTAATTTGGTTCTCATTTATGAAATGAGTATCTAAGATAGGACCAAGTTCGAAGGTCGATAATAGTTGAAGCTTGGCATTATGCTTCGAAATTATTCGCATATAGGCGATAGAGATTATTGAGGAGAGGAATTCTGTTGATGTGGTTACTCTTGTGGAAATAGACACGTGCTATCTATTATCTTGTTATGTTGTTTATCCTAGAAAGAACCTAGCGAACAGCTCTGTAAGATACTGTTTATTCTACATAATAGGGTTACTTATTGAACTCAAGCCGCCAATGCTTAAATGGAGTGTTAGACTTCATATTATTACACAACTTTATCTGATTTTTTCGTTCCTATATTCGTTAACTCCGTCTTTGAGGGATAGGGTGTACCTTTCTACATCAAAAACTACGGAGGCACGATTAAGTACCTTATGTGATATATTCATCAATGTGTGATTATATCTTAGAAGGGGCAAACCTTTTCCCGTAATGTAACATAGCTTAAGTTACATAATTTATTATGTCTTTCAGAGCCACTATTACTGGAGTTCTTTTTCTCATTTCTTATCACACGATTTTTTGAAATGGAAGCTGAAGGCTTGATCTAGCAAATATGCATTTCTTATTTCTTCTGATAATCAATGTATGCATAAAATATATATATACTAAACTGGAACTTGAAATTGTTTGGCATTTCAGTCCAGCGATGGTGGTGGTGGGCCGACACGAAATATTACAAACTCTCAAAGAAAAACGAAGATAGTTTGTACAATTGGTCCATCCACAAGCTCCCGCGATATGATCTGGAAATTGGCAGACGCTGGAATGAATGTCGCACGTTTAAATATGTCTCATGGAGATCATGCATCTCATCAGAAAACCATAGATCTGGTCAAAGAATACAATTCTCACTTTGTGGAGAAAGTTGTTGCCATAATGTTAGACACCAAGGTATGTTTCTCGCTCTTTCAAAAATCTAAGTTGAATTCTGCTGCTGCTTTAACCAATTTCACCTTGTGAAGGGTTTATAACTATTGTTTCCTAGACATAGTTTCTTGTTATCTTGAAAACTTATTACATTTTTTTTAAAAAAAAATGACATCTTGGCCTGTGACTATATCAGGTTATTATACCATTCAGTCGACATCAAGAACTCCTATTGCTAACATTGAAGTCCAATCATATTTCTGCTTTACCTTCTCTATCTTATTCTTTTTAATATTTAAAATCATAGTTTTCAATGCTATTGTTAAACATTAGGACTTTACAGCCTTCTTATTGCACCAATATTCACTCAGGGACCTGAGGTTCGAAGTGGAGATGTGCCACAACCAATATTTCTCAAGGAGGGACAAGAGTTCAATTTTACCATTAACCGAGGAGTTAGCACACACGACACTGTTAGTGTTAATTATGATGACTTCATTAATGATGTTGAGGTTGGGGACACTATACTAGTGGATGGTGAGTATAGTTCCTCAAAGACATGGCAACTGTTTCACTTATCAGTCGTGTGCACGATAATTGTTTTCTTTGAATAGCATTGCTGCAGCTGTTTAAACTATTCTTTCAGTTTTTCAATTTTGTAATAACTAGGTCATATGACATGTGGAATCTTTTTCCGCATGAATTATGTGTGTGAGAAAAGCTTTCAGTAAAGAAGAATTAGTGTTCTTCTGTTATAGGTGGGATGATGTCATTAGCTGTGAAATCAAAGACACGGGACGTGGTGCAGTGTCAAGTAATAGATGGCGGAGAACTGAAATCGAGGCGGCATTTGAACGTGCGTGGGAAGAGTGCAACTCTGCCTTCAATAACAGGTTAAAATTATATTTCATTTTTCGGTTTTGAAGAATTATACAGTAAAATTCCTCGATTGAAATTTGGCATGTATTACTTTTTCAGAGAAAGACTGGGAAGATATTAAATTTGGCGTGGATAATCAAGTTGATTTTTATGCTGTTTCATTTGTTAAGGATGCTAAGGTGGTACATGAATTGAAAGATTATCTCAAGCGTAAGCTGTATAATAATTTCATGCCGCCCCATTGACATATTCTGTTTGTCTTTCTGTTTGGTTACCTCCACTTAAACTTTATGAGTTTTGAACTGCAGGCTGTGACGCAGATATACATGTGATTGTTAAAATTGAAAGTGCTGATTCTATACCAAATCTTCATTCTATTATTTCTGCATCTGATGGGGTTAGTGTTATTTTTATGAAATTTCCTCATTTAACTTCCATGCTTGATTCTCTTGATAAAATCTGCAAAGGTTGATATTCAAATAATTTTTGCATTAATCAGTCAAAGACCGAAAGTCCCTGAGATAAACTAGCTGGTGCTGCTTCACATAAGAAGTTTTAGTTGGCCCTTGAATGCCATTCAAGATAAATTAGAAAATTAGAAATGACATTTGTATTGGGGCAATGCCTTCTGCAATACGCACTGGATCAGATGACAGTGGAGATTTACTTTACTCAAACAGTTTCTTTGTCGCGAGTTTAATGACTTAGATATCTCTTTTTATATAGAACATTTTTTCTGAAGCAGCTCACCAGTAGCTCGAGCAAGTGTAGTGTCTCAACAATTAACACAAAGGGAATCGCTCACATTCAGTAATATCAAAATCCAGCCATTAAGTGCAGTTTAATTTTGCTTACAAAACTTGGATGAAAACATGGCAAAAACGTTGAGCATGGATGGCTAATAGTTGCCTGTCATAAGTAACCACATTATGGAAAGGGCGGAGTGGGGTTGGGCGGGAAGGATTTTTACATGGACTTAAGTATATCAATCAACATTCCACGAGTAGATACGTGTTTTATCATCTTAGTATTGGTAACAGTAGTTCACATACTAGAAACCTTCATCACGTGAGTATGACTCTTCCTGTTATCAACTTGATAGGCAATGGTAGCTCGTGGTGACCTCGGTGCTGAACTCCCAATTGAGGAAGTTCCGTTGTTACAGGTAACTGGTGCTCTATAATATCATTTAACTTTTTTACCTTGGTGAGTTTTATTATTTTGTACATGATTGCTGAAAGTTATGCGGAATATGGAGACTTTGTAAGAATCGGAAAGAGGAAAAGAATGTAGATCTGAAACTATCAAATTCTTCACTTTTTGTTTCCCAATGAACAAGTTAGAAATATTTGAATGCAGTTAAAAGTAATGAGTAAAATCTCCACATAGTCTTAGTTTATTCATTGTTAAGTTTCAATTAAGTATAGTTATAGTAGATGCATAAATTTGACAATCTCATTCTTAGTCCCCGGACCCCGCATTGCAGGGATGCTTTCGTGCACCGGGCTGCCCTTTTTTTAGCAAATATTTATTTCAATATTTACTATTAATTGTCAGACTGATGCTGATAAGAAAGCAAAATATATATATATATATATATATATATATATATATATATATATAACGATAATGAAGAAAATTCCATGCTTAATTCAAAAAAGCATTAGTAGTTATATGCCAACCCTTGCAAGGTCATAACATTTTCCGGTGGTCTTCCGTTTTCCTCTATTTCTCTTTATTCAGTATTGTCCTTCTGATCCTCAACATCCTCGTCTGTTTTTGCTCTGAATAAGAATGAGTTTATGAAGCTCATTCCACAAATTAAAATTTTCCAGTTTCTAAACAGACTCATGAAGAATTATTGTTCAGAATCGTGGACTAGCCAATATATCTCGATAGTTCTGAATCTTGTCTCATAATTGAAATAACATTTGATAAGTTTCTTGAATTTTTCTACATTGCCAAACATAGTCTTCTCGAACAAGTACATAAAGCCCCCTCCGCTCGTTGGTGGATGGACTTGAGTCGCTTTTCTAAATGGATAAACTATTAATGCGATTCAGTAATTATAAGCCAATAAAATAGCATGATGGTTCAAACCAAGTAATTTACTATGTTTGCAGGAAGACATTATAAGAAGGTGCCGGGACATGAGCAAACCGGTTATAGTAGCTACAAACATGCTAGAGAGCATGATTAATCATCCAACTCCAACAAGGGCTGAAGTTTCTGATATTGCTATTGCAGTACGTGAAGGTACTGATGCTGTAATGCTTTCTGGAGAAACTGCCCATGGGAAGTAAGTTATCTTGTCCACAAAAGGGATTTATTTGCACCTCTCTGCTGTTATACCTCAGTCTTCTTTTCCTAAATTCCCGTATATGGTTCTCGTTCTAGCTTACAGTCTCACCCTTTTGTTCATCCCCCCAAAAAGGCCCCATTAAGTGGAGGGAGGAGGTCTTCTTTATATTCTATGCAACTCTTAATAGCTATGATAGTTTCTTCGAACTGCGGATTTTAGAACCCTGAATGTATTGTTTGAACAATTATTGGACGTTGGTCCTGCTTTGATGATTTAGAAATTTAAGTGCCTTTAGTGCTCACCTTAAAGGCCTTGTTAAGAAAAAGAGGGGAACTTCTTCATATATAGTGTCCCAGGGGCCAGGACCCAGGTCATATCCGAACCATGCGGAGTAGTTCTCAAAAGACCTCCTTATTGTAAACATCGGGTACCGCTATGTGGATAGGTAGCAAATTGTAGTTGCTCTTAAGGAATTATGGGGCTCTTTAAACGGTCTTTTTCAGCTCCTTTCGAAAAAAAAAAAAATTTTTGTCAAGGGGAAATGGGAATACCTCTTTTATAAGGAATTTTCCAAGTCAATTCCCAAGCTATGTGGGAGAGATCTCAACATGTGACATCAGATATGTTAAATTTTGACTCATATATGCTAATCAGACTTTGATGCACCATCACAAGTCTGCATTTTATTGCTGAAAAGTTTGTATCTGGTTTTAGGATGCCAGAGAGGACTTTTTTTCCTTCTTTGAGTTAGTTCCGCAAGTAAGTATTGCAACATTATAACAAACAGTCAAACCTAGTTTTCGATTGCGTTGATCCCTTTAATATCTGATCAAATTACAACAACATTCCCTCATGTTTCAGAAGTTGGAAAAATTCATGCAAAATTCTGTGATTAAATTTCACCAGGGGTCATACACTTGTTTGCATAATGGTATCGCTAAGCAATGGGGCAGACATATTGAATCCTACTGCATAATCCACGCCAAGGACGTGAATGTTTAGAACAAGTCATGAAACCTTACCTAAGCCATGTACCTTATCTATTTAAGCAGCATGTTGCATCATTTCTTTGTTTATGCATAGGTTTCCATTGAAAGCTGTCACGGTTATGCACACGGTGGCCCTGAGGACTGAGTCAACTCTAACAGCTAACACCGACCCGCAAGGTCCATTTGCTGCCTATAAGGTTTGAATAGCTCTAATCATTACAAACTGCCGTGAAAATGAATTTAAAAACGCAACATAAGCATTATTTAAGATATTCTTGTAGTTTTTGCATGGAGTCTCAATTTCTGTTGCAAACTCCTACATCGTTTTTGTCAGGCTTAAAGTCCTTAGAAATAAAACTGAGTAATTAGCTATAATAAATCTTAGAAATGCTACACAAAATATTGTTAACTTGAAGATTTGATGTGTTTGTTGTGCTTGTTCACATTTTATTAAAACAAAATTATATAACTAGCAACAATATTTGAACATTGTTGCATGTTAAATGTCACAACCAGAATATTTTTGTGGGTTCATTATATTTTAAGAAGAAATAATATCAATATCATATAGAGGAAGCAGCAGAGATCCTTTAACCACATAACCAATCGTATTTGAAAAAGTTTTTAAGATATTCCTTGTAGTTTGTACAAAACCCGTGCTTCAGTTTTGGTTACATCATCCTTTTTTAGGTTTAATTAGACGCCGTTCATGTTTAAATGTGAAGTTAGGAGAAAATCAAATGCTAAAGATTCATGATACAGTAAAAATTTAAAAAAAAAAAAAGATCATTTGTTAAGACACTAAAAGTTCCCTTATCCCCATGCCATTTCTATAAAAATATGCTAAGCTGAATGAGTATTACAAATCAATATTTCCATATTTTTCAACTCAATATTCTATCAGCTTTTACTGTTATTTAGTCAGTTTCAAGTTATTTGTGTTGATTTCATTTTGAAACAATTGCGTTTTATGAGGATCAATTGTTTCGGTTCACTGAGAGTCTGAGACTGAATAGACGGGAATAATACGCAGAACCATATGGGTGATATCTTTGCTTTCCATGCAACCACAATGGCCAACACTATGGCTACTCCCATCATTGTCTTCACAAGAACAGGGTCCATGGCTATACTTCTGAGCCATTACCGGCCTTCCTCAACAATATTTTCTTTCACAAATGTGTAAGTTTTCATAACAGTAGGTCTGTCTCGATTTAGTGAAAAAAGTATATATATATATACATATATATCCCTGTTTCATGTTTATATGTATTCGAGTCCTCTCTTTATCTCAAGTGTCACAAACTAATTCAAATGTCGTTACTTAATTTCGGTTCTTTCAGTGTTTAATATATGTTTGCATCTGTTGAGCTGAAGTTGATTTACTTTACTATATCCAACCCTTTGATGTGTTTACAGAGAAAGGGTGAAGCACCGGCTGAGTCTTTATCATGGTGTGATGCCTATATACATGGAGTTTACAAATGATGCAGAGGAGACTTTTTCTAGAGCTTTAAAGCTTTTGTTGGTAAATTTCCTTTCTGCGAATTTAGATGACTCTTGTTAGACCATCTCATTTGTGGAAAACAAAAAAATACCAATCCCGATGAAACAAAATTCAGCTTAAGCTATGAAGAATTTCATTTGGCTCGTAATTCTATTGTTTCATAAATGTTTAATCAATAGTATTTATTTTTTAAAAATAGGAAATATCATTTCGCTTCGTTTCATTTTTTTTCTTCAATATTGGTTCTTGTTTCATTTTTTACTATACACGATATGAACAATGCTATATTTTTTTGCCAATTCAATGTGTGTCGAAAACTCGCAATTTGACTATTTTAATGTTTTCCGTTTGGTGCAGAGTAAGGGGCTGGTGAAAGAAGGACAATATGTTACTCTTGTTCAAAGCGGAGCACAACCAATCTGGCGTCGTGAGTCTACTCACCACATCCAGGTGCGACAAGTGCCTAACTGATTCATTTCAGCGGCACAAGCGCAATATACAAAGTAATACGAGTTTTTTTCTTGAGAAATCAAAACCAAGTAGCGTTAGGTGCATTTAGACGTATATAGAGAGGCCTATGTTCAATCTTATTATGTTCAGCACAGTGACAATGTTGAGCTTCTTTTGTTTGAGGAAAGAGTTTTTATTTTTTTCACTTCAAAGTTGTATACTTATACTCAGTTCATGTAATTTGGGGATTGTCGACCATGAGAAAGTATAAAATATATGCTATTGATTGATGTGTTCCATTGCATAATTTTGCACCAAGTGAATTAGAATAGAGTTCCAATTCCCAGATATAGCTGAGACCTGAGATAATACTATTAGTCAATCATATTTAATGCAAAAGATTTCATTTTGGGCGTTTGGCCTGTGTTAGAGTACCAACTACCATGTCCCGTATTGTGTGGCATAGATGGGTACTGGGACTTGTAAAAATTGTTCCAAGAATATATTAGATTTACGGAAAGACTATTGCATCATAAACTAAAAAACAAAGCTATTGAGATCCTATACAGGCCGCAGATCCTTTTTTCCTGGATTGACAAGAAACAATATAAATGCAAAGAACAAAAGAATACAAAATTTGTTCCCAACTTTCAATATACACAAAAATGTGACTAGTAGCAGCAAATTAAATTACTGTTGCAGGAATGAGAAGTTTTATATACTCAACTCAGGCAAATCCCTTTCACCTGTTTGATACTTGCTAACATATCTAACCACAACAATTCCTAACATCCTAATATTGCCTTCCTACTAGTACTAATAATGTAATATACAAACCGCTCCACCAATGTTGCGAAGAATAAATCTTAAGCAGACAAGATGAGCCATTTACACACACACAAACTATAATTCTATGTTATAAGCTACAAAAGCAAGTGACTGAATCCAAATGAACCATCATTAAATTTCGCACCAGTCATTGTATCAGAATTAGCTTCATGTCTTCTCAGTAAAAATAAAATTACACGATATCAGGACCACCGGCCCTCTTGTCCCAAAAATCAATCACTCTTTGTAATATCAATTGAAGTTACTGGCTGCTAGTGGAATCATCACAATTTCTCATTACCAAAGACCATATGATATAGAGAAATTATAAGCACGAAAAAGTAGCTTGCCTTATAGGAAAGCAAGTGGAAACCGAAAGTTGCTAAGTTTGTTACTTCCAGGCTCAAAAAGTGGGCATAGATTCAGTTGAAAGGAAGTATGACAATCAAATGCCCTATACTAATTCAATGACACCATATAACTAACCTTTATCGGCAGCTTATATATACAGCACCATGACTTCCTTCTACAACCCACATAATCAGATCAAATGTTTTACGATATTCACTTCAAAGAATCAACTTGTCATGATTCTATAGAAACAAAAATTACATAAGCCTCAATTCAGACACCATCCCGCAAATCCAATCTCAAGGAAAATGATCATAGTCTTATAGGTCTGTAAAGTTTGGAAGCTACATAATTCAGAAAGTATAAAAATCAAAACAAAAAACAAATAAAACACAAGCTCACAGCCTACCCAGTAACTAATACAATTACCAAAAAGTGAATAAATAGCCAGTTCATTTGCAAATAAATAAGAGTTTATGACTAAAGTAATCTTTTCAGCTAAGGTATTGTGAAACATGTCTGTCATTCAAACATGTAACTGCAATGCCGAATCAGTATCAAAAGAATGTATAGTGCCTCACAATTATCGAATGCAAGGCAAACATTTTTACCGCAAAACTTGGAATCCTTTGCCAAGACAAACTACCAGCCAACCGAATTCCTCAAAAAACGGTACTGGATATCAAGTCGTCTTAGAACTCCGGAAATCCTTCTTCAACTCCGCCACTCTCTTCTGACACCCGGCTTTAGTTTTCCCTGGCACGGCAGCCGCAATCTTCTCCCACCTCATGGCCACCTCCTTGGGAAACGTCTTCAACGCGTTAAGCAAGGCCAAATCCTCCCCTGCACTCCACCCACCACCACTCTCCACACCTCCATTCGCGCTAGTAGTCTCGTCGATAACTCGTTGATCGACAGACTTACGATCCTTCAAGAACTTCTTGTAAGAATCCTGATCAGTCACCTTCCTCTGACTCAACTCCTTCGATTTCACTATCACCACCTCCACCCCGTGACTCCCTTTAAACCCGTCCGCTATCGCCTCCCACCGCCCCGGCATCCCCACAGGATGCTTCGCCACCAACTTCCTCAACAAATCCCAATCACCATCACTCCACTCACTCTCAAATCCCAATTTCTCTTTCTTCTCTCCCCCATTAATAACCACCCTCCTCCCATTCTCCTTCTCCTCAAATCCATCCAATTGAACGGCGACTTCGGCGGCCGGTGGTGGTGGCGGCGGTTTGTTGTTGTTGTTGTTGACGTGTTTGCGAGTGAATTTATTATTATTATCGTGGGTTACGTGGTTATTAGGGATTTGATTTTTTAGGGTTTGGGAAAGAGGGTCGCCGCGGCCGACGGTGATGTCGCCGGCGGTGAGGGAAGGAGGGGCGAAGGGGCCGAGGAAGAAGGAGAGGGAGAGCCATAGGAGGATGGATTTTAAGGGCTCGATGTCGTTGAAGTAGAAGAATGTGAGGAATAGGGTGAGGAGAGAGAAGGAGAGGGAAATGAAGAGGGAAGAGAGAGAAGGGAATTTGTGGAGGGATTGATCATCGAGATCTGAGGGTGGTGGTAGGTTCTTTGATTGGATGAATCTGGGTCTGCTCTCGTATTCATCTAAAAACTCCATTGATGATGGTGATGGTGATGGTGATCAGATCTCGTTGGAGAAGAAGGGGTGTGATTATATAAAATATTATGAGAGTGAAGGGCGAAAGAGTAATTGATATAACTTAGTTTCTTTTTTCTTTTTTTGATTATTATTAACTTATTAATATAATTCAGCTGTTACTATATAATTCAAATCGATTTCCGTTGTTAAGTAATGGTAATTTTCTCTAGTACACTTGACTTTTGAGTGTGCAAAGAAGTCCACCCGTCAACTTTGAATCGCATGTTTCATGTCCCCGACACATCACATCACGATATTAAAGCTCCGACGTGGATATCTCACCAATTTCTTCTTTCTATAAACAACGCTGCAAAGATGGAGAGAAAAGAAAAACGAGAGGAAAAATGTAACCGAGAGAGAAAAATGCAATACTTATTGTGTGAGTAAAAATATAAGTTTTTTGAGTGTTGTAAATTGTGATTTGTGTGAAATAAAGGAGTGTGTTTAAACCCAACATTGACGATGTTGATGCTTGTGACGATTGATATCGTTCATGACCTTGATACGGAGCTGGAACTGCTGACTATGATGAATGCGCTAACTAGGGATATGATGCCGGAAATAGACCGATTTTATATCACCCTTCAATTCGAATTAGCTAAAGCAATGTCTCCTTGCCTAATATGGATAATATGCAACCTTTTTATTGTTATCGTGTGGTTGTGATGGGGTAATAGAAATATTATTTTCCATGTTGTAGAAAAAATTAAATTTGTATTAAACTTGAATGCTGAACTGCATCATATCATCAATGCAACGGTTGAGTAAAGCAATCTTCCTAATAACGCGAAAGATCTATCATGCAAATAATTTTGCAAAACTAGATCAATATGATTTGGCCGAAACTGTTATTGGTTCAATTTAATTACAGACATGTTTTTGCTTTATTTATTTTTAATTGGAAACTTGCTCGAATTGAAATCTTTTCAGTTTTGATGCATGAAGAAAATACTTTTAATAATTGATTAGCATTACCGCATATCAAAAAAGAATTATTGGATCACGGCACGAACTCAGTCTCAATGTCATGACTTGAGAAATGGAACTATTTATCTAATTTTCAAGTCAATATTATTTCGAGACAGTTTAGTATAAAATCTGATTCTAATTACAAGAACATCTTTTAAGTGCGAAAAACTTAGAATAAACTCCTCTAAAACTAATCATCATAATGATATTATAATGGAACTTTTAGTTGTTGGATAAGGCAGATTACATAGTTGATTCCATCTTCTTAAAAAAATTGTGCATTGTCAGTCCCTCATAAAATCATCTTGTTCACTTAGACAGCCATCTAATTATGTATCCAGACTAATAATAACGTTATCTGTTGTGGCATCTGAAAGAACACATTTTGCGTGCTTTGCTGTGAGGTGAGGAGCAGGAGTTGGTTGCACATCTATTTTTGTATTGCCGTGTTAGTTTCGAAAACTGGATAAATTTTTAGAGTTGCTTTAATATTAATACGGTTTGCCCCGATAACTTAAAGGATCACTTGGTGCAACACTACGACCTTAGGAGCACATAAATTCAAAGAATGAAAAGTTGTGAGGTTTACTGTTTTGTCATTTGTGGTCTATTTGGAAGTTGAGAAATGATGTTATCTTCAAAAAGGTGATGGTAAACGGAAAAAAAAATCCCGGGCTCATCAAAGTCAAAGCTTAGATCTAATTTAATGCTGAGTTTAAAGATTTTGCATATTGGTTTAATTCAATTGACAAGGACAATGTTGTGTATGTGTCTTTTCGAGTAAGACTAAACTCCTTAGATAGTTAAAAGAATAGATAATTTGCTAAAAAAAAAGAAGACTTTCATTAATTTTCTTGAATTTCTTGAGATACAACGTGCAGCTTTTATAAGGATAGCTTTGAAACTAATTCCTTATTTATCTCTTATTCTAGCTAATCCACTAAGACTAGATAAATAATAAAATAACGGCTGAAAATTAACGGCACTAATTAACAAAAGGATAAGCATTTGTAACTAACGGCTACTTTATGAGATTAGGAAAGAATAAAGAAACTTTGACTAGCAACTTCAATTATATATTGATCTCCACTTGGGCTTTTGTAATAAGTGCCTGGGCCTTAATATCATATCATTGCCCACCCCTAAAAGTGGGGCCTTGTCCACATGGCCCATTGAAGACTCCAAATCTGATTTTGTGGAAGTGGGCGGGTATATATCATCAGTAGGTCTCAATTCCTTAAGGCAGCATTCCGTTTTTTTCTCCTCAAAGCTAGGGTTTTGTCCGCCACCCTCACTCTCTTCAACCAAATGTGGATAATTGTTTTTCAAAATTTCTGTGTCAACCCACGTAGCTTCTTCTATTGCTGAATCCTTCCAAGCAACCAAACTCTGAGATATTTGTTTTCCATTCTTCCATATGAGTCGTGTGTCCAGAATATTTTCGGGTGTCGAGATGGAGCGATCGTCGGCGTCGGAAGGCGGTAACTGTGGCGGTTCTGACGGTGGCGTGCCGTGAAATGGGCGGAGCAACGAGACATGGAAGACGCGATGGATTCGCGAATCGGGTGGTAGATCCAGTTCATACGCAACATTTCCGATGCGTCGCGTAATGCAGTAGGGGCCGTAGAAGCGTTGTGCGAGCTTGTGGAAGCGGGAACCGCGAACCGAGAGTTGGCGATAACGACGCAGCTTCAGGTAGACCCAGTCGCCCTCTTGATATGTTATGTCAGATCTGTGTTTGTTGGCCTGTGCGCTCATTCGTTGCTGTGCCTTGTTCATATTGTGTTTGATCTGTTGCAAAACCGCGTTTCTGTTAGTGAGTGTGATGTCGATACTGAGATTATTGGACTCACCTGGTGTATAGCATAATGTGTTGTGTGGTTTGCGTCCAAACATTGCTTCAAAAGGTGAAGTCTGTATGCTTGAGTGAATGCATGTGTTGTACCAAAACTGTGCTAATGGAAGATATCTCGCCCAGTGCTTTGGCTCGTCCATAGTAAAGCACCTGAGGTAACATTCCAAAGAACGATTGACCACTTCGGTTTGGCCGTCCGATTCTGGATGGTACGCCGAGCTGTAATTGAGTGTTGTACCCAATTTGTTAAAGAGTTCTGTCCAAAATCTGCTTAAAAAGATGGGATCCCTGTCTGTCACAATAGATTGTGGTAAACCATGAATAGCATAAATTTCATTTAAAAAAATAGAGGCTAAATATGCAGCATTAAATTTTGTTGGCAATGAGATAAAGTGTGCAAATTTACTTAATCTGTCAACCATGACCCATATAACTGTTTTACCCTGTGAACACGGCAAATGAGTTATAAAATCCATTGTGATATTACTCCAAACCTGATCTGGAATAGGCAGTGGCTGGAGTAAACCGTAAGGTTTGGTAGTCAAATATTTTTGTTGTTGACAAATTTGACAATTTTTGATGTAATCTTGCACTGTTTTCTTCATCATGGGCCAATAAAAAGTGGTAGCAATTCTTGATAGTGTAGCCTTGATGCCGGAATGGCCCCCCAGGGGTGTGGAATGGAATTCTTGAAGTAGTTTTTGTTGCAATGCACTGGATTGCGGAACAAATAACCTGTTCTTACAAAATAACAAACCTTCGTGAAATGTGAAAGCAGAATTAGTGGAAGAATTTGAAATATACTTACTGACCAAGGTTTTACCATCTTGCGAGGTAAAAAAATGGCGAAGATCTGTTATCAAGGAGTTGGTTGGAACAGACACAGCCATGAAAGTGGAAATGTCAACACGTGAAAGTGCATCAGCAACGACGTTTTCTCGACCAGGTTTGTACCTGATTTCATAATCATAGCCTAATAATTGTATAATCCATTTTTGTTGTGATGGTGTGTGCACGGATTGTGTTAAAAGATATTTGAGGCTTTGTTGATCAGTGAAGATTATAAAACGTCGACCAAGTAAATAGTGTCGCCATTTTTTTACGGCCTCGACTAATGCATAGAGTTCTTTATTATATGCAGAGTCTACACTCATGCGATCAGACATCTTTTTACTGAAGAAAGCTAATGGATGCTGATTTTGAGACAAAACAGCCCCGATAGCAACGGCCGACGCATCCGTGGTCAACTCAAACGGTGCAGAAAAATCGGGCAAACATAGAGTAGGTAGATGTTGCATTTTTAATTTCAGCGAGTCGAAAGCCTCTTGTGCCAATGTATCCCATGTAAAACTTTGTGATTTTAGTAAATTGGTGAGGGGAGCGGCGAGGGACGCATAGTGGCGCACAAATCGTCTATAATACCCCGTAAGACCCAAAAATCCCCGTAGGGCCGTGAGTGTGGTGGGAACGGGCCAATTGACTATAGCAACCACTTTGTCAGGATCGACCGACAAACCTAATGGACCAATGATATGACCCAAATAATGAACTGTAGGAGTCATAAACACACATTTAGACAACTTGGCATAAAACTGGTTAGTGAGTAGCAAGGAGAAAACAATGCGCAAGTGAGTTAGATGATCCTCTAAACTGCTACTATAAACCAAGATATCGTCAAAAAAAACCAAAACAAACTTACGCAAGTACGTACGAAATAAGTCGTTCATAGCAGACTGAAATGTAGACGGTGCGTTAGTCAGGCCAAAAGGCATAACAACAAATTCATAATGTCCGTCGCAAGTGCGAAAAGCAGTTTTGTGAATGTCTTTTTGAGCAACACGTATTTGATGATACCCCGAACGCAAATCCAGTTTTGTAAACAATTTTGCATCTTTTAACTCATCAAGCAGCTCATCAACGGTAGGAATTGGAAAGCGGTCTTTAATGGTAACTGTGTTTAATGCGCGGTAATCAACGCAAAAACGCCAAGTACCGTCCTTTTTACCGACAAGTAAGACCGGGGAAGAAAAAGGGCTTGTGCTAGGCCGAATCTGACCATTTTTTAGCATTTCAGATATTAAATTTGACATGATTTCCTTTTGAAACTGTGGGTATCGGTAGGGTCGTGTATTCACAGGTTTGGAACCTTGCTCTAGATAGATATGATGATCATGTGCGCGATGCGGGGGCAAGGTTTTTGGTTCGTAAAAGATTTCCTGAAATTCTGTAAGAAGCTTTTTTAAAACAGGGGATTGGGGAATAACTGCAGTAGGTTCAGATTCTGACACAAAAGATAACATATGCAATGAAGCAACAGAATGTGAATTAATTAAACGTTTTACCTGAGCCGGGGAGGCCGGCCCTACATGTGCGGATCCTTTCAAAGTTATTAACTTGCCATCTTTATAAAATGATAATTGAGGCACTGCATAATTGCCGGAAAAATCACCTATGGTTGCGATCCACGCACATCCTAAGACGACATCGGCTCCTTGAATAGGTAGCACTAATAAAGGAACCTGAAACATGGCTTCATCGAGAATGAGATTAGATGAACATAAACCTTCACATTGTAAAAATGAGCCATTTCCGACCATCACATCACATTAATAGGCTGGGAGGCGACCACGGGTAACTCCAGATGCTCGGCAATACGAGGTTGGATGATATTGTGGGTGCTACCTGTATCAATTAAAACTGTGACAGGTTTACCTTTAATATAACCCACGACACGTAGAGTTTGAGGGGAGAAAAGGCCCATATAGGCAGCCATGGATAGGTGGTAGTGACCATCGGTGGGTGGTGGAGGAGGGAGAGGAGGACAGGGGTCCTCGAACGGAGCAGCCAATTGTTGTTCACCAACGATATCGTCTGGTTCGTGTGACTCATCATCACCGATAAGGATGAGAAATTGTGGGGTTTTGCATTTGTGGTGTGGCCCAAATTTCTCGTCACAATTAAAGCATAAACCTTTAATGCGGCGTTCTTGCATTTCGGCGGGACTTAGACGGCGGATTGGTAATTGAGTGCGATTTGTGGGAGGTGCGGACATATGGGTGGTTGGGGGTTGAGAGATGTGTGTGTGTTGGGTGCGAGGAAAAGTGGAGCGTGGTCGAGTATCATAGTTTTTTTGTTCAAGTAGTTTGGCTTGGCCGATAGCTTGATGTAGCGTGCGAGGTTTGAACACCGCTAATTCAGCACGTAAATCGGGTTTGAGACCTGAAATAAAACAATTCAAGTAAGCATCGTGACTTAAACCAGTAACAAAATTGGAAAGTTGTTCAAACTCTTTTTGATAATCCATCACGGAGCCAACTTGACGCAATTTAAAAAGCGCCGCTTGGTGATTTTCGTAAGACGAAGGACCAAAACGTAGTAGTAAATCCTGAATAAAAACATCCCAAGAGCCGAGCATATTATTATTAGATAGCCAATTAAACCAACTTAGCGCGGTGCCCTGCATATAAAAGGAGACGTGTGAGATACGTTGATCAGGATGAATATTATAAATTTTAAAAAAATGTTGCGCTTGGGACACCCAGTCCATGGGATTGGTGCCATCAAAAGTAGCAAGATTCAATTGGGGTGGCTTTGGTAAATTGTCCGTTGCCGGAACAAAAAGTGGGTTGAAGGTTTGCGAATGCGATGGGCTGCCAACGTGGTATTGTTGCGGTGGCGGTGGTGGAGGTGGAATGACATTATGTGGGGGTTGTAACGAGTTGCTAAAGTGGTGTTGCGGCGGTGGTGGAGGTGGAACCATATGATTTTGTAGGGCAAGTTGGTTGGTTCGTTCACACATAACTCTCATGTCATTTAACATTGCGAGCATAGTGTTGAATTTTTCTTCGGTTTGGGATTCCAAGGTTGAAATTGTCGCTTGAATTGCAATCATGGGATCCACAGTAGTAGAGTCGTCGTCAACATGTGTCGAAGACGAAGCGGGTTGAGCGGAAGTGAGTTTGGTATTTTTGGGAGCCATGTTGCAAAGCAATGAAAGCACCAAATGTTGTGTATGTGTCTTTTCGAGTAAGACTAAACTCCTTAGATAGTTAAAAGAATAGATAATTTGCTAAAAAAAAAGAAGACTTTCATTAATTTTCTTGAATTTCTTGAGATACAACGTGCAGCTTTTATAAGGATAGCTTTGAAACTAATTCCTTATTTATCTCTTATTCTAGCTAATCCACTAAGACTAGATAAATAATAAAATAACGGCTGAAAATTAACGGCACTAATTAACAAAAGGATAAGCATTTGTAACTAACGGCTACTTTATGAGATTAGGAAAGAATAAAGAAACTTTGACTAGCAACTTCAATTATATATTGATCTCCACTTGGGCTTTTGTAATAAGTGCCTGGGCCTTAATATCATATCAGACAAACACAATTAATGAGTGTGTCCTCGCTAGATTGCGAACTTCTTGTTCCCTGCTATTTGTAATCTTTCTCCTACTCAATAAAATCTAAACTTTTTTTGCCGATAAATAGAAAATGCAAATAAATATTTGCTTATTTACCAATTTGAAATAAAGAGTTTAAATATAGTTTTGAAGCTTGAAACTAAAATAAGCATTTTGCTACTAGAGTTAAATCAAAAAATAGTAAAATTAATTAAAAGTGTGAGAATTGGCATCTTGAATTTGGTTTTTTGTTATTCCAATTTTTACTTTGTCGAGAGATACTAAATAATATTGTGAAGATTTTATATCATTACATCTGCAAGTTCGATAAATATATATTAAGTACTCATGTAACATTACATCTTTGCCTCATAAAATTGGAAGTTACTATAGATTTATATCACGATCACACGAGCAAATCCAACCTGTCTTTCAAACTATATTTAGTTTCAAGAGGCATTGACGCAATAATTTACAAATATATGTTGCTCGAAGGGGGAGGGATAATTAGATGTGTAAAGTGCACAGGACAGGAAGTCCATCATCTTTAATTTATAACTTATGTTCGAAGAACAACATCACATGTTACATGTATATCTCATCCAAAATAGTAATATTAATCACTGAAAATATGCAGGGTAATAAAAACAATCAACCAATTCCCAGATCCATCATGTTAATGTGGTAACATTCAAATATGTGGAGCTTTCACACACGAAACTCCGCGAGCTGGCTTTAGATATACATACTGTTATACTTTAAATTGTTCATACCTCGTAAAGGCTGAAGCAGATTCCTCCGGTAGAGTTATCAACCAAATCAAGCATCTAATCATAATCAAATAATGTGTAAGCGTAGAAGGTTTACGAGTCACTCAATCAAATTTCCAGAGTAGTTTACGAGTGGGAGCTGGAGGAGCTAATCCTGGTATGTCGCGAATGCTTCTGTTGCCCGGGTTCACGATCTGAAAATTTAACATGATCAGTAACTCTAGTAACCAAACTAGATGAGCAGGAGAAAGGAAGTGACAAGAAAATGAAGCAGTAAAAAGAGAGTGCATTTGCTAACAGAGTTAAAATGGACTTTGATCAACTATGATACTCTGTACACCTACAATGATGATGCAACGATGTTTAGTAATGACGCTTAAATTCCGTAGTTTTGCATTTGATTCTACTGTCTTGGACTTTAACTAGTTCTAATGCATACACGTTCGAACATCGTGCTTCTGCATTACAGATGGCTCTCCCAGGTTATTCAGTTCTCAAAGACCATGCAAAAAAGGCTACAGAGTGAAAAGTAGAATCCTGGATTTGCGCATCCTCATTATGAAAATGGTTTCAGCCCTGAGCTGTCGAGAAGACTGTCTGTCAAGTTTATATGCCAGAATAAGAGGGAGGAGGACAGTTGAGTGATCTAGTTGGAAAACAAGTTATGTAAGACGACATTAAATCCGGCAACCCACTCACCCCCGAACCGCACTGACTATAAAAAGGTGTTTTTAGTGTTAAGAGGTTTTATTTACAATTAAGGGAACAATCTCCAAGCAGTTATAGTCAGCTGTTCATTTTCCAAAGATGAAGAGCACTGACAAAAATAACTAGTTTCTGTTTCTTTGGGAAAAAACATGTCATCATTTCAAAATTTCAATCATTCATGATGGTCTAAATTTACCACAGAAAAGAAAGCAGGTGATCTCCTAGTTAGAAGAACACTTTCGACTAACAATGTCTCGGCTTCATTGGCCTGGAATTACTTCCAGCAGCAGGCCTTTAGACCTAGATCACATAATTCGCGCATTTACCGGCAAAAAAAACGCACAGGCCGCGCTCTGGCACATTCAGTGCGCGAGCGCCGCACTAGGACGCACTAAGCTTTCTTAAGTCGCGACTTAAAGGTTGTTAAAACGCGCACTAAGCCGCATTATCGCGAACTTACCCGCATTACGGCGCACTAGGCCGCATTAACGCGCACTAGGCCGCATTAACAAATTAAAATCCAAAAAAATCAGAATGTTAAAAAAAGGCTGCAACGTATTATTGAAACCCCAAAGCCCAAAATCTTAACAAAAACAACAAAGAAGAAACTCATATTGCCCTACGATGAATCGAAAATCGAATCAAGGTAATTTCTCCATCTTTGATATTTGTTTTGTCAAATGGACTATCGCAGTTTTTTGTCTTTACTATTTTATTTAGCTTACTTTTTTTACTCACTTGCTCTGGTTTGACAAGTGAATTAGGTGGCAATACGTTTTGCTCTTGTTGATACTTTTGTTATTTTTGTCTTTAAGAAGTTTGGTTCTTTTTTATTATGATCCATATTTTTGAGAAGTTTGGTCCTTTTTTTATTATAATCCATCTTATTATGAATATTTTATAGATATTTTGCATTTTTTTTTTGTTTATAATTTACATTCTTCCAGTAATAATGAGTTTTTATATATAAATTATTTATTTTAATATTTTTTTAATAAACGCATTATGGCGCACTCAAAATGTGTTATTTTATAAATCGACGCATCGGCGCACCCGCACCCGCACTCGCACTCGCACCCGCACCCGCCTTATGTGATCTAGCTTTAGACACCAACAGTATGTAATGTTTTCAATTTCTAAACCGCTAAGTCTCTTTTGTATAAAGTCATACTTGATACCTAATGGAATCTTAATATGAATGTTAAGCTCAAACTGCTGCCTTTCCGCTACTTACAGAGCTTCTGCTGAAAATATTTCAGATAGTTGAAGAGTTTGGTTCAGACATCTGCCTCATAAATATGAGAACTGATCAACAAAGAACACATACAACTTAGTTTAGTAAGATCCGAAAATCCATCTCCTATGTTTTTCTAGACAGTAAAAACTAAAAAGTTCCAACTTGTATGCCCGACGACGGACAAATTAAAGTTATGGTTCAGTAAAGTTTAGATTTTTAACCAGCAATTAATCAAGAATAAACTCATTAAGATTCTTTTGGCTTGTGTTCTAAAGCTCGATAATCAATTAACTCCACTACAGTCAAGCAAGAGAATTCAACACATTCCAATCAGAGCACACGTCTCAGCAATTTGATAAAACGCAAAAAGTAAACAGATATCACCTTTACGATTATGATGGCTATGACACCAACCACAATAAGGAAAAGCAGGCCCATAATGCATCGATCAGTTGCAACCTAATTAAGATAACAAAGTGAGTGAACATGTACACTGACGAGAATCAGTATATGATTGAAGTGGGATGTTTATTTCAGAAATTGACCTGCCTACCGATTTCCTTGACCAGCTGTGATGCCTTTTTGATGGAAAAATGGATCGAGTCCAGCTCATTAACGATCCTGCTCATTTGTTCAGTCTGAGCATATACAAATAAGGATATGAGTTCCCGATATAGACAAAGATGTGGAGGCAATACTTATAGTCACGCTCATAAAAAATGTGTGATTTGGACCACTTTTTTACTTGTCAAAAGTGTGTTGGCCTTTCTTTTATAAATATTTTTGTTTTCTTTTTGTTTTTACTCTCTATGTCTTAGAAATACATGACGTGACGCCATCTAATAGAAAATGCAGCTACATGATTCCATGAAACATTGATCCAAAGCAATTTTTCATATCCGCCAAGATGTCCATAAACCACGTGTTTCCCAAGAACCCAACAATTAAGAGAGTCGAACTAAAAATAGTCCTGCCTCAAATGTTACCCAAAACATAATAATTAATCCAAATATATGTTTATTTCAACTGAAATCTATAAAAGTAAAAATAAAATACAACCCACATAGATCAAACAGGAAATATTCAGGTCGTCAGAAGGTAAGATACAAACATACCTGAGCTTTAAGCGCTGCAGCAGTTTCTGTTCCAACATTAACAGTCTCGTGGACAACCTATCACACAGTAAGCATTCATGGTTATACTTTGGAACTAAAAGGTGTACTTCTAGAGCATTACTTAGATTCTCCATTGAGATGTGCCTACTTTTGGAGTACATCAAAGAATGTCACAAAGTAAATAGTATCAGTTCAAGAGAATGTCGTCACTTCTATTATTATTTATCCTCTTCCAGCCTGATCATAACAGATATATCACGCGCTTGCTCTTTCTGTTAAGAGCGCCTCATGTGTGTCACTAAAAGACAGTGAATCATGCTGAGAGAGAGATAGAGAGAGCGAAAGAGAGGAGGGAGGAGGAATCTTTGTTTCTTTCTAAAGAGACCACAAGAATTTGGAAATAGAAGAACTATTTGTTCTTTCTTATCAAAAGCTGGAAATCGTGAAAAAAAGGAAAAGAGAGGAAATGGTTCAATAACAAACAGACATCATTTTCCAAAGTCAGACAAAACACTCAGAACAAACATCTGGAAATGGTTAAAGTGGTTTTTCTTACTTCCAAAACTATGAAAATACACAAAAACATGAAGAAAGAGTTGCCAGTATGCGGCTTTTAGTACAAGTAATCATCATATTGCATAGTCAGAGCATTTAGCCTCTCCATAACTAACACCAAATAATAAGCGGAAAACATGAGAAATGAGTTCAAAGCTTCCATGTAGCATTGCCTTCAAAGATTATTATTATCAAAACTGAGAGAATAATCATGTAGGTTCTGCAACAAGAAATGCGTTGAATTCTCCTATGTATTATATCATATTAACCATTAGAAATGCACAAACCTTTGTTGCTCTGTCAATTGCTTGGTCAGTTTCATCCATCATGTGGTTTCCATGATCCACCAGCTGCTGATTTGACATATCTGCAAAATAGCTATGCTTAGGAAGCTTCATAGAACTCATTTTGTTAAGCAAATAGGATAACATTTCTCCAGAATGTCAAAGTTCAAGAATTTTCAAACCAAATTAATCAACAAAGTTAAGTGTGCTTGAGTAACTGCAGCATTTAGTGGAAAAGGAAAGCAGGAGAAGAACAATTATGAATTCAAAATCAAATCTGAAGAAGCTGTGGGAATGATTACATATCATCATTTCAGATTCAAAATTGAAAGCGGTATATAAACACAGCTGGAATGCACCAAGGTTTTTCTTTCGAGGAATTTGTTCTAGTTTTTCTTTTCCAAGTCTTTTCTACTTTGAGAAACTAAAGAAGACAAATTATAACAAGCTAAACCGCCAATTATACACATCAACACCTAAATCCCTCATCTCATTATTCACCAAATACGACAGGAGAAGAACATAATATTCATCAAACAGGAGGGCTCTAAGTCATCAAGGTAATCCGACTCTATGATTTTAGCTTGTTCCAAAATTTAGTTACTGATGATTAATGTCAGCCATAATAATCGCATGCTTCCTTCGCTGTTTAATGAATATATTGCAACTGCTGATGTGATAAATTGCTACTCGGCCTTTGAAGTTCCGTCCTCAACTAGCATAATACTAGTACCAAGCTAATGCAAATTCATTTTAGTTCCGCATAAGGACAGGCAAATCATGAAATTCCCTTTCGTTCAAAATAAGGGAAAAATCTATGCACCTATGTAGTAAGGGTGCACTAACATGTCATGTCTTATTGGGGCCCAGTGATGCCATAAATTAATACATCCTTACTACACAGGTGTAACAAACACAGATTCCGAAATAAGATCAAGGCATATTAGAGAGCTTTTAAAATACGGTATATTGTATTGATGGCATCAAACATTATAAGATTAATCATTTATCCTTTAGAATGCAGAAAGTTACTTACTCGAAGCAAGCATAGCATTGTCTTCTGCAAACCCTTCAGCTGGGCCGTCGAACAAATCTACTCGTTTGTTATCAAGATTGCTAGCATACCTATAGCATTACCAAGAGAGTTGTTGAAAAAAGCAGTGATCATTATGTTTCACCAATAAAGCAATAGAGATAGCACAGATTTCTGATGTCAAGTTATTAAGTTAACTTATATACGAGCTAGTTCACAATGCTTATCTTGCGCCCATGTTCAAATGAGCCTATGAGTCCGGAGTATACGAGTTAAGCAAGTGATAAAACATACATTTAAAAGCTCCTGTACTCAGTATATCCCTCACCAACCAAACACAAGATATAACAAAAAGTTTCACAGTAAATAAACTGAATTCAGGTCGTGAAATAAGGAATACAATTTTGCATCAACTCGGCTATATCTTATCCAGCATCATCTGGAATTTAGTGCACGGTTTTCCTTCGTCGTTAATGTGATTTTTAAAATGGCATTCCAGAATTAGATCAAAAGGCTTTGACAGTTTCTATTTATTTGATTCATATATGCTCTAATCAAATTCTTCCTATAGGTTCTCCATAACTAATATTCCAACTACTATTTTAGAGGGGACATATCAACCCTCTCTATTATATAATCTTAATCACGAACCAATCTTCACCCTAATTAGCGTTAGGCAAATGGAAGAACACCAAGATGAGATAAATTGCATGTGCAACAACTGACAACTGCATACCAAAAACAAATAATAATAAAAAAAAAAGATATAGAAAGGAACTGGAAATACACCTCTTAAAAGGAAGAGAAATATACTGCACTTTCTGAAGACGTGAATATTGTTATCAGTATAAAGAATTTGGAAAGATGGATGTCACTAAATACACAGGAAATACAATACCTCACATAGGGTAAAGTCAAACAGAATAAACAGATGCAATAAAGTGAGAACAAGTACTTCAATACCCTAATCAGATGCTCCACAGATTAAAATGATACTCGAGTAGGGACTTACTGCTTTTTTAGAGCAACATAGGAATTTAACTCTTTAATCTGCATAAGAAAGTATAGATATGTAAGAAAAACTAAAAGGAAAAAAAGATTTGTAGCATGGAAGGCAAAGAAAATTGTATTAAGGAAAGCTGACCATTGATTGCTTTTTCTCATTCAACATCTTGCTTGTGTCTGCATCATTTTTATAGTCCAAGCCCTTCACTTCTCGATCAAACTCTTTTATAAGCCTGCACAGGATGAAAGTTCACTTTGCATCTCTTTAGAATTCAAGTTAGATGATGGGTGGTGCGAGATAGAGAAAGAGAATGGGACTAAAAATGCTTCGTGGAAATTTTATCTTCTGTGAGGTTGCTACATTGAATAAGTACCCTAATTTTCTCTACAAGCAAAACAATAACTCCACATTTCCTCTGTAGTTATATGCATTTCTTCTTTTGTACCAATTTTTCTTTCTCAAATTTCAAATACCCTTAACAAAATTAATCATGTCGATGCAATCAGCTCTAAATTTCCAATGCGTATTACTGATGCAAATGGTTACAAAATATAGAGGCTTGTTATTACTTCAAGTCCAATTTTCTTGGATCACAGAAAGGACTGCTATGACTGTTTTCCGGTCATGATAATCTTAAATTTCCAAACAGAAGTGGATTTCCATGAGGAAGTGTGAGGACCTAAAAAGTTTTAAATGTGACAAATATTACTTGATAAATTTCAGACTGTGGAATGATTAAGAGGAGAGGGCTGCCCGAACCCAATGGTTACAGCCAGTAATTTTTTATCCGAGTAAAAAAGAACACAAAACCCAATAACATGCCTACACAGGAATTAAAGAGTTTTATATTTAAATTCTAAATCTATCAACAAGATACTCTATACAGGGGTATTTTATAGGTCCACAACCACGAAAAGTTTCATCAAATCACAAAGATGCTCAGTATGCTGAAATGGACTGTCAATTCCAAACAAACAGCTTATGTTTTCATTCATGGTAAGGGATTACAGCATATTCTCAAAAGCTTTTATATTCTTGTACCCAGTGCCTAATAATGGGGGTGGTCTATCCAATACTTCTTCTCCAGTAATCTAACCACGCAAGTCTAGAGATTGCTAGACAAATTCACAAATGTCCCAACTCTACCCTTCTTAAAATATGTGCCCACTCAAAGTGAAGAAAAAGATGATGAACATCTGCAGCATCTTCTCCAGAAGATAAACCGCGCAATTCAAATAAAGTTGCATTTACTTCTCCTTAACTTAACGAAGTATGAGACACGTCCATGGCAGTACACGAAGAAATTGCGCACTTTGATGCTTTACTAAAATCGCACTATTTTTCTCAAAGAAAGAGCTAGTTTCTGATTTTGAAAGAAGAATTTAGCCACCAGATGAGGGCAACTTAAGATCTCTCGACTCATACGAGATTGGAGACTAGTATCTGTGATAATCAACATTGCGCTTGAACTACTTTGCTAGGAGTGGTAGAGATCTCGAAAGAACATTTGAAATTTCCTATGATGCAATGATGATATTTCAAATTAGACATAAGCTTTTGGTTTAGAAACTTTGAATTGTGGATAGCCATTGGTAGGAAACAAGATATTGACGCCTCAAATATCTCTTTCATTTTTATCTTCTGTATTTGGTTGGCGAGTTAAAACACACAAGAATGTGTAAGGTGAACACCCATCGTCGATTATACCCTTTTTTACGCATTACTCATCCGCACTATAATTTACTATGAACCCACTCCCAGCTCATTACTGTACGTAGATCATCACTGTGAGAGACAATGCACAAATGTAGTAGTAATCTCGACATCTATTCAATAACTGTTTGTGATGATATAAGTCAAAAAATGCAAAATACTAGTACTAACACATGAATGGTAAAATAAATAAATACTAAAGCAGAGTAGAAAACAATGGAGCGGTTGGTTACCTCTTACATTCCCGCATCTGGTCAGTGAGGTCTTCGAGCTGGCGGCTGCGCCTGTTGGAGTCTTTAATCTTGTCCAGTTTTTGGAATCCATTCCTTTTCAAACATAACATAACAACACATTCATAATAATAATAATAACTTACAAAATGTAGAGAAGAAAAAAGCAAAGCTGTAAATAAATAAACTTACGAGAGAGATCGGAAAATATCTGAAATCTGTCCTTCGATCTCAGAGAGTTGTTCGCTCAACGCGGACAACGATAATGAAGCCATCGGACGAGGCGAATGTGAAATCTCCTCAAATCAACACACGATGATTTGTTGAATCATACAAAAGCATTTATTTGATATGGTTAAATTTCAAATGTGAGATGATGAAATTACAGACCCAGGAATCGCGGGTCGGATGATGGATGGATCTGGGTTTTTGGTTTGAATTTGTGTTTTTGTTTTTGTTTTATTTTGGTTGATGGGTACAACTTCTTACAAGGTGGGAGAGAGAGAGAGAGATGGCCTATTGGCCTATGATGAATTGCTATGAGCTGGCGCTCGCTCTTCATTTTTTTTTTCTTTTTTCGTGCTGTCTTTTTTTATATCTCATTTTCATTCGTTAACCTTAACCCCACTTTTATTAATTAATTAATTATTAATGTAATATGACAATTGACAAGTATATCATAACCAATTCGAACATGCCATTACTTACGGCAAATAACTAGTAGTAGTCAATAGTTTTTGACTTGCCGTCCATGTTAAGGTTCCGAGACAATCATTTCATTTCATTACACAACAAAATCAATAAAATTTAAAATACTTAAGATTATCTTCCTCATCTAATTACATGTATCATATGTTGTTACAAGATGTCATGACCTCCCCATACCTAGTCGCATGTCTCGCTCAATTATAGTAGTAAATAGTCGTTTCCTTAAAATAAGGGTTCTGCAATAGGATCAGATCGAATCGAATCGAGAATGGTAGTCGATTTTGATCCTAAAGAAATGAGGATCGAAATCAAATCAATTTAAAACAATCCGATTTGATCCAAAATAATTCGATTTCAATCCGATTCGATTCGATTTCGATCATTTTTTTTCTTATTTGTTTTAATATCAATGGAACAAACATGCATGGTTGATTATTTGTATCTAAAATTATAGAAAACTTAAATAAACATGAATACAATGACAATTTAAAACAAATTAACGTGCATTAGTGGATTTCTCCTACAAAATACTAACCCAATGTTCAAATAGAAATCCCAAAAGGAAAACAAGTCATAGTTAGTGCTAGTAATTAGTATGTTATACAATTCAAGGTTGTACATGTGTACTAGATACAAAAGTATTATAACTCTAAGTAGTTAAACTTCAAGTCATAATAGGGCCGATACTTCACGAGTCACGACCACTTCAAAATTTCAACTTCCCTTGTCTTCAATCTCCTCTGTTTTGACGAAGGAAAATATGTGAAGTGTTACTTTTTTTAATATATTAAGTTAATTAGTAGCATGTTATTAGCATTATATATAAATATTTAATATTATACATATACTATTATATATTTTATTTATTTTTAGAAATTAAGATGAGTATTTGATCTGATTCTTAACCTTTGAAATTGAGGATCAAATCAAAGGGGAGTTCGATCATAAGGCAAAAATCAAAAGTCGGATCAAATATTCGATTCGATTTGCGGATCGGATCATTCGATCGATTTTCACCCAATTCGATCGATTCGATTTTTTTTGCACAACCCTACTTAAAATTATACACACACACACACATATATATATATATATATATATATATATATATGTGTGTGTGTGTGTGTGTGTGTGTGTGTGTGTGTGTGTGTGTGTGAATTAAATTGAAGAATTGATAACCTGATAGCAACGATCATCCAGGTAAGTTGTTGATGCGATTAACTGGCAATAATAATTTTACTTTAGAATAATTTTATTTTTTTAATATATAAGATAAATGTAACAATTATAACTGATCCAAGGGTTTGGAATTAGAGAACGTAATATTGAAAATCACAGTAATTTTGGAACGGGAAATCATTTATAATAGACTGAGGTGCCATTATTGCCACGATTCCCCGACATGGTGATGGAGTTGCAATGTTATATTTTACATCAATTGATTGATTACTTCCAATCAAACCATCTTCCATAGAATCCTATATAAGAGATTCAGAATGTTTTATAATCGTTGATACACTTACGTGTCTTTAAGGTAGTTAGTAACTAACGAATCCCTTTTCCCCGTGAGTTCAAATATTGAACACTTTATTCGCAAAGAAAACAATAAAGTATTACCAACCAAAAGAAATAAAGCACCTATTTGATAAAATATCCATACCGTTTGTTTATATTTTATATATTAATTAGGTAATGTAGGAAACCAACACATTTTCCTCAATATAAAACTGAATGAACGTTGTTCTACTCAATAAAATTAGAAGACATCAAAACAATATTTTAAAGTAAACCTACTTCGCAAATGCTCGAGATAGATAAACTTGTACAAAAAACTAATAAGAATTAAGAAAACAATCCATCAAAAAAAAAAAAGGAAAACTCAACTTGCACAAAAACTATAAAGATCCAAATTACATCTTCTGATACCCGATACTTGGAGACACACATTGGAAGAAAGAAAAAAAATAGCGGAACATACAGGTAATAAAGTACATTTGGAGGAAATAATGGTAGTATAGAAGATTGGACAAGCAATTAGAAATCAGTCACATTTTTCATTCTACTTCTTAAACTAGCATAACAGTGTTCAATAATGCTGGTCTGCGAGAAGATAATCTAAAACTATCATCATGGAAAGAGTAGAATTGAGAAATTTTATAAATTGTAGTCCAATAAGAGAATAAGATCAAACACTTGATATTTAAGAATTAATTTCTTAGTGTACACAACAAAAACTACAAAACTCAACCAAGCAATATTATTATTACCTGTGACAATTCTACTCCCCCAAGAGGCAAGAACAGCTTACAAGCTAGTAAAAAGAACTTCCACCTGGGATACAATTACCTTTCCAACTAAACGCAGCTGCTGCGATGAACGTTAAATCACAGCTCGGGTGATTCAAGTTTACCCCATGCCATCAGCCAGGTTCTTTGGTTGCTAGAGGCCCCAGCATTATGGCTTATGGACTTTAAAGCCAAACACCCTAGGAACATAATTCTGAGAAGTCTTCTGCGGCTTTAGGTTTCCATATGTCATCAGAAACAAATGCGGAAATGTAGTCCCAAAATACGCTCCGTCGATACCTATTCTCAGTCAAAGGAAACAGCAAAAGAACAGAAAATACCAAAACAGCACACCGAAGTGTATGGAAATGAAGCTGGGGTAGGAAGAATAAGAAATTAGCAATGAGATGGTTTAAGAGTTTTCCATTTATCCGTTTATTCATTTGAAAGATAACTTTGTTCAATCTCAGAATGAAGAATAGCACAGGTTGCATCTAGGAAATCATGGGCTTTAACAACACTTCCCAAATTATGACCATGTCAACCACCAATACACCATCCCCCACCCCCAAACTCAACCACTTCTATGGGATTGCTCAACGTCTCCTCTGTGCAGCCACATTTATTTGTCCTCAATTTCGTTAGGATACATATGAAACCATCATAAAAGCCAACCAGCAACGTCAATACAAGCCTAAATCAATAGATTCTTTAGAAAAAAAATCTTCCCTTTAGGTGCCAAAAGAAAAGGTTAACAATGTGGTTCAGGGTACACTTTTATGCAAATTAAACCTCACATGAACCGTTTATACGGAACATTTAGAACTGGTAAAAGGATACTTTCCTGAAACCTGGAACGAGGAGTGAAGATATCTTCACATTTGGGACAATATATTTTCACCGTACTTTGTCGGGGAATATCCGATTCCCCAACAGGGAGGCAAGGTTGTCCACAACAGTAAACCCTTGGGCATCTTCCGAACTCTGCATTCTTGTATTTCTCCAGCTATAGGAAACCAGATAGTGGCTTATTACTATAAACAATAAACCAAGACAAAGAAAATGTAAGGATATTTATCCTTACCATAGCGGCCAATCCTTTCGTCGTTAAAATGTAACGGAGGTGTATTAGACCATAAAGCATCTCAGCTGCAGATTCAACTAATTCGTTCTGTTCTTCTGTAAATGAGTCTCCTACAAATTTGAGCCATCATGGTCAATCGCATCAATTTCAAAGTATGTAATTTACGACTCAAAATTATCATCACAATGATATAGGAATTGTTACATCAGCCGGTGAACACAAAGTACCAAATGCCTTTGCTGTAAATTATTTTGTTGATTTTAGACATCACAGGCTAGTGATTCAACTATATCCATAAAATTTGCAAATAACAAAAACGAAAAAATCCAATTATTTTTTATGAAGCTAAATTTACATGACCAAAATCCTAATTCTGCATTGACATCTAACTAGTAAAATAAAACCATTATTCCCAACAGTATTCTTTGTGATAGGCTTGGGTGGGGGTTGGTGGAGCTGAGAGATTTGGAGAGGATACAAAAATCCAGGAGGGACGGTAAAATCCCAACTAAACAAAGAAACAGAAAAATCTCACATTAGAAATGACAAAATAAGGGGTCCTTTTCTTCCCCTCCATTACGTCAAACAACTAACTAACTTAATTTCTTATATATTAAGGAGCACGTGTCATCATCGAACTGGGCGCAAAACTATTTTTTCTACAAACTAAAATGATTCCCCTTTTACTCCTTGACTAGATGAAGAAATTTTAACTTTAGCCCCTCCACCGATGTCGCAAACAAACTTTAAAGCAGTATTGTTTGCCAAAAGCAATATTGATAGAAATACCTTATTGACACCACGGACAAGAGCAAGATGGAACCTTTGTTCAATTATTTTAAGAGATTTCATCTCAGTAAATAAAAAAGTTCAGCTCGGTGAAGAAATTGCATAGTGAAACGGGAAGGAACAGGAATTAGTATTAGAATAATAGCTAGGGCCTAGGATATGAAGATAAAGTAATCTCTCCAGAAGAAAGAATTTATAAGAGTCGTGAAGGAATAGTGTGCACCTTCCCATAAGGAAAAGTTGACCTTTTGTTGAGCGATTATTTTATACATTATTACTTACTAGGTTAGAATGGAATAACTTCCTGGTCCTCCCTCTCTTTAAGGTGTTAACATTATACATCTATTACAAGGAATGGAACCCACCATTTATAGATGCTTGTGATTCTAAATCTTGATATGTAAGGGAAACATAAGAACAAGAATAATACTTTGAGGACTTCTCTGTTATATAATTCTGGCATCGCATACATCATCAACCTCATCGAGAAAAGAATCAGAGACAAAACCAAATGAGAACTACATTGTAATCAGCTTAGTATTAAACTTGCTGCAAAAGCAAAATAGACCAATAAGACTCCCAAAGCCAATACAGACATCAGTATGTTCAAGTCATTAATCTGTTGTGGAGCCAACAACAATATTCCTCCTCTATCATAAAACTAATTAGTTCTTCAAAGAGAAGATCCAAAGACTGAAAACTCATCGCTCATTTGGCTTAACATGTGCAAATCAAAGATCCAACGCTTCTTTTGGGCACCAATATATAATCATTGAATAATTAGTTGGAACAATCAATTTTCTTTTGATTATTAAGTAAAATGATGTTCTAGACATATTTATCCTTGAGCAAAACGCAAAAGATTATAACTTTAGTAACAGAATGAATCTATATCCCACTTCGTTGCATTTTGTTCTTAATAATTTTTTCCCTTATCTTACATGTATTTGAAGATTAATTTCGTAAAACTTTCTGAAAATAAATCAACATAACCCGCGTTGCTTTAGACCTATACCAGCAAAACTTAAGTTATAACAACCACCAGAAATATAACTTCGATATAAACGGAAAAGTTACAACATTATAATTCTGCAACGGAACATACCAAGTGAAGATTCCACATCAAGAATCAAATCCAGTGCGTAGTCATAATATGGTATTTGACTGCCCAATCCGCAGAGGTTAAAGTCATCTTGGATGTAATCTTCATCAACCTCACAAAAAAACTCATTTCCCCGCAGATTGCAAAACCATGTTATCCAACATGTGTCATCCTCATCAGACCCACTAACATTTGACTCCTCTGTGTCTGTCTCGGATTCCTCTGATGTCACCATTATAAGGATAAGTTAGAACCGACATATACTTTCAAGGTAAAAACAGTAGAGATAGTCAAGAGAACTACAAGACACTCATATAACTCAACTTCGTAATCCATGCGAAAAAGAAAAATGTGGAATTAGGAATCTCATTCTGGGATCATAGCAAGAACAAACAGGAGTAGCATTGCAAATGAAACAGAGACTGGACTTCATACAAGGCATTACAGAATGACAAACAAACTTAGAGAGTTCATTTTAAGGCATAGTCATTGTTTCAGGAACTCACAATTTGAGACCCAGAACTAATATATACAGCCCACAGAGAGTTAATAATATATATGATAAATCAATAATCACTTTTCCCAATTGCTCATATGAGTTTGCAGATAAGATTACATCACTGTAAAATTAAACACGACAAGCTACAAGAAAATTAAACAATGAAGACCCCTCACAAAATGTTTGGATGGGTTTGGTCAATGGCTTTCCCCGGTTTTTTTTTTCTGGGGCACACACGAGCCTGGACCTGAAAGATAATGACTTTATATTGATTCCAAACACCTCAAACCTACCCAGGCTAGCATTATTCATATTAAAAATATTTCATACATCACAAATATCTATATATACATGCACAAACTACACATATTTAATAATGTAATTTCAACCACAAAGCAAATTATCCATTAAAATATCATTTTAGAAATCTCCAAACACACATACAAGCACATCATCATCATAACCTCATAATTTGGGTATCTCTTTAATCTCCAATTAGCAGTTCAGTCGTTACTCATAGAAGATCATTTTCACCCTGTAACATATAATTTGACATACACCGACCTACTTTGTCTCAATATTGTTATAATAATGATATCAAATATAAACCTTAATTTAAGTTTTGAATACTCGCTAAAAATTTGATCAATATTTATACAACTAAAATTAGTTTGAGACCAATGCTTCAAACATGCCCAACATCTTTCACACATTCAATGACAAATCAAAACAAGCCAAACTAAGCTAAAGTACATCCAAACAGGTCTTCCATAACAACTCCAAATCAAATAGATATCGATCTATGTGTTAAATATAAACCATGACATTCTGTGCAGCCACGAGATTTCAAGTCCATTGTCGCAAGAACTATGCAGATGAATTCCCCCTCAATATGGTCGCACTTTATCAACGTGAATTCTACAACTGAGCTCTGCTGTATCTTGTTCTACATGAAATGAACAAATTTCGAATGACAACTTGTTATTCTTTTTCCTTTAACTAGGTTGAAGAAGTGGCCTGGAATTATGTAAAGTAAAAACAAGAGACAGGACCACAACCCTTCTTCCAACAGAAACAACAACAACAGATCAACCACACAAAAAGTATGTCCTTTTGGAGAAGTTAGAAGAGCATTTGCTTGGGCGGTAACAGTGAAGCGGGTATATTTTGAGAAAATGAGCAAAACAGATGTGCTTATCCATTTTGCTCGCAAAGTGATATACATTCCTCGGAACAACACAGAAAGCCCACATTTGAAAAGGGCATGAAGTCAACGACCTCAGTGCCGAAAGGGGAAGAAAAATAACTAGCATCTTTTTATTTAATTTGATCATTTTTCAAGCAACCAGGAATCAAGTGCCTTTAGTCTATTATATCTACCCTTAAAACAGAAAACGCACTACATATAAAATCAGGAATTTATGACTAAAAACTATCAATGTCACCACCCATAAATACAAACATGGAATTTATTTGGCAAACATGGATATGCTTAAAGTGTAACACATCAATTATTTTCCAATTCGACGAGCAGTTGATTCTTCCATTCATCTGCCCCCCAACTTATTGAATAACTAACTAGTATGAGCAGTTTCAATAATCCGAAAATGTATTAACAAAACACTAATAATAATCAATTGCAGCATCATATCAAATAATAACAAACACAAAGAAACCCCAAAAATTAACAATACGAGGAATGCGGTTTACGAACCGGCAGAGCTCTTGGCAACAGGAGGGGCTGGGAAGGCTGAAGAGCTGCTGGTGTCCTTGGATTTATCAAGGGTTTCCTGGAATCTCTTGGGATTCGCCACGTGTCCCATCTCCCCTTTTGCTCCTGCTCTTCCTCCTCTTTCTCCTCTATACATAATAATAATCGATCCACTTGTGAATTCTGAAAATGGAATTAGGGGTTTGGATTTTGGATGAATATGAGAGGGAGGGAGGGAGGGGACAAGGTTGGCGTTGGACTAAACCATCTTTTTCTCGCTCTAACAATTCACTTAACAATACCAATACAAAATACAACAGATAATAATAATTTACACCCAAAGGGACAAGGGCACAGCACATTTTGTAGTACCTGTACGGTTCGGACTTTTCCGTGCTCTATTTAGGCATAGGATGATCAACGTACACGTTTCCACGAAAAGTACCGAGATATTTTGTATGTAACACTATCTAATCTAAACATACACATAATTTTCTTGTTAGTTATATAACGGTAATTTTAACGTATTCTATAAAACTTTCCGAAAGTTCTCGAAATATTAGGAAACGTTTTTAATTTTCATAACTTTAATCTGTTCTTTTATGTATTCTCTAAAAAAAAAATCTTGTTTTTGTTGTACGTTTATTCTTAATTTTAACCGTAACTGAAATTCAGTTGTTTTACATAAAATAATTATCTTAGTAAATGAAAATTGAGAAGACAAAAATAGAAATTTCAAATCGACATATGTATGAGCCAGCGGGGGGAAAAGTGTCGCACACATGAACTGTTACGTGTAGTAAATGTTCTGTTAAACTACAAAGCTTGTCCAAGAACTCATCGTATCATTTGAGTAATATCCTGGTTGTAGAATGTATTTTGAAATAAATGTAAAATTATTGAGTCAGTTCTTGATAGAGTAGTGTTATAAGTCGAATGCTTCTACATCGTACTTATCGATGACTGCCCTATTTAGACTCAATCATTTATTTACGTAATTTTCAAATCGACTTATTAGCAGACAATCTTTGAAACTACAATTTGACACAGTTTTCTTTAAACAAAAAAGTGTGTAGTAATAACTAGATGAGTAATGTGAAGATGATGTGCCAGGGCACATCTATCACATAGAGTTCATAACTCTCTTAAGATAGTGATTGATTAAACTGTTGATCTTGAAAATACTATCAAAAAAATTGGCGCCCTAAATGATTTCATCAGTGTATGATTGACCTGGTTAGCGTGTAATAGTCACTTCATATTAATTTCATATAACGTTAAACAGGGATTGTGGTTGAAGACAGAATGCGGTAGGTAATGCGGTTCATTCAAATGGTTTGATTGACGAGGTCCTTCAAAGTAAGCGAGGTAAGGTGATGGTGAATGTCATGTATGAATTTGCAATTGGAGTGTTGCATAACTAATTTGACAACCAAAGATTAAGAAAACTTATTGTCTAGACATGCCACCGGATAAATGGACACCATGGATCTTTAACCCCGAATATGGTGTCAACAAGAACAAGACAAAAATTAATGAGACTGAAAAAGTATTTGAATTGGATTACTTCAGATAGGTCGTATCATCCAACACAAGCTCAATCTAATGAATATACACTATATCCGTAAGATTACAAATTATGAGATCGTTCTGGTAGGCAAGCAAGTTATGGACCACTTACCTTGGAATTTTTGTTTCGCGTTCCAAAGAAAGTTGTGAGGGTAGAATTATATTTTGGTAAGAATAGCACGTGGTAGCAAAATGCTAACATGACGTGCGAAGAATTAGTTAAGGGACATATTCCGACTAAAACTTGTCAGCATGCAGATAAAAGTTAGCAGTTGCATTGTGTGTTGATTTTAGTACATGCACAATCAACATGCACGATTGATGATCGGTAAGAGGCTTTGCATTTTGAATCGTCCTGTTCAAACTGAAATTGGTAAGCCTAAATACTCTAGTATTGTTGTAGCTAGGTTCATCAATGTATAAAAGTGATTATTTGAACTTGTTTTAAGCAACTGTTTGACCAACCACGTGTAAGAATAGTTCATAATTGTCCTTAACTTGTTAACCACTGAATGAATTTGTGGTATCACCAAAATAAGAAGCAACCATATTTGAAACGTAGAAAAACTAATGTTTGAACTTTGAACCATTGTTTTTAGTGATGAGATAAGGATATTGTGTACCAACTTGTTAACCATTGAACTTGTGGTATCACAAAACAAGAAACAATCAAATGTGAAACTTAGAACTGTGATTGCTTGAGCCATTGTTTTTGTGTGATGAGATACAGATAAAGTAGATGAACATGTTAATACATAGATTAAGAGGTACGAAGAAACTAAGTCGCCTAGACGCAATCTTCTGGTCGGGGTATACAGTAATGGGGTATAGAGTAATGATAACTATTGTCTTTTTAATATGTTAAGTTTTTTTTTTTAACAATTGCCGTGTCACAGAGAGTGATAGTTTATTTTAATTTGATACAAATTATTGGAATGATGTTAGGAAGTATATTGCAAAATGCCAAAACTATAATGGTTGTTTATTGAATTCGAGTATTATAACAAAAATAAAAGTATTCTCCACGAGTGTTTTGTTACTAGCTCTGTTTTGATAGGTAATTATGATGCACGGATGCTCAAAAAAAAAATAGTTGGTCAGTGTCGGATATGTATCAGATACCGATACTCTCCGGATACTCTTCGGATACGTATCGGATACACCATGTGGCGTATCCTGTATTAAAAATAATTAAAAATAACGGATACACGTATCGGATACGCTGTAAAACGTATCTGAGGAGTATTCGACACGCATCAGCAATTTATAAGAGTAGTGTGGTAGTTTTCTTAAACTGGAAAAGGCCCAACAAGAACTAAATTGAAATATCTTTTCAGAAAATTAAATATAGCATCATTAAAACCCTCTATTTTAAACCAAAATAAAAACAACACACAAATCTTTGATATGTTTCATAATAGTATGTGACTAATGATCGTGCAAGTGATTAGATATAATATTATTTGATATTTTTATGTAAATTATAATTATTAATATTAAATATTCGACGTACCGCATACGTATCGTATCTTGTAAATAAAAAAAATCATATCCACGTATCCGTATCCGACAGATACCGATACTCGTATCCGTATCCGTGCAACCTACTAATACCTTACCGTACAATTTTTAAAAATAATATTAATTTATAAATGTAAAAGTGGGTGAGATTTTATATTTTGATACATGTACTAATGCATATGTGTTTTTTTTTTTGGATGAGCAAAGAAAACTTATTGTATGAAGAAACGTACAAACAAAATAAAGAGGCATTCAAGATTACAAACAAGCTAAATATATTCGCGTTATTGCGATGTTATACCCAATTTTTGTTTTTTGGCAATGCTGCACTCCGTCTTTGACGTTTAAAAAATGTTGCACTCACACTTACTTTCCGTCCAAAAAATGTCATAAAGCAGGGGATTACGTATGCAAATGTTTTATAAATTCGAAAAACACCGCCAAAAAATATAAAAAAAATCCCTAAATGCTAAAATAAATTCTCACAATTCGTAAACACCCCCAAATATATCTATTTTTTTTATAAATACCACCAAACAATACAACAACTTCTCATAATTTGTACCACCAAAATACCTTCGAATCTTCAAAAAATACCCCCAAATAATTTTAAAGTTTAATAAAATACCCACAAATACCCTCAATTTTTTGGAAATTACCCCCAAACAACTTTTAAGTTTTAAAAAACACCTTAAATAAAAAAATATTAAATAACCAAATTATACTCAAGTCCCGCTAACAATTGTTCTGTTTTTTTTGCTTTTTTCTTTCTTTTTTCCCCCTAGATTTTCTTCCTTGGCATTTGATAATGAATCATCGCAATGATTAGAGAAAAGCATAAGAATAAATATTTATCGGAAAGTGTACTTTTTGTCAGAATTTTGACTTGTAAACATAGAAGTCCATATTGATAACTTCGATCTCAATGTAAAAAATCTATTTCTCCTTTGATTTTTGTGTATATATATGTATATATTTTTTGTATACATGTTAAAATTCGCGACTTTTCAGGACAAACGTATAATAGTTTAATTATAATCAGATGATAAAGAGTAACGATTGATGTTTAAAGGGTTGTGTAATTGAATCACGGCTCAACCCTCTATTTCATTCTCGAGTACCACCAAATTTTGCTCCTTTCGAAACAAGAAAAGAATAAAAAAAAACAAAGAGGAAAAGGAAAAAGGCTTCATTGACATTGCATACAAAGTTACAAGGCATTGCATACAACGTTACAAACGATACAAACAGGAAAATTTCTTCGAATTAATTTTCTCATATAAAGTTAGAGACGAGAGATAATATAAACCAAAAATAGGTTTCCAGGCCACTGATACCACCCAGCCACGTGCTTTGTTCTTTAATGGGTGCATAATGGAGATGATTCAGAAGAGAAAACATGTGGAAATGCGTCTAAAACGCAGTCCATATTATCAAGATCCTGTATTCATTCTGATATGACTTACAGATTCTCCGAATACAAATTACCTTATCTAAAGTGATTGTAACTGTTCGACATGCTCCGTAATTGCGTCAGGGCACGACTGAGCTTTAAGAAGTTCCAAGCGCGCGAAAGGATGCACAAATTGTAATATGTAGTTCTCATCTGAAACAACAAAATAGTAGTTCTATTAAAGTTTTTGAACAGAAACAACTTTATTTGGAGCAATTAGTCAAATGTAATTATAATTGTCAGATTGCAATATTGTTAAGATCCTTACTCTCTTTGACTGTCCCGTAAAGCCAACACAACACCTCATCTGCAAATGCTAAACACACTCCTCCCTGCCAAATTTGCAACACATCGATAAATGAACAGTATAAGGGGAACAATATTGTCAGGATGGATAAATTTGTCAAGATACAACCAGACACCCCATGACATTTAGTTTAATTATAATTACACCCCAATACCCCATAACATTCAAAATATCCCAATGAATGGACATGCAAAAACTTATGAAATAATGAACCTCGACTCAGATTTTTATCCCATAATAAAGAAAATCTTACTGAACTGGATGGAACTGTTTAGAAATATGTATAAGTTTAATGACAATTAGCCACGAGTTTTGTTTTTAGCAGCAAAAACAAATATTAACTTTGTGTTTTCTGCTTTTTCGCCCCCCTATCTTCAATGCACTGGACATAATAGAAACTACCCTTTTCCAAGTATTCTCACATGAAACATTTTTGTATTCTCTGCATCTCAAGTATTGTAATCACATGTTAGGTGGTGAAACTATAATTCATTCGTTCTTTCCAACCATATTTTGCACAAGGAACGCATAAAACATAACCTTGTGTGAATTTACTAGGTGCAGGATCTACAGGATTTATGCTTGCAAGTAAGGAAAAAACAGAAGTAAGACAGTATTTCCTGTTGAGCTATTTACCAATCAATACAATGTGGCATAAACGAGAGAATACATCGAAGCATATGTAGAAATATAGAGCTTCTTAAGCCATACTATAACAAGATTAACCATGGAGGGAGAAAGGGGAATATGATGCCCATTTACTTCAGTACAGTTAAAAGGTTACCTGCCAGTAACTTTTCATCTTTACTCTGTGTGTTATATCCTTGGTTCTTAGTCGCTCTGTACGGACTAGTCGACCATTGTCATCCCTGAAATAATAAAATGCCAAACAACATGGGTGACTATCCAGAATGATGAGAAAAAGTATGCCAAATCACATGGTTACCATCTACGAGAGGAATTGGGACAAAAATAAATAGCTGAAAACATGTGCAGCGAGTACCTGAATCCAATCACTATATAAGGAACACCAGCAAGGAATGACTGAATCTGCATATTACAACCCAGATAAGCAATCAAAACAGTGAAACTAAATAACTAGCATACTGATTTCAACTTTTTAAATACAAAGTCTCTTTGTCTGTTATTCTAATAATGTGCCAGTGGCAGATCATGAATTCAGGATTAATAAAATTAAATTGGTTTGATAACTACAAGTGGCTTCTCGAGTTTTGCTAAGTGAAAGATCGTATTTGTCATGATCTAGCAATTTTAACAAGCGAGTATAAAATGTCATTTAACACATGCAGATAGAGTTAGAGGCACAACTAAAAGAGGCTTATTCTACATGCTTAATGGACTGTAATATCCAAAACAAATCAGCATAAAAACCCCAGCGGAATTGACTGGTTATACATTTCCGCACCTATATCTATTGTATAACAATCTTCATTCAGTCACTTACATGAGAAAATGCACCTTGCAGAACTTTAATCTCAACAAACTTCATTTTTAACCTCTCAAACAGAGAGTTGTTCATAACACTACACTAACTTCTTCAGCTTGGTCAAGAGCTTACAGACATTCTAAACTATCCTTTACATTTGCTGTAGTAATTAAGGGAGAAGAAATATACTGCTAAATCATCCCTCAACTTTTCAATACTAACCCTGATTCAATTGAAATGGAAATATACTGATATCTAGGACCTATAGGGCTAATCACCATTCAGCTTTTCCATGGCAACCTTAATTCAACTGATCAAAATTATACATCAGACAGTAAGGTTAACTCAAGAAAGGAGAAAGATGATGAGATTTGGCAGTGAATATTACCCAGAACTTTAGCAATTTCTCCCTTTCGAATCTTTCCTCGGTATGATAATCTAACTGTAGAGAGCACAAATGGATGAGATCAAATTACAAAACTAAGTACAGAATCTTGAAGATAAAAGAAAGAGAAAAACAAAATAATAATGCCAACCTCACGACTTGTTTTTAGTTCCACATAGAACCTCCTGCCCTCATCAGTTGAATCACAGCAGTCCATTTCAGCACCCATTAGTATTCTATGGGCTCCTAATTTGGTCTTAACCACAGAGCAGTATTCAACATTAGCATCAACATGATGTATTCCTTCTCCATCAGCTCTTGTTGGATCTTCAGTGGCAAGAGTTTCAAAACAATAGCCCCAATAACATCTGTAGTTAAAGAGCACAAAACATTGTGGCTATAAGCACATGTGATAAGACAATAATTGACAAATAAGATTTAAACTGGACACTTGTTAGATCATAATCACCACTTTTTGCAGGTGTACTATTTAGTCGTTTAAAATCTAGATGTTACACAATCATACAATATTAGGAAAGTTGACCTGCTTTCTATTGTGATCACACTAACTATGACTATAATAACGGTCCAATGTCAACATGGCCCCATCATATATTCCACATTGATCCACTACACCAAATCTCAGTAGTCAGTCTTACTAGCTTAGTTTTTCCTGTCAAGTTTTCACCCTTCACATATTGATGATAATATGTTTTCCCATGCCAAAACCCAACAGCATATATTGCAGAGATCATATACTTGTTTTTCTCTTCTATTTATGATATTGTGCCAAGTATTACTGACTGCAGCTTGAAGTGGAAGCCCAATGAGAGGTTTTTCTAAAAAAGATATGGATATAAAAATCTGCATATTATAACCACAAGGGTTGGGGTTGTTACAATATAAAACTAGGAAGCAAAGACTTGTAAGATACAAAAAACAGACAAGCCACGATTATCGTGGACCACCTTTATCATTGCTGACCCTCATTCATACCTCCCATCTAATAAATGCGTACACACCTAACAGTAAGAAACACGATTAATGACTAAGCAACATGTAGAATGCAGAGACGTAAACAACAAAATATAGAAAAACACAAACACACAAGTATACACAAACGATGAAGTACCTTCGGCGATCCAGCTCCGATTGTGGCCTTTCTGGCAATTTATGCACATCAAGATAGACAACTCCATTTCTTTTGTGTACCCCCATTTCCCAGGGCTCATGCCTCATATAAGCCGTAGCCATTATCTAGATATGAGATGGACCAGTAATTACTTGTTAAAAAGGAGCATGATGAGTGACAAATAGGATTATAATACTTATTCAGGTCCATAAAAGAGATTTCTACAGAAAACGCAGAAAGGGCAATCAGAAGAGACTGAACCGATTTAGCTAACTGATTATCATTTGTATTGCAAAAAGGAAGGCTCAGTCTTAGCTCGTGAAGATGATTAGATTAAAACACATATATAATTCCCAAAACAACTTGCATTTAATTGGATTGAAAAAGGACGTAATCATCTCTTATAATGTCCAAGGCATTCAATAATCATTTTAATGGTACTCACCCTCATCTAGTAACTATAATCTTTTCTTCCGTATCTTGCAATATCCATCACTCTGAGAATAAAATAGGATGGAAGAGGGAGACCATACAATCAGATTTTACATGAGCTTTTTTAACGCATATACGAGGTAGTGGGTAAACAACCTTGGGATTGTGTACTTTAGGCCCTTGAACACACAGACATATTAAAAATGAAAAGAAACATCAATATTCAGAAACTGCACGCTCAATTTAATTATGGAAATAAAATTTTAGTTTAAAGTTATGGAAGCGCACAAAGGCTGTTGCAGGTGCAAAAAGCCCCAAAACCTAACATAAAAATATAATGGGACTTGTAAATGATGCATAAATGGATGCCCAGGATTCGAGGGTCAATATATTTTCGGTTTAGAGTTATGGAGGAGCACAAAAAAGGGTGTTGCAGGTGTAAATAGGCCCAAAACCTATCATATAAATGTAATGGAGATTTGTGAATGACACATAATAGGATGCCTAGGTTAGTTTTCTATAATTAAAATAGTGCAATACAAATCTGCGATACACTACTTGCATAGCACAATGATAGATTTACTTGCATGTTTCAAGTAGCAAGCTTCAGTATCAAAATTACAGTAGAACTAAATAATTATATTTGATGTTCATGCAATTTAACTTATGTACACTGTGCATGTATCAGCCAATTACAAAAGGCAGATGGTTCAAGAAAAGGTAATGAAGAAAATTACGTTATTTTCTAAAAACTATATGATGCTCGCCAGATGGAGAGACTGTGAGGTATTTCTAGTAAAAATATTGAATTTGACATCAAATGCGGTAGCAGTACCATCTAATGTCAATAATTACAAGACTTGCTTGAGTTATGGAGATGCTAGAAAGATTTGCCAGCCTTGAGAGCAAATATGTTTCAAGTATCTGAACTCAAAAATATGTCTGGAAGTTGACACCTATAACTGCTTGTGACGAGCTGTTTCAGATCTCAAGTTCCACATTCCCCACTCCCAAATCCAAAACTAAATGAAGCATCACTTTAACTTTAATGGTGTCAAAGACTGTTGACCGTAGAAGGTTTTGAAAAGCTTACAAAAACTTGGAAAAAAAAGAATGTACAAAGAGCATACAAGTAGCAGTTACCTTGTTAAGGTTGTTACGATACGTCTGCAATGGGAAAAGAGACAACAACAGTCAACTGTCTGAAGTACATTCTTGGCAAAAGAAGCTTGGTATGTTGCAGTATCTTACCACAAAGTGCATGTTTTGAAGGGGGATCCTTTTATTTCGTATGCTAGCCAGAAGGTCCCCAAAGCCTTCAGAACCCAAGTCTGATGAACAATGAATACTCGCCTCATTAGTTGAAAATTCCAGGTAGATTCGTGAGCAGAAATAATTCACCAGGAGAAGTGTTTAAGACTTGGATACGAAGTAAACATACCTTTCTTCGCCATGAAAGTATCAAAACCTTCATTGAGATCAGCTCCAACATCTTCCGTAATAAGCCGCTTAAATAGCCTCTAGAAATGTGGAAAAAGTAGACTACATAAGCTGATAAGCAATACGGAGTAATCTGCAAGGGAAAAAGAAAGATAAGCTCACCAAGCTGCGATCGTCAAAGAAGACCTCCCCACCTTCTACACGACTGTAGCAAGCAAGTTCACATGGCTAGTTTACGACATATACAAGTGAGAATAAATCAGAAAAATAACTAAAAAACACTCATGACCATTGCAGTTCAGGTTAAATGGCGTTTCTTCTTACCTCCTCTGCCACATATCAGGTGGGCATGTGTTTCAAAGAAGATTAACAGAATTTGAGAAAGTAAATTTACGACTGGAAACGTGGAAAGGAAGTATTTCAACATATAACGAAGCAAGCTTCGAGAAAGGGGAGAAAGAATCTTGTTACCTCCTGAAAAGCAATGACTTTTCTGGCTAAAGTCTCCTCGCTCTTTGAAAATTTCAACTCAGAAACAAAGCGGTCATCGCGATAACTATTAAAAAACTTGGGACCATAGCCATAGTTCCCCCTTCCTGGATAAGGTCCAGGACTGGGGAGCAGGCCGCGTCCTCCTCTGCCACCGTTCTGCCAACGGCCACGACCACGCGCAAAATCCCCTCTAGGTTGATTGTTTGTATTAGATATAGGAGGCAATACTGCACAAACACCACATATAAGAACAATCGAACGAATGACTTATCACAATCGAGATTCCACAACACTCATTTCATTCAGTTTTAAGGTAGAGATAAACCCTCACAAAAACCTAATTTCAAATTTAATTAAAAATAAAAGAATATTATACCAGGAACAGCGTAGGGGCTTTTAGCTAGGGTTTTAACATAATCCTCATTATCAGAGCCAAACAGATCCTTATCCTCCTCGATCGCCTCATTGTCGTGATAGTAACTGCCACCATCAGTATCGTCTTCGTTGTAAACATTACTATTGTTGTGAGAAGAAGACCTAACTTCACCGTGATTTTCGTCGTTATCGTGTCCTCTGCTGCTTCCATCGGAGGAGGAAGCGGATGAGGACGCGGCGGAGGAGGAGGAGCGGCCGGAGGAGGAGGAGGAAGATCCGCCGGAGGAGGAGCGGCCGGAAGAGGAGGAGCTCCGTTGCGGCCGCTGCTCTTTGTCTTCTTCTTCTCCTTCCGAATGAACGTGGTTGTTAGTTTGTTCTTCTTGTGGTTCCTCTTCGGGATCCTCTTCATCGGATGATCCGAACAAATTCAGGGCTTGCTCTGCAAAGTCCATTGTTGTGCTGTGAGAGTGTGTGTGAGCGGGTTAGTGAATTAGTGCTTTTTGGTTAACTATAAATTTGTACGCTTTAGTTATTATAGTTGTTGGGCACTTTGCACCCTCAAACTCAAAAGGAAAAAGTTGGATGATTTTACAAAAAGAAAAGAATATGAATATATGATGCTATTGCATAAAACTACCTTGGGATCATTTTTGTTGAGTATGACTGTTTTTAGAAGAGGATCAAACATTAAATTAAGATTTAAAAAAACTAGTCGAATTGATCGAGTATAATCGATGACAAAGGCATCATATGAAGACGTAGTTTGAAAAAACCCGTGTAAGTTATATTCAAGTTACAAAATAATGTTATAATAGTTTTCGAAAACAAAAGTCGGCTTAGAGACGTCTCAGTTCTATAACTGCTATCAATATCAGTTATTGTCTCCAAAATTATAAATTTAAGGAAAAACCATGCTTTGATTTTGAGTTGTGGTTTGATTTTAAGTCCGAAGAACAACACTTAAATTATATCTTAGTTTTTAGTATTGATCGTTCATTGTCAAAAAGCACAAAGAACATCACTATCATTTGATACTGAAGCCAATTTTATCAAAACCTTACAACTTAAAAATATTCATGATTAGTTTAATGTCGTCTTTCTTACAAATCTAAATCATGCAAGACTTTAAGCAATACCGAACAAACAACTTTAGTTGATTAAAGACAAAAGTTTTGTATCCTTGGTCTCGAATACAATACAAATAGCTATTTGATTCTATACATGCTAGGTTTGAACTTGTTGAACATGATTAGTGTTGCGTGGATTGTCTGGCTAGCGAGTTCTCCATGTTATCGCGATCAAGTATGATGAACTCTCATGTTAGTTTATTTCTTCTATTTATTTTATTGATCTATGAATCAATGCAACCCAAAAGATTGCAGCTCTCTAGATAGTCATGTCCGTTTACTGTTGATGGACGGTTATGAAGTCTCGACTATAGATATTTCATTTGATCCCCAAAATTCATTGAACACCCTCATTAAATATTATTACTGTTGTAATATGTGCCATACTTAGTCCTTATTTTTAGGAGTTAATGTCTAGCTTATTTTTAGTAAATAAATCAACAAGAATATCTTGCTGATTTTAGATGATTTGATTTATTAGATTAGATGCCGATTAGGTGGGATTAGTTCTTTCTATTAATAAGTGTTTTTCTCATGTATTTATACACTGGTTTTCTGCCAGTCACATCAGAATGAAGAATTCAGTCTTTACCCTCTATTAATTCTTCATGGTATCCGAGCTAAAAATCTGTAGAAACCCTATAATTCCTAAACCCATGACCAAATACGGCATGGTGATTGAAAAAGACAGCTCCACTTCATCAGAAACCAACCCCAATCCAGTATTTGTTCCAAATATTCATGGAGGATCAGATCCATCTCCGATGCCCGTCACCAGCCACAAACTCAATGGACACAACTTCCTGCAATGGTCCCAATCAGTAATGATGTTTGTTTGTGGAAAAGGCAAGGATGATTATCTCAATGGAACAGCAAAACAACCAGCAATTACTGATCCAAGTTTCAAACGCTGGAAATCTGAAAATAACATGGTAATGTCTTGGCTAATTAACTCTATGACTAACGAGATTGGCGAGAATTTTCTGTTGTATGGAACAGCACAAGAAATATGGGAGGCTGCAAAAAAAACTTATTCAAGCAACGAGAATACTGCAGAGTTGTTTGAAATAGAATATTTTCTCCACGATCTTCGACAAGGGGACCTACCCGTCACTCAATACTTCAACACTCTTACACAATCTTGGCAGCAACTCGATATGTATGAGAAAAATGAGTGGACGTGTACTGTAGATGAGACCAACTACAGAAAGATTGTGGAAAAGAAACGAATCTTCAAGTTTCTACTTGGCCTTAACAAGACACTTGATGAGGTTCGTGGTCGCATACTCGGAACAAAACCTCTTCCCAATATAAGGTCTGCCTTCTCTGAAGTTCGTCGCGAGGAGAGCATAAAGAAGCTAATGATGGGACCAGATTCTTCAAATCCAACTTTTGAGACATCTGCACTTACTATGCAAAGCACAATGTCTACCCAGAGTGAAACCTCAGCCCTCGCTGCCCGAGGGACAAACTTCACCACCAACAACAATAACAATCGGCAGAAAAAGGGAAGGCCTTGGTGTGATCACTGTCGAATGCATGGACACACAAGAGACATTTGCTGGAAGATACATGGCAAACCGTCAGACTGGAAACTTAGGGAAAATCGTGCTAATATTGTGTACAGTACTGCTGAAAGTTCTAATTCACAAGTGCCAAATGTGTTTAGCAAAGAACAAATGGAGATCTTAAGGCAACTAATCAGCGAGTCTTCTTCCCACAATACTAAGCATACAATCATTGGGACCAGTTCGCTTGCTCAAAAAGGTACTCAAAAAGGTAAACTCTTTGGTGCCCTTTCAGTTTATTCTAAGAAAACAGGCGGATGGATCATAGACTCGGGCGCCTCAGATCACATGACTGGAGATTCCAGTTTATTCCATAGTTATAGACAGTGCTATGAAAATTTTTCTGTGCGTATAGCTGATGGAACCCTTTCTAAAGTTGCTGGAATTGGGACAATGGTGATATCTAATCCGATTAAGCTTAATTATGTGCTATTTGTGCCAAAACTGGATTGCAACTTGTTATCAGTTAGCAAGTTGACTCGTGATCTCAATTGTATTGCTAAATTCTCTCATGAACTGTGTCAATTTCAGGACCGGAGTTCGGGGAGGACGATTGGCAATGCTGATGGTTGTGATGGACTCTATCTTCTCAGAAACAATTCTCCTCCTAAGGGACAAGCTCAAATTGCAAGTTGTATTTCTTTTACGAGTCAGTCATCTAGTTCAATTTCCAATTCCAATAATGACAAAGCTATTATGTTATGGCATTACCGTTTAGGTCATCCAAGCTTTGTTTACCTAGAAAAGTTGTTTCCTTCGTTGTTCATCAATAAAGATTTGAAATCTTTTCATTGTGAAATCTGTCAACTTGCAAAGCATACACGCATTCCATATCCCAGCATTGCATACAAACCCTCCAAACCATTCACATTAATCCATAGTGACATATGAGGGCCGTCACGCATTCCTAACTTGACAGGTACTCGGTGGTTTGTTTCATTCATTGATGATCATACACGTCTTACATGGATCTTTCTCATGAAAGAAAAATCTGAAGTGGGGAGTATTTTTTAAAACTTCAATAACATGATCCAAACTTAATTTCAGTCCAAAATTCAAGTGTTGAAAACTGATAACGGCACCGAGTATCTTGACTCTGTCCTAAAGTCATACCTCCTCAATCAAGGCATAATCCATCAAAACTCATGTGTCAATACCCCACAACAAAATGGGATTGCCGAGAGGAAAAATAGACATCTTTTAGAAGTAGCTCGATCGCTCATGTTTTCTACAAATGTTCCAAAACTTTTTTGGGAGGAAGCTATATTAACCGCTGCTTATTTGATCAATCGAATGCCCTCTAAAGTCCTTAACTTCCAAACACCAAGTCAGGTTCTTTTACACCATTTTCCACACACTAGAGTCATTTCTTCCCTTCCGATGAAAGTATTTGGATGTTCTGTATTTGTTCACATTCATTCCCATCTCAGAAATAAGTTGGACCCACGATCCATTAAGTGTGTCTTTATTGGGTATTCTCCACAAAAAAAAAGGTTACAAGTGTTACTCTCCTGTTACCAGAAAAGTATATACATCTTTGGATGTAACCTTCTTTGAAAATGACCCTTTTTACTCCAAAACTGAAATTCAGGGGGAGATTAGTCAAGAATTCCAGCCTTGGGCATTTGTGGAAGAACCCCAATCCACTCATCACATGTCTGAACCTCAAACACAACAATCTGAATTGACCAACCCTCTATCACCTCAAAATCTGCCTCTAATTCATGAAATACAGCCTGCTGAAAAAGAGCTACGTGTCTATTCAAGGAGAAGAAAAGTTGATGAGTTGGTAGAGGAACAAACATTACATCAGCAAAACCATGACACCGAACCGAATTCAGAACTAAATAATGACACATGTCAGATTGTTCCCTTGGAGTGTGATTCAAATTCTGATTTAGAGTTGCCTATTGCATTAAGGAAGGTTGTGAGATCATGTACAAAGCATCCCATTTATAATTTTCTGTCATATAGCAGATTATCACCGAGTTTTCAGGCTTTTGTCGCGAGTTTGGACTCGGTACAGATTCCTAACAACATACATGAAGCCCTCGTAATACCACAATGGAAGCAAGCTGTTATGGCTGAGATCCAGGCCCTAGAAAAGAGGCAAACATGGGTACTTTATGATCTGCCCGAAGGAAAAAGAACGGTTGGATGTAGGTGGATATTCACTGTTAAACACAAAGCAGATGGGAGCATTGATAGATTTAAAGCCAGACTCGTCGCAAAGGGGTATTCACAGTCCTATGGGATTGACTATCAAGAAACTTTTGCTCCGGTTGCGAAACTCAACACCATTCGGGTGTTACTCTCCTTAGCATCAAACAAGGAATGGCCATTGTACCAACTTGACATCAAAAATGCGTTCTTAAATGGAGATTTGGAGGAAGAAGTATACATGGACATACCTCATGGATTTGAAAACCAAGCAAACAACAACAAAGTTTGCAGGCTCAAGAAGTCTCTTTATGGACTAAAACAGTCACCGCGTGCATGGTTTGGCAGATTCACCAAATCAGTAACTAAGTTTGGTTACACTCAATGTCAAGCAGATCATACTCTCTTCATTAAACGCTCGGTCGAGGGTAAGAAGTCTATTTTGATTGTATACGTTGATGACATCATTATAACAGGTGACTATGAAGATGAAATAGTCAGATTGAAGAATTTCCTAGCAGGAGAATTCGAAGTTAAAGACTTGGGGTACTTAAAATACTTTCTAGGGATGGAAGTTGCTCGTTCAAATCAAGGTATATTCGTATCTCAACGAAAATATACTCTTGACCTACTGAAGGAAACTGGAATGTTGGGAAGTAGACCAGCTGACACTCATATGGACTCAATAAAAAGGAACGGGACAACAAGAGACAATGCACCGGTAGAAAGAGGGAGATACCAACGACTTGTAGGAAAGTTAATATATCTCTCACACACTCGACCAGATATTGCTTTTTCGGTGAGTGTAGTGAGTCAATACATGAACAATCCTACTCAAGAGCACATGGAAGCAGTCAATCGAATACTAAGGTATCTAAAGATGACACCTGGAAAAGGTCTTCTATTCAGAAAATCGACAAGTCAGGATGTGGAAATTTACTCAGATGCTGATTGGGCAGGAAGTGTCTTAGACCGCAGATCAACATCCGGTTATTGTACATATGTGTGGGGCAATTTAGTGACATGGAGGAGTAAGAAACAATCAGTTGTATCACGAAGTAGTGCTGAGGCAGAATTTAGAGCTCTTGCACTTGGGATTTGTGAAGGAATATGGTTAAGAAGGCTGTTGCAAGAATTAAAGCTTCCAATGACCAAGCCCTTAAAGATATTTTGTGATAATCAAGCTGCTATAAGCATAGCAAAGAACCCTGTTCATCATGATCGGACTAAACACGTCGAGATAGACCGTCACTTCATTTCAGAAAAGGTTGAAGATGGAACTGTTCAACTAATTTATGGTCCAACACGATCTCAGACAGCGGATATTCTGACAAAGGCTCTCCCTAGGACTAACTTTGATATCTTGACCAACAAGCTGGGTATGGTAAACATTTACCTCCCAGCTTGAGGGGGAGTGTTGTAATCTGTGCCATACTTAGTCCTTATTTTTAGGAGTTAATGTCTATCTTATTTTTAGTAAATAAATCAACAAGAATATCTTGCTGATTTTAGATGATTTGATTTATTAGATTAGATGCCGATTAGGTGGGATTAGTTCTTTCTATTAATAAGTGTTTTTCTCATGTATTTATACACTGGTTTTCTGCCAGTCACATCAGAATGAAGAATTCAGTCTTTACCCTCTATTAATTCTTCAATTACTCATACACCATTAACTGAGGGAGAGTAATGAACAAGGATTCGGAAGATTAAAAGGAACGTAACGATGAACTCGTGAACGTCGCAAAGTTTCGCTTTAGTTTAACAATGACGAGAAGTACGCCGATCTTTCGTTTCTGCACTTATGTGATTATATATATAACTACATGATCACATTAGAATTCTTACATCTTACCATTCAAAATAGCCTTCGATAAAGTGTTTGATACATGGTAGATATTCCATGTCGCGCGATACTGTGACACGCGAGACAGGCGTGCTCGATACAGATTGAACATATACGTATATAAGTTGATAGATTTTTAAATTCAATACCCGAATCATGTTTAATTCTTCAATTTTTCTGCTCAACATAGTATAGCTCTTTGATTGTTATTTAGTGAGGTTTGTATTTGTGTTCCACATTTAGATTTGAATTTAAGTATGTTTTCTTTGAATCTGATATTAGTTGGTAACTCTTTGTGAACTTATGAATTTCTACTTGGACTTAAAGAGTTTATTTTTGCACTTTTGGTGGTATTTCATATGCTTTATTACAATCAAGTTTCGGCAATGTCATGTTTTGTGAATTTTAAAAATTTGTTTCAACATGCCCTTTTGTATTGTGTTTATCGTTGTATGTCCATCTTCGTGCATCGAGCTAGTCTATATTCTCAAATCAATATTCCAACAAAAAATTTCTCACTTCTACAATTAAGTATCAAATTGAAAGGTTTGAAGGCAAATGAATTTGAAGCACTAAGATATGTAGAGTAACATTAAATTAGGACCTCAAATAATTCGAGGACACAATGATATAATGGATCATACTTCGCCAAACTCTACTAAAAATCATATCCACGTCGAGTATGAACTATGAACCATCTAAACTTGTTAATTTTTTTTTTAATTTCTTTGCTCGAATCTGGATAATAGAGAAATTATTTCACCAAATTATACTATAAAATATTTCCAAATCGGGTATGAAGTTATGAACCATTTAGAATTGTTTTCCATTTCTTTTGTTTGAATATGAATGACAGAGAAATCACCTTACTCGACTATACTATAAATTATATTCAAATCAAGTATGATTATGTACAATCTTAACTTGTTTTCTATTCCGATGAGGGTGTATTGTGTACGGTACTTAGACTTAAGGTAAAGATGGATATAACTGCCCCCTCTAAAACGTACAATGTGAATCAAAAATTCGAAAGGCAATGTCGTTATGGTCACTTTTGCATTCGAAAAGCTTCCCAATTTCTGTTATAGATGTGGAGTGTTGGGTCACCTTATGAAAGACTGTATGATCAAATTTGAGAGGGAAGCCACTGGAATCTAGGTTGACAACCAAAACACAGAGTATGGGGAGTGGCTGCGTGCCAGCTCAATTAATCAAAGGCAACACTTTATGGGGAATAATGCCGGAGTAAGGTCCGAGTGAAGAGAATTTGTTGCCCCACCCTCCTCCTCATTCAGTCATGACAACGCTACTCTATGCTCCGATCAACAACGGGCGCCACATGAAAAGAACTCGGAAAAATGAGGAGAGATTTCTTCCATGTTGATTGTGATTGATTAACCCCCATCTTTTTTGATGTCTAAGTTTGATAAAAAGGGCATACGACGGAAACTCAGGAATGATGTCGGGTAATTTGAAGATTAAGGAAGATTCTGTTATCAGAAGAGGTAAGGAGATTGCGACTATCCAGGATAAATCTCCAGAATATATGTCATTTGAAGGATATCCAAACCTTCACTCACCATCTGCTGGTCAATCTCTTGTTTCCAATCCAAATATTAGCCACCCAGCCCAACACTCTTCAAACCAACTCAATCTCATACCTACACCCATAACTATAAACCTATACACAATGTCGAGTCTAGTACAAACAAGCCAGCATCCAACCCCATCCTTCGGTAATCCACATCCAAACAAACCCAGACTCTTTGATCAATTTCTCCCTCTTAATCCAAAACACTTTGAGTCTACTAACCCTCAAAACTCCCTCCCTAATATACCACAGTCTCTCAACCTCCAGCTCACCCAAGACACAACTCAAGTACCAAACAACCCATTGCAAATACTAGCTGATCTCCCAAATGGCCAAAGAAAAAGAGGACGTCCATGTAATTAGGACAAACCGAGAAGGAATGTCTCAGCCAAACCGATAATTTATGGAAAAGAAAACTGTATGGAAAGACCACTGAAGCGAAAAACAGTGAGAAATGATGCAACTTCTTCAGACGCACCAGAGGCGCAGGCTGCGCAGCACCCCCGCCTACAATAATGAGTTGCTTATCGTGAAACTGCCCAGGCTTGGGGAACCTTGCGACAGTTCAAGAGCTGGGGAGTTTAATCCTCAAGGCCCGTCCCCATCTTATATTTCTTATGGAAACCCGTTTAAAGGACCATAACATTGATAAGATAAAGCAAAGGTTCAATTTTTTTGGTCTTTCAGTGGCATCACGCGGCAAATCTGGTGGCTTAGCATTGCTTTGGTCAAAAAATACATTGGTTCAGCTACAAACATACTCTAGTAACCATATTGATGTCTTGGTGCAATTACCAGATAGTGAGACTTCTTGGAGATTTACGGGCTTCTATGGGGAACCAAACCATGCGAAAATAAAAAGTACTTGGAATCTTTTGAAACATCTAGGAAACATGTCAAATAGAGAATGGGTGTGTATTGACGATTTCAATGAAGTTCTGGAAAATAGCGAAAAGTTAGGTGGACTTCCTCTTCCACCTTTTTCGCACTAGAGCTTTTCGAGACACATTGGATCAGTGTGGACTTCAAGACTTGGGCTTTACTGGAAATCTCTATACTTGGTCACATAGACATCCTCACCCAAATACCATCAAGTTGAGGCTTGACCGAGCTTGTGCATCTCTTCCATGGTTGTCACTTTTTCCAAACGCCAATGTCCAACACCTCACCAGCTAATACTCTAACCATATCCCTCTCCTCTTAACCTTAGAACCAACCAGCTCATCTCCATATCGCAATCGCAAAAATATTTAGATTTGAATTGATGTAGCTCAAGTCTGAGGATTGTATAAAAGTCATTGCAGAATCATGGTCGACTGATCAAAACTTCATTTTTAACTCAAAAATTTGTCGGGTTGGACTTGCAAACTGGAGTTGGTCAAACATTGGTAGTGTCAAATCCGACAACTTTGAGACCACATTGGGGAATTAAGGAATGGGGTTATGACTGAGGATAACAAGCAACAAGAATGTGAGCTCAAACATAAATTAGAGCAAATCCTTGATGTTGAAAACTTTATGTGGCAGCAAAGGGCTAAAGCCCAATGGATGATGAACGGGGATCGTAATACCCGATATTTCCATGCAAGAGCCTCGCGAAGAGCAGCGGTGAATGAAATAAAAGGGCTTCGAGATAAAAATGGAGTGTTTCAACGTTCTGGACCAGATTTGGGACACATTGCAGTTGAGTATTTCCAAGAGATTTCCACCTCTCAAAATCCGATCGATGATGAAATTGATAGTGTCCTTGAGTCTGTTGAGCCTCGCGTCGCAGTGGAACTGAATCAACAGCTTTGCCATCCCTATTCTGCCTCAGAGGTAAAAAATGCTTTGTTTCAAATGTATCCTCTCAAGTCCCCTAGCCCCGACGGGTTCCTCTCGTTGTTCTTTCAAAAATCTTAGCATCTTATTGGAGATAGTGTTGTCTCTTGTGTGCTGAATTTACTTAATAATTTGACCCTTCCAGATAAAATGAATTTTACTCATATAGTCCTCATTCCGAAGTGTAAAGCCCCTGAACATATCACCCAATTCCGGCCTATTAGCCTTAGTAGTGTAATTTTTAAAATTGCATCTAAAGCTATAGCTAACAGATTGAAACCTCATATGCATACCCTAATCAGTGAGACGCAATCTGCATTCATTCCTAATCGTTTGATTACTGATAATATTTTGGTCGCTGATGAAGTTAACCATTATTTGAAGCTTAAGACTAAGGGAAAAAATAGCTATATGGCTTTGAAATTAGACATGAGCAAAGCGTACGACCGAGTATAGTGGGTATTTCTGGAGAAAGTGCTTTACAGATTAGGCTTTCATTCCCAGATTGTTAATCCTTATTCCATTCTACTTAACGGTGAACAATTTGGCCCTTTTCAGCCATGTAGGGGAATCCGTCAAGGAGATTACGTATCTCCCTATCTCTTTTTTTTTTGTACTGAAGCTTTTAGTGCCCTGATTACTAAAGCAGAGGCTTCACACGCTTTGAAAATGGTTACTATTAGCTCGACAATCTCTCATTTGTTGTTTGCAGATGATACCCTCATCTTTTGTCAAGCAACTGTGGAGGCTGCTGGCAATTAATAGAATCCTAGATCGATATAGTTTGGCTTCTGGACAAGAAATAAGCTTGGAAAAATCTACAGTTGTTTTTAGTCGAAATGCACCAGAAGATGTAATTGAGCAGATTAGGAATATTATTCTAGTTAATGTAGTTGCAAAACACGAGAAATATTTAGGTTTACCAACTACGATGGGTCGTAGTAAAAAAGAAACTTTTGAGTGGTTGCGTGATAGGGTGTGGAGAACAACCCAGTCATATGAGAACAAGCTGATCTCTAAAGCCGAAAAAGAAGTGCTCATTAAATCTGTGTATCAAGCTATCCCCACATATGTGATGAGCTGTTTCAAGTTACCTGATTACCTCCTTCACGAGATTGAAGCCATAATTTCTAAATATTGGTAGGGGGAGAAAGGGAAGAACAAAACTCACTAGGCTAATTGGAGCGAATTGTGCAAGAGTAAAAGGGACGGGGGACTCGGGTTTAGAGACCTTAAATTTTTTAATTTAGCCCTTCTCAGTAAACAAATCTGGAGAATCATTCAACACCCTGACTCTCTGTTTAGTTGTATTTTGAAAGCAAAGTATTTTCCAAATTCTTCTTTCTTTGAGGCAACCCCGAAAGGCAATGCTTCCTTTACTTGGAAAAGTATTTGTGCGGCTAAAAATCTAGTGAATGCAGGTATAAGATGGAGAATAGGAAATGGGGAAAGTATTGACGTGTGGAGAGATAATTGTTGGGCACGTATTGTACATAAACATGTGAATTCATAAACGTAAACATAAGCATAAACATGATTATATTTCCAGAATACGTAAACAAGTAACATATAACAAGTATTGCAAAACTGAAAGTAAAATACGACAATAAGATAAATTCGACCTCTCAGCAACTGTAGGAAAATCCTTGGAGTGGATTAGGCGAGCCAGAAAATTCTTTGGAGTGAATTGGACGAGTTGGAAGTTTAACCTCCTCCCCTTAAGATCAATTTGCCGGTTCAGCTTCGAACCCTCGATGACAACGACCTCCCAAGGTACAACGTCCTTCGCGGTGGAAAAGTCTTGAAGCTAAGATCAATTCATCTATCGAACTTCGTAATACTTGCAGAACTTAGAAAAATGTATGCTATGTATGCAAAAAGAATGTTTTTGTTTTGTATGCTTGTTGGATGATTTTTCACAAGAGTGGAAGCCTCCTTTTATAGGTGAGAAAAAATATAACAACCACAAGACATTAAAGTGGGTGATTACTCTTGTCATTCATAACCATTTGAATGCATTCAAATGATTTTTGACCACATTCAAGCACAATAATAAGCGTGTCTTCAAAATTCAAAATATTCACAAATATTGAATTTTTATTTCACAAATAAAATACTTCTCAATAAGCAATTACAATTCACACACTTTGCACTTTGCACTTATTATTTTTGGACTCAATTCCAAATATTCTCCAACAATCCCCCACATGAATGTAACTGGTTGAAATACACGTGAGCCTAGCAATGCTAAATGCAATTTCTGAGTTCTGCTAGAACTTGTTGCATCAGGATAGGTGGTTTTGGGCCTTGAACATTTCTTAGTGAAATACCATCGGATATACTTGCCAACAGTGGACGTGATGCCTTGAACTGTTCGGCGTTTTGTGTATACCAAGACAATGATACTCACACAACTCATTCCAGTATTACTTTTCGTCCTTTCGTTGTTGTCCATTTCGGCCCTGGACTGCCTTGGCAAAATTCATCGAACGCTCTAGAGATTTAGCCCTTTAACTCATCTCAACGAAGCGGCCCCTTCACATTCGACATGGGTGATCTCTCATTAAGGATATCCCGTCATACCCCACTTGTTATAACAAGTCATAAGGATCATTAGAACCTCAAGTTCTCCTTCATTGTACATGTCTATCACTCTTTCATCATAGAAATGGGTTGGGAACTCAATTTCCCGAGTGCTTTGTTCGACTTGCCCCCACAATTCGGTTGTCCATTTGAACCTGCAAATTGGGGTTTATAATTCAGGTAGGGTTGCCATCATGGGGTGATGTCTTTTGGTGGGCTCAATTCCCATTTCCCTCGATGAATTTGCTACTTAGTCTCTCGCTAGACCTTTCGTTAATCGCCTCCAATATTTTCTTAAACTCTTCGGAAAATATTATGATTAATTTTCTAACTTAAAAGTTTAGAATATCTTAACCAACACTTTCTTCTTCTAGCCCCCCACGTTTCTTTTCTTTTCCTCAAGAAAAAAATGTTTCTAGCCTCAAAGAAAATAGATTTTATTTGATTTGCGTGCATAGCATCTTATTTCAAATAAATTTGAATATTTAATCTATTTAGTAAAATAAATAGTATTAAATCTCACTTGCTTCTCACTAAGCAATTTAATTTACACACTTATATTTGGACTCAATTTCAAATATTTAAAACAAATATATATATATATATATATAAATATAATAAACTACAAGTCTCGCACTTGTTTTTATTTTTTACAAATATATATAACATACAAGTCTCACACTTGTGTTATTCTCAACAAATATATATATATATATATATATATATGTGTGTGAAATAACATACAAGTCTCGCACTTATTTTATTTCCTACAAATATAAATATATATTTATATAAATATATATTATACAAGTCTCACACTTGTATTTCCTACAAATATATATATATATATATATATATATATATATATGTATATATACACACACAATATACAAGTCTCGCGCTTGTATTTTTATTCCATGTCATAAAGACGTCACAAGTAATCGAAATAACTTATATGTAATATTTGCCTCACATGCAACTTCGATTACATTTATTCGTAAAATTAGTCTCCTCACACGAGACTTTTTATCACATCAAACTTGAACACTAGCCTCAGTACTAGCCTCATTCTTAGGTGACATAGTTATAACACACATCTTAAAAGATTCTTAAACCCATATCTCTTTCCTACAAAAGTTCCACCCTTAGATAGGATATCCTTGTCTCACTCAAAGACAAGTGTGAACCCTTTCTAGTTCAACACTGTACCACCTATTAGATTCGTGTGAATCTCTGGAACATGAAGCACCTCGTTTAGGGTCAACTCTTTCCCCGAGGTCCTCTTTAGCACAACCGTTCCCCTGCCTTCAACTTTTGAGATTGCAGAGTTTCCCAAGAAACACTGCTTGTTCTCCACAAGTTGATAGGTCGTGAACATCCACTTGTTCGCGCAGATGTGGTCGAGTAGCCCCAATGTCTACCTACCATTCGTTCGAGTTGTTGTTTGAATTTTTAGCCACCATAACTAATTAAATAATCCACACAATTATTTTTATTAGTATCGCTGAGAATTCTCAATCGAACTATTTATACAGATATTCCCAGGCCAGTGGAGGGGCAAAACCTCTTTAAAGTCCACCTTTCTGCGACAGAATATTAGGTTCCCAAGCCAGTGGAGGTAGGGGTGGGTTCGGGTAGCTTCGGGTAGGGTACCCGGTTTTTCGGGTAGGGTACCCTAATATACGGGTAGGGGAAAACCCCTACCCGATACCCTATCCCCAAATGGGTTATCCGATCGGATCGGATACCCTAAAATTCGGGTACCCTAACATTCGAGTTTAGGGTACCCGAACGTCAACAAAAAAGGAAAAAAATGGCGAAAAAACGGGTAGGGTACCCCAAAAATTCGGGTAGGGTACCCCAAAATTTGGGTAGGGTACCCCAAACTTTGGGGTACCCGAAGTCTGTTCAGGGTAAAAAAAAAAATAAAAAAATTTATGTATAATCGGGTATTCGGGTACCCTAATTTTTTCAAAATCCCTACCCGAACCCGTACCCGAAATACCCTAATCGGTTAGGGTACCCGAATATTCGGATACGGTTCGGGTATTAATACCCGAAATTCGGGTATTAATACCCGAAATTCGGGTAAAACCCGACCGGGTAGGGTAGGGTACCCGAATTTCGGGTTTACTTACCCACCCCTAAGTGGAGGGACAAGTCCGCTTACACTCCACCTTTCTGCGACAGAACAGTCCGTATAAATATTCTCACTTAGAATATCTTCGAATAATTCACAAGTCTCAATACTTAGAATTATTTTTATTTTGAATTTCTTTTCGAATAATTCACAAGTCTCAATACTTAGAATTATTCTAATTATAAATTTTCTTCAAATAATTCACAAGTCTCAATACTTAGAATTATTCTCAATTTTAATTTTCTTCGAATAATTCACAAGTCTCAGTACTTAGAATTATTTTAAAATTCTTTTCGGTTTCTCTAGTTGAGAATATGACATAGTGGTTCTCAAAACCGGTACTAAGGTCTCAATACCGTTAGCTCTTTGACTTAGTGTAACGACCTCAACGTCGTCCGTCATTGGTGAATTCTCGATGCTCGCGGCATTGTTGTTAGTGCTCTCACTAGTTATATCTCTAAATAATTCACAAGTCTCGCACTTAGAATTATTTAAAGTCTTCATAGGGCACACTTGCAATTTTATATATTTCCACATATCTCAATTGCAATTATTTTCACTAATCACATAACCATGCTCAACATATATCACATATTACAATTGTATCTACTCAAAATATGAATTTAAATATATTTATAGCATGAATATATTAAGCATATTACTCAAATAATAAACTACCGCACGTCATTTAATTACACGATAACGCATGCATTTAATATGAATAATAGCTTGGTCAAATGGTTAGGAGTTGAGTTAAATTCGCATAGGTCCTGGGTTCAAATCCAGGACATAACGTTTTGGGCAATACGTGCTCAGCATATTAATTTCATCGAATAAATAACATGATAAATATGTAACCGCCCAGTTTATTCACATGAATCATAACCACATAGCGGTAAAGATAAAGTATGGACATGGAGAGGTCTCGGGTTCAAATCCAGATTACGTTTTAACATTTTTGCAATTACATTCGCAGAATAAAACATGCAATAAATACGTAACGGATCAGTTAATTGACAAGAATTAATCTGGCCTAATGGTAACGGACAAGCTTGGGCATTGAGGTGCAGGGTTTGAATCTGATTGTAGCAGAAACTCTAATAATTTTTGAAACCTCATCGTTAAAGTTTCTGAAACCAAAAAAAAAACCCAGAAAACTTAGCTACTGGAAATAACAAACTGGATAGCAACCCACAAATCTAGACAAATTAATCACAATATAAACAAATAAGCAATTAATCATAAGAGAGCATGCAACAGTATAACATTAGAAACATGTAACTATCAACATCAACGAATTCAACGTTTCTGGACAGATACCTGAAAAATCTTATACACATGTTAGTAACAACAGAAATCGCATATAGCGTATAATCATATTCTGGAAATCAAAACCACCTATACGTGCAACACATATTACGAATATAGATAAAAGAAATTGATCTTAAGATTGTTGGGCACGTATTGCACATAAACATGTGAATTCATAAACGTAAACATAAGCATAAACATGATTATATTTCCAGAATACGTAAACAAGTAACATATAACAAGTATTGCAAAACTGAAAGTAAAATACGACAATAAGATAAATTCGACCTCTCAGCAACTGTAGGAAAATCCTTGGAGTGGATTAGGCGAGTCAGAAAATTCTTTGGAGTGAATTGGACGAGTTGGAAGTTTAACCTCCTCCCCTTAAGATCAATTTGCCGGTTCAGCTTCGAACCCTCGATGACAACGACCTCCCAAGGTACAACGTCCGTCGCGGTGAAAAAGTCTTGAAGCTAAGACCAATTCCTCTATCGAACTTCGTAATACTTGCAGAACTTAGAAAAATGTATGCTATGTATGCAAAAAGAATATTTTTGTTTTGTATGCTTGTTGGATGATTTTTCACAAGAGTGGATGTCTCCTTTTATAGGTGAGAAAAAATGTAACAACCACAAGACATTAAAGGGGGTGATTACTCTTGTCATTCATAACCATTTGAATGCATTCAAATGATTTTTGATCACATTCAAGCACAATAATAAGTGTGTCTTCAAAATTCAAAATATTCACAAATATTGAACTTTTATTTCACAAATAAAATGCTTCTCAATAAGCAATTACAATTCACACACTTTGCACTTTGCACTTATTATTTTTGAACTCAATTCCAAATATTCTCCAACAATAATTGGATCCCCGAGAATTCTAACTTCAAACCTAGAACCCCAGACCGCTTTGCAACTGGTCCTCTTAGTGTTTCAACGCTTTTTGATGTTTTTTCTTACGGGTGGGATCTTAATATTCTTGAATACTTATTTTGGCAGGAGGATATTGAGGAAATTATGAAGATCCCTGCAGTTAGCCGTCATATATCGGATATTCTGGTTTCGCATTTTTCAAAGCATGGCGAGTATACTGTCAGTTCAGCCTACCACTTGGCTATGATCTTAAAACGCAATGGTCATGAACGAATACATGGAGGGACCAGCAGCCAAGTGGAAACAAGTTGGAATTTTATTTGGAGTGCATGTGTTCCTAACAAAGTTACACTTCACTTGGTGACTTCTTAGAAATATTCTGCCCACTATGTCTACGCTCAAGTATCGGCATATGGCTACCAACGATGGATGCAATGTTTGTAAAGAAGGTACAGAAACCACTATTCGCTTGTTTCGAGACTGCCACTTTGCACGGGTATTCTGGCCCTTTCCAATATTCCGATATTGCAATTGACTAGAGATTCTATTTGGAATTGGGTAAAGGAAGTTTTTAGCAAAGTGGATAAACGAGAGTTTAGTCTTTTCTCGTTGGTCGTTGGTTTTTGTGGAGTAATCGGAATAAACTGTGGCACGAGAACCGTCATGATTCTCTCATGGAGTTAGTTCGCATCACACACTGTTTCTTTGTGGATTTTACCGCGGCAAGCTCCAATGGTGTTGAGCTGATAATACTCTCACCCAACACAACGGAAAATAGATGGAAACCACCATATACAAGTACCATTCTTATTAATTTTGATGCTGCTACTAGAGATACACGAAGATCGGGTGGTATTGGTATAGTGGCTCGTGACTCTCATGGTCATATCCTAGCTTGGCAACGGATTTGTATCCCTAGAATGTGGAAGGCTAAAACGGCCGAAGCTGCGGCAGCAAAATTAGCTGTTCAGTTAGCCTTGGAACACAACTGGAATGATGTTATTTTGGCTGGAGATTGCCTTAACGTCATTTCGTGCATCAACACCAAAGAGTCGACACGGACAGAGGCTGGGATTTTTTTGAATAATATAATTGAGTTACGTTGTTCCTTCAATTCTTTTGCAGCTATTCACGTTCGACGAACTGCAAATGAACTTGCACATCGACTGTCACAAAATATTTCTTTTGATTCGAGTGGCACTTTAGTCCTCCCTTTTGAGTTTTGTGAACAGTTGTAATTTGTTCTCTCTGTTTCTCTGTTTTTTGTTGGCCGAAGACCTGTACTTCTCTCTGATTTGGAAACCTGAAGCTATGTACTGAAGCTATGTACTGTTCTGTTTCTTTGAAATGAAATGTTATGAGTTGTTCTCAAAAAAAAAAAAAACACTAGTTTTCTATTCTTTTTTTATTGCAGTTTCGTGGGGGGAAATCTCTAAATTTTAATTCTATCTCAAAATTCGCGATCAAGATATTAATAAATGTAACGAGGATTAACCATTACATGTTAAATAAAATCAAAACAAGTTCATTTACCTCTGTCCTCTCACACGCAGCATCTAAAACATTCGTTTTGATTAAATGCCAAAACATAGTTTTTCAAGTCAGTAAATATAAAAAGCAACGTAAATACCAGCTTTACAATAACGTCATCATGATTACATATTTATAATCATAAATAAATAACAAATGAAGTGCAAAGAGGTCGCCATTATTGTAAATTACAGTAAAAAATTTGTGATCCTAAATATTTGCTGTATAACCAAAACTGGATATGATCATAAATGTAAAAGTAATTATGAGATTAATAATATATAAATGTAAATGAATAAAATTAAAACCCACCGCTCTAGGATTGATTAATAACAATGAGATTAGACAATTGCCAGTGTTCATAAACAAATTAATAGTCTTAAGCACAACTGCACAACAACTTAAGAAAAAAACAATTTTGTACATTTTAAAGTCAACGACACTCCATAGTCCATTCCATTACATGTACACTACTACCCCAAAATCAAAGCAAAATCATTACATTACAAAAAATCATTTGATTTCTGGGGTGGGGTTCATTCGAATTCTCGAAAATCAAGAATCCAAAATGGGTCGGAAGGGTAACGAATTCGAACCCGCGAGATACGGGTCATTGATCCTTCTGTTGATGGGTTTGGTATCTTGTACCATCGTCTATATTTTCATGTCATCTCTTCTCAAACCATCATCATCATCATTGGGTTCGTCAAAGATTGAGTCTTTTGACCGGAATTTGGAAAATGGTGGCGGATGTTGTAAAGGGATTCCGAATTTGGAGCTTTGGGGCGCTGCTGTGAAGTGGGGCACTGATTTTAAGTTCAATTCTTCTCAACAGTGTTGTCAAGCTTGCAAATCCATGTGTACGGGGAATGATGGCCCTTGTCTTTGTGATTCTTGGGTTTTCTGTGGCAATAAAAAGGCCTGTGGGGACAAATTTGGTGAGGTAATTTTTTTTTTTTATGTAAGAAATTTGGTGGTTTGAGTTGTAATTGTGCTCTTTGGTTTGCTTCATTGTTTCTTTGTTGGTAATGTGTTTAGCTTGTCTGATTGAATCCGTATTTGAGACGGTGAATCGTGTACACTCCTTTCCCCTCCTGAAATGGGAGCAATCATTTCATGCAATTGTTGCAATCAATCTGATTACTTTGACGTTGCACGGTTGGGATGAGAGGGAGTGGAATGAAGTGCCACACTGTTTTGGGAAATATCACAATCTTAGTGACTTGCTTCGCCATGTCGTCATTGTGAAGTGATTGCATGAAATAGTTTATGTGATTAAAGTAAACTAAGTGCCTTCGAGTGTTGCTCACAACAACATTGTTGATGGTGATCTTGTTTGTCTATGGTATGATTTTTGGTGAATACTTCTATTTGAGGATGTGGTACATGAATAGCCTTAGGAAATAACGTCTGACAGCTCTGTATATGTTAATGCAACGAGTATAACGAGTGACTGCCTCCACTAGCTCTGGCTATTCCTTCGTCTGATTGTATGTCATTAGCTACATGTTTAATACGGTGTTTTGTTTGTCGTTTCAGTGTTGGTTGAAGAAGCAGAAGGATACCTTGATCCCGGATAAGCAAGACACAGGAAATAAAGTAATGTGGACTTCTGGTCTTGTTTTTGGAAGAGGAGAGGTACATACATAATATTTCCATGTGACTGGTTTTCATTTCGAACAAACGTGCATTGGCTGTAATTAATGTTTGAGCTTCATTATTTATACTTTACTATGTTGTTTGTTACTTGATTGAGTATATTCTGCTTATATTTTATCCCTTTGTTAAATTTTTCGTGTATGATTGTTCCTGCTACTATAATTTGTCTGCCCTCTATGTTTATCTTTGGTTCTTTGTGGAGTTTATGATCCCCGATAAGCAAGACACAGGAAATAAAGTAATGTGGACTTCTGGTCTTGTTTTTGGAGGGGGAGAGGTACATACATAATATTTCCGCGTGACTGGTTTTCATTTCGAACAAACGTGCATTGGCTGTAATTAATGTTTGAGCTTCATTATTTATACTTTACTATGTTGTTTGTTACTTGATTGAGTATATTCTGCTTATATTTTATCCCTTTGTTAAATTTTTCGTGTATGATTGTTCCTGCTACTATAATTTATCTGCCCTCTATGTTTATCTTTGGTTCTTTGTGGAGTTTATGATTCTTTGAATTCCGAATACTAATTCAAGTTTCTTTTTTTCTTGAAGGGCATTGTTGGTTTAGAAACAGAGTATGGTACCCTTCACATCAAGGTATGGTTTCACTCCTCACTATGTAGCAAAGCAATTAATTTTTCTCTAGATTAACATTTTGATTACCATAAGGATGCTCTGTCGAACTTTTTAGTATATCAACCTTTTAACTTTATGGGTTTTATCTGATTCGTTGTAGGATGAACAATTTGTTATGGGGGTATATGTCTTTGATCTTATACTTTGCTGCAAAGCATTTTTCAATTTGCTCTTACCTAGAGAACAAGTAAGGTAGTGACTAAATATACCAACCTGACATGAATGTAGTTACATCGACAATTTTGTGATTGTTGCCATTCATCTTTATCCATCTTTCATTTTGTGTTACTGATTCTTATGTTAAAATTTTCAGCTCTTACCTGATTGCTCACCACATTCAGTTGCCTACATCCTAGAGTTGTTGGCACTGCGCCACTGTGCAGGTTGCCATATTTATCGGGCTGAGGGTCGAGGTCATTCTTGGGATACTAGGGGAACTCACATCAAAGATGTAAGACTTTCCCTCCTTCTCCCAGCAATGTAGTTTACTCTCTGTTTAGAAAAAAATTAAAGTTTATGTTGATTTATTCACAGCAGCAGTTCATCTGTCATCACGATGCTTTTTGTTTGCCATCAATTGGCAAAATGTGGATTCCTGTTGTTCCACATGTATTAGCTGTAAACCCTTGATATACTGCTTTACACCCCTCGGCGTTGTGTCTCTGATTACAAAGGCCTTTCACACTATTCAAATAATTACAAAACCATCTCTTCAAAAATTTCAAAAGAATTACACAGAAGTTCCTGTGAGAATTGAATGATTATATATGCACTCTTGAAGTTTGGAAAACATCACAGATAGGGTCCCTATTTTCACGTTAAAGTTTCTGCGAGTGTCTCTCTGGTTGATCAAACCTCTGTAGAGATTTGTAGGTAGAACGAACCTCATGTTGGAGCACTGACCTGGGGCTCTTCTAACATTTTCAGGCGTCGTTTGGCCCTCCGTTTGCTCTTATTCAAGGAACTCTAGAAGCTCAAGGAACAACATTTACCAAGATTGAAACGGAGTACAGTCAAACAATTAGAAGGGGTTCTGTAGCATGGGTTGGGTCTGGCCCTGAGTTCTTTATAAGCCTAGCAAATCATGAAGAGTGGAAAAAGTCGTACACTGTATTTGGTTCAGTACTTTCAGAAGACATGGCGATTGCAGAGAAAATTGCCAAACTTCCCACAAAATCAGATGTTTGGAACAATATTAATGTCTCAGTTTTAGAAAAGCATGTATCCATAAAGCTGGTAAGGATTAAAAGATCGGTCATGGTGACGTAATTCTACTTGTTGTCTAGAAGATACCTAAATTCTCATATCTGCTAAGCACCCCCCTTCTCCAATTTTGCATAGTGCTGTGTAACATTGCATTTCCTTTTGGTTTGCGGAAATAACTAGATCTATATTTTTAATGGAAGCCGGGGTATGCGTCTCTTTAATGTGTTAAATCATTTATGTTTTATGAATGATGTATGTGTGTGTGTGTGTTTAATCAAAAGTTTTAAGCCAATAGAGTATCATAGAGCCATGCTACTTCAATCAGGTATTTAAAGTATACTCTGAAGTGTGCGGGACCATTTATCCCCTTCATATTTTAAACAGTTTAAGAGAAGACACAGTTTGTATTCCCGTTTCAAATCATCGGCCCGTTTGTAAATATTTTCACTTGTTTAATTTTCGTGGTTTCGAAAAGTATTTTGAAAGATGTGTCAGAAAATTTAATGGATGTAGTTTCAGTGTTGAGTAAAGAATAAAAAACATATATAGCTATCAAATTAATTAAAAAGACATTAAAATATTATTTTATTGCAATTATTAATTTATTAATGATATTAATATATTATTATTAAAGGATATTTTGGATGTAGTTTCAGTGCTAAAGAGAAAAAACATATATAGCTATCAAATCAATTAAAAAGATATTAAAGTATTATTTTATTGCAATTATTAATTTACTAATGGTATTTATATATTATTATTAAAGGATTAGAATGCGTACGCATATTGTCTCCATGACTTATATAACATTAGTATTATACAATAATAAACGAATCAGAAAGACGGACAGTTAGACCCCATCTATTGATGTTTTTCCAATGTTATTATACCCAACCTGTAAATTTTTGGAATGTTGCACTCCACCTTCGACGTTTAAATTTTGTTGCACCTAAACTAATTTTTCGTCAAAAAAAAGGTCACAATGCAGGAGGATGACGTATGCAAATATTTTATAAATTCGAAAACATCCCCAAACGTTCAAAAAAGAAACCCATAAACACCAAAATAACTTCTTATAATTCGTAAATACTCCCAAATATATTCAATTTTTTTTATAAATACCACCAAACAACACACTATCTTCTTCTAATTCGTAAACACATCCAAACACCTAAAAAATCTTTAAAAAAAACCCCAAAAAACCCCGAATGGATTTTAAGATTATTTGGTTTTTTGTTTTTTTTTGTGTTTTCTTTTTTTGTTTTTTTTACAGAGGATTAAGAACTTCTGAATTGGAATGGTCCATGGTGTCTTTTAAATTTAAATTCAAAAACCCGAAAAGAGACGAACAGACTCCGTAAAACGAAGAGCATGAAGTTGAAAAATATAAGTATTACCAGACGCTTGAAGAAAAGGTACAAACTGGAGCAAAAAGAGAAGAAAAGAAGAGAGGAGTCGTGAGGAGAAGTACAAGAGTAACTCCTATTTATAGGGAACTTGAAAGAAGAAAGGAGTAAAATTCCCGCCTACAAGACGTCACTCCATTTAATACGACCCCTGCACTTGCTCAACGTGCACAGTTCGTGGAGGGACCAATAAGTTCTACGTGGCCAAGCAAACAAAGGATCACAAAAGATCATAAATGTTCTTAATGAACGAAGTTATGACATGTTTATCCGACAAACGTGACATCCTAGTAGATGACACAACTCATGGTAAGAAAGGCTAACCGGACAAACCTGTCAAGCCACGTGTCCGCCCTCACATCTAAAACTCGGTCCTCGAGAAGAAAAACCTTCCTTTGAAGAGCCACCCAACCCTCACATCTATATTTTTTCTCTTCATTTAAAAGGGTTGATTTTAATTTTTAAGTTAAAAATATTTGTCTTAAACTTAATGTTGAAATTTAAATTAGGTAAGAAACTTATAAATAGCTTAAATTTTACATACATCTTTACATAATTTCTCACAGGATTTTTTTTATCCTCTTGACGGTTTCATCAACATTTTCTTTGTTAAATTTCTCTATATCTAATAGTTAGAAGCATAATTTTTTTTATGAATAATTAGAAGCATCTTGTTTACAAAAATTAGAAGCATAATTTTTTTTTGAAAACAATTAGAAGCATAATTGTTGCTACCAAAAATGAAAAGTTGCTTATATACGTTTATCAAGTCTATTTTCATAAACAAACAATAAAGAGAAGAAAAAAAAAGATGGAGAAATTGATTAATACCGGAGAAAATTAAATACTATAATTACTAGATCATTTAAGATTAGGAGAGATTGGCTCCATAATTCTAAGAATTGATGCACTATCATACGGAACGCTCCATAATTTTAGGAATAGAACTCTCTTGATATATATGTTTTTCTAAACCATACTATCTAATTAGTAGCTTTTTATTATATCTGTTTAGTTCTTTTATTTTAATTCAAGTTTTCAAAATTAGAAAATCAAACTAGTAAATTCATAAAAAATATCAAGGCAAGAGAAAAATATATAGGAATTACGGAAAAGCTTCTTTTAGATAACTATTACGGAATAAACTTTTTTTATTTGTTAAGATTTATGGAAAAAAGTTTGTTGTGACATAATAAAATGAATATTCATTCATACATAATAAACACCTAAGGCAAGGTTTTTTTTTTTTTTTTTTTTTTTTTTTGGTAAAACAAGGAATCAAAGCAAACTAGGCACTATCCTCTCTCAAACGAGCTTCCAAACTAGGGGGTGGGTCTAGGCGAACACTAACGCCATCCTCTAAACCACAAGAAATTCTCGCCATTGCATCCGCGACATTGTTCGCCTCACGGTTGATCCATCTAAATTGGACGTCCCAAGGTCGGTGTAGAAGCGCTCTACACTCGTCAATCTTCGTTTGATACTCATGTCCTCGTACCAAGTTACCGTTGATAAGCTTGAACGCCTCCTCAGAGTCCGTCTCGACCTCAATACGTTGTACTCTTCTATCCCACGCGAGTGATAGGCCGACACGCAGCGCTTTAAGCTCCGCTTCGAGCACCGTCGGGTGCGCGATCCGTTTGACGAAACCCCAAATCCACGCACCCGTCTCATCCCGGAGAACACCCCCCTCTGAACCCTCATTGTCTCGTGGTCGCACACTTCCATCAACATTCAGTTTAGTCCAACCCAAAGGCGGCCTCTTCCAACTATTTTTTCGCGTCGCAGCTGTTGGCTTCCTCACGAGCTTGTAGTCCCCGCATAACTGTTTTATTTGACAGAGGATGGCGAATGTCTTCACCACGTTCCCCTCAAAAACCCGCACATTCCTTGCCTTCCAAATACACCAACAAGTCGCCACGAAAATAATATTCCAATCGGTATCCTTTATGAACGCCTCCACTGCTCCAGTTTTCTTCGCATTATGTCTCAACCAATGCGTCTCCTCCTCCTCGAAAAAATCCGACCAGTTGGTCTTGGGAGTTAAAGCCTTCCAAACGTTTCTCGCCACCGGACAGTCCCTAAGGACGTGGATCGTCGTCTCGATATTGTTGGGACAGCGAGGGCAGCTCACATCATCCGTGCATTTTCGTACCATGTGCAGCTGGTTTGTCGCAATCCGATTTTGGTTAGCCAACCAAAGAAAAAAACGCACCTTGTTGCTACACGACGTTTTCCAAACCCAAGCACCCCGCGCAAACGCCCTCGTCGTATCCGAAAACTTTTGGAACAATTCTCTATACGCACTTTGACAGGAAAACTGACCGTTAGAGCTCGGATTCCACACCGCCCTATCCTCTAGCGCGTTCGGCCCGATAGTTGTAGCAAGTATGCGGTCTTTCCACTCATCCGGAATAATTGTAGCTAGATCCTCAAGCCTCCAGTTGTAGTCATCATCCAGTAGGTCCGCAACCTTAACACCGTAATCCATCAGATTTACTCCATCCACCACGTCGCATAACCGCGCCCTTCCCAGCCAATTATCGAACCAAAAGGAGACCGAACGGCCATCCCCAATCTTTCAATGGATGAACGGTTGGATAAGTCGCATATAGCTGTCTCCCGGTCGTGAAATATACTCGGTGATTCGGCTTCCCCTCAAATATTTGGCTTCTATCAATCTCGACCACACGCACTCCTCACCTTGCAGTATTTTCCACCCAATTTTTAACAACAAAGCCTCGTTGTTAAACCTAGCCGCTCGTAACCCCAAACCACCATGCTTTTTAGTTTGCAGCACCCGATTCCACCCCACGAGGTGAAGACGTTTCTCGTTTGATTTGTTTGACCAAAGAAAATCTCTATTAACCTTGTCCAACTTGTTGCAAACACTCTCCGGCAACCAACACGATTGCATGAGGTGGATTGGGATTGCCGTGGCTACAGATTGAATCAAAGTCGCCCTCCCCGCGAGTGAGAGATTAATTCTTTTCCATCCCGCCATCCGAGTCTCAAGTTTATCAAAAGTGTCATTAAATTGTTCGCGACCCACTCGTCCATGAACTAGGTTCGCTCCAAGGTATTTTCCGAGTGATGTGGTGCGCGCAAACCCCAATATCGAGCAGATCCGTCGCTTCATGTTCCAGTCCCCATTGTTCGAAAAATAAATTTTCGATTTCGCCTCGTTAATTCTGAGCCCGACACCGCGCAGAAATGGCCTAGAAATTTTTTAATGCAACGCGCCGTGCGCAGCGAGCCCTTACCCATCAACAGTAGGTCGTCGGCGAAAAAGAGATGCGAGAGACGCGGCCCGTTCCGACATGGCACCACGGGTTCCCAATCCCCATTTCCACGGCCTCGTGGATAAGGTAGGATAATCGCTCCACACAAAGTACGAAAAGATACGACGAAAGTGGATCCCCTTGACGTAAACCACAACCATGCTTGAAGGCTTCTAAAGGTTCGCCATTCCAAAGTACCTTTGTAGACGTGTTCCGGACACAAAATAGGATTAGCTCGATTATGTTGGTCGGAAACCGGAAAGCCTTGAGTGTGTCCTCGAGAAACTCCCAACTTATTTTATCATACGCTTTCTCGAGGTCAAGTTTAAGGATCATGCATCATTTCTTATTGTTCTTCTTAGGGCGAAGGGAGTGCAAGACTTATTGGATTGCAAAAATATTGTCTTGGGTGCTCCGACCTTTAATAAAGCTCGATTGCGTCGGCGCAATTAGTCCTGGCATGAAGTCCCTCAAACGCAAAGTGACGCACTTCGTAATAAATTTATAGATAACGTTACAAAGTGAGATAGGTCGAAAGTGGGAAATAAGTGATGGATCTGTCACCTTTGGAATAAGGCATAAAAGGGCACCACATACCCTTGGATCGAACTCACGGCTCGTGAATGCGTCCGTGACAAACTTTAAGAGGTCCGCATGCGTCCACTCCCAATACTTTTGGTAGAAAAGCCCTTGTATACCGTCCGGACCGAGCGCTTTTCTTGGATGCGTGCTCCAGACAATGTTTTTCAGTTCCTCTACCATCACTTCATGCCCAATAAAAGCTGCTTCCTCGGCCTCCAAACCGCGCTGCATCGGAGAAATTGGCAAGGGGCATCCTGACTTCTCCTCTCCCTTAAAAAGGCGCTCAAAATATTGTCTCGCATGATCTTTCAAAGTGTCTTGGTCGCGGCACCAGTTCTCACCAATTTTCAGCATTAAGACTTGATTCTTTTTTCTTCTAATCATTGTCGAGCGGTGGAAAAATGCAGTGTTTTTATCCCCCTCGTCACGCTACTTCACCCGGGACTTTTGCCTCCAAAAAATTTCCTCCCGCCGCAGCACTTCATTGTAATTCCCCACGAGCTTCTTTTCCAAAATTTCTAGAAACTCATTGGCTCTCGTTGCCAAAGATCGCTGCGCCCCCTCAATGCGCCTCAGCAAGGTACGCTTTTCTTTAAAGATATTCCCAAAACAGTTTTTGTTCCACGGCGCCATAACCTCGGGAATCATATCAATCGCGTCAATAATGCTCTCGTGTCCGTCCCATGCGCCCTTCAAGATCCCCTCGCAATCCGGGTGACGGAACCACATTTCCTCGAACCGAAACGGCCGATTCCTATTTCCTCTTAACGAGCCTTGACAACTCGTGAGTACGGGATGATGGTCTCCATGCGTGCGCGACAAGTGGTACACCTCATAGTCAGGAAATTTCACCATCCAAGTCTCGTTAGCAAGCGCCCTATCAATTCGTTCTTGGATTAACGCCGCCCTCTCCCTATTATTTGACCATGTGAACTTTGGGCCATTAAACCCCAAGTCCGTTAGACGCCAATTGTCTATCCAACGTTGAAACTCATAGCACTTCCTTACCGTGTTCGAGCTCCCCCTTGTTTCTCGTGCGTAAAGCATATTTCATTAAAATCGCCTTGGACAAGCCAAGGAATTGCGGTATCGTGCGACATACGCCGCAAGCTTTCGAAGATCCGTGCCTTGTCACTAGCATATGGCTTGGCGTAAATCCTAGACACCACCCACTTTGGTTGTTTTTTCGGCCCCACTCGTGCATGGATCCCCTGATCCTCTACACCCAAAATATCCACGTCCACATTACCACTGTTCCATAGCAACCACACCCCGCCGTCCATCCCATCGGTCGGAGCAATAACATAATCGGAATAACCCAAAAAGGCGCAATTTCATAAGCTCTTTCAGTCATTACGCGAGTCTCGAGTAAGAATACAATATCGGGTCGATGCATTCTCACCAAATCGCGAAAGTTTGCTGCAAAATCCGGATGCCCCGCACCTTGAAAATTCCAAGTTACAACCTTCATTCGAGGATATTCGATTTAAGTCTGAAGGACGGGGTCGTCAACATCCCGTCCCCCCATATCTGCATCAATTGCCATATGATTTCCCGAATTAGATAACTTTGCCTGTTCCGATCCCATTCGCTCAATGCTATCCTCTGCCAACACATGAACAGGTTCTCGAATCTCTCTATTATCCGAGAGGTTATCTCGAATTCCCAAATTGTCGAGGCAATCTCCACCACGTGCACTGTTCGAGGGTCGATCAAACGGATAAGAGATGTCCCCGTGAACACGTGATTCAGAGTCTCGACGACCCAAAAGTTCTGTGGGATCTGCGCAAATAAGACGCCATTCTCCATGTCCACGTTCAGCCCCCCGTTCTGTTCCATCGCAACGAATGTGCGAATTTTCCTCAAAATCTGCTGTATTGGTATCTTCCAAAATTGCAAAAGAATTAAGATTGCAATTTTTGCTAGTATCGGCCGAACTCTCCCTGGGATTTATAGCTGGGCTCTTTCCTTTCGAATTTTGTTTCCTAGTTCCTGTTAAAGACTTAGGTAACACTCTCCTATTACGCTGAGGAGTTTCCTTTCTTAACTCCTTCCCCGGGTGGAAATCATTCCCATTCGTTGCCTCTGTTTCAACACCAGCGGACTCGGTCGATTTATCCTTTCTCTTAAGGATTGTTATCACATTTCCCTCCAATCTCTTACTCACCAATTTTGCTCTCGAGGTCGAGGATTCGCCTTTATGAAAACTTCTTCCTCCTTTGCGGGAGACCTGCATCCAGTCGCCATACTCATCGTTTTTTGTTTTCTCAAGCAGCCATGTGGACGAGTCCCATCGAGGTTCAGTGCTCGTGCGCGGTGGTTCCTGTTCTCGTGATTTTGAGTTCGCGCATTCTGTCGTGTTGTGCCCGACCCGACCACAACCATAACACAATGACGGCAGATTCTCGTATATAACTTGATAAACTTTCCCCCGAATATGGATTCCCCTTTCGAGTGGTTTCTTTGTCGAAACTTGAACACACACCCGCGCAAACTTCCCCCTTGCCGCTAAGAAGGTATTTCCATCGATTTTTATTGGTTCACCCACGCAACTCGCAATTGCGTTAATTGCTGCTTCGCCAAACAACTCAAGCGGGAGTTTCATAATCCGGATCCACGTAATCGCACAGTCAATGTTGTCAGATTCCGGGTCGAAATCCGGCGTCCACTTCCGGATATGCAAGAAGCTCCCTGCGAGTTGCCACAGACCTTGTGTGAGGATTACCTCGCGTTGCGCATTCGTTAGGCCTCGTAAACAGTACGAACCGTAGCCAAGGTCAATAATGTCGCTCCCCGCAGCCAATTTCCACATGACGCTCAATCTATTGACGAGGTTTGGGAAGAACCAGGGCTTCCCGAGAACCCTAATTAGGATGCTATTTCTCCATGCATCACACATTAAATTATGCAGGTCTTTCGCAAACTCGACAATTTTGAGGGGAGTTTCAGGGGTAGGTTCAAGAACCCTAATTTTGCCGGTGGACTCAATAAACCGGTCCTCATTTATGAATACATCTTTCGGGCGTACCATATGCGCATACGAAACAAGTTTCATGTCATTCTTAGTCTGCGGGGGCTTGGCCTGTTCCAGCGCTGCCGTCTCTCGAAGTTCGGGTCTGGGGCGTTTATTGGCCCCGGATTCCGCTGGGAAAATAAATTTTCCATTGTAGTTCGGGTCGTTAGTAAGTTCATGATCAGTAGGGCTATCGGAGATTTGCATCTCCGATGCCATGGCGCGATAATTGGATGATCTCAAGGAACCCGCCGTTTTCGCCGAGTTAGGGAGTTGAAATTCTTCCTATCTTATCAATAACTTTACCTAAGGCAAGGTTTGTAATTGCATACAAAGATATTTTATGATTAAAGGATTTTGTAACTTTTTGTGCCTCAAAATATCAATAAATATGCAATCTACAGCCTAATGTAACAGTTTTTTTTTTTGTTTTTGATAATTAACCTAATTTATCTGTGGTTGGGTAAAAATGAAAAGTTAAACTATTACAACTAGAAATACAAAACAGAAAAGAAAAAATTGTTTCTAATTTCTGACTACACTACATGCCACTGTCAAGTTCATTGTAAAAGTTTAATATATATATATATATATATATATATATATTTCCTATAACAAAAGATAAAAATTTAAATTGCAATGCAGCTATAAAAGCTAAACAAAAAAAGAACAAGAAAAAAGGCTGCTGCGCTTCTAAGTTTTTGACAAATGTCAAGTTCTAAGTTGACCAGCCATATCTGTTTCCCCTTCTCAGATTTTGCACATTTCACTTTCACAAATATATTTTAGATTTTGACATTAAATTTGGTAGATATAGTTATTTTGACAATTCTCCACACAACAAACCAACAACCATACAAGAGAAAATGATTATTTATACATACTCATACACATACACCAACAGATCGAACAGACCATAACAAAACAAAACAAACCAAACATCTTTATTGATTGCAAACGCTATACGTCACCAACAGAATGGTTATTGGATTTGGATGAGCCAAAATTATCCAACATCAATCAGCATTCATCACCAGTCTATAATACCAAATTCAGAAGAACAGAAAGCAGCGTATTCAAAAGTAACAATCAAAGAAACATATCCCTTTTTACAAATCTCAGCATGCATGCAAAATTATACCGACGAACTCTAAAAACAAATGCAACATAACACGAATCTCAAGTAATTCGCACTTAGGGGCGGAGGCAGAATTTTTTTGGACCCCGGGCTACAGTAACTTAAATGATATATATATATATATATATATATATATATATAATGACCACAATTTGTCACATCATTGGTCGAGCGGACCATCAATCCTGAGCTGTCAAGCCTTGGCGAGAATACTTAATCCGATGGAATGGACTGCCGGGGGCTAAGAGACCGAGAATGAGCTATGGTAGTCTAGAGAAGAGGTTCAAATGTTTCGGAGTTTCCACGTGTCACGATGTCGCCTATTCCGGTAGGGGAGGATTTCACGGGCGACCACACTTCCGTCTGATCTGGCGAGTAGGAGCCTGCATCATCCAGTCAGCAGCGCGCGTCAGGCACGTAACAGACCAAATGACGCGCTGAAGCATGTACAAACGCCACACACTTTGGCTCACTGATCCAACAAGAGAAGTTTTAGGGCCCCTCCAGATTTTTTTTAACACTTAGACTCTATGATGTAAATAGGCAAACTCTAGATTATTCATTGTGTATAATAATCTTAGAATCCTCTAGAGCGTGGCCAACTCATTTTATTGTAAGAATAGTGTAGAATATTTCTTTAGCCTTTAGACTGTTAGATTAGATTGATCTGGGTCATTTATTGAGCCCTACTCCTTGTATATATACCCCCATGATTTTCACTTTTTCAGACATCGAGAATTTTTTTTCAACTCAATTGCATAACTTTGAACAATCTTCTTGTCTCTTTCTCTTGCTCTAAGATCCCATTAGTTTTAGAGTTATGCTGATATCAGGGCACTTAGTAAGCCGCATGTCTTAGCTTCTCAAGTGGAAAAGAACTAAGTACATGCCACATGATATCATCGTGGGGTTTTTTTTTTCTTTTTGATAAATACTTCTTACATTGGGGTCAAAAATTTACCCCTGGCTGAAGCCCACCCTAGCCCTCAAGGTGGCTCCGCCCCTGTTCTTACTTGTCCATTGCAGCAGCAGATATGAAATGAGCCTCTTGATTTCCAGAATTTCCCCTCTTGATTTCTAGAACTTCTTCTCCTTTAGCCAACGTGGAGCAGGAACAGTAGTAGCTTTCTTGGGTTTTACATACTCAATGTAAAACCCTTGATCATCAAAATACCCTAACTTTCGCTCCTCATCCAAGTTAAACGGCTTATACAACGCCATCTCCCTTTCTTTTGCCAGAGTTGCAGGGTCATTAACCCCTTCATCATTAGTCTCATCGGTCTCTCCACTGACCTTCACAATTTTGCCATTCTCAATTTTGTCCAAACCATCTGGGTTCCAAGCACCTTTTTGTATCCCAACCGTTCCTCCTCTTCGTTATTTTGTTTTTCCTTTGGGGAACAAAACCCTCTTCTTGTTTTCCCTACAATTGAAATTTGAACGAACAATCAAGATCCCAACGCAGATTTGTGAATTTCATCATCAAGATTCCACATAATATAGTAAAACAAAAGAAACCAACAAAGCAGAGCAGCTTTGATTCGTTGATGAAATTTCAAATATGTGATACGTTGATTAGTTCGGGCTGGGCTGGGCCGGGCTCTTCTTAGAAGTCCACATCAACTCTGCTCATATTATTAGTATTATTATTTATAAATGTTACCAAGTTGTTTAATACAATTTCCGAGGCATTTTTTTTATTTCTTCTTAAAGGTAGAAGACTAAAATCGAAAAATAGAAGACTATTTTGTGTTATTATTTTAGCACATTTCATTATATATACATTATAATTAAAACAAAATAAATTTATTGATAACAATAATTCTCTTTTGCATCATCTTGTACAAGTATTATGTAATTTGGTATGTGCTTACATAACCGGGCCAAAGAAATAAAACTTGAGTTTGACCGACCCATGAAATGCCAGCGATCGATATCTCGAAAGTCAATTCTAAGATATCCCCGCCTTAGTATCTCGAAACACACTTTTGAAGTACTAAACCCTTTACTTATCCATGAATTTTTGGTCATGCGTTTCGAGGACCATAAATATCCTGGACTCGATATTTCGACACAAGGCTTCCGACTTATAACTCATCTCGAGTGATAAGACGTTTCAAGTTATCAATTATGCGAGTGAGAGTTTTGACTTATCCTACACTTTCAAGGTATCGTACTTTCATGGTACCTAGAGTTTAGAGTATTCTAAGTTTCAACATATGACAGTTTTGACATACTACCAGTTCGAGCTATCGGAGGATTTTATCTACTGCCATGGTCCCACCGTGCATTTGGTGTATTCTGAACAAATCTCAGCTAGAGGCGCTTAGATTAGGTTAATTTGTACTCTTTGTTATCTATGTGTAACCGAGATGAATTATTATCGAATTAGTGGCGGCGTATGTTGGAACACCATATACACGGACTCAAGCACAACTATGATGAGAATCACTCGATCTTGCTTGTAGAGGGCGGCTAAGAACTAAACACTTGAGAACCAACAACTTGGAGACCAAAACCAAGATCGAGGGTTGGACAACGAGCACCTGTTTTAGTTCTCCCTCATGTACTCAAGCCAATGGAACAACTAGAGCTTGTCCGGGTGGTTGAACCGCAAGCAGCCCCGGTGGCTCAAACCCCACCGCCTAAGACTGTTTCTCCCAAGTTGATGATTTAGATTGTGGCCATTGTACGAGCCGCAATAGCTGCCAACAACCAGATAACCCAGGCAATGCCGATAACAACACCTAATGAGGTTAGGGAAGTTCTTTAGGTCCAGGTCTTTGTGACCCCGAACTAACAAAAGATACATGCATAGGTGCTCACCTGACAGATCTAGGGCATGCTTGCCATTCAAAGAGGTGGGCTCTCGACATGATAGCAGGCGATCCTGACAAGAGAATAGCCACGCTGACCATGCTGAAGGCTTCTAGAGCTAAGTTGAGGGAGGTTGCTAGGAGATTGGAAAGGTTGAATTACGAAAGAAAAGAAGTGCAATGTATGGTGTTGCAAGTGGTGAGGCCACGTAGAGTCACCCCGTTCTGAAAGGAAATTGGCGCAAAAATTCTGGAGCGAGGGGAGAAGATACCGCTGCTAAAGACACGATGGAAAGAAGAACCCGTTGGAGCACATATTCTTCCTAGATGGGGTTGTATTCCTATACGGTTTCACTAACAATGTGCAAACTCAAATTATCGCCACCACATTGACCGTCATAGCCCTTGATTGGTTTTACAGAATCCCACCAAGAACCATCACGAGTTATGAGGATATGAGAAAAAAAGTTAGAAAAGGACTACTATGGACCACAATCATGTGTATTCCATCAAGCAAGAGAAGAAGAAAGAAGAAAGGGTTGAGAGACTTCATGTAGAGTGATAATGCATAAATACACTAGACCAGGAAAATACCGTAATATCTAGAAGAGGATCTTTAGAATGGGTCCCTCGTAAAAGAAGACCACAAACATCCTGCCATTCGAATGACTAGTGAAGGATCAAGAAATGACTCGCGCAGTACGAAGGGTTTCTCTGATACAACCAAGCGTCTTAATGACCCACTTGGAAGAATCACGCGTGCCACAAAGAAATGCATGTGATTATTAGTACCATCCATATTCAAATCACATGCGACCCTCATTAAACCCTGTCAGCAGATACAGCTCCTACGGGGTAGCATTAAATAACCCCCATACCCATCATTGAAGACATCCATGTTGTTACACTCTTAATACCCCCGAACTCCTATAAATAGAGGGGAATCCTTCATTTGTAACCAACTCAAATACAACAACGTACTTGTATTTTAAATTCAGCTAAAGCAATATATCTCTTTTAGCATTCTTGTATTCTTATCTTTTTACGCACTTAAAGGGGCTTCATAACCTAAAACCTCCTGCATATGCACACTTATATCTAAACACTTTATCTCTATGAATCACGGGAATCACGTTCCGAATCACGTCTCTCACGATAATTAAGGAATTTGTGTTGTCAAAGAGGTTAAACACTGATTTGCTAAAGATTGATAATACTAAAGGAGAAATCGTGGTAAACATGGTGTTTGAAGCCTCTATGAACTGTCACTTTTTAACAATGCTAATTGAAGAGAACCCGAAGTCTATCGACAAGATCAATGAATTAGCATGTGAAGTCGTACACATGGAGGAAATGGAAGTTACTAAGGCTGTTAAGAACCCTCCGCAAAGCATAAGAAGGGGAAAGGACGATAAAAGTTGGAACATGTTAACAAGTTTGTTATTTTAACCAAATTAACGAGATTATAAGGGTTGGAATGCCCTGTTCGAAAGTTCAGAAGAGTGCTTATGACGAAAACATCCCTCTTTTTATTCACTGAATCTTGCTTTGAATCTAACTTGCTTGTGTGTGTTTTTGTGTGTGTATTTATGAGCATGTCCTCTAATTAACAATGAGGATACCCCTTTTATAGAGGTATTTAGGGACAAGTGTCGCTGTGTATGTGTTTAGTAAAGTACAAGTGTCGAAATATGCATGGGAAGATATATACACTTTATCTTTAAGTCATTTATCTACTAGGCACTGACTGTGGCGAATTCTTATCCTTTCCGATGACTTTTAGGAGGTTCCGATAAGCTGACTCTTGGGTTCTTTTCTCCGATAGGCTGGATCTTTTGGGAGAGCTTTATAAATGAGATTGGGTATTCGTCCGATACCATCATAGTTTCGATAGGGGTCTATTCTTGCGATTTGGGCTTCGTGATATGTACTCCGATAGATGGTTGACTTCGATAGGGATCTGTCCTTGTGTCTTATTCTTTGTAGCATGTGCTTCGATGGCTTTTCGACCTCGATATGGCGTTGTTCTTGTGTTTCATCCTTCGTGACATATTTTCCGATGGCTCGTTGCTTTCGGATTGTTCAGTGAGGGGATGTTCTCGTATTTTGGGGGACTCGGGGTCCTCGTCTTGGCCCCTCTTGGCGCTTTCGATGGATATCGGAGTCCCGCGGGTCCATCATGATTTATTCTTTTTCCGATGCCGCGTGGATATCTTATTTTTATTCATCGTGACTTTCCAAGGGACGCTTAAGTGCCTCTTCGCGGTGTCGCTTTTTACGACTTTGGGTTTGCGATACTCGGTGGGCCCTCACGATACTGCTTGGCATCGGGAGTTTAAGTGACGATAGTATCATCCTTAGGTTAATCCCTATATTTTAGGGTTAACGTTTTGGTTAATCCCTACATTCATTTTTTAGGGTTCACAATATTTATAATATATGCACCATTGTCAACTTACAATAAAGTTTTCGTGTATATATTTATATATAAGCACTCTACATATAGTTGTATATATGAATACACCAAGTACAAGTTCAATCACACTGAATCCATAAGCATTGCCACCTTATATTTGTGATAAATGTAAAGTATTAGATAAAAAGGTATTTCATTGAGTAATTAGTAAAGTGAATTACAAGGATATATATACAACTACAAGAGTATACAATAAGGAAAGATTCTTCTATCTAAGTATGGTAAAGATAACTATCTAAGTATGGTAACGATAGACTAGAATCCTTTAATCAGGGGAAGAAGATTCCGTAGTATCTTCCTTCCTAATACGCCCCCTCAAAATTGTCGTTCCATCGGCTAAGGCAATTTTGGAACGTAAGGAGATGTACCGCGGCCGATGAAGTGCCTTTGTGAGGATGTCGGCGAGGTGGTCATGAGTGCATTTGGAGACGACATCCCGAACAAAATGAATATCAATGGCGATGTGCTTCATCCGTGAGTGTAAGACCGGATGCAGAGAAAGGTGAGTGGCACCAATGTTGTCGCAGTAGATGGTCGGAGGTGAGGGGGTGAGACGTGAAGTTCGGACATAAGATTTTGAATCCAGCGAACTTCTGAGGTTGTAGTAGCGAGAGCCCGATATTCGGCTTCAGTCGAAGAGCGAGCAATGGCCCGTTACTTGCGTGAGCTCCAAGAAATTGGGTTGTTGCCAAGAAAAATGATGAAGACCGTGGTGGAAGAGCGGTCAAGAGGGTCGCCAGCCCAGTTCGCATCAGAATAACCACGGAGAGTAAGAGGAGAGTCACGTCGTATAAGAAGGCCGTGAGTGATAGTGCCTCTAAGGTACCGTAGGACCCGCTTAACCCCGGCCCAATGCACCTCGGTGGGCTTGGAGGCAAATTGAGCGAGGCGATTGACTGGAAAGGCTATATCGGGTCGTGTGAGAACAAGGTACTGAAGTTCACTAATTGCTTGACGATACAGACTGGGATCACAGTCGGGAGAGGATTCTCTGAAGGTCGAGGCGGCATTGGAGGCCATAGGGGTTGAGACACTTTTGGCTCCTTCCATGTGATGGCGGTGAAGGATGTCACTGATATACTTGTGCTGAGAGAGGGGAAGACCTTCCTTACACGGTAATGCCTCAACGCCGAGAAAATAGGAGAGTGAACGAAGATCCCTGATTGCAAAGGACGACTGAAGGCGGCGGATAAGCGATGAGATAAGAGCGGGGTCCGTGCCAGTGAAGATAATGTCGTCTACATATACCAAAAGAAAGAGGACGGTGGAGCCGCGACGAAAGATAAATAGGGAGATATCGGATTTGGACTGAAGAAATCCAATCTGAAGTAGTGCATCACGGAGAGCCTGAAACTAGGCACGGGGGGCTTGCTTGAGCCCATAGATAGATTTTCGAAGGCGGCATACGTGGGAGGGTCGAGAGTCGTCAATGAAACCCGAAGGTTGCTCCATAAAGACCTCTTCAGTGAGATCACCGTGAAGGAATGCGTTGCTTACATCAAGCTGGCGTTGTATGAAATAGTTTATGTGATTAAATAGTTTATGTGATTAAAGTAAACTAAGTGCCTTCGAGTGTTGCTCACAACAACATTGTTGATGGTGATCTTGTTTGTCTATAGTATGATTTTTGGTGAATACTTCTATCTGAGGACGTGGTACATGAATAGCCTTATGAAATAACGTCTGACAGCTCTGTAGATGTTAATGCAATGCGTATAACGAGTGACTGCCTCCGCTAGCTCTGGCTATTCCTTCGTCTGATTGTATGTCATTAGCTACATGTTTAATATGGTGTTTTGTTTGTCGTTTCAGTGTTGGTTGAAGAAGCAGAAGGATACCTTGATCCCCGATAAGCAAGACACAGGAAATAAAGTAATGTGGACTTCTGGTCTTGTTTTTGGAAGGGGAGAGGTACATACATAATATTTCCATGTGACTGGTTTTCATTTCTGTTGGAAATGGGTCGCGGGTCGCCCATGTGAGTTGGCCCGATCCATTGTATTTGAATTTGAATTCAAATATGGGGAGTAGTTTTCTTCCATTTTAAATAGAAGAAAATATCTAACTTTTCCCTCCAATCCACATAACTACCAAGAGTAGTTATCTCCAGATTTTTCTTGCTAAAGAAAACACACAAAATGCAGAAAATAAATCAATTTTCCTGCATAAATGTGAGCATCATTTTAGAAGATCATAAATGAGTATTTTGAACATATTTTACCATGAAAGAAGGTTCTTGGGTTGTGGCAATTGATTCCCTTCCATTTGTGATCGGAATCTGACATTTATCGAGCGTGAAAGCGGATCAAAACATCATGGAATCAAGCGGGTTAAAGATCAAATTCATGGAGCACCATGAAACCCATTTTATACGGGTTAAAGGTTAGTAAATTTCCTTCAATTTCGAACAAACGTGCATTGGCTGTAATTAATGTTTGAGCTTCATTATTTATACTTTACTATGTTGTTTGTTACTTGATTGAGTATATTCTACTTATATGTTATCCCTTTGTTAATTTTTTCGTGTATGATTGTTCCTGCTACTATAATTTGTCTGCCCACTATGTTTATCTTTGGTTCTTTGTGGAGTTTATGATTCTTTGAATTCCGAATACTAATTCAAGTTTCTTTTTTTCTTGAAGGGCATTGTTGGTTTAGAAACAGAGTATGGTACCCTTCACATCAAGGTATGGTTTCACTCCTCACTATGTAGCAAAGCAATTAGTTTTACTCTAGGGTAATATTTTGATTACCATAAGGATGCTCTGTCGAACTTTTTAGTATATCAGCCTTTTAGCTTTATGGGTTTTATCTGATTCGTTGTAAGATGAACAATTTGTTATGGGGGTATATGTCTTTGATTATACTTTTGCCGCAAAGCATTTTTCAATTTGCTCTTACCTAGAGAACAAATAAGGTAGTCACTAAAAATACCAACCTGACACGAATGTAGTTACATCGACAATTTTGTGATTGTTTCCATTCATCTTTACCCATTTCTCATTTGGTGTTACTGATTCTTATGTAAAAAATTTCAGCTCTTACCTGATTGCTCACCACATTCAGTTGCCTACATCCTAGAGTTGTTGGCACTGCGCCACTGTGCTGGTTGCCATATTTATCGGGCTGAGGGTCGAGGTCATTCTTGGGATACGCGGGGAACTCACATCAAAGATGTAAGACATTTAGTTTATTTCCCTGCTTTTCCAGCAATGTAGTTTACTCTCTGTCTAGAAATAATTTACAGTTTATATTGATTTATTCACAACAACAGTTCATCAGTCATTACTATGCTTTCTGTTTGCCATCAATTGGCAAAATGTGGTTTCCTGTTGTTCCACTTGTATTAACTCTAAACCCTTGAAAAATACTGCTTTACACCTCTCCGTGTTGTGTTTAATCACAAAGACCTTCCCTCCTATTCAAATAATTCCAAAATCATCCCTTGAAACTATCAACTAAGTACACATAAATTCCTCTGAGAATTGAATGATTATAGATACACTCTTTGAAGTTTGGAAAACATCACAGATAAGGTCCCTATTTCATGTTGTTTAAGTTTCTACAAGTGTCTCTATGGTCGGCAAACCTCAGTAGAGACTTTGTAGGTAGACCAAACTTCATGTTGGAGCACTGACCTGCGGCTCTTCTGACATTTTCAGGCATCGTTTGGCCCTCCGTTTGCTCTTATTCAAGGAACTCTAGAAGCCCAAGGAACAACGTTTACCAAGATTGAAACGGAGTATAGTCAAACAATTAGAAGGGGCTCGGTAGCATGGGTTGGGTCTGGCCCTGAGTTCTTTATAAGCTTAGCAAATCATGAAGAGTGGAAAAAGTCGTACGCCATATTTGGCTCAGTACTTTCAGAAGACATGGTGATTGCAGAGAAAATTGCTAAACTTCCCACAAAATCAGATGTCTGGAACAATATTAATGTCTCAGTTTTAGAAAAGCCTGTATCCGTAAAGCTGGTAAGAATTAAAAGATCGGTCATGGCGACGTAATTCTACTTGTTGGCTTGAAGATACCTCAACTCTCATATCTGCTTTACACACCCCCCTTCTCCAATTTTGCATAGTGCTGTGTGACATTGCCTTTCGTGTTGGTTTGTGGAAATAACTAGATCTATAATTTTAATGGAAGCTGATGTATCGTGTGTGTGTGTGTTTAATCCAAAGTTTTAGGCCAATCGAGTATCATGGAGCCATGCTACTTCAATCTTTATGGGTGATCTCAGGTATTTAACGTATATTTTGAAGTGTGTGGACCAATTATCCCCTTCATAATTTTATATTTTAAGAGAAGACACAGTTCGTATTCCCGTGTCCAAATCATAATCACACTCATCAGAAGAAAAACAAAACCCATAGAAAAACCACATTACAGGGCAAATCATGGAATTCTATAAATTTGCATTAAACAAACCAAGGAAGAACTCTTGCCCCGTGCATATCTATTTCTTATCAAGTTGAGGGTAAAAGTGGTCTTTTGTGTTGCTATGCGCACGTAACATGACGAACAAACAAGAAATTATGGTGATTTAAGGTGATAAATCAATTAACATGGAACATAATTATCATACCAAACATCTTACTGATTGCAAAATTTAAATACACCTATTCACAATACACCAACAAACTGGTTATGGCATCCAAAATTATTTTATTCAAAAGCATCCAACATCACCATACAACACAATGTGTAGAACCTCAAATCAGCTATACTAACTTCAAAAACAGAAAACGCTAGTAAAGATTCTAACGAGCCTTCTGATTACATTCCCTTTTGGTCCAGCCAATGTAAAACCCCGTGGCGTCGCAATACCCCATTTTTCTTTCTTCTTTTAAATTGAAAGGGTTATAAACACTTTTATTAAATGTTTGAGTCCTTTCTCCACTTAAGAGAATTGAATGTCAATTAAAAAGCTTTAGCCTCAGCGAAAACGTGCTACTCCTACTGAGACTGTTGTTGATTTTCATATTTTTCTTTGTCACTTTGATGCTATCAGAGATTGACGGAGAGCTACTCATTGATTAACTCTCTCATGCTCTACGACATTGAGGGAAAGACTTCGTAGAGTCACTGCGCATTTCTTCTATAAACAATGCACCCACCTCGGTAATATAAAAAGCATTCGTAGATCGTTCCTCCTTTGCTTTTGCTAAAGATGGCATTCTATTAGAAATGAAATTGTGCAAACCCTATTCATGTGCAACTCCTATTCGTCTATTATGAAAGAGCGATAACTTCCTTGGGTCGAAAAAAGATTCTGAACACGGCTGGTCAAAGTCTATCTTGTCTTTACCACGTTCCTTGGCTAACAATAATGTCAGCTTTGCACATATCCACGAGTTCTTCAATTTGCTTTCTAGTCATAGAGTTATTGCTCACAACTCTTGGATGATTTGCAAATTAGATTGTACTCTTATTTATATTGATAAACCTTCTTAATAAACGTTGAGGACCAACTTGATATAACGAATATGGATGTATTTTTACACTTTCGTACAAACTTCATAAAAAAATTCATTAACTCTAGAAGATCTTTCGCTCTTTCTTGATAAACATTGAAGACCAGATGTAAGACATTTAATTTATAGCTAAATCTTATTCCGTAGCAAAATCTCAAAATCGCTAGCTGATAGCAAAATCAGCTAGCAAAAATAACATAACACAGGTTTTCAGCTGTTGGTGTTGAAGCTGGCATATAGAGAGCGAAAACAGAGCCGCGTACCACGTGGATTTCAGATAGCGAAAATTCTATTGCCAGAAATCAGCTAGCGAAAATGCGCTTTCAGTGTCCACGTGGAAAATCAATTTAGTATCAGACATTACGTATTGTATTCAATTTATAGGGCGCAAAACTTCGTTTTAGAAATAACTTTTCACTAACTTATTTTCATTTAGAAATATCTTTAATTTATTATTAAAATACATAGGCCTTAAAACACCAATATGCAAATAGAACTTACACAAAAGAAAATACAAATGTTAAACTTCCAACTTAAAGAAAAATATAAACATGTTTAAGAATTATACAGTTTACATTAACTAAGTATGTACCACGAAAAGTGTTGTTTGTTGGACGCTCCATTAGAGAGAGATGGGAGATCTGGAAAGGGGTTACTAACTACTAATCCCCTGCAAAGTAGAAAGGGAAACAAGTTATTGATAGTGTATTCTACTGGTAACAAAAATAAATTTCATTGTCTTTCAGGAGAAAAAAAACCGCCAAACGTAACCGTTTTTTCTCTCTAGCAAAGAAATAACCGCTATGTCTGAAACACCATCCGACATGGAATCAACTCTGGTACCAGTACCGCCACAACCACCGGATTCCGACTTTCCCGTCTTCAACGCGCAAAGGATCATGTCTAAAGATCCTCCCCACATGCGGAATCAGAAACAACAACGGCATTCCAATGGCAGTGGTGATGTTCATGTCAACATGCTAAAGTTAGGAACTGCTGGTGATCAAAACAAAACGATGCACTCTTATGCAAGCATGGTTACACACAACATTAAACTCAAAGATGTTCGTGTGGATGAAGCAAAAACGGCTGAAGAAAGGGAGATGATTGAAATCAGAGAAGCAGATCAAAATATCCCTTTCAAACAAGTTCATCTCAAAAATGAACTAAAGAAGAAAATGTATCAGCAGTGGGAGGATACTATTATTATCCACATTCTCGGCAAACCATGATACCTAACTACATTGCAAAACAGACTTGACATCACGTGGAAACTCCATAGTGAGTTTGAGTTAATTGATCTTGAAAAGGGCTATTTTTGCATGAAAGGATTGTCTGCACTCAACCGATAAATGATTCTAACACAAGGTCCATGGCAGTCGGCATAAAACTTCATGTCCATAATGAAATAGTCCTCTAACTTTAGGGCAAACATTGATGTTGTTGATAGCACCATCACATGGGTACGCATTCTCAACCTCCCAATAGAATATTTAAGGGAATCAGTTATTCTGACACTTGCTTCTTGTATTGGAGATCCCATCAAAATTGATGGTAATACTTTCAATGCAACAAGGGAAAACTTTGCAAGGTTCTGTGTTCAGATCCAAACTGACAAACCTCTTGAGTTAGGGATCTAGATTGACAACAAAGTTTATCAGGTGATGTATGAGAACATCACAAGTCTATGTAGCACTTGTGGCAGAGTTGGTCATACCAAGGGAACATGCGAGTTCACAAAGAATAAGGAATCTGATCAAATTGTTGATAACATGCAAGAACAAGATGAAGCTACTACTGATGCCACCAAGCATTCCGATTGGTTAACTGATAAAGCTAAAGGCAAAGAATTTGGCAACTGGATGCTGATCAATAGGAAGAAGAGTCAAAATGTTCACAAAGTAGTGGAGAAAACAAGTGACAGGAACAAAGGCAAAGATATAGCTTCCGTAAAGAAGAAAGGAAAGGAAAATGTTGAACCATCTCCAGGTAGTTGGTAAACAAGGGAACAAAGGGACACGTGTTCTCCCTGCTTCTCTCAATCCAGCATTGAGACAGAACGTGCATAAAACCAATCGTGCAGCAGTTACTAAAGTTAAAAGAATTCCAAAAGTCTCCAGTAACTCTTCAGGTTACTTAAACTCAAAAGTTAACTCTTCAAATTATTTTGCAATTCTTTCATCCTTAGATATTGGTTAGTCATCTATCAGTTCAATCCACAACAAATCTGAAACTTGTCATGATGAACGGGTTCGAATGGGAGTTCGAAGACCTGATGCTACCATGGGAGTTCGAAACATAATTCAGTCATTTTCAATGCCCCTCTCTGATATTACAAACAGAGACATGGAACATAACGATGAGAGTAGTGGAGATACCACCAACAGTATGGGAGATAGAAGCCTCTGTCCACATGATCAATCAAGGGAATGGCAATCACCGTTGGTGGCAAATATTCAAGTTGACAGAATGAAAAAAGACCAGATAAAGAACTCTAATGATGGAGAGTCCGAGTCAGTTGTTAAGGACATGGAGAGGGATTCAGATTGAGAATCCCATTCACCCTACTCACCTGTATAATCCACATATGAAGATTATATCCTGGAATTGCCAGGGAGCTAGAAATGATGAATTTAGAAGGAATTTCAGAGACATGGTGAGATTTCATCAATCTTCTGTTGTATTTGTATTAGAAACTAGAGTTAATCCTGATCAGGCATGGGATATAGTCTCTTTCCTTGGTTATAACTCTTATGAGATTGCCCCTGCTATTGGTATGACTGGGGAGATATGGATGTTATGGAATGACTATGAAGTAGATGTTGAGATTATCAGTACTGACTTCCAAGCTATTACTGCTATCATTAGATCAGTTTCCTATGAGGAGTGGAAAGTTACTGGTATTTATGCTTAGCCCAGAAAATTTGCTAAGATTAGTGTTTTTGATAGCCTAATCAAGGAATCTACTAGAGATACTATTCCTTGGTTGGTGACTAGAGATTTTAATGAAGTGAGTTATGGTCATGAGAAGAAGGGAGGCAGAACTAGAAGTGTCAGCAGACTGTAATTCTTCAACAGTTTCATTAGTGATTGTAATTTGGTTGATCTTGGGTTTGTTGTTGGTCCAACTTTCACCTGGTCCAACAAGAGAGAGAGGCATGAGTTTAGATTCAAGCAAGATTAGATATTGCCCTCGCAAATCAACGATGGATGGAAAGATTTCCTGAATATGAGGTGGAACGTCTACCTAAAACTCACTCAGATCACAATCCTCCGATTGTTAGATGTCTTGGCAGAGAGAAACACACTGAGAAGAGACCATTTAGGTTCCAAGCTATGTGGTTCTCACATGAAGAATGTGCCTTCCTGCTGCAAAATATCTGGAAGAAAAGAGCAACATCCTAGAGGCTATTGAGGAAGTGCCAAAAGTCATTGAACCATGAAATAAGGCCACTTTTGGTAATATTTTAAAAAAGAAAAGTAAACTTAAAGCTAGACTTATAGGCCTTCAGAAATCTTTAAGCTCCAGACCAACTTCCTTCCTCTGCAATCTGGAAGAGACACTCATGAGGGAGTATAATGAGGTGCTAAGACATGAGGAACTCTTTTGGTACCAGAAATCAAGAGTCAAGTGGATTAAGAAGGGTGACAGGAACACAAAGTTCTTCCACAAATCTACCCTTAATAGAAAGAAAAGTAACACACTATTAAAATGTTCAAAATTGAAGGGATGCGGGAGAAGAATGATGTGGGAGAAGAATGAGAACATCTTGAAGGATCACACAAGAGAATACTTCTTCAAACTATTCACTGGAGGATGTTCAACTGGAAATCAACAAGATACTCAGCTGCTTCCTGTTTCTATTTTTCAGTTCCATCTGGATTCTGATGAACATAACATTCAGTGTGATGTGCTAGATGCTAATGAGATCAAGAAGGCAGTGTTTTCCATGGATCCTATGAAAGCCCTGGACTAGATGGGCTTCAAGACATTCTTTTTATAAAAAAATGGTGGGAATGGTTACAAAACTCTGTTGTTGCATTTGTTCAAGATGCCTTTCAAAGTCAGAGTTTTGACAAGAGAATATGTGAAGCATTTATCTGTCTTCCCTAAGATCCAGAACCCTGTCATGATTTATCAGTTCAGACCTATTGCACTATGCAATGTCCTCTACAAGATAATTACTAAGTGCATCACTACAAGACTGAGAGATCTCATGCCAAGACTAATTGCTCCTAATCAGTCAAGCTTTATTAAAGGAATAAGTACTCAAGACAATATTCTTGTACTTCAGAAAGTGTTGCATTCCCTTAGATCAAAAAAGAAAAACAAGGTGGGATGCATGATCATGAAGTTAGACTTAGAAAAAGCATATAACAAGGTTAACTGGAGTTTTCTCAGAGAAACTTTAGTTGCTTTTCTTTTCCTGACTACCTAGTTGAGCTCATTATGTATTGTGTTGCAAATGCTGCTACTAAAATATTGTGGAATGGTAGTTCCCTGGAAGCTTTCCCTCATCACCGTGGATTAAGACAAGGTGATCCATTATCACCTTATCTTTTTGTTCTATGCATGGAAAGATTGTCTTATCTGATTACTGAGGAGATGGAGAAGGGTGCATGGAAGCCTGTCATTCCATGCATGAGAGGAGCTGCTCTATCATTGCTGATGATTTGATTCTGATGGGCAAAGCCACTTCTGGAAATGCCCTCATCATCAAGAAAGTTCTTAATGAGTTATGTGATGCCTCTGGACTGAAGATTAATCCCCAAAAATCAAAGGCATTCTTCTCTAAAACCTTTGGTTCTAGCATTAAGAGACAGATAAGTGGGATTCTGGGATTTGGTCAAACTCCAAACCTTGGGAAATATCTGGGAGTAAAGCTGGTCCATGGAAGAATTACAAGGGAAACTCACATGAAGTTGTTTGACAGAGTGATGAGCAGATTTGGAACTTGGAAAATCAAGCTCTTAAATCTTACTGGAAGAGACACACTCATAAGTTATGTCTCTTCCTCTATGCCAGTCTATACCATGCAATCATCATGGTTACCAACCAATGTTTGTGAGAAAATTGACAGACTCAACAGAAGCTTCCTCTGGTCCTCTGATGTTGATAAGAAAAAACTTCACTTAGTGAATTGGAACAAAGTCATAAAGCCTAAGGAAGATGGAGGTCTTGGCATCAGATGTGCTCGCAACATTAATGAATCCTCGCTTGCTAAAGTTGCTTGGAAGATCCTCAATAAAGAAGAGACAATCTGGGATAGTTTCATGAAGGCTAAATATTTGAAATCTCAAAATTTCAATAACTACAAGTGCAAGGGGACTGATAACCCGACATGGAAGGGAATTATCCATTGCTTAGCACTCATGAAACCTCACTTGAGATGGAAGATAGGGAGAGGAGATCAATCTTCTTTTGGTTTGATAATTGGAGGGGAGTTGGGAATCTCTGTAATGAAGATGTAGTTATTCCTCCTGCTGACAAAGAACTGGTTCTAAGAGATTTGCTGGATGAATTTGGTGATTGGAAGTTGGATATTCTTCACTCTTCTTCACCACAAGGAATTGTTCAAGATATCACCTCTAGAAGGATTAGTTGCTTGATCAAGAAGACAAACTTTTGTGGAATGGCACCTCAAGTGGTCAATTCATACGCCAATCAGCTTACAAGCTGTTCCAGGCAAGACACTCAACAACAAGTGGTCATCTTGCTACTTGTGCATGGTTATGGGAGACTGATCTTAGCTTCAAATTCCAGCATTTCCTGTGGCTACTTGCTCAAGAAAGACTACCAACAAACTCTACTAGATTCCAGAGGAGAATTGCACTGTCAACAATGTGCCCCTTATGTGATGCCACAACAGAAACTGGTTTAGATACTGTGAGGCAGCCAAAAAGATTCGGAAAAAGATTCTATCTCTTGATGACTTAAAGAATTTTGAATCTCTGAGTGATTAGGTATGGTTGAAAGAGAACCTGACTAGCTTACAGTTCATTAAGATCAAATGCTAGTTGGAAATGGATGTTCATGTCTGTCTTGTGGATATGCTGGAAACACCGCAATTCCAGGGTGTTCCCCAAGAAAGAAAATAATGTTGAAGGGAGACTCTTTCAAATTAAACAACTTAGTCATGACCTCTTTCAGGGAAGGAGGAAACTCAATGTTCTTGGAAAAAATGATGCATGGAAAAAGCCTGAGAATGGATGGATGAAACTAAACATTGATGGGAGTCTGATTCCATTGCAAAATATTGCAGGTGTCCTACGTAATCATAAGGGTGAATGGTGTCTCCTACTATGGATGAAGTTGAGCTCTTAGCATTAAGGAAATGACTGATGACTGCATGGGAGCAAAGGATTGAAAGGATTGCCATTGAGACTGATTCTTTGACAGTCCACCGCATGGTTTCAGGATTACATGATGCACCTCACAAGAACTTGATACTCTGGTGAAGGAATGCAAGGAACTCATTCGCAAACCTTGGACCACTACGTTCAAATGGATCCCAAGAGCGGCCAACAAAACGGCGAATGCACTTACTAAGCTTGCTTTAGATTATAGTGAGAGTGTTATCCTTTGGGATACACCCTACTACTTGTATTTCTGGTTTTATTACTAGGAATATGATGTAACTGCACTTGCATTGCTCTTTAATTATAATTTTTTTTAAATTGCTTATTTAAGTCAAATTCTACGTATTCTCTAAAACTAAAACAAGTCAACATTTTTCTACTAGACACTTGCATATATAAACCTACGAACAATATAATCAAAATAGTTTTTTTTTCTAAATTAAATGCCATTCATCACCCTTTTTCTTCAAATTTCTCCAAACTATAAAACAGTACTATAGATGAAGAAAGAAAGACTATATATATTACTTTAGTTTAATTAATTTGGCTATGTGAAGGTCATATCAAGATCATTAGTCTAAACCTTTGTACTTAATAAGTACTCATTTTAAACAATACAACTTTTTCATCTAAAGATCATTAATTAGTATACAGTATACACACCACGAAACCATGAGCCCCCTATTACGTATATCGATTCAATTTTAGTCCTTATTATTGCATGATAAATCCATTTCAAACGACAACACTCGCACACTCGCTTTTATCATCGTAAAATAAAATACCCCATGAATAAATAATTAAATACCATATATATATATATATATATATATATATGACCCGTGCCGGGTACAGTACCTGTTGGATTGCAATGGTAAAACACTTGGAATGATAGCTTTACGTAAGATTTAGTGAGCGAGTGGATGGATAGGTACTCAACAATACTGTTCCCTGCAGTTTCTTGCTCTCCTACAACTAACATTACAAATGAAGTATTCCACCTTAGGTTTCGATCTAAGCTCAACCAGAAAGCCACTTATATAAGAATAACAAAGATCATACAATCTTTTATTTAATCTTCTCACAAACACATAACTTAACTTAAAATGACTGGCAGAAACACATTATGAAACACAGACATAATTTAAGTTAAATTGACCAGAAACTATCTTCGGCACGGCTTTGAAGAATTTCATAAAGATTCTTGCAATTTATGCAAATACAATGAAGAAATGCGGAAAATAAATAAAGAACATTACAGAGGGCAATAGCCCTGTTACATCTTTACTTTAATGATAACATAAAGTATAATCTTACACGCCCTACAAGATCCTGCCATGTACTCAGCAACTAAAATGGGTTCTTCTAAAGCAAGGTTGGATACTTGGCATCAAGAAAATCTCTCAAAGACTTTGCCGCTTTTTGTCCTCCCATTAACTCTGCTAGCTTCTCTATCGGAAGAACGGCAAGTTCTGCCAAGCTATTGCAACCATCCATTATTGACCTGTAATTCGAATCTGTAACCCCTGGTAGCCGTCTAAGGAACTCGACCGCTGACGTGTTGAAATTCTCAGCCCTGCCAACAAAAAAGAGTAGCCGATGTTCAAAACTGTATCCTTGACTACGGAAGAACACATACTGCCCGTCTAAAACCAATGTGCTGTTATAGACATTTTAGTGGCCTACATTATTTCAAAATAATTGCATTAAACTAGTCATGCAATTGGAATTTTAACACCAAAATCAATTACTGTTAAAAAATATAGAAGAATATAGCCTCAATGAGCTTAAGCACTTATTGAGATGGTCATTCAATTTTTATTTTAGATGAAGGGTAGAAATTTAGCACAAGAGCATCACCTAATGTCATTCTCAATTACACCCTCCTCCGATGGGACGCCAACTCTAGTTGCCTTCGCTTCATCTGGTTCATCCTGGTTTGCTTTTAGAGTAGCAAAAGTTTCGGCTGTAGCATGCAAACTGCGAGACCAGAGAATACGCAGTCGAGGAAAATGGAGTACAAGCAAGGAAAGCTTTGATATGATATTAGTTGATGCAACCTCATCACTGATATCACTTACAGACTGCAAATATAAACCACAAATTGTGTTGAAAAAATTAAAAGGAGCTACTTTCTAGTCGTGAAACCAATCAGAAATCAAAGTACCTGAAATGAAAAGCTTTTATCTTGAGAAAACTCGATAAGAAGAACTGGAATACGATAGTAACGTGACATCATTTCCACCTGGTTATATAAACGACCAGATGCAAAACTAGCGAAAAGATCCTGTATACTCTTACGTTCGACGCATATCAATGGGGATAATATGTAGTCTCCTATTTCCAGAGTCACTGGTACAATTCGCATGCCTTTTTGGTGCAGCACATTGGGGAGGCTGCTCATAAACTCTCTCATGTCCACTATGACCTAGACAAATACCAAATAATACTCAAAAGATGGCACAAATGGATTTTATGATTAAAAAGATTTTTTCCACCGACCTGCGTTTCCTTCTCTACTCCCTTCCTTCCACCTGCTTTTCTTGTAATCAAGTTTTGGGCACTGACTGATTGTTGATCCTGGGAAGAGTTCACTCCTAAAAATTCCTCATCCTGGTTGTTATCCAAAGAATAATCAAATCAATTATGAAGGAAACTGAGTATATCAAACCGGGGGAAAACAACAATTCAGTAACATGAAACTATTTAACAGAGTGATAAGACAGTAAGTACAGCGTTGAAGCAAACCAAAAAGATATTAGGTGGTTCAGGTTAATCTTAAGTTCGATCTCTTTAGGCAAACAGTATATAGGCACTAATGGCTAAACTCACGTATGATCAACAAATAAGCGTTACTCATGTTAAATATTACATACTGTATAATAGAGCCTTTTATTTGCATAAATCTTTTTTAAGTAGATGCAACTATTAAGTAAAATCTTGTTGACTAGCTTTCTAATCCTCGAGCAAAATGCACAAGATTGCATGTTTTGTTATATCAGTATTGGATTTATTCCAATTAATTGCATCTTATTTCTAATTAACTTTGACTTATCTTACTTGTATTTAAGAACTAACTTCATAGCATTAGGACTTGCATTTTAGAAACATATATCTTAAGAATGACACCACAAATAGCAACAACAATGTTACTCTCAGCTTCCTTGCATGTGAACCAATTTGGAGCACCAGAAGGGTAGAAGCTATAGTACAGAAGTTATTTTGGCAATTAAGAATATTATAACATGGGTGATTTTCTTAATTCACAGAGTATTTCTGCACAAAGATAGACTTGAAGATTACTTAATAGTATTGATGTTAAGCTCTTGAATCGCTTGCATCATGTAAATCACATAATGTTTAACTGTGATGCTAGTGATAGATCCAGAATGTTCTTTTAAAGGGTGTCAAGCCGTACACATGGTATCGAAGCAATAATATATCAATTTCACATAAGCTCAAAAAATGTAACGAGATAGTGTTCTAAAAAGATTAGCCTTACATCTGTGTCGTGACTTCATATTCTAAATTGATTTCTTAGTAGGTGGTGCAGCAAATTCTGAGCATCTCTTGCAGCTCAATATCGGTATCTGAGACACATATGGATTCCATACAAACTTTATATAGCTAAAACATCAAAGTGCCAAAGAAAATTACTTGAAAGAGCACTAATCAAGGACTCAGCATCAATTAATGCAAAATATAACCTCTGATTTGCAAGTTAGACTTAAGAGATCCGGATTGTAAAACTACAGCGAAGATGAAAGAATACAAATAGAGACACAAACAAACTTGAATGAAGACTGAATTTGTCTTCTTCCTATCAAATCAATACCACAAACATATCACATATTTCTTCCAGTAGTCTTGAAGTTCACATCGACTTTATGAGAGTACTTTAATTGGTACGAACTTGTTCTCATATATTGTATTGCCAGAAATAGTGTAGTATTACTCGGTGCTTTAGTAATTCTACTAATTAGGGTTACACCAAATCTTTTATTCGTAAACCGCCTTATGATGATTGGAAGAACAATATTATCTCCTCCCTTGTCATCTAACATAGTATCACACCCACAATTTTCTTAAAAGAAAAGATCTGGTGGGCCAAATGAATACATTCAGTTCACGCTCCGCTGTCAGCTGCATTACAATATGTGTAGTAGTTTAGTCAGGTATTTTATCTGTAAGAAGCTTAGAGCGCATTAATTCTAGCTTGAGGGTGTGCTAGAAATAGTTGGTATTATGAGGACACATAAGTCATTCTACTTATTAAGGTTACACCAAATCTAAAAATCTTGCTTGTATATATATCACCTTATGATGAATGGAACAAGAAGTTTCTCTCCTCTATTCATCTAACAGAATTAATTGTAGCATCAGCTTACACATTAACAAATGTAGTTTCTTGAAACCAAAACTACTAAAAGTACATACATGAAATATGTGGGTTTGGATGTGTGGATGAGGATGTACGCCTAGGCGGAGCAGAAAGTGGGGGAATGTCAATATCACCTTAATATCGTGCTAAGGATGGCGGTTCAAAACTTTCAAAGATTTTGTTTACGTTAGATTTCAGGAAAATTAACTAATATAAATATAGAAACTTAACCCACGAGTTTAACTCTGGAGATAAACACACGTAAGTGAATCTTAAGCTACCATTGTTAACATTACCGGCACTCCAATGTAAAGAAATAAATTGAATGATATTAATAAATCAGGTTATTAACCAAATAGCATATGGAAGGCATCCTGATGGAACATAACAAAGAAAGTTAATATATAGCTGTTTGCTAAAAAAATCCAAGTTATGAAAACATATATAATTGCATACCTGACCAATTGGGATCATCATCATAGATTTCTGCCTAATCAGGGATTCATATGCTCCATTTTCTCTACGTATACTCGCCTCAAATTTTTGTACCTCAGTAGAATCTTCATAGAATAGAAAGTACACTTTCAACTTCTTGGAGGGATTCTCAGATTTGTAAATTTCAATTTCTCTGACAAAAGCCATGTCAGGGTGGTAAACTATTATAGCAGATGGCTGTAAAACATCAAGTATATTCTGATTAGTCTCCAGGGCATGGAAATGCACTGGTGGGAGCCGGCTAGTTGAATCTGGTTCACGACTATGCTTCCGAAGAATTGTATCCATATGCCTTTTAAGCTCATTTCCAGGAAGATGTCCTGGAGATGAGGAGTTCTCATCATTTTTTTTGTCTTCATGGTTTGAGCAAGGAGTGGTCTCAGATTTAGAACCAGCTTTAACAATCATCGATTTTCTCTTCTTTCTTCCTTCGCTGAGTTCTTTATTACCTCCATCCTCTTCAGTATCCTCGTTGGCTCGTTTATTTACTTGATATGCTGCAGCAATCAGTGCATCATTTTCTTGCTTACTTACACTACCAGCTTCAGCTCTTTGTCCAGAAACAGTAGGTGCGACTCCATTAAGAATTCCAAAACCTTTAGGTGTTGGTTTAGGTTTCTTTTTATTAAATTTTGGTAAAGCTTGCAACTCCACTTTACTTAGCAAATATTTTCCCCATTCGTCTAGCATTACCTTCACAGGAAAACAAAAAGAGGGTTATCCAGTAAATTTTTTCAGACGAGATCTATAATCCAAATAGTTCTCGAATTTAAAACAAACAGCGGGTATTCCCAGGAAGAATTCCAAATAGAACTATTGGTTACTCTGATCTTGGGTGAATTTAAATCAACTATGATCAAAATTAAGCTCAGAATAAAAATTTATAAGTTCATCACATATCAAAATTATCCAAACAAGTACAAAGGATCTGTTGTTAAGAATTTCAAACCTTAGTTTCCAAGTCCTCCCATCGAACAGTTTCTTAGGGAAATTTATGATTAAAAGGCCCAGCGCAGGAGAAAAATACAAAACGTAATATACATAGAAATGGAAAAGACCACTTAAAGATATTTGCTACAGCGAACTAGCAATAGAGAAAGGATCTTTTTGTTTTCTTTTCTTGGACAATTCAGTAAAGAGAGTAAACTAAACATGATCTAGGCAGTTCAGGGTCCTTAAAACCTCTATTCTCTACATGTAAAAGGAATGATCTGCTTCGATGGCATGTGAAAAAACTCTGATACACACACACACACACACACACACACACACATATATGCACCTCTGATCAGATGTACTTAGAAAGAGATTAGCTGATTGGACAAGGGAAGTAAACCCTGTGCGCAAAGCACTCCCCTCCAGTGCGGGGCTAGGGACAGGGTGATCGTTTTGTATGTAGCCTTACCCTCGCAATTTCTTGCAAGGAGGCTATTCCCCAGGCTCAAACTCGTGACCAATAGTTCACCCGCAGAGCAATGTACCATTGTGCCAAGGCTTGCTCTTACTGAGTACTCCAACATAATCTCAACCAATAGCACTTTTACTAGGTGGACTATCTTCACAGATCATACGTTTTAACAAGCGTAACTTTATATGGTTATTTATAATACTTGTATTGCCCAGAGCACTATACAAAATAAGAACAGGTTGTGTAATTGTATCAGCATACCACCATGGTTAGGTACCAAAGATATGGTGAGAAGTTTATAGAGAGGGTTGGGAGAGTTTTAAAGTTCATAAACTTACTGGTAAATTAGTTTACGACAACAAAATTAGGCAGGTAATATTTAAAAATTTGGATGCAAAAAAACCTTGTGTGGGCCCCTAGTGATGCACTCTTCAAGCTGCATGCATGAGTGTTCATCCTTGCATGCCACTAGAACAATTCCATTCTCATCCCCTACATCTTCAACTATTTGTGCTTCTGCTGGCTGCCCTAGCTTCTGTCTTTCGTCTTGTATCTCCAAAAGAATCTCCTGAAGTAATAAATTAATTGAAAGAACCACATGACACACTTTAAAAGAAGAACAAGATTCTATTAGTCTCACTACTTTATTCCTCTTCACTAAATTTCCGATCGACACTTGAACACTAAATTTAAAATGGCACCAAGAAGTAAATATAGAACTCCCTTTAGTTAAATAGATCACTTGAGACTGATTGGTTAAGGGCTTAAAAATAAATTTCCGTTAGACTGGTTTTATTCGAACCAATGGGAGTTGGAATAAGACGTATAGAGCAAACCCACTCACACGCAAAACCTTCCACTTTGGTGGCTCCTCCAAGGTTTCCTCCAAAACAACGGTACTATTTGTACTTGCTGAAGAATCTACACATTTAAATAAGAAAATAAATCTCAAAATGAAAAGTTTGCTAGATTATTAATACAGTTTAACTGCTCATTATACAACCATTTCATGGGTATCAACAATCCACCATACAGTTCATCAACAATCAGTGCATAGTTGGAAACAAAATTGCATTAATTTCAGGGGAAGGGGGAGATTTCATCAAACCATCAAAATATTTTTACTTGTATCATGCAACAAAAGTTAACGAGGGCTAGAATAAGAAGTCCCCTGACAAAGGAAACTACAGAAAGAAAGAGCTAACCATCTGTGTCCATGTTGCTTCTGTCTAGTTTTCTCTTAGTGGCAGTTGAAGTCTTGCTTGATGTGATTGACTTCCCACCATCTGACCTACCAAAATGATACACCCGCTTCTTTGCATATTCAAAAATCTTGTAACTAGACTCAGCAAATATCCAAACGGATCGAAAACTCTCAGAGGCTCTAAGTGAGTCCAGATACTTCAGGTAAGTCACTGCATCATACCTATCAAAAAAGATAAGAGAAATTAACTGAAAATGGCTTATTTTTACTGAGCAACAACTGAGTCGCCCTTGGCTTGACAAGTCCCCCTACATTTTATCAATAAAACCCCATTTTCCTCTCTATTTTTTTCAAAGAAGATGCAAATATGGGGGCAAGAAGCAGTGCATGCAAATATGGGGGCAAGAAGCAGTGTACAACAACAATGAATATTTCTCTTGCAGTTGGGAGGTCATAATACAAATCAAACTACAATAGAGAATACAATATCGACGGCAGATTTTACCGTGAAAACCTTGCATTCTTTAGATCAACCAGTAACAGCACCGTGAACAAGTGCATGAGAAACTCAGAACTACAAGACCATGCCAATTTATTTTCATCTGACAGGTATCACGTTGCCAGATAAAATAAACACCAAAATAAAATGTTGAAACGGAATAGAACAAAACCAGTAAGAGTGAGTCCGAGAAAGAGACAAGAGTCATATTTTATGTCATAAAAGTTGCTGCTGAATCCCGGCATGCCAAACCCCTTGCATGTTTATACTTTGTTGAGATAATGTTTTTTACACTTCCAAAAAAGGCTTATATGCACGTGCCAAACTGAGGAAAGCATTTCTCAAGAGTGCAACACCTCAGCATTTTGCGCTATCAACTCTGATCAAAATTGGAAAATCGAGTTGGAGAACCAGTCAAGCTATCATATGATAAAAACTTTGCCTGGCACGAAAAACTCTTTTAATACATGGGTTGTTTGGTAACAATGTTTAGTATTTATTTCCACCATCTTCTGCAAGCTACTCCGAAGTGCAATCAATGCTCTTACCAAGCAGAGGAAAACATTTCCAGAGAGTGCAACTCCTCTGAGTTTACGCACTCAAGTCTCTCCTTTACTCTTGGTTCACAAGTCCTTCCTAAAAAAGCACGTCACTTGGACATGCATCCACATTTTCATGAAACATGTTAAATTCACGTAAAAACTCTTTTTGAGTAAATCTACAGGTTGGGAACTAATATAACACAAAATAAGCCCTTAACATGCCGTCTCCCCACTTGGCCACTAAATGTTGAGTTTGATTGCTGAGAAGTGGACATCATTAACAATCCTATACAAGACAAGCATATCACATGAAATTAACTGTGAAATTATAACAATTTTCTCTTATACTCCACTTAGCACGACCGATCAAAATGTCGTAAACTGAATAACCACAAAATACCTGGCAAGATAATCCAACAACTTCCGCAACGTCTTCAAATCTGAAACCAGCTGCTTCGTCCTCTTCCCTAGTATATGCCAGATAGGATCCAATTGTCTCCTAATGATCTCATCAAATGACTTAAACAAACCATTTTCTACGGTTAATTCTTCAACATCAACCTTGTTAGTCTTCCTCATCTCCTTCAAACATGCATCCATCACCTCGATCACTGCTTTCTGAATCCCAATCATGTAAGGTGACATGGGGATCCTAATATCTATTACTTCTGGTGGGTCCCTCTCCAAGTCCTGGGAAACGTAAACCTGAAAATGCCCAAAAAGAAAGATTAACAGTGAACAAATTGAACTTCGCAAGAAAAAAATGTTTAACATATGCAGAAGTGTGCACAGTAGGAATCCAATACTAAGCATGTAACATGTACATTATAGAGGTGCAAAAAGTATGGAAAAACCCATAACCTAAGCTCAATCCAATATAAAGCAACTAAAAGAGTTCAATAAAGCAACCAGATTCAGTTATCTTAGAAGCAGCACCCAAAAGGACAAATCAGTAGTACCCAAGGAAAGAAGTCTAGCAGCTGATCATAGCGATGAGCACTTGTCCGTTGAATCCAAGCTAACCGCCGAGAGTAGTCTTGTGCTTATTGGAATCAGAGCTTTTCAAGTATTCCCATAGTACTAAGAAGGTAAACCGAAAACAATCCATCTATCTCTGCTAACGAATGCTCCTACTTAGTAATACAAACTCCTATAATCAGAATCTCGGTAATGCACTACGTTCACGATACACAGTTTTCACCAAAATCTTACTTCCGAGTCATAATTAGAACTAAAAGTCACCAAAATGGTGTTCAAATAAAATGTGGAATTAGTAAGTAACCTGAAACCTAGGCCAGAGATGGAGTTTCCTGATAGAAAGGCACTTGAGAATCCGCTCGGCCTTGGCGAACCCGGACACCATGGCCTGGGGGCGGTCGGAGAAAGCCCTAACATAGAGAGACCGATTCGTCGACCTCAGAATCCGAACAATGAACGCCTCGGTGGAAGTATCCGTAACAGAATGCGCATTCAGCAGTATAATTCCCGCAAGGCTCGTGGTCGGGATGCGATTGGTCAACAGATCGACGATCAGAATCCGAGCGGTGATGAAGAAGACGCCGCCGGAAGTGTAAAAGGAGATGCGGTGGTGCGCGGCGAGCTCGGCGGTGATGTCGGCGGCGGCGAATTTGACGGCGGAGGGGATTTCGATGGAGTTTTTTTGAGAAGGAGAAGCGTTAAGGATGAGGAGAGAGCCGGTGGAAGGGTCGTGGAGATGGAGGAGAGAGGAGATGAGTTTGGGGAGGGCGAGGCCGGCGGAGAGGACTACAAGGCCGCCGGTAGGGTCTTCTACGAGGTCGCTGATTATGTGCTCGTGGAATCGTACCATTTAGTGGCTTTTGGCGGTTACGGACGGCGGCGCCGCGGCTTAGTAGCAGTACTATGAACGTATAAATGCAACAGAGATACCATCAAGTCAACAATCGGGGCTCTCAAAACCGTCTCCCAACGAATTCAAAGCCAACTTTTAAATTCAACCATAAATAATTTATGGAAAAAATTGTTAGAAACAATGGAGATAAATAACCGTATATAAATTGACATGCAAATAAACAAAATAAAGAGTTACGCAGAAATTGAAAATAATCGTACTAAGTGGTCGAGTCCTTCTCGGTGTCTTTAAAGTAGTTTAGTCCTCTCCACGTGTTGAGATTGTTGGACTAACTCTTCATAGGATAAAACGACATTTCGAATTGGCTGCTAGCACTCGCAGAGCAATCCCGACGAACTCGAACATTAATAGACTACCACCACCACACAATGATTAAAACTTTTTTTTTCTTTGTGTATGCAAAAGTGTAATTTTTGCTTGATATAAATCCTATGGGGATCAAAATAATATCGGATCGTAATTAAGATAACAGCGGATCATAATTAAGATAATATCGGATCGTAATTAAGATAAGACCATACATTCGGATGAATCTGGACGCATTTTTTATGCTTCGAATTTAATATAGAAATATTAACTGAATCTGAATTAATTCTGTTACGAAAAATAAATATTGAAGATGCAAAAACAAGGCCCACGCGAGCGGGAGCCCGACAGGCTAAACGGACCGACATTCGGCGCGTACGTCGTGTGTGCAAGCCCGAATCGCATTAGTCTTGCATTTGCACCCCCCTGTGCGCACGTAGAAGATGGAGGAAACACTAGCCAACACATTCTTATCATGCTAAGAATGCATTGCTATTGATAAACCCAAAAAAAGAGTGCTCTTTTTCCCATGTGGGATGACCATCTTTACTTTATGGTTTTTTCTTCTTTACTTCAATATTTTCAGCTTTGTGTAGCTATCTTTGAGCATCAATTTCTCATTCACCCGTGTACCATTTTGAGCGTGCAATATATCCTTTCGAAGCTCTCACATAGGAGAAAACGTTCTTATCTTGAAGTCGTCACTACGACAAGTGGAACCCGCTCAAAATCTGACCCGAATTCAGCTGTACAAACCCATTTCATTTAATCAATTTTCCAACAAAAATACATGAGATTCGTAAGTAAATCTTTTCGCCTACTCTACACTACAAAACAAATGAAATCGATTATGCGAAATCAAAACAATCCCGCTAAGATTAAAATAATGAAAACAAAATTAGAGTAAGAAAAATGAGATATATATATATATATATATAAGATTAAATGTGGCAATAATTTAAGTAATGGAAAAGATCGAGTAAGTAATGAAAAATAAATGCAATCGATACAAATTCAGGATAAGACTTAAAAAATGATTATCACTAAAAACATATATAAGATTTGACAAAGTAAAATATTTGAAAGTCAAAACAAACTCATGGTAAGACTAAGTAATGGAAAAGAAAGTCATTTAAGTAACAGAAAATGGAAATTAATGGAAAGATTCATGCAATCAAAATAGAGTTACAAAATCATGATAAGAATAAGTTTATCATAGTATTGAAACAACGTGAACAATTATTTAAACTTTTTAACTGAGAATATAATATGAGAAAGTAATTTGACTGAAAACTACCTAAAAGTATAGGTATAATCTCCTGTGTTGTTAAAGATTATAAACAATCGATTACCTTTCTAGCTGAGCGAGACCGTTAATCCACCTGCAATAAGAATATCATAGAAGCCAATTAAAAATTCAAATGAATTCAACATTAATAAATTTGGGACAAAACTGCACTTTGTAATACCTAAGGAAAAAAAATACGAAAAAAACAAAAAATAGAGCAAATTAGGCAAAATGTTGCAGATACCACTTGTTGGTTAATACCTAATATTAATATCAGGAACGAGGTTCTTGTATAGACGCAATATCTACAATATAACTATAAAGTAACAATAATTGAATACATAAAAAAGGTGAACCGATCGTTCTTCACCTCAGTAAAAATTCTTGTGTTTATGCATGATACGTATATTAAAGAATGACATGCACAATTCGAAGATCCATAAATATATTAGGAAGAGCAATGCATAAAAAATAAATTTCAAAAGATTCACAACAAACAAAAGAAAAAAAGAAAGAAAGAGAAACGAAAGTTGAGTTGCTGCTCATGTTTCTTATAAATTGATACAAATCATGCGGAAGAGTTGGATTTCCAATATAACCAACCAAAGGAGAAGAGTAGTGGCCTGCAGTTACTTCAATTTTGAATTCAATCAATTTTTTTTTTAACTGCCAAATAATTCAATTAAACATTGAGCGGGAACTTTTTTTGGAGGAAAAATGTGTGAGCGCGTGTTTTTTTTAGAAACAATTGTGATAAGTTTTTAAAGATCGTGGGAAAGTTGGTTGGATAAAATCTATGACATGTTTTTTTCCGTAAGGAGAAATTGAAAAATTTAAGAAAGTGGGTAGTTTTATTTTGTGAAAAATAGATGAATAGATAGGTGTTAATTCAAAAACCCCATTTTTCTGTATTTAAATAGGCAAGCAAGGGGTAAATTTAGAAAACACACTTTTGGTATAACAACTCCCACTTTGTGTGGGAAACTGCCATTTGTGAGGGGAAAATAGCTTTTTTTTTTTTTTTTATATAGTAATAGAGATTAATGATATAAGCAAACAAGCCACGCGTCGAGGCTATAAGAAACAAACGCAACACTCTCGGCTATAACAAAACACACCTTACTAAGTAGACAAGGTATAAACAACTCACGTGACAAGGTTGTGCCACATACAAATAACGACACGCGCAACCTAACAACACTTGAAATGGGACATCATTTTCATACACCACAAAGGCAAGACATAGCCCAACTAAAACACCAATCAACAACATATCGACAATTGGCTACTAATCAGCCTGTCAGCAAGTAAACGCACATCATACCACCTATAAAAGAGGAATCTCGGGATCGAAAAAAATGTTGGACTTAAGTTAAAACATGTATAACGCTCCTCATCGAAATAAATAAAAATGCCTTATCGAACTCTTTGATCTTCATATACGATGCAAACATTTATTTTATTTATGTCCTTGTGACGGGATTGAAGTTCCTAATATATGAATAATGGATTGACTCCCTTGCAAAAACATTTGATTGTGAATTTTCCATTTAAATGGTTGGACTTGGACCAATTAAGCAAAAATGTCCATCGAGCAACATTATGGGTAGCAAAGTTTAAATTACCATAAATACACATGTATCTCCCTTTGGGCCAAAAATTTCTAAATTTCTAAATGGCTATCACAATAGGGGAGATAGACCATGCAATAATAGCTAAAGGGTCAATAGTCAAACTAACGAGTTGAAGGCAATCAGATTCAAGAATAGCTTTCCTTTGATTTAGCATGATTGGGATGTTGACAAGAATGTTGAGAGCCTCGGCAACAAGAGGTTTCATGCAAATATGGAACAAGGTTGATGCAATAAAATGGATCCGTTGGGGTCCCCATTGATAAAAGAGGTGTAAGCGTTCCCTTTCTTGAAGGTGGCATCACAATTAACTTTTATCACCCAAAACAAGCGACTTTATCTCATAATAACTTATCTAATATAGGTGATAACACGTAATTCTATGGGTTGGATAATTCTTATATTATCGTGAGAGATGTGGTTCAAAATGCAAATTTCGTGATTCGTAGAGAGTAAGTGTTTAAGTGTTTGAGTGTTTATAAGAGGGGCTTATTGTTACGAAGTCCCTTTAAGTGTATAACGAGAGAGAAATATAAGAATGTTAAAGGAGATATATTGCTTTGCTAAATGAGAGTACAAGTGAGTTACGTGATCTGAGTTGGTTGTAAATAGGGAATTCCTTTTCTATTTATAGGAAATTGGGGTACGTACTAGGGCGTAGCAACTTGGTCGTCTTCAATGATAGGTATAAGCGTCCATTAATGCTACCTCGTCGAAGTCGGATCTGCCGACAGAGAGTATTGTTGGTCGCCCATGCTTTAAAGGTGGTATGTGTTATTAATTACTAGCACTCCTATATCGTACTCGTGACCTTGCGAGTGGATATTTAGTGTCAGATTGTATCAAGGTGGTCGTTCGTAAGGTGCGAACGATTTTACGATCCATTCTTGGTCCTTCAAATGGTAAGATGTATTCGGCACACGAGGGGCCTCTTCTGAAGCTCTTTGTCAGGGTATTATGGTTTCCTTGTCTGATGTATTTATACATTATCAGATGTTACCCAATTCTACTAGTTCGTGGAACACGAGACATGGGACGTCATGAGCTCTTTGTGGCTTTAGCCTTCTTCAATGAGGTTTTGGACAAATCCTGTTATTTTTGTTGTTTTATTGGAAAGGATACTTCATTACGAATTTATCCATTACACCATTATGAAGAGTGTGGGAAAGTGCCCATGTCCTTTCACCATAAATGACATGCCTGCACAGTGCGCGTGTAGGCCGTTCGAGTAGTTATTTACCTTTCGACTCATGGTGTTTGAAAATCACGTGTGACTCGCATCTCAATCTGATCAACTGATTTTAAAACTTTGGCGGTCGTGTGCCCTAATCAATCAACGTGGGTTCAATATAACAAACGACTCAATTTGGTTCATTGTTTCTTACACAATCATTTTTCTTAAAATGGTTTCTCTGAGTTTTCCTAATCTTTCTTTAACGTTCTTTTCTATTCATCTTTCGTTATTTTTGATGGCCTTTGTCAACTGTGTTCCCATGTCTGTTGCGGATTCTGCGGAGGCTGAGGATTTTACTAGCGATATGGTTGAGGCGTCTTCTGGTGTGATTGAGACACCCCTTGATAAGCGTTTATTTAGCGTGATTTTAAATATCTGTTTTCTTATGCATTTGAATATTTATGATGGAATATTTACTTGTTTTATTATTGTTTCTAATTTTCTTGAGGTTTTAGAGAGTCGAGACGAAACGAGGCTAAAAGAGGCCAAACATGGATTTTTTAGGCGACAATGAGTCAATACACTATTTCAGGATGTTTAGGCATTACATAAGCGCTACAACACTACACAAAGGCGAAATACCGAAGATAGCGCGATGGAAGATGAAGACACCAGGAGACAGCAGGGAGAAAACAGAAGGTCGTGCGATCAGTGGCACGCGATCATAATGGAAAATGGGCCAATTGTCAGAAATCCTAAAATAAAGCCCAAAGCAGAGAAAATTTATAAATAGGAGGCTATGTTCAGCAGTTAAGGTACAACTTTCTTATCACTTACAACCACTTTCCGAAAGAGAAACCTTGAGAGTTTGTCACATAGAGCTTAAAGTCTTGTTCTAGTTTAGTTGATTCATTGTTTTGAGAAAAAAATAGTTTGTGAAGAAGCAGATAGCAAAAGAAAGTCAAGAAGAGAGTCAAGCAGTAATGTTCCACCGGATCCGAGAAGCTTTTTTCTTTATCTCTTTACTTTGTCTATGATATTTACTTTTTTTATTGATTGTTGAACTCATGACTATGATGAGCTAACCTACTCGTTGTTTAAAGTAGGGGAGTAACTTTGACTTACGGATATATTTATTTGCTTTACTTGACGTGTGTTTGATGATCTTGAATGTTTAGATTGAATAGTTACTTATGATGTATCACTGACCTTACTCTTCCTGGGATAAAATGGAAGCATCCGTGTGGGACTGCCATAGTATCGAATGCTAAAGATAGTTATATATATTTGTGACTTTGGATTTTCGAAAACAATTGATGCGCAACCTTTAGATCACACTAGATCAACCTGGATTATGTACATTTTGTTAACACGATTCATATAAGTTAATTGGGTTGCAGATTTGATATCTCTTCTAAATCAACTGACAACTGGGTTGATCCATTAACACCGTATGTTATTAAAGATTCATAAATGTATGGTTGGGACTCCTGTCATATGTCACAGATCCATTAACGCAAACGTCAAATAACTATCAAGTATTGTAAGTGGATATATGTAGTTTGTTTATGAACTATTATAGTTAAATCATTGTGAAATTCGACCTCTAAACAATCTTTCTAGTTACTTTTTACAACCACAATCAATCAATCAATCATTAAATCTTGTCATTAGTTTAGTAGTGAATTTGGCTAATCAATCTTTCTTCCAGCTTTTATTAGTTAAATTTTACTTGCTTTCATTAGTTTAATTGATCTAATTGTTTATTTGTTTTCTTGCATTCAAAATCAAAAACGAAAAAGATATTTAGTCATCGATTTCTGCATTCTTAGATAGATTTTCATTGCATTCTAGATTAAGCATTCTCAGAATTAATAGCATTCAAAGCATCCTTAGTATAAAAAGCATTCACATAATTCATAATCATTCATTACATCCTGCAAACACAAGAGAAAAGATCGTGACAAGCCTTAGTGTTTTGTACTTAAGTGATTCATTCATTAATCCACCACTCCCTTGGGACACGATACTTGGTTTGTAACTATACTTACCATTTTATTATTACTTGATTCGTGCACTAACGACAAAGTGGGATTTAGGCATAACAGTCTTGTGTTACCTGATATTCTATATTATTACACCTAGATTACACCCCATCACCCATCATTGTGCTTCATTGCGCCTTGCTGGTGGTGGTAGGATGAAGCAGAAAACCCACCGCAAAACTTTGTAGTCGAAGGGCAGTGCCCCTTCCGAGGAAGCATATGACGATCAAGTTGATGGAGAATGATAAACGACTCATTAACATGATTTAACTCTCTATTTACTTATGCTTTTGACTACTTATGATGTCATATTTTTTTTAGTATTGTTTTATGTTTTCCTAGATATTTAGGGAGTCGAGACAAAATGATGCTAAATAAGGCCAAAATTGGATGTTTTGGGCTACAATTGGTCAAGAAACTATTTTTAGATATTCAAGTGCTACATGAGCGCTACGACACTACAAAAAGGTGAAATACCGAACATGGCGTGATTTTAGAGAAGACATCAGGAGACCATAGGGAGAAAATCAGAATGTAGTGCGATCAACACAACATGATGCGGGTGGCGCGCGATCAGAAGGTCACATCATGGGGGGTCACGCGATCAACGGAAACTTGGGCCGAAGAAACCCTAAAATGTAGCCCATAGTAGAGAAAAACTATAAATAGGAGGTCACATTCAGCAGTTAGGGCAACAAGCTTTCACATTATTTTTCACCACTTTCCAACAGAGAAACCCTGAGAGTTAGTCACTAGAGAGAAAACACCATCAAAGTCTTGTTCTAATTTAGTTGAGTCATTGTTAGAGAGAAAATAGTTTGTGAAGAATAAGATAGCAAAAGGGAGTACGAAGAGGGTCAAGCAACAATGTTTCACCGGATCCGAGAAGCTTTTCTTTACCTTTTTACGTTGTCTATGATATTTACTTCGTTACTCATTATTGAACTCATGACTATGAGGAGCTAACCTACTCGTTGTCTAGAGTAGGAGAGTAACTTTAATTTATGAATATGTTTATTTGTTTTACTTGATGTGTGTTTGATGATCTTGAATGTCTAGATTGAATAGTTATTTATGTTGTGTGATTGACCTTACTCTCATAGGGATAAAATGGAAGCTCCTGGAGTGTAGAACACCAAGGATAGTTATATATATGCGATTTGTGACTTTGGATTTGTGAAAGAAACTTATGCGCAACCTTTAGATCACACTAGATCAATCTTGACTAAGTATGTTTTGTTAGCACGATTCGAATGAATTAATTGGATTATAGATTTGATATCTCTTCTAAAATAACTAACAATTGGGTTGATCCGTTAACACAGTAGGTTATTAGACATTCATAGGTGTATGGTTGGGATAACTCCTGCCATATGTCAGGGATCCATTAGACATGCAAACATCAAATAACTTTCAAGTATATTGTAAGTAGATATGTGTAGTTTGTCTATGAACTGTTATGGTTAAATTATTGTGAAACCCGACCTCTAAAAATCTTTTCAATTATTGTTTAAAACCACACTCATTCAATCAATCATTAAATTATGTTCTCCAGTTTAGTTTAGTTTAGTTTAGTTTAGTTATTTAACAATCTCTCTTCCAAATATTCTTAGTTTAATTGTCTTAATTGCTATAATTGTTTTTCTTGCATTCTAAACCAAAAACCCAAAAAGATATTTAATTACTGTTCTTGCATTCTTATGTTAATTTTCATTACATTCTAGTTTAGCATTCTTAGCATAAAAGGCATTCAAAGCATCTTTAGTTTAGAAAGCATCCATATCTTCCATAAGCGTTCATCCTGCAAGCATAAGAGAAAAGATTGTGACAATTGTTAGTTTTCTGCATTTAAGTGATTCATACATATAACCATCACTCCCCTGGAACACGATACTTCGTTCGTAACTATACTTACCATTTTATTATTACTTGATTCATGCAGTTGCGACACAGTGGGATTTAGGTGTAACATTCTTGTGTTGACTTATATTCTATTTTATTACATCTGACATGCCCATCAGGGAGGATGAGGCCCCCGAGAGACAGCCCCACCATGTTTCGAAGACGACTAATACTATCTTGCAGGAGGAGGTGGATAGTCTATTTCTTCATCGTCATATTTGATGTCAGGTCCCTTGACATCAGAATTCCAACTGCGGAGGAACGCACTGATGCCCCTGCTTCCCGTGGAAGAGCATGTCGATGCCCCTCCTACTCACTATCTGATTGTTTACGAATATCATATTTTTGAATGCCTTCGTCACTTCTTTCCTAATGGTAAGTGCAGATGCTGAACTATATTGGGGCTTGCCTGAGTCAGTTGAATGGGAACTCCTACGGGTGTTGGCCGATTTCTATTTATACCTACTCTGGCTCCCTTGCATCACTTAATTATTTCTAGCGGCCTTCTAATTGGGCACGAGCACGAAGGTCACCCCTATCTATCACTTCTTCCCTCGTGAGAACAACAAGTTCCTTGTTGGGAATATCTCATCTGCGAGATCGTGGAAGAACAACTTTTTCTTCGTGAAGCTAAAGGGGTGGTGCATTCAAAGGCTGTGGTATACGAACCAAGTGGAAGGTGGAAGAGGAGGGGCCACATGATCTAGATATCGAGGGGTTTAAGTCCCATTTTAAAGAGATTCCCATTGGACCCTTGTATCATAGCATTTTTTATCTGTCCACGCCGAGGGAATACCCCATCTTGTTTATGATGGGTAGGTTAAAATGGTCTCCGGTCTTTTGCCATTCATGTCCCCTCATCTGGGGATCTGCAACATAATGCGTACTTCCTTAGGTCTTCTTAATTTTTCTTTTTTATTGTGACCTCTTACACACATATTCATATGCTTATTTCCTTCATGTAAGGGAATGAATGCGGTTCTTTGTTCTTGCCAAAGACCATTTCTACAGGCTCCATCTTTCTCCCGAGGGGGTCGGATTTGATTTGAGGGAACTTTCTCATGTAATCGAACCAAGAGGCCCATAGGTGCTTTTCTTCGAACTGGTCGAGGCTGTTTCGGCTACGACGGAGAAATTTACTGCCAAGAAGAAAATGTGAGGGACTTTTAAGCCTCCACATATTGAATTATTGGGGAAGGTGCTTTCTGCTGATGCGGAGGCTCATTTGAAGAAGAAAAAAGGAAGAAGTATTGACCTCGAGTTTAAATTTCGGAGGCTGTTGCCCAAGCCACAGCTATGAACGTCTCTTTGTCGAAGAATATGCCTCCTGCCAATATCCTGATTGGCCTTTTAGGTGAGTAACTTTCTTCTCTGAGTGCTCCTTCCTTTGTACACACTGCCATGGCCTTCGTCTGATACGTACTTTAATCTTTTTAGTTAAGAAGCCTATCCTCGATGTTGGGGCGACTGTTAAGGTTCCTCTGAGTGTTGGTGCCGAGGGAGCTTCCCTCCCATAATCGGGAGGTTAGCTCGAATGGCCCTTGGGGAAGATTGGGGTTGATGCTTCTTTTCCTGTTGTTGGACCGTCCATGGTTTCTCCACTGGAGTTTTCTGCAGCGGGACCTTCTAGCGCTCTTTTTCGTGAAGATTCCTCAGAGATACTCCTTCACATTTGAGGATTCAAACAGAAGGAAGCAAGCAAAGAGATCATCAGATGATGGATGATATTTGAAGCAGACACCTGTTAGTTTCACGGTATTCTACCTAGTTTCGCCACGATTTATCTTATAGTTTGGTTGCAAGGGTATACCTTTTTTCTCTTATTCTTCTCATTATACCTTTTTTGTATTTCTTTGTTTATGTACTCGGTCCAGTGCTTTATTGTAGTTGCCTGTAGTTCTGGATGGCATAGTGCGTGATACCAAAAGGTTTTCTGAGCGTCTTGCTAGTTATGATGGGGAGCTAAATGAGGCTTTGGATCGCATTGGTGAGCTAAAATCGTGTCCCTCTGCTTTACAATCTATGGTTACATGGAAACTGCGTAAAGAGCTCAAATATGAGGGCGCCACATCTGTGGGTCTTTAGAATAAGCTACATCAGCTTCGGGAGGCGTCGTTGCATAGTTCGGAGGAGGTCAACCGCCTCAGAAGAGAGGTGCATGTTGTTGTTGTAGAGGTGGATCAACTCCTTGCTTCTGAGGTCCAACTATAGGAGTAGGTGGCTAGTGTGCAAACCGCGGGTGATGAGTCACACATACTTACGAGGTGTCTTTGAGTTATGTGAAGGTTAAGGATGGCGAACTCCTAAAGTTACAAGAGGGGTATCGTGACTTGGAACTTTGCTAGAAGAACTTATCTCAGTCCCACGAACGGGCCGTTCTCGAAGAGGTGGGTTGAGCCTTGGAGTAATATAGGAGGTCCGACGAACATCGAGAATATTTTTCTGAGGATTTTGCTACTCGATGGGCGTGTAATAAAATAGAATATAAGTCAACACGAGAGTGTTACACCTAAATTCCACTTTGTTGCGAGTGCACGAAACAAGTAATAATAAAATGATAAGTATAGTTACGAACCAAGTATCGTATCCCAAGGGAGTGGTGGATGAATGTATGAATCACTTAAATGCAAAACACCAACAATTGTCACGATCTTTTCTCATGTGTTTGCAAGATGTAATGAATGATTATGAATGATGTGAATGCTTCCTATACCAAAAATGCTTTGAATGCTTTTTACGCTAAGAATACTCAATCTAGAATGCAATGGGAATTAATCCAAGAATGCAAAAACATTACTTAAATATCTTTTGGGGTTTTTGGTTTTGAATGCAAGAAAATAATTAAAGCAATTAAACTAATTAAACTAATGAAAGAAAGTGAGCAATTAAACAAAGAATGCTGGAAGAAATATTGATTAATTAACTTAACTAAACTAAAGAACATAATTTAATGATTGACTGGTTGACTGTGGTTGTAAACAATAATTTGAAAGATTGTTTAGAGGTGGGGTTTGACAATGATTTAACCATAATAATTCATAGACAAACTACATATATCTACTTACAATACTTGATAGTTATTTGATGTTTGCATATATAATGGATCTGTGACATATGGCAGGAGTTTTCCAACCATACACCTATGAGTCTCTAATAACCTACCGTGTTAACAGATCAACCCAATTGTCAGTTGTTTGAGAAGAGATATCAAATCTGCAATCCAATTAACTTATCTGAATCGAGTTAACAAAACGTACTTTGTCAAGATTGATCTTGTGTGATCTAAAGGTTGCGCACCAGTTGCTTTCGCAAATCCAAAGTCACAAATCGCATATATATATATATATATATATATATATATATATATATATATATCCTTAGCATTGTACACTCCGGGCGGCCCCACACGGGTGCTTCCGTGTTATCCCAGCGAGAGTAAGGTGGGTCACATAACATAAATAACTATTCCAACTAGATATTCAAGATCATAAAACATACATCAAGTAAAGTAAATAAACATATTCATAAATCAGAGTTACTCCCCTACTCTAAACAACGAGTAGGTTAGCTCCTCATAGTTACGAGTTCAACAATCAATAAAGAAGTAAATATCATAGATAAAGTAAGGAGATAAAGAAAAGCTTCTCGAATCCGGTGAGAACATTGTTGCTTGACCCTCCTCTTAAGAAAACATAAAACAATAATAAAACAAGTAAATATGCCATCATAAGTATTTGAAAGAATAAGTAAGTAAATACTTAAATCATGCTAATGAGACACTTATCACTACTTACGAGAATGTTTTGACTGGAGCACTTATCAATGGGAGCAGTCAGGCTTCCTCTTGGACGTTTATAACAAAGACTTCCACGACATTATTTTCGCTATTCCTGATGACGAGAAAGATAGCTCGGATGATGGGTGCAGTTTGGAGGCCTCCTAAAGGGGGCCAACTGCGGCTCTCACTTTTTTTTTGGTAATTTCCATTTCGTTGTGTAAATAAAGTATGTTTCGAAATAACTGCTTCACATTTTAACTTGAATTGATTTTGTTGATATCCATGCTCCTTTCTCGTCCCATCTTTTATTTGAACTTAGTTTTCCAACATTCTTTTGCTAATATTCATCGCCAACGTGCGTTTGATTGGTTTTATTTTGCTAGTGCGCATTCGACTTGTCTTTTGCCAATATATTTCAAGTGGACTTCATTTGTCAATGCACTTTCGATTCGTCTTTCGCCAACATCTTTCAGTTGGACTTTGTTCGCCAATATGCGTTCGGTTGGTCTTTTGCTAGTGTCTTTCAGCTGGACTTCGTTTGTCAATACACTTTTGATTGGTCTTTTGCCAATAATTTTCACCTAGAATTTGTTCGCCAATACGCTTACGATTGGTCTTCTCACCAACATTTTTCAGTTGGATCTACCGATACACGTTCGATCGGCCTCCCCTTACCTAATACTATGTAGGGCACTCGCGTGATTAACTTTGTCGCGGACTGAAAGACCAGGACTTTTGAGAGGGGGGGGGGGGATCTCATTAGGGCATCGCGTCATAAAGTTTCTTGGATTATCATACTCCTTGTAGGCGCTTATCTCCCCTGATTCTTTCCTAAGCCTTCTGATTGGTTGTCACTCGTCGAGTCATATGTTTGGTTCCTCATTTCCCCTTTAGTGGGTTGGGGAGGGTTTATCTCCCATCTCTGTCCACGTTCGTAGTCGTTTACTCCCATGTCGGTCTTCTTCCTCTTCTTCAAGGAGCAAAGTCTGCTCTGGCTGTTTGGTCGCCTTGGCTGCATGAGTCTTTCTAACTCCGCTTCGAGGTGTCTGATCTCGTTAGTTTTGTGTCCCTAGTCCTCATGGTATTCACAGTATCTTCCGTTATTCCTTATATCTTGTTCATTATAGGTCTTGATAAGGCGCAAACATCATAAGATGCGTTCTCCCTAAATAATTTAGAGTACCTGGAGGAGGGAATATCGGGTCGTGGTGCGAGATTTTGGGAAGTAGCGGGTCATGGAATGGGACGGGCTTGGCTTAGTCTTATGCTATGCTGTTTCTTTCTGGGTGACTCGAAGTTCTCCATTCCCTCCTTAGGTGGGGAACTTGATCTTGAGGTGTGCCGTGGATATGATTCCCTGAAAGTCTAGATGGTCGATCATATACATATGATGTTATACGACACTATTTGAATTTCTACAACGTGGAAGGTGATGGCCTCCGTCATCTGGCATGACTCTATCCCCATCGTCACGTGCTTAGCGGTGATGGGTGCTTTGAAGAATCCTCTAAGTGAGATCTGGGCTCAATTAGGGATGCTATGAGTCCTAGTTGGAAGGTCGTCAAGTACATGATGTTAACCGTGCTTCATGTGTCTTTGAGAATATTGGGGACCTTGCTTACTTGAATCCGCACATAAATGACAATGGGATCCGTGTGGGGATATCTTATCCCTCTCGTGTCTTCGGGCCTGAAGCTGATGACTTCTTTTCGCAGCTCTCCTAGGCTTGTCATTGATGTGCGCGGTGCGTGATGTGGATTTCTGCTCTCATTGCCCTTTGAGATTGTGTTGATTTTGTATTATTTGATGATGATGATGGACATTGTTGAATTTCTATATTTGGGTTGGACTCTCTCCGAATCGTGCTCAAAGAATCCTTTATGGCATTTCCCACAGACGACACCAAAATGATAACAAAGAATTTTCCCGGTTGGGTAATTCTTAGATTATCGTGAGATATGTGGTTTGGAATGCAATTCCTGTGATTCGTAGAGAGCAAGTGTTTAAGTGTTTGAGTGTTTATACGAGGGGCTTTCAGGTTACGAAGTCCCTTTAAATGTATAAAGAGGGGATTATAAGAATGCTAAAATAGATATATTGCTTTGCTAAATGAGAGTACACGTGAGTTATGTGAATCTGAGTTGGTTGTAAATAAGGAATTCCTTCTCCATTTATAAGAATTTTGGGGTGTACTAGGGCGTAGCAACTTGGTCGTCTTCAATGATAGGTATGGGCGTCCATTAATGTTGCCTCGTGGGAGCTGGATCTGACAGAGTTTAATGTTGGCCGATCGTGCTTTAAAGGCGACGTGTGCTAATAATGACTAACACTCCTTTATTGTACGTGTGACCTTGCAAGTGGATATTTAGAGTGCCAAATTGTATCAGGGAGGTTCTTCATAAGGTGTAAACAATTTTACGATCCTTCCTTGGTCCTTCCAATGATAAGATGTATTCGGCACATGAGGGGGCCTGCTCTGAGGCTCTTTCTCAAAGTATTATGGTCCGTTCCTTGTCTAGTGTATTTATGCATTTTCAATTTGTTTTCTTTTTAATACAATAATTTAGATTGTGTATTATATCATTCGTATATCCTTGTTATTTCAGTCACAAATAAAGCTAATGTTAAAATCAACCTTATGAACTTATCATTAAATAAAATAATATCCAAACCCCACTTCAATCCGTACTTAGGGTAATAATAAAACTAAGTCCTCCAACTTGGTTTCGCTTCCTTTCTTGTCATTTACTTGGTTCTTTTTGATACAATAATTTCGATTGTGTATTATATCATTCGTATATCCTTGTTATTTCAAAGTCACAAATAAAGCTAATGTTAAAATCAACCTTATGAACTTATCATTAAATAATATAATATCCAAACCCCACTTCAATCCGTAGTTAGGGTAATAATAAAGCTAAGTCCTCCAACTTGGTTTCGCTTCCTTTCTTGTCATTTACTTGGCTCTTAGTAAATTTCGTTATTTATCTTATCTAATAACACAGTATCAATGCTATAGTGATCAAATAGCTTAGCCTCTGTAAAACTTGTACATGGTCCAACACGTGATTAGAAGAATATCCAATTGATTCTTAAAGTTGGGCTTATTCTAATTTTTCTCATTCATCTTGAACTCTCACGATAATAGTTCTTTAATTTGCAAATTTCCTCAATTTTAAATCTCAGCAAGAAAAATTACTTAAAGTCTCAAAAAGTTGGACACGTTCAACACACGATTATAATTAGGATTTTGACTTAAAATAAGGTGATTTTGATTTAAATACATGAAAAAGAAAGGAGAAAGAAATAAAAGACAGTTAATATTTGCGGCCTTGAGGTCACAATCCTCTTATTCTAAGGTTAAATACCTAATTTAGGGTCTATGTGCTAAACATGTTTTCGTGGGCAACATACGTAATTTTCGCTGTCAAATGTATGAAATTGGAAAAATAATAACTTCAATATGTTATAAATATGGTTAGTGATATATGCCTAGTGGCCATTGTTGAAAATTATGTACAAATACTATTTTATAATAGTAGTAGTTGTTGTAAATAGTGTAAAATATTGAAAATTCTTTCCTATATAAAGAGCCATCAAGATGAAGAGTAAAACACTCATTCACAAGTAATATACTCATTATTTGCTCTTCTTTCCCTATGTCATTTTAAATATATTGTTATAAACCCCAATAGTGTTAGTTTTTCTATAACACGTTATCGGCACGATAGTGCTCGATCCGGAAGAATTCAGTTCTTTCGTTAAAGAAAACGTTCAACGTTAAAATGTACGAAAGTTTATATTTACTTGTTCATCTTTCTCCATTATTTTAGACAAGGCGGATTACCGCTTATCTATAATTTTATGATTAGATGAAAATTCTCTTTATATTTTACTGTCATCTAACTCTAACACTAATGCTAATTTTAACTTTCGTTGATGCTTGAGTAAACCCCAAGCTAGAAACGGCTACTGCCAATTTATTATTATGGAAGGTTTTACCTCCTATTATTGCTGATAATTTATTATTATGGAAAGTTTTACCTCCTATTACTGCTGGCAATTTATTATTATGGTATTATATTGCTTATTTTATTCCATAAGCCCATGAACGTTTTTACATAGTAATGTGGCGGAAGTTATTTACTCACTTAATTCATTGCAATTATTTTACTTGTTTACATTATTCCTTAAGCCCATGAAAGTTTTTACATAGTAATGTGGCGGAAAATATATATGTATTTACTTATCGTAATATTATTCCATATGCCCGTTAAAATATCACTAATGCGGCAAAAATTATTTTATATGTTAATACAATTAAATTTTGTTGCTAAATTATTAAAGACATTACCGTTCATAAAATATGCCAAAATGATTGTTTTTCTAACGACTATAAACGGCTACTTACATTTTTCTTCTATAAATACACAAATTTCATAACACAAATTCCACACAAATCTTCACCTTATATCTCTCATCTTGCAAAATGATCTGTACAACAACATCGATCTTGATCCTCATTTACCTTTCAATTTTTAAGTTTATGCTAGTAGATGAGGACACTCCTATGTTTATCCCTATGATATTCCTCTCTTTTATCATAATAATGTTCGATGTCAAGATTTGGCTAGAGATGAGATAATTACATTGTATTATTATAATAATTGTGCTTCTATGATTTGTGTTAAATAAAATATTTCGATCCTAATTATATTTTTTGGTTATGTATTTAGCTGGAAAATTTTCTAACCTCACGAGTACAATTAGTTGTATACTCAATATCACTGGCAAGAATTATGGACACTGGAAATCAGATACAAAATTGTACCTCATATCAAAGAGTATCGTTGAAACTCTTCCTGCTGTAAATACAAATACGGATGCAGAAAAATGTGAGGCTGTGATCTATATGAGAAAACATTTAGATGAAACCTTAAAGAGGGAATATCTAGATGTTACCGATCCTCATGAATTATGGACAAACCTACTGAAAAGATATGGCCATCAAAAAGAAATCATGTTGCCAAAAGCCACTGATGATTGAAACAATTTAAGGTTCCAAGATTTTGAAATTGTAAGCGCATACAACTCTGCACTTATAGAGATTCGTTCAGATTTAATTTATTGTGGAAGAAAGCTTACTGATAGAGAAATGATGAGAAAACACTTTCTACTTTCCACGTGTCCATGATAAATGTTCAACAATAATACATAATGCTGAATATTTCAAAATATCACGACTTGCAACAAAGGTTGTTAATGGCAGAAAGTTACAATAACTTATTGATGAAAAATCATCAATCTCGTCTGCCTAGAGCACATGCATTACCTGAGGCAAATGCCATTAATTTTTCAAACTCCTATGGACGAGGTAACAATGATAATGTCAATCGAGGTCGTGGTCGTGGTCAAGGTAGAAGTGGTCATAGAGGAGGATATGGCTATAGAGGTGGACGCGGTAAAAGAGGTGGTCGTGGACGTGGTAGTGGTCGATGGGGTTTTCACAATCCCTCGCATACCAACACTGTTTTTAAGAATAACCACCAGAACACAGAAAAATATAAAAATTCTCAAGGTTATTATTTTAAATGTGGAATGAAAGGGCATTTGGCCAACAAATGTCGTACAACAGAACATCATTGTAAGATGTACCAAGAAAGTTTGAAGGGTAAAGAAAAGGAAAATAACCTTGTCGAATAAAATGATGATTCCACCTTTATGGAGGCAACAAACTTTATTGATGACTATGATGTTCGCTTGGCTTAATATGTGTTTTGTGGTCTTCTGGCTGAATATACTTAGTGTGATTTATGTTTTAAGTTGTATTATCTACTTCCCGCATTTTTTGTGTGCTTTCAATAAAATAATATATTTTCAAATATTTACTCTGTTTATTGCAATATTTGTTTTAATATTGTTTATTTGAACTGAAGCATGATATGGAGGATACCAGTGATTTCTGCCTACTTGACTGTTGTACAACTCATACAATTCTCACAAGTAAGAAATATTTTACATATTTAGAACCCTAAAAATTTCAAGTCGGTACAATATGAGGTCCTATTAAATTGATTGAAGGATCTGGTAGAGCTACTTTTACTTTACCAAATGGAACAAAGTTTATCATCAATGATGCCTTATTTGCCCCAATATTCAGAAGTAATTTATTGAGTTTTAAAGAAATATATCGTCATGGATATGATACTAAGTCAATGACTGTAAATAACGCTAAATATGTTTTCATTACTAAGCATATGCCAAGAAAGAAACATTTTCTTGAAAAGCTACCATATATCTCATCAGGGTTGCATTATACATATATTAATGAAATCGAATCAAATATGGTAGTCAATGAAAATCCATAATTATTGACTCTATGGTCTGATCGACTAGGCCATCATAGTTCAACAATGATGCGAAGGATAATTGAAACTACACATGGGCATTCATTAAAAGGATCCAAACTCAATCTGAGCAACAATAGTCCATGTGAAGCATGTTCTCTTGGAAAGCTAATTATAAAGCATTCACCTGTTAAAATTAAGACAGAATTACCCACATTTCTTGAAAGAATTCAAGGTGATATATGTGGACCTATTCATCCATCATGTGGACCATTTCAATATTTTATGGTATTAAATGATGCCTCAAGTTGATGGTCACATGTCTGTCTATTGCCTACTCGCAATATGACATTTGCTAGATTTTTGGCTCAAATAATTAAAATAAGAGCCCAATTCCCTGACTATACGATTAAGAAAGTCAGACTTGACAATGCTGGTGAATTCACATCTCAAGCTTTCAATGATTATTGTATGTCAACTGAAATTACGGTTGAACATAGTGTTGCACATGCACATACTCAAAATGGTTTAGCTGAATCATTAATTAAACGTCTTCAATTAATTGCTAGGCCATTGTTGATAAAAGCTTCTCTATGGGGTCATGCAATTTTATATGCTGCATCACTAATTTGCATTAGACCAAGCTCGTATCATGAATATTCCCCATTACAACTTGCTTTTGGTCATGAACCCAATATTTCTCATATAAAGATTTTTGGTTGTACGGTTTATGTTCCAATTGAACTACCAAAGCGAACAAAAATGGGACCACAAAGAAGGTTGGGAATATATGTTGGATTTGACTCACCATCAATAATCAGATATCTTGAACCTCTAACATGTGATGTCTTTACGGCACGTTTTGCTGATTGCCATTTTAATGAGGCAAATTTTTCAACCTTGTGGGGGAGAAAAGAAGCAGTTGAAAAAAATATATCATGGTATAATCCATCTTTGACAAACTTTGATATGCTAACAAAGCAATGTGATTTGGAAGTAAAGAAAATCTTGCATTTACAAGCTATCGCAAATTAATTACCCGATGCATTTACTGACATAAGCAGGGTAATAAAATCACATATACCAGCTGCAAATGCTCCTGCTTATATTGTAATTCCAAAAGAAACATCAAATGATGATATCTTTGATATATTTAAGAAACGTGGACGTCCTGTTGGCTCAAAAGACAAAAATCTTCGAAAAAGAAAAGGAGCATCAAAACCTAATGATCTTATTATTGACGAATCTATGCCTGACGAGTCATAAAATGTGACATATGAGATACCTCAAGAAGTTATCCAATCAGATCCTATATATAAAGAGAACATTGAAATCTCTATAAATTATATCAATACGGGAATGGTATTGGATCGAAATGAGATGGAAAATATGGATGAAATACTTTCATATTTAGTCGCTTATGAAATTGTGAATAAAAATGATGATCCTGAACCCAAATTAGTAATTGAATGCCAAAATAGGAGTGATTGGGATAAATGGAATGATGATATGCAAGATGAATTAGATTCGCTTAATAAGAGAAAGGTATTTGGACCCATTGTTCTCACACCGAAAATTGTAAAACCCGTAGGGTTCAAATGGGTCTTCGTTCGCAAACAAAATGAGAAAAATGAAATTATAAGGTACAAAGCTCGCCTTTTTGCACAAGATTTTTTTCAAAGACCTGGAATCGATTGTGAAGAAACGTATTCTCCTATAATGGATAATATTACATTTGGATTCTTGATCAGTCTAGCGGTCTATGAAAATCTAAACATGTGGTACAATCGTCTGAGTGAATATTTATTAAAAGAAGGATATATAAATAATTCTTTGTGTCCATGCGTTTTTATTAAAACAACATCATCAGGTTTTGCAATTATTGCGATTTATGTAGATGATTTAAATATCATTGGCAGTGACAAAGAAATTCATTCAACAATGAATTATTTAAATGATGAATTTTAAATGAAAGATCTTGGAAAGACTAAATATTGTCTTGGTTTGCAAATTGAGCATGTTAAAAATGGAATACTTGTGCATCAATCAAATTATACTAATAAGACATTGAAACGTTTTAACATGGATAAAGCAACACATTTGAACCATCCTATTGTGAAGAAAATGAAGAAATTCTTGGTTCTGAAGTTCCGTATTTAAGTGCCATTGGAGAGTATCTAATTAACTGTACTAGACATGATATATCATTTACTGTGAATTTATTAGCCAGGTTTAGCTCATCACCCACAAAAGGCACTAGAAATGAATTAAACACTTATTCCGTTATTTGCAAGGAACTCTGGATCTTGGTCTATTTTATCCTAACAATGCAGAACAAGATTTGATTGTTATGCAGATGCAAGTTTTCTATCAGACCCACATAAATCCAGATCTCAAATTGGATATGTATTCATGTATGGAGGCACTGATATTTCATGGCTTTCTCAGAAACAGACACTTGTTGCAACATCATTGAATCATGCTGAGATTATTGCACTCCATGAAGCAAGCAGCGAATGTGTATGGTTACGATCAATGACACATCATATAAAAATTACATCTGACTTACCTATTAGAGAGGGCCCTACAACATTATACGAAGACAATTATGCATGTATTACAGAGATGAAAGAAGGCTATGTCAAGAGTGATCGAACCAAACACATACCCCCAAGATATTTTGCCTACACTCAGGAACTCGAGAAGGACAAAGAAATTAATATCCAATATGTTCAATCATGTGACAATATGACAAATCTTTTTACAAAGACACTCCATACTGTAACTTTTAAGAAACATGTTCAAAGTATTGGGATGCGTCACCTACGAGACTTATGAAGAATTGGAGATGCCAACTTGAGAGGGAGTTCACACGGCTGCACTTTTTTCCCTTATTAAGGTTTTATCTCACTGGGTTTTTCCTTATAAGGTTTTTAACGATGCAGCATAAGACGTGTGCAGAAGACGGATCATGTACATAACAAAATCTTCAAATGGCCAAGGGAGAGTGTTATAATTGGTTAGTGGTATATGCCTAGTGGCCATTGTTGAAAATTATGTACAAATACTATTTTATAATAGTAGTAGTTGTTGTAAATAGTGTAAGATATTGGAAATTATTTCCTATATAAATGAACCATCAAGATGAAGAGTAAAACACTCATTCACAAGTAATATACTCCTTATTTGCTCTTCTTTCCCTATGTCCTTTTAAATATATTGTTATAAACCCCAATAATTTTAGCTTTTCTATAACACAATGATTATTATCGGGATAATGCAAGATAAATGACTAAAACAAATATGAGGTCGATTTGAGGATCAAATATAATATTTTTTCAATCACGTGTAAACCCACACGAGGTTAAACTTATCCAGTTGTTAAATGATTGAAATTGAGTGATTAGGAAAGATAAGGTTAAAGTTTATGACAAACAAGGTAAAGGACCAAAAACAAGAGTCACGTTGGAGGACTAAATATGATTTTTTCCTCATAGTTATATATTTTTCACTTCATTGCTCATAGGTCTTAACTGATCAAATAAATAGTAATAGTCAGGCCAATTTTCACAATATTTGTGCAAAAGATCACAATATTTGTTTGAAACATTGATTATTAGTATTTTACATTTAATCTTGTGTTCATTCTTACCACAAACATGTTTTACGTATATGGATCCACACAATAACAAGTATAAAGTTTGATTATGAAATTGTGCGAATCGGAATTCGATACTTGAATAGTGTTGCGATAATACCGAAGCAATGTTATCTTAACACCTTCATGACTTGATGATATAAATATATTCTACTAATTTTAGGCAAAATAATCACTATGTTAATAATGATTTTACAAAAAAAAAAGTATTCTAACAATATAGCCCTTTTATTCTTTTATTTGAATTGAGAGGAGTAGGGGTATTTTTGGAAAATCAAAAGTTGGTATCCCAACTATTTTTTTTGTGAGTGGGAGGGCTATGCTTTTAATATAGTAATAGACTAGAAATTTTGACACACGCGGGACCGCGTGCAAGTTATTTTAATTTTAAAAAATAAAAATTTGAAAGATTACGTTAATAGCTATATTTTAGGATTGCAGTTGATCCAAGTGAGTAAAGTAACAATATAGTCATTTTATTATTTTATTTGAATTGAGAGGAGTATGAGCATTTTTGGAAAATCAAAAGTTGGTATCTCAACTGCTTTTTTGTGAGTGGGAGAACTATGTTTTTAATATAGTAATAGACTAAAAATTTTGACACACGCGGGACCACGTGCAAGTTATTTTAATTTAAAAAAATGAAATTTTGAAAGATTACGTTAATAGCTATATTTTAGGATTGCAGTTGATCCAAGTGAGTAAAGTAACCATATAGCCATTTTATTCTTTTATTTGAATTGAGAGGAGTAAGGGTATTTTTTCAGTACAAGAAAAAGGGGTCATTAGGGACCGAAAATTAGCGACTGCCAAGCATCGACTGCTTAGCGGTCGCCAAATCACACCAGCGACCGCTAAGCAGTCGCTAGATTATTTGCGACTGCCAAGCAGTCGCTATTGTCCTTATGGACAATCAGTGACTGCTTAGCAGTCGCTACCTCGTTCAAAAATACTGGGCCACACATTTTGGCCCGAGTTGGACCAAAACGTGGGCCCATTTGCGACCGCGAAGCAGTCGCTGTTGTCCTATGGACAGGCAGCGACTGCGTAGCAGTCGCTAGGCCGTTCAAAAATATTGGGCCACACAGTTGGGCCGAAATGTGGGCCCATTTTAGGGTCGAATTTACCCTAATTTGGCCCTAAATAAATCAGCGACCGTTAAGCGGTCGCTGATTTAAGGGTATAAATAAATAAAAAAAAAGTTTTTTTTTTATTTCACGCCATCTTCTTCCCCAAAAGCAGCGACTGTCGCCGTCGTCGCGATTTCCCCTGTTTTATTCCCCGATTTCGAGCCGATTTCACTCATTTGCGACCGTTGAGCTCACGTAGCGACCAAGCAACGGTTGCCAACTCATTTCCGCCTCGTTGCGCCGCCTCCGCAGCCTCCGCCGCCTTCTTGCGCCGCCTCCGCCTCTCCTTGCGCCGCCTCCGCCCATTTCCGGTAATGAAATGCTCGATTTAGTTTTTTTTTTTGTGTTTTAATAATATTGTAATTTAAATCCAAAAATTGCCTAATTTAAATCCAAAAATTGGTATTGTTAGATTGTTAGATTTGTTTATGATTGTTAGATGTTGTTAGATTTGAAATAGAAATAGAAATATAAATAGATTATTGTGAAATTAGAAATAGATTAGAAATATATTATTGTGAAATTGTGAAATTAGAAATAGATTATTGTGAAATTGTGAAGTTAGAAATAGATTAAAAATAGATTATTGTGAAATTGTGAAGTTAGAAATAGATTAGAAATAGATTATTGTGAAATTGTGAAGTTAGAAATAGATTAGAAATAGATTATTGTGAAATTGTGAAATTAGAAATAGATTAGAAATATATTATTGTGAAATTGTGAAGTTAGACATAGATTAGAAATAGATTATTGTGAAATTGTGAAATTAGAAAGAGATATTATTGTGAAATTGTGAAATAAGAAATAGATTAGAAATTAGCTTAAGGAAAAAAAAATAGAAATAGATTTGTGAAATTGATTAATGAATGATTAAAGGAAAAAAATAGAAATTGTTAAATTAGATTCAAATGTTGATTTGATTTTCTAAATGTTATATTTTTATTTTTACAGTTTATACATATTTTCGACATGACGTCACGTAAGATCACTAGCGGTACTAGAGGTCGAGGTCGTGGAGATGGAGGTTGTACTGGGGTGTTGGGTACTCGTAGCAGTGGACGAGTCACGAGTAGTGTTGGCCGTGGTGGGGTTGGTGCCATTGGTAGTGGCAGTGTAGGTCGTGGTGAGGTTGGTGCCAGTACTAGTGGCGGAGTAGGTGGTAGCGGTGTTGGCCGTGGTGATAGTGGCAGTCGGGGGGGTCGAGGTAGGTTCGGACCTGTACAGATTGTTCGATCGGCGACTCGTGCATCGGATGGCCATCCAGCCGAGCCATCCGTCTCGGCACTAGGGTCAGGTGACGTCCCTACGTCGAGGACACCAGTGTTGCAGCGGCAGTTATTAGCAGAGTTTGAGACCGCCGAGACGCCAGAGGTGGCAGAGGTGCCACTACCCCGATCATCAGAGTCCACCAGGTCTGAGGTGCCCCCATCTGCCGAGTCTACCAGACTTCAGACTCCATCACCTGTACACGACATCGGAGCTGAACAGAGTCAGAGGTCGAGTGAGACACCACTACCGAGCTAGTCTCGCCCACCGAGGGGACCAAATGCACCATGTACGACGGTCCCGGCGGGACAGAAGATTCCGCTTATAGAATTGCATCGGGGTTGTTTTTCCAAGCCCCCTAGTCGTGAGATCGCGAAGGTGATCACTGGCCTCATTCGTCAGTTTATGACTGAGTTTTGGCCCTCCTACACAAAGATTCCCCTCGAGATACGTAACGAGATGTATGCTCGATTTACGGTGAGTTTTTAATTTATTGTTTAATATCTCATAATTTAGTTTATTAAATTAGGGCTTTTTTAAAAAAATTATGTTGAATTTACTCTATTAATTTATTGTCGTAATTAATTGTTGAATATTAATTTTTTTTTGCAGAATAGGTTTGGGATTCGTCACTCCGATAGGGGTGCAGTACACAGGGCATACCAGGAGAAGGCGAGGGAGCTTTACAAACGAGCGATGAACAAGGCGCATAGCTATTACATGGAAAGGAAGGATATGGAGAAGTATCGCAACAAGACAAAGACGCCGTGGATGAGCGATAGTATTGAGAAGGCGGCGACAAAGCATTGGGAGACGGAAGAATTTAAGAAGAAATCTGTCAAGGGAAAGAAAGCTAGGAGTGGCGGTAAGGAGGATGGCCCGGCGCCCGCCACCTTTTACGGTGGTTCTATTGATTACGAGGAGATCCGGCAGCGCCTGGTAATTTTTTTAAAATTATATATTTTTAATTATTCTTAAGTTATTTATTTTAAGATGTTAATTTTTTAAAAAGAACTCCATTGATTAGAATTTTTAAGATAATTTTAACCCCACTTTTATTTTCAATTTGAAGATGAGGAATCAGCCTGGTCGCACGCACCCTATCAGGCACGACGAGATATACAAGGCGGGACATACTAAAAAGGTGTCGGGGACTGGGAGAGGTACCAACCAACCCTTGAGGCGGATGTGGAAGTCAGAGGCGACGAGACTGATTTACGTAAGTGTTTCGAGATTTGTACTTGTTTACCGCTTATGAATTCTAATTTAATTTTAAATTATATTTCGAACTAATTAATAGATTTTTAATAACATTTTTCATAATTCAACATAAATTCTACAAGAGGGAGTTGAGGAGGAAAAATCCCGACGTCATGGAGGACAAGGATTTGGATGAATGGGATCCAGAGGCATGGAAGAAGGCCATAGGGACGATCAGCAAGGGGAAGGCGAAGGGTTTACCAACTTATGCCGATCCACGTGACTGGGACATTGAGATGACGTGGGCGACTAGTTGGGATCGGGATTTGCTCAGGCAGGTCCATGCCGAGAACCTAGAGTTGAGGACGACACCGGACCCGAGAGTCGACGCACTGACGAAATGGGCACATGGTTTTGTCGAGGACCAGATTGCAGAGGGCCGACCAGTGCGAGAGCTTCCTAGTGAGTTGTTCATCGGAGACGCATCCAGGGTTCCGAGAAAGCTCCGTCAGAGAGCAGATCCTTTTGCTCCAGGTACTTCTACCACCTCTCGGTATGTTGATGATTTTGAGGCTGATGAGTGGTATAGTGATTGTGATGGTGTTGATGGTGATGAGGATCCCGAGGCCGGTGTTGATGGTGAGGAGAACCTAGATGAGATGTATAGATTGTGGGAGAGTTCTGGTGATGAGGGGGTCGAGTATCCGCCTAGCGATGTTGAGGGTGGACTTCCTGGAGATGATGAGGGGGGTGATGTTGGGGACGGATATGTTGGGGACGGTGATGATGGGGACGCTGATGATGAGGGGGGTCATGATGACTTGGCTCAGTGATCGGGTGGGTGTTAGTTGTTTGTATTTTGTTTGAGATTATGATACTATAATTGTACTTATAATTAACGATTGTGATTTGTTTTGGACTTAGTTTTGATTATGGCGTTATGGATATGATTATGTTTTGAATTGTGATTGTGATTGTGTTTGGATATACAGGTTTGTGATTAGCTAGTGATATGAAAATTATTGTGTTGAAACAGGTTTTTAACTATTATTAGGTCCAACTCATGTCATTTTTTTTTTGATTATCGCGTTATTGATATGATTGTGTTTTGAATTTTGATTGTGATTGTGTTTGGATATACAGGTTTGTGATTAGCTAGTGATTTGGAAATTATTGTGTTGAAACGGGTTTTTAACTATTATTAGGTAAAACTCATGTCAATTTTATTTTTGATTATCGCGTTATGAATATGATTGTGTTTTGAATTTTGATTGTGATTGTGTTTGGATATACAGGTTTGTGATTAGCTAGCGATTTGGAAATTATTGTATTGAAACAGGTTTTTAACTATTATTAGGTCCAACTCATGTCATTTTTTTTTTATTATCGCGTTACGGATAAGATTGTGTTTTAAATTGTGATTGTGAAGTAAATCATAAACACGGATAACAATTAAAAAATCGATCAATATATCTTGAACGTTAATAACTCGATCAATCGCAATTAATCTATTACTTCACAACTAATCTACTATAAGGTTGGTTTTGCAATCATTTATTACTTCAATTTATATATTACAATGAGTTTGGTTGCTTACAATCACAAACACAACAACACCAATAAAAAAAATCGATTTTTAAGTATGAATATTAGTAGGGACCGTTAAGCGGTCCCTAATTTGTCAATAGAGACCGTTAAGCGGTCCCTAATTTGCATTAGGGACCGCTTAACGGTCCCTAAAATCGAAAATTTTGAATTTTTGGCAAAATTTTTTGGCGGAAGTGAGGGGGAAATTTGAATTTTCACCAAATCAAATCTCAACCGTCGATGAAATCCTAATCTACGGTCATAAGTACCCATCATGTCTTTAACACGGATCGCGATCTTAAACCGTCGATCATTTATAAAAAATCAATTTTTAAGTATGAATATTAGTAGGGACCGTTAAGCGGTCCCTAATGTGACAATAGGGACCGTTAAGCGGTCGCTACTACCGAATTAGGGACCGCTTAACAGTCCCTATTATGAATTTAGGGACCGCTTAACGGTCCCTACTAATACTCATACATCAAAATTATGAATTTTTCGATGGTTCGAGGTGGCGCGTTGTATGTTTAGTTGATAATAACCATTGGAATAGTTAAATTAACAATAACTACAACAACACATTGTATATCCAAACATTATACAAGGAGAACGAGTCACTTTGAAGATTCTCCTACAATTTTGTACGACGAATGACATACTGACAAATTAATTCGATCTACATATATATGTATAAGTAATGAATACTTGATCTAATGATTATGCCTCATAATCGTATCTATGTTAACGTTTGTGAAGTAAATCATAAACACGGATAACAATTACAACTAACTAATGATAATTAATTAGTTGTACATTTGTGAAATATATCTTGAACTCGATCAATCGATCAATCGCAATTAATCTATTACTTCACAACTAATCTACTATAAGGTTGGTTTTGCAATCATTTATTATTTCAATTTATATATTACAATGAGTTTGGTTGCTTACAATCACAAACACAACAACATCAATAAAAAAAAATCGATTTTTAAGTATGAATATTAGTAGAGACCGTTAAGCGGTCCCTAATTTGTCAATAGGGACCGTTAAGCGGTCCCTAATTAGGGACCGCTTAACGGTCCCTAAAATCGAAAATTTTGAATTTTTGGCAAAATTTTTTGGCGGAAGTGAGGGGGAAATTTGAATTTTCACCAAATCAAATCTCAACCGTCGATGAAATCCTAATCTACGGTCATAAGTACCCATCATGTCTTTAACACGGATCGCCATCTTAAACCGTCGATCATTTAAAATCATCCAACGGACAAAAACCAATTGAATATATATATATATATATATATATATATATATATATATATATATATATATATATATATCTCAACACTCTTACACCATTTCACTATCTCCAAAAAACATTATCTTTTTTTCTTCTTTTTTCACCAACACAAAAACACTTAAATTTTTTTTTCTTATTTTAACCAACACAAAAACTTTTCTTCTTTTCACCAACACAAGATTTTCTTTATTTTCTTTTCTTTCACTTTCTTTATTTTGGATCTTCATTTTCTTTTTTTCACCAATACAATCTTTTTTTCTTATACTTTCTTTATTTTGGATCTACATTTACTATTCTTCACTTTTGATTTCATGTTTTTGATTTCATTCATGTTTTTGATTTCATTCATTTTATATTATTACTCATTTTATTCATATTTTCACATTCTTTTATTCTTTCATATCAATTGTCATTATATTAACTTTTTATTCAATATTTTATTGTTTTCAATTTGTTAAAATTACAATTTTACAAAAAAACTACAATTATATTCCGGATTAAATCCGGAATATAATTGTAGTTTTTTTTTTATTTTTTCTGGAGGTCATTAGGGACCGCTTAACGGTCCCTACTAATATTCATCGTATTGGAACTTCTGGAGCCAAGGGGTTACCATTAATTCAGAAACATCTATCCGCATTGTGTCCAGCAAAATCATAAAATCGACAATTTAATTTCTTTTTTCGCGGTTTTGATGCATGGATTCAGTGGTGTCTTTTAGGGAATTTCTGGAGCTGGTAAACATTGCAAGCAGATCTATTGGCCGTGGGACATCATGAAGAAAACGATGATTTTCTTCTTGTAAAAGCATAAAATAAATTTTGCACGGTGAGGGTATATGGGAGATTAATAAGATTGGCCACGTATGGCAGAATACGAGTCATTAAGGTCGATGAGAAAAATAAAGGACACAATAAGTTTGTTGAAGATCTTGTCTTATTGATATCACATATACATTGACCGCAAAATCACGCAACGTAACCACGAAACTCTGACTAACATACTTATTGGAGATCAACCGAAAGGAATGAAATAAAAATGCACAACTCAAGAAACTTTCAATTACCAATTAAGAAAAAACAATCTACATGCTTTTGCAGCGTAAGAATTTTAATGTAATTATTTTAGTTAAGATAAAATTATTATTATGGGCCGGCCTGTCACAATATTCAGGTAAATGTAACCAAAATCTTCATTGTTGAAGTAGAATTCAGATCATCCGATGCAATAATAATCATAACAGAATCCTCACCATCAGTTACAGAGTTGATCCAGCATGATCCATAGGCAGCCTGATTTCCTTCATTGAAGCATATCTTGTCCAACATCAGTTCATCATCTTCCAATAAGTTCGAGCATGTTAATCCTCCACTCATGATATTAGTGCTTGATGGCTTCTCTGAAACCCCTTTGGTAGAGCAAATCTCTACCTTAACACCCTCACAAGGTTTCACAACAAACAAAGCGTATTTCAATGCGGTTTTTCTTCCAGCCCTGCGTTTTGCTTCGTCGATGCATAGAGCAGCAAGATTTTCGTAAACATTGTCGTCGAGAATATTGTCACGAGCATATGACGATGGAACTTGGAACACAAGAGTTTGTGGAGGAGCTTTAGATGCGTTTGATGGTGAGGCTGTCAGTAGAGTGGAAGACAAAGTATTTAGTTTTCCAGTTTTTCGGTGGTAAAATATGGGGATTTTCTTGGCGCTTGATGAAACTATGTTGTTGTGGAGTTTTGTCCATCTTTTTAGGAAGGCTGTAAGAGTAAAAGGATCTGCAAGAAGGAGACTGCAACTTATCCCAATTGAGTATCCACCACAACTGAAATTAGTCACCTGAAATTAAAACCACCAATAACTAACTATTAAGGAAATTAACTAATGTAACAATTTCATCAATTTACCTTTGATTTGTTTTATATTTTTGTTTCTATTAGATTCCTCATCACATCATAATCGATCAACGTTATCACTATCCGGATTATATTGATGACAATTATGGTGGATGAAACTTCAACTGTCGTTGAATTCTACAAAAATCAGTTTGTCTTCTTTCGACATTCAATTCATATTGTCAAAAAAAAAAAAAATCAAATACATCATATCTAATATATGATGAATTATGTTTGTAGATTGATGGGCGTTTTTGTTACTTACACCATGGGTACCTCATGTGGTACAGTACTTCTTCGATACCAGTTATGTCATTTACTCAAATCTTCAACATTATCTTAAGTCGTACCAAAAGGCGTGTATCCTCTATTTCTATTAGAATTGTCATCTTAGTAGGAGTTTCTTAGTAGAAGTACATTAGTTTTTATTTTATTTTTGAGACTTACAAGTATTATTTCTTGCATGTATCTGTTGCACATATGTCCAGAAAATTTCAAAATATTTTTAAAAAATTTATAATCCTTAACATACTTCAAAATCACAACTTTAAATCCATGTTTATTACGAGCAATACACGATGAACTCTATGTATGTTATTAATATATAAAACTAATTAAACATATTGAATCGGAGGTCAGTCTGTCTATGGGATATAGTAACTAAACCTGGACATAAAACAGTGGAGAGAACTGATGATCTTGATCCCGCAAGTCCTCCGAGAATACAAGCACATCACATGATGATTCATCAACTTGTGATGTTAAAAAATCATCCAAGTTCATGTCAGTGCTCACTTCAACCAAACGCACCCCGGAATCATTCGAAACAATATGCAAATGATCACTTTGTTCTTCACTAATCCGCCGCACCCTTCCCGCGAGCAACGGCTGTTCCGCCAGCGCAGTGCCGAGGGATTCCTTAATCCAGCCGGCAAACAGCCATCCGGAGTCTTCATTCGTTGTTTTTTTGTAACACAGAACAACGTTATAACGCCTCTGCATAATAGTGTTTAGTTTGAGGTTATTGTGAGAAGTTACTTTCACTTCCAATAATTGTTTCGGATCAGTTGGCTTAGTTGGCATCACAGTCTGCACTGCTTCAACCTTTTGCACCATTTTTCACTACTAAAAAGAGATGTTTTTGGCGAGTGTTGAAGTGATCTGACGATTTGGTCTGAAATACTCTAGCTATTTAAAGAAACCATCCGTTTGTTTGTCTGGTACTTTAACATTGGGATAAAAGCATCAAGCCCCCTGAACTATGCACGTTTTTGCGACTTGCCCCATAAACAAATTTAATAAGTGTTTTGCCCCCTAAACTATGCACGTCTGTTCGATTTGCCCCTTCAATGGATTTTCGGCCATTTTTTGCCGAAATATTCCCAGTTCGAAGTGTTTTTTTCGCCTACTTTTTGTCATCAACTACCAAAATACATCTAGTACAACATATATGAGTCGGGTAGGGGGAATATTCCGGCAAAAAATGGCCGGAAATACACTGAAGCGGCAAATCACATTTTCGACCATTTTTGGCCGAAACACCCGTTCAAGGTTATTTTTTTTCTCAACTTTTTGTCATCAACTAGCATAATACATCTAGTACAACACATATGAGTTGGGTAGGGGGGAAAATTCCGGCCAAAAATGGCCGAAAATCCATTGAAGGGGCAAATCGAACATACGTGCATAGTTTAGGGGGCAAAACGCTTATTAAATTTGTTTAGGGGGCAAGTCGCAAAATCGTGCATAGTTCAGGGGGCTTGATGCTTTTATCCCTTTAACATTTGTGGTGAACTTATTTGGTAAATCTCTTTTTGACTTGAAGTGGTCCAAGTATTAATTGTTTAGCGAAATATTTATAAATTAGGGATAGCAAAATGTTCTTTTAGATTTAGCATTTATTATGCCAGATTGGCAAATTATCTCATAGAAATAAATAGGAAAATTGCCCCTATAATTTTATAAAGTAATTATATTTAACTATCCCTACAATATTATGAATTTAAGTTGGTAGTTCACTCGCCCAAATTGATGAGATCACGCTTTCTGATACTGTATTTACCGGCGCTTAAAAGTGTTGCATTAGACCATAACAAGCGCGGTTAAAAAGTTGTTTTGTTGCAGTGGTAAGAAATCAATCATAGTTAAAAAATGGGCAAAGATTTCTATTATATATGTCTATCTTTATATTATTTTTTTACTTATACTTAGAAAAAAATTACGAAATCACCTGGGTATCAGGGATTAAACATAGAAAATATACTACAAAATAATAAGCGGATTAAAAATGTGCAATTTTTTGAAATCAGATGGAGTAATTTGCATTTTTGTTTTTGGCGCGGGATAATTTACCAATTTAACGTGACATCAGAGTAAACAGCCAAAGTCCCTTTTGATATATAATAACACAAACCTCTTATTGTTTATGTATTACAATAGATCATACTCATCATCTCTTCAGAGTCTATTGATTTTAACTTTTGTCCAAAGGGGTGATTTTGCTTCTCTTGTTTTGTATGTCATCAATAAAATAATCATTAACATGTCAAACCTTCAATAATCCCTTTCCGTAATTTAATTGTGAATGGAATGATATTACCATAATTTGACCAAACACAAGCGAATTCAATATCATATATCATCGAGCTTAGCTTTCCGAAGCAACTGATGAGAAATATGTTTAATTACGTTATCACAATTCAGTTAGTCAAATTGTTTCTTTTCCTTTGATTTACTCACGCACGCACGCTACCATACATTATATAACTGTTGAACTGTTTGCACACTAACAAGTAGTTTCCTCGTTAGATATAAACTAAAATAGGTAGTTCTTAAAACTTATATTCCTCGCGGTCGTTATATCTAAATCAGATCTTTGTAACATGTATAAAGATGGGTAATGGTAGTTGGTCCACCGACTTGTTTTGCAGGTTAGCTTGTGGAAGGGAACCCTCTTAAATAATTACTTAAATTTAACCCATAAATGCTCTTTATATATCAACTGGATCGTATGGCCGTACTATGTCACTTGACATTTTAACTACTTCCACCTATGCAATAAATACATTATGCAACTGCTAGCCATCCATCTACGGCGTAGTTAATACGAGAATGAAAGTAGAAGATCTGAATGCGAGAGGCCACAAGCAAAAATATCTATCTTTTTCAAGCAATATATCAGTTAGTCTAGTGTACGTAAGTAATAGTTCGATTGCGATTAAGGGCGAAGCTAGAAATATGGTAAGCCGACTCAAACAACATTTGAGATTTTTTCTTCTTCTTCTTTGATTATAAGCATAAATTATGTGGTAATATATATATATATATATATACCAATATATATATATAGTTGTTATAATACACTTAATATACCTAATGATTAGTAAATAAATGCTCCGCTTAATTACCACGAACCCATAAACATGTACTCTAAGTCATTCGTATCACTTCCCCCAAATCAACCATTACTACCCCTTCGTATCACTCCCGATCTAGAACGAACGATGTTGACAAAGAACTACTCGAAGAACTTATCCTTCAAAGCATAGATTGGCTTGGAGCGTAAGAAATCTCCTAGGAATACGACACGCGCATCCTTTGATATCTACCACGCGTCAAAATCTCCCATTGCCACGAAGAATCAATATGCACCCTACAAAGCAAAGGGACCCCCCTCTCCAACACTTGGCAAGTACTTATTCAAAGAAGAAAAGATACAAGCCCCGACTTGCTGCCTATAAAAAGGTTCCTTCCGACAACCAAAGGAGTGGGGAGAGAATAAAAAAACATTATTTCTTAAGAATGATACGACCCCCATTTTGTAAGCCAAGTCCTCTCCATTGGCATCCCACTAGTAGTTTCAAAGCTCTCATTTCTTGTAATTCTAAATTCAAAGATAAATGCGCCAAAAATCTTCCTCCCTGTCCTACTTAAATCGGTTCGGAAAGGTATTTCTTACCCTTATTAGAACATAATTATGTCTCTTAGAACCTAGCACACATGAGCGATGGTATCATCGAATGATGCCGTCTGTGGGAACATCTTTAAAACTCCTTGAGGAAAGATCGTGAAAGGCAAAAAAGCAAGGGATGTCTCAATCTGGCACGACTTTGTTAAACCGGCTCTGCCATGCAAGAGATCCGGGACGTTCGGGAGAGGAGCCCCACCCTCCTCGAAGACACCCATCTGAAGCCCGTCGCGTATGCGTTTCCATGTTACCCTGACTTAGGCCCGTAAACTCGAAACGATTCCTTAAGGAACAAAGGGCGAAGTTCCAATCCGGATCCCTAAACCATGAACCAATGAAGGGATCCTTGCCACCCGCACTAGGAGTTCAGCCAAGCTCGGCACCAAACAAAAGGCGAACGGGATCCAGTAGGAGGCTGCCAAGCCAAATGACACCGATCGTCAAACATCCGCGCGCAACAGACCAAGGTAACCCCCTCGAAATTCTCCCCCTCACGCGAAGGAGAAATTCATGATAAGGAGACTTGAAAAGTCCCTCCCGGCAAAAACCATGACGGAGGTAAGAACGACCATTATAAAGGCATGGTCTATAATAAGAGAGAGAGAGAGAAACAAAAAGAAAAGGTACGCCCATAAAACTGTTCCTGAATTTTTACAAAACACACACAACATAATATTGTCTCAAAGTCATTACAAAAACAAAAATCGACCTCAAACTCACCCCAAAGATTTATCATAGGAACCCTAGAATCTATCATACATACTCCTTATACAAAAGTAAAATACAAGGAGTCCTCCCGACGAGTCTATATTGTACATAGGAAAGAGCCCCCTTCTCTCTTTCTTCTTATTCTCGAACATGTCGCTTCTCTTCTAACACCCTTTCCATGTGTTCGTTCAAAACCAGGTTAGACGGATAAACCACCGGAAAGTCTGCACTCGACGCCCCCAACAACTTGCAGCTCGTGCGATGGACTCACATCAGTCCTCGGCACGACCGCACCACGATGTCTTTCCCCGGAGGAAGGATCAATCACCAAACGTAGGATCAGTAGGTCAACTGGAAAACCAGGCAATGCTTGGCCACATCTTGACAATCCAATAACCCATCAACAGGAATTGATGAGCCCCCTAACTGAGATCTTCTGGGCCCAAGCCTTTGCCAAATTATCCCCGTATAGCTGCCCCAAGTCCATTAGTTGGCGCCAATGGGCGTCTTGTTCTGCCATTGCCGTACAAAGAAGCTATCATGCCTGACCCATATGGAAAAGCAAGCTCTCTAGCCATTTTCCCCATCGTGCGGACCTATCGCGCAGCCACTTAGACTCATCCTCTAGTAGTTCCTGGCTACAATCTGAGTCATATGCATGGGCAGCTCGTAGCACTTCTATATCTGCCTCCATCTGCCTCAATCGGTTGTTGGCCTCCTGTAAAGCCAGCTCTAATTTCTGAGTGCACCTCTGAAGAGTGGAAATATCAAAATGAGTCAGTATGTAGCGTTCCCCCATAGCCTCCAGCAACAGCGACAACTACCAAACACACATCCAATGTAAGCAACATGTAAACAGAGAAGAAAACAACGTACATGCTGCAAAGAAGAAAATGAAAAGTGTGACAAAAACTCCTTATCGCTCTCATTTCATAAACCATACAGGTATGAGCGACAGTATTCCAAGCCCCCTACATCTCCGTAAAAAGGGAAAGACCATCTGCCGCACCAGTCGAAAGGAGGCACCTTGCAGCCCACAAGTGTGATGGTCGGAACGAGTGACTAGACCCCTCGCCTGACCGCCTCGACGGATGACCTTTAGAGCCACATGCATAGGAGAAGAAAACTTAAAAGCGAGAGGATCAACTCCCCCCCCCCCCCCCCCAAGAAGGGCTCAATAGTCATTTCCTCATCTCTCCCTTTCTCAGCGAGAAGCGCTCGGCCCCTTGAGAACGGCGTCCACATATGCACATCCATCTCCGCTCCTTCATCAACAACACCCTAAGAGGGGGGAGGGAGTCAGGATCGAGCACACATGCAAACTTCAGAACCAAAATTCCTCAAAAATAAAGAAAAACACACGTTAAATGACACTAACTAAATGACGAATTTGAAAGTGCAAGGTATTCTAGAATCAATGTTATGCGATGTTGGGACAACATTGAGGATAACATTGAAACCAGAGAACCTGCGCGTAAACTGTTATTTAACTACCAAATTTAAGTTTTGCCTTTATTCACTTATTAATCAAGTTCCACGATTTTAGTTGTTTATGTTTATGTCCAGGAAGGTATCTTAATTATAAGGAAGAGCTATGAATGATTCCTTACTTGAAGTTTCCATAATTCAAGGTAAGTTGAATAGTCAACTCAACACGGTTTGCAAAGAAGGAAACAAATTGGCGCTTCTCTGCAACTTGGATTCTTTCCAGGATTACTCCGATTTGAAGAAGATGTGTTACCTTATTAGATTTGTAATAAAGGAAAAACTTATTCAAGAAAGATACCGAGTTCACAAGGAAGTCTAATTCAACAGGGAAACAACAAGAGTTACAAAAAACTGTGAACAACACACCTTGGCGTGCAAGATTCAAGAAATCTATAAAAGGTGTGAAGTTCATCAAGATGAATACAAGACAAGAGTTCAAATCAATCCAAGAGAATAATCATACGTTGTATTGTCTTCGTCTTGCTTTTGCGAGGTTTTTGTATCAACTATTTAAGTTTAGTTCATAGAAGTTAAGTAGTTCTTACTTGTCTGCTTCGTTGAGTCCGATCAATAAAAGAGCATGAGTGAATTGTTGTGAAGAACATTTTGTTAAAAACTTTATTGGTTATTTCGCCTAAGGCTCAGAAGTTATAAATAAAATTGAAAACTTCATCAAATTTATATCTTCTTGTTTACACTTCCGCTGCATATTACTTTAATCGAGAAGATCACCATAGAGTTAACGCAACACCAGCTTAACTCTCAAAGTTGTTTTGTCAATCCACGATCCGACAATTTCAATTGGCGTCTGAGCCAAACACCGACTACAATGGTGGTTTGGAGGTGATACAACACAATGGACAGTGTCAATCCTAATGTCAACAAAATTCCAGTTTTGGATGGCTCTAATTATGCATACTTGAAGATCAGGATCATGTCTCATATCAAAGCTATTGATATTCGAGCCTAACAATCCGTGATCAACAGATACTCTCTTCCAACATTACCAAGAGATGGTGAAGGTGATCTAGTACCAAAACCAGAAGCAGACTGGAGCAGCAGCGGGAAGTCTCTATAACTATAATGAAAAGGCTCTTAATGTTATTTTTAGTTGGGTTAATCATCACATGTTCAAGTTAATCCAGAACTACACAAAAGCCAAACATGCTTGGGATATACTTGAATTACATTGTGAATGAGATTCCGCTGTTAAAGATTCTAAACATAGAAAACTGCTTCAGCAATTTGAAAAACTTGAGATGGGAGAAGATGAGAGTGTTGATAGTTATTTTGAGAAAATTCTTGATATTGCTAACCAATGTGAAAATCTAGGTTTTGTTATGACTAATCAAGAGATGGTTTATAAAGCAATGAAAACACTGTCATCTAAATTTGCTCTCAAGAAAATTGCAACGGGTGAGTCTAGAAACCTTGCTAATCTACAGTTTCAAGTCTTGATGAATACTCTTAGAGAATTCGAGATGGATCTTGCCTCACAACCTAGTAAACATAGGATTGTTGCTTTAAGAGGATCAAGTCTTGATAATGAAAGTGATGATGAGTGTGAATTAATTTCTTCAAACTATGGTAACATTACTAAGAAATTCAATAAGCTGAACTTTAAAGGAAAAGGCAAAGAAAATAATCTTAGTAATAGTTCTCCAGGCTATAAGAAATTACCTCCTAAATTTGTGAAGTACATGGCATCAAAACCTACTCCTTTAGAAGCTGACAAGTTAAAATATGTTCAATGTTTTAAATGTAAAGGATATGGTCATATGGCTAATGAATGTGCTAATACTCTTAGAAAAAGAGGAAATTCTCATTGGGTTTGTGTAGATGATTTCAATGAAGATGACTTTAGTTATGGAGAAGCTGAAGAACAATCAGAAGAGATTCACACTTCTACGCTACTCACTCAGATTGACTGGACACCAGAAGACTCCCTGAACTGCCTCAGATCTCAATGTTACCCCAACATTCAGAATCCAACATCAGAACATGAGACCTTCCTTGCAGATTGGGATGAATATGATACTAATATTGAACCTAATCTTGTGTTTAACAATGATGAATCTAACTTTGATTGTTTTCATGGCTCAGTTGATCTAGATGAAGAATATTTCCCAGGAGGAAATCATTGAAGACCTGAAGTCTATCTACCACAAACTGCTGCTTGAGAATCATCAAGAGCAACAAAAGCCTGAAGGAAGAGATTGGATGCATGAAGGAGATGCTGAAACTATATGAGAAAGACCTTGACAAAACTGAGGCTGAACTGAAGGAGGTAAATGTAAAATTTAGTGAAACTAAACAAACCATTGCCAAATGGAACTCATCTTCTTCTAAGCTTGATGAGATGATGAGTATGGGAAATCAAGGTAAAAGTGGTTTGGGATATGTTGAGAAACCTCCCTCTGAAGATGTTAGTCTGCCTATTTGAAAGCTGGTTTTATCAAGGAAAGTAATAGCTTGAGTTGTGAAATTCCTTTCAATACTGTGAAAAAACCTACTTTTATCTGTCAATATTATTTTCAACCTTTTCACATTAAGCCTTATTGTAAAAAATATAAAAATGTGATTGAGAAGAAAACAGTAATTAATAGAAGTACCAATGTTAGGAGAACCTCTGATCTGAATGTTATCCCAACATTAGGTAACAAAGCTGAAGGACATAAAAGTAGAACTTGGATTGAAAAGATAAAAACTCCTAAGGTTAAAGTTGTTTGCAGTGTTGTCTTCTCTACTGTTTACTCTAACCTTGCAGGTAAGTGGTATTTTGACAGTGGATGTTCAAGGCACATGACTGGAAACATTGACAACCTGAAAGATGTGATCCCTTTGACTGTTGGAACAGTTACCTATGGAGGGGGCACCAAAGGGAAAATCATTGGAGAAGGAGTACTAGATGTTGAAGGATTTCCACCACTCAAGGATGTGTTGTTGGTTGAAGGATTGAAAGCAAATTTAATTAGAATAAGTCAACTTTGTGATGATAACTTGCTAGTTACTTTTGATAAAAGTTCATGTGATGTGTTTAATAGTGACAATGTCCATGTCATGACAGGTACACAATCAAAAGATAACTGCTATCTTGCTCAAGATGAAGCTGCATGCTACCATGCCAAGGTAGATGAATCTGTCATGTGGCACAAGAAGCTAGGACATGTGCACTATAGAAATCTGGAGAAATTGCAAAAGTTAGAGGCTGTAAGAGGTCTGCCTAAGTTGACTAGTCCAGGTAAAATTGTTTGTGAAGACTGCCTGAAAGGTAAACAAACAAAAGTTGTTCATACACCACTCCAGCTATAAACTACTAACCCTAGAACTAATAAGTGCTTTGAATTGGTACATATGGATCTCATGGGTCCTATTGAGGTTAGTAGCCTGAATGGTAAGAAGTATGCTTTTGTTATTGTTGATGATTTTTTAAGATATACATGGATAAAGTTTTTGAAAGAAAAATCATAAGCATTCAACACATTCAAGATTCTGCATGCTAGTATCAAAAATCTCTATGGCACTTCTGTAGGAAGAATTAGGTCTGACCATGGAAAATAGTTTGAAAATGTAAGCTTTGCTAATTTCTGTGAAACTAAAGGCATTCTCCATGAGTTCTCTGCACCCAAGACACCTCAGCAAAATGGGATTTCTAAGAGGAAGAATAGAACACTTCAAGAGATGGCTAGAGTAATGTTGAATTCTAGAAACTTATCTAAGAAACTCTGGGTTAAAGCTTTGAATGCTACATGTCATATTAGTAATAGAGTTTATCTTAGACCTGGTACTACTATGACACCTTATGAAATCTTTAAGGGTTCAAAACCAACAGTAGCACACTTTCATGAATTTGGTATTAACTAGTATTTGCTAAAAGATATAGATTATTTAAGCCATTTTGATCCCAAAAGTGAAAAGTGTATATTTGTTGGATATTCTCCTAATAGTGCTACTTTCAGGGTCTACAATCCAAGATTGCATACTATACAAGAATCAGTGAATGTCATTTTTGATGATTTAACTGTTTCTGTAGGTACTGAAGAAGTCACTGTTTCAGATGTTGTTCCAACATTGGACCCAACATTGAACACAGAAGCTGGAGATGCTGAACTGGAAACTGGAACAAATGTTGACTTAACACCAGAAACCCCCAATGCTAGGCCAACATATGTGCTATCGGATTCTGAAGATGAAATAGTTCCTGAATCCAGAAGAGATCCTCCTGCTAGGATACAAAGAGATCATCCAACCACTCAAGTAACTGGACAAATTACTGAAAGAGTTAGAACACGCAACAAAGAAATGGTTAATTACAAGGATATGGTTAAGTTGTGTGTTTGTATGTCTGCTTCATGTACTGTTGAAAATGCATCTTGTTTTGTTTCCTCAATCGAACCTAAGAATGTAACTGAAGCTCTTAAGGATAGTTACTGGATTAATGACATGCAAGAGGAACTCTTACAATTCACCAAAAACAGAGTTCGGAATCTAGTGCCTAGGCCTTCACATGTAAATGTAATAGGTACAAAATGGATTTTCAAAAATAAAACTGATGAGAATGGTGTAATTATGAGGAACAAAGCTAGGTTGGTTGCTCAAGGTTATACTCAGGTAGAAGGTAGATTTTGATGAGACTTTTGCTCCAGTAGCTAGGATAGAATCAATTAGATTATTTCTTGCTATTGCTTGCTGTCTTAAGATTAAACTTTACCAAATGGATGTTAAGGGTGACATTCTGAATAGTTTAATTGACAAAGAGGTTTATGTAGAATAACCTAAAGGCTTTGCTGACCCTAAACATCCTGACCATGTGTACAAACTTGAGGAGGCTTTGTATGGATTAAAATAGGCTCCTAGAGCTTGGTATGAGAGGCTAACTGATTTTCTGTTACGCCTAGGTTTCAATAGAGGAGATGGAGACATAACATTGTTTGTCCTTATAAAAATCTATGATATATGTATTGCTCAAATTTATGTGGATGATATTGTATTTGGCTCTACTAACAAGTCTACTTTAGAAAAGTTTGTTGAGTCTATGACAGGAACATTTGAAATGAGCATGATTGGTGAGCTTAACTACTTTCTCGGACTACAAGTCAAGCAGCTGGAGAATGGTATCTTCTTGAACCAGGAGAAGTATGCAAGGAATCTGGTGAAGAGATTTGAGCTACAAGAGTCCAAGCCTTGGAAAACTCCTATGTCCTCTTCAGTGATGATAACAAAAGATGGCACTGGCAGCAATGTTGACCCAACATTGTACAGATCCATGATTGGTAGTTTGCTATATCTCTCTGCCTCCAGACCTGATATCATGTTTTCAGTATGTGTTTTTGCTAGGTACCAAGCTGAGCCAAGGCAATCTCACTTGATTGTTGTGTAGAGGATTCTTAGATATATCTCTGGAACTTCACCTTTAGGCATTTGGTATTCTTATGACACTAACGCTAACTTGGTTGGTTTCAGTGACTCTGAGTGGGCATGCGATGTGGATGACAGGAAATCCACAAGTGGGGGCTGTTTTTATTTGGGGAATAATTTGGTCTCCTGGTATAGCAAGAAACAGAACTGTGTTTCATTATCAACAACTGGATCAGAATATGTAGCTGCTGGCAGCTGTGTTACCCAACTCGTGTGGCTCAAACACATGCTTTCGGATTATGGGTTAGATAGTGATACACTTCTCATGTTCTGTGACAAGCTAAGTGCCATAAGTATCTCTAGAAATCCTGTCCAACATTCTAGAACTAAGCATATAGACATAAGGCATCATTTCCTGAGAGATATGGTAGAGGACAAAGTGATCAACATTGAACATATTGAGACAACAAATCAGCTTGCTGATATGTTCATAAAACCTTTAGATAGTGAGAGATTCTTCAGTTTGAGGAAATCTCTTGGCATGTGCAATATGTGAGAATGTTAAGGAAACCAGTGTTGACATAACACCACTGTCTAGGACTGGTATATTGGTTGTGGTGTAGTAGGTATTCTGTTGTTTTTCCTTTGTTGATTTTATTTTTCTTGTGAGTCTCATTTAATCCTTGTTTTGTCATATTTGGTTTGTGTGGTTGAACTCTTTGATTAAAAAGTCTTTCTAGTTACCAGTGTCACATCTTTGTTTTGTAAAAGTAATAAAACTCTTTTGTTTGTCTGAGGTTGTGATAGCCTAACATATGGAGAAGCTGGGGTACACAAAGTTCAATGCTTTGATGTCTATTCAGTTGTGCCTTATTCATATGAAAGGTGTACATGACATGTGGAGAAGCTGGGGTACATGTTGTTGACAGGTTCAGTGTGACTCAGTTGTGCTTATTTACATGTTTCTGTGTGTTTGGCAAAGGAACACATGGGGTGATCCTTTCTACTAAGGTGTTTGAGGTTTAGATTTCATACATTTAGTAGCACTGATCACTTGGTGTTTCTCTTGAATGCAGGTTGGTAAACAAGTATGCATAAGGAATTGGGGTGTTAGGGTGCATGATAAATGAATTGCCAACATTCAAGGCCTTTGTACTTGCCTAACTTGTTGCTGTTAATGTTGTTACTGGGGTATGTGGAGTTCAGGCTGCCCTCATTCAGTAGTGACATTAGCTTTGTGTTTAGCAACCTTCAGCTTTTGGTTCAGATGAGCTATGAAAATAATAAAGATTATAAAGAGATGTGTACTGTGTTGGTTTGAGGAGTTTTTCATAAGTGTTTACCATGTTCCTATTTGACATTACATTGTTGCATTCATGTAGAACTGCATTGTTTCTTTCTTGTTGTTGAGTTGTGTTGGTTTAGGCTTAGGGGGAGTATAATTCATGTGTTGAGGCATACAATCTGGGTGACACACTTTTCTGTGACTTTCTATGATGTGGAAGTGATTTTTTCCTTGAATTCATAACTGCTGATCTCTGTGTGTTTCTTATTATCTATGTTGCTTACTCATGATTTTGATCTAAACATTATGTCTGAGGTGCTCACGTGCTATATTGGTTAAGTTTTAGATGTATTTTTGGATGTATCTCAAGCTCTCAGATGAATTTGCCTTGTGAAGCCTGTACCTCCACCTTCTGGTTTGAATGTTATCGAATGTTATCCCAACATTGTGCACTATCGCAGGCCAACATTGAAAACAGGAACTTATTTTTGAAAACCGCTCTGGTTACCTGTTACTTAAACATTGACGCGTGTGCGCGGGAAAACATAGTGGGAGATTATATTTGGTTAACAATCAGTAACTACCCACTAACATTCACTCTCTCTCCACTACTCACGGTTATATTAGGAATCAAAACCCTAATTTCCTTATTTGTGCTTACAATTCCCTATTTGTACTTACAATTTCTGCAATTTTACTCTCTACTCTCGAAATTCTCTCAATTTCTCTCTGCATACTCTCTCACTAACAATGGCAAGCAAGTCGCCCATGCATACTCTTGCAGATGTTGCTCTAAGCAGTGAACCCACAGCAGCGCGCACCTGCTCTCACACTCGAGGTGATGCTTCAAGATCCGAGGATGCTCAGGTTGCTGCTAAAAGAAAGGAGATCCCCAACGTGCGACGAGGAAAGAAATCTAAACAAGGAGAATCGACTTCTAATGTTGAACCAACTGTTGAATCAATCACTCCAATCATCAATGAGCCTGAAATTGAGGTAAATATGGCTGAACCCAACCCTGATATTAATGTTGATGTATCTGTTGAGGGGGAGGTTGGTGAATCTGTGGATAAATTGGTGAGGAAGTGGGTTATGTCTCAAAAGAAAAAGAGCAGGGGTACTGGTGAGAAGTTGATTGGTGGTCGAACAATGTCTGAAACTGCCAAGACACGTACGGAGGCTAAGAAAAGGCAAATTGAGAGGTTAGCTAGGAAGAGGGCTGCTGAAGCTGAGAAAAAGGCTGAAGAAGATCGAAAATCTGTTGCTTCTGCTACTGTTGAGAGAAAGAGGAAGGGGAAGCAAGTTATGGAAGAGGAAATTGCGGTTGTGGACGTTGAGGATGAAGTGGAAGTGGAGGAGAAAGAAGAGGAGAAGACTGATGAAGAAGAGCATGATGTTGCAGCTGATGTTAAGGCAACACCAGGGATAGAAGAATACTCTGATGGACTGTATGTGATCTACCCTGAAGATGAGGAGGACTACTTTTCCCTCTATTTCTTACCAAAGATTTGGAGAAGAAGTGAGATTCCTTCAAAAGAAGGTAACTTCACACTGAAAGAGCAGTAGAGATGGCCAGCTTCAAAGAACACAAAGTGATGGACTTGCTTGAGGCAAGAGGGATCCATCAATCTGTGGTGGAGTTGAATGATTATGCTCCTGAGATTGTTATGGAATTCTACCTGAATATCTCCAAGTGGATAAGGGATTACAGATCTCCAAAATATGGAAAAGCTTGGGTGAGGGGGAGAGTCTTCAATATTGACCATCAACAAGATCTGTGGATTCCCACTTGTTGAGGAATATGAGGACCCCTACTATGATGATGTGATTGAAGATTTGACATGAGGGTTGGTCAAAGTATGGAAAGATGCTCTGCCAACTACAAAACTCACTTCTCTTAGTGTTGTCTTGCATAAGATTGCATGCTTCAACTAGTTGCCAAGCAAGAATGTTACTGTACAGACTAAGGAATCAGCAATCTTAGTGTACAAGATCAAGAATGGGCTAGCTGTGAATATGGGGGAGAGGATTTTGAAGTCAATGTATGAAGTTGCTGGAAGGAAGAATGGCATGCTGCCTTTTTCCTCACTCATCTGCAAAATCCTTATCAAGCAGGGATTAAAGACAAGTGTCACTGTGGGCTGGAGGAAGAATGATGTTGAACTTATAATACTTGTCTGGTTCAAGAGTGAGAGATCTTCCTTGGAAACCAAAAGGAGTGGTGAGACCAAGAACAGAGAAGAAGAATGCTCAGGAGTTTGCTGGAACTTCAGTGCCTATGTCCAAAGAGGAAGATTACATGGTTATAACCTCAACTTTTGTGGATCATCTGCTGAATTGGTTCAGGGGGCACATTGCTGACACTCAGAGGGAGATTGAGAAAAAGAAAGATCATCTCAAAGAGCTAGAAGACTTGTGAAAAAATTGGAGAAACTCCCTTCTTCACAAAAAGGGGAAGAGTAGTTCCAATTTTTAAATTTGGTTTTCTAGTTTATGTTTTGTTTCTTAAAAACTGTTGATATGTTTGTGTTGCTGGTACATTATCTCTATTTGTTTTATTTTGATCAAGGGACATCTCCTTGTTATCTAGTTATGGTCTGTAACTCTAAGTATTACTACTGTTTGAACTACTCTAACTGATGTTGCTTATGAAAGTAAATTTTGAACTGGTTAACCTTTTATGCAGTAAACTCACTGGTTTCAATGTTGAGGAAACATTGATGAATGTTGGAGGCTGAACATCTTTTGATGTAGTGATTACCTTAATACTTGTCTTTGTAATTTTAACTTTGAAAATGTTAATTTGCATTGAGGGGGAGCATTTTAGTAGTTTTAATTTTTTTCTTGTTGATTCTAACCTTCTGGATATAAGACTTGATTGGAACAGGTATTGGTTTTGTGAAGAAAGGCAAAAGGGGGGAGATTGAAAGTGCAAGGTATTCTGGAATCAATGTTATGCGATGTTGGGACAACATTGAGGATAACATTGAAACTAGAGAACATGCGCGTAAACTGTTATTTAACTGCCAAATTTAAGTTTTGTGTTAATGTTATGCGATGTTGGAACTCTTGTCTGCTTCGTTGACTCCGATCAACAAAGGGCGTGAGTGAATTATTGTGAGGAACATTTTGTTAAAACCTTTATTGGTTATTTCGCCTAAGGCTCAGAAGTTTTTAATAAAATTGAAAACTTCTTAAAATTTATATCTTCTTGTTTACAATTCCGCTACATATTACTTTAATCAAGAAGATCACCATAGAGTTAAGGCAACGCCAGCTTAACTCTCAAAGTTGTTGTGTCAATCCACGATCCGACAATTTCAGGATTCATGTGAAGAGACCCCTCCAAAAATTCTAGCACCTCCCGCCATAATCATAGCCACAAGAGAATCCAGCATGGACGCTACATCGTAGCAACCATAGTATAAGCCCCTCCTCTCCAACTCTTGCCTTACCTAGTCAGCCACCAACGAAAGCACTTCTATCGGGCTTATGCCCCACTGAGTTTGTATACCCCATTCGGTAATCGGCACGCCAAGAGGAGCGACATAAAAATACTCCCCCCTCTATGCATCATCTATCTCTGAGGAAGCCATGCCTCCAAAAAAATCGAAGGGCCCGCCGACTCGAAGTAGAAAAAAAAAGATCTGAGGGCACCATATGCAATGGGAAGGAAGCCATAAAATCTAGGGGAGAGCAATCAATGTTCAACAAGCCACAACACAATATAAACCCCACCACATACTTAAACGAGGAGGGCAACAACTGACTGGGACATACTTGCAGGGACTTGAACAAATCTTGCACCTCAAGGATGGAAGAACCATCACAACCCACAACAAACCTGCTTTACATAAACAAGCGACATCCAATGATGGCTCTTCAAACAAGCGATGCACCGAATCTCTTGTGGCCCGGTTGGAAACCGCTTGAATCCTCCTGGGACCCACTATTGATCGCGAATCAAAGTGGTTCGGTATGAACTCAATTCCAAAAGTAGGGGGATCATAAGGCTCCTCATTCGGAAAGGACGCCCTTGCCTCCTCCACGGGCCGACTTAGATCGGAAGCAAAGGCGAGGTCTTGTCCACATCTACGACTGTGTATGCCGCTATCACGAAGCTGTTGCAATTGGGGCGCACTTGGGCCAGAACTCTCACCCGCGCGGCCTGCTGACAACGAGCCCTAGACACTCCCTCATGGGACAACAACATGGATTCCCCCCATCTTAGGTGGGAAGGCTGATCAACCCCTCGTCCCGCATTGACACAAATGGAGAATGGGTGTTAAGAAGGCTGAAAGTCCCCGTAGAACCGTACTCCGTTTGTGGAGGATTAAGAACTTCTGAATTGGAAGGATTCGTGGTGTCTTTTTAATTTAAACTCAAAAATCCAAGAAAAGACGAACAAACTTCGCAGAACGAAAAGTTTGAAGTTGAGAAACACAAGAGTTACCAGACGCTGGAAGAAAAGGAGCAAACTGAAGGGAAAAAAAGGGAAGCGGAGTTATGAGGAGAAGTACAAGAGTAACTCCTATTTATAAGGAACTCGGAAAAAGAAATGAACAAAATTCTCGCCTGAAAGACGTTATTGCCTTTCATATGACCCATGCACGTGCTCAACGTGCAAAAATCATCGAGAGACCAATAAGTTCCACGAGGTCAGGTAGACATACGACCGTAAAAGGTCATAAATGTTCTTAAAGAACAAAGTTGTGACATGCTTATCCGATAAGAGTGGCATCCTAGTAGACTTAACAATTCACGGTAAGAAATGCCAGCCCGGCAAATCAACCAAAAGCCACGTGTCCACCCTCCACATCAAGAACCAAGCTCGAGCTTTGAAAAGAAAAACCTTCCTACGAAGGGCCACCCAACCCCTCGAAGAAACCGCTTCAATGGCCACCACCATCATAAACGCCAAGGCCCTTTAACCCTTCACGTTTCCCCCATGATGACATAATCTCCTACCGTCACCAACGGCATTATCGCCCGCCAGAAATGGTACGACATGAATACCTCTCTAGGTTGGACCCCTTTGCCGCATATTATAATAGGACGACATAATCTCCTATTGTATGTTACGAACGATGCACAACCTTCTAAATAGAAACGACTCTAAAAGAGACTCACGACTTTGATAGAGTTGGACCACTTGAAGGAACTACATTGTCCCAAAACTATTTCAAAAGGAATTGTGATCCCCGTGAACGACACTTAATGAAAGGGTCTCGCGGCTCCAAAGAGGGTTTGAAGACACCTTCTTATGCCCAAAAAAGCAACCACGTGCTGAAAAATCATTATCAACACAACAAAGGGACACTGACCAATCCCGAAACTGCCCATAAGAGAGACTTGTGACCCCCTTTAAGAACTATACTAGCGTCTCTTTTGACCCAAAGTAACCTCTCCCCCACCCCCACCCCCACCCCCCCTCACAAATGGGAAAAGCAACACAATCGTAAAGCAAATGATCATAGGTATACGATGCTCAAGGATACGGAGACTCAAGACCAACCAAGGTATCTACTACTTACCTTTCTTTATAAAACAAATTTGGGAATCATACGCGCACAGGGAAGCTCCTGTCAGAGTAATTAAAAATCTCTATATGACCTTGTAACTTCAAGGTCCAAACCCGTGGCCTACCACCTATTGGTAAAACACGAAAGTGACATTTGAAAAAGTTAAAATAAACAAAACAAAGGGATTCGTACTACAACCCAAACTTCTCTCCACATATACGAACTAAGTGACATCAACTATACAAAAGTGTCGCAAATTTTCTTTACTGTTTTGCTGAACTTAGCATCTTAACCTTTTTTCATCTCTTTATAACTTTGTTACACCTGATATTACCTGCCAAAGGCCAGAGCCCATCATTCATAAACTCGACATGTTGTCAAAAACAAAGAGCATAAAACTCTATTGCAAACACCACTCGGAATGCATAAAAAATATAACTTAGAAAAACACCAAGAAAGTAAGAATGCTTTTATTAAAAAACCAGAGCTAAAGCTTATTAGTATCGCATGATCCCATGAAACAAAATTCTATTACAAAGAGATGGGGCTACGACCCTCTAGAAAAAAGGAGAGACTACTAAAAAAGAAAAAAAACTACACTACTATTAGACCGGCCTCTTACCTGCCTTGGTCGTCTGACGAGCTCCTCCCTCGTCATCAAACCCCCCTCATCTTCCTCTTTTTCCTCCTCTACCATGGTCGTAGGTGCAGCAGGAACCAGTGGTATAGGGGAAGGCACCCTAACAGTCGCTAAAGCCGAACTCGAAGAACTCTCATTGGTTCCCACCATCTGAAGAACTTCATCCGAGAAAACATACTTCTTCAATTCACCCGGATGTAGCAAGGATAAATCCGCGTCCTCCTTGTGCTCCCATCCCTTCTCTTTGCAACCCCAATAGCCGTACAGAATGTCCCCCATGAAGTGCCTGTGAAAGTACCAATAATGGAGAGGGGACCCCTTATAAGTATATGTGAATGTATGGACCGGGATTGGTACCCTTTTGCTTTGATTCACACATTGTGTGTACATTGAATGTTGTGCCAACACCGATTGTATTCGGTGTTGTCCTAACACTCATTGTAGAGTATTTAAGCAGCGGAATAAAGAACACAATGAGATGAATTTTAGGAGGTTATATGAATATAACCTGCCGAGCCTTACGACAAAATAATCACTTAACGTTAATTCAATCATTTTACCAAATACAACTCAGTAGGAACCCAATCCTGACACTAACTAACTTACGAACTATAGTTTAGCTAGATAAAACTCAGTAAAATAAGACCAGCAAAATACAAGAATTTCTTCTACACTTTCAGAACTTAATTCTAGTCTTGTTGTTGTTCTTGATGTCGAACACGCCTCTTTATAGGATTTGATCGTCCTTGAGCAATGGCGTGATAGACACGAGTTTTTTGATTGATCCCTTATCACTTGGATAATTCCGAGATCTTCTTCAGCATTATCTTCATAAGATCTTCAACTTTTATCTTCAAGATCTTTGGTGAATCTTTGGCTTTTATCCCTTCGTTCCTTAGCAATGTTCTGCACATTCCTTGATACTCTAAAATATTCACAGATAACTACAACTGTAGAACTAGGTGAGTTTACGAATAAAGGCAAAACAATATATTTAATATAATTAAATCGGACCGAACAGTGTTGAGTTCAGTGTTGTGTCAACATCTCTTTCCAGAGTGTTGGACCAACACTTCCTGTCAACACTTGTACTTTTAATCTCCCCATTTTTGCTTTTCTTCACAAAACTCCATTTGCAACCAATTTCCTTTAAGTACCTGTTATTCAGAACATAAGAACTACTACTTATTCTAATTTGCTCCCCCTTAATCTATATATGAAGTACTGCAGGGTTGAGCCAACACAGTTGACGGTTGTTGTCCCAACATTTTTATCCATCATTTCAACACCTGCAGTTAGTTCAACAATGCAAATCCAAGAAAAACTAAAATAATAGTAATGTGCAGAATATTGTTCAAATTTCATCCCATAAACAAAACAAACAGAGAACATGCTCTATGTGCCAAAAAAACCATTGTTAACTTAAAGTATAGAAACAAAACTTGGTGGCTAATCTCCCCCTTTTTGTGAGGAAAGCACCACCAACAAGTGCTTCTTGATGGTTTCCAGCTCCTTGATCTCGTCCTCCCTATCACCAATCTCCCTTCTTCTGTCTGCTACCATCATGTCACACCACTCCACCTTCTCTTCAATGAAGGCAGTGTTGATGGCTATAGAAGGGGTAGAATTATCCTCAACAACTAAGGCAGTGGTGAAGTTGTGTGCCTTCTTCTTCCCCATGTTCAGCTCCACTACTTTCTGGAGCATTGATGTATTTCCATGGAAGATGAATAATTATGTCTCCTCCAAAGTAGTTCTTGGTGATGGGCAGCTGACCAGCTTTGTCCACAAAGCTCTCATTGTTCCCTTTCTTGAAACCTTGGTCAGTGAGAATCTTGTAGATTAAGGAACGGAAGGGCAAGATTGCATCCCTCTTGTGCGCAGCCTCTGCAATTGTTCTGAAAATTCTCTCCCCCATGTTCACTAGGTGCCTCTTCAGCAGTTTGAAAATCAACACAGCCATCTCATGAGTGAGGACTGTGGAGTTGGTTGAGGGTATCCAGTTGTATGAGACGCCTTTGCACAAGACAGCAGTGAGGGAGGTGAGTCTAGTCACCTTATGTTTATTCTTCCATTTCTTCTCCAGTCTCCCGGTCAGTTCCTTCATCATGTTGTCATCATCAATCTCAACCTCTATCTCTTGTCCTTCATCCATCCCCCTAAGCTTTGTTTATAATTGAGGGATTGAACTTGTAGAACTTTTTCCTCACATATACTCTCCCATACTTGGGGGACCCCTTAGCATGCACAAACTTGGACAAATTACAGTAAAATTCCCTAACAACATCAGGGACATAGAGGACAATATCTATCAGAGAATAAACTAAGCTCCTGGACTCAAGAAAATCAAACACCTTGTACTTTTTAAAGTCATCCTTCACAATGTTCCTTTTGCCCAAATTTTCCTTGCATTCATAATATCATAGTTATCATTCGCAGTTTTGGTCAAGAAGTACCTATTATGATGCTCAGTGGGAAAATCGGCCTCAAATGTTTCTGGTGGTTCAGGCTCAGACTCCTCGTTGGACTCCAGTGTTGTGTCCACATCGGCCTCTACTTGAGTTGGTCAACATTCTGATCAGTGGGTGTGGTTTCAACATTTCTGCCAACCGGTGTTGGCACAATATCAAGTTGAGTTTCGTCCTCAGCATCCTCATCCGTTCCTTCATTATCCTATTCCTCTTCTTTCTTAGAACCCCCCTCCGCATCCTCATCTGCAGAGTCATCTTCTTCAGATGATGTGGATTCCTCTTCTTCAACAAAACTCTCATCTTCTTCTGTTGCTTCATCCTCAGCAATTTCCTCCTCGGCAGCTTCCTCTTCATCTTGTACCTATTCTTCTTCCTTCTCCCCCTCGATTTCAGAAGGAAAAGTAGGAGGTTGACCCTCATCGGGTTGTTCTACCTCTGGAATCACCCGTTCGTCGGTCAGGGGAGCCTCCTCAGAGATATCAGGCAGTGCAACCTATGTGGTGCCAATACCCTCTGAAAGCAATGTTGTGACCACATCCATGGGTTCGTGTGCTGGCGCAACATCCTCAGGAATGGTGTTGGCTCAGCACTGGTAGATGCACATTTCTTGGACTTGATGTTCCTCTGAGTATAAACATGGGCCTTTATTTTTGGTGGTTCACTGGTTACCGCCATGTTCCGAGTGCGGGTGCTTCTCCGTGGGTGGACTCTTCCTACCTCTGATGATATGGCAGTTGCGACGTTGGTAAGATCAGTGATTGTGGGTTTCTTTCCCATTGTAGCCTGCATGATTAAATAAGGTATGAAGAGAGAAATTAGGGTTTAATTCATTTGCAGAAATGAAGCTTAGGTAAGAATAATGTAAAAAGAAAAGTGGAAATTAATAAGGAGTAATGGGCGGGTAAATAATGAGATTGTGTGCCATCCCCGCCATGTTGAGTCGACACATGTTGATTATGAACGCGTTGGCATGACACGTGACCAGATCAGTTATTGCGTATAACTTATGAGTCACAGTGTTGTGGTGAGTGTTGAGATAACTTTCCCAAATCTGGTGGTTGCCGAACATTCGAACTCCATCTTCTCAACATAGTACTGAGCCAAGTGTCTGTGTGGTCAGGGTCTTACCAAGGTTTTTTCACATACTGGCATAAGCAGAATCTAAGCAAGATAACTAGAACTTTAAGAGTTAAAGTGAACCATTCAAAACAGTAGCTTGCCTTAGATCTGAAACAGGAGTGGGAGTTAGATAACAGAAAAACACACAAGAAAAAGGTAAGAGGATTAACATCACAGAGATAATTAAGATCCTATAGTTCAATGAGAAACAGACTTGTGTGTTACTAGCAGCTAGTAACCCAAGAGATATGCTTTTGCATATGACATTCATGAATCTGAAGAAAACCAAGAGCTACTCCCCCTTAAGATCATGACAACACATTAGGGTAAGCAAGCATAGACGAGGCAAAGAGAAGAAGAATGTTAGTCCAACATTTATGAGCCCAGTGTTGTCCCAACACCACATATCAGCAGTCACAGATAGAAACTCTTTACTTATTCAATTTCCAGACCTGATTAACAAAAATAACTTTCAAGCTTAGCATGATGCGGCAGGGAGGATCATGTCTTCACTGAATGTAGGCAGTAACAGGACCCCTAACACCCAAGTGTCAACAAAATCAATGCAGATGCATAGGCAAGTACATAGGGCTTAATGTAGGCAGCCCCAGACCCCTACACCCCATTTACCTATCACATACTTGTTTACTGAGCATCATTAAGAAGGACTTAGCACAAGTGATCAAATACATTGCATGAAAGGCAGTACAAGACCCCAGTCACCTCAGCATACAAGTTCACCATAATATGCCCCTTCTGTAAGCAAAACAACATAAATAAGTCACAAATGAATACAACATAATTGTCAACTCTGTGCACCCCAGCTTCTTTATATTGTTTTGTGTGTCTTTCACTTTACTATGACACAACTGAATACAACATATGTGAAGACCGCGCCCAACGAGCCATGCTCCGGTCCGAGTTGGTTCGGTGGTGATCAGTCACTTTACCCAACTCAGACTAAAGCGAAACTCATAGGAAGGGGTCTCACTTGTTCATGATCAAAACCATACACATTTTATAAAATATATTTTGATATATATACAGCGGAAGTCTTGTATTACAAACAATGTGACTATTTTAATGGTTATGCACTAGTGACAAAACACGAATATTCCAAAATGCAGGCTTGAACAATTATTCACTTGATCCATGCTGCCATGTTGATTTTATCCTAAGGAATGGACAGAAGAAACGAGTAATAAGTCTTTAATGACTTAGTGAGATTCATATAAAAGAACTGGCAAAGCAAGAATTTAATGTGATTTAATGGATACATTTCGAGGAGTGATCTTACTGGTAGAAACAGTTCAACTAGACAATTTGATGTAGCAATGGTACTGGAATTTTCATAGCATAGTTAATGAACTTGTGCTTAACAATAAACAAATCCAACCTTATGACTTATAATATTCTACCTTATACCTCCCGACGAGGAGCGACCTCGCAAACAATAAAGAGACATTCTCGAGTACGTGTCGATCCAGCACGCGGGTTACAGCCAACTCCTGACTGCAAGCGGCGCCTAGATAGATGGGTATCAATGGAAATTACTTAAACCGACAGTCCTTACTGCCCGACAGTAACTCGACTCAATCCCTGGGCCCAACTTCCCAAAGGCGTTCGAATGGGTATAACAGATAAACAAATAAACTTGTAAACCGGATAATATCCGTTGCTCATTGAGCTACATGTCCCGAACATAGTTCGTTGCTCTTTGCCCAGTTCAAGAACCAACATAAGATTAAAATATCGGAGAATTACCATGATTATGAATCAATATGATAAATAATAAATGATGGGATACGATTTAACGATGAGTAGGAAAATCATATTATGGGATGAGACACAAAACAGGATTATGATGAAATATAGGTTGTTCGAGGTTTGGTAACGGAGTAGTAGCTTTTCTGTCCGAGTTCCTCAGGGCCGGATGCCAAAGGGGGCTAGAACAAATCAGGAATGGAACCTCACCTTAACTCGTACGGAGAACCTTGATGGCGTTGATTAGTTCGTTAAACCTTTAACAAATTTAAATAATATTAATCAACTGAATTTATAATTCACTACAATAAATATTAGAATTTTTCTTCAATCCTCATGTTGATGAAATTGAGAACGTTTTGGTTAAGAATGCTAGTTACAATGTAAATATTAGTAAATTACACATAAGCTTAATTTATGTTATTACTCTAAACATAAAAATCTTAGATGATGAATTGACAAACGTAAGGTTAAGTTAAATATCAATTAATAACCTTATTAATATCTAAAAATTATCTTAAACAACCATATGTTCAAACTTATGACTGTGAGTATTCACGTTAGAGTCATTTCGATGACAAGTTACGGTAATAAGTAAAATTTGATTAACTATCCAATTTGATGCATAATAAATCTTCAAAATATATTACTTAACTGATTTATGGAAAAATTATTCTTTAAGTCTCTAGTACATCCAAAAATTCCAGGAATCATGACACCAAACAATTACCTTATGAAGCAATCCATTAAATTATATAACTTAGTTAATATTATTTTGTTCCAAGATTATCTTAATTTACATAACATTGTATTCATAACTTTTAGAAATATTAATACGTAAACCTAATCAAGGTAATTGATCAAGAATGTTTAAGTTACGATACATAATCATATAAGAGGATTAGACCTCAAAAGTATATATGATAATCTTATTAAACTTATGTAAGGATATGTTAAACATAATAAATATACTATTTATATACTATTGAAAAATCTCAAGAATATTAATTCGTGAATACAACTCATATTAAAGTGATTCTAATGATTGTTATATCTTATAAGGGTCATGTGTGGGTGATCAATCATGGAATTATGATGGCTATTTTCAATCGTAAAATAAGCTGAAAATCGTCGTAGTTTCGAGTTTACCTTTGATCGGATATCAAATGAACTTTGTTTCCAAATATTTTTTGGCAACTGATCCCTCACATCATTAGAAACATGTGTACCCGAAGGGGAAGTAAAATCCAAAGGTTTGCTATGCTAAATAATTCTTGAAAACACCTATTTTCGGATTTTCAGACAGCAGTCTACGGTTTAGGAATTTCTACCTTCTAAATCACATTATTTGAAAAACATTTCTTCATATGAAAGTTAGAGGACATCATGAGGAAAATTTTTCCGTTGGCCTTGCCCAAAAAGAGTTTTTCTACAATTAGTTATGATGTTTCTAAGGTGCAGGGCCGAATGGATAATTTCTGGGTAATAAAAGTTTTGGGGTATTTTCGGGTGGAAATTGATGAAATAAGAACCTGGGATGAATTTTTTCTTGAAAGTAGACTCACTAACTTAGAGATTCATGGAAAGAAAGAAGGAAAAAATGAAATGATTTTGGGTGTGAAGATTGTTGGAAGAAAGCCTAGTATTTATACGCAAAAATCATGTTAAAATAATTTTAATTAAGGTCTCACTTTGATTATTTTATATTAAATTATAAAAATCTGAATTTAATCATACTCAAATGATGTCATGGCTTACCTCATCAAAAAGATGTCATGGCTTACATCATCAATTGGTTAATTGTATATCAAGTCCCTCAATTATTTATAATTAAATTTCAAATAGGTAAAATTAGATTTCTTTGTAATTTTTCTAGGTAATTCAATCAACTTTGTTAATATTTGAAATTGAAATATATTTTTTAGGATTAGAGACATGTAAATATAATAAAAGACTAACTTTTATGTTCAGGGGCTTAAATGCAATTGTTTTCTAAACATTTAGGGTCAAATAGGAATTTTCAAAAGTTTAAGGACTAAAGTATAAATTTATTTTCTTCCTAATTTTTGGGGCCGTTACAATCCCCCCTCGTTAAAGGAATCTGGTCTCCAGATTCTTACCTGAATTGTTTCGAAGATAAAGGATTACGATTTCACCTCAAATTGTTAGTTTTGTGTCCACTACTTAAATTTAACAACTTATATCCATTAACTAGATCGGATAGTCAATCTATATCCTAAAGTGAATATCTCTTTGTAATTGATAACTAAAAGTCCATCCCTTTTTTTCCGAATAAGACTAACGTATCCCAAAAGAGTATTTCTAACCGTTTCTCTATTAATTTTATCCTTAAGGATTAACACTTAACACCATAGGAAGTCGTAAACCCATTTTATCGGAAGAAGAAAATTAAACTCTTATGATTCTTGTCTATTGTCTAATAATAACCGAGAGTTTAGTAGTTTTTTTTATTGACTAGCTTAATATAATTATGCAAATAAAGTTTTGACGTTTCACACATCATAATAACTCTATAGGTAAAAGAAGACTACTCAAATAAATGTCTTATTATCCAAGATGCAATATTTCAATTGAACTTACATAATAGTATTAAACTCATACCAAGAGCAAGAAATAAGAAAGGTATTGCGAATCCTAAAAATACAATAACAAATTCAAATGATGTTTCTTCATCATTTAGAAGAAAAATAAAAATAAAAATAACAAAAATTACAACAAGAATTACTTGAACTATATGATCCATTTTTGGTAGAGAGAAGTTAGATGAAGATGAGTGTGTGTTTTGTAGTATAAAAATGATGTATTTATAGAAGGAGGTAAGGCTATTATAGCCGTTTATAAGCGTTGGGGTTTTTTTTTTCTTTTTTTTAATGATTTGAATAGTATGATGATTGGAACGAAAATTAAGAAGTATGTGACTTGTTTGTGAAAAATATGTTAGTTCAAAAAAAATGAACTAACGATCATAATATAGAGCAATTAGAAAAATCTTTAATATTCTTAAAATTTTGAGTACCAAAAATTTTAATCCATTTTTTTTTGTCGATAAATCATGCTAATTAATATTTTATTTAAATAACTACCACAAAGAACACGAGTAAATTAATTGTAACATAACATAGAAGTTTTTGTGATTTATTATTATTGTTGATAGTATTATTATTTTGAAATTTTTATATTCAAATGAATAAACATGGATATCTAGACAAAACACATGAGGAAAATAAGGTAACATAACTTTTCCTTATAAGTGCATGCACGTATTTTAAGAATTATGCAAATATTTAGTTTTTTAGTACAAATAAAACTTAGACGGTCTTATCTATATATACATATATATATATATTATCTTTAATAGGCACAAATAATAGATGATGGGGTACAACGATATGAATGCGTTGTCATATCATAAAAGATGGATTGTAGGAGAAGTTATTCATAAAAGATGGATTGTTGGAGACGCTATTTAATTCATTATTATTTTTGAAGATGTTGTATTATTATTGTTTCAAAAGCTTTCTCGGTACGCCTACTATGTTTTCTTATAAATAGCGATTTATGATGTCGAAGTTCACACATTAACACATACCACTTTATCAGGGAGAAAAAAAAATTGACATGGAAAAATCTTCAATTCGAGAAATAAAATCCATTTGTGTCTTTTGTGGGTCTAGTTTCAGAAAGGATAAAGAGTTTCTAGAGGTAGCAAGTAGTCTGGGGAACACATTGGCAAAGAGAAACATAAAGCTAGTCTACGGAGGAGGAAGTTTAGGGCTAATGGAGTGTATAGCAAAAAGCGCATTTTCTATAGGTAAAGTGTTAGGAATCATACCAAACGCCTTAGTGGACATGAATCTCGGTGGTCCAATCATAGGTGAAGAGCTAATTGTACCTAGCATGCACGAAAGAATAGCGACTATGTTGTATAATTCTGATGCATTTATAGCATTACCTGGGGGCTTAAGAACACTAGAAGCGATTTTTTGCATATCTTCATGGGCTCAATTAAACATGCATCAAAAACCTATAGGGTTGTATAACGTGAATGGTTTCTACGACAGGTTGTTGTCTTTTCTAGATCATTGTGTGAAGCAGGAGTTTATGAAGCCGTCGGCTCGTGAAATTTTCATCTGTGCACATACTGCAAATGAATTGATTGACAAACTTAAAGCATATGTACCAAAAGTAGGTCCTATTTTGTCACAAATTCAATGGCAGACAAGTAGTGACAATAGTCGTGGTAAGAAACGTGCTTTAGATGTAGATACGACACTCGGATTGTAACTCTTTTATGTTGATCAGTGTTTGATGTAAAATATAAGTTTAATCTATATGAATATTTTAGTGAAAACATCTTTGAGTGATTAAAGTTTGTCTAAATTTTTTAACCAATGGCTCTGATACCATACTATGACGACCGCGCCCCACGAGCCATGCTCCGGTCCGAGTTGGTTCGGTGGTGATCAGTCACTTTACCCAACTCAGACTAAAGCGAAACTCATAGGAAGGGGTCTCACTTGTTCATGATCAAAACCATAGACATTTTATAAAATATATTTTGATATATATACAGCGAAAGTCTTGTATTACAAACAATGTGACTATTTTAATGGTTATGCACTAGTGACAAAACACGAATATTCCAAAATGCGGGCTTGAACAATTATTCACTTGATCCATGTTGTCATGTTGATTTTATCCTGAGGAATGGACAGAAGAAACGAGTAATAAGTCTTTAATGACTTAGTGAGATTCATATAAAAGAACTGGCAATGCAAGAATTTACTGTGATTTAATGGATACATTTCGAGGAGTGATCTTACTGGTAGAAACAGTTCAACTAGACAATTTGATGTAGCAATGGTACTGGAATTTTCATAGCATAGTTAATGAACTTGTGCTTAACAATAAACAAATCCAACCTTATGACTTATAATATTCTACCTTATACCTCCCGACGAGGAGCGACCTCGCAAACAATCAAGAGACATGCTCGAGTACATGTCGATCCAGCACGCGGGTTACAACCAACTCCTGACTGCAAGCGGCGCCTAGATAGATGGGTATCAAGCGAAATTACTTAAACCGACAGTCCTTACTGCCCAGCAGTAACTCGACTCAATCCCTGGGCCCAACTTCCCAAAGGCGTTCGAATGGGTATAACAAATAAACAAATAAACTTGTAAACCGGATAATATTCGTTGCTCATTGAGCTACATGTCCCGAACATAGTTCGTTGCTCTTTGCACAGTTCAAGAACCAACATAAGATTAAAATATCAGAGAATTACCATGATTATGAATCAATATGATAAATAATAAATGATGGGATACGATTTAACGATGAGTAGGAAAATCATGTTATGGGATGAGACGCAAAACAGGATTATGATGAAATATAGGTTGTTCGAGGTTTGGTAACGGAGTAGTGGCTTTTCTGTCCGAGTTCCTCAGGGCCGGATGCCAAAGGGGGCTAGAACAAATCAGGAATGGAACCTCACCTTAACTCGTACGGAGAACCTTGATGGCGTTGATTAGTTCGTCAAACCTTTAACAGATTTAAATAATATTAATCAACTGAATTTATAATTCACCACAATAAATATTAGTATTTTTCTTCAATCCTCATGTTGATGAAATTGAGAACGTTCTGGTTAAGAATGCTAGTTACAATGTAAATATTAGTACATTACACATAAGCTTAATTTATGTTATTACTCTAAACATAAAAATCTTAGATGATGAATTGACAAACGTAAGGTTAAGTTAAATATCAATTAATAACCTTATTAATATCTAAAAATTATCTTAAACAACCATATGTTCAAACTTATGACTATGAGTATTCACGTTAGAGTCATTTCGATGGCAAGTTACGGTAATAAGTAAAATTTTATTAACTATCCAATTTGATGCATAACAAATCTTCAAAATATGTTACTTAACTGGTTTATGGAAAAATCATTCTTTAAGTCTCTAGTACATCCAAAAATTCCAGGAATCATGACACCAAACAATTACCTTATGAAGCAATCCATTAAATTATATAACTTAGTTAATATTATTTTGTTCCAAGATTATCTTAATTTACATAACATTGTATTCATAACTTTTAGAAATATTAATACATAAATCTAATCAAGGTAAATGATCAAAGAATGTTTAAGTTACGATACATAATCATATAAGAGGATTAGACCTCAAAAGTATATATGATAATCTTATTAAACTTATGTAAGGATATGTTAAATATGATAAATATACTATTTATATACTATTGAAAAATCTCAAGAATATTAATTCGTGAATACAAATCATATTAAAGTGATTCTAATGATTGTTATATCTTATAAGGGTCATGTGTGGGTGATCAATCATGGAATTATGATGGTTATTTTCAATCGTGAAATAAGCTCAAAATCGTTGTAGTTTCGAGTTTACCTTTGATCGGATATAAAATGAACTTTGTTTCCAAATATTTTTTGGCAACTGATCCCTAACATCATTAGGAACATGTGTACCCGAATGGGAAAGAAAATCCAAAGGTTTACTATGCTAAATAATTCTTGAAAACACCTATTTTCGGATTTTCAGATAGCAGTCTACGGTTTAGAAATTTCGACCTTCTAAATCACATTATTTGAAAACCATTTATTCATATGAAAGTTAGAGGACATCATGAGGAAAAATGTTTCCGTTGGCCTTGCTCAAAAAGAACTTTTCTACAATTAGTTATGATTTTTCTAAGGTGCAGGGCCAAATGGATAATTTCTGCGTAATAAAAGTTTTGGGGTATTTTGGGGTTGAAATTGATGAAATAAGAACTTGTGATGAATTTTTCTTGAAAGTAGACTCACTAACTTAGAGATTCATGGGAAGAAAGAAGGAAAAAAACGAAATGATTTTGGGTGTGAAAATTGTTGGAAGAAAGATTAGTATTTATAGGCAAAAATCATGTTAAAATAATTTTAATTAAGGTCCCACTTTGATTATTTTATATTAAATTATAAAAATCTGAATTTAATCATACTAAAATGATGTCATGGCTTACCTCATCAAAAAGATGTCATGGCTTACATCATCATTTGGTTAATTGCATATCAAGTCCCTCAATTATTTATAATTAAATTTCAAATAGGTAAAATAAGATTTCTTTGTAATTTTTCTAGGTAATTCAATCAACTTGGTTAATATTTGAAATTGAAATATATGTTTTAGGATTTGAGACATGTAAATATAATAAAAGACTAACTTTTAAGTTCAGGGGCTTAAATGCAATTGTTTTCTAAACATTTAGGGTCAAAATAGAATTTTTCAAAAGTTCAAGGACTAAAGTATAAATTTATTTTCTTCCTAATTTTTGGGGCCGTTACAACATAGCTGTCAGCTCTCTGTACCCAATCGTTTCCAAGGAAAGACATTACCTCAAAGCCAAGAAAGTTTTAACAAAGAATTCAACAAGCATTTGTAAAGGATAAGTTATCTAATCATGATGACATGTAAGTGAGACTCCACATGGGTCAAGAATGTAGACAAACAAGCATGAGATGACAAAAAGATCACAAGAACTAACCAAATAAACAAGAGAACAATCTGGTCACATCACAATCAGACACTGGTGTCAGCATGTGATGTTAAGGCAACACATGTATGTTTAGTGTGTTCACAACACGCTCATGCCGAGAGCCCTCCTCAAACTAAAGAATCTCTCAGTATCTAGTGGTTTAGTGAACATGTCAGCCAGTTGGTTGTTGGTTTCAATATGTTCAATTGTGATTGTTTTATCTTCAACCAAATTTCTTAAGAAGTGATGTCTAATATCAATGTGCTTGGTTCTAGAATGCTGCACATGATTTTTAGATATACTAATAGCACTCAAGTTATCACAGAACATCAGCAGAGTATTACTAGTTAACCCATAATCACAAAGCATATGTTTCAACCATATCAATTGGGTTACACAGCTTGCCAACTGCAATATACTCTGACTTAGCAGTAGATAAAGAGACACAATTTTATTTCTTACTTACCAGGAAACTAAATTATTTCCAAGATAAAAACACCCCCCACTAGTGAATTTTCTATTATCTAAGTCCCCTTCCCAGTTTGAATTTGTATCATGAGAGTACCTGATTCCTAACTCAGTAGTTCCAGAGATGTATCTTAAGATTCTTTTTACTGCAGTTAAGTGAGATACCTTTGGTGCTGCCTGATACTGGCACAGACACACACATAGTACATTATGTCTGGTCTGGTGGCTGATAAGCACAAGAGACTTCCAATCATTGATCTGTAAAGCGTTGAGTCAACATCTTCACCAGCTACATCCCATTCAATCTTCACTGTAGTCGACATTGGTGCCTTGCATGGTTTGAATTCCAAGAACCCAAATCTCTTCACAAAATTCCTGGCATACTTCTCTTGAGACAGGAACATCCCTGTTTCCTTTTGCTTCACTTGTAGTCCTAGGAAGAAGGTGAGCTCCCCTATCATACTCATTTCAAATGTACTTGTCATAGTATTCACAAACTTGTCCAAGGTGGACTGGTTAGAGGAGCCAAATACTATATCATCAACATAGATTTGGGCAATACAGACTTCCTTATTATTTTTCATGATAAATAATGCCATATCTCCCTCACCCCTAGTAAAACCAAAACATAGTAAGAATTTAGTCAATCTCTCATACCAATCTATGGGAGCTTGTTTCAATCCATATAAGGCCTTTTCAAGTTTGTATACATAGTCAGGGTGATGGGGGTCAGTGAATTACTTAGGTTGCTCAACAAAGTCTTTTTTGTCTATATACCCATTCAAAAATGCACCCTTAACATCCATTTGGTATAATTTGAATTTTAAGAAACATGCAATTGCAAGAAGTAGTCTAATAGATTCTATTCTGACCACATGAGCAAATGTTACATCAAAATCAATCCCTTCTACTCGTGTGTACCATTGGGCTACTAATCTGGCCTTGTTCCGTACTATCACTCCATTCTTATCACTTTTATTTTTAAATATCCACTTAGTTCCGATTACATTAACATGAGAAGGTCTAGGAACTAGTTTCCACACTTTATTTTTAGAGAATTGTATGAGTTCTTCCTGCATAGCATTTCTCCAGTGAGAGTCTTAAGAGCCTCATTAACATTCTTATGTTCTATAGCTGAGACAAAGCAAGTAACAGAGTTGCACACAAATGACATACAAACACTAAGTTTAGCCATATTCTTATAGTTTACTCTTTCTTTGTTTATGGTTCTTACTCCTTCAGTAAGATTTCCTATAACCTGAGAAGGATGATCTCTCAGTATTCTGGCAGGAGTGTCCCTTCTAACTCTTTCTCCAGCAAAATCTTTAAGTGTCAGAATCTGTGTGATCTGGTGTTGGTCCAACATCAGCATCTTCCGGTGTTGGCTCAACATCATCATTCCCTGTGTCTTCTGTGTCAATCTCAAGTGTTGAGTCCACACTGTCTCCAGCTGGAGTTGGCACCACATCGCCAGTCTGTGGCAATCTTATTTGACCTTCAGTGATACCTGCAGAAACATCCTGATCATCAAACACAATATTGACAGGTTCTTGGATATTATTTAATCTAGGATTAAACACTTTATAAGCACTGCTATTCACAAAATATCCAACAAAAATGCACTTTTCACGTTTGGCATCAAACTTTCCTAATGGCTGTCTATCTTTCAGAATATAACACACACAACCAAACTCATGAAAGTGGCTCTAGTTAGGTTTAACTTTCTTGACAATCTCATAAGGAATCGTTGTTGTGTCTGGTCTAAGATAAACTCTATTTGAAATATAACATGCAGTACTAAATGCTTCAGCCCAAAGTCGTTTAGTTATTTTTCTAGAGTTCAACATAACCCTAGCCATTTCTTACAAAGTTCTATTTTTTTGTTCAGTAACTCCATTTTGTTGGGGAGTGATAGGGGCAAAGTATTCATGAGAGATTCCTCTAGAAACACACAGATTGTAACGCCCTTGAAATTTGAAAAAAAAATATAAATTTATAATTTAATCCTCAAACTTTTGGAAATAGCATTTTTGACCCCCAAACGTTTGAGAAAAATTGTATTTTAGTCTTTGAACGAAAATTAACCATTTTTTATTATCCTATATGCTTCAAATATCTTTAAGAAATATATTTTACATGTACATATTGATCTTGGGATTTTCTTACCTATAAAAACTTACATAAGTAAATATGTGTAAAAATATCTATTTATTCATATTTTTTATTATAAACAACAAGAATAATATCACATCATAGGTGAATGGTTTTGAAATCATCCACATCACCCTTATAGCAATTGAAATCAGATTTTGGTGATTAGGCGTTAAAGAAAGTAAGGTGGGACCTTAGTTAAATTGTTTTAACATGTATAAATAAAGAAATATGTATTTATATGTATTTTGTTTGAATTAAACATATCATATTTTAAGTTATAGAAGAAAAATCAGCCACATCTCCCTATTGTCGGATTAGAGTCTTCGTTAGTTGGCCAAGGATAAAGAAACTAAAGTGGGACCTTAATCAAACGTATTTTAAATTGATTTTTTGGCTATAAATAGTAGGCTTTCTTCCAACAATTTTTACACCCAAAATCATTTCGGATTTTCCTTCTTTATTCCTATGAATCTCTAAGTTAGTAAGTCAATTTTCATAGAAAATTCATCCCAAGTTCTTATTTCATCATTTTCTACCCGGAAATACATCAAAACGTTTATTGCGCAGAAATTATCCATTCGGCCCTGCACCTTAGAAAAATCATAATTAATTGTAGAAAACTCCTTTTTGATCAAAGCTAACGGCTGAATACTCATCATGATATTCTCTAACTTTTATATGAAGAAATATTTTTCAAATAATGTGATTTAGAAGGTCGAAATTCTAAAACCGTAAACTGCTGTTTGAAAATCCGAAAATAGGTTCTATATTTTCAAAGATTATTTAGCATAGCAAACCTTTGGATATTCCTTCTCATTTGGGTACACATGTTTCTAGTGATGTTAGGGATCAGTTGCCAAAAAAATGTTTGGAAACAAAGTTCATTTGGATATCCGATCAAAGGTAAACTCCAAACTACGACGATTTTCAGCTTATTTTACATACTTTAAGCTCTTTGTTTATGATTGAAAACAATCATCATAATTCTATAATTGATCACTCACACATGACTCTTATAAGATATAGCAATCATTAGAATCACTTTAATATGATTTTTATTCACGAATTAATATTTTTGATATTTTTCAATCGCATATAAATAGTATATTTATCATGTTTAACATATCCTTACATAAGTTTAATAAGATTATCATATGTACTTTTGAGGTCTAATCCTCTTATATGATTATGTATCGTAACTTAAATATTCTTTGATCATTTACCTTGATTAGGTTTACGTATTAATATTTTTATAAGTTATAAATACAATGTTATGTAATTTAAGATAATCTTGAAATAAAATAATATTAAGTAAGTTATACAAATTACTGGATTGCTTCATAAGTAATTGTTTGATGTCATGATTCCTAGAATTTTGGATGTACTAGAGACTTAAAGAAGGACGTTCCATAAATCAGTTAAATAATATATTTTGAAGATTTATTATGCATCAAATTAAATAGTTTATCAAACTATACTTGATATTATTGTATACTTACCATTTGAAATGATTTTCTAACATTAAAAAGATTATAACTACAATTATAATTATAAATATATGGTTACTTAAGATAAATCTTGAGATATAAATTATGTATACAAAGTATATTTGATATATAACTTAACCTTACGACATAAGTTTATCGCGTAAGATTTTCATCAATGATATGTATTATTTACTTAAATTAGTATCCTCAAATTTCATCAACATGAAAGTTTAATAGTACATATGTTTATAGTGGTAAGTTATGATTATTCAGTTAATTGATATTATCTTAATGATATTAAAGGTCTGACAAATTAATCAACGATGCGCAAGATTCTCCGTACAAATAAAGGTGAGGTTCGATTTTTGATTTTGTTCTGACCCAGTTTGGCATCCGGCCTGAGGAACTTGGACAAAAAAAGACATTACCCCGTTACCAAATCACGAACAACCTATTATTCATCGTACTCTTATTTTTGCACCTTATCTCGTCTCATAACATGATTTGTACTCATCGTTAAATCATAATCAACCATTAATTATTTATCACATATTAATTCAAAATCATGGTAATTCGTCATTATCTCATATGTTGGTTCTTGAACTGTGCAAAGAGCAACGAACTATGTTCGGGACATGTAGCTCAAGGAGCAACGAATATTATCTGGTTTATTAGCTTATTTGGTTATCACCCATTGGGACGCCTTTGGGAAGTTGGGCCTAGGGATTGAGTCGATTTACTGTCGGGCAGTAAGGACTGTCGGTTTAAGTAATTTCGCTTGATACCCATTTATTTAGGCACCGCTTGCAGTCAGGAGTTGGTTGTACCCCGCGTGCTGGATCGGCATGTACTCGAGCATGTCTCATGTTTTGTTTGTGAGGTCCCTCCTTATTGGGAGGTATAAGGTAGCATTTGAACGTATAAGGTTGGATTGGTTTACTGTTAGCGCACATGTTCATAAACTATTTTCAGAATATTTCAGTTCCATTGTTACATCAAATTATCTTGTTCAATTGTTTCTATCGGTAAGATCACTTCTAGAAATATATCAATTGAATCACTGTTAATTCTCGCATTGCCACTTATTTTGTATGAATCTCATTTCTCACTAAATCATCAAAGACTTATTCCTAGCTTTTTCTTGTATGTCCATTCCTCAGGATAAGATCAACGTGGCAGCATGGATAACATAAATAATTTTGTCAATCTTGCCTTTTGGAATATTCATGTAATTGAAAATTATTAATTCTCAGTACGTAATTATTAAAGTGTCAAATTATTTGTATTTTCCAGAGTTCTGCTGTGTATATTAAAGTCAATTTTTATCATTATGTGTATGGTTGATTCTGGACAGTGACACCCCTTCCTACGAGATGTGTTTTAGTCTGAGCTAGGTAAAGTGTCTGGACAACGCTGAACCAACTCTGATCGGAACGCGACTCATGGGGCGCGGCCGTCACGCAGATCATCAAACTTTCTATTTTCAAATTCTCTGCCATGATCTGATCTAATCCTAATTACACATGCATTGTAGAGTACTTTAATACTGTCATCTAGTATCTTGAAAGTCTCTACAGCTTTAGATTTTTCCCTCAAGAATTTAACCCAAGTGTACCTAGAGAAGTCATCAACAATCACATAAGCATACTTCTTACCAGCAAGGCTACAAACCTCTATAGGACCCATCAGATCCATGTGCAACAGTTCAAAGCATTTAGAGGTTCTAGAGATCTAACCTTCCACATGTATCGATGCATGTGTAGTCTTAGTTTGTTTACCTTGCAGGCAGTCACCACAGACCAATTTACCTGGACTTGAAAGTTTAGGTATGCCTCTCACAGCTTCTAACTTGATGATCTTCTCCAGATTCTTGTAGTGGACATGGCCTAACCTTCTGTGCCACACTACTGATTCATCAACCTTCACATGTAAGCACTGAGCATCCTCATCCACCAAGTAGCAGTTGTCCTTTGACCTTTTTACTGACATAACAAATTGTTAGAATCATCAAACACATCACAGGAATACTTGTCAAATTTCACAATTAAATCATCATCACAAAGCTGACTAATGCTGATGAGTTTTGCCTTTAGACCATCCACCAATAGAACCTCAGTAAGGTGAGGGAAACCATGCACATTGAGAACTCATGTCCTTATAATATTTCCTTTGCTTCCTCCACCATATGTAACAGTACCAGTGAACACAGGTACAAGTTCCATATGATTTGCCTTGTTACATGTCATATATTTTAGAACAACCACTGTCAAAGTACCAGTCACAATAAGAGTATGAGTAACTGAGAACACCACATTACAAACAATTTTATTTTACAAGACGAGAGTCTATTCTTTTGAAAATTGTTGTTTTGTTCCCTGGTGTTGCTTTGAAATGTTGAGCCAACATTAGAGTGACCTAGTATTGTCCCAACACCTGATGAAACACTACTATTGTAGTTATATTTTTCACAAAACTCTATGTACTTATAGCAGTATGATTTTAAGTGACCAGGCTGGAAACGGTATTGACACAAGTAAGTTACCTTCTTAGACTGTTTAACGTGACCACTATTTCTGTCAGAACCAGCCTTTACAAAGCCAGGAATGACATTCTCATATATGTCTTACCTTTCATGGTATCCAAAACCTGCAGTGCCGTTATTCCCAATATTCAGTGCTTAATCCAGCAATGGTTCTCTCTGCCCCTTCAAGCTTTATCTCCATCTTTTCAATTTGACACTCCTTTATGGTGAGATTCTTCTCCAGTTCGGTTATAGTTTCAATCAAGAAACTGCTCTCCCTGATGAGTTCTTTTTCTCTTTTTATGATTTTCTTTACCTCATCAAGCAGTTCTCTATAGACAACTTTCAGCTCATCAACTACCTTGTCCTGGTCCATTTCATCTTCAAGGAAGTATTTCTCATTTAAATTTACAGATCCACCAAAACAAACAAAGTTAGAGTGTTCCTCAGCTCCATTTATTTCATAAATAAGACATGAAGGGTTAGTAATATAGTCATCATCCTACCAGTTGTTGAAGTATTCTTTCTGGTCCTCTGGTTGAGTGTTGTGCCAACATCCTTTTGACCTGATGTTGTTCTGACACTCAGTCCAGTTGACTTGGGCAGACAGAGCTGCTGTGTGAACCTCTTCAGACACTTGTTCTTCTGGTAGTTCCTCCAAACCTGTCTCGTCATCAATATTATCTATGCATACCTAGTTAGAGCTACCTTTGGTTCTCAAGGTGTTAGCACACTCATATGACATATGTGTCTAAAGCCTTTAAATTCAAAACATTGAAGTTCTTTCAATTTTTTAGTGTCACTCTCAGTAGACTTTTTGAAGGAATACTTGACCATTTTACTTGGAAAACTTCTTCTTAGATTAGGAGGCACATTCTTCTCTTTTCTTACTTTATAATTTAAGGTAATTTTATTGAACTTCTTTACTACAGAACCTAGATAAGCGCTTATTTCAATTTCATCATCTACTTCTTCTTCAGTGGCTTTTAGGGCAAGACCTCTATGTTTTGTAGTTGGTTCTGAGTTCATTTCAAATCCTTGTAATACATTCAGAAAGTGTGAAAGTTAAGTGATGACATGTGCCTGGCTTCTTGCATAGCAATCTTCTTGTCCTCAAACCTTGGAGACAGAGTTCTTATAGCTTTGTAAACAAGTTATTTATTAATTAGAGGATCACCTAGACTTTGACATTCATTTGATAAATCCATTAGTTTTGCAAAGTATGAAGTAACAGACTAATCATCACCCATCCTAATGCTTTCAAATTTATGTAGAGCAATTTGAAGTCTAGCTTCTTTAACACTAGAATCTCCCTCACAATGAGTTTGTAGGAGCAACCAGGCTTGCTTGGAAGTTGTACACAATTGTATTAACCTGAACATATGAGGATCAATCCAGCTGAAGATGGCATTCAGTGCTTTCTCATTGTTGACTGCTTCATTGACTTCTGCTTGAGTCCAGTCAGCTTCAGGTTTCAGGTGTACATCATTGTCATCGTCTTTAACAGTCATTGGTGGAGTGTAGCCATCAATGATTGATTTCCACGCCCTGAGATCTAAGGATTTGATGTGCTTTCAGAGCCTGATCTTCCAATAACATAATTTATCCCATCCAGCACTGGTAACCTATTGTTAGTATTGGGGTTCGCATTATCCATGGTACGGTACCCAATCCAAACACCAATGAATTAGGTGCTTAGCTCCGATACCAATTGTGAATGTATGGACCGGGATTGGTACCCTTCTGTTTTGAATCACACATTGCGTGTACACTGAATGTTGTGCCAGCATCGATTGTATTCGGTGTTATCCCGGCACTCGTTGTAGAGTATTTAAGCAACAGAATAAAGAACACAGTGAGATGAATTTTAAGCATGTTATATGAATATAACTTGCCGAGCCTTACGGCCAAATAATCACTAAACGTTAATTCAACGATTTTACCAAATACAACTGAGTAGGAACCCAATCCTGACACTAACTAACCTACGAACTATAGTTTAGCTAGATAAAACTCAGTAAACAAGACCAACAAAATACAAGAATTACTTCTACACTTTCAGAACTTAAATCTAGCCTTGTTGTTATTCTTGATGTCGAGCACGCCTCTTTATAGGATTTGATCGTCCTTGAGCAATGGCGTGATAGACACGAGTTTGTTGATTGCTATCTTATCACTTGGATAATTCCGAAATCTTCTTCAGCATTATCTTCATAAGATCTTCAACTCTTATCTTCAAGATATTTTGTGAATCTTTGGCGTTTACCCCTTCGTTCCTTAGCGATGTTCTGCACGTTCCTTGATACTCTGAAATATTCACAATAACTACAACTGTGGAACTAGGTGAGTTTACTAATAAAGGCAAAACAATATATTTAGTTCAGTGTTGAGTTAAGTGTTGTGCCAACACCTCTTTCCAGAGTGTTGGACCAACACTTCTTGTCAACACTTGCACTTTCAGTATCCAACGCACTATGAAGAGCATCTTGTACCCCCAGATACTCTCGTACATCGTGCTACTTAGTAATCGTGCTTCTTCGCGAACTCTTGATGTAGGGCTGCCATATCACGAGGCACCCGATTGGTCGTGGCCTTAGTTTCTACTTTGGCCCTCAACAAGGACTCCTCAATCTGGTCACTTCAAGCGCCCTCTCCTTCGCCGCCCCAGTGAGCTCATTATTAGCCCGGTGCAGTTACCGCCCCCTACCAGAGCCCTCTTTTGCTCCTCTTTCACCCTATCTGGCTTGCCCACTAGATTCTCGACCCGCTTGCTTTGCTCCTGGAGCGCTCAAAGTGCCTCAAGATGCTGCTCCTCCAACCAAGCATAGGCACCAGAGCTGGAGTCCCAATGTTCCCACCCTCTTCGAGAGCTTCCACCTGCGCATTTAACTCTCTGATTCGACCGGTCGTATAGGCTCCACATATCCCCCATCAAAGCGTATATCTGATACATCAAGGAAGAACCCTTACAAAAGACGCCAAGAAAAACAAGAATTCCAAAAAAACATAGGGGGCTAAGGATGCTAACCTTGTCTAACGTTTGTCTCAAATGGAGACGCAACTCCCAACATCAACCAAATTTCCCTAGAAATGAGCATGAGATAGTCTTACTCAACACTCGCAGCCCTCGCCACCACGCCAGGAACACTACCACCAGACACCAGAGCATCCTCGTTGCCAGACTCCCCGCTGCTAAGAACCATCACAACCACCTCTGTAACACCCCCCAGTAACCGAAACTTCCACCCCACTTACCTCGCCCTCGACGCCCCAATAGCCCTTTTAACCTCCTTCGTAGTTCCCACCACATCATCGTCTTCCAAAGAAGCAGACCCTCCATGAGTTATACACATAAAGATATATAACATATCTTCGTTAAGAAAAGTGCCCTCAAAAGGGCTAGAAGGTGGCACAATTTTGCAAAACTCCTCGAAAGTACGCGCAAGGGCCTTACACCTTATTATACGCGCTTGGGCCTCATTCATAGGACCCTTAACTCCTGACATGCCGCTTGACTCTGGTTCGCTTTTACCCCCACCAAAGGACCCGTTGTTGTCACCTTAGGCCAATCCATCATCAATCGGTCCTCTTCAAAAACTCCCTCCTTCCTATTCTTATCCTTTTCTCTTCTTATCCTTCTTCTTCTTTTTCTTCTTCTCCTTTCTCTTTATCTTCTCTTTCGCACCACCGGATCCACCGCATGTTCCCCTTCCACCACCTCCCTCGCTTCAACCTGAGGAACCCCATCGCCCTCCTTCTCCTCCTTATACGCCGACTTCCCACCACTGACGGTTTCAACCAATCCACGTCTATACAAGCACCTAACCCACACCCCACGAGGTAAATCCCTAAGTTCGCAACTTAAAGTACTAAACAATACGTACAAAATAATGCATAAAGAGGCAAAGAAAGAATGTCTGGGGACACTTACAAATCAAGGAGAAATCGACATGAGGTAACTCCCAAAGACCCATGCTCACTGCGGACAACCCACTCTTCTCGTAGAAGAAGCTGCATGTATTCCCCGCCAGGAACTTATGTGCATCGTAATACACACTAAATAAGCCTTCTTCGTCCATCCCTTTGGCCACCATATCTAAATAATCTGCGTCTAAGACCATGGGCTTTGGCCGCCACGAGTACGAGATAGTCCACCCCTCCTTCAACAGACGGATAAAAAATACATACGACTTCCAGTTCCCAAAGGACGAGGAAGCATAACACATAAATCGGAGACCCACGTCATGAGGGGTAAATCGGAGACCCGCGTCATGAGGGGTAAATAAGAAGGGAGCAACCAATGGTGAAGGGCTTATGGTGTACACCGCTAAGAAGCGCTCTACTGAATAAACCATCCCCTTCATTAAACAGACAAAAATGAAGCGCGCCAGGAAAACATACCCGTTGGGAGTCATCTAGCTTGGAGATAGTCCATAGATCGTAAAAACCCCATGGAAGAAGAGGGAATCAGGGCTCGTAACACCGTCTTGTTCTGAGTCACATATATAGTGATGTAACCCTTAGGTGGTTGTTTGCTCACTCCACTACTAAAGCATCCACGACGAGCTCTTTGAATTTATCCTTGACAAAGTTATCGAAAGCCAACGACGAGATGTCTCCAATAGGTGTGAACTGGAGCTCTACCTCTGAAGATCCGCGGCGTTTTCTGCTTCGAGAAGACCCTTCTGCCACCTATGGAAAAATTTCTACCTGATTCAATGTAACCTCCGCCCCTACTATAGCAGAGTCGCCCTCCTCTGCCATAAATGCATCTGCCACATGAACTATGGAAGACATATCTCTCCCAAAAAAGAGGAAAAAGGTTGCAAAAAACTGAGAAGCAAGAAAACTCGATAGGGAAAGTAGCTGAAGCGATTCTAAGAAATTAAGAAAATGGGGAGAACAGCTCTGAATCCCCCCCCCCCCCTCCCTGCCCCTATAAAGACAAGAAAAATTAGATGATTTAATCTTCGCCCAAAACTATCGGTACAGAAAAGAATACGCAGGCCGAATCCCAAAATTCACCTAGTTTCGAAGAGATATAACCCCTCTAATCAATGTGTCTCATCCAAACAAGGAGTCATAACTCCCCAAAATCCCCCACGTAGCCTTCACGAAGAAGAAAAGACTCGACTTCTTGAATTTCCCGTGTTTTCTATGAATACGAAGAGAATTTGGGAAGCCCTGGTAATATATACCAATATATATATATATATATATACTAGCAAATGGAGCACGCGATTCCCGCGGGCATAATTCTTTTGTCAATGTCATTCTATGTGGGTTAAAAAAGAAAATTTATCTAGATAACATGTGCCATAAATTTAAAGTATAACAATGGAAGAAAAATATATTATAGGGAAAGTAAATCATTAATTACAATGAATAGTGTAATTAATTAGTCTAATTTAATTTGTAAGGTTATTTTGGGAATTTAATAGTATACTTTTACAATATAGCTAAAACTCAAAGGTTAAAGTTGGAAATCAAAAGATTGGTGTCACAATGGGTTTCTTTATATAATAGTATATATATATATATATTGTTGTTATAATACACTTAATATACCTAATAACTAGTAAATAAATGCTCAGTCCTATTCACACAAACTGATAAACATGCACTCCAAGTCCCTCGTATCACTCCCACTCCCCCTCCCCCTCCCACACCCCCGGAATCAACCATTACCACTCCTTCGTATCACTCCATTTTTTTAGATGAGAACGAACGATGCTGACAAATTACTCCTCGAAGAGCTTATCCTTCAAAGACAAGATTGGCTTGGAATGTAGGAAATCCCCTGGGAATGCGACACGCACCTTCGATGATATCTACCATGCGTCAACATCTCTCATTGCCACGAAGAACCAACATGCACCCCACAAAGCAAAGGGACTCCCCTCTCCAACACTTGGCAAGTACTTATTGAAAGAAGAAAAGATGCGAGATGCGGCTTCCTGCCTATAAAAAGGTGTCAAATGAGGGGGTAGGGAGTAAAAAAATAGTATTTCTTAAGAATGATACGACCCCAAGTCTTCTCGATTGGCATCCCTCTACTAGTTCCAAAGCTCTACCCACTTGTAATTCTAAGTTCGAAGAAAAATGCATCACATATCTTTCTCCCTCATCTCTCAAGGTTATCCTACTTAAATCGGCTTGGGAATGGTGTTTCCTACTCTTCTTAGAATACAATTTTGTCTCTTAGAACCTAGCACACATGAGAGATGGTATCATCATATGATTATTTTTTTTATTAATTAACGAATAATAGTTACGTTTATCATGAAAACATGATAAATCATCATTTAAAAGTAATATTTTGACATGAAAATATACCGTAAACAAAATATATATTTAATATAACATAATCAAGTAACAGATTCAAGAAATCTATAAAAGATGTGAAGTTCATCAAGATGAAGATAAGACAATCGTGCTAAACAGTCTGAGAGATTAATCATTCTTTGTATTGTCTTAGTCTTGCTTTTGCGAAGGTTATGTATCAACTATTTACGTCTAGTTCATAGAAGTTAAGTAGTTCGTACTTGTCTGCTTCGTTGAGTCTGATCAACAAAGAGCGTGAGTGAATTGTTGTGAGGAACATTTTTGTTAAACCTTTATGGTTATTTGGCCTAAGGCTCGGAAGTTTTTAATAATATTGAAAACTTCTTAAAAATTATATCTTCTTGTTTTTAAATTCCGCTGCATATTACTTTAGTCAAGAAGATCACAATAGAGTTAAGGCAAAGTCAGCTTAACTCTCAAAGTTGTTGTGTCAATCCACGATCCAAAATTTTCAGTTATTATCAAGATAACATTGGTTTACAGACAAAAGGTTAACTGAAGGATTGGGGCAATGAAGTATATTGGTAAGGTGGAATTCGGATTTTAAACATGTATCATTACCCACAATAACATTGTTGCCACCCTCAAAATGTTGTTGATGGGTGAGATTTAAGGCATTAGCAGTAATGTGAGTACTGACCCCACAATCAGCATACCATACTTGATTATCAAAGGTTGCATTTGCTTCGGCCACCATGGCAGCTAAGTCAGCTAGAGGATGTCGTCCTTGAAATGAGAAGTCAAACCCACGATAGCAGTCCAATGCATTGTGACCTATCTTGGTACAAATTTGGCATATGGGGCAAGAATAGTAAGAACCAACAATTGGAAATTGTTGAACAAATGTATATGCCTCTTATGCCCCTTTTCAGTAGGTGTAGGCCAAGAGGGCCTGCCATTCACGCTTTCATGCTTTGACTTCTGAGAAAAGCTGGCGATTTTGATTTGGAGTCAGCAAATGCAACTTGATTATGAAAACTAGAGACATGTTGAGCTTCGATCAAGATGTCAAAGCTCATCAGTTCAGCTTGAAACTATTCAAAGGATAGATCCCCATAACGTGTTGCAAAATTATAAGAAGTTATAAAAGGCGTGAACCTAACTGGCAATCCTCCAATGATGTGTCTGATTAGATCTTGATCGTCTAAGGGTTTTCCAGCAGCTGCTGTTACATACCTAATTAAGTTATTATATTTTATTATTACATATTTATTGTATTTTATAATATTAGTCTAATGTAGTATTTAAGTTAGTGCTTTAGTGGAGTAGTTGTGTTAGTGGGTCTTAGAAGTTATTTTATTTCCTATTTATGTAAGGTTTTGTAAACATTATTTCGAAGAAGAAAATTAATTAAATAGTTTCTAGTTAAATTCTAGCTTCTCATCTCCATTCTTAGGAGTTTCGTTCTCACTCGAAGTAGAACAAACCCGTTAGGATCTTAGATCCTAACAATGGTGCTTTCATCAGAGAACTCGCCAAAGCCTCGCAAATCCACTCCAATGCAATCGTTCCCATCGTCATCATCAACTCCATTAATGGCGAAACTTCTCCTTCGTATTCAAAACGACACAAAAGAAATTCACGCCAAACACCGTCAATTTTTGGAAGAATTTCGTTGTTTTTTGTCTGATACAAATCTCCCATCGATTGCTTGCAAAGCAACGACAACGACTTTCAATCGGCTAGCAGAGTTCTCTGCTCCACCACCACCTCCTCCTCCACCTCCGCCTATGCCACCGTATAATCCTCCTACTGTTTCTTTCGACAAGACCGAAGCAATTACCATCCAAATTCAACCTTCGGTCCACTACCCCGCCGAAAAGACTTGCCGGAAAATGATATTTGAAAACCTCCAGAGGGATGTTCTTTCACTTACAAATCAGATTGCCACGCATCCCACATTTTTATTTAACTTTATTTTCACTAATTTCTATAATATACTACTCAGTCCACAAGAAGAAGAAGAAGAAGAAGAAGAAGAAGAAGAAGAAGAAGAAGAAGAAGAAGAAGAAGAAGAAGAAGAAGAAGAAGAAGAAGAAGAAGAAGAAGAATTTATTATTTATTTGGAGGAATAAAAGGTTTTCAATGTCTGGAAAAAAACTAGTCCATTCAACAAGGAAATACGCGCTGGAAGAAAACAGAAAGCAAACAGGCCAACTCATTTGCAATTCAACCCTCCATCTTCTCCTTTCTTTGTGGAATACATTGCTTGGTTTTCTGTAGCACATCAGGACCTTGAGGACAAGGCCCTTTTCAACGGGGATGGAATGTTACATACCTAATTAAGTTATTATATTTTATTATTACATATTTATTGTATTTTATAATATTAGTCTAATGTAGTATTTAAGTTAGTGCTTTAGTGGAGTAGTTGTGTTAGTGGGTCTTAGAAGTTATTTTATTTCCTATTTATGTAAGGTTTTGTAAACATTATTTCGAAGAAGATAATTAATTAAATAGTTTCTAGTTAAATTCTAGCTTCTCATCTTCATTCTTAGGAGTTTCGTTCTCACTCGAAGTAGAACAAACCCGTTAGGATCTTAGATCCTAACAGCTGCCAACTCATCAGCCAACTTCTTAGCTAATCCTAGTAAGAGGTGCAACTGTTAGCACATTGAGTGAGAGTTTGAAATTGTCGTTTGAGAAAAAGCAATGCGAGACCTAGATGTTGAAGAGAATATGTCTGCAAATAATCCCAAACCTGCTTAGAAGTCTTCATTCTATAAAGACCAGTAAAAATCTTTTCGAAGATCGATGCTAGCATCCAACTAAGAACGCAGTTGTCATTCCGGTAACATACTGCATATGCAGAATTAGGAGTGTCATTTGAGAGAATTTTCACAGGCGCATCCACTGTTCCATCAACGAAACCAATAATGTCATGACTTCTCAAAAAAACACTGAACTGGATGCTCCAGAGAATGAAATTTGGACCATTAGATTTATGAGATACTAGTTGAGATTTTGTTTGGATAAAAGGTTGTGATACATTTGGTGTTTCTGGAGTTGAAGATGGAACTAGTCATTATAAAAGAGAAGGAAAAAAATTAAGGGGGATCTTATTGTGTTTTACTTTTCAAAGGATTAGGCATTAGCCTATTTTTTGACTGATACTACGGAAAGAATATAAAATAAGGATATAGATAAAAGAGACACTTTGAATCAAATGGCTTGACTGAATACAATGCCATATAAAGTACATGTATTTATAGAGCTAGGAAAACAATAATTACAGAGATTTGAGGAGAGAAATAAAGATACATTCTTACCAACAATTTGAATTCAAATGATAAGTCTGTTGAGAAGAATCTGAAAATAACAAACTCAATGATGGATTATTCATTCTAACAGGTACCACTATAAATTGGCGTTTTCGCGACAAAACTTCCATGTTTTATTAAGTTTGCATATTATACCATGAAATCTATTCAGTTTGCATATTATGCCATGAATTTCTTATATGTGAGCTTGTATAATAAGGTTGATTTTTATTCGTTAATATTTTTGTTGCCCGTACACGACAAACATTAACTCAACTCATTTAACTGCACACACTTTAAGGACTAGGAAGAGAGTATTTGTTAGCTCTTGATTATATGTCTTTAAACTATTCGTACAGTAAGGAACACTTGCTTCTCCTACGAAGTAAAGTTTCATTGTTGAAAAAGTGAATTTTGAGATCACTTGATTATGGTGGTGCTATAGTGCAACATTTTAGAAAATTTTAGAAGCGATATGTTTGATTAGTACCCAAAAATGGTTTTTTCATGAAGAGACCCAAAAACTATTTTGCAAAGAACAAAAAGGTTGAGACAAGCAAGCTTGAGTTGAACCTGTAAATGTATGGACCGGGATTGGTACCCTTTTGTTTGATTCACACATTGTGTGTATACTGAATGTTGTGCCAACACCGATCGTATTCGGTGTTGTCCCAACACTCGTTGTAGAGTAATAATGCAGCGAAATAAAGAACACGGTGAGATGAATTTTAAGCAGGTTATATGAATATAATATGCCGAGCCTTACGGCTAAATAACCACTAAATGTTACTTTAATGACCTTACCAAATACAACTGAGCCAGGAACTCAATCCTAACACTAACTAATCTATGAGCTATAGTTTAGCTAGATAAAACTCAGTAAAACAAGACCAATACAATACAAGAGTTTCTTCTACTCTTTCAGAACTTAATTCTAGTCTTGTTATTGTTCTTGATGTCGAGCACGCCTTCTTATAGGATTTGATCATCCTTGTTCTGTGGCGTGATAGACACGAGTTGGTGATCGTTCTCTTCTTCACTGCATAACTCTGAAATCTCCTTTGGTGTTATCTTCATAAGATCTTCAAATATTATCTAAAAGTATCTTTGAATATCTTTGGCTTATCCCTTCGTTGCTAGCATAGATCTGCACGATCCTTAATACCCTGAAATAATCACAGATAACTATAACTCATGGAACTAGGTGAGTTTAAGAGTAAAGGTAAAATAAAATATTCAACTTAAATAAATCGAACAGAGCAGTGTTGAGTTTAGTGTTGTGCCAAAATCTCTTTTCAAAATATTGGACCGACACTTCTTGACAACACATGTACTTTCAGAACTTGCATGGATGAGGTACAGAGGCAAATAAAACACCAAAGAATACATTTTTAAGTCATTAAGAAAGACTTATGTAATAACATCATTTACACTGAATTCGGTTTTTCGTTTAGAAATAATAAATTTTGTCTTCCCTCCCCCACCCCCACCCCCAAGAAAAAATATTCTAGTGAAATCTTGCAAATAACATCAGGAGATACTCAAGTTTGTAGAGTACATAATCTCATGAGTAATCATGAACTAAGTAATATTCTGAGACAAAAAGTTCAAGATATCAAATTTTTTTTTTTGAAATGGGAGATAAACTTACGAGTGGAGAATTTAATTGTTTTGGTCCCATAACTTGACTTTTTTCGATTGTGGTACATTAACTTGGCAGACCTCGATTTTTGTCACTCAACGTGGCAGATTGATGCGATTTTGGTCCCATGACCGCTTCTCTGCCCAATTCCACCGTGAGAATTCTACGTGGCACCCGTTGACTCCCAACTTACCCATTTTGACCGAATTTCAGACCCCGCGTGTACATATGTCATCCACGTGTATTAAACCAAACAAAAGGCTAGCGGTTACACTTTCCCTTACATTTATCTCAAACGTCCCGTCCTTTTCTATTCTTCTCATACGCACCACATCGTTCACATCGCCACTTCATCTTCCCCGGCAAATCAAAGGTACGTCTCCCTAATCTTTTCTCTCTTTTACGTTTTTCGTAGTTTAGATGCTTAGATCTATACAATTAGGGTTTTTTGCAACAATTTAAGAGTTTACGGTTGGATTTTGGGTACATCAAAATCGAATTTATCCATCTGCAAATCCACAGTTCCTACACGAAATGAGTTTTAGGGTTTAGGGTGAGAATCATATGTTTGTTTTGTTGGATTGATTTGTTTTTCATCTCCTCAAATTGTGAGTTTTGAAATCAGAACAGGGGATATGGTTCATTGATTGATTTTGCTCAAAGTGTATTTTAGTTTGTACTGTAGATGGCTCATCCGTACTAAATTACATGCGTTTGTGGGTGTGGTATGATGCTTTATTTTCAGCCTAGTAACACAACATCTCATCCTGGTATTTTTTTTTTCCTACATATGTGCATTGTGTGTTCGTCACCCAAATTACTTCTTGTGGGCTGACGACATGACTGGGGGTTCGAATAGGAGAAGAAGAATGTATCGTGGTGGGGAGTGTGTTGGCCAATATGAACCCGAACCCCCTATTAGTCGAGTTTCAACCACAACTAATGTTGGGAAAAGAATCTCTGGAATTGAGCATCTCAGCCCGATTTTGGACTATTTTCTCAATTTGAATGCAACTAAGGTCACGCTGATTTGTTGCTTAATTGGATGGTCACTTTTTTGTTGTATTTGTTCTTTTGATTGGTATGCTACTGGTTTTCCATTCACGAATGTAATGTGTCTTCATGTGAGTGTCAGTTATTTAGTTGCTTTATTCGAACAACATTAAATGTGGTACGGTCTTTTGTAAGACTAAGTTATGTGTGTTTTGTAAGACTATTTAATTTAATGGTATTGTGTTATGTTATTTAATCTATTGGCACATGTAGTTTGAGTGATTTTGTTTATACTCAGAATTACTTATATATGTGTTTTTAGTAGCCATGAATGGTCCTGCTAGTTTTGATTTGGAACTTCCTCATATTGACACTACATTGAGAGAAGATGGGGATAAGTATATGCTCGAGTTCCTGTGCAAGTATAGAAGAACTCACCGTGTTAACAGGTTTGGTATTTTAACCGAATTAACGAGATTATAAGGGTTAGAATGCCATGTCCGAAAGTTCAGAAGCTTGCTTATGACGAGAACATCACTCTTTTTATTCACTGTTAACCGTATGTCTTGCTGGTGTTGAGTTGAATTGATCCTCCTAATTTTGACAAGGGATGCCCCTTATATAGAGGTATTTGGGGACATGTGTCACTGTGCTTGTCTTTAATAAAGTACAGGTGTCGAAACATACATGAGTAGGTATGTATCTTATCTTTAAACTAGTTATCTACTAGGCGCTGGCTGGACAAAGTTTTTAGGGATAAAAACATCAAGTCCCCCCAACCTATGGGCACTTTTGCGCGGTGCCCCTTAAACTAATTTTATCACCACTTTGGTCCTTAACCTATATGGTGTCTGTTCGATTTGCCCCAATTGTGCATTTCCGATTTTTTGTGGCCGGAATATTCTTCCCTTTGAGGTATTTTTTTTGCTTTTTTTTGTCACCAACTACCATTATACATCTAGTACAATACATATGAGTCGGGTAGAGAAGAATATTCCGGCCAAAATGGTCGAAAAAGGCCGAAAATAGGCAAATCCCGTAGGGCCTTCCCGGTCTTTTTGTGGTCGTAATATTCATCACTTGGAGGTGTTTTTTTGTTTTTTTTCACCAACTACTATTATGCATCTAGTATAACACGTATGAGTCGGGTAGAGGGGAATATTCAGGCCAAAATGGCTAGAAATGGCCGAAAATGCACAACTGGGGCAAATCGAACAGACACCATATAGGTTAAGGACCAAAGTGGTGATAAAATTAGTTTAAGGGGCAACGCGCAAAAGTGTCCATAGGTTGGGGGGCTAGATGTTTTTATCCCAAGTTTTTATCCCTTCCAATGACTTACATGTGGCCCCGATAAGCTGATTCTTGAGTCCTTTTCTCTGATGGATTAGATTCCTTGGAAGAACTTTATACATGAGGTGGGGTATTCGTCCGATGTTGTTATAGTCCCGATAGGGGCCTATTCTTGTGTTTTAGTCTTCGCGATATATACTCCGATAGGTGATTAAATCTAATAGGGCGTTGTTCTTGAGTTTTATCCTTCATGAGGTATGCTCCGATAGATGGTTTACTCCGATAGAGGGTTGGCTCCGATAGGGTGCTGCCCTTGTGTTTTGCTCTTCGTAATATGTGCCCCGATGGCTTTCTGACTTCAATAGGGCTCAGTTATCATTTGTGGTATATTATACCGAGGGCTCTTTTCTTTTGGTTTGGTCAGTGAGGGGATGTTCTCGTATGTTTTAGGGGACTCAGGGTCCTCGTTTTGGTCCCTCTTGGCGCATTTGATGGATATCGGAGTCTCGCATATCCATCAGGGTTTACTCTTTTTCCGATGCCGCGTGGATATCTTATCTTTATTCATCGTGACTTTCCAATGGACGCTTAAGTGTCTCTTCGGGTTTCACTTCTTCCCACATTGGGTTTGCGACACTCGGTGGACCCTCTCGGTACATCGTGGCATCGGGAGTATATGTGACGATAGTATCGTCCTTGGGTTAATCCCTCTTTTTAGAGTTAACATTTTGGTTAATCCCTATATTTATTTTTAGGGTTAACACTAGCCCCCCCCCCCCCCCCCCAAATTTCGATCGCCATCTTAGAGGCGAGAGGAATTTTTATTCCTTTTATTTTTTCCCTTCAGTGAGGAGAGGGGCCTTTTCTTATTTTTCTTTTGTCATTTTTCTCTTATTTTATTTTTTTGGCAATTTAACGAGGGGTGTATATATATATATATATATATATATATATATATATATCACAAACGTTGTAAGGAAATTGCCTTATTTTTGCTTTGGAGCTTTGTCCTCGGGTGAGCAGCACAGGCGAGCATTCATGGCAATTTTTTAGCGGCGGTGTAACGATCTACACATTCGAACGTTGGCGGTGTAACGGGTTGATCATCCGACCGTTAACTGCTGGACTCTAATGGCTAGCTGTTGGTGAACGTGTCCCGGACACGTGTTGATTTTAGGGTTACGTGGGGAGTTATTACTCCCCAGGACCCTTATGGTGTTGGCTATAAATATAGCTATCACGCTCTTCTCTTTTCACTACTCATTCTCAATCTTTTTAAAAGATTTTTTAGCAAGAATCTCTCTACTCTTCTCTCTGTTTTCGCAAGTTCTTTTCGATTTTTTGCAAATATGTCTCGTATCTTTCTTCCTCTATAGAAATGGCTTCATCTGCTACTGATCTCACCACTGCCGCATTGACCTCGGGGGTTGTGGCTTTCACTTCCGTCGTTGATTCACCGGCGGTCACTGGTGGCGTTACTGTGAGTGGTCCTACTGCATCAACTCGTAAGAGAAAAGGGGGAACTTCTGCTACGGCGGAGGAGGGTGATGTTGCTCCTTCAAAGAAGGCTAGGGCTTCAAAAGCAAAGAGTCCCGATAATCGCAATCTCTAGAAAGCTGTGGAGACTGCGAGTACTGTTACTCGGAAAGAGGTGTCATCTTTTTTGAAGAGCTTGGGGGCGTACTAGAAGAATATGACCTTCAAGATTCCGACGAAGGAGGAGAGGGCTATCAAACCTCCGAAGGGTTACCTTACGGTATACTTTGCGCAGATGAGGTATGGGTGGTGGTCTTTCATGCCCTTTTCTTCTGCGAGATTTTCAAGGCGTGCAATGTTTGTCCGAGTCAAGTGACTCAGAATAGCTTTGCCGCTCTTTGCATTTTCGTCTTCTGGTGCCAAGTGAAGGGATTGAGCTGCACCGTGGCTCAGTTCTTTTTGATTTTTGATATCGTAATCTCACCTGGGGGGGGCTCTCTTTTTACCACTTTTGCCATCGGGATTCTGCCAAAAATTCGACTAAGAATATTTTAGAGGGGACACTCAGCTCCCACAGTACTTGGAAGGTCAAGTACTTCTTTGTGAAGCTCGTGGACGGTGAATGAGATATGCCATTCGATTGGAGGGAGGCTAAGGCTCCAGTGTATCCTCTGGACCCGGAGATGGGTTTCTCCCCGATTATTTCGGCCAAAGCTCTGATGTAGTTGGAGGATTTTGGCAATTTGTATGAGAGATCGGAGCTTTATCATGTGGTGTTCACTGATCCTGCTGTTCGGGAACCTTTATCCCTATCTTCCGAGGAACTGGCCTCATTTGGTAAGTAATTTTATCTTATTTTCTTTTATTGCTTCGAGTGAATTTTCTTCTTTAAGGTCCTTAAGGAATTTTTTTCTTCTTTTGGAGGGGAGATTATGGCGAAGTATTATTCGCGCAAGGGTCCGTCGGACCTATCCCTAACTGTGAGGCCATCAGAGCAGGATATTCCGGTCTCGAGTGGTCGAAATAAGACTAGGGCTCAGACTGCTTCTTTGGCTCGCTCCTCTAGTGGAACTTTCGATGCTCCCGAGGAAGAAGATGAGAAGGTTAGTACTCCCGAAGACAAGGACATGCACCCGGTGGAGGAGGAGGAGGATCATTCGCCCTTCGTCATCGGGGAAGATAGCGTGATCCATGGAGTCGTCCCTCTATCCATCGTAGACCCCCGATCGACCATGGTTCTAGTATCTGGTTCAATCTCTGCCACAGAACGTTCTCCGAGGACTTCGGGATGGGAGTTTGCTTCGGAGGGAGGTTTCCCTTCGAAAAGAAGTCCGACTGCGGAGGGAACTTCTTCAGCGATGGTGCCAGAGTACGTGACTATTTCTTCCGACGACCCTTCATCTTCTCCTCGAAAGGAAATGGAAGAACTTTCCTTGGCGCCTTCGGTGGGGCCAATTTCTGAGCCATTTGCCCCTAGTAAGTTTTTTGTTATTCTTTTCTCATGTAATTTTGATATCCTCATTTTTTTCTTAGGCTAAGGCAAGTTGTCTCTTCCTTTTTCCATAGGTCACGTAGATAAGGGAAAAGCTCTGATGATCCCGGAAGGGGAGTCTTTTCTTTCAGGTAGTTACTCGGTTCCCTTATCTGACTTATAATTATTAATCGTTTGTTCTGTAGTTTTTTTACTTACGATTTTTTCTTGTAGGGAAGGATTTTTTGGCACAGCTCCTCAAGTCCAACACAAAAGTATCATTAAGTGATTTCGAGGATGTTGCCGAGGTTCACGAGGCGCACCCTGGAGATTCTTCGCAGTTCGTCATCAAGGTTTTGCTCATGTACCCCCTTTTGGGGGCGGCGGGTCCTTCGGCCGTTGTGGGTGTTCATCGGGCTTTATTCACCGACTCTGTCACTATCGCTTTAGTGCCGGTAAGTTGAAGGTGAAGGTATTCATCGGGCTATCTCCCCCGAGGAATTGCATGCGAAGGTGGAAGCGGCGGTGAAGTATGCCCAGATGGAAACTGTTCGATAGTGCTCGGACCTCTCCGAGAGGTAGCACCATGGTGCTCTGACAGGGCATATGCTATGGGGATATCTTGAGTTTGCCAAGTTGGTAATGGGGCAGCTTCGACTAGGTATTGACTTTGTGAAGACCTTTGACATCCGTAAGTTGAAGAACCCGTCTAGCCCCGAGGAAGCTTATGCCCTTTTTGAGAGGCATAGCGGCTTGTCTCCTTGGGCCTCTCCCTTTACTCCTCCTACTAGGTTGAGGAGTGAGGTCCGGATGGGTGGTGCGAGCCCGAGACCTATCGGCTCCGGAGGGGTGCTTTCACCCGATACTCAACTGCCTCCGATAACTGTGTCGCCTGTTTGTTGAGTCCGATGACTCTTCTTCCCGAGGGGACCACTTCTTCCACTCCCTCGGCTTCTCTTCGATCGACTTCGGGAGTTTAGGATTTTTTTTCTTTTTCTTGTTTCTAGTTTTATTTTTAGGTTTTGAAATTTCAAACTTTAGTATTAATTTTTCACGTTGTAAGTATTTTCTGAGGACTCCTCGGTTTATTATGAATGAACATTTATTTTGTCCTTTCTCTATTTCTTCTTTTTTGCACTTATAGTTATAAACGAAAATTTTAAGTATATATAGATATTGGGACCCCTCATTTAAATCGAGTTAATCTGAAATTTCATTCTTGCCGGCCAAGTAAATAGTTTAGCAGGACGTGCCCGTTTGCATGTCAAACATTGGATTTATTTTTCTCTAAATAGAGATATCCACTGGCACGTGTCATTGGCTATATTTTTACTTTGACGGCTCAAGCTTTAACTCGGTTTTCAAGGGGAATGCCCGAGTATATATTTATATTTGGAGTTTAGCGAATGTTCTTATACTCTTTTCCAAAAAATTCTCTTCACCCATTGTACTGAACTTTTTACTCTTTCTTTCGCAAAGCCATTCTTTCTATTTTCACTTTCGTTTCTCTCCTGATTAGTTTTTGAACTAAATGTGAAAACTAGAAAGGAACTTACTTGGGAAGATGATGCCTCCATACTATAGGCAGGGCGGTTCTATTTCTTCGAGGAATTCTTCTCATAATTCAGCTCAGTGTCTTTCTTCGCGGCTGGGCGTTCATCATGCCTCCTTCGAGAATTTGTCTCATCGGTCGAGGGACAGGGCCGATGAGTGTTCGGTAGTCCTCGTGGGGAGCTCATCGGCGAGGGCTTCATCTGGGCCTTCGCATGTGGATTCCCGGTGAATGAACCATATTCGGGAAGTGTTCATGGGTAGTGAGCAGATGCGTTGTGGGATGGGGGTGTTTTATCATCCGTTTCTTCAAGTTCTTTTCCGATACTAGCAGATATGCCCAAGCCAATTGACGCCTAATTCCTATCTTCACTTGGTGGGCTATATTCTATGTTGCGAGCTCTTAAACCTCCCGATGTCTCCCTATCGGGTGGGGGCGATATTCATCATGTGCCCTTATTCGGGTAACCCTTCCTTTTTTAACATGGCCTATCGGGACAACAGCAGGGCCTTTACGCATGTTTCCAACCATCACTCTCATAGAGGGCATTGGAGGCGGAGGTTCTTTTTTGTATGTCTGAAGGGCTCATCGGCTAGTGTGTGGGGAGTGCCTCTCCGATGGGGTTTAGGATATATCATACCCAACCCTGAGACATTGGTGCGTGAATGGGAGGTCTTGTCGGGTTTGCGGTTGTTCTTTAAAACTTATGATGTCAACGGCTTGTTGGAGCTTCCCGAGTCCCTAATCCTTGCAGGTCTTCAGGAGGGGGGTGGAGATATTCAATCTTTCTCCTCAGCCCCTACACAGTAACTTCTTTTTTCGTAAGTTCTTCTTCTTCTTCTATTTATGGTACTCATTGATACTTTGGGCTTATAGTATGCTTGTGCTCCTGATAGGTGCGGAGATGGAAAGGGTTGCCATCAATCCTTTCGATAAGGCCTTTTTGGGCCAATACCTAACGGTGGATATGCCATTTCTGATGAAGAGGGCTCTTATCGGTCGAATTTTGAGTTAGTGACAAGTTCTTCTTCTGAGGAGAGGGATCATAGGGCTTCGCCTATCGTAGCCCCCCCAGTAAATCCATTGGAACTTATCGTGCCCGAGGGTCCGATGGCATCTGCTTTTCGGATGGATCCTTCTACCCCCCCCCCCTCTTTGATGGCGCGATTTTCTCCCGAGGGATATGTTTTTGATATGATAAACGTGGTAGAGGTGGGCCTTCCATATCCTACTCCTGAGGGGGTCTCATCCCCTCGGAGAGGGTCTCAATTGTGAGGGCTCTCCGCCCCTCAAGGGAAATCCCATTCCCGTGGGGTCCCAACCCCTCGAATGAGGCAAGGGTTCCGTTCCTCCAGCTATTTCGGTCGCGGATTTTTACCGAAACTATTTGAGAAGTCTATTAAATATGCTGGATTGCAAGTTGATAAAGACTCTCCCTCTATCCAGCCTTCAAGACCTAGCCTGTAAAGACTTATGTGAGTTATAGTATTTGTCCGTTCATTTTATCTAGCACTAAACTTTATGCATTCGTTGTGGTAATAGGGTTGATTTGTGCATATTTATATGGTGTTGAATGCCATCGGTTCCCTAGGGGGCTCCTCTTCCGATACTAGCTTAGTGTATCGTCGTCGGGATGAGCTGGAAAGGGGTTTGTTGGAGGCCTATGAGAAGTTATCTCGACTGAAGGCGGATCGTGAGACTTCTCAAGAGGTTTATAACGAGAGGTTACAAAGTGAGAGGAACAAGTCGTAGGAATTGGAACCCCGGTTGGTGTTAGAGAGGGCATGGGTGTTGAGCTTGGAGGAGAGGATGGTAGACCTCAGGGATCAAATTCGATCTTCCGATGAACGGTTGCTTTGTGTTACCAGGGAGAGGGACGCAGCGAATTTAAGAGTACTAGAGATGACCCGTGCTCACGAGGTGACTATAGTTATGGCCCAAGTCCAGGGAGTTTTGGACATTGCAGGTCCATCTGTTCCCCGTGAGTCTTTTCAATGAGAGATTCATGAGTTAGTCCACATCGGGTATCGGCTGTGCCAGGATGCCATTCGAGCTTTGACAGGGTTTCCTTTGGGACTGGCTATCCCCAAGCTCATCATTCATCAAGTTTTTATGGAAGTTCCTCCAGTGGTTCCCGAAGATCGTGCAGTTCTGACGGTGGTTATTGACGATCCTGTCGCCTTATCTGAGGAACAGTGCCATTGTCTTATTAGGGAGGGAAAGCGTCCAATGAGGAGGCTTAGTTTATGTAAGGGTTATTTTAGTGGTATAAGGACCTTTGTATAGGATATGGTGTCACATACCTATGGGGCGAGGGTTTGTTGTTTGTAATAGATGGCCCCTTGGGATAGGGTTGCTGAGATGACTGCATATAGGGTCATCATTTTATCGTGCAACCATAATTTTCCCATTTTTTCTTTTGTATAGGAACCATCCTTATGTAAACAACTTTTATTTATATACAAACTTCTATTTTACATTAAGCATAATAATTTTTAAGGTTATTTGCATTCCAGGTATTGTGAAGTGTTGCGCCTTTGAAGTTGGCAAGCTAGTAGGTTGCGGGTCCGACGATTCTCGATATTTTGTAGGGTCCTTCTCATCGAGGATCAAGCTTTCCTACATTCTTAGAAGCTCCGACTCTTTTTAGTACTAGGTCTCCAACTTGGAAAGTCCTAGACTTTACCTTGGTGTTGTAGTATCGTGACATTCGGGTTTTGTACTCCTCTATTTGGATAGCGGCTCGGGCTCTCCTTTCTTCGAGGAGATCAAGGGCAAGGGCTAAGTTGGAGCTATTGGTGACTTCTTCATACTCCTTGACTCGCCATCTTTTCACTACTACTTCCGGGGGCACTATGGCTTCGCTGCCATATGCCAGACTATAGGTAGTTTCGCTTGTGGCTGTTCTTTGTGTGGTCCGATAGGCCCACATCATGTCGGGTATCTCCTTGACCCATTTGGCCTTGTGCCAATCCAGCCTAGCCTTTATGTTATTAAGGGGTGTTTGGTTAGTCCTTTCCACTTGGTCGTTTGCTTGGGGATATCCCACCGAAGCGAAAAGATGTTTGATTTCCCAATGGTTACACCAATCCTCTAACTCCTTGCTTGTAAACTGAAGCCCGTTGTCGCTCACAAGGCTCTGAGGGATTCCGAATCGGCACATGATATTCCTCTATAAAAAGTTGATGATCGCGCCAGCGGTGATTCGGGCTAGGGGTTCTACCTCTACCCATTTGGTGAAGTAATTCACCGCCACCAGTAGGAATTTCTTTTGCCCGGCATCGGGGATGAGGGGTCCTACTATATCGATACCCCATTTGGAAAAGGGGCACGGTGTTAGGTTGGGCTCCCATGGAGCCGCAGGTTGGTTGGTTCATGGGGCGTAAGCTTGGCAAGGTTTGCATTTTTCGGCGTGTTTCCTGCAATCTCTAGCTATCGTGGGACAATAGTAACCTTGTCGAATCAAGCGCCCGGCCATGCCTTTACCTCCGGTATGGCTTCCACAAGTTCTTTCATGTATTTCCGATAGGAATTATTGGGCCTCTTCCTCAGTAAGGCATCGGGCATGAGGACAAGAGTAGTTTCTCCGAAATAGTATCCCGTCCTTGAGGAAGTATCGGACGATTTTTTTAGACATAGTCCGTTGTAAGTATCGAAAGTATCGGAATAGCCTTCGGGATCTTGTAGATAAGCTTTAATGGAAGTTATCCAACTCGTTGCGGAGTCTGTCGTGGCGTTTACTCCTTGGCCCTCTACTTTTTCCGACCCACTTACATAGAGAAGGGTGATTCTTCGAGTGTGGATGGCGGTTGTTAGAGTAGCCATTTTGGACAAGGCGTCTGACTCCTGGTTTTCTTCTCGGGGAATCTGGACGACTTTGTACTCATCGAACCATCCTTGTCTCGGTGAACCACCCGAAGGTAATCTCGCATTCGTTCTTCTTTAGCTTCATAAGAGCCGTTAATTTGCTGAACGATTAGTTGGAAATCGTTGTGTATGAGTATCCTTTTTATCCCACCTTCTTGTGCGAGCCTCATTTCAATGAGAAGGGCTTCATATTCGGCCTCATTATTGGATAGGGGGTAATCAATTCTGACTGCAAAGTGGAGTATTTTCTCTTCAACTGCCTTATTCACTAGGACTACTCCCGCTCCCATGTGCATACTTACAGAGGAGCCATCAACGTAGGCATGGCATAAGGGCGCCTTCTTTTCAGCTCCGATTCTTGCTAGCTCTGTTACAAAGTCTGCCAGGACTTGTGCTTTGATGGAGGGCCTCGGGGCGTAGGAAATATCGTACTATGTAAGCTCTATTGCCCATTTTATCAATCTCCCCGATGTTTCAGGTTTATTGAGGATCGTTCGCAATGGGTGTTTGGTCAAAACGATAATCAGATGGGAAAGGAAATATGTGCGCAGTTTCTGTACGGTAATGATCAAAGTTAAAACGAGATTTTCGGTTAGGGCATACCTGGTTTCTGCTCCGATGAGAGTTTTACTAACATAATAGACAGGGTGATGATCTATGTCCTATTCTTTGACCAACACAGCGTTGACGGCCTCTTCTCCGACTGACAAGTAGACAAAGAGCTCCTCTTGGGGTGACGGTTTTACCAGCAAGGGCAGTTTCACCATGTAACTTTTTAGCTCTTGGACAGATTCTTCGCATTGTGCGGTCCATTGGAACTCCTTGATGTTTCAGAGTATCTTGAAAAAGGGAAGTCCTTTTTCTGCCGATTTAGAAACAAATCGGCTCAAGGAGGTCATTCGGTCGGTCAACTTCTGGACGTCTTTTACTGTCTTTGGAGTGGGTAACCCTATGATGGTTTCTGTCTTTTCGGGGTTAACTTTGACTCCCATCTCTATGACCATGAAACCCAGGAATTTTCCTCCTCGGATACCAAAATAACACTTCATTGGGTTAACCTTCATCCTGAAGTTGTTCATGATGACTAGCGCCTTGGGTAGATCTTCGGGGTGATCTTCCGTTGTATGGCATTTGATGACCGTGTCGTCCACATAGACCTCTACCGACTTTTTGATGAGTCCAGCAAACATAAGGCTTACCAATCTTTGGTAAGAAGCCCCGGAATTCTTGAGTCCAAAGGGCATTACTAAATAGCAGAAGATACTTGCGTCAATGATAAAGCTAGTTTTGTCCTGGTCGATCGCTGCCATTGGGATTTGGTTGTATCCCTGATCTCCGTCTAGGGTTGATAAGAGTGCACAGTCGGCTGTAGAGTCGACCATCTGGTCTATGTTGTGCAGGGGATAGCAATCCTTCGGACAAGCTTCATTGAGATTTGTAAAGTCCACACATATCCGCCACCTTCCTCCATGTTTGGGGACTAGGACTACATTAGCCACCCATTCGGGGTATATGACTTCCCTAATTTTCTTTAGGCTAAGGAGGCATTGTATCTCCGACCGAATAATTTTATTGCGCTCGTTCCCATTTTTCTTTTCTTTTGTTGGATCGGTTTGGCCCTAGGCTTTACATTAAGAAAATGTTGGCATACCTTGTTGCCGATTCGCCCAGACGGTCCTCCTTCCCATGCGAAGAGATGGTGAAATTACTTTAGAACAGAGGTCAACCGAGCTTCCAATTCAGGCTCCATGTTAGTGCCCATCTTAATCACCTTCTCAAGTTCTCCTTCTACGAGTTCTACCATATTTAGCTCTTCCACGGGTTGAACCCGTACTTCTTCGGTCTTATGCTTTTTGTTGTTTCCCAGGGATGGTTCCTCCTCTTCTATAGGGATAGCGTTCATGTGGCACTCCCTGGCTCTGACTTGGCTTCCTCATACTTTTCCGATACCTAAGCATGTGGTAATCTTTACCTTAAGGTGAAGGGTGGAGAGAATCGCTTCGAAGGCTCGAATGGAGGGTCGTCCGCATATAGCGTTGTACGTCCTTGAGGAGGCCTCCAACACCCAAAATTTGGTGGGTTCTGTCCTTCAGAGGGCCCCCTCTCCCCATGACATGGGAAGGATAATGGTTCTGAGGGTATTACGGGCTTCTCCTGAAGCCTACTAGGGGGATTTGAGCCACCTCTAGTTGTTATTTCTTCAATCCCATGGCCAGGTAAGTAGGTAGGAATAGGACATCCACGGAACTGCCCGTATCTATGAGGACTAGTTGGATCCCAAATCCATGGATGGTATCTTCGATTACCAAGGGCTCCTCATGGGGATAGATTATACCTTTCATGTTCTCGGGTCCGAAGGTGATGTTAGGCAGTTTTGCTCCTTGGATGGAGCACACGGGGAGTCCTAGTTCCACTCGCCTTGCTTGCTTCATATACTTCTTCTTCTTACCTTGGGGTGACATCGAGATGTCCCCCCTTTCGATCATGTTGATCGTTTGCCCTGATAGGGTGTTATCTTCGTAGGATTTCAAGGGGAGGTAAACTACGATGCCCCGCGATCTTCTCTCGTGACCGCCTATTAGTGGTCCTTTCTTCTTCTCTCTGCTCCTCTCGGAGTCTTTCCCACACGTTCGGTCTAGATTCTTCAGGGTTGTTTTCCTTCAGGTAATTCTCAAGTATCCTGCCTCTAAGAGGGGAAGCACTTCCCTCTTCAAAGTGGTGCACTCCCCGGTGGTTGTCCATAGGTTTTGTGGTACTTTCAATATTTCCCTAAACTTTTATTCTTGTAGGGAAACTTGGCTGGTAAGGGCCAATGTATTTCGTTGTTACCTCTCATTACATTGAGCACTTCTTCGGGAGCGATAGTCATCGGGGGCAGGGGTACATGCCGAAGGAACTTCTTGACCATGCCATCGTCGTCCTTATATTGGAAGGGTTTCCCTACTTTACCCTTCTATTTGGTTTTTACTTCCCGTCCGGTGCGTTCGCAGTGCTCGTTGTCATCATTCTCCATACCTCTCTTCGTACCTTATGCCTCTTTCATAAGGATGTAAGTTTATGCCTTCTGCATAAGCTCATTCATGTCTGTGACATGGTTTCCCATAAGGCATCGGAAGAAGTCTCCTATTTGGAGTCTTTGGGTCAGTATGTCGGCTAAGATAGTTGGGCTAACATTCGGGACATCTAACATTTCATCGGAGAAGCGTTTCATGTATCCTCGCAACGGTCCGTCCCTTTGTTGCTTAACCATGAAGAGGTCCATAGCGGATTTAGGGTATCGCCGATTACAAGAGAACTGTCGCACGAATATGTGGGCCAATCGGTCAAAGCTAACTATAGAGCTAGGTGGGAGGTGGGTAGGCCTGTTATGGGTCGGGGTCCCGCCGGGTCAGGACCCCGGCCCACGGGAGTTCGCCGGGGCGGGAGATGCACGGCAGCTCCCGTTTCCTCCCGCCGGGAACACTGTTCCCGGCAGACGGGATTCCCGGCCGGGACGCCGGTATCCCGGATCCCGGTCGGCCGTGAACAAGAGGAGATGGTGAATTCGGGGAGATGGGTTAACGGAGATTGTGGAGCTCGTAGGAGGCGTCGAGGTAGGAGAGGGTGGATTTGGGGAGCCTGACGTTGACGGAGATTGTAGCGGAGATTTTGGGGACGGCAGAGAAGAAGCGGCGGAGTTGCTGGTGTTTGTGGCTGTGGCGGCGGAAGGTGAGGGAGGAGGAGTAGGAGGTGGGTTTTGTGAGAGAGGAGAAGAGGGAGATGGGTTGTTTGAGTTTGGGGGAGGTGGAGGAGAGGAGCTTCGTGACGGCGAAGGTGGCGATTGTGGCGGCGGCGGTGGTTGCCTAAACCCTAAACCCCCTCCACCACCTTACATCTATAAGTCTCCACCACCACCATCACCATCACCTTCATCACCTTACATCTACAAATCTCCACCACCACCATCACCATCACCCCCTCCTCCATACAAATCTCCACCACCACCACCACCATCACCATCTCCACCACCACCACCACCATCACCATCACCACCATCACCATATTTTTTTTTAAATTTCCTCCCCGGGATCCCGCCGGGAGGAAACGGGATCCGAATCGTATCCCGTTTCCTCCCGGCGGGATCTACGTCGGGATCTTTTTCCGGCTCAGCCGGGTGGAAAAACGGGCGGGTTTTTCCCGTCCGGGAAAAACCCGCCGGGTCGGGCGGGAATCAAAGTTCCCGACCCGGCCCAAACAGCCCTAGAGGTGGGTAAACCAGGCTTGGGCCCGTCCTCCAAGAGTAACAGGGAACACACGGCATAGGGCATGGTCGTAAGTAGAGGATAGGTCCATCCCTACCAAATATTGATGGATGTGATCTTGTGGATCTCTTCCATCGGTATCCCATGTGTACAAGGGGACATTGATGGGTCTCATCCCCAAAGGAATCGATGCTAGGGCAATCTCGGGAACAAAGGGAGAGGTTTTAAATGTCGGATCCTCTTTGTGGGCCATGGTTTTCTTGATGTCACCCATCTCCTTGCGTAGATCATCAAGAATTCCCCATAGGGTATTGTCTCTACTCGCCGGGTAATCCGAGGGGTATGGCTTTTCTTCCCTTTGGCCCGCCCCAGAGGCCTTTTCATGATTATAATATATTTGTGGCTTCCGCAGGGGTTCACGACGCCAGGAGTCAGTGGTAGGGCTCTATCTTACACGGGTTTTGTCTCCTTCCGAATGGCGACTTCTCCGATAAGGATATTCAGAGGGCATGTTACGGGGATCCTCAGACCTTTGTGGAGTTCTTCGAGTTGTGGCCTCCACGAGTCTCTCGAAGACGGACTGAGAGATGTTGATGAAATCTCTTTCTTCATGTCGAGGGACCGAGGGGGTAACTTCCAAATCTTCTTGGTGGGTCCAGCGACTCTCGCTGTCAAATAAATTGTCCATAATATACAACACTTGTTGAACACGCTCAAGGACAAATTTTATGGCGTTCCCATAGACGGCGCCATTTTGTTAACATGTTTGGTATTTTAACCGGATTAACAAGATTATAAGGATTAGAACGCCACGTCCGAAAGTTCAGAAGCTTGCTTATGACGAGAACATCCCTCTTTTTATTCACTGATAACCATATGTCTTGCTGGTGTTGAGTTGAGTTGATCCTCCTAATTTTGACAAGGGATACCCCTTATATAGATATAGAGGTATTTGGGGATAGGTGTCACTGTGCATGTCTTTAGTAAATTACAGGTGTCGAAACATACATGAGTAGGTAACATGTATCTAATTTTTAAACTATTTATCTACTAGGCGCTGACTGGACAATGTTCTTATCCCTTCCGATGACTTGCATGTGGTCCCGATAAGCTGATTCTTGAGTCCATTTCTCCGATGGGTTAGATTCCTTGGAAGAACTTTATACATGAGGTGGGGTATTCGTTCGATGTTGTTATATTCGCGATAGGGGTCTATTCTTGTGTTTTAGTCTTCGCGATATATACTAAATAGAATTTTATAAATAAAACGAGGACTAACACATTAAGTCATATTTGGAGTCCTCAACCAAATAGACCAATACAAAATACCAAACTAAGGAGGCTTAAAGTTATGCCTCCCAAAATGACGAAACTGAAGATCGCGATTGGAGCCCCGATCCCAAGAGTTTTGTTGTCGAATATCACACCTAAAGATGAAGTGTGCGGTTCGGATTTGAGCTCTTGGTTTGGGACATGAGGGCCCCAACAAGTGAGTTTTCGTGTACTTTTATCCCCAAAAGTAACGCAGCCGGAAATCACACCCAAAGGTGGAGTGTGCGATTTGGAGTTGCTCTTTTTATGGAAGAAAAGACCACTAATTCTCACCCTAGTGCTAGCATCAGAGACATTACAATAAAGAGCATATCCAAGCAGAGGATACCTCAGAAAGTAAAGATGATACAAGGTGTAAAAAGAAAATATTAAAAAGCTAAAGATACAAACATAGTCACTACGTGCGCATTGGTTATCATTGTTGCACTTGATAACGGAGAGACATATGATGTAACAAATAATATAATCAGTTGGAGAATCGAACCATCTTTCTTTTTCCTTGCTACCATGGAGGTTGAAATGCAAGATAATAGCTTGAAGATTGTCACCATTTTTGTCGGCCTTGAGATCGCGCCATACATCCAAGAAAATCCAGGACTCACAATCATACATAAATCCAAAAATAACAAACACAATCGATCCATACACATGATCGGTACAGCAAATATAGAAATAAATATCAAATGTCCGAGTGTTTAATTTATACCAAACATCACTACAAAAATATACAACCATATCGAAGCTCACAAAGAACACGAGCCAATGAACCATAACAAGTGTACGCCAGGAGTAGTGTGCATAGATCTTCAAATACCCTTGACCATGAATAAGAGGGAGAAAGCGAGGCTCAGTCAATGGTATTTGAGTGGTCAAAACACAAAGATGAATATATCGTGGGATCACACGATTAAATGTGATCCTATGAGGGCTTAGAAAATGGAAGGGTTCGGCATGAAAGCGCAGGCATAAAATGAGGTACTCTCGAGGGTTCGAGCGGTGTATCTCGGGAGGGGGGAACGAGTATCCAAACCTGCAAATTATGTTAATAAAACCGTCCAAAAACATATACCTACATAATAATATATCATAGTGGCCAAAGCGTGCAAAGATTTGAGTGAAGCCATCGTGGAAGTGAAGCGATAGCGTATTCAATGCGGCAAAAGATAGCAAAATGACTTCACTCGTGTTAAGCCGAAATAAAAATGAGAAAAGGCGTGAGCTACTAGGATTAACAAGTAGCATGAAATACCTCGACCTATAGTGGTGGACGGTCTCGGTAAGAAGGACAAGATTGGGAGCCGTCAATTCGAACTTTTTGGAACCCGAAGATAAGTCCATCCTTCCTTGTCTTTCATTACAAGGGACTTCACCTTCAAACTAGCATCATTGAGAGAGAATCTCCCACTAGAACGATGCGCACAAGCCTCATTAGCCAACTGATCCGCAACAAAGTTTCCTTCACGGAAAACATGCTTAATTGTGCCACGGAGCTCTTGAAGGAAGAATATTATTTTATCAATATATTCAATTAGTTTCCACGGACCACCTAACCTCGCATTGATAATCGGAAGAGTAACTTTGGCATCCGCTTCAACCACAATGTCAAAAAGATTCAGATTATAACAATACTCAAGCCCTTTGAATATCGCCATAATTTCAGCTTCCACATTGGTAGAGTTCTCGAGAGCTAAATGATAACACCAAGAGCAGTCTCTCTTCAGTTTGTTAGGGTCAGGAGATGACACTGCTACTGGCTTGCCTCTGCATCTCCTTTGTTTCTTGAAAGGTTGCTCACCAGGTTCTCGTCTCCTAACTGTTGCAGGTCTGCCAACTGCTCTACCATCATTAGGTAGGTTTATTGGAAGACAGTTCATATTCCTCCATTCATTTCTATCATTCATAGTTAGAACAGCTCTGTTGTATTCCTCCATGTAACATCTAGTACTAACAGCATGGATACAGGTATACCACTAATATCTCACTTTTTACATCCATATTTCCTCTCCTCTAAGTCCACAACATAAGTATCTCCATTACAGAGTAATGTGTGTCATCAAACTTCACTGGCCTACAATGTTTTGCATGTATCTGCATTAAATGCCAAACAATCTTGCTTATCTTAGGACACCATTCTCCCTTCCACTTTGCCTTAGCTCTATCTATATTCTTCTGATGCCTTGTCATCAGATATTGTATAATCCATTTTAGCAGCCATCTTCCTTGCATCCAGTATACATGCATTAAAAGCCGCACATCCATTGTTGAGCTGAATGTCATATTTTAGTTTTGGATCAACATGTGACCTGCTCTAATGCTCAGATGGCTTATCTTCTAACCACTTGTGGACCTATGGACTAAGTACTTTGAGTGCTTCCATTTTTACTTTCCACTCATTCACAGTAGTAGCTTTGGCTACCTTCCATAGAGCATCCTTCAATGCATCTTCTATGAAAGTAGCCCTCTTGAAATTACCATGGAGATGTCTCACACAGAACCTGTGGACAGAGCCTGGAAAAATAGTCGTGAATGCTTGCAACATGCCCTTTTGTTTGTTAGACATGAATGTCCACCTATCATTCCTAGATATGTGCATATCTAGCTTTATAACTTGTAAGAACCACTCCCAATTTCTTCCATCTTCCTTGCCAACTATTGCCTAGTCAAAGGGATATATGTTGTTGTTAGCATCAATGTCAGCAGCAATAAAGAGAATGCATTTGTGTGGGCCCTTCAAATGTGCACCATAAACCCCAATTATTCTCCTACATCCATAAAAAAAGTCCTGCCTTAAAGAAGCCAGACACATATATATCCTATCAAACTTGTTTTCTCCTGTTTAGTTGTTTGCTGATATAAGAACAGTGGATCCTGGATTAGATCTCTCAGCCTCTACTTCGAATCCCATAGTGCAGCATATTGCTTAGTAGAGGTGCCATTAAGCATTTCCAGTTAAAGGATTTTGGCTTTGTAAGCCTGATGAATGGACACATTTACACCAGAATCTGCTTCAGTATCTATGCTGAATCCCTTTACACTTCTATTAGGATCAGGCTTTCAAAGGTGCAGATACTTCCTTGCTAGTAAACTTGACTTCATATTCCTTGATTTTATAACAGCGGGACAACCATGTGTAACTTGAATCTATTGATCCTAAAAGTGGATTCTTCTCCTTTAATCTTCATTGTATTCAATCTCCATTTGCACCTCTAGTAATCACATTTGGCATACATCCTTGTTTTGTCATTCCCAAAAATCTTCACCGACCTCTGTTGACTAATAGAATCTGCATGAATAGCATCTTTCAATATAAACTTGGTTGTGAACCTCATTCCAAGTGACAAATTGGGATTGAAAATATTCTTGATATCAAAGAGTTCCTCTGTCTTTACTTGTCTTTGTTCATCTGATCCACACTCACTCTCCAGCTCATTAGTAAATAGTACCAAATTCTCTGACCCTTCATCTGACAATGTCTCATATGGAGCATCATTTAATTCTGTCTCAACAACAAAGGTCTGGTCCCTTTGTACAGTAGCAGGAACCTCCACTCAAGCATATGTGGTACTATCATTCTCTGCTCCCTTCTTCCCTTTTCTTTTGTTAGCAGATTTCCTCCTTCCATTCCATTTATTTTGACCATTTCTACATTGGGCTTCAAACAATATTGTCTCAACAACACTCTCATTAAAATCCTTCCCCATTCCATGTCCTCTTCCATACCATAATCATTGTCACTAAAGTACTCCAGATCATTTTCCTCATCCACTTCACGTGCCTCAACTCCTTCTTTAGCTTCCAAGTTAGCATTATCTTCTTCCACTACATTGTCTTCACCTTCAAACATTGATTGTTATTCTGTATTTATCCTGCCTTCATAGTCTACAAATAGAACCATTGTTTTACTCAATTGACTATCCATGAAGTGGGATGTGATGTCAGTATCTTTCTGAAGGAGAACATAACCAGATGGCTGCTTCATATATATAGCCTTGACAAGCAAAAACCCGAGATCTGAGCATAGAGCTTGCATGTCATTAAAGCTTATATGGGCTGGCCCCAAGTAGTCTACAACAACCTTAGCATGATCATGATTGTCGAGTATACCCTCAGTTGTTACATTTCCATCATACTGGAATTGAGAAGTAACATGCAAAGATCTACAATCGGTTGCACGTTGATGGGGGATTTCATTAGTCAATGTACTTAAGCTATTCACTTGAAACAACCCAAAAAGTAAATAACATTACTAAATTAGGGTTCGCAACTGCATAGTTAGTGTTAGGCTTTACAAAGTTAGGGTTCAACAATTGGGGGTTTCGGAAATTAGGATTTTTTTAAGGCATGCAATCGTGTACTACGGCTGCAAACATATGTAGTTACAATTAATTAAAAGGAATTCGCCAGTGGACTTACCATAATTCGGGATGGGATCGTCATTTTTGGCCGATTTATGTATTTTCACTTTCCTTACGGTGCGCACCATGTAGAACAATGAACCTTCGGAGAATGACGGCGGTGAAAAGAGGAAAGTGGCGAAAAAAATTTAGGGAGTGAAAATGGCGCGAGAACTTTCTTGTGGGAAGTGAAAATAGTGCCAAATTCACTTCAACGTATGTATTTAGCCTTTTTTTTTAATTACACATGGATAACATGTGTATATGTGGACTCAGAAATTGGGTAAAAATGGGTAAGTTGGGAGTCAACGGGTGCCACGTAGAATTCTCACGGCGGAATTGGACGGAGGAGTGGTCATGAGATCAAAATCGCGTCAATGTGCCAAGTTGAGTAACCAAAATCGAGGTCTGTCAAGTTAATGTACCAAAATCGAAAGGAAAAAAAATAAATTATGGAACCAAAACAGTTAAATTCCCGAGTGTTAATGTAAGACGCAAATTAAGACTCATCGATGGAACTATTCGATTAAGAATATCGAACGGATTGACATAATTTCAAACTTTAATATTCTTATACTTTTCCTAATTAAGGGATTACATGTTGTATCGTTGGGTTACATTATGATGCATATTGTCATCATACGTCGATATATGAACAACCAGAGATATTAAATGGTATTTTACTAATTTCAAACATGGTCAGTACTACTCATTCAAAAAATTATGGCCGGTACTGCTGGAGTAATGGTTATGAACTTATGAGTGCCACAGAGGACATCGGCACATGCAAATTATATATGATGGATGCTAGTCAAAATTTTGTCTTATATAATAAATATATTTATTGTACCAACAATGTGAATGAGTGGACTTGAATCTCCCCCGTCTTGTTATGAACAATCTGCAATTATTTGGAGATAATTATTATTACCAATATTTTGATGTACTTTTGGTTTAACTATAACTCAGTGATAGAAATGAAATATACGTTCCTAAAGTTTGAGAAAATATTACAAATAAGTTCCACTGAGATTATGAGTAATTGACAAGACACTTGGAAATTGCAAAATCCCACCGAGAATGCAACAATGGTACAGCCGTACAGCGAAGATCGTGCGAGCTGAGAATTTTAGTTCGGAATTTTATTTTTTTTCGAAAGGAAAATTTTAGTTCGGATTTTAGGTATTTGTTTTTTGTTATCTGTAAATTATGTATGTGTGTAGAAAGTGTGCAAATACTAGCTTGTCAATTCACTAGTACATGCTTCACAATTTTTGTTAGTTTTGGAAAAATTTAGACAACCTAGAAATCATGCTCCATGCCAATAGGTTGGGTTTTACCCTACTCTTACCTTAATCCTCTCAAGACTTTGTGTCTAACTCTGGGTAGAGTCTTTACCCTGTCCTGATCAAGACTCATTGAAGACAATTTTTCAAGTATTCCTTGAGGGTACACGGTGTGGGCCTAGGGAAAAGGTACCTCGGGTCACGACCGGCTAACACCCCGATAAGGGTACACAGCATAGATCAAAAGACCCGGGTATATTTCACCTAACAACCCAGAGTCTCACGATCCGGGGTACCCTCAAGGAAAGTCACGAGAGCTCCTCCCCTCCCACCCCCCCCCCCCCCCCCTCCCCCTCACTTAACTCCACCATTCGGATTTCGTAGGACCCGCAATAAGGGACCACCAGGTGATAGCATCCAACACTTAGCCAAAATATCTTTGAGAAATAAAGACAATACAAAACAATAAGGGAACGAGTAAATACAAGGATGGGTCGAAGGAAGAAGACCTTTCATCCATGATCTTAATATAACAAATCAAAGACAGGCGTGACTCGAAAGATCTCACAGCTACTCGAACGAAGCACGACTCGAAGAACCCCAACTCCTCCCCCCCCCCCCCCCCCCGAAGAATACACGGGGATAAACACACCTCGGAGGGTCTTGTTACCCTCAAAGCGAAAACAAACACCATGATAGCACAACTTGGCTCAAAGGAAGTGTCAATTACCCATATTAAAGGCAACTCCCAACCACCCCTCATTATGATGAAAAACCATGCCTCATTGGTCCAATACTGTTATTAAAGCAGAAGGCGACAAATCTTACTGGTCCAGATCAACGATTGGTGCAAGACCGACTCACCTTCATTCGCTCAGAAAATCCTACAAGACGATTTGAGCAGGCGTCATCATTATCCGGTCAGAAGAAACTCAATCAAACTCATGTTATTGGGTGTATCGTACCAAACGACCCTTAATAAAAAAATAATATTACTTCTTTTTTCTCAAACTCGGGATAGGTGTTCCAAACAATAATCAGTGATAATATCTCCAAATCCTCCCGACTCTTCCGGCCTCGGACGATATTGCATCACCAACCCAAACCTTATATCCTTACCCTGGGTTGAGTTTCAAAAGTTTAAGGGTAGGGTCTAAGTCTTGACCCTTACCCTGATTTCATTAATTAGGGTAAGAGTCTAGATCTTGGGCTCATTTTAGTTAAAGACCGAGTAAAAACATATCTATTGACATCCCTTACTCCAGTTTACAATGAGAATTTGGCTATTCTAGAATGGGAATTTATTATCTTATCAATACGATTATCACGTATTTGATGGATTGATATTGTTTGGGAGAGTCCTACTTTTTGTGGTGTTAGATATTTCCAATGTTGGAAATTGAAAAAAATAAAAATGTAGTAACTTTCATTCTTTATCATTGTCCTCACTCCACCCACAAGTCAACGGATTCAGCGTATCGTCGCTTGCTTTAGGATATTTTTCTTTTTTTTTTTCCTGATAAGTGTTTTGAATTTTGATTCTGTTTGAATTCTATATTATTATTATAATTGTATTTCAATTATTTTAAAGTGTATTAATTATTATTACGCGTCGTGGCGTGGGAGAGGAGAAGGAAACAAAAGGGAAAGTTCGTTTCCCCCTACCCGCGTTGAAAAGAATCTTTAAACCAACGAATTAAAATAATTAAAAATAAAAAGAAAAAAGAAAAACCCTCACTGCCTGCCTGCCTCTCTTCATCATCGTCATCTCCCTCCCACTCTTTTACTGCTTTGCATTTTTAATCAAAAAAATGTATCGTTCAGGTAGTTCGACACGTGTCTCCGACGAACTGTTTCTCCTTAATCAATCTTCTTTGACTCCGGTAACTAATAATAATACTGATCAAGATGTACAACTGCTGCAGCAGCAGCAGCAGCTTCCGACGTACAACCCTGATTCCCACGTGGGTAAGAAAGAAAAGAATCGCCTCAGATCTTCAGAATTCGCAATTCACTTGATCCCCCTCCTTCTCGTCCTTTGTGCTGCCATCTTGTGGTTCTTCTCTTCCCCTGGTAAAGAGTTATAATTATAATTACAATTAATCAATCTTGTGGTCCTTTTCTTTATTCTTCAAGTTGGATTATGTTCAAGATTGCATTTTTCCTCAATCCCCTGTTCAAGTTGTGTGATTTGTATCTGTGTTGTGAATATGCTGCATTGGTGGAATGGTGGACATACATACAATTACAATACTAGTTTTTGTTTTGTCTTTTGTTTCTTGAGTAGGTTGTTCTTGCAGCAAGTTATAACTCAATTCTGATGCTTCTCTTCACCAATTATCTTCCGCATTGTTGGTTCCAAATCTCGATTTGACGACATAACCCGTAGGTTCATAATGATAGATTCGTAATTTGGAAATATGGTTCTTTTTCTAGGAGATTCTTTTGTGAAGCTATGGTTTGAAGAGCTGGTTCATATGTTTAACATTCTCATCTAACGATGAAGAAAAGGAAAGACGAGACCACTATGTTACATTGTACATTTGGTGGTTCGTGATGTAATGTTAGTCCAGAATTTGGATATGTGTTTGCTTTCTGGAAATTCTTTGTGAAATTATGAACTAGAAGCTAGTTCACATGTTTAATATAGCAACAGTTTTTTTCGAATTACATAACAAATACAGTGCCGTTATGTTTACATTAGTATATATAGTTGTCATTTGATGGTCCGAACCCCATAACTTATTGCTCCCGGACATTAGATTATTTCTTAATCATGTTGTTAATGTACACTATATATAACACGTGTTGGATTCATATAATTTGGGGTTGAGGGGAGGAAGGTAAGTGGAGGCATAGGTGATGGTCATGTAAACTGCTCGGAAGGCTTTCACGTGTTTTCTGATGTGGTTGTTGAAGGCTGATATTCTAGTAATTTTGGCAGATTTAACCTATTGCAACCATGAGATTGCGTTGAATATATAATGCCTTAGTAAATTACTTTTCCGAAATTTTGGGGATGGAAAAATACACTTGAATAATCAGGCAATGATTAATTTTTGAGAGACAGTAGAAATAAACATAGCTCTTGAATTTCTCAACATTCTTTGTCACGGCCAGAATTCTTTTCGTTTGAGGGTTGTGAAGCAAGAAGCTACTTTTAATGTTACAAACGTTAGATGCATTTAAATTTTCCCTTTTTGGCTTTCCTGTGTTGGGATTTATATGCTTGCTTCTGAGTTTCACTTGGATGAAATAATTATGTTCTTGTTACCTACACAATGAGATATATTGAAAGAAGAGCAAATCCAACTTCAGATAAGATTGGGTTCTTTTCCAAACAAAAATTCGAAATTGATGCACTTTGAATATACACAGAAACTGGCAAGTCTGGAAGTCCAAGGCGAATGCTGTAATTCTGTTGTTTCTGGCCGGCATGCCATTCCCTTGTATATGATAACTCTCTCTTTCTTATATCACTTGGTTATTTTCTTAGTAGTTAGTATGTTAGAGTACACGTTATTACTTATTTTAAACTATGCAAGAATTCAGCATCAGATATTGACATTATCTATTACACAATTGCAGTTGATATACCACATAGAGGGCATCATGCTGCAAACAGAAGGGCGACTTAACCTTTTCGCATCATAATCGGCAAATTGTTGACCAAAAGAGTTTTGAGAAGCATAAATCCATCCAGTCGATGATAAACAAGAGTCTAATTTTTTACACATTCTACAGGATATACATGAAAAGGATAGGGTCATGTGACCAATGAAGTTAGTGTTTTTTGGTATGCTATTGCAGTTGACAGTTTCCATATATTGATGATGATTTTTATTGGAATGAGGAGTTAATAGCCTCTATCCAGAATATCTTGTAGCTAGCTTATTTTGTTAGAGAAGATCATGCCCTTTTAATCAACTCTTTCTAAATTATTTTAGTGAATGATTTCATAAAAAAACAGCCTACTGAAGTTTTCAATTTGGTCTACCGAACACTTCCTTAACCTAAGTCATTGAATTGATTTTTAGATTATTAAACGATTGACTTCATGTTTGACTCAATTTGATTGGTATACCCTAATTGTTTTTTTTGGGGGGATTTCTTTTTTTTTTCTTTTCTAGAATAAGGTTATTCATTCATAAAATGATGAATAAAGATGATCCGCAATCGAGAAACCTCCCACGCCCCAATTGCTTGAGATCAGGAAGTACTCAACATACTAAAAGTATCTCAAATTAATTTTGAATTTACCCGTTTTCCTCTTGAAAAAAAAATATTGGAGCCAACTAAATTAGAAATACATGAGTATTAGATGTTTTTTAAACATATTCGCGAACTTTTATCATGGTTGCCGTGTGTTATGCCAATCAACAAATTACACCGTGAAACAAATATAATTTTTGATTTTAAAAATAGCATATTACGTATAAGTCATATGAAGATATGTCGAGATATGTAGCTCCTTCGCCCCAACTCGAAGTATGTTTAATTATTTTGTATGAAAAAAAAAACATGACAAAAAATAAAAAATAAAAAATGCATTTAAACTAAGTTTTTTTTCTATGGGTGCATTTAAACTAAGTTAAAACATTCTAATATACATGTTGTTTTCTTACTTTAATTCATAATTATTTAAAAATATATTATCTACAACTAAATCAGATAGGTTTTATTTTAACATAAATTAAATTAAATATAACAAACGCGCTCTAAATATTGGACATATTGCAGTTGCACTATAGTATGAATATATATTTATCCAAAAAACCAATAAGGGCGTGTTTGGCTTTAATGTTTTTTTTTTTTTTTTTTTATCTTGGGCAGTTAGCCTCGTCACCACTGTACTGGTTCCTTCACAATTCTATCCATTTGGAAACCTCACACACACAGATAATAGAAATCAAATAATGGACCTTCAAGCTCCATGTAACACTACCTGCTGCTTCACTAAACCACCCCTCCTCAACCGCCACTCTTTCCGGAAAAGCACCAACAACATTCGGTTCAATCGACTTAAAGTAACGTCGGAGTTGGTCGCCGTTAATGGTGCCGTTAAGTCCCCTTCATCAATTCAGACCCACAAAGTTACCGTACACGACCGTCAGCGTGACGTTGTCCATGAATTCCTTGTTCCTGAGGTTTGTACATAACTTCACATTTTCATTTTGGTGCGGTTATTGTGATTATTGATTTTGAAATCTGCTTTTTTTTTTTTTTTGATAAGTGCAGGACCAATATATATTGCACACAGCTGAGGATCAGAATATAAATCTGCCCTTCGCTTGCAGGCACGGTAAATTGCTCTCTTATTGTACTCGTTTTCGCAAAGTTCGCCTCGTCCTACTTGTAGGGATTGATCATTTCATTGTGTGCTATACTAGTGTTTTGTGTCTAATGTATACATATATATATATATATATATATATATCTAATGTATCTATGATTCTCAACATATATGTTTTGTGTCTCGTGTTGTTCGCAGTCATGATACACTCCTACTGAATTTTATGTTATGAGCTTGCTAATTTGAGAATTCTCTTGGCTATGTAGTCTTGTAAATTTTCATTTACTTTTATGTGGTGAAGTAGCTGTTGAGCAATTTCAGAATGATGATTAATGTTTTCCTTGCATTGGTAGCAGTTGCTAGTTTATAGCTCATGCAAAGTGTTTGTTACTCCATTGATCTGTAGAAATGGAAGGTTCAGGGTAGCGAGTAGCGTGTCTAGTATCGGATGGTTTTAATATTTGATTCCAAAGAATTCAGGAAATGGAACATACTATAGCTTCTGCTAGTCTATGATAGTCAGGGTTATATCATATAAGATGTCTTTTCAACGAATTAACTTCAAGCTTGGAGGCCAGTAATTCTAAGTTAAAAAGTGTAAGATGACACACATGATTTTATAGGATAAATTGATATCCCAAAGAATCCAAGAAAAACCGGATGTAGATGATATGATTAGATATCATGATGAATTGGCAAAGTAGAATTTGTGTGTGCACTTTAATGCAATTCTCAATTTGGTTCATATGGTCTATGCTGTTTGTTTTACAGAGAGTGCTAAGACCAATGAAATTGTTGATTCTGACAATTCTACACCCGTTAGATACCAAAAATAAAGGAACGTCTGAATTTAGCGACAGAGATGTGCTTCATTTATACTGCAGGGAAGTTCAAACTGATAATAAACCTTGAAATCACATTCACTATTTAATGGCTGAAAGCATTGAGCCTTTGGTATCTATTGTTTTTCAACTTCAGCGGTTTGCTAAAAACTTAGTAGACAATTTCATTATTTTTGTGGCAGCTGACGATTGTTTGAGCTTAATCAAGCTATAGCTAACTTCAAGTTAAAATATGGAGCTTAGATTTCCTCTGATTAACAAGTTATCTCACAGGTTGTTGTACTAGCTGCGCAGTGCGCATAAAGTCTGGTGAACTCAGGCAACCAGAAGCATTAGGGATATCTGCTGAACTGAAGTCACAGGTACATCCTTTCTTTTTACACTAATTGATAAGAATATTTGTTTACTAAATTTTGACCAATAACTGCTTGATAGTCTGTAAACACTTGATTCTTGATAAGACTAATTATAAAATGTGGAACACAATGGATGTGTGTGATTATTATCTTATGGTTCAAAAGATTGTGCCACCATTTATTATGGGCTTTTTAAATTTCAAAACAAGTAGTAATTGGAACTAAAGCACTCGGGTTTGTCTTTGTTGCTGCATAAATTATGACCAGACTACTCTTTCTAGACCATGGATGGTAATGATTCAGATGTTGCGTTCAGGTCCAAGGGCCGTTTTATCATTCTAATTCAGATTTATTAATTCTTCTAAAACTCGTTATGCCTGATTCTCCTATGATTTTTGATTACTCACATCTGAATTGCACATTTGCTTACCCCTCTGAGATGTAGGGATATGCACTTCTCTGCGTGGGTTTTCCATCATCTGATCTGGAGGTTGAAACGCAAGATGAAGACGAGGTAGTACCTAATACACGTGCCTTCTTTTTCGCCATGTCCATGTTACTTCTCTATGTTTGCATGTTAACTCCCAGACATAGATTATATCTGTAAATGCATGACTATTACAGCTGTTGCCTTTTCTTTATATGATTTGGTTCATATTAAACTACTAATCATGTCTAAGTACTGTTCATACCCTTCAGCTATTTTGATGTCATATACATTAGTACCTTTTGTGATATGATGATGGCCCCTTGACCTATACTATAGCTGTCCTCATTTAACAAACAAATCACTCTATTTGAATTAACAGCACTGGTAGTACATGAAACATGATTAACTTCAAAGTAGTGCAGTGATTTTTTATATCTGTGAAAGAAAAGCTGAAATGAAAGAAAAAAAAATATTCAAAGGCAAATAAAAAACTAATGCAATTCTAGACCTCTTCAATATACTAGCTTTAAAAAAATTGTAGAATTAAGAGTCAAATCAAAGTTTCAGCATTATCATTGGTTTCAACACACATTCTGATGCAGTCTTCCTTATATTAGAAAAGAAAACAACGTGAAGTGTGCTGCTGCAGTTTGTCAAAAAGTTTGTAGCAATTATTAATTTCAAGCTTGTCCGACTTTTTCTTAATTTGAGAATGAACTTCCATCAGTTTCAAGTTGGTATCTTTCCATCCAACTTGCCACCCTCCTGCCCTTTGCAAAGAGAAAAAGAAATAGTGTGAAACCTGATTCCGATCTTTCTTTGTTGGCATTATATGGTTCTTCTAAGAGCTATTTTCATTCTGGACGCCGAAATCAAAAATTTTGCCAGGATCTCTTTCGTACAGATCATACCTGTCTTCTATTTATGAAGCCGGAAGATACTAAATGAGAAATTTTGCAGGTTTACTGGCTTCAATTTGGAAGATATTTTGCCCGAGGACCTATTGTAAGTGTCATTTCGTATTAGCTCTTGGCATAATGTCCCTTTTCATCTCATAACCAAAAGTTGTAGATTGCAAAAATTAGGACTAGGATTGAAAGAAGCTTTAATTGAACAGAACGAGTGCATTGTTGTATCTAATGGGTGTGCCTCTTCACAAATAATGCAGGAAAGAGATGACTATGCATTGGAATTGGCCATGGGAGATGAGTAGGCCAGGTTGAGTACTACTGTGAGCATTCGTCTCATTTCTGTGAAATATGTAGATGTATGATTAATATTTATCTGATAATGTGAGAGCTAAGCATACGTAATTTTTTTTGACTTGATACTGTAGTTGTCATGGTGCGTGTATTTTTTGTCAGTATTAACATGCTAACCATATTATTGCCCCGCGTAAAAATGTACCAGATTGAGCAATCATGAAGAATGGAACATTAAATTAATATATCATATGTTGCAATTCAAAAAAAAAAAGTACACGCACTCACACCATTGATTCCCCTATGGTGCAGGATAAAACTTTGATACTTGGTGGCAGTTTTATACTTGGCGCAAATTTTAATTCTTCCCGTGACCAAATTATTCAGTCATTATTCCTGTAACGTCGTTCCTTGACTTTTAAATAATTGTTCTTATTATAAGAAATATAAAAATGCACCATGACGACATTAATAAAAGGCAGACCAGTACATGTTGTCTTGAGGAATTTTACGATGAATATGAGATGATACTATGAATACATGATTCTACACTAAGGTGGAAATAAAATGGAAGCTAATCTTTTTAGGTATGTTAAACACTTGTTAATATATCATGATTCATGGCGCCACCCGTCTTAACCATCGCGTACAAAATTGACGTGTCACCAAAAGTATATCAATATATGTGATCTTGGAATAGACTAAGTCGTTGCACTAGGCTATTAATACATATACCTCACATGCGATGTCTTAAGCGCGCACATCTCGCAAATGGTCAATACTAAGTACGTAGGCCGTGGAAGTGTGTTGGTGGGGTGATTTAGGTGGTTTAGAAATGAAATGGTCGGTTTGGCCCATTATTGGCCCAAAGTACCAAACAGAAAAGAGTCGTACATAGGTTGTTTAATGGTTCTCGGACTTATTATTACCTTTTCGCGAAGCAGGTCCCACATCCCGATGTCTGTAAATACCCTAGATCCCGAGATTCGTCTCATATTATTAATCATTGTTCACCAACTCTACAAGAATCGAACCAGCCGTTCGATTGTTATTTCGGTTCGAGAGTTCTTCCTTTCGATTGTTCAGATCACATGTTTCATCGTTATCAACCAATATTCCCAGTTTGAGGGTTTTCAAGGTCGAAGTAGTATCCGTTTAATTGTCTTGGGATTCAATAGTTATTCCAGCGTCGAACCTGCCTCTGTAGATTGTCTCTGATCTCTCGTCCAATTCTCAAGGATTGTTTTAGTCATTCTAGGCTTCATAACCGTGTAATAGATGTTTCAGACAAAGCTAGTCATATATCTGTAATAGGCAAGCATATTTTTGTATATTTCAGGCCCGATTGTACTATATTTCAAGCTTTTGTATGTTATATATGCAGATTATGTTTTACTTGCTAGTATATTCTGGTTATGCTCTTATTTTAATATATTAGCATGTTTACATTAGTTTTATGTGATTTATATATATTGTTTCAAGTAGTAATTATGCATGTTATTTATTGATTTAAATGTTTGTGATTTTTATATTTCTATTTAGATAAAGATAGTCACAACATCTTTAATTATTTAGAAGCATGTATAAGGAATAAATCATGTAGAAACATCAGTTGTGATTAATTGCACATAGTATAATAAAATTTATCCCACGGGAAGTTTTATTATAATTTCGTGTAGTTAATTAGAATAAAATGTCAAAATTATATTTTTTAATATACCCACAACAATTAAGGAAAGAAAAATAGTTTTCATAGTTTTATTAGTCTTTAGAATAAATCTAATTGAATTTAGCTTTAGCCCACAGACAAGTTACATGTCTAAAATTTTATTTGTATGTTTTACATTTGGTAATGCATAATACGGTTAATTTTGTCTCAAAATATTTATCGAGCATGTATGAATTATATTTGCAGCGTCACAATCTATGAATATTAATGATCTCAAAATTCAAGTTCCTAAACTAAATGGCGAAAACTATATTGTTTGGAAGGAAATGATTCTTCTTCATTTATGAGTGGCTGATATTGACTATGTTATCCGAAAGGATGGACCACCAGGTATTAGGGAATGCAACACTCAGGCTGATATAGAAATTTATGAATGGTGGGAGAGTTTTAACCGTCTTTGTGTCATGTTCATAAAGACTCATAAATCTGCTATATTAAGGAGCTCGGTGGAGAAGTATACTGATGTTCGTCAGTTGCTTAAGGCCATTGAGGAACAGTTCCAGACTTCCAAAAAGTCACTTGCTAGTACACTCATTGGGAGGTTTTCGTCACTTAAGCTTACCGGTCTCAGAGGTGTGCGCGAGCACATTATTAGCATGAGGGACATTGCGGCTAAACTAAAAACATTGGGAGTTGAGATGTCCGATACATTTCTAGTCCACTATATCCTTAATACCCTTCCACATCAATTCGGGCCTTTTAAAATTTTCTACACACATAAAGATATATGGTCTATGAATGAACTTTTGACCATGTGTGTTCAAGAGGAAAGTCGATTGATGATGGAGCATGGAGAAACTGTATTGTTGACAACCAACAAGAAAAAGAACAAGCACTCCAAGGATAAAGAAAATGATAGAATTCTCATTCAAGGTGGAACTACTTAGTAATCCAAATGTTACTTCTGTAAAAAGAAATGACACATGAAGAAGGATTGTCTGAAATTCCAAAAGCGGCGTGAAGAAAAAGGTAACTTTGTCTCCCTAGTTTGTTATGGATCTAATATGGTTGATGTTCATTGTAACGCATGATGGATTGACTCTGGTTCTTCAATCCATGTTTCAACATCCTTACAGGGTATGACAAACCTGAGGAAACTAGCGGAAAATGAGCATAACATTTTTTCAGGAAACAAAATGCACTCAGTTGTTGAATTTGTTGGAACGTGCCAAATTACATTAACTAGTGGCTTTACTTTGTATTTACATAATGTATTTTATGTACTTACGTTTTCCAGGAAATTGTTTTTTGTATCTAGACTTACACCTATGGGATTTGAATGTAATTCCCATAAAACATCATTTAGTTTATTATATAATTCAGATGTTGTTGGAAATGGCATTTTGTGTAATGATCTATTTACGCTTAATATACAAAATAACACTGTTAATTCAATAATGTATGTTAAATCTGGCATGAAAAGATTTGTTAATAATGAAGAATCTTCTATGTTGACGCATCAGAGATTGGGACATATCTCCAAGGATAGAATCAAGAGGTCAGTGATTGATGGAGTACTTAGTACTTTGGACTTTGCTGACTTTGAGATTTGTGTGGACTGCATAAAGGGAAAGCACACCAAAATATTTAAAAAGGGTCCCCAAAGAAGTTATGAATTACTTGAAATCATCCATTCATATATTTGTTGTCCAGACGTAGATATGCATAGTGGTCCAAAATACTTTATCACCTTTATTGATGACTTCTCACGGTATATGTATGTTTACTTACTTCATCATAAAAGTGAAGCTTTTAATGCCTTCAAGGTTTTTAAGGCAGAAGTAGAAAAACAATGTGGAAAACAAATAAAAATAGTGAGAACTGATAAAGGAGGACAGTATTATGGTAGATACACAGAAGGTGGTCAATCACCTGGTCCATTTGCTATGTTTCTTCAAGAGCACGGAATAGTTGCTCAATACACCAATCCAGGATCTCCTAGTGAGAATAGTGTGACTGAAAGAAAAAATCAGACGTTGATGAAGATGGTTAGGAGTATGAGCAGTAATGTTAATCTCCCAATAACCTTGTGGACTAAAGCTCTTAAGACAGCAGTGTACATATTAAATCGAGTTCCAACAAAGGTTGTCCCTAAGACAACATTTGAGTTATTCAAGGGTTGGAAACCGAGTTTGAATCATGTATGCATTTGGGGATGTCCGTCTGAAGTAAGAGTGTATAACCCACAAGAGAATAAACTTGATCATAGGATCATTAGTGACTATTTCATTGGATATGTTGAATGGTCTAAAGGATACATATTTTATTGTCCATCTCATATCACTAGAATTGTGGAATCAAGAAACGCAAAATTTCTTGAAAATGACATGATTAGCGGGAGTGATCACTTACATAATTCTATTTCTCATAATGATCGTGTTGGTACACGACCCACGTCGTTGATTCACAAGATGATATTGATTTAGTAGATCAAGTTGTTGAAGATTCACCTTTGGTGGCTGAACAACAAGTTGATCAACAAGACCCTCAGGAGAATGTTGATACAACCTTAAGGAAATCTACTAGAACAAGGAAATAAGCGATACATAGTGACTATTGTGTATCTACAAGAGTCGGATTTTAACATTAGAGTCGATAATGATCCTGAGACGTTTTTGCAAGCCATGAGTAGTAATGAATAAAATTTGTGGTATGATGCTATGACTGATGAGATGAATAATATAGGGGCGAACGAAGTATGGGGCCATGTTGAGTTGCCTAAAGGGGCGAAATCTATTGGATGCAAATGGGCCTTTAAAACAAAGAAATACCCATTAGGTAACATTGAGAGATAGAAGGCCAAACTCCTTGCAAAAGGATTCAATCAGAAAGAAGCAACCGACTACAAAGAGACTTTATCCCATGTATCAAAGAAAGATTCCCTTTGAATCATCATGACATTAGTTGCACATCTTGATTTAGAATTGCAACAAATGGATGTGAAAACAACTTTTCTAAATGGAGAATTGGAGGAAGAGGTATACATGAAACAACCTTAAGGATTTCCATCCAATAACAGTGATCACTTAGTTTGTAAGCTTAAGAAATCTATATATGGATTGAAACAAGCCTATGTTAGTGGTATTTAAAGTTTCATGGTGTTGTCTTCATTTGGTTTAGAAGAGAACGTTTTGGATAATTGTATATACCAAAAGGTTAGTGTGAGTAGGATTTGTTTCTTAATTCAATATGTAGATGATATTTTACTTGCGAGCATATGAGGTGAAATAGTTTATCTCTAAGAACTTTGATATGAAGAATTTAGGCGATGCATCTTATGTCATCGGGATTAAGATACATTGCGATAGGTCTCGTTGTGCTCTGGGTATGTCTCAAGAGACATACCTAAACAAAGTCTTAGAGAGATTTCGAATGAAAGACTGTTCACCTAGTATAGCTCCCATTGTTAAGGCTGGTAAACTGAACTTAAGTCAGTGCCCAAAGAATGATTTAGAACAGGAACAAATGAAAAATATCCCATGTGCTTCTGTTGTTGGAAGCCTGATATATGCTCATGTTTGCACTAAACCTGACATTGCATTTGTCGTTGGGGTATTGGGGAGATATCAAAGTAATACATGCATTGAGCATTGGAAAGCTGCAAAGAAGGTATTTAGATACCTTAAGGGGACTAGAGATTACATGCGTGCATATAGACGTTCAGGCCACGTGGTAGTAATTGGCACTGAGTTCGTGTCTGGTTTTGAGGCAACTTCTCAAGGTGTATGGATTAAGAGTTTCATATCAACGCTTTGAATCTTGGATTCTATTAGTAGACCCCTGAAATTATACTGTGACAATTAAGTTGTTGTCTTCATGGCTAAAAATAATAAAATTAAATGTCGAAGCAAGCATATCGACATTAAGTATTTAGCCATAAGAGAGCATGTCAAGGATAAATTAGTCATCATTGAACATATAAGGACTGATAAAATGATAGCAGATCCTCTAACTAAAGGCATGCCTCCCGGAAAATTTGAGGATCATGTTAAAAGTATGGGACTTGGTTCCCTTATGTAAATTTTCATTGTAAGAACGATGTTTTATGAAATTCTTAATGTATTTTTCATATTTAGTTGTGTACACATTTGGATATGTCATATCTTGATATATCATGAGAATATTTTTTGTTATGGACCAAGAATAAACATTGAGTTTATTCATTAAGTTTTTGGTTGCTGACGGGGAGCATAATGCATTGTGATACATGCGAGATACTACTTGTTTTTCATCAAAGAACCTATCGCCATGATCCATGTTTTGTTTATTGTTGTTGGGGATTGTGATCCAGGTAGATCAAGTGGGAGAATGTTAGTTTTATTTTCTTATGATCTATAATTCATTGCAATCCCTAATATTGCAACCATATGAATAATCATGTCCATTCACCGTTAATTGCCGGTTATGGAGTCTCGACTATATATACACCATTTGGTCCCCATAATTCATTCAAGACTCACATTAAGTAACATTCTCATACACCATTAATTGAGAGAGAGTAACAGATAAGAATTTAGAAGACCAATAGGAACGGAACTCGTAACTACGGGAACGTCACAAAACTTTGCTTACGTTTAACAATGGCATGAGGTACGCCGATCTTTCGCTTCCGCATTTATGTGATTATATATGATACATGATCACATTAGAACTCTTACAATGCATTGTTATCGACCTCGGACAACGGCTTCAAGTCTGGTCCCAGACCCAGGCTTAACCACCTAGAGTCAAAGTCATCGCGCCGATAATGCGCGCTATGGATCTGATGGGCTGTCAACACTTGCACCTTATTGGAGTCTTCGATTCCCCGACATAACCTGATCTTCTGTACTGTATTGCTTCGAATGAACTCCTCAGCTATAACCAATCATTTCTCCACAGTAGGAGGTTACATTCATTGATTTACAGTCAGCCACCTAAGCTCGATCATGAAGTATAATGAAAAAAGTCCAGGGCTCACATACCTCATTAAGATCGCGAGAGTATCCCTGGCCTTCAGCTTGCACCATTTTTCCTTTGCACCTAACTCATGTCTCAAGCACGGTCTTCTCCTCCTACAACCTGATGACCTCGTCCTGAATAAGCTTATGGGCCTTGTTCTGAGCAACCTGAGCGGCTTCACGGTCAGCGGAAACCTTGGCTGTGGCATCCTTCACATGACCAAGATCTTTATCCCTCTCATCGTGCGCCGCCCTCAGTGTCTCAGGATTACTGTCTCGATACTCGACCCTCAGATGATCAATGCCAACCCTCCTCTCCTTCTAAGCCTGCTCTAAGCCTTGAGCCATGATGTCAACGACGCCGCTTACTGGAAAAAGCAAACTTATCGGCATAAGTCACGAGTCTTGAACAAATGCAGTTGTATACGAATTCAGGTTAATGATATCATTACTGAGCTGACCAACAACTACACAAGCCTCTCCAACTTCGCTTTCACTTCAGCAGATGCGGGGGACCGTGTAGCTAGAATGGGGAACAACACGCGTAACGCGTTGATCGCCTCCTCATCATATTGGGCAACCCCACTGAAACTAACATGCGGGACTCCCGCTATTGTCACTCTGAGCTTTTCCCCACGAGGGGCGCCGTATCCTGACTTGGAGCACCGCCGGTCCGAACCCCATCATGGACCAGCACCTTGGGTTGCCAACTGCGCTAGTTTGTGACCTGGTCTAGGGAAATCGTTTCCTCTTTGCCCTGAGGGCATCTCCAGTAACGCCGCCTCCTCCGATGTTCTCAACAACAAGTATGTCACAAACCCAGAAGTATCCTTGTCAATGGGATTGGAGAGTGCTCTCGTCCGCCGAGGTTTGTGTCCTCAAATGGGCCAATATGAGCAGTGCCTTGACTAGTTGTCCCATCCTGTGATTGTGCGTGTGAGCCCTTCACGTGAGCCTTGCCCTTAGATCTCTTCCTCTTCGGTGGGGGAACCATGATCGACACCTCCGCCTGGCCCTCTCCGACTTCTATCTCACTTATTGAAAAAGACACAACTTACTATATTAGGTCAATTTTAACAAACACAGTATAGAAAACTATCAATAAACAAATTAGGGTTAAGTCGTACATCATTCAACAAATTAGAGGGCAACATTTGAATAAATAAAAGTCAGAGTAACATGTAAAATGAAGGGCTTTAAGTGGTGTTTGCAAACTCTTAAAAAAAGATATAATCAACTTTTTATTTTTATAAGTGATTTTGTAGTAAATTTAGTTTTTTCGGTTACACAACTTTTTTTTAAGCTAAAAAAACTCTCCATAATCTTAAGGTGATGTTTGCAAACTCTTAAAAAAAGTTATAATCAGCTTTTTATTTCAATAAGTGATTTTGGGGTGTTTGCAAATCTAGCTTTTTCGTTTACAGAACTTTTTTTAAGCTAAAAAAACCCGCAATCTTAAAGGTGGTGTGGGGTGTTTTTCGCTTATGGTGAGTATTTTTAAATAAAATAATTAAATTATTTTAAATACATAATTATCTTGCAAACACTCTCAACTTTTAAATTCAAGTGATTTTCAAGCTTAAATTAAAATTATGAGCTTCTACTTTTCCTTAATATTTTTATTATCCATTTCGTAAATTGACAGTTTAAAACTTAAATTATTAAATATGTCTCACTACCAAAATAACTAGTAAAGCCCGGGAAACGAAAAATGAATAATTTCAAAATGGCGCCATTATATCATGTAAGCTATGAACACCAGAAATTTCCCTCTGATTGTCACTTTGAGTTTAGTGCCATACCAAATAGCCAAATATCTTCGGATTTGTGCTAGCTGCCATGGATTCACAGGTTAAAATCCACAAATTTATTTATTTAATATCTCCATTTTGTGGTCCTTTTTAATCTTCTTTTTTCTCTCTGCTTATCTACTGCAGGTTATGGGCTCTCTTGATTCGATGTCACCTCCTTCAGGTGTGAATGAAAAAAAAAAAATACTCTTTGTACTTAGTTTATTTCAAAGTTTTATTTTTTCTTGCCTAATAGCTGTTTGATGAAAGGCCTAAGAAAAATATGTACTTATGTGTTAACATATTTGTCTCTTTGTATTACTGTGCCAGAGCCTCCTGATATCAGGAACTGGTTCTCGAGTTACGTATATGAATCCCCCGAATTGAATACGTTAGATGGTTTCCGAGATATTGATGCGTCCGCAGAAACTATACTCGATGAAGAAGTGAAAGCAAAATTGGTCGAAAATGGGAACATTGTGAAACAGGAGAGTGGCGCTGGAGCAGAGGGACAGGACGATGTGGTTGTCGAGTGTAATAAATCTGGTGAAATTGAACATATCAAGCCAGCAGCAGCGGTAATTGAATGTGTCTGTTGAAATTTTATTTAGCGTGTTAATAAGATGCTATGAAACTTTTATTTGTATTTCCATTTGACTGGGTTTCATGCTATCACTCCAATAACTGGGCGTAGTTCATGATGAATCAATCAGTATGAAGTATAGCGCAATACTTGAAATCAGAGTCCATGGCATGCTAATAGTTGATTTCGGTCAATTATTGATGCTAAGACAGTAAGACTGGAGCTTCGAATGATTTGGAGATAGGCCTAAATTTTACTTGTTAAGATTGCCACAGCTTGCCAAGAAACTGAATGCACGTTTATCTAACATAATCTGAGTTGTAGACCTCTCAAAAAAAAAAAAATTTCACTTATGCTTCATATCAGTCAAGGAAAGTCAAACAGTGTGCTACAAGGATACAGGGGTGTATTGTTTTCAATAAAACTTATTGCATCAAGTATGGGTATTAACATCCATCGTCGTTGCTGAAACAAGGATGCAGGGGTGAAAAGTCTACAAACAGGTGATTGGTTTATGTTATTAGGGGATGATTTAAAGTTTGAAATTGTGAGTTGGGTCGATATTTTAGAGGTTATTGCCAGTAAAGGGAGACTTTTCATCTGGAGAAAATTTATGTATTTATGCTTAACATGTCATGAAGGGTGATATTTCCTCATGTATTGAATTGATGATTATGTTGAGATTGGAGATATGAGTAATAGCCAAAGAGAAGATGTCGAATGAAGGAAAGCAAGTTAGGAGTAGTAGAAAAGCAAGTCAAATTGTTCCATTTTGATCTGTGTTATCAATTCCTGTAAGTTACTTCTATTTTAGACCAGATTATAACTGAAATATATTTATTGATGACTCTTTGAACTTTTTACATACAAATATAGTTCTAATTTTAGATCGAACACAAAATAGTCTGCTGCCAGCTTTTGTCTCTTCTTACACTGGTTTTGAAAAGCCTTGCTTCGCAGACAAGAGCGTGGACAGTATATTTAATCGCCTCTAATAATGCAAGTGCAGTTTGATTCTGCTAAAGAATGCTTGGTTGGCATGTTTGTGCATTATTTATATATTTCATATTCTTCTGTAAAAATATTAGGGGATAGAGTATTGACATCATGTTTTAAGGCAAAGAAATTTGAATTTAGTTTTTTTTTTTATATGTTATATATGCTGTGTGTAACAGAGATTTGATATAGAAAGTATGTTGCCATTATAATCCTCAGGATGAAAATGCTAGACTGCCCTTGTTGATGATCCTTCACTCCTAAATCAGGACTTATTAACAAAACAATTGTCATCTTATAATTGACTTGATCCCAGGTTTCAGGATTATCAGAGTCCCTCTCACTATGTTCAGGTATGCAGCGCTCCTATGCATTTGTATTTTAAAGAATGCTTAATCTGAAGTTCCTAATATTTTATCATAATCAGCCAAGTAAAAGGGGCTTGGTTGAGCCAAAACATTCCTCCAGAATATGCTAACATCTCCATTTTGATCTTATCAGAGCCTCCCGATATTAAAAACTGGTTCTCGAGCTATTTTTATGAGTCACCACCACTGGATACCGCAGAAGCTCTTATAATTTGTGATTATAAAGAAAATGGAGAGGACAGACTATATAATGATCAGAGGACCTGCATAGAAAATGACAAGGAAGTTAAAAATTTCACTGAAGGTATGGTTTTGCCTCGTCAAGAAAGACTTCCGACTGTTGTTTTGAAATGCACCAACTCGGGTAAATATAAGCTAGACAGTCATTCGATCTGCAAGGTAAATCTTTGACTCTCACTCTGTACCCTGTATTTCTTATGGGTATTGCTTAGGTTATATTGAATTGTTTTTATTTATTTACATGATTGTTCAGTTAGTGATATTTAACAGTCATATTCTAACTTGAAAATATAAGATATTTAGTTCTTTGTTCATTGTGAAGGTTTGAAGAGCTACTCTGTATATAGTATATTCTCCAAACTAATTAGTAAAACTGATTGGCTGTTGGATTGAGATTCTATTTTGTGTAGTGCACAAAAGTAGATTATAATGAGAGTTTAGGTATGGTAAGTGATTCATAAAGAGTCATTGGAATATCTTGTATTTTCGCATATTTATGTATGCTTCTTCACTATCAATGGTACAGAAATTTCTTCCCTATTATTACACTAAGTTATCAGCACCTTGTAGTTGGTATGTGGCACTTAATCTGGTTTTTAACTTGGTGAATGTACAGTGACAACCTTAATTAACTATAAAGTGATAAAAGCAAAAAGTAAAACAGCCTTTTCTTTCCCGTGCCTTTTGATGTTGGTTTAGTTTTCTACATGGGATATCGTCATGTATTGGTGCCATGTTTTCAGTTTAGGTGAGGATAAATCATTGAGAAGCTAAATCTTTATGTTGTGCTGGGAATGGTACTCCAACTGACGACCTTACTAAAAAAAATTCGCCTCAACACATTCTTAATTCATGAAGATTTCTAATAGAATATATTGCCACTTATGACACAATGATTTTCCTACACATGGCTTCACAATAGAGAAGAAAAATTGTTACTGGAAAATGAAGACTAAGGATCAGATTTCCTAGATAATGTTGTTTGTGCTGTCTGTAGTCCGAAATTTTGTTTGGGGCTGAAATTGACGCTAACTAGTGTTGTTTGTGGTTGTAGGATGGCCAAAATCTTGAGCTCAAGCCAAACTCATCCGCACTGCCCCAGAAGACTTCTGAAAAGGTGTCTGAACAGTTAGTGCCAAAATCAACAACGCAAAATAAAATGCATGGCTCTGCTCAAAAGTTTGGAAATACCGATCAGCGTAGCGAAGATTATGATGCAAAACTGAGTTGCGAGTTCATTGAAAGAAGTCATAGGTCATTGAATATAAAGAATGACAGTGGTAGTCCATGTGACAAACCTCTTTACAAGTGGAATGAAAGGAAGGATTGTGCTGAAAATGGCTCCGAAAATGAAAATCTCCATGATAACATATCACCTGGAACTTTAGATTTTGTTGTACTTGAAGGTAACTCAAGGAGAAGGCCAACTCCCACAGGTATTGGAAAGAAAAACGTGAACAATGAAGTATCTGAAAATGGTTTCATTTCAACAAGAAAGAATAATAGACAAAAGAATATCGAGAATATAGGAGCGCCTTCTCAGGTTGGCCTCGACTCCTTGAGAAACAGAGGAAAACCTGAGGTAGAATGTGCGAAGGATCGTAAAATAAGGAGGAAGGTTCTGTCTGAAACAACTAATTTTCATAACTTCAATGTTGTGGAAAGCACTGCAAAATGGCGTTGTCCTCAGAAGTATAAACCAAACCTAGGTCCTCCTCTAAAGCAGCTTAGGTTAGAGCAGTGGGTTCGTCGAGTATAACGTAATATACATTAGTTTAGAAAGTAGTGTTTTTCTTTCAGTTTGATGTTGCCAAATATGGTTCACATGTTTATTACTACCAGTTTATGCAAATATTTAAGTCACTACCGCCTAGAGGTTAAAGTTGTAGGAGGACTTCAGATTGATTTGAGTATATGGTTCATCTGACTTGGATATTTTCGACAACCTTAACCTTCTTTGAATTTGTCATCTTAAAATCCTTTGATATTTTAATGTTGGATAATTTGATGAAATATGTCGCTGATCTTTTGTAATGTTAAATACTATCATCAATTTCTTCAGAAGATAACTTTTATTTTTTAAATGGATACTTCAGAAGATATTATATTGTTGGTTGATACGAATATTTATATGATGAGAACTGACGAAGGAAAAACAACTGTGACGAAATATTTTAATATCGTGGTAGTGATGAAAGTTATCAATTTCCGAGTAGTGTGGTTTTGCGTAGGGTTTACCTGATAATGGACATGCTATTTGACTTTTCTAATCAATTATGTTATCAGTTCAAAAGGACTTCATGAGAAGAAACAGTCCAACTCCAATCGTCGAAAGAGATCTTATCACCGTACAAGTCGTTTACATAAGAAAATAATCCAGAACTTCATAAAGCAAAAATAGCGTATTGTACAATAAGTAGTTTATTTATTAAGCAGCTTATGCAATAAGGAAACTTTTTTTTTTGAAACATATGCAATAAGGAAACTACATATAATAAATTATTGTTTCTTGAATAGTTCAATTTACCACAATAGTTTATGATTTGGATGTTCTATATAATTTCTGTTTGTAGGAGGCAAGTGACATTAGACTATTCCCTAAACACATGTTAGATGTAACATGCCCATGTGAATGTGTTATTAATAGTTATGGTTTTTATTTTAAAAAGCAACTGCATTAGCAGTTAAATGAACTCGCTGTAAGTATATATAAAAACTTAATAAATGTTTTTTTAATTTCACCAACAAATATAGCAGATAAGGTTCATGAACTTTCTCAAACTTGAATAATCATGTTAACACTCCTTATATTATTCCTCTCAATTCTCAGTAATAAATTATTGTATCAATGTCAAAAGACAAATATCTATAAATTATTAGGAGCGAGCGACTTGGTAAAGGGCAAATTGAGTATAATGTATAGTCCAGCTCCAGACCGTACGTGTGAAATCATGCATTCACAATCGTATTAAAAAATGGTTGAAAAGGTCTATATCGTCGGATAGTGTCATATAATTTGCTTAATTGGTTAATTAATAATGTCAACTTCAAATTTTTAGGAACCTCTTTAGTCTTTTCTTACTAGAAAAAACAATCAGACTAAATTACAAAATCTGAAGGCGTAGAAGTACCGGCACCTTATAGAAAGGTTTGTTGACCAACAAAGTCACACGCCTTCGTAAAATAATCACCTTCATTTACTTCTCAGTAAGTTAAAGTACGATTATATATTCTTTTTCATAGAAATAATTTCAACTTACAGATAACTTCAAATACTTTCCCAATTTTTGTTATATGATATTTATTTGCTGGCTTGAATTAGTCCAATACGTTATGGCGCATACGTAGATTATCCTTATATATGTTAGAAATAAAATAGCAAATTAATTATGTCACGATGACTTCATGCATGAAATATTTATCTTAAGGCTCCCGCATTTTGAAATTGTATTCATCGGCCAGATTATCACATTTGGGAATAGGGCAAAGGCAAACTCTACTTTTGAGATTTGAAAGCCAAATTTTGAACAAATCTTTAGTTTTTTAGACTCATAGGGAACAGCTAGTCTATTTTTTTAGAGATCTTTTACGTAACGTCCCAATGAAATAGATTGTTTTTTTTTTAAATGAGTAATCTGTTTATTTACAATAAAAGAAGATAAAATGCCATTAAATTAATACTTGCAAATTAAGATGTGTATACAGAGAAAGTCAGCCTCATTACATGATCACTGAACTTCGTATAGAGAAATATATATTATCACGTATACAACTAACAGTAAAATACTAAATTTTGCAGGAGGTTTCTGTGTTGACTTGGCAGAGCTAAGACCTATTCCCAAGTTTTTGAGCCCAAAGATTTTATATAAGAAAAATACAAAGTAAAATTGTAAAAGATTACAATCTCAAAAGTAAGACCTATCTAGCAACAAAAATCTTATCCTCTTCAAGAGGAAACATCAAAACAAGTCCTCTGTATAATTCTGGTATACTAATATAATATTGTAATGGCTGATGTTAGTTTTTTGTAGAGTAAAACGTTTAAGTATAGTCTTTGAGCAACAAAATAAGTGATTTTTATCAGAAAAAGACGTATAACTTATACGTTTCAAATTAATAGAGGAAAACGATTTTAAGACACGCACGTACACTTCCATACCAATAACTATTAGCTAGTACCTATAACTAGTTACCTATTTAAGAAATTTACTAACCGTTTAATTATAAAGAAGAACACCATTAAATGTCAAAAAAAAATATCAACTTAATCATTATTTTACGAAGACATAATTTGAGTTACATTCACTAAGATGATGACTTACAAACCAATTATTTTTTCCCTAGCATTTTATAGACTGGTCGATCACCAAACCATTGTGCAAATACACACACAATTTTGAAAATACACAGCTAGCAGTTTCTCTTACGATAAAAAACAAAGCGAGCGATTTATTGCAATCATTCTTTGAATTATACACCAAAAATAAAATAACATGACAAATTAATCCAACATCATTGACCGATCGTCCCCAAGAAAGTCATCCAATGGCACGTAGGTGGTTGCCTGGTTCACGAATCATTGACCAACTCAACAATACTTTGACTCAGCACTTTGACCAAACCTCCTTGCCCATACTTCTTGAGAAACAACTCGTGAAACCCCGTCCTAATTAATATTTTAAAACCCAAAAAAATTGAGTTAGTAGCAAAACTGCCCGTGGGTTATTTTTAATTGGTAATTAACCCCTGTGTTTGTATTAGCAAAGAAACCTCTTACGATTTTTTTTTTTAAAAAAAAAGCAAAAGCCTCCATAATAATATATTATATGACGACTGAACCTGTAGGTAAAGATTCTTACAAATAATAGCCATTTGTCATATGAATGTTACGAACAAAATAGTCTATGTTATAATTTGCCTCAATTGACAAGTTGGATGGACAAAGTGGAAGAGTGCAACATGAATCCTGAGCAATCGTAACTTTCCTTTAAAGTTTAATGAAAAGTTCTATCGTACGACCATTAGACATGCTTTGCTTTGTGGCTCGAGTGTTGGGCTATTAAGCAAAGTTATGCATTGGAGATGAATGTTATAGAGATGCGCATGCTACGGTGGATGTGCGGTAGCACCAGGAGAGTTAAGGTGCGCAATGAAGATATTCAGTATAAATTAGGGGTGGCGTCCATCGATGAGAAGATGCGAGAATACCGCTTAAAATGGTTTAGGCATGTTAAACGCAGACCTATAGATGCACCAGTACGATGTGCTAAAGATCTCGACTTAGGACGGACTAGAGCTCGTGAGAGAGCGAAAAAGACGTGGATGAATGTCATACGAAAGGACATGAAGCTCAAATATCTAAATGAAGATATGCTTTTAAGCCGAAACGTATGGAGATAGATGATTCATGTTCACGACTCGACATGATTCATTCATGGTTCATAAAGCTTACCCCAATTTATTGGAATTATAGACTTGGTGGTTGTTGTAGTAGTAGCGTACTTATGTTGTTATAGAATTATGAAGTGATGTTTTCTTCAAAAAAAAAAAAACCTTCATATAATTAATTCAATATGAACATTTAAACTTTATGTATCAAGTAAGTACAATAAGAATTAATCTATAAGAATGAAGTTTATGTAAGTGATATTTTATTTGATATTTTGGCTAACTTTGTTACCATTAAAAAAGTTTATTGGTAAATAAAATAATAGAGGGGGTTATTTTACATTTAGACATAATCAGAGGGGCAGCTTCTGCAATGTACACGAAAATCTTGTTATATATAAATCCCAATTTCCACTCAAATTTTCCACACACACTCGACTAATAGGTCTTTTTCCAATTCAAACTATTCAAAATTATTATTAGCTAAAAAGTAACATAAACTGAATTGATGGCAAACCCAGCTGAAGCTTCAGCATTAGCACAAATCAGATCCTATCTTTTGGAAGAAGACGACGACGACGTTTCTCAAACCATACATTATTATAATAATCCAATCTGCATCAACAACAACAACAACAACCCAGCAATAATTTCAAATTCGATTTCCGATTATTTCATCAGCGATTCGTCGTCAAGCTCAATCGATTCAGCAGCACTGCTAATTGACTTTGATCTCACGAACAAACCAATTACGAATAAAAAACCGTCGCTAAAAATCCAAGTATCGAGGTGTACGGATGATGATGATGAGGAGGAAGTGCGGCATTACCGAGGTGTGAGGCAGCGGCCGTGGGGGAAATACGCCGCGGAGATACGTGATCCCACGCGCCGCGGCTCGCGCTTGTGGTTGGGGACGTTCGACACGGCCATCGAGGCGGCCAAGGCCTACGACAGGGCGGCGTTCCAGATTCGTGGAAGCAAGGCGATTCTCAATTTCCCGCTCGAGTTTCAGAGAGAGGAGTGCGAGCCACGCCCACGCGCCGCCGTTGGGAAGAGGCGGAGAGAGGCCGCGGAGGAGGAGGAGGAGGAGGAGATGGAGCGGAAAAGTGTGAAGAGTGAATGGACGCCGTCGTTTTGGCCCTTATCCCCACAACAACTCGGCCTAGTTATATCAATATGACGCCGTTTTAATGAATTGTGACGCTGCATTAAGGCACAAATACTACGCGAATTTAATTTGCAATCCGGGTTTCCTTATCACCTTTTTTGGGTATGAATTATTATGATAAATATGCGTGTCTTGTCTTGTGTTAACTTCATGTCAATATTTGTTTTCTTATAAACATTATTATTAATATTATACTTAGTGTGTGTTTGTGGAAATCAATATATTTTCTACTTTCATGGCACAACCTTCTACAAAGCATATCTAACACATCCACAACTATGCAAATATTTCGTCACTCAAACATAAACCAAAACTAAACCTTCATCCATGGTGGTATTTACAAAACTTATTCATCATAAATCTTACTATATGAGTGACGAGTGACCAAATAAATATAGTATTGGTTAGTTACGTACGTTACGTATATTACGGCTCAGTTTAGTTAGTGTACGTGATTATGTATGATAAATGCCCAATCTACAACTTTGATGAATTATTCATAGAAAAGAAGAAGATAAAAATAAATAAATAAAACTCTGATGTATTGGGATATGATTGTACCAACAATCGAGCGATTAACATGAGATTTATTAATGCGAATCGAAAGATTTACAATGGAGCGTTCTTCTCCAAAGATCAAATTTCATAGACCAATTGAATGAAATAAAATAAATGGAAAATAAAGCTACTTATACTACTAACGGTTAAGTTAAAAAAGGAAGGTAATTACTTAAGCTAATTAACTAATATTTAAAAATATGCTATAAAAGAAAAGTAGGAAACTAACAGAAAATAGAAAATATAGTTAAGTTAAGACCCCCCTCCCCAGAGGGGCATGGGCATGTATATCAAGAAGGCCCATCTTGGAAGTCATCAAAAAGAATGGTTGAGGAGATAATGGTTTGGTGAAGACATCTGCTATTTGATGTACATTCAAAATGTGAATCACTTGTAGGACCCCTTGTTGCACCTTTTTCAAGACAAAGAAACAATCTATTTGTATATGTTTAGTCCTTTCGTCATGTATTGGATTGACAGCTGTACATGTTGCACTTCTGTTGTCAGTATAGAGGATTGGAGTCCATGTTTGAATGATATGAAGATCTACAAGGAGTTGGCTGATCCAGACCATCGCACAAGTTGTGGAGGCTAATGCTGTATACTCTGCTTTTGTGAAAGAACAACTAACAATGGGTTACTTTTTGGATTTACAAGAAACAAGAGAATCTCCTAGATAAAGAGCAAACCTTGTGATGCTTCTTCTTGTGTCATGACAACCTGCCCAATCTGAATCACAAAATCCTTTGAGATGTGATTTTAAACTGGATGAATAGAACACGCCGTTGCCATGAGCTGATTTTAAGTATCTTAACACTTTGTGAGCAGTGGCAAGGTGTTGAGCAGTAGGATGAGTCATATGTTGTTTGGATACTATAAGAAATGTAGGCCTTGTAATAGTTAGATATAGAAGTCTACCTACCAAACGCCTGTAAACTGAAGCATCATTAAGCAATGCAGAATCATTAGCCTTTAGTTTAGTACTAGAATCCATAGAAATAGAGCTAGGTTTAAATGCAAGATAACCAAACTCAGTTAAAATGTCTAATGTATACTTGCGTTGACAGATAGTAACACCCTTATGACTTCTAACAACTTCTATGCCAAGAATGTACTTAAGATCATCAAGAGCTTCTCTGGTAAATTCCTCATCCAAGTGTTTCTTAACCCTATTGATTTCAGACAAGTTGTTCCCCGTCAATATAATGTCATCAACATATATACAAGAACAATTATAGAGTTATAAGACTGTTTAATGAACAAAGAACAATCACTTATAGCCCGAGAGAAACCAAAAGCAGTCAGACAATGTGTAGTTTGTTGTAACATTGTCTTGAGGCCTGCGTCAAGCCATCGATACTCTTCCTGAACAAACAAACCATAGGGTCTGTCTTATCAAAGTATTGAGGCGATGAGGGGGTTGCATGAAGATCTCTTCATCCAAGTCACCATGCAGAAATGCATTGTTGACATCCAATTGTTGAAGGAACCGCCCTTTTGCTGCAGCAATGGCTTACGAATTTTTTCAGAAGTAAGCTTAGCAACATGTGAAAAAGTGTCAAAATAGTCTAAGCCTTCCTCTTGTGTATATTATTTAGCTACAAGCATAGCTTTATACCTTTCTATAGTACCATCAGACTTATGCTTTATCTTGAACACCCATCTATAACAAATGCAATTTTTGCTAGGAGGCAAGTTAGTCAAAGTCCAGGTATTTGTCTTTTCAAGAGCAACAATTTCGGTTTTCATGGAATTTTGCCATTCAACACACTTCTTAGCTTGGTTATAGGTCTTAGGCTCAACAACCATAGTGAGAGAGACAATGAAAGCTTTATGAGATTGACCATGTCTACTGGTGTAAAGAGATGATCCAATAGGATATCTAATATTAATACACTTATAGAAGTTATGATATTGTTAGCCATGTGAATAGCTTTAGGAAGATTAACATCATAAACATGTAAATAAGAAGTGCTATTAATAACTCCACTGGACTTTCTTTATACTACATGGATATCAGTAGAAGTTACAAAGTCGGAAGTACCTTGCAACATATTCTTGTTGTACATTATCTTGCTGCTCATGGTTGTGCTGTAACTGATCTTACTACACGGGTGGAGGAAAATAAGAAGAGGAGCTGAGATGAGAGGACTCATGTAGAGAGGATGTTGGCATCTCATGATGTTGTTGGATCTCAAGGGTGGAGGGAAGTTGAGGTTGTACTTCATTGTCAGAGAAATGATCAGACATATCACTATTAGAATCAGAAGCCTGAGGTAGATCCTGTGCACTGTTATTAGTAACATTTATAACGAATCTGTACAAATTCTCATATCATAGACAATGTTAGATGGAGTAGAGCTAATAGCAACGCTATTTTTAAAAGGAAAAGTAGTTTATGAATGATCACATTTCGAGAGACAAAAAGTTGATAAGTTATTAAGTTCAGCATAATGTAACCATTTTTGCCTCTAGGATAAACCAAAAAGACTGACTGCATAGCCCTGGGATCAAATTTGTAACTTTGAGCCTGAAAAGTAGAGGCATAGCAAAGATAACCTAGGGCTTTCAACAAAGTGTAGTTTGGTGGCTTTTGAAAGAGAACTTCATAAGGAGACTTGTTTCCAAGGATTCTGGATGGCAACCTGTTAATGAGAAAAGTAACAATACTAATGCATTGACTCTAGTATTCAGTAGGAACACCTGATTGGAATCTCAAAGCCCTTGTTAGCTGTAACAAATATTAACGTTTTCTTTTTGCAAGACCATTTTGTTGTGGTGTTTCAACACAATTGGTCTGGTGGATTATGCCAAGAGAAGAATAGAAGTCCTTCATAATAAATTCACGACCATTATCACTTCTAAGAATCTTAATGTTAACATTAAACTGATTAACAATAAGTTTGTGAAAGTGAATGATATGAGTTCTAACTTCAGATTTAAATCTCATAAGATAAATCCAAGTGCAGCGTGTAAAATAATCTACAATGGTAAGAAAATATTTGTACCCTTCATGTGAAGCAGTAGCTAGAGACCCCCATATATCACAACGAAACAAGTCAAAAGCATGTAGAGAACGAGAAGAACTAACTAGAAAAGGTAATATATTTGTTTTGCAGATGCATGTTTCACAATGTACATGATTATTGCTATTCAGAGTAACATAAATACAAGGAATATAGAGAATTTCTGAAATGAAGGATGCTCTAGTCTCATGTACCATATAATTTGAGTAGAACTCACAGAATTACAAATAACCTTATTTCCAACATATCTAGAATATAAAATGTAGAGAGAGTCTTGCAGTTTAGCATTACTAATCATCATCTTGGTGATTGAGTCCTGCAAAATGCAAGTAATGTCAGAAAAGAATAAAGAGGTGTTGGATAAGGTAGTTAATTTAGACACAAAGAGCAGGTTATGAGTGAATGTAGGCACATAGAGGACATTATGCAAGATAAGACCATTGAGTAATTGTACACTGCCTATGTGAGTAGCTGTAGTCATGTTGTTATTTGGCAGATGAATGGTAACATGACCATGTTTAGGAGTAGTAACGAACCAATGAAGCTGACAGATCATATGATTTGTTGCTCTAGTATCATGAACCCAAGAATCAGAACCAGAAGTAAAACAAATGTTATTAGAGTAAAAGGCTTTAACAGTATGGTTACCAATGCCAATAGCAGCTGCAACAGCATAATGGTGATCCTCAACAATGGCTTTGTTCCTTAGTTCAGCCTGAGCCTACTTATAAGCCAAAAACTCATCAAAAAGTTCTTTATTAGAGGTAACATTAGATTGCATAAAAGAAGCAGGATTAGAAATAGTATGAGTATCAGTTTGAACATAATTAGCAGAGGTGTTGTTGATGTTTCTTCTTCCAGTGGGACCATCCCAACTAGGAGGTACCCTATAATTTGATAACACTTGCCAGTCGTGTGTGCAGGATAACCACAAAAAGTGCACTTCAGCTTCTTTTTCTCATGTTTAGACATCTTATAAGACTTGAGAGGGCCACTAGAACTGGAAGGAGCATTTCTGGTTTTATTTTGTTGAAATTGTCCTTGTTGAGACAGCTGATATTGTCCTTGTTGGTGATGGCCTTATCTTGTAAACATAGTCAAAGATTACATAGAGGGAATATGATTAGAGTATAAGCTTCTTTGATGTTCCTCCTGAAGAAGTAGAGAGTACACACTGGACAGACCAGACATGGGATAATACAACAAAATTTGTCTTCTCACATCAGGAAAGGAGTCATTAAGTCCCACTAAGAACTTTAGGACATTGTCAGATTGTTGTAAATCACTCATTCTTTTGTTTACATTGCAAGTGCAGAGATCACATGAGCAACTAATAATAGGTATTTTGCTCAAGAATTCATCCCAACGAGATATGAATGAAGTTTAGTATTCAGTGATAGAGGCATTCCCTTGGGAGATGTTAGCAAGAGATTTATGGAGGTGAAAAACTTTGAATCCATCAGACTTTTCATACCTAGTCTTGAGTTATTTCTAGAGTTCATATGCATTTTCATAGTAAAGAAAAAATCTTCTATATCTCAAAGGAAACGGAATTCATGATCCAAGACAAAACTAAAGTGTTAGATATGTTCCAACTAGTGAGTTTATCAGCATCACCATTAGTAGGCATAGGCAGAGTACCATCAATAAATCGAATTTTGTTTTTGATATTTAGTGCCATTCATACATTTATACTCTAGGGAATATAGTTGGATCCAATAGAGGTGTCACTATAGTCATGTGACCCAAGGTAATATATGGAGCTGGAATCCTCACAAGGATTCTTAGTAGTTATAGTAGTAGAAGTGGTAGCGCGAGTAGTCATAGTGAATCAAAGCGATCAAACAATGAAAAATAATGCGCATGAGAGAAGAATCACGATCGAAAACTCAGCGAGAATAAAGGGGGATGAATGTGTGCAATTACCAAAAAACGCACAAATTCAGAAAATTAGGGTTCTTATGAATGTACGAATAAATCAATCGAGAAATAAGAATGCGAAAGCATTTACGGATCAAAAAGACTAAGCGATTGATACCATATTAAGATCACAAATTCACAATTGCACAAAGTAACAACAATCGAACGATTAACATGAGTTTTGTTAATGCAAATCGAAAGATTTACAATCAAATATTTAGGCGAGTTGAATTGAATGAATCGCCATTAATAGAGCTTGAGGAGCGTTCTTCTAGCACTACAACAAAACAACCAAATTTCAAGCCCAAGTTTCGCTCCCCTTAGTTACAATATCGTTCTCCATAGCCAAAGGAAACACAAGAATTCGTTCTAAATTTCCGTTGCCTTAAGTGCAGTGGCAATTTTTTCAATATTTTATTTTTGTTCTCTATCCCACTTTTGTGTTTCACTATCTATTCCACTTTCTACTATTAGTATTAATTAAATAAAATAATTAAAATTCAAAAAATACCACCACTAATCTCTTCCACTCATTAAAGTAACATAATCTCTCTCTCTCTCTCTCTCTCTCTCTCTCTCCCTCTCTCTCTCTCTCTCTCTCTCTCTCTCTCTCTCTCTCTCTCTCCTTTTTAATTTAGTTGAAAAAATCATATATATCATCATACATACTCATGAATTAAGAAAAAAGTCATATATAACATCATAAACACAAATAGTAAGTCAAACACCCAATGAATTTCTAGATTTCACATATTCGTTTGTGGATTGGTGTAACGCTCCTAGTGTTTATATTTCTGGATTAGCACACAACTGATTCGTTGTATCTTTGGGATTGGAGTACCCTTTGTAATTCTGAATTAGCACACAACTCTCATATACGTTCGCATTGTACAAAGCTCCAAAAAATGTGATTCGTATCATGAATAGCCTTATTAAATCTTTTCTTTGGGATGGCGATGGTGATCATAAAAAACTCGCGTGGATAAAATTGGAGGTTATTTTTAAGAAAAAAGAGAATGGTGGGCTCAATATTAAAGATCTTGAGAAGTCTAACTTGGCGTTACTTGGTAAATGGATCCAAGTATAGTGGCCTCGAAGAAAATTCATGGAGAAGGGGAATGGACTTTATGGTAAAAAAAAGTTCTATTTGGTGTAGAGATGAGGTTGTGGCTAATGTGGATGATGACGGTTGTGATTGGTTTGGGAACAATATTAGGGTGATGGTGGGCAAAGGTGACACGGCACGATTTTGGTATTATAAATGGATTGGGCATGTTTCTCTTAAAGATCAATTTAGTCGTCTTTTGGCACGAGAATGATTGGCAGTGGAACTTGAGGTGGAGGAGAGCTTTATTCACATGGAAGGAAAATCTGGTCGGTGAGTTGTTGGCAACTCTGCAAAATTATAAACTTAATAATGCTATGGATGATAGATGGGTTTGAAATGATGGTATGAATCAATCATTTTCAACAAAAGCAGCATACGAGTTTCTTACAAAGCATAACCAATTGTGCGCTGAGTCTGCTTGCTTCAGGAAGTTCTGGGATGTGAAAGTGTCTCTTAAGGTTTAGTTAGTTGCCTAGAAAACACTGTTGGGCCGTATGGAGGAGATGTGAACCGTTGTTTATGTGGGAAGAAGGAAGAAACTGCTCAACATGATTAAGGCGCACAAACCGAAATTTTCATTTACGTTTGTTGATTGACATGACTTTCCTAGAGTCTGTATGATGTAATCGTGAAGATTTTGTAGCTTTCTCAGGGTGTGTTCTTTATAACCCCTGTGTGTGCTTCTTTTTTATTTGAATAGAATGATTTTATCTTTGCCTACCAAAAAAAACAAAGAATTTAAATGCTATTATTAGAAAGTGGAACACAAAAGTGAGATAGATGATCCTATCCCAAGAGATTGATGAATTGTTGAACTCAGACTTAGTATCAAATTCTTACCTTCCACCGTGATGTTGTGAAACAGTGTTGTGACAACACGTAAAAATTGACGTGTTGTTATATCACCTATTGACAACAAAATATAACGTAGCGAAATTTAATGAACAAAATATGTAAAACTTTTAGCATATTATAAAAATATAATCTTTCAAGCCACAAGGCAATATATTTACTACATATATAATGAGTTTACAAAACTATCTCTCAACTTATTCTAAGAATTGCAAATATACCCATAAACTATCATCAATCGTATCAAAATCCACTTGTATCACACTAAAGCAACAAATACACTACAAAAATTGTTAAATAATCAAAATTTAAACCATAACAAATCAAAAACATTATCTAAAATTTTGGCAGAATTAGTTCATGGATGAGAATAAAATTAAAAAGTCAAAATAATCCTTACGAGACGTAGATCACTTACCCGTAATTTATTTGCAAAAGCGACCTAAAATGGAGGTGCTATGTTGACGGGTAACAATGGCGGACACTTTGAGTGTGTGTTTGACAATGGGAAAGAAGAGTTTTAGTTGCAATTTGACCGTACAGAAAAAGCAACGAAATTTGTAGTGGAAAAACACAAAATTCTGTTACAATGTTAGGCAAAAGAAACATAATAAGCGTTCCCACGTAGTGAAAGCAATTCATTCCAATTTCTTTGTCGAGCAATTAGTTGTTCTAGTCCACATTGGAACAAAATCCTCGTTCCACCAGGTGGATCTCAACGGGAAAACTCCTAGAGAGCTTATATATCCAGAGCAAAATCCCTAATTACAGAGCAATATCGAATGATTTTTCTATTTTACCCTCACGTGAATCACAAACTAATAATCTTTCCTTTTTATTCCTTAAATTTCGCATATCTTAAACCAACAAAAATAAAGACCATTTCCCATATTAAATACAAAGATTATCTTTCTTATTTAAGATCACAACAATTAGAACTTATATTATCAATACAATCTTGTAATGCTCCTCTCATTAATAATTTCCTGACATAAGATTATATTAGTATACACGAATATACATACACACACATATATATATATATATATATATAGGCAGAAATGTCAAAAATGTCCTATATCTTTTGTCAATTTTAGTTTTTGCCCGATATTTTTTTTAGCCGTCGTTTATGCCATGTAACTTTGCCAAAAATGCCCGAAACACTATTTGACGCACAGTGGCAGCCATGTCATCAAATTTTGGCATATGTGGCCTAAACGTGGCTATCATGTCATAAAATGTATAATTATTAATTATCTTTATTATATAAATTATAAAAACTCATTTTATAATTCTATTTTAAAATTTAAAAATTTTAATAACTAATTTAAAAAAAAATTTAGAAAAATAAAAAGTTAAATCTTTATAATTAACTTTATTATTTAAATTTTTAAAACTTATTCTATAATATATTCTTTTAATATAATAAACTTTATTCATTTAAATTATTAAAACTTTATATATAAATCTAATTTCAATTACTTAATTTTTAACAATTAAAAAACTTAAAAAAAAACAGAAAAATGAAAATATATATATATATATATATATATATATATATATATATATATATATATATATATATATATATATATATGTAGGTCGTCACTCCCCCCCCAGCCCACCACCACCTCCACTGCACCGCCGCCGCACCACACCACCACGAATTGGCCCCACCGCCGCGCACCACACCACAGTTCGAGATCCACACCACCACGAATCCGGGAAGTGACGAGGTGATGGTGGTGGTGGGCTTTTTTTGGGGGAGGGGGGGGGGGGGAAGTGACGACCTTTCTCTTTTCTTTTTATTTTTTCATTTTTCTATTTTTAAAAAGTTTTAAAATTTTCTGTTTTTTAATATATATATATATATTTAAATTTATTAGTTATTCAAAATTAAGTTTTCTTAATTTAAAATTATTTTATAACAAAAAAATATAAAGGAGTGGGGGTATTTTCTTTATTTATTTTTCTGTTTTTTTTATAAATTTTATTAGTTATTAAAAGTTAATATTTTAAAGTTCAGAATTATAATATAAGTTTTTTTATAATATAGTTAATTATAAAAAAATATAAAATTATAAATTTGATGACATGGCTGCCACATTTTTGTCATGTATGACGCGACTAGATGATTTAGCGGACACTGGGCATTGAACAATGTTTCGGGCATTTTTGGCAAAGTTACATGACATAAACTCATGCTTAAAAAGTTAGAGGACAAAAACTAAAGTTGAAAAAAGATAACGGGCATTTTTAGCATTTCTGCCATATGTATATATTATCCTACTAATTCTTTTCCTATACTCTATTTTGTAGAACAATTGGATTAGTGACTTACCAATTTGTAACTAATTAGTTTTGTTTTTATTCCAGTCTATGCTCGATAATATAGTGTGTGCATGATGTGCACTGTTATTATACTACAAATAAATTAAAAATTATGTAATTTTTTCCAAGAAACCGTAAAATGTAATATATCAATAAAATTTTCTCAAAGTTCTCGATCAAAACAAAAATGTATTGCTATATTTTAGTCCATAGTATATTCAATCATTTTTTACGTGGTGGTATCGATTAAAATATAGCAATAAAATTTCTCAGGTATCAAATATTAATATACTGTCGCAAAATTTTAAATATTTATTTGCACACCAAAGTATTGGTAGAAGCAAATACATTTTGCAACACCACAGTCTTTTACTTTGAAATTTCCATAGGATTCCAACGGAAACATACTGTTAATTTTATTTTGAGAAAATCTTTTATTTTTTAATTGAATGCTAGCTATTTATGATCTTGTTCTTCGACGAAATTATTATTTAAATTTTACAAAGGTGATGGCGGGACTCGGGAGACAATTCTTATGTCACGGCCTATCATATTAAATTTACTTATGAATTCTCAATATTTAACTGAATTACCCATTTGGTGACAATATTATGATATTTAATTCAAAGTCATGTTGTTGATACACTGTTCATGTAATTTAAAATGTAATCGGGTGCAGGGTTGTTTGTATTTTTCATTTGGTAATTTATTCGGACATTGGCACAGAGAAAGATAATACTTCCGTTGCTTATATAGGAAAATAGAGATTGCATTTAATTTCCGAAGATCATACTTATTATATGAGTGGAATTCAAACGAAAGATGAGTCGGCCTAGATATTAAGGACGGGTGTAATAGAAAATAATGAAATATTATTAGATCAGTGATTAGGGATTTTGCTCTGTTTCTATAATTGTTTGTCAAATTACCGCCGTGTCTATTCCCCCCTTTCACTAAATGAAATAAATCATGAACTTTATGATTAGAAACATTATCAGGTCGACGTCTAGTCCGATTCTAAAATTACTGCTTATAATAACAAAACACGTCATATATATACATATTAACTTAAGGACGAAATATTAAAAATGCCCACTAACTTTATAAAAAAAGTTAAAAATGCCCGTTTTTTTTGGGCCTTGCAAAAATGCCTTGTTTGGGCTAAAACTGCCTACGTGGCGGTACAATGACTACATGTCAATAAACTGCCCCGCCACGTCATATTTTCAGTTTAAAATGTTTTTTAAACAAACCCTTCTAATTTTAAAAATTATACTTACACCCCATAGTAAATTACACTTTGCATCCAAATATATATATATAAATAATAATAATAAAGATATATATAAATAATAATAATAATAATAATAAACATATATATAAATTATAATAATAAACATATATATATATATATAACTATTTATAAAATAATAAATATTTTAACAATATATAAAAAAATAAAACAATAAAAAAAAGACAATATAAAAAAAAATCATCATCTTCATCACACACCCCGTACCCCCCCCCCCCCCCCCACAAACCCCCACCCCCGCTGCCATCACCACCACCTGCCCACCTCGCGTCGGCGCCGCCACCCCCGTCGTCATCGTCTTCATCACACACCCGTACCCCCCAACCCCCCACCCCCACTGCCATCACCACCGATTTCCAAGCGATTTTCTGAGCTTCAATTTCCAAGCAATTTCATCGATTTTCGTCGAGTTCCCATCGATTTCCCATCGATTTTCGTCGATTCCCGGCGAGATCCGCCAACTTTCAGCGATTTCAAAGTACATCTCGTTGGTAGGCGGCGGCGGGGGGGGGGGGGGGTGGAAGGGTACGGGAAGGGGATGAACTATATATATATATTTATATATATGACCCTTTTCTAATTATATTTATATATATGTTTATTATTCTTATTATTTATATATATATGTTTATTATTATTATTTTTATATATATTTATTATTTTTACAAAGTAGTTATATATATGTTTATTATATATATATTGGGGTGCAAATACAATATTTAAAATTAGAAGGGTTTGTTTAAAAATATTTTAAACTGAAAATATGACGTGGCAGGACAGTTTATTGACATGGTAGCCACTGTACCGCCACGTAGGCAGTTTTAGCCCGAATAAGGCCATCGACCATTTTTGAAAGTTTTTTTTAAAACATACAGGACATTTTTGCAAGACCCGAAAAAAACGGACATTTTAATTTTTTTTATAAAGTTAACGGACATTTTTAATATTTCTTCCTTAACTTAACATCAACTCCTTTTGGCAGAATTGAGGAATTTTATGAATGTTATTTTCTTACGGCATGACATATGATGCAAATGATATATGTTTAATCATGATGATTAAGTGGGAGTTCTAAATAGGAAGAGTTAATGGATTCTCACCTAGAACTTATTAATTTTGCATTAAGTAACTGAGTCAGTGACAATAATGTTTTAGGTTAAGATGATGATTGGATACTCCAAGTGACCTTTTGATTCTTACCTTATGTCAATATTGTCATAGATGTTAGTTGGCTTAATGTAAAATAACATGTGTATAAATGGACATTAATATTTTTATGTTACCTCTTTGTCATTAACTTAGACTATGGCATCAAAATCAATCATTGCTGATCTGAACAAGGGTGACAAACTGAATGGTGACAACTATGTCACCTGGCGTCACAAGATCTGGTACGTACTGGATGAACAAGATGCATTGGATGGCATCAACCAGGTGATGGTGGATCCTGGAACGGGAAACAGTACTCAAGAGAGGAGGGATCAACAGGCTTACCTGGCATGGAAAAAGAAAAACTCCACTGCTCGTGCCATTTTGGTTAGCTCTGTTGTGGATGATCTCATCCGTGAATGTGAGGAGCACCCTACTGCTCATGATATCTGGGTGTATCTGAGGGAGAAGTATGGTGGGACCTCAATCACTCGTCTGAGGCAGTTGACTATCAAGTTTGACACTTACAAGAAAAGAGGTGATCACACGATCAAGCAACATCTGAGGGAAATGTCAAACATGATAAGTGAGTTAGAGACAGCTGGCCATTCCCTCTCTGATGAATAGAAGGTTCAAGCTTTGATCCGGTCTCTTCCTGACAAGTGGGAGCATCTGAAGGTAAACCTGACTCACAATGACGGCATCAAAACCTTTACTGATGCGGCTCATCATGTGGAGCTTGAGGATGAGCGGCTTGGAGCTGCGAGACCCATCTCAGGTGCCATGGTTGCTGAATCTAGTTCCCAAGGTGCTTCTGGAAAAAAGCGCAAGAGGAACTGGAAGAAAGGAAAGAAAGGAAAGCAGACTGGTGAAGGTTCTAGGAATAACAATCAGAACCACAACAATAAGAAGAAGCGTTTTGGTAAGAAAAAGAAGGACAAGAGCAAGATGAAGTGCTTTAACTGTGATGCACTCGGGCATTTTGCTCGTGAGTGTACCGAACCTAAGAGGGACAAGGTATTACTCACTAACGCTTCAAAGCATATTACTTATGTCTCTAGTACTGTTTTACTCACTGAATCTTATCCTTTGTGGATTGTAGACTCAGGGGCCACAGACCATGTGACTAGAGATCGAGAAGTGTTTGTAGATTTTCGTCGACTTTCTGCTGGTACTAGATGGATATATGTAGGAAACAACGCACGAGTGGCGGTGAAGGGAATTGGTACTTGCAAACTAGAGTTGCAGGGTGGCCGAACCTTAATCCTGCATGACGTCTTATACGCTCCAGAGATTCGACGAAATCTTATTTCTGTTGTTGTTCTTATGAATTTAGGCTATGTATTGAACTTTTCTCGTAGTATGGTGTGTATCTATTATAATAATAGGTGTGTTGGTACTGGACATCTGACTGATGGCTTTATTATATTAGATTGTAATAGACAGATGTTTAACTATTATATAGATCGTTCTATGTTGTTAAATGTCTCTTCTTCTGTTGATGCATATTGTGATGTTAATACATGGCATGCTAGATTATGTCATATTGGGCAAGACAAAATGGATCGACTAGTTAGAGAAGGACTGTTGGGTTCATTATCTAAAGTTGATTTACCTACGTGTGAACACTGTCTTGCTGGTAAGATGACTCGAAAACCTTTTGGCAAAGCTGTTAGAGCTGAATTTCCTTTGCAATTAGTACATTCTGATATTTGTGGTCCAATGAGTGTGAGGGCTAGGCATGGAGCCTCCTATTTCATTACTTTCATAGATGATTTTACGCGTTTCGGTCATGTCTATTTGATATCTCACAAATCTGAAGCATTTGAATGCTTTAGAAAGTATATAAACGAGGTTGAGAATCAAATGGATAGAACAATTAAAACATTAAGGACTGACCGGGGACGTGAATATCTATCAGATCAGTTCAAGGATCTTTGTAGTGAAAAAGGTATCATGAGACAACTAACTATTCCTTATACGCCTCAACAAAATGGGGTTGCTGAGAGAAGGAATAGAACATTGTTAGACATGACTAGGTCCACGATGGCACAAGCTAACTTGCCGATCTCTTTTTGGGGAGATGCTTTGTTAACCGCTGTGTATATCTTGAATAGAGTGCCATCAAAGACGGTGCATTCCACTCCTTATGAATTATGGTCAGGTAGGCAACCTGATTTAAGTAACCTTAGAACCTGGGGGTCAGCAACTTACATACATGACTCTACGAGTAAGTTTGGTAAGTTGGGTCCTCGAGGGAAGAAGTGTATCTTTGTAAGATACTCAGAACAATCTAAGGGTTACGTATTCATAGGAGAACAAGAAGATGGATCAATTACGGAGATCGAATCTCGTAATGCAACTTTTCTAGAGAATGAGTTTCCTAGTAGAGGTGATATAAGAGATAAAGAACCTCTTTATGAATTAGTGGACTCAAATGATGACCAGTCATCACTTGATCCTAGTGGGAGCTCTCAGCCCCTCGAGGATTCAACGGAGTTTGAACTCCGAAAAAGTACTAGGAAAAATGTGCCCAAACGTCACTATGACATAGAGGGACATGCACTCATAGCTTCTCTAGAAAGTGAGCAAGAGCCTAAGAGTGTTAAAGAGGCTCTCTCGGGTTCTGCAAAAGAAGAATGGAAGATAGCAATGGAAGAGGAAATGAGATCCATGAAATCAAACCAAGTATGGGAACTAGTTGATCTTCCCTCTGGGCGCAAAGCTATTGGGAGCAAATGGATTCTCAAAATAAAGCGAATGGCTGACGGAACCATAGAAAGGTACAAGGCTCGTTTGGTGGCAAAAGGTTATACCCAACAAGAGGGTGTTGATTATGAAGAAACCTTCTCACCTGTTGTGAGGTTTGCCTCTATTCGCTTACTTTTGGCCATAGTAGCTAACATGGATTTAGAATTACACCAAATGGATGTTAAGGCTGCTTTTCTCAATGGAGAATTAGAAGAAGAAATCTACATGGAACAACCAGTAGGTTTTGTTCTTGAAGGCCAAACAAACAAGGTTTGTAAGTTGAAAAAGTCCATTTATGGTCTTAAGCAGTCCTCCAGACAATGGTACCTCAAATTTCACAAGGCTGTGATATCTTATAACTTTGTCATGATAGACGAAGACCATTGTGTATACGTGAAGAAATCCAAGAAAGGATTTGTAATTCTATCTCTTTATGTTGATGACATATTGTTAGCTAGTAATGATAAGGGATGTATTGAAGACATCAAAGGTTGGTTGTCGTCAAACTTCGAAATGAAGGATATGGGTGAAGCAAATTACATACTTGGTGTGAAAATCCATAGAGATCGTTCAAAGAAATTACTTGCTCTTTCACAAGAGCCTTATATTAAAAAGATTCTTGAACGATTCAGGATGGAGAGTTGTAAACCCATCGATACCCCTGTGGCTAAAGGTGAAGGCTTAAGTCATCTAATGTGCCCTAAAACTCCAGAAGAAAAAGAAAAGATGTCTAATGTACCATATTCCAGTGCAATTGGGAGCTTGATGTATGCCATGTTGTGTACTCGCCCTGACATATGTTATGTCATAGGTCTAGTTAGTAGGTATCAATCCAATCCAGGGATGAGTCACTGGAAAGCAGTTAAGCGGATCATTAGATACCTGAAAGGTACTGCAGACTATTTCCTATGTTATCAAGGAAAGAATCTATCCTTAGAAGGATACACATATGCTGATTGGGGAGGTGATTTGGACGAGCGTAAATCCACCGCTGGTTATGCTTTCTTGCTGAATAATGGCGCTATCTCTTGGAGCAGTAAGAAGCAAACCTGTATTGCATTGTCCACAATGGAAGCTGAGTTTGTGGCATGTGCATCTGCAGTACAAGAAGGTGTTTGGTTGAGAAGATTCTTACAACATTTGGGAGTGGTAGGCAAGAACGTGAGAGCTGTGACGATTAATTGTGACAGTCAAGCAGCGATGGCCTACACAAAAGACCCCAAGTATCATGGAAAGACCAAACACATAGATACAAAATATAATTTTGTGAGAGACATCATCGAAAAGAAGGAGGTGACATTGAAATATATATCTACGCATATGATGGTGGCAGACCCTTTCACAAAGCCAATCCCGAGGGATGTTTTTATGGGTCATGTTAAGTCGTTAGGATTGCGTAGGATATGATGTAATTGAATGTTGTGAACATTTATGTATAATGCCCATGTTATTAATGTTAATGAATGTTTCTATATATACACATGTTTGAGCAATATAGATGTCTCTATATTTTAAAGTATGTCGGACAAGTTAAGATTGGCTCTCTCACACGAGCAATCGCCTCTGACATCGAGGAATGTGCAGAGATGAGATATCTAACAATTTTGACTTGGTTATCGTGTTGAATTTCCCACATCCATTGAGCTTGTCTAGAAGTATAGCCAGATGTGAGTTGTTTGTTGGAGATTTATTGGAGAAATCTTTTAGAGGACAAATAGACAAAAACTCATGTTAAGTGTTGATGTACACTTGAACTAAGATCTGTACGATGCGAATTACATTTTCATTTGTAAATGACATACGCTTCCAAAAGGAAGATGAGCATCGTAGCATACGTTTCATACCGTATGTGCTAAATGACCATGGGAAATGAGCTAATGTATCCCTGCTTTCTCATTGTGTGAGACCCAGAGGTTTAAATATCTCATTATGGTACCCCTATGACTTTCAACGGTATCTCGAAACTTCACTTTAGTGTCGCTACTTTAGCATGTTACTAATAGCTATGATATATTCGGCAATGCGGTGCATGACTAGGAAAGCGGCTATAGGGGAGTATAGAGATTCCAGTGGGAAAGTAAGTCAATCTTTTGACTATCACATGACTTATATTCACCGGCTAGCCAATTATGTTGAATTTTGAAATTCTAGACATAATTGTGAATATATGTTTGTAACTTGGGAGTCGAATATGCTCTATTTACATATAGAGGGATAAGAGATATGTCGACTTGTGTAGTAAATCAGATAGACTGGGGTATAGCGAGTTGAATGTTCTCTCTTTTGCATACTGAATGAGCAGCTATGTATCCTTAACCGGTGTATAGCATTAAGCTCTTATTACTCGCTGGTCACACGACCCTCTTACCTGTATGATTTGAAGAATGTGATAAGATGATAATATTGTGTGTGAGCTCAACCCTTATGGGTGAGTGGGAGATGTTGGATTTAATTAATTAAATGTAATTAATTAAATGGGTGTGGAGCACCCATTTTGGGTTGACCCACAACCCATGTTTTTTAAATTCAAAATAAATGAGAAGTGGAGGGAATGGAGGTTATTTTTCCATTCCCATAACTTCCACTACTCTTATCTTTTTCTTCTATTAGCCGTGCAACACAAGAGAAAAGGAAGAAAAAAAAAGTGTTTTTTGTCTCCTACTTTTCTATACACAATAGAATATTGGTATTTCCATTTTATCATCTATTTTGTGCAAACATCACATTCTAAAGGAATTTGGGTTGTGAACAATTTGCTGGATTCGTGATTTACGTGATTTGGCAAGGATCAAAGCGAGTACGCAGCGGAAACGTAATTGTAATCAATCAAGGTATGTTTTCGTGTCCTTTTTTATGCGTTTTAATTGGTGAAAAATGCATTTTCGTTTAGATTATTTTATTAGATAATCTTCAAGGAATAATGATCTACTCCTGATATAAGCACAAATATCCTTTGAACTTCATATGGCTTGTAAAAATTCTGATAGTTAAGTATGAGGATATATGTATAAGCTCAACCAGATAAAAGGAGGAGAGACTGGCTAAATTTCAAAGGACCGTGGATATCACAAGTTATATATACTATACTTATAACTCAAGTATTTTTCATGGAAAAGACACAAGTCTACAACCAAATACATTAATATATTGAGAATTATGTATATATGGAGAATATCTCGGCTTTTTGGACGTCGTGTGGAACATTGTGGTCGCAGTAGTGTGCATAAATGTATTAACAAAGTCATCTGTTCTTGGGGAGATATTGGATAAGTGGTCCCAATGAATTTCCTAAATTGATCTTTGATAAAAACCCTAAACTGGCTCAAACTTCAACCACCTTGTTATGGGGATATTGCACTTCATAACCATTAATCTTTCACAAAAACTAGCATGCTTTGTACTTCAACTGATTTTAACTGCGCCTGGTTCAATGGTTAGAGAAAAAAGGAAAACCCTAATTCTTGTTCCAATCATCACTTTGACTATATGTTTAGCTTGACTGTGGTGAAACTGGTACGCTAGTGTGAGCCGAGAAAAAGAAGTAAAAAAGGTTGGTTGTATACGGTTCGAGATGCCATTACATTTATTTTTAGGAAATATAGTCTGCTCAATACAAGTTTTTTGTTACCTTCATGGTTTTTCAGGAGAATTGATTCACGATTGCTTATAACCTCTTGTACTCCTGGCGTTTCATAATAATACAACTTCAATAACGGCACATTTGGTTGCCCTTAATAGCTCATATTAATTAAATAGTGTGGGTTTATACCACATTTGGTTGACAAATAAAAGGTAGAAGGGCCCAACATAAATTGACTTTTTGGAGCATTTTCCAAGATAACTAATCTCACCACCCCCTATGATAATTTAATGTCACAACCACCAACTTCAACCACTAAAGTTAAATACTATTCTACCCCCACTTTTTCAAAAAATATTACATTTCTTACCCCCAAAAAGGTGCTTACATCACAATTTAATGACATAAAGTAGAATCACGAATTACGAAGCAATTTAAGGGTAGTTTTGGTTATTCACGAAATAATGTGGATGTGTATGTGCAACCAAACATGAGTTTTAGTAAAATTAAAGGCTACAAGGTGGATTTTTTTTGGCAACCAATGTAAGATTAATTATTTTATTTAATATAATCTTGACACTAAATTATATGGGTTTTAAGCTCACGGGGCAACCAAATGTGCCGTAAAACAAGAATTTATTTTGTCTTTAGATACGAAGTGGCTTTGAAAAAAGTATGTAAATTTGGACAAAAGATGGTGATTATAAATCAAGTTACAGGCTTGGTTGTTGTTGTATGGTGATTATAAATCATGAGTAAAATCAATTAACAATCGGAAATGAGACATATAACAATCGGAAATGAGACATATCTAAAGGGAGACAAGATGTTACACCATGTTAATTGGAATATCATGAGCCTCTTTCTTATATTGCAGCAAGCAATATCATATGAAATGACAATTGCCATATCTAGTAATTCTTCGTCATGTTTTTAAAAAGAATCAGCACAGTTAGTCTTCGAAGATTGATCACTGCGTTCTTTGCCTTTCGACAAAGCTTTGGAAATTACTCTTTGAAGTCTGAAGGAATAAAGTGTTCATTATTATATTAGCTTGATCGACCTAACTAATCATCCTTAATAAGGAGTACGCATCAAAATAATTCAATTTTTCCGTTTTGAATAATCCAACTTTAATTTGTTCCGAAGAAAAGAAAAAACATATGGAAACATTAACGAACAAGATATCATTACGAAACACGTCGAGTATATATGTCAGAGCAAAAACAAGTCCTTTAATTAGATTAGCTAAAATTAAACAACCATATATAATTATATATAGTTAAATTACAAGGAACAGCCAGGGAATGTTGAGTAAAAGCCATATTTTAATAAAAAAAAAAATTTAAGGATCTATGTATTGTGCAAGAGTCGAAAAAAACTCGATCACATTATTCGACACTTCGATTATAAAATGTTGCGATGGACACAAATCGGGTTAGGAAAATGCTTTCTTTACAATGCTGTAAGCTTACAGCCAAACAAAGCTTTTTCATGGTTATCACAACTGAACCATTCGGTCGGGTGATAAGTAATATAATAACTCCTATACAATATGTAAATTCCATATTAAAGTTTTGGTTAATATACCATATTAATTAACATGTCTACACTCTACACTCCCACTCAATAAAATTGAAATTACATATCACTTCTTATTCTTCATCATTATCAGTACTCTAATTGTTTTATGAATAATTATTCGATATAAAACATAAATTTAATTTCTTCAGATTAACAATACAATATTATTCCTCTTGTTTTTCACTGATCACCTCTTAAAGACGAAGAAGTAATTAAAAACAAACAATAAAAAAGGTTATTCTTCATAGAAAAAGTAATTATGACTCCTGAGTCCTGAGTTAACTATAACAATGATAATGTGACCAAACCGGAGATCTAGGGATAAAACAGATCGAATTCCGAAGAACTACTGATATAGGCCAAACATCCTCAGTATTTACTTATGAATTTCTCAGTATTTAACTGAATTACCCATTTGGTGACAATATTATGATATCTAATTCAAAGTCATGTTGTTGATACCCTGTTAATGTAGTTTAAAATAAAATCGGGTGCACGGTTGTTTGTATATTTTATTTGGTAATTTATTCGCACATTGGCACAAAGAAAGATAATACTTCCGTTAGGGAAATAGATATTGCATTTAAATTTCCTAAGATCATACTTATTATATAAGTGGAATTAAAAGTAAAGATGAGTTTAATTTGCCTAAGGACGAGTATAATTGAAAATAATGAAATATTGCAAGCTCAGTGATTAGAGATTTTGCTCTGTTTTATATCATTATTTGCCAAATTCTCGCATTGTCCATTTTCCCCTTTTCTTATAATTGCAACGAAATTTTCGGTGCATTAAGGAAACAAAATTTCAACTCCGTTTCAATATTTTTCGTTCCTTATTTCATGTTTTGTTGTACTGAAGAGCTTACTAAACACAATAAGTAGAACAACGTGCCAGCAAAATAAAGATGTAATTTGTAACACTTATAATCAGTGTTTATAAACCCGGACCGGTAGGTCGAACTGGTTTAACCATGACCGATCGCTTGGTCGGTCCAACCGGTTATTCTAAGAATCGATCAAAATCCATTAAAACGGATCAAGAATCGGGAACCGATGAACTGGTTTGGCAGTGGTTCAACCAATTTGTGTATTTAGTTTTAAGAATTTAAGTTTTTTATTTGTGATTTAAATTGAACCCTAGACCTCTAGGTAAAACTTATATGCTTTAACCAAATAGGCTACAACATAATTGATATATATTCTTCACACTTATTAATATATATAGATAGCTAAAATATAGTTTTTTCATATATAACAACCAGATTATACTATTATTTTTATAGCATAGTAGTATTATATTATAAAACATCTTTGTTATGTTATTTTTTTTTATGTAGTAAATATTCTTTGACTAGCGATTAATTTTTTTTCGAACACCTCAAAAATTTTACTTCATGAGATATTATGCATATCTTTTTAAACATTAAATCACTACACGTGTAGTTTAACTTTTTAATTATTATATGTTAGTCGATTAAATACTCTAATTTAATTTTCTTTATATCAAAATAATAAATTAACTAAATGAAATAAATTATGAATTTTATGATTAGAAACATGTCAATTAATTAAGAGTGAAGAAACTAATAATTCATAATTTCATATTTCCTAAAATTAATACTAGCAAAGTTATGTAGCAAGATATACTTTATATATATTTATAATTTTTATAATATATTGTGTCGTATCGATCGGATCATTAGTTCGATCGATTCGAACCAATAAAACCAATAACGTTAGTGGGTCGACGTCCGGTCCGATTCCAAAAACACTGCTTATAATAGCAAAACACGTCAGATATATACTTATTAACTTAACATCAACTCCTTTTGGCAGAATTGAGGAATAATGATCTACTCTGTAATATAAGCACAAATATCCTATGAACTTCATATGGGCCTTGTAAAAGTTATTATAGTTAAGTATGAGGATATATGTATAAGCTCAACCAGATGAAAGGAGGAGAGACTGTAGCTAAATTTCAAAGGAATATCAAAACTTTATTTCGTTAGATTAAACGCTATAATTAGGGGAATTTTTCAAAATTGGTCCTCTATAGTAACCAACTTTCAAAATTAGTCCTTTATAGTGCCTCGGGCCGATTTTGGTCCTCTAAAGTAACCAGAGTTTCAATTTTGGTCCTTCAGCCAAAATTTTGGTTTAAATTTGGGGACTTTTCAATTTTCCCTCCAAAATATTTTTGTGTAATCACACTTACACCCCCAAATATTAAAATGTATATATTTGCAATTATAAATTCCTTTAATACTACAAAAATAATTTAGAATATTGCATTTATGCCCTTAAACTTTATCAATTCAACTAATTTAGGTTATATTTTGTAATTTTATATAAATCTTTATTAACCTTAACTTAATACTAAAATTACCTTATAAATTCCTTAACATAACAATAAAAACAATAACAAATTTAATTCCTTAACATATATAAATATATAAAAGAGTATATATTTATATATTAAAAACTATATATATATATATATAATTTTTATTATTGAAATGCAAAAAAAAATCAAGATATATAATTTTTTATAACAAAAAAAATAAAAAAAGATCATCTTCCCCCACCCCACCCCACCCCCCAAATACTAAAATTACCTTATAAATTCCTTAACATAACAATAAAAACAATAACAAATTTAATTCCTTAACATATATAAATATATATAAAAAATATATCTTTATATATAAAAAACAATGACAAATTTAATTCCTTAACATATATAAATATATAAAAGAGTATATATTTATATATTAAAAACTATATATATATATATAATTTTTATTATTGAAATGTAAAAAAAATCAAGATATCTATTTTTTATAACAAAAAAAATAAAAAAAGGTCATCTTCCCCGACCCACCCCCCAAATCCCCACCTCCCCGACCCACCCCCCAAATCCCCACCTCCCCAACCCAACCCCCAAACCCCTCCCTCACCGACCCCCCCCCCCCCAACCCCCAAGCCACCGCCACCACAAATCGCGATTGCGTGGTGGGATTTAGGAGCCGGGGGTTTGGGGTTGGGGGGGAGGGGGGTCGGGGAGGGAGGGGTCTGGGGGTTGGGTCGGGGAGGTGGGGATTTGGGGGGTGGGTCGGGGAGGTGGGGGGGGGGGGGGGAAGATGATCTATTTTTATTTTTTTTGTTATAAAAAATTATATATCTTGATTTTTTTTTGCATTTCAATAATAAAAATTATATATATATAGTTTTTAATATATAAATATATATTCTTTTATATATTTATATATGTTAAGGAATTAAATTTGTTATTGTTTTTATTGTTATGTTAAGGAATTTATAAGGTAATTTTAGTATTAAGTTGAGGTTAATAAAGATTTATATAAAATTATAAAATATAACCTAAATTAGTTGAATTGATAAAGTTTGAGGGCATAAATGCAATATTCTAAATTATTTTTGTAGTATTAAAGGAATTTATAATTGCAAATATATACATTTTAATATTTGGGGGTGTAAGTGTGATTACACAAAAATATTTTGGAGGGAAAATTGAAAAGTCCCCAAATTTAAACCAAAATTTTGGCTGGAGGACCAAAATTGAAACTCTGGTTACTTTAGAGGATCAAAATCGGCCCGAGGCACTATAAAGGACTAATTTTGAAAGTTGGTTACTATAGAGGACCAATTTTGAAAAATTCCCCTATAATTAGTCGCTGTGGATATCACAAGTTATATATACTCAAGTAATTTTCATGGAAAAGACACACCAAATGCATTAATATATTGAGAATTATGTATATATGGAGAATATCTCAGCTTTTTGGGGGTCGTGTGGAACATTGTGGTCGCAGTAGTGTGCATATATGTATTAACAAAGTCATCTGTTCTTGAGAAATATTGGATAAGTGGTCCCAAAGAATTTCCTAGATTGATCTTTGATATATAACCCTAAACTGGCTCAAACTTCAACTACCTTTTTATGGGGATATTGCACTTCATAACCATTATTCTTTCCCACAAAACTAGCATGCTTTGTACTTCAACTGATTTTAACTGCGCCTGGTTCAATGGTTAGGGAAAAAAGGAAAACCCTAATTCTTGTTCTAATCATCACTTTGACTATATGTTTAGCTTGACTGTGGTGAAACTGGTACGCTAGTGTGAGCCGAAAAATAAAAGTAAAAAAGCTAAGGTTGTATAAGTTTTTTGTTAAATTCCTGGTTTTTCAGGAGAATTGATTCACGATTGCTTATAACCTCTTGTACTCCCGATTTTTCATAATAATAAAACTTCAAGAAAACCAGAATTCATTTTGTCTTTAGATACGAAGTGGCTTTGAAAAAAGTTTTTTTTGTCCCTTAACTTTTTTAAAATAACTTAAATGTCCGTTTTTTTTTTTTTGCCTTGAATAATTGTCACATATCTTTTAATTTTTTTTATTAAAAATGCTCTCGGCCCTTTATTCGAGCCAGAATGCCTACGTGGCGGTACAATTAATAAGTAGTCAATGCCACGCCGTTATTTTCTTCGCCCAAAACACATTTTTAACACAACATTTTTATACCAAACATCCTAATAGTATTTTAAAATTACACTTGTATCCCATAATAAATTGCACTTTGACACCCTTAAACATATATATATATATATTCATTTTTATTATATTTTAAAAACTATTTATAAAATAATAAATACTTTAATAATTTATAAAAAATGCAAAAAAACAAATAACAATAAAATACATTAATTTTTAAAAAAAGGTGTCATCACCTTCATCAAATTAAACCCTACCCGTAACCCCCCCCCCCCCCCCCCCCCCCCACCCACCCGGCGCCGCCGCCGGAGCACCACAGATGGGTCGGAGCCACAGGAGTCGGATCGGGTCAGCGCCGCCGGAGCACCGTCGGCAAATCCCGTACCCCCCCCCTTCTTCAATCTTCACCATCGGCGATTCCCGTGTTAATTGGAATGTCATGAGCTAGCCTCTTTCTTATATTGCAGCAAGCACAATATAATAATATGAAATGACAATTGCCATATCTAGTAATTCTTCGTTATGTTTTTAAAAAGGATTAGCAGTTAGTCTTCAAAGATCGATCACTGCGTTATTTGCCTTACGAGTTACGACAAAGCTTTGGGAATTACTCTTTGAAGGAAATAAAATGTTCATTATATTACTTTGATCGGCCTAACTAATCATTCTTTTTTTTTTTTGGTGACGTGGGAACCCTCAGTCGCTACCATTCGGGGTGCGCACCGGATAAAACCCCTGGGTTGACGAAATAGCCTGCAAACCGCGCCAATCAGTTAAGCCACACTAGGCGAACCATGTGTGACAGGCTCAGACATAGAAGGTATAGAATCAAATTCGCTCCCACTGGGATTCGAACTCGAGACCGCCTAACTAATCATCCTTAATAAGGGGAGTACGCATCAAAATAATCATATTTTTCCGTTTTGAATCCAAGTTTAATTTGTTCCGAAGAAAAGAAAAAACATGGAAACATTATCGAACAAGATATCATTACGAAAAGTGTCGAGTATATATGTCAGAGCAAAAACAAGTCCTTTAATTAGATTAACTAAATATATATAGTTAAATTACAAAGAACATCCAGGGAATGTTGAGTAAAAGCCATAATTTAATAATTTTTTTTAAGGGTCTACGTGCAAGAGTTTAAGGAAAATCGATCACATTGTTAGACTCTAAAAGGTTGCGATGGACAGATATTTGGTTAGGAAAATGCTTTCTTTACAATGCTGTAAGCTTACAGCCAAAAAACAAAGCTTTTTCATGGTTAATCAAAACTGAACCATTCAGTCGGGTGATAAGTAATATGGCGAATTATTATTTCTGTCCAATAACTTTTACAAAAATTATTTTTTGCCATTTTTTTCACGAGCCGACTTTTTCTGCCCTTCTAGTTTTCATTTTCTATCAAATATGTCAATTTTCAGCCACATCAGCTAAATTGTTGATGTGGCAGCCTAGTCAAAAAAGTGCTACGCCTAGTCAATAAGTTATCACGCCACGTCATATTTTTAATCCCAAAAAACGTTTTTTGGACTAATCCTTGTAATATTAAAAATTGCACTTGAACCCCAAAATAAATTGCACTTTGCCCCTCAATATATATATATATATATTTATAAATAATAAACATTTTTATATATAAAAACTTATATATAACTATTTGGTAAAAATAATATATATATAAATAATAATAATAAAGCTATATATATTTATATAGATAATAATAATAAACATATATATATATATATATAATAATAAAAACTATATGTATAGATAATAATAATAAACACATATATATAACTATTTAAAAATAATAAATGTTTTAACAATATACAAAAATCAAAAATTGAAAAAAAAATAAATTAAAAAAATACAATTAAAAAAAAGTCATCATCTTCATCATGGTGTGCCGGTGAACAGTGCAATGAAGATGATGGTGACGCTTGTGCAGTGAAGATGATGGTCACGGCGGGGCGGGGTGGTGGTGACGGCGGGGGGGGGGGGGGGGGGGGTGCCGGTGAACAGTGTAGTGAAGATGATGCTAACGCCGATGCAACAAAGATGATAGTGACGGCGGGGCGGGGTGGTGGTGGCGCCGGTGGGGTGGGAGGTTGGGGGGGGTTGAGCGAAGATGATGACATTTTTTAGTTTTTTAATTAATGTATTTTATTTTTATTTGTTCTTTACAATTTTTAGAAATTATTAAAATATTTTTAAGATATAAAAATATATATATATATATATAATATATTATGTAATATATATATATATATATTAGGGGTGCAAAGTGCAATTTATTATGGGGTTCAAGTGCAATTTTTAATATTACAAGGATTAGACAAAAAAATAAAAATATGACGTGGCATGACAACTTATTGATAGGCGTAACACTTTCTTGACTGGGCTGCCACATCAGCAATTTAGGCCGATCTGGTATAATTGGACATTTTTAATAGAATTTTTAAAACTAAAGGGGCAAAAACAGTAGGACCGAAAAAAATGGCAAAAAGTAATTTTTGTAAAAGTTATTGGGCAGAAATAATAATTCTCACTAAGTAATATAATAACTCCTATACAATATGTAAATTCCAAATTAAAGTTTTGGTAAAAATACCATATTAATTAACATGTCTAGCTACACTCCCACTCAATAAAATTGAAATTACATATCACTTCTTATTCTTCATCATTATCGGTACTCGAATTGTTTTATGAATAATTGGATATAAAACATAAATTTAGTTTCTTCAGATTAACAATACAATATATATTATTCCTCTTGTTATTCACTGATCACCTCTTAAAGACGAAGAAGTAATTAAAAGAAACAAAGCAATGAATTAATTTCCAAGAATTTCTAAGTTAACCTTAAGTAAACAAACAAAAAAAAAAGGTTATTCTTCATAGAAAAGGTAATTATGATTCCTGAGTTAACTATAACAATGATAACTGTGACCAAACCGGAGATCTATCCAATTCCGAAGAACTACTGATATATAGACCAAACAAGTTTTTTTTTTGTTTTATTTTTGGTCGGCAAAGAAAAATTTATTGATGAAACGAGTATGAGAAATACTCAATCGGTTCGTACAAAGCTATGCCTACTTCATAGGCCAAACAAGTACCTTCATTCGTTACAAAAGTGGATATATTATATATAACAGGATTTAGAAATCTTCGAAGTTATATATTTTAGGTCATTATCTCCAGAAAAAGTACTTACTAGTCATCCTTGAAGTTATATAAGCAACATAATTTAGTTAATGGCAAGAAAATTACTGTCAACGTTTATTGACAGTGCTTTAATTTCTGTTGCAAAGAAAAGGATTCAGTTGCGGATCTACGTGAAAGTAATTACCTTAAAACTTTGCCTACTTCACAGTGTCTTCCTTTCCACAATTCCAAAATCAAATGACCTCGGAGCTGATGTATTTATCTCTCGTTCAACATTCTTATTGTAGCTTGTTTCTTCATCTTTTTCTTCGCTGATCACAAAACCCTTACTACTGCTTTCTTGAGCCAACTTGTGCCTCTCGAAGTCTCTCAATCTGTCCAAGTACCGCCTCATTGCCTCCGAGTAGTTCTCAAATCCAAGAGAAGTTAAAGCAAAGCAAATATCGTCCCCATTCAACGTCTTGCGGTTCTCTTTGTGGCATTTTTGGGACGCTTCACCAGTCACGAAGCTTATGAACTCCGACGAACATTCTTGAATTATTTCTTTGGCTTCTTTTGAAATCTTAGCGTTAGGCGGTAGGACCTTTTTCATGATCCGTCCGACATTAGCTATTGGAAGCAAATGGTCGTGCTCATCCATTATTTTTGATGAAGGTGAAAATATATGTAGATGAAGTTTTCTCTTGCTACTAAACATTCTACCCCTTTATATACCAATTCAAGTACATGTTTCTAACAGGCTTGAACTTAATTAATCATATCCCAAACTCTACGTGATCGTTACGAATGGTCAATATCTATTTTTTTTTCTGTGACAAGTGTAAAGTAAATGTCAATCCTCTTTATTAACTAAGTTTAACTACTTATTAATTAAAAAAGATGGTACGTAACGCTTGCAAGTGAGAGAGCGTGTTATAAATGTGAATTATTTGTAACATATTTGATTTTTTGAAATATAGGTTAATTTAATAAATTGCATATATTCATTTCACTACAAAATTTCATATTATTAGCTACCGCAAATTATCTATCGAGATTCCCCAACTAGTCATTAGCTACGAGAATTCTGTAGCTAACGAGTCTCTCAACGGAATTTTCGTTGCTGAAATTCTTGGCGACAACCAATCAGTGGCCATCCAATCTGGCATGGAAATTCCGTCGCTACTGATCAGAAGCGATGAAAAATCCGTCGCCAATTTCCATCTTTCATTAGTTACCGCAATGCGGTAGGTAATTTCAACGATAACATCTATTAGCTACCGCCTGGCGGTAGCTAATAACAACGGTAACATTCATTAGCAACGGAAATGCGGTAGCTAACCTTTCTTACCGTTGACATTAGCTACCGCAATGTCGTAGCTAACCTTTCTTACCGTTTACATTAGCTACCGCAATACCGTAGCTAACCCTTCTTACCGTTGACATTAGCTACCGCAATCCCGTCGCTAACCTTTGACATTAGCTACCGCTTGGCGATAGCTAATTGTCACAAATTTAAAAATTTGAGTAAACTCTTTACCCAAACCCTAACCGTAGCGACCTAATAGCGGTAGCTCATATTTATACCCTAACAGTAGCCATCGCTAGTCCGGAGCTATTGACTACATCAGCTACCGCATGGCGGTAGCTACTAATATTTAAGGGCTTAAATTGGGATTTTTCAACGATTATTTAAATATAATTGATTGTGTGTTATCAATTACGTCAATAACAAGTAATAATTAACTAAATAAACATAAAATGATGATTTCATTGCACAATCAAATGACATTACTAATGTCGGTACATAACAACAATGATACATAATGTCGTTTGTTTGTCAATAGTATATATATGTATGTATCTCCCAATAGAACGGTAAATAAAGAATGTAACTTCACATCATAACCAATCATCACATTTCATCAATACATCATTCAACACGTCACAACGATATTTCAATCACATATGCACGAGACATGATTAAGTGTAGAAGTAAAACTAATATATACGTCACACAACAATACATTAATCGTAATAACAACTCAATCACTATCAAATACGTTGATTATTACTTATTAATGGTAACATTATAAAGAAATCAAAATCACACAAAACAATATACAAAATAGAAAAAATTTAACATTAGCTACGGCCAAGCGATAACTACTAATATTCAACGGGCACTAGCTACCACTTGTTGGTAGCTACTAATATTCAACGGATATTAGCTACCGGAACTCGGTAGCGACTAATATTCATCCTGATAGAACCTAGAAAATTGACAATTAGCTACCGATTTCCGGTCGCTAAATTTCGAAAATTTGGGCGCCCATGTGTGGGAAATTCAAATTTTCAGAAAATTCAAAAAATTTGACCATTAGCTATCGATTTTCGGTAGCAAAACGTCGAAAATTTGGGCGGCCAAGGGAGGGAAATTCAAATTTTTCGAAAATTCAAAAATTTCGATCTCATATTACAAATACCCCTCAATTCTTCATTCTACAAAATAATCCCAACACTTCTCCAATCTAAAATCTATCCCTACCATATCAAATCTATAAAATTGTCCCAACACTCTCTTCAAATCGTCAAAAACTCCTCACTTCTTCAATTTAAAAAACTATCCATATCATTTCTTTATTTCTTCATATCTTCCAATTTTTTTTCATTAATCAAATCTCACTCTATTCAAATCTTCAAAATATTTCTCATTTCTCAACACTTTCTTCATACATTCAAAACTCTAAACCTTTTTTATTTTACAATCATTTTGTTAAAAAACCTTTCTTCATTTATTTAAATGCTTGATAGTGTTAAATTAACAAATCAACATTGATTTTCATATTGGTGAAACAATAAATCAATAAATTTTCGGATTTTTTTTTTAAAATCTATAAATGTTATTACCTACCTCAGTGCGGTAGCTAATAATATTCATGACTTTACATATTAATAGCTACCGCCAGTCGGTAGCTAATAAGACTCAAGGCTTTAAATATTATTAGCTACCGCATGTCGGTAGCTACTAATATTTATAAAGTTAGCTACCGAAAATCGGTAGCTACTAATATTCATACTATTAGCTACCAAAATTCGGTAGCAAATGCGGGTTAAAATGGGCAAGCGAAATCGGTAAGTTAGTGACGGAATTTCGGTAGCTAACTCCACGGTAGCTACCGAAAATCGGTAGCTAATTTTCAAAGTTGTGGCGACGAAACTTCGGTTACTAATGTGAGCGACGAAAATTCGGTAGGAAAGGGCCTTTGATTTGGCAATAGATCGTATTATATTTATATGCGTGTCGGTTACAAGAGTATAATCTAATAATACAACGAGTATATCTCAAATCAGGCCTACACTACGTATCTCGTGTAGACTTGGTCCGGAACACCCCAAACTAACGCCTCGATGCTTGGATGGCAATAGTATATCGGTGACTAGATCGGTTGTATGTCGGTGATCGTCTTCGATATGATATCGAGGATTACCCTCGATGTGAGATCGGTAATGTGGTGGTATGACGTATCAGTGGGACAAAAGGTAGTCCCGATATCAAATGTGATATCGAGAGTGAGATCGGTAACGTATTTCGATGTGATGCGTGGTAGCTGAGGGATAATTATTGCTTATTTTGGGATCCGAGTGCCGCGTATTTATAGACCTCGAGATCCGGGGACCACAGTAACATATCGGTGAATATTACCGATATGACATCGAGAGTGATCCCCGATATGGTATAATATGGGTCTGGTTTGGGCCAGGCCCAACATACGGAAAATGGCCATATCATGTAGTCCCCCAATTTGGGGATTCTTGTCTTAGAGATAAGAATTCGCAAATTTAATTTTAAATTTCTGGGTTACCTGTACCCTTCGTCCCGCCAGTTCAAATGACGGAGATCAAATATGCGGGGAATGCGCTTTGTGATGAACTTCGATGCTCCCCCTAATGCAGTGGGCGCATAGTTTGAGGTCCTCGTTTGAATTATGTGTTCCTTGGAGTTGACTTTCTTATAAATATAGGAGTCACACTTCGAGGCTTTTTTGCGTAATAGGATAAGATGTCGGGGTTCATCGTCGATATTACGTCGAAACTCATATTCGATATGATGTCGAAAGTATATTTCGATGATTTGGTGTGTTGTCGTATGCTGATGAAAGGCTGTGTTGGAGCCAGCTTTATCCTTTACCCACATGTACTCCAAACGGCGTGGTGAGGGGACGGATGGATCGTTGATGATTCTGGACTGAACTCGGGTTATCCCAAGCTGCCTACGTATCCATTTGGGGGAATCAAGTCTGACGTAGTTCATCTGTCTATTCTACACTGTGCGGCGTTACGATTTGGACCATATCTCCTTGCAGGAAGGTCCAAATCTCAAACCGCTTCTTGATATGGAAAGTAGACTCCTGTAGCTTTCCAAGAATATAAGGTACATGTTGGGGAGATAAGTATATCGGTAGTGACATCCGATATAAGATCGGGTATTCTGGCACATCGGAGATATGTCGAGGTTCCACCATATCGGCCATATCTCGAGATTGGTATATCGAAACCTCGATCTGCTTCTTCCTATGGGTAGCTGACACATGTAGCTTTCCATAAATATATTATACATGTCGAATGGATAAGTACATCGGTAGTTATGTTCGATATAATATCAGGTATTGCAGTATGTCGAAGGTATGTCGAAGGTATGTCGAGGATCTATGTCGAATATGGCATATCGGGGATGATATTCGATGTACATTTCGATATAGACATGACTGGGTGATCCCTAGGTGTTTTTTCGCGGTCATTGAGAAAAAGATTGAAGGGTCCCTGTGGGAGTAGCTGTCTGCTGCCATTATTGTAACTTGAATTTATCCCCTTCCGGATTATTTTCGATTCGTGGTTCTGTAACTGAATATTTATTTCTCTGTGGTCTTCATAATATGTGACTCTTCGTGGCCCTGTTGTCTGATAGCTTGTTGAATTTTTATTGTCATGACGATAGCGTATGCAGTATTCCGCTATTTGAGCCGTATTCATTTCGTTCTCGTATTTGATGAGATTTCTTTAATCTGCTTGTTGTCAACAAGGAATGATTAGAATTTCCTCGGGGTTGGTAGAAACATGGGTAATCTGCTACCGCTTATGTGTTTAGGATTGACCCCGTTATCACAGAGGATACTCTTCTTGTGGTTAGGGGCGCATCCCGTTATCACAGGGAAACCGCTACCGTTGCAATGTTTATGGTCGACCCCTTTATCACAGGGGATATTTTTCTTGTGGGTAGGGGCGCATCCCGTTATCACAGGAAACCCGCTATCGTTGCAATGTTTATGGTCGACCTCGTTATCACAGGGGATATTTTTCTTGTGGGTAGGGGCGCATCCCGTTATTACAGGGAATCCGCTACCATTGCAATGTTTATGGTCGACCTCGTTATCACAGGGGATGTTTTTCTTGTGGGTAGGGGCGCATCCCGTTATCACAGGGAACCCGCTACTGTTGCAATGTTTATGGTCGACCCCGTTATCACAGGGGATATTTTTCTTGTGGGTAGGGGCGCATACCGTTATCACAGGGAACCCGCTACCGTTGCAATGTTTATGGTCAACCCCGTTATCACAGGGGAACCCGTTACCGCTCATGGGTAAGAGCCTTTTCTTTATCTTTTTTGTCTATGTCCCTTGGTGACTCAGTCGTCGTGGAGTCTATGGGTCATTAAGCCCTGTAAAACATCACAGACAAGAAAGATTTTCGATGTAAAAGGTAATATGAAAGCACGAAATGATGCGCATGTGTTATCTGCTGAATGTTTCGTCAATCTGGGAATTTCCGTTTTATGCAAGAAAAGAGGTTTCCATTGTGTTAACGGGCCTATTGTACCTGTTTGTACCTGTTGTACCTGTTTAGACGGATAATATTGGATAATCTGGGGCAATGCCCCCCGAATCCCTCCTTTTAAAAAACGAGGGTTTAAAATTGCCTATGTCATTTTCGGATATAGTAATGTGTGGTCCTTCGGACTATGTACCTATAAGAGGGCGATGTGCTAAACACATATCTATGGGAATACTCCCGAATTCTTCGTGCAATTCTCTGCACTTCCGTAATGTCCGATTAGGACATATCCCTGCATGAAATATGAGATTCCACAAAGCAACAAAAAAAAGGTAATGACGGATAAAGATCGAAGGCTAGGTAAACCTAACCTGCCTACGTATCCCGTTGAATGGGGAATCAGACCGGCGTAGTTCCCCCTGTTTTTTCTTGGATCGACCCCGTTATCACAAGGGATTTTTTCTTGGATTGGCCCCGTTATCACAGGGATTTTTTTCCTGGATCGACCCCGTTATCACAGGGGATTTTTTCTTGGATTGGCCCCGTTATCACAGGGAATTTTTTCTTGGATCGACCCCGTTATCACAGTGGATTTTTTCTTGTGTTGGCCCCGTTATCACAGGGAATTTTTTCCTGGATCGACCCCGTTATCACATGAGATTTTTTCTTGGATTGGCCCCGTTATCACAGGGATTTTTTTCTTGGATCGACCCCGTTATCACATGGGATTTTTTCTTGTGTTGGCCCCGTTATCACAGGGAATTTTTTCTTGGATCGACCCCGTTATCAAAGGGGATTTTTTCTTGTGTTGGCCCCGTTATCACATGGGATTTTTTCTTGGATCGACCCCGTTATCACAGGGGATTTTTTCTTGTGTTGACCCCGTTATCACAGATAATTTTTTCTTGGATCGACCCCGTTATCGCAGGGGATTTTTTCTTGTGTTGGCCCCGTTATCACAGAGAATTTTTTCTTGGATCGACCCCGTTATCACAGGGGATTTTTTCTTACTTAGCGCCTCAGTATGTCGTTCGCCGAGAACAATGTTGGCTCATGTTTGCTCGAGATGGATTTCGAAGAGATCGGAGTGGGATTTTCTGAAAACGAGATGTTCGGGTCTGACCAGTTGATTGGCGACCAGTCTGGTGCTGAATTCTCTTCTCCGTCGGAGGCTGACGGTCCCAATGTAGGTGAATGGGGCTTGGGGATCAGCCCCCCGACATATAAGACCTCGGAGAAGTACGAGGATATGACGTCTCATGTTCCTCATCATGCTGGTTATTACTCCGACGAGTATGACATCCCTGAGGGGTATAAGGTCATATTCTCTAGTGCGGATCAACGAATGCATACTCCACCGAAAGGCTGCATTACTGTTAATGCCAAGCATTTTAAGAACGGACTGCGTTTCCCAATTAATCATGCGGTTAGTGTTATCATTGCGAGCATCGGGGTCTGCTTGGGGCAGCTATCCCGCCATTCTCTTGGGTACATCGTGGCTTTCATTTGTGTCATGAGAGCGTTGGGTGTCCCTTGTGGAGTTAATGAGTTCTGGCAACTCTTTAGTGTCATGGTCAACAGGAAGGGTGGTGACGAGGGGTTCTTTTGCGTGCGGGCCCAGGCGGGTCTTAGGTTCGTGCAATATACTCAATCCAGTTATGGATTTTGGAAATAAGTGTGAGTATATGTATATCCAGGAGAGGACGGCTGGTGAATTTGATGTGCTTCCTGGTGTGTGGTGCGAAGTCACCAAATATGAGAGACGAGCCGTTTTCGGGACAACTGCACATAGCCTCGAATTTCTGAGGAATCTGATTAACCATCCGTACGACGGTACCCTGCGTTGCAGTGACGTAGTTTTGCGAGCAGGTGGGATATCTCTCGTACGTTATAACGGTCCATCTACTCTTGGTAAGTGTTATATCTTTACAAACCGATAGATTCCTCTCGATTTATCTCTTGATCTTATGTTTCATGTATCTTGCAGCCGATTTGGTAGAGTACTGTAGTCTGGATGCGATAGCGGAACGTAGACAGTTGGGGGCCGAAGCCACTACAGATGACACACCTCCACTTGTGAAGAAGAGGGGTCGTGAGGGCGTACGCAAGAATGCGAAGAAATCTGTTCCCTTATCGAGTGGTAATACTGCCGGGGTGGGTAGTGCCTCGCAGTCTCAGCATGACGTTGATGTTGGGATGTCCACGAGGCGAAAAAGAAAAAGGGGATGGGGTAGTTCAAGTGGGGATCACTCCGTGCCTGGAATGTATTCTTGGTGTGGGACTTGTATTTCATGTCTTCTTCTGATTTTAGGGTGCTTCGGCGAGTCCACATAGCACATCCATCTTTGTACCTGGTCACCTAGAATTTCGCCGACTCCTTGAGGTGTCGGGAACTTAATCTTCTGGTAATAAGTATAGACCACTGCCCTGATCTGGTTGAGCGCCGGTCGGCCAATGATGGCGTGGTAGGGAAATGGGATGTCGACAATTGTGTATTTTATCGGTGTCACCCGGGTGCGTGGGCTTCTGCCAAACATGGTGGGCAATATAACTTGTTCAAGCGGCACTACCTCTGCTCCGCCGAATCCGGTCAATGGGGTGGATATCGGCTTTAGCCGGTCCGGGGCTATCCCCATCTACTCGTAGGCTTTGGAGAATATCAGATTTGTGGAGCTTCCGCTATCCACCAACACTCTATGCACCTGATATTCATCCACATTAATCGTGATAACTAATGGGCAATCTAGTTTCCCTGCGGTCAATGCCAATGGACTAAGTTGCTCCAAGTCTTTCCTGGTGAAAGAAATCTCCTGCTCTAAGTACGCTTCCGGCATGATTGCATTGGTGTACCCAATGTAGGCTCCACCCTGGAGTCTTCGTGTTATGGTTTCTACGCCGTGAGCCGTGTCAGCTCCCAAGCCTCCTCCGTTGATCACATTTATAACGCCTCTGCTTGGGGCATTCACTATGGACCTTCCACGCTCCTCGGGTGCCTCAATCAACTTCTGCTTTCCTCTCCTGGGTGAGTAATTTCTTCTAGGGAATAAAGAATGTTCCGCCCCTCCTAGCATCGTCCTTGGCACTTCTGACAAACTCGACCAATTTTCCTTCTTTAATCAATCTTTCAATTTCATTCCTCAGGTGCGTACAATCCTCCGTCCTGTGTCCAGGTTGACGGTGGTACGCGTAGTATTTGCCCGACGACTTCATCCCTGGAGTCTCATTCAACGGCCTGGGTTCCGTCAACCATCTATTTCTCTTCGCCACGGCCATCACCTCCGGAATGCCTCTATTCAACGGGGTGTACGTCCTTGGGGGTCTTTCTCTGTTGCGATCTCTATCCGCGTTCCTGCTGGAAAATGAACCTTGACGCGTTGCCATCATTTCGTCCTCATAGACCATTTGGTTCGCGAGCATGTTGATATGTGCTATGGTGGGCTCAGTCAATTTGATTAGCTCGCCGACGAACCTGCGATGGGTCGTACCCTTGAACAACATCATCATAACCTGCCCGCCATGCGGTTCGTCCACCTTCAACAATTAATCATTGAACCTCTTCATATATTCCCGGAGGTTCTCCCTTTCCCTCTGCTGCACCGCACCGAGGTGTAACAGGTTGGTATTCATTCTCTTCTGGCTAGAGAACTGGTTCTCAAACTTTTCCTTTAGTTGCTCGTAGTCCGTTATGGATCTGGCCTCCAGCCTAGCGAACCAATCCAGTTCAGTGCCCGTTAAAGTGGTGGATAGGATCTTCGCCTTTATGTTTCTTGAGTAGTTGTGCAGATTCAAAATGCTATCGACTTGATGGAGATGATCTGTAGGATCACTTCTTCCGTCGTATGGCTTGATCACTGGGATCTTGTCCCCTCTTTGCAATATCTCAGCCTCTATCTCATCTGAAAACAGGGTCCTGCTGCGACCATTCCAATGACTCTGAGTCACCTTCCTCGTCAACCCCGCCCTCTCGCGGTCTAGTTGTTCCATCCTCCTCGATATTACCTGCAGTACTTCTGCATCCTCATTTTTTGAATGTGCAATCTCAGCGCGGTCGCAACCGCGTTCCATTCTCCTGATTATTTCCACCCTCTCGCGGTCATGTCGTTCCATCCTTCTTCCTATCTCTCGGTCCAGGGTCCTAGGTCCCGTCTCTCCAACCTATCGTAAGCAGCGGGCGATATCTCTCTGAATGAGTTCCCCGTATCCTCTTGTTCATCATATCATTGCCTTGCCCTTCTCTCACCCACTCGGGATTCATGGGGCCTTGCCCGAATATCCTTTGTCCTTTGTTCCGCCAGTCGTGGAAGCAAAGTCTACAATGTAGTGTCAAGCGCCGCTTTTACAGAAGCGTTGATCTGCGCTAGCATTTCCGGGGTTATGGCGGCAGGGGGAATGGTGCTCTGACCTGCAGCCATCGTCTCCTCTGAGCCGGGAAAATCCGAGTTTGGTGCCTCGGTCATCAGGACATCAGCTGCCGGGATTTCAGTGGTCGGGCCCTCAGTAGCGGGTCCCGCCGCATTTAGTATGGTAGTGGTTGGACCATAATTCGTGGCTCGCGGTGCCCTCCCGGGCCCGCGGCTACGTTGCGGTTCATTCTGTGATGGAGGAAGCTCCATATCAGCTTGGGTCATTCTCTGTTCTTGGTCAGTCGGCTGTAGAGGAGGTGGTGTGTCTTCAATCCTCATGTTTTTAGTCGTAACTCCGTTAAACTCGGATCGAGTCCTCCTTCCTTGCATCTTGGCGTCCTCGTCAGTGAACTGGTGTTCCCACAGACGGCGCCACTGATTTGGCAATAGATCCTATTATATTTATATGCGTGTCGGTTACAAGAGTATAATCTAATAATACAACGAGTCTATCTCAAATCAGGCCTACACTACGTATCTCGTGTAGACTTGGTCCGGAACACCCTGAACTAACGCCTCGATGCTTGGATGGCAATAGTATATCGGTGACTAGATTGGTTGTATGTCGATGATCGTCTTCGATATGATATCGAGGATTATCCTCGATGTGAGATCGGTAATGTGGTGGTATGATGTATCAGTGGGACACAAGATAGTCCCGATATCGAATGTGATATCGAGAGTGAGATCGGTAACGTATTTCGATGTGATGCGTGGTAGCTGATGGATAATTATTGCTTACTTTGGGATTCGGGTGCCGCGTATTTATAGACCTCGGGATCCGGGGACCACAGTAACATATCGGTGAATATTACCGATATGACATCGAGAGTGATCCCCGATATGGTATAATATGGGCCTAGTTTGGTTCAGGCCCAACATACGGGAAATGGCCATATCAGCCTTATTAGCTCCCGAAATTCAGTAGCGAGTAATTAACGACAAAATTAACGACTACATAAAATTAACGATAAAATTTCGGTAGGTAGTAATCATTAGCAACCGCATTTGGGTCATTAGCTACCGAAAATGCGGCAGCTAATGACTGGAAATCTTGTAGTGTTTTTACGTATAATTGACATTGCATGTGAGAGAGCAAAAGCACTAACAAAAATTCGCGGGATTAAGCAAGGCATAACTTGGTGGATAAAGCATTACTTATACTTCTAAGTTTTAAGTCCTGTCATTGTTGGCCCTTATTGCAAGTCCTAGCTCTTTCTTTTTTTTATATATAATATTTATATAATATATATATATATATGTAGCAGTCCGATTTGCAAAAAGTAGCGGAAAGAACCAATTAATTATTGTTAAAAACGCCATATATTAATTCAATAAAAGAGTTTCAGATTGGCCCCATAACACTCCCGATAAGTTCAGATATATTAACATGCTTATTATATTGTTTCTGAGGTTTAAAATGAGTGGACTAGTTTTGTGCACGTTGCCTTATCTTCTAATGTGGTTTTATAATCTAGAAAATCTTCTGTAATTGTTTATTAAAATCCTAGTTTGTAGTTACCTAGCTAGGTTTGGGACGCCGTTACATCCGTCGACACTTTCCATAAATAAGTATCATCCAACTATTGTTTTTTTCTTTATTTCCTCAAGGAACTGATGACAATAGACATAAGGTGCTAACTTCTTATATGACAATAGGCGAAAGGTCAAGGAATATATTATATACTTATATGTACTTTATGAACATTGGGTCTGGAGGATGTGAGAGTGACAGCTTGACGCGATCTGGGATCGAGAAATGTATAATTTTTGTCATGTAGTTGAACCATCCCAAATCTCAACCTTGAGATTTGTCTATCATGAAAATTACAAAGCAATACCAACAAAACATTGATAATAATAACAACAGTATAGAATAATTAAAACTATTTGGGAATTATAACAATATATTAAAAAACTTAAGAAAGAAATGCAAATATCAAGTAATAACACTTGTGAATTGGTATCATTTTACATGGAAGAGTGATCTTTATATAGAGGTTTTTCCAACCTAATACACTATTTCAATAGTGTTTATAATAATTATTATTACTATGCTAAATAGTAAGCCTAAGTATAGGTATAACAACTTCCACAAAGGTCACATCTATGTATTATTTATAACACTCCCCCTTGGCCGTTTGAAAATTTTGTAACGTATATGATCCGTTTTCTGCACACGTCTTATGCTGCCTCGTTAAAAACTTATAAGAAAAAACCCAGTGGGATAAAAACCTTAATAAGGGAAAAAGAGTGCAGCCATGTGAACTCCCCCTCAAGTTGGCATCTCCAATTCTTCATAAGTCTCGTAGGTGACGCATCTCAATACTTTGAACATGTTTCTTAAAAGTTACAGTAGGGAGTGCCTTTGAAAAAAGATCTGTCATATTGTCACATGATTGAACATATTGGATATTAAGTTCTTTGTTCTTCTCGAGTTCCTGAGTGTAGGCAAAATATATTGGGGGTATGTGTTTGATTTGATCACTCTTGATATAGCCTTCTTTCATCTGTGTAATACATGCAGAATTGTCTTCGTATACTGTTGTAAGACCCTCTCTAAGAGGTTATATGATGTGTCATTGATCGTGGTCATACACATTCTCTGCTTGCTTCATGGAGTGCAATAATCTCAACATGATTCGATGATGTTGCAACAAGTGTCTGTTTCTGAGAACGCCATGAAATTGCAGTGTTTCCATACGTGAATACATATCCAGTTTGAGATCTGGATTTATGTGGGTCTTATAGAAAACCTGCATCTGCATAACCAATCAATTCTTGTACCGCATTTTTAGGATAAAATAGACCAAGATCCACAGTTCCTTGAAGATAATGGAATAAATGTTTAATTCCTTTCCAGTGTCTTTTTGTGAGTGATGAGTTAAAACTGGCTAATAAATTCACAGTAAATGACATAGCATGTCTAGCACAATTAGCTAGATACATTAAAGCTCCAATGGCACTTAAATATGGAACTTCAGAACCAAGAATTTCTTCATTTTCTTCACAAGGACGAAATGGATCTTTATCTATAGTTAATGATCTTGCAATCATAGGAAGGTTCAAAGGTGTTGCTTTATCCATGTTAAAATATTTCAATATCTTTTTAGTATAGTTAGATTGATGCACAAGTATTCCATTTTTAACATGCTCAATTTGCAAACCAAGACAATATTTAGTCTTTCCAAGATCTTTCATTTCAAATTCATCCTTTAAATAAATCATTGTTGAATGAATTTCTTTGTCAGTGCCAATGATATTTAAATCGTCTACATAAACCGCAATAATTGCAAAACCAAATGATGTTTTCTTAAGAAAAACGCATGGACACAAAGAATTATTTATATATCCTTCTTTTAATAAATATTCACTCAACGATTGTACCACATGCGACCTGATTGCTTTAACCCATATAATGATCTTTGCAATTTAATTGAGTACATTTCTCTAGGTTTGGAACTTGATGTTGCGGGTAATTTAAGTCCATCAGGAACCTTCATGTAAATATCATTATCAAGTGATCCATAGAGATAAGCAGTGACAACATCCGTGAGATGCATGTTTAGATTTTCATAGACCGTTAGACTGATCAAGAATCGAAATGTAATCGTATCCATTACAGGAGAATACGTTTCTTCATAATCGATTCCAGGTCTTTGAGAAAAACCTTTCGCGACAAGGAGAGCTTTGTACCTTACAATTTTATTTTTCTCATTTTGTTTGCGAACGAAGACCCATTTGAACCCTATGGGTTTCACACTTTTCGGTGTGAGAACAATGGGTCCAAATACATTTCGCTTATTAAGCGAATCTAATTCAACTTGCATAGCATCTTTCCAGTTATCCTAGTCATTCCTATTTTGGCATTCAATTACAGATTTGGGTTCAGGATCATCATTTATTCTCAATTTCATAAAGGGACCAAATATGAAAATATTTCATCCATATTTTCCATCTCATTTCGATCCAATACCATTCCTGTATTGATATAATTTATAGAGATTTCAACGTTCTCTTTATTTATATGATCTGATTGGATAACTTCTTGAGGTATCTCATATGTCACATTTTGTGACTCATCGGGCATAGATTCCTCAATAATAGGATCATTAGGTTTTTATGCTCCTTTTCTTTTTCGAGAATTTTTGTCCTTTGAGCCAGATGACGCCCACGTTTCTTAGTTATATCAAAGATATCATCATTTGATGTTTCTTTTGGAATTACAATATGAGCAGGAGCATTTGCAGCTGGTATATGTGATTTTGTTACCCTGCTTATGTCAGTAAATGCATCGGGTAATTGATTTGCAATAGCTTGTGATTGCAAAATTTTCTTTACTTCCAAATCACATTGCTTTGTTGGCATATCAAAGCTTGTCAAATATGGATTATACCATGATATATCCTTTTCCAACTGCTTCTTTTCTCCCCCTAAGGTTGGAAATTTGCCTCATTAAAATGACAATCGGCAAAACGTGCCCTAAAGACATCACCTGTTAGAGGCTCAAGATACCAGATTATTGATGGTGAGTCAAATCCAACATATATTCACAACCTTCTTTGTGGTACCATTTTTGTTCGCTTTGGTGGTGCAATTGGAACATAAATCGCATAACCAAAAATCTTTATATGGGAAATATTAGGTTCATGACCAAAAGCAAGTTGTAATGAGAGTATTCATGATACAAGCTTGGTCTAATGTGAATTAGTGACGCAGCATGTAAAATCGCATGACCCCATAGAGAACTTGGCAATTTAGCTTTCATCAACAATGGTCTAGCAATTAATTGAAGACGTTTAATTAATGATTCAGCTAAACCATTTTGAGTATGTACATGTGCAACACTATGTTCAACCGTAATTCCAATTGACATACAATAATCATTGAAAGCTTGAGATGTATATTCACGAGTATTGTCAAGTCTGACTTTCTTGATCGTATAGTCAGGAAATTGATCTCTTATTTTAATTATTTGAGCCAAAAATCTCGCAAATGCCATATTGCGAGTAGACAATAGACATACATGTGACCATCGATTTGAGGCATCAATTAATACCATAAAATATTGAAATGGTCCACATGATGGATGAATAGGTCCACATATATCACCTTGAATTCTTTCCAGAAATGTGGGTAATTATGTCTTAGTTTTAACTGGTGAATGCTTTATAATTAGCTTTCCAAGAGAACATGCTTCACATGGACTATTGTTGCTCAGATTATGTTTGGATTCTTTTAATGAATGTACATGTGTAGTTTCAATTATCCTTCGCATCATTGTTGAACCAGGATGACCTAGTCGATCATGCCATAGAGTCAATAATTCTGGATTTTCATTGACTACCATATTTGACTCGATAGCATTAATATATGTATAATGCAATCCTGATGAGAGTTTTGGTAGTTTTTCAAATATATGTTGCTTTCCTGATATATACTTAATAATGAAAAGATATTTAGTTTTATTCTCAGTCTTTGAGTTGGTATCATATCCATGACGATATATATCATTAAAGCTCAGTAAATTTCTACTGGATTTTGGGGCAAATAAGGCACCGCTTATGATAAATAGCGTTCCATTTGGTTAAACAAAAACTAGCTTTACCAAATCCTACAATCAGGTCAGTAGGCCCTGATATCGTATTGATTTTTGCCTTTATTGGTTTTAGATATGTAAAATATTTCTTACTTGTGAGAATTGTGTGAGTTGTACCGCTATCAGGGATGCAAAAATCGTCGGCATGCTCTATACTGGCTTCATGTCAAACAAGTAGAGTTAAACATGATATAACAATAAACGAAGCATATATTTGAAAAAAGTAAAATAGTTTCATTAAGATACATTCGGAAACACAATTAATGGAACACAACACATTACATGCGAAAATCACAAATACATATCAATTCAAAAATCACACAACAAGGAATCACATAATGCAAATCAAACCAGGAATCACGCAGACATGAATCACATAGCTCATATCAAGCCATAGTAACATCATAAGCATCTGTGAAATCAGATGCTGCTAAATATGTGGGATTATTAGGCATTTGTTCAACAATGTTCACTTCATTTTCTTTGCCTTTACTCTCTTGGTACAGTTTACAAAAATGTTCAGGTGTACGACACGTATTGGCCAGTGTCCTTTCATTCCGCAGTTAAAACAGTAACCATCAGATTTATTATGAGCATCTTTTCTTTTATTATGATGGTTATTGTTATGGACCGTATCACTGGTCGAAGGGTTGTGATAACTACTTCGACCACGTCCACGACCATGATTGGCATTATCATTGTTACCTCTTCCATTGGAGTTTGAAAAATTAATGGCATTTGCCTCAAGTAATGCATGTGCTCCAGGAGGACGAGATTGATGATTTTTCATCAACAAGTTATTGTAACTTTCTGCGATTAACAACCTTTGTTGCAAGTCGTGATATTTTGAAATATTCAGCAATTTGTATTCTTGTTGGACATTTATCATGGACACATGAAAAGTAGAAAGCGTTTTCTCTATCATTTCTCTATCAGTAAGCTTTCTTCCACAATAAATTAAATCTGAACGAATCTCCATAAGCGCGGAGTTGTATGCGCTTATAGTTTCAAAATCTTGGAACCTTAAATTGTTCCAATCATCGGTGGCTTTTGGCAACATGGTTTCCTTTTGATGGCCATATCTTTCCTGTAGATTTGTCCATAATTCATGAGGATCAATAACATCGAGATATTCTCTCTTTAAGGTTTCATCTAGATGTTTTCTCATGTAGATCACGGCCTCACATTTTTCTGGATCCGTATTTGTATTTACTGCGGCAAGAGTTTCAACGATACTCTTTGATCTGAGGTACAATTTCGTATCCGATTTCCATTATCCATAATTCTTGCCAGTGATATTGAGTATACAACTAACTGTACTCGTGAGGTTAGACATTTTGCTAGCTAAATACATAACCAAGAAAATATAATTAGGGTCGAAATATTTTATTTAACACATAATCATAGAAGCACAATTATTACAATAATACAATGCAATTATCTCATCTCTAGCCAAATCTTGAACTCGAACATTATTATGATAAAAGGGAGGAATATCATAGGGACAATCATAGGAGTATCCTGGTCTACTAGCATAAACATAAAAATTAAAAGGTAAATGGGGATCAAGATCGTTGTTGTTGTAGAGATCATTTTGAAAGATGAGAGAAATAATGTGAAGATTTGTGTGGAGTTTGTGTTATGAAATTTGTGTATTTGTAGAGGAAAAATATCCGTAAGTAGCCGTTTATAGCCGTTAGAAAAAAATCATTTTTTTATTTTATCTTGGCATGTTTTATGAACGGTAATGTCTTTAATAATTTAGCAACAAAAATTAATTGTAATAACATGTAAAATAATTTCCGTCGTATTAATGATATTTTAACAGACATATGGAATAATATTACGATAAGTAAATACATATATATATTTTCAGCCACATTACTATGTAAAAACTTTCATGGGCTTAAGGAATAATGTAAACAAGTAAAATAATTGCAATGAATTAAGTGCGTAAATAATTTCCGCCACATTACTATGTAAAAACTTTCATGGGCTTAAGGAATAATGTAAACAAGTAAAATAATTGCAATGAATTAAGTGCGTAAATAATTTCCGCCACATTACTATGTAAAAACTTTCATGGGCTTAAGGAATAATGTAAACAAGTAAAATAATTGCAATGAATTAAGTGTGTAAATAATTTTCGCCACATTACTATGTAAAAACTTTCATGGGCTTATGGAATAATGTAAACAAGTAAAATAATTGCAATGAATTAAGTGCGTAAATAATTTCTGCCATATTACTATGTAAAAACTTTCATGGGCTTATGGAATAATGTAAACAAGTAAAATAATTGCAATGAATTAAGTGCATAAATAATTTCCGCCACATTACTATGTAAAAACTTTCATGGGCTTATGGAATAAAATAAGCAATAATAAATTGTCAGTAGTCGTTTCTAGCTTGGGGTTAACTCAAGCATCAACGAAAGTTAAAATTAGCTTTAGTGTTAGAGTTTGATGACAGTAAAATATAAAGAGTATTTTCATCTAATCATAAAATTATAGATAGGCGATAGTCCGCCTTGTCTATAATAATGTAGATAGATGAACACGTAAATATTAAACTTTAACAACAAAATTATAAACACATATTCATCTAATCATAAAATTATAGATAGGCGGTAGTCCGCCTTGTCTATAATAATGTAGATATATGAACAAGTAAATATAAAACTTTCATACCTCTTAACGTTGAACGTTTTCTTTAACGAAGGAACTGAATTCTTCCGGATCGAGTACTATCGTGTTGATAACGTGTTATAGAATAACTAAAACTATTTGGGAATTATAACAATATATTAAAAGACTTAGGAAAGAAATGCAAATATCAAGTAATAGCACTTGTGAATTGGTATCATTTACATGGAAGAGTGCTCTTTATATAGAGGTTTTTCCAACCTAATACACTATTTCAATAGTGTTTATAATAATTATTATTACTATGCTAAATAGTAAGCCTAACTATAGGTACATCAATTTCCACAAAGGTCACATCTATGTATTATTTATAACAAACAGAATAATTTCATGTAATACTTCACTATTACAAAACAACACAATTGAGGAAATACTATGCAACGAAATAAATTTCCGTTGCAAATTAAAATAGGTTACATTGCAATATTTTGTTGCAATTGTACACATGGGGCAGATAAAGAGCTTGTAACGCAATAATACGTTGCAGGATTGTTTATGCAACGAAATTTTGTGTTGCCAGTCTGGCAATGCAAAATTTCATCGCATAAGAAAAGGCTTATCAGGTGCAGTGGGGCCTTGCACCGAATACATGCGTTACAACCTTATTAAACTAAAGAATGCAACACAATTTTCCGTTGCAGTGGGTCCCTACAACGCAAAATTGCTACGAACTTCTTCGTAACATACACCAAACCCTCATATTTCCGCCATTTGACCGTCGTGGACTCGCCGTGGACTGGCGAATTTCATCCAAAAATCACCGGTCCTTACTCTACTCAACCCAAGGAACGTGTTGATGTAATTTCTTAAAAAAAAAACCGTCTATTATTTACGATTGTAAAATTTTTAAGATTCATGTTTCAATTATTTTCGATTATATATTGATGATTTTGTGATTATACTTGTTGATTATTTTTTGTTTATGTTCGTTTGGATATGATTATTATTTACTATGTTGGTTTTCGAATTAATATGTGATAGCTCTAAAAAGATAGAACTTTAGTGGTAATTTGGGTTTTAGAAAAAGTTTAGGGGTGAAAAGTATAGTTGGTACAAAAGAGTTAATTGTCAAGTTTAAAACTTTTGTGGTGTTGAAATATAATTTATTGAATATTTGTTGTAGGAAATAAGATAATTGGAAGAATTGAGCTTGTTTACAAATATCTAGTGAGTTAAGAAAACTATAGTGTAGTAAATGTAATTAGATGATCTTATTAGCTAGTATTTGGTTTTAAAATATTGAACTTTAGGGGTTAATTTGTAGTTTAGAAAACCTTTCGCGAGTAGAAAGTGTATGGTGAGTTAGAAAAACTATAGGGTAGAAAATGTAATTAGATGATCTTAGTTATTAATTGGTTGACAATATATAGTAGTTTAGAAAATCTTTTGAAGTAGAAAGTCTATAGGGGAAACAAGATTTGGACTCAATTGTCTAGTTTAAAGTTTTTTTGGGGTGCAAATGTAATTTATTGGAACTTTATTGTAGAAATATGATTATTAATTAGAATTTTGTGGTAATTTTCGAATATTTAGCGAGTTAAAAAAATATAGGGTAGAAAATATAATTATATTTATTAGTTATGAATAAAATTATAGGGTAGAAATTCGAATTAAATATATTTCTTATTAGAATTCACTTGTGAAGATAATTTTTTTTTGGGGTTGAAATATAGTTTAGTAAAATTAAGGACGATTACGTTGATATTTTTGTCGGTTAATTTAGATGGCAGGTAGAGACGATGGATCGTCTATAGTTAGAAGAGGACGGGGAAGGAGGCAAGGGAATGAACCGACTAGAAATGAGCAGCTACGTAGAGTCCCAGAGTATGAGTTCGAGACCTGTTTGATGATATATAGGTTATCGTGACGGACTATGACCCGTTTGCCTTTCTCGATGGCGTTGAGATAGAGTTGATGCCACCACCCAACACTGCGACAAACGAGTCGCCTCGTGGCTCGGCGAACGCTCAGGTTCAGATATGCATGGAGTTTCGCCCGCACGGTCTACTAGTGTTGTATGGGCGACATTGTCGCTCGCCGCAGACAAGGCAGGACCCTCATTATAGTTAGTAAAATTAAGGACGATTACGTTGATATTTGTGTTGGTTAATTTAGATGGCAGGTAGAGACGATGGATCGTCTAGGGTTAGAGGAGGTCGGGGAATGAGGCAAGGGAAGGAACCGGCTAGAAATGAGCAACCACGTAGAGTCCCAGAGTATGAGTTCGAGACCTGTCTGATGATATATCGGTTACCGTGACGGATTATGACCCGTTTGCCATTCTCGATGGCGTTGAGATTGTAACGCCCCGAAAATTATGAAGAAAATAAATTTATACTTTAGCCTTAAATTTTTGAAAATTTCTATTTTGACCATAAATGTTTAGAAAAAATTGCATTTTAGTCCCTAAACTTAAAAGTTAGTCTTTTATTATTTTTATAGGTTTCTAATCCTAAAATATATATTTCAATTTCAAATATAAACCAAGTTGATTGAATTACCTAGAAAAATTACATAAGTAAATATGTATGTAACAAAGAAATCAAATTATACCTATTTGAATTTTAATTATAAATAAATGAGGGGCTTGGTATGCAATTAACAAATTGATGAAGTAAGCCATGGCATATTTTTGATGAGATAAACCATGACACCCTTAAGAGCATGATTAAATTCAGATTTTTTGTGATTTATTATAAAATAATCAAGGTGGGACCTAAATAAGTATGATTAAAGTATTATTTTCGCCTATAAATACTCACCCTTCTTCACCATTTTTTACAGCCCAAAATAATCTGATTCTGCAAAAGTAAGAATAAATAAAAGTTGTTCCTTTTTGTGTTTTCGTTCGGAAAATAGTTTTTTCAGATTTTTATCTTGCCATTTTCTACCCAAAAAGACGCCAAAACTTTTACTGCGCAGGAAATGTCAATTCTGCACCTTAGAAAAATCATAACTAATTGTAGAAAGATCCTTTTTGATCAAGGCCAATGGTTGAATACTCTGCTTGGTGTCTTCTATCTTTTGTACGAAGACATCTTTCTGAAATAATATGATCTAGGAGGGCATGCATAATCCATAAATCGTAAACTGGTGTTAGTAAATCCGATAGCAACTCTTATGTTGCAAGAATTATTTAGCATAACAAACCTTTGTGTTTTCACAAAATCTTGGATTCTCACGTCTTTCATGATGCTAGAAACCATAAAGCATAAAAAGATTTGAAAACCAAGTTAGTTTGGATGTCCGATCAAAGGTAAAACCAAAGCTGCAGTGATTTTTCAGTTTATTTGGCACAACCTTTGTTTTCTTCATTTATAAGTTTAATCGCCATCATAATTCAATGTACTTATCACATACATAAATTTAACACGATATAGTATTAGTTATAATTAGATTATTATGATTTATAATCATGAATTGACATTTTTGTGATATTAGTTTTAGCATTTAAATGGTAGATTTATCATGTTTAACATACTATTTTCATAAGTCTTACAAGATTATTCTTGCCACTTCATGACCTAACCATCAAATAAGATTATTTATCATCTCTTATCAAATGTTTTGATAAACCTCTCATGTTTATATCTTTATATTTAAGTTATAAAACAAGTATATGCATTTTTAAACTTACTATGTAAAATAAAGTAATAAATGACTAAGTTATACCTTTTAAGGTGTTATTTCGTATGATACTTATTTGGTGTGTGGTTATTAAAAGTTTGGAATTGATTAAAGACTAAAAAGATGAGTTTTTCTAGAGTTAGTTAAGTAATATGTTTCTCTTTAAATTCATATCTAAGATTTTCATGAATACTGTTGTGGATAAATTCGCAAGTGCACGAAATCGTAACAAGTAATAAAGTGAATGATAGGGTTGTCGATCAATAAATAATTAATTACCAAAATTTATTAACTCTAGATTCATTTGAGAAATCGAATTTCAGATTGTTCAAGCGAAAAGATTAACAATTTACTAACTACAGTAAAAACTTTTAACAAAGTATGGCGTTGAGACAATAGATTAACAAGAGTATTTCAATAAATAAGTGTAGACAATAAGAGAAGAGTTGGGAATCATGATTTAACCGTCATTACTCTGATCTGACTTTTAATTAAGCATATTATTACGAGTTTCACGTTCAAAATTGTTGTTGGTTATCACTATTTATGCTTTATGTACTCTTTCTCAAGTTATACATAAATTCTACAGCTTTACAACTAGAAAATGAGTCTAGTCACGAAGATGTGCACATGTATGTTCGATGGTGATTTTATCAACCACGTGAAAACGATAGATATATTTCTATTCTATTGAGGATTCAGGGTATTTAATTCAAAGCTATTTCACGAAAATCTCCTCTCGGTTTCAATTCGATCCTTAGTTCATCCAAAAGTTGGCCAGAATTTTAGAAGCATTATATTCACAAATAAATACACCAACTATTTTGACATCGTAACAATACGTTTTAATTAAAGGTTAGATCATCATAATTAGGCTACGTCACTATCCCAACAAAGTAAATTTAGCACATAATGGAATATAGAACAAGGCTATAAGATAAATATAATATCATAAAGTAAAGACAGAAAAGTAAAGAGAGTTTAGAGATCATTACAGATTTTTACTTCCGTAAAGCCTCCGGTGGACTCCCCCGTACAAACTCCAATTACTCCTCCAAAATTACAAACTACTAGTGAATACTACTACTATAGAAAGACTACTAAGTGAAGAGAGAATGAAGAAGATTGGTGTGTTGAAATATGGAAAATGTGAGGTCTATTTATAGTTGAAGCAAAAGCATAAAACGACATCTCGACTGTTCATCTCGTTTTGATCCAATGGTCCAAAGTTGTCGCAAAAGTCATCTAATTGATCACAAAAGTCATGACACTCTAGATTCTTCCATTTGGAAGCTTGCACGACTGAATATAGACCATTGATTAGCCATTTTGATCTGACGGTCATCGAGTTCCCGAGTTGCGTATGTACATTTCAGCTTTGCGCAATTTCACCGTTTTGGTCATAACTTTCTCTCCAGATGTCGGAATCACAAACCGCTTGTGGAGTTGGAAACTAGACATCTGTGGCTTTCCAGTGATATAAAGAACCAAACATAACTCAATCTACACAGGTGTCGGTGATCTTTTCAAGTTTCGGTTCTTGATTGACAAATCATATTTCAACCTACTAAACATGAAAACAAACATAAATATACCACAAAACTATCAAGAAAAATCAATTAAACAAATGTAAAAGTATGATAATGATGAGTATTTCCCAAGCTCATCAAATACTCTGCTTGGTGTCTTCTATCTTTTGTACGAAGACATATTTCTCAAATAATATGATCTAGGAGGGCATAATTCATAAATCGTAAACTGCTATCAGGAAATCCGATAGCAACTCATATGTTGCAAAAATTATTTAGCATAGCAAACCTTTGTGTTTTCACAAAATCTTTGATTCCCACATCTCTCATGATGCTAGAAACCATAAAGCATAAAAAGATTTGAAAAAATTAAGTTCATTTGGATGTCCGATCAAAGATAAAACCAAAATTGCGGTGATTTTTCAGTTTATTTGGCACAACCTTTGTTTTCATCACTTATAAGTTTACTCGCCATCATAATTCAATGTATTTATCACACACATAAATTTAACATGATATAGTATTAGTTATAATTAGATTATTATGATTTATAATCATGAATTGACATTTTTGTGATATTATTTTTAGCATTTAAATGGTAGATTTATCATGTTTAACATACTATTTTCATAAGTCTAACAAGATTATTCTTGCCACTTCATGACCTAACCATCAAATAAGATTATTTATCATCCCTTATCACATGTTTTGATAAACCTCTCATGTTTATATCTTTATATTTAAGTTATAAAACAAGTATATGCATTTTTAAACTTACTATGTAAAATAAAGTAATAAATGACTAAGTTATACCTTTTAAGGTGTTATTTCGTATGATACTTATTTAGTGTGTGGTTATTAAAAGTTTGGAATTGATTAAAGATTAAAAAGATGAGTTTTTCTAGAGTTAGTTAAGTAATATGTTTTTCTTTAAATTCATATCTAAGATTTTCATGTTTTGTGTAATGACATAAATTAAGCTTATGTATTATTTACTAAGATTTACATTGTAACTAGCATTCTTAACGAGAACGTTCTCAATTTTCCCAACATCAGAATTGAAGAAAAAGTACTAATATTTGTTGTGGTGAATTATAAATTCAGTTGATTAATATTATTTAAATTTTTAAAAGTTTTGTCTAACTAATCAACGCCATCAAGGTTCCCCGTACAAGTTAAGGTGAGGTTCCATTTCTGATTTGTTCTAGCCCCGATTGGCATCCGGCCGTGAGGAACTTGGACTGAAAAGTCACTACTCCATTCCCAAACCTCGAACAACCAATATTTCATCATAATCATGTTTGGCATCTCATCTCATAACATGATTTTCTTACTCATCGTTAAATCATATCCAATCATTTATTATTTATCATATCTATTCATAATCATGATAATTCTCTAATATTATAATCTTATATGTTGGTTCTTGAATTGTGCAAAGAGCAACGAATTATGTTCGGGACATGTAGCTCAAGGAGCAACGGATATTATCCGGTTTACTAGCTTGTTTGTTTATTTGTTATACCCATTGGGACGCCTTTAGGATGTTGGGCCCAGGGATTGAGTCGAGTTATTGCAGGGCAGTAAGGACTATCGGTTTAGTAATTTCACTTGATACCCATCTATCTAGGCGCCGATTGCAGTCAGTAGTTGGCTGTAACTCGCGTGTTGGGTCGACATGTACTCCAGCATGTATCTTGATTGTTTGCGAGGTCGCTCCTCGTTGGGAGGTATAAGGTAGAATAGTAGAAGTCATAAGGCTGGATTTTTTTATTGTTAAGCACAAGTTCATTAACTATTCTATGAAAACTCCAATACCATTGCTACATCAAATTGTCTAGTTGAACTGTTTCTACTGGTAATATCACTCCCGAAATGTATCCAGTAGGTCACAGTTAATTCTTGCTTTACCTGTTCTTTTATATGAATCTCACTAAGTCATTAAAGACTTATTCCTCATTTCTTCTGTCCATTACTCAGGATAAAATCAACATGGCAGCATGGGCCAAGTGAATAATTGTTCAAGCGTGCATTTTAGAATATTCGTGTTTTGTCACTAGTGCATAACCATTAAAATAGTCACATCATTTGTAATACCAAGACTTCTGTTGTATATATCAAAATATAATTTATAAAACGTGTATGGTTTTGATCCTGAACAAGTGAGACCCCTTCCTATGAGTTGCGCTATAGTCTGGATTGGTTAAAGTGGCTGGCCACCACTGAACCAACTTAGATCGCAGCGTGGCTCGCAAGGCGCGGTCGTCACAGTATGGTATCAGAGCCATTGGTTAAAATATGTGGACAAACATTAATCATTAAAGATGTTTCACTAAAATATTCATATAGATTAAAACATATATTCTTACATCAAAGATTGATCAACATAAAAGAGTTAAAATCAGAATGTCGTATCGACATCTAAAGCACGTTTCTTACCACGACTATTGTCACTACTTGTCTGCCATTGAATTTGTGACAAAATAGGATCTACTTTTGGTACATATGCTTTAAGTTTGTCAATCAATTCATTTGCAGTATGTGCAGAGATGAAAATCTTACGAGCCGTCGGCTTCATAAACTCTTGCTCCACGCAATGATCTAGAAAAGACAACAATCCATGATAGAAACCATTGACATTGTAGAACCCTATAGGTTTTTGGTGCATGTTAAACTGTGCCCATGAAGCTATGCAGAAAATTTTTTCCAGTGTTCCTAACCCCCCAAGTAATGCAATAAAAGCATCAGAATTATACAACATATTAGTTATTCTATCATGCATGCTAGGTACTATAACCTCCTCCCATAAGATTGGACCATCGGAATTCATGTCAGCTAAGGCTTTTGGTATGATTCCTAACACACTACCTTTATTTGAAAATGCACTAGTCGCAACACACCCCATTAACCCTAAACTTCCTCCCCCATACACCAACTTAATCTTTCTCGTAGCCAATATGTTTCCCAAACTACTTGCTACCTCCAGAAATTCTTGATCTTTTCCTGTACTAGACCCACAAAAGACACAAATGGATTTTATTTGTCTAGTTGAAGATTTTTCCATCTGAATTTCTTTTCCTGATAATGTGGTATGTGTCAATGTATGATCTTCAATATCATAAAACCACTATTTATAAGAAACCTAGTAGGCGTACCGAGGAAGCTTTTGAAACAATAATAATACAACACTTTCAAAAATAATAATTAATTAAACAGCGTCTCCAACAATCCATCTTTTATGAATAGCTTCCCCTACAATCCATCCTTGATGATATAACATTTACCAATCTAATAAAACTCATTTCATATCGTTGTACCCCATCATCTATTATTTGTGCATATTAAAAATAATATATATATATATATATATATATATGTGTGTGTGTGTGTGTGTGTGTGCGTGTGTGTGTGTATGTGTGTGTAGAGAGAGATAAAACCGTATAAGTTTATTTGTACTGAAAAACTAAATATATGCATAATTCTTAAAATACGTGCATGCACTTATAAGGAAAAATTATTTCACCTTATTTTCCTCCTGTGTTTTGTCTAAGTATCCAAATACAAAATTTCAAAAATAATGATAATATTAATAGTAATAATAAATCAAAAAAACTTCTATGTTATGTCACAATTAAAATTACTCGTGTTCTTTGTGATAGTTATTTTTTTTAATTAGCATGATTTATCGAAAAAACAAATTGGATTAAAAATTTTAGTACTCAAGATTTTAAGAATATTAAAGATTTTCCTAATTTCTCTATATTATGCTCGTTAGTTAAAACCTTTATTTTAAGATTTCGAAAACACAAACATATTTTACACAAACAAGTCACATACTTCTAAACCTTAATTTTCGTCACAATCATCAGACCATTCAAAAAACAATCATCCCAACGGCTATAATGGCTATATCTCCTTTTATAAATACATCATTTTTATACTACAAAACACGCACCCATCTTCATCTAACTTCTCTCTACCAAAAATGGATCATTTGGCTCAAGTAATTCTTGTTGTAATCTTTCTTATTTTTATTTTTATTTTTCTTCTAAATGATAAAGAAATATCATTTGAATTTGCTATTGTATTATAGAATTTGCAATACTTTTCCTATTTCTTGCTCTTGGTATAAGTTTACTACTATTATGTAAGTTCAATTGAAATATTGTATCTTGGATAATAAGACATTTATTTGAGTAGTCTTTTTTTATCTATATAGTTGTTATAATGTGTAAAACGTCAAAAATTTTGAATTGCATAATTATATTAAGCTAATAAAAAAAAACTCTCGATTATTATCAGACAAGAATCATAAGAATTTAATTTTCTTCTTCCGATAAAATAGGTTTACAACTTCCTATGGTGTTAAGTGTTAGTTCTTAAGAATAAAATTAATCGAAATAGCGGTTATAAATACTTTATCTTCAAAATAATTCAGATAAGAATCTGGGGACCAGATTCCTTTAAGGAGGGGGGATTGTAACGTCCCAAAAAGTAGAAAAAAAATAAATTTATACTTTAGCCTTAAACTTTTGAAAAATTTTATTTTTGACCCTAAATGTTTAGAAAATCTGCATTTTAGTCCCTAAACTTAAAAGTTAGTCTTTTATTATTTTTATAGGTCTCTAATCGTAAAATATACATTTCAATTTAAAATATTAACTAAGTTGATTGAATTACCTAGAAAAATTACATAAGTAAATATGTATGAAACAAAGAAATCTAATTATACCTATTTGAATTTTAATTATAAATAATTAAGGGACTTGATATGCAATTAACCAATTGATGAAGTAAGCCATTACATATTTTTGATGAGGTAAGCCATGGCATCCTTAAGAGCATGATTAAATTCAGTTTTTTGTGATTTATTATAAAATAATAAAGGTGAGACCTAAATAAGTATGATTAGACTACTATTTTCACATATAAATACTCACCCTTCTTCACCATTTTTTACAGCCCAAAATAATTCGATTCTGTAAAAGTAAGAATAAATAAAAGTTTTTCCTTTTTGTGTTTTCATTCGGAAAATAATTTTTCCAGATTTTTATCTTGCCATTTTCTACCCAAAAAGACGCCAAAACGTTTACTGCGCAAGAAATGCCATTCTGCACCTTAGAACACCATAACTAATTGTAGAAAAATCCTTTTTGATCAAGGCCAACGGCTGAATACCCTCATTGGTGTCTTATATCTTTTGTATGAAGACATCTTTCTCAAATAATATGATCTAGGAGGCAATAATCCATAAATCGTAAACTGCTGCCAGGAAATCTGATAGCAACTCTTATGTTGCAAGAATTACTTAGCATAGCAAACCTTTGTGTTTTCATAAAATCTTGGATTCCCACATCTCTCATGATGCTAGAAACCATAAAGCATAAAAAGATTTGAAAAAATTAAGTTCATTTGGATGTCCGATCCAAGGTAAAACCAGAACTGCGGTGATTTTTCAGTTTATTTGGCACAACCTTTGTTTTCTTCACTTATAAGTTTAATCGCCATCATAATTCAATGTATTTATCACACACATAAATTTAACATGATATAGTATTAGTTATAATTAGATTATTATGATTTATAATCATGAATTGACATTTTTGTGATATTATTTTTAGCATTTAAATGGTAGATTTATCATGTTTAACATACTATTTTCATAAGTCTAACAAGATTATTCTTGCCACTTCATGACCTAATCATCAAATAAGATTATTTATCATCCCTTATCACGTGTTTTGATAAACCTCTCATGTTTATATCTTTATATTTAAGTTATAAAACAAGTATATGCATTTTTAAACTTACTATGTAAAATAAAGTAATAAATGACTAAGTTATACCTTTTAAGGTGTTATTTCGTATGATACTTATTTGGTGTGTGGTTATTAAAAGTTTGGAATTGATTAAAGATTAAAAAGATGAGTTTTTCTAGAGTTAGTTAAGTAATATGTTTTTCTTTAAATTCATATCTAAGATTTTCATGTTTTGTGTTATGACATAAATTAAGCTTATGTGTTATTTACTAAGATTTACATTGTAACTAACATTCTTAACAAGAACGTTCTCAATTTCACCAACATGAGAATTGATGAAAAAGTACTAATATTTGTTGTGGTGAATTATGAATTCAGTTGATTAATATTATTTAAATTTGTTAAAGGTTTGACGAACTAATCAACACCATCAAGGCTCCCCGTACGAGTTAAGGTGAGGTTCCATTTCTGATTTGTTTTAGCCCCGTTTGACATCCGGCCTTGGACAGAAAAGTCACTACACCATTACCAAACCTCGAACAACCAATATTTCATCATAGTCTTGTTTGGCATCTCTTCTCATAACATGATTTTCTTACTCATCGTTAAATTATATTCAATCATTTATTATTTATCATATCTGTTCATAATCATGATAATTCTCCAATATTATAATCTCATATGCTGGTTCTTGAATTGTGCAAAGAGCAACGAACTATTTTCGGGACATGTAACTCAAGGAGCAACGGATATTATCCGGTTTACTAGCTTGTTTGTTTATTTGTTATACCAATTGGGACGCCTTTAGGATGTTGGGCCCAGGGATTGAGTCGAGTTACTGCAGGGCAGTAAGGACTGTCAGTTTAAGTAATTTCTCTTGATACCCATCTATCTAAGCGCCGCTTGCAGTCAGGAGTTGACTGTAACCCGCATGCTGGATCGACATGTACTCGAGCATGTCTCTTGATTGTTTGCGAGGTTGCTCCTCGTCGAGAGGTATAAGGTAGAATAGTAGAAGTCATAAGGCTAGGTTTGTTATTGTTAAGCACAAGTTCATTAACTATTCTAGACCAGCTACATGTAATAATTCCCATGTCTCCTTCTTCTCCACGGAGGTCACCTCTGCGAATAAAACTTTCAGTAAAAATTCGTTTCCCTTTTCAACTTAATTTTTCCTTCGATTAAATCAGCGGACGGAGAATTTAAATCCCATTACAACTAGAGGACTCATAATTTGAGTAGTATTGATAAGAAGAAATCTTAAACTTCAATACTTCTAATCCAAAAAAACTTCTTCGAGTTCAACAACAATTGTAATTGAACTGGGACATCTCTTCAAGAAAGCCCTATATATACTGCATAATCTCCACGTTTTTGTTTTTCTTCTTCACCACCAAAGTCTTAATCCACTCTCTGTTTTTAAAAGAAAAAAAGGAATTCTTTTCTTCTAAATCTTGTTCCATTCTGCAGACGAAAGGAAGAGTAATAATAGGCAGAAGGCTTGCAAATCTTTCAGATTCTATAGCAACTTGTAAGCTTCTTTATTGATTTCTTTCTCTTTTTCTTCTTTTCTCTCTCTCTCTGTCTCTCTTTTATTTCTTCTTCTTCGATCGTTGTTGATACTTTGTGTTTGTCTCTTTTATTTTCTTCTAAATCACGTTATGTTCAACAACAGAGAGGAGAAGGATACAATATTGGCGGAAATACGACGGGCAAGTTTGAAAAAAAAAATTGAAGCGCATGTTCTCTTCTACTTCTCTTTTTTTTCTTCTTCTTCTTCTTCAACTCCCCTGTTTCTCTTTCTCTTCCTCTTCTCTTCTTTTTTTCTTTTTTTTTCGTTGCTAATCTCACTTCTGTTTATTTTTATCTTTGTTGGCAGGTTATAGCAATTTTGAAAGGGAGATTTGCTTTGTTGCAACGTGAAACAGAGACATATTTTCGGTTATATATTTTTTACTCTCTTTTTCTTTGCATTCTCCTCTTTTGATTATTTGTTCTATTCCTCGTCAATTACCGACTTGATTTATTTGTCTCTCTTATCGTTTCAGAATTGCTACAATGGTTTCATTCAAGAAAGGCTCTTCCTCGTCCGACGCAGAGAATTTAATCATCATTGACGACGATAACCAATCAACCAGGCGAGACACAATCTTGAAGGTGGGGCACTCCGATCGATGGATATTATGTGAGCTCGTGGCCACCTAAGAGTCTTCCACCTCAATATGTGATGAGTCTCGCGTGCTCTTATTGGTAGAAATGACTTGCTTATCAACACTTGTTGCAACTTCTTCAACCCCACCAAGTATCATGGGCTTTCGTGGAGAAAGTAAAGAATCAATATTATCTTCGAGGTAGCTCGCATGGATCTTGACCAACCATGTCTTGTAATCCTCCGTGCAAGACCTTATGGTGCTAATAGGAACGCCCGAAACACAAGCTTTTGAGCAAGACTTATACAAAGTACTCATTCTCCAAAAATGAATTCCCTCTGCTAGAGTAGCCTCGCGTTGGTCATACCTAAGTACGCCGGGGACTTCTTGATAGTATCAAAATTGCCGACTAAATCGATGTGAACTGTATGGCTCAACGTCACAAGTCTCGCCTCGCCTCAAAGCAAGGTAGCATGAACGAAAGTTGATGAAGTAGCCGCGCTCCATCTCGTTAATATTGTTATTCTCCACAAGTGTAACGTCCTTGATATGCGAAGGAATGTTGTATACCCAATTGGCATAGTCTGCTCGATGAATCCTCTTGCGGGCTTCTATGGGATCAAAACCTTTTGCGCCACCTTCTCTAGAATATGAAGTCATCCTAGGTTCGCTCAACCCTTGATAAGTAGTAAAATGAGTCTTAAAGTATTGCGCCACCCAGCAATAAACGAAGTTGATTGGAAAAGGGATGTGACCACGAGAAGGTTGTGTAGATCTTGATATTGTGTTAAGTTCTTTATAGATGGATGCTAACCGGAATTGTGAGGCTCACGCATTGATTACTTGCCATGAAACTCACCATCTTGAATACGCCAGGATAGATAAAGCCTACATTTTTGATAGGGAGAACGAACATGCACAACCAACATGCTAAGTGTGCGGCTAAATATGTCGTCACAAGAAGCACACTTAGCATGTTGGTTGTGCATGTTCGTTCTCCCTGTCAAAGATGTAGGCTTTATTCATCCTAGTGTATTCAAGATACCGAGTTTCATGGCAAGTAATCAACGCGCGGGCCTCGCAATTCCGATTTTAGCATCCATCTACAAAGGACTCAACACAATATCAAGATCTACACAACCTTCTCGTGATCACATCCTTTTTCCAATCCACTTCGTCTGTGGCTTGGTGGTGCAATACTTTAAGACTCATTTTACTACATATCAAGGGTTGAGTGGGCCTGGGATGACTTCATATTCTATAGAAGGTGGCGCAAAGGGTTTTGATCCCAGAGAAGCCTGCAAGAGGATTCATCGAGCAGACTACGCCAATTGGGTATGCAACATTCCTTCGCATATCAAGGACGTTACACATGTGGAGAATAACAACATTAACAAGATGGAGCGCGACTACTTCATCAACTTTCGTTCACGCTACCTTACTTTGAGGCAAGGCAAGACTTGTGACGTTGAGCCATACAGTCCACATCGATTTAGTCGGTAATTTTGACACTGTCAAGAAGTCCCAGGCGTACTAAGGTATGACCAACGCGAGGCTACTCTAGCGGAGGGAATTCATTTTTGGAGAATGAGTACTTTGTACAAATCTTGCTCAAAAGCTTGTATTTTGGGGCGTTCCTATTAGCACCAAAAGTTCTTGCATGGAGGATCACAAGACATGGTTGGTCAAGATCCATGCAAGCTACCTCGAAGACAATATTGCTTTACTTTCTCCACGAAAGCCCATGATACTTGGTGGGGTTGAAGAAGTTGCAACAAGTGTTGAAAAGAAAGACATTTCTACCAAGAAGAGTACGCAAGACTTATCACATATTGAGGTGGAAGACTCCTCGAAAACGAAAAGTACCCATAAAAAGAGTGGTAGCAGCAACGCTGATCGACATTGGAAAAAATCCTAGAGGGACTTAAATTCTTCAAAGCAAGAGAAGAATGATGTCTCTAGCAAGACCTTTTGCACTCCAAAATCAGGATCCACTGAAAAGGTATTTGGTTGAACTTTGCTTAACTTTCATTTTACTTCTCTTCCTAAGTTCTCGTGCTTATCAGTTGGAGGAAGAAACTATCTCCATTGGTGATGAAAAACATGTCTCAGCGACGAAACATACGCCTCTTATTCCCCCTACTTCGATTTTTGATGGTAGAAGTTTTCTAAGCAACTATGACAAAGAGTACATCATTGGTTTGTGGGAACGACTAAGCGAAAGGATTTTACATACCCCCATTGAAGTCATTTCTTCTATGAAGGGTGAATTTCAAGTTCTTCTTGACTCACTTAAGACGAAGGGCATAAACATATCTCATTTGGAAGCTTTATTTAAACCCTTAGTCGTGAAAGTTGTTGCTTTTGACAGGGTGAACTCCACGTCGATTGAGCAAGTCGAGGTGCAACTTGGTGAAGTTGAAGACTGTCTCTGAGGAGCCACATAAATGAAGGAGAAAGAAGCAATTCACGTTCAATCTACCCAAGTCAAGATTCAAAGCGTCAAAAAGAGGTTGCAAGACTTGAAGAAGAAGCAAAAGAGGCTTAACTCTTCCTTGAAACGCCAAGAATAGTTGTTTCGCGTTGCCGAAGGTGAAATCTCCACTATTGAAGAAGAGATGAGGGTACTTAAAGACTTGGTCAGTTTGAGAGCGGAGTTGGAAGCCGTGCAACGCGAGTTGAGGGATGCGAGACCTTTTGCTTGAGTCTTTTGTTCTTTTCTTTATTTGTTTGCTTTGTTTTGTTTTGCTTTTGCTTTGTATTCGTAGTATCACCAAACTTTGAGATTCAGAGATTTGCCTTTATTTATCTCGCTCTGAGTTATTCTTTCGTATTTGGCATCATCTTTATTTTCCGTGAGCAATGTATCATAATGCAACAAGACCAACTTAAGCAAATTTCATGACTGGATTTAGAAAAATTCTAAGCTGCCTACGTACCTTAATAAAAGGATCAAATCATAACGTAGTTCAAAACAAATCAAGATTGATTTAGATGGGAGCCGTACAGAGTTTATACTCATGTGGGCCATGAGTATCTATTCTTTAACCACTTTAGACAAAGTGGGGTATTTAAGGTTTAACCACATAAAATACCGTTGGTGGGGTAACTTATCATTTTAGCAACATAATTTACCATTGGTGGGTATCGTGCACATTTTATACTCGTGCGGGCCACGAGTATCCATTTATTAATCACTTCGGACAAAGTGAGTGCCATTCAGATTTTATACTCATACAGGCCAGGAGTAACGTGCAGTTTAAGCTCGTGCATCATGGAGCATGCTTCAATCATCAAGGGTAGTACTTTTTCAAGAACTTCCCATTTATTGGGCCAATTCTTAAACCATCTTCAGCAATCAACTTATATGCACCATTTGTGTAGACTTCTTGAACCACATAAGGACCATCCCATTTTGATGTAAATTTGTTCCCAGTGCAATGGGTGATGATGATAGGCCCTCTCACGGCGAGCACCAAGTCACTAACTTGAAATGACAGCAAGTAAACCTTCTTGTTAAATCCTATTGAGATGTGGGATTGATAACACTCAAGTCTTTGTTGCGCCTCCAATCTTTTCTCATCTAGAGCTTCCAATTCTCCCAATCACAAACGTGCATTTTCCTCTTCAGTAAGGCCTTCTTGTATTGCTATTCTGAGAGATGGGATTTGTCGCTCAAGATGGAGTAAAACCCCAACTCCGTATACCAAGGAACAGGGAGTCGCTTGAGTTGGTGTCCTATAAGTTGTTCTATAAGCCTACAAAGCTTCTCCAATTCTTTTGTGACAGTCCTTCTTCGACTTAACAACCACTTTCTTCAACAAATTGCACAAAGTTTTATTAAAAGCTTCAGCGAGGCCGTTGACAACAGCGTAGTAGGCCGAAGAGTTTCTTTGCTTGAACTCAAACTTTTGACAAATCTTTTTGATTTGGTAATAGATCGTTTTACATATATATGTGAGTGTCGGTTACAAGTGAATAGTCCAGCAATACAACGAGTCTATCTCAAATCAGGCCTACGCTAGGTATCTCGCGTAGACTTGGTCCGGAACCTGTTGCTCGAGGTCGGGGATGAGTCTCGATATGACGTCGGGGATGAGTCTCGATGCAACGTCGGGGATGAGTCTCGATCTGACGTCGGTGATGGGTCTCGATATGACGTCGGGGATGAGTCTCGATCTGACGTCGGTGATGGGTCTCGATATGACGTCGGGGATGGGTCTCGATATGACGTCGGGGATGAGGTCGTTATAGGAGGCTGAGTGATGACGTGGGCAGGACTATATCGAATGTCTATGTCGAGTATAATGTCGAATATCTCTATTCGATGTGATGCGGGAGGACCGAGGTGGAGAATTAATTGCCTTTCTCAGCGTGCGGGGCGGGATATTTATAGGCGCGGCTGGCCTATATCGAATCCTACATTCGATGTCATATCAGGTTTGATCCTCGATATGCTCGTTCATGGGTCGTGGCCCAGCATGGGCCCAAATGCTAGAAACCTCCATATCATGTAGTCCCCCAATTTGGGGATTATTATCCTAAGGATAAGAATTCGCAAATTTAGTTTTGAGTTTTCGGGCTACCTGTACCCCACGTCCCCCCAGTTCGAAGGACGGAAATCGAAAATGTGGGAAGTGCACTTGGAACTAGTTGTGTGCGGTTCCCAAGTGCGGTTACCGCATTGCATGAGGTCCTCGTTTGAACTCTAAGTTGTTTAAAAAGACGCGATCTTGCACGTACGAATACAAGAATTTCGAGCCCTCTGTCACGCGTAGTGTCGTTTCTTGATGGTACAGTGAACTCGTGTCTATAGCCACGTCGAACATGAATTTCGATGTAATCCCCGATATGGCGCATTTAATGATGTGGGCTCCAGCTTTTGTTTGTTTATAAAAGTCGGTCCCTGCTGTGTCATCCTTCCCGTATTTTATTTCCTCGTGTTGTCACTGTCGGGACCACGTCAAATTTGATATCGGTAACTATCCCCGATATCTTCTTCGATATAGATTTCGATATATATTTCGACGTTGCTTCGATATTCTGCGTGTTTTTGCAATAAACCGCCTTAATTGTTTTGCCTAAGGATGGTTTGTGGTAAGAAATCTCCGAAGAAAAAACTTGTTGTATCGCCGTAGTATTATGAGGCTGGCCCTGCTAGGCAAAATGCCTTCGTCGTGTTAGACGACGAATCCTCTGATTCTGAAACTTCTGTGAGGGATGCGTTATTAGATGACGGTTTGGTGCAAGTCTCTGGAATTTCCTCCAATCTAAGGTTATCCCGAGTCCGTCTCCATGAACAGAACTCTCGGTTCCCTGATAAGTATCTCGTAATGCAGTCAAATATTTATGGTAGGAGTGTTATTGTTGGAGATCGCACTGCCATAGCGGAAGGTATTCGGTTAGAAGAGGATAGAATTAATGCTATGACCGTGGATCATGCTTCCCATCAACGTATGGCTGCTAACCCTCCCCGGGTCAAAGTCACTATGCCGCCAGAAGGCACACCGGCTAATTATTGGCATCCCCGGGCTCGAGCTCATTTTGAGGCGTCGGAACGGGGGCTTGGGGAAAGTTCTCATTTTGACCCGCATCATTTCGCGGTGTAGCCGGGAGTGGGGAGCTTGATATGGATGAAGAAATTTTTGATGAGGTTCCTCCTGTGTCGGCCGTTCTGACCTCGTCTACTTTGGCCACAAAGCGTACTGCGACATCCCCTGGTAATACGGATACTGAGAAGCCATCTGAAAGTAGAGCGCCATTGAGGGAAGATTACTCTTTTCTCTGTGATCCTCTTTCGGAACGGTTAATTATGCGGATTGGGAATAATAATATCCGTGAAGAGGATGCTATCCGAGCCTTGGAAACTATTTATGGAAATTTTGATCCTTCTGAACTGTGCCGAGATCTGGGGGTGGAATTAGCACCACGCATATGTCTGATGCTGCTATATACAGTAAGGAGCTTGCCCTTTTGTTTGTAGGTTGTTACTAATGTTCATACCTTCTTATTCTTTTCTAACGATTATTCGGTTCCTTGGCAGTTTGGGCACACGTTCCACTAGCTGTGCAAAGATTACATGCTGCTTGGGGAGGTGCAAACTCATCACGATGCTTTGGTGAAAGAATTGTGCGCGATGATTGCGCGGAGTGAGATTAGTCGTGATCGTGCTAACAGTCGGGCTCGTGCTGCTGAGACTCAGAAATGCATTGCCTGTGGCGAAGCCTGGAAGGCCTTAGTCGCTGAAGAGGAGATGAAGAAGGAATTGGCTAGAAGCCAGGCTGAGACCCAACGCTTATGTGCCAGTAATCTTAGGTTAAAGCGTGAACGCAGTGCGTATCGAGAGTCCCTCGAAAATTCGGAAATTCAGAATGCGAAATTAACCGAAACTTTGGCTCGTAATGGGGTAATTGTATCTTCGCCTCATACCAAGGCAGGTGATGGTAGTTCTATAAGGGATAGTGATTTTAACTTCGATGGCTCTCCCCCATCATATGGTGGTACCCCAGTCGGGGCTGATATGAGTGGGACTATCGAGCCTTATGGCGGAAGGGCGCCCGTCTGGGCTGTCGCAGAACCGTACGTTAGGGAACGTTATAGGGTCCCACGTGCGATGCGGTATTTCCGGTTGTCACTTGATCCAGAAAGTAATAGTCCGAAATGGAGTAAATATCCAGAGGTTTTGTCTCCCCAGGGAATGGATGAACTTGCTGACGATATTTGTGTCGAGCCCTGGAAATTCCCCGAATTTGAAATGAATGTATCAGGGCTTGGGCCCTTTCATCGGGATGGTATTCGGGCCGAGTTATTCACTGATCTCGCGAGTAGCGAGTTTCTTTACGATATGTAGTTGTGTTGTCAGCTGCTGACATTTTTTGATATTGTAGCAGTTATTTCTATGTGAAGTGTGCCCCATGCTATTAACTAGGAGCCGCTTACATGATGTTTAATGAAAGGCATTTTACTTGCAGAAGTTCTATCTTGTGCAATTCTTTCTGCGATCATGAATATTCTATCCTTATCATATAGTAGTTGTGATAGCCCGATGAATGTCTGGTGTTATGGGCATGGAATTGCCTTATCTTTGGTAGGTGATTTGTTATCACTCATGAGTGAGAGCCATCCCTTTATGACAGGGTATGTGTTTCTTGTGGGTAGGGGTTCATCCCGTTATCACAGGGAACCCGCTACCGTCTTATTATAGACCCCGTTATCACAGGGGATATTTTTTCTTGTGGGTAGGGGCGCATCCCGTTATCACAGGGAACCCGCTACCATTTTATGATCGACCCCGTTATCACAGGGGATATTTTTTCTTGTGGGTAGGGGCGCATCCCGTTATCACAGGGAACCCACTACCGTTTTATGATCGACCCCATTATCACCGGGGATATTTTTTCTTATGGGTAGGGGCGCATCCCGTTATCACAGGGAACCCATTACCGTTTTATGATCGACCCCGTTATCACAGGGGATATTTTTCTTGTGGGTAGGGGCGCATCCCGTTATCACAGGGAACCCGCTACCGTTTTATGATCGACCCCGTTATCACAGGGGATATTTTTTCTTGAATCGACCCCGTTATCACATGAGATTTTTTCTTGGATTGGCCCCGTTATCACAGGGATTTTTTTTGAATCGACCCTGTTATCACAGGGGATTTTTTCTTGGATCGACCCTGTTATCACAGGGAATTTTTTCTTGAATCGACCCCATTATCACATGAGATTTTTTCTTGGATTGGCCCCGTTATCACAGGGAATTCTTTCTTGAGTCGACCCCGTTATCACAGGGGATTTTTTCTTGGATTGGCCCCGTTATCACAGGGAATTTTTTCTTGAGTCGACCCCGTTATCACAGGGGATTTTTTTTTTGGGTAGGGGCGCATCCCTTTATCACAGGGAACCCGCTACCGTTTTATGATCGACCCCATTATCACAGGGGATAGTCTTCTCGTTGTAGGTGACCCGTTACCGCCCCTGGGTAGGAGCCTTCCCCCTTATCATGCTAGTTTAAGCGATAGATTGGTGCTGAACCGTATCCGGTTGCCTACATATCCCGTGCAGGGAATTAAGCCTCGCGTAGTTCTTTACATTGCTAATAGTGATTGAAATGCTGAATTTCTTAAGAATAAAAACGCCTAAGGTGTTGTACGTTCCATGGCCTGGGAAGGGGCTCGCCATGCATGTCCTCGAGATAATAATAGCCTTTTGCGTTGGCGTGGGTGACCCTGTAGGGTCCATCCCAATTGGCTTGTAGTTTCCCCACGTGTTTACTTGCTTTCACACTTTTCAACACCAAGTCACCCACTTGAAAGCTTCGAAGGTGCACTCGTTTATCGAAACTTTTGGCCATCGGTGCTTTGAAGGCCACTGTCCGTTGGTAAGCTTGCTCTCTTGTGGAACCAATCATTTCTAAGTCCATTTTTCGGAGTCGTGCAGCATGCTGCGGGTCATATTCCGTTATTCTGTATGTTGGCATTCCAATCTCAACTGGGACTACTGCCTCAGACCCGTATACTAGTGTAAACGGTGCCTCTCATGTGGATGTTCTGGGTGTAGTCCTATATGCCCATAAAATACCTGGCAGTTCGTCGATCCAACTCCCTCCGGTGGCGTGTAGTTGCCGCTCCAAATATTGTTTTAAGAGTCTTGTTGGTGGACTCCACTTGTCCGTTTGCCTGTGGGTGGGAGACCGCAGCAAAATGTTGGGATATTTTTAATTCTTTGCACCATGCAACCATTGTCTTCCCCCTGAACTGGGTACCATTGTCCGATACCAAAACTCGGGGTAGTCCAAAGCGACATACGATGTTCTTCCAGTCAAAGTCTATCATATTTTTCTCCGTGATGTGCATTAAAGCTTCATCCTCCACCCATTTCATAAAGTATTCTACTGCTACTAAGAGAAAATTCTTCTGACGGCCATTGGTAGGGGACCAACTATATCGATTCCCCACTGATCAAATGGGCAAGTGATCTCTAGGGGCTGCATCAGTACAGCTGGCCTGTGTATCAGTTTGACGTGGTACTGGCAATTCTCACAATTGCGGCAGTACAGGGTGGCGTCTTGTCGTATCGTTGGCCAAAAATATCCATATCTTAATATTTTCTGGGCTAACGCTCTCCCTCCTGATTGATTTCCGCAACTGCCTGCGTGTATCTCCCTTAGTATGTACTGGGCGTCCGTTGGTGATACGCACCTCAGCAGCGGGCCTTCGAAAGATCTCTTATAGAGTTCGCCCTGGTAAATGGTAAACATGTATGCCTTGTGCTTCAGTCGTCTTTGGGCATTAAGGTCGGCCGGGAGAGTTCCGTTTGAGAGGTAATCATATATCTCACCCTTCCAACACGGCGTACTTGCAATAGGAAAAATAAACTCCACGTCGGCCCATTTTTTGTTGGCCTTAGTCACTCCGATCGCAGGCCTAGAGGTGGTCAGCAAAGTCACACGCTTTTCCACAAAAATGTCTGAGGAACTAGCGAATTTTGATAAAGCATCGGCCTTTGCATTTTCCGATCGAAGTATCTGTGTCAGATTGAATGTAGTGAAATCGGCCGCCAATTCCTTCAACTTTGCCAAGTATAAAACCATGGTTTCTTGCTTTGCTTCGAAGAATCCCGAGAAATGGTTAGCCACTAACTGCGAATCCGTGAAGACTTCCAAATGATCCGAACAGAGGGTCTTAGCCATTCTGATTCCTGCCAGAACTGCCTCGTATTCCGCCTCGTTGTTCGTTATAGGAAAGTTCAGACTGATAGCAAAATCAAATTCCCTACGATCTGGGGACGTCAGGTGAATTCCTGCTCCCCCACCGTTTGCTGTGGAAGAGCCATCCACATGAAGTAGCCATGCTGCGGTTCTCGAACTGGGACCAGGGTCCTGGCTTACAGGAAATATATGGTGGCATGAATGGTCTAAGCTGTTACCTAGTGCCTCCGCCATAAAATCGGCTAGCACCTGTGCTTTAATGGCCATACGGGGACGGTATTCGATCCCAAATTCGCCCAATTCTATGGCCCATTTTACCAATCTTCCAGAGATATCAGGATTGGTCATGATCTGGCGGAGCGGTCTGTCTGTCATGACCACTACTGGGTGAGCTTGGAAATAAGGTTTCAACTTACAAGCCGTCATGACGATGGCCAAGGCAAATAGTTCAATTTGCAGATAATTCTTTTCTGCTCCGTGAAGAACACGGTTGGCGTAATGAACTGGAGATTGCTTTCCGTTTGCTTCTTTCACTAATACTGTGCTAATGGCGTTGGCGGAGACCGCCAGATATAAATAAAGTGTCTCCCCTGGATCTGGTTTTGCCAGGAGTGGTGGTGCCACCAGATACTTCTTGAACTGTTGGAACGCTCTTTCGCATTCTTCGGTCCACTGGAAGTCCTTGGCCTTCTTCAAGATTTTGAAGAAAGGAAGACTCCGCTCTGCTGAGGTGGCAATAAAACGTCCCAAGGTTGTTATACTCCCCAAAAGGCACTGCACATCCCGTACCGAGCGTGGGGAGGCGAGATTCAACACGGCCTCTATCTTGTCTGGGTTGGCTTCAATTCCGCGCTCGTTAACCATATATCCCATAAATTTTCCTGCTGCCACTCCGAATGTGCACTTCTTGGGGTTGAGCTTCATCCCATAGTTCCTCATAATGGCAAACGATTCTTCCAAATGCTCCACGTGATCCTGTGCCCTCAAAATTTTGATCAAATTATCGTCCACGTATACCTCCATCGACCTTCCTATTAGGTGGTAAAACATCCTCGCCACCAATCTCTAGAACGTTGTTCCGGCGTTCCTCAGACCGAAAGGCATTACACGATAACAGTACACACCCGTGTCCGTAACAAAAGCTGTTTTCGGTTGATCCTCTGTTGCCATAAAAATCTGGTGGAACCCGCTCTTGGCATCCATGAAACTAAATAGGGCGCACCCGGCTGTTGAATCTACTAGAAGGTCGATCCTCGGCAACGGGAAAGGATCCCGTGGGCAATGCTTGTTCAAGTCTTTGTAATCCACGTACATTCTCCACTCTGCTGCTTTCTTCAGAACTAGGACGATATTTCTGAGCCACTCCGAATAACGCAATTCATAAATGTGTCCTGCTTTAAGCTTTTCCACAACCTCTTTCTCTGCTGCCTCGCTCTTCTCCTTGCTAAAATTCCTTTTCTTCTGTCGTATTGGTTTGGCCCGTGGATCAACATTTAGCTTATGCTCTATAATCTTCGGGTCGATTCCAATCAAGTCAGAATCGCTCCAGGCAAATATATCGACATTCCTTTTTAAGCATTCAATCAGCGCCTTCCGAATATCAGGCGACATTGTAGCCCCTATCTTCAACGTGTGCTCCGGTTGTTTCGGGTCGATCCCTATCGTAATAAAATCTCCTGCCGGCTCCATTCTCGGTTCATTCTAATAAGGAATAACTGCCCTTTCTATCTCGGCGCATTGCCCCTCATGATCAAGCCTCGACCTCTTGCCACTCTTCGTCACATTGGGATCTGTCTTGTTCAGTTCTTGCCCCTCGATACTTCGCTGCCTCTTCCCTGACATCTCGTCTGATGAGCTCCCAATCTAGAGAATCGTGGTTCCCACAGATGGCGCCACTGATTTGCTAATAGATCGTTTTACATATATATGTGAGTGTCGGTTACAAGTGAATAGTCCAGCAATACAACAAGTTTATCTCAAATCATGCCTACGCTAGGTATCTCATGTAGACTTGGTCCAGAACCTTTTGCTAGAGGTCGAGGATGAGTCTCGATATGACGTCGGGGATGAGTCTCGATGCAACGTCGGGGATGAGTCTCGATCTGACGTCGGTATGGGTCTCGATATGACGTCGGGGATGAGTCTCGATCTGACGTCGTTGATGGGTCTCGATATGACGTCGGGGATGGGTCTCGATATGACGTCGGGGATGGGTCTCGATATGACGTCGGGGATGAGGTCGTTATAGGAGGTTGAGTGATGATGTGGGCAGGACTATATCGAATGTCTATGTCGAGTATAATGTCGAATATCTCTATTCGATGTGATGCGGGAGGACCGAGGTGGAGAATTAATTGCCTTTCTCAGCGTGCGGGGCAGGATATTTATAGGCGCGGCTGGCCTATATCGAATCCTACATTCGATGTCATATCGGGTTTGATCCCCGATATGCTCGTTCATGGGCCGTGGCCCAGCATGTGCCCAAATGCTAGAAACCTCCATATCACTTTTTGATGAGGCTATTACAAAACAGTGTCTCATTTTCGGTGATGATGTATCGCGGAACTCCATAGCTATATATGATAGTGTTGCTGATAAAGTCAGCAACATTTTCTTTCTTTACTTCCTAGAGAGGTATCGCTTCAGCCCACTTGGAGAAGTAATCAGTGGCGGCCAAGATGTACAAATGTCCACCGGAAGACTTAGTCATAGGACCAACAACATCTAATCCCCATGCATCGAAAGGCCAAGAAGCCACAGTTGGATGCAGAGGTTCTCATGGTTGATGAATAAAGTGCTAGAAATTGGCAAGGTTGACATCGGCGCGTGTATTCCATGCAATCTATGACCATTTTGGGCCAGTAATATCCCATTCTTTTAATTTGAAAATGTAATTTTGGTCCAGACTTGTGAGCACCACATACTCCAGAATGAGCTTCTTTCATGGCTTGAGCAGCTTCGTCTTTACTTAGGCAACGCAAAAAGATCGCTTCGAATGAACGTCTGTAAAGAGTTCCTTTGTAATATAGAAAGCGAATAGCACGATGCCTAATATAGACTCTTCTACGTGGGTCATCAGAAAGCTTCTCATACTTCAAGTAATCGACAAAACGTTGCCTCCAGTTTTCCTTCTCAATCTCATAGACTTCAACAACATGGTTTTTTTCAATACTTCCTTCTTCTTCACTCATTGCGGATGGTATCACCCAACTTTGGCATATAGGAACATTGAACTTATTTTCAGTCATAACAAGTGTCAAACCAAGTTTCGCTAATGCATCTGCTTGTCCGTTCTCTCTCCTGGGTACATGTTCAATTGGTATGCCCCTTAGTTGTTCAACCAACTTTCAAGCATAGTCACGATATGGAAGCAATTCGGGTTTCTTCACATCATAATCACCAAGTAGTTAATTGATCACCAACTTCAAGTCTCCATATACCTCAAGATTCAGATGTTCCATTCCAATTGCTAATTCCAACCCCAATATGAGAGCTTGATATTTAGCAACATTGTTGGAACACTTTTGTGTAAGGGTGAAAGAGTAGGACATCACTTCTCCAATGGGCGTAAGAAAGATGATCCTCGTGCCGGCGCCTCCTTGAAGAGTGGCTTTATCAAAATACATCTTCCATGGTGGTGTAACTTCAACTATGAGAACATCTTCATCGGGCAAGTCATCAACTAGTTTCCATTCGACGGGAATCGAGTGGTCAGCTAGTAAGTCGGCCAACACTAGTACCACCTAGGGATGTATGTTATCTCGAACTATTGCAGTTACAAGTACCACCTAGCAAGTCGATCAGAGAGTTTCAGTCTTGACATGGCGTACTTCAGTGGATTGGCTTTAGAGACCAAACGAATAGTGTGAGCTTGAAAGTAGTGCTTCTACTTTTGAATTGTGAAGATAAGAGCCAAACACAACTTTTCAATTCAGGAATAGTTTAGCTCATTTGGCGTCATCCTTCGACTTAAATAGTACAACGCACTTTCTTTCCCATTATCATTCTTTTGGGCTAGCAATGCACCTACTAAACTTTCTTGGGCAGTAATGTATAGAATAAATGGGCGTCTGGATACTGGTGCAACCAACATGGGCGACTTCATCAGATTCGACTTTATATGCTCAAAGGCATTGGTGCAAGCTTCATCCCATTTGAACAGAATGTCTTTCTTCATGAGACAACTAAACGGTTGACATTGACCGGCTAGATTTTAAATGAACCTTCGAATGTATTCTAGTTTTCCTTAAAGTCTTTTGAATTCATGTATCTTTCGTGGCTCTGGCATCTTGAGGATTGCATCAATCTTAGCTTGCTTGATCTCAATTCCTTGTCGACAGAGAACAAAACCAAGAAACTTTCCAAACGTCACGCCAAAGGCACACTTCACAGGATTCATCTTCAATTGGTACCTTCGCAACCGCTCAAACACTTTTCTCAAATCATTAAGATGGTCTTCTCTTTTCTTCGACTTCACAACCAAACCGTCAACATAACTCTCAACATTCTTGTGTAGCATGTCATTGAAAATCTTTTGCATGGCTCTTTGATAAGTGGCACCTGCATTCTTTTGTCCAAACGGCATCACCTTGTAACAATATATCCCTTTTGGAGTTTGAAATGTTGTCAATTCTTCATTCTTTGGAGTCATGCGAATTTGGTGGTATCTGGAGGAGACATCCATGAAAGACAAGGCCTCGTGACCCGTGGTGACATCAATCATCAATTCTAGGATTGGTAATAGAAAGTCGTCTTTGGGGCATGCGACATTAAAGCCCCTAAAGTCAACGCAAACTCGAATTTGCCCATTCTTCTTCCTCACTGGGACTATACTTGATATCCACATCATGTATCTAACTTCTCGAATGAATCTGGCTTCAATGAGTGTATTCCCTTCAGCTTTAATCAAAGGGACCAACTCGGGGCAGAACCTTCGTTGAGCTTATTTGATTGGACGAGTCATCTTCTTTACAGCTAGTTGATGGAAGGTAACTTTTGGGTTTAGTCCCGAGATTTCCTTATAAGACCAAGCAAATAAATCTTAAATTCTCTCAATGGTGCAACATATGCTTGTTCTTCCTCACTTTTCAATAATGCACTGATGTATATTGGTCGAGGATCATTCTCATCGCCAAGGTTGATTTCCTTCAGTTCGTCAACTGTGTTCTTGACGCCTTCCTCAAGCTCCAGGGGTGCTTCTTCGGTATCTTCCTCTTCAATGTTCCCATCTTTCAGAGTTATATGGTGTGATGATCCTACACTCTCCTCATCATCTTCTTTCTCACGTTGAGCTTGCGTAAGGACAATTATTTGCAACTTAACTTTCATGCATTTATCGTGTGATATAATCAACTCATCATGGCGCCTCATGCGAGAAGGAACTGCACTTTGGAGCCTTTCTTAAAAACATGGATTACGATTGCCTTTTTGATGCCTTAATGAACATGAAAATCCCAACCTTTGATGCATGGGTCTTTTGTAAGGACAAGTCTCTTAAAGATCGAAGTTCGAGATAATGTCTTAGAAAATGGGCCAAGTCTATCAAAGGTTGATACTTGCGATAATTTTCCTTCAATTGTTGACAAATGCTCTTCTTCACCAATGTAATTGGCGTTGGCTCTTTTGATGGTGATGCGTATAGGCTCTCATGGAGGAAATCCTAGACCTGCTCGAGGATTTGGAATAACGGCTTCAAGAAGAAGTTTTCCCATGTGCAATCTTTCTTGAGGATTATAGCCAGCCTTGATCAAGAGTTTAAATGCTTTTGCATCATAATATTTTTCCACTTGTTCCTCGATTGAAGGATCATGTTCGACTTGATGGCCTTTTGTTGGGCGGACAAAACCTTTAAAAAGAGGAGGAGAAGATGGTGTCCTCATGTCAAGCTTTGTTAAAGGCATAATTAAATCTTCCAATGAGGCATCTTTATAATAGGGCACATCGCCTTGCATGGGGCTTCCGTCTAAAGAATGAGTTTCATCATTGCTCTTTTCACTTTCTAGATCATATGTCTCCTTTGACTCTTCAGGAAAAGATCTTTCTTAAACCTTTCGTGCCTTCATTTGTGAAATATAGTACTTGGCATCAGCAAAGTGAGATTCGGCTTCAGTGGATGGCTTGTCATCCGCGAGCACCTTCTTTGTTGTCTTGTATTGGCGATATTGAAAGCATTAATGTAGAGTTGAAGGGAAAACACCGTTCTCATGTATCCAAGATCGTACAAGAAGCATATTATATGAATTTTTGGCATCTATGATGTAAAATAATGCATTTGATGACATATCTCCCATTAGCAGCTCCAGTCGTATGATGCCTATAGCCCTTTGCCTCCCTGGTTAAATCCTTGTTCATTAAGTGACTACTTGTGAGATCTTCATTTGGTATTCCCATTTTTTTCATCACATGCAAAGGTAATATGTTGGCGGCTGAACCTCCATCGAGCAAGATTCGACTAACCCTTTGCTCACGACTGAATCCAGCTACAAAAAGTGGCCTATTGTGGGGCTTCGAACCAAGTAAAAGATCCTCATCTCCAAAGTAAATTGTTGCGGCACATTGGTTGGTGTTGATGGAAGTCTTTAGGCATGATTCCTTTGATGAGAAGTCTTGTACGTGAGTCACGTTGCATGACTTGTCAATGTCTTCTTCACAAAACGAACTTAGTTCCTTCTCTTTGCTTGCTTCATCCTCCAACGTTTCGAGAGAGATTGTTGTAAGATTTGCAGTCGCCTTAACTTCCTCTTATGTTTTCTTGCCTTCACGAGCCAATCGCATAACTTTGTCCTTGAACACAAAGCAGTCTTCAATATAGTGTCAAAAATCCCAGTAACATTGGAGTTAAGGAATGGATATTATTTTTCTTGCATCTCTTTCTGAGTCAACTTTGTTTGCTCCTTGTCTTGCGAGGAACTCTTCTTTTCGAATGTCGTAGATGACTTCTTCCCTTCATTATCCCTAGTTGAAATCTTAAGAGGTGCGGTAGTCACAGCCATGGAATCTTTAGATGGTGCCTTAGTAAAGAACTTGCCTCATTTCTTGGCTCCGGTCTACATTGTACTTTGGTAGGGTCACCTATAAGCAATCCATTAGATCCACTTGCAGTAATGCTCAACTTCATATCATGTGTTCTAGTTTCCAACTCTTCAAATGATCTAGGTTGAATACCTTGAAGTATGTACCGAAGTCTCCAATGCATTCCTTGGATGCACATTTCAATGGCCAAGGTCTCAGATAATCGATCTTTGCAATTAAGGCTCAATTTTCTCCAATGGTCGATGTAGTCAACGACGAGTTCTTCCTTCCATTGACAAGTGTTTGTGAGTTCAACCATGATGACAGTTCTTCGAGTGTTGTAGAAACGGTTGAGGAATTCTTGCTCTAATTGATCCCAACAATCAATGGACTATGCCTCTAAGTCAGTGTACCAGTCGAATGTATTCCCTTTTAGTGATCAGACGAATTATTTCACCAATTGATCCCCGTAAGTCCCCGCATTGTTGCATGTCTCCACAAAGTGAGCAACGTGTTGCTTAGGGCTGCATTTGCCATCAAATTGTTGAAACTTTGAGGGTTGATATCCACTTGGAAACTTCAAACTATTAATCCTTATAGTATACGGCTTTGAGTATGTGAATGAAGACTTAGAACTTCCTCTAATGTTTAACTTGATTGCTCCCATGATGAACTCTTTCAACTGCACAGCATGAATCATGTCGCCGAGAAGGACTTGAAGCTCTTTACTTGTGGACTTATCCTTTTTAGTGTGCCTGATAGACGTCTCCCTTTCCTCGAGATGTTGCAGGCACTTTTGTACTACGTTAGTTGTCTCAACAACTTCTCCTTTGCTTAGAAGTTTCTCAATCTTTGCATCTTGCTCAACAGTACGCCTCGTAAGCCACTCCATTGCCTTCGTTATTGCAGCGATTTGTTCCTCCAAAGTTGTAGCATTTGTTGCCATGGCGGGTGCTACATCTGCCGAGGTATGAGCTTTTGACTTAGTGCGTGGAGATGTTGGAGGAGATTGTTCATCATTGTCAGATTCTTCAAGAAAATCAAGTTCATCGCGTTGATCATTGTCGCGTGCAACTTCATCTGTCATATTTGCCTTTTAGTCTTCCTTTGATTGAGTCATTGATCGAGTCTTTATTGAACTCACGTAGATGCGTCTTCTTGTCCTTGATGAAAAGAGATGAGAGGGATTGACCCACTGAGCGTGTCTAAGTCTTTAAGATAAAAGACAAAAAAAAAAGTTGAACAAATAAAACTTGTAAATTTGATGAATTTATGGAGTAACAATCTCTTCAATCCTCTGATTCGATTTTACAAGGACAATTATTTGAATCTTAAATAAGTCTTTAAGGAAGTCTTCACTTCGATCTTCTCCAACGTACTTGGATGCTTGAGAAAAACGTTGATGCAGCTTGATATCAGATCAAAAAAAATTGATGTGGAATTTGATTTGAAGATTGCTGAAGAACGATATGATCTTCTCTTTAGTTCTTCGGATATTTGGACTTTGATCTTTTTTCAAGGGGCTGCGGTCTTCAAAAACGATTTTTCGAGGGCCTTGCTACTTGTTCTCGAATCTAGCGGACTTTTGGCTTGAAGATCGTTGAAGAACGATATGAACTTGGTGTCAAAATTGTTGAATTTGTTGAAGCTCTATTTTCCTTGGCAGAAGTGCGATCTTCAAGATGGTCATTTGATGGACTTTAAGCTTGATGGGGGATAAAACAGAGATCTTCATGGAGAACGCCTTGAATGCCTTGAAGAACGCTTGAAGATGGATGAACTTGATGGAAAGAAAACCTAGATCTTTTCTCTTCAAGACTTCTGAATATTTGTGTGTGGTTTTTCTTTAAGGGAGGTCTCTATTTATAGTTGTAGAACCTAGAGCCTCCTTGCTTGTGATTGGTCATTTTCTCTTCAAGATAAGCATTGATTGGATTTGGCTTATTTATCAAGAAATCTCTAGAACACATCATATTTCCACGTGTAGTAATGCGATTGGTTGAAATATGAAAATTTTGGACCGTGGATTGACACAACACTTTTGAGAGTTAAGCTGGAATTGCCTTAACTCTATTTTGATCTTCTTGATAATAAAAATGTGCAGCGAAAGTAAGAACACAAGAAGATATAATTTTAAGAAGTTTTCAATATTATTAAAAACTTCCGAGCCTTAGGCCAAATAACCATAAAGGTTTTATCAAAAACGTTCCTCACAACAATTCACTCACGCTCTTTGTTGATCGGACTCAACGAAGCAGACAAGTAAGAACTACTTAACTTCTATGAACTAGACTTAAGCATTTGATACAAAAACTTCGCAAAACAAGACGAAGACAATACAAAGAATGATTAATCTCTTGGATTGTTTAGCACAATTGTCTTGTCTTCATCTTGATGAACTTCACATCTTTTATAGATTTCTTGAGTCTTGAACGCCAAGATGTGTTGTTCACAGTTTTGGTAACTCTTGTTGTTTCCTTGTTGAAATTTGCCTTCTTTGTGAACTTCAAAACTTTCCTGAGAATGTGTTTCCATTGTTACCGATTTAACAAGGTAACACATCTTCTTCAATTCGCAGAATCCTGGAAAGAATCGCGTCGCAGAGAACAGCTAGCTTGTTTTCTTCTTTTGAAACCGTGTGAGTTGACTATTCAACTTAGCTTAAATTATGGAAACTTCAAGTAAGGAATCTTCCAAAGCTCTTCCTTATGATAAAGATACCTTCCTGGACATAAACATAAACAACTAAAACCGTGGAACTTGGTTAATATGTGAATAAAGGCAAAACTTAATTTTGGCAACAAAAGAGCAGTTTTCGCACAAGCTCTCAGCTTTCAATGCTATCCTCAATGTTAACCCAACATCGTCTAACATTGACTCCAGAAAACCCTGCACTTTCAAAATATATCATCTTTTCCACATGGCCTTGTTTGGGGTTTTTTTCAAAAATGGTCATTTATCGTGGCCTCATTACAAAAATAGTCCGTTATCGCGCCACTGTCTAGATTTAGTCCTTTATCGTGGTTTTTCGTCCAATTTTAGTCATCTGCCCAAATTTTCTACCGGATTTTAACCATTTTGGGGATTTTGACTAATTTGGGGCGAATTTGACCAAGTTTTGAGCAAAAAAAATTTAAAACCAAAAATAAATTTATAATTTAAAATATATAGTTTTTATAATTCAAATCCCAAAAAAAAATTTAAAACAAAAAAATTTGTAATTTAAAATATATAGTTTTTATGGTTGAAATCCCAAAAAAAAAAATTTATAATTTAAAATATATAGTTTTTATTATTGAAATCACAAAAAAAATTAAAAAACACAAAAAAAATTGAAATCCAAAAGAAACGTAAAAAACAAAAACAATATATTTTAAATTACAAATTTTTTGTGTTTTTTAATTTTTATTTTGGGATTTTAATAATAAAAACTATACATTTAAATTACAAATTTGTTTTTGTTTTTTACGTTTTTTTTGGATTTCAATTATAAAAACAATATATTTTAATTACAATTTTTTTTTGTGTTTTTAAAAATTTTTTTTTTGTGATTTCAATAATAAAAACTATATATTTTAAATTATAAATTTTTTGTGTTTTTTTATTTTTTTTGGGATTTCAATAATAAAAACAATATATTTTAAATTACAAATGTTTTTTTGTTTTTTTTTATTTCAATTAGAAAAACTATATATTTTAAATTACAAATTTTTTTTTTTGGATTTCAATTAGAAAAACTATATATTTTAAATTACAATTTTTTTTTGTGTTTTTTAATTTTTTTTGTGATTTCAATAATAAAAACTATATATTTTAAATTATAATTTTTTTTTGTTTTTTTTGTTTTTTGGGATTTCAACCATAGAAACTATATATTTTAAATTACAAATTTTTTTTTGTTTTTAATTTTTTTTTGGGATTTGATTTATAAAAACTATATATTTTAAATTATAAATTTATTTTTGGTTTAAAAAACATTTTGCTCAAAATTTGGTCAAAATCGCCCCAAATTAGTCAAAATCCCCAAAATGGTCAAAATCCGGTAGAAAATTTGGCCGGAGGACCAAAATTGGACGAAAAACCACGATAAATGACTAAATCTAGACAGTGGCGCGATAACGGACTATTTTTGTAATGAGACCACGATAAAGGACCATTTTTGAAAAAAAAAAAACCCTTGTTTGATTGGTCAAAACGCATCATCATTTTTCAAATGGCTTTATCTGATTGGTTGTAATACTCCATCTTTTCCATGTGGTTTTATTTGATTGGCCAACAATATATATATATATATATATATATTAGAAAATCAATTTATTTATCTATCTTTAATTGGAATTTAATTTAGTAAAATTCCAAATAAAAATAAAAATATTAATTTAATTTCAAATAATTAATTTAACATTTGTTAATATTTAATTGTAGGAGACAAAATTAATTTATCTAGCGAGTCTCCGACGTTTTGCTCTCTCACCAAACCACTCGATTCGCCTCTCGAGTCGTCACTCCTGTCGCTTCCAACGTCAACCGACAAACTCGCATTCTGATTCGACATTTTGCTTACAAACTGAAAATAAAATCAAATACATAATTGAGTATTCTACTTCGATTCTACAACACGAGCAACAAACAACGAACAATTGCAATTTAAAGAGACCTACAAAATATAACCATACTACATTTAGGGTTGACGAGATCAAGTGGTACGCACTTCGAAGACAGGAAACCTGCAAGGCATAAACATACATGTCAGAAAAAATCACAAAGTTTTCTAAGTAAGACGGTCAAACAGAATAATTGTCGAACAATATAACTATCGAACCAGAGATTCGATGCTAAGGGAACGATCGAACGCATACCAGTTTAACACTCCTCAAGCTAGCTCACGGTTTGGATGTAGGATTGCAAATGAGCCTTTCACTCAGTCGTACACCTATATATAGAGGAAATACGGCCCACAGCAACAGCTAGGCCCACGTACAGAACAATCGAACCGCTCATACTCGACACTTCCCAATATGGGGGTATGTTTTGAAACCAGATATTATTATTTGGCACCAATCCTTCGGATTATGACTCTCAAATGGGGGACATGTTTGAAGCCACATACCATATCTTTTGTTTCATTTCTTCTGAAACAATGACAAACACTTTTTGGATTATGGATCTTATTATTTGGCACCCGATCCGTCAGATTACGACTCTCAAATGGGGGGCATGTTTTGAAATAAAGCGCTCTCCTATCTCAAGAACGTCAATAAGCATTCTTAAATTTGGCACCCGCTCTTGAATCAAGACCGACTCTCAAATTGGGGGGACTATATGGTAGGCGTGTTTTAGGTAGCTCATAACTGAACGGTTGGGCCGGCCTGGCCCATTAACAGCCCAAAAAAAAAAAAGTCGAATCAAGGTGGTTCGACCATTCTTGGACAATCGAACGGAGACGTTCGATTGTTATTGCATTTTCGGGGAGCGAGTCCCGCATTTCGAGGTCTATATATACCCCGGATCTCGAGATTCACATCAGATCATTGATTACTATTCACCAATCATACATCAATCGAATCAACCGTTCGATTGATAGTGCAGTTCGAGAGCTCTTCAATTAGACCGATCTACTCTCCCATTCGATCGTTATCAATCGCTCAGTCCCGTTCGAGAGTCTGAATGGTCGAATGCAGGCATGTTCGACTATCCTGGAATTCGACAGTAATTTTAGCATCGACTCATCCTATGTTCGATCATTTCCAGTTCGAATATTCAGGATTATTTTAGTCATTCTAGGCTTCTTACCGTGTAATCGGTGTTCTGGACAAAGTTGGTCCATTTTCTTATAATTGACTAGCATAGTCTGATTTATTTTAGGCCTGATTATTCTGTAATTTCAGTGTATTGTAACTCAGACGAAATATCGACAAATTGCTTTTGAATCAATACCTTTACGACTTTACCAATAAGAGATCTGAAACTGATATTACTTTTGTAATATTCTTTTTGCAATACATACACTCTCACACAACAAAGGTAGCAACACAAGGAATACCAGGAAAATAAATGTAAGTATCTTACAGTCTTTGATTGCGAAACTTATTAGAAGATGAAGGAAAAAAAATAAAAATACACATCATAGTCATGATCTTGGAGGTTTTTCTAGCAAAGCAGAGAAGTACACTTCATCCTTAGACTTAGGAGCAATAGTCCATTTGTGCTTTATGTACCTGAACTGCAAAAACATGTACATATAATCATCCAACTCTTTCCTCTTACAAAAGAACCTATCAATCCACAGCAGTCCCCCGGGCCTCAACACGCGATCCCAGTCAAACAATATGAAATCCAACAGCTGCAAATCGATCCATCCGTCCATGAATCCAGCCGTGTGAATCAAATCCATCGTGTTATCAAAGAACGGCAACCGTTGATTCAATGTCACATACAAAGGGATCAAACCCCTTAATGCAATCATCTCATTAAACGGCGCTCCCAAGTTTAAGGCGGTTGACACGATCGTCACGTTCTGTTCTCTCATCCTCGCAGCAAAAGTCCCCGTCCCAACGCCAAAATCAAGCCCAATTCTCACCTCCCCCGGCTTGATTCTTAGAACGTCGTCTATCAAAAAGTCTACAGGACTAGAAGTGTTTGTTACCCATTTAAGCTTTTCCTTTTCCACTTCAAAACAACCGACGCATTCGAAATAACCCCTCTTAGGATTCTTGCTAGATAAACACTCAAAGTTTCCACACTGATAATTGCTCCACCTCACATTTCTTCCATCTGGCATATTCCAAAGAGACTCGTTAATAGGATAAGGCTTTAAAGAAAGCTTGGAGGCCCTTGCCAAACACCTTCGCCGCGGCAGAGGATCACACCCCTCAATCATAAGTTTCTGTCCCAAGATCCAATCATCCTTGCAGGATGACCCAATGTCGTAATCCATGTACGCTTCCAACTCTTTCTTCATCAACACGCACGAATGTCCAATCGTGTTGTATATTTTCTCCGTTCCATATAAGTTGATTCTCCCAACTCTGTTCTCTTTAGGGGTTATGTACTTCCGAATTTCCTCGACCACAAAAGTGTTGATCAAAGGGTCCTCTTTGAGAGTTCCATTCTCGATGTAATTCTCATCGATTCTTGGTAAACGGATCTGCCTAAGAGCGATGTGAGCGGTGTAGAGTGGACTAATGACCTCATCTTCCAAAAACTTCTTGTACTCCAATCTTGAAATGTTGGTTTTTGTTAAATCTTCTCTACTTTTCTCCAATCTTTGCACGGTGGATTCGAGCTTCTCTTGCAGGTTTTCCATCTTGTCGAGCACTTCAGATATCCTGGATTTTAGCGCTCTGACATCGATGTTGTCGTAATTTTCTTTGGAACTATAGAAATGGCGGCACAGGTCCTCCTTATGCAAGAAGTATCCTGCTTCATAGAACCTTGATAATGTTGATAGGCTCACAATTATAACTAATCCTCCAAACATAATCTGAAGCCAACCCATTATTCTTCCCAATCTACACTTTGGAAAACATGACCTCCTCATCTTTTTTAACTTTCCCAAACTAAATCCAATTTAGTGTCGATCAACAAAATAACTAATCTGTTTTCATATTACAGCTAAGCTGTCAAAACTTATTTGCTATAAGGAGATGGGGGCAACATTAATGATATAATCAGAGAATGGAAAAGAGTGCAAGTTAATACCAGTTCGGATACTAAGAACTTCAAGAGCAGGAGAAAAAGTTAAACTTTGCTTAAAAAAGCTCTTTTTCAGTAACTTTAGAGCTGGAAAACCGTAAACTAAAAGCATGAAAAACAAACCCAAACTCAGGCTCAAAATATTACTTGTGGCTGCATGGACACAGGAGCTCACATGGATTTTGCTTGCAGCGTGGTTTATATGTGGTTATTTAAAGAGATTTACGTAAGTGTTTAAATATTTTATAATGGGCGTTGACGGACGAGGCATGCAATGCATGTTCATCCTTGCATGTGTTTGCGTAGCGTTGACCAGGAAGGAGTGCCGGAGAGTTTACCATTCATATAATGTGACAAGAGACCTTAAGTTTTCAAGGATTAATATCATTAGATGCAGGGCACATGGAGCAAATTGCAGTTTGGAAAATGCTTTATTAGATTTTATTCAAATAAAGTATTTCAAAAATCTTGTGATTTATATCATGCTAAAAGCCTTGGTTTCTTACACTGACGCATCTTGTGAATAGTTTAGAATCTAAAAGACAATGATTTATAAGTTCAGAATCCAAAATGAGCTTGTGCACGTTTCAAAGCTTTCATAATTTCCTATCTAATCAGTGTCCTCTACCACAACGACTATAACAACCTAGATTACCATACGCAAGTAAACTCTCCTTGAACCACATTATAAATGATAAACCATCCTCCTCAATGTCACGTCATAACAGACAAAGAATATCCCTCTTTTCTTTTGCTCGAGCGACTAAGACCTGATGATTGGGTAGACCCAAATTCATATATATTTCTCAGCAGCTTCAATTATGTGACTTGATGAAATCCATCATTACCAATTGAACCTGCAGTTGAGACAAAACCCACCTCCCCCTTCTGCATTTCCAACCACACGAATTCCAGACTCTTGACCCAAAGTAGAAACACAACTTGACCCAAAGAAGAAACACAAAATAACCCAAGTTCACAGGTCTGGAGCCTAGACCATCAAGTCTTAAGATCTATTTCAAGTCAAATCCATCATGTATTTAGGAATGAGAAGCTAAATGCATACAAAAACGAATAGAAATCAAGAATGCCCTTCTCACGCCCAACTCACCAATACCCCACCCCTGTCAACCACAACCAAACCCCTCTTCCTACCTCAAGCAGCGACTGCAATTGTGCACCTCACACGTCAAAGCAGAGTATATAGACCAAAAGTCGAGTCCCAGTGGGACTAACTGACATTATCCGTTAAATTTTGACAGTTATTGAAGAATGTAACAAATACATGTTGTGTCCTGTAGAATCCTTACACGTCAAGAGAATTACGACTTACCAAACTTCAAAACTGCTCCTTCACCAGAAAACCATCAAATATCCATACACTCACATTGCTAATGTACAAAATCAAGAAGAATTACAGCTATTATATGATCTATATCGCCAACGGGAAACCTACACAGCTCACTTCTGACACAATATCAAGTCCTCTATCGCTAAGGATACTGCTGAGTTCTTATTCCTCCCAAAAAGACAATAGAATATGACACCTATATATAAGTAAAACTGAATGAATGAATATCAAAATATGCATCATCCTTTCGATTATGCATCGCCATTTTGTTCAGAAGGTGGCGTTCCAGCAAGCCACCCCCACACGCCTCCTGAACTCTGCCTTTGTCTTGCATCTAGTACAGCTTGTTCAGACGCAGCCTTCTGTCTCCGGAGGATTTCAAGTTCCTTTTGCAAGGTCTCCATTGTTTGTAGCTTCTGTCTTAGCTCAGCAACATCTACCTGTAATTCAATCAATTAGAATTTACTACACAAGTTAAGGGCCCCAGCAAATAAATGCAATCAGATAACTTTTGAAGCTTTTCATTGCAACTAACATCTAAAGTAACTACAGAGAACTCTGTAGTTGGTAATAGTTGCACTGCATTCTTCGCATGGCATGAAATACCTAGGTTCAAGAGTGCATACTATGAAAGATAATATATCTTAATAGTACATGCACATATGCTACAAGTATATAGCGACGTCCCAACATGCATGTCATAAAGCCCAACGTGATAATAAAATATCCCAAAAGGCATGAGGCACGTTATTATAGCTTTTAACTGTATGAATCTACACAGCGTATCTTCCAGATCCTCAAAAACATGGGTTAGAATAACCAAGGAGGATAACACAGAGGCCCATCTCAGCTGGAAATGTACGTAAACACACATCAAATGTCTTGTTACCCCATTTTACATTTTCTGGCACGCACAAAATTTTTTGTTGCAAGTTAGAAAAAGAAGAGCAGTAACGATCTTGATATGGCTCAGTTATATACGTAGTTGAAAGAATGTCAATTTAATTAGTAAAAACCCAATGCTCACACATTTCCTTTTTACTGAACATTCACAATTCATGATGAGTAGGCCTTAATTTGCAATATGACACAGACCTCAAGTTTGAAACATCTGGATTGTTCGCCTGCCAGCTGGCCTCGCACAGATTGAAGTTCCTGCAATATCATTCTTACTTCATCAGGATGAAAGACATACTTCGGTAGTGATGTATGTGTAAGACAAAACTCATAATTGCTATGCTCATATTAACAAACTTTAGGAAAAAGAACGAGCTTCTGATTCCTAATTTAAGTTAAGAACATGACTGTACAATAAGTCAATAACCATATCATAGTTTACGTGATGTGTAACTGAGATAGGAGAATTGGTCCATCATGGCATTTATTTTTCTAGGAACACGACCAGCTTATAATAACCCCAAAGCCACTTCACCGTACATCACTGAAATAGCAAGTAAAAATTACCTTGTACAAGTCTGTGTTGCGAGCTTCTGCTTCCACTAAATCCTGCTTTAGTTGGGAAGCCTGCGACTTTTCTTTGCTCAGAGAAGTTTCCAGTTCTTCTTTTTCTGCCTTAAGCGCTACTAAAACACGTTCACTTGTCTCTTCAACCTTAATACTCTGTAAACGCACAGATACTAAAATTTATCAAGCAGATGAGCTGCAACCAGATGTAATGGCTATTTATTAAATACTTGAAATAACTCTTATTACAATATGAAACGATACAATTATGCTCAATGAAATATAGAAGAGATGGGTTCATGAAAACAGCACTAAGAAAGGTAAAGATGTCAGCCTAATGAGACACTCACCATTAACACAAGTGCTATTTTAACTGTTGAAAAGAATATATGTAGTCGTGCATAGCCACAAACAAGAAGAAAAAAAGGTGAGTTATGGTTCTACATATATAATCATAGCTAGAATTAACAAAAGAAGAACATTTTTCCCTCTTCGGTTCTAAAGTAAAAAGACATTTAAAATGCAGATGAAAATTTTCAAATCACCATTAGTTAGAAGATTCATCATTCAATGACAACCAGCAATTTTTACAATAGTATAAAAACTGTGTCCGCGCATACAGGTGATGCCATAAACACAATCCTTAAAAATTAATTCTATTGTTAATGCATCTCAAAGAGGAAAACTTGTAAACAAAGAATTTCCATTAACTCAAGAACTTGCATAGATATAGAGATGTTGAAATTGTTTCCATGCTGTTTATGCAATATAATGCAAGACGAAAGCAACATGACAATTATCGTGAGTTTTCAAATAAATGCTCATGAATTTGGTTCTATTTCAAAAAATAATCAAATCCTATGCATGTATTCTCCACAACTATTAGGATTGTGTGCATGAACTTTGCAAAGATGGCAAAATACACTGAAATACAGCTGTGCAATAAACTCACCCTGGGTTCTGAATCAGTATTGTCCATAACAATTTCCCTTATTTTTCCTTCTTGACCAGTCCCGAGCTCAGATTCCCCGTCTCTGGTAGCATTTGTTACATTCTGAACAGCTGATACGCTATCAGGCACAGGTGTTTCAGTCATCTTTGATTGTAGAGTTGATTTATGACTTGGTTTAAGTAAATTGACCTAAAGACAGCAAGTTAGCCACATCAAGGAATTGAACAGAAGAAATTCTTTTCAGAGGCAAAAAGGGGGGGAAATGTGCTATTCTGAGTTCTGACCTCATTGTTGTACCTTCCATTATACCCTCCAAAAGCAACCAGGATATCTTCACCGTTATAGGAGCTCAGGACCAAACTTAAACCCTACAAACATTTACCGGTTATTATTCACCACCTGTTAAAATAAGCACTACCAAAAAGAAGACTCTGGTTAATCCAACATGACAATAAGCCTTATTAAATGTAGTTGAATTCTATCCTCGTCGCTTGAACTTGGACTTCTAGGCCCCCCTCTCCCTCTAACAAGACCGTCAAAGCCTTTCAGAGAGAAATATGCGGGCTCTATATTTTTACATAATATCAAAGCTTACCAAAGTCGATGATAGGTTTGCCAATTATCTAATATACGTGATAGGATATGATGCTCATATGACCTACACGTGAAGGGGCGTATTGAGTTCTATCCCACATCGCTTCAGAACAAACTTGAGCATCTGCTTATTAATGATTTCCTCCTCTCCCTAAGGCCTTTTAGAAAGAATATGAGGGGCTCTATATTCCTAGAAATCTTTTTTGAAATTCCATTACATATAATCATCAGAGGACGAAATTGCACTTTCCAATGTACTCATTAAGAAACAACAGCGGACGATAACAACCTGCTCTGCAGCTTCTGAAATTGGGACAGAGCCTCCACATACTTGTAGAATCGAGAGAATACTGGAAAAAACATTTCAAGAGTACGAAGTTGCTCCCAAGAACAGTTTTAAAGGACTTCATTCTACTTAAGTGACGAGGGACTAATGTAGACTTGACAGATTTACACAACAGAGTGAACTATCAGCATTCGAAAAATGTTCCTACAACGAATATATCAACCAGTAGAATATTGTTTATCTCATAGCACATTTAAGCTGGAAAAATTTAAGATAACAAATATCCTAATCTCAAAATTCTTTTATCTTTTTGGAAGTAACGATAAGAATCTGTAAACTAAGAGCTGAGAGAAAGGTAACAGTAAAATGTGAAAGCAAAGAGAAATCATACCCACAAACAGCTGAAGTCCAATACATTAATCAAAGGATCCTCAGTTCTTAAGGTGACAGAATGAGGAGAGGGCTAAGTATTAATATGAAATAAGCTAAGTATAGAGCAAGCTAACTTTCTGGCCACTCAAAATTGAAACTGGGAAAAGTGTGAGGGCACACAAAATAAAGACATGAGCAAGAAGGGTCCTCTAACAGGAAAGTAAGCTAGCAAGGCTGACCTCATGATCCTTTCGCACCTTCAGACAGAAGCAATAATAATAAATCAAACCATTACATTTCTGAAATGAGGATTCCTTTTTTCTTCTGAAAGCCATATTTGATAAATATACACTTCACAAGTAATTCTAACTTATAATAGGAGTTGACAAACTAAATGAAAGTCGTTAAGAAACTTGCATTCTGACTTAAATTATCTCCTAAAAAAAATTAGAGGATAATCATAAGCAGGGTTCAGCATTAAAGTATCACCTAAAATGAAGTGAGCGGATAGGAAGTTTGCATACTCTTTAATGAGATACTTGATGACATATAATCATATTCTGAACCCCACCAGCTAAGATTGCACATCCTTGAACTATTTACTGAAGCTCACATGCCTCCAGCAAAGATACATCTTATAATTTAAGGTAAGAAGACTAAACTTTATAAAATACTTCTACCAGATTCAGTAGAGAAGAAATTTATTTCTACCAGATTCAGTAGTGAACAAATTTATTTTGCAACATGCTACCAATTCTCCGTTAAGATCAGGGCATTGTAATAGAAGTCTGATACATCACCCTAACGGTCAAATAGTAAGAGTACATTACACAGAAATCTACAGAAAGTGGGGGACTATAGAGTGTGTCTTGATTCTATTGAGTTTCACAACAAATTGATTACCTCGCTGGCAAGTGGAACACGTCCTTGTACAGTAGTTACAACTGACCATACCAATGTAGACATGTTGAGAACAACAGTTTCAGAGACTCCTGCAAATGCAAATTAGAAGGTCCAAGTTTGAAAAGTACTAGGAAAGTGAGCAGGAGGAGCTTCATGCAAAGTAACTGCTTTTGAAAAAGAATAGTGGAAAATAGATTTGGCAAATATTTTCCCAAATTACCGAATTAAACAAATTCCTAAAGGAAGCATGCATTCATGGAATTTCGAAAAAGAAACTCAACCAGACACGGAATTGTTCGAGTTTAGAACCAAACTCATCGATTACAAAGTTTTTTTCTTTAGAAGCATGTCATGCAAGAAGGATCATCGAGAAATAATACTCTTGTACCTCCTTTAAGAATGGGAGACATTCAAAGTTTTTCTAAATATCACGTCATAAGACTTGATGTATTATTCCTTGAAAATCATGGAAATGATAATTAAATAATGTTTAAGAAAAAATGTTTTCATATAAGGAAATCTGTCGGGAATTATGTGTGCGAGGTCTACCGTAGAAGCCATTCATTTGTTCCACTAACTCATTGGATGTTTTCAATAAAGGAACATGGATTTGCATATGGTCTTCGTCAATTAAGACATACTACTAAAAGAGAGATTATTATGGTGAACACAAATGCAAAATACAGTCCTAGTTAAGTAAGGTAATATATCAAAACCACATATGATGCTTGTGGTGATAAATGTTCGTACCTATAGTGGCTTGACAACGGTCTTCCCAATGGCTATTGCTTATGTCGAGAATAGACTTTTAAATCCACTTTGTTTGTCAAATTATAGTGATGGATAAAAAAACTGACGATTTTTTCCTAATGCAATCTGGGAATCTGACTTTCAGATTAAGGTGGACCAAATCTGAGAGTAGGAAATGCAGGGTTGGCAGGATCCAAGATAATAATGTTGCGACAATGGATGAACAAAAATTACAAGTGAGCACCTTGATAACTAGGCTCTATAATCCCCAGTTGGATGGAGAACTGACAATGATGTCAGCCATAGAATTCAAGTGACTTATTGAAATTCAATAGCACCATAGGCATTCCATAAATTTATGATACAACTGAAATAAAAGTTCTCTAGGACTGCTTTTGGACCTGCATCATGATATGGTTCTACATGTTGACTTTTAAGCACCATTATGATCTTCTAAATGTGATAGATATGTGCATATTACTACTTTGGATATGCGATATCATGAGAAGAGATATTTCACAAATGAAGATATTAGCACCAACTATGTGTAACCCTAACAAAAGAGAAGATGCAAGAAAGTTGTTTACGGTGGTTCAATCGTGTGTGATCTAGACTTGCAGGTGTACCATTATAAAGAAGTCTCAACAAATAGTAATGCTTAGAATAAGAAAGGAAACAACGAAAAGTTGAATGGAGGTGGTAAGGAATGATATTATCGTCAAAGAACTCGACCAAAATGATTGGCTTCTATTTTTCAACAATTCCTGATAGGCTTACATAGCCTACCCAATTAATTAGGACTAAAGGTCGGTTGATGGTTGTTGTGGTTACTGGTTAGCATGGAAAGGAGCTTAAACAGTCTTCATGCAAACTCCAAAAACCTTAATACTCCATAACATACAACACCAAACAACCCTAAGTAAACATATTAATTTGATGGAACTTAAGCAGATGAGAACTTAAACATAAATTAAGAGTAAGATTTCATTGCCAATAACAAAATTAGGTATGAATGAATACCACTTTTATTGTCCCCTCCGCCGACAATGAACCAGTTCTCTCCCACTGTCACACCAGCATGGCCAGCTCGCGGACTAGGTACCTCACCCTGTTGCGTTGGTCTTGACCATTCCATCTACAGCATCATATAAAACAAAAACAAAAAATATAAAATTTCATGAAGCATTAATTTGAAAACTGAGTGTTACAAGATTAATCAATTATCTCACAGTTTGAAGATCAAGAACATGCAGATCATTAAAACAGGTGGCATGTGAGCCTCCACCAAAAATGAGAAGGTAACGGTCAGCATGTACTGCCGCAGCATGATCAGATCTTGGAGAAGGTGGCACCCCTCTACAGAATGATTGACAATTAGGAGCAAATATAAGCTAAAATATCAACAAAGAGATACTATTATTATGAAATTAAACCCAAAATGACCAATTGGAACTGTAACATCATAATCTTTTTTGGTATCAGAAAAATGGGCAAAAGATTCTGAAGCACAATATTCTACTAAGGATTTTTTGAATAAGAATAAACATGTTTTACGTGTACAAGGCAGAAAGCCCCAGTAAACACTCAAAAAAAAATGCAATAAACCCATGTGAAAGATACATTGACACAAAATGACCTATACGCAGAAAATAAGAAGGGAACTTTTAGCCTTTTTTTTTAAGAAATGCAGTGGGGTATTTAGCCTATTTATCTTTCACAGGGGGTTTTATTTGTCCATTTAGTGGGGAGGGGGAGGGGGAGGGGGGAGGGGGGATACTGTTAGCTCTATACTTAAAAGAAACATACACTGTCTCCATTTCATCCCAGGTCATGCTCTCCAAGTCCAGAATGTGCAGGTCGTTCAAAAGAGATCTATTTGCATCTTGCCCACCGAATATGACTACAGTGGTTCCCACAAGGGTAACTGACTGGCCTCCTCGAGAGACCTACAAGCACAGACAAAAATGAGAATTTCCTAGTAACAATCGTTGTAAACATATTTATTTACAAACAAAGTTATAAGACCCCCTACAAAACTTTTGTAAAGACAAACATATCATACTCAAAGAACATAAATATGGCATTTGCAAGAAGCTGTGCAGGAATATGAGGAATAAATAATCTCTCAAACTATTACTTTCAAATTCAAAAATTATCATGAGATAAATAAAAATACCGGAGGCTTTCCATAAGTCTTGAGGGTCGACCATGTCGAAGTTTGCAGATCAAACACCTTTACTGCATTATAGATATGCAACCTAGTTAGCTTCAAAATATTCTAACTTTAAAACAAGGAGGTTACTTCTTAGGGAAAATAATAGTATAGTGTATGTACAAAATCTCAAGTAAACTTCCGATGTCAGACAACCTTTAACAAATACAAGACAGGAAGCCATAGCAACTAGCAAAAGCCTATTTTGGTGACTATTATAAGAAGTAACTAAAAAAAGTTGGTTTTTCTTTGGAATAAAGTTCTTATTGTACTTATATAGTTAATGGGTTTCATAAATAAAAGATTCAAATTTTCACCACAAAATGATCCAAATATCTCTGTGAAGAAAGTTCTTAATAGCACAAAAAATTATTGTTCCAAGTACTTCTTCAGACTTTTATTTGCATCATAACCAATTCAGAAAAGCTACAGAAAGAAAATACATATATATATATATATATATATATATAATCACTTTGTCTCTTCCATGTAACAAATAAAAACATAAAAGAGATAATAAATCACCAGTAAGTAATCTAATAATAGAGTTTAACCTTGTAAAGTTTCAGAAGGATCTTTGACATGTCCAGCTACTGACAGAAGCTTATTTCCATCCCACGGTATCTGGAAAGATGTAATGCCAGCGTGTCATACTAGGAAAGAGATCTTTTATTGATTAAAAGAGTATTATAACTTCATTGCATAGTAATCTGCTGGGGCTATCAAACTGTTTTTATGACTGAAAGATAAACCAATTGTTCCGTACTAACCAAGGAATGGCCAGCACAGGGATTTGTCACGTCACCTGTCCCTGCTCGAACTTCAATTTTGGACCAAGCCCAACTTCTCATATTCAGAACCTAATGCCAGGAGAAAGAAAACTTACAAAACGCTTAATAAACAGAAAGAGGCGACCTGGAATACTATTAGCACAATCCTTTTGTATTCACAAAAATCCTTTCGGCTAAGGACGCATAACATGCAGGAATAGTACTATCAGCACTTGCACATGTAACATATACAGCAACAACATAGCTAAATTCAATACCTGGAGATCATTCAGATAACGACCATTATTGTTTCCACCAAATATGTACATCTTATCATCAATAACTGCAGCTCCATGCTGTAAGTCAAGTTGTATGGAAAACAAGCTATGGTTAGGACTAACATACAATAAAAACAAATACATTTGTGTGTGTGTGTGTGAAAGCCAGAAGCAAATGGAATTATACTTCATATCGGGCTTTTGGACGCGAGCCAGATACTGGAGGTCCAACCCATTGATCATATACACTAACTACTTCAACACCTTCAGATACGACATCCTTATCCTGAGTTTGCAAATGGCTACCGTTTTCAGTAGGAATAGTCTTTGTCTCTGGCAAAATATTGGCACTCTCGGAAACCTCCACGACATTTGAATTTTGCTGAGCAAGCAAGGGGAAAATGATAATTTAGGGGAAATAGAAAGTTTTAATAGAGAGAAGCAAGGGCAGTAAAAAGATAAACTATTCACTTTCCAGTTCATGTTTTTTTTATAACCAAACCAAATCATTTAGTCAAACTCACATTCATTTCTACATCTACAACAGGCTCTGACACAAAATTGGAAGCTCTAGAATACCAGCCTGGATCTTCTTCCTGTTTAACCAAGGGAGACATAATATGTTAATGCTACAATCAAGTTGCATTATCATATTTACAGTAAATAACTTAGTACTGACCTCCAAAATTTTAACAAATAGACGCATTGCCTCTGTGGAAGCCATGTTTCCAAGTCCATTCCAGCTAAATACAAGTAAAAGAAACGCAATTGTGATACATTATTAACACACTCAGGAAAGCATAAACATATAGAGTTGCTTCACACATTACATTAATGGGGAATCTAGCATGAAACCAATCAAGTCTCTTTCATCAAAAGATAGACAACTTGATGTGTTGCAACAGTAGAGAATTACTATTGGATTCTAGTTTACCAAGACTGATACACAAAACTACAGACCCACATAAATAATTAAAGACTAAACTTATCCACCACTGTAATCGGGATAAGATACAGCTGTATTTTGAGCCATCCAATACCAAAAATAGCTGATTTGATGCAGGATCCGTGTTTGAGCCCTCAGAACTGACATGACCTTCCAAGACATTACCCAAAAGAATAAAAGAGTAAAGTTACATATGCATCCTAACATGCATCTCTTATTGTACAAGTTTCTAACTGTGACTTATATTACTTACGGTGAAGTAAGAAATGAGAATTCTGTATCATAGTACCTTCCGTTCATAACTTTTTTCTTTCCTATGAAACAACTCTAATCTCTTAAGACTATAAACCAGCATCTATTATTCTAATGTATGTCAGAAACGGTTTTTTTTCTCTCCATGAAGCAAATAGTCCAATTGTGATATAATGTTACTTTTCAGTCCGAACATTCTTTCTGTGAAACAACTCTGAGTTTTCAGATTCTCCAAGATAATTAAGTTGTAGTTAAATAAGAGGAGAAATACGAAATAACATAATCAGTTTCAATTAGAGTGGCTCCACAGATCAAAGAAGGTGAACATATTTTAAGGTAAACAGAAAATGGATGGAGATTTCAGTTTGGCTGGAATAAAAAATAAAGCAGATTCAGCCAATTATATGAAACGAGGTGAAATGAAAGAAATCTGAGTCGTTGTGATCTAAACTTTAAGATGTCCCTTACCAGGCTTTAGTGGAAAAGGATATAATGTGAAGCTAACCATCATTGATAAGGTATCAGGTTTGGCAAAGATAATTGAACATAATAATGATAATTTTCACCACTTAAAAATAAATGGATAACTTGTTGAAATTAGTTTAGCAGGCTCTTGCCATGACTTGCCTATCAAATTCTAACATGTGAAAAGAACATGGTCTATCGTTGCCTATAATACTTTCAAGATGACCTTCTTTTTCCTGCAAGTTTTTCCAATTTCTTTCTCTCTACTATGCTAGACAACGATGCTTCATATATTTTCATTAACTCTACTTACATACTCATATGCCATACATTCGGCCAACCAAAGTAATTGATACATTGTTATACGGAGTAGCAAGCATGAAGTAGAACTCTATATGTTTTATACTCTAGCTTTAATCGACAAGATTGCAATCACTTCGGCAAAGCCAAGAGTTTTAACTTTAAGTATATCAATAAGCTTCATAACTGGTCAGAATTGTACACTCCAGACATTGCATATAAAAACTAACACAATATAGCTGCTCGGCCATACAGATATCATACTGAGTTTTATCCTAGTTTAGGAAACTTGTATGAGATAATCTTACACACCCAAGTCACGATCAGTATATGGGCATAAAATTCTCAGCCCATATTCAGAAAATTGGAAATGGATCTACATTGTACAGATTTTAGACTACCATTACTCTCAGCGTCATTTTCTTGAACTATTAGTATTGTCTACCAAGTTTGATTAAAAGAGTGGAAACCACCAGGGATTGAGCAAAACGTAAAGGACCAAGCAATTATATCCATGGTACTGATCACAGTAACTTCTAAAACCATGTATCAATTATTTTGTTAATTAAGAAATATCACAGAATCCAAGTATTGCAAACCTTGTCCATTTGCTTTGCTCAATGGGACTCCAACCTCTGGGCTTAGGAATGTTGCAAGGCCCTACAGTTGCCTGAGACCACCACCAAAAGACACAGTATATTCACAGTTAAGAAACGGAAGAATCAAGTACTTCTGTATAATTTACAGTACAAAACTGTAAATAATTCTCCTATTGACTTCTCCAAAGGTGACTTAAAGGCTGAAAGTACCCCCAGCCTTTGACCTGGTACACGTTGACAAGTTTCATTCTCAAAATTCCAAGCTTTCTAAGGATATTATTGATAACAAAACAAAATTTAATGGTCTCTCCATCAGCCAAAATCTCGACAATAAAAATAAAAGAAACCCATGCAACAGAAAACTTACATTAGAAGCCAAAATTAGTAAACTTTTTGAAACATGTGCCCCACAATTCAAGCATTCTAACGCAATACATTAGAATAATTAGCTTCAAAACACCAGATCAAAAGAAATGACTCCTAGATCAAATTATTAAACTTTTGGCAGCCGAATTATTTAGATTAAACCATTAGATGCCATAAAATGTAAAAGTTTGCGACACGGCTAATAAAATTGGTATGAATATGGAGACCAAGCCAATCTTGAATAACGATCATATCAAATGGCAGCAACGTTTGGAAATGCATCTGCAGCAGGAGGACACCTAATGGCCATGCTCAACAAGAGAATAACATTTGAATGATACACCAGGAAGATGTTATGACGACTCGTCGATGTTGACTAATTGGTGAAATGCAAAATAGAACCATTTTTCAATAAAGTATAAGCAGAAATCAGCTACTATCAAAGGTAGGGGGTGGGGGGGGGGGGGAGAACCAGCTGCTGCTTAGTATAAACCAGCGTCAAATTGTATATATCAGCGAAATAGAAACTCTTGATGCGTGCTGAGATTCTCGGTAAGAAAAGAGCTCTCACGAGAAAAAGAAAGAAACTCTTAAGTTGATTAAAACTCAAATATCTCGGAACTTGTCATGAGATCACAGATCTACATTACCAAATTTCAAAAAGACAGAAAACAACTGCAATCATCAGTTAATTTCATTTACGAAGTCCTCAGTCGATCAAGCAAACAAATTAAAACAACTTAACCAAACTGATACACGCCGGAAATTGAGGTTAGAATTACAACTAAACAAACAAAAATACGGCAATTACTTCTCAATTCGAAAGCAGAATTCCCGATCATATACGAGCAACAAGAACGGATCAGGCAAAATTCTACAAAATCCACAGGTAACAGCTCATGTACGAAAAAAATAGCCGTGAAATGCGTCGAAAAAACAAAATTAGGTGAAGCTCAAAACCTGCTGGTACAGAGCGTACAGGAGCAGAGCGGAGTCGTTAGAGAACTTAGAGGCAATGCCTTTGGCGGCAGAATTTGGGGATCCACCGAATCCGGCGTAGGTTGCCGCCGCATAAAATCGCTCCGGATAAGCTAGGCCTGAGCTCACCCTCGCCATCGCCGCCGCAGCTGCCGACATTAATTTTTTTCCTTTTTCGATCAACAAAGCTCCGATCAGATCAAATGAAATGCAGAAAATTTGTGATTTGATTTGAATCAAGTTCCGGTCCGGGTCGGAGTGGTGAATGTGGTGATGAGCGGTAATATATATGTGTTATATTTGCGCTAAAGAAAGTTATTTTCAGATCTGCCTCGGATTTTCTTTATAATTAATGTAATACCACAATACTTGCATGAATTATAAACAATCCAAGAAATTTACTTTTCAATGGTGTTTGTGAGAAACGAAAATGTTTTGTGTGTGTATGGTCTTTGATGAAGTTTGTGATTTTAACATCTAGGATGAGAAATGCTTAAAGTAAGACCTAAGAAGATAGGGTCACACTTTGAGGTTATGAAGTAATCACAAAACAGTCTTTTGTTTTTTAGAAATTATACAAGTACTACTTATATAAAATTGTTGAATTTGGTTAGGCACAATATGGGGGAAAAAATCAAACTACGTACCATAAGTTGGCTTCTTAACACAAATGGTACCATAAGTTGGCTCCTTAAAGTTTTGGTACCATAAGTTGGCAACACGATGGTGAAGCTCAATTGCCGCCTTTAAAATAAACGTTGATTGTTGTTGACCCCCAAATTAAAAATTATGTCCTGAATTTGACACATGTACGGTGACTAGGATGCTGACTTGGAAAAAAAATAAAAAAAGATAAAAAATGAAAAAGTGAAAATCAACTCTCCCTCCAAATTAAAACCACACACCTCACCTTCTTCTCTCAACAGTCTTCATCTCCACCACGGTTAATTCATCTCCATCGCAACAGCCTTCATCTCCATCACAACAATCACGACGCTCTCTCCTCCCCGATCGAAGGTAGGTGAAGCTACTCCTCCAACCTTGTGTTCGCATACCCTATCGTTCATAGCCCGATTTCACCATTTTTGTCATCTTCTTTGATTTGTGATTTTCAACTTATTTTGGGTATTTAAGTGGGGAATATAGCGGGTTTATGGTTTAAGTTAAAATTTGGGTAAGCAAATTTTTGGGTTGTGGCAGCTAAAAACTGAAGACTAACCATAAGATGGAGGTGGGTCGTCGAATTTGGACGGATGTCGAGCCTTGAGTTTGGGTCGAATGCCGGCCATGCTTTAAAGTCGTGTAACAAAGCCACCCGTCGACAATGGTGACGACGCCAATAGTAACGGCGGAATAATCGAAACGGTGACGGAGCGGGTAAGAAAGAAGAAATGAGGTAAGGGAATTATTTTTTTATTCAAAAATAATGAGCTCACGGCATGAGGAGAGTTGATTTTCAATTTTTCATTTTATATAAAAAAAAATTTCCAAGTCAGTGTCCTAGTCAGCGTCCAGGTGTCAAATTAAGGCTAGAATTTTTAATTTGGGGGTCAACGGCGATCAACGTTTATTTTAAAGGCGACAATTGAACTTCACCACCGTGTTGCCAACTTATGGTACCAAAACCATAAGGAGCCAATTTATGGTACAATTTGTGTTAAAGAGCCAACTTATGGTATCTAGTTTGATTTTTCCCCCACAATATGGCTATACATCTTACCTGAAGAAAAAAGAAACTGTAGATGATTAAATTTAACTTTTGAATATATTAGTTGTTTTTTATGTCTTTTTTAATTAAACCTAATAATGAGGTTTATTTTTTATTTTCTTAGTGACTTTGGTTTATTTTTAGATCTTTTGCATAATAAAAATATGGTATTTTAATATATGTTCATCAAAAATTAATAGTTTTCAAACAAAAGTCAAATTCAATGGCAGCTTGAGTAACTTTTTAAATATGAGTAGGTGCTCATGTAGATATGTCATATGTCATACTTCGTATAACTCTTTCTTATACATAAGTGCAACACTCTCTCTTATACATAAGTGAAACTGTTCAGTATAACTCAACCTTTTAGTATACATCAGATTTATTAGAATACAATAATACCTTTTATAAAAAGTTAAAAACACATAAATTCGAGTTTTAAGCAACTAACAAACTAAACAAACAATCCATTTTCAACTTCAAGAAAAAAGAAAAAAATTAAATCAATATTGAAATTAAACTAACAAAATAAGTTATTTTCAATATTTTTGTACAAGTACTCTTTCTTAAACCGAAAACTCACAAAAATATAATAATGCACAAGATTATACGATAGTTGTTGTATGTCAAACTTTTGAGAAAATTGATCGTTAAAAGACTTTAAAATGATGTTTTCAAAACCACATGTTATCTCTAAAAAAAACCCACAAAATTAGTTATAACACTTAGTTTTAATGATTTTGTTTTCAAAATAAATAGAAGTCAAAACACATTATATGTACACCACATTGTAATCTTAATATCACAAGTTGATCGAGAAACGAGAAGGTAGCAGTAGAGGAAGCAATAAAGTGAAGGATGATAACGATGGTTTCTCAAATGATGTGTAAGTAGGTGAGTATTATTAGAGTAGGAAGCACATTAGAGGTAGCGGTTCTGGTTACGACTTCCTATGATGTGGTAGTATTCGTAGTAAGGTGGTGAAGTTCAGGGGTTATAGAAGAACAAGATATAGAAAAGTGAGTAAAAATGGTTGGAGCCTATGTGCACCGGACACGGATATGAGGACACGTATCCCATAGAATACGGATACGTGGATACGGATTTTTCCATAATCACAAAATACGATACGTCTAATATTTAATATTAAAAATTATATGTATAATTTAAGTTATATAAATAATATATATTTAAGTCACTTGTAAAATTCAAAATATGTAAGCATACACATAAAAAGATCCACAATTCTACATAAGTCCAAATACTAATTAATCAACATGTTCAACAATAATTTACATTTGAGGAGGCTATGTGCGTGAAGTTCCATCTATTTTCCAGAGTGTGTTTTAGCTATTGTTGTGTGAATCGATTACTAAACAAATTGTTGTTTTAATGTTTGTATTATAGAAAATTACTTTGGCTCCTTAAAGTTTTAAAAAAATATTAAAAGTCATGATTTGTTAAGGATACGTGTCGGGCACACCTTAAAAGTGTATCTCATACATATCCTATTTATTTTTATTTAATTTTTATTAGGATACGCCACGTGGCGTATCCAACACGTATCTTGGTCGTATCCTCGTCGTGTCCATGTTCGTAAGTATCCCTCACGGATATGAACCATATTTTACCGTGTCCATGCAACATAGGTTGGAGCGAACCCATGTAAATGTTGTCATTTCAAATATACAACTACACTTTCAACTGTGTCCCCTGCACGTCAAGTATCTATAATAAATTTACAAATATAATGTATAAAAGGAAAAACTCAAAAAAGTATCCCAACTTTGACTTTTTTGTACTTACCTGTCACAACTTTAAATTTAATTTTTGCACGCCGATATTCAAACTTTGCTCCGATCACCACCATGTTATCCCAACTTCCAAAAACCCATTTTTGACCAAAAAAACTGCCATTTTGCAGCTTTGTGGCGTAATAAGAAAAGGGTAATGTCGTTAAACACCTTAAAATAAATGGTTATATTTTTCAAACTAATCCCAACCCCTTCAAAACCTAAAATTTCTCAAACTGAAAACCTCCTTCTACCATAGGGTTTACAAAATTACTCAAGATTGACATGGATAACTCCATAATTTGCAGTTGTGGACTTAGGACATCGAGAAAGACGTCGTGGACAAACCTTAATCTAGGTCGTCACTTCGCGAGATGTGGATAACTCTAGTTCTGTTACTGGTTCTGCATTTCTATGTATTTTTCGTTGCTTTAAATACACTTCACCCCTTGTTTCATTTGAAGTTTGAGCGTCCCTCAGTTGTTGCAACACAGTTACCACTTCATCTTCATCAGCTATTTCTTCCTAAATATTTTCCCAATCAGTGACATGATTCAGGGCATCAACTTTTTCAACACCTTCTTGTTCTTCTTCACCTGATCGGAGGCAACTCCTGTCGCTCTTCATCTAAGACACTCCCAATTACAGGTGCTTTATCTTTAAGAACATACAACACTATTGTTCCCATTCTACCACCTAAAATAGCCATCTCCATTGCATCTTTATCATTAGAGATGCTTATATACTCATTATTAGCATCTCCAACAATGTAATAGAGCCTCACATCTCCACCCTCTTCACTGATACTTACCTCTTCAGCCATATGTATTAGTCCAATCCTAGACATATCATGATTATTACACCAATCTACATAGCTAATCCGACCCTCCAAATAGCAAACCTTACCCAAATTTATTAACTTTCTAGAATGATGCATGATGATGGTGAAAAACTCATTGTTTGTACCTGAATTACAAAAAAAAAATGGAAAACATTAACGATGCAAACAATTCTGGACCACATGCTACTTCATAAACTTCAACAATAATATATAAAGAAGTAAGGGTCCATGGAAATACAATAAATGAGGACCACATGCTAACATATTGGAGCACACACCCCAATCGACACAGTGGAAGACAATGTGCTAGAATAAAGCAACCAAATCCTCACTTTTGCACATGCACTCATCAATTCCACAATACGGTCAAAATGAGAGACCGCACTCACATTATTCACAGTAAAAAATTGAAAAAAGAAAGCAAAAACGTACGACCACTTACGATAATCATGCATGGGTGAACCTTTTGGAATAACGTCTTCAAGTGTCCTAGCTTTCCAACCAATTATATTGTAACAAGCAACGAACATGGTAGACTAGACATTGGAGTTCAATTTATGGATTAAGGTTTTTGCAAGTAGGATCCCTAAATAAATTTTGAGAACAATTTGTGGGTTATGCACTCTGATTTTTTCCCGTTGTTTATTAGTTTTGTAGGTAGTTTGACGGTTTTACCCTTTCTTATTGCGCCACGGAGTTGTAAAGTGTTTTTGGTCGAAATTCTTTTGAAAGTTGGAATAGCACCGTGGTAGTCGGAGCAATGTTTGAATATCGACCTACAAAATTTTAAAGTTGGGATAGGTAAGTGCAAAAATAAACAAAATTGAGATACTAATATGAATTTTCCCCTAAATAAACATATTTGTAAAACTTTCATTTCATCTTAAGTAAAATTTAGAGTTGTAAATTTTACAATCTACATCTACTTAACAATTGTACAAACAACAAGATCACCCAAAGAACCGTGAAGGATTTTTTAGATTTTTTTTAATTTAATGTCTCAACTGCCTATAAAATGTGTTAAATTTGTAGTGGTTTGTACATGTCTAAAACATTATAGTGGAAATAGTAATTAATCAAGCGGTGCAACAACTTACCTATAATTGAACAAACGTACAATTCACATTCACAATTGAAAACCCTACATCATCAATCCGAGCGGCGGACCCTCCAAGATTGAGAATCCTAATTACTCTTTGATTGTTCACCATCTCCGTCGTGCCTGGTTGTCAATTATAAGTGTTTTGTATCGATCTTGACTATGGAGAAGCAAAGGAGAATAAAGAGGTAACTGGTCTATTAAATTAAATGATAGAATTGTTAATTTTCATGTCTAAATCACGTGCTTAGAGTTAATTTTCACAATGTTATTTTTTCTTTCTTTTTTAGTATTTTGTACATATTTCGTACAAATTAATTGATTTACATCAAGAATTGAGGGGATATTCAGGGTTAAAAGATTTGTCAACTCTTAATCGAAAGAACTCTTTCGACTTAGCATAAGTGTTTGTTGGATATGTTTAGTGCTCTAGATTTGAATTGGATTTGTATATCATTAGATTTTTTCCAAGTAAAAATCTTTTGATACCACATGCATTTCTTTATAGTGTGTTATGTGAATAGATTATAAAATTAAATGGGATGTTCAAATTGATTTAGATCAAATTAGTGGCCACACACTTAGTAGAACTGTAGTTCATTTATTAATTCGTGTTGTTAAGATGGATATATAATCTATATATTTTAACCTTTTTTTTATGTAAGAAAAAAATAGATAATAATTATTTTCTTTAATGAAAATATTTTAATAATAATATAAATAAATTATAATTATATCTTAACTAATGACGAAATTTAACTATGTGTCTAAAGATAAATAAGAAAATCAAAAGATTGGTGTCAACATGGCTTCGCATGACTTATTTTATATATATAAGAATAGTATAAATATTACAATGAATTGAAATCAAATAATAATTTTTTTATTAGATAACTTATTCAATGAGTAATTTACCTTGTTAACTACAAAAAGAACTCTTAACATCATCATAAATAAGAAAGAAAAAGTTTTACCAGTACACGTGATCACGTAGTTTGTGCTGTTTGTACCAGCTAACCAATATTAATAGCAAAAAATTTGGTAATAATTATTATCAGTAATTTATTTATTTATCAATATCAATAATTAAAGCCCTCACACACACCTTACTCTTTCAGTAACGCGTCTGTATTTTGGGTCTAGGGTTCATTCATTCATTCATGTTCCCCCAAATCATTTTCCCTCTTCTCTTAATTCGAAATATAATCTCATATTATTATTATTATTATTATTATTATTCAGTTATCCTTTCATGATTTCTCATTTCAATCCATTAGGGTTTCCACTTCAAGATCCATGACGACCACCACAACCACAAACGACGCCGTTGCAGACGAGCTTACTCCTCCCGCTTCAGCTTCTACCAGTGGCGGAGGAGGAGGAGGCAACACCAAGTTTCGCAACGGTAAGAAGAAATCCAGAGCTGCTGCTGCTGCTGCTGCTGCTGCTGCTGCTGCTGACGAGGATAACTACGATTCGGTTCTAACAGCGTTCGATGAGTACGCCAAAGGGAAGGGTGACAGTGTCGGGTACGAGTTCGAGGTTGGTGATATGGTGTGGGGGAAAGTGAAATCGCACCCTTGGTGGCCGGGCCACGTGTACAACGAGGCCTTCGCTTCTCCGTCTGTTCGCAGGAGTAAGCGCGAGGGCCACGTGCTCGTAGCGTTTTTCGGGGACAGCAGCTACGGCTGGTTTGACCGCTCGGAATTGATTCCGTTTGAGGAGAATTATGAGGAGAAGTCGAACCAGACGAGCGCCAGGCCTTTCCTCGCTGCGGTGGAGGAAGCTGTGGACGAGTTGTCCAGGAGGAGGAATTTAGGTTTGGCCTGTCGTTGTAGGAACGAGTTTAATTTCTGGCCGTGTAGCGTTGAGGGTTATTTTTCTGTGGATGTTGGGGATAGTGACCCAGGGTTTTTTTCCGGGAGTCAGATAAGTAAAGCGCGGGATGAGTTTAGGCCGAGGGAGATGGTTTCTTTCTTGCACAATTTGGCTGTGACACCTATGGATGACCAGCAGTGGACCATTGATTTTATTAAGAACAAGGCCACCGTTTTGGCCTGCAGGAAGGCGATGTTCGAGGAATTTGATGAGACGTACGCACAGGCATTTGGGACTGCACCAGTACGTCCTCCTCGCCCCACTATGCCGGTTGCTCTTGATCCATCAAAAGGTAATAGCTTACTGAATATGTAACTTCTGGTTGTTATGTGGAATTATTAGGCTACTGTACTACCATGCATTCTGAGATCAAGCCTCCATCTAAAATGTGCATTGTATGTTTGAGTTGGTTTGCTTGTGATAACCCATGAAGAACAAGACATAAAACTTATCCAGTTTCTCTGTTTTCCGACGCAGAAAGTAGAAAGCACAATTAAATTGCTAATTATATATTTAAGAATGAAATATTATTTGGATTCAAATTATGCAGAAAGTTATTGCATCAGAAGGATAAGAGATGGAAAAAATCCGGTCCAACAGGAGTTTAAACCTATGTCATGGTTATGCTTTGATGAGGAAGATTATTGTCATAGAAAAATATTTGTTTGATAATGAGCATAGGGTGAATAACTGGTGCGAGGATACTGGATTTAGTGTCAGCTAAAAACCTGTAACGAATGCCAGAAAGCTAATTTGAGTAGCCACTGATGATTGGTTGATTTTGAGAACAGCATCATGCCAAAGTAGGGTGGGACCCATGAATAAGCTTTGTAGAAAGGACTATAAATGTAGGCATTGTACGGCACACAAACATTGAACCTTCATCGACTTGTGTCTTTGAGAGGTGATTTGGGATATCCATATATGGTGGTTTTGGATAGTTGCATCTTCATTAATTTGAAGATGCACAGGTTACATTACGACCAGTATGAGCAAATAGGGCGTCTAAAGAGTAATATCTATTTTCTCATACTACTGTGTTTAGTGCTCCTCTGTTCCCTTGGTTAGGCGATCTTGAAGTTCTAGCAACTCCACAGAAGTGCTCTTGCTTGGATATAGTAAGAATTTATTTAGGGAAAGGGGGCATTTTCTTATGATTTAATCAAGTGTATGCTGTAAAAAGGAGCGAATCTTTTACGAACAAAATTGTTTTCAATTTATGCCAGCCTCTCTACCTTGTGCGGGCCTGTTATTTGTCAAATGTTGAACTTGTTTCTCCTTAAGAGTGAAAAGGGAGTTGGGTCCTTTTAAAGTTTCAGTTTTAAAGTTTCAGTTTAAAAGTTCAGTTAGAATGTGGCAAGATGTCTGCTCATTAACTTGTCTCATAGAATAGTTTTTGTGAACTTGAAGTGCTTGAAATAGAAAACATGTCCTCAGACCATAGTGTATGTTGCAAAGAGGATACACTTAAATAAACTTAAGGGATAACCATTTCTTTCTTGTAACTTATAGAAGATGCTAATAATTTTCAACAAAGGTAAAAGAATCTCTGTTACAGATATGGACAATGTTTAGCTGGGTTTGCTTGAAATTCAATTTTCACAACTAACAGCTACATTAATTATTCGTCAGGTTGTGTCTTTTTGCAAAAGTATCAATCTACCAACACTGTCTTAACAATTTGTACCACCACAATAGAATGTATCAAGTGAGCCACATCCTTAGTGTTTCAGCAATTTTAAGCCAGATTAGTTTATCTTAGCCAAAACTTCGAATCAGAAACTTTCAACTATTAAGCAAGAGTTAAAACGTCTATTATTTACCATGCTTGATTTTTCCTTAGGAAGAGAAGTACAGGCAATATCATAGAGAAAATGCACAAAAATGCAAACACAGAATACTCTTGGTAGATTTCTTTAACAAGATCAGTTATAAATAAAATTTCTTGTGATTTTCTATATTTAACGAAACTGTAAAAATAAATCATATCTTGCTGGACATATATCCTCAGTGTGTTGTTGGAGATCACAAAAATTTAAGGGGTTGAAACAGCAGTTACCTGATACTCTTGGATGATTTGGTCTACTTTTTCTGACATTTTTGTGAATGATTGGCAAAACTCGTGTACTTTCTTATTTCTTGCTTTTCTTGAGTAGGTAGGATGAGACACACGTGAAACGGTGAAAGTAAGTGCTACTGGTCTTAGTCCTTTAGATGATCTCTGTGAATGTTGCTAGGGGACAAATGGTTGTTGGGTGAGATTTGTTTCTTCAGGAAATTTGAATTAACTAACTGCAATGTTGACCTTTTTTCTCTGACAGAATTTGTTCATTTGTGCCTATAATTTTATAGCACTTCTGGGACAAGGCTATCTATTTGAGAATGCATCTCCCATTTTAGTATTATTATTTTCCGCAACTTTAGTTTTGGGTCAAAACATCTCAATTGTTTGCCACGTGTTGCTTGAATATGTTTGGGCTCCTCTCATTTACAGATGCCTTTTTGAGTTAGGTTGCCTCGTAGTCCAAACTAACCGTATATTATACTTCCTATTATCCTGATAATCTTCCATGCATATGGTACGCTGGCCTCATGCCGGATATTGGTAAATTATAATCCTTATGTAAGTCAAAATCAATCATTCAACATGTCCAATGACATTTATGGTCCCATGTTGTCTGTTCTTTTATATCTTGAAGAATCGCTGGCACCATAGTTAGCAGTCCATCAGAACCGCCAGCTTCAACCTTTAGTTTGTTGCTGCTTATGTACTGGGGCTGCTGTCCCTTCTAGGCTTGCTAACTGATTACTTAAATATTATCTTTGTGAACATATTTTTACGTGTTCATCCAATTTTAGTGATTTAAGTTATGATTGAATCTGCTGGTTGTTAGAGAAGATAAACTATTATGTTCTACTTGATATTCATAAGCTTTGCTGTTCTATGATTTATATTTAGCCATTTTGTCGTTTTAGCTTTCTCACCTAGTTGTGGTTTCTGCCATTGTTTTGATGAAGTTCTAACTTTATTTTTATTCTGCTGAAACAATTGAGATCAAGTTGCACCTAAATTTGTGGATTTTGTTACAGCACAATCAAAATCATGGTTTTGTCTATGAGTTGTTTTACTGAATATCTATTCTCATGTTAACTCTATCTGTACTTATGTTTATTGATTTATCTGTGAGATCTTCATTTCCCTATCCATCATATTCTTTCTTATCAATTCCTTTTTATGAATTTGCAGCTACTCTGAATGGCCGACTGGTGATTGCAGAAGCCTTTGGAAAGGGGAAAATCTCTGTAAAACCAAAGAGGAAGGATCAAGTGGAGAAGGACAAATATCTATTGAAAAGAAGAGATGAATCAAGTGAGATGAAGCCCAAGAAAGCAGCAGGTTCCTCCACTTATCCGTTGTTGGTAGATGGATCCAGCTTTTCTGGGAGATCATCGCACTCTGCGCTGGGAGATCAAGTTCGTGGGAATTCTGTATCTGATATTACTCATAATGTCAGTAATACCAAACCATCAGAAGGTTCGAGTAGTAATAACAAAGTTGGGAGTAAGAAAGGGAAGTTACACAAACGACATGCCGGGGAATTAAGTTCAGAGAATGCAGCATTGGTTCAGAAGAAGAAGAAGAAGAAAGAGAACAAAGATGTTAGTAATGAATCCAGTGGTCAGCTTGTGAAGTCACCAGTTTCAATTGAAAATAGTGTACCAAACTTGTACACCTCACACGTACTGCTCCCTGCTCCCCGTGGTGATAGTAAAATTCAGAAGGACAGCGTGGAAGACTCTACCTCAGCTCCGGCGGACATGCAGCAGGAGGTTGCTGTTCGGAACTCAGAGCTTTCAGCATTATTGAGCAATCTGCGGTGTCTTGCACTAGATCCCTTTTATGGAGTAGAGAAAGGTTGCCCAGTTATAACCAAACAGGTTTTCTGGAAGTATCGGAGCCTTGTTTATAAGAAAAGCTTACTTTTGTCGCCACCACCAGAAAATGAGGCAAGTGATAGTCGCGTTAGTAAACCACTTGCTGTTGCTACTACTCTGTCTTCTGAACCTTCAAGCAAGTCGACTGACAAGTCAAAGATGAAGGTTCTGAAACCTCCAGTTAGGCCTGATGATCCAACTAAAGGTGGCAGGAAGCGGCCACCATCAGATCGTCCAGAAGATGGTAAGAAAAAGATGAAGCTGGGTGACTCGGAAAATTTCAAGAAAAAGAATAAGCTCACCGACTCTGAAGACATGAAGAAGAAGAGGATGATCGATTCAAAATCAGTGGCGGGTGAAAAGAAGATGCCACAGAGGTTTATCGAATCACCACGGGGGGATTTGAAAGAATCTGTTTCAAAAAATGTGGGTGGGAAAGAGATTGTTCCTAAAAATGTTGGCTCAACAATTTCAAAATCAGTAAAAGTAGAATCTAGTAAGAGGACCGTGCAGTCCGCCAAATCGGCTAACCCGACCATGCTCACAATGAAGTTTCCAAATAATGCTGGGCTTCCATCAGGCGCAGAACTAAGGGCAAAGTTTGCTCGTTTCGGGCCTCTTGATCACTCGGCCACCCGAGTGTTTTGGAAATCATACCAATGTCGTCTTGTCTACCTTTACAAGGCTGATGCAGAAGCTGCTTTAAAGTTTGCTGTGGGAAGCAGTAACTTGTTTGGAAATACAAATGTACGATGCTACACAAGGGAGCTAGAAATTGAGGCGGCGGAATCTGAAACCACCTCAGCTTTACCGACCAGAGAGTCTGCCGCTGAGCAGAGAACAACACCAAAAGTCAACCCGTCTGCACTTCAGCTTCAGCAGTCGGAGCAGCAGCAGCAGCAGCTTAAGTCATGCCTGAAAAAGCCCTCGGGGGATGAAAGTGGAAATGGTGGTGGTAGAGGCGGGTCGCGGGTGAAGTTTGTTCTGGGTGGAGACAAGAGCAACATTGAAGTACCTATACAACAACCTATTGGGTATAAGAACTCACAAGTTACTCCTTCGACTGAGGGTGCTTCACCATCAACAAATGCACTGGATGCTAGTAGTAGTAAGAATTTGCCTTATTTAATTCCTAGGCCTAGTGTTACTACTACTACTGCTACTAGTATTCATGCACCTTTGAAAACTCGGTTGGAAAAACCTGCAATGAATTTGCATTCTTTTGAGCAAGTGAGTAGCTCGTTTATTGCTCCCCTAACTGCACCACAATTGCCCGTACCTCCACCGCTACCACCACCACCACCACCACCAGTTGACATATCGCAGCCAATGCTTAGTCTGTTGACTAGGTGCAGTGATGTGGTCAGCTATGTTACGGGTGCACTTGGTTATGTGCCATATCATCCGCTTTAGAATGGACTGGAAAATTGCGATTGATGGTTAAAGAATGGACTCAAAAAAAAAATGGTTTAAACAAATTTGCTTAGAAGGGTGGAAGCAAATATTATTGGAACGCAAGACTCGAGGACAATGGGATATCTGTGCGTGCGGGCCCATGTACTGAAGTTAGAAGTAGTATGTTGTCGTACTTTTGTTTTATCAAATGTTTCAAACATTACTAGTCGGTTATGTAGTGTATCCGCAGAAGTTTTTTTTCGTAATACTTTCTAGTTTAAATTTTAAATGCTATGCGAATGACGTGGATTATTTGGGACGTTATTGCTTTTTATCTGTGTGTGCTTTCATGCTTTGTATGCTCAGAGTTGTTTGTTTACCATTATAGGTGACAAAATTCAGTCTTACCTACCTCACCGTAATGTATATGAAATAGGGAAAATATGGGGACAAAAGAGAGAATGTTAAATTACTTTTCATGAGGAGGTGTAAGGAAAATCAAAATTAACTCTTTGTTAGAGGGCCGGTGGTGGAAAAAAAAAAAGCCCACTTATATTACTTAGTCAGAGTATAGGGGCAGACCAAGCCTCCAGCTGTATACCAGAAGTCCAAGATTATATTTCGGTATAAGCCCAATTGTGCTTAGCTCTATTCCAAAACCAATTGGAACATGAATAGCGTAAAAAATTATCGGTACAAGAATTCGTCAAAGTATTTAGAAATTATTCTAACTATTTAATAATTCCAAACATATTTACAAGAACTTGTTTTGGAAAAGGGAAAAAAAAGAACGTGTCTAACTTACTTAAATGAAAAATAAGACATCAAACGGTAAACGTAATTTAAATTCTGATTTCTGCATGTGGTCCATGGATCACCTGTGGAGAGAACCTAAGCTAAATTAGCTCATCTTTTCTTCAAATTCAAATCTTAGTTTTATCAAACACATAATCTGGTATTCAAATCGTAGTTTTATCAAAAGCGCACACACACACACAGGGGCGGATCTGTTAAGCCCCCCCCCCTTTGAAAATTTTCATTAACACCTATATATGTGATGTAAACAATTCTATTAACTAAGATAAGGAAAAGATAACAACAAATCACAGTTCACATCTTTAATATAACTACTGTAAGATACATAATTATAATCAGAAGAACGCCATAACCCAGTAAATTGCAAAAAACTCCCCATTTGTTAATTATATCTAGTTATGTTATTTTAATTATCAAAAAAAACTTTTATGATGTCAAAAAATAGCAAACAACCTCATTCTAAACATAATTAATACCTTTTCTCATGTTTGTAAATAAAGACATTAATTTCAACATAGGTAAAAACATAATATTATTTTTTTGGCTTTTATCTAGTTTAAATAATAAAGAGATTTTAACATACTCTATAATTTTCACTTTCATAAACATATGTTTAATAAAAAAAATGCAATGCATATCTTAGGTTATTGATACGTTATTATAAAATATATATTAGTGGTATTTTGTTTGTTTAACACTTAATTGTAAAAAAAAAAAAAACCCTATTCACATTTATCTTCTTTTAACCCCCAAAATCTCAATTCAAAACAACATTATTTTCTTCACTTATTTTTTGATTCTCCTTCTATAATTTCATCCATATTGTTGTTTTTTTTTAAAAAAATTAGTCCCCCCTATATTCGGATACGCCACTGCACACACACAAAATAGGGTATTCAATTTTATTTTTTTTGCGCAAATATTCTCTCGATCGATCGATTTATACTTTCTTGTGGTCATGATAATATAAAGAAAGAAGCAAAAGCTACAGTAGAGTCCACAAACAACGAACGAAAGTTAAAGGCTAAAACCGAACCTTATTCCCCTAAAAAATAAATCCTTTATTTCTTGCTCTTATCATATTCTATATACAGTACATAGACCAAAACCACCCAACTCCACAAACCACTTCACCAAGCTAACTCCGAACAACAATCACGTTATTCACAGTAACTAATGGAGTATCGACCACTTAACATCACGGTCATTTCAGCAAAAGGCATAAAGGACGTGCATATGTTCTCCAGGATGAATGTGTACGCCGAAGTGTTGATCGCGGGCTACCCCAAATCCACTAAGAGTACGTTTGTTGATAGAGATTGTGGAACTCATCCCAAATGGAATCATCGGATGGAGTTCATAGTCGACGAGCCTTATGCTAGGAAGCCTGGATTATCCCTTCTATTCCATCTCAAGAGCCACAGCTCGTTCCGTGGCGACAAGGATATCGGATCCGTCACCGTGCCTATTCACCACCTTTTCCATTCCGATTCCTATAAACAAGTACGAGTTGTGAAGTATGAGGTATGTCTATATATATTATGATGATTTGTACAAATTTAAGTTCCGTAATATTAAAAGTTGTAGAAAAATATTCCGTATTTTTTGAATAGTTGGCGATCTATGTTCTTTAGCACAATTTAAGTCCAGTCCATAAATTTGTTATAACAATTAAAAGCTACCTATATGTAATAAAGCGAAATATTTTTTTTGCTTGATTAGTTAAACTAAATATGAAAATTATAGAAAAATAATGGAAATATTTTCTTCTTCTTGTGTATAACCTACATAAAAGCTAGTTCTTATAACATCTATGTCAAACCGAGAAAAATTATAAAAAACTGGTAGGGTCGAAGTTATTGAGAAGGGTTCGTGTCCTTATCTCAAATAAAGGCTATTATAAATTAAATGTGTAATGCAAAATGTGCTTGCAAAAAATGGATTGGGTCTAGAGCCAACTAAAAATGATTAAAAAGTGAAATAATAACTGAGCATTTATACAAATATGGGCGAATTATTATTTCTGCCCAATAACTTTCACTACAAGAGACACGGGCATTTCCGACGGCACAAAATCCGTCGGAAAAGGCCTATTTCCCGTCGGAAATGGTCTTTTCCGACGGTTTAATCCGTCGGAAATGGGAGACGGAAAAGCTTCCGTAGGAAAAGGTCTTTTCGACGGCGCAGTGCCGTAGGAAAAGGTCTTTTCCGACGGCACGAAGCCGTCGGAAAAGCTGCCGGTCATTTCCGACGGCATGAACCCGTCGGAAAAGCCCTCTTTTCCGACGGCACGATGCCGTCGGAATTGACCTCTTTTCCGACGGCATCGTACCGTCGGAAAAGGGTCTTTTTCGACGGCATCGTGCCGTCGGAAAAGATTATTTCATACGTATTATTTCATACGTATTTTTATAAAATACATATTAAATTTAAGAATACGTATTTAATTATTTTAAAAAATATTATTAAAATATCATTTCCGACGGCATGGTGCCGTCGGAAATAATATTTAAATATTATTAAAAAACTATTTCCGACGGCTCATTGCCGTCGGAAATAATATTCATAAATATTAAAAAAAAAATTTACGGAGCAAAACAATTTTTTGTTAATTTTCATCTCAAATTTTGTCCGAATTTTCGGAAAAGGCTATAATTAAAACATAAATATATATATAAACATTAATAATATATATTAGCTATAAAATTGAATTATTTGGTACGAAAAACATAAATATAAACTAATTTTTAATATATATAGATTAATAAAAATAGTTTATTACGAAAGTATTAAGAATAATATATGATATGTGTAAGAAAACAAAATATATATGATAAGATAAAAAATATAAATAAAATATAAGTAAGAAAAATAATTGAAGAAAGAATTTAGAGAAGAAATGTAGTTAGGGAGATATAATTTGAGTGTTTGTGTATGAATGAATGAATTTTAGGTGTAAAATTTGGGGGTATTTATAGATTTTGGAGGGGGAATAGTGCCATGTCAGCGATCCGCGTCAAAAATCCTCGAAAAACGCTCATTTCCGGTGCCGTCGGAAATGAGTCTTTTCCGACGGCATGGTGCCGTCGGAAATGAGCGTTTTTCGAGAATTTTTGGCGCGGGAAATATAATCCGAGAGAAATGAGCGTTTTTCAAATCTCATTAAAAACGGAGTAACGAAAGCCACAAAGAAACATAAGTATGAGTGTTCTTTCAAATCTCGCCAAAAATGGAGTAACGAAAGACAAAAATAAACATTTCGGGGTGAAAATGTATTTTTTCAAAGGTTGGACAACAACTCAAATTTAACTTTTTCTTCCACCAACATCTTCTAAACAATAAGTATGAGTGTTCTTCAAAATTTCGTAAAAAATGGAGTAACGAAAGACAAAAAGAAACATTTTGGGGGCAAAAATGTAATTATTCAAAAGTTGGAAAACAACTCAAATTTAACTTTTTCTTCCACCAACATCTTCTAAACAATAAGTATGAGTGTTCTTTCAAATCTCGTCAAAAACAGAGTAACGAAAGCCACAAAGAAACATTTCGGGGTGAAAATGTAATTATTCAAAAGTTGGAAAACAACTCAAATTTAACTTTTTTTTCCACCAACATCTTGTAACCCTAAGTATGAGTGTTCTTTCAAATCTCGTCAAAAACGGAGTAACGAAAGCCACAAAGAAACATTTCGGGGTGAAAATGTAATTATTCAAAAGTTGGAAAAAAACTCAAATTTAACTTTTTCTTCCACCAACATCTTGTAAACCATAAGTATGAGTATTCTTTCAAATCTCGTCAAAAATGGAGTAACGAAAGACAAAAAAAATTAATATAACACTATATGATCTTCAACTCTAAACCCTAAACCCTAAACCCTAAACCCTATATAGGTATACTCTATTCTACTAAAATTGTATTTTCACATGTAGAGAGTGTCAATCAATCCACTCGTCGATTTTTTTTTCACCATATGCTATGTTATTAAAAATAACAGTGTTCTTCAAAATTTCGTAAAAAATGGAGTAACGAAAGACAAAAAGAAACATTTTGGGGTGAAAATGTAATTATTCAAAAGTTGGAAAACAACTCAAATTTAACTTTTTCTTCCACCAACATCTTCTAAACAATAAGTATGAGTGTTCTTCAAAATTTCGTAAAAAATGGAGTAACGAAAGACAAAAAGAAACATTTCGGGGTGAAAATGTAATTATTCAAAAGTTGGAAAATAACTCAAATTTAACTTTTTCTTCCACCAACATCTTCTAAACAATAAGTATGAGTGTTCTTTCAAATCTCGTCAAAAACAGAGTAACGAAAGCCACAAAGAAACATTTCGGGGTGAAAATGTAATTATTCAAAAGTTAGAAAACAACTCAAATTTAACTTTTTTTCCACCAACATCTTGTAACCCTAAGTATGAGTGTTCTTTCAAATCTCGTCAAAAACGGAGTAACGAAAGCCACAAAGAAACATTTCGGGGTGAAAATGTAATTATTCAAAAGTTGGAAAACAACTTGTTAACAGGATGATAATTCACCTGCTTAAAATAAACAATGTCAATTACTGGAATTACCAAATATATTATTATATGGTTATGCGACCTACTTCCACGATACATGTATCACACCTCTTGGAACACATCTCCCACACAACAAACTACTAGATTAAAAGCCAACATGAGGAATACGAAACCAAGACAGTCTCAAAATACGAAAGCTCTCGGAACTCATACTACTTTCCAAGAAAATTAAGCTCTCGGAAAGAATGAGCCAACGGACAACAGTCCCAGAACCTTGGCAAAAACCCTTCCTTGACTATACATTCCAAACACGAAAGCTCTCGGAACACTACTCTCGACGATCAGACTAAAAGTCAGAACTTTACAAAATAACTCAACAAACCTCTCTGGACACTCGGAGAAAGAAGAACACCTACCCACGATAGCTCAAAACCTCTCGGAGATCAACTCACCCACACCCTCTCGGAAAATATCTTGAAACACTTACTCCAGAATACACATCTCTCGGAATAGCACTATCATTAAGGGAATACTCCAACTCGGCCCTCGAAGTCACCATTAGAGACAGCAAAGAAAGCAATCTACCCCGTATCACAAAGAAGACCAAAGCCCTCGGAAGAAGAAAAGATACAGTCAACACTCAAAGTGAACACGTTATCTTATTGGTTGAATAAGCATTGTAACACGTGTAAACATAACCACATGCATAACGACACCTGTAAACACATGCACCATGACACCTGCCCCTATCAAAACCTATATAAAGGGAGATATCAATAGAAGAAAAAGAGACAACCCAGGAACGAGACTCGGAAATGTAAGAAAATCCACTCGGAAGAGAGAATGAAGTATAGTCAATAAAAGGAAGGAAGGTTCTTGTCCATTTTTTCTCATGATCATAGCGTTTAGCTTTTGAACCACGGGCAAAGGCGTTCCAACCCTAATAAATAATTCAGTTAATAGGGAATAATTCTAAACCCGTTAACAAAATGGCGCCGTCTGTGGGAACTACACAAGATTTGTCTCCAGGAACATCCAAATTCGAAGGAGAAGCGAGTGCTACAGTAGTAACACAGTTACACACCAAAGATAAGTATCCTTATTTCACTTGTTATATTAGGGATTAGATTATAGTATCTTCGTAAAGAAATCATAAGATTTTATAATTTTAAATACTTGGGAAAAGAAAAGGACAGAGAACAGGAACCCGGGTGAGTATCTCCGAGAGCAATTACTCTAGGAAACCCCACTCATACTCTCTCATCGAAGGCTTTTTGAAAGTCTAAATAAGTAAAAGAGAAAGGTATGAACAAGTCTACTAGGAATGATTCTTTGAAAGGACGTGAAAATATTCGCCATACTCTAAGCATCAACGCCTACTTACGACTCTTTCCTCGAAGATAGAATTACGATTGAGCTGCCCAAAGTATACTATAATAGGCTACGAAGGCGTGCCAGGGGATACTCCTATTTAGGAAAGTATATTCCCCCAAAATTGCACTGCAAATGGACACGCTATGCTAAAAAAGTTACTTGGCCAGTAAGAGTGAGACGCTCTCTCATTTCTGTAAACTCAATCTTAAAAAATTCTACAATAAAAGGAAAGAAACTAAGTAGTCATAATATGTGGAAGAGTTGTGTGATTATAAACACGGAAAAGAAAAAGTTTTGTTCCAAGTAAGAAATGTTTCATTCCAAAATAATACCATTACAAGAGAAAAAACAAAGTACCATTACATAAAAAAGCGTTTACAAATTAAAAACTACTAAAGCTGGGGGGGTTGAGCACTCGAGGGGTCAGGGGTTGGCTCGGTGGTAGGAGGGATAGGAGCACCCGCTGGAGAAGGAACACCCGAGGAGGTAGCCTGAACCCCAACTCGGAGAGGGGAGTCCGCTGAAGATCGCGGGAGGATAGTAGAAAGAGGCACCCGAGACGGGGATGAGGAGGTGGGAGGAAGTCGAGTACTACTCTTTTGGTAGAGGTTGAAGGCTTCCTCCAAAGTTGCCCTCTTCATCTCCGCAATGTTAACCACCCACGGGTCCAAGTGGGGATTCACCTTCTGCCGTACCTGCCCAAAACACTGAAGGAATCCCCACATGGCAGATCCCGCCAAGTACCCCGCATGTTTGCTGAGGTACAGATCCCTCACTCGGATAGTAGTCTCCTCTCGGGCCTGCTTAACAGCAACGTCCACCCTTTGCTGTACCTCCTCGGGGAGAATGCCCCCCGTAGCCGTGGCCTGTGCCAGCTTCGCGTTAAGAGTATCCACCTGGCCCAGTGCCTCCGAGAGATGTTGCTCCAACTCTTTCTGCTTGGCCTCCCAAGCAACCTTCTCGCCCTCGAGGGAATCCATCCTATCCTTCAGCACCAGACCAGAAGCCTCCATCTCCTTTACAGAGGAGATAAGCTGCTTATTTTCCCCCCTCAGGTCTTGATTGTGCTGCGAGACCTTGGCAAAAGCCGCCTCATATTTCCCCACCTTCTCTAGCAAGTTCGTATTCTCTGCCTCCAGCTTCCGAGACTTTTCCTCAGCCGCACTCGCCAGTTTTTGCAGCTTCTCAACCTCGAGTAACAGAAGGGGAAGCATTTTAGGTGCCTAAGAAAGCAAAGTAGAAGAATAAAGATCCCGATAAAGGATCTTAAATAAATTAGTTAGATAAAAGACTTACCAGCATGGCCACATTGTTGACACAAACTCGGGTAAATTCCCACCCGTCTGCTGGCAAGGAATTGGCGACGGTGAGGTATCGAGTCACCGTCTCGAGTGCCTCCTGAGCATCTTCGGTGCTAGGCTCTCGTACTGAAACGGGAGCCTTAGAAGACGAGGGCCTCTCAGAAGATACCACCCCCGGCAGTGGAACCTGAGTGACTATGGGGCTATCGGACTGGACAGCCACGAAAGGTCTCGGGGGAGGAGCACTCGCCAGCGGAGGACCTGCGACCATAATCTCGTCCAGCAAGCTCATGGTATCGAATGCTGGAAGGTAAGCAGAGTCGGAAGGAAGTGATCCCCCTTCCAAACCAAAAAACTCTTCACCTCCTACAAAATCAGAAAGTTATCTAAGTAAAAATACCCTTTTGGTTACCTAAAGTAGTTATCTAAGGCGCACCCCTGGCGCACCCCTATACCACTAGGTATTTTAAGAACACGTACCTTTCGGAGGGGTCGCCAACAGGGCATAAGAATCCCCTGATAACTCCGACGACGAGGGTACATGGATGACACCGGGAGCTGGTAAAGCCGTCTCCTCTATCCCAACCTCATCTTCACCATCCCCTATGGTGAATCCCCCCTTTGGACCTACATTGGCAGAGGTCACAGCTAACTCTACTTCCTCGGGGGTGTCGGATGTCCCGCTAGACGACCGGGACGTAACCTCAGCAACCCTGGAAGGAGTTCCTCCTTGCTCCCCTTCTGCGACCTCAACAGTTCCACCCTCTCCTAGGGTAAACTTCCCCTTCTTGCCCACCACAACCTCACTTTCCACCATAAATGGCCGTAGGACATTCACTATCAAAGAGGTCATAAGTTAGATAGAATAAAAAGAGAAACCCGTAAGATAGTAGATAGAAGGGTAAAAGACTCACCAAATGTATCAAACAACTTCTCGGGAACAGACAAAGGAGTCTTGATTTTGTCTATCGGGGAAATGTACTTTAATCCTGCGGTCCGATAGAGACGAATAAAGTCCTTTGACTCCACGAGAGGCTTCGCAGAGAACACCGGTGAGAACACCAGTGTGTCGTCCATCACTCTGTCAGGGAAGGTAGGCACCCTCCAGGTCATAGGTATGTCCCACGACCCCACAGCTGGATTGATGAAGAAGAACTTATTCTTCCACGAGCTATGGGAGGTGACCATACCCTCGGAGATCCTGTCATCCTTATCTCGGTGAGTAAAGCAGTAAAAAGGACCCCCCCGGGAGACTGCTTCAACTCAAAAACAGCAAAGAACCTGTCCCTCGTACACTCGATGCCCCTCACCAGGCACCAAAACACGAACAAAGCCATTAACGAGAACGAATTTGGGGCGAGCTGACTCGGACAAAGATTGCAGTAATTGAAGATGTCGCAGTAAAAAGGCGGGAAAAAAGTGCGCAGCCCCGCCTTTAGCTGTGGATAGTACACCGTCAGGTACCCTTCAGGAGGAGCATCACCCCGGTGATGGGCCTCCGGCACCGTTATCTCAATGTTACGGCCAGAGACACCGTGCTCCTTGAACAAGTTCTTGATTTCTTTCTCGGTGGCGGTGCTAGCCGTGTTACCCACCTTCTGGGTGACCCGCGGAGCACCACCTTTGTCAGCCTTTTTCTTCATCCTCTTCGATTTTCCAGCACCACCACTACCGCTTGCCCCCACCGCCGCAGCACTCCGCTTTCGCGAAGCTTGAAACCCTAAGCCCGCCGCTCCTCCGGTACCGGAAGCAGCCGAAATCAGATTGGTGTTAGATTGCGACGCCATTACAACATAGTTTTTGAAAGAAAAGATTAGCAGAAATCGATTGCAGAGAAAAGAGAGTGCGCTTTGGGAGAAAATGCTATTTGCTCAGTTTGCAAATGAGAATGATGGGTGAAAAAGAGGGGTTTTTAAAACCCTACACCCACTAAGCGTCTTAAAAGACCACTAAGCGTGCCACGCCTCACGATTGAAAATCGTGCTTAATGACACGTCTCCTCGGTTAACGAAAGAATAACGGTCAAGACTCTTCGATTCCCGCACCCTACTTAAACGTAGCATTAAAATCACCACTAACTGCATTTAAGTCGTAATTAATTAAATTACAGTTAATTAAATGCCATAAAATACAATTAATGCCCCAAACAAATGACCTACGAGGGCACATTTGGAACATACGACGGGAAACACTTGGAGAAAGTATCATGATACTCCTCGCCTTTTCAAAGGTAATGCCAAGAACGAGGGAAATGTCGAACAAAGCACACATGTCACTGACGAGTGTTTACGACGCCCCTGAAGAGTTCTACGAGGCCTCGTGAAACCCTTCCCATATACCTGATGAAATCTACGATAACATGACTCTCATACCCTTTAAAACTCTTAAGTTTCTAGTACAGTAGTGATAACTAACTGCACTAGAAACTGGGGGGGTTTGTTAACAGGATGATAATTCACCTGCTTAAAATAAACAATGTCAATTACTGGAATTACCAAATATATTATTATATGGTTATGCGACCTACTTCCACGATACAAGTATCACACCTCTTGGAACACATCTCCCACACAACAAACTACTAGAGTAAAAGCCAACATGAGGAATACGAAACCAAGGCAGTCTCAAAATACGAAAGCTCTCGGAACTCATACTACTTTCCAAGAAAATTAAGCTCTCGGAAAGAATGAGCCAACGGAAAACAGTCCCAGAACCTTGGCAAAAACCCTTCCTTGACTATACATTCCAAACACGAAAGCTCTCGGAACACTACTCTCGACGATCAGACTAAAAGTCAGAACTTTACAAAATAACTCAACAAACCTCTCTGGACACTCGGAGAAAGAAGAACACCTACCCACGATAGCTCAAAACCTCTCGGAGATCAACTCACCCACACCCTCTCGGAAAATATCTTGAAACACTTACTCCAGAATACACATCTCTCGGAATAGCACTATCATTAAGGGAATACTCCAACTCGGCTCTCGAAGTCACCATTAGAGACAGCAAATAAAGCAATCTACCCCGTATCACAAAGAAGACCAAAGCCCTCGGAAGAAGAAAAGATACAGTCAGCACTCAAAGTGAACACATTATCTTATTGGTTGAATAAGCATTGTAACACGTGTAAACATAACCACATGCATAACGACACCTGTAAACACATGCACCATGACACCTGCCCCTATCAAAACCTATATAAAGGGAGATATCAATAGAAGAAAAAGAGACAACTCAGGAACGAGACTCGGAAATGTAAGAAAATCCACTCGGAAGAGAGAATGAAGTATAGTCAATAAAAGTAAGGAAGGTTCTTGTCCATTTTTTCTCATGATCATAGCGTTTAGCTTTTGAACCACGGGCAAAGGCGTTCCAACCCTAATAAATAATTCAGTTAATAGGGAATAATTCTAAACCCGTTAACACAACTCAAATTTAACTTTTTTTTCCACCAACATCTTGTAAACCATAAGTATGAGTGTTCTTTCAAATCTCGTCATAAACGGAGTAACGAAAGCCACAAAGAAATATTTCGGGGTGAAAATGTAATTTTTCAAAAGTTGGAAAACAACTCAAATTTAACTTTTTTTTTCCACCAACATCTTCTAAACAATAAGTATGAGTGTTCTTTCAAATCTCGTCAAAAATGGAGTAACGAAAGACAAAAATAAACATTTCGGGGTGAAAATGTATTTTTTCAAAGGTTGGAAAAAAACTCAAATTTAACTTTTTCTTCCACCAACATCTTGTAAACCATAAGTATGAGTGTTCTTTCAAATCTCGTCAAAAATGGAGTAACGAAAGACAAAAAAAAAAAATAATATAACACTATATGATCTTCAACTCTAAACCCTAAACCCTATATAGGTATACTCTATTCTACTAAAGTTGTATTTTCACATGTAGAGAGTGTCAATCAATCCACTCGTCGATTTTTTTTCACCATATGCTATGTTATTAAAAATAACAGTGTTCTTCAAAATTTCGTAAAAAATGGAGTAACGAAAGACAAAAAGAAACATTTCGGGGTGAAAATGTAATTATTTAAAAGTTGGAAAACAACTCAAATTTAACTTTTTCTTCCACCAACATCTTCTAAACAATAAGTATGAGTGTTCTTCAAAATTTCGTAAAAAATGAAGTAACGAAAGACAAAAAGAAACATTTCGGGGTGAAAATGTAATTATTCAAAAGTTGGAAAACAACTCAAATTTAACTTTTTCTTCCACCAACATCTTCTAAACAATAAGTATGAGTGTTCTTTCAAATCTCGTCAAAAATGGAGTAACGAAAGACAAAAAGAAACATTTCGGGGTGAAAATGTATTTTTTCAAAAGTTGGAAAACAACTCAAATTTAACTTTTTCTTCCACCAACATTTTCTAAACAGTAAGTATGAGTGTTCTTCAAAATTTCGTAAAAAATGGAGTTACGAAAGACAAAAAGAAACATTTTGGGGTGAAAATGTAATTATTCAAAAGTTAGAAAACAACTCAAATTTAACTTTTTCTTCCACCAACATCTTCTAAACAATAAGTATGAGTGTTCTTTCAAATCTCGTCAAAAATGGAGTAACGAAAGACAAAAAGAAACATTTGGGGGGGTATTTATAGATTTTTTTTGTTTTTTTTATTATTAATTAAAATAAAAAATGACCGGCCCACGGTCATTTCCGTCGGCACGATGCCGACGGAAATGACCTTGGGCCGGTCCCACCGTCTTTTCCGTCGGCACGATGCCGACGGAAATGACCTTGGGCCGGTCCCACCGTCTTTTCCGTCGGCACGATGCCGACGGAAATGACGTCGGTTTTTATTTTTTTTTTTTTTTTATTTTTCGATCTTTTCTGACGGGCTTCACCCGTCGTAAAAGATCATTTCCGTCGGCACTATGCCGACGGACATGTCTTTTTCGATGGGTGAAGCCCGTCGGAAAAGATCCGACGGAAACGGGCCGTCGGAAAAGTGTTTCGCTCATTTCCGACGGCCGATTCCGTCGGAGGCCGTCGGAAATGAGCGATTTTCTTGTAGTGTTTGTCAAAAATTATTTTTTGTCCTTTTGTTCGGCCCCCACTTTTTCTGCCATGCTAGTTTTCATTTTTCTATAAAAAATGCCAAATTTTAGCCACATCAGCTAAATTGCTGATGTGGCTGCCTAGTCAAGAAAGTGCTACGCCTAGTCAATAAGTTGTCACGCCACGTCATATTTTTCAGCCCTAAAAATGTTTTTTGGACTAATCCTTGTAATATTAAAAATTGCACTTGAACCCACAATAAATTACACTTTGCACCCCTAATATATATATATATTAAGCATATATATATTCATTTTTTTATATCTTAAAAATATTTTAAAAATAATAAAGATTTTAAGCTTTGTTGTGTGCTGGATTGATGAGTGATTGGGTTGATGGTGGTGGAGGCGGGGCAACGGTGGTGGTGAGGGGGGGGGGGGGGGGGGGGAGTGGTGACGCCGGGGTGATGATGAAGATGATGACTTTTTTTTAATTGTATTTTTTTAATTTAATTGTTTTTCAATTTTTTATTTTTATATATTCTTAAAACATTTATTATTTATAAATAGTTATATATATATGTTTAATATTATTATCTATATATATAGCTTTTTTTATTATTATTTATATATATGATTATTATTATCATCTATATATATAGCTTTATTATTATTATATATATTATTTTTACTAAATAGTTATATATAAGTTTTTTTATATATAATTTATTATTATTATTATTATATATATATATATATATATATATATATTTTGGAGGGCAAAGTGCAATTTATTTTGGGGTGCAAGTGTAATTTTTAATATTACAAGGATTAGTCCAAAAACGTTTTTTGGGCTGAAAAATATGACGTGACGTGACAACTTATTGACTAGGCGTAACACTTTCTTGACTGGGCAACCACATCAGCAATTTAGCTGATGTGGCTGAAATTGGGCATTTTTATAGAAAAATGAAAACAACATGACAAAAAAAGTCGGCTCGGAAAAAAAGGACAAAAATTAATTTTTGACAAAGTTATTGGACAGAAATAATAATTCGCCCTACAAATATATAACTTTATAAAATTCCAACGTTTTCATAATTATTTAAGTAGTGAGTGTAACTAGCTATAAGCAAAACGTAAGTCCCATTCTAACAATTTTATAATGTGTCGTCAAATATTTTGCATTTGTCTATATCATGGATATATGGGCATGATATGTCTAACGTATTATACTAACACTGTATGTAGGTGGTCATGGCGGGTGGAAAAGCAAAGGGATCACTCAAGTTTTCTTACAACTTCGGCGAAAAGTTTACGCAGTCGATGAGCAAGCAAGTAAGTCACCAGCCTGTGGTGGCGCCAGCACCTTATTATCCGAAGGACAATAAGAATTCGCTAGACGAGCCGGTGATCATGGCGTATCCACCACAATACCCTCCTCCTCCACCAACCCATGTAGCTTATCCCGCCGCTTATCCTGCGCAGCCAAGTGGGTATGGTGAGTATTATCAGCCTCCACCACCTCGATACGGATCATATCAACAGCCGTCAGGGTATCCAGCAGGACAAAAGCATAAGAAGAATAATAAGATGGGAATGGGACTGGGATTAGGAGCTGGGTTGCTAGGGGGTTTGCTTCTTGGAGAAGTGGCGTCGGATGTCGGGGATGCTGCTGCGTATGCTGATGGATATGGGGATGCCATGGGTGACATGGATGGATTTGATTTTTAGATTTGCTATCGTTAACTTGTTTATGTATAACTACCGCTACTCCTTGAGCTTGGCTGTAAAACTATAATGACATTCCCTGAAACTAACTTACCATATTGAAATGATGGAATTTGCTGATGTCATTATAATTTAGAGGGAAATTATAACGTGGTGATATTTCTTTTTAACACGTGGTGATATTTTGCTGGGTCCGGGGCTTTGTCTTCTAATGACGAGGGGTTGACGTCAGAGCCTCGTATTTCTTGATATTACCAAGAGTCCCCCAATTTCGCTCGTATGAGAAAATACGAGGGAAATTTTAGACAAGCAAATTGAATGAGCGATCTTCTATTCTGCCCGTTGGAGTGGCATTGATTACTCTGTAGGTTTATTGACCGTTGGGGATTCTTTCGATACGTTCTTCGTGTTCGTCCTTTTTGGGGATGTGCGATCCCAACGGTACTTTGTCCGGTCTATATAAGAAGGGCTGATGTTCCTTTGCGAGCATATCATTTGAATTTCACTATTGCATGCTTAAACTCTCTCGCATTAACTCTTTTGGGAGATTTTGTTGCTACTTTCACGAGCAATTTTATCCTTTCTTGCTTAAAAAAGCTTTTTTGTATACATGGTGTTGTCTTCTTCTCCTTCGACGGTTATCCCTGCTAGTGAGGTGAGCTTGACTCCCTTCGTTCCTTCGGTGGTGGCTGACCGACTGATTGCTTGGCTGAGAATCAAGCTGGTTCTTCTACTAGGAAGAGGAAAACTATTGAAGAGGTGGAACCAAAACATGTTCCGTGGATAGTATCCCTTCGGTGGCTCGCAAGGCCTACGTAATGTCTTGTTTGAAAGAATTTAACACGGGTTTCAGGGTGGTGGAGGTGCGAATTCCTCTCCCAAACAAGCGTGCAGATGATCCCCCCGAGGACTTCGTTACCATTTACGCAACTCAAATTCGGGTATGGTTATGAGCATTGACGCCTTCTTTCTTTTGTGCGGTATTTCGCGCCTGCGGATTATCTCCGAGCCAGGTGACTCCTAACGGATATATTTGTTTAGTTTGCTTTGTATTCGTGTGCAAGGAGCTGAGTGCATAGTGGATCGCTTCTTGGCTATGTACGGGGTGAGTGTGTGACCCGCATGTATTCTTTTTTACTACTTTACTCCTCGTAATTCTAGATTTTATTTTTTGGATAATATTTCCTCTTTCTTCGGGGATTATAAGATGCGGTTTTTCTACATGCATCCTATACGGACCACGTGGTAGATTAACTATTCATGGCAATTCGCTCCGTATTTATAAACACCAAATATGTATAAGTACATGGACGTTATGTCTCGTGAGATTAAAAAAAGAGACAATTTTAGGTAACTTTGTGTGAGTTTGTTGGGTCAGCAAAACAAATCGACGATGTTTAATGGATTATTCAACTGTTTTGTGAGGAATAGTTATCATGCTTTCTAAGTGAAGGCTTATCTGAGGTTGGTTCGATTAGTGTAACATTAGCGTACTCAGGAAAGATACATTCATACATACAGAAGTATTTGACTATACTAGACTCCAAAAAGATTGAAGATCGACAAGTACTGTTGTGTTATGAATAGTACTAATAGTATACTTCTTCCAATATTCGTAGACAAAAAGCAAACATCTCTTACCTTAGAGATGACTCAGGCACATGGATTTCCGACAAAGATCATCTAAAAAATATGGCTGTCCAATATTTTGCCAATATTTTTACAGCCACAGAAAGCACTTATTCAAATCTCCCAGGATGCTTCCCACCTCTTCTTCTGGAAGATACAGAAAACCTGAATCGTGACGTCTCTCTAGAGGAAGTTAAATCTGCAATATTTGCTATGGGGCCTTACAAAAGTGCTGGACCAGATGGCTTCCAACCAGTCTTTTACCAAAAAAATTGGAATGTCATCGGCATGGATCTCCATCATCTTGTCCAATCAGCCATGAACACTGGAAATTTTCCGGCCGAAATCAATGAAACACTTCTGCACCTAATCCCTAAGGTTGACCACCCCGAACACATCCAACAATTCAGGCCTATTGGGTTATGCAACGTCACATACAAGACCATCACAAAAGTTGTTGCAACGAGATTGAAACCAGTTCTCATGCGAATTGTAGGACCAACGCAAAGCAGCTTTCTACCTGGTCGGCAAACCCGTGATAATATAATCATTGCGCAAGAGTTGATACATACGATGAGAAAGAAGTCAGGGAAGCATGGATATATGACGTTAAAAATCGATCTTGAGAAGGCTTTCGACCGACTCTCATGGAAGTTTATAGAAGAAACCTTGATGATCACTGGAATTCCACAAAAGCTCATCAATCTTATAATGTATTGCATCTCGTCGCCGAAAATTCGGCTTATCTGGAATGGTGAACTGACCGAGTCATTTAAGCCCACTCGTGGAATCAGACAAGGGGACTCGATCTCTCCATACATATTTATTTTATGTATGGAGCGACTTGCACATCTTATTCAGTCCAAAGTCGACAACGGTGAATGGTATCCTATTTCAGCATCGCGTCGTGGGCCTAAATTTTCACACTTATTCTTCGCTGATGACCTTTTGCTTTTTGCCAGGGCGACAACGAGTCAAATGAGTGTGGTTTTGGACTGCCTAAACCTCTTTTCGACTGCCTCAGACCAGAGAGTTAGTTTGGATAAATCCATCATCCTCTTCTCTCCCAATGTCTTGCATAGTGTGCGCAGCAACATCACCAACATGGCTGGGATTCCTGAAGCTGTTTCTCTTGGACGTTACCTCGGGATCCGTATTTGCGATGGTCGTATCACACAACCACTTTTCTCGAAGGTAATTGAACGTGTTGAAAAACGTATGTTTTCTTGGCGTCCCAAATGCTTCTCTTTAGCCGGTAAACACACTCTTATCAAGTCAGTTTCTACCGCTATACCCGCCTACACGATGCAAACTTATAAATTGCCCAAGATCACGAATAATAGACTTGACAAAATCAATAGAGATTTTCTGTGGGGGGGCAGCAGCGATAGGCGGAAAATTCACCTTGTTAACTGGAACACTGTTTGCCTCCCGAAAGATAAAGGTGGTCTCGGTCTTTCAAAGATGGAAGAGCTCAACAAAGCTACGCTTATGAAGCTCATTTGGGAGATGCTAACGAAAAGAAACACTCTTTGGGCTGATATGTTACTTGCAAAATACACGAACCATGGCAACATCATTGAAGCTAAGAAACCTACGACTTGCTCCCCACTATGGCGTCAAATCCATACATGCATTGCCCCTTTCAGTCGAGGCATCAAATGGATTATCCGTAATGGACATCAAACTCGTTTTTGGTTAGATTGGTGGGTTGGACATGGCCCACTTATTGATCATGTCTCGTGTTTTCTTCCCGATGCGTGTAAAGAGCTTAAAGTGGCTGATTATCTCCAGGAAGGAAACAAATGGATATGGTATTCTTTTCAACATCTTTTACCGCTGCAACAACTCGCTGAAATAGCAAGCATCAATGTTTGTAAAGAAAGCAATACCTCTGATTCCCCTTGTTGGGGACTTACAAGCAACGGTATTTTCTCAATTAAGTCGGCATGTGACATGATCTGCTCTTCTTATCAGCCTAGTAGTGCAACTTGGAACCTCGCTTGGAAGTTATGTACACGTCAACGAGTTCGATCTTTCGCTTGGCTTGCTCTTCATGATAAAATCCTTAGTAATGAAAGGAGATACCACCGACACTTAACAGAGGATCCTTCCTGCCCTCGCTGTTCATGGGAAAATGAGTCTCTGTTACATCTTCTTCGAGACTGCCCTTTAAGTCGATCCGTCTGGCTAAATTTGATAAATAATGATCAGATCCACCGCTTTTTCAATGCCCCGCTACATGAATGGTTGTGTGAAAATCTTTACCAGCGTACCACCTTGAATGAACATGACACTCCTTGGGCTTCTATTTTTGCTACTGCTTGCTGGAAATTATGGTGTTGGCGATGCAAAAAGGTCTTCGAAAACATTGACATGAAACCTGTCCGGGTCTCCCACTGGATACGCCAACTAGCGAAGGATGATACAATTGCATGGCGCAAACTTTATTCCATTAGACATCCTGAAAGAGTAAAAATTACAAAAAGCTTAAGTTGGAGTTACCCTCCCCCGGGGATTACAAAAATTAATGTTGATGGCAGCGCACAAGGAAATCCTGGACTCTTGACTTGCGGAGGTGTTGGTCGCGACCATACTGGACACTGGGTATTCGGATTTGCAGCGAACTTGGGATACGGCAGTATCACGACAGTGGAACTTTGGGGCATCTTCTACGGGCTTTCCGAAGCACTGAAACTCAATATCCAACATGTCATAATCTCTTGCGACTCAAAGGTTGCTGTTCAGCTATTTAATTCCTCGCTTTCGGAATCACATCCTCACAACAACCTGGTAGCTTCCTGCCATGATCTTGCGAACAAGTTTCAATCTTGTGTGGTTCACCATGACTACCGTGAGACTAACATTGTTGCAGATAGACTCGCAAATATTGGCCACTCTCTTCCATACGGTTTGGAACATTTCAGTCAGCCTCCAGCTTCCATCGCTCAGTATCTTTTGTTCGATACAGTTGGGAGTATAAGTTTTCGTACTGTTACTGAATAACTGTCCTCTGTCACTCGGGGTCTCTCCCCTTCCAATTGATGTAAAAAAAAAAAAAAGTATACTTCTTCCGTAAACAAGTAATATATTAAGCAACATTCAATAGATTGATGATATCATCAACTAATCATCAGAATCAGAATTATAAGCATACAACAAAATCTCGCCCATCTTAAAAGACATGAAAGCATCAACGCAAGCATACATCACTTGATCCTCGCTCAACGCCCGCTGATCCCACCTACTCCTCTTCACTCGGGCCAGCTTCTCCTCCATCTCTAGATCGAGTATGACATCCGCCAACTGGCCCCCAAGGTCTCTAGCCCCGCATTCGTCAATTCATCCCTCCGATACTTCCTCGCGTCCAGAAACCTCACGTCTACCGCATCATATTTCCCAATGCCGTAGCCTTGTTGAAGCTTTTCCATGTTGGTGAACATGTATTCGGATCTAGAGATATAATCAACAAGGAATTCAGGGATTTCGAGAGTGTGAATTAGTTGGTATACGAGGCATCGATGGCCAAGGCAAAATTGAAGAGTGGCGACGCGGTTGGTGGGACGGCATTTGACGTCTACACCGACAATGAGGCAGAAGAGGCGGGCGATGTGGCTATCGTCGATTTCGGCGAACCAGTTTGTCTCGGTGGCGGAGTCGTGCGTCACGGTGGTGTGAATGGCTTAGTCGAAAAAGTAGACCATGTATGTTTTTTGGTGATCAGAGGCAGGCTCATACTCTTCTATGAAAATAGTCATGGTGCGTTTTACTTTATCAATCAAGCTGATTTAGTGAAGAGTTGATGTAGACATATGAAGGGATTCTCATAAAATATTCATAAATTCAAAATTTGATTTCTAAACTAGCGTGTGTATACATAGGGTCCACAAGTAATGGGAATTCGTTGCATGACCATAGGATATGAATACGATTTGACTTGATTTATGCTTTTTAATTCATACTTCAATTCATTATATTATAGGATACTGAACATGTTGACACGCTGTCCGCATAATTAATAATTTATTTTAATTAAATACACAATGACAAATCTTTTATGTTTTTAATCCATGGATATGATACGATTTGACTTGATTTATGCTTTTTAATTCATACTTTAATTCATTATATTATAGGATACTGGACATGTTGACACGCTGTCCGCATAATTAAAAATTTATTTTAATTAAATACACAATGACAAATCTTTTATGTTTTATACACCAGTGTGTGCAATTTCATCTTCAGTGCGTGAGATTTCTAATTTGAGCATTAAGTTTTTTTGTTCGTCGATTTCATGGCGAAGAGGGGAGTTCAAGCGGAGAAGCAAATTAGGGAGAAATTAGATACACTAAGCATCAATTAGAGGAGGAGGAAGGAAATATCTCGAAGGACGACGAGGTAGAAATCGACGAGACTGATGATGCAGAGGCAGAAATAGAGAGTGATGATGAGCAATCTAGATCGCCACCACGCATTGCTCCACTCAGGGATATCGGGGTACACAACATCTTAACACAAAGAGGTACAATGAATTATTTCAGGGAAAAGTCGATTTGTGAATGGAACAAATGTGCCATATTTCCTGCCGGTGAGTGTAACGTCTCAAAAATTAGGACGAAAATAAATTTATACTTTAGCTCTTGAACTTTAAAAATTCCTATTTTGACCCTAAATTTAGAAAAATTTGCATTTGAGCCTCCATGAACTTAAAAGTTAGTCTTTTATTATATTTACAGGTCTCTATTCCTTAAACATATATTTCAATTTTAAATATTAACCAAGTTGATTGAATTACTTAGAAAAGTTACATAAGTAAATATGTATGTAACAAAGAAATCTAATTATACCTATTTGAATTTTAATTATAAATAATTGAGGGACTTGATATGCAATTAATTAATTGATGAAGTAAGCCATGACATCGTTTTGATGAGGTAAGCCATGCCATTCTTAAGAGCACGATTACAATATTTTTTTGTGATTTATTATAAAATAATCAAAGTGGGACCTTAATTAAAAATATTTTAACATGATTTTGCCTACAAATAGTAGGATTTCTTCCAACAATTTTCACACTGAAAATCATTTCGATTTTTCCTTCTTTCTTCCTATGAATCTCCAAGTTAGTGAGTCTACTTTCAGGGAAAATTCATCCCAAATTCCTATTTCATCATTTTCTACCCGATAATACCCCAAAACTTTTATTGCGCATAAATTATACATTCGGCCCTGCACCTTAGAAAAATCATAACTAATTGTAGACAAATCTTTTTTGATAAAGGCCAATGGCCAAATACTCCTCATGATGTCCTCTAAATTTCATATAGAGAAATGTTTTTCAAATAATGTGATTTAGAAGGTCGAAATTCCTAAACCGTAGACTGCTGTCTCAAAATCCAAAAATAGGTTCTATGTTTTCAAGAATTATTTAACATAGCAAACCTTTGTGTTTTTCTCAAAATCTTGGATACACACATTCATCATGACATTATGAATCATAAAATGATTTGAAAACCAAGTTCATTTGGATGTCCGATCAAGGTAAAACCAAAACTGCAGTGAATTTTCAGTTTATTTGGCACAACCTTTATTTTCTTAGTTTATAAGTTAAATCACCATCACAATTCATGTATTTATCACACACATGAACTTAACATGATTTAATATTCATTATAATCAGATTATTATAATTATAATCATGAATTGATATTTTTGTGATTTTATTTAGGGATAAATGCATTAAACCCCCTGAACTATGCAGGTTTTTGCGTTTTTGTCCTTAAACTAAATAAATAAGCGCTTTGCCCCCTAAACTATGCCATTTTGTGCGATTTGCCCCCTGGCCGGGTTTTCGGGTATTTTTGGCCATTCTTGGCCTGAATTTTTCCCCTTACCCAACACATATGTGTTGTACTAGATGTATTTTAGCAGTTGATGACAAATCGAGTTTTAAAAAACACCTCGAACGGGACATATTTCGGCTAAATTGTGATTTCCTCTTCAGTGTATTTTAGCCGGAATATGTCCCGTTTGAGGTATTTTTTCGCCTACTTTTTGTCATCAACTACTAAAATACATCTAGTACAACACATATGTGTCGGGTAAGAGAAAAAATTTCGGCCAAGAATGGCCAAAAATATTCGAAAACCCGGCCAGGGGGCAAATCGCACAGAATGACATAGTTTAGGGGGCAAAGCGCTTATTTATTTAGTTTAATGACGAAAATGCAAAAACCTGCATAGTTCAGGGGGTTTAATACATTTATCCCTTTTATTTATATCATTTAAATGGTTATCATGTTTAACATACTACTTTCATAAGTCTTACAAGATTATTTTTGCCACTTCATAACTTAAACATCAAATAAGATTATTTATCATAATAGACATTCCTTATCACATGTTTTGATAAATTTCCCATGTTATATCTTTATATTTAAGTTATAACATAATTATGTGCATTTTAAACTAACTATGTAAAATAAAGTAATAATCGACTAAGTTAGAACTTTTAAAGTTTTACTTCATATGATACTTATTTGATGTGTGGTTATTAAAAATTTTGAATTGATTATGAAAGTGCAAGTATTTTGTCAATGTTAGATCAACAATGTATTTACAATGTTAGGATAACATTGAACACAGAAAACTGAAAACTGCACATTCGGGATTTATTACTATAATTGTGTTTTGCCTTTATTCACTTACTAACTTAGTTCCACGAGTTGTAGTTGGTATTTGTATGTGCTCCAGGTCAAGAGACTTCAAGGAAGGATCTATTTCCTTAAAGAGAAGTTGCCATTCAAAGAGAAGTTTCCAAAGAAGAACTTTCTATAATTAAATAAGGAAAGATGTGTGCGGTGCAATGGAAAGATCATGGCGTGTGAATTGCAAGAAGGAATGAAGATTACTTGCAGTAGGATTCTTTCCATTGAAGACTACAAGATGGTGAAGGATACTTTCCTTAGAAGACTTCAAGTTAAAGAAGGAAATCTTTCCATTGAAGACTTCTAGTCAAAGAAGGAAACCTTTCCATTGAAGACTTCAAGTTGGACAAGGAAACCTTTCCCTATTGAAGGAGACTTGCCATGAACGAAATTAGAGTCATACAAGGAGATCTAATAGCAACCAAAAACGTGCACAACATGTCTTGGCTATCAAGGAAGACTACACTATAAATAGGCATGTTGGGCATCAAGAAAAAGACACGAAGACAAGAGCGAAAATCTCCCGTGAGGAAATCTTTATAGTCGAGTGTCTTTGTCTTGCTTTAGCAAAGTTTGTGAGTTGTTAGAATAGATCTAAGAGTGAGGAGCTTTTAGAGATAGTCGAAGCAATTCTTGTGTGCTTTGCTTAGTTCGATTAATTTGAGAGTGAGGAGCTTGAAAATTGAGAGAACGACTTTTGTTAAACCCTTGTGGTATTTCGCCTACGGCTCGGAAGATCATATTAATATATTATCTTCTTAAAATTACATCTACTTGTGTTCTTTATTTATCCGCTGCGTAATATTCTCTATCAAGTAGATTTGTGCTAACGTTAACTGCTGTTAAACGGATGTTAAGATAACATCGAGAGTCCAACATCAGCTTAACATTGGAAGAGCTGATCAGTGTTAGACTAACACCGAAGGGTTAACACTGTACGACAAGTATCAAGTCCCGATCCAACAATTTCAATTGGTATCAGAGCCAAGCACCGACTTCACTGGTGTTTGGATTTGATATTAAAGGATGGACAACCGAAATCCGAACAACAACAAATTGCTTGTCTTGGATGGATCCAACTATTCTTATTGGAAGGTTAGAATTCGTGCACTCATTAAATCATTCGGTTGGCGAGCTTGGAAGACGGTGATCAAAGGGTATGCAGTCCCTATGTATGCTCCAGATGAAGATCTTTCATTATTAGCCTCAAATTCTCAAAATAACGGTGATCCAGATGAAGATCATGACGCTGCTCCTAAGCCAAAATCAGAGTGGACTCAAACTGAGCTAAGTAACGCTTTCTTCAATAAAAAAGCCCTAAATACCATATTTAGTTTGGTTGATTGTCACATGTTTAAGTTAATTAAAAATTGTTCAACTGCAAAGCATGCTTGGGATATTTTAGAAAATCATTGTGAAGGTGATGTGTACACTAAAAAGACTAAGTTACGCATGTTTTTGAACAAATTTGATAATTTAACAATGGGGGAAGAAGAAAGTATTACTGCTTATTTTGAGAAACTGATGGATCTTGCTAATGAAATTCAAAACTTAGGTGATTCCCTGTCTAATAAGCAACTGGCGTATAAAGCTCTGAGAACTCTTTCTAAGAAATTTGAGGTGATTACTATGCAAGAAGCTAGGAATATGGACACCTTAGACTTTCATACTCTATTTTGCACTCTGAAAGAATTTGAGAGGAATCTTGAAAAAATAGACGATGAAGAAGAAATTCAAGCTTATAATGAAACTGTGATTGAAAAGTTGAATAAGCTTAGTCTATGTGATAAAAATATTCTTGCTGATTTAAAGAAAGATTTCTCTAAAGAGATGACCAAATATTCTTGTAACCCTACTCCTCATAATGATACACATCTCAAAAAGATTCAATGTTATAAATGTAAAGGTTGGGGCCATTTTTCGTATGAATGTGGTAACAACCTTAGAACAAAAGGGAAATCTGACTTGGTTTGTGTAGATGATAATGATGAGACAGGTTTTGAAGAATATGGTGATGGACAGGTGCCAACGATTGAAGAAACTCAAACAACAGTGTGTGCAAAGGTGGACATACCTGCTGGTGTCAAGGCTTGGTGTTCTGCCAACATCCAGACAACTCGATGTTATGTTAACATCCAGATGACAACACCAGTCCAGGAGATTCTTGTTGACAATTGGGATGAAACCATTTGTTTACACAACACTGAATGTTTGATTTCTATTAATGATGAGTTTGATGATGATTCTGACTTTGAGTATTTGCATGATTCTATAGGTTTGGAAGATGATAATGTTCTTGAAGGTAAATTGATTCAAGAAGAGTTTCTTGATGAACTGAAGATCATCTACCAAGACCTGCTTAAGGAGAAGAACAAGTTGAGTGGAATTGAGAAGGCTATGGAAGAGAATGAAAGCTTGAAGGCTACAATCACTCAACTTGAGGTTAGTTTGGACAGAAAAGATGATGAAATAGAAAAGGTAAGTTCTAAGCTAGAAATTGCTGAACATACCATTGTCAAGAGGAAAACAGGTACTCACTCAACTACTAAGCTAGAAGTTTTATGTTTAGGCAATGATGGTAATTCTGGTTTAGGATATCAAAGTAAAGTTACTCACTCAACTACTTCTGTTGAATCCACTATCCTTGGTTTTGAAAAGGCAAAGTTACTTTCTAGAGAATCTAAGAAAATAGCTTATATTTGTCAATACTGTTTTCAACATGGACACCTTGAAGCATATTGTTATAAATACAAAAAGTCTCTTAAATGGAAAATAGTTGAACATAATAGGGATTCATGCAATGTTGATGCTGGTGTTAAGCCAACACTGGAATCTGAACATTCCAATGTTGATATTAGTTATTCCAGTGTTACCTTAACATTCGGTTACAACATTGCTGAACAGAATAGTGGGATGAGAAACACTAGACTTTGGGTGCCTAAAACTTATATTATGTGCAATATTATCTTTCCTACTATGCATACTAACCTTGCAGGTAAGTGGTACTCTGATAGTGGATGTTTGAGGCATATGGCTGGATACAAATCTGATTTGATACGGTTATACACGATGTTAAGACAACACTGGATAACCAATGTTACCTTAACATTGAGAACATATTGTATTGCTTTAACACTGCTTAAGACACATGATTGGAAAGAAAGCAAATCCAATTTGAAGAAGTGTGCACCACTAACCACGGGAACTTTCACCTATGAAGATGGAAGTAAAGGAAGAATCATTGGCAAAGAAGTGTTGAATGTTGATGGATCCCCACCCTTGAAGGATGAGATGTTGTTGGATGGATTCTATGAAAACCATATAAGCATCAGTCAACTGTGTGATGATGACTTATTGGTAAGGTATGTTAAAGATTCTTGTGATGTATCTGATTGTGCAAATGTGTGTGTTTTGACAGGTAAGAGGTTTGAAGACAACTACTTGGTGCGGGATCAAGTGACTTGCTTTCAAACAAAGGTGGACTATTCGGTTGCCAAGAACAAGAGACTTGGACACATGCACAACAAGAATCTGGGCAAAGTGTTGAAACTTGAAACCGTGAGAAGCATTCCCAATCTCATGAGTTCTGGTAAGATGGTATGTTATGATTGCTTGAAAGGTAAGGTGACCAAAGCTTCTCATAATCCAATCCAAGTGGATGAACAGGTTACTAGTACCTCTAATTGTTTTCATCTACTTCATATGGATCTCTTAGGTCTTATTGAAATAAATAGAGTTGGGGGTAAGCAATATGATTGTGTGATTATGAATGATTTTTCTGGATATACTTTGATTAAATCTTTCAAAGAAAAATCAGAAGCTCTTAATACCTTTAGAACATTGCATGCTAGTATTGATAACTTACATGATGCTTCTTTTGGTAATATTTGGTCAAATCATGATAGAGAATGTGAAAATAGGTCATTCTCTGACTTATGTGTGTTTAATAAAAATATTCATAAATTCTCTATTCCCATGACTCCTTATAAGATGATGAAAAAGAAGAAACATGATCTTGCTCATTTTCATGAATTTGGATATGTTTGCTATACTTTAAATGACAAAGATTTTGTGAGCAAATATGATCCAAAAAGTGAAGAACATATCTTTGATGGCTATTCTTGGAACAATACTAGAATGTTTGATCCAAGATTAATTATTGTTCAAGAATCGGTTAATGTGGTTATTGATGATTTGCTGAGTGTTGCAGGTGAGTTAGAGGCTGGTGTGCCAACTCTACTGGATTCTGATGTTACTCTAACATTGACTCTAGACATTGTTATTCCAACATCACCTGCAGATCCAGAACCTGAACTGGAACATGAACCAGAAGCTGATGTTATGCCGACATCGACCAGTCCTGATGTTGACACAACATTCGAGCAGTCAAACTTACATGAAAAGGTCCAAGTTCAAGATGTTTGGAGGGATACAACTGATAGGATTCAGAGTAATCATCCTACATCTCAGGTTATGGTTCAAATCATTAATGACATCAAAACACACAACAAGAAAAGGGTAAATTGTAGAAATATGATAATGTTGAGTGTTTGTATGTCTGCCACATATTCTGATAATTGCTTAGATCAAAGATTTGCTGATGAAATTGTCTTTGTTTATACTAACAAGTCTACTCTAGACAAGTTTGTTGAGGCTTTGACAGGTACATTAGTGATGAGCGTGATTGGTGAACTGGATTTCTTCTTGGGTTTGAAAGTGAAGCAAAAGGAGGATGGGATGAGCATGATTGGGTTGGAGGAGTCAAAAGTGAGCAAGAATCCAATGTCTTCTACTTTGGTAATTCAAAAAGGAGACACAAGCTTGCTATATCTATCCGTCACTAGCCCATTTATTATGAAATCGGTTTGTGTCTGTGTTTGTGCCAGGTATTACGCTGAACCTAAAGCTTTTCACTTAATTGTTGTGAAGCGAACACTGAATTATATATCTGGTACTGTAGACTTAGGCGTTTGGTATACACATGATGCAAATACAAACCTTGCCGGTTTTGATTCTGACTGGGCTGGAGATTTAGGAGATAGAATATCTACATGTGGGGGTTGTTTTTCTTTGGGAAATGATCTTTCTTCATGTTATAGCAAGAAACATAACCGTGTGTCATTGTCAACTGTTGAATTTGCAGCTTGCAGCTGTGTTACCCGATTTATATGGCTTAAACACATGTTGCATGATTATGGGATAAAGAGTGACACATTGTTAATGTTTTGGGATAATCTTAGTGCTATTAGCATATCAAGAAATCTGGTGCATCATTCTAGAGCAAAGCATACATTTTCTATGCATTATTTCTTGAGAAAACTCGTAGATGACAAGGTTATAAACATTGATCACTTAGAGACCAACAATCATTTAGTTGATTTGTTTAAAATATCATTAGATAGCGAGAGGTTCTTCCATTTGAGGAAGACTCTTGGCTTGAATGCTCTGTGATTTAGTGTTGCATTCCGGTGTTGCCATAACACCACTGGCTAACACCGTAGTATGTTTGTGGTGTATAGGATTGCATTAGATTTTTTCTGTTTGATTTCTGTGTTTGTTCTTGTTTGTCTTCATGAATGGTTGTTATTATTGGTTTGTGTGGTTGACCAGGATTGTTAGCTAAGTATTCTGGTGGACATGTTCATATCAAAAGTTTTGTAAAGTAAGAACTCTGTTGTTAGTCTGTGAATGTTAACCTAACATCTGGGAGAAGCTGGGGTACACAGAGCTCACTACTCTGATGTTATTCAGTTGTGACTTATCCATGTTAGGTTAAACAAAGCATGAAGAGAAGCTGGGGTACATGATGTTGAGAGCTTCATTGTCATTCAGTTGTGCTTATTTTTGTGTTTTTGTCTATGGCCAAGGTTATGCATGATAGTGATCCTTACTACTGGGGTGCTTTGAAGTTTCGACTGCTTGCATTCAGTAGCATTGTTCACTTGGTATTTCTCTTGTAAACAGGTTGGTAAACAAGTATGCATGAGGAGTTGGGGTGAAGAAGTATATGATAAATGTACTGTCTTCATTCAGTTCCTTTGTACTTGCCTAATCTGTAGCTGATGGTTAAGTTGCTGGGGTGTGTGGGGTCTTGTGCTGCCCACATTCAGTGATGAAACTATCCTTTAACATTCACTAGTTTTTGTTCAAAAGAGTTCATGATAATTGATTTGAATTGATATGATCTGTTCCTAGTCTATAAAGCTGATACTCCATGGTTACCATCTACTAATGTTAACTTAACATTCTGTATTCTGCATTCTGTATTCTGCATTTCACTTAGGCTTGCATTCATTCATTCATTCTTTCCTTGATGTGTCTGTGTCGGTTTGAGCTTAAGGGGGAGAAATAGTTATGAAGGCATATATTTTGGGTGATTCAGCTGCGGTGACACACTACGTTGTCTCTTGTTATGACTTGGAAGTAGATTAACTCCTTTAATTAACTTCATACCCAAAATGTTGGATTTTCTTTTAACTAACTCTCCTTTCCATGTACAGGTCTGAGATATATCTGTGGTACTAATTTGCTAATATGTCTTAAGTTTCAGATATGTGTTTTCAGATCTAGCTCATGCTTTTAATTGAAAATATCTTGAGGGTAAGCTCAATACCTCCACATTCACAAGAACCAATGTTGATTCAGAACATGTGTCAATGTTGTGCCAACATCAGTCTGTAAGCATGTTGTCTCAACATCCAGGTTTAACATTATGACTTATAAGTTTTTTATGAACTGCTCTGGTCATGTGTGAAGTAACTCAGTGTCACTTGTTGTCTCAACAGGCGGTAATTATGCATGATTTATTTTAAGAAACCGCTCATTACTTCTTTTCACTTGTGATTCTGAATCTCTAATCTCTTTGTGCATAATTCTCTGAAATACTATGAATTTTCACTTGCAATTGTTTTTGAAATCCTTGGCATGCATCTTTGATCTTGATTGTGGCCCGTGGTATGGTGAATCAAGGATATAACCCCACCCCTACTCCTGTAGTTCTTTTTCGTAGGTACAACACTCGTTCCGAACATTGTTGCTGAGACAAAACAAGTTAAAACTGAGGAACAAGGTGTTGTTTTTATTGGTACTTCAAACACAGTTGATGAGACAGTGATTGAGGAACATTTTGCAGAGAAAGCTGATTTGATTGAGGGGGAGAACATGTTAGTTGCTGAGAAACTAATGTGGGTGATAATGGTGGTTTTATTGTTGGTTTTTGTAAACTCTTGTGCAGGTACATTCAGGTTCAATGTTAAGACAACAGCGATAAACGTCCATGTTAGAACAACATTCTGGGTTCAATGTTAAGTTAACATTGATACAGTCTGATGTTATGACAACATTGATAGATGTCAATGTTATGCCAACAATGAGTTTGATAACTTGCATTAAGGGGGAGCAGTGTTATACCGTTGGTACTTGTAAAGAAAAAGAGATGTTGATGCTGCTAGGTGATTGCAAGGTGATAAGGAGAATGAGAAAGAGAAGGAGGATAGAGAGGTAGAGAATGAAGATGAAGTGGTGAAGAAGAAAAAGATGGTTCTGAGGAAAAGGATTTGGAAACTGAGAATGGTGACGATGAAATCGTTGAGATCAAGAGGATAAGGAAGAAGGTTCTGAGAAGTCCGATGATGCTGAGTCTGAGCTAGTTGTTACAACAACATCGCTGGAGAACAATGTTGACTCAACATAAGAGGTAACACTTGAGGTAATATCTACAATTGAAGCTAACTTTAATTTCCTGTTGGGAGATAAGACTGTGGCTATGGAGGATTTTAAGAAACAGTGAATGATAAAGTTCTCATAGAGAGAAATGGAAATAGCTGCTAAAGAAAGAGCTATAGAACTTTATCTTATGAAGTGATTCGTCAAGATTTTGCTTTCCTCACAAAAAGGGGGAGAATTAAGCCATTTGATCTTCATGTTTATTCTACTGGTTCTGCAATTCTTATATAGCTAATGCCGTCTTAGTTATGCTTATAATTGTGATGTTTAACTCGTTGTATTCTTATTAGTATCTTAAAGCTACTTGATTAATAGTGTCATACTAAGGGGGAGTAGCTTAAGATATTAATGATGTTGTGTTGCTGGAGCACTGTGCATAATATGAATTGTGAACATGTTTGGTTTTGTGAAGAAAGGCAAAAAGGGGGAGATTGAAAGTGCAAGTATTTTGTCAATGTTAGATCAACAGTGTATTTACAATGTTAGGATAACATTGAACACAGAAAACAGAAAACTGCACATTCGGGATTTATTACTATAATTGTGTTTTGCCTTTATTCACTTACTAACTTAGTTCCACGAGTTGTAGTTGGTATTTGTATGTGCTCCAGGTCAAGAGACTTCAAGGAAGGATCTATTTCCTTAAAGAGAAGTTGCCATTCAAAGAGAAGTTTCCAAAGAAGAACTTTCTATAATTAAATAAGGAAAGATGTGTGCGGTGCAATGGAAAGATCATGGCGTGTGAATTGCAAGAAGGAATGAAGATTACTTGCAGTAGGATTCTTTCCATTGAAGACTACAAGATGGTGAAGGATACTTTCCTTAGAAGACTTCAAGTCAAAGAAGGAAATCTTTCCATTGAAGACTTCTAGTCAAAGAAGGAAACCTTTCCATTGAAGACTTCAAGTTGGACAAGGAAACCTTTCCCTATTGAAGGAGACTTGCCATGAACGAAATTAGAGTCATACAAGGAGATCTAATAGCAACCAAAAACGTGCACAACATGTCTTGGCTATCAAGGAAGACTACACTATAAATAGGCATGTTGGGCATCAAGAAAAAGACACGAAGACAAGAGCGAAAATCTCCCGTGAGGAAATCTTTATAGTCGAGTGTCTTTGTCTTGCTTTAGCAAAGTTTGTGTGTTGTTAGAATAGATCTAAGAGTGAGGAGCTTTTAGAGTTAGTCGAAGCAATTCTTGTGTGCTTTGCTTAGTTCGATTAATTTGAGAGTGATGAGCTTGAAAATTGAGAGAACGACTTTTGTTAAACCCTTGTGGTATTTCGCCTACGGCTCGGAAGATCATATTAATATATTATCTTCTTAAAATTACATCTACTTGTGTTCTTTATTTATCCGCTGCGTAATATTCTCTATCAAGTAGATTTGTGCTAACGTTAACTGCTGTTAAACGGATGTTAAGATAACATCGAGAGTCCAACATCAGCTTAACATTGGAAGAGCTGATCAGTGTTAGACTAACACCGAAGGGTTAACACTGTACGACAAGTATCAAGTCCCGATCCAACAATTTCAGATTAAAGGCAAAAAAGACGAATTTTCTTAGAGTTGGTTAAGTAATATATTTTAAGGATTGATTATGCATCAAATTTGATAGTTAATCAAATTTACTTATTACCGTAACTTGTCAGCGAAATGACTCTAACGTGAATACTCACAGTCATAAGTTTGAATATGGTTGTTTAAGATAATTTTGAGATATCAATAAGGTTGTTAATTGATATTTAACTTGACCTTACGTTTCTCAATTCATCATCTAAGATTTCATGTTTAGAGCAATGACATAAATTAAACTTATGTGTAATTTACTAATATTTACATTGTTACTAGCATTCTTAACCAGAACGTTCTCAATTTCACCAATATGAGGATTGAAGAAAAAATACTAATATTTGTTATGGTGAACTATAAATTCAGTTGATTAATATTATTTAAATTTGTTAAAGGTTTGACGAACTAATCAACGCCATCAAGGTTCCCCGTACGAGTCAAGGTGAGGTTCCATTTCTAATTTGTTTTAGCCCTGTTTGGCATCCGGCCCTGAGGAACTTGGACAGACAAACCACTACTCCGTTACCAAACCTCGAACAACATATATTTCATCATATTTCTATTTTTGCATCTCATCTCATAACATGATTTTCTTACTCATTGTTAAATCGTATCCAATCATTTATTATTTATCATATTGATTCATAATCATGGTAACTCCATGATATTTTAATCTCATCTTCGGCAAATAGCAACGAACTATGTTCGGGACATGTAGCTCAAGAAGCAACGAATATTATCCGGTTTACTAGCTTATTTATTTATCTGTTATACCCATTGGGACGCCTTTGGGAAGTTGGGCCCATTGATTGAGTCGAGTTACTGCTGGGCAGTAAGGACTGTCGGTTTAAGTAATTTCACTTGATACCCATCTGTCTAGGCGTCGCTTGCAGTCAGGAGTTGGCTGTAACCCGCGTGCTGGATCGACATGTACTCGAGGATGTCTCTTGATTGTTTGCGAGGTACCTCCTCGTCGGGAGGTATAAGGTAGAATATTAGAAGTCATAAGGCCAGATTTGTTTATTGTTAAACACAAGTTCATTAACTAATCTATGAAAATTCGAGTACCATTGCTACATCAAATTGTCTAGTTGAACTGTTTCCACCGGTAAGATCATTCCTCGAAATGTATCCAGTAGGTCACAGTTATTCTTGCATTACCAGTTCTTATATATGAATCTCACTAAGTCATTAAAGACTTATTCCTCGTTTCTTCTATCCATTCCTCAGGATAAAAATCAACATGGCAGCATGGATCAAGTGAATAATTGTTCAAGCGTGCATTTTGGAATATTTGTGTTTGGTCACTAGTGCATAACCATTAAAAAAGTCACATTGTTTGTAATACAAGACTTCCGCTATATATATCAAAATATATTTTATAAAATGTGTATGGTTTTGATCCTGAACAAGTGAGACACCTTTCTATGAGTTACGTTTTAGTCTGAGTTGGGTAAAGTGACTGATCACCACCGAACCAACTCGGATCAGAGTATGGCTCGTGGGGTGCGGTCGACACAATGAGCATTGAGATACTTGAATTCACCATGAATGATGTCACATAACCAGTTGATTACTGGCAGTATGCATTGATTTGTGCAGTGGTAGGGTTCAAACTTTCTTTTGAGGCGATGCAACGATACATCAACAATCAATGGAATACTCAACCCCATAATCATGTTGTCCAACATGGTGTGTTTGTTTCCCGGTTTGAAACAGAGGCAATAATGATGGAAGTATATGATGGATGGCCATGGATGGTGAAAGGCTCCCTCCCACTGGTCCTACAACGCTGTGCGGATCCAACTACCTACCTTATATTTGTTATTCTGGATCCCCAACATGTTAGGAAAAATATCAAGCATGGTAGGGAAACTAGTGTACATTGAAAAACTCACTGCCACAAAGGATAGGTTAGCATTTGCTAGGGTGTTTATTGAATTGCAAGCAGGACAAAAGCTCATAAACAAAGTGACCCTAAAGGGTCCAGATGGGATTCAATATGAGCGACGAATTGTATATGAAAGAGGCCTCACCAATATTTTAAGTGTCACAAGTTTGGACACAATGCAAGAACATGTCAAGAAATAAAGCCAATATGGGTAGCACAAAAGAAAATGGAAGAAACTGGGATAAATGACAATACATGAAAAGAAAACAACAGATAGGAAGTGACTGCCATTGGATAGAGTTAAACAAAGATGCTAAGAAGCAGAATGGCGAGGGAAGTGCTCCTAATAGTAAGGAGTAAAGTCAACAGATCACGAAAGTTGGAGCATTGGAAGTAGTACTACACATTCCTATGAATGACGAAGGAATCATTGAGAAAAGTAAAGCTGTAAAGGGAAGAAAACTATTACGCCCCGCCTCATTATGTGACTATAAGTTTAAATTTTATAGTTTAAACATAAATTCAACTTTGCTCATTTAAATTATTGTCTTTATTAATTCGAAAGTCATATTATATACATAGGATGTTAAGTGATTCAAAGATTTTAAGGAAGAATATATATAGAACATATATGTCAATGTGTCAGCCTTGTTATTTGTTGATAATTGCACATATTGCTTGTAGGGGAAGTTAAGTCACCTACGTGGGTATTACATGTTATATCAGATCAAATTGTAAATAACCAAAAGACTAAGATTAACTAAACATCAAGTATATTTTATATATAGGAGGTTTAGACATTTTCACTCAAATAAATAAAAGGAAAACAAGAAACTTATTCTTTATATTACCGCATCTCCATTTTCGGCGTGAGTGCAACACCCATAAGGTAAAAATTCTCTTCTACTCAGATACATAACTTTATATGTAATATTGGCAACTCATCATGACTCACCTGAATACTTAAAACGTGGCAGCCAAGGGATGAACTAGGAACATATATATTAAGCATAGAAACCAAAGATATTTTAGCTATATTCATTTTGTCTTCTAACTCCTATCACATCAGTTCATCAATTTAACGGCGAGCATAATCTGATGAAGAGAAATTAGGGAACTACAAGCTACAAAAGATTTCGTTGGTTAATGGCGAACGGAGTGGCTGTCGACCACCATGGGTTAACACCTCTTAATGCTTTAATTATATTATTGCTATTGTTATGTAAGTTTGGACCTTGAAAAATATGGTTGCATCTAGTGATTTTATTTCTCGGTCTCGCTTAGGAAAACTCTTATTTTTGTTAAGTCAATCAAATTTCTGGTGATTATGAACTGTAAGTTTGAATAGGTTTTGTGGGACTCATGTGAAATATAAATTCATCTAACTTAACTAGCTATCGTAACATTTATTCGTATATTATAATAGCGTTTCTGCCTAAATAATCCTTACTCAATTCTTAAATACACAAGTAGATAAAGTTTCAGGCCAAGAGAACTATATATGTGCGCAGGCGGAATATGTTTTAAGATTAAACTTGTAATTTACAATTGTTATTGTTAATACTTGGTTGATGTAACCTTAAATGCGACCATGCCTCAGAAATAATTTTATGAATTGGAACCTATGTTGCACGAGTTCGGATACGGTGGTACGGGTATGATACATCTATATATAATAAATATTACATCTATATATAATAAATTATTAATATTTATTATGTGTATTTTTTATTTTTAATAAACATGGAATTTAAAACTTAAAAATAAAAAAGGTTTAACATTAAAGAAAGTAATGCATCAAAACTAAAAGAAAACATACAAACGCGAATTATGACTAACAAGTTAAATAATAAGTTAACAAATTTGTTGTAATATTACAAATAAGTTAACAAGTTTGTTGTAATATTACAAAATCAAGATGTTCGATACTCGACGATTAATGACTACATAAAGTTTTTAAAAAAGACCCGCAATAGTTTCGATATGCTTAAAAATACGTATCGGATGCGTATTAATTTTTTTTTTAAAAATTCAAGGATATGCCACGTGACATATCATATACGTTAGTTTTGATATCGGTATCGATATATATCGAGTATTGCATAACCGACTTGGTATCGGTATCGATGCATCACATATTGTAACTAATCACTCCTTTCATGAGTTGGTCGTAACCAATGTTGTGAAAAGCGCGACTAGAGCGCGCTCCGAGCAAAATGAGAGCAAAAACGCGCTGGAGCGCTGCTGGTGTGCGTGACTTTTCGAAAGCGCACGCTCTAAGACGCTCCAAGTGTGCTCTAAGACGCTCCAAGCGCGCTCTAAGACGCTCTTATTGGAGCATACGTTCAACTTTTTTTTTTTTTTTTTAAAATGGGCTGGGCCGGTTCACAAATTGCAATTTTAAGTATTTCTTTAATATATTTTTTTATATTTTATATTTTTTGTGAAAGCGACTATGAATGATCTTTATGGATATTTTTGAATCTGAGAAATATTGGTTTAGACTTTTAGTTGAAATATGTTTTTGAGCATTCTGAAGATTATATTATTTGCATCTTTTTGTTTTAGTCAATATTTTTTTCAATGTTGTTTACGTAATTATATTTTTATATTTGAAATAAAATAAAAATGCCAACATTTGTGGAGCTTACGTTTAACGTCTCTGAACTTACGCTTCACTTCTAAGTATGAAAAACGCTCGCCCTGCGCTTTTCGCCTTTCACAACACTAGTCGTAACTAATCACTCCTTTATCACATATTGTAACTTATCACTCCTTTCATGAGTTGGTCGTAACTAATCACTCCTTTCATGAGTTGGGCGTTTAATTAAGAAAACCAAACACACAAAAAAAAAACGAGGTGGCGATCCAAGTTGAACATATGATCCTTTATATTAAAGTAATATGCTTTATATATATTAGTTTACCTGGACGTAGTGGTAACCAGTAGATGCATTATGGAATAATAAATGATTGCTTAGATTAGTATTTGAATCGAAAGGGTAATCTCACGGTTGATCACAAATATTAAATCTCAATTTTATATATACCACAATTAATTGTGTACTAATATTAAACTCAGTGTTAGCAACTGTTGAGAGTTACAATTAGATATGTACAAATTTATAAATCAGTTTAGTAAATATAATATATTTACTGCGTTTAACAATGAACTTTTGTGCATTTGATATAATAATATGGACTTTTTGTAAATTTGGTATTATGATATGGCCTCTGCGATGGCTAGAGAGTTGAAGGATATTATCAAATGAATCCATATGCAAGAAATTGAGGTGTTCACATATAGAATATTATATTTACCACAATCAAGTTAACTAGAGAAGATGATTTGATTAAAGAATTGTGAATGAAATAAAGTCCATCAGGATAGTAACATATATAGAAGTGGGTGAGGTTGAAGTGATAAATGGTATTATAATCAATTCCATTTCTTTGACTGAGTCATAAGTAGTAGATATAATAACCCGTTCATGCAACTAAGACCTTAAGTACATAATTGTGTTGGTGGTGAAGGTTTCATTTATAAAATTAATCTTGGACTGCTCACTGAATGGAGAATGATTTTCTCAACACCTTATAAGCTATAAATGAATTGTGCCTTTCATAAAATACTAAAGTTAAACCGAGGAAGAACTCGAGTAAAGCGACTTTAAAGTAATATAACTATTCTTGAATAAGTTAGTAAGGAATAATTATATGAAGACACTATCTTAGTGATTATACAGTATAATACTAAATAACCATGCAAATCGAGAAACTAAAGTATATATGAACTATTTTGAATAACGTGTGTGAATACTATATCGATTAGCTCTTAATTAGCATGATAAAGTGAAAGTTAATAAAACGAATTTTATAATAAGCGACATCACCACGTTAAACTTTGATTTAGTAACATAATATATTACACACACTAACAGAAAACCAAAATGAGATAATTGCCATAAGTAATCATTTAGGAAGACTCCTTATTGAGTAAAGTTATCTATTTCATTTAGCGTGTAGTAGATTTGGCTCATGAGTATGCTAGGCACATAAGAGTTGAGTTCAAAGTTCACTTAGTTGATGTAGACGAGTATTAAGGCTTTAACTTACGTTTTCGACTATTGCTTTAATATATTTGAGATTCTTGTTATAAATAAACAAACTTATGCTGTAGGTCTTTTGAATTTGATATGTTGGGAGCTCTACTAAGTTTAAAGCACGGTATCTTGATTCCGTGGGTGTTCCAGTGATGTCCAGTATTTGTCGCTCGGTAGTCGTTTTTCAGGTGAGTGTTCCTAAACTCTACTATTTTCAGAACTAGAAGGAATGTGTGCATAAATATATATATATATATATATATATATATATATGTGTGTGTGTGTGTGTGTGTGTGTGTGTGTGTGTGTGTGTGTGTTTGTGTGTGTGTGTATTCATGACTCTGCATATGGAACTCTGCACATTGAACCGTCACTTTTTCAAAGAAAGTTGTTTTTGGGAAACATTCATTTCTTGAAAGAAAGTTTATGTAAATGGGGTATTTGAACTGTTCAGTTTTGTCAAAGCAAGTTACCCACACATTGGTTAATTGCTTTAAATGATTGGAATCGATATGATGAATGGTGTCCCATTGGGTTGTATTCGAATTTGATTAGTTACTATATCCAGTGATTGGCGTGGGAGTGCAGGGGGTACTACCAGACGGCGGAGGGCTTGCCGATAGGACCTTTTGTCTTCATGGGCCCATTCCTTCTCAGATATAATAGGAGGAGGCTGTGTCTTTGTTGGGTCGTATGATTTCCGTATGTACCATGACATACATTCTTGATTCCAAGGCCGCTCCTTGGACGGAGAGATAAATAACTGTTATGGGGTGATAAAGTTGGCTGCATCAGCATCAGAATAACATGGACACCAATCATCAGAATATGGTTTTTTTATATGTAAAAAGGGTTTTCTGTTAAATCTGATTTCACGATACTCTTGCATTACATGTGTGTGCTTTTAAGTTCTTTTGTTAAACCGTTTGCAAAAGAAAAATTTTCAAGGAAAAATTGCTATTTCTACACTTGCACACACATGAGCATTCACTAAGATTTTTATCTCACGTAAAATTTTGTGTTTCTTTTCCTTCCTTTCAGATTAAGACGAACTAGGTTACTACCGTATCATGACCTAGGAGCCTTTGGCATTTGGGAGCATTCAGAGTTCACTAGGGTTTGAAGTTCGTTAAAACTATTTTTCATTAGTTTAGTACTTTGAGTGTATTTGATACAGATATTTAACATTTAGACATGTCATAGTTGCTCTGATATTGTTCTGTTTATCTCAAAATTATCGGGATGTTACAGAAGCAATGTGAATAACACTCAGAATAAGCAACCACAAATGGATACACCAACTAGAAGAGAGAGCTCACAAACTCAGGTGAATGATGGACTAGAGAAAGATGAGAGGAATGACCAAAAAGATTGGCAGAAGGTGGAGAGCAAAATGAAGCTCACTAGACATCAATGTAGAGGAAAGGGGGGGGGGGGGGGGGGGGGGAGATGGTAAAACAAGACCACTTGGATAAGGACATCACTATTGGGGTTTTGAACTTAAGGGGTCTGAATGATCCCCTTAAGCATAATGCAATGAATATATTTTTAAGTAACAATAAATGCAGCATAAGGACCATTGTAGAAACTAGGTTGAGGAATAAGAACTTCAATAAAGTAAGGAGCAATCTTTAGAATAATTGGGTGGTGGAGAGCAATATACACTTGAGTAAAAACTGCAGAATTTTACTTGCTTGGAAGAAGGAATTAGTGGATCTAGTGAATTAGAATACTCATACATTCTGTATACACTTGAAATAATACTCACACTTTCTGCAAATTAGATAGGGTGCTAGTGAATCAGAATTAAATAGCTTCCCATAGGGATTTAGTGGTACACTTTATCCCCCATGGTATATCAGACCACTCTTCTAGTATCCCTAAAGTATTTGCAGTGGACCATAAGGCAAGAATACCTTTCAAATTCAAAAATGTTTGGGCCAAGGATGACAAAATTCATGGAGCTTGTGACAGAGGCTTGGAACACTCAAGTAAAGGGATGCGAAATGTACCAACTGATCACTAAGATGAGGATCCTCAAGGACAAGCTCCAACGATTAAATACTTATAAATTTTAGAATCTCGACAAAAGAGTTCAAGGCAACTACAATAAGCTTTATGATATTCAAGAACAACAACTGTCTAATCCCAGGAATAGTCAACTCAAACAAGAAATCAACTAGAGAAATGAAGAATACCTACAACTGCAAACCTCAATCAAAAACTAAACCAAAAATCTAAAGCTGAATGAGTAGAGGAAGGAGATTGTAATGCCCCAAAAATTAGGAAGAAAATAAATTTATACTTTAGCCTTAAACTTTTGAAAATTTCTATTTTGACCCTAAATATTTAGAAAAAAATGCATTTTAGTCCCTAAACTTAAAAGTTAGTCTTTTATTATTATAGGTCTCTAATCCTAAATTATATATTTTAATTTCAAATATTAACCAAGTTGATTGAATTACCTAAAAAAATTACATAAGTAAATATGTATCTAACAAAGAAATATAATTATACCTATTTGAATTTTAATTATAAATAATTGAGAGACTTGATATGCAATTAACCAATTGATGAAGTAATAAACGACATATTTTTGATGAGGTAAGCCATTACATCCTTAAAATCATGATTACATTCTGATTTTTTGTAATTTATTATAAAATAATCAAGGTGAGACCTAAATAAGTATGATTAAACTACTATTTTTGCCTATAAATACTCACCCTTCTTCACCATTTTTTACAGCCCAAAATAATCTGATTCTGCAAATGTAAGAAGAAATAAAAGTTGTTCTATTTTGTGTTTTCGTTCGTAAAATAATTTTTTCAGATTTTTATCTTGCCATTTTCTACCCAAAAAGACGCCAAAACTTTTACTGCGCAGGGAATGTCGATTCCGCACCTTAGAAAAATTATAACTAATTGTAGAAAAATCCTTTTTGATCAAGGCCAACGACTGAATACTCTCATTGGTGTCTTCTATCTTTTGTATGAAGACATCTTTCTCAAATAATATGATCTAGGAGGACATAATACATAAATCGTAAACTGCTGCCAAGAATTCCGATAGCAACTCTTATGTTGCAAGAATTATTTAGCATAGCAAACCTTTATGTTTTCACAAAATCTTGGATTTCCACATCTCTCATGATGCTATAAAATATAAAGCATCAAAAGTTTTGAAAACCAAGTTCATTTGGATGTCCGATCAAAGGTAAAACCAAAACCGGGTGATTTTTCAGTTTATTTGGCACAACCTTTATTTTCTTAATTTATAAGTTTAATCGCCATCATAATTCAATGTATTTATCACACACATAAATTTAACATGATATAATATTAGTTATAATTAGATTATTATGATTTATAATCATGAATTGACATTTCTGTGATCTTATTTATAACATTTAAATGGTAGATTTATCATGTTTAACATACTATTTTCATAAGTCTTACAAGATTATTCTTTCCACTTCATGACCTAACCATCAAATAACATTATTTATCATCCCTTATCACATGTTTTGATAAACCTCTCATGTTTATATCTTTATATTTAAGTTATAAAACAAGTATATGCATTTTTAAACTTACTATGTAAAATAAAGTAATAAATGACTAAGTTATACCTTTTAAGGTGTTATTTGATATGATACTTATTTGGTGTGTGGTTATTAAAAGTTTGGAATTGATTAAAAACTAAAAAGATGAGTTTTCCTAGAGTTAGTTAAGTAATACATTTTTCTTTAAATTCATCATCTAAGATTTTCATGTTTTGTGTAATGACATATATTAAGCTTATGCATTATTTACTAAGATTTACATTGTAACTAGCATTCTTAACAAGAACGTTCTCAATTTTACCAACATGAGAATTGAAGAAAAAGTACTAATATTTGTTGTGGTGAATTATAAATTCAGTTGATTAATATTATTTAAATTTGTTAATGATTTGACGAACTAATCAACGCCATCAAGGTTCCCCGTACGAGTTAAGGCGATGTTCTATTTTTGATTTGGTCTAGCCCCGTTTGGCATCCGGCTCTGAGGAACTTGGACAGAAAAGTCACTACTCCATTACCAAACCTTGAACAACCAATATTTTATCATAATCCTGTTTAGCATCTCATCTCATAACATGATTTTCTTACTCATTGTTAAATCATATCCAATCATTTATTATTTATCATATCTATTCGTAATCATGATAATTTTCCAATATTATAATCTCATTTGCCGATTCTTGAATTGTGCAAAGAGCAACGAACTATGTTCGGGACATGTAGCTCAAGGAACAACGGATATTATCCAGTTTACTAGCTTGTTTGCTTATTTGTTATACCCATTGGGACACCTTTAGGAAGTTGGGCCCATGGATTGAGTCGAGTTACTGCCGGGCAGTAAGGACTGTTGGTTTAAGTAATTTCGCTTGATACCCATCTATCTAGGCGCCACTTGCAGTCAGGAGTTGGCTGTAACCCGCGTGTTGGATCGGATGTACTCGAGCATGTCTCTTGATTGTTTGTGAGGTCGCTCCTCGTCGGGAGGTATAAGGTAGAATAGTAGAAGTCATAATGCTGAATTTGTTTATTATTAAGCACAAGTTCATTAACTATTCTATGAAAACTCCAGTACCATTGCTACATCAAATTGTTTAGTTGAACTGTTTCTACCGATAAGATCACTCTCGAAATGTATCTAGTAGGTCACAGTTAATTCTTGCATTATTAGTTATTTTATATGAATCTCACTAAGTCATTAAAGACTTATTCCTCGTTTCTTCTGTCCATTCCTCATGATAAAATCAACATGGCAACATGGACCAAGTGAATAATTGTTCAGACGTGCATTTTGGAATATTCGTGTTTTATCATTAGTGCATAACCATTAAAATAGTCACATTATTTGTAATACCAAGACTTCCGCTGTATATATCAAAGTATAATTTATAAAACGTGTATGGTTTTGATCCTGAACAAGTGAGACACCTTCCTATGAGTTGCGCTTTAGTCTAGATTGGGTAAAGTGGCTGGCCACCACTGAACCAACTCGAATCGGAGCATGGCTCGTGGGGCGCAGTCTTCACAAAGATGGATGCACAAAACTTTTCTTCCAGCACATCAGGGTCATGAAAAAAAACCAATAGTATCCACCTCCTTGTATCTAATGATGGGACTGCTCTGAAAACCAAAAAAGATATTACTAATCATATACTTAATTTTTATCAAGATTTGTTTGTTATTGAAATACAGGTTCCTATCACAAAACCAGAGGTTCTTGCAGGTCCAAGAATCAATGAGGACATGAATAGAAGGTTAAAGGAACCTATCATGAAAGAGGAAGTAAAGAAAGACATATTCAATATGAGTGACAACAAGAGCCATGGCCTAGATGGTATGAATGCTTGTTTCTACAAGAAAAGTTGGCAAACCACATGTAATCTAGTTTGTGAGGAAGTTCAGGAATTCCAGAGGACAAGTAAGATTCTTAAGCAGATAAACTCTGCCTTTGTGTGCCTTATATACCTAAATATGTGAATGCTTATTCAATTGCAGATTACAGACCTATTGCATGTTATAAAATCATTTATAAAATTATAACTGAAGTGTTGGCCAACAGAATTAGACATTTGCTGCATGAGCTCATTAATTTCTGTCAAAATGCATTTGTATTAATTTATGTCAAAATACATTGTTCAGAATGTATTTCTGGCTCAAGAACTGATTAAGGGCTACAATAGAAAACATATATCACCTAAATGTATGATTAACATTGATCTGCGCAAAGCTTATGACCTCATTTATTAGAAGTTCTTAGAGGAGGTTTTACTAGGCTTTGGGTTTGATGATAGCTTTGTCTATCTCATTATGACTTGTGTTACATCTGCTAGCTTTTCATTTTATGTGAGTGAGCTTAGATGGACATATGCCAGGTAAACAAGGGCTGAGGCAGGATGACTCAAAGTCACCCTACTTATTTGTCTAGACTCATTAAGGTTAGGGTGACCAACAATAACACATTTAAACATCACCAAAAAACTGCTAAAATAAACCTAACACATATGAATTTTGCTAATGATCTCCTTTTATTCTGTAGAGGAGACAGAGAATCCTTGCGAGTATTAGAAAGTACCTTGGATTAATTCTTACAAATCAACAATACCAAGAGTACCATGTTTTTTGGCTAGAGTCGATGAAGAAGAAAAGGAAGACTTGATGCATAATTGACAATTCCCTTATGGGAGTTCCCCTGTGAGATACTTAGGGATCTCTCTGAGCCACATGAAGCTGAGAATAAGTGAATATGAACCATTCATTAAAAATATCAGTGTGAGGATCCAACGTTGGTTGGCCAGACAACTCAGCTATGCAGGTAGGTTGCAATTGGTAAGGGTTGTTCTTATGTTAATTCAAAGATTTTGGTGCCTTGTGCTACCCATTTATGTAGGGGTAGCTAAGAGAATTTAAGCTCTATGCAGAAGCTACTTATGGACTGGTAAGGAAGAAGGGATAAAGTGTTTAGTTACATGGGCTAGAATCTGTCAAGACTATGAGAAATGAGGTTTGCAGATAAAGGAAATTCTGAGCTGGAACAAAGCTTTACTTGGCTCCCAAATTGTCAGCATTGATAACCAAGCCTCCAGGCCTACAATATGGATACATTAGATTAAGGAGTATAAACTAAAGGAGAATATGATCTGGGATGTAGATGTGAAACAATGAGCCTCTCCTAGGTGTGGAAAGATCTGCTGAAGATCAGAGACGAGATGAAGAACCAATTTCCCACAATGCTAGATAGAGACTGTAGGGAAACTGCTCAAAAGAAGGTAATTCATATATGCTATGAAGCATTCCATAATGAAACTCCCCCTATAGCATGGAGTCAGGTATGGATTCAAATTTCCACTCCCAAGGTTGCTTTTATACATTGGTTGATTATGCATAAAGAATTGCCACAAAAGAGAGGCTGGTAAAGTTGAACAAGATTTCTGATAGTAACTGCTTTATATGTAATAATGTTGTTGAAACTTTAGAACACTTATTCTTTGGATGTGTTATGGTTAAACTTGTGCTAGATGTAATAATGAGAGCAGTGGGTATATGCTGTCATGAGATACACATGTAGGAGTGGGTGAACATGTTCAGTTCATCAACACACAAGAAGAGTATAATACACCAAATGAGAGCAGTTGCTTTTGGCACTATATTGGCCGAAATCTGGAGGTGGAGAAACCCAAAGATTTTCTAGGGGAATCTAATGCCAGTCCAGATAATATGCGGAGAGATTGCTAGTGAATTACATATGAGGATCACGTACAAAGTGGATAAGAAGAATAATAGGATTACAAAAAGTATTCTGGACAAGTTGGCTAGAGTCTGATTACTCTTGTTCACATATATAACCGTTGGTCTTAGTGTATTCTGGCTTGGTGATACTCACTTTCGTAACAGGTACAAGGACCAACATAAATTATGATAACTGGATGCAAGGTTGAAACTTTACATGTATTCCCTCTATCCCTCCTCCTCTTAACCCTGAAAGAGAGCAGATCAGAACATAAGCAACTATCTCTAAAGCAACCAATGACATATTAGCTTCTTTTATATAATAGTACTAGAAACGTTGGCACGCGATTCACGCGTGATTAACCTTTATTTTAAGTATAATATAATTAATATGTATTATAAAAACTATTACAACTTAAATATGGATAAATATATATAATCTATATATATTAACCTTTTTTTAATGTAAGAGAGAATTAGGTAATCATTGTTTCTTTTATTGTTTTTTTAAATAATAATAAAAATATAATAAATTACAATTATATATAACTAATAACAAATTATAATAGTATACTTAACGGTAAATAAGGAAATCAAAAGATTGGCGTTGACAAGACTCTTCTAGTTTCTTTTATATTATAGTATAAATACATAACACTATTTTGTTATTATTTATACTTAACTCTATTTTTTTAAAGCGTTATCTTATTATTATCAACGCTATCTCATTTTCGTTTTGAGATTTTAGTTCATCAAGTTTAGAGGGGTAATAATGGCCAAAATAACGTCATATCACTCAAGAAATCTAGGAAAAAATCAATTACCTATCCAAATTTTGGCCCATATTGCAATTATCTATCTAAACTTACATTTTTTTATTATTGTCCAAATTTTCAATTTTTTGACATTCGACGGTCTAAACTTTCATTCCGACATATCTCGGCCAAAAAACATCACTTTTCAGCCTTGTGACATCATGCTGACGTCATTAAGAGGGGGTAATTTCGTCATTTTACATATTAAGGAGTGTAGTGCAATATGTATAATTAATTCATACACCCTATATCTTATTTTATTATACATTGGACCCCAAATACTTTTTATTTTAACAAAAATACCATATTCTTCAAAATTATCTCACCCTAATTTTATTTTCTTACATAATGCACCCCAAAGGTTTTAACTTTTTGACAAAATTACCATATTCTACAAAAATAATACACTTTAAACAACAAAAAATAAAAAAGAATGACTTAATTAAAAAAAAAACTTCATCTTCTCCACCCCTGCCCTTCCCCCAACAGCCCCCATGCCCCACCCCCCTCCACACCCACCAAATCCACCACCACCAAACCCCAACTTCACTTCAAATCGACCTAACTCCATCACCCTCGCACTTTCATGAACTCGATTTTTGGTTTTGGAGATTTAAAACCGCCACCTTACAACAAACATTTGAAAACCGCCACCGAAAAGCCCATAAAACCGAAAATTGAGGTCATGGAGATGAGAGGGTGATGGTTTTAAGTCGATTTAATGTGGATTTGGGGTTTGGTGGTGGTGGATTTGGTAGGCGTGGAGGAGGGTGGGGCGTGGGGGCTGTTGGGGGGTGGGTGTTGAAAAAAATGGTTTGTTTTATTCCAATTTTAAATTATCAACTAATTAATAAATCAAACTTAAAAAGATCAAGGTTAAAAAATTACTAATTAAATTTTTTGTAAAGTCTTAAATTTTGAAATTATAATTTATTTTAAGACACATTTTCTTCAAAAAATGGATAATATTTATTATTAAATTTATAAACAAAAAAAATTTACTTTACATTTAGATGAGTTAGAGTTTATTAGTTTCTAAGTTTCTTAAATATTTTGAAGTAACAAAAAAAAGAAATATAAATAATTAAAATATTTTCCCTTAGAATTTAGTAATATATATGTAATATATGCTTTTACAATTTAATTAAATATTATATCCTTATATTTATAATTATTTTAAGTTTAAGGGAAAATATTTGGAGAAGATGGTATGTTGTTAAAAAGTTAAAAGATTTGGGTTGCATTGTGTAAAATAAAGAAAGTTAGAGTGCGTTATTTTGGAGAAGATGGTATTTTTGTTAAAAAGTTAAAATATTTGGGTGCAATGTATAAATCAATAAAATTTAGGCTACATGAATTAATTATACATATTGAACTACACTCCTTAATATGTATAATGACGAAATTGCCCCCTTTTAATGACGTCAGCGTGATGTCACAAGGTTGAAAAGTGATGTTTTTTGGCCGAGATAGGTCGGAATAAAATTTAGACCGCCGAGTGTCAAAAAATCGAAAGTTTGGACCGTAAACTTTAAAAAATGTAAGTTTGGATAGGCAATTGCAATATGGGCCAAAATTTAGATAGATACCCATTTTTTCCCAGAAATTTATTCCAACTATAGCATCCTTCCAAAGATAATTCCCGACCTATATGTCACTCCTTAATTACTGTTACATAATCTCTTTCTCATTTATCCGAGATCACCTTCATCTAATTTGAATCAATACTGCTTACTATAATGAGATTTGATGCAGTAATTTTTAAACTATATAGATGCATACAAAATATGGTGTGGGAAAGAGATTTACGTAATCTTCGAATTGCATATGTCATATATATAAAAGGTGAGAAGATCTCAATTTGCTTTTCAACGTAATCTCAATTTGGTTTATTTCGGCAATTTGCTCATCAAATTTACTCCAAAACTTCGTTTATTGTCGTAAAGGTATGTAACTCATAAATGGAGCAGTATTTAATTTACTAATAACACATTCATCAAATGAAAATGTTATGTTTTGCAATATAATTGAGTGTCTATATATGTATGAAGGCATGTAATATATTTTTGGACCGACGATATGACCAAAACATTATTTATTGCGTTGCCTTTGTACTCATGTAGTAAATGTTTTTTTTGAACACACCAAATTTTCTTGATTATCTAATTTGCCCTTTATAATCAAAGACCAACTTGTACCTTGTTAAGTTTCAAGCAATATTAAGCGAATTTTTTTCCGCTTTCATCGTCAAGAAGAATTGATATTCTTTCCTTCCACAATTTTGCATTAATTAGTTACCCAAAACCAATCACACAAAATGATATGCAGTATCTAAAATACTATTTCTGCCCAAATCTCTTACAAATGTATGGCCAAAGGTGTTACAGGTTATTAAAAAGGTCTAACGTTTGTGATTTAACTGAAATCTGAGCAATTTAATGATAAAAGAAATTTAAAGAAGTAAAAGAAAGCTATAGTCCTCATACTCAATTAGATTAGATACATATAAACTTTTTTGTGTTCCAATAACACTCGAATTTTGTGCTTGATAATGTGCACACTCAACTCAGAGGCAATCGAATGATAGAAAACGAGTAAAATATCAAAATTAAAAATAAATTTAAAGAAATTGATATATTTTCTAGTTTTGAGAGGGGTGAATTTATATATTAGTTAATTATCACTACAAGATTTCAGCACTTTTCCCGACCGGAAACTCCCGACCGGATTTCGGTCGGGAGCAATCCCGACCACAATGCGGTCATGACAACGTTTCCCGACCGATATGCGGTCGGGAAATTTATAAAACCCATTCCCGACCGCATTGCGGTCGGTAAATGCTGTCCCAACCGCAGTGCGGTCGGGAATACTCTGGACAGGAAATTTCTCGCCCAGAGTGTCGCCCTAATCTCGGCCCAGCTGGGCCGCGCAGCTGGGCCGAGACTTCCCGACCACATTGCGGTCGGGAAATACCTCCCTCCATCTCTTCATTCTCACACTCCCCATTTCTCTCTCCCTCCTATAATTCCCGACCTCCCATTTCGCGACCGCAGTTCCGTCGACACTTCAAAATCGGTAACTTTTTTTGTTTTTTCTTGTTTTTTAGGTTATATTTAATGTTTTAATATTTATTTTTTATGTTTAATTGTTAGATATTGTAGAAATTGTTAGGATTTAATTAAGAAATGCCTTTAGGAATTGTTAGGCTTTGGAAAAATATTAGATTTTTATGCCTTTAGGAATTGTTAGGCTTTGAAAAATATTACATTTTTATACCTTTAGCAATCGTTAGGCTTTAGGAAATAGTATAGTTTTAATTAGGAAATGTCTTTAGGAATTGTTAGGCTTTGGGAAATGTTAGACTTTTATGCCTTTAGGAATTGTTAGATTTTAGGAAATGTTATGGTTTTATGATTTTAGTAATTATTTATGCCTTTAGGGAATGTTATAGTTTTATGATTTTAGTAATTATTTATACCTTTAGAAATTGTTAGGCTTTAGGAAATGTTATAGTTTAGTAATTATTTATGACTTTAGAAAAACTATATATGATTTTTATATGTGTTAATTTATTTATTTGGACGTTAATTATTGAGTTATTAATGTTATATTTAATGTTTTAATATTAATTATTAATGTTATAAATGTTTTAATATTAATTATTAGATATTGTAGAAATTGTTAGGATTTAATTTGTAAATTCCTTTAGAAATTGTTGGGCTTTGGGAAATATTTATACCTTTAGGAATAACTTAGTATTGATTAAACTTAGGTCATCTCTACAATTAGAAAAATTCTAACTTAGATGCTTTTACTTAGTTCGTAGCACTCCTCTTTGACGACATGTCGTCCCGTGATAGCGATCGTGGCCAGCCCTCGAAGAGAGGGCGTAGTGGTCCATCGAGCACTCCATCGAGTACTCCACCTACGACTGGTCCACCGAGGATAGGTCCTCGTCTACGGATCATTCATTCTGGCGGTGCACCACCCGCTTCTGTCGATGCACCTGATACCGATCTTAGCGAGTCCCCTACTTCTTCACATCCACATAGGGGTATCGGATCGAGCGGCGGTACTCCACCAGATCTAGTAGTACCATTTTGCCTAGATGATGATCACGTAGCATCGCCACCATCGTCATCATCTAGGCCATCGTCTTCATCGAGGCCACCGTCATCATCGAGGCCTACGGCACCTAGGCCACGTTCTACAGAGTCTACACCGGCGGGTCCTAGTACTTCTTCCCCTGTAGACGTTGCCGGTGCAGGACCATCTTCAGCGACGCAGCAGAGACCGGGCCGAGGTGTATCGAGAGGGCCGCATGTTCCGGCTGAGCGTAGAGCCCGTCGTAGGATCGAGTTGGATGAGCACGGCGTATTTATGGATGGGAGAAAGATATCGAAGGCGTTTACCTCGATCATTAGGGAGTTTATGAAGACGTGTGTTCCTTCATACACCGAGGTCGATCCGACAGTCCAGGGACATATGTGGGCTAAGTTTAAGGTGAGATTTAGAAAGTTTACTAAATATATATATATATATATATATATATAAATAGTAAGATTTTTATTTAACGAAACCTTAATTAAAAACCTTATTTAATTGTAGAGCATATATTACATTGATCCGGATGACATGCTTCGTGCACATTCCGCATACGAGGCGAAGGCTAAGCACTGTTACAAGGATATCGTGTACAATGCCAAGAAGAACCATTACGACAGGCTCGATGATCCGAAGTGGGCGTCGCGTCCGAAGAACACTTGGATGAGCGACAAGTTAGAGAGGATGTTCGTGACGCATTGGGAGTCGGAGGAACATGCAAAGAAATCCGTGGCAGGCCAGAAGAACAGGCGATCGGGAGAGGCACCAGACCCTGATCGTCCTGCACGAGCTACTCATGCTAGTGGGTCCCGGAGCTACACGTAGATTCGACGTAGGATGGTATGTCTTATTAAATTGAGTGTCTATACGAATAATATTATTGTCTTAAATTTAAATATCTAAAATAACAAATGTATTTCAATATGCAGGCTGCTTATAGACCTCTTGGGGCCCCTCCACCTCGGCATGATGAGGCATATCGTTATCAGCACACACATGTGCCCAGTGGTCTGCCAGAGGGAGCTCCACGTCGCCGCGTTTGGGTTCACCCCAAGTATAGGGCTATCTACGTAAGTATTTAACTTGTATAGCATTCATTGATTACTGTATTAATATATGTCTTTCTTAATTACGTACTAACAATATGACAAAATTAACAGGAGGAGTACATGCGCCTTATGACCGAGAGGTACGAGGCGGATCGTCCTACGTGGCCACCACTAGATCAGGAGCTTTGGAAGCAGGCGATAGGAGGATTGAAGAAGGGGAAGACTGCGGGTCTCCCTTTGGATGCACGTCACGATCTGTTTGGTTTCGCGACGAAGAAGAACCCATACACGACACATGATTATGCGAGGGCGTTGGAGAGGGAGAACCGTTGTATTAGGACTGTTACTGATGCGAGGATTGACGAGCTTGCTACTCAGGTAGATTTCTTGACCCATCACATCACCCAGACTACAGGTACTCCTCCATCTCGACCCATGCCTACAGGGGGAGTCATGCGTGATGCTCGTCGAGCCGGCCAGCGTTCCTCGGCACCCACTCCTGATCCTTTTGCGCATGGTGCTCCAGATTGCACGCTGTATGATGATGAGTACGAGGATGACCCCGATGAGGACCCCGAGGATGACACTCTCGGTGGTGATGTAGCCAATCTTGTCGGTGATGGTGATGATGGTGCTGGACCCTCCACAACTCCTGATACATTTGGATTTCATGACGAGGACTATGAGTAGTAGTAGTTTTATTTATTTTAGGGATATTTTAGTATTGAAAACTGTGTTAGTTGTTTGTATTTATGTAATTTGTTTGATGCTTGGACCAATTATGTAATGTTAAACTAGTTTTGTATTTATTCTGTAATTATGTTGTGTATTATTTGTTCGTTTGATGCGGAGTAGTAGTATTATTTGTTCGTTTAATCTAAGTATTGAAAATTGTGTTAGTTGTTTGTTTATTGGTAATTATGCCTATAATATGAAATTAAACAACGTGAATCAAATTTTTTTATAAAATAAAATTCAACCTACTAAACCATAATCGATGCTAGTCATACATACTATCCTCAGAATCTGAGTCACTCATTATCTCTTCCTCTTCCTCTTCCTCATTGCCCTCGTCGTCCTCGTAGCCCTCCTCTTGCTCGTTGCCCTCCGTTGCTGCCTCCTCGACAACCACATCAAATCCCTCGTTGGCCAATTGGATATTCATATTGAATGAGGAAAGGTCCACGCATAAGTTAAACCCTTCAGATGCATTCTCTTGTAGCACTTGGTTCGGCATCCCTGCGTCGACATCTTTTGATCCTGCAACTGATGACATATCGATTATGTGTCTGGCAGAAATAGTGGATACGGCCAACCATCCTCTCTGTCCCGGTCGCCCTGTCGTTTTTTTTGGATAGGGTCGCTCGCATTTGGAAGTTTTCCTTTCGTGAGCTGTCATATGTCCACAAACCATTACTCCACAAATCATTCAACTCATCAATCAACGGTCTCAGCAAAAGATCCAAGTTCTTTCCAGGACTCTTTGGACCAGGTATAATAAGGCTCAGAAAAATGAACTCCGGTCGCATGCATAAATCCGACGGAAGGTTATAAGGGGTAACAAACACGGGCCAACAAGAGTAGTTCTTCCCAGATGGCCCAAACGGTGTGAACCCATCAGTACATAGGCTGAGTCGAACATTTCTAGGCTCTTCTGCGAAGTCCGGATACGTACGATCAAAATGTCTCCACGCCTCGCCTGCAGCTGGGTGAATCATTCTATCTGTTGACTCTCGACACTTCAAATGCCAAGTCATATGTCTTGAAGTGCCTACAGTATAAAACAACCTTTGTAATCGAGGGCCTAGGGGGAAGTACCACAATTTCTTCCTTGCGATCCTGGACTTTCTACCAGCCTCGTACCTATCGATCTTGCATATCGGACACGATGTGAGATCCTTGTTGGCATTATCGCCGTAGTACAAGAAACAAAAATTCCAACATACGTCGATCTTTTCGTACCCTAAACCCAAACCCGCGAGCATCTTATTCATGCCTGGTACCGTATTCGGTAGCATTTCCTCAATCTCTGGGTCCATAATATCTTTAGACAAACTTAAGTACTTTTCGCAAGCGACATTAACTACTTTGTGCATCGTCTTAGTAGTTAAGAACTCGGCAAACCACTGGAGCACAGTCTTCGACTTCTTGCTGTTCATTTTTATGTCTCCCATCTGCATCAATTTGTAGAACTCCTTTGCCTCGGGAATTGGATCTTCATTGCGCACCTCTCCCTCAACAAATCGACGCCCATATGCATCCACAACCAATTCTCTAAACGAAGTATCGGCATGAACCAGACTGTCAACGTGAATACTAGCAGACGGTGATTCATGTACATATGATGTAGATGCCTCGCTCGCCTTCTCTCCATGCAACACCCATATCCAATATTGATACACAAACCCCCACTTATGAAGATGATCCCGTACTACGTTTCGATCCAAAACTTTAAATTGATGCATCTCTGGCACGAGCACCTAATACGATTTCCTAGATCTACGTAATCTGTCTGTTGTGATGCATATTGTACAAATTCACGAACCCCAACCACGTAATGTTGATTCAAATAACCAGTGTTACTATCTATCCTATCGTACATCCAAGATCTATCGGGACGATAATCCATTTCTAATCTAAGAAAATTTAAAACAAATTGTTACAATAAATTTCACCAATCAATATATTTATCATTTATATAAAAATTTAAAAACTCGAGTATGACGAGGCCAAGGCAATTAATACTTACTTGTTGTAGCGTAGAAAATACTTAGATCAAGTATTCTTTGCAAACACACGACCCTCGTTGCATTTACCGCAATATCTAAAACAAAGTAACATTAAAACAAAGTTAATAAAAACGATCTTCATTGACAAAAACTAACAAAAACAGTTATAACAAGAGGATATCGTATATACCTTAACAAGGGATGAATGTTGGAATGATTTCTCAAGTGGAATAGGGAGGGGTATTTATAGGGGGCTGACAGTTATTCCCGACCGCGTTGCGGTCGGGAATTATAATAACCGTTGTTATTCTCGACCGCACCGCGGTCGGGAATATTAGGGTTTATGATTTAGGGTTTAGGGTTTAGGGTTTAGGCTTATTGGCGACCACTTTTAGGTAGGGAATAATATTCATATTCTCAATTTCACAATTTCGCTCTCAATTTTAGGTAAATCGTTCATTTACCTAAAATCAAATAAATCAGTATTAGTTATATATTACTAAAAATCTCAAAAAAAATTAAATTTAGTTGCACGTTGATGAATCGTTTGAAGCGTCGATTCATATTGTCACTTATAAATAGATTAGTATATGTAGTTACTAATAATGTAACTACTTACGATTATGTTAAACAAATGTTAATATATATATATATATCACAATTAGCCTCTCTATACTAACGTTCGTAACAAATTTTAATTGCCAATTGTGAACTCCTATATACTACGTATGATTATTATATGTAAAACTCCAAACTAACTTAACTTATACTCCGATACACTATACTAATTTAATAATTAAAAGTACATTAAACTAACTAACTAATAGTGCAATTCATGAATTTAATGAGATTCTATAGTTATACTTAACAAACACATCAAGATTTTTCAAAAGATCGAAAAAGGTAAACTTTTTTATTTTTCCCGACCGAAAGCGGGTAGGGAAAAATATTCAACACCATTCCCGACCGCGTATCGGTCGGAAATTACCATTATTGCCGACCGCATGGCGGTCGGAAATAAAATTTAAAGGTATTCCCGACCGCATATCTGTATTTCGCGCATTTGTTTTGAAAAATTGGCGGTTTTTTTTAAATTTTTGAAAAAATTCAACATTCCCGACCGAATAACGGTCGGGAATAATTGAAAAAAAATGGCGGGACTTGGTGGGAAATTCAAATTTGACGAAAATTCAAAAAATTTCAACTTTTTCTATAAATACATTCCATTATTCTCCTCATTTTTTCATCTCCACACACTTCTTTCCTCTTCAAAAAATTTTTCAAACACTTTTTTCATATTCAAACACTTTTCAAACCTTTTTTTCTTTCAACTTCAAAATTAAAATTTTTCACTTCTTTATTCAACTTTTCAATAATCAAAAACTTATTTAATTTTTTTGTGTTTTAGACTGAGCAATGAATCAAAAATTTAATTGCTCATCTAAAACATAAAAAACTAAATTTTGTTTTTAAAATATGGCAAAATATTAAAAAAATAATATTCCAGTAATTTATTACCGGAATATTATTTTTTTTGTTCTGTTGAAGTTTATTCCCGACCGAAAATCGGTCGTGAATAGTATGAATCTTATCCCCGACCAAATTGCGGTCGAAAAAAACTTGAATATTATTCCCGACCGCATGCCGGTCGGGGATAAGATGAATGTTATTCCCGACCGACATGCGGTCGGGACGTTCCGTAAATAGACCCGACCGGTCGTCGGTCGGGAAAGAAATTGAAACTTGCCCGACCGGAAATTGGTCGGGAATTTCAGGAAAAATTTCTCGACCAGTATCCGGTCGGGATACCGTTTCCCGACTGGTGAGCGGTCGGGAAATTTTCCGACCAATTTTCGGTCGGGAATAGGTGGTCGGGAAATGCCCGACCTCGCGCTGGTCGGGAAAGGCTGTCGGGAAAAGTCCTCTCCGACCGAAAGGCGATCGAAAAACTTTTTCCGACCGAAGCAACGCCGACCCCCGGTTCTCGACCGAATAGCGGTCGGGAAAAGGTTATTCCCGACCGCACTCGGGTCATTCCCGACCGCACTCGGGTCATTCCCGACCGGCTCTGCGGTCGGGAATGACCCGATTTTTTTGTAGTGTATATTTAGTTCTTATTTTATCTTAAATTTATTTGATTAATTATTTTTAGGACGAATTGTTATTGCTGCCCCGTAATTTTTTTAAACCTAAATGCCAATGTTAGTTCCTAGTTTTTCTGCCCACTATCTTTTAATTTTTCTATCAAAAATGTCCAAAACTGCTTATTCGCGCTAAAATACCTACGTGGGGGTACAGTCAACAAGTCGCTGAGCACAGTCAATAAAACGTCGTGCCAGCTCGGCCAAATCTCTGTCCGAGAAAATGTTTTCAACTCATTTACGTTAAACATTAGATACAACACTCCAACACTTAAGATTTTTCAGCACGAGTTCGTGGAAAAATAAGATACCCTAATCCCCAAATTCGAACACTTCAATCCGTGATAACAAGCATAAAACCGCAAGCATTTGTAATCGACCTACGAGTTAGGGCCAAAATATGGTGAAATTGAGACCCCCACTTGAAATGGGTTTCACACCCACCCGATTATAGTAAAGTATTGTGATTTTTAGCTTCAATTCTAGTGTAACTGCAAATGTTTTGTGTTTAATCGTTACTTTATTGTAAGTGGGCGAAGAATCCAACACGATTTGTACTTTTTAGGTAAAGTTTGTACGTTAGTATTATTTTCGTGGGGTTTTAGGGTTTGGCTGAAAGTGCATGGTCCCCTAGCACATGCAGTTTCCTTTATCTGGGTTTTTTTTGCTACCTTCCAAGCTTTTCCCACTATTGTTGTCCCCTTGTGTAGTCCTCATGTTAAATCTTTTAATAAAAGTTAGATATTTTATAAGACTCCTTTATAACTCGGGTCATTTATCTTATTGCAACACCAGAAAGCAAATGCTTGACCCTGATATTACGCTATGTAGGGTGGTTTACCAGAAATCCATTCAGTGGTGGGATCAATGAAGGTTCTGATACAAAATGTGTGTATGATTATGTAAATTACAAAGAGGTAAAAAGGCCATATTTAGATAAGCTGTCTTATGATATAGGCGTACGTGGTCGAAAGAAATACTTTTACCAGCGCAATGATTTTTATATTGTTGTGGTGAATGATGGTTTTTATGATAACTCTAAGTTAGCTCATAAGGAAAGGATGGAGTCTCATGTGTATTTAGTGGGGCTTAATAATGATGTTGTTGTATTAGAGATGGTGCATGATGAAAATGAGGGAAATAATATTCCTGTTGTGGATGAGGTTATAAGGACAGAGAAGGATGCTAGTGTTACTGGTGACCATACAAATGTAGTTGATGAAAATAGAGATGGAGTGGGGGATGGTAACCCACAAAGGTTAGATAAGGGTTAGGGTGTGGCTATTGAAATAAATGAAAGTGACGAGGACAATGATGATGATATGTATGCAACATCAAGTGAAGACACTAGTGATGTGTTTTTTGCACATGTTGATGTGTTTGGTGAAGAACCATTAGAGACTAGATGTTGAGTTGGGTGATGAAGATGTAGTTCCTAATGTAAACCAGGTGGATGTTGAAAACCAGGTAGGTGTTGCAGGTAGGTGTTGCAAGGGATAGTGGTGTTGATGTTGAAAACCAGCCTGGTAGTGCAAGTGGAAGTGGGGTAGGAGGAGAAAATACTGCTCATGTAGGGGCAGAATCAGATGATCCAGAGGTTGCAATGGTTGAACATATGGAGCCTTGGCTTTCCAGAGATCCCATGGGAGATGAAGATCTTGAGGTTGAGTGTTTTAATAAGATAAACAAGTTTAACCCTGTTTTTTAACTAAATATGTTATTCATCAACAAAAAACGACTCCCCACTGTTGTTCAATTACATGCTATCAGATCCAGAAGAAGTGTTAGAGTGATCCAGGAAAGGTATATTACATATATGTCCAAGTTGAGTATCCATGGAGGTTGCATGCACTGAAGGTGCCGGATCAAGAGTTTTATCAAATCAAGACATATAAGAATCAACATACTTGTGCAAAGACATTCTATGTCAACAATCTGAAGTCATCATGGCTTTCTGAGAAGTTCTTGGATGTCTTTAAGACAGATCCTAAAAGAGACACTACTGGTTTCCAGCTGGACTCTATCAAGAACCTTCATGTCAATCTCACATTCAACCAAGCCTACAAAGCCAAATCACTTTAAAATAGCAAGATAAAGGGTACTCCAACATTTCAATATTCCAAGCTATTTGAATATCAAGCTGAGTTAAGGAAGACAAATCCTGGAACTACAGTGGCCATCTGCACATAAGACATAGGTGGGGAGAATAGGTTCAAATGTATGTATATATGTTTCCAGGCCTTGAAGATGGGTATAAAGCAGGATGCTGGCCATTCATAGGAGTTGATGGTGCTCATCTAACATGGCCTAATGGAGGAACCTTACTTACAACTGTTGCATTGGATCCTGCAAATAACATTTTCCCCATTGCTTAGGCTGTTGTGGCTGTTGAAAACACTGGCAACTAGATGTAATTCTGATCTTTATTGAGGCAGAACTTGGATTTGAATGAACCTAGCAAGCTTAACTTCATACCAGATAATGAAAAAGGTTTAATTCATGCCTTCAATGAGATTTATCCTGATGCCACACATAGGTTTTGTGTGAGCAGTATGATTGGTAATGCAGGTAGAGCTGGATTCAGTGGGGAAGATTATAGTGATGCTATTTGCGATGCTGCTAATCAGACTACAATTGCGGAGTTTGAAACCTCAATGGAGAAACTGGAGGCTATGTCTGAGAAATTTGGGAGGTGGTTCAATGATAAAGAACCAGAACATTGGAGCAAGTCTCATTTCAATACTAATATAAGTACTGATCTGATTTTGAACAACCACTGTGAGGCTTTCAATGGGATTTTGCTGCCAGCTAAGGGAAAGCACATTATTACAATGTTGGAATGGATGAGGGAGTACACTATGGTGAGACATTAAAAGAATAGAGATAAGGCAAAGAACATATGGATTAGGCGAAAAACAGAAGGACATAGAGTACACATCACTCTAAACATCCAAGAGAGGGTTAAAAGAGTTGACAAGCTTGTGTGTACTTGAATGCCTGTGAAATCTGATGAATTCAGATACCAAGTGGGTGGGTATGATAATTCACAGAACTACATGAATTTGGCTAAACGACTTGCTCATGAAGGTTATGAGACTTGACAGGAATCCCTTGCAAGCATGCATGCAACGCGTGCAATACTCTAGAATAATTGACAAATTGTAGACTATGTGGCAGATTATTACACACTTGAAACCTACAATAAGGTGTACCCTTTTGCTATCTATGGGGTTCCTGGAGTTGCACTTTGGAGAGATGAATATTTCATCTTCCCATTGCCACCAAATTTTGGTAAACTCACTGGTAAACCCAAGAAAGCAAGGAATAGGGCTCTGATGAGCCTTCTATTGTTAGCACCAAGAAGAAGGCTGGTGTTGCACCTGAGCGCACACATGCTGGTAGGGTGCAATATTCTTTGAAATGTAGGAATTGTGGTCAGAAAGGTCACAACAAAAGGACATGTGATAGAAGGAATCAGAATGGCTAGACATCTACAGGAGTAAGTAATGCAACTATACATTGTTAACCAGGACATGTAAGATTTTAGAATTTAATATACTTTAGTGTTTTGGTTCACATGGTGGAGCTGATGGAGAACAATCCAACAAACAATAGAGGGCTACACGAACCACTGCCCAACAACCTCCAACTTCTCCTCAGGGTGTAGGAGGACAGAGCTATAACCAGCAGGGGAACACACCAACACCTCCCTCACATCCTCCAACTTCTCCTTAGGGCTTAGGAGGACATAGCTATAAACAGTAGAGGAACACACCAACACCTCCCCCACATCCTTCAACTTCTCCTCTAAATTTGGTGAACAAAGCAACAATCGAACAAATGTGGAGCATTTTTTACAAGTTGGTGAGAGAAATAGGTCCACTAGACCGATGAAAGAGAAGTCGACACTGCATATACCTCTTGAGAATGATTTCACATTTCCTTAACCATATGAATTGAATGATGCTAGTCCTACTGTTGAGACATTTGAGAAAAATACCAAGGGTGGCCAGAGTTCCAGATCTGCTAGAAGGACCAGCAGGGAGAAGTCTACAATTGTGGTACCTCGTGAGAATGATTTCACAATACCACAAGAAAATGATGAGTTTGATGATTGCTCCAATATTGATGTTGGTCTGGTGGATATTGATACTATTTTTACTAAGTCATGGTCATTAAGGAGGAAGAAGAGATCTGCTGCTAAAAAAGGTGTAGTGTCATTCATGTATTTAAGCTTTGTTTTTGTATTATCGTGCTTCATAGTAATTATAGTTCATAATTTTGCATCATGTAAATATCACAAGTTTTGGGAGATGGGGCAGACTTAATTCCCTAATGCTGGAGATGTAGTCCCACCAAATGTTGCCCGAACATCAAGGTTGTTGGGAGGCACAAAAGAGCCAACACTAGAAAGGGATGTTACTTACCAATCACATTTCTTGTCCAAATGTATCTCATATTGCCTTGTAATGTGTTGCTATGGTGGACATTATTAACCACATCAAACCAAATTGCACTTGCACCACCTTTGCCTTGCAAAATGGGGCATGTGCAAAGGAACAAGAAGAGAGCAAGACAAGAAGAGCTAGTGGCTCAGGCAACCCTTTCAAGAGATGAAATTATTGTGGATGATATACCAATCGATAATGAGGGGTGGTTGTCCAATGTGGTGAAAATTAATAAGAAGTAGTCTACCCCAAAGGTGACTACCCAACTTAAGGCAAGCTAGAAGGTTCTAGGAGCACAAGAGAACATGACTCCGAACTTAGGACTGAGCACCAACATGAAGTATGTTAATTTATCAGACCTGGGTGCAGTGATAGCCAACATGAAGAACAAAGACAAACATGCAGACAAGGACAAGGATAAGAGGAAAGACAAAGGGAAAAACAGGTAGAACATTGCTTAAGAAGTATTCCATCAAGACTGTTATTGATCATTTTGTTTTTTGGTAGCGCAAAGGCTGTTGGTTGACAGTGATATAGTTATAGGTTTTTGATTATCACTTCAATCCACTTTGCAATTTTGAGCTCAAAAAGTTGTGTTATAATCTTAGCATCTAATGCTGTGCAAAACAGTTAAATTTTGGGTACAAAATTGATAAATTAACGATATCCTTGATGGATGTATCTGATATTTGGTATTACTCTTGTGATGTGTTCAATAATTATGTGTGCATGATTGGTGATTATCAGATTATGGTCTGGTCTTCTACCAGGAGTTGATTGATGATTGTTGTACAATTATTTTGGTTATGATCATTTATTAGTTATGTGAAGGCACATATGGACTGATTTAATGAACAATGCAAAAACACATATATTCATAAAATCTATCCTATTACATTAGTTTGAAGCTAATACAAAGTAAATCCCCTAACCCTTAAAGAAAACACAAATAGAAAACAAATAAACTTACCTTACAATTAAAAAAATAAAAACTATCAACCTAACTTAATCACCGTCCATCTCATCATGTCATGCACCATCATAATCCTGACCATATCTATCATGTTCTCCATCCACCAGAGGACCATCAACAACATCACCATCTCCAGCATCATCCTTATCAGAAGACAATTCAACCACCCCTACCTGAGGCACCTCTTGATGAAAAGCATCGTATTGTATGAACTCCTCCTCGTCTGCAAACTGAGCCTCACCAGGAAAGTAAGCACAATGCATCTCATCAAATAGGGCATGCATATTTCTGGCATTGGGTAGACCATGTAGTCTGAAATATAGTCCCCAATGTGTCCCCTACCAAATAAACTAACCATTAAAACTTGTTGACATTTATGATCCAAAATTAAACTCGTTAAACAAGAGACAATTATTACCACATGGAGGATCCATTCATAGGCAGGTCCAACTGACACTTCCAAGTCATGTCCTTTGAATATGGACATGAGGAAGATTACAAAACCTTTGAAACATGATATACTTCAGCCTCAACTCATGTATCTTCTTCTCCCGTTAACCATTTAAATATGGCACAACAACCACCGTATCTAGTTCTTATTTAATTTTTCTCAAACCCCTGTTCAATGCATGAATGTTACTTAATCTATGCCTCCTACCATACTTAACCAGCCTATCCAAAAGTATTGCTTCTGCGAGGCGCGGGTGAAATTCTGATCAATGTAAAACAATTGCATCCGCATTGCACCCGTGATGATCCTCTTTTAACAAAGTAGGGAAGGATAAACGAAGCAATGTGAGCTTTACTTGGATTAGTGACTTATATATAGGGTGCATGGTGACTTTTCATACCATTAAGGTCGTGGCTATTAACATAGAGGTGTGACTTATTGAGGCAGCCGTGACCTTTGAGTTAGGGAGGGAGATGAATTAATTAACATCAATTGAAGTGACTTGACTTATCATTTCTAGTTATGGAAAAATCTAACAGAATTTCAACCATTACATTCCAATATTAAACAATCGAACCATTACAATACCTTAAAATGACACAACTTAACATAGAACCTAAATCAAACACATTATTTATTCCAACCAACACACCCTTTTTCAGATTCTTCACATCTCAATACAACCTGACAACAGTAACACAAAAGCTAAGCCTACATCCTAATTTCTTGTTCTCAATTTGTAGATTCTTGAACTTCTCTTCCAACTCCATGTTCGTTTTCTCAAACAAACGTTGAACCGTCTCCAAATTGTGATTGTTCTTCAACTCTAGTTCTTCTTTGAGTTGTTTCACTTTTGCCTCGCTCATTTCGATTATCGCATGCAGTATAGGTACAACAATCCCAAGTCTTTCACAGACCGGTGGGTCTTCCCAAACAAATAATCGACACCCGAATGATCCATTCCAACACCCATGAAACCTTTGACCCGAGTTTGCGTCGGTGGTAGCCACCCGAACAACGGTGGGTCTCCCGCAGTCGCACAAATGATGTGAACTAGTGTCTAGTGGTTGAAGTTTAGAAGGGCATATTCTAATTTGGGATTTAGGATTATACGAATCGAATTTGAGGTTTTCAATAAAATGACGGTTAATGATGAAATTTGAATGATATAAAGTTGTTGGAGTGAGTGAATTGAAAACGTTTTTTCAAGACAGAGATTTGGCTGAGCTGGCACGGCGTTTTATTGACTATGCTCAGCGACTTGTTGACTGTACAGCCACGCAGATATTTTAGGCTGAATAAGCGATTTTAGGCATTTTTGATAAAAAAAAAAAAAAACTAAAAGATAGTGGGCAGAAAAACTAGGCCCAAACCAACATGGTCATTTAGGTTTCATACAAGAAGTTGGGGGGGCAGAAATAATAATTTGTCCTTATTTCTAACAAAAAAGTTATTGTTTAACATAAGCAATGGTATTTTTAGTCTTAATAAGGTATTTTTATGTGTTGTGTATACAACAAATAACCTGTAATAAATAAATGGACAAGATTACTCCTTAAATAATATTTCATTTTTTGAAAAGTCTGTTTTATATTTTCAATTTGTAAATATCTTTTGATGCTAACAATTAAAGTCAATGAGGGATGTGGGTTCGGGCATGCTAACAATTAAAGTCAATGAGGGATGTGGGTTCGGCCGTTCGGGAAGGTATGATGAAAGACAATACCCCTCATGAGAGGTGGACGAAATTTGCCGCACAAAATATGTGGAGGTTTAACGTGATTTATCATTTATCCTATTAAATACACACGATACAATAAATATATAATAAGTTAATTGGATGTACTTGATAATATACGAATCCTAGAACAGATAATCCGGGCCACTTGGATTGCTAAAGATCTATTCAAATCTCGCATGAGTAATGATGCTCTGCGTATTTTTCCCTCTAATTTGGGAATCTTTTTTGTTTGTTAATGTTTTCAATTGCTTAGTAGATAATCACAAATTGAGATTTAATGATATCTTTATAATTCTAGAGTCCTGATTGAGTAAGACACAACAGTGGTACAAATAAAATGGGAGGCTAGATGTTATATCTCAATTTCATCTAGTATCTCGACTTTGTTTTTTTTTTTTTTGATGAAAACCTAGTATTATTGTTGACTGATATGTGATTCATGTTGGTATCTCGATCACCATGAATCACATACCATTAGAAATCATTGTGTTGTCTGCACAAGTTTTCAACAATGTCACCAAAATGCATCTTTACACCGTTGTCAAATTGCACAACCATCCTTTTGCTTCCTCTTCCTCTTCCTCCAGCCTTGCAAAAGGCAGTACTCCGGTCAGTACGAACGGAAAATCCGGCCCCTTTTGGTGGTCTAAGATCATATTCCAAATTCAGGAATCGAAACTAATGCAACATGGAAACAACGTAGATGGTCTTTGGCTCACTTTTCAAGTCAAGAGTCGAAAAACATTAATCCCCGACAAAATCATTGGAACGGTTCATGTTCCCGTTGGCAAACTTCTAGAATATTATTACTCATCAACGGGTACGGAAGATATTGTACTTGGCCACCATAAGCGCGCCGCGTTCACAATTTCTTCGCCGCATTTGGATAAACCACGAGGCGTTCTATATTTGTCGTACATATTCGGTTCAGGAGACCAGAAAGGGATCTTGAATGACATTGGTGGTCAATCGTTATTTCCAGCTGTTGTTCCTTCAGCACCATATATTGGTGATGATCATATTGATCTGCTGGTGAGCACTCAACCACAATTTTGCAATAATTCATTAAAGTCTACTCCTACTGCCCCATATATGTCCGAATAGATGTATGCGTACGTATGGATGTTTGATCTTTTAATTTCTGTATTTTTAGAGCGAATTATTCTCGTTTTTTATTTATATGATGAGCCGCGGATTATAAACTAAGTGTTATACTTAAAATTGATGTTGTTAATGTTCAATTTATAAGTTGCAAATGAGTAAAAAGATGATGCTCGAAGAATGATCATATAACAATGAAGACCCGTAGCAATTATAGGCATGCGGCTCGGATTACTTCCAGCAATTTTGGGTAGTAAAATGACATGTTCTTGTCGTGTGAGCCATGTTTTTATCTCAATCATTGGTTGCATCACATTATCATTACATCGGCTGTACTAATAATTTTTCCATGTGTAGGAGGACTAGATGTACTGTAATTTCACGACTAGCGTGTGTGTAGGGTGCTCAGAAAACCACGTCTGACTTTGTTTAGATACGTTTTGAAGCATTTGTTTCATGAACTGCGTGGATATTCATGCCTACTACCCACGCCTCAATGCCTTTCTCCAACGTTAACAAAGATAACTGTGTTATTATTCATAAATTGAAGAATCTCGTTATGACAAATTAAAAATGAATTATTTTATTTTTTGCATTTCGGCATTAACTTAGAAAACTATACTTCCAATCATAAAAGACTAGTAAATGGAGCACGCGGTTCCCGCGAGCATAATTCATTTTTCAATGCCATTCTATGTGAGTTAAAGAAGAAGATTCATCTAGATGACACAGGTTGAAAGCATGTGCCATAAATTTGGAGTAGAAAAATGTAAGAAAAACAGATTATGGGAAAAGTAAATCATTAATTATAATTAGTAATGTAATTAATTAGTCTAATTTAATGTATAAGGCTATTTTGGGAATTTAATTATACGTTTTTACAATGTAGCTAAAACTCAAGGTTAAAGTTGGAAATCAAAAGATTGGTGTCACAATGGGTTTCTTTATATAATAGTATATAAATAAAGATCCACATTTAAGTTACAAATAGTCTAAGTTACAACTTATAAAGACTATTTGCTTACTGTTCCCGAAGATACCATATACACCCAAAGATTTTCTTAAACTAGTTCATCCTACTATTTTCGGATCAATGCAAATGATGCGTGTCGATCGTGTAACAAAATATTACAAAGTAAACAAATTAATATAGAGAATATATACATCCGCAAATTTCGATCGATATCACAGAAGGACTAAGTAACGCATATATTTACTAGCCTAAATTATGTGAGTACATAAACATACTTATTTTTTAATTTTTTTTTGAATTAATTAACATAACAAATTCGATTATTCAATTATACAAAACAAAATATTATAATACCAAACTCAAGTTCAGAGTAATCATCGTTTTCAAATAAATAAAAAAGAAAAACAGATTAATCATCCTTAATTTTAGAAAACACACTTTACTACAACAGCGACAAGAAAAGATAATACTACAGTTGAGTTCGTTAGTAGGAGTTTCGGTCGGACTGTGATACCCCGAACCAAAACCACAAGTAGTCTCCAATTTAATAAACACTTACATATCATCAAAAAAAACTTCAACTAGTTATTTATTGATTTGCAAGTTAATTATGATGGCGGTGATTATAAAATTAAATGGGCAAATGAATGTGCATGTGTGTGCATGTGCAAGATTAATCATCTAATGGAGGAAGCACATGGAATGAGTTATGCAACAAGACTTTGGCAATGAATTGTCGGAAATGTTAGCCCATAAATACCAAGCTCCTTCTTCATTTCATATCATCCCAAAAACAATTTTTTCTTCCTCTTATATATATATATATATATATATATATATATATATATATATATTAATACATAATTAGTAATATAAAGAGTGGTGTAAAAGTGTTGTAAGTGTGAGGTAAAAATAGAGAGTTTGTGCGACTTTACTACGGCAAAAGTCTGAGAGTTGTAATTCCTATTTTACACTCATAGTGAAGTTCTTCTACCTTGCCCGTGGTTTTTCACTCTAAAGTAATTTGGGGGTTTCCACGTAAAATCTGTGAGTCGTTTATTTTTTCCGTCTTTCAATTATTGCCGTGTTTTACGCTCTATCAGAAGGGTCCACTTCACAACAAGTGGTATCAGAGCCTCGGTTCATATCCGGGGCCTCGGTAATATCTATGGGTGTCGTACTGAAATTATTTTTTCAGTGACGGTGGCACGTGATAGAAGCAATGACGGCAAAATTCGTGATCGAGAAATTCGACGAGAGTAATTTCTCGTTGTGGAAACTGAAGATTATAGCCATCTTGCGAAAAGATGGGTGTCTCGCGGCGATCGGCGACAGGCCGATGGAAATCATAGATGATACGAAGTAGAACGAGATGGACGGCAACGCTACCGCAAATATTCACCTGACGTTAGGTGATGGCGTGTTGTCAAGCATTGAGGAGAAGAGGACAACTAAGGAGATATAGGACCATCTCAACAAGTTGTATGAGGCGAAGTCCCTACACAACAAAATTTTCCTTAAAAGGAAATTGTACACACTGAGGATGGCGGAATCTACCCCGATAACTAAGCACCTCAATGTTTTAAATACTCTATTTTCTCAATTGACGTCGTTGAGTCATAAAATAGAAGTGGTTGAACGTGCTGAAATTTTGCCGCAAAGTCGACCCGATTCGTATGACCAGGTTGCCATCAACTTAACAAATAATGTCCTCACGGATTATTTGGTCTTCGGCGAAATTGCAGCCGCTATTCTGTAAGAAGAGAGTCGGCGCAAGAATCGAGAAGACATGGAGGCAAGTACGCAACATGCAGGTGCCCTGTCGGTGACAAGAGGGAGAACGGCGGAGCGCAGTGCAAGTGGGAGTAAGAAACAGGGTAGATCCAAGTCAAAGACCAAGAGCAATTGTTGGCACTGTGGCAAGAAAGGTCACTTGAAGAAGGACTGTTGGAATCTTAAGGATTCGAACAAGAAGAGTTATGATCCTCGGAGGAATGTTGCTAGCACTTCAGATGATAGTGATGTACTATACTGTGAAGCAACAACAGCTATTCGAGGCATGCGTGGCTTCGATGATGTATGGCTTACTGATTCATGAGTCAGTTTTCATATGACTCCCCGTAGGGAGTGGTTTCATGAGTATACACCGATCACTGGAGGATCTGTGTATAGCTGTAAAAACGAACCTTTGAAAGTTGTTGCCATCGGTACGATCAAGCTAGAGATGCATGAAGGGATTGTTTGGACCATTCGAGATGTCCGACACGTGAAGGGATTATGCAAGAATTTGTTGTCTTATGGACAACTAGATGATCTTGGTTGTGAGATTGGGTCGCGAAACAAGATCACGAAAGTTAAAAGGGGTGCGCTTGTACTGATGAAGGCGAACAAGATTGCTGGAAACTTATACATGGTACATGAGAGGGCTCTACAAGTGGGAGAAGCGTCAGTGGCTTCAGCTGAGTCGATTGAGAAATCATCAATGATTTGGCATCAGCGGCTCGGGCATATGCCGGAACAAGGTATGAAGGTTCTTGCAGAGAAGAAACTACTTTCGGGCCTCACAAAGGTATCTTTAGCTTTTTGTGAGCATTGTGTTATTGGAAAGCAACATCGTATAACGTTTTGTAGTTCAGATTCTAGAAGTAAAGTCATTCTAGAACTAATTCACTCTGACGTGTGGCAAGCACCAGTACTATCTCTAGTAGGTGCAAAGTATTTTGTGTCTTTTATATATGATTATTCCAGGAGATGTTGGGTGTACATGATCAAGAGTAAGGCAGAGGTGTTCTCGATGTTCAAGACGTACAAAGCGCTGGTGGAACTTGAATCTGGGAAAAAGATCAAGTGCCTGAGATCTGACAATGGAGGGGAATATACTGGCAAAGAGTTTGAAGACTTCTATAAAGATGCTGGGATTAAGAGGCAGTTTACTACGACGTACACTCCGCAGCAGAATGGGGTGGCAGAGCGGATGAACAGGACCTTGTTGGATAAAACAAGAGCCATGATGCAGGCTGCAGGCTTAAAAAAGTCGTTCTGGACAGAAGCAGTCAATACCGCTTGTTATGTGGTGAATCGATCTCCGTCAACAGCATTGTGGCTGAAAACGCCGATGGAGGTGTGGACAGGTAAACCAGTTGATTATTCTAATCTCCATATATTTGGGACTCCCGCTTATGTTATGTTCAATACTCAAGAGAAAACAAAGCTGGATCCAAAATCCAGGAAGTGTTTGTTCTTAGGGTATGCTAAAGGAGTGAAGGGGTATCGCTTGTGGGATCCCACTGTCCACAAGATCATTGTAAGCAGGGATGTTATCTTCACGGAAGATAAGAAAGAAAATGATAGCACTAATGGGGAAGATCCAGAAACTACGACAGTAGTAGTCGAGAAGGATGCTGAGCAGGATGGCCCTGTTGAACCAGAGCATGAACCTGAGGAGACAACGGAGTCAGGAGTCTCATGGATACGTTGATCGACACGTATCAAGAGACCACCAGGCTGGCACTCAGACTTTTCAATGGAGAACAATGTTGCGTACTGTCTTTTAACTGAGGACGGGGAGCCATCAACTCTCCAGGAAGCAATGAGTAGTTCAGATGCAGCTTAGTGGATGACAGCAATGCAGGAGGAAATCGAAGCACTCCATAAGAATAAGGCGTGGGAACTTGTGTCTCTACCACAAGGGAGGAAACCCATTGGCAACAAATGGGTGTACAAAATCAAACGTAACAGTGTTGACCAAGTGGAGAGGTATCGTGCACGATTGGTGGTGAAAGGATATGCTCAGAAGGAGGGGATTGATTTCAACGAAATATTTTTCCCGGTGGCCCGAATGACAAATGTGCGGGTGGTTCTGGTGATGTGTGCTACATTTGATTTACATCTTGAACAGTTAGATGTAAAGACGACTTTTCTTCATGGTGATCTTGAAGAAGAGATTTATATGCTCCAACCGGAAGGATTTATTGAAGAAGGAAAAGAGAACTTAGTTTGCAGGTTGACCAAATATTTGTACGGTCTCAAACAGGCGCCGAGGTGTTGGTACAAAGATTTGATTCATTCATAATGAGCCTTGGATACAACAGACTAAATGCAGATCCTTGTGCATATTTCAAGAGATCTAGTGATGACTTTGTTATTTTGCTGTTGTATGTTGACGACATGTTGGTTTTAGGCCCCAACAAAGCTTGTATTGAAGAACTGAAGGCTGAACTGGCTAGGGAATTTGAAATGAAGAACTTAGGACCAGTAAACAAGATTCCAGGGATGCAAATCCACCGAGACAGAAATAACAGGAAGATTTGGCTTTCTTAGAGGAACTATCTGTTGAAATTTTTGCGGCGGTTCAGTATGAAAAATTGTAAGCCAATCTCTACCCCTCTTCCTGTTAACTTCATGCTATCCTCAAGTATGTGTCCTAGCAGTGAAGAAGAGAGGAAGGCGATGTCTCGAGTACCGTATGCATCAGCAGTGGGAAGTCTAATGTTTGCTATGATATGTACTAGACCAGACATTGCACATGCAGTGGGAGTGGTTAGTCGATACATGGCGGATCCGAGAAGAGCGCATTGGAGTACAGTAAAGAGAGTTCTAAGATACATTCAGGGAACCTCAGATGTTGCATTATGTTATGGAGGATCGAGTTTTACAGTCAGGGGCTATGTTGATTCTGACTATGCAGGTGATCTTGACAAAAGCAAGTCCACGACAGGATATGTGTTTACTCTTGCTGGAGGTGCAGTGAGTTGGGTTTCGAAGTTACAGTTAGTTGTTGCGACATCAACAACGGAGGCTGAATACGTGGCAGCTACGCAGGCCAGTAAAGAGGTGATTTGGCTGAAAATGGTTATAGAGGAACTTGGGCACAAACTAAATAGTATTTCTCTATTCTGTGACAGTCAGAGTGTGTTGCATCTTGCAAGGAATCCAGCGTTTCATTCCAAGACAAAACATATTCGGGTGCAGTATCACTTTGTTCGTGAGAAAGTCGAGGAGGGTACTGTGGATGTGCAGAAGATTCACGCTAAAGATAACATAGCTGATTTCATGACGAAGAGTGTTAATGCTGACAAGTTTGTTCAGTGTCGGTCCTCGTGTGGTCTAGTGAAAACGTAAGCAACATGAAGGGCGATGTAGAAAGAATGGGGTGAAGGTCTGATTAGTTCCTAATCAAATCTTCAAGTGGGAGATTGATGGCGGTGATTATAAAATTAAATGGGCAAATGAATGTGCATGTGTGTGCATGTGCAAGATTAATCATCTAATGGAGGAAGCAAATGGAATGAGTTGTGCAACAAGACTTTGGCAATGAATTGTCGGAAATATTAGCCTATAAATACCAAGCTCCTTTTTCATTTCATATCATCCCAAAAACAATTCTTTCTTTCTCTCTTATATATATATATATTAATACATAATTAGTAATATAAAGAGTGGTGTAAAAGTGTTGTAAGTGTAAGGTAAAAATAAAGAGTTTGTGCGACTTTACTACGGTAAAAGTATGAGAGTTGTAATTCCTATTTTACACTCACAGTGAAGTTCTACTACCTTGCCCGTGGTTTTTCACCCTAAAGTAATTTGAGGTTTTCTACGTAAAATCTGTGAGTCGTTTATTTTTTCCGTCTTTCAATTATTGCCGTGTTTTACACTCTATCAGAAGGGTCCACTTCACAACAAATTAGGCTCTCTACCAACAAATTACGGCTTCAGCCTCCGCCATACCAATGAGTAGTCCCTCCAACAATATCCTCCGCATCTCCTTCAACCAAGACAACCGCTGCTTCTCTGTTGCCACCGCCACCGGTTTCATCATCTGCACCACCGAACCGTTCCAAAAAAGCATCAACCGCCACTTCCCCGAAGGAGGCATCGGCATCTCCCAAATGCTCAACGACTCCAACATTCTCGCATTAGTCGGCAGTGGCTCCACCCCAAACTACCCCCTCAATAAAGTGATGATATGGGATGACCACCTATCCATGTGCTGTGGCGAGCTCTGCTTTCGCTCTGTGGTGAGATCCGTTCGCCTCAGCCACAAAAAAATTGTGGGCGCGTTGATGCAAAAGATCTACGTTTACGAGTTGTCGAACTTGAATCTATTATTTTAGATAGAGATCTACGTTTACGAGGTGTCGCATTGGGGTTCGATGATGGTTTTGGTTTGCATGGGTGTCTGACACGAGGGGCAGGTGCAGGTCGTGCAGTATGGCGCACCGAACGTGAGGACTAAGTTTGTGGAGGCGCATGAGTCGAGCCTTGCATGTGTTTCGTTGTCGTATGATGGCCACAACTAGTATTAAAGGGACGGTCATTAGGGTTTTTAATGCGTTGAATGGCTCGTTACTTCGTGAGGTACATACATTATTATCTTTAATTAATTAGTAGGGATTGAACCTTATCTTTTGTTATCTTTCGCCATGGGCAATCTAATATAATGTATGAAATCATCTTTCGAGATTATTTATCCTGTACTTTCTTTCTTGTATCGCCTAATTTGCCGTCATTGATACAACACAAGAAAGTTTATTTCATGTTTTTAGTTTTGTGATTATAACTGATTCAATGATTGTATATATAGATATTCCATGTTCTCTAGTAAATGCACTCATTGTATACATACGCAATTGAGACGAGGTCATGAAAGAGCAGAGATTTATAGCCTATCGTTTTCTGTGAATGGCCAATGGCTGGCTGCTTCAAGCGATAGGATAAAGGAATCGTTCATGTTTTCAGTTTGAAGGATATGCCGTTCACAACTATAAGCCCAATGTTTCAATTGTCAAAGGTACCAAGTGTTTTGTCCTTAATAGTTGAAAAATAAATACAATATAATTGCAAGGTACTTACGATTCAGAGATTAGAGATTCGTTTGGTCTTATTTTGTCACGGTAATAGAACACAGTAAAACAATACAATTGAGATATAAATAACCAAAATAATGCTATCCAACTTTATTATCGGACTAGCTTGGTCCGGAACACCTGTTACAAGCTTACTAGGTTGAATAAACTAATTACAAGATAACTGTGACGTGTCGAATCCTAGCCGTTCGATGCCGACGTATTGAATGCCTCTGTTCGATATGAAATGTATAATAAGGGTTCGATGCTGAACTCAAGGGTATCGAATCCTAGAGATTCGATATCACCTTCCGTATTGAATTTGATGCGTACTTCGTCGTATCGAATGGAGCGAATTCGGTCCAATCACGTGTCGAATGGAAGCCGTTCGATCCAATACGTCTCGAATGAACAGTGATTCGATGCTGACTGTGCTGAAGTGATTCTCCAATTAAAACGTACACCAATTACAAGGGGACGGGCTATATATAGCAACCGTCCCGTGAGTCCCAATGCCAGATGCAGAAAGTGCATCGAATCATACCGATTCAATGCGTGATTCGATGCGGTTATGGGCCGACCCAATATACAAGTATTTGGGCCAATCATAAAATATACCCATCACATAGTCCCCCCAGTTTGGGAGACGATGTCAATCTGAGATCGATTTCCAAACTTAAATAATAAACTGTGGATTGATGAACGGTCGACGATGTAACACCTCGATGAGGCTTATTTACCTAATACCAATCATTTTTCACTGGTTAGGGATATTCCTAATCATTCATTACTTCGGAACAGATTGCGAATGTCAGCAATTGGTATCCGATAATTAATGAAACCCATCGAACAGAATATATTCGATGCGTTTGTATTGTCGCATCGAATAGAGTATATTCGATGCGTTTGTATTGTCGCATCGAATAGAACGCATTCGATGCGCTGATTCAATGCGCTTATGATATGGGCCTAGTGGGCAGCCCGCTGCCTATATAAAGGCTGGACTGCGGTGGAATATTCATTCTGCTTCTTGCGCGTATAGTTTTTGAGGTGAAGCGCATCGAACAGATGCAATTCGATGCGGGCCGCATCGAACAACATAGATTCGATGCTCTTGGCATCGAACCGTGAGTGTTCGATGCGGTGCCTTAGCCTTTTTTTAAAGACCTAACATGCGGCTTTTATGATGTTTAACTCTGCTTTTTAATATTTTACATTTTGTCGCTGTTTTACCAATCAATTAATCAAGCAAAAGCTGTTCTCATGGAAATTCAGTTAAGGTAAATGATATGCACTTATTTATTAGATTTTATCTTTTCAATAAGTTAATTTTATGCATGTTTGAGAGATATGTGAGAGCCTAGAGTGACGTGTTCGTCCTTAGTCAGCCTCCGTTTCTTTTTAATTTATTTCAGTTCGTTCTCGTCAAAGATGGTGAACAGTGAGTCAACGTCTGGGAGTGAGTCGAGTAGTAGCTCGAGCTCCAGTTTGATTAATATGGTGAGCCCACCTAATTCTCTCACGGGTTTGAGCACAGTCGCAGCAGATGAATTTGAGTTAATAGATATAAAAACTATTGGTTCACCCGCGGGTAACAATCCCGATGCAAACACTGAACAAATAGCGCCTGAAGTTGAAGCGATAATTTGACAGCATCATCCTACTGGGATAATCGTGCTCCCAACGAGGTCGACGAAGACGTAGATTATATCAATAGGGAGTTTGATGATCATGTTGAGGTTCCAGGAATGGCCTATGATCTGTACGTTTCCCGCCTCCAACATAGTCGTAAGGGGCTCCGCAAAAAATTTGACATACCTAATAAGTATAAATTCATTCTCCCGGAGCCAAATGATCGGATGCATACCCCACCGCTTGGGTATATGACTGTGTTTGTCGGTCAGCTCCTCAATGGTCTTCGCTTTACAATCCCCTGTGAATTAAGATGGCTTCTGAGAAAGATTAATCTTGTGCCCGCCCAACTCACGCCAAAATCTAATGGGAACTTGATTGGCTTCATCATTGTCATGAAGGCGTTGCGCCAACCACAAAGTCCCAATGAATTCTACGCACTGTTCGAGATTGCGAGGTGGGAAGAGGGGTTTTATCATATCAAAGCACAAACGCATCGTAAGTTCTTGAATGGTGGGGCGACCAGATACGGGAAAGATTGGAAGAGACAATATTTTTATATCGAGGAGAGCTATGAAGGCGAGTTTAGGCAGTACCGCCGTGATTGGTATAACGGTGCATAGGTAATGATACCCGCTGGCATTTCTACGACATCATGGGATTGCGAGTTCATCCCAAATTTAGTTCGAGAACATCAACTTGATGTCAAAAAATTAGCAGAAAGTCGAGTCCTCTCGTTAGCTGGCTTGTCCCCAGTGATTCAGTGAAATATAACGGGAGGATGACCCTTGGTATAATTGCGTAACTCTTTTGATATTTTTGATTTACGTCTATTGAGTATTCTACTGATATAATTTTCTTGCAGTCAATTATATTATGGACCGCCATGCGTGGATGAACCGAGCCGTTGTTGCTGATCAAGCTAGCTCGCAGACCAACATCGCTGATGAGATTCCTCCCCCACGAAAAAGAAAGAGTAAGGGCAAGAAAAACCTTGTCGGACCTTCAACTGCTGTTGCTGCCGATTCAGCAGCCAATCCTTTCGATGATATATTGGGGGGAAATCGTGACATTGTTCAAGTTGCTGTTGAAGCTTCAGGGAGCATGGCAGCTGGTCTAGGTGACAATATCGAAGGCGCCGTCCAAACCAAGAAGAGAAAAATGCCTCAAACCCAGTCACAAATCGGAGGGGCTGTTCCACGTGCCGCCCAAACAGGTAGGCCAGGTGCAGCTAATGCCCCTGCTCACGCGACTGGACCGAGTGCAGGGATTGGGTCTAGCCAAGGCCCTCGTGCTCGGGTTGGTGGATGAGAAATTTTAGAGGCCGAAGCTATCGATCACCTGAAGTCTCTTTTGCCTGGTCTTGCTGTTCCTCTTCCGGTCTCTGCCGAAGAGAGGAGGATGGTGGAGCGAAATACGCTTCATTTGTTGACAACGGTAATTATTTCTCTTCTTTGAGATAATTTTCTTTTGACATGAATTTTAAATGTTGATCTGATTGCTCATTAATTGTTAGGCAGGCGGTTTCGTGGACACTATGTTCGCGGCGCTGATGGAAGTCCGGGAAATGGCCACTGGTGGTGATACTGCTGCCTTAAAAGCTGCCCTCGATGAGAAAGAAAAGGCATTGCAAAAGGTCACATATTATGCTGCGAGGGCGCATGCCGATAGGGAGGCAGAAAAATAGGCGCGGGAGGAGACTGATCAGCTTAAAGAAGAGCTGACCAAACAAATCACCGAGCTGAAGCAAGAAGTGGCGGTGGCTAGAGAAGAAGCTTATAATGCCGACAATGCTGGATATCAGCCCGGTCTTGGCGAGGTAAAATATTCCCAACTCTTAGCATTTTGCATTCCTTTTATATTTTGTCGTATTGATATCTTTCGTGCCCCTATAGGTTTCTACTCAGCAGAAAGTGGAGATCGCCGAAGAATTTCTTTGGAGCAACACCTTCTGAGAAATTAGCACTCACCGAGGCAATCTCGAAGCTCGCAAGGCACAAGTTTTGACTGTCCGTCAATTTTATGCGATGCAATACGTCTGTGGCGGTTTTAAGCCAGATTGGTTGAGCCTGTCTCTAGGGCCCAATCGAGAACCTCTGCTGCCTCGAACAACTTCTGAGTCTGCAGATCCTGACGAGTTCACCTCTCTGCTCGAGAATGACAATCTTGTCCTCTAGGGACTCTCACCACCGCCTCCGATGCCTGAGTCGTATCCCTCCTCTGAGGATGAGGAAGAAAATTGAGGCAGTAACCCTAAGGCCTTTCTTTCTTTTATGCTTATGAACAATTTTTAATTTAGTTTTATCTGTGGCGTTGCGTCGCTTTTATGTGTTTGAACAATTTGATGACTAGCAGTCTTACGTTTTTGAATTCTCATCTTGAGTTGCTTAATTATCTAAGCTCATGTTTATTGCCTTTTATTTCAATTTCCTGTATTGGTTCTTTATTTTATTTTGACAACCTGTCGGTTCTTTATTGTTCATTCTGCGCTGAAGAGTTGAATAAAGTTTTTTCCTACAAGGTTATAATTGTCCTGTTTGTTATTATTCCATCTAGGAAAAAGGTTTTGCTTGTCGTTTTAGACATAGTACTTTCTTTCCTTATACTTTCGTCCAGTCGTTGTTACTCTCCTTTTGAGAGTTTTGTTCATGTTCTTTCGAACTGTGGGTTTTAAATAGCACTTACAGTTTTATATATAGTGTCTGTTCCTTGCTTGTTTTTCCAAGCAGTCATGGTATTAGTTGCCACTCCGGAGAGAACCGTTCGTCCCTTCTCGTTATTTGTGTGAGATTCTGAGTGTCTTGTGGTACAATAGATAGAATCTTCATCCCTCCCTAGTGTCCTTTGGGAATTTCGGTATCTCGTATCACATTGGGTAGAGTCTCCTTCTTTCTTGATTATCTTTTAGGGAATTTCAGTATCTCGTGCCACGATGGACATAGTCTCCGTCCATTTCGTTGCCTCTAGCTTTTTTCGGTATCTCGTGCCACGATGGACAGAGTTTCCGTTCTTCTCGTTCCTCTAGGGATTTTCGGTATCTCGTGCCACGATGGACAAAGTCTCCGTCCCTTTCATTGCCTCTGGCTTTTTTCATTATCTCGTGCCACGATGGATAGAGTTTCCGTTCTTCTCGTTCCTCTAGGGATTTTCGGTATCTCGTGCCACGCTGGACAGAGTCTCCATCCCTTTCGTTGCCTCTGGCTTTTTTCGGTATCTCGTACCACGATGGACAGAGTTTCCATTTTTCTCGTTCCTCTAGGGATTTTCGGTATCTCGTGCCACGCTGGACAGAGTCTCCGTCCCTTTCGTTGCCTCTGGCTTTTTTCGGTATCTCGTGCCACGATGGAGAGAGTTTCCGTTCTTCTCGTGGCCTCTTGGACGTTATGTCCTGCACGCAATTTTATCATGCAGATTAGATGAGTTTTACATAAATCGATTGATTAAGAGAAATCTTTTTGAAAAAACCGAATCCGATTATGTGAGCAGATCGGAGCTTGAGTTACAGCTCGTTCACCCTGATTACCTATGTCGCCTTCCAGATTCACGTTCCGGGTGATCATGTTTCAAGTTTATACATGTTTGCCCCTCATGCTTGTCATCGCAGAGGGGACGAATAAATATTGTTCAAAATATTCAAAATACTAAGGACTCTTATAAACTAAAGTGGAATCTTTTACTCAATGTGCTCCATCTGCCCAGGAGCCAATGCCCTTGCTACGTCTTCTTCCTGTTGTGGCCGCGTCCGGAGCGAAGTTACATAGCACTTCCAACCTTCGATATGGTCTGCTATGACTTCGCCTGTACCGGCAGAGGTTGGAAATTTTACCATTTGATGATAGTTCGACGATAACGCTCGGAATGCATTCAGCACCGGTCTTCCTATGATTCCGTTGTATGCGAAATGCATGTCAACGACCACATAGTTCTCCATAAGTGTCTTTCTCTGTGGCGTTGTACCCAATGATGTTGGGAGCTTAAGCATTCCTAGTGGTACTATCTCTGGACCTCCAAATCCATGAAGAAATGTTCTCACTGGTTCCAGCATCTGGTTATTCAATCCCATTTTAGCCAATGTAGAACTGAATAGCACATTTACAGAGCTTCCGTGGTCCACTAACATCTTGGTGACTCCATAATTAGCTATATCCACAATTATTACCAGAGGGCAATTTAAATTTGACATTTGTATAGCCTGTGCGCTCAGTTTCCGTAGGTCTGTTGTAGAGAATTGTGACTTCCTCATGTGGCATCTCTTCAATTCTTAATATACTGGCCATATTGACAAAGTTATCCGACTCAACAAGCCTCATGATCCTTCTTTGCCCGTTAGTGGAATCCGCTCCTCCCGGTCCTCCTGATATCATATTGATCATTCATTTCCTTGCATTTCCATCTTCAATTTGAGGATACTCGAATAGATGTGGTTTGTCGACCATCCTTTGCTTATCCTTTCTGGGAGATGGAGTTCTCTTTCTGTTGAAATTGTTTTCTTGTTCTTGAACCTTTTTAACAAACTCCACAAGTTTGCCATCCTTTACTAAGCGTTCAATTTCATCCTTCAAGTTTATGCACTCTTCCGTATCGTGGCCTTTCTGATTGTGATACTTGCAAAGTTGATTCGAATACCTTGTAGCTTTGGATTCCTTCATTGGTCTAGGATCTTTTAACCAACCTTTTCTCTTTGCGGCCCCAAAGACTGTCATGATGTGAGCATTTAGTGGCGTGTATCGTCTAGGCGAACTCTCACGGTGTTTGTAATTCTTGCTCCTGTTGTTGTAGTTATTACGGTTGTGATCTTCTCTACCTCTTTCTCTCTCTTTCACGGGCGCAATAACATGTACTTTAGTTGCCATCATTTCTTCAAAATGAACCACCTCATGTGCTATTTTATTGATTTCTTCGATGTTGGTGGGCTTGCCTCTGAGTAAGTCCCCACTAAATATTGTGTTGGTGGTTGCTCGGAATAGTATGCTCACGATCATCTCTCCAGACGGGTTATTAATCCTTAGCAGCTTCGTATTGAAACGTTTCATAAAGTCCTTCAGACTTTCATTGGCTTATTGTTTCATCATATAGAGATGGGAGTGATCCAAAACGAATCTAGCTTGACTCGAGAATTGATCTTCAAACATCTTTCTCAATTGGTTGTAGCTTTTGATCAGTCCTGGAGAAATCCGATTAAACCAATCCACATCTACTCCTGACAGAGTCGTTGCAAATATCCTGGCTTGGATATTGTCTTTAAAGTCGTATAGGGACAGTTTCCTATCCAATTGAAAAAGATGATCTCGGGGATCAGACTTACCATCGTAAGTTTTTAGGTCCGGGATCTTTTCCCCTTGTCCCAAGATCTCTGATTCTATCGCTTGACACAATAGGCTACGGTTAGAAGTATTGTCCTCTTGTACCATCTGACCTTCGACTATTGCTTTCTCTTTCTCCAACCTTTCTATTTTTCTGGCCATTTTATCACGCTCGCTCCGTGAGTCATGGCCGTCCAGATGTCTCCTGTCATCTCTATCTTTTCTCCTTCTCGGTTCTTCTCTTTGGTTTTCTTCCTCATCATGTTCCCGTCTGGAGTCATGACTCTCCGGACCTCTCCTGTCATCCCTATCCTCTCTTCTTCTTGATTTATTTCTTTGGCTTTTTTCCTCGTCATGTTCCCTTCTAGAGTCATGACTCTCCGGACGTCTCCTGTCGTCCTTATCCTCTCTTCTTCTTGATTCATCTCTACGGTCTTTCTCCTTTTCTTTTTCTTTCCTCTCAAGGTGCCTTTTCGATTGCACTTCGACTGATTTTAATTTCCTTCTCTGATCGTCACGATTCGATTTTTCTCTGCTTTGTGGTTATTCTGACGCACGTTTACTTCTTGCGTCATCTTTTCGTGATTTCTCTTTCTCTTTTCCTTTCAGTATTCTGCCTCCAGATCCTTGTTCTCTTACCGCCTCTGGATGTCCAATAGCCGATGTTGTCAATACAGCCGGTGCGGGAATTAGCACTTCCGCTAATGCGGACTTTACCGTTGTCATGATTTCATTCCTCATAGTGTTTGGAATTAAAACACTCGTCTCCGTTGCCCCAGTTGCACCTACTTCAGTTCTTGGTGGCTCCGCACCTTGAAGTCCTTGCATTTCTCGTCTTGCGGGTGTTGGTACTCCTGCGAGTATTGCTGACGGTCCTGCATTGTCTGGGATTGTCCGTTCAGGAGTTGTCCCTTCAGCTCCTTCATTAGTTCTCTCAACCTTACTACGGGATCTGGTAACTCTGGATGTCATGCCTAATAAACTAATAAACTTAGTGTTCCCACAGACGGAGCCAATATCTTGGTCTTATTTCGTCACGGTAATAGAACACAGTAAAACAATACAATTGAGATATAAATAACCAAAATAATGCTATTCAACTTTATTATCGGACTAGCTTGGTCCGGAACACCTATTACAAGCTTACTAGGTTGAATAAACTAATTACAAGATAACTGTGACGTGTCGAATCCTAGGCGTTCCATGCCGACGTATCGAATGCCTCTGTTCGATTGAAATGTATAATAATGGTTCGATGTTGAACTCAAGGGTATCGAATCCTAAAGATTCGATATCACCTTCCGTATCGAATTCGATGCGTACTTCGTCGTATCGAATGGAGGGAGTTCGGTCCAATCACGTGTCGAATGGAAGCCGTTCGATCCAATACGTCTCGAATGAACACTGATTCGATGCTGACTGTGCTGAAGTGATTCTCCAATTAAAACGTACACGAATTACAAGGGGACGACCTATATATAGCAACCATCCCGTGGGTCCCAATGCCAATGCGAAAAGCGCATCGAATCATACCGATTCGATGCAGTTATGGGCCGGCCCAATATACAAGTATTGGGCCAATCATAAAATATAGCCATCAGAGGGTATGCACAAAAATTGTTTGTATTACATAAAATTGGAATATTTATTAATTACTCTCTGAAAATAGATTACCTTTGAATTAAGTAAACACATGCGCTTAATCAGCTATTAAAATAAATGAGCAAAATGTCGATAGAAATAGCTATAATATATTGTCTTCTTGTACATTAATTTTATACTATATGTCACAAAGTGCCCTCATATACGTACGTATAGTATTGGGTGGTAATCTGCTTATTGTTTATCGCAGTGGGTAAGATATATGTCTAATTTCTGCCAATTTCATATAATTAGGTTGAGATATATTTACACCTTGGCCTGCAGTTTGGTTTAATTAACAATATGAAATTATTTTCTTACTGTTTAGTTTAACCTCTTAAATAAGATCAAAAGAACATAATTTCGGTATTAATGATTGGTTCTTCAAATAAATTCCAATTTTACGTCTAAAAGACGTGCACATTTTATTTGGAGACGGGATTTCATAGACTTAAATTCCATTACTAATTATTAACTGTATGAAATTAAAAAAATGCAGGTTTGTTACCCAAGTGTTTCAATCCAGCAAGGTCAGTGTCCTGATTTCGGTTGGGTCTATTCTATGCTGCGCACAGGTCTTGTGTGCAGCCCCTCTACGATTGTGACACGTGGACAAAAAGACAAAACTTTGCCCACGTGTCACCATCATGGGAGGGCTGCGCACAAGGCCTTGTGCGCAACATAGAATATTCCGGCAGAAGGTTTGCAACACATTGTTGCTTTTGGTCGTCAGGAGAATACAGTGATCATAGTCGGTTATGATGGGAGGTATGTTCGTTATTTATTATTATAATTTTAGCTATTATTATTACGTTTTATGTGATCAAGATCATTCAATCTGATTTACTTATGAATAAATTTGATACTTCTCTACTTTTGCTGACACTTTAACTGTCCATAAAACATCTTCTATAGATGCCAGTTTGATCCAGTAACTGGTGGGGTGACAACACAGGTCGAAAAGTAGAATTTCATGTCCAGGTAAACGAGAACAGCGAAAATGATTACTTATATACACAATGCGGAACAAGGAATCTCTTTTATCTTGGGCTATGAAAGACTAATTAAGCAAATTATGTATGTAAAAATATTTTTCATATTTAAATTAGAATGTAAAATATTAATTCATTGTATCATATTAGATATCTTACATAAAACTCATCAGTAGTTTGAAAAACCAAGACAAAACCCCCTTATAGTTTAATAAGAGTCTTAAATCCAAAAGACAATTAAGACAACTATTGGAGGCGAGAGTCATTCGGTTGAGAATATTCATTGTTGAAAGAGTTATTATGCACACTGATTGAACCATTTTTTCCAGTTTAGGGGAAGCTGGACCAATGGACTTGGAAAAGGGATAGCAGAGGTGAGTTCTCGGTGAGATCAACTTATCGAATTCGCCCTTTGCATCACAATGTACCATGAGATCCTATTTTTAAAAAAGTTATGGAAAATTGGGGTCACCTTTGAAAGTAAAACCTTTAATTTGTTTGGAGAGTGATTTTGGATAGAATTCCAACGAAAATTGATTTACTTAGGTGGGAAATTATTGTGGATAATGGTGACTATTCTTTTTGTAACGTGGCAGCAGAGGACACAAACCACCTTTTTGTACGTGTTCATTTACATATCAGATTTGGTTTAGTATTCTTACATGGATTGTTGTTGATTCAATTTTGGATGGTAACACACAATTTTTTTTTGAGCAACTATGTGAGGATTGATTCCGGAATTCATGAAGTTGCCACACTAGAGAAGCATTTGGATTTTTATATTCATGAAAATATATATTATGGGACATAATTCATGTTTCAAGAATAAGTGACAAGCGTTGCGAAGATCACTGAACGTCTTAAAGTTAATAGTTGCGGTCGGATTACGTTGAGAGTCTTTGGCCTTTCTTACTCTTTTCTAAAACAATATATGTCACCTCTCCCATGTAATATTTGATTGAACGCTATGAGAAAATATTTGATTGAACACTTTGGAAGGTATTTTTTGTGCTCTTCCTGTTCATAATAAAATTCATTTACTCGATCAAAAACAAACATGTTTTAATCCACCCGTGGCTTCAAAAACTTGCACATTTTCTTAAAATAATTGTAAAAAAACTTTATTAATGTTATCACCAAATGACTAAACTACCCTGATTAAATTTGAAAAAATAAAGTATTTGTACCTACTCTCATATAGAATCTTTTTGACATAATAAAATAACAAAACAATGTAAACAAAATATTAATGAATTTCTCATAGGAGAATATTTTTGTATATAATTTCCACAAAAAAGTATTATAATAACTTAATAAGGATTCCTTGCCAGTTTCTAAACCACAAGATGGTTTTGATTTGTGTTTATGGTGGCAAATGAGTCAATCCAATCTAGGTCCCATCCAATCAAATTCAATTCAGTAGGATCCGATCCAAATAAGAATCATTTATAATGGATTTTGATTGGATAGAATCTGGATTGGATCCGAACCAAATCCATGTGGATCTACTGATCCAAAGCTTCTAAATTCAGGATTCAAAAATCGGATCCACATGGATTCAAAGGAGGATCCAAGATCGAATCCCCTTGGATCCATAGATGAATCTATACAGATCAAAGGTCGAATCCTCATGGATCCACAAGCGGATCAGGTCATATCCTTTGCTTTATATTTGCTTTTTTTTTAAAAAATATAAATAAAGCTATATTTTCTTATTAGTTAGAGGACGTTTAGTTTCACATATCACGTGAAATGATGGGGACTTATTTGACTTAATAAGAAGTTTGGTTCCTGCGATACATAAATTGCGTTTTGACCAAAAAGTTACGCGGCCCATCACTGTTCACGCTAATAACTCAGAGAGTAATCGCTACCCCATCCCTCTGCGATTATATAAGCTGAGTTTGGTTACTAAATCACCCCACGCAAAAAGACTACATTACCCTTGCTTTTAACAAACGCATTGACAACTTATGAAAGTGTTGTTTTATTTTGTACTTAAGTTGTCTGAATTCACCACCAACCTCATTCTCCCCCAAATTATTACTCCGCCAAAAAATTGGCCGTGCTCAAGACATAAGTAATACAGTAGAACTTTAATTTTATTTTTTCCTGTTAATTTTGCTTCAATCTTTGAATTCCTTGTTTCTTCTTGTAAAGATTCGTTTTATCTGTGCATGTGATAACACATATGTATGTTTTTCCTTTATTTTGTACATATTCTACACAATATCAGCAGGCGTTCAATAGCTGGTGTCGCAATATCAGTAGGCGATTTGAGGCATGTGCATATCGATTCTGTATGCTATTGTGACTACTTCAAATGTGTTTTATTGTTTGAAAGCCCAATTCATAAATTAGGGTTTCTGGTTTTGATTTGGGGGTTTACCAAAATTGTAGTAAAACATAAACATAATAGCCTACTTAGCTATGCTAACACGTGACTGAGTTAAATATAATGTTGATTGATCAGTTTCTATTGCACTTTTTTCAGGAGTTTAATCCGAGGAAAGTTGGGGTCTTCGTATAAAAAATTATTACTTAAGACCAGTGTTTTAAAAATCAGATCGGACATTGAACCGGTGGTCTTACTGGTTACTGGTTCTACTGGTCGAATTGGTCGACCAACTGGTCCAACCGGTATAATCAATAATGTAATTTTTGAGTTATAATAATATTGTATAAGTTCCATATTTAGGTTTGATTAATATTTATTTTAAAAAGCTAAACATATTATTTCTTCAATTTTAATTAATACTGTCTTAGTCCAATTTAATTATATATTTCAAGTAGTTCATTAATATTTCGGCAAATAAACAAGTTTCATTAGGTTTGACAATAATTGGTTAAAATTATGCTTAAATACACCTAGTGATAAATTTGAAAAAACTGAAGCAATAAATCTACTTTACGTTTAGGAACTTGTTTTCTTTTATCTTTTAAACAAAATTAAATCTCTAAAAGAGGAATTAAACATATGTCCATATATATAATGCAGATATAACATTCTTTCATTAAGGTAATGCTAAATTTTACGTGTCTTATCAAAGCACTTTCAAATTAAAAAAATCACAAGTTAATTAAGTTATTGTAGGAAAGAATGAATGAAAAGGCAACAAATGTGAAGAAATTAAGCATTAATGACTATGTCTTGCATCCTAAAGTTACGAAAACAAATTTGAGAAATAAATCAAAGAAACTTATATGAATCTTCAATCCCTACAATTATGAGATTCATGTTAGACAGATACACTATTACTCACCTTAATTGGTGATTATGATAAGGCAAATGAATCCTTCATAAAGAAAGATACAGTTTACTGTCAATATTGGAAATGATTCAAATTCCATGTTTTTCTCTTTTTCTTTGCTCATATATGGACCAGATTTTCCTTCCTTTCATTTTTCTTCTTTTGGTAATTAGATTTTTTTTTAGAGAACTGGTCTAGTTGGGTCAACCGGTCCACCGGTGGCGATTTTGGACCGGTTTTTACAAGTCAAAACTGGTTATTTCACTTACTGGTTTAAGGGGACAACCGAAGCCGAACAAGAGGTCGATCACCGATTGAACCGATTTTAAAAACACTGCTTCAGACTGAGATTAAGGTTAGATTCTATTTCATTATGGTTGCTCTCTTTAAATTATGTCCATGCATTCAATTGAGCAGATATCCATGCACATATCATGGTGTACTAAGCTCAATTTGTTAAATTGTGCTTATATGGTTGCGCGTATAAAATGTATGTCGTTATGGTATGTTTCTATTTTTTGGGAAAACGATTGAAGGTGTATTACATGTATGTTTGAATAGATTTGTGATATTGTGATAATTGGTAGTTGTTAGATGGAGCCATGTAGAAGAAAAATGATATTAGTGTTGTTACAACTTGTTCTTTTGCGTGCTTATGTGTTTTTGTTCCTGCATTTGGTGCATCTTCATGAGGGTGGTTACAATTGTCAGAGGGGAATTCATTACAACTTATTGAAAAAGATGGACAAAATTGAGAAGTATCAAAATCAGATAACAATTGGTTGCGATTCTATGTATAGCACAAGTAAGAATGGATCGAAACTGTTTCATGCGGTTGTGTTGGTTATTTAGAGAGGTTGGTGGGTTGCGCGACGAGAAGTCTGTTGGTCTCCGTGAATAAGTTACATATTATTAAAGGTCTTGGCTCACCATGGCACTAACTGCGACATGTCGATGAACTGGAAGCGATCTGGTCAAACAGTTAGTGAGTATTTCAGGCAGACTCTGGATGTTGTATTGAAGTGCAGTAATCTAATGTTGGTACATCCAGTACCAATATCAGAGGAGAATGACAATTGTTAAGAGCCATGGTTGTATTTCAAGGTATCACAATTCTGTCTTGCTCTCCTTTTTTCAGGATCAATTAAACATTTCAACCCTAATTTGAATTATTTTCCATGGTTGTCTTGGAGCATTAGATGGAACGATGATAGACGCTAGGGTGCCTACTGCCGATCAAATAGAGTACCGTTTTCGTAAAGGAAAGATTCAGACAAACGTATTGATCGTTTGTGATACTGAGATGCATTATGTTTATATTTTGTGCGGGTGGGAAGTATCTGCGACTGATGGTAGGGTGCTACATGATGCTCTCGTTAGGCCTCTTCCATATGGATTCTGAGTTCCACAAGGTATATTTCTCGCAAAAATCAAAGCTTGAAATTATACTATTCTAATTTTTTGTTGGTTATAGTAATTTTTAAACAATTAATATTTCCACGATAATTATAGGTAACTACTATCTGGTGGACGCTGGGTACGCTAACTGCGATGGCTTGCTAGCCCCATACAGAGGCTATAAGTACCACTTGAAAGAATGGGGGGACGGTTGCATTTTGTCACATGATCATTAGGAGTTATTTAACACGAGGCACGCTAGAGCACATAGCATAATAGAGAGGTCTTTTGCTAAGTTAAAGAATAGGTGGAAGATCTTGAAAAGGTAATCACAATACCCATTGAAAATACAAGACATATGTGTTATGACGGGAGCTCTCCTTAACAATTCCATCAAACAACAGATGACTTACGATCTTGAAGTAAGTTCATCTTCGTCAGATGAAGAGGATGATATTGACCCTCCCACTAACTTCGTGGAGGGTCTACAACATACTCCGGCTTGGGGCAATTTTAGAGATGAAATTGCAATGCGGGTGTGGAATGACTGGCGAGCAGATCGCCATCATTCTCAGTGAAAACTTATGAACAATTTGATTTGCATTTTACGCACTAGGTATTTTGTGCTTTTTGTGTTTTATAGTTGTTCGCAACTGAATGTGAGATTCCTGCATGTCCCTTTGATAAAAAAAAAAAGGGGATGTCTTAATTTGGTATGTTTGTGTTGTAACGATGAAGAATACAAATTGATTGGCAACATTGGTTGTGAAAGTGATGTTCACTTCCATTTGGATATTGATTGTAGATATGGAACTTTGATTGTGAAATTAGGTTCTTCTTGTTTTAAAGTGTACATGTATGGCTGCTGCTTCAAGTTGCAACTCAGTACCAATTGTTAGTTTGCCAAAAATGCAACAGATCCCACCATGCAAATTTCTCCTTCTCTTTATAACATTGACCCCATCTATGCGTCTTACCACGCAATCACGTTTAGAGTTCTTTCAACAAACACATAATTTAAACCACTAATAAAAGTCAAAAAATATATACCTCACAAAACGAGTTCCACAAACCATCATGCATGTGAATTGTATTTTACATTGAGATCCCAAGTAGCAGAATCCGATGCCAATATACTCCTAAAACACATGTGTCACTCGACCAATCTTTCGAATCGATACAGGATTTCATCGCTGGTAAAAATTTTCTACTTTGAGTAGTTTATGTGATCAGTAGCGTTATTGAGGATTATTTCCAGAAACCTACAGTTAGTATAACTTAGGGGAACACAACCAGTGGGTGTTGTTGCCTCAGCCTTAAGAAGCGCTATTAATAGGCGATCAAGGTCCTCATTCCAGTCAGGACCGTCGAAATGCATTGCTTGAAGTACAGTAGGGTGGTTTAAATTTGACATTAGAAGATACTGCGGAGAATCAATATTATGGCTTAGGAAACTTCTATAAATAGGAGGATATGTATGAAAGTGGACGAAAAGAGTCACGGGTCATCATACTTGATTTTTTTTTCAACAAAGCATTTCACAAAACAACAAAACATGGAAAATCCACAGAATATAATCACAAGAAAGTACAAATGAGCGTGCTATAAAATCAACTTTTTAGATACTCAAGTCATGTCACTCAAGTCCTCGCACGTGAACACATTTTGGAAGCAATATTTAAGAGAACCATGCCAATTTATGCTTTGCATCAACATAATTCTTTCAACAGAACCTCGGCTCAGGAAAAGTGTATAGTGAAGCCCAGACTCACAAAAAGCAAGAAATAACACACAAAATTAACATTGTTCTGAAACATAAACATCATTAAAACATGCAATTGTTCAGGTGAGGTAAACATAGGAGCAGTCCTCGGTGACAATCCCTAAATCACTTGTTCCGGCATAACTGTGGTTGGGGAATTGGTCTTCCAGATGCTCCCAATCTTCACGGGGTGACGGTGGTAGTTCGATGGGTTGTTCGATTGTACCCATCTTCTCTTCAGGTAGTAAGGCAGCACCCATCGTCTTAAAAATAGCGTAATACGGATCGGCATATAGGAATCCTTTCAATCGAAAGTGACTATGAATGAGGTTCTTCTTAAAATATGCAAAGTAACATTGGTTAGAGTTTAATCAATCTTATGAAATCTGAGACAAACAATCATTCTATGCATTATACATTTTTCTTTAGATGATCGCACCATGGACTGACGTCGACCAAATCCTTAGAGTCAGGGTCAAAGTTAACACCAAGCAGAGTAACAAATTCTTCAAACAACTTGTACCTCAGTCTTAGAGCCACAATATTTTTCCCCACCTTTAAAATGGTGTACCTCTCATCTCCGAGAGTCCCTTTCTTCCTGCTCAAAGACACTTAAATGATAGCATTCTCCATATGTAGTGGATCAGAGAGGTCCATGTGTTCACCTAATCTTTTGAGAAACAATAGCACAACCAAATCTCGATCAGAGAGGTCCATGTGTTCACCTAGATCTGGCTCCTAAAAAACTTTGACTAGCCACTAATTTCGAGTTAAAATAACCACCCCGAAATGAAAATATAACATAGTGATCACATTAAAATGTTGAGAAACACATATGAATAATTATGATATTCAAAATTATCGATGAAGGAGGAGGATAGCCACAACAATTCAAGATTAAAATATCGAAACACAAGGAAGTAGTAGTTCCCAATTAACTCATCAACATATAGACATCCAACGTCTTCAAATAAATAGTCACATGGCACAACATGATTACAATTGTAGATTTTACTATCTAAACATCACTTATTCACATACAAGATCACAAAGTGAATAACAACCAATGCTAGGAAAAAAACAAGTAGCCAGGCGAACCAACAACATATCATAGCCGCTTTGGTTAGAACCCTATCATCAACATTTTGAACATAACTAGGAACTCTCCTTGCCATATTCCCCATGTGCTCAACAGATTGACTCTCCGCACGATGTGTTTCTTCGTGGACGTGATGGTACAATGGTTGTGTGGTAGAGGTACGTGGCATGTCGTTTACCACTCTGTGAGTTGTGGTGCAAGTTCGAATTAGAGAACCTCTGGGTATGAGCATTTTTTCGTAGGTTAAGATGATCCTCCCAAATAAATGAATAGGGGTGATCATGATGCATGACATTTGAAGTAAAAACAGTTAGGTCTGGTTGAAGTGCTGCTAGCCCTTAGATAGAGCATCAGACCTTGCCCATATGTACACGGTACAACAAAAGGGCGACCATCTACATTGGACCAATTGAGAATATATTTAGTCAACCTCGAATAGTTCTATACATCTTTGCAATTGACATTACAATTTCAAATTATGTAAATATTATTTGAACACGACAAACACTTTTCCCCTGACCTAAACCTAAACATTAGTCAAGTACATCAACAAGACTCAACCTTATTTCGCAGACTAAAGTATACGAAGTTTTAAATAGTAATTTCAAACCCTAAACTCATAAATTAACTAGAGTTCATGTAAGATGGCACACAAATGCAAGGTAGTAACGCAATATACATCTCGCTGCTGTTACGTGGTTATTAATTGACAGAGAAAGCAATGGAGTGCATTCAATCGTGCGTAAAATATAGTCAATGGAATTTGGGAGAAGATATGATCAATTCAGAAAGAGGGTGGTTCTTTTTGGTGGAATTTGACCAGATTACGATGATACAAAATTCGGCCCTTTGTCTATAGGGTTTCGCTGGAGCTAAATTACGTTTTGAATTTGGGGGAAATGGGTAGATGAAAAGGACAAACAAAGTAACTCGCATGAGGGGCATTGTAGTCCATTTAGATCATTTTAGATGAGTTACACAGTTGTCTTACGAACCAAATCGGGTATTACACTCAATTTTAAAATAATAATAGTTCAGATTTTCATAACCAAACGTGCTACAATACAACAATTATTACAATATTTGTCGATTTAGCAGACTTCTAATAACTACTCGAATTAAGTGGAACTAACCATTACGAAACCAAACGCCCCCTTATTACTATTGGTTGATATTAATGTTTAATTTTTTTATGAGTTTTTTAAATGTTGGTGGATCTGTATGGATCCAACAACGGATCTTCATGGATCCGCATTTGGATCCCCACAGATCCAGTGGCGGATCAATACTCAGATTCATGCAGATCCAAGTGGATCAATAGCGGGATCCGCACAGATCTGGATCCATCTTCGATCCAGTGGGTCCAAATCTGATCTGGATCCGAGCGGATCTAAAGTGAATCGGATCATATGAAGAATCAAATCCTAAAGGATCAATGGATCTGGATCCCTTTTGCAACCCCTAAATTTAGGATCAATGGATCTGGATCCCTTTTGCCACCCCTAAATTCGTGTGTTAATAGTTTTAGAGGGTGTAATAGTCTTTTTAAAGAAAAAGGTTAAAAAAAATGATTCACTAAAGTGAGTGTACATCACTTTCTAACATAAGATGAATTTTGTGTAGAGTTATAAAACCACAAGGGATTTTGTATAGCATTCCTAAGCGAGTTTTAGACAAGTATGAAAAAACAAAAGAATTTTGTTTAGGTTTTTGAAACCACGAAGAGTTCTATGCATTTTTCCTTATACGACTAACTAAAAATGAACAATGAAAATGAGAGTTCAATTAGCGTCTCGCTCGCAAAAAAATACTAAATTATCAAACCGATGTCCATTATTTTTCTTAACTGCCCCTTCAGTGTCGATAATATGCCAAGAAATAAGGGATACGCGTCTGGAATTCAAGAAGATATATCGATTAGTCTGCAAACCGCCGACCGTGTATAGAATGGAAATTATGTTGTTTTGGCCAAATATAACGGCAGGTACGTGCAATTTTCCTTTTTTTGTTTCTAAAATTGTTAAATTTCTTCTCAATCATTTTGTTGATATGTAATTTGTCTGTCTTCAGTTTTTACAGGTGGCTATTTTATCCAGTGGTTGGTGTAAGTATGACATAAAATCGAAATGCAATTGTCCATCTTAGAGTGGAAGTCCCGGGACGATTGCTTTACTCCTACAGAGCTGGTTGTTGTGTAAAACCAATTTCCATTAAATAGTTGTGTGTAGGGGTCAGGGGGTAGGGGGGAGGGGAATTGGTGCTGCACATGCACACACCAGTACCACAATGTGACCCAGGATGCACTCTAATCAGTTAAGTTTACTTTTACTTTCGGCACTTTTACTTCATGCATTCTTATCTTGTTTTACATGACAGACATGCTCTTATCTAGAAATAGGAAATATACAACACAAAAAGAGCAGTAAAATATTAAGTTACTGGTGCCCGGTGCCCCCTGCAAAAACTCTTAGTAGCAATTGTCACTATTGTTGGCCTTTGCTATGACATAAACTCCATCCGCCTCGGCCGCCTTTCACATATCCGGATTTGCCTCATCCGGAGTCACGTTAAGAGTTGCCATAACGTTATTTGCCCTTTTCACAACCACCTTCAATGGTTTTCCAACTTTATCTCCCATAATATCGACAACCTGGTATGAGGACACAAATGATACAAGGTTTTGAGCAAATAAACAGCAAGCAACATCATCGCTTTCAATATGCGGAAAGTCCAGAACTAAATACAACTCGAGGAAAATGCCATTAACTACTAAGAACAAGGAAATTACATTACCTCTTTAATGCTTCCAACGGGCCTCCCTCCAAATTCAATTACGACATCTCCTGGCTGAAATCCAGCACGATCAGCTGGGGACCCAGGTGAAACCTAGAAAGAAAGAATTCCATCGTTATTCCTTTTACCAAAACTATTTATCTCTACTGTTCTATACATCTGGAATAATCAAATCTAACCAAATCGTGAAATAAAAACAGACATAGAAGCATGCTTCACTAGGTTTGTAATATCTAATGGGTGAAATTTGTGTTTTTAGCATTCTCTTCACTACTTAATATATGGAACGTGTTAGTTAAAACTTGTGTGAGTTTTTTCTTTTTCAGGGATAGCTCAAGGTTTTTTACTACTAAATTTCCTGTTGTTATTCGTGTATACAACTAGAAATTTTAAGAAGATCAAGGCCATTCCTTCTAAACTGCAGTTCATAGTCAATTCTGTTAGACCTCAAAACCGGAGCCTGCAGCCGACATTTGTTGTATGACTTCATAGCCAGGGTAACTTTTGGTCTCCTGGGCATTTAATATTTATGCATATACCAATATATGGCACATATTGGTGATATAATCAGACTGTTTGATCATTTCTGCAGATGAATATTACTTGTTAACAGGGTCTCTATCGTCATGCTCTAGTAGTAACATTTGATATCACGTGAACATGTCAAACAGTATTCAGAGATTCAGAGCATGTACAAAACCCCACCTCCCCACTCCTTTACCCGACAAAAGATTTAAAAGGCAAAAGTAATAAAGACCGACACAAGGAGGGAGAGAGAGAGAGAGAGAGAGAGAGAGAGAGAGAGAGAGAGAGAGAGTTGTGATCAACTCTCAAAAAAAGTTACATTTATGTAAATCATACTATCTTACCATCGGTACCAGAAGTCCTTTGCTTACATCTGGAAATGAAGCATTTCTTTCCTTGAGATGTGCAATAATCATGTCGTTGAGATCAATCATTTTCAAACCAAGCCAAGGTCGAACCACTCTCCTACATCGCCAATCATACCAAATCATCAACACAAATTTAAAAGTGCAGAACAAACAAAAATCGATCAATGGAATTGCATCCTTCACTTGTTATGTAGCATCTACCACCTTCCCCGATCTACCCCAACTTAATGTAAACAACTCTTCGCCTAACAGCTACCTCAACTACGTAAACCCAACCCTTAGCTTCTTAGGCACATGAGGAACCGGCCTAGATTAATGCTGAACTTGGCTGGCAGTAACCTAGAGGGTAGATAACCGGCCACCGCAATTAAGGTTTCAATCAAGTGTGAAGCACTTTCAAAGAGTACATAATAGGTACTAGCCAGTAAGGAATTGAAGCAGCTAACAGCATGCACCGCGACGAGATTAGGATCATTGTTGCAACATTATGTCACAAAGATCTTAGTCACAAACAGCAGCATCAAAGGTTACAAGAAATCTTTTTACCAACCTTCTGAATGTTAGCATGAAGAAATTTAGGGATCTTGAAAGTACTAAAAAAGGGTTACTATTGTTGCATAAAGCTATTCTTTTATCAAAAGCTCAGTCGGTATGAGGATATAGACTAGAAATAGATGCAGTATGAGTGAACTGAGTAAATCAATCTTAGGCCCGGAAGGTCGGATGGGTTCTCAACTTCTCATTATGTCTCATCATATGTTTCTGGTCCAAACACTAGTAGTATCGCATTTGAACCAAAATACAAGGCGTCTGAACCCAGAGCAACTACCTGAAGCATACACCTCTAAACAAGGTGTCTCAACCGTCTAGGACGGAAAATATCACATAACCCTCCAAAACATACAATCTTATATACATACATCACCTCCACACATTTAAACTAATCACTCTAATTAAACTCCATTGATTATTCTTAAATAATGTCACTTCAGATACCTTGACACAGCTCGAACAGATATCATAATTTTATCCTACTTCTATCCCTAGAATTCCAACCTCTGCCCCAAAAATTGCAACTTTTTAACACCCATTAAACAAAATCTTAACAATTTTTGAGAACTTGAAAATCATTTACTGAATACATCGAGACTACCTCTTCGATTTCTCGCTCCCAAAACAAAATACATTCAAACTGACCTTCATAACTGCTTTTGGAGTTGACAAACATGTTCACGAAAAGTGATACCCATGCACCACGGATAACGGAGCAAGTTGCAAAAATAGGAAGTAGACATCATAATAAGCATGAACTGGTGGTTTTTTGCGTATATTGGGTGTCATAAAGAATACCCTGAAACGTGAGTACGTGACATGAACCGAACATCTTCCTCTTGGATATGTCCTATCACATTACAATTGGCTCATCCCCAGATAGTGTTTCTTATCAAGTAAGATATCAGAGCTTAACAGTGCTAGTGAGGCTTTTGGTGCTTGGTTTACAAGTTATAATTTTTTCAAAGTTTGCCCCTGACATTGCAGTGATTCGGACCAGGGCCTCAATATTGCTGAGTAGTACCTGTGGCCACTGGACTGAAACCAGTAGTGTGATTTGAGATACTAGTTGCATCATCTCATTTTATGAGCTACTTTAGGGCACACCCAAAACTGAAAAAGCCATATGTGTTTAGCTAGAACCACGAGACATAAAACTAATGAGATTTGAGCTTGTATAGGGTTAACAATTCCACATGGTCTGTAAGTTTTATTGGGCTTAAGTTTACTCATATACAGGAAGGGAGAAAATTCATAAGCTGTATGTCTGAATAGGTTATGCCAACTTTGTAAGTCATGTCTTAAACAGAAATTCATACCCGCTTCTCTTGAAATGCTCTATTATTTTTGATACAGAATCAATTGGCACAGCAAAATTTAACCCCTGAGCCCCCAACACTTTCATGATATTGACCCCAATAACTTCTCCATCAATGTTGACCAGAGGTCCTCCAGAATTACCCTACAATCAATACAAGAGAAACCAAGAACTTATAAATAACAATACATAGCTTTACAGTTAATGATCATGATTGTGAAGGAAGAGGGAGGGAATTGTTTAACATATATTCTTTTCCAACAGGAAGCAGATTTATTAATGGCTTGAAGAACGAAACCAGCCCACTCTGGAGTATCTTTTCGGTAGCAGGAATAATCATTTACAAGACATTATCATATGCTTTCAGATTCACACTCCGGCGCACATGAATGATCACATAAAAGATGAAACGGAGATGAACAGTACAAAATACTTTAAAGCCAGTGAAGACGAAAAAGAAAAAGATTGCTTTACCTGATTAATTGCACAATCAGTCTGCAAATACTCTCTCTGCATCCCTCCAAGACCCAAATCACTACTTTTCCGATCGACACAACTATTATGGGAAGTATCAAAATGGTATCACTAAGAAACTTTGATCCAAAAGTATGGTACATACAACCAAGGTAAGTTAGTGCGTAAGTACAAATGAGATAAAAAAAGCTTGAACACTCGAATATCTTGGAGTAGCTTATAGCTTCAGATTCATTTTGAAATGTGTAAGTGGCACACTGGAAGCTTGAAAAAGATATTAAAGGCAAGTTACCTCACAATTCCCGCTGTGATAGTATTCTGAAGAGTAAGGGGACAGCCCATAGCTACAACCCAATCCCCAGGGCGAAGTTTACTCGAACTACCAAGTTTTGCTGTTGGAAGAGGAGTTTTAGATTTGATCTTCACTATTGCTATATCAGAATGCAAATCAGCATTCACCACTGTGCCTTCAAATGACCGACCATCTTGCAATGTCACTTCAACCTGTCACAATGATCCTAGGGCGTCATGCACAATGCAGAGCATATATTGAATATTTACATGCATACATATATGTGTGTGTATCTTTATATATATATATATATATTATGTATGTATATTCAACATGTCTACAGAAATGCATCTCTTATTACCACATACGAAGTCGTTATTAGTCTACGTTTCAACAGTAATACTTTTGAGGTCCAATAATGCATTCATGAATTGTGCAGCACATAAAACCAGTATCAACGTATTTATTAAAAGGACAATAAATTGGAGAAACTTTATTTCGACCAAAATGGTTAAATTAACTATTGCATAACTAAGATGCAGAGCAAAGACTTAAATTCCAGGAATCAATTGCAATCATAAATCAAGAGAACTGAGAAGATATCATTGGCGAATTCGGCCAGTACTTGTGACTATTCCCTAAGTGGAAGGAAACAGCAATATGCTTCCTACTTAATCAAAATACTGATTTTTATGATTGAGAATACTATAAAGTCTTTTGGGATATTTATGTTGCTCCAAAGATTGTGTAATTTGCTCGGATATTGTGTCATGATAGAATTCCTATTGAAGTCGAATCTGGATAAAAGGAGTACTGTTAGCAGGATAATATCAGGGGCTGCGGTTTTTTTGAAGTTATGCGGGAGAATACCGAGCAGATTTTCTTTGAGTGTGTATGCTTATAGAGTGTAAATGTATATTTAGAAGTGGTGCGGAATTAGCACTGTTCAGCCTATTAAGCCTGCCCTGCCATTTTCTCTTCACAATAGTTTGGTGAGACATTCCCATAATCCCATGTTAGAAGGATTTGGAAAGGAATATGGTGAATCACGGGGTTTGGTACATATGGGCAATGAGGAACAAAGTGTTTCTTCAAAAGGAGAAGAGCGACGGACTATGATGGTTGAATTGATTAAGTTATATGCATGGGCTTGGATTAGAGCGAAAGGGGAGGATTTCCATTTTTCCTCTTATGAGTGGGACAAGCAACCTCGTTTGTTTGGGTCGTAAACATAATGTCGATCGAATTGTAAGGGGTTGAAGCACCCCTTGTGCTTCATTTATTTTATTTTACACATCAAAAGATAGATACACCACAGGATATAGAGGATTCATAGTAACGGACCTTTCCTTTTGATGTAGCATTCAGGCCTCGAAAATCAACAACCACATGAGCACAAGTCAAGATGGTACCATCCTCGTCTATAATAGTTCCAGACCCAACACTTTTACCGACAGTAATACCATCATAACCTGTGCCAACCTTGACGTCTTAGGTACTTAAATATATAACAAAGAAGGCAAAGCAAATTAATTGTGTGATTCAAAGAACATAAAAAGAAAATGAACGATTTACAAACCTTTGGGTACTGACAAATTCACAACAGACGGGCCAACCTTGGCGCCTGCATTAGCAATAGAATCACGGCCTAGGCAGTTGCATGAATGTTTGGGACTACATCCATCACCAATTGCAGCTCCTCTATTTGTGTCGGCATCAGGTCTAGAAAAAGCCAGCGGACGAAGAAGACCTACAATCCATTGAACAAAAGTCACTCGAAACCATACACAACAAAATGGAAAACCACTTAAAATGAAATCGTGATGTTTAATCAATATAATACCACGCGGCGAATTGTCTAAGGGGATAACACGGCTGTTCTCTTGAATAGTTCTCCATGGCCTCGTTAACGAATCCCACAAGGGCGAAGGAACCGAAACAGATACCGACGTTTCTAGGATACATTAAGGAAACAAAAAAACTTAAATGGTTTGATAATGTCGCATTTTAAGCAGCTTAATTAGGCAAACCAACAAACATATGAGGTGAAAGGGAGTGCTCACTGTAATCCGATGAAGTGGAGAGACAAAGTATCCCTGACCCGGCAGTAGCTAACGTCGCTGCACGAATGAGGGAGGTTTTATTTGAAAACTTTCTCTGCAAATGAAAAACTTACTGAGGTGAATTTCAAAGCAAAATTCTCACAGGCAATTCATCGAACAGGTAAAAGACAAGCTCTCGTTTTTCTCAACAACGTACCAAGAAATGTACCATGGGTGCAAAGGAAAGTGCCTAATTGTTCTTGGAGCTGATCAATCAACGACGAGAAAATTCGATCAAAATTAAGCTCCTAATTGTTCTTCAACTGTTCTAGACTCTACTTGGTGGAACTTGGTGCTTAAGGCAACTTTATATTTTTTAAATAATAAAAATTGATATTATTCTTGACCCATGTTAATTGTTTTGTCTTGAGCCTTAGCCCTTAACTAACCAACATTTAATTTTAATTATTTTAAATTTTCATTAATTTATTTAGTTTTTATGTATTCATCTCCTCCCTTAATTATCCACACTTATAATTCAATGAAAAATATATTGTTGCATAAAAAATGACGCAGTTTTATACGTGGTTGCCTTGGGACACCATAAAGGTCCAAAACTTTGGTTAGAGGCTCATCATGAACTCTCCTTACATGTATTTTTGAGGTGATTTTATCCGTTGATTAGTCACTTTACATCAGATTAACTCGAGCTTTCGATTAGCTTAAATTTATCTTTGAGTTCGATAACCTTACACTGTGAAACATAGGACGTGAACTAGGTTGGGTCTGATCCGACGTTTGCACTTGAATGCCTAGTTAGTATGTGCACGTGAAGGGTTGAGAGTTATTGATTTCAAACTAAATTGTGACTAAACTAAGTGCATACGCATCATGTCTAGAGAATCATATCAAAATTAGTTCATTGTTTCTCATCAAAGACCGATCTCATTGTGAATTAAATATTTCACCTGGAAGATCGAGCCTTGGGGTCAATTCAGTGTCATATAGGAAAGTTTGTAGGTCACAAAGCAACGCTTAGCTCGAATTTGTGGCCCATTAATCAACTTTGCACAATCTCGCCATTTTGGCTAAGACCTTCCATAGATCTTATATTCTTAAACCACTTCTTTAACTTGGAAATTAGACTCCAAAACCTATCAATGAGTTTAATATAGGATGAAATGGTCCAAACGGGTAAAAAAATAGTAAAATATCAAACTATGCTATAATTTGATCTATGTGAGTGTATAAAAAAAAACTATGACTATAGGTCGAAATCTCCTTTATTAATGATATTTTAGTGGATATATATGGATAAAATATTTCTTAATTATCGGAATGAGTTGGGCTAGATTTGATGGGCCTAAGCCTCATATGAGTAATGGGTCAAACAATAAGTCGAAATAGTCATAACAAAGATTTTCAACCTATTTGTTCGACTTATTTTCTAGCCTTGCGATGCTTCACTATTTTATCCCTAACTTCCTTTATATATGTTGAAATTGTAATTCGCTTTTTGGGTTTTTGAAAACTAACATTCGATGGCTTTTCATTGACATATGGCTCATGATTTTATTTGGACCAAATAATAGTTGTGAATTGCAAAAATAGTGCTCAATTTTGCCTTTATTTATCTGTCTACGTGGCATATTGTGCCAAGTGTTGTGTGATGTTTGATTTGTGGAGTAGTCTCCCAAATTTGCACACCCCATGAGTTTCCTCCAATGAAGAAATTTATATTGTCAATTGAAAAACATACATTTGATGGAACAAATCACTTAAAGGTCACTTAAAAATATACTAAAGTGTTAAGAAAATTATAATTAGTAATTACATAACAATTGGATACATGTGTAATTTTACTAATTTCCTAGATATGAAGAACCATTTGTATAATCAACTCATATTTCGGGGAACCCTTTTTCTTTGGTTGATCCATCCCATGAACTAAAATAATGAAAGTAGTCAGTATGATCAGTACTTGGTAAGCAAACATTCTTTGGGAAGGTTATTGTGAAACCTCTGGTTATCCATGCAATAATCATACATGAGATAATATTTTCTAACCCATTTGTATAACCTTCTCTGGGCCCACGTCAGAGAGCTGGATCTCTCATTATTCCACCAATTTGTTGCACTGTCAGCCCTACAAAACCTTGGATTACCCTTCCAAATACAAGCATCCATTTTATGGTTTCTAAATGAGGCCACAAACGGGGCCTGAGCCCAATCTATTCTCCCTTTCCCACCATTTGTGGCCCAACTCTCACCATCCCAAAGGCTTATCTGCAGGCTCATTGGCTGCCCCCTAGGATATGCCACTCCTTTGTCAGCATGGTTTCTATATGTTCTAATGGGAACCCAATCCACCATGAATCTGTAATCAAAAGCAGTATGTAAGAATTAAATAAGAAGCCTTTTTAAGGTATCAATAGAATATTCTTTTCTTTTCTTTGTTGTGGAAGAGAGGAGAAGGAAGTTTCTATAGATCAATTTGATTATTATGTAACGAGTGCCACTTTCTATAAATTACTCAGAAAGGCTAGAAATAGGAAAAGCAAAGAATCTGACCATAACATAGTTTCAGCAATGTGCCAAAGTATCACAGAAATGGTTGTATCTTGTACACAGTTTGATAGCCATTTCAAAAGAATAGAACTTAACTTTATGATCAAGTTAATTGTTAAAAGGGTGGCTTACACTATTTGGTGAAGGTTCCATAGTATGGAATAGGTATGGAAGTCCTTTGTTGGATCGAACCATAGCTTAATCCTCTGCTCTCTGTCGTCAAATCCATCAGCGTATATATTTGTTTGGAGAATATAAGGTTGCCCTGGTACATTGCCTAGGAACTCAAAGTCAATTTCGTCTCGATTTGGTGAATTAGATGTCAGCTGCATCCACAACAGAGAGAATTAAGATATATGTATGAAAAGTTCTGCCGCATAGACAAATCTTGGTCTGCATCATATTCCTAAGTATAACATGCTCATGATATCTCTAGAGCTTACGCAACCTTGCATTGCTCAATAACAATATTAATGCTCAAAGACATGTTTATTTGACAACTTACGTAGAAGGCCACAACAGTGCCAGCTGAGTTTCCTGGTATTAATTTAATTTGCATGTCAAACTGACCAAACAAGAACATGTCATTTGAAGCAAAACCAGAACCTGGAAAGCCAAAAACAATATTCAAAGAATCAGAGTCCAGTATATGAGCAAGTTTGCGTAACTTTTGCTTATTCTTATAATCTTACAGACCTGAATCCCGGTCAAGTATTAAGCTTCTGTTTGTGCCATCTCCAGATGTATTTACATGATTGGAGGACCACGTCACGAAGAAATCCTTGTTAAAATCTCCGGTTGAAACAACAGAGCCGAACGATCCTTTAATCAAGATAATAGAGAAAATTTCCAAGACAGTAAAAAGTATATGTATACCATTCATAATTTTTAGTTTGTGATCATTAACGTGGTGAAGAGACTACATATAGGCACAACTACTTCATTGTGAGAATGTGAAGAGAACCACCAAAGGAGTTTTGTTTAAGCAAGAATATCTTCTGGAGGAAGTAAAGGAATTTAATATGAAACCATAGAATCTAATCATTAGATATAGATTAAATTTCATTCAGAAGTTTACTTAGAGACACACCAGGAGTTATAATAACAGATTAGTTATCAACACACAACTTTAATCATGAATGTCACTGCTAACTAATTTCTTGCTGGCTCAACATGCCAACACATAACAATATATTCCAAGCTTTGGGAACAAATATCTTTATACAAGTGCTGTTTTATGTGAAGTGGCGAAATCTTTCTTTACAAGTCAAAGTCCTATAACATTCTTTCCTTCTACTATGTGGCAAAGCTAACGAGGTACTAAAGAGAGAGCAGTTGTTGTCATGGTGTAGATGAGCAACAAACTTACCATTTAACTGCATCCAGTTGTGCGGTTGGAGCTCTTTGATCAGAATAAGGCCATAAAGGTTCAAGCTGGGATTTGTGATGGTGATACATTTATTTCCAATGTATTTCGGCAAACAAACTGTGCAGTCTAAATACAGAAAGGGGTAGTTAGCTGATATCTAGCAAACTACAAAATGCCTTATCATTATTAGCTAAGAATACCCTAACTGTTCAGTACTCCTTGTTAACAGATGAATTGACCATGTGGGTCGACCTTTCTGCATTTATGTAAAGTTGTTGACGAAGACCTTGAAATTTAACACAAAAAGCGTAAGGGGGGATTTCATCTTTGTGAGAAGTAAGAATTCTATTGGAAAAAGGGGAAATTTTTCGACCCAATTTTATAATACACTTATAAACTTTCCTAAACGAAATGAGGTTAGACAAATGAATATGTAGTCCAAGATAAGCATCTTCCGACAGCTTTGCAGTCCCTCACCCTGATTATGTGAAAATTAGAGCAAGGTCATTGAAGTCTCTTACCCTGATTCTGTTTCTTTTCACCCCGATCAAGAAGAAAATGTGAGAATATACGCTCAAGTTCTGGATTTTTCCGCATCATGCGAACAACAAATGTGAAACAGCTCAACATCAGCCAGCTAAATATTCTTAAACAAAATTCGAAGGCATTGCTATTCAAAAGGAACTGAAGAAGAAAGCGGCTAAATTTCAGCCTGTGCACTATTTTCATTACCGTGTACAAAGACAATAGTTTTAGTCATAATTTTACACTTTTGACAATTAGTTCATCCCCGCCTAACTTGATTAGGGAGTCCCCTGGACTGCTTATCTTCTGCCATATTCATAGAAAGCTTAGAGCAGATTCAATAATGGTAATCAAAGAAACTACTAGCGTCAATGTCGCCCAACCACTCAGACAGAAGAACAAGGACTTACAGTGCAGTACAAAAGTTCCCCAATCTGGCTTTCTGGTTAACTAGCTTGATCAACCATAACAGGACCAAAGAACTTTAAAGCAACTTAAGGCATTGTTTGAACAAGTCCAAACCAAGCATGGTCAAATGTCTCCTGTGCAATTACCATCTAAGTAAACTGATAAGGGACAAGGCCAGACAGCTTTTTCACTAATTTAAGTACAGTACTTAGGGTCACATTCACAATCATACGGATATACCCAAAAAGAGAGTATTATTATACAACAGAGACCTTAGAACCAAAAAAATAAAAATAAAAATGCAATAAGGTTGTAAGAAGTCATTAGCCAAAATACAAAGAGCTTTTGGTCATAACTCACGTGGTTTGTACAATCACTAATCACTAGAGCTGTTACTTTTTGCAAAGCAAATTTGAAGAGAGAAGCTTAATCAGAACACTCCGACAAAATCATATTTCCTATTTGTTATAAAAACAAAAGGAGCAATAAGGTTGTAAAAAGTGATTAGCCAAAATACAAAGAGCAATAACTAATATGAAGTTAATTACTCTCGCCCTTTAGCGACTGCCTCAACTTCATAGAAAAGAAAAGTATGTTGCTTTCAAAGTGTTATAACTTCCATAGTTGCATCAACCTCAACTCATTTCACACTGATATTCTCAAATGCATAAAACTAATCAAAACTTTTCCACATTCTCCATTTCAAAAGCTATTGAGTGAAAGAAAGCTTGAGAAATAAAGTCTTGTCTATATGCACTTCAACCGTGGCAGATCAGAAATGTCGACATTCAGGGAGTAACAGATAAGGTGTTCGTCCGCCCATACCATCAACATGTCTCAATCTCCAAAAAATTTAATAGGATAAACAATTTTGTAAGATTGACCAGAACTGTTGAGGCTTCTGCTAATGACAAAAAGTTCTGATCCATTTCTCAGATTGCTTCGTAACACACTATTGGTAAACTAAAGTTTGAGAGGCTGATCAGATGTAACATTTTAGTTTTTATTATAAAAACGAACAAGTTGTTATAATATATCAAAGAGAATGGGGTTATGATATACAAAGGATAATGGCTAAGTTAGTTCCCTTGAAGAGAGGGGTTCAAGTCTTTGTAGAAAATGTAAAAATGGCCAAAGTCAAAAGATAATTGTAGAGGGGGTAAGGATCGCCTGTTTCATTCTTCATATCCCTTTATCCGCTAATTAATTACTATAGAAAAACTTAACAATAGCTGTAACTGATGATTCATCAAAACAGGTGGAAAACATTTAAGTGATTTTGGTTTTCAAATGATAATATTTAGTTGTATTAACAATTTTTAATTCGAAAACAACCCAAAACTCTGTATCTTAAGTTGCAAACATGAACCGATTAATATTAGTGATTTGAAAAAGACGAGGACAGATTTCCGTGACAGCAAAACAAAGTAAAGAACATGTTGTATCTGGAATACTTCTCAACTGCATTGCTCATTTATGTATAGCTGAAACATAACAAAAAGGAAGATAATTGCTAATGTAAAAAAAAACTTGGTTTCTGAATAAAGCAATGTGAAAAGATGTACGAAAGTCATTTCCTAACAACATGGTCAGTTGACCAATTATTCAGCATAATGACAAAATGACAAAGCTGATGGTTGCTGGATCATGGGGTATATTACCAAAAATCGACTAAATCACATTGGAGATGGTTAGATGGATCATGGACTCTGGTAGGTAAAAGGTTAAAAAGATCGTCAAGATCATCCTGCGGATGGTTAGCTGGAATATGTAGTCGGGTAGCATCATTTCCAAAATCAAGCTGAGGATTGTGAGTGACTCCAGTCCGAGCCCTATGGTATCCAGTCATAGGCTTTATCAACATCCAAGGAGGCAGAGTTTTATGCTTCTTGCTACTCATCATCCAAACTCTCTTGAATGCCCTTTTCCAACTCCCATGCACCTTATCCATACGATTACCATTACCAAGCTCGTTATCCAACCTCAACTTCCACAGGTCATCATTCGCCGCAGCCAAATGCTGCAATTCGGAACACACACAACAAAGTTTTGCAAGCTCGACACCTGGAAGCAATTCCAAGATTTTCAACTTGAGATCGGCTGGTAGGCGCATAAAGCAAGGAGGAAGAGGCAAACCAGCTTTATCGCAGATGTCAATCAACAACGGCAATGCAAGATTATCCTTGACACTTTTCCAAAACTGACAAACCTCTTTCTCTGACGATGTATGATCGGAAAAACCATCTATATCACGACAATCCGCCCAAACAACATTCAAAAAAGGCACTAACTCATCCTCATTCAACTTAACGGAACGAGTAGTAGTGCCACGTTCACATACTAGAGATCCATAAACATTGAGGAATGTCCCTAAACTCTGAAATTTCAGCACGACGGTGGCACGGTCCTCTGCACTACTAGTAGCGATTTCAGGGAGAGTGTAAAACAGAGAAAGAGAAAACACGGGGGAAGTCCAAGCGGCGCGTAAACCATCAGTTACCGCGACAAATCCCGACTCAAGGAAAACAGCATGAACTGCGGTGACAATTAGCTTGTGGTCACGTCCACTGTCATTAACCAATTCTTCTACAAACACGTTCCTCAAAAAACCAGTCACAGAAAAATCACTGTTACTATTATTATTATTATTATTATCAGTTTTCATATTGGAATTAAAAATCAATGAATCTGAATCAGGGGCTTCAGTTAGGGCATCCATCCATGTAATCGGAAGGTTATTTTGGGGACAAGATCAACGTTAGCAACGCCGATGAAGTGGATGGATTCCTGACCGTCGGTTTTGCCGATTAACAGAGGCGAATCAGTCGTTTTTGAATTTCGTTAGGGTTTAAAAGAATTACGTGGAAATTGTGATTTGGGTTCAATTACGTGCAACATAAAAACTGTGCCACAATGAGTAAGAGGACTTGGGAACCCTTGGACAATTCGGGAATTACACAATTTAGTTGCGAGCTATCATCCTTCTTTAGTTTTTTTCGTATTGAGAAGAAATGTGCGAGTAGAACGATTGAGAACCTTAAGGGAAAGTTGGGGTTCCAGTTGGCGTTTGTGGTCGGGATGGTGGACTATCGTTACTCTGGCGTAAGGACGTGGACATAAGATTATTAACAATTTCCAAAATCACATTGTTGTCATGGTCCTTAATTCAGATTCTAAGGAAGAATGGAGGTTTACTGATTTTTATGGTGAACCGGACACAACTAAAAGAGATGGTACATGGGTGTTGTTAAGAACTCTTCATGCGAATGTGTCAAAACCGTGACTGTGCGCTGGGGACTTCAATGAATTACTTAGTAATGAAGAGAAGGCGTGAAGGCATGATAGACCACTCAGTTTAATGCATAAATTTTATCAGGTTTTACAAGAGATACAGATTTGCATGACCTTGGTTTCGTGGGTTCAGCTTTTACATGGTGTAATTGACGGCCAGATCTGGACACGATTTGGGAGCGTTTAGATAGGGCGTGTGCTTATAATGGGTGGCGAGATTTATTTGGCACAATCGAGGTAGAACATGTGGATGTCTTAAACTCCAATCATTCGGCTCTCCTTATCAAGTGTGTGCAAGACAAGGCTGATGGAATTAAATCGAAGCGAAGCCCACAATTCCTTTTTAAAGGGGCATGGACCAAAACTGAAGATTGTAAAGGAATAATTGAGGAAGCTTGCGCGCAGAAAATAATGCGACATTGGGATCAGATTTGCTGCATAATCCGTTCGTGTGTAAAGAAGGATTGCGAAACTAGAACAAAGTCTCCCAGGGCCGACAAAAGAATAGAGTTCAATCAGTGATGTAATCAATCAAAAATTTGAGAAAGGGACGAATTACTAGCGAGTCTAAAAGAGAGGAGATGGAGATGATAATTGAATTGGAAAGGCTACGATATCAAGAGGAAATCTGTTGGAAGCAAAGGAGGGGGATATGAATACGTCTTTTTTTTTCACAAGAGTGCGACTGAAAGACGAAATATAAATGAGATTATAGGCTTATGCAATGTAGCGGGAGTGTGGCACGAGGAACCATGCCATATACAAAGGGTGATCGAGGATTATTTTGTGGATATTTTCCAGTCAACACGGCCTAGTAATGAGAATATAGAGGATGTAGTAAGCGGGATGCGGGCGCGGGTAACAGAACAGATGAACCGAAACCTCCTCCAATCTTATACGGCGAGCGAGGTAAACCGTGCTTCATTTCAAATATTTTCGTTAAAGTCCACCGGTCCTAATGGTGTTTCTGTAGTGTTTTACCAAAAATATTGACATATTGTTAGTCCTCAAGTTACTCAATTGTGTCTCGAAATCTTAAATGATAAGAGGCCTCTAACTGATATTAATTTCACGAATATTATTCTAATCCCTAAATATTGTAAACTTGGGATTATGCATCACTTTAGACCTATTAGCCTAAGCATTGTCTGTTTTAAAATTGCTTCCAAGGCTTTGGCTGATAGGCTTAAGATTTGTCTCCCTGATATCATATCACCTTCACAATCTGCTTTTGTTCCAGGCCGTTTGATCATGGATAATATCCTGGTTTCGTTTGAAATTTATTACTTTTTGAAAACAAAAAGAACATGGAAAAAAGGGATGATGACTCTCAAACTGGATATGAGCAAAGCTTAGGATAGACTCGAGTGGTCCTTTTTGGAGGTGGTGCTTTATTGAAGTTGAATGTGATAATTATCAGTGCGTGAAGAACAAAATGATTAGACTTTTTACTAATGGTGAATCGCCAATTTGAGAGAGGATTATTCTCTCTCTGTCTCTCTCTCTAATGGTAAAATCACATAATCGAAAGTTAGGGATTATGGAGGAGCATACTCACTTTTTATCCCTTTTACAAACTGTACGGATCAGCTAAGCTTATGAGGAGATTAACTAACTAATTGCAGCTTAACAACTAACAGTTATATTAACTAAACTAACATATAATTTAAATAAGGAAAAACGTGTGAGGTAAAATGCAACAATAGAGCAAAAAAATAAAATATAAATGGAATGCATAAATCAACAGCGCCCCCCAAGTTGAGCATGAATATTAGTCGTATGAAGCTTGGAGATCAAGTTGTTGAAGATTGGAGTGGTCAAGGGCTTGGTAAGGTGGCGACATGCTGATCACTTGAGATTTTTAAGATTTTAAGCAGCTTCTGCTGAACTTTTTCCATGACAAAGTGGCAGTCTATCTGCAAGTGCTTTGTTCTCTAATGGAAAATCGGATTGTTGGCAATACATAGAGGACTTTGGATGTAAGTGAAGAGTAGATGAATTCTTGTTTGAAGAGTATTTAGATCTTTGAGAAGCTGGAGCAGCCATAAAATCTCACAGGTAGTGGAGGCAATTTCTCTTTACCCAGCTTCAGTGGAGGCCTGCTCACTGTCTGCTGTTTCTTTGCTTTCCAAGATACCAGTGGGTCTCCGAGGTAGATGGAAAAACCTGTAATACTTCTTCTTGTGTCAGGGCAACCAACCCAATCACTATCGCAAAAAGCTTTAAGGTGATTATCATAAGAAGTTTGAAATAAAATGCCTTTTCCAGGGGCACTTTTTACATCTAAGTACTCTGTGAGCTGCATTGAGATGGTTAGTTGTTGGTTTAGAGACAAACTGAGAAAGGCACTAGATGTTATAGCTAAGATCTGGTCTAGTTATAGTTAAGTAAAACAGTCTTCCTTCCAACCTTCTATAAATAGATGGATCCTCCAGCAAAGCAGAATCATCATTATGAGGTCTAGTATTTGTATCCATTGGAGTAGTGAATGGTTTGCAGCCAAGATAACCTGTCTCAGTAAGTATATCAAGAGAATATTTTATTTGACACAAGTTAATGCCCTTGGAAGATCTAGCCACTTCAATACCAAATAAATATTTTAAAGCACATAGATCTTTAATAGTGAACCCATCATCTAATTTCTTTTTGATGTCATTGATTTCATACATGTCATTACCAGCCAATATGATGTCATTAACATAAACACACGATGCGATGAAAGATATGCCATTATACTTAATGAACAATGATGAATGAGAGATAAATTTTTGATAACCAAAGGAGAGTAGAGAAGAATTGAGCTTACAGAACCATTATCTGGATGCTTGCTTAAGAACATATAAGCTTATTTGAGAAGACATACTCTGTTGTCATATTTGTCACAATAACCAGGTAGAGGTTGCATGTATATTTCTTCCTCTATATCACCATGGAAGAATGCATTATTGACATCTAGCTGGTGGAGGAACAAATTCATTGAGGCAATAATGGCAAGGAGTAATTAACTTGGCCATTGGTGAGCATGTGTCAAAATAGTCAATCCCTTCTTATTGGGTGTATCCTTTTGCCACTAATCTAGCCTTGTACCTCTCAACACTCCCATCATACTTATACTTTACTCCGTACACCCATTTACAACCTATAGTGTGTTGGTTGGGTGGTAGAGTAATGAGTTCCCATGTTTGAGTTTTCTCCAGAGCTTGTATTTGTTCATTGCCTCTTGCCACTCTTCCATTTTGTTTGCTTGAGTAAAGGTTTTAGGTTCATTGAAGGCAGTAAATGCTTTATGCTTTGAACCAAGCTGATTGCATGAGATATATTGATCTATTGGATAGAGCTATTTGGTCTTGATAGAGAAATTATATTTCTTGCGAGATTGAGGCAAAGAATAATCATACACTTGGTGATAAGAGGGTGGACCAATGGTTATGGTGGACCCTCTTAGTGCCGCGGGTGTATAAAGTAAAGAATTTTTCATTATCATCAATCTTAAAGGCTTGGCTGGGCGAAATCCTTTTGTATCCGTGGCGTTGTATTTTTGATGTAGGAGATGTTATTCGAGCGGGGACAAGATGGCGCGTGGGAGATGGGACTCAAGTTCGGGACTGGCATGACGTGTGGATTCCTAAGGAAACAACTTTTCGTATTATCCCTCATCGGGTTGAGGCCATTCAGGACATTTGAGTTGCGGTGATGTTTGATGATAAAATGACTGGATGGAACATGGGTTGGTTCGACACTTGTTTTGGCATGATGACGCATCAGCAATCCTCTCAATTCCTTTGAGGAATCGAATGCGCGTGGATAAAATCATTTGGCACTATACTCCATCCAATTTTTATACGGTTAGGAGCGCCTATCATATTATTTTGTCTTGCAGTTTGCATGGAAAAAGAATACGGAATGAGGCACGTTCGAGCTCGGTTAGGGACTTGAACTTTATTTAGAAGCCTCGCTTGCCATGATTTATTTGGTTGGAGACTCTGTTCTAATATTCTGCCCACTAGCTGCTCATTAGCTTGACGAAAAATCAGTATCGAGCGTCAATGCCCAGTTTGTTCATGTGAGGATGAAGACATTTTTCACGTTTTCACATCGTGCCATGTCGCGAGGCATGTGTGGGCCTTATTGTTCATTTCCTTAAGTAATATTATGCAACATAACGAAGATGGTTAGACGTGGTTACGGTGGTCTTTTAAGAATGGGGATGTGCGAGGAATGGAGGTGAATCTGATCACTTGTTGGGCACTCTAGGGAAATCGTAATAGGATTGTAGTGGAGAAAAAGCGTCACAACCGAGTGAAATCATGGATTTTATTCAAAATTGGTTGGCGCTATGGGGGATTAGCCGTGAGAGGGAGGAGGATACCGTACCATCAATCTATGAGGCAATTTTTCTTTTGGAGTCGTGGTTCAAGGTGAGGTTTGACGCAACCATTTGGAGAAAGGGGAAAATGGTTCGATGTTTATATACTGGATGGAGCGGGTACGTTTGTGTTGAGTTTTCAACATTAGACTATTGGGATGATGGGGGATCGTAACTCGGAAGCATGCGCTGTAAGAATTGCGGTTCAACTCACGGCACAAAAGAATATGAAAAACATGGTTTTTGAGGGCGATTACTTGAACGTCATTCACGTCTGCTGTTTTCCAAACTACACAAACGGTGATCATGAGAATATTATTAAGGATATCAGGAGTCTTTGCAAGATAAGAAGAAATTGGATTTTCTGTTGGATTAGTAGAGATGAAAATAAGGAAGCACATACATTGCACATTCGGCTCCGAGGAATCTTACACCCATTTGAGTTTTGTTTGTGAGCTATTTGTTTTAGAAGCATTGTAAACTCTGTCCAACCGCGTTTTGGCTGAAGTTTTTATGTTTTATGAAAGTCTGATTTCAAAAATAAAGAAAAAGAATAGGAGTCTGCTGAATGTGTATGTTCTGCCATATTCATTGAAATGTAAAGAGTAGAAAGAGTAATGGTACCAAAGAAAACTACAAATAAACAATGACGTACTATACAATACACAAAACAAGTTCCTTGTTTACGAGTACACACAAATTCTAAAGATAAAGCTATATCAGAATGATATATTTGCAGCTCAAAGACTTCTTGATGACTGGCCATTTTGGACTCTATCTTTTATCCCAATGGAGGTTAACTCGGAAGCTCATAACATGGTTAAATGGGAAAAAGAAAAGAAATGGAGTGGCCCTATCCCTGTTGAAATTTTACCAAAGGATTGGGGCTAATTGAGTAATTGTTGCTTGAGTTTATTTTGTATAGATCATTGTGTGATCATATTTTGAGGTTACTCTCCAACCTGGTGCTTTGCGCATTGTTCTATTTGTTTTTGCGTTTGATGATTTGAAATGAAAAATTGCTCATAAAAATGAGAGAATGATATACAAAATATATTTCCTAAGAAATTGGTCCATTATATATTGATGGATTATTAAGCAACAACCGTAACAACTAAGGCATATATCCACCACTCTTCTTAGTAGTTACAAGGACCAATCTTGTTTCATGAGTCAAATCTTACTTTTGGTAGAGCCTTAACATATCCGCAATTTGATTCTCGGGCTAACAATACTACACACAAGTAACTTTCACTAACCCGTTGACTTTTCCTTTGCATGATAAGTTCGATATCGAAATGTACAATCTAGCCAAGAAAACACGGTAATTTGATATTGATTTTGGAATTGTAACTGCAATTGAAGCTTTGTTATCGATGTGAACTTGTGTTCGCAATTCTACTTGAAGCAATGTTCATCTTGGAATATGAACTTGAACCTGTTTAATCCGTGGCAGAAAGGTTTTGGTTAGTGTCAGGCACATAGAGAACCTCAGAAATATGCTTAAAACCTATTAAGCTTTCTATATCCATATTAAGCATCTCATTAAGTTCTTTATAGAGATTTTGTTCATTATTCATGTGGTTTAGATGGCCACAAATCTCTAGAGCTGTTATTCATTGCAAAGCACGCTGCAACAAAAAAGTTGCTCGTTTGGACGTTGCTGAGTTGAAACTTTTGTCCATTTATGTTGTTGTGTCTTGCACATTCTCTCTATACATCTAATTACGATAATTTTTCCAGTTATATGATTATATTAGACCTCCACCAATAATTCTATAGTCGTGATTCTTCTTTCCAGTGTGGGCATTGTTGGCAAGAGACGCATCCTTATTTTTTGCTGTTGTCGTTGTTGGTAGTCTTACTATTCTTCTTCTTACTAAAGATCTTGTCTCCCTATTGAGCAAACAAACTAGAGAGAGTTAACTGAATCTGTTATTCATTGTGAAGAAGAATAAGTACAGTGTTGGTTTATATATGTTATTTATTGGAAGAAGAAATTGTTGTGTTCAATTCAAATCACAGATACAACTATATATACAAGAGGATTCAGGTAATGAATCACTATTATCTCCACTATACCTACTACACCACTTCACCTACTACACCACTACACATATTCTAACACTCCCCCCTCAAGGTGTGGAGCATAGATATTAGTCATGCCCAACTTGTTACAAAGATAATCAATCCGAGCCCCATTTAAAGCATTTGTGAAAATGTCTCCAAGTTGATCTCTAGTCTTCACATATCCCGTAGAAATCAAATTCTGTTGTATTTTCTCACGGACGAAGTGACAATCGATCAAAATATGTTTGGTTCGTTCGTGAAACACGAGATTGGAGGCAATGTGAAGTGTCGCTTGGTTATCACACCATAGCTTTGCAAGTACCAAAGTTTGAAGGCCAACTTCAGTCAGTAGTTGATGAATCCACATTACCTCACAAGTTGATTGAGCCATAGCTCGGTATTCTGATTCAGCACTCGATCGAGACACAACATTTTGTTTCTTGCTTTTCCAAGAAATCAGGTTTCCTCTAAAGAAACACAATATCCAGTAATAGACTTCCGATCAATTTTGGATCCTGCCCAATCTGCATCTGAGAAGCACTCTAAACGTTTATGATTATGCTTTTTATACAGTATGCCTCGTCCGGGTGCTCCTTTCAAATAACACAATATTTGTTCCAAAGCTTCCCAATGATGAACTGTTGGAGAAGAACTAAATTAACTTACAGTGCTAACTGAGTATGTAATATATGGCCGTGTGACTGTAAGATAATTTAATTTTCCAACCAGTCGCATGTACCTTTCAGGATCTTCATATAAATCTCCATCCTGAGACAAATGTACATTAGGTAATATCGGGGTATTAGATGGTTTGGCTGTTAATTTTCCTGTTTCAGTCAAGAGATCAAGAACATATTTCCGATGAGACAAGAAAATGCCTTTCTTACTTCTGATCACCTCTACTCCTAAGAAGTATTTCAATGATCCCAAGTCCTTCGTGTGAAATTGACTCTGAAGAAAAGTCTTCAGGGATGTTATTCCTTGAGCATCATTTCCTGTAATAAAAATATCATCCACGTAGGAAACAAGAAGGATGATGCCAACCGAAGAGTGCCGATAAAATACAGAATGATCTGACTTACTCTTTTTCATACCAAAAATTTCAATCTCTTGACTAAATTTACCGAACCAAGCACGAGGACTCTGTTTCAATCCATATAAAGCTTTACAAAGATAACATACTTTCCCATGCTCCCCCTGAGCAACAAAACCAGGTGGTTGCTCAATATACACTTCTTCTTGTAAGTCCCCATGAATAAAAGCATTCTTCACGTCAAGCTGATATAATGGCCAATCATGAGTAGTTTCCAAAGAGATAAATAGAGGAACCGAGGTCAACTTAGCCACTGGAGAGAATGTATCAGAATAATCTATCCCATAAATCTGAGCATATCCTTTAGCAACAAGACGCACTTTTAGTCGAGCAACAGAGCCATCCTGATTAACTTTAACAGCAAAAACCCATTTACACCCAATAGCATGCTTTCCTGCAGGTAAAGTCACTAAATCCCAAGTACCATTAGCATCTAAAGCATTCATCTCCTCTATCATAGCAGCACGTCAGCCAGGGTGTGACAATGCTTCATTAGTTGTTTTAGGAAGTGACACGCTATCAAGGGAAGCAATAAATGAACAGGAAGGGGAAGATAAATGCGTATATGAGACAAATGATGAAATGGGGTAGGTGCATTGGCGTTTACCTTTGCTAACAGCTATAGGAAGCTCAAGGTCACTGCTTGACGAATCCGATGAAGAAGGAGCTATTGGATCAAGATATGCAACAAGAGGACGCGGACGTCTGGTATACACATGATGAATTGGTGGTATGGGTGATTCCACATTATGTGTTTGATATGTGATGTGATAAGCCAAAAAATCATCTGTCTCCCCCTGACTAGTATCACTATTAGAGGTGGTAGTGAAAAATGGTGAATGTTCAGCAAATGCAACATCAGCAGATACAAGGAATTTGTTAAGGTGAGGACAATAACACAAGTACCCTTTTTGTAAACGAGAATAGCCTAAAAAGACACATTTAATCGACTTGGGGTCTAACTTTGTTACATTTGGTCGAATATCCCGAGCAAAACATGTGCTACCGAATATACGTGGCTCGATAGGAAATAAGACCTTAGTGGGAAATAGGGTGCTGTAAGGAATTGAGCCCTGAAGAACCGAGGAAGGCATCCGGTTAATTAGAAAACAAGCTGTTAAGACAGCCTCAGCCCAAAAATATTCCGGTACCTGATTTTGGAATATAAGTGCTCTGGCTGTTTCAAGAAGGTGCCGATTTTTTCGTTCAGCAACACCATTTTGAGGAGGTGTGTCTGCACAAGATGATTCATAAATAATACCATGTTGTGCCATATAAGATGTAAAAGAGTTGGAAAAATATTCCTTGGCATTATCAATTCGAAGGACCTTCACCGATGTATGAAATTGATTTTGAATTTCGGCACAAAATGTAGTAAAATGAGAGAACACCTCTGAACGATTTTTCATTAGATATAACCACGTCATTCGGAAAAAATCATCAACAAAAGTAACAAAGTATCTGAAACCAGATTTTGACTCAACCGGACAAGAACCCCAAACATCTGAATGTACCAACTCAAAGGGAGCAGAAGCTCGTTTACTGACTCGAGGGACATATGCCTGACGATGGTGTTTGGCAAACTGACATGACTCACAATCTAAGGACGACAATCTTTGAAATTGAGGATAAAGTTTCTTTAACACTGAAAGAGATGGATGACCTAGTCGACAATGAACTTCAAAAGGTGTGGCAACAGCATAACAAGCAATGGGCCTGGGTAATGGTTGAGTAGAATCCAGAATGTACAGGCTGCCTGAAACATGTCCTTTACCAATAATCTGTTTCGTCAAGAGATCCTGAAAGAGACAATAATTAGGAAAAAATAAGGCGCAACAATTCAAGGCACGAGTAATTTGACTCACATAGACCAAATTAAAAGAAAAATTAGGAAGACTTAAAATAGAAGAAAGTGGGAGAGATGGAATATGGTGAACAGTGCCAGATCCTAAGACATGTGAAGAAGAGCAATCTGCTAAAGTGACATGAGAGGGAGAAGTGTGGGGTCGAAAAGTAGTGAAAACATTAGGGTTACCTATCATATGGTCAGTAGCCCCTGTATCAATGACCCATTTGGATGTGGATGAAAGCAAACACGTATTCGGGTTACCTGACTCCGCGATGGCTGTGATAGGATGAGAAGAATGCTTTGTTGCTTCTTGGTACTGAAGGTACTTAGCAAACTCATCGGCAGAGACTGTTAGGACTTGGCCATAAGGTGAATCCTGGAACGCAGAAGCAATATTGGCCGAGTGAGAATATGACCTAAGATGCTGAGATGTAGGTCGGTAACTTTGATGAGGAGGCTGAGGCGGGGCCTGATAATTTTGATAACTCTAATAGGGAGTTGAGGACCCCTGTAAGCCTTGTTTGCTCAAACGTTTTCGACAATTTTGCTTTGTATGACCCTGTTTATGACAGTAATTACATTCAATTCCCCCTGATGTGTGGTTTTGGAGATTGGCCCTATTCAGATCGGTTGGTGGAGATGCAACTGATACATTGTTGCGAGAGACAAGTGCACTACATGGATGAGTAGCAGAATTCATTACAGAACTGGAATTTATTCGAAGTACACGTGCAAACACCTCATTTAAAGAGGAGATATGTGTGCTCAAAAGAATCTGGGACTTAGAAATGTCAAACTGAGGACCCAATCGTGCCAGAAAACTCATTACAGCCATGGTTTCCCATTGGGATTTTTGTACTTTAATGTCAGCACTAAATGGTAGCAAAACATTTAATTCTTAATAAATTTTGCGAAAGTGCATAAAGTAAGTCTGAAGGGAGTGACTACTTTGATCAGAGCGGTAAAACTCTTTGCAGACATCATAAATGCGAGAGATATTGCCTTTTCCAGAGTACAAGAAATCAAGATATTCTATCAAATCTTTAACGTACTTATAGTGATTAATAAGGTTAACAACCTCCGTGGCGATGGAATTTCGTATCTGCAAGAACAATCGGGCATCATCTTTTAACCATTCCTTTCGAGTTTCATCTGCGGGGGGGTCATCAGTGAGGTGATCTTCCTTCGAAATACTGCGTAAATATATGCGGATCGTCTTTCCCCATTCGAGATAATTAGCTCCCGTAAGTTTATGCTTCGTGATACGGGACATAACGAGAACCACATCAGTCATGAAAAGAGTTTGTTTTTCTGGTTTGGGTGTATCGTCACTCATTTTTTTTTAAATTAATGCAAACACGGATGGACTGTAATATAAAAAAAAATATTTGCAAGGGCAAAACTGCAAATATTAATAGATGAGAGTCCTATAGGAATATTTAAGGATTGAAGGACTAAAAGGCAAAATAAGAAGATTAACCTTGATTCCCTACGTCAGTGACCTAATTTGACAATGGAAATAACGGAGAGAGAGCAGCGCGGCAGGGGGACGGCGGCGACAGAGAGATAGCACGGCGGTGGCAGAGAGAGAGCACGACGGCGTCGACAGCGGGAAGAGAGAGCAGCGGCGGCGGGAGAGAGGAGCGGCGGATGGTGGTGGTGACGCGGAGTGTGGAGGTATCAGCAAGGTTTCGTCAATCGAAACAGAACACCGGCGATGTTAAGCCGGAATTTTCGGAACAGAACACCGACGATTTGACGCCGGAATTGGTGGTGGCGGTTGCGGAAGCGGATTGACTGGTTGCTCGACAACCAGAAAAAAAAATTTGAGCCGAAGGATCTTTGCTCTTATACCACGTTATTTATTGGAAGAAGAAATTGTTGTGTTCAATTCAAATCACAGATACAACTATATATACAAGAGGATTTAGGTAATGAATCACTATTATCTCCACTATACCTACTACACCACTTCACCTACTACACCACTACACATATTCTAACAATATACAAGGCGGGAAAGAATAATTGACAGTTGTTCAAAAGAAATGACTAATCTACCCCTGTACAATTAACAACTAACTAATCTAACTAACTAATCAGCTAAGATAACAGCTAATATCCTCCCCTCAAGTTGGACAGAGGTGAGGATCGGTGAAGTTCAACTTGGAAATCCACAACTTGAACAAAGGAGCTGCAAGAGGCTTGGTGAATAAATCTGCCAATTACTGAGAGTCAGAGCAGTGAACAGGAAGCAAGAGACTAGACTTGAATCAGTCTCTTACAACATGGCAGTCAATCTCCAAATGTTTTGTTCTCTTATGAAACACTGAGTTTTGTGTAATATGGACAACTGAGTTATTATCACAATGCAGAGGTATAGGTTCAAGAAGAGGAATCTGAAAATCCTTTAGTAGGCTTCTATATTCAGCCACAGTGATGTGGGATAGGCTTCTATACTCAGCCTCAATGGATGATCTGTACATAGTAGATTGCTTCTTGGTCTTCCTATTATTGAGAAAGGATCCAATAAATAGACAAAAGCATGTGAGTGATCTTCTAGAGTCAGGACATGAGGCCCAATCATCATCACAAAAAGCAGATAATTTGAGTGTAGATGAAGCTAAATAGAACAGACCAAGTGAAGGTGAACCCTTGAGATAGTTCAACACTTGAACTGCAGCATCCCAATGTTGAGTGGATGGAGCTTGTAAGAACTGACACAACTGATTAACAGCATAGCAAACATATGGTCTAGTCATGTTGAGGAAGAGAAACCTACCCACCAATCTTCTATATTTCTCTAGATCACTCATAGGGACCTCATCAATTGTAAATTTCAAACCCTTAGGACAGGGAATCTCAGCTGGTTTTGCTCCAAGTAAGCCAGCATCTTTGACTATGTCAAGAATGTATTTCCTCTGGTTTATGTAGAGACCAGTATTTAGCTCCTGAACCCATAGTAAATAAACAATCATCTGATCTGGATTGTTGAAAACCAAAAGTCAAGAGACATTTTGTAAACTCCAGATTCCACTGTGTGGAGGCCTGCTTAAGACCATAGAGAGATTTGTTAAGCTTGCATTCTTGTCCTGGACCAGCTTTAGTATAACCCTCATGAGGCTTGAGGTAGATATCTTCATCCAAAAAACCATGAAGAAAAACATTGTTTATGTCTAGTTGATGTATAAACCACTGAGATTGAGTAGCAACAACCAAGAGAAGTCTCAATGTAACTAATTTCACAACAGGAGAAAAGCTGTCTACATAATCTAGTCCAAAAATTTGATTGTACCCCTTGGCAACTAATCTTGCCTCGTGTCTTTCAATAGATCCATCAGCATGAAGCTTAAGTTTATATACCCACTTTGACCCTAATGGGTGCTTGTTAGGAGGAAGCTCCATGATAGTCCAGGTATTATTGGCTTCAAGAGCCTAAATCTCACTGTCCATAGCCTTAATCCATTGAGATCATTACATGCCTCTCTATATGAGTGGGGTTTTTTTATTGAGAGAAACATTAGCTAAGAAGCTCAGATATGAGGGGGAGATAGCATGGTTTTTGATATAGTGGGATCCAAGACCAGTTGGCATGAAAATAGAGCCCAAAGGGTCCATAGAACAACTCAAGAGATAATCTTTCATGTGTGAAGGTTTAGAGATAACCCTAGTACTCATTCTGAGAGTAGGAGCATGGTTACTGGTGAAGGGATGAGTTCATGAGGTGAGTGTATAGGAGAGTGTATGGGGGCAGTGTCAATAGGTAAATGTCACGCACTAAAAAAAATGTTTACAATTTATTTTAGTTTAATTTGCACTTTAATCCTTCAACTTACACAAATTAGGATTTTGTCACCAAATAGTTTTAGAATTTGCAAATTTAGTCCTAAACGTTTATGATTAGCTTATGATAGCCTTTACACAATTTATGTGTTCTTAAATTAGGTTCATAGATCCTAAATAATTATGATTATTTCAAAATTAGCTTAAAACATGTTAATTACATAGTTATCTACTTAATTATGTATATATATATATATCTTTTATATAATAACTATAATTGCATAATAGTTAATCAATTACAAGTTGTGAATTATTTAAGATGAATATATGATCTGGATTTGATATTATAAGGTGTATAAAATAACATAAAATAAAAATAAGTGATAAGGAGACAACTATATAAGTTGCCAACTTGTTACTATAATTGCACATGAACCTGTCAGCACTCACGTTTTAGCTGCATTTTGAACAATTTTAGCTGCCATATTAACTCATGTTCATGCATTGTTTTTCTTCATTTATTTCAACTATTTTGAGTCTAGTTTCATAAACAAATTGTTTCAGAATTTTTCGCGTCGTCCTTCTACCCCTAAAAGACCAAAACTTTTCATTGTGCAGAAAAACTTCTTTCGAATAAGAGCAATAAAGACATCATAACTCATCCAAATCGAGTCCAACAATTCTGAAATTTTAGATCCAGATTCCCCTCTAAGTTAAGCATCTTTCATATTCAGAAACCATTTCCAAAAGAGAAGTTTTGAAGGCCGAAAGCAATAAGTAGTCAGCCTCTGTCCAGAAAGTCTGAAAACAACTTCTATCACACAAGGATTTTTACAAAATAGTAAAACTCTTTCTTTATCACTCCTACTCCATGAATTTATTCCTATATATGTTGATTCTTTAAAAAATATTTGACTATGATATTCATTTGTTTACAAATGTCAATTTAGTATAAGAGTCCAAGCATGCCACTATTATAGTTATTTGTTTTAGAATAATATGTAATGTTTCACCAATCTCTTTATATGATTGCTTAATATGAAGAGTTGAAATGTGAATTCATGATAGATCTACTATATTGAAGGTTATTTAAGTAAATCACTCATTAGATCATATTTTAGACGGCAAAGATAGTAGTAGCCGAGTATGTTTTATTTTTACTAATGATGATGCATGTTTTTAAGTGATCTTTAGTTAACTTTCATATTAATCCTTTGTATGAATCCTTGATGTATATTAGGACACGGTTCTCTCACATTTTAACTTAGTTAGTATTAAAGGGTAGCCTAATTACTAGTTATAACAACTTATGAAAAACATAAACTTACTAGCTAATTGTACAACTATTAACACTTTATAAACCTATTTAGGGATTGACGAAGTTAACGAAGACAACTAGCGGCAATTGTGTGGAAAAAGTGAGGTTTGATTTTGATTATTCCAGCCCCGTTTGGCACCCGACCCTGAGGAACTTGGACAGAAAAATCGTAATTTTTGTTCCCGAATCACGAGCCACTTCTTTCATCCTTTATATTTCCTTTATGTTTCATTTACTTATTCTCTTTGGCGATTCAGTTTCTTTTATCTATTGTTACTTCATGTTCAAATGCTAAATCTATGACATGTCAATTCATAATTGTATTATCTGGTCTAATATGATAAACTATATATTGATTCTTGGATTGTGCAAACGAGCAATGGATATTATCCGACTTACTAGTTCATATGATATTATGTTTCACCAATTGGGCCGCCTTTGGGAAGTTAGGCCCGAGATTGTGTTAATTTACTGCTGGACAGCAAGGGCTGTCAGTTTAAGTATTTTTGCATAATACCCATCGATTTAGGCGCCGCGTATAGTCAGGAGTTGATTATGTCCCGCGTGCTAGATAGACGTGTACTCCAGCATGTCTTTTCGTTTTGTTGCGAGGTTAATCCTCGTTGGGACGTATAAGGTAGTATATTCGTTGATATAAGGTTGAATCTAGGTGGTATGTGCCCATGTTCATTTTCATTACTTCATGTTCATAAGTTATTAATGCTCAATAGTTATTTCTTGCCATTCTTTACCGTGCAATTCATTTTTGGATTTTACTTATTCTTGTTCAATTTACCGCCTAAACCTATAAATCTCACTAAGTCATTAAAGACTTATTCCTCTTTTGTTTTGTCTGTCCATTCCTCAAAATAAAAGGCGACTTACGTGTGGCTAGTGTGAGCGGTTTTCCAAATCAATAAGTTAATTTGCTGAGTGTGATTTTGAGTATGCATTTCAATAATCATAAATATTTTAAATAACTAAGTATTGTTACTTTATTCAACTATGACGTTGTTATTTGTATTTCATCAAGACTTTCGCTGTGATATGTAATAAATTAATTTTCTTTGTGTATAGTATGATCCTGGCCGTGAGACCGTTCCTTTAGACTAAATTAATATCGAGTTTGTTTATATGTTGTTTGAACATGGGACGAGTGTGATATTAACTAAATCTCGAGGTGCGGTTCTCATAGTAAATGAGTAGTATTTGGAGGAGACACTATTTCAGATGGAGATGGGGATAAGCTGAGAAGAGCGTCATTATCATAATCCTCAATGCACCAGGGTAATGGAGTAGAATCAGGCATCTTGTTGCATGACTCAGAGGGAAACTGGTCTTCATGGAAAGTAACATCCCTACTGATAATAACCTTGTTATCAACAAAATTGCAACGCTTAAAAGCTTTCTGTCCTGGGGCAAATCCAATGAAGCAACATTGGTAAGCTCTTGCAGCTAGCTTGTCTTTATGATGGGTTGTATTAGCAGCATAGCAGAGGCATCCAAACAGTCTAAGAGAGGAGAAGTCAGGTACATAACCATTAAGCACTTCAAAAGAAGTCTTCCAATGTAGTAACTTGTTGGGGGTTCTGTTATTAAGATGAGTAGCCATTAAAATGGCATGTCCCCAAAAGTGAGAAGAAAGATTAGCTTGAAACATCAAAGCCATGGTAAGCTGAAGAAGATGTCTATGTTTCCTCTCTACAACTCCATTTTGCTGAGGAGTGTAGGGGCAGCTTTTCTGATGAATAATCCCATGTTTGGACAATAAATCTTGGCATTGAGAGTTGGTAAACTCTATCCCATTATCAGATCTCATGATTAAAACAACCGCATTGTATTGAGTTTTGATAAGAGACAAAAAATGTGCAAACACAGTAGTCACTTGAGTTTTATTCCTCAATAGAAATGTCTAGGTATATCTTGTGAAGTCATCAACTATTGTAAGCATGTAATGAGCATTTGATACAGTACTAACTTTATATAGACCCCAAAGATCTATGTGTATAAGATCAAATGCTTTAGAGGTGGTAATATGACTGTGAGGAAATGGACTTCTATGTTGTTTAGCAGTATGACAAACATGGCATGCAGGTCAATGTTTAGTAGAAGTTGAAAGAAAAGAAATGTCTTGTCTATGACTCAAGGATTCTTTAGAAGAATAACCAAATCTCCTATGCCACAACTCAAATTCAGTAGCATTGTTATTCACAGAGACATAATGAAAGCAAGAACTTATAGAGGGAGAACATGCTTGGGGATCCAGGAGGTAAAGACTTCCAACTTGCTTCCCTGTTGCCATTACTGTCTCAGTCAGTAGATCTTGTAAAATACACCGAGAATGAGTGAAGATTAGCTTGAGTTTAGATTGAAGAGAGAGATTGTGAACTGATAGGAGATTAAATTTGAATACTAGGACATGTAGTGCATTCTAGAGAGTGAGTTGGGGGGGGGGGGGTAAGTTTGACAATTCCAGTGTGTAACACTTGTTTGAAAGAGCCAACATGCATACAAACATAATTCCTCCCCGCTGTTTTTCTATAAGAGGAGAAACTATTGAATTCATTGACTATGTTATTTGATGCACCTGAGTCAATAATCGAACAAGCAACTTGTAAACTTTGTAAGACAGAAGAACTATTACCAGAAAAATCACCCATGTGAGCAAAGTTGATATGTCCACTGTCCTGACCAAACTACATTTGTTGTTGATGTGATTGCTGGTTCATCATGAGTTTCATGAATTTGTAGAAATCCTGCTGAAAGGAATCAGGAATCCTACTAGAGGAAGAACCTACAGAGTTAGTAGGGCGAGTGTTAGTAGATTCAACAGCATGAGCAAATGACTTATTATTACCACCGGGATTGGATCCGTTTTTCTCTCTAAGATCCTTGTACCAATCTGGAACTCCAACCAGTTTGAAACAAGAATCCTTAGTATGGCCCTTAACTTTGCATTACTCACAAAACCTCTCAGATTTCATCTTCTTATAATCTTTGTAACCTCCACTTGGTTGAGAACCTTGTGGAGTGTGAATGTTGTTCTGCTGGTATGTGTGTCTAGAATCAATAGACTTAGTGAACATAGCAAAATGTTCAATAGGTGCAGCTATGTTGAGGTGAATTTCCTTTTGTTTCTCAACTCTAATCACCATAGCACATGCTTTATCTACTGGAGGCAAAGGATCTAATCCCAAAATTTGACTCCTCACTACCTCAAAATCCTTATTTAATCCCATTAGGAACTGCATGAGTCTAGTTAAAGACTGGAAAACCAGTGCATTCTCAACTAATTTGCAAGTGCAAATTCTAGCAGCAGTACAAGTGTAAGTAATAACAGGAACAACACAAGCCAACTCATCCTAAAGTCTCTTTAATTTGTGAAGTTGGAGGAAACAGAGGAGTTACCTTGGGATACAGAGGCAACTTCCCTCTGCAATTGATACAACAATGGACCATTGCTCATTCCATGCAGATTCTCAAGTTGATTCCACACGCAACCAATCTTCAAAATCCTCATGGTCAGGTGAAAGACAAGGCAATGTGCCATTGATAAAACCTAATTTCTGTTTAGCACCAAGCGCCATTCGTACTGATCTCCTCCATGGAAGGTAATTTGAAGCTCCTTCCAGTGGGATGGAGGTGAGCGGTTGAATCGCATTATCTGATCCGAGGGGCTGTAATGCGCCACGAGATCGAGCAGTAGCGCCACCAGATTTACTCGCAGAAGCTGAATTCTACTGAATATGAGAAGAATCGCCTTCTGACATAGCATAATGATGAGAAGAAAGTGCAATCGAAGATCGAAATTTGCCGGAGAACTGATTGAGAAATGAAATTCACCGGAAAAGTTACGCAATTACAGTAAATCGCTGGAGAAGAACAGCACCAGAGCAAAATCTGGCGAAAAATACGAAGCGGAAGGGGAGAAGAATCAATCGAATCGAAGAACCAGAGCGAATGATACCATATTGAGCTAACAAACTAGAGAGAGTGTTAACTGAATCTGTTATTCATTGTGAAGAAAGAGAAGTACAATGTTGCTTTATATATAAGGCGGGAAAGAATAATTGACAGCTGTACAAAAGAAATGACTAATCTACCCCTGTACAATTAACAGCTAACTAATCTAACTAACTAATCAGCTAATTTAACAGCTAATACTCCCCCAAACTCTCATGCCTTTGCTTGAGGTGCAGGCCCCGGCGACTAACCTGTTCTCAAAATTCTCCTTTCCTCTTCGCAATGCATTCACTGGTTCTTACAAGGATACGCTTGAGAAATTTTTAGTTTCTTCTAATTATTAAGTTTTAGCGCAATCTTCAGGCCAAGTTGCTGGCAATGTATTCACCGATTCTTCTAAAAATAAATGATAAAATTATGCAGTGTCTTCAGGCTAAGTTGCGAAATTTTCGCACAGTTCTATTTATCATAAAAGTCCAAATCAAGCAACCTTACCTAGTTTATCATGCCCAGCTACTTGTCAGAGTAGTACTTCATGAATTCAATCTCCTTTCTCCCTTCACAGCCTTCTCAAAGGTCTAATGCCTGAAGAGGGACTCAATAAAATAGGCCAAACTTGGTAAATTACCTGATAGAAAGTTGTTTCGATTTCGATCTTGAGGGTTATGCAATTCGGGTTGGTGTTTGGATTATGTCAAACGAAATGATCCCTCAAGAAGACTGCTCTCTTTACCAATTTATTTTTATATGAAAGACAAACAAAGCAACATGGACAGAAAAAAATTAGTAATCTGGCAAAAGAAGTAAACAGGTTTCTAAAACATTGAAAGAAACAAAAGAAAAATTATACCGACTCAATTGCTCATTACAGAGAGCTACGAGAGTTCTTTCCTAAAGAGAACCACCTATGTCATCTACTCAATAATCAAATCCCACAAACATGGATCAAGGTCTATAACGAAAAAAATTTATTGAATGCACGGAGATGTTTGTTTAATCCACTTTGAGGAATATATGCTGGATTGTGGAGTTCAGGAGGTGCAGACTCAAGCTGATCAAATTCAAGATCATCCAACTGTATTGTATGATTTTTTATGACAGAAAGACTCTTCCTAGACTTCCTTTTCCAAGAGCTCGCTCGCTCAAATTCAAGAGCTCGCTCAAATGCCTTTTTCCAACTCCCTTGCACCTCAACGTAACCATAACCAAACTCGTTACTGAACTTCAGCTTCCACAAGTCATCATTGGATGTCAAATACCGTAATTCCAAAGACAGGCAATTAACTCTTGCAAGCTCGACACCCGGGAGCAATTCCAAAATTTTCCTCTTAAGCTCGGTTGGTAGCCGCATAAAGCAAGTGGGAAGAGGCAAACCAGCCTTATCACAGATGTCAATCAACAACGGCAATGCAAGATTATCTTTCACACTTCTCCAAAACTTCAAAACCTCTTTATCCGACGATGTATAATCAGAAAAATAATTTCTATCACGACAATCCGCCCAAACAACATTCAAAACCGTCACTAACTCATCCTCACTCAACCTAATGGAACAAGTCTTGCCACGTTTTCCAAGTACACCACCTCCTAGTGATCCATAAACATTGAGGAATTTTCCTAAAACTTGAAATTTCAGCACAACGGTGGCGCTCTCCCCTGCCTGACTCGCAATTTCCGGAAGAGTGTAAAATAGAGAAAGCGCAAACACACGGGAAGGCCACGCGTCGCGATAAAGACGAAAACCATCAGTTACCGCGTTGGAGTCCCGATCAAACGCGACAAACCCCGACTCCAGAAAAGCCGCGTGAACTGCAGCAACAACTAACTTGTGGTCGCGTCCGTTATCGTTTGCCAATTCTTGTGCGAACACGTTCCTTAGAAAACCAAGCACAGTAAAGTTTTTGGCAGAAATATCACTGTCACTATAACTACGAATACCAGTATTCTGGTTTTCAGTTTCCATGTCGGAATTCAAAATCAGGGGTTTTGAATTTGGTGCTTCAGTAAGGGAATGCATGTAATCTGGTTTTACGTTTTCGCATGTATTTTGGGGATAAAAAAAAATGTATATTCGATATAGAATAAGAGATGAGATCGATCACCTTGGTAACACCGATGGAGTGCACGGGTAATGTTATGGATCGAGTTGAAGGAGAATGCATAAATTTTAGGGTTTAGAAATCTGAGACTATGATTCGGGTGAATGGCGGCTTAAAGATTAGTTTTTCCTATTTCATATTTCTTTCTTATAAACCCGTACGTTGTTGCTAGTTATTTAGATACATAGTCCTATAAAGTTATAAACACAACTAAAATACACTTCCAAACCAAGATTGGCAAAGGTTATTTTTAGGGTGACATTTGTTTCCTAAATCATTTAAGCAAAACGTAAGACTTTCGACAAGTAATACCACTTTTTCAAGCGAAAACGACCATTTAAGTAAAACGTAAGACTAAACGGCGACGTGATTTTTACCAATTTTCAACGTTTGGATGGTGAAAACGCCATTTTTCTATTTTATCGGGATTTTTTTGTCAACGGAGCCCGTTTTCGATAAGTGATACCACTTTTTCAAGCGGAAACGACCATTTGACCAAAACATTACGACGACGTGATTTTTGCCAAATTCCAACATTTGGAGGGAGAAAATATCGTTTTTCTATTTTCAACGGGAATATTTTTTTTTAAGATTATGATTTTTTTTATTTTTTTTTCATTTTTTTCACTTTTTTTGAATCTTGGGGGTTATAGATTATAATGTATTTTATAAAATTTAAGGAGTATTTGACTATTTGAACAATTTTAAAAGTTTAGGTTGAGTTGAAATTGGGTTGAGAATTTCAACCTAAAAAGTTCTTCTTAGATTGAGAAAAAGTTGATGTTGATTGAGATTGAGTTGAAGTTGATATATGATCCATATTTGTAGATCCAATATAAACTTAATCCTATCTCAACCAGATTCAACTAGTTGAACCATATTGTCACCCCTACCTAAATGTAGTGGAAGGAGATCACGCAAATTTGATTACGTATATAGAAAAGGGTTGAGTACTCATTTCGATTAACCGCGAGAAGGATGTTACGTTCAAGCGCACAATCTAGCTCGTAACGCACCCACGCTGAACTTTTTCGGATTTTAAGAGCTTTTGTGTGCTTTATGCAACATTTAAATTGACTACTGGTTGGTTTTATATAACCAACAAAAAAAAAGAAAGAAAGAAAGTAGAATATGTATATATATGTATACACAAATTTACATATAATTACATGAACTTAATTATATTGCTTTACTAAACACACATCTTAACACAATGAAAATTACTAAAACAATATAAATATATATATATATATATATATATTAAAACAATCTAAATAGTAAATACCATGGCCTTTGAGTCATTTTTACTCAAAAAAACATCTACCAAATTAAAGATCAATAGATTGCAAACGGCTAATTACATTTTTCGATTAAACTGTAGAAGGCAACATAGAAATCAAATATATAGTTATGTAAAGAAGTAACTGGAAGCCCCCAACAATCTGCTAATCTAATTGCTCCTAGAGCGTGAATTAGTGATATAGTCCAGAAGATCGGTTATCCTCCTGCCATCTTTGATACAAATGGAAGAGTGGAAACAATAATGGGAACCAAAATTTGTTGCCCAATCACGCAGATAAGCACGGTACAATGCAAAAGAAATACCATATTGTGCCTTTCTGGTACACTCAATCAATTATGGCAGCAGAATAACAAAGGCTTTTGGGACAACTAAGTCTCAACCAGAGCCTGGTTATAAATGAATACAGTGCAAGTGCATATCTAAGTAAACGGGTGAGGGGCAGGGTTATATAGCTTTTTCACTAAGTTTACTTGGTTCCTATGATCATGAAGCCAGTGCGATGACAATTAGGAGTCTTTGGAGCACAAGTTGATGATAATCCTGATTGTCATCAGGGTGCATTCATGATTATAGGAACGATCATAGCTGAACAACAGGAACAATTGAATATTTAAAGCAAAATTTGCATATGTACTACCAAGTAGAGAGCCTATATTATACAGCAAAACTTTAGAAGTTATAACGATACAAATATGCAAAAGTACTGGATACTGAGCTGAACATGTGCTGGAATTTATTCAAACCCTCCAGACGGAATTATATACCACATGAAGCTTAAAATCACACAAAGTCCCGACCACCAAAGTTACATGGGGGTGAAAAGTTTCGCCTCAGACGATTAGCTGGATCATGGAGTCTAGTACGCATATCATTTCCCAAATGTGGCCAAAGATCGTGTTCCCCTCCTATAATATGTGGAACAAAAGGCGGACGGCCATATCTCATCCCCCTCTGGGCAGGCCAATAAGGTGCTGCTGGCCTAACTCTCGAGGCATGTTTTCTACTATTCTGCCTCTCCCAAGTCCTCACAAATGCATTTTTCCAACTTCCTTGCACCTTATCAGTCCCGTTACCAAACTCCTCTGTGAACTTGAGCTTCCACAAATCATCATTGGATGCTAAATACCGCAATTCAGAACACAGACAACTGACTTTTGCAAGCTCGACACCTGGTACCAATTCCAAAATCTTCAACTTAAGATCAGTAGGCAGTCTCATAAAGCACGGAGGAAGAGGTAAACCAGCCTTATCACAAATGTCAATCAACAAGGGTAATGCAAGATTATCCTTCACTGTTCTCCAAAACTTAAACACCTCTTTCTCCGACAAAGTATCCGAAAAAGCACCATCATCTTTATCACAACAATCCGCCCAGACAACATTCAAAAAGGGCACCAACTGATCCTCATTCAACCTAACGAAACGAGTGCCCCCCTTCCCCAATCCACCACCTCCTAGAGATCCATAGACATTGAGGAATTTCCCCAAACTTTGAAACTTCAACACAACGGTGTGGTCTCCTACACCACTTGCAATTTCCGGAAGTGTGTAAAACAGAGAAAGCGCAAACACACGCGACGGCCAAGCATCGCGAACACGAAAACCATTAGTTACAGCATTGGAATCGGGGTCAAACCCTACAAACCCGGACTCGAGAAACACAGCGTGAACCGCGGTGACAACCAACTTGTGATCGCGTCCAGCATCGTCTCCCAACTCCTCCACAAACACTTTCCTCAAAAACCCGGGCACGGAAAAAGACTTGGCAGTAACAGTAACATCACTCTCGTAACTGCTTTCAGTAACATCGTTCTTTTCGATTTCGGTTTGCAAAACCAAAACCCTAGAATTGGAATTAGGGGTTTCAATTTCAACAGGCGCACCTTCAATATCCATAAAATCAGGTTTCGGGGCAGGTACAGGCTCCGGCGGAGGAGTATTTACAGTGTGTGGGAGAGAATAGTAAATGAGATCACCGCCGGCGATGCCGAGGGACTGGAGCGATTCCTGACCGTCCGATTGGAGTTCATCTTTCCGATTGAGCGATAAGCGAATCGAAGTAGGTGAAGGGGAATTAGGGAGGGATTGGGATATGATAGCTTTGAGTTGGTTGAGATTGCAGGGATTTGGGGATTCGATTTTTAGGGTTTCTTTGGATTCGTAAGATCTCAACCTCAGTTTCATTGTTAGCTTCGATTGGTACGAATTTTGAAACTGCAACTGAAACTTCGGGGTGATGGATTCTGCTGGCGATTGAGGGAGACGATTGATTATTTCGGTGTGTCGAAATATTATGCCCCCGTTTGGATGTAGTTTCACCCGTTTTGCTCGAATTTTGCTTTTTTAGAAGTTTTGAAGATGCTTTTGAAAATTGTGCAACATATTTTAAATATTGTTTGGATGTAATTTGAGTGTTGGAGTTATAGGGAGAAAATTAGGTGTATAGAAGTCAAATCAGAAAGGTGATTGAATGTGAAAATAATATGTTAATAGGTAATAATTATTGGCAAATTCAAAACCAATATTTATTATTATTTGATGAGTGGCTTGTAGTTTAGGCAACATAATATAATAAATATGCTGACTATTTTTTTGTTGTTCTGTGTATTATGCTAAATACTACCTCACAAATATACTTCATATATATGAAGATACCCCCTTGTGTTATGGAAAAGAGGCAAGAAACCCCCCTATGAAAACAAAATAGGCAAAAACACCCCCTGTGTTAAACAAATCATAGCACACTGCCCCCCTTCTCTTTCTTTATACGTATTTTCTTTCTTTATACGTATTTTCACCAGAAATAACTCATTTACCCCCAAATTAAAAAATAGTCATTTCTTCTCCCACCATTTTCCCATTTTATATTTATGCTTAATTATTTTAAAAAAATATATTGGATTCTTGAACGCATCTAATTATGTTACTGTAAATTTTAAAATTAACTTATTCTAATATTTAAATGAACTTATATTTTCGTAATATTTATTAAAATATATAAGTACTTTAATAAATTAATATAATTAAATGAAAATTTATTTTTTTAATTAGTGAAATCCAAAAAAAAGTGAAAAATGTCATCTTCCCCAGAAATAATTTTTGGCAAAATTATTGGGCATAAATAATAATTTTCTCCTTTTTTTACACCAGAAATAATTTTATGTAAAATTTTGTTATATTTCATGTGATGAACTTCTATGAGTTTTCTAAATTTGTACTACTTTAATTGTACGTACAAGTCCAAAAGAAAATTTACATTTCAAAATATTTTAGAAGAGATACATTTCAAAATAAAAGTTTTACCGACAATTTTTTAACAATACCAAAAAATTACAGCAAAAAATGTAGGCAAAAGTGCATAAGTTTTTTGAAAATGAATAATTTGCAATTATGTCGAAATTATATGTACTTATTTGAAGTTTTTAATTTTTAGAGGTTATTCAGATAGTTTTCTAAATTATTGGCATTATTTGTCTATTATCATAATATGAGGGATTGTTTTGTTGCTTCTTTTCATTTCACAGGGGGTTTTTTTGCCCGTTTCAAATAACACAGGGGGGTTTTCTGCCAAAAACCCAAGTTATTTTATAAGAGAATATTAATTCCACTCTCACTTCTTGGCAAGTGTATCACACTCTCCTACAAAAGGGGGTTATTTGCTACGTATTTCAATACACAGGGGGGTTTTCTGCTTCTTTTTATTTCACAGGGGGGTTTCTTGCCTGTTTCGAACAACACAGGGGGGCTTTCTGCCAAAAGCCCTATTAGTTTTGAAAACTTTTTACAAAAAGAGGTAAAAGTGAATAAATTACACAACGATTTGTGGATAATGATTAATGGGCATTTCTTGGTTAACAAGTAGTTACTTCAGTTTGTCTAGTAAAGCAAAACACCCTTCAAAAAAGAGATTATTAGGTGCACACATCTTATGTGTATTCACAACAACGACCAATCCGAAAATATGCAATCTTACAAATTCAAACAACATCATCAACAAATCAACATAAAAATTGTTCAATCGGCACCGACACGACGACACCTAACTCCCCCAACAAGTCTTCACTCTTCATCATTCAAGGATCAAGAGTCAAAGCATCTTTCCCAAATCATTAAATTCTACAATAACAATTAAAGAAAATCATTTGTATTACCAAATAAGTCAAATCAAGAGTATATATATACTAATATATATATATATATATATATATCAAATTTACAAATTGAATCAAAGAACAATAAGAAATGATATTACCTTCATCCCATTTCTCCACCTCGTACAAATTCTCTTCCACGTTCAAAGGCACATAATCTTCGCGAAGCCAATCTTGGGCACAAATGAGTGCTTGTACCATCTTGGTAGACAACGAACTCCTAAATGCATCTAGCACACACCCTCATGTGCTAAATGCCGCCTCAGAAGTTACCGTCGAGACCAGAACCGCTAGAATGTCACGAGCCATCTTAGAAAGGATTGGATATCGATGACTTTCTACTTTCCACCATCCCAAGATATCAAAATGTTCAGATGTATTCCTCGTGACCTCTTCGGCCATATACCTCTCAAGCTCAGACTTCTCCTGTGTGTTTATTTGTGCCAACATTGCCTCAAAACCGAGTTGCACCGAATCATAAGCTTGTTAGCCATCCTCCGATAAAGAAAAGTCATCCACACTTGTGCTAGAATGCCATGGCTTTGACCTTGAGTGGAAGGAGTAGAACTCCCATAAACTCGCTTGTACTCATTGAATAAAGATTCGAATACAACACAAATTGAACTCGTAAGATCAGTTACTTTTTGTGGAGGCGGCCTCGAAAGATCTTCAGAATACATTTGCTGCAAAGCATAAAGCAAGTACACTCATTTGGAGCGGGGATCAAGAAGCACATCATAATAAAGGGTCTTGTTCATCTTCAATGTATCCCCCCAATATTATTCAAGTTTTTCTCTCATTGCATGTGCCATTGGAGTCAATTGCTTCCCAACGCCCCCTTTCACGTACCTGTTAATAAGAGTATGGATTGCACAAATCTCCTTGAAGACGGTGTTGGATGTAACATACAAACTTCCCGAGACACGGTTGGTCAAGATGTAGAATGACTTCAAAAATAACATGAAGTTAGTTGCCCGTTCCCAATCCAATGCGATTGGAACTCCACCATCAATCAACAAATAATCGGTTTTAATCCACTCGTAAGCACTAAATGCCTCCTTAAGAGATATTACTGTATCCAACATTTGGTAAGTTGAATTCCACCTAGTAGGGACATCCAAGCATACCAATCTCTTACTTTGAAGCCCTTGTCCATCAGCCGCATTTTTAAACTTCTTAAACCTACTCGGTGAACTCCTCACGAATCTTATGACATTTCTTATTCGTGAAATACAACTCATCTCTTCGGTGCTCTTCAAGCCATCTTGCACAATAAGATTGATGATATGTGCCACACACAGAACATGGACATTCACCCCCTTAAGCATGGTTCTATTTTTTCTCGCCGTATATCTCTCCCTCAAGTAATTCACTGCCCCATCGCTCGACGATGCATTGTCAACTGTGACCGTATTCAACTTGTCAATGCCCTAATCCACCAAGCATTTCTCAACATCAACCCCAATAGCCTCACCTTTGTGACTAGAAATTGTAACAAGGTTGATGATTCTTTTGTTCAAAGTCCAAGCATCATCCATGAAATGCACGGTAATCACCATGTAGTTGACTCGTTGAATTGAAGTCCAAGTATCCGTAGTAATGCTAACCCTTTGAGCATTCACCTTTATGAAAGACATTAGCTTAGTCCTCTGTTTCAAATACATCGGCAAAATATTTTTCGAAAACTTCTTCCTTGTAGGGATTTGCCACATAGGACATGCATCTGCCATGAAAATACGGAACCCCCTCTTTTCTACGGTCTTAAATGGCATCTCATCAATGATAACCATCTTGCAAAAGCTTTCCGTGACCGTCTCTTACTCAAAACGCCAATTCAATAGGCCACCCTTACGACTCCCTCTTGGTGGCTGAAAGCTTAGATGTTGTTGATTAGTTTCAACTTCATCTGGCTTCAATTTGCAATTCTTGTGGTGAGTTATCAAACTAGATATACCATGTAATGCAGAATCGGCAGCCAAAGTTCTTTTACAATATATACAAGTTGCCTTATTTTCTTACTCTTTTGTGCAGTACCACGGTTTAAAATGGTCCTAAACTTCGGCCCTTTTCTCAATAGCCTTCTTCCTCACAAGTCTCATCTCTTCCGTGAGTTTACTCCAATCACGACAACTATGACTGGTGTCACTCCACCATTTTCCTTCATCATCAACCTCAATGTTGTCCGGATTTTCCAACCTCTCGGCAACATCGCTATCGGAAGAATCATCATAATCTTGATTGAAAATAAAATTTGAAGATCGCACCTCTTCATTGTTGATAAATATTGACGAGTTTGGATTATTTTTAGGATTTTTCCTCGCACTCTCGTCCATTACTCGCTTCCCCTTGGCTTTAGCACTCAAGTGTTTTGTTTTTTGGACTTGGACGTGCAACTTCCTTTCCCTTCCTTTTTGAAGATGCGGCTTGTTTTTCCTTCGAATTTGAAGAAGCCATCACCTATATAAATTAAGAAAATGACTTAGTTATAAGTTACAACATTCATAGGAAATTAATTTCAAGTTTCAACATTCATATAACACAATAACAATTCATATCAAATTATCATTTAAAGTATATCAATTTATCAAATGATAAACTTCATTAACAAAATGCCCAAATAATTAGTCATATACTCATAGTTTCATATAACACATTACCCACTTCATTAATTCACAAGTCACATTTCAATACTTTTTCTAACAAAATGCTCAAAACCTTCAATTTCAATACTTCGTTACCAAAATGCCCAAATTCTTCTAATATAACAAAATGCTCAAATTCATTAACCCCTAACTAATCTAATAAGTCTAATTGAGTTACCATATACTCATAGTCTCATATAATACACTTCATTAATTCAAAATCACATTTTAATACTTTTTCTAACAAAATGCTCAAAACCTTCAATTTCAATACTTCGTTACCAAAATGCCCAAATTCTTCTAATTTAACAAAATGCTCAAATTCATTCACCCTAACTAATCTAATTAAGTCTAATTGAGTTACCATATACTCAAAGTCTCATATAACACACTTCATTAATTAACAAATTACATTTCAATACCTTTTCTAACAAAATGCTCCAAACCTTCAATTTCATACTTCAATTTCAATACTTCGTTACCAAAATGCCCAAATTCTTCTAATCTAACAAAATGCCCAAATTCATTAACCCTAACTAATCTAATTAAGTCTAATTGACTTACCACACAACTCCATTTGAGTCTAATTGAGTCACCATACATATCATATAACACAATACATACAAATTAAAAGATTAATTTGGAGTTTAGAGTTTACCAATTTTTCGATTTTGAGAGGGAGAGAGAGCGTGCGTGCGTTGGTCGCCGCCTCGCTGGAGTCGGAGATGGTCGCCGGGTGTGTGTGTGTGTGTGTGTGTGTGTTTGAGTGCGTGTGTTTGAAAGAAAAAAAGAAAGAGAATGAGAGACAATGAGCTGAGCTGGTTGTTTGAAAGAAAGAGAAAGAAATAGAAAAGGAAAAAAAAAGGAAAAAAGAAAAAAAGTTTAATATCCAATTCGGGTACCGGGTACCCGGATTGTTTAAAAAACCCTACCCAAATCCGTACTCAAAATACCCTAATCGGATAGGGTACGGTTCGGGTAGTAAAACCCGAAATTCGGGTAATACCCGATCGAGTCGGGTAGGGTACCCGAAATACGGGTATGATTACCCACCCCTAATCTTATGTGCATCCACTACCAATACCCGGTTGGATGAGGTGTTGAGTGGTTATTCCAATAATTTTGAAAAATCTCATTTTAATCTCAACCATCGGTTGCACATAGAACGAATGGTTATAATAATGTCGCCTTAAAACAGATTAAAAACTGAATTTATTTTATTTAAGAGTTAAATAAATACAATATAATAAGATAAAAAAACACTATGCAACTCGATAACTTGTTATGCTTTTGCAAACGCTGTCATTTAAATGTGTCACAATAAATGTTACCTTAAAATTTTAATGAAAACCATAAGAACTCGTTTGCTTGCGAAATTATTGGTCGCATGACTATTAAAACACACATACTAATATACTTGTGTATAATTAGTAGGTTGCATGGTTTGCCAAATTAGTACCCTAAATAAAGCTCAACAAAAAAATATAAGAGTGTGTTTGCTTGGCTCTATTAGTCTAAAATTTTTAATCTTGCCACTTATTTGAAGTAAATATCTTTTTACCTTTATTGTATTATTTCACCACACTCTCATTTTTCTTTCAATCCCACCATTTCTTATTTCTTTTCCATCATTTTTTAGCCAAAATCCCTAGAACACATAACATCAACTAGCAACTCCAACTCAACAATGGGTGTGGTTGAAGTGAATGCATCTCACGCCGCAGACATGGCCATTGTCGCCGCATGGTTTTGATAAAATATCATAAAGAAACATAGTTTTGATTTTGTTGCATGTATGGGCTTTGTTGGTTTCATTGATTTAAATTTCGATCCGTTTCGATCTACTATTTTTATCGGTTATAAATTTATGTATAATTGCTAGTTTTTAAATAACTGTGGTCTTCTATTTGCTATGTGGATATCTCCAACAATCGAGCATGTGGCATATCATTCAATTCATGCAAAGATTAGTATTATTTATTTCACAAATACATAATCAATTGTATCAAGTTACAAATTATTAGTAAATATTTTCTAGAAATATTATCCTCATGTATATGTTGTTAGTACATTGTGAAATTTGAATTCATGATGCAACTGGACTTTTGGGAGAATTATTTTTATTGTTATAAATTAAATAGTGGTTTATTAATACTTTTGTGGTTTTATACTATTTTGGTCTCGAAATCGAAACATGTCCAAAACTTTTCGCAATGTTTTCAAAATCTAAATTTGAACTTTGCGAAACTTACCTTCAAATCGAAATTTTAGTCCATGGTTGGTTTGAATTAAAGATCTTTGAAGGCCTTTTAGTAATTTAGTTGTTATTAATTTGGAATAATTTTTGAAGGCCTTCTAGTATTTACTTCTTACAAAAAAAAAAAAAAATCTTTATTTTACTTTTTTTCACTTCAAGTGTTTGATCATATGTCTCAAACAAATAAATGTTCATGAATAAATATTATGTCTTTGGTTGTAAGATATAAGATGTGTTAATTAGTGTAGTAACTTGGTAGTCAACATAATTTATTTTAGTCAAAAAGTATAGATTAGAAGGGTATTTTGGTATTTAGGATTTAAACTATTGGGAGTATTATTAATTGGAGGGCGGAGGGGTCCAACCAATATACCATGACTAACCTGCCACGTAGGACTAACCCAATTAATAACCATGCAAAGCAAACGAACTTATATCTACAATTATTAATTTAATTGGGGTTTGTTGGGCAAAGCAAACAAGGCCTAAGTATATATCGCCAAGGCAAAACTAAACATACAAATGTAATCTTTGCACTCTCTAAACTGAAGTCTTATAATTTAAGCTCAAGTTGTATAATTTAGCACAAGTCATATCTTGTGGGTGTTTGACAAAAAATCTAGAAGTTAAAAAAACTTAAAAACCCATCACAAGCTAAAGACAAAAGGATAACAACTTCGAGCTTGTGGTGTTATCAACTTTAGAAAAGTAATTGCGGTGATTATCAACTTAAAAGAAGTATATTTTCATTTTAGCCCATTACCCAAACACCATGAAAGTGCTTTAATTAGACTAAGACAAGATTTTAGCCTTTTCTTTTAAGAGTTTCCTGAAAGTGCTTTAATTAGACTAAGAGAAGATTTTGTGTCTGTATTTGTTGAGAAGTTTAGTACTTATTGATTTACAAAGGGTTATATTAAAGAAACTTCAAAACTATCTTTAAAAGAGCACGTATACTGGCGGGGGCTAATTAGGCTGGCCCAATTAAAGATAGGGCAGACCCACTAGTACGCATTCTAGTTGAGAATGTATCAAAATGACAATTTGACACTCAATTAGGCCTGTATCGAATCAGTAATTTGATACCCTAGTAGGCCAATATCGAATCAGTAATTCGATACTCCGTAAATTCGGCCTTGTTCCAGGAAATCCAGAATATATGGCCCGCTCCGAGGGTTTATAAATACCCAAATCTCAAGAAACACTCATGTGATTAATATTGTAGCAACTAACCGATCTTGTATCGAATGCTGAATTCGATACTATATTCGAGACTAACCATTCGATACACCTAAGCTTTTGATATACTTTGGCCTCAATAGTTCAATATCGAGAATTAGCATTTCAACAGTTCTGCAATTCGCCAGTCCAACATTTCGAGGCAGGCCCAATTCGATAATCCAAGTACTTCGACACAAGCCCAATTCAAGAGACCTAGTTTTGCTGGTACAACATTTTGACATATTATCAGTTTGAGACAAATGAACTACGTTTGGATTGATTCCCTCATTGGGATACGTAAGTAACTTGGCACAACCCAAGTTCAGTCCAAAATCATTAGATATCCAACCCTCCCTTCATCGCGTCACTTAGAGTGCATGTGTGCAACAGACAAAATTGGTTTTAATACAACTCTGAATCAGTTTAATGTGAAGTGTCTAATCAGCCTGCCAACTCAGTAGACAAAAACACCCCATCGGCACTAGTATGCTAAGAGTCGCGGACCAAAAATCTTATCCAATGTCTCCGCGACGACGTGGATGTCTTTCCTGGAGAGGTTATGATATGGGCATTTCCCGCATATTGGGCCATGCCCAAACCAGGCCCATTTTGGAGCATATTGGGGATAACTTTATATGTCATATCAGTAATTATCACCGATATGTTACTGTGGTCCCCGGATCCCGATGTCTATAAATATGCGGTGCCCGGATCCCAAAACAAGCAATTATTATCTCTCAGCTACCACGCGTCAGATCGAAATAAATCCCCGATATCCCTTTCGATATCTTATTCGATATCGGGATTATCACGTGCACCTCTGACACGTCACACCACCTCATCACCGATCTCACATCGGGGGTCATCCCCGACATCACATCGAAGGCGATCACCGACGTCCATTCGATCTATTTACCGATATTCCTCTCCCATCCAAGCATCGAAGCGTTGGGTCTGAGGTGTTCCGGACCAAGCCTACACGAGACACGTAGTGTAGGTCTGATTTGAGATAGGCTCGTTGTATTGCTAGATCACATACTTGTAACCAACACTCGCATATATATATATATATATATATATATATATATATATATATATATATATATATATATATAAAACGATCTATCGCCAAATCAGTGGCGCCGTCTGTGGGAACACCAGTTCCCGGACAAAGACGCCGAGATGCAAGGAAGGAGGACCCGATCTGAAGTTAGCGGAGTTGTGACTAGGAGCGCCAGGATGGAGGACACACAAACCCCTCAACACCCAACTGACCAAGAACAGACAGCGGCTCGAGCCGAGATGGAGCTCCCTCCACCACAAGTGCAACGAAGGCGCGGGCCCAGGAGGCCGCCGCGAGCCGCAAATGCAGGTCCGACCCTTGTTGCACCAAGTGTGGCAGAAACCGAGACTGAGGGCCCGCCCATCGAGAACCACGCAGCTGACATTCCAATGACCGAAGTGCCAAATACGGATTTTCTCGGCCATGAGGAGACAATGCCCGCGGGACAAAGCACCATTTATCCCGCCGCTATAAGCCCGAAGATGCAAGCTCAGATCAACGCCACTGTGAGAGCAGCGCTGAATTCCACATTGGAGACCTTGCTCCCACGTCTGGTGGAGCAAAGGGCAAAGGACATCCGGGCGAGGCCCACTGAATCCAGAGCGGATGAGAGAAGGGCGAGGCAAGGATGCGACGGACATGAGGACACGGGGGACTCCTTCAGAGAGATATCACCCGCTGCTTACGACAGGGCGGAGAGACGGGACCCCGGGACCCTAGATCGAGAGCTAGCGAGGAAGATGGAATGGCTGGACCGTGAGAGGGCAGAAGTAGTCCGGAGAATGGAACGCGGTCGCGACCGCGCCAAGGTCGCGTATTCAAAGAATGAGGATGCAGAGATACTGTGGATGATCTCAAGGAGGATGGAACAGCTAGACCGCGAGAGGGCGGAATTGTCGAGAAAGCTGACTCAGAGTAAGGGGAAGGGGCGCAGTAGAACCCCATTCTCAGATGAGATAGAGGCAGAGGTACTACACAGAGGAGACAAGATTCCGACCATAAAGCCATACGACGGAAGAGGTGATCCGATGGATCATCTACATCAGGTCGATAGCATTCTGAACTTGCACAACTACTTGAGGAACATAAAGGCAAAGATCCTATCCACCACTTTAACGGGCGCTGCACTGGACTGGTTCGCTCGGCTGGAGGCCAGATCCATAACGGATTACGAGCATTTGAGGAAGAAATTTGAGAATCAATTCTCTAGCCAAAAGAGGATGAAGACCAACCTGCTACACCTCGGCGCTGTGCAGCAAAGGGAAAGGGAGAACCTCCGAGACTATATGGAGAGGTTCAACGACGAATTACTGACAAGCAAAGTAATGAAATCTCGTCAATACGAGAACGAAATGAATGCAGTGTCAGATATCAAAATACCGCACACTCTATCATCACGACAATAAAAATCAACAAGTTCTTAAACAACGAGATCACGCAGAGTTACAGATTATGGAGATAACAGAGAAATAAACATTTAGTTACAGAACCACGAATCTGAAATAGTCCGGGAAGGGATAAATTTGAATTACAGTAAAGGCAGCAAAACAGCTACTCCCACGAGGACCCTTCAGTCTTCTTCTCCACGACCTCAGAAAACATGTCAGGGTCGACCGGACTCTCTTCCACCTCATCTAGGCCACCAATCGGCAGATCATCATGATCATGCCTTGGGTTCAACCCACTCAACTCGAGGGAGTCCTTGAAACTGTCACTTCTCAATATTTGCCCTACGCAACCATGAAAAGCGACATCTCGAACATTCAAAATTAGACTTTGGAAGCTCGAGCTTTCCATAAACCTCTCCGCTCCGACCCGGAGGAGATCAGGACGACGTTCCTATAAATTGAACTCTATTAAGTACAAGAGGACAAAAAACAGAAACATATATCGTACACAAGATATATACCAAGTCCAAGGGAGCTAATTTGGCAGCGGAGAGCTCCAACGAGGGACGTTCGGTAGCAGCCTTCACCGCCGACACCTCAGCCTTCAGTGTTTCCAGCTCTTTGTTGACCGCGGATTCAAGCGCTTTTCCTTGATCGAGCTCAGTCACTAAGGTTTTGAAGTTGCCCTTCAACAAATCGTACTCCTCCCGGAGCGTACGACATGTCTTCAGTGCATCCTCTTTTTCAGCCTCCAACCTCTCCAACACCATGGCGTTGAATTTCCCCATCTTCAAGATGTCAGCCTCGAGCTCGGCAGCAACCGCGTCAGGGTCGCCCTTGGACTCGCGAATGGTCTTCAGGCACGAGACCGCCAGCTTGGCCGTCTGCACAATACAATGCATAACATGATGCTAAAACATTCGAATGAAAATGATAGAAGTCGTGTTCAGATACATACACTTTGGAACAGGTAAACGTTGCGGCGTATATTCTGGGCCCGCTCAAATTCTGTAAGCACCCGCACATTCGCAGGAGGAGGAAATGCCCGCATCATGCCCCGTATAGTTTCTGCTTCAGGAAATTCTACTCGCTTTGGGGGTTTGACGACACCCGCCTTTCGAGGGCCCGAACTCGAAGATGAATGGCCACTGTGGACATCTCCCTCACGAGACCTTTTATTACCTGATAGCCTACTCATGTCAATGACATGTTTTGCAATCGGGATCCCAAGAAAAATAGAGGCGCGACCCCCCAATATCGAGGGCTCCTGCAATGTCCCCTTACCCTTGTTGGTCCTGCCTGAATCGGTCGCCTTTACCTTGTCACTAATAAGGATCGGGCGTGAAGAACCCGACCCCACTAGAAAAGGCGCATCCGCGAAATCACCCAAGTTGACAGGGGTATTGGATTCTGAACCTCCAACGTCCTTGGTCAAATGAATATCGACCAACGATTCAGAACGTGGAGCGACATACTCACCGGAAGGAGACCTCGCAAATGGTCTCTCTCTTGCCACAACCCCGTCAGGTTGAAGAGCCACACCTCCTTGTTTCGAGGTCAACACCTCCAGGAGGCCGACCGCACCATCCGGGCCTCCCACCACATCAAGGATGTCTTGGCTAAGGGATCCAACCGTGGCAGGAACATTGCTAAAACGTTCTTCATTAACACGTTCAAGCACTACAGTGCTAGGGGGAGGTCGCTCGACTCCCGAAGCCTCTACCTAAAACTCAACGGTTGTATTATTCAGGTCAAAGCTAGACGCAGACCTTATTTCGGGCGCCACCACGACGGCCGCCATTTCTATTGGTTTCTGAGCTTCACGATCTGCTTGAAGTTTCAGCATCAATTGTCTGAACCCCATTCTAACGAAGTATCTCAGAAAAAGCTTATCTACCTGCAGAATAATCAGACTATCAGCATGAGGAAATAATAATAAATAATTTAAGTATCACGGCGAGGTCGAAACACATATCGGGGATCATGTCGAATATGATTACCGATATACTTACCGATGTGGTTACGCTAAACGACAGAGAAAATGCAGAAAACTATGAACTTCAGAGTCTCTTACAAGCCCTACTTATAGACGGAGGCCTTAACTACATCGAAATATACTTTCGACGTCATATCGAATATGCATTTCGACATCATGTCGAAGATGAGACCTGACATCTTACCCTACTACGCGAAGAATCGCGAGAATATAACAATAGCCCCGGCAACCGCATCACAATTTTCAAGGAACCCAGATACCAAGGGAACTAGAATTCAAACGAGGACCTCAAACTCGGTGTTCATCACAAGTGCACTCCCCACAAGTTTGATCTCCGTCGTTCGAACTGACGGGACGAAGGGTACAGGTAACCCAGAAATTTTAAATTAAATTTGTGAATCCTTATCTCTAAGACAAGAATCCCCAAATTGGGGGACTACATGATATGGGCATTTCCCGCATATTGGGCCAGGCCCAAACCAGGCCCATTTTGGAGCATATCGGGGATAACTTTCGATGTCATATCAGTAATCATCACCGATATGTTACTGTTGTCCCCGGATCCCGAGGTCTATAAATACGCGGTGCCCGGATCCCAAAACAAGCAATTATTGTCCCTCAGCTACCACGCGTCAGATCGAAATAAATCCCCGATATCCCTTTCGATATCTTATTCGATATCGGGATTATCACGTGCACCTCTGACACGTCACACCACCTCATCACCGATCTCACATCGGGGGTCATCCCCGACATCACATCGAAGGCAATCACCGACGTCCATTAGATCTATTTACCGATATTCCTCTCCCATCCAAGCTCGAAGCGTTGGGTCTGAGGTGTTCCGGACCTAGCCTACACGAGATACGTAGTGTAGGTCTGATTTGAGATAGGCTCGTTGTATTGCTAGATCACATACTTGTAACCGACACTCGCATATATATATATATATATATATATATATATATATATATATATAAAACGATCTATCGCCAAATCAGGTTAAGACCTAATGGTGGACGCTCAAACCGAATTTCATCAGATACTGATGGCTATTCACGGTACGAGCAAACCCGCATTGTTTTACATACATAAGCGTATTCAACTACATGAATTACCACTTCGATCTTAAGAACGTTGGCACTAACTTTCAAAGTTTGGTAGCCAATTTGTTTCACAACCATGTCCTTGTAGCTCTACATCGACGATACTCTTGCCGAAATCCTCAACACTAGCTGTCGTATTGATGTCCAATCACCAGTACAAGCAGCTAGAGATTGGATCATTCAAGGTTCTAGAAATAAAAAAAATCCAGATTGTCACAGGAAACGGTTGATCGAATGCAGGATCAGACACCTAGATATGATGTTAATGTATCTACAAACTTTAACAAGATAACTTATGCAGAAATGGTTTCTCAAAAAGCAACACGAAGTGATTTCAGGAATGATAATCAAAAGACCGCTGAGGAATGCAACCTCATTCAAGTAACTAATGCAAATGCCAATATCCCATTCAAACAAGTTCACATTAATCTTGAGTTACGTAAACGCATGCACAATCAATGAGAAGATGATATAATCATTAGAATTGGTGGCAAACCATGGTATTATACAACATTACAGACTAGGCTTGAAATCATGTGGAAACAACACAATGATTTTGATCTAGTGATCCGGAACATGGTGCTTATGTCCTCAAAGGATTATCTCATGTTAAGAGGGGAACGATCTTGTCTGAAGGTCATTGGTTACTTGCTGGAAGTTTTATGACAGTTATAAAGTGGTGTCCTAACTTCAAAGCAGACACTGATGAGATCAAAAGTACAATCTCAAGGGTTAGAATTCTGAATCTACCAATAGAGTATCTCAGAGATGCACTGATCCAATCTCTAGCTGCTTGTACTGGTGACCCTATCAAGATAGATGGAAACCCATACAATGCATTAGAGGCAACTTTGCTAGATTCTGTGTTCAACACCATACTGATAAACCCCTTGAAAAAGGTATGTGGATTGAGGGCAAAGTTTGTCATATTGTATATGAACATATCAACATTGTGTTACACACGTGGCAAGATTGGTCATCTTAAGAACAACTGTCCTGTAAATTCATCTTCAACATGATCAATGGAGATTGAGGAGAGAGTGGTTAATGCTGATATCAGTGAAGCAATGGATGATAAAGAGAAGTGGTTAACTGACAAAGTTAGGGAGAAGGAATATGGTAGTTGGATGCCGGTGAACATGAAGAAGAAGGGTCCTAATGGAGCTAAAGAGGTGAATTCAGTTAACTCATTTTCACACTCTCAAAGTCCTACTATAGTCAGAAAAGATAAAGGAAAAGAACTCATCAGGAATACAGAAAGCCACAACAAACTGATGAGTAAAGAGGTTAAGTCAAAGAGAATATTAGGGTTCAGTCAAAGAGAATTTCGGTCGAGAATAGTAATGACCGTTGTTATTGTCGGCCGAAATTCGGTTGGCAATATTAGGGTTTAGGGTTTACGGGTATTGGCGACCGATTTCCGGTAGGAAATAATATTCATATTCTTAATTCCACAATTTCGCTCTCTATTTTAGATAAATCATTGATTTAATGATCAAGTACATCAATATTAGTTATATATTACTGAAAAAGTAAAAAAAAACTAAATTTAGTTGCACGTTGATGAATCGTTTGAAGCGTCAGTTCATATTGTCACTTATAAATAGATTGGTATATGTAGCTACTAATAACGTAACTACTTACGATTATGTTAAACATATGTTAATATATATCACAATTAGCAGCTCTATACTAACGATTGTAACATATGTTAATCGCCAATTGAGAATACTCTATACTACGTATGATTAATATATATAAATTCCAACCTAACTTAACTTATATTATGTTCATCTATACTAATTTCATAATTAAAAGTACATTAAACTAACTAACTATTATTGCAATTCATGTATTTAGTGAGATTCTATAGTTATACTTAACAAACACATCAAGATTTTTCAAACGATCGGAAAAAAGTAAAATATACTCATTCTCCCGACCGAATTTTGGTCGGGAAAAATATTCAAAGTCATTCCCAACCGAAAATCGGTCAACATTTTCTATTTTTCCGGACCGATTATCGGTCGAGAGAAATATTCAAAGTCATTCCCGACCGATTTTCAGTCGGGAAAAATATTCAAACAAATTCTCGACCGAAAATCGGTCGACAATAATATTCAAGGTCAGTGCCGACCGAAATGCGGTCGGCATTGACCGCGTATCTGGGCAGCAAAAGAATTGCCGGCCGAATTTCGGTCGACAAATGTTGAAAATTTGGCGGGTAGGCCAAATTTCAAACTTTCCCGACCAAAATTCGGTCGGGAATACTCGAAAAAATTGGCGGAACTTGGAGGAAAATTAAAATTTTCTGAAAACTCAAATTTTTCGAAAATTTAAATTTTCCGAAAATTCAATTTTTTTCAATTTTTCTATAAATAAACTTCATTATTCTCCTCATTTTTTCTTCAACTTTCTCTTCATTTCAAAACTTTTTTTCTACAAACACAATTTATTCTTTCATCTTCAAACACTTTTTCCCACAAAAGCTAAATTTTTCACTTTTTTTTTTAACTTTTAACAATCATTTTTTCCATTTATATAAACACTTATTTAACTTTTTTGTGTTTTAGATTGGGCAATAAATCCAAAATTTAATTGCCCATCTAAAACACAAAAAAGCTAAAGAATGTTTTAGATTGGGTAATAAATCGAAAATATTTCAAAATATTAAAAATAGTAATATTCTGGTAATTATTAGCAGAATATTTTTTTTATTCTTACGAGTTTTATTGTCGACCGCACTTCGGTCATGAATAATATTTATATTATTCCCGATCGAATTTCAGTCGCGAATAATATAAATATTATTCCTGACCGAAGTGCGGTCGGAAATAATGTAAATCGTATTTTTGACCGAAGTGCGGTCCGGAATACGTCAAACACAAATCCCGACCGGGGTCCGGTCGGGTTTAGGGGCACCGATATTTTTGACCAATCGTCGGTCGGAAATACCGTTGCCACTATTCCTGACCGGAACCCGGTCGGGAAAAAAGTTACGGTATTCCCGACTGGGCATTGGTCGGAAATACCGAAACAAGTTTCTTGACCGAAGTCCGGTTGGGACGTTTCCCGACCGTACTTCGGTCGGGAATCTTGAGCCCGACCGACTTGCGATCGAGAAACTCCCGACTGATTTTTGGTCGGGATAGACCGGTCGGGAAAAACCTGGGCCAACCGAACTTTGATCGGAAAAAAATTTCCGAGCGAAGTAATGCCGATCGGCCCACCCCGCCTGAAAATCGGTCGGGAAAGGGTGATCCGGTCGGGAATGACCCGAAATTCTTGTAGTGAATACAGAACCAACAAAGACAATAGCAAAACCAATAAACAAGAAAACAAACTAAACATGTTCATTTTCTAACGTAACAAACCAATAAGTATCTGAAAACACCGAGTGTGCAAGGTCATGCGCTTCCTCATTATTTTGGCTTCATATCCAATGAAAGATAAACGCCGAATGATTTACTTTATATCTTTGTAGATCTCAGATCAGATTTGCACTTTTGGCGCCAATGTCAACACGACTCTCAATAGCATCTAAAGTCGCCAAATAACCACCTTTAAAAATCACCCTCTCCTCCACAAGAAATTGCCATCTGAACACTTGTATAAATCGTAAGAATTTTTGCGTTGAGGACACCAAGGTTGCCTTCTATTCAGCGTTTCACCTTTGCAAGGACATTACCTTTACAATCAAGTGTTAGCAGGCCAACCCCGATTGCTCCTTCCTCAACAAAAATCGCCCCATCAAAATTAATCTTGAAGTAAGGACGAGGAAGCGGTTTCCAGCCATCCAATTCCGATATCCCCTGCCCACTTTCCAGACCATGTGCTTCCATCCAATTTCGAGAGAACGACTTGTCAAAATTTACATTATCCATAGGCGTCGATTTCTTTTCTCCACCACTCTTTTATTCCTATCACCCCATACGCCCAACACACGACTGTGACCTTAAGAACCATCAATGCATCATACGAAGTACAGACTCTCTGAACCAATCCTCTAACTTCTTGTTATGCTTAATTCGAGTCGAACTTGGAATAAAAGCAAGTGCCTGAACCTTCCTCGTAATGTGCCAGAGAAACATTAGATGGAAAACATCTTCCAAATCCCCTCCACAAGCCATACATGTTGTCTCTATAACCATCCCTTGTCGAACCAAGTTCCAGTTTATTAGGAGAATATCTAAACAAAATCGCCACATGAAAGTTTTTTTTCTTTTATTACACCCTTTAACAGTCCAAATGAATCTCCAATCACGTGACACACTATTGGCTCCTTTTGGCGTGTTCGAAATCAATCCATGCGACACAATCGTATGATATGCACTACTAATAGTAAAAATATCGTTTTTAATATAATGTCAAATTCTCATGTCCTTGCTGCTCCTATCTCCCGACCACAATGACAAAATAATATTAGCATCGACTTCCTAAAACAAGTCCCTGACAAGTACTTGATCTCACCAGCCCGTGTATTGGCCAATAAGGTCGCAAACTTAGAGTTCATCTGTCTCATCTCCTCACGACGTGGTTGGTTTAAGCATAACACGTGGTTGGTTTAAGCATAACAGGTCTTGGTAGACATGCGCCAGTCCATGCTGCCACTAAATTCCCATTTCCATTTTTCCACCGCAGCCCTCTAGCCAAAATAGGGATCATCGCATAAATACTTCTCCAAGAGAAAGACGACACACTCTTGCATTTTTCTTCAAAAATCGAACAATTAGGGAAATATTTCACCTTCAAAATTTTCCCAACTAGGCTATCAGGATATTTTCGGATTTCCACGCTTGTTTCGTGAGAAGTGCTACATGAAGGCTCTAAGATATCTGAATCCCATCCCACCCTATTTTTTTCCTCGACATTATTTCTTCCACGCTACCCAATAACTTTTGTTGTTTTCCAAGATACCCCACCAAAACAGCCTTGCCATTGACTCTAATTCATCAATCAGATAGTCCATTAGTTTAAAACAACCCATAGCAAAAGTCGAAAGAGACTGGCCCACAACCTTGATCAACACCTCCTTACCCGCACCCAACAAAGTATTTTCCTTACACCCTTGATATTTTTTCCAAGCCCTGTCTTGAATATAAGCAGAGCACTCCTTATTCGTCTTACCCACAACCGCTGGGAGGCCCAAATAATTGTTGTGTTTACCAACCACAATAACGCAGAGTAAATCACTAACTTCTTTAGCCGTTGTGCCATCTGTTTATTTACTGAAGACAACCACTAATTTTTGAAGGTTTATTTCTTGACCCAAAGCTAGTGCATATCAATGAAGAATAAAGTGAAACTTCCCACCCACCTCAATCTTTGCCTCACAGAACAATAATGTATCATCTACAAACAATATGTGAGAAACAACCGGGGCAGTCTACAGACAGAAAGACCCTTCAACGTACCCCTCCTTTCAAAATCTCTAATAAGGCTTGAAAAGGCTGCAGTGACTAGTATAAATAGATATGGGGATAGGGGATCCCCTTGCCTCAGACCCCTACTCGGCCTAAGTTTACCCGTCTCACGACCATTTATGATAACGGAATAAGTAACAGACCGCACAGACTTCATAATTAAACTCAAGAAACTAGAATCAAAACCTAACATGCGTAGTATCTGATCTAGGAAGGGTCACTTGACTCTATCGTATGTCTTGCTCATGTCCAACTTAAGTGACACATATCATTTCTTGCCTGCTCGTCTGTTCTACAGAAAATGGTTAATTTCAAAAGCAACAAGAATATTATATGAAATAAGACGGCCTATAATGAAAGTGGACTGAGCATAAGACACAATACTAGAAAGGGAAGGTTTTATCTTATTTGCAATAACTTTTGACCCAATTTTAAAACTATCATTTCAAAAAGAGATATGACGGAATTGCGCCATAATAGTCGAATCATTGCATTTGGGAATAACAACTATATGAGTAAAACTTATAGAGGCGGTGCAAAGTTAGTAATGCCAGGGCCAATTAAATTCCAACATTTCTGGTAAAACCCCGAAGAAAACCACTCATGTGTATATTCTAGTTACTTGATATTGCCAAAGTAAGCAATTTCTTTTTATTATAATAGGTTTAATATCACATGGTGAGATATTAGACCGCGTGAAGATTTGAAATATATACATTAGACACTGAAACGTGTAAAACCTACGTGTAAAACCTTTCTTCAGTCTCTTATATAAATAATTTGAACAATAAAAGTGAATTTATGATATGGTCGGTTTCTATTAGAAACGTTCTTAAAATGAAATTGACCAAATCATTAAATTTTTATTATTTTCAGCCGTTTTTGTTTCTTAATGTTGCTCTTGCTTAGACTAAAAGTCCGGAAAAGTTTTTTTTTGTAGTATGCATATACTGATCATGCCTGAATGATGAACATAAGAATCTACGTACATATATATCTTTTTTGAAGCTTTCACCCGGATCAGATCTATACATTTCTAAATATGTAAATATATGTATTCGTATGTATCTATGAATACATATATATGTTTATATTGTATAGGACAAATTAATATTTCTGCTCTGTAACTATGCGTTTTTGAAGGAAATGTCCAGTAAGTTTGAGCTATTATAAACTGCCCCGATTTTGACACTGTTTGAAAAATAAATGCCCAGGCCCCGACACATCAGCAAAATCGCGCATGTGGCAGCTGACTCGGACCACTCGACACACGCCCGATTTTGTTGGGCATTTTTTAAAAAATTTTAAAAACTTAGTGGGCAGTTAATTTTCCAATTCACAAACTTATTGGGCATTTTTTATTATATTATTTGAATAATAATGGGCATATTTATAGTCTTTCAGAAACATATGGGGCAGTTACATTAAGTTAGATAATGTGCCTTAAAAGTTGGTTGATGAACCACTTATATATGTTGTTGTATTGTTCACTGTCTATTTTGGATCGTAACGTTATGTTGTGTTTATTGGATTCTGAAAATGTTTATGTAGTTATGTTTTTGGTTAACGTTGTGTTCGTTCGTGGTTTATTAGTTCTAATTAGTTGACAAAGTCTGTGTATCTGACTTATGAATTTGGTTAGTGATGTTAATGCACGTTAAGGCACATTATCTAACTTAATGTAACTGCCCAATATGTTTCTGAAAGACTATTAATATGCCCATTATTATTCAAATAATATAATAAAAAATGCCCAATAAGTTTGTGAATTGGAAAATTAACTACCCACTAAGTTTTTAAAATTTTTTAAAAAATGCCCAACAAAATCGGGCGTGTGTCGAGTGGTCCGAGTCAGCTGCCACATGCGCGATTTTGCTGATGTGTCGGGGCCTGGGCATTTATTTTTCAAACAGTGTCAAAATCGGGGCAGTTTATAATAGCTCAAACTTACTGGGCATTTCCTTCAAAAACGCATAGTTACAGGGCAGAAATATTAATTTGTCCTATTGTATATATGTATATATACATTATAAATATATTATGTATATATATACATATTATGTATATTTAATATTTAAAAATTTTAGATGCTATATGCGGATCCACCACTAAAATAAGGCCAAGCTTTTCCTTAGGCATTTCTAGCTCACACGTCCTAACTTATTCTCTAAAATTAGTTTCTCAATGACCGTTTCATAAACAATAATATTGACCTAATTGACTCTCTCACCAGCCTATATAAGTACATGATTGGCTAGCTTCTCTCCTATTCAAAATTTTCCTACCCAATTTTATATATGTGTGATTGAATAACATGGCAAAGGTCGCCACTCTTTGTATGACAGCCGTCCTCTTCCTATTGTTAACGTCATTGCAGGCCGACGCGCGGCCGGAGCCCTATTTTCACGACGTCACGCCCATGGAAACTCATCGAGGGGTGAGTTATCTACACATTTGTTTTGCAAATGCGTTTATACGTTCCTTCGCATGTGATGATTTATTTCATATACATTTGCATTGATGCCTATGTATATATTTTTTATCAATTAATTAAAATTCAGCAATTATTGGTTGATCAGGAAAATGAAGTACAAAAGGTAGATGTGGATCTGCTGGATAGGTGTAATGGCCTGGGTGAAGATGAGTGCACGATGAAAAAAACGCTTGATGCCCACCTTGATTATATCTATACTCAAAAACAAAAGCCATGATAGATTTTTTTATCATCAATTTGAAAATGTGACGAATCTATTTGTCATATATATAAGCGTACGTTTGCTACGTACGATGTTCTATAACCGTGGAATTCTGCCTCGTGAATGTTAACTTGTTAATTCGTTGTTATTGTTTATATATTGGGAGGCCTCAATTCACCAGAAAAGAACATTTTTGTGCATTGGAAAATGGTAATTTTTGTCATCGTACTTATCTTTTGTTCTTAAAGATATATATGTTGCTCTAATATAATTAATCTCTTTACATATATATTTTCGGCAACACTTCTATTTCATGCAATAATTAATTAATCGAGTAATTTAGAATTCCAATTTTTTTTTATTCTAACACCTATATACATCATCGGTCTTGATGATGGCCATGCATGTCGATGGACCAATACGTAAAGTAATCAGGTTCATTTAAATTGTTCGAGATTCATAATTTTGCGCGGAACAATAAATAGAGGAAGAAAGGAGAAAGCATTTATGCAGTTTTATTGTTACAAAAATATGGCGACAAGTGACAATAATATATTGAAAACAATTAACCGATACACTTGAGCAAGTGTATGAATACAGTGAACGTATTACCAGTGTTTTCAAAAGTGAACGTATTACCAGTGTTTTCAAAATCGGACCGGACATCGAACCGGCAAGCTCACTGATTCAAGATTTGATCGGTTGAAGCGGTCGAACCACTGGTTGAACCGTTAAATAGTGAGTTCTTAAAATAAAGTTTTTTAAAATGTTATAATATAAATGTTAGGTATTTCTATAACAAATCGTGATATTATACAATTAAAATGCCTTATTGTTGACATTCAAAATAATTTATGTTATATGTATATATGATATATATACAATGAATACCTAAATATAATTATATAGTTTTTCTTCCTTATTTTATTTTTTATTTATATGGGATTGACCCAAATATTTTATTATTTAAATTTACTGTGAAGCCCAATTACTAATTGAAAGCCCAAACTACTTTTTTTTAACAAAAAGCCCAAACTAGTTATAAGGATTAAAAAAAAACTAAATAAAAACTAACCTATTTTTTTCACTTTCTTTCCCCCGCTTTCTCATTTTCAGCTTTCCCCTCTTTCTCTTTTCACTTTCTTCTCTTTTTTTTTTTCCCTTTGAACATCCTTTCTTCTCTCTCTTTTAGTGTAAGCACTTCAATTCTTCATTTTTTTGTTTAGAAATGAAATCAGTGTGGTTGTTTGATTTAGATTTCTTCATTATCAAATCTGCTCCAGTTTCTTATAAATTTTTTTTTTGCCAAAGTGTCAGTTTCTTATTTTGAAAGGGATAAAGAAGAGAAAAAAAAACTTACCGGTTCACTAGCCGGTCCGAGTGATTGGTTTGATCCGGTTGACCCGGATTTTTGGGCGGTTCAGCTCGGTCAAACTGACCCGAAATATTTCCCTCATTTCGGACCGGAACAAGTGCCGAACCGCGGTCGGATCGGTAGGACCAGACGGTCCGGTCTGGTTTTCAAAACACTACGTGTTACAGAGCTAACATGTTGACAGTTACTTTTTATTTTTTTACAATGAAAAAGTCATAATTAATGCAAAATAACATTGTGATACAAGGAACAAGAGAACGAAAATACGAGTTACAACATTACTTAAATAACAAAAGTAAATGCTGCATTCATGTAGGACATGTGTCCCGTATACTGTATATTGGCTGGATGGTAGTAGCACTCGAATTGATCATAGATTCTGTCGGTGAAGCCCTAAGCTTAGCCAAGAAATTCGTTGTCTAATTGATTTCTTGATAGCAGAATGTACATGTGACACTATTAAACGCAGTTATTAATCTAGTCTAAATATCCCTCATAAGGCTGGTCAAATGTGCTGATGTTTCTTGATTCTTGGTAAGGCAATTGAGCATAAAGAGAGAATCTGTAGTAACAATGAGATAAGAAATCTGTTTGGATTATGCAAAGATCAATCCGTCACAGAGGGCCCAAAACTCTACTTGATTATTAGTGGTATGTCCCCCTGATGCAGAAAAGGCAGCAATAAAATGTCCAGACGAGTCCCTAATGATACCGCCTATTCCTGACAGTCCTGGGTTACCATTTGTCGAGCCATCAATATTAAGTTGTGCATAACTCGATGGAGGAGCGGTCCAAGTCATGTAGAGTACGATATTATGAGCCAGGGTAGTGGATTTTCGAGCTGTATCAGATGGCAATGAGTTATGTAGTTGATACATATAAGATTTGCGGTTTTTCTGGATGGTAAGTTGTTTAAACACATGCAAAGTCATTTCGTGACTTCTAGATAGACCAGGCGAGAATTGCCCAATGGTGGCACAACTTTAAAGGCATGACATAAAGATGTAAGAGGGGGGTAAGTTAGGCAAGATATTTTAGATTATAGGGCGGCTGGTGCAACACGAGTAGAATATGTGGGTAATTGTTTCCAGGTGTGGCTGGCAAAGAGGACATAGAGAGTTACTAAGAAGGAATGGAGTGAATAATCTGATTTTTGTGGGAGTTTTTCCATGGCACTATATCCACATAAACGTCTAACTCTCGGGTTTACAAAAAGAGCTTTTACGATTTTCCATGGCAAACGCGAAGAAGCACCACTTGTAATGTTGGATCGTAACATGGCATAAGCAGTAGAAATGGTGAATTTTCCATTAGCAGACCAAGCCTATGATAGAAAATATGATATTCTGCGGAAGTAGGTGTGCGACAGAAGTCAGATCCCATGTTCTAGTTGTGTGGTCTATCACCCGAACAATGTTGAGATTCGTAAGGTGGGGCGGGAGAAAAGGGAGGTATGTTGACAGTTACTTGAACTGACGAATTCACGCCCCATAATTTTTCTATTTCGGATATATGATGAAGCAAAAAGAATACAATATAGTATCAAATATTTAAGTGGATAAGACCGTGGGAATTAGACCTAAAAGTAAGACTTTGGGGGTGGGATTTTTGACTTTTTAGTCTTTTATAGTAACCACCTTTCAAAATTAATCATTTATAGTACCTCGGGTCATTTTGGTCCGCTAAAGTAACAAGGGTTTCATTTTTAGTCCTCCGGCGAGAATTCTTGATTAATTTGACCGGAATTAGGTCAAATTTGAGGATTTTTCAAATTTTCCTCCAAAATATTTTTATGTAATCACACATACACCCCAAATATTTAAATAATTATATTTATAATTTGAAATTTTTTGATATTTCAAAAAAAAAGGTTGGGACATATGTAGTTTTTGTCCTCAAAGGTTTTTGATTTCACTAATTTAAGTTAAGTTTTAGAATTTTATCTTCAATATTTATTAAAATCTTTTTAATTTTAGAGTTACATCATACATAAATAAATAAATAAAGAACTCCCACTTGAAATGATATAATCTAAACATACCAAATGTTGCCAATTCAAAATTAAAAATTCAAAAACTGAAACAATTTTTTATAGCATATTTTGTTGAATCCTAAAGTATTTTAATTTTATTGCATGTTATTTATAAATCAAAAAAAGGTATCCAATGAAACGTTTTTAGCTTTTAGGCTAAAAATTGAATGTTGAATACTATCTTAAAAACTAAAAAAATAGCAAATGATAGATCTTTATGAATTAAAAATATAATTAATTTTGTTATATATTATATAAAATTATTGGTAAATGGGTAATTATTTTTTAAAAAAAATTAATGCCTCAAAAACGTGTCACGGAGTTGAGAAACTTAGATTAATGAAACTAAATACTAATTCAATAGTTTCTAATTTGTTCACTAATGTAGCAGTTTTCTTTTTAAAAAAAATAAAATTAACAGGTTCATCTTCTTCAGCCCATCCCCCGCAACCCAAACATGCATCCGCCTCCATTCCCCAACCACCACCACCATCAAATCCAAACTCACCGCCATTCGATTCCACATCAAACTCAAACCGTAAATCCGAAATCCGATACCATCATCGAAATCTCTACCATTCTGTACAACCGACTTTCGTGAAACTTATAATTCCACTCTGGCGGCGAAAATCGTGCAAAACATCAAATTAGGCTTTTGAGGAGGAGCAAAATGAGAAGAAGTTAAAAAAACGATGAAGGTGGTGAGATTTTGTAGTGGGGGTGGATGATTTGGTGATGGAGGGTTTTGGGTGGGGCGAGGTTGGGTGGGGGGGGGGGGTATTGTGATGAAAAAGTTGACATTTTTTACCTATTATTATTTTTTTAATGAAGAGTTTCCTAGGATTATAACTTATTAAAAAAGTAAGTTAAATGAAGGGAAAATATTTTAAAATAATTTTTCATAAGTGAATATAATTGAACAATTTTTCTTCCTTTTTATGTTATTTTGCTAATTAGTAAACAATAAAGTTTTTTCTTTTAGGAATTGAAAAATAATATTTAACAGTTAACACTATACTTTTTTTTATTCACGATGCCACCAAGGCATCACGAAGACCTACCCCAATATCGATGGCCTTAGATATTGCACTCGATGTATGTAAAATGATGTCCCGCCAAATTTTTCCCGAGTCACGATAGCGACTTACAGAATACAGCTTTCGCGCGAAGTATGAGAGTTTTAGATAACTTCATGAATACGTCGTAGGGATACGATGTCCTAGCAGTCGCCTTATCAAGATACGATACAAATATGCTGCAACGCGGGGTATGAATACCCCCAAAAGTTCAAGATAGGATCTCCCACTCCCGAAGGGTAAAATTACTAGCTTCGCCCTCTAAAAGGATATCTGAGCACGATGGTCATGTGATCAGCAGGCCAGTAACAGTTGTCAGCACCCAAAAGATAGCTCTCATTGATAGAGCAAAGCTACTGAGCTCATAGGATTACATGCATATGATACTTGTCAAGAAACATACATGCATAAAGGCCACTTGTATACAACCCACTCCAATAAAAGGGAGAATAATAGAAGGAATAAAAGGAGAGGAGTTCTAGAAATTTTTTGCATACTCTGTAGTTCTTGAACTTAGGCAAGACGTTTCAACCCACCTCTAAATCAAGAAAAATAGAATAACTAAATGACTGTTAACAAAATGACGCCGTCTGTGGGAACGCCATGAAGTATTGCCTTTGAGTGTGTTCGAGAAATCTTATATACTGTACTATGGATAGCCCAGTAAATAGTACCAGTCTATTGGACCATCAGGAGTGTATGGAAGAAGGACCATCGATAACTCCCTCTCCACCTTGGACGGAACAATCCCTCGATCCATTTTCGAACGCATGCTAGAAGCAACCGCTCGAAGGACTCAACAAGAAACTGAATACTCTTATGAACCTCTTTCCTAAAAACCCTATCGAGAGCGATATGATTCGGAAGAGCATGAGTCTCAAAAAATACTAAGCCTCCATCGAGCCGCCTGATATCACGATACCCCCTCCACGTGGCAGGGAAGCAAGAACTTACTATGGGGACGATCGTGAAGGAGAACAACTCGATAACGAAAGGGCAAGAGCATCTTACCCTCGGGGTCATCAGTTGCCACCTGCACCCCTAGGAATGGATAACTATTTGTGGGATATGGTCAATAGCTTATGCAGAGAAATGCGGGACATAAAGAAGAATATAACCCCCAGAGTAGAACCCATGTATCACGGCTTTCCTTTCATCCTAGAAATAGCTCAAGCCTTGGTTCCATCGGGGATGCGACTTGCCAACCTCCCTATATATACACGCAATAAAGATGGGAGAGATCCACAAGATCATATCCATCAATACATAATTAGTATGGATCTAGCATTGGCACTGAATTTCGTTCTGTGTCTGTAATTTAAGACTACTCTAGCGGGGAGGGCTCAAGCGTGGTCCTCTTAGATGCACCCTCGCACAATATCCCACTTTGATCAATTGGCTTGCCTATTTGTACAACAATTCTCTTGCAACAGAAGATATCCTAAATTTGCCAGTCATTTGTTTACAATCAAGCATAGAACAGATGAATCCCTAAGGGACTACATGAAGCAATTTTCAGATGAAGCCCTAGATGGCCCGAATGCTAACCTTTCGATAGTAGCGGATATCCTCACCCAAGGACTTAGAACCGAAGACTTTTTTCGATACCTCATGGGCAACCAGATTAATAATATGAAAGAACTCATGGAAAATGCGGAGACGTACATTAATATGGAAGAAGATGAAAGTTCGAAGATTCGAACCGAGAACGATGACAATGAGCTTGAGAGGAGATCTAAGGACAAAGTAAGTGGATAGCGTTGAAACGTACCACTAAAGTTTTGTTTGTGACAATAATCAACAATTATACATTCTAACAACAACATGATATTAATAATGTAAAATTACACAAGACATCATATGCCTAGTTGTTGAATAAAGGGTTCAGGGTAAACAGTCGTCTATAAAGCGCATCAACACAAACTTTGTATCATGGACCCACTAATTAAAGAAGTGTCATCTAAAAGGTATTATGATTGGCCGGTCTCTTGTATGGATGACATATCAGTTAAGGAAATTCAGGTTCCGTGGGAGTTTGTAGATGTTTTACAATATAGACGCTTTTGGTTAGTCCAACTTAAGGATTTTAAGGTTCTTTCAGCACAAATAAAGTTTCAAGTAATGTTCTACTCTGATTTCAGTTTGAGGTTCGGTCTTACTTTAAGGGAGGACTAGTTGGAAACAAACATGTTATGGTCACGGTACATGAAGTTTCCATGCTACGCATCCATATCATGATTTATGTCATTCATTTAAAATGACATACGTGACCGTTGATGGGTCAAGTCACGATAAATGTGACAAAGACCCATTAGATCTTATGTTGGTATGATTGATGGACGGGATTGGTTATAGATACATTCGGTAATGATAGTAAATGAGCTCAATTTGGTTTAACATAATTATGAAGTTCACATACAGTCCAAGTGGGAGATTGTTGGATCTTTTATCCATAATATTGGATCGTTTCCAACGTTGGGCTTATATGTTAATAATTATGTGATACAAAATGTCATTAATAATAAGCCTGATAAAAGTGATCTAAAGTTCGGTTAAATTATGGGCTTAGTGTATCTAATAGGGTGTGGGCCTTTAATGGGTAGAGACTGTTGTAACTTGTGCTTCGATGATGGGCCAAAACCCAACTTACAAAATTAGTGCACTACGGTTTTGGTGACCTAATATTTAAAGGTGGTCATGGTTCCCAAATTACAAGAGTCGCTTTCTATACTATATCCCATAAATAGTTAGATCTAGAGAAAACTAAAGGAACTCTCAAGGGGTTCGTGCTGATTTGGAAAGCAGAAAGATTTAAGATATTGGGGAAGTAAAGCATGATTAATGTTGCCAATTATTGGGGAGAAGAAGTAAGAATATAATCAACATATAAAAAAAATTGTGCTTTTTCTTTAATGAAGAGATAGATGGCTAGCTACTTACAACTTTAACTTTTTTTATTTTGAGTCGACGATTTTCTTTTTAAATCGGTGTAATAACCACCCCAATTTTTAGCTATAATTTGACTCCAAACTAATTGTGAATTAAAGGTACAAAGTGATGTATTGGTTCTTATTTAGTAATTACATGGTGCAAGTAACCGAACTATGAGTCATATTATGATGGAAATCGGTCAAATGTGTGCCACGTCAGCTTTTTCCAGCCAATTTGGAAAATTTCGCCAAACAAATACTAAATTGGTGAAAAATTTGGGACTTAGGGACTAAATTGGTGGGTTGCCAAGTTAGATGACCAAATTGGCAACGACGCCAAGTTAAAGGACTAAGAAGATTTTTGCGCCCTTGCAAAATAGAATTCAGCCAGTAAAAACCATATACCAATAACCATGACCATAACCTCTCGCAAAGCACAATGACAATATTCTGTTACTCATTAGTAAATAATTTGCCATGGAAAAACGAAACATGACGAAACAGAAGTTATTGCAAGCACATACAACGTGCGTAGCCCAAATCTGGAAACTCTGATTAAGTTTTTATCCAATGAAAAAGTACAGTTTCATAAAAAAATGGAGGAACTGCGTTTTGGAAAGGGATTAATTTGGTGTATTGTTGTCTGTCTTCATCCAGAGACTGATCCTGATTGCCTTTCGTGACTTATTGGAACCCGAGATTTGGGGGACATTGGTAGAGATTCGTCTGTTTTTCAGGGCGGTTTGTGCCTAAGAGGTTTCGACCGGTGATATGGAGCGATTGGAGGAATCATTTATTGTTAATATGTGCAAGATGGAAATGATCTTTTCTCCTTCATTTTTTGACTCTATGGAACATTTAGCCATACATCTTCCGTACGAGGCTAGAGTTGGAGGTCCAGTCGACTATAGATGGATGTATCCATTCGAGACGTACATTTTGATATTTTTTTAAATGATTATCTTTTATATTGTATTAATTCTTTGGACGAATTATTATTTATGCCCTGTATGTTTCTCTTTTTTTTGGAAAATGCCCGTTATGTTTCCAATTATATGAAAATGCCCCGTAACTATGCATTTTTTTGGAGAAATTGCCTTTTGCGTGCCACATGTGTATTTCGGCCTACGTGGCATCCACCATGGCTGCCACATGTGTTTTTTTTGTCTATGTGGCTGCCACATGTAATATGTTTAAAATAAAAATATATTTATATCCATAATATATATAAATATATAAAAAAAATATATCTTTATGTATTAAAATATATCAAATATATATAAAAAGGAAAAAAAATCATAAATATCATTTTTAATTACTGAAATTAAAAAAAATCTTTTTTTTACTGAAATTTAAACCAAAATCATTTTTTTACTGAAATTAAAAAAATAATTAAAAAAAACCCCACCCCCGTTCACCCACCACCACCACACCCGTCAACAACCCCCCCTCCCCCCCCCCCCCCCCCCCCGCTGCAACTCGCCGGTTGCAGCGGTGGCGGGTTGCAAGTGGTGACGGCGTCAATTGACGCCGCCACCACTGCTGGTGGCGGGTTGCAATCGACGCCGCCACTGCAACCCACCACCAGCAGTGGTGGCGGCGTCAATTGACGCCGCCACCGCGGCAACCGGCGAGTTGCAGCGGGGGAGGGGAGGGGGGGGGGACGGGTGTGGGGGTAGGGGGTGAACTGGGGTGGGGTTTTTTTATTTTATTTTTTTAATTTCAGTAAAAAAAAAAATTTTGGTTTTAATTTCAGTATTTTTTTTTTAATTTCAGTAATTAAAAATGATATTTATGATTTTTTTCCTCTTTTTATATATTTATATATATTTGATATATTTTAATACATAAAGATATATTTTTTTATATATTTATATATATTATGGATATAAATATACTTTTATTTTAAACATATTACATGTGGCAGCCACATAGACAAAAAAACACATGTGGCAGCCACTGTGGATGCCACGTAGGCCGAAATACACATGTGGCACGCAAATGGCAGTTTCTACAAAAAAATGCATAGTTACGGGGCATTTTCATATAATTAGAAACATAACGGACATTTTAAAAAAAATGGAAACATACAGGGCATAAATAATAATTCGTCCTAATTCTTTATCTAATCTATCAGTTTTATGAATTAGGTGGATGTTCGACATGAAGGGTTCAATATTGAATAAGGCGAGGGTGGAAGGATCCATAGCCAATTCATACCTACTTGCAGAGTTGTCCAATTTGTGCTCTCAATATTTGGATATCTATGTTCAGACTAAATATAAAAAACTCAACAGGAACGAGAAGTTAGATAGCACGGAGTGGGATGATGAGCTTACAATATTTCATAAGAAATGGGTGCCAATAGGGCCACTAAACAATATGCGACACTTGACTTCCGATGAAATGGAGCAAATAGAGCTTTACATGCTACTTAACTATATAGAGCTTGATGAATGGGTCGAGTAAGTTAATGTTATTTGTCATTATGACATGATTAAAATGCTTTAATGACGAATGGAATAATAACTTACGAAAATCCCCCCCACGGGTCATTTGAAGAAGAGGAGTGTGGTGGACTCAATCCAATGGAGATTCAATCCAAGAGAAACCACAAGCAGACGTATTTATGTGGCCGCAACGAGAGCGACGTACGAATTGATCCTCTAATCATTGGTCCGGTTAATACAATGGCTACCTACGATGGATACATTGTGAATGGGTTCAAATTTCACACTAAGATGACTTTGGGCCCGAAGAAGAGTGATTTTAGCGGTGTTTATGTGAAGGAGGACATGGGAGGATCTGATGCTATCAACTTCTACGGAACATTGAAAGACATAATACATGTGGAATATTGGGGCAAAATTAGACCCCTTTACATTATCTTGTTCAAATGTGTTTGATATGATATAAACGCAGGTACGGAGGAGCACTCGATGTACAAGTTGGTTGACAACTGAAGCCGTTTGTCTTTGCTTACCAAGCAAAACAGGCGTACTATGTCCCCTACCCAAAGAAGACGATGGGGCGTCCAGGACGTAGAGGATGGTTGGTTGTATCCATTATTCTTGCCAGGCACATAATCGATATGTCATCAGTTGCTGAATCAAACGATATTGAAGCGGGGATGCCGAACCAAGTGCTGCATGAGAATGCATCTGAAGGGTTGAACTTATGTGTAGACCTTTCCTTATTCAATATGGATATCCAATTGGCCGACGAGGGATTTGATGTGGTTGACGATACCACTATAAAGAAGGAGGTCGATAAGGGCATAGAGGAAGATGAAGAGAGAATGGGTGACTCAGAGTCGGATGATAATATGTATGATTAGCGTGCGATTAAGTTTTATAATAAATATTGATTCGCGCCTTTTGATTCATATTATAGTTTGTATTCGTGTTGTGAAAGATTATTGGTTACAAATTTAAATTAGCAAGTGTACTAAATCCAATTGTGATTAATAAGTACAATAAAACTAGTACTAATATAAACATTATTGAATTACAAATAAACATGAAATCCACACAAATATAAATTCATTACGGAATAAACATGAAATTTCATAAACATAAAGACATTTGTCCAAGCATTTAACGAATTACATAAACACAACAAGAGTAAACAACAACTACATAACACAATATTCATTACATAATAAAAAACAACAACTAATATTACTAGTCCTCGTAATCCTCGTCAGTAAATCCAAAGGTATCGGCATCATCACCACCACCACCCTTGTCACCATCACCAGCAAGATCGGCGGAATCACCACCGAGAGTGTTATCAAGATCGTCATCCTCATAGTCATCCTCGTACTCAGGCGCATACATCGGAGCATCCGAAGCCGAATGAGCAAATGGATCACGAGGAAGGGTGAGGGTCGGGCCTGGGGTGTCGGCATGGGACCCTGGTAGGTTCGGCAAACATTTGCCATGAATCCAGTAGGAAGGGGTCTAGGAGGAGTACATGTCGCATCGATGATGTGTTGGCTCAAGTGCTCGATGTGATTCAATAGGACGCCAACCCTCCGATCAGTAGTCGTCCTAAGATGATGGTTCTCCCCCTCCAAGGTCCTCGAGTAGGCTTGTGTCAAGTCTGGCACCTTCTTCGTCTGGAAACCAAAAACATCGTGATGTGCCTCCGAAGGCAAGCCCACAACCTTCCCATTTTTCACTCATTCGGATGCCCTACCCTTCAACTCTGAATCGATGAAGGGCCATTTAGCCCGATCCGCCTCGTACCTCTCGATCATCAAGTCTATGTAGACCTCCTGTTCATTTTGATCGATTAATTAGTACATAATTAATAATGCATATGTTAATATAAAATTAAAAAATAAATTACAAGTCAAATACTTACGTAGATAGCCCTAAACGCGGGGTCTAGCCAAACGCGCTGATGTGGAGCTCCCTGCGGCAGCTCCTCATGAGCATGTGTATGCTGATATCGATATATCTCATCGTGTTGAGGTAGTGCGGCATCCTGAGGTTTCGAACGCCTCTGCATATTGACATAAATTTTTTGATAAACTACATAATTTTAAGATAAAGATTATTCGTATTGAATCAGATTTAATAAGACTAAATGACCCACTAGCATGAGTGCCTCGTGGACGACGACACTGCTCAGGGGTCTCTCCTCCTCGCCTTTTCCTATGTCCTCTCTCCGATCACCGCATATGTGCATCTGACTCCCAATGATCAACAAAACCAGCCTCCAACTTGTCGTTCATCCACCCTGTCTTTAGACGCCCCGCCCACTTCGGATCATCGCTCTTTGCATAGTAGTTCTTCTTTGCATCTTTCGCTTCATCGGCTTATCTTTAACACCGGCATGCATGTCACAGTAAAATATCTTCAGACGGATGAGTTTTCTAATATCCAATGATTCCAACATAGTCTCCCCTTCTTTTGCATTATTAAATGTGCCCGAGGTCCGGAGAGACAACAAAATTTCATGCTCCTAGAGAAGTCTCCTTGCGCCATGAAGTATGCTAGCATATTTTTCCATTTCCAAAAGTCCTGAGCGGGGGAGCTTCATCTCTTCCATTGCCACAAATATTCTTGTACCTATTTCTTTATTTCCTCTATACTCTTTTCTTCTGGGCTAGGTTTATTTGCATCGACAAAGTACATTGCTTCTTCCGTGAAATCATCGGAAAGCGGCGGCCACAATACCAGAGTGCGTGTATGGAAATCATATGTTTTATCATTTCCAAGAACTCCACTACGTCCCCGACCCCAAGACCAAAGTTTATACCCAAACTCTGCAACAGGAACAGTATGTGCAGCACCACATAAAATTTGGATAGGCTCTGGAAATCTGGAGTCGTGCATTCCATTTCGAGGAATATCTATAGGAAAAATAGCATCACTAGCATCCAGCACATTAAACCTAGCACCCGACTACATACCAAGGCCTTTTCTCATTCCTCAAAACCATACTTCTCTAGAAGACAAGGCCAGACTTGTGAGAAATAAGCCACAGTCGATGGAGAGAAAGAACGTGTTTTTTTGTAAACCTTTTACAAGTTCAGGAGAAAGATAATTTTGAGTGGTTCCGTGGCCAAGTTGCCCTTATTCTCCTAAGACAAATGTCCAGCACAAACTTTCGAAAGTGTCGTTTGGTTTCTTTCTCTCAGATAATAAAGCCGTATGAGAGACTCCACGTGCTATTTCGTATATCTCCCACGGAGAGTCGGCACTAAATGTTTCAATGACTTCGGGGTACAATCTGCTTTCTTTGTCTCCTATACCCAACTGCCCGTGATTGTTACCACCCCATGATTATTAGATCACTTCCAGCATTTGTTTCTCCAGTGGTTACTAATGCCATGACGTGCTCATTTCCACATGGCACCTTAACAACAATGCGTCCATTAAAATTCAAAACTTTAACGGGAGATGCACTACTTATAACTGAAAAATCTCCTTCATCTGACTTGTTTTGGGTAGGATGGGGAGAATTGGCCCACATCCATAATGCTCCAAGACTGTCGATTGCCAATGACATCATTCCTCCAGCTTCAATTGAAGATATCTGGAACAAATTGGAGCCCTTGTAGACGAGAAGGCTGAGTGATGATCTGAAACCAAACTAGATCATGTTGAAGAACCAGGAGGTACTAATCCAGAAAAACCAACTAACAAGTGAGGCTCCAAATAATTTTCTTCAATGACACCAATTTGTCCATCCATATAAGGTTCAAGGAACTTCTTCAGTTTTGACGGATATCGCACAAAATCATTTTTTCAAGAGAATAGTGCATAACATGTATATGTTCAAACAAGACTCAATAAAAGATACAGATACCGTGACCCCAACCCCACACTGATCCATCATCTGTCTTTGAAGCCAATAGCAAAAGCAAGAAACTACTTAGAGAAAAATTAATCAACAGAGATAATTCTATGTACTGATACTACAACCAATACCTAATTACATATGAACTAATCTATTCCACACATTGAAATCAGCACCCGCTCATAATTTTAAACACAACAATTCAACCCAAATTCATAGGACTGGAAATTGTCCAAGCTAACTAAATCCAGATCACATCAAATACTAAACAGATCACATCTTTACCCTACTAAATACTATATTGTACGAATACGACAATAAAGGTACGGTACTATGTAGCTATTGTTTTCAATGTGTTCCTTAACTGCCATAGATAATGAGAGAACAAAATACATTATTAGATAACGACAATAAATTAAAATGCAGCATGAAGAATAATGGAAGGTACGTAAATTAGATTAAATCTTATGTCCAGCATTTGAACCAAGCAACATATAATTTTGCAATGATCAACCACCAAATTAAAATACAAATATATTATATATAGGGATAAATGCATTAATCCCCCTGAACTATGCACGTTTTTGCGTTTTCGTCCTTAAACTAATTTAATAAGCGTTTCCCCCCTAAACTATACCAATCTGTGCGATTTGCCCCCTGGCCGGGTTTTCGGCTATTTTTGGCCATTCTTGGCCGGAATTTTTCTCCTTACCCGACACATATGTGTTGTACTAGATGCATTTTAGTAGTTGATGACAAAAAGTAGCAAAAAAACACCTCGAACGGGACATATTCCGGCTAAAATGTGATTTCCTCTTCAATGTATTTTAGCCGAAAAAATTCCCGTTCGATGTGTTTTTTCGCCTACTTTTTGTCATCAACTACTAAAATACATCTAGTACAACACATATGTATCGGGTAAGGGGAAAAATTCCGGCCAAGAATGGCCAAAAATAGCCGAAAACCCGGCCAGGGGGCAAATCGCACAGACTGGTATAGTTTAGGGGGAGGAAACGCTTATAAAATTAGTTTAAGGACGAAAACGCAAAAACGTGCATAGTTCAGGGGGTTTAATGCATTTATCCCTTATATATATATATGTATATATGACAACCTTTTAGACAGAAGTTCTTGTAAAATTAGTAATTTAAGAACAAATGCACAGTGAAGGGAAATCATGTTTCCTTCATACGCTCTTATGATGCAACAAAGAAATTCGAGACAAAAGGAAGAAAGAAATTCGGGACAGAAATTCACGTTAATGCAAGAGATTTCCGAGAGAGATTTTCGGGAGAGATATACGAATAAAAATTATTTGTTATTTATGTGGGGAAATCACCTGCTCATAATATGTTGGTCTGACTCGAAAGTAACTCGGCTTTGACTCAAAAGGCTTTAGTAATTAAGTTCTCAAAAACTCATGGTCCAAATTCTGGTATCGTACGGTAGAAGTGGTAAGATGGCGTATAAATTTCGAGAAAACATTTCGGTATAGCGGTGAATTAAACTAAATTTCGAGGCAGGGACACGATTAATGAACTTCAGCGCAATCAAATTACTTTTGGTATAGGTCTACATATTTCGATACAAGGCATTTTCGAGTGATCAACTTCAACGCAAGGCTAAAGGACCGTCATGACCAGCCTTAGAAAGCTTCGACATGTATTATGCCCATGTTTTAAAGTTCGTAACATTGACAAACAAAATGACAATACTACGAACTGGGGGACTACTGTATGGCCATAATTTGAGCATGCCACGTGGCACCAATCAAACGCCGGTATTCAATCGAATAAGACAAAACACATTAAAAATGACTAAGCAAGGTTCACTCAAAAACTATGTAGAAATATATGTCCATAAATCTCACTTTCGGGACAATATTTTGGGTTAGTGGTACTTTCGTGACAATGTTTCGGGTTAGAGGTACTTTCGCGACAATGTTTCGAGATAACTTAATTTTGAGACAGTGTAATTTCGACATAAGCAATTTTGGGTTAGGCGTGATTTGTGGAATCATGGGCGGATTTGGCGGTTTAATTTATGGGTCTCATCTACTATATAAACTCTTCACCTCTACTCATAAATGTACATTCATTTTTCACTTGTGCTAAACCAGAGCTCCACCTATAACTCGAAACCCCTCACTAGTTTCGGGATTCATGTTAACCCGAATCTTGTCTCTTGTGCCTAAGGGAAATTTTGAGAGATAGAGATATTTCGAGACAACTTGGTTTTGAGATAGATAAATTTCGTGTTAAGCACTTTCAGCACACAACATATCACCCGAAATGCGAGACACTTCGATATTACCCGAATTTCGAGACACTCTCAGATCAACCGAAATTCGAGACACTTTAAGGTCACCCGAATTTCGAGATACTCTGAGATAACCCGAAATTCGAGACACTCTTTGGTCACCCGAATTTCGAGATACTCTACAATAAACTATATTTGAGATCATGTTTCCTGAGACACTTGTCTTATGGCTAAATAGAAAAAGTCCATTTTTCTCAAAGTACATCTCATTTTTTTTTGTTGTATTTGATCTTATTGAGTATGATGTATGGGGCCATTTTCTATGCCCTCTAGCTATTCATGGCCGTAGGATTATCTTAAATGTTGTTGATGATTTAGAACATGTACATGGGTTTTGTTAATGAAACATAAGTTCGAAGTGTTTACTCACATGACTCACTGTTATAGAATGGTTGAAGTCTATTTTTTGTTAAAATAAAAATCCTCATATCAGATAATGGTATTGAATTCATTTAAAATATTTTTATACTGATATGAGTATTTTGTAGAGAGCCCTATTATTTCTTAGAATCATTGTTGGACTAATTGTTGAATTACTTACTGAATGGGTAACGTGGTGATATAATAATAATAATAATAATAATAAAAGGTATTTAGATTTTTTTCTTGTCTAGGATTAAAAAAGCTTCAGGCTTGTAATATCTAACACGTAATTTTGGTTTCTGCACACTGTTACACACACATTTACGGGAAACAACTGGCATTTACTAAATTATCCTCAAGGGATCTAGAAGAATCAAAATTCGAATGTAACAAACAAGAATTCGAAATCGCCAAACCTTCGCTCAGCGTACGGAAATGAGCCCACACGGTTTCTCTTTCACCGTTTATTGACATATAATTAATGGTGCTTAATCCATGTCGCCGATTGCACTGTAAACCGTCGGATGATAATTCTGATCGACTATTATTGTCAACCAAGGAATATATACAGTACGGATACAATGGTCCAATATAAAGTACTCCAGTAAACTGAAATGACGTATATAAGGGAGTGCATATATATTTAATTACTAGTTATTAATTAGGCCATTTTTTTGGGACTAATACTGTGAAATTTAATGCATGCGTCAAATATGATTACAAAATAAAAGCTTAAGTTGATGACATGCCACTTACGTCTTATTGAATTCAATGAGAAACTCGAGATATTGGTTTATATATTTTGCACTGTGCCTTTTTTTTTTCTTGAACTGGTGAAAGCATCTAGATCATTTATACAATTAGTAATTTCTCAAAATAAAATTAGCCTATTATGTAATGACGTCTATACAAAAAATAAATAAATTAGTATGGCGGTAATACCATCAACAATCTAGTAACATTGAAATATTTATAAAAGTAAATTATAGATTATTGGAATAAAAATACCTCGTGATTTATATAGATGTCATTAGATAATAGAATTTTTATTTTATGTTCGGTCTAGTATAGAAATCTGCTTTTTATCTTTTATCTTTTTGTGCTACAAGAAGAAACAAATCATTAATTTTTAAAAATTCAACAAAAATTACGTTTAATCACCTGAAATGTGTTAACAATGTATCATTCAAATTTAAAGGATTTGATTTGACTTACTTGACTAACAAATTCTACTTCATTAATACAAAATAAACGAGTTTGATTTGATGAAACCTGGAGAGAGATATGGTTCAAGAGTATTTAACAATCTACATAATTAAATCTAATTGAATTACTTCAAGTTCTTTATCCATAAACTTTTATTTATATATATGAACAATTACAAACATATAGGCTCGTCCACAGCGTTAGAATTTACGGAATTACGGTTACTTATTAGCCCAACTAATTAAACTCAATTAAATACCAAGTTAAAACTTAAACGTGTTAAGCTTGATGAAAGCGTCGAGATATATTATTGTTTTACAAGTGTTAACTATATATACTTGATTTTGCTACGTAATTTAATTTTCCGCATAAACAATTGTCCGCTACAACAGGGGGCCGCGCGACAGTACCGATACAATGGTCCAGTATCAAGTACTTCAGCAAACCGAAAATGACATATATATATATATATATGTATATTTAATTATTAATTAGGCCGTTTTGTTTGGGACTAATAGTGTGAAATCTAATGAATGCGTCAAATATGATCACAAAATAAAAGTTTAAGTTGATGACATGCCACTTACGTCTCTTATTGAATTAAATGAGAAACTCGAGATATAGGTTTATATAGTTTGCACTTAGGCCTTTCTTTTTCTTTCTTGAACTGGTGAAAGCATCTAGATCATGAATGTAAACAATTAGTAATTTCTCAAATTAATCATTTTCAAGGGTCCAAATAAGTAAAAATAAAAGGAAAATGTGGAGCGGGGAGGCTATAAGATATTGGAGCTCAAACCCGCTAGCAACCATCTAACATCCTAATTATAATATGATGCACTGATATAGATCTTTGAAAATTATTTAATTAAGTGCAACTGTTTGAAGTAAACATATACAATATCATCAGTGACATTAACATAAAAACGAATTCTATTCATGTCAACTTTATTTAATCAATCGAGTTACCAAACTATCCTTCTACATACAGTTCCATGTAGGTCACGATTACGATGCAACGGCGTGTTTTATGAAAGATATACTTTTATTAATTTTCAGAAGCTTATAAATTATAACATGTTTCAGTTTCATATTAAAAATACAATATACGTAGTTTCTATAAAAAATAAAACAAATTATATTTAGCACCAAATATGAAAGGTGAACGTATGGCCATATTTTGAGCATGCCACGTGGCACCAATCAAACGCCAGTATTCAATCGAATAAGACAAAACACATTAAAAATGACTAAGCAAGGTTCACTCGAAAACTATATAGAAATATGTCCATAAATCTCACTTTCGGGACAATGTTTCGGGTTAGAGGTACTTTCGGGACAATGTTTCGGGTTAGAGGTACTTTCGGGACAATGTTTCGGGATAACTTAATTTCGAGACACTGTAATTTCGACATAAGCAATTTCGGGTTAGGCGTGATTGGTGGAATCATAGGCGGATTTGGTGGCTTAATTTATATAAACCCTTCACCTATACTCATAAATGTACATTCATTTTTCACTTGTGCTAAACCAGAGCTCCACCTATAACTCGAAACCCCTCACTAGTTTCGGGATTCATGTTAACCCGAATCTTGTCTCTTGTGCCTAAGGGAAATTTTGAGAGATAGAGATATTTCGAGACAACTTTGTTTTGAGATAGATAAGTTTTGTGTTAAGCACTTTCAGCACACAACATATCACCCGAAATGCGAGACACTTCGAGATTACCCGAATTTCGAGACACTCTGAGATCAACCGAAATTCGAGACACTTTAAGGTCACCCAAATTTCGAGATACTCTGAGATAACCCGAAATTCGAGACACTCTTTGGTCACCCGAATTTCGAGATACTCTACAATAAACTATATTTGAGATCAAGTTCTTCAACTTGCGCTACATACAACTCCCGTGTACTGACTTGAGCGTCGGAGTGCCTTCGCGGGGTCAACCCCGCCTAGTTCACGTGTCGTGTTTTCAGTGTAGGTTTCTCGAACTCAAAGCTAGCTTGGGACCAATCAGGAGCACGGCTAGTCTGATGTGGAGTGAGTAGTCAGCATACAAAATTACCCCGCATCAGTGAACATCACATTCGTTGTATTCTCATTATTTTGCCATGTAATTTTTTCGTTCAAACATAGAGTGTACATATTGCGGTGGTGTCATATGCATTTCTCCAAAATACATAGAAAAGTTATACTATCCATCTCAAATGTTATACAAACATGTATCTTATGTAAAACGCTGATATGCACCCATTTATTATGTCGGGTAATTCTAAGATCCTAAATGTGAAAAAAATAATAAGCAAATTAGATCCCAGTGTCATGTTAAATAGCCAATAGCCAGATCAATATCTATTATGAGTAAATAATAATTTAGTTTTTAGAGAAGAAAAACACTCATTCTCTCTCGATCGTTCTTTACAAACCCGAGGCACTCTATTAATTTCAATCGTATAATATGATATCATTTGCGCATCGATCCTGCTTTTCGTTTTAAATCTCTGATTATATGCTCTTTGTGAATATGTACATACCTGATTCACTTCATTTCTCAGTTTTTTCCCCCTTTCGAAACCCTATTTTTTATTTAGCCTGTTTTTTTTCTCTTTGGTCCTTATAATGACAACTCCTGCAATTGACTCTACTACTTCTAGGACAAAGAACCCCTGTTAAGACTCTATGTTTGTTTACTTTCTCAAAAATCAGGATTTCAGTGGTTCCTCCAATATTGGTGACAAGTTATTTGGTCACAACTATGTCTCTTGGGCGGTTAAAATGGCGCTCACGATTTACAATAAGCTCTGATTTATCGACGGTTTGCTTTCTATGTTGTCAGACCAAGATGTCTTCAACGCTTGTGTTGGGTGCTTTCCAACAACCTCGTCCTCTTATGGCTTCTTAACTCGGTTACTAAATAAACTCGCAATACTCTGCTTGCTTTCGATCTTTGGCCCGAACTCAAGATCCGCTATGGTCGTACCAGCATATCTAAGTTTTTTTCCAACTCCACAAGTCACTGTTCACTCTTAGTCAAGGTAATCTCTCAACTATCACGTTTAGCAACTCTTTAAGGCCTATCTAGGATGAATACGCTAATCAACGGTTTATGGTGGTTTGTGCACGTGGTCTTTGCTCATGCGATGTGAATAAGGATATGCTTGATTTACAACAAACCAAGTGTGTTCTCACCTTCTTGATTGGGTTAAACGACTCATACTCAGTTGTTCATTGTTTGATTCTCAAGTTATCACCTCTCCCTTCTCTATGAAGGGTTTATGATATGTTATCACAAGAGGAGGTTCAACTCTCTCTGCATTCCACTTCCCAATCTTTTGAGCCCCTAGCTATTTTCAGCCGCTCTAACAATCCCTCAGTAACTTCCAAACCCCCACGGGAAATCCTCGGTTCTCTAAGCATCAAAATCGTGACAAAAAGAAGCTTAAAAGTATGTTTTATGGGTTTACTGGTCACATTGTGGACCGTTGCTTTCACATTATAGGTAAACCCTTGGTTGGTAGGGCGCCCCACGAGAAGAAGGCAAGCTCAAGTCACTTTTGGTCCTTAAGCTAACTCTGCGACTCACTCTAAGGAAGTGAATATGCCTGAAAACTTCACCGATGCACATGCTGACATTTCCAACAAGTCCTTGTTTGAGTAGTTTCGGGCATTCAATAAGTCTCATGAACCATCCTCTTCAGTCCCTCAACCCACTGCTGCACCATATTATGTTGCCACAATTACCTCCATGACTGATATAACATTTTCTTCCCCTACTTGCTTACCATCTCATAATGACATGTTCTGTAGAACTCATATAACTTGGACTCTTGATACTGGGCAACTCGTTTTTTTTTTTGCTCAATCTGGCTGTTAAAACTCCTTTTCATTTACCTACCAACAAAGTGATTTGGCCGCTGCCATTACTGATGTTAAGTTACATGACTGTTGTTTTCAAGGATGCATTTCTTGTGCCTCGCTTTGCATAAAACCTGATTTCTCTCTCAAAGTTAACTCAATTTTCCAACCCTTCTTTACATTTTCTCCCTCTGTCTGTGTTATGTAGGACATTGGCACAAGGGGATGATTGGTTGTGCTAAACCCTGCAATGGTCACTTTATTCTCGACATAAATAATTTTTCAAATAAGTCCCCATGTAATACTACTATATCTAAAGTGAATCATGTAGTTCGTTTGTGGCACACCAAACTATAATTCTCATGTTTCCTGAGACACTTGCCTTATGGCTAAATAGAAAAAGTCCATTTTTGTCAAAGTACATCCCATTTTTTTTTTGTTGTATTTGATCTTATTCAGTATGATGTATGGGGCCATTTTCTATCGCCTCTAGCTATTCATGGCCGTAGGATTATCTTAAATGTTGTTGATGATTTAGAACATGTACATGGGTTTTGTTAATGAAACATAAGTTTGAAGTGTTTACTCACATGACTCACTGTTATAGAATGGTTGAAGTCTATTTTTTGTTAAAATAAAAATCCTCATATCAGATAATGGTATTGAATTCATTTATAATATTTTTATACTGATATGGGTATTATGTAGAGAGCCCTATTATTTCTTAGAATCATTGTTGGATTAATTGTTGAATTACTTACTGAATGGGTAACGTGGTGATATAATAATAATAATAATAATAATAAATAGGTATTTAGATTTTTTTCTTGTCTAGGATAAAAAAAGCTTCAGGCTTGTAATATCTAACACGTAATTTTGATTTCTGCACACTGTTACACACACATTTAAGGGAAACAACTGGCATTTACTAAATTATCCTCAAGAGATCTAGAAGAATCAAAATTCGAATGTAACAAACAAGAATTCGAAATCGCCAAACCTTCGCTCAGTGTACGGAAATGAGCCCACACGATTTCGGTGCAGTCTATAGTGGGGGGATACCCACTGGTCCTCCCTCCTCAAATCTTGACATGTGTCCCATTTCAAATACACCTTTTTTCTTTGTTTTTTTCCATTACTTTTCCCAAATCTCTTCAAATCGGTGTTTAATATTTCTTTATTTAACTTTCTCTCAACAAAAAGTTACTTAACCATGGTTAAATTACAAAATAAGATCTATGAATAGTTAAAAAAAACAATTGAATAAGACAGATCCCAAACAGTAAAAACCCTTTTTTTGACTAATCTCACTTCACTACACCGCTGCGGCGCCGCGGTTGTTTGTCGACGGTGGAGTCCATACCCGACTCCGACACATCGCCGCGGCTATTTCTCGACAGTGGAGTCTATACCCAACTCTCAACACATCGACTGTCAACTAAACCTCTCCATTACGAAGCCGGTAAGATTTTAGTATCTTTCGCAATTTTAGAGTGTTTGTTGTAAATCCCAACAAATGTGTGTGTTCTCTTCATTTTATGTGATATATCATTGGTTTAAAGTGTTTTTGTGCTTTATAATCAGGTCAACTATTGATATGATGGAATACTCTTATGGAGCATGCAATTCTCCCACATTTCCAGGTATGAATTATCAAAGCATGTTATGGATATGATTTCAAGCGCAAAACATGATATTCATTATGCCTTTTTTTTTTTGCTTAGACTTAAATTATGAAAATGAAATTGAAGAAGAAGAATGTTGCGATGAACAACCATTTGAAGAAGAAGAATATTGAGAGGAACAGCCTTTAGAAGATCCATTGGTGTCGAATAATGACGAGGTACAAACTGGAAATCAGGTAGAATCTTTAGAGGAAGTGGAAAAAAGATTGGAAATTGGACAAGTAGTAAAAGATGAAGAAATGGCATATGGACTGTATTATAAATATGATAAGTTCAAAGGCTTCAGTGTGAGAAGAGGGAAAGGCATTCCATTTAAAGATGGGTGTGGGTTACTCCAAGGGAAATTCTTTTTCTGCTCTTGTGAAGGTTTTAAAAATGAAGTGTGTTCCAAAAACAAGGTACCACAGTTCCAAAAGGTGACATTTAGATGTGGTTGCAAAGCGAAATTGAAAGTTACACGAAGAAAGGGGGGGGTGTGGAAAGTGACAACTTTCCACAAGGAGCATAATCATGAATTATATAAAGATGATGAAGCCTATTTACTGAGATCTGGTCGGGATTTAACTGATCAACAAGAGCTGATGTTAGCTACAATGGTTAAGTTTGGAGTACCTGCTCTTAAAGCCATCGGGTATTTAGAAAGTTCGGCAGAGGGAAGAGAAAAAGTAGGGTTTCTTCGAAAAGATGCGCTGAATCGTCTTTATAAGAGAAAGACTAAGGTTGCACTACAAAAAAATAACCTATTGTGATAAAGACTAAGATACGCTGAATCATCTGACATGGTTTATTGATCTATCGAGGCCTTGCGCGATGCACCATCCAATACGGATTTACATATAGCAAAACAATGAACTATGTTTGACTTGATTCCCTATAGGGATGCATAAGCAGTTTAGTCTAGCCCAAGTTCAGTCCGAAATCAACACACTTCTAGTTCACGTACGAACCCAAAGCTAACTCAACACAGTAAGGAGCTTGGGTTAGTCTGACATGGAGTGAGTAGTCAGCAAACGACATCAACCTGCATCACTCATGACTAAAATTGATGATTTGGATAGTACTGTGATTATTCAATCGTGGAAATTAAATCGTATTTCATGAGATTTCACTTATATTTTTGTGAAATTTTGTATTTCTCGTCAATCAACAAAGTCTTGATGAAGTCACACGTTTTCACATAATTCAATTACTTGACATGTATTAGGAGAGTTTCTGTATTTTTATTAAAAAATAGTATACTAATTTTTGGATTTCACAGTGATAATAAAAGTTATTTATGAAATTAGTTGCAAAATTCAAATAACCCATGGGTGTATTGTTTTAATTATAAAATATATAAAATATGGTTATAGTGACAAAACAAGTTTTGTCATAAGCAAATATATATTAGGACAATTGTTTGTCACTACAGACCCAACATTTGTCACAAAGATGTATGGCGCCAATAACATGAATTTTCTCACCTTGTTGTTGTGTGACGAAAATGTCAAAATCATCACGATAGGGTAATTTCTTGTGACGAAATATTATTTCGTCACATGAGTCTTTCCTTATGTGACAAAATAAGAATCCGTCACTATAGGCAAACCTGTTGTGTCAATTTTTAATTTCGTCACGATAAATTGTCACAATAGGTTATTTTCTTTGTAGTGTTGGTAATAGTGATGCTCTTGAGTTACTAAAACACTTTATGGAGAAGTCAAATAACGAGTCTAATTTTTATTGGAAAATGGAAGTAGATGATGATCAAAGACTTATGAACTTCTTTTGTAGGGATACCCGTATTAGAACTGATTTTGAGTGTTTTGGTGATTTGCTTTCATTTGATACAACTTACAAAACGAATAAATATCATATGGTTTGTGCTCCTTTTGTTGGTATCAACCATCATAATCAAAATTTTATGTTTGGATTTGCTCTAATGTCTGGTGAAACAGAAAGTTCTATTTAGTGGTTGTTGAGGGAATTTCTTACATCTATGGGTGGTAAACAACCTGGAGTTGTTTTTATGGACCAATGTCAAGCGATGATGAATGCAATTAAAACAGTTTTTCCGGATTCACATCATAGATTATGTCAGTGGCATATAAAACGAAATGCCCCCTCGCATATGGGGACTTTGGGTAGTAATAACAAATTTCAGCAGTTATGGAAAAAATGCATGACTTATTGTGAGTCTGTTGAAGAATTTGAGGCCACGTGGAAGGAAATGATGGAAAATTACAAACTTGGTGATCCAAATTGGTTTAAGATGATGTATAAAGAGCATCACAAATGGGCAACTGCTTTTAGTTGTCATATATTTAGCGCGGGGCTCTTGGCTACATCGAGAAGTGAGGGGACAAACTCGGCATTGAAAAGCAACATTAATGTTAGTAGTACGTCTTCTTTGCTTGATTGCAGTAATGGTTATGAACAAGTGTTGAACGATTGGAGGATAACTGAAAAGGAGAGCGACGTTAAATGTCGATATAACCAGCCTACATTACTTGTGTCTTCTAACCCCTTGCTGCAACAAGCTACTAAAGTCTACACAGTCAATGTTTACAATTTGTTTGAGAAAGAATTGAAAGATACAATGGGTTTTGAGCCTCCACACAAGTTTTCTTCTATTGATTCATCATTGATGTCCTTCCAGGTGAAGTCTTATGGCCAAAGCTCCAAAATCAAAATTGTTCAGTATGATCCTCAGGAGTTTGAGGTAAAATGTACTTGCCACAATTTTGAAACAGTTGGTATATTGTGCAGTCATGCTTTAAAAGTATTAGATGCTTTGAATGTGCGTATTATCCCTAAAAAATACATAAGAAAACAATGGACTAAAACTGCCAAAAGTGGAGGGTATGTTGATCAGTGTTCTGGAATGGGAAACTATGGCATTCATAGAGACAAAAGTTATGTGTTTGAAATGGCATATGTAACTCATGCAACAAAAGAAGTCTGTGATATTGCAATACAAGCCAAAGCTCATGAAGAGACCAGGGACATTTTGTCAAGACATATTGCATGTGCTAAGAAAGAAATAGATGCATGGATTAATGATCCAAGTAGATGTGACGACTTACCTGGCGAGGAAGAAAATAGCCCACTGGTCTGTGATCCTCTTATCGCAAAGACAAGAGGGATCACAAGCGTTCACAAGCGTTTTTGGGATAAGAAAAAGAAAAGGAAAGGAAAGGTTGAATCTTTACGTAAGTTCGTAGTGTTTAATGTATTTACGCTTTCTGTTACTTTTATTTATTTAGACTAATTTATTATTAAATTACTCAGAAAAAACTGGAGCAACAAAACATAAAGGTGAAGGATCACAAACTGTTAGAGACTTACAAGGATCAAGAAATGTACAACCAACTGGTGGATCTACTAGTCATGTGGTTCGTGATATTGGCGGGGATTTGAACTTGGGGATGGATTGATATTTCACAAACGTGTATCCCTTTTGTGAGTTCAATATGAACAAGTCACAAGTATGTTATAGATCATCATTTCAATGTTTAGTGCAAATTTATTTCCAAATAGAATTGACTAATTAACTTATATTTTGAAATTTATGTATATGCAGGAAAATAGAGGTCGCACAACACCTAACTGAGGATTTTTTAGAGCTTTAAGTAAAAATGGAGTTTTGGAGCTATTAAGTAATATAACACTGATGATGATGCATTAATATTGTTACTGAGATTGGAGTTTTGAACAACAGTAACTTAGCTGTTGATCCAACAACATTAATTTTGTTGGATACTTCTTTTTTGAATATCAAATCTCATTGTAGCAAAATACTGTAAGGTGCCTTGTTTTTGCTGAATTGAGACCTTTTCATAATTGTGTTGTTGGTAATTGTTACTGAGATTGGAGTTTTGGTATTTGTTTTTGCTAAACTAGGACCTTTTCATAATTGTGTTGTTGGGCATTATGAAGTTGTTGCATGGTGCCTTGTTTACATGGGGATCAAGAAACTAACTAATGCTCAGGAATTGGTTAAGGCTTTTCTTTAACTATGATAGGAGTTGGGTGTTAATTTGAAGTATAAAGTTATTCTTATGGTATTGAAAAGACAAGATGTTGATTAAAGATGGAAACAGAGTAGCATTTGCTCCAAAGCTCATTACGTGAAGTATGGCATCACTAGCCAAATACAAGAACAATCAATTTACTCTTTTTATCAATTTTATTTCATATTGTAACTGCAGATTATTTTCTTGATAGAGCTCGTCGTACATTAATAGAAAGAAAAAGAAATATGCGTTAGGTATGACTGTAAGATTGTCTCCAGGTCAAGAGTCGTGATGTTAAACAATTTTGTGGTGTATATTCTAGTTTCAAAGAGACTAAGGTGATAACATCATAAGTTTTAACTAGAATGACCAGTACTTGTCTAACCAAAAAAAAACATCACAACCGAGAATTGACATTACTGCGTGTAAGATCTGTCTATTAATACTGCACCAACTATTGGTTTTTGGAAATTTTGAATTTTGCTAACAAAATCCTCAATTTTTACTTCAGAACAACTGTAAAAATCCTCAATTGTCCTATATGTTGTCCACATGTAAAAATCGAGTTATAACACAATTCTAGTTATAACTTGATTTATTTTTAAAATTTGCAAATTAATTCTAGTTATAATACAAGAAACAACATATATTTTATTTTTAAAAGTGAATTTTTTTAAAATAAAATTCTAAATCAAATGTTAAAAATTTTAAATAAAAAGGCATCAATTTCATGTATGTTGTATAGTTAAAATTCACATTAAACTAGAAATCGTTGGTCATTGATATAAGAAATTGTAAACACTTTAAAATAACAAAAAAGATAATAGAAGAAAAATATTATACTAAATTACTTTATAATAGAAGAAAAATATAATACTAATAGAAGAAAAATATAATACCAAATTACTTTATTAACCTTACATTTAATTGTTGAGTATGTAATATTAATAATTAGAGCAGTGGATTAGAACTAAAAATTGGTGCTTACGGATACAAAACATTTTTTTAGGAAATCCAGAATGCTTAGTCCATTCTAATAGAATACAATGATAGGGGGCATTAATTTTGGTGATAACTCAGAAATTCCTAAAATAACGCATGGAGTCTACTTTAATTATTTAACTAGCTAATTCAGAAATTCAAGCTTTTCAAATACTAAGGGCAAAAAGGAGAAAAAGCATGTAAGAGAAAAAACCAAAAAAAAAAAAAAAGCAAACTAACACGTGTCTGAATTTGGGGAGGGTGACACCCCAGGATTCAGAAAACTCGACAAAAATTTTCTATTCCCTCCCTCTATTCCATCAATTAAATAATGACATGTGACATTTGAAGGTCTACATAAATTAACCCATACTAACAAACTTTTAATACTCTTTCTAAAATTAATGTTAAGTGCTATAATCAACTTTTTGCCGAATATTTTTTTTTCATTTAATTTCTGAGTGCTTCTAATCTTGATTTCGTTAAAAAAACATTCATTAATTTTGGGTGGCCTCAAATTTCATAATAAAATTGCATAGGTGATGTACTGTTAATGTATTAAATGAAATAGATCGGTCTTCCCGCTTAATCAGTACAAGATTCCCGTCCTCGCTTCTTCCGTGAGTGGGTATAGTGCTTTCCTTCCTCTAGTTGGACAGTTGCAGAGCAAGAAAGGGGCAACCACATTAGCATTAGTAGTTGTAGTTGGCGCTCATCCCTTGCTTGGACACTTGAGAGACCTTCTTTTATTAAATTGTTTAGAAATAGTAGAATCCTCCTCTTTCGAGAGCCGTGCTAAGCATGATAATGCTGCTAAGTCATTTTCTAAGTGCTGTGAAGAGATAGGTCGAGCGAAGGTCCCCAGGAGCTTAGTGCTGCTGCTTGGCTCACCCTTGTTTGTAACGGTCTTTTACATGCTAGGCTAATAATATTATAATAGTTTAATAGTAATTGCCAATATTTAATATATACCAATTAATTTCTTTCCCGGAACAATTTGACAGTCGTCCTACTATTATCTAGACCATGTTGTATCGTACTTCTGTGATTTTTATTTACTAATTATGAAAATATATTCGAAAAAGCTAATAATCTTTATTATTTATTATTGGAAAACTTTTCCAATTATTCCTCAAGAAGTATATGATTGGTATAGTTTACTCAATTAATTTATCACTTATTCTGATCAAAAAATGCATTTGACTATATTAATATTGATTAGGGGTCAATATTATTAATTTGTTAGTTGATTATTGTCCATTCCTATAAACTTTAACTTATTTAACATTTGGTTTTTTAATCAATAAATAAAGTTCTCTTCTGTCAAAATCACTAATCAAAACCAGTACCATTAATTATCATATATTTACGTATACTCATAATAAAAGTAGTTTCCCATTTGTTTATTCATTAAAAATGGACTTCTATTTGTAAGCTTGCAATTAATCATGATTAAGTTTACTGCTCAATATACAATATATATATAATTAATTTAACAATAGGCAAATTAAACTTATTCTTCATGGCTTAATCACACAGTTAAAATCATTATTGAAATTGACCCAAAAAACTTCAGCGAAAATTTCATCTCGAGGAAAGAAATAATTAGTTTGATAATATAATTAACTAAACAAATTTAAAGGATTAGTTTGGAGTTAACTTATGCGGTTTTCACGGTTAAAAATCACTTCGCACCCCCAAATTAGCCATTTTTTCACTTTGCACCCCCAAAAAAAATTAAAGACAGTTTGCACCCTCAAATTACAATTAATTATCACTTTGCACCCCAATTATATTTTCAGCCTTTGACCCATTTTAAGAGGGGGCAAAATCATCATTTAACATATACACAACATTTATATTTTTTTTCAAGATCTGTATTAATATAAACACATCAACTTCACAACATTATATATATATATATATATATCTTTTATTATATATTTAATAATATATAAAATTATAAAAAAAATACTTTAAAAATTCTTTCATCTTCACACACACACAAATATATAAATATATATAACCATTTTTTATAGCTTTTACTATTCTTTTTTATGTATTTAACAATTTAAACAAAAAAAAATACATTTAAAAAAATACTATTCATCATCTTTCACCCACTTTCCGTCACCCCTCCCCCCCTCCCCCCCAACGCCGCCCCCTACCAGCCCCAAATTCGCGTTGATCATAAAAGCCGACACCATATGCGCAAAATCGGGGGTGGTGTCGGTGTTTATGATCAACGGGAATTTGGGGTTGGTAAGGGGGGGGGGGGGGGGAGAGGGGACGGGAAGTGGATGGAAGATGATGAATAGTATTTTTTTTAAATGTATTTTTTTTTTTTGTTTTCTAATATTTAAATAATTCTTATAAATTGTTAAAAACATTAAAAAGAATTGTAAAAGCTATAGAAAAAATGATTATATATATTTATATATATTTGTGTGTGTGTGTGAAGATGAAAGAATTTCTAAAGTATTTTTTTTTTGTCTTTTATAATTTTATATATTATTAAATATATAATAAGATAGATATATATATATATATGTATATAATGTTGTGAAGTTGATGTGTTTATATTAATACAGATCTTAAAAAAAAATATATATGTTGTGTATATGTTAAATGATGATTTTGCCCCCTCTTAAAATGGGTCAAAGGCTGAAAATATAATTGGGGGAGCAAAGTGATAATTAACTGTAATTTGAGTGTGCAAACTGTCTTTAACTTTTTTTTGGGGTGCAAAGTGATAAAAATGGCTAATTTGGGGGTGCGAAGTGATTTTTAACCGGTTTTCACTGCAGAAAACCACCGTGGTGACCCTTCAAAACCGCACACGGTTTCCCCATAAGAAACACAAACCGTTCATAGTTCACTGTTGATTAGAATATAATCAACGGTGAACAATCAATTGACGCGGATTGACATAGAAAAATAATAATATAAATAATGTTGTCCCCCACCATCACATCGCTAATCATTTTTAATATTAAAATATTCGTCTCTTAGCTGTTACACTACCATATATATCTCTCTTGTCCTTTTCAAAAAATGGCTTTAACCAAAAGAAAGAAAAACATCCGAGCTGTGGTATGCGCAGTTGCATTGGCTATCGGCAACGTTGCAGCACCACTACTAACTCGGTTATACTTTGTCGGAGGTGGTACTTTCGTTTATTTTGCTAGCCTACTCGAAACAGTAGGCTTCCCACTGACTGTAGTGCGTTTGGCCGCAGCTTCATGGTGCCGACGTCGTCTGCATCCGGACTCCCCGGTGATGGAGATGCAGGCACGTCGTCTGCTTGGTGGCTATCCTGCATACCTACGGTGCTAAGAATCTTCCAGTTTCGACCTCTACCCTACTTCTATCCACACAAACTATCTCCACTGCGATTGCTACCTGGTTTTTGGTTGATAGAAATTTTAATAAGTACTTTAAGATTTCTCTAGTTATATTGATTTTTGCACCAGCACCATTGTTCGGTAGGCTTTTTGGCTTGGGTAGCGCAGCTGTGCTACCCGTTGTTCCAACGGTCATATCAGCTTTCATAGTTGGATTCATATTACCGGGGATGGCTTACTATTTTAAAAAAGTTGCCAACGGCGGCCTCATATCTTTTGGCTGGGCCACAGAGATGCTAGTCGTGATGGCTTTTGTGTCCTCTGCTTTGACTGTTTATGCATTAATAGTATCTGAAGACTATAAGCTCTTACCCTTTCTTTTCAAGTAGTAACATCTACTTTTTTTGTGAACATTATTTATATAATGTTACTAATTTTTTTTTCTTTCAGATGATCCATTCCGAATACAAGCATTTTAAAAAAGGTTCCACATCATTTGTTTTTCTGGCCATTGGCACCGCACTGATGCTGCAAGCCTTCTACCTTGGGGCTATAGGGGTTCATAGTCCTCTACTGTATTTAGAATATGGAGTACTTATCTCCAAAATCTTTAGATTGTATTGCTCAAATGTTTTGAGGATGGTTTACAAGATTACCCCAAGGGGTGTATTTATAGGTGTGGGAGGAGGTATCTAGAACCCTCACATTACATCATTTCTAGACTTCTCTAACTTGATATGTTACAAGATTTATCTAGATAGTTTCCTAGCATATTCCTTGAATATTCCTTAACTAGTGTAGTATGGACTACTCTAGATTTATCCATATTATTATTACAATTACATAGATATATTTAGAATACTATAGATTATTCTAGAAATGCTTCATAGTTTAATACTCCTCCTTGAAGCATTTCTCGGATACTCCAAGCATACTCCTTAGCAGTTGAAATCGATCTCTTGAAAGTGCCTTTGTAAAGATATCAGCTTGTTGTTCTTCCGTGGGGCAATACTTCATCTCAATATCTCCACTTGCTTGGACTTCTCTTATGAAGTGATACTTGATAGCAATGTGCTTCGTTCGATTGTGTTGAACTAGATTCTTGGCCATTGCTATAGCTGATTTACTATCATAGTAGATCTGTGTAGGCCCATTTTGTGGTTGTCCCATGTCTTCAAGTATTCTTCTTAGCCATATAGCTTGACAAGCTGCTCTTGCTGCTGCAACGTATTCTGCCTCGGCTGATGATTGTGCAACAGACTCTTATTTCTTTGAACCCCATGATATTATACTTGAGCCAAGCTTGAACGCGTACCCAGACGTGCTCTTCACATCATCCACAGATATTGCCCAATCACTATCAGTGAAACCTGAAAGGTTTCCTTTTGAGCTTGGTTTATACCATATGCCGAAAGTATTTGTTCCTTGCAGATATCTGAGGAGTCTCTTTGCAGCTCCAAAATGTGTTTGGCTTGGACTCTGCATGAATCTTGATAGCAAACTTGTCGCGTACATGATGTCGGGCCTCGTAGCTGTTAAGTATAGTAGACTTCCAATTAGGCTACGATAGATGGATGCATCTACTTGCTTCGTTCCATCTTCCTTCTTTAAGTTCTCATTCGGAACCAATGGAGTAGCAACGGGTTTGCATTCTTCCATCTTAAATTTCTTCAATATATCCTCGATATACTTCTTTTGTGATAAGAAGATACCTTCTTCTTCTTGGCTTATCTCCATTCCAAGAAAGTAGTGCATCAATCCCAAGTCACTCATCTCAAATGTGTTCATCATGTCTTTCTTGAATTTTTCAATTAGCTTTATATCATTTCCTGTGACGATTAAGTCATCAACATAAAGAGAGATGATGAGTATATTGGTGTTACCTTGGGACTTTATGTAGAGAGTTGGCTCATTTTTGCTCCTCCTGAATCCTTGGTCGATAAAATATACATCAATCTTGTTATACCAGGCGTGAGGTGCTTGCTTAAGCCCGTATAGTGCTTTCTTGAGTAGTAAGACTTTTCCTTCTTTCGTCATGAATCCTTCAGGCTGCTCAACGTATACTTCTTCTTGTAGCTCTCCATTTAGAAAAGCTGACTTCACATCAAGTTGGAAGATTTTCCATTGTTGTTGTGCGGCAAGAGCAATAAGTGCTCTTATCATATCCAACCGAGCAACTCGGGCGAATGTCTCTGTGTAGTCGATCCCCGGTAGCTGAGCGTATCCCTTGGCTACAAGCCTTGCCTTATGCTTTTGTATAGAACCATCGAGATTCAGCTTTGTCTTGTATACCCACTTGACTCCAATTACTTCTTTATCTTTTGGATGATCAACCAACTCCCAAGTTTTATTCTTCTCAATCATCTTTATCTCTTCCTCCATAGCTTTAACCCATACTTTTTCCGTAGATGCTACTTCGTAGTTGGGTGGTTCAAAGACAGTAAAATTGCAAGTTTCATATATATCACTTAAGGACCTCATCCTTAGTGGCAGAGATTCTGCTGATGAATCGCTTTGTCTTGGAGTATTAGTTTCTGAAGAGGATATAGGAGTCGTACCTGGATTTTGTTCGTCATCCTCGTCATTGTCTCTCGCACCTTCTTCTTCCATTGGTGTGGATATCCATCCCCTTTCTATATTCTCCGTTTCCCAGTTCCAGGCCGCTTGCTCGTCGCACTCAACATCTCGACTCGTAACAAGTTTCTTAGTCTCTAGATAGAGAATTCTGTAACCTTTTGACTGAGAGCTATAGCCGAGGAATATACCTTTCTCCATCTTATCTTCTAGCTTATGTCTCTTTACGGATGGAATGTGGACATAGCATTTACATCCAAAAACCCTAAGATGTTTGGCGGAAGGCTTCTGTCCAGACCAAGCTTCAATTGACGTCTTGTTGAGTACTGCTTTTGTTGGACACCGGTTAAGTAGATAGACCGAGGTGTAGACAGCCTCTGCCCAAAACATCTTTGGCAATCCTTTCTCAGCGAGCATGTATCTTGCCATCTCAATCACCGTTCGATTCTTCCTTTTCGAGACTCCATTTTGTTGTGGAGTGTAGGCGACCGTTAGTTGGTGCTCCATGCCTTCATCTTCACAGAACTTGTCAAACTCTTTAGAGTTGTACTCCATACTTCGGTCACTTCTTAACTTTTTTATCTTGTGACCGCTTTGTTTCTTAACAAAGTTCTTGAATCTCTTGAAGATTACAAATACTTCTGATTTCTCTTTAAAGAAATATACCCAAGTCATTCTCGTATAGTCATCTATGAAGAGGATGAAGTACCTGTTTTGACTTAGGGAAGGTGTTCGCATTGGGCCGCATACGTCAGTGTGGACAAGCTCCAATATTTGTGTTGCTCGCCATGTTTTCTCCGTTGGAAATGGTTGCCTCTGTTGCTTTCCGAGCATGCACCCTTCGCAAACATTCTCCTTCTCGTTTATAAGTGGGAGGTCTCTCATCATTTTCTTCTCATGAAGTAGTCGTATGACATTTTCTTCCAAATTTTCGATGCCATAAGCTTGTGTCATCAAGTTTTACTACCATAGATTTATGTTTTGAATATTGCTAGTGAATATGAAAGTTTATGTTTCTTCCCATCTTCACTTTAGCAACCTCCACATTATTTTTCAAGTCATGAATTCGACATAACTCCCCCTCAAAGTGAAGCGAATATCCATTCTCCATCATTTGTCCAACTTAATTGATTTTGATCAAGACTAGGTACTAGGAGAACGTCTTTGATAAAACGCGTAATTTTCCTTGTTTCGATGGCGATCGTACCTTCACCTTTCGTCTCCACCAATTCTCCATTTCCCATCTTAACTTTAGTCTTGATCGATGTGTCTAGATCACAAAAGATCCTCTCGTTGGATGCCATATGATTGCTACATCGCTATCGATGTACCAATCTTCTTTTTCTTCTCGATTGCAGATTGACATGCATAGAAGAGATGTTCCTTCTCATGTTGATCTTCTAGGTAGTTGGCTTGATGATTCTTCTTCAATCGACAATTTCTCTCCACATGCCCAAACTTCTTACAATTTCTACATTGTGGCTTTCCTCGATGGTAGCAATCTTTTTCTAGGTGATTAGTTTTCTTGCATATTCGGCAAGGGGGGTACTCACCTTTGGTCTCCTCGCGCTTTTCTTCTCGTTGCCATCCTCGCGAGCCTCCTTCGTCTCTTGATTTTTTGTTTTTGATGTTGAGCTTTGATTGAAAGGCACTCTCAAGTGAGCCTTCATGTCGCCTATTCATCCTTAGCTCATGTACTTGTAGGAAGCCCATTAATTCTGTGACCGTCATTGTTGATAGGTCATTCGACTGCTCAATAGCGGCTACGATGGGATCGTACTTCTCAGGAAGATTGATCAAGATTTTTTCGATGATTCTTTCATCGGAAATGTTGTCTCCATAAGCTCGCATTTGGGTGACGATCTCCATAAGTTTTGAACAATAATCCTTGGCAAGCTCCGAATCTTTCATTTTAAGATTTTCTAGATCTCTTCTCAGGCCTTGTAATTTAATGGTTCTCACCTTAGCATTACCTTGGAATTCCTCTTTTAAGGTGTCCCAAGCTTGTTTTGCGGTGGTGGCATTTCTTATTCTTGAAAATATAGATTCACTAATGCCTTGTTGAATAATAGAAAGAGCTCTAGTATTTTGGCGTTTTAGTTTCTTGGAACTTACCTCACTTGTCGAAGACTTGGTCCCATCTTGAATAATAATGTCTTCTTCAACAACATCCCATAGATCTTGAGACTCGAGGTATGTCTTCATCCGAATGCTCCAATAGTCATTGTTTTCTCCATTGAACAATGGAGTTGATTCCATAATGCGAGGATTAGCCATAACACCCGTTCTAGATCGAACAAGCTCTGATGCCACTTGTTAGTAAATATGAGATTTACATATGATAGAGGTTTTGTAGGATAGTGAAGATTTGTATTTGTGTTTATGTGGATAGTGGAGGAGAAAGATAATTTTAGATGTAGTGGAATGTTTAGAAATTTAGAGTATTTAGAATATGGAGTACTTATCTCCAAAATCTTTAGATTGTATTGCTCAAATGTTTTGAGGATGGTTTACAAGATTACCACAGTGGGTGTATTTATAGGTGTGGGAGGAGGTATCTAGAACCCTCCCATTACATCATTTCTAGACTTCTCTAACTTGATATGTTACAAGATTTCTCTCGATAGATTCCTAGCATATTCCTTGAATATTCCTTAACTAGTGTAGTATGGACTACTCTAGATTCATCCATATTATTAATACAATTACTAGTGTAGTATGGACTACTCTAGATTCATGCATATTATTAATACAATTACATAGATATATTTAGAATACTATAGATTATTTTATAAATGCTTCATAGTTTAATAGTTGTTTTATTTTGTTGATGTACGGACTCATTTGATTGCTAGAGTTTTTGGTGAAATGAAATTTAATGAGAGTTTTATTTCTTTTTTGTATTGTGGAATGTTAATTGATCTAAGTAATTCAAGGTGTAAATATAACAAGAGTATACACCAACGTAATTCTCCGTATTAAGATTAATAATCAGACTGATAGTATACACCAACATCTTAATACGGAGAAATCACCTCTCTCCACGCTATATATGGTAAGGTTCAATCCTCCAAATTTTGATGCCGTTTAGTTTATTAATTTTAGATTCTTAGATTCATTTTTAGTGCATCTATGGTAAGTTCATTGTGATTCTAAGGGAAATGAGAGCCTCATATTTGCAGCTTTTCTCTTGTTATTTTCCAATTTGATGTATTCGTTTTTAATATTGAATGAATGTTGATTTGTTTACTGTCAAAAGTTCGGTTTAATTTTGAGGTTATGAGGTTTGTGTGGACTCTGTTAGATTTGGTTGCTGACGTGGCTCTTATATAAAAACTAATGGAAATGAGAGTTGATTATTTTTGTATTTATAAATTTGGTTTAGATTTTGAGGTTATGAGGTTAGCTTAAAGTGTATGCTGGATTTGGTTGCTGATGTGGCCTGGTTTTTGAAACTAATGCAGTAAGCTTCAGAGTGAGGCTCTTAGGGAAGCTATTACCGTTATCACTGCTGATGCGAAGGAGAAGAAGCGTAACTTCACTGAGACAATTGAGCTCTAAATTGGACTTAAAAACTGTGATCCCCAAAAGGACAAGCGTTTCAGTGGTTCCGTCAAGTTGCCGCATATCCCAAGGCCAAAGATGAAGATTTGCATGCTTGGAGATGCTCAGCACGTTGAAGAGGTATGCCAATGTCTCTGTTTGCTGCTGTTAACTTCCCTAGGTGTGAAGTGGGCATTTATCGTTCTTATATATTGTTAACTTGATAATATCAGCTGAATTAAAGAGGAGAAAGAAGAAGAAAAATAGAAACTGTTTTATTGAATCTTGAAACTGATTGTTACAATGAATTGAATGAATGAATTGATTGTACAGTGTGTGCTTTGTTCTATATATATACAGTGCTCTAATCTACTAATCCACAACTGAATTGGTTGAGAGGAGCGTCGGTTTTGTTGAGTTATTTGAGCTTGAACAGAACTTTCCATTTCTGGAAAGTTGTTGCAGACGGTTGCAACGGTTTTATGAAAAGTTTCCTTTTATGGAAACTTTTCTCCTGATTGTATAAACAGTAGGTTTAACACCCCCCCTCAAGAGGGGCATGTATGTCTAATATGCCCATCTTGCAAATCATGTTGTTGAAAGCTTGAATGGGCAGTGGCTTTGTTAGAATGTCAGCTACTTGGTGAGAGTTTGAAATGTGGACCACTTTAATTGTATTCTGGTGAACCTTCTCCCTTACAAAGTAGCAGTCGATTTGAATGTGTTTGGTCCTTTCGTGGTGCACTGGGTTCATGGCTATTGAGTGTGCACTCTTGTTGTCTGTGTAGATTAAAGGAACTCTGGTTTGTTTGATGTTAAGGTCTTTCAATAGCTGAATTAACCAGATCACTTCACAGGTAGTTGTTGCTAGAGCTCTGTACTCTGCTTCTGTAGAGGACCTGCTAACTGTTGCTTGTTTCTTTGCTTTCCAGGATACAAGAGCTTCCCCAATGTATATGGCATATCCAGTGACACTCCTCCTTGTCTCAGGGCATGTTGCCCAATCACTGTCACAGAAACTTTTCAAGTGAGTTTCAGATTTTGCAGGATATAGTAGTCCCTTACCTGGAGAACTTTTGAGGTATCTCAGCACTCTGTGTGCTGCAGCAAGATGTGCAGTGGTTGGTTGAGACATGTGCTGAGTTAAGCACTGGATACTATAGCTTATATCTGGTCTGGTAATGGTGAGATAGAGTAGTCTTCCTACTAATCTCCTGTAGGTTGCAGGATCTGGTAATGGTGTTGAATCATTATTTTTCAATCTTGTTGATGTCTCCATTGGAGTGGAGCTTGGTTTGCATCCCAAATATCCTGTTTCAGTTAAAATATCAAGGGCAAACTTCCTTTGGCATAGAGTAATGCCTTTCTTACTTCTGGCAATTTCAATTCCCAGAATGTATTTCAAGACTCCTAGGTCTTTGATTGTAAACCTGTCATCAAGATGCTTCTTGATCCTGTTAATCTCATTCATGTTATTCCCTGTCACAATTATGTCATCAACATATACTAATAATGCAGTGAAAGAATCAGTATTTTGCTTAGTAAATAGAGATACATCAGAGACACTTTGTTTGAAACCATGCTCAAGCAAACAAGTTGTCAGTTTTGTGTGCCATTGCCTTGAAGCTTGTTTAAGACCATAGAGGCTCTTCTTTAATAAACAAACTCTTGAATCATTTGGATTACAGTAGCCTGGGGGTGGGGTCATGTATATCTTCTCATCTAAGTCCCCATGTAAAAAAGCATTATTAACATCCAATTGATGAAGAAACCAGTTCTGTGAAGCTGCAATAGACAGAAGTACTCTAACTGTGGTTAGTTTTGCAACAGGTGAGAAGGTGTCAAAGTAGTCTAATCCTTCTTCCTGAGTATAGCCCTTTGCAACTAACCTAGCCTTGTATCTTTCTATAGTGCCATCAGCTTTCATTTTGACCTTATACACCCATTTACATCCCACACAATTCTGACCAGGAGGAAGTTCTGTTAGGACCCAAGTTTTGGTCTTTTCTAAAGCTTCAATTTCTTTGTTCATTGCATTTTGCCATTCTGTGTGTTTCTTAGCTTGTGTGTATGTTTTGGGCTCAGTAATATTGCTGATAGCTGCTACAAAAGCTTTGTGAGCTTTGCCTAGTCTTTCAGTAGAAATATGTTGTGATATAGGGTATTTGACCTTTGCCATATTTGTTTTATGTAAAGAGTTGGGCAGAGAGTAATCATAAGAACTTAGATAAGCTGGGGGGACAATATTTCTAGTGGATCTTCTAGTGGGGACAACATCATTATTGTTAACTATATCTGTAGAATCAACAGAGGGATAATGAGGTTCAGAATTACTTGTAACTTCAGTGTCAGTTACTGAAGGTTCCATATCTATCTGATTGCTGATATCTGGTGTTGCAATTTGTGACTGAACATCCTCATTTATGAATTGTGCTTCCTGGTTGTTGATGTCTTGTTGCTCCTGTATCATCTGAGCTTCTGGTATTGCTAGATTTTCCTGGATTCTTTGAGGATCTGGTCCCTGGATAGAAATAAAAGGATCTGTGCAACAAATTTGTTCTGAAACTGAACCTTTAGGATTCATTTCAGGGTTATCATGAAATGGATATGTATGTTCATAGAATATGACATTTCTAGAAGTGAATGTCTTAAGAGTGTTTAAATTTAAAAGGAGATAGCCTTTAGTTCCTCTGGGGTATCCCAGAAATGCACATTTATGTGCTCTCATGTCAAATTTGTGTCTGTGAGCTGATATTGAAGATGCATAGCATAGACAACCAAAATTCCTGAGTATTGAGTAATCAGGTGGTCTGTTAAACAACATTTCAAATGGGGTTTTATTCTTGATAACAGAAGATGGTAATCTATTGATTAAGAAAGCTGTTGTTGCTACACAGTTAGTCCAATAATCCAGAGATAAATTGGACTGGAATCTAAGGGCTCTTGCCACTTGTAGGAGGTGTTGATGCTTCCTCTCTACTAAACCATTTTGCTCAGGAGTTTCAACACATGAAGTTTGATGAATAATACCTAAGGATTTATAGAAGTTTTGCATGATAAATTCTGTGCCATTATCAGATCTGAGCACTTTAATTCTGGTAGAGAATTGAGTTTCAATCAGTTTATAGAATTGAGCTAAGCATGCTTGGACATCTGACTTCAGTTTGAGGAAATATATCCATGTGCAGCGAGTGTAATCATCAACTATAGTTAAAAAGAATTTAAAACCATCATGTGATATTACTGAAAATGGTCCCCATACATCACAATGGATCAAGTCAAATGGAGCAACAGAAACAGAATTACTTTTATTGAATGACAATTTCTTTTGCTTTGCCAGATGGCAAGTATTGCACTGATCTACTTTCTTATGTTTTTGTCCTATAAGAGGAGGAATAGAAATGAGTTTATCATCTGAGGGATGTCCTAATCTGGAGTGCCACAGAGTAATGTCAGAAATAGCAGAATTACATGAAGAATGATGAATATGTGAAAATTGAGCTATATCCAGAATATAAAGACCATTGCTTGCTCTAGCAAAACCAATCTTCCTCTTGGCTGTTGTGTCCTGCAGAACACAACCAATATGTGAGAAAACTAACTCTATATGGGAATGTGCCACTAGTTTAGAAACAGATATCAAGTTAAAAGAGAACTCAGGAACATATAGAGCATCTTTTAGCACTACTTGGTCATGAAAAGTAACTGTGTTCATCAGTATAGCTAATGTAGTCTTGTTATTTGGCATAGAAACTTGAATATTCACTTCTCTGCAGGACTTATGGAAGTAAGACTTGTCACAAATCATATGATCTGTGGCTCCTGTATCCAGGATCCACAACTGATCACTTATGACACCAGTATAAGAATTTAAAGCAAGGTAAGTGTGGTGTGATATACCAGTGATGGTTGTGGCAGCAAAGTGAGATTTCTCAGCATTAGGAGTGTTGGAGACATGAGAATGTTGCTTAGTGTAAGCTAAAAACTTCTCAAACAGTGCTTGATTGTTGTCCAGATCTCCATTAGAAGGGAATGTAGTAGGAACAGAACCCTTGTCTTCTCCAGTAGCTGCCATATTTGCAGAAGAGTTTTGTGCAGCTCTTTTGCCTGTTGGGCCATCCCACCCTGGAGGGTAGCCAATGATCTGAAAGCACCTATCCACAGTGTGTCCTGTGTATCCACAATGTGTGCATTTCAATTTCTTCTTATCCTTGGAACCAGGCTTGGAGAATCTGTTGTTCTGAGTGTACTGCTGGCCAGAATTTTGGTATTTCTGTGATCCCTCTTGTTGCCTTGTCCTAGTGAACATGGCTAGGGGATCCATAGTGGAACTTGTGGCTTGCAAGGATCTCTGGTGTTCTTCTTGTAGGAGAAGAGAATACACCTTAGACAGAGAGGGAAGTGGAGAGACCAGTAGAATCTGACTCCTTATGGCTGAGAAAGATTCATTCAATCCTAATAGAAAACTCAGTACACAATCTGATTGCTGCAACGCAGCCATATTTTGGTTCACTTGACACACACATTTGCCACAAGAACAAGAGACTACAGGTCTCTGAGTGACAAATTCATCCCAAATTCTTCTGAAGGAATTGTAAAAGAGAGTGACAGATTGTGTGCCCTGTGTCATAGTAGCTAGTGATTTCTGTAACTCAAAAACCCTTGAACCATCCCTTCTATCATATCTTGTTCTCAACTCTTGCCACACATCAATTGCAGTTTTATAAAAGAGTAAACTATTCTTAATCTCAGTACTGACAGAATTCAACAGCCAAGAAAGAACTAGATTATTAGCCCTAATCCAAGCAGTTTTAGTAATTGGATCATCATCACCTGGAATTGGTAGGGTGCCATCAATGAAGGCCATCTTGTTCTTTACATTCAGTGCCATTTCAATCCCTTTACTCCAAGCAATATAGTTCTCACCATTGAACTTATCTCCCACAATAGAAGCACCAGTGAAATCATGGTTGCCAAGAAAATAAACAGAAGTTGAATCTTCAGAAGGATTCTTGATGGGCTGCATTGTGGTACCAGATGAGAGCCCAGAAGGGTTGCCGGAATTGTTGCCGGAATTGTTGGTGGTGTCGTCGGGATTCGCCATGGATCAAAGCAGATCAAAGCAGACAAAATCACACTGTGACAGGAGTGTGCAGAGAAGAAAAAGTGAGCTGTGTGCTCAAAAAAGAAATCGCCTTTAGCGCAGAAATCCGATCACACCAGAAAGGAATGATCAGCAGAGAGATCGCAGCGGAATTTGGATCGAAAACGCGGTAACTGATACCATGTTAACTTGATAATATCAGCTGAATTAAAGAGGAGAAAGAAGAAGAAAAATAGAAACTGTTTTATTGAATCTTGAAACTGATTGTTACAATGAATTGAATGAATGAATTGATTGTACAGTGTGTGCTTTGTTCTATATATATACAGTGCTCTAATCTACTAATCCACAACTGAATTGGTTGAGAGGAGCGTCGGTTTTGTTGAGTTATTTGAGCTTGAACAGAACTTTCCATTTCTGGAAAGTTGTTGCAGACGGTTGCAACGGTTTTATGAAAAGTTTCCTCCTGATTGTATAAACAGTAGGTTTAACATATATGAAATGCTGAAATGCTGTGGCAGAGAGTTAATCCTGATAACTGAGATCACAAATTATCACCTTGATGGGTAATTCATATACATATCTTATGCAACACAGAAATTTATCAAGTTTTCATTTTCCTGACAAAAATTTGAATGCTCCAAGGGAATTCCTGGCTTTTTCTTTTTGAGTTTTAAGGTTGATGGGCGTTTAACGTGACCAGCTTTCAATTATTATTTCAGGCAGCGAAAATTGGCTTGGAATCAATGGATGTTGTTGAAGCTCTGAAGAAGTTGAACAAGAACAAGAAGTTGGTGAAGAAGCTTGCAAAGAAGTATCATGCTTTCTTAGCCTCAGAAGCAGTTATCAAGCAGAATCCTCGACTACTCGGACCTGGTCTTAACAAGGCAGGCAAGTGTTTCTATCATTAGCTTTAGAACAGATTCAACGTTGGTGCTTTTAATATGTTGGTGACACTACTGTTTTACAATCTTATGTTGTAAAATCTAGGTGTTCAGAATATAGATAACTAGAGCTTTTCATGAATGTATACACAAATAGCATTTCCCAGTTCCCACCATAGTTGATTTATGCTAGAAAAGTTACAACGGTCAACCTATCCGAGTTTTGATTCTTACTCTAATATATTTACTTGGCTGAACTGTCGAGCAGCATAATCAAGTGGTAGTGCTTTATTAATATATTGATAGAGAGATTGCTTTATTAATATATTGATAGAGCAGCATAATCAAGTGGTAGTGCCCTTCAATTTTATTATAGTTATCATGGTGGTTTGCATTCTTAAATTGTATGCTGAGTTGACTTGGTGTCCGACTATGTTTTTGAAGCTTGTAGAAGATAGAGTTCATCTTTATTGTAATTGTTTTTTCTGATTCACTTATTACTTGAATGCAGGTAAGTTTCCTACTCTTGTCAGTCACCAAGAATCACTCGAGTCTAAGGTGAATGAGACCAAGGCTACCATGAAGTTCCAATTGAAGAAGGTTCTTTGCATGGGAGTTTCTGTTGGGAACCTTTGCATGGAGGAGAAGCAAATCTTCCAGAACGTGCAAATGAGTGTGAACTTTCTTGTTTCCCTTTTGAAGAAGAATTGGCAAAATGTAAGGAGATTTGCAATTATTCTATGTTTTTTAATCAGTTTGTTTCAGTTGCTAACAATTAATTTTGCTGCCAAACAGGTGAGGTGCTTGTACTTGAAGAGTACAATGGGCAAGCCACAACGCAAGAGACCATATTACGAAACACAATATAGATTTACGAGTTTAATGGGATTTAAGTACTCTTGGTTTGGAAATTATTATAAAACCACAATAATTTGGACTTTCTCAGAAACTAATGGAGTGCGAATCCCAATTTCCACTTGCTCTTAAGTTAATATACGTTCAATGTCTAAAAGTTTGATTAAATAAACTTACATATAGAGATCACTTCTTTTGGCTCACCATTGCTTCTTTTCTCGATTAGAATTCTATATGCAACATATCTGAATTTAGCACCGAATAACAATAAAGTCCTACTAGTGTACTTATGGGCGGGTGGTCCAGTTAATCTAAAACTATTGGTACATTATTTGAAAAAATATACGATTTCAATTCTACCTAAAAGCAAATCATGCACCGAAATTGTTTTGACATAGTTTGGTCAGATTTTAACCATCACATGTTCGGTTTAATCGAGCTAGTTTCACTTTTCTCTCTCTCTTTTAACACAAAATTGGGGTGGGGTAGGGGATAATATAATAACATAAAAGTTTACAATTAAAAAAACCTTGTTATACAATACATAATAAACAAATATAATCTAATATCTAATCATTTACTTAATATGTAGATCGATTACTAATCACTAAGCATGATCAATCTTCAACTATTAAAAAAGATATAATTTGAAGTATCATGATTCAATGCACAATTACAAACCCAAAAAATAATTTAGTTATATCAATATAAATCACAATTCGAGAACATATGAATAACAAGCCACAAAACCATGACTTTCATGGTGAAAAGAAAAATAGAATGCCTAGGATAATTTTTTGGTACAATTCGATTCCAGATTTTTTAGTGGTTAACTGGGACAATAAACTAAAATCACATTATATGTACGATCGATTTTGCCATCTGCATCAAACACCAAAGCATTCAATAGGTTGAGTGTTTTAACTGTTTAATATTTGACCGGTTTGGTCGATTTCAATTTGGCAAGGGGTTTTAATTTGGGTGCGCAACCATGTCAAGTTGCACAAAATGACGACGTCTATACAAGCGCAATTGGCTCTCTCTTTTTTTCAGCACTTCTATAAGCCTGCTTACCTCTCGGTACATACACGAGACAAACATGGTAGTGCTGCTTCCTCCTAGCCTCCGAATGTCAAGGTTTTCATCTCTTCCAAGGTCATTATGGCAAAAGTCATCATGGTCAGTGAGTTAAACGTGACTTCCGAGTCCGTTTCAATAATCAGGTATAGAAAGACGTAATTAGAGCATTACTCCCTAACGAATAGTCCGGAGTTCTGCTACGTAACACCAACTATATTACCTGCAAATCAATTCAAGTTGGAAGTTAATGCTATCTATTTAGTAAAGTTTAAGACTAGAAATTGCAATTCCCAATATAACTCGTGAACCGAATCTATTAGAACGAAAAGAACCCATTCCCACTGCTTTTACCATACATGACCTATTAGAATCCTCTTGTTAGTTCCAATTTACTGTGTTTCTTCAGCGAACATTCATCGAATTGATGGGCAAAAAATTAGGAAGGGAAGAGTGGCCAATGATTCCTCAACGCCACAACCTAATCATCATATCAATGCGAAAACTATGTGTAAGCTAGATCACTTGAAAGACCTAGCTGTGTCGGAGCCCTCTGCTGTTGCTTCTCTTGGCGCTTTCTTCGGACAGCGATTAGCCGCCACGTCAGAAGCACTGGGCCTTCGTGCTGATCCGTCTCTGTTTGTTTGCAGAAGGTAAGCTTCTACTTAATAATAGCTTCTTCTTCTTCTTTTTAATCTCTTGGGCACATGTGTTTTGTTGTGCTGTGTGAGTAGTTGGAAGCTTTATTTCTGTGTTTGTTTGTGCTAGCAGAAACATAACTATGGAGTTATGGATGTTGGTAGCCATACGAATATCCGAGGCTTTAAAAAATTGGAGTTGATTGTTTGAGTTTCAAGTTGTGTTTGAGCTCAGTTTTCTGGTAGTGTGTTTGCTGAAATAATCAAGCTCATACAAGCTCTAATCGAGTCGGTTTTGACATCATGGTATTTGAATGTATAATAGGTTGCTTTTTAATCGTTTTAAGTTGATACAGGTTTAGCTTCAGATGTTTTTAATTTAATAATTGCTTCAAAGCAAGCTTTGTTATGCATTAAGTGGGGCTCATATGTGCTTTTGTTCGTTAACTTTGAGCAAATATTGAGTAGCTTGGCTAGGTTTCCGTAAGTTAAAAGGATTGTCATACTCGTGTCTGCCAACATAACTACGTTAAGACATTTACCACTATATTGACCTCCATTAATTTGTGCTTTTAGGAAGAGAATTTGAATACCAGTTTGTGTAGACGTTTGTGACATAGTTCACTGGCAGACCAGTCATATTGTTGGTTCCTTCTTTATAATGTGTGGTTTTTGATTTGATATTTAAGTACTTTATGATCCTCTCGACACGGCTTTTACCTTCAAAAACATATGTGTAATGTTTGTGAATGACAATTCATTTCCTCTCAATTAGTGTAAGAACAGAGTTTATTTCTGGAAACCAGCAATGTTATTTCACTTTCATGTCAAAGTGTGTGAGCCTTGCCAAAAATGTATAATCTGCAAATATAAGGTCTATGTAGATCCTGAAACCATCTCGGCAGCCTGCCTGCTAGGACGCTACTCAAGAACCAGATAAATAAGTATTCATAACCAAGTATTGTTACTCTCACGGTTGGTCGGCTTCCTTGATAGCGTGGTCACTATGTTCGTTTCCCAGTGGCGATTCTGTGATCGTTGGGGTTGTTACGGGCGCACTTTTTTGGATTTGTTGATCTATATATTTTTTTAATATATAGAAAAGGACCAAGTCATACGTTTCTTGCGTGAAAGATAAATAATGAGTCAATCAACTAAATATGGACTGCCTCTGATTCTAGTATGTTATAGGGAATTGGTGCGAAAAAAATTCTACTTGGTGTTGACATTTGGTTTTTGCTGTTGTGATCTTTGTGATGTGATTTAAGTATTTGGAAAATAAGAGGTTATCCCCAGTTACTTCAGTTTAGGACATTAAATATTTTCCTTCCCATTTGCTCGTACTTTACGAAGGGAATTCAGTGATAGGATTTAAATCCTCATATATCTCCTCTTAAAAGGCCTTACTAAGTGAAGAGGGAAATTCACTTTATAAACAATAGCTCAAGATCTATCCCGAATGATGTGTGCTTAACATTCAGTATTACTTTATTTGGATGTTTGTTACTTAGTTCACTGTGGGATCTTATTTACTTTTTAAACGTTTTGTTTTCTTAGTTATTTATGCATACATTTTAATCTATACTTTCTGACCCTCTATACTTCACATTTTAAGCTCTAAAAACTTTGCTTAATGTTTGTGGGTGGCAGTTCCTTCCTCTATTTATTAATAAGCGAATACTTTTATTTTGTGGAGACCAATAATAGTTGTCATTTCGATGTAAAACTGTACCCTGCGACAAGTATCTAATTGCCAGTCTAAATAAGCTTTACCCAGCCCTCAAACTGGAACGCTAGTTAACAATCAAAGATTTCTCAATTAAGAATGAGTAAACAAAATTCTGTACTCGATTCTCATAGATACACAATGAATCTTATTGGAGTAATAACCAAGGCAGGCCGAGTTTAAAGTAACTTATAGTAGTAAAAACCTAGGCTTGTAACTCTTGTGGTCGGTCATGCATACAAGATATGGAGGTTAGTATGTTAGAAACTTAGGGCAGGAACATTTATATGTTTATTTCCTAGGTCGTAATCTTGTGATAGTTGGCATTGTTACATTTGACTTTTAGAATCCGTTGCACAATATACATATTTTTCTTTGCCAATTTTTGAGGTCTCCAAAGGTAAATTTGTTTCATGTAGTGACATATTGCCCTATATGCTCTTTCTTCCTAGAAGATCTTCAGCTTTTTTTTGCCTAGTTACTTTGTATGATTATGAGGACAAATACATGATTAATATTGTTTTGCTACCCGCTCTGATATTTGTCCCGATATGAAGATATGTGATGAGATGCTTTTGGAATCTTCAAGTATCTATCCACTCGATGCTATAGCTGTGTGACAAAATTAAGATAGCACTTGGGTGTACTCTGATGTTCTAATGGTGCTTTATTGTTCAACAGATGTGAATTTATCCTTCAAGTTGGCCATAATTGTACCGTCCGGATTGGAAGAACATCTCCAAACCGCGACGTAGACGTAAGAAATCTATTGTCTCGACACAAAATAACGTGGTTTACAAATGCCACTTCTGTTCTCATCGGAATTTGATGAGAGGAACGCCAAAGGGCTACATAAAAGACATATGCCCTCGAAAGGCTAAAATACCTCTGAAATCAAATCCCACCAAATCTTTTCTCCAGAAAAAGCATACAGTTATAGCTATTGCAGAGGTTACGAAGGTGGATAATGTTACTTTGCCAGTAACATCAGGGCAGAGTCCTGAAACAGGGTTTCCAGAATCTCCATTGCTGCAAACTGATCTTTCTTTACTGGACTCAAAGAGGAAAAGGGGGAACTGATCTAATGCGAAGAAGGTAGCTGACAATGAAAGTAGTTCAATTGCAGTGGACGCTGAAACGAGCATTCATCCCTCAAGCAAGAGGAGGAAACAATCTTGGACAAGTTTGAAGGAAATGGCACAGAGAAGTGAGCAAGATGCTGGTAAGAAGCTCACAAATTTAACCATTCCTTTTGTTATTTAAACAGGAGAATAGATCACTGAATGGTGCCTATTAGAGTACTGAGATGATATAGATAAGCGCCTCTTATTAAGAGGTTAAATAACTTAAAAATTGTATTTTTTCAATTAATTTGGTGGGCTATATAAGATACTTGTGGTACGTTTATGACTTTTTTTCTCTTTTGTGATTAGGCATTATTAGGTGCATCAGATAGTGGTCAAGTATTCTTATGAATTTATTTTGTTACGAGATGTGGGGCAAATTTTCCTGTTGGTTTGAAATTATTTGTGCGATTTATAGAGGCTTATGCGCTCCCTTCTTGTCTTCGGTTCATTTCAATTCATAAGAGTACAAAATGGCGCCTAATAATTGAAGAAAGAATATAAACGCAAGACAAGTGTGTGTGAGAAATTTATAATTAGTTTGAAGTAAGAATTCAGACTAAGTAGAAGAATTCACTTTAAGGTAACTTTTACAAGTTTTCTAGATTCTTACACTTTATTTATTTGCTAATTGCTTATTAAGCTTTTGCTTGAGATTTAGAACGAAAATGACTGTTCGTTCAATATTCATAGTCAAGGGCTTAAGGCTCAAGACAAAAAATGAAAGAAAAATATCCACGGCCAAGGTCTGAGACGAGAAAGTAAACCCCATCAGCCTCCAAATGTAGGGGAAATATATTATTGTCTCTTGTGGCAGTTATCCAATTTCTGTCTCATATTTTGTCCTTTAATTTAATTTATACTCCAATAATCCAATTTCCGCCTGTTCTAACTTTTCAACTTTCGTTGGTTACGAAAAGGTGTTACGAAAAGGTGTACACTGCTCCTGAATTTTTTTTTTTTTTTAACACTAAGTACGCTGGATTTCATTACTATTTATTTGCTTACTTTAATTTATAGAAAGAATAATGGACAAATGATCCAACAACACAGTACTGTTGCAGTGGCAGCTTTAGTGACACAGCTTGAGTGTCTAATTCGTAACTACAGTCAAATTATCTATGGTGGAAAGGCATTACTCGTTTCATACATGATATTCTAGATTGTATTTTTGGTTGAAATATAAGTAACGAATTTTTGCAGAGATGCATAAAAAAAATATATTGCAGCGACAAAATATGACTATACCATAAATACAACATAATTATCAAATCAATTACGCTAGCCCAAAAAAAAAAAGAACTAAGAACAATAACTAGTGGATATTGTGACTTCTCTATACTTCATATGGGCACCAATTCATCTTGTTTGCCCACCAAAAAACCATCACAAGGTTCCGAACCGATCAACAACAACGTAGAATTTCTATCACACTTTTACACTTGGCCATTTCCCTCGTTTTTTGTTTTGATCTGTCTAAATTATTTTATCGTTTGTTAGCTAACTGAGAAAAGAAAATTAACCTTTTTCTAAGTGTAAAATACAAAAAATAAGATTTGTCTTGCACTCTTGCTCAATTTTAGCTTTTTATATTTCTTAAAGAGAAAAAAGTTTTAAATCTGAATCGGGACAAAGAGGAAATATGCGAAGGAAATATCTCTTTTTCTTTTCTAAAGGAATTCAAGTTATTGGGTTGAATTTACTTAACGTACTCAATTATTACCAACTCTAGAATGTGTCCATTTTCTTTTTTCTTTTTTCTCTCACATATTAAACTTTTTTATAAAACGGGTGTTAGTTTAATTAAGATTTAAGATAATCAAGATTTAAGACAGGCTCTCCTGATGGCTCGAGAAAGAGTTTAAGAAGACAAATAATAGTCTATAATACTCATGTCTTTTGGATAAAATGTCAATATGTTAGATTCAAGAACAAAATCGAGCTTGAAATATTTAACGAATCATGATTATTCAGTTACATGAAAAACAAGTAACAAAACGATCATCTGTCATATATCGCAAGGTTGTGCGATTAAGTGGACGAGATTTCTTACAAGAATATCACCTAGCAAATTATCACAAATTTTTAATATTATAGTTCCTATTAAAACTCTATTTAATCTTTTGAATTGTAGAAAAGTAAATGGGATTATCAAATCCAAATTATAGCGGTGATAATATATAGAGGGACATAGGATCTTTTAATCAACTAATTCACGTGGGTGATAAATGATGGCGATTGGTAAAGCCACTTATTATTAATGGTGGGTCTAAAATGTTACACCTAACAAGGAGTGTCTAGGCTACACTTAACTTCACGTGCAGTCAGGGGTCCCTTTTACAAAACTACACTTCAACTTCTTTTTGCAATTCAAGATCCCTTATTTGTGGTTCTCGCATTTTTACCCCGATTAATTGAATAATTTTATTTCGGTAGAGTTTTAAATGGAAGTAGACCATATCACGCCCAGAATGCTTCCGTATTAATGGTTAAACATAAACTCTGAATTACCTCCTTTTGACCGTGACGCCGTCGGGTATCCTACTAGGTTTTACAAAGACTTCTCGCCTTCAACCACTCGATCGCAACCGATGGTTTTGCAATGGTTCTTTCAATGACGGGCAACGCAACCTTGGTTCGTTTCCTACACCGGGTGTGACAGATAGATTCCAGAGATATATTTAAAGAACACAATACTCGAACATACTGAGGCAAAAGCTTAGGATTTTATTTATAATATGGAAACTTATTTATTACATAACGATGATAACCCCTTTAAAGAGGAGCCACCTGTTTAGCTACTCATGGTAGCCTTGTTTCCAACACACATACACTCGTAACTATTACAATAGAATTGGAAATATAAACACTCGAAATTTTAGCACTCAAACTTATTACAACCTTTTTTTTTTTTGTAAGAAAACAGAGGGGAATGATCAATGCCCTTTGCTTCCTTCAGCTCTTCTATATATAGATGAGGTCGTGGATTTCAAATGTGGACTTCATCTCTTCCTGATAGTGGAATCGTCATGGCTTACATCTCGTTCCACTCAGCTCGTAGTCCCTCCATTATTCTGCAGATAATGGTGCGGTTGTTCATATGTCCCTGTCGTGGTCCCGGTTGTTAACCTGTCCTGATCAATCACATGGCCTCCTTTCCTTTACCAGAGAACGTTGTCCATTTGCCAACACGCAGTATCTTTCCCTTTCGTGAGGGACCCTCTTTGTCGTTTTCCCATTTGTCTCGTTTTACTGGGAATCCTTTTCCAAAAAGCGGTTTCTTTTGATCGGGACACTTGGCGCAGATCCGTTCTTTCCATCTGCCAGCGTGCATCATATTGCACAATTTCCAGCTAGTCTCTGCCGTCGCCGGAATCTCGTTCTTCTTCAATGCTTGCCTTTTGTTTTCGAAAATGGTTTCAACAAATCTTGTGGTGTTACTGGTCATGTTGTTTAGCATGAATGATCCGTTCTCTGTCTTTTGGAAAATTTTCAACGGATGTTTAACCTTGTCCATTTCTGTGAGACAGACCCAAAGTCCCCATGCCCTTCTGGTAGATATTTCTTCTTCGGAAATAGGGGAAACCAAGAACTGCCCCTCTGGTGGGGCCTTAATGTACTCCATTGCCTTCATATTTGGTCTCTGTATTTTAATAAAATGAAAGCTCGAATGGAATCCTTTGCCTGTAATCTATGGAGCGACAGAAACGAATTTCAGCTCCAAAGTGTCTCCTCTTTCAAGTGTATGATTATTTTGCCAAGTTTCATACACCTTCTCGTAAATCCATTCAGGTAATTTTGATATTTCCAGAAATCCTGGTGATTTGGTGAAAACTGAGGCCAAACATCCAAAGTCAAACCATTCTCATACACTATCCGGTTTTGATCCCGGTAGTACCCAGACTCGTGGGTATTTCCCTGACCAGTCGGCCACGGATTTTCCCGGGACAAGTCCCATTCTTGTATGAAGCTTTTCCCATGTCCTCTGATATTCCATCAAAGGTGCACTCCGCTCTTGTTTTGTGATCTTAGAAGTGCCCATTCGGGGTCTAAGATTAGGCTCGTCCTCTTTTGAGGTATCCTTAGATTGTTTAGGTGTTTCCACCTTCGAATCGGCTTGTTTGTCAGTTTCTTCCTCAAAAGGATCACCGACTGGGCCTCTTTTGCTTGAATCTCCCTCATCGAGGGTGACTGCTTGTAACTCAGACTATACTCTTGACGTAGAGGCTTCTCGTAGTATGGGATCCATTAGGCTTTCCCAAAGACTTGTGCTACCCAATAAGATAGTCTTTAACGCGTTCTGGACCTTGTTAAGGTCATTTTCTTGTACATGACCGGAGGCACTAGCATTAACCGCCAGACCGTTGATCACCTTGGTTAGCTCCTCCAGGTTTTCCCTGTGGTGCCTCCATCTCGTAAGAATGGTGTCAGCTTCTCTTGGGTCCATCTCGTGTTAAGAAATCTGCAAGAACATTTTCCTGAGATTTAATAATTACAACGTCAAAATCATAGTATTGACATTCAGCTTGCCATCTTAAAAGTCTAGCTTTCTCGGGTTTACTTTCTATTTTATTTTTTAAGAACGCTTTAACACTTGTATTATCGATTTTTAAGATAAATTTCTTTGCGAGTAGAAACAGGGGCCATCTTTTAAATGCACTTCGAACTGCAAAGAATTCCTTCTCGTTGATATGCCATCTTGCAGCATTATTTTCTGCAAATAATCCACTGCAATATTTGCACGGGACTTCTCTTGTTGGTTCTACTTTTGTTAGAACGGTTGCCCACCAATGATCACTGGCATTTGTGTATAGAACCAGATCGTCTTCATCGTTAGGTATCACGAGTTTGGGCAGATTTTGACACAACATTTTTAGTTGTTGGACTGCTTCCGTATGTTCCTCTGTCCATTTGAATTCTGCATCCTTTTTAAGTAGTGGACTAAACACTTTCCTGTAGCTTGCAAGATTGTTAATAAACATTCCTGCAAAATTAACTAATCCCAAACAACTTTGGAGTTGTTTAATCGTTTTGAGATTGTCAGGACAATCACGTACCTTTTCAACCAAATGCGTTTGGAGGATGATACCTGATTCATCAATCTCAACACCAAGGAATTCAATTTTCCTTGTTAGGATTACTGCCTTCTTTTCGGATAGCACCAACCCTTCATTGTGACAAACATCTGAGAATATTTCCAGATGTTTAACATGCTCTTTGATATTTCTTGAGGCGATGAGGATATCATCGACATAGACGAACATGAAGCTGAAGTAATCTTTGAAAAGATTATCCATCTTTCTTTGATATATCTTAGGTGCATTTGCCAATCCCATTGCATAACATTCCAGATATAATGTCCTTGTGGTGTAGAGAAAGCCGTATACTTCTTGCTTTCTTCCTCCATCTTGATTTCATAAAATCCTGATTTGCAATCGAATTTTGAGAAGACCTTCGCGTTCTGGACGCACTTGATAAGATGCTCCCGTCTTGGGATATAGTATCCGTTGAATTCCAGGATTTTGTTGATCCCTTGGTAATTGATCACCAGTCTCGGCTTTCCTCTTTTAATTTCTCCATGGTTACTGACTAAGAATCCAGGACTGCTGTATGGAGATACTCCTTGGGAGATGAGCTTAAGGTCTAGATGCTCCTTAAGAATTTTCTGCATATCCTTCCGATTCTTCTGGTTCATCAGGATAGGCTTGTATCTAACGAACTCATCTTCCTTTTTTTTTTTTTTTTTTAATTTTCAAGGACGCTTCGAGTTCGTTCTTGTTTCACCATGCCAAAGGATCTTCATGGAAGTTTCTTCGAATCTTGGTCTTGACATCTTCCAGTGAAATTTGTTCTTCATGGGTGATGTCCAGGTGAGGACTTTGTTCTAAGCTGGCCTTTAGGATCTTAATTGTTTCGTTCTTGATCCTTTCAATCTTCTGGCCCCCTAGGCTATCCATCCGCAATTGGAGGATTGCCTTGCAATATTTCCTCCGATCACTCATTTTTGGGTGTCGAAGTTTTCCTTCCTCACCACACTTGCTGCGAAATTGGATAGGCAATTTTCTGTAAAATGCTTGTGTTAATCGCTGCACCAAAATCTTATGATCACAAAGTGTTGTGAGAATAAGACGTCTTGTTTCATTATCTTGCGTAAAACGTTTAAACGTTTGCAAGAAATTGTTGCCTAGTAGAATATCGGCTCCGATGTCATGGAAATAGATTGGTGGCATTTTTACTTTGTACCATGGAGTACCTCCTGTTCCGCCAATCAATATCTCTGCTCGTTGTATTCCTTTTTTGAAGATAATAATCTTTTTTGAGAAATCTCTTCCAACAACTGCTGGTAGATTTTCTCCAACTTATTCAGGGAAGACTCCTAGTTTGGCTGTGCAAATACCGGCCCTCGAGTCGATATACGCTGCAAAGTACTCGGCACAAAACTTCTCATATAACATCCCAACTGAGATGTAGATTGAGAATGGACTAGTGGTCATCAGAATCGATATCTTTTCCCGTCCACCGTGAATTCCATTCCTTCTGATAATTTCTCCCAAGGTTTGTGATCCTCAAGAAATTCAATCCCAAGAACAAGCTGTTTTGGGGTTTTTCCTGCATGCCCATTAATGATGAAATCCATTCCACCTAATTTTAGGCTTCCTTGATATCTTCCAACAAGGGGCTGCCTTAGATAATATAGGGCATCACAAGGAAGAGTATTATCTTTTTGAGTGATGTAGAAGATTACCTCGACCTCGCACCATCCTCCAGGGCATTGGAGTTCTCCCTTAGTCGTAAACCTTTTTGTTTCGATTACGACTTCAACAATTGGTTTCTTTCCCCATGTTAGGTTGTGTACCCTATATTCTTGGAAATAAATTCTCCTAGGTTCGAACCTTTGACTAGTATTTTTGCCGAACACTGGTTGATCTCGAATGATCATATCCATCTCATGGATATGTGGCAGATCAGAAATCTCTGGTTTGACTGCATGAGCTACTTTGTCAAAGATTTCGGGTATCTCGACAAACTCCTTCATCTGGAAGAGGTCAGAATGATGAGTATTGGAGAGGGCATAGGAGATACTGTAGGTGATCGAGTATGGCCTATTTCCTTCCTTCATTAACTCCTTGTTTTTGAAATCTTGATACAGGGTAAGGACCCTATTGAAATCTCGATCGGCTAGGTTATAGGCAATCTTCGGGTAAACGAACATTGCCACTTTTCCAGCAAATAGATTTCCTGAAATTCCTCCCAGACAAGCATCTCGTAGGTTCTGGATTCTCCTGTCAAAGATGGCGATATCAATTGGCGAATTGATACCTTCTTTGAATGTCGCCTTGATCAAGATTATTATGGCTCCAATATGAATCCATGACATCTTCTGGGCAATCTCTGGATTGAGTCGTCTTAGTTCCTCTTTAATCTCATTCATAGGAACCAGCTGCATTTCCATGACATTACTTGTTAGTTCCATGGGGATTGCAATCTCTCCCGCCGCCACTTTGTAGATGATGTGATGTTTTCTTTGTCTGAAGCTTAGCTGGGCTAAGGTTCTTTCCATTTTTCCGATGGTAAATCCATCGTAGATTCAGAGTTTTGGATCCTCCCGCATATTTTTCATCAATGCTTTATGAGATATGCTTGTTTGGGAGAAAGATCCTGACATATCTTCTTGTACTTCCTAACGGAAGATCTCCTCGTCTTCAGTTGGATTCTGATTCAGATTCTGAAGACTCATTTTGGCTTTCTTCTTCATATATACTTTCGTCTCAGGGAATGTCCTCGAACTGGTATACTTGAACAAGGTCTTGGAAGTAGACAGCCTCTTCGAACTCTGGTGTGGCTTCAAACTGTCGAACCCCTCTTTTTTGATTCTCTGGACATTCTGTGGAAATGTGTCCCTTAGCACCAAATGTCAAGCAGTTACAGTCTTTAAAACTTTCATTAGCACGTGTGTGTGCTCTTCTGAAAGTCCTCCCTGTTGGTGGTCGGCTTGTACTTCCTTGGCTGGAAGTTGTTCTTCCACGGCTAGGTTCTGGTCTCTGTCCTGACTTGTAGCTTCGGGGCTTTTGTTTTGACCAGAATCTCCTTGGTCTCCTAAAAGATCTTCTGGAAAACCTGTCCCTTCTTTGTTCATAGGGAAGGTCCCTATGCTTCTTTCTCTTGTGTCTTTAGGGAGCTCCTATGACTGTTGGGACGTCATTGTCATCACAACATAGTCTGACTGATTTGTTGACTTTTCTCAGTATCTTGTAGTTTTTCTGGAACGCTGCCTTCTGGCACCACTCGCCCAGTTTTGCTTTGAGAAAAGACATGCTTCGGGCAACTGTATCCATCCCGACAGGCGTATATTCTTGCAGGAGCATTTCTCTCCATGGGCTCGGTATCTTGGCGAAGAATAATGGAATCGTCGTGTCCTCATTGATTCGACTCTTCCATTTATACTCAGTAAAGAGTTTGATGTACAGATTGACGTTACATATATCATGTAACTCTCAACTGTACAAAGCCTGCTCATATTTCCTAGCCTTTTCTTGGTCGCCTCCTCCGGTTTGGGGATCAACAAAGTATCCTTCTCCGATGAAGTAGATTTTGAAAAGCCTGGCCATTCTGTCCACAATATCTTTAAGGGCTTCGCCGGATAGTACACCATCTCTAATTTCTGGAGTGGCATGTTCCCATCCGATTTTAACCGACCCCTCAAGGCTCATTTGTAACATCATTATGAACCCTTCCTTGTTGAGCTCCAGCATTGCTGCTGCAATCCTCATGGCTGACGCCCATTCGTCGATCAACGCCTCTTGGTTTTTGAAATCCAGTATATCCAAATTGAGCATAAGCCCATAAGGATGAATTGGATCGAGTTGGGACCTTCCGTATGGTGTCCCATGAACGTCTGGCCTTCGAGCTCTTGATCTGGTTGGAACCGCCGTGAACATAGATCCTGCTATGAAATCGTTCTGATGTGGCATGGGTTCATCACGAATTGGGTTTTGGTTTGGATTATAAGACCCAAAACTCTCAGTTACCGTTGACTGCTCCTGGGGAGGATTTTGTCTTGGTACGATTATATCCTCCAGGGCTTGGACATTAACGAGTTTTAAACCCAAAAATGATTCTACTAGATCCGAGAGATCTTGCAGATCTCCGTAGTTGATCTCGTCGAGTCTGAATCTAGACATGATCTTATGGGGTACTGGGATTTCCTCGTACTAGGGCCGCCATTTTCTGGTTTCTTGTCAATTCTCTTCTAACCTCGACTGCTTTAGCTTTTTGATGCAGTAAGGGCTCATGTCCGAAAGATGGTGGTAGCCATCCTCCTTTTCTTCTTTCGGAAGTCCTCGGAAGGATTTCTAGGTTCTGCATACGTCATTGGAGATCCTTGAGGATACCATTTTACGAACTCGTAACCAAAATAAAATTAGACAATTTACAGGGTAAAATCTGGAATAAAACTTAAATAATGGGTTTTGAAGGAAAGAAAAAGCCGAGGGTATTAATGTAAAATTGGGCCTTGGCTGCACAAAGAGTTAAGTGCAGCCACGACATGCCCCACCTAACAAATCACTGATTTTCTTGGAAAGTGCATGTTTATTTTTTTGGCGAATTTCAATCGACAATTACTCTTCACTCTGTGACGAGAAAACCATCCATTCAAAAATTATTTCACTACTCGAAAGATTCCTTATTTGTGTACACTTGTATGTACTCCTAATAAATTTTGGGTAGGTGTACCACCCACTCTACACTCCTAAGGGCACGTTTGGTTGTCCCAAATTTTAATCATAGAAATAATTAATCTAGGTATTGCTTGTTAGCTTTTTATTTAATATCACATTTGGATTGTAACACTAAGTAACCTATAACTTTCATACCATTTCTTATTCCATGTTTGGCTTGCAAGATATTTTGGCTTACATGAAATTGAATTACACATTTATCCCCAATTTAAACATTGAGTTTAGGCGGGCGATGAATTTGGGGGCAAAGATGTCATTTGAAGAAGCAAATGAAAAGATAAATAATTCTAGGGGTTTGGGTGAGATTTCTTATCTTGCAAATAATATCAAATACCCCACTTATCACGGGTGCCCGCCATTTTCCGGAGGGTCATCCAAACGCGAGATTAGCCAGCAAGATTATTAATTTTATCTTGGCTCTTTTGGGCAAGCAAACGTGCCATAAGAAAACATGTCGCACATTTTTCCTAATCTTTATTATTTCTCTCTTCTCTTTCATGTTATTAATTCTCTCTCCAAAAAAAAAATCTAACTAAACTTCTTTAAAAAAAAAAAATATTTCATCCATATTTGTAGGACTATTTCAACCCCTGCATAGTTATTCATAAAAATAAAAAAAAAGCTGCATAGTTTATGAAAAAATAAAAATTATATTTTTCAATTAGATTAAAAAGGATGAAAGTAATTATAATTGGATAAAAATCATTGTTTATGGAGATGAAAAGATTTTATGTGATTCATTAAAACATAAATATAATTCACATAAATTTTCTTTTATCTTTGTAATTCATTATTCGTTTATCTTTATGAATCACATAAAATATTTTCTTCTCCATAAACTTTTCTTATATCATAAAGAGTCTTTCTATTTATAGGATCATGGAATTAGAAGACTAAATACTAGAATTTATTTTTAATCTTATATTGTAGTTTAGTTTATTAGAAAATGTGTAAAGAAAATAATGTCCAATAAACCAATTAGTTCTTTTATTTGCACAATAATGTAAGATTTTCTGAAAATTATGCCTTAAAAAGGACTTAATATCAAACTTGAGGATAATAATATTATATGAGAAAAAAGAAGTTACGCGCTTAGTATATAATATAACAATAAACTTGGAGATAATAAGTTTATTGGGAGTGTTAAGGGACTAAATTAAAAATAATACAAAAAATATTTTGTCAGGTCCATATAATTTTTTTCAATAAGTGAATATAATTTTGCAATATTATGCTATTCATTTACACAAAAACCATCAGCAATACTTTTTTTTTTTTTTATCATTAACTAAGCATATTCAATTCTAATTCAAAAATACGCTTTGAAGTCCATTGGCGTGATCCAATAAACTATGATTTTAATCCTTTTAGAATTACTTTCATCCTTTTTAATCTAATTGAAAAATATAATTTTTGATTTTTTCATAAAATATGCAGATTTTTTTTTATGAATAACTATGCAGCGGTTGAAATAGTCCTACAAACAAGGATGAAAGATTTTTTTTTTTAAGAAGATTACGTTAGATTTTTTTTTGAGAGAAAATTAATAACATGAAAGAGGAGAGAGAAATAATAAAGATTAGGGAAAATGTGCAACATGTTTGCTTAGTAATGTGGAGTGGTTGATGCACTTGTCAAATAAATATTGGGGTACATACAAGGGTACATAAATAGGGTATATAGAGAAAAAAAATGGAAGGCAATACCTTCCGCTTAACAAGATTTAGAATATCTTAAGCCCAAACATTTTCCTCAGTTCCTCATATTATACCACAGTCTGCACTTCTTCGTCATGCATCAAACACTCGCAAGTCAGGAAGACATTCCATATTGAATTGCCAAACAACTACACAACCTATACAGACACACCACTCATTTGGCAGAAACCCCGAGTCCACAATGAAGTTGGCATATGTTTGATTTCTCATGATTGACTCGCATTCTTTACTAAGGCTGATAATTTCATTAAATACCTCCTTAACACAGATTCTTTCTCACACGACAACTGAATATCAAGTTAAAGTACACTATCATATGAGGCTCTACAATATTATTATTACAAAACAATTATATTCACTTTAAATGCAATACCTCACATCAGATTAAACATTAAAAAGGCATCTAACGCATTTCAACCCTTGTACCTGATCACATTTATATTCAGAACTCCAGAGGGTATGTTTTTAGAAAAAAAAATAATAGAAGAAAAAGAGAGCTCCTAATTCTCATGGATAAATCGACACAGAGCAACACAAACTTGCTACACACCTACAACCAATATGCAGAACAAAGTTCAAAAACTTTCCTTCTGAAAAGTCTGTTCTCAGGTTTGAAGGAAAGGGTGCTAGGCTAGAGAGCTAATTCATCCGCATATCTAACAGTTGGCGTGCTTCTCTTTAGAGCTTTTTCTTCTTTTATGTTAAAAAAGTTGCCATTCCATTTGTGAATTCAAGGGGCTCTTTGTAGTTAACAGATTTCAGATTTTTTTTTTTTTAATGATTAGCCATTATAGTTATTTCAAGATATTACTTATAGTCAATGAAGTGGTATTACTTACAGAAAAGACTTAAGTATAGGCTCATGAACTTATATAAGAATAATTTTAACTATTTGTACCACTAACCTGTTTTTTCTATTTTGTGTTTGACTATATGTAACACTAATTCAATTCTTAGCAAAAAAGGCATGAAGAGCCGGTTCTAGAAGTTGGTGGGTTTGATTTTACAAAGACTTTTTTTTTGGGTAAATAAAGAAAATCAAAGACATTACATCATGTCCTTAACAACTAGAAGTTAATATAGTTAGAGGGAGGTTATCCCATAAGATAAACTCCTCATTACAATGACTATGCAATTTAGACAAAACGTCGGCCACTCCATTAGCACTTCTTGGAATCCATTTGAAGGAGGAATTCTATGGCAACCTCATTAATCTCTGACATTCTTCCACCAAGTTCTTGTATTCAGGTAGGGGTTCTGCTTCTTCATTGATCAGTTTATAGACAAGGAGAGAATCTAACTCCACCTTTATGTTAGCTACTCTTCTTTCCCAAGCTATCTTCAAACCTTCCTTAAGAGCTTTAAGCTCTGCTTCATCAACAGTGGGAGAAAATAGTTTCATATAGAAACCACATAACCACTGACTATCATCCGATCTGAGCACTCCAGCACAACTACCAGCGTTGGCATTCTGGAGTACACAACAATCACTATTAAGTTTCACTCTCCCTGGTTGTGGCTTGCACCAATGTGACTGTTCCTGACTATTGCTGCATTTTCTTCTGCCTACGAAAAGCTCCCAGCTCATGCTTTTAATCTTGAAGATCCTGCCTTGAAGATTAGTCTCTTTCTTGTGAAAGACTCTCTCATTTATGTGAATCCAGCAATGCCAAATAGCTACCATGAAAATCCACGTCCGTTGTGCAGTTGGCCTGATATTGTTCCTGAGATGCAGTCTTTCCAAGTTAGTTTGCAACCACTGGTCATCTCCAATCTCATCAAATGCTGCAATGTCATCAGGATGAATGATCTCCAACCAAAGTTTCCTTGCTTCCTTGCAGTGTCTTAGTAGATGTATTCATGTCTCTTCCTGGAAGTTACAGAAGGTACATATAGAGGTCAGAGATGCATTCCTCTTGAATCTCATTGAGTTAGTTGCCAATCTTTCTTGAGTCAGAAGCCACAGAAACTGCTGGAACTTGTTGCTCACATCGATCTTCCAGACCTAATGGATATTATTGTAAGATCTTACTGCAACTGAATGTCTCTCCTAGAATAATTTGTAGGCTGGTTGGCATGTGAAGGTCCCATCAGAAGTACAATTCCAGAGGATTTTATCTTTTTCCTCTATCAGGATAATAACTGTTCTTTTGATGTCCTCTTGAAGCTCTTGAGGAATGAAGGAGTTGATATTTCCCAGATTCCACTCATTATTGTGATCAAGCATATCAGACAGTTTCAAATTCTTTTCTGAGTCTTGTATAAGTACTCCTTCCTCACTGAGATAGCCAGAGCCCCTCCAGTTGTCATACCAGAAGAAAATGTTATTACCCCTCCCTACTTTCCATATCAGATGTGGCTGCATCAACATCATACATCTGATAATTCCTTTTCAAGTACAACTGTCAGTAGTCTTAGTAGTGTACTGTTGAATCCTTTGGTTCTTGAGGTATTTGGCTTGCACCAATCTAGACCATATGGAGTCTTCCTCTCTCAGTAGCTTCCATGCAAGTTTTGCTAATAGAGATTCATTAGCAGTTCTTGATACTCTAATACCCATGCCCCCTTCCTTCTTTGGTCTTGTTACCTTTTGTCAATTCACCAAGTGCAATTTGTGAACTCCAATATCAGTGGGCCAAAGGAAGTCCCTATTAAGCTTACCCAACCTGTGACAGACATGTTCAGGAAGGAGAGAGGGTTTCATAGTATACACTGGTTGAGCTGAAGATACAAAACCAATGAGAATATCTCTTCCTACTAGAGATAAGAGTCTACTTTCCAGGAATCAAATCTTCCTAGGATTCTATCAAAAAGTTCTGTTGAATCAGCTCTTGATGCTTTGCCATGAGATAGCCTGATTCCCAGATACCTCCCCAAGTTAGGTGTCTGTTCAAACCCCAAAACATCACAAATGTATCTTTTAAGATTGGCACCTTGAGTTCTAGAGAAGAAAACTTTTGACTTCTGGCAACTCAGTTTCAGACCAGATGCTTTACAAAACTTATTCAGCACACCTTTGATACTGTGACCATTCCTAGCAGTAGCCATCCCCATGAGAATGAGATCATCAGCAAAGAAAAGGTGGGATATCTTTGGCCCTCTTCTACATGGGATCAAAGGCTTCCATTTCCCTCTTTGAACTTCTTCTTGGACCAGATAGGACATTCTCTCAACACATAATACAAAGAGGTAAGGAGATAAGGGATATCCTTGCCTTAATCCACATCTGTGTTGGAAGGGAGCCAGAGGAGATCCATTCCATATGATTCTAGTAGAAGTACTCCTGACACTGAACATAATGAGTTCAACTCGATCTACTGGAAGCTGGAATGCAAGTAGAGTTTCTTCCAAAAAGTCCCAACTTATCTTGTCATAGGCTTTCTCTAGGTCTAACTTCATGATCATGCACCCCTTCCTGTTCTTCTTCTTTAATCTCAGAGAATGAAGAATCTCCTGAATCACAGCATTATTGTCCTGATTGTTGCGCCCTCTGATGAAGCTAGCCTGTGTTGGAGCCACTATGACTGGCATAAGATTTCTGAGCCTATTTGTGATGCATTTGGTGATGAGTTTGTATAGGACATTACACAATGAGATAGGCCTGTATTGGGTGATGGTCTCAGAACACTGAACCTTAGGAATCAGACACATGAAAGCTTCACACAACTTGCTTTCAAAAGATCTGTGGAGGAAAGCATACTTAACAAACAGAACAATAGAGTCCTCCATCCATGCCCAACCCTTCTGGTAAAAACTAGCATTGAGTCCATATGGTCCAGGAGCTTTCAGGAGGTGCATGGAAAATATTGCCTCCTTAATCTCCCAAGTTTCTATCATAGCTCCCAATATCTCCTGATCTCCAGATGCTAACTTCATTTGAAATCTGGATGTATGCAGAATAGTAGCTTGTGAGAAGTCTGGAGTTTCAGTGTCACCAGAAAATAGACTTGAGAAGTAATCCAAAGTATGCTTTTGAAGAGTGCTCTCTGTCTTTTCCCATTCTCCAGATATCTTCAATCTGGTAATCAAGTTCCTTTTCCTTCTGATCATAGTGGATCTGTGGAAGAATTTAGTGTTTCTATCTCCTTCTTTGATCCAATGAACTCTGGATTTCTGGTGCCAGAATATCTCCTCCTGTTTGAGAAGAACATTATAATCCTGCAGAAGTTCTTCTTCCAGATTGATGAGATACTTGTTTGTTCTATAGCTCAAAGATTTCTGAATCCCTCCTAACCTAGCCATCAAGAGTATTTTCCTTTGAAAAATGTTGCCAAATATTTCTTTATTCCAGGGAATCATAACTTTAGGAACCTCTTGAATAGCCTCCAGGAGATTAGGCTTATTTTCCCAGATGTTTTTCAATAAATCAGCACATTCAGGGTTGGAGTGCCACATTTCTTCAAATCTGAAAGTCTTATCTATTCTAGACGTTCTTCTGACCATACACCAAGTGATTATAGGATGATGATCACTATAAGTTCTTGGTAAATTCTCCACTTCAGATGTACTGTAGAGACTTAACCATTCAAGATTGGCTATTGCTCTGTCTAATCTTGCCTGGATCAGAGCTCCATCTTCTCTCTTGTTGGTCCAAGTGAACTTGGGGCCAACATATCCAAGATCAGAGATATTACAGTGAGCCATGAATTTTCTAAAGAACTGAAGCCTGCTCACTGACCTTGTTCTACCTCCTCTCTTCTGATGAGCATACTCCACTTATCAGGTCATCATTACCAACCAGGGCATAGGTTGTTCTTTTGACATTCTTATCAGGTCATCAAACACCTTGACCTTAGCTATCTTTCTGGGCTGAGCATAGACTTCATTGAGTCTCCAATTGCTCATGTTACTTGGTCTGATGATGGGAGAGATAGCTTGGTAGTCAGTATCAGTAATCTCTACCTCCACATCAAAGTTATTCCATAGCATCCAAAGGCCACCATCAATCCCTTCAGTGGGTGTTATTTGATAGTTGTTATATCCAATATATGGAATTATGTTCCGAGCTTGTTCTTCTGACACTCTAGTTTCAAGAATGAAAATAATAGTAGGATTATGGATCCTTACCAGATTTCTGAAGTTCCTGTAAAAGTCTTCATCACCAGCCCCTTGACAATTCCATGATATCACCCTCATGCTTGAGTTGTACAAGTGGTAGGGGAACACTGGATTCTCAACTGGAATCCTGTTCCATTGCGCTTGAAGTTGGTTCATTATCTCCACTAAGAGGGCAATTTGTCTATTGCTCTACCATGGGGTAAGTGCTGCTCTCTCCCACCAGATGTGATCTGCATCTATGCGTTCCTCCCTGTGTACTTGCAGGGTGATCTCCCATTGGTGGCTGAGATTGTGAGCACTGATATGATTCGATCCCAGTGACTTATCTCATGGGTCATAGATGGTGCCTAGAATTGAGCATGTTAAGTGAGGAAGTCCCAAGGATTGATCAATTCCCAGGGATCCAGAGCGTTCTCCATGTGAGATGATTAAATCAGGTTTTGATGAGACTTCACAATCAACCAGTTCAGGAAGATCTTTTGAGTTTTCAAGATTCAGAATACCAAAGGAATTGTGATTCTGGTTCTGAACTGTTCTAGAGTTCTTTTTAGAGGTGGAGACTCTTGGTGTTCTTTTAATTTTTGTAACCGCCACGCTCTTGGCATTAACTGTTTCTTTTCTTAGACTAGGATTCAAGGAGGTAGAATCCTTCTAATTTTTGAAGTTGTGGCAGGGTTATCCCTATAAGTCACATTGGTGTCCCTTGCCTGATCAACTCCACTAGGAGTTCTATTCTTAGTAGGATTCTTAGAGATAACCTTAGAACTCCCTGGTCCCTTGTAAACAGCCTGTGATGGCTTCTTCTTGCTCAATAGCATCCAACTTCCATACTCTTTTGATTTTGCTTTGTCCATGAGCCACTGCTCCTTCTTCTCAGCAGTAGATTTCCCATTTAGAATTTGAATTTGATCAGAGGACTCCATATCCTCCTGTTGCATCTTACTAATTGCACATTCAGCCTTCACGTGTCTAACCTTGCCACACTTGTAGCACAGAGTGGACACATTCTCATAAACAAACTGGTATATTTTATTATCAATCCATAATCCCAATTACAACGGTTGATCAGTGCGAATTTGAACGCAAAACCTTGCAAAGTTCCCTCTGGTGGCATTAAAGGTGTTACCATCAATCTTGATTGGATCACCAATACAAGAGGCCAGGGATTAAACAACTGCTTCCCTTAAGAATTCAATAGGTAAATTTAGTATTCTTACCCAAGTGAATGAACTCTTAATCTTATCTCTTCCTGCACAGAAATTGGGAGACCATTTATTGACAATCAAGAAACTTCCTGCCAATTGCTAGGGTCCCTCTGTGAGGATGTACTCTCTTTTTGCTTCTGAGATGCCTTTTAGGCAGTAGCAACCATATCCAAGATCCACAAGATCAAAATCATTGTGAAGCTTCCACATGAAATCTAATCTTGCCTGGAGCGCCGTGTAGTACCACGGTTTGCCAGTGATTCTGATGATTATGGCATGTTCCCACTGTTTATTCATCTTTTCTTTCAACTCCTGCATGATATGAACTTGTTTAAAAGGGATGTTGGCATCTGCCTCCTTAGTTTCAATGCACTTGCGCTCCTCAGCTGTTTTGTTGTCATCAATCCGCACATCATTGCTTTTTGGTCGCTGCGCAACTGCTTTGGCATAAGAGGAGGGAAAGTTACTAACATTTGAATTTCCTTGTGGAACAGAAAGAACCGTTCCAAACTCTGACATATGAGGAGAATGTCTGACCCATTTTTGGATTCTAGATCGAGTAACATTAGTAGATACTGACTTAAAAACATAAGGATTGTTGTCTGGTATGTTAGGTGGCGGCGGTGGTGGCGGAGAGTGGCTTTGCTCCACTCCCGGCGTGTCAGTTTCCATGGCAGTTAGTAACGGTTATTAACTTTTCGAGAATTGAGGAGAAAAAATGGTTATTTCTCGTATTCATGAAAATCCAAGTTCGTTTCAAATACAGTTGATTTTACAAATGCTTTTGAAACCATAAATGGAAGTAATTTGTGCTAAGCGCTACAAAACCGACAAAATCCTAATTAGTTTTTTCAAAAGATATATATATATATATATATATATATATATATATATATATACTACTATCTATAAACGGCTATAATGTTAGTACTGGGTCAATTGCAGTTTAGTCCCTGTATTTTAAATTTTTTTGCTTTCGCTCCTAAAGTTTTTTAAAAGCGGCTATAATGTTAGGACTTGGTCAATTGCAGTTTAGTCCATGTATTTTGAATTTTTTAATTTCGCCCTTAATATTTATTATTATTTATTTTTGGTCCCAATGGTAAATTGTAACATAACACTTCAAAAAAATAGTCACCGTAATTTTGATTTTTGTTGCTTTTTGTCCCTAAAGTTTTTTATTATTTACTTTTAGGTCCCATGATAAATTGTAACACAGCCCTTCAAATTTTAGATTTTCTTATTTTTGCTTCCAAAGGTTTTTGTTATTTGACTTGTAAATTTCAGAAAAACTCTTGCGCCTTTAAACTCTTTCACTTATGCCCCTAAAGTTTTATGTTATTTGTTATTGATCCTCATAGTAAATTGTAACATAATCCTTCAAGTTTTAAAATTTTTAAATGTTAGCACTTGGTCAATTGCAGTTTAGTCCCTGTATTTTGAATTTTCTATTTTTGCCCCTAAAGTTTTTTATTATTTACTTTTGGGTCCCATGGTAAATTGTAACAACCCTTCAAATTTTAGATTTTCTTATTTTTGCCCCCAAAATTTTTTGTTATTTGGCTTGTAAATTTTAGAAAAACCCTTGCGCCTTTGAATTCTTTCACTTTTGCCCCTAAAATTTCCTGTTATTTTAGCCTCATAGTAAATTGCAACACAGTCCTTCAAGTTTTAAATTTTTCAATTTTTGCACCAAAAGTTTTTGTTATTTTGCTCATTTCCTTGTCCATCTTTCTTTGTTTCAATTTTGCCCTTGTAAGTTCAACTAATTATTATGTTCTGTTATATTATGTCTATCTATATATACTATATCTATAAATTTGCTAAGATTTTAGTCCTGTAATTTGGTATCCCCCGATTTTGCCCATGTTATTTCATGTAATCACTCTCCACTATATTGAAGCTCAAACACTAAGAAAAAGGTTGGCCGCAATTGTAAATTTTGTGGCGTAGAATGTGTTGGTGGGCCTCGTCGGAGGCGTGTGATGTGGTGGTGATGATATGCACAATCAGAGAGGGCCGAATGTAGCGATGGTTGTGCGCGTCGCCGGGGGCGTATGATGTGGTGGTGGGAGCTTGGTGGCAACGTGTTGGAAGAAAATTGATTCGATCGCTGGGACAGAGGAAGTTGGGCGTCTGAGTCGGATTTCAGCGAAAAAACGGGTGGTGGGGCGGCCAGGGCGGGGGTGTAGCGGTAGATACGGAACCATGGGAAGAGGTGATGCCGTGCATGGTGAGGTTTAATAATTTATGACTATTCACATAAATACGGTTGTCAACTATAGTAGATTAATTTATGATTTATTATTGTTTTATATAAAAATTATACATGAAAAACAGTTTTGGGGGTTTTAATCTTATTAATTAGCCATCAAATAATACTAATTAAAACATTAATGAAAATTTGTACATGCCCGTGCCCATGGTAAATTATAACACTGTCCTTAAAATTTTAGATTTTCTTATTTTGCCCTCAAAGATTTTTGTTATTTGACTTGTTAATTTCAGAAAAACCTTTGCGCCTTTGAACTCTTTCACTTTCGCCCCTAAAGTTTCTTATTGTTTGCTTTTGAGCTTTATGGTAAATTGCAGAACAATTATTATGGTTTTTACCTCTTTTACTTTTGCCCCTAAAGTTTCCCGTTATTTGCTATTGGACCCCGTAGTAAATTGTAACACAGTCCTTCGAGTTTTAATTTTTTAAAATTTTACACCAAAAGTTTTTGTTATTTAGCTCATTTCACCGTTCATCTTTCTTTGTTTCAATTTTGCCCTTGTAATTCAACTAATTACTATGCTCTCTTATATTATGTCTAGCGATATGTACGATATCTATACATTGGTACGATTTTAGTCTTGTAATTTGGTATGCCCCTATTTTGCCCATGTTATTTCATGTAATTACTTTCCAATATAATGAAGCTCAAATACCAAGAAAATGGGTGGCCGCAATTGTAGAATTTGTGGCGTAGAATGTGTTGGTTGGCCTCGTAGGAGGCATGTGATGTGGTGGTGATGATATGCACAATCGGAGGGGCCGAATGTAGTGGTGGTTATGCGTGTCGCCGGGGGGTATGATGTGGGGGTGGGAGCTTGGTTGCGACGGGCTGGAAAAAAAATTGATTCGACCGTTGGGGCAGAGGAAGCTGGGCGTCAAAGTGGGATTTCAGCAAAAAACGAGTGGTGGGGTGGGAGTGCAACGGTAGAATCAGAACCATGGAAATAGGTGTTGTCGTGCGTGGTGAGGTTTAATAATTTATGATTATTCACATAAATACGGTCAATCATAGTAGATTAATTTATGATTTATTATTACTTTATAAAACAAATAATACATGGAAAACGGTTTTTTGGGTTTTAATCTTATTAACTAGCCAGCGAATAATAAAAATTGTCAACTATTGCAACTCCTTGGATTTGTATTATTAGCTAGAGTATATCTCTCCATACTAGTTAGGGGATATCTTTCCATAAATAGAATATCCTTGATATCTTCTTATCTATAATTTATGATTATTGTTGTATTTAGAATAGATCTTTCCGTAATTATTCTTGTATATGTAATTGTATAAATACTCTCTTTACAATTAATAATACTCATCACTTTTCTCCTATCTCTTATATGGTATTAGCTTAACCTTACCTCTAACGAGAAATTTCGATCCTATGTCAAGCCCACCAAAGGGTTTAGGCAACTCTATTTCCGCCTCCGCCTCTAGTGGTGCTCCGTCTTCGGACGTTTTTTCAACGCATCGGTTCTCCATGACGCCGTCCACTGGCAATAGTATGTTTGGCGGTGACTCCCCTATTCCGATCAACGCCCATCTCCATCTGGCACTTCGTCTCACGGGTCCCATTTTTCCGTCATGGCGATCTCAAGTTTGCCATCTACTCTTTGGGTACGGTCTATTTGGATTTCTCGATGGGACAACTCCGTGTCCGCCTTCTGGCCCCGATTCTTCGTTGGATGGTTATAAGTATTACTTGATTCTTATTGATTATTACACTAAGTACTGCTGGTTGTTTCCTTTAGTTGTGAAGTTCGGTGTCTTCCGTGTTTTTGTGGAGTTTAGATCCCTTGTGGAAAAATAATTTGGCTGCTCCATCCTTAATTTTTACTCTGATAATGGTGGGGTATTTGTGGCCATGCGCCGCTATTTTGTTACTCATGCCATCAGTTGGCTAACTACGGTACCTCACACCCCGTAGCAAAATAGTACAAGTGAACGTCGTCATCGCACAATTGCAACTATGGGACATGCACTTCTCACTCATGCCAACTTGCCTTAACCTTATTGGGCCTATGCCTTTGACGCCGCTGCCTACCTCTCGAATCGGCTTCCTACACCCGTTCTCAAGAACAAGTCGCCGTTTGAGGTTCTTTTTGGTCGTACTCCGAACTATCTTCGCCTTAGGACTTTTGGTTGCCTTTGTTATCCTCATCTCCGGGTCAACTTCTCAAGCGGCATATAAGTCTCTTGATCTCACCATGGGGCGTTTATACATCTCTCGACCTGTTCGATTTGTGGAATTAGTTTTTTCGTGGATTTCTCCTTTGTCTACTATTGCAACTACTCCATCGGATACCTTCTTTGGAGTCTCGGTTCTCCCGACACCACCTATCTTGAAACAACCCTTGCCTGCCGCACCATTAGTTCCTGCTGACGTTGAAACTCATGTTGATGTTGCAACTTCCCTGCCCACTGCACCATTGGTTCCCCTTGATGTTCCACCTCTGGTTGCTGTTGCAACTCCCTTGCCTGCTGCACAATTAGTTCCTTGTGATGTTGCAACTTCTGTTGATGTTGCCACCCCACTGCGTCTGTTTTACAGGGCAGGCTCTTGTTGCAACTGTACCTGCTCCCATTTCCATCTGACAGAGCTCACTCCATGATTACTCGTTCGTGCAATAATATCTTTAAACTGAAACAGATTCATGTTGTAACAAAGCATCTTATTGACTGTCCTGTAGCTCCTACTTGTGCGTCAAAGGCGTTATCTGATCTGGCTTGGCGTGCGGCCATGGCTGAAGAAATCACAGCATTGACCAAACACGACACTTGGACACTTGTTCCTTCTCTGCCCGATTTCAACATTATTGGCTCTAAATGGGTTTTTCGTATCAAGAGGCACCCGGATTGGTTAATCGACAAGTACAAAGCTCGTCTTGTTGCCAAATGTTTTAACCAATGTCAGGGTCTTGACTACAAAGAAACCTTCAGTCCCGTTGTTAACCCCGGACTCTTCTCTCACTTGCAACTATACATGGCTGGACCTTGCGCCAACTAGATGTTAGCAACGCCTTCCTACATGGGGGATCTGTCTGAAACGGTGTACATGCGCCAACCTGTTAGTTTTGTTGATCAGTCGTCGACGGACCCTGTTTGCCTCTTGCGCAAATCCATCTATGACCTCAAGCGCTCCTCGTACTTGGTATCTTGCTCTTAGTACTGCACTCACTTCCTTTGGATTTTCTCAATCCAAATCCAATACTTCTCTCTTTATTTTCATTCAGGAGCATATCCGGGTTTATGTCCTTGTCTACGTGGATGATATTATCGTCACTGGTTTGTGTCCTTATCTGATTTCCTCGGTTATTTCACGGCTTATTGCTCGTTTTTTCGTTAAGGACATGGGGGCACTTACGTACTTCTTAAGGATTAAAGTATGTCGTTGTTGTGAGGGTTTATTTATTTCTCAACACAAATACATACTTGACCTTTTGGCTCGTCACAAAATGGATGGTGCTAAACCTCTTGCAACCCCAATGACCTCTAATCCTCCATCTTCTTCCTCTTCGTATGATGTGGACTCTTCCGCATATCATCAGATTATTGGAGGCCTTTAATATTTAACTTTAACTCGGTCATATATTGCCTTCTCGGTTAACCGACTTGCCCAAAGGATGTTTGCCCTGAATTCGGCCAATTGGGCTGCCTTGAAAGGTGTCCTTCGATAGCTAAAAGGCATGGTTTTGCATATAATACTTCTTCTTCGTACAAGTTCTTTATCCCTCACTGCGTTCAGTGACGCCGATTGTGCTGGTGATGCGGTAGATGGCACGTCCACTGCTGCGTATATTGTATTTCTTGGTTCCAATCCCATCTCGTGGTCCTCTCGAAAACAAAAGGCAAGTTACATGTTCTTCCACGGAGGCTGAGTATCACACCTTAGATTCTACCTCTGCTGGAGTTCGCTGGTTGCAACACCTTTTCGGTGAGCTCGGGTTTCCAGTTGCAACTGCTCCGCTCATTCGTTGTGATAACACGACTGCTCTTCGGCTCTCTTTGCATCCGGCTCAACACTACCATATGAAGCATATTTCTGTTGATCTCCATTTTGTTCGTGACCTTGTCTCTAAATGTTTGATCAAGGTATCTTATGTCAACACCCACTCTACAAAAATTTTGGGTCATTCCTGACCGCAAAGCCGGTAGGGAATGACCCTTCGGCGGTCGAGAATAACCCTTTCCCGACTAATTTTCGGTCGGGAAGGGCCGGTCGACATTGCTTCGGTCGGAAATACTTTCCCGATCGAAGTTCGGTCGACCCGCGCTTTTCCCGACCGCCTTTCCCGACTGAATTTCGGTCGGGAATTTCTCGACCGACAACCCCGACCAAATATCGATCGTGAAAAGTCTCGACCGATCAACGGTCGGAAAAACATATCTCGACCGGTTTTGGGTCGGGACCTTTTTTTCAAAACTCCCGACCGATTCTCGGTCGGAAGTTCCTCGATTTGTTTCCCGACCGAAAATCGGTCGGTAATACTTTTCGGTATTCTGGACCGAAATCCGGTCGAGAATATTTACGAGTAATCCCGACCGTAGATCGGTCGAGAATTATGTTCATATTATTCCCGACCGAAAATCGGTCGGGAATAATATTCATGCTATTCCCGACCGCAAACCTGTCGGGGATAATATTTATATTATTCCCGACCGATTTTCGGTCGGGAGTAAAACTCATCAGAATACCGGAATATTATTATTTTTACTATTTTGAAATATTTTAAAACATTATTTAGCTTTTTGTGTTTTAGATGAGCAATTAAATTTTTGATTCATTGCTCAATCTAAAACACAAAAAAAAAAAAAATAAGTGTTTGATTATTGAAAAGTTGAAGAAAGAAGTGAAAATTTTAATTTTGAAGTTAAAAGAAAAAAGTGTTTGAAGATGAAAAAATTGTTTGAAAAAGTGTTTGGAGATGAACAAATGAGGAGAATAATGAAGTGTATTTATAGAAAAAGTTAAAAAAATTTGAATTTTCGTCAAATTTGAATTTTCCACCAAGTCCCGCCAATTTTTTCGATTATTCCCCACCGAAAATTGGTCGGGAAAGTTCAAAATTTTCAAAAATTTTCAAAAACTGCCAAATTTTTAAAAATTGCCGACCGAAATTCGGTCGGCAATACTTTGCTGACCAGAAACGCGGCCAATGCCGACCGCATTTCAGTCGGGAATAACAGTCAGTGTTATTCCCGACCGAATTCTGGTCGGGAATAACAGTTAACGTTGTTATTCCCGACCGAATTTCGGTCGGGAATACTGTCAGTCCCCCTATAAATACCCCTCCCTATTCAACTTGAGAAATCATTCCAACACTCATCACTTGCTAAGGTATCCACGATTTCCTCTTATTATAACAATTTTTTGTTAGTTTTTCTCAATTAAGATCGTCTTTATTAACTTTTTTTTTCATGTTTCTTTGTTTTAGATATTGCGGTAAATGCAACGAGGGGCGTGTGTTTGCAAACAATACTTGATCTAAGTATTTTCTACGCTACAACAAGTAAGTATTAATTGCCTTGGCTTCTATGTACCCGTGTTTTAAATTTTTTATATAAATGATAAATATATTGATTGGTGAAATTAATTGTAACAATTTCTTTTTAATTTTCTTAGATTAGAAATGGATTATCGTCCCGATAGATCTTTGATGTACGATAGGATAGATAGTAACACTGGTTATTTGAATCAACATCACGTGGTTGGGGTTCGTGAATTCATACAATATGCATCACAACAGAGAGATTAGGTAGATCTAAGAAATCGTATTAGGTGCCCGTGCCAGAGATGCATCAATTTAAAGTTTTTTGATCAAAACGTAGTACGAGATCATCTTCATAAGTGGGGGTTTGTGTATCAATATTGGATATGGGTGTTGCATGGAGAGAAGGCGGGCGAGGCGTCTACATCATATGTACCTGAATCACCGTCTGCTAGTATTCACGTTGATAGTCCGGTTCATGCCGATACTTCGTTTAGAGAATTGGTTGTGGATGCATATGGGGGTCGATTTGTTGAGGGAGAGGTGCGCAACGAAGATCCAAGTCCCGAGGCAAAGGAGTTCTACAAATTGATGCAGATGGGAGACATAAAAATGAACAGTAAGAAGTCGAAGACTGTGCTCCAGTGGTTTGCCGAGTTCTTAACTACCAAGACGATGCACAAAGTAGTTAATGTCGCTTGCGTAAAGTTCTTAAGTTTGTCTAAAGATATTTTGGACCAGAGATTGAGGAAATGCTACCGAATACGGTTCCAGGCATGAATAAGATGCTCGCGGGTTTGGGTTTAGGGTACGAAAAGATCGACGTATGTTGGAATTTTTGTTTCTTGTACTACGGCGATAATGCCAACAAGGATCTCACATCGTGTCCGATACGCAAGACCGATAGGTACGAAGCTGGTAGAAAGTCCAGGGTCGCAAGGAAGAAATTGTGGTACTTCCTCCTAGGCCCTCGATTACAGAGCTTGTTTCATACTATAGGCACTTCGAGACATATGACTTGGCATTTGAAGTGTCGAGAGTCAACTGATAGAATGAGTCACCCAGCTGCAGGCGAGGCGTGGAGAGCTTTTGATCGTACGTATCCGGACTTCGCAGCAGAGCCTAGAAATGCCCTACTCGGCCTATGTACTAATGGGTTCACACCGTTTGGGCCATCTGGGAAGAACTACTCTTGTTGGCCCGTGTTTGTTTCCCCTTATAACCTTCCGCCGGATTTATGCATGCGACCGGAGTTCATTTTTCTAAGCCTTATTATGCCTGGTCCAAAGAGTCCTGGAAGGAACTTGGATCTTTTGCTGAGACCGTTGATTTATGAGTTGAATGATTTGTGGAGTAATGGTTTGTGGACATATGACAGCTCACGAATGGAAAACTTCCAAATGCGAGCGACCCTAATGTGGACTATTAGCGATTTTCCTGCTTATGGAATGTTGTCCCAGTGGAGCACGCACGGTAAGCTGGCGTGTCCTTATTGCATGGGTGAGACAGATTCTTTTACACTTAAGCATGGTGGAAAAGCCTCGTGGTTCGATTGTCATCGTCAGTTTCTACCAGAGGGTCATAAATGGAGGTACAACAAGAAGGATTTCTACAAGGGTAGGGAGGTACTTGAAGCGCCCATTCCAAGGAAGACAGGAGCGGAGATGAGGGCAATTGTGGATAGGCTACGATCGATTAGATTTGGGCCAAACTCCACAAAGCTTCCGGGATTTAACACAACTCATAACTGGTGTCGTCGAAGCATTTTTTGGGAACTACCTTATTGGTCCACGAACTTGATTTGCCACAATCTAGATGTGATGCATAGTGAGAAGAAATTTTTTGTTAACATCATCAACACGGTGTTGGACGATGCTAAGTCGAAGGACAACATTAAGTCGAGGCACGATCTTAAGCTATTGACCAACCGTAAAGAATTGTTCTTGAAACCCAGTGGCAGAGGAAGTGAGTATATAAAGCCAAAGGCAAAATATTGTCTTACGAGGGATCAAAAGAACATGGTGCTTGATTGGCTGACCGAACTGAAGTTTCCTGATGGATATGCCTCGGACTTGGGACGATGTGTGCAAAAACAACAAGGAAAATTGTATGGAATGAAGAGTAATGATTGTCACGTCTTCATACAGAGATTGATCCCAATTGCATTTCGTGAACTCTTGGAACCCGAGATTTGGGGGACCTTAGAGGTGTCGGCCGAAGATATGGAGCGATTGGAGGAATCGTTTATTGTTACCATGTGCAAGATAGAAATGATATTTCCTCCTTCATTTTTCGACTCTATAGAGCATTTAGCCATACACCCTCCGTACGAGGCTAGAGTTGGTGGTCCAGTTCATTACAGATGGATGTATCCATTCGAGAGGTACAGTTTTATATTTTTAATAACAATTATCTTTTACAAATATCGATTCTTTGCCTAATCATTCGTTTCTATGAACTAGGCGGATGTTTGACATGAAGGGTTCAGTAAAGAACAAGGCGAGGGTGGAGGGATCCATAGCCAATCAATACCTAGTTGATGAGCTGTCCAATATGTGTTCTCAATATTTGGATGTTTCTTTTCAGACTAAATATAAGAAACTCAACAGGAACGAGACACTAGATAGCACGGAGTGGGATGATGAGCTTGCAATATTTCAAAAGAAAGGGGCGCCAATAGGGCCACTAAACAAAAGGCGATACTTGACTTCCGATGAGATGGAGCAAGTAGAGCTTTACACGCTTCTAAACTGTCAAGAGCTTGACGAATGGGTGGAGTAAGTGGTCGTTAATTATTTTTAATAACTAAATGATTAAGCGCTTTAAAGACAACTAACTTATGATGATTTTCCTATGCAGACTGTTTGTATAAGAGGAGTGCGGTGGACTTAGTTCAATGGAGATACAATCCAAGAAGAACCAAGAGTACGTAGCATGGTTCAAGCAGACATATTCAAGTGGGAAACCTATGAGGGATACATTGTTTAGTGGCATATTATAGTTTGTATTCGTGCTTGTAGTAATAACAACATTACATAATTACCAATAAACAAACAACTAACACAGTTTTCAATACTTAGATGAAACGAACAAATAATACTACTACTCCGCATCAAACGAACAAATAATACACAACTACTCCGCATAATTACAGAATAAATACGAAACTAGTTTAACATTACATAATTGGTCCAAGCATCAAACGAATTACATAAATACAAACAACTAACACAATTTTCAATACTAAAATAACCCTAAAACAAATAAAACTACTACTACTCATAGTCCTCGTCATGAAATCCAAATGTATCAGGAGCTGTGGAGGGTCCAGCACCATCATCACCATCACCGGCAAGATCGGCTGCATCACCACCGAGAGTGTCATCCTCGGGGTCATCCTCGGGGGCATCCTCGTACTCATCATCATACAGCGTGCAATCTGGAGCACCATGCTCAAAAGGATCAGGAGGGGGGGGGGGAGAAACGCTGGCCGGCTCGACGAGCATCATGCATGAATCCCCCTGTAGGCATGGGTCGAGAAGAAGGAGTACCTGTAGTCTGGGTGATGTTCTGGGTCAAGTACTCTACGTGAGTAATAAGCTCGTCAACCCTCTCATCAATAGCAGTTCTAAGACGACGGTTCTCCCTCTCCAACGCCCACGCATAGTCATGTGTCGTGTCTGACTTCTTCTTCGTCGAGAAACCAAACCGATTGTGACATGCATTTGTAGGGAGACCCGCAGCCTTCCCCTTCTTCAATCCTCCTATCGTCAGACTCCACATCTCCTGATCTAGTGGTGGCCACGTAGAACAACCCGCCTCGTACCTCTCGGTCATACGACCTATGTAGTCCTCCTGTTCATTTTGTTAGAATTGTTAGTACATAATTAAGGAAGACATATGTTAATATGGTAATCAAAGAATGCTTTACAAGTTAAATACTTACGTAGATAGCCCTATACTTGGGGTGAACCCAAACGCGGCGACGTGGAGCTCCCTTTGGCAGACCACTGGGCACATGTGTGTGCTGATAACGATATGCCTCATCGTGCCGAGGCTCAGGGGCCCCTGGAGGTCTCGAAGTAGCCTGCATATGGATATACATTTGTTTTTTTAGCTATTTAAATTTAAGACAATAGATATTCGTATAGAAACTCAATTTGATAAGACATACCATCCTACGTCGAATCTCTGTGTAGCTCTGGGACCCACTAGCATGAGTAGCTCGTGCAGGACGATCAGGGTATAGTGCCTCTCCTCCTCCTCGCCTATTCTTCTTTCCTGACACTGATTTCTTCGCATGGTCAGCCAACTCCCAATGCGTCAGGAATATCCTCTCTAACTTGTCACTCATCCAAGTGTTCTTCGGGCGCGTCGCCCACCTCGGATCATCGAGCCTGTCGTAATAGTTCTTCTTCGCATTGTACATGATTTCCTTGTAACACTTCTTAGCCTTCGCCTCGTATGCGGAATGTGCCCGAACCCTGTCAGCCGGATCAATGTAGTATATGCTCTGCAATTAAATAAGGTTTTTAATTAAGGTTTCGTTGACCGAAAAAATCTTACTATGTATATATATATTTAGTAAACTTACAAAATCTCACCTTAAACTTAGCCCACATCTGTCCCTGGACTACTGGTTCGACCTCGGTGTATGAAGGAATACACGTCTTCATAAACCCCCTAATGATCGAGGTAATCGCTGCCGCTATCTTGCTCCCATCAAGAAATACGTCGTGCTCATCCAGTTGTACCCTACGACGGGCTCTACGGTCAGCTGGAACCTGCGGCCCTCTCGATATGCCTCGACCCGGTCTCTGCTTTGTCGCTGAAGATGGTTCTGCACTGGCATCGTCTGCAGGGGATGAAGTACTAGGACCCGCCGGTGTAGACTCTGTATATCGTGGCCTAAGTGCCGTAGGCCTCGATGATGACGGTGGCCTCGATGATGACGATGGCCTAGATGATAATGATGGCGTCGATGCTACGTGATCATCATCTAGTCGAAATGGTACTACTAGATCTGGTGGAGTACCGCCGCTCGGTCCGATACGCCTATGTGGATGTGAAGAAGTAGGGGACTCATCAAAATCGCTATAAGGTGCATCGACATGAGCGGGTGGTGCACCGCCATGATGAATGATTCGTAGACGAGGACATATCCTCGATGGACCAGTAGGTGGAGTACTCGATGGAGTGCTCGATGGACCACTACGCCCTAAAGTCAAAAATATTTCCCAAACCCTAACAATCCTAAAGGCATTTTCCAATTAAATCCTAACAATTTCTACAATATCTAACAATTAATATTAAAACATTAAATATAACATAAATAATTAATATTAAAACATTAAATATAACATAAATACCTCCATAATTAACGTCCTAATAAATAAATTAACACATATAAAAACCATATATAGTTTTCCTAAAGTCAAAAATAATTACTAAACTATAACATTTCCTAAAGCCTAACAATTCCTAAAGGCATAAATAATTACTAAAATCATAAAACTATAACATTTCCTAAAGCCTAACAATTCCTAAAGGCATAAATAATTACTAAAATCATAAAACTATAACATTTCCTAAAGCCTAACAATTCCTAAAGGCATAAAAATCTAACATTTTCCCAAAGCCTAACAATTCCTAAAGGCATAAATAATTACTAAAATCATAAAACTATAACATTTCCTAAAGCCTAACAATTCCTAAAGGCATAAAAATCTAACATTTTCCCAAAGCCTAACAATTCCTAAAGGCATTTCCTAATTAAATCCTAACAATTTCTACAATATCTAACAATTAATATTAAAACATTAAATATAACATAAGTAATTAATATTAAAATATTAAATAAAATATAAAAAACAAGAAAAAGCGAAAAAAATTATCGAATCGGAAGTGGCGACGGAAAATCGGTCGCAAATAAGGGGCGGCGTTCGGGAATAGTCGGGAGAGAGAGAGAGAGAGGGAGAGAGAGAGAGAGATTTGTGTGTGTGAAATGAAGAGAGGAGTAAGGTATTTATAGAAATACCTCTCTCATTCTCGACCGAATTTCGGTCGGGAATGCCACTAATCCCAACCGAAATTCGGTCGGGAAGTCTCGGCCCAGCTGCGCGGTCCAGTTGGGCCGAGATTAGGGCTACACTCTGGGCGGAAAATTTCCCGCCCAGAGTTTCCCGACCGCAATTCGGTCGGGAATAATATTCCCGACCGAATTGCAGTCGGGAATACCTTTTCCCGACCGATTTTCGGTCGGGAATTATTTTTTAAAAATGTCCGACCGAATATCGGTCGGGAAAAGTCGTCCTCACCGATTATCAGTCAGGAATGCTCCCGACCGAAATCCGGTCGGGATTTTCTGGTCGGGAATGAGCCCAAAATCTTGTAGTGACCCTTGATCAATTGGCGGATCTCCTCACCAAGCCCCTCGCTCGCTCGCTGTTTCTCCTTCTACGTTCCAAAATCTCCATCGCCGATGGGACGTCAATTTTGCGGGAGCGTATTAGCTAGATTATATCTTTCCATACTAGTTAGAGGATATCTTTTCATAGTTAGGATATCCTTGATATCTTGTTATCTATAATTTAGGATTATTGTTGTATTTAGAATAAATCTTTCCATAATTATTCTTATACATGTAATTGTATAAATACTCTTTTTACAATTAATAATACTTTTCACTTTTCTCATATCTTTTATATGTATGATTTAATGAGAGCCATTAATGTACAGACACTACTTTATTACTTACTAGAGATTAGGTATATGTACGCTACAAATTGTCTCAATTATAAAATATATGTGTCTAATTCGCCAATATATCCATTATCCCCTATATATAATGATGTCCAATGGATAAGTAACTAAGTTATCTTAACAAGCTTGGCCATTAGTTTTTGGCTAGGGCATTTGTTGAACATTATAGCCCAAAAATTGCATTTATTTGATGGTGAGTTTTCAGTTATGCAACACTTGAAAATGATGTTAATTCCGGAATCAATTTTAAATCCACTTTCAAATTAGATACAATGGATTTCATTGGGCCTTGTTTAAGCTATGTTGGATGGGTCTTCCCGCATTGTATCATTCTCTTGTAGCAAGACTATATATATATATATATCTATATATATATATATATATCTATATATATATACTATAAAGATACACATTGTGACACCAATCTTTTGATTTACAACTTTAACATTTGTGTTTTAGCTATATTGTGAATTTTTTTTATTAAATCCCCAAAATAGCCTTACAAATTAAGTTAGACTAATTAATTATATTACTAATTATAATTAATGACTTACTTTTCCCATAATCTGCTTTTCTTCCATTGTTCTACTCAGAATTAATGGGACATGTTATCTACATAAATCTTCTTCTTTAACCCACATAAAATGACATTGAAAAAAAAATTATGCTCGCGGGAACCGCGTGCTACATTTGCTAGTATATATATATGTAAAAGTTAGTTTAACAAAATTTGAATCCCTCACAAACCCGTCGTCCCACCGTATACAATAGATGCCTAATTCTACTTATCTTATAACGCATACCTATCAATTTCATTTTGACCTTGACTTGGGAAGTTGACTAGTACTAATAAAGTATGCCATCTTTTCCATTTTGTTGGAATGTATATTTTGCCCATATTTAATGACCTTTTATTTCCACAAGGGAGTTTTCCGCGTTACAAGTGTGAGCGAAATCCTTTTGCTTGCCGTAAACTACAAAGCTTTTATTTTCAATCTTCCTTAATTAACTTCTATAATTGTGCCTGATTGACTACAGAAATGGAGGGCAAAGTGCAAAAGATGTTACGGCTTCTCAAAGATGAGAAAGAATCGGTTGCTAATTAAATTAATTGAGGATTTCCACAATCATTACCAGTTCCTTTATGAAAGTTATTGTAAGATTGTAATATTCACCGTGTGATTCTCATTCATTAATATGATAGTAAAAATACAAATACAAGACTTGTTACCGAGAGGAGGACGGACGTCGAGACTGGAACGAAAATCTTCAAAAAGAGCACGAGGAAGGCCCTTCGTAAAGATGTCTGCGATTTGGTACCGAGAGGGGACGTGAAGAACTCGGAAGTGGCCATGGGCGACCTTCTTGCGAACAAAATGAATATTCATCATAATGTGCTTGGTTCTTTGATGTTGAACCGGATTTCCCGACAAGTACACAACACTAACTTTGTCACAATACACCAAGGTTGCTTTGGTGATAGGACAATGAAGCTCAAGAAGTAAATTTCGAAGTCAACATGCTTCGGACACCACATTAGCAACACCTCTATATTCGGCCTCGACACTGGAACGAGAGAGAGTGGGTTGACGTTTGCCTGACCATGAGCTAAGATTATCGCCAAAATAAACACAATATCTCGAGGTGGTACGACAGGTATCCGGGCACCCGATCCAATCGGCGTCGGAGTATGCGACAAGGTCAGAGACCGTGGATCGAGAGAGAGAAAGGTCATGATCAAGTGTGCCTTGAAGATACCGAATGATGCGCTTCAAGGCTTGCATGTGAATATCACGACGGTCAGGCATCGACAAACAAATTTGTTGAATGGAATATGAGATGTCTAGACGGGTAAAAGTGAGGTACTGTAGTGCACCTGCGAGACTCTGGAATAAAGTGGGGTCGAGAAAAGAAGGATTGTCCATCGCACCACCTAATTTAAAGTTCGTGTCGACGGGGGTAGCACACGGCTTATACGAGCCCATGCCGCCGCTTTCAATAATATTCTCGGCATACTTTCTTTGAGATATAAATAAGCCATTAGAAACCCGAGAGACAGCAATACGCAAAAAATAGCAAAGTAAACTCAAGTCTTTTATTGCAAACTCTGATCCAAGACGAGGCATAATAGACTTACGTAGTAAGGAGGAAGAAGCCGTCAAAATAATGTCATCCACATATAATAGTAAATATGTCGTGTCACCCCCGCGACGATAGATAAATAATGAGTGATCAGATTTGCTATGAATAAAACCAATGATAGCAACATAATCGGCGAACCGCTGATACCAAGCCCGAGGGGCTTGTTTTAGATCATAAAGAGACTTCTTGAGTAAGCATACGTGATCGGGAAAACGAGAGTCACGAAAACCCATAGGTTGATGCATGTAAACGGTTTCTTAGCATACCGTGTAAGAAAGCATTCTTAGCATCCAACTGATGTATATCCCAAGAATTAGAGAGAGCTATACTCAAGACAATCCGAATGGTGGCTGGCTTGACCACCGGGCTGAACGTCTCGTCACAATCAACTCCAACCTGTTGAGACCTACCATCACCAACAAGACGGGCTTTATGCCACTCAAAAGAACCGTCTGAATGAAATTTATGTCTAAAGTCCACATGAAACGAATGACATTAACATTAGACGGACGAGGTACGAGCTCTCGAGTATTATTATTAATAAGAGCATTGTATTCGTCAAGCATGGCTAGTTTCCAATTCTGTGTTGATTGTAACGGGTAGGGGTGGGTTCGGGTAGGTTCGGGTATTCGGGTAGGGTACCCTAATATTCGGGTAGGGTAAAACCCCTACTCGATACCCTATCAAAGTTTGGGGTACCCGATTTGAGTCGGGTACCTTAACATTCGGGTACCCCAAACTTCGGGTTTGGGGTACCCAAAGTTGATCCAGTGGCCAAGAAATGGCCACTGGATGGTCGGGTACCCGGTACCCGACCGGATCGGGTACCCCAAATCCTGCGCAAGAAAAAGTTAATAGTATTTTGTGCGAGGGAAAGCAGGATGAAATCAGTGGGTTGTGAGTTACTCTTGAAAAAAAATGTCCTTCACTCGAGACGTACGTTGCTTGAGTCGCCGGATTCGGAGATGGTCACTGGTGTGTGTGTGTGTGTGTGTGTGTGTGTGTGTGTGTGTGTGTTTGTCGCCGGGTGTGTGTGTGTGTGTTTGAGTGCGTGTGAAAGAAATAGAGAGGTGGTCGTCGGACTGCGTGTGTTTGAGTGTGTGTGTATGGTGTGTTTGTCGCCGGAGATGGTCGCCACTCGCCGAGGGTGTGTGTGTTTGAGTGCGTGTGTTTTGAGTGTGTGTGTTTGAGATGAGAGAGACTGTGAGCAGAGACAGCATAGCGTGTGAAAGAAAGGAAAAAGAAAGGAAAAGAGAAAAGGAAAAAAAAGGAAAGAAAGGAAAAAAAATAATAAAAAAATAATAATATAATATTCAATTCGGGTACCAGGTACTCGAATTGTTTTAAAAACCCTACCCGAATTTGTACCCGAATTACCCTAATCAGATAGGGTACCCAAATTTTCGGTTACGGTTCGGGTAGTAAAACCTGAAATTCGAGGAATACCCAATCGGGTAGGGTAGGGTATCCGAATTTTGGGTTTGATTACCCACTCCTAGTAACGGGTGCAAAACAGAAAATAATCCAGATTAAAAGTCGAGGCAAGAGTTGGACACTTTCTCTTTAAAACGATATTTGCCCCGCTCGGTGCTTACGGTTTGATCGGCAATCGCTTCCCAAGATGCAAGGACTATCTTCTTAATATGACAGCACTTCGAATATTAAGAAACGACAAACTAAAAGATTGTTTTGAACTCTCTGAACAAAACATACAGAAGGAAAGAATGTTTGTGAATGAATGGAAAATGAAGAAGTAGGGGGTCTATTTATAGTTTACGAAAGTTGGCCTTGGGGTTGCTGGATGGACATGTCTTTTCCACGTCACAACTTTTCCGCCAGATTTTACACCATTTCGGCTGACTGTGCACGTATTCGGATGAAAGGTGACACTAATTCTGCTGATGGGGTGTGTAGGTGACTGTTCGCTGACTGGATTTTGCAGCCACTGGACACACTTATTCGACCAGATTCTGACACCTAATCACGTTCAATTAATTATTAAATTTGTTGCTTATTATTTTTTGAACATTTAATTAATTACTTAATTAAACTTTGTCCAAAAAGATAAGTATTTGATAGGGAAGCCCAATCTCAAGCTCAAACTCAAATTCAAGCCCAAGTCCAGGCCCACAGCCCGTGACCCGTGACCCACGACCCACGACCCCGACCCCGACCCTGACCCAGGCCTGGGTCTGAGTCAAGTCCGGACGGACGGCGGCGGCGGCGGCGGCGACGCGCGCGCTTGTGGGCTTGAATTGAAGCATAACCCATCTAAGACTTCTTCCCTTCAAAGACTTGTGTTACCCCTTGGGGCCCAAACCCTTATCACAAACAAACAACTTATTAGGTGTACTAGTTTAGCTTAAACTTTTCATGTGGGATGGTGTCTTTTCACCTTCCCACCTATTTCCTTTCATTTCTTCAAGATAACTTATTTCAACTAGCTTACTTGTTGATTTAATTTCTCATTAATCCAACAATGGTTTTGAATAATTAAATATACTAGATTCATCTACACGAAACGTATATTTATTAAGCTAAAGAAGTTACTCTTTATAAAAGAGGAACCTACTCAAATAAATTATCAAAAACATTGAAAATTCATAATTTTTCAACAATCCCCCACATGAATGAAAATTCAATGTGTATATTCGATAGAGTTCAGGCGGAAAGCTTACTGCATCATGATAGGTAGCTTTTGGCTTTGAAACGTCCTTAGTGAAATACATCAGAGTTACTTAGCTGATCAGTGAACGTGATGTCTTGAACCGTTCAGCTGTTGGTGTAAACCTAGACAATTGTACTCACACTGTAACTCCTCTAACAAATTTTAGTTCTCATGGTTGTGTCCGTTTTGGCCCTGGACAACTCTTGGGTTCATAAGTATTTTTCTTATGAAGCGGCCAAACTTCACACTTATATAAGTGATCTCCTTCAAAGAGTATCATGTCATACTCTGCTTATTTAAGCTTAGGAATCATTAAAAGTTAAACTTACCCTTACCCTTTCTGCAGGTAGCACATTCATCGTACACTGGAATGAGTTGGAGTTTTACTCCAAAGTGTTGTTTCTGAATCCTTACAATTTTGTTGTCCCATTGAACCAAGATCTTGGAATCTCCAATATACATGGTTGGGTTCCATCATGAAGATTCCTTACTGTTGGGTTTTAAACCCATTCCCCTCGATAGGCAGTATGTTTGATCTCTTGGTAGGCCTTTAGTCAACGGATTCGATAAGTTTTCCTTTGATTTTACATAATCAATAGAAATGACACCATTAGAGATCAACTGCCTTATGGTATTATGTCTACGATGAATATGTCTAGACTTACCATTGTACATGCCACTTTGTGCCCTTCCAATAGCTTCTTGGCTGTCGCAGTGCATTAAAATAGCAGGCATTGGCTTATTCCAACCAGGAATGTCCTCAAGAAAGTTACGAAGCCATTCTGCTTCTTCACCAGCCTTACCCAAGGCAATAAAATCGGATTCCATCGTGGAGCGAGCTATAAAATTTTGTTTTGAGGACTTTCAATGCAGCAATAACAATGAGCACTCTAATAGATGTGATCTTGGTCACATCTGATAATGTGTCAAAAAATCAAGACCTTCTATCTGTCTAAGCCCTTTAGCCACCAATCTGGCCTTGTACTTGTCAATATATCCATCTACTTTACACTTTCTCTTCAGTATCCATTTGCAGCCCCAAGGTTTGCTACCCACTGGGAGATCAACCAACTCCCGTGTGTGGTTGTGCAAAATAGACTCTATTTCGCTATTGATAGCTTCTTTCCAAAAGGGAGCTTCTGGAGAGGACAAGGCTTCACTAATTGTTCTCGGTTCGTTTTCTAACATATCAGTCAGAAAATATGGACCATAGCTTTTAGTTGTTTTAGCCCTTTTACTGCGTCTAGGTTCTTCATCTTCCTGATGATTATCCTTTGTAGCTTCATAGGTTCTTTTAAAGGAGCCAGATTCTTTCCTTTCGTTGCAAGGATATATATATATATATATATATATATATATATTTTCAAAGAATACTGCATTCCTTGATTCAATGATCATATTTTCATTAATATCAGGAATTGAAGACTTATGTACTAAGAAGCGATAGGCACTACTGTTGTGCGCATATCCAATGAATATACATTCAACGGTCTTAGGTCCTATCTTTACTTGTTTAGGTTTAGGTACTTCTACCTTTGCTAAACACCCCCATACTTTTAGGTATTTGTAGGAAGGCTTTCGACCTTTCCATAACTCAAAAGGGGTTTCATTTATACTTTTATGATGTAACTTGTTTAATATATGATTTGCTGAGAGGATTGCATCCCCCCACAAATTCTGTGGTAAACCAGAAATGATCAACATGGCATTCCTCATCTCTTTAAGAGTACGATTTTTGCGTTCAGCAATTCCATTTGATTGTGGTGAATAAGGAGCTGTTGTTTGATGAATGATGCCTGAAGAAGCACAAAATTCGTCAAAATAAGCTCCATATTCTCCACCTTTATCACTTCGGATAGTTTTTATTTGTTTGCCAAGTTGATTTTCAACCTCAAGTTTGTAGATTTGAAAAGCTTGTAGAGCTTCATCTTTACTTCTTAGTAAGTTGACTATGCAGTATCTTGTGCAGTCATCAATAAAAGTATACCACCTCTAGTTTGCACAAATTTTAAGTCACATATATCGGTGTGAGTTAAGTCTAGAGGTTCAGTGTTTCTTTCTACAGAAAGAAACGGTAATTTGGTTAATTTAGCCTCTACACAAATCTCATATTTATTTTGAGATTCGATATTGAATGAAGGCAATAACTCTAAGTTTACTAGTTTTCGTAGTGTATTAAAGTTAACATGTCCTAATCTAACATGCCATAAATCTGAACACTCAACAAAGTAAGCAGAAGTAATAGTTTTATTATTCTTTTCAGGGTGACGTTTTACAGTCATTACATTCATCTTGTACATGTGGTTGACCGTGTAACATTTGCCAACAAATTGCCCATTCTTAGTGAGCACCAATTTACCAGACTCAAACACTAGTCTAAGACCACTTGCATCAAGTGCATAACCAGATATTAAATTCTTTCAAATATCTGGAACATGCAGAACATCAACCAAAGTTATCTCTCTTCCTGAAGTCATCTTTAGCACCACTCTTCCACTTCCGATGATGTCGGACGTTGCGGAGTTCCCTATGTACAACTTCTGGTTGTTGAACGAGTAGTATGTGGAGAACATGTCTCGGTCGGAACAGACGTGGCGGGTGGCGCTGGTGTCGACAAACCACTCATTTGGATGGTCCACCATGTTGGCCTCTAAGACAACTGCAGTAAGCATCAAGTCACTCATGTCGACCGGAACGCTCTTGTCCTGAACCACAGCAACCTGGTTGGACTGGTTTGGGTTTTGGTTGTCTTTCTTCGTGAGTCGGCAATCTTTAGCCATGTGGTTCGGCTTTCCACAATTGTGGCAGTTCCCTTTGAACTTATTTTTCTTCTTTTGTTGGCCTCCAACATTGCCCTGGTTCTTTCTTCTCTTAGAGTTAGGCTTGTGTTCCACCACATTGGCTCTTGCCTTCATTTGTATCTGTTTTGGCTTGGTCTCAGACATTCGATTATCTTCTTTAATCCGAAGTCTAACTATCAAGTCTTCAAAATTCATCTCCTTGCGCTTGTGCTTGTGCTTGTGATAGTTCTTGAACTCCTTCCAGGACGGCGGTAACTTCTCTATCATAGTAGCAACTTGGAAGGATTCACTGAGTTTCATATCCTCTGCATCTAGGTCATGTAGGATCAATTGCAACTCTTGAACCTGACTCGTCACCATCTTTGAGTCGGTCATTTTAAAGTCCATAAATTTTTCGACAATGAACTTCTTCAACCCAGCATCTTCTGTTCTGTAATTCTTGTCAAGGGACGTCCAGAGTTCCTTTGACCTCTTGATGGTGGAATAGACGTTGTACAATGAGTTGTCTAATTCATTCAAGATGTAGTTTCTGCACAGAAAGTCACTTTGACTCCAAGCATCGAAGGAAGCCCTTGGACGAGGATCATTCACGTCTTCTGCCACCACAGGAACATCTTCGGTCAGCATCCTTGACAGGTTCAAGGTCATAAGGTAGAAAATCATCTTCTGTTGCCACCTTTTGAAATCAGTGCCAGAAAACTTTTTCGACTTTTCACCGCCACCATGAACAGACGATATATAACCATTTTCTCTGAAATACACAAGCAAAATATCGTTTTAAAATTGTTGATCGTAACGGGTGTAAAATAGAAAATAAACCAGATTTAAAGCCGAGGCAAGAGTTGGACTCTTGCTCTTTAAAACGATATTTACCCAGCTCGGTGCTTACAGTTTAATCGACAATCGCTTCCCAAGATGCAATGACTATCTTCTTAATATGGCAGCACTTCGAATATTAAGAAACGGCGAACTAAAAGATTATTTTGAACTCTTGGAACAAAACAGACAGAAAGAAAGAATGTTTGTGAATGAATGGAAAATGAAGAAGTAGGGGGTGTATTTATAGTTTATGAAAGTTGGCCTTGGGGTTGACTGGATGGACATGTCTTTTCCACGTCACAACTTTCCCGCCAGATTTTACACCATTTTGGTTGACTGTGCACCTATTCGGATGAATGGTGCCACTAATTCTGATGATGGGGTGTGTAGGTTACTGTTCGCTGACTGGATTTTTTCTCCAGTTTTTGCAGCCACTGGACACACTTATTCGACCAGATTCTGACACCTAATCACGTTTAATTAGTTATTAAATTCGTTGCTTATTATTTTCTAAACATTTAATTAAACTTTGTCCAAAAGAATAAGTATTTGATATGGAAGCCCAATCTCAATCTCAAACTCAAATTCAAGCCCAAGCCCAGGCCCATGGCCCGTGACCCACGACTCTGACCCGGACCCAGGCCTGGGTCCGGTTCGGACGGACGGCGGCGCGTGCGCGTGTGGGCTTGAATTGAAGCATAGCCCATCTAAGTCTTATCCCCGTCAAAGACTTGTGGTACCCCTTGGGACCCAAACCCATATCACAAACAAACAACTTATTAGGTGTACTAGTTTAGCTTAAACTTTCCATGGGGGATGGTGACTTTTCACCTTCCCACCTATTTCCTTTCATTTCTTCAAGTTAACTTATTTCAACTAGCTTACTTGTTGATTTAATTTCTCATTCATCCCACAATGGTTTTGAATAATTAAATATACTAGATTCATCTACACGAAACGTAGATTTTATTAAGCTAAAGAAGTTCCTCTTTATAAAAGAGGAACCTACTCAAATAAATTATCAAAAACATGGAAAATTCATAATTTTCCAACATTGTGATCGAATAAAGCGACTGTAGGAGAACGAGGGAGAGGGGATGGAGACGAGGTGTTGTTTAGAAGGAAGATTTGTTTAGTTTTGAAGATGCCATGATGGCTGAGGGGAGGAGCCGTGAGTAGATGGCGGCAAGGAAGAGGGAGGAGACGTTGGTGGAGGAGTTGGAGAATAGCCGCGTGTTGGTGGTGGTGATGGAGGTGGAGTGGCGGTATGGACGGGGGCTGTTGGCGCGTGAGGCGTAGTGTGGAGTTGGTGAAGGAAGAGAGGGGAGACGTCTGAGTCGAAAAAGGTATATGATGAGGGTTGTGGTGGAGCTATTTTAGCAAAGAGAAAAGTATTTTCATCAAAAACCACGTGGCGACACAGTTATCTTGTTGGATTTTATGTCAAGACATTTGTAGCCACGTTGGTTAGAGAGATAACCCAAGAAGACGCAAGGAATTGAGCGGGCTTGTAATTTGTGGATAGTAGATGAGAGGAAAAGGAGAAAGCAAAGACACCCAAATACGCGAAGATGTGAGTAAGAGGAAGCTTTGTGGTATAAGGTTTGGAGGGGTGTGGAGAATTTAAGAGTTTTAGTGGGGAGTATCTTCAGAACATATGTTGCCATTTGGAGGGCGTGAGGCCTGAAAACGGGAGGCATAAAGGCGTGAGAGAGAAGAGTACGGATTATATTATTTATTGTGCGAATTTTTCGTTCAGATTTTTCATTTTGAGAAGATGTATAAAGGCAAGAAAAACGAAAAACCATCCCATTTTTATCACAAAGTTGGCAAAAAGAGCATTATTGTATTCTTTTCCGTTGTCACATTGAAAACTTTTAATTTCTCGTTCATATTGAGTTTTTATAAGTGTACGAAAAGCTTAAAATGTAGAAAAAACTTGTGATTTGCTAGCAATGGGAAAAGTCCATAAATTATTAGAAAAATCGTCTAAAAATAAAACATAATAGCGATGTCCCGAAGTGAAAGAATAATGTCGTGACTGCCCGACGGTCGCGGATGACGCTGGGGTCATTCGTGACCGCCCAACGGTCACATAATGGTTCTCCGCGACCGCGGATAACCCACGACCGGTCATCGGCGACGGCCGGGCGGTCGCGGATCCGCGACCACATTTGGATCATTCGCGACCGCCCGGACGGTCGCGAATGAGCTCTTTCTTTTGTAGTGTATTATGATTTTGCGCGAATAGGCTGGGTAGGCCTTGAACTCTTATCGAGTCAACTGATTTTTAATTTATCTACAATTTGAAATAAGACAGTCGGAAGAAATAAGAAAATCTAACAAGTTATAGCAATAAAGCACGTAACAAACAAATCATTTGAATTTTCTTTGTGTCAATTAACATATTTTAGTAATATTCGTCTTGTTTGTTACGATTCTTGATGTAGTAAGTAAAATGAATAACATTGTTATAAACATCTTATATTTTTAACATTTATTAGCATAAAATATTTGACTATATGTGAGTACGTAAAATCTTGTGTTAAATTAGGCAATCGTATGAAGAGAATAGCTTACCAATTATAAAACAAAGCGAATAGTGTAGTTCATAAATTCCATGCAATTCATCCTAGACCAAACAAGATCATGATATATAAGTCATACTTCTTCCATTTTATCTTTCATATTCTTTGACGAATTTATAGTCTTAACTTATAAAAATTATCGCTATTGTGGACAAAAATCCACATTTAGTCATCCGACAAAATATTTCTCCGAATAGAGGGGGTCACATGCCTCACTTGCCATTTCTAACGAAAAATCTCGTGGAGGGGCAAGAGCGCACGAAAGCCTAATACCTTACTAGTTCTATAAAAGACCACATTAAAGTACTAAGGAAATTTGACGACAATAACAGACGGTTTTTGTAATTTCTCCATGGTTTAGAGGTAGCTAGAATTGGGGATTTTCTTTTCCATTTGTTGATTGATACCAAGCGCCTAATGTTTATTTAATTGGTTTGGGGAATATAATTTATTTTCAATTTGTACCTCTAAGGGGTTTTAGTACCCCTTTTACTCTCGTGTTATTCTATTTTTGTCCACCATTTATTATTTTTATTTTGTGTTAAATATATATCTGTAATGACAAATTCTTGATCTCTATATTAAAAGACAAGAAAAGATTACAAAATAAATTTGTATAAAATTTAAAGTACAATTGTGGTGCAATCTCTATTAATCCTCTGATTCTTTTCTACGACAAGTGATTTTGGAATTTGGTTGACTTGAGAGTGGATTTTATTTCGATCTCTTCCACTTGTATTTGAGTTGAACGTTAATCCAATGGCTTTTGAGCTTGATCTTGAATTAGCGATCTACTTGAATTAGCGACGCACAGTTTGATCTTCGTATTGAATTTGTTGAATGCCAATCTTCTTTAGAGGAATCTTGATCTTCAAAATATTTGGGTATTTGACAAACGTTGATCTGAGGGCTTGACGGCTTGATCTCGGATCGAACGGAAACTTGATTTGACACTTGGTTGGAAGGCTGATGAAGAATGATATGATCTTCGTCTTCAGTTCTTCGAATATGTTGAGGCTTGATCTTCTTTGAATGGACTTTGATCTTCAAGAACGGTTTCTCGAGGGTCTTGTGACTTGATCTCGAATCAAAACGAACTTTGACTTGAAGATTGTTGAAGGACGCTATGAACTTGACTTGGACTTGTTGGATTTCCTGAACTTCGATCTTCTCGGATGGAGCACGATCTTCAAAAAATAGTTATTTGATGGACTTGAGCCTTGACGCCGGATCAAATGGTGGTTTTCGCCAAGAACGCCTTGAATGCCGCGAAGAACGCTTGAAGATGGATGAATTTGATGGAACGAAAAACTTAGAGCTTTTCCCTCTTCGACTTGTGAATATTTTGTGTATGTTTTTCTTCTTCAAGACCACCTCTATTTATAGTTGTGGAGTGAATCTCAATTAGAATCTCTTGATGGGATGAACGGTTGAGATCGCGTCTACAAATTCTTGATATGGAAGAATTTATATAAAATAATATTCTTTCCATCTCTTGAATATTGAGACTTGGTGGGGAATTCTTTCCTTGTGTTGAGATTTGGTGGAGAATTCTTTCCATCTCTTGAAGATTGAGACTTGGAGGAGAAGACTTTCCATGTCTTGAGATTTGATGAGCAATTATTTCCTTGTCTTAAGATTTTATTAATATATTTATTTTAATCCCCCAAAATATTATGATTAAATAAAATATATTTTGTATTTCTTGCATCTTAAGAATTATCATCACTTAATTTAATAAGACACAAAATTTAAGTGTCAACAAATTGCCCCCTTGAGACTTGTTCACGATTTGTGTTGAAACGCATGAGTGAGTGGATAAGTCTCGACATGTTTCTTCTTCTTGTTCTCGTGCTTCAATTTCAACCACCATAAATCCACTTCTTGAGCTTAGAACATTTGTTACCTTCATCATTGGATCCATCAACTTGAATGTTGCATGAGCATTTTTTTTTTTGGGATATGACTGGGCTAAGAATGAACTTAGAGCTGCCTACGTATCTAATGAAGGAATCAAGTCATGACGTAGTTCAAAAGAAATCAAGATTGATTTAAAGGGGGTGCCATACACAGTTTCTACTCATGCGGGCCAGGAGTAACGTGCAGTTTAAGTTCGTGCGCCATGGAGTATTTGATTTGGACATTTGGAGACAGTTTTATCTCATATCTAGGAGACTTTGACTTGAAGGATTTGTAGGCCTTTTGGCTCGTGTCTAGGAGACTTGGAGATTTTAAGGATTTGTAGACCTTTTGGCTCGTGTCTAGGAGACTTGAAAATTTGAAGGATTTGTAGACCTTTTGGCTCGTGTCTAGGAGACTTGAAGACTTCAAGGATTTGTAGACCTTTTGGCTCGTGTCTAGGAGACTTGCACATTTATTTTGAAGACTTGTAGGATTTGTAGACCTTTAGGCTCGTGTCTAGGAGGCTTGAATATTTGTTTTGAAGACTTGAAGACTTCAACCTTTTTGCTTTGAAAACTTGGACTTCAAGAACTTGCTTTGAGTTCAAATATGCAAACAGTTTATACTCGTGTTAAGGAGAATGTTGATAGTTTATACTCTTATCAAGGAGTGTATATTTGACACTTAATTTGAAGATTTAAGATAGTTTAGGCTCGTATCAAGGAGCGTATTGGTTGGATCAAAACTTGACGGTGCACCCTCTTAATTGTCATCGTCGTCGTCTGTATCATCGCTTTTAATATCAAGGCCATGAGTTGAGTTTTCATCTTTGATAGAGTTTACACTTGTCTCTATGTCATGCGCTCGTGTCGCCAACTCTTCAAAGTTTCTTGGTTTGATTCCTTGAAGTATGTAAGAGATACTCCAATTCATCCCTTGAATGCAAATCTCCATGGCTGAAGTTTCAGACAGTTTCTCTTTGCAACTTAAGGATAGATTTCTCCACCTATTGATGTACTCAATCACTAGCTCGTCTTCTTGTTGATATGAATTTGCAAGCTCAATCATGCTCACGGTACGACGAGTTCTATAAAAGCGATTGAAGAATTTGGTTTGTAGATTGTTCCAATTGTCAATGGAGTTTGGCTCGAGATCTGTGTACCAATCAAAGGCAAAGTCTTCTAGGGATCGGACAAATTACTTGACTAGAAGATCTTCATCAGTTCCAGCACTATTACACGTCTCAATGAAGTGAGCAACATGTTGTCTTGGGTCTACAGTTCCGTCGAATCTTTGAAACTTGGGAGGTTGATAGCTTTTCGGCATTTGCAGTTGCTCTATTCTTTGAGTGTAGGGCCTTGTGTAAGATCTGGAAGTCTTGTGTTGAGCTTTATGATCATTTGCAACTTCTTCAATGAGTTTCCTCAATTGATCGGTAGAGACAAGGCCTTGCGGGAAAAGTTGGATTTGTTTGCTTGGGGACTTAGAATTTTCTCCAACTTCAACATCTTGAATGTTTTTCTCGGCAAACTTTGTGTGTATCATGGCGCCTTGCTCTTCCTTTCTTCGGAAATTTGACTTTTGGCAAAGAGGAGTGGCTTGGATTCTTTCACTTAGGACTTCATCAAACTCTTGAGCTTCGACTCCTTGAGTAGCATTTTCATGCACCATGCTTTGATCATTTTGCAGATGAGGAGAGACTTCAACTTCGTCGATTGTGGTCTTGATGCATCCTTGAACTCCAATGTTGTTGGTGACTTCTTTGGAATTTTCAACTCTTTCGCACTCTAGCTTTTGGAGAAGACGATTCAAATGTTCATCACGTTTGTGAGTTTGATTTGTAAGATTCTCAATGGCTCTTGCAAGCCCCGCAACTTGCTCTTCTAATGAGGATGCTTGATCATGTTCTTTTGCTTCATGTCTTGTCCCCGGTGCAAGTGTATTTTTTATCATCGGTTGCGAAGAGCTTCCACTTGTTGCCCCATTGCCTTCTCCACTGTTGAGCAACTGTTGACTTGTCGTGACTTCAAACTTGCAGACTTGCTAGAAAAGAGATGAAAGGTAGAGATTGTCCCACCGGCCGTGCCAAATTTGTAATGACAAATTCTTGATCTCTATATTAAAAGACAAGAAAAGATTACAAAATAAATTTGTATAAAATTTAAAGTACAATTGTGGTGCAATCTCTATTAACCCTCTGATTCTTTTCTACGACAAGTGATTTTGGAATTTGGTTGACTTGAGAGTGGATTTGATTTTGATCTCTTCCACTTGTATTTGAGTTGAACGTTAATCCAATGGCTTTTGAGCTTGATCTTGAATTAGCGATCTACTTGAATTAGCGACGCACAGTTTGATCTTCGTATTGAATTTGTTGAATGCCAATCTTCTTTAGAGGAATCTTGATCTTCAAAATATTTGGGTATTTGACAAACGTTGATCTGAGGGCTTGACGGCTTGATCTCGGATCGAACGGAAACTTGATTTGACACTTGGTTGGAAGGCTGATGAAGAATGATATCATCTTCGTCTTCAGTTCTTCGAATATGTTGAGGCTTGGTCTTCTTTGAATGGACTTTGATCTTCAAGAACGGTTTCTCGAGGGTCTTGTGACTTGATCTCGAATCAAAACGAACTTTGACTTGAAGATTGTTGAAGGACGCTATGAACTTGACTTGGACTTGTTGAATTTCCTGAACTTCGATCTTCTCGGATGGAGCACGATCTTCAAAAAATAGTTATTTGATGGACTTGAGCCTTGACGCCGGATCAAATGGTGGTTTTCGCCAAGAACGCCTTGAATGCCGCGAAGAACGCTTGAAGATGGATGAATTTGATGGAACGAAAAACTTAGAGCTTTTCCCTCTTCGACTTGTGAATATTTTGTGTATGTTTTTCTTCTTCAAGACCACCTCTATTTATAGTTGTGGAGTGAATCTCAATTAGAATCTCTTGATGGGATGAACGGTTGAGATCGCGTCTACAAATTCTTGATATGGAAGAATTTATATAAAATAATATTCTTTCCATCTCTTGAATATTGAGACTTGGTGGGGAATTCTTTCCTTGTGTTGAGATTTGGTGGAGATTTCTTTCCATCTCTTGAAGATTGAGACTTGGAGGAGAAGACTTTCTATGTCTTGAGATTTGATGAGCAATTATTTCCTTGTCTTAAGATTTAATTAATATATTTATTTTAATCCCTCAAAATATTATGATTAAATAAAATATATTTTGTATTTCTTGCATCTTAAGAATTATCATCACTTAATTTAATAAGACACAAAATTTAAGTGTCAACAAATTGCCCCCTTGAGACTTGTTCACGATTTGTGTTGAAACGCATGAGTGAGTGGATAAGTCTCGACATGTTTCTTCTTCTTGTTCTCGTGCTTCAATTTCAACCACCATAAATCCACTTCTTGAGCTTAGAACATTTGTTACCTTCATCATTGGATCCATCAACTTGAATGTTGCAAGAGCATTTTTGTTTTTTGGGATATGACTGGGCTAAGAATGAACTTATAGCTGCCTACGTATCTAATGAAGGAATCAAGTCATGACGTAGTTCAAAAGAAATCAAGATTGATTTAAAGGGGGTGCCGTACACAGTTTCTACTCATGCGGGCCAGGAGTAACGTGCAGTTTAAGTTCGTGCGCCATGGAGTATTTGATTTGGACATTTGGAGACAGTTTTATCTCATATCTAGGAGACTTTGACTTGAAGGATTTGTAGGCCTTTTGGCTCGTGTCTAGGAGACTTGGAGATTTTAAGGATTTGTAGACCTTTTGGCTCGTGTCTAGGAGACTTGAAAATTTGAAGGATTTGTAGACCTTTTGGCTCGTGTCTAGGAGACTTGAAGACTTCAAGGATTTGTAGACCTTTTGGCTCGTGTCTAGGAGACTTGCACATTTATTTTGAAGACTTGTAGGATTTGTAGACCTTTAGGCTCGTGTCTAGGAGGCTTGAATATTTGTTTTGAAGACTTGAAGACTTCAACCTTTTTGCTTTGAAAACTTGGACTTCAAGAACTTGCTTTGAGTTCAAATATGCAAACAGTTTATACTCGTGTTAAGGAGAATGTTGATAGTTTATACTCTTATCAAGGAGTGTATATTTGACACTTAATTTGAAGATTTAAGATAGTTTAGGCTCGTATCAAGGAGCGTATTGGTTGGATCAAAACTTGACGGTGCACCCTCTTAATTGTCATCGTCGTCGTCTGTATCATCGCTTTTAATATCAAGGCCATGAGTTGAGTTTTCATCTTTGATAGAGTTTACACTTGTCTCTATGTCATGCGCTCGTGTCGCCAACTCTTCAAAGTTTCTTGGTTTGATTCCTTGAAGTATGTAAGAGATACTCCAATTCATCCCTTGAATGCAAATCTCCATGGCTGAAGTTTCAGACAGTTTCTCTTTGCAACTTAAGGATAGATTTCTCCACCTATTGATGTACTCAATCACTAGCTCGTCTTCTTGTTGATATGAATTTGCAAGCTCAATCATGCTCACGGTACGACGAGTTCTATAAAAGCGATTGAAGAATTTGGTTTGTAGATTGTTCCAATTGTCAATGGAGTTTGGCTCGAGATCTGTGTACCAATCAAAGGCAAAGTCTTCTAGGGATCGGACAAATTACTTGACTAGAAGATCTTCATCAGTTCCAGCACTATTACACGTCTCAATGAAGTGAGCAACATGTTGTCTTGGGTCTACAGTTCCGTCGAATCTTTGAAACTTGGGAGGTTGATAGCTTTTCGGCATTTGCAGTTGCTCTATTCTTTGAGTGTAGGGCCTTGTGTAAGATCTGGAAGTCTTGTGTTGAGCTTTATGATCATTTGCAACTTCTTCAATGAGTTTCCTCAATTGATCGGTAGAGACAAGGCCTTGCGGGAAAAGTTGGATTTGTTTGCTTGGGGACTTAGAATTTTCTCCAACTTCAACATCTTGAATGTTTTTCTCGGCAAACTTTGTGTGTATCATGGCGCCTTGCTCTTCCTTTCTTCGGAAATTTGACTTTTGGCAAAGAGGAGTGGCTTGGATTCTTTCACTTAGGACTTCATCAAACTCTTGAGCTTCGACTCCTTGAGTAGCATTTTCATGCACCATGCTTTGATCATTTTGCAGATGAGGAGAGACTTCAACTTCGTCGATTGTGGTCTTGATGCATCCTTGAACTCCAATGTTGTTGGTGACTTCTTTGGAATTTTCAACTCTTTCGCACTCTAGCTTTTGGAGAAGACGATTCAAATGTTCATCACGTTTGTGAGTTTGATTTGTAAGATTCTCAATGGCTCTTGCAAGCCCCGCAACTTGCTCTTCTAATGAGGATGCTTGATCATGTTCTTTTGCTTCATGTCTTGTCCCCGGTGCAAGTGTATTTTTTATCATCGGTTGCGAAGAGCTTCCACTTGTTGCCCCATTGCCTTCTCCACTGTTGAGCAACTGTTGACTTGTCGTGACTTCAAACTTGCAGACTTGCTAGAAAAGAGATGAAAGGTAGAGATTGTCCCACCGGCCGTGCCAAATTTGTAATGACAAATTCTTGATCTCTATATTAAAAGACAAGAAAAGATTACAAAATAAATTTGTATAAAATTTAAAGTACAATTGTGGTGCAATCTCTATTAACCCTCTGATTCTTTTCTACGACAAGTGATTTTGGAATTTGGTTGACTTGAGAGTGGATTTGATTTTGATCTCTTCCACTTGTATTTGAGTTGAACGTTAATCCAATGGCTTTTGAGCTTGATCTTGAATTAGCGATCTACTTGAATTAGCGACGCACAGTTTGATCTTCGTATTGAATTTGTTGAATGCCAATCTTCTTTAGAGGAATCTTGATCTTCAAAATATTTGGGTATTTGACAAACGTTGATCTGAGGGCTTGACGGCTTGATCTCGGATCGAACGGAAACTTGATTTGACACTTGGTTGGAAGGCTGATGAAGAATGATATCATCTTCGTCTTCAGTTCTTCGAATATGTTGAGGCTTGGTCTTCTTTGAATGGACTTTGATCTTCAAGAACGGTTTCTCGAGGGTCTTGTGACTTGATCTCGAATCAAAACGAACTTTGACTTGAAGATTGTTGAAGGACGCTATGAACTTGACTTGGACTTGTTGAATTTCCTGAACTTCGATCTTCTCGGATGGAGCACGATCTTCAAAAAATAGTTATTTGATGGACTTGAGCCTTGACGCCGGATCAAATGGTGGTTTTCGCCAAGAACGCCTTGAATGCCGCGAAGAACGCTTGAAGATGGATGAATTTGATGGAACGAAAAACTTAGAGCTTTTCCCTCTTCGACTTGTGAATATTTTGTGTATGTTTTTCTTCTTCAAGACCACCTCTATTTATAGTTGTGGAGTGAATCTCAATTAGAATCTCTTGATGGGATGAACGGTTGAGATCGCGTCTACAAATTCTTGATATGGAAGAATTTATATAAAATAATATTCTTTCCATCTCTTGAATATTGAGACTTGGTGGGGAATTCTTTCCTTGTGTTGAGATTTGGTGGAGATTTCTTTCCATCTCTTGAAGATTGAGACTTGGAGGAGAAGACTTTCTATGTCTTGAGATTTGATGAGCAATTATTTCCTTGTCTTAAGATTTAATTAATATATTTATTTTAATCCCTCAAAATATTATGATTAAATAAAATATATTTTGTATTTCTTGCATCTTAAGAATTATCATCACTTAATTTAATAAGACACAAAATTTAAGTGTCAACAAATTGCCCCCTTGAGACTTGTTCACGATTTGTGTTGAAACGCATGAGTGAGTGGATAAGTCTCGACATGTTTCTTCTTCTTGTTCTCGTGCTTCAATTTCAACCACCATAAATCCACTTCTTGAGCTTAGAACATTTGTTACCTTCATCATTGGATCCATCAACTTGAATGTTGCAAGAGCATTTTTGTTTTTTGGGATATGACTGGGCTAAGAATGAACTTATAGCTGCCTACGTATCTAATGAAGGAATCAAGTCATGACGTAGTTCAAAAGAAATCAAGATTGATTTAAAGGGGGTGCCGTACACAGTTTCTACTCATGCGGGCCAGGAGTAACGTGCAGTTTAAGTTCGTGCGCCATGGAGTATTTGATTTGGACATTTGGAGACAGTTTTATCTCATATCTAGGAGACTTTGACTTGAAGGATTTGTAGGCCTTTTGGCTCGTGTCTAGGAGACTTGGAGATTTTAAGGATTTGTAGACCTTTTGGCTCGTGTCTAGGAGACTTGAAAATTTGAAGGATTTGTAGACCTTTTGGCTCGTGTCTAGGAGACTTGAAGACTTCAAGGATTTGTAGACCTTTTGGCTCGTGTCTAGGAGACTTGCACATTTATTTTGAAGACTTGTAGGATTTGTAGACCTTTAGGCTCGTGTCTAGGAGGCTTGAATATTTGTTTTGAAGACTTGAAGACTTCAACCTTTTTGCTTTGAAAACTTGGACTTCAAGAACTTGCTTTGAGTTCAAATATGCAAACAGTTTATACTCGTGTTAAGGAGAATGTTGATAGTTTATACTCTTATCAAGGAGTGTATATTTGACACTTAATTTGAAGATTTAAGATAGTTTAGGCTCGTATCAAGGAGCGTATTGGTTGGATCAAAACTTGACGGTGCACCCTCTTAATTGTCATCGTCGTCGTCTGTATCATCGCTTTTAATATCAAGGCCATGAGTTGAGTTTTCATCTTTGATAGAGTTTACACTTGTCTCTATGTCATGCGCTCGTGTCGCCAACTCTTCAAAGTTTCTTGGTTTGATTCCTTGAAGTATGTAAGAGATACTCCAATTCATCCCTTGAATGCAAATCTCCATGGCTGAAGTTTCAGACAGTTTCTCTTTGCAACTTAAGGATAGATTTCTCCACCTATTGATGTACTCAATCACTAGCTCGTCTTCTTGTTGATATGAATTTGCAAGCTCAATCATGCTCACGGTACGACGAGTTCTATAAAAGCGATTGAAGAATTTGGTTTGTAGATTGTTCCAATTGTCAATGGAGTTTGGCTCGAGATCTGTGTACCAATCAAAGGCAAAGTCTTCTAGGGATCGGACAAATTACTTGACTAGAAGATCTTCATCAGTTCCAGCACTATTACACGTCTCAATGAAGTGAGCAACATGTTGTCTTGGGTCTACAGTTCCGTCGAATCTTTGAAACTTGGGAGGTTGATAGCTTTTCGGCATTTGCAGTTGCTCTATTCTTTGAGTGTAGGGCCTTGTGTAAGATCTGGAAGTCTTGTGTTGAGCTTTATGATCATTTGCAACTTCTTCAATGAGTTTCCTCAATTGATCGGTAGAGACAAGGCCTTGCGGGAAAAGTTGGATTTGTTTGCTTGGGGACTTAGAATTTTCTCCAACTTCAACATCTTGAATGTTTTTCTCGGCAAACTTTGTGTGTATCATGGCGCCTTGCTCTTCCTTTCTTCGGAAATTTGACTTTTGGCAAAGAGGAGTGGCTTGGATTCTTTCACTTAGGACTTCATCAAACTCTTGAGCTTCGACTCCTTGAGTAGCATTTTCATGCACCATGCTTTGATCATTTTGCAGATGAGGAGAGACTTCAACTTCGTCGATTGTGGTCTTGATGCATCCTTGAACTCCAATGTTGTTGGTGACTTCTTTGGAATTTTCAACTCTTTCGCACTCTAGCTTTTGGAGAAGACGATTCAAATGTTCATCACGTTTGTGAGTTTGATTTGTAAGATTCTCAATGGCTCTTGCAAGCCCCGCAACTTGCTCTTCTAATGAGGATGCTTGATCATGTTCTTTTGCTTCATGTCTTGTCCCCGGTGCAAGTGTATTTTTTATCATCGGTTGCGAAGAGCTTCCACTTGTTGCCCCATTGCCTTCTCCACTGTTGAGCAACTGTTGACTTGTCGTGACTTCAAACTTGCAGACTTGCTAGAAAAGAGATGAAAGGTAGAGATTGTCCCACCGGCCGTGCCAAATTTGTAATGACAAATTCTTGATCTCTATATTAAAAGACAAGAAAAGATTACAAAATAAATTTGTATAAAATTTAAAGTACAATTGTGGTGCAATCTCTATTAACCCTCTGATTCTTTTCTACGACAAGTGATTTTGGAATTTGGTTGACTTGAGAGTGGATTTGATTTTGATCTCTTCCACTTGTATTTGAGTTGAACGTTAATCCAATGGCTTTTGAGCTTGATCTTGAATTAGCGATCTACTTGAATTAGCGACGCACAGTTTGATCTTCGTATTGAATTTGTTGAATGCCAATCTTCTTTAGAGGAATCTTGATCTTCAAAATATTTGGGTATTTGACAAACGTTGATCTGAGGGCTTGACGGCTTGATCTCGGATCGAACGGAAACTTGATTTGACACTTGGTTGGAAGGCTGATGAAGAATGATATCATCTTCGTCTTCAGTTCTTCGAATATGTTGAGGCTTGGTCTTCTTTGAATGGACTTTGATCTTCAAGAACGGTTTCTCGAGGGTCTTGTGACTTGATCTCGAATCAAAACGAACTTTGACTTGAAGATTGTTGAAGGACGCTATGAACTTGACTTGGACTTGTTGAATTTCCTGAACTTCGATCTTCTCGGATGGAGCACGATCTTCAAAAAATAGTTATTTGATGGACTTGAGCCTTGACGCCGGATCAAATGGTGGTTTTCGCCAAGAACGCCTTGAATGCCGCGAAGAACGCTTGAAGATGGATGAATTTGATGGAACGAAAAACTTAGAGCTTTTCCCTCTTCGACTTGTGAATATTTTGTGTATGTTTTTCTTCTTCAAGACCACCTCTATTTATAGTTGTGGAGTGAATCTCAATTAGAATCTCTTGATGGGATGAACGGTTGAGATCGCGTCTACAAATTCTTGATATGGAAGAATTTATATAAAATAATATTCTTTCCATCTCTTGAATATTGAGACTTGGTGGGGAATTCTTTCCTTGTGTTGAGATTTGGTGGAGATTTCTTTCCATCTCTTGAAGATTGAGACTTGGAGGAGAAGACTTTCTATGTCTTGAGATTTGATGAGCAATTATTTCCTTGTCTTAAGATTTAATTAATATATTTATTTTAATCCCTCAAAATATTATGATTAAATAAAATATATTTTGTATTTCTTGCATCTTAAGAATTATCATCACTTAATTTAATAAGACACAAAATTTAAGTGTCAACAAATTGCCCCCTTGAGACTTGTTCACGATTTGTGTTGAAACGCATGAGTGAGTGGATAAGTCTCGACATGTTTCTTCTTCTTGTTCTCGTGCTTCAATTTCAACCACCATAAATCCACTTCTTGAGCTTAGAACATTTGTTACCTTCATCATTGGATCCATCAACTTGAATGTTGCAAGAGCATTTTTGTTTTTTGGGATATGACTGGGCTAAGAATGAACTTATAGCTGCCTACGTATCTAATGAAGGAATCAAGTCATGACGTAGTTCAAAAGAAATCAAGATTGATTTAAAGGGGGTGCCGTACACAGTTTCTACTCATGCGGGCCAGGAGTAACGTGCAGTTTAAGTTCGTGCGCCATGGAGTATTTGATTTGGACATTTGGAGACAGTTTTATCTCATATCTAGGAGACTTTGACTTGAAGGATTTGTAGGCCTTTTGGCTCGTGTCTAGGAGACTTGGAGATTTTAAGGATTTGTAGACCTTTTGGCTCGTGTCTAGGAGACTTGAAAATTTGAAGGATTTGTAGACCTTTTGGCTCGTGTCTAGGAGACTTGAAGACTTCAAGGATTTGTAGACCTTTTGGCTCGTGTCTAGGAGACTTGCACATTTATTTTGAAGACTTGTAGGATTTGTAGACCTTTAGGCTCGTGTCTAGGAGGCTTGAATATTTGTTTTGAAGACTTGAAGACTTCAACCTTTTTGCTTTGAAAACTTGGACTTCAAGAACTTGCTTTGAGTTCAAATATGCAAACAGTTTATACTCGTGTTAAGGAGAATGTTGATAGTTTATACTCTTATCAAGGAGTGTATATTTGACACTTAATTTGAAGATTTAAGATAGTTTAGGCTCGTATCAAGGAGCGTATTGGTTGGATCAAAACTTGACGGTGCACCCTCTTAATTGTCATCGTCGTCGTCTGTATCATCGCTTTTAATATCAAGGCCATGAGTTGAGTTTTCATCTTTGATAGAGTTTACACTTGTCTCTATGTCATGCGCTCGTGTCGCCAACTCTTCAAAGTTTCTTGGTTTGATTCCTTGAAGTATGTAAGAGATACTCCAATTCATCCCTTGAATGCAAATCTCCATGGCTGAAGTTTCAGACAGTTTCTCTTTGCAACTTAAGGATAGATTTCTCCACCTATTGATGTACTCAATCACTAGCTCGTCTTCTTGTTGATATGAATTTGCAAGCTCAATCATGCTCACGGTACGACGAGTTCTATAAAAGCGATTGAAGAATTTGGTTTGTAGATTGTTCCAATTGTCAATGGAGTTTGGCTCGAGATCTGTGTACCAATCAAAGGCAAAGTCTTCTAGGGATCGGACAAATTACTTGACTAGAAGATCTTCATCAGTTCCAGCACTATTACACGTCTCAATGAAGTGAGCAACATGTTGTCTTGGGTCTACAGTTCCGTCGAATCTTTGAAACTTGGGAGGTTGATAGCTTTTCGGCATTTGCAGTTGCTCTATTCTTTGAGTGTAGGGCCTTGTGTAAGATCTGGAAGTCTTGTGTTGAGCTTTATGATCATTTGCAACTTCTTCAATGAGTTTCCTCAATTGATCGGTAGAGACAAGGCCTTGCGGGAAAAGTTGGATTTGTTTGCTTGGGGACTTAGAATTTTCTCCAACTTCAACATCTTGAATGTTTTTCTCGGCAAACTTTGTGTGTATCATGGCGCCTTGCTCTTCCTTTCTTCGGAAATTTGACTTTTGGCAAAGAGGAGTGGCTTGGATTCTTTCACTTAGGACTTCATCAAACTCTTGAGCTTCGACTCCTTGAGTAGCATTTTCATGCACCATGCTTTGATCATTTTGCAGATGAGGAGAGACTTCAACTTCGTCGATTGTGGTCTTGATGCATCCTTGAACTCCAATGTTGTTGGTGACTTCTTTGGAATTTTCAACTCTTTCGCACTCTAGCTTTTGGAGAAGACGATTCAAATGTTCATCACGTTTGTGAGTTTGATTTGTAAGATTCTCAATGGCTCTTGCAAGCCCCGCAACTTGCTCTTCTAATGAGGATGCTTGATCATGTTCTTTTGCTTCATGTCTTGTCCCCGGTGCAAGTGTATTTTTTATCATCGGTTGCGAAGAGCTTCCACTTGTTGCCCCATTGCCTTCTCCACTGTTGAGCAACTGTTGACTTGTCGTGACTTCAAACTTGCAGACTTGCTAGAAAAGAGATGAAAGGTAGAGATTGTCCCACCGGCCGTGCCAAATTTGTAATGACAAATTCTTGATCTCTATATTAAAAGACAAGAAAAGATTACAAAATAAATTTGTATAAAATTTAAAGTACAATTGTGGTGCAATCTCTATTAACCCTCTGATTCTTTTCTACGACAAGTGATTTTGGAATTTGGTTGACTTGAGAGTGGATTTGATTTTGATCTCTTCCACTTGTATTTGAGTTGAACGTTAATCCAATGGCTTTTGAGCTTGATCTTGAATTAGCGATCTACTTGAATTAGCGACGCACAGTTTGATCTTCGTATTGAATTTGTTGAATGCCAATCTTCTTTAGAGGAATCTTGATCTTCAAAATATTTGGGTATTTGACAAACGTTGATCTGAGGGCTTGACGGCTTGATCTCGGATCGAACGGAAACTTGATTTGACACTTGGTTGGAAGGCTGATGAAGAATGATATCATCTTCGTCTTCAGTTCTTCGAATATGTTGAGGCTTGGTCTTCTTTGAATGGACTTTGATCTTCAAGAACGGTTTCTCGAGGGTCTTGTGACTTGATCTCGAATCAAAACGAACTTTGACTTGAAGATTGTTGAAGGACGCTATGAACTTGACTTGGACTTGTTGAATTTCCTGAACTTCGATCTTCTCGGATGGAGCACGATCTTCAAAAAATAGTTATTTGATGGACTTGAGCCTTGACGCCGGATCAAATGGTGGTTTTCGCCAAGAACGCCTTGAATGCCGCGAAGAACGCTTGAAGATGGATGAATTTGATGGAACGAAAAACTTAGAGCTTTTCCCTCTTCGACTTGTGAATATTTTGTGTATGTTTTTCTTCTTCAAGACCACCTCTATTTATAGTTGTGGAGTGAATCTCAATTAGAATCTCTTGATGGGATGAACGGTTGAGATCGCGTCTACAAATTCTTGATATGGAAGAATTTATATAAAATAATATTCTTTCCATCTCTTGAATATTGAGACTTGGTGGGGAATTCTTTCCTTGTGTTGAGATTTGGTGGAGATTTCTTTCCATCTCTTGAAGATTGAGACTTGGAGGAGAAGACTTTCTATGTCTTGAGATTTGATGAGCAATTATTTCCTTGTCTTAAGATTTAATTAATATATTTATTTTAATCCCTCAAAATATTATGATTAAATAAAATATATTTTGTATTTCTTGCATCTTAAGAATTATCATCACTTAATTTAATAAGACACAAAATTTAAGTGTCAACAAATTGCCCCCTTGAGACTTGTTCACGATTTGTGTTGAAACGCATGAGTGAGTGGATAAGTCTCGACATGTTTCTTCTTCTTGTTCTCGTGCTTCAATTTCAACCACCATAAATCCACTTCTTGAGCTTAGAACATTTGTTACCTTCATCATTGGATCCATCAACTTGAATGTTGCAAGAGCATTTTTGTTTTTTGGGATATGACTGGGCTAAGAATGAACTTATAGCTGCCTACGTATCTAATGAAGGAATCAAGTCATGACGTAGTTCAAAAGAAATCAAGATTGATTTAAAGGGGGTGCCGTACACAGTTTCTACTCATGCGGGCCAGGAGTAACGTGCAGTTTAAGTTCGTGCGCCATGGAGTATTTGATTTGGACATTTGGAGACAGTTTTATCTCATATCTAGGAGACTTTGACTTGAAGGATTTGTAGGCCTTTTGGCTCGTGTCTAGGAGACTTGGAGATTTTAAGGATTTGTAGACCTTTTGGCTCGTGTCTAGGAGACTTGAAAATTTGAAGGATTTGTAGACCTTTTGGCTCGTGTCTAGGAGACTTGAAGACTTCAAGGATTTGTAGACCTTTTGGCTCGTGTCTAGGAGACTTGCACATTTATTTTGAAGACTTGTAGGATTTGTAGACCTTTAGGCTCGTGTCTAGGAGGCTTGAATATTTGTTTTGAAGACTTGAAGACTTCAACCTTTTTGCTTTGAAAACTTGGACTTCAAGAACTTGCTTTGAGTTCAAATATGCAAACAGTTTATACTCGTGTTAAGGAGAATGTTGATAGTTTATACTCTTATCAAGGAGTGTATATTTGACACTTAATTTGAAGATTTAAGATAGTTTAGGCTCGTATCAAGGAGCGTATTGGTTGGATCAAAACTTGACGGTGCACCCTCTTAATTGTCATCGTCGTCGTCTGTATCATCGCTTTTAATATCAAGGCCATGAGTTGAGTTTTCATCTTTGATAGAGTTTACACTTGTCTCTATGTCATGCGCTCGTGTCGCCAACTCTTCAAAGTTTCTTGGTTTGATTCCTTGAAGTATGTAAGAGATACTCCAATTCATCCCTTGAATGCAAATCTCCATGGCTGAAGTTTCAGACAGTTTCTCTTTGCAACTTAAGGATAGATTTCTCCACCTATTGATGTACTCAATCACTAGCTCGTCTTCTTGTTGATATGAATTTGCAAGCTCAATCATGCTCACGGTACGACGAGTTCTATAAAAGCGATTGAAGAATTTGGTTTGTAGATTGTTCCAATTGTCAATGGAGTTTGGCTCGAGATCTGTGTACCAATCAAAGGCAAAGTCTTCTAGGGATCGGACAAATTACTTGACTAGAAGATCTTCATCAGTTCCAGCACTATTACACGTCTCAATGAAGTGAGCAACATGTTGTCTTGGGTCTACAGTTCCGTCGAATCTTTGAAACTTGGGAGGTTGATAGCTTTTCGGCATTTGCAGTTGCTCTATTCTTTGAGTGTAGGGCCTTGTGTAAGATCTGGAAGTCTTGTGTTGAGCTTTATGATCATTTGCAACTTCTTCAATGAGTTTCCTCAATTGATCGGTAGAGACAAGGCCTTGCGGGAAAAGTTGGATTTGTTTGCTTGGGGACTTAGAATTTTCTCCAACTTCAACATCTTGAATGTTTTTCTCGGCAAACTTTGTGTGTATCATGGCGCCTTGCTCTTCCTTTCTTCGGAAATTTGACTTTTGGCAAAGAGGAGTGGCTTGGATTCTTTCACTTAGGACTTCATCAAACTCTTGAGCTTCGACTCCTTGAGTAGCATTTTCATGCACCATGCTTTGATCATTTTGCAGATGAGGAGAGACTTCAACTTCGTCGATTGTGGTCTTGATGCATCCTTGAACTCCAATGTTGTTGGTGACTTCTTTGGAATTTTCAACTCTTTCGCACTCTAGCTTTTGGAGAAGACGATTCAAATGTTCATCACGTTTGTGAGTTTGATTTGTAAGATTCTCAATGGCTCTTGCAAGCCCCGCAACTTGCTCTTCTAATGAGGATGCTTGATCATGTTCTTTTGCTTCATGTCTTGTCCCCGGTGCAAGTGTATTTTTTATCATCGGTTGCGAAGAGCTTCCACTTGTTGCCCCATTGCCTTCTCCACTGTTGAGCAACTGTTGACTTGTCGTGACTTCAAACTTGCAGACTTGCTAGAAAAGAGATGAAAGGTAGAGATTGTCCCACCGGCCGTGCCAAATTTGTAATGACAAATTCTTGATCTCTATATTAAAAGACAAGAAAAGATTACAAAATAAATTTGTATAAAATTTAAAGTACAATTGTGGTGCAATCTCTATTAATCCTCTGATTCTTTTCTATGACAAGTGATTTTGGAATTTGGTTGACTTGAGAGTGGATTTGATTTTGATCTCTTCCACTTGTATTTGAGTTGAACGTTAATCCAATGGCTTTTGAGCTTGATCTTGAATTAGCGATCTACTTGAATTAGCGACGCACAGTATGATCTTCGTATTGAATTTGTTGAATGCCAATCTTCTTTAGAGGAATCTTGATCTTCAAAATATTTGGGTATTTGACAAACGTTGATCTGAGGGCTTGACGGCTTGATCTCAGATCGAACGGAAACTTGATTTGACACTTGGTTTGAAGGCTGATGAAGAATGATATGATATTCGTCTTCAGTTCTTCGAATATGTTGAGGCTTGATCTTCTTTGAATGGACTTTGATCTTCAAGAACGGTTTCTCGAGGGTCTTGTGACTTGATCTCGAATCAAAACGAACTTTGACTTGAAGATTGTTGAAGGACGCTATGAACTTGACTTGGACTTGTTGGATTTCTTGAACTTCGATCTTCTCGGATGGAGCACGATCTTCAAAAAATAGTTATTTGATGGACTTGAGCCTTGACGCCGGATCAAATGGTGGTTTTCGCCAAGAACGCCTTGAATGCCGCGAAGAACGCTTGAAGATGGATGAATTTGATGGAACGAAAAACTTAGAGCTTTTCCCTCTTCGACTTGTGAATATTTTGTGTATGTTTTTCTTCTTCAAGACCACCTCTATTTATAGTTGTGGAGTGAATCTCAATTAGAATCTCTTGATGGGATGAACGGTTGAGATCGCGTCTACAAATTCTTGATATGGAAGAATTTATATAAAATAATATTCTTTCCATCTCTTGAATATTGAGACTTGGTGGGGAATTCTTTCCTTGTGTTGAGATTTGGTGGAGATTTCTTTCCATCTCTTGAAGATTGAGACTTGGAGGAGAAGACTTTCTATGTCTTGAGATTTGATGAGCAATTATTTCCTTGTCTTAAGATTTAATTAATATATTTATTTTAATCCCTCAAAATATTATGATTAAATAAAATATATTTTGTATTTCTTGCATCTTAAGAATTATCATCACTTAATTTAATAAGACACAAAATTTAAGTGTCAACAAATTGCCCCCTTGAGACTTGTTCACGATTTGTGTTGAAACGCATGAGTGAGTGGATAAGTCTCGACATGTTTCTTCTTCTTGTTCTCGTGCTTCAATTTCAACCACCATAAATCCACTTCTTGAGCTTAGAACATTTGTTACCTTCATCATTGGATCCATCAACTTGAATGTTGCAAGAGCATTTTTTTTTTTGGGATATGACTGGGCTAAGAATGAACTTATAGCTGCCTACGTATCTAATGAAGGAATCAAGTCATGACGTAGTTCAAAAGAAATCAAGATTGATTTAAAGGGGGTGCCGTACACAGTTTCTACTCATGCGGGCCAGGAGTAACGTGCAGTTTAAGTTCGTGCGCCATGGAGTATTTGATTTGGACATTTGGAGACAGTTTTATCTCATATCTAGGAGACTTTGACTTGAAGGATTTGTAGGCCTTTTGGCTCGTGTCTAGGAGACTTGGAGATTTTAAGGATTTGTAGACCTTTTGGCTCGTGTCTAGGAGACTTGAAAATTTGAAGGATTTGTAGACCTTTTGGCTCGTGTCTAGGAGACTTGAAGACTTCAAGGATTTGTAGACCTTTTGGCTCGTGTCTAGGAGACTTGCACATTTATTTTGAAGACTTGTAGGATTTGTAGACCTTTAGGCTCGTGTCTAGGAGGCTTGAATATTTGTTTTGAAGACTTGAAGACTTCAACCTTTTTGCTTTGAAAACTTGGACTTCAAGAACTTGCTTTGAGTTCAAATATGCAAACAGTTTATACTCGTGTTAAGGAGAATGTTGATAGTTTATACTCTTATCAAGGAGTGTATATTTGACACTTAATTTGAAGATTTAAGATAGTTTAGGCTCGTATCAAGAAGCGTATTGGTTGGATCAAAACTTGACGGTGCACCCTCTTAATTGTCATCGTCGTCGTCTGTATCATCGCTTTTAATATCAAGGCCATGAGTTGAGTTTTCATCTTTGATAGAGTTTACACTTGTCTCTATGTCATGCGCTCGTGTCGCCAACTCTTCAAAGTTTCTTGGTTTGATTCCTTGAAGTATGTAAGAGATACTCCAATTCATCCCTTGAATGCAAATCTCCATGGCTGAAGTTTCAGACAGTTTCTCTTTGCAACTTAAGGATAGATTTCTCCACCTATTGATGTACTCAATCACTAGCTCGTCTTCTTGTTGATATGAATTTGCAAGCTCAATCATGCTCACGGTACGACGAGTTCTATAAAAGCGATTGAAGAATTTGGTTTGTAGATTGTTCCAATTATCAATGGAGTTTGGCTCGAGATCTGTGTACCAATCAAAGGCAAAGTCTTCTAGGGATCGGACAAATTACTTGACTAGAAGATCTTCATCAGTTCCAGCACTATTACACGTCTCAATGAAGTGAGCAACATGTTGTCTTGGGTCTACAGTTCCGTCGAATCTTTGAAACTTGGGAGGTTGATAGCTTTTCGGCATTTGCAGTTGCTCTATTCTTTGAGTGTAGGGCCTTGTGTAAGATCTGGAAGTCTTGTGTTGAGCTTTATGATCATTTGCAACTTCTTCAATGAGTTTCCTCAATTGATCGGTAGAGACAAGGCCTTGCGGGGAAAGTTGGATTTGTTTGCTTGGGGACTTAGAATTTTCTCCAACTTCAACATCTTGAATGTTTTTCTCGGCAAACTTTGTGTGTATCATGGCGCCTTGCTCTTCCTTTCTTCGGAAATTTGACTTTTGGCAAAGAGGAGTGGCTTGGATTCTTTCACTTAGGACTTCATCAAACTCTTGAGCTTCGACTCCTTGAGTAGCATTTTCATGCACCATGCTTTGATCATTTTGCAGATGAGGAGAGACTTCAACTTCGTCGATTGTGGTCTTGATGCATCCTTGAACTCCAATGTTGTTGGTGACTTCTTTGGAATTTTCAACTCTTTCGCACTCTAGCTTTTGGAGAAGACGATTCAAATGTTCATCACGTTTGTGAGTTTGATTTGTAAGATTCTCAATGGCTCTTGCAAGCCCCGCAACTTGCTGTTCTAATGAGGATGCTTGATCATGTTCTTTTGCTTCATGTCTTGTCCCCGGTGCAAGTGTATTTTTTATCATCGGTTGCGAAGAGCTTCCACTTGTTGCCCCATTGCCTTCTCCACTGTTGAGCAACTGTTGACTTGTCGTGACTTCAAACTTGCAGACTTGCTAGAAAAGAGATGAAAGGTAGAGATTGTCCCACCGGCCGTGCCAAATTTGTAATGACAAATTCTTGATCTCTATATTAAAAGACAAGAAAAGATTACAAAATAAATTTGTATAAAATTTAAAGTACAATTGTGGTGCAATCTCTATTAATCCTCTGATTCTTTTCTACGACAAGTGATTTTGGAATTTGGTTGACTTGAGAGTGGATTTGATTTTGATCTCTTCCACTTGTATTTGAGTTGAACGTTAATCCAATGGCTTTTGAGCTTGATCTTGAATTAGCGATCTACTTGAATTAGCGACGCACAGTATGATCTTCGTATTGAATTTGTTGAATGCCAATCTTCTTTAGAGGAATCTTGATCTTCAAAATATTTGGGTATTTGACAAACGTTGATCTGAGGGCTTGACGGCTTGATCTCAGATCGAACGGAAACTTGATTTGACACTTGGTTTGAAGGCTGATGAAGAATGATATGATATTCGTCTTCAGTTCTTCGAATATGTTGAGGCTTGATCTTCTTTGAATGGACTTTGATCTTCAAGAACGGTTTCTCGAGGGTCTTGTGACTTGATCTCGAATCAAAACGAACTTTGACTTGAAGATTGTTGAAGGACGCTATGAACTTGACTTGGACTTGTTGGATTTCTTGAACTTCGATCTTCTCGGATGGAGCACGATTTTCAAAAAATAGTTATTTGATGGACTTGAGCCTTGACGCCGGATCAAATGGTGGTTTTCGCCAAGAACGCCTTGAATGCCGCGAAGAACGCTTGAAGATGGATGAATTTGATGGAGCGAAAAACTTAGAGCTTTTCCCTCTTCAACTTGTGAATATTTTGTGTATGTTTTTCTTCTTCAAGACCACCTTTATTTATAGTTGTGGAGTGAATCTCAATTAGAATCTCTTGATGGGATGAACGGTTGAGATCGCATCTATAAATTCTTGATATGGAAGAATTTATATAAAATAATATTCTTTCCATCTCTTGAATATTGAGACTTGGTGGGGAATTCTTTCCTTGTGTTGAGATTTGGTGGATAATTCTTTCCATCTCTTGAAGATTGAGACTTGGAGGAGAAGACTTTCCATGTCTTGAGATTTGATGAGCAATTATTTCCTTGTCTTAAGATTTAATTAATATATTTATTTTAATCCCTCGAAATATTATGATTAAATAAAATATATTTTGTATTTCTTGCATCTTAAGAATTATCATCACTTAATTTAATAAGACACAAAATTTAAGTGTCAACAATATCTTTTAAATATTTACGTGGTGTCTGCAAGCCATTCTTCACAGTACAATCTAAAAATACTATAAAAGATTGTTTAAGTGATAACATTGAAGGAATTTGGGAAAACATCTAAAAACCGAAAAAAAAAGCTTACTTGTTGAAAATATTACCACAAGTTAGTGCGTAAGTTTTAGCTTAAAAATAGGCTTTTGGCATATAAACTTCTCAACAAAATACTCCAAAGACATCGATATTAGATAAAAAGACCACTTTATTATATGCAGAAGAAGATATGGTTGATATCCATGATGACATGATCCAAAATTTGTAACAATATCTAGTAGCACACTTTGTTTAGAGTACTGCTAGCTAGAGGTAGCAATTTCCACCTACTAACCCACTAACCACCCAACCCACTAAAATTAAACAGGTAATGTGATTCATTTAATAAATGGGTCATAAATATTCATTTATGATCCACTTATTACTGGGTAACCCGTGAACAGATATATGACCTATCAAAACAATTTTTTTTGAAAGAAAAATGGAATTAACATATAAAATATAAAAAATACTAAAAAATCACAAAAAATACATGCTACCCCAAAAAACGTACACTTTGTTTAAAAATCACGAGAAAATACTAGCTCAACCTAAAAACACAAATCTCGTCGAAACAATTACAAAAAAAAAACTCGTTGAAAATAGAAAAATGATGTTTTCACCGTCTAAACGTTGGAATTTGCCAAAAATCACGTTGGTATATTGACATAGTCTTTATGTAATTCTCAAATGGCCATTTCTACTTGAAAAGTGGTACCACTTGTCAAAAACCGGCTCCGTTGACAAAAAAAATTCCACCAAAAATAAAAAAATGAGACCCTCCAAATGTTGGAATTTGCCGAAAATCACGTTGGCGTAAGGACTTTAGTCCTTACGTTATGCTTAGATGGTCGTTCCACTTGAAAAAGTGGTACCACTTGTCAAAAGCGGGCTCCATTGAGAAACAAATTCCGCTCAAAATAGAAAAAAAAATGACATTTTCGCTCTCTAAACGTTGAAATTTTAATAAAATCCCTCAATACGTTGAATTTTGGTAATATCACGTCGGCGTATTTTTTGTCCGAATATGTTTAATTTTAATGTTTTTTTAATATTTCTTATATAAAATATTAAATGGGTCATTAGTGGGTTAAATGGACTAACCAACCCATCAATATATGGGTCATTGACGGGTTCAATCATTAATGGGTTGGGTCGTAAATGGATCAACCCATTCATGACCCAAGCCACCTATTTGCCACATCTACAGCTAGCCTTACAGACAAATCTTATATCTGTATAGAGACGCAAGTCCTGGTTATTATTTACAAAACTTTCCTCTAATATTTGAAATACAGAAGATACCCCAACACCTGTCTTATAATTTAATCTTCGCCCAAGACCTCTCTGTATTATTCTAATTAATTAACATAAAGCCCAAATATCTTTTTCATAAAAAATTTACCTATTGGTTAAACATATTAAATTAAATGCATTAATAGTCACATGATTTTCAAATTTATTTAGCTTTTAAAAAGAATCAATTACTCCATAAGCTAAATATATTTTACTTGATGATATGATTTAATAAATTACGACAACTTCAAATATGAAAAGAGTCTTAACAAAAAATCTTAATAAATGTGATATTTCCTGCTTCTAGGAGAAAAAGGTCAAATTTTCATATCTTTCTTTAATCCTCTGTCTTATTATTTTATTTTAAGATTCTGATGAAAAGAAGTGGTGTAATCGTGTATATATATATATATATATGTATATGTGCGGCTTTGTTAAATATTTTTCACAAACTCTTCTAGCATATTATTTTGTTGTAGTGTTGAACAATAATATGATGTCACTTAAATTTATTTTTAATAAAAAATGTTTACATATTTGAATAAGTTGTCATCAGTTTATTTCTCAATACGTTTTATTTATATGCTATTTATTGAATAAAAAATCGTTGAATGAGAAATAAATATATTTCTGGCATAGTTTAATTTATGCGCCATGTTAAGAAAATTAGAAGTTAAAATAAACAAGAAAATTAAGATGTCAAACATAAATAAGATTTTTGGTTACATGTTAGGTAGTTCTTGGAATTTAAGAACACTGAAGCGTATGTATACATTAGTATATTGCAGTAAAATAAAGTACTTGCAACTAAATGCAATTATAGGAAAATAATTAACAACTTAGCGGTAAAAAATTATGGCAAGTTACCGAGGAAATCCACGGTTAGGATTTGTCCTTAAGCATACAGAGTGTGAGATAATCGTTTTCCCTTTCTTTCTGTGCAATATATAAACGAACCGAAACTCGAAGTTAGGTGTTCGGCACATGCCAAATTTTGGAGAATAAAGTAATATTTCTTTACCGGTGACCAAATCTGAAACCTGGTTAGTTTAGAGGATTAAAAATAACTATTTACACTTTAAAGTACCAATTTTAAAAAGTGGTTACTATAAATGACCAAAAAATTCTTCATGGAACAAACATATAAAATAATATAAATTTTGGAATATGATCATCAATTTGGCATCATGCACCTTTTACAATTTGGGACAATGATATTTAGTATTATTTACACATCCTAAAGCCTTAGCCCAATTACTAATTAGAAAAACAGTCTCGTTGGTTTCGATAATTAACACCATTTAAGATTTAAAAAACAACTACTGATTTTAACATGTTTAATTTATTATTAAGACAACATTTCAAGGTTGATTTTTTTATGTTTCTTAAGCTTCAGAAAATTCTCTTTACATACTAAAAATTCCTCATGGAACAAACATATAAAAGCAATCGAAGTGCCCTTGAGAACTTACTATATCGAGACAATTAATTTACACAAACATTCTGAGATGTAACAAAATTACATTATACAGTCACAGAGATAAGTAATTTACACCTAAAATAATTACATGAAAAGCTCTGAAATACAAAAACTCCCATCGCAGATAAGAGCTTCAGGTCTTTATGTTTTGCAGAACAATGTAAATACGCGTGCTGGGTAAATCTATTGAAAGGTCTCTAAAATTTGGCATCCCTCCAACTTGTACTCCATCTCCACAGATCAGGAACTGGTTCCCAACTATAAACGAGCCCGACACACAAATCGCAACTCTGTTTGGTCCATGAGCATGGCACTGAAGTTTTTCAATGACATGGACAAGCTTCTAGGAAGGCCAGTCTCCCGCCAATGTCTTCCGTAAATTTGACAAGTCGAAAAGATGTCAACTGGGCCAATAGATTCTTTTCCTCCAAAACTGGAAATCCATAACAGTTCTTATAAGATGATTGGAAATGAAATGGATTGTGTCTCAAACATATTGCTATAAACAATTTAGCCTTTGTCATTTGTACCACATGAAAGCCAAAATTCATGGAAGAAAAGAAAACAAACTGGGAACATTAGTACCTGAAAACTGAATGCTCTTCGTATAAATTATTTGCATGATGCCAATGTTAGTGAACAACATAATTCAGACATGATAGAATGAATAATTAGACATGATAGAATCTTAGTTGTAAAGTATCCAGACATGATAGAATAAATAATTCAGACATGATAGAATCTTAGTTGTAAAGTATCTCTATTGGAATAGTTCCTCTTTCATTGTAATTTGTTGTAAAGTAGAATACAATGGACAATTTGTGCTTGCCAGATCCAATCTTCTTCTTTGTGTATTGTCTTTCATGGTATCAGCCACTCAAGCAAACGCTTGATCCTGAAAAAAAAAAAAAAAAAAACTTATACGCTTTCGCAAATATTTTTCTTTCACCTATGGCCGATATTGTTCAACTCCCGAGCATTGCTCAATATATGACTGTTAAACTTGACGCCACAAACTATTTAGTTTGGCGTTCTCAGCTCCTTCCCATACTTCGTTGTCACGATTATATTGGGGTCGTTGATGGTACTGATTCCGCCCCGCCGATGACTCTTGAAGATGGTGATGTGAATCCGGAGTATGTTACATGGTACAAGAGGGATCAGCACTGATATGGAGGTTTCTAGCATTTGGGCCAATTATGGGCCACGGCCCATGAACGACCATATCGGTGATCAACCCCGATGTGATATCGAATATGGGATTCGATATAGGCTAGTCGCGCCTATAAATATCCCACCCCGCGCACTGAGAAGGGCAGTTAATTTTTTGCCTCGGACCTCCCACATCACATCGAATAGAAATATTAGACGTTATACCCGACATAGAGATTCGATATAGACTTGCCTACGTCATCACTCAGCCTCCTGTAACGACCTTATCCCCGACGTCATATCGAGACTCATCCCCGATCTCGAGCAACAGGTTCCGGACCAAGTCTACGCGTGATAGTTAGCGTATGCCTGTTTTGAGATAGACTCGTTGTATTGCCAAGCTATTCACTTGTAACCGACACGAATACATATATATATATATATATATATATATATATATATAATACGATCTATTGTCAAAACAGTGGCGCCGTCTGTGGGTACTAAGGTTCTCTAGATCGTGAGCTCATCAGACGAGATGTCAGGAAAGAGGCAGCGAAGTGTTAAGGGGCTAGAACTGAACAAGACGGATACTAGTATGGCGAAGAGTGACAAGAGGTCGAGGCTTGATCATAAGGGGCAATGCGCCGAGATGGAAAGGGCGCTTATTCCTTATCAGAATGAACCGAGAATGGAGCTGGCGGGAGATTTCATCACGATAGAGATCGACCCGAGACAACCGGAGCACACGTTGAGGATAGGAGGTACAATGCCGCCTGATATTCGGAAGGCGTTGATTGAATGCTTAAAAAGAAATCTCGATACATTTGCCTGGAGCGATTCTGACTTGATTGGGATCGACCCAAAGATTATAGAGCATAAGCTGAATGTTGATCCACGGGCCAAACCGATACGACAGAAGAAAAGGAACTTTAGCAAGGAGAAGAGCGAGGCAGCAGAGAAAGAGGTTGTGGAAAAGCTTAAAGCAGGGCATATTTACAAATTGCGCTATTCAGAGTGGCTCATATCGTCCTAGTTCTGAAGAAAGCAGCAGAGTGGAGAATGTGTGTGGATTACAAAGACTTGAACAAGCATTGCCCGCGGGATCCTTTTCCGTTGCCAAGGATCAACCTTCTAGTAGATTCAACAGCCGAGTGCGCCCTGTTATCGTGTAATGCCTTTCGGTCTAATGAACGCCGGAGCGACGTTCCAGAGGTTGGTGGCGAAGATGTTTTACTGCCTAATAGGAAAGTCGATGGAGGTATACGTGGACGATATCTTGATCAAAAGTTTGAGGGCACAGGATCACGTAGAGCACTTGGAGAAGTCCTTTGCCATTATGAGAAACTATGGGATGAAGCTCAACCCCAAGAAGTGTACCTTCGGAGTGGCAGCAGGAAAATTTCTAGGATATATGGTTAACAAGCACGGAATTGAAGCCAACCCAGACAAGATAGAGGCCGTGTTGAATCTTGCCTCCCCATGCTCGGTACGGGATGTCCAATGCCTTTTGGGACGTATAACAGCCTTGGGACGTTTTATTGCTACGTCAGCAGAGCCGAGTGTTCCTTTCTTCAAAATCTTGAAGAAGGCCAAGGACTTCAAGTGGACCGAAGAATGCGAAAAAGCGTTTCAGCAGTTCAAGAAGTATCTGGTGGCACCACCACTCTTGGCGAAACCAGATCCAGGGGAGACGCTTTATCTATATCTGGCGGTCTCTGCCAACGCTATTAGCACAGTATTAGTGAAAGAAGCAAATGGAAAGCAATCTCCAGTTCATTACGTCAGCCGTGTTCTTCACGGTGCAGAAAATAATTATCTGCAAATTGAACTATTTTCCTTGGCCGTCGTCGTGACGGCTCGTAAGTTGAAACCTTATTTCCAAGCGCACCCAATAGTGGTCATGACAGACAAACCACTCCGCCAGATCATGACCAATCCTGATACCTCGGGGAGATTGGTAAAATGGGCCATAGAATTGGGCGAATTTGGGACCGAGTACCGCCCCCGTACGGCCATTATAGCACAGGTGCTAGCCGATTTTATGGCGGAGGCGCTAGGTAACAGCTTAGACCATTCATGCCACCATATATTTCCTATAAGCCAGGACCCTGGTCCCAGTTCGAAAACCGCAGCGTGGCTACTTCATGTGGATGGCTCCTCCACGACAAACGGCGGGGGAGCAGGAATTCACCTGGTGTTCTCAGATCGTAGGGAATTTGATTTTGCTATCAGTCTGAACTTTCCTATAACAAACAACGAGGCGGAGTATGAGGCAGTTCTGGCAGGAATCAGAATGGCTAAGACCCTTTGTTCGGAACATCTGGATGTTTTCACGGATTCGCAGTTAGTGGCTAACCATTTCTCGAGATTCTTCGAAGCAAAGAAAGAAACCATGGTTTTATACTTGGCAAAGTTGAAAGAATTGGCGACCGAGTTCACTACATTCAATCTGACACAAATACCTCGGTCAAAAAATGCAAAGGCCGATGTCTTATCGAAATTTGCTAGTTCCTCAGACATCTTTGTGGAAAAGCGTGTGACTTTGCTGACCACCTCTAGGCCTGCAATCGGAGTGACAAAGGCCAACAAAAGATGGGCCGACGTGGAGTTTATTTTTCCTATCGCAAGTACGCCGTGTTGGAAGGACGAGATATATGATTACCTCGCAAACGAAACCCTCCCGGCCGACCTTAACGCCCAAAGACGACTGAAGCACAAGGCATACAGGTTTACCATTTACCAAGGAAAACTCTATAAGAGATCTTTTGAAGGCCCGCTGCTGAGATGCGTATCACCAATGGACGCCCAATACATACTGAGAGAGATACACACAAGTAGTTGCGGAAATCACTCAAGAGGGAGAGAGTTAGCCCAGAAAATATTAAGACAGAGATATTTTTGGCCAACGATACGACAAGACGCCACCCTGTACTGCCGTAATTGTGAGAGTTGCCAGTACCACGCCAAACTGGCACACAGGCCAGCTGTACTGATGCAGCCCATAGAGATCACTTGCCCATTTGATCAATGGGGAATTGATATAGTTGGTCCCCTACCAATGGCCAGAGGTCAGAAGAAATTTCTCTTAGTAGCGGTAGAATACTTTACGAAATGGGTGGAGGCCGAAGCTTTAATGCACATCACGGAGAAAAATATGATACACTTTGTCTGGAAGAACATCGTATGTCGCTTTGGACTACCCCGAGTTTTGGTATCGGACAATGGTACCCAGTTCAGAGGGAAGACAATGGTTGCATGGTGCAAAGAATTAAAAATATCCCATGTGATAACGGGGTCGATCAAAAAATATCCCCTTTGATAACGGGGTTGATCAAAAATAATTCAACGGTAGTGGGTTCCCTGTGATAACGGGATGCGCCCCTACCCACAAAAAATTCCCTGTGATAACGGGGACAGTCAAAAAAATATCCCCTGTGATAATGGGGTCGATCAAAAAATATCCCCTGTGATAACGGGGTCGATCGAAAACAATTCAACGGTAGTGGGTTCCCTGTGATAACGAGATGCGCCCCTACCCACAAAAAAAATCCCTGTGATAACGGGGACAGTCCAAGAAAAATCTCTTGTGATAACGGGGTCGATCAAAAAATATCCCCTGTGATAACAGGGTCGATCGAAAAATATCCCCTGTGATAACGGGGTCGATAAAAAACAATTCAACGGTAGCAGGTTCCCTGTGATAACGGGATGCGCCCCTACCCACAAAATATTTCCCTGTGATAATGGGGTCGATCCAAGAAGAAATTCACTGTGATAACGGGGCCAGTCCAAGAAAAATCCCCTGTGATAACGGGGTCGATCAAAAACAATTCAACAGTAGTGGGTTCCCTGTGATAACGGGATGCGCCCCTACCCACAAAAAATATTCCCTGTGACAACGGAGTCGATCTTAAAATGGTACAAACAGGTACAACAGGCATGATAGAGCACAACGGGAACACTGTTTCTCGTATAAAACTGATATTCCCAGGTTGAAGGAACATTCCGCAGATAACACATGCACATCATTTCGTGTTTTCGTATTAGCTTTTACGTCGAAATTTTTTCTTGTCTGTGCTGTTTTACAGGGCTTAATGACCTACATAATCAACGACGACAGAGCCACCAAGAGACATAGTCAAAAAGATAAAGAAAAAGCTCACCTACAACAAGAAAAATATCCCCTGTGATAACAGGGTCGATCATAAACACTTCAATGGTAGTGGGTTCCCTGTGATAACGGGATGCGCCCCTACCCACAAGAAGAATATATCCTGTGATAACGGGATGAACCCCTACCCGCAAGAAGAACATACCCTGTCATAAGGGGATGACTCTCACCCATGAGCGGTAACAACTCACCTACCAAAGATAAGGCAATCACATGCCCATAACACCAGACATTCATCAGGCTATCACAACTACTATACGACAAGGATAGAATATTAATGATCACATAAAGAATTGCACAAGATAGGATTTCTGCAAATAGAACGGCTTTCATTAAACATCATGAAAGCGGCTCCCACTCAATAGCATGGGGCACACTTCACATAGAACAATTGTCCCGAGAAAATAACTGCTATAATTTCAAAAAATGTCACCAGCCGACAACACAACTACATATCGTAAAGAAACTTGTTACTCGTGAGATCCGTGAATAACTCGGCCCGAATATGATCCCGATGAAAGGGCCTAAGCCCGGACACATTCATTTCAAATTCGGGGAATTTCCAGGGCTCGGCACAAATATCATCAGCAAGTTCATCCATTCCCCGGGGAGACAAAACCTCCGGGTATTTATTCCATTTCGGACTACCACTTTCTGGATTAGGTGACAACCTGGAATACCGCATCACACGGGGGACCCTGTAACGTTCCCTAATGTACGGTCCTGCGACAGCCCAGACGGGCACCCTTCCACCATAACGCTCGATAGTCCCACTCACATCAGTCCCGACGGGGGTACCACCATATGATGGGAGAGAGTCTTCGAAGTTAAAATCATTATCCTTTATCATTACCCCGTTGTGAGCCAAAGTTTCGGTTAATTTCGCATTTTGAATTTCCAGGTTTTCGAGGGACTCTTGATACTCATTGCGCTCACGCTCTAACCTAAGGTTATTGGCACGTACACGTTGGGTCTCAGCCCGGCTTCTAGCCAGTTCCCTTTTCATCTCCTCTTCAGCGACTAATGCCTTCCATGCTTCGCCACGGACAATGCACTTCTGAGTTTTAGCAGCACGAGCCCGGCTGTTAGCACGATCACGACTAATCTCACTCCGCGCAATCATCGCGCGCAACTCTTTCACCAGAGCATCGTGACGAGTCTGCACCTCCCCGAGCAGCATGTAATCTCTGCACAGTTCGTGGAACGTGTGCCCAAACTGCCAATGAACCGAATAATCATTAGTAAAGAATAAAAAGGTGTGCACATTGGAAACAACCTACAAACAACATGGCATAATCCTTATTGTATATAGCAGCATCAGACATATGCGTGGTGCTAATTCCACCCCCAGATCTTGGCACAACTCAGAAGGATCAAAATTCCCATAAATAGTTTCCAAGCCTCAGACAACATCCTCTTCATGGATATTACTATTCCCAATCCGCATAATTAACCGTTCCGAAAGAGGATCACAGAGAAAAGAGTAATCTTCCCTCAATGGTGCTCTACTTTCAGATGTCTTCTCAGTATCAGTACTGCCGGGGGATGCCATAGTACGCTTTGCGGCCAAAGTAGACGGGCTCGGAACGGCTGACACATGAGGAACCTCATCAAAACTTTCTTCATCCGGATCAATATCCCCACTCCCGGCACTGGGCGACACCGCAAAATGATGCGGATCAGAATGAGAACTTTCCCCAAGCCCCCATTCCGACGTCTCAAAGCGAGCCCGAGCCCGGGGATGCCAATAATTAGCCGGTGCGCCTTTGGGCGGCAGAGTCACTTTGACCCGAGGAGGGTTAGCAGCCATACGTTGATGGGAAGCATGATCCACCGTCATAGCATTAACTCTATCCTCTTCTAGCCGAATACCTTCCGCTATGGCAGTACGATCTCCAACAATAACACTCCCACCATAAATATTTGACTGCATTACGAGATACTTATCAGGGAACCGAGAGTTCCGTTCATGAAGACGGACTCAGGATACCCTTAGATTGGCGGAAATTCCAGAGACTTGCACCACACCGTCATCTAATGACGCGTCCCTCGTAGAAGTTTTAGAATCAGAGGATTCGTCGTCTGACACGACGAAAGCATTTTGCCTAGCAGGGCCAGCTTCAGAATACTGCGCCGATACAACAAGTTTTTTCTTCTTCGGAGATTTCTTACCACGAACCATCCTCAGGCAAAACAACTAAGGCAATTTATTGCAAAAACGCGCAGAATATCGAAAACAATGTCGAAAAATATATCGAAATCTATATCGAAGAAGAAATCGGGGAAAGTTACTGATATCAAATTCGACGTAGTCCCGACAGTGACAACACGAGGAAATAAAACAAGTGAAGGATGACACAGCAGAGACCGACCTTTATAAACAGGTACGATAATAATCTCCAAATTGGGGGACTACATGATATGGAGGTTTCTAGCATTTGGGCCAATTCTGGTGATCAACCCATGAACGACCATATCGGTGATCAACCCCGATGTGATATCGAATATAGGATTCGATATAGGCCAGTCGCGCCTATAAATATCCCACCCCGCGCACTCAGAAGGGCAGTTAATTCTTTGCCTCGGACCTCCCGCATCACATCGAATAGAAATATTCGACGTTATACCCCACATAGATATTCGATATAGACTTGCCTACATCATCACTCAGCCTCCTGTAACGACCTCATCCCTGACGTCATATCGAGCCTCATCCCCGACGTCATATCGAGCCTCATCCCCGACGTCGTATCGAGCCTCATCCCCGACGTTATATCGAGCCTCATCCCCGACGTCATATTGAGACTCATCCCCGATCTCGAGCAACAGGTTCCGGACCAAGTCTACACGTGATACTTAGCGTAGGCCTGTTTTGAGATAGACTCGTTATATTGCCAAGCTATTCACTTGTAACCGACACAGATATATATATATATATATATTTATATATATAATACGATCTATTGTCAAAACAAGCACCTACTCACTTGTCTTCATGCCTCATTGTCAAATAAGATAATGTCCTCTGTTTATGGCATGGAAACATCTCAACAGGTATGGTCCTCTTTGGCTAAGAGATTTTCACCTCAATCCCGCTCTCGCATTGCGCATCTGAAGCGCCAACTACAATCCTTAACTCAAGGATCATTAAACTGTACTGAATATCTTGAGAATGCAAAGTCTTTGGCAGATCAACTTGCTGCAGCAGGAAAACCAATTGATGAACAAGATCTTATTTCTCATGTTCTTGGTGGTTTGACTCCAACATATAATCCATTTGTTACATCTTATAACTTTGCATCTAGGGACAACGATTTTTCCTTTGAAGATTTTCAAGCAGAACTTCTTAGTCATGAATCAATGCTAACACATCAGAATACTTCCTACGCAACGACTGAACATTTTGCTATGATTGCTTCAAAGAAATTATCTCCGGCGCTGCCTTGCAAACCAAAATATTTTCCACCACTCAAGCCGAATGCAGGTGCTTTCTTCACTCAATATCGACCTTAACATCAAGGGCAACTTAGTGGAGGATCTTCTCGCATGCCAGTACCGTGATCAAGTCCTCACGCTATAGTTAATACACATAAGGAACTTTGCCAAATTTGTGGTAAGGGGAGTCACAAAGCACTTGATTGTTATCATCGTTTTGATTACTCTTACCAGGGTCCTCACCCTCCGTCGGAATTGGCTGCGATGGTAGCTGAGAGGAATGCAGTATATGAGAATGACATGTGGTATATTGATAGTGCGGCCAATGCTCATATCACCTCTGAAGCTGATAATATAACGCACCACCAGCCTTACAACGGATGTGATACAGTCACTGTGCAATGGTTCAGGTTTGAATATAAAGAATACTGGTTCTACTTCTTTGATACTTGGCAATCCTACCTTCAAGCTAAATCAAATTTTACATTGTCCTACTGCTTCTTCCAATCTCATTTCCATTAATAAGCTATGTGTGGATAATGATTGTTATTTTATATTAACTGCTGATAATTTTTTTGTGAAGATGAACAAAACTGGAAAGACTCTACCCCACAGGTTGGTTGAGAATGGTTTATATCATTTGGCTATCCACAAGAAGACTTCTAATAAATTTCAATGTCTTAAAGCAACTGTGGGTACAACCTCAACAACAAATCAATGGCACTCTCGCTTAGGACATCCATCTCATGGTGTTTTATTAAATTTAATTCGCAAGTTCAAACTTCCTGTTAAAGAACCTGCAAATAAATTTAGTTTTTGCTCCTTCTGTCCATTAGGGAAAGGAAAGAAGTTACCTTTTTCACATTCCACGCGTCAATCTTTACATCATTTGGATTTAATTCATTCCGATGTATGGACATCACCTATTTCGTCAATAAGTGGATGTAGGTACTATGTTTTGTTTATTGAGGATTACTCGAGATTTACTTGGTTGTATCCTTTACACCAAAAGTCAAATGTTTTTGCCATATTTATGAAATTTAAAACTCTAGTTGAGAATTTATTTTCTACAACTATCAAGCAATTTCAAACAGATAATGGTGGTGAGTTTTTATCAAGAGAATTCTCTGATTTTTTAACCAAATTTGGAATATATCATAGATTGACTTGTCCTCATACATCGGAAAAAACGGAATAGCCGAAAGAAAACATCGACACGCACAAGAAATGGCACTTACGCTAATTGCTCAATCTTATTTGCCACAAAAATATTGGGTTGATGCTTTCCAAACACCTGTGTATCTTATTAATAGGTTGCCTACTGTTGTTTTGAAGGATAACACCCCATATTTCATGTTATTTAACAGGGAACCTAATTACACAGATTTGAGAATTTTTGGTTGCGCGTGCTATGCCTTATTACGCCCATACCAGCAACATAAGTTACATTTTCGATGTAAGCAATGTATTTTCTTGGCTATTCTGGAAATCAAAAAGGATATCATTGCCTAGATTACATTACTGGGCGTGCATATGTTTCAAGACATGTTTTATTTGATGAGTACTCTTTTCCAGCAAAGGATATTGATGATTCTCGCTGCTCGTCGAGTTCAAAGTCGCCAAGTACTGCCTCCTTTAATTTTCCAGCAGTTAATCAAAATAATATTTCATCTAATCCACATTGTACACGTTTGCCTTCCTCACCTATCTTAGATCTGGAACAACCTTCAAGCCCAACAATATCTCAAACTCCAAAACAAGATAATACTCCTTTAAACTCACATGAAACACCTGAAACAGAAACTAGATCCCCTACTCCTTTAGAATCATTACTTCCTCCAACTAATGATAACATCTTTCTTGAAAATTATGATAACTCTGGTAGTACAACAACTGATTCCTCCACCACACCTAATTCCAATCAAATAATCACCAGGTCCAAAACAAGTCACTCTAAGCCAAAACTATTCCATGACTATAAGATGTTTTACTCTACACGACATCCTCAAGTTATGTGTTCAAGTATTCTTAAAGAAACTGAACCTACTTGTTACTTAAAGGCTGTATCACATCCGGAGTGGAGAGCTGCCATGGGACATGAGTTTGATGCTCTTATGGTGAATGGAACTTGGTCGCTATGTCCACGACCCCATTATCATCATGTAGTTCGCAATAGGTGGGTATACAAGATAAAAAGAACACTTGATGGTAATATAGAAAGATTCAAAGCACGTTTAGTTGCAAAAGGATTTGATCAACGAAGTGGTGTGGATTATCATGAAACATTCAGTCCCACAATCAAACCTTCTACAATTCGTTTGATTCTTTCTATTGTTGTTCATTTTAATTGGCCCGTAAGGCAACTTGAAGTCTCAAATGCGTTCTTACATGGGATTTTAGAAGATGAAATATATATGGAGCAACCTCAAGGATTTATTGACTCTTCTAAACTTGATTATGTATGCAGATTGCATAAATCACTTTACGGACTAAAGCAAGCGCCGAGGCCTTGGTTCACTCGATTGTCACAACAGCTTTTGGAACTAGGATTTATGGGATCTACAGTTGATTACTCCTTGTTCATGTTTCACTCAGAAACTTTAACGATTTATATCCTAATCTATGTTGACGATATAATTGTTACATGTTCTAATATCCAAGGGATAAGTTCTCTTATTGTGCAATTGAGTCAAAGCTTTGCCATCAAAGACTTAGGGCCCTTAACCTACTTTTTGGGAGTACAAGCCACTAGAGACTCTTCTGGATTGCATCTTCGACAAACTAAATATATTCTGGATATTCTGGAACGAACCAAAATGGTAGGGGCAAAGTCACTCACTTCTCCTACTATTTCTGGTCCTAAAATGTCTGCCTTGGAAGGTGATTTGCTAGAGGATCCAGCTGAGTATCGCCAAGTGGTGGGAGCCCTTCAATATTGTACTATTACAAGACCCGACATATCCTTTTCGGTTAATCAGTTATGTCAATTCATGCATTGTCCTCGCACGTCTCATTGGACAGTTGTGAAAAGAGTATTACGTTATCTCAAAGGCACAATTGATATTGGGCTCTATTATCGTCCTTCGAATCTTGTTTTAAATGCATATTGTGACTCGGATCGGGCAGGGGATCCCGACAATAGAAAATCGACAAGCGGCTATGCTGTTTTTCTAGGACATAATTTGGTTTCTTGGAGCGCGAAGAAACAAAGTATTGTTTCTCGCTCAAGCACCGAATCTGAATACAGATCCATGGCTCTCGCTACAGCTGAACTTTATTGGATAAGGATGTTATTTAAAGAATTGAAGATATTGCTCTCATCACAACCTGTTCTTTGGTGTGATAATGTTCGTGCTTTGGCTTTAGCTACTAATCCTGTCTTCCACGCAAGAACTAAACATATAGAAGTGGACTATCATTTTGTTCGGGAAAAAGTAGTGAATAAACACATAGCAATGCAATATATCTCCACACATGATCAAATTGCTGATATCTTTACCAAAGGGCAGACTGCAGCAAGATTTTAATTTTTACGATCCAAACTGAGTATTTGTTTACTCCCTCTCAGTTTGCGGGGGGCTGTTAGTGAACAACATAATTCAGACATGATAGAATGAATAATTCAGACATGATATAATCTTAGTTGTAAAGTATCCAGACATGATAGAATAAATAATTCAGACATGATAGAATCTTAGTTGTAAAGTATCTCTATTGGAAATATACGCTGGAATAGTTCCTCTTTCATTGTAATTTGTTGTAAAGTATCTCTATATATTGAACTGAATACAGTGGACAATTTGTGCTTGCCAAATCCAATTTTCGTCTTTGTGTATTGTCTTTCAGCCAAATCTGGTTCGACCCATCAAAGAGCAAGTACTAGGGTATTGTCAGCATCTGGAACCAAACACGACAGAGAAAACATGTCAAGTATGATAAAAGAAAAGCTTTTTCTTGATTTTTTCAAGTTCAGTTATGGCGGACACACTCGGCATGAATATTGGTTTTGGACTTCCACGATGATGATACGAAAATACACATCATTTCCCATATTTTTAACAAGTAATTAATTGCTAGAATACTTAGATCTGCAATATCCTTGTGTTGGGTCAAAATATACTTTGGACAAAAGTACCCAAATCGACCCCAGCATTTTTATACTTTGAAATAAACGGATGAGAAAGTAGCTGCAGCAAAGGAACAAGTTACTATCATTCATAACCAAAGATAACCGAAACTGAATGTAAACATTAGAATATTCTAGAATCTGCAACACTGGGATCCAGAATCGACAGGTTGCTTACCTGCTCAGCTGTTGGCCTTGAAACCGGATCTTTTTCGAGGCAAGAATCAACAAATGAGCAGAATTCAGGAGATAAATTCTAGATTTAAGAACCATTTAAGCACCGTTCTACGAAATATTATAGATTTAGTGATATATTTAAGAATCTGGTACTAACTCACAAACCATAGCCATAGAGTCCTCCAATCCAGCACTTGTACCGAAATCTGTAATCTTCGGTTCTCCTTTGAGGTTTACGAGCAGATTTGCAGGTTTGATGTCTCTGTGAACTAAATGCCTCACTCCATGCAAATAACTAAGTCCCTTAACAAACCAAGAAAACCAGTCAGAACGCACAAACTAAACTCGGAACAATGAGCCCCATATAGGCTAATTCAAATACGTTAACCAAAATTTTAGAAGTCTATCTTACAAGCAGGAGTTTTTGCACCATGGCGGAAAGAAATGGTTCAGGTATCAGTTTGCTTAAACGAATTATATCCGCTAATGATCCATCATTCGTGTACTCCAAAGCAAAGCTAATCTGCCCAAAGTCTGGACTCTGGAGTATAAAAGGCTCCATAAAATTGGACGAGACCTTCAGAACATGGTATTTCAACCGCCAAGCCAAAATAAAGCTGTTTATTGATGGTGGATCTTTTATGTTACAAATTAACAGATATCAGTCATAAAGTTGACCACTAACGACTCTTTTGAAAACGTGATAAACTGAAAGAGCCACTAAAGCCCAAAAATGTTGTATTGATGGCATCAAAATAACAATTGACGAACTTAACTGGTCATACCATTTTTTACAACAGAAACAATTCATCACAAATCACCACCCAAGCAATATTGTCTCGCAACATTCCGTGCTTTGATTTCTTCTCTTCTCCAATTTTCAGTTGAAGATCCTTATTTACAAGATCGAATAACTTTTGGTACTCTTCCTGCGTCCAATGTCCTCTCCTCAAGTTTGGAAGCTTCATCCTCCGCCAAGCTTCTTTCACGTGCCATCTGTGCTTGCCAAGTTCATCAGCAAATTCCTTCCACTGGTTCCCATGCACTTTTTGGTCTTCCAGCAGTGTTCTTTTCTCTTCTTCAGTCCATTTTCGTTTCTCAGACCTTTGGAATAAAATTTGAGCACCGAAATAAAATGCAGTATATGGTCTGTCGGGTATAGCAGTCCCAATCTCTTTCCAACAGCCTCTCAGCTGAGGGTGCTTTCTAGAGATATCTTGCTGAGCAACAGACGAAACATCCTTCACACTTTTCTTCTTCTTGGACTTCTTCTTTTTCTCAATTTTACTAGTCGCATTTTCCTCAGGCAGAGCTGGTTGAGGATTGCCCTCGACATTATCTCCCGTGTTTTCACTTTGCGGCACTGGAAGAATACCCTCATCATCCTTGTTCCTTGCAATATTCTTATTTTTCTTCTTCTTCTCCTTCTTTTTTACCTTCTCAGATAAGTCGTCACTTCGACCTCATTAAGTGTGTCTAGAACTTCTCCACTGCTATTCTCATTGCCTGCTCTGCTAAAGCAATCATCATCCTTAATAAGTTTCTTCTCTCTCTTTCTTTTTATCGTCTCAACCTTCTCTTCAGTATCTTTATTGTTGTTTGTTTCATTCCTACTTTTCTCCGCAGCATCTTTCCCAATCGCATTTTCCTCAGGCAAAGCTGGTTGACAACCCTCAACATTTTCTCCCGTGTTTTCATTTTGCGGCACTGGAAGAACACCCTCATCTTCCTTGTTTTTTGCATTCTTCCTCCTTTTTTTTAGCCTTCTCAGCAAGATTGTCAATTCGACCCTCATTAGGTGTCTCTAAAATTTCTCCACCACTATTCTCGTTGACCACTATGCCAAAGGAGTCATCAGCCATACCTAGTTTCTTCTCTCTCTTTCTTTTTTCCTTCCCACCTTCTCCACAACATCTTTATGGCTGCTAGTTTCATTCCGACTCTTCTCCTCATCGTGAGCTTCTACATTACTCTTCATCTTAGAAACACTTTCTTCCCGGAGCCTTACTTTACCCTCATAATCATCAACATCTTCAGCACTATGAGCCTTGGCAGCCTCATGTTTCTTCTTATTCTTCCTTTCGACAATACTTATTCCATCAGCATTACAGTCCTCACCATTAACGTCAACCAATTTCTCATTAGTCGTATCCATTACATATGCTTCTCCGGTATCTCCCAAACTCTTCTTGTTCTTCTTCTCCTTGTCCTTCTTTTTCGGCATCTTCTCAGTTTCGTACCCCTGCTCGGCCTCATGCATCACTAGATCAACGTGTTCCTTCTTTTCTCCTTTCTTGGACTTCAACTTAGACTTCATCTTCTTATCCATTTTTCTATTACCAATCGCCTCATTCTCAACCATGATACTAATATATTCAACTCGAAATCAGCTGCCTCGATACTACAAAAACCTTAAAAAGACAGAAAGACGAAAATCAGCATAAATCGAAAACAACAACATTGGGTTGCAAATGTAACTAGAAAAGAAAAATAGATAACTAAACAGAAGAAAAGACAGCCAATAGAATCGTGACGAAACAATCAATGAAGTTGTAATTAGAATGTAGCAGAGGACCATACAGTCGTGAAGAAACGCATGATGCCAATCTAAGTATGGTTGCAACAGAATCCTATATGGTATATTGGTATCCCAAATGCAACAATTTCTCTGTTACCAAAAGATAAATAAAAATATGCAACAGTTTCTCTCAAGCATTTTGTCCTACACTAGGCATGCATGTTAATATAGTGGCTAGTTTCAATGCAGTTTCTAGTTACATTAGTGTGAGGGTATAGCACAAAGCAACATTAACCAAAAAAGTTGAAATATTTATACCACTGGTAAGTGGAAATCTCCAACTGCAAATGTCAACAGAATGGATGCTATGAACACTTAAGTACAGAAACAAAATGACACCAATTACCAAAAAAGAATGTCACCAAATAACCATAATCATTAATCATGATTCAATCGATCACATTCATACCGAGTACCGGATTTCCCATAATTGTCCAAACTGCCTTAAGCAAAAATAGAAATTTAAATCTAGAATCTAAACTTCAATGCACCCACCATAACAAGATACACCATGAAGGCTGACTATGGCAATTTAGGGATAGAAATGTGATCTAACTCTAATGAGCATCTAAGTTAGATCACATTTACAAAATATGCACCACAGTGCGCATGTCAAAAAACAAACCATCAGGAATTAAACAGGCCGCTTCGAAGCGAAACGGCTTTGGACCGCATACATCTTCGCCCTCATCGCTACAAGTGAAAATCAAATGACAATCAGAGCAACTACACGCAATGTGGTAAACTGTATGATACGGGAATCTATCCATCCATGCCTGCTTTGCAACCGCGCAATCACTTCGGCCAATAATATTTTTCCCGTTTTCTCTTTTATCTGTCCATGTGAACGCCGCCCTATACCCAAGGTCTAACAATCCACATCTCTCCAAGTAGTTATCAAAAAAGTTTAAACGGTTTATAGAAACCGTTCTACCTCCCACCCTCTCGTGTGCGTAACAAACTTCATTAAAATCGTTACCATCCACGGCTCGTCACTCGCGTTTGTTGTCGCCATCAAGTCATCAAACACCCTGATTTTATCTACTTTTCTCGGTTGCGCGTATATATCTGTTACCCTCCGAGGCTAGGCACGGTGTGGTCTAATTTGGACGTGAATATCATTACCACCTAGTATATCCATCTCTACGTCATCGTCTTGCCATAACATCCAAATTCCTCCCATCATACCGTTAATAGGTGCCATAACAAGTCCCGAGAACCCTAGAGTGGGTATAATTTCTCTTGCATGTTCCTCACCTACCCTAGTTTCTCAGACGTAAACCACAGCAGGCCTATGAATTCTGACAAAATTCTCTAAAACTCTGACAGGATTCAACTTTTCCTACACCTTGGCAATTACAAAATAAGACCTTCATTGATAAATTTGTATGTGATACGGACGGACAGGGTAATTAATTGCTGCCCCCTCCATATTGCAATCAACTGCAGAAAGGTCTCGATCATCAGAACTAGTTGGTGTCGAAGTTCCCACCTGCTGACAGTTGTCCTCTACCACCATGTTCTCGGCCAGGGGTGGCAAATGGGTCGATCCAATCTGATCCAAATCCGACTGTTGCAGGTCTAGTATAATTGATATTAAGTGGTAAATAAGATTTATTATTATTAGTATTTTGTGATTTAGTTAAATTAGTCCAATATTATAATCCTTAGAAAAGCACATTTTAAAAAAATAACCGCTTCAAAGAAAAAACGGTTTTCCATCTCTTCCATGTGTAAGGGCTGTGTCTTCTCCTTCGTGGGTGTGTGTACCTTCTCTTGTAAGGCCTTCTCGAGCCCATCGTCTCTGCCTCGTCTGGTGAAGGTGATGTGGATCCATCTTCTTCTGTCTCTTTTATTCCTTGTTGGTTAATCTCGCTGTTTGGTCGCGCTTTTACTAGGTCTCTGTTAGGTTGTTTCTTTTGCTTTCTTTCTCAGTGTTATTGCTTTAGATTTCGTTGTATTGTACGTTTATTTTTCTACGTTGTCTTCGTTCGGTGTTCATGCATTCGTTTCTTTATTCTCGCTTGGATTACTTCCTTTGGTTGTCTTGGTTCAGTATTGTTTGTTTCATTGCTTGTGGGGGTATGGATTCTAAATTAGAAAGGTTGGGACAACGGCTTACTATCTCGGAAAATGAAAGCGGGGTTCTTTTAGTTCCTGACACAATATGGTTGAATGAAGATGAGGCTTCTGAGTTATCTTTAGTTGGGCGTCTTATTACTTCAAAACCGTACAACTTTGGTGCGTTTGTTTCGGTGATGAAATCGCTCCTTAGGCCGAGAAGGGGTGTGGAGATTCACAAGATCAAGGGTGATCGTATCTTATTCCTGTTCAATCATTCCATCGATAAGCTCTTAATAGATGTCCATGGTCCTTTGATAAGCATGTGCTTATCTTGAATGAGATCGGTTCGGCGGAAAATCCAAACAAAGTTAATATGGATTTATGCGCTTTTCATATCCATATCCATGACCTTCTTCTCTCGAAACAGACTAAAGAGATGGCGCGGTTGATTGGGAATAGATTGGGTGGGTTTATGGATGAAGACAGAGAACCGGGGCGAGGAACTAGTATGCGGATTCGAGCCAGAATTGATGTTACTAAGCCGTTGATGCGCGGCTTGAAATTGCGAGGTTTGAGTGGTGGGGAATTAATGGTTGGGTTTTCGTACGAGCGTTTGCCTAATTTTTGTTATTTGTGCGGCATAATCGGGCATGTTGTTGCGGATTGCGACATCCAGTTTGAGATTGGAGAAGTTCAAAAGCATACAGTGTTTCCATATGGTGCGTGGCTGCGTGATTCTCCTGATAGCTTGGGCGGTTAAATCATGAGTCGAGAGACGCAAGAAACTGATCGTTCTTCTACTCGCTCCGTCTTTGTGAAGAATATGGATTATTTAGTTGCCACTGACATATCATTTGTTCCCAAAAATATTGATTCACAAAGGATGGACTTACATACTTGCAATGAGTCCTTGAATGAAACGTCACATGTACATGACATGCAGATTTTTAATTCTTCTCCAAAAGGTGTACATGACATGCAGATTTTTAATTCTCCTCCAAAAGCTACTGCAATCAATGATGAATTTTATAATAATGTGGCTGCTGATATGGAACAGGCTTGTGTGGGAAATAATAAGACTCTTAAAGACTTAGGTGGGCCACATTTTATTATAAATACTTTGAAGAGCCATGTTGTTAGTCTAGAGGCAGAAGGCGTTAGTTTTGTTAATGCAGACCGTGTTTTCCAAGAAGTCTAGAATTCTGGGAGTGCTGGGGAGTCTGTTTCATATCTGTTCAATGTTCCGATTAGTATTGGTGGTATTGTGAAGAGAGGGAGATGGCGAGGTAGGGCTCGGGAACGCGGTTCGATGGGAAAGTTTTCAAAAGGAAGTGTGGAAAAGACCGGGGACTCGGTTAAGATGAAGGGTAAGAAACGACTAAAGGGTGCTGACGAGAATTTGGGTCCTCCTCTGAAAAAGGCTACTATTTTTGGGAACGAGGAACTCCAAATTCGTTGCAATTCGGCGAAGACTGCGGAGCAGTCTCGCCGATCACCATGAATATCTTCAGTTGGAACTATCAGGGCTTGGGGAACCCTTGGACAGTTTGAGAGTATCGGTTTACTGTTGTCCGATATAACCCCCCTCTTATCTTCCTCATGGAGACGAAAAGCTACACGAGAAGGATTGAGAAACTAAAACAACAGATTGGTTACTTTGGTGTTGCAGGTGATGTTCAGGGTAAGTCCGGGGGACTTACCTTGTTGTGGAGGAAAGATATAAATGGAAGGCTTTTGAGTTTGTCTTGTTATCATATTGATCTCATGATTGAGCATAACGACACCAATTTATATTGGTGATTTACTTGTTTTTATGGGGAACCGAACTCGAGCTTGAGGCATAGATCTTGGTCGTTGCTGCATCATTTGAAGCATTCCTCTACAAAGCCTCGGATTTGTGGGGGTGACTTCAATGAGATTATGAGTCAGGACGAGAAGAAATGGGGTATTCCGAGAGCCGCTTGGTGTATCAGAAGTTTTAGAGAAGCTTTCCTTGATGCTGGATTGACTTATTTGGGGTATGAGAGTAGATGCTTCACTTGATGCAATCGTAGGGAGGATGAGAATACTATATGGGAGAGAGTTGATAGAGCGTGTGCTTCAGACTCTTGGCGGGAACTATTTTCGAGGGCCAAAGTTGAGAATTTATCAATGCGTCATTCTGATCCCTCGTCCCTGCTTATCTCTCTTGAGCCAAGTTTACCGTTCAATAACGAGTGGAAGAGAGACAAGCTTTTTAGGTTCGAGGCGACGTGGGCTACGACAACTCACTATAAAGGCCTTGCTGAACAATTTTGGAATGCTGGTAGGTGTGGGGAACAAGCGCATGATCTTTTGGCGAAGCTTGAACGCTGTCGCGTGGGGTTAGTGCAGTAGAAAGATTGTTCGGGTTCTGAAATTAAGAAATGTATTGAGGAACTTACTAAAAGGATTAAGGAAATTAGGGAAGGGGTCATCACTACCGAGTTGAAAAAGATTGAGGTGGACCTTACTCGGGATCTTGAAATGTTGTTGGATAAGGAGGAACTCTTTTAGAAGTAGAGAGGAAAGGTTCAATGGTTAAAAGAGGGAGACAGAAATACAAGATATTTCCACAGAAGGGCTAGTGAGCGAAGAAGACATAACAATATCAAGGGGATCCGTGACTCAGACGGTAATTGGAGAGATTCGAGGATGGGGGTAGAAGAGGTTATAGTTGAGTACTTCCGATCTATTTTCAGGTCCATTAACCCTTCAAGCAATGAGATAGATGATGTTTTACAAGTAATTCAGGCAAAAGTGGGTCCGAGCGTGAATCAAGAGTTGAGACAACCTTTTACACCGAATGAGGTAACTAAAGCTCTCTTCGATATGTACCCTCTTAAATCACCGGGCCCATATGGCTTTTCTCTTGTTTTCTATCAAAAATTCTTAGGTATCTTCAGTTCTGATGTTATATGTTTTGTCCTTAATTTTCTGAATAACCGTGTCCTCGCCTCTTCCATGAATTTTATCCATGTTGTCCTTACTCCCAAATGCACATATCCGGAATTTATGTCTCAATTTCGGCCTATCTCTCTGTGTAATGTGTGTTATAAGATAGCATCTAAAGAAATAACAAATAGGATTAAGCCGTTCCTCCCTGATATAATATCATATGCGCAATCTGCCTTTGTTCTAGGGCGCTTATTACTGATAATATCCTTGTGGCTTTTGAGATTAACCATTTCTTGAAGAATAGAAGAACAGGTAAGGTGGGACATATGTCACTCAAGCTTGACATGATCAAAGCTTACGACCGGGTAGAGTGGTCTTTTCTTGAAAAGGTGCTTGTTAGATTAGGTTTTGAGAGTCATTTTGTCGCCCTTATAATGATGTGTGTTAAAACTATTTCCTATTCTCTTTTAATTAATGGTTGTGTGGTTGGTCATATTATACCAGAGAGAGGATTATGTCAGGGCGATCCTCTGTCGCCATATCTTTTTCTATTTGTTACTGAGGTGTTCTCAGGTTTAATCCGTGATGCGGAGAGGATACATGCGTTGAAAGGTGTTGACGTGAGCAGACATGCACCACGAGTGTCACATTTGCTTTTTGCTGATGATACTTTGGTCTTTTGTAAGGCGGGGGCAGATGCGGCTTGTGAAATTATTTCTATTCTGAGTCGCTATGCTCCCATATGCCAAGCGTTTTCTTCCCTACTGCTGAGGAGGGGTTTGTAAACTGGTTTTTCAAAATTTCAGCATTAAAGGAGATTGATTTAGTGGTAAAAGCAGTTACTTTGTGTTGGGCTATTTGGTATCATAGGAACAGATTTATGGCAGGGGAAAAGTGTTCAACAACACTGGATATTGCTACATTTTGTGCAAATTTTCAGAATATGTGGAACATTTCTAATGACCATCCTAGGAGTGATGAAGTGGAGGAGCAGAATGTGTGGACTCCACCGTTTGAGCCGTGGATTAAGTGCAATTTTGATGGTGCTGTTTTTTATGAAGACAACGGTTCGGGTATTGGTATCATATTCCGGGACCATGAAGGAAAATGTCTTGCAAGAATTCAGAAACTTTTTTCTGGGAACTTAGGACCCCTTAACTCCGAAATTATGGCTGTTTATAATGCGGTCCAATTTGCTATGACGCGGGGTTGGAATAACGTGGTTTTTGAAGAGGATAAACTGGAGGTTATTAACTCTATCTTGCGTGGTAATTCTTTAGGAACAGAAGGAGGGAACTTGATCTGGAACATCAGAAATTGGAGGAATGATCACTCATCATTTTTCTTCAAATGGGTGCGTAGGGAAGGAAATGGTGGTTCTCATATCCTTGCACGCTCATCCTGGATATCTCCTGATGTGATAAATCTGGTTTAACTTATGTTCTTACGTATTTCTAGTGTTATATGCTTGCAATAAGTTGTAGCATGATTATCATGCATTACATATTTAAAAAAACACAAAAAATTAGTCCAATATTAATAACACGTTAATTAGTAGTGGGTCAATTGAGGAACGATATTTCGCTTCAGTTGAGGAATGAGCAACGGCTTTTTGCTTGCGTGACGACCAAGAAATCGGGTTAGCGCCAAGAAAAACAATGAAGGCAGTACTAGAAGTGCCCGTGAGACTATCTCCCGCCCAATCCGAGTCGAAAAAGGCCGTAAGCGAGAGAGAAATGGGGCGGCGAAGGAGAACTCTATGTGTGAGAGAGCCCTTGAGATAACGGAGCACACGTTTAAGGGCTGTCCAGCCCGTGGCGACGGGAGACGCCATACATTGAGCCAAGTGGTTGACAGAGAATGCGACATCGAGACGAGTATGTGCAAGATATTGGAGGCCACCAACAATTTGGTGAAACTCCGTAGCATCAACAATTTCGGCAGACGTTGAGGCAGGACGATTATTGTCCATAGGGGTCGTGAGAGGTTTGCCACCATCCAACTTGTGCCGCGACAACAAATCACGAATTTATTTTTGTTGAGACAGAAATTGACCTTCACGACAACGCACTATTTCCACACCCAAAAAATATGAAAAAATTCCCATCTCCTTGACTGCAAACTTGGTTGCAAGATGTGTGATAAGAGAATAAACCAATTTATCACATGAGCCGGTGACAATTATGTCGTCCACATACACAAGCAGAAAGATACGAACCGAATCTCACAAGAGCACAAAGAGTGACGTATCAGATTTGGTTTGGACAAAACCAAACGAGATAAGCGCCGCACTTAGCACAAGATACCATGCACGGGGAGCCTGCTTAAGGCCATAAATAGACTTATGAACAAGACATACATGATTAGGATGAGTCGAATCAACGAACCCTGAGGGCTGCCGCATAAATACTTTTTTCGAGAGAGCGCCATGAAGGAAAGCATTGCTAATGTTCAGTTGACGAAGCGTTCAGTTGTGCATGAGAGATAAAGAGAGAATAGTTCGTATCGTGACTGGTTTAATCACCGGGCTGAAAGTCTTCTTGTAGTCAAGGCCATGTTGCTGATGAAAGCCTTTGGCTACAAGGCGTGCCTTAAACCGATCAATAGAACCATCAGGATGCCTCTTAATACGAAAGACCCACTTTGATCAAATAATTTCACGATTAAAGGGAGGTGGAACTAAGGACCAAGTGCCATGTGAAGTGAGGGCAGTAAATTCTTCATCCATGGCCGCACGCCATTTGGGATCCGCAATAGCATGAGAGACGCAAGTAGGTTCAATCGGACTAAGAATCGGATGGTTGGAAACCGTTGAATAAACCTTAGGTTTAAATATATTGTTGCGAGAACGTGTGATAAATGGATGAGCACGATCCGAATGCGAGTCTGCAGGTTGAACGACCGAGATAGTAGTCTCTGGTTGCAATGTGGCCCCAACATTGGGAACAGAAGGTGCAAAGACGGGCCTCTAGTTGCAATGTTGCCCCAACATTGGACCTAACATTGGGAACAGAATGTCCAGAGACCGCTGCCAGAGTTTCTGGTTGCAATGTTGCCCCAACGTTGGACCCAACATTAGGAACAGAGCATGGCGATGAACCATCTAGAGGGACAGAAACCTTGCGAGGAGCTGCCAGCGGTGAAGTGGAGGGAAAAACCAGACGAGCTATTGATTCACTCAAGGAAGGGCTGCCTAGAAAACTCGTTTCAACAAAACGAACATGCCTGGAGATGAATAACCGTCATGTACCAAGATCAAGACACTTGTAGGCTGCCTGAGATGTGGAATATCCAACAAACACACAAGCCCGAGAAGGAGGTGATAACTTGTCCAAAATATAAGGCCGTAAATAGGGGTAGCATAAGCACCCAAAAACTTGGAGATGGAGATAATTAGGAGTGCGACCAAATAACGCCATGGCGAGCTATTTGCAAGACTGGGGTAGGGAGCCTATTATATAAATAAGCCCCAGTTAGAAAGGCATAATCCCAATATTTTGGGGGAAGCCAAGCGCGCATAAGAAGCGTGCGACCAATTGTAACTACATAACGGTAACGCTGCTCACTTATGCCATTTTGCTGAGGCGTATGCGGGGCAGTGGTGAGCCAGCTAATGCCATTCATAGAAAAATAACCTCGTAGAGCCAAAAACTCCCCGCCATTATCCGAGTAAAAATTCTTGATTGGGGTGGCAAATTGTTTTTCAAGTAGAGTGCGAAATTGAACAAACACTGTAGAGACCTCAGATTTTGTAGAAATCATATACACCCAACAATACTTAGTAAAATGATCAACAAGAATTAAGTAGTAGGGTGCACAGTAACAAATACAACCGGAGAAGGCCCCCAAACATCACCATAAATAAATTGCAAAGCATGATCCGAACAAGAGATGATTTATGAAAAACGAGATGTTGGCTTTTGTTCAAAAAACATGAACTACAATGATCAAAATCCAAGTCACTAGGCGAAAAACAAGGTAAATTGTTTTTATTCAAAATAAATGAACTAATCTTCGACGAAGGGTGCCCAAAACGTTCATGCCAACAAGGAACATAATAACATATATAATTTGTTACATGGCACATTTTCAGCATTTACAGACTTGTGATCCCAAATGACATACAAACAATTGTTTTGTTCCCCTCCCACCTTTATGCCTCTTTTCCAGTCTGGTTGCCTCTTTCAGCATGTCGGCAGCATCCTGGTGCATGTTGAGTTTGGCAAGGGTTACCGACTGCATGTAGAAAGCCGTCGGGCAATCTGGAATATTGCCACTTACATCTCTTATTGAATTAAATGAGAAACTCGAGATATTGGTTTATATATTTTGTGCCTTTTTTTTCTTTCTTGAACCGGTGAAAGCATCTAAACCATGTATGTAAACAATTAGTATTTTCTCAAATTAATCATTTTCAAGGGTTTAAATAAGTAAAAATAAAAGGAAAATGTGGAGCGGGAAGCTATAAGATATTGGAGCTCAAACCTGCTCGCATCCATCTAACATCCTAATTATAATATGATGCACTGATATCGATCTTTGAAAATTATTTAATTAAGTGCAACTGTATGAAGTAAACATATATGGTGTGACATAATGTGTCATATCAAGAAGAAGGCACAATGACGCGAAACTGACCGATAAGTGTCGAGAAGGCTTAAAGGTAAAGCTACCTTAGCCGTATTTAGTTCACCATTATATCTATATAGCAGATTAGATATTAAGTAATATGTCATTGGAAAGCCATATGAGTCTAGGTTGCAATGCCACAAGCAGAATGCAATTCGGAGGTCCAGAGAGAAAGTTATGCTAAAAATAATAGAGCTGCGCATGTCATTATCAAATTTGCACAATTCGATATTGAAAGAGTATCGAATTACCTCAATTCGATAGTGAGCCCAAAATTACCTTAAAGCCCCTCTAATCATGCCTATATATACCCCCTCACTCCTCACATGTAAGAGGCACGAACATAGAAGCCTTAGATCGAATCCAAGTCAATTCGGCATTGATAGATCAAACTGAAGCCATTTCGATCTATCATCAATCGAATCAAGTCAATTCGATGCTCACTTAGATTGAAGCCATATATTCCCTGAAATCTACATAAGTCAGGATCCCGAATCAAGAAGCGGATTGAGATTTCAATCATCCATTAGAGAGATATGATCGAAACTGTGAAGTCGCGCATTGTAGTCTCGAATTCCCAAATTCGATCTATCATCGTTCGAATCAAGTCAATTCAATGCTCACTTAGATCGAAGCCATACATGCCCTGAAAGCTACTGAGTCAGGGTCCCGAATCAAGAAGCGGATCGAAGTTCTGACCAACCATTAAGGAGATATGATCAAAACCGTGGAGTCGCGCAATGCAGAACCAAGTGAACCACATTCGACTACATTCGACTTGATTCCCTCAATGGGATACGTAGGCAGCTTGGCCCGACCCCAGGTTTAGTCGGAAATCATAAGTATCTAACGCCCCCAATTCGACAATCAAAGAGCATCGAATCTGTCCCGTTCGGCTGTTCCCTCAACTTGGCCAATTAGGGATTTTTCCCGTTATCTTATACCTCTTTATATGTAATAGGTGTTCCAAACCAAGCTAGTCCGTTCATTGTAATAGAATAGCATTATTTTGGTTAAGTCAGGCCCCATTGTATCGATTTCTCGGTGTATTGTAACCTAAACGAAATAATACCAAAATATTGGCGCTGTCTGTGGGAACACCATTTCGCTTACACTTAAGAATCTATTCAGGTAAAATGGCAAAAAAAAGGGAATGGCGCTGCGGGGAAAGAATTGCGAAGAGTCCCGATAGCTATATCAAGGTGAGGAAACAACTGCGGAGTTGACAATATGGAATTCGGTCCCAAGTAAACAAGGAGTGGTGCTAAGAGCAATAATCAAATCCACGATATAACCAAGGAAACCTACATCACCGGAAGAAAGATTAGGGAGTCTTCGATCCCAGTCATATACGTTAATCATTTACATTTCTGTTTAAATACTGACAGATTTCTAAGAAAGTGAGTGCCTTATCTTATGATAGGCAACGACTTAGAGGAGCTTCCTCTGCATCGACAAACAACCACACTCTGAATAGTGTCATAATTTGTCTTACCCTTATGTGGTATCGAAGAATATTACCCGTAGGTGGTATCAAAGAATCTTACCCTTATGTAGTATCGAAGAATTTTACCCGTAGGTGGTATCAAAGAATCTTACCCTTATGTGGTATCAAATAATCTTACCCTTATGAGGTAACAAAGAATTTTACCCTTATGAGGTATCAAAGAATCTTACACGTATGAGGTATCGGAGAATCTTACCATTATGAGGTATCGAAGAATCTTACACGTATGGGATATCAAAGAATCTTACGCTTATGAGGTATCGAAGAATCTTACCCGTATGGAATATCGAAGAGTCTTACCCGTATTAGGAATCGAAGGAGGAATGCTAAAAACCCAAATGAGGAATCAAGGAGGTCAGCAACAAGACTTAACCCCTTCTGCACAGCAAAAGCGTCACGACGGAGGTACATTTGTTCCAAAAGCGGTCGAATGCAAAAATTCACCCCTCATGCATAGCAAATGCGTTATGATGGAGTATGTTTGGCCCAAAAGCGGTCGAATACAAAAGTTCACCCCTCATGCACAGCAAAAGCGTCATGACGGAGGTACGTTTGGCCCAAAAGTAGTCGAACGCAAAAATTCACCCCTCATGCACAGCAAAAGCGTCATGACAGAGGTACGTTTGGCCCAAAAGCGGTCGACGCAAAAGTTCACCCCTCATGCACAGCAAATGCGTCATGACGGAGGTACGTTTGGCCCAAAAGTAGTCGAACGCAAAAATTCACTCCTCATGCACAGCAAATGCGTCATGACGGAGGTACGTTTGGCCCAAAAGCGGTCGAATGCAAAAGTTCACCCCTCATGCACAGCAAAAGTGTCATGATGGAGGTACAGTTGCCCAAAAGTGATCGAACGCAAGTTCACCCCTCGTGCACCACAAAAGCGTCATGACGAAGGTACGCTTGGCCCAAAAGCAGTTGAACGCAAGTTGACCCCTCATGCACAGTAAAAACGTCATGTCAAAACCACATTAGACCTTGAGTAGCTACACGCGAGAGGCAGTACCCAAAGAGCATACTCCATTCAAAAGGCTCAATAAAAGAATGCAATGCATTAAATATATATGCAATTAAAAATAGACAAAATACGATGGAGCAAAAGGTTAAAATGAGTCATTGATCCGATAAACTATACAGTAAAGTATCGATCAAAAGACTATGATATCAAGCCACAAAATCAGTTTCCTAAGAGATCCATTGCAGAAGTGACATGAAAAAATTATTTAGTAACAAAAAGGCCTAATATCATCAAAATGGTAGGTCCTAATATCGCTACACAGCGGACGAATGGGGGGATTCAGAACGAAGGACAAGACCCACTGAACGGGCAAAATGGGCACAGTTTCTTTGAATCTGATCCTCCGTAAGCACCGATTCATCGGCTTGCATCCATCCTTCAGGCAATGCAACATCATTTCTTCTCAATAGGTACCATTGCTTCTCTATCAAGGTTTGGCACCAAAAATGTGTCCAAAAATGTGTCCAAAAATGTGTCCAAAGCGGCAGCAAAATGGCTACCCGATTCAGTACGAAAAATGTGTCCAAAGCGGCATCAAAACGTCTACCCGAAGTGGTACGATGCAAATCTACCTGAAGCGGTACGACGCAAACATGTCGAAAGCGGCACCAAGAACGTCCACACGAAGCGGCACGATGCAAACCTAAAATCTCAAAAATGAAATATTGCCCTGAAATGGTCAGATAAATTCAAATGAAATATTGGCTCAGAGCGGCCATATCAGAAATAAAATATTGGCCCGAAGTGGTCATATGAAAATATGAAATATATCGAAAATGGACATTGACCCAACTTGGTCAGAAACAAACCAAAAACCACAAAGGATAGGCATCCGTTGAAAAAAGCATGATGCAAACAACATATCCATATTCCTGAAAGGCTGGATATGGCAATAGACTTCACATAGCAAATCAGTTACATCTACCCAGCATGGTACGATCCAAATCTACCAAAAACAACACGATAAACATCTAGTTATCACAATACAATGAGAACGTGTTCAAAGCAGCACCATGGGCGACTACCAGCTTGGCATGATGAGAATCTGCCCTAATGAGTGCATATTTAGACTATTATAAAAGGATTATCACCTCAAGAGGTGCAGATATCCATTCGTCGAATTAACCGTCAACGTCGAAGAGCAATAACATGTAACGGCACAAAGTACCATAAACAAAACACGAGTAACCACTGAATAAGAATGCAACAAAATACCCAAACATGAGGGACACAATTCCGAATAGTCAAAGATTGAAATTGCATAATAGATATTTATGCCAGAGTCTCGTGATTCACATCTTGGCAAAACTTTGCCTCTTTTCACTGTATCCAACCTGGATAAAATCGAAGGCCTTCATCAAGATGACCTCTCGCTCAGTCGAGGTGCCTAACAGCAGAACCTTGTGTTATCTAAACCATCTACCTTTCAAAGTCAACAACGTTTGACTCCAGAAATACCTGCAAAATCGAATTATGTGAGTAACTTTACTCAATGGAGAGCTCCTTAAGAGTAGAGTGCATAGTAGTCTTCTCAGACTTGCAGCTTGTGGCTAATCATTCCATTGGCTCCTAAGAAGCCAAAAAGGTATGCACCAGACCGATAAAAAGAATCGAGCACACTATGAACCAAACTGGGTAAACTTATGAGCGACCAAGTCGCCGCAAAAAGGCTAATATACATTTACTCCATCGTCGAGAAACAAAAATACTTGACATGTACGAAGTTCCACAAAATTGAGATTTCACATATCGTTCAAGAGACAAACAAAGGGCTACCAGCGCACTACACATGTTCGTGTTGCGCAAGTGAGGATGATAAAACAAGTACTGGTAAACAGGAATTCAGCTCAACGCAAAAGTCATAGAGCTCCAAAGAGATTGACACTTCGCCTAAAACGACAAGTGCTAACCGAAAACCCCACGAGATGAAGAAAAAGGAATGGACACTCTGTCCAAAATGGCAAGTGAATACCCCAATTCCTGTAAAATAAAAAAAGGGAAGGACACTCTGTCCAAAATGGCAAGTGAATACCGCAATTCCTGAAAAATAAAAGGGACGACACTCTGTCCGAATACATACGCTGGGAAGACATAGTGACCACGCACATCGATTGACTAAAGAGAAAATATACAACCCTCCACAAGTGTGGAATGGCGCTCGAATTTTCAAAATAAAGTAAAATATGATATCAATAATTGAAATAAGAGGCAGCAAAAACGAGCCAAACAAGCAAGCAAACCATCGCAAGATAGAACAAAAATCATTCGATCGCATCACCAACATTAAAAAAATGATACACATTACTTATTTTTCATAACAAACACAAATAAAAAGAGAGGTTTCGAACATGATTTAATGCCCGACTCGATAGATCTGAGGCACTATGCTTGGGATCCACGCCTTTCAGACCATGCATCCCAATCAGGGGCATGATTTTCAACATAACGAAATCAGATCTTCAAAGCTTGGAACTCGATCTCTGTTCGAGAATGCCTCCCAATCGGGGGCATGAGTTTCAACATTATCAAAATCGCAATCGTGAAATGACAAATTAAAATATTTTTTTTTGAGTTTGGCAGCCGCTATCTAATCGACACCGTCTCCCAAACTAGGGGGACTATATGATGGAGGTAGTTTAGGAATGACCCAATATGAACATTGGACCGGCCCACGGAGGAAGGCCCATTGAAATTGTACATCGATGTTGAACGAGCATCGAACGGCTTAGATTCGATCTAAGGGGTCGATCGAATCATCCCAATTTGATGCACTTTCCCCAACTGCCACTGGGACCCGCAGGACGGGGGTTATAAATACCCCGTCCTCTGACATACTCAAGAGAGATTCAAGACTATCTCCAACCTACTTAGCATCGAATCTGAAGCATTTGATATAGCACTCGATCAAAGCCTCTACATTTAATACTCAACCTCACATCGAAGCAGGCCAATTCGATACACAACAACCACACACATACTTAGATCAAATGCCCTAATTTGATACACTCTTAGATCGAAGGACCTCAATTTGATATTGAATCATTCAAGCTCACTTATTATCGAACACACCTGATTTAATACTTCCCAGATCCAATTCCCTCAATTCGATACACTCCAGATTCGATATAGGCCAATTTGATATACCCTATATCGAATCCACTCGATTCAATCGTCATCAAATCCGACTTATCATGGATCGAACAACACAGATTTGACCTATCGTGGACACTTAGTCAAACAACACCTTAAGGTAAGTTCAAACTAGATCACCACCCATGGTGCAACGTTCATAAAGCAGATCACTAGCACACAAGTGTGTGCATCGCATTAAGCTAGATAAAAGTTATTTAGCAGCCGATCCTACCGATCACGACTCCCAAGTGAGGGGCATATTTTGAAGGCAAACAAGTTTTTTATAATTTGGCACCTGCTCTTGAATCAAGACCGACTCCTAAATGGGGGGACTATATGATACGAGATTATTCGGTCGGCTACACTGGTGCATAATGACATTAATCAACCCAAAACTGAGGCGACATGACTCTAGCACTTCATTATAGTTTAAAGTATGCTTATGTTCCAAATCACACTCTAAACTGGCGGACTAAATGGTGTGACATAATGTGTCATGTCAAGAAGAAACCACAATGGCGCGAAACTGGCCGATAAGTGTCGAGAAGGCATAAAGGTAAAGCTACCTTGGCCATACTTGGTTCGCTATTATATCTATATAGTGAATTAGACAAAATTATAAGTATCTAACGCCCCCAATTCGACAATCAAAGAGCATCGAATCTGTCTCGTTCGACTATTCCCTCAACTTGGCCATTTAGGGATTTTTCTTGTTATATTATACCTCTTTATCTGTAATAGGTGTTCCGGACCAAGCTAGTCCGTTCATTGTAATAGAATAGAATTATTTTGGTTAAGTCGGACTTCATTGTATCGATTTCTCAGTGTATTGTAACCTCGACAAAATAAGACCAAGATAATATACAACATTCATAAGTGACTTTAACATAAAAAAAATTCTATTTGAAAGTGCAGGGTTTTCTGGAATCAATGTTATGTGATGTTGGGACAACATTGAGGATAACATTGAAACCAGAGAGCCTGTACGAAAACTGTTCTTTAATTGCCAAATTTATGTTTTGCCTTTATTCACTTATTAATCAAGTTCCACGGTTTTAGTTGTTTATGTTTATGTCCAGAAAAGTATCTTAATCATAAGGAAGAGCTATGGAAGATTCCTTACTTGAAGTTTCCATAATTCAAGATAAGTTGAATAGTCAACTCAACACGATTTGCAAAAGAAGGAAACAAATTGATTGTTCTCTGCATCTTGATTCTTTCCAGGATTACTCCGATTTGAAGAAGATGTGTTGCCTTGCTAGATCGGTAATAAAGGAAACACATGTTCAAGAAAGATATTGAGTTCACAAAGAAGCCAAAATTCAACAAGGAAACAACAAGAGTTACCAAAACTGTGAACAACACATATTGGCGTGCAAGTTTCAAGAAATCTATAAAGGATGTGAAGTTCATCAATATAAATACAAGACAATAGTGCAAAACAATCCAAGAGATTAATCATACGTTGTATTGTCTTCGTCTTGCTTTTGCGAAATTTTTGTATCAACTATTTACGTCTAGTTCATAGAAGTTAAGTAGTTCGTACTTGTCTACTTCGTTGAGTCCGATCAACAAAGAGTGTGAGTAAATTGTTGTGAGGAACATTTTGTTAAAACCTTTATTGGTTATTTGGCCTAAGGCTCGAAAGTTTTTAATAATATTGAAAACTTCTTAAAATTATATCTTCTTGTGTTGTTAATTCCGCTGCATGTTACATCATTCAAGAAGATCACAATAGAGTTAAGGCAACGGCAGCTTAACTCTCAAAGTTGTTGTGTCAATCCACGATCCTACAATTTCAATTGGTATCAGAGCCAAACACTGACTACTACTACAATTTCAATTGGTATCAGAGCCAAACACTGACTACACTGGTGGTTTGGAGGTGATACAACACAATGGACAATGTCCATCCTAATACCAACTGGATTCCAGTTTTGGATGGTTCCAACTATGCATACTGGAAGATCAAGATGAGGTCTCCCATCAAAGCTATTGATATTCGAGCCTGGCAATCTGTGATCAATGGAAACTCTCTTCCAACATTACCAAGAGATGGTGAAGGTGATCTAGTACCAAAACCAGAAGCAGATTGGACAACAGCAGAGGTAAGTCTCTATAACTCTAATGAAAAGGCTATTAATGCTATCTTTAGTTGGGTTAATCATCACATGTTCAAGTTAATCCAGAATTGTACAAAAGCCAAACATGCTTGGGATATACTTGAATTACATTGTGAAGGAGATTCTGCTATTAAAGATTCTAAATATAGACAACTGCTTCAGCAATTTGAAAAACTTGAGATGGGTGAAGATGAAAGTGTTGATAGTTATTTTGAGAAAATTCTTGATATTGCTAACCAATGTGAAAACCTAGGTTTTGCTATGACTAATCAAGAGATGGTTTATAAAGCTATGAGAACACTGTCATCTAACTAAGACTAATAGTTCCCCAGGTTATAAGAAATTACCTCCTAAGTTTGTGAAGTACATGGCATCAAAACCTACTCCTTTAGAAGCTGATAAGTTAAACGATGTTCAATGTTTTGAATGTAAAGGATATGGTCATATGGCTAATGAATGTGCTAACACTCTTAAAAAAGAGGAAATTCTCATTGGGTTTGTGTAGATGATTTCAATGAAGATGACTTTAGTTCTGGAGAAGCTGAAGAACAATCAAAAGAGATTCAAACTGCTACGCTACTCACTCAGATTGACTGGACACCAGAAGACTCCCTGAACTGCTTCGGATCTCAATGTTACCCCAACATTCAGGATCTAACATCAAAACCGGAGACCTTCTTTGCAGATTGGGATGACTATGATGCTGATATTGAACCTAATCTTGTGTCTAACAATGATGAATCTAACTTTGAATGTTTTCATGGCTCAGTGGATCTAGATGAAGAATATTTATTTGAGGAGAAATGTCCCAGGAGGAAATCATTGAAGACCTGAAGTCTATCTATCACAAACTGCTGCTTGAGAATCACAAACTCATCAAGAGCAACAAAAGCCTGAAGGAAGAGATTGGATGCATGAAGAAGATGCTGAAACTGTATGAGAAAGACCTTGACAAAACTGAGGCTGAGTTGAATGAGGTAAAGGTAAAATTAAATAAATCTGAACAAACCATTGCCAAATGGAACTCTTCTACATCTAAGCTTGACGAGATGATGAGTATGGGAAATCAAGGTAAAAATAGTTTGGGCTATGTTGAGAAACCTCCCATCTGAAAATGTTGATTCTGCCTATTTAAAAGCTGGTTTTATCAAGGAAAGTAGTAGTGTGAGTAGTGAAATTCCTGTCAACACTGTGAAAAAGCCCACTTTTATCTGTCAATATTGTTTTCAACCTGGTCACATTAAGCCTTCTTGCAAAAAATTCAGAAGTGTGATTGAGAAGAAAACAAGAATTAATAGCAGTACCAATGTTAGGAGAACCTCTGATCTGAATGTTATCGCAACATTAGGTAACAAAGCTGAAGGACATAAAAGTAGAACTTGGATTGAAAATATAAAAACTCCTAAGGTTAAAATTGTTTGCAATGTTGTCTTTTCTGCTGTTTACTCTAACCTTGCAGGTAAGTGGTATTTTGACAGTGGATGTTCAAGGCACATGACTGGAAACATTTACAACCTGACAGATGTAATCCATTTGACTGTTGGAACAGTTACCTATGGAGGAGGCACTAAAGGGAAAATCATTGGAAAATGAGTATTGGATGTTGAAGGATTTCCACCACTCAAGGACGCATTGTTGGTTGAAGGATTGAAAGCAAATTTAATTAGCATAAGTCAACTTTGTGATGATAACTTGCTAGTTACTTTTGATAAAAGTTCATGTGATGTGTTTAATAGTGACAATGTCCGTGTCATGACAGGTACAAGATCAAAGGATAACTGCTATCTTGCTCAAGATGAAGCTGAATGCTACCATGCCAAGGTAGATGAATCTGTCATGTGGCACAAGAAGTTAGGACATGTGCACTATAGAAATCTAGAGAAACTACAGAAGTTAGAGGTTGTAAGAGGTCGGCCTAAGTTTACTAGCCCAGGTAAAATTGTTTGTGAAGACTGCCTAAAAGGTAAACAAACAAAAGTTGTTCATCCACCACTTCAGGTACATAGTACTAACCCTAGAACTAATAAGTGTTTTGAATTGCTACATATGGATCTCATGGATCCTATTGAGGTTAGTACCCTGAATGGTAAGAAGTATGCTTTTGTTGTTGTTGATGATTTTTCAAGATATACCTGGATTAAGTTTTTGAAAGAAAACTCAGAAGCATTCAACACATTCAAGATTTTGCATGCTATTAAAAATCTGTATGGCAGTTCTGTAGGAAGAATTAGGTCTGACCATGGAAAAGAGTTTGAAAATGTAAGCTTTGCTAATTTCTGTGAAACTAAAGGTATTTTCCATGAGTTCTCTGCACGTAAGACACCTCAGCAAAATGGGATTGTTGAGAGGAAGAATAGAACACTTCAAGAGATAGCTAGAGTAATGTTGAATTCTAGAAACCTATCTAAGAAATTCTGGGTTGAAGCTTTGAATACTGCATGTCATATTAGTAATAGATTTTATCTTAGACCTGGTTCTACTATGACACCTTATGAAATCTTGAAGGGTTCAAAACCAACAGTTGCACACTTTCACGAGTTTGGTATTAACTGCTATTTGCTAAAAGATAGAGATTATCTGAGCAAATTTGATCCCATAAGTGAAAAGTGTATATTTGTTGGATATTCTTCTAATAGTGCTGCTTTCAGGGTCAACAATCCAAGATTGCATACTTTACAAGAATCAGTTAATGTCATTTTTGATGAGCTAACTATTTCTGCAGGTACTGAAGAAGTCACTTATTCAGATGTTGCTCCAACATTGGACCCAACATTGAACACAGAAGCTGGAGATGCTGAACTGGAAACTGGAGCAAATAATGACTTAACACCAGAAACCCCCAATGTTAGGCCAACATATGTACTGTCAGATTCTGAAGATGAAACAGTTCCTGTATCTAGAAGAGATCCTTCTGCTAGGATACAAAGAGATCATCCAGCTACTCATGTAATTGGACAAATTACTGAGAGAGTTAGAACACGCAATAAAGAAAGGGTTAATTACAAGGATATGGTTAACTTGCGTGTTTCTATGTCTTCTTCATGTACTGTTAAAAATGCATCTTGTTTTGTGTCCTCCATTGAACCTAAGAATGTAACTGAAGATCTTAAGGATAGTTACTGGATTAATGCCATGCAAGAGGAACTCTTACAATTCACCAAAAAAAGAGTTTGGAATCTAGTGCCTAGGCCATCACATGTGAATGTAATAGGTACAAAATGGATTTTCAAAAATAAAACAGATGAGAATGGTGTAATTATGAGGAACAAAGCTAGGTTGGTTGTACAAGGTTATACTAGGTAGAAGGTATAGATTTTGATGAGACTTTTGCTCCAGTAGTTAGGATAGAATCAATTAGATTACTTCTTGCTATTGCTTGTTGTCTTAGGATTAAACTTTACCAAATGGATGTTAAAGGTGCCTTTCTGAATGATTTAATTGACAAAAAGGTTTATGTAGAACAACCTAAGGGCTTTGCTGATCCTAAACATCCTGACCATGTGTACAAACTTGAAAAGGCTTTGTATGGCTTAAAATAGGCTCCTAGAGCTTGGTATGAGAGGCTAACTGATTTTCTCGTTAGGCCTAGGTTTCAATAGAGGAGATGGAGATAGAACCCTGATTGTTCCTAGAAAAAGCTCTGATATATGTATTGCTCAAATTTATGTGGATGATATAGTATTTGGCTCTACTAACAAGTCTACCTTAGACAAGTTTGTTGAGTCTATGACAAGAACATTTGAGATGAGCATGATTGGTGAGCTTAACCACTTTCTGGGAGTACAAGTTAAGCAGCTGGAGAATGGTATCTTCTTGAACCAGGAGAAGTATGCAAGGAATCTGGTGAAGAGATTTGAACTACAAGAGTCCAAGCCTTGCAAAATTCCTATGTCCTCTTTAGTGAAGATAACAAAAGATGGCATTGGCAGCAATGTTGACACAATATTGTACAGATCCATGATTGGTAGTTTGCTATATCTCTCTGCCTCTAGACCTGACATCATGTTTTCAGTATGTGTTTGTGCTTGGTACCAAGCTGAGCCAAGGCAGTCTCACTTGATTGCTGTGAAGAGGATTCTTAGATATATCTCTGGAACTTCACCTTTAGGCATTTGGTATTCTTATGACACTAACACAAACTTGGTTGGTTTCAATGACTCTGACTGGGCAGGTGATGTGGATGACAGGAAATCCACAAGTGGAGGCTGTTTTTATTTGGGGAATAATTTGGTCTCCTGATATAGCAAGAAGCAGAACTGTGTTTCATTATCAACAACTGAATCAGAATATGTAGTTGCTGGCAGCTGTGTTACCCAACTTGTGTGGCTCAAACATATGCTTTTAGATTATGGGTTAGATAGTGATACACTTCTCATTTTCTGTGACAATCTAAGTGCCATAAGTATCTCTAGGAATCATGTCCAACATTCTAGAACTAAGCATATAGACATAAGGCATCATTTCCTGAGAGATATGGTAGAGGACAAAGTGATCAACATTGAACATATTGAGACAACAAATCAGCTTGCTGATATGTTTACAAAACCTTTAGATAGTGAGAGATTCTTCAGTTTGAGGAAATCTCTTGGCATGTGCAATATGTGAAAATGTTGAGGAAACCAGTGTTGACATAACACCACTGTCTAGCACTGGTATAGTGGTTGTGGTGTAGTAGGTATTCTGTTGTTTTGTTTTGTTTAATTTCTTTCCTTGTGAGTCTCATTTAATCCTTGTTTTGTCATATTTGGGTTTTGTGGTTGAACTCTTTGGTTAACAACTCTTTCTACTTATCAGTTTCACATCTTTGTTTTGAAAAAGTAATAAAACTCTTCTATTTGTCTGAGGTTGTGATAGCCTAACATATGGAGAAGCTGGGGTACACAAAGTTCACTACTTTGATGTCTATTCAGTTGTGTCTTATTCATATGAAAGGTGTACAGGACATGTGGAGAAGCTGGGGTACATGATGTTGACAGCCTTAGTGTTACTCAGTTGTGCTTATTTACATGTTTCTGTTTGTTTGTCCAAGGAACACATGGGGGTGATCCTTTCTACTAGGGTGTTTGAGGTTTAGATTTCTTACATTTAGTAGCACTAATCACTTGTTGATTCTCTTGAATGCATGTTGGAAAACAAGTATGCATATGGAATTGGGGTGTTGGGGTGCATGATAAATGAATTTACAACATTCAAGACCTTTGTATTTGCCTAACTTGCTGATGTTAATGTTGTTACTGGGTGTGTGGAGTTCAGGCTGCCCTCATTCAGTAGAAACATTAGCTTTGTGTTTAGCAACCTTCAACTTTTGGTTCAAATGAGTTATGAAAAGAATAAAGAGTATAAAAAGATGTGAACTATGGTGGTTTGGGGAGTTTTTCATATGTGTTTACCATCTGCCTATTTGACATTACATTATTGCATTCATGTAGAACTGCATTGTTTTATCCTTCTTGTTGTTGAGTTGTGTCGGTTTAGGCTTAGGGGGTGTATAATTCATGTGTTGAGGCATACACTTTGGGTGACATACTGCAGGTGACACACTTTTTTGTGACTTTCTATGTTGTGGAAGTGAAGTTTTCCTTGAATTCATAACTGCTTATCTATGCGTGTTTCTTGTTATGTATGTTGCTTACCCATGATCTTGATCTGAACAATATGTGTGAGGTACTCACTTGCTATATTGGTTAAGTTTCAGATGTATTTTTGGATGTATCTCAAGCTCTCACATGAATTTTCCTTGATGAAGCCTGTACCTCCACCTTCTGGTTTGGATGTTATCGAATGTTATCCCAACATTGTGCACTGTCGCAGGCCAACATTGGAAACAGGAACTTATAAGTTTTCAAAATTTTGAAAACCGCTCTGGTTACCTGTCACTTAAACATTGACCCGTGTGCGCGGGAAAACATAGTGGTGAGATTTTATTTGGTTGAAATTCAGTAACTGCCCACTAACATTCACTCTTTCTCCACTATTCACGGTTAGATTAGGAATTAAAATCCTAATTTCCTTATTTCTGCTTACAATTTCCTATTTGTGCTTACTCTGCAAATTTACTCTCTACTCTCAAAATTCACTCGATTTTCTCTGCAAATTCTCTAAAATATCTCTTACTAACAATGGCAAGCAAGTCGCCCGTGCATACTCTTGCAGATGTTGCTCTGAGCAGTGAACCCACAGTTGCGCGCACCCATTCTCACACTCGGGGTGCTTTTGGAAAATAAGAGGATGCTCTAGTTGCTGCTAAAAGGAAGGTGATCCCATACGTGCGACGAGGAAAGAAGTCCAAACAAGGAGAATCGACCTCCAATGTTGAGCCAACTACTGAGTCAACCGCTCCAATCATCAATGAGCTTGAAATTGAGGTAAACATGGCTGAACCCAACCCTGAAATTGATGCTGATATAACTGTTGAGGGGGAGGGTGGTGAATCTGTTGATAAATCTGTGGAGAAATTTGTGGATGAATCTGTGGATAAATTGGTGAGGAAGTGGATTAGGGCTCAATAGAAAAAGAGAAAGGGTACTGGGGAGAAGTTGAGAACTATGTCTAAGACTGCTAAGGAACGTGCTGAGGCTAGGAAAAGGCAAAATGAGAGGTTAGCTAGGAAGAAGGCTGCTGAAGCCGAGAAAAAGGCCGAGGAAGAAAGGAAGTCTGCTGCTGCTGAGAGAAAGAGGAAAGGGAAGCAAATGATGGAAGAGGAATATAGGTGGTGGATGTTGAGGATGAAGTGAAAGAGGAGGAGAAGGAAGAGGAGAAGACTGGTGAATAGGAGCAGGATGTTGCTGCTGATGTTAAGGCAACATCAGGGACAAAAGAATACTCTGATGGGCTGTATGTGATTTACCCTGAGGATGAGGAGGACTACTTTTCTCCCTATTATCTTATCAAAGAGTTGGAGAAGAAGTGGGATTCTTTCAAAAGAAGGGACATTCACACTGAAAGAGCTGTAGAGATGGCCAGCTTCAAGGAACACAATGTGATGGACTTGCTTGAGGCAAGAGGAATGCATCAATCAGTGATGGAGTTGAATGACTATGCTTCTGAGATTGTCATGGAATTCTACCTGAATCTCTCCAAGTGGATCAGGGACTACAGATCTCCAAAATATGGTAAAGCTTGGGTGAGGGGGAGAGTCTTCAACATTGGATCCTACACCATCAACAAGATCTGTAGATCCCCACTCACTGAAGAATCAGAGGACCCCTACTATGATGATGTGATTGAAGACTTGACAGGAGGGTTGGTCAAAATCTAGAAAGATGCTCTGCCAACCACAAAACTCACTTCCCTTTATTGCTGTCTTGCATAAGATATCATGCTTCAACTGGATGCCAAGCAAGAATGTCACTGTACTGACTAAGGAATCAGCACTCTTAGTGTACAAACTCAATAATAGGCTAGATGTGAATATGGGGGAGAGGATTTTGAAGTCAATGTCTGAAGTTGCTGGAAGGAAGAATGGCACACTGCCTTTTCCCTCACTCATCTGCAGAATCCTTAGCAAGCAAGGATTGTAACTGTGGGCTGGAGGAAGAATGATGCTGAACTGACAATTCTCCCAAGCTACTTGTCTGGATCAAGAGTGAGAGATCTTCCTTGGAACCCAAAAGGAGTGGCGAGACCAAGAACTGAGAAGATGAAGGCTCGAGAGTTTGCTGGAACTTCAGTGCCTATGTCCAAAGAAGAAGAGTGCATGGTCATAACCTCTACTTTTTTGGATCATCTGCTGAACTGGTATAGGGGGCAAATTGCTGATACTCAGAGGGAGATTGAGGAAAGCAAGGAGCATGTCAAAGAGCTAGAGGACATGGTGAAAAATTTGGAGAAACTCTCTTCTTCACAAAAAGGGGGAGAGTAGTTCCAAGTTTTTAAATTTTAGTCTTCTAGTTTATGTTTTGTTTCTTATGAACTGCTGATATGTTTGTGTTACTGGTCCATTTATCTCTATATGGTTTATTTTGATCAAGGGACATGTCCTTGATATCTAGCTATGACTTGTAACTCTAAGTACTACTACTGTTGAACTGCTCTAACTGCTATTTCTTATGAAAGCACATTTTGAACTGCTTTTCTAGTTAATATTTTATACAGGAAACTCACTGGTTTCAATGTTGAGGCAACATTGATGAATGTTGGGGTCTGAACATCTTTTGATGTAGTGATGACCTTAATACTTGTCTTTGATAGTTTAACTTTGAATATGTTAGCTTGCATTGAGGGGGAGCAGTTTAGTAGTTTAATTTGTTTCTTGTTGATTCTAACTTTTTCGATATAAGACTTTTTTTTGCAGAAAGTTAAAATATTATTAGAGCCCAACTCGGAGTGTTTACAGAATAAGAGGGGAATACCCCAATAGAAAGCTCATCACTGTTTACAAACTGATCCTACCATCAAGCTAGGGGAATAACTAGCTCTAGACTAGGTCTATTACTGCCTACTCCCCCACAAGCTACTACACTCCAACCAAAGTGCACTTGCTATGAACGCCTTTCCTCCTCGCAATGGCTCCAGTCTAGGACTGTTCCCATTTCCTAGGCCTTCATAGTGTAGCTTTGCTTAGCCTTCTCTGATGGTAAGATTTCTGGATCAGCTATTCTCCTTTTGGGTGACAGAAGAGAGTGAGAGAGAAAAGTTACCAAGTCCCCGCATTCCAGTCCTACTATTGCTCACCTGTAATCAAAACAAACAGACACTCCACCACACATTCAATCAACAACATTCAATCATGAAGACAACAAGGAAAATATATGTAAGAATAAAACTACTTGTCTCAAAACTTGCCTCACTTTGGCCCTGGCCATACTCTACTATTGCCAACTCCCCTTCTTCCATGTTTCACCTGCATCAAACTCAAGCATACCCCAAAATAAGATATAGAAGCCCCAAGTACATTCAAACTAGCTCCAGTTGAGCACTTATACTTCTAGTTAATCTATTAGCCCTTCTGCAACTCTTGATTTGAATTTGTGAAACCAAAGTGTTTGCTATCTCCTTACTTAATTGTTGTTCACTTTTTTGAATTTTTTCAAACAATTTCTTGTTCCTTGTTTTCCACACCGTTGCCACCACTTCCCCAAGAGCTGTTGCTCTAATGTTGTATATCTGTGATTCTTTTGCTTTTGATGTTGCAAACATTTTGCTCCATGCTTCCAAGCTTCTAGGTTGGGTTGTCATCCCTGTGCTTTTCATTATCCTGTTCAACACTGTATATGTCCAATTGCACTCAAAGAAAAGATGGTTATGTGTTTCTAGGCCATTTTCACATAATACACAATCATTATCTGTTAAGTTTGCAAATTTACAAATCATATCTTTAGTAGCAAGTCTATGTTGGACTGCTAACCAGTGCAAGAAAGCAGATTTAGGCATTGTAAAAGTATTCCATACCTACCTCCACCAATTAACCTCAGGATTTGCTGGATTGTAGAGTTCATACAAAGCATTAGCTCCATGTAAGTTCCCCACCTTTATCTTGCCTCCCTGCCTAACTTGTGGTAGAAGTTCTTCCACCTTATCTCTCAAATCTATCATGTGTTTCCACCAAGGTGAGTCACTGTGCTTCTTCTCCACTTCCCAAATGGTTTTCCCTTTCATTTTATAAGTCACTATCCATTTTTGCCATATGGTTTGTGTTTCTCCTAGGTTTGCCAATTTGAGCATATGCATTGACATGATTGCCTTGTTCCACCCAAGCACTTCTTTGATTTGCAGTCCCCCATTCTTGTACTCCTGACAGACTCTCTTCCATGCCACCACACTTTTCCTTCCCTCTTCCTTTCCTGCCCATAGGTAACTTCTACATATCCCCTCTATTCTTCTAATCACTCCTATAGGCATGATAAAGATGTGGCTCCAGAAATTCTGAATACTAAGTAATACAGCCTTGACCAACTGCAACCTTCCTGCATAGCTTAGATTCTTTGATTGCCAACTTTGGATTCTCCCCACCATCTTCTGGATGAGGGGTTCATACTCTGTAATCCTCAAGCTTCTAGGACTCAGTGGGATCTCTAAATATCTGATAGGAAATTTTCCTTATGTGAAGCCCATCAATTCTATGATTTCCTCTTTATCCCTTTCACTAGTACCTGCTAAGAAAATGTTGCTCTTTGCTGCACTAACTCTGAGTCCAGACATATCAGAGAACTCATGGAGAATGTCCTTTAGGATGCTCATTGAATTTTTGTCTCCCCTGCAAAATAAGAGTAAATCATCAGCAAATGCCAATTGACAAAGTTTTATTTGAGCACATTTTGGATGATATTTAAATTGCTTGTTGTTCTCAATTCTACTCTTAAGCAGCCTGGCTAAATAGTCCATACAAAACACAAACAAGTAAGGTGAGAGAGGGTCCCCTTGTCTCAGCCCTTGTTTCCCTTCCATGTTACCCTCTAGACTACCATTGATACTAAAAGAGAATCTAGGGCAAGTAACACACAACATAACCAAGTGAATAAAGTGATCCTCAAACTTGTAGTTTCTAAGAACTTGATCAAGAAAGTTCCAATTCACAGTGTCATAAGCCTTTTGGATATCAATCTTAAGCATGCCCCTAGGAGAAATATTCTTCCTACCATACCCTCTAACTAATTCTTGAGCAAGGAAAATGTTCTGGTAGATGTCCCTTCCCTGTACAAAAGCTGATTGACTAGGCATAATAAGGTCAGGCATCATTCCCTTCAATCTGTTAGCAATAACTTTAGTTATAGTTTTGTAAATCACATTACAACAAGCTATAGGTCTAAATTCATTAATCTTAGTGGGGTGGTTTACTTTAGGTATTAAACACACAGCAGTAGTATTAATTTGCTTAAGTAACTTCCCTGTTGTGTAGACCTCCATGATGGCTTCACACACCAACTCCCCTATAATTTTCCAGCTTGTTTTGAAGAAGCAGGAATTCATGCCATCTGGTCCTGGACTCTTGTTGTCATTCATTTGGAAAATCGCCTTTTTGATCTCTTCCTTGGTCCATTTGCTACTGATTTTGTCATTCATGTCCTGAGTGACTCTAGGCCCCTCTGAAATGACTGATTTATCTAGCTCTTTGATCTTGTTCTCTGTCCCCAGAAGATCTTTGTAGAACCCCAAGATGTGATCCACAATTTCTTCTCTCTCAGTCAGGAGCTTCCCATTATTATCTTGAATTGCCAGTATGCTGTTGTTTTTCCTCCTAGTCTTGATACTATTGAAAAACAGTCTTGTACAAGAGTCCCCATCCCTAAGCCAGTCCATCTTGGCTGCTTGAGTAATTTGGCTCATCAGATTCCTTTTCGTATCCTCATAAGTACTTCTAAGATCCTTAATTTCCTTCTGAGCTTCTCTGTTCTTAGGGTTATGCAAGACAACTTCTTGTTTTTCCTGAAGCTCTCTAAGCTTATCATCCACTTTATTCTCTAGATCTTGGAACTTCCTAGAGTTAAGCTTCTTCATCTCCTCCTTAACTCTTTTCATTTTAATCACCAGTTGGTACATCTTGCATCCATAGACATCTATGTTCCATGCTTTCTCCACCAGCTGATTGTAGTCTTTATCCTTTGCCCAGATGTTTTTGAATCTAAAGGGAATATTTCTCTTAATATTCTGCATATGCAATTTGACACACCCCATAGCATGATCAGATACTCCAGGAGGGAGGAATACCACACTAGAGTCTTGATTGTCCATCTGCCATGCTTCATTTACAAGCACTCTATCCAGTTTGCAATAAGTATGACCATTTGTCCAAGTGAATTTTGGTCCACAATACTGGTGATCCCTTAGCTGTAATCTGTCCATAGCATTCTTAAGTTCATCCCCCACCACTCCTTCTCCTCTTTCTTCATTCCACTTTTCCTCTTTATTAAGAACTACATTCCAGTCCCCCATCAGGATCCATGGGCTATGAATTTGATTCCCCATGTCCTCTAAGTCCTTCCACAATTGTTTTCTTTCGTCAGGGTTGTTATGTGCATACACAAATGTGCACAAGAACTCTCTCTTATGATCTTTAGTTTTAACCTTTCCATGAATCATTTGGTCTGTCTTCTTAATCACATTGATATCCACCTTCTTTTCCTCCCACACCATCATGATCCTGCAATTCTTCCCCATGTCGATGTTACTCTCTACTTCCCATATCTCCTCAAACTTCTTTTTAATTTTATCATGAGATTCTTTTTTCAATCTTGTTTCCAAAATGGCACCAAAACAGCTTCCAGTCTCTCTCATAGCTTGTTTCCAAGCCCCTTGCTTGAGGGGGTCATTCAGCCCCCTCAAGTTCCACCCACAGAAGTTGATGCTATCCATTAGGGCTATAAGCCCTTCTGGATTCACCTCCACTTCCACTTTGGGTTTTCCTCCCATTCTTCTCAGCTTTATAGTTCTCAATTCTCTTTGATTTTTTTGTGCTAACTCTTTTCCAGTCTTCTTTGGGTGTTACTTTTTCCATCTCATTCTGACCAGTCTTGTTTGTCCCATTTGTGGCCTTGTTCTCTCCTTCAATCTCTTCTCCTTCTTTTATTGTTATTACTGGGCTTGTGACTGTTATGCTCTTTTGTTGTAGTTCTTTCTGAGTGACATTTAAATTCTCTATGTCTTCTTTCTCCTTCTCTTGATGTTCTATTTCTTCCTCAATTGCATTTTCTTCTCCTTCTGATTCCTCTCTTGTAAGTCATGTGTTTTATCCTCTTCCTCCTAATGTGTAACCTTAATCACCCACTCCTTCTTTGACATACAGTTTCTTGCTCCATGTCCAAACTTGAAGCACTTATGACATTGGTAAGGTCTTCCCTCATATACCACTCTCTGTTCATAAATTTCCCCATTTGGTCCTTTTAGCTTTATGTTATCTATCATTCTCTCCCCTGATTGCAGCTCCACCATCACTCTAGCATAGGCTAGCCTTCCTTTGCTAGTTGTCATCTTATCTAAGAAGCAAGGCTTACCTATCAAACTAGCAATTCTTCCCAACATCTTTGGTGACCAAAACTGTAGGTCCAATCCAGGTAATTGCACCCAAGTAGGGTAATCCTGTAGTGTTGATGGATCCAACACCATGCCTGGTTCCCATTTCTTCAACATAAGGAGATAGTTTCCTTTAACCAACCATGGTCCCCCTCCAAATACCACCATCATATGTTCCTCATTCTCAAATCTAAAAACAAATGTTCCCCTATCTGCTACATGAACAACAGGCATATGTGGCCACCTTGCCTCTACATATCTTCTCATTGCTTCATAAGGTATATGCATTCCTAAAACAGTTCCTAACAGAGCATGTTCCCAAAACTTCTTGTTTTCATGAACATCTTCAGTGGTGAATTCGAGAACTGACCTATCCACCGGTTTCGTGTACTCCACGCGGCAGCCATTTTCCGGCCGGCGATTTCCCGCGAAGAGTTCGTTCCATCGTCGTGTCTTCTTCTCTGGTATAGCCCCAATATCTTCATGTCCTTGCAAATCCAGCTGAATGTCGTGATACCTTCGCTCATGGTGTTCGATTTCCGGAGCGTCCAGCCCTAAATCCTCTACCAACAGTTCTTCCTCGTTTCCAGATTCAGCCCTAGAACTTTCCTCGTCGATTTCCCGATTCGCATCTTGAGATCCCTCCTGTAGCTCCCTCTGTTCACTCGTGGGTTTCTCTCGCTTCTTCGCCATTTCAGGCGAAGGGATTTGCTCCGTTCAGTTCGCACCTTTTTCGCACACTGGTGTGCGTTTTTTCGGCGCGTGTTGTTCAGTCGCTCGCTAGTTTTTTTTTTTTTTCGATATAAGACTTGATTGGACCATGTATTGGTTTTGTGAAGAAAGGCAAAAATGGGGAGATTGAAAGTGCAGGGTTTTCTGGAATCAATATTATGCGATGTTGGGACAACATTGAGGATAACATTGAAACCAGAGAGCCTGTACGAAAACTGTTCTTTAATTGCCAAATTTAAGTTTTGCCTTTATTCACTTATTAATCAAGTTCCACGATTTTAGTTGTTTATGTTTATGACCAGGAAAGTATCTTAATCATAAGGAAGAGCTATGTAAGATTCCTTACTTGAATTTTCCATAATTCAAGATAAGTTGAATAGTCAACTCAACACGGTTTGCAAAAGAAGGAAACAAATTGGCTGTTCTCTGCAACTTGATTCTTTCCAGGATTACTCCAATTTGAAGAAGATGTGTTACCTTGCTAGATCGGTAATGAAGGAAACACATATTCAAGAAAGATATCGAGTTCACAAAGAAGCCAAAATTCAACAAGGAAACAACAAGAGTTACCAAAACTGTGAACAACACATCTTGGCGTACAAGTTTCAAGAAATCTATAAAGGATGTGAAGTTCATCAAGATGAATACAAGACAATAGTGCAAAACAATCCAAGAGATTAATCATACGTTGTATTATCTTCGTCTTGCTTTTGCAAAGTTTTTGTATCAACTATTTACGTCTAGTTCATAGAAGTTAAGTAGTTCGTACTTGTCTACTTCGTTGAGTCCGATCAACAAAGAGCGTGAGTGAATTGTTGTGAGAAACATTTTGTTAAAACCTTTATTGGTTATTTGGCCAAAGGCTCGGAAGTTTTTAATAATATTGAAAACTTCTTAAAATTATATCTTCTTGTGCTTTTAATTCAGTTGCATGTTACATCATTCAAGAAGATCACAATAAAGTTAAGGCAACGCCAGCTTAACTCTCAAAGTTGTTGTATCAATCCATGATCCTACAATTTGACTATTCACCATGTCAACTTTATTTAATCATTCGAGTTACCAAGTCATCCTTCTACATACAGTTCCACGTAGGTCACGATTACGATGCAACGGCTTGTTTTATGGAAGATATACTTTTATTTATTTTCAGAAGCTTATAAATTATAACATGTTTCAGTTTCATATTAAAAATACAATCTACTTAGTTTCTTAAAAAATAAAAAAATAATATATTTAGCAGCAAATATGAAAGGTGAACATCACATTTGTTGTATTCTCATTATTTTGCCATGTAATTTTTTGTTCAAACATAGCGTGTACGTGGTGCAGTGGTGTAATATGAATTTTTCCAAAATACATAGAAAATTTATACTATCCATCTCAAATGTTATACAAACATGTATCTTATGTAAAACGCGAATATGCACCCATTTAGTATATGTAGGATAATTCTAAGATCCTCAATGTGAAAAAAAAAGCAAATTAGATCTCAGTGTCATGTTAAATAGCCAGATCAATGTCTATATGTGTTAACGGTGTTATATTTTTCGAAGGAATTTTTGGGAATGATTGCTTTTGCCTGAGTCTGAAGAGATTTATTGCTACTATATCTGTTATTCTCGGAAAAGAGTGTCCTTTATTTTTTTGATTTCCTTCCTTTTTTATAGAGGGAGGTTTCGTGCGATACAAGCGTAAATTTTACAGGTGTCACATCTGCATGAGTAGTATCCTCTTTTTGAACCGACTATCGTGGCTTCTTAATGAGATTCTTATCCGTTTATGGCGATAAGGATGGCACGTGTGTTCCGAGGGCTCCTTTATAAGTAGGGAGGTGTACTGCTCAGAGGGCTCCTTAAAGGGATGGAAGTATACTGCTCCGATGGCTCCTTAAAGGGATGGAAGTATACTGCTCCGACGGCTCCTTGAAGGGATGGAAGTATACTGCTCTGAGGGTTCCTTGAAGGGATGGAAGTATACTGCTCTGAGGGCTCCTTCAAGGGACGGAAGTATGCTGCTCCATATATCCGTGTGACATGATAGGTGCGAGAGTATCGTAGACCTGAAGGATGTTTTGGAAGACTATTTAAAGTTCCCGACATCTCGCACGGTATTTGTACTCTGTGAGATATCTGTCGTGGGAGGCGTGCTATTTATTTGGTATCGGAGATACCATCGAGTTTTTCTAGGGTTAACAATATGAGTAAATAATAATTAAATTTTTAGATTGATTGTTCTTTACAAACCCGAGGCTCTCTATTAATTTCAGTCGTATAATATGATGAGGGTAATTGAGTGTACGAGGGATAGATTTTTTGCAATTTCTAAGTTAAAGGTGTCTCCGGGGGGGGGGGGCTCCTTTCTACTGTTTCAGCCATCGAAATAAGGACGACCGTATCTTCGAGGGCAACGTTAGTTCTCACAGCACATGGAAGAACAAATTTTTCTATATCTGTCCGACCGATGGGGAGTGGAACATGTCGTATACTTGGAGGGAGCCCAAGTTCCCGGAGAGGGTGATGGACGATACATTGGTATTTTCACCAGTATTTGCTGCGAAGTCTTTGGTGGAGACGGGGAATTTCGCTGCTCTCTATCGGACCACGAGCTTATGGTATATTGCTCCGATAGATCAAATTGAGACTCTTTTGGCTATCCCATAAATACTTCAACGCTTTTGGTAAGTTCTTATGTATATATATATATATATATATGTATTATTAATTTTTGTTTGACTTTAGCTGTTTTGCAGTGGATGTCTTACGGCCATATATGGTGGAAGGTGCCAGCGGCTCCGGTGGTCATGAGGAGGCAGGAGCTCATGAAGGTGGATTGATGTCGGGGGAAGGTGAAGTCCCCGTTGCTGCAGAGGGCAATGTTGAGCGTGTAAGGACTCGTTCAATGATTTAGATGGCTCTATCCCGGTCATCTAGTGGAACATCCAATACCCCATAAGAGATGGGTATGTATGTGACTTCTGCGGATGCAGTCATCGTGGGGGCCTTCTCGTTAGGAGGGAGTGAAGATGATATAGGGATATGGGGGATTCCATTGCCCTCCTAGGTGCTGTCGATGCATCTTCCTCCGATAAATCGGAGGCGTCAAGGGATTCTGTAGATGTACTACTAGCGACTCCTCCTAAAGGTATGCATTTTTACTTGGTTTGAACTGCATTAAGATACGTTGTACCTTTACTTATAAAAATGGTCTTTGATAGATAAAGGAAAAGCCCCCCTGGTTAAGAACGAGGGAGTATCTCTGCTGGAAAATGCTCTCGATTTGGGTAAGTTTCCTGAGATTCACTATTTCCCCCTTTGTTTTTCCTTTTTAGGAAATAAATTACTTATTTGGGGAGGTTTTTAATACGCATGGGGTGATTTTTTTAATTTTGAAGGAGGATCTGTTCCCTCGGATCCTTACGTTCCTCCGGCTTCTGATGATCCGATGCTTTTGTTAGATGAGCTGATGGCCGCGACTCCCTCTTTTGTAGATCACCCCCCGCCGAGTTCGTTTGCTGCCATACAATCGGATAATCCCAAGGTCACCCAGGTGCCCCTATCAGAGGGAGGTAGGGGGTACCATTGGGGGGACCTTCGTCCTCTAGTATTCTAGCTTCGGGGCAAGTGCCTAGCCCGGAGGAGGCTCAGGTTGCCCTCGACACAGTCACTCGATTCCTGTCCGATGCCAACTCACTTCCGTCGGAGGGGTGGCAATTTGTTCAGGCTTGTACTAATTGTGTGGCTATGCTGGTAAGACTTATCTTTTCCTTATCTATTTGTTTAGGGTCCAATGCTGGGGTTTTTATTCTTCTGTTTTGTTTTTAGGCGCCTAAAATACTTCCTCTTCTGTTACTTGAGGTTGAGAAGTTGCAAAAGGTGGCGGCCGCGGCTGAAGAGCAGTCTCGGAAAAGGGAGGAAGAAAATAAGAGTCTTTAGGAGAGGCTAGAGAAGTATGAAGCAGCGTGGATTAAGGTTACGAAGCAGCTTCAGGAAGTAAGGGCAGAAAACAAGCGACTCCAATCATCCGCATCGGAGACGGAGGCCTCGGGGTTGGTGCTGAAAGGAAGGGTTGCCTCCCTTGAGGAAGAGAAAACTGCCTGGGGAGTAAGGCAGAAAGAGTTGGAACAAAGTCTGTCCTAAGCACTCGGCCGGGTGGATACCCTTACTGAAGAGTTATCGAAGGCCCCGGTCTCGGGGGGCATTTCTCCCGAGGAGATGCAACAAAAGCTGGCTGTTGCTGTTAAGCAGGCCTAGAATGAGGCCATCGTCCAAGTCAAAGAGCTGTATGTACGCAAGAATCATGGATACTTGGTGGGACATGTATTGTGGGGGTTCCTTCAATGCTTCGGGCAGGTACGCAGGAAGATAGCTCCCAACGTTGATCCACACCAGATAAATATTTTGGAGATGCAGAGGCCCACGTTGGAGCTAGCCTATTCTCTCTTTTTGAAGAATAATTCTCATTTTTCTCTGTCTTCTTCTACCCCCACCCGGGTTCCCCTGACTCCTATTGTCCCGCTGCCGTCAACTCATCCTCCTCCCAGCACGGGGATACAGGCTGGTCCTTCTGGTGTTCCTCATTCTACAAATGTGCCAACTCCTGCTTTCACGAGTGCTTCAACCCCCCATCTTAGAGACCCCTCCTTTATTTTAGCATAATTGTATTTTGTTGTTATTTTAATAAAACTTGTCCTTGTACCTTTTGTAATTTATTTAATCTAAATGAAGTGCACGTTTTTTAATGGACTTGTCTTCTGCCTGGGTCTTTATTATGTTTTGTCTTTTTTTTTTTATGTTTTGTCAAGATTGACTTGATATAAATAGAGTAGTTGTGCTTTGTCAAGCTTGGGAATCAGAGTTCCTCTCTTAACGTGACTAAAAACTTTTGATTTTATCTTGAAGTTTTTAATACTAGCAACTGCGTGTCTTCTTTTCCTATTTGCATGGGGTAGGGGGGAGTATGTCGCCGGTTTGACTTTCGGAGATGGTGACACGTAGAGCTTCGTGCTTCCTCTTGATTCGTTGTGAGAACCGCAGAAAACGGGTGGCTCTGATTTTTGTGGTGGGCTCCTTATACTTACTATAAATTGCTTTCTCCTAAATTGTCATTTTGATCAGGCTCCTGGAGATTTCTCATTCCTAAAGAACACTGGTCATTGTTTTTTTTCAAGAAGGCGGTCTTTGTCTTTAAGCGCTTTGTTCTTTGGAGAGAATTTTCTAGAAAAAGTTTAGCAAATTTGGATAAGCATGCCATGACACTTCCTCATTCTACACGTTCTCAAGGGGGTCTCACCCCTTCTCGTAGGTCCCCTTATGTGCATATGGTGCGACGAATACCAAGTGAGACTTCTATGCCTGGTTCTCGTCGTGGGGAGGGATTTTCCCCTACCACCCCGAGAGGTTCAACAGTTCCCCCCTCGGTGCAACTTCGAGCAGATATGTTGCTGTCGCATAACATAAGGGATGTGTTCTTGAGTAGGGATGCTTACCTCCCGATAGATCGACTATCGGTTTTTCATACGATCACAATAAATCCTCGAATGCTGATAGGGGGGGTCGTATTGGATCGGAAGAAAGCACGGAATCCGCAGACTCAGTGGCAGCGTTGTTTGTGGAGTACAATTTGGACTTGAGCGGATATGACGTAGTGCTACCTAGGGCTGATCAACGGGCCTATAACCGTCCCGCTGGGTATATGACGGTATTTTCAGATCAAGTACGCTGCAGGTTGCGTCTGTTCTTCCCTCCATTTTGACGGGCGCTTTTTTGTTACTGGCAAATTTGTCCTAGCCAACTTACACCTAATTCCTACCATTATCTGGTGGGTTACGTTCTTTGTTGTGGACTTATGGATTTGCCTCTAACTCCTTATCGGGTGGGAAGTGTCTTTCTATTGCGTCATTGACCTGGAGATTTACCCTTTTTTAACTTGGTGTACCGTGATCAACGTCGCGCTTTTACGATTATCACGAGACGTGTTACCCCTCGGGATGATTGGAAGAGTCGTTTCTTTTATCTGAAGCCTCATGGGATGACAACTTGTACTTGGGGAGTGCCCATTCGTTGGGGGTTAGGATATGTGGTTCCTTCGGTGGAGGTAATTACTCGTGAATCAAAAATTTTACGAGAGCTTCGCTATTCGATGGTAGTTATGAAATATGTGGACTGCTGGAGCTGTCCGATGCGCTTTCTCTTGCTGGCTTGCAAGAGGGATCGGCGGCACGAGAGCTTTCTCCCCGTCCTCTACATACCAATTTCTTTTTCCGTAACGTTCTTCCTTTTTTCTTTTGAAAATACATTATATTGGGGGGAGGTTATATTCTAATATGTTTCTATTATTTTTATAGGGTCCGAGATGGACTTCTTTGTTGTGGGGAGGTCCGGAAGAGCTTTCGAGAGTAGTGGTTCCGAGGAGGTATCTAGTGGTATGGTATGAGAAGGGTTGTTGTGTCCGACCGGAGGACTATCCCCTTTAGGGGGGGACTCGGGCCGTTTCCCCTTGCGACTAGTGGGGGATTCATCCCGAAGGTTGATTGGAGTTGGGGAGTCGATAGTCATTTCAAGCCCGTTACTTTCCTTGAGGTTGGGTTCTCGGACTATCAGGGAAAGTGGCGATAAGGGGGTTATGCTTCTGGTTTTCGCAGGGATTCCGTTAATGCCATAGAGGAGGGTATGCCCTCTTCTCCCAATACGCCACCTCCTACCGCCGAGGTGAAACAAGGGGAGGGTTCGCGAGTGGCTGAACGGTTTCCTAGGATTAACCCCGATGTACACTTTTGTCGAACTTTTTTGAGTGGATTGTTGAATAATTTGGATTGCACTCAGTTGAACGCTCTCCCACTGTCTTCTCTACAGGATTTGGCTAGTAAGGACCTTTGTGAGGTAACACATTTTTTTTCTTTTTGTTCTCGCGTACGACTTTTTGCTCCGCTGATGACTTAGATTCTCTTCTGATGGATTATTTCAACTTTTTATGGTGATCAATGTTGTGGGCTCTCGGAGGGACCAAATAGCTTATGAGGCAGAGTTGATCTATCGCCATCGGGATGACCTTGAAAGGGAACTTTTGCTTACCAGACAAAAGGTAGAAAAGCTCCGAGGAGATAGAGAAGCGGTGCAGGAAAGCCATCGTGGGGTGGTGAAAGATTTGACAGAGAAGTCTCGGGATATGGAAAGGCGCTTGTCTTTGGAGCGAGCACGGGTGGTGTGTTTAGAAGAGAGGGTGGAGGATCTTCGAGGGCAGCTGCGTATCTTTGAGGAGCAATTGTCCTTGTTCTCGGAAGAGAAAGATGCAGCGATCCGGAAGCTGCTGGAAGTGATGCGGAAGTAGGAGGCATCTCTCATGCTGGTACGAACTCGGAAGTAGCAATGCGCATCCAGCTGTGGAGTCTACTAGTTGATCTATGCTGGGGAGGGGATAGCAATTCTTTGGGCATGCCTCGTTCAAGTTGGTAAAATCAACACACATACGACACCTTCCTCCTGTCTTAGGTACAAGGACTACATTGGCTAACCACTCGGGATAGTGTACTTCCCGAATCTGATGCAAGTTGAGCAGTCGTTGGATCTCAGACCGTATAATTTTGTTCCTATCTGGTCCCATATTCCTTTTCTTTTGCTGTATGGGTTTGACTCCGGTTTTGACATTGAGGAAGTGTTGACACACTTGATTACTTATTCTCCCCGGAGGCCCACCTTCCCATGCGAATAGATGGTTGAACTCCTTAGGTATAAGGGTCACCCCCTCTTCCACTCCTGGATTGTTGCCTGTCCCTATTTTAACAGTCTTAGTGGGGGCTCCTTCCACTATTTCAATCATCTTCAGCTCTTTTATGGGCTGTACATTCAATTCTTCCTCTATTCTTTGTTTTTTGGCAGGCAGGGGGAGCCCTTCTTCATTTTTGGAGGGGATAGCGTTCATACGGCATTCTCGGGCTTTGACTTGGCTACAACGAACTTCCCCAATGCCTGAGGGGGTGGGGAATTTAACCTTCAAGTGTAAGGTAGAGGGGATGTCCTCAAAAGTTTGTATGGAATGACGTCCACATATCGCGTTATACGTTCTAGAAGAGGCCTCTACTACCCAAAACTTGGTCAGTTCAGTGCGCCTCGTGGCGCCTTCTCCCCAGGACATGGGTGGGATGATGGTCCCTAAGGTACAACATGCATCCTCTCAGAAGCCCACGAGTGGGACTTCGGCCACTTCCAGGCGGTCTCCTTAATCCCATAGCTACATAAGTCGAGAAAAAGATAAAATCAACGGAATTGCCCGTATCAATTAAGATATGCTGGACCTCAATGTCGAATATCATGGCTTCTATGACCAGAGGATCTTCGTGAGGATACACGATACCCTTCAGGTCCTCCGGTCCAAAGGCGATAGTAGGTAACTGGGCTCATTGTACAGAGCACACGTGTGGTCCTTGTTCTACTTGTCTTGCATACTTTAAGTATTTCTTCTTATTTCCCGGCGGGGATATAGAAATGTCTCCTCCCTCTATCATATTAATTGTTCGGCCCGAGGGGGGATTATCCTCGTAGGATTCTGGAGGGGGTGGCAACCTTTGGCGAGGGATGTCTTCTCGGTTCTGGGTATCGGACCCTCTTTCTTCGGTAATTCCTTCGGATCGAATTCTCTTCCAAACATTGGATTTGGGGATTTCTTGATTATTTTCTTGCAAGTAATTTCCCAAATATCCGGTGCTAAGGAGTCGGTGTATTTCCATTTTTAGGGTGGTGCAAGCGTCAGTATCGTGTCCCCATGCTTCATGGACTTACAAAATATACCGAAATATTTTTTGTCATGGGGTCTCCGGACGGGGCGGGGCCATTGGAGATTAGTACTACCTCTCATAACATTGAGTACTTCCGCAGGGAAATAGTTAGGGGAGGTAGGGGCGCAGGCTGGAGATGTCGCTTGACTGGCCCTCCCTCTTCCCTCCTCTTCGGAGGTGTTTTTCCTTCTTTAACTTTGTCCGGGACCGCTTTTTCATGTTCTAGATCATGGCGTTCTGCCCAGATTTTGGAGTTTTCAGCTTCCTCCATGGTGATATAGGTCTCTGCTTTGTGCATAAGATCATTCATATCTTTAACTTGATTACCCATAAAGTATCGAAAAAAATCCCCGGCTCTAAGTCCCTGAGTCAAGATATCCGCTATAATGGATGGATGAGTATTTGGCACGTCCAAGGCCTCATCCGAGAAGCGTTTCATATATTCTCTAAGAGGCTCATCTTTTCCTTGTTTTATTGTGAACATGTGGCTGGCCGATTTTGGGTACCTCCGATTACAAGCGAAATGGCGTACAAACAAGCATGCTAATTGATCAAAACAGGAGATCGTGCTAGGCATCAGCTGGGAGAACCAAGCTTGAGCTCTAACTGCCAGGGTGGTACGAAATACCCGACACAGAACAAAATTCGGCGCGGAAGCTAGATCCATGGTAGCAATATACTGATGGATGTGATCTTGGGGATCTCTCCCGTCCTTTTCTCCCATGTATAGGGGGAGGTTGTCGGGGCGCATCCCGGGTGGAACTAGAGTGCGGGCTATTTCAGGAACGAAGGGAGACCCGTGGTACACAACCTCTTCACCCGGGGCGAGATTCCTTTGTAGGTTCCTCATTTCCCTCCTTAGGTTGGTGACCATGCTCTACAGGAAACAGTGGGTAACTGGTATTCTCGGGGGTAGGGGAAGTCTGTTCCTTCTACGCTTCGAGGTTCCCTGGCCCTAGTATCTTCGAGGGGAGTTCGTCGTTCTCTGGCTAGAGGGATGGTATCCCGACGAGGAGGAGCCGATTGGAAATGGGATCTTGGGCGGGACTCTTATACTTCCGAATAGGTACGTTCCCTATGGTTCCTGAGAGGAAATTCGTCACGGGGATAAGTTGTTTCCGGCCTATCCCTTCGGGTTACTCCCTCTACGAGGCGTTCAAACACAAATCGAGGGATATTTATGTAATCCCCTCTTTCCGTAGAAGGGGATGAGTGTGTTTCCGAGTGTTCTCTTGGTACGGATTCTGTGGAATTTCGATGGTTCCCTCAAGGTCTAGAGTAAGGGGAATTACTCATGATAACTCCTTTCTTTTTCGCAAAGAGATCTCTTCAAACGTTTTCAAAGGCAAAGTTATAAGGCAGTTCCCATAGACGACGCCATTTTGTTAACGGTGTTATATTTTTCGAAGGAATTTTTGAGAATGATTGCTTTTTCCTGAGTCTGAAGAGATTTATTTCTACTATATATGTTATTCTCGGAAATGAGTGTCCTTTATTTTCTTGATTTCCTTACTTTTTATAGAGGGAGGTTTCGTGCGATACAAGCGTAAATTTTACAGGTGTCGCATTTGCATAAGTAGTATCCTCTTTTTGAACCGACTGTCGTGGCTTCTTAATGAGATTCTTATCCGTTTATGGCGATAAGGATGGCACATGTGTTTCGAGGGCTCATTTATAAGTAGGGAAGTGTACAGCTCCGAGGGCTCCTTGAAGGGATGGAAGTATACTGCTCCGAGGGCTCCTTGAAGGGATGGAAGTATACTGCTCTGAGGGTTCCTTGAAGGGATGGAAGTATACTGCTCTGAGGGCACCTTGAAGGGATGGAAGTATACAGCTCCGTATATCCGTGTGACATGATAGGTGCGAGAGTATCGTATACCTTAGGGATGTTTTGGAAGACTATTTAAAGTTCCCGACATCTCGTGCGGTATTTGTACTATGTGAGTTATCTGTCATGGGAGGCGTGCTATTTATTTGGTATCGGAGATACCATCTGAAAATTTTGGACCGTGGATTGACACAACACTTTTGAGAGTTAAGCTGGAATTGCCTTAACTCTATTTTGATCTTCTTGATAATAATAATGTGCAGCGGAAGTAAGGACACAAGAAGATATAATTTTAAGAAGTTTTCAATATTATTAAAAACTTCCGAGCCTTAGGCCAAATAACCATAAAGGTTTTATCAAAAACGTTCCTCACAACAATTCACTAACGCTCTTTGTTGATCTTTGTTGAGCAGACAAGTAAGAACTACTTAACTTCTATGAACTAGACTTAAGCAGTTGATACAAAAACTTCGCAAAACAAGACGAAGACAATACAAAGAATGATTAATCTCTTGGATTGTTTAGCACGATTGTCTTGTCTTCAACTTGATGAAATTCACATCTTTTATAGATTTCTTGATTCTTGCACGCCAAGATGTGTTGTTCAAAGTTTTGGTAACTCTTGTTGTTTCCTTGTTGAAATTTGCCTTCTTTGTGAACTTCAAATCTTTCTTGAATATGTGTTTCCATTGTTACCAATTTAACAAGGTAACACATCTTCTTCAATTCGCAGAATCCTGGAGAGAATCGCGTCGCAGAGAACAACTAGCTTGTTTCCTTCTTTTGAAACCGTGTGAGTTGACTATTCAACTTAGCTTGAATTATGGAAACTTCAAGTAAGGAATCTTCCATAGCTCTTCCTTATGATAAAGATACCTTCTTGGACATAAACATAAACAACTAAAACCGTGGAACTTGGTTAATATGTGAATAAAGGCAAAACTTAATTTTGGCAACTAAAGAGCACTTTTCGCACAAGCTCTCGGCTTTCAATGTTATCCTCAATGTTAACCCAACATCGTCTAACATTGTATCGTCTAACATTGACTCCAGAAAACCCTGCACTTTCAATCTCCCCCTTTTTGCTTTTCTTCACAAAACCAACACCTGTTCCAATCAAGTCTTATATCCAGAAAGTTATAATCAACAAGAAACAAATTAAACTACTAAATTGCTCCCCCTCAATACAAGCAAACAAATTCAAAGTTAAATTAACAAAGGCAAGCATTAAGATCATCACTACATCTAGATATGTACATATGTTCAGACCTCAACATTCATCAATGTTGCCTCAACATTGAAACCAGTGAGTTTCCTGCACAGAAGGTTAACTAGACAAGCAGTTCAACATGTACTTTCATAAGTAAAAGCAGTTAGAGCAGTTCAATAGTAGTACATAGAGTTACAGGCCATAGCTAAATATCAAGGACAAGCCACTTGACCAAATAAAACCAATTAGAGATTAATGTACCAACAGTTCAAAGATATTAGCAGTTCATAGAAACAAAACATAAACTAGAAGACTAAAATTTAAAATTGGAACTACTCTCCCCCTTTTTGTGAAGAAGGGAGTTTCTCCAAATTTTTCACCATGTCCTCCAGCTCTTTGAGGTGTTCATTTCTTTCCTCAATATCCCTCAGACAATCAGCAATCTGCCCCTATACCAGTTCAGCAAATGATCCACAAAAGCAGAAGTGATGACCATGCAGTCTTCTTCTTTGGACATAGGCACTGAAGTTCCAGCAAACTTCTAAGCCTTCTTCTTTTCAGCCCTTGGTCTCACCACTCCTTTTGGGTTCCATGGAAGGTCTCTCACTCTTGATCCAGACTAGTAGCTTGGGAGAATTGTCAGTTCAGTATCATTCTTCCTTCAGCCCACAGTGACACTTGTCTTCAATCCTTGATTGCTAAGGATTTTGCAGATGAGTGAGGGAAAAGGCAGCATGCCATTCTTCCTTCTAGCAACTTCAGACATAGACTTCACAATCCTCTCCCCCATGTTCACAGCTAGCCCGTTCTTGATTTTATAGACTAAGATTGTTGATTCCTTAGTCAAAACAGTGACATTTTTGCTTGGCAGCCAGTTGAAGCAAGCTATCTTGTGCAAGACAGCACTCATGGAGGTGAGTTTTATGGTTGGCAGAGCATCTCTCCAGGTTTTAACCAACCCTCCAGTCAAGTCTTCCATCACATCATCATAGTAGGGGTCCTCAGATTCATCAGTAGTAGGTAATCCACAGATCATGTTGATTGTGTAGGGGTCAATGTAGAAGACTCTCCCCCTCACCCAAGCCTTTCCAAATTTTGGAGATCTGTAGTCCCTAATCCACTTTGAGAGATTTAGGTAGAACTCCATGACAATCTCAGGAGCATAGTCACTCAGCTTCATCACTGATTGTTGCAACCCTCTTGCCTCAAGCAAGTCCACTTGTTCTCTTTGAAACTGGCCATCTCTATAGCTCTTTTAGTGTGAATCTCCCTTCTTTTGAAGGAATCCCACTACTTCTCCAACTCTTGAGAGAGATAGTAAGGAGAAAAGTAGCTCCCCTCATCATCAAGATAGACCACATATAGCCCATCTGTGTACTCATCTGTTCCTGATGTTGCCTTAACATCAGCAACAACATCTTCAGCAACATCCTGCTCATCCTCAGTCTTTTCCTCCTTCTCCTCCTCTTCCTCTTCATCCTCAATATCCACCACCTCAGTTTCCTCTTCCCTCACTTGCTTTCCTTTCCTCTTTCTCTCAGCAGCAGCAACATCAGCTTTCTTCTCTTCCTCAGCTTTTTTTCTCAGCCTTTTTCTTGGCTAACCTCTCCACCTGTCTCTTTCTAGCCTCACCCCTTGCCTTAGCAGTTTCAGACATAGTTTTCAATTTCTCTCCATTGCCCTTTCTCTTTTTCTTTTGAGCCCTAATCCACTTCCTCACCATCTTGTCCACAAACTCATCCACGGATTTCTCCACAGATTTTTCAACGGATTCACTACCCTCCCCCTCAACAGGTATATCAGCATCAAATTCAGGGATGGGTTCAGCAGTGTTTACCTCAATTTCAGGTTCATTGGTGATGGGAGTGGTTGACTCAGTAGTTGGCTCAACATTGGAAGTCGATTATCCCTGTTTGGACTTTTTCCCTCGTCGCACGTAGGGAATCGCCTTCCTTTTAGTAGCCACAAGAGCATCAACTGTCTTTGCAGCAGCACCTCTAGTGTGTGAATGGGTGCGTACGACAGTGGGTTCACTCCCCAGGGCAACATCTGCAAGAGTTTGCATGGGAGACTTGCTTGCCATTGTTAGTAGAGAAGTTTTGAAAGAAATCGCAGAGAAAATTGAGAGAATTTGAGAGTTGCGAGAGAAATTTTGCAAAGTAAGCACAAATATGAAAATCGCAAGCACAATTAAAGAAAATAGGGTTTTGATTTTTGAAATAACCGTGAATGAGGAAAGAGAAGGAATGTTACTGGGCAGTTACCAAATTTGAACCAAGTAAAACTTTCCCACTATGTTTTCTCGCGCACAAGCTTTGATGTTTAATTAACAGTTAACCAGAGTGGTTTTCAAAAAACTGAAAACTTATAAGTTCCTGTTTTCAATGTTGACCTGCGACTGTGCACAATGTTGGGATAACATTCAATAACATTCAAAACCGAAGATGGAGGTACAGGTTTCACCAAGGCAAATTCATGTGAGAGCTTGAGATACATCCAAAAATACATCTGAAACTTAACCAATATAGCAAGTGAGTACCCCAGACATATTGTTCAGATCAAAATCATGAGTAAGCAACATAGATAACAAGAGACACACAGAGATAAGCAGTTATGAATTCAAGGAAATATTTACTTCCACAGCATAGAAAGTCACAGAAAAGTGTCACCTGCAGTATGTCACCTGAGTTGTATGCCTCAACACATGAATTATACTCCCCCTAAGCCTAGACCGACACAACTCAACAACAAGAAAGAAAACAATGCAGTTCCACATGAATGCAACAATGTAATGGCAATGAGGTAGATGGTGAACACTTATGAAAAATCCCTCAAACCAGCATAGTTCACATCTCTTTAATAATCTATATTATTTTCATAACTCATCTGAACCAAAAACTGAAGGTTGCTAAACACAAAGCTAATGTCACTACTGAATGAGGGCAGCCTGAACTCCACACACCCCAATAACAACATTAACAGTAGCAAGTTAGGCAAGTACAAAGGCCTTGAATGTTGGCAATTAATTTATCATGCACCCCGACACCCCAATTCCTTATGCATACTTGTTTACCAACCTACATTCAAGAGAATCACCAAGTGATCAGTGCTACTAAATGTAAGAAATCTAAACCTCAAACACCCTAGTAGAAAAGATCACCCTCATGTGTTCCTTGGCCAAACAAACAGGAATATGTAAATAAGCACAACTGAGTAACAGTGAAGCTTTCAACACCATGCACCCCAGCTTCTCCACATGTCCTGTACACCTTCCATATGAATAAGACACAACTGAATAGACATCAAAGTAGTGAACTTTGTGTAGCCCAGCTTCTTCATATGTTAGGCAATCACAACCTCAGACAAACAGAAGAGTTTTATTACTTTTTCAAAACAAAGATGTGAAACTGATAACTAGAAAGAGTTGTTAATCACAGAGTTCAACCACACAAACCAAATATGACAAAACACAGATGAAATGAGACTCACAAGGAAATAAAATCAACAAAGGAAAAACAACAGAGTACCTACTACACCACAACCAATATACCAGTGCTAGACAGTGGTGTTATGTCAACACTGGTTTTCTCAACATTTTCACATATTGCACATGCCAAGAGATTTCCTCAAACTGAAGAATCTCTCACTATCTAAAGGTTTTGTAAACATATCAGCAAGCTGATTAGTTATCTCAATATGTTCAATGTTGATCACTTTGTCCTCTACCATATCTCTTAGGAAATGATGTATTATGTCTATATGCTTAGTTCTAGAATGTTGGACAGGATTCCTAGAGATATTTATGGCACTTAGATTGTCACAGAACATGAGAAGTGTATCACTATCTAGCCCATAATCTGAAAGCATGTGTTTGAGCCACACAAGTTGGGTAACATAGCTGGCAGCTGCTACATATTCTAATTCAGCAGTTGATAATGAAACACAGTTATGCTTCTTGCTAAACTAGGAGACCAAATTATTCCCCAAATAAAAACATCCCCCACTTGTGGATTTCCTGTCATCCACATCACATGCCCAGTCAGAGTCACTGAAACCAACCAAGTTAGGGTTAGTGTCATAAGAATACCAAATGCCTAAAGGTGAAGTTCCAGAGATATATCTAAGAATCCTCTTCACAGCAATCAAGTGAGATTGCCTTGGTTCAGCTTGGTACCTAGCACAAACACATACTGAAAACATGATGTCAGGTCTAAAGGTAGAGAGATATAGCAAACTACCAATCATGGATCTGTACAATGTTGGGTCAACATTGCTGCCAGTGCCATCTTTGGTTATCTTCACTGAAGAGGACATAGGAGTTTTGCAAGGCTTGGACTCTTGTAGCTCAAATCTCTTCACCAGATTCCTTGCATACTTCTCCTGGTTCAGGAATACCATTCTCCAGCTGCTTAACTTGTAGTCCCAGAAAGTAATTGAGCTCACCAATCATGCTCATCTCAAATGTTCCTATCATAGACTCAACAAATTTGTCTAAAGTAGACTTGTTAGTAGAGCCAAATACAATATCATCCACATAAATTTGAGCAATGCATATATCAGAGCTTTTTCTAAGGACAAACAATGTTCTATCTCCATCTCCTCTATTAAAACCTAGGCCTAACAGAAAATCAGTTAGCCTCTGATACCAAGCTCTTGGAGCCTATTTTAAGCCATACAAAGCCTTTTCAAGTTTGTACACATGGTCAGGATGTTTAGGACCAGCAAAGCCTTTAGGTTGTTCTACATAGACCTCTTTGTCAATTAGCCCATTCAAAAAGGCACCTTTAACATCCATTGGGTATAGTTTAATCCTAAGACAGCAAGCAATAGCAAGGAGTAATCTAGTTGATTCTATCCTAGCTACTGGAGCAAAAGTCTCATCAAAAACTATACCTTCTACCTGAGTATAACCTTGTGCAACCAACCTAGCTTTGTTCCTCATAATTACACCATTCTCATCAGTTTTATTTTTGAAAATCCATTTTGTACCTATTATATTCACATGTGATGGTCTAGGTACTAGATTCCAAACTCTGCCTTTGGTGAATTGTAAGAGTTCCTCTTGCATGTCATTAATCCAGTAACTATCCTTAAGGGCTTCAGTTACATTCTTAGGTTCAATGGAGGACACAAAACAAGATGCATTATCAATAATACATGAAGAAGACATGCAAACACACAACTTAGCCATATCCTTGTAATTGACCCTTTCTTTGTTGCGTGTTCTAACTCTTTTAGTAATTTGACCAATTACTTGAGAGGCTGGATGATATCTTTGTATTCTAAGAGGGGGATCTCTTCTGGATACAGGAACCACTTCATCTTCAGAATCTGACAACACAGATGTTGGCCTAACATTGGGGGTTTCTGGTGTTAAGTCAACATTTGTTCCAGTTTCCAGTTCAACATCTCCAGTGTCTGTGTTCGATGTTGAGTCCAATGTTGGAGTAACATATGAACCAGTGACTTCTTCAGTACCTGCAGAAACAGTTAAATCATCAAAAATGACATTCACTGATTCTTGAATAGTATGCAATCTTGGATTGTAGACCCTGAAATCAGCACTATTAGGAGAATATCCAACAAATATACACTTTTCACTTTTGGGATCAAATTTGCTCAAATAATCTCTATCTTTTAGCAAATAGCAGTTAATACCAAATTCATGAAAGTGTGCTACTGTTGGTTTTGAACCCTTCAAGATTTCATAAGGTGTCATAGTAGTACCAGGTCTAAGATAAACTCTATTACTAATATGACATGCAGTATTTAAAGCTTCAGCCCAGAGTTTCTTAGATAGGCTTTTAGAATTCAACATAACTCTAGCCATCTCTTGAAGTGTTCTATTCTTCCTCTCAACAATACCATTTTGCTGAGGTTTCTTAGGTGCTGAAAACTCATGGAAAATGTCTTTAGATTCACAGAAATTAGCAAAGCTTACATTTTCAAACTCCTTTCCATGGTCAGACCTAATTCTTCCTACAGAAGTACCATAGAGATTCTTAATACTAGCATGCAAAATCTTGAATGTGTTGAATGCCTCTGATTTTTCTTTCAAAAACTTAATCCATGTATATCTTGAAAAATCATCAGCAATAACAAAAGCATACTTCTTACCATTAAGGCTACTAACCTCAATAGGACCCATGAGATCCATGTGTAGCAAATCAAAGCGCTTATTATTTCTAGGGTTAGTACTCTGTACCTGAAGTGGTGGATGGATAGCTTTTGTTTGTTTACCTTTCAAGTAGTCTTCACAAACAATTTTACCTGGCTAGTCAACTTAGGTAGTCCTCTTACAGCCTCTAACTTCTGTAATTTCTCCAGATTTCTATAGTGCACATGTCCTAGCTTCTTGTGCCACATGACAGATTCATCTACCTTGGCATGGTAGCATTCAGCTTCATCTTGAGCAATATAGCAGTTATCCTTTGATCTTGTACATGTCATGACATGGACATTGTCACTATTAAACACATCACATGAACCTTTATCAAAAGTAACTAGCAAGTTATCATCACAAAGTTGACTTATGCTAATCAAATTTGCTTTCAATCCTTCAACCAACAACACATCCTTAAGTGGTGAAAATCCTTCAACATCCAGTACTCTTTTTCCAATGATTTTCCCTTTTGTGCCTCCTCCATAGGTAACTGTTCCAACAGTCAGAGGGATAACCTCTTTCAGGTTGTCAATATTTCCAGTCATGTGCCTTGAACACCCACTGTCAAAATACCACTTACTTGCAAGGTTAGAGTAAACAGCAGAAAAGACAACATTGCAAACAATTTTAACCTTAGGAGTTTTTAGCTTCTCAGTCCAGGTTCTACTTTTATGTCCTTCATATTTGTTACCTAACGTTGGGGTAACATTCAGATCAGAGGTTCTCCTAACATTGGCATTGCAATTAATTACTATTTTCTTCTCAATCACAATTTTATATTTTTTACAATAAGGCTTAATGTGACCAGGTTGAAAATAATATTGACAGATAAAAGTAGGCTTTTTCACAGTGTTGGAAGGGATTTCACAACTTAAGTTATTGCTATCCTTGATAAAACCAGCTTTCAAGTAGGCAGAATTAACATCTTCAGAGGGAGGTTTTTCAACATAGCCAAAACTATTTTTACCTTGATTTCCCATACTCAGCACTTCATCAAGCAGAGATGTAGAAGAGTTCCATTTGTCAATGGTATGTTCAGCTTTATCTAATTTTACATTTACCTCTTTCAGCTCAGCTTCAGTTTTGTCAAGGTCTTTCTCATACAGTTTCAGCATTTCCTTCATGCATCCAATCTCTTCCTTCAAACTTTTGTTGCTCTTGATGAGTTTGTGATTCTCAAGCAGCAGTTTGTGGTAGGTAGACTTCAGGTCTTCAATGATTTCCTCCTGGGACATTTCACCTTCAAATAAAGATTCTTCATCTAGATCCACTGTGCCATGAAAACAATTAAAGTTAGATTCATCAAAGTAGGACGCAAGATAAGGTTCAGAATCAGTATCATATTCATCCCAATCTGCAAAGAAGGTCTCATGTTCTGATGTTGGATCCTGAATGTTGGGATAACATTGAGATCCGAAGCAGTTCAGGGAGTCTTCTGGCATCCAGTCAATCTGAGTGAGTAGCGCAACAGTTTGAACCTCTTCTGATTGTTCTTCAACTTCTCCAGAACTAAAGTCATCTTCATTGAAATCATCTACACAAACCCAATGAGAATTTCCTCTTTTTCTAAGAGTGTTAGCACATTCATTAGCCATATGACCATATCCTTTACATTCAAAACATTGAACATCTTTTAACTTACCAGCTTCTAAAGGAGTAGGTTTTGATGCCATGTACTTCACAAACATTGGAGGTAATTTCTTATAACCTGGGGAACTATTACTAAGGTTCTTTTCTTTACCTTTTCCTTTAAGATTCAGCTTATTGAACTTCTTAGTAATTTTCCCATAATTTGACGAAATTATTTCAAAATCATCATCACTTTCATTGTCAATATTTGAACCTCTTAAAGCAACAACCCTATGTTTGCTAGGTTGTGAGGCAAGCTCCATCTCAAATTCTCTAAGAGTATTCATCAAGACTTGAAACTGTAGATTAGCAAGGTTTCTAGATTCACTCATTGCAATTTTCTTGAGAGCAAATTTAGATGACAGTGTTCTCATAGCTTTATAAACAATTTCTTGATTAGTCATAGCAAAACCTAGGTTTTCACATTGGTTAGCAATATCAAGAATTTTCTCAAAATAACTGTCAACACTTTCATCTTCACCCATCTCAAGTTTTTCAAATTGCAGAAGTAGTTGTCTATATTTAGAATCTTTAACAGCAGAATCACCTTCACAATGTAATTCAAGTATATTCCAAGCATGTTTAGCTTTTGTAGAATTATGGATTAACTTGAACATGTGATGATTAACCCAACTAAAGACAGCATTAAGAGCTTTTTCATTAGAGTTATAGAGACTTACCTATGCTGCTGTCCAGTCTTCTTCTGGTTTAGGAACTAGATCACCTTCACCATCTCATGATAATGTTGGAAGAGAGTATCCATTGATCACGGATTGCCAGGCTCGAATATCAATAGCTTTGATGTGAGACCTCATCCTGTACTTCCAGTATGCATAATTGGAGTCACCCAAAACTGGAATCCTGTTGGTGTTAGGATTGACACTGTCCATGGTGTTGTATCACCTCCAAACCACCAGTGTAGTCGGTGTTTGGCTCTGACGCCAATTGAAAATTTTGGACCGTGTGAGTTGACTATTCAACTTAGCTTAAATTATGGAAACTTCAAGTAAGGAATTTTCCATAGCTCTTCCTTATGATAAAGATACCTTCCTGGACATAAACATAAACAACTAAAATCGTGGAACTTGGTTAATATGTGAATAAAGGCAAAACTTAATTTTGGCAACTAAAGAGCAGCTTTCGCACAAGCTCTCATCTTTCAATGTTATCCTCAATGTTAACCCAACATCGTCTAACATTGTATCGTCTAACATTGACTCCAGAAAACACTGCACTTTCACCATCGAGTTTTTCCAGGGTTAACAATATGAGTAAATAATAATTTAATTTTTAGATTGATCATTCTTTACAAACCCGAGGCTCTCTATTAATTTCAGTCGTATAATATGATATCATTCGCTCATTGATCCTGCTTTTCGTTATAAATCTCTGATTCTATGCTCTTTGTGAATATGTACATACCTGATTCACTTCATTTCGCAGTTTTTTCCCCTCTTTCAAAACCTTATTTTCTATTTTGCATGTTTTCTTCTCTTTCGTCTCTATAGGGGGAAATTGCTTTTTTGCCCTATAATTTGGGCTAAAGTTGCATTATGCCCGTTAACTTTTCGTGCTCCACTTTTGTCTTGTAAGTCCAATAAATTTTACCAAAAAATGCCAGTTGGGCTATTTTCGAGGCATGGTTAATGTTTAGGTGACGTGGCCGCTGACTAAGATGCCATTATACGACCACATGATTAATTTTTTTTTGACTGGACTGAACTATGAAATGTCCAAAATACCCCCCGTTATATAAAAAAAAGACGTGGTCCATATATCCATTGTCAAAATATGCTATGGATTTCCACCACCACCACCTCCATCGCAGGTCTCCGTCGTCCACCACCTCCTTCCCCGTCAACATTCAAAACAATTCACAAAACGGCGGGGGCAATGCACTCATGGTGAGAATCCATCTCCAAAGCAATCCCCCCTATGGATTTCCACCACCACCACCTCCACGGCGGGTCTCCGTCTTCCACCACCTCCTTCACCGTCAACATCCAAAACACTTCACAAAACGGCGGCAGCGATCCAATGCACTCATGGTGAGAATCCATTTCCAAAGCAATCCCCTATGGATTTCCACCACCACCACCTCCACGGCGGGTCTCCTTCCTCCACCACCTCCTTCCCCGTCAACATTCAAAACAATTCACAAAACGTCAGCGGCGATTCAATGGACTTATGGTGAGAATCCATCTCCGAAGCCCGATATCGAATCCACCTCCTCTCCTCTATTTTACCCCCAATTCATGATGTCGGCGACGACCAATCCCTCTATCTCTCCCCCCTCGCCGACATCGATCGCCCTGCCCGCTATGTCCTCCTCTCTTCCGCCGCCTAGCCCACCTTTTACGCCGTCGTCTCCTCCCCCTCCTCTGGCTCCGGCAACGATCCACTCTGCCAGTGGCTCTACGACACCTACCTCTCCTCCTATCCCGATCTCTGCCTCGTCGTTCTCTCCTATCTCCCCTTGATCGACGCCGTGTACCTCCGCCTCATTCAACACCCTGATGAATCTAACCTTACATCGCTTTTCGTGTGTGTGTGTGTATGGCTTCTTTGTGTGCGTTTGTTTATGAGAGAAAGATATAGAGGCGACTAGGATTTAGGGTGGGGGTATTGTGGGAAATTCTACAAGTAAGCAACTGCATAAACTATATATATATATATATATATATATACTACGTGGTGCCACGTGGTGCCTCGTGTCATCCTAGTTAGCTGACACGTCAGCAAAATTTGGACCGGGTTTGTGGAAAAGCCCAGTGGGCTTTTTTGGTCAAAAATTTGAAAGTTAAAGGGCAAAAGTAAAGCCCGCAAAAATAAAGGGCAAAAGACAACTTTAGCATATTATAAAGGGCAAAAAAAGTAATTCCCCCTCTCTATAATAACAACTTCTGCAACTGAATCTACTACTATTGGTACAAAGAACCCCTGTTAAGACTCTATGCCGGTTTACTTTCTCAGAAATTGCCATTTCACCGGTTCCTCCAATACCAGTGACAAGTTCTCTGGTCAAAACTATGTCTCTTGTAGTTAGGCAGTTGAATCGCTCACAATTAACAATAAGCTTTGATCTATCGACGATTTGCTTTCTATGCCGGTAGACCAAGACGTCTTTAACGCTTGTGTTGGGTCCTTGCCAACAACCTTGTCCTCTTATGGCTCCTTAACTCGGTTACCAAAGAAATTCGCAATACTCTGCTTGTTTTCGATCTTTGGCAAGAACATAAGATCCGCTATGGTGGTACGCACATATATAGGGTTTTTCAACTCCACAAGTCACTGTTTGTGGTCAAACCATAGCTTTAGCCACCACAATGTCCTAACATATGCTGCTCAAGATGCAAATCAATACATATGAACTATTTCTCAAACAGACCTGAAATCAATCAATTAACGAAAATCAATGTATATGAACTACTTCTCCATAGAAAATAGTACAAACCATGAAAATAATATGAATGAAGGGTTATAAAATTCACACTCTTCTGGCCGCAAATAATTTGACTATTGGCAGGGCGATTACACATACACGCCAGCCTGGGATCAAACTGATGAAACATAATCCAGAAAGGGAATGGGCAGCGAAATTTAGGGACAAGGTGGACTTACAACAGGCGATTAGGCAGGAGAAATTTATGGCATAGGAATTTGGCGAGGGAAGACGAAATGAAAAGACAATACATTTTTACCAGTGTTCTAAAACCCGGCCCGGTGACTGACCCGGTGAAGCTACCGGGTAGAGAGTCAGCAGGTCGGACCGGTCGAACCACTGGTTGGACCGGTTTTTTGACTTTAGTCAACGTTTAATAAAGTATATAATTCAAAGTTTCAAACTTCAATTGTATAACAATAGTCATAACAAAATACTCAGTTCCCCAACTACAAAATCTTTAAATAACTCCACTCGGTGAATAAGTAAAGGTTATTTATATTCAATTATATATTTATATATATATTTCACATTTTTCAACTTTTGATATTTATAAACTATATGTGATCGCTACTAAGTAATATAATTACTTTCCATTAGCCTAATAACTATCAAAAGTTCAAAACTTATGTAACATGTTAAAATTATGATAAATAAATTGGATATATTGGTGTGTCATAATTATAAAACGTTATAAATATTTATGTATGTTATGTTATAAGTTCCATTATTGATAAATAAAATTAAAGTATCTTCTTATGAATTGGACTTAAACGCTATGTCTATGTCTTGATCAAATTTTTTATAAATAAGTACACTCTCAATTTAATAAAATTTTGGTAGGAAACTAACAAATTTATATTTTTATGTATGTATCATATTTTTTAAGAATAATAAATATACAAGAGACCAAAAAAAACAAGAAAAAAAAAAAGTTGAAAGCCCATTAAAAAAACAAAGCCCACTAAGATAAAAATAGGTCACCACTTATTATCTTTTTTTCTCTCTCTCCCCATAAGTCGCCGTTCTTCTTCTACTTCTTCTTCTTTTTTTTCTTGTTTTTCTCTCTCCAGTCTCCATCACCAGCTCTTCTTCTTCTTTTTTTTTGTTCTTTTTCTTGTTTTTCTCCTTTCATCATTCCCCCTTTCTTTCAACAAATATTTCTTTTTTTAATTTCCCCCAATCGTGAGCTGAGAGATGGAGGGTAGAAACAATAGTTTTCTTTTCCCTTTTATTAAAGGCTGGAAATTCCATTTAAAAAAGGGGGGGGGGGGGGGGCTGAACCAGTTCGCAAGCGGAACCAGTTCAGCGGGTCGCCGGGCAAACCGGCGGTTTTCGCCGGTTCGCCCACTTCAGTGTGCGACCCGCTATAACAAGAGAACCGGCCCGGACAAGACTCCGGTTCCCGGTCGAACCGGCCGGTCCGGACCGGGTTTCAAAACCTTGATTTTTACTTTAATTCTTAATTGTTAGGTAAGGATTTAATTTTAATCGTAAAAATTAAAAGCTTTTTAGTAACAGTACTTGTTATTTTTTATTATAAAGCTAAAATTTCCTCACAATTGATCCACTACAAGAAATAAACCTCATTCCCGACCGGATAATACCAATCGGAATCCGGTCGGCAGCTTTTCTGACCGCGCCGATCAGAATCCGGTCGGTAAACTCATTACCGACTAGATTTCAGTCGGCAAACTGGATTCTAAAATTCCCGACTGGACTATAGTCGGTAAAGTAGTTCCCCACTGAACTCCAGCCGGGACTAATCATTCCCGACCGGACTCCAGTTGGGAATAATTATTCTCGACTGGAGTAGAGTCAGTGCTCTAATTCTCGATGCAGCTGGGCCGAGATTATCGAACGGGCTACTTCGGTAATGAGGGTATTACCAACCGACCGCATTTCTCATACCAAACTTTCTCACTCCCCTCTCATTCCCACCGCCCCCAACCCTTTTAGCCACCGAATTTTGGTCGGAAATCTGGATACAGTAAGTTTTTTTCGCCTTTTATCATTTTTTATGTTATAGTTATTGTTTTAATATTTATTTTATATGTTAAATTGTTAGAAATGTTAGATATTGTTAGATTTTAGTTATTATTAATGCCTTTAGAAATTGTTAGGCTTTAAAAAATGTTAGACTTCAGTTATTATATATGCCTTTAGGAATTGTTAGGCTTTAAGAAATTTTAGACCTTAGTTATTATTTATGCCTTTAGGAAATGTTATGCAATTAGACTTTAAATATTATGTATTTCCTTTATGAATTGTTAGGCTTTAAAGTTTATTTATGTCTTTAGGGATTATTTGATATTGTTAGACTTTCAACATCGCTTATGCCTTTTAGGGAATCGATTTATAAATTAGAATTCATGATGCTTTTAGGGAACTTGTATAAACTATAGATGATTATACTTTTAGAAATATTTAGTTGCAATTTATATTTTTAGCTACTCTCGAACTAATGATAGTTTAGGAAACGTTTTTTTATAGTAATATGTCTCCAATTTAGTATCTGTAATAGTTTAAGCCTTTTTTCAGGTAATATTATTTATTTTATTTTATATTATTTTTATATGTGTTAACTTTGTTATTATGGCGTTGCCTTTATGAATTGTTGTTAGATATCTTAGAACTAATAATTTTTATAACATAGTCCAAGCCTTTAGGAAAACTATATAACTTAGTAATTATTAAATTTAGGTCATCTCTATAATAAAAAATAATCCAACTTAGATGCTTTTACTTAGTACGTAGTACATAGTCAACGACATGCCGAGCGATCATCCACGCTCTTCTCATGATACCAGCGATGACCAACCCTCGAAGAGAGGGCGTAGTGGTGCACCAAGTTTAGGTCCTCGTCTCCATTTTGTTCATTCTGGCACTACACCACCCGCTCATGCCGAGGCCCCTACTACTTCTCATCCACCCAGGTGTACTACTGGATCGAGCGGCGATACTCCACCCGCTCCTACCGAGGCCCCTACTACTTCCAATCCACTCAGGCGTACTACTGGATCGAGCGACGGTACTCCACTAGATCGAGTAGCACCACATCGATTAGATGATCATCACGCAGCATCGACGCCAACTACATCATCTGGATCGAGGCGTAGGGCACTGAGGCCACCATCTACTGAGTCTACATGAGTGGATCCTAGTACTTTGTCGATAGACGCCGCCGGTGTAGGACCATCTCCAGTGACGCAGCAACGACGGGGTCGGGGTCTGTCTAGAGGCGTTCAGGCACCGCCTGACGGTAGAGGGCGTCGTAACATTGCTTTGGATGAGCGCGACCTTTTTTTCGGGGGGCGCGAGATATCGACAATGATTACCGAGATCATTAGGACCTTTATGACAAAGTGTGTTCCTTCATACAATGCGCTCGACCAGACTGTTAGAGATCAAATGTGGATTAAGTTTAAGGTGAGATTTCAGAACATATAAATATATATACATATTAAGATTTTTATTTAACGAACCCTTAATTAAAACCATGTCTCAAAACATAAAAACCTTCATTATTTGCAGAACACATACAATATTGATCGGGATGATTTGGGTCTGGCACATGTGGCCTACGAGGAGAAGGCTAGGAAGAGGTACATAGAGGTGGTGTACCCGAGTTGGTTCAATGGTGGCCAGTCACTTTACCCAACTTAAACTAGAACACAACTCTTAGGAATGGGTGTCACAATTTATTATCAGCAATACACATCATGATAACAAAATAATTTTTAATATACACAGCGAAAGTTTTGAAAATACAAATAATTTAACAACTTTGATAATTACGTACTAGTGATAAACCATTTTCAATTACACGAAATGCAAGGAACAAAATTATTTTCCAAGGAATTATTTTTTTCGGTGGACTTACGGTATGGAGAATATCAAAGCTAGAGTGTGGAGTTGGATTAAAGCAATGTTGTCGGATTGACATCTTTTTTCCCCTTTGTTTGAAGTGAAGTTTGATTTCTTGAAGTGTGATGTGATTTCTGGGATGTTAAGGGACGAGTAACACTTGTACTCAATCTTATCCATAAAATAATTCTCCTATCCAAAGGAAGAAAAAAAAACTTTCGTCAAAATTGACTTCAGAAAGAACATGGAAAGAGGAAGAACTACACCGACATTATGCAGCAACTAGATCAGGCGTTTCTGCCTCGACAGGCTACATTTTAGTGTGCACTTTATTCCTAAAACACTTAGTTGCATGATTGCATCTACGATACATAAACAGTTCCCTTTTCCACTTGGTGAAGGGAAAATAATAGGACATATTCTAAGAAGCGTAGCAACAGCTGGAAATTAGTTCACCAATTGAGTGCATTCTGTCTGGCTTGTTATATATAGCAAGGAAAATAGATTCCTTGCGGAGCTTCCGGTAACAACCCGATAATTTCGATATAAACAGAACAACTATTACATGTCTAAATGATAAATTCCTGAATCAAAGACACTCAAGTTTATATCTAATTTCAAATTCTAGTTGTCGCAATGCTAAGTTTTATTACTCGAAAGTTTAATCTTACAATGATATCAATTATTTACAAGTTTTTCATTAAGTCTACATGGTAATATATCATCAAATTATAATATCATATCCAACACTGTGCCTAACTATGCCGTGGGGTGTAACCGTCGTAATTATACTAAATATGATTCAGTTTCTATTCCTAAAGCTTAATTAAGGCAAGAAATGTATTATATTAAATCACAATAACCTCAATTGCACTTCTATTCACAAAGAGGATAACTTGACTACTAAGCCTCCACCAAGTTAATTAAATATGGTACTGAACTTTTCTAAAATCTTAGCCTGTGTGAACTTGGGTCCAAGACTTTGTAAATTAATCCAGTAAGCAATATCAAATAAGTCGCAAAGCTTATTTTAAGGACAGGGGTAAACTATCAGTTTGGTACAAGTAATTCATGTCATTATTGCGCCAAATATTTAGAGGAATTAGTTAATCTATGAAACCATAACACTATAACCTGCTAGTCTTGGATCTAATTAAACGATCTATACCTTTGTTCATGATCTGTTTGAACATATATGATTTAACAGTTCTCAAATACAATTCAGATTTGATATTTTCATTACTTTACAATTCATGATTCCGATGTAAATACGTAACAATAGCTATGTCACGATCATGGACAAAATAATTAAAGAATTATTATTTTGAGGTGTTCAAGTATATCAGCAGTTTCCTGATTGTATCACCTACATGGCTTGTCTCTCCTCCCTTTTGGTTTACTTTAATTTGTTGAGACTTGTCTATGGGATATATAACACTTATTTTTCTATATATGTAGGGGTGTACGGATATATTGGTGAGCACGAAGGAAATGACTAACGGAGGATGATAGCGGCTAAGAACAACTGAAAACCTATTGAAATAATTGGAAATAATCTTTCCTTTACTAATTCCAATTTCTCCTAGGCTGCCATGTATCAAATGTTTTAGATGAGTGGACTCTTACACTACGTGTAAACAAAAGGGAAACTGATATATTATATTTATGTTAAGCATCTTACAAATAGATACATGTCTCTATATATATTATAGTATATGTATATATCATGTGTACATATATAGATGCATGTTTTTAAGGTGAATTACTTACGGTGACATTAAATAAAGGGATAAAAGCATCAAACCCCCTAACCTATGGGGTGTTTTGCGCTTTGCTACTTAAACTATGTTTATCAGCGCTTTGCTCCCTAAACTATAGGGTGTCTGTGCGATTTGGTCCTTTTTTGCATTTCGGGCAATTTCCGGCCATTTTTGGTCGGAATATTCCCCTCTACCCGACTCATATGTGTTGTACTAGATGTATAATAGTAGTTGGTGAAAAAAAAAAGACAAGAAAACACCTCAAAGTGAGGAATATTCCGGCCACAAAAAGACCATGAAGGCACTACGGGATTTGCCCATTTTCGGCAATTTTCGGCCATTTTTGGCCAGAATATTCTCCTCTACCCGACTCATATGTGTTGTACTAGATGTATAATGATAGTTGGTGAAAAAAAAAAAGACAAAAAAACACCTCAAAGTGAGGAATATTTTGGCCACAAAAAACCGGAAATGCAAAAAATGATCAAATCGCACAGACACCCTATAGTTTAGGGAGCAAAGCGCTGATAAACATAGTTTAAGGACCAAAGCGCAAATCACCCAATATGTTAGGGGGTTTTTTATCCCTTAAATAAATGAACACAGATGAAACTTAAAACTCGTAGACCCAATTATATACATATATACACATATATATATATATATATATGTGTGTATGATTATTGAGATGAAACTATCAAAAAGTCAAGGTCATTAGTAAGAAATCTTAATGAGTTTCATAGATTATATATAATTAATTGGATTTTGATAATATCACGTTGTTTCAAATTCAACAAATGCTTGTTAGTGGACAAATAATACAGATAATCTCTATATATATGTATTAAATTATTGATATTAAATGACGGGTGTTACACTTCCGGATGCGATACGTGCATATATGGTGATGACTATTCTACCATATTTATATATTCTTTGTATAAAAGAAAGTAACAAGCAGTTCAGAAAACTTTCGATATGACAATCTGTGACAATATCTTCCTAAGGAATGGACTCGTATCCCATATTTTGAGTACTCTTTCAACTTTAATGTCTCTTGTATTACAATAAGTGTACACCACACACCAGCAACAACTAAGGTGACAAGAAACTAATATGCTTGCAAAAGCGATCCACAAGCAACAACGCGTATACGTGCTTCGAGTTCGATTAGAATGGCAATGAACAAATCTGCTTTTTTACAATAGGAGCAAAGTGAATAAAGCATAAGCTGCAAGTAATGAATATGCTTTGCTTTGAAATGTGAAGGGGACACCTCAAAAATACTATAAATACCATTGTCCAGCTAATAAAAAATCTAAGTTGCTTTATAAACTGCACGAATATAATTCTTTGCAAATAAAAAATCCCAGTTTGTCCTTAAAATTTTTGCTTTAAATATCATTGTGAGCAGTCAAGTTGATTTTCACCTGATACGCTACATTCGACAAGGTTAGATCTATTTACACGCACGATTTGTTTTTTGTACGATTTGTTTTTTGTATGATCTTTAATTTGTTATCACTGCAATACCTTTTAAACTCTACTAGCTAGTTAATAGTTGGTACTACTAGCTAGGTTAGATATATTTGATGCGTCCTTGTTACCAAATTTTAATTTTATGTGAATATTCCTCTACTACCCCCCACAAATATGGAGTAGTTCGATCATGGTTGTCTTAAACATGATTTATATTACTTTAGGCTCCAATATAAACTAACTCAACAGATAATGTGGTAATGATAATTGGTACAACTCTAGACGAGTTGAATAGTTTTTATTTTTTATGATATGGTAATCGAGTTGCTGTGCACTCGGTAAACTCTCGGGTTAACGCAAGTTTTTAATCAACTCTCGGGTTAACGCAAGTTTTTAATCAACTTGTATACTGTCACTTGAAATAAAAGGCGGCACATGGTTTAGTACGTAAGCATTAATCGATCATCTTTGGTAGTTGACTAAATAAACAATAGGAGCTTTTATTAATTAATAAAAAACAGCTCATATTCAGTAATTGATTATAAATCCATGCACACCGAACATCTTAGGCGACACAGAGAGTAACTTGAAGTAACTGACGATTACTAATTTTCGTGTTTAATATATTTGATTTGCTTCTTACATATATTATATGTCCTTTACATTTTTGTGTTATTTGACAATATTTCCATTCTTTATGTCTTCTTATTGGAAGAGGCGACAGTTGATTTTGCTTGATACGTAAGCCGCGGGCAACCAACAAGGTATTTGCATGAATTTTGTTATGATATTTATTTTCAGTGTGTTAACTTTGAGGATCGCTTCCGCAATTAGTAAAATTGCTGATATGAGGGAAAATCACTAGTTAGTAGTTGGTTCATGCCTTTTTGGCAACAACTCGTAAACACTCATTTTAATAGGCAATATAACTTTTTTTTGTGGAAAAAAAAAAGCTCGAATGATATCCACTTTTCTGTGCTCCATTATTCTTGCTGGAAAAGTAGGAGAGTAAGTGGATAGGAGTTAATCGAGGACTACCTGCATATGCATTTATGTTTGAATCTCTTTAATAAATGAGTACTATCCAAGAAATATATTAGTTAAACGTCTTTTCTTTGAATTGAATCTAATTTGTTTTACGCATTTCATGTTTTGTTTGAACGAAAAATTGGAAATTTAGGGAATGGTTGAACTATTTTATATTAGGAATAATTCCTTCAAACCCCCTGAACTATAACGATTTTTGAACACCATCCCTAAACTTTGTAAATAAGCACTTTGCCACCTAACATTTGTCAACCTGTTCGAGTTGCCCACTGAAAATTTTTCGGCCAAAAAATTGTCGGATTTTTTTTTCAGAGTCTTCTTCTCGTCAAGACGGTTCCGGTAGTGGTGACGGTATCGAAAAATTCAAAGCCATTACACGAAAAACTTAGTTTTAATTTGTCGAATTTGCAAAAAATGTGATGAACACCTTTAAGTGTTCTTCATTTTTTCTGGAAATTCGACGAAATAAAACTAAATTTTTCGTGTAATGACTTTGAATTTTGCGATACCAACACCAATATCGGATCCCTCTTGATGAGTAAAAAAGTCGATTAGGATAAAAAAAAGATCGACAAAAAATTCCCGGCAATCCGCGGCGGCATAGTGGCGGGTTGGCAGAATTTTTTGCCGAAATTCCTAATTTTGGACTCAATATTCTCCTCGTCGTAAAGGTTCCGCTAGTGGTGACGGTAGCGGAAAATTTAAAGCTATTACATGGTAAATTTAGTTTTAATTCCTCGAAATTTTGAAAAATGTGATGAACACCTTCAAGTGTTCTTCATATTTTTCGGAAATTCAACGAATTAAAGCTAAATATCCCGTGTAATGACTTTGGATTTTGCGATACCGTCACCACTAACGGAACCGTCTCGACGAGGAGAAGATTTTGAAAAACAATTAACGATTTTGTGGTCGAAAAATTGCCATGGGGCAACTCGAATAGGTGCGCAAAGGTTAGGGAGTAAAGTGCTTATTTATAAAGTTTAGGGGGTGTTGTCCAAAAGTCGCTATAGTTCAACGGATTTGAAGGAATTCTCCATTTATATTAACCCCTTGTACATCAAATAAGTGAACATAAGAATAGAAAATATTTTTTATTGATATCAATTTCTAATAACTAATTGAGTTAAGATTACTAAGGTGGTGTTTGTAAACTCTTCTCAAAAAATAGGAGTTCCTAACTTAAGCTTAAACTCTAAAATTAGCTTTAAGCCGTAAGTTGAGAGTGTGAGAAAAAATGGCTAAAATCTACTCTTTTTATATTAGAGCGTTGCAAAATAAAAAGTGATTTTTGTGATTATTCAATGAAATGACTGCAATACCTATAATATATACATTATCAGTATCTAGATGTGTTACAGTAATATCTAATGCAACAAAAACTGTTCATAGCATAGTCATAATTACTAATAAAAAAAACTCTTTATAGATATGGTTACAAAAATTACACGATTATGTGATTTATTTTGGTAGATTTATACTTTTAGATTTGCAGCAATATGACGTAATTACTACATAAGAAGTTTCGGCTTTAAATAGTAAAACCTTTATGAACAAGCACAACAAGAAGTTCACGAGAGAAATAATCACTCATATGATAAATAAAAAATTGAAAGAGGTAAAAATAAGATCTTGTATGTGTAAAAGGGAAGGATCGAATACTATTTTCCTAATTATTGTTAGAAATATGAATGTTATTGGTTAATAATAGATAAAGTATATAATGGTACATATATATTTAATTCAATTTAATAATGGCTACCATAAGCTAGAAGCAGGTTCATAGCAGCTTTAAGATTGTAGAAGTTTTTAGTTTAAAAAAAGTTTTCAATCCACATAAGCTATATTTTTAAACACCATAAACTGCTTAAATCAAGCTAAAAGCTAATTTTGACCTTTTTAATGAATTTGCAAACACATTCTAAGCATGCCTGGACTATATATATCTATATTAAATAATTCTTTCACTATAGGAATGCCTTCATATTGGAGGCATATATTGACCTCCAATATGGGCAAATTCGCCTTCAACCAAAGAGATTGGAGGTGAAAATGGGCCTCCAACAAGTTGCATGTTGTATGTCTACTTGTAAGCAGCAGCTTGAGAGAAATCGCCTTCTAGCATTTTGCGTGACTACAGGCGCGTAAGAGGTCAATATTCGCCTCCTATCTCTTTGTTCCAACAATTTTAAAAACAAAGAAAATTAAATTAAGCTTAATTTAATTAGAGAGTCTACAGGCGATTGTTTTCCCCCAATCTTTTATGTTTATTAAAAAAACATAAATGAATCAAAGTTTAATAAAAAAAGGAAAAATAAATAAATTAGGGTTTGCAGGCGATTGTTCCTCCTCAATCTCTTATTATTATAAAAAAAACATAAATAAATTATGAGTTTGCAGGCAATAATTCGCCTACAAACTTTTGCAACTTTCTAAAAACAAAGCGGCAAATATTGTCTGCTTTTTTCCCCCCCAAAATTAAATATCATATTGCCGCTTTTTTTCCCCAAAAGTAAATACTCCATTCCACTTAAATCATACACTTTTAGTTTTACATTAAAATTTTGATTTTGTTTGAATGTTAATAACCACAGTACACATACAAAATGATATATATATTTACTAGACTATTAATCAAAAATACAAAAAATTACTAAACAAAATGTTATGCAAAGTATCTCATTCCAAAATAATTTGCAATTTACTCACTGGCCAGATCCTTCTACAGAGTGAGATTCAGATGACTATAAGATCCTCCAACTCCTTTAGTTGTAGCTTGACATTGTGTCACCCTTCAGAAACTCCAAAAGTGACGGAGTATTGGCTCCTTAGTGGAAAAAATATCTCATACATTCATGTGAATTGAGCTTAGCATTTGACTTTATATCGTTAAACTGACATTTAACATATTAATTACAGAAGATATTACATATCAAGTGGCAAGGAACATTCGAGGCTTCGACTATGGCAGAGAGTGCAGTCTCATTTCTTCTCGACAACTTCTCAAGCTTGCTCCAAAGCGAGATAAACCGTCTGAGAGGACTTGGACCGGAAGTCAAGTCTATTCTCGATCAATTAGAGCAAATGAGAGCGTTCCTTAGAGTTGCTGATTCCAAAGAACAAGATGATCCTCAGCTCGAAGTATGGACAAGGCAAGTGCGTGAGATAGCTTATGACTTTGAAGATGTTCTTGACGAATATAAGCTCCTAGTTGCAAATCATAGGACAAATGGATTCACAGCTTGCATCACAAAAATCTATGGTTGGATAAAAGGATTAAAACACCGCCGCGAAATTGCTTCACAAATACAAACAATCAAGTCAAGAGTAGAGAATGCTTCCCAAAGTTATGAAAGATACAAGGACGTGTATCCTATCATGGATCAAGGTCCGACCTACGATGGTCGAGGGGATGCACTTTTACTCGAAGAAGGTGAGGTTGTGGGCATTGAAAATCCAAAGAGACAACTTTTTCAATGGCTAAAATCATCTGAGGGTGGACTCAAAGTCATTTCGGTAGTAGGCATGGGAGGGATGGGTAAGACCACCCTCGTTAAAAAGATCTACGATGATAACTCATTGAAAGATGCTTTTCAGCACCATGTTTGGATAACTGTTTCAGAGTCATATAAGATTGAGGATCTCTTGGCAAAGATGATAAAATTGCTCGTTGAAAAAGTAAAGCAACCAACGCCTCCACCCCTGGAGTATATGAATGCCGATGAAATGAGAGAGTTTATCTATAAATTTCTCCAAGATAAAATTTATCTAGTTGTGCTAGATGATGTCTGGAAAATAGATGCCTGGGAAGCATTCAAATATGCATTTCCAAGAAGCATGGCTAAAAGTCAAGGCTGCATCATCATCACCACACGCTTTAATAGCATTGCAAACTCTGCTGGATCTGATGCCAAAAGCTATGTTTACAATTTAGCACCTTTAACTATTGAAGATTCAAAAATGTTGTTCTACAAAAGGGCATTTCCCAGGAACTCATGCCCTCTGCATTTGAAAGAAATCTCTGAGAGCATCTTAAAGAGATGCGGAGGATTGCCGCTTGCCATTGTTGTAATTGGTGGCCTCTTAGCTACTAAGAACAACAATATTCAAGAATGGGAAATGTTCAACCGCAGCATTGGTGATGAATTAGAAGGAGATAACTTAAAGAGATTGAAAAAACTAATCTCTCTTAGTTTCTATGACCTGCCATACTATCTGAAGTCGTGTTTCCTATATCTAAGCCTTCTTCCAGAAGATGCAGAGTTCGATAAAGATATAATGATCCGATTATGGGTTGCAGAAGGGTTTGTGCAAGAAAAACGAGGAAAGACAATGGAAGAAGTGGCAGAGGACTATCTCAATGAGCTTGCAAACCGAAGTCTAATTCAAGTAGTAAAGAAGCTTGTTGATGGAACAGTAAGGAATTTCCGTATTCATGACCTTTTACGAGAGTATATTATTTCAAAAACAAAGGGTGAAATTCTTGTTGTTGGCGACAGAGGAGATGTGAGGTGGCCTGACAAGATTCGCCGGATTGCACTTAATAATGCTTCATCCAACAACATGCAAGAGTCTTACACTTTTGAACATCTTCGTTCGCTAATGTGGTTTAGTTCTGAAGATTCATCTGGTGAAGTAACTTTTCAGAAGGTATTGGGCAGAAGATGCAGGCTACTAACAGTGATGCTCTTAGCAAGAGCTCCATTGAAATCTATCCCAGACGAAGTTTTCAAGCTATATCATCTCAAGTATTTGAGTTTGCTATACACAGAGGTAGAAGTCATTCCAAAATCTATCAAAAATCTTGTCAATCTAGAGACCTTAGATCTTAATGATAGCTTGGTGATGCAATTGCCTATTGAAATTGTGAAGCTCAAAAAGCTTAGGCATCTAGTAGTGGGCGGATATTTATATACGGTTGTTTTTGGGGCAAAGTATCCAACTGGTATAGGGAGCCTGACATCCCTACAAACTCTAAAGCATTTGAGTGCTGAAGATGATAAGAAAGTTAGAGAAATAGGGAAGCTTACTCAACTGCGGGAGTTGGGCTTGGCAGATGTAAGAACAAATGTTGGAAATGACCTTTGCTCCTCTATTTCCAAGCTGTCAAGTTTACGAGAACTACATCTTAGTTCATTTAATCGCGAGGTGATTGACCTAGAACACCCTATGATGTTTGCTTCTAGTTTCCCATTTCTTCGAATTCTCCGTCTGGAAATGCGCTTACATAAGATACCTACTTGGGCACCTTCTCTCGTTGGGCTGACATTGTTGATCTTGGAATACAGTAGAATAATGGAGGATCAAGACCTACTCGAGCTAATTCAAGGTCTACCCAATCTCTTATCCTTGGAGCTGGTTTCAGCTTATGAAGGAGAGGGATTGACATTTAGAACTGGAGGATTTCAGAGACTCAAGAAATTGAAGTTAGTTGAGTTGGAAAAGTTGAGATGGGTGAAAGTGGAAGAGGGTTGTATGCCCCATCTCGAAAAGCTTTACATGGAGGACTGCAAATTGATGGCGGAGGTGCCGGAAGGCCTCCAGCATCTCCTCCATCTTCAAAATGCGAAATTCTTAGACATGTCTGAAGAATTTGTGACGAGAGTCGATCAGAAACGAAAAGGAAAGAAGTGGGAGCTCGGCCATGTTTCCAAACTGGTCGTGCATTGAGTCAAATACCAAGTATGGGTAAGCAGCAGCTTCTCAATGAGTTGTTTCTTTTCATTTTTTATTTTGATAGATAGATAAGGTTTATTGAAACAGTTTCATAACTTCTCTTTCTTCTCTTTTTAATACCCTCAGGTTTTCAATTGAGAGAAGAAAAGTTTATGATCTTGGGGTGGAGGAAGTAATAAAAACTGAAGAAATACATCGTGCTTTTCTCCCAAGATAGATAGATTTAGCTTATGAAGTAAATCTATAAGCTATAATCTATGCCGCATCTCGAAGAGGAACTTGAAGGCCTCCAACATCTGATGTGTGACATTCACCAACACGTCTGATAACTTTGTGAGCAAACATAAGAAGTTGGAGCTCAACCATGTTCCCGAAGTGGGCATTTATAGTAAGATGGGTAGTGAAACGATCAAAGAGTAGATGCTTATTGAAATCTAGTTAATCTGGCATCATTAGTCCTCTGTTTATGAAATGGTTTCTCAATGTTTTTTTTTCTTTCTTTCTCTTCATTTTTATTTAGAATTTATTGCAACCTGTACTTTGAATGGTGAAAACTGAAGATTGATGCCTACTTACGACTTCTACATTGAGCTTTATTTGTTTTGCAATTACACTAGACTTACTCTCAAAGAATAAAAAGCATTAACTAGATTGAAGCAAATGACTTCGTAAATTGCAATAAAAAAATGGTTATCATGATTCTTTGATAGGTTGAGAATTATAAAAGAACAAGGAAAATAAAAACATGGGTGATTGAGACGAAAAATATGATACAAAATATTCTAACAGCATCCACGAAAAACGTTTACTGCGAAAGAGAAAGGATCTTCCTCGAGGTTGGGTAATCAATCTTTTTGCACCCCAGTTAAGCAACCTCAACTAATTCGATCTTAAATAATTTGCGCTTTACTCTAGTAAATAAACAAGATAGTATTAGGAAGGAAGATACTACGGAATCTTCTTCCCCTGATTGTATACTCTTGTAGTTGTATATATATCCTTGTAATTCACTTTACTAATTACTCAATGAAATACCATTCCAAATAATTGTTTACATGGTATCAAGAGCATCAAAAAGATCATAAGATCAAATGATCCACCCTAATCTTCTCTTCAATATTTCGGTCGCCACCACCAACCCTCTTAAAAAACATTCTTCTCTCTTTTTGGCCGCCACCATCACAATGTCGACCGAATCGACCGCTTCCTCTGGCACTGCCCTAGACCGCAACCCAACCGCGGAACTCCCCACCGCACCACCAGCCCCCACCACGCTCATACACGTCACTCAATCCCACCACTTCCCTCTCAAACTTACCACTACAAACTACCTATCGTGGCGGCTCCAAGTTGTTTCACAACTCAACGGCCTAAACCTACTAGGCTACCTTCAGGGGTGGTTTCCATACCCTCCCCCATCCGACATCACCGGTTACACTTTGTGGTTCCAACAAGACTCGCTTCTCCTTGGTGCCCTCGTCGGATGCATCTCGGATGATCTGCTTCCTCTCATCCACAATGCCACTACTTCATCTAAAGCATGGGTTTGTCTCATGCACAACTTTGCACGCCCTGACCGCACACGTGTGATGGCGCTCAAATATGCCCTCAACTCGGCCACCATTGGATCCCGCTGCGTCACAACCTTTCTCACTAACATTAAGGCCAAGGTTGACGAGATAGCGATGCTTGATCGCCCTATCCACCCAGATGATGTTACTCTCTATTTCCTAAACGGACTTGGCACGGCGTACAGGGACATCACCACATCCACCCGCCTTCGACAGAAATCCCTCACCTTTGCCGAGTTACATAGTGCGCTCGTCTCCCATGAGGAGTACCTTCGGCGCTTAGATCAGGCCACCACCACCCTTTTGCCTACGGCCAACACGGCGGCTCATCACCATGCACCACGCAACTTCGCTTCTTATCAGCCCAACCGTGCCCCCCAAACTCGTTATCGTGGCTATCATAACTCCCGTGGCCGCCACTTTCGCGGTCGCATTCTAGGTAACAATCACTCCATGACAAATTCCTCCAATACTCATGATTCTAACGTGCAATGTCAGATCTGCGGTCGCCATGGCCACACCGCACCGCGATGCTACCAACTCAGGTCCATCACCGCCACGGCTAATGCCGCCTGCACCCCGCAGCCAACCCAACACTGCTACGGCAATGGAGGTTGGCTTGTTGATTCTGGAGCATCCCACAACATCACTCCGGATCTCAACACATTGAACTACCACTCGGAATATGATGGAACGGACGAGGTTGACATAGCTGATGGACATGGTATGGAAATAACACATGTTGGTTCTTCTGAATTAAAATTTCCACCACACACGTTTACTTTATCCAATGTTTTGAGGATTCCCTCGTCTCAACATAATCTTTTATTCGTGCATCGATTTACGAAAGATAATAATGTGTCTATGGAATTCTTTCATGATTATTTTGTCATTAAGGATCAACCGTCGAGGGATTTGTTGGCGAAGGGGCTTTGCAGTGATGGTGTGTATCACATTCGGCCTCCCTCATACTATATGAAGTCCGCTGCTCGTTTAGCTACCTTGGGAGTCCGAACCACGTTTCACACTTGGCATTCCCGTCTTGGTCATCCGGCCTCCAAGACCAGTTCGTCTTTAATATCGTCATTTAAATTACCGTTGAACACTACTTCCTCTGCGCATGACTTATTTTGTGAATCTTGCCAAGTCTCACCGTTTACCTTTTATGGACTCTTCGTTTACTGCCTTACATCCATTACACTATATTTTTGCGGACGTTTGGGGTCCCACTGTAACCTCGCTTGATGGATTTCGTTATTATGTGATTTTTGTGGACTTATAGACTCGCTATTGTTGGTTATTTCCATTGGTCCCTAAATCACAGGTTTATGATATTTTTATCCACTTCAAGCCATTGGTGGAAAAACAATTTTCTCAAACCATCAAGAATTTTTACAGTGATAACGGCGGTGAATTTCTGGCACTTAAATCCTTTTTTGCAAAATCGGGCATAAGCTGGTTAACAACTGCACCTCATACGCCACAACAAAATGGGATTTCTGAACGTCGTCATCGCCATATAGTTGAAACGGGTAGGGCACTATTACATCATGCCAAATTACCGCCTATCTTTTAGTCCGTTGCCCTTCAAACGGCCGTCTATCTCATTAATCGAATGTCGTGCTCCGCTATTGGCAATTTGTCACCATTTTAGAAACTATTTGGGTCTTCCCCGAATTATCTCAAATTACATGTCTTTGGGTGTCTTGCTATCCATGGCTAAGACCGTATGAACCGGGCAAACTAAGCATCCCGTCATGACCAGGCTTATTTCTTGGGTACTCGACTTCACAAAGCGCTTATAAATGTTGGGACACTCTGACCAACAAGATATTTATCTCACGCCATGTTCGCTTTTGTGAGGACAAGTTCTCGTCGCATGAGGCCAAGCTCGTGACCCCTGCACTTGAGCCGCCACCTTGCCCGGCCCCTCAGCCATCTCCGGGCCCGTCCTTGTTCACCGCCACCAGCCCACCAGCCCAGCGGTCGGCCCAACGCAAACCATCTCCCAACCCACCAGCCCATCGGATGGCCATGCACAATCCAGCGCCCAGCACACTAGCCCCGCGGACGGCCCAGCGCGCTCCAGCACCCCGATCACCAGCCCAGCGCTTGGCCCAGTGCCCAACTCCCAGGCCGAACGCTTGGCCCAGCGCGATCCCGCGCCAAGCCCAACGCCCGACCGCTTGGCCCAGCATTCCTCACCACCCGCTTTCACGGTCATCCCTACTTCCGAGCCGCTCATTGCACCAACTGTCCCGAACCGTTCTCAGCCCGAATCATGTCATCCTATGATGACTCGGTCTAAGAACAACATTTTCAAGCCAAAGCTGGTCAACCTTTCCACCAAGTATCCGCTTGCCATATCTTCTGAGCCAACCACTATTTCTGATGCTCTCAAGATTCCGCAATGGCGTGATGCCATGTCCTTGGAAATTAATGCGCTTCTCCAACACGGGACTTGGGAACTCGTTCCTGCTCATCGGGCCTCCAATATTTTTGGGTGCAAATGGGTCTTCCGTATCAAACGCAATCCCGATGGCTCCATTGACAAATATAAAGCCCGCCTGGTTGCTAAAGGCTTTCACCAACGGCCTGGCGTTGACTATACTGACACTTTCAGCCCTCATGTCAAGCCTGTCACTATACGCCTTGTTCTCTCACTTGCCGCTGTGAACTCTTGGCCCATCCGTCGACTTGATGTGAGCAACGCCTTCCTTCACGGTGATCTCACTGAAGAGGTTTTTATGGAGCAATCCCCGGGTTTCATTGACGAAGCTCGACCTTCCCACGTATGTCATCTTCGGAAATCCATATACGGGCTCAAACAAGCTCCCCGTGCTTGGTTCCAGGCTCTCCGAGATGCCCTTCTTCCACTAGGATTTCTTCAGTCTAAATCCGATACCTCTCTATTCATCCTTCGTCGTGGTATATGTGGACGACATTATCTTCACTGGCACGGACCCTAACCTTATCTCGTCCCTTATCCGTCGTCTTCAGTCATCCTTTGCCATCAAGAATCTTGGTTCCCTCTCCTACTTTCTCGGCATTGAGGCTTTGTCATGTAAGGAAGGCCTTCTCCTCTCCCTGCCCAAGTATATCAGTGACATCCTTCATCGCCATCATATGGAAGGTGCCAAGACTGTCTCCACTCCTATGGCCTCCAATGTCGATTCGACCTTTCGGGACTCTTCGCCTGACTACGATCCTAGCTTGTATCGTCAAGCCATTGGTGAACTTCAGTACCTTGCTCTCACCCGCCTGGACATCGCTTTCCTAGTCAATCGTCTTGCCTAATTTGTCTCCAAGCCCACCGAGGTACATTGGGCCGGGGTCAAGAGGGTCTTACTGTACCATAATGGTACTATAACTCATGGTCTTCTTATCCGGCGTGACTCTCCTCTTACTCTCCGTGGTTACTCTAATGCGGACTGGGCCGGTGACCCTATTGACCGCTCCTCTACCACGGCCTTCATCATTTTTCTAGGCAACACTCCGATCTCTTGGAGCTCCCGCAAGCAACGGGCCATAGCTCGATATTCGACCGAGGCCGAATATTGGGCCCTCGCCACCACAACATCGGAATTTGGATGGATTCAAAATCCTATGTCTGAACTTCACCTCTCACCACCATCGCCTCCGACCATCTACTGCGACAATATTGGTGCCACTCATCTTTCTCTACATCCTGTCCTCCACTCACGGATGAAGCACATCGCTATTGATATTCACTTCGTTCGGGATGTCATCTCCAAATGACTCCTACGTGTATCACATATCAGCACTCATGACCAACTCGCCGACATCCTCACGAAGGCCCTCCATCGGATGAGATTTATCTCCTTACGTTCCAAAATTGCCTTAGCCGATGGAACGACAATTTTGAGGGGGCGTATTAGGAAGGAAGATACTACGGAATCTTCTTTCCCTGATTAAGGGATTCTAGTCTATCGTTACCATACTTTGATAGTTATCTTTACCATACTTAGATAGAAGAATCTTTCCTTATTGTATACTCTTGTAGTTGTATATATATCCTTGTAATTCACTTTACTAATTACTTAATGAAATACCATTCCAAATAATTGTTTACAGATAGTTTAGTGTTTCAGTCAAACTGATGGAAACCTCAATATGAACCTAAGAAAATAGTCAGAATTCTTAATATCTACCATTCATGTCAGTGTGGTTTTCAGTGACCTGCAGGGTATGATAGCTTGGTCCTTCAAGATGAGGCTTTCGCAAAGATTATGTTCTTCAACCATGTAAAGAGACGTCTTAACAGTCTTTTCATCAAATAGTCAAGAATATATCTGAATCCGATAATCCGCGCACATTTAAAAAATCAGAACCAATTATATTTTAGAAAGGCTCGGAAGCTTCAAAACAGCGATCGAACTACTAACTGATACACAAGCAGCATCAAGATTAATTACTCTGCCCAAGCTAGACCAAAAAACGGAATCAACATCAACTCTTGATTCTTCCTTGTATAAATAAATTTATTCGAGAAAAGCCGACAGCAAAATATGAAAAGAAGCTGTGGTCATGTTAGAAAGTGATCCCATGCTTTTCAATGATGCAATTCTCTGTTCGAGCAGAGTAAAAGCACTGTTTTTTTCTTCTCGAAGTTGTATTTCTCTTTTGAAGATCGATCCCATGGACACATATAATAGAACATTTCTATTAGATATTGATATGGTTATTTTCCGTATTGGGCCGGCCCATGGGCTAGGCCCACATTTTGTCTATATCGGGGATGTTACCCGATATGCATATCGAGAATGGCATTCGATATGGTACAAGGCAGAATCTATAAATACCCCATCCCGCATACCTAGACTAACACAATAATTACTACCTAACCTGCCTACTGATATCGAATAGACATATTCGATATCACCTTCGACGTATCTCCTACATCAAGTCACACGTCACATCCGACATCAATCCCGACCTGACCTTCCACATCACATCCGACGTATCTTCGACATTGCACCCGACATATCCCCGACGTCACCGATGACGTCACTTTCGACGTCATTCGTGGTATCAGGTTGGACCTTCAGTCCCCAGTATCTGGTGTTCCGGAAAAAGGTCGTCCTATAACTAGCATTAGTGATAAGAGATATAGTTTGTAATAGAATCGTAACATTGTACTTGTAATATCCCACCTCCTTATATAAATACGATCTATTATCAAATTAGCGGCACCGTCTATGGGAAGACCAGTTCTCGAGATTAGAGGGTCACAGGGTAATCAAAAAATGAAGAGACCGCAGAAGGCGAAGGAGACAAGTCAGAAGAAGAAGAGGAAGACAGTTGTAGGTCTTAAGAAGACAGAGGCAAAACCGTCCACTGAATTCTCCAAGAGGGAGAAGGCACTTTTACCATTTCTGAATGAGCCGAAAATATAACTCGTTGGAGATTTCATTACTATCAAAATCGACCTCGATTGGTCAGACCACACCCTACAGATTGGAGCGATGATGTCACCCGATATAAGGACCACATTAGCGGAATGTTTAAGGAGAAACGTTGACATATTCACATGGTCTGACTCGAATTTAAAGAGAATTGACCCCAAAATCATCGTGCATAAGTTGAATGTTGATCCCCGGGCCAAACCAGTGAGGCAAAAGAAAAGGAACTTCAGTAAGGAAAAGAACGAGGCAGTCGAGAAATAAGTGGTTGAGAAGCTTCTGGCAGGCCATATCTATGAGATAAGTTACTCCGAGTGGCTTAGTAACATTGTATTAGTTTTGAAGAAAGAGGTTGAGTGAAGAATGTGTGTGGACTACACCGATTTGAACAAGCATTGTCCGCGAGACCCTTTTTCCCTGCCAAGAATAGATCTCCTTGTGAACTCGACGACGAGATGTGCTTTGTTCAATTTCGTTGATGCAAAGAGTGGTTTTCATCAGATCTTCATGGCAACAATGGATCAACCAAAAACGGCTTTTGTTACAGATATTTGAATTAAGGAATGAAGGCGCTACCTTCCAAAGACTAGTGGCCAAGATGTTTTATGACATGATTGGAAAATCCATGGAGGTTTACGTAGATGACATGCTGATCAAGAGTCTGAAGGCTCAGGATCATGTGAAGCACTTGGAGCAATCCTTTGGGATAATGAGGAACAATGAGATGAAGCTCAACCCCAAGAAATGAACATTTGGCGTTCCGGCGGGAAAGTTCTTGGGTTACATGGTGAATGAGAGGAGAATCGAATCTAACCCCGACAAGATTCAGGCAGTGATGAGCTTACCCTCACCACGATTAGTGCGCGACGTACAGTGTTTGGTTGGGCGTATAACAATTTTGGGACGGTTCATTGCAACCTCAGCAGAGAAGAGCCTTCCTTTCTTCAAGGTTTTGAAAAAGGCGACAAATTTCCAGTGGACAAATGATTGTGAGGTGGCATTCCAACAGCTGAAGATGTACCTAATGCCCCACGGTTATACCTAACAGTCTCGACCAATGCTATCAGCACAGTGCCGGTCAAAGATATAGGTGGCAAGCAACTGCCTATTCACTATGTTACCCGTGTGCTTCACGGCGCAGAAAATATCTATTTGCAAATCGAGCTATTCGCCTTGGCAATAGTAATAACGGCACGAAAGTTGAAGCCGTACTTTCAGTCACACCCCGTAACGGTTATCACAGATAAACCACTCCGGCAGATAATGGCAAGCTCAAAAACCTATGGGCGATTGGTTAAATGGGCAATAGAGCTAAGCGAATTAAGGATAAAATATCGCTCCAGGAACGCCATCAAAGCACATGTCTTGGCAGATTTTATGGCAGAAACGTTAGGAAATAGCGTGGACTACTCTTCCAGCCACATCTTTACTATAGCACAGGACCCGAGACCTAGTGCCCGGCATTCGGCATGGCTGTTGCATGTGGACGGATCATCCACCACCAACGGTGGGGGCGCGGGAATCCGCCTGGTTTCGCCGGACCGCAGAGAGTTCGATTCCCGCGCCCCCACCGTTCGGGAAAAAATCACGTTTGGTACCTTATTTTGACCTCTGTTTTCTTTTGGTACCTTAACTTGTCCAGCCTTTTTTTTGGTACCCTATGTTTTGAAATTTCATCAAATGTAGGACCCCCGCAGCGGAGCCCCAAAATTGCCACCCCAAATGTCTACGTGGACCGCTGTTGACTCTTAAAATCTCAAGTTTGAATTTTTCCTTGCCACATGGTTATGCTAACTAGATTAATGAATAAAAAAACAAAAAAAAATAATTAAATCCTATATTCACAGTTTCTAGTTTTAAATTTCTTTATAAATAACTTTACTATATAAATTTTAAAAACTTATTATATAATCTTGTTTTAACAAAATAAGTTTTATAACTAATGAATTTTAAAGAAAAATAAAAAAATTAAAACAAAAACAAGTCAAAAAAAGTTATAACTTTAAAATCTATAACTATTTACTATTAAATCTTTATAATATTTATAAATCTTTGTAATTAACATTAAAGTTATAACTATTAAATATATAACTATTATAAATATAAGTTATTTTTTTCAAAAAACAAAAAAAAAACTCAAATCTAAAAATTGATTAAAAAAAATACATCATCTTCAACAGCTCCCCAGTGCGCAACAGATAAGTATTTCTAGCCATTGAATACACGCAGGACGTTGAAAATGCACCGGTTGTTGTGGATGCAAACAATGCATCAAATGATTTGTTGATGCTACCGGGGCTGGAGAATCATGAGATGGTTGTTGCGAACAATAGTAAAGGGATAGCCCAAAGACATATTTGTGCAATTTATGAAATAAGATTGTTTAGTCCCCCCCCTATGCCTTGGAAGCCATAAGTTCCACCACAAGAGACAAGAGAAAAACAGCTCCGTGAAGAATCACTTTTAGCAATGGTTTTGTAGGGTTTTTTTTACTTTTGGTACCCAAATTTGGCACCTTTTCAATATTGGTACCTTAAGTTGTCACCTCTCCAAAATGGTACCTTAAGTTGTCTCTCATCAAAATATTTAATCCCACTGTGCCTATATTTTTGCATTTTTGCCTCAAAACTTTATACAACTACACTAACACCCTAATATTTTTTAAATAACACATATTTGATCCTCCAGCGATAATATGGGGATATTTTCAATTTAAGCTCAATTTAAATTATGTTTTATATTTTTATTGTAATTATATAAAAACTTATATATAACTATTTGGTAAAATTAATATATATAATAATAATAAAGCTATATATATAGATAATAATAATAAACCTATATATAACTATTTATAAATAATAAATATTTTAACAATATATAAAAAAATAGAAAAAAAGTCATCTTCATCCCGTACCCACCCCAACCCCCCACCCCCCCGGCCGCCGCCGCCGTCACCACCCTACGACCCTCTACCCCGCCCCCGTACCATTTTGGAGAGGTGACAACTTAGGGTACCAATATTGGAAATGTGACAAATTAGGGTACCAAAAGTAAAAAAAAACCTGGTTTTGTATGAACAATATGAGAAGCTAAAGCGCTAATGGCGCCCCAGGACCTTCAATAAGAAGCAAGGTTTAGCAACCCATCGCTGGTTTTGCCAAAAGAAGAAAAAAAATGATTGTATCTAGAATTTAGATCTTGTTGTAGTATGATCATTAATTTATTGACTAATTTTTGCCAAATTAAAGAATACTATGCGCCATGCTTTGTGTTTTGTTTCGGTTGGGAGATTCTAAATTGAACTATTTAGTATTATCCCCAAAAGGTGCCCTCAATATTTTAATATCAATCTTAATTAAGTGACATATATTTACTCCCTAGCTAGAGGTTGTAGTCTCTTACATTGATCTTAATTATATTCTCGCAATGTTTTGAACATTCTGATTATAGAATATATTTTAATAATATTTTCTCTCTTCGCTTTTCATCATAATAATACTCAACTTGATAATATGTGATATATTTAAGAAAGAAAAAAAGATCCACGTATATCCATAATTTTCTTTCACAGACACACAAATTGCATTTCTAAAATAATGCAATATCAAGTATACTTAGTAACTGTTAAAACACAGACCTGTACAAATTAAATTTGGAGAGACTCATTATTAACCCTTACAAATTTTCTATCGGACATTTTTCCTTTTTCTCCCAGAATACTTAACATTTTCGTTTTGGTTGTTTTGTCCTAATTACTACTCACACCAAATCCCCATCCCTTGTTGTGTGTATATATACAGTATACTTATTTGCATCAACACTCACATTTCTGATTTTTACTCGTCTCTAGTTTTGAGTATATTTTTTCTCTAAAGTTTTGTTTCTTTACGCACTGTTTTTGCATTCTTTCTCAAGGTTCGCTTCTTAAAGAACGGTTTTGGCATTCTTTCACATGGTAAATGCTAGTCTTTTACAGTATTCAATTATGTTCGAACAAATAACAAATCAGAATTCAGAATTTGCTACATCAGTTTTAGATTTCGCTAATTATAACCTTTTTTGTCTTCTTTTTTATTTTATCTTGTATGTGTTTATCTATGTGCTAACAAATTACAACATTTATTGTTTTTTACAAGTCCTGACTTCCTCCATTATTATATCTCTTAAATACATATTTTTGTTTTGTTTTGTTTATCTTTTTATTTTACGTTTTTTGTATGGTTTCTACGCAGTTCAAATGGATCATCAGCAGCATGCAATTGTCTTATACCAGGCCGGAGGACATGTAGCGGAGATAGAATCTCATCTTCTTCCAGTGCGCAACAGATAAGTATTTCTAGCCATGGAATACAGGCGGAACGTTGAAAATGCCCCGGTTGTTGTGGATGCAAACAATGCATCTAATGTTTGTTGATGCTACCGGGGCGAGAGAATCATGAGATGGTTGACAACAGTGAAGGGGTAGCCCAAGGCCCAAAGACATATTTGTGAACTTTTTGCAATAGGATTGTTTAGTCCCTGATGGTGTAATTTAGGATTGGCCCAATATAACATTATTGGGCCAGCCCATAAGCGCATCGAATGGACAGAATTCGATGCGCGCATCGAATCAGCAGTATAATCCTTCCTTGTTGGGCCAGCCCAATAGCGCATCGAATACATCCGATTCGATGCGCATATCGAACAACGATGATTCGATGCGCCTTTCTATATTGGAGTGTGGGCTCCACGGGACGGGTTCTATAAATAGCCCGTCCCCTTGTGTTCAAAGGGACTTTTTCAAGATCTGAACCAACTCAGCACAGTCAGCATCGAACCAGCCCAGTTCGACACGAGTCATATCAAATTCTCCCCATTCGACACGTACCGAATACGGTGTTTCTACTCGAGACCTAAGTATGCATCGAATTTGACATCTACAAGACGTCTCGAATTCGATACCTTCCAGATTGGTTTTCACTCAGCGATAACAGAACCGTATCGAATTGAACCCCGTTCGACACGTCAGCATCGAATACTTGAAATTCGATACGCATTATTAACATTGTAATTTAGTTTTTCTATTTAGAAAGCTTGTATTAAGTGTTCCGGACCAAGCTAGTTCGTTAATAATATTGGATAGCATTGTTTTATCTCATTTTGTACAATTTATCGTGTTCTATTACCGTGACGAAATAAGACCAAAACATTGGTGCCGTCTTTGGGAACACGAATTATATTAGCTTGATAGGTAGTATGACTAGAATGACCAGATCTCAGAGTAAAGCTCTAGAAGGAAATACGGGAGAAGATCGACCGGATACACCTGAATGGAACATGCCAGATATTGTTGGACCGTCTGCAGCACCCCCAGCAGTACCAACTCCGGCCAGGAAAGAGAATCAAGGACCTCAAGCCGAGGAAGTACCCAATAACGAAGCCGATGCAATTGGAGCTTCAACGACGAGTGCCACAATCCCGAATAAATTGAAAAATGAATTAATGGCAATGATAAAAGCCGTAGTGACTGAAGCACTCACTCCAGCGCCTCCCGCTATGATACCATCTCCTGTTGAATATTCTGAGAACTTGAGAGAACAAGGTTCAGCTATCCGAAAGCAGAAGGGAAAAGAAAAGGAAAAATCTCAGCAAGACGACCGAAGAAGTAGACATACTTCGGAGGGAACAAGGAGCAAAGAGAAATCCATTCATGAAGAGCGGGGAAAGAAGCTAGTATCTGATGAGATACAATCAAAAAGGCATCATGAGAAGAGACAAAAGGAAAAAGAGGCAGAAGGTGTTGTTGAGCGAGCAAGAAGAGAAGACAAAAGACGTTCAGAGAGCCATGATTCCAGAAAGGAACGGGATGAGGAAGAGAATCGAAGAGAGGAATCGAGAAGAAGAAAACATAGAGAGGACAGAAGACAGTCAGGAGGTTATGATTTACATGGCAAGCATAACATAGTGAGCAGAAATGTTGCAAGATTGGAAAAGGGGAAAGCAACAGCTGAGACTCAAACAGTAAGGGAGGACAGTCTTGTAAATCGCAGTGCTTTTTGCCGAGAGATAGAGTTGGAGATTCTGGGGCAAGGAGATAAAATCCCGGAACTGGAAACATACAATGGGAAATCTGATCCTCGAGATCACCTGTTCAAATTGGATAGGAAATTGTCCCTTTACGGTTTCAAGGACAATATGCAAGCCAGGATATTTGCAACGACTTTATCAGAAGTAGCTGTAGATTGGTTCAATCGAATTCCTCCTGGACAGATTAAAAGCTACGCCCAGTTGAGAAAAATGTTCGAGGACCAATTTTCTAGTCAATCTAGACTGGTTTTGGATCACTCCCATTTATACACGATGAAACAAGAAGTTAATGAAAGTCTGAAGGATTTCATAAAACGTTTCAATACAGAGCTCTTGAGGATTGATAGCCCGACGGGAGAGATGGTTGCAAGTATACTATTTCGAGCAACTACCAACACCATGTTTGGTGGAGACTTACTGAAACTAAAACCCACCACCATTGAACAAATCAACAAAATAGCCCAAGATGTGGTTCATTTCGAGAAAATGATGGCGACCAAAGTTCCTAACAGTGGGGTTGTGAGAGATAGAGAAAGAGGCAGAGAAGATCATAATCGCAACAACAGGAACAAAAATTACAAAAGGGATAGTTCACCGAGAAGGTACACGCCGTTAAATGCCAACATCATGGCAGTCTTTGGGGCAGCAAAGAAGACAGGATGGCTGAAGGATCCCAAGCCAATGAGGGAATCTAAAGCCACGATGTTTTCAAGTCAATTCTGCAAATATCATAATCAGAAAGGACATGAAACAGAGGATTGTATAAACCTAAAAGATGAAATAGAACGGTTAATAAAGGATGGCAAACTCGTTGAGTTTGTTAAAAAGGTACAAGAACAGGAGAACCATTTCAACCGGAAGAGAACTCCATCTCCAAGGAAGGATAAACTGAGGATGATTGATGAACCGCAACTTTTCCAATATCCTCAGATCGAAGATGGGAACGCTAGGAAAGGGATGATAAATATGATATCAGGAGGTCCTGTTGGTGCGGATTCCACCAATGGTCGAAGGAAGATCACAAGAATGGTTGAATCAGATAATTTTGTGGACATGGCCAGTATACTGAGAATCGAGCAGATGCCGCATGAAGAAATCACATTTTCTACAACGGATTTGAGGAAGTTGAGTCCACAAGCTTTACAGATGTCAAACTTGAATTGCCCCTTGGTGATTACAGTGGATATAGCTAACTACAGAGTCACTAAGATGTTGGTTGATCATGGGAGTTCAGTAAATGTGTTGTTTAATTCTACGCTAATCAAAATGGGTTTGAATGATCATGCGTTAGAACCAGTAAGGACATCTCTTCATGGTTTTGGAGGTCCATAAATAATACCACTTGGAATGCTCAAGCTACCAACTTCATTGGGAACAGCACCACAGAGGAAGACGCTTATGGAGGATTATGTGATCGTTGATATGCATTTTGCGTACAATGGTATCATAGGAAGACCTGCACTCAATAATTTCCGAGCGTTACCTTCAACTTATCATCAAATGGTGAAGTTTCCAACTTCTAGCGGCACAGGAGAGGTCATAGCAGATCATATCGAAGGATGGAAATGCTACGTAACTTCACTCAGGACTGGGCCACAACAAGAAGAAGCAGCGGCAAGGGTACTGCCTCCAAGGCATATGGAGCATATCGATTAAAGATTCTGCTTCAATTGACCAATGTTTTTTAACATTTTGAATATTTTGAACAAGTTTTTATTCGTTCTCCCTGCTATAACATGCATGAGAGACAAGAATGTATGAACTTAAAACAGGTACCCCAAGTCATGAATCTGGAGGACAGCACTGGAAGTCATGCAAATGAGCAATGATCAAAGCTCAATTCTATCTACATAAGCTAATTTGAACTATTCAAAGAAGATTATGTTCGATTATTTGATTTGCGTGAGTTTTATTTACTTTTTATAATATAATCAGTGCAGGTTTGAGAAATCAGGAGAACGGAAACTCTGCCTCAGAGTGGCACGAGATACCGAAGATTCCTAGAGAAATCAGGAGAACGGAAACTCTGCCCCAGAGTGGCACGAGATACCGAAGATTCCTAGAGAAATCAGGAGAACGGAAATTCTGCCCCAAAGTGGCACGAGATACCGAAAATTCCTAAAGAAGTCTGGAGAACGGGAACTCTGCCCCAAAGTGGCACGAGATACCGAAAATCCCAAAAAGAAACCAGAACAACGGAAACTCTGTCCCAAAGTGGCACGAGATACCGAAAATCCCAGAAGAAGTTATAGGGACGGAGACTCTGTCCCAAAGTGACACGAGATACCGAAAATCCTTAAAGAAATCAAGAAAACGGAAACTCTGCCCCAAAGTGGCATGAGATAGCGGAATAAGTCTAAGATGACACAAGAAATGAAACTCAGCCTAGAAGTGACGTGAAATGCCGAAAGAGGCTGAGGGCGAGAAATAAGAAGAAGCTTAGTAAAAATGCTCCAAATGTAATGAATAGACACTACATATGAAGTGGTAAGGGTTACAAATTTATGTTTCAAAAAACATAAACAAACTCTTAAAAGATTAACAATGATAAAGCAAAAAGTTTAAACATTATGTCCAAAGCGACGAATAAAATATCCTTTCTAAATGGTATAAAATTTTCAAAGAACAATAAGAAATCATCAAGTTGTCAAAATAAAGTAAAGGACCGAGATAAGAAATTGAAATAAAAGACAACGGTTGTTATCCCAAAAATTAAGCAACTGATATTAAATAGTTTCAAACACATCGGAGCGACGCAGCGCCATACACAAATTAAATTAATAATAAAATTGTTCATAAACAAGAAAATAGCAAAAACAGCCTTAGCCGCATTCAGTCTTCTTCCTCATCCTCAGAGTAGGGATATGGTTCAGGCATCTCGAGCGGTGGTGATAGACCCTTGAAATAAGATCCTCCTTGTTCAACAATGAGGCAAAATCGTCAGGTTCTGCAGGATCAGACGCTCGAGGAGGCAATTTCTCACGGTTTGGGCCTAAAGATAGATCTAACCACTCTGGCTCGAATTTACCACGAACGTACGTTGTAGCATAAAACTGATGCACTGTCAGAGCCTGAGCATTTCGAGCCACGTGATCGTCTCGACGAGCGCACATTTCTTGAAACGTACTGCCTCGGAGGAATTGTTCGGCGATATCCAATTTTTGCTCAACAGAAACCTATAAGAATTATATATTCAAATGATAACAGGTAGAGCAAATATGAAAATAACAAGAAATAACGTATAATCTACCTCTTCGAGGCCGCGCTGATAACCTTTGGCATCGGCGTTAAAGGCTTCTTGCTTAGGTGCACCAACCTCTAACTTCAGCTCAGTAATTTGCTGATTTAGATCTTCTTTGAGTTTTTCAGCCCTCTCTTGCGCTTCCTTAGCGGCTTGCAAAGCTTTCTCCTTGGCATCGAGAGCAGCTTGGAGAGCAGAATTGTCAGCACTGCTAGCTGATTCCTTAAACTCCATAAGGGCAGATACCATTGTGTCCACGAAGCCCCCCGCCTAACGATAAATGAGCGGTGAGAAAGAACTTACATAGTCAAATCAAAGAAAATACAACTCAAGCTTTGAGATAGTTACCGCTGACAGCAGATGCAGCGTATTGCGCTCTACCCTTTTCCTCTCGCCGTCAGAAATCGGCAGAGGAACTGCAAGACAAGGCAGCAATGCCCTCAAATGCTCAATGGCTTCAGCCTCAGAAAGCTCGTACCCGGCAGCCCGCGCACGAGGGTCTTGGCTAGGCCCGACCTCTGCATTTGGATCAGATGCATGAGCAGGAGCATTGGAGATACCTGGTCTGTCAGTTACTCCTACCGGAGAAGCAACCCTTTTGGTTTGCGACCCGCTTGGAGGCATCCTTCGCCTTTTGCGTTGGACAAGGTGTTCATTTTCATCACCTTGACCAGCTGCTGTGTTTTGAGATGCTTCAATACCCCCTTCAGTGGCATCAGGATCATTCCCCAATAATTCCTCGAAAGGATCGGCAGGAGGAATAGCAGTAGCAGCACTAGAAGCGCCGACAACTTTCTTTTTGCCTTTGCTCTTTCTTTTACGGGGAGGAGGAATTTCGGGCACGGTATCAGTCTGAGAGCTCGCTATATCGGCAGCCCACGCTCGGTTCATTCTGGCGTGGCGACTCATGAAGTATTTTTCTGCAACAAAAATAAATCGTTAAAATGCATAATGAACATAAACAAGAACATAAGAAAGATCAGATATATACCAAGGGTCATTTTTCCCTTGTATTTCACTGGAGACAACCCAGCCAAGGAAAGGACTCGGTTTTCAACGAGTTTTTTAACATCAAATTGATGTTCCCTAACTAAAGTGGGAATAAACTCGCAATTCCACAGGGTTATGGAAACTCCACTGGGAATTGTTACCCTTGCGCCAGTGAACCAGTCCCGGCGGAATCCCAAGAACTCGTTTTCATAACTCTCCTTAATGAAGAAATATCTTCTTTTCCAATCCTTTCCGTACCCGGTTGCCCCACCGTTCAAAAACTTTCGGTTAGTTTGAGCCTTTACATGGTAGAAACCTTCTTCGCGTCTCGCAATCTTGAATAACGCGTAAAATTCATTAGGACTGTGTAGTTGGCCCAAAGCCTTTATTACTATGATGAAACCAATCATGCTCCCGTAAGAATTTGGCGTAAGTTGAGCAGGAACGACATTTATCTTCCGCAGAAGCCATCTCAGCTCATAAGGAATTGGAAAACGCAAACAGTTCAGAAGCTGTCCGACAAACACAGTAATGTGACCGGGTGGTGGAGTATGCATCCGATCGTTTGGGCCAGGAATGACGATTTTATACTTGTCAGGAATATTGAATTTTTCGCGCAATCCCCTACGATTATGTTGGAGACGAGACACGTATTGATCATAAGTCATCCCTGTGACCTCGATATGATCGTCGAATTCCCTATTTATGTAATCTACATCTTCCTCACCCTCGCTCGGAGCACGATTATCTTTATAGGATGAAGACTCATCGCTATTGACCTCAGTCGTTGGATTCAATTCAGCAGCAGGATTATTATCCGCGAGGGAGTCAACTGTTACCCTATCTATTAAATCAAAGAGATTTGCATCGCCTGTGCTCGGGGCTGCGGGTGCATTTGAAGGATTCCCTTTGTTAATCGAACTGGAACTAGAGCCTGAACTCGAATCGCTCCCGGAATGGGTTTCAATGCTCACCATCTTTCACGAAAATTAACTAAAATATATTTAAAAATGCACACTGACTAAGGACGCATACGTCACTCCACACTCTCGTATATCATTCATATATACGCAGTATTGAACGTGTTAAAAACTAAACAACAAGGCACAATAAAAAACAAATTTTTTTTACCTTAAGTATATTCTCGGTAAAAGAATTTCTTGCTTGGTTGCTTGTATCCTACACAAAATAAACAGCAAATCAAAAACGCGCAACGGAATGCTCAAAACAAGGGCGACCGAAAATTTTAACGCATCGAATTTTACAATTCGATGCTGATCGTATCGAATCACTTGTCGTTCGATGCGAGTCGCATCGAATGACGCAAATTCGATGCGTCTTACCTGAAGAGCAGAGTCTCTTGACAGAATAATGATCGTTCCAATGCAGCGCCCCCCTTATATAGGGGATGGGAGGCCCATCAGGCCCAGCTACGCTGCCGCATCGAATAATCGCATCGAATAGCTAGAATTCGATGCGTGCTATTTCACGCATCGAATGGCTCACAATTCGATGCATCAAAAATTATCTCACTATTACAAGAACTATGAACCGATCCGATTTTACTATGAATAGGAATATCCCAAATCAGTATAAATATATTTTTAAAAGTTTGGAATACGATCTCTATATTGATATCGTCTCCCAAACTGGGGGGACTATATGATGGGTGTAATTTAGGATTGGCCCAATATAACATTATTGGGCCGGCCCATAAGCGCATCGAATGGACAGAATTCGATGCGCGCATCGAATCAGCAGTATAATCCTTCCTTGTTGGGCCAGCCCAATAGCGCATCGAATACATCCGATTCGATGCGCATATCGAACAACGATGATTCGATGCGCCTTTCTATATTGGAGTGTGGGCTCCACGGGACGGGTTCTATAAATAGCCCATCCCCTTGTGTTCAAAGGGACTTTTTCAAGATCTGAACCAGCTCAGCACAGTCAGCATCAAACCAGCCCAGTTCGACACGAGTCATATCGAATTCTCCCCATTCGACATGTACCGAATACCGTGTTTCTACTCGAGACCTAAGTACGCATCGAATTCGATATCTACAGCACGTCTCGAATTCGATACCTTCCAGATTGGTTTTCACTTAGCGATAACAGAACCGTATCGAATTGAACCCCGTTCGACACGTCAGCATCGAATACTTGAAATTCGATACGCATTATTAACATTGTAATTTAGTTTTTCTATTTAGAAAGCTTGTATTAAGTGTTCCGGACCAAGCTAATTTGTTAATAATATTGGATAGCATTGTTTTATCTCATTTTGTACAATTTATCGTGTTCTATTACCGTGACGAAATAAGACCAAAACAGTCCCCCTACGCCATCGGATTGAGTTTATCTCTTAACTTTTTTAGTTCAACTTATGTTTTGTCAAGGTCTCTCTCATACAGCTTCATCATATTCCTCAAACACTCAATCGCATGCTTCTGAGCTTCATTGCTTTTGATGAGTTTATGCGTTTCTCTCAACATATTGCGGAAGGTAGATTTTAAATCATCTATGATTTCCTCATGGAACATTTCTCCTTCACAATAGTATTCTTCTTCAAGATCAACTTAGCCATGAGAACAATCAAAGTTAGAATTATCACAACCAGAGAATACATCAGGGTTAACACATGATTTTCATTCCAATTTCCAAAAACGATCTCATGTTCCGGTGTTGGATCCTGAATGTTAGAGTAACATTTTGATATGGGCATTTTCCGCATATTGGGCCAGGCCCAAACCAGGCCCATTTTGGACTATATCGGGGATCACTTTCGATGTTATATCGGTAATAATCACCGATATGTTACAGTGGTCCCCGGATCCCGAGGTCTATAAATATGCGGTGCCCGGATCCCAAAGTAAGCAATTATTATCCCGTAGCTATCACTCGTCATATCGAAATATATCCCCGATATCCCTTTCGATATCTTATTCGACATCGGGGTTATCACGTGCACCTCTGACACGTCATACCAGCTTATCACCGGTATCAGATCGGGGGTCATCCTCGATATTACATTGAAGACAATCATCGACGTCCGTTCGATCTATTTACCGATATTCCACTACCATCCAAGCATCAAAGCGTTGGTCCGAGGTGTTCCGGACCAAGCCTACACGAGACACGTAGTGTAGGTCTGATTTGAGATAGGCTCGTTGTATTGCCAGACTACTCACTTGTAACCGACACTCGCATATATATATATATATATATATATATATATATATATATATATATATATATATATAAAACGATCTATTGTCAAATCAGTGGCGCCGTCTGTGGGAACACCAGTTCCCGGACAAGGACGCCGAGATGCAGGGAATGAGGACCCGGTCCGAAGTTAGCGGAATTGTGACTAGGAGCGCAAGAATGGAGGGCACGCAACTCCCTCAACACCCAGCGGACCGAGAACAGACAATGGCTCAAGCCGAGATGGAGCTCCCGCCATCACAAGTACAACGAAGGCGCGGGCTCGGGAGGCCGCCGCAAGCCGCGAATGCAGGTCCGACCCTTGTTGCACCAAGTGTGGCAGAACCCGAGATTGAGGGCCCGCCCAACGAGAACCACGCAGCAGACATTCCAATGACCGAGGTGCCAAATGTGGATTTTCCCGGCCAAGAGGAGACAGTGCCCGCGGGACAAAGTGCCTTTCACCCCGCCGCCATAACCCCGGAGATGCAAGCTCAGATCAATGCCACTGTAAGAGCGGCACAGGATTCCACATTGGAGACCTTGCTCCCACGTCTGGTGGAGCAGAGGGTAAAGGACATTCGGGCGAGGCCCAATGAATCCGGAGCGGGTGAGAGAGTGGCAAGGCAAGGATGCGACGTACATGAGGATACGGGGGACTCCTTCAGAGAGATATCACCCGCTGCTTACGACAGGGCGGGGAGACGGGACCCCGGGACCCTAGATCGGGAGCTAGCAAGAAAGATGGAACGGCTTGACTGCGAGAGGGCGGAAGTAATCCGGAGAATGGAACGCGGTCGTGACCTGGCCGAGATCAGTGGTCCAAAAAATGAGGATGCAGAGATACTGCGAGTAATTTCAAGGAGGATGGAACAGCTAGACTGCGAGAGGGCGAAGTTAGCAAGGAAGGTGGCTCAGAGTCATGGGAAGGGTCGAAGTAGGACCCCGTTTTCGGATGAGATAGAGGCATAGGTACTGCACAGAGGAGACAACATTCCAACCATAAAACCGTATGATGGGAAGAGTGACCCGAGGGATCACATCCACGCCGTGGAAAGTCTCTTGAACCTACAAGTTTTTCCGAGGGTATTAAGGCAAAAATAATGGCGACAACACTGATTGGAGCAGCATTAGACTGGTTTAACAGAATCGAAGTAGGATCTATTTCTAGCTTCGAGCAGATGAAGGAGAGATTGGAAAACCACTTTTCCAGTCAGAAACGAATGAAGACAAGCATGTACCATCTGGAAGCGTTGAAACAGAAAGAGAGAGAAACTCTCGGCGAATTCATGAGCAGATTCAATGAAGTGCTACTGAAGGTGGACAACCCCTACGGGGGACAAGTGCTGCAGACCCTGTTCAGTGCAACGATGCACAACAGATTCGCGAAAGAGTTGATCAAGCTCGCAGAACCTACCATCAATCGAATAAACGAGTTGGCGCATACGGTGATCTACGAAGATGCGATGATGGGAGCTAAGTTTAGACCCCAGGAACCCGGCCGAGAAAGGGGTAGAGAGCTATGGAACAAAAACAGGGGAGGAAGAAACAGGTCCCCAAAGAGATATACCCCCCTCAATCGGGACATTCACACTATCTTCGCCGTTGCGCAAAGTAGGAATTGGCTAAGTGCACCTCAAAAAATCAAGGAGACGGATTTCACCAAGAAATCTAGACGCTATTGTGAGTATCACCGCCAAAAAGGCCATGACACGAACGACTGCTATGACCTGAAGGATGAGATTGAGAGACTGATTAAGGACGGAAGACTGATAGAATTTGTTAAGGCGAGCAGGTAGTACGGTGAACCAAGAGAACGGTCCCAATCACGAAGAAGGGAGGGCCTAAAGGCGATTGAAAGTGGACAATGACGCAATGCGATAACTAGTGCGCCTTCGAAGGGGGTCATCAATGTGATTAGCGTTGGGACCGCATGAGCGGATTCCACCAACCAGAGGAAGAAGATAATTCGCGGATTGAACGAGGACCGATTCATTGGATTTACAACGTTGATTGAGCAGCTCCCAGACGAGGTTATCACGTTTTCCGGCAGGGACCTCTTTGATCTCAGCCCCGAAGCCATCCAGGCAGGCGAGCTCGACTGCCCCTTGGTTGTTCAGCTGGATATCGCTAATTACGCTGTTCACAAGGTACTTATAGACAACGGTAGTTCCACCAACATTATATTCGCGCATGCGTTGGAGAAAATGGCACTCGGCCATCACATAGTTGAACTGGTCCGTACGCCACCGGTAGGATTTGGTGGAGCGAAGACAATTCCCCTAGGGCAAGTGAACCTTCCCACATCATTCGGACAAGAACCGCACATGCAGACTATTAATGTTCAATACACAATCGTGGACCAACCATTTGCATACAATGTCATAATTGGCAGACCGGCCCTGAATGCAATAACAGCAGTGGTATCCACATTCCATCAGAAAATGAAATTCCCAGCATGAGGAGGGGTCGGAGAAGTGGTCGCTAACCAGAAGGAAGCTTGGCTCTGTTACATCACTTCTCTTGCGTTGCCAAGAATTAGAGAAGCAGAGGAAGAAGCAATCGGACCAAATCAGGATCGACAAGCTATGGAATAACCACCATGATAAACAACATGACAATATTTTAGATTTTAGTTATGCTTGAACATTTGAAACATTGCCCCATCGTGGGTTGGTCTGTAAACTTAAAACAAGGGGAACTACGCCGATCTGATTCCCCACTCAACGGGATACGTAGGCGGGTTAGGTTTATCTAGCCCTCGACCACTATCTCTTATTTTGCCTTTCGTGGGTCGGCATGTAACTTAAAACAGGGGGAACTACGCCGGCCTGATTCCCCACTCAACGGGATACATAGGCGGGTTAGGCTTACCTAGCCTTCGACCGTTATTCTTTATTACCTTTTTATTTGTTGCTTGGCGCAATCTCATATTTCATGCAGGGATATGTCCTAAGCGGACATTATAGAAGTGCATAAAATGGCACAAGGAATTGGGGAATGTTCCCCTAGATATATGTTTAGCACATCTCCCTCTTACAGGTACATAGCTCAAAGGATCGCCCATTACTATATCCGAAAAGGACATATAGTATATTAAAAGGGTGATTGAGGGGGCATTGCCCCAGATTATTCTATATTTTCTATTCAAACATGTACAACAGGTACAAACAGGTACAACAGGTACAAACAGGTACAACAGGCGCGATAGAGGAAACACTGTCTCTTGTATAAAACTGATATTCCCAAATTGAGGGAACATCCCGCAGGTAACATATGCACATCATTTCGTGCTTTCGTATTAGCTTTTACGTCGAAATGTTTTCTTGTCTGATCTATTTTACAGGGCTTAATGACCTACAGATTCAACGACGACAGGGTCACCAAGAGACATAGTCAAAAAGACAACGCAAAGGCTCGCCTACAACACAAAAAAATTCCATGTGATAACGGGGTCGATCAAAAACAATTCAACGGTAGTGGGTTCCCTGTGATAATGGGATGTGCTCCTACCTATAAAAAATATCCCCTGTGATAACGGGGTCGATCAAAAAATATCCCCTGTGATAACGGGGTCGATACAAAAAATATATATCCCCTGTGATGACGGGGTCGATTCAAGAAAAATTTCCTTGTGATAACGGGGCCAATCCAAGACAAATCCCCTGTGATAACGGGGTCGATTCAAGAAAAAATCATCTGTGATAACGGGGTCGATTCAAGAAAAAATTTCCTGTGATAACGGGGCCAATTCAAGAGAAAATTCCATGCGATAACGGGGCCAGTCCAAGACAAATCCCCTTTGATAACGGGGTCGATTCAAGAAAAAATCCCCTGTGATAACGGGATCGATTCAAGAAAAAATTCCCTGTGATAACGGTGCTAATTCAAGAAAAAATTCCCTGTGATAACGGGGCCAGTCCAAGAAGAAATTCCCTGTGATAACGGGGTTGATTCAAGAAAAAAATTCATGTGATAACGGGGTCGAGTCAAGAAAAGATTCCCTGTGATAACGGGGCCAGTCCAAGAAGAAATTCCCTGTGATAACGGGGTCGATTCAAGAAAAAATTCCCTGTGATAACGGGGTCGGTTCAAGAAAAGATTCCCTGTGATAACGGGGCCAGTCCAAGAAGAAATTCCCTGGGATAACGGGGTCGATTCAAGAAAAAATTCCTTGTGATAACGGGGTCGGTTCAAGAAAAGATTCCATGTGATAACGGGGCCAGTCGAAGAAGAAATTCCCTATGATAACAGGGTCGATTCAAGAAAAAATTCCCTGTGATAACGGGGCCAGTTCAAGAAGAAATTCCATTTGATAACGGGGTCGATTCAAGAAAAACAAATCCCTGTGATAACGGGGTCGACAATAAACAGTGCAACGGTAGTGGTTCCCCTATGACAGCGGTTCGTACTTTAAAGAACGGAAATAGAGGCACCTTCATGCGATAACCGTGATTACTCGATATAATCCGGTATGACCGATAACTTACATAACAAGGAGAACCAACAATAACACGAGCAATCATACCATGGATTATGTATGAACAAATATATATCAGGACACGCAGAAAAGATCGATTGAATTAACAGGTAAAATTATGAATCATGTTACAAGAGCCAACTGCAGGCGTGATCCGCTTGACCCTTAATAGCCATCGTCAGGAAACCTTTCAGAAAACCAGCCACCTGCACGTCCACAATAAGGACCTGATCATTCAGACAAATGAAAACCCAAAGGAAATACACAGTGAATGGCATAAAGACTACTTACAGAGCGGAAGAGACCACTGTGATCTCCACTAGAGCTTCCCTCTTCTTTCCTTCTCTTTCGCCCCATGGACGCCCCAACATCAACGTCAGGCTGAGATTGCGAAGCATTACCCACCCCGGCAGTATTTTCACTCGATGAGGGCACATATATCGTCGCATTCTTGCGCACGCCCTCACGACCCCTCTTCTTGACGAGTGGAGGTGCGTCATCTATAGTGGTTTCGGCCCCCGGCTGTCTGTGTTCCGCTATCGCATCCAGACTACAATACTCCACCAGCTCGGCTGTGAAACACACAAAATAGAGGATCAAGAAATAAGTCGAGGGGAAAATATCAATTTACAAAGATATAACACTTACCGAGGGGACCGTTATACCGCACGGGAGATATCCCACTTGCTCGCAAAACTATGTCACTACAAAGCAGGGTACCGTCGTATGGATGGTTAATCAACTTCCTCATAAACTCGAAGCTATGTGCAGTAGGCCAGACAGCAGCTGGTCTCTCATATTTGGTGTCTTCACGCCACACGCTAGGAAGCACATCAAACTCACCAGTCGTCCTCTCCTAGATGTACATATACTCGCACTTATTTCCAAATCCATAGCTGGTTTGAGTATATTGCACGAACCTAAGCCTTGCCTTGGCGCGCACACAGAAGAACCCTCTATCACCACCCTTCCGGTTGACCATGACGCTAAAAAGCTCCCAGAACTCGTTAGCTCCGCAAGGGGCACCCAACGCCCTCATAACACAAATGAAAGCTACAATGTAGCCCAGAGAATTGGGGGATAGCTGTCCCAAGCAAACCCCGATACTCGCTATAATAGCACTAACTGCATGATCAATCGGGAAGCGCAACCCGTTCTTGAAATGCTTGGCACTGACAGTAATGCAACCCTTTGGTGGAGTATGCATTCGTTGATCCGCACTGGGGAATATGACCTTATACCCCTCGGGAATGTCATACTTGTCAGAATAGTAACCAGCATGATGAGGAACACGAGACGTCATATCCTCATATTTCTCTGAGGTCCTATATTTCGGGGGACTGGCCTCAAAGCCCCATTCGTCCACATTAGGACCGGCAGCCTCAGGCGGAGCAGAAAATTTAGTACCGCCCTGCTCGCCAGTCAATTTATCAGGCCCAAACATCTCATTTTCGGAGAACTCCATTCCACCATCTCCGAAATCCATCTCGGGCGAACCTGCGCCAACACTGTCCCCGACAAACGACATATTAACGCACTAAAGGATGCAAATCAAAATCGAACAAGATAATGAAAATGGTATCGGGTTTGATATCGAAAGTTAAAATTGAAAGAAGATATCGAAAACGAGATCGAAATCTATATCAAAAGTCAAATTTGATGTGTTTTTCGAGGGAACAACAAAATTTCGCTAAGAGACAAAAGTGGGTTTTCACTTTCCTAACAGCATATTTATAAACATCGGAGGTACTAGATCGAAACACGGTTTCGATCTCATATCGGTATTCATATTCGATATAGGTAAAGGACATAGGGACGGATAGGCGCACAGGGGAGAACACCCTACCCGTAGACAGACGCCTCAACTACATCGAAATCATATCGAATGTGCATTTCGACATCATATCGAAGATGAAACCCGACATCCTACCCTCCTACGCGAAGAGCCGCGACAATATAACAACTACCCCGGCAACCCCATCACAATTTTTAAGGAACCCAAATACCAAGGGAACTGGAATTCAAACGAGGACCTCAAACTATGCGTCCACTGCATAGGGATACTAATCCAAGTTCATCACAAGTGCATTCCCCACGAATTTGATCTCTCTCATTTGAATTGGCGGGACGAAGGGTATAGGTAACCCAGAAATTTAAAAATTAAATTTGCGAATTATTATCTCTAAGATAAGAATCCCCAAATTGGGGGACTACATGATATGGGCATTTCCCGCATATTGGGCCAGGCCCAAACCAGGCCCATTTTGGACCATATCGAGGATCACTTTCGATGTTATATCGGTAATAATCACCAATATGTTACTGTGGTCCCCGGATCCCGACGTCTATAAATACGCGGTGCCCGGATCCCAAAGTAAGCAATTATTATCCCGCAGCTACCACTCGTCAGATTGAAATATATCCCCGATATCCCTTTCGATATCTTATTCGACATCGCGGTTATCATGTGCACCTTTGACACGTCATACCAGCTTATCACCGATATCAGGTCGGGGGTCATCCTCGATATTACATCGAAGACAATCACCGACGTCCGTTCGATATATTTACCGATATTCCACTCCCATCCAAGCATCAAAGCGTTGGTCCGAGGTGTTCCGGACCAAGCCTACACGAGACACGTAGTGTAGGTCTTATTTGAGATAGGCTCATTGTGTTGCCAGACTACTCACTTGTAACCGACACTCGCATATATATATATATATATATATATATATAAAACGATCTATTATCAAATCACATTTGGATCCATGGCAGTTCCTGGAATCTTCTCCTGTCCAGTTAACCTGAGTGTAGAGCGCATCAGTGTTGATCTCCTCTGAGTTGTTTTCAACACTTGATCAAGAGCTGAATTCAGCTTCATTAAAATCATCTACACAAATCCAATGAGAGTTCCCTCTTGATCGAAGAGTGTTAGCACATTCATTTTTAAAATGACCAAAACCTTTACATTCATAGCACTGGACATCTTTCGACTTTTCAGCATCTTGAGGTTTGGTTTTAGATGTCATGTACTTTATGAATTTAGGGGTAACTTCTTATAACCAGGGAAATTATTACTAGATTTCTTTTCTTTAGCTTTATCTTTGTAACTCAACTAACCGAATTTGTTAGTAATATTTCCATAGTCAGAAGAAATCAATTCATACGCATCATCACTCTCACAAGTTTCAGTATTAGCTCCTAGTTAGGCAACTGCAAGTTGTTTGTTTGGCTTACCTAGAAATTCTAATTCATGTTCCTTTAGAGTGTTCATTAAAGCCTGAAAATCCATATTGGCAAGATCTTTTGACTCATTCATGGCAATTCTTTTGAAGGTGAATCTAGGTGACAGTGTTCTAATTGCTTTGTCTTCCATAACTTGATTAGAAATTACAAATCCTAGGTTTTGGCACGGATTTGCAATGTCAAGCATTTTTTCAAAGATATGGCAATGCTTTAATGTTTACCCATCTCAATCTATCTTTACCCATCTCAATCTTTTCAAAGTCCCTAAGCAGTTTGCTATGTTTGGAATCCCTGATAGCAACATCTCCCTCACAATGTAATTCAAGAATATCCCATGTAGATTTAGCTGTGGTGCAAGTTTGAATAAGTTTAAACATATGGTTACCTACCCCGCTGAAAATTGCATTGAGGGTCTTTTCATTAAAGCTGCAGAGAGCAATGTCATTGCCTGTCCACTGTGCTTTAGGCTTTGGTACCAGATCAACATCCCCATCCCTTGGTAAGTAAGGTGTGGTGTAGCCTTCCAATACTGATTCCCATGCCCTCAAATCAATAGATTTGATGTGAACTCTGAGTCGAATCTTCCAATAAGCATAGTTGTTTGGTCCTTCCAAAACTGGTAGTCTGCTGGTATTGGGATTAACGTTGTCCATCTTGTTGTATCAACTCCAAACACCGGTGTAGTCGGTGCTTGGCTATGATACCAATTGAAATTGTGGACCAGGTTGATACGTTGTAAGCTTGATGTTAAACTAACAGTGAATAACTCAATGTTACTTTAACAATAATCCAGAATATAAATTGCAGCGGAAATAAAGAACAAGAGTTTTAGGAAGATTATATGTTAATATTATCTTCCGAGCCGTAGGGAAAATACCACAAGAGTTTAATAAAGATGTTTCTCACAACTCTCAAGCTCCTAACTCTCAAGTTGATCGTACTCAACAAAGCAGACAAGAATTATTTTCTCAATTCTAAACCTAGAATTAATCTAACAACTCAAAAACTTTGCAAAAGCAGAACAACACTCAACAACTTGTAATTTAATCTCTCGGATTTATTAGCTCTTGTCTCGTGTTTGTCTTGATGTACTTCATACCTATATGTAGGTTCTTGACTTGGACTTCAAGGTGTGTTGTACACGGTTGATAATTCCTCAAGTTTCCTATTCGAACTCATCATCTGCGGTCGCGAGCTCCTTCTTGAAGAACAGTTCCCTTGTTAGTAAACTAAATAAGAAAAGACTCCTTCTTCAAATCCGAGCTCAACTTGGATGTTTCCTAGTTGCACTTGAACTCTACTTCTTTCTTTTTAAGTTGTGCGGTTGACTTAATTAAGGAAACTTCCCATAATGGAAACTTGAAGGATCAACCTATATTAAGATTTTTTTCTGGACAATAATCAAAGATAATCATAACTGTGGAACCAAGTTAGTTTAGTGAATAAAGGCAAAACAACAATTAAGAACTTCTAAAACAAGATTATAAAAAATATTATGTATTCGATGTTACTCTAACATTGAGTTATGTTCTCAATGTTACTCTAACGTTGAGATCCTAATGTTATACTAACAACACCGAAATACTTGCACTTTCAAGAACGAATACAAAAACAGTGCGTAAAGAAGCAAAACTTCACAGAAAAATATGCTCAAAACTACAGATGAGTAAAAATCAGAAATGTGAGTGTTTATGCAAATAAGTATACTGCATATATCTACACAACAAGGGATGGGGATTTGGTGTGAGTAGTAATTAGGATAAAACAACCAAAAGGGAAATGGTAAGTATTCTGGCAGAAAAAGGAAAAAGGTTCGAATAGAAATTTTGTAAGGTTTAATGACGAGTCTCTCCAAATTTAATTTCTACAGCTCTCTGTTTTAACAGTTACTAAGTATACTTGATATTGCATTGTTTTAGAAATGCAATTCGTGTGTATGTGAAAGAAAATTATGAATATACGTGGACCTTTCTTTCTTTCTTAAATATATCACATGTTATAGAGTTGATTATTTTTACGATGAAAAGTGAAGAGAGAAAATATTATCAAATTATATTCTATAATCACAATGTTCATAACATTGCAAGAATATAATAATGATCAGTGTAAGAGACTACAACCTCTAGCTAGGGAGTAGATACATGGCACATAATTAAGATTGATATTAAAAGATAGAGTGCAACTTTTGGGGGTAATACTATATAGTTACAATTTAGAATCTCCCAAACGAAACAAAACACAAAAAATGGCGCATAATATTCTTTAATTTGGCAAAAAATAGTCCATAAATTAATGACGACTCTGCAAAAAGATCTAAATTCTAGATACAATCATTTTATTTTTCTTCTTTTGGGAAAACCAGCGATGGGTTGCTAAACCTTGCTTCTTATTGAAGGTCCACAGGCACCATTGGCACTTTAACTCCTGATGTTGTTCATACAAAACCATTGCTAAAAGAGATTTTTCACGGTGATGTTTGTTCTCTTGTCTCTTGTGGTAGGACTTATGGCCCACCGTGTCACAGGGGTTCTTGAAAACCTATTGCATAAATCGCATAAATATGTCTTTGGACATTGGGTTATCCTGTCACTGTTGTTTGCAACAACCATCTCATTATTCTTCAGCCCCAATAGCATCAACAAATCATTTGATGCATTATTTGCATCCTCAATAACCGGTGCATTTTCAACATCCAGCCCCTATTCAGTGGCTAGAAATACTAGACGATATCTCTTGCGCATTGGAAGAAGATGAGATTCAATCTCTGCTACATGTCCTCCGGCCTGGTATAAGACAATAGCTTGTTGCAGGTGATCCATTTGAACTGCATAGAAACCATACAAAAAAAGTAAAAGTAAAAAAGAAAAAACACCAAAAAATAATTATTTAAGAGATGTAATGATGGAGCAAATTCGGACTTCTAAGAAATTGTAAATGTATGGATGGATCGGTACCCTTTTTGATCCACACTCTGTGTTGACACAGAGTGTTATGCCAACACCGATTGTATTTGGTGTTGTCTCAATGCTCGTTGTAGAGTAAATTGCAGCGGAATAACAAACACAGTGAATGAGTTTTAAGCAAAATTATCACTAAATATGAATTTAATGATCTTACAAAACTCAACTGAGTAAGGAACTCAATCCTAACACTAACTAACTATAGGCTATGGAGTTTATGGCTTAGCTAGATAAAACTCAGTAAAAACAAGACTAACAACTTTTATAAGAATTCGTCTAATCTCTTAGAACTAATTCTAGTCTCATGATTAGTCTTGATGCCAAGCATGCCTTCTTATAGGATTTGATCTTTCTTTCTCTTAGGCGTGATAGACACGAATTGTGATTGCTCTCTCATTCCTTAGATAATTCCAAAATCTCCTTTGATGTTTATCTTCAAGAGATCTTCTGATATTATCTTCAAATCCTTTCGGTCTATCTTCTTTCATCTCGTCCTAATCTACACGATCCTTAGAGTCCTTAATATCTTGAAACATGTCACAGATAACTACAACTTGTGGAACAAGGTGAGTTTAAGAATATAGGCAAAATAAAATATTACAATTAAAAAACTCGGACAGTGCAGTGTTGAGTTTAATGTTGTGCCAACACTAGTTACCAGAATGCTGGACTAACACTTCTTGACAACACTTGTTTACTGAGCAACCTATAGAAGGTTTTAGCACCAAGTGAAGAATTATACTGCATGAAAGGCAATGCAAGACCACAGACACCCTAGTATAAGAATTCACTATCCTATGCCCCTTCTGCAAACAAAACAATACAAATAAGCCAGAACTGAATACAACATAGTTGTCAACTCTGTGTACCCCAGCTTCTTGATATTGTTTTGTGTATCTTTAACCTGAATAGGACACATCTGAATACATCATAGCAGTCAGCTCTGTGTACCCCGTCTTTTCCAGGTCAAGACACTACCTCAAAGTAAAGAAAGTTAGCAAGATTTTCAAGAAGTATTTGTAAAGAGTAAGATATCCAATGTAAGTTGTCAGAGCAGTCGGACTCACAATATTCAAGTACGTAGACAAACAGACATGAGAAAACAAGGAAATCACTAAACCCAACCAAATAAACAAGAGAACAACCTGGGTACATCACAGTCAGTCACTGGTGTTGGCCTGTGATGTTAAGGCAACATCTGTATGCTCTGTGTGCTCACAACACACTCATACCGAGAGCATTCTTCAAACTGAAAAACCTCTCATTATCTAAGGATTTTGTGAACATGTCAGCTTGTTGTTTGTTGGTTTAAATATGTTCAATTGTAATTGTTTTATCCTCAACCAAGTCTCTCAAAAAGTGATGTCTAATATCAATGCGTTTAGTTCTAGATTGGTGAACAAGTATTACTAGTTAACCCATAATCATAAAACATATGTCTCAACCATATCAGTTGGGTCACATAGGTGTCAGCTGCATTATACTTTGACTCAGCAGTTGATAAAGACACATAGTTTTGTTTCTTACTGTACCAGAAAACCAAATAATTTTCTAGATAAAAACACCCTCCACTAGTGGATTTCCTATCATCTAGATCCCCAGCCCAATCAGAGTCACTAAACCCAACTAGATTTGAATTTGTATCATGAGAATACCAGATTCCTAAATCTGCAGTTCCAGAAACATATCTCAAGATTCTTTTTACAACAGTTAAGTGAGATACCTTTGGTGCCGCCTGATACATGGCACAGACACACACTGAGTACATGATGTCAGGTCTGGTAGCTGATAAGTACATGAGACACCCTATCAATTGATATGTAGAGTGTTGTGTCATCATCTTCACTAGCTACATCCTTCTCAATCTTTAATAGGCTTGGACTCTAGTAAGCCAAATCTCTTCACCAAGTTCCTAGCATATTTCTCATGAGATAGAAACATTCCTGTTTCTTTCTGTTTCACTTTCAATCCTAGGAGGAAGGTGAGCTCTTCTATCATACTCATTCCAAATGTACATGTCGTAGTACTAACAAACTTGTCCAGTGTGGACTGATTGGAAGAGCCAAAAACTATGTCATCAACATAAATTTGAGCTATGCAAACATCTTTGTTATTTGATAAACAATGCCCTATCATCTTCACCTCTTGAAAAACCAAAACATAGTAAGAATTCAGGTAACCTCTCATACCAAGCTCTAGGAGATTGTTTCAAACCATATAGTGTTTTTTCAAGTTTATATACATAATCAGGGTGATGAGGATCAGTGAATCCTTTTAGTTTCTCAACATAGGCTTCTTTGTCTATATAACCATTCAAAAATGCTCCCTTAACATCCATTTGGTACACTTGATTTTTAAGAAACAAGCAATGGCAAGTAAAAGCCTAATGGATTCAATTCTAGAAACATGGGCAAAGGTTTCAACAAAGTCAACCCCTCTGCCTGAGTATAACCTTGGGCTACTAACGTAGCCCTATTCCTAAACTATCACTTCATTTTCATCACTCTTATTTTTAAAGATCCATTTAGTTCCAATTACATTAGCATGTACAAGCCTATGAACTAGTTTCCACACTTTATTTTTAGTGAATTGCATGAGTTCTTCTTGCATGACATTTATCCAATGTGAATCTTTCACAGCCTCATTAACATTCTTAGGTTCTACAACAAAAACAAAACAAGTAACAGAATTACACACAGAAGACATGAAAACACTAAGTTTAACCGTATCTTTATAGTTTACTCTTTCTTTATTTCTAGTCCTTACACCTTCTATAAGATTCCCTATAACCTCATAGGTGGGATGATTCCTCTGAATTCTGGAAGGTGTGTCCCTTCTTACATTTTCACCAAAAAATTCTTCTGTGTCGTAACATGTATACTCTGGTGTTGGTCCAACATCTGGATCAGCCGATGTTGTCTCAACATCAGCATTCCTAGTGTCTTTTGCTCAGTCACTAATGTTGAGTCCACATTGCTGCTCGACGATGTTGGCTCCACATTATCAGTCAGAGACTGAACATGTTGATTACCTGTGGTACCTGCAAGATCAGACTCATCATCAAACACAATGTTCACAGAATATCCAACAATAATTAAGTTTTCACTTTTAGCATCAAACTTGCTTGATGGTTCCCTATCTTTCAAAATGTGGCACACACAACCAAACTCATGAAAATGACTCAAATTAGGCATAATTTTCTTAATTATTTCATAAGGAGTCATGGTTGTCCCTGGTCTTAGATAAACTCTCTTTGAAATATAAGAAGCAGTACTAAGTGCTTCTGCCCAAAGTCTTTTAGTTATCTTTTTGGAGTTTAACATTACCCTAGCCATTTCTTGCAAAGTTCTACTTTTTCTTTCAGCAACTCTATTTTGTTAGGGAGTGATAGAAGCAAAATATTCATGAGAGATGCATCTAGAATCACACAAATCATCAAAGTTTATATTTTCAAATTCTCTACCATGATCTGATCTAATCTTAATAACACATGCATTGTAGAGCAACTTAATACTATCAGCTAGTATTTTGAATGTCTCCACAATTTCAGATTTTTCTCTCAAGAACTTAACCCAAGTATACCTAGAAAAGTCATCAATGATCACATATGCATATTTCTTACCAGCAAGGCTACAAACCTCTATAGGACCCATCAGATCCATGTGCAACAGTTCAAAGCACTGAGAAGTTCTAGAAATCTGACCTGCACATGTATATGAGCATGTGTAGTCTTGGTTTGTTTACCTTGCAGAAAATCACCAGAAACCAATTTACCTGGACTGGTTAGTTTAGGTATGCCTCTTACAGCCTCCCGTTTGATGATCTTTTCCAGATTCCTGTAGTGGACATGACCAAGTCTTCTGTGCCAAATCACTGATTCATCAACTTTCACATGTAGCACTGAGCATCTTCATCCACTAAGTAGCAATTATCTTTTGACCTATTTCCCGTCATAACACAATTGTCAGTATTATCAAATACATCACAAGAATACTTATCAAATGTAACAATCAAATTATCATCACAGAGTTGGCTGATGCTTATGAGATTTGCACGCAGCCATTCCACCAACAGTACATCAGTTAGATGTGGAAAGACATCTACATTGAGAACCCTATTCTCTATTATTTTTCCTTTACTGCCTCCACCATATGTACCTGTACCAGTAGATAAGGGCACAAAGTCCATGAGATTAGTCTTGGTACCTGTCATATGTCTAGAACAACCACTGTCAAAATACCAATCACCAGTAAGAGTATGAGTAGCTGAGAAAACAACGTTACATATAATCTTAATTTTAGGAGACCACATTCTGTTTTCTTTAAAACTGTTATTTTGTTCACTGGTGTTGTTTCTGGGTGTTGAGCCAACATCAGTAGATTCCGATGTTGACCTAACATCAGATCCAATATCACTACTTTCATACTAGTATTTTCCAAAAAAAATTGTACTTAAAGCGGTATGGTTTCAAATGAACTGGTTGAAAACAATATTGGCAGATATAGGTTATTTTCTTAGTTTTAAGAGAACTCCCATTAGTTTTATAAAAACCTACCTTAACAAAACCAGGTATAACAGTATCTGACTTACTTGTTCTTTTTTGGTATCCTAAACCATTAGTACCTTCATTTCCAATACTCAGTACTTCATCAAGCTTACTTGTTCCTAAGTTCCACTTGGCTATTGTTCTCTCTGCCTCTTCCAACTTTATCTCCATTTTCTCCATTTGACATTCCTTTCGGGTGAGGTTTCTTTGCAGTTCAGTTACTGTTTCGACTAAGAAACTGTTTTCCTTGATGAGTTCCTTTTCCCTTTTGATAATCTTCTTTACTTCATCAAGGAGTTCTCTGTAAGCAATCTTCAGTTCATCAAAAATTTCATCTTGATCCATTTCCCCTTCAAAGAAGTACTCCTCATCCAAATATACAGAGCCACCAAAACCGACAAAGTTAGAATGTTCCTCAGATTCATTTATATCAGTAATAAGACACTGAGGATTAGAAATATAATCATCATCCTCCCTGTTGTCGAAGTATTCTTTTTGTTCATCTGGACTAGTCTCAGTGTTGATCGCACATTCATCAGTAGCAACGCTGTCCTGACACTCTGTCTAGTTTACTTGAGCAGGCGAGGCTGCTATGTGTATTTCCTTCGACGCCTGTTCATCTGGTAATTCCTCTTATCTCGCCTCATCATCAATATCATATATGCACACCCAGTTAGAGTTACCTTTGATTCTTAAAGTATTAGCACATTCATAGACCAAGTGACCATAACCTCTGCATCCATAGCATTGAATTTCTTTCATTTTCTTAGTGTCACTTTCAGAAGGCTTTTTGAATGAATACTTTACCATTTTACCAGGAAAACTCCTTCTCAAATTAGGATGTACATTCTTTTCTTTTCTGACTCTATCATTCAAAGTAATCTTGTTAAACTTCTTAACTACTGGACCTAAGTAAGCACTTATTTCAGATTCATCATCTACTTCTTCTTCAGTAGCTTTTAGAGCGAGACCTCTCTGTTTATTAGTAGGCTCTGAATTAATTTCAAATTCTTGTAAAACATTCAAAAGAGTATGAAAATTAAGTGATGAAATGTGTCTGGCTTCTTGCATAGCTACCTTCTTAACTGCAAACCTAGGAGACAAGGTTCTCATAACTTTGTAAACAATTTGTTTATTAGTTAAGGGGTCACCTAAACTTTGACATTCATTTGAAATATCCATTAGTTTCTCAAAATATGAAGTGACAGACTCATCATCACCCATCCTAATACTCTCAAATTTTTGTAAAGCAATTTGAAGTCTGGATTCTTTGACACTTGCATCTCCCTCGCAGTGAGTTTTAAAGAATGTCCAAGCTTGCTTGGCAGTTGTGCAGAGCTATACTAACCTGAGAATATGTGGATCAATCCAACTAAAGATGTCATTCAGAGATTTCTCATTGTAAGCTGCTTCATTGACTTCTGCTGGAGTCCAATCAGCTTCAGGCTTCAGATGTACATCATTGTCATTGTCTATTATAGTCATTGGTGGAGTGTACCCATCAATGATTGATTTTCAAACCCATAGGTCTAAGGATTTGATGTATTGCCTGAGCTTGATTTTCCAGTAGGCATAGTTGGTCCCATCCAACACTGGTAACCTGTTGTTTGTGTTGGGGTTCGCGTTATCCATGGTATGGTACCAAATTCAAACACCAATGAATTAGGTGCTTGGCTCTGAAGCCAATTGTAAATATATGGACCGGGATCGGTACCCTTTTTGATTCACACACTGTGTTGACACAGCGTGTTGTGCCAATGCCGATTGTATTCGGTGTTGTCCCAACACTCGTTGTAGAGTAAATTGCAGCGAAATAACAAACACCGTGAATAAATTTTAAGCATGTTATATAAATATAACCTGCCGAGCCTTACGACCAAATAATCACTAAATATGAATCTAGTGATCTTACAAAACTCAACTGAGTAAGGAACTCAATCCTAACACTAACTAACTATAAGCTATGTAGTTTATAGCTTAGCTAGATAAAACTTAGTAAAACAAGACTTACAACTATTATAAGAATTCTTCTAATCTCTGAGAACTAATTCTAGTCTCGTTATTAATCATGATGTCGAGCACGCCTTCTTATAGGTTTTGATCTTCCCTTCTCTTAGGCGTGATAGACACGAATCGTGATTGCTCTCTTATTCTTTGGATAATTCCAAAATCTCCTTTGATGTTTATCTTCAAGAGATCGTCTAATATTATCTTTGAATCCCTCCGGTCTATCTTATGTCATCTCGTACTAATCCACACGATCCTTAGAATCCTTAATATCCTTAAACATATCACAGATAACTACAACTTGTGGAACAATGTGAGTTTAAGAATACATGCAAAATAAAATATTACAATGAAAAAAATCGGACAATGCAGTGTTGAGTTCCGTGTTGTGCCAACACTAGTTACCAGAATATTGGACTAACACTTCTTGACAACACTTACACTTTCAGAAACAATACATGTCAAAATTTGATAGCACATAGATGAACACATACGAGATAAAAATAAAAAAGAAGACGAAAAAGGTGTAATTTTTGAGATCTAAAACCGATGGAGCAAATTCTGAATTTTGGTTTGTTATTTGATCGAACATAATTGATCACTGTAAAAACTAGCATTTAGCTTGTGAAAGAATGCAAAAACAGTTCTGAAAGAAGCGACCCTTGAGAAAGAATACAAAAATAGTGCGTAAAGAAGCAAAACTTCACAGAAAAATAAGCTCAAAACTACAGAAGAGTAAAAATCAAAAATATGAGTGTTTATGCAAATAAGTATACTGCATACATCTAGACAACAAGGGATGGGAATTTGGTGTGAGTAGTCCAAAAGGGAAATGGTAAGTATTTCTGGCAGAAAAAGGAAAAAGGTTCGAATAGAAAATTTGTAAGGTTTAATGATAAGTCTTTCCAAATTTAATTTGTACAGCTCTGTGTTTTAACAATTATTAAGTATACTTGATATTGCATTGTTTTAGAAATGTAATTCGTGTTTATGTGAAACAAAATTATGAATATACGCGGACCTTTTTTTCTTTCTTAAATATATCATATATTATCGAGTTGATTATTTTTATGATGAAAAGCAAGAGAGAACATATTATCAAATTATATTCTATAATCACAATGTTCATAACATTGCAAGAATATAATAATGATAAATGTAAGAGAACACATCCTCTAGCTAGGGAGTAAATACATGGCACATAATTAATTAAGATTGATATTAAAGGATAGAGTGCAACTTTTGGGGATAATACTAAATAGTTACAATTTAGAATTTCCCAGACGGAACAATACCTAAAGAAGGGCTAAAGAAGGGCGCATAATAATCTTTAATTTGGTAAAAAATAGTACATAAATTAATGGCGAGTCTACAAAAAGATTTAAATGATCTAGATTCAATCATTTTATTTTTCTTCTTCTGGGAAAACCGGCGATGGGTTGCTAAACCTTGCTTCTTATTGAAGGTTCTCAGGCACCATCGGCACTTTAACTCCTGATGTTGTTCATACAAAATCATTGCTAAAAGTGATTTTTCACGGTGCTGTTTGTTCTCTTGTCTCTTGTGGTTTGACTTACGGCCCACCAAGTCATAGGGGGAGTAGAAAATCCTATTGCATAAATCGTACAAATATGTCTTTAGGCATTGGGTTATCCTTTCACCATTGTTCGTGTAACAACCCGATAATTTCGAGATAAACAGAACAATATCAGAACAATTACTACATGTCTAAATGTTAAATATCTGATCAAATACACTCAAAGTACTAAACTAATGAAAAAGAACATAAACTTAACTAATTCTAAACCCTAGTAAACTCTGAACGCTCCCCAATGCCAAAGGCTCCCAGGTCATGACACGGTAGTAACCTAATTCATCTCAATCTGGAAGGAAGGAAAAGAAAAAACACAAATTTTACGTGAGATAAAAATCTCAGTGAGTGCTCATGCGTGTGCGCAAGTGTAGAAATAATATTTTTCCTTGAAAAAAACTTTCATTTGAAAACAGTCTAACAAAAGAACTTAAAAGCACACACATGTAAGAGTTTCGTGAAATCAGATTTAATAAACTCTTTTTACATAAGAACAAAACCACGTATCGATGACCAGTGTCCACGTTTTGTACCGATGCCAGTCAACCTTATATCACCATACATACAATCCTTATCTCCCCGTCCAAGGAGCGACCTTGGAATCAGAATGTATGACATGGTTTATACGGAAACAATTTGTATGCCAATGGGGACAACGGCCCATGCCGGCAAGCCCGCTGCCGCCCGGCGGTACCCTTGCACTCCCACGCCAAGTTGGATCCAACTACAGAACCGATTTAGGACCAAGTAAACCAACAGGACACCATTCATCATATCAATTTCAATTCTTTCAAATGACCAATATACGGATAACTTCCTTTGAATAATTGAAAAGTTCAAACACCCAATTTATCCAAAAACTTGCTTTGAAAAAGTGAACAGTTCAAGTAATCGATTCACGATAAATATATTTGAAGAAATGACAGTTCAATATGCAGAAAATCATTGTTACATATATATACAAATATAGATAAACAGACTAATCCCACTACACACTATCTTATATAAATATAACTGCATATACTTATTTCAATTATTCTTGAATCCTAAATATCATACAATCACTACAACAAAAACCATCTTTACCTACGACCATTGGCTACGGACGTCATAGGCAATGGTTGTTTTGTCATTGGCTACGGAAAATTCGTAGCCCTAAGGCATTTTTTGGATTAAAAAATTAAAAAAAATAAAAGTCATTGGCGACGGATATATCCCGTCGTCCTTGACTATTGGCGACCAAAAAATTCGTAGCCTTGGTCAAGGGCGACGGGCAGCCGTCGCCAATAGTCTTATTTTATTAAAAAAATAGAAAACAACTATTGGCTACGGCTACTTGCCGTAGCCAATAGTCATTGGCTAAGGAACAATCCGTAGCCAATAGCCATTCTCTACGGAAAAATCAGTAGCCAATATTTCTTAGGCAATAATCATTGGCTATGGAAGAATCCGTAGCCAATAGCCACTGCCTACAGAATAATTCGTAGCCAATAGCCTTTGCCTACGGGAAAATCCGTAGCCAGTGGCTATTTTTATTTTAATTTTTATTTTTTGGATAATTGTTATAGATTAAGGATTTTACAACTTTTGATTAATTGAATTTGTCTCCCCTAAAGTTTTGTTTATTGTCTTTCGTAAGTTTCTTTTTGATGAAATTCGAAGAAATATACTTTTTAATAGTTAAGTGTTTGGTGAAAGAAGAAATGGAATGTGATTTGGTTTACAACTTTTGATTAATTTAATTTTTCTCCCCATAAGTATTTTTATCGTCTTTCGTAATTTTGTTTTTGATAAAATTCTTATAAACATACCTACTAATAATTTAGAAGTGTTTGGTGAAAGAACAAATAGAAATCGGATTAGTTTTATAACTTTTGATTAATTTAACTTTTCTCCCCTAAAATTTGTTTATTGTCTTTTGTAATTTTGTTTTTGATGGAATTCAAAGATACAAACCTATAAATTGTTTAGAAGTGTTTGGTGAAAGAAAAAATGAAATCGGATTTGTTTTACAACTTTTGATTAATTTTTAACGTTTCTCCCCTAAAGTTTGTTTATTGTCTTTTGTGTTTTTGATGAAATTCAAATAAACATATCTATAAATTGTTTTGAAGTCTTTGGTGAAAGAAGAAATCAAATGAAATCGGATTTATTTTACAACTTTTGAATAATTTGAGTTTTCTCCACTAAAGTTTGTTTGTCATCTTCGGTGATTCCGTTTTTGATGAAATTTGAATAAACATATGATTTAACGAAAGCTGTCAAACAAATATGATTTCATTTATTTTTTCACCAAACACTTCTAAACTATTAATAGGCATGTTTCTTCGAATGTCATCAAAACGGAATTGCGAAAGACGAGAAATAAACTTTAGTGGAGAAAAATAAATTAACCAGAAGTTGTAAAACAAATTCGAATACATTTCTTCTTTCACCAAACACTTCTAAACGATTTATTAGTATGTTTTCTCGAATTTCATCAAAAATAAAATTACAAAAGATGATAAACAAACTTTTGGGGAAAAAATATAATTAATTAAAAGTTGTAAAACAAATTCGATTTCATTTCTTCTTTCACCAAACACTTCTAAACTATTTATTAGTATGTTTTCTCGAATTTCATAAAAAATAAATTTACAAAAGACGATAAACAAACTTTCGCGAAAAAAATATAATTAATCAAAAGTCATAAAACAAACCCGATTCCATTTCTTCTTTCACCAAACACTTCTTAACTATTTATTAGTATGTTTCCTCGAATTTCATCAAAAATAAATTTATATATACACACAAAATTTCTTAAAAAAAAATAAAATACGCATTACCTACGGATTTACCGTAGGCAAAGACTATTGGCTACGGAATATTCCGTAGGCAAAGACTATATTGACTATTGCCTAAGGATTATTCCTTAGCCAATAGGCATTGCCTACGGATTGTTCCGTAGCCAATGACTATTCTCTAAGGATTATTCCGTAGCCAATAGTCTTGGCCTATTCCATAAATACCCCAATTCTTCCATTCATAAACATATTCCTACCTTTCACCATAAGCTCTTCCAATTCCTAAATCTTTCCAAGATATTTATCCATCTTTAAAAAAATTATATTTACAACATTAATCACTTAATAATTCCATAATTATTTCAATATACAAATATTTATGCAATAAATATATTACATAATTAATCTTGTAATCATTAGTTAATTAATTTAAATTATTTCATTATATATAATTCAAAAATATTTAAAATTGTTTTTAATAATTTTTTTTATATTAACGAATATTATTGGCGACGGATGTATCCGTCGCCAATAATAATTTGAAAATAAGAATAAAAAATCAATGGCTACGGAAAATTCCATAGCCAATAATCAATGGCCACGGAAAATTCCGTAGCCAATAATTATTGGCTACGCAAATTTCCGTAGCCAATATGCATTGGCTACGGAACTTTTCCGTAGTCAATAGTATAAGGGCATTTTGGTCTTTCATTATTGGCTATGAAAGATCCGTAGCCAATAGTCATTGCTTACGAAGGCTTCCCCTACGGGCATTGACTACGGATACTCGTAACCAATGACCATTGGCTACGGAAAAAGGGATTAAGGATTTAATCCTAGCCAGAAACCCTTTTCTTGTACTGAATCTTTTAGCATACTATGAAGGTTTTCATTTTATAGCATACAACTGCACAAAATTTGGTTTAACTTGATGATTATCGAAGGAAAATCTGTTAAAACCCTCTGGTCCGTAAATGACATGCAAGGATTAGTTTTAATACGAAACTTTCCTAGAATTAGATATAATAAAAAAACACTACGCCCAAATGAACAAAAACACACTAATAATATATATCATGTTTGATTTTATAATTAACAATTCAAATATTCAACACATATACCTTAACATATTAAAATATGGTCGAATTATTAAAAATGCCCCTTATTTTTTTCAAAAAGTTAAATGCCATTTTTTTTTTCGGGCCTTGCCAAAATGCCCCATATGTAATTTAAAAAAAGTTATCAAAAATACCATCGGCCCTTATTCGGGCCAAAATTGCCTACGTGGTGGTACAGTCAATGCCACGTCAATAAGTTGCTCCGCCACGTCATATTTTTCAACCAAAAAACGGTTTTTAGTCAAACCCTTCTAACTTTAAATATTGTATTTGCACCCCAAAATAAATTGCAGTTTGCACCACAGTATATATATATATATATATATAAATAAATAATAAACATATATATAACAATTTTGAAAAAATAATAAATATATATATAAATAACAATAAACATATATATATAAATAATAATAATAATAATAAAGATATATATACATATAAATATAATTAAAAAAAATCATCTTCTTAATAAACATACACACACACACACACGCACATATATATATATATATATATATATATATATATATAAACATACATATTACTATTTTATAAAAATAATTAATGTTAACAGGTTTGGAATTATACCCCAATTAAGTGAATTATTTGTAGGGTCGAAACGCCTCTGTCCGTGGCTCAAAAAAGTTGAAGCTATTATGAGAAGAATTACGAGAATATCCTTCCTTTATTCACTGAACTTCACTCTTAAATTTCGTAAGCATCGTGGTGTTCTCCCTTCTTTATCTCATGTGTGTGTGTGAACCTTGTGTTGTCCTCCCTCATTTTCCTTTTGTTGCCCTCCCCCTTATATAGGGCTTTTTAGGAGGAGGTATCATTATGCATGTGTTTGCATGTGTGTACAGGTGTCGCAATATGTGTTTTAGGTATACAAGTGTCGCCATGAGCGTAAAGAGATAAGATAAGGTTTATCTTTAATCTACTAGACGCTGACTGGGATGATCTTAGCTTCTTCCGAGGGCTTCTTCTTTTCTTCGATAGGCACTACTTCGCCATTTCTGTCTTCCGAGGGGTCGTAGCTTTAGCAGTGACTGGGTGGGCGAGTTCAGGATGGTCTTCTGGTGATATTGCCGCTCCGACAGGGGCTTATTCTTACGTATTTGTTTATGAATATGTTCTCCGAAGAGTGTTTTGCTTGGATCTGTACTTCGAGGGCTTCTTTGTCTTCGTGGAGCAGTGTTTCCTTGCCTAGTTTCTCGTAGTGGGCTTCCCTCTTGGCGCATTATGGTCCTTCTTGGCGCATTGATGGATATCGGAGTCCCGCGGGTCCATCGGGGTTCACTCTTTTTCCGATGCCGCGTTGATATCTTATCTTTATTCATCGTGACTTTCTAAGGGACGTTTTAATGTCCACTCGAATACCACGTCCTACCGCCTCGGGTCAGTGACCGGGCGGATTGGTGACGTCCGAAGGGCCTCCTCATCGGGAGTGCGGCGATAGTATCGCCTTAGGTTTTATCCTTAGATTTAGGGTCAACCTCTTGATCAATTCTTTTAATCCCTTATTTATCTTTTTAGGGTTAACACTAGCCCCCCCCCCCCCCCCAAATTTCGATTGCCATCGTAGAGGCGAGGGAAATTTTATTTCGTGGCCTCTGTGAGGCAAAGGGCTTTTCTTTCGTCATTCCCATTTTTTGGCAATTTTCACGAGGGGAGAGGAATTTTTCCTGTTTTATCCATGACTTTCGGGGGGCATTATGTATATATATATATATATATATATATAAAATATTGAAAGGAAATTACCTTTTCGTCCCTGGGGCGTAACAGCTCCAATAACGGTCGGATTATGGAACGGCTTTTTCTAGCCTTTGAATGTGCATTAAATGCCCATCATTCATCCGTCTGTTGATCTTCTCCAACGGTTAGCGCGTGGGAGGGCACGTGTCGCGTGAGTGGGCGACGTGGGGCACGGAAAGCGGGACACGTATTCAATTCGTTGCTTATAAATAGTAGCGATCACCTCCGTCCTCTTCACTATTGTTCTTCCAATTTTCTACAATTTCTCTCAGAGCAAAAATCCTCTCTTCTCTTCTCGCAAAGTTTCCGCACACTTCTTCTCGGAGATATAAGTTATCTTATCTTTCTCTTTTGCTTAAAATGGCTTCCTCTACTCACACTGACCCGACCGTCGCTTCCAACATCTTTGTAGCTGTTACCACCGCTGGTGCTTCTACCACTGACGTTCTGATGAACGTTGGGGGTGTTCCGACTGGGGTGATTACCCGCAAGAGGAAGGGTGAAACCTCTGCTGCGATCGAGGGCGGCGCTGCTTCCGCCAAGAAGGCTAGGGTTTCCAAATCGAAAAAAGCTCCTGCTCATGATTTTGCCGAAATTGAGAAAATTCTGAGCACGGCTACCCGCGAGCAGGTGTTGGATTTGTTCACATCAACAGGGGCCTTTCAAAAGAATATGGTTTTTCAGATTCCGACGAAGGATGAGAGAGCTTGTTATCCACCCGTGGGTATGCTCACCGTTTACTTCGCTCAGGTGAAGTATGGGTGGCGCTTGTTCATGCCCCCTTTCTTCTGCGAAGTGTTCAAGGCGTGCAACCTCAGTCCCAGCCAGATGGTTCTGAATGGATTCGCGGCTCTCTGCATCTACGTCTTCTGGTGTAAGGTCAATGGGTTGGAGTGTGGTGTGGACCATTTTTTCTCCATATTCGATGTGGTTGTCTCACCCGGGGGGGTAACCTTTCTACCATATTCGCCATCGGGATACTGCCAAGAATTCCACGAAGAGGATACTGGATGGGACGATTAGCTCTCACAGTGTCTGGAAGAATAAGTACTTCTTCGTGCGCCCCGCTCAAGGTATGTGGGATATCCCTTTCGACTGGAGAGAGGGTGCGGCTCTAGTGCGCACTATGGACCAGGAGGCCATTTTGTCCCCGGTGATCTCCCAGCAATCCTTGATGGAGTCGGAAGATTTCTTGATGCTGTTCGAGGCATCCAGGTTGCACCATGTGGTGTTTTCCGATGACGCGGTCAAGAAGCCGCTATCCATATCTTCCGAGGCCTTGGTTCTCTTCAGTAAGTGTTTGATTTCTGCCTTTGTCCTTTTTCTTGCAATAGGGATAGTTGATAATTGTGCTTACTTGCTTTTGGATGGTGCAGAGGAGGTTTTAGCGAATTATTATTCGCACTCGGGCTCCACTGAACCTGCCCCCGTTAGCCGGAAGAAATCCATAGTGGCCCCTACTTCGTCTGCTCGTTCGTCGAGTGGTTTTTATGGCGCGTCGGAGGAGGGTGACCATGAGGGAGAGGAGTTTTACGCTCCCGAGGGTGGGGACATGGACCCGGGGAAGGAGGGAAGTCACGAGGCTCATGCTCCTCTGTATATAGATGTCGCGGGGGTGATTCAAAACGCTGTTCCACTTCGCCAGGTGGGTCCTGGTTCAACTTGGGCTCTGGTGCCAGCCCCCGGGTCCTATACAGGGAGTTCTCCGAGGGCTTCAGAAGAAGAACACTCCCCGAGGACAGGGGGTGAAGAATTTGCCCGGGAAACTTCAGAGGTGATACTCATATCCTCTAGGGATGCGTCTCCCATCTCTCATCGTTAAGCTGAAGTGCCTTTGTCCGAGTCTCCGATAATTCCTGAATCTCTAGAGACTGCATCTTCTGAGTCCATTCCCACTGGTGAGTTATACTTACTCGTCTTTCCTTCAAATTCCTTTAATTTGTTTCTGCTTTTGTACTTAGGTGCGGTATTTATCTTCCGAGTAGGTACTGTAGATAAGGGAAAAGCTCCCATGGTAGAGGAAGAGGGTGCTCTTTTTTCAGGTAGTCCGTTATTCTCCTTGATTGTTCAGCTTAGAGTAGAGTATCATGCTCTTATCCTTTCTGGCTGATTTTATTCGTTTCCGCAGGGAACGCTTTATAGCCGCAACTATTGCGTTCTCGCTCGGAGTTATCCTTAAGTGTCTCTGAGGAAGTTCTAGGGGCGACAAACGCGCCGCTCGAGGATCTGGTTATAAAAAATGAGCTTTTGAGCTCACTTATATGAGGGGTTGGTCCATCGGCCACTGTTGGAGCTCCTCGGGCTTTGTTTACATAGGCGACCACCACCACTCCGAGTGCAGCAACATTTCTTCCGACAGCTCCGGTTCCAGTTACGCTGTCTCCGAGGGGCCATACATTTCAATTGCCCCTTCCTCCTCGTGGATCGGAGGAGCGGCCTTCCTCATGGACAATGGGGGATGCTTACCAGGAGATTCTTCAGTTCTTCGCCTCCTCCAACTCCACGCCTGCCGAGGGGTCCATTTTCTGTATTCTAGCCTTAACTGGATGGGGCTCATGGTAAGTTTAGTCATTTTCTCCTTCTAGTCGTATCTGTTCCCTTGTGCTGTTTGTTCGAGCTTCTATATCTCCCTTGTTTTTTATTTTCGTTTTGCAGATAGGGAAGACTCGGGAAGTAATCGCCGCCGTTGAGCAACGAGGCCTGAAGGACTCGGAGGAGGTGGAAACACTCCGAGCGCGGTTGGCGCCTCTTCTGTCCCAGGAGAAAGAGGGTAAGATGATGGAGAATGTGCTCCGCAAGAAGATCTCCGATTATGACTTCCGATGGAGAGAGGATCAGAAGGAGAAATAAGTTTTGCGCCTTCTGATAGAGCGGGCGCAGTCTGCGCACGAGCGGGCGGAGACATTTGAGAAGGTGGCCAAAGTCTAGATTGCTCTCTCAGAAAATGAGAAGAAGGAGTCCGAGGGGATCCTTAAGGCTCAAATTGCGGCTCTCGAGGAAGAGAAGGCGCAGGGGCTGGCCAGGGAGAGGGAGTTGTAGGGGTTGCTGAGTCAGCTCACTGATCGAGCCGAGTTGGCTGAGGGGAAGTTGACCAATGTTGTGCCATCCGAAGAGGTGCAGAAAAAGATTGAGAGCACGGTTCTGTACGCTGTAGCGGAGGCGGAGCGGCAGTGCATTGTGCTCTCCGATGGGCAGCATGCGAGAGATGCTCTCGGGCATAGGTTATGGGGTTATCTGGAGTGCGTGAAAACGGCGCGGGAGATTGTGCGGCCGGAGGTTGACTTCCACCGGATCTTTGACGTTTCTCCGCCGAGGAACCCATCTTCTGAGGAGGTTCGTTCCCTCTTGGAGACCTTTGACAACTTGCTGTCTCCCCGGGGTTCCCCTGCCCCTTCAACGAGGAGTCAGAGTACAAGGCCCGACAGTTCCGGAGGAGTTTAGTTTAGGATTCCTTTTCCTTTTCCTCATATTGTATCTTTTCCCCTTCGTACTTTAGTTTGTGCTTTAGTTTGTACCTTTGTCGATGTATTTCAATTTTCCGAGGGCTTCTCGATTCACAAAGGAATGAACAGTTGTTCCTTTTCTACCATTTTGTCTTTTTATTTCTTGAGCAACAATGAATTACTGACATCTCCATTATTGCTGTTAGGATAAGTCAGTTGAAAAGTCTTGCTGACCAGGTAAAATTTAAAGCAGGAGGTGTCTTATGGCATGGCGTTTTGTTTCCTTAGGTAAGAAAGCCATTAGACATGTAGCTTGTGCAATTAATTTACCTGGACAGCTCAAGTCCTTATCCTTTTTTCTGGGAGTGTATATAAGGACTCAGTGAATATAATCATTTGTACTTAACAGCTTTCACTTTTCACACTCACCATATTTTAGCTATATTTTGCTCGTAGTTTCTGAGACGAGTTTCTACGAATTCAATTGAAAAGAAAGTAAATTACTTATCTTACCAAAATGATGCCTCCATATTATAGGCAGGGGGTTCCGTCTCCTCCAGTAGTTCCGCTCGAAACTCTGCCCGGGGCCCCTCTTTGCCATTAGGTGTTCGTCACTCTTCCTCGGAGGGCTCTTCTCAGGGTCCCCGGATAGGTTCGTAGAGGATCGGACTGCTATTGTATCTAGCTCATTATCACGAAAGGCGCATCGGCCTTCACAGGTAGATTCTCGTCGGATGGACCATCTGAGGGGGGTCTTTATGAGTAGGGAGCCATACTCTCTTGCCGATGAAGCTTCCGAGTTTGATATGATCCCTCTTAGCCCTTCACGGTTGATAGGCCGAGGGCGTGTAGGATCCGCGGTAAGTACCGAGGGTGAAGATTCAGTGAGGGCTCTTTTTGCTGAGTACAACCTGGATTTTGACGAGTACGACGTGGTTGTGCCCTCCTCGAATCACAGGGCTTATGATCCTCCTTCGGGGTTTTTGACGATTTATGGTGAGCAAATGTCATGTGGATTGGGGATGTTCTTCCAGACGCTCTTTCGGTATTGGCAGATCTACCCGAGCCAGATAACACCCAATTCGTATCGCCACTTAGTGGGATATGTCTTATGCTGCGAACTCCTGAACCTCCCTCTGTCCCCGTATCGGGTTGGAGCGATCTTTATCCTTCGGACCTGTTCGGATGGAGCTTACTTTTTCAGTCTGGCCTATCGGGACATTGAAAAAGCCTTCACTCGTGTATCTAATCCTTGCTCTCATAGAGGGGACTGGAGGCGAAGGTGTTTCTTTGTCCGTCCGAGGGGTCAATCGGCATGATCATGGGGAGTGCCCATCTGATGGGGCCTGGGATACGTCTCGCCTAATTTTGAAACATTGGGGCGGGAGTGGGAGGAGCTGAGCTATTCCGGGCTGTTCTCTGGCTCTTATGACATCACTGGCCTGCTTGCTTGTCTGAAGTCCCTAATTTTGGCGGGCCTACAAGAGGGGGTGGAGGGGTGCAACCCTCCACTTCGTCCCCTTCACAGCAACTTCTACTTTCGTAAGTCTATCTGTCTATTACCTTTTTCTTTTACCGATTTATAGGTTATCGGATTTACAATATGCTCATACTGTCTGTAGGGGCCGAGATGGGGGCGTTTTCCATCGAGCCTTTCGATGGCGTTTCTCTGGGGTGAGCCTTGCATGGCATGCAAGGGGTGTCGAAGGAGGGAACTCCAATAGATTTGTGAACGACGTAATGACTGATCCTTCCTCGGAGGGACAGGAACGGGGCGCTTCTCCTGTGGCAGCCCCCCAGTGAACTTCGTGGTTCCCAGTAGGGTAGAAGATCCGATAGCGGCTCTCTCCCCAATGGATTTCCCATTGCCTCTGTTGGTGTCGCATCCATTTCCTCGGGATGCTGATGTTTTGAATGTAGTGGAGGAGGGTCCCGAGCGTGTCCCCGTGCCGCCGCTCGAAGAGAATCCTCCCCTCGTGGGCTCTCCACTCCTCGGGGGTAACAATGATTTTTCTCCCCTCGGGGCGGCAACAGGGTTCTGTTGGAATTTTCTCAGCGGTCTGTTGAATGTAACGGACTGTGGGCTGATGAGATCCCTTCCCCCGGCTAGTCTTCAAGACTTGGTCTGCAAGAACTTGTGCGAGGTATATACTCATTTGATCTATTTTATTTAATTACTTACCTTTCGTTTCCTTCCGAGGTGATCCATTTGTCTCCGCGCAGATTTATATGGTGATGGATGCCATCGGGTCTCAGGGATGTTCTTCCTCTGATCCTGGCTTGGTGTACCGCCGCCGGGACGAGTTGGAGCAGGGCCTTCTGGAAGCTCAGACGGAAATATCCCGATTGCGGGAGGATCATGAGGCCGCTCGGGCACTTAGCGAGGGGGTCCTTCAGATCGAGAAGGACAAGTCCTGGGAACTGGAGCGCTGGTTGGTGCTGGAGAGGGCCCGCATGAGGGGCTTGGAGGCAAGGTTGGAGGAGTTAAAGGACCAAATTTGCTTCTCCGATGACCAACTGTTGCGGGCTACCCGGGAGCGAGATGCGGCGAATCAGCGGGTGTTGGAGACAACTCGCACCCATGAAGTAGCATTGGTGGTAGCCTGAGTCTGATCGGTCTTGGACATAGCTGGTCCTTCAGCTTTGAGAGACTCTTTACAAGAGGAGATGCGTGATTTAGTCCGCATCGGGTATCGACTATGTCGAAATGCTGTACAAGCTTTGCCAGAGTGTCCTACGGGCCTGGCCATTCCCGAACTTAGTCTTTGCCCAATTTTTCCCGTAGATAATCCAATGACCTCCGAGGGCGCAATTGTGACGATGGAGGATCCTCTTACTATATCCGAAGAACAGCGTCGCCATCTTATCAGGGAAGGGAAGCGTCCTTTAAGGGATGAGTAGTTTGTAGTAGGTGGTGATTAGCTTGTAGTGGGTGGCCCCTCGGAGTCCCATAACTGTTATTTATAATAGATGACCCCTTAGGGTTAGGTTGCTTATGATGACTTCTTATGTAAGGTCATCATCTTTGTTTTGCGAACCTATGTATCCCTTCGGTATCGAGTGTATCGTAACCATCTATTTATAAAAAACTATTTATTTATGTATAAGTTGTTGCATTACATTATGCATAATATTTTCTGAGGTTAAAGGAATTCCAAGTGTTGCTGAGGGTTGCGCCTTCGGAGTTGGCGAGGAGATAGGTTGCGGGTCCGATGATTCCTGCTATCTTGTAGGGTCCTTCCCATCGTGGTTCGAGCTTGCCAACATTCTTGGAGGCTCCGACTCGCTTTAACACTAAATCTCCAACTTGGAAAGTTCTAGGTTTTACCTTAGCATTGTAGTGTCACGCCATCCGGGCCTTATATTCTTCGATCCAGACTGCTGCTCGCATTCATTTTTCTTCAAGGAGGTCGAGGGCGAGGGCCAAGTTGGAACTGTTGGCCACTTCTTCGTACTCTTGGACCCGCCAACTTTCAATTGAGACCTCGGAGGGTACGACCGCTTCGCAACCGTAGGACAGGCTAAAAGGGGTTTCGCCCGTGGCTGTGCTCTGCGTTGTCCGATATGCCCATAGTATGCTAGGTATCTCTTCAACCCACTTGTCCTTGTGCCAGTCAAGTCGGGCCTTCATATTCTTCAGGAGGGTTCGATTGGTTCTTTCAACTTGTCCGTTTACTTGGGGATATCCCACCGAAGCGAAACGGTGCTTAATTTCCCAGTGGTCACACCACTTCTCTAATTCTTGGTTGGTAAATTGCAGACCATTATCGCTTACCAGGTTCTGAGGGACACCAAAACGGCATAGGATGTTTCTCCATAAGAAGTTGATGATCGCACCCGCGGTGATCCGGGCTAGTGGCTCCGCCTCCACCCACTTGGTGAAGTAGTCTACCACTACGAGCAAAAACTTTTTTGACCGGCATCAGGGATGAGTGGGCCCACTAGGTCTACTCCCCATTTGGCGAAGGGGTAAGGGGTCAGATGGGGTTCCCACGGGGGTGGCGGGTTGATGAATCCGAGGGGCATAAGCTTGGCACGGTTTGCACCTTTCGGTATGGCTTTTGCAATCTTTGACCATCGTGGGCCAATAATAACCTTGCCGAATCAGGCGTCCGGCCATGCTTTCGCCACCGGTGTGGCTGCCGCATACCCCTTCGTGAGTTTCCGCTAGGGCTAGTTGGGCTTCTTCTTCGTTCAGGCATCGGGCATGAGGACAAGAGTATGTCCTTCGGAATAATATTTCATCTTTGAGGAAATAATGAACGGTCTTCTAGGACATCATTCGTTGAACAGATTTGTCCTCGGAGTAGTTTTCAGGGTCTTGCAGGTTGGCTTTAATGGGAGTTATCCAGCTCTTTGGAGGATTTGCAGTGGCATGCACTTCTTCAGGCTCAGCTCTTTCTGATTCACTCATATGTAGAAGAGTGATTTTCCGCGTACGGATGGTGGCCATTTGAGTAGCCATTTTAAATAGAGCGTCGGCCTTTTGGTTTTCCCCTCGAGGAACTTGTACCACTTGATATTCGTCAAACCACTCTCGCGCTCGATGGACAACCCGCAGGTAGCCCTGCATTCTTTCCTCTTTGGCTTCATACGAGCCCTGAATTTGCTGGACAATCAATTGAGAGTCGCTGTGCAGGCGGATTTTCCGTATTCCACCCTCTCGTGCGAGTCTCATTCCGATGAGAAGGGCTTCATATTCGGCTTCGTTTTGGATACAGGGTAATCGATCATAACTGCAAAATGGAGTGCTTCTTCCTCGATTTCTGTGTTAATCAAAACTACCCCTGCTCCGCCGTGTGTGTTTATCGATGAACCGTCCACATAAGCGTGCCACATGGGTTCTTTCCTTTCGGCTCCGATTCCTGTGAGTTCCGTTACGAAGTCCGCCAACACTTGTGCTTTAATACAGGGTCTCGGGGCGCAGGAGATATCATACTCCGTTAGCTCTACAACCCACTTTATCAGCCTCTCGGAGGCTTCGGGCTTGTTGAGAATTGCCCATAGGGGGTGCTTGGTCAAGACAGTGATCGGATGGGAAAGGAAATATGGGCGCAGTTTCTGCGCCGTGGTAATCAAAGTTAGTACAAGCTTTTCTGTCAAGGCATACCTGGTTTCAGCTCCGAGGAGAGTTTTGCTAACATAGTAAACCGGGTGATGTTCCCCATATTGTTCTTTGACTAACACTGCTCTGATGGCCTCCTCTCCGATGGATAGGTATACGAAGAGCTCTTCTTGGGGTGACGGTTTAACCAGCAGGGGTGGCCTTACCATGTAGCTTTTTAATTCTTTAAGAGCTTCCTCGCATTGCGCGGTCCACTGGAACTCTTTGATATTCCGAAGGACTTTGAAGAACGGGAGTCCCTTCTCCGCTGATTTAGAGACAAACCGGCTGAGGGAGGCCATTCGTCCTGTCAGCTTTTGCACATCTTTTACCGTCTTCAGTGTAGGTAACCCTATGATTGCTTCGGCCTTCTCGGGGTTAACTTCTATTCCCTTTTCGGTAACCATGAATCCCATGAATTTGCCTCCTCGGATACGGAAGGAGCATTCTCTTGGGTTTATCTTCATTCCAAAGTGATCCATGATAGCCAACGCTTTTCGCAGATCCTCGGGATGATCTTTCGCGGAGTGACTTTTGACGACCGTGTCGTCTACGTAAACTTCCACTGTTTTTCCGATGAGTCCCGCGAACATGAGGCTTACCAATCGTTGGTAAGTGGCTCCGGCATTCTTGAGTCCAAACGGCATTACTAAATAGCAAAAAGTACATGCGTCCGTAATGAAGCTGGTTTTATCCTGGTCCAGGAACGCCATCGAGATATGGTTGTATCCCTGGTCTCCATCAAGAGTTGATAGGAGTGCGCAGCCAGCTGTAGAGTCTACGAGCAGGTCTATACTGGGCAGGGGATAGCAATCCTTTGGGCAGGCTTCATTAAGGTTAGTAAAATCCACGAACATTCTCCATCTTCCTCCCGATTTGGGGACTAGGACCACATTAGCTAGCCACTCGGGATATATGACTTCTCGAATTTGTTTTAGATTAAGGAGTCGCTGGATTTTCGATCGGATAATCTTATTGCGCTCGGGTCCCATTTTCCTCTTCTTTTGTTGAATGGGTTTGGCTCCTGGTTTTACATTAAGAAAGTGCTGGCATGCCTTGTTACTGATTCGCCTCGGCGGTCCTCCTTCCCATGCGAAGAGGTGGCAAAACTCTCTTAGGACTGAAGTCAGTTGATCTTCCAGCTCAGGCTCCATATAAGTACCCATCTTGATCGCCCTTTCAGGGTTTCCTTCAACAAGTTCTACCATTTTGACTTCTTCGATGGGTTGAACTCGGGTTTCTTCTATTTTTTGGTTTTTGCTGCTGTCCGAGGGGATTTCATCCTCCTCGGGGGGTAGAGCGTTCATGCGACATTCCCTGGCTCTAGTTTGATTTCCTCGGACTTCCCCGATGCCTGATAAAGTAGGAAATTTTACCTTAAGATGCAGGGTGGAGGGAATTCCTTCGAACATCCGGATGGAAGGTCTTCTGCATATGGCGTTGTAAGTCCTCGACGATGCTTCCACCACCCAAAATTTGGTGGGTTCCGTTCTTTGAAGGGCTCCTTCCCCCCGTGACATCGGGAGTGTCACAGTCCCAAGGGTGTTACAAGCTTCTCCAGAAAAGCCTACTAGAGGGACCTCCGCCACCTCCAATTGCTCCTTCTTCAATCCCATGGCAAGATATGTGGGTAAAAATAGGACGTCCACAGAGCTGCGCGTATCTATGAGGATACGTTGGATTTCGAATCCATAAATAGTGGCTTCAATGACTAAAGGGTCTTCGTGGGGGTAAACTATACCCTTTAGGTCGTCGGGCCCAAACGTGATGCTAGGTAGTCTTACCGCCGGAGCGGAGCACACGGGTAGCCCTTGCTCCAGCCGTCTTGCTTCTTTCAGGTATTTCTTCTTCTTACCCTAGGGTGTCATTGAGATGTCCCCTCCCTCGATCATGCTAATTGTCCGCCCCGATGGGGGGTTAACTTCGTACGTTTCGGGGGGAGGAGGTAGGTTCCGGTATCCGGTGGTCCTTTCTCGTGATCGTCGTGGATGTCCGGTACTTCTTTCCCGGGACGATCTCCGAGGCTCTCTAGTTTTCTCTCGGGAACTTCGCCGTCATTATATTGTCTTTTCTCGGGACCATCGGCTAGGGGCGGTCTCCTCTGAATCTCCTCGGGATCTTTTCCACACATTTGTCTTGGATCCCTCAGAATTGTCTTTCTTAAGGTAGTTCTTCAAATATCCGGCTTCTATGAGGCGGAGAATTTCTCTTTGAAGGGTGGTACATTCCTCGGTAGTGTGTCCATATATTTTATGGAATTTACAGTACTTACTCGTGTCCTTGTCTTTATTGGGGAATTTGGCCGGTCGGGGCCAGCGTAGCTCTTCGTTGCCCCTCATCACATTTAGCACTTCCACGGGAGCCAGGGTCATTGGAGGAAGGGGTACGGGTTTGAGAAACTTCTTAACCACCTCCCCATCGTCTTTCCGAGGGGGCGGCTTTCCCTCTTTGCCCTTCTCATTTGCCTTTGCTTCCTTTTCCGTGCGCTCTTGGTGTTCATTGTCGTCGTTCTCCATACGTCTCTTCGTATTGTCAGCTTCTTCCATAAGAATGTGAGTTTCGGCTTACTGCACAAGTTCGTTCATGTCCGTGACGTGATTCCCCATCAAGTATCAGAAGAATTCTCCGGCCCAGAGTCTTTGCGTCAGGATGTCGGCTATAATAGTCGGGCTGACATTCAGAACATCCAACGCTTCATTCGTGAAATGTTTTATATATCCTCGTAGGGGTTCATCTTTTTGTTGTTTGATCGTAAAGAGATGAGTGGACGATTTAGGGTACCGCCGATTACAACAAAATGCCTTACAAACTAGTGAGCCAATCGATCAAAGTTAACCACGGAGTTAGGCGGGAGGTGCGTAAACCAGGCTTGGGCCCGTCCTCCGAGGGTAACAGGGAACACACGGCAAAGGACATGGTCCGGGGCGGAAGATAGATCCATTCCGACGAGAAATTGGTGGATGTGATCTTGTGGATCTCTCCCGTCAGCCTCACCCATATTTAATGGCACGTTAACAGGCCGCATCCCCGAAGGTATCGGAGCAGAAGCGATTTCAGGAATAAAGGGGGAGGTTTTAAACGTAGGATCTTTCTTGGGTCCCATAGTTTTCTTGAGATCTCCCATTTCCCTTCGTAAACCTTCAAGTATTTCCCATAGAGTTTGATCTTCGTTCGGGACAGGGATGGGTGTATGCCGGTACAGGGGGAGAGATCTTTCTTCTCTTTGGGCTACTCTCGGAGTTTCTGGGTAGTCATAGCGTCTTTGCGATCTTCGAGAGGTTTCCCGATACCACAAGATAGGGGTAGGGCACTCTCTTGCGTGGGTCTCGCCTTCTTCCGAGGGATAACCTCCTTGGCGTGGAGATCCGGGGGTCACTTCCCTAGGATTCTCCAACCCCCGCGAGTTGATCCAAGTGGCGGCCTCCACTAGTTTCTCGAAGACAGATCGGGGAACATTGATGAAATCTCTTTCGTCGGATCGGTGGTTTGCCACGGTTTCTTCCGAATTACCCTGATAGGTCGGATGGCTTTCAATGTGGAATAAATTTTCCATAATAGGTTTTGCTTCGTGGAGCACGCCCAAGGACAGATTTTATGGCGTTCCCACAGACGACGTCATTTTGTTAATAGGTTTGGAATTATACCCCAATTAACTGAATTATTTGTAGGGTCGAAACGCCTCTGTCCGTGGCTCAAAAAAGTTGAAGTTATTATGAGAAGAATTACGAGAATATCCTTCATTTATTCACTGAACTTCACTCCTAAATTTCGTAAGTATCATGGTGTTCTCCCTTCTTTATCTAATGTATATGTGTGTGAACCTTGTGTTGTCCTCCCTCATTTTCCTTTTGTTGCCCTCCCCCTTATATAAGGCTTTTTATAAGGAGGTGTCATTATGCATGTGTTTGCATGTGTGTACAGGTGTTGCAATATGTGTTTTAGGTATACAAGTGTCGCCATGAGCCTAAAGAGATAAGATAAGGTTTATCTTTAATCTACTAGACACTGAGTGGGATGATCTTAGCTTCTTCCGAGGGCTTCTTATTTTCTTCGATAGGCACTACTTCACCATTTCTGTCTTCCGAGGGGTCGGAGCTTTAGCAATGACTGGGTGGGCGAGTTTAGGATGGTCTTCTGGTGATATTGCCGCTCCGAAAGGGGCTTATTCTTGCGTATTTGTTTATGAATATGTTCTCCGAAGAGTGTTTTGCTTGGATATGTACTTCGAGGGCTTCTTTGTCTTCGTGGAGCAGTGTTTCCTTGCCTAGTTTCTCGTAGTGGGCTTCCCATTGGTTTCTATGCTTAGATCAAGCTTGGTTCTTCGGATTCGCCCTTCGGGATAGTATTCTGAGGGCAGTTTATCCTCGTGCTGGTCTTGAGGAAGTTCTCCGAGGGGGAATCCCGTCTGTGATGGGCGCTCCGAGGGAGTTGTTGCCGCTATAGAGTAGTGTCTTCCTGTTTGGGTCTTCGTAATGAGCCTCGTGGCGGTTTCTCGCTTTGTTCCGCAGTTTGATCCTTCGGGATTGATGTTCCGAGGGCATTTTTAGTTTAGGGAGTGTTCAGCAAGGAAGGATTCTCGTAGGTTTTGGGACGCGGGGGTCCATTATGGTCCTTCTTGGCGCATTGATAGATATCGAAGTCGTGCGGGTCCATCGGGGTTCACTCTTTTTCCGATGCCACGTTGATATCTTATCTTTATTCATCGTGACTTTCTAAGGGACGCTTTAATGCCCACTCGAATACCACGTCCTACGGCCTCGGGTCAGTGACCGGGCGGATTGGTGACATCCGAGGGGCCTCCTCATCGGGAGTGCGGCGATAGTATCGCCTTAGGTTTTATCCCTAGATTTAGGGTCAACCTCTTGATCAATTCTTTTAATCCCTTATTTATTTTTTTAGGGTTAACAATAAATATATCTATATATATTTTTTAATAATAATAATAATAAACATATATATAATAAATAATAAAGATATATATATGTTAACAGGTTTAGAATTATTCCCTATTTAACGGAAGATATTTATTTTGGGTTCGAACACCCTGTCCGTGATTCAGAGGCAATGATGGATGGACATAATGACATTAATTGCAAGAATATTCCCTTCCTTTATTCACTGAACATTTCCTCCTCTCTTACATATTTGAATGTTAAATTGTAGTAAGTAAGCTAAGTGGCTTCAGCCTGACTCTCTTCTAATGATCACCTCCCTTTATATAGACTTTGGTAGGGGCAGGTGTCATTGTGCATGCGTTTTGGTAAGGACATGTGTTGTTGTTACTTTGATACAGGTGTAAAAACTAGGATAATGTTTATCTTTTATCTACTAGGCGCTGACTGGATTAGCTTTTGTGTCCTCTAATATCTCCGAGGGCTTCTGATGTAGATTGTTCTGATAGGACTATTCTTCCGAGGGCTCTTATTTCTTCTTCTTAACTCGGGTATTTTCTTCAACAATCAGGAGTGATCTCTGAGGGGGTAAATGTGATCCCCGAGGACTTAGTATAACTTCCGAGGACTGTGATTTTGTGTCCGAGGGCTGTATTTGCTTTACTGAAAGTGAGATTTCTTCACGAGAGTTCTCGGATTGTATTCACTGGATGTTCTTGTATTTATTTCTTGATTTTCTCCAAAATTGGGTCCTCGGATAAATCCGAGTGTCGTCTTTTCCGAGGAGTGTTCAGCAAGGAAGTTTTCTTGTAAGTTCATAGGACTCGGGGTCCATTTTGGTCCCTCTTGGAGCATTTGGTGGATATCGGAGTCATACGGGTCCATCGGGGTTTGCTCTTTTTCCGATGCCGTGTTGATATCTGCTTTTCATTCACCGTTTGACTTTCCAAGGGACTCTTATGTTTCTCATCGGGTGCTCTTATAAACCTTTTCGGGTCAGTGACCGAAAGGTAGGGCAATCCTCCGAGGGGCTTTCTTTATAGGTACATCTCATCGGAAGGACTCGTGACAATAGTATTGTCCATATATTGTTTTTCCGAGTAGGAGTAATCTCCTTTATTTTATTTTTTAGGGTTAACACTAGCCCCCCCAAATTTCGATTGTCCTCGTAGAGACAAGCGGAATTTTAAATCATCGTCCTCAGTGAGGTGAGGGGTTATTTTTTGCTTAGTGTCCCTATATTTATATTTTTTTCTTTTTTGATATTTGTCCGAGAGATAAATACGTATATTTAGAGTTTTGCAAGTGATTTTACCTGAATACCCCTAGGGTATTGTCATTAAGCAGGCGAAGATCTCGGGAGAGCAGGTTGTGGACTGCCGTTTGACCAGCTTGGGGATTTGAAGTATCTTACCGTTGGCAACGGGCAGAATCTGGACGGCGTGGCATGAGCAGGCAACAGTTACGTGGAGTCACGAATAAATGCCACGTCTTTATGGGCATCTGACCGTTGTAATCTTAGGTTATAAATAGGGTACTGTTCCTCTTCTTTTCTTCATTCACACAAGTGTATTTCGCGATAATTCTCTCTCCAGAGTTACAAACTTCTTCTCTTATTCTCTCGCAATTCTCAGTTCCAGTAAAAAAAACTTTCCTCTTTTTATATCCATGGCTTCTTCTGCCAATGTGAATCCTGTAGTTGCTGTTACCTCCTCGGGGGTTACTGCTCCGATTGACACTTCTACGAGTGCGAGGGGTATTCCGGTGGGAGTTATTACTCGCAAACGTAAGGGAGAAATTGTTGCTGCTGCTGAGGGCGGTGCTACTTCCTCGAAAAAAGCTAGGGTTCCCAAATCAAAGGAACCGCCTCTTCGGACTTTTGCTAAGGTGGAGAAGACGCGGAATATTGCTACTCGTAAGCAGGTAGCGGATCTGTTTACTTCAACCGGAGTCCTTCAGAAAAATATGGTCTTTCGACTTCCGACGAAGGATGAGAGGGCATGCTATCCTCCTCCGGGTATGTTGACAGTATTTTTTGCTCAGGTTAAGTACGGGTGGCGTTCATTTATGTCCCCTTTCTTCTGTGAGCTTTTTAAGACTTGTAATATCAGCCCAAGTCAAATGGTGCCGAACGGATTTGCTGTTATTTGCATTTACGTGTTTTGGTGCCACGTGAATGGTCTAGAGTGTTCAGTGGATCATTTTCTTTCGATCTTTGACGTGGCGGTATCGCCCGGGAGGTATCCTTTCTATAACGTTCGTCACCGGGACAACACGGGGGATTCCACGAAGAGGATCTTGGGCGCCGCTATTACCTCGCATAGCGTCTGGAAGAACGGATACTTCTTCGTGGGCCCTGTTAATGGTGAGTGGGATGTGCCCTTTGATTGGCGAGAGGGTACTACTCCCGTACACGCTCTGGATCAGGAGGCGGTATTATCTCCTATAGTTTCTCAGCACAAACTGATGGAATCAGAGGACTTTTCAATGTTGTACGAGACTTCCGGTCTTCACTACGTAGTCGTTACCGATGACGCCGTGGAACATCCTTTGTCTTTGTCTCCCGAGGCGAGGAGTTTCTTTCGTAAGTTTCTTCATTCGTTCTTTTACTCTTTTTATTCTCTCTCCGAGTACAGTGGTAAATAGTGCTTATACACGTTATTGGTGGGATGATGCAGGAGATGTCATGGCAAATTACTATCTGCAGTCGAGTCCGAGGGAGCCTACTCCTAGTGGTGTTTCTGAGATACCAGAGGAGGGTGATCACGAGGAAGTATCCGTGATCCTTCTCCTATTTCTACTGAGCGCATATCTTCAGAAGGTCCTCGTGGTGAGTCTTAACAAGTTCTTCAAAAATTTTTGGTAGACTGTTATCTCGCACTAATACTTTCCCTTTTTTGATGCAGTTGCCGTAGATAAAGGCAAGGCTCCAATAGTAGAAGAATCTTCATTATATGGTGAGTATCCGTTATTCGCCCTCTTTCCATAATTTTTTCTAGTTTCATTCTTTTTCTCACTGTCAGTTTGTATCTTTTGTAGAGGAGGATTTTTTGGCCCAATTCAACATTCCCGAGCAAGAAGGTTTACGAGGGGACTCCGAAGACACTCAAGGGGAGTTTGATCCTTCTTCCGAGGATAGGGAGGTGAAGGAGGGGATTCTGAAGTCCCTGTTAGGAGAGACTAGCCCCTCCACAACAGTGGGTGGTTCCCGGGCCATATTTACAAATTCAGAAGTGATGACTCCCGTAAAGGATATGACTCCTCCGAGGGGGCATGTTCCGGTGACTTTGTCTCCGAGGGGTCATACATTCCAGGAGCCTATTCCTCCTAGTGGATTCGAGGGGCAATTTTCATCTCGGTCAGTGGGGGAAGCTTATCAAGATATCCTCCGATTTTTCGCCTCCTCTAGTTCAACACCCGCCGAGGGGTACCAATTTTTGTACACCAGTCTTAACTGGCTGGGACTCATGGTAAGCTTCTCTAAATTAATCCTCTGAAATTATATAATATACCTCTGTTAAATTCTTTATTGTTGATTTTCCGCAGATTGGAAAGACTCGAGAGGCGGTCACTGCCATTGAAGAGCACGGTCGGAAAGACAAAGAAGAGTTAGAAGTACTCCGAGCGCAATTGGCACCTCTCTTAGTCCGAGATAAAGAGAGCCAAACTAGGGAGGATATTCTTCAAACCAAGATTTCCGACTACGAATTTGCTCTTAATGAATCAGAGAAGGCGAGGGCGGATTTGCAAGGTAACTTAAACGCTGCCGAGTCCGCTTATAAAAAGATGGAGGCATCCGAGAAGGTTGTAGCGGCTAAGATAACTCTTCTGGAGAAGGAAAGGAAGGAGTCCGAGGAGGTCTTCACTGCTCGTATTGCGGCTCTCGAGAAGGCAGTGGCGGACAGGAATGAGAGAGAGAGTTCTTCAGGAGACATTGGGCCAAGCTACTGATAGGGCTGAGTCAGCTGAAGAAAAGTTGGTAAACTTTCTATCTCCCGAGGACGTGCAAGCTAAGGTGGATGCAGCCGTTCAATTCGCTCAGCGGGAGATTTCACGACAGCAAGCAGGAGTACCCGAGACGTCTTCTCACGAGCTGTTGACAGGCCACCTTTTATGGGGTTATCTGGAGTGTGCTAGGTTGGCTAAGTCTCTGATAAGGTCGGAGGTTGATTTCTCAAAATCTTTTGACCTTCGTAAGCTGAAGAGGCCGACTCCCGATGATTGCAAGTACTTTGTGGGGAGGTTTGGGGGTTTGCTATCTTCCAAGGATTCTCCAACACCGTCTCCGATGCGCTCTGCCACAAGTCCGAGTCCAAGAGCTAGTGGTTCCGGGGGAGTATTTTCCCCAATTTCTCGTCTTGCTCCATTGGGTACTTCCCTCGAGGAGACAACTTCTTTCCTCCCTCCTTCCACGGGGGCTTAATTTTATCTTTGTAATTTTTTACTTTTAAAATAAACGTTCTTTGTACTTATTATCCCTTCCGAGGGCTCTTCGGCTTAAATAAATATTTTTGTTCAATTTCCCTTTTTCTACTTTTTGGTTTGTATAGTTAAATTTCAATTAGCATGGATAATGATAATTTTCAAAAAGTTGCTGACTAAGTAGACTTCCTAAGTAGGAGGTGTTACTTTGCATGGTTAAATAGGGTACGTGTCCTTCTTAATCAAAAAGTTTTTTCAACACGTGTCCCTTAGTTGACATAATAAAAGTTTAAACTTCTACTTTTAACTCTGACCTAAAGAGTATATATGCGCGTAGGATTTTTACCAATTATGCACTTATCTCCTAATCCTTATTAGTCTTTGATTTTCTTTCATAATTGCAAGTACAAAAATAATACTTACTTGATACGATGATGCCTCCTTATTATAGAAGATTTGGTTCGACTTCATCTTGCGGTTCTTCTCGGGATACCACTCGGGGTCCTTCTGGATCATCAAGGGTTCCTCCGAGGGACAATCCCTCCGAGAATCAAACGACACTTGGTGCTAGTTCCTCTCTTGGAGTGGCTCGTTGGACTCCATCTACAAATTCACGTAGAGTCAATCAAATCAGGGAGATATTCATGAGTAGGGAGCCATATCCTTTGGCGGATGAGTCTTCGGAGTTCGATTTGATTCCTCTTAATCCATCAAGATTGATAGGCAGAGGACGTGTAGGATCCACTATGAGTGCAGAATGTGAGAACTCGGTAAGATCTCTTTTTACTGGTTATAAATTAGAGTTCGAAGATTATGATATAATAGTGCCTTCCTCGGGTCAAAGGGCTTACGCACCCCCCTCAGGTTACATGACCATTTATACCGAACAGATGCGTTGCGGGTTGCGGATGTTTTTTCACCCCTTTTTCCAAATACTTTTTCGGTATTGGCAGGTGTGTCCGAGTCAGTTAACACCAAGTTCTTATGGCCATCTGGTAGGGTACATCCTTCGTAGTGAGCTTTTAAACCTTCCCATGTCCCCCTATCGGGTGGGGACAATATTTACCCTTAAACCTTGCTCAGAGGGGACTCCCTTTTTTAGCTTGACCTATCGGGACAAGGAAGATATCTTCACTCGTGTATCCAGTTCCCACTCTAGTAGAGGGGATTGGAGGCGGAGATTTTTCTTTGTCCGTCCGAGAGGCCAGTCAGCCAGATTATGGGGTGTACCCATCCGATGGGGTCTGGGGTATATCGCACCCAACACCGAAACACGAGGGCAAGTGAGGGAGATATTGCTTAACTTGGGACTTTTCTCTGGTTCTCATGACATATCTGGGCTGTTGGATTTCCCCGAGGCTCTGGTTTTGGCAGGTTTACAGGAGGGGGTGGAAGGATGCACTCCTGCTTCTCGTCCTCTTCACAGTAACTTTCATTTTCGTAAGTTCTACTAATCATTTTCTAGCATGCAACCTTTATTGGTGTCCTCGGACCGTTTTCCTACTGACATCTTTTGCAGGAGCGGAGATGGGAGCCTTTTCTCTCGGGTCTTCTGCTGACGTTTTCTTGGGGAGAGCATTGCATGGTATTCCCGGGGGGACGAAGGTTGGTGATTCCCCTCCACTCATGAGTGAGGCAATGGTTGAAATTTCCTCAGAGGAGGAGGAACCTGGTGCAGCCCCCCCAGTCAGTTATATAATTCCTTCTGGATCGTCGGATCTAATAACAACTCTTTCTCGAACAGATTTTCACATGAGTCCCGTAGTATCACAGCCCATTCCTCATAATTCTACCGTGGTAAATGTGTTAGAGGAGTATCTTCGCTCTTCTAGTACAGAGGATATGCAGCCCCGGGAAGATATCCCTAGTCGTATTCCTGCACCACCGCCCGAGGAGCACCCTTCCCCCGGGAGAACTCTTCCCCCCGGGGTTAATCAGGATGTTTCTCCTCTCGGATCAGCAGTGGGGTTTTGCCGAAACTTTCTTAGTGGTTTATTGAACGTAACAGATTGTGAGCTGATAAAAACCCTTTCGGTACCCGTTCTCCAGGATTTAGCCTGTAAAGACCTGTGTGAGGTATTTATTCATTTTATTTAGTACTAACCTGTCTTCTGGTCTGATGCCCCTTGCTTTGTTTTTTGACCAGATTTATATGGTGTTGGATGCTCTCGGATCTTACGGAAGTTCCTCTTCAGATCCAGGCTTAGTATATCGTCGTCGGGATGAGTTAGAGCGAGGTCTCTTGGAGGCTCAAGTGGAGATAGCCCATTTGAAGGAAGTTCATGAATCCGCTCAGGAGACTCACATCCAGGTGTTATAATTCGAAAAGGATAAGGCGTGGGAATTGGAACGCCAATTAGTGCTTGAAAAAGCACGCGTCTTGAACTTAGGGCGGAGAATTGAGGAGTTACATGGCCAAATGCGGTCCTCGGAGGAGCAGTTAACACAGGCTACGCTGGAAAGAGACGCCTTGAGTCAGCAGCTGCTAGGGATAACTCGTTCTCATGCGATAGAGGTAGTCATGGCCCGAGTCCAAGCTGTGTTGGAGGTGGTGGGCCCCTCCAATCTTCGTGAGTCTCTCCGGGGTGAGATGCGTGACTTGGTGCACATAGGCTATAAGTTGTGCCAAGATACCGTACAAGCTTTACCAGAGTTCCCCTCGGGCTTGCTCCTTCCTGAGCTTAACCTTCGTCAAGTCTCCGAGGAGTTTCCTCCTTCACCTACTAGAGATTTTGCGATCGGAACTGTGTTCTTTGATGACCCAGTCTCCCTTTCCGAGGAACAACGTCGAAGACTTATCCGAGAGGGAAAACGTCCTATGGGAGGGACTTAGCTTGTAAATGAGCTTAGTTCATAATACGGAGGGTTTTTAGTGTTATCGGGTTGTCCTGATGTCTCATATATAGAGATATCATTTTGTCAGACAACTCTAATTTCTTTTGTACTATATCCCCTCATGTATGAACACTCTTTTTATTCATGTATAACTATTACATTAAGCATAATACTTTCTAAGGTTGCTTGCGTTCCACGTGTTGCGAAGTATTGCTTCCTCGGAGTTGGCAAGCCGATAAGTCGCAGGTCCTACAATTTCTACTATCTTGTAGGGTCCTTCCCATCGTGGATCTAGTTTACCCACATTCTTAGAGGCCCCTACTCGTTTCATCACTAAATCTCCAACTTGAAAGGTTCGGGGTTTTACCTTGGCATTGTAATATCGTGACATCCGAGCCTTGTACTCTTCCATTCGGAGGGCTACTCGGGTCCTTTTTTCCTCGAGGAGGTCAAGGGCAAGGGCTAGATTTGAGCCATTGGCCACTTCTTCATATTCTTTGACTCGCCAGCTTTCTATGGAGACCTCCGAGGGCAAAACAGCTTCACACCCGTAGGATAGACTAAAAGGGGTTTCGCCCGTAGCGACACTCTGCGTGGTCCGATAGGCCCACAATATCCCAGGTATCTCCTCAACCCACTTAGCTTTATGCCAATCAAGTCGGGCCTTCATGTTCTTCAAGAGGGTTCTGTTGGTTCTTTCTACTTGGCCATTTGCTTGAGGGTATCCCACGGAGGCAAAGCGATGTTTTATCTCCCAATGATCACACCATTTTTGCAATCCTTGATCAGTAAACTGCAAACCGTTGTCACTTACCAGGCTCCGAGGGACACCAAAGCGACAAATAATATTTCTCCAGAGAAAATTAATAACGGCCCCCGCGGTTACCCTAGCCAGGGGTTCCGCTTCCACCCATTTGGTGAAGTAGTCAACGGCTACTAGTAGAAATTTCTTTTGACCGGCATCAGGGATGAGGGGTCCAAGTATATCAATACCCCACTTAGAGAATGGGCAGGGGTTCAGAGAGGGTTCCCAAGGGGCTGCGGGTAGATGGGTCCGAGGGGCGTAAGCTTGGCATGGTTTACATCTTTCGGCATGGCTTTTGCTGTCTTTGGCCATCGTGGGCCAATAGTAGCCTTGTCGAATCAAGCGTCCAACCATGCTTTCGCCACTAGTATGGCTCCCACATACCCCCTCGTGAGTTTCTGCTAAGGCTAGTTGGGCCTCCTCTTCATTGAGGCATCGAGCATGGGGGCATAAGTATGTCCTTCGGAAGAGTATCCCGTCTTTGAGGAAGTATCGGAGGGTTTTTCTGAACATCATTCGCTGAATATTCTTGTCCGAGGAGTATCCCTCGGGATTCTGCAAATAGGCTTTGATAGGGGTCACCCAGCTAGATGAAGGATCTGAAATTGTGTTCACTTCTCGGCCTTCGCTCTTTTCAGATTCATTGACATTCAGTAGAGTAATCTTCCGAGTATGTATTGCAGCTGTTTGTGTAGCCATCTTGGACAAAGCGTCCGCCTCTTGATTTTCTTTTCGAGGAATTTGAACTATGTCATACTCTTCAAACCATTCGGACCTTTGACGGACAACTTGTAGGTACTCTTGCATTCTTTCTTCTTTGGCCTCATATGACCCTTTAACTTGCTGGACAATCAATTGGGAGTCACTATGGAGGAGTACTCTCTTTATTCCTCCTTCCTTTGCTAATCTCATACCAATAAGGAGAGCTTCGTACTCGGCTTCATTGTTAGAGAGGGGGTAATCTATTCTAACTGCAAAATGGAGTCTTTCCTCCTCTCCTTCTTGATTTACCAAAACTATTCCAGCCCCCCCATGGGTACTTACCGAGGATCCGTCTACATATATCTTGCCATCGTGGCTCCTTTTCCTCGGATCCCACGCCCGTGAGTTCTGTTACAAAGTCCGCCAGAATTTGCGCTTTGATTGATGGTCTCGGAGCATAGGAAATATCGTACTCAGTAAGCTCTACGGCCCATTTTATCAGTCTTCCTGATGATTCAGGTTTGTTAAGAATTGCTCTCAGGGGGTACTTAGTTAGCACGGTTATTGGATGAGATAGAAAGTAGGGACGTAGCTTACGAGCCGTGGTAACCAATGCTAGAACTAGTTTCTCAGATAGGGTATATCGGGTTTCGGCTCCGAGAAGAGTTTTGCTAACGTAATATACCGGGTGATGTTCTCCATCTTGGTCTTTGACTAAGACAGCGCTAATAGCCTCTTCTCCAACCGATAAATACAGGAACAACTCTTCTTGGGGAATAGGTTTTACCAGCAAAGGTGGTTTCAACATATATCTTTTCAATTCTTCAAGAGCTTCCTCGCATTGAGGGGTCCACTGAAATTCCTTGACATTTCGAAGTATCTTGAAGAATGGAAGCCCTTTTTCTGCAGACTTGGAGACAAACCGACTTAACGAGGCCATTCTTCCCGTTAACTTTTGGACATCTTTTACCGTCCTCGGAGTAGGTAACCCCATGATAGCTTCTGCCTTTTCGGGGTTTACTTCAATTCCCTTCTCCGTAACCATAAATCCCAGAAATTTTCCTCCTCGGATACCAAAAGAACACTTCCGAGGGTTAACTTTCATGCCAAAGTTGTTCATAATGACCAACGCTTTCCGTAGGTCCTCGGGATGTTCTTCGGCAGTGTTACTTTTAACTACAGTATCATCTACATACACCTCTACTGATTTCCCAATAAGTCCTGTGAACATAAGACTTACTAACCTTTGGTATGTAGCTCCCGCATTCTTCAGCCCAAATGGCATGACTAGGTAACAAAAGGTGCCTGCATCCGTGATGAAGCTGGTCTTATCTTGATCAATAGTCGCCATCGGAATTTGGTTGTACCCTTGGTCTCCATCTAAAGTTGATAATAGCGCACATCCTGCGGTAGAATCAACTAGCTGATCTATGCTTGGTAAGGGATAACAATCCTTGGGGCATGCTTCATTGAGGTTAGTAAAGTCAACACACATTCGCCATCTTCCTCCGTGCTTGGGAACTAGCACAACATTGGCTAACCACTCGGGGTAGATAACTTCTCGTATTTGCTTCAATTTGAGAAGGCGTTGTATTTCCGAGCGGATGATCTTGTTGCGCTCGGGGCCCAATTTCCTCTTCTTCTGTTGGACAGGTTTAGCTCCAGGCTTTACATTAAGGAAATGTTGACATACCTTGTTGCTGATTCGTCCGGGCGGCCCCCCTTCCCACGCAAAGAGGTGATGGAATTGTTTGAGAAGAGAAATCAATTGACCTTCTATGATTGGAGCCATATGGGTGCCCATTTTGATTACTTTCTCGGGGCTTCCTTCTACTAATTCCACCATTTTTAATTCTTCCACAGGTTGGACTCGTGTTTCCTCGGTTCTACACCTTTTGTTATTTCCGAGTGAGGGTCCGTCCTCTTCTGAGGGAATGGCATTCATGCAGCATTCTCTGGCTTTTGACTGACTTCCTCGGACTTCTCCGATTCCCGAAGAAGTGGGGAATTTCACTTTAAGATGCAGAGTAGAAGGGATAGCTTCAAAGGCCCGAATAGATGGTCTTCCACATATGACATTATATGTTCGTGAGGAGGCTTCCACTACCCAAAACTTAATAGATTCAGTTCTCCGAAGGGCTCCTTTCCCCCATGACATCGGAAGGGTAACAGTTCCGAGGGTTTGACAAGCTTCCCCTGAGAATCCTACTAACGGGACCTCAGCAGTTTCCAACGTTTCTTGTTTCAACCTCATAGCAAGATAAGTAGGTAAGAAGAGCACATCCACGGAGCTGCCCGTATCTATAAGGATCCGTTGGATTTCATACCCGTAGATGACAGCAGAAATAACCAATGGATCTTCATGAGGGTATATTATGTCCATAAGATCCTCGGGCCCGAACGTGATGCTAGGCAGATTTAATCCTTGAATGGAGCAGACAGACAATCCTTGTTCTGCTCGTCGGGCTTCTTTCAAATATTTCTTCTTTTTACCCTGAGGTATCATGGAAATTTCACCCCCTTCAATCATGTTGATCGTTCTCCCTGTTGGGGGGTTGTCTTTGTAAGAGTTAGGTGGAGGAGGCAAACTCTGATACCCTGTCGTTTTCTCTCGTGAATTTCGCCGGCGGTCATTACTTCTCTCTTGGGGTCGGAGACGTCTAGTGGTCCCCTCTCGTGACTTCCGGCTAGGCGACCTTTCTTCCCTTTCTTGCTCTTCCTCTTCCCTTCGTGATCGCTTCCAAACATTTGCCTTGGGCTCTTCGAGGTTATTTTCCTTGAGGTAGTTCTTCAAATACCCTATCTCCAGTAGGCGAAGCACTTCTAAACGAAGAGTAGTACATTCTTCCGTAGTGTGCCCATAAGTTTTATGATATTTACAATATTTCCCAGTGTCCTTGTCTCGGTTAGGAAATTTAGTCGGTCTGGGCCAGTGCAACTCATTGCTACCCCTCATTATGTTGAGCACTTCCGGTGGAGTAACAGTCATCGGGGGTAAGTGCACGGGCCGGAGGAATTTCTTAACCACTCCCCCTTCATCTTTGCGCTGAGGAGGTTTTCCTTCCTTATTCTTTTCTTTGACCTTTGCTTCTTTCTCGGCACGATCTAAGTGTTCACTATCCTCCTGCTCCATCTGCTTCTTTGTTCCCTCGGCCTCTTCCATTAAAATGTGTACTTCCGCCTTTTGCATTAGCTCATTCATATCCGTGATACGATTTCCCATAAGGTATCTAAAGAAATCCCCCGCTCGGAGTCCCTGAGTTAATATGTCCGCCATAATGGTTGGGCTAACATTTGGAACATCGAGTGCTTCATCCGTGAAACGCTTTATATACTCTCGCAAGGATTCATCCTTCTTCTGTTCAATAGTAAAAAGATGTGTAGCAGATTTAGGGTACCTTCGGTTGCAGGCGAATTGTCGTACAAACAAATGAGCTAATCGGTCAAAGCTCGTGATGGAACAAGGTGGAAGATGAGTAAACCAGGCTTGGGCCCGTCCTCCAAGGGTAACAGGGAATACACGACATAACACATGATCAGGGGCGGAAGAGAGGTCCATTCCTGCCAGGTATTGATGGACGTGATCTTGTGGGTCCCTTCCATCAGCTTCTCCGGTATATAGCGGGATATTAACAGGTCGCATCCCCGAGGGGATAGAAGCTGAGGCAATTTCGGGAATGAAAGGAGAGGTTTTGAATGTAGGATCTTCCTCGGGAGCCATGGTCTTCTTGAGATCACCTAATTCTTTTCGTAAATCATCCATCATTCCCCACAAGGAATGTTCCACCTCTCCTCGACACTCCGAGGGGCGAGAAATTTCTTCCCGACCCCTCACAGGAGTTCTTTCATGACATACATACCTTCGAGGCCTTTGTCGGGGTGCTGGTTGCCAAGGATTCCAATTTGGGTTCCACGCCATCGGAGGTGCATTTCCTTCCAAGGGGAAACCACTGCTCCCGGAGAGCACGGGGGACGGACGTCCGAGAGGTTCATCCCTCCGGGGTGTTCGTGCCGCATTTATAAGTCTTTCGTAAACAGATCGGGGAATATTAATAAAATCTCTAGTACCTGGTTCGTAATTGGACAAAGTTTCTTCTGAGTCGCTATTCGAGAAAGGAAGGTTGTCACTTTCGAAAAGATCGTCCATCCTAGCTGACATCTGCTTGAATTCTCTCGAGGACAGATATTATGGCGTTCCCACAGACGGCGCCACTTTGTTAACAGGTTTAGAATTATTCCCTATTTAACGGAAGATATTTATTTTGGGTTCGAACACCCTGTCCGTGATTCAGAGGCAATGATGGATGGACATAATGACATTAATTGCAAGAATATTCCCTTCCTTTATTCACTGAACATTTCCTCCTCTCTTACATATTTGAATGTTAAATTGTAGTAAGTAAGCTAAGTGGCTTCAGCCTGACTCTCTTCTAATGATCACCTCCCTTTATATAGACTTTGGTAGGGGCAGGTGTCATTGTGCATGCGTTTTGGTAAGGACAGGTGTTGTTGTTACTTTGATACAGGTGTAAAAACTAGGATAATGTTTATCTTTTATCTACTAGGCGCTGACTGGATTAGCTTTTGTGTCCTCTAATATCTCCGAGGGCTTCTGATGTAGATTGTTCTGATAGGACTATTCTTCCGAGGGCTCTTATTTCTTCTTCTTAACTCGGGTATTTTCTTCAACAATCAGGAGTGATCTCTGAGGGGGTAAATGTGATCCCCGAGGACTTAGTATAACTTCCGAGGACTGTGATTTTGTGTCCGAGGGCTGTATTTGCTTTACTGAAAGTGAGATTTCTTCACGAGAGTTCTCGGATTGTATTCACTGGATGTTCTTGTATTTATTTCTTGATTTTCTCCAAAATTGGGTCCTCGGATAAATCCGAGTGTCGTCTTTTCCGAGGAGTGTTCAGCAAGGAAGTTTTCTTGTAAGTTCATAGGACTCGGGGTCCATTTTGGTCCCTCTTGGAGCATTTGGTGGATATCGGAGTCATACGGGTCCATCGGGGTTTGCTCTTTTTCCGATGCCGTGTTGATATCTGCTTTTCATTCACCGTTTGACTTTCCAAGGGACTCTTATGTTTCTCCTCGGGTGCTCTTATAAACCTTTTCGGGTCAGTGACCGAAAGGTAGGGCAATCCTCCGAGGGGCTTTCTTTATAGGTACATCTCATCGGAAGGACTCGTGACAATAGTATTGTCCATATATTGTTTTTCCGAGTAGGAGTAATCTCCTTTATTTTATTTTTTAGGGTTAACAATATATATAAGTATAATTAAAAAAATTAAAAATTAAAAAAAAAGAAGAAAAAAAACTTTATCTTCTTCCCCATCCTCCCCCCCCCCCCCCCCCCTTTCACCACCACCCAAACCCGCCATGTTCACCACCACCACCACCAAAATTTCCCCTAAATAAAAAAACCCCAACCGTCCCCAGCACCACTTCCGACGACGGCGATGCCGACCGAAGCAAAGTCAACAGACGACGTAAAGGAGGCGGCGTTCGGCCCGCACTTCTCCGGTCTCCGCCTTAACTCTGCTACTTCTTCTCCATGCTCCGCCGCGCCCAATTTCGCCTCCTCTCCGGTTCCCGACGGCGCGTCTAAGGAGCCTTTTGTTATCGGTAAAATTGAACTCTCGTTGACACTTCCCTTTTGCAATTATGCTTTTGTATTATGCTGATTTGTGGTTTGACTGACTTTGAGGAGAGCAAGGGTTTCGGGAGGTGGTGGTGACGGGGAGAGGGACCTTGGGTGGATGATGAAGATGATGGGATTTTTAATTTTTATGAATGTATTTTTTTTTGTTTTTTAATTTCTTTTAATTGTTAAATAAATATATAAAAACTATTATTTTTACAAATATCTTTCAAATTCCAAAAAGAGTGATGATTACTTTTTTATTTAATTGCATTTTTTTTAATTTGTTAAAGTTTTTATTATTTTTACAAATAGCTTTCAAGATGTAAGAAAAATTATATATATGGGCAAAATATTTTTTTTGCCCTTTATTTTATGCCAACTTCAAGTTATACCCTTTAACTTTTCGGGCTTAGAAAATAACCGTTAACTCCTTGTTTTTTTTATAAAATATGCCCGTCTGATTGGGACGCCACTTGGACGCCACGTCATTTTTTTTTTGCATATGTATGCACATATATATATATATACACAACTTTTTTAAATCTTCAATTTATTATGGTGATAAAAATCATAAAAAAAAAAATTCTAGCATCTTCATATATATGTACAATATATATGTACACAACTGTTTTATAATCTACAATTTATAATGGTGATAAAAATTATAAAAATAATAATTCTAGCATCTTGATATATATGTATATATATACACAACTTTTTTATAATCTACAATTTATAATGATGATAAAAATTATAAAAAAAGCAAAAAAATTTACTATTCAGAATCCCTACCACCCACCCCCACCCCTACCACCCACCCCCCACCCGTAACCACCCCCAGCCCCCTCCCCGCCGCCACCCCCCACCCTCAGCCCTCTCCCCGCCGCCACCCCCACCCTCAGCCCTCTCCCCGCCGCCACCCACCACCACCACATCCCCGATTTCGCCCCCCACCCCACCCCCTTCCCGTAACCACCCCCCAGCCCTCTCCTCGCAGCCTCCCCCACCCTCAGCCCTCTCCTAAACTCAATCACCACCACAAAATCGGGGGAGATGGGAGGGTGCAAAATTGGGGGTGGGGGTGCGAAATTGGGGTGGGGTGGGGGTGGCGGCGGGGAGAGGGCTGAGGGTGGGAGTGGCGGCGGGAGGGGGGCTGGGGGGGGGGGGGGGTTACGGGAAATGGGGTGGAGTGGGGTTAGAGATGATGAATAGTAAGATTTTTTTTTTTAAATTACTTTTGTTTTTTTGTTTTTTATAATTTAAATAATTTTGTAAATTGTAAAAAATATAAAAAGTTTTGTATATATATATATATATATATATGCAAAACAAATAAAAACAATTAATGATGTGGCATCCGAGTGGCGTCTCAGTCAGACGCCACGTTAGCCAAAAATAGCCCAGCCCAGTTTCAGAGCTCGACGGGCATATTTTATAAAAAAATAAGGAGTTAACGGGCATTTTCTAAGCCCGAAAAATTAAAGGGCATAACTTGAAGTTGACATAAAATAAAGGGCAAAAAAAATATTTTGCCCTATATATATTTTTGGGTGCAAACTGCAATTTATTTTGGGGTGCAAACAAAATATTTAAAATTCGAAGGGTTTGATTAAAAAATGTTTTTTGGTTGAAAAATATGACGTGGCAGAGCAATTTATTGACGTGGCATTGAATGTACCGCCACATACGCAATTTTGGCCCGAATAAGGGCCGAGGGCATTTTTTATAACTTTTTTTAAACATATGCGGTATTTTGGTAAGGCCCGAAAAAAAAAAAGCATTTTAACTTTTTGAAAAAAGATAAGGGACATTTTTAATAATTTGTCCTTAAAATATTAAAGAAAATGGGTCATGTTTCCACTTAAACTATAATAACAAGGCAACACAACGTCCGTGTTATTTACTTATATATAATATGACAATTAAACTGAAGCACACATCAATTACCCAATGAAATAGAAATAGCAATTTTATTGAATTCCTTTAATCATCACATAGTCCCAGTTTATGAAACTACTAAATGTTAGGTTTTGTGGAGCCTGAATTATCAACGAATGCAACTTCCTAGTTTAACTGAGAGTTGTAGAGACCTAGTTTCATGGGAATTGCAGAGTTTGAGTAATTCTATAATTAGGAGTTACCTAATATAAGGAGTTGCCTAATATTAGAAGTGTGTCCTTGTTATAAATAATCTCTCTTGTAATTGTAACCCTACAATATAACACATAGTGAAAATCCTGGCTTGGTATCGCCCACATATGTAGGCAACGAACTGGGTAAACAAATAACGTGTCTTTCTTGCTTTTCGTTCGTGTCTATTTTTCTGTTTATCGTATTCCTGCGCAACAAGTGGTATCAGAGCATCAGGTTCAGTGAGAGCAGTTACGATGGAAGCACGGAAATCAATCGAGAAGTTTGATGGGTTTGATTACGGATTTTGGAGGATGCAGATTGAGGATTACTTGTACAGCAAGGATCTATGGAAACCTCTGAATGATAAACCGGCAGACATGAAAGATGACGTCTGGAAGGTTCTGGACAGGAAGGCGATAAGCGTGGTGAGGTTATTGTTGTCGCGAAACGTGGCGTTTCACACTGCAAAAGAAACGACTACGAAGGGTGTGTTGAAGGTTCTGGTAGATATGTTCGAGAAGCCATCAGCAGCCAACAAAGTAAATATGATGCGTCGTCTGTTTCATCTTCAGATGACAGAGACAACTGTTGCGTCTGATCATCTGAACGAATTTAGTTTAATTACACAACAACTGAGTTCGGTAAATATCGAGTGTGATGACGAAATTAAAGCCCTAATTTTATTGTCTTCTTTACCGGAGAGCTAGAGTGGGATAGTAATGGTTGTTAGTGCCTCCGCGGGAAGGGTAAAGCTGCAGTTTGACGAAGTTAGAGATCTGATAGTTAGCGAAGAAATTCGCAGGAGAGAATCAGGTAACTCGTCCGAAAATTCTGCAGGCTCAATTTTGAGTACAGAAATCAGAGGAAGATCAGATAATAAAAAGTAGAATTTGAATCGGGGTAGATTGAAGTCGAGGAACAGAAGGTCGACGAAGGACAAGAGTTCCATTGAATGTTGGAACTGCGAGAAAAAGGGTCATTACCAGAATAAGTGTCAAGCACCAAAGAAAGATGACAACTCAGCAAATGTGACCACCGAAGATGATGGTGAAGCACTAATTTTGACAGCATGCAGTCCAATAGAGACTTGGGTTCTGGATTCTGGAGCATCGTTTAATGCTTGTCCTGACAAAAGTTTGATGATGAATTATGTTGATGGATATTGCGGGAGAGTCTATCTGGACGACAATTTTCCTTATGATGTTGTGGGGAAGGGAGATATTCGTGTTAAATCTCCTAATGGTCCGTTTGGATGATGCGTAATGTGGGGCACATCCATGGTCTTAAGACAAATTTGGTCGTTGTAGGGCAGTTGGATGATGACGGTTATGATGTTAAATTCGGCGGAGGTGCTTGGAAAATAGTCAAAGGAGCTATGGTGGTAGCTCAGGGTTTGAAAAAGGGCACTCTGTATATGACCGACATCAAACATGATAGCATTGGAGTTGCTGTAGCACATAGCGATGCTGATTTGTGGCATTGTCGACTAGGCCACATGAGTGAAAAAGGAATGAAGCATATGTGTTTGAAGGGTAAGTTGCCGAGTTTGAAAACAGTTGATATGTGTCTTTGCGAGGACTGTGTGTTTGGGAAACAGAAATGGGTTAGTTTCGCAAAGGGTGGCAGAACTCTGAAGGAATATAAGTTAGAGCTGGTGCACAGTGATTTGTGGGGACCAGCCCCTGTCATGTCTCTCGGTGGAGCTTTATATTACATGACTTTCATTGATGATGCAACAAGAAAGTTATGGGTATACTTCTTGAAATAGAAATCTGAAGCGTTTGAGGTTTTCAAGAAGTGGAGAGTACGTGTTGAAACTGAAACTGGTCTGCGTGTGAAGTGTCTGAGATCTAAAATGGTGGTGAGTATGAACTTGCAGAGTTTATGAAGTATTGTGCAGATAATGGCATTCGTATGGAGAAGACAGTTAGAGGAACACCGCAGCAGAATGGGGTTGCAGAGCGTATGAACAGAACTTTGAATGAGAGGGCTAGATGCATGAGGTTGAAGTGTGGGTTGCCTAAGATGTTTTGGGCAGAAGCAGTTAACACTGTGGCTTTCTTGATTAACCGAGGACCATCCGTTCCACTGGAAAACGGCATTCCAGAGGAAGCTTGGAGAGGAAAGGAGGTAAACCTATCTTACCTTAAAGTATTTGGTTGTGTTTCTTATGTTCATATTGAGTGTTAGGTGGGGTGCGCGCGCGACTGAGAGTTAGGTGGGGTGCGCGTAGTGTTGGCCGTGGGCAAGATGGAACTAAGATTGTAACACCGCGGGGCTGTATGCCAATAACGACCCCAAATCTAGCATTGAACATATTGAAAGGTGAGTTCGATGAACGAGAGGACTGATTAGGGTTACCTCTATCACGGTAATGAGATTGGCGCCCACGGTTTTGAGGCTAACCGCGGTGCTGCGGCTGTCCGCGGTTGCGAGAGTTGTTGTAAGACCCGTGACCGTGGTGGGGGGGCTGATGAGACGCCGTGTTAGCGGTGACGACAAGAGACGATGTCTCGTTGTCAAGTCGATGAAGATAGGCCTCATGAAACACAAGGGCACTGTGGAGCTCCACAAAGGAGAGTGGTTGCACTCGCAGACGGATGGTGGTCGCAATGTCACGATATGTGGTGCCAAGACCATTGAGGACGTAAAGGGTGATATCGTCCTCATGCAGCGTCGGTCAATCATAGCAATTTTGTCAACTTTCGCCTTGATATCTGTGAGAAATTCCGTGACGGAACGGGAGCCTAAAGAGGTGGAGTTGAGGGCGTCTTTGAGCGCCATAACTCGGGTGCGATCGGGGCGAGCAAAGTGCATGAGATTAACCCATGCAGCGGCAGAAATGGTGGCAGAGGTGATAAACGGAAGTAGATCATCCGAAATCGCACCAACAAGGGCTCCAAGGAGGAGTGAGTCCTGTTGAAACCAGAGTATATAAGCCTCGTGGTTGGACAGATCGGGGCAGCGGTATGTGCCCTGAAGGTAACCAAGCAAATTGAGGTCATTGAGTTGTGACACCACCTGCAAACGCCACGATAAATAATTGGTGGTCTTGAGTTTGAGCGGAAAGTGGTAATGGGTCGTAACATGGATGACGGATGTAGGTGCCGTGAGGGCGGTAGGAGTGGTGCCGTGAGGGCGGGGTGGTTGGACGGCGGCTTGGTCACCGTGCGTGTTGCCGGAGTCGGCGGAAGAGTCGGCGGACATGGGGCGGCACACAAAGAGAGGAAATATTAGGTCGGATCGTAGGAAGATCGTGAGATCACGTAATTAGGATGATACCATGTAAAGATTTAAGTGTGTAATATATTTTCTTGAGTTGAATTAGAATACAAGAGTACAACATTAAATACAAGTAGTTATCCACTATATAAGGAAGTAGAATCCTATCTAAAGAATAACAAGATACAAAAAAGATAAGGACAATCCCTTAAACTAGGTAAGTGAATCCGTAGGAGCGGATTCCCTGATACCCCTGTCCCCTTATCTCTTCATCCTCTATGTTGATCTTATCTCCAGACTACTCAATAAAGCTAAAAATGAAGGACATCTTTTTGGTGTTAAAATTACTAAGCCTAGTCCTTCTATCTCTCATCTGCTTTATGTTGATGATCTGACTGTGTACTGCAAAGCTAATGAAGAAAATGCTCTCATTATTAAAGGTATCTTTGATCAAATTGGTCTCTGGAGCAGCCACAAAATGAACACCTCCAAATCCTTTATACATTTCAGCCTTAACACTCATGTGAGTACTAAAATTCTGATTATGGACACTCTTAACCTAAATGAATGTCAGCACACTGATAAACATTTAGGAGTCCCCTTTTGTAGAACTGCTTTAAAAAAGCCTAGCCTTGTTTCCCTCCTTGATGGTCTAGGAGGTAAACTCAGTAGCTGAAAAAGCCAAAACCTCTCCTTAGCTGGCAAAACTATCCTTCTCAAATTTTTTCTCAAGCTCACCCCTCTTATATCATGTCCTACCTCACCATTCCATCTTACATCTGTTCAAACAGGGTTTTTTTCAAAAATGGTTATTTATCGTGGCCTCATTATGAAAATAGTCCGTTATCGCGCCATTGTCCACATTTAGTCATTTATCGTGATTTTTTTGTCCATTTTTGGTCCTCCAGCCAAATTTTTCACCGGATTCCGCACTTGAGATCACGTGCCGATGAGATTTGGGGATTTTGACCTATTTTGACCAATTTTAGGCGATTTGACTAATTTTGACCAAAAGTTTTGTAATTTAAAATATATAGTTTTTATTATTGAAATACCAAAAAAAAATTAAAAAACACAAAAAAATTGTAATTTAAAATATATAGTTTTTATAATTGAAAGCCCAAAAAAATTGTAATTTAAAATATATAATTTTTATTATTGAAATCCCAAAAAAAATTAAAAAACACAAAAAAAAAATGTAATTTAAAATATATAGTTTATATTATTGAAATCCCAAAAAAAACACACAAAATTTGCAATTTAAAATATATAGTTTTTATAATTGAAATCACAAAAACAAATTAAAAAAACAAAAAAATGTAAATTAAAATATATAGTTTTTATCATTGAAATCCCAAAAACAAATTAAAAAAACAAAAAAAAATGTAATATAAAATATATAGTTTTTATTATTGAAATCCCAAAAAAAAATAAAAACACAAGAAAAATGAAGTTTAAAATATATAATTTTTATAATTGAAATCCCAAAAAAAAATAAAAAAAAACAAAAAAAATTATAATTTAAAATTTATAGTTTATATTATTGAAATCCTAAAAAACATTATATAGAAACACAAAAAAATTGTAATTTAAAATATATATAGTATTTATTATTGAAATCCCAAAAACAAATAAAAAAAACAAAAAATTTGTAATTAAAAATATATAGTTTTTATTATTGAAATCCAAATAAAAATTCAAAAAACACCAAATTTGTAATTTAAAATATATAGTTTTTATTATTGAAATTATATAAAAAAAAAGAATTATTGGATAATTTTTAAGAAAAAAATTTATAAAAATTTAATTTTTATTTATAATTTCAATAATAAAAACTATATATTTTAAATTACAAATTTGGTGTTTTTTATTTATTTTTTTGGATTTCAATAACAAAAACTATATTTTTCAAATTACAAATTTTTTGTGTTTTTAAAATTTTTTTGGGATTTCAATAATAAAAACAATATATTTTAAATTTCAAATTTTTTGTATTTTTTTTTTTTTTTTGGGTTTTCAATAATAAAAACTATATATTTTAAATTACAAATTCTTTTTTTGTTTTTAAATTTTGTTTTTGCGATTTCAACCATAAAAACTATATATTTTAAATTACAATTTTTTTTAATTTTTTTTTTTGGGATTTCAATTATATAAACTATATATTTTAAATTACAATTTTTTTGTGTTTTTTAATTTGTTTTTGGGATTTCAATAATAAAAACTATATATTTTAAATTACCATTTTTTTTTGTTTTTTCTTTTTTGGGATTTCAAATATAAACTATATATTTTAAATTACAAATTTTTTGTGTTTTTTTAAAAAAAAATGGTATTTCAATTATATAAACTATATATTTTAAATTACAATTTTTTGTGTTTTTTAATTTTTTTTTGTGATTTCAATAATAAAAACTATATATTTTAAAGTACAATTTTTTTGTGTTTTTATATTTTTTTTGGTATTTCAATAATAAAAACTATATATTTTAAATTACAAATTTTTTCGTGAAAATTAGTCTAATCGCCTAAAATTGGTCAAAATAGGTCAAAATCCCTAAATCTCATTGGCACGTGACCTCACGTGCGGTATCCGGTGAGAAATTTGGTTGGAGGACCAAAATTGGACAAAAAATCACGATAAAGGACTAAAGGTGGACAATGGCGCGATAACGGACTATTTTCATAATTAGGCCAATTTAAATGACCATTTTTTAAAAAAAAAAAACGTTCAAAGATGGACAGCCTCATGATGAGGTTCTTTTGGGGAGAGAACTCCAACAAAAACATTCTTCCTCTTAAAAGCTGGGATTCTATTTGTAGACCTAAAGCTCAAGGTGGTCTTGGGCTTAGAAAAATGAAGGATCAGAACAATGCTCCTATTGCAAAACTTACTTGGCATATGGCTATCAACTCAGATAAAATGTGGGTTAAGTTACTTAAATCAAAATATGTTCTTGATAAAAAGTTTCTTACCATGGCCCATGTTAAAGCCAGAAGTTCTTGGATCTCGAGAGATCTTTTCAACCTTAGACCATTCTTCTTTCTGGTATCTGTTACAACATTCACCTTAACTCTTCTCTTAACCCATGGGTTGATCCTTGGATCCCATCCATGACTTCTTTTCGTCCTCAAATTCTTGATAATCCTCTTATTCCCCTGGATAGTATTACTGTAATCTCTGATCTCATCTCACAGGAAACCAGCTCTTGGAATTTTGAGACTCTCCAGAAATTGTTCCACCCTCAAACAATTAAAGAGATTATCAAGATTCCATTAGCTCAATCTTCTGTCAAAGATTCCCTCATTTGGACTCCCTCTAAGTCAGGGGACCTCACATCCAAAAATGCTTTTGATCATTTAACCAAGTCTGTCACTAATCTCAATCCTTCCCTTATCTGGAACCTCATTTGGAAATCTGATATTCACAATTCTATTCACTGCAAGAAAGCAAAGAAAGAATAAAATGATTAGAATTAATAGTTGTAATGAATTGTTGGATTGGATCTCATGTGTGGCTGACATTATCCCATCTAGAACTAGATTGAACAAGCTTTTTGCTATTCAAAATATTTCTTGTTTATTATGTAATTCTGGTACTGAAACTCTTGAGCATTTGTTTATCAATTGCACTTTTGTGAAGACTATTATGCTTACATCCAAATGGTCTTTCAATATGCATAGCTTTTATAACTTTTCCATTTCTGATTGGATTTTCTTTTTCCTGAATTGCAGACTTCCAGGAATTCAAAGTTTCAAATCAAATCTAGAATTCAAAATCTTTTGTTGCATCACCATGGAGAAAATCTGGTATAGCAGGAACCAGTTACTGCATAATAAAGAAGACATACCTGCTTGCAAAATTATCTCTCTCATTGAAAATGAAGCATCTCCCCAAGCAAATGTCAAATGTCAAGCAAAACAAATCAAAGCAGCAACTAACTCAAAATTCTGGAAAAGGCCTCCCAACTCATGGATCAAAAGTAACTCAAAAGTTGTTCATTGCTCAAATGGTTCTTCTACTGTTTCTATTTGGATAAATAACAATGGCTCAATTCTCTTTGCAAAGGCCAACTCTTCCCCCCTCAATTGATGATACTGAGGCAGAAGCAAAAGCCATTCTGGACTCATGCACAGAACTTGCTGGTCAAAAAATTGCAAAAGCCATTCTGGAATTAGAATTCCTTCCAGTTATTGAGATGATCAATGATCCGACCAACTTGCCAGATTGGGCCTCCAAATCGTTCATCGAAGACATCAGAAAATATTGGGCTTGTTGGCCCAAATGAATTTTTAAGTTCACTTCTAGAGAAAGTAACATCTCAGCCCATAGCTTAGCGAAATGGGCAATGTTTTGTAATTGGCATGGAACTATACCTAACCACTTAATTCCTAACTCTTGTTTGAGTGATGGGGATTTCCCCATCATAGACTATCTGTAGTAATTTTATTCTCTAATTCTATCAAAAAAAAAAATACAAACAAGTGGCATGTACAGGGTTATATTTACAACCAAGTCCTTATATTTTCATATTATACTTTACGAAGTCTAGTAACAATTCAATGTAATTGAATAAATTTTGAAAAAAAAAGAAGCAAAACAATAAAAATAAATAATAAAAAAAATTGAGGTACTACAATCCTACCTCCTTAAAAGAATTTGGCCCCCAAATTCTATTATTAATTAATGATGGTTAATGAATTAACCAACTCTATATTACATCTTTCACATTTCGACATATACGTTTTGGAAGGGTAAATTTTTCGAAGGAGTAACATAAAAATAAATGTTGTACTCTAATGATTACGGCGAATAAAACACGTTATGCGTAAAGGAACAAAAAGACAATACCGAGACAAAGTAAAGTCACACATGAATACCCATGGCCAATCTTACAAATCCTTTATATGAGATACAAAACAATGAACTTATTGAAATGAGGCTTCTGATTGTCATCTGCTTCCTAGTAGTTGTGCGGTTATTACTAAATGGTCTGGGATTTGTTGCTAAATCTGCCTCTTCTGATATTAATCATGTTTACTTAAAAGCTGATTTTGTCAAAGAATCTACAAACTTGAGTGGTGGTCCTATCAACACTGGAAAAGGTAGGACAACCTATATCTATCAATACTGTTTTCAACCAGGTCACATTAAACCATTCTGTAAGAAATATCTAAAAGTGAGTGGAAAGAAAACAGCCACAATATCTAATGTTAACTCAACAACTATTTCTGATGTTAGCCCAACATTAGGTACTGGACAGAAAGATAGAACTTGGATAGAAAAATTGAAATCTCCTAAGATTATGATTGTATGCAATGTTGTCTTTTCTGCTGTCTACTCTAATCTTGTAGGTAAGTGGTACTTTGACAGTGGATGTTCAAGACACATGACTGGTAACAAGGAAAATCTTAAGCAAATGACTCCCCTCACTATTGGGATTGTCACCTATGGAAGAGGCACCAATGGAAGAATCATTGGAAAAAGAGTGCTTAATGTTGAAGTATTCCCACCCCTCACGGATGTTCTATTGGTTGATGGATTGAAAGCAAACCTAATTAGCATTAGTCAACTCTGTGATGATGATTTGCTAGTTACTTTTGATAAAGTGTCTTGTGATGTTTATGATAGTGACAATGTCCTTGTTATGACACGTACAAGATCAAAAGACAATTGCTATCTTGCTCAAGAAGAAGATGAATGCTTCCATGCTAAAATTGATGAGGCTTCTATTTGGCACAGGAAACTGGGACATGTCCACTACAAGAACTTGGAGAAACTACAGAAAGTTGATGTTGTGAGAGGTCTGCCTAAGCTAACCAGTCCAGGTAAACTTGTATGTGGTGAGTGCCTCAAAGGTAAAAAAAAAAAAAAAAAAAAAAAAACTAGAGTTGCTCATACACCCCTGCAGGTACAAAGTGCTACTTCTAGAACTAACATGTGTTTTGAATTGCTACATATGGACTTAATGGGTCCAATTAAGGTCAGTATTTTGAATGGTAAGAAATATGCCTTTGTTATTGTAGATGACTTCTCTAGATATACATGGGTAAATTTTTTTTAAAAAAAGTCTGATGCTTTTGATCAGATCAAGATTTCGTGTGCTAGTATCAAAAACCTCTATGACTCTACTATTTCTAGGATTAGGATTGGTCATGGAAAGGAATTTGAGAATGCTAGTTTTGATAACTTCTGTAATGTAAAAGGCATCTTCCATGAATATTCAGCTCCTAAGACTCCTCAGCAGAATGGTATTGCTGAGAGGAAAAATAGAACCCTTCAAGAAATGGCCAGAGTTATGCTTAATGCTAAGAATATATCTAAGAGACTGTGGGCTGAAGCTTTGAATACTGCTGGCCATATTTTCATGAATTTGGATGTGAATGCTACTTGTTAAACGATAGAGATTATCTGAGCAAATTTGATCCAGATAGTGAAAATGCATCTTTGTAGGCTATTCTGTAAATGGTACTTCTTTTAGGGTTTATAATCTAAGATTGAAGACTATACGAGAATCAGTTAATGTGGTGTTTCATGATTTCACTGTTGATGTAGGTACTGATGACTTCCATGTTTCTGATGTTAGACCAACGTTGGAAACTGAGGATGTTATTCCAACATTGGACACTGGAGCTGGACATACAGAACAAGAGGCAGAACTTGATGTTGAACTAACACCAGCCAGAACGGATGTTAGACTAACATCAGGAGAATCTGACTCACACAATGAAACTGGTGTTGAACCCAGGAGAGATCCCCTAGCTAGGATTCAAAAGGACCATCCAACCACACAAGTGATAGGTGAAATCACTAAACGCATGAAAACTCGCAACAAAGAACGGTTAAATTACAGAGATATGGTTAAGGTGCGTGTCTGCTTGAATTTCACATGTATTGTTGATAATGCATCATGTTTTTTGTATGCCATAGAACCTAAAAATGTGAATGAAGCCCTGCAAGATAGCTTCTGGATCAATGCCAGGCAATATGAACTATTACAATTCACCAAAAAAAATGTTTGGAATCTGGTACCTAGACCATCTAATGTGAATGTGATAGGGACTAAATGAATTTTTAAGAAAAAACGCAATGAGGAAGGTGTAATTGTAAGGAACAAAGCTAGGTTAGTTGCTCAGGGATTCACACAGGTAGAAGGCATTGATTTTGATGAGATATTTGCAACTGTAGCTAGAATAGAATCTATTAGATTACTGCTAACTATTGCATGTTGTCTTAAAATTAAACTTTACCAAATGGATGTGAAAGGGGCTTCCTTAAATGGTTTGATAGATAAGGAAGTATTTGTTTAACAGCCTAAAGGATTTACTGACCCTAGATATCCTAACCATGTAAATAAACTAGAGAAAGCTTTGTATGGTCTGAAACAGGCACCTAGGGCATGGTATGAAAGACTTACAGAATTTCTGTTAAGTCTTGGATTCACTAGAGGTGATGGAGACAGAACACTATTTGTACTAAGAAAGAATTCTGACATCTGTATTGCTCAAATTTATGTTGATGACATTGTGTTTGGATCTACTAACAAGACTTTTCTAGAAAAGTTTGTTGAATCTATCATAGGAACCTTTGAAATGAGCATGATAGGTGAACTGAACTTATTTATTGGCCTTCAAGTGAAACAAATATATCCGAAACCGATCATCTGTTGTTCTTCCCCGACTTCACGTGGTAGAATCATTTTCCCTTCCATCCTCCATCGAACAGTGCCCGGAACTCATTGGGCCTGCAAGGAATTCCCATATCCTTGAATGCCAAAACAACGCAAGGATGTAACCCGTATCATTAGGCATGAACTGGCTTGGCACCAAGTTGATGTCACGCAGTATCTCTCAAACCACATTGGGGATGAGAAATCATACGCCGTTAATCAACTGCCCTACAAATATCGTGATATAGCCCCGCGGCGAAGTGTGAATTCAATCATTAACCCCGGGTTTCGTAATGGTATAATGGGTACCGATGTGAAAGAGCTCGCAAATGGACCTGACGATGCAGTAAATGAGACACATATTGTGTATAATGCAACTCGAGCCCGGCAGGCTCATTATCCCGCACATCTTCCTCGGGGTCATTAATATCTGACTCACTTGCGGCTCGTTGTCTGGGTAGTCATGCAAAACTGGCCCACCCTGCCGCAGAAGTCTCTGAGGTGGGGAACTATCATCCGACGCCTCTAACCCTGTATCGCCTATACACAATACAGACACCACACTAACTCGATGTGTCAGGGGTTCCACAATATGGTGTTAACTTCTTGTTCCACTAGAACTAGTAGAAGACTCGTAACTCGAATCACCTCCTAGATCATGGGAACCGATCATCTGTTGTTCCGACATTACCTCAAACGACTAGATAAAAAATGATTATAACTACACTACTTCGATTCTACAAACGAACAATAACTTTGTATTACATTAAAGTGAGCTACCTTTTGCAAAAGCTAAAATCAAGCAAACGCATTCGACTGCGAATTAATTGCTGCAAAAAAAGACAAAAACTACACAACAACACCAAAAATTCTATAGTAAAAGTATCAAATTGGCCAAGTATCAAACAGGAAATTCAATGCTGAGGGGAGAATCAAATCCCTACATGTTCGATACTCTTCTCTTCCCAGCTGATCTTGCTCGTCACGCAAAAATAAGTTTGTTGCCTACCCTCGCCTCTTTTTCATAGAGTTACCCTTACGTTTTGGGCTGGAAATCCTCGGCCCACAGACCGGACTGTCGAATCCCACGAGATTTGTTACTTTCCCATTAGAACCGGACTATCAAATTTACGGGATTTGATACTTTTCTAACATGACCAAGACTCACTCGAATCTATCAAATTCGATACTTGCATCACTGTCGAATGTTCGAATTCAATACAAGTGTCTAGATAAATTAAGCCTCCCAAATGCGGGGCATATTTTAAAGCCAAATACTTTGTTTTGTTTGGAAACCGATCTTTGGATCTCGGCTCCCAAATGCAGGGCATATGTTAAAGTGAAATACATTATTTTATTTGGCACCCGCTCTTTTACTAAGACCGACTCTTAGATTGGGTGGACTATATGACAGGAATAAATCAAACTGGCCCTAAAAGAGCAATTGGGTCGGCCTAGCGGCTGAAAATGCCCATTCAGGTGAGTATCTGATCATACGAATTTGATACTCAGTTAACTATCGTATGACTCCAATTCGATAGTTGAACCTTATCCCAGAAATTCGGGAAAGGGGGCTACATCTCGAGGCCTATATATAACCCCGGGTCCCGGGGAGTTCGGTACGTATTGATTACTGTTTGCCAACCGCACAAACATCAAACAAGTAGTTTGATACTTATCCTCAATTCGACAGTTTTCTAGTTTGATTCGGTTGTTTCATTGGCCTGGTTCTATAGTTCCAGTATGGAACCCATGGTCATTCGATAGTCAGAAGCCCAGTTTGATTGTTAGTGTTCTTCAGTCTTCTTCAGTCTGGTTCGATAGTTCCAGTAGTTTCCAGATTCGAGAGTTCCAAGTGTATCAAAGCACCCTCAATTCGATAGTTCTAATCAATTTTTCCAAGGTTACTTTAGTCATTTAGAGCAACCTAATCGTGTAATTTTTGTTCCAGGCTAAGTTGATTTGTTCCTTGTAATAGATTAGCATTAATTTGGTTAGTTTCATGCCCAATTGTACTCTTCATTCATTTATGTGTAACCCAGACGAAATAACACCAAATTAGTGGTTATTTTGCCCAAGGCTTGACAAATTATATTCATATAATTTTCTTAAAATTCATGCATCTACTTGTGTCTTTTTCATATCCGATGCGTTTTATCAGTAAGTGAAAGTAGGTGTTAGGATATAGTGCTCAAGTGTTACCACAACACGCCTGCAAAGTATCAAGTCCTTATCCGAACAATTTCACGTACCACTTATTCTTCTTTAATTTATCGAGTCTTCTAATTCTTACGTATTCAATGGATATGTGAGCTATAGTCGGAGTTATCAGCATATATAAGTCTCTAATTACCTAGAGTGTTAGCCCAAACAGTCCGGTTGTCAACCGTTTTAGAAGAGAGTTTAAGTCTGCAATTCAATTTACCATCTGCCAGTGTTAGCTAAACGTACTTGCAAAGATGTGTGATGTGTGTGAGCTAAGTAATGTGCATGAATTCACGTTACCTAGACACAGTCACAAAATCAATTATAACGTGTATAGTTTATCTTCACTACTTTGGCTACTCAAGAACCCACATTAGTTAATCCTAGCATGAAACATATAAGTTAAATCACTCTAAATAAGTCGTTACTCAAACAATATTCAATAAAATAAAATAGACATATTTATAAACCATAGTTACTCCTTACTCCAGACATGGAGTAATTTAGCGACTCATTATCTCAAATTCAATAGTAGGTAAAAAATTAAACAACATAATTAAAGAACATATATTAGAGGAACTCTTGGATCTAATAGAAGCTTGATTCACTTAATCTTCATATTCCGTTTTCTTTGCCTTCTTCTTCCCAATTCATGACTCTTTGACTCTAGATGAGTGGATGTGGTGTTCATCTAAAACGCTCCCTTCAACATTGCTCTTCACGTTTCTTCACTCTTGTGTTTCACACCCGTTTTTATCTAGACCAACTCTTATTTTTATAGATATTTGTGTTCCCTAGGGCTTGATCAGTAGTCGTCACTTAAAATCTCGTGAATTTACTTTTCTGCCTATGCCACGCTCTATTAAACACTACGTCGCACTTTCAGTCTAGCCAAGCATGCCTCGCGCTCCATTTTGTGCAACTCGTGCTCTGCTATATGCCCTTCATATGTTGTGTGTTGTTCTGGCTGTAGGTCGCGCTAATCCACTAATGTTTAAGCGCGACCCACGATTGATTCCAAGCGCGACTCGCCCTTGGTCTGGTGGCTCTTGATTTAGATTATGGTTGCATCCATGGTTGCTCTGGTGCATCTCCATGGTGTTCTGGTGCCTTTGTTACTGTCATTTTTCTTTCCTCTCCTTAAAAGGATGTTTCGTGCTTTTATCCAATCCATGCTAAAAAATGAAAGTTTCGTCTTGACTTGACTCAAAACTATAAAATAATAAAACGACATATAAAACATTGGGGATGGTACAAGGTTGGACAAATGAATAAGTACAAAGCATACAAAAATTACATAATTAGAAACTCATCATTCCACATTTTTTCTTTGAACCATCTTTACCTAAAGGATGTACTCAAGAAGAAGACATTGACTATTTGATACATTTTCACATGTAACTAAGTTAACAACTGTTAGAGTGTTGCTAGCTATTACTTCATCCCAAAATTAGTTTCTCCACCAACTAGACGTGAACAATGCATTCCTACGTGAAAACCTTGATGAAGAAGTTTACATACGACCACCTTCAAGATATTGCAAGCCTAATGACACTGGAGTCTGCCTATTAAGTAAAAGTCTTAACCTCCAATTTACTTGATATATTGTGGGTTCAAACAATCTGCCAGGATGATCTTTATTCACTAAAAATGTTGCTCGTTTTTATTGCACTTTGTATGTTTGTAGATGATATTATATTGACAAGAAATGATATGAATGAGATCACAAAGATCAAACGACATGTAGCTGACAAATTCACAAAAAAGATCTTGGAGCTCTTAAGTATATACATGGGACTTAGATTGCAAATAAGGCATATGCATGTGTCAAGAAAAATATGATATGGATTTCTTGAGTGAGTTATGGTACTTAGGTTGTAAACCAAGGTCAACGCAAATGGACTCAAATACATAGCTCAAAATTGATGCTTTTAAGCCTTTTACTAATCTATCAATCGATCGAAGATTGGTTGAAAGATTACTATCTTACAATATCCAAACCAAATCTGAACTTTAGTATATAATGTTTGACTCAATTCATGTCTAAAACTTTTGTTAAACACATCTTGCAGAAGCCCACAAAATCCTACGCTATGTCAAAATAACTATAGGTAAAAGGATACTACTTTCCAGTGTTTTCAGAACCAGACCAAACAGTGAACCAGTAGCTTTACTGGTTATAGATTTTACTAGTTCAAACCGTTTCAACCACTAATTTGACCAGCCAACTAGTCAAACTTCAAACGTCAAAAATACATACACAGATCCTAATTTTAAATATTTTGAGTACTTATATAAGAAATAAATACAAGTAATACTAATTTTGTACATTCATATTCATAATGATGATATTATTTAATTTAACATGTCTCTATATTGGAATATTAAAATAGAAGATTAGATTATACACATACATACCTACGTATATACATGAAGTTTAATCACTTAATAGGATATGTTCTTTTTTTGTCAAAAAATAACTCATTAGTATGATAGTTAATCGAAGCCCAAGAACAAACTTGTGATATAATTGTATTCGGGCTCATTTGTTAACTTACAAAAGTTAAAAGTCCATGTTGTGTCATATATTAAAATGTCAATTTTTGGAAACCTAATGCTCTCCAAAGCATCCGCCCTCCCTCACTCTTTTCTTACTTTCCTTCTTTCTTCACCAAATTTCAGTTCTTAGACGAATTTTCACTTCCTCATTTCGTATTATTATACTAGAAATAGTGGCACGCAGTCCCCGCGTGATTAGCAGTTTATTTTAAGTATAATATAATTACTTTGTATAATAAATATTACAACTTAATTATAGATACATAATATATATTTTAATCTTCTTTTTATGTAAGATAATTAAGTAATGATTTTTTTCCCTTAATAAGATAAGAAAATTTAAATAATGATAAGGCCAAGATAAATTACAGTTATGCCTAACTAATAACAAAATTTAATAGTACCTAGAAGGGTAAATAAGAAAATCAAAAGATTGGTCTCAACATGGCTTCCTTTATATAATAGTATAGATATTATATCGGTAATTATAATTGCATAGTTTAAATTGGAGATGAGTATCTTATTTTTCTATGCATTTTTCTTTTGACTTTCTTGAACAAATTCTATTTTTTTCTATATGGTTTCTTTCTTTTTGGAAGAGGTCCTCGATTAATATTTTTTAAGTTTCACCGGTCTAGAACTTTTTTTAAAATGCACCGGTTCAGGGATGAATCGTCGGGACCAATGTCTCGGGACGGTTCAGGACGGTTTTAATACCTAGCTATTTTGGACAAGTTTTAAAACTCATATCAAAGCCTTTATGACAGTAGTTGGGAGGACTGTCAAAACACAAGGAAAAGTATTCAAGGCTATGTCATTTACATTGGAGATTCATTGGTATCTTGGAAAGTTAAGAAGCAACAAACCTTCTCACCAGGTCATCAAGAGGTTGAGTATTAACCCATTTGAGATGCAAGTGCACAAAAAGAAACTTTTCCTAGTTTCTTGTCTAGCATCGCGGTTGATCTTGCATGGGGGTGTACAAAAACTTGCTCACCAACCAGACAAGCCCGCACCTACCTGTACTCACCTCCACACACCATGATTTTATTTTTTATCATATAGGAGTATTGATTTTGTGCTAACTCGCTCATTGTCGGTCGGATGATCGGTTCACCTTCGCCCGTCACTAGCACATTTTATCATTATTAGCACTTTAAGCTATATACATCAAACTAGTTCTTACCAAAAAAAAAGATTTATTTAGGACAAATTGTTATTTTTTGTGACTTTCGAGATGGGATTGTTCGAAATATAATGATAATAAACCAAAAAAGTGTGAACTTAAGAGAAGAAATTACTATGAACGTATTTCGCTAATGTGTAAATCAGGCAAAATTATTACACACATCCGTTGTGTGTACAACCGATGGTTGAGATTAAAAGAAGATCCATAAATAGTAGGAATAACCACCTAACACCCCATCCCCACCGTGTATTGGTAGTGGATGCACATACAGCGGCTGCACTTAATAATCTCTCGTAAATCAGGGTATATTGTTTTATTCTTACATGCCTAGTATACTATGTTACATTTTTATACTTCTTTTTTGATAAGTAAAAATCTTTTATGCTTAGGTTGCTAATATATGTCTTCAAATTTTATGGGTTTGGATATCCTTCCATGGTTAGAGTAGAGTATGATTTTCCAATTTTTGGTTAGTTATTTACAATACCCATACACTCACACACACAGACACACACACACTTATATATATATATATATATATATAAAAGTTATATATCCAAAAATATTACAATTTTCTTTATGTACATGTTATGCTAAAATTTTGTTTTTGTAAATAAAAAGTGACTCTTCTTCCCCAATACATTTTTTTTACTACATTGAAACCCGGCACCTATTTCCCACAATCCGCCATCGCCCAACCTAAACCCGCACGGATTGAAAACTAATTGTACCTACACAGTTAAAAAAATTGATCACTCGATAAACTTGAGTCACGTAACATTTTTTGTGTGCACTCTTAAAAAATAGCTCGTGTACGTCCCTAGTCTTACACAGTCAAGAAAGGTAAACCATGTACATTGATTCTTTTTTCATTTGGCTATAATTGACGAATTGAAGAAGTTTAACTCTATCCGTTGGAAGACCTACACCGTAGATAGAGTCACATCTTCTTCCACACAGAAAATTCTAACATATGGCACGTTTACGTTAACATGTTGCAGTTAATGCGTAAAACTAACTAAAAAATTGCTTCTACGTTAGTATTTCTTAGTTTTCGTCTCGCGTCGTGCCAATGTCTTCACATCGATGTCACTGAGTGCTAGAACATCCCACAACTCATTTTCCTTTTTATATGAATGATGAGGAAATTGTGAATTTTTTTTTTTTTTTTGCCACCTTATGTCATTTAATTTTAATTCCTTTCATTTAGTAATTGGACTTTACCAATAAGAAGCCCAACTCGGTTCAAACTGAAAGGACCAATTGAGCTGGGCCAGTGGGCCTAAATAAATTTCCTGTTTCCTACAAATCCGAATGACCGGCGAAACATGACACCGGCGATATAATCCGACGGCGATTGGTCGGAGAAATGCAAAGCTTTACCTGCAACTCTCGGTTTGTTAACCTGATAAACCAGTGGCATATAAATAATGTACGGACGTATTCATCTTCCGATTATTCTAACCAGTCACGTGGTGGCCTTCCTCGTTTCTTCTCCGATCACCTATCTTCTGCAAAGGCATAATTCATTTACTAAATTTTCTCTCTCTGTAACAAAAGGCTCTTATTTTTTTTTATTTTTTTAGTTTAATAAGGTTATTTGGTTGGGGGGCACTACAAGTGTTTGATAATTTGCCGGGTGGTGGTGTTCGTGTCGAAGGTGACGAGTTCTGGCACATGACTAAGGTTTTATGACTAGGCGTTGAGCGAATGTTTAATTTCGTTATGTTGCAGTTGATGCATTAGATTATTTGCTATTATTACATCTGTTGTATTGCTTATTGGTTTCATGTGAGTATCTAGTAGACCATACTTGAAGCAAACCTTTTTTTGCATGTGAGCATTAGAAGTAGAGCTATTTAATGGAAAGGGCGCATCGAGGAGGCTGATCGTGCGGGGCTAGATTTTGAAGCACTGGAAAACCCCCAGATTAGTCTCTCCACAGGCTGCATGCTGCTTCTAGTGAGTTCTAAACGTTTTTTCTTCTTTCATGCATTTCAGGCTCAGTGAGCTTGTAATAACTAATTGAGTGGTTTGCTTTAAGGCACTCTGAAGTCTGAACGGAAGTCGCGCTGATTGGCTAGTGGAGAAATGCACTGTATGTTCTTTAGTTCTGATGGTTATGTCTTTTTTTCTAGTTGAAGCGCATTCTCAATTTCATTTTTTTGTACCTTTTGTACTCAGTAGCTTGGAGCATCCAGCTTGACACCTTTGTTGACCGAGCGTTCTCACTCAATATCATAAAATCGGGTGGACAGACTGCAACGAGTTAATCTTGCTGCAGCCAAACAATGTAATTAGTGGTTTAGCAACATACCACCTTCTTTTCCGACTGAATCGACTGAATTTGTTCCGATTAAAATACTTCTATTAATATTGCTTTTCGAAATGCTAATTTTGTTATAGGTCTACGTTTACACGAAACAATTTTGAAGCCTCCTGTTGTAGTTCGTGAACTTCTACCTGTCCTTTTTTCGCTACATACCCCACATATTTTTTGATCGATGTTAAGTATAAGACTTCGATGACCTTGTGTTTCTTATCTATGATGTAGGTTGCTCAGTCAAGATTATCTTTTGTGGCTGTAGCAGAGGCTGCCCTCCTTATCCGTACTTTGACTACTTTACTGAAAGAGCTTTCTGGAGTCATAATAGTTGGACCTGAAGGAGGTCAGTGATATCACTCTCTCTTCACTCCTGTTCCCGCATTGCATAAAAATGGCCAAGTCTACTCCTGTGGTGGCTTATGAGCATGTAAATGTTGTCAATGCTGCACAATTGGGTACTCTGAATCTAACAGCATCAGATTACAAGAACCTTGTTTCCATCTTGTTACACATACAGCATTAGCAGAAACCTATTTCAGTTTGGACTTACAACATCTGCTGGATTACTATTAAACTGTTCATCTCCACCTGTGTCAGTTCCCTAAAAACTACCACATCTCGACATATTTCAGCTTTTACATCCTGTTTTGGTTCTTCTGCCCATCTTCAAAGTTCTTGTATTCCTATTTTTTCCATTTTTAAAACTTCGTTCGCTGTAAACCCGTAGTAATTTTTGGGGATTGGCAGCTGCCCATTTCTGATTTTTATCGTGGTTGGGTTTAGCTTGTTGTTTATTGGTACAAAGTTGAATTTTATGTATTAATGCAGTAGCTCAATGCAAGGCAATTTGAGTTATAATAAATGATTGTGATGTACGAATACAGTAGATGAATTCAATAATTAAATGATTAAGCAAGATTTTGCAAAGTTCTTTATGCAGGATACAAATTTACGAAAGCACATTTCAGTGTTTTGGAGAAGCCAAATGAGTAAAATCTGCTGACTATAGATTATTATATGATGTTTCTAGACTTCACCACAAGGGAGTTGAACTCCATAACCAAGGCTGGTGCGGTTGCCATTGGTCTTGGTCCACACCGCTTGGGTGTTGAAACAGCTACTATGGCTCTCCTTTCAACTCTCATGTTATGGTCTGACTCGCGTGAAAATTGATCTCTTACCTGTGATACAGGCAAGCCATGTAAGTTTCTCAGCAACTGAAGAAATTGTGTAATAAACCTTATCTTTGTAAATACCCTTCTGTTAAGTTTGCAATAGGGATTTGATTGTATTGTATCTTTTTTTTGCCTTTACTGTGTTCTGTAAGTTTATCTTGTGGTACGGAACTCTGAAATGTGAAAAGACATACGATAGCTAGGGATGGTTGCTTCGAGTTGAATAACTGTTTCCGTTCATTAAAAAGTTCCAAGATTTGGAAGAGTAAAGGAGTTTTATATCGAGTTAGAAATTTAGGGCACGTTTGAATCCATCATTATGTTGGTTGGTTTGACATGTTCAATGATTTTCCAGCCTATTTGATTTCGCCAGTTCCTATATAGGCATTAGATCCTACTAGAAGTAAACTTATAATACTTTTCCTTTATCAAGGGTATTCTTGAAAAATAGTTACTATAGAAGAGGATAGTAACCTGTGCTGTTGTATATCCAACCCGGATTAAAACAAGGATTCCCAGTAACCTATTATTAGACCGGATAAACATTATTCTAGGACTCCTAATATGGGTTAGTAACTAATTTCAAACACGTTTAAATACTATTCATCTATCTCAGTTCTCTTTTCATTTTGTTTTTGAGGAGAATTCAACCCGAGGAATGTGTTATATGCTAATGTGTAAATCCTAGCCCTTAATGCAAACTCAATGACACTTTTTTAGTTCCTTTTTTTAATCCCTAATCATGATCTTGATTGGGAAATGCAAGAAGTGTTTAAGCTCATTGCCCTGTGTTGTTATCCAAGGCAATCTCTTATAGTCGGATGTAAACTTAGCGCAGCCAAATATATATGTAACGTGATTGTTGTATTTGTCTGAAATTATAGCTCTCATCAATGTGGCGTGTCTATATATGTGGGATAAGAAATGATTAAGGGCCGCACTCAACAAATTGTTGCTGCCACATTAGTCTTTCAGTTTATCTGCTCATGAATATTGTTTACCTTTGTTTTAGTCAATCATAAGAAAGCATCCATCATATGAAGAGCATCGCCACGAAGATAGAGTATGAAGTTGTTAAAAAGGGGAAGGAAGGCGATAGTTCAGTTGGAGAATGTTGTGAAGTCAATAAATGAATATTCGATCTTTGAAGAACCCAAACATGACGACGGATAGCGAAAGAGCGTTAGCGTCAATAAGAAAATTTGCAAGAAATTCTGATCAGACAGAAGAATTTTCTGATTTTTGTTCTACTGTATGGTAGAGGGCCTTGACATTTTTTGTCTAAGAGTACAAATATAAATTTGATATCCGCCAGCCTTACCCACATGCACTCAGTTAACTGTTTCACTGTGGTTTGCTCTTGAATATAAATGATGCGTCGTTTACTGAAAACCAGTATCAAAGTCACAACAACAGCATTAACATTGAAGAAATGAAAGAAGAACAACATGAAGAATCTGGAAAAGAGAAGATACTTGCACAACAAGGAAAAAGTGCTTAGTTGCTTTTGTACTTGCTGGTAGTTAGAAGAATATTCCATGTATCTGTTCTCTTTCCTATGTGTAAAGTTGTTTCTTGCAAGCTATAAATAAGTGGATGTGCTTTCATTGTAATCTATCACTTTACAACTAATGCAATGATTCCTTTTGTCTTTGCTCACTTTCTTTCCAACAAGAACATGTACTCCTTTTGTTCTTTTTCTGATATGGTATCAGAGCAGTGAGATCTTGATCTCATTGTCTCCTTTCCGTACTATCGTTTCCGCGTACAACTTGAGCCGCCATGAGTAACCCTGATTCACCAATATCACAAAACACAACACAATCCAGATCTCAGTTTAATGCTACAGGATCACAATGGCCACCACTACCTAGATTCAATAGCTATGCTGAAGATCCCACTCACCCCTTATACCTGCATCATGGAGAAAATCCAGGGCAGCATCTTGTCACTCAAAAACTCACAAGCCAGAACTACTATAGATGGAGCAAGACCATGCATCTTGCTCTTGTAGCTAAAAACAAGCTTGGATTTGTTGATGGATCTATTCTTGAGCCACCACCAACAGATCCAACTTATGCACAGTGGGTGCGTTGTAACTCCATGGTCATTTCATGGATAACTAATGTCCTATCACATGAAATAGCTAATTATCCATTGTTTTCTAATAACTCACTAAAGTTATGGAATGGTTTGAAGAAACAGTTTGCTAGAAATAGTACAACCAGAGTCTATGTTCTTGAACAACAACTCTCTAATATTAAACAAGATGGTAGCCCATTAAGCATTTACTTTTCCAGATTAAAAGCAGTATGGGATGAACTCAGCTCATATGACATACCACTTACTTGTAACAATGGATCTTGTGGAGTGTTGCAAGGTTTACATGATAAAAATGAGAGGAGAAAGGTTATGGTGTTCTTAATGGGACTTGATGATAAGTTTAATCAAGTGAGAAACCAGATCTTTTTGAAAGAACCCTTACCACCTCTTGATGATGCTTTTGGACTTGTGCTTCAAGAGGAAGCAAACTTTGATCTCTCTGTTGGTACTGGTTCTGCTGTTGAAACAGCAGCTATGCAGGTAAAAACTACTTCACAGGGCCCTCAAGATAACACTATGGTGAACTACAGTCAAAAACCACCATTCAAGCCATGGAACAAGCAATCCAACAGTAACAACAGTAACAACAAGCAAAGGCCGCCATGCAGCAAATATGGTAAAACTAATCACACTGTTGACACATGCTTTGAGGTTTATGGTTAACCACATGGACACAAACTTGCAAGGTTCAAGCCAGCACAACAACCCTACATAGGATCTACATCTACAGTGAATCAAACCACACAGGGCACTGTTGCTCAAGGACCACAGTTGCCAATCACACAAGAGCAGTTCCAGCATCTTTGTTCTCTCTTTCAAAGCTCCACTTCCACTCCTACCCAGGTTAAATCTGTTCCACAAAGTTCTCACTCAGGTATACACCAAGCTCTCAACTGTGTCCTCTCCAGTTCTACTACCACTAACTCTTGGATCTTAGATTCAGGAGCAACAAATCATATCATTTGTACCCCTAGCCTTTTCATTTCTTATGAACCATTATCCAACACTATTGTTAAGCTCCCTGATGGTAAATACACTTATGCTACATCTATTGGAACTGTTTTCTTAAACAATAAAATCATTCTCAAAAATGTGATGTGTGTTCCCTCTTTTCACTTCAATTTACTATCTGTCAGTAAACTGGTCACTGAACTTCATTGTGTTCTTATAATGTGGGGTACTTTGTGTTTGATACAGGACATTCTCAGCTAGGAGATGATTGGGATAGCTGAGCTGGATGCAGGTTTGTACCACTTGTCTTTGAAAGAACAACTTCCTGATTCCAGAAGAGAAATTCACAATAGCAAACATTTTGTTTTTGATTCTAGTCATTCAGTTTCTGTTTCTTGTTCTGAATCTATGTTACGGCATGTAAGGATGGGACATCCCTCTGTATCCAGATTATCATTATTGAAATCATCTAATGAAATTTTTCCTTCAAAGTTTGACTCTATTAGTTGTGATGTGTGTCACCTGTCTAAGCAACACAGATTGTCTTTCCCTCATAATCCTCAAGTTTCTAAACATATTTTTGATCTTGTACACATGGATATTTGGGGTCCCTTCAGTGTCCCATCAATGAATGGTAGTAAATACTTCCTCACCATAGTGGATGATCATAGTAGGTTCACATGGACTTATCTCATGAAAAACAAAAGTGATACCAGAAACCTTATCTACCAGTTTTTTAAGTTAGTTAAGACACAATTTAACCTCAATATCAAAAGTGTAAGATCTGACAAAGGACTTGAATTCAATATGAAAGGATTCTTTGCTTCAAAAGGAGTGATTCATCAGCAAAGTTGTACTTATACTCCACAACAAAATTCTGTTGTGGAGAGAAAACATCAACACCTACTCAATGCGGCTAGATCTTTGAGGTTTCAAGCTTCCTTGCCTCTTCTATTCTGGGAAGAATTTCTCCTCACAGCTGCATATCTCATAAACAGAACCCCCACCCCTTTATTACAAAACATAACTCCATTTGAACTTCTCTTCTCCAAACAACCACAGTACTCTCATCTGAAAACCTTTGGATGCCAATGCTTTGCATCAACACTACCTACTCCACAACATAAATTCTCTCCCAGGGCAAGTGAATGCATCTTCATTGGATATCCTCTTCATATTAAGGGATATAAGTTATATGATTTGACTTCAAAAAGAGTCTTCATATCCAGAGATGTAATTTTTCATGAAGATGTATTCCCCTTCAAATCTTCTATTCCTACTTCTCATATTTCCACGGAGTCTCCATTTCCACAACCTCCTTTCACTGTTTTTGACATTGATTCTGTTCCTATACAGCATACTTCACCAGAAATGCATCACACTCATCACACTCCAAGTCCATAATCCACTGCTTCTCCTTCACCTCTCCCTACCTCACCTCTTATTCAGTCTCATCATTCTTCCCCTATTGTCCCTACTCCTGTTACTACTAGACAATCTTATAGAATCAGGAGGCCAACAGCTTACTTGAAAGACTACCAGTGCAAGCTTACAGCCACCTCAACTGCTTCTGTCACTCCTGCTGAGTTGTCTTCTCCACAAGGTATCTCTCCTTATTTCAACATTAATTTATCATTCAGTAGACTCTCACCCTCTCATTTACATTATGCACTCTCTGTTGCCTCTCATCATGAGCCTAGTTCCTTCCATGAAGCTAACTTAAATCCATTATGGAGAGATGCAATGACTGCTGAGTTAACTGCTCTTGCTGAAAATGGTACTTGGTCCCTCACAACATTGCCCCTGGTAAGAAAGCTATAGGTTGTAGATGGGTTTACAAAGTGAAATTCACTTCAAATGGAGAGGTTGAGCGCTATAAATCCAGACTGGTGGCAAAAGGATACAGTCAACTTGAGGGATATGATTATTTTGAAACCTTTTCTCAAGTAGCAAAAATCACCACTGTGAGATGTTTGTTGGCATTTGCAGCAGCTCGTGATTGGTTGCTCTTTCAGCTTGATGTGAACAATGCCTTCCTCTATGGTGATTTAGAGGAGGAAGTGTACATGTCACCACATCCTGGATTTGCTACTGAGGGGGAGCAGGTTTGTAAGCTTCATAAATCCTTGTATGGATTGAAGCAAGCTTCTAGACAATGGAATCACAAGTTGACCTTAGTAATTGTCAATGAAGGTTACAAACAATCATCTGCAGATCATTCATTGTTTATCAAACATTCATCTCCCACTTCTATTACTGTCATTCTCATTTATGTACATGATATTATCATTGGAGGGAATGATCCATCAGAAATTGACAAACTGAAGGCTTATTTAAAAAGGAACTTCAAGCTCAAGGACCTTGGACCACTCAAATACTTCCTTGGAATAGAAGTAGCCAGAAACAAATGAGGCATATCTCTAAACCAAAGACAGTACACTCTTGATATTATAAATGATTGTGGTTTGTTGGGAGGAAGATCTGTTGGCTTTCCCATTGATCAGAACTTGAAGTTAAGTCATGAATGGGAAGATGTCCTGGAAAATCCCACTGAGTATAGAAGGTTGATAGGGAGGCTTCTGTATCTTGTTGTTACCAAACCAGACATTGCTTACAATGTTCAAACTCTAAGTCAATTCATATCTAACCCTCTAAAATCACATATGGATGCTGCTTTCAGGGTTGTAAGATATCTTAGATCAGCACCAGGACAAGGACTTTTATTTCCAAGAAGAAACACTATACACATGAAGGGATACAGTGATGATGATTGGGCTTCATGCGTAGACACAAGAAAATCAGTCACCTGATTCTGCATTTTTCTTGGAGATGCATTGATCTCTTGGAAATCCAAGAAACAACAAACTGTTTCTAGGTCTTCTGCTGAGGCAGAGTATAGAGCAATGGCCTCCACTGTTTGTGAGATGGTTTGGATTAAAAATCTATTAAGAGATCTGAGATGTAAACATGATCAACCAGCTTTGTTGTTCTGTGATAACAAAGCAGCTCTCCACATTGCATCTAATCCTGTGTTTCATGAGAGAACAAAACACATTGAGATAGACTGCCATGTGGTCAGAGAGAAAATGCAACAAGGATTGTTTAAATTGTTCCATGTTAACACTGGAAACCAATTAGCTGATATATTTACCAAAGGTCTTGGAGTGAAGCAGTTTAAACAGCTTCTTAGCAAGATCAGAGTCTATGATATACATTCTGATCTTGAGGGGGAGTATCAAAGTCACAACAACAACATTAACATTGAAGAAATGAAAGAAGAACAACATGAGGAATCTGGAAAAGAGAAGATACTTGCACAACAAGGAAAAAGTGCTTAGTTGCTTTTGTACTTGCTGGTAGTTAGAAGAATATTCCATGTATCTCTTCTCTTTCCTATGTGTAAAGTTGTTTCTTGCAAGCTATAAATAAGTGGCTGTGCTTTCATTGTAATCTATCACTTTACAACTAATGCAATGATTCATTTTGTCTTTGCTCACTTTCTTTCCAACAAGAACATGTGCTCCTTTTGTTCTTTTTCTGATAACCAGCATACAACAAAATATAATGGAACACCTCAAAATCATGCAAGATTATGGTTTTGTTTAGAACAAATTAATATTTATGCCCAATAAGTTTACCCTTTTGATTAATCTGCCCAATAACTAGCGAGTTTTTAAAAATAACCTACGAATTTGGCATTTTTTCAATTTTTATGCTCTGCTGCTGTCACATAGGGAAAAACGGTGACGTATTTGCCGACTTGGAAGGAAAGACAGATGCCATGACTGCCACATGGAATATATTTAAAACATAAATATATTTATATCCATAATATATATAAAAAAAATATCTTTATGTAATAAAATATATCGAATATATATAAATATATAAAAAAGGAAAAAATCATATATATCATTTATTATTACTGAAATAAAAAAAAATTAGTACTAATTTTTTTAAAAAAAAAATAGACCACCCCCACCCCGCAACCCCCCCCCCCCCCCCACCCCACCAACACACACACCGCTGCAACTCGGGTTTCAGCAGCGGCGGCGTCGATTGACGCCGCCTCCACTGCAACTGCACACCGCTGCAACTCGCGGTTGCAGTGGTGGCGGCGTCAATCGACGCCATCACCACTGCAACCGCGAGTTGCAGCGGTTGGGGGGGGGGTCCATTTTTTTTATTTTATTCCAGTAATAAAAAGTGATTTTTTTTAATTTCAGTAATAAAAAATGATTTGTTTTTAATTCCAGTAATAAAAAATGATTTTTTTTAATTACAGTAATAAAAAATGATATTTATGATTTTTCTCTTTTTTATATATTTATATATATTATGGATATAAATATATTTATGTTTTAAATATATTCCATGTGGCAGCCACATAGCACAAAAAATATATTTTTGTTTTAAATATATTGATGTGGCGTGTGGATTTTTTCCATGTGGCAGCCACGTAAGCGCATTTTTTCCTATGTGGCAGCAACATGGCACAAAAATTGAAAAAAAAAAGCCAATTTGTAGGTTATTTTTAAAAATTCGGTAGTTATTGGGCAGATTCATCAAAAGGGTAAACTTATAGGGCTCAAATATTAATTTGTCCTTTTGTTTACTTGTACATTGAAATTTCAAGGACAACTCAAACACTCAAGCATTTAAGACGGAGAAAACTACGTTCTGCAAAAAAATGATATGAGTAAAATCTTCACCTTTTGATAAATAAATGAATAACAGGTGTTTAACATAATTTTATATCCATTATACTGCAGGCTGAACTTTACGGAAAGGAATTACAAAATCTGAGTAGAAACACTAGTATTACAAAATTAAAATGAGCAGGACGCCGAAGTGCTCAAATTCAAAATGAAAGCAAGAGTGTATAATTCGAAGAAAGAAAAATGGGTGAATTATTTGTCAACTTCTAATCAAGTCAACTGTTGCGTCACGTGCGTGCATAAAATTGTTTCTGGACTGTACGCATGCATTTATGGTGCCGAACGAGTACAAATTTTCCTACACTATTCTTTATCACAAATTTTAGCTTCCGTTTCAAACTTGAACTTTCTATGTGTATAGTTTCTATCCTCATCCATTTGGCTAATTTGACGTACTATATGTACTAATTTTAGTTCAAGAATTTTGGTACCTACCTTCATTCAGACAAACTTAAAGCATGGAATCCTTATCAAAAATATGCATATCCCATCTGTTAATAGTCTGCCTTCTTCTCCTGGTGGTCGACGCACAATCCGATAATATTGTTAAGACTCTACCGGGCTACCCTGGCACACTGCCTTTCAAACTCGAAACAGGGTCCGTATTTTAGTATTTTTGAAAGTATATAGTAAGTACAATATATTCATATAATTGAAATGTTTGCCTTGTGAACGAGGATACAGGTATATCAGTGTGGGTGATAGCGAACAAGTGCAGCTATTTTATTATTTCATTGAGTCGGAAAGAGATCCCGAGAGGGATCCTCTCATGTTTTGGCTCACTGGCGGTCCTGGTTGCTCTGGCTTCTCTGGTCTTGTCTACGAAATTGGTCCGTTAGCTTTTAATGTTTCCGCTTTTGATGGAAGCCTTCCTTCTTTGGTACTAAATCCATATTCATGGACAAAGGTCTGAAGTTAAATCTGCTAAATGCAATTGTTATGTATTCATGCTTGCCACATACGTTCATTAGCATGACTTTCGATTAATGGTAATATATATATGTGTCCAGGTTGCTAGCATCATATTCATAGATTCACCTGTTGGAACTGGATTCTCCTATGCAACTACTTTACAGGGTTATTCTTCCTCTGACACCAAATCCGCGAAAGACAGTTATACATTTCTGCGCAAGGTATAAGCAATCATTGTCCATGTTTCATGGGAAGAAGTGGAAGCAGCACAAAACATTATAGTAACCCATGTTTGGAACTAAATGTTTCGTTTAAAAATGCAGTGGCTGTTGGATCATCCAAGATTTATCAAGAATCCGTTGTATGTTGCCGGTGATTCCTATGGAGGCAAAATTACGCCTATTGTGGCTTTCGAAATTGCTAAAGGTTTTGCACTTAAGACGACATACCAAGACGTATAATACATATATATATATATATTCATTTTATCTTCATCAATATTGAGTTGATACTGAATATGATACTCAGGGAATGAAGCAGGACTCGAGCCACGAATGACCCTCCAAGTAATAGTGTTCAAGAAATAATTCAAATAAAACTGCATAGCATATATCCCGTTAACTTGCTATGCATAAAAGATCTTAATCCAGTTCAGTTTCTGAGTAATTCAACTTGCAGGGATACATCGTTGGCAACCCAGGAATGGATAATAAAAAGGACGATAACGAGCAAATCCCTTATGCCCACAGAGTGGGACTTATATCAGACGAATATTTTGAGGTATGTATTCATACCCTTTCTATGACCATCATTCTGGACAAATCAATAGCTCATTAAGGAAGGGACAACATGATGAAGCAAAAACATGGATAGTAGTAGAATAGAGGTGACTAGTAATGTTATATAGCTGAAAAACATCCCGCACTCGGTATTTCCTTCATCTGCCGAATCAGGAGATTTGAGATTGGACACTTCTATGGTTTAGATTGATTAAACCATACCTAAAAATGTGACTCATGATTTCAGCTAGCAAAAAGCAGCTGTTGGGGGAATTACGTGGCTCCAGATCCAAATAATTATAAATGCCTTTACGCCCTTCGACTCGTCAAAGAGGCAAGGAAAATTGTGTTTTTTTTTTTTTTGGGTTCTTCATTCACACATCAAGTCATGATAGTTTTTTGGCATCAGTGCACGAATTTGGTCAACACCCCACACATTTTGGAACCAAAATGCAAATTCTTATCGCCAAAACCTGACGACATTAGATTGAGGCCAATTCTGTTGGAGGATGATCCTGTCGATTTTCTCCTCCTGTACAAACAAGAGGAGCCATGGTGCCGTGTAATTTCAGCTTTTCCATCGAAGATATATGTTTCCATGCTCTCATGGTATAATGTTTTGGATCAGGCTCCTAAAGGCATTACATACTGTTTTGCAGCATATGAATTACAGGGGCTCTTATGTCTGGGCAAATGATGAAGCTGTACAAAAAGCACTGTATATCAGAGAGGTACATACATATGAGGAATTATTTTCATCTTCGACCGACTAAATGATTAATGTTGACTGACAATCAGGGAACGATTACGGATTGGACAAGATGCAATAAGAGTTTATCCTATGAAAATGATGTAGAAAGTGTCCTGGAATATCATAAACTTCTCAATGAGAACGGCTATCAAGCTTTGGCGTATAGGTTAGTAATGTCGTTAACCGTAATTTCTTTCTTGCTTCCATGAATCCCACAAACTTAGCATAGGTTTCCTTTTTAAATCCTGAAAAATCAATTTCTAGTTCGATCTAGAACACAATGCTTGCTGCTGACAATACTTTCTTCGTTTATGACTCTTCTCAACAGTGGTGATCATGACATGATCGTACCTTATATCAGTACATTAAAATGGATACGCAGTCTCAATCTCACCGTTGATGATCAATGGAGGCCTTGGACCGTCGATGGTCAGGTTGCAGGGTCAGTTTTCATTTCATGATTTGGTCTTGTACATGATTGGATCAATCAATCTCCTATTTGAACTACAATATATCTCCTTGCAGATACACGGAGAAATACAAGAACAATCAAGCCTATATCACCTTTGCTACCGTGAAGGCAAGAATACTTCGATCCTTGTTTTTGCAGTGAATCAAGTTATAAATGAAACAAAAGCTGTTAGTATTATATATGTGATTCTTTATGTTTTATAGGGTGCAGGTCACACAGCTCCAGAGTACAATCCCAAAGAATGTTTTGCCATGATTAAGAGATGGCTTTCCTTGTATCCACTTTAGATAGAAAAATCAGTTTCAATCACAATTCTCATCACAATTCTCATTCAAACATATTGGATTTAGATATGTTTCAAAAATAATCCTATTAAATTTCATAATAATCTCTCTGGTCATATTTAATTCATTGCAAATGTCATGCCTAAGAAACAAAAATTAGACCAAATCAATAGTTGACCAGCCTCAGTTTATAATCGGTTCTTATTTTTGTTACCGATGGATACCTCAAGTTATATGTCAAAGACTTCTATAACCGGTTCTGTAAAAGTTCATTTGTTCAATCAAAAATAAATGTCACTGTTTATGATTAAGAGATAATGTTGTAAAGTGGACCCTTCGTATAGAGCGTAAAACACGGCAATAATTGAAAGACGGAAAAATAAACGACTCACAGATTTTACGTGGAAAACCCCAAATTACTTTAGGGTGAAAAACCACGGGCAAGGTAGAAGAACTTCACTATGAGTGTAAAATAAGAATTACAACACTCCGACTTTTACCGTAGTAAAGTCGCTCAAACTCTGTATTTTACCTCACACTAACAACACTCTTAACCACTCTTTATATATTAATTATTGTTTAATTATATAAGAGAAAGAAAGATGTATTTTGGGATGAAGAGAAATGCCGTGGGAAGCCTGCTATTTATAGCCTCAAAGTTGAGGTCCAAAACCGCGTAGCAATCAATTCATTTGGTTGGCAAATGAATTTTATATTCTAATGAATTATTCTAATGCACCGCCCCAATTATTCTTGGCATATGGCCAGCCGACATGCTGCACCATGAAATTATTTTAATCACCGCCCCAACAATCTCCCACTTGAAGATTTGATTAGGGACTAATCAGATCTTCACACCATTCTTTCTACCTCACCCTTCATGTTGCTTACGTTTTCACTAGACCACACGAGGACCGACACTGAACAAACTTGTCAGCATTAACACTATTCGTCATGAAATCAGCTATGTTATCTTTAGTGTGAATCTTCTGCGCATCCACAATACCCTCCTCGACATTCTCACGAACAAAGTGATACTGCACCTGAATATGCTTTGTCTTGGAATGAAACGCTGGATTTCTTGCAAGATGCAACGCACTCTGACTGTCACAGAATAGAGAAATACTCTCTAGTTTGTGCCCGAGTTCCTCCAGAACCATTTTCAGCCAAATTGCCTCTTTACTGGCATGTGTTGCTGCCACGTATTCAGCCTCCGTTATTGATGTCGCAACAACTGACTGTAACTTCGAAACCCAACTTACTGCACCTCCACCAAGAGTAAACACATATCCTGTCGTGGACTTGCTTTTGTCAAGATCACCTGCATAGTCAGAATCAACATAGCCCCTGACTGTAAAACCCGATCCTCCATAACATAATGCTACATCTGAGGTTCCCTGAATGTATCTCCGAACTCTCTTTACTGTACTCCAATGCTCTCTTCTCGGATCCGCCATGTATCGACTAACCACTCCCACTGCATGTGCAATGTCTGGTCTAGTACAAATCATAGCAAACATTTAGCTTTCCACTGCTGATGCATACGGTACTCGAGACATCTCCCTCTTCTCTTCTTCACTGCTAGGACACATACTTGAAAATAACTTGAAATTAACAGGAAGAGGGGTAGAGATTGGCTTACAATTTTGCATACTGAACCGCCGCAAAATCTTCAACAGATAGTTCCTCTGAAAATCCAAATCTTCCTGCTATTTCTGTCTCGGTGGATTTGCATCCCTAGAATCTTGTTTGCTGGTCCTAAGTCATTCATTTCAAATTCCCTAGCTAGTTCAGCCTTCAGTTCTTCAATATGAGCTTTGTTGGGGCCTGAAACCAACATGTCGTCAACATACAACAGCAAAATAACAAAGTTATCACTAGATCTCTTGAAATATGCACAAGGATCTGCATTTAGTCTATTGTATCTAAGGCTCATTATAAATGAATCAAATCTTTTGTACCAACACCTCAGTGCCTGTTTGAGATCGTACAAAGATTTGGTCAACCTGCAAACTAAGTTATCTTTTCCTTCTTTATATAAATCCTTCCGGTTGGAGCATATAAATCTCTTCTTCAAGATCACCATGAAGAAAAGCCGTCTTTACATTTAACTGTTCAAGATGTAAATCAAATGTAGCACACATCGCCAGAACCACCCGCACAGTTGTCATTCGGACCACTAGGAAAAATATTTCGTTGAAATCAATCCCCTCCTTCTGATCATATCCTTTCACCACCAATCGTGCACGATACCTCTCCACTTGGTCTTCACTGTTGATTTTGTACACCCATTTGTTGCCAATGAGTTTCCTCCCTTGTGGTAGAGACACAAGTTCCCACGTCTTATTCTTATGGAGTGCTTCAATTCCCTCCTACATTGCTGCCATCCACTAAGCTGCATCTGAACTACTCATTGCTTCATGAAGAGTTGATGGCTCCCCGTCCTCAGTTAAAAGACAGTACGCAACATTGTTCTCCATTGAAAAGTCTTTGTGCCAGCCCGGTGGTCTCTTGATACGAGTCGATCGACGTATCCCCGAGACTCCTGACTTCGTTGTCTCATCAGGTTCATGCTCTGGTTTAGCAGGACCCTCATGCTCAGCATCCTTCTCGACTACTACTGTCGTAGTTTCTGGATCTTCACTTGCAATGCTATCATTTTCTTTCTTATCTTCCGTGAAGATAACATCCCTGCTTCCAATGATCTTGTGGGCAGTAGGGTCCCACAAGCGATACCCCTTCAGTCCTTTAGCATACCCTAAGAACAAACACTTCCTGGATTTTAGGTCCAACTTTGTTTTCTCTTGAGTATTGAACATAACATAAGCGGGACTCCCAAATACATGGAGATTAGAATAATCAACTGATTTACCTGTCCACACCTCCATCGGCGTTTTTAGCTACAGTGCTGTTGACGGAGATCGATTCACCACATAACAGGCGGTATTGACTGCTTATGCCCAGAACGACTTTTCTAAGCCCGCAGCCTGCATCATGGCCCTTGTTTTATCCAACAAGGTCCTGTTCATCCGCTCTGCCACCCCATTCTGCTGCGGAGTGTATGCCGTAGTAAACTGACTCTTAATCCCTGCATCTTTATAGAAGTCTTCAAACTTCTTGCCAGTATATTCCCCTCCATTGTCAGATCTAAGGCACTTGATCTTTTTCCCAGATTCAAGTTCCACCAGCGCTTTGTACGTCTTGAGCATCGAGAACACCTCTGCCTTGCTCTTGATCATGTACACCCAACATCTCCTGGAATAATCATCTATAAAAGACACAAAATACTTTGCACCTTCCAGGGATAGTACTGGTGCTTGCCACACGTCAGAGTGAATCAATTCTAAAATGACTTTACTTCTAGAATTTGAATTACGAAACTTTATACGATGTTGCTTACCAACAACACAAGGATCACAAAAAGCTAAAGATACCTTTGTGAGGCCCGGAAGTAGTTTCTTCTCTGCAAGAACCTTCATGCCTTGTTCCGACATATGCCCGAGCCACTAATGCCAAATCATTGATGATTTCTCAATCGACTCAGATGAAGCCACTGACGCTTATCCCACTTGCAGAGTCCTCCCCTGTAACATCTATAAGTTTCCGGCAATCTTGTCCGCCTTCATCAGTACAAGCGCACCCCTTTTAACTTTCATGATCTTGTTTCGCGACCCAATCTCACAACCAAGATCATCGAGTTGTCCATAAGACAACAAATTCTTGCATAATCCCTCCACGTGTCGGACATCTCGAATGGTCCAAACAATCCCGTCATGCATCTCCATCTTGATCGTACCGATGGCAACAACTTTCAAAGGTTCATTTTTACAGCTACACACAAATCCTCCAATGATCGGTGTATACTCATGAAACCACTCCCTCCGGGGAGTCATATAAAAGCTGGCTCCTGAATCAATAAGCCATACATCATCGAAGCCACGCATACCTCGAATAGCTGTTGCTGCTTCACAGCATAGTACATCACCATCATCTGAAGTGCTAGCAACGTTCCCCTTAGGGATCATAACTCTTCTTGTTCGAATCCTTAAGATTCCAACATTCCTTCTTCAAGTGACCTTTCTTGCCACAGTGCAAAACAACTGCCCTTGGTCCTTAACTTGGATCTCCCCTGTTTCTTACTCCCACTTGCACCGCGGTCCGTCGTACTCCCTCTTGTCACCGATAAGGCACCTGCTTATTGCGAAACTGCCTCCCTGTCTTCTCTGTTCTTGCGCCGACTCTCTTCTTCCAGAATAGCGGCTGCAACTTCGTCGAAGACCAAATAATCCGTGAGGACATTATTTGTTAAGTTGAGGACAAGCTGGGCATACGAATCGGGCAGACTTTGCAGCTGAATTTGAGCACGTTCAACCACTTCTATTTTATGACTCAATGACGTCAATTGAGAAAACATAGTATTTAAAATATTGAGGTGCTCAGTTACCGGGGTAGAGTCCGCCATCCTCAGTGTGTACAATTTCCGTTTAAGGAATTTTTTTTTGTGTAGGGACTTCGCCTAATACAGCTTGTTGAGATGGTCCCATATCTCCTTAGCTGTCCTCTTCTCATCAACCCTTGACAACACGCCATCACCTAACGCCAGGTGAATATTTGCGATAGCTTTGTCGTCCATCTCGTTCCACTTCGTATCATCTGTGATTTCCACTGGCCTGTCGCCGATCGCCGCGAGACACCCATCTTTCCGCAAGATGGCTTTAATCTTCAGCTTCCACAACGAGAAATTACTCCCGTTGAATTTTTCGATCTCGAATTTCGCCGTGATTGCTTCTATCACGTACCACCGTCACTGAAAAATAATTTCAGTACGATACCCACATATATCACCGAGATCCCGGATATGAACCGATGTTCTGATACCACTTGTTGTAAAGTGGACCCTTCGTATAGAGCGTAAAACACGGCAATAATTGAAAGACGGAAAAATAAACGACTCGCAGATTTTACGTGGAAACCCCCAAATTACTTTAGGGTGAAAACCACGGGCAAGGTAGAAGAACTTCACTATGAGTGTAAAATAGGAATTACAACACTCCGACTTTTACCGTAGTAAAATCGCACAAACTCTCTATTTTACCTCATACTAACAACACTTTTAACCACTCTTTATATATTAATTATTGTTTAATTATATAAGAGAAAGAAATATGTATTTTGGGATGAATAGAAATGCCGTGAGAAGCTGCTATTTATAGCCTCAAAGCTGAGCTCCAAAACTGCTTAGCAATCAATTCATTTGGTTGGCAAATGAATTTTATATTCTAATGAATTATTCTAATGCACCGCCTCAATTATTCTAATGCACCGCCCCAATTATTCTTGGCATATGGCCAGCTGACTTACTGCACCATGAAATTATTTTAATCACCGCCCCAACAGATAAGAGAGGAATTTCTTTGTATCCACTTTAGATAGTACAATCACAAAGAATGTTTTGCCATGGTAAAAAAAATGGCTTTCCTTGTATCCACTTAAGATAGAAAAACTCAGTTAACTTCAAAGCTAGCCATGAACAATAAATAAGGAGCTTGAATTAGCGAGTGGAGTAATTATTCAACAGATGAAACACCCAACCCCCAACCTCCACCACGCATCCTACCTATATGTTTATGTATTTGTGGTCGTACTCGTACATGGTTGACAATGAAAGTCAACGGAAGAAGATTGAGAAAGGAGAGAGAAATATAAAGTGGTCCAGAGAATTTCCACTTTGCTTCTCTGTGCTCAAAACTTTGGACAGAGCTTGCACGTTAGGGGAATGAAACATTAGAGAGGCATATTTGTTTTAATCATTGCTACGTTTATTGATAACTTATAATACAATTAAGTTTATTAGTCTTGTTTTAATCATGTGAACATAAAATAAATAAGTAACTATATTTGAATTTATATTCATTTTAATAGGATGGTTTCTTTTTTCTTTTGAATCCTTGTAACACCAATTCAAATCTGTATCTTTTTAAGAGTAAATCATGAGACAAGTAATAGATAATTAAAGGTCAATATAATTTCTTATGTTTCGTATTCTTAGTACATACCACAGAACAGTAAACAATAAATAATATTACTGCATAACAAATGATAATAAATGTTAAGAAAGACTCGTAAAGGTGCTTATGAAATACACATTGTTTTTCATTTATTTAAGTAGTTTACTATTTTAAAGTCTGTAGCTATGATAATTTAGAATTTTTAAAAAAACTTTCTATTGGGTAAACACTAAACATCGTATGTTAGAGTATCCAAAATGGGCATCCGTACTTTTATTGGGGATTCCATAATATAAAACTATATCTCTCGAATGTCATATTTTGGTCTCTAAGTCAAATTTTTGGCTCAACCCCTAGATATTCGTAATCTACTATATATATTGCAAATATGTGGTATAAGAGGTTCAGGTTAATGTGGTTTTATAAACATTTTCAAACTTATGAAAATGTTACGGGGAGTCAAGAATTGTGGACTTTTTGCTACCTATTAAGTAACTATTTTGTTGCATCTAATTAGCAAAAAAAAAGAGGGGGCGGGGGACGCACACGCAAATTTTAACTCCAATATGTTGAAACTTGAAACTAAGAAAAAAAGAAAAAAAAAGCGAAGAGCGAGTGAGGCAGGTACAAAACAATAAATGAGGAAAAAAATAAAATAGAATAAAGAGTAAAAGGGAAAGACACAAACAACCGTAGAATATATTATTTGTGCAACCGTATATTGCTGACGTGGTACTACCAATACACGGTGGGATGAGGGTGATGAAGGTGGTTACCGGAAAAACAAAATTAGTTGCGTTTGCGAAAAAACGATTTGAATTTAGTATTTATGAGACCTTGCTCATGCATAAGAAAATTCGTGAATTTTCGTGACAAGAAATTGAGACAAGAAAGAAAAATAAGAGCCGTGTTTTGAAAAAATGAAAGCCAAAGATGATTCGTCGCCGCCATAATTAACAATCCTCCTCTTTAAAGCCCGAAAACATCATCATCTTCAATAAATAAGCAAATGGGTATTAAAGGAAGAAGCTACTGGCTGCTCAAAACTAGGGGTGTGCATTTGGATCGGATCGGATCGAAATCGAATCAATTTAAAACGACCTGATTCGATCCAAAATCATTCGATTTCGATCCGATTCGATTCGATTTCGATCCTTTTTTCTTTTTTTTTTCTTATTTAATTTAATATCAATTGGACCAACCACAACATTCAAACAGAGTTATTGAATTACAAAATTCACTTTCATATGGTGAGAGAAATGTGTTACAAATTTACAATTGTATATGTTTCTCAAAGACAGAAACGTGGCCTTCAAAAGGACCAAGAAAAAGATGTTAGGTATGTGTATATATAAAAATATAATATTAACATTATATATAGAAATATCTTAGTAGCATTAATAGGCTTAGCTTTATAGATAAAGATATAATATTATATATACTATTCTATATTTATTTATTTTTAAAAAATAAGATGAGTATTCGATCCGATCCGATTCTCAGCCTCTAAAATCGAGGATCAAATCAAATGGGGGTTCGATCCTAAGGCAAAAATCAAAAGTCGAATCAAATATTCGATCCGATCCTCGGATCGGATCATTCGATCGATTTTCACCCGATTCGATCGATCCGATTCTTTTTGCACAGCCCCACTCAAAACATAGCCAGGGGAATGGTCGTGGACTTTGCGCTTTTCAGGCAGTCGAGGTTGTCGGTTGTGCCGGTGGAGAAGGTGGTTTCGGATAAAATCTGTGAAATAGGTGGTGGCTATGAGAAGAACGGTGATGATTAGTTGAAAGCAACGTGTTTGTTGTTTTGCGTAACTGTACTTAGTAATAGTAATTATATGTATATTGTTAGTAGGGGCATAAGATAAGTGATTTTGGGATAACTTTTAGTGTTTGTGGGTATTTTGGTCTTATTTAATCACGGTAATAGAACACAGTAAAATGATACAATAGAAATGTAAATAACCAAAATAATGTTATCCAACTTTATTATCGGACTAGCTTGGTCCGAAACACTCATTACAAGCTTACTAGGTAAAATAAACTAATTATAAGATAGATATAGCGTATCGAATTCTCGGTGTTCGATGCTGACGTGTCGAATACCTCTGTTCAATGTGAAAAATATGACAAGGATTCGATGCTGACTGTGCTGAAGTGATTCTTCAATCAAAACGTGCACGGATTACAAGGGGATGAGCTATTTATAGATGTCGTCCCGTGGGTCCCTCTGATCAATATGGAAAGGCGCATCGAATCTCGTCGATTCGATACACGCATCGAACATCCCATGTTCGATGCGCTTATGGGCCGGCCCAGTAACGAAGTATTGGGCCAATCTTAAATCACACCCATCATATAGTCCCCCCAGTTTGGGAGACGATGTCAATGTGGAAATCGTCTTCCAAACTTTGAGAATAAATTTAGAATCTACGCCGTACCACTTTAATAAAACTTTTCCACATTTTATCAAACTTCTTTACTGATTTGGAATATTCTTAATCATATGTTGCTTCGGAGCGGATCACAATAGTTCTATGAAAATCAACTAAACGCATCGAACAACATTGGTTCGATGCGTCAGTTAGATCGCATCGAACAAAGTGCATTCGATGCGCTTGTTCGATGCATTTATTGAAATGGGCCTGGTGGGCCTTGCGCTCCCTATATAAAGACAAGGTTGCCGTTATGAGCGCATTCTTCTTCTCACGCATTCCGCCTCTCAGGTAAAGCGCATGGAATTGACATCATTCGATGCGATCTGCATCGAACAACATCAATTCGATGCGAGCGGCATCGAATCGTGAGTGTTCAATGCGGTACCATATAATTTTTAGCTGCTATGTCCCGATATTTTAATATTTGTTTGGGCTTTTTTAACTTGTTTCTTTGTTCTGCTTAGGATGTATAAATTTATCAAGCAAAAGTTCTCTCTTCCGGAAATTCAGTTAAGGTAAATAACTTGTCCTCATTTTGCTAGATTTTTATTTTCAATAAACTCCCTTTTACGTATGTTTAAGAGATATGTGAGAGCCTAGAGTGACGTGTTCGTCCTTAGTCAGTCTCTATTTTTAATTTATTTCAGTTCGTTCTCGTCAGAGATGGTGAGCAGTGAGTCAACTTCTGGGAATGAGTCGAGTAGCGGCTCGAGCGCTAGTTAAATTAATATGGTGAGCCCAACTAATGCTCCCGCGGGTTTCAGCACAGTCGCGGTAGATGAAGTTGAGTTAATAGATATAGAAACTGTTAGTTCACCCGCGGTAACAATTCCGATGCAAACACTGAACAAAAAATGCCAGAGTTTGAAAGTGATAATTCGCCAGTGTCATCCTATCGGGAAAACCGTGCTCCCAGCGAGGGCGAAGAAGACGTAGATTATATCAATAGGGAGTTCGATGATCATGTTGAGGTCCCAAGAATGGCCTATGATCAATATGTTTCTCGCCTCCAACATAGTCGTAAGGGGCTCCGCAGAAAGTTCGATATACCTGATAAGTATAAGATCGTCCTCCCCGGGCCAAATGATCGGATGCATACCCCACCACCAGGGCATATGACTGTGTTTGTTGGTTAGCTCCTCAATGGTCTTCGCTTTCCAATCCCGTTTGAGCTAAGATAGCTTCTGAGGATGATCGATCTCGTGCCCGCTCAACTCATGCCAAACTCTTATGGAAATTTGATTGGCTTTATCATTGTTATGAAGGCGTTGCGCCAACCACAAAGTCCCAATGAGTTTTACGCGTTGTTCGAGATTGTGAGGCGTGAAGAGGGATTTTATCATATTAAAGCACAAACGCAACGCAAGTTCTTGAATGGTGGGGCGACCGGATATGGGAAAGATTGGAAGAGACAATACTTTTATATCGAAGAGAGTTATGAAGGGGAGTTTAGGCTGTACCGCTGTGAATGGTATGCTGGTTCAAGGGTAATGATACCTGGCGGCGTTTCCACAACTTTATGGGATTGCGAGTTTATCCCGGATTTAGTTCGAGAACATCAATTTGATGTTAAAAAACTAGTTGAAAATCGAGTCCTCTTGTTAGCTGGTTTGTCCCAAGTGAAATATAACGGGAGGATGACCCTTAGTATAACTGTGCAACTCTCTTCATATTTTTGATTTATGTATGTTAAGTATTCTAATTATATAATTTTCTTGCAGTCAATTATATTATGGACCGCCATGCGAGGATGAATCGAGTCGTTGCTGGTGATCAGGCGAGCTCTCAAACCAACATTGCTACCGATATTCCTCCCATGCGAAAGAGAAAGAGTAAGGGCAAGAAAAACATCGCTGGTCCCTCTACTATTGTTGTTGCTGATTCCGCAGCTGATCTTTTTGAGGATATACTGGGGGGAAACCGTGACAATGTTCAAGGCGGTATTGAAGCTTCTGAGAGCCTAGCAGCTGGTCCAGGTGACAATATTGAAGGCGCCGTCCAGAGAAAAAAGAGAAAAATGCCTCAAACTCGGTCACAAACCGGAGGGGCTGTTCCACATGCCGCCCGAACAGGTAGGCCAAGTGCTGCCAACGCCCCGGTCCATGCGACTGGGCAATGCGCAGGAATTGGGTCCAGCCAAGGCCCTCGTGCTCGGGATGGTGGGTACGAGATTTTGGAGGCCGAAGCTATCGACCACCTGAAGGCTCTCTTGCCTGGTCTTGATGTTCCTCTTCTGGTATTTGATGAAGAGATGAGGAGGGTGGAGCGAAATACGCTTCATATGCTGACTGCGGTAATTGTTTCTTTTCTTTGAGCTAATATTCATTTGATCTGAATTTTAAATGTTGATTTGATTGATCATTAATTTCTAGGCGGGCGGTTTCTTGGACACAATGTTCACTGCACTGGTTGAGTTCCGAGAAACAGCCGCTGGTGGTGATACTGCTGCCTTAAAAGCTGCTCGTGACGAAAAAGAGAAAGCCTTGCAGAAGGTCGAAGAATATGCCGCAAGGGCTAATGCTGATAGAGAAGCAACAAAACAGGCTCGGGAGGAGGTGGATCAACTCAAAGAAGAGCTGATCGGGCTCAAGAAGGAACTGGCGGTGGAGAAGGAGAAAGCTTATAATGCCGACAATGAAGGATATCTACGCGGCTTAGGCGAGGTAAAGAATCCCAACTCTTGACAATTGGCGCTAATTTCTGCCATTATCTTATTAATTTCGCCTCTGTCTTTTTAGGTTTCTTCCCAACAAAAAATGGAGATTGCTGAAGAATTCCTTCGGAGCAATACCTTTGAAAAGATTTGCACTCGGCGAGGCGATCTAGAAGCTCGTAATGCTTAGGTTCCGACCGTTCACCAGTTTTACGCGACACAATACGTCCGCGGTGGCTTTAAGCCAGAATGGTTGAGCCTTTCTATGGGGCCTAATCAAGAAACTCTTCCGGCTCGAACGACTTCTCAGCCTGAAGATCCTGACGAGTTTGCCTCGCTGCTGGAGAATCAAAACCTTGTGCTCCGGGGACTCTAATCACCTCCACCCATGCCTGAGCTGTATCCTTCCTCCGAGGACAAGGAAGATATTTAAGACTACATCCTGAGGATTTTTCTATTTATTTTAATGTTTTATGAACAATTTTTCAATTTTAAGTTTTATTTTAATGTGGCGCTGCGTCGCCTTTCCTTGTTTGAACAATTTGATATTTAACAGTTTCATGTTCTGAATGCTCGTATTGATTTGCTCAATTTAATAAGCTCATATCGTTGTCTTTTATTTCAATTTCTTATATTGGTTCTTTACTTTATTTTGACAACTTGCGAGTTCTTTAATATTCATGATAAAGTTTTCTATTTTTTTTGCATTCGAGTTTTGATCGATGCTGTTTCTGCTAGGGACTTTATCGTCCTGTTTGTTTTTAGTTCCCATTGGGACATGTTTCAGTTGTCGTTTTTAGATAGTCTGCTCTTCTTTTTCCATTCTCGTTCGATCATTGTGACTTCCTTTTGAGAGTTTCGTTCATGTTTTTCTGAACTGCGGTTTCGAATAACACTTACAGTTTTATGTTGTGTCTGTTCCGTTCTTCTTTTTTAAACAGTCGTGGTAATAGTTGCCACTTTGGAGAGAACGTTTCGTCCCTGATCATCATTTGTATGAGATCCTGAGTGTCCTGTGCCACAACAGACAGAATCTTCATCTTCTCATTACACAAGGGATTTTCGGTATCTCGTGCCACTTCGGACAGAGTTTCCGTCCCTTTTGTTGCCTCTGGCTTTTTTCAGTATCTCGTGCCACTTTGGACAGAGTTTCTGTTCTTCTGGTTGCCCTAGGGATTTTCGGTATCTCGTGCCACTTTGGACAGAGTTTCCGTCCCTTTTGTTGCCTCTGGCTTTTTTCGGTATCTCGTGCCACTTTGGGCAAAGTTTCCGTTCTTCTGGTTGCCCTAGGGATTTTTGGTATATCGTGCCACTCTGGGCAGAGTTTCTGTTCTTCTGGTTGCCCTAGGGATTTTCGGTATCTCGTGCCACTTTGGACAGAGTTTCCGTCCCTTTTGTTGCCTCTAGATTTTTTTCTGTCCTGCATACATTTTTATTATGCAGATTAGATAGATTTCACGTAAATTAACTAATTAGAAGTAATCTTCTTGAAAAAACCAAATCAGATTATGTGAACAGATCGGAGCTTGAGTCATTGCTCATTTGCCCTGACTTCATGTGTTGCCCTCCAGATTCATGTTTCGGCGTGCCTGTTTTAAGTTTACACATGTTTGTCCCTCATGCATGTCATAGCAGAGGGAACGCATATATGTTGTTCAAAATATTCAAAATACTATGGACTATTGTAAACTGAAGCGGAATCTTTTAATCAATATGCTCCATTTGCCTAGGAAGTAGGAACCAATGCCCTTGCTGCGTCTTCTTCCTGTTGTGGCTGTGTCCGGAGCGAGGTTATGTAGCACTTCCAATCTTTAATATGATCTGCTATGACTTCGCCTGTACCGCTTGAGGTAGGAAACTTTACCATTTGATGATAAGTCGAGGGTAAAGCTCGGAAGGCATTCAGTGCCGATCTTCCTATGATTCCGTTGTATGCGAAATGTATGTCAACGATCACATAGTTCACCAGAAGCGTCTTTCTCTGTGGCGTTGTTACCAATGATGTTGAGAGCTTAAGCATTCCGAGTGGGACTATCTCTGGACCTCCAAATCCGTGTCACTGGTTCCAGCGTCTAATTACTCAATCCCATTTTAACCAGCGTAGAACTGAACAACACATTTACAGAGCTTCCTTGGTCAACTAACATTTTGGTGACTCCATAATTAGCTATATCCACCGTTATTACCAAAGGGCAATTTAAATTGGACATTTGTGTAGCATGTGCGCTCAGTTTCCTTAAGTCTGTTGTAGAGAAAGTGATTTCCTCATGCGCCATCTCTTCAATTCTCAGTATGTTGGCCATATTTACAAAGTTATCCGATTCAACCAGCCTTGTGATCCTTCTCCATCCGTTGGTGTAATCCGCTCCCCCCAGTCCTCCTGATATCATGTTGATCATTCTTTTCCTGGCATTTCCATCTTCAATCTGAGGATACTGGAAAAGATGCGGTTCATCAACTACCCTTTGCTTATCCTTTCTGGGGGATGGAGTTCTCTTCCGGTTGAAATTGTTTTCTTGTTCCTGCACCTTTTTGACATACTCCACAAGATTGCCATCATTTACTAATCGTTCAATTTCATCCTTTAGATTTATATAATCTTCAGTATCATGACCCTTTTGGCTGTGATACTTGCAGAATTGATTTGCATACATCGTAGATTTGGATTCCTCGGTTTAGGATCCTTTAACCAACCTTTCCTCTTTGCTGCCCCAAAGACTGTCATGATGTGAGTATTTAACGGCGTGTACCGTCTAGGCGAACTCTCCCTTTTGTAATTCTTGTTCCTGTTGTTGTAATTATTACGGTTGTGATCTTCTCTGCCTCTTTCTCTATCTTTCACAGCGGCAATAACAGGTACTTTAATCGCCATCATTTCCTCAAAATGAACCACCTTTTGTGCTATTTTGTTGATCTCTTTGATGGTGGTGGGCTTACGTCTGAGTAGGTCCCCACTGAATATTGTGTTGGTGGTTTCGCGAAAAAGTATACTCACAATCTTCTCTCCAGACGGGCTATCAATCCTTAGCAGCTCCATATTGAAACATCTCATAAAGTCCTTAAGACTTTCATTGGTTTCTTGTTTCATCGTATAGAGATGTGAGTGATCCAAAACCAATCTGGCTTGACTGGAGAATTGATCTTCAAACATTTTTCTCAGTTGGTTGTAGCTTTTGATCAGTCCTGAAGATATCCGATTGAACCAATCCATAACTACTCCTGACAAAGTCGTTGCAAATATCCGTGCTTGGATATTGTCTTTAAAGCCGTAAAGGGACAGTTTCCTATCCAACTGAAATAGATGATCTCGGGGATCAGTCTTACCATCGTAAGTTTTCAGGTCTGGGATCTTTTCCCCTTGTCCCAAGATCTCTGATTCTATCTCACGACAAAATGGACTACGGTTAAAAGTATTGTCCTCCCGCGTCATTTGAGCTTCGACTGTTGCTTTCTCTTTCTCCAGCCTATCTATTTTCCTGGCCATTTTATCACGCTCGCTTCATGAGTCATGACCGTCTAGACGTCCTCTGGCCATTTTATCACGCTCGCTTCATGAGTCATGACCGTCTAGACGTCCTCTGTCACCTCTACCTTCCCTCCTTCTCATTCCTTCTTCTCGGTTTTCTTCCTCAATATGTTCCCTTCTGGAACCATGACTCTCTGAACGTCTCCTATATTCTCTTCTTCTCTGATCAATAATACGGTCTTCCTCCTTTTCTTTTTCTCTCCTCTCACGGTGTCTTTTTGACTGTACCTCGATTGACACTAACTTTTTTCCTTGATCATCACGGGTAGATTTTCCCTTACTTCTCATTTCCTCCGATGCATGTTTACTTCTTCTATCATCCTGTCGGGATTTTTCTTTCTCCTTTCCTTTCAAAATTCGGGCAACGGAACCTTGTTCCCTTAATACCTCTAGATGTTCAATGGGTGTTGGTATCAATACGGGCGAGGCTGGTGTCAGTACTTCGGCCAACGCGGCTTTAACCATTGCCATGAGCTCATTCTTCATATTCTCTAGAATCGAAGCACTTGTGGTCGTTGCCCCAGTCGCACCTGCTTCCGTGCCTCGCTCCTCCGCATCTTGAGGTCCTTGCATTTCTCTTCTTGCAGGTGTTGGTACTACCGCGGGTACTGCTGACGATCCCGCATTATCTGGCGTTATCTGTTCAGGTGTTATTCGTTCAGCCTCTCCCATAGTTCCCTCTAGAGCTTTACTGTGGGATCGAGTAACTCTAGACATGATGCCTAATAAACTAATAAAACTTAGTGTTCCCACAGACGATGCCAATATTTTGGTCTTATTTCGTCACGGTAATAGAACACAGTAAAATGATACAATTGAAATGTAAATAACCAAAATAAAGCTATCCAACTTTATTATCGGACTAGCTTGGTCCGTAATACTTATTACAAGCTTACTAGGTAAAATAAACTAATTACAAGATAGATATAACGTATCAAATTCTCGGTGTTCGATGCTGACGTGTCGAATGCCTCTGTTCGATGTGAAAAATATGCCAAGGATTCGATGCTGACTGTGCTGAAGTGATTCTTCAATCAAAACGTGCACGGATTACAAGAGGACGGGATATTTATAGATGCCGTCCCGTGGGCCCCTCTGATCAATATGGAAAGACGCATCGAATCTCGTAGATTCGATGCACGCATCAAACATCGCACGTTCGATGCGCTTATGGGGCGGCCCAGTAACGAAGTATTGGGCCAATCTTAAATCACACCCATCAGTGGGTCTCAGTCTTGTCTGATATTTTTAAATATAATTATGTATCCATTTATGAGAAGATTTTGATGAGCTAGTTAATCTGTGTTTTATTCTATGCTTCATGAGTACTTTTTTGTGGAAAACCAAACGATAGTTGTTGAAGTGTTTGAGCGTTAAGATATTACACTTGTCGAGTTCTCATTGGGCATCTTATTGAACTAGAGATACAATACGACTTTGGAGTATAGCTAGTTCAACACCAAACAAGAATACCCACCGCATTCCAAACCCCCCATGTTTACGCTTCCAATGCTGGCAAAATATTACTTCCCTGCAATAAGATTCATCTGGTGTTGTAATGGAAGACAAACTTGAGTGGTTATAAATAAGTGTGATGCACAAATGCAGTACATTAGTTAAATAAGTAAATGAAGTATGTAAGAGATGCTTCGAGTGGTTTAGTAGCTAGCCCATAGAGTCTTGAGGATCTCATGTTCTCTATTAGAACTTTAAAAGCTCCATTCCCCAGTATTTTGAAAAATCAAATAAGAATCTTTGATGAAAATAGACTACTTAGGATTGCAGTCTCCTAGTGATTTAACTTCAAAATCGCCATTATGGACACTAATAAAAGGATTATTGACATGACAAATGATTAGATTCACCATGAAGTACCTAAACTCCATAGAAGAGGCTGGTGCACTTGCCGTTGGTCTTTGCCCACACCTTTTGCACGTCTGAGTAGCTAATATTGCTCTCATTCCTGTAAAGTATTAGATGAATAGGTATTTCATTGAATGAACATGTAAAGAGAATTACAACAATATATATACAACTACAAGTACATGAGATAAGGAAAGATTCATCTATCTAAGTAAGGAAAGGATAAGCTAGAATCCCTTAATTAGGGGAAGGAGATTCCGGATTATCTTATTTCCTAATACGCCCGCTCAAAATTGTCGTTCCATCGGCTAAGGAAATTTTGGAACGTAAGGAGATGTACCGTATCCGATGAAGTGCCTTTGTGAGGATGTCAGCGAGCTGGTCATGTGTGCTGATGTGGGATACATGAAGTAGACCTTTTGAGACGACATCCCGGACAAAATGAATATCGATGGCGATGTGTTTCATCCGTGAGTGTAGGACCGGATGGAGAGAGAGATGAGTGGCACCAATGTTGTCGCAGTAGATGGTCGGAGGTGAGGGGGTGAGACGTGAAGCTCGGACATAAGATTTTGAATCCAGCGAACCTCTGAGGTGGCAGTGGCAAGAGCCCGATATTCGGCTTCAGTCGAAGAGCGAGCAATGGCCCGTTGCTTGCGTGAACTCCAAGAAATCAGGTTGTTTCCAAGAAAAATGATGAAGGCCGTGGTGGAAGAGCGGTCAAGGGGGTCGCCGGCCCAGTCCGCATCAGAATAACCACGGAGAGTGAGAGGGGAGTCATGGCGTATAAGAAGGCCGTGAGTGATAGTACCCTTAAGATACCATAGGACCCGCTTAACCCCGGCCCAGTGCACCTTGGTGGGCTTGGATGCAAATTGAGCGAGGAGATTGACGGGAAAGGCTATATCCGGACGTGTGCGAGCAAGGTACTGAAGTTTACCAATGGCCTGTCGGTACATACTAGGATCACAGTTGGGAGAGGATTCTCGGAAGGTCGAGGCAGCATTGGAGGCCATAGGCATGGAGACAGATTTGGCTCCTTCCATGTGATGACGGTGAATGATGTCACTGATATACTTGTGCTGAGAGAGGAGAAGACCCTCCCGACATGTTAGTGCCTCAACGACGAGAAAATAGGAGAGAGAACCAAGATCCTTGATTGCAAATGACGACTGAAGGCGGTGGATGAGCGATGAGATAAGAGTGGGGTCCGTGCCTGTGAAGATAATGTCGACGACATACACCAAAAGAAAGAGAATGGTGGAGTCGCGGTGAAAGATAAATAGGGAGATATCATATTTGGACTGAAGAAACCCAAGCTGGAGTAGTGCATCACGGAGAGCCTGAAACCAGGCACATGGGGCTTGCTTGAGCCCGTAGATGGACTTCCGAAGGCGACATACGTGAGAAGGTCGAGAGCCATCAATGAAACCCGGAGGTTGCTCCATAAAGACCTCTTCAGTGAGATCACCGTGAAGAAAGGCATTGCTGACATCGAGTTGGCGAATGGGCCAGGAGTTCATGACAACAAAGGAGAGAATAAGGCGGATAATGACGGGCTTGACAACTGGGCTGAATGTTTCAGTGTAGTCAATGCCAGGCAGCTGGTCAAAGCCTTTAACGACGAGGCGGGCCTTATATTTATCAATTAAGCCATCTGGATTTTGTTTGATACGAAAGACCCATTTGCAACCAACGATGTTGGAGGCCTCATGAGAGGGAACGAGGTCCCAAGTCCCGTGTTGAAGGAGAGCGTTAATTTCCAAGGACATGGCGTCACGCCATTGTGGAATTTTGAGAGCAGCGGAAACAGTGGTCGGTTCAAGAGAGAGGTCGAGTGGATACTTGGTTGCAAGATTGACCAACTTCGGTTTGAAAATATTATTTTTGGACCGAGTGGTCATATGGTGGCGCGGTCCTGGTAGAAGCGGGCTCAGGACGGACGGTGCAGGAGACTGCTCGGATTGATAAGGAGGCACTGCGCGCGCTGAGGGGTGCGCGGCCGAGCGGTCGGCTGGTGGACTGGGCTCCAGATCGCGCTGGGTCTAGCGATCGGCTGGTGGACTGGACGCCGGAGCGCGCTGGGCCAGGCGATCGGTCAGTGGGCTTGGAGCGGGCAATATGGGTTGGCCCGGAAGAGTATAGAGGATCGTGAGGGGCGGCGGGCCAGGTGAGGCGATCGTGGGCTGTGCAACATAAGAGGGAAACTTGGACTCACAGAAGCGGACATGGCGAGAGATAAATAATTTGTTGGTATAGGGATCCCAACACTTGTAGGCGCTTTGTGAGGTAGAGTACCCAAGAAATATGCACGGACGAGATGGGAAAGTGAGTTTGCCCGATTTATAAGGGCGTAGGCAAGGATAGCAGAGACACTCAAAAACACGCAACTTGAGATAATTGGGAGACGTCCCAAATAATTTATGAAATGGTGATGTGTTGGCTATTGCAGAGCAAGGCATGCGATTGATTAGATAGACCGCCGCTTGGAATGCAAAAGACCAAAAAATAGAGGGCAGTTTGGCATGATGTAATAGTGCCTTTCCCGTTTCAACTATATGACGATGGCGTCGCTCAGAAATCCCATTTTGTTGCGGTGTATGAGGTGCAGTTGTTAACCAGCTTATGCCCGTTTGTGCAAAAAATGATTTTAGTGCCAGAAATTCACTACCATTGTCACTATAAAAGTTCTTGATATTTTGAGAAAACTGTTTTTCCACCAAGGGCTTGAAGTGGATAAAAATATCATACACCTGTGATTTTGTAACCAGCGGAAAACACCAACAATAACGAGTATAGAGATCCACAAAAATAACATAATAGCGAAAACCATCATGCGAGGTCACTGCAGGGCCCCAAACGTCCGCAAAAACAAAGTGCAAAGGATGTAAAACAGTAAGTGAAGAGTCCACAAATGGTAAACGGTGAGACTTGCTAATATGGCAAGACTCACAAAACAAGTCCTGCGCAGAGGATTTAGTGTCCATAGGTAAATTAAAAGCTGAAATTAAAGACGAGCTAGTCTTGGAGGCCGGATGACCAAGACGAAAGTGCCAAGTATGATATGTTGTACGAACCCCCAAGGTAGCCAAACGAGCAGCAGATTACATATAATACGAGGGAGGTCGGATATGGTACACGCCATCACTGCAGAGCCCCTTCGCCAACAAGTCCCCCGAAGGTTGATCCTTAATAACAAAATAATCATGAAAGAATTCCATGGACACGTTATTATCTTTCGTAAATCGATGCACAGATAAAAGATTATGATGTGACGAGGGAACCCTCAAAACATTGGACAAGGTAAACATGCGTGCTGGAAAAGATAACTGAGAAGAACCAACATGTGTAATTTCCATACCATGGCCGTTGGCAATGTGAAATTCGTCGATGTCGTCATATTCCGAGTGGTAGTGCATCGTTTTGAGGTCCGGAGTAATGTTGTGAGAGGCTCCAGAGTCAACAAGCCAAGATCCAGAACCAGGGCGGGGCTAAGGCGCAAGTGGGGTGCACGCGGTGTTGGCGGTGGGCGTTATGGAACCAAGTTGATAACACCGAAGGGCGGTGTGACCATGACGACCACATATCTGACATTGGACGTTAGAATCATGAGTATTGGATGTTGCGATGTCCCTGTACGCCGCACCAAGTCCGTTTAGGACATAAAGAGTGACATCGTCCGGGTGGATAGGCCGATCAAGCATGGCTATTTCATCAACTTTGGCCTTTATATCAGTGAGGAAGGCCGTGACGGAGCGGGAGCCGATGGTGGTGGAGTTGAGGGCGTCCTTAAGTGCCATCACACGTGTGCGGTCGGGTCGTGCAAAGTTGTGCATGAGACAAACCCATGCTTCGGACGAAGTGGTGGCATTGTGGATGAGTGGGAGAAGGTCGTCCGAAATTGATCTGACTAGTGCTCTAAGAAGGAGTGAGTCTTGTTGAAACCACAAGGTGTAGCCCGCAATATTGGATGGGGGAGGGCATGTAAACGTGCCCTGGAGGTAGCCTAGGAGGTTTAGGCCATTGAGTTGTGAGACCACTTGTAGCCGCCATGAAAGATAGTTGGTTGTGGTGAGTTTTAGTGGAAAGTGGTGGGATTGAGTGACATGGATGAGTGTGGTGGGGGATTGTGGTGGGAGTGGGAGGTCGACGGTGGGGTTTTGGTCACGGACGGGGCCGGACGAGGCGGTGGATTCGTGGGACATGGTGATGGCGGCGGCGGTGAAAAAAAATTGATAAGAGATTAGGGCGGATCGATTTTGATCTTATGATCTTTTAGTGGCTCTTGATACCATGTAAAGTATTAGATGAATAGGTATTTCATTGAATGAATATGTAAAGAGAATTACAACAATATATATACAACTATAAGTACATGAGATAAGGAAAGATTCATCTATCTAAGTAAGGAAATGATAGGCTAGAATCCCTTAATCCGGGGCAGGAGATTCCGGATTATCTTCTTTCCTAATAATTCCAACTCTTATGTTACGGTAGCTGCGGTTCAGGCAAGTCTCATAGCTTATCTTGATCATTATTCTTTTTATGTAGGATACTGTTACATTATATCTTATGAGAGCTGCGATTTGTCTTAATTGATTCTCTTTTCTTAAGCTAGATAAGTGCAGGGTGCGATGTTTGTTAATACTTTGTTTTTCAGTTTGTAATATGTTCTGTAAGTTTGTCCCAATAGTATGAAAACTGATGTATAACTGACTAGGATATGTTCTTGTTCAAGTCTTAACAACTATTTCCATTAATCTGATAAAGGTAAGATATAGAAGTTAAAAGAGATTTATATTGACTTAGATTCTCACGTTTACCGACCTAGGCGGTATTAAATAGTGATAACGCAGTTCCATACTCATTTTGCTTAAAAGAGAATTAAAACCGATGAACCTGTTATATGCTAATAATTTTTAAAAGACCCTGTGCTTGAGATAAGGTGATATTGATAGTATAAACACACTTTTCCTCCTTTCGACAAGCCTCAAAATTTATCATAAATTTAAACATATGTTGCAGAGTATTTCAAGTGCATTACGTCCTCTTTTGTAGTTATGTTAACTGGTAAATTTTTAAAACATCATTTTTCAATAGTTGGACATGCTATTAATATGGTAGTCTGAAAATGTTGTACTTATTAATAGTAGGAATCAATAATCATACTGTGAGATTTTTATTCTCCTCTCATTAATATGAAGTTGCCACCAAACCGTTGGGAAAGTTTGTCTCATTTTTCATTAGTTGATTTGAAAGAAGACTAAATGTCTTTCCCGCTAAATATCAAACTTCAGATTTTCAGTAGCTCAATCACTCGCCATACATATTTATCAGTGAAACACTTTGTTCTATCAAAGTACAATACAAAAGCAACACCTTCAAAAAGAGCAAGTCAAACTCTTCCTCTTAAAACTGCAATTTTTATGCAGATGGGCCGAGCTGAAGTGGCTATTTGGGCAGGGAGTTCAAGGCCGCCGAAGGAATTCTAGAAGAACGAAGCATAAGCTCAACATATTCCTTTCACAGCGATGGCGATAGGCGATAGCCAATCTAATGACGATCACGTGACGGATATATTCAAGGATATTGACTTGTATCTGTCCGCGAAAAATGGAAATGTTGATGACTTTCGAAGAATTCTAGATGGCATTTCAGCTACAGAAAATGCATCATGTGCTGAAATTCTGAGCAGAGTAACCCCTGCCAGAATTACACTTCTTCATGTTGCTGTCGAACATGGAAACCAAGATATAGTAACTTGTATAGCAGAAAAAGATCCATTTGCTGGGGATTCTTCATTACATTTTGCTTCAAAAGCTGGAGACGAGTCAATGTTAAGATCCCTGGTGCTAATTCTTCCAGAATTGCGAGAATTACCTGCGTCCGACATTGTAACTTCTGGGAATAGGCGTTCATTGTACCTTGAAGGTGTTCATCACATTTTCCGAAAATTCGACGAATTAAAACTAAGTTTCCCGTGTAATGACTTTGAATTTTTCGGCACCGTCACTACTAACGGAACCTTTTCGACGAGAAGAATATTGAGTCCAAATTTAGGAATACCGGCAAAAAAATTCGGCAACCCGCCACTACGCCGCCGCGGTTTGCGGGAAATTTTTTGTCGAAACTTTTTTTATTCTAATCGACTTTTCTACTCCTCAAGGCGTTTCAGTAGTGATGACGGTATCGTAAAATTCAATGTCATTACACGGGAAATTTAGTTTTATTTTGTCGAATTTCCGAAAAAAATAAAGAACACTTTAAGGTGCTCATCACCTTTTCCGAAAATTCGACAAATTAAAACTAAATCTCCCATGTAATGGCTTTGAATTTTTCGATACCGTTACCACTACCGGAACCGTCTTGACGAGGAGAAGATTCTGGAAAAAATAAAAAATTTCGGCGATTTTTTGGTCGAAAAATTGTCAGGGGGGCAACTCGAACAGGTTGGCAAAGGTTATGGGGCAAAGTATTTATTTATAAAGTTCAGGGGTGGTGTCCAAAAGTCGCTATAGTTCAGGGGTTTTGAAGGAATTATCCCTTATATTTATGTAATAGTGTGACTTTTGGGATTAACTCAAATTAATCTAATAAGAAAACCTACGAGAAACTTGACATTTTTGTTTAGACGTACATAACTACAGATACAAATTGATATCCGCCAATAGAGTTACGTCAAAAAGATAAAAATAAAAATAATAATAATAATGAAAGGTGGGCGTCGTTTGGTGAAAACCATCATACAACAAAAAGTAATGAAATCATGGAACACTTGAAAGTCGTGCAAGATTATGGTGCAATGGGGTTACACATTAAATCATATGCTGTAACAAAACTTCATTTTAGGTTGTTGCTTCTTTATATATATTGCAATTAATTAGGACAACTCAAACATTAAAGTTGTAAGCCTGAGAAAATTACTTTTTGCAGCAAATTTGATATGAATAAATCTTACCTTTTAATTTTTTAGATAGACTTCGATTTTTATCGTTCAAAAAAATATATTATATGTTAAATAAATAACAGATTTTTGACATAATCCAAAATAAAAAAGAAACAGAATAAAGGTTGGACGAGTCATTACAAATGGGATGGCATACTGTTCATTGTGAAACTCTCCAACATTATATATCTATTTATATATACTGCATGCAGGCTGGACTTTATGTAAGGGAATCACAAAATTTGAGTAGAAATAGTGTTACAAAATTAAATTGAGCATGAATTCTTAAAGCTCTAATTCAATTTTAGAATGTGTAATTCCAAGTGATAAAAACGTGTTAATTAATGGTCAACTTGTAATTTGGATTATATGCATGTATGTGTGGTGCCTAACGAGTATAATCTTTTTAGCTTCCGTTTCAAACTTGAACTTTCTACATGTATAGTTTCTATCCTCATCCATTTAGGCTAATTTCTATGTACCACTTTTGTGCCTACCTTAAATTAGACAAACTTTAGGCATGGAATCCTCATCAAAACCATGCATAATGTTCCAGCTGCTAGTGATCTGCCTTCTCCTCCTGGTGAACGACGCGCAATCCTGTATCGTTAGGACTCTGCCAGGCTACCCTGGCACACTGCCTTTCAAACTCGAAACAGGGTCCATAATTTAATATTTTCAAACATATAAGAGAAAGTAATCATATATTCACATGTCTGAAACGTTTGCCTGTGAATGAGGATTCAGGTATATAAGCGTGGGCGAAAGCGAGCAAGTGCAGCTGTTTTATTACTTTGTTGAATAGGAAAGGGACCCCGAGAGGGATCCTCTAGTGTTTTGGCTCACTGGCGGTCCTGGTTGCTCTGGCTTCTCCGCACTTGTCTATGAAATTGGTCCATTAGCTTTTAACGTTTCCGCTATTGATGGAAGCTTACCGTCTTTGGTACTTAATCCATATTCATGGACAAAGGTCTGAAACTTAAATCTACTATTGATGCATATTGCATAAGTTCATTAGCATGACTTCGAGTTTCTCCCATGATCTGTATATCTGGTTGTGCAGGTTGCAAACATCATATTCATAGACTCACCTGTTGGGACCGGTTTCTCCTATGCAACTACTTCACAAGGTTATGCTACCTCTGACACTAAATTCACAAAAGACAGTCACTTGTTTTTGCGTAAGGTACACCTACTATTTTGATAAATTATTCATGTTTCTCCGGAGAAAAGTAAGATGTTCAAAACATTTTAAAATGCCATGTTTGGATCTTAATATTATGTTTGGAAATGCAGTGGCTGTTGGATCATACAAGATTTATCAAGAATCCATTGTATGTTGCCGGTGATTCCTACGGAGGCAAAACTACGCCTATGGTGGCTTTAGAAATCGCAAAAGGTAGCACCTAAGATATGATACAGAGATGTGTGGTATAACGTATTTAAATTCTCATCAAAAACCAAGTGTTTATTATGCTGGTTCTGATACTCCAGGGAATGCAGCTGGACTTGAGCCACAAATGATCCTTCAAGTAAATAGTCCTCTAACAATATAGTGATTCCTTTAACTTGCTATAGTGATCCAGTTCAGTTTCTGAGTAATTCAACTTGCAGGGATACATCGTTGGCAACCCAGGAATGGATGATAAAACGGACGATAACGAGAAAATCCCTTATGCCCACAGACTGGGACTTATATCAGACGAATATTTTGAGGTACTTATTCATACCCTTTCTATGACCATCTTTCGAGACAAAACAAGCTCATGAAGAGAAAAAACAACATGAAAAAGCTAAAGCATGGATAATGGAGTAGAGGTGATTACTTACGTTGTTGCCACACATAGCCAAGTTCTATTCAGTATTGAGAAAAACTTAGTGTGCTTAGATAATTGAATTAGTTCATAAAAAGTATGAGAGGTAATAACTAAATAATAATTCCAGCTAGCAAAAAGCAGCTGTCGCGGGGATTACGTGACTCCAGATCCAAATAATAATAAATGCCTTGATGCCCTTCGACTTGTCGACGAGGTAAGGAACATTGTGCTTTCTTATGTTGGTTGTTCATTCTTACGTCAAATGACTTTGTCATGATGGTTTTACGGCATCAGTGCACGAGTTTGATCAACACCCCACACATTTTGGAACCAAAATGCAAATTCTTATCACCAAGACCTGACGACATTAGATTGAGGCCAATTCTGTTGGAGGATGATCCTGTCGATTTTCTCCTCCTGTACAAACAAGAGGAGCCATGGTGCCGTGTAATTTCAGCTTTTCCATCGAACATATATGTTTCCATGCTCTCATGGTATAATGTTTTGGATCAGGCTCCTAAAGGCATTACAATACTGTTTTGCAGTTTAAGAATTACAGGGGCTCTTATGTCTGGGCAAATGATGAAGCTGTACAAAAAGCACTGAATATCAGAAAGGTACACTACATGCCTATCGGAAGAAAAAGGTCTGGGTTTAGAATACTAGCCAGACATCAGTTATGGAATTTTTTTTTCAGCTTCGATGGCCTAAACAATAGATGTTGACTGAAAATCAGGGAACAATTACGAATTGGACGAGATGCAGTAAAGCTTTTTCCTATGAACATGATGTAGAAAGTGTCCTGGAGTATCATAAACTTCTCAATGAGAAAGGCTATCAAGCTTTGGTGTATAGGTCGCGACTCGGGAGTGTCATTGCTTATCTTGCTTTTTAGTTTTTACAATGTTCAGTAATTTCTTATTCTCAAGCAATCACCATCATAAAATCTCACAAACCTATGCGTAGGTTTTGTTTTTTAAAACCATAAAAAATTAGTTGGCACACAATGCATGCTGCTGACAATACTTTCTTCGTTTATGACTCTTCTCAACAGTGGAGATCATGACATGATCATACCTTATTTGAGTACTTTAAAATGGATACGCAGTCTGAATCTCACAGTTGATGATCAATGGAGGCCTTGGACAGTCGATGGTCAGGTTGCAGGGTCAGTTTTCATTTCTTGATTTGGTCTCGTAAATGCATGCCGATCATGACTCTTATCTTTGATTCAATCCATATCATTTTTGAACTACAATTTATATCTTACAGATACACAGAGAAATACAAGAATGGTCAAGCCTATATCACCTTTGCCACCGTGAAGGCGAGAAAACTTCGATTCAGCTTTTTCAGTGAATGATCATGTCAACTTATAAATAAAACAAAAAAATGTTACTATTTTTTATTATATACATGGTGGTTTTGTTTTGCAGGGTGCAGGTCATACGGCTTCAGAGTACAATCCTAAAGAGTGCTTTGCCATGGTTAAGAGATGGCTTTCCTCGTATCCACTTTAAATAGAAGCACAATACCAAATAATGTTTTGTTCTAATGATGACCTGTTGCGCAGCAATACGATAAACATAAAATCATACATGAACTAAAAGCAAAAAAGACATGTTATTTGTTTACTCAGTTCATTACCTATATCCGGGGGCGATACCAAACCAGGATTTTCACTATGTGTTATGTTGTAGGATTACAATTACAAGAGAGGCTATTTATATTAGCCTTGATTTACAGTACGGGCCCGAGGTCAACGTAGGCTCCACAACCCAACAATCTCCCACTTGAAGACTAATGTCATCGTAACCACATCTTCACTCTTCCACATAACAATCCTCTAACAATGGAACCTCCATCTTTGGACTCTTCAACCACAAAGTCTAGTTGAAGCCATGCAAAGCTTCAACTTCTCTAAAGTCACAACATTAGTCAATATATCAGCAGGGTTCTCACTTTCCTAAATCTTCACAAGTTGCAAAGTCTTCTTCTTCAAGAGATATTGTATTTAATGATACTTCAACTCAATGTGTTTTGTCCTCGAATGAAACGCCGGATTCTTGGCCAGGAAAATAGCACTCTGACTGTCACTGCATAGAATACTATTTGTTTGCCCTTTTCCCAATTCACCCAATAAATTCTGTAACCATACCATCTCTTTAGTCACTGCTACATATTCAACTACTGTAGTAAACAAAGCCACAATCTTCTGCAACTTAGATCCCTATGAAATAGCCGTACCACCCAATGTGAAATCATAACCAGTAGTACTCTTTCTTCTATCAAGATCACCCGCCAAATCAGCATCTACATAACCATTCAAGTCCTTGTGTTTTCCCTCAAAACACAATGACCTATCACAAGTACCACGCAAGTACCTAAAGATCCACTTCACTGCTTTCTAGTGTTGCTTTCCCGGACTAGTCATATATCTACTCACAACTTCCACTACATGCGCAATATCCGGTCTTGTACACACCATAGCATACATAAAACTCCCAACTGCTGAAGCATATGGAGTTTTCTTCATCTCTGCATGCTCCAAATCACTAGTAGGTGACTCTTTTTTTAATAATCTAAACTGACTACCTAAAGGAGTGCTTACTGTCTTTGCATCTTGCATACTGAATCTCCTCAACACTTTATCAATGTAATCAGACTGCAAAAGATACAACTTACCCGCCACCTTGTCCCGATTAATCCACATACCCAAGATATGTTTTGACTCGCCAAGATCCTTCATGGCAAAACATTCAGATAGTTTCTTCTTCAACTTGTTCACTTCTTGAACACATGAACCTGCTATCAGCATGTCATCAATGTATAATAGCAAAATGATGAAGCTACTATCAAACCTCATAAAGTAACAACAATGATCTGCATTGCATCTTCCAAAGCCAGTCTCATGCATGAAGCTATCAAACTTCATGTACCATTGTCTAGGAGCTTGTTTCAGACCATATAAGCTCTTTTCCAACTTGCAAACTAGCTCAACGTTACCCTCAAGCACATACTCCTCTGGTTGCTTCATGTAAATGTCTTCTTCAAGATCACCGTTAAGAAAAGCTGTCTTCACATCCATCTGTTCTAACAATAAATTCTCTGTTACAACTATGCTCAAAACCATCCTAATAGTCGTCCACTTCACCACGGGAGAAAATATGTCAGTGTAATCAACCTCTTCTTTCTGTTGAAAGCCCTTCACAGCTAGCATGGCCTTGTAACGTTTGCTACCATCTGCTTTCTCTTTGATTCTGTAAACCCACTTGTTTTGCAATGCCTTTTTCCCCTTTGGAAGCTCAACAAGATCCCACATGTTGTTCGAATTCAAGGAATCCATCTCATCATCCATTGCAAGCTCCCACTTGCTCGAATCAACACATTTCACTGCCTCTGCATAACACTCTGGCTCACCACTATCAGTTAATAACAAATAATGTAAGGCAGTGGAATACCGCTCAAGAGCACGATGTTCCCTACCTCAAAGTAGGCTCTGAAGTACGTGGTTCTTCCTCATTAGTCACCTCATTTTCCAGAATCTTATCTTCATAGGAATAGGAGATATCCAATTCCATAATCTTCGGGTCTTTAACCCAAGTATCAACACCCGTAGTGTTTGATGCACCGAATCTGTCTATGTACAAAACCTGTTCATTAAACACAACATCTCTACTACGAATAACCTTACTGTTTTGGTCATCCCAAAATCGATACCCATAATCATCGTCGCCATATCCAATGAACGTACACTTCACAGATTTTGCATCTAACTTGCTATGAGCAGTAGCATCAATATGAACGTAAGAAACACAGCCAAATACTTTAAGGTAAGATAGGTTTACCACCTTTCATCTCTAAGCTTCCTCTGGAATGCCGTTTTCCAGTGGAACGGATGGTCGTCGGTTGATCAAGAAAGTTGCGGTGTTAACTGCCTCTGCCCAAAACATCTTAGGCAACTCACACATCAACCTCATGCATCTAGCCCTCTCATTCAAAGTTCTGTTCATACGCTCTGCAACCCTATTTTGATGCGGTGTTCCTCTAACTATCTTCTCCATTCAAATATCATTATCTGCACAATACTTCTGAAACTCTGCAAGTTCATACTCAATACCATTATCAGATCTCAGACACTTCACACGCATACCAGTTTCAGTTTCAACACGTGCTCTCCACTTCTTGAAAGCCTCAAATGCTTCAGATTTATGTTTCAAGAAGTATACCCATAACTTTCTTGTTGCATCATCAATGAAAGTCATGTAATACGAAGCTCCACCGAGAGACGTGACATGGGCTGGTCCCCAAAAATCACTGTGCTCCAGCTTTAACTTATGTTCCTTTAGAGTTTCTGTTTCCCAAACACACAGTCCTCACAAAGACCCATATCAATTGTTTTCAGACCCGACAACTTACCCTTCGAACACATATGCTTCATTCATTTTCCACTTATTTGGCCTAGTCGACAATGCCACTAATCAGCGTCACTATGTGCTGCAGCAACTCCGATGCTATCATGTTTGATGTCGATCATGTAAAGAGTGCCCTTTTTCAAACCCTGAGCTACCACTATAGCTCCTTTGACTATTTTCCAAGCACCTCCACCGAATTTAACATCATAACCGTCATCATCCAACTGCCCTATGGCGACCAAATTTCTCTTAAGACCAGCGATGTGCCTCACATTACGCACCAGCTAAATGGATCCATTACGAGATTTAACAAGAATATCTCCTTTTTCTAAAGCATCATAAGGAAATTTGTCGCCCAGATAGACTATCCCGCAATACCCAGCAACATAATTCATCATCAAACTTTTGTCAGGACAAGCATGAAACGATGCTCCATAAGCTAGAACCCAAGTCTCTATTGGACTGCATGCGGTCAGAATTGGGGCTTCACCATCATCTTCTGTGGTCACGTTTGCTGAGCTGTCATCTTTCTTTGGTGCTTGACACTTATTCTGGTAATGAACCTTTTTCCCGCAGTTCCAACATGCAATGGACCTCTTATCCTTCGTCGACTTTTTGTTCCTCGACTTCGATCTATCCCGATTCAAATTCGACTTTTTCTTATCTGATCTACCTATGATTTCTGTACTCAAAACTGAGCCTGCAGAATTTCCCGACAAGTTACCTGACTCTCTCCTGCGAATTTTTTCGCTAACTATCAGATCTCTAACCTCGTCAAACTGCAGCTTTACCCTTCCCGTGGAGGCACTAACAGCCGTTACTATCCCACTCTAGTTCTCCGGTAAAGAAGACAACAAAATTAGGGCTTTAATTTCGTCATCAAACTCGATATTCACATAACTCAGTTGTTGTGTAATTAAACTGAATTCGTTCAGATGATCAGACACCGCAGTTGTCTCTGTTATAAGAAGGTAAAACAGACGACGTATCAGATTTACTTTGTTGGCTACTGATGGCTTCTCGAACATATCTGCCAGAACCTTCAACACACCCTTCGTAGTCGTTTCTTTTGCAGTGTGAAATGCCACGTTTTGCGACAATGATAACCTCACCGAGCTCATCGCCTTCATGTCCATAACCTTCTAGACGTCATTTTCATGTCTGTCGGTTTATCATTCAGAGGTTTCCAAAGATCCTTATTGTACAAGTAATCCTCAATCTCCATCCTCCAAAACCCGTAATCAGACCCATCAAACTTCTCGATTGATTTCCCTGCTTCCATCGTAACTACTCCCACTGAACCTGATGCTATTGATACCACTTGTTGCGCACCAATACGATAAACAGAAAATCATACACGAACGAAAAAGCAAGAAAGACACGTTATTTGTTTACCTAGTTCGTTGCCTACATTTGGGGGCGATAACAAGCCAAGATTTTCACTATGTGTTATGTTGTAGGGTTACAATTACAAGAGAGGCTATTTATATTAGCATTGGTGTACAGTACGTGCACGAGGTCAACTTAGGCTCCATAACCCAACATGACAGAATGTGCAAATGATTAATTTTGATGGATTATAATAACCAAGTATACTTTGCTCTTCATAATCTTAATTTTCATCCAAATTCTTGTTCATTTGTATGCTAAGTTTTATGCAATAAGAAACCTTTAGAAGTGAAAAAAGATTGAAAATAAAAACTTCTAATGCATTGAAATTGATCTCACAAAGGGAATACGTGAAGTCAGATGAATATGCGTGAAAACTCTTTGTGGTTTTGAAACTAGAATGATATCCATTGTGGTCTAATAACGTCAAACCTCAATCCTCGCAAGTGAATCGGCAACTTGGTTGGAAACCCAGAACAAAACTCAAAGGATTTTAGGTTACCTTTTTTTTGAAGGTGATCCGTTAGTCAGGAAAAGATTCAATGCACTTGTGGACCTCCTTTTTTACATTGGTCATAAATACCTCCTTTTTGGTTTAGAAGACTCTATCACAATCAACATATAGTTTCAAGAACCCTACACCAAATTTATTTTTTTGAAAAGTAGATTATATAATTTACATAAATCCCCTTCTTATTTGAAGACTTAATAGAAACTCACCTATGGTTTTGAAACACTGCACAAAATTCTCAATTTTTAGAAAAGAAAAAAAAATTGTTCAGAAAATTTGCAAAAACCCATCAACTTTATATTTTTAAAATACTAATATATGGTTTACATAATAAAGTAAGTCTAATTTACTACTTTATTACTTGAAACTTAAAAGAGGGGTCTTGCGCAGAATTCTTGAAATGACAAAAAGATTTTAGACATTTAACAAATCATAAAAGGGTTTCATGCAGGCTTTTGAAAATTATGGAGTCCTTGCACCGCTATGATTAGAAAGATCCATCACTATATAATTCATGTTTAATTATAGAGTGTGTAACTATTTCTAAAAAAAATAAGTTTTTATCAAACTGATGCGGGGTAATTTCGTCTGCTGACTAATCACTCCACGTCAGACTAGCTCGAGCTCCTGATTGGTCCAAGCTAGCTTTGAGTTCGGGAAACCTGCACTAGAAACACGACACGTGAACTAGGCGGGGGCTGACCCCGCGAAGGCACTCCGATGCCTAAGTCAGTAATGGGCCTTAGTAGTAATGGGCCTATAATGCCAATTATAGGCCTCGTAGTGATGAATATGCGAAAATATGTTGAAAACGGATTAAACTGCTCAAAACAGGCCTTATAACTCGAATTCAGCCCTCAACTCGAATTCTGGGCAAAATAACTCAAATTCAGACTCAATTCGAATTCGGATCTCAACTCGAACTTCTCAACCCGAATTCGATGTAGCTCAACTCGGATCTCAACTCGAATTCCTCAACCCGAATTCGATGTAGCTCAACTCGAATTCCTCAACCCGAATTCGATGTAGCTCAACTCGGATCTCAACTCGAATTAGGTTAAAGCTCCTCCGAAAATCGTCCCTTAACAATGAAAATTAGCCGGGTATTTATAGGCATAAGCCTTGCTTAATTATAGGCGTGGGCCACGCTAATGGGCCCCGGCCTTTTAGGCTTGATTGGTTGGCTTCTCAACTCGAACAAGTGCCCTCAACTCGAACAAGGCTTCTCAACTCGAACAAGGCCTCTCAACTCGAACAAGAGACTTTCAACTCGAACAAGGCATCTCAACTCGAACAAGGCCTCTCAACTCGAACAAGAGACTTTCAACTCGAACAAGGCATCTCAACTCGAACAAGGCCTCTCAACTCGAACAAGAGACTTTCAACTCGAACAAGGCATCTCAACTCGAACAAGTGCTTTCAACTCTAAAACAACATCTCAACTCTAACAGCCCATTTAACTCTAATTGGGCTTATAGGTCAAATTGGGCCCAAATGTTGATTTAGGGCCCAAATTTGACTTAATAATCCAATTTCAAAAAAGAAAAAATTATGGCCCGTCATCGACTTGCCACGCGTCACGAGCTTATAGGTCGCATATTATTTGCCATAACATAAGTCCCCCAATTTGCATGGGCTCGTGGTACACGAGCGTTTGCAAATTTGATGCTTCGGTCTTTTTCTTGGCACGTCAAATTTTTATTTGACCCTTCATAAGTCCCCCAATTTGCATGGGCTCGTGGTACACGAGCGTTTGCAAATTTGATGCTTCGGTCTTTTTCTTGGCACGTCAAATTTTTACTTGACCCTTCATAAATCCCCCAATTTGCATGGGCTCGTGGTACACGAGCGTTTGCAAATTTGATGCTTCGGTCGAGCGTTTGCAAATTTGATGCTTCGGTTTTTTTCTTGGCACGTCAAATTTTTATTTGACCCTTCATAAGTCCCCCAATTTGCATGGGCTCGTGGTACACGAGCGTTTGCAAATTTGATGCTTCGGTCTTTTTCTTGGCACGTCAAATTTTTACTTGACCCTTCATAAGTCCCCTAATTTGCATGGGCTCGTGGTACACGAGCGTTTGCAAATTTGATGCTTCGGTCTTTTTCTTGGCACGTCAAATTTTTATTTGACCCTTCATATAATTGAGTCCGATTCATTTGGCTGTCAAATGATTTTTATGTTGCGAGGATTTTTTTTTTTTTTTTTTTTATTATTATTATTATATATATATATATATATATATATATGTATATAACTGGGCCACCAGACGCTGCAACATTAACAAGGCAAGCCCATGCCCTCTTTTGGGCTTCAGTTGGTAGCCTGGGAGCATTTAAGATTAAAGGGAGGCCCAAGCCCCCTTTGGGCTTGAATTGGTAAAAGTTTGGGCTGGGCTGGACGCCCAGGCCCAGGTGTTGGGGCGGTGGCAATTCCGTAAATATCAGCCACCACCCCTCTATAAATACTGCAGCAGCTCCCATTTCGCCACTTTCTCCGCTGTCTGCTTTTAGCTGAGTTTGAACTCGAAATTTTCAACTCGAAAAATTGGCTGCGTCTTCAAGTCGAATATCACGTAAGTTCCCCTTCTACTCATGTCAAAATTCTTCGTTTTGTTTTTCATTGCAACTGTTCGGGTCGGATTCCTCAAATCGAATTTCGTGAATTGTCGTTTCAAGTCGAATTGTCGTTTCAAGTCGAATTGCTCACTATTGTCGTTTCAAGTCGAATTGGGTTTTTGGGTCGGATTCCTCAAATCGGGCGGCGGGTCGATTTCGTGAATTCGATTCGCATTTTTCAACTCGAATTGTGCGTCATTGTTGAATTATTATTGTTGATGTGTTGAAGTCGAGTTGTACTTGGGCAAATCTCAAGTCGAAATAGAGTTGGGCAATCTCAAGTCGAAATCGAGGTGCATTGTTGTTTCAACTCTGTGATACGATTTCAAGTCGAATTTCGTGAACTCAACTCGAATTGGTCGAATTGGGCGTCATTGTTGGAGTCGGATTTTCATCTCAATATTGTTGAACTCGAAATTGTTGGCGTTCGGTTGTTGATGTTAAAGTGTTGAAATCGAATATTTAAAATTGAATTCCAAGTCTCGAGTCGAAGTCTTTCAAGTCGAATTATTTGTGTCTTGCCTTGTTGATGTTCCGACTCCAATATATTTGAAGTCGAATTGAGGTTCTCGGCTCAAGTCGAACTATGAGGATTTTATAACTCGAATAATTTCTGTTTTCAACTCGAATTTTGGATGTTGGGCGTTGAGTATGAAGTCGATTTTTAAAGTCGAATTGTGGCAGTTTTTAACTCGAATTTCTCCAACTTTTCAACTCAAAATTAACCAATTTCTCAAGTCGAATATGCTGCTCTGTTGATTGAATATTCGGACTCGGAGTTCACGAAGTCGAATGATGATCTTTTCGAGTTGAATTGTTGTGTTCAAGTCTAACGCATCTTCAACCCGAATTTTGGCTCAGATTTCGATTTTTAAATCGAATTTGATGTACATTTCTGAACTCGAATTGGGCGTATTTTTCCGGTATAAGTCGAACTTGCCTTTTGAAGTCGAAATGTGGCAACTTTTCAACTCGAACAAGGCTACCAAGTTGTTTTCAACTCTAATGCCCCTTTCAAGTCTAATGCATCTTCAACTCTAACGCGTCCAATTCAAGTCGAATTTGATTTAACTCGAAAATGTCTTTGAGCCGAGTAATTGATTTCAACCCGAATTAAGTGCATTTCTCAACTCGATAATGCTCTATTTCCAAGTCGAACATGTTATCTTCAACTCGAACAAGACTCCTTTGTTAGAGTTGAAGCCTTAGTCAATATTTGTGCAAATTTTAATATTTTGCTAATCCGACTTTGTGGCTCCTTTTTGCAGGAAATTTTGCGACGGCGGGCTACGGTGACTCTCGTTCTGTGGTGCGATATCCGAACTATCACAATCGTCATCGGTTTGCTAATTTTTCGGCATCCCGTTTCAGAAATACTGATTCTCGTTCCGATTATAGTCGAGCCGGTAACTTCCTGGCTTAACTCACTTTGCTTACTTAATTAATGTCGATTTCTGAGAGTAGTTCATCTTTTGAGACTGACCGAGAATCGAATGATGTAGAAGTAGGTTCATCCAACACTGTAGTCGGTTCTGATAATGACGTTGGGAGTTATGACGTACTTGTTGATGATTGTGTAGGCAATGGTAGTCCAATTCCTTTGATTAGCTCTTCGATTTGTTTTGATGATTTTATCTCCAGCATACTTCAAACTCCCCAGAACTTCATTGATAGATATAATATTCCCGAGGGGTATGAAATTATCATTCCTTCTAGCACTGATCGCATGCATCTTCCCCCTTCGGGGTGTATGACTGTCTTTGTAAATTATTTAGATAATGGCCTTCGATTTCCCATTCCATCGCCTATGACAGATGTTCTAATGTCCTTACCCGTTAGTCCTTCCCAATTGTGTCCAAATTCTTATCTCGGGATGCTCGGGTATGTTGTAGCTTTCAAGCTTCATAAATTAGATATGTCGCCCGCCGCGTTCTGGAGTCTCTTTACTCTTAAATATTACAAGCGGGGGCCTGAGTCAGGATTTTATTCCATCGTTGCTAGGAGAAATCGTGCCTTTATTCGAAACTTGGCCTCGGGGTTTGCTAAGAGTTGGAAAAAACATTATTTGTTTGTGAGATGTAAGGACACAGAGGAGCTCAAAGGCTTTTGCCAAGACTGGGGTCGAGGTCGCAAATCCCCTGTGTCTTCGGGTAGTGGTGGCATTACCGACGATCAGATCATCTTACTGAAGAATCATCCTTTGGATGCCAGATCTTTAGTCAATGATGACAATTTGACCTTTGTCGGCTTGTCTGGAGAAGAATCACTTGGTAGTGATTTCTTCTCTTTTTGTATCATTTGTTGCTGCTTGCTTGCTTTTAATATTTGTATTTGTCTTTATGGTCATTGACTTATTCTCGTCTTCTGTGTTTGTGTGTTTTCAGATCCAATGTCGCGCAACAACAACTTTTTGGCCAACTTAGACCAATTTGACAAGGAGAACGGAGTGCCGACTTCCCGTGGTCGCAAGCGTGGACCCGGGGGTAGTAGCTGTAGGCACGGTGAGCCGAGCAGTTCACGTGCTCCTGCGGCTCCATCCTCTGCTCAAGACAAGGTTGGTTCTGGCGAGCTACGTCGTTCATCTGCTCCTAAAGTGACCCTGCCACCACCTCCACCCCGATCCAATGCTGATCCTTTGCCTGAGGTTGTTGCTAGTATTGATCCTGCCATAGGCAGTTCTGACGGTGTGGCAGGTCAGGGTCGTGACAGGACTGGGCCTAACCCTCTATCGGCGACTAAAGGTTCCACTGCTACTGGGTCTTCTTGGTTGAGGAAAGACAAGATTGCTGACTCGTCCGGTGAGAAAGGTAGCAAGAAACGTAGTTCTGGTGCTGATAATAGGACAGGGAAGCGTCCCGCTTATACCCCTCAACCCGAGCGTGTTACGTACACCTTTGATGATATAACTGTTCTGGATGAAGTCCCGAAGTTATCGGAAGCTTGCGGTGCCTACAAACTGGATGGTCCGATAGCGGTTCACTCTTTGGCCAAGCTATGGCCTGTAGTTGATAGGAAGTCGTTTTTTGAGAAAGCTTGCAAAGGAGATCCGCAACGTCTATTGGAGGAAGCCGCTCTTGGTCTCCATCGGGTAGGATTTTCCATTTAGTTTATTGTTTCTTTGGTGCTTGAATTTTATAACTCGTGACTCTAATCTGTTATTACCTTTTATGTAGGTTGGTGTTGCTTATGATACCATGGGGATCCTTTACAAGGAGTTGTCTGCTAAACAGAGTAAGTCTGATTATCTTTATAATAAGAAGCATGAGGCGTTTTGTCATGCCAACAAGCTTACAGATAATGCGCGTAAGGAAAATCGTAAATTGCGACGTGATTTGTCAGGCGAACAGAAGAATGCTGAAGCAGCTTGGGCCGAGGTTGAAAAGCAGAAAAAGTTGTGCCAAGAGGCACAAGATGAGGCTGCGGGGCATAAGGCGCATTATGATACTGCCAGGACTGTTGCTCAAAAGCATGCGGAGCTCTGCGAGGAAGCTCGTGCCGAGTCTCGTAGAGTTACCGATGAGTTGGCTGCGGTGAAAGCTGAGTTGGCCAAGTTGCAGATTGATCATGAGTGCTTGAAAGGACGTGCGGCTCGGGCAGATATTCAGATTAAGAAGCTTGAGGAAGATCATATCAATGATAAGAAACGATTGACGGATACCCTCGCCTATTGGGAGGAAAAGAACAAGAATGACATTGCTACAGCTAAGCTCGCTGGGCTTGAGGAAGGAAAAGCCGAGGTAACACTACTTGTTGTTTCTCTCATATTGTGTATGTCTTTATTGTTGTATATGTGCTCACTCCTCCTCCCATTATTCTTTGCAGGCCTCCGCAGTAGCATTTTCTCCTAATGTTGCTCAACGCACTGCCATTGTGAGGGACTTCTTTGCCTCAGAGACGTGGGCTTTCATGGCTTTACGTCGATCTAGTAAAGACATGAAGAGGGGATACCGGAGAATGTATTATCACGCAGCTGCAGCTGCTAGTTGTCCTGATTTTCCCGATATTTCTGAGTTCGATATGAGAGTTGCTACGCCACGCCGTGAAGAAGATGCCCCATGCAGCTGAGGAATCTGACGTGGTGCCTCGTGGTGGACTCTATCCCACTACTGATGTTTACGTATCCCTGATTGGCGATAGACTACTTTGGCTGGGAGATTTGATGGACCCAGCTGAATTAGCAGAGTTGGCTGGGTCTGGTGACTCTTCAGACGATGAGCTTGACGTTGAGGACTCTGTCGAGGGTGCGGACATCGGCGATGCACACACTTCTTCCGCAGCTGTCCCATTGACAGCTACTGCAGCTTTGGTTTCTTCGATGGCACCCGCAGCTATCCCTTTGATAGCTGCTGATGTCGTTCCCTCTGTCTCATTGGTTGACCCTTCCACTGTTGATCCTGCTGCTGCCGCTTCCGGGGATGAGCTTTCCACGGCAGGTTTGAGTGACAGCGACTTGATGAAAACCTTGGATGCTACTAGTACCGGGGTGGGTACAAAGGTCCTTGCTGATGCTGGATACAGGTTGAAGGATGGCTACGCAGGTTTTGGTGCCGATGAGGTTGCATAGTTGGAGAAAGAAGACGAGGAGCGTCGCGCCAAGCTTTTGAAGGATCCAGTTGGTGGTGGCTTTATAGGTGATCTGGATTTTGATCTTAGCTCCAGCGGCAAGGGTGGTCATTAGGAGTTCTGTCCTCGTTCATTTTGGTTTTTTGGCGCATGTGCCTCTTTTGTTTAGATTTTAGTATTGTTTTTCATTCATGAGTACTCTTTGTTTCCTTCTCGAGCTTTAGACGTTTTTTTGTTGACCTTTGGGATTTGGTATTTCAATAGTTGCTTTCTTGAATTTGCATCCGAGTCTTGTCTTTATCGATATAGCGTGGTTTTGTTGTTATATGCTCATGTTTCCCGTTTTTATCTATACGATGGTTTTCCATTACAGTAGAAAATCATGGCTTTCCAACGTGACCAGAAGAATGCTCATCATCCAGTTTCTTCTCCGGTTACGCCGTAATTGCTAGTCGCTCTTATTGGTTTTTCACCTAGTTTAATTTCTGTAGGGATTTTATAGCTCGCCTACTTTATGGGAATTTCACCCAATAGGCTCTTCACCTAGTTTTATTTTCTGTAGGGCTTTTATAGCTCGCCTACTTTATGGGAATTTCACCCGATAGGCTCTTCACCTAGTTTAATTTCTGTAGGGCTTTTATAGCTCGCCTACTTTATGGGAATTTCACCCAATAGGCTCTTCACCTAGTTTAATTTCTGTAGGGCTTTTATAGCTCGCCTACTTTATGGGAATTTCACCCAATAGGCTCTTCACCTAGTTTAATTGCAGTCCTTCATTCTTTGTTTTCTCGATATCATACTTCAAGCAAGTATCCTTTGGCCAAAAAGAAAGTTTTATTTATTTCGGACTGCACTTGCGGCCACGACAAGCTGCCTACGTATCCCTTATAAGTGGGAATCAAGCCGAACGTAGTTCATTGTGGTGCTTACATCTCGTCGGGTTCCACAGGTCGGAACCTCGTTTTGACTCCCACAAGTCGGGATCTCATTATTTGCAGAAAAAATAAACCTACCAATCTACTGCGCTTCCACATCAAGCGCTTTATTCCTTAGAAAATCTAAAACTGTCCTCATCCGCTCGGCGAATTTCTCATGCGTAGAAACGACGCAAATTCTGAATGTTCCAGGGCCTTTTCAACATCTTTCCTCCGAGTTTCGCTAAATAATAGTATCCTTTGGTACTCGCCTTGACAACTCTATATGGTCCTTCCCAAGTTGGTTGTAGCTTTCCAACATGCCTCCCTGTCGCTTCAACCTTTCTTAACACCAAGTCCCCAACTTGGAATTCTCTGAAACGTACTTTCTTGTCATAAGCTTTTGCCATCACAATCTTATTAGCGAGCGAACATTGAAAAGCTTCTTCCCTGATTGCACCTATCATATCCAAATCCAACTTCCTTAGTCGAGCGGCTTCTTCGGGGTTGTAACTCTCCATTCTATGCGTTGTCATTCCTGCCTCCACTGGTATGACAGCCTCCGACCCATACACCAATAAAAATGGAGTCTCCCCGGTTGCTCTCTTGGGTGTAGTCCTGTAAGCCCAAAGAATTCCGGGCAAAGTTTCTGGCCAAGTTCCACCCACTTGAGACAGACGTTTCTGCAGATAGTCCTTCAGTGTCTTGTTGGTGGACTCCACTTGTCCATTTGCTTGGGGATGCGAAACTGCAGAAAAGTGTTGTTTTATCCTTAGCTCTTTACACCATGATGTAATCTCTGATCCCGTGAATTGTTTTCCATTGTCTGATACTATCACACGTGGAAGACCAAAACGACAGATAATATTTCTCCAGATGAACTCAATCATGTTCTTCTCCGTGATAGCTGCTAACGCTTCGGCTTCTACCCATTTGGAGAAATATTCCACCGCCACTACCATAAATCTTTTGCCGTTCTTTGCCGCCGGTAACGGTCCCACTAAGTCTATTCCCCATTGATCGAAAGGACACGTTGCCTCCATGGGATGTAAGAGTTGAGCTGGTACATGGGTTGAGTGAGCATGCAATTGACAACTCTCACACTTCTTGACGTATTCCATCGCGTCCTTGAACAATGTAGGCCAATAATAACCTTGCCTCATAATCTTATGACCCAATGCTCTTCCACCTGCATGATTCCCGCATGATCCTCCGTGGATTTCATCCATGACATATTCTGCTTGACTCGGCGATAAACACTTCAATAATGGTCCTTCAAAAGACCGCTTGTACAGTTCCTCATTGAAGATCACGTATCGCGAGGCACTATACCTCAACCTCCTTACTGCATAAGGATCCGAAGGCAAACTCCCATCTTTCAGAAATTTGATAATGTCATCCTTCCAGCTAGGTTCGTCAATAATTGGCATCACAGACTCTATCTCTTGCTCCTTTGCACGTGAAACTCTGCCTATCGCAGGTTGTTCAGATGCCAACAGGACCACTCGTCGTTCAATGTATACGTCAGTTGAGCTGGCAAATCTAGAGAGTGCGTCCGCCTTGGTGTTTTCTGCCCTTGGAATCTGACTAAGAGTGAATACCGTGAAGGACTCCGCTCCCTCCTTCAACTTAGCCAAATACCTCACCATGTTCTCTTCCTTTACTTCATAAGTACCAGCGAACTGATTGGCAACTAGCTGCGAGTCGGTGAAGACTGCTAGGTGTGTTACCCCTAGAGATTTGCACATTTCAGTCCCTGCTACGGCCGCCTCATACTCTGCTTCATTATTAGTCACCGTGAAGTTGAGGCTAATGGCGTACTCATATTCCCTTCCTTCGGGGGACCGCAGATAGATCCCTATTCCTCCCTTTGAGGTAGTCGCGGATCCATCTACGTGAAGAGTCCACAGAACAGTGGACAAGTCCCCCTCCAAAGCCAATACTTGACCCTCCGTGGTCATTTCTTCTCTTCCTCCAAATGATTCAGCAACAAAATCAGCAAGGACCTGTGCCTTGATCGCTTGTCTTGGTCGATACTCTATTCCATACTCGCTTAGCTCTATTGCCCACTTGACCAATCTTCCTGATGTCTCTGGTTTTGTCAAAACTTGCTTCAACGGTTTGTCAGTCAAGACTACGATTGGATGAGCCTGAAAATAAGGCTTCAGCTTCTTCGCGGAGTGAACTACCGCTAGAGCAAACTTCTCAATATCTATATAATTTAATTCTGCTCCATGCAACACCTTGCTGATGTAGTAGACTGGTAAATGATGCGTCCCTTCAGCTCGTACCAGGACAGAGCTAATGGCATTAGGAGAAACTGCCAGATATAAATACAAGGTTTCCCCCTCTACAGGTTTGGCAAGCAATGGCGGCGTCGCCAAATAGGTCTTGAGTTGCTGAAAAGCATTCCCACAGTCCTCATTCCACTCAAAGTTTCTGTTCTTCTTCAAAATTTTGAAAAATGGAAGACTTTTCTCAGCCGCTGTTGATATGAAACGACCCAAGGCTATCATTCTTCCTAACAAGCATTGTACGTCCCTTACAGTTTTAGGAGATGGTAATGTAGTAATGGCCGCAATCTTATCAGGATTGGCCTTAATCCCTCTCTGGTTTACCATGTATCCCAAAAACTTTCCTCCATTAACCCCAAAGGTGCACTTCTTCGGGTTTAACTTCATTCCATACAGTCGCATGATCGAAAAGGCTGTACGCAAATGATCAACATGGTCCTCTGCCTTGACGCTCTTTATAAGTATGTCATCAATGTATGCCTCCATCGTCTTTCCAATGTGATCATAGAACATCTTAGCCACCAACCTTTGAAAGGTTGCCTCTGCGTTTTTAAGTCCAAACGGCATTACTCGGTAACAAAACACTCCTCTGTCAGTTACGAAGGCCGTCTTCGACATATCATATACAACCATCAGGATTTGATGAAAACCACTTTGTGCGTCCACCATACTTAACAACGCACATCCTGCTGTAGAGTCCACCAACAGATCTATTCGGGGCAATGGGAATGGATCTCTCGGACAATGCTTGTTTAAGTCCGTGTAGTCTACACACATCCTCCAATCTTGATTGGCCTTTGGAACCAACACGATATTGCTCAACCACTCTGAATAGCGTACCTCGTATATGTGTCTTGCTGCCAATTTCTGGTTTACCTCCTTCTCGGCTGCTAAATTCTTCTCTTTACTGAAGTTCCTTTTCTTTTGGCGTACCGGCCTCGCATCCGGATTCACATTTAGTCGATGCACGACTATTCTAGGATCTATCCCCTTCAAATCTTCATCTGTCCATGCGAACACATCGTAATGTTCACGCAAACACGTGATCAATCGCTCTTCCACCTCCTTCGTCATACATGTTCCAATTCTGGTAGTTTTGGCGGGGTCATTCTTGGCAAGGGAAATCTCTTTAAATTCCCCCAATGGCTCAACTTTGCCGTTTTGCGCCAACTGCGCCTTGTACCTTCTCAGCCTCTTGTTTTCTTCTTCTTCCGGAATCAGTGTCTCGAGACCCTTCAGAACCTTTTCCCCTAATTTTTGCTTCTTAGGTTCCTTCTGCATTTCAGTAACATTCATCAACTGCCTCTCTTGGCATACTGTGTTCAACATATTGACTTCTTCCTTCCTCGTGGGTTTCAATGATGCCACATACGATTTCCAAGCTACCTTGTGGTCTCTACATACCTCGCCTACACCTCTTGGCGTAGGAAACTTCACCTTCTGATGATAAGTGGACGCTATTGCACGGAACTCATTCAATCCTGGCCTTCCGATAATCATATTGTATGTGAAAGAGGTGTCGACCACTACATACTTAAGATTGCGAGTCCGCCTAGTGGGATTGTGCCCAAATGTGGTTTGGAGCGTTACTATTCCTATTGGTATCACTGTGGCTCCCCCGAATCCTTGCAGCGGTGTAGTTACCTTTTCCATGTAGAGCTGCCCTAGCTCCATCTTCATAAGAGTATCCTACAAGATAATGTTTGTTGAACTCCCATTGTCAATTAACACTCTTTTCATTGCGTAATTTGCCACTTCAATAGTCACTACCAACGGACAGTCGAGCTCGTGGGACTCAGTCATCTGAGGATCTAATCGCTCTCGATCCTTCTCATCGAATGTTATCGAGTCTGGCAAATCCTCCACCATTCCAACCAGGGATGTATTCCTGGTGAATACTCCTTGATTTACCTTCCTCAAGATTCTCTCCCTTCCTTTGTTGGAGTCTGCCCCAACTGGCCCTCCAGATATCATATTGATTACCCCTCTAAGAGGTGCACTTTCTATTCTCAGTGGTTGTTCATCAGCTTCACTTCTTCTAGGTTCATCCCTTTGTCTGGAGTCGTCAGTTCTAAGCTTTTTGCTCGAAGGACTTTCCCTCTTGTGATCCCTTACATACTGGGCCAAATGCCCTTCTCTGATCAGACGCTATATTTCTGCAAAGAGGGTGCGACACTGTGAAGTGTCATGACCATACTGCTCGTGGTAACGACAATATTCTTTGGACTTGCGAGTTCCCTCAGTTTCTCTAATTTTGTTTGGTTTTCTGGTCAACCCTTGTTGTCTTGCCACAGCGAATACCTCTGTGATGCTTGCATTCAATGGGGTATATCTTACATGTGATCTTCCCCTTCTCTTATCATTTCTGTCTTGATCAAGACCGCTTCTCCAAGGCCGGTCATTACGTCTATTGTCATTCATCTTCTGCTTTCCCGGATCTCTGTAATCTCCTCTGTTATACTGATTCAGTTCTTCCACCTCCATCTCACGACGCAATCTCTCCATGATGAGCTCAATAGTCGGGGGCGGATTTCGCACTAAATCATTGGCCAAAGCCCTGTTCCTTAAGGTCTTGAAAAGGATTCCTCGAATTTCCCTCGGGGTTGGCGTTTTGACTTTCAACATCTCCACATTAAACTTCTTCATATACTCCCGCAGAGATTCTTTCTCGCCTTGTTTGAGGCGGCATAGGTAATCTGCCTCAAGCGGATCTACCGAGAGTGTAGAGAACTTTGATCTAAACATGTCACGCAACTGTTCGTAACTGTAGATGCTTCCTGCAGGTATACGTGCAAACCACTCCTGTGCCACTCCCACCAGAGAGATCGAGAAAAGTCGTGCCTGGATTCTAGCATCAAATCCTCCCAGGCTCAGTATTCCATCCAAAACATGCAAGTGCGATGATGGATCTGTTGTCCCATCATAGTTGGGCATTTTTGGGATATCCTGTCCTCTACCCAGGACCACACTTCGTAGCTCCTCACAAAAAGGTGAAGGTTCAGACACCCTGGTGTTATTTTGATTATAACCACCCGTTCTCCTTCTGCCATCCTCGTATCCCGGTGGACTATATTCACGGGGAGCCTCGCGGCGCTCCCTCATTTCCAAACTTCTATAACGTCTATCACGCATGTCTGCTCTCTCGGTATCTCTTCCTCTATGAACTCTATCATATGAGTTCACTTCATCATCCATCTCCACACGCCTCCTGCGTGGGTCAGTGGTTCTCATGTCATCCTCATGCCTCGGACCGCCCACATGCCTCATTGAGCGAACATTAGAGGAGGCTTGACGGGTCTCTCTATGTGAACGTGAGATCACATCTTCCTCCCTACCTCTGTCCCGATGGGCTACCCCACCCGATCGGTGATCACGCGACCGTGAGTTCTGCGCCTGAAATTCGGTCCTCCTTTGAAGTCCTGGCTGGGTCTGAGGAGCAACGGTTGGTATGACACCCAACTGTTGCAACGTTTGTACAATTTGCTCCACATGCTGTGGTGGTAGAGGAGGTATCACCGCCAGATCGGTCTGTTGGTTCTCCACTGGTGCAGCAGTTCTGCGAGCTCGTGCTGTATCAGTCACATAAGTTTCATCTCTGTTACCGTCCCTATCGACACGGGTCGAAGGGCCTTGCGGCTGGCTAGTAGCTGCAGTGTGAGCTCTGGTGCATACAACCATGTTTGAGTGGTCACGTGTGTTTCTAACTCAGTACACTTAAGTGGTTTCCCACAGACGGCGCCACTGATGCGGGGTAATTTCGTCTGCTGACTAATCACTCCACGTCAGACTAGCTCGAGCTCCTAATTGGTCCAAGCTAGCTTTGAGTTCGGGAAACCTGCACTAGAAACACGGCACGTGAACTAGGCGGGGGCTGACCCCGCGAAGGCACTCCGATGCCTAAGTCAGTAATGGGCCTTAGTAGTAATGGGCCTATAATGCAAATATAGGCCTCGTAGTGATGAATATGCGAAAATATGTTGAAAACGGATTAAACTGCTCAAAACAGGCCTTATAACTCGAATTCAGCCCTCAACTCGAATTCTGGGCAAAATAACTCAAATTCAGACTCAACTCGAATTCGGATCTCAACTCGAACTTCTCAACCCGAATTCGATGTAGCTCAACTCGGATCTCAACTCGAATTCCTCAACCCGAATTCGATGTAGCTCAACTCGAATTCCTCAACCCGAATTCGATGTAGCTCAACTCGGATCTCAACTCGAATTAGGTTAAAGCTCCTCCGAAAATCGTCCCTTAACAATGAAAATTAGCCAGGTATTTATAGGCATAAGCCTTGCTTAATTATAGGCGTGGGCCACGCTAATGGGCCCCGGCCTTTTAGGCTTGATTGGTTGGCTTCTCAACTCGAACAAGTGCCCTCAACTCGAACAAGGCTTCTCAACTCGAACAAGGCCTCTCAACTCGAACAAGAGACTTTCAACTCGAACAAGGCATCTCAACTCGAACAAGGCCTCTCAACTCGAACAAGAGACTTTCAACTCGAACAAGGCATCTCAACTCGAACAAGGCCTCTCAACTCGAACAAGAGACTTTCAACTCGAACAAGGCATCTCAACTCGAACAAGTGCTTTCAACTCTAAAACAGCATCTCAACTCTAACAGCCCATTTAACTCTAATTGGGCTTATAGGTCAAATTGGGCCCAAATGTTGATTTAGGGCCCAAATTTGACTTAATAATCCAATTTCAAAAAAGAAAAAATTATGGCCCGTCATCGACTTGCCACGCGTCACGAGCTTATAGGTCGCATATTATTTGGCATAACACAAACCAAATTGAAAATTTAACTTCTCGTCGTGTATCTGTTCAAAATTGTTACTGGTTACCTTAAATTTTCTTTAGCTCTTTAATTCTATAACATCAGGTTGCAAATTAAAGGTTGCAAATGAAAGGTAGAATGAAGGAGTTCAAAATTAAATGTAAGAATCCTATAGCGATATGTAATGTCAAAGTAGGGGTAATTATAACGACACCCTTAAAGTCTTGTCTCATTGTAGAATCCACTCTTACTTAAGGGTGAGTAAATGACAAAATATCCAAATACTGCCCTCGGAAACGCAACACCAATAAAATATATTAACCAAAGATAATACGTCGAAATAAATATAATAAAACAATACTAAAAAACTAAATTGTAAAGCGAAACGTATAGATCAATCATTCAGCCGAGGATACCCATTCTCAAACCTTACCCATACAGAAAATTCCTTGTAGAGTCTAGTGTATTTAGTTGTGGGTTCTGTAAAACGCATAACTCGTGGGTTCTAATACGGGAATGTGAGTAAGAACATGTACCCGCAATTCATTTTTCATACAGGGTACTTTTTTCTTTTCATAGTATGTTTTTTATTCATAATTTTACGCCTAAATCACAACATATTCTTTTTTTTTTCTTTTCCACTAAACTATTCTAATCATACAAATTACAACATATATTTTATTTCCTTAACAAATAACTGATATTAGTTTACATTCAAGCCCACTTTATTTTATATAATAAAATAATAACAAGGTACCCTAAGGTACCCGTTCCCATCGGGCATCCGGTTGCGGGTAGCCGTACACTACTAAAGTGAGAACGGGACAAGAAAATTCTGTCCCAGACTCATGATTATCCTCGTTTAGTTCCGAAACGGATACCCAGCCATGTCCAACCTATTCCTACTAACTGAAAAATTATAGTAACATTTGATTGAAATTTACAAATATTATAATTATTGTTGATCGTAACGGGTGTAAAACAGAAAACAAACCATTATTTAAAGTCAAGGCAATTCGGTGCTTACAGATTGATCGGCAATTCATTTTCCAAGATACAACGACTAACTCTTAATATAGCGGCACTTTAAATATTAAGAACGGCGAAGCAAAAGAAAGTTTTGAAATCTCGGAACAAAACAGAAAGTAAGAAAGAATGTATTTGATTGAGTGATTTGGGAAGAGGAAAAGGCAACCTTTTATAAATGACGAAAGTGGGCCTAGGGGGTGACTGGACGAACACATCATTTCCACGTCACAACTTTACCGCCATAATCTGCACCATTTCGGCTGACTGTGCACCTATTCGGATGAAAGGTGCCATGATTTCTGCTGACGGGGTGAGTTGGTGATTGTTCGCTGACTTGACTTTCTAGCCAGATTTCCAGTCACTGGACACACTCATTCTATCAGCTTTAGACACCTAATCACATTAATTAATTATTTAATTTGTTTGCGTATTAATTTTTGAGACTATTAATTAATTACTTAATTAAATTTCATCTAAAAAGATTAATATGGTAGGGAAGCTCAAGCCCAAGCCCAGGCCACGGTCAGAACGAATGGCGGTAGGCGCGCGCCCGTGTGTGCTTGAATTGGAGCATGCCTCATCTAAGTCTTCTCCCATTGAAAGAATTATAGCACCCTTAGGGCCCAAACCCCTATTCTAAACAAGCAACAAATAAGGTGCAAAAGTTAGCTCACTTCTTTCCATGTGGGATGGTGACTTTTCACCTTCCCACATATTTCATTTTTTTCCATCAATATAACTTATCTCAACTAGCTCACTTTATCATTTAATTTCTCATTCATCCCAAATTGGGTTTGAACGATTAAATATACTAGGTTCATCTACACAAAATGTAGATTTCATAAAGCTAAAGAAATTCCAATTTTATAAAGAGGAACCTATTAAAATAAATTATTAAATATTGGTGCAACACTAATTTTCCATCAATACCCCGCATGAATGAAAATTCAATGTGTACATTCGAGAGAGTTCAGGCGGAAAGCTTACAGCATCAAGATAGGTGGCTTTTGGCTTTGAACCTTCATTTGCAAAATACATCGGATTTGCTTAGCTGATCAGTAAACGTGATGTCTTGAACCGTCTATTTGTAGGTGTAAACCAAGAAAACTGTATTCACGCAGTAACTCCCCTAACATCTTTTGATTCTCATGGTTGTGTCCGTTTTGGGCCTGGACAACTATTGGGGTTCATAAGTATTTTCTTATAAAGCGGCCAAACTTCAGACTTACATAGGTGATCTCCTTCCAAGAGTATCATGTCATACTCTGCCTAATTAGGCTTAGGAATCATTAAAAGTTAAACTTAACCTTACCCTTTCTACAGGTAGCATATTTATCGTACACGGGAATGAGCTGGAATTAGCTCCAAACTGCTATTATTGAATCCTTACAATTTCGCTGTCCCTTCGAACCAAGATCGTGGAATCTCCAATCAACATGGTTGGGTTCCATCACAAAGATTCTTTAGTATTGGGTTTTAAACCCATTCTCCTCGATAAATAGTATGTTTGATCTCTTGGTAGGCCTTTAGTCAATGGATCCGATAATTTTTCCTTTGATTTTACATAATCAATGGAAATTACATTATTAGAGATCAATTGCCTTATGATATTATGTCTACGACGTATATGTCTAGACTTACCATTATGCATGCCACTTTGTGCCCTTCCAATAGTTGATTGGCTATCGCAATGTATCAAAATTGCAGGCACTGGCTTGTTCCAACAAAGAATGTCCTCAAGAAAGTTGCCAAGCCATTCTGCATAGGATTCCATTGTGGAGTGAGTTATATATGTTTGTTTTGAGAACTTCCACGACACAACTCCACCTCCAATGGTAAAGACGTAACCACTGGTGGATTTAGTGTCATTATAGTCTGATATCCAATGTGCATCAATGCATCCTTCTAATAAAGATGGATATCTACCGTGATGTAATCCATAATCTAAGGTGTGTTTTAAATGCCTAAGTATTCTAATTAACGCCTTCTAATGATCTTTGTTTGGATTACTTATAAATCTACTCAATTTATTAACCGAGTAAGCAATATCTAGACGAGTGCAGTTCATGATATACATGAGATAACCTAATATTCTGACATATTCTACTTGAGAGATAGGTTCGCCACGATTTTTGCCTAAGTGTAGACTAGAGTCTAATGGCGTCTTAGTCGGAGGACAATCATATGCATCGTAGATCTTTAGTACAGTCTCAATATAATGAGGTTGTGACAACACGATCCCATTTAACGTCTTAGTGATTTTAATCCCTAATATGACATCGACGACCCTTAAGTCTTGCATGTCAAAATGTTTAGTCAAGATTTTCATGGTATTCATTACTATGTCATGATTACTTCTCATGATTAACACATCTTCTACATATAGACAGACGATCACGTAATCATTAGGTGTGCCTTTTACGTATACGCATTTATCACACTCATTAATTCTAAAACTATTTGACAAAATCGTTCCGTCAAATTTTTCTTGCCACTGATTTGGTGCTTGTTTAAGCTCATACAATAACTTAATGAGTCTACACACATTTTTTCTTATTTCATGGAGCAACAAACCCTTCAGGTTGTTCCATGTAGATTTATTCATCTAATTCACTGTTTAGAAATGTTGTCTTCACATACATTTGATGTATTTCCACACCTTTCAATGCAACAATAGCAATGAGCTCTCTAATAGATGTGATCCTAGTCACAAGTGAATACGTGTCGAAAAAGCCAAGGCCTTCTATCTGTCTAAACCCTTTAGCTACCAATATGGCCTTGTACTTATCAATAGATCTATCTGCTTTATACTTTCTTTTCAGTATCCATTTGCAGCCCAAAGGTTTGCTACCCGATGGGAGATCAACCAACTCCTATGTGTGGTTGTGCAAAATAAATTCTATTTCGCTATTGATAGCTTCTCTCCAAAATGGAGCTTTTGGAGAGGACAAGGCTTCACTTATTGTCCTCGGTTCGTTTTCTAACATATAAGTTAGAAAATCAGGACCATAACCTTTAGCTGTTTTAGCCCTTTACTGCGTCTGGGTTCTTTATCTTCCTCATGATTATCCCTTGCAGCTTCATAGATTCTTTTAAGGGAATGAGATTCTTTCCTTTCTTTGCAAGGATATATATTTTCAAAGAATATTGAATTCCTTGATTCAATGATCATACTTCTATTAATATCAAGAGTTGAAGGACTTATGTACTAAGAAGTGATAGGCACTATTGTTATGCGCATATCCAATGAATATGTAGTCAACGTTCTTAGGTCCTATCTTTACTTGCTTAGGTTTAGGCACTTCTACCTTTTCTAAACACCCCCACACTTTTAAGTATTTATAGGAAGGCTTTCAACCTTTCCATAACTCAGAAGGGGTTTCATTTCTACTTTTGTGAGGTAGCTTGTTTAGTATATGATTTGCTGAGAGGATTGCATCCCCCCACAAATTATGTGGTAAACCAAAACTAATTAACATGGCATTCATCATCTCCGTAAGAGTACGATTTTTGTGTTCAGCAATTCCATTTGATTGTGGTGAATAAGGAGTTGTAGTTTGATGAATGATGCCTGAAGAAGCACAAAATTCGCCAAATGGAGCCCCATATTCTCCACCTCTATCACTACAGATAGTTTTTATTTGTTCGCCAAGTTGATTTTCAACCTCAATTTTGTAGAGTTTAAAAGCTGTAGAGCTTCATCTTTACTTCTTAGTAAGTAGACTATGCAGTATCTTGTGTAGTCATTAATAAAAGTAATGAAGTACTTTTTACCACCTCTAGGTTGCACAAACTTTAAGTCACATATATCGGTGTGAATTAAGTTTAAAGGTTCAGTGTTTCTTTTTACAGTCATTACATTCATCTTGTACATGCGATTGACCGCGTAACCTTTCCCAACAAATTGCCCATTCTTAGTTAGCACCAATTTATCAAGTGCATAACCAGATATTAAATTCTTTCGAATATCTCGAACATGCAGTGCATCAATAAAGGTTATCTCTCTGCCCGAAGTCATCTTCAACACAACTCTTCCACTTCCCATGAGATCTGACGATGTAGGGTTCCCATGTAAACTTTTGGTTGTTGAACGAATAGTATGTAGAGAACATGTCTCTGTTGGAATAGACGTGGTGGGTGACACCGGTGTCGAAAAACCACTCATTTGGATGGCCCACCATGTTGGCTTCAAATACAACTACAGTGGGCATTAGGACGCTCATGTCAACTGGAACGTCCTTTTTCTAAACTACAGCAATCTGGTTGGACTAGTTCGGGTTCTGGTTGTCTTTCTTTGGGAGTCAGCAGTCTTTAGCCATGCGGTTTGACTTTCCACAGTTGTGGTAGTTCCCTTTGAACTTTTTTTTCTTCTTTTGTTGGCCCCCACCGTTGCCCTGATTCTTTCTTTTCTTAGAGTTGGGCTTGTGTTCCACCAAGTTGGCTCTAGCCTCCATTTGCATCTGTTTTGTCTTGGTCTCAGACATTCGATTATCTTCTTCAATCCGAAGTCTGACTATCAAGTCTTCAAGATTCATCTCCTTGCGCTTGTGCTTGAGATAGTTCTTGAATTCCTTCCAGGACGGCATATTGGAAGGATTCATTGAGCTTCATGTCCTCTACATCTAGGTCATGTAGGATCAGTTGCAACTCTTGAACCTGACTCGCCACCGTCTTCGAGTCGGTCCGTTTGAAGTCCAGAAACTTGCCAACGGTGAACTTCTTCAACCCAGATGGTGGAATAGACGTTATGGAGTGAGTTGTCTAATCCATTCAAGATATAGTTCTTGCATAGAAAGTCACTCTAACTCCAGGCGTCGAAGGCAGCCCTTGGACGAGGATCAGTCACGTCTTCAGCCACCACATGAACATCTTTGGTCAGCATCCTTGACAGGTTCAAGGTCCTAAGGTAGAACAACATCTTCTGTTGCCACCTCTTGAAATCAGTGCCGAAAAACTTCTTCGGCTTCACGCCGCTACTATGAACATGTGATATGGTCACCTATTTTTTGAAATACATAAGCAAAATATCGTTTTAAAATTGTTAATCGTAAAGGGTGTAAAACAGAAAACAAACCAGTATTTAAAGTCGAGGTAAGAGTTGAACTCTTTCTCTTTAAAATGATATTAGCCTCGCTCGGTGCTTACGGTTTGATCGGCAATTCATTTTCTAGGTGAAACAACTTACTCTTAATATAGCAGCACTTCAAATATTAAAAACGGTGAAACAAAAGAAAGTTTTGAACTCTTGGAACAAAACAGAAAGTAAGAAAGAATGTATTTGATTGAGTGATTTTGGAAGAGGAAAATGCTGCTCTTTATAGATGACGAAAGTGGGCCTAGAGGGGATTGGAGGGACACATATTTTCCACGTCACAACTTTCCCGCTAGAATCTGCACCATATTCGGCTGACTGTGCACATATTTGGATGAAAGGCGGTATGGTTTCTGCTGACAGGGTTATTGGTGACTTTTCGCTGACTTAACTTTCCTGCCAGATTTCCAACCACTGGACACTCTCATTCGACCAACTTTAGACACCTAATCACGTTAATTAATTATTTAATTTGTTCGCTTATTAAATTTTCAAACTATTAATTAATTAAATTTTGTTCAAAAAAATTAATATTGAAGCTAAAGCTCAAGTCCAAGTCCAAGTCCACGGTCCAGACGGACGGCGGCGGCGCACGCGCTCGTGTGGGCATTAATTGAAGGATGGCCCATCTAAGTCTTCTCCCCATGAAAGACTTGTGGTCCCCGTTGGGGGCCCAAACCTCTATCCCAAACAAGCAACAAATAAGGCACAAAAGTTAGATGACTTCTTTCCACGTGGGATGGTGACTTTTCACCTTCTCACCCATTTCCTTTTCTTCCATCAATATAACTTATCTCAACTAGCTCACTTTATCATTTAATTTCTCATTCATCTCAAATTGGTTTTGAACAACTAAATATACTAGGTTCATCTACACAAAATGTAGATTTTATTAAACTAAAGAAATTCCAATTTCATAAAGAGGAACCTATTGAAATAAATTATTAAATATTGGTGCAACACAGATTTTCAAACAATTATGTCAAGCCACTATATTCATTTATATATTTTGGCTATTATTTTGATTTATAGTGGGTTAGTTGAGTTATTACTAAGTATGGTCTAACAAAAAAAAAATAGCAATATGTCATATTTCATATGTTTTGAGTTTTTTTCACAGATACTATAATTTCTAGGGAAAATTACACAAATTACCCATGAAGTATGGGAAAATTACACAAATCACCCCACATATTTGAGAAATTACACAAGTATACTTTGCTCTTTGTAATCTTAATTTTCATTCAAATTCGTGTTCATTTGTATGCTAAGTTTTATGCTATAAGAAACCTTTAGAAGTAAAAAAAGATTGAAAATAAAAACTTCTAATGCATTGAAATCGATCTCACAAAGAGAGGTTATTTATACTAGCCTTGGTGTACAGTACAGGCCCGATGTCAACTTAGACTCCATAACCCAACATGACCGAATGTGCAAATGATTAATTTTGAAGGATTATAATAAACAAGTATACTTTGCTCTTTGTAATCTTAATTTTCATTCAAATTCTTGTTCATTTGTATGCTAAGTTTTATGCTATAAGAAACCTTTAGAAGTAAAAAAAGATTGAAAATAAAAACTTCTAATGCATTGAAATCGATCTCACAAAGGAAATACGTGAAGTAAGAGGAAGATGCGTGAAAACTCTTTGTGGTTTTGAAACTTGAATGAAATCCATTGTGGTCTAATAACGTCAAACCTCAATCCTCGCAAGTGAATCGGCAGCTTGGTTGGAAAGAACAAAACTCAAAGGATTTTAGGTTACCTTTTTTTCGAAGGTATCCGTTAGACTGGAAAAGATTCAATCCACTTGTGGATCTCCTTTTTTTACATTGGTCATAACCTCCATTTTGGTTTAGAAGACTATGAAAATCAACATATAGTTTCAAGAACCCTACATAAAATTAATTTTTTTGAAAAGTAGATTATATAATTTACATAAATCCCCTTCTTGTTTGAAGACCTACTTGAAACTCACCTATGGTTTTGAAACTCTCCATGAAATTCTCATTTTTTTTAGAAAAGAAAAAAAAATTGTAAAAATATCAAGTTTATATTTTTAAAATGGGAATTTCGCAATATTAGTCATTTAATAAAAACCACTTTTCAATTTTGGTGCTTTATAGTGCCAATGGCTCTCTTTGGTCCTCTATTGTATTTCCTTGGTTCTTTTTATATGAAGTTACGAATTTACCCTTAATATGGCATGTAAAGTGTACATGACCTCCACTACATTATTTTTCCTTCAATTTTTATTCAAATCTTATGAGTTATTATATTTACATCCCACCAACTTTATACTTGACTTTTAACTTCTTAAAAACAAACCCCTATTATAAAACATCCCAAAATTAAAGCCCTTACCATAAAATAATTATAATTTTTTAAAAAATACATAATAAAACCATAAACACATATTATAAAACTTAGTTTATAATCTCAACTAATTTCAAAGAAGTTATAAATTACTGAAGCCTAAATTAGAATTACTTTAATATATTAAAATAATTAATTTTATAATTTCAGTTTAAATAATAATAAATTCTTTAAATAATCAATAATTAACAAAAACTAAATGGTAAATTGTCATCTTCTCCACCTCCACCCCACCCATCCCCTGCGCTCCCCACCAAACCCCATCGGAGTAAAAGATCTAAATTGGTTGCTAACGCGAAGGCGAGCTCTCATCGAACTACAACTCTCTCTGTAAAGTTGTCAGAATACCGGCAAAAATTCGCCATCACGAGTTGGAGGAAGCAATCGGACGGTGGCGTGTAAAGCGAATCGAAAGTCGGATGAAGAGAGCTCATCAGGTGGCGGATGGGGTGGGTCGGTGGGGTGGTGGTTGGGTGGGTCATGGACTCATGGGTGGGTTGAAGACTGAAGAAGATGACGCTTCAATTCTTTTTTTCTTTTTATTTTTTAAATTATTAGTTATTAAAACCTCTTTCTTATTAAGCCTAAACTAATTATAAAAAAGCCTAAATTTTATAAGTGTTTTTTTTAAATTATATTTATTAAAAAAGTATTTATAATTAAGCCTATAATAATATTATATATATATACATTTAAATGATTTAATTTTGGTTTTGAGTTTTTTTTTGTAAAGAAGATGACGTCTTTGTTTTTTTAAAAAACAATTATAGTTATTAAAAAAATATTTCTAATTAAGCATTAATTATATATTATTATATATATATATATATTTAAGAGGTTTGCCTTTTGGTTTCATTTATTCTTTTTGTTTTTGAATCTCTTTTAATGAAAAATAGAATGGGAAACAAAATTTTACTTGAGATTCTAAATATATTTTTATAAGAAAATAGAAATAATATTTCATTTGTTTTATAATTTATGATATGAGCATTCACTTTTTATTTCTCCTTTAGTTCAAACTAAATGAAAAAAACACATAAAATATAGGGCTTATTTTAAGATGTAAAATATCATTATTACATAAGTATAAAAAAATTATATGGGTGTGTAAATATAATAACTCAAAAGATTTGAATCAAAATAAAAGAAAAAAAAATTAAATTGGAGGTCATGTGCACAACACATGCCAAAATTAGAGATATTTCGTAACTTCACCAAAAAAGAACCAAGGAGACACAATAGAGGACAAAAAATGGCCTTTGGCACTATAAATGACCAAAATTGAAAAGTGGTAACTTTAAAGGACTAATATTGCGAAATTTCCTTTTTAAAATACTAATATATGGTTTACATAATAACGTAAGGCTAATTTAATCCTTTATTACTTGAAACTGAATAGAGGGGTCATGCACATAATTCTTGAAACGACAAAAAGATTTAGACATGTAACAAATCATAAAAGGGTTTCATGCAGGCTTTTGAAAATTATGGAGTCCTTGCACCACTATGATCAGAAAGATCCATCACTATATAATTCATGTTTAATTATCGAGTGTGTAACTATTTCTAAAACAAAATAAGTTTTTATCATGCCCAATTGAAAATTTAACTTCACGTCGTGTATCTGTTCAAAATTGTTAGTGACTGGTTACCTTACTCTTTCTTTAGCTCTCTGTTTTGAAACTCAGACTGAATCGGCCGGTTTGACCGGTCCGACCGAGAACCGCTAGCCTTACCGGCACGGTTCAGCCCTAAAAACGGGTTGTTGAGTCTGGCAAGCGAACCGGCGGATTCGGCCGGTTCGCCCGGAGACCCGTCCGACCGGTTCGGCTTGCGAACTGGTGTGGCCTTTTTTTTTCTTTTTTCGTAATTTACATTTACGTCCCTGCTGCAACTTGTTGTTTAACAAAACAAAAAAAAGGTTTGCTTCTGAGCGGTTCTGCGATTCTCAAAAACGGAAGAAAAGAACAAAAGAAGGAATGATCTGCTTCAAATAAGAAGAAAGAAAGAGAAAAATAAAAGAAGAAGAAATGAATTGAAGGTGAAAAGAAGGATCTGCTGCTGCAAATGGGATGAAAGAGAAAAGTAAAAGAAGAAGAAAAAATTAATTGATGTTGAAAGGAAGAAAGGAACGGTGTGCTGCAACTGCAAATGAGATGAAAGAAAGAGAAAATAAAAAAAAAAGAAGAAAAAATGAATTGAAGAACTGGTCAGTGGTGTGCTGCGTGGAAATGAGAGCTAATAACCTAGAATTTAAAAGAGAAGATGGGCCCTAAAATAGCCCAAATAATTGTTAAACACCATAATCACATAAATGGGCCATTATTTATTTAACAAAAATATGCTATATAATAATTAAACCTCATGTATAATGTATATATAATTTTTTTGGTAAATATTAAAAAAATAGTCTTCCATATTAAAATTTTTGATAAACATGCATATTATGTTCAATAGTATCATGGTTATAAATATGAAATATTTGGCTTATTTGCATGCAACATGTAATTTTTAAGTTGACTAATTGACTGTTGACTAAAGTCAACATACCGGTCTGACCCGCTACTCAGTAGGCTCACCGATTCTGTGACCGGGCCGATCTGAAACACTGGTTTAGCTCTTTAATTCTATAACATCAGGTTGCAAATTAAAGGTAGAATGAAGGAGTTCGAAATTAAATGTTAAGAATCATATAGCAATATGTAATGACAAAGTAGGGGTAATTATAACGACACCCTTAAAGTCTGGTCTCATTGTAGAATCCACTCTTACTTAAGGGTGAGTAATGACAAAATATCCAAAGACTGCCCTCGGAAATGCAACACCAATAAAATATATTAACCAACGATAATACGTCAAAATAAAAATAATAAAACATCACTAAAAGACCCGATTGTAAAGCGAAGCGTTTAGATCAATCATTCCGCCGAAGATACCCATTCTCAAACCCTACCCATACAGAAGATTTCTTGTAGAGTCTAGTGTATTCGGTTGGGGGTTCTAATACGGGAATGTGAGTAAGAACATGTACCCTCAATTCGTTTTTCATACCGTATAGGGTACCTGTCTCTTTTCATAGTATGTTTTTTTTCATAATTTTACGCCTAAATCACAACATATTCTTTTTTTTTTCTTATCTACTAAACTATTCTAATCATACAAATTACAACATATATTTCATTTCCTTAACAAATAACTGATATTAGTTTACATTCAAGCCTACTTTATTTTATATAAAAAAATAATAACAGGGTACCCTAAGGTACCCCTTCCCCTAGGGCATCCGGTTGCGAGTAGCCGTACACTACTAAAGTGGGAACGGGACAAGAAAATTATTTCCCAAACTCATGATTATCCTCGTTTAGTTTCGAAACGGATACCCTAGTCATGTCCAAACTAATACTACTAACTGGAAAATTATAATAACCTTTGATTGAAATTTACGAACATTATAATTATTGTTGATCGTAACGGGTGTAAAATAGAAACAAACCAATAAAGAGGAACCTATTAAAATAAATTATTAAATATTGGTGCAACACAAATTTTCCAACACTTATGTCAAGCCACTATATTCATTTATATATGTATTTGATTGAGTGATTTTAGAAGAGGAAAAGACAACCTTTTTATAGATGACGAAAGTGGGCCTAGGGGGTGACTGGACGGACACATTATTTCCACGTCACAACTTTCCTGCCAGAATCTTCACCATTTCGACTGACTATGCACCTATCCGGATGAAAGGTGTCGTGGTTTCTGCTGACGGGGTGTGTTGGTGATTGTTCGCTGACTGGACTTTCTCGTGAGATTTTCAACCACTGGACACACTAATTCTATCAGCTTTAGGCCCATGGTCGTGCACGCTTGTGCTTGAATTGAAGCATGCCTCATCTAAGTCTTCTCTCATTGAAAGACTTTGTGGTACCCCTTGGGGCCCAAACCCCTATCCCAAACAAACAAAAAATAAGGTGCAAAAGTTAGGTGATTTCTTTTCATGTGGGATGGTGACTTTTCACCTTTCCACCCATTTCCTTTTCTTCCATCAATATAACTTATATCAACTAGCTCACTTTATCACTTAATTTTTCATTCATTCCAAATTGGTTTAGAACAATTAAATATACTAGGTTCATCTACACAAAATGTAGATTTATTAAAGTAAGGAAATTCCAATTTCATAAAGAGGAACTTATTAAAATAATTATTAAATATTAGTGCAACACAAATTTTTCAAAATTATGTCAAGCCACTATATTCATTTATATATTTTGGCTATTATTTTGATTTATAATGGGTTAGTTGAGTTATTACTAAGTATGTTCTAAAAAAAAACATAGCAAAATGTCATATTTCATATGTTTTGAGTTTTTTCACAGATACTATAATTTCTAGGGAAAATTACACAAATTACCCATGAAGTATGGGAGAATTACACAAATCACCCCACATATTTGAGAAATTACACAAAGTACTCTTACGGCCGATGTTTCGTATAAAAATATTAACTTTTGTTGTTGAATGTAAATTCACCTCCTCATTTATTTGGCACAAGAAATAAGAAATAAATTAAATTAACTCAGAAAACAGCCCTTTATTTTTTTAAATAAGACAAAAACAAATCAAAAATAAATAATATCTTTACAATAGAAATAATTTTTTTGCGAATTTTAGTCTCTACTATGATTTTAAGTTGTACGGCTGTGTTATTTTTTTTTTTAACATGAGGGTAATTTGTGTAATTTTTTAAATATGAAGGGTAGTTTGTGTAATTACACCATACTTGAGGACTAATTTGTGTAGTTCTCCCTAGTTTTTAATGTGCAAGTCCTTTGTGCTAGCCCAATAGTAACAGCAGCAGCAATATTGGCGCCAAACAATCATTCTCTAGCAATGCTTGCCGCCATAACATATTTCCCTCTCATTAAAGTCTTAAACATTAAACCCAACCACAGTCGCTGCTATATTATTGACGCTTCAATTTCAAGAGTAAATCACAGAAAGGCATCATCGTTGACTAAAGAAATGGGTACTTCTAAGGAGAAAAGCTACTGGCTACTGAAAACAGAGCCAGGGGAGTGGTCATGGGACGATCAAGCCGCCAACAATGGCTTATCAAAATGGGATGGGGTTAAGAACAAGCAAGCACAAAAGTATATGAAATCGATGAGCCTTGAGGATCTCTGTTTCTTCTATCACTCTGGCACGAGATCCCGCCACGTGGTGGGCGTTGTCGAGGTAGTTCGGGAGTGGTACGAGGACGATGGAGATGGAGATGGTGGGGCGGTGGATGTGAAGGCGGTGGGAGAGATGAATACGGTGGTGGGACTGGCGGAGATGAAGAGGGAATTGAAGGGAATGGCCGTGGAGTTTGCGCTTTTTAGGCAGTCGAGGTTGTCGGTTGTGCCGGTGGAGAGGAGGGTTTGGGATAAAATCTGTGAAATGGGTGGTGGCTATGAGAAGAACGGTGATGACGAGTAGTTGAAGTTAAGGTGTTTGATGTTTTGTGTAACAGGAGGACTTAGTCATAGTAGTTGTATGCATATTGTTACATATGGGCATTAGGGTCATTACGAAAGCCGGTTTGGGGCTTATTTTGGGAATGATTTTCGTGACTATGGTTCTCAAGCTGTCGCATTTCTTAATGTAATTATTTATCAAGTTATGAGGAGATTTTGATGTTTTATTCTATACTTCATAATGTTTTGCTTGAAAAGTGGATAAGCGTTGAGATGTTCTTGTAAGGCAACACGACCCGCCAGAATTGTCGTCGAATTGAGATGAACCTCATCTTTACGCTTTAAAATATCTACGAAAAGACTCGGGGCAAAAATTTGAACGAGGTGCACTCAGCACAATTTTGACGAGGTTTTTTGATGAGTTTTGACCTTTTTTGTTAAATTAAACCCATTGAATGACTTGTTCTCTTAAAACTAAGCAAGTGAAGCTTTGGAACAAATTTGAAAATAATGTGTTGTTTATGAAATAGTTTGAGTACTTATCAATTATTGTGATTCAAAAATGCAGCAAATTAGCGTTGTTTGTTTGTTTGTTTGTTTTCTATGATAATTATGTAAGTAAATGCTAAGAGAGGCGTTGCATAAACTCCTGATGATCTCATCTGTATATTACAACTTCAAAAAAACACAATTCCCTTGTATTTTGAAAAATCAGTTAAGTATCTTTGATGGAGTTATACTACGTAAGATTGAGTTTCCTAAGGATTTAACTTCAAAACTCTGGACACCTGCTATCGATTTTTAATATGATGTGTTAGACTTCATCACGAAGGAGCTAAACTCCACAACAGAGGCTGGTCCAGTCGCCGTTGATCTTGGCCCGCACCGCTTGCACATTTAAACAACGACTATGGCCTATGGGTCTATGGCTCTTCCTTAAACTCTAAAGTTATGGTCTGACTCACCATGAAACAATAGGCCCTTAGCTGCGGTTCAGGCAAGTCTTGCTTCTTATCTTGATCATTATTCTTTTTATATATGATATTGTTACATTATATCTTATAAGAGCTACGGTTGGTCGTACTATTTTTTCGTCAAAATCTCGTGCTGGAGTCAAGGTTTAAACACTGTTTTTGTTGCTACGGTAACGTGTAAAGCTTCCTCTATTCCTGCATGAAGAGAAAAAATATTACAGTAAAGGATTCCATGTAAGACCGGCAATAATCAAAGAAGCCTGTTGTTTTGCGCAATTCTTTTGTGTGATGCAACGGAGTTGTACATTGAACTTGTAGGATGTGAGAATGCTAAGCATTAATAAAATGATCTCATATTATTCATTAGTAAGATCTTACATCAGGTGCAACAAAAATACATAAAGAGCCACAACGACAACAATGGAGCAATGCATTAGAGGAAGAAACCGGTGTCTTAACGTTGTTGTCGTGCCTAGTTCGATAGCAGGGCTATTACTAACCCTCCAGCATAGTGAAACTATTAACATGTAATTAGTTAGATTCTCAAGGGCATTTTAGTCTTTTAGCTCTGCATTTAGATACAACAGAAATATAAAGTATTTTCTCGCCATTTTTAGTTGCTAGCTTTGTATGTATTCAACTCTCTTAGCTCGGTTTGTACAGTTTGTTACATTTGGAATAATACACGAAATTGCTCCTCTCTCTCTCTAGATTATGTTACTTTTATCACAGTATCATTCGTCATGGTTGTTTGATTCAAGTTTTTCGTCGTTTTCGCTTCATTATTGTTGGATTTAGCTCCAATTTGTTCTGGTTTAGCTATTTAAGTACTCGCTTGTGCTTGTTCTTTTGCGATTTGAAGTAATCGACTAATTTCTTGGTTTTTGTTTTATGTGCAATCGATCGGTCGTCGTTTACATAATGTTTGGTGTTGATACTTCTCCGATTCAATGAAATCATGTTTCATATGGTGTTAATCGCGCTTCGGGTGTTCACTGCAATGGCGTATTGCACAAACTCGGTTCAGGTCATCTGAACATGTCTCTCACTACATTTGCGCTCAAAGGTGCTTTGAATTATCTCCCATCCCATGGAGTAGATCGGTGCGTATTGTTCTCAGTGCAAAATCGAAGCTTGACTTCATTACTGGTTCACTGCAAAAACGTTCACGTGATTATGATAACTACGAAGATTGGCCTTGCATTGATTGTATGGTGATTTCATGCCTTTTGCATTCAGTCTCTGATGAACTACATGATGCTTTTCTATTTGCTGAGTCTACATTCGACCTTTGGGGTCGATTGAAGACATTGTATGGAGTGTGCAATTGTCCCTTGTTGCATCAATCGCAGAGCGAGATGGCTTCACTTTCTCAAGGTACGTCCTTTGTATCTGCTTACTACACAAGGCTTAAGAAACTTGGGATGAATTAGCTTGTGTTGTTCCAGTTGTTGCATGTCTCAATGAAGCTGCAAGACTCTGTACTTGTCAAATTGTGAAGAATGCATTGGATTACCAGTCTTTAACTAGATTCATGCAATTTCTAATGGGACTTAATGACAAATTTGAGGTTGTTAGGAGTCCAATCTTAGGGATGGATCCCATTCATCTTGTTGAGAAGGCTTATACTATGGTTATCAGAGTCGAGAAACAAAAAATGATACAAGTCAATATTGCTGCTCTTACTGAAGACTCTGTTATGTTTACCAAGTCCACTAATTTTGGACCATCCTCAGCCACATTACCAGTCTAATAATTACAATCACAGTCATCAGGACAATCACTTGCTAAAAACAAGGATCTTAAGAAGAATAAAGCTGATAGATATTGCGAGGATTGTAAAACCAAAGGTCATACCAAAGATTCATGTTTCAAACTTGTGGGAGTACGTGATTAGAATGAGGAGTTAAAGGAGAAAAATAGATCTAGTTCTGGTGGAAGATCATTTGCAAATGTTGTTGAATCTCAGATTGCTAATTGAGCATTTAGCTCCCATTCCCGTGCCTCTACTTCTGGTGGACTGCATAAATCCTTCCACATGATTTCTATAGATTCATTATGAACCAACACTCTTCTCAACAGCTTATGCAGTTTTGCCAAGACACATGACATATCAAATTTGCACATTTGGAGACTTTGCAGGTAATAGTTCTCCTATTTTACAAAGTTTGAAAGCTGGTTGTTAGATCATAGACATATGTGCCTTTAATAATATGGTCAATGATATCAGATGTTTCTCTAACTTTAAGCATACTCCAGGAAGGAATTCTGTTTGTTTACCTGATGGTTCAGTTAACCAGGTTCATCACACATGCACTATTAACATCACTCATAACCTCGCATTATAGAATGTTCTCCATGTGCCTGATTTCAAGTTTAATTTGATCTTTGTCCATAACTTATCTCTTGATTCTCAGATCAAGTTTGTGTTCACTCCTTCTATATGTGTTTTGCATAACCTACTGACTCACAAAGTTATAGCTGAGGGCAAGCTGGTCGATAGTCTCTACTTTTTGGATACCAAGACTTGCTCCCCTTATGTAGCATCTTGTTTTTGCTCTTTGGCACAAGATATTAGGACATGCTTCTCACGAAGCTTTAAGTTATTTGCAGGGTCTATCATTTCCTCACGCGCCAGCTTCTCTAATGCCTACTTGTCATGTTTGTCATATTGCTAAGCAATACAGATCTCAATTTCCTCATAGTCAGATTGCTACATTTAAGGCTCTTGACTTGATGCACATTGATTTAGGGGGAACTTATAGAGTTGGTGTTGTGTCTAATGCTCATTATATGCCGACAACTGTAGATGATGTCACCAAATGTACCTAGATTTTTCTCTTGAATAATAAAGCACAAATACCTTCTTTGTTATAACATTTTGTTACTCTTGTTTCTACTGAGTATAATACTGTTGATTTATATGACAATAGTATTGAGTTTATCAACATGCACTGCTAGTCTTTTCTCTCTACCAGTGACATTGTTCATAAGGAATCATGCCATTATACTCCACAGCAAAATGGAGTAGTGGAAAGGAAACACATACATCTGCTATACCTCATCAGAGCCTTGTTGTTTCAAGCTAATTGCCTGCACATATTTTGGGCCGGGCCATGCCATTCTAATGGCTACTCATCCTATCAACATAACTCCTAGCAGATTGTTGACTTGGAGGACACATTTTTTGAACTTTTGAATTGCAAACCACCTAACCTCTCCATGCTAAGGATTTTTGGATGTTTGTGTTATGCTGCTAACACTACGCCTCATAAGGATAAATTGGATGTCAGATCATACCAATGTTGCTTCTTAGGATTTGCTCCTGTACTGATTTACTAATCACAAGGTGGTCATTAGCAGAGATGCCATATTCTATGAGACTTAGTTCCCTATGATGCGTTGCAAGCCAGTAGTTTTTTTTGAATTCAATGAATTACTACACCCACGTGTTTGCAAGTGCACGGTCAAGTAATATAAAATAGAGAGTAAGTTATGTCCAAAGTATCGAATCCCACAAGAAGTATGTAACTATAGTGTTCGCTTAATAGACAATAATAAATAAATAATAAAGAATTTGATTAAGAAGGTTGATTATAACTAATAAAGGATTTAAATAACAACGATTCAATCAAATTGATAAAGTGTATTTGAAGTTGGGTTTCATAATTTTTTATTATGTGATTCATAGACAAACTTTCATTTTCCCTTAAGTTTGTTTTATCATGCTAAGTTCATATGTGTTCAATAAATTACCAAAATTCTACATTTGACGATGACAACTACAATCCCCTCGCCTTCCCATAAAGATTTGTGAATTAAGTGCGATCAATCTAAAAGAAGTAAAGTTTGGTAACCAATTCCACCTTCTCAAGTGTTAATTATATTAAATAATCAAAGACATGGATTTGTGTCTTCTATCTTATGTGCAATTTCCATTAGCCCTACTTCTAGCACATAAATCAAACATGTAATCTTAGCCACGAGGCACGTTAGCACTCATCAAGCGTATACATCAAACATGTGGAATATATAGCGAATCACATCTAAATACATAAAACTCCACATGAATTCATAACTAAATGTTCATGGTATATAAATAGTCGTTACTCCTTCTCCAAATATGGAGAAGATTACACATAACGAAAACAAGTTCAACCGTAGAAGCGGAAGAGAACATCATATTAAAAGAGTAAAGATAAGATAAACTCAGTCTTCAATCTCTATTGTTGTGCTTCTCCTGACGTGTGATGCTTTTGCGTCTTCCTCTCAATGATCTCACTAGTTGTGTGTGTTGAAGAAGGTGAGATATCAAGAATGGCGTAGCCCTAATGATATTTATAGGCAAAAGTAGCTATAGGGTCAAAATTAGGGTTTTTATACGTTTCTGGGCCAATATGAAGTTGAGTTACATGAAGATCGCGCTACTCTGTGTCTGTTCCGTACTGCAACCCAGGTTTTTATGCATCAAGCGGAGTCGCGCGACTTAGCAGCTCGTGCAGCTCAAGTCGCGCAACTCTAATCCTTATGCACGATTTCACATTTTTGGCTATAACTTCGTCTCTAGATGTCGAAATCTAGATCCGCTTGTTACGTTAGAACACTGACTTCTTTGGCTTTCTAATGGTATGTAGAACGATCTCTCATTCTACCGCTGACTGTATAACATTGCATTTGAATCAATGGATACATTTGGATTCTCTTCATTGCAAACTTGTGTCGCGAAGCAATGTTTCCAAAAACATCATTTTTAGGCTCTTTTCGCTTCGATTCGTTTTAACTCACCAAAATCCTAAAAAAAACAAAACAATACTAACACAAATAAATATGCACCAATACTTATAGAAAAGCATAAGAAACAAGTACTTAAATCATGCTAAATAAACGATCACCAAGTCATACAACATGTCACCTACCTCATCTCTATTGCCTTAGTTTCTACAGAATTTATCTTCTCTTAATGATACTCCCTTGAGTTATTCATAGGCTCTGCAGCTCATGATGCAACTCTTGAGTCACATAATATTTAGGATATACATACTGCATTACCTAATTACTACATTGTTTCACATGAATATACTACACCTACAACTATAACTCTACCTTCTCTTGAGAATCCTACATCCCCTGGTCCTACTAAGAAGCACTAGAGTGAGTACTAAAGCCATCACACCTGACATATAACCTTTATACTTCAGCTTTTAGCCAATGTTTCAGTTAACACTGTACCTCACACTTACAAAGAAGATTACTTTATTCCTCATTTGTTGAAGTCTATGCAGGCTGGGATTGATGCCTTAGAGGCAAACAATACATAGACAATGAAAGACTTACCACCCAACAAGCATCCTATTGGTGTTAAGTGGGTATTCAAACTGAAACTACAACATGATGGGTCCATTGAGAGGCATAAAGACATACTTGTTGCAAAAAGATACAATCAGATCTTTGGCTTGGACTATGTGGCTAGTTTTTCACCAGTACTCAAGCCTATCACTATTAGGCTACTCACTCTAACTTGTTTATACAACAACTTGACATTATCAATGTTTTTCTCCATGGTTTCATGGGTGAAGACCTTTACTTGAAACCTCCTGATAGTTATCTAAGACTCATGGGTAAGTAAGTAAACTGAACAAATCCCTTTATGGACTCAAGCAAGCTTTCAGGCTTTGGAACCTTGAGTTCACTAAGTGTATTCTAGCATATGGCTTCAGTTCACTAAGTTTCTTCTAGCATATGGCTTCCACCAATCAAAATACGATGATTGTTTGTTTACAAAAGTCAGCGGTGCTACTTTCATTGCATTATTGGTATATGTTGATGATGTGTTGATTGTTGGTCCTAACCTCAGATCATAGAAGATACAAGCTCACCTACATAAGGCTTTTACCATCAAATACCTTGGACCTGCCAAATATTTTCCTGGACTTGAATTGCTGAGAAGTTCCACTAGTTTTTATAACAACCACATTAAGTATATCCTAGATATTTTTAGTGATGCAGGATTATTTGGAGCCAAATCGGTAGACAATCCATGTACTAAAGGTTTGAAATTTACATGTAATGGAGTTGTTATGTTAGACCAAGGTAAATATAGAAGATTGGTTGGTAAATATAGAATATTGACTGTGAAATTGTGGATCGGGTCGATACGTTGTTGTTGTTAACTTAACACTAAAATTTTAACAGCAGTTTTGTATGATGTTAATTCGAAGATGTTACTTTAACAACAGACCAGAGTAATAGTGCAACGGAATAAACAAACACGAATTTAAGAAGTGAATATAAGATTATATTAACTTCCGAGCCGTAGGCAAAATAACCCGTAAAGGTTTTAACAAAAGTCGTTCTCTCAATTCTCAAGCTCCTCACTCTTAAATTGATTGAACTAAGCAAAGCACACAAGAATTGCTTCGACTATCTCTAAAAGCTCCTCACTCTTAGATCTATTCTCACAACTCACAAACTTTGCTAAAGCAAGACAACACTCAACAACTTGTAAATAAATCTCTTGGATTAATTAGATCTTGTCTCGTTATTTGTCTTGATGTACTTCACACCTATATATAGGTTTTTGATTTGGACTGCAAGGTGTGTTGTACACGGTTGGTAATTCTCCTTGTTTCCTTCTTGAACTCCCCTTCCTTGTTCTCGCAGTCCTTCTTGAATAATAGTTCCTTCGTTAGAGATCTAACTAAGGAAAGACTTTTTCTTCAAATCAGGACTCATCTTGGAAAGCTTTCCTAGTTGCACTCGGACTCTTCTTTCCTTGTAGAGCGGTTTGCTTAATTAAGGAAACTTTCCTTCTTGGAAACTTGAGCGTCCAACCTATGACAAGTTTGTTTCCTGAATAATAATCAAAGACAATTACATATGTGGAACTCAATTAGTTAAATGAATAAGGCAAACCAATAATAAAGAATATAATCAAGATTGTAAATCGGATTCTGCTTCAGCAATGTTACTCTAACATTGACTTCTCAATGTTAATCTAACATTGCCAGAATACCTGCACTTTCAATCTCCCCCTTTTTGCCTTAATCACAAACCCTAAGAACCTGTTCTAATCAGATCAAATTATTCAGACAAACTTCACTATCTTAAAACAATGGAAAACTAAGTACACTCCCCCTGAACATCAGAAGGGACTAACTCAATGTTATTCTAACATTGATACTTTTAATGTTGTCATAACATCCATCTTTGTCAATGTTAGCTTAACATCGAAACTAGACAAAGGTTCTAACATTGAACATCTCACTGTTAACTTAACATCAGAGAACAGCTAACACCTGCAAAACAGAGTTAGTACTTTGTAACCAAAGTTCAAATAGCATACGCAGAAATACTAAGTAACAATAGAGAAAAGTACTTAATTACAGACCATACTGAGTAGCAAGGAACACACTCCTTGATGAAACAGAAAAATGCAAAGAAACAGAATTGTTCATACTTAATTAAGAAACAGAAAATCAAAAAACACTCAGAAATTTTTTAATTTGATCTACTCACCCCTTTTGTGAGGAAGGCAGATCCTTCAAATGCTTTCTGAGGCTATCATTTCCTGTAGTCTAACTTGCTTGCCAGCAATCTTCCTCTGAGTGTTCTTGTACTCCCTATCCAACCAAGCTAGAGTCTCTTCCACAAAAGCATCAGCAATCACAGAGCAACTCTCACCACTAGCCACAGGAACTGAAGAAGCAGTAAACTTGTGAGTCTTCTTCTTCCTGCTTGGACCAGCTGCATCATTGGGATTCCATGGCAGATCTTGAATCCTGACTTGAGTGAAATAGCTCCTGGTGATGGTCATGAGGGCACTGTTCTTAATCCAGCCCACTGTCTTCTTGGTTTTGAACCCTTGCTTTACCAAGATGCTGGAAATAAGAGAGGGATATAGAAGGATTCCTCTGGCTTTTGTAGTGACCTCCCTCATGTGCCTGAGAACTTTCTCCCCTATGTTCACACTTAGCCCATTCTTCAATTTAAACACCAGCTTTGCAGACTCCTTTGTCATCACTGTTGTGTTGGAGGATGGAAGCCAATTGTGGGTAGACAGTTTGTGCAGCATAACACTCAAGGATGTCAAGTTTGTTGTAGGAAAACTATCCCTCCACTTCCTTATCAACCCACCAGTCAGATCAGTGATGATTTCATCCAAGCTGGGATCCTCTAACTCTTCAAGATCAGGAAGTCCCCAGGTTTCATTGATCACAGAAGGACTAATGTCATAGACACTCATCCTTACCTAAGCTTCACCATACTTGGGAGAATCCTGGTGGGACACCCACTGAGAGAGGTTCATGTAGAACTCTCTGACCACATCAGCGACATATGATGACAGATTCATCACAGACCCCAGCACACCCCTTGCTTCAAGCAACTCAAACAACCTGTTTTCTTTGAACATCTCCACATCAATGTTCCTTTCCTTGTGAATAACCCTGGCTTGATAAGCCTCCCACTGTTCTTCTGCCTCTGCTGACACATAGAAGTCAGTGTAAGGCTTCTTGGGGTACACTCCATCAAGCACATCAAAGTACTCTTCACTGTCTGATGTTGGAGTAACATCAGCAGGGTCATCAGCTACCAGTTCATCTTCTTCCTCAACCTCTTCTTCCTCTTCCTCCTCGTCATCTTTTTCTTTTTATTCTTCTGACTCAGACTAAGAAGCAACTACCACGTGCTTAGCCTTTCTCTTCCTAGCAGCCTTAGCTAGGCCAGTGAGAGTAAGGTTCTCCTCTTCCTCTTCACTATCAACCTCTTCAGGCTGATCATTACTCAACTCATCAGCTTGATTGCCATCAGTAGCAATCTCTCCATCAATTTCCATTTCTTGTTCAGTTTGCTCAACAAGAGCATTCGACTCAGATGCCACAGGAGACTCAACAGTACCAGCCACAGACGACTCAACCACCTTCTCAACCATAGTATCAGGTTGAACCGCAGGGTTCTCATGCTCAACCTCCTCAGGATCACCCATCCCAACCACATGGGCCTCAGTCTCCCCCTGAATACCAACATTAGTAGAAGCAGGTATATCTAGAGTAGGGTTAGCCATCATTACCTCAATATCAGGGTTGGTGAGAGCAGGGGCTTGCTCAGCAGCTTCCGATGTTGAACCAACATCCCCCTTAACAGCTTTCTTTCCCTTGCGCCGTTGATAAGTGGATTTCCTCTTGGGAGCGGCGGCTGCGGTGGTTTCAATGGTTGCACGTCTGGTGCTATGGCGACGTGGCTGCTTAATCTGCTTAGCAGCAGCTGCAAGAGTATCAATGGAAGACTTGCGGGCCATTGTTAGAGTAATATTTAGAAAAGAAGAGTTTTGATTTGCAGAGAATGTAGATAGCACAAGTAATTTTGAACGCGTAAGAAACAAGAAGAGATTAGGGCAATTTATATATGCAATAATATGAAGAGTGGTGATAGTGGTGTTGTAACATGTTACCAAAATAATTGGACCACTGTCACACGATCCCGTGCATGACCAACTTACCACGTGTCAGTGTTAGATTAACACGTAACCAGAGCAGTTTCCAAACCTGAAAACTTATAAATTACAGTGTTTCAATGTTGAACTAACATTGGCAAGTTAACATCAGGGAGGGAAGCTGTAGGAGCTGGGCTTCATCCAAAGCAACATCATGTGAGAGCGTGAGATATTCCTGTATACTAATCTGAAACCTTAACCAAGCACATAAGTACACATACATAGTTTAAGATCATCAGTATAAGTAAGTGACAAATCAGACAGAAAAACATAGAGTGGATGTACATATCCAGGGAGAAAAGTTTTTCCCACAACATAGAAGATCACAAAACATAGTGTTTTACCTGCAGTTGGTCACCCACGAAGTATGCCTCAACACATGATTCGTAGGATTACTACTCCCCTTAAGCCCAAACCGACATAAGAAAAAAAATGCAGAACTAGAAAGAATGCAACAATGTTAGACCAACATTGGGAGATGGTAACCAAGTACAAACAACTTTACTGACTGGGATCAGGACAAATCAATTTATCTTTATTTATTATCATGAACTCTTTTGAACAAAAACTAGTGAATGTAAAAGGATAGTTTCACTGAATGTGGGCAGCACAAGACTCCACACACCCTAACAACTTAACCATCAGCTACAGATTAGGCAAGTACAAAGGAACTGAATGAAGACAATACATTTATCATATACTTCTCCACCCCAACTCCTCATGCATACTTGTTTACCAACCTGTTTACAAGTGAAATGCCAAGTGAACAATGCTACTGAATGCAAGTAGTCGAAACTTCCAAGCACCCCAGTAGTAAGGCTCACCATCATGCATAACCTTGGCCATAGACAAAAACACAAAAATAAGCACAACTGAATGATAATGAAGCCCTCAACATCATGTACCTCAGCTTCTTTTCATGCTCTGTCTAACCTAACATGGATAAGTCACAACTGAATAACATCAGAGTAGTGAGCTCTGTGTACCCCAGCTTCTCCCAGATGTTAGGTTAACATTCACAGACTACCAACATAGTTCTTACTTTATAAAACTCTTGAAATGTACATGTCCACCAGTCAACTCAGCTATATATACAGATTAACCACACAACCCAACATAATCTCTAACAAAGATATAATATGCAAGAAAGAAGAATGCAGAAAGGAAACAAAAAAGAATTACAGATACACCAAAACCAATAACCAGTGCTAGACAGTGGTGTTATGTCAACATTGGTGAACTAACATCCCTAAACAATGCACATGCCAAGAGAATTCCTCAAACTGAAGAACCTCTTAGAATCTAAAGGTTTAGTGAACATATCAGCAAGCTGATTGTTAGTTTCAATGTGTTCAATGTCAATGAGCTTGTCCTCTACCATGTTTCTCAGAAAGTGATGCCTTATAGCACTAAGATTATCACAGAACATAAGTAAGGTATCACTGTCTAACCCATAATCCAGTAGTATGTGTTTAAGCCATACCAACTGGGTGACACAGCTGCCTGCTGCTATGTAATCAGATTCAGCAGTGGAGAGTGACACACAATTTTGCTTTCTACTGTACCATGAGACCAAGTTGTTCCCCAGAGAAAAACATCCTCCACTTGTAGACTTTCTATCATCAGTGTCACCTGCCCAGTCTGAGTCACTAAAACCTACAAGATTTGTGTTAGTGTCATAAGAATACCATATACCAAGGGCCAAAGTGCCAGAAATATATCTAAGGATTCTCTTCACAGCAATCAGATTGACTGCTTTGGACATGCCTGGTACCTAGCACACACACAAACAGAGAACATTATATCAGGTCTTGAAGCAGACAAGTAGAGTAAGCTTCCTATCATTGAACGGTACAATGTTGGATCGACATTTGCACCAGTAACATCCCTGGATATCTTCACTGATGAAGACATGGGAGTCTTGCAAAGCTTTGAATCGGCCAATTCAAACCTTTTCACCAAATTCTTTGCATACTTTTCCTGACTTAGGAAAATCTCATTACCAGTTTGTTTTACTTGGGGACCAAGGAAGAAAGTTAATTCTCTCATCATACTCATATGAAACTGCCCTGTCAACGATTCAAAATTTTTTTCTAAAATAGAATTGTTAGTTGAGCCAAAAACAATATCATCTACATATATTTGAGCTATACAGACATGAGAATCTTTCTTCAAAACAAATAGTATTCTATCTCCTTCACCTCTAACAAAGACAAGACTTAATAGGCTTTTTGTAAGCCTTTCATACCATGCCCTAGGTGCTTGTTTAATTCCATGCATGGCCTTTTCAAGCTTGTACACATGGTTCGGGTAGTTAGGATCTGTGAATCCCTTAGGCTGTTCAACATATACTTCCTTATCAATCAGCCCATTTAGAAACGCACCATTTACATCCATTTGGTATAGTTTTATCCTAAGACAGCATGCAATGGCTAGAAGTAATCTAATAGATTCAATCCTAGCAACTGGAGCAAAGGTCTCATCAAAATCTACACCTTCAACCTGTGTGTACCCCTGAGCAACTAGTTTAGCTTTGTTTCTAACTATAACCCCTTCCTCATTACTCTTGTTTTTAAATATCCACTTTGTCCCTATTACATTAGGTGGTCTAGGTACAAGTATCCAGACATTGTTCTTAGTAAACTGTAATAGTTCATCCTGCATGACATTAATCCAAAAGTTATCAAGAAGGGCTTCATTCACATTCTTAGGTTCTACGGAGGAGACAAAACAAGAGACATTATCAACAGTACAAGTGAAGTTCATACAGACACACAATTTAACCATATCTCTATAATAAAATCTTTCTTTGTTGCGCGTCCTTACCCGTTCAGTGAGTTCACCTATTACCTGGGAGGCTGGATGATCTTTCTGAATCCTAGCTGGAGGATCTCTTCTAGGTTCAGAGGCATCTTCATGTTCTGAGTCAGAGTCTTCTGCTGTTAATCTAACATCAGATCTCGCTGGTGTTAGTCTAACATCGTTCCCTGTCTCCTGTCCCGTGTTTCCAGCTTCCAGTTCCAATGTTGATGTAACATTGTCAGGAGTAACATTCTCAGTTTCCTCTGTTGGTTCAACATTGGAAACTGAGATATCACCAGTACTTGTATCAAGGGTGAAATCATCAAACACAACATTCACTGATTCCTGAATTGTCTTCAATCTAAGATTGTAGACTCTAAAGGAAGTACTGTTGGCTGAGTATCCTACAAAGATGCGTTTTTCACTTTTAGGATCAAATTTACTCAAATAATCCTTGTCATTGACCAGGTAACAGTCACAACCAAATTCATGAAAGTATGCAATATTTGGTTTCACACCCTTCAAGAGTTCATAAGGAGTCATGTTAGTTCTAGGTCTAAGATACACCCTGTTACTAATGTGACAAGCAGTATTCAAGGCTTCAGCCCCGTGTCTTTTGGATACATCTTTAGCATTGAGCATAACTCTGGCCATCTCTTGAAGAGTCTTGTTCTTTCTCTCAGCAATCCTATTCTGCTGAGGGGTCTTAGGAGCTGAATATTCATGGAAAATACCTTTAGCATTACAATAGTGATCAAAACTAGCATTTTCAAATTCTTTACCATGATCAGACCTAATCTTAGTCACAGTGGAGCCATACAAGTTTTTAATACTAGCACAAAGAATTTTGAACTGATCAAAAGCTTCAGACTTTTTTTAAGAAACTTTACCCAAGTGTATCTAGAGAAATCATCTACAATCACAAAGGCATATTTCTTACCACTCAAACTACTTACCTCAATAGGACCCATCAAGTCCATATGCAACAGTTCAAAGCACCTACTAGATCTAGGATTAACATTCTGTACCTGTAGGGGGCATGAACTGTTCTGGTTTGTTTACCCTTGAGGCAATCACCACACACAAGCTTACCTGGACAAGACAGCTTAGGTAAGCCTCTTACATCATCAACTTTCTGTAATTTCTCAAGGTTTCCGTAGTAAACATGTCCAAGTTTCCTATGCCAGATAGAAGCTTCATCTATTTTAGCATGGAAACACTATGCTTCCTCTTGGGCTAGGTAGCAGTTATCTTTGGATCTCATACCTGTCATAACAAGAACATTATCACTATCATAAACATCATAAGATACTTTGTCAAATGTAACTAGTAAGTCATCATCACACAGCTGACTGATACTGATTAGATTTGCCTTCAACCCATCTACCAACAACACATCCTTCAGGGGTGGGAATCCATCAACATCTAGTATCCCCTTGCCAATGATCTTTCCTTTGGTGCCACCTCCATAGGTCACTGTTCCAGCACTTAAAGGTATCATTTGCTTAAGATTCTTCTTGCTGCCTGTCATGTGTCTTGAGCATCCACTGTCAAAGTACCACTTACCTGAAAGGTTAAAGTACACAACAGAGAAAATAACATTGCATACAATTTTCATCTTAGGAGTTTTAGCTTTTTCTACCCAAGTCCTACTTTTCTGTCATGCACCTAATGTTGGTCTAACATCAGAATCTGTTATAGTTTTAACATTGGGCACAAAGGCTGTTTTCTTACCACATTCTTTTATGAATTTTCTACAAAATGGTTTAATGTGGCCTGGTTGAAAACAGTACTGACAAATAAAAGTCGGTTTTCACTTTACAGTGCTGATGGTACCAGAACTCATATTACCAGATTCTTTAACAAAGCTTGAAGTTAGATAGGCAGAATTACGATTAGAAGAGGAAGGTTTCTCAACAAATCCCATACCATGTGTACCTGTATTACTCATGTTTAGTACCTCATCAAGTTTAGAAGTACCTCCATTCCATTTGGCTATGATCTGTGAGTCCTTTTTGAGTTTCTCCTTCACCTCTTTCAGCTCTGCTTTAGCTTTGTCAAGATCTCTCTCATAGAGTTTCAACATGTTCTTCAAACATTCAATGTCATGCTTCTGTGCTTTGTTACTCTTCATGAGTTTGACATTCTCTCTCTCAAGTCTGAGGAAGGTCGTATGTAGATCATCTAGGATTTCCTCCTGGGACATTTCTTCTTCATTGAAGTACTCTTCTTCTAAATCAATTGTGCCATGAAAACAATCAAAGTTAGTATCATCACAATCAGAGAGTACATCAGAGTTAACATGTGTATCATTGTTGTTCCAGCCTCCAAAGAAGATTTCCTGCTTTGCTGTTGATTCTCCAATGTTAGGGTAACATTGAGATTCATGGCAATTTCTGGAGTCTTCTCCTGACCAGGTGATCTTAGTGCAGAGCGCAGCAGTGTTGATTTCCTCTAATTGTTCATCAGCACTTGTTCCAGATTCGAAGTCTGTTTCATTGAAGTCATCTACCCACACCTAATGAGAATTCCCTCTTGTTCTGAGGGTGTTAGCACATTCATGTTTAAAGTGACCATACCCCTTACATTCATAACACTGGACACCCTTCAAGTTCTCAGCATCTTGAGGCGTGCTCTTAGATGCCATGTACTTTACAAAATTTGGGGGTAATTTCTTATAACCAAGGGCAGCATTACCAGATTGTTTTTCTTTATTTTTATCTTTGTAGCCTAATTTACTGAACTTCTTGGTAATGTTTCCATAGTTAGAAGAGATCAACTCATATTCATCCTCATCACTTCATGTAGAATCTGAGCTAGTTCCTAGTAAGGCTAAAGCAAGTTGTTTACTGGACTTTCCTAGGAATTCTAGTTCAAATTATTTTAAAGTGTTCATTAATGTTTGGAAGTCCATGTTGGATAGATCTCTAGACTCATTCATAGCAATTCTTTTGACAGTAAACTTAGAAGATAATGTCCTAAAAGCTTTATATACCATGGTTTGATTTGGGATGGTAAAACCTAAGTTTTGACACTGATTAGCAATATCAAGAAGTTTCTCAAAATAACTATCAATGCTTTCATCCTCACTCATCTCTATCTTCTCAAAGTTCCTCAAAAGTTTTCTATATTTAGAGTCCCTCACAGCCACATCACCCTCACAATGTAATTCATGAACATCCCATGCTGTTTTAGCAGTTTTACAAGTTTGAATAACTTTGAACATATGATTACCTACCCAGCTAAAAATAGCATTGAGAGCATTTTCATTGAAGTTGTAGAGAGCAATCTCATTGGCTGTCCATTGTCCTCTTGGCTTAGGTACCAGATCAGCATCTCCATCTCTTGGCAAGTAGGGGATGGTGTAGCCTTTTAGTACCGCGTCCCAAGCTCTTAGGTAAATGGATTTGATGTGGACTCTGAGTCTGATCTTCCAGTAGGCATAGTTGTAGGGACCCTCCAATACTGGCAACCTGCTGGTATTGGGGTTGGAGTTGTCCATCTTGTCGTATCAACGCCAAACACCGGTGAAGTTGGTGCTTGGCTCTGATACCAATTGAAATTGTGGATCGGGTCGATACGTTGTTGTTGTTAACTTAACACTGAAGTTTTAACAGCAGTTTTGTATGATGTTAATTCGACGATGTTACTTTAACAACAGACGAGAGTAATAGTGCAGCGGAATAAACAAACACGAATTTAAGAAGTGAATATAAGATTATATTAATTTCCGAGCCGTAGGCAAAATAACCCGTAAAGGTTCTAACAAAAGTTGTTCTCTCAATTCTCAAGCTCCTCACTCTTAAATTGATTGAACTAAGCAAAGCACACGAGAATTGCTTCGACTATCTCTAAAAGCTCCTCACTCTTAGATCTATTCTCACAACTCACAAACTTTGCTAAAGCAAGACAACACTCAACAACTTGTAAATAAATCTCTTGGATTGATTAGCTCTTGTCTCGTTATTTGTCTTGATGTACTTCACACCTATATATAGGTTCTTGATTTGGACTCCAAGGTTGTACACGGTTGGTAATTCTCCTTGTTTCCTTCTTGAACTCCCCTTTCTTGTTCTCGCAGTCCTTCTTGAATAATAGTTCCTTCGTTAGAGATCTAACTAAGGAAAGACTGCACATTTGTACACATAACACTTTTGTCTTAACTTTATTTAAGAATATACAAATTATAAATATTTTGTACATGTGGATGTACATGTGGCAAAAATAATGATATTTTGACAATTATTTTTGGGAGAGTGTTATTTTGACAAATAGTTTTGTAGAGAGTGCTAGTTTAACAATTTAGTTTTGTACACTTGGCACCACATGTGGCAAGACGATGCTATTTTGACAATTATTTTTGAAAGAGTGCTATTTTGACAAATAGTTTTGTAGGGAATGCTATTTTGATAATTCACTCATAGAAACCATATAAGAAAAAAATAAGATTTAGGATATGTAACTGATGGAGCCAATTATGACTTCTGCGAAAAAATTAGTGTCATTATTTGATAGCCATAGGTGAACACATACAAGATAAAAATAAGAATGAAGAGAAAAAGGTATTATTGAAATCAAAAACTGATGGAGCAAATTATAATTTTTAGTTTTTTATTTGATCGAACAGAACTGAACACGGTAGAAAATTAGACTTTACCTTATGAAAGAATACAAAAACGGTACTTATAGAAGAAATGAGTATGGAAATCAGAAATGTGAGTTTATGCAAATATGTATAATGTGTATTATATATATATATATACATATATATATATATATATGAGATAAAAGCATCAAACCCCCTGAACTATACAGGTTTTTGCGACTTGCCCGTTAAATAAAATTAATAAGCGTTTTCCCCCCTTAAACTGTGCACGTCTGTTCGATTTGCCCCCTGGCTGGGTTTTTAGCTATTTTTGGCCATTCTTGGCCGGAATATTTCCTCTTACCATAGTCATATGTGTTGTACTAGATGTATTTTGGTTGTTGATGACAAAAAGTAGGCGAAAAAATACCTCGAACGGGGCATATTCTGGCTAAAATGCGATTTCTCATTCGTTGTATTTTCGATCATTTGTGGCCGAAATATTCCCCCTACACGACTCATATGTGTTGTACTAGATGTATTTTGGTAGTTTATGATAAAAAGCAGGCGGAAAAACACCTCGAACGTGGAATATTCCGTCCAAAAATAGCCGAGAACCCAGCTAGGGGACAAATCAAACAAACTTGCATAGTTTAAGGGGAAAAACGCTTATTAATTTTATTTAAGGGGCAAGTCGCAAAAACGTGTATAGTTCAGGGGGCTTGATGCTTTTATCCTTATATATATATATAAATATATATATATATATATATATATACACACACACAATTACATAAGAATGGATGGGGATTTAGTGTGAGTAGTAACTAGGATAAAACAACCAAACGGAAAAGGGTAAGTATTCTGGCAGAAAAAGAAAAAAGTTTGAATAAAAAATCTGTAAGACTTAATGATGTGTCTATCTAAATTTAATTTGTATAATTCTGTGATTTAATGGTTAGTAGGTATACTTTGATATTGCATAGTTTTTGAAATGCAACTTGTGTGTATGTGAAACAAAATTATGAATATTCATGGAAGTTTTTTTCTTTCTTAAATATAATATATCGTGTTCATAATTATGATGAAAAGCAAAGAGAGGAAATATTATCAAACTAATGTAAGAGACCACAACCTCTAGCTAGGGAGTAAATACAAGACACTTAATTAAGATTTTTTTATTTTATTTCAATTACAAGATTAATAAATTTAATCTTGTAAAATAGAATTAAAGATATGCTAATTAGTCTGATAAACAAATTACAAGAACTTTTATATGTTCAGATCATTTAAAAAATTAAATTTTTATTTTGTCGGTAGTTGTCGGGTTAGATAACTATGAATCAGAAGAATCTTATGTACGAGAGAGTCGGGACGATTGTATTTGGGTGTTTAATTTGAAGTGCACTATGCATTTTGAAGGTGATATTAATGTAGTGTGTGTTTGGTGTATGTGCATTCTCACCTTAGTGCGAAGTTTCAGGTGATTAGGTGTAGTGCGGTAGTCTAGATACAATTGTAAATCTTTAGGTAAGTGTAGTGTGTATTTTTATATGACTTGTATGGTGTATGTGCTTTTGGGCGTAGTTGGGTAGTGTGTAGGTGTATTTGTAGCTTTTCGATAATTTAGGTGTAGTGTGATTTAGGTGTAATACGTATGTCAGCTGTAATACATGTGTCACTATTTACCTTTTTGTTGCTATTGATGATTGACTATACTAGACAGATGGGTGGGTGAGATAGGGTTGACGGAGAAGAATTAGGTGGACCTGCAATTTGAATATATTCGATGTAAATTAACTTTTTACTTTTTCAAACATCACATCTTCCAATATTGAAATAGTCGCATCACATCTCTATAAAGAAAAAAAAATTAAGCATATGATCACATGAAATAAGCTCATTACACATGTAATAAAAAAAAAGGCAGCCCGATGCACAAAAGTATCCCCACAATGCGAGGGTCCGGGGAAGGGTCCCACCGCAAGGGTGTATAAGGTGCAAGACTTTCCCTGTCAAATTTGAAAAGAGGCCACTTCCAGGATTTGAACTCGTGGCCTCTCAGTCACACAACAACACCTTTAACGGTGCGTCAAGGCTCCCCTCTCATTACACATGTAATCAAAAATAGAAAATTTATTCCGTATCTTGTGTAAAATACCACATTATTCACCATATATATTTATACAATGAAACGCTTGCTTATTATAAGCATGTTTTGGGGGAGGATGGTGTGACTATATCAAAATCGTAAGGGGTAATTAATGTACTAGTTTCCTAAATTGAAATGGGGAAAATTTTCTATTCCTTTATACAGGGTAGTATACAAATCTATTATGTCACGAGGGCTAATATACGTATTTCTTGTATTACATATGAATAATTTTTTATGCTACAAGGGCTACAATGCCATTATCTCTTGATTTAGTTAAAAAGGTCAACATTCAAGCTAAATTTTGGATCTTTAATACCATAAAATATGTGTCCCATAAAAATTGGATAAATAGCAGAAAATAAGCATGTGTTTTGATATCGTCTATATAACACATGGGGTTTTCTGCCAATTACGGATAACACAGGGATAACTTTGGCTCTTTTGTCTAAAAATTACCAAACTTAACTAGGTAGCAAGTTGTATCTTGTCTTAGAAAATCACTATGTTAATGTATATTATATCATCGGGTCAATGACACTTTGCACCCCTAGAAAGACAGTTTTTAACACATTGCACCGTTAAATTAAATGCCACCACATTGCACCCTTAAATCGAAATGCAACCATAATGTAGCCTTAAAATGATATTTTTTGATACTTTAGATCCCCCTTAGGGTGTAGGCTTTTTACAAGGACAAAATAGTCTTTTTACATTTTTCTAAGAATAAAACATAAAAAATTTATTGAACCTAAAAGATGGGCAAAATCGAAGAAATAGACCAAAACAAGTTAAATCAATTATATCAAAAATCCACCACCACCGCCATAGCGCCACCACCAAATGATGAGTCGCCAAACCCCTAATGGTCATCTGTGACTTCCTCATGTCTCGGCCGTAAATTTATATCAACTTAGAAAGAGCGAGCTGCTGATCAGAGTTGCGGCACCTCGAATCAAACAAATACAGTTGTTATGAGACAAAATTTAAACTCTTCAAGAGTAGAGTTAACCAAGTGGTTGTTGAGCTCCACGCCAGCTCAATTGAACCAAAGCTTGTCACAAGTGGGGTAAGATCCGAACCCGATCCCGTTCAGAAATATTTAAATCGAGTTCAGGTCCTTCCAACGACAGGATGCAGAACCGCAAGAATGGTAATCAGGTTATAACCCTAGAGTTCTGCTATTTGTTTCCGAAGTTCGGGTTCTCTAAAATGTTCGAGTCTAGGTTCGGTTTGAAATGGGTTGTTTTGGGTCCGCGTTTAGGTCTGGAGTTGCGAGAAATATTTTGAGTTCGGGTTCTATTCGACCCGTGACAGATCGAATCGGAGCATTCGTCGAGGTAGCGGTGGAAAACGTGTGGAATGATTTGGGAGCATCATGTTGATCGACATTGTCATGTTTTCTAATCAAGTCAGATTCTTTCTAAGTCATACTCAAGGAATCTTTGTTATGGTGTTCCCACAATAGGAGCCAAAATAAAACCACAAGTTTTTTTGGGTTGGGTAATTCTTTAATTTTCTTGAATATATATGGTTCGGAACGAAATTGTTGTGATCATGAGAAGAGAGTGTTTAAGTGATAATATTCATGCGAGGGGTTGCATAGTACGACCCGTAACATGCCCAATTAGAGTATTCGTCGAGGCAACGGTGGAAAACGCGTGGAATGATTTGGGAACATAATGTTGATTGACATTGTCGTCATACTTAATCGAGTCAGATTCTCTTTAAATCATATTCACCGAATTTTTGTTATGACGGTCCCACAAAAGGTGCCAAAATAATACCACATATTTCTCCAGATTGGGTAACTCTTTAATGGCGGGGTATGTGCGTCCATTAATGATGTCTCGTTGGTAGATAGATCTTTAGACAGTTTTAATGTGGGTCGCACGGGGCTTAAACATGGTCGTTCTAATAAGTTAGTTATGACCGTCATTCCTTTATTGCACGTTTGACTTATCTAAGTGGGATATGAAGACGTATGACACCGTTTATAGCCTCTCTAGAGCGAGACAGTAGCTACACAAGGCGATGTTAGGTCCTCGGGTGAAGAGGTGGATGAGAGACCTTAGTGTGAGAGGCCTATTCCCAAGCGTCTTATTTGGTCTTGTTGGGGTATTTGACATTTTACATGCCTGATACATTTATGCGGTATCCCGTATGTTTCAAAATATATTAATCTTGTATAATAAGTTTTGTTCATATTTAATGCATTGTGAATGCCATGTCTAAGAGAAAAAGGAAGTGGATCAAATCAATGTTGACGAGCTTTTTAGGCTTTTGTAATCGGTTTTCATTTTTTTTACTCACGGATGTCGCGATTTAAGGCGAAATTCAAAAATCAAAATTATCTTCCAATGATGTCGATTTTAAGGTTTGTTCCATAGTTTCAGTCTGAATAGCCCTCAAGTTTCTTATGACCTTTCGTGATTTAAATCTTTCGAAGGAAGGTTTGCAAAAAAAATCGATTTTCCACGACTCCTTCATATTTGTCATTCTTCATAAACGGTTCAAAATAGAGCTTCAGACATGCGACTTGCACATGTGAATGACAGAAATATGAAAGAGTTAAAATGTTTTAAAATAAAAAGAAAAAAGAGAATTGAAATAAAAATCTCTAATGTGTTGAAATCAATCTCATAAAAGAAATAGAGAACAAAAATAAGAAATATTGGTAAATCATTGAAAGGGAGACCAGAACTCCCAAAAGTAGAGAAATGCATGAAACTTCCTTGTGGTTGAAAATAGGCACGAAATATCCTTGTGATTTAATAATTGTTGATGGCATGTATCCTTGTGGTTTTGAAAGTTCGTAGAACACTATTATTATTATAAAATCCATGCACAATATTTTATCTATTTGAAAAGTATACTATATCATTTGAAATGTTTAAAACAAATATCCTTGTTGTTTTAAAATCTGCATGAAACTGTTCTATAGTTTCCTAAACTCTACACGAATTCCTATTTTTTATTATAAACATAATGAACTAATTTATTCCACCTGTCGAATATAAATTAAGAAAAACTTGTGATTAAAAAAATTTGTAAAATAACACATTGAAAACTAATAAGTTATATTTCTAAAATATAAATTTACAGTTTAAGAAATAATAGAAAATCTAGTCTTTTGTATTAGTAATATGCATAGAAAACACAAAGAAAGTTGTCTAAAAAGGAAAAAGAGCAAGGAAACATCTTTGGCGTACCCATTATACTATTTTCGTAATTTAAAGTGAAAAAAAATTAACATTTTAAACAGAAATGATAAAAGAAAGTTAACTCTACTCTCAATTTTTGGCAAGTGAGCTGCACCTTCTTAGATACGGAGGCACTTTGTACCATTTTGAGATTATATTGGGGTAATATGCCAATTTGCATTTAGAGGATGGTAATGCGCCTCTTTTAGACATTATAAGGGTGTTGTGCCAGAAAGGCATATATACTTTAGAAGAGAATTATTTAAATGTTCAGCAGACACGTCATCTCGAAAAGGTTATATTGTCGTTAGTTGCGGGATTAGATATCAATAAATTACAATAATCTTACCTACGAAAGAGTCATGTATGATTGTACAAAAATTAAAGGTCACGAAGAGCCGTGTAAATTGTACAAAAATTAACTTGGCTTGATGAGTTATGTTAGAAATGGTAGGACGGTACAGAGTGCCACGTATAAGAGCGATCACATTAAACCATTACAATAAAATGATATCATGTATATTAAACTTAATGAGTGGGAGTTTACAAATATTTCTTTTTTATCGGCAACTTTTACTTTTTACAAATGTCCCGTTACTTTTTGAAATAAAAAAAATTACGACCAGCTTAAATTATTTTGTCAATGAGAAAATTAATGATGATATTTAAATATAGAGTGCGACTCTTGATGATAATACTAAATTGCTACAATTTAGAATAAATGAAATAAGAGACAAAGAAGGGCGCATAATAGGTGCCAAAATAATATCACATAATTCTCTAGGTTGGGTAATTCTTTAATTGTCCTGAATATATGTGATTCGAGACGTAATTGTCACGATTCATGAGAAGATAGTGTTTAACTGATAGTATTCATACGAGGGGGTTGCAGAGTACAAAGACCCTCTAAATACAAGGTTTTGGTTTTGACCCCCGAGTAATTTTGAGATCGGGTTCTACCTGACCCGTGACAGGCCTAATCAGAGCATTCGTCGAGGCAGCAGTGAAAAAGGTGTGGAGTGCATTTGGGTGCATCATGTTGATCGAATTTGTCGTGTTGAATCGTACTCAAGGAATCTTTGTTATGACGTTCCGACAATAAGTGCCAAAATAACACCATAGAATTCTTGAGGTTGGGCAATTCTTTAATTGTGTTCAATATATATGGTTCAAGACGCGATTGTCATGATTCATGAGAAGAGAGTGTTTAAGTGATAGTATTCATACGAGGGGGTTGCCGAGTACAAAGACCCTCTAAATGCATTTGGTTTGGCCCCGCGAGAAAAAAAATTTGAGTTCAGGTTCTACCCGACCCGTGAGAGGCCTAATTAGAGCGTTCATCAAGGAAGCTGTGGCAACGGAGTGGAATACATTTGGTAGCATCATGTTTATCGACATTGTCATGTTGTCTAATCGAATCATACTTTTTGATAGCAATATTTGTCATGGCGTTCCCACAAAAGGTGTCAAAATAATACCACGAAATTCAGCGGGTTGGGTAACGCTCTAATTATCGTTAATATATGTAGTTCGAGACGCAATTCTCGTGATTCATGAGAAGAGAGTGTTTAAGTGAGAGTATTCATATGAGGGGGTTGCGGAGTGGGAAAGCCCTATAAATATGTGGAAAACCCATAAGTTAAGAGAATATTAAAAGAGATGTATTGCTCTATTCAAATAAGAGTACAAGTATGTTGTGTAAATATGAGTAGGTTACAACGGTGGAATTCCTTCTCTATTTATGGGATATTGAGTGTAGTTTAGGGGTGTGGCAACTTGACCTCCCTTAATAGTGGGGGAGGCGCGTTCATTAATGATGTCTCGTGGGGAGATAGATCTTTTGACAGTGTTTAATGCGGGTTGCCTGTGGCTTAAAAATAGTCGTGCTAATAAGCTAATTATGATCGTCATTTCTTTATTGCACGCGTGAGTTATCTAAGTGGTCTATGAAGACGTCTGACACCATTTATATCCTCTCTCATGCGAGACAACAGCTACACAAGGCGATATTAGGTCCTTGGGTGAAGAGGTGGTTGAGAGACCTTAGTGCGAGGGGCTTTTTCGAAGCGTTATTTGGTCTTGTCGTGGTATATGATATTTTACATGCCTGATATATTTATGCATTATCCCGTATGTTTCAAAAATTATTAATCATGTACTATTTATTTTCTTTTTATAAGAAAAAGAAATATATTGATGGAGTACAAGGGGTACTCATCCCATAGAAACATTACAAATCCAGAAAACAACTACATCCTCAGACAAATCAACTATATTAATATTGTATTATAAGCTTTGTTCATATTAGTTCATTGTGAATCCGATGTCTAAGAGAAAATGGAAGTGGATCAAATCAATGTTGACGAGCTTTTTAGGCTTTTGTAATCGGTTCTTATGATTTTTACTCATGGATGTCGCGATTTAAGGAGAAATTCAAAATGATATTCCAATGATGTCGATTTTAAGGTTTGTTCCATAGTAGTTTTCAATCGGATTTGTGTATGAATCAACTCTTTTTTTTGGTCCTCTAAGCTAAAATCCTTCAATTTCAATCGGAATAGCCCTCAAGTTTATTATGACCTTTCGTGATTTAAATCTTTGGAATGAAGGTTTGTAAAACAAATTCTGTAACGCCCTAGAGGATCTTAGGGTTATATTAATCATAATAACACGAAATTACTACAAATAACACGACATTCTTATAAAAGCAATCGTTTACGTCATCACAACGATATTCAAAATACAGACACACTAGTTTGAGAATCACACACCCTGAAACAACGTTTAAGGAAACAAACGTGACAATACACAATGTTTCTAGAACCCTGACAAGGTGATTGTTAGCACGGCTATACATAACATAGACCTGGTGGTAGACTTCTTAATCTCCCTCGACTGTCTCTTCAGTTGCTGCACATGGATCAGGACCTAAAGCTTCAAGGAAGGAAAAATAATAATTTATGACCCAAAACTCTCAGTGAATGTTCATATGTGTGTGCGAGTGTTGCATTTTCTTTCATTGACTTTCTTTTGAAAAAAGTTTAATAAAGGAACTTTGACGCATACAAATGTCATACAATAGATCGTGAAATCACAAGCATTCGTAGTTTAACAAAAACCTTAAACAAAAGAACGGATTCACATTTGATGATCGGTGTCCACGTTATTCTGCTAATGCAGCCCACTTTATCACCTCATTACAGTACTCCTTATCTCCTCATTCAAGGCGCGACCTTGGAATCAAGAACGTATGTCATGGTACATACGAAAATCTTACGACCCAACAAAGACACAACCTCCTCTTAATATGTCTGAGAGTGAATAGGCCCATGGGGACAAAAGGTCCTACCGGCAAGTCCGCCGCCGCCCGACGGTACCCCCTGCACTCCCACACCGAACACTTGATCCAGTATACTCAATTCCGAATACAACCGAACGGGACACCATTCATCATATCGATTCCAATCATTTAAATCAATTAACCAATGTGCGGTTAACTTGCTTTGATAAAACATGACAATTTAGATACCTAATTTACAAAAACTTTATTTCACGAAATAAACATTTTAGAAACAACTTTTTTGAAGAAGTGACAGTTCAATATGCAGAGCGTCTTGGACACATATATATTAATATAGATATACATACACGCATTCCTTCCAGTTTTAAAAATAATAGAATTTAGGAACACTCACCTGAAATACAACTATAAAAAAGAAGGAGAACAAATACGCGACGACGTCTAGTTGTAATCACCTAAAAAGTCAAAAAAAATATCACTAAATACTAGTCATATTTAACCCCTAAGATAAATCAAATAGATCGCTAACATAAATCAAATATATCCCTTATTATTCTAGTGGTTCATAATAACTTGTCGTATGCAAGTTTCATTAATCACATTTTTGTTTCTAATGATGATATTAATTATTGGTGAGTTTTTGTTAACTCCTTAGGCTAATATACAAAAAAAAATGATATTTCATAAAATTCCTAGCTGCAGTATATTGTAGCCTTTGAAGTTGCACTAATTAGTAATTACCATTCAACTTCAATTACTAATTTAATTAAAGTGTGTAACTAATAGGGCTCTACTAATTACAACTTTAAACCTTGCAAAGAGCCTGATCACGCATCTACCTAGCTATACATACATCTTTAAGTTTTATACAATTTATCTATGTACATATGAGTTCCATTTAACATTATACTAAGCCACTCTCACAAATCTTCACTGCCCTTGTGTCGTGGGCGCAGGCGTTGCCCCTCTTGTCAGACGACGCCTCGCGCTGGTACCTAACAGCAAGGGCGGACGGCGCCTTACGTCGGCGCCCATGACACCATTTTGAAGACCCGATCGAAGACCTTTCGGAAGTCCCTTCGTGGGCAAGGAGTTAGATCCTTCGTGGCATAGTTGCCGGCATGTAATTGGGTGGGATCCGAGTCCTATATAAGACTAAGGCAAAGTCCTAGTCGAAGTATGGGGCGCCTGCGTCCCACCCAAGTAGTTAGCAGTTTTGCATAGTCCCTTGCTGACGGGATTATTTATTTTAGTTAAATCGTATGTAGGGAGAAGAGAGTTGAAAGTTGAAAGCAAGAATTGTAATAGATAATTGTTATTCAAGCAATAAAAGCTCTTGTACCTTACCCGACAATTCCTATTTATTGTTGTTAGATAAATGGTTGCCACGATATTGATTTGAGTTCAAGTTGTTCCTCTAAAATGTTCGTAAGGGATGGAATTGCGACGATCAATGAAAGAGAAGGCGGAAGTAGCTTGAGTAAGAGCTACCAGCCGCACGGTGCTCCTTTAATCGATTAACCTAAAGTTACCCTGTGATAAGTGGTATCAGAGCCTCGACTCGTGATCCATCGGGTTCGAGGCAGATGTCTAGCATGTCGGTTGCAAGCGGACCGCCCCCAGAGATGGCAAAGAAGTCGGGACAGACGAACTGAGCAAGGCTGGAATCGTTGGAAGAGTTCAGCGACTTAGCCCTAGATAAGATGGAGCATTTCTCGACGGAAATAGTCGAGCTCCACTCCCAAATGCAAGAATGCAGGGAGGCGTGCAAATTTCTCATGGAAGTACTTGGTGATGCTGGTGGGTTGAATGATTTGCGGCAAACGGTAGAGGGACTGACCAATCAAGTAGGAACGATACAGAAAGCGGTGAGCAACGCGCCAGAGAGGGCGCCTAAACCAGTCCCTAGGCAAACTTCGCGAGTTCCAGAACCGCGGAACTATGGGGGCGTGAGGGTTGCCAGAGAAGTAGAGAATTGGCTCTTCGACATGGAACGATATTTTGCGGCCACTCGTGTCGAAGACGAAGAAGAAAAGGTCATCGCAGCCATCATGTATTTGGTCGAAGATGCGAAGTTATGGTGGAGAATGAAATATAGCAATTGGTTGGTGGGACGAACTCGGTTGGATACGTGGGAATGGCTGAAAGAAGCCAACATGCAGTAATTCTTCCCCAAAAACGTAGAGTTTATCACTCGCAAGGCCTTACGAGAACTGAGGCACACGGGTTCCATACGAGATTATGTGAAAACCTTCGTAGGACATATGTTGGATATAAAAGACATGTCGGAGAAGGATAAATTATTCACCATTTTAGAAGGTTTGAAACCGTGGGCTCGACTTGAATTGCAACGACAACGAGTGACCGATTTTGCATCGGCCCAGAGTGCGGCCGAGTGTCTTACTGATATCCCATGGTTCGACCGCGATTGAGAACAAAAGAAGGACGTTTGCGGCGGAATGACGAGTGGACCTACGCGACAAGGTGGTAGAACGTGTCAACCATACACCGAGAAGGGCGGGGGAGATCGACCCACGAATTCCCAAGGTAGTACTTATCGAGCAAAGGTTCCAAATACGGGGACATCACAACCGAAAAATGATGTGATGGTCCCCCACTTGATTCGAGATTTCCCTGAAAAATAATTGTTGAATGCCTTAAGTACGATAGGCGAGTCGGTCACCTCTAGGCCGGGGAGTAACCTCGACATCGATTCAGAAGCGGGCGAAGATCCCTTAGAAGAAGATGATAACCTCGGAGCCCTGATGATACGGTGCGACTCCATCTCGCACGCCGAAGGTAAGGACTCCTCGGTTAAAAAGGGGAGAAGTCCCAAACAACCCAAAAAGAGGACGTTGATGTTTGTGGATGTCAATATTAACGGCACCCCACTAAGGGCGATGATTGACTCGGGGGCCACCCACAATTACCTAGCAAGCACAGAAGTAGGACAGCTCGGGTTAGTCACGGAAAGAGCTATTGGGAGGGTAAAAGAGGTTAACTCACCTGCACAACCAGTGGTCGGGATGTGCGAGGCCGTAAGCCTAAAAATGGGACCTTATGAAGGAAGGCATGACTTGCAGGTGGTCATCATGGACGACTTTAAGCTCATTATCGGGCTAGACTTCATGAGGGATACCAAGTCATTTCCTATGCCACACGCCGACTGTTTTATGATGATGGGGGGCACCCCATGCGTCATACCAATGGTCTTTGAACAAACTTTTGGGAAGAGCCTTTCGGCCTTCCAATTCAAAAAGGGATGCAAGAGGGACGGGCCGTCATTCCTTTGTACCCTTAAATTGGAGGAAACTAAAAAAGTAATTGGGCCTATTCCGGGGCCAGTGAAAATTATATTGAATGAATTTGAGGATGTACTGTCGGACAAGTTGCCTAAAAGATTGTCGCCTTAGCGGACAGTAGATCATGAGATCGAGCTCGTTCCGGGCACTAAGCCGCCGGCTCGGGCACCTTACCGAATGTCCCAACCGGAGATTGAAGAGTTGCAAAAACAACTAAGGGATTTGCTAAATGGTGGTCTGATTCAACCAGGAAAGTCGCCTTACGGTGTGCCTGTCTTATTTCAACAGAAGGCCGATGGGACTCTACGGATGTGTTTCGATTATTGGGCAGTGAATAAACTGACCGTGTAGAATCGGTATCCTATCCCGCTTGGGGCAGACTGTTTTGATAAACTGAGTCGGGCAAAATATTTTACGAAGATGGATTTGTGGTCGGGATATTGGCAAGTTAGGATCAAAGAGGGTATTGAACCAAAGACAACAGCCATTACGAGATATGGAGCTATTGAGTTCTTGATTATGCCCTTTGGTCTCACCAATGCCCCATCGACGTTTTGTACCCTAATGAACCAGGTATTGCAAGGGTTCATTGATGAATTTAATGTCGTGTACCTAGACGACATTGTGATCTACAGCGAAACGTTGGAGCAACACGTGGTCCACCTTAGGAGAGTATTCCTGCGCTTGAGGGAGAACGAACTATATGTGAAACTATCGAAGTGCTCTTTTGCTTAAGCGAGGATTGACTATCTTAGCCACATCATTGAACGGGGGAGGATTCGAATGTACCCCAAAAAGATACAAGCGATAAGAGATTGGCAACCGCCGAAGGATACACACGAACTACGATCATTCCTTGGGTTGGCCAACTATTATCAAAAATTTGTGGAAGGTTATTCGGTTACGGCCAAACCGTTCACTGACTTGTTAAAGAAGTTGGCAGACTTCAAGTGGACGATTCTATGCCAAGCCTCATTTGAAGGGCTAAGGGCAGTGATTACAACGGACCATGTCTTGGCCTACCTCGACATGCAGAAGGCATTCAAAGTTCAGACTGATGCGTCTGACTTTGCACTTGGGGGTGTATTGGTGCAAGAGGGGCACCGGGTAGCCTTCGAAAGTAGGAAGCTAAAAGATGTGGAAACACGTTACTCTGTTCAGGAAAAGGAACTATTAGCAGTAATCCATTGTTTGCGAACATGGAGGCACTACTTATTGGGTTGCCCATTTATCTTGAAAACGGATAATAAGGCGGTGAGTCATTTCTTAACGCAACCAAACTTGACAGGGAAACAAGCAAGATGGCAGGAGCTCCTGTAAGAGTTGAATTTTAACCTCGAGAATAGACTGGGAGCGAATAACCAAGTGGCCGACACCCTTAGTCGTCGGGCCAACTTGGGGAGAATAACGGTAATGACGATAAGTGATGTGACGACATCGATAAAGGATCGACTCCGAGAGCAACTAGTGAACGATCCAGAAACTAAAGTTTTGGTCGAGCTAGCCGAACAGGGAAAGGCTCGACAATTCTAGCTGGATGACGGTCTGCTGAAGACCAAGGGCAATTAGATCTATGTTCCTAAGGGCGGGGATCTTAGGAAGCTTTTAATGATTGAATGTCACGATACGATGTGGGAAGCACACCCCGGGGCGAACGTTGGCGCTTGTCCAGCGGGCGTATTACTTGCCCAAGATGGCGGATGACGTTGAGGCATATGTACCTACTTGGTCTGCCAACATGACAAACTCAATCGTCAGAAAAAGGTCGGTATGTTGCAGCCCCTTATGGTGCCAACATGGCTGTGTGAGAGTGTGTCAATGGATTTCATTTCGGGTTTACCTAAGGCGGGCGACTTGAGGACGATCTTTGTGGTAATCGATCGGTTCTCTCAGTATGCTACTTTCATCCCAGCCCCTAAATACGTTTTGGCAGAAGAGACATCTCAACTCTTCTTTAAGCATATCATGAAGTATTGGGGATTACCGAAGGATATTGTCAGTGACAAGGACTCCTGATTTACTGGCGTATTTTAGATCGAGCTATTTCGGTTGCTTGGCTCAAAACTGAGCATGAGCTCGAGTTTCCACCCGCAGTCTGATGGACAGATGGAACGTTTCAATTGTATGTTGGAAGAATACCTACGCCATTTTGTTCATGGCTCTCAGAAGAGTTGGGTGAAACAGTTAGATGCCGCCCAAATGTGTTTCAACGCCCAAAAGAGCTCGGCCGCCAACCGGAGCTTTTTTGAAATTGTAAATGGGTAGCAGCCCCTTCTCCCACACACCGTAGATTTTGATCCAAATGCAAAGTCCTCTCTTGTTCGCGAGTTCTCAAACGAGTGGGAGTGTAACATTCGTATAGCCCGGGGATACCTAGAAAGGGCCCAACGGTGCATGAAAAAGCATGCGGATCAGCACAGACGGTTCGTTTAATTCCAAGTGGAAGATCTAGTGATGGCAAAGGTCCCAAACCCACGATTATCAAAGGCATCACGAGGCCAAGACCCAAGATTGATGCAAAAATATATTGGACCCTTACCGATCACTAAACGCGTAGGCAAAGTAACCTACTAGGTTACCTTACCTTCGTGGTGCAAGGCACAAAATGTTCTCCACGTAAGACTCCTAAAACCCTATTATGCAGACATGGAGGACGAGGCACACAACCAACCCACCCAGCCCGAGATGAAACTGAAGAATTACAAACGACGAGTGCCGGAAGCACTCCTAAATCACCGAGTGATAACAACGAAAAAAGGCAAAGTTGAGGAATACTTGGTGCAGTGGAAAGGTTGTGGTAGTGAGGAGAACACATGATAACGGGCGAAGACCCTTAAGCCATCACAGAAGCTCATTGTTTCGTTCAAGGCTTCGTTAGTGCCGGGAACGTAGCAAACTTAGGTGGGGGAGAATGTCATGGGCGCAGGCGTCGCCCCGCTTGTCGGACGACGCCTCGCGCTGGCGCCTAGCCGCATGGGTGGACGGCGCCTTACGCCAGCGCCCATGACACCATTTTGAAGACCCGATCAAAGACCCTTCAGAAGTCCCTTCGTGCGCAAGGATTTGGACCCTTCGTGGGCATAGTTTTCGGCATGTAATTGGGTGGGATCTGAGTCCTATATAAGACTAAAGAAAAGTCCTAGTCGAAGTATGGGGCCATGGGTCCCATCCAAGTAGTTAACAGTTTTGCGTAGTCCCTTGCTGACGGGATTATTTATTTTAGTTAAATCGTATGTAGTGAGAAGAGAGTTGAAAGTTGAAAGCAAGCATTGTAATGGATAATTGTTATTTAAGCAATAAAAGCTCTTGTAACCTACCCGACAATTCCTTTTTATTGTTGTTAGATAAATGGTTGCCACGATATTGATTTGAGTTCAAGTTGTTCCTCTAAAACGTTCGTAAGGGACGGAATTGCGACAATCAACGAAAGAGAAGGCGGAATTAAATTGAGTAAGAGCTATCAGCCGCGTGGTGCCCTTTTAATCGTTTAAAATAAAGTTGCCCCGTGACACCTTGTCATTTTTCCACTTCTAATTTAAAAAATCTTACCTAATATAATATAATACTTATCAACAGACCATGTTTCCACTACCGAAGCCACGTTTCATTACCTAGCACTTAGCTATAAGGAGTTAAAGAAAGAAAGTTTCACCCTTCATACCTGATGTGTTTTGGCAGTGAACGAAAAGAAGAAAAAGAAGAGACGAGAAGACTTCTAGTAGAAACGGATACAACCTTATCAGATTAATATATATATATATATATATATATATATATATATATATATATATATTGCGAAATCCCTCAATACAGAGCAATTTTTTTTCTTACTAATTTACCCTTATCAAATCAACAAATTAATCTATCTTATTCCTTTTCCAACTCCATAATTTCACTACTAAAATAACAGAAAATAGGAATATTCTCTAATGATATTCTCTTTCCATGCAAGAAGAAAAATATAATATTATCCAATTCTATATTGTATAAATCTTTTTCATTAAGTAAATTATATCTTCCGCACAAATATTTTCTTTTTGGGTTTTACAATATACTCTTTATCACTACCTTTTTTTTTGTTTATTCTTGAGGACTAAATAATACACCAAAATCTGTGTATTTAAACTCACTCTATCTATTTTTACAAAAAAAAAGTGAAAAAATACTTTGTTTTGAGAATTTAATCTTTCTGATGAATTTTTTTGACATAACTTGTAGTAAAATATTTTATTTTAGTTTATATTTAATTTTAATACAAATGTTAATGTTGTGTGTATATTTATTTTATATCTTAATACACATGTTAATGTTGTATGTATAATGTTAAATAGTTTTAGCTATACGATAATGATAAAATACCAAAATATGACGAAGAGGAATAAAAAAGAAAATACATATTTCAATTTAAGAACTCTGGGAGAAGTTACATGACTTAAAAAATTAAAATAAAAAAGAAATGAAAACTTAAATGTTTAAACGAAAGAAGGAAAGAAAAACTTTCTAAAACTTCATTTCTTTTTTTGTTTACTCTCCTCGTGTAATTAATATAAGTATTTTGTTTATTTTTTTACTAATGACTTATAACTTAATTATTCACAAGATTTATTTACTATTTTATATAATGAAAGATTATCTTTTTATATATAGAGAAAAGATTGTCTTGATTGAGTTTCTATTATTATGTTATACTAATATAAAAATGAGTTGTACAATCAATTTAAAAAGAACAAAATAGTAAATAATGAAAAATTACTCAGTATAGAGCGATTTTACTGTGTATATATCATTTTCCTATATATACACATTATTAATTTGTATTGGGCTTATTTTGAGGGTGGGCTTACCAAATCACTCTAATAGTTTCTAAGGCCCAATTCTTTTTCTATGTACAACTTAATTTAGTAGAAAAACTTTTGTGGCTTAATTACTAAATTTAGTTTGTTTACATTTACTAAATTATGATAATCTAAATAAGCTCTAATAAAATAATACGCGTATGATAGTACGAAAATATTCGCGGTATTACATGATTTTCCACGACTCTTTCATAATTCTCATTCTTCATAGACAGTTTCAAAATAGAGCTTCAGACATGCGGGCTTGCACGTGTGAATGAGGGAAATGATGAAAGAGTTAAAATGAATTAAAACAAAAAAGTAAAAAGAGAAATGAAATAAAAATTTCTAATGTGTTGAAATCAAATCTCATAAAAGAAATACAGAACAGACATAATAAATATTGGTAAATCATCAAAAATGAGAAACGAACTTCCGAAAGTAGGGAAAAATACATAAAACTTCCTTGTTGTTGAAAATAGGCACGAAATATCCTTGTGAGTATAATAATTGTTGATGACATCCTTGTGGTTTCGAAAGTTCGTAGAACACTATTATAATTTCAAATTCCATGCACAAAACTTTAGGTATTTGAAAAGTATATTATACCATTTGTTATGTTTAACAAAAATATCCTTGTTGTTTGAAAATCTGCATGAAACTCTTTTATATATTGTTTTCTAACCTCTACATGAAATCCTATTTTATATTATATACATAATGCACTAATTTATTCCACCTGCCCAATATATATTAAGAAAAACTTGTGGTTAGAAAATTTGTAAAATAACACATTGAAAACTAATAAGCTATATTTCTAAATATGAATATACAGTTTATGAAATAATGGACAATTTAGTCTTCTGATGTAAGAAATGAATAGAGTCGCATGAAAACCATTCACCTTGTGAAAGAATGCAGGAATACTACATAGAAAGAAAATCTCAAAATTGTAGACCGCTTAGAACTAAGTCCGTCACATCGTTTAGCCATAAACTGTGACGTGTTATTTATAGTGTACATGTCTATTTATGTTATAAAACAAAAACAAAAAATCTGAATAACTCTTTCTATTAGTAATGTGCATAGAAAACACAAGAAAAGTGGTCTAGAAAAGGAAAAAAGCAAGGAAAAATATTTGGCGCACCCATTATAATATTTTAGTAATTTAAAGTAAAAAATCAATTGATATTTAAAGGATAAATGGTAAAAGAAAGTTAATTTTACTCTCAAATTTTGGCCAAGTGAGCTGCATCTTCTTAAAGAAGGAGGTACTTTGTACCATTTTGAGTTTAAATGGGGTAATATACCAATTATTTGTTTACATGACAGTAATGCGCATCTTTTAGACATTATAAGGGTGTTGTGCCAAAAACGCATATATACATCAGAAGACCATTATTTAAATGTTCACTAGACGAGTCATCTCGAAATGGTTTATTTTGTCGTTAGTTGTGGGATTAGATATCATTAAATTACAATAATCTTACCTACGAAAGAGTCGTGTATGATTGTACGGAAGTTAAAGGGCAACGTAAATTGTTCAAAAATTGCCTTGAATTAATGAGTTATGTTAGAAATGGTACGAAGGTACGGACGTGCCACGTATATGAGGATCCCATTTAAACCATTACAATAAAATGATATATATATCATGCATATTAAACTTAAAATAGTGGGAATTACAAATGTTTCTTTTTTTCTCGGCAACGTTTTTTTTCTTTACAAATGTCCAGCTACTTTCTGAAAAAATAAAACTTACGACGAGCTTAAAATATTTAGTCAATGAGGGAATTAATGATGATATTTAAATATATAGTGCAACTCTTGGTGATAATACTAAATAACTACAATTTAGAATAAATAAAATAAAAGATAACGAAGGGCGCATAATAATCCTTAATTTGGCAAAAATCGCTACATAAATTAATGACGAGTCTACAAAAGATCTAAATTCTAGATACAATCCTTTTGTTTTTATTCTTTTGGCAAAACCGGAGATGTGTTGCTAGACCTCGCTTTTTATTAAAGGTCCTCGGGCACCATTGGCACTTTAGCTCATCCTTTTGTTCATATAAAACCATTGCTAAACTTGATTTTTCACGGCGCTGTTTGTTCTCTTGTTTTTTGTGGTAAGACTTATGGCCCCCCAAGGCATAGGGGGACCAGAAAATCTTTTTGCACAAATTGCACAAATATATCTTTGGGCCTTGGGCTATCTGTATGATGCTGCTCGCAACAACCATCTCACGATTCTCTTGACTCGAGAGCATCAACAAATAATTTGCTGCATTGTTTGCTTCCTCAATAGCTAGTACTTGTTCAATGGCCCGTAATGCTAGAGTACATCTCTTGTTTGGTGGAAGAAGACGAAATTTCGTCTCCTCTTCGTTTCTTTCAGCTCCCTGATATAAGACAATTGATTGCTGCAGATGATCCATTTGAACTGCATAGAAACCATAAAAGAAAAAAATAAGATTTAGGATATGTAATTGATGGAGCAAATTATGACTTCTGCGAAAAAATTAGTGTCATTATTTGATAGCCATAGGTGAACGCATACAAGCTAAAAATAAGAATGAAGAGAAAATTAAAAGGTATAATTATTAAAATCAAATTAAACTGATGGAGCAAATTCTGATTTTTAGTTTTTTATTTGATCGAACAGCACTAAACACGGTAGAAAATTAGACTTTACCTTGTGAAAGAATGCAAAAACGGTACTTAGAGAAGCAAAAATTATTGAGAAAAATATTCTCAAAAGAAGAAATGAGTACGGAAATCAGAAATGTGAGTTTATGCAAATAAGTATAATGTATATATATATATAGACAATTACACAGGAAGGGGTGGGGATTTAGTGTGAGTAGTAACTAGGGTAAAACAACCAAACAAGAAATGGTAAGTATTCTAGCAGAAAAGGGGAAAACGTTTAAATAGAAAATCTGTAAGAGTTAATGTGTGTTTATCCAAATTTAATTTGTACAGCTCTGTGATTTAAGAGTTAGTAGGTATACCTTGACATTGCATTGATTTAGAAATGCAATTTGTGTGTATGTATGAATATTCGTGAAAGTTTTCTTTCTTTCTTAAATATAATACATATTATCGAGTTGATAATTATGATGAGAAGCGAAGAGAGGAAATATTATCTAATTAATGTATGAGACAACAAACTCTAGCTAGGGAGTAACTAGTAAGTACAAGGCACTTAATTAAGATATTTTTTTGTTTCAATTACAAGAAAACTAAATTTAATCTTGTAAAATAGAATTAAAGATATGCTAATTAATTAATCTTCAAAACAAATTACAAGAACTTTTATATGTTCAGACACTTCATTTAAAAAAAATTGTCGGTAGTTGTCGGGTTAGATAACTATGAATTAGAAGAATCTTATGTACGAGAGAGTCGTGATGATTGTACGACCAAGCCACGTAGTGAACCGTGTACGACTGTACAAACATCTCTTTGTATTAATGAGTTACGTTAAAAATGGTTGGGTACGATTGTACGGAAATGCCACGTATATGAGTGATTACATTTAAATCTTTATCACAATATATATTACGATAAAATAAACCATGTATATTAAGTAGAACTTTACAAATGTCCGTTTCTTTACCAGCAATAAAATTTTGACAAATGTCCCATTACTTACTGAAAAAATAAAGTTTAGGTCAAGCATAAAATATTTAGTCACTAGAGCAGTGTTTAGGGTTTACTCCATTCGACTTGGCTTCCGGGCGTGTGTGACAATTAAAAGATATATTTCCTAACTTATCCCTGTAAAATTTTAAAAGAATACATAAAATCATAACTACAATAACAATTATGTGATTTATTATTTAGTTTTCATCAAAAAGAAAAACAAAGTAATCATGACTTTTAACTATCTAATATTGTTCGTTGAGGAAATTTTCATGTTAGCGCTTGTTTCAAATTTACTGTATCTCCGTAGGTGATTTATGCCATGGTCTGTTGTGTTGAGCTCTGAGGTATAGGCTATTTACTGTTTTCATTTTGTAGTTTATTACGTATAATGTGTATTTTGCAGTGTGATTTTTTAGGTGATTTATTTTCAAAATGTGTCGAAGTGCAGTTTGTATATCAGGTGTATATATGTAATGTGTTATTTTAAGAGATTTACTCTTACAACCCATATTAGTAGTGTAAGTTTTATTTGTAGTTTATAAATTTTTAGGTGTTTAATTTGAAGTGCACTATGCATTTTGTAGGTAATATTGATGTAATGTGTGTTTGGTGTACGTGCATTCTCATGTTAACGCAAAGTTTCACGTTATTGTGGTAGGCTAGATACAGTCGTAATTTTTTAGGTAAGTGTAATGTGTATTTTTATATGACTTATTTGATGTAAGTGCTTTTGGGCGAAGTGGGGTAACGTTTAGGTGTATTTGTATCTTTTAAGGTAATTTAGGTGTAGTGCGCCAATTAAGGTGATTTAGGTGTAATACGTGGGTCAACAGTAATATCTGTGTCACTATTTATCTTTTTTTGTTGCTATTGATGATTGACCATATTAGGTAGATGGGTGGGTGAGGCAGGGTTGACAGGTAATAATTAAGTGGACCCACAATTTGAATAGATTCGATGTAAATTAACTTTTTACTTTTTCAGACAATACCTCCTCCAATATTGAAATAGTCGCATCACATCTCTATATAGAAAAAAATATTAAGCATATGATGACATGAAATTAGCTCATTGGACATTAAATCAAAATTAGAAAATTTATTCTATGTCTTATGTTAAAAACCCACATTATTCTCCATATATATATATATATATATATATATATATATATATACACAATGAAATATTATTCTCCATATATATATATATATATATATATATATATATATATACAATGAAACGCCTGCGTATAATAAGCATGTTTTGGGGGGAGGATGGTGCAACTATGTCAAAATCGTTAGGGGTCACTAATGTACTAGTTTCCTAAATTGAAATGGGGAAATTTGCCTATTCCTTTTTACAGGGTAGAATACAAATCTATTATGTCAGGAGGGCTAATATACGTATTTCTTGTATTACATAGGAGTCATTTTTTTTTATTCTTTTTTAAGAAAAAAGTACTATTCCTACTTCCTATGCTACAAAGGCTACAATGTCATTGTCTCTTTATTTTGTTAAAAATGTCAACATCCAGGCTAAACTTTGGATAGTTATTACCATAAATATGAGTCCCATGAAAATTGGATAAATAGCATAAAATATGTATGTGTTTTGATATCGACTTTATAACACATGGGTTTTCTGCCAATTACAGATAATTAACACAAGGATATCTTTGGCTCCTTTGTCTAAAAATTACCAAAATTAACTAGGTAGCCAGTGGTATCTTATCTTAGAAAATCAGTATGTTCATGTATAATATATCGTCGGGCCAATAACACTTTGCACCCTGGAAAAGACAGTTTTTGACACATTGCACCCTTAAATTAAAATGTCACCACATTGCACCCTCAAATTGAAATACCACCACATTGTAGTCTTAAAATTATTTTTTTATACTTTGAATCCCCCTTGGGGTATTGGTGTTTTACAAGGACAAAATAGTATTTTCTACTTTTTTCTAACAATAAAAAATAAAAAATTGTTGAACCTAAAAAAAAGGGCAAAATCGAAGAAATAGACAAACACAAGTTAAATTAATTAAATTAAAAAGCCACCACCACCGTCGTAGCGCCACCACCAAATGATGAGTCGCCAATTCAACAATAAACCCCTAATGGTCATCTGTGCATCCTCATGCCTCGGTCGTGAATTCTATATCAATGTAGCAAGTGTGAGCTGCTGGTCATAGTTGCGGTGCCTCGAATCGAACAACTACAATTGCTCTGAGACGAAATCAAAAATCTTCACAAGCAGAGCTGAGCCAGTGGCCGTTGAGCTCCACTATAGCTCAATCGGAGCTATGCCTGTCAGAAGTCTAGTAGGACCTGGACCCAAACCCGTTCAAAAATCTTTAAAAATAGTTGATCGGGTTCAGGTCATTCTCGCGACGGGATGCAGACCTGGGGGGGTAATCGAATTTTAACCCTAGAGTTTTGCTATTGTTTCCACAGTTTAGATTCTGTAAAATGATTGAGTCCGGGTTCAGGTTGAAACAGGTGTTTCGGGTCCGCGTTAGGGTTTGGACCTGCGAGAAAATTTTAGACTTCGGGTTTTATCCGACCCGTGACAGGCTTAATCAGAGCATTCGTCGAGGCAGCGGTGGAAAATGCATGGAATGATTTTGGAGCATCATGTTGATCGACATTGTCGTGTTTTCTAATCGAGTCAGATTCTTTCTGAATCATACACAAGGAATCTTTGTTATGGTGTTCCCACAATAGGTGCCAAAATAATACCATAGAATTCTTCGAGTTGGGTAATTTTTTAATTGTCTTGAATATATATGGTTCGGGACGCGATTGTCGTGATTCATGAGAAGAGGGTGTTTAAGTGATAGTATTGATACGAGGGGGTCGCAGAGTGAAGACCCTCTAAATGCATTTGGTCCGGACCCGCGAGAAAAAAAAATTGAGTTTGGGTTCTACCCGACCTGTGAGAAGCCTAAATGGAGCATTCATCGAGGCAACGTATAAAATGCATTTGGGAGCAGCATGTTGATTGGCATTGTCGTCATGCCAAATCGAGTCATATTCTCTATGAATCATCATCAAGGAATCTTTGTTATGGCGTTCTCACAAAAGGTGCCAAAATAATACCACATAATTCTTTGAGTTGGGTAACACTCTAATTAGCGTGAATATATGTGGTTTGGGACGCGATTCTGGTGATTCATGAGAAGATAGTATTTAAGTGATAATATTCGTTTTTTTTTTTGATCAAGCAAATAAATTCAAGAAAATGAAGCACAAGGGGTGCTTCAACCCCTTACAAGATACACCTAATCTTTCCAAGCCAAACAATTTCAAGGATTAACACACCAATCGTAAAAGGAAAACGGAAAAAACTTAAGATTTACATTAGCCCAACTCCATGATTTCGCTTGAATAAGCTCAAATGTTCTAGTTGAGTTAAATGATTCCCCATGGAAAATAACTCTATTTCTCGTCATCCACACCATCCATACCACAATGCACCACATACCTCTCCAGAAACGTTTGTAGGTTGGTGACTTAGCGAGACCCATATGCGCATACATGTGAGTGATAGGATCCAATGGTAGAGCAAGGGAGAAGCCGAGCCACCTATAGACTTGCATCCAAATCTCGTGAGAAGTCTCGCAACCAAAAAAGAGATGGCAAGAAGTTTCAGCTGTGTTGTTGCAAAGGCAGCATCTATCTTGATTAATTAACGTGCCCACTCCTCTTCTTATCAAGTTATCTTTGGTAGGAATACGATTAAGAAGCAAGCGCCAAGCAAAGAAACACACTTTCAGGGGGGCTAATATTCGTACGAGGGGGTTGTGGAGTATGAAGGCCCTCTAAATATATGGAATAACAAAAATATAAGAGAATATTAAAACTTAAAAGAGATGTATTGCTCTATTGAAATAAGTGTACAAGTATGTTGTGTAAATCTGAGTTCGTTCCAACAATGCAATTTTTTTCTCCATTTATAGGATCTTGAATGTAGTTTATGAGTGTGGCAACTTGACCTCCTTTAATAGCGGGGGAGGCGCGTCCATTAATGATGTCACGTGGGGAGATAGATCTATTGACAGTGTTTAATGCGGGTCGCTAGTGGCTTAAAAATGATCATGCCAATAAGTTGATTATGATCGTCATTCCTTTATTGCACGCGTGACTTATATAAGTGGGCTATGAAGACATCTCACACCATTTCTAGCCTCTCTCTTGCGAGACAGTAGCTACACAAGGCGATGTTAGGTCCTCAAGTGAAGAGGTGGTTGAGAGACCTTAGCGCGAGGGGCTTTTTTCGAAGCGCCTTATTTGGTCTTGTCGTGGTATTTGATATTTTACATGCCTGATATATTTATGCGTTCTTTTTAGGCTTTTGTAAGCGGTTCTTATTATTTTTACTCATGGATGTCGCGATTTAAGGAGAAATTCAAAATTATATTCCAATGATGTTGATTTTAAGGTTTGTTCCATATATATAATAATTTTCAATAGGATTTGTGTATGAATCAACTTCTCTTTTTTTTGTCTTCTAAGCTAAAATCCTCCAATTATGACCTTTCGTGATTTAAATCTTTCGAAGGAAGGTTTGAATTTTTTTTTTGATTTTCCACGACTCTTACGAAAATGATGAAAGAGTTAAAATGTATTAAAATAAAAGAGTAAAAAGGGAATTGAAATAAAAAATTCTAATGTGTTGAAATCAAATCTCATAAAAGAAATACAGAACATATACATAATAAATATTGGTCAATCATCGAAAAGGAGAAAAGAATTCCCGAAAGTAGGGGAAAATACATGAAACTTCCTTGTGGTTGAAAATACGCACGAAATATCCATGTGAGTTTAATAATTGTTGATGACATCCTTGTGGTTTCGGAAGTTTTTAGAACACTGTTATAATTTCAAAATCCATGCACAAACTTTATGTATTTGAAAAGTATATTATACCATTTGAAATGTTTAACACAAATATCCTTGTTGTTTGAAAATCTCCATGAAACTATTTTATAAATTGTTTTCTAAACTCTACACAAAATCCTATTTTTTATTATAAACATAATGCACTAATTTATTCCACCTGCCCAATATATATTAAGAAAAACTTGTGGTTAGAAAATTTGTAAAATAACACATTGAAAACTAATAAGCTATATTTCTAAATATGAATATACAGTTTATGAAATAATGGACAATTTAGTCTTCTGGTGTAAGAAATGAATAGAGTTGCATGAAAGCCATTCACCTTGTGAAAGAATGCAGGAATACTACATAGAAAGAAAATCTCAAAATTGTAGACCGCTTAGAACTAAGTCCGTCACATCGTTTAGCCATAAACTATGAAGTGTTATTTATAGTGTACATGTCTATTTATGTTATAAAACAAAAACAAAAAATATGAATAACTCTTTCTATTAGTAATGTGCATAGAAAACACAAGAAAAGTGGTCTAGAAATGGAAAAAAGCAAGGAAAAATATTTGGCGCACCCATTATAATATTTTAGTAATTTAAAGTAAAAAATCAATTGATATTTAAAGGATAAATGGTAAAAGAAAGTTAATTCTACTCTCAAATTTTGGCCAAGTGAGCTGCATCTTCTTAAAGAAGGAGGTACTTTGTACCATTTTGAGTTTGTATGGGGTAATATACCAATTATTTGTTTACAGGACAGTAATGCGCATCTTTTAGACATTATAAGGGTGTTGTGCCAAAAACGCATATATACATCAGAAGACCATTATTTAAATGTTCACTAGACGCGTCATCTCGAAATGGTTTATTTTGTCGTTAGTTGTGGGATTAGATATCATTAAATTACAATAATCTTACCTACGAAAGAGTCGTGTATGATTGTACGGAAGTTAAAGGGCAACGTAAATTGTTCAAAAATTGCCTTGAATTAATGAGTTATGTTAGAAATGGTACGAAGGTACGGACGTGCCACGTATATGAGGATCCCATTTAAACCATTACAATAAAATGATATATATATCATGCATATTAAACTTAAAATAGTGGGAATTACAAATGTTTCTTTTTTTCTCGGCAACGTTTTTTTTCTTTACAAATGTCCAGCTACTTTCTGAAAAAATAAAACTTACGACGAGCTTAAAATATTTAGTCAATGAGGGAATTAATGATGATATTTAAATATATAGTGCAACTCTTGGTGATAATACTAAATAACTACAATTTAGAATAAATAAAATAAAAGATAACGAAGGGCTATTAATAATCCTTAATTTGGCAAAAATCGCTACATAAATTAATGACGAGTCTACAAAAGATCTAAATTCTAGATACAATCCTTTTGTTTTTATTCTTTTGGCAAAACCGGAGATGTGTTGCTAGACCTCGCTTTTTATTAAAGGTCCTCGGGCACCATTGGCACTTTAGCTCATCCTTTTGTTCATATAAAACCATTGCTAAACTTGATTTTTCACGGCGCTGTTTGTTCTCTTGTTTTTTGTGGTAAGACTTATGGCCCCCCAAGGCATAGGGGGACCAGAAAATCTTTTTGCACAAATTGCACAAATATATCTTTGGGCCTTGGGCTATCTGTATGATGCTGCTCGCAACAACCATCTCACGATTCTCTTGACTCGAGAGCATCAACAAATAATTTGCTGCATTGTTTGCTTCCTCAATAGCTAGTACTTGTTCAATGGCCCGTAATGCTAGAGTACATCTCTTGTTTGGTGGAAGAAGACGAAATTTCGTCTCCTCTTCGTTTCTTTCAGCTCCCTGATATAAGACAATTGATTGCTGCAGATGATCCATTTGAACTGCATAGAAACCATAAAAGAAAAAAATAAGATTTAGGATATGTAATTGATGGAGCAAATTATGACTTCTGCGAAAAAATTAGTGTCATTATTTGATAGCCATAGGTGAACGCATACAAGCTAAAAATAAGAATGAAGAGAAAATTAAAAGGTATAATTATTAAAATCAAATTAAACTGATGGAGCAAATTCTGATTTTTAGTTTTTTATTTGATCGAACAGCACTAAACACGGTAGAAAATTAGACTTTACCTTGTGAAAGAATGCAAAAACGGTACTTAGAGAAGCAAAAATTATTGAGAAAAATATTCTCAAAAGAAGAAATGAGTACGGAAATCAGAAATGTGAGTTTATGCAAATAAGTATAATGTATATATATATATAGACAATTACACAGGAAGGGGTGGGGATTTAGTGTGAGTAGTAACTAGGGTAAAACAACCAAACAAGAAATGGTAAGTATTCTAGCAGAAAAGGGGAAAACGTTTAAATAGAAAATCTGTAAGAGTTAATGTGTGTTTATCCAAATTTAATTTGTACAGCTCTGTGATTTAAGAGTTAGTAGGTATACCTTGACATTGCATTGATTTAGAAATGCAATTTGTGTGTATGTATGAATATTCGTGAAAGTTTTTTTCTTTCTTAAATATAATACATATTATCGAGTTGATAATTATGATGAGAAGCGAAGAGAGGAAATATTATCTAATTAATGTATGAGACAACAAACTCTAGCTAGGGAGTAAGTACAAGGCACTTAATTAAGATTTTTTTTTGTTTCAATTACAAGAAAACTAAATTTAATCTTGTAAAATAGAATTAAAGATATGCTAATTAATCTTCAAAACAAATTACAAGAACTTTTATATGTTCAGACACTTCATTTAAAAAAATTTGCCGGTAGTTGTCGGGTTAGATAACTATGAATTAGAAGAATCTTATGTACGAGAGAGTCGTGATGATTGTACGACCAAGCCACGTAGTGAACCGTGTACGACTGTACAAACATCTCTTTGTATTAATGAGTTACGTTAAAAATGGTTGTGTACGATTGTACGGAAATGCCACGTATATGAGTTATTACATTTAAATCTTTATCACAATATATATTACGATAAAATAAACCATGTATATTAAGTAGAACTTTACAAATGTCCGTTTCTTTACCAGCAATAAAATTTTGACAAATGTCCCATTACTTACTGAAAAAATAAAGTTTAGGTCAAGCATAAAATATTTAGTCACTAGAGCAGTGTTTAGGGTTTACTCCATTCGACTTGGCTTCCGGGCGTGTGTGACAATTAAAAGATATATTTCCTAACTTATCCCTGTAAAATTTTAAAAGAATACATAAAATCATAACTACAATAACAATTATGTGATTTATTATTTAGTTTTCATCAAAAAGAAAAACAAAGTAATCATGACTTTTAACTATCTAATATTGTTCGTTGAGGAAATTTACATGTTAGCGCTTGTTTCAAATTTACTGTATCTCCGTAGGTGATTTATGCCATGGTCTGTTGTGTTGAGCTCTGAGGTATAGGCTATTTACTGTTTTCATTTTGTAGTTAATTACGTATAATGTGTATTTTGCAGTATGATTTTTTAGGTGATTTATTTTCAAAATGTGTCGAAGTGCAGTTTGTATATCAGGTGTATATATGTAATGTGTTATTTTAAGAGATTTACTCTTACAACCTATATTAGTAGTGTAAGTTTTATTTGTAGTTTATAAATTTTTAGGTGTTTAATTTGAAGTGCACTATGCATTTTGTAGGTAATATTGATGTAATGTGTGTTTGGTGTACGTGCATTCTCATGTTAACGCAAAGTTTCACGTTATTGTGGTAGGCTAGATACAGTCGTAATTTTTTAGGTAAGTGTAATGTGTATTTTTATATGACTTATTTGATGTAAGTGCTTTTGGGCGAAGTGGGGTAACGTTTAGGTGTATTTGTATCTTTTAAGGTAATTTAGGTGTAGTGCGCCAATTAAGGTGATTTAGGTGTAATCCGTGGGTCAGCAGTAATACATGTGTCACTATTTATCTTGTTTTGTTGCTATTGATGATTGACCATATTAGGTAGATGGGTGGGTGAGGCAGGGTTGACAGGTAATAATTAAGTGGACCCACAATTTGAATAGATTCGATGTAAATTAACTTTTTACTTTTTCAGACAATACCTCCTCCAATATTGAAATAGTCGCATCACATCTCTATATGGAAAAAAATAGTAAGCATATGATGACATGAAATTAGCTCATTAGACATTAAATCAAAATTAGAAAATTTATTCTATGTCTTATGTTAAAAACCCACATTATTCTCCATATATATATATATATATATATATATATATAATGAAATATTATTCTCCATATATATATATATATATATATATATATATATATATATATACAATGAAACGCCTGCGTATAATAAGCATGTTTTGGGGGGAGGATGGTGCAACTATGTCAAAATCGTTAGGGGTCACTAATGTACTAGTTTCCTAAATTGAAATGGGGAAATTTGCCTATTCCTTTTTACAGGGTAGAATACAAATCTATTATGTCAGGAGGGCTAATATACATATTTCTTGTATTACATAGGAGTAATTTTTTTTATTCTTTTTTTAGAAAAAAGTACTATTCCTAATTCCTATGCTACAAAGGCTACAATGTCATTGTCTCTTTATTTTGTTAAAAATGTCAACATCCAGGCTAAAGTTTGGATAATTATTACCATAAATATGAGTCCCATGAAAATTGGATAAATAGCAGAAAATATGTATGTGTTTTGACATCCACTTTATAACACATGGGTTTTCTGCCAATTACAGATAACACAAGGATATCTTTGGCTCCTTTGTCTAAAAATTACCAAAATTAACTAGGTAGTCAGTGGTATCTTGTCTTAGAAAATCAGTATGTTCATGTATAATATATAGTCGGGTCAATAACACTTTGCACCTCTGAAAAGACAGTTTTTGACACATTGCACCCTTAAATTAAAATGTCACCACATTGCACCCTCAAATTGAAATACCACCACATTGTAGTCTTAAAATTATTTTTTTATACTTTGAATCCCCCTTGGGTATTGGTGTTTTACAAGGACAAAATAGTCTTTTCTACTTTTTCTAACAATAAAAAATAAAAAAATGTTGAACCTAAAAAAAAAGGGCAAAATCGAAGAAATAGACAAACACAAGTTAAATTAATTAAATTAAAAAGCCACCACCACCGTCGTAGCGCCACCACCAAATGATGAGTCGCCAATTCAACAATAAACCCATAATGGTCATTTGTGCATCCTCATGCCTCGGCCGTGAATTCTATATCAACGTAGCAAGTGTGAGCTGCTGATCATAGTTGCGGCGCCTCGAATCGAACAACTACAATTGCTCTGAGACGAAATCAAAACTCTTCATAAGCAGAGCTAAGCCAGTGGTCGTTGAGCTCCACTCCAGCTCAATCGGAGCTAAGCCTGTCACAAGTCTAGTAGGACCTGGACCCAAACCCGTTCAAAAATCTTTAAAAATAGTTGATCGGGTTCAAGTCATTCTCACGACGGGATGCAGACCCCCAAGAATGGTAATCGAATTTTAACCCTAGAGTTCTGCTATTGTTTCCACAGTTCGGGTTCTGTAAAATGATTGAGTCCGGGTTCGGGTTGAAACAAGTATTTCGGGTCCGCGTTAGGGTTTGGACCTGCGAGAAAATTTTAGAGTTCGGGTTTTATTCGACCCGTGACAGGCTTAATCAGAGCATTCGTCGAGGCAGCGGTGGAAATGCGTGGAATGATTTTGGAGCATCATGTTGATCGACATTGTCATGTTGTCTAATCAAGTCAGATTCTTTCTGAATCATACACAAGGAATCTTTGTTATGGTGTTCCCACAATAGGTGCCAAAATAATACCATAGAATTCTTCGAGTTGGGTAATTTTTAATTGTCTTGAATATATATGGTTCGGGACGCGATTGTCGTGATTCATGAGAAGAGGGTGTTTAAGTGATAGTATTCATACGAGGGGGTCACAGAGTATAAAGACCCTCTAAATACATTTGGTTCGAACCCGCGAAAAAAAAAATTGAGTTTGGGTTCTACCCGACCTGTGAGAGGCCTAAATGGAGCATTCGTCGAGGCAACGTATAAAATGCATTTGGGAGCATCATGTTGATTGGCATTGTCGTCATGCCAAATCGAGTCATATTCTCTATGAATCATCATCAAGGAATCTTTGTTATGGCGTTCCTACAAAAGGTGCCAAAATAATACCACATAATTCTTCGAGTTGGGTAACACTCTAATTATCGTGAATATATGTGGTTCGGGACGCGATTCTCGTGATTCATGAGAAGAGAGTGTTTAAGTGATAATATTCGTACGAGGGGGTTGCGGAGTACGAAGGCCCTCTAAATATATGGAGTAACAAAAATATAAGAGAATATTAAAACTTAAAAGAGATGTATTGCTCCATTAAAATAAGAGTACAAGTATGTTGTGTAAATCTGAGTTCGTTCCAACGATGCAATTTTTTCTCTATTTATAGGATCTTGAGTGTAGTTATAAGTGTGGCAACTTGACCTCCTTTAATAGCGGGGGAGGCGCGTCCATTAATGATGTCTCGTGGGGAGATAGATATTTTGACAGTGTTTAATGCGGGTCGCTATTGGCTTAAAAATGATCATGCCAAAAAGATATTAGTTATGATCGTCATTCCTTTATTGCACGCGTGACTTATCTAAGTGGGCTATGAAGACATCTCACGCCATTTATAGCCTCTCTCGTGCGAGACAGTAGCTACACAAGGCGATGTTAGGTCCTCGGGTGAAGAGGTGGTTGAGAGACCTTAGCGCGAGGGGCTTTTTCCGAAGCGCCTTATTTGGTCTTGTCGTGGAATTTGATATTTTACATGCCTGATATATTTATGCGTTCTGAAAGTGCAGGTATTCTGTCAATGTTAGTTTAACATTGAGAAGTCAATGTTAGAGTAACATTGCTGGAGCAGAATCCGATTTACAATCTTGATTATATTCTTTATTATTGTTTTGTCTTATTCATTTAACTAACTGAGTTCCACAGTTGTAATTGTCTTTGATTATTATTCAGAAAACAAACTTATCATAGGTTGGACGCTCAAGTTTCCTAGAAGGAAAGTTTCCTTAATTAAGCAAACCGCTCCACAAGGAAAGATGAGTTCGAGTGGAACTAGGAATGCTTTCCAAGATCAAGTCCTGAATTGAAGAAGGAGTCTTTCTTTAGTTAGATAACTAACGAAGGAACTATTATTCGAGAAGGAAACAAGGAGAATTACCAACCGTGTACAACACACCTTGAAGTCCAAGATCAAGAACATATATATAGGTGTGAAGTGCATCAAGACAAACACGAGACAAGAGCAAATCAATCCGAGAGATTAATTTACAGTTGTTGAGTGTTGTCTTGCTTTAGCAAAGTTTGTGAGTTGTTAGAATAGATCTAAGAGTGAGGAGCTTTTAGAGATAGTCGAAGCAATTCTTGTGTGCTTTGCTTAGTTCGATTAATTTTAGAGTGAGGAGCTTGAAAATTGAGAGAACGACTTTTGTTAAAACCTTAATGGGTTATTTTGCCTACGGCTCGGAAGTTAATATAACTTTGTATTCACTTATTAAACTTGGTGTTTGTTTATTCCGCTGCACTATTACTCTGGTCTGTTGTTAAATTAACATCGCTGAGTTAACAACGTACTAATCTGCTGTTAACACTTCAGTGTTAAGTTAACAACAACATTGTATCAACCCGATCCACAATTTCAATTGGTATCAGAGTCAAGCACCAACTTCACCGGTGTTTGGCGTTGATACGACAAGATGGACAACTCCAATCCCAATACCAGCAGGTTGTCGGTATTAGAGGGTCCCACAACTATGCCTACTGGAAGATAAGACTCAGAGTCCATATCAAATCCATCGACCTAAGAGCTTGGGACGCAGTACTAAAAGGATACACCATCCCCTACTTGCCAAGAGATGGAGATGCTGATCTGGTACCTAAGCCAAGAGGACAATGGACAGCCAACGAGATTGCTCTCTACAACTTCAATGAAAAGGCTCTTAATGCTATTTTTAGCTGGGTAGGTAATCATATTTTCAAACTTATTCAAACTTGTACTACTACTAAAGCTGCATGGGAAGTTCTTGAATTACATTGTGAGGGTGATGTGGCTGTGAGGGACTCTAAATATAGAAAACTTTTGAGGGACTTTGAGAAGATAGAGATGGGTGAGGATGAAATCATTGATAGCTATTTTGAGAAACTTCTAGATATTGCTAATCAGTGTCAAAACTTAGGTTTTACCATCCCAAATCAAACCATGGTCTATAAAGCTTTTAGAACATTATCTTCAAAGTTCACTGTCAAAAGAATTGCTATGAATGAGTCTAGAGATCTTGCCAACATGGACTTCCAAACATTGATGAACACTCTAAAAGAATTTGAACTAGAATTCCTAGGAAAGTCCAGTAAACAACTTGCTTTAGCCTTACTAGGTACTAGCTCAGATTCTACAGGGAGTGATGAGGATGAATATGAGTTGATCTCTTCTAACTATGGTAACATTACTAGGAAGTTTAGTAAATTGGGTTACAAAGATAAAAATAAAATAAAACAACCTGGTAATGCTGTCCTTGGTTATAAGAAACTGCCCCCAAAGTTTGTAAAGTACATGGCATCTAAGAGCACGCCTCAAGATACTAAGAAATTGAAAGATGTCCAGTGCTATGAATGTAAGGGGTATGGTCACTTTAAACATGAATGTGCTAACACTCTCAGAACAAGAGGGAATTCTCATTAGGTTTGTGTAGATGACTTCAATAAAGCTGACTTCAAATCTGGAACAACTGTCGATGAACAATCAGAGGAAATCAACATTGTTGCGCTTTGCACTCGGATCACCTGGTCAGAAGACTCCAGAAATTGCCAAAGTTCTCAATGTTACTCTAACATTGGAGAACCAACAGCTAAACCGGAAATCTTTTTTGGAGACTGGAACAACCATGATACACAGGTTATCTATGATGTACTCTCTGATTCTGATGATACTAACTTTGATTGTTTTCATGGCTCAGTTGATCTAGAAGATGAGTACTTCAATGAAGAATAAATGTCCCAGAAGGAAATCCTAGATGATCTACATACAACCTTTCTCAGACTTGAGAGAGAGAATGTCAAACTCATGAAGAGTAACAAAGCACTGATGCATGACATTGAATGTTTGAAGAACATGTTGAGACTCTATGAGAGAGACCTTGACAAAGCTGAAGGTAAAGGAGAAACTCAAAAAGGATTCACAGGTCATAGCCAAATGGAATAAAGGTACTTCTAAACTTGATGAGGTACTAAACATGAGTAACACAGGTACATGAGGTCTGGGATTTGTTGAGAAACCTTCCTCTTCTAATGTTAATTCTGCCTATTTAACTACAAGCTTTGTTAAAGAATCTAATAATATGGGTTCTGGAACCATTAACACTGTAAAAAGTAAACCTACTTTTATCTGCCAGTACTGTTTTCAACCAGGCCACATTAAACCATTCTGTAGAAAATTTATAAAAGAATGTGGTAAGAAAACAACCTCTCCGTCCAATGTTAAAACTACAATAGGTTCTGATGTTAGACTAACATTAGGTGCAGGACAGAAAAGTAGGACTTGGATAGAAAAAGCTAAAACCCCTAAGATTAAAGTTGTATGCAATGTTGTTTTCTATGCTGTGTACTCTAACCTCTGAGGTCTTCGATAGTGGATGCTCAAGACACATGACAGGCATCAAAGAAAATCTGAAACAAATGATACCTTTGAATGCTGGAACAGTGACCTATGGAGGAGGCACCAAAGGAAAGATCATTGGCAAGGGGACACTGGATGTTGATGGATTCCCACCCCTGAAGGATGTATTGTTGGTAGATGGGTTAAAGGCAAATCTAATCAGTATCAGTCAGCTATGTGATGATGACTTACTGGTTACATTTGACAAAGTATCTTGTGATGTTTATTATAGTGACAATGTTCTTGTTATGACAGGTACTAGATCCAAAGATAACAGCTACCTAGCCCAGGAGGAAGCAGAATGTTTCCATGCCAAGATTGATGAGGCTTCTATATGGCATAGGAAACTTGGACATGTTCACTACAGAAACCTTGAGAAATTACAGAAAGTTGATGTTGTAAGAGGCTTACCCAAGCTATCTTGTCCAGGTAAGCTTGTGTGTGGTGATTGCCTCAAAGGTAAGCAAACCAGAGCAGTTCATACACCCCTACAGGTACAAAATGCTAACCCTAGATCTAGTAGGTGTTTTGAATTGCTGCACATGGACTTAATGGGTCCAATTGAGGTAAGTAGTCTCAGTGGTAAGAGATATTCCTTTGTGATTGTAGATCACTTCTCTAGATACACTTGGGTAAAATTTCTTAAAGAAAAGTCAGAAGCTTTTGACCAGTTCAAAATTCTTTGTGCTAGTATTAAAAACTTGTACGGATCTACTGTGACTAAGATTAGGTCTGATCATGGTAAAGAATTTGAAAATGCTAGTTTTGATAACTACTGCAATGCTAAAGGTATTTTCCATGAATATTCAGCTCCTAAGACACCTCAGCAGAATGGGATTGCTGAGAGAAAGAACAGGACTCTTCAAGAGATGGCCAGAGTTATGCTCAATGCTAAAGATTTATCCAAAAGACTCTGGGCTGAAGCTTTAACTACTGCTTGTCACATTAGTAACAGGGTGTATCTTAGACCTGGAACAAACATGACTTCTTATGAACTCTTGAAGGGTGTAAAACCAAATGTTGCATATTTTCATGAATTTGGATGTGATTATTATCTGCTTAATGACAGGGATTATCTGAGTAAATTTGATTCTAAAAGTGAAAAATGCATCTTTGTAGGATACTCAGCCAATAGTACTTCATTTACAGTCTACAATCTTCGATTGAAGACAATTCAGGAATCAGTAAATATTGTGTTTGATGATTTCACTCTTGATACAGGTACTGATGACATCTTAGTTCCCAATGTTGAACCAACAGTGGAAACCGAGAATGTTACTCCTGACAATGTTACACCAACATTGGAACCGGAAGCTGGAAACACTGAACAAGAGTCGGGGAACGATGTTAGACTAACACCAGCAAGATCTAATGTTAGACTAACAGCTGAGGATTCTGACTGAGAACATGAAGTTGCCTCTGAACCTAGAAGAGATCCCCCATCTAGGATTCAGAAAGATCATCCAACATCCCAGGTAATAGGTGAACTCACTGAACGGGTAAGGACACGCAACAGAGAAAGACGTGACTATGGAGATATGGTAAAATTGTGTGTCTGTATGAACTTCACTTGTACTATTGATAATGCCTCTTGTTTTGTCTCCACCATAGAACCTAAGAATGTGAATGAAGCCCTTCTTGATAACTTTTGGGTTAATGCCATGCAGGATGAACTATTACAGTTTACTAAGAACAATGTCTGGATACTTGTACCTAGACCACCTAATGTTAATGTAATAGGGACAAAGTGGATATTTAAAAACAAGAGTAATGAGGAAGGAGTTATAGTTAGAAACAAAGCTAGACTAGTTGCTCAGGGGTACACACACGTTGAAGGTGTAGATTTTGATGAGACATTTTCTCTAGTTGCTAGGATTGAATCTATTAAGTTACTTCTAGCCATAGCATGCTGTCTTAAGATAAAACTATACCAAATGGATGTAAAGGGTGCATTTCTGAATGGGCTGATTGATAAGGAAGTATATGTTGAACAGCCTAAGGGATTCACATATCCTATGTACCCCAACCATGTGTACAAGCTTGGAAAGGCCCTGTATGGACTTAAACAAGCACTTAGAGCATGGTATGAAAGGCTTATAAAATTCCTATTAAGTCTTGGCTTTGTTAGATGTGAAGGAGATAGAACACTGTTTGTTTTGAAGAAAGATTCTCATGTATGTATAGCTCAAATATATGTAGATGATATTGTTTTTGGCTCAACTAACAATTCTTTTCTAGAAAAATTTGTTGAATCAATGACATGGCAGTTTGAGATGAGCATGGTGGGAGAATTAACTTTCTTTCTTGGTCTTCAAGTAAAACAAACAGGTAATGGGATTTTCCTAAGTCAGGAAAAGTATGCAAAGAATTTGGTGAAAAGGTTTGAATTGGCAGATTCAAAGCCTTGCAAGACGCCCATGTCTTCATCAGTGAAGATATCCAGGGATGTTAATGGTTCCAATGTTGATCCAACATTGTACCGTTCAATGATAGGAAGTTTACTCTACTTGTCTGCTTCAAGACCTGATATAATGTTCTCTGTTTGTGTATGTGCTAAGTACCAGGCATGTCCAAAGCAGTCACATCTGATTCCTGTGACGAGATTCCTTAGATATATTTCTGGCACCTTGGCCCTTGGTATACGGTATTCTTATGACACTAACACAAATCTTGTAGGTTTCAGTGACTCAGACTGGGCAGGTGACACTGATGACAGAAAGTCTACAAGTGGAGGATGTTTTTATCTGGGGAACAACTTGGTCTCATAGTACAGTAGAAAGCAAAACTGTGTGTCACTCTCCACTACTGAATACGAATACATAGCAGCAGGCAGTTGTGTCACCCAGTTGGTATGGCTTAAACACATGCTACTGGATTATGGGTTAGACAGTGATACCTTACTTATGTTTTGTGATAATCTTAGTGCTATAAGCATCTCTAAGAACCCTGTGCAACATTCCATAACTAAACATATTGATATAAGGCATCACTTTCTGAGAAACATGGTAGAGGACAAGCTCATTGACATTGAACACATTGAAACTAACAATCAGCTTGCTGATATGTTCACTAAACCCTTAGATTCTAAGAGGTTCTTCAGTTTGAGGAATTCTCTTGGCATGTGCATTGTCTAGGGATGTTAGTACACCAGTGTTGACATAACACCATTGTCTAGCACTGGTTATTGGTTGTAGTGTATCTGTAATTCGTTTATGTTTCCTTTCTGCATTCTTCTTTCTTGCATCTTACATCTTTGTTAGAGTTTATGTTGGGTTGTGTGGTTAATCTGTGCAAATAGCTGAATTGACTGGTGGACAGGTACAGTTCAAGAGTTTTGTAAAGTAATAGCTATGTTGTTAGTATGTGAATGTTAACCTAACATCTGGGAGAAGCTGGGGTACACAGAGCTCACTACTCTGATGTTATCCAGTTGTGACTTATCCATGTTAGGTTAGACAAAGCATGAAGAGAAGCTGGGGTACATGATGTTGAGAGCTTCATTGTTATTCAGTTGTGCTTATTTTTGTGTTTTTGTCTATGGCCAAGGTTATGCATGATAGTGATCCTTACTACTGGGGTGCTTTGAAGTTTCGACTGCTTGCATTCAGTAGCATTGTTCACTTGGTATTTCCCTTGTAAACAGGTTGGTAAACAGGTATGAATGAGGAGCTGGGGTGAAGAAGTATATGATAAATGTATTGTCTTCATTCGGTTCCTTTGTACGTGCCCAATCTGTAGTTGTTGGTTAAGTTGTTGGGGTGTGTGGAGTCTTGTGCTGCCCACATTCAGTGATGAAACTATCCTTTTACATTCACTAGTTTTTGTTCAAAAGAATTCGTGATCATAAATAAAGATAAATTGGTTTGTCCTGATCCCAGTCAGTAAAGTTGTTTGTGCTTGGTTACCATCTCCCAATGTTGATCTAACATTGTTGCATTCTTTCTAGTTCTGCATTTGTTTTTTCCTTTGTCGGTTTGGGCTTAGGGGGAGTAGTAATCCTAGGAATCATGTGTTGAGGCATACTTTGTGGGTGACTCACTGCAGGTAAAACACTATGTTTTGTGATTTTCTATACTGTGGGAACATCTTTTCCCTGGATATGTATATCCACTCTGTGTTTTTCTGTTTGATGTGTTACTTACTCATACTGATTATCTTAATCTATGTCTTTGTACCTATGTACTTGGGTGAGGGTTCAGGTTAGTATACATGAATATCTCACGCTCTCACATGATGTTGCCTTGGATGAAGCCCTGCACCTACAACTTTCCTCCCTGATGTTAACTTACCAATTTTAGTTCAACATTGAAACATTGTAACTTATAAGTTTTCAGGTTTGAAGACTGCTCTGGTTACGTGTTAATCTAACACTGACACGTGGTAAGGTAAACATGGGTATGATCGTGTGATAGTGGTCTGATTATTTTGGTAACATGTTACAACACCCCTGTTACCACTCTTCATCTTATTGTTTATATAATTTGCCCTAATCTCTTCTTGTTTCTTACGCGTTCAAAATTTCTTGTGCAATCAACTTTCACTGCAAATTAAGTTTTTTTTTCTTCTTTAAATCACTCTAACAATGGCCCGCAAGTCTTCCATTGATACTCTTGCAGCTGTTGCTGAGCAAATTGAGCAGCCACGTCGCTGCAGCACCAGACGTGCAACCACTGAAACCACCGCCGCTGCCGCCCCAAAGAGAAAGCCACTTATCAAAGGCGCAAGGGCAAGAAATCCGCAAAGGGTGATGTTGGTTCAACATCAGACAGTGCTGAGAAAACCTCTACTCCCACCAACCCTGAAAACGAGGTAATGATGGCTAACCCTACTCTGGATATACCTGCTTCTACTGCTGTTGGTATTGAGGGGGAGGATGAGGGCCCTAGTGTTGGTTTGGATGCAACTGAGGAGGTTGTGGTTGAGAACCCTGAGGTGACTGATGAGGTTCACAATGTGGTGGCTGAGAAAGTGGTTGAGCCATCTGAGGCTAATATGGTTGAACAGGTTACTGCTGATGAGATGGATACTCTTCTTGAGGAAGATGATCAGGTTGAGAAGACTATGGTTGAGGAGGTTACTACTGAGGGTAACCAAGATGATGATGATGTGGGTGACAATCAACCTAAAAAGGTTGAGAGAGAAGAAGAAGAGAGCTTGACGCTCTCTGCCTTAGCTACTGCTGCTAAGAAAAGAAAGCGGAAGCACGTGGTTGTGGAAACTTCTTAGTCTGAGTCAGAAGAAGAAAACGAGGAAGAAGATGATAAGGAGGAAGAGGAAGTTGAGGAAGTTGAGGAAGAAGACCAACTGGTAGGTGATGACCCTGCTGATGTTACTCCAACATCAGGCAGTGATGAGTACTTTGATGTGCTTGAGGAGGAGTACCCCAAAAATCCTTATTCTGGCTTTTATGTGTCTGCTGAGGTGCTGAGGCAGAAGAACAGTGGGAGGCTTATCAAGCCAGGGTTATTCACATGGAGAGGAACATTGATGAGGAGATGTTCAAGGAAAATAGACTGTTTAAGTTGCTTGAAGCTAGAGGGGTGTTGGGCTCTGTGATGAACCAGTCACCATATGTCCCTGATGTGATCAGAGAGTTCTACATGAACCTCTCTCAGTGGGTGTGCCACCAGGGCTCTCCCAAGTTTGGCAAAGCTTGGGTAAGGATGAATGTCTATGACATTAGCCCCTCTGCGATCAATGAAGCTTGGGAACTTCCTGATCCTAAGGAGACTGAGGATCCTAGCATGGATGAGGTGATTACTGACCTCACTGGTGGACTCACAAGGAAATGGAATGATAGTTTTCCAACTACAAGGCTGGCATCCTTAAGTGTTGTACTTCACAAGCTCTCTACCTATAACTGGCTGCCCTCTTCCAACACCACTGTTATGACAAAAGAATCTGCAAAGCTGGTGTACAAACTGAAGAATGTGCTGAGTGTGAACATAGGGGAGAAGGTTCTGAGGAACATGAGGCAAGTTACAACAAAGGAAAAGGGAATCATTCCATATCCTTCTCTGATATCCAGCATTGTGGTGAAGCAAGGCTTCAAGACAAAGAAGACAGAAGGCTAGATCAAGAACAAGGCCAAGATGATCATCACCAGGAGCTACTTCACTCAAGTCAGGATTCAAGATCTGCCATGGAATCCCAATGATGCAGCTGGTCCAAGCAGGAAGAAGAAGAAGACTCACAAGTTTGCTGCTTCTTCAGTTCATGTGGCTAGTGGTGACAGTTGTTCTGTCATTGCTGATGCTTTTGTGGAGGAGACCCTGGTGTGGCTTGACAGAGAGTATAAAGATGCCCAAAGAGAGATAGCAGACAAGCAAGTGAGGTTGCAGGAGATAGACAACCTCAAGAAGCATTTGAAGGATCTGCCTTCCTCACAAAAAGGGGGAGAGTAGATCAAATTTCAAAATTTCAGAGTTCTGTTAATTTTCTGTTTTCGATGGCAGTATAAACAATTCTATTTTCTTTTCTGTTTCATCAAGGAGTGTGTTCCTTGCTACTAAGTATGGTCTATAATTAAGTACTTTTCTATATTGTTGCTTAGTGTTTCTACTTATGCTCTTTGAACTTTGGTTACAAAGTACTAACTCTGTTTTGCAGGTGTTAACTGTTCTCTGATGTTAAGTTAACAATGAGATATTCAATGTTAGAACATCTGTCTGGTTTCAATGTTAAGCTAACATTGACAAAGACAGATGTTATGACAACATTGAAATTATCAATGTTAGAATAACATTGGGTTGGTCCCTTCTGATGTTCAGGGGGAGTGTACTTCGTTTTCTATTGTTATAAGATAATGAAGTTTGTCTGAATAATTTGATCTCATTAGAATAGGTTCTTAGGTTTTGTGATTAAGGCAAAAAGGTGGAGATTGAAAGTGCAGGTATTCTGTCAATGTTAGTTTAACATTGAGAAGTCAATGTTAGAGTAACATTGCTGGAGCAGAATCCGATTTACAATCTTGATTATATTCTTTATTATTGTTTTGCCTTATTCATTTAACTAACTGAGTTCCACGGTTGTAATTGTCTTTAATTATTATTCAGGAAACAAACTTATCATAGGTTGGACGCTCAAGTTTCCAAGAAGGAAAGTTTCCTTAATTAAGCAAACCGCTCCACAAGGAAATATGAGTTCGAGTGGAACTAAGAATGCTTTCCAAGATCAAGTCCTGAATTGAAGAAGGAGTCTTTCCTTAGTTAGATCACTAACGAAGGAACTATTATTCAAGAAGGAAACAAGGAGAATTACCAACCGTGTACAACACACCTTGAAGTCCAAGATCAAGAACCTATATATAGGTGTGAAGTGCATCAAGACAAACACGAGACAAGAGCCAATCAATCCGGGAGATTAATTTACAATTGTTGAGTGTTATCTTGCTTTAGCAAAGTTCGTGAGTTGTTAGAATATATCTAAGAGTGAGGAGCTTTTAGAGATAGTCGAAGCAATTCTTGTGTGCTTTGCTTAGTTCGATTAATTTGAGAGTGAGGAGCTTGAAAATTGAGAGAACGACTTTTGTTAAAACCTTAATGGGTTATTTTTCCTACGGCTCGTAAGTTAATATAATTCTATATTCACTTCTTAAACTTGGTGTTTGTTTATTCCGCTGCACTATTACTCTGGTCTGTTGTTAAATTAATATCGCTGAGTTAACAACGTACTAATCTGTTGTTAACACTCCAGTGTTAAGTTAACAACAACAACGTATCAACCCGATCCACAATTTCACGTTCTTTTTAGGCTTTTGTAATCGGTTCTTATTATTTTTACTCATGGATGTCGCGATTTAAGGATAAATTCAAAATTATATTCCAATAATGTCGATTTTAAGGTTTGTTCCATATATATAATAATTTTCAATAGGATTTGTGTATGAATCAACTTCTCTTTTTTTGTCCTGTAAGCTAAAATCCTCCAATTATAACCTTTCGTGATTTAAATATTTCGAATGAAGGTTTGAATTTTTTTATTTTTTATTTTCAACGACTCTCACGAAAATGATGAAAGAGTTAAAATGTATTAAAATAAAAGAGTAAAAAGAGAATTGAAATAAAAAATTCTAATGTGTTGAAATCAAATCTCATAAAAGAAATACAGAACATACGTAATAAATATTGGTAAATCATCGAAAAGGAGAAAAGAATTCCCGAAAGTAGGGGAAAATACATGAAACTTCCTTGTGGTTGAAAATAGACACGAAATATCGTTGTGAGTTTAATAATTGTTGATGACATCCTTGTGGTTTCGGAAGTTCGTAGAACACTGTTATAATTTCAAAATCCATGCACAAACTTTATGTATTTGAAACGTATATTATACCATTTGAAATGTTTAACACAAATATCCTTGTTGTTTGAAAATCTGCATGAAACTATTCTATAAATTGTTTTCTAAACTCTACACAAAATCCTATTTTTTATTATAAACATATTGTACTAATTTATCCACCTGCCCAATATAAATTAAGAAAAACTTGTGGTTAGAAAATTTGAAAAATAACATATTGAAAATTAATAAGTTATATTTCTAAAATATAAATATACAATTTAGGAAATAATGGACAATTTAGTCTTTTGATTAGGGGTGTGCATTTGGATCGGATCGGATCGGATCGGATCGGATCGAATCGAGGCTAGAAGTCGATTTCGATCCTGGAAAAATGAGGATCGAAATCGAATCAATTTAAAACGATCCGATTCGATCCAAAATCATTCGATTTCGATCCGATTCGATTCGATTTCGATCCTTTTTTTTCTTGTTTAATTTAATATCAATGGGACCAACCACAACATTCAAACAGAGTTGCTGAATTACAAAATTCACTTTCATATGGTGAGAGAAAGGTGTTACAAATTTACAATTGTATATGTTTCTCAAAGACAGAAACGTGGCCTTCAAATGGACCAAGAAAAGATGTTAGATATGTGTATATATAAAAATATAATATTAATATTATATATTGAAATATCTTAGTAGCATTAATAGGCTTAGCTTTATAGATAAAAATATAATATTATATATACTATTCTATATTTATTTATTTTTAAAAAATAAGATGAGTATTCGATCCGATCCGATTCTCAGCCACTAAAATCGAGGATCGAATCAAATGGGGGTTCGATCCTAAGGCAAAAATCAAAAGTCGGATCAAATATTCGATCCGATCCTCGGATCGGATCATTCGATCGATTCTCACCCGATTCGATCGATCCGATTCTTTTTGCACAGCCCTACTTTTGATGTTTAAAATGAATAGAGTCGCTTGAAAGCCATTTACCTTGTGAAAGAATACACGAATGCTACATAAAAACAAAATCCCAAAATTGTAGATCACTTTGAACAAAGTCCGTTACATCATTTACCCATAATTAAACTGCGACGTGTTATTTATAGTGTGTATGTCTATGTATTTTATAAAAACAAAAAGAAAAGCTAATAAACTTTTGTATTAGTACTGGGCATAGAAAACACAAATAAAGTATTACACCGGAAAGTTTGTTGGTCTAAAAAAAAAGCAAGGTAACATAATTGGCGTACCCTTTATAATATTTTTTGGGATTATAATATTTTTGTAATTTGTATGGGAAGAAAATTGATATTTAAAGGAGAAATGGTAAAAGAAATTGACGTCTTGGTGTGAGGAGCTGAAAATTTCGCAGCCTGTCACGTTGATATCACATCCTCAAGCAAAGGAGCTAACCAACAAAACTCTGAAGGACTACTTCAAACGTGGACTAAAGGGTACAGGCAGGAGCTGGACCGATGAGCTGCACTGCATCCTATGGGCCTATAGGACCACCCCAAGAATATCGACGGGAGAAACTCCATTTGTACAGTATACGACACTGAAGCAGTGTTACCAGCTGAGATCAGAATGCCAACCCATCGAGTACATTACTACAACCCAGAGCAATTAGCCAGACTGCGCCAGATGGATCTTGATATAATTGGATCGACAAGAGAACAGGCATACCAACGCATGGTGGCCTTTAAAGCTGCCATGGCCAAAAACTTTGACAAGAAGGTTCGTTTTAGGAATTTTGAGGTCGGTGACTTGGTCTTGAAAAGTGTCAAATCAATCAAACATGGCGTAAGTTGCAACCGTGATGGGACGGACCATTTCGCATCATATACGCAAACGTCAGAAGTTGCTATTACTTGGAGGATCTACAGAGCCAAAAGTTGACTCGGCCTTGGAATGTGAAACATTTGAGGAGTTACTACACATAGTCTTATTCCTTATTTTTTGACACACGACATGTAAAACTTAATACAGGAACTACGATGACCTGAGTCCCAAGGCATCACTTGGAAACGTAGGCAACTCGGCTTTATGTTGGGCTCAGCTTTATCCATATTTGATTTAATGTCCTTATTTTTGCGATATTTGTTGTTGCTTGCTGAAACGAATGACTGTGCGGCTTTCATAGCCTATAGACCCTAGGAGGTTAAAGAAAAGGAGATGGACATTTAACTCGACGTGGCCAAATGCAAACCTAATATCCACATAAGAAAGAGAGGTGGACATTTCACCCGACGCGGTCAAATGCAAACCTAATGTCTCCACAAGAAAGAGAGATGGACATTTGACCTAATATGGTCAAATCCAAACCTAATATTTCCACGGGAAAGAGAGACGAACATTTGACCCGACACAGTCAAACGCAAACCTAATATCTCCACAAGAAAGAGAGATAGACATTTGACCCGACGTGGTCAAATACAAACCTAATATCTCCACGAGAAAGAGAGACGGGCATTTGACCGGACGCGATCAAATGCAAACCTAATATCTCCACAAGAAAGAGTGATGAACATTTGACCGGATGGTGTCAAATGCAAACCTAATGTCCCTAAAAGAAGAGACATGGTCTTTGACCCAATGAGGTCAAATGCAACCCTAATATCTCCGAGGGGAACTGAGATATGCATTTAACCCGACTCGGTCAAATGTTGACCTAAAGACAAAAAGTGATATACATTCAACCCAACGCTATCGGACGCGAACATACAATCTCGTAGAAACAGAGGCACATCAATGGAAATTTAAAATAAGAATTTGAGATAAACTTGCGTTGAGGTAATGAATTTTTTTATAAATATGAACAAACAACTAATACAACAAAGTTGTTGCTAATTAATCAAAAAAACCTACCACAAATCTAGAAAGAGCCTCCAGAGGAACACCTCTTAGTACTTTACAATTATGGGGGCCTACGCGAACCTGGTCGTAATACGATTCTGAGTGATCGAGCGAACCTCGTGCAATTTTTCTCTATTGGCCTCTGAGACATGCTTAGACCCTCATCATCAAAGTCATGCCATCCCTTCGATCAAACCCCCAACATCTTCTAGAGACGATCTTGCCTATTCACCACTCAATCTGGTAGATACTCGGAGACTCCATGTCCCATACATTAACAAAAGGGGCCAACGAGACCGCATGAGTAGAAACCAAGTCCGTCGTAGGATCTCCTACGGTCTCCGAGACAACCTTCGACACAGGCACGACTTGTCTGACGACCCCGCTGATTCAACTTCTTGCAGAACTGATACCGATAAATGGTGGAGTCCTAACAGGCATCCCATTCATGAGACCATCAACTACGCAACAACAAATATACCTAAATAACAAATATACCTAAATTTGGCACAACAACAAATATACCTAATTTTGGCACCCGCTCTTGAATCAAGACCAACTCCCAGATTTGGGAGACTATATGCTGAGGTGCTTTAGGTGGCCCATAATGAATAGGGTCGGCATGGTCCAATATCGACCCAATTGGAAAAAAGTCAAACCAGGTTGGTTCGACAATCCCCGAATGATCGGGTGACGTTCGATTGTTATTGCCTTTTCGATGAGCGAGACTCGTATCATGAGGTCTATAAATACTCTGGATCCCAAGATTCAGGCTAGATCATTAATTCCTGTTCACCAACCCTACAACAATCAAACCACGATGTTCAACTGTTATTCAATTTTGAGAGTTCTTTGGTTCGATTGATTTGCCCTTCAGCTCGTTCATTATCAATCAGTCAGTCTCGTTCGAGAGTTTTCAGGGTCGAATCCAGGCCCGTTCGACTGTCCTAGAATTCGAAACATATTTCAGCATCGAATCATCATCTGTTCGATCGTTCCGAGTTCGAGAATTCAGGGTTACTTTAGTCATTTTAAGCTTCTTACGGTGTAATAGGTATTCGAGACAAAGCTAGTCAATTTCCTTGTAATTGGCTAGCATAATTTGGTTTATTTCAGGCCCGAATGTACTGTAACTTCAATATATTACAAAATAACTCCAAATTAATTATAGAAATAGAACAAATCCTTACATCACAATCATACATACTATATGACAATGCATGCTGTAAAACTTAATTCCGTCACATGTTTGCAAAACTCACCAAGTAAAGAAAAAAAAGAAACACACGCAAAAAGACAAAATAATTGCATGTGTATTTTACTTTAGTTTATGAATTATGAATAACAATGTTTTTCTTTTACTTCTTTTTGTTGGGTCGATAATTTTATTTCTTTTCAACTAATTATTAACTGGACTAGTGATTTGAACTTGACCAATACCAAGTGAGCTGGGCCTTAACATTTTACTATTGCCTTCACAAATTCGAATTAAAAAAAAAACATATAACTCCGGCGATAAAATCCGGCGGCGATTCGTCGGAGAATCAAATTGAGTATCTGAAATGCAAAGCTTAACCTGTAACTCCCGGATTGTAAACCTGCTGAACCGGTCGCATATGAATAATGTACGGACGTATTCATCTTCGGATTATTCCAACCAGTCACGCGGTGGCCTTCCTCGTTTCTTCTCCGATAACCTACCTTCTGCAAAGGCATAATTCATTCATAACCGTTTATTTTATTTTATTTTATTAATTGACAGCATTTCATTGATGCACTCCAAGTGTTTGATTATTTGCAGGGTGGCGTTGTCCGTGTCGAAGGCGACGAATTCTGGCACATGACCAAGGTTTTACGGTTACGCGTCGATGACAGGTAATTAGTTACCTAATGTTTTACGATAACGTGTTGCGGTTGGTGCATACACTAACTGATGATAACAGAGTGTGTTTTTGCCTAAGAAAGATTAGTATTTTACAATCATTCAGACTATGCCAACTCATAAATGTTTTCGTAGCAGCTCGTTTCCGTTGATTGATAGATTGGAATGTAACTTTTATTTTGAGTTTAATTGTCTTTTGTAATATGGTTAAGAGTAGAGCTATTTAATGGAAAGGGAGGTCTAGTAGAAGGCCGCATAGAGAAGGCTGATCGTGCGGGGCTAGATTTTGAAGCACTGGAAAACCCCAGATTAGTTTCTCCACAGGCTACCCAGTGGCATGTTTTTGCTGCTTTTAGTGAGTTTCCTGTCAACCATTGCTTTCTCTACTTTCAGGCTCATTGGGCTTGTTATAACTAATTAAATCTTTTGCTTTAAGGCAGTCTCAAGGGAAGTCGTACTGATTGGCTTGTGGAGAAATGCACTGTATGTGACGGTAATCTCTTATTTTGAAGTTGAATGGCTTTCTTAATTTCATATCTTTCTACCTTTGCATCTCAGGAGCTTGGAGCATCCAGCTTGACGCCTTTATTGACCGAGCGTTCTCACTCAATATCAGAAAATCGGGTGGACAGACTGCAACGAGTTAATCTAGCTGCAGCCAAACAATGTAATACATGATTCAGCAACGTACCAGCTTCTTTTGCGATTAAATCATTTTGAACCCGTTAGCCTTATTGAAATATTTCTGTTTTTATTGCTTTTCCAATTGCTAATTTTGTTATATAGGTCAACGTTTACACGAAATGATTTTGAAGCCTCCTGTTGTAGTTCGTGAACTTCTACCTGTCGTATGTACCTACAATCCCTGTAAATTCTTTATTTGGATAGATGTTTAAGTATAAGACTTCATTTCGACCCTGTATTTCATGTTGATCTCGTGTTTTCTATCTTCCATGTAGATTTCTCAGTCAAGATTATCTTTTGTGGCTGTAGCACAGGCTGCCCCTCTTATCAGTACTTTGACTACTTTACAGAAAGAACCTTCTGGGGTCATGATAATTGGACCTGAAGGAGGTCAGTGGTTCCACTCTCTTCACTCCTGCCCCCACGTTGCTTTAAGATTGACAAGAGTACTCATATTGTCGATTTTTTAGCCTGTAAATTTCACTATTTCGTCATGGCTGCGCAATTTTGAGTAATCCCTAGCTAACTGCATGAATGTATGAGAGACCTTTGTTTTTCTTCTTGTTACACATACAGGCAGCATTAGCAGAAACCTAATTCAGTTTCTGCTACCTCTGAACTTAATTAAATTATTCTGCTCATATTTTCGAAAGCCTCTATCCCTCTTTTTTCAAATTTTCAAGTTGTCCCTGTGGTTCTTCTGCTCATCTTCGACAATTTCTTGATATGCTTATTTTTTGTTTTACAACTTCTTTCGCTGTAAATACACTGTAATTGTCGAATTGACAGCTGCCACTCTATCTCTTTTGATTCGTGTTAAGTTGGTGGTCTTTTGGCACAAAATTGAAATTCATGAGCTGTTAATGCAGAAGCTTTTCATAAATGATTGTGATGCACGAATGTAGTAGACTAATTAAATAACTAGATGAAGTGTGCAAGAAATTAAAAGATCTTTATGCATAATACAACTTAACATAACATCATTCCAGTGTTTTGGAGAGAAAATTTGAATTGTGACACTAGACAATTTGAATTTTCATAAATGATTGTGATGCACGAATGTAGTAGACTAATTAAATAACTAGATGAAGTGTGCAAGAAATTAAAAGATCTTTATGCATAATACAACTTAACATAACATCATTCCAGTGTTTTGGAGAGAAAATGAGTAAAATCTTCTCACAGTGGATTGTTAATGTGCTGTTTCTAGACTTCAGCACAAAGGAGCTGAACTCAATAATTGAGGCTGGTGCGATTGCCATTGGCCTTGGTCCATACCGCTTGCGTGTTGAAACAGCTACCATGGCTCTTGTTTCAACTCTGATGTTATGGTCTGACTCCCGTGAAATAGTGAGCTCTTAGCTGTGGGTCAGGAAAGGCTTGTTTCGTGATTTTTGTTATACTTATATGCATTACGTTTTTTTTTTTTTTTTTTTTTTTTTTTTTTACTTATGGGAACTATTATTGTCCCAATTGATTCATTTTTCTCAACAACTGAAAAAACTGTAAGTAGAACTTATGTCTGTAAATATCTTGCTTTTCACTAGGAATTTGATTCTGTTGTATCCTTCAATGGTTTGTTCTGGCTTCGACTCTAATAACTGTTTCCACGAATTACATTCCAAACAACTTGCAGTATGCCATTTCATATTCCAACTCAGGGCCCTATTTTTGTTAAGAGAAGTCAAACCCAAGGAACATGATATTATGCTCATGTTTTGTCCAAAAACTTTTGCCCTTAGTCAAGCTGATTGCATAATCACAATGTTGAGTTCCTATTAACTGCTCCAAATTTTATCATGATCTTATATGTGATATACGGAATGTGTTTAAGATCATCATATGCCCTCTATCAAATATTAATCTTGATAGCTGGATAGTAGAATTTGTACAGTCAACTTTATATGTAACTCTGCTTCAAAAAAAAAAACTTTATATGTAACTCGACCGTCATATTTGTCTGAAATTTTAGTTCTCATCGATGTGATATATGTTTATAAGGGATACAAAGTGACCAATGGCCTAGGGCCATGCTCAACAAATTGTTGCTGTTAAAATTGTCTATCAGTTTATTTGAAAAGGAAAATTGTATGCTCTAGTGATCATAATAATAAGAGAGCGTCCATCATAGTCTATACTCTATATAGCTATATGTTGTTCGTAAAAATGGGAAGGGCAACGATGGTAATTTAGTTGGAGAGTGTGAAGTCGATAAAGTCGAATATTCAATGTTTGAAGAAGCCACACATGAAGATGGACAACGAAAAATTGTTGACGTTAAGGTTGACCTCGGAGTTGATGTGTTTTATTAGTCTTAACGTTGCTGAAAGCACAACGAATTAATGTATATGTTTGTTTAAGGTTCTGACTTATTAACTTATGAAGTTACAATAATTTTTTTCAAGAAATGGCGATCAGTCTAAAATAATTTTCTGGTTTTTCGTTTACTTCTTGGTAGAGGAACTGAACATCTTTTCCAGGAGCACATATACACAGTTAATTGTTTCACAGTGGTTTAGCCTTGAATGTTAATAGTGAAGAAAAGAATTGCAATTATGTCAGCGTCAGTCGAAAAAATGAAAGGTGATAAATGATTCGTCGTTTACTGAAAAGTGAAAACAATCATACAACAAAAAGTGCTGAAACACTACAAAATTGTACAAGACTATAACACGGGTTTTTTAACATAGGGGTGGTCTTTGGTTTTGCTCCCCAAAGAACATACAACAAACGTGCATGAGGCCCTAGTGCTCCAATTCAAAGTGAAAAAAAAAAAAACAAACGTGTGAATTAGATGTCAATTTCTGGATAAAATTGTTTGTCGGTTGTTTGCATCTTGGTGCCGAATGAGTAGATTTGTTTTTCAAAGTTAAGGCATGGAATCCTCATCAAAACCATGCATGATGCATTTGTTAGTAGTATTCCTTCTGCTCCTGGTGATCGACGCGCAATCCGATAATATCGTTAGGACTCTACCGGGCTACCCTGGCACACTGCCTTTCAAACTCGAAACAGGGTCTGTATTTAATATTTTCAAACATATATAGAAAGTAATAATATATTCGCATGTTTGAAATGTTTGCCTGTGAATGAGGATACAGGTGTATCAATGTGGGCGAAAACGAGCAAGTGAATCTGTTTTATTACTTCATTGAATCGGAAAGGGACCCCGAGAGGGGTCCTCTCGTGTTTTGGCTCACTGGCGGTCCTGGTTGCTCTGGCTTCTCCGCACTTGTCTATGAAATTGGTCCGTTAGCTTTTAACGTTTCCTCTTTTGATGGAAGCTTGCCTTCTTTGGTACTAAATCCTTATTCATGAACAAAGGTCTGGAAATTCTACTTTTATTATACTCATTCATGGATCTGGAAATTCTACTTCTATTATATCTGTAATCTATTCATGCTTATTACTTTTATTATATATATGGTGTCCAGGTTTCAAACATCATATTCATAGACTCACCTGCTGGAACTGGATTCTCCTATGCAACTACTTCACAAGGTTATGCTTCCTCTGACACCATATCCGCAAAAGACAATTATACGTTTCTGCGCAAGATACGCCAAAATCGTCCTTGTTTCATAGGAAGAAGTTGATGCAGCACAAAAGAATTTAGGAAGCCATGTTCGGAACTTAATGTTAATGTTTAAAAATGCAGTGGCTGTTGGATCATCCAACATTTATCAGGAATTCTTTATATGTCGCCGGTGACTCTTATGGAGGCAAGATCACGCCTATGGTGGCTTTGGAAATCGCAAAAGGTAGCACCTATGATAATATAGAGAGACACATCGTATAATTTAGTTCAATACACATCGAAAACTGAGTTTATGCTGGTTCTCTGATACTTTAGGGAATGAAGCTGAACTTGAGCCACAAATGATACTCCAAGTAAATAGTCCTCTAACAGTAAATCAAATCTCTTAACATATAATATGGTCCCTTTAACTTGCTATGTGCACCAGATAATGATGCATTTCAATATTGAGAAGTTAAACTTGCAGGGATATATCGTTGGCAATCCAAAAACAGATGATAAAGTGGAGGGTAACGAAAGGATCCCTTATGTTCACAGAATGGGACTTATCTCGGACGAATATTTTGAGGTACTTATTCATACCCTTCCTATGACCATCTTTAGAGACGAAATTAGTAAATAATAGCTCATTAAGAGAGGCAACTTGAGGAAGATAAAACATGGATAATGGAGTAGAGCTTTAAACTGATTGAATGGTTAGTGACAAATATGAAAGATAATAAGACAGCTGACAATTTCAGCTAGCAAAAAGCAGTTCCAGCGGGGATTACGTGACTCCAGATCCAAATAATTATAAATGCCTTTATGCCCTTCGACTGGTCAACGAGGTAAGGTACATTATGTTTTCTTAATTTGGTTCTTCGCTCTCATGTCAAATGACTTAGTCATGATGGTTTTATGGCATCAGTGCACACATTTGATCAACACTCCACACATTTTGGAACCAAAGTGCAAATTCTTATAGCCAAAACCTCACGGCAGTAAATTGAGGCCGCCATTGTTGGAGGATGATCCAGTCAACTTCCTCCTCGTGTACAAACCAGAGGAGCCATGGTGCCGTGTAATTTCAGCTTTTCCATCAAGCAAATATATGTCTCCATGTTCGCATGATCTAACGATTTGGATCAGCCTCCTAAAGGCATTTCCCCTGTTTTGCAGCATAAGAATTACAGGGGTTCTTACGTCTGGGCAACGGATGAAGCTCTACAACACGCCCTGTATATCAAAAAGGTACGTACATGGCTTTCGAAATAAATTCTTTCGGGTTTAGAATACTAGCCAGGCATGGTATAAGAAATTATTTTCATCGACTGACAATCAGGGAACGATTACGGATTGGACAAGATGCAATAAGAGTTTATCCTATGAAAATGATGTAGAAAGTGTTGTGGAATATCATAAACTTCTCAATGAGAAAGGTTATCAAGCTGTGGTGTATAGGTCAGTCGTGTCGCTAACTTTAATTTCTTTCATGCTCCATGCAATCAGCTCTGTAGAACCCCACGAACTTAGAATAGAGTTCGGTTTTAAAACCATAAAAATCAATTTATCTTTCAATGGAGAACACAATGCATGCTTCTGACAATACTGTCTTCGTTCTCGAGTCTTTCCAACAGCGGTGATCATGACTTGGAGGTAACTCATATGAGTACTTTAAAATGGATACACAGTTTGAATCTCACCATTGATGATCATTGGAGGCCTTGGATTGTCATTGGTCAGGTTGCAGGGTCAGTTTTCTTTTCCTGGTTTGGTTTGCAAATGCGGACATGATCTCTTATATATGATCCGATACATCTCGTATTTGAACTACAAGTTATATCTTGCAGATACATAGAGAAATACAAGAACAATGAAGCCAAATCACCTTTGCTACCGTGAAGGCAAGAAAACTTAGATTCTGCCTTTACAGTGAATGATCAATATCGACTTATAAATGAAGCAAAAAAATGTTTAGTATGTATATATGGTTCTTTTGTGTTTTGTAGGGTGCAGCCGTGCAGGTCACACAGCTCCAGAGTACAGTCCAAAAGAATGCTTTGCCATGGTCAAGAGATGGCTTTCCTTGTATCCACTTTAGATGGGAAAATCAGTGTTTATTACCCTTCTCATTCATATATATTGGATTTATGTTTCAATAAAGAATCCTTAAATATCATAATAATCTCCTATAAAAGCTCTCTGTTCATATTTAATCCATTGTAAATGTCATGCATGCGTGCCTAAGAGACAAAAATGAGATCAAATGAATACATTGACCAGCCTATTAGGCTTCTACAATCGGTTCTTATTATCGTTACTCATGGGGAAAAAATCGAAATTGGTCCTTTATTGTGTCTTAGTTACAGTTTTCGTCATTTATTGTGTCCTTGTTTTATTTTGGTCATTTATTGTGTGTTTCAGTACGATTTTGGTCCTTCAAATGGAATCTCAGCCGAAAATGTCATGTACGAGCACGTGTTGCCCTCAATTCAATTTTTTTGAATTTTCCACAAACATATTCGCTTGTTGGAACAACAATTTTAATTTTTTTATTTAAAATTTTGACCCGTCCGATCCGGATAACCCTGTCAAATCGGATTGGCCGGGTTAGAATTTTAAATAAAAAAAAAAAAACTGAAACCAGCGTTTCCACATGTGAATTTGCATGTGGGAATTAAAAAAGTTTTTATTTTGGCCGGCAAGTGCTCCCACGTGATATTTTCGACTCTGACTTCTTCCTGAGGACCAAACTTGTAGTGAAATACACAATAAATGACCAAAATAAAACAAGGACACAATAAAGGACCAAAACTGTAACTAGGACACAATAAATGACTAGTTTCGATTTTTTCCCAGTTACTCATGGGTGCCTCAATTTATAAGTCAAAGAGTTTATAAATTATTTGTCCTTTTGTGTATTTTAATAACAATTCATTTGTTCAATCAGAAGTAAATTTCACTATCTACAGTTATATGACCCTTGAAACAAATTATTGTGCTGTTCTTGCCCTCTAATCCAAATAATAAAAAGAAAAGACAGCAAACTGATCATGACCTTCATACAAATTCACCTTCAATACCACTTTCTAACAAGCTGTCCTTTTGTTCGTTTTTACCAAAGAATTTCTACCATTAGCTTGCAAATTGTAATCTTGAATACATATTTAAGGAACAGAACTTCAATCAATTTCGACGTTATAATTTGTTTTTTAAATTTTTTTTCCTGCAAATACAAGTCCATGAATGTACCAACCAACATTATGCGAAGACTTCTAATATGAGCTAGTAAGTATTTTAAAACCAGTATGAATAGCCATATTATTCATCTAACTGAGTTTCCTTCTCATTTCGTTTCAGAAAATAATTCAAATCAAGGTATGTTTGATCCTAAATTAAATCATTAAATGTTGCTGTAACCTAACGAAGGAAAATGAACAAGACTGAGTACACACAATCTTTTGAAAATACTTTTTTCTTACCTAGGGATATGATTACCATTTGATCTTTTTTGAATTATATATTGTACGCAGCTACGTAGATACTTGAGTTCAAATGACTTATATTTACATCAGCAATTGATGCAAGCATGTAGGATACGAAAATATTTCAATGAATGTTTTACACATGGCGCAAACACAATAGTCTCTGTTTTATAAACATTGTTAAAACTCTCACTACTTGTCGTGTCTCATAATGCAAATAAACTTGCAAATTACTGTATTCGATATTGATGGACAATCTAGGTTGCACGGATACAGATATGAGTATCGGTATCCGCCGAATACGGATACGTGGATAAGAGTTTTTTTAAAAAAAATTACAAGTTACGATACGTATGCGATACGTCAAATATTTAATATTAATAATTATATATAAGGACATAAATTAAATAAAAATATCAAATAATATTATATTTAATCACTTGCACAGTCATTAGTCACATACTATTATGAAGAATATCAAAGTTTTGTGTGTTGTTTTTATTTTGGTTTGAAATAGAGGGTTTTCACGATTTTATATTTAATTTTCTGAAAATATATTGCAATTTGGTTCTAGTTGGGCTTTTTTCTAGTTTAAGAAAACTACCACACTACTCTTATAAATTGCTGATACATATCAGATACTCTTCGGATACGCTTCACAGCGTATCTGATACGTGTATCCGTCATTTTTAATTATTTTTAATGCAGGATACGCCACATGCATATCTGATACGTATCTGAAGAGTATCCGAAGAGTATCGTTATCCGATACGTATCCGACACTGATCGTCCAATTTCTTTGGAGTATCCTGTGCATCATAGTGGACAATGTATCCAACTATGTGCAGAACATAATAAACCTATATTATGCTTTAAATTCAACAACACATAAGTATGATGATAAAAATTATATTAAAAAAGAAAAACAAATTCAAATATATATTTTTCATTTACAGTCTTTCAATATTGAAAATGATTCTCTTCGTTTAAGTTTGAGACAATCTTCCCTATCTGTGCGTGATTTTAATAAGATGAATCCTTTTTATTAAAGTCTCTAAATACATTGCAAAATAATAAAGTATTTTGTCTCTTACACTAAGAACTTACACATTGAAGAGTTACAAATAAAATAGGTGTATAAGAATCTATGCTATTATATAAAGTAACCTTTTTTGGAGACATTGCTCTTCTATTTTTTTTAACAAATTACTAAAATCAGGTTATAAGTGCAATTTTTGTTTCAAAGAAGGAGAATATTCACTACAAAAAATGGGGTCAGTCGTGACCGCCTGGGCGGTCGCGAATGACCCATGTGCGGTCGCGGATGACCTTCCGCGACCGACCGGCCGTCGCCAATGACCGGTTGCGAAAGACCCCGGTCGTGGGTCCTTGTGGTCGCTGAACGGTCACGGATGACCCATTGGTGACCGCCAAGCGGTCACGGATGACCCCGACATCATCTGTGACCGCTCAGCGGTCACGACGGTCATTGGTGACCGCTCGGCGGTCACAGATGCTGTCTGGGTCATCCGTGATCGCCGGGCAGTCACGAATAATATTCAAACTATTCGTGACCGCCCGACGGTCACGAATAATATTCAAACTATTCGTTATTAAGAATATGCTGAAATTTTGTTACAAAGTCATCAACTCAAGTGATTCGTATGACCAGCTTGTCATCAACTTAAAAAATAATGTCCTCAGGGATTATTTGGTCTCCGACGAAGTTGCAGCCGTTATTCTGGAAGAAGAGAGTCGGCGCAATAACATAGAAGACAAGGAGGATAGTTCGCAACAAGCAAGTGCCTTATTAGTGACAAGAGGGAGAATGACGGGGGCAGTGCAAGTAGAAGTAAGAAACAGGGGATATCCAAGTCAAGAACCAAGAGCTGTTGTTGGCATTGTGGAAAGAGAGGTCACTTGAAGAAGGACTGTTGGAATCTTAAGGGTTCGAACTAGAAAAGTTCTGATCCTCAGGGGAATGTTGTTAGCATTTCAGATCATGTTGATGTATTATGTTGTGAAGCAACAACAACTATTCGAGGTATCTGTGGCTTCAATGATATATGCCTTATTGATTCAGAAGTTAGTTTTCATATGACTCATTGGAGGGAGTGGTTTCATGAGTATACACCGATTGTTCAAGGATCAATATATAGATGTAATAATTATCCTTTGAAAATTGTTTCCATCAATACAGTCAAGCTGGAAGTGCATGACAGGATTGTTCAGACTATTCGAGAAGTCCGACACGTGGAGGGATTACACAAGAATTGGTTGTCTTAGGGACAACTAGTTGATCTAGGCTATAAGATTGAATATGAAGGCCAGATCATGAAAATTATAAGGGGTGCGCTTGTACTGATGAAGGTAGACAAGATTTCCAGAAACTTATAAAATGCTACATGGGAACACTCTAGAAGTGGGAGAAGCATTAGTGGCTTCATCTAAGTTGATAGAGAAATCATCAATGATTTGACATCAGAGACTCGAGCATATGTCGGAACAAGGCATGAAGGTTCTTGCAGAGAAGAAACTACCTCCGGGCCTCACAAAGGTATATTTATCTTTTTGTAAGCATTGTGTTGTCGAAAAGTAACATCGTATAAAGTTTCGTAGTTCAGATCCTATAAGTAAAGTCATTCTATAAATGATTCACTCTGATGTGTGGCAAGCACCAGTACTATCCCTGAGAGGTGTAAAGTATTTTGTGTCTTTTATAGATGATTATTCTAGGAGATGTTGGGTGTAAATGATCAAGAGTAAGGCAGGCATGTTCTCGAGGTTCAAGATGTACAAAGCGCTGGTGGAACTTGAATATGGGAAAAAGATCAAGTGCATGTGATCGGATATTGGAGGAGAATATACTGGCAAAGAGTTTGAAGACTTCTGTAAAGAGGCTGGGATTAAGAGGCAGTTTACTACGGCCTACACTCCACAGCAGAAAAGAGTGGCGGAGTGGATGAATAAGACCTTGTTGGTAAAATAAGAGCCATGATGCAGGCTGTAGGCTTAGAAATGTCGTTCTGGGCGAAAGCAATCAATACCGCATATTATGTGGTGAACTGGTCTCTGTCAACAACAATGGAGCTGAAAACACCGATGGAGGTGTGGACACGTAAACCAGCTTATTATTGTAATCTCCATGTATTTGGAAGTCCAGTTTATGTTATGTTTTATACTCAAGAAAACAAAACTGGACCCAAAATCCAAGAAGTGTTTGTTCTTAGGGTATGCTAAAGGAGTGAAGGGGTATCTCTTGTGGGATCCCACTTTCCAAAAAATCGTTGTAAGCAAGGATGTTATCTTTAAGGAAGATAAGAAATGAGATGATAGCAGTGCAAGGGAAAGTTCAAAAACTATAATAGTAGTAGTCAAAAAGGATGTTGAGCAGGGCGGTCCTGCTGAACCAGAGCATGTTGAGCAGGGCGGTCCTGCTGAACCAGAGCGTGAATTATATGAGACAACGGAGTTTGGAGTCTCGGGGATACATCGGCCAATACGTGTTACGAGACCACTAGGCTGTCACTCAGACTATTTTATGTAGAACAATGTTGTATAATGTCTTTTAACTGAGGATGGAGAGCCGTCAACTCTCCACGAAGCAATGCGTAGTTCAGATGCAACCCAATTGATGGTAGCAATACAAAAGGAAATCGAAGTACTCCATAAGAATGTGACATGTGAGCTTGTGTCTCTACCATAAGGGAGGAAACTCATTGGCAATAAATGGGTGTAAAATGGCCAAGTGGAGAAGTATCATGCACGATTGGTGGTGAAACAATATGCTCAGAAGGAGGGTTCTTACTGATAACTGTGCGAGTGGTTCTGGCGATGTGCGCTACATTTGATTTCAACGACGTATTTTCCCCAGTGGCCTGACTGATAACTGTGCGGGTGGTTCTGGCGATGTGCGCTACATTTGATTTACATCTTGAACAATTAGATGTAAAGATGACTTTCTTCATGGTGATCCTGAATAAGAGACTATATGCTCCAACTAGAAGGATTTATTTAAGAAGGAAAAGAGAACTTAGTTTGAAGGTTGACCAAATCTTTGTATAGTCTCAAACAGGCGTCGAGGTGTTGGTACAAAAGATTTGATTTATTCATCATGACCATTGGATACAACAGACTCAATGCAGATCATTGTGCATATTTCAAGAGATCTGGCAAGGACTTTGTTATTTTGTTGTTGTATGTTAACGATATGTTGATTTCAGGCCCCCAACAAGGCTCATATAGAAGAATTGAAGGCTGAACTGGCTAGGAAATTTGAAATGAAGGACTTAGGACCAGTAAGCAAGGCTCTCGGGATGAAAATCCACCGATACAAAAAATAGTAGAAAGATTTGTCTTTCTTAGAGGGCCTATCTGTTGAAGATTTTGCAGGGGTTCAACTTGAAAATTTGTAAGCGAATCTCTACCCCACTTGCTATTAATTTCAAGTTATCCTCATGTATGTGTCCTAGCAATGAAAAAGAGAGGAGGGAGATGTCTCAAATACCTTATGCATCACCAGTGGGAAGTTTAATGTTTGTTGTGATATGTACTAGACTAGACATTGCACATGCCGTGGGAGTGGTTAGTCGATACATGGCGGATCTTGGTAGAGAGTATTGGAGTACAATAAAGAGAGTTCTGAGATACATTCAAGAAACCTTAGATGTTGCATTATGTTATGGAGGATCGAGTTTTACAATCAGGGGTTATGTTGATTCTGATTATGCAGATGATCTTGACAAAAACAAATCCACGACAAGATATGTATTTACTCTTACTGGAGGGGCAGTAAGTTGGGTTTCAAGTTGTTGCGACGTCAACAACGGAGACTGAGTACATGGCAACTACCCAAGCCAGTAAAGAGGCGATTTGGTTGAATTGGTTCTGGAGGAACTCGGGCACAAACTAGAGAGGATTTTTCTATTCTTTGACAATCAGAGTGTGTTGCATCTAGCAAGGAATCTATCTTTTCATTCCAAGACAAAGTATATTCGGGTGCAATATCACTTTGTTCGTAAGAACGTCGAGAAGGGTATTGTGGATGTGTAGAAGATTCACAAGAAAAGTGTTAATGCTGACAAGTTAGTTCAGTGTCAGTCCTCGTGCGGTCTGGTGGAAAAGTAAGCAACATGAAATGGCAAGATAGAAAGAATTGTGTGAAAATCTGATTAGTCTCTAAAAAAATCTTCAAGTGGGAGATTGTTGGCAGTGATTATAATATTCATTTGTCCAATTCAATGTGCATGTGTGTGCTTGTGGTGTGAGTGTATGGCTGGAGCAAATTATGAACCAGATGCAAATTATTCATTTACCAACCAATTGAATTGAAGGGTACACGGTTGGAGTAAGAATTGCATGCAAAACTCTTTTTATAAATAGCAGCTCCCATTCACCACTCGAATCATCCCAAAACATATCTTTCTTTATCTTATATAATTAAGCAATCAATTAATTATATAAAGATTGTTTAAGAGTGTTGTTAACGTGAGGTAAAAATAGAGAGTTTGTGTGACTTTACTACGGTAAAGGTCTGAGAGTTGTAATTCCTATTTTACACTCATAGTGATTTTCTTCTATCTTGCCCATGATTTTTCACCCTAAAATAATCTGGGGTTTTTCAAGTAAAATTTGTGAGTTATTTATTTATATATTTTTAAATTATTGTCGTGTTTTACGCTCTATCTGAGTGTCCACTTCACAACAATTTTCACATGAAAACCTTTTCCTTTCATTCGTTTCCATGGAATTGACCACTAGATCGATAGTCTGAAATTTGTTGTAAGTTAGATGTTTTGGATTTCACATTCATCAAAATAAAGCTTTTATAAACCATCTAAAAAAAAAACTCTTCAATAATACTCAAGAATTGAAGATGAGATGTATGTACATAAGGTTGGATTGGACGAAGTTGTATACGCGTATAGCTAGGGACTATAATTATTATTTATTCTAAAAAGAATAAAAAAATGAAAGTGTTGCTAAAAATTGGAGCTCAAAAGTGTCCAATTATCTTGTTATATTCTCGTCCCAAAAGCGGTCCCCAGCCCAAAAAGGGACCGCCCAGCGGTCCCAAACCCCAAAACGGGTTATTAGGGACCGCTGGGCAGTTCCTAAAAGTAGTTTTAGGGACCGCCTAGCAGTCCCTAATAATATTCATACTTTTTTTTTGATTTTATGGAACAAGTAAGGTGTTTCGTTGTTTGTTTAGTTGATAAATATCCTAATAATAGGTAAGAGAACAAAATAACAAGGTTTCATGCAAATTGAAACAACATAAGATGATTAATTGTACGTATATAGTATAAAAGGTTCAACGTTAAAAACTCTCTCAATCTCATCCAATCTACTATTAAATAACTAAATTAGTAGTTTTATGATCACTATTTACTTCAATTGACATGTTATAATGAATTTTGTTGGTAAAATTAAAAAACACATGGAGATCGTTTCATAAAATCAAAAAAAAATAGTATGAATATTATTAGGGACCGCTCGGTGGTCACTAATACCACCTTTAGGGACCGTCCGGCGGTCACTAATAATATTCATACCTTTTTGTTTGATTTTATGGCACAATGAAGGTGCCGCGTTGTTTGTTTAGTTGATAAATATCCTAATAATAGTTAAGAGAACAAAATTACAAGGTTTCATGCAAATTGAAACAACATATGATGATTAAGTGTACATATAACGTATAAAGTTCAACGTTAAAAACTCTCTCAATCTCATTCAATCTACTATTAAATAACTAAATTAGTAGTTTTATGATCATTTGTTACTTCAGTGGACATGTTATAATGAATTTTGTTGCTAAAAATCAAAAACACATGGAGATTGTTCCATAAAATCAAAAAACAAAAATGTCTAAACGGAGGAGAAGTGTGTGAAATCCAGGAGAGTGTAATAGCAAATCTTATCCCACTTAATACGATACTTAGCTATATTGGATGAAATTTTCAATTTTTTTTATAGATTATATATAAATAAACAAATGTCTACTCTCTATAATAGCTTAAGGTTTTAAATGAGATGTCAAATTTAATATCAGAGCTCAGGACAAAACATTCTTCGGTTCAATACTTTTGGTGCATGTACTTAATCCCTTCAAATTCTCCAAATTTCTAAAAATCTAACCTTAATTCTGATTAAAAATTCATTTTGAAAGTTGGGTTGTTTAATCCCATTTGAACATTGAACAAAACTGAAAGAAGAAATGGACCAACGGGTGTAATAAGAAGTAGGTAGAGACCTAGAAAAGGATGAAGAAGAGCAAAACAAGAAGAACGAGAAAAAGTAAAAGAAAAATAGATAGTACAAGACTAGGAGTGGAGTAATGATGCATTCTTTTCTTTCAGAAAATTGGAGTTTTTCATGCGTATCTTATAAGGGAAAAAACATCAAACTCCCCAACGTTTGGGGTCGTTTGCAGCTTACCTCCCTAACTTGAAGTTTTGTAAACTTTATGCAAAATTAAATACCAACTTAAATTGCGGAGCTCAATTAAGAGGTGATAAAGGCAAAACTTAAATTAAATAGTTAATTCCAATGTACATCAGTACAATATAATGTTGTATCGCAGTGTTGTCCCAACACTTAGTTTCACAGTGTTGCCTCCACACATAATCACAACATCTGCACTTACAATCTCTTCCTTCTGCATTTCTTCACGAAACCAATCTGTGCACACGATTTTTGGTTAACACAAATTCTAGTATTACAATAACAATAACTTTAGCTACTCCCCTTAATAAGACAAAGTTACAAACATAACCTAAGAAACCGAATAAGAAACACAAGATTTAACATCCCAATATCCCAATTACAAGCTAAAACTAACATGGACACACTCAATGAGTCAAAACATAAACATTGTTCAAACTTGTAGAAACAAAAATAAACATGAAGCAAAAAATGGATAACAGGGATTAACCCTTCCTCTTTTTGTGAGGAAAGAAAAACCTCAACCAACTTCTTCATGAAATCATTCTATTGTAAATTTTGATTATTGCATCTCTGATGTTGTTCATGTTAATATAACTTTGGCGTATCAGGAAATTAAATGGAATCAAGCTCCTTTAGCTCTCCCTCTTTTGTAGCAATCTCATTTTTCTCTCTGCAATCTTCTAAGTGAACATGTCAACCTGCTGCTAAAGAAGCTTGGTATCAACCAAAACAGTCGATCCACTAGTAGAAGCAGTGTTGGGGTCTAATGTTGGCACAACACCAGAGGCCGAAGCAGACTATCTGGATGCAATTGTAGATCTTTTTTCCACTATTTCTCTAAAGCCTCCAAAGAAGTTTATGGAGATTTTCACAAAACCAATGTGGTCAACCAGGGTCTCTTCCTCTTATTAAAACCTTGATCACTTAACACTTTGTAGATCAAAGAAGGCAAAGAGAAAATTCCATTGGTTCCTTTCTTTTGAGCACCAGAACACATAATGTTGAGAGTCCTCTTTCCAACATTAACAAACATACCTTTTCGTTTTGTAGATGAATACTACAGTCTCAGTAGTCTCATAGGTCATGTTAGAAGTGGGAAACCAAATGGTGGAAGCACTCTTGTTCAACAATGAGTAGAAAGATGTTAAGTTGGTTGCATGAAACTTAGCTTTCCATTTCTTAAACATGCTTACATTGATCTCCTCATCCTCATGTTCATCAGCATTTGTCATACCCAATGACTTCTTTCAGACCTAACAAACACCTTACCATGCTTAGGCGATCTAGGATAATTGAAAAACTCAAGACAGATTGTAGTAGAATTCCTTCACTATCCTAGGAACATTAGGTCAAATAATCTGTATAGAGTCTAGCATATTCCTACTCCCATGGAACTCAAACTGTTTCTTGAAGTCCTCAACCTATATACTTTCACTTCCCAAATCTCTCTTTGCTAAAATGTATCCGAGTTATTACATATCTATTTAGTAATACATTATAAGTCAACTGAATGGGAACCAAAACCAACCTCAACTTTAGACTTTACCTTAGGCGTCTCCTAGGATGTTGAATCAATACCATCTTGAGAAGATGTTGTCTTAACACCGTCTTCTAACACTGATTTTGTAGACTTTTTTAGAACTATCTTCCTCTTCTTACTAATTTTCGTGGCCTCGTGACTAGTACCATCAGTCTCCTTGAAAGATCTTGACCCTTCTTTACCTTGTTCTTCCGCCTCCTCATCGTTCTTCTCTTCTTCCTCATTTTGTTCTTTGTTTATCTCATTTCCCACCTCCACATCGCGCAATTCTTCAACCACCTCCTCATCCTTCTTTTCTTCATCACCAACGACATTAAAACATGATCTATATACCTTCTCTTATTGATTCTACACAACTCAGACTGCCCCTCAACCAAATTTTCCTCCCTCTAAACTGCTATGTTCTCAATCGTATCTTTAGCGCCAACATCTTCATTACGATATCCAACAAGTCGAACCTCATATTTTGCAATGACATGGTGAGAAACAAGTGTTGGCACAAAACCCCTTAAGATCCGCTCTTTTGTTTTCACATTGCGATGATATGTGTGTTGCATTTTGTTTTGGCACAACAACATTAGTAAGAGAAACACATGACCTCGTGTGGTACGTGTGAAAGGTAATTACAAGACCTGAGGTGGGGTTAGTTGCTTGAGTTTCCATATCAAAGACCACTTGCGCGAGATGAGCGATTGATGCTGATGCATGGTGTGCATGTAGTTTTTATGATGTATGCAATAATAAGCTAGGCTTACGTGAAATGCACGGTCGAGTAATGAAATGTAAAGTAAATTACGTTCCGAGTATTGAATCTCAAGAAAGTGAATAATTAATAACTAGAATTGCTTAAATGTAAGACATGAACAATGTATGTTTAATTAAATTACTTCTGAACTGACGTAGTGGAAGCTTATAAGAAAGATTAGAATAACACACGAGAATCAAAGACTCATTAATTCACGCAGGGTAAAGAGATGTTGATGCAAGAAGAGAGAAACTCTTAAGAAATTTATTCAATAATCAGCTAACTATCTTCTTAGGGTTTACATAGAATATATACCCTAAAAACATATTTAAAATTCCAAAAAACGTTTTTTTTCTTTCAAAAAATAGAAAATAAAAGAAAATAAATAAATGCATAAACTAAAAGTGTTAATCATGTGGAACACGCTCCAACAAGCGGAATGCAATTCCGATTTATAGAGAAAAAAGATATAACTAAAACTAAAATTACTAAAAATGACAAAAATGGCATTTTCAAGGCCCAAACGATGAAACAACCTCTAATCTTGGGATGAAAAAGTTTCCTCATAAACTCCAACGCCTGCTCGATTGTATCATAAACTAAAGCTCCCTGTTAAATTGAATGCAAATCTACTCTAATGAACATAATTGAAGAAGATTGATCGTTGATGGTAATGTTTGTAAAACAGATGAATGACAAATATGCTCAGAGACTAAATTCACTACAAATTCACTTAGTAGGTCATAGATAAACCGCATGCGCTTCTTTAATCTATTGATTCATATAGAGTTCTAGCGTGTTCAATGGATCCATGACCTATAGCAGAGTTATCGGTACATATGAATTCTTAAGTCTCTAATGGCCTAGAGCATTAACACATATAACCAAATTGTTAATCATTTTAGAAGAGAGAGTAATAAGTCCGCAATCTAATTTAGTATAAGCTAGTGTTAACTAATTGTACTTGTAAAGATGTGTATTTGTGTGATATAAGTGTCGTGCATGGATTCACGTTAGTTAACAACATTCACAAAATTAGTTCCAGCATAAATAGTATAAGACCGCTACTTTGTCTTCTCAAAAACCTTCATTAGTTAATCCTAGCATGCATCATATAAAAAAAATCACTCTAAACATATCGTTACTCAAACAATCTCTATAAAGCCAAAATAAACATAGTACAGACGCAGTTTAGATACTCATAATCACAAGTTCAACAATAAATAAAGAATTAAACAACGTAGTAAAAGATTAATGACTAGAAAAAATCTTATCAGATTCGATGGAACATTGATGCTTGATGAGTGATTATTTATAGCGATTTGGAAACCTGATTTCTTGTACATTTGATTGTTCCTTGTAGCACTTTTACTGGTTTTAGTCTTGTTTTGTCATTTTACAGTTTTTAGTCGAGCCGGAGCAAAATGGTGCATATTTGATGGAACAGAGCATGAAATAGAACAATGATGAATGAGGAACAATTTGGCAAGGTTAATAGTGGTTTCTGACCATAACCTAACCGAGACGAATGAGAACATGAGGCAACGCATCAACAGAAATGCCCATGCAACCTATAGGACACACAACTACCTTCGAAGCTCGTGCAGATCAAGCAGTAGGTCGTGCGGCCTACAAAACATCATATGTCATCACGCCAAACGTCTAGAGACTTGCGTCACAGTGACAGACCTACGCAGCTCGCGCATCCACTCGCACAACATGTCGCGCCCATGTGCGACATGAATGAATTGAGCCGAATCGTTTTGAAACCCCAGAGGATGCAACTTACAAACCAAAAGGCTATAAATACAAGAAGACATCCAGCAGCCAGGGCATCACATTCAACAACATATAACTGCAATAATAGCTCTCATATCATACAAAGACGTTCTTAGTATATTTTTGCATTGAATTCCCCGATTTGAAGCATTGCGATCATTGTTGAGAGAGAAATGTGATCAGAAGGAGAACATAATCACCCAGAGGAAGGCAACAAAGAGTCAATAGGGGAAGACACGTCAAAATCCCACTGGGATCAAGAGTTTGATCTTTTCTTTTCCTTATTGCACAACTTCATGATGAATTATTGTTATGACAACTTGATCACGAGTAGCTAAGTCTTTTAGTGTTTAGGAGAGGATGTAGTTATCTCATATGTATGTACATTGAACCTACATTTTGATTAATTATATTGAGACTTTGTTTTGTTGGATCTTATTTGTTGCTTATGCTACTTAGTATATTTGGCACACACGTTTCCTTAGTTCGATGTAGTGATGTTAAATTAACTTGTATTATTTTGAATTGTGCTTAGAAGATTGTTAGAGAAACACTAACATAGTAGATCAAATAAATATATCTCTAGATCTTCAGCAGTAGCATCTATCGAGGAATCTAGGTCATAGTTGTCAACTCTAATCTTCTTTAAAACTATGTATGGATCCTTGACAAGGTGAACTTATGGAGAGAGGAAAGTGCTTAACGACCTGGCATCATTAGGGGTTAGAGGGTTCTTCAGGTGATAAAAAGGTGCACTTAATTTATCACGTCAACTTGAGAACAAAACAAGGATCAATAGAAGGAGGCTTTCTATAGGGATCATTGGTATTTTGCCTATGAAATCTCCGCATTCAAGATTTACAAAATCCGAGTCCTAGATACATTTTTCTTAATGTGTTTTACAACCCAAACAACCAACTAATCAATTCAATTATGTCTTTGTTTTTACTTTCTTAACTTTAGACTTAGTTAAATTAGTTCTTTCTACATTCAAATATTCAAAGCATTATTTCACTAAATTCACAACAATTTGGATTTCTATGAGGGATACGATACTTGGTCTGTAAATCTTACTTACCATTTTATCATTACTTGACTCATATACTTGCGAATGTGTGTAGGTTTTTACTATTGCATAGTACTGATTACAAACAAGCAACACAAAACACGCATCAGTGCCCTTAATCTTCATACTCCTTTGCTTTGATTATTCTTCACAACTCTTGACTCTTGGACTCTAAGACTAAAACTATGGAACATGGGTGGATGTAGTGTTTCTCTAGAACTCTCTGTTCATAGATGCTCATCACCTTGCTTTTCTCTTGCTGTATAAGATTGTACACTTTATAGCAAATCTTCTTAACGTAGATCATCCCCTCATTTTATAGATATTCGTGTTATCCTAGAGTTGATCAGCAGTCGTCACTTTATTTCCCATAAAGTTATGATTTTACCACATGTCTTACTCTACGAAGCTCTATGTTGCGCTTCCCTTTGTTCACGTGTGACTATTGCTCCGTTCTAGGCGCTACTCGCGCTGCCTCTATTTCTCGCGCATATGGAAGGCTACCATGGACGCGAGTCTCGTTGTCTCTTGGTGTCCAAGCGTGGCTTGCACCCCAATCCAAGCGCTACATTGTGCTTTGCTGATGGCTCATGATAAATTGGGTTTGTAGTCTTCTCGCGGTGCTTGCGTGCTACGTAGCATCGTGGTGCCTCCTATGCATTCATTCAATTTGTCTTCTTTGGTCCTAAAACTTATGTCTTCGTGATTTTATCCATTCTATGCTTCAAAACGATAGTTTTGTCTTGATTCTTGACTCGACTCAAAACTACACAACAATAAAACATTACGTAGAACACTAGGATTGCTACGAAGTGGGACAAAAGAACAAAAAAAAGAAAAGATACTAGAATCATATCACTTAGACACTCATCAGAGCCCACAACCTTATGGTACTTATTTTATCTTTTAATGCATGATTGTTGTCTCCATATGTTGTGACAACACTAAATTAAACCCTGATAGTTTCCTCATTCTGCTCAAACGTCATAGTTTTCTTATCAAGTACCTATTTATATTTTAAGCAATAAGCTTTAATATAACCTGATTAAAAATATAGTATTGACATATAAAAGTTATTTTCTTAGTTTTTCGATAAATTTCCTTTTTTTCTTTGGCAAAAATAAGAGTAGAGAGGAATGAATAAACAAGTAATAAGTTTTCCATTTGTTTTAGAAATCTTAAACCAACAATACCTTTATTGCCTGAACACAAAACTTCATCCAGTTTAAAAGTTCCAGTATTCCACTTAACAAAGTTTGCTCAATACGTTCTAACTTGGAGGTTAGGTTTTCAAGTTCAACATTTTTCTTTGTTAATCTGACCTCCAATGTGATTGCACCTTTCAAGCTTTAATTCTTTTTGATAAGTGCTTTCTCACTTCTACTCAGTTCATTCTTCTTCTTAAGAAAATCTTGGAAAATAATTTATAAGTCACCAATCGACTCTTCTTAACTCATTTGTCCTTCAATGAAATACTCGACATCCAAATCTACAGACCCATGCAAACAATATGATGGAAAAAAACTCGTCTTGTTTAGATATCATGATCAAAAGTCTAGTATTGTCTAAGCAACGAGTTGCGTCCCAATCTCCAAAGAATATCTCTGGTACTGGTGTTGTCAATGGGGTGTTGTTAGAACATCGGGTTTCAACACTTTCTTTATCTGACTAGTCTACATTTGTGAACAATGTTGGAGTGTGAATTTCGTCATCCTACGTTTCTCCTTCAGTACTTGAACTTGATCTTGTCTTAACATCATCTAGACAGACCCATTAGAACTACCCTTCGTACAAAGGGTCTTAGCGCATTCATAAGCAAAGTGGTTGTAACCCTTACATGCTACATTGTAATTTGTTAAGTTGTTCTGAATCTTCGGAAGTATGTCCCTTATAGGAGTATTTTACCATAGCCTTGGGAAAGACTCAATTCTTTAGAGTGAATGGGATGTTGCTACTATATTCTTTCCGTGACTTCTGCATAAGATTGCTTTTGCTAAATTTCTTTACCATAATATTGAAGAAAGCATTATTTGATTCCTCATCTTTATTATCCTCGTCATCATCGTTTGATTCAGAAGATTAAATCTGAAGTGCCTAGACCTTTTTCCTCGGAAGAAGTTTCTAATTTCATCTCAAAGTTCTTAAGAGTACTGAGAAGAGCTTGTAGGTCCATTGTGGCTAGGTCTTTTGTTTTTTCAATAGCAATCTTTTTCATCTCAAATCTTTAGGAAAGAATTCAAATTACTTTGTATATTGTGGAACTTCAATAGTAGCTAAATAAAAGCAAAACTTAAATGAAACAGTTAATTCAAATGTGTAGCAATACACTGTTGTATCGGAATTAATGTTGTGATAACACTTAGTTTCACAATGTTACATCAACATTTAGCCACAATATGCACACACTTACATATATGAGGGTATTTTTATTATATTTTTTAATAAAAATAGGACATGTATCAGCCAAATAAAAATACCTAAATCACTCCTTGCAATATTCTAATTAATGAAACTACAATAATGGAAGAATTAAAGAATGAAGAGTAAACGAGTTGAAAATTATAAAAACCTGAAGTAGCAAACAAAAATAATAAATTTATTAGTTATTCCATGTATTGTCAAATATAGTTACTTGAAATTATTGTTTGGACATATTATAAAAATATCGCTACTTTTACATTGATTGCACAAAAAAAAATATTTTGTTTGACTTCAATATGCATATTAAGTGTTCTATTTTTCAGAAAATTGGTTCAAAGGAAAGAATTTTGGTTCGTTCTTTAACTATGTTTTGTACACTTCTTATTATAGTTCTCTTTATATCGGGGTTTCATACATAAATTTATTTGGTTTCATGAAGAGTATTTTTAGTTTTGTTATAGATACATTAAAATTATTTGGGGATTGTAACAATGTATTTGAAGACTCAAGGAAAGAAATGCAAGTAAGATGTAATATCTCTTTTGAGAATGTGTTTATTCATCCGGAAGTGAGCTCTTATGTAGAGGTTTTTCCAAACATCATTTATATCTAATACTATTACAATAGTATTTACAATAAATATTCTTCCTATTGCTTAATAATAAGTTTTCAAATTTGTACATCATTTTCAACAAGACCACATGTATGGTTTATAAAATTCTCCCTTGGCCGCTAGATAATTTTGTAATGTTTATGATCCGTCTTGGGCACACGTCCTGTGCTGCCTCGTTAAAAACCTTATAAAGAAAAACTTAGTTGGATAAAAACCTTAATAAGGGAAAAAGAGTACAACCGTGTGAACTCCCTCTTAAGTTGACATCTACAATTCTTGACCCATCCAAATGCTTTGAACATGTTTCTTAAAAGTCACAATGGAGAGTGCTTTCGTAAAGAGATCTTTCATATTGTCACATGATTGAACATATTGGATATTGATTTCTTTGTTCTTCTCGAGTTCATGAGTGAATGCAAAATACTTTAGGGGTATGTGTTAGGCCAATCACTCTTGACTTATCCTTCTTTCATCTGTGTAATACATATAGAATTATTTTCGTAAAATGTTATAGGACCCTCTTTAATAGGTATGCCAGTTGTAGTTCTTATATGATGTGTCATTGATTGTCGCCATACACATTCCCTGCATGCTTTATGAAGTGCAGTAACATCAACCTGATTCGAGGATGTTGCAACAAGTGTATGTTGCTGAGAATGCCATGAAATAGTAGTGCCACCTTACGTGAATACATATCCAGTATGAGATCTGGATTTATGTCAATCTGATAGGAAACCTGCATATGCATAACCAGTCAATTCATGTTTTGCATTATTAGTATAAAATAGACCAATATCCGTAGTCCCTTTCAGATAAGTGCCTTTTTGTAGGTGATGAGCTAAATCTGGTTAATAAATTATCAGTAAATGACATATCAGGTCTAGTACAATTAGATAGATACATTAAAGGTCCAATGACACTTAGAAACGAAACTTCAGAACTAAGAATTTCTCAACTCGGACGAAAGGGATCTTTGTCTAATTTCTTTAAATAATTTTTCGTCGAATGAATTTCTTTGACAGTACCATTAATATTTAAATTATCTACATAAACCATAATAATTGCATATTCAAATGACGTTTTCTTAAAAAAAAAACACATGGACACAAAGCGTTATTTATGTATATGTCATTCTTTTAATAAATATTCACTCAAACGATTGTACCACATGCAACCTGATTTCTTTAACCCATATAATAATCTTTGCAATTTGATTGAGTACATTTCTCTAGGTACATAGCTAGATGATTCATGCACTTTAAGTTTATTCATAATCAATCTCAGGTATTTGAGTAAAACCTTTTGCAACAAGTCGAGCTCTGTACCTTACAATTCAATTTTCTTATTTCTTTTTCAAATGAAGACCCATTTGTGGCCTACATGTCACTTTAAGCACGAGAACAATAGGTCCAAATACTTTCCGTTTGTTAAGAGAATTTAATTCAGATCTGATAGCATTTTTTCATCTTACCCAATCGTCTCCCAATCGTCTCTATTTCGATATTCTTCTACAAACTGTGGTTTGGGATCATCATTTTCATAAGATCATAAGAAATATTATATGAAAATACCTCCCTTATATTTCTCATCTCATTTAGATTCCAAATAACTCCTGAATTAACATAATCAATATAGATCTCAGTATCAGGATTTGATTCGGTGATTTCTTGAGTTATCTCATTTGTCACGTATTTTGTTTCATCATGAATAGTTTTCTCGAGAATGGAGTTAATTTTTTTTCTCCTTTTCTTTTTCAAGGATTCTTGTCCTTTGAACCAACAGGAAGACCACATTTATCACGTGCACCACTTTTATCATTGTTGGATATCTCTTAAAGGTTTTCTATCCGAGCAGGTACATTCGCAGTTGGTATATGGGATTCTGTTCCCCATTTTATGTTAATAAATGTATCGGGTAATTGATGCAATATTTTGAAAATGTAAGATTTTCTTAACATCCAAATCACATTGTTTTGTTAAAATATTATAGTGTAATAAAGATGGATTATACCATGATATATCCTTTTACGGTTGTTTCTTTTCTCCCCTTAACATTGGGAAATTTGTCTCATTGAAATGGCAATTGGTGAGACGTGCCATAAAGGCATCACTTGTTAATGTTAATGGTTCAAGATATTTGATTATTGAAGGTGAGTTATATCCAACATATATCCATAACTTTCTTTGAGGTCCCATTTTTGTTCGTTGTGGTGGTGCAATCGGAACATAAACCGCACAACCAATTTTTTTATATGGGAGATATTACATTCATGAACAAAAACAAGTTGTAATGGGGAGTATTCAAGATACGAGCTTGGTCTAATGCAATCAGTGATGCAACATGTAAAATTGCATGACCCCATACAAAAGTTGGCAATTTACCTTTCATTAGCAATGGCCTAGCAATTTACTGAAGATATTTAATTAATGATTTAGCTAAAACATTTTGAGTATGTACATGAGCAACATTATGTTCAACCGCAATTGTTGTTGACATACATTAATCATTGAAAACTTGAGATGTGAATTCAACAGCATTGTCAGGTCTGACTTTCTTGATCGTATAGTCAAAAAATTGAGCTCTTATTTTAATTATTTGAGCCAAAAATCTCGCAAATGCCATATTGCGAGTAAAGAATGGACATACATGTGACCATCAACTTGAGGTATAAATTAATACCATAAAATATTGAAATGGTCCACATAATGGATGAATAGGTCCACAAATATCGCCTTGAATTCTTTCAAGAAATGTTGGCAATTATGTCTTAATTTTAACTGGTGAATGCTTTATAATTAGCTTAATAAGAGAACATGATTCACATGGACTATTATTGTTCCGATGGAGTTTGGATACTTTTAATGAATGTTCATGTATAGCTTCAATTATCCTCCTTGTTGAACCAGGGTGACCTAGTCGTTCATGCCATATAGTCAATAATTCATGATTTTAATTGACTACCATTCGATTGCATTAATATATGTGTCATGCACTCCTAGGGAGAGTTTTGTTAGTTTTTCAAGTATATGTTCTTTTTCCTGATATATCCTTAAAAATGAAAATATATTTAGTGTTATTCTCAATCTTTGACTCGGTATCATATCAATGACAATATATATCATTAAAACTCAGCAAATTCCTTGTGGATCTTGGGGCAAATAAGGCATCGCCAATGATAAATATTGTTCCATTTGATAAAATAAAACTAGCTTTACCAAATCCTACCATCAGATCAGTAGGACCTGACATCTTATTAATTTTTGCCTTTGTTGGTTTTAGATATGTAAAGAATTTCTTACTTGTGAGTTGTACCGCTATCAGGTATGCAAATATCACTGGTATGGTCCATATAGGCTTCATGTCAAACAAGCAGAGTGAAACATGATACAACAATAAACAAAGCATATATTTTTTAAAAAGGAAATAATTTTATTGAGATACATAAGGAAACACAGTTCATGAAAAAACACAGTACATTACAAGCCAGCAATTGCAAACACATTTTAATCAAAGATCACACAACAAGGAATTATGCAATACAAACAAAATCAAGAATCACACAACCAAGAATCACATAGTTCATACCAAGCTATAGTAACATCACGATCATCAGTAAAATCAGTTGCTTTCAAATGTGTGGAATCATTAGGCACTTGTTCATTAAGGTTTACTTCATTTTCTTTGCCTTTCGTATTCTCTTGGTACAACTTACAAAGATATTAAGGTTTACGATACTTATTGGCCCAATGTCCTTTTTTCCCGCACTTAAAACAGTGACCTCCAGTTTTTATGGGCTTTTTCCTCTTTATTATGATGATTATTGTTATGGGCCATATCACTGGTCGAAGGGTTGTGATAACTACCTCGACCATGACCATGGCCACGACCACCTCTTGAAACATATCCTCCTTTATAACCACTCCAGCCCTGATATTCGCCTCTACTTCGACCACCATTATTGTAATTTCTTCGTTCACTGAAGTTTGAGAAATTTATGGCATGTGCTTCTAGTAATGCATGTGCTTCAGTTGGACGAGACTCGTGATTCTTCATCAATAAATTACTACTATTCTCTGACATTAACAACATCCTCTGCAGATCGTGATACTTAGTATATCCGACAAGTCTGTGTTGCATTTGGATGAGTATATGATTGACATGAAAAGTAGAAAGAGTTTTTAATCATTTCCTCATCAGTAGTTTCCCTTTCACAAAATTTTAGTGTCTGGCAAATAGAATGTATGGCAGAGGAGTAATCATCAACTGATGTAAAATATTGGAACCTTAATGTGTTCCACAGATGGGTGGCTTCTGGAAGTATTGTTTTCCTTTGGTGGTCATATCTTTCATTCAGATTAATCCATAGTTCAAAAGGATCTGTAATATCGAGATATTCTTTTTGCAGAGAATGATCTAAATATTTATGCAGGAATATAACTGCTTGACATCTTTGTTGGTTAGTCCATTCATTTTCTTCATCAATTATTTCAACGAGATTTTTCCCAGTGAGGTGCATATTTACATCTGATTCCCATTGCATATAATTGTTTTCAATGACCGTGAGTTTGGTAAAATCTACTTTTGGGAGATTAGACATAATGCAGGTAAATAAACATAAAAAATATAATTAGGATCGAGATATTTTATTTAATATGTAATCACAAAAGCACAATTATTACAATAATATGTGCAATTATCTCATCTCTAGCCAAATAGTGAAACTGAACTTTACTACGACAAAATGGAGGAATATCATAGAGAGAAACATATGATTGTGGAATAAATAAACAACATAATAGGAGGTAAGACCTTTCATAAGAATAAAGTGTTAGTAGTCGTTTTTAGCTTGAGCTTAATTCAAGCATCAACATAAGTTAGAATCTTAGTGTTAGAGTTAGATAACCATAAAGTTATTAAGAAAATTTTCATCTAATCATAAAATTATAAATTGGTTGTAGTCAACCTTGTCTATAATAATAGAGATAGATGAAAAAGTAAATATTGCGTACTTTTTGACGCTGAACCTTGTCTTTAAAGTCTGGAATTGAATTTTGAAACACATAATCCTTGTTTTGGGTTTATATTAAATTTTTGGCAAGGGGGTTATAGAATAGTATGAATATTTTGGGTTTATACAATATTTTTTTTCTTTGGAGAGTAAGCATATATCGTACATAGGAAAGAGAAGATTAATTCACTAAATAGAAACAAGACATAAAGGTATTTTTTTGCTGATCAAAATAATTTAGGGGTAAAAAATTGATCAAAAGACCAAAATTGAACTGAAAAATCAAATTAAAGGACTCAATATGGAAAAGGGGACAATATGAGACTACTTTCGTAACTCAACCACAAAAAAGGACATTTTTTTAATTTGTTTTCCCTTGAATGTCCATCCCTACCTATCACCAACAATTATTCTATTTTGGATTTTTCAATAATGTAAATGCCACCTTACTAATTCCATTTCTGATTTCTATATTGGACAATAAGAGACCATTTTTTATTTTTTTTTCCTTCAAATGTCCTTCCCTACCTACCACCAAAAATTATTCTATTTTTGTTTTCTCAATTATGTAAATTCCACCTAACTTATTCCATTTTTGATTTCACAATGGTGTAATATGTACAACCAACAAATATAAGATTCACCATATCATATCAATAACAATTTTCAATATTAATTACCTATCCATCTATCTATCTATATATAGACCCTAACATAAACATCCATTTATATATTCTAAATCATAAAAATATATTATTGATCAATACTTACGTTTTTCATTAAAAATAAGTTCCAAAAAATGAAGTTCGTGAGGGTCTTGCTTCTTCTAGTTGCAATTTTGCTTATCTCTCCAGGTAGGGATCTTTCATCTCACAATGGTTGGGCAATTCTTGGAAATTTGATATATATAATTCATTCTATATACATATATTTAAGAACAATTTAATGGACCCTGACAACCATAATTTTATAACAGGAATGCATGAATGTAGCAAAGTTACACGGAGATGATTTACAAGTAAATTGTATACAAAATGGTTTAATGAAAAAAATCTTTAATTTGCCTTATCTGTTGCACATATGTTTTTGACATTTGTAAAATGCCTCTTAAGTCTTAACTCGATTAGTCCGTTAAACATACTGTTTAGAACTTTTAATCTACTTGCCATACATATAATTTAAAATTGAGGAAACATATAATTGTTGGCTTGTGTAGGCTGATAACGCCCATAAGCCCATTGATGCATATCAAACTCAGTTTTCTGCTTAAGCTTTAAGGGGATCATAGTCCTTTACAGTAAAATTAATATTAGAAAACTTAGTAAAAAGCCATTGCTTGACAGTGTTCTCAAATAGTCAAGACAAATTGAATAAACAGAACTTATATGTCTTGCACTTTTCATGTTAAAGGTTGTTATTCGTTGCATAACCACTATAATAATTACATTGCAGGCTCGATTGCACACTCGATTAGGAGTCCAAAATGCAAGACTGGTGCCGATTGCATACTTTATTGTCTACCTAGGACCAAGGCGGTATGCACTTTTCGCCATTGCTTGTGTCTGCCCATCAAGCTAAGTTTGGTACCGCCGAGGAAGTCCCTATTGGAACAATAGCTACTTCAACAACAGATTAATCAATATCTTTTAATTACTGTTAAAGATTATTAAATAAAGAGAATTGTTATCCTTGTTACTTAATTCAATTTTATGAATATAATAATTGATGCCGGTGGACAAGTACCTTGTTAGTATTTGAAGCCATTGTTCGAAGATAAGCCAACTATTTTGTTAGGTGCACGTGGCAATATACCATCAGTCGCCAACACGCGGTAACGGATCCCTATGTTAATCATTATTCCTTTAATTATGATTTCATGAAGCACGGACTATCAACACACACAAGTAAACATGGCATAAAACATATGAAAGTAAACTAATCACCTATAAATTATAGGCAAATGATATACATAAAGAAGTTTCCCTTGACTTTCCTCTTTTACCCTGTAGTTAAGGTCCCAATATTCTATTTTTGTTTTAAGGTTCTAATTATGTGATTATATCTTTAAAGAGTTTGCTAAATCAACTCATCTCTCCTTTTCAATGTTTTAAAAAGCTTATTTGAGACTCGCTTTAAAGCACGATTTGAAACAAAGCTCACTCGAAAACGCCTCAAGGCTCATGCAAAAGCTTAAGTGTTATAAATCTTACGCCTTATTGCCAAGGTGTACACTTTTGGTGCGGTTTTTGCGCTTTAGGTCTTGAGAAATAAACTAACGCCTAATTATATATTGAAAAAAGAAAGAATTTCTCACTAAATCAATGGCAAAATTTTGAATATAATTATAATGTTGAAGGTAAAAGTCAAAACTCTGTTTATTGACAAAAAAATATGTGGTTTTTTTTAAACATAAGTTAAAAGAAAAAAGCCACAACACCTATTTTCACAGTAGTTTTATTTAAAATATGCATAATAGTGTGACCAAAGTGCATTTATATTATACTTAGAACATATTTATATAAGATTCCTATTATATATTCATATTTTTAGCAACACTTCTTTTCTTATAATACTTAATATCAAAACCCATAAAGCTTACGCTTTGTGCCTCAAGACTTACGCCTCGCTTTTTGGAACATAAAACGCCTCACCTACGCTTTCGCTTTTTAAAACACTGCTCCTTTCTGTATATTTTATTTCCTTTCATTACTGAATATTTTCAAGTAAATCATATGTTAAGGAATATCACCAATTGAGGCATTCAATAATAAAATACAATTAATCAAGAATATAACTACTGTCTTAATCGAAATATATTTAATCATCAGCTTTGGGCTACTGATGATAATTATATATATACATCCACACATGCATGTGTGTGAGTAAGTGAAATATAAAGAGATATTATGAAAACATAGATAACTTATTGTTTTCATGTTTATTGATAAACTTTTCTAACATTTTACGAAGAGTATTTAGATCTGACGCGAATTATTTCTTAATATCTTAACTGTATTAGGAATCTAATAGTTACGCACATTTCAATGTGAATTAATTTTAAGTTTAGTTACCTCATGTAAGTTTTAGAAAATATTATATGTATTTTATAATACATTTTCTTAAAGTATAACTGATTTAAACATATTCAAAGTAGGATATTTGATTTGGGCTTAAAAAGGATAGAAAAAGACAGAATGTTTTGTAGTGATAAAAGAAGAATCAACAATAAAATATTTGCGTGCGATTTAATATGGCAGGGGTATATTGATGTCGAAATATTCTTATACCTTAATGAGTCAATTGCCAAACTAAAACTATTGAAAAAAATAATTCTCTTACTAACACTCTTGAAAAAGTAATTCTCAAAGTAACACTTATAAATCAAAAATCCCTACTTTAACCCCGTCTCTTATAAGTAACTAAAACAATATATTGTTGTGTATAGTCAAAATATGTTATGTGTATATAAATATTTGGGCTTTTTATAATTTCTGCCCGTTAATTTCCACCAACTTCAGGTTTTGCCCTTTTTTGGACCGGACTTTATTTTTGCCCGGTAATTGATTTTTTTTAAAATGCCCGGTGGGCTTGGTCGAAGCCCAGAGTTGAGCCCGTCGGGCATTTTTAAAAAAAAAAAAATTATCGGGCAAAAATTATAAGTTGGTGGCAATTAACGGGCATAAATTATAAAAAAAAGAAAATGTTAATGGCTTCACCCCGCACTTTGTCTAATTGCTTAGAATTAATTACCTATATCGGTCATGGAGTTAGATAAAATCTATGAAGAATATATATGTGTGGCTAATTCTGTGTTAAACGTCTCTCGATGGTTTTCTTCCTTAATTACCACGACTTTTTTACTTGCTTACTGATTTACCCCTGTCAACATCAAAACCTCCTCTACGCTGCCGCCGCCACCACCACCTCCCCTCCCCTGTTTGATTGACCCATTTCATCAAACACCTCAACTGCAAAACCGGAAAAGAGAATTTCAAAGAGAAATAGCACTAGCCGAAGCAAGGGCTTCTTGGCAGAGAACGACCAACCGATGCTTGGTCTAAGAAGACGCCAAAAGAGCTCCGAACACGAGCTCCGTCCCTTTTAACCGAATCCCTTCGTATACTAATTTATCCCCAAATTCAAAGTGGTGGCTAGAAATGCCATCAAATTACGCCTGTCAACAACAAGTTTTCATCGACAAACAATTAAATTCCTCTGATGGTGATATGGAAAACTGCCAAATGAACGAAAGCTCACCGAATTTGGAGTCTTTGGTTCATGATCCGAGTGAAAATTATGCAACTTACAACAAAAATCTGGATACATCATTAAACAAGAAGAGTTGAGAGAGTATAATAATAGTCGGAATTGCCAAGAATATCTCCAAACACATCTGGATACATCATTAAACAAGAAGAGTTGAGAGAGTATAATAATAGTCGGAATTGTCAATAATATCTCCAAACACCACTTTGAATTTGGGGATAAATTAGTATACGAAGGGGTAAATCAGTAAGCAAGTAAAAAAGTAAGCAAGTAAAAAAGTCATGTTAATTAAGAAAGAAAACCATCGAGAGGTGTTTAACACAGAATTAGCCACACATATATATTCTTCATAGATTTTATCTAACTTCATGACCGATATAGGTAATTAATTCTAAGCAATTAGACAAAGTGCGGGGTGAAGCCATCAACATTTTCTCTTTTTATAATTTCTGCCCGTTAATTTCCACCAACTTATAATTTTTGCCCGGTAATTGTTTTTCTTTTTTTTTAAAATGCCCGACGGGCTCAACTCTGGGCTTCGACCAAGGCCATCGGGTATTTAAAAAAAAAAAAACAATTACCGGGCAAAAATAAAGCCCGGTCCAATAAAGGGCAAAACCTGAAGTTGGTGGAAATTAACGGGCAGAAATTATAAAAAGCCCTAAATATTTCGGTAAGTACATTTTAGAGTTTTAATTATAAAATAAAAAAAATAATTAAAATAATTAAAAGCAAAATTATGTCTTCCTCCCCCACGCCTCCACCTAGTACACCGTTGCAAAACCATCACCACGCTTAGTCTATAATTGTGGTGGTTGTTTGGAACCGCAATATTCGAGTATTCAAATCCGTAATTTGGTGTGTCACCAATACTTCAACGATCGCAACAGTCCTATATCTCTGCATACCAAATAACAAGTTTGAAACCCACAATGGATGATAGGATAAAAGGTCATACTCGAATTTCGTCCTTCCGAGTTTCGAGTGAATCGCTCAAGAGAATAACGATTTAGAATGCTTCGAACTTGTGCAAAATAGGGCATCACATTGGTCTTAGACCCCGCCTATAATAGATATCTTTGAAAAATAGGTTTCGTTTGGTTGCCAGGAAAATGAAAGAAAATATTTGTTTTTCTAGATGTTTAACAACTCATGATTTTTTCGAAACTAAAGGAAATCTCTGAAAAAAAATTGAAAAATACGTTCTATTTTTTCTCATACACAAAATAGTGAGAAATATTAAATTTTATTTTAATATATTTAAATCTTATCTTTCCTCCTATCAAAAAATGTGAAACAATCTCGTCAATATATTTCAGATTTTAGAAATCTTTGGAACTTTTCGTATTACCACGTGAGAATAATCACTACAAAAAAATTGGGTCTTTCCCGACCGCAAATCCGGTCGGGAATAACCCTTTCGCGGTCGGGAAACCGCGGTCGGTGTTGCTTCGGTCGGGAAAAGTTTTCCGACCGCCTTCCGGTCGGCACGGACCTTTCCCGACCGCATTTCCCGACCGAATTACGGTCGGAAATTTACCGACCGATTATTCCGACCGCACAACGGTCGGAATTATTCCCGACCGCATAGCGGTCGGGAAATACTTGAATTTTATTCACGACCGCTATGCGGTCGGGATCATATGAATTTTTATCCCGACCGGATAGCGGTCGGGACTTTTTCCGACCGCAAATTGGTCGGGATTAAAATTCATGTTATTCCCGACCGGGGCCCGGTCGGGAATAATATTCAAATCAATCCCGACCGATTCGCGGTCGGGGAAAATATTCATTTTATTCCCGACCGAATATCAGTCGGGAATAATATTCATCAGAACAAAAAAATAATATTTCGGTAATAAATTACCGGAATATTATTTTTTTAATATTTTGCAATATTTGAAAAACATTATTTAGTTTTTGTGTTTGCAATAATTAAATTTTTGATTCATTGCTTAGTCTAAAACACAAAAAAAATAAATAAGTTTTTGATTATTGAAAATTTGAATAAAGAAGTGAAAATTTTTAATTTTGAAGTTGAAAGAAAGAATTTTTTGAAAAAGTGTATGAATATGAAAAAAGTGTTTGAAATTTTTTTTGAAGAGGAACAAAGTGTGTGGAGATGAAAAAATGAGGAGAATAATGAAGTGTATTTATAGAAAAAGTTGAAAATTTTTGAATTTTTGTCAAATTTGAATTTCCCACCAAGTCCCACCATTATTTTCGATTATTCCCGACCGATATTCGGTCGGGAATGTTGAATTTTTTCAAAAATTTCAAAAAACCGCCAATTTTTCAAAAAATACCGACCGAAATTCGGTCGGCAATACTTTGTAGCCCAGAAACTCGCGACATACCGACCGCACTGCCGTCGGGAATAAGTTTAAATTTTATTCCCGACCGCACCGCGGTCGGAAATTCCTTTAAATATTAGTCCCGACCGCATTGCGGTCGGGAATACCTTTAAATTTTATTTACGACCGCCATGCGGTCGGCAATAATGGTAATTCCCGACCGATACGCGGTCGGGAAAAATAGTAAATTTTTCCTTTTTTCGATCTTTTGGAAAATCTTGATGTGTTTGTTAAGTATAACTATAGAATCTCATTAAATTCATGAATTGCACTATTAGTTAGTTTGTTTAATGTACTTTTAATTATTAAATTAGTATAAGTTAAGTTAGTTTGGAGTTTTACCTATAATAATCATACGTAGTATATAGGAGTTCACAATTGTCAATTAACATTTGTTACGAACATTAATATAGAGAGGCTAATTGTGATATATATATGTTAACATTTGTTTAACATAATCGCAAGTAGTTACATTATTAGCAACTACATATACTAATCTATTTATAAGTGACAATATGAATCGACGCTTCAAACGATTCATCAACGTGCAACTAAATTTAATTTTTTTTTTGAGATTTTTAGTAATATATAACTAATATTGATTTACTCGATCATTAAATGAACGATTTACCTAAAATTGAGAGCGAAATTGTGAAATTAAGAATATGAATATTATTCCCTACCGAAAATCGGTCGCCAATAAGCCTAAACCCTAAACCCTAAACCCTAAACCCTAAACCCTAAACCCTAATATTCCCGACCGCCACGCGGTCGGGAATAACAACGATTAGTATTATTCCCGACCGCAGAGCGGTCGGGAGTATTAGTCTCGGCCCAGCTGGGCCGAGATTAGGGCGACACTCTGGGCGGGAAATTTCCCGCCCAGAGTTTTCCCGACCGCAATACGGTCGTGAATGATTTTTTAGAAAGTATCGACCGCATTGCGGTTGGGAAAAGTTTTTCCGACCGCATTGCAGTCGGGAATGCTCCCGACCGAATTCCGGTCGGGATTTTCCGGTCGGGAAAGGGCGAAAAATCTTGTAGTGAATAATTTAGTTTTGAAATTTTAACTCTCTCTATACTCATTATAACAAGCTTCTTGATTGAATTATATTATGAATGTTTGTTGATCTGGGATTTATTGATAATATTTGTGATACTAAAATAAATAATAAAGTTAATTCTTATAGTATTTATTAATTTTTGTATTTCCCCTCAGAAGTGGTACCTCGGGAGGGAGCTGCAAAATCGCCGTCCCAAATACACACGTGGACCGCTCAAAATTGGAAATTTTGACCAATTGTTTTCCACATGGACCTGCTGACATGAATTAAAATAACAAAAAAAAAGAAGATAAAATGCCACTTCTCTCCAGCTCCATCCAAATAAAATCGTACAACCCCTCACTTGAACTATCACAATATTGTTCACCTCCTATCTTCAACCATTTCGCCGCTGCAACCGTGTTCCTCCTCGATTCAAAGTTTGTAATTTGATCTTCTCTAAGATTTGTTGGTTATTTCTTTGTTTTATCTTCAATCTTTAATGTTAGGCTTTTAAAATTGGGGTTTATTTGTTTTCATTTAAAGCCTCATTTTTGGAATGTGAATGCTCATTCAAAGTTGTCCATGTCATTTCAGAATTGTAATGGGTATTTTGAGTTAGAGGTCAAGGTGATTTTTGTGGCCAATCTCCGATTTAAGCTTGGGATTATATTGATTGAAATGGTAAGCTCGCAGTGGTAAAATGACCAGAGTTATTAGCAACAATGGTAGGAAAAAAACGCAGAGAGTAAGTGGTGAGAGCGTGGGTAAGCTGAAATGGGCGGGATAGTTCTGTTGCTGAGCACGATAGAGGGGTTTTATTTATCGGTTTCGTTATTTTTATTTTTTTAATACTTGTTTGCAGGTCCATGTGGCAAAAAATGGTTAAAATCCCAATTCTATGTTCAATAGGGCACCACATGTGCATTTTTGGCGGCGATTGTGTATCCCCTCCACGAGGTACCACTTTTGAGAAGAAATGCAAACTTAGGGTGTAACAGTCCGATAATTTCGGGACAAATCCGAACAATATCATAGCAACTATTACATGTCTAACTGTTAAATATCTGAATCAAATACACTGAAAGTACTAATCTAATTAAAAGAAACAAAAACTCAACTAACTCAAATACCCAACTAAACTTTGAACGCTCCCCAATGCCAAAGGCTCCCAGGTCCTAACATGGTAGTAACCTAGTTCGTCTTAATCTGGAAGGAAGGAAAGAAAAACAAAATTTTACGTGAGATAAAAATTTCAGTGAGTGCTCATGCGTGTGTGCAAGTGTAGCATTTTCTTTCCATAACTTTCTTTTGAAAACAGTTTAATAAAGGAACTTTAACACATACAAATGCCATGCAATAGAATTGTGAATCAAAAGCTTTCATGGTTTAACAAAAACCCTTTAACAAAAGAACATATTCACGTTTGATGGTCGATGTCCACTTTATTCTGCTGCTGATGCACCCCCACCTTATCACCTCATAAAAGTTCTCAATCTCCCCGTCCAAGGAGCGACCTTAGAATCAAATAACGTATGACATGGTACATACGGAAATCCTACGACCCAACAAAGATACAACCTCCTCATGTTAGATGGAATAGGCACATGGGGACAAAAGGTCTTACCGGCAAGCCCGCCGCCGCCCGGCAGTACCCCCTGCACTCCCACGCCCAACACTGGATCCAGTCTAATCAATTCCAAATACAATCCAACGGGACACCATTCATCATATCGATTCCAATCATTTACGACAATTAACCAATGTGCGGTTAACTTGCTTTGATAAAACTGAACAGTTTAAATACCCAATTTACATAAACTTTCTTTCAAGAAATAAACAATTTCGAGACAACTTTCTTTGAAAAGTGACAGTTCAATGTGCAGAGTTCAATATGCAGAGATTCATGAATACATATATATATAGATATAGATATACATGCACGCATTCCTTGCAGTTTTAAAAATAATAGAGTTTAGAAACACTCACCTGGAATACAACTATAAAGTGAAAGAGGGCCATTACGCGACGATGCCTAGTTGTTATCACCTAAGAACCAAAGAATTATCAACAATGTTTCTCTAATTCTTGATTCAATTTTTTTTTTGCTAACATGTTTCGAGCACGTTCAATTAGTCCCAATTTTAATCTAATAATGAAGTAATGATCTCAATAATTTACAGGTTCATTAACTCTATAAGTTAATATATCAAACTACAATAACCTATCCGACAATATTTCCATTGAGCATAACCTTCACGGATGAACTAATTATGCTGCCAATTCTGTTCCTAAATCTTTAAGGTATATATATAAGATGATAGTACTTCATAGTTACAATTTATGGTCTCGCATGCGTACATGCGCACCTTATTATATATGTGAAAGACACACACACAAACATATTTACATATATATATATATATATATATATATATATATAAATGTTCAAATCACGAAACATTTGAAAGTGCACTATGCATTTTGTAGGTGATATTGCTGTAGTGTGTGTTTGGTGTACGTGCATTCTCATGTTATTGCAAAGTTTCACGTGATTAGGTGTAGTGCGCTAGTCTAGATACAATTGTAATTTTTTAGGTAACTGTAATTTGTATTTTTATATGACCTGTATGATGTATGTGCTTTCGGGCGTAGTAGGGTAGTGTTTAGGTGTGTTTGTTGTTTTTTAGGTAATTTAGGTGTAGTGCGCAAATTAAGGTGATTTAGGTGTAATACGTGTGTAGATGTAATACTTGAGTCACTATTTACCTTTTTAGGCGTTTAATTTGAAGTGCCATATGCATTTTGTAGGTGATATTGATGTAGTGTGTGTTTCGTGTACGTGCATTCTCATGTTATTGCAAAGTTTCACATGATTAGGTGTAGTGCGGTAGTCTAGATACAATTGTAAATTTTTAGTGTAATGTGTATTTTTATATGACTTGTATGATGTATGTGCTTTTGGGCGTAGTGGGATAGTGTTTGGGTGTATTTGTTGCTTTTTAGGTAATTTAGGTGTAGTGCGCAAATTAAGGTGATTTAGGTGTAATACGTGTGTAGATGTAATACTTGAGTCACTACTTACCTTTTTTGTTGCTATTGATGATTAACTATACTAGGAAGATGGGTAGGTGAGGCAGGGTTGATGGATAAGAATTAAATGGACCCACAATTTGAATAGGTTCGATGTTAATTAACTTTTTACTTTTTCAGACATCACCTCCTACAATATTGAAATAGTCGCATCACATCTCTATAAAGAAAAAAAATAAGCATATGATCATATGAAATAAGCTCATTACACATGTAATCAAAAATAGAAAACTTATTATGTGTCTTATGCTGAAAAATCACATTATTCTCTCTATATATATTTATACAATGAAACGCATGCTTATTGTAAGCATGTTTTGGGGGGAGGATGGTCCGACTATATCGAAATGTAGGGTGTAATTAATGTACTAGTTTACTAAATTGAAATGGGGAAATTTATCTATTCCTTTTCATAGGGTAGTATACAAATCTGTTATGTCACGAGGGCTAATATACGTATTTCCGATTTTACATAGTAGTGGTTTTTTTTATTCTTTTTTTAGAAAAAGGTAATATTCCTACTTTGGGCTACAATGCCATTATCTCTTTATTTGTTAAAAAAGGTCAACATTCAGGCTAAATTTTGGATCTTTAATACCATAAAATATGAGTCCCATGAAAATTGGATAAATAGCAGGAAGTATCCATGTGTTTTGACATCGACCTTATAATGCACGGGGTTTTCTACCAATTACAGATAACACATGGATAGCTTTGGCTCTTTTGTGTAAAAATTACCAAAATTAACTAGGTAGCAAGTGGTATCTTGTTTAGAAAATCATTATGTTAATGTATAATATATTCTCGGGTCAATGACACTTTGCACCCTTAAAAAGACAGTTTTTGACACATTCCACCTTAAATTAAAATGCCACCGCATTGCACCCTTAAATGAAAATGCCACCGCATTGCACCCTTAAAATAATGTTTTTGATACTTTGAATCCCCTTTAGGGTGTAGGTGTTTTACAAGGACAGAATAGTCTTTCTACTTATTTCTAATAATAAAAAATAATAAAAAAATTATTGAACTTAAAAAGATGGGCAAAATCGAAGAAATAGACCAAAACAAGTTAATTCAATTAAATCAAAAAGCCACCACCACCGTCGAAGCACCAACGCCAAATGATGAGTCGCCAATTCAACAACCCCTAATGGTCATCGGTGCATCCTCATGTCACTGCCGCGAATTCTATATCAACTTAGCAAGAGCGAGCTACTGATCATAGTTGCGGCGCCTCGAATCGAACAACTACATTTGCTTTGAGACGAAATCAAAACTCTTCACGAGCAGAGCAGAGCCAGTGGTTGTTGAGCTCCACGTCAGCTCAATTGGAGCTACGCCTGTCACAAGATGGGTAGGACCCGGACCCGAACCCGTTCAGAAATCTTAAAGAATATTTGATCGGGTTCAGGTCCTTCCCGCGACAGGATGTATACTCGCAAGAATAGTAATCAGGTTTTTACCCTAGATTTTTTCAATTTTTTCCACGGTTCGGGTTCCCAAACATTACTATTTTTTTACCCGTGACAGGCCCAATCAGAGCATTCGTCTAGGCAGCGGTGTAAAATGTGTGGAATGATTTGGGAGCATCATGTTGATTGGCATTGTTGTCATGCATAATCGAGTCAGATTCTCTCTGAATCACACTCTTGGAATATTTTTTTATGTGGTTCCCACAAAAGGTGCCAAAATAATACCACAGATTTCTCCAGACTGGGTAACCATTTAATTGTCGTGAATATATGTGGTTCCCGACGAGATTCTCGTGATTCCTTAGAAGAGAGTGTTTCAATGATAGTATTCATACGAGGGTGTTGTAGAGTACGAAGGCCCTCTAAATAAGGGGAATAATATAAATATTAAAAAAGATGTATTGCTTTGTTGAAATGAGAGTACAAGTATGTTGTCTGAATCTGACTTGATTAAAACGGTGAAATTATTTCTCTATTTATAGGATATTTAGTATAGTTTTTGGGTGTGGCAACTTGACCTCTTTTAATGGTGGGGGATGCGTGTCCATTAATGATGTCTAGTTGGGAGATAGATCTTTTGACAATGTTTAATGCGGGTCGCCCGTGACTTAAAAATTATCGTGCTAATAAGCTAGTTATGACCGTCATTCTTTTATTGCACGCTTGAGTTATCTAAGTGGGCTATCAAGACATCTGACACCATTTATAGCCTCTCTCGAGCGAGATAGTAGGTACACAAGGCGATGTTAGGTCCTCGTGTGAAGAGGTAGTTGAGTAACCTTAGTGTGAGGGGCCTTTTCCGAAGCATCTTATTTGGTCTTGTCGGGGTATTTGGCATTTTACATGCCAAATATATTTATGCGTTATCCCCCTATGTTTCAAAATATATTAATCGTGTATAATAAGTTTTGTTCATATTTAATTCATTGTGAATGCCATGTTAAGAGAAAAAGGAAGTGAATCAAATCAATGTTGACGAGCTTTTTAGGCTTTAATAAACGGTTCTTATTATTTTTACACATGGATGTCGCGATTTAAGGAGATATTCAAAATTACCTTCCAATGATGTCGATTTTAAGGTTTGTTCCATAGTTTCAGTCTGAATAGACCTCAAGTTTCTTATGACCTTTCGTGATTTAAATCTTTCTAGGGAAGATTTGCAAAAAAAAAAAAATTGATTTTCCACGATTCTTTCATAATTCTCATTCTTCATAAACGGTTTCAAAATAGAGCTTCAGACATGCTGGCTTGCACGTGTGAATGACGGCAATATGAAAGAGTTAAAATGTTTTAAAATAAAAGATAAAAGAGAATTGAAATAAAAATCTTTAATGTGTTGAAATCAATCTCATAAAAGAAATACAGAACAAACATAAGAAAGATTGGTAAATCATTAAAAGGGAGACCAGAACTCTCAAAAGTACGGGAAAATGCATGAAACTTCCTTGTGGTTCAAAATAGGCACGAAATATCCTTGTGAATAATTTTGGATGACATATATCCTTGTGGTTTCGAAAGTTCGTAGAACACTATTATTATTTCAAAATCCATGCACGAAATTTTATGTATTTGAAAATTATATTATACTATTTGAAATGTTTAACACAAATATCCTTGTTGTTTGAAAATCTGCATGAAACTCTTCTATAGTTTTCTAAACTCTACACGGATTCCTATTTTTTATTATAAACATAATGCACTAATTTATTCCACCTGCCCAATATAAGTTAAGAAAAACTTGTGGTTAGAAAATTTGTAAAATAACACATTGAAAACGGACGAAATATTATTTCTGCCCATTATCTTTTTTTCCAAAACCTAAATGCCCGTTTTTTTTCAAAACATGCTAAAAATGTCCGGTATCTTTAAAAATTCCTACCAAAAATGCCCGAAGTGAAATTTTCGGACAAAAAATCCTACGTGGCTGCCTAGTCAAAGAATCGCGAATCCTAGTGAAAGAATCGCGCCGGACACATAGGATTTTTTTGTCCAAAAAAATGTTTCTCCTTATTACATCGGCGTATAAAGCCAAAAATGCTCCCTCAGACACTTAGGTTTTTTAACGAAGCAAAATCGAAAAACCCTAATCGCAAATTTCTCACCAAAAATCGACCCCCCAATTTCTCACCAAAAATCGCAAAATCGCAGTGGTTTGTAGCCTAAGTTTGAGATAGGGTAAGATGGTGTATAAATTGCGACCTCGGAACGAGCTTGATTTCCCTCCACTTGAGTATTGTAAGCAGAAAGGGCACAATAAGAAAACATGTGACAGAAGGCGAAACAATGCTCAAAATACCCAAGTAATCTTAGTCAGTGTTTAACATTTCTTTCATTGCTACAACTCCAAAATCTTATATGTTTTACGATACATATGGGACTCAACAGGGAGAGACATCTAACCCTCAAACAGATCCACCTAATGACACGTCTGCTCCAAATGACACTCATGCACCTAATGACACTCCTGCTCCTACTCCACATAATGGAACAAATGCTCTCAATGACACTCATGCACCTAATGACACTCCCACTCCTACTACCCATAATGGAACAAACGCTCCTAATGACACTCCACTGAGGAGGACTAGGTATACAAGGCCAAGGAGTGGGGGATCCACCACATATGTAGCACATGAGGATGACTTCACACTTCCAGAAAATAGAGCATCATTTGAAGGGAATGTAGATGAGGTCCCAGAACAACATTATGACCTATTTTCACAAACTCAGAGAGAAGAAAGAAGGGCCAGGAGGGAGAATGATAAAGGGGAGAGGATAAGAAGGCTGGATATTGCAGGTCTACAAAACAAATGGGATGACCTTGAAGATGCATCCAATGTCGATGCTGGTTTAGTTGACATTGACATCATATTCACTAAGTCCAGAGCAATGAGGAAGAAGAAAAGGCTATTGCCAAAAAGGTAATGTGATCATAAAATGTCATATTTTTACCATTGATTTAGGTGCACTGTTATGCTTATTTGAAATGTCACACATGTATCATTCAGGTGAGCAGAAGTGTTAGTGGAGGTGTAAATTTGATACCAATTATTGGAGAAGGGATTCACATCAAGGTTGGACAAACCTCAAGGACAATCAGGAAGAACAAGAGATCAGAGAATAGAAGGGTTGGTTCGATTAACATTTACAGTTAAATGTATAGTTTCAAATTTGTGTGTATTTACAGTAGTTCTTTGTAGGTCTTGTTTGCCGATCCTACAACTGGTGTTATTACATCCCCAAACCCAGTTCAATGTGCTCCACCAATTCCATCCAAAATTGGTCCGGTTCAAGGAAACAGGAAGAGAGCCAGAAAAGAAGAACTAGCTGCTCAGGCAGCATTGTGTAGAGAGGAGGCTGATGTTGTTGCTGTCCTAGTTCAGGGGGTAGTTAAGTAAGCAGATTGGTTAAAAAAAAAACCCAGCCTACTCCAAAGATGACAACTCAACTCAGGGAAAATCAAGAAGCATTGGGAACCCCAGTGGCAAGGACTCCTAATCTAGAACTAGGTGTATCCATAAAGTATGTGAAGTTGTCAGACCTTGGTGCAGTTATGGCCAACATCAACCAACAAGCCAACCAGGCCAACCATAATGGCAAGGGTCCAAAGAAAGGAAAGGGTAAGAGAAAATAGAAGAAAGTTGGTAAAGAGGAACCACAACTAACTAGAAGTGTTCATTTAGAAGAATCACCATTTTGAGTTATTTGTAGTGCAAATGAACATATATCAAGTGAATGAGGGTAGCTTCTTTTTTGTTTTCACTTAAATAACATGTGTACATTTTCACTGGAATGCTCCTAATGACACTCCCAGCCATGTTTTGATAGATTGGGTCATTGATCATATGTGGTGACCTCATTTTGGTATTGATAATAGTCATGTTTATTTAGCTTTTAGTTATGAATTTGTGGTGACCTCATTTTGGTATTGATAATAGTCATTTGGCGATTGATTATATGTGTTTTCACTGCTCAATGTTATAACTGGCAATTGAAGTGCTCAAAACAGGCTCAAAACAGGTTCAAAACAGGCTCATTTCAAAACATGTTGTCTGGTCATTCCATTTAACATTCACTACAAAATCAATACAATATATCAAACCATAATCAGATCACTACACAAACAATACATCAAAACAGGCTCATTTTCATTATCCAGGTTCATCATCATCATTCAGGCTCATCATCATCAGCAGAAAGGCTCAACATCATCATCATCCAAACAGGCTAATCCGAATAAACCTAAAAATCAAAGGCTTCCAAAAACAGAGTACTATAACAACATAAATATAACATGTCCAGAATAATATAATAACCATTAAAACCATTGTTCAAATATAATAAACATTAAAGCCATTAAAATATCACACTCAAACCTCACAATTGTTCAAAAATAATAACCATTAAAACTAAAAAAAACATAAAACATAAACGTCTTCAATCTTCCTCCGGCAAGAAAGCAACGTGATGCACTGTGAAGAGCTCATGCAGATAACTAGCATTCAGACAACCATACAACCAAAAGTGCTTCTCTGTGTCGGTCTCCTACATCACACAAAAAGCAAATGAGACCAATTATGCCATGTATCTTGAAAATAACGCGCATATTCAAAGAGGATTCGAATTCTTACCTGGCGGGGAATATCATGATACTCTCCATCAACACTCACTGTCCAGTCAGGCGGAGCATAGTCAACGCCAGGCAGAGCACGAAACTCGGAGAAAGCCCATAACCTTTTGAACAACCTGTTGATCTTCTCGTAGATCTTTGTTTTCGCGAACTCACCACCCCCCATTGCATGGCGTCCAACTCCGGTTTCAGCAGATCCAAGCCCGTCATCAACGCCGGTTGCTCATATAACCGACGCCTCCTTCCGTACTCACACAACAACCTACACAACTGTGTCTCAAAGTGCAGGTTGATCTCCCCATCATGAAACAGCCAAGCAACCTCATTGTTTTTGGGAATCTCCATTTTTTTCCAAGTATAATTTATGAATGAAACTTAAGAAGCAGAAATGGAAATTTAGATGCGTTTGCTGATGAAGTTGAGGGGACTTTAAGGTTGGTATTTATGAGATGAAGTGGTGACTGTTCGAATGGACATGACTTTTCAGTTCATTATAGGAACAATCACCATTTCAATTGCCACCGATTACCAAAATCACTTAACCGGTTACCAATGCCAATTAACCTTTTCAATTTCCAACCATCACTAAACGTTACAACACAACACACTAAACACTACCACACAAAATAACACATTCATAAATAAACAAACTGTTTCACAGGTTCTTCTACTCTCAATACAATTTGCAAACAATTAGAAAAAGTGCAATCATAGTAAGTGAACAAAACCTATTTCTACCTCTCAATTTCTTGTTCTCATCAGCCAGCTTCTTCACCTTCTCTTCCAACTCCTTATTCATTTTTTCAAACACTCTTCGAATCGTATCCAAAGTCGGGTGATCGATCAACTTCATTTCTTCTTTGAGTTGATTCACTTTCGCCTCAGCCTTTTCGATTTTTGTACGTAGTAATGGTACTATAATCCGCAGTCTTTCGCAGGCAGGAGGATCTTTCCAAACGAAAAATCGACACCCGAAGTACCCCTTCAAACACCCATGGAATCTACGGCCCGAGTTTGCATCGGTGGTTGAAACCCTCAAGACGGCAGGTCTACCACAGTCGCACATCAGACCAGAGCTATCCGTCGATTCAAACATGTTCATAATTGTAGGATTTGGAAGACAATTGATCGACATTGCGCGGATTAGGGTTTATATAAGGTGAATTTGGGGTTTTTTTAAAAACTTTGACCGTTAGTGATTCAAAGAGCCGTTGCAGGAGAAACGTTTTTTCGTACAAAATAATCCTAGGTGTCGGGCGCGATTCTTTGACTTGGATTCGCGATTCTTTGACTAGGCATCCACGTAGGATTTTTTGTCCGAAAATTTCACTTCGAGCATTTTTGGTAGGAATTTTTAAAGATACCGGGCATTTTTGACATGTTTTGAAAAAAAGGGCATTTAGGTTTTGGAAAAAAAGATAATGGGCATAAATAATATTTCGTCCTATTGAAAACTAATAAGTTATATTTCTAAATTATAAATATATAGTTTAGGAAATAATGAACAATCTAGTCTTTTGACTTTAAAAGTGAATTAGAGTCGCTTAAAAGGCATTTACCTTATGAAAGAATGCAGGAATGCTACATAAAAAGAAATCTCAAAATTGTAGATCACTTAGAACACAATCCATCACATCGTTTACCGATAAACTGTGACATGTTATTTATAGTGTGCATTTCTATGTATGTTGTTAAAAAAAGGATTTGAATAACTTTTGTTATTAGTAATGTGCAAACACAAAGAAAGTGGTCTAAAAAGGAAAAAAAACCAAGGAAACATCTTTGGTGTACCCATTATAATATTTTCGTAATTTAAAGTGAAAATAAAATGATATTTAAAATGGAAATGGTAAAAGAAAGTTAATTCTACTCTCAAATTTTGGCAAGTGAGTTGTACCTTCTTAGATAAGGAGGTGCTTTGAACCATTTTGTGATTATATGGGGTAATATGTTAATTATTTGTTTACAGGACGGTAATGCGCCTCTTTTAGACATTACAAGGGTGTTCGTGCCAAAAACGTGCATGTATATACATCAGAAGAGCTAGCATTATTTAAATATTCACTAGACACATCATCTCGAAAAGGTTTATTTTGTCTTTAGTTGTGGGATTAGATATCATTAAATTACAATAATCTTACCTACGAAAGAGTCGTGTATGATTGTACGAAAATTAAAGGAGAAATTATTTTATATATCCGCTGTATGTACAACCGATAGTTGAGATTAAAAGGGAATCCCTAAATTGTAAGAATAACCACTCAATACCCCATCTCCACCGTGTATTGGTAGTGGATGCACATACAACGGCTGCATCAAATAATCTCTCAAATTAAAGGACAGCATAAATTGTACAAAAATTGCCTTGAATTAATGAATTATGTTAGTAATGGTACGACGGTACGAACGTGTCACGTATATGAGCGATCACATTTAAACCATTACAATAAAAGGATATCATGCATATTAAACTTAATGAGTGGGAATTTACAAATGTTTCTTTTTTTTATCGTTACCTTTGTTTTTTACAAATGTCCCGCTATTTTCTGAAAAAATAAAACTTACGACCAGCTTAAAATATTTAGTCAATGAGAGAATTAATGATGATATTTAAATATAGAGTGCAACTCTTGGTGATAATACTACATAGCTACAATTCAGAATAATAAATGAAATAAAAGATAAAGAAGGGCGCATAATAATCTTTAATTTGGCCAAAATCGCTTCATAAATTAATGATGAGTCTACAAAAAGATCTAAATTCTAGATACAATCATTTTACTTTTCTTCTTTTGGCAAAATCGGAGATGTGTTGCTAGACCTTGCTTTTTATTAAAGGTCCACTTTCCGGGTCAACCATTGTAGCTATCAACCCGCTTTTGCATGCGAACCGGCCCGGACAAGGCACCGGTTCCCGGTCGAACCGGTCGAACCGGCCGGTCCGGGCCAGGTTTCAAAACAGTGGGTCCTCGGGCACGATTGGCAATTTAGTTCATCCTTTTGTTCATATAAAACCATTGCTAAATGTGATTTTTCACGGCGTTGTTTGTTCTCTTGTTTTTTGTGGTAGGACTTATGGCCCCCCAAGGCATAGGGGGACCAGAAAATCTTTTTGCACAAATTGCAAAAATATATCTTTGGGCCTTGGGCTATATGTATGTTGCTGCTCGCGACAACCATCTCACGATTCTCCTGACTCGAGAGCATCAGCAAATAATTTGGTCATATCTTGGCTACCCAGTCTCCAGTGCCCAGTGCACTCACATGGGGTGTGGGGCCCACACAGGTGGGGCCCACCAGTATGTGAGAGACTGGGCATTGCACCCACTGGGTAGCCAAGAAAAAATCAAATAATTTGATGCATTGTTTGCTTCCTCAACAGCTAGTACTTGTTGAATGGCCCGTAATGCTAGAGTACATCTCTTGTTTGGTGGAAGAAGATGAAATTTCGTCTCCTCTTCATTTCTTTCAGCTCCCTGGTATAAGACAATTGATTGCTGCATATGATCCATTTGAACTGCATATATAGAAACCATAAAAGAAAAAAAAAAGATTTAGGATATGTAACTGATGGAGCAAATTCTGACTTCTGCGAAATATTTAGTGTCATTATTTGATAGCCATAGGTGAACACATACAAGATAAAAAAAAAAAAAAAAAAAAAAAAGAGAAAGAGAAAAAGGTATAATTATTGAGATCAAGAACTGATGGAGCAAATTCTTATTTTTAGTTTTTTATTTGATCGAACAGAATTGAGCACTGTAGAAAATTAGATTTTACCTTGTGAAAGAATGCAAAAATGGTACTTAAAGAAGTAATTTTTTTTGAGAGAAATATGCTCAAAAGAAGAAATGAGTATGGAAATCAAAAATGTGAGTTTATGCAAATAAGTAGGATAAACAACCAAACGGAAAATGGTAAGTATTCTGGCAGAAAAAGGAAAAAGGTTTGAATAGAAAAACTGTAAGAGTTAATGATGTGTCTATCCAAATTTAATTTCTACAGCTCTATGATTTAATAGTTAGTAGGTATACGTTGATATTGCATTGTTTTAGAAATGCATTTTGTGTGTATGTGAAAGAAAATTATGAATATTCGTGGAAGCTTTTTTCTTTCTTAAATATAATACATATTATCGAGTTGATAATTATGATGAAAAGGGAAGAGAGGAAATATTATCAAATTAATGTAAGAGACCACAACCGCTAGCTAGGGAGTAAATTAAATACAAGGCACTTGATTAAGATTTTTTTTATTTCAATTACAAGAAAACTAAATTTAATCTTGTAAAACAGAATTAAAGATATGCTAATTAATCTTATAAACAAATTACAAGAACTTTTATATGTTTAAAGGTTTCTTTTGTCGGTAGTTGTCGGGCTAGATAACTATGAATTAGAAGAATCTTATGTACGAGAGTGTTGTGACGATTGTACGAACAAGCCACGTAGTGAACCGTGTACAATTGTACAAACATCTCTTTGAATTAATGAGTTACGTTAAAAATGGTTGTGTACGATTGTACGGAAATGCCACGTATATGAGTGATTACATTTAAATCTTTATCACAATATATATTACGATAAAATAAACCATGTATATTAAACTTTATTTGTAGAACTTTGCAAATGTCCCTTTCCTTATTACGAGCAAAGAAAATTTTGACAAATGTCCCATTACTTTATGAAAAAATAAAGTTTAGGTCAAGCTTAAAATATTTAGTCACTACAGCAGTGTTTAGTCATTACTCCATTCGACTTGGCTTCCGGGCGAGTGCGACAATTAAAAGATATATTTCCTAACTTTTTCTTTTAAAATTTTAAGAGAATACATAAAATCACAACTACAATAACAATTATGTGATTTATTATTTAAATTTCATCAAAAGAAAAAAAAAAGTAATCATGACTTTTAACTAGCTATCTAATGTTCGTTGAGGAAATTTACATGTTGCTTTTGTTTCATATTTATTGTATCTCCGTAGGTGATTTATGCCATGTTCTGTTGTGTTGAGGCTCTAAGGTATAGGCCATTTACTGTTTTCATTTTGCAGTTTATTACCTATACTGTGTATTTTGCAGTGTGATATTTTAGGTGATTTATTTTCAAAATGAATATATTTTAGGAATCTTCCGTAGCCAATAACCCTTTTTCTTGTAGTGTTTATAAATTTTTAGGTGTTTAATTTGAAGTGCACTATCCATTTTGTAGGTGATATTGATGTAGTGTGTGTTTGGTGTACGTGCATTCTCATGTTATTGCAAAGTTTCACGTGACTAGGTGTAGTGAGGTAGTCTAGATACAATTATAAATTTTTAGGTAAGTGTAATGTGTATTTTTATATGACTTGTATGATGTATGTGCTTTTGGGCGTAGTGGGGTAGTGTTTAGGTGTATTTGTTGCTTTTTAGGTAATTTAGGTGTAGTGCGCCAATTAAAGTGATTTAGGTGTAATACGTGTGTCAGCTGTAATACCTGAGTCACTATTTACCTTTTTTGTTGCTATTGATGATTAACTATATTAGGCAGATGGGTGGGAGAGGCAGTGTTGACGGATATGAAATTAAGTGGGCCCACAATTTGAATAGATTCGATGTTAATTAACTTTTTTACTTTTCACCCCTTGGGGTGGCCTAGTTGGTTAAAGAGGAGGGGTATCCTCTCCTTGGTTTCAAGTTCGAATCTCATTGGCAGCGAATTGATTATATGCCTTCTAAGTCTTAGTCTGTCACACATGGTTAGCCTAGTGTGGTTTATCTGGTTGACGAGGTTTGCAGGCTATTTCGTCGACCCGAGGGTTTACCCAGTGCGCACCCGAAGGGTAGCGGTTGAGGGTTCCCACGTCATAAAAAAAAAATAAAAAAATAAAAACTTTTTACTTTTCAGACATCACCTCCTCCAATATTGAAACAGTCGCATCACATCTCTATAAAGAAAAACAATTAGGCATATGATCACATGAAATAAGCTCATTACACATGTAATCAAAAATAGAAAATTTATTTTGTGTCTTATGCTAAAAAACCACATTATTCTCTGTATATATTTATACAAAGAAAAGCCTGCTTATTATTAGCATGTTTTGGGGGGGAGGATGGTGCGACTATATCTAAATCGTAAGGGGTAATTAATGTACTAGTTTCCTAAATTGAAATGGGGAAATTTGTCTATTCCTTTTTAAAGGGTAGTATACAAATCTATTATGTCACGAGAGCTAATATGCGTATTTCTTATATTACATAGGAGTGATTTTTTTATTCTTTCTTTCAGAAAAAAGTACCTACTTCTTATGCTACAAGGGCTACAATGCCATTATCTCTTTATTTGTTAAAAGGGTCAACATTCAGGCTAAATTTTGGATCTTTAATACCATAAAATATGAGTCCCATAAAAATTGGATAAATAGCAGAAAATATCCATGTGTTTTGACATCGACTTTATAATGCATGTGGTTTTCTGCCAATTACAGATAACACAGGGATATCTTTGGCTCTTTTGTCTAAAAATTACCAAAATTGACAAGGTAGCAAATGGTATCTTGTCTTAGAAATCAATATGTTAATTTATAATATATCGTCGGGTCAATGACACTTTGCACCCTTAAAAAGACCGTTTTTGACACAATGCACCCTTAAATTAAAATGTCACCACATTGCAGCCTTAAAATGATTTTTTTGATACTTTGAATCCCCCTTAGGGTGTAGGTGTTTTACAAGGACAAAATAGTATTTTCTAACTTTTGCTCACTATAAAAAACAAAAATAAAAATTATTGAACCTAAAATGATGGTCAAAATCGAAGAAATAGACCAAAACAAGTTAATTCAATTAAATAAAAAAAGCCACCACCACCGTCGTAGCGCCACCACCAAATGATGAGTCGCCAATTCAACAACAAACCACTAATGGTCATCGGTGCATCCTCATGTCCCGGACGCAAATTCTATATCAACTTAGCAAAAGCGAGCTGCTGATCATAGTTGCGGTGCCGAGAATTGAACAACTAGAATTGCTCTGAGACGAAATCAAAACTCTTCACGAGCATAGCAGAGCCTGTGGTTGTTGAGCTCCACGCCAGCTCAATCGGAGCTAAGCTTGTCATAAATCGGGTTGGACCCGGACCCGGACCCGTTCAAAAATCTTTAAGAATATTTGATCGGGTTCAGGTCCTTCCCGCGACGGGATGCAGACCCGCAAGAATAGTAATCAGGTTTTTACCCTAGATTTCTGCGATTTTTTCCACAGTTGGGGTTCTCTAAAATGTTCGAGTCCAGGTTTGGGTCGAAATGGGCTATTTTGAGTTCGCGTTTAGGTCTGGACCTGCGAGCAATTTTTTGAGTTTTGGTTCTATCTGACCCGTGACTTGACTAATTGGAGCATTCATCAAGCACCGGTGGAAAACGCGTGGAATGATTTGGGAGCATCATGTTGATCGACATTGTCGTGTTTTCTAATAGAGTCAGATTCTTTCTGAATCATACTCAAGGAATCTTTGTTATGGTGTTCCCACAATAGGTGCCAAAATAAAACCATAGAATTCTTCGGGTTGGGTAATTCTTTAATTGTCTTGAATATATATGACTTGGGACACAATTGTCGTGATTCATAAGAAGAGAGTGTTTAGGTGATGGTATTCATGCGAGGGGTTGCAGAGTACGAAGACCCTCTAAATACATGGTTTTGGTCTGGACCCGCGAGAATTATTTTGAGTTCGGGTTCTACCCGACCCGCATCAGGCCCAATCAGAGCATTCGTCGAGGCAGCAGTGGAAAACGCGTAGAATGATTTGGGAGCATCATGTTGATTGGCATTGTTGTCAAGCCTTGATTGGCATTGTTTTCATGCTTGATTGAGTCAGATTATCTCTTAATCATTCTCAAGGAATCTTTGTTATGGTATTCCCACAAAAGTTGCCAAAATAATACCAGATATTTCTCCAGACTGGGTAACTATTTAAATGTCATGAATATATGTAGTTCCCGATGAGATTCTCGTGATTCCTTAGAAGAGAGTGGTTTAGTGATAGTATTCATACAATGGTATTGCAGAGTACGAAGGCCCTCTAAATATGCGGAATAATGTAAATATTAAAAGAGATGTATTGCTTTGTTGAAATAAGAGTACAATTATGTTGTGTGAATCTGACTTGGTTACAACGGTGGAATTTTTTTCTCTAATTATAGGATCTTGAGTGTAGTTTATGGGTGTGGCAACTTGACCTACTTTAATCGTGGGGATGCGCGTCCATTAGTGAGGTCTCGTAGGGAGATATATCTTTTGACAGTGTTTGATGCGTGTCGCACGTGGCTTAAAAATGGTCGTGCTAATAAGCTAGTTATGACCGTCATTCCTTTATTTCACGCTTGACTTATCTAAGTGGGCTATGAAGACGTCTGACACCATTTATAGCCTCTCTCGAGCGAGACAGTAGCTACACAAGGTGATGTTAAGTCCACGGGTGAAGAGATGGTTGAGAGACCTTAGTGCGAGGGGCCTTTTCCGAAGCCTCTTATTTAGTCTTGTCGGGGTATTTGATATTTTACATGCCTGTTATATTTATGTGTTATATCGTATGTTTCAAAATATATTAATCTTGTATGATAAGCTTTGTTCATATTTAATTTATTGTGAATGCATGTCTAAAAGAGAAAGAAAGTGGATCAAATCAATGTTGATGAGCTTTTTAGGACTATGTAATCGGTTCTTATTATTTTTACTCATGTATGTCATGATTCAAGGAGAAATTCAAAATTATCTTCCAATGATGTCGATTTTAAGGTTTGTTCCATAATAATTTTCAATCGGATTTGTGTATAAATAAACTTTTTTTTTGTTCCTTTATGCTAAAATCCTTCAATTTCAGTCGGAATAGCCCTCAAGATTCTTATGACCTTTCGTGATTTAAATCTTTCGGAGGAAGGTTTGCAATTTTTTTTTTGATTTTCCACGACTCTTTCATAGTTCTCATTCTTCATAAACGGTTTCAAAATAAAGCTCCAGACTTGCGGGCTTGCACATGTGAATGAGGGCAATGATGAAAGAGAGAAAATGTATTAAAATAAAAAAGTAAAAAGAGAATTGAAATAAAATTTCTAATGTGTTGAAATCAAATCTCAAAAAAGAAATACAGAACAGACATAATAAATATTGATAAATCATCGAAAAGGAGAAAAGAACTCCCGAAAGTAGGGGAAAATAAATGAAACTTCCTTGTGCTTGAAAATAGGCACGAAATATCCTTGTGAGTTTAATAATTGTTGATGACATCCTTGTGGTTTTGGAAGTTCGTAAAACACTATTATAATTTCAAAATCCATGCACAAAACCTTATGTATTTGAAAAGTATATTATACCATTTGAAATGTTTAACACAAATATCCTTGTTGTTTGAAAATCTGCATGAAACTCTTCTATATATTGTGTTCTAAACTGTACATGAAATCCTATTTTTTATTGTAAACATAATGCACTAATTATTCCACCTGCCCAGTATAAATTAAAAAAAAACTTGTGGTTATAAAATTTGTAAAATAACACATTGAAAACTAATAAGTTATATTTCTAAAATATAAATACACAATTTAGGAAATAATGGACAATTTAGTCTTTTGATATTAAAAATGAATAGAGTCGTTTGAAAGTCATTTACCTTCTGAAAGAATGCACGAATGCTACATAAAAACAAAATCCCAAAATTGTAGATCACTTTAAACAAAGTCTGTCACATCGTTTACCCATAAATAAACTGCGACGTGTTATATATAGCGTGCATGTCTATATATGTTATAAAAAGAAAAGAAAAATCTGAATAAGCTTTTGTATTAGTAATGTGCATAGAAAATACAAAGAAAGTATGACACCGGAAAGTTTGTTGGTCTAAAAAAGTAAAAAAGCAAGGTAACATAATTGGCGTACCCTTTTTAATATTTTTGTAATATAAAGGGGAAGAAAATTGATATTTGAAGGGGAAATGGTAAAAGAAATTGACGTCTTGGTGTGAGGAGCTGAAAATTTGTCAGCCTGTCACGTCGATATCACATCCTCAGGCAAAGGGCGATATCACATCCTCAGGCAAAGGGCCAGGTAGAGCCAACCAACAAGACTTTGAAGGACTACGTCAAACATAGACTAAAGGGTACAGGCAGGACCTAGACCGATGAGCTGCACTGTATCCTATGGGGTTACAGAACCACCCCAAGAATATCGACGGGAGAAACTCTATTTGTACAATATACGACACTGAAGTAGTGTTACCAGCTGAGATCGGGATGCCAACCCGTTGAGTACATGATTACAACCAAGAGCAATCAGCCAGACTGCGCCATATGGATCTTGATATGATTGGGTCGACAAGAGAACATGCATACCAACACACGGTGGCCTTTAAAGCCACCATGGCCAAAAACTCTGACAAAAAGGTTTGTTCTACGAATTTTGAGGTTCAGTGACATGGTCCTGTAAAGTGTCGAAACAACCAAACATGTGTGTAAGTTGCAACCGCGACGGGACGGTCAATTTTGTGTCATATAGGCAAGCGTCATAAGCTACTATTACTTCAGGATCTAGAGGGCCAAAAGTTGACTCGGCCTTGGAATGTGCAACATTTGAGGCATTACTACACATAGTCTTATTCCTGATTTTTCGACACACGACATGTAAAACTTAATACAAGAACTACGGAGAATTGAGTCCCACGGCATCACTGGGAAACGTAGGCAACTCGACTTTGTGTTGGGTTCAGCGTTATCCATATTTAAATTTATGTCTTCATTTTTGTGATATTTGTTGTTGCTTGCCAAAACGAGTGATAATTCTACAGGTATGACTGTGCAGCTTTTATAGCCTATAGACCCGAGGAGGTTAAAGAAAGGGAGATGGACATTTGACTCGACACAATCAAATGCAAACCTAATATCTCCACAAGAAAGAAAGATGGACATTTCACCCGACGCGGTCAAATGCACACCTAATATCTCCACAAGAAAGAGAGATGGACATTTGACCTGATATGGTCAAATCCAAACCTAATATCTCCACAGGAAAGAGAGACGAACATTTGACTCGACCTAATCAAATGCAAACCTAATATCTCCTCAAGAAAGATAGATAGACATTTGACCCAACGTGGTCAAATACAAACCTAAAATCTACACGACAAAGAGACGGGCAGTTGACCTAACGCGATCAAATGCAAACCTAATATCTCCACAAGAAAATAGAGATGGACATTTGACCCGATGGTGTCAAATGCAAACCAAATGTCCCCAAAACAAAGAGACATGGTCTTTGACCCAATGCGGTCAAATGCAACCCTAATATCTCAGAGGGGAACTGAGATAGATATTTAACCGGACGCGGTCAAATGTCAACCTAAAGACAAAAAGTGACAGACATCCGTCAAACGCAAACATACAATCTCTTAGAAACAAAGGCACATCAATGCAAATTTAAAATAAGAATTTGTGATAAACTGGCGACGAGACAACAAATTTTTTTATAAATATGAACCAACAACTAATACAGCAAAGTTGTTGCTAATTAATCAAAAAACCTACCACAAATCTAGAAAGAGCCTCCAGAGGGATACCTCTTAGTACTTTACAAGTCTGGGGCCCAGGCGAACCTATATGCTAGATACTCGGAGACACCATGTTCCATACTATAACAAATGGGACTAGCGAGACCACATGAGCAGAAACCAAGTCCGTCTTAGGATCCATTACGGTCTTCAAGACAACCTTCGACACAGGCACGACTTGCTTGGACGACCTCACCGATTCAGCCACTGATACCGATAAACGGTGGAGTCCTATCAGGCATCCCATTCTTGATCAACTGCACAACAAGGGAGATCATCGATTTCCTTTACACGAGTAGGCGAAGGTGCACGCCCTCAAACATCGAACATGATTAAGCGAATAACCGACTCACTATCGCTAAATTCGAATGTTCTACGAATAGCATCTTGGACCGCAGTTTCCACTCCACCTGGATTATTACCCCCCCCCCCCCCCCCCGACATTCGCCTTATCATGAGCCACTATAGGAAAAGGTTCACCCACACCTACATTAGGCGGCGTCCCAGGAAGACCTTTTTTTTCTTGCCAGATATGGTATAAGGGATCGTCAACACTAGAAGGAATAAGTTCTTCATCATCTTCATCAGAGACTTTAGGGGGGCCACGGCTTAATTGAAGCATCTCCTTCTGAAAACCCTCCTTCATATATCCCAGATAATCAATTTGATTAACCTCAAGTTCAATCCCAAAACTCACATCCTCTGCCCCCTGACATAACTTAATCCAACGGTATACACCGCTCTTCGGGAAGGACCTCGCCACCTTGCACCGATAGCTCTCAGATTCCAATTGGCATACCCTAACTTTCAAACGATTGATGTCAAACTCATTGTCAGAATTCGACTCCCTATAAGAATTCCTCTCCCACTTCAGCGCATCTCTTTCCTTCCGAAGAGCCGCTATCTCGACACGCCACGATCCCACTTTGTCTTCTGCTTTCTTAGCATTTACAACAGACGTGTGCGCCTTCCCTAGAGCCTCGGCCCTGGCCTTCTCGTCATCACGAGCTTCGCGGTGGGCTGCAAGGCAGTTGCAATCAGATCTTCTAAACCTATCCTCTATTTTATCAACAATGTGGTTATGTCGATCATGCACCTCCCTTAAGCCACTGTAATCTTGGAAAAGCTAATACACAACAATAACCATGGCAACAGTAAAGAGACGTCCAAAACTGGCCAAATTGCAATACCCAAAATTGTCGATACCCCTGTTGCGATCAAGCTGAAGCCAAAGGCCACTGATAATCTGTTTAGCCTGATCCTCCTTACGTCTAAATCCCGTCAACTTATATTCAAGGACTCTGGATCATCGTCGTTCAGAAAATCACAGTCATTCCTACTACCAGGGGCACCAGCCTCGGATTACAAGAAGGCCAATGGCGTTTAGCTAGACGGGGCGCTTTCCCTGAAGTAGTGGCGTGAGCTTCAACAACACACCTTTTTGCAGTAGTATATCAGTGCTTGGTAGTTCCTCTAACAGTGGTGGGCCCAGGTCGACTCGGACTGATACCCTCCTCCCTCGCTTGCCTCTCAGCATTATACCATGCCAAATTTTCAGCATTTCTTCGATCACCAACATATGCCTTTTCCATCACTCTAATGGAAGTATCAAGCCGACTCTCACTCGTCCTCCCTCATCAGTAGGGCTCACAACAATTCAACGCCTCTCAAAGTTGTCGTGGGGCTCAAAGTCATGCACAAATGATACTCGAACATGAGAGGACACCCCGCCGATTCTCTAGGTGGATGTATCTTCTGACTCGTAACTAGTGTGACCCACACCCCAATTCATCGACGAACCACATGCCGCCTTCGCAGGCATAGAACTACTAGATGGTCCTTTCGCAGTCCCAGCTGGTGGTGCATTCTGACTTATCGAAGCACTTCATTTGATTTTCCCATGGAAGCAACGTTACTTGGAGCTCGTGCCGCATGAATGTTCACCACGGGTTTCACGACCTTTCTTTGACCCTTTGCTTTGCTCCGAGACATTGCAAAATCAAACGCAATACACTCTCGCGAAATAACAGTCCTAATAACGTTTGACCCTTCTGGCGTTCGACTGATATTTTATTCGACCCTTCTGACATTCAATTGATATCGTATTTGACCCTGCCAGCATTATATTGAAGCTTCCATTCGGCACTTCTACTGGTTTGACTGTTATTTTTAGACGGGCAGAGTTTTGCCACATAACGACAAATGAGATGGTAGCCTAGGGCCCTATATATAGGCAAGCACCTAAGATTTGATACTTACATGTCGAATCACCTAAGATTTGATACTTCCCATAGCAATCGAATAACCTAAGATTCAATACTGCCCATAACAATCGAATCACCTAAATTACATACTGTTTGTAACAATCGAATCACCTAAGATTCGACACTGTCCCAAAATAATCAAATCCAGTGCTGATTCGATTCTCTTAAAAAATATTCGACATGAATGTGATATACATCAAAAGGATTGAAATCATTGTTAAAAGACAGATCAAACCCGAGCCATATATTATTATTTGGCACTCGTTGCTTCGGATTATGACTCCCAAATGGGGGGCATATTTTGAAGCCATATATTATTATTTGGCACTCATTTCTTCGGATTACAGCTCCCAAGTGGGGGGGGGGGGCATAATTTGAAGCCAAATATTATTATTTGGCACCCGATCCTCCAGATTACGGGTCGCAAATAGGGGGCATATTTTGAGACCAAATATAATTATTTGGCACATGTTCCTCCTGATTACGGCTCCTAATTGGGGAGACATAGTTTGAAGCCAGATATCATTATTTGGCACCCGTTTCTTCAAATTATAGCTCCCAAATGAGGGGCATATTTTGAAGCCAGATATTATTATTTGGCACCCATTCCTTCGGATTACGTGTAGTGCCCCTCACCAAGCACCCTACTCGGCACAAAGCGCTATCATTACATATTTCATTAGAGAGCACCTCACTTCTCTTCTGAAAGATGCACCTAATTCAAAATAACAACGAGCGGAAGCTAATATTGAAAAGTTGCATTCAGTATCTTCAATTGTCAAATACCTCTCAGTCAGATACAGCTAGGCTTGTCCCAGACAATGAACCCTAAGCTTTTCCCATCTCAATCTGGAATGGAAACATGAAAGTATCTGTATGAGTCAAAAGGACTCATTGAGATTTAATACATAAGGATTTTTTTTCATAAAATATATTTTTGCAAAGCATTCTTGCACATGAATGCTTTTTAAAATAAGTTTATATTTGCATGCCAAATCATAACACTTAATAGACCAATCATGTAACAACATTCCAACCTTGTGTCTCCTGTCCTTATACCTCCCATCCAGGAGCAACCCGGAAAATGACGAGGACGTGTCCAGGTACACGCCTCAACTCTGATTCACCCCGTTGAGACGTTCCGTCCCAAACGTAGAATAGAGTTTGCTCAAAGCAGCGCTATACTCCGAAAGCTACACTGATAGCCCGATGCTATCCAGGAGAATTTCACAAATCCATGCCAAGGCCCAGAAAGCCATCAAGTGGCAATAATTTGGCCATCAAAGTGGCTTCAATAAATGATCAATCATGAAACTAATTCATGTAGAATATTGGCATGCTTTTAAAACAGAAAGCTCAGTATGTAGATCAAGATTCATCGAGGGATAATTCAGTAATATGATTGCCATAATATTAACGGCTAATTCATAATTTGTAAACAAGTACTTGAGCATTCGTGGAATTGATCACATTTGTAAACAGTTATTCTTTGAAACAACATGCTCGCATAATTTGCAGAATAAAACAATTTTAATATAATAAGTATAGTTTCCATTTCAGTGAGAAAATATAAAATTTTAATCTCACCTTACACCACGAATTGATCATAGTCGTACCATCATAGCTCGTCTTCGATACAAAATTCAAATAACCTAAAACAACATGTTGATACATATAAGAATCAATCTTAACAATGTGATTGAAGTTAATCTATCTATGGATAATTTCCTTTTTTATATTAATTATAGTCTTAATTCATACATCTCAGTCGCATTAGCTACTAATATCTTGCTCTAAATCCTCTACTCCACTTCCGTCCTCCACTTCCTCCTCCACTCTTACTCTTTTGACATGAGTCCTTTTTTACCATTTTTATAGTGATATACAGCAGTTGCACGTGACTTTTAGTTATCACAATTATAATGAAAAGAAAATCTTAAAAACTGAATTTGGAAGTTATTCTCATTCCCCCTCAGCGTCTTAAAAATATTTTCCATTTCCTTGAGATTTATTTCATGAACTAAATAGTGTAAAATATTAATGCCCTTGTATTTATCAAATAAAAAGATATTGTTCAGAATTAAACTTTTAATATCGTGTTAAATAATAATAAAAAAGTACAAAGAATAATAAAATATATAACATATCTTGAAAAAATTCCTTTATTCTTCAATAAACTTATTCTGAAAGGATAAAAATATTGATTTGGTGTTCAAAATAAAATCGAAACTACAAGATTTATTTCCTTTTTGCAATATATTGGTAGCTGCAAAAGAATCTTTTGCAAACATATTAATTTAATTTAATGGAATATAGAGTAAATTTCTAATGGTAGAGAAATAAAATATATTTGGTTCGATCACACGGGCCGGATATTGTGTTCTTGTTGGAAACGCGTGTTTCGCCGGAGAGGTCGAATGAGATCATACCGTTCTTAGGTTATTCAGATTATTGCATGGCTCCAACATCCGACATGAGTGGGGGTGTGTGGATGTTATGGAACAGCGTAGATATAGACGTCGAGATCATAAACGTGGAAGACCAAGGGATTCATGCGAGAGTTGATCCGAAATAGCAGGATAAATGGCTCCTTTAAGGGATATATGCGAAACCTTATGCGGAGGACAAAGCTCGAATCTTTGGAAGCATACGGAGTATGGCGCAGCAAGTGAACATGTCGTGGCTAGTCCAAGGCGATTTCAATGAAATATGCTACTCACATGAGAAGGTAGGTGGAACCTCGAATACGCGGAAACGATGCGAAGAGTTTTTACGGTGGATTGGGAAGTGGAAACTCACGGACCTAGGATTCAACGGGCCGATGTTCACATGGCTGAATAAGCGAGAGGGCGGGCAGCTTATACGGGAAAGAATCGACAGAGCTTTGGCGAATTTCGTTTGGTTGGACAAATTTCCCGAATATGTTGTTTTCCACCTACCGTGCACTCACGGGAATCATCATCCCATACTCACGAGCTGCTACGACACTATAGTGAGGCGTGCTAAACGTCCGTTTAGATTTGAAGCAATGTGAACTCGTCACCCCGACTGTGGTAAAATTGTGAAAGGGATGTGGGATGAAAAAGATGGTTTAGTCGAGGCGATAGCGAGTATACCCGAGGTCCTAATTCTGTGGAATGCCACCAGCTTTGGAAATATATTTAAGGCAAAAAGAACTCTTTTATGCCACATTGAAGGGGCGCAAAAATCCTTAGCCCGACACCACAACGATTCCCTCTGGGAGATAGAAAAACAATTGTTGAGCGAGTATAACGAGGTCTTGAGAAGGGAGGAGATTTTTTGGCGACAAAAATCACCCATTAAGTGGTTGGCCGAGGGGGACCGCAATACTGCTTTTTTCCATCGGTCCACCATGGTAAGGAGGAAAAAATTCGTGTTCTTATGCTCAAAGTCGCGAATGTATGGTGCAAAGAGGACGAGACGCTTAGAAATCACGTACGTTCTTACTTTATGAATTTATTTAGAGGCGAAGAGCGAACAGGTCTACAACTCGGTGTGTCACGGTTCCAAGCTCAACTTGATTCAGAAGAGGCGAATTTGGTTGGAAGAGAGATTACAATGGGAGAATTAAAAGATACATCCATCCAAAGCACCGGGGCCGGACGGAATACAATCGCTCTTTTTTCACAAATATTGGGACTGGACGTGTGATAAACTATTCGAGTTTGTGAGAAAGGCGTTTGAAGAACGACGATTTGATTGAAAGATTTGTGGCGCACACCTTTGCATCATCCCTAAGGTGGCGAATCCCTCTTTAATCTCGCAATTCTGCCCGGTTTATCTTTGTAATGTGATTTACAAGTTTATAACGAAGTGCATCACATTACGCTTGAAAGATATTATGCCTCATATTAAACCCGCCGACGCAATCTAGCTTTATCAAATGGCGTAGTACTCAAGATAATATTATTGCGATTCAAGAAATTCTACATTCACTCTATTCCTAGAAAAATAATAAGGTCGGATGCATGATTCTTAAGTTGGACCTTGAAAAGGCATATGACAAAATTAATTGGGAGTTCCTCGAGGAAACGTTGGTGGCGTTTAGTTTTCCGTCCAAGGTTATTGAGCTTATTCTTTTTTGTGCGCGTAATGCGTCGACGAAAGTGCTTTGGAATGGGGAACCGCTCTAGGAGTTTGATCATGGGTGTGGGTTGCGACCAAGGAATCCTTTTTCGCCCTATCTTTTTGTGCTTTGTGTGGAAAGACTTGCCTATCTTATTCGCGAGGCCCTTGAGAAGAATAGTTGGGAGCCACTCGTTCCGTGTCGAGGTGGGCCTCGACTATCTCACCTCTTCTTTGCAGACGACTTGATCCTCATGGGGAGGGCGACTATTAAAACCACGAGGAAAATTAAGGCGACGTTGGACAGTTTTTGTGCGGCCTCGGGGCTGAAACTAAACACGGCTAAGTCGAAGGTTTGGTTTTCTCACCAAGGGGGCTGGACTTTGAAGCGCCGCATTTGCGCGGTCCTCGGATTCTCAAGTACGAATGGGTTGGGAAAATATCTTGGATCCCAACTGGTCCATGGTCGTGTGACTCGCGAGAACTTTAACGAGATCATGGATAAATTGATGCAAAGAATGTCCGGATGGAAGGGCAACACGCTTTCGCTTGCGGGGCGAACTACCTTAATCCAATCGGTTGCCACGACGGTTCCTATACACTTAATGCAATCGTGTTGGGTTCCGAAGAATGTTTGTGATAAGCTTGATCGGATGAGTCGCGATTTTCTTTGGGCGGGTGAGCCGAATGCTCGAAGGCTTCACTTGGTAGGGTGGAAGCGCGTACTGCAAGGAAAAAAGGAGGGGGGCTTGGAATACATTCGACGAGACTTAACAACGAAGCTCTGCTTTCCAAAATGTGCTGGAAGGTGCTAGCGAATCATGAGAGCCCTTGGACGGAGTTAATTCGAGCGAAATATCTCAAGAACACTCGCATCACGGAGTATGTATCGAAATCGCGGGATATTCCACTATGGAAAGGAATTATGCACTGTATGGCACGGATTATTCCGCTTATTCGGTGGAAAATAAGAGATGGAAAGAATGTTTCTCTATGCTTTGATAGATGGTTGGGGGATACAAGACTATGTGACGTTATTGAGGATATAGAATATGATGAATATGGGCTAAAAGTGGCGGACATTTATGATGTTGAGGGCTGGAAATTCGACGACCTTGACACGATGATTCCACACGAATGGAGAGTAAGAATCCTGGGCATGAATGTCGTGCTAAGAGACGCGCATTGATACACCCATTTGAAGCCCATCGGCGGATGGGAATTTTACGTGCAAGAGTGCGCACTAGGCGTAGTTAAAAAAATTTAGCGTGCTGCATGCAGCAACAAAGTGAAAAACAATTATGGTTAGCATGTCAAGAGAGAATTGCGTCAAACGTACTAAGGAAAAAACGCAAGATAACGGAATCTGCGGCCTGCGCACAATGTCCCCGGATAGATGAGTCTGTGACGCATATACTTCGAGACTGCACTAGGGCCGTTAAGATTTGGAGGGTTCTCATTCCAAAGCAGCTATGGAGTCGATTTCTGGAGACGAACGAAAGGGGATGGCTACGCCGAAACCTCGGATTTACGGAGAAGATTAGCAAGAAGATTGAGGGCGTTCCGTGGAATGTTATTTTTGCAGCGGGAGTTTGGCGTATTTGGAAGGCGCGCAATCGTCGAGTTTTCAAGGATACTAACTTAACAACTTACAGCGTGATTTGTGAAATTAAGCAACTTTGTTGGGATCAAATGTCCGTGATATGGTCCCGACAAGTGACGGAAGTGGGGAAGTGGAATAAGCCGAAAATAGGATGGTTCAAGCTGAATATTGATGGTAGTGTATCCACAAGGAATAATGTTGGGTCTTCGGGTGGTGTTCTACGCGACGACAAGGGAGAATGGGTTTGGGGATTTGTTAGGAAACTTGTTGCGCCAACAGTCTTGGAGGCTGAATTGGAGGCCATCCGGGAGGGCCTCGCTAGTGCTTGGGAAAGGAGAGTGCACAAGATCGAAGTGGAGACGGGCTCCAAAGAAGCTTATTCATTTATTACGGACGATACAATCCGTAGCCATGATCTTTATGGAAAAATCGAGGAATGTCGTGCGCTATTACGTAAGCCGTGGGAATGTGAGTTCCGTTGGATTGGACGTGACGCGAATAGAGTAGCCGATGCGATGGCAAACTTTGCCCGCGAGTCTGTGGACGAATTTAGTGTGTCACTAGCCCCACCCCCTAGTTTAGTTCATATTTCGTATGCGGATCTAGCCTAAGGGTGCTTTCTTTCTCTACCCAAAAAAAAATTGAGATTTTTTCTTTCAAAGGACAAACAATGATATATAGTTTAATATTAGTTAAGATAATTCAAGTGTTTTAGTAAAAAACTTGCACAAAAATAAGGCACAAAAATAAACTGGCTGCACTCCATCCTTCAAGACAAAATTAAACTAACCGATTATCAATTTTCATGAGAAAAGTAAGCTCAAATGATGAAAGAAGAAATAACTAGTAAAAACTAAAATTTAATACTAAAATCACAATTTTTGATTGAAGTGAGGCTAGTATTAAATTTTACAAAAGTTGTAAGGACTAAGGTGGTATCGTTTTTTTTTTTTCCATCCTTGAGTAAATAAGGAATTTAAAATTACTTAATAAAACAATCCCTCTTTCTTTATTATATTACATATAAAATAGATTACGTATTTTTTTCACTTTTTAGCAGGTACTCTGTAGCATATGAGGAAAGAGAAAACAAATCAATAAAAAGTACTTTTTATTTGACACGTGTGTGGCTAGTAAAAGTGGACGAGGGTTTTATTATGATTAAATAATTTCATTAACACTAAACAAAGTTTAGAACACAGTACATCAACATCTCCAAGTACAAAACAAACTTTGCAGCAAAATAAACGTACTCAAGACAACAACAAACAACTAGAGAACAATTGAAATAGATGATAGGGGAATGATCCACGGGCTCGACATTGAGGTAAGCAACCGGAACAGCAATAGTAGTGATGGTGAAGATAGCAGATTCACTCTTCTTGAGATAGGAGTAAATCAAAAGTTCTTCTGACGCAGAGAAATACCATTATAACTTCAACCAGGGTTCCCAATTACTGGGAATAAACAAGAAAATAGAAACCATATTCAAATCTGTAGAGAAGAAAGCGTGTTTCCATTCAACTTTTTCAATGCCGAATACCTGCAGATAAATTAAACTACCACCAAGAGCACAATAGTTCCACCAAACAGACACAACCAACAACAGAACATGATAAATCTCAATAAGCAAACCAACAGACAATAAACTTAAAACAACAATAACAAGGCAACAAGCATAAAAAAAACACAATGAGCACCAAGCTTTGAAGAGAGCTTCACACTGTGAGCCCAAAATAAGAGTCAAAAGTTGGCCAAACTTTTGACCACTTGAACTGAAACTATCCGTCAACAACACGAAGGGCAGAAGTAAGCGACCCTCCGATAGAACCGGTGCGTGGAGGGGGGTAACCATAGGTACCAATCCATGGTAACTTTGATGGTGGGTGAGTTTTTGAGAGTAAGTGACCGTCGCGGTCGACGAGGAACGGCCACTCCGCGGCTGATTCAGCTTTTTCTGGTAGTGGTGGAGTTGTGGGCGGAGTTGGTTTCTGGGTAGGAGAGAAATGAAATATATCCATCTCAAACTTTGAGAAACTGAGAGAAAAGGGACTCGGTCAAAAGGGAGGAAGAAGAGAAGAAAAGTCAGATCTAGTAACAAATCCGAACGAATCGGAAGAAACAAGACCACCGTTTTTAGGCGGCGGCTGAGAAAATCCTACAAAGAGGGAGGAAAGCACTATTCTCTTGAAGATATTCAGTGGACGAGGGTGTGATGTAGAGAAAATGGAGGAGAAGATCTTGAGCCATTATATCTTACAAGTTTGTCATACTCTTCCCTTTTCAATTCTTCTTTAGTTAAGGGGACGTGAGTTTCATAGCATCTTTGCACTCATTAGTTGTTCAAATGTATCCTTTATTATTTTTCATCCAGCATGATAAGTAACTCAGTGAATTAACCTAATTAATGTGATAAGGACAATTCGTTTGGCTGAAAATTTACAGATTTCTTTCAAGTCCTTCAAGTCTGTAAAACAATTACAAGAAGTCAAAACAGTATTTAATTACCAAATAACTCATAAGGAGAATCAAAGGTAAATTAGTATTTCGGTTGGCCTATTTATAACTTATTAATAAATTAATTGATGATATTACATGTTTAGTTCCACTTGATTTGTATGATCTGGTAACATTCCATATAGTACATACATGGATTCGATCAATTCAAACACTTCACGAAATGTTAGTATGAGTGTTTGGTCATCATATCGCAATTCGTCCTTCTTGCAAGGTAAAATATTTATCAACTGAACCAAATTTCAAGTATCTAGCATTCTTAACTATATTAATTACTCCAGATACCCTTAATTAAAGAATTACTAGACTAAGTTCAAATATCAAGCTAAGTTATCAATTTCAAGTACATGTATCAATTTTTAATTCTATGCTAGTGTCCACGTGTGGTGACTCTACCATCCATAAACTGATATGATACCCTCATCCATGATTTTTATCTATCTGTCTCCCTCCACTCTAATTTCCTTTTCATATTTGCAGAGGCACAAATTAATAAGTTTGGTGTCTTCCAGGTATATAAGCCTAAAGAAAAGGTGGGAGAGGCGGTACCAGGTGCATGGAGTTTTACATGCAAGCTTATCCGATCCACCTTCATATGAATCCTTAGCACATATAATACTATATAATTATATTACCATCGCCCCAACATTATTTTTATATGAGGGGAACATAAATTATAGTCAAATGAGTACTCCGAGTCAAACATATATACTGTTAGACAACTAGCACAGAAACGAACAAATATAATATATATTGACGAATAAATAAGCAATCAGAAATATTATAATAAGAAGAAGTTAGAAATTGTAATCTCAACCGTAGTGAATCGAACATGAAGATGGTCGAGTCTCTTTCAATTTACTTAAAGCAGATTAGTCCTTCTCTACCGTGCTGAGAACGTTGGACTACCACCTCCCAGGATAAAACGACTTACGAACTGGATTACTAGCACTCGTAAAACAGTTCCGGCGAACTCGCACAATAACTTCCTCACCACCACACAATGATAAAAATACTTGGCTGCGCAAAAGCCTTTTTCGTGTATGCAAAGTATTTTTGGATGAACAAAACCTATGGGGAGCGACCCATTTATATACTAGTTTGGGAGAGGGTTAGACAACTTGGTCATCAAGTAAACGAGTTAAAAGATAATTAAGAATCTGTAGTTAAGGTAATTACGAATCATGAAATTAAGATAAGTACAGATCTCGCAAAGATCTCGGATGAACTTAGACACATTTTCAGTTAAAGCTGAATCACGAAATATTTTATTTCGTAAGGTAATTTTAATTACCAAAATGATGCTACGAATTTTCTATATATAAAATATATATCAGAAAATAAATAATTCTGTTAAACAAACAGAAAAAGAAATATTGGCATTGCAAAACAAAGCCCACGCGAGCATGAGCCCAACAGGCCAAACGGGTCGACATTCGACGCGTACGTCATCGTGTGCACGAGCCCGAGTCGCACTAATCCGATGGATTTTGGCCCAAGATTTGCACCCGCCCCCCTCTGTGCGCGCGTAGAAGAGGGAGGAGACACTAGCCAACACATTCTTATAATGCTTATAATGCATTCCCATTGATAAAACCCAAAAGAAAGTGCTCTTTTTGCCATGTGAGATGACCCTCTTTCCTTTTGAGTTTTTTCTCATTTTTCCCAATATTTTCAGCTTTGTGTAGCTAACTTTGAGCATCAATTTCTCATTCACTCGTGTACCATTTTGAGCGTGTAATATACCGTTTCGAAGCTCTCACATAGGAGAGCACGTTCCTATCTTAAAATCGTCAAAACGACAAGTGAGACCTACTCAAAATCTGACCCGAAGTCAGTTGTACAAACCCATTTCATTTACCAATTTTTCAACAATCCCCCACATGATTGAAATTGAATGATCATGCATATATCATGTGGTGGTAGCGTTCTACGGTCTATGCCTGCATAGGATAGGTTGGACACGCCCTTGAACCTTCCCTTGTGAGAAATACTTTCTTTGCTAGCCGATAGTATGATCTTGATGTCTTTGGACTATCTGTGGTTTGTGCAAGCGCTCCATAAATCTCAACACGGGTATACTCCTGTTACCGTTGCGGTTCTCATGGTTTATGTCCATTTTGGCCCTGGACATACTCCTGGTTCTGCAAGAGTTTTTCAGAAAATTAAGCCCCCACAATTTTCCTCAGAGGCGGTCCCTCCTCTCTCTCACATATGTGATTTTTTATCTAAGAGTAACCCGCATTACTCCGCTCGGATTTCCGACGCGTAATAATCATTAAAAGAAAAATGCTTAACATTTTCCATTACGGGTATCACTGTTTCATCTAGGAATAGACAAGGGTTGACCCCCACAGTGACTGTGCAAAGTTCTTACAATTAGGTTGTCCCATTGAACCAAGATCTTGGCATCTCCAGTCAGCATGGTTGGGTTTTTCTTCATAAGAATCTTATTATTCAATAGGCTTAAGTCACAATCCTCTCGATGTCTTTTCTACTTGATCTCTGTTTAACCCTTTGGTTAGCGGATCCGCAATGTTATCTTTTGACTTCACGTAGTCAAGGGTGATAACCCCTGTCGAGATCAGTTGTCTAATGGTGTTATGTCGCCGACGTATATGTCTAGACTTCCCGTGTATAAAATATTATGTGCCCTTCCAATTGTCGATTGGTTATTGCAACTAGCACAGGTTTGGGCCACTCAAGAATATCTTCCAAGAAGTTACGAAGCCATTCGGCTTATTCACTGCATTTGTCTAATGCCACAAACTCAGATTCCATCGTGGATCTAGTTATAACCGTTTGTCTTGAAGATTTCCATGACACAGCTGCACCTCCTACAGTGAATACGTATCCACTTGTTGCCTTGGAGTCTTGTATATCAGATATCCAGCTTGCGTCGGTGTAAACTTCAAGCACAACATGATCCCTCGTATAATGCAACCCGTAGTCACGAGTATAACATAAGTACCTACGTACTCTCACAATTACTTTCCAGTGCTCATGCCCTGGGTTACTTGTGAATCTACCTAACGTGCTAATTGTATAGGCAATGTCTGGTCGTGTATAGCTCATTAAGTATATCAGACTTCCTATCACTCAAGCATAATCAACACTTTCTCCCTTATTCTTTGACATGTGTTGACTCGTCTCAATTGGAGTTCTGGATATACCAGAGTCACCCTTGCTGAATTTTTCAAGAATCTTGTCCACGTAGTGTGACTGAGTTAATATGAGACCCTTTGGCAATCTTCTAATCTTAATTCCTAAGATTATATCAGCCAGCCCCATGTCCTTCATATGAAACCTTGAATTCAGCAAACTTCTAATAGAGCTTACCATTCGGTCGTTGCTTCCCACAAGGAGTATGTCGTCAACATACAGACAGAGAATCAGATATCCTTCTTCTGTAGTCTTGACATAGACACACTTGTCGCACTCATTGATTCTAAAGCCATTTGTCAACGTGACGTTGTCAACTTTCTCGTGCCATTTCTTTGGTGCTTGTTTAAGTCCATAGAGAGAATTCACCAATTTACAGACTTTCTTTTCTTTTCCAGGAGCTACATAACCCTCGGGTTGTTCCATGTAGATTTCTTCATCGAGATCTCCATTAAGAAAAACTGTCTTTACATCCATTTGATGTACTGCAAGATTTTGGAGAGAAGCAATCGCCAAAATCATCCTTATTGAATTTATTCTCGTTACAGGAGAATAAGTATCAAAGTAATCAGGGCCTTCTTGTTGCTTGTATCCTTTTGACAGAAGTCTAACCTTATACTTTTCAATTGTTCCATCCGTTTTCATTTTTCGTTTGAAAACCCACTTGGAACCTAATGGTTTACATCCCGGAGGAAGGTCTACCAGGTCCCGCGTGTGATTGTGTAAGATGGAATCAATCTCACTTTGTATGGCTTCTTTCCATAAAGGACCTTCAGCTGACCTTACAGCTTCCTTATACGTTCAAGGCTCACCTCTATCATATAAGTTAGAAAATCTGATTTAAAAGAATTTTCTGTCCTTGCCCTTTTGCTTCTTCTCGGCTCTTCTTGGACCTCGCTAGTTTCTTCAATCTCTTCTTGATCTTGACTATTGTCAATATCCTCGAAAGTTCATTTTGAAGAGCTTGGTACAGCCACAGTGGATTTACAAGGAAATATATGTTCAAAGAACTTCGTATTCCTTGATTCCATTATCGTGTTTTTATTAATCTCGATGTTTTTAGATTCATGCACAAGAAACCGATAAACAGTGCTATTGTGAGCATAGCCAATGAAAATACAATCCACCGTCTTTGGACCTATTTTCATTTTTCTTAGGCAAATGTGATGACACCTTAGGAAGACACCCGCACACTTTTAAGTATTTGTAGTAAGGTTCTCGATCTTTCCACAATTCATAGGGAGTCTTTTCTTCTTTCTTTTTCGGTATCTTATTTAAAAGATAGTTAGCCGACAAAATGGCTTCACCCCACATGTTCTGCGGCAATCCAGAACTTAATAACATGGCATTCATCATGTCTTTTAAGGTTCGATTTTTCCTTTCAGCCATCCCATTGGATTGAGGAGAATATGGCGCAGTGACCTCGTGAATAATTTCATGTTGTATAGAACGATCACTTCTAACCATCTTCATTTTCTTATTAAGTTGGTTCTCGACCTCTTCCTTGTATAGAACGAATTTGTCTATAGCTTCATCTTTACTTTTCAGTAGATATACATAACAGTATTTTGTACTATCATCAATGAAAGTTATAAAATACTTATATCCACTTCTTGTCTGTGCAAATTTTAAATCACATACGTCACTGTGAATTAAATCAAGGGGTTCTGTATTTCTTTCAACAGTTGGGAATGATGTTCTCGTTAGTTTTGCCTCTACACAAGTTTCACACGTATGTTTAGAATCAATTTTAAACGTTGGTATGTGGTTCATGTTAATTAGTCTACGTAAAGAATTATAATTAACATGTCCTAGTCTATCATGCCATAGATTAGAAAACTCAAGCAAATAAACGAAAGTAGAAGTTTTATTGCCAGAATTAAAAGAAGTGGGCTTAACAGCCATTTTCCACATTCCTTCTTTCACATAACCCTTTCCAATATGAACACCATATTTGGAAATCACAACTTTATGTGATTCAAACACCATCTTGAAGCCATGAGTGTCTAGCAAGTATCCAAAAATCAGATTCCTACGCATGTCTGGCACATACAACACATTCTGCAGCGTAACCTCCTTTCCAGAAGTCATTTTGAGGCGCACCGTTCCTTTTCCCTTGATCTCAGAGGTAGCAGAGTTGCCCCTGTAGATCATCTCCCCAGTTTCAGCAAGAGTAAGCTCGGAGAAGCTCAAATTTTCAACACAGTTGTAACGTGTTGCTCTAGTATGAAGCCACCATTCCTTTGGATTAGCATCCATCAGGTTCATTTCAGAGATCACAGCACATAAGTCCATATCAGACACATCCCGAGCAGCAGTGTCCATCAGATTGGCCTCGTTAGTCTCTTATCCTTTCTTCTTCGGCATTCTGCAGTCAGATGACTTGTGCCCCACTTTGTTGTAGTTATAGCGCTTCTCCACGAATTTCTTCGTCTTAGAAATTCCACCATTTGGTCCAGTCGTCGACCCAGGTTTAGGCTTCTTGTTCTTCGAGCCTTTGTCATGCTCCACCACGTTTGCCCTAGCAGTGTTGGTGTTAACAGTAGCATTGGAAGACCTTTTATCTCTACCCTTGTTGTCTTCTTCTATACGAAGTCTGACAATCAAATCTTCAATGCTCATCTCCTTTCGTTTATGCTTTAGATAGTTCTTGAAATCCTTCCAACCAGGTGGTAACTTTTTTATGATACAAGCTACCTGGAAAGATTCACTCAAGACCATTCCCTCAGCATGAATTCCATGGAGAATCAATTGAAGCTCTTACACTTGACTTATAACAGTCTTCGCATCTTTTATCTTGTAGTCCAAGAATTGACCCACTAGGAATTTCTTGGCACCAGCATCTTCAGTTTTATACTTATGGTCCAAGGATTTCCACAATTCCTTTGTCGTTTTCTTCACACTATATACTTGATACAACGTGTCTGCCAAATCGTTCAAAATAAGATTTCGACGAAGAAACTCAGAGTGCTTCCACGCATCAATTGCAGTCTACGATTGTGCATTAATTTCATCCTCTCTAACAGAAGGAGGATCCTCTTTCAAGAATCTCGCAAGATTCAGCATGTTGAGATAAAACAACATCTTTTGTTTCCATGTTTTGAAATTCGCTCCATCAAATTTCGCCGGTTTCTCATTATGGCTCATAAGAACCGTGGGAACAACCGGAGTCTCCAAACTCGCCATACTCAGAGGCTGAGTTTTCAGAACAGAACCAGAGGCCTGTGATTACAACGTGTCAGGCGTCTTCAGATTGGTATCATTAATACCCATATCCGACGAGTTGTTGTTTTCAAACATATCTAAAACGTTTCAAAGAAAAAAAAAATTATATTAGAAAACAGAAGAATTACGAAAACTCTTCACAGTTGCTTTGAAAAAATACGAAAAGAAATTCTCGTTATAGTAGGTAAGGATACCGACAATCCTTCACGAATAAAACTATAATTTAATATTTAAGAAAGCTTTTAGAAAGCTTTTCCAGAAAATAATATATTTAATTTTTCGTAACGAAAAAAAATACTACGGTTTAATAAACCGAGTTTTGAAAAAAAATATTTAAAAAAAAAAAATTTCGCCAATATTGTAACATGTTCGTCTCAAGAGATAATGTGCTTTAAGATTGTTAGACAACTAGCACGGAAACGAACAAATATAATATATATTGACGAATAAATAAGTAATCAGAAATATTATAATAAGAGGAAGTTAGAAATTGTAACCTCAACCGTAGTGAATCGAACGTGAAGATGGTCGAGTTTCTTTCAATTTCCTTAAAGCAGATTAGTCGTTCTCTACTGTGCTGAGAACGTTGGACTACCACTTCCCAGGATCTCAGATGAACTTGGACACGTTTTTCAGTTAAAGCTGAATCACGAAATATTTTATTTCGTAAGATAATTTAATTAACAAAATGATGCTACGAATTTTCTATATATAAAATATATATCAGAAAATAAAGAATTCTGTTAAACAAACAGAAAAAGAAATATTGGAATTGTAAAACAAGGCCCACGCGAGCAGGAGCCCAACAAGCCAAACATATCGATATTCGACGCGTAAGTCGTCGTGTGCGCGAGCCCGAGTCGCACTAATCCGATGGATTTTGGCCCAAGATTTGCACCCGCCCCCCTCTGCGCGCGCGTAGAAGAGGGAGAAGACACTAGCCAACACATTCTTATAATGCTAATAATGCATTCCCTTTGATAAACCCCAAAAGAAAGTGCTTTTTTGGCATGCGGGATGACCCTATTTCCTTTTGAGTTTTTTCTCATTTTTCCCAATATTTTCAGCTTTGTGTAGCTAACTTTGAGCATCAATTTCTCATTCACCCGTGTACCATTTTGATCGTGTAATATACTGTTTCGAAGCTCTCACATAGGAGAGCACGTTCCCATCTTAAACTCATCAAAACGACAAGTGAGACCTGCTCAAAATCTGACCCGAAGTCACTTGTACAAACCCATTTCATTTACCAATTTTTCAACATATACATGATTTACTTAGCTTCAATTTACAATTGGGCTCCACCTACAATATTTAAGGGATATTTCTCAAAGTGTACTAAACACTCTTTTGGAGAAACACAACATGTTAATAAACTTCTAGAAAATTACATAGATTAGATAAATACATTTTAGCTTTTGGTTCCCTTTTTTTTTCTTTTTCTAAAATAATATAATGGTTAGATTTTCTTATTTTTATATTAAATCTGCAAATGAAACGTGAGGGATGCTACATTACGACTCCCGAATGGGGGGCATATTTTCAGGCGAAGTCCTCTCCTATCCATGATTCAGACACAACAACAAACATTCTTAAATTTGGCACCCGCTCTTGAATCAAGACCGACTCCCAAATTGGGGAGACTATATGCTGGAGGTGCTTTAGGTGGCCTAGAAACGAACTGGTAGACCTGGTCCATTATCCGCCTAGACGGAAAAGAGTCAAACCAGGTTGGTTCGATAGTCCCTGAATGATCGAACGATGACGTTCCATTGTGATTGCATTTTCGATGAGCGAGATCCGTATACCGAGATCTATAAATACCGCATATCATTAATTACTGTTCAACAACCCTACAACAATCAAACCAGGATGTTCGACTGTTATTCAAGTTTGAGAGTTCTTTGGTTCGATCGATCTACCCTTCAGCTCGACCATTATCAACTAGTCAGTCCCATTCAAGAGTTTTCATGATCGAATCCAGACCCGTTCGACTGTTCTGAAATTCAAAAGTTATTTCAGCATCGAATCATCCTCTGTTCGACCGTTCCCAGTTGGAGAATTTCAGCATCGAAACAGTTGAAGCCTCCTGTTGTAGTTCGTGAGCTTCTACCTGTCGTATGTACCTACAATCCCTGTAAATTCTTTATTTCGATAGATGTTTAAGTATAAGACTTCATTTCGACCCTGTATTTCATGTTGATCTCGTGTTTTCTATCTTCCATGTAGATTTCTCAGTCAAGATTATCTTTTATGGCTGTAGCACAGGCTGCCCCTCTTATCAGTACTTTGACTACTTTACAGAAAGAACCTTCTGGGGTCATGATAATTGGACCTGAAGGAGGTCAGTGGTTCCACTCTCTTCACCCTTGCCCCCACGTTGCTTTAAGATTGACAAGAGTACTCATATTGTCGATTTTTAGCCTGTAAATTTCACTATTTCGTCATGGCTGCGCAATTTTGAGTAATCCCTAGCTAACTGCATGAATGTACGAGAGACCTTTGTTTTTCTTCTTGTTACACATACATGCAGCATTAGCAGAAACCTAATTCAGTTTCTGCTACCTCTGAACTTAATTAAATTATTAAATTATTCTGCTCATATTTTAACTGCTTTATGTTAGTTTTGCCTTTATTCACCTATTAATCAAGTTCCACGATTTTAGTTGTCTTTGTTTATGTCCAGGAACATCTCTTAATCATAAGGAAGAACATTACAAGTTTCCTAAGTTGAAGTTTCCATAATTCAAGAGGAGGAGATCGGTCAAGTCAACACGGTTTCAAAGAAGGAAAGTTTTGGAGTTCAAGTGCAACTAGGAATCTTTCCAAGATCAACTCTGAATTGAAGAAGGAGTATTTCCTTATTACAACTCAATCTAATAAAGGGAACTATTATTCAAGAGGGAGATCGAGTTCAAGAAGGAAAGTAGAGTTCAACAAGGAAACAACATAAGTTACCAAAACTGTGCACAATACACCTTGGAGATCAAGTTTGAAGAAACCTATATATAGGGTGTGAAGTACATCAAGATACATAGAGAAACCATAGAGCTTATAAATCCGTAGAGATTATATCTTAAGCATTGTTGCTGTGTTTCTTGTTTTGCAAAGTTTGTGAGTTTTCGAGTTAACTCTATGATTAGATTTAATGAGAAAATTCTTGTCTGCTTTGCTGAGTCCAATCTACAAAAGAGCGAGAGTGATTTTGTGGTGAGGAACATCTTTGGTAAAACCTGCGTGGTTATTTTGCCGTAAGGCTAGATGGTTGATTATTTATAATAAAAAACCATTGAAAATTTATCTTCTTGTGTTCTTTTATTCCGCTGCACATTACTCTATCAAAAAGATTGTTTGAGATCAAGTTAAGGCAACGCCAGCTTAACTTGAGCTTTGAAACTTTGGAAAAGTTGTATCAATCCCGATCCAACAATTTCAATTGGTATTTTAGCCAAGCACCGATTTCACTGGTGTTTGGAGGTGATACAACGCGATGGACAACATCAATCCCAATTCTGGCAGACTCCCAGTCTTAGAAGGATCTATCAATTATGCTTACTGGAAGACCAGGCTCAGAGTTCACATCAAATCCATTGACATGAAAGCATGGGATTCTGTCCCAAAGATTGAGAACGACCGAGATGCAGATATTGTACCAAAACCGAAGTCACAATGGACAGCAAACGAGGTAACACTGTACAACTACAATGAGAAAGCTCTTAATGCTATTTTTAGTTATGTTACCAATCAGATGTTTAAGTTAATTCAGAACTGCACCACAGCTAAATCAGCTTGGGATATCCTTGAACTTCATTGTGAAGGAGATATAGCAGTTAGGAACTCTAAACATAGACAATTGCTTAAAGATTTTGAAAAACTTGAGATGGGTGATGAAGAGAGTATAGATAGTTATTTTGAGAAAATCCTTGACATTACTAATCAATGTGAAAATCTAGGATTTCCTGTTTCAAATCAAACTATGGTTTATAAAGCTTTTAGATCTTTGTCACCTAGATTTGCTCTCAAGAGAATTGCCATGGGAGAAACAAGAGATATTGCCAACATGGAATTTCAATCCTTGTTAAACACTCTTAGAGAATTTGAGCTAGAGTTTCCTGCTAGGACTACCAAACAACAAGCTATTGCTTTGTTAGGAACAAATTATCATGAGAGTGAAGATGAGGATGAAATTATTTCTTCTAACTATGGAAATATTAGCAAGAAACTCAGTAGGTTGAACTTTAAAGATAAATCCAAAGGGAAACAACCTAGCAATACTTCCACTGGTTTTAGAAAATTGCCTCCCAAATTTGTTAAATATATGGCAACAAAATCTAGTCCTGAAGAAATTGAAAAGTTGAAAACTACTCAATGTTATGAATGTAAAGGTTATGGTCATATTGCTGTCGAATGTGCTAACACCCTCCGCAAGAAGGGAAAGTCTGATTGGGTTTGTGTAGATGATTTCAATGAAGAGGATTATAACTCTGGATCAAGTGTTGATACTGAAGAAAGCTTTGAAGAGATTCATACAGCTGTGCTATTTACTCATGTCAACTGGACAGAAGAAGATCTCCATAACTGCCACGGGTCCCAATGTTGCTCCAACATCCAGGACTCAACATCAGAACAAAAGACTTTCTTTGGGAATTGGACTGAATATGATACCCATGTTGTTCTCAATTCTTTGTCTGATAATGATGAATCTAACTTTGAATGTTTTCATGGCTCAGTTGATCTAGATGAAGAGTATTACTTTGAAGGTGAAATGTCCCAGGAGGAAATCATTGAAGACTTGAAGTCTACTTTTCATAATCTTCTGAAAGAAAATCAGAAACTCACCAAGAAGAATGAAGCTCAGAGACTGGAGATTGATGGACTGAAGAAACTGATGAGGATGTATGAAAGAGACCTTGACAAGACAGAAGCTGAACTTAAAGAGGTAAAAGGAAAGCTTGAAAAAGATAATCAGATCATTGCTAAATGGAACTCAGGTACATCTAAACTTGAAGAGGTACTGAGTATGGGTAATCAAGGAACAAATGGTCTTGGATATATTGAGAAACCTACCTCTAAAGTTGCTAATCCTGTTTTAATTAAAGAAGGTTTTGTTAAGGAATCAAAAGACTTGAGCAGTGCTAATTCCAACAAAAGTAAACCTACTTATATCTGTCAATTTTGTTTTCAACCAGGTCACATAAAACCTTATTGCAAGAAATATTTGAAAGAAAATGTGAAGAAAACAGAAACTGTCTCTAATGTTGAGTTGGTCAGTGGTACAGATGTTATCCCAACATTAGGAACAGGACAGAAAAGTAGAACTTGGATTGAAAAGTTAAAGACTTATAAGATGAAACTTGTATGCAATGTTGTGTTTTCTGCTGTGTACTCTAACCTTGCAGGTAAGTGGTACTTTGACAGTGGATGCTCAAGACACATGACAGGAGACAAGGAAAATCTTAAACAATTGATTCCTCTCAATGTTGGAATTGTCACCTATGGAGAAGGCACCAAGGGAAGAATCATTGGAAAGGGAGTACTAGATGTTGAAGGATTTCCACCACTCAAAGATGTTCTGCTAGTTGAAGGATTGAAAGCAAATCTAATAAGCATTAGTCAACTTTGTGATGATAACTTGCTTGTTACATTTGATAAAAGTTCTTGTGATGTATTTAATAGTGAAAATGTCCTTGTTATGACAGGTACTAGATCTAAAGATAATTGCTACCTTGCACAGGAAGAAGCAGATTGCTTTCATGCTAAAGTTGATGATGCTGTTCTGTGGCATAGGAAGCTAGGACATGTTCACTATAGGAACCTTGAAAAGCTACAGAAAGTTGATGCTGTAAGAGGCTTACCAAAGATATCCAGCCCAGGTAAGGTTGTATGTGGGGACTGCCTAAAGGGTAAGCAAACCAAAGATATTCATTCACCCCTCCAGGTACAGAGTACAATTCCCAGGACTAGTAAGTGTTTTGAATTATTACACATAGATCTCATGGGTCCTATTGAGGTGAGCAGCCTAAGTGGTAAGAGATATGCCTTTGTTATTGTAGATGATTTCTCTAGATATACATGGGTTAAGTTTCTTAAAGAAAAATCTGATGCATTCAACACATTTAGGATCTTACATGCTAGCATCAAAAATCTGTATGGTTCCTCTGTTTGTAAGATTAGGTATGATCATGGGAAAGAATTTGAAAATGCTAATTTCAGTGATTTATGTGATAAGAATGGAATTTTCCATGAGTTTTCAGCACCTAAGACACCTCAGCAAAATGGGATAGCTGAGAGGAAAAATAGGACACTTCAAGAGATGGCCATAGTTATGCTTAATGTTAGAAACCTATCTAAAAGACTTTGGGCTGAAGCTTTAAATACTGCATGTCATATAAGTAATAGGGCTTATCTTAGACCTGGTACAAATATGACTCCATATGAAATCTTGAAGGGTTTGAAACCAAATATTGCTCATTTTCATGAATTTGGATGTGATTGTTACTTGTTGAATGATAGAGTCTGTCTTAGTAAGTTTGATCGAAAAAGTGAAAAGTGCATATTTGTTGGTTATTCTGTGAATAGTTCTGCTTTCTGGGTTTATAATCCAAGATTGAAGACTATTCAAGAATCAGTAAATATAGTGTTTGATGATTCCACCTTTGATTCAGGTACTGATGAAGTTACTGTCTCTGATGTTGCCCCAACATTGGAAACAGAGATTGTCCCAACATTAGGAGCAGAAGCTGAAGACACTGAAGTTGTGACTGGTTCTAATGTTGAGCTGACACCTGCTGCTGTTAGGCCAACATCCCCACAGTCCAATTCAGAGGATGACATTGTTGATGAACCTAGGAGAGATCCCCCTACTAGGATTCAAAAGGACCATCCAGCTTCACAAGTGATAGGTGAAATCACTGGACGCATGAAGACTCGCAACAAAGACAGGGTAAACTATAAAAATATGGTAAGGTTGTGTGTCTGCATGGCTTCCACTTGCACTGTAAGCAATGCTTCCTGTTTTGTCTCAAATATTGAACCTAAGAATGTGACTGAAGCTCTTAAGGATAGTAAATGGATAAATGCTATGCAAGATGAACTGTTGCAATTCACCAAAAATCATGTTTGGAATCTAGTGCTTAGACCTTCTAATGTGAATGTTATAGGGACTAAGTGGATTTTCAAGAACAAAACAAATGAAGATGGTGTAATTGTAAGGAACAAAGATAGGCTAGTTGCTCAAGGTTATACTCAGGTAGAAGGGATAGACTTTGATGAGACATTTGTCCCAGTAGCTAGGATAGAATCTATTAGATTACTTCTTGCTATTGCATGTTGTCTTAAGATTAAGCTCTACCAGATGGATGTAAAAGGTGCTTTCCTTAATGGTTTGATAGACAAAGAAGTATATGTTGAACAACCTAAAGGGTTTGCTGATCCTAAACATCCTAATTATGTGTATAAACTTGAGAAAGCTTTGTATGGTTTAAAACAGGCACCTAGAGCTTGGTATGAAAGACTAACTCAATTTTTGTTAAGTCTTGGGTTCAATAGAGGAGATGGAGACAGAACCTTGTTTATTCTAAGAAAGAGTTCTGATGTTTGTATTGCTCAGATCTATGTGGATGATATTGTATTTGGTTCTACTAACAAGTCTACTCTAGACAAGTTTGTTGAGTCAATGACAGGGACATTTGAAATGAGCATGATTGGAGAGCTAAACTACTTTCTGGGATTGCAAGTGAAGCAACTGGAGAATGGTATGTTCTTAAACCAGGAGAAGTATGCAAGGAACCTGGTAAAGAGATTTGAGCTACATGAGTCAAAACCTTGCAAAACTCCCATGTCTTCTTCTATGAAGATTACTAAGGATGGCACTGGAGACAATGTTGACCCAACATTGTACAGATCTATGATTGGTAGTCTTCTATATCTCTCTGCCTCTAGACCAGATATTATGTTTTCTGTTTGTGTTTGTGCTAGGTGCCAAGCTGATCCAAAGCAATCTCACTTGATTGCTGTGAAGAGAATATTATGATATATATCTGGAACTTCATCATTGGGCATTTGGTATTCCTTTGATACAAATTCAAATCTTGTTGGGTTTAGTGATTCTGATTGGGCAGGTGATGTAGATGACAGAAAATCCACAAGTGGGGGCTGTTTCTATTTGGGAAACAATCTAGTTTCATGGTATAGTAGGAAACATAATTGTGTGTCATTATCTACAGCTGAATCTGAATATATAGCTGCTGGCAGTTGTGTTACCCCAGCTAGTATAGCTTAAACACATGTTGCTGGACTATGGGCTAGATAGTGATACTCTCCTCATGTTTTGTGACAATCTTAGTGCCATTAGTATCTCAAGGAATCCTGTTCAGCATTCTAGGACTAAGCATATAGATATAAGACATCATTACTTGAGAGACATGGTTGAGGATAAAATGATTAACATTGAGCATATTGAGACAAATAAGCAGCTTGCTGATATGTTTACTAAACCATTAGATAGTGAGAGATTCTTCAGTTTGAGAAAATCTCTCGGCATGTGCAATATGTGAGAATGTTAGGATCCCAGTGTTGACATAACACCACTGTCTAGCACTGGTTAATGTTTGTGGTGTAGGATGTAACTTTTTTGTTTTTTTGTTTGTTTCTTTTCTTTTCTTTTTGAGTCACATTGATCTTTGTTTGGCATATTTGATTGTGTGGTTGATCAATGTGTTTTACTAATCTTTCTAGCTTGCAGATTCACATCTAAGTGTTGAAAAGTATAAAATCTCTAAAGTGTGTCTGAGGTTGTGTTAACCTAACATATGGAGAAGCTGTGGTACACAAAGTTCACTACTTTGATGTCTATTCAGTTGTGTCTTATTCATATGAAAAGGTTTTACAGGACATGTGGAGAAGCTGGGGTTCATGATGTTGACAGCTTCAATGATATTCAGTTGTGCTTATTTGCATGACTCTGTTTAGTTTGGCCAAGGGGTACATAAAAGTGGTTCTTTCTACTAGGGTGTTTGGGGTTTCGATTGCCTTCACTTGGTAGCATTGATCACTTAGTGCTCTCTTGTATGCAGGTTGGTAAACAAGTATGCATAAGGAATTGGGGTATTGGGGTACATGATAAATGTGTTGCCAGTATTCAAGACCTTTGTACTTGCCTAACTTGCTGCTGATAATGTTGTTACTAGGGTGTGTGGAGTCTAGTGCTGCCCCCATTCAGTAATGTCATTATCCTTTTTTGAAACAACCCTCAGTTTTTGTTCTAAAGAGATAATAAAAATAGTGAAGATTTGATGTGATGTGAACTGTTGCTGGTTTGAAAAGTGATTCACTGTGTATACCATCTATCAATGTTGTCATAACATTGGTGCATTCATTCTAGAACTGCATTGTCTTTCATCTTTGATTAGTGTGGGTGACTAGGTTTGTGCTTAGGGGGAGTATATAGTCTATAATCCCTTTCATGTGTTGAGGCATACTCTTTGGGTGACATTCTGCAGGTGACACACTATTTGTGACCTTCTATGCTCTGGAAGTGGATTAATTCTCTAATTCATGACTGCTTATCTCTGTGTGTTTTCTGTTTGATATGTTGCTTATTCATGATTTTGATCTAAATCTTAATGTTTTTGATACTCACTTGCTACTTTGGTGAAGTTTTAGATATAAGTTTGGATATATCTCACGCTCTCACATGAAATTGCCTTCAAGAAGCCCAAAACCTCAAATATTATGGTTTGAAAACTTTCTGGTTTGAATGTTACTCTACTCTCTGATCTGAATGTTGTTCCAACATTGCCACACGGTCTGCACAACATTGAAGTCAGTAACTTATAAGTTTGTTTAAAATTTTAAAAACTGAGTTTTTATTGTTTTATTGTGAACTGCTCTGGTTACTTGTTGTTTTTAAGTGACACGTGGTGAAGTTCTTACGCGGGAATAGAGGAGTGGAAAAGCTTAATTGATCATATTCCATAATCTCACTTACATTCTTTCCTTCTCTCTCCACTCTTCACAACTTAAAAGAACAACTTGCCCTAATTTCTATCACTTGTGCAATTTGTCCTTCTGTCTGCAAATAATTATCTAAAAATCTCTCATATTTTTCTCTCAATTCTCAAAACTAACATGGCGAACAAGACTCCTTTAGACACTCTTGCAGATTTGGCCATGAATGTCAAGAAAACAACAACACGCACCAGGGCTGTTGCGCGTGAGGATCAAGGACGGCCTGCTGCTCAAGTTGCTGCAAAACGACCAACGATTCCTTATCAACAACGGGCAAAGCGAGCTAAGAATGTGGAATCTGAGTCGAATGTTGGCGCAACATCAGAAGCCCATGCTCCTCAAACCAATGAATCTGAATCTGAGGTAAATGTGGCTAACCCTAAACCCCAAGTGAATAATGTTGATGATATAATTGAGGGGGAGAGATCTAGAGCTGGTTATGTTAGAAAGGGAACACCTATTGGGTCTAGGCAAATGAGTAAAATAGCCTTGCAAAGAGCTGAGGCTATAAGAGCTCTAAGAGAGAGACTTGAGAAGAAAAAGGTTGAGGATAAGGCTAAGGCTGAGGCTAAGAGAGTGAGGAAAGAGAAAAAGGTTGTGGATGAGGAAGTTGAGGTAGTTGATGTAGAAGAAGAGGAGAAAGAGGAAGAGGAATCTGATGCTGAAGAGTTTGAAGCTAGTGGTGATAATGATGATAATAATGAAGAAGAGTACTGTGACACTCTTGCGTTATCCTATTTTAGTAAGGAAGCTAGGTCTAGATACTATCTTAATAAGGAGATAGAGGACAAGGCTTATGAGTTTAGAAAGAGGGATTTTCACAAAGAGAGGGTCATGGACATGGACAACTTTAAAAGAAACAGAGTTTTTGAGTTGTTGAAAGCAAGAGGGGTTCATAATTCAATGAAGAAGCATGGTGATTATGCTCCTGAGCTTGTGCAAGAATTCTACCTGAATCTCTCAAAGTATATCACTTGTGAGTTGTCTCCCAAATATGGTACAGCATGGGTAAGAGGACAAGTGTTTGACATTAGTCCTCAGAAGATAAATAAGATTTGGGGACTGCCACATGTTGAGGAATCTGAAGATCCAAAGCCAGATGAGGTGATTGAGGATATCACAGGTGGTCTAGAGAGAACCTGGGTTGAACAATTACCAACAACAAAGCTCACTGCCCTAAGTGCTGTTCTGCACAAATGTGCATCTTATAATTGGCTGCCTACTAGAAATTCTACTGTTTTGACTAAGGAGTCAGCTTACTTGGTCTACAAACTGAAGAATGGGCTTGCTGTGAATATTGGGGTGAGAATTTTAAAGGCTATGGAAGATGCTGCTGGGAGGAAGCAAGGGATTCTACCATTTCCTTCTTTGATCACAACTCTGCTGCTAAAACAAAAGATGGACAAGAAAGAGTTTGGAGGAATGTCAGAGAACAAGGCTAGGTTCACCATCACTCAATCCTACTTATCTAGCACAAGAGTGAAGGACTTGCCTTGGAATCCTGAAGGTGGAGTTGCACCTGGAGAGGAAAAGGAGGCTCAACAATTTGTTGGAGCTTCAGTGCCTCAATCTGAGGAGGAAGAAACCAGGGTAACAACAAAATCTTTTGTTGATCAGCAGTTGACTTGGTATAGAAGTGCTGATGCCAATCTTCAGAGGGAAATTTCTTTCAAGGAAAAACAAATGCAGGAGCTGGATGTCTTGATTAAGAACATGGAGGAGCTTTCTTCACAAAAAGGGGGAGAGTGATCTAGTTTTTAATTTTTGATTTCTGGTTTTTATGTTTTTCTTTTTGATATGTTTTGAACTGTTTATTTTCATCGACTGACAATCAGGGAACAATGACGGATTGGACAAGATGCAATAAGAGTTTATCCTATGAAAATGATGTAGAAAGTGTTGTGGAATATCATAAACTTCTCAATGAGAAAGGTTATCAAGCTCTGTTGTATAGGTCAGTCATGTCGCTAACTTTAATTTCTTTCATGCTCCATGCAATCAGCTCTGTAGAACCCCACGAACTTAGAATAGAGTTCGGTTTTAAAACCATAAAAATCAATTTATCTTTCAATGGAGAACACAATGCATGCTTCTGACAATACTGTCTTCGTTCTCGAGTCTTTCCAACAGCGGTGATCATGACTTGGAGGTAACTCATATGAGTACGTTAAAATGGATACACAGTTTGAATCTCACCATTGATGATCATTGGAGGCCTTGGATTGTCATTGGTCAGGTTGCAGGGTCAGTTTTCTTTTCCTAGTTTGGTTTGCAAATGCGGACATGATCTCTTATATATGATCCGATACATCTCGTATTTGAACTACAAGTTATATCTTGCAGATACATAGAGAAATACAAGAACAATGAAGCCTATATCACCTTTGCTACCGTGAAGGCAAGAAAACTTAGATTCTGCCTTTACAGTGAATGATCAATATCGACTTATAAATGAAGCAAAAAAATGTTTAGTATGTATATATGGTTCTTTTGTGTTTTGTAGGGTGCAGCCGTGCAGGTCACACAGCTCCAGAGTACAGTCCAAAAGAATGCTTTGCCATGGTCAAGAGATGGCTTTCCTTGTATCCACTTTAGATGGGAAAATCAGTGTTTATTACCCTTCTCATTCATATATATTGGATTTATGTTTCAATAAAGAATCCTTAAATATCATAATAATCTCCTATAAAAGCTCTCTGTTCATATTTAATCCATTGTAAATGTCATGCATGCGTGCCTAAGAGACAAAAATGAGATCAAATGAATACATTGACCAGCCTATTAGGCTTCTACAATCGGTTCTTATTATCGTTACTCATGGGGAAAAAATCAAAATTGGTCCTTTATTGTGTCTTAGTTACAGTTTTCGTCATTTATTGTGTTCTTGTTTTATTTTGGTCATTTATTGTGTGTTTCAGTACGATTTTGGTCCTTCAGATGGAATCTCAGCCGAAAATGTCATGTACGAGCACGTGTTGCCCTCAATTCAATTTTTTTGAATTTTCCACAAACATATTCGCATGTTGGAACAACAATTTTAATTTTTTTTATTTAAAATTTTGACCCGTCCGATCCGGATAACCCGGTCAAATCGGGTTGGCTGGGTCAGAATTTTAAATAAAAATAAATAAATAAAAATTGAAACAAGCGTTTCCACATGTGAATTTGCATGTGGGAATTAAAAAAGTTTTTATTTTGGCCGGCAAGTGCTCCCACGTGATATTTTCGACTCTGACTTCTTCCTGAGGACCAAACTTGTAGTAAAATACACAATAAATGACCAAAATAAAACAAGGACACAATAAAGGACCAAAACTGTAACTAGGACACAATAAATGACTAGTTTCGATTTTTTCCCAGTTACTCATGGGTGCCTCAATTTCACTACAAGAAAAAAGGGTCATTCGCGACCGCCCGGGCGGTCACGGAAATTCAAATTTTTTGAAAATTCAAAATTTTCACCATGAATGTTATTCGTGACCGCCGGGCGGTCACGAATGACCCTATTTCGCGACCGCCCAGCGGTCATGAAAGACCCTTATTCGAAAATCAAATTTTCTTTTATGAATATTATTCGTGACCGCTGGGCGGTCACGAATGATGGTCTTTCGTGACCGCCCAGCGGTCACGGAAATTCAAATTTTTTGAAAATTCAAAATTTTCACCATGAATGTTATTCGTGACCACCGGGCGGTCACGAATGACCCTCTTTCGCGACCGCCCAGCGGTCATGAAAGACCCTTATTCGAAAATCAAATTTTCTTTTATGAATATTATTCGTGACCGCTGGGCGGTCATGAATGATGGTCTTTCGTGACCGCCCAGCGGTCACGGAAATTCAAATTTTTTGAAAATTCAAAATTTTCACCATGAATGTTATTCGTGACCACCGGGCGGTCACGAATGACCCTCTTTCGCGACCGCCCAGCGGTCACGAAAGACCCTTATTCGAATATCAAATTTTCGAATAAAGGGTTTCGTTTGTTTAATTAAGGTGCGATGTTTGTTAAATTGATAAAATACTTATTACTAAGTAAATTAAAAGAGAGTTTATCACAAAATTACACATTACATCTAAAACAACTTAGTGTATATGATTATTAGTTGTAGAACATAAAATAGGTTATTCGTTCATAACTCGCCTAATCACATCTAATACGCTATTTTATTATGTTAATTACTAATGTTGTACTAATTTATTACTTCAATTCACATGTAGTAATGTGACTTATTGTTAAAAATCATAAACACATCAAGATGAATCCATAAAATCAAATTTTCTTTTATGAATATTATTCGTGACCGCTGGGCGGTCACGATTAATATTCATAAAAGAAAATTTGATTTTCGAATAAGGGTTTCGTTTGTTTAATTAAGGTGCGATGTTTGTTAAATTGATAAAATACTTATTACTAAATAAATTAAAAGAGAGTTTATCACAAAATTACACATTACATCTAAAACAACTTAGTGTATATGATTATTAGTTGTAGAACATAAAATAGGTTATTCGTTCATAACTCGCCTAATCACATCTAATTCACTATTTTATTATGTTAATTACTAATGTTGTACTAATTTATTACTTCAATTCACATGTAGTAATGTGACTTATTGTTAAAAATCATAAACACATCAAGATGAATCCATAAAATCAAATTTTCTTTTATGAATATTATTCGTGACCGCTGGGCGGTCACGAATGAGGGTCTTTCGTGACCGCCCAGCGGTCACGAACGTACTCAAATATTTTTTTATGAATATTATTCGTGACCACCCAGCGGTCACGAAAGACCCTTGCAGTTTGGCATTCGCGACCGCTAGGCGGTCACGAACTGCCAGATTTTCATTTATAAATATCATTTCCCTTACTTTCCTAATTCACAACAATCTTCACCATTTCTCTTAAGGTATTCTCGTTTTTTTCATTTAGATGGTCAACTATATTTTTAAATACTAAATATTGGTATGATATGTTAACTTGTTTATTCATTTCTTGATAGATATTGGCGTAAACACATCGAGGGTACTCGTAGAGGACACAAGATTTTTTGAAGATCGTTTTTTTACGCTTCAAGAAGTAAGTTGATCAATTTATCACTCTACAACCTTATCGTGCATGATAATTGTTACATTTTAAATTGTTAATTATTAATTGTTTGTAGTATTAATTGTAATTAATTATTTCCTTTAAAATTTACATCTTAGATAAATAATGGACTATTAAGTAGATAGGAATTGGGGTTCGCACATTCATAGAATTTGCTTCGCGACAAGATGGCTATTTAGATATAGGGGGCGTATTAGGTGTCCGTGCAAAAAATGTAACAATTCAAAGTTTTTTGATCGATACGAAGTCCGTGATCATCTTCATTAGTTGTATTGTAAAAGACATTACAATAATGAAAATTTAACAGTCCAACATTACAATAATGAAAATTTAACAATCCAACATTACAATAATGAAAATTTAACAGTCCAACATTACAATAATGAAAATTTAATAGTCCAACATTACAATAATGAAAATACAACTAATCATCCGAACTATCATCCAACCCACATCCATTCCCATCATCATCCTCACCATCATCCTCCCCATCATCCTCACCACTCCCAACACCATCCTCAACACCCAGTTCCACCTAATCGTCAGTCTGCAACGACGCCAAAATATCATCGACATCGTCGTCACCATCGTCATCAGAGTACTCCTCGATATACGCAGGCCTATCGAAAGAACTGGGAGCAAATGGATCTGGCCTACGACGCGGCATACGAACCGGTGGAATCACAGCTCTGGTCCTACGTGCATGCCCCATGAATATAGAATCTGATATCGGTGGAAGGTCCACGTCCACCTTCTCATTAAGCAAGCATCTCCATAGCTCCATAGTGGCTTTCATATCAGTCATCCTTTGATCACTGAGATAGATAGTGCGGTCATTCTATGTTTGTAATTCGTCGATGCAGGCCTGTGAATAATCTTCTTGTTTCCTGTATTTAATCTTGAACGCCTCCGGGCGTGCATCCCTCGGCAAGCCTTTCGCCTTCCCCTTCTTCACAGGACCAAATGCCTCGGTCCAACAGTCGGGATCAAACACCGGGAGCTTAGCTGGGCGGGGATATCTTGTCCTCAATAGTTCCATGTACTTTTTCTGCATTAACATTTGAAAGAATCAGTACTTATATTGGAATAAATAATTTAAAGCTAGTTGAGGAAGATAAAAAGGAGTATGCAGTTGAAATAACTTACATATTGCACTTTCGTCGCAGCATCTACCCAAGTTCGCCGAGCTGGAACTCCTGTGTTACCGCCCGTCCCCTTCACCCGCTGCGTGTGACCACGTCTGTAGGCCTCATCATATCGAATAGGGTCTTTTCGTGTTGGGTCCTCCTCAACCTACACATTTCAAGAAAGAGTACGTTAAAATTGGCTTACGCATATATTAAGATTACTTAATTACACCCATATTGTTAATTTTTATAATTCACACCAGCAGACGTCTGAGCTCCTCTAGGTCGCGGGATCCACCAAAAAAAGTGGGAGGTGCCTTCACCCCCTCAATTGGCTCCTTGCCTCCTCTCCTGTTTTTCTTAGACTTATGCGACACCTCTTGATGATCCTCAGTGGCCCAATGCTTAATCGCCGCCGCCTCTAACCCGTCGTGCATCCAAGTTTTGTCTTTTCCGGCCCATTTTGGATCCACAACCCTCTCAAAGTATTGTCTCTTCGTGTTGTAAATCAAATTCTTATAACACAACTTCGCCTTCGTTTCGTAGGCCCGTTGTATTGCGTGTTTTTCTCTCTCACGAATACCATATATTTTCTGCCAATTAATAAAATTCGATTTATGAATATATTAAATTAAATAATATGATATAGTTGTGAAATAATTCCTCACCGTAAATTTAACAAACATTTTGCCTCGCACAGTTTCGGGCATCGTCAAGTAGGTAGGCCAGAACTCCTTCATGAACTGTCTGATCAACTCTGTGATCGTAGTCGCAACCTCGTTGCTAGAGGGGTTCATAAACAAGCCAAGAGGACACAATTTGATGATCTGCCTTTGAGTCTCGTCATTGGGTTGTTGTGCACCTTTGGAGGTGCCTCTAGTTGGGCGCTGTTGCGTGACATTGAATACTCCCGATGCTGGAGTATCACTCGGCCTCTCACTCGGGCCAGCTCCGGTGGAACCAGCGGAAGATGGTGCTCTAGCCCTAGATCCAGATGTAGTCGGTGCGGCATCGGGCACGGCAGCGACATCAAAAGAAAGTCGGCGTTGTAGTAAAGGCGTCAACGATGTAGACGCGTTGGGGATTGCGGCATCGTGACTACGACCGCCACATGTGATAACTATACGAGGTCCAAGACTACCTCGCCCACTAGCAGTAGGGGGAACATCGGGAACATCAGGAACATCCGCATCATCAGGAACATCAGAAACATTTGAACATTGTTGACCACTACCACTTCGACGACGACGACTGCCTGCCATATCGAATATATGCTAGAAAACTACGAGAAATTATCTAAGTTAGATGATTCTAAGAGATTCTCTAAAATTCAGTCGTTATTAAGTTATAAAGATTCCTTAAAGATCATTTGTACTAAGTTATAAAGAACCCCTAAAGATTATTTGTTCTAATATATAAAGATTTTGTAAAGGCATCATTTCTAAGTTATAAAGTTCCCTAAATGCGTTATTTCCACAAAAAAAAACATTAAGCAATAATTTGACATGCAATTAAACTAATAGTTTAACATTAAATTACCGCGACGAATAATAATACATTAAATTACCTAAACTAACAATTTAATATTAAATAAAGATTCTCTAAAGGCATAATTTCTAAGTTATAAAGTTCCCTAAAGATCATTTGTACTAAGTTATAAAGAACCCCTAAAGATTATTTGTTCTAATATATAAAGATTTTGTAAAGGCATCATTTCTAAGTTATAAAGTTCCCTAAAGACGTTATTTCTACAAAAAAAACATTAAGCAATAATTTGACATGCATTTAAACTAATAGTTTAACATTAAATTACCGCGACGAATAATAATACATTAAATTACCTAAACTAACAATTTAATATTAAATAAAGATTCTCTAAAGGCATAATTTCTAAGTTATAAAGTTCCCTAAAGATCATTTGTACTAAGTTATAAAGAACCCCTAAAGATTATTTGTTCTAATATATAAAGATCCTCTAAAGGCATCATTTCTAAGTTATAAAGTTCCCTAAAGATCATTTGTACTAAGTTATAAAGAACCCCTAAAGATTATTTGTTCTAAAATATAAAGATTCTCTAAATGCATCATTTCTAAGTTATAAAGTTCCCTAAAGATCATTCGTACTAAGTTATAAAGAACACCTAAAGCCACTATTCCTAAATTATAAAGATTTTCTAAAGGCATTATTTCTAAGTTTGACATTAATAAAAATAAACTTATAATTAAACAATTAAAACTATTACTAAAACATTAAATATAAAACATAATTAAAAAACTAGAAAGATAAATATTTAAGAGAGAGAGGAGAGGACTTACAAAGGTAAGAAATGAGAGAGGAGGAGGTAAGAAATGAGAGAGGAGGACGCCACTAGGCAGGCCGCGGACGCCACTAGGCAGGCCGTAGGCGGGAAGGTTCCCGCCTATGGCTTCCCGTGACCGTTGGGCGGTCACGGGAATTATGTCCGTGACCGCTCAGCGGTCACGGGGCTATCCGTGACCGCTCGGCGGTCACGGGGGCATCCGCGACCGCCGGGCGGTCACGAGCCGGCGGTCACGAATGACCCCGGATTCTTGTAGTGTTTATAAGTCAAAGAGTTTATAAATTATTTGTCCTTTTGTGTATTTTAATAACAATTCATTTGTTCAATCAGAAGTAAATTTCACTATCTACAGTTATATGACCCTTGAAACAAATTATTGTGCTGTTCTTGCCCTCTAATCCAAATAATAAAAAGAAAAGACAGCAAACTGATCATGACCTTCATACAAATTCACCTTCCATACCACTTTCTAACAAGCTGTCCTTTTGTTCGTTTTTACCAAAGAATTTCTACCATTAGCTTCCAAATTGTAATCTTGAATACATATTTAAGGAACAGAACTTCAATCAATTTCGACGTTATAATTTGTTTTTTAAATTTTTTTTCCTGCAAATACAAGTCCATGAATGTACCAACCAACATTATGCGAAGACTTCTAATATGAGCTAGTAAGTATTTTAAAACCAGTATGAATAGCCATATTATTCATCTAACTGAGTTTCCTTCTCATTTCGTTTCAGAAAATAATTCAAATCAAGGTATGTTTGATCCTAAATTAAATCATTAAATGTTGCTGTAAACTAACGAAGGAAAATGAACAAGACTGAGTACACACAATCTTTTGAAAATACTTTTTTCTTACCTAGGGATATGATTACCATTTGATCTTTTTTGAATTATATATTGTACGCAGCTACGTAGATACTTGAGTTCAAATGACTTATATTTACATCAGCAATTGATGCAAGCATGTAGGATACGAAAATATTTCAATGAATGTTTTACACATGGCGCAAACACAATAGTCTCTGTTTTATAAACATTGTTAAAACTCTCACTACTTGTCGTGTCTCATAATGCAAATAAACTTGCAAATTACTGTATTCGATATTGATGGACAATCTAGGTTGCACGGATACAGATACGAGTATCGGTATCCGCCGAATACGGATACGTGGATAAGAGTTTTTTTAAAAAAAATTACAAGTTACGATACGTATGCGATACGTCAAATATTTAATATTAATAATTATATATAAGGACATAATTTAAATAAAAATATCAAATAATATTATATTTAATCACTTGCACAGTCATTAGTCACATACTATTATGAAGAATATCAAAGTTTCGTGTGTTGTTTTTATTTTGGTTTGAAATAAAGGGTTTTCACGATTTTATATTTAATTTTCTGAAAATATATTGCAATTTGGTTCTAGTTGGGCTTTTTCTAGTTTAAGAAAACTACCACACTACTCTTATAAATTGCTGATACATATCAGATACTCCTCGGATACGCTTCACAGCGTATCTGATACGTGTATCCGTCATTTTTAATTATTTTTAATGCAGGATACGCCACATGCATATATGATACATATCCGAAGAGTATCCAGAGAGTATCGTTATCCGATACGTATCCGACATTGATCGACCATTTTTTTGGAGTATCCGGTGCATCATGGTGGACAATGTATCCAACTATGTGCAGAACATAATAAACCTGTATTATGCTTTAACTTCAACAACACATAAGTATGATGATAAAAATTATATTAAAAAAGAAAAACAAATTCAAATATATATTTTTCATTTACAGTCTTTCAATATTGAAAATTAAATGATTCTCTTCGTTTAAGTTTGAATTTTAATAAGATGAATCCTTTTTATTAAAGTCTCTAAATACATTGCAAAATAATAAAGTATTTACACATTGAAGAGTTACAAATAAAATAGGTGTATAAGAATCTATGCTATTATATAAAGAAACCTTTTTTTGGAGACATTGCTCCTCTAATTTTTTTAACAAATTACTAAAATCGAGTTATAAGTGCAATATTTGTTTTAGAGAAGGAGAATATTCACTACAAAAAAGGGGTTATCCGTGACCGCCTGGGCGGTCGCGAATGACCCATGTGCGGTCGCGGATGATCTTCCGCGACCGGCTGGCCGTCGCCGATGACCGGTCACGGAAGACCCCGATCGTGGGTCCTTCGTGGTCGTTGAACGGTCACGGATGACCCATTGGTGACCGCCAAGCGATCACGGATGACCCCAAGATCGTATGTGACCGCTCAGCGGTCACGACGGTCGTTGGTGACCGCTCGACGGTCACGGATGCTGTCTGGGTTATCCGTGACCACCGGGCAGTCACGAATAATATTCAAACTATTCGTGACCGCCCGACGGTCACGAATAATATTCAAACTATTCGTTATTAATATTATGCTGAAATTTTGTTACAAAGTCATCAACTCAAGTGATTCGTATGACCAGCTTGTCATCAACTTAAAAAATAATGTCCTCAGGGATTATTTGGTCTTCGACGAAGTTGTAGCCGTTATTCTGGACGAAGAGAGTCGGCGCAATAACATAGAAGACAAGGAGGATAGTTCGTAACAAGCAAGTTCCTTATTAGTGACAAGAGGGAGAATGACGGGGGCAGTGCAAGTAGAAGTAAGAAACAAGGGATATTCAAGTCAAGGACCAAGAGCTGTTGTTGGCATTGTGGAAAGAGAAGGATTGTTGGAATCTTAAGGGTTCGAACTAGAAAAGTTCTGATCCTCAGGGGAATGTTGTTAGCATTTCAGATCATGTTGATGTATTATGTTGTGAAGCAGCAACAACTATTCGAGGTATCTGTGGCTTCAATGATATATGCCTTATTGATTCAGAAGTTAGTTTTCATATGACTCCTTGGAGGGAGTGGTTTCATGAGTATACACCGATTGTTCAAGGATCAATGTATAGATGTAATAATTATCCTTTGAAAATTGTTGCATCAATACAGTCAAGCTGGAAGTGCATGACGGGATTGTTCAGACTATTCGAGAAGTCCGACACGTGGAGGGATTACAGAAGAATTGGTTGTCTTATGGACAACTAGTTGATCTAGGCTATAAGATTGATTATGAAGGCCAGATCATGAAAATTATAAGGGGTGCGCTTGTATGATGAAGGTAGACAAGATTTCCAGAAACTTATAAAATGCTACATGGGAACACTCTACAAGTGGGAGAAGCATTAGTGGCTTCATCTGAGTTGACAGAGAAATCATCAATGATTTGACATCAGAGACTCGAGCATATGTCGGAACAAGGCATGAAGGTTCTTGCAGAGAAGAAACTACCTCCGGGCCTCACAAAGGTATATTTATCTTTTTGTGAGCATTGTGTTCTCCAAAAGTAACATCGTATAAAGTTTCGTAGTTCAGATCCTATAAGTAAAGTCATTCTAGAAATGATTCACTCTGATGTGTGGCAAGCACCAGTACTATCCCTGAGAGGTGTAAAGTATATTGTGTCTTTTATAGATGATTATTCTAGGAGATGTTGGGGGTAAATGATCAAGAGTAAGGCAGGCACGTTCTCGAGGTTCAAGATGTACAAAGCGCTGGTGGAACTTGAATATGGGAAAAAGATCAAGTGCATGTGATCGGATATTGGAGGAGAATATACTGGCAAGGAGTTTGAAGACTTCTGTAAAGAGGCTGGGATTAAGAGGCAGTTTACTACGACGTACACTCCGCAACAGAAAGGAGTGGCAGAGCGGATGAATAAGACCTTGTTGGTAAAACAAGAGCCATGATGCAGGCTGTAGGCTTAGAAAAGTCGTTCTAGGCGAAAGCAATCAATACCGTATATTATGTGGTGAACTGGTCTCTGTCAACAACAATGGAGCTGAAAACACCGATGGAGGTGTGGACACGTAAACCAGCTTAATATTGTAATCTCCATGTATTTGGAAGTCCAGCTTATGTTATGTTTTATACTCAAGAAAAGGAAGCTGGACCCAAAATCCAAGAAGTGTTTGTTCTTAGGGTATGCTAAAGGAGTGAAGGTGTATCTCTTGTGGGACCCCACTTCCCACAAAATCGTTGTAAGCATGGATGTTATCTTCAAGGAAGATAAGAAATGAGATGATAGCAGTGCAAGGGAAAGTTCAAAAACTATAATAGTAGTAGTCAAGAAGGATGTTGAGCAGGGCGGTCCTGCTGAACCAAAGCGTGAATCAGAGGAGACAACGGAGTTTGGAGTCTTGGGGATACATCGGCCAATACGTGTCACGAGACCACTAGGCTTTCACTCAGACTATTTTATGTAGAACAGTGTTGTATAATGTCTTTTAACTGAGGATGGAGAGCCGTCAACTCTCCACGAAGCAATGCGTAGTTCAGATGCAACCCAATTGATGGTAGCAATACAAAAGGAAATCGAAGTACTCCATAAGAATATGACATGTGAACTTGTGTCTATACCACAAGGGAGGAAACTCATTGGCAATAAATGGGTGTAAAATGGCCAAGTGGAGAAGTACCATGCACGATTGATGGTGGAACAATATGCTCAGAAGGAGGGTTCTGACTAATAACTGTGCGAGTGGTTCTGACTATGTGCGCTACATTTGATTTCAACGAAGTATTTTCCCCAGTGGTCTGACTGATAACTGTGTGGGTGGTTCTGGCGATGTGCGCTACATTTGATTTACATCTTGAACAATTAGATGTAAAGATGACTTTCTTCATGGTGATCCTGAAGAAGAGACTATATGCTCCAACTAGAAGGATTTATTTAAGAAGGAAAAGAGAACTCAGTTTGAAGGTTAACCAAATCTTTGTATAGTCTCAAACAGGCGTCGAGGTGTTGGTACAAAAGATTTGATTCATTCATCATGACCATTGGATACAACAGACTCAATGCCGATCATTGTGCATATTTCAAGAGATCTGGTAAGGACTTTGTTATTTTGTTGTTGTATGTTAACGACATGTTGATTTTAGGCCCCCAACAAGGCTCATATAGAAGAATTGAAGTCTAAACTGGCTAGGGAATTTGAAATGAAGGACTTAGGACCAGTAAACAAGACTCTCGGTATGCAAATCCACCGATACAAAAATAGCATAAAGATTTGGCTTTCTTAGAGGGCCTATGTGTTGAAGATTTTGCAGGGGTTCAACTTGCAAATTTGTAAGCGAATCTCTACCCCACTTGCTATTAATTTCAAGTTATCCTCATGTATGTGTCCTAGAAACGAAAAAGAGAGGAGGGAGATGTCTCAAATACCTTATGCATCACCAGTGGGAAGTTTAATGTTTGTTGTGATATGTACTAGACTAGACATTGCATATGCCGTGGGAGTGGTTAGTCAATACATGGCGGATCTTGGTAGAGAGTATTGGAGTACAATAAAGAGAGTTCTGAGATATATTCAAGAAACCTTAGATGTTGCATTATGTTATGGAGGATCGGGTTTTACAATCAGGGGTTATGTTGATTCTGATTATGCAGATGATCTTGACAAAAACAAATCCACGATAAGATATGTATTTACTCTTACTGGAGGGGCAGTAAGTTGGGTTTCAAATTGTTGCGACGTCAACAACGGAGGCTGAGTACGTGGCAGCTACATAAGCAAGTAAAGAGGCAATTTGGTTGAATTGGTTTTGGAGGAACTCGGGCACAAACTAGAGAGGATTTTTCTATTCTTTGACAATCAGAGTGCGTTGCATCTAGCAAGGAATCTAGCTTTTCATTCCAAGACAAAGTATATTCGGGTGCATTATCACTTTGTTCGTGATAACGTCGAGAAGGGTATTGTGGATGTGTAGAAGATTCACACGAAAAGTGTTAATGCTAACAAGTTAATTCAGTGTCAGTCCTCGTGCGGTCTGGTGGAAAAGTAAGCAACATGAAATGGCAAGATAGAAAGAATTGTGTGAAAATCTGATTAGTCTCTAAAAAAATCTTCAAGTGGGAGATTGTTGGTAGTGATTATAATATTCATTTGTCCAATTCAATGTGCATGTGTGTGCTTGTGGTGTGAGTGTATAGCTAGAGCAAATTATGAACCAGATGCAAATTATTCATTTACCAACCAATTGAATTGAAGGTTACACGGTTGGAGTAAGAATTGCATGCAAAACTTTTTTTATAAATAACAGCTCCCGTTCACCACTCTAATCATCCCAAAGCATATCTTTCTTTATCTTATATAATTAAGCAATCAATTAATTATATAAAGATTGTTTAAGAGTGTTGTTAACGTGAGATAAAAATAGAGAGTTTGTGTGACTTTACTACGGTAAAGGTCTGAGAGTTGTAATTCCTATTTTACACTCATAGTGAAGTTCTTCTATCTTGCCCATGATTTTTCACCCTAAAATAATTTGGGGTTTTTCAAGTAAAATTTGTGAGTTATTTATTTATTTATTTTTAAATTATTGTCGTGTTTTACGCTCTATCTGAGTGTCCACTTCACAACAATTTTCACATGAAAAGCTTTTCTTTTCATCTGTTTCCATGGAATTGACCACTAGATCGATAGTCTGAAATTTGTTGTAAGTTAGATGTTTTGGATTTCACATTCATCAAAATAAAGCTTTTATAAACCATCTAAAAAAAACTCTTCCATAATACTCAAGAATTGAACATGAGATGTATGTACATAAGGTTGGATTGGACGAAGTTGTATAAGCGTATAGCTAGGGACTATAATTATTATTTATTCTAAAAAGAATAAAAAACGAAATTGTTGCTAAAAATTGGAGCTCAAAAGTGTCCAATTATCTTGTTATATTCCCGTCCCAAAAAGGGGACCGTTGGGCGGTCCCCAGCCCAAAAAGGGACCGCCCAACGGTCCCAAACCCCAATACGGGTTATTAGGGACCATTGGGCAGTCCCTAAAAGTAGTTTTAGGGACCGCCTAGCAGTCCCTAATAATATTCATACTTTGTTTTTTGATTTTATGGAACAAGTAAGGTGTTTCGTTGTTTGTTTAGTTGATAAATATCCTAATAATAGGTAAGAGAACAAAATAACAAGGTTTCATGCAAATTGAAACAACATAAGATGATTAATTGTACGTATAACGTATAAAAGGTTCAATGTTAAAAACTCTCTCAATCTCATTCAATCTACTATTAAATAACTAAATTAGTAGTTTTATGATCACTATTTACTTCAATTGACATGTTATAATGAATTTTGTTGGTAAAATTCAAAAACACATGGAAATCGTTTCATAAAATCAAAAAAAATAGTATGAATATTATTAGGGACCGTCCGGTGGTCACTAATACCACCTTTAGGGACCGCCCGGCGGTCACTAATAATATTCATACCTTTTTGTTTGATTTTATGGAACAATGAAGGTGCCGCGTTGTTTGTTTAGTTGATAAATATCCTAATAATAGTTAAGAGAACAAAATTACAAGGTTTCATGCAAATTGAAACAACATATGATGATTAAGTGTACATATAATGTATAAAGTTCAACGTTAAAAACTCTCTCAATCTCATTCAATCTACTATTAAATAACTAAATTAGTAGTTTTATGATCATTTGTTACTTCAATTGACATGTTATAATGAATTTTGTTGCTAAAAATCAAAAACACATGGAGATTGTTCCATAAAATCAAAAAAAGAAAAGAAAATGTGTAAACGGAGGAGAAGTGTGTGAAATCCAGGAGAGTGGAATAGCAAATCTTATCCCACTTAATACGATACTTAGCTATATTAGATGAAATTTTCAATCTTTTATATATATTATATATAAATAAATAAATGTCTAATCTCTATAATAGCTTAAGGTTTTAAATGAGATGTCAAATTTAATATCAGAGCTCAGGACAAAAAATTCTTGGGTTCAATACTTTTGGTGCATGTACTTAATCCCTTCAAATTCTCCAAATTTCTAAAAATCTAACCTTAATTCTGATTAAAAATTCATTTTGAAAGTTGGGTTGTTTAATCTCATTTGAACATTGAACAAAACTGAAAGAAGAAATGGACCAATGGCTGTACTAAGAAGTAGGTAGAGACCTAAAAAAGGATGAAGAAGAGCAAAACAAGAAGAACGAGAAAAAGTAAAAGAAAAATAGATAGTACAAGACTAGCAGTGGAGTAATGATGCATTCTTTTCTTTCAGAAATTTGGAGTTTTTCATGCGTATCTTATAAGGGAAAAAACATCAAACTCCCCAACGTTTGGGGTCGTTTGCAGCTTACCTCCCTAACTTGAAGTTTTGTAAACTTTATGCAAAATTAAATACCAACTTAAATTGCGGAGCTCAATTAAGAGGTGATAAAGGCAAAACTTAAATTAAATAGTTAATTCAAATGTACATCAGTACAATATAATGTTGTATCGCAGTGTTGTCCCAACACTTAGTTTCACAGTGTTGCTTCCACACATAATCACAACATCTGCACTTACAATCTCCTGCTTCTGCATTTCTTCACGAAACCAATATGTACACACGATTTTTGGTTAACACAAATTCTAGTATTAAAATAACAATAACTTTAACTACTCCCCTTAATAAGACAAGTTACAAACATAACCTAAGAAACTGAAATAAGAAACACAAGATTTAACATCCCAATATCCCAATACAAGCTAAAACTAACATGGACACACTCAATGAGTCAAAACATAAAGATTGTTCAAACTTGTAGAAACAAAAATAAACATGAAGCAAAAAATGGATAAAAGGGATTAACCCTTCCTCTTTTTGTGAGGAAAGAAAAACCTCAACCAACTTCTTCATGAAATCATTCTATTGTAAATTTTGATTATTGCATCTCTGGTGTTGTTCATGTTAATATAACTTTGGCGTATCATGAAATTAAATGGAGTCAAGCTCCTTTAGCTCTCCCTCTTTTGTAGCAATCTCATTTTTCTCTCTGCAATCTTCTAAGTGAACATGTCAACCTGCTGCTAAAGAAGCTTGGTATCAACCAAAACAGTCGATCCACTAGTAGAAGCAGTGTTGGGGTCTAATGTTGGCACAATACCAGAGGCCGAAGCAGACTATCTGGATGCACTTGTAGATCTTTTTTCCACTATTTCTCTAAAGCCTCCAAAGAAGTTTATGGAGATTTTCACAAAACCAATGTGGTCAACCAGGGTCTCTTCCTCTTATTAAAACCTTGATCACTTAACACTTTGTAGATCAAAGAAGGCAAAGGGAAAATTCCATTGGTTCCTTTCTTCTGAGCATTAGAACACATAATGTTGAGAGTCCTCTTTCCAACATTAACAAACATACCTTTTCGTTTTTTAGATGAATACTACAGTCTCAGTAGTCACATGACCTACATAGGTCATGTTAGAAGTGGGAAACCAAATGGTGGAAGCACTCTTGTTCAACAATGAGTAGAAAGATGTTAAGTTGGTTGCATGAAACTTAGCTTTCCATTTCTTAAACATGCTTACATTGATATCCTCATCCTCATGTTCATCATCATTTGGCATACCCAATGACTTCTTTCAGACCTAACAAACACCTTACCATGCTTAGGCGATCTAGGATAATTGAAAAACTCAAGACAAATTGTAGTTGAATTCCTTCACTATCCTATGAATATTAGGTCAAATAATCTGTATAGAGTCTAGCATATTCCTACTCCCATGGAACTCAAACTGTTTCTTGAAGTCCTCAACCTATATACTTTCACTCCCCAATTCTCTCTTTGCTAAAATGTTTCCGAGTTATTACATATCTATTTAGTAATACATTATAAGTCAACGGAATGGGAACCAAAACCAGCCTCAACTTTAGACTTTACCTTAGGCGTCTCCTGGGATGCTGAATCAATACCATCTTGAGAAGATGTTGTCTTAACACCGTCTTCTAACACTGATTTTGTAGACTTTTTTAGAACTATCTTCCTCTTCTTACTAATTTTCGTGGCCTCGTGACTAGATCTTGACCCTTCTTTACCTTGTTCCTCCGCCTCCTCATCGTTCTTCTCTTCTTCCTCATTTTTGTTCTTTGTTTATCTCATTTCCCACCTCCATATCGCGCAATTCTTCAACCACCTCCTCATCCCTCTTTTCTTCATCACCAACTACATTAAAACATGATCTATATACCTTCTCTTGTTGATTCTACACAACTCAGACTGACCCTCAACCAAATTTTCCTCCCTTTAAACCGCTATCTTCTCAATCGTATCTTTAGCGCCAACATCTTCATTACGCTATCCAACAAGTCGAACCTCATATTTTGCAATGACATGGTGAGAAACAAGTGTTGACACAAAACCACTTAAAATCCGCTCTTTTGTTTTCACATTGCGATGATATGTGTGTTACATTTTGTTTTGGCACAACAACATTAGTAAGAGAAACACATGACCTCGTGTTGTACGTGTGAAAGGTAATTACAAGAGCTGAGGTGGGGTTAGTTGCTTGATTTTCCATTTCAAAGACCACTTGCGCGAGATCAGCGATTGATGCTGATGCATGGTGTGCATGTAGTTTTTATGATGTATGCAATAATAAGCTAGGCTTACGTGAAATGCACGGTCGAGTAATGAAATGTAAAGTAAATTATGTTCCGAGTATTGAATCTCAAGAGAGTGAATAATTAATAACTAGAATTTCTTAAATGTAAGACATGAACAATGAATGTTTAATTAAATTACTTTTGAACTAACGTAGCGGAAGCTTATAAGAAAGATTAGAATAACACACGAGAATCAAAGACTCATTAATTCACGCAGGGTAAAGAGATTTAGATGCAAGAAGAGAGAAACTCTTAAGAAATTTATTCAATAATCAACTAACTGTCTTCTTAGGGTTTACATAGAATATATACCCTAAAAACATATTTAAAATTCCAAAAAACGTTTTTTTTTTCAAAAAATAGAAAATAAAGGAAAATAAATAAATGCATAAACTAAAAGTGTTAATCATGTGGAACACGCTCCAACAAGCGGAATGCAATTCCGATTTCTAGAGAAAAAAGATATAACTAAAACTAAAATTACTAAAAATGACAAAAATGGCATTTTCAAGGCCCAAACGATGAAACAACCTCTAATCTTGGGATGAAAAAGTTTCCTCATAAACTCCAACGCCTGCTCGACTGTATCATAAACTAAAGCTACCTGTTAAATTGAATGCAAATCTACTCTAATGAACATAATTGAAGAAGATTGATCGTTGATGGCAATCTTTGTAAAACAGATGAATGACAAATGTGCTCAGAGACTAAATTCACTACAGATTCACTTAGTAGGTCATAGATAAACCACATGTGCTTCTTTAATCTATTGATTCATATAGAGTTCTAGCGTGTTCAATGGATCCATGACCTATAGCCAGAGTTATCGGTACATATGAATTCTTAAGTCTCTAATTGCCTAGAGCATTAGCACATATTACCAAAATGTTAATCATTTTAGAAGAGAGAGTAAGTCCGCAATCTAATTTAGTATAAGCTAGTGTTAACTAATTGTACTTGTAAAGATGTGTATTTGTGTGATATAAGTGTCGTGCATGGATTCACGTTAGTTAACAACATTCACAAAATTAGTTCCAGCATAAATAGTATAAAACCGCTACTTTGTCTTCTCAAAAAGCTTCATTAGTTAGTCCTAGCATGCATCATATAAAACAAATCACGCTAAACATATCATTACTCAAACAATCTCTTAAAGCCAAAATAAACATAGTACAGACGCAATATAGTTTAGCTACTCATAATCACAAGTTCAACAATAAATAAATAATTAAACAACGTAGTAAAAGATTAATGACTAGAAAAAATCTTATCAGATTCGATGGAACATTGATGCTTGATGAGTGATTATTTATAGCGATTTGAAAACCTGATTTCTTGTACATTTGATTGTTCCTTGTAGCACTTTTACTGGTTTTAGTCTTGTTTGTCATTTAGTCGAGCCGGAGCAAAATGGTGCATATTTGACGGAACAGAGCATGAAATAGAACAATGATGAATGAGGAACAATTTGGCAAGGTTAATAGCGGTTTCTGACCATAACCTAACCGAGACGAATGAGAACACGAGGCAGCGCATCAATAGAAATGCCCATGCAGCCTATAGGACACACAACTACCTTCGAAGCTCGTGCAGATCAAGCAGTAGGTCGTGCGGCCTACACAACATCATATGTCATCACGCCAAACGTGTAGAGACTTGCGTCACAGCGACAGACCTACGCAGCTCGCGCATCCACTCGCACAACATGTCGCGCCCATGTGCGACATGAATGAATTGAGCCGAATCGTTTTGAAACCCTAGAGGATGCAACATACAAACCAAAGGCTATAAATACAAGAAGACATCCAGCAGCTAGGGCATCACATTCAACAACATATAACTGCAATAATAGCTCTCATATAATACAAAGACGTTCTTAGTATATTTCTGCTTTGAATTCCCCGATTTGAAGCATTGCGATCATTGTTGACAGAGAAATGTGATCAGAAGGAGAACATAATCACCCAGAGGAAGGCAACAAAGAATCAATAGGGGAAGACACGTCGAAATCCCACTGGGATCAAGAGTTTGATCTTTTCTTTTCCTTGTTGCACAACTTCATGATGAATTATTGTTATGACAACTTGATCACGAGTAGCTAAATCTTTTAGTGTTTAGGAGAGGATGTAGTTATCTCATATGTATGTACATTGAACCTACGTTTTGATTAATTATATTGAGACTTTGTTTTGTTGGATTTTATTTGTTGCTTATGCTACTTAGTATATTTGGCACACACGTTTCCTTAGTTCGATGTAGTGATGTTAAATTAACTTGTATTATTTTGAATTGTGCTCAGGAGATTGTTAGAGAAACACTACCATAGTAGATCAAATAAATATATCTCTAGATCTTCGGCAGTAGCATCTATCGAGGAATCTAGGTCATAGTTGTCAACTCTAATCTTCTTTAAAACTATGTATGGATCCTTGACAAGGTGAACTTCTGGAGAGAGAAAAGTGCTTAACGACCTGGCATCATTAGGGGTTAGAGTGCTCTTTAGGTGATACAAAGGTGCCCTTAATTTATCACGTCAACTTGAGAACAAAACAAGGATCAATAGAAGGAGGCTTTCTATAGGGATCATTGGTATTTTGCATATGAAATCTCCGCATTCAAGATTAACAAAATCCGAGTCCTAGATACATTTTTCTTATTCTGTTTTACAACCCAAACAACCAACTAATCAATTTAATTATGTCATTGTTTTTACTTTCTTAACTTTAGACTTAGTTAAATTAGTTCTTTCTACATTCAAATATTCAAAGCATTATTTCACTAAATTCACAACAATTTGGATTGCTATGAGGGATACGATACTTGGTCTGTAAATCTTACTTACCATTTTATCATTACTTGACTCATATACTTGCGAATGTGTGTAGGTTTTTACTATTGCATAGTACTGATTACAAACAAGCAACACAAAACACGCATCAGTGCCCTTGATCTTCATACTCCTTTTCTTTGATAATTCTTCACAACTCTTGACTCTTGGACTCTAAGACTAAAACTATGGAACATGGGTGGATGTAGTGTTTCTCTCGAAGTCTCTCTTCATAGATCTTCATCACCTTGCTTTTCTCTTGTTGTATAAGATTGTACACTTTATAGCAAATCTTCTTGACGTAGATCATCCCCTCATTTTATAGATATTCGTGTTATCCTAGAGTTGATCAGCAGTTGAAATTGTAGGACCGTGGATTGACACATTACTTTTTGAGAGTTAAGTTGGAATTGCCTTAACTCTATTTTGATCTTCTTGATAATAATAATAATGTGCAGCGGAAGTAAGAACACAAGAAGATATAATTTTAAGAAGTTTTCAATATTATTAAAAACTTTCGAGCCTTAGGCGAAATAACCATAAAGGTTTTATCAAAAACGTTCCTCACAACAATTCACTCAACGCTCTTTGTTGATCGGACTCAACGAAGCAGACAAGTAAGAACTACTTAACTTCTATGGACTAGACTTAAGCAGTTGATACAGAAACTTCGCAAAACAAAATGAAGACAATACAAAGAAGAATTAATCTCTTGGATTATTGGCACGATTGTCTTGTCTTCATCTTGATGAACTTCACATCTTTATAGATTTCTTGAGTCCTGAAAGCCAAGATGTGTTGTTCACAGTTTTGGTAACTCTTGTTGTTTCCTTGTTGAATATTGCCTTCTTTGTGAACTTCAAATCTTTCCTGAGAACGTGTTTCCATTGTTACTGATTTAACAAGGCAACACATCTTCTTCAATTCGCAGAATCTTGGAAAGAATCACAGTTGCAGAGAATCCAATATTGTTTCCTTCTTTTGAAACCGTATGAGTTGACTATTCAACTTAGCTTGAATTATGGAAACTTCAAGTAAGGAATCTTCCAAAGCTCTTCCTTATGTTTAAGATAATTTCCTGGACATAACCATAAACAACCAAAACCGTGGAACTTGATTAGTAAGTGAATAAAGGCAAAACTTAATTTTGGCAACTAAAGAACAGTTTTCGCAAAAGCTCTCGGCTTTCAATGTTATCCAATGTTAACCCAACATCATCTAACATTGTACCGTCTAACATTGATTCCAGAAAACCTGCACTTTCAATCTCCCCCTTTTTGCCTTTCTTCACAAAACCAATACCTGTTCCAATCAAGTCTTATATCCAGAAAATCATAATCAACAAGAAACAAATTAAACTACCAAACTGCTCCCCCTTAATACAACATATCATAATCAAAGTTAAATTAATAAAGACATGAATAAAGGTCATCACTACAATCACATATGTACATATGTTCAGACCTCAACATTCATCAATGTTGCCTCAACATTGAAACCAGTAAGTTTCCTGCATAAAGGTTAACAAGAAAAATAGTTCAAAAAGTTCTTTCACAAGGAATAGCAGTTAAGAACAATTAGAACAGTTCAATAGTAGTACTTAGAGTTACAGGCCAAAGCTATATATCAAGGACAAGCCCCTTGATCAAATAAAACCAAATAGAGATTAATGTACCAGCAGTTCTAAGATATTAGCAGTTCATAAGAAACAGACCATAAACTAGAAGACTAAAATAAAATTGGAACTACTCTCCCCCTTTTTGTGAAGAAGGGAGTTCCTCCAAATTTTTCACAATGTCCTCCAGTTCTTTGAGGTATTCCTTCCTCTCCTCGATCTCCCTCTGAGTGTCAGCAATCTGCCCCCTATACCAATTCAGCAAATGATCCACAAAAGCAGAAGTGATAACCAAGCAATCCTCTTCTTTGGACATTGGCACTGAAGTTCCAGCAAACTCCTTAGCCCTTTTCTGCTCAGTTCTTGGTCTCACCACTCCTTGTGGATTCCATGGAAGGTCTCTCACCCTTGATCCAGACAAGTAGCTTGGGAGAATTGTTAGTTCAGTATCATTCTTCCTCCAGCCCACAGTTACACTTGTCTTCAATCCTTGACTGCCAAGGATTTTGCAGATGAGTGAGGTATAGGGTAGCATCCCATTCTTCCTTCCAGCAACTTCAGACATAGACTTCAAAATCCTCTCCCCCATATTTACAGCTAGCCCATTCTTGATTTTGTACACCAAGATTGCTGATTCCTTTGTAAGTACAGTCACATACTTGCTTGGGAGCCAGTTGAAACAAGCTATCTTGTGTAAGACAGCACTCAGGGAGGTGAGTTTTGTGGTTGGCAGAGCATCTCTCCAGATTTTAACCAACCCTCCAGTCAAGTCTTCCATTACATCATCATAGTAGGGGTCCTCAGATTCATCAGTAGTAGGGAAGCCACAGATCTTGTTGATGGTGTAGGGGTCAATTTTGAAGACTCTCCCCCTCACCCAAGCCTTTCCAAATCTTGGTGATCTGTAGTCCCTGATCCATTTTGAGAGATTAAGGTAGAACTCCATGACAATCTCAGGGGCCTAGTCATTCAGCTCCATCATTGACTGATGTAGCCCTCTTGCCTCAAACAAGTCCATCCCTTTGTTCTCTTTGAAACTGGCCATATCTATAACTCTTTTAGTGTGAATCTCCCTTCTTTTGAAGGCATCCCACTTCTTCTACAACTCTTGAGAGAGATAGTAGGGAGAATAGCAGTTCTCCTCCTCCTCAGGGTAGACCACATATAGCCCATCAGTGTGCTCCTCTGTTCCTGATGTTGCCCCAACATCAGCAGCAACATCCTGCTCCTCCTCAATTTCCTCTTCCTTCTCCTCTTCTTCTTCCTCATCCTCATCATCCAACACCTCTGCTTCCTCTTCCCTCACTTGCTTTCCTTTCCTCTTTCTCTCAGCAGCAGCAGCCTTCTTCTCTTCCTCATCTTTCTTCTCATCCTCAGCAGCCCTCTTCCTAACTGATCTATCAGCCTGTCTTTTCCTGACCTCAGCCCTAGCCTTAGCAGACTCAGACATATTTTTCAATTTCTCCCTATTGCCCTTTCTCTTTTTCTTTTGAGCCCTAATCCACTTCTTCACCATCTTGTCAACAGACACATCCGCGGATATCTCCACAGATTTTTCAACAGAGCCACTACCCTCCCCCTCAACAGGTATATCAGCATCAAATTCAGGGATGGGTTCAGTAGTGTTTACCTCAGTTTCAGACTCATTGGTGATGGGAGTGGTTGGTTCCACTGTTGGCTCAACATTGGAGGTTGATTCTCCCTGTTTGGTCTTCTTTCCTCGTCGCACATAGGGAATCGCCTTCCTCTTGGCAGCAACATGGGCCTCAACTATTTTTGCAGCAGCACTTCTAGTGTGTGAGCGAGTGCGTGCAGCAGTGGGTTCACTTCCTAGGGCAACATCTGCAAGAGTTTGCATGGGAGACTTGCTTGCCATTGTTAGTAGAGAAGGTTTGAGAGAATTTGCAGAGAGAAAACGAGAGAATTTGAGAGCAGAGAGTAATTTTGCAGTTAAGCACAAATAATAACCTTGCAAGCACAAATAAGGAAAAATAGGGTTTTGATTTTTGAATTAATCGTGAATTAAGGAAAGAGAATGAATGTTAGTGGGCAGTTACCAAATTTGAACCATGAAAAACTTTCCCACTATGTTTTCCCGCGCACAAGCTTTGATATTTAATTAACAGTTAACCATAGCGGTTTTTAGAAAAAAACTGAAAACTTATAAGTTCATGTTTTCAATGTTGACCTACGACTGTGCACAATGTTGGGATAACATTTGATAACATTCAAAACCGAAGGTGGAGGTACAGGCTTCACCAAGGAAAATTCATGTGAGAGCTTGAGATACATCCAAAAATACATCTGAAACTTAACCAATATAGCAAGTGAGTACCTCAGACATATTGTTCAGATCAAAATCATGAGTAAGCAACATAGATAACAAGAAACACACAGAGATAAGTAGTTATGAATTCAAGGAACAATTCACTTCCACGGCATAGAAAGTCACGGAACAGTGTGTCATCTGCAGTATGTCACCCAATTGTATGCCTCAACACATGAATTATACTCTCTCTAAGCCTAAACTGACACAACTCACACACAAGAAGGAAAACAATGCAGTTCTATATGAATGCAACAATGTAATGTCAAATAGGCAGATGGTAAACACAAATGAAAAACTTCTCAAACCAGCACAGTCACATCTCTTTAAAATCTTTATTATTTTCATAACTCATCTGAACAAAAACTGAAGGTTGCTAAACACAAAGTTAATGTCACAACTGAATGAGGGCAGACTGAACTCCACACACCCTAGTAACAATATTAACAGTAGCAAGTTAGGCAAGTACAAAGGCCTTGAATGTTGGCAATTCATTTATCATGCACCCCAACACCCCAATTCCTTATGCATACTTGTTTACCAACCTGCATTCAAGAGAATCACCAAGTGATCAGTTCTACTAAATGTAAGAAACCGAAACCTCAAACACCCTAGTAGAACGGATCACCCTCATGTGTTCCTTGGCCAAACAAACAGAAACATGTAAATAAGCACAACTGAGTAATAGTGAAGTTGTCAACATCATGCACCCCAGCTTCTCCACATGTCCTGTACACATTCCATATGAATAAGACACAACTGAATAGACATCAAAGTAGTGAACTTTGTGTACCCAGCTTCTCCATATGTTAGGCAATGACAACCTCAGACAAACATAAGAGTTTTATTAGTCTTTTCAAAACCAAAGATGTGAAACTGATAACTAGAGAGAGTTGTTAATCAAAGAGTTCAACCACACAAACCAAATATGACAAAACAATGATAAAATGAGACTCAAAAAGAAATGCAACTCAACAAAGGAATAACAACAGAATACCTACTACACCACAACCAATATACCAGTGCTAGTCATTGGTGTTATGACAACTCTGGTTTTCTCAACATTTTCACATATCACACATGCCAAGAGATTTCCTCAGGCTGAAGAATCTCTCACTATCTAAAGGTTTTGTAAACATATCAGCTAGCTGATTTGTTGTCTCAATATGTTCAATGTTGATTACTTTGTCCTCTACCATATCTCTTAGGAAATGATGCCTTATGTCTATATGCTTAGTTCTAGAATGTTGAACAGGATTCCTAGAGATACTTATGGCACTTAGATTGTCACAGAACATGAGAAGTGTATCACTATCTAGCCCATAATCTGAAAGCATGTGTTTGAGCCACACAAGTTGGGTAACACATCTGCCAGCTGCTACATATTCTGATTCAACAGTTGATAATGAAACACAGTTTTGCTTCTTGCTATACCAGGAGACCAAATTATTCCCTAAATAAAAACAGCCCCCACTTGTGGATTTCCTGTCATCCACATCACCTGCCCAGTCAGAGTCACTGAAACCAACCAAGTTAGTGTTAGTGTCATAAGAGTACCAAATGCCTAAAGGTGAAGTTCCAGAGATATATCTAAGAATCCTCTTCACAGCAATCAAGTGAGACTGCATTAGATCAGCTTGGTACCTAGCACAAACACATACTGAAAACATGATGTCAGGTCTAGAGGCAGAGAGATACAGCAAACTACCAATCATGGATCTGTACAATGTTGGGTCAACATTGCTACCGGTGCCATCTTTTGTTATATTCATTGAAGAGAACATAGGAGTTTTGCAAGGTTTTGATTCTTGTAGCCCAAATCTCTTCACCAGATTCCTTGCATACTTCTCCTAGTTCAGGAAGATACCATTCTCCAGCTGCTTCACTTGTAGTCCCAGAAAGTAGTTAAGCTCACCAATCATGCTCATCTCAAATGTTCCTATCATAGACTCAACAAATTTGTCTAAAGTAGAATTGTTAGTAGAGCCAAATACTATATCATCCACATATATTTGAGCAATGCATATATCAGAGCTTTTTCTAAGGACAAACAATGTTCTATCTCCATCTCCTCTATTGAAACCTAGGCCTAACAGAAAATCAGTTAGCCTCTCATACCAAGCTCTAGGGGCCTGTTTTAACCATACAAAGCCTTTTCAAGTTTGTACACATGGTCAGGATGTTTAGGATCAGCAAAGCCTTTAGGTTGTTCTACATAAACCTCTTTGTCAATTAAACCATTCAGAAAGGCACCTTTAACATCCATTTGGTAAAGTTTAATTCTAAGACAGCAAGCAATAGCAAGAAGTAATCTAATCGATTCTATCCTAGCTACTGGAGCAAAAGTCTCATCAAAATCTATACCTTCTACCTGAGTATAACCTTGTGCAACCAACCTAGCTTTGTTCCTCATAATTACACCATTCTCATCAGTTTTATTTTTGAAAATCCATTTTGTACCTATTACATTCACATGTGATGTCCTAGGTACTAGATTCCAAACTCTGTTTTTGGTGAATTGTAAGAGTTCCTCTTGCATGGCATTAATCCAGTAACTATCCTTAAGAGCTTCAGTTACATTCTTAGGTTCAATGGAGGACATAAAACAATAAGCATTTTCAATAGTACATGAAGAAGACATACAAACACACAACTTAGCCATATCCTTGTAATTTACCCTTTCTTTGTTGCGTGTTCTTACTCTTTCAGTAATTTGACCAATTACTTTAGAGGCTGGATGATCTCTTTGTATTCTAAGAGGGGGATCTCTTCTGGATACAGGAACCACTTCATCTTCAGAATCTGACAGCACAGATGTTGGCCTAACATTGGGGGTTTCTGGTGTTAAGTCAACATTTGTTCCAGTTTCCAGTTCAGCATCTCCAGCGTCTGTGTTCAATGTTGAGTCCAATGTTGGAGTAACATCTGAACCAGTGACTTCTTCAGTACCTACAGAAACAGTTAAATCATCAAATATGACATTCACTGATTCTTGAACAGTATGCAATCTTGGATTGTAGACCCTGAAAGCAGCACTATTAGGAGAATATCCAACAAATATACACTTTTCACTTTTGGGATCAAATTTGCTCAAATAGTCTCTATCTTTTAGCAAATAGTAGTTAATACCAAATTCATGAAAGTGTGCTACTGTTGGTTTTGAACCCTTCAAGATTTCATAAGGTGTCATAGTAGTACCAGGTCTAAGATAAACTCTATTACTAATATGACATGCAGTATTCAAAGCTTCAGCCCAGAGTTTCTTAGATAGGTTTTTAGAATTCAACATAACTCTAGCCATCTCTTGAAGTGTTCTATTCTTCCTCTCAGCAATACCATTTTGATGAGGTGTCTTAGGTGCAGAGAACTCATGGAAAATGCCTTTAGATTCACAGAAATTAGCAAAGCTTACATTTTCAAACTCTTTTCCATGGTCAGACCTAATTCTTCCTGCAGAAGTGCCATAAAGATTCTTAATACTAGCATGCAAAATTTTGAATGTGTTGAATGCCTCTGATTTTTCTTTCAAAAATTTAATCCATGTATATCTTGAAAAATCATCAACAATAACAAAAGCATACTTCTTACCATTCAGGCTACTAACCTCAATAGGACCCATGAGATCCATATGTAGCAATTCAAAGCACTTATTAGTTCTAGGGTTAGTACTTTGTACCTGTAGTGGTGGATGAACAGCTTTTGTTTGTTTACCTTTCAGGCAATCTTCACAAACAATCTTACCTGGGCTAGTCAACTTAGGCAGTCCTCTTACAGCCTCTAACTTCTGTAGTTTCTCCAGATTCCGATAGTGCACATGTCCTAACTTCTTGTGCCACATGACAGATTCATCTACCTTGGCATGGTAGCATTCTGCTTCATCTTGAGCAAGATAGCAGTTATCCTTTGATCTTGTACCTGTCATGACACGGACATTGTCACTCATAAACACATCACATGAACTTTTATCAAAAGTAACTAGCAGATTGTCATCACAAAGTTGACTTATGCTAATTAAATTTGCTTTCAATCCTTCAACCAACTACACATCCTTGAGTGGTGGAAATCCTTCAATATCCAGTACTCCTTTTCCAATGATTTTCCCTTTAGTGCCTCCTCCATAGGTAACTGTTCCAACAGTCAAAGGGATTACATTTTTTAGGTTGTCAATGTTTCCAATCATGTGACTTGAGCATCCACTGTCAAAATACCACTTACCTGCAAGGTTAGAGTAAACAGCAGAAAAGACAACATTGCAAACAATTTTAACCTTAGGAGTTTTTATCTTCTCAGTCCAGGTTCTACTTTTATGTCCTTCAGATTTGTTACCTAATGTTGGGATAACATTCAGATCAGAGGTTTTCCTAACATTGGTACAGCTATTAATTACTGTTTTCTTCTCAATCACAATTTTATATTTTTTACAATAAGGCTTAATGTGACCAGGTTGAAAATAATATTGACAGATAAAAGTAGGCCTATTCACAGTATTGGAAGAGATTTCACAACTCAAGTTATTGCTATCCTTGATAAAACCAGCTTTCAAGTAGGCAGAATTAACATCTTCAGAGGGAGGTTTCTCAACATAGCCCAAACCATTTTTACCTTGATTTCCCATACTCAGCACTTCATCAAGCAGAGATGTAGAAGAGTTCCATTTGTTAATGGTTTGTTGAGCTTTTTCAAATTTTACCTTTACCTCTTTCAGCTCAGCCTCAGTTTTGTCAAGGTCTTTCTCATACAGTTTCAGCATCTCCTTCATGCATTCAATCTCTTCCTTCAAGCTTTTGTTGCTCTTGATGAGTTTGTGATTCTCAAGCAGCAGTTTGTGGTAGATAGACTTCAGGTCTTCAATGATTTCCTCCTGGGACATTTCACCTTCAAAGAAGTATTCTTCATCTAGATCCACTGTACCATGAAAACAATCAAAGTTAGCTTCATCAAAGTAGGATGCAAGATAAGGTTCAGAATCATTATCAAATTCATCCCAATTCGCAAAAAAGGTCTCCTGTTCTGATGTTGGATCCTGAATGTTGGGGTAACATTGAGATCCGAAGCAGTTCAGGGAGTCTTCTGGTGTCCAGTCAATCTAAGTGAGTAGCGCAGCAGTTTGAACCTCTTCTGATTATTCTTCAGCTTCTCCAGAACTAAAGTCATCTTCATTGAAATCATCTACACAAACCCAATGAGAATTTCCTCTTTTTCTAAGAGTGTTAGCACATTCATTAGCCATATGACCATATCCTTTACATTCAAAACATTGAATATCTTTTAACTTATCAACTTCTAAAGGAGTAGGTTTTGATGCCATGTACTTCACAAACTTAGGAGGTAATTTCTTGTAACCTGTGGAACTATTACTAAGGTTCTTCTCTTTACCTTTTCCTTTAAGATTCAACTTATTGAACTTCTTAGTAATTTTCCCATAGTTTGAAGAAATTGTTTCAAAATCATCATCACTTTCATTGTCAAGATTAGAACCTCTTAAAGCAACAGCCCTATGTTTGCTAGGTTGTGAGGCAAGCTTCATCTCAAATTCTCTAAGAGTATTCATCAAGACTTGAAACTGTAGATTAGCAAGGTTTCTAGATTCACTCATTGCAATTTTCTTGAGAGCAAATTTAGATGACAGTGTTCTCATAGCTTTATAAACCATTTCTTGATTAGTCATAGCAAAACCTAGATTTTCACATTGGTTAGCAATATCAAGAATGTTCTCAAAATAACTGTCAACACTTTCATCTTCTCCCATCTCAAGTTTTTCAAATTGCAAAAGGAGTTGTCTATATTTAGAATCTTTAACAGCAGAATCTCTTTCACAATGTAATTCAAGTATATCCCAAGCATGTTTGGCTTTTGTACAATTCTGGATTAACTTGAACATGTGATGATTAACCCAACTAAAGATAGCATTAAGAGCTTTTTCATTAGAGTTATAGAGACTTACCTCTGCTGCTGTCCAATCTGCTTCTAGTTTTGGTACTAGATCACCTTCACCATCTCTTGGTAATGTTGGAAGAGAGTATCCATTGATCACGGATTGCCAGGCTCGAATATCAATAGCTTTGATGTGAGACCTCATCCTGATCTTCCAATATGCATAATTGGAGCCATCCAAAACTGGAATCATGTTGGTATTAGGATTGACACTGTCCATGGTGTTGTATCACCTTCAAACCACCAGGGTAGTCGGTGTTTGGCTCTGACGCCAATTGAAATTGTAGAACCGTGGATTGACACAACACTTTTTGAGAGTTAAGCTGGAATTGCCTTAACTCTATTTTGATCTTCTTGATAATAATAATGTGTAGCGGAAGTAAGAACACAAGAAGATATAATTTTAAGAAGTTTTCAATATTATTAAAAACTTCCGAGCCTTAGGCGAAATAACCATAAAGGTTTTATCAAAAACGCTCCTCACAACAATTCACTCACGCTCTTTGTTGATCGGACTCAACGAAGCAGACAAGTAAGAACTACTTAACTTCTATGGACTAGACTTAAGCAGTTGATACAAAAACTTCGCAAAACAAAATGAAGACAATACAATGAAGAATTAATCTCTTGGATTATTGGCACGATTGTCTTATCTTCATCTTGATGAACTTCACATCTTTATAGATTTCTTGAGTCCTGAACGCCAAGACGTGTTGTTCACAGTTTTGGTAACTCTTGTTGTTTCCTTGTTGAATATTGCCTTCTTTGTGAACTTCAAATCTGTCTTGAGAACGTGTTTCCATTGTTACTGATTTAACAAGGCAACACATCTTCTTCAATTCGCAGAATCTTGGAAAGAATCACAGTTGCAGAGAATCCAATATTGTTTCCTTCTTTTGAAACCGTGTTAGTTGACTATTCAACTTAGCTTGAATTATGGAAACTTCAAGTAAGAAATCTTCCAAAGCTCTTCCTTATGTTTAAGATACTTTCCTGGACATAAACATAAACAACCAAAACCGTGGAACTTGATTAATAAGTGAATAAAGGCAAAACTTAATTTTGGCAACTAAAGAACAGTTTTCGCAAAAGCTCTCGGCTTTCAATGTTATCCAATGTTAACCCAACATCGTCTAACATTGTACCATCTAACATTGATTCCAGAAAACCTGCACTTTCAGCAGTCGTCACTTTATTTCCCATAAAGTTACATGTCTTACTCTACAAAGCTCTATGTTGCGCTTCCCTTTGTTCATGTGTGACTCTTGCTCCGTTCTAGGCGCTACTCGCGCTGCCTCTATTTCTCGCGCATATGGAAGGCTACCATGGACGCGAGTCTCGTTGTCTCTTGGTGTCCAAGCATGGCTTGCACCCCAATCCAAGCGCTACATTGTGCCTTGCTGGTGGCTCATGATAAATTGGGTTTGTAGTCTTCTCGCGGTGCTTGCGCGCTATGTACCATCGTGGTGCCTCCTATGCATTCATTCAATTTGTCTTCTTTGGTCCTAAAACTTATGTCTTCGTGATTTTATCCATTCTATGCTTCAAAACGATAGTTTTGTCTTGATTCTTGACTCGACTCAAAACTACACAACAATAAAACATTACGTAGAACACTAGGATTGCTACGAAGTGGGACAGAAGAACAAAAAAAAAAGAAAAGATACTAGAATCATATCACTTAGACACTCATCAGAGCCCACAACTTTATGGTACTTATTTTATCTTTTAATGCATGATTGTTGTCTCCATATGTTGTGACAACACTAAATTAAACCCTGATAGTTTCCTCATTCTGCTCAAACGTCATACTTTTCTTATCAAGTACCTATTTATATTTTAAGCAATAAGCTTTAATATAACCTGATTAAAAATATAGTATTAACATATAAAAGTTATTTTCTTAGCTTTTCGATAAATTTCCTTTTCTTTGGCAAAAATAAGAGTAGAGGAATGAATAAACAAGTAATAAGTTTTCCATTTGTTTTAGAAATCTTAAACCAACAATACCTTTATTGCCTAAACACAAAACTTCCAGTTTAAAAGTTTCAGTATTCCACTTAACAAAGTTTGCTCAATACGTTCTAACTTGGAGGTTAGGTTTTCAAGTTCAACATTTTTCTTTGTTAATCTGACCTCCAATGTGATTGCACCTTTCAAGCTTTAATTCTTTTTGATAAGTGCTTTCTCACTTCTACTCAGTTCATTCTTCTTCTTAAGCAAATCTTGGAAAATAATTTATAAGTCACCAATCGACTCTTCTAAACTCAGTTGTCCTTCAATGAAATACACGACATCCAAATCTACAGATCCATGCAAACAATATGATGGAAAAAAACTCGTCTTGTTTAGATATCATGATCAAAAGTCTAGTATTGTCTAAGCAACGAGTTGCGTCCCAATCTCCAAAGAATATTTCTGGTACTGGTGTTGTCAATGGGGTGTTGTTAGAACATCGGGTTTCAACACTTTCTTTATCTGACTAGTCTACATTTGTGAACAATGTTGGAGTGTGAATTTCGTCATCCTACGTTTCTCCTTCAGTACTTGAACTTGATCTTGTCTTAACATCATCTAGACAGACCCATTAGAACTACCCTTCATACAAAGGGTCTTAGCACATTCATAAGCAAAGTGGTTGTAACCCTTACATGCTACATTGTAATTTGTTAAGTTGTTCTGAATCTTCGGAAGTATGTCCCTTATAGGAGTATTTTACCATAGCCTTGGGAAAGACTCAATTCTTTAGAGTGAATGGGATGTTGCTACTATACTCTTTCCGTGACTTCTGCATAAGATTGCTTTTGCTAAATTTCTTTACCATAATATTGAAGAAAGCATTATTTGATTCCTCATCTTTATTATCCTCGTCATCATCGTTTGATTCAGAAGATTAAATCTGAAGTGCCTAGACCTTTTTCCTCGGAAGAAGTTTCTAATTTCATCTCAAAGTTCTTAAGAGTACTGAGAAGAGCTTGTAGGTCCATTGTGGCTAGGTCTTTTGTTTTTTCAATAGCAATCTTTTTCATCTCAAATCTTTAGGAAAGAATTCAAATAACTTTGTAAATTGTGGAACTTCAATAGTAGCTAAATAAAAGCAAAACTTAAATGAAACAGTTAATTCAAATGTGTAGCAATACACTGTTGTCACTACAAGAAAACTTCGCAATGGAGAAGGATTAATGGGAACCAGACTTCGTTCCCACGCAATGGAAACGAAATTAATGCCTAATTAAAAATAATGCCTAATTAAAATCGGAGCAATAGGAACCAAACACTTGGTTCCCATTCAAAGTTGGTTCCCATTAGTGCCACCTCATCTTAATGGGAACCAATACTTTGGTTCCCATTGCTTTTAAAAAAAGAAACCAAAAAAAATTTATTTACCTTAATGGAGAAACTCAGCCGCTCCATTTATTCCTCAAGCACACACACTACACACACTACCCCCAAATGAAATTCACCAAGTAAATCACCATTTTCGTCCAAAACCAGCCGTTATCTTCTCAATTTTAAATAAGGTTTGTATTCTCCATTACACAAGCTTCAATTTGACATGTAATTTGTTTATTTTCCTTGATTTCGTTTTCCTAATTTATGACCCGATCAATATTCTTGAGTATTCATGGTGTTTCTTTGGCCAGGTTGTGTTGTTTCTAAGACAAATTGATACTTGGGATATTGAGGATTTTTTGTTGGTATTTACTTTAATACGATTTAATATAATACGATCTGTTGTGAAATATATAATTATGTAAAAGTTATAAAATATCTCTGAATTCACTTTTTCTTTTACCGATTCTTTGAAAACATTTAGTAGGCATGTCCTTTAAAATCTCGTCCAAACCGAAGTTACGAAAGAAGTTAAATAAACATTTCGGGAGGAAAATATAATTATATAAAAGTTATAAAATATCTCTGAATTCACTTTTTCTTTTACCGATTCTTCGAAAACACTTAGTAGGCGTGTCATTTAAAATTTCGTCTAAACCAAAGTTACGAAAGAAGTTAAATAAATATTTCGGGAGGAAAATATAATTAAGTAAAAGTTATAAAATATCTCTGAATTCACTTTTTCTTTTACCGATTCTGTGAAAACACTAAGTAGGCATGTCCTTTAAAATCTCGTCCAAATCGGAGTTACGAAAGACGTTAAATAAACATTTTGAAAGGAAAATATAATTAAGTAAAAGTTATAAAATATCTCTGAATTCACTTTTTCTTTTACCGATTCTATGAAAACACTTAGTAGGCGTGTCTTTTAAAATCTCGTCCAAATCGGAGTTACGAAAGACGTTAAATAAACATTTCGGAAGGAAAATATAATTATATAAAAGTTATAAAATATCTCGGAATTCACTTTTTCTTTTACCGATTCTGTGAAAACACTTAGTAGCACGTCCTTTAAAATCTCGTCCAAATCTGAGGTACAAAAGACGTTAAATAAACATTTTGGGAGGAAAATATAATTAAGTAAAAGTTATAAAATATCTCCGAATTCACTTTTTCTTTTACCGATTCTTCGAAAACACTTAGTAGGCGTGTCCTTTAAAATTTCGTCCAAATCGAAGTTACGAAAGACGTTAAATAAACATTTTGAGAGGAAAATATAATTAAGTAAAAGTTATAAAACAACAACTTAAAATTCATTTTCCTTTTACTGATTCTTTGAAAACAATTAGTAGGCGTGTCCTTTAAATTATCGTCCAAACCGAAGTTACAAAAGACGTTAAATAAACATTTTGAGAGGAAAATATAATTAAGTAAAAGTTATAAAATATCTCTAAATTCACTTTTTCTTTTACCGATTCTGTGAAAACACTTAGTAGGCATTTCCTTTAAAATCTTGTCCAAATCGGAGTTACGAAAGACGTTAAATAAACATTTTGGGAGGAAAATATAATTATATAAAAGTTATAAAATATCTCCGAATTCACTTTTTCTTTTACCGATTCTTCGAAATCACTTAGTAGGCGTGTCCTTTAAAATTTCGTCCAAACCAAAGTTACGAAAGAAGTTAAATAAACATTTCGGGAGGAAAATATAATCATATAAAAGTTATACAATATCTCTGAATTCACTTTTTCTTTTACCGATTCTTTGAAAACATTTAGTAGGCATGTCCTTTAAAATCTCGTCCAAACCGAAGTTACGAAAGAAGTTAAATAAACATTTCGGGAGGAAAATATAATTATATAAAAGTTATAAAATATCTCTGAATTCACTTTTTCTTTTACCGATTCTTCGAAAACACTTAGTAGGCGTGTCATTTAAAATTTCGTCCAAACCAAAGTTACGAAAGAAGTTAAATAAATATTTCGGGAGGAAAATATAATTATATAAAAGTTATAAAATATCTCTGAATTCACTTTTTCTTTTACCAATTCTACGAAAACACTTAGTAGGCCCGTCCTTTAAAATCTCGTCCAAACCGAAGGTACGAAAGACGTTAAATAAACATTTTGAGAGGAAAATATAATTAAGTAAAAGTTATAAAATATATCTGAATTCACTTTTTCTTTTACCGATTCTGTGAAAACACTTAGTAGGCATGTCCTTTAAAATCTCGTCCAAATCGGAGTTACGAAAGACGTTAAATAAACATTTTGAAAGGAAACTATAATTAACTAAAAGTTATAAAATATCTCTGAATTCACTTTTTCTTTTACCGATTCTGTGAAAACACTTAGTAGGCGTGTCCTTTAAAATCTCGTCCAAATCTGAGTTACGAAAGACGTTAAATAAACATTTTGAAAGGAAAATGTAATTAAGTAAAAGTTATAAAATATCTCTAATTCACTTTTTCTTTTACCGATTCTATGAAAACACTTAGTAGGCGTGTCTTTTAAAATCTCGTCCAAATCGGAGTTACGAAAGACGTTAAATAAACATTTCGGGAAGAAAATATAATTATATAAAAGTTATAAAATATCTCCGAATCCACTTTTTCTTTTACCGATTCTGTGAAAACACTTAGTAGCATGTTCTTTAAAATCTCGTCCAAATCTGAGGTACAAAAGACGTTAAATAAACATTTTGGGGGGAAAATATAATTAAGTAAAAGTTATAAAATATCTCTGAATTCACTTTTTCTTTTACCGATTCTATAAAAACACTTAGTAGGCGTGTCTTTTAAAATCTCGTCCAAATCGGAGTTACGAAAGACGTTAAATAAACATTTCGGAAGGAAAATATAATTATATAAAAGTTATAAAATATCTCGGAATTCACTTTTTCTTTTACCGATTCTGTGAAAACACTTAGTAGCACGTCCTTTAAAATCTCGTCCAAATCTGAGGTACAAAAGACGTTAAATAAACATTTTGGGAGGAAAATATAATTAAGTAAAAGTTATAAAATATCTCTGAATTCACTTTTTCTTTTACCGATTCTTCGAAAACACTTAGTAGGCGTGTCCTTTAAAATTTCGTCCAAACCGAAGTTACGAAAGACGTTAAATAAACATTTTGAGAGGAAAATATAATTAAGTAAAATTTATAAAACAACAACTTAAAATTCATTTTCCTTTTACTGATTCTTTGAAAACAATTAGTAGGCGTGTCCTTTAAATTATCGTCCAAACCGAAGTTACAAAAGACGTTAAATAAACATTTTGAGAGGAAAATATAATTAAGTAAAAGTTATAAAATATCTCTAAATTCACTTTTTCTTTTACCGATTCTGTGAAAACACTTAGTAGGCATTTCCTTTAAAATCTTGTCCAAATCGGAGTTACGAAAGACGTTAAATAAACATTTTGGGAGGAAAATATAATTATATAAAAGTTATAAAATATCTCCGAATTCACTTTTTCTTTTACCGATTCTTCGAAATCACTTAGTAGGCGTGTCCTTTAAAATTTCGTCCAAACCAAAGTTACGAAAGAAGTTAAATAAACATTTCGGGAGGAAAATATAATCATATAAAAGTTATACAATATCTCTGAATTCACTTTTTCTTTTACCGATTCTTTGAAAACATTTAGTAGGCATGTCCTTTAAAATCTCGTCCAAACCGAAGTTACGAAAGAAGTTAAATAAACATTTCGGGAGGAAAATATAATTATATAAAAGTTATAAAATATCTCTGAATTCACTTTTTCTTTTACCGATTCTTCGAAAACACTTAGTAGGCGTGTCATTTAAAATTTCGTCCAAACCAAAGTTACGAAAGAAGTTAAATAAATATTTCGGGAGGAAAATATAATTATATAAAAGTTATAAAATATCTCTGAATTCACTTTTTCTTTTACCAATTCTACGAAAACACTTAGTAGGCCCGTCCTTTAAAATCTCGTCCAAACCGAAGGTACGAAAGACGTTAAATAAACATTTTGAGAGGAAAATATAATTAAGTAAAAGTTATAAAATATATCTGAATTCACTTTTTCTTTTACCGATTCTGTGAAAACACTTAGTAGGCATGTCCTTTAAAATCTCGTCCAAATCGGAGTTACGAAAGACGTTAAATAAACATTTTGAAAGGAAACTATAATTAACTAAAAGTTATAAAATATCTCTGAATTCACTTTTTCTTTTACCGATTCTGTGAAGACACTTAGTAGGCGTGTCCTTTAAAATCTCGTCCAAATCGGAGTTACGAAAGACGTTAAATAAACATTTTGAAAGGAAAATGTAATTAAGTAAAAGTTATAAAATATCTCTAATTCACTTTTTCTTTTACCGATTCTATGAAAACACTTAGTAGGCGTGTCTTTTAAAATCTCGTCCAAATCGGAGTTACGAAAGACGTTAAATAAACATTTCGGGAAGAAAATATAATTATATAAAAGTTATAAAATATCTCCGAATCCACTTTTTCTTTACCGATTCTGTGTAAACACTTAGTAGCATGTTCTTTAAAATCTCGTCCAAATCTGAGGTACAAAAGACGTTAAATAAACATTTTGGGGGGAAAATATAATTAAGTAAAAGTTATAAAATATCTCTGAATTCACTTTTTCTTTTACCGATTCTATAAAAACACTTAGTAGGCGTGTCTTTTAAAATCTCGTCCAAATCGGAGTTACGAAAGACGTTAAATAAACATTTCGGAAGGAAAATATAATTATATAAAAGTTATAAAATATCTCGGAATTCACTTTTTCTTTTACCGATTCTGTGAAAACACTTAGTAGCACGTCCTTTAAAATCTCGTCCAAATCTGAGGTACAAAAGACGTTAAATAAACATTTTGGGAGGAAAATATAATTAAGTAAAAGTTATAAAATATCTCCGAATTCACTTTTTCTTTTACCGATTCTTCGAAAACACTTAGTAGGCGTGTCCTTTAAAATTTCGTCCAAACCGAAGTTACGAAAGACGTTAAATAAACATTTTGAGAGGAAAATATAATTAAGTAAAAGTTATAAAACAACAACTTAAAATTCATTTTCCTTTTACTGATTCTTTGAAAACAATTAGTAGGCGTGTCCTTTAAATTCTCGTCCAAACCGAAGTTACAAAAGACGTTAAATAAACATTTTGAGAGGAAAATATAATTAAGTAAAAGATATAAAATATCTCTAAATTCACTTTTTCTTTTACCGATTCTGTGAAAACACTTAGTAGGCATTTCCTTTAAAATCTTGTCCAAATCGGAGTTACGAAAGACGTTAAATAAACATTTTGGGAGGAAAATATAATTATATAAAAGTTATAAAATATCTCCGAATTCACTTTTTCTTTTACCGATTCTTCGAAATCACTTAGTAGGCGTGTCCTTTAAAATTTCGTCCAAACCAAAGTTACGAAAGAAGTTAAATAAACATTTCGGGAGGAAAATATAATCATATAAAAGTTATACAATATCTCTGAATTCACTTTTTCTTTTACCGATTCTTTGAAAACATTTAGTAGGCATGTCCTTTAAAATCTCGTCCAAACCGAAGTTACGAAAGAAGTTAAATAAACATTTCGGGAGGAAAATATAATTATATAAAAGTTATAAAATATCTCTGAATTCACTTTTTCTTTTACCGATTCTTCGAAAACACTTAGTAGGCGTGTCATTTAAAATTTCGTCCAAACCAAAGTTACGAAAGAAGTTAAATAAATATTTCGGGAGGAAAATATAATTATATAAAAGTTATAAAATATCTCTGAATTCACTTTTTCTTTTACCAATTCTACGAAAACACTTAGTAGGCCCGTCCTTTAAAATCTCGTCCAAACCGAAGGTACGAAAGACGTTAAATAAACATTTTGAGAGGAAAATATAATTAAGTAAAAGTTATAAAATATATTCACTTTTTCTTTTACCGATTCTGTGAAAACACTTAGTAGGCATGTCCTTTAAAATCTCGTCCAAATCGGAGTTACGAAAGACGTTAAATAAACATTTTGAAAGGAAACTATAATTAACTAAAAGTTATAAAATATCTCTGAATTCACTTTTTCTTTTACCGATTCTGTGAAAACACTTAGTAGGCGTGTCCTTTAAAATCTCGTCCAAATCGGAGTTACGAAAGACGTTAAATAAACATTTTGAAAGGAAAATGTAATTAAGTAAAAGTTATAAAATATCTCTAATTCACTTTTTCTTTTACCGATTCTATGAAAACACTTAGTAGGCGTGTCTTTTAAAATCTCGTCCAAATCGGAGTTACGAAAGACGTTAAATAAACATTTCGGGAAGAAAATATAATTATATAAAAGTTATAAAATATCTCCGAATCCACTTTTTCTTTTACCGATTCTGTGAAAACACTTAGTAGCATGTTCTTTAAAATCTCGTCCAAATCTGAGGTACAAAAGACGTTAAATAAACATTTTGGGGGGAAAATATAATTAAGTAAAAGTTATAAAATATCTCTGAATTCACTTTTTCTTTTACCGATTCTATAAAAACACTTAGTAGGCGTGTCTTTTAAAATCTCGTCCAAATCGGAGTTACGAAAGACGTTAAATAAACATTTCGGAAGGAAAATATAATTATATAAAAGTTATAAAATATCTCCGAATTCACTTTTTCTTTTACCGATTCTGTGAAAACACTTAGTAGCACGTCCTTTAAAATCTCGTCCAAATCTGAGGTACAAAAGACGTTAAATAAACATTTTGGGAGGAAAATATAATTAAGTAAAAGTTATAAAATATCTCCGAATTCACTTTTTCTTTTACCGATTCTTCGAAAACACTTAGTAGGCGTGTCCTTTAAAATTTCGTCCAAACCGAAGTTACGAAAGACGTTAAATAAACATTTTGAGAGGAAAATATAATTAAGTAAAAGTTATAAAACAACAACTTAAAATTCATTTTCCTTTTACTGATTCTTTGAAAACAATTAGTAGGCGTGTCCTTTAAATTCTCGTCCAAACCGAAGTTACAAAAGACGTTAAATAAACATTTTGAGAGGAAAATATAATTAAGTAAAAGTTATAAAATATCTCTAAATTCACTTTTTCTTTTACCGATTCTGTGAAAACACTTAGTAGGCATTTCCTTTAAAATCTTGTCCAAATCGGAGTTACGAAAGACGTTAAATAAACATTTTGGGAGGAAAATATAATTATATAAAAGTTATAAAATATCTCCGAATTCACTTTTTCTTTTACCGATTCTTCGAAATCACTTAGTAGGCGTGTCCTTTAAAATTTCGTCCAAACCAAAGTTACGAAAGAAGTTAAATAAACATTTCGGGAGGAAAATATAATCATATAAAAGTTATACAATATCTCTGAATTCACTTTTTCTTTTACCGATTCTTTGAAAACATTTAGTAGGCATGTCCTTTAAAATCTCGTCCAAACCGAAGTTACGAAAGAAGTTAAATAAACATTTCGGGAGGAAAATATAATTATATAAAAGTTATAAAATATCTCTGAATTCACTTTTTCTTTTACCGATTCTTCGAAAACACTTAGTAGGCGTGTCATTTAAAATTTCGTCCAAACCAAAGTTACGAAAGAAGTTAAATAAATATTTCGGGAGGAAAATATAATTATATAAAAGTTATAAAATATCTCTGAATTCACTTTTTCTTTTACCAATTCTACGAAAACACTTAGTAGGCCCGTCCTTTAAAATCTCGTCCAAACCGAAGGTACGAAAGACGTTAAATAAACATTTTGAGAGGAAAATATAATTAAGTAAAAGTTATAAAATATATCTGAATTCACTTTTTCTTTTACCGATTCTGTGAAAACACTTAGTAGGCATGTCCTTTAAAATCACGTCCAAATCGGAGTTACGAAAGACGTTAAATAAACATTTTGAAAGGAAACTATAATTAACTAAAAGTTATAAAATATCTCTAATTCACTTTTTCTTTTACCGATTCTGTGAAAACACTTAGTAGGCGTGTCCTTTAAAATCTCGTCCAAATCGGAGTTACGAAAGACGTTAAATAAACATTTTGAAAGGAAAATGTAATTAAGTAAAAGTTATAAAATATCTTTAATTCACTTTTTCTTTTACCGATTCTATGAAAACACTTAGTAGGCGTGTCTTTTAAAATCTCGTCCAAATCGGAGTTACGAAAGACGTTAAATAAACATTTCGGGAAGAAAATATAATTATATAAAAGTTATAAAATATCTCCGAATTCACTTTTTCTTTTACCGATTCTGTGAAAACACTTAGTAGCATGTTCTTTAAAATCTCGTCCAAATCTGAGGTACAAAAGACGTTAAATAAACATTTTGGGGGGAAAATATAATTAAGTAAAAGTTATAAAATATCTCTGAATTCACTTTTTCTTTTACCGATTCTTCGAAAACACTTAGTAGGCATGTCCTTTAAAATTTCGTCCAAACCGAAGTTACGAAAGACGTTAAATAAACATTTTGAGAGGAAAATATAATTAAGTAAAAGTTATAAAACAACAACTTAAAATTCATTTACCTTTTACTGATTCTTTGAAATCAATTAGTAGGCGTGTCCTTTAAAATCTCGTCCAAACCGAAGTTACGAAAGACATTAAATAAACATTTTGAGAGGAAAATATAATTAAGTAAAAGTTATAAAATATTTCTAAATTCACTTTTTCTTTTACCGATTCTGTGAAAACACTTAGTAGGCATTTCCTTTAAAATCTTGTCCAAATCGGAGTTACGAAAGACGTTAAATAAACATTTTGGGAGGAAAATATAATTATATAAAAGTTATAAAATATCTCCGAATTCACTTTTTCTTTTACCGATTCTTCGAAATCACTTAATAGGTGTGTCCTTTAAAATTTCGTCCAAACCAAAGTTACGAAAGAAGTTAAATAAAAATTTTGGGAGGAAAATATAATTATATAAAAGTTATAAAATATCTCTGAATTCACTTTTTCTTTTACCGATTCTTCGAAAACACTTAGTAGGCGTGTCCTGTAAAATTTCGTCAAAATAGAAGTTACGAAAGACGTTAAATAAACATTTTGAGAGGAAAATATAATTAAGTAAAAGTTATAAAACAACAACTTAAAATTCATTTTCCTTTTATTGATTCTTTGAAAACACTTAGTAGGCGTGTCCTTTAAAATCTCGTCCAAACCGAAGTTACGAAAGACGTTAAATAAACATTTTGAGAGGAAAATATAATTAAGTAAAAGTTATAAAATATCTCTAAATTCACTTTTTCTTTTACCGATTCTGTGAAAACAATTAGTAGGCATTTCCTTTAAAATCTTGTCCAAATAGGAGTTACGAAAGACGTTAAATAAACATTTTGGGAGGAAAATATAATTATATAAAAGTTATAAAATATCTCCGAATTCACTTTTTCTTTTACCGATTCTTCGAAATCACTTAGTAGGCGTGTCCTTTAAAATTTCGTCCAAACCAAAGTTACGAAAGAAGTTAAATAAACATTTCGGGAGGAAAATATAATTATATAAAAGTTATAAAATATCTCTGAATTCACTTTTTCTTTTACCGATTCTTTGAAAACATTTAGTAGGCATGTCCTTTAAAATCTCGTCCAAACCGAAGTTACGAAAGAAGTTAAATAAACATTTCGGGAGGAAAATATAATTATATAAAAGTCATAAAATATCTCTGAATTCACTTTTTCTTTTACTGATTCTTCGAAAACACTTAGTAGGCGTGTCATTTAAAATTTCGTCCAAACCAAAGTTACGAAAGAAGTTAAATAAATATTTCGGGAGGAAAATATAATTATATAAAAGTTATAAAATATCTCTGAATTCACTTTTTCTTTTACCAATTCTACGAAAACACTTAGCAGGCCTGTCCTTTAAAATCTCGTCCAAACCGAAGGTACGAAAGACGTTAAATAAACATTTTTAGAGGAAAATATAATTAAGTAAAAGTTATAAAATATATCTGAATTCACTTTTTCTTTTACCGATTCTGTGAAAACACTTAGTAGACATGTCCTTTAAAATCTCGTCCAAATCGGAGTTACGAAAGACGTTAAATAAACATTTTGAAAGGAAAATATAATTAAGTAAAAGTTATAAAATATCTCTGAATTCACTTTTTCTTTTACCGATTCTGTGAAAACACTAAGTAGGCGTGTCCTTTAAAATCTCGTCCAAATCGGAGTTACGAAAGACGTTAAATAAACATTTTGAAAGGAAAATATAATTAAGTAAAAGTTATAAAATATCTCTGAATTCACTTTTTCTTTTACCGATTCTTCGAAAACACTTAGTAGGCGTGTCCTGTAAAATTTCGTCAAAACAGAAGTTACGAAAGACGTTAAATAAACATTTTGAGAGGAAAATATAATTAAGTAAAAGTTATAAAACAACAACTTAAAATTCATTTTCCTTTTATTGATTCTTTGAAAACACTTAGTAGGCGTGTCCTTTAAAATCTCGTCCAAACCGAAGTTACGAAAGACGTTAAATAAACATTTTGAGAGGAAAATATAATTAAGTAAAAGTTATAAAACAACAACTTAAAATTCATTTTCCTTTTACTGATTCTTTGAAAACAATTAGTAGGCGTGTCCTTTAAAATCTCGTCCAAACCGAAGTTACGAAAGACGTTAAATAAACATTTTGAGAGGAAAATATAATTAAGTAAAAGTTATAAAATATCTCTAAATTCACTTTTTCTTATACCGATTCTGTGAAAACAATTAGTAGGCATTTCCTTTAAAATCTTGTCCAAATCGGAGTTACGAAAGACGTTAAATAAACATTTTGGGAGGAAAATAAAATTATATAAAAGTTATAAAATATCTCCGAATTCACTTTTTCTTTTACCGATTCTTCGAAATCACTTAGTAGGCGTGTCCTTTAAAATTTCGTCCAAACCAAAGTTACGAAAGAAGTTAAATAAACATTTCGGGAGGAAAATATAATTATATAAAAGTTATAAAATATCTCTGAATTCACTTTTTCTTTTACCGATTATTTGAAAACATTTAGTAGGCATGTCCTTTAAAATCTCGTCCAAACCGAAGTTACGAAAGAAGTTAAATAAACATTTCGGGAGGAAAATATAATTATATAAAAGTCATAAAATATCTCTGAATTCACTTTTTCTTTTACTGATTCTTCGAAAACACTTAGTAGGCGTGTCATTTAAAATTTCGTCCAAACCAAAGTTACGAAAGAAGTTAAATAAATATTTCGGGAGGAAAATATAATTATATAAAAGTTATAAAATATCTCTGAATTCACTTTTTCTTTTACCAATTCTACGAAAACACTTAGCAGGCATGTCCTTTAAAATCTCGTCCAAACCGAAGGTACGAAAGACGTTAAATAAACATTTTTAGAGGAAAATATAATTAAGTAAAAGTTATAAAATATATCTGAATTCACTTTTTCTTTTACCGATTCTGTGAAAACACTTAGTAGACATGTCCTTTAAAATCTCGTCCAAATCGGAGTTACGAAAGACGTTAAATAAACATTTTGAAAGGAAAATATAATTAAGTAAAAGTTATAAAATATCTCTGAATTCACTTTTTCTTTTACCGATTCTGTGAAAACACTAAGTAGGCGTGTCCTTTAAAATCTCGTCCAAATCGGAGTTACGAAAGACGTTAAATAAACATTTTGAAAGGAAAATATAATTAAGTAAAAGTTATAAAATATCTCTGAATTCACTTTTTCTTTTACCGATTCTTCGAAAACACTTAGTAGGCGTGTCCTGTAAAATTTCGTCAAAACAGAAGTTACGAAAGACGTTAAATAAACATTTTGAGAGGAAAATATAATTAAGTAAAAGTTATAAAACAACAACTTAAAATTCATTTTCCTTTTATTGATTCTTTGAAAACACTTAGTAGGCGTGTCCTTTAAAATCTCGTCCAAACCGAAGTTACGAAAGACGTTAAATAAACATTTTGAGAGGAAAATATAATTAAGTAAAAGTTATAAAACAACAACTTAAAATTCATTTTCCTTTTACTGATTCTTTGAAAACAATTAGTAGGCGTGTCCTTTAAAATCTCGTCCAAACCGAAGTTACGAAAGACGTTAAATAAACATTTTGAGAGGAAAATATAATTAAGTAAAAGTTATAAAATATCTCTAAATTCACTTTTTCTTTTACCGATTCTGTGAAAACAATTAGTAGGCATTTCCTTTAAAATCTTGTCCAAATCGGAGTTACGAAAGACGTTAAATAAACATTTTGGGAGAAAAATAAAATTATATAAAAGTTATAAAATATCTCCGAATTCACTTTTTCTTTTACCGATTCTTCGAAATCACTTAGTAGGCGTGTCCTTTAAAATTTCGTCCAAACCAAAGTTACGAAAGAAGTTAAATAAACATTTCGGGAGGAAAATATAATTATATAAAAGTTATAAAATATCTCTGAATTCACTTTTTCTTTTACCAATTCTACGAAAACACTTAGCAGGCCTGTCCTTTAAAATCTCGTCCAAACCGAAGGTACGAAAGACGTTAAATAAACATTTTGAGAGGAAAATATAATTAAGTAAAAGTTATAAAATATATCTGAATTCACTTTTTCTTTTACCGATTCTGTGAAAACACTTAGTAGACATGTCCTTTAAAATCTCGTCCAAATCGGAGTTACGAAAGACGTTAAATAAACATTTTGAAAGGAAAATATAATTAAGTAAAAGTTATAAAATATCTCTGAATTCACTTTTTCTTTTACCGATTCTGTGAAAACACTAAGTAGGCGTGTCCTTTAAAATCTCGTCCAAATCGGAGTTACGAAAGACGTTAAATAAACATTTTGAAAGGAAAATATAATTAAGTAAAAGTTATAAAATATCTCTGAATTCACTTTTTCTTTTACCGATTCTTCAAAAACACTTAGTAGGCGTGTCCTGTAAAATTTCGTCAAAACAGAAGTTACGAAAGACGTTAAATAAACATTTTGAGAGGAAAATATAATTAAGTAAAAGTTATAAAACAACAACTTAAAATTCATTTTCCTTTTATTGATTCTTTGAAAACACTTAGTAGGCGTGTCCTTTAAAATCTCGTCCAAACCGAAGTTACGAAAGACGTTAAATAAACATTTTGAGAGGAAAATATAATTAAGTAAAAGTTATAAAACAACAACTTAAAATTCATTTTCCTTTTACTGATTCTTTGAAAACAATTAGTAGGCGTGTCCTTTAAAATCTCGTCCAAACCGAAGTTACGAAAGACGTTAAATAAACATTTTGAGAGGAAAATATAATTAAGTAAAAGTTATAAAATATCTCTAAATTCACTTTTTCTTTTACCGATTCTGTGAAAACAATTAGTAGGCATTTCCTTTAAAATCTTGTCCAAATCGGAGTTACGAAAGACGTTAAATAAACATTTTGGGAGGAAAATAAAATTATATAAAAGTTATAAAATATCTCCGAATTCACTTTTTCTTTTACCGATTCTTCGAAATCACTTAGTAGGCGTGTCCTTTAAAATTTCGTCCAAACCAAAGTTACGAAAGAAGTTAAATAAACATTTCGGGAGGAAAATATAATTATATAAAAGTTATAAAATATCTCTGAATTCACTTTTTCTTTTACCGATTGTTTGAAAACATTTAGTAGGCATGTCCTTTAAAATCTCGTCCAAACCGAAGTTACGAAAGAAGTTAAATAAACATTTCGGGAGGAAAATATAATTATATAAAAGTCATAAAATATCTCTGAATTCACTTTTTCTTTTACTGATTCTTCGAAAACACTTAGTAGGCGTGTCATTTAAAATTTCGTCCAAACCAAAGTTACGAAAGAAGTTAAATAAATATTTCGGGAGGAAAATATAATTATATAAAAGTTATAAAATATCTCTGAATTCACTTTTTCTTTTACCAATTCTACGAAAACACTTAGCAGGCCTGTCCTTTAAAATCTCGTCCAAACCGAAGGTACGAAAGACGTTAAATAAACATTTTGAGAGGAAAATATAATTAAGTAAAAGTTATAAAATATATCTGAATTCACTTTTTCTTTTACCGATTCTGTGAAAACACTTAGTAGACATGTCCTTTAAAATCTCGTCCAAATCGGAGTTACGAAAGACGTTAAATAAACATTTTGAAAGGAAAATATAATTAAGTAAAAGTTATAAAATATCTCTGAATTCACTTTTTCTTTTACCGATTCTGTGAAAACACTAAGTAGGCGTGTCCTTTAAAATCTCGTCCAAATCGTAGTTACGAAAGAAGTTAAATAAACATTTTGAAAGGAAAATATAATTAAGTAAAAGTTATAAAATATCTCTGAATTCACTTTTTCTTTTACCGATTCTTCGAAAACACTTAGTAGGCGTGTCCTGTAAAATTTCGTCAAAACAGAAGTTACGAAAGACGTTAAATAAACATTTTGAGAGGAAAATATAATTAAGTAAAAGTTATAAAACAACAACTTAAAATTCATTTTCCTTTTATTGATTCTTTGAAAACACTTAGTAGGCGTGTCCTTTAAAATCTCGTCCAAACCGAAGTTACGAAAGACGTTAAATAAACATTTTGAGAGGAAAATATAATTAAGTAAAAGTTATAAAACAACAACTTAAAATTCATTTTCCTTTTACTGATTCTTTGAAAACAATTAGTAGGCGTGTCCATTAAAATCTCGTCCAAACCGAAGTTACGAAAGACGTTAAATAAACATTTTGAGAGGAAAATATAATTAAGTAAAAGTTATAAAATATCTCTAAATTCACTTTTTCTTTTACCGATTCTGTGAAAACAATTAGTAGGCATTTCCTTTAAAATCTTGTCCAAATCGGAGTTACGAAAGACGTTAAATAAACATTTTGGGAGGAAAATAAAATTATATAAAAGTTATAAAATATCTCCGAATTCACTTTTTCTTTTACCGATTCTTCGAAATCACTTAGTAGGCGTGTCCTTTAAAATTTCGTCCAAACCAAAGTTACGAAAGAAGTTAAATAAACATTTCGGGAGGAAAATATAATTATATAAAAGTTATAAAATATCTCTGAATTCACTTTTTCTTTTACCGATTATTTGAAAACATTTAGTAGGCATGTCCTTTAAAATCTCGTCCAAACCGAAGTTACGAAAGAAGTTAAATAAACATTTCGGGAGGAAAATATAATTATATAAAAGTCATAAAATATCTCTGAATTCACTTTTTCTTTTACTGATTCTTCGAAAACACTTAGTAGGCGTGTCATTTAAAATTTCGTCCAAACCAAAGTTACGAAAGAAGTTAAATAAATATTTCGGGAGGAAAATATAATTATATAAAAGTTATAAAATATCTCTGAATTCACTTTTTCTTTTACCAATTCTACGAAAACACTTAGCAGGCCTGTCCTTTAAAATCTCGTCCAAACCGAAGGTACGAAAGACGTTAAATAAACATTTTGAGAGGAAAATATAATTAAGTAAAAGTTATAAAATATATCTGAATTCACTTTTTCTTTTACCGATTCTGTGAAAACACTTAGTAGACATGTCCTTTAAAATCTCGTCCAAATCGGAGTTACGAAAGACGTTAAATAAACATTTTGAAAGGAAAATATAATTAAGTAAAAGTTATAAAATATCTCTGAATTCACTTTTTCTTTTACCGATTCTGTGAAAACACTAAGTAGGCGTGTCCTTTAAAATCTCGTCCAAATCGTAGTTACGAAAGACGTTAAATAAACATTTTGAAAGGAAAATATAATTAAGTAAAAGTTATAAAATATCTCTGAATTCACTTTTTCTTTTACCGATTCTTCGAAAACACTTAGTAGGCGTGTCCTGTAAAATTTCGTCAAAACAGAAGTTACGAAAGACGTTAAATAAACATTTTGAGAGGAAAATATAATTAAGTAAAAGTTATAAAACAACAACTTAAAATTCATTTTCCTTTTATTGATTCTTTGAAAACACTTAGTAGGCGTGTCCTTTAAAATCTCGTCCAAACCGAAGTTACGAAAGACGTTAAATAAACATTTTGAGAGGAAAATATAATTAAGTAAAAGTTATAAAACAACAACTTAAAATTCATTTTCCTTTTACTGATTCTTTGAAAACAATTAGTAGGCGTGTCCATTAAAATCTCGTCCAAACCGAAGTTACGAAAGACGTTAAATAAACATTTTGAGAGGAAAATATAATTAAGTAAAAGTTATAAAATATCTCTAAATTCACTTTTTCTTTTACCGATTCTGTGAAAACAATTAGTAGGCATTTCCTTTAAAATCTTGTCCAAATCGGAGTTACGAAAGACGTTAAATAAACATTTTGGGAGGAAAATAAAATTATATAAAAGTTATAAAATATCTCCGAATTCACTTTTTCTTTTACCGATTCTTCGAAATCACTTAGTAGGCGTATCCTTTAAAATTTCGTCCAAACCAAAGTTACGAAAGAAGTTAAATAAACATTTCGGGAGGAAAATATAATTATATAAAAGTTATAAAATATCTCTGAATTCACTTTTTCTTTTACCGATTCTTTGAAAACATTTAGTAGGCATGTCCTTTAAAATCTCGTCCAAACCGAAGTTACGAAAGAAGTTAAATAAACATTTCGGGAGGAAAATATAATTATATAAAAGTCATAAAATATCTCTGAATTCACTTTTTCTTTTACTGATTCTTCGAAAACACTTAGTAGGCGTGTCATTTAAAATTTCGTCCAAACCAAAGTTACGAAAGAAGTTAAATAAATATTTCGGGAGGAAAATATAATTATATAAAAGTTATAAAATATCTCTGAATTCACTTTTTCTTTTACCAATTCTACGAAAACACTTAGCAGGCCTGTCCTTTAAAATCTCGTCCAAACCGAAGGTACGAAAGACGTTAAATAAACATTTTGAGAGGAAAATATAATTAAGTAAAAGTTATAAAATATATCTGAATTCACTTTTTCTTTTACCGATTCTGTGAAAACACTTAGTAGGCATGTCCTTTAAAATCTCGTCCAAATCGGAGTTACGAAAGACGTTAAATAAACATTTTGAAAGGAAAATATAATTAAGTAAAAGTTATAAAATATCTCTGAATTCACTTTTTCTTTTACCGATTCTGTGAAAACACTAAGTAGGCGTGTCCTTTAAAATCTCGTCCAAATCGGAGTTACGAAAGACGTTAAATAAACATTTTGAAAGGAAAATATAATTAAGTAAAAGTTATAAAATATCTCTGAATTCAATATTTCTTTTACCGATTCTTCGAAAACACTTAGTAGGCGTGTCCTGTAAAATTTCGTCAAAACAGAAGTTACGAAAGACGTTAAATAAACATTTTGAGAGGAAAATATAATTAAGTAAAAGTTATAAAACAACAACTTAAAATTCATTTTCCTTTTATTGATTCTTTGAAAACACTTAGTAGGCGTGTCCTTTAAAATCTCGTCCAAACCGAAGTTACGAAAGACGTTAAATAAACATTTTGAGATGAAAATATAATTAAGTAAAAGTTATAAAACAACAACTTAAAATTTATTTTCCTTTTACTGATTCTTTGAAAACAATTAGTAGGCGTGTCCTTTAGAATCTCGTCCAAACCGAAGTTACGAAAGACGTTAAATAAACATTTTGAGAGGAAAATATAATTAAGTAAAAGTTATAAAATATCTCTAAATTCACTTTTTCTTTTACCGATTATGTGAAAACAATTAGTAGGCATTTCCTTTAAAATCTTGTCCAAATCGGAGTTACGAAAGACGTTAAATAAACATTTTGGGAGGAAAATATAATTATATAAAAGTTATAAAATATCTCCGAATTCACTTTTTCTTTTACCGATTCTTCGAAATCACTTAGTAGGCGTGTCCTTTAAAATTTCGTCCAAACCAAAGTTACGAAAGAAGTTAAATAAACATTTCGGGAGGAAAATATAATTATATAAAAGTTATAAAATATCTCTGAATTCACTTTTTCTTTTACCGATTCTTTGAAAACATTTAGTAGGCATGTCCTTTAAAATCTCGTCCAAACCGAAGTTACGAAAGAAGTTAAATAAACATTTCGGGAGGAAAATATAATTATATAAAAGTCATAAAATATCTCTGAATTCACTTTTTCTTTTACTGATTCTTCGAAAACACTTAGTAGGCGTGTCATTTAAAATTTCGTCCAAACCAAAGTTACGAAAGAAGTTAAATAAATATTTCGGGAGGAAAATATAATTATATAAAAGTTATAAAATATCTCTGAATTCACTTTTTCTTTTACCAATTCTACGAAACACTTAGCAGGCCTGTCCTTTAAAATCTCGTCCAAACCGAAGGTACGAAAGACGTTAAATAAACATTTTGAGAGGAAAATATAATTAAGTAAAAGTTATAAAATATATCTGAATTCACTTTTTTCTTTTACCGATTCTGTGAAAACACTTAGTAGGCATGTCCTTTAAAATCTCGTCCAAATCGGAGTTACGAAAGACGTTAAATAAACATTTTGAAAGGAAAATATAATTAAGTAAAAGTTATAAAATATCTCTGAATTCACTTTTTCTTTTACCGATTCTGTGAAAACACTAAGTAGGCGTGTCCTTTAAAATCTCGTCCAAATCGGAGTTACGAAAGACGTTAAATAAACATTTTGAAAGGAAAATATAATTAAGTAAAAGTTATAAAATATCTCTGAATTCAATTTTTCTTTTACCGATTCTTCGAAAACACTTAGTAGGCGTGTCCTGTAAAATTTCGTCAAAACAGAAGTTACGAAAGACGTTAACTAAACATTTTGAGAGGAAAATATAATTAAGTAAAAGTTATAAAACAACAACTTAAAATTCATTTTCCTTTTATTGATTCTTTGAAAACACTTAGTAGGCGTGTCCTTTAAAATCTCGTCCAAACCGAAGTTACGAAAGACGTTAAATAAACATTTTGAGAGGAAAATATAATTAAGTAAAAGTTATAAAACAACAACTTAAAATTCATTTTCCTTTTACTGATTCTTTGAAAACAATTAGTAGGCGTGTCCTTTAAAATCTCGTCCAAACCGAAGTTACGAAAGACGTTAAATAAACATTTTGAGAGGAAAATATAATTAAGTAAAAGTTATAAAATATCTCTAAATTCACTTTTTCTTTTACCGATTCTGTGAAAACAATTAGTAGGCATTTCCTTTAAAATCTTGTCCAAATCGGAGTTACGAAAGACGTTAAATAAACATTTTGGGAGGAAAATATAATTATATAAAAGTTATAAAATATCTCCGAATTCACTTTTTCTTTTACCGATTCTTCGAAATCACTTAGTAGGCGTGTCCTTTAAAATTTTGTCCAAACCAAAGTTACGAAAGAAGTTAAATAAACATTTCGGGAGTAAAATATAATTATATAAAAGTTATAAAATATCTCTGAATTCACTTTTTCTTTTACCGATTCTTTGAAAACATTTAGTAGGCATGTCCTTTAAAATCTCGTCCAAACCGAAGTTACGAAAGAAGTTAAATAAACATTTCGGGAGGAAAATATAATTATATAAAAGTCATAAAATATCTCTGAATTCACTTTTTCTTTTACTGATTCTTCGAAAACACTTAGTAGGCGTGTCATTTAAAATTTCGTCCAAACCAAAGTTACGAAAGAAGTTAAATAAATATTTCGGGAGGAAAATATAATTATATAAAAGTTATAAAATATCTCTGAATTCACTTTTTCTTTTACCAATTCTACGAAAACACTTAGCAGGCCTGTCCTTTAAAATCTCGTCCAAACCGAAGGTACGAAAGACGTTAAATAAACATTTTGAGAGGAAAATATAATTAAGTAAAAGTTATAAAATATATCTGAATTCACTTTTTCTTTTACCGATTCTGTGAAAACACTTAGTAGGCATGTCCTTTAAAATCTCGTCCAAATCGGAGTTACGAAAGACGTTAAATAAACATTTTGAAAGGAAAATATAATTAAGTAAAAGTTATAAAATATCTCTGAATTCACTTTTTCTTTTACCGATTCTGTGAAAACACTTAGTAGGCGTGTCCTGTAAAATTTCGTCCAAACAGAAGTTACGAAAGACGTTAAATAAACATTTTGAGAGGAAAATATAATTAAGTAAAAGTTATAAAACAACAACTTAAAATTCATTTTCCTTTTATTGATTCTTTGAAAACACTTAGTAGGCGTGTCCTTTAAAATCTCGTCCAAACCGAAGTTACGAAAGACGTTAAATAAACATTTTGAGAGGAAAATATAATTAAGTAAAAGTTATAAAACAACAACTTAAAATTCATTTTCCTTTTACTGATTCCTTGAAAACAATTAGTAGGCGTGTCCTTTAAAATCTCGTCCAAACCGAAGTTACGAAAGACGTTAAATAAACATTTTGAGAGGAAAATATAATTAAGTAAAAGTTATAAAATATCTCTAAATTCACTTTTTCTTTTACCGATTCTGTGAAAACAATTAGTAGGCATTTCCTTTAAAATCTTGTCCAAATCGGAGTTACGAAAGACGTTAAATAAACATTTTGGGAGGAAAATATAATTATATAAAAGTTATAAAATATCTCCGAATTCACTTTTTCTTTTACCGATTCTTCGAAATCACTTAGTAGGCGTGTCCTTTAAAATTTCGTCCAAACCAAAGTTACGAAAGAAGTTAAATAAACATTTCGGGAGGAAAATATAATTATATAAAAGTTATAAAATATCTCTGAATTCACTTTTTCTTTTACCGATTCTGTGAAAACACTTAGTAGCATGTTCTTTAAAATCTCGTCCAAATCTGAGGTACAAAAGACGTTAAATAAACATTTTGGGGGGAAAATATAATTAAGTAAAAGTTATAAAATATCTCTGAATTCACTTTTTCTTTTACCGATTCTTCGAAAACACTTAGTAGGCATGTCCTTTAAAATTTCGTCCAAACCGAAGTTACGAAAGACGTTAAATAAACATTTTGAGAGGAAAATATAATTAAGTAAAAGTTATAAAACAACAACTTAAAATTCATTTACCTTTTACTGATTCTTTGAAAACAATTAGTAGGCGTGTCCTTTAAAATCTCGTCCAAACCGAAGTTACGAAAGACATTAAATAAACATTTTGAGAGGAAAATATAATTAAGTAAAAGTTATAAAATATCTCTAAATTCACTTTTTCTTTTACCGATTCTGTCAAAACACTTAGTAGGCATTTCCTTTAAAATCTTGTCCAAATCGGAGTTACGAAAGACGTTAAATAAACATTTTGGGAGGAAAATATAATTATATAAAAGTTATAAAATATCTCCGAATTCACTTTTTCTTTTACCGATTCTTCGAAATCACTTAATAGGTGTGTCCTTTAAAATTTCGTCCAAACCAAAGTTACGAAAGAAGTTAAATAAAAATTTCGGGAGGAAAATATAATTATATAAAAGTTATAAAATATCTCTGAATTCACTTTTTCTTTTACCGATTCTTCGAAAACACTTAGTAGGCGTGTCCAGTAAAATTTCGTCAAAAAAGAAGTTACGAAAGACGTTAAATAAACATTTTGAGAGGAAAATATAATTAAGTAAAAGTTATAAAACAACAACTTAAAATTCATTTTCCTTTTATTGATTCTTTGAAAACACTTAGTAGGCGTGTCCTTTAAAATCTCGTCCAAACCGAAGTTACGAAAGACGTTAAATAAACATTTTGAGAGGAAAATATAATTAAGTAAAAGTTATAAAATATCTCTAAATTCACTTTTTCTTTTACCGATTCTGTGAAAACAATTAGTAGGCATTTCCTTTAAAATCTTGTCCAAATCGGAGTTACGAAAGACGTTAAATAAACATTTTGGGAGGAAAATATAATTATATAAAAGTTATAAAATATCTCCGAATTCACTTTTTCTTTTACCGATTCTTCGAAATCACTTAGTAGGCGTGTCCTTTAAAATTTCGTCCAAACCAAAGTTACGAAAGAAGTTAAATAAACATTTCGGGAGGAAAATATAATTATATAAAAGTTATAAAATATCTCTGAATTCACTTTTTCTTTTACCGATTCTTTGAAAACATTTAGTAGGCATGTCCTTTAAAATCTCGTCCAAACCGAAGTTACGAAAGAAGTTAAATAAACATTTCGGGAGGAAAATATAATTATATAAAAGTCATAAAATATCTCTGAATTCACTTTTTCTTTTACTGATTCTTCGAAAACACTTAGTAGGCGTGTCATTTAAAATTTCGTCCAAACCAAAGTTACGAAAGAAGTTAAATAAATATTTCGGGAGGAAAATATAATTATATAAAAGTTATAAAATATCTCTGAATTCACTTTTTCTTTTACCAATTCTACGAAAACACTTAGCAGGCCTGTCCTTTAAAATCTCGTCCAAACCGAAGGTACGAAAGACGTTAAATAAACATTTTGAGAGGAAAATATAATTAAGTAAAAGTTATAAAATATATCTGAATTCACTTTTTCTTTTACCGATTCTGTGAAAACACTTAGTAGGCATGTCCTTTAAAATCTCGTCCAAATCGGAGTTACGAAAGACGTTAAATAAACATTTTGAAAGGAAAATATAATTAAGTAAAAGTTATAAAATATCTCTGAATTCACTTTTTCTTTTACCGATTCTGTGAAAACACTAAGTAGGCGTGTCCTTTAAAATCTCGTCCAAATCGGAGTTACGAAAGACGTTAAATAAACATTTTGAAAGGAAAATATAATTAAGTAAAAGTTATAAAATATCTCTGAATTCAATATTTCTTTTACCGATTCTTCGAAAACACTTAGTAGGCGTGCCCTGTAAAATTTCGTCAAAACAGAAGTTACGAAAGACGTTAAATAAACATTTTGAGAGGAAAATATAATTAAGTAAAAGTTATAAAACAACAACTTAAAATTCATTTTCCTTTTATTGATTCTTTGAAAACACTTAGTAGGCGTGTCCTTTAAAATCTCGTCCAAACCGAAGTTACGAAAGACGTTAAATAAACATTTTGAGATGAAAATATAATTAAGTAAAAGTTATAAAACAACAACTTAAAATTTATTTTCCTTTTACTGATTCTTTGAAAACAATTAGTAGGCGTGTCCTTTAAAATCTCGTCCAAACCGAAGTTACGAAAGACGTTAAATAAACATTTTGAGAGGAAAATATAATTAAGTAAAAGTTATAAAATATCTCTAAATTCACTTTTTCTTTTACCGATTATGTGAAAACAATTAGTAGGCATTTCCTTTAAAATCTTGTCCAAATCGGAGTTACGAAAGACGTTAAATAAACATTTTGGGAGGAAAATATAATTATATAAAAGTTATAAAATATCTCCGAATTCACTTTTTCTTTTACCGATTCTTCGAAATCACTTAGTAGGCGTGTCCTTTAAAATTTCGTCCAAACCAAAGTTACGAAAGAAGTTAAATAAACATTTCGGGAGGAAAATATAATTATATAAAAGTTATAAAATATCTCTGAATTCACTTTTTCTTTTACCGATTCTTTGAAAACATTTAGTAGGCATGTCCTTTAAAATCTCGTCCAAACCGAAGTTACGAAAGAAGTTAAATAAACATTTCGGGAGGAAAATATAATTATATAAAAGTCATAAAATATCTCTGAATTCACTTTTTCTTTTACTGATTCTTCGAAAACACTTAGTAGCCGTGTCATTTAAAATTTCGTCCAAACCAAAGTTACGAAAGAAGTTAAATAAATATTTCGGGAGGAAAATATAATTATATAAAAGTTATAAAATATCTCTGAATTCACTTTTTCTTTTACCAATTCTACGAAACACTTAGCAGGCCTGTCCTTTAAAATCTCGTCCAAACCGAAGGTACGAAAGACGTTAAATAAACATTTTGAGAGGAAAATATAATTAAGTAAAAGTTATAAAATATATCTGAATTCACTTTTTCTTTTACCGATTCTGTGAAAACACTTAGTAGGCATGTCCTTTAAAATCTCGTCCAAATCGGAGTTATGAAAGACGTTAAATAAACATTTTGAAAGGAAAATATAATTAAGTAAAAGTTATAAAATATCTCTGAATTCACTTTTTCTTTTACCGATTCTGTGAAAACACTAAGTAGGCGTGTCCTTTAAAATCTCGTCCAAATCGGAGTTACGAAAGACGTTAAATAAACATTTTGAAAGGAAAATATAATTAAGTAAAAGTTATAAAATATCTCTGAATTCAATTTTTCTTTTACCGATTCTTCGAAAACACTTAGTAGGCGTGTCCTGTAAAATTTCGTCAAAACAGAAGTTACGAAAGACGTTAACTAAACATTTTGAGAGGAAAATATAATTAAGTAAAAGTTATAAAACAACAACTTAAAATTCATTTTCCTTTTATTGATTCTTTGAAAACACTTAGTAGGCGTGTCCTTTAAAATCTCGTCCAAACCGAAGTTACGAAAGACGTTAAATAAACATTTTGAGAGGAAAATATAATTAAGTAAAAGTTATAAAACAACAACTTAAAATTCATTTTCCTTTTACTGATTCTTTGAAAACAATTAGTAGGCGTGTCCTTTAAAATCTCGTCCAAACCGAAGTTACGAAAGACGTTAAATAAACATTTTGAGAGGAAAATATAATTAAGTAAAAGTTATAAAATATCTCTAAATTCACTTTTTCTTTTACCGATTCTGTGAAAACAATTAGTAGGCATTTCCTTTAAAATCTTGTCCAAATCGGAGTTACGAAAGACGTTAAATAAACATTTTGGGAGGAAAATATAATTATATAAAAGTTATAAAATATCTCCGAATTCACTTTTTCTTTTACCGATTCTTCGAAATCACTTAGTAGGCGTGTCCTTTAAAATTTTGTCCAAACCAAAGTTACGAAAGAAGTTAAATAAACATTTCGGGAGTAAAATATAATTATATAAAAGTTATAAAATATCTCTGAATTCACTTTTTCTTTTACCGATTCTTTGAAAACATTTAGTAGGCATGTCCTTTAAAATCTCGTCCAAACCGAAGTTACGAAAGAAGTTAAATAAACATTTCGGGAGGAAAATATAATTATATAAAAGTCATAAAATATCTCTGAATTCACTTTTTCTTTTACTGATTCTTCGAAAACACTTAGTAGGCGTGTCATTTAAAATTTCGTCCAAACCAAAGTTACGAAAGAAGTTAAATAAATATTTCGGGAGGAAAATATAATTATATAAAAGTTATAAAATATCTCTGAATTCACTTTTTCTTTTACCAATTCTACGAAAACACTTAGCAGGCCTGTCCTTTAAAATCTCGTCCAAACCGAAGGTACGAAAGACGTTAAATAAACATTTTGAGAGGAAAATATAATTAAGTAAAAGTTATAAAATATATCTGAATTCACTTTTTCTTTTACCGATTCTGTGAAAACACTTAGTAGGCATGTCCTTTAAAATCTCGTCCAAATCGGAGTTACGAAAGACGTTAAATAAACATTTTGAAAGGAAAATATAATTAAGTAAAAGTTATAAAATATCTCTGAATTCACTTTTTCTTTTACCGATTCTGTGTAGGCGTGTCCTGTAAAATTTCGTCCAAACAGAAGTTACGAAAGACGTTAAATAAACATTTTGAGAGGAAAATATAATTAAGTAAAAGTTATAAAACAACAACTTAAAATTCATTTTCCTTTTATTGATTCTTTGAAAACACTTAGTAGGCGTGTCCTTTAAAATCTCGTCCAAACCGAAGTTACGAAAGACGTTAAATAAACATTTTGAGAGGAAAATATAATTAAGTAAAAGTTATAAAACAACAACTTAAAATTCATTTTCCTTTTACTGATTCCTTGAAAACAATTAGTAGGCGTGTCCTTTAAAATCTCGTCCAAACCGAAGTTACGAAAGACGTTAAATAAACATTTTGAGAGGAAAATATAATTAAGTAAAAGTTATAAAATATCTCTAAATTCACTTTTTCTTTTACCGATTCTGTGAAAACAATTAGTAGGCATTTCCTTTAAAATCTTGTCCAAATCGGAGTTACGAAAGACGTTAAATAAACATTTTGGGAGGAAAATATAATTATATAAAAGTTATAAAATATCTCCGAATTCACTTTTTCTTTTACCGATTCTTCGAAATCACTTAGTAGGCGTGTCCTTTAAAATTTCGTCCAAACCAAAGTTACGAAAGAAGTTAAATAAACATTTCGGGAGGAAAATATAATTATATAAAAGTTATAAAATATCTCTGAATTCACTTTTTCTTTTACCGATTCTGTGAAAACACTTAGTAGCATGTTCTTTAAAATCTCGTCCAAATCTGAGGTACAAAAGACGTTAAATAAACATTTTGGGGGGAAAATATAATTAAGTAAAAGTTATAAAATATCTCTGAATTCACTTTTTCTTTTACCGATTCTTCGAAAACACTTAGTAGGCATGTCCTTTAAAATTTCGTCCAAACCAAAGTTACGAAAGACGTTAAATAAACATTTTGAGAGGAAAATATAATTAAGTAAAAGTTATAAAACAACAACTTAAAATTCATTTACCTTTTACTGATTCTTTGAAAACAATTAGTAGGCGTGTCCTTTAAAATCTCGTCCAAACCGAAGTTACGAAAGACATTAAATAAACATTTTGAGAGGAAAATATAATTAAGTAAAAGTTATAAAATATCTCTAAATTCACTTTTTCTTTTACCGATTCTGTCAAAACACTTAGTAGGCATTTCCTTTAAAATCTTGTCCAAATCGGAGTTACGAAAGACGTTAAATAAACATTTTGGGAGGAAAATATAATTATATAAAAGTTATAAAATATCTCCGAATTCACTTTTTCTTTTACCGATTCTTCGAAATCACTTAATAGGTGTGTCCTTTAAAATTTCGTCCAAACCAAAGTTACGAAAGAAGTTAAATAAAAATTTCGGGAGGAAAATATAATTATATAAAAGTTATAAAATATCTCTGAATTCACTTTTTCTTTTACCGATTCTTCGAAAACACTTAGTAGGCGTGTCCTGTAAAATTTCGTCAAAAAAGAAGTTACGAAAGACGTTAAATAAACATTTTGAGAGGAAAATATAATTAAGTAAAAGTTATAAAACAACAACTTAAAATTCATTTTCCTTTTATTGATTCTTTGAAAACACTTAGTAGGCGTGTCCTTTAAAATCTCGTCCAAACCGAAGTTACGAAAGACGTTAAATAAACATTTTGAGAGGAAAATATAATTAAGTAAAAGTTATAAAATATCTCTAAATTCACTTTTTCTTTTACCGATTCTGTGAAAACAATTAGTAGGCATTTCCTTTAAAATCTTGTCCAAATCGGAGTTACGAAAGACGTTAAATAAACATTTTGGGAGGAAAATATAATTATATAAAAGTTATAAAATATCTCCGAATTCACTTTTTCTTTTACCGATTCTTCGAAATCACTTAGTAGGCGTGTCCTTTAAAATTTCGTCCAAACCAAAGTTACGAAAGAAGTTAAATAAACATTTCGGGAGGAAAATATAATTATATAAAAGTTATAAAATATCTCTGAATTCACTTTTTCTTTTACCGATTCTTTGAAAACATTTAGTAGGCATGTCCTTTAAAATCTCGTCCAAACCGAAGTTACGAAAGAAGTTAAATAAACATTTCGGGAGGAAAATATAATTATATAAAAGTCATAAAATATCTCTGAATTCACTTTTTCTTTTACTGATTCTTCGAAAACACTTAGTAGGCGTGTCATTTAAAATTTCGTCCAAACCAAAGTTACGAAAGAAGTTAAATAAATATTTCTGGAGGAAAATATAATTATATAAAAGTTATAAAATATCTCTGAATTCACTTTTTCTTTTACCAATTCTACGAAAACACTTAGCAGGCCTGTCCTTTAAAATCTCGTCCAAACCGAAGGTACGAAAGACGTTAAATAAACATTTTGAGAGGAAAATATAATTAAGTAAAAGTTATAAAATATCTCTAAATTCACTTTTTCTTTTACCGATTCTGTGAAAACAATTAGTAGGCATTTCCTTTAAAATCTCGTCCAAATCGGAGTTACGAAAGACGTTAAATAAACATTTTGAAAGGAAAATATAATTAAGTAAAAGTTATAAAATATCTCTGAATTCACTTTTTCTTTTACCGATTCTGTGAAAACACTTAGTAGGCGTGTCCTGTAAAATTTCGTCCAAACAGAAGTTACGAAAGACGTTAAATAAACATTTTGAGAGGAAAATATAATTAAGTAAAAGTTATAAAACAACAACTTAAAATTCATTTTCCTTTTATTGATTCTTTGAAAACACTTAGTAGGCGTGTTCTTTAAAATCTCGTCCAAACCGAAGTTACGAAAGACGTTAAATAAACATTTTGAGAGGAAAATATAATTAAGTAAAAGTTATAAAACAACAACTTAAAATTCATTTTCCTTTTACTGATTCCTTGAAAACAATTAGTAGGCGTGTCCTTTAAAATCTCGTCCAAACCGAAGTTACGAAAGACGTTAAATAAACATTTTGAGAGGAAAATATAATTAAGTAAAAGTTATAAAATATCTCTAAATTCACTTTTTCTTTTACCGATTCTGTGAAAACAATTAGTAGGCATTTCCTTTAAAATCTTGTCCAAATCGGAGTTACGAAAGACGTTAAATAAAAATTTCGGGAGGAAAATATAATTATATAAAAGTTATAAAATATCTCTGAATTCACTTTTTCTTTTACCGATTCTTCGAAAACACTTAGTAGGCGTGTCCAGTAAAATTTCGTCAAAAAAGAAGTTACGAAAGACGTTAAATAAACATTTTGAGAGGAAAATATAATTAAGTAAAAGTTATAAAACAACAACTTAAAATTCATTTTCCTTTTATTGATTCTTTGAAAACACTTAGTAGGCGTGTCCTTTAAAATCTCGTCCAAACCGAAGTTACGAAAGACGTTAAATAAACATTTTGAGAGGAAAATATAATTAAGTAAAAGTTATAAAATATCTCTAAATTCACTTTTTCTTTTACCGATTCTGTGAAAACAATTAGTAGGCATTTCCTTTAAAATCTTGTCCAAATCGGAGTTACGAAAGACGTTAAATAAACATTTTGGGAGGAAAATATAATTATATAAAAGTTATAAAATATCTCCGAATTCACTTTTTCTTTTACCGATTCTTCGAAATCACTTAGTAGGCGTGTCCTTTAAAATTTCGTCCAAACCAAAGTTACGAAAGAAGTTAAATAAACATTTCGGGAGGAAAATATAATTATATAAAAGTTATAAAATATCTCTGAATTCACTTTTTCTTTTACCGATTCTTTGAAAACATTTAGTAGGCATGTCCTTTAAAATCTCGTCCAAACCGAAGTTACGAAAGAAGTTAAATAAACATTTCGGGAGGAAAATATAATTATATAAAAGTCATAAAATATCTCTGAATTCACTTTTTCTTTTACTGATTCTTCGAAAACACTTAGTAGGCGTGTCATTTAAAATTTCGTCCAAACCAAAGTTACGAAAGAAGTTAAATAAATATTTCGGGAGGAAAATATAATTATATAAAAGTTATAAAATATCTCTGAATTCACTTTTTCTTTTACCAATTCTACGAAAACACTTAGCAGGCCTGTCCTTTAAAATCTCGTCCAAACCGAAGGTACGAAAGACGTTAAATAAACATTTTGAGAGGAAAATATAATTAAGTAAAAGTTATAAAATATATCTGAATTCACTTTTTCTTTTACCGATTCTGTGAAAACACTTAGTAGGCATGTCCTTTAAAATCTCGTCCAAATCGGAGTTACGAAAGACGTTAAATAAACATTTTGAAAGGAAAATATAATTAAGTAAAAGTTATAAAATATCTCTGAATTCACTTTTTCTTTTACCGATTCTGTGAAAACACTAAGTAGGCGTGTCCTTTAAAATCTCGTCCAAATCGGAGTTACGAAAGACGTTAAATAAACATTTTGAAAGGAAAATATAATTAAGTAAAAGTTATAAAATATCTCTGAATTCAATATTTCTTTTACCGATTCTTCGAAAACACTTAGTAGGCGTGCCCTGTAAAATTTCGTCAAAACAGAAGTTACGAAAGACGTTAAATAAACATTTTGAGAGGAAAATATAATTAAGTAAAAGTTATAAAACAACAACTTAAAATTCATTTTCCTTTTATTGATTCTTTGAAAACACTTAGTAGGCGTGTCCTTTAAAATCTCGTCCAAACCGAAGTTACGAAAGACGTTAAATAAACATTTTGAGATGAAAATATAATTAAGTAAAAGTTATAAAACAACAACTTAAAATTTATTTTCCTTTTACTGATTCTTTGAAAACAATTAGTAGGCGTGTCCTTTAAAATCTCGTCCAAACCGAAGTTACGAAAGACGTTAAATAAACATTTTGAGAGGAAAATATAATTAAGTAAAAGTTATAAAATATCTCTAAATTCACTTTTTCTTTTACCGATTATGTGAAAACAATTAGTAGGCATTTCCTTTAAAATCTTGTCCAAATCGGAGTTACGAAAGACGTTAAATAAACATTTTGGGAGGAAAATATAATTATATAAAAGTTATAAAATATCTCCGAATTCACTTTTTCTTTTACCGATTCTTCGAAATCACTTAGTAGGCGTGTCCTTTAAAATTTCGTCCAAACCAAAGTTACGAAAGAAGTTAAATAAACATTTCGGGAGGAAAATATAATTATATAAAAGTTATAAAATATCTCTGAATTCACTTTTTCTTTTACCGATTCTTTGAAAACATTTAGTAGGCATGTCCTTTAAAATCTCGTCCAAACCGAAGTTACGAAAGAAGTTAAATAAACATTTCGGGAGGAAAATATAATTATATAAAAGTCATAAAATATCTCTGAATTCACTTTTTCTTTTACTGATTCTTCGAAAACACTTAGTAGCCGTGTCATTTAAAATTTCGTCCAAACCAAAGTTACGAAAGAAGTTAAATAAATATTTCGGGAGGAAAATATAATTATATAAAAGTTATAAAATATCTCTGAATTCACTTTTTCTTTTACCAATTCTACGAAACACTTAGCAGGCCTGTCCTTTAAAATCTCGTCCAAACCGAAGGTACGAAAGACGTTAAATAAACATTTTGAGAGGAAAATATAATTAAGTAAAAGTTATAAAATATATCTGAATTCACTTTTTCTTTTACCGATTCTGTGAAAACACTTAGTAGGCATGTCCTTTAAAATCTCGTCCAAATCGGAGTTATGAAAGACGTTAAATAAACATTTTGAAAGGAAAATATAATTAAGTAAAAGTTATAAAATATCTCTGAATTCACTTTTTCTTTTACCGATTCTGTGAAAACACTAAGTAGGCGTGTCCTTTAAAATCTCGTCCAAATCGGAGTTACGAAAGACGTTAAATAAACATTTTGAAAGGAAAATATAATTAAGTAAAAGTTATAAAATATCTCTGAATTCAATTTTTCTTTTACCGATTCTTCGAAAACACTTAGTAGGCGTGTCCTGTAAAATTTCGTCAAAACAGAAGTTACGAAAGACGTTAACTAAACATTTTGAGAGGAAAATATAATTAAGTAAAAGTTATAAAACAACAACTTAAAATTCATTTTCCTTTTATTGATTCTTTGAAAACACTTAGTAGGCGTGTCCTTTAAAATCTCGTCCAAACCGAAGTTACGAAAGACGTTAAATAAACATTTTGAGAGGAAAATATAATTAAGTAAAAGTTATAAAACAACAACTTAAAATTCATTTTCCTTTTACTGATTCTTTGAAAACAATTAGTAGGCGTGTCCTTTAAAATCTCGTCCAAACCGAAGTTACGAAAGACGTTAAATAAACATTTTGAGAGGAAAATATAATTAAGTAAAAGTTATAAAATATCTCTAAATTCACTTTTTCTTTTACCGATTCTGTGAAAACAATTAGTAGGCATTTCCTTTAAAATCTTGTCCAAATCGGAGTTACGAAAGACGTTAAATAAACATTTTGGGAGGAAAATATAATTATATAAAAGTTATAAAATATCTCCGAATTCACTTTTTCTTTTACCGATTCTTCGAAATCACTTAGTAGGCGTGTCCTTTAAAATTTTGTCCAAACCAAAGTTACGAAAGAAGTTAAATAAACATTTCGGGAGTAAAATATAATTATATAAAAGTTATAAAATATCTCTGAATTCACTTTTTCTTTTACCGATTCTTTGAAAACATTTAGTAGGCATGTCCTTTAAAATCTCGTCCAAACCGAAGTTACGAAAGAAGTTAAATAAACATTTCGGGAGGAAAATATAATTATATAAAAGTCATAAAATATCTCTGAATTCACTTTTTCTTTTACTGATTCTTCGAAAACACTTAGTAGGCGTGTCATTTAAAATTTCGTCCAAACCAAAGTTACGAAAGAAGTTAAATAAATATTTCGGGAGGAAAATATAATTATATAAAAGTTATAAAATATCTCTGAATTCACTTTTTCTTTTACCAATTCTACGAAAACACTTAGCAGGCCTGTCCTTTAAAATCTCGTCCAAACCGAAGGTACGAAAGACGTTAAATAAACATTTTGAGAGGAAAATATAATTAAGTAAAAGTTATAAAATATATCTGAATTCACTTTTTCTTTTACCGATTCTGTGAAAACACTTAGTAGGCATGTCCTTTAAAATCTCGTCCAAATCGGAGTTACGAAAGACGTTAAATAAACATTTTGAAAGGAAAATATAATTAAGTAAAAGTTATAAAATATCTCTGAATTCACTTTTTCTTTTACCGATTCTGTGTAGGCGTGTCCTGTAAAATTTCGTCCAAACAGAAGTTACGAAAGACGTTAAATAAACATTTTGAGAGGAAAATATAATTAAGTAAAAGTTATAAAACAACAACTTAAAATTCATTTTCCTTTTATTGATTCTTTGAAAACACTTAGTAGGCGTGTCCTTTAAAATCTCGTCCAAACCGAAGTTACGAAAGACGTTAAATAAACATTTTGAGAGGAAAATATAATTAAGTAAAAGTTATAAAACAACAACTTAAAATTCATTTTCCTTTTACTGATTCCTTGAAAACAATTAGTAGGCGTGTCCTTTAAAATCTCGTCCAAACCGAAGTTACGAAAGACGTTAAATAAACATTTTGAGAGGAAAATATAATTAAGTAAAAGTTATAAAATATCTCTAAATTCACTTTTTCTTTTACCGATTCTGTGAAAACAATTAGTAGGCATTTCCTTTAAAATCTTGTCCAAATCGGAGTTACGAAAGACGTTAAATAAACATTTTGGGAGGAAAATATAATTATATAAAAGTTATAAAATATCTCCGAATTCACTTTTTCTTTTACCGATTCTTCGAAATCACTTAGTAGGCGTGTCCTTTAAAATTTCGTCCAAACCAAAGTTACGAAAGAAGTTAAATAAACATTTCGGGAGGAAAATATAATTATATAAAAGTTATAAAATATCTCTGAATTCACTTTTTCTTTTACCGATTCTGTGAAAACACTTAGTAGCATGTTCTTTAAAATCTCGTCCAAATCTGAGGTACAAAAGACGTTAAATAAACATTTTGGGGGGAAAATATAATTAAGTAAAAGTTATAAAATATCTCTGAATTCACTTTTTCTTTTACCGATTCTTCGAAAACACTTAGTAGGCATGTCCTTTAAAATTTCGTCCAAACCAAAGTTACGAAAGACGTTAAATAAACATTTTGAGAGGAAAATATAATTAAGTAAAAGTTATAAAACAACAACTTAAAATTCATTTACCTTTTACTGATTCTTTGAAAACAATTAGTAGGCGTGTCCTTTAAAATCTCGTCCAAACCGAAGTTACGAAAGACATTAAATAAACATTTTGAGAGGAAAATATAATTAAGTAAAAGTTATAAAATATCTCTAAATTCACTTTTTCTTTTACCGATTCTGTCAAAACACTTAGTAGGCATTTCCTTTAAAATCTTGTCCAAATCGGAGTTACGAAAGACGTTAAATAAACATTTTGGGAGGAAAATATAATTATATAAAAGTTATAAAATATCTCCGAATTCACTTTTTCTTTTACCGATTCTTCGAAATCACTTAATAGGTGTGTCCTTTAAAATTTCGTCCAAACCAAAGTTACGAAAGAAGTTAAATAAAAATTTCGGGAGGAAAATATAATTATATAAAAGTTATAAAATATCTCTGAATTCACTTTTTCTTTTACCGATTCTTCGAAAACACTTAGTAGGCGTGTCCTGTAAAATTTCGTCAAAAAAGAAGTTACGAAAGACGTTAAATAAACATTTTGAGAGGAAAATATAATTAAGTAAAAGTTATAAAACAACAACTTAAAATTCATTTTCCTTTTATTGATTCTTTGAAAACACTTAGTAGGCGTGTCCTTTAAAATCTCGTCCAAACCGAAGTTACGAAAGACGTTAAATAAACATTTTGAGAGGAAAATATAATTAAGTAAAAGTTATAAAATATCTCTAAATTCACTTTTTCTTTTACCGATTCTGTGAAAACAATTAGTAGGCATTTCCTTTAAAATCTTGTCCAAATCGGAGTTACGAAAGACGTTAAATAAACATTTTGGGAGGAAAATATAATTATATAAAAGTTATAAAATATCTCCGAATTCACTTTTTCTTTTACCGATTCTTCGAAATCACTTAGTAGGCGTGTCCTTTAAAATTTCGTCCAAACCAAAGTTACGAAAGAAGTTAAATAAACATTTCGGGAGGAAAATATAATTATATAAAAGTTATAAAATATCTCTGAATTCACTTTTTCTTTTACCGATTCTTTGAAAACATTTAGTAGGCATGTCCTTTAAAATCTCGTCCAAACCGAAGTTACGAAAGAAGTTAAATAAACATTTCGGGAGGAAAATATAATTATATAAAAGTCATAAAATATCTCTGAATTCACTTTTTCTTTTACTGATTCTTCGAAAACACTTAGTAGGCGTGTCATTTAAAATTTCGTCCAAACCAAAGTTACGAAAGAAGTTAAATAAATATTTCTGGAGGAAAATATAATTATATAAAAGTTATAAAATATCTCTGAATTCACTTTTTCTTTTACCAATTCTACGAAAACACTTAGCAGGCCTGTCCTTTAAAATCTCGTCCAAACCGAAGGTACGAAAGACGTTAAATAAACATTTTGAGAGGAAAATATAATTAAGTAAAAGTTATAAAATATCTCTAAATTCACTTTTTCTTTTACCGATTCTGTGAAAACAATTAGTAGGCATTTCCTTTAAAATCTCGTCCAAATCGGAGTTACGAAAGACGTTAAATAAACATTTTGAAAGGAAAATATAATTAAGTAAAAGTTATAAAATATCTCTGAATTCACTTTTTCTTTTACCGATTCTGTGAAAACACTTAGTAGGCGTGTCCTGTAAAATTTCGTCCAAACAGAAGTTACGAAAGACGTTAAATAAACATTTTGAGAGGAAAATATAATTAAGTAAAAGTTATAAAACAACAACTTAAAATTCATTTTCCTTTTATTGATTCTTTGAAAACACTTAGTAGGCGTGTTCTTTAAAATCTCGTCCAAACCGAAGTTACGAAAGACGTTAAATAAACATTTTGAGAGGAAAATATAATTAAGTAAAAGTTATAAAACAACAACTTAAAATTCATTTTCCTTTTACTGATTCCTTGAAAACAATTAGTAGGCGTGTCCTTTAAAATCTCGTCCAAACCGAAGTTACGAAAGACGTTAAATAAACATTTTGAGAGGAAAATATAATTAAGTAAAAGTTATAAAATATCTCTAAATTCACTTTTTCTTTTACCGATTCTGTGAAAACAATTAGTAGGCATTTCCTTTAAAATCTTGTCCAAATCGGAGTTACGAAAGACGTTAAATAAACATTTTGGGAGGAAAATATAATTATATAAAAGTTATAAAATATCTCCGAATTCACTTTTTCTTTTACCGATTCTTCGAAATCACTTAGTAGGCGTGTCCTTTAAAATTTCGTCCAAACCAAAGTTACGAAAGAAGTTAAATAAACATTTCGGGAGGAAAATATAATTATATAAAAGTTATAAAATATCTCTGAATTCACTTTTTCTTTTACCGATTCTGTGAAAACACTTAGTAGCATGTTCTTTAAAATCTCGTCCAAATCTGAGGTACAAAAGACGTTAAATAAACATTTTGGGGGGAAAATATAATTAAGTAAAAGTTATAAAATATCTCTGAATTCACTTTTTCTTTTACCGATTCTTCGAAAACACTTAGTAGGCATGTCCTTTAAAATTTCGTCCAAACCGAAGTTACGAAAGACGTTAAATAAACATTTTGAGAGGAAAATATAATTAAGTAAAAGTTATAAAACAACAACTTAAAATTCATTTACCTTTTACTGATTCTTTGAAAACAATTAGTAGGCGTGTCCTTTAAAATCTCGTCCAAACCGAAGTTACGAAAGACATTAAATAAACATTTTGAGAGGAAAATATAATTAAGTAAAAGTTATAAAATATCTCTAAATTCACTTTTTCTTTTACCGATTCTGTCAAAACACTTAGTAGGCATTTCCTTTAAAATCTTGTCCAAATCGGAGTTACGAAAGACGTTAAATAAACATTTTGGGAGGAAAATATAATTATATAAAAGTTATAAAATATCTCCGAATTCACTTTTTCTTTTACCGATTCTTCGAAATCACTTAATAGGTGTGTCCTTTAAAATTTCGTCCAAACCAAAGTTACGAAAGAAGTTAAATAAAAATTTCGGGAGGAAAATATAATTATATAAAAGTTATAAAATATCTCTGAATTCACTTTTTCTTTTACCGATTCTTCGAAAACACTTAGTAGGCGTGTCCTGTAAAATTTCGTCAAAAAAGAAGTTACGAAAGACGTTAAATAAACATTTTGAGAGGAAAATATAATTAAGTAAAAGTTATAAAACAACAACTTAAAATTCATTTTCCTTTTATTGATTCTTTGAAAACACTTAGTAGGCGTGTCCTTTAAAATCTCGTCCAAACCGAAGTTACGAAAGACGTTAAATAAACATTTTGAGAGGAAAATATAATTAAGTAAAAGTTATAAAATATCTCTAAATTCACTTTTTCTTTTACCGATTCTGTGAAAACAATTAGTAGGCATTTCCTTTAAAATCTTGTCCAAATCGGAGTTACGAAAGACGTTAAATAAACATTTTGGGAGGAAAATATAATTATATAAAAGTTATAAAATATCTCCGAATTCACTTTTTCTTTTACCGATTCTTCGAAATCACTTAGTAGGCGTGTCCTTTAAAATTTCGTCCAAACCAAAGTTACGAAAGAAGTTAAATAAACATTTCGGGAGGAAAATATAATTATATAAAAGTTATAAAATATCTCTGAATTCACTTTTTCTTTTACCGATTCTTTGAAAACATTTAGTAGGCATGTCCTTTAAAATCTCGTCCAAACCGAAGTTACGAAAGAAGTTAAATAAACATTTCGGGAGGAAAATATAATTATATAAAAGTCATAAAATATCTCTGAATTCACTTTTTCTTTTACTGATTCTTCGAAAACACTTAGTAGGCGTGTCATTTAAAATTTCGTCCAAACCAAAGTTACGAAAGAAGTTAAATAAATATTTCTGGAGGAAAATATAATTATATAAAAGTTATAAAATATCTCTGAATTCACTTTTTCTTTTACCAATTCTACGAAAACACTTAGCAGGCCTGTCCTTTAAAATCTCGTCCAAACCGAAGGTACGAAAGACGTTAAATAAACATTTTGAGAGGAAAATATAATTAAGTAAAAGTTATAAAATATATCTGAATTCACTTTTTCTTTTACCGATTCTGTGAAAACACTTAGTAGACATGTCCTTTAAAATCTCGTCCAAATCGGAGTTACGAAAGACGTTAAATAAACATTTTGAAAGGAAAATATAATTAAGTAAAAGTTATAAAATATCTCTGAATTCACTTTTTCTTTTACCGATTCTGTGAAAACACTAAGTAGGCGTGTCCTTTAAAATCTCGTCCAAATCGGAGTTACGAAAGACGTTAAATAAACATTTTGAAAGGAAAATATAATTAAGTAAAAGTTATAAAATATCTCTGAATTCACTTTTTCTTTTACCGATTCTTCGAAAACACTTAGTAGGCGTGTCCTGTAAAATTTCGTCAAAACAGAAGTTACGAAAGACGTTAAATAAACATTTTGAGAGGAAAATATAATTAAGTAAAAGTTATAAAACAACAACTTAAAATTCATTTTCCTTTTATTGATTCTTTGAAAACACTTAGTAGGCGTGTCCTTTAAAATCTCGTCCAAACCGAAGTTACGAAAGACGTTAAATAAACATTTTGAGAGGAAAATATAATTAAGTAAAAGTTATAAAACAACAACTTAAAATTCATTTTCCTTTTACTGATTATTTGAAACAATTAGTAGGCGTGTCCTTTAAAATCTCGTCAAAACCGAAGTTACGAAAGACGTTAAATAAACATTTTGAGAGGAAAATATAATTAAGTAAAAGTTATAAAATATCTCTAAATTCACTTTTTCTTTTACCGATTCTGTGAAAACAATTAGTAGGCATTTCCTTTAAAATCTTGTCCAAATCGGAGTTACGAAAGACGTTAAATAAACATTTTGGGAGGAAAATAAAATTATATAAAAGTTATAAAATATCTCCGAATTCACTTTTTCTTTTACCGATTCTTCGAAATCACTTAGTAGGCGTGTCCTTTAAAATTTCGTCCAAACCAAAGTTACGAAAGAAGTTAAATAAACATTTCGGGAGGAAAATATAATTATATAAAAGTTATAAAATATCTCTGAATTCACTTTTTCTTTTACCGATTCTTTGAAAACATTTAGTAGGCATGTCCTTTAAAATCTCGTCCAAACCGAAGTTACGAAAGAAGTTAAATAAACATTTCGGGAGGAAAATATAATTATATAAAAGTCATAAAATATCTCTGAATTCACTTTTTCTTTTACTGATTCTTCGAAAACACTTAGTAGGCGTGTCATTTAAAATTTCGTCCAAACCAAAGTTACGAAAGAAGTTAAATAAATATTTCGGGAGGAAAATATAATTATATAAAAGTTATAAAATATCTCTGAATTCACTTTTTCTTTTACCAATTCTACGAAAACACTTAGCAGGCATGTCCTTTAAAATCTCGTCCAAACCGAAGGTACGAAAGACGTTAAATAAACATTTTGAGAGGAAAATATAATTAAGTAAAAGTTATAAAATATATCTGAATTCACTTTTTCTTTTACAGATTCTGTGAAAACACGTAGTAGACATGTCCTTTAAAATCTCGTCCAAATCGGAGTTACGAAAGACGTTAAATAAACATTTTGAAAGGAAAATATAATTATGTAAAAGTTATAAAATATCTCTGAATTCACTTTTTCTTTTACCGATTCTGTGAAAACACTAAGTAGGCGTGTCCTTTAAAATCTCGTCCAAATCGGAGTTACGAAAGACGTTAAATAAACATTTTGAAAGGAAAATATAATTAAGTAAAAGTTATAAAATATCTCTGAATTCACTTTTTCTTTTACCGATTCTTCGAAAACACTAAGTAGGCGTGTCCTGTAAAATTTCGTCAAAACAGAAGTTACGAAAGACGTTAAATAAACATTTTGAGAGGAAAATATAATTAAGTAAAAGTTATAAAACAACAACTTAAAATTCATTTTCCTTTTATTGATTCTTTGAAAACACTTAGTAGGCGTGTCCTTTAAAATCTCGTCCAAACCGAAGTTACGAAAGACGTTAAATAAACATTTTGAGATGAAAATATAATTAAGTAAAAGTTATAAAACAACAACTTAAAATTCATTTTCCTTTTACTGATTCTTTGAAAACAATTAGTAGGCGTGTCCATTAAAATCTCGTCCAAACCGAAGTTACGAAAGACGTTAAATAAACATTTTGAGAGGAAAATATAATTAAGTAAAAGTTATAAAATATCTCTAAATTCACTTTTTCTTTTACCGATTCTGTGAAAACAATTAGTAGGCATTTCCTTTAAAATCTTGTCCAAATCGGAGTTACGAAAGACGTTAAATAAACATTTTGGGAGGAAAATAAAATTATATAAAAGTTATAAAATATCTCCGAATTCACTTTTTCTTTTACCGATTCTTCGAAATCACTTAGTAGGCGTGTCCTTTAAAATTTCGTCCAAACCAAAGTTACGAAAGAAGTTAAATAAACATTTCGGGAGGAAAATATAATTATATAAAAGTTATAAAATATCTCTGAATTCACTTTTTCTTTTACCGATTCTTTGAAAACATTTAGTAGGCATGTCCTTTAAAATCTCGTCCAAACCGAAGTTACGAAAGAAGTTAAATAAACATTTCGGGAGGAAAATATAATTATATAAAAGTCATAAAATATCTCTGAATTCACTTTTTCTTTTACTGATTCTTCGAAAACACTTAGTAGGCGTGTCATTTAAAATTTCGTCCAAACCAAAGTTACGAAAGAAGTTAAATAAATATTTCGGGAGGAAAATATAATTATATAAAAGTTATAAAATATCTCTGAATTCACTTTTTCTTTTACCAATTCTACGAAAACACTTAGCAGGCCTGTCCTTTAAAATCTCGTCCAAACCGAAGGTACGAAAGACGTTAAATAAACATTTTGAGAGGAAAATATAATTAAGTAAAAGTTATAAAATATATCTGAATTCACTTTTTCTTTTACCGATTCTGTGAAAACACTTAGTAGACATGTCCTTTAAAATCTCGTCCAAATCGGAGTTACGAAAGACGTTAAATAAACATTTTGAAAGGAAAATATAATTAAGTAAAAGTTATAAAATATCTCTGAATTCACTTTTTCTTTTACCGATTCTGTGAAAACACTAAGTAGGCGTGTCCTTTAAAATCTCGTCCAAATCGGAGTTACGAAAGACGTTAAATAAACATTTTGAAAGGAAAATATAATTAAGTAAAAGTTATAAAATATCTCTGAATTCACTTTTTCTTTTACCGATTCTTCGAAAACACTTAGTAGGCGTGTCCTGTAAAATTTCGTCAAAACAGAAGTTACGAAAGACGTTAAATAAACATTTTGAGAGGAAAATATAATTAAGTAAAAGTTATAAAACAACAACTTAAAATTCATTTTCCTTTTATTGATTCTTTGAAAACACTTAGTAGGCGTGTCCTTTAAAATCTCGTCCAAACCGAAGTTACGAAAGACGTTAAATAAACATTTTGAGAGGAAAATATAATTAAGTAAAAGTTATAAAACAACAACTTAAAATTCATTTTCCTTTTACTGATTCTTTGAAAACAATTAGTAGGCGTGTCCTTTAAAATCTCGTCAAAACCGAAGTTACGAAAGACGTTAAATAAACATTTTGAGAGGAAAATATAATTAAGTAAAAGTTATAAAATATCTCTAAATTCACTTTTTCTTTTACCGATTCTGTGAAAACAATTAGTAGGCATTTCCTTTAAAATCTTGTCCAAATCGGAGTTACGAAAGACGTTAAATAAACATTTTGGGAGGAAAATAAAATTATATAAAAGTTATAAAATATCTCCGAATTCACTTTTTCTTTTACCGATTCTTCGAAATCACTTAGTAGGCGTGTCCTTTAAAATTTCGTCCAAACCAAAGTTACGAAAGAAGTTAAATAAACATTTCGGGAGGAAAATATAATTATATAAAAGTTATAAAATATCTCTGAATTCACTTTTTCTTTTACCGATTCTTTGAAAACATTTAGTAGGCATGTCCTTTAAAATCTCGTCCAAACCGAAGTTACGAAAGAAGTTAAATAAACATTTCGGGAGGAAAATATAATTATATAAAAGTCATAAAATATCTCTGAATTCACTTTTTCTTTTACTGATTCTTCGAAAACACTTAGTAGGCGTGTCATTTAAAATTTCGTCCAAACCAAAGTTACGAAAGAAGTTAAATAAATATTTCGGGAGGAAAATATAATTATATAAAAGTTATAAAATATCTCTGAATTCACTTTTTCTTTTACCAATTCTACGAAAACACTTAGCAGGCATGTCCTTTAAAATCTCGTCCAAACCGAAGGTACGAAAGACGTTAAATAAACATTTTGAGAGGAAAATATAATTAAGTAAAAGTTATAAAATATATCTGAATTCACTTTTTCTTTTACAGATTCTGTGAAAACACGTAGTAGACATGTCCTTTAAAATCTCGTCCAAATCGGAGTTACGAAAGACGTTAAATAAACATTTTGAAAGGAAAATATAATTATGTAAAAGTTATAAAATATCTCTGAATTCACTTTTTCTTTTACCGATTCTGTGAAAACACTAAGTAGGCGTGTCCTTTAAAATCTCGTCCAAATCGGAGTTACGAAAGACGTTAAATAAACATTTTGAAAGGAAAATATAATTAAGTAAAAGTTATAAAATATCTCTGAATTCACTTTTTCTTTTACCGATTCTTCGAAAACACTAAGTAGGCGTGTCCTGTAAAATTTCGTCAAAACAGAAGTTACGAAAGACGTTAAATAAACATTTTGAGAGGAAAATATAATTAAGTAAAAGTTATAAAACAACAACTTAAAATTCATTTTCCTTTTATTGATTCTTTGAAAACACTTAGTAGGCGTGTCCTTTAAAATCTCGTCCAAACCGAAGTTACGAAAGACGTTAAATAAACATTTTGAGATGAAAATATAATTAAGTAAAAGTTATAAAACAACAACTTAAAATTCATTTTCCTTTTACTGATTCTTTGAAAACAATTAGTAGGCGTGTCCATTAAAATCTCGTCCAAACCGAAGTTACGAAAGACGTTAAATAAACATTTTGAGAGGAAAATATAATTAAGTAAAAGTTATAAAATATCTCTAAATTCACTTTTTCTTTTACCGATTCTGTGAAAACAATTAGTAGGCATTTCCTTTAAAATCTTGTCCAAATCGGAGTTACGAAAGACGTTAAATAAACATTTTGGGAGGAAAATAAAATTATATAAAAGTTATAAAATATCTCCGAATTCACTTTTTCTTTTACCGATTCTTCGAAATCACTTAGTAGGCGTGTCCTTTAAAATTTCGTCCAAACCAAAGTTACGAAAGAAGTTAAATAAACATTTCGGGAGGAAAATATAATTATATAAAAGTTATAAAATATCTCTGAATTCACTTTTTCTTTTACCGATTCTTTGAAAACATTTTGTAGGCATGTCCTTTAAAATCTCGTCCAAACCGAAGTTACGAAAGAAGTTAAATAAACATTTCGGGAGGAAAATATAATTATATAAAAGTCATAAAATATCTCTGAATTCACTTTTTCTTTTACTGATTCTTCGAAAACACTTAGTAGGCGTGTCATTTAAAATTTCGTCCAAACCAAAGTTACGAAAGAAGTTAAATAAATATTTCGGGAGGAAAATATAATTATATAAAAGTTATAAAATATCTCTGAATTCACTTTTTCTTTTACCAATTCTACGAAAACACTTAGCAGGCCTGTCCTTTAAAATCTCGTCCAAACCGAAGGTACGAAAGACGTTAAATAAACATTTTGAGAGGAAAATATAATTAAGTAAAAGTTATAAAATATATCTGAATTCACTTTTTCTTTTACCGATTCTGTGAAAACACTTAGTAGGCATGTCCTTTAAAATCTCGTCCAAATCGGAGTTACGAAAGACGTTAAATAAACATTTTGAAAGGAAAATATAATTAAGTAAAAGTTATAAAATATCTCTGAATTCACTTTTTCTTTTACCGATTCTGTGAAAACACTAAGTAGGCGTGTCCTTTAAAATCTCGTCCAAATCGGAGTTACGAAAGACGTTAAATAAACATTTTGAAAGGAAAATATAATTAAGTAAAAGTTATAAAATATCTCTGAATTCAATTTTTCTTTTACCGATTCTTCGAAAACACTTAGTAGGCGTGTCCTGTAAAATTTCGTCAAAACAGAAGTTACGAAAGACGTTAAATAAACATTTTGAGAGGAAAATATAATTAAGTAAAAGTTATAAAACAACAACTTAAAATTCATTTTCCTTTTATTGATTCTTTGAAAACACTTAGTAGGCGTGTCCTTTAAAATCTCGTCCAAACCGAAGTTACGAAAGACGTTAAATAAACATTTTGAGAGGAAAATATAATTAAGTAAAAGTTATAAAACAACAACTTAAAATTTATTTTCCTTTTACTGATTCTTTGAAAACAATTAGTAGGCGTGTCCTTTAAAATCTCGTCCAAACCGAAGTTACGAAAGACGTTAAATAAACATTTTGAGAGGAAAATATAATTAAGTAAAAGTTATAAAATATCTCTAAATTCACTTTTTCTTTTACCGATTCTGTGAAAACAATTAGTAGGCATTTCCTTTAAAATCTTGTCCAAATCGGAGTTACGAAAGACGTTAAATAAACATTTTGGGAGGAAAATATAATTATATAAAAGTTATAAAATATCTCCGAATTCACTTTTTCTTTTACCGATTCTTCGAAATCACTTAGTAGGCGTGTCCTTTAAAATTTCGTCCAAACCAAAGTTACGAAAGAAGTTAAATAAACATTTCGGGAGGAAAATATAATTATATAAAAGTTATAAAATATCTCTGAATTCACTTTTTCTTTTACCGATTCTTTGAAAATATTTAGTAGGCATGTCCTTTAAAATCTCGTCCAAACCGAAGTTACGAAAGAAGTTAAATAAACATTTCGGGAGGAAAATATAATTATATAAAAGTCATAAAATATCTCTGAATTCACTTTTTCTTTTACTGATTCTTCGAAAACACTTAGTAGGCGTGTCATTTAAAATTTCGTCCAAACCAAAGTTACGAAAGAAGTTAAATAAATATTTCGGGAGGAAAATATAATTATATAAAAGTTATAAAATATCTCTGAATTCACTTTTTCTTTTACCAATTCTACGAAAACACTTAGCAAGCCTGTCCTTTAAAATCTCGTCCAAACCGAAGATACGAAAGACGTTAAATAAACATTTTGAGAGGAAAATATAATTAAGTAAAAGTTATAAAATATATCTGAATTCACTTTTTCTTTTACCGATTCTGTGAAAACACTTAGTAGGCATGTCCTTTAAAATCTCGTCCAAATCGGAGTTACGAAAGACGTTAAATAAACATTTTGAAAGAAAAATATAATTAAGTAAAAGTTATAAAATATCTCTGAATTCACTTTTTCTTTTACCGATTCTGTGAAAACACTAAGTAGGCGTGTCCTTTAAAATCTCGTCCAAATCGGAGTTACGAAAGACGTTAAATAAACATTTTGAAAGGAAAATATAATTAAGTAAAAGTTATAAAATATCTCTGAATTCACTTTTTCTTTTACCGATTCTGTGAAAACACTTAGTAGGCGTGTCCTGTAAAATTTCGTCCAAACAGAAGTTACGAAAGACGTTAAATAAACATTTTGAGAGGAAAATATAATTAAGTAAAAGTTATAAAACAACAACTTAAAATTCATTTTCCTTTTATTGATTCTTTGAAAACACTTAGTAGGCGTGTCCTTTAAAATCTCGTCCAAACCGAAGTTACGAAAGACGTTAAATAAACATTTTGAGAGGAAAATATAATTAAGTAAAAGTTATAAAACAACAACTTAAAATTCATTTTCCTTTTACTGATTCCTTGAAAACAATTAGTAGGCGTGTCCTTTAAAATCTCGTCCAAACCGAAGTTACGAAAGACGTTAAATAAACATTTTGAGAGGAAAATATAATTAAGTAAAAGTTATAAAATATCTCTAAATTCACTTTTTCTTTTACCGATTCTGTGAAAACAATTAGTAGGCATTTCCTTTAAAATCTCGTCCAAATCGGAGTTACGAAAGACGTTAAATAAACATTTTGAAAGGAAAATATAATTAAGTAAAAGTTATAAAATATCTCTGAATTCACTTTTTCTTTTACCGATTCTTCGAAAACACTTAGTAGGCGTGTCCTGTAAAATTTCGTCAAAACAGAAGTTACGAAAGACGTTAAATAAACATTTTGAGAGGAAAATATAATTAAGTAAAAGTTATAAAACAACAACTTAAAATTCATTTTCCTTTTATTGATTCTTTGAAAACACTTAGTAGGCGTGTCCTTTAAAATCTCGTCCAAACCGAAGTTACGAAAGACGTTAAATAAACATTTTGAGAGGAAAATATAATTAAGTAAAAGTTATAAAACAACAACTTAAAATTCATTTTCCTTTTACTGATTCTTTGAAAACAATTAGTAGGCGTGTCCTTTAAAATCTCGTCCAAACCGAAGTTACGAAAGACGTTAAATAAACATTTTGAGAGGAAAATATAATTAAGTAAAAGTTATAAAATATCTCTAAATTCACTTTTTCTTTTACCGATTCTGTGAAAACAATTAGTAGGCATTTCCTTTAAAATCTTGTCCAAATCGGAGTTACGAAAGACGTTAAATAAACATTTTGGGAGGAAAATAAAATTATATAAAAGTTATAAAATATCTCCGAATTCACTTTTTCTTTTACCGATTCTTCGAAATCACTTAGTAGGCGTGTCCTTTAAAATTTCGTCCAAACCAAAGTTACGAAAGAAGTTAAATATACATTTCGGGAGGAAAATATAATTATATAAAAGTTATAAAATATCTCTGAATTCACTTTTTCTTTTACCGATTCTTTGAAAACATTTAGTAGGCATGTCCTTTAAAATCTCGTCCAAACCGAAGTTACGAAAGAAGTTAAATAAACATTTCGGGAGGAAAATATAATTATATAAAAGTCATAAAATATCTCTGAATTCACTTTTTCTTTTACTGATTCTTCGAAAACACTTAGTAGGCGTGTCATTTAAAATTTCGTCCAAACCAAAGTTACGAAAGAAGTTAAATAAATATTTCGGGAGGAAAATATAATTATATAAAAGTTATAAAATATCTCTGAATTCACTTTTTCTTTTACCAATTCTACGAAAACACTTAGCAGGCCTGTCCTTTAAAATCTCGTCCAAACCGAAGATACGAAAGACGTTAAATAAACATTTTGAGAGGAAAATATAATTAAGTAAAAGTTATAAAATATATCTGAATTCACTTTTTCTTTTACCGATTCTGTGAAAACACTAAGTAGGCATGTCCTTTAAAATCTCGTCCAAATCGGAGTTACGAAAGACGTTAAATAAACATTTTGAAAGGAAAATATAATTAAGTAAAAGTTATAAAATATCTCTGAATTCACTTTTTCTTTTACCGATTCTGTGAAAACACTTAGTAGGCGTGTCCTGTAAAATTTCGTCCAAACAGAAGTTACGAAAGACGTTAAATAAACATTTTGAGAGGAAAATATAACTAAGTAAAAGTTATAAAACAACAACTTAAAATTCATTTTCCTTTTATTGATTCTTTGAAAACACTTAGTAGGCGTGTCCTTTAAAATCTCGTCCAAACCGAAGTTACGAAAGACGTTAAATAAACATTTTGAGAGGAAAATATAATTAAGTAAAAGTTATAAAACAACAACTTAAAATTCATTTTCCTTTTACTGATTCCTTGAAAACAATTAGTAGGCGTGTCCTTTAAAATCTCGTCCAAACCGAAGTTACGAAAGACGTTAAATAAACATTTTGAGAGGAAAATATAATTAAGTAAAAGTTATAAAATATCTCTAAATTCACTTTTTCTTTTACCGATTCTGTGAAAAGAATTAGTAGGCATTTCCTTTAAAATCTCGTCCAAATCGGAGTTACGAAAGACGTTAAATAAACATTTTGAAAGGAAAATATAATTAAGTAAAAGTTATAAAATATCTCTGAATTCACTTTTTCTTTTACCGATTCTTCGAAAACACTTAGTAGGCGTGTCCTGTAAAATTTCGTCAAAACAGAAGTTACGAAAGACGTTAAATAAACATTTTGAGAGGAAAATATAATTAAGTAAAAGTTATAAAACAACAACTTAAAATTCATTTTCCTTTTATTGATTCTTTGAAAACACTTAGTAGGCGTGTCCTTTAAAATCTCGTCCAAACCGAAGTTACGAAAGACGTTAAATAAACATTTTGAGAGGAAAATATAATTAAGTAAAAGTTATAAAACAACAACTTAAAATTCATTTTCCTTTTACTGATTCTTTGAAAACAATTAGTAGGCGTGTCCTTTAAAATCTCGTCCAAACCGAAGTTACGAAAGACGTTAAATAAACATTTTGAGAGGAAAATATAATTAAGTAAAAGTTATAAAATATCTCTAAATTCACTTTTTCTTTTACCGATTCTGTGAAAACAATTAGTAGGCATTTCCTTTAAAATCTTGTCCAAATCGGAGTTACGAAAGACGTTAAATAAACATTTTGGGAGGAAAATAAAATTATATAAAAGTTATAAAATATCTCCGAATTCACTTTTTCTTTTACCGATTCTTCGAAATCACTTAGTAGGCGTGTCCTTTAAAATTTCGTCCAAACCAAAGTTACGAAAGAAGTTAAATATACATTTCGGGAGGAAAATATAATTATATAAAAGTTATAAAATATCTCTGAATTCACTTTTTCTTTTACCGATTCTTTGAAAACATTTAGTAGGCATGTCCTTTAAAATCTCGTCCAAACCGAAGTTACGAAAGAAGTTAAATAAACATTTCGGGAGGAAAATATAATTATATAAAAGTCATAAAATATCTCTGAATTCACTTTTTCTTTTACTGATTCTTCGAAAACACTTAGTAGGCGTGTCATTTAAAATTTCGTCCAAACCAAAGTTACGAAAGAAGTTAAATAAATATTTCGGGAGGAAAATATAATTATATAAAAGTTATAAAATATCTCTGAATTCACTTTTTCTTTTACCAATTCTACGAAAACACTTAGCAGGCATGTCCTTTAAAATCTCGTCCAAACCGAAGGTACGAAAGACGTTAAATAAACATTTTGAGAGGAAAATATAATTAAGTAAAAGTTATAAAATATATCTGAATTCACTTTTTCTTTTACAGATTCTGTGAAAACACGTAGTAGACATGTCCTTTAAAATCTCGTCCAAATCGGAGTTACGAAAGACGTTAAATAAACATTTTGAAAGGAAAATATAATTATGTAAAAGTTATAAAATATCTCTGAATTCACTTTTTCTTTTACCGATTCTGTGAAAACACTAAGTAGGCGTGTCCTTTAAAATCTCGTCCAAATCGGAGTTACGAAAGACGTTAAATAAACATTTTGAAAGGAAAATATAATTAAGTAAAAGTTATAAAATATCTCTGAATTCACTTTTTCTTTTACCGATTCTTCGAAAACACTAAGTAGGCGTGTCCTGTAAAATTTCGTCAAAACAGAAGTTACGAAAGACGTTAAATAAACATTTTGAGAGGAAAATATAATTAAGTAAAAGTTATAAAACAACAACTTAAAATTCATTTTCCTTTTATTGATTCTTTGAAAACACTTAGTAGGCGTGTCCTTTAAAATCTCGTCCAAACCGAAGTTACGAAAGACGTTAAATAAACATTTTGAGATGAAAATATAATTAAGTAAAAGTTATAAAACAACAACTTATAATTCATTTTCCTTCTACTGATTCTTTGAAAACAATTAGTAGGCGTGTCCATTAAAATCTCGTCCAAACCGAAGTTACGAAAGACGTTAAATAAACATTTTGAGAGGAAAATATAATTAAGTAAAAGTTATAAAATATCTCTAAATTCACTTTTTCTTTTACCGATTCTGTGAAAACAATTAGTAGGCATTTCCTTTAAAATCTTGTCCAAATCGGAGTTACGAAAGACGTTAAATAAACATTTTGGGAGGAAAATAAAATTATATAAAAGTTATAAAATATCTCCGAATTCACTTTTTCTTTTACCGATTCTTCGAAATCACTTAGTAGGCGTGTCCTTTAAAATTTCGTCCAAACCAAAGTTACGAAAGAAGTTAAATAAACATTTCGGGAGGAAAATATAATTATATAAAAGTTATAAAATATCTCTGAATTCACTTTTTCTTTTACCGATTCTTTGAAAACATTTAGTAGGCATGTCCTTTAAAATCTCGTCCAAACCGAAGTTACGAAAGAAGTTAAATAAACATTTCGGGAGGAAAATATAATTATATAAAAGTCATAAAATATCTCTGAATTCACTTTTTCTTTTACTGATTCTTCGAAAACACTTAGTAGGCGTGTCATTTAAAATTTCGTCCAAACCAAAGTTACGAAAGAAGTTAAATAAATATTTCGGGAGGAAAATATAATTATATAAAAGTTATAAAATATCTCTGAATTCACTTTTTCTTTTACCAATTCTACGAAAACACTTAGCAGGCCTGTCCTTTAAAATCTCGTCCAAACCGAAGGTACGAAAGACGTTAAATAAACATTTTGAGAGGAAAATATAATTAAGTAAAAGTTATAAAATATATCTGAATTCAATTTTTCTTTTACCGATTCTGTGAAAACACTTAGTAGGCACGTCCTTTAAAATCTCGTCCAAATCGGAGTTACGAAAGACGTTAAATAAACATTTTGAAAGGAAAATATAATTAAGTAAAAGTTATAAAATATCTCTGAATTCACTTTTTCTTTTACCGATTCTGTGAAAACACTAAGTAGGCGTGTCCTTTAAAATCTCGTCCAAATCGGAGTTACGAAAGACGTTAAATAAACATTTTGAAAGGAAAATATAATTAAGTAAAAGTTATAAAATATCTCTGAATTCAATTTTTCTTTTACCGATTCTTCGAAAACACTTAGTAGGCGTGTCCTGTAAAATTTCGTCAAAACAGAAGTTACGAAAGAGGTTAAATAAACATTTTGAGAGGAAAATATAATTAAGTAAAAGTTATAAAACAACAACTTAAAATTCATTTTCCTTTTATTGATTCTTTGAAAACACTTAGTAGGCGTGTCCTTTAAAATCTCGTCCAAACCGAAGTTACGAAAGACGTTAAATAAACATTTTGAGAGGAAAATATAATTAAGTAAAAGTTATAAAACAACAACTTAAAATTTATTTTCCTTTTACTGATTCTTTGAAAACAATTAGTAGGCGTGTCCTTTAAAATCTCGTCCAAACCGAAGTTACGAAAGACGTTAAATAAACATTTTGAGAGGAAAATATAATTAAGTAAAAGTTATAAAATATCTCTAAATTCACTTTTTCTTTTACCGATTCTGTGAAAACAATTAGTAGGCATTTCCTTTAAAATCTTGTCCAAATCGGAGTTACGAAAGACGTTAAATAAACATTTTGGGAGGAAAATATAATTATATAAAAGTTATAAAATATCTCCGAATTCACTTTTTCTTTTACCGATTCTTCGAAATCACTTAGTAGGCGTGTCCTTTAAAATTTCGTCCAAACCAAAGTTACGAAAGAAGTTAAATAAACATTTCGGGAGGAAAATATAATTATATAAAAGTTATAAAATATCTCTGAATTCACTTTTTCTTTTACCGATTCTTTGAAAATATTTAGTAGGCATGTCCTTTAAAATCTCGTCCAAACCGAAGTTACGAAAGAAGTTAAATAAACATTTTGGGAGGAAAATATAATTATATAAAAGTCATAAAATATCTCTGAATTCACTTTTTATTTTACTGATTCTTCGAAAACACTTAGTAGGCGTGTCATTTAAAATTTCGTCCAAACCAAAGTTACGAAAGAAGTTAAATAAATATTTCGGGAGGAAAATATAATTATATAAAAGTTATAAAATATCTCTGAATTCACTTTTTCTTTTACCAATTCTACGAAAACACTTAGCAGGCCTGTCCTTTAAAATCTCGTCCAAACCGAAGATACGAAAGACGTTAAATAAACATTTTGAGAGGAAAATATAATTAAGTAAAAGTTATAAAATATATCTGAATTCACTTTTTCTTTTACCGATTCTGTGAAAACACTTAGTAGGCATGTCCTTTAAAATCTCGTCCAAATCGGAGTTACGAAAGACGTTAAATAAACATTTTGAAAGGAAAATATAATTAAGTAAAAGTTATAAAATATCTCTGAATTCACCTTTTCTTTTACCGATTCTGTGAAAACACTAAGTAGGCGTGTCCTTTAAAATCTCGTCCAAATCGGAGTTACGAAAGACGTTAAATAAACATTTTGAAAGGAAAATATAATTAAGTAAAAGTTATAAAATATCTCTGAATTCAATTTTTCTTTTACCGATTCTGTGAAAACACTTAGTAGGCGTGTCCTGTAAAATTTCGTCCAAACAGAAGTTACGAAAGACGTTAAATAAACATTTTCAGAGGAAAATATAATTAAGTAAAAGTTATAAAACAACAACTTAAAATTCATTTTCCTTTTATTGATTCTTTGAAAACACTTAGTAGGCGTGTCCTTTAAAATCTCGTCCAAACCGAAGTTACGAAAGACGTTAAATAAACATTTTGAGAGGAAAATATAATTAAGTAAAAGTTATAAAACAACAACTTAAAATTCATTTTCCTTTTACTGATTCTTTGAAAACAATTAGTAGGCGTGTCCTTTAAAATCTCGTCCAAACCGAAGTTACGAAAGACGTTAAATAAACATTTTGAGAGGAAAATATAATTAAGTAAAAGTTATAAAATATCTCTAAATTCACTTTTTCTTTTACCGATTCTGTGAAAACAATTAGTAGGCATTTCCTTTAAAATCTTGTCCAAATCGGAGTTACGAAAGACGTTAAATAAACATTTTGGGAGGAAAATATAATTATATAAAAGTTATAAAATATCTCCGAATTCACTTTTTCTTTTACCGATTCTTCGAAATCACTTAGTAGGCGTGTCCTTTAAAATTTCGTCCAAACCAAAGTTACGAAAGAAGTTAAATAAACATTTCGGGAGGAAAATATAATTATATAAAAGTTATAAAATATCTCTGAATTCACTTTTTCTTTTACCGATTCTTTGAAAACATTTAGTAGGCATGTCCTTTAAAATCTCGTCCAAACCGAAGTTACGAAAGAAGTTAAATAAACATTTCGGGAGGAAAATATAATTATATAAAAGTCATAAAATATCTCTGAATTCACTTTTTCTTTTACTGATTCTTCGAAAACACTTAGTAGGCGTGTCATTTAAAATTTCGTCCAAACCAAAGTTACGAAAGAAGTTAAATAAATATTTCGGGAGGAAAATATAATTATATAAAAGTTATAAAATATCTCTGAATTCACTTTTTCTTTTACCAATTCTACGAAAACACTTAGCAGGCATGTCCTTTAAAATCTCGTCCAAACCGAAGGTACGAAAGACGTTAAATAAACATTTTGAGAGGAAAATATAATTAAGTAAAAGTTATAAAATATATCTGAATTCACTTTTTCTTTTACCGATTCTGTGAAAACACTTAGTAGGCATGTCCTTTAAAATCTCGTCCAAATCGGAGTTACGAAAGACGTTAAATAAACATTTTGAAAGGAAAATATAATTAAGTAAAAGTTATAAAATATCTCTGAATTCACTTTTTCTTTTACCGATTCTGTGAAAACACTAAGTAGGCGTGTCCTTTAAAATCTCGTCCAAATCGGAGTTACGAAAGACGTTAAATAAACATTTTGAAAGGAAAATATAATTAAGTAAAAGTTATAAAATATCTCTGAATTCACTTTTTCTTTTACCGATTCTTCGAAAACACTTAGTAGGCATGTCCTGTAAAATTTCGTCCAAACAGAAGTTACGAAAGACGTTAAATAAACATTTTGAGAGGAAAATATAATTAAGTAAAAGTTATAAAACAACAACTTAAAATTCATTTTCCTTTTATTAATTCTTTGAAAACACTTAGTAGGCGTGTCCTTTAAAATCTCGTCCAAACCGAAGTTACGAAAGACGTTAAATAAACATTTTGAGAGGAAAATATAATTAAGTAAAAGTTATAAAACAACAACTTAAAATTCATTTTCCTTTTACTGATTCCTTGAAAACAATTAGTAGGCGTGTCCTTTAAAATCTCGTCCAAACCGAAGTTACGAAAGACGTTAAATAAACATTTTGAGAGGAAAATATAATTAAGTAAAAGTTATAAAATATCTCTAAATTCACTTTTTCTTTTACCGATTCTGTGAAAACACTTAGTAGGCATTTCCTTTAAAGTCTTGTCCAAATCGGAGTTACGAAAGGCGTTAAATAAACATTTTTGGAGGAAAATATAATTATATAAAAGTTATAAAATATCTCCAAATTCACTTTTTCTTTTACCGATTCTTCGAAATCACTTAGTAGGTGTGTCCTTTAAAATTTCGTCCAAATCAAAGTTACGAAAGAAGTTAAATAAAAATTTCGGGAGGAAAATATAATTATATAAAAGTTATAAAATATCTCTGAATTCACTTTTTCTTTTACCGATTCTTCGAAAACACTTAGTAGGCGTGTCCTGTAAAATTTCGTCAAAACAGAAGTTACGAAAGACGTTAAATAAACATTTTGAGAGGAAAATATAATTAAGTAAAAGTTATAAAACAACAACTTAAAATTCATTTTCCTTTTACTGATTCTTTGAAAACACTTAGTAGGCGTGTCCTTTAAAATCTCGTCCAAACCGAAGTTACGAAAGACGTTAAATAAACATTTTGAGAGGAAAATATAATTAAGTAAAAGTTATAAAACAACAACTTAAAATTCATTTTCCTTTTACTGATTCTTTGAAAACAATTAGTAGGCGTGTCCTTTAAAATCTCGTCCAAACCGAAGTTACGAAAGAAGTTAAATAAACATTTCGGGAGGAAAATATAATTATATAAAAGTCATAAAATATCTCTGAATTCACTTTTTCTTTTACTGATTCTTCGAAAACACTTACTAGGCGAGTCATTTAAAATTTCGTCCAAACCAAAGTTACGAAAGAAGTTAAATAAATATTTCGGGAGGAAAATATAATTATATAAAAGTTATAAAATATCTCTGAATTCACTTTTTCTTTTACCAATTCTACGAAAACACTTAGCAGGCCTGTCCTTTAAAATCTCGTCCAAACCGAAGGTACGAAAGACGTTAAATAAACATTTTGAGAGGAAAATATAATTAAGTAAAAGTTATAAAATATATCTGAATTCACTTTTTCTTTTACCGATTCTGTGAAAACACTTAGTAGGCATGTCCTTTAAAATCTCGTCCAAATCGGAGTTACGAAAGACGTTAAATAAACATTTTGAAAGGAAAATATAATTAAGTAAAAGTTATAAAATATCTCTGAATTCACTTTTTCTTTTACCGATTTTGTGAAAACACTTAGTAGGCGTGTCCTTTAAAATCTCGTCCAAATCGGAGTTACGAAAGACGTTAAATAAACATTTTGAAAGGAAAATATAATTAAGTAAAAGTTATAAAATATCTCTGAATTCACTTTTTCTTTACCGATTCTATGAAAACACTTAGTAGGCGTGTCTTTTAAAATCTCGTCCAAATCGGAGTAACGAAAGACGTTAAATAAACATTCCGGGAGGAAAATATAATTATATAAAAGTTATAAAATATCTCCGAATTCACTTTTTCTTTTACCGATTCTGTGAAAACACTTAGTAGCATGTCCTTTAAAATCTCGTCCAAATCTGAGGTACAAAAGACGTTAAATAAACATTTTGGGGGGAAAATATAATTAAGTAAAAGTTATAAAATATCTCTGAATTCACTTTTTCTTTTACCGATTCTTCGAAAACACTTAGTAGGCATGTCCTTTAAAATTTCGTCCAAACCGAAGTTACGAAAGACTTTAAATAAACATTTTGAGAGGAAAATATAATTAAGTAAAAGTTATAAAACAACAACTTAAAATTCATTTTCCTTTTACTGATTCTTTGAAAACAATTAGTAGGCGTGTCCTTTAAAATCTCGTCCAAACCGAAGTTACGAAAGACGTTAAATAAACATTTTGAGAGGAAAATATAATTAAGTAAAAGTTATAAAATATCTCTAAATTTACTTTTTCTTTTACCGATTCTGTGAAAACACTTAGTAGGCATTTCCTTTAAAATCTTGTCCAAATCGGAGTTACGAAAGACGTTAAATAAACATTTTGGGAGGAAAATATAATTATATAAAAGTTATAAAATATCTCCGAATTCACTTTTTCTTTTACCGATTCTTCGAAATCACTTAGTAGGTGTGTCCTTTAAAATTTCGTCCAAACCAAAGTTACGAAAGAAGTTAAATAAACATTTCGGGAGGAAAATATAATTATATAAAAGTTATAAAATATCTCTGAATTCACTTTTTCTTTTACCGATTCTTTGAAAACATTTAGTAGGCTTGTCCTTTAAAATCTCGTCCAAACCGAAGTTACGAAAGAAGTTAAATAAACATTTCGGGAGGAAAATATAATTATATAAAAGTCATAAAATATCTCTGAATTCACTTTTTCTTTTACTGATTCTTCGAAAACACTTAGTAGGCGTGTCATTTAAAATTTCGTCCAAACCAAAGTTACGAAAGAAGTTAAATAAATATTTCGGGAGGAAAATATAATTATATAAAAGTTATAAAATATCTCTGAATTCACATTTTCTTTTACCAATTCTACGAAAACACTTAGCAGGCCTGTCCTTTAAAATCTCGTCCAAACCGAAGGTACGAAAGACGTTAAATAAACATTTTGAGAGGAAAATATAATTAAGTAAAAGTTATAAAATATATCTGAATTCACTTTTTCTTTTACCGATTATGTGAAAACACTTAGTAGGCATGTCCTTTAAAATCTCGTCCAAATCGGAGTTACGAAAGACGTTAAATAAACATTTTGAAAGGAAAATATAATTAAGTAAAAGTTATAAAATATCTCTGAATTCACTTTTTCTTTTACCGATTCTGTGAAAACACTTAGTAGGCGTGTCCTTTAAATCTCGTCCAAATCGGAGTTACGAAAGACGTTAAATAAACATTTTGAAAGGAAAATATAATTAAGTAAAAGTTATAAAATATCTCTGAATTCACTTTTTCTTTTACCGATTCTATGAAAGCACTTAGTAGGCGTGTCTTTTAAAATCTCGTCCAAATCGGAGTTACGAATGACGTTAAATAAACATTCCGGGAGGAAAATATAATTATATAAAAGTTATAAAATATCTTCGAATTCACTTTTCCTTTACCGATTCTGTGAAAACACTTAGTAGCATGTCCTTTAAAATCTCGTCCAAATCTGAGGTACAAAAGACGTTAAATAAACATTTTGGGGGGAAAATATAATTAAGTAAAAGTTATAAAACAACAACTTAAAATTCATTTTCCTTTTACTGATTCTTTGAAAACAATTAGTAGGCGTGTCCTTTAAAATCTCGTCCAAACCGAAGTTACGAAAGACGTTAAATAAACATTTTGAGAGGAAAATATAATTAAGTAAAAGTTATAAAATATCTCTAAATTCACTTTTTCTTTTACCGATTCTGTGAAAACACTTAGTAGGCATTTCCTTTAAAATCTTGTCCAAATCGGAGTTACGAAAGACGTTAAATAAACATTTTGGGAGGAAAATATAATTATATAAAAGTTATAAAATATCTCCGAATTCACTTTTTCTTTTACCGATTCTTCGAAATCACTTAGTAGGTGTGTCCTTTAAAATTTCGTCCAAACCAAAGTTACGAAAGAAGTTAAATAAAAATTTCGGGAGGAAAATATAATTATATAAAAGTTATAAAATATCTCTGAATTCACTTTTTCGTTTACCGATTCTTCGAAAACACTTAGTAGGCGTGTCCTGTAAAATTTCGTCAAAACAGAAGTTACGAAAGACGTTAAATAAACCTTTTGAGAGGAAAATATAATTAAGTAAAAGTTATAAAACAACAACTTAAAATTCATTTTCCTTTTAATGATTCTTTGAAAACACTTAGTAGGCGTGTCCTTTAAAATCTCGTCCAAACCGAAGTTACGAAAGACGTTAAATAAACATTTTGGGAGGAAAATATAATTAAGTAAAAGTTATAAAACAACAACTTAAAATTCATTTTCCTTTTACTGATTCTTTGAAAACAATTAGTAGGCGTGTCCTTTAAAATCTTGTCCAAACCGAAGTTACGAAAGACGTTAAATAAACATTTTGAGAGGAAAATATAATTAAGTAAAAGTTATAAAATATCTCTAAATTCACTTTTTCTTTTACCGATTCTGTGAAAACACTTAGTAGGCATTTCCTTTAAAATCTTGTCCAAATCGGAGTTACGAAAGACGTTAAATAAACATTTTGGGAGGAAAATATAATTATATAAAAGTTATAAAATATTTCCGAATTCACTTTTTCTTTATCGATTCTTCGAAATCACTTAGTAGGCGTGTCCTTTAAAATTTCGTCCAAACCAAAGTTACGAAAGAAGTTAAATAAACATTTCGAGAGGAAAATATAATTATATAAAAGTTATAAAATATCTCTGAATTCACTTTTTCTTTTACCGATTCTTTGAAAATATTTAGTAGGCATGTCCTTTAAAATCTCGTCCAAACCGAAGTTACGAAAGAAGTTAAATAAACATTTCGGGAGGAAAATATAATTATATAAAAGTTATAAAATATCTCTGAATTCACATTTTCTTTTACCAATTCTACGAAAACACTTAGCAGGCCTGTCCTTTAAAATCTCGTCCAAACCGAAGGTACGAAAGACGTTAAATAAACATTTTGAGAGGAAAATATAATTAAGTAAAAGTTATAAAATATATCTGAATTCACTTTTTCTTTTACCGATTCTGTGAAAACACTTAGTAGGCATGTCCTTTAAAATCTCGTCCAAATCGGAGTTACGAAAGACGTTAAATAAACATTTTGAAAGGAAAATATAATTAAGTAAAAGTTATAAAATATCTCTGAATTCACTTTTTCTTTTACCGATTCTGTGAAAACACTTAGTAGGCGTGTCCTTTAAAATCTCGTCCAAATCGGAGTTACGAAAGACGTTAAATAAACATTTTGAAAGGAAAATATAATTAAGTAAAAGTTATAAAATATCTCTGAATTCACTTTTTCTTTTACCGATTCTATGAAAACACTTAGTAGGCGTGTCTTTTAAAATCTCGTCCAAATCGGAGTTACGAATGACGTTAAATAAACATTCCGGGAGGAAAATATAATTATATAAAAGTTATAAAATATCTTCGAATTCACTTTTTCTTTTACCGATTCTGTGAAAACACTTAGTAGCATGTCCTTTAAAATCTCGTCCAAATCTGAGGTACAAAAGACGTTAAATAAACATTTTGGGGGGAAAATATAATTAAGTAAAAGTTATAAAACAACAACTTAAAATTCATTTTCCTTTTACTGATTCTTTGAAAACAATTAGTAGGCGTGTCCTTTAAAATCTCGTCCAAACCGAAGTTACGAAAGACGTTAAATAAACATTTTGAGAGGAAAATATAATTAAGTAAAAGTTATAAAATATCTCTAAATTCACTTTTTCTTTTACCGATTCTGTGAAAACACTTAGTAGGCATTTCCTTTAAAATCTTGTCCAAATCGGAGTTACGAAAGACGTTAAATAAACATTTTGGGAGGAAAATATAATTATATTAAAGTTATAAAATATCTCCGAATTCACTTTTTCTTTTACCGATTCTTCGAAATCACTTAGTAGGTGTGTCCTTTAAAATTTCGTCCAAACCAAAGTTACGAAAGAAGTTAAATAAAAATTTCGGGAGGAAAATATAATTATATAAAAGTTATAAAATATCTCTGAATTCACTTTTTCTTTTACCAATTCTACGAAAACACTTAGCAGGCCTGTCCTTTAAAATCTCGTCCAAACCGAAGGTACGAAAGACGTTAAATAAACATTTTGAGAGGAAAATATAATTAAGTAAAAGTTATAAAATATATCTGAATTCACTTTTTCTTTTACCGATTCTGTGAAAACACTTAGTAGGCATGTCCTTTAAAATCTCGTCCAAATCGGAGTTACGAAAGACGTTAAATAAACATTTTGAAAGGAAAATATAATTAAGTAAAAGTTATAAAATATCTCTGAATTCACTTTTTCTTTTACCGATTTTGTGAAAACACTTAGTAGGCGTGTCCTTTAAAATCTCGTCCAAATCGGAGTTACGAAAGACGTTAAATAAACATTTTGAAAGGAAAATATAATTAAGTAAAAGTTATAAAATATCTCTGAATTCACTTTTTCTTTACCGATTCTATGAAAACACTTAGTAGGCGTGTCTTTTAAAATCTCGTCCAAATCGGAGTAACGAAAGACGTTAAATAAACATTCCGGGAGGAAAATATAATTATATAAAAGTTATAAAATATCTCCGAATTCACTTTTTCTTTTACCGATTCTGTGAAAACACTTAGTAGCATGTCCTTTAAAATCTCGTCCAAATCTGAGGTACAAAAGACGTTAAATAAACATTTTGGGGGGAAAATATAATTAAGTAAAAGTTATAAAATATCTCTGAATTCACTTTTTCTTTTACCGATTCTTCGAAAACACTTAGTAGGCATGTCCTTTAAAATTTCGTCCAAACCGAAGTTACGAAAGACTTTAAATAAACATTTTGAGAGGAAAATATAATTAAGTAAAAGTTATAAAACAACAACTTAAAATTCATTTTCCTTTTACTGATTCTTTGAAAACAATTAGTAGGCGTGTCCTTTAAAATCTCGTCCAAACCGAAGTTACGAAAGACGTTAAATAAACATTTTGAGAGGAAAATATAATTAAGTAAAAGTTATAAAATATCTCTAAATTCACTTTTTCTTTTACCGATTCTGTGAAAACACTTAGTAGGCATTTCCTTTAAAATCTTGTCCAAATCGGAGTTACGAAAGACGTTAAATAAACATTTTGGGAGGAAAATATAATTATATAAAAGTTATAAAATATCTCCGAATTCACTTTTTCTTTTACCGATTCTTCGAAATCACTTAGTAGGTGTGTCCTTTAAAATTTCGTCCAAACCAAAGTTACGAAAGAAGTTAAATAAACATTTCGGGAGGAAAATATAATTATATAAAAGTTATAAAATATCTCTGAATTCACTTTTTCTTTTACCGATTCTTTGAAAACATTTAGTAGGCTTGTCCTTTAAAATCTCGTCCAAACCGAAGTTACGAAAGAAGTTAAATAAACATTTCGGGAGGAAAATATAATTATATAAAAGTCATAAAATATCTCTGAATTCACTTTTTCTTTTACTGATTCTTCGAAAACACTTAGTAGGCGTGTCATTTAAAATTTCGTCCAAACCAAAGTTACGAAAAAAGTTAAATAAATATTTCGGGAGGAAAATATAATTATATAAAAGTTATAAAATATCTCTGAATTCACATTTTCTTTTACCAATTCTACGAAAACACTTAGCAGGCCTGTCCTTTAAAATCTCGTCCAAACCGAAGGTACGAAAGACGTTAAATAAACATTTTGAGAGGAAAATATAATTAAGTAAAAGTTATAAAATATATCTGAATTCACTTTTTCTTTTACCGATTCTGTGAAAACACTTAGTAGGCATGTCCTTTAAAATCTCGTCCAAATCGGAGTTACGAAAGACGTTAAATAAACATTTTGAAAGGAAAATATAATTAAGTAAAAGTTATAAAATATCTCTGAATTCACTTTTTCTTTTACCGATTCTGTGAAAACACTTAGTAGGCGTGTCCTTTAAATCTCGTCCAAATCGGAGTTACGAAAGACGTTAAATAAACATTTTGAAAGGAAAATATAATTAAGTAAAAGTTATAAAATATCTCTGAATTCACTTTTTCTTTTACCGATTCTATGAAAGCACTTAGTAGGCGTGTCTTTTAAAATCTCGTCCAAATCGGAGTTACGAATGACGTTAAATAAACATTCCGGGAGGAAAATATAATTATATAAAAGTTATAAAATATCTTCGAATTCACTTTTCCTTTACCGATTCTGTGAAAACACTTAGTAGCATGTCCTTTAAAATCTCGTCCAAATCTGAGGTACAAAAGACGTTAAATAAACATTTTGGGGGGAAAATATAATTAAGTAAAAGTTATAAAACAACAACTTAAAATTCATTTTCCTTTTACTGATTCTTTGAAAACAATTAGTAGGCGTGTCCTTTAAAATCTCGTCCAAACCGAAGTTACGAAAGACGTTAAATAAACATTTTGAGAGGAAAATATAATTAAGTAAAAGTTATAAAATATCTCTAAATTCACTTTTTCTTTTACCGATTCTGTGAAAACACTTAGTAGGCATTTCCTTTAAAATCTTGTCCAAATCGGAGTTACGAAAGACGTTAAATAAACATTTTGGGAGGAAAATATAATTATATAAAAGTTATAAAATATCTCCGAATTCACTTTTTCTTTTACCGATTCTTCGAAATCACTTAGTAGGTGTGTCCTTTAAAATTTCGTCCAAACCAAAGTTACGAAAGAAGTTAAATAAAAATTTCGGGAGGAAAATATAATTATATAAAAGTTATAAAATATCTCTGAATTCACTTTTTCGTTTACCGATTCTTCGAAAACACTTAGTAGGCGTGTCCTGTAAAATTTCGTCAAAACAGAAGTTACGAAAGACGTTAAATAAACCTTTTGAGAGGAAAATATAATTAAGTAAAAGTTATAAAACAACAACTTAAAATTCATTTTCCTTTTAATGATTCTTTGAAAACACTTAGTAGGCGTGTCCTTTAAAATCTCGTCCAAACCGAAGTTACGAAAGACGTTAAATAAACATTTTGGGAGGAAAATATAATTAAGTAAAAGTTATAAAACAACAACTTAAAATTCATTTTCCTTTTACTGATTCTTTGAAAACAATTAGTAGGCGTGTCCTTTAAAATCTTGTCCAAACCGAAGTTACGAAAGACGTTAAATAAACATTTTGAGAGGAAAATATAATTAAGTAAAAGTTATAAAATATCTCTAAATTCACTTTTTCTTTTACCGATTCTGTGAAAACACTTAGTAGGCATTTCCTTTAAAATCTTGTCCAAATCGGAGTTACGAAAGACGTTAAATAAACATTTTGGGAGGAAAATATAATTATATAAAAGTTATAAAATATTTCCGAATTCACTTTTTCTTTATCGATTCTTCGAAATCACTTAGTAGGCATGTCCTTTAAAATTTCGTCCAAACCAAAGTTACGAAAGAAGTTAAATAAACATTTCGAGAGGAAAATATAATTATATAAAAGTTATAAAATATCTCTGAATTCACTTTTTCTTTTACCGATTCTTTGAAAATATTTAGTAGGCATGTCCTTTAAAATCTCGTCCAAACCGAAGTTACGAAAGAAGTTAAATAAACATTTCGGGAGGAAAATATAATTATATAAAAGTTATAAAATATCTCTGAATTCACATTTTCTTTTACCAATTCTACGAAAACACTTAGCAGGCCTGTCCTTTAAAATCTCGTCCAAACCGAAGGTACGAAAGACGTTAAATAAACATTTTGAGAGGAAAATATAATTAAGTAAAAGTTATAAAATATATCTGAATTCACTTTTTCTTTTACCGATTCTGTGAAAACACTTAGTAGGCATGTCCTTTAAAATCTCGTCCAAATCGGAGTTACGAAAGACGTTAAATAAACATTTTGAAAGGAAAATATAATTAAGTAAAAGTTATAAAATATCTCTGAATTCACTTTTTCTTTTACCGATTCTGTGAAAACACTTAGTAGGCGTGTCCTTTAAAATCTCGTCCAAATCGGAGTTACGAAAGACGTTAAATAAACATTTTGAAAGGAAAATATAATTAAGTAAAAGTTATAAAATATCTCTGAATTCACTTTTTCTTTTACCGATTCTATGAAAACACTTAGTAGGCGTGTCTTTTAAAATCTCGTCCAAATCGGAGTTACGAATGACGTTAAATAAACATTCCGGGAGGAAAATATAATTATATAAAAGTTATAAAATATCTTCGAATTCACTTTTTCTTTTACCGATTCTGTGAAAACACTTAGTAGCATGTCCTTTAAAATCTCGTCCAAATCTGAGGTACAAAAGACGTTAAATAAACATTTTGGGGGGAAAATATAATTAAGTAAAAGTTATAAAACAACAACTTAAAATTCATTTTCCTTTTACTGATTCTTTGAAAACAATTAGTAGGCGTGTCCTTTAAAATCTCGTCCAAACCGAAGTTACGAAAGACGTTAAATAAACATTTTGAGAGGAAAATATAATTAAGTAAAAGTTATAAAATATCTCTAAATTCACTTTTTCTTTTACCGATTCTGTGAAAACACTTAGTAGGCATTTCCTTTAAAATCTTGTCCAAATCGGAGTTACGAAAGACGTTAAATAAACATTTTGGGAGGAAAATATAATTATATTAAAGTTATAAAATATCTCCGAATTCACTTTTTCTTTTACCGATTCTTCGAAATCACTTAGTAGGTGTGTCCTTTAAAATTTCGTCCAAACCAAAGTTACGAAAGAAGTTAAATAAAAATTTCGGGAGGAAAATATAATTATATAAAAGTTATAAAATATCTCTGAATTCACTTTTTCGTTTACCGATTCTTCGAAAACACTTAGTAGGCGTGTCCTGTAAAATTTCGTCAAAACAGAAGTTACGAAAGACGTTAAATAAACCTTTTGAGAGGAAGATATAATTAAGTAAAAGTTATAAAACAAGAACTTAAAATTCATTTTCCTTTTAATGATTCTTTGAAAACACTTAGTAGGCGTGTCCTTTAAAATCTCGTCCAAATCGAAGTTACGAAAGACGTTAAATAAACATTTTGGGAGGAAAATATAATTAAGTAAAAGTTATAAAACAACAACTTAAAATTCATTTTCCTTTTACTGATTCTTTGAAAACAATTAGTAGGCGTGTCCTTTAAAATCTTGTCCAAACCGAAGTTACGAAAGACGTTAAATAAACATTTTGAGAGGAAAATATAATTAAGTAAAAGTTATAAAATATCTCTAAATTCACTTTTTCTTTTACCGATTCTGTGAAAACACTTAGTAGGCATTTCCTTTAAAATCTTGTCCAAATCGGAGTTACGAAAGACGTTAGATAAACATTTTGGGAGGAAAATATAATTATATAAAAGTTATAAAATATTTCCGAATTCACTTTTTCTTTATCGATTCTTCGAAATCACTTAGTAGGCGTGTCCTTTAAAATTTCGTCCAAACCAAAGTTACGAAAGAAGTTAAATAAACATTTCGAGAGGAAAATATAATTATATAAAAGTTATAAAATATCTCTGAATTCACTTTTTCGTTTACCGATTCTTCGAAAACACTTAGTAGGCGTGTCCTGTAAAATTTCGTCAAAACAGAAGTTACGAAAGACGTTAAATAAACCTTTTGAGAGGAAAATATAATTAAGTAAAAGTTATAAAACAACAACTTAAAATTCATTTTCCTTTTAATGATTCTTTGAAAACACTTAGTAGGCGTGTCCTTTAAAATCTCGTCCAAACCGAAGTTACGAAAGACGTTAAATAAACATTTTGGGAGGAAAATATAATTAAGTAAAAGTTATAAAACAACAACTTAAAATTCATTTTCCTTTTACTGATTCTTTGAAAACAATTAGTAGGCGTGTCCTTTAAAATCTTGTCCAAACCGAAGTTACGAAAGACGTTAAATAAACATTTTGAGAGGAAAATATAATTAAGTAAAAGTTATAAAATATCTCTAAATTCACTTTTTCTTTTACCGATTCTGTGAAAACACTTAGTAGGCATTTCCTTTAAAATCTTGTCCAAATCGGAGTTACGAAAGACGTTAAATAAACATTTTGGGAGGAAAATATAATTATATAAAAGTTATAAAATATTTCCGAATTCACTTTTTCTTTATCGATTCTTCGAAATCACTTAGTAGGCGTGTCCTTTAAAATTTCGTCCAAACCAAAGTTACGAAAGAAGTTAAATAAACATTTCGAGAGGAAAATATAATTATATAAAAGTTATAAAATATCTCTGAATTCACTTTTTCTTTTACCGATTCTTTGAAAATATTTAGTAGGCATGTCCTTTAAAATCTCGTCCAAACCGAAGTTACGAAAGAAGTTAAATAAACATTTCGGGAGGAAAATATAATTATATAAAAGTTATAAAATATCTCTGAATTCACATTTTCTTTTACCAATTCTACGAAAACACTTAGCAGGCCTGTCCTTTAAAATCTCGTCCAAACCGAAGGTACGAAAGACGTTAAATAAACATTTTGAGAGGAAAATATAATTAAGTAAAAGTTATAAAATATATCTGAATTCACTTTTTCTTTTACCGATTCTGTGAAAACACTTAGTAGGCATGTCCTTTAAAATCTCGTCCAAATCGGAGTTACGAAAGACGTTAAATAAACATTTTGAAAGGAAAATATAATTAAGTAAAAGTTATAAAATATCTCTGAATTCACTTTTTCTTTTACCGATTCTGTGAAAACACTTAGTAGGCGTGTCCTTTAAAATCTCGTCCAAATCGGAGTTACGAAAGACGTTAAATAAACATTTTGAAAGGAAAATATAATTAAGTAAAAGTTATAAAATATCTCTGAATTCACTTTTTCTTTTACCGATTCTATGAAAACACTTAGTAGGCGTGTCTTTTAAAATCTCGTCCAAATCGGAGTTACGAATGACGTTAAATAAACATTCCGGGAGGAAAATATAATTATATAAAAGTTATAAAATATCTTCGAATTCACTTTTTCTTTTACCGATTCTGTGAAAACACTTAGTAGCATGTCCTTTAAAATCTCGTCCAAATCTGAGGTACAAAAGACGTTAAATAAACATTTTGGGGGGAAAATATAATTAAGTAAAAGTTATAAAACAACAACTTAAAATTCATTTTCCTTTTACTGATTCTTTGAAAACAATTAGTAGGCGTGTCCTTTAAAATCTCGTCCAAACCGAAGTTACGAAAGACGTTAAATAAACATTTTGAGAGGAAAATATAATTAAGTAAAAGTTATAAAATATCTCTAAATTCACTTTTTCTTTTACCGATTCTGTGAAAACACTTAGTAGGCATTTCCTTTAAAATCTTGTCCAAATCGGAGTTACGAAAGACGTTACATAAACATTTTGGGAGGAAAATATAATTATATTAAAGTTATAAAATATCTCCGAATTCACTTTTTCTTTTACCGATTCTTCGAAATCACTTAGTAGGTGTGTCCTTTAAAATTTCGTCCAAACCAAAGTTACGAAAGAAGTTAAATAAAAATTTCGGGAGGAAAATATAATTATATAAAAGTTATAAAATATCTCTGAATTCACTTTTTCGTTTACCGATTCTTCGAAAACACTTAGTAGGCGTGTCCTGTAAAATTTCGTCAAAACAGAAGTTACGAAAGACGTTAAATAAACCTTTTGAGAGGAAGATATAATTAAGTAAAAGTTATAAAACAACAACTTAAAATTCATTTTCCTTTTAATGATTCTTTGAAAACACTTAGTAGGCGTGTCCTTTAAAATCTCGTCCAAATCGAAGTTACGAAAGACGTTAAATAAACATTTTGGGAGGAAAATATAATTAAGTAAAAGTTATAAAACAACAACTTAAAATTCATTTTCCTTTTACTGATTCTTTGAAAACAATTAGTAGGCGTGTCCTTTAAAATCTTGTCCAAACCGAAGTTACGAAAGACGTTAAATAAACATTTTGAGAGGAAAATATAATTAAGTAAAAGTTATAAAATATCTCTAAATTCACTTTTTCTTTTACCGATTCTGTGAAAACACTTAGTAGGCATTTCCTTTAAAATCTTGTCCAAATCGGAGTTACGAAAGACGTTAGATAAACATTTTGGGAGGAAAATATAATTATATAAAAGTTATAAAATATTTCCGAATTCACTTTTTCTTTATCGATTCTTCGAAATCACTTAGTAGGCGTGTCCTTTAAAATTTCGTCCAAACCAAAGTTACGAAAGAAGTTAAATAAACATTTCGAGAGGAAAATATAATTATATAAAAGTTATAAAATATCTCTGAATTCACTTTTTCTTTTACCGATTCTTTGAAAACATTTAGTAGGCATGTCCTTTAAAATCTCGTCCAAACCGAAGTTACGAAAGAAGTTAAATAAACATTTCGGGAGGAAAATATAATTATATAAAAGTCATAAAATATCTCTGAATTCAATTTTTCTTTTACTGATTCTTCGAAAACACTTAGTAGGCGTGTCATTTAAAATTTCGTCCAAACCGAAGTTACGAAAGACGTTAAATAAACATTTTGAGAGGAAAATATAATTAAGTAAAAGTTATAAAACAACAACTTAAAATTCATTTTCCTTTTAGTGATTCTTTGAAAACAATTAGCAGGCCTGTCCTTTAAAATCTCGTCCAAACCGAAGGTACGAAAGACGTTAAATAAACATTTTGAGAGGAAAATATAATTAAGTAAAAGTTATAAAATATATCTGAATTCACTTTTTTTTTACCGATTCCGTGAAAACACTTAGTAGGCATGTCCTTTAAAATCTCGTCCAAATCGGAGTTACGAAAGATGTTAAATAAACATTTTGAAAGGAAAATATAATTAAGTAAAAGTTATAAAATATATCTGAATTCACTTTTTCTTTTACCGATTCTGTGAAAACACTTAGTAGGCATGTCCTTTAAAATCTCGTCCAAATCGGAGTTACGAAAGACGTTAAATAAACATTTTGAAAGGAAAATATAATTAAGTAAAAGTTATAAAATATCTCTGAATTCACTTTTTCTTTTACCGATTCTGTGAAAACACTTAGTAGGCGTGTCCTTTAAAATCTCGTCCAAATCGGAGTTACGAAAGACGTTAAATAAACATTTTGAAAGGAAAATATAATTAAGTAAAAGTTATAAAATATCTCTGAATTCACTTTTTCTTTTACCGATTCTATGAAAACACTTAGTAGGCGTGTCTTTTAAAATCTCGTCCAAATCGGAGTTACGAATGACGTTAAATAAACATTCCGGGAGGAAAATATAATTATATAAAAATTATAAAATATCTTCGAATTCACTTTTTCTTTTACCGATTCTGTGAAAACACTTAGTAGCATGTCCTTTAAAATCTCGTCCAAATCTGAGGTACAAAAGACGTTAAATAAACATTTTGGGGGGAAAATATAATTAAGTAAAAGTTATAAAACAACAACTTAAAATTCATTTTCCTTTTACTGATTCTTTGAAAACAATTAGTAGGCGTGTCCTTTAAAATCTCGTCCAAACCGAAGTTACGAAAGACGTTAAATAAACATTTTGAGAGGAAAATATAATTAAGTAAAAGTTATAAAATATCTCTAAATTCACTTTTTCTTTTACCGATTCTGTGAAAACACTTAGTAGGCATTTCCTTTAAAATCTTGTCCAAATCGGAGTTACGAAAGACGTTAAATAAACATTTTGGGAGGAAAATATAATTATATAAAAGTTATAAAATATCTCCGAATTCACTTTTTCTTTTACCGATTCTTCGAAATCACTTAGTAGGTGTGTCCTTTAAAATTTCGTCCAAACCAAAGTTACGAAAGAAGTTAAATAAAAATTTCGGGAGGAAAATATAATTATATAAAAGTTATAAAATATCTCTGAATTCACTTTTTCGTTTACCGATTCTTCGAAAACACTTAGTAGGCGTGTCCTGTAAAATTTCGTCAAAACAGAAGTTACGAAAGACGTTAAATAAACCTTTTGAGAGGAAGATATAATTAAGTAAAAGTTATAAAACAACAACTTAAAATTCATTTTCCTTTTAATGATTCTTTGAAAACACTTAGTAGGCGTGTCCTTTAAAATCTCGTCCAAATCGAAGTTACGAAAGACGTTAAATAAACATTTTGGGAGGAAAATATAATTAAGTAAAAGTTATAAAACAACAACTTAAAATTCATTTTCCTTTTACTGATTCTTTGAAAACAATTAGTAGGCGTGTCCTTTAAAATCTTGTCCAAACCGAAGTTACGAAAGACGTTAAATAAACATTTTGAGAGGAAAATATAATTAAGTAAAAGTTATAAAATATCTCTAAATTCACTTTTTCTTTTACCGATTCTGTGAAAACACTTAGTAGGCATTTCCTTTAAAATCTTGTCCAAATCGGAGTTACGAAAGACGTTAAATAAACATTTTGGGAGGAAAATATAATTATATAAAAGTTATAAAATATTTCCGAATTCACTTTTTCTTTATCGATTCTTCGAAATCACTTAGTAGGCGTGTCCTTTAAAATTTCGTCCAAACCAAAGTTACGAAAGAAGTTAAATAAACATTTCGAGAGGAAAATATAATTATATAAAAGTTATAAAATATCTCTGAATTCACTTTTTCTTTTACCGATTCTTTGAAAACATTTAGTAGGCATGTCCTTTAAAATCTCGTCCAAACCGAAGTTACGAAAGAAGTTAAATAAACATTTCGGGAGGAAAATATAATTATATAAAAGTCATAAAATATCTCTGAATTCAATTTTTCTTTTACTGATTCTTCGAAAACACTTAGTAGGCGTGTCATTTAAAATTTCGTCCAAACCGAAGTTACGAAAGACGTTAAATAAACATTTTGAGAGGAAAATATAATTAAGTAAAAGTTATAAAATATCTCTGAATTCACTTTTTCTTTTACCGATTCTATGAAAACACTTAGTAGGCGTGTCTTTTAAAATCTCGTCCAAATCGGAGTTACGAATGACGTTAAATAAACATTCCGGGAGGAAAATATAATTATATAAAAGTTATAAAATATCTTCGAATTCACTTTTTCTTTTACCGATTCTGTGAAAACACTTAGTAGCATGTCCTTTAAAATCTCGTCCAAATCTGAGGTACAAAAGACGTTAAATAAACATTTTGGGGGGAAAATATAATTAAGTAAAAGTTATAAAACAACAACTTAAAATTCATTTTCCTTTTACTGATTCTTTGAAAACAATTAGTAGGCGTGTCCTTTAAAATCTCGTCCAAACCGAAGTTACGAAAGACGTTAAATAAACATTTTGAGAGGAAAATATAATTAAGTAAAAGTTATAAAATATCTCTAAATTCACTTTTTCTTTTACCGATTCTGTGAAAACACTTAGTAGGCATTTCCTTTAAAATCTTGTCCAAATCGGAGTTACGAAAGACGTTAAATAAACATTTTGGGAGGAAAATATAATTATATAAAAGTTATAAAATATCTCCGAATTCACTTTTTCTTTTACCGATTCTTCGAAATCACTTAGTAGGTGTGTCCTTTAAAATTTCGTCCAAACCAAAGTTACGAAAGAAGTTAAATAAAAATTTCGGGAGGAAAATATAATTATATAAAAGTTATAAAATATCTCTGAATTCACTTTTTCGTTTACCGATTCTTCGAAAACACTTAGTAGGCGTGTCCTGTAAAATTTCGTCAAAACAGAAGTTACGAAAGACGTTAAATAAACCTTTTGAGAGGAAGATATAATTAAGTAAAAGTTATAAAACAACAACTTAAAATTCATTTTCCTTTTAATGATTCTTTGAAAACACTTAGTAGGCGTGTCCTTTAAAATCTCGTCCAAATCGAAGTTACGAAAGACGTTAAATAAACATTTTGGGAGGAAAATATAATTAAGTAAAAGTTATAAAACAACAACTTAAAATTCATTTTCCTTTTACTGATTCTTTGAAAACAATTAGTAGGCGTGTCCTTTAAAATCTTGTCCAAACCGAAGTTACGAAAGACGTTAAATAAACATTTTGAGAGGAAAATATAATTAAGTAAAAGTTATAAAATATCTCTAAATTCACTTTTTCTTTTACCGATTCTGTGAAAACACTTAGTAGGCATTTCCTTTAAAATCTTGTCCAAATCGGAGTTACGAAAGACGTTAAATAAACATTTTGGGAGGAAAATATAATTATATAAAAGTTATAAAATATTTCCGAATTCACTTTTTCTTTATCGATTCTTCGAAATCACTTAGTAGGCGTGTCCTTTAAAATTTCGTCCAAACCAAAGTTACGAAAGAAGTTAAATAAACATTTCGAGAGGAAAATATAATTATATAAAAGTTATAAAATATCTCTGAATTCACTTTTTCTTTTACCGATTCTTTGAAAACATTTAGTAGGCATGTCCTTTAAAATCTCGTCCAAACCGAAGTTACGAAAGAAGTTAAATAAACATTTCGGGAGGAAAATATAATTATATAAAAGTCATAAAATATCTCTGAATTCAATTTTTCTTTTACTGATTCTTCGAAAACACTTAGTAGGCGTGTCATTTAAAATTTCGTCCAAACCGAAGTTACGAAAGACGTTAAATAAACATTTTGAGAGGAAAATATAATTAAGTAAAAGTTATAAAACAACAACTTAAAATTCATTTTCCTTTTAGTGATTCTTTGAAAACAATTAGCAGGCCTGTCCTTTAAAATCTCGTCCAAACCGAAGGTACGAAAGACGTTAAATAAACATTTTGAGAGGAAAATATAATTAAGTAAAAGTTATAAAATATATCTGAATTCACTTTTTTTTTACCGATTCCGTGAAAACACTTAGTAGGCATGTCCTTTAAAATCTCGTCCAAATCGGAGTTACGAAAGATGTTAAATAAACATTTTGAAAGGAAAATATAATTATGTAAAAGTTATAAAATATCTCTGAATTCACTTTTTCTTTTACCGATTCTATGAAAACACTTAGTAGGCGTGTCTTTTAAAATCTCGTCCAAATCGGAGTTACGAAAGACGTTAAATAAACATTTCGGGAGGAAAATATAATTTTATAAAAGTTATAAAATATCTCCGAATTCACTTTTTCTTTTACCGATTCTGTGAAAACACTTAGTAGCATGTCCTTTAAAATCTCGTCCAAATCGGAGTTACGAAAGACGTTAAATAAACATTTTGAAAGGAACATATAATTAAGTAAAAGTTATAAAATATCTCTGAATTCACTTTTTCTTTTACCGATTATTCGAAAACACTTAGTAGGCGTGTCCTGTAAAATTTCGTCCAAACAGAAGTTACGAAAGACGTTAAATAAACATTTTGAGAGGAAAATATAATTAAGTAAAAGTTATAAAACAACAACTTAAAATTCATTTTCCTTTTATTGATTCTTTGAAAACACTTAGTAGGCGTGTCCTTTAAAATCTCGTCCAAACCTAAGTTACGAAAGACGTTAAATAAACATTTTGAGAGGAAAATATAATTAAGTAAAAGTTATAAAACAACAACTTAAAATTCATTTTCCTTTTACTGATTCCTTGAAAACAATTAGTAGGCGTGTCCTTTAAAATCTCGTCCAAACCGAAGTTACGAAAGACGTTAAATAAACATTTTGAGAGGAAAATATAATTAAGAAAAAGTTATAAAATATCTCTGAATTCACTTTTTCTTTTACCGATTCTATGAAAACACTTAGTAGGCGTGTCTTTTAAAATCTCGTCCAAATCGGAGTTACGAAAGACGTTAAATAAACATTCCGGGAGGAAAATATAATTATATAAAAGTTATAAAATATCTCCGAATTCACTTTTTCTTTTACCGATTCTGTGAAAACACTTAGTAGCATGTCCTTTAAAATCTCGTCCAAATCTGAGGTACAAAAGACGTTAAATAAACATTTTGGGGGGAAAATATAATTAAGTAAAAGTTATAAAATATCTCTGAATTCACTTTTTCTTTTACCGATTCTTTGAAAACACTTAGTAGGCATGTCCTTTAAAATTTCGTCCAAACCGAAGTTACGAAAGACGTTAAATAAACATTTTGAGAGGAAAATATAATTAAGTAAACGTTATAAAACAACAACTTAAAATTCATTTTCCTTTTACTGATTCTTTGAAAACAATTAGTAGGCGTGACCTTTAAAATCTCGTCCAAACCGAAGTTACGAAAGACGTTAAATAAACATTTTGAGAGGAAAATATAATTAAGTAAAAGTTATAAAATATCTCTAAATTCACTTTTTCTTTTACCGATTCTGTGAAAACACTTAGTAGGCATTTCCTTTAAAATCTTGTCCAAATCGGAGTTACGAAAGACGTTAAATAAACATTTTGGGAGGAAAATATAATTATATAAAAGTTATAAAATATCTCCGAATTCACTTTTTCTTTTACCGATTCTTCGAAATCACTTAGTAGGTGTGTCCTTTAAAATTTCGTCTAAACCAAAGTTACGAAAGAAGTTAAATAAAAATTTCGGGAGGAAAATATAATTATATAAAAGTTATAAAATATCTCTGAATTCACTTTTTCTTTTACCGATTCTTCGAAAACACTTAGTAGGCGTGTCCTGTAAAATTTCGTCAAAACAGAAGTTACGAAAGACGTTAAATAAACATTTTGAGAGGAAAATATAATTAAGTAAAAGTTATAAAACAACAACTTAAAATTCATTTTCCTTTTATTGATTCTTTGAAAACACTTAGTAGGCGTGTCCTTTAAAATCTCGTCCAAACCGAAGTTACGAAAGACGTTAAATAAACATTTTGGGAGGAAAATATAATTAAGTAAAAGTTATAAAACAACAACTTAAAATTCATTTTCCTTTTACTGATTCTTTGAAAACAATTAGTAGGCGTGTCCTTTAAAATCTTGTCCAAACCGAAGTTACGAAAGACGTTAAATAAACATTTTGAGAGGAAAATATAATTAAGTAAAAGTTATAAAATATCTCTAAATTCACTTTTTCTTTTACTGATTCTTCGAAAACACTTAGTAGGCGAGTCATTTAAAATTTCGTCCAAACCAAAGTTACGAAAGAAGTTAAATAAATATTTCGGGAGGAAAATATAATTATATAAAAGTTATAAAATATCTCTGAATTCACTTTTTCTTTTACCAATTCTACGAAAACACTTAGCAGGCCTGTCCTTTAAAATCTCGTCCAAACCGAAGGTACGAAAGACGTTAAATAAACATTTTGAGAGGAAAATATAATTAAGTAAAAGTTATAAAATATATCTGAATTCACTTTTTCTTTTACCGATTCTGTGAAAACACTTAGTAGGCATGTCCTTTAAAATCTCGTCCAAATCGGAGTTACGAAAGACGTTAAATAAACATTTTGAAAGGAAAATATAATTAAGTAAAAGTTATAAAATATCTCTGAATTCACTTTTTCTTTTACCGATTCTATGAAAACACTTAGTAGGCGTGTCTTTTAAAATCTCGTCCAAATCTGAGTAACGAAAGACGTTAAATAAACATTCCGGGAGGAAAATATAATTATATAAAAGTTATAAAATATCTCCGAATTCACTTTTTCTTTTACCGATTCTGTGAAAACACTTAGTAGCATGTCCTTTAAAATCTCGTCCAAATCTGAGGTACAAAAGCCGTTAAATAAACATTTTGGGGGGAAAATATAATTAAGTAAAAGTTATAAAATATCTCTGAATTCACTTTTTCTTTTACCGATTCTTCGAAAACACTTAGTAGGCATGTCCTTTAAAATTTCGTCCAAACCGAAGTTACGAAAGACTTTAAATAAACATTTTGAGAGGAAAATATAATTAAGTAAAAGTTATAAAACAACAACTTAAAATTCATTTTCCTTTTACTGATTCTTTGAAAACAATTAGTAGGCGTGTCCTTTAAAATCTCGTCCAAACCGAAGTTACGAAAGACGTTAAATAAACATTTTGAGAGGAAAATATAATTAAGTAAAAGTTATAAAATATCTCTAAATTCACTTTTTCTTTTACCGATTCTTCGAAATCACTTAGTAGGTGTGTCCTTTAAAATTTCGTCCAAACCAAAGTTACGAAAGAAGTTAAATAAACATTTCGGGAGGAAAATATAATTATATAAAAGTTATAAAATATCTCTGAATTCACTTTTTCTTTTACCGATTCTTTGAAAACATTTAGTAGGCTTGTCCTTTAAAATCTCGTCCAAACCGAAGTTACGAAAGAAGTTAAATAAACATTTCGGGAGGAAAATATAATTATATAAAAGTCATAAAATATCTCTGAATTCACTTTTTCTTTTACTGATTCTTCGAAAACACTTAGTAGACGTGTCATTTAAAATTTCGTCCAAACCAAAGTTACGAAAGAAGTTAAATAAATATTTCGGGAGGAAAATATAATTATATAAAAGTTATAAAATATCTCTGAATTCACATTTTCTTTTACCAATTCTACGAAAACACTTAGCAGGCCTGTCCTTTAAAATCTCGTCCAAACCGAAGGTACGAAAGACGTTAAATAAACATTTTGAGAGGAAAATATAATTAAGTAAAAGTTATAAAATATATCTGAATTCACTTTTTCTTTTACCGATTCTGTGAAAACACTTAGTAGGCATGTCCTTTAAAATCTCGTCCAAATCGGAGTTACGAAAGACGTTAAATAAACATTTTGAAAGGAAAATATAATTAAGTAAAAGTTATAAAATATCTCTGAATTCACTTTTTCTTTTACCGATTCTATGAAAACACTTAGTAGGCGTGTCCTTTAAAATCTCGTCCAAATCGGAGTTACGACAGACGTTAAATAAACATTTTGAAAGGAAAATATAATTAAGTAAAAGTTATAAAATATCTCTGAATTCACTTTTTCTTTTACCGATTCTATGAAAACACTTAGTAGGCGTGTCTTTTAAAATCTCGTCCAAATCGGAGTTACGAATGACGTTAAATAAACATTCCGGGAGGAACATATAATTATATAAAAGTTATAAAATATCTTCGAATTCACTTTTTCTTTTACCGATTCTGTGAAAACACTTAGTAGCATGTCCTTTAAAATCTCGTCCAAATCTGAGGTACAAAAGACGTTAAATAAACATTTTGGGGGGAAAATATAATTAAGTAAAAGTTATAAAACAACAACTTAAAATTCATTTTCCTTTTACTGATTCCTTGAAAACAATTAGTAGGCGTGTCCTTTAAAATCTCGTCCAAACCGAAGTTACGAAAGACGTTAAATAAACATTTTGAGAGGAAAATATAATTAAGAAAAAGTTATAAAATATCTCTGAATTCACTTTTTCTTTTACCGATTCTATGAAAACACTTAGTAGGCGTGTCTTTTAAAATCTCGTCCAAATCGAAGTTACGAAAGACGTTAAATAAACATTCCGGGAGGAAAATATAATTATATAAAAGTTATAAAATATCTCCGAATTCACTTTTTCTTTTACCGATTCTGTGAAAACACTTAGTAGCATGTCCTTTAAAATCTCGTCCAAATCTGAGGTACAAAAGACGTTAAATAAACATTTTGGGGGGAAAATATAATTAAGTAAAAGTTATAAAATATCTCTGAATTCACTTTTTCTTTTACCGATTCTTTGAAAACACTTAGTAGGCATGTCCTTTAAAATTTCGTCCAAACCGAAGTTACGAAAGACGTTAAATAAACATTTTGAGAGGAAAATATAATTAAGTAAACGTTATAAAACAACAACTTAAAATTCATTTTCCTTTTACTGATTCTTTGAAAACAATTAGTAGGCGTGACCTTTAAAATCTCGTCCAAACCGAAGTTACGAAAGACGTTAAATAAACATTTTGAGAGGAAAATATAATTAAGTAAAAGTTATAAAATATCTCTAAATTCACTTTTTCTTTTACCGATTCTGTGAAAACACTTAGTAGGCATTTCCTTTAAAATCTTGTCCAAATCGGAGTTACGAAAGACGTTAAATAAACATTTTGGGAGGAAAATATAATTATATAAAAGTTATAAAATATCTCCGAATTCACTTTTTCTTTTACCGATTCTTCGAAATCACTTAGTAGGTGTGTCCTTTAAAATTTCGTCTAAACCAAAGTTACGAAAGAAGTTAAATAAAAATTTCGGGAGGAAAATATAATTATATAAAAGTTATAAAATATCTCTGAATTCACTTTTTCTTTTACCGATTCTTCGAAAACACTTAGTAGGCGTGTCCTGTAAAATTTCGTCAAAACAGAAGTTACGAAAGACGTTAAATAAACATTTTGAGAGGAAAATATAATTAAGTAAAAGTTATAAAACAACAACTTAAAATTCATTTTCCTTTTATTGATTCTTTGAAAACACTTAGTAGGCGTGTCCTTTAAAATCTCGTCCAAACCGAAGTTACGAAAGACGTTAAATAAACATTTTGGGAGGAAAATATAATTAAGTAAAAGTTATAAAACAACAACTTAAAATTCATTTTCCTTTTACTGATTCTTTGAAAACAATTAGTAGGCGTGTCCTTTAAAATCTTGTCCAAACCGAAGTTACGAAAGACGTTAAATAAACATTTTGAGAGGAAAATATAATTAAGTAAAAGTTATAAAATATCTCTAAATTCACTTTTTCTTTTACTGATTCTTCGAAAACACTTAGTAGGCGAGTCATTTAAAATTTCGTCCAAACCAAAGTTACGAAAGAAGTTAAATAAATATTTCGGGAGGAAAATATAATTATATAAAAGTTATAAAATATCTCTGAATTCACTTTTTCTTTTACCAATTCTACGAAAACACTTAGCAGGCCTGTCCTTTAAAATCTCGTCCAAACCGAAGGTACGAAAGACGTTAAATAAACATTTTGGGGGGAAAATATAATTAAGTAAAAGTTATAAAATATCTCTGAATTCACTTTTTCTTTTACCGATTCTTCGAAAACACTTAGTAGGCATGTCCTTTAAAATTTCGTCCAAACCGAAGTTACGAAAGACTTTAAATAAACATTTTGAGAGGAAAATATAATTAAGTAAAAGTTATAAAACAACAACTTAAAATTCATTTTCCTTTTACTGATTCTTTGAAAACAATTAGTAGGCGTGTCCTTTAAAATCTCGTCCAAACCGAAGTTACGAAAGACGTTAAATAAACATTTTGAGAGGAAAATATAATTAAGTAAAAGTTATAAAATATCTCTAAATTCACTTTTTCTTTTACCGATTCTTCGAAATCACTTAGTAGGTGTGTCCTTTAAAATTTCGTCCAAACCAAAGTTACGAAAGAAGTTAAATAAACATTTCGGGAGGAAAATATAATTATATAAAAGTTATAAAATATCTCTGAATTCACTTTTTCTTTTACCGATTCTTTGAAAACATTTAGTAGGCTTGTCCTTTAAAATCTCGTCCAAACCGAAGTTACGAAAGAAGTTAAATAAACATTTCGGGAGGAAAATATAATTATATAAAAGTCATAAAATATCTCTGAATTCACTTTTTCTTTTACTGATTCTTCGAAAACACTTAGTAGGCGTGTCATTTAAAATTTCGTCCAAACCAAAGTTACGAAAGAAGTTAAATAAATATTTCGGGAGGAAAATATAATTATATAAAAGTTATAAAATATCTCTGAATTCACATTTTCTTTTACCAATTCTACGAAAACACTTAGCAGGCCTGTCCTTTAAAATCTCGTCCAAACCGAAGGTACGAAAGACGTTAAATAAACATTTTGAGAGGAAAATATAATTAAGTAAAAGTTATAAAATATATCTGAATTCACTTTTTCTTTTACCGATTCTGTGAAAACACTTAGTAGGCATGTCCTTTAAAATCTCGTCCAAATCGGAGTTACGAAAGACGTTAAATAAACATTTTGAAAGGAAAATATAATTAAGTAAAAGTTATAAAATATCTCTGAATTCACTTTTTCTTTTACCGATTCTATGAAAACACTTAGTAGGCGTGTCCTTTAAAATCTCGTCCAAATCGGAGTTACGACAGACGTTAAATAAACATTTTGAAAGGAAAATATAATTAAGTAAAAGTTATAAAATATCTCTGAATTCACTTTTTCTTTTACCGATTCTATGAAAACACTTAGTAGGCGTGTCTTTTAAAATCTCGTCCAAATCGGAGTTACGAATGACGTTAAATAAACATTCCGGGAGGAACATATAATTATATAAAAGTTATAAAATATCTTCGAATTCACTTTTTCTTTTACCGATTCTGTGAAAACACTTAGTAGCATGTCCTTTAAAATCTCGTCCAAATCTGAGGTACAAAAGACGTTAAATAAACATTTTGGGGGGAAAATATAATTAAGTAAAAGTTATAAAACAACAACTTAAAATTCATTTTCCTTTTACTGATTCTTTGAAAACAATTAGTAGGCGTGTCCTTTAAAATCTCGTCCAAACCGAAGTTACGAAAGACGTTAAATAAACATTTTGAGAGGAAAATATAATTAAGTAAAAGTTATAAAATATCTCTAAATTCACTTTTTCTTTTACCGATTCTGTGAAAACACTTAGTAGGCATTTCCTTTAAAATCTTGTCCAAATCGGAGTTACGAAAGACGTTAAATAAACATTTTGGGAGGAAAATATAATTATATAAAAGTTATAAAATATCTCCGAATTCACTTTTTCTTTTACCGATTCTTCGAAATCACTTAGTAGGTGTGTCCTTTAAAATTTCGTCCAAACCAAAGTTACGAAAGAAGTTAAATAAAAATTTCGGGAGGAAAATATAATTATATAAAAGTTATAAAATATCTCTAAATTCACTTTTTCTTTTACCGATTCTTTGAAAACACTTAGTAGGCATGTCCTTTAAAATTTCGTCCAAACCGAAGTTACGAAAGACGTTAAATAAACATTTTGAGAGGAAAATATAATTAAGTAAACGTTATAAAACAACAACTTAAAATTCATTTTCCTTTTACTGATTCTTTGAAAACAATTAGTAGGCGTGACCTTTAAAATCTCGTCCAAACCGAAGTTACGAAAGACGTTAAATAAACATTTTGAGAGGAAAATATAATTAAGTAAAAGTTATAAAATATCTCTAAATTCACTTTTTCTTTTACCGATTCTGTGAAAACACTTAGTAGGCATTTCCTTTAAAATCTTGTCCAAATCGGAGTTACGAAAGACGTTAAATAAACATTTTGGGAGGAAAATATAATTATATAAAAGTTATAAAATATCTCCGAATTCACTTTTTCTTTTACCGATTCTTCGAAATCACTTAGTAGGTGTGTCCTTTAAAATTTCGTCCAAACCAAAGTTACGAAAGAAGTTAAATAAAAATTTCGGGAGGAAAATATAATTATATAAAAGTTATAAAATATCTCTGAATTCACTTTTTCTTTTACCGATTCTTCGAAAATACTTAGTAGGCGTGTCCTGTAAAATTTCGTCAAAACAGAAGTTACGAAAGACGTTAAATAAACATTTTGAGAGGAAAATATAATTAAGTAAAAGTTATAAAACAACAACTTAAAATTCATTTTCCTTTTATTGATTCTTTGAAAACACTTAGTAGGCGTGTCCTTTAAAATCTCGTCCAAACCGAAGTTACGAAAGACGTTAAATAAACATTTTGGGAGGAAAATATAATTAAGTAAAAGTTATAAAACAACAACTTAAAATTCATTTTCCTTTTACTGATTCTTTGAAAACAATTAGTAGGCGTGTCCTTTAAAATCTTGTCCAAACTGAAGTTACGAAAGACGTTAAATAAACATTTTGAGAGGAAAATATAATTAAGTAAAAGTTATAAAATATCTCTAAATTCACTTTTTCTTTTACTGATTCTTCGAAAACACTTAGTAGGCGAGTCATTTAAAATTTCGTCCAAACCAAAGTTACGAAAGAAGTTAAATAAATATTTCGGGAGGAAAATATAATTATATAAAAGTTATAAAATATCTCTGAATTCACTTTTTCTTTTACCAATTCTACGAAAACACTTAGCAAGCCTGTCCTTTAAAATCCCGTCCAAACCGAAGGTACGAAAGACGTTAAATAAACATTTTGAGAGGAAAATATAATTAAGTAAAAGTTATAAAATATATCTGAATTCACTTTTTCTTTTACCGATTCTGTGAAAACACTTAGTAGGCATGTCCTTTAAAATCTCGTCCAAATCGGAGTTACGAAAGACGTTAAATAAATATTTTGAAAGGAAAATATAATTAAGTAAAAGTTATAAAATATCTCTGAATTCACTTTTTCTTTTACCGATTCTATGAAAACACTTAGTAGGCGTGTCTTTTAAAATCTCGTCCAAATCTGAGTAACGAAAGACGTTAAATAAACATTCCGGGAGGAAAATATAATTATATAAAAGTTATAAAATATCTCCGAATTCACTTTTTCTTTTACCGATTCTGTGAAAACACTTAGTAGCATGTCCTTTAAAATCTCGTCCAAATCTGAGGTACAAAAGACGTTAAATAAACATTTTGGGGGGAAAATATAATTAAGTAAAAGTTATAAAATATCTCTGAATTCACTTTTTCTTTTACCGATTCTTCGAAAACACTTAGTAGGCATGTCCTTTAAAATTTCGTCCAAACCGAAGTTACGAAAGACTTTAAATAAACATTTTGAGAGGAAAATATAATTAAGTAAAAGTTATAAAACAACAACTTAAAATTCATTTTCCTTTTACTGATTCTTTGAAAACAATTAGTAGGCGTGTCCTTTAAAATCTCGTCCAAACCGAAGTTACGAAAGACGTTAAATAAACATTTTGAGAGGAAAATATAATTAAGTAAAAGTTATAAAATATCTCTAAATTCACTTTTTCTTTTACCGATTCTGTGAAAACACTTAGTAGGCATTTCCTTTAAAGTCTTGTCCAAATCGGAGTTACGAAAGGCGTTAAATAAACATTTTTGGAGGAAAATATAATTATATAAAAGTTATAAAATATCTCCAAATTCACTTTTTCTTTTACCGATTCTTCGAAATCACTTAGTAGGTGTGTCCTTTAAAATTTCGTCCAAATCAAAGTTACGAAAGAAGTTAAATAAAAATTTCGGGAGGAAAATATAATTATATAAAAGTTATAAAATATCTCTGAATTCACTTTTTCTTTTACCGATTCTTCGAAAACACTTAGTAGGCGTGTCCTGTAAAATTTCGTCAAAACAGAAGTTACGAAAGACGTTAAATAAACATTTTGAGAGGAAAATATAATTAAGTAAAAGTTATAAAACAACAACTTAAAATTCATTTTCCTTTTACTGATTCTTTGAAAACACTTAGTAGGCGTGTCCTTTAAAATCTCGTCCAAACCGAAGTTACGAAAGACGTTAAATAAACATTTTGAGAGGAAAATATAATTAAGTAAAAGTTATAAAACAACAACTTAAAATTCATTTTCCTTTTACTGATTCTTTGAAAACAATTAGTAGGCGTGTCCTTTAAAATCTCGTCCAAACCGAAGTTACGAAAGAAGTTAAATAAACATTTCGGGAGGAAAATATAATTATATAAAAGTCATAAAATATCTCTGAATTCACTTTTTCTTTTACTGATTCTTCGAAAACACTTAGTAGGCGAGTCATTTAAAATTTCGTCCAAACCAAAGTTACGAAAGAAGTTAAATAAATATTTCGGGAGGAAAATATAATTATATAAAAGTTATAAAATATCTCTGAATTCACTTTTTCTTTTACCAATTCTACGAAAACACTTAGCAGGCCTGTCCTTTAAAATCTCGTCCAAACCGAAGGTACGAAAGACGTTAAATAAACATTTTGAGAGGAAAATATAATTAAGTAAAAGTTATAAAATATATCTGAATTCACTTTTTCTTTTACCGATTCTGTGAAAACACTTAGTAGGCATGTCCTTTAAAATCTCGTCCAAATCGGAGTTACGAAAGACGTTAAATAAACATTTTGAAAGGAAAATATAATTAAGTAAAAGTTATAAAATATCTCTGAATTCACTTTTTCTTTTACCGATTTTGTGAAAACACTTAGTAGGCGTGTCCTTTAAAATCTCGTCCAAATCGGAGTTACGAAAGACGTTAAATAAACATTTTGAAAGGAAAATATAATTAAGTAAAAGTTATAAAATATCTCTGAATTCACTTTTTCTTTACCGATTCTATGAAAACACTTAGTAGGCGTGTCTTTTAAAATCTCGTCCAAATCGGAGTAACGAAAGACGTTAAATAAACATTCCGGGAGGAAAATATAATTATATAAAAGTTATAAAATATCTCCGAATTCACTTTTTCTTTTACCGATTCTGTGAAAACACTTAGTAGCATGTCCTTTAAAATCTCGTCCAAATCTGAGGTACAAAAGACGTTAAATAAACATTTTGGGGGGAAAATATAATTAAGTAAAAGTTATAAAATATCTCTGAATTCACTTTTTCTTTTACCGATTCTTCGAAAACACTTAGTAGGCATGTCCTTTAAAATTTCGTCCAAACCGAAGTTACGAAAGACTTTAAATAAACATTTTGAGAGGAAAATATAATTAAGTAAAAGTTATAAAACAACAACTTAAAATTCATTTTCCTTTTACTGATTCTTTGAAAACAATTAGTAGGCGTGTCCTTTAAAATCTCGTCCAAACCGAAGTTACGAAAGACGTTAAATAAACATTTTGAGAGGAAAATATAATTAAGTAAAAGTTATAAAATATCTCTAAATTCACTTTTTCTTTTACCGATTCTGTGAAAACACTTAGTAGGCATTTCCTTTAAAATCTTGTCCAAATCGGAGTTACGAAAGACGTTAAATAAACATTTTGGGAGGAAAATATAATTATATAAAAGTTATAAAATATCTCCGAATTCACTTTTTCTTTCACCGATTCTTCGAAATCACTTAGTAGGTGTGTCCTTTAAAATTTCGTCCAAACCAAAGTTACGAAAGAAGTTAAATAAACATTTCGGGAGGAAAATATAATTATATAAAAGTTATAAAATATCTCTGAATTCACTTTTTCTTTTACCGATTCTTTGAAAACATTTAGTAGGCTTGTCCTTTAAAATCTCGTCCAAACCGAAGTTACGAAAGAAGTTAAATAAACATTTCGGGAGGAAAATATAATTATATAAAAGTCATAAAATATCTCTGAATTCACTTTTTCTTTTACTGATTCTTCGAAAACACTTAGTAGGCGTGTCATTTAAAATTTCGTCCAAACCAAAGTTACGAAAGAAGTTAAATAAATATTTCGGGAGGAAAATATAATTATATAAAAGTTATAAAATATCTCTGAATTCACATTTTCTTTTACCAATTCTACGAAAACACTTAGCAGGCCTGTCCTTTAAAATCTCGTCCAAACCGAAGGTACGAAAGACGTTAAATAAACATTTTGAGAGGAAAATATAATTAAGTAAAAGTTATAAAATATATCTGAATTCACTTTTTCTTTTACCGATTCTGTGAAAACACTTAGTAGGCATGTCCTTTAAAATCTCGTCCAAATCGGAGTTACGAAAGACGTTAAATAAACATTTTGAAAGGAAAATATAATTAAGTAAAAGTTATAAAATATCTCTGAATTCACTTTTTCTTTTACCGATTCTGTGAAAACACTTAGTAGGCGTGTCCTTTAAATCTCGTCCAAATCGGAGTTACGAAAGACGTTAAATAAACATTTTGAAAGGAAAATATAATTAAGTAAAAGTTATAAAATATCTCTGAATTCACTTTTTCTTTTACCGATTCTATGAAAGCACTTAGTAGGCGTGTCTTTTAAAATCTCGTCCAAATCGGAGTTACGAATGACGTTAAATAAACATTCCGGGAGGAAAATATAATTATATAAAAGTTATAAAATATCTTCGAATTCACTTTTCCTTTACCGATTCTGTGAAAACACTTAGTAGCATGTCCTTTAAAATCTCGTCCAAATCTGAGGTACAAAAGACGTTAAATAAACATTTTGGGGGGAAAATATAATTAAGTAAAAGTTATAAAACAACAACTTAAAATTCATTTTCCTTTTACTGATTCTTTGAAAACAATTAGTAGGCGTGTCCTTTAAAATCTCGTCCAAACCGAAGTTACGAAAGACGTTAAATAAACATTTTGAGAGGAAAATATAATTAAGTAAAAGTTATAAAATATCTCTAAATTCACTTTTTCTTTTACCGATTCTGTGAAAACACTTAGTAGGCATTTCCTTTAAAATCTTGTCCAAATCGGAGTTACGAAAGACGTTAAATAAACATTTTGGGAGGAAAATATAATTATATAAAAGTTATAAAATATCTCCGAATTCACTTTTTCTTTTACCGATTCTTCGAAATCACTTAGTAGGTGTGTCCTTTAAAATTTCGTCCAAACCAAAGTTACGAAAGAAGTTAAATAAAAATTTCGGGAGGAAAATATAATTATATAAAAGTTATAAAATATCTCTGAATTCACTTTTTCGTTTACCGATTCTTCGAAAACACTTAGTAGGCGTGTCCTGTAAAATTTCGTCAAAACAGAAGTTACGAAAGACGTTAAATAAACATTTTGAGAGGAAAATATAATTAAGTAAAAGTTATAAAACAACAACTTAAAATTCATTTTCCTTTTAATGATTCTTTGAAAACACTTAGTAGGCGTGTCCTTTAAAATCTCGTCCAAACCGAAGTTACGAAAGACGTTAAATAAACATTTTGGGAGGAAAATATAATTAAGTAAAAGTTATAAAACAACAACTTAAAATTCATTTTCCTTTTACTGATTCTTTGAAAACAATTAGTAGGCGTGTCCTTTAAAATCTTGTCCAAACCGAAGTTACGAAAGACGTTAAATAAACATTTTGAGAGGAAAATATAATTAAGTAAAAGTTATAAAATATCTCTAAATTCACTTTTTCTTTTACCGATTCTGTGAAAACACTTAGTAGGCATTTCCTTTAAAATCTTGTCCAAATCGGAGTTACGAAAGACGTTAAATAAACATTTTGGGAGGAAAATATAATTATATAAAAGTTATAAAATATTTCCGAATTCACTTTTTCTTTATCGATTCTTCGAAATCACTTAGTAGGCGTGTCCTTTAAAATTTCGTCCAAACCAAAGTTACGAAAGAAGTTAAATAAACATTTCGGGAGGAAAATATAATTATATAAAAGTTATAAAATATCTCTGAATTCACTTTTTCGTTTACCGATTCTTCGAAAACACTTAGTAGGCGTGTCCTGTAAAATTTCGTCAAAACAGAAGTTACGAAAGACGTTAAATAAACCTTTTGAGAGGAAGATATAATTAAGTAAAAGTTATAAAACAACAACTTAAAATTCATTTTCCTTTTAATGATTCTTTGAAAACACTTAGTAGGCGTGTCCTTTAAAATCTCGTCCAAATCGAAGTTACGAAAGACGTTAAATAAACATTTTGGGAGGAAAATATAATTAAGTAAAAGTTATAAAACAACAACTTAAAATTCATTTTCCTTTTACTGATTCTTTGAAAACAATTAGTAGGCGTGTCCTTTAAAATCTTGTCCAAACCGAAGTTACGAAAGACGTTAAATAAACATTTTGAGAGGAAAATATAATTAAGTAAAAGTTATAAAATATCTCTAAATTCACTTTTTCTTTTACCGATTCTGTGAAAACACTTAGTAGGCATTTCCTTTAAAATCTTGTCCAAGTCGGAGTTACGAAAGACGTTAGATAAACATTTTGGGAGGAAAATATAATTATATAAAAGTTATAAAATATTTCCGAATTCACTTTTTCTTTATCGATTCTTCGAAATCACTTAGTAGGCGTGTCCTTTAAAATTTCGTCCAAACCAAAGTTACGAAAGAAGTTAAATAAACATTTCGAGAGGAAAATATAATTATATAAAAGTTATAAAATATCTCTGAATTCACTTTTTCGTTTACCGATTCTTCGAAAACACTTAGTAGGCGTGTCCTGTAAAATTTCGTCAAAACAGAAGTTACGAAAGACGTTAAATAAACCTTTTGAGAGGAAAATATAATTAAGTAAAAGTTATAAAACAACAACTTAAAATTCATTTTCCTTTTAATGATTCTTTGAAAACACTTAGTAGGCGTGTCCTTTAAAATCTCGTCCAAACCGAAGTTACGAAAGACGTTAAATAAACATTTTGGGAGGAAAATATAATTAAGTAAAAGTTATAAAACAACAACTTAAAATTCATTTTCCTTTTACTGATTCTTTGAAAACAATTAGTAGGCGTGTCCTTTAAAATCTTGTCCAAACCGAAGTTACGAAAGACGTTAAATAAACATTTTGAGAGGAAAATATAATTAAGTAAAAGTTATAAAATATCTCTAAATTCACTTTTTCTTTTACCGATTCTGTGAAAACACTTAGTAGGCATTTCCTTTAAAATCTTGTCCAAATCGGAGTTACGAAAGACGTTAAATAAACATTTTGGGAGGAAAATATAATTATATAAAAGTTATAAAATATTTCCGAATTCACTTTTTCTTTATCGATTCTTCGAAATCACTTAGTAGGCGTGTCCTTTAAAATTTCGTCCAAACCAAAGTTACGAAAGAAGTTAAATAAACATTTCGAGAGGAAAATATAATTATATAAAAGTTATAAAATATCTCTGAATTCACTTTTTCTTTTACCGATTCTTTGAAAATATTTAGTAGGCATGTCCTTTAAAATCTCGTCCAAACCGAAGTTACGAAAGAAGTTAAATAAACATTTCGGGAGGAAAATATAATTATATAAAAGTTATAAAATATCTCTGAATTCACATTTTCTTTTACCAATTCTACGAAAACACTTAGCAGGCCTGTCCTTTAAAATCTCGTCCAAACCGAAGGTACGAAAGACGTTAAATAAACATTTTGAGAGGAAAATATAATTAAGTAAAAGTTATAAAATATATCTGAATTCACTTTTTCTTTTACCGATTCTGTGAAAACACTTAGTAGGCATGTCCTTTAAAATCTCGTCCAAATCGGAGTTACGAAAGACGTTAAATAAACATTTTGAAAGGAAAATATAATTAAGTAAAAGTTATAAAATATCTCTGAATTCACTTTTTCTTTTACCGATTCTGTGAAAACACTTAGTAGGCGTGTCCTTTAAAATCTCGTCCAAATCGGAGTTACGAAAGACGTTAAATAAACATTTTGAAAGGAAAATATAATTAAGTAAAAGTTATAAAATATCTCTGAATTCACTTTTTCTTTTACCGATTCTATGAAAACACTTAGTAGGCGTGTCTTTTAAAATCTCGTCCAAATCGGAGTTACGAATGACGTTAAATAAACATTCCGGGAGGAAAATATAATTATATAAAAGTTATAAAATATCTTCGAATTCACTTTTTCTTTTACCGATTCTGTGAAAACACTTAGTAGCATGTCCTTTAAAATCTCGTCCAAATCTGAGGTACAAAAGACGTTAAATAAACATTTTGGGGGGAAAATATAATTAAGTAAAAGTTATAAAACAACAACTTAAAATTCATTTTCCTTTTACTGATTCTTTGAAAACAATTAGTAGGCGTGTCCTTTAAAATCTCGTCCAAACCGAAGTTACGAAAGACGTTAAATAAACATTTTGAGAGGAAAATATAATTAAGTAAAAGTTATAAAATATCTCTAAATTCACTTTTTCTTTTACCGATTCTGTGAAAACACTTAGTAGGCATTTCCTTTAAAATCTTGTCCAAATCGGAGTTACGAAAGACGTTAAATAAACATTTTGGGAGGAAAATATAATTATATTAAAGTTATAAAATATCTCCGAATTCACTTTTTCTTTTACCGATTCTTCGAAATCACTTAGTAGGTGTGTCCTTTAAAATTTCGTCCAAACCAAAGTTACGAAAGAAGTTAAATAAAAATTTCGGGAGGAAAATATAATTATATAAAAGTTATAAAATATCTCTGAATTCACTTTTTCGTTTACCGATTCTTCGAAAACACTTAGTAGGCGTGTCCTGTAAAATTTCGTCAAAACAGAAGTTACGAAAGACGTTAAATAAACCTTTTGAGAGGAAGATATAATTAAGTAAAAGTTATAAAACAACAACTTAAAATTCATTTTCCTTTTAATGATTCTTTGAAAACACTTAGTAGGCGTGTCCTTTAAAATCTCGTCCAAATCGAAGTTACGAAAGACGTTAAATAAACATTTTGGGAGGAAAATATAATTAAGTAAAAGTTATAAAACAACAACTTAAAATTCATTTTCCTTTTACTGATTCTTTGAAAACAATTAGTAGGCGTGTCCTTTAAAATCTTGTCCAAACCGAAGTTACGAAAGACGTTAAATAAACATTTTGAGAGGAAAATATAATTAAGTAAAAGTTATAAAATATCTCTAAATTCACTTTTTCTTTTACCGATTCTGTGAAAACACTTAGTAGGCATTTCCTTTAAAATCTTGTCCAAATCGGAGTTACGAAAGACGTTAGATAAACATTTTGGGAGGAAAATATAATTATATAAAAGTTATAAAATATTTCCGAATTCACTTTTTCTTTATCGATTCTTCGAAATCACTTAGTAGGCGTGTCCTTTAAAATTTCGTCCAAACCAAAGTTACGAAAGAAGTTAAATAAACATTTCGAGAGGAAAATATAATTATATAAAAGTTATAAAATATCTCTGAATTCACTTTTTCTTTTACCGATTCTTTGAAAACATTTAGTAGGCATGTCCTTTAAAATCTCGTCCAAACCGAAGTTACGAAAGAAGTTAAATAAACATTTCGGGAGGAAAATATAATTATATAAAAGTCATAAAATATCTCTGAATTCAATTTTTCTTTTACTGATTCTTCGAAAACACTTAGTAGGCGTGTCATTTAAAATTTCGTCCAAACCGAAGTTACGAAAGACGTTAAATAAACATTTTGAGAGGAAAATATAATTAAGTAAAAGTTATAAAACAACAACTTAAAATTCATTTTCCTTTTAGTGATTCTTTGAAAACAATTAGCAGGCCTGTCCTTTAAAATCTCGTCCAAACCGAAGGTACGAAAGACGTTAAATAAACATTTTGAGAGGAAAATATAATTAAGTAAAAGTTATAAAATATATCTGAATTCACTTTTTTTTTACCGATTCCGTGAAAACACTTAGTAGGCATGTCCTTTAAAATCTCGTCCAAATCGGAGTTACGAAAGATGTTAAATAAACATTTTGAAAGGAAAATATAATTAAGTAAAAGTTATAAAATATATCTGAATTCACTTTTTCTTTTACCGATTCTGTGAAAACACTTAGTAGGCATGTCCTTTAAAATCTCGTCCAAATCGGAGTTACGAAAGACGTTAAATAAACATTTTGAAAGGAAAATATAATTAAGTAAAAGTTATAAAATATCTCTGAATTCACTTTTTCTTTTACCGATTCTGTGAAAACACTTAGTAGGCGTGTCCTTTAAAATCTCGTCCAAATCGGAGTTACGAAAGACGTTAAATAAACATTTTGAAAGGAAAATATAATTAAGTAAAAGTTATAAAATATCTCTGAATTCACTTTTTCTTTTACCGATTCTATGAAAACACTTAGTAGGCGTGTCTTTTAAAATCTCGTCCAAATCGGAGTTACGAATGACGTTAAATAAACATTCCGGGAGGAAAATATAATTATATAAAAGTTATAAAATATCTTCGAATTCACTTTTTCTTTTACCGATTCTGTGAAAACACTTAGTAGCATGTCCTTTAAAATCTCGTCCAAATCTGAGGTACAAAAGACGTTAAATAAACATTTTGGGGGGAAAATATAATTAAGTAAAAGTTATAAAACAACAACTTAAAATTCATTTTCCTTTTACTGATTCTTTGAAAACAATTAGTAGGCGTGTCCTTTAAAATCTCGTCCAAACCGAAGTTACGAAAGACGTTAAATAAACATTTTGAGAGGAAAATATAATTAAGTAAAAGTTATAAAATATCTCTAAATTCACTTTTTCTTTTACCGATTCTGTGAAAACACTTAGTAGGCATTTCCTTTAAAATCTTGTCCAAATCGGAGTTACGAAAGACGTTAAATAAACATTTTGGGAGGAAAATATAATTATATAAAAGTTATAAAATATCTCCGAATTCACTTTTTCTTTTACCGATTCTTCGAAATCACTTAGTAGGTGTGTCCTTTAAAATTTCGTCCAAACCAAAGTTACGAAAGAAGTTAAATAAAAATTTCGGGAGGAAAATATAATTATATAAAAGTTATAAAATATCTCTGAATTCACTTTTTCGTTTACCGATTCTTCGAAAACACTTAGTAGGCGTGTCCTGTAAAATTTCGTCAAAACAGAAGTTACGAAAGACGTTAAATAAACCTTTTGAGAGGAAGATATAATTAAGTAAAAGTTATAAAACAACAACTTAAAATTCATTTTCCTTTTAATGATTCTTTGAAAACACTTAGTAGGCGTGTCCTTTAAAATCTCGTCCAAATCGAAGTTACGAAAGACGTTAAATAAACATTTTGGGAGGAAAATATAATTAAGTAAAAGTTATAAAACAACAACTTAAAATTCATTTTCCTTTTACTGATTCTTTGAAAACAATTAGTAGGCGTGTCCTTTAAAATCTTGTCCAAACCGAAGTTACGAAAGACGTTAAATAAACATTTTGAGAGGAAAATATAATTAAGTAAAAGTTATAAAATATCTCTAAATTCACTTTTTCTTTTACCGATTCTGTGAAAACACTTAGTAGGCATTTCCTTTAAAATCTTGTCCAAATCGGAGTTACGAAAGACGTTAAATAAACATTTTGGGAGGAAAATATAATTATATAAAAGTTATAAAATATTTCCGAATTCACTTTTTCTTTATCGATTCTTCGAAATCACTTAGTAGGCGTGTCCTTTAAAATTTCGTCCAAACCAAAGTTACGAAAGAAGTTAAATAAACATTTCGAGAGGAAAATATAATTATATAAAAGTTATAAAATATCTCTGAATTCACTTTTTCTTTTACCGATTCTTTGAAAACATTTAGTAGGCATGTCCTTTAAAATCTCGTCCAAACCGAAGTTACGAAAGAAGTTAAATAAACATTTCGGGAGGAAAATATAATTATATAAAAGTCATAAAATATCTCTGAATTCAATTTTTCTTTTACTGATTCTTCGAAAACACTTAGTAGGCGTGTCATTTAAAATTTCGTCCAAACCGAAGTTACGAAAGACGTTAAATAAACATTTTGAGAGGAAAATATAATTAAGTAAAAGTTATAAAACAACAACTTAAAATTCATTTTCCTTTTAGTGATTCTTTGAAAACAATTAGCAGGCCTGTCCTTTAAAATCTCGTCCAAACCGAAGGTACGAAAGACGTTAAATAAACATTTTGAGAGGAAAATATAATTAAGTAAAAGTTATAAAATATATCTGAATTCACTTTTTTTTTACCGATTCCGTGAAAACACTTAGTAGGCATGTCCTTTAAAATCTCGTCCAAATCGGAGTTACGAAAGATGTTAAATAAACATTTTGAAAGGAAAATATAATTATGTAAAAGTTATAAAATATCTCTGAATTCACTTTTTCTTTTACCGATTCTATGAAAACACTTAGTAGGCGTGTCTTTTAAAATCTCGTCCAAATCGGAGTTACGAAAGACGTTAAATAAACATTTCGGGAGGAAAATATAATTTTATAAAAGTTATAAAATATCTCCGAATTCACTTTTTCTTTTACCGATTCTGTGAAAACACTTAGTAGCATGTCCTTTAAAATCTCGTCCAAATCGGAGTTACGAAAGACGTTAAATAAACATTTTGAAAGGAACATATAATTAAGTAAAAGTTATAAAATATCTCTGAATTCACTTTTTCTTTTACCGATTATTCGAAAACACTTAGTAGGCGTGTCCTGTAAAATTTCGTCCAAACAGAAGTTACGAAAGACGTTAAATAAACATTTTGAGAGGAAAATATAATTAAGTAAAAGTTATAAAACAACAACTTAAAATTCATTTTCCTTTTATTGATTCTTTGAAAACACTTAGTAGGCGTGTCCTTTAAAATCTCGTCCAAACCTAAGTTACGAAAGACGTTAAATAAACATTTTGAGAGGAAAATATAATTAAGTAAAAGTTATAAAACAACAACTTAAAATTCATTTTCCTTTTACTGATTCCTTGAAAACAATTAGTAGGCGTGTCCTTTAAAATCTCGTCCAAACCGAAGTTACGAAAGACGTTAAATAAACATTTTGAGAGGAAAATATAATTAAGAAAAAGTTATAAAATATCTCTGAATTCACTTTTTCTTTTACCGATTCTATGAAAACACTTAGTAGGCGTGTCTTTTAAAATCTCGTCCAAATCGGAGTTACGAAAGACGTTAAATAAACATTCCGGGAGGAAAATATAATTATATAAAAGTTATAAAATATCTCCGAATTCACTTTTTCTTTTACCGATTCTGTGAAAACACTTAGTAGCATGTCCTTTAAAATCTCGTCCAAATCTGAGGTACAAAAGACGTTAAATAAACATTTTGGGGGGAAAATATAATTAAGTAAAAGTTATAAAATATCTCTGAATTCACTTTTTCTTTTACCGATTCTTTGAAAACACTTAGTAGGCATGTCCTTTAAAATTTCGTCCAAACCGAAGTTACGAAAGACGTTAAATAAACATTTTGAGAGGAAAATATAATTAAGTAAACGTTATAAAACAACAACTTAAAATTCATTTTCCTTTTACTGATTCTTTGAAAACAATTAGTAGGCGTGACCTTTAAAATCTCGTCCAAACCGAAGTTACGAAAGACGTTAAATAAACATTTTGAGAGGAAAATATAATTAAGTAAAAGTTATAAAATATCTCTAAATTCACTTTTTCTTTTACCGATTCTGTGAAAACACTTAGTAGGCATTTCCTTTAAAATCTTGTCCAAATCGGAGTTACGAAAGACGTTAAATAAACATTTTGGGAGGAAAATATAATTATATAAAAGTTATAAAATATCTCCGAATTCACTTTTTCTTTTACCGATTCTTCGAAATCACTTAGTAGGTGTGTCCTTTAAAATTTCGTCTAAACCAAAGTTACGAAAGAAGTTAAATAAAAATTTCGGGAGGAAAATATAATTATATAAAAGTTATAAAATATCTCTGAATTCACTTTTTCTTTTACCGATTCTTCGAAAACACTTAGTAGGCGTGTCCTGTAAAATTTCGTCAAAACAGAAGTTACGAAAGACGTTAAATAAACATTTTGAGAGGAAAATATAATTAAGTAAAAGTTATAAAACAACAACTTAAAATTCATTTTCCTTTTATTGATTCTTTGAAAACACTTAGTAGGCGTGTCCTTTAAAATCTCGTCCAAACCGAAGTTACGAAAGACGTTAAATAAACATTTTGGGAGGAAAATATAATTAAGTAAAAGTTATAAAACAACAACTTAAAATTCATTTTCCTTTTACTGATTCTTTGAAAACAATTAGTAGGCGTGTCCTTTAAAATCTTGTCCAAACCGAAGTTACGAAAGACGTTAAATAAACATTTTGAGAGGAAAATATAATTAAGTAAAAGTTATAAAATATCTCTAAATTCACTTTTTCTTTTACTGATTCTTCGAAAACACTTAGTAGGCGAGTCATTTAAAATTTCGTCCAAACCAAAGTTACGAAAGAAGTTAAATAAATATTTCGGGAGGAAAATATAATTATATAAAAGTTATAAAATATCTCTGAATTCACTTTTTCTTTTACCAATTCTACGAAAACACTTAGCAGGCCTGTCCTTTAAAATCTCGTCCAAACCGAAGGTACGAAAGACGTTAAATAAACATTTTGAGAGGAAAATATAATTAAGTAAAAGTTATAAAATATATCTGAATTCACTTTTTCTTTTACCGATTCTGTGAAAACACTTAGTAGGCATGTCCTTTAAAATCTCGTCCAAATCGGAGTTACGAAAGACGTTAAATAAACATTTTGAAAGGAAAATATAATTAAGTAAAAGTTATAAAATATCTCTGAATTCACTTTTTCTTTTACCGATTCTATGAAAACACTTAGTAGGCGTGTCTTTTAAAATCTCGTCCAAATCTGAGTAACGAAAGACGTTAAATAAACATTCCGGGAGGAAAATATAATTATATAAAAGTTATAAAATATCTCCGAATTCACTTTTTCTTTTACCGATTCTGTGAAAACACTTAGTAGCATGTCCTTTAAAATCTCGTCCAAATCTGAGGTACAAAAGCCGTTAAATAAACATTTTGGGGGGAAAATATAATTAAGTAAAAGTTATAAAATATCTCTGAATTCACTTTTTCTTTTACCGATTCTTCGAAAACACTTAGTAGGCATGTCCTTTAAAATTTCGTCCAAACCGAAGTTACGAAAGACTTTAAATAAACATTTTGAGAGGAAAATATAATTAAGTAAAAGTTATAAAACAACAACTTAAAATTCATTTTCCTTTTACTGATTCTTTGAAAACAATTAGTAGGCGTGTCCTTTAAAATCTCGTCCAAACCGAAGTTACGAAAGACGTTAAATAAACATTTTGAGAGGAAAATATAATTAAGTAAAAGTTATAAAATATCTCTAAATTCACTTTTTCTTTTACCGATTCTTCGAAATCACTTAGTAGGTGTGTCCTTTAAAATTTCGTCCAAACCAAAGTTACGAAAGAAGTTAAATAAACATTTCGGGAGGAAAATATAATTATATAAAAGTTATAAAATATCTCTGAATTCACTTTTTCTTTTACCGATTCTTTGAAAACATTTAGTAGGCTTGTCCTTTAAAATCTCGTCCAAACCGAAGTTACGAAAGAAGTTAAATAAACATTTCGGGAGGAAAATATAATTATATAAAAGTCATAAAATATCTCTGAATTCACTTTTTCTTTTACTGATTCTTCGAAAACACTTAGTAGGCGTGTCATTTAAAATTTCGTCCAAACCAAAGTTACGAAAGAAGTTAAATAAATATTTCGGGAGGAAAATATAATTATATAAAAGTTATAAAATATCTCTGAATTCACATTTTCTTTTACCAATTCTACGAAAACACTTAGCAGGCCTGTCCTTTAAAATCTCGTCCAAACCGAAGGTACGAAAGACGTTAAATAAACATTTTGAGAGGAAAATATAATTAAGTAAAAGTTATAAAATATATCTGAATTCACTTTTTCTTTTACCGATTCTGTGAAAACACTTAGTAGGCATGTCCTTTAAAATCTCGTCCAAATCGGAGTTACGAAAGACGTTAAATAAACATTTTGAAAGGAAAATATAATTAAGTAAAAGTTATAAAATATCTCTGAATTCACTTTTTCTTTTACCGATTCTATGAAAACACTTAGTAGGCGTGTCCTTTAAAATCTCGTCCAAATCGGAGTTACGACAGACGTTAAATAAACATTTTGAAAGGAAAATATAATTAAGTAAAAGTTATAAAATATCTCTGAATTCACTTTTTCTTTTACCGATTCTATGAAAACACTTAGTAGGCGTGTCTTTTAAAATCTCGTCCAAATCGGAGTTACGAATGACGTTAAATAAACATTCCGGGAGGAACATATAATTATATAAAAGTTATAAAATATCTTCGAATTCACTTTTTCTTTTACCGATTCTGTGAAAACACTTAGTAGCATGTCCTTTAAAATCTCGTCCAAATCTGAGGTACAAAAGACGTTAAATAAACATTTTGGGGGGAAAATATAATTAAGTAAAAGTTATAAAACAACAACTTAAAATTCATTTTCCTTTTACTGATTCCTTGAAAACAATTAGTAGGCGTGTCCTTTAAAATCTCGTCCAAACCGAAGTTACGAAAGACGTTAAATAAACATTTTGAGAGGAAAATATAATTAAGAAAAAGTTATAAAATATCTCTGAATTCACTTTTTCTTTTACCGATTCTATGAAAACACTTAGTAGGCGTGTCTTTTAAAATCTCGTCCAAATCGGAGTTACGAAAGACGTTAAATAAACATTCCGGGAGGAAAATATAATTATATAAAAGTTATAAAATATCTCCGAATTCACTTTTTCTTTTACCGATTCTGTGAAAACACTTAGTAGCATGTCCTTTAAAATCTCGTCCAAATCTGAGGTACAAAAGACGTTAAATAAACATTTTGGGGGGAAAATATAATTAAGTAAAAGTTATAAAATATCTCTGAATTCACTTTTTCTTTTACCGATTCTTTGAAAACACTTAGTAGGCATGTCCTTTAAAATTTCGTCCAAACCGAAGTTACGAAAGACGTTAAATAAACATTTTGAGAGGAAAATATAATTAAGTAAACGTTATAAAACAACAACTTAAAATTCATTTTCCTTTTACTGATTCTTTGAAAACAATTAGTAGGCGTGACCTTTAAAATCTCGTCCAAACCGAAGTTACGAAAGACGTTAAATAAACATTTTGAGAGGAAAATATAATTAAGTAAAAGTTATAAAATATCTCTAAATTCACTTTTTCTTTTACCGATTCTGTGAAAACACTTAGTAGGCATTTCCTTTAAAATCTTGTCCAAATCGGAGTTACGAAAGACGTTAAATAAACATTTTGGGAGGAAAATATAATTATATAAAAGTTATAAAATATCTCCGAATTCACTTTTTCTTTTACCGATTCTTCGAAATCACTTAGTAGGTGTGTCCTTTAAAATTTCGTCTAAACCAAAGTTACGAAAGAAGTTAAATAAAAATTTCGGGAGGAAAATATAATTATATAAAAGTTATAAAATATCTCTGAATTCACTTTTTCTTTTACCGATTCTTCGAAAACACTTAGTAGGCGTGTCCTGTAAAATTTCGTCAAAACAGAAGTTACGAAAGACGTTAAATAAACATTTTGAGAGGAAAATATAATTAAGTAAAAGTTATAAAACAACAACTTAAAATTCATTTTCCTTTTATTGATTCTTTGAAAACACTTAGTAGGCGTGTCCTTTAAAATCTCGTCCAAACCGAAGTTACGAAAGACGTTAAATAAACATTTTGGGAGGAAAATATAATTAAGTAAAAGTTATAAAACAACAACTTAAAATTCATTTTCCTTTTACTGATTCTTTGAAAACAATTAGTAGGCGTGTCCTTTAAAATCTTGTCCAAACCGAAGTTACGAAAGACGTTAAATAAACATTTTGAGAGGAAAATATAATTAAGTAAAAGTTATAAAATATCTCTAAATTCACTTTTTCTTTTACTGATTCTTCGAAAACACTTAGTAGGCGAGTCATTTAAAATTTCGTCCAAACCAAAGTTACGAAAGAAGTTAAATAAATATTTCGGGAGGAAAATATAATTATATAAAAGTTATAAAATATCTCTGAATTCACTTTTTCTTTTACCAATTCTACGAAAACACTTAGCAGGCCTGTCCTTTAAAATCTCGTCCAAACCGAAGGTACGAAAGACGTTAAATAAACATTTTGGGGGGAAAATATAATTAAGTAAAAGTTATAAAATATCTCTGAATTCACTTTTTCTTTTACCGATTCTTCGAAAACACTTAGTAGGCATGTCCTTTAAAATTTCGTCCAAACCGAAGTTACGAAAGACTTTAAATAAACATTTTGAGAGGAAAATATAATTAAGTAAAAGTTATAAAACAACAACTTAAAATTCATTTTCCTTTTACTGATTCTTTGAAAACAATTAGTAGGCGTGTCCTTTAAAATCTCGTCCAAACCGAAGTTACGAAAGACGTTAAATAAACATTTTGAGAGGAAAATATAATTAAGTAAAAGTTATAAAATATCTCTAAATTCACTTTTTCTTTTACCGATTCTTCGAAATCACTTAGTAGGTGTGTCCTTTAAAATTTCGTCCAAACCAAAGTTACGAAAGAAGTTAAATAAACATTTCGGGAGGAAAATATAATTATATAAAAGTTATAAAATATCTCTGAATTCACTTTTTCTTTTACCGATTCTTTGAAAACATTTAGTAGGCTTGTCCTTTAAAATCTCGTCCAAACTGAAGTTACGAAAGAAGTTAAATAAACATTTCGGGAGGAAAATATAATTATATAAAAGTCATAAAATATCTCTGAATTCACTTTTTCTTTTACTGATTCTTCGAAAACACTTAGTAGGCGTGTCATTTAAAATTTCGTCCAAACCAAAGTTACGAAAGAAGTTAAATAAATATTTCGGGAGGAAAATATAATTATATAAAAGTTATAAAATATCTCTGAATTCACATTTTCTTTTACCAATTCTACGAAAACACTTAGCAGGCCTGTCCTTTAAAATCTCGTCCAAACCGAAGGTACGAAAGACGTTAAATAAACATTTTGAGAGGAAAATATAATTAAGTAAAAGTTATAAAATATATCTGAATTCACTTTTTCTTTTACCGATTCTGTGAAAACACTTAGTAGGCATGTCCTTTAAAATCTCGTCCAAATCGGAGTTACGAAAGACGTTAAATAAACATTTTGAAAGGAAAATATAATTAAGTAAAAGTTATAAAATATCTCTGAATTCACTTTTTCTTTTACCGATTCTATGAAAACACTTAGTAGGCGTGTCCTTTAAAATCTCGTCCAAATCGGAGTTACGACAGACGTTAAATAAACATTTTGAAAGGAAAATATAATTAAGTAAAAGTTATAAAATATCTCTGAATTCACTTTTTCTTTTACCGATTCTATGAAAACACTTAGTAGGCGTGTCTTTTAAAATCTCGTCCAAATCGGAGTTACGAATGACGTTAAATAAACATTCCGGGAGGAACATATAATTATATAAAAGTTATAAAATATCTTCGAATTCACTTTTTCTTTTACCGATTCTGTGAAAACACTTAGTAGCATGTCCTTTAAAATCTCGTCCAAATCTGAGGTACAAAAGACGTTAAATAAACATTTTGGGGGGAAAATATAATTAAGTAAAAGTTATAAAACAACAACTTAAAATTCATTTTCCTTTTACTGATTCTTTGAAAACAATTAGTAGGCGTGTCCTTTAAAATCTCGTCCAAACCGAAGTTACGAAAGACGTTAAATAAACATTTTGAGAGGAAAATATAATTAAGTAAAAGTTATAAAATATCTCTAAATTCACTTTTTCTTTTACCGATTCTGTGAAAACACTTAGTAGGCATTTCCTTTAAAATCTTGTCCAAATCGGAGTTACGAAAGACGTTAAATAAACATTTTGGGAGGAAAATATAATTATATAAAAGTTATAAAATATCTCCGAATTCACTTTTTCTTTTACCGATTCTTCGAAATCACTTAGTAGGTGTGTCCTTTAAAATTTCGTCCAAACCAAAGTTACGAAAGAAGTTAAATAAAAATTTCGGGAGGAAAATATAATTATATAAAAGTTATAAAATATCTCTAAATTCACTTTTTCTTTTACCGATTCTTTGAAAACACTTAGTAGGCATGTCCTTTAAAATTTCGTCCAAACCGAAGTTACGAAAGACGTTAAATAAACATTTTGAGAGGAAAATATAATTAAGTAAACGTTATAAAACAACAACTTAAAATTCATTTTCCTTTTACTGATTCTTTGAAAACAATTAGTAGGCGTGACCTTTAAAATCTCGTCCAAACCGAAGTTACGAAAGACGTTAAATAAACATTTTGAGAGGAAAATATAATTAAGTAAAAGTTATAAAATATCTCTAAATTCACTTTTTCTTTTACCGATTCTGTGAAAACACTTAGTAGGCATTTCCTTTAAAATCTTGTCCAAATCGGAGTTACGAAAGACGTTAAATAAACATTTTGGGAGGAAAATATAATTATATAAAAGTTATAAAATATCTCCGAATTCACTTTTTCTTTTACCGATTCTTCGAAATCACTTAGTAGGTGTGTCCTTTAAAATTTCGTCCAAACCAAAGTTACGAAAGAAGTTAAATAAAAATTTCGGGAGGAAAATATAATTATATAAAAGTTATAAAATATCTCTGAATTCACTTTTTCTTTTACCGATTCTTCGAAAATACTTAGTAGGCGTGTCCTGTAAAATTTCGTCAAAACAGAAGTTACGAAAGACGTTAAATAAACATTTTGAGAGGAAAATATAATTAAGTAAAAGTTATAAAACAACAACTTAAAATTCATTTTCCTTTTATTGATTCTTTGAAAACACTTAGTAGGCGTGTCCTTTAAAATCTCGTCCAAACCGAAGTTACGAAAGACGTTAAATAAACATTTTGGGAGGAAAATATAATTAAGTAAAAGTTATAAAACAACAACTTAAAATTCATTTTCCTTTTACTGATTCTTTGAAAACAATTAGTAGGCGTGTCCTTTAAAATCTTGTCCAAACTGAAGTTACGAAAGACGTTAAATAAACATTTTGAGAGGAAAATATAATTAAGTAAAAGTTATAAAATATCTCTAAATTCACTTTTTCTTTTACTGATTCTTCGAAAACACTTAGTAGGCGAGTCATTTAAAATTTCGTCCAAACCAAAGTTACGAAAGAAGTTAAATAAATATTTCGGGAGGAAAATATAATTATATAAAAGTTATAAAATATCTCTGAATTCACTTTTTCTTTTACCAATTCTACGAAAACACTTAGCAAGCCTGTCCTTTAAAATCCCGTCCAAACCGAAGGTACGAAAGACGTTAAATAAACATTTTGAGAGGAAAATATAATTAAGTAAAAGTTATAAAATATATCTGAATTCACTTTTTCTTTTACCGATTCTGTGAAAACACTTAGTAGGCATGTCCTTTAAAATCTCGTCCAAATCGGAGTTACGAAAGACGTTAAATAAATATTTTGAAAGGAAAATATAATTAAGTAAAAGTTATAAAATATCTCTGAATTCACTTTTTCTTTTACCGATTCTATGAAAACACTTAGTAGGCGTGTCTTTTAAAATCTCGTCCAAATCTGAGTAACGAAAGACGTTAAATAAACATTCCGGGAGGAAAATATAATTATATAAAAGTTATAAAATATCTCCGAATTCACTTTTTCTTTTACCGATTCTGTGAAAACACTTAGTAGCATGTCCTTTAAAATCTCGTCCAAATCTGAGGTACAAAAGACGTTAAATAAACATTTTGGGGGGAAAATATAATTAAGTAAAAGTTATAAAATATCTCTGAATTCACTTTTTCTTTTACCGATTCTTCGAAAACACTTAGTAGGCATGTCCTTTAAAATTTCGTCCAAACCGAAGTTACGAAAGACTTTAAATAAACATTTTGAGAGGAAAATATAATTAAGTAAAAGTTATAAAACAACAACTTAAAATTCATTTTCCTTTTACTGATTCTTTGAAAACAATTAGTAGGCGTGTCCTTTAAAATCTCGTCCAAACCGAAGTTACGAAAGACGTTAAATAAACATTTTGAGAGGAAAATATAATTAAGTAAAAGTTATAAAATATCTCTAAATTCACTTTTTCTTTTACCGATTCTGTGAAAACACTTAGTAGGCATTTCCTTTAAAATCTTGTCCAAATCGGAGTTACGAAAGACGTTAAATAAACATTTTGGGAGGAAAATATAATTATATAAAAGTTATAAAATATCTCCGAATTCACTTTCTCTTTTACCGATTCTTCGAAATCACTTAGTAGGTGTGTCCTTTAAAATTTCGTCCAAACCAAAGTTACGAAAGAAGTTAAATAAACATTTCGGGAGGAAAATATAATTATATAAAAGTTATAAAATATCTCTGAATTCACTTTTTCTTTTACCGTTTCTTTGAAAACATTTAGTAGGCTTGTCCTTTAAAATCTCGTCCAAACCGAAGTTACGAAAGAAGTTAAATAAACATTTCGGGAGGAAAATATAATTATATAAAAGTCATAAAATATCTCTGAATTCACTTTTTCTTTTACTGATTCTTCGAAAACACTTAGTAGGCGTGTCATTTAAAATTTCGTCCAAACCAAAGTTACGAAAGAAGTTAAATAAATATTTCGGGAGGAAAATATAATTATATAAAAGTTATAAAATATCTCTGAATTCACATTTTCTTTTACCAATTCTACGAAAACACTTAGCAGGCCTGTCCTTTAAAATCTCGTCCAAACCGAAGGTACGAAAGACGTTAAATAAACATTTTGAGAGGAAAATATAATTAAGTAAAAGTTATAAAATATATCTGAATTCACTTTTTCTTTTACCGATTCTGTGAAAACACTTAGTAGGCATGTCCTTTAAAATCTCGTCCAAATCGGAGTTACGAAAGACGTTAAATAAACATTTTGAAAGGAAAATATAATTAAGTAAAAGTTATAAAATATCTCTGAATTCACTTTTTCTTTTACCGATTCTGTGAAAACACTTAGTAGGCGTGTCCTTTAAAATCTCGTCCAAATCGGAGTTACGAAAGACGTTAAATAAACATTTTGAAAGGAAAATATAATTAAGTAAAAGTTATAAAATATCTCTGAATTCACTTTTTCTTTTACCGATTCTATGAAAACACTTAGTAGGCGTGTCTTTTAAAATCTCGTCCAAATCGGAGTTACGAATGACGTTAAATAAACATTCCGGGAGGAACATATAATTATATAAAAGTTATAAAATATCTTCGAATTCACTTTTTCTTTTACCGATTCTGTGAAAACACTTAGTAGCATGTCCTTTAAAATCTCGTCCAAATCTGAGGTACAAAAGACGTTAAATAAACATTTTGGGGGGAAAATATAATTAAGTAAAAGTTATAAAACAACAACTTAAAATTCATTTTCCTTTTACTGATTCTTTGAAAACAATTAGTAGGCGTGTCCTTTAAAATCTCGTCCAAACCGAAGTTACGAAAGACGTTAAATAAACATTTTGAGAGGAAAATATAATTAAGTAAAAGTTATAAAATATCTCTAAATTCACTTTTTCTTTTACCGATTCTGTGAAAACACTTAGTAGGCATTTCCTTTAAAATCTTGTCCAAATCGGAGTTACGAAAGACGTTAAATAAACATTTTGGGAGGAAAATATAATTATATAAAAGTTATAAAATATCTCCGAATTCACTTTTTCTTTTACCCATTCTTCGAAATCACTTAGTAGGTGTGTCCTTTAAAATTTCGTCCAAACCAAAGTTACGAAAGAAGTTAAATAAAAATTTCGGGAGGAAAATATAATTATATAAAAGTTATAAAATATCTCTGAATTCACTTTTTCTTTTACCGATTCTTCGAAAACACTTAGTAGGCGTGTCCTGTAAAATTTCGTCAAAACAGAAGTTACGAAAGACGTTAAATAAACCTTTTGAGAGGAAAATATAATTAAGTAAAAGTTATAAAACAACAACTTAAAATTCATTTTCCTTTTAATGATTCTTTGAAAACACTTAATAGGCGTGTCCTTTAAAATCTCGTCCAAACCGAAGTTACGAAAGACGTTAAATAAACATTTTGGGAGGAAAATATAATTAAGTAAAAGTTATAAAACAACAACTTAAAATTCATTTTCCTTTTACTGATTCTTTGAAAACAATTAGTAGGCGTGTCCTTTAAAATCTTGTCCAAACCGAAGTTACGAAAGACGTTAAATAAACATTTTGAGAGGAAAATATAATTAAGTAAAAGTTATAAAATATCTCTAAATTCACTTTTTCTTTTACCGATTCTGTGAAAACACTTAGTAGGCATTTCCTTTAAAATCTTGTCCAAATCGGAGTTACGAAAGACGTTAAATAAACATTTTGGGAGGAAAATATAATTATATAAAAGTTATAAAATATTTCCGAATTCACTTTTTCTTTATCGATTCTTCGAAATCACTTAGTAGGCGTGTCCTTTAAAATTTCGTCCAAACCAAAGTTACGAAAGAAGTTAAATAAACATTTCGAGAGGAAAATATAATTATATAAAAGTTATAAAATATCTCTGAATTCACTTTTTCTTTTACCGATTCTTTGAAAACATTTAGTAGGCATGTCCTTTAAAATCTCGTCCAAACCGAAGTTACGAAAGAAGTTAAATAAACATTTCGGGAGGAAAATATAATTATATAAAAGTCATAAAATATCTCTGAATTCAATTTTTCTTTTACTGATTCTTCGAAAACACTTAGTAGGCGTGTCATTTAAAATTTCGTCCAAACCGAAGTTACGAAAGACGTTAAATAAACATTTTGAGAGGAAAATATAATTAAGTAAAAGTTATAAAACAACAACTTAAAATTCATTTTCCTTTTAGTGATTCTTTGAAAACAATTAGCAGGCCTGTCCTTTAAAATCTCGTCCAAACCGAAGGTACGAAAGACGTTAAATAAACATTTTGAGAGGAAAATATAATTAAGTAAAAGTTATAAAATATATCTGAATTCACTTTTTTTTTACCGATTCCGTGAAAACACTTAGTAGGCATGTCCTTTAAAATCTCGTCCAAATCGGAGTTACGAAAGATGTTAAATAAACATTTTGAAAGGAAAATATAATTATGTAAAAGTTATAAAATATCTCTGAATTCACTTTTTCTTTTACCGATTCTATGAAAACACTTAGTAGGCGTGTCTTTTAAAATCTCGTCCAAATCGGAGTTACGAAAGACGTTAAATAAACATTTCGGGAGGAAAATATAATTTTATAAAAGTTATAAAATATCTCCGAATTCACTTTTTCTTTTACCGATTCTGTGAAAACACTTAGTAGCATGTCCTTTAAAATCTCGTCCAAATCGGAGTTACGAAAGACGTTAAATAAACATTTTGAAAGGAACATATAATTAAGTAAAAGTTATAAAATATCTCTGAATTCACTTTTTCTTTTACCGATTATTCGAAAACACTTAGTAGGCGTGTCCTGTAAAATTTCGTCCAAACAGAAGTTACGAAAGACGTTAAATAAACATTTTGAGAGGAAAATATAATTAAGTAAACGTTATAAAACAACAACTTAAAATTCATTTTCCTTTTATTGATTCTTTGAAAACACTTAGTAGGCGTGTCCTTTAAAATCTCGTCCAAACCTAAGTTACGAAAGACGTTAAATAAACATTTTGAGAGGAAAATATAATTAAGTAAAAGTTATAAAACAACAACTTAAAATTCATTTTCCTTTTACTGATTCCTTGAAAACAATTAGTAGGCGTGTCCTTTAAAATCTCGTCCAAACCGAAGTTACGAAAGACGTTAAATAAACATTTTGAGAGGAAAATATAATTAAGTAAAAGTTATAAAATATCTCTGAATTCACTTTTTCTTTTACCGATTCTATGAAAACACTTAGTAGGCGTGTCTTTTAAAATCTCGTCCAAATCGGAGTTACGAAAGACGTTAAATAAACATTCCGGGAGGAAAATATAATTATATAAAAGTTATAAAATATCTCCGAATTCACTTTTTCTTTTACCGATTCTGTGAAAAGACTTAGTAGCATGTCCTTTAAAATCTCGTCCAAATCTGAGGTACAAAAGACGTTAAATAAACATTTTGGGGGGAAAATATAATTAAGTAAAAGTTATAAAATATCTCTGAATTCACTTTTTCTTTTACCGATTCTTTGAAAACACTTAGTAGGCATGTCCTTTAAAATTTCGTCCAAACAGAAGTTACGAAAGACGTTAAATAAACATTTTGAGAGGAAAATATAATTAAGTAAACGTTATAAAACAACAACTTAAAATTCATTTTCCTTTTACTGATTCTTTGAAAACAATTAGTAGGCGTGACCTTTAAAATCTCGTCCAAACCGAAGTTACGAAAGACGTTAAATAAACATTTTGAGAGGAAAATATAATTAAGTAAAAGTTATAAAATATCTCTAAATTCACTTTTTCTTTTACCGATTCTGTGAAAACACTTAGTAGGCATTTCCTTTAAAATCTTGTCCAAATCGGAGTTACGAAAGACGTTAAATAAAAATTTCGGGAGGAAAATATAATTATATAAAAGTTATAAAATATCTCTGAATTCACTTTTTCTTTTACCGATTCTTCGAAAACACTTAGTAGGCGTGTCCTGTAAAATTTCGTCAAAACAGAAGTTACGAAAGACGTTAAATAAACCTTTTGAGAGGAAAATATAATTAAGTAAAAGTTATAAAACAACAACTTAAAATTCATTTTCCTTTTAATGATTCTTTGAAAACACTTAGTAGGCGTGTCCTTTAAAATCTCGTCCAAACCGAAGTTACGAAAGACGTTAAATAAACATTTTGGAAGGAAAATATAATTAAGTAAAAGTTATAAAACAACAACTTAAAATTCATTTTCCTTTTACTGATTCTTTGAAAACAATTAGTAGGCGTGTCCTTTAAAATCTTGTCCAAACCGAAGTTACGAAAGACGTTAAATAAACATTTTGAGAGGAAAATATAATTAAGTAAAAGTTATAAAATATCTCTAAATTCACTTTTTCTTTTACCGATTCTGTGAAAACACTTAGTAGGCATTTCCTTTAAAATCTTGTCCAAATCGGAGTTACGAAAGACGTTAAATAAACATTTTGGGAGGAAAATATAATTATATAAAAGTTATAAAATATTTCCGAATTCACTTTTTCTTTATCGATTCTTCGAAATCACTTAGTAGGCGTGTCCTTTAAAATTTCGTCCAAACCAAAGTTACGAAAGAAGTTAAATAAACATTTCGAGAGGAAAATATAATTATATAAAAGTTATAAAATATCTCTGAATTCACTTTTTCTTTTACCGATTCTTTGAAAACATTTAGTAGGCATGTCCTTTAAAATCTCGTCCAAACCGAAGTTACGAAAGAAGTTAAATAAACATTTCGGGAGGAAAATATAATTATATAAAAGTCATAAAATATCTCTGAATTCAATTTTTCTTTTACTGATTCTTCGAAAACACTTAGTAGGCGTGTCATTTAAAATTTCGTCCAAACCGAAGTTACGAAAGACGTTAAATAAACATTTTGAGAGGAAAATATAATTAAGTAAAAGTTATAAAACAACAACTTAAAATTCATTTTCCTTTTAGTGATTCTTTGAAAACAATTAGCAGGCCTGTCCTTTAAAATCTCGTCCAAACCGAAGGTACGAAAGACGTTAAATAAACATTTTGAGAGGAAAATATAATTAAGTAAAAGTTATAAAATATATCTGAATTCACTTTTTTTTTACCGATTCCGTGAAAACACTTAGTAGGCATGTCCTTTAAAATCTCGTCCAAATCGGAGTTACGAAAGATGTTAAATAAACATTTTGAAAGGAAAATATAATTATGTAAAAGTTATAAAATATCTCTGAATTCACTTTTTCTTTTACCGATTCTATGAAAACACTTAGTAGGCGTGTCTTTTAAAATCTCGTCCAAATCGGAGTTACGAAAGACGTTAAATAAACATTTCGGGAGGAAAATATAATTTTATAAAAGTTATAAAATATCTCCGAATTCACTTTTTCTTTTACCGATTCTGTGAAAACACTTAGTAGCATGTCCTTTAAAATCTCGTCCAAATCGGAGTTACGAAAGACGTTAAATAAACATTTTGAAAGGAACATATAATTAAGTAAAAGTTATAAAATATCTCTGAATTCACTTTTTCTTTTACCGATTATTCGAAAACACTTAGTAGGCGTGTCCTGTAAAATTTCGTCCAAACAGAAGTTACGAAAGACGTTAAATAAACATTTTGAGAGGAAAATATAATTAAGTAAAAGTTATAAAACAACAACTTAAAATTCATTTTCCTTTTACTGATTCCTTGAAAACAATTAGTAGGCGTGTCCTTTAAAATCTCGTCCAAACCGAAGTTACGAAAGACGTTAAATAAACATTTTGAGAGGAAAATATAATTAAGTAAAAGTTATAAAATATCTCTGAATTCACTTTTTCTTTTACCGATTCTATGAAAACACTTAGTAGGCGTGTCTTTTAAAATCTCGTCCAAATCGGAGTTACGAAAGACGTTAAATAAACATTCCGGGAGGAAAATATAATTATATAAAAGTTATAAAATATCTCCGAATTCACTTTTTCTTTTACCGATTCTGTGAAAAGACTTAGTAGCATGTCCTTTAAAATCTCGTCCAAATCTGAGGTACAAAAGACGTTAAATAAACATTTTGGGGGGAAAATATAATTAAGTAAAAGTTATAAAATATCTCTGAATTCACTTTTTCTTTTACCGATTCTTTGAAAACACTTAGTAGGCATGTCCTTTAAAATTTCGTTCAAACCGAAGTTACGAAAGACGTTAAATAAACATTTTGAGAGGAAAATATAATTAAGTAAACGTTATAAAACAACAACTTAAAATTCATTTTCCTTTTACTGATTCTTTGAAAACAATTAGTAGGCGTGACCTTTAAAATCTCGTCCAAACCGAAGTTACGAAAGACGTTAAATAAACATTTTGAGAGGAAAATATAATTAAGTAAAAGTTATAAAATATCTCTAAATTCACTTTTTCTTTTACCGATTCTGTGAAAACACTTAGTAGGCATTTCCTTTAAAATCTTGTCCAAATCGGAGTTACGAAAGACGTTAAATAAACATTTTGGGAGGAAAATATAATTATATAAAAGTTATAAAATATCTCCGAATTCACTTTTTCTTTTACCGATTCTTCGAAATCACTTAGTAGGTGTGTCCTTTAAAATTTCGTCCAAACCAAAATTACGAAAGAAGTTAAATAAAAATTTCGGGAGGAAAATATAATTATATAAAAGTTATAAAATATCTCTGAATTCACTTTTTCTTTTACCGATTCTTCGAAAACACTTAGTAGGCGTGTCCTGTAAAATTTCGTCAAAACAGAAGTTACGAAAGACGTTAAATAAACATTTTGAGAGGAAAATATAATTAAGTAAAAGTTATAAAACAACAACTTAAAATTCATTTTCCTTTTATTGATTCTTTGAAAACACTTAGTAGGCGTGTCCTTTAAAATCTCGTCCAAACCGAAGTTACGAAAGACGTTAAATAAACATTTTGGGAGGAAAATATAATTAAGTAAAAGTTATAAAACAACAACTTAAAATTCATTTTCCTTTTACTGATTCTTTGAAAACAATTAGTAGGCGTGTCCTTTAAAATCTTGTCCAAACCGAAGTTACGAAAGACATTAAATAAACATTTTGAGAGGAAAATATAATTAAGTAAAAGTTATAAAATATCTCTAAATTCACTTTTTCTTTTACCGATTCTGTGAAAACACTTAGTAGGCATTTCCTTTAAAATCTTGTCCAAATCGGAGTTACGAAAGACGTTAAATAAACATTTTGGGAGGAAAATATAATTATATAAAAGTTATAAAATATTTCCAAATTCACTTTTTCTTTATCGATTCTTCGAAATCACTTAGTAGGCGTGTCCTTTAAAATTTCGTCCAAACCAAAGTTACGAAAGAAGTTAAATAAACATTTCGAGAGGAAAATATAATTATATAAAAGTTATAAAATATCTCTGAATTCACTTTTTCTTTTACCGATTCTTTGAAAACATTTAGTAGGCATGTCCTTTAAAATCTCGTCCAAACCGAAGTTACGAAAGAAGTTAAATAAACATTTCGGGAGGAAAATATAATTATATAAAAGTCATAAAATATCTCTGAATTCACTTTTTCTTTTACTGATTCTTCGAAAACACTTAGTAGGCGTGTCATTTAAAATTTCGTCCAAACCAAAGTTACGAAAGAAGTTAAATAAATATTTCGGGAGGAAAATATAATTATATAAAAGTTATAAAATATCTCTGAATTCACTTTTTCTTTTACCAATTCTACGAAAACACTTAGCAGGCCTGTCCTTTAAAATCTCGTCCAAACCTGAAGGTACGAAAGACGTTAAATAAACATTTTGAGAGGAAAATATAATTTAGTAAAAGTTATAAAATATATCTGAATTCACTTTTTCTTTTACCGATTCTGTGAAAACACTTAGTAGGCATGTCCTTTAAAATCTCGTCCAAATCGGAGTTACGAAAGACGTTAAATAAACATTTTGAAAGGAAAATATAATTAAGTAAAAGTTATAAAATATCTCTGAATTCACTTTTTCTTTTACCGATTCTGTGAAAACACTTAGTAGGCGTGTCCTTTAAAATCTCGTCCAAATCGGAGTTACGAAAGACGTTAAATAAACATTTTGAAAGGAAAATATAATTAAGTAAAAGTTATAAAATATCTCTGAATTCACTTTTTCTTTTACCGATTCTATGAAAACACTTAGTAGGCGTGTCTTTTAAAATCTCGTCCAAATCGGAGTTACGAATGACGTTAAATAAACATTCCGGAAGGAAAACATAATTATAGAAAAGTTATAAAATATCTTCGAATTCACTTTTTCTTTTACCGATTCTGTGAAAACACTTAGTAGCATGTCCTTTAAAATCTCGTCCAAATCTGAGGTACAAAAGACGTTAAATAAACATTTTGGGGGGGAAATATAATTAAGTAAAAGTTATAAAATATCTCTGAATTCACTTTTTCTTTTACCGATTCTTCGAAAACACTTAATAGGCATGTCCTTTAAAATTTCGTCCAAACCGAAGTTACGAAAGACGTTAAATAAACATTTTGAGAGGAAAATATAATTAAGTAAAAGTTATAAAACAACAACTTAAAATTCATTTTCCTTTTACTGATTCTTTGAAAACAATTAGTAGGCGTGTCCTTTAAAATCTCGTCCAAACCGAAGTTACGAAAGACGTTAAATAAACATTTTGAGAGGAAAATATAATTAAGTAAAAGTTATAAAATATCTCTAAATTCACTTTTTCTTTTACCGATTCTGTGAAAACACTTAGTAGGCATTTCCTTTAAAATCTTGTCCAAATCGGAGTTACGAAAGACGTTAAATAAACATTTTGGGAGGAAAATATAATTATATAAAAGTTATAAAATATCTCCGAATTCACTTTTTCTTTTACCGATTCTTCGAAATCACTTAGTAGGTGTGTCCTTTAAAATTTCGTCCAAACCAAAGTTACGAAAGAAGTTAAATAAAAATTTCGGGAGGAAAATATAATTATATAAAAGTTATAAAATATCTCTGAATTCACTTTTACTTTTACCGATTCTTCGAAAACACTTAGTAGGCGTGTCCTGTAAAAATTTCGTCAAAACAGAAGTTACGAAAGACGTTAAATAAACATTTTGAGAGAAAAATATAATTAAGTAAAAGTTATAAAACAACAACTTAAAATTCATTTTCCTTTTAATGATTCTTTGAAAACACTTAGTAGGCATGTCCTTTAAAATTTCGTCCAAACCGAAGTTACGAAAGACGTTAAATAAACATTTTGAGAGGAAAATATAATTAAGTAAACGTTATAAAACAACAACTTAAAATTCATTTTCCTTTTACTGATTCTTTGAAAACAATTAGTAGGCGTGACCTTTAAAATCTCGTCCAAACCGAAGTTACGAAAGACGTTAAATAAACATTTTGAGAGGAAAATATAATTAAGTAAAAGTTATCAAATATCTCTAAATTCACTTTTTCTTTTACCGATTCTGTGAAAACACTTAGTAGGCATTTCCTTTAAAATCTTGTCCAAATCGGAGTTACGAAAGACGTTAAATAAACATTTTGGGAGGAAAATATAATTATATAAAAGTTATAAAATATCTCTGAATTCACTTTTTCTTTTACCGATTCTTCGAAATCACTTAGTAGGTGTGTCCTTTAAAATTTCGTCCAAACCAAAGTTACGAAAGAAGTTAAATAAAAATTTCGGGAGGAAAATATAATTATATAAAAGTTATAAAATATCTTTGAATTCACTTTTTCTTTTACCGATTCTTCGAAAACACTTAGTAGGCGTGTCCTGTAAAATTTCGTCAAAACAGAAGTTACGAAAGACGTTAAATAAACCTTTTGAGAGGAAAATGTAATTAAGTAAAAGTTATAAAACAACAACTTAAAATTCATTTTCCTTTTAATGATTCTTTGAAAACACTTAGTAGGCGTGTCCTTTAAAATCTCGTCCAAACCGAAGTTACGAAAGACGTTAAATAAACATTTTGGGAGGAAAATATAATTAAGTAAAAGTTATAAAACAACAACTTAAAATTTATTTTCCTTTTACTGATTATTTGAAAACAATTAGTAGGCGTGTCCTTTAAAATCTTGTCCAAACCGAAGTTACGAAAGACGTTAAATAAACATTTTGAGAGGAAAATATAATTAAGTAAAAGTTATAAAATATCTCTAAATTCACTTTTTCTTTTACCGATTCTGTGAAAACACTTAGTAGGCATTTCCTTTAAAATCTTGTCCAAATCGGAGTTACGAAAGACGTTAAATAAACATTTTGGGAGGAAAATATAATTATATAAAAATTATAAAATATTTCCGAATTCACTTTTTCTTTATCGATTCTTCGAAATCACTTAGTAGGCGTGTCCTTTAAAATTTCGTCCAAACCAAAGTTACGAAAGAAGTTAAATAAACATTTCGAGAGGAAAATATAATTATATAAAAGTTATAAAATATCTCTGAATTCACTTTTTCTTTTACCGATTCTTTGAAAACATTTAGTAGGCATGTCCTTTAAAATCTCGTCCAAACCGAAGTTACGAAAGAAGTTAAATAAACATTTCGGGAGGAAAATATAATTATATAAAAGTCATAAAATATCTCTGAATTCAATTTTTCTTTTACTGATTCTTCGAAAACACTTAGTAGGCGTGTCATTTAAAATTTCGTCCAAACCGAAGTTACGAAAGACGTTAAATAAACATTTTGAGAGGAAAATATAATTAAGTAAAAGTTATAAAACAACAACTTAAAATTCATTTTCCTTTTAGTGATTCTTTGAAAACAATTAGCAGGCTTGTCCTTTAAAATCTCGTCCAAACCGAAGGTACGAAAGACGTTAAATAAACATTTTGAGAGGAAAATATAATTAAGTAAAAGTTATAAAATATATCTGAATTCACTTTTTTTTTACCGATTCCGTGAAAACACTTAGTAGGCATGTCCTTTAAAATCTCGTCCAAATCGGAGTTACGAAAGATGTTAAATAAACATTTTGAAAGGAAAATATAATTATGTAAAAGTTATAAAATATCTCTGAATTCACTTTTTCTTTTACCGATTCTATGAAAACACTTAGTAGGCGTGTCTTTTAAAATCTCGTCCAAATCGGAGTTACGAAAGACGTTAAATAAACATTTCGGGAGGAAAATATAATTTTATAAAAGTTATAAAATATCTCCGAATTCACTTTTTCTTTTACCGATTCTGTGAAAACACTTAGTAGCATGTCCTTTAAAATCTCGTCCAAATCGGAGTTACGAAAGACGTTAAATAAACATTTTGAAAGGAACATATAATTAAGTAAAAGTTATAAAATATCTCTGAATTCACTTTTTCTTTTACCGATTATTCGAAAACACTTAGTAGGCGTGTCCTGTAAAATTTCGTCCAAACAGAAGTTACGAAAGACGTTAAATAAACATTTTGAGAGGAAAATATAATTAAGTAAAAGTTATAAAACAACAACTTAAAATTCATTTTCCTTTTATTGATTCTTTGAAAACACTTAGTAGGCGTGTCCTTTAAAATCTCGTCCAAACCTAAGTTACGAAAGACGTTAAATAAACATTTTGAGAGGAAAATATAATTAAGTAAAAGTTATAAAACAACAACTTAAAATTCATTTTCCTTTTACTGATTCCTTGAAAACAATTAGTACGCGTGTCCTTTAAAATCTCGTCCAAACCGAAGTTACGAAAGACGTTAAATAAACATTTTGAGAGGAAAATATAATTAAGTAAAAGTTATAAAATATCTCTGAATTCACTTTTTCTTTTACCGATTCTATGAAAACACTTAGTAGGCGTGTCTTTTAAAATCTCGTCCAAATCGGAGTTACGAAAGACGTTAAATAAACATTCCGGGAGGAAAATATAATTATATAAAAGTTATAAAATATCTCCGAATTCACTTTTTCTTTTACCGATTCTGTGAAAAGACTTAGTAGCATGTCCTTTAAAATCTCGTCCAAATCTGAGGTACAAAAGACGTTAAATAAACATTTTGGGGGGAAAATATAATTAAGTAAAAGTTATAAAATATCTCTGAATTCACTTTTTCTTTTACCGATTCTTTGAAAACACTTAGTAGGCATGTCCTTTAAAATTTCGTCCAAACCGAAGTTACGAAAGACGTTAAATAAACATTTTGAGAGGAAAATATAATTAAGTAAACGTTATAAAACAACAACTTAAAATTCATTTTCCGTTTACTGATTCTTTGAAAACAATTAGTAGGCGTGACCTTTAAAATCTCGTCCAAACCGAAGTGACGAAAGACGTTAAATAAACATTTTGAGAGGAAAATATAATTAAGTAAAAGTTATAAAATATCTCTAAATTCACTTTTTCTTTTACCGATTCTGTGAAAACACTTAGTAGGCATTTCCTTTAAAATCTTGTCCAAATCGGAGTTACGAAAGACGTTAAATAAACATTTTGGGAGGAAAATATAATTATATAAAAGTTATAAAATATCTCCGAATTCACTTTTTCTTTTACCGATTCTTCGAAATCACTTAGTAGGTGTGTCCTTTAAAATTTCGTCCAAACCAAAATTACGAAAGAAGTTAAATAAAAATTTCGGGAGGAAAATATAATGATATAAAAGTTATAAAATATCTCTGAATTCACTTTTTCTTTTACCGATTCTTCGAAAACACTTAGTAGGCGTGTCCTGTAAAATTTCGTCAAAACAGAAGTTATGAAAGACGTTAAATAAACATTTTGAGAGGAAAATATAATTAAGTAAAAGTTATAAAACAACAACTTAAAATTCATTTTCCTTTTATTGATTCTTTGAAAACACTTAGTAGGCGTGTCCTTTAAAATCTCGTCCATACCGAAGTTACGAAAGACGTTAAATAAACATTTTGGGAGGAAAATATAATTAAGTAAAAGTTATAAAACAACAACTTAAAATTCATTTTCCTTTTACTGATTCTTTGAAAACAATTAGTAGGCGTGTCCTTTAAAATCTTGTCCAAACCGAAGTTACGAAAGACGTTAAATAAACATTTTGAGAGGAAAATATAATTAAGTAAAAGTTATAAAATATCTCTAAATTCACTTTTTCTTTTACCGATTCTGTGAAAACACTTAGTAGGCATTTCCTTTAAAATCTTGTCCAAATCGGAGTTACGAAAGACGTTAAATAAACATTTTGGGAGGAAAATATAATTATATAAAAGTTATAAAATATCTCTGAATTCACTTTTTCTTTTACCGATTCTTTGAAAACATTTAGTAGGCATGTCCTTTAAAATCTCGTCCAAACCGAAGTTACGAAAGAAGTTAAATAAACATTTCGGGAGGAAAATATAATTATATAAAAGTCATAAAATACCTCTGAATTCACTTTTTCTTTTACTGATTCTTCGAAAACACTTAGTAGGCGTGTCATTTAAAATTTCGTCCAAACCAAAGTTACGAAAGAAGTTAAATAAATATTTCGGGAGGAAAATATAATTATATAAAAGTTATAAAATATCTCTGAATTCACTTTTTCTTTTACCAATTCTACGAAAACACTTAGCAGGTCTGTCCTTTAAAATCTCGTCCAAACCGAAGGTACGAAAGACGTTAAATAAACATTTTGAGAGGAAAATATAATTTAGTAAAAGTTATAAAATATATCTGAATTCACTTTTTCTTTTACCGATTCTGTGAAAACACTTAGTAGGCATGTCCTTTAAAATCTCGTCCAAATCGGAGTTACGGAAGACGTTAAATAAACATTTTGAAAGGAAAATATAATTAAGTAAAAGTTATAAAATATCTCTGAATTCACTTTTTCTTTTACCGATTCTGTGAAAACACTTAGTAGGCGTGTCCTTTAAAATCTCGTCCAAATCGGAGTTACGAAAGACGTTAAATAAACATTTTGAAAGGAAAATATAATTAAGTAAAAGTTATAAAATATCTCTGAATTCACTTTTTCTTTTACCGATTCTATGAAAACACTTAGTAGGCGTGTCTTTTAAAATCTCGTCCAAATCGGAGTTACGAATGACGTTAAATAAACATTCCGGGAGGAAAATATAATTATATAAAAGTTATAAAATATCTTCGAATTCACTTTTTCTTTTACCGATTCTGTGAAAACACTTAGTAGCATGTCCTTTAAAATCTCGTCCGAATATGAGGTACAAAAGACGTTAAATAAACATTTTGGGGGGAAAATATAATTAAGTAAAAGTTATAAAATATCTCTGAATTCACTTTTTCTTTTACCGATTCTTCGAAAACACTTAATAGGCATGTCCTTTAAAATTTCGTCCAAACCGAAGTTACGAAAGACGTTAAATAAACATTTTGAGAGGAAAATATAATTAAGTAAAAGTTATAAAACAACAACTTAAAATTCATTTTCCTTTTACTGATTCTTTGAAAACAATTAGTAGGCGTGTCCTTTAAAATCTCGTCCAAACCGAAGTTACGAAAGACGTTAAATAAACATTTTGAGAGGAAAATATAATTAAGTAAAAGTTATAAAATATCTCTAAATTCACTTTTTCTTTTACCGATTCTGTGAAAACACTTAGTAGGCATTTCCTGTAAAATCTTGTCCAAATCGGAGTTACGAAAGACGTTAAATAAACATTTTGGGAGGAAAATATAATTATATAAAAGTTATAAAATATCTCCGAATTCACTTTTTCTTTTACCGATTCTTCGAAATCACTTAGTAGGTGTGTCCTTTAAAATTTCGTCCAAACCAAAATTACGAAAGAAGTTAAATAAAAATTTCGGGAGGAAAATATAATTATATAAAAGTTATAAAATATCTCTGAATTCACTTTTTCTTTTACCGATTCTTCGAAAACACTTAGTAGGCGTGTCCTGTAAAATTTCGTCAAAACAGAAGTTATGAAAGACGTTAAATAAACATTTTGAGAGGAAAATATAATTAAGTAAAAGTTATAAAACAACAACTTAAAATTCATTTTCCTTTTATTGATTCTTTGAAAACACTTAGTAGGCGTGTCCTTTAAAATCTCGTCCAAACCGAAGTTACGAAAGACGTTAAATAAACATTTTGGGAGGAAAATATAATTAAGTAAAAGTTATAAAACAACAACTTAAAATTCATTTTCCTTTTACTGATTCTTTGAAAACAATTAGTAGGCGTGTCCTTTAAAATCTTGTCCAAACCGAAGTTACGAAAGACGTTAAATAAACATTTTGAGAGGAAAATATAATTAAGTAAAAGTTATAAAATATCTCTAAATTCACTTTTTCTTTTACCGATTCTGTGAAAACACTTAGTAGGCATTTCCTTTAAAATCTTGTCCAAATCGGAGTTACGAAAGACGTTAAATAAACATTTTGGGAGGAAAATATAATTATATAAAAGTTATAAAATATTTTCGAATTCACTTTTTCTTTATCGATTCTTCGAAATCACTTAGTAGGCGTGTCCTTTAAAATTTCGTCCAAACCAAAGTTACGAAAGAAGTTAAATAAACATTTCGAGAGGAAAATATAATTATATAAAAGTTATAAAATATCTCTGAATTCACTTTTTCTTTTACCGATTCTTTGAAAACATTTAGTAGGCATGTCCTTTAAAATCTCGTCCAAACCGAAGTTACGAAAGAAGTTAAATAAACATTTCGGGAGGAAAATATAATTATATAAAAGTCATAAAATATCTCTGAATTCACTTTTTCTTTTACTGATTCTTCGAAAACACTTAGTAGGCGTGTCATTTAAAATTTCGTCCAAACCAAAGTTACGAAAGAAGTTAAATAAATATTTCGGGAGGAAAATATAATTATATAAAAGTTATAAAATATCTCTGAATTCACTTTTTCTTTTACCAATTCTACAAAAACACTTAGCAGGTCTGTCCTTTAAAATCTCGTCCAAACCGAAGGTACGAAAGACGTTAAATAAACATTTTGAGAGGAAAATATAATTTAGTAAAAGTTATAAAATATATCTGAATTCACTTTTTCTTTTACCGATTCTGTGAAAACACTTAGTAGGCATGTCCTTTAAAATCTCGTCCAAATCGGAGTTACGAAAGACGTTAAATAAACATTTTGAAAGGAAAATATAATTAAGTAAAAGTTATAAAATATCTCTGAATTCACTTTTTCTTTTACCGATTCTGTGAAAACACTTAGTAGGCGTGTCCTTTAAAATCTCGTCCAAATCGGAGTTACGAAAGACGTTAAATAAACATTTTGAAAGGAAACTATAATTAAGTAAAAGTTATAAAATATCTCTGAATTCACTTTTTCTTTTACCGATTCTATGAAAACACTTAGTAGGCGTGTCTTTTAAAATCTCGTCCAAATCGGAGTTACGAATGACGTTAAATAAACATTCCGGGAGGAAAATATAATTATATAAAAGTTATAAAATATCTTCGAATTCACTTTTTCTTTTACCGATTCTGTGAAAACACTTAGTAGCATGTCCTTTAAAATCTCGTCCGAATATGAGGTACAAAAGACGTTAAATAAACATTTTGGGGGGAAAATATAATTAAGTAAAAGTTATAAAATATCTCTGAATTCACTTTTTCTTTTACCGATTCTTCGAAAACACTTAATAGGCATGTCCTTTAAAATTTCGTCCAAACCGAAGTTACGAAAGACGTTAAATAAACATTTTGAGAGGAAAATATAATTAAGTAAAAGTTATAAAACAACAACTTAAAATTCATTTTCCTTTTACTGATTCTTTGAAAACAATTAGTAGGCGTGTCCTTTAAAATCTCGTCCAAACCGAAGTTACGAAAGACGTTAAATAAACATTTTGAGAGGAAAATATAATTAAGTAAAAGTTATAAAATATCTCTAAATTCACTTTTTCTTTTACCGATTCTGTGAAAACACTTAGTAGGCATTTCCTTTAAAATCTTGTCCAAATCGGAGTTACGAAAGACGTTAAATAAACATTTTGGGAGGAAAATATAATTATATAAAAGTTATAAAATATCTCCGAATTCACTTTTTCTTTTACCGATTCTTCGAAATCACTTAGTAGGTGTGTCCTTTAAAATTTCGTCCAAACCAAAGTTACGAAAGAAGTTAAATAAAAATTTCGGGAGGAAAATATAATTATATAAAAGTTATAAAATATCTCTGAATTCACTTTTTCTTTTACCGATTCTTCGAAAACACTTAGTAGGCGTGTCCTGTAAAATTTCGTCAAAACAGAAGTTACGAAAGACGTTAAATAAACATTTTGAGAGAAAAATATAATTAAGTAAAAGTTATAAAACAACAACTTAAAATTCATTTTCCTTTTAATGATTCTTTGAAAACACTTAGTAGGCGTGTCCTTTAAAATCTCGTCCAAACCGAAGTTACGAAAGACGTTAAATAAACATTTTGGGAGGAAAATATAATTAAGTAAAAGTTATAAAACAACAACTTAAAATTCATTTTCCTTTTACTGATTCTTTGAAAACAATTAGTAGGCGTGTCCTTTAAAATCTTGTCCAAACCGAAGTTACGAAAGACGTTAAATAAACATTTTGAGAGGAAAATATAATTAAGTAAAAGTTATAAAATATCTCTAAATTCACTTTTTCTTTTACCGATTCTGTGAAAACACTTAGTAGGCATTTCCTTTAAAATCTTGTCCAAATCGGAGTTACGAAAGACGTTAAATAAACATTTTGGGAGGAAAATATAATTATATAAAAGTTATAAAATATCTCTGAATTCACTTTTTCTTTTACCGATTCTTTGAAAACATTTAGTAGGCATGTCCTTTAAAATCTCGTCCAAACCGAAGTTACGAAAGAAGTTAAATAAACATTTCGGGAGGAAAATATAATTATATAAAAGTCATAAAATACCTCTGAATTCACTTTTTCTTTTACTGATTCTTCGAAAACACTTAGTAGGCGTGTCATTTAAAATTTCGTCCAAACCAAAGTTACGAAAGAAGTTAAATAAATATTTCGGGAGGAAAATATAATTATATAAAAGTTATAAAATATCTCTGAATTCACTTTTTCTTTTACCAATTCTACGAAAACACTTAGCAGGTCTGTCCTTTAAAATCTCGTCCAAACCGAAGGTACGAAAGACGTTAAATAAACATTTTGAGAGGAAAATATAATTTAGTAAAAGTTATAAAATATATCTGAATTCACTTTTTCTTTTACCGATTCTGTGAAAACACTTAGTAGGCATGTCCTTTAAAATCTCGTCCAAATCGGAGTTACGAAAGACGTTAAATAAACATTTTGAAAGGAAAATATAATTAAGTAAAAGTTATAAAATATCTCTGAATTCACTTTTTCTTTTACCGATTCTGTGAAAACACTTAGTAGGCGTGTCCTTTAAAATCTCGTCCAAATCGGAGTTACGAAAGACGTTAAATAAACATTTTGAAAGGAAAATATAATTAAGTAAAAGTTATAAAATATCTCTGAATTCACTTTTTCTTTTACCGATTCTATGAAAACACTTAGTAGGCGTGTCTTTTAAAATCTCGTCCAAATCGGAGTTACGAATGACGTTAAATAAACATTCCGGGAGGAAAATATAATTATATAAAAGTTATAAAATATCTTCGAATTCACTTTTTCTTTTACCGATTCTGTGAAAACACTTAGTAGCATGTCCTTTAAAATCTCGTCCGAATATGAGGTACAAAAGACGTTAAATAAACATTTTGGGGGGAAAATATAATTAAGTAAAAGTTATAAAATATCTCTGAATTCACTTTTTCTTTTACCGATTCTTCGAAAACACTTAATAGGCATGTCCTTTAAAATTTCGTCCAAACCGAAGTTACGAAAGACGTTAAATAAACATTTTGAGAGGAAAATATAATTAAGTAAAAGTTATAAAACAACAACTTAAAATTCATTTTCCTTTTACTGATTCTTTGAAAACAATTAGTAGGCGTGTCCTTTAAAATCTCGTCCAAACCGAAGTTACGAAAGACGTTAAATAAACATTTTGAGAGGAAAATATAATTAAGTAAAAGTTATAAAATATCTCTAAATTCACTTTTTCTTTTACCGATTCTGTGAAAACACTTAGTAGGCATTTCCTGTAAAATCTTGTCCAAATCGGAGTTACGAAAGACGTTAAATAAACATTTTGGGAGGAAAATATAATTATATAAAAGTTATAAAATATCTCCGAATTCACTTTTTCTTTTACCGATTCTTCGAAATCACTTAGTAGGTGTGTCCTTTAAAATTTCGTCCAAACCAAAATTACGAAAGAAGTTAAATAAAAATTTCGGGAGGAAAATATAATTATATAAAAGTTATAAAATATCTCTGAATTCACTTTTTCTTTTACCGATTCTTCGAAAACACTTAGTAGGCGTGTCCTGTAAAATTTCGTCAAAACAGAAGTTATGAAAGACGTTAAATAAACATTTTGAGAGGAAAATATAATTAAGTAAAAGTTATAAAACAACAACTTAAAATTCATTTTCCTTTTATTGATTCTTTGAAAACACTTAGTAGGCGTGTCCTTTAAAATCTCGTCCAAACCGAAGTTACGAAAGACGTTAAATAAACATTTTGGGAGGAAAATATAATTAAGTAAAAGTTATAAAACAACAACTTAAAATTCATTTTCCTTTTACTGATTCTTTGAAAACAATTAGTAGGCGTGTCCTTTAAAATCTTGTCCAAACCGAAGTTACGAAAGACGTTAAATAAACATTTTGAGAGGAAAATATAATTAAGTAAAAGTTATAAAATATCTCTAAATTCACTTTTTCTTTTACCGATTCTGTGAAAACACTTAGTAGGCATTTCCTTTAAAATCTTGTCCAAATCGGAGTTACGAAAGACGTTAAATAAACATTTTGGGAGGAAAATATAATTATATAAAAGTTATAAAATATTTCCGAATTCACTTTTTCTTTATCGATTCTTCGAAATCACTTAGTAGGCGTGTCCTTTAAAATTTCGTCCAAACCAAAGTTACGAAAGAAGTTAAATAAACATTTCGAGAGGAAAATATAATTATATAAAAGTTATAAAATATCTCTGAATTCACTTTTTCTTTTACCGATTCTTTGAAAACATTTAGTAGGCATGTCCTTTAAAATCTCGTCCAAACCGAAGTTACGAAAGAAGTTAAATAAACATTTCGGGAGGAAAATATAATTATATAAAAGTCATAAAATATCTCTGAATTCACTTTTTCTTTTACTGATTCTTCGAAAACACTTAGTAGGCGTGTCATTTAAAATTTCGTCCAAACCAAAGTTACGAAAGAAGTTAAATAAATATTTCGGGAGGAAAATATAATTATATAAAAGTTATAAAATATCTCTGAATTCACTTTTTCTTTTACCAATTCTACAAAAACACTTAGTAGGCGTGTCATTTAAAATCTCGTCCAAACCGAAGTTACGAAAGACGTTAAATAAACATTTTGAGAGGAAAATATAATTAAGTAAAAGTTATAAAACAACAACTTAAAATTCATTTTCCTTTTACCGATTCTGTGAAAACACTTAGTAGGCATGTCCTTTAAAATCTCGTCCAAATCGGAGTTACGAAAGACGTTAAATAAACATTTTGAAAGGAAAATATAATTAAGTAAAAGTTATAAAATATCTCTGAATTCACTTTTTCTTTTACCGATTCTGTGAAAACACTTAGTAGGCGTGTCCTTTAAAATCTCGTCCAAATCGGAGTTACGAAAGACGTTAAATAAACATTTTGAAAGGAAACTATAATTAAGTAAAAGTTATAAAATATCTCTGAATTCACTTTTTCTTTTACCGATTCTATGAAAACACTTAGTAGGCGTGTCTTTTAAAATCTCGTCCAAATCGGAGTTACGAATGACGTTAAATAAACATTCCGGGAGGAAAATATAATTATATAAAAGTTATAAAATATCTTCGAATTCACTTTTTCTTTTACCGATTCTGTGAAAACACTTAGTAGCATGTCCTTTAAAATCTCGTCCGAATATGAGGTACAAAAGACGTTAAATAAACATTTTGGGGGGAAAATATAATTAAGTAAAAGTTATAAAATATCTCTGAATTCACTTTTTCTTTTACCGATTCTTCGAAAACACTTAATAGGCATGTCCTTTAAAATTTCGTCCAAACCGAAGTTACGAAAGACGTTAAATAAACATTTTGAGAGGAAAATATAATTAAGTAAAAGTTATAAAACAACAACTTAAAATTCATTTTCCTTTTACTGATTCTTTGAAAACAATTAGTAGGCGTGTCCTTTAAAATCTCGTCCAAACCGAAGTTACGAAAGACGTTAAATAAACATTTTGAGAGGAAAATATAATTAAGTAAAAGTTATAAAATATCTCTAAATTCACTTTTTCTTTTACCGATTCTGTGAAAACACTTAGTAGGCATTTCCTTTAAAATCTTGTCCAAATCGGAGTTACGAAAGACGTTAAATAAACATTTTGGGAGGAAAATATAATTATATAAAAGTTATAAAATATCTCCGAATTCACTTTTTCTTTTACCGATTCTTCGAAATCACTTAGTAGGTGTGTCCTTTAAAATTTCGTCCAAACCAAAGTTACGAAAGAAGTTAAATAAAAATTTCGGGAGGAAAATATAATTATATAAAAGTTATAAAATATCTCTGAATTCACTTTTTCTTTTACCGATTCTTCGAAAACACTTAGTAGGCGTGTCCTGTAAAATTTCGTCAAAACAGAAGTTACGAAAGACGTTAAATAAACATTTTGAGAGAAAAATATAATTAAGTAAAAGTTATAAAACAACAACTTAAAATTCATTTTCCTTTTAATGATTCTTTGAAAACACTTAGTAGGCGTGTCCTTTAAAATCTCGTCCAAACCGAAGTTACGAAAGACGTTAAATAAACATTTTGGGAGGAAAATATAATTAAGTAAAAGTTATAAAACAACAACTTAAAATTCATTTTCCTTTTACTGATTCTTTGAAAACAATTAGTAGGCGTGTCCTTTAAAATCTTGTCCAAACCGAAGTTACGAAAGACGTTAAATAAACATTTTGAGAGGAAAATATAATTAAGTAAAAGTTATAAAATATCTCTAAATTCACTTTTTCTTTTACCGATTCTGTGAAAACACTTAGTAGGCATTTCCTTTAAAATCTTGTCCAAATCGGAGTTACGAAAGACGTTAAATAAACATTTTGGGAGGAAAATATAATTATATAAAAGTTATAAAATATCTCTGAATTCACTTTTTCTTTTACCGATTCTTTGAAAACATTTAGTAGGCATGTCCTTTAAAATCTCGTCCAAACCGAAGTTACGAAAGAAGTTAAATAAACATTTCGGGAGGAAAATATAATTATATAAAAGTCATAAAATACCTCTGAATTCACTTTTTCTTTTACTGATTCTTCGAAAACACTTAGTAGGCGTGTCATTTAAAATTTCGTCCAAACCAAAGTTACGAAAGAAGTTAAATAAATATTTCGGGAGGAAAATATAATTATATAAAAGTTATAAAATATCTCTGAATTCACTTTTTCTTTTACCAATTCTACGAAAACACTTAGCAGGTCTGTCCTTTAAAATCTCGTCCAAACCGAAGGTACGAAAGACGTTAAATAAACATTTTGAGAGGAAAATATAATTTAGTAAAAGTTATAAAATATATCTGAATTCACTTTTTCTTTTACCGATTCTGTGAAAACACTTAGTAGGCATGTCCTTTAAAATCTCGTCCAAATCGGAGTTACGAAAGACGTTAAATAAACATTTTGAAAGGAAAATATAATTAAGTAAAAGTTATAAAATATCTCTGAATTCACTTTTTCTTTTACCGATTCTGTGAAAACACTTAGTAGGCGTGTCCTTTAAAATCTCGTCCAAATCGGAGTTACGAAAGACGTTAAATAAACATTTTGAAAGGAAACTATAATTAAGTAAAAGTTATAAAATATCTCTGAATTCACTTTTTCTTTTACCGATTCTATGAAAACACTTAGTAGGCGTGTCTTTTAAAATCTCGTCCAAATCGGAGTTACGAATGACGTTAAATAAACATTCCGGGAGGAAAATATAATTATATAAAAGTTATAAAATATCTTCGAATTCACTTTTTCTTTTACCGATTCTGTGAAAACACTTAGTAGCATGTCCTTTAAAATCTCGTCCGAATATGAGGTACAAAAGACGTTAAATAAACATTTTGGGGGGAAAATATAATTAAGTAAAAGTTATAAAATATCTCTGAATTCACTTTTTCTTTTACCGATTCTTCGAAAACACTTAATAGGCATGTCCTTTAAAATTTCGTCCAAACCGAAGTTACGAAAGACGTTAAATAAACATTTTGAGAGGAAAATATAATTAAGTAAAAGTTATAAAACAACAACTTAAAATTCATTTTCCTTTTACTGATTCTTTGAAAACAATTAGTAGGCGTGTCCTTTAAAATCTCGTCCAAACCGAAGTTACGAAAGACGTTAAATAAACATTTTGAGAGGAAAATATAATTAAGTAAAAGTTATAAAATATCTCTAAATTCACTTTTTCTTTTACCGATTCTGTGAAAACACTTAGTAGGCATTTCCTTTAAAATCTTGTCCAAATCGGAGTTACGAAAGACGTTAAATAAACATTTTGGGAGGAAAATATAATTATATAAAAGTTATAAAATATCTCCGAATTCACTTTTTCTTTTACCGATTCTTCGAAATCACTTAGTAGGTGTGTCCTTTAAAATTTCGTCCAAACCAAAGTTACGAAAGAAGTTAAATAAAAATTTCGGGAGGAAAATATAATTATATAAAAGTTATAAAATATCTCTGAATTCACTTTTTCTTTTACCGATTCTTCGAAAACACTTAGTAGGCGTGTCCTGTAAAATTTCGTCAAAACAGAAGTTACGAAAGACGTTAAATAAACATTTTGAGAGAAAAATATAATTAAGTAAAAGTTATAAAACAACAACTTAAAATTCATTTTCCTTTTAATGATTCTTTGAAAACACTTAGTAGGCGTGTCCTTTAAAATCTCGTCCAAACCGAAGTTACGAAAGACGTTAAATAAACATTTTGGGAGGAAAATATAATTAAGTAAAAGTTATAAAACAACAACTTAAAATTCATTTTCCTTTTACTGATTCTTTGAAAACAATTAGTAGGCGTGTCCTTTAAAATCTTGTCCAAACCGAAGTTACGAAAGACGTTAAATAAACATTTTGAGAGGAAAATATAATTAAGTAAAAGTTATAAAATATCTCTAAATTCACTTTTTCTTTTACCGATTCTGTGAAAACACTTAGTAGGCATTTCCTTTAAAATCTTGTCCAAATCGGAGTTACGAAAGACGTTAAATAAACATTTTGGGAGGAAAATATAATTATATAAAAGTTATAAAATATCTCTGAATTCACTTTTTCTTTTACCGATTCTTTGAAAACATTTAGTAGGCATGTCCTTTAAAATCTCGTCCAAACCGAAGTTACGAAAGAAGTTAAATAAACATTTCGGGAGGAAAATATAATTATATAAAAGTCATAAAATATCTCTGAATTCAATTTTTCTTTTACTGATTCTTCGAAAACACTTAGTAGGCGTGTCATTTAAAATTTCGTCCAAACCAAAGTTACGAAAGAAGTTAAATAAATATTTCGGGAGGAAAATATAATTATATAAAAGTTATAAAATATCTCTGAATTCACTTTTTCTTTTACCAATTCTACGAAAACACTTAGCAGGCCTGTCCTTTAAAATCTCGTCCAAACCGAAGGTACGAAAGACGTTAAATAAACATTTTGAGAGGAAAATATAATTAAGTAAAAGTTATAAAATATATCTGAATTCACTTTTTCTTTTACCGATTCCGTGAAAACACTTAGTAGGCATGTCCTTTAAAATCTCGTCCAAATCGGAGTTACGAAAGATGTTAAATAAACATTTTGAAAGGAAAATATAATTATGTAAAAGTTATAAAATATCTCTGAATTCACTTTTTCTTTTACCGATTCTATGAAAACACTTAGTAGGCGTGTCTTTTAAAATCTCGTCCAAATCGGAGTTACGAAAGACGTTAAATAAACATTTCGGGAGGAAAATATAATTTTGTAAAAGTTATAAAATATCTCCGAATTCACTTTTTCTTTTACCGATTCTGTGAAAACACTTAGTAGCATGTCCTTTAAAATCTCGTCCAAATCGGAGTTACGAAAGACGTTAAATAAACATTTTGAAAGGAACATATAATTAAGTAAAAGTTATAAAATATCTCTGAATTCATTTTTTCTTTTACCGATTCTTCGAAAACACTTAGTAGGCGTGTCCTGTAAAATTTCGTCCAAACAGAAGTTACGAAAGACGTTAAATAAACATTTTGAGAGGAAAATATAATTAAGTAAAAGTTATAAAACAACAACTTAAAATTCATTTTCCTTTTTTTGACTCTTTGAAAACACTTAGTAGGCGTGTCCTTTAAAATCTCGTCCAAACCTAAGTTACGAAAGACGTTAAATAAACATTTTGAGAGGAAAATATAATTAAGTAAAAGTTATAAAACAACAACTTAAAATTCATTTTCCTTTTACTGATTCCTTGAAAACAATTAGTAGGCGTGTCCTTTAAAATCTCTTCCAAACCGAAGTTACGAAAGACGTTAAATAAACATTTTGAGAGGAAAATATAATTAAGTAAAAGTTATAAAATATCTCTGAATTCACTTTTTCTTTTACCGATTCTATGAAAACACTTAGTAGGCGTGTCTTTTAAAATCTCGTCCAAATCGGAGTTACGAAAGACGTTAAATAAACATTCCGGGAGGAAAATATAATTATATAAAAGTTATAAAATATCTCCGAATTGACTTTTTCTTTTACCGATTCTGTGAAAACACTTAGTAGCATGTCCTTTAAAATCTCGTCCAAATCTGAGGTACAAAAGACGTTAAATAAACATTTTGGGGGGAAAATATAATTAAGTAAAAGTTATAAAACAACAACTTAAAATTCATTTTCCTTTTACTGATTCCTTGAAAACAATTAGTAGGCGTGTCCTTTAAAATCTCTTCCAAACCGAAGTTACGAAAGACGTTAAATAAACATTTTGAGAGGAAAATATAATTAAGTAAAAGTTATAAAATATCTCTGAATTCACTTTTTCTTTTACTGATTCTTCGAAAACACTTAGTAGGCGTGTCATTTAAAATTTCGTCCAAACCAAAGTTACGAAAGAAGTTAAATAAAAATTTCGGGAGGAAAATATAATTATATAAAAGTTATAAAATATCTCTGAATTCACTTTTTCTTTTACCGATTCTTCGAAAACACTTAGTAGGCGTGTCCTGTAAAATTTCGTCAAAACAGAAGTTACGAAAGACGTTAAATAAACATTTTGAGAGGAAAATATAATTAAGTAAAAGTTATAAAACAACAACTTAAAATTCATTTTCCTTTTATTGATTCTTTGAAAACACTTAGTAGGCGTGTCCTTTAAAATCTCGTCCAAACCGAAGTTACGAAAGACGTTAAATAAACATTTTGGGAGGAAAATATAATTAAGTAAAAGTTATAAAACAACAACTTAAAATTCATTTTCCTTTTACTGATTCTTTGAAAACAATTAGTAGGCGTGTCCTTTAAAATCTTGTCCAAACCGAAGTTATGAAAGACGTTAAATAAACATTTTGAGAGGAAAATATAATTAAGTAAAAGTTATAAAATATCTCTAAATTCACTTTTTCTTTTACCGATTCTGTGAAAACACTTAGTAGGCATTTCCTTTAAAATCTTGTCCAAATCGGAGTTACGAAAGACGTTAAATAAACATTTTGGGAGGAAAATATAATTATATAAAAGTTATAAAATATTTCCGAATTCACTTTTTCTTTATCGATTCTTCGAAATCACTTAGTAGGCGTGTCCTTTAAAATTTCGTCCAAACCAAAGTTACGAAAGAAGTTAAATAAACATTTCGAGAGGAAAATATAATTATATAAAAGTTATAAAATATCTCTGAATTCACTTTTTCTTTTACCGATTCTTTGAAAACATTTAGTAGGCATGTCCTTTAAAATCTCGTCCAAACCGAAGTTACGAAAGAAGTTAAATAAACATTTCGGGAGGAAAATATAATTATATAAAAGTCATAAAATATCTCTGAATTCACTTTTTCTTTTACTGATTCTTCGAAAACACTTAGTAGGCGTGTCATTTAAAATTTCGTCCAAACCAAAGTTACGAAAGAAGTTAAATAAATATTTCGGGAGGAAAATATAATTATATAAAAGTTATAAAATATCTCTGAATTCACTTTTTCTTTTACCGATTCTGTGAAAACACTTAGTAGGCGTGTCCTTTAAAATCTCGTCCAAATCGGAGTTACGAAAGACGTTAAATAAACATTTTGAAAGGAAACTATAATTAAGTAAAAGTTATAAAATATCTCTGAATTCACTTTTTCTTTTACCGATTCTATGAAAACACTTAGTAGGCGTGTCTTTTAAAATCTCGTCCAAATCGGAGTTACGAATGACGTTAAATAAACATTCCGGGAGGAAAATATAATTATATAAAAGTTATAAAATATCTTCGAATTCACTTTTTCTTTTACCGATTCTGTGAAAACACTTAGTAGCATGTCCTTTAAAATCTCGTCCGAATATGAGGTACAAAAGACGTTAAATAAACATTTTGGGGGGAAAATATAATTAAGTAAAAGTTATAAAATATCTCTGAATTCACTTTTTCTTTTACCGATTCTTCGAAAACACTTAATAGGCATGTCCTTTAAAATTTCGTCCAAACCGAAGTTACGAAAGACGTTAAATAAACATTTTGAGAGGAAAATATAATTAAGTAAAAGTTATAAAACAACAACTTAAAATTCATTTTCCTTTTACTGATTCTTTGAAAACAATTAGTAGGCGTGTCCTTTAAAATCTCGTCCAAACCGAAGTTACGAAAGACGTTAAATAAACATTTTGAGAGGAAAATATAATTAAGTAAAAGTTATAAAATATCTCTAAATTCACTTTTTCTTTTACCGATTCTGTGAAAACACTTAGTAGGCATTTCCTTTAAAATCTTGTCCAAATCGGAGTTACGAAAGACGTTAAATAAACATTTTGGGAGGAAAATATAATTATATAAAAGTTATAAAATATCTCCGAATTCACTTTTTCTTTTACCGATTCTTCGAAATCACTTAGTAGGTGTGTCCTTTAAAATTTCGTCCAAACCAAAGTTACGAAAGAAGTTAAATAAAAATTTCGGGAGGAAAATATAATTATATAAAAGTTATAAAATATCTCTGAATTCACTTTTTCTTTTACCGATTCTTCGAAAACACTTAGTAGGCGTGTCCTGTAAAATTTCGTCAAAACAGAAGTTACGAAAGACGTTAAATAAACATTTTGAGAGAAAAATATAATTAAGTAAAAGTTATAAAACAACAACTTAAAATTCATTTTCCTTTTAATGATTCTTTGAAAACACTTAGTAGGCGTGTCCTTTAAAATCTCGTCCAAACCGAAGTTACGAAAGACGTTAAATAAACATTTTGGGAGGAAAATATAATTAAGTAAAAGTTATAAAAAAACAACTTAAAATTCATTTTCCTTTTACTGATTCTTTGAAAACAATTAGTAGGCGTGTCCTTTAAAATCTTGTCCAAACCGAAGTTACGAAAGACGTTAAATAAACATTTTGAGAGGAAAATATAATTAAGTAAAAGTTATAAAATATCTCTAAATTCACTTTTTCTTTTACCGATTCTGTGAAAACACTTAGTAGGCATTTCCTTTAAAATCTTGTCCAAATCGGAGTTACGAAAGACGTTAAATAAAAATTTTGGGAGGAAAATATAATTATATAAAAGTTATAAAATATTTCCGAATTCACTTTTTCTTTATCGATTCTTCGAAATCACTTAGTAGGCGTGTCCTTTAAAATTTCGTCCAAACCAAAGTTACGAAAGAAGTTAAATAAACATTTCGAGAGGAAAATATAATTATATAAAAGTTATAAAATATCTCTGAATTCACTTTTTCTTTTACCGATTCTTTGAAAACATTTAGTAGGCATGTCCTTTAAAATCTCGTCCAAACCGAAGTTACGAAAGAAGTTAAATAAACATTTCGGGAGGAAAATATAATTATATAAAAGTCATAAAATATCTCTGAATTCAATTTTTCTTTTACTGATTCTTCGAAAACACTTAGTAGGCGTGTCATTTAAAATTTCGTCCAAACCAAAGTTACGAAAGAAGTTAAATAAATATTTCGGGAGGAAAATATAATTATATAAAAGTTATAAAATATCTCTGAATTCACTTTTTCTTTTACCAATTCTACGAAAACACTTAGCAGGCCTGTCCTTTAAAATCTCGTCCAAACCGAAGGTACGAAAGACGTTAAATAAACATTTTGAGAGGAAAATATAATTAAGTAAAAGTTATAAAATATATCTGAATTCACTTTTTCTTTTACCGATTCCGTGAAAACACTTAGTAGGCATGTCCTTTAAAATCTCGTCCAAATCGGAGTTACGAAAGATGTTAAATAAACATTTTGAAAGGAAAATATAATTATGTAAAAGTTATAAAATATCTCTGAATTCACTTTTTCTTTTACCGATTCTATGAAAACACTTAGTAGGCGTGTCTTTTAAAATCTCGTCCAAATCGGAGTTACGAAAGACGTTAAATAAACATTTCGGGAGGAAAATATAATTTTATAAAAGTTATAAAATATCTCCGAATTCACTTTTTCTTTTACCGATTCTGTGAAAACACTTAGTAGCATGTCCTTTAAAATCTCGTCCAAATCGGAGTTACGAAAGACGTTAAATAAACATTTTGAAAGGAACATATAATTAAGTAAAAGTTATAAAATATCTCTGAATTCATTTTTTCTTTTACCGATTCTTCGAAAACACTTAGTAGGCGTGTCCTGTAAAATTTCGTCCAAACAGAAGTTACGAAAGACGTTAAATAAACATTTTGAGAGGAAAATATAATTAAGTAAAAGTTATAAAACAACAACTTAAAATTCATTTTCCTTTTTTTGACTCTTTGAAAACACTTAGTAGGCGTGTCCTTTAAAATCTCGTCCAAACCTAAGTTACGAAAGACGTTAAATAAACATTTTGAGAGGAAAATATAATTAAGTAAAAGTTATAAAACAACAACTTAAAATTCATTTTCCTTTTACTGATTCCTTGAAAACAATTAGTAGGCGTGTCCTTTAAAATCTCTTCCAAACCGAAGTTACGAAAGACGTTAAATAAACATTTTGAGAGGAAAATATAATTAAGTAAAAGTTATAAAATATCTCTGAATTCACTTTTTCTTTTACCGATTCTATGAAAACACTTAGTAGGCGTGTCTTTTAAAATCTCGTCCAAATCGGAGTTACGAAAGACGTTAAATAAACATTCCGGGAGGAAAATATAATTATATAAAAGTTATAAAATATCTCCGAATTGACTTTTTCTTTTACCGATTCTGTGAAAACACTTAGTAGCATGTCCTTTAAAATCTCGTCCAAATCTGAGGTACAAAAGACGTTAAATAAACATTTTGGGGGGAAAATATAATTAAGTAAAAGTTATTAAACAACAACTTAAAATTCATTTTCCTTTTACTGATTCCTTGAAAACAATTAGTAGGCGTGTCCTTTAAAATCTCTTCCAAACCGAAGTTACGAAAGACGTTAAATAAACATTTTGAGAGGAAAATATAATTAAGTAAAAGTTATAAAATATCTCTGAATTCACTTTTTCTTTTACTGATTCTTCGAAAACACTTAGTAGGCGTGTCATTTAAAATTTCGTCCAAACCAAAGTTACGAAAGAAGTTAAATAAAAATTTCGGGAGGAAAATATAATTATATAAAAGTTATAAAATATCTCTGAATTCACTTTTTCTTTTACCGATTCTTCGAAAACACTTAGTAGGCGTGTCCTGTAAAATTTCGTCAAAACAGAAGTTACGAAAGACGTTAAATAAACATTTTGAGAGGAAAATATAATTAAGTAAAAGTTATAAAACAACAACTTAAAATTCATTTTCCTTTTATTGATTCTTTGAAAACACTTAGTAGGCGTGTCCTTTAAAATCTCGTCCAAACCGAAGTTACGAAAGACGTTAAATAAACATTTTGGGAGGAAAATATAATTAAGTAAAAGTTATAAAACAACAACTTAAAATTCATTTTCCTTTTACTGATTCTTTGAAAACAATTAGTAGGCGTGTCCTTTAAAATCTTGTCCAAACCGAAGTTATGAAAGACGTTAAATAAACATTTTGAGAGGAAAATATAATTAAGTAAAAGTTATAAAATATCTCTAAATTCACTTTTTCTTTTACCGATTCTGTGAAAACACTTAGTAGGCATTTCCTTTAAAATCTTGTCCAAATCGGAGTTACGAAAGACGTTAAATAAACATTTTGGGAGGAAAATATAATTATATAAAAGTTATAAAATATTTCCGAATTCACTTTTTCTTTATCGATTCTTCGAAATCACTTAGTAGGCGTGTCCTTTAAAATTTCGTCCAAACCAAAGTTACGAAAGAAGTTAAATAAACATTTCGAGAGGAAAATATAATTATATAAAAGTTATAAAATATCTCTGAATTCACTTTTTCTTTTACCGATTCTTTGAAAACATTTAGTAGGCATGTCCTTTAAAATCTCGTCCAAACCGAAGTTACGAAAGAAGTTAAATAAACATTTCGGGAGGAAAATATAATTATATAAAAGTCATAAAATATCTCTGAATTCACTTTTTCTTTTACTGATTCTTCGAAAACACTTAGTAGGCGTGTCATTTAAAATTTCGTCCAAACCAAAGTTACGAAAGAAGTTAAATAAATATTTCGGGAGGAAAATATAATTATATAAAAGTTATAAAATATCTCTGAATTCACTTTTTCTTTTACCAATTCTACGAAAACACTTAGCAGGCCTGTCCTTTAAAATCTCGTCCAAACCGAAGGTACGAAAGACGTTAAATAAACATTTTGAGAGGAAAATATAATTTAGTAAAAGTTATAAAATATATCTGAATTCACTTTTTCTTTTACCGATTCTGTGAAAACACTTAGTAGGCATGTCCTTTAAAATCTCGTCCAAATCGGAGTTACGAAAGACGTTAAATAAACATTTCGAGAGGAAAATATAATTATATAAAAGTTATAAAATATCTCTGAATTCACTTTTTCTTTTACCGATTCTTTGAAAACATTTAGTAGGCATGTCCTTTAAAATCTCGTCCAAACCGAAGTTACGAAAGAAGTTAAATAAACATTTCGGGAGGAAAATATAATTATATAAAAGTCATAAAATATCTCTGAATTCAATTTTTCTTTTACTGATTCTTCGAAAACACTTAGTAGGCGTGTCATTTAAAATTTCGTCCAAACCAAAGTTACGAAAGAAGTTAAATAAATATTTCGGGAGGAAAATATAATTATATAAAAGTTATAAAATATCTCTGAATTCACTTTTTCTTTTACCAATTCTACGAAAACACTTAGCAGGCCTGTCCTTTAAAATCTCGTCCAAACCGAAGGTACGAAAGACGTTAAATAAACATTTTGAGAGGAAAATATAATTAAGTAAAAGTTATAAAATATATCTGAATTCACTTTTTCTTTTACCGATTCCGTGAAAACACTTAGTAGGCATGTCCTTTAAAATCTCGTCCAAATCGGAGTTACGAAAGATGTTAAATAAACATTTTGAAAGGAAAATATAATTATGTAAAAGTTATAAAATATCTCTGAATTCACTTTTTCTTTTACCGATTCTATGAAAACACTTAGTAGGCGTGTCTTTTAAAATCTCGTCCAAATCGGAGTTACGAAAGACGTTAAATAAACATTTCGGGAGGAAAATATAATTTTATAAAAGTTATAAAATATCTCCGAATTCACTTTTTCTTTTACCGATTCTGTGAAAACACTTAGTAGCATGTCCTTTAAAATCTCGTCCAAATCGGAGTTACGAAAGACGTTAAATAAACATTTTGAAAGGAACATATAATTAAGTAAAAGTTATAAAATATCTCTGAATTCATTTTTTCTTTTACCGATTCTTCGAAAACACTTAGTAGGCGTGTCCTGTAAAATTTCGTCCAAACAGAAGTTACGAAAGACGTTAAATAAACATTTTGAGAGGAAAATATAATTAAGTAAAAGTTATAAAACAACAACTTAAAATTCATTTTCCTTTTATTGATTCTTTGAAAACACTTAGTAGGCGTGTCCTTTAAAATCTCGTCCAAACCGAAGTTACGAAAGACGTTAAATAAACATTTTGGGAGGAAAATATAATTAAGTAAAAGTTATAAAACAACAACTTAAAATTCATTTTCCTTTTACTGATTCTTTGAAAACAATTAGTAGGCGTGTCCTTTAAAATCTTGTCCAAACCGAAGTTATGAAAGACGTTAAATAAACATTTTGAGAGGAAAATATAATTAAGTAAAAGTTATAAAATATCTCTAAATTCACTTTTTCTTTTACCGATTCTGTGAAAACACTTAGTAGGCATTTCCTTTAAAATCTTGTCCAAATCGGAGTTACGAAAGACGTTAAATAAACATTTTGGGAGGAAAATATAATTATATAAAAGTTATAAAATATTTCCGAATTCACTTTTTCTTTATCGATTCTTCGAAATCACTTAGTAGGCGTGTCCTTTAAAATTTCGTCCAAACCAAAGTTACGAAAGAAGTTAAATAAACATTTCGAGAGGAAAATATAATTATATAAAAGTTATAAAATATCTCTGAATTCACTTTTTCTTTTACCGATTCTTTGAAAACATTTAGTAGGCATGTCCTTTAAAATCTCGTCCAAACCGAAGTTACGAAAGAAGTTAAATAAACATTTCGGGAGGAAAATATAATTATATAAAAGTCATAAAATATCTCTGAATTCACTTTTTCTTTTACTGATTCTTCGAAAACACTTAGTAGGCGTGTCATTTAAAATTTCGTCCAAACCAAAGTTACGAAAGAAGTTAAATAAATATTTCGGGAGGAAAATATAATTATATAAAAGTTATAAAATATCTCTGAATTCACTTTTTCTTTTACCAATTCTACGAAAACACTTAGCAGGCCTGTCCTTTAAAATCTCGTCCAAACCGAAGGTACGAAAGACGTTAAATAAACATTTTGAGAGGAAAATATAATTTAGTAAAAGTTATAAAATATATCTGAATTCACTTTTTCTTTTACCGATTCTGTGAAAACACTTAGTAGGCATGTCCTTTACAATCTCGTCCAAATCGGAGTTACGAAAGACGTTAAATAAACATTTTGAAAGGAAAATATAATTAAGTAAAAGTTATAAAATATCTCTGAATTCACTTTTTCTTTTACCGATTCTGTGAAAACACTTAGTAGGCGTGTCCTTTAAAATCTCGTCCAAATCGGAGTTACGAAAGACGTTAAATAAACATTTTGAAAGGAAAATATAATTAAGTAAAAGTTATAAAATATCTCTGAATTCACTTTTTCTTTTACCGATTCTATGAAAACACTTAGTAGGCGTGTCTTTTAAAATCTCGTCCAAATCGGAGTTACGAATGACGTTAAATAAACATTCCGGGAGGAAAATATAATTATATAAAAGTTATAAAATATCTCTGAATTCACTTTTTCTTTTACCAATTCTACGAAAACACTTAGCAGGCCTGTTCTTTAAAATCTCGTCCAAACCGAAGGTACGAAAGACGTTAAATAAACATTTTGAGAGGAAAATATAATTAAGTAAAAGTTATAAAATATATCTGAATTCACTTTTTCTTTTACCGATTCCGTGAAAACACTTAGTAGGCATGTCCTTTAAAATCTCGTCCAAATCGGAGTTACGAAAGATGTTAAATAAACATTTTGAAAGGAAAATATAATTATGTAAAAGTTATAAAATATCTCTGAATTCACTTTTTCTTTTACCGATTCCGTGAAAACACTTAGTAGGCATGTCCTTTAAAATCTCGTCCAAATCGGAGTTACGAAAGATGTTAAATAAACATTTTGAGAGGAAAATATAATTAAGTAAAAGTTATAAAACAACAACTTAAAATTCATTTTCCTTTTATTGATTCTTTGAAAACACTTAGTAGGCGTGTCCTTTAAAATCTCGTCCAAACCGAAGTTACGAAAGACGTTAAATAAACATTTTGAGAGGAAAATATAATTAAGTAAAAGTTATAAAACAACAACTTAAAATTCATTTTCCTTTTACTGATTCCTTGAAAACAATTAGTAGGCGTGTCCTTTAAAATCTCGTCCAAACCGAAGTTACGAAAGACGTTAAATAAACATTTTGAGACGAAAATATAATTAAGTAAAAGTTATAAAATATCTCTGAATTCACTTTTTCTTTTACCGATTCTATGAAAACACTTAGTAGGCGTGTCTTTTAAAATCTCGTCCAAATCGGAGTTACGAAAGACGTTAAATAAACATTCCGGGAGGAAAATATAATTATATAAAAGTTATAAAATATCTCCGAATTGACTTTTTCTTTTACCGATTCTGTGAAAACACTTAGTAGCATGTCCTTTAAAATCTCGTCCAAATCTGAGGTACAAAAGACGTTAAATAAACATTTTGGGGGGAAAATATAATTAAGTAAAAGTTATAAAATATCTCTGAATTCACTTTTTCTTTTACCGATTCTTTGAAAACACTTAGTAGGCATGTCCTTTAAAATTTCGTCCAAACCGAAGTTACGAAAGACGTTAAATAAACATTTTGAGAGGAAAATATAATTAAGTAAAAGTTATAAAATATCTCTAAATTCACTTTTTCTTTTACCGATTCTGTGAAAACACTTAGTAGGCATTTCCTTTAAAATCTTGTCCAAATCGGAGTTACGAAAGACGTTAAATAAACATTTTGGGAGGAAAATATAATTATATAAAAGTTATAAAATATTTCCGAATTCACTTTTTCTTTATCGATTCTTCGAAATCACTTAGTAGGCGTGTCCTTTAAAATTTCGTCCAAACCAAAGTTACGAAAGAAGTTAAATAAAAATTTCGGGAGGAAAATATAATTATATAAAAGTTATAAAATATCTCTGAATTCACTTTTTCTTTTACCGATTCTTCGAAAACACTTAGTAGGCGTGTCCTGTAAAATTTCGTCAAAACAGAAGTTACGAAAGACGTTAAATAAACATTTTGAGAGGAAAATATAATTAAGTAAAAGTTATAAAACAACAACTTAAAATTCATTTTCCTTTTATTGATTCTTTGAAAACACTTAGTAGGCGTGTCCTTTAAAATCTCGTCCAAACCGAAGTTACGAAAGACGTTAAATAAACATTTTGGGAGGAAAATATAATTAAGTAAAAGTTATAAAACAACAACTTAAAATTCATTTTCCTTTTACTGATTCTTTGAAAACAATTAGTAGGTGTGTCCTTTAAAATCTTGTCCAAACCGAAGTTACGAAAGACGTTAAATAAACATTTTGAGAGGAAAATATAATTAAGTAAAAGTTATAAAATATCTCTAAATTCACTTTTTCTTTTACCGATTCTGTGAAAACACTTAGTAGGCATTTCCTTTAAAATCTTGTCCAAATCGGAGTTACGAAAGACGTTAAATAAACATTTTGGGAGGAAAATATAATTATATAAAAGTTATAAAATATTTCCGAATTCACTTTTTCTTTATCGATTCTTCGAAATCACTTAGTAGGCGTGTCCTTTAAAATTTCGTCCAAACCAAAGTTACGAAAGAAGTTAAATAAACATTTCGAGAGGAAAATATAATTATATAAAAGTTATAAAATATCTCTGAATTCACTTTTTCTTTTACCGATTCTTTGAAAACATTTAGTAGGCATGTCCTTTAAAATCTCGTCCAAACCGAAGTTACGAAAGAAGTTAAATAAACATTTCGGGAGGAAAATATAATTATATAAAAGTCATAAAATATCTCTGAATTCACTTTTTCTTTTACTGATTCTTCGAAAACACTTAGTAGGCGTGTCATTTAAAATTTCGTCCAAACCAAAGTTACGAAAGAAGTTAAATAAATATTTCGGGAGGAAAATATAATTATATAAAAGTTATAAAATATCTCTGAATTCACTTTTTCTTTTACCAATTCTACGAAAACACTTAGCAGGCCTGTCCTTTAAAATCTCGTCCAAACCGAAGGTACGAAAGACGTTAAATAAACATTTTGAGAGGAAAATATAATTTAGTAAAAGTTATAAAATATATCTGAATTCACTTTTTCTTTTACCGATTCTGTGAAAACACTTAGTAGGCATGTCCTTTAAAATCTCGTCCAAATCGGAGTTACGAAAGACGTTAAATAAACATTTCGAGAGGAAAATATAATTATATAAAAGTTATAAAATATCTCTGAATTCACTTTTTCTTTTACCGATTCTTTGAAAACATTTAGTAGGCATGTCCTTTAAAATCTCGTCCAAACCGAAGTTACGAAAGAAGTTAAATAAACATTTTGGGAGGAAAATATAATTATATAAAAGTCATAAAATATCTCTGAATTCAATTTTTCTTTTACTGATTCTTCGAAAACACTTAGTAGGCGTGTCATTTAAAATTTCGTCCAAACCAAAGTTACGAAAGAAGTTAAATAAATATTTCGGGAGGAAAATATAATTATATAAAAGTTATAAAATATCTCTGAATTCACTTTTTCTTTTACCAATTCTACGAAAACACTTAGCAGGCCTGTCCTTTAAAATCTCGTCCAAACCGAAGGTACGAAAGACGTTAAATAAACATTTTGAGAGGAAAATATAATTAAGTAAAAGTTATAAAATATATCTGAATTCACTTTTTCTTTTACCGATTCCGTGAAAACACTTAGTAGGCATGTCCTTTAAAATCTCGTCCAAATCGGAGTTACGAAAGATGTTAAATAAACATTTTGAAAGGAAAATATAATTATGTAAAAGTTATAAAATATCTCTGAATTCACTTTTTCTTTTACCGATTCTATGAAAACACTTAGTAGGCGTGTCTTTTAAAATCTCGTCCAAATCGGAGTTACGAAAGACGTTAAATAAACATTTCGGGAGGAAAATATAATTTTATAAAAGTTATAAAATATCTCCGAATTCACTTTTTCTTTTACCGATTCTGTGAAAACACTTAGTAGCATGTCCTTTAAAATCTCGTCCAAATCGGAGTTACGAAAGACGTTAAATAAACATTTTGAAAGGAACATATAATTAAGTAAAAGTTATAAAATATCTCTGAATTCATTTTTTCTTTTACCGATTCTTCGAAAACACTTAGTAGGCGTGTCCTGTAAAATTTCGTCCAAACAGAAGTTACGAAAGACGTTAAATAAACATTTTGAGAGGAAAATATAATTAAGTAAAAGTTATAAAACAACAACTTAAAATTCATTTTCCTTTTTTTGACTCTTTGAAAACACTTAGTAGGCGTGTCCTTTAAAATCTCGTCCAAACCTAAGTTACGAAAGACGTTAAATAAACATTTTGAGAGGAAAATATAATTAAGTAAAAGTTATAAAACAACAACTTAAAATTCATTTTCCTTTTACTGATTCCTTGAAAACAATTAGTAGGCGTGTCCTTTAAAATCTCTTCCAAACCGAAGTTACGAAAGACGTTAAATAAACATTTTGAGAGGAAAATATAATTAAGTAAAAGTTATAAAATATCTCTGAATTCACTTTTTCTTTTACCGATTCTATGAAAACACTTAGTAGGCGTGTCTTTTAAAATCTCGTCCAAATCGGAGTTACGAAAGACGTTAAATAAACATTCCGGGAGGAAAATATAATTATATAAAAGTTATAAAATATCTCCGAATTGACTTTTTCTTTTACCGATTCTGTGAAAACACTTAGTAGCATGTCCTTTAAAATCTCGTCCAAATCTGAGGTACAAAAGACGTTAAATAAACATTTTGGGGGGAAAATATAATTAAGTAAAAGTTATAAAACAACAACTTAAAATTCATTTTCCTTTTACTGATTCCTTGAAAACAATTAGTAGGCGTGTCCTTTAAAATCTCTTCCAAACCGAAGTTACGAAAGACGTTAAATAAACATTTTGAGAGGAAAATATAATTAAGTAAAAGTTATAAAATATCTCTGAATTCACTTTTTCTTTTACTGATTCTTCGAAAACACTTAGTAGGCGTGTCATTTAAAATTTCGTCCAAACCAAAGTTACGAAAGAAGTTAAATAAAAATTTCGGGAGGAAAATATAATTATATAAAAGTTATAAAATATCTCTGAATTCACTTTTTCTTTTACCGATTCTTCGAAAACACTTAGTAGGCGTGTCCTGTAAAATTTCGTCAAAACAGAAGTTACGAAAGACGTTAAATAAACATTTTGAGAGGAAAATATAATTAAGTAAAAGTTATAAAACAACAACTTAAAATTCATTTTCCTTTTATTGATTCTTTGAAAACACTTAGTAGGCGTGTCCTTTAAAATCTCGTCCAAACCGAAGTTACGAAAGACGTTAAATAAACATTTTGGGAGGAAAATATAATTAAGTAAAAGTTATAAAACAACAACTTAAAATTCATTTTCCTTTTACTGATTCTTTGAAAACAATTAGTAGGCGTGTCCTTTAAAATCTTGTCCAAACCGAAGTTACGAAAGACGTTAAATAAACATTTTGAGAGGAAAATATAATTAAGTAAAAGTTATAAAATATCTCTAAATTCACTTTTTCTTTTACCGATTCTGTGAAAACACTTAGTAGGCATTTCCTTTAAAATCTTGTCCAAATCGGAGTTACGAAAGACGTTAAATAAACATTTTGGGAGGAAAATATAATTATATAAAAGTTATAAAATATTTCCGAATTCACTTTTTCTTTATCGATTCTTCGAAATCACTTAGTAGGCGTGTCCTTTAAAATTTCGTCCAAACCAAAGTTACGAAAGAAGTTAAATAAAAATTTCGGGAGGAAAATATAATTATATAAAAGTTATAAAATATCTCTGAATTCACTTTTTCTTTTACCGATTCTTCGAAAACACTTAGTAGGCGTGTCCTGTAAAATTTCGTCAAAACAGAAGTTACGAAAGACGTTAAATAAACATTTTGAGAGGAAAATATAATTAAGTAAAAGTTATAAAACAACAACTTAAAATTCATTTTCCTTTTATTGATTCTTTGAAAACACTTAGTAGGCGTGTCCTTTAAAATCTCGTCCAAACCGAAGTTACGAAAGACGTTAAATAAACATTTTGGGAGGAAAATATAATTAAGTAAAAGTTATAAAACAACAACTTAAAATTCATTTTCCTTTTACTGATTCTTTGAAAACAATTAGTAGGCGTGTCCTTTAAAATCTTGTCCAAACCGAAGTTACGAAAGACGTTAAATAAACATTTTGAGAGGAAAATATAATTAAGTAAAAGTTATAAAATATCTCTAAATTCACTTTTTCTTTTACCGATTCTGTGAAAACACTTAGTAGGCATTTCCTTTAAAATCTTGTCCAAATCGGAGTTACGAAAGACGTTAAATAAACATTTTGGGAGGAAAATATAATTATATAAAAGTTATAAAATATTTCCGAATTCACTTTTTCTTTATCGATTCTTCGAAATCACTTAGTAGGCGTGTCCTTTAAAATTTCGTCCAAACCAAAGTTACGAAAGAAGTTAAATAAAAATTTCGGGAGGAAAATATAATTATATAAAAGTTATAAAATATCTCTGAATTCACTTTTTCTTTTACCGATTCTTCGAAAACACTTAGTAGGCGTGTCCTGTAAAATTTCGTCAAAACAGAAGTTACGAAAGACGTTAAATAAACATTTTGAGAGGAAAATATAATTAAGTAAAAGTTATAAAACAACAACTTAAAATTCATTTTCCTTTTATTGATTCTTTGAAAACACTTAGTAGGCGTGTCCTTTAAAATCTCGTCCAAACCGAAGTTACGAAAGACGTTAAATAAACATTTTGGGAGGAAAATATAATTAAGTAAAAGTTATAAAACAACAACTTAAAATTCATTTTCCTTTTACTGATTCTTTGAAAACAATTAGTAGGTGTGTCCTTTAAAATCTTGTCCAAACCGAAGTTACGAAAGACGTTAAATAAACATTTTGAGAGGAAAATATAATTAAGTAAAAGTTATAAAATATCTCTAAATTCACTTTTTCTTTTACCGATTCTGTGAAAACACTTAGTAGGCATTTCCTTTAAAATCTTGTCCAAATCGGAGTTACGAAAGACGTTAAATAAACATTTTGGGAGGAAAATATAATTATATAAAAGTTATAAAATATTTCCGAATTCACTTTTTCTTTATCGATTCTTCGAAATCACTTAGTAGGCGTGTCCTTTAAAATTTCGTCCAAACCAAAGTTACGAAAGAAGTTAAATAAACATTTCGAGAGGAAAATATAATTATATAAAAGTTATAAAATATCTCTGAATTCACTTTTTCTTTTACCGATTCTTTGAAAACATTTAGTAGGCATGTCCTTTAAAATCTCGTCCAAACCGAAGTTACGAAAGAAGTTAAATAAACATTCCGGGAGGAAAATATAATTATATAAAAGTTATAAAATATCTCTGAATTCACTTTTTCTTTTACCAATTCTACGAAAACACTTAGCAGGCCTGTCCTTTAAAATCTCGTCCAAACCGAAGGTACGAAAGACGTTAAATAAACATTTTGAGAGGAAAATATAATTTAGTAAAAGTTATAAAATATATCTGAATTCACTTTTTCTTTTACCGATTCTGTGAAAACACTTAGTAGGCATGTCCTTTAAAATCTCGTCCAAATCGGAGTTACGAAAGACGTTAAATAAACATTTTGAAAGGAAAATATAATTAAGTAAAAGTTATAAAATATCTCTGAATTCACTTTTTCTTTTACCGATTCTGTGAAAACACTTAGTAGGCGTGTCCTTTAAAATCTCGTCCAAATCGGAGTTACGAAAGACGTTAAATAAACATTTTGAAAGGAAAATATAATTAAGTAAAAGTTATAAAATATCTCTGAATTCACTTTTTCTTTTACCGATTCTATGAAAACACTTAGTAGGCGTGTCTTTTAAAATCTCGTCCAAATCGGAGTTACGAATGACGTTAAATAAACATTCCGGGAGGAAAATATAATTATATAAAAGTTATAAAATATCTCTGAATTCACTTTTTCTTTTACCAATTCTACGAAAACACTTAGCAGGCCTGTCCTTTAAAATCTCGTCCAAACCGAAGGTACGAAAGACGTTAAATAAACATTTTGAGAGGAAAATATAATTAAGTAAAAGTTATAAAATATATCTGTTAACAGGGTAGAAAATCACCTGCTTAAAATAAGCGATAATTCAATTACCAAAATTACTTGGTATATTATATATTATATTCATAAACGAAATCGCATTATAGAACGGTTTAAATACCGGTTTACTTTTTTAAAAATTATACTACTCGTGTATTGGCATGCCAGGTACCAGAACGAGGACCCCGAGTACCCCAATATATGATAACATCCCCTCACTGAACAAACTGAAGGCAACAAGCCATCGGAGCATATCTCACGAGGGATAAAGCGCAGGAACATTTCGAAAAGCCCTCGGAGAAACCCCTCCCGAAGGCCAAAGATGAAGAACAATGTCCTCTTGAAATATAAAGTCCCTCGGAGCACATACCACGAAGGACGAACTCGGAGAACGATGCCCTCGGAATTACTATCCTACCAGCCCGAGTATAGATCAATAACCTACCAAAACAAAGAAGTCCTCGGAACAAGAACCATCCCTATAAGAAAGCAAGCATACTCCTCGGAACACACTTCCCGAAGAAGACCACCCAGAAATAAGATACCGCAGAAGCTATAACGCCATCGGAGGGATACACCGCCTCACTTATTTAATCTATCCGAGAGCCATACCCCCTCGTGGGAAAGAGATCAAAAGGATCAGCCCCTCAAAAAACTTGAAGCCCTCGGAAGAGATAAGATTGCATCCGAGTCAGCATCTAGTCAGCAAAGATAAGACGAACGATATCTTACCCAGTACGCAGAAGGCAACACATGTCATTTATTTAGCATGCATAACGACACCTGTCCCTAAAAATCTCTATAAAAAGGAGGTAAGAACCATAGAAGAGGAACAAGTTGGGGAAGAGGGAAAAAATAGGGAAAAAGAATAATAGAAAGAAGGAAGTTTTTTCCTTTCCTCGACTCGGAGGAACTCCTTTCTTTCTCAAAGAGAAGAAAACTTTCCCTCCTCCCCTCGGACTTCTTTCTTTCCCCCTCGGACTCTTCACGAGGACAACTCCTCAACAAATACAAAACCAATACATCCGATAAAATCGACAAACACCAAATATCCAACACCAAAAACAAGAACTACGAGTGGCTTGATTCCCGAGGAAGGGATACGTAGGCATCTCGAAACAAATCGAGTCCAGCCGCAAATCAATAAAAACCAACAATCTCCTCGGGTCGGGATCGGCGTTCCAACCATATAAATATTGCTCGTAAAATGGGGAATAATTCCAAACCCGTTTACAAGATGGCGCCGTCTGTGGGAAACGTCGTTGAATCCTTGAGAAAGCCCGAGGGGATCGCCGCCAAGATCAAAACGGAGAACAGTTACTACTGCTACGAGGCGATACGCTCCGAAGTTAAGTTTTCATTTCTCCAAACTTGCGCGATTCGATTATAATCTTGGAGATCTTCGTGAAAATCATATGATTTTCTAATTGTTATATAATACATATATAAGTATATATAAGTGTATATATACGAAGTCTATCAAAGACTTGTAAATAAACTTGGGCAGGAGTAGATTCTTTGGTCTACTGCCTGAGAGTTGCAGAGAAAATCTGCAAGTGAAGAAGAAAAGAGAAAGAATTAACAGAGAAGAAGGAAAGAAAAGAAACAAAAGAAAGGAAAGAATTAAGCTTTGAAAGTGACACATGTCTCTTTTAAAAAAGTGTTGGACAGGTGGCCTAACATGCATAAAAATAATAAAAAAAAAAAGTCTTGTTACAAACAAGAACATGGGCTGGTCCAGTGGTCAGAGCCCTCTCCGAGGGCATCTACTCGGGTGACCCGAGTTCGAATTCTGCTTCCGATGGCTTTATTTTTTTGGTTATTAAGGCTACTGCATATATGTAGCAAAAACGATCTCATTGTAAACCAAAAGAGGACGTGGTCCAGTGGTCGGAGGAGCTCTCCGAGTGCCTCTACCAGAGGAACCCGAGATCAATTCCCTCCGATAGCATTTTTTAAAACGCTTCCGTATTATAATAAAAATAGTTAAAGATCTTTTATAAACAAAATGATGATGTGGTCCAGCGGTCCTCGGAGCTGTTCTCCGAGGGCATCCCACACGGAGCACCCAAGTTCGAATCTTTCTCCGAGCGGTTTTTTTTAATTATTCAGGGGCTGCCACAGTATAATAATAAAAATAAAAACAACCCTTGTTACATCCAAAAAGGGAAGTGGTCCAGTGGTAAGAAAATAGCTTCCGAGAGCATCTAATTGAATAGACCCGGGATCGATTCTCCTTATGAACGAGCCTTTTTATTATTATTAATTCCCTGCTATATGATATGTAGCGAATGCAATATACTTATAACCAAAAATGGGCATAGCCCAGTGGTTTAGTCCATTGGCTGCCTTCTCTGAAGTCCCGAGTTCGAATCCTTCAGGGGGCGGTAGGAAATCTTCATTTGATTTTTTGCTTTTTCCAGCGAAACTAATAATAATAATAAATAAAAAAAAAAAAAAGAGGGAAAAGTGAGAGAAAGGGTTCGATCACAATACCCCTCTAACCTAACCTCTTGCACAATACCATCGGGACAAGTTCCTATAGTGTTAAGAGTAGCTGCTCTAACAAATATCTCAACTTGCGGTCTAGTTTATTATTCTGACGCTGCCGGAGGAAACTTCGAGCAAAGCCAGCTATTTTTGTTTAAGCTATATGCAGATCTTTTGCCTCGCTTATTTCACGAAGGCAGTATCACCGGGACCACCGAAGAACTCCCTCTGATAGCCAACAAACTCTTGCTAGCCCTCTCTCGAAGACGTGAGGAAAAAACCTCAAATGAAGCATGACGAATGCCCTGTAGAAGAAAAGAATTTCGAGCGGAGTTCCGAGGAGAATTCCTTAATAACGAATTAGCGCGCATGGAATGAAGCATCTGGACTCCAGATAAGTGCTACGAACCTCTTATGCAATTTTGATTTCGATAAACTTATACTCTAAAGTATAAAATTCAACAGCGAGACATAACTTTACCTTTCCAAACAAGCAAATTCCAAAAGTGAAAGCTTGCAACGGAAACTATTAGGATTAGGTGAAAACATTCACTAATCCGAATATATATACTAAGGAAATATCCACAAAAAGATTTATAAGCAAATAAAGCCGTAAAGTAGAGCTATCCTCCTCCATCAGATTATGATCCTAATCCTCGGATGCATCGGTCTCATCTTCGAGAACATCATCCCCCTCGGACGGTTGGTCCTCTTCAAAAATCTCATTCTCCTTGGGAGCATATGAACTTCCCCGAGGAGGGCGAGGCAGAATCACAGCCAACGTCCTAGACCGCCCTCTCCCCCTCCGGGTAGGAAGACCCTACTCCGAGAACCGCGCGGCCGTGAACAAATAAACTGTAAAATATTTTCCAAGGCATTGCCTGCGCAAAATAACGGGAATGTAAAACTCCCCGAAGAAAGAAATGAGTAAACAACTAGACTGAAAAATATTTTTTGAAAGTAAGTGAGAATATTCAATAAACTTTAAGCACCTATTTGTATACTTATGAATCTTTCCTTGGATAACAGAGTTAAGCTTGAGCTGTCCAAGCTATATTACAGCCACGATTACGTGTCAGGAGATACCTCTATTTAGAGCGAATGTATCTCCAAAGTTTGCACTGCAAACGGACACGTCATGCTAAACAATTTGCTTGGCCAGTAAGAATGAGATACTATCTCATCTCTTTAAACTCAATCTTAAATCCTACAATTAAAGGAGAGGGTACAAGTATTTATAAGTGCTGAAAAGTTATGATGAATATTAGCACGAAAAAGACGAAATATAATGAAAGGCAAAATAATTGCGCATTTATCCAAAGCCGAGGACTCCTCGGAGAACTGCTTACAAAGCATGAAAAGTAATTGCAAACGCTAAAATGCGAAGTAAAAATCTAAAACATAAACGTTATTAACCCAATGACGATACTATCGTTCCACTCCCGATGAGAAGCTATACTCCTGATAAGGAAGCTTCTCGAGTGTCACCTACCCGAGTGCGGTACGGCACCCGAGGAAATACTAAAGTCCATCGAATGCCGCATACCCGAGGCGGTACGGCGGGGCATTCGAAGAGGCACTGAAACATTCCTTGAAAAGTGACGACGGATAAAATATCAATGAAGGCACGCCTCAACGAAGGCATCGTAAATAAAAAACTTCTCGCCTCTAAGAAGGCAACCACGATATACCCCTCGCCTCTTCTAAGGCAAGCAAAAACTGGGGGGGCTTGTATTAAACATATATAAACGTCGAACGAAGAAAGTCTACGATACCCCAAAATAGTTCCCCAATACCTTACCGAGGCTTTCCAAGTCCTATATGAGACTCGGATGCCTTTCGAAGATCTACAAATGCCTTTCAAGGATCTACGAGACATTCACAATAACCGACAAGAACCTACAAGGTTCTAAATAATTCTACGATACCTCAAAAGAAACGTTAAAAACGTTAATAACTATCGGGCATACACTATAATATCTCCGACCAGAAAAAGCGAGAAAGAAGTATACTTTAATATGCTCGAAACCAACGCCTTAAAACGACCCCGATACAAAAGGCTACGATACCTATCTAAAAAATTCGCGATACTCGTAACTCTCGACTTTTTGAGTTTCTAGTGCAGTCATAATGACCGACTGCACTAAAAACTGGGGGGCTTTGTTAACAGGGTAGAAAATCACCTGCTTAAAATAAGCGATAATTCAATTACCAAAATTACTTGGTATATTATATATTATATTCATAAACGAAATCGCATTATAGAACGGTTTAAATACCGGTTTACTTTTTTAAAAATTATACTACTCGTGTATTGGCATGCCAGGTACCAGAACGAGGACCCCGAGTACCCCAATATATGATAACATCCCCTCACTGAACAAACTGAAGGCAACAAGCCATCGGAGCATATCTCACGAGGGATAAAGCGCAGGAACATTTCGAAAAGCCCTCGGAGAAACCCCTCCCGAAGGCCAAAGATGAAGAACAATGTCCTCTTGAAATATAAAGTCCCTCGGAGCACATACCACGAAGGACGAACTCGGAGAACGATGCCCTCGGAATTACTATCCTACCAGCCCGAGTATAGATCAATAACCTACCAAAACAAAGAAGTCCTCGGAACAAGAACCATCCCTATAAGAAAGCAAGCATACTCCTCGGAACACACTTCCCGAAGAAGACCACCCAGAAATAAGATACCGCAGAAGCTATAACGCCATCGGAGGGATACACCGCCTCACTTATTTAATCTATCCGAGAGCCATACCCCCTCGTGGGAAAGAGATCAAAAGGATCAGCCCCTCAAAAAACTTGAAGCCCTCGGAAGAGATAAGATTGCATCCGAGTCAGCATCTAGTCAGCAAAGATAAGACGAACGATATCTTACCCAGTACGCAGAAGGCAACACATGTCATTTATTTAGCATGCATAACGACACCTGTCCCTAAAAATCTCTATAAAAAGGAGGTAAGAACCATAGAAGAGGAACAAGTTGGGGAAGAGGGAAAAAATAGGGAAAAAGAATAATAGAAAGAAGGAAGTTTTTTCCTTTCCTCGACTCGGAGGAACTCCTTTCTTTCTCAAAGAGAAGAAAACTTTCCCTCCTCCCCTCGGACTTCTTTCTTTCCCCCTCGGACTCTTCACGAGGACAACTCCTCAACAAATACAAAACCAATACATCCGATAAAATCGACAAACACCAAATATCCAACACCAAAAACAAGAACTACGAGTGGCTTGATTCCCGAGGAAGGGATACGTAGGCATCTCGAAACAAATCGAGTCCAGCCGCAAATCAATAAAAACCAACAATCTCCTCGGGTCGGGATCGGCGTTCCAACCATATAAATATTGCTCGTAAAATGGGGAATAATTCCAAACCCGTTTACAATATCTGAATTCACTTTTTCTTTTACCGATTCCGTGAAAACACTTAGTAGGCATGTCCTTTAAAATCTCGTCCAAATCGGAGTTACGAAAGATGTTAAATAAACATTTTGAAAGGAAAATATAATTATGTAAAAGTTATAAAATATCTCTGAATTCACTTTTTCTTTTACCGATTCTATGAAAACACTTAGTAGGCGTGTCTTTTAAAATCTCGTCCAAATCGGAGTTACGAAAGACGTTAAATAAACATTTCGGGAGGAAAATATAATTTTATAAAAGTTATAAAATATCTCCGAATTCACTTTTTCTTTTACCGATTCTGTGAAAACACTTAGTAGCATGTCCTTTAAAATCTCGTCCAAATCGGAGTTACGAAAGACGTTAAATAAACATTTTGAAAGGAACATATAATTAAGTAAAAGTTATAAAATATCTCTGAATTCATTTTTTCTTTTACCGATTCTTCGAAAACACTTAGTAGGCGTGTCCTGTAAAATTTCGTCCAAACAGAAGTTACGAAAGACGTTAAATAAACATTTTGAGAGGAAAATATAATTAAGTAAAAGTTATAAAACAACAACTTAAAATTCATTTTCCTTTTTTTGACTCTTTGAAAACACTTAGTAGGCGTGTCCTTTAAAATCTCGTCCAAACCTAAGTTACGAAAGACGTTAAATAAACATTTTGAGAGGAAAATATAATTAAGTAAAAGTTATAAAACAACAACTAAAAATTCATTTTCCTTTTACTGATTCCTTGAAAACAATTAGTAGGCGTGTCCTTTAAAATCTCTTCCAAACCGAAGTTACGAAAGACGTTAAATAAACATTTTGAGAGGAAAATATAATTAAGTAAAAGTTATAAAATATCTCTGAATTCACTTTTTCTTTTACCGATTCTATGAAAACACTTAGTAGGCGTGTCTTTTAAAATCTCGTCCAAATCGGAGTTACGAAAGACGTTAAATAAACATTCCGGGAGGAAAATATAATTATATAAAAGTTATAAAATATCTCCGAATTGACTTTTTCTTTTACCGATTCTGTGAAAACACTTAGTAGCATGTCCTTTAAAATCTCGTCCAAATCTGAGGTACAAAAGACGTTAAATAAACATTTTGGGGGGAAAATATAATTAAGTAAAAGTTATAAAACAACAACTTAAAATTCATTTTCCTTTTACTGATTCCTTGAAAACAATTAGTAGGCGTGTCCTTTAAAATCTCTTCCAAACCGAAGTTACGAAAGACGTTAAATAAACATTTTGAGAGGAAAATATAATTAAGTAAAAGTTATAAAATATCTCTGAATTCACTTTTTCTTTTACTGATTCTTCGAAAACACTTAGTAGGCGTGTCATTTAAAATTTCGTCCAAACCAAAGTTACGAAAGAAGTTAAATAATAATTTCGGGAGGAAAATATAATTATATAAAAGTTATAAAATATCTCTGAATTCACTTTTTCTTTTACCGATTCTTCGAAAACACTTAGTAGGCGTGTCCTGTAAAATTTCGTCAAAACAGAAGTTACGAAAGACGTTAAATAAACATTTTGAGAGGAAAATATAATTAAGTAAAAGTTATAAAACAACAACTTAAAATTCATTTTCCTTTTATTGATTCTTTGAAAACACTTAGTAGGCGTGTCCTTTAAAATCTCGTCCAAACCGAAGTTACGAAAGACGTTAAATAAACATTTTGGGAGGAAAATATAATTAAGTAAAAGTTATAAAACAACAACTTAAAATTCATTTTCCTTTTACTGATTCTTTGAAAACAATTAGTAGGCGTGTCCTTTAAAATCTTGTCCAAACCGAATTTACGAAAGACGTTAAATAAACATTTTGAGAGGAAAATATAATTAAGTAAAAGTTATAAAATATCTCTAAATTCACTTTTTCTTTTACCGATTCTGTGAAAACACTTAGTAGGCATTTCCTTTAAAATCTTGTCCAAATCGGAGTTACGAAAGACGTTAAATAAACATTTTGAAAGGAAAATATAATTAAGTAAAAGTTATAAAATATCTCTGAATTCACTTTTTCTTTTACCGATTCTATGAAAACACTTAGTAGGCGTGTCTTTTAAAATCTCGTCCAAATCGGAGTTACGAAAGACGTTAAATAAACATTCCGGGAGGAAAATATAATTATATAAAAGTTATAAAATATCTCCGAATTGACTTTTTCTTTTACCGATTCTGTGAAAACACTTAGTAGCATGTCCTTTAAAATCTCGTCCAAATCTGAGGTACAAAAGACGTTAAATAAACATTTTGGGGGGAAAATATAATTAAGTAAAAGTTATAAAACAACAACTTAAAATTCATTTTCCTTTTACTGATTCCTTGAAAACAATTAGTAGGCGTGTCCTTTAAAATCTCTTCCAAACCGAAGTTACGAAAGACGTTAAATAAACATTTTGAGAGGAAAATATAATTAAGTAAAAGTTATAAAATATCTCTGAATTCACTTTTTCTTTTACTGATTCTTCGAAAACACTTAGTAGGCGTGTCATTTAAAATTTCGTCCAAACCAAAGTTACGAAAGAAGTTAAATAAAAATTTCGGGAGGAAAATATAATTATATAAAAGTTATAAAATATCTCTGAATTCACTTTTTCTTTTACCGATTCTTCGAAAACACTTAGTAGGCGTGTCCTGTAAAATTTCGTCAAAACAGAAGTTACGAAAGACGTTAAATAAACATTTTGAGAGGAAAATATAATTAAGTAAAAGTTATAAAACAACAACTTAAAATTCATTTTCCTTTTATTGATTCTTTGAAAACACTTAGTAGGCGTGTCCTTTAAAATCTCGTCCAAACCGAAGTTACGAAAGACGTTAAATAAACATTTTGGGAGGAAAATATAATTAAGTAAAAGTTATAAAACAACAACTTAAAATTCATTTTCCTTTTACTGATTCTTTGAAAACAATTAGTAGGTGTGTCCTTTAAAATCTTGTCCAAACCGAAGTTACGAAAGACGTTAAATAAACATTTTGAGAGGAAAATATAATTAAGTAAAAGTTATAAAATATCTCTAAATTCACTTTTTCTTTTACCGATTCTGTGAAAACACTTAGTAGGCATTTCCTTTAAAATCTTGTCCAAATCGGAGTTACGAAAGACGTTAAATAAACATTTTGGGAGGAAAATATAATTATATAAAAGTTATAAAATATTTCCGAATTCACTTTTTCTTTATCGATTCTTCGAAATCACTTAGTAGGCGTGTCCTTTAAAATTTCGTCCAAACCAAAGTTACGAAAGAAGTTAAATAAACATTTCGAGAGGAAAATATAATTATATAAAAATTATAAAATATCTCTGAATTCACTTTTTCTTTTACCGATTCTTTGAAAACATTTAGTAGGCATGTCCTTTAAAATCTCGTCCAAACCGAAGTTACGAAAGAAGTTAAATAAACATTCCGGGAGGAAAATATAATTATATAAAAGTTATAAAATATCTCTGAATTCACTTTTTCTTTTACCAATTCTACGAAAACACTTAGCAGGCCTGTCCTTTAAAATCTCGTCCAAACCGAAGGTACGAAAGACGTTAAATAAACATTTTGAGAGGAAAATATAATTTAGTAAAAGTTATAAAATATATCTGAATTCACTTTTTCTTTTACCGATTCTGTGAAAACACTTAGTAGGCATGTCCTTTACAATCTCGTCCAAATCGGAGTTACGAAAGACGTTAAATAAACATTTTGAAAGGAAAATATAATTAAGTAAAAGTTATAAAATATCTCTGAATTCACTTTTTCTTTTACCGATTCTGTGAAAACACTTAGTAGGCGTGTCCTTTAAAATCTCGTCCAAATCGGAGTTACGAAAGACGTTAAATAAACATTTTGAAAGGAAAATATAATTAAGTAAAAGTTATAAAATATCTCTGAATTCACTTTTTCTTTTACCGATTCTATGAAAACACTTAGTAGGCGTGTCTTTTAAAATCTCGTCCAAATCGGAGTTACGAATGACGTTAAATAAACATTCCGGGAGGAAAATATAATTATATAAAAGTTATAAAATATCTCTGAATTCACTTTTTCTTTTACCAATTCTACGAAAACACTTAGCAGGCCTGTTCTTTAAAATCTCGTCCAAACCGAAGGTACGAAAGACGTTAAATAAACATTTTGAGAGGAAAATATAATTAAGTAAAAGTTATAAAATATATCTGAATTCACTTTTTCTTTTACCGATTCCGTGAAAACACTTAGTAGGCATGTCCTTTAAAATCTCGTCCAAATCGGAGTTACGAAAGATGTTAAATAAACATTTTGAAAGGAAAATATAATTATGTAAAAGTTATAAAATATCTCTGAATTCACTTTTTCTTTTACCGATTCCGTGAAAACACTTAGTAGGCATGTCCTTTAAAATCTCGTCCAAATCGGAGTTACGAAAGATGTTAAATAAACATTTTGAGAGGAAAATATAATTAAGTAAAAGTTATAAAACAACAACTTAAAATTCATTTTCCTTTTATTGATTCTTTGAAAACACTTAGTAGGCGTGTCCTTTAAAATCTCGTCCAAACCGAAGTTACGAAAGACGTTAAATAAACATTTTGAGAGGAAAATATAATTAAGTAAAAGTTATAAAACAACAACTTAAAATTCATTTTCCTTTTACTGATTCCTTGAAAACAATTAGTAGGCGTGTCCTTTAAAATCTCGTCCAAACCGAAGTTACGAAAGACGTTAAATAAACATTTTGAGACGAAAATATAATTAAGTAAAAGTTATAAAATATCTCTGAATTCACTTTTTCTTTTACCGATTCTATGAAAACACTTAGTAGGCGTGTCTTTTAAAATCTCGTCCAAATCGGAGTTACGAAAGACGTTAAATAAACATTCCGGGAGGAAAATATAATTATATAAAAGTTATAAAATATCTCCGAATTGACTTTTTCTTTTACCGATTCTGTGAAAACACTTAGTAGCATGTCCTTTAAAATCTCGTCCAAATCTGAGGTACAAAAGACGTTAAATAAACATTTTGGGGGGAAAATATAATTAAGTAAAAGTTATAAAATATCTCTGAATTCACTTTTTCTTTTACCGATTCTTTGAAAACACTTAGTAGGCATGTCCTTTAAAATTTCGTCCAAACCGAAGTTACGAAAGACGTTAAATAAACATTTTGAGAGGAAAATATAATTAAGTAAAAGTTATAAAATATCTCTAAATTCACTTTTTCTTTTACCGATTCTGTGAAAACACTTAGTAGGCATTTCCTTTAAAATCTTGTCCAAATCGGAGTTACGAAAGACGTTAAATAAACATTTTGGGAGGAAAATATAATTATATAAAAGTTATAAAATATTTCCGAATTCACTTTTTCTTTATCGATTCTTCGAAATCACTTAGTAGGCGTGTCCTTTAAAATTTCGTCCAAACCAAAGTTACGAAAGAAGTTAAATAAAAATTTCGGGAGGAAAATATAATTATATAAAAGTTATAAAATATCTCTGAATTCACTTTTTCTTTTACCGATTCTTCGAAAACACTTAGTAGGCGTGTCCTGTAAAATTTCGTCAAAACAGAAGTTACGAAAGACGTTAAATAAACATTTTGAGAGGAAAATATAATTAAGTAAAAGTTATAAAACAACAACTTAAAATTCATTTTCCTTTTATTGATTCTTTGAAAACACTTAGTAGGCGTGTCCTTTAAAATCTCGTCCAAACCGAAGTTACGAAAGACGTTAAATAAACATTTTGGGAGGAAAATATAATTAAGTAAAAGTTATAAAACAACAACTTAAAATTCATTTTCCTTTTACTGATTCTTTGAAAACAATTAGTAGGTGTGTCCTTTAAAATCTTGTCCAAACCGAAGTTACGAAAGACGTTAAATAAACATTTTGAGAGGAAAATATAATTAAGTAAAAGTTATAAAATATCTCTAAATTCACTTTTTCTTTTACCGATTCTGTGAAAACACTTAGTAGGCATTTCCTTTAAAATCTTGTCCAAATCGGAGTTACGAAAGACGTTAAATAAACATTTTGGGAGGAAAATATAATTATATAAAAGTTATAAAATATTTCCGAATTCACTTTTTCTTTATCGATTCTTCGAAATCACTTAGTAGGCGTGTCCTTTAAAATTTCGTCCAAACCAAAGTTACGAAAGAAGTTAAATAAACATTTCGAGAGGAAAATATAATTATATAAAAGTTATAAAATATCTCTGAATTCACTTTTTCTTTTACCGATTCTTTGAAAACATTTAGTAGGCATGTCCTTTAAAATCTCGTCCAAACCGAAGTTACGAAAGAAGTTAAATAAACATTTCGGGAGGAAAATATAATTATATAAAAGTCATAAAATATCTCTGAATTCACTTTTTCTTTTACTGATTCTTCGAAAACACTTAGTAGGCGTGTCATTTAAAATTTCGTCCAAACCAAAGTTACGAAAGAAGTTAAATAAATATTTCGGGAGGAAAATATAATTATATAAAAGTTATAAAATATCTCTGAATTCACTTTTTCTTTTACCAATTCTACGAAAACACTTAGCAGGCCTGTCCTTTAAAATCTCGTCCAAACCGAAGGTACGAAAGACGTTAAATAAACATTTTGAGAGGAAAATATAATTTAGTAAAAGTTATAAAATATATCTGAATTCACTTTTTCTTTTACCGATTCTGTGAAAACACTTAGTAGGCATGTCCTTTAAAATCTCGTCCAAATCGGAGTTACGAAAGACGTTAAATAAACATTTCGAGAGGAAAATATAATTATATAAAAGTTATAAAATATCTCTGAATTCACTTTTTCTTTTACCGATTCTTTGAAAACATTTAGTAGGCATGTCCTTTAAAATCTCGTCCAAACCGAAGTTACGAAAGAAGTTAAATAAACATTTTGGGAGGAAAATATAATTATATAAAAGTCATAAAATATCTCTGAATTCAATTTTTCTTTTACTGATTCTTCGAAAACACTTAGTAGGCGTGTCATTTAAAATTTCGTCCAAACCAAAGTTACGAAAGAAGTTAAATAAATATTTCGGGAGGAAAATATAATTATATAAAAGTTATAAAATATCTCTGAATTCACTTTTTCTTTTACCAATTCTACGAAAACACTTAGCAGGCCTGTCCTTTAAAATCTCGTCCAAACCGAAGGTACGAAAGACGTTAAATAAACATTTTGAGAGGAAAATATAATTAAGTAAAAGTTATAAAATATATCTGAATTCACTTTTTCTTTTACCGATTCCGTGAAAACACTTAGTAGGCATGTCCTTTAAAATCTCGTCCAAATCGGAGTTACGAAAGATGTTAAATAAACATTTTGAAAGGAAAATATAATTATGTAAAAGTTATAAAATATCTCTGAATTCACTTTTTCTTTTACCGATTCTATGAAAACACTTAGTAGGCGTGTCTTTTAAAATCTCGTCCAAATCGGAGTTACGAAAGACGTTAAATAAACATTTCGGGAGGAAAATATAATTTTATAAAAGTTATAAAATATCTCCGAATTCACTTTTTCTTTTACCGATTCTGTGAAAACACTTAGTAGCATGTCCTTTAAAATCTCGTCCAAATCGGAGTTACGAAAGACGTTAAATAAACATTTTGAAAGGAACATATAATTAAGTAAAAGTTATAAAATATCTCTGAATTCATTTTTTCTTTTACCGATTCTTCGAAAACACTTAGTAGGCGTGTCCTGTAAAATTTCGTCCAAACAGAAGTTACGAAAGACGTTAAATAAACATTTTGAGAGGAAAATATAATTAAGTAAAAGTTATAAAACAACAACTTAAAATTCATTTTCCTTTTTTTGACTCTTTGAAAACACTTAGTAGGCGTGTCCTTTAAAATCTCGTCCAAACCTAAGTTACGAAAGACGTTAAATAAACATTTTGAGAGGAAAATATAATTAAGTAAAAGTTATAAAACAACAACTTAAAATTCATTTTCCTTTTACTGATTCCTTGAAAACAATTAGTAGGCGTGTCCTTTAAAATCTCTTCCAAACCGAAGTTACGAAAGACGTTAAATAAACATTTTGAGAGGAAAATATAATTAAGTAAAAGTTATAAAATATCTCTGAATTCACTTTTTCTTTTACCGATTCTATGAAAACACTTAGTAGGCGTGTCTTTTAAAATCTCGTCCAAATCGGAGTTACGAAAGACGTTAAATAAACATTCCGGGAGGAAAATATAATTATATAAAAGTTATAAAATATCTCCGAATTGACTTTTTCTTTTACCGATTCTGTGAAAACACTTAGTAGCATGTCCTTTAAAATCTCGTCCAAATCTGAGGTACAAAAGACGTTAAATAAACATTTTGGGGGGAAAATATAATTAAGTAAAAGTTATAAAACAACAACTTAAAATTCATTTTCCTTTTACTGATTCCTTGAAAACAATTAGTAGGCGTGTCCTTTAAAATCTCTTCCAAACCGAAGTTACGAAAGACGTTAAATAAACATTTTGAGAGGAAAATATAATTAAGTAAAAGTTATAAAATATCTCTGAATTCACTTTTTCTTTTACTGATTCTTCGAAAACACTTAGTAGGCGTGTCATTTAAAATTTCGTCCAAACCAAAGTTACGAAAGAAGTTAAATAAAAATTTCGGGAGGAAAATATAATTATATAAAAGTTATAAAATATCTCTGAATTCACTTTTTCTTTTACCGATTCTTCGAAAACACTTAGTAGGCGTGTCCTGTAAAATTTCGTCAAAACAGAAGTTACGAAAGACGTTAAATAAACATTTTGAGAGGAAAATATAATTAAGTAAAAGTTATAAAACAACAACTTAAAATTCATTTTCCTTTTATTGATTCTTTGAAAACACTTAGTAGGCGTGTCCTTTAAAATCTCGTCCAAACCGAAGTTACGAAAGACGTTAAATAAACATTTTGGGAGGAAAATATAATTAAGTAAAAGTTATAAAACAACAACTTAAAATTCATTTTCCTTTTACTGATTCTTTGAAAACAATTAGTAGGCGTGTCCTTTAAAATCTTGTCCAAACCGAAGTTACGAAAGACGTTAAATAAACATTTTGAGAGGAAAATATAATTAAGTAAAAGTTATAAAATATCTCTAAATTCACTTTTTCTTTTACCGATTCTGTGAAAACACTTAGTAGGCATTTCCTTTAAAATCTTGTCCAAATCGGAGTTACGAAAGACGTTAAATAAACATTTTGGGAGGAAAATATAATTATATAAAAGTTATAAAATATTTCCGAATTCACTTTTTCTTTATCGATTCTTCGAAATCACTTAGTAGGCGTGTCCTTTAAAATTTCGTCCAAACCAAAGTTACGAAAGAAGTTAAATAAAAATTTCGGGAGGAAAATATAATTATATAAAAGTTATAAAATATCTCTGAATTCACTTTTTCTTTTACCGATTCTTCGAAAACACTTAGTAGGCGTGTCCTGTAAAATTTCGTCAAAACAGAAGTTACGAAAGACGTTAAATAAACATTTTGAGAGGAAAATATAATTAAGTAAAAGTTATAAAACAACAACTTAAAATTCATTTTCCTTTTATTGATTCTTTGAAAACACTTAGTAGGCGTGTCCTTTAAAATCTCGTCCAAACCGAAGTTACGAAAGACGTTAAATAAACATTTTGGGAGGAAAATATAATTAAGTAAAAGTTATAAAACAACAACTTAAAATTCATTTTCCTTTTACTGATTCTTTGAAAACAATTAGTAGGTGTGTCCTTTAAAATCTTGTCCAAACCGAAGTTACGAAAGACGTTAAATAAACATTTTGAGAGGAAAATATAATTAAGTAAAAGTTATAAAAAATCTCTAAATTCACTTTTTCTTTTACCGATTCTGTGAAAACACTTAGTAGGCATTTCCTTTAAAATCTTGTCCAAATCGGAGTTACGAAAGACGTTAAATAAACATTTTGGGAGGAAAATATAATTATATAAAAGTTATAAAATATTTCCGAATTCACTTTTTCTTTATCGATTCTTCGAAATCACTTAGTAGGCGTGTCCTTTAAAATTTCGTCCAAACCAAAGTTACGAAAGAAGTTAAATAAACATTTCGAGAGGAAAATATAATTATATAAAAGTTATAAAATATCTCTGAATTCACTTTTTCTTTTACCAATTCTACGAAAACACTTAGCAGGCCTGTCCTTTAAAATCTCGTCCAAACCGAAGGTACGAAAGACGTTAAATAAACATTTTGAGAGGAAAATATAATTTAGTAAAAGTTATAAAATATATCTGAATTCACTTTTTCTTTTACCGATTCTGTGAAAACACTTAGTAGGCATGTCCTTTAAAATCTCGTCCAAATCGGAGTTACGAAAGACGTTAAATAAACATTTTGAAAGGAAAATATAATTAAGTAAAAGTTATAAAATATCTCTGAATTCACTTTTTCTTTTACCGATTCTGTGAAAACACTTAGTAGGCGTGTCCTTTAAAATCTCGTCCAAATCGGAGTTACGAAAGACGTTAAATAAACATTTTGAAAGGAAAATATAATTAAGTAAAAGTTATAAAATATCTCTGAATTCACTTTTTCTTTTACCGATTCTATGAAAACACTTAGTAGGCGTGTCTTTTAAAATCTCGTCCAAATCGGAGTTACGAATGACGTTAAATAAACATTCCGGGAGGAAAATATAATTATATAAAAGTTATAAAATATCTCTGAATTCACTTTTTCTTTTACCAATTCTACGAAAACACTTAGCAGGCCTGTCCTTTAAAATCTCGTCCAAACCGAAGGTACGAAAGACGTTAAATAAACATTTTGAGAGGAAAATATAATTAAGTAAAAGTTATAAAATATATCTGAATTCACTTTTTCTTTTACCGATTCCGTGAAAACACTTAGTAGGCATGTCCTTTAAAATCTCGTCCAAATCGGAGTTACGAAAGATGTTAAATAAACATTTTGAAAGGAAAATATAATTATGTAAAAGTTATAAAATATCTCTGAATTCACTTTTTCTTTTACCGATTCTATGAAAACACTTAGTAGGCGTGTCTTTTAAAATCTCGTCCAAATCGGAGTTACGAAAGACGTTAAATAAACATTTCGGGAGGAAAATATAATTTTATAAAAGTTATAAAATATCTCCGAATTCACTTTTTCTTTTACCGATTCTGTGAAAACACTTAGTAGCATGTCCTTTAAAATCTCGTCCAAATCGGAGTTACGAAAGACGTTAAATAAACATTTTGAAAGGAACATATAATTAAGTAAAAGTTATAAAATATCTCTGAATTCATTTTTTCTTTTACCGATTCTTCGAAAACACTTAGTAGGCGTGTCCTGTAAAATTTCGTCCAAACAGAAGTTACGAAAGACGTTAAATAAACATTTTGAGAGGAAAATATAATTAAGTAAAAGTTATAAAACAACAACTTAAAATTCATTTTCCTTTTATTGATTCTTTGAAAACACTTAGTAGGCGTGTCCTTTAAAATCTCGTCCAAACCTAAGTTACGAAAGACGTTAAATAAACATTTTGAGAGGAAAATATAATTAAGTAAAAGTTATAAAACAACAACTTAAAATTCATTTTCCTTTTACTGATTCCTTGAAAACAATTAGTAGGCGTGTCCTTTAAAATCTCGTCCAAACCGAAGTTACGAAAGACGTTAAATAAACATTTTGAGACGAAAATATAATTAAGTAAAAGTTATAAAATATCTCTGAATTCACTTTTTCTTTTACCGATTCTATGAAAACACTTAGTAGGCGTGTCTTTTAAAATCTCGTCCAAATCGGAGTTACGAAAGACGTTAAATAAACATTCCGGGAGGAAAATATAATTATATAAAAGTTATAAAATATCTCCGAATTGACTTTTTCTTTTACCGATTCTGTGAAAACACTTAGTAGCATGTCCTTTAAAATCTCGTCCAAATCTGAGGTACAAAAGACGTTAAATAAACATTTTGGGGGGAAAATATAATTAAGTAAAAGTTATAAAATATCTCTGAATTCACTTTTTCTTTTACCGATTCTTTGAAAACACTTAGTAGGCATGTCCTTTAAAATTTCGTCCAAACTGAAGTTACGAAAGACGTTAAATAAACATTTTGAGAGGAAAATATAATTAAGTAAACGTTATAAAACAACAACTTAAAATTCATTTTCCTTTTACTGATTCTTTGAAAACAATTAGTAGGCGTGACCTTTAAAATCTCGTCCAAACCGAAATTACGAAAGACGTTAAATAAACATTTTGAGAGGAAAATATAATTAAGTAAAAGTTATAAAATATCTCTAAATTCACTTTTTCTTTTACCGATTCTGTGAAAACACTTAGTAGGCATTTCCTTTAAAATCTTGTCCAAATCGGAGTTACGAAAGACGTTAAATAAACATTTTGGGAGGAAAATATAATTATATAAAAGTTATAAAATATTTCCGAATTCACTTTTTCTTTATCGATTCTTCGAAATCACTTAGTAGGCGTGTCCTTTAAAATTTCGTCCAAACCAAAGTTACGAAAGAAGTTAAATAAACATTTCGAGAGGAAAATATAATTATATAAAAGTTATAAAATATCTCTGAATTCACTTTTTCTTTTACCGATTCTTTGAAAACATTTAGTAGGCATGTCCTTTAAAATCTCGTCCAAACCGAAGTTACGAAAGAAGTTAAATAAACATTTCGGGAGGAAAATATAATTATATAAAAGTCATAAAATATCTCTGAATTCACTTTTTCTTTTACTGATTCATCGAAAACACTTAGTAGGCGTGTCATTTAAAATTTCGTCCAAACCAAAGTTACGAAAGAAGTTAAATAAATATTTCGGGAGGAAAATATAATTATATAAAAGTTATAAAATATCTCTGAATTCACTTTTTCTTTTACCAATTCTACGAAAACACTTAGCAGGCCTGTCCTTTAAAATCTCGTCCAAATCGAAGGTACGAAAGACGTTAAATAAACATTTTGAGAGGAAAATATAATTTAGTAAAAGTTATAAAATATATCTGAATTCACTTTTTCTTTTACCGATTCTGTGAACACACTTAGTAGGCATGTCCTTTAAAATCTCGTCCAAATCGGAGTTACGAAAGACGTTAAATAAACATTTTGAAAGGAAAATATAATTAAGTAAAAGTTATAAAATATCTCTGAATTCACTTTTTCTTTTACCGATTCTGTGAAAACACTTAGTAGGCGTGTCCTTTAAAATCTCGTCCAAATCGGAGTTACGAAAGACGTTAAATAAACATTTTGAAAGGAAAATATAATTAAGTAAAAGTTATAAAATATCTCTGAATTCACTTTTTCTTTTACCGATTCTATGAAAACACTTAGTAGGCGTGTCTTTTAAAATCTCGTCCAAATCGGAGTTACGAATGACGTTAAATAAACATTCCGGGAGGAAAATATAATTATATAAAAGTTATAAAATATCTCTGAATTCACTTTTTCTTTTACCAATTCTACGAAAACACTTAGCAGGCCTGTCCTTTAAAATCTCGTCCAAATCGAAGGTACGAAAGACGTTAAATAAACATTTTGAGAGGAAAATATAATTAAGTAAAAGTTATAAAATATATCTGAATTCACTTTTTCTTTTACCGATTCCGTGAAAACACTTAGTAGGCATATCCTTTAAAATCTCGTCCAAATCGGAGTTACGAAAGATGTTAAATAAACATTTTGAAAGGAAAATATAATTATGTAAAAGTTATAAAATATCTCTGAATTCACTTTTTCTTTTACCGATTCTATGAAAACACTTAGTAGGCGTGTCTTTTAAAATCTCGTCCAAATCGGAGTTACGAAAGACGTTAAATAAACATTTCGGGAGGAAAATATAATTTTATAAAAGTTATAAAATATCTCCGAATTCACTTTTTCTTTTACCGATTCTGTGAAAACACTTAGTAGCATGTCCTTTAAAATCTCGTCCAAATCGGAGTTACGAAAGACGTTAAATAAACATTTTGAAAGGAACATATAATTAAGTAAAAGTTATAAAATATCTCTGAATTCATTTTTTCTTTTACCGATTCTTCGAAAACACTTAGTAGGCGTGTCCTGTAAAATTTCGTCCAAACAGAAGTTACGAAAGACGTTAAATAAACATTTTGAGAGGAAAATATAATTAAGTAAAAGTTATAAAACAACAACTTAAAATTCATTTTCCTTTTATTGATTCTTTGAAAACACTTAGTAGGCGTGTCCTTTAAAATCTCGTCCAAACCTAAGTTACGAAAGACGTTAAATAAACATTTTGAGAGGAAAATATAATTAAGTAAAAGTTATAAAACAACAACTTAAAATTCATTTTCCTTTTACTGATTCCTTGAAAACAATTAGTAGGCGTGTCCTTTAAAATCTCGTCCAAACCGAAGTTACGAAAGACGTTAAATAAACATTTTGAGACGAAAATATAATTAAGTAAAAATTATAAAATATCTCTGAATTCACTTTTTCTTTTACCGATTCTATGAAAACACTTAGTAGGCGTGTCTTTTAAAATCTCGTCCAAATCGGAGTTACGAAAGACGTTAAATAAACATTCCGGGAGGAAAATATAATTATATAAAAGTTATAAAATATCTCCGAATTGACTTTTTCTTTTACCGATTCTGTGAAAACACTTAGTAGCATGTCCTTTAAAATCTCGTCCAAATCTGAGGTACAAAAGACGTTAAATAAACATTTTGGGGGGAAAATATAATTAAGTAAAAGTTATAAAATATCTCTGAATTCACTTTTTCTTTTACCAATTCTTTGAAAACACTTAGTAGGCATGTCCTTTAAAATTTCGTCCAAACCGAAGTTACGAAAGACGTTAAATAAACATTTTGAGAGGAAAATATAATTAAGTAAACGTTATAAAACAACAACTTAAAATTCATTTTCCTCTAACTGATTCTTTGAAAACAATTAGTAGGCGTGACCTTTAAAATCTCGTCCAAACCGAAGTTACGAAAGACGTTAAATAAACATTTTGAAAGGAAAATATAATTAAGTAAAAGTTATAAAATATCTCTGAATTCACTTTTTCTTTTACCGATTCTGTGAAAACACTTAGTAGGCATTTCCTTTAAAATCTTGTCCAAATCGGAGTTACGAAAGACGTTAAATAAACATTTTGGGAGGAAAATATAATTATATAAAAGTTATAAAATATTTCCGAATTCACTTTTTCTTTATCGATTCTTCGAAATCACTTAGTAGGCGTGTCCTTTAAAATTTCGTCCAAACCAAAGTTACGAAAGAAGTTAAATAAACATTTCGAGAGGAAAATATAATTATATAAAAGTTATAAAATATCTCTGAATTCACTTTTTCTTTTACCGATTCTTTGAAAACATTTAGTAGGCATGTCCTTTAAAATCTCGTCCAAACCGAAGTTACGAAAGAAGTTAAATAAACATTTCGGGAGGAAAATATAATTATATAAAAGTCATAAAATATCTCTGAATTCACTTTTTCTTTTACTGATTCATCGAAAACACTTAGTAGGCGTGTCATTTAAAATTTCGTCCAAACCAAAGTTACGAAAGAAGTTAAATAAATATTTCGGGAGGAAAATATAATTATATAAAAGTTATAAAATATCTCTGAATTCACTTTTTCTTTTACCAATTCTACGAAAACACTTAGCAGGCCTGTCCTTTAAAATCTCGTCCAAATCGAAGGTACGAAAGACGTTAAATAAACATTTTGAGAGGAAAATATAATTTAGTAAAAGTTATAAAATATATCTGAATTCACTTTTTCTTTTACCGATTCTGTGAACACACTTAGTAGGCATGTCCTTTAAAATCTCGTCCAAATCGGAGTTACGAAAGACGTTAAATAAACATTTTGAAAGGAAAATATAATTAAGTAAAAGTTATAAAATATCTCTGAATTCACTTTTTCTTTTACCGATTCTGTGAAAACACTTAGTAGGCGTGTCCTTTAAAATCTCGTCCAAATCGGAGTTACGAAAGACGTTAAATAAACATTTTGAAAGGAAAATATAATTAAGTAAAAGTTATAAAATATCTCTGAATTCACTTTTTCTTTTACCGATTCTATGAAAACACTTAGTAGGCGTGTCTTTTAAAATCTCGTCCAAATCGGAGTTACGAATGACGTTAAATAAACATTCCGGGAGGAAAATATAATTATATAAAAGTTATAAAATATCTCTGAATTCACTTTTTCTTTTACCAATTCTACGAAAACACTTAGCAGGCCTGTCCTTTAAAATCTCGTCCAAATCGAAGGTACGAAAGACGTTAAATAAACATTTTGAGAGGAAAATATAATTAAGTAAAAGTTATAAAATATATCTGAATTCACTTTTTCTTTTACCGATTCCGTGAAAACACTTAGTAGGCATATCCTTTAAAATCTCGTCCAAATCGGAGTTACGAAAGATGTTAAATAAACATTTTGAAAGGAAAATATAATTATGTAAAAGTTATAAAATATCTCTGAATTCACTTTTTCTTTTACCGATTCTATGAAAACACTTAGTAGGCGTGTCTTTTAAAATCTCGTCCAAATCGGAGTTACGAAAGACGTTAAATAAACATTTCGGGAGGAAAATATAATTTTATAAAAGTTATAAAATATCTCCGAATTCACTTTTTCTTTTACCGATTCTGTGAAAACACTTAGTAGCATGTCCTTTAAAATCTCGTCCAAATCGGAGTTACGAAAGACGTTAAATAAACATTTTGAAAGGAACATATAATTAAGTAAAAGTTATAAAATATCTCTGAATTCATTTTTTCTTTTACCGATTCTTCGAAAACACTTAGTAGGCGTGTCCTGTAAAATTTCGTCCAAACAGAAGTTACGAAAGACGTTAAATAAACATTTTGAGAGGAAAATATAATTAAGTAAAAGTTATAAAACAACAACTTAAAATTCATTTTCCTTTTATTGATTCTTTGAAAACACTTAGTAGGCGTGTCCTTTAAAATCTCGTCCAAACCTAAGTTACGAAAGACGTTAAATAAACATTTTGAGAGGAAAATATAATTAAGTAAAAGTTATAAAACAACAACTTAAAATTCATTTTCCTTTTACTGATTCCTTGAAAACAATTAGTAGGCGTGTCCTTTAAAATCTCGTCCAAACCGAAGTTACGAAAGACGTTAAATAAACATTTTGAGACGAAAATATAATTAAGTAAAAATTATAAAATATCTCTGAATTCACTTTTTCTTTTACCGATTCTATGAAAACACTTAGTAGGCGTGTCTTTTAAAATCTCGTCCAAATCGGAGTTACGAAAGACGTTAAATAAACATTCCGGGAGGAAAATATAATTATATAAAAGTTATAAAATATCTCCGAATTGACTTTTTCTTTTACCGATTCTGTGAAAACACTTAGTAGCATGTCGTTTAAAATCTCGTCCAAATCTGAGGTACAAAAGACGTTAAATAAACATTTTGGGGGGAAAATATAATTAAGTAAAAGTTATAAAATATCTCTGAATTCACTTTTTCTTTTACCAATTCTTTGAAAACACTTAGTAGGCATGTCCTTTAAAATTTCGTCCAAACCGAAGTTACGAAAGACGTTAAATAAACATTTTGAGAGGAAAATATAATTAAGTAAACGTTATAAAACAACAACTTAAAATTCATTTTCCTCTTACTGATTCTTTGAAAACAATTAGTAGGCGTGACCTTTAAAATCTCGTCCAAACCGAAGTTACGAAAGACGTTAAATAAACATTTTGAAAGGAAAATATAATTAAGTAAAAGTTATAAAATATCTCTGAATTCACTTTTTCTTTTACCGATTCTATGAAAACACTTAGTAGGCGTGTCTTTTAAAATCTCGTCCAAATCGGAGTTACGAATGACGTTAAATAAACATTCCGGGAGGAAAATATAATTATATAAAAGTTATAAAATATCTCTGAATTCACTTTTTCTTTTACCAATTCTACGAAAACACTTAGCAGGCCTGTCCTTTAAAATCTCGTCCAAATCGAAGGTACGATAGACGTTAAATAAACATTTTGAGAGGAAAATATAATTAAGTAAAAGTTATAAAATATATCTGAATTCACTTTTTCTTTTACCGATTCCGTGAAAACACTTAGTAGGCATGTCCTTTAAAATCTCGTCCAAATCGGAGTTACGAAAGATGTTAAATAAACATTTTGAAAGGAAAATATAATTATGTAAAAGTTATAAAATATCTCTGAATTCACTTTTTCTTTTACCGATTCTATGAAAACACTTAGTAGGCGTGTCTTTTAAAATCTCGTCCAAATCGGAGTTACGAAAGACGTTAAATAAACATTCCGGGAGGAAAATATAATTATATAAAAGTTATAAAATATCTCCGAATTGACTTTTTCTTTTACCGATTCTGTGAAAACACTTAGAAGCATGTCCTTTAAAATCTCGTCCAAATCTGAGGTACAAAAGACGTTAAATAAACATTTTGGGGGGGAAAATATAATTAAGTAAAAGTTATAAAATATCTCTGAATTCACTTTTTCTTTTACCGATTCTTTGAAAACACTTAGTAGGCATGTCCTTTAAAATTTCGTCCAAACTGAAGTTACGAAAGACGTTAAATAAACATTTTGAGAGGAAAATATAATTAAGTAAACGTTATAAAACAACAACTTAAAATTCATTTTCCTTTTACTGATTCTTTGAAAACAATTAGTAGGCGTGACCTTTAAAATCTCGTCCAAACCGAAGTTACGAAAGACGTTAAATAAACATTTTGAGAGGAAAATATAATTAAGTAAAAGTTATAAAATATCTCTAAATTCACTTTTTCTTTTACCGATTCTGTGAAAACACTTAGTAGGCATTTCCTTTAAAATCTTGTCCAAATCGGAGTTACGAAAGACGTTAAATAAACATTTTGGGAGGAAAATATAATTATATAAAAGTTATAAAATATTTCCGAATTCACTTTTTCTTTATCGATTCTTCGAAATCACTTAGTAGGCGTGTCCTTTAAAATTTCGTCCAAACCAAAGTTACGAAAGAAGTTAAATAAACATTTCGAGAGGAAAATATAATTATATAAAAGTTATAAAATATCTCTGAATTCACTTTTTCTTTTACCGATTCTTTGAAAACATTTAGTAGGCATGTCCTTTAAAATCTCGTCCAAACCGAAGTTACGAAAGAAGTTAAATAAACATTTCGGGAGGAAAATATAATTATATAAAAGTCATAAAATATCTCTGAATTCACTTTTTCTTTTACTGATTCATCGAAAACACTTAGTAGGCGTGTCATTTAAAATTTCGTCCAAACCAAAGTTACGAAAGAAGTTAAATAAATATTTCGGGAGGAAAATATAATTATATAAAAGTTATAAAATATCTCTGAATTCACTTTTTCTTTTACCAATTCTACGAAAACACTTAGCAGGCCTGTCCTTTAAAATCTCGTCCAAATCGAAGGTACGAAAGACGTTAAATAAACATTTTGAGAGGAAAATATAATTTAGTAAAAGTTATAAAATATATCTGAATTCACTTTTTCTTTTACCGATTCTGTGAACACACTTAGTAGGCATGTCCTTTAAAATCTCGTCCAAATCGGAGTTACGAAAGACGTTAAATAAACATTTTGAAAGGAAAATATAATTAAGTAAAAGTTATAAAATATCTCTGAATTCACTTTTTCTTTTACCGATTCTGTGAAAACACTTAGTAGGCGTGTCCTTTAAAATCTCGTCCAAATCGGAGTTACGAAAGACGTTAAATAAACATTTTGAAAGGAAAATATAATTAAGTAAAAGTTATAAAATATCTCTGAATTCACATTTTCTTTTACCGATTCTATGAAAACACTTAGTAGGCGTGTCTTTTAAAATCTCGTCCAAATCGGAGTTACGAATGACGTTAAATAAACATTCCGGGAGGAAAATATAATTATATAAAAGTTATAAAATATCTCTGAATTCACTTTTTCTTTTACCGATTCTGTGAAAACACTTAGTAGGCATTTCCTTTAAAATCTTGTCCAAATCGGAGTTACGAAAGACGTTAAATAAACATTTTGGGAGGAAAATATAATTATATAAAAGTTATAAAATATTTCCGAATTCACTTTTTCTTTATCGATTCTTCGAAATCACTTAGTAGGCGTGTCCTTTAAAATTTCGTCCAAACCAAAGTTACGAAAGAAGTTAAATAAACATTTCGAGAGGAAAATATAATTATATAAAAGTTATAAAATATCTCTGAATTCACTTTTTCTTTTACCGATTCTTTGAAAACATTTAGTAGGCATGTCCTTTAAAATCTCGTCCAAACCGAAGTTACGAAAGAAGTTAAATAAACATTTCGGGAGGAAAATATAATTATATAAAAGTCATAAAATATCTCTGAATTCACTTTTTCTTTTACTGATTCATCGAAAACACTTAGTAGGCGTGTCATTTAAAATTTCGTCCAAACCAAAGTTACGAAAGAAGTTAAATAAATATTTCGGGAGGAAAATATAATTATATAAAAGTTATAAAATATCTCTGAATTCACTTTTTCTTTTACCAATTCTACGAAAACACTTAGCAGGCCTGTCCTTTAAAATCTCGTCCAAATCGAAGGTACGAAAGACGTTAAATAAACATTTTGAGAGGAAAATATAATTTAGTAAAAGTTATAAAATATATCTGAATTCACTTTTTCTTTTACCGATTCTGTGAACACACTTAGTAGGCATGTCCTTTAAAATCTCGTCCAAATCGGAGTTACGAAAGACGTTAAATAAACATTTTGAAAGGAAAATATAATTAAGTAAAAGTTATAAAATATCTCTGAATTCACTTTTTCTTTTACCGATTCTGTGAAAACACTTAGTAGGCGTGTCCTTTAAAATCTCGTCCAAATCGGAGTTACGAAAGACGTTAAATAAACATTTTGAAAGGAAAATATAATTAAGTAAAAGTTATAAAATATCTCTGAATTCACTTTTTCTTTTACCGATTCTATGAAAACACTTAGTAGGCGTGTCTTTTAAAATCTCGTCCAAATCGGAGTTACGAATGACGTTAAATAAACATTCCGGGAGGAAAATATAATTATATAAAAGTTATAAAATATCTCTGAATTCACTTTTTCTTTTACCAATTCTACGAAAACACTTAGCAGGCCTGTCCTTTAAAATCTCGTCCAAATCGAAGGTACGAAAGACGTTAAATAAACATTTTGAGAGGAAAATATAATTAAGTAAAAGTTATAAAATATATCTGAATTCACTTTTTCTTTTACCGATTCCGTGAAAACACTTAGTAGGCATATCCTTTAAAATCTCGTCCAAATCGGAGTTACGAAAGATGTTAAATAAACATTTTGAAAGGAAAATATAATTATGTAAAAGTTATAAAATATCTCTGAATTCACTTTTTCTTTTACCGATTCTATGAAAACACTTAGTAGGCGTGTCTTTTAAAATCTCGTCCAAATCGGAGTTACGAAAGACGTTAAATAAACATTTCGGGAGGAAAATATAATTTTATAAAAGTTATAAAATATCTCCGAATTCACTTTTTCTTTTACCGATTCTGTGAAAACACTTAGTAGCATGTCCTTTAAAATCTCGTCCAAATCGGAGTTACGAAAGACGTTAAATAAACATTTTGAAAGGAACATATAATTAAGTAAAAGTTATAAAATATCTCTGAATTCATTTTTTCTTTTACCGATTCTTCGAAAACACTTAGTAGGCGTGTCCTGTAAAATTTCGTCCAAACAGAAGTTACGAAAGACGTTAAATAAACATTTTGAGAGGAAAATATAATTAAGTAAAAGTTATAAAACAACAACTTAAAATTCATTTTCCTTTTATTGATTCTTTGAAAACACTTAGTAGGCGTGTCCTTTAAAATCTCGTCCAAACCTAAGTTACGAAAGACGTTAAATAAACATTTTGAGAGGAAAATATAATTAAGTAAAAGTTATAAAACAACAACTTAAAATTCATTTTCCTTTTACTGATTCCTTGAAAACAATTAGTAGGCGTGTCCTTTAAAATCTCGTCCAAACCGAAGTTACGAAAGACGTTAAATAAACATTTTGAGACGAAAATATAATTAAGTAAAAATTATAAAATATCTCTGAATTCACTTTTTCTTTTACCGATTCTATGAAAACACTTAGTAGGCGTGTCTTTTAAAATCTCGTCCAAATCGGAGTTACGAAAGACGTTAAATAAACATTCCGGGAGGAAAATATAATTATATAAAAGTTATAAAATATCTCCGAATTGACTTTTTCTTTTACCGATTCTGTGAAAACACTTAGTAGCATGTCCTTTAAAATCTCGTCCAAATCTGAGGTACAAAAGACGTTAAATAAACATTTTGGGGGGAAAATATAATTAAGTAAAAGTTATAAAATATCTCTGAATTCACTTTTTCTTTTACCAATTCTTTGAAAACACTTAGTAGGCATGTCCTTTAAAATTTCGTCCAAACCGAAGTTACGAAAGACGTTAAATAAACATTTTGAGAGGAAAATATAATTAAGTAAACGTTATAAAACAACAACTTAAAATTCATTTTCCTCTTACTGATTCTTTGAAAACAATTAGTAGGCGTGACCTTTAAAATCTCGTCCAAACCGAAGTTACGAAAGACGTTAAATAAACATTTTGAAAGGAAAATATAATTAAGTAAAAGTTATAAAATATCTCTGAATTCACTTTTTCTTTTACCGATTCTATGAAAACACTTAGTAGGCGTGTCTTTTAAAATCTCGTCCAAATCGGAGTTACGAATGACGTTAAATAAACATTCCGGGAGGAAAATATAATTATATAAAAGTTATAAAATATCTCTGAATTCACTTTTTCTTTTACCAATTCTACGAAAACACTTAGCAGGCCTGTCCTTTAAAATCTCGTCCAAATCGAAGGTACGATAGACGTTAAATAAACATTTTGAGAGGAAAATATAATTAAGTAAAAGTTATAAAATATATCTGAATTCACTTTTTCTTTTACCGATTCCGTGAAAACACTTAGTAGGCATGTCCTTTAAAATCTCGTCCAAATCGGAGTTACGAAAGATGTTAAATAAACATTTTGAAAGGAAAATATAATTATGTAAAAGTTATAAAATATCTCTGAATTCACTTTTTCTTTTACCGATTCTATGAAAACACTTAGTAGGCGTGTCTTTTAAAATCTCGTCCAAATCGGAGTTACGAAAGACGTTAAATAAACATTCCGGGAGGAAAATATAATTATATAAAAGTTATAAAATATCTCCGAATTGACTTTTTCTTTTACCGATTCTGTGAAAACACTTAGAAGCATGTCCTTTAAAATCTCGTCCAAATCTGAGGTACAAAAGACGTTAAATAAACATTTTGGGGGGAAAATATAATTAAGTAAAAGTTATAAAATATCTCTGAATTCACTTTTTCTTTTACCGATTCTTTGAAAACACTTAGTAGGCATGTCCTTTAAAATTTCGTCCAAACTGAAGTTACGAAAGACGTTAAATAAACATTTTGAGAGGAAAATATAATTAAGTAAACGTTATAAAACAACAACTTAAAATTCATTTTCCTTTTACTGATTCTTTTAAAACAATTAGTAGGCGTGACCTTTAAAATCTCGTCCAAACCGAAGTTACGAAAGACGTTAAATAAACATTTTGAGAGGAAAATATAATTAAGTAAAAGTTATAAAATATCTCTAAATTCACTTTTTCTTTTACCGATTCTGTGAAAACACTTAGTAGGCATTTCCTTTAAAATCTTGTCCAAATCGGAGTTACGAAAGACGTTAAATAAACATTTTGGGAGGAAAATATAATTATATAAAAGTTATAAAATATTTCCGAATTCACTTTTTCTTTATCGATTCTTCGAAATCACTTAGTAGGCGTGTCCTTTAAAATTTCGTCCAAACCAAAGTTACGAAAGAAGTTAAATAAACATTTCGAGAGGAAAATATAATTATATAAAAGTTATAAAATATCTCTGAATTCACTTTTTCTTTTACCGATTCTTTGAAAACATTTAGTAGGCATGTCCTTTAAAATCTCGTCCAAACCGAAGTTACGAAAGAAGTTAAATAAACATTTCGGGAGGAAAATATAATTATATAAAAGTCATAAAATATCTCTGAATTCACTTTTTCTTTTACTGATTCATCGAAAACACTTAGTAGGCGTGTCATTTAAAATTTCGTCCAAACCAAAGTTACGAAAGAAGTTAAATAAATATTTCGGGAGGAAAATATAATTATATAAAAGTTATAAAATATCTCTGAATTCACTTTTTCTTTTACCAATTCTACGAAAACACTTAGCAGGCCTGTCCTTTAAAATCTCGTCCAAATCGAAGGTACGAAAGACGTTAAATAAACATTTTGAGAGGAAAATATAATTTAGTAAAAGTTATAAAATATATCTGAATTCACTTTTTCTTTTACCGATTCTGTGAACACACTTAGTAGGCATGTCCTTTAAAATCTCGTCCAAATCGGAGTTACGAAAGACGTTAAATAAACATTTTGAAAGGAAAATATAATTAAGTAAAAGTTATAAAATATCTCTGAATTCACTTTTTCTTTTACCGATTCTGTGAAAACACTTAGTAGGCGTGTCCTTTAAAATCTCGTCCAAATCGGAGTTACGAAAGACGTTAAATAAACATTTTGAAAGGAAAATATAATTAAGTAAAAGTTATAAAATATCTCTGAATTCACTTTTTCTTTTACCGATTCTATGAAAACACTTAGTAGGCGTGTCTTTTAAAATCTCGTCCAAATCGGAGTTACGAATGACGTTAAATAAACATTCCGGGAGGAAAATATAATTATATAAAAGTTATAAAATATCTCTGAATTCACTTTTTCTTTTACCAATTCTACGAAAACACTTAGCAGGCCTGTCCTTTAAAATCTCGTCCAAATCGAAGGTACGAAAGACGTTAAATAAACATTTTGAGAGGAAAATATAATTAAGTAAAAGTTATAAAATATATCTGAATTCACTTTTTCTTTTACCGATTCCGTGAAAACACTTAGTAGGCATGTCCTTTAAAATCTCGTCCAAATCGGAGTTACGAAAGATGTTAAATAAACATTTTGAAAGGAAAATATAATTATGTAAAAGTTATAAAATATCTCTGAATTCACTTTTTCTTTTACCGATTCTATGAAAACACTTAGTAGGCGTGTCTTTTAAAATCTCGTCCAAATCGGAGTTACGAAAGACGTTAAATAAACATTTCGGGAGGAAAATATAATTTTATAAAAGTTATAAAATATCTCCGAATTCACTTTTTCTTTTACCGATTCTGTGAAAACACTTAGTAGCATGTCCTTTAAAATCTCGTCCAAATCGGAGTTACGAAAGACGTTAAATAAACATTTTGAAAGGAACATATAATTAAGTAAAAGTTATAAAATATCTCTGAATTCATTTTTTCTTTTACCGATTCTTCGAAAACACTTAGTAGGCGTGTCCTGTAAAATTTCGTCCAAACAGAAGTTACGAAAGACGTTAAATAAACATTTTGAGAGGAAAATATAATTAAGTAAAAGTTATAAAACAACAACTTAAAATTCATTTTCCTTTTATTGATTCTTTGAAAACACTTAGTAGGCGTGTCCTTTAAAATCTCGTCCAAACCTAAGTTACGAAAGACGTTAAATAAACATTTTGAGAGGAAAATATAATTAAGTAAAAGTTATAAAACAACAACTTAAAATTCATTTTCCTTTTACTGATTCCTTGAAAACAATTAGTAGGCGTGTCCTTTAAAATCTCGTCCAAACCGAAGTTACGAAAGACGTTAAATAAACATTTTGAGACGAAAATATAATTAAGTAAAAATTATAAAATATCTCTGAATTCACTTTTTCTTTTACCGATTCTATGAAAACACTTAGTAGGCGTGTCTTTTAAAATCTCGTCCAAATCGGAGTTACGAAAGACGTTAAATAAACATTCCGGGAGGAAAATATAATTATATAAAAGTTATAAAATATCTCCGAATTGACTTTTTCTTTTACCGATTCTGTGAAAACACTTAGTAGCATGTCCTTTAAAATCTCGTCCAAATCTGAGGTACAAAAGACGTTAAATAAACATTTTGGGGGGAAAATATAATTAAGTAAAAGTTATAAAATATCTCTGAATTCACTTTTTCTTTTACCAATTCTTTGAAAACACTTAGTAGGCATGTCCTTTAAAATTTCGTCCAAACCGAAGTTACGAAAGACGTTAAATAAACATTTTGAGAGGAAAATATAATTAAGTAAACGTTATAAAACAACAACTTAAAATTCATTTTCCTTTTACTGATTCTTTGAAAACAATTAGTAGGCGTGACCTTTAAAATCTCGTCCAAACCGAAGTTACGAAAGACGTTAAATAAACATTTTGAAAGGAAAATATAATTAAGTAAAAGTTATAAAATATCTCTGAATTCACTTTTTCTTTTACCGATTCTATGAAAACACTTAGTAGGCGTGTCTTTTAAAATCTCGTCCAAATCGGAGTTACGAATGACGTTAAATAAACATTCCGGGAGGAAAATATAATTATATAAAAGTTATAAAATATCTCTGAATTCACTTTTTCTTTTACCAATTCTACCAAAACACTTAGCAGGCATGTCCTTTAAAATCTCGTCCAAATCGGAGTTACGAAAGACGTTAAATAAACATTTTGAAAGGAAAATATAATTAAGTAAAAGTTATAAAATATCTCTGAATTCACTTTTTCTTTTACCGATTCTGTGAAAACACTTAGTAGGCGTGTCCTTTAAAATCTCGTCCAAATCGGAGTTACGAAAGACGTTAAATAAACATTTTGAAAGGAAAATATAATTAAGTAAAAGTTATAAAATATCTCTGAATTCACTTTTTCTTTTACCGATTCTATGAAAACACTTAGTAGGCGTGTCTTTTAAAATCTCGTCCAAATCGGAGTTACGAATGACGTTAAATAAACATTCCGGGAGGAAAATATAATTATATAAAAGTTATAAAATATCTCTGAATTCACTTTTTCTTTTACCAATTCTACGAAAACACTTAGCAGGCCTGTCCTTTAAAATCTCGTCCAAATCGAAGGTACGAAAGACGTTAAATAAACATTTTGAGAGGAAAATATAATTAAGTAAAAGTTATAAAATATATCTGAATTCACTTTTTCTTTTACCGATTCCGTGAAAACACTTAGTAGGCATGTCCTTTAAAATCTCGTCCAAATCGGAGTTACGAAAGATGTTAAATAAACATTTTGAAAGGAAAATATAATTATGTAAAAGTTATAAAATATCTCTGAATTCACTTTTTCTTTTACCGATTCTATGAAAACACTTAGTAGGCGTGTCTTTTAAAATCTCGTCCAAATCGGAGTTACGAAAGACGTTAAATAAACATTTCGGGAGGAAAATATAATTTTATAAAAGTTATAAAATATCTCCGAATTCACTTTTTCTTTTACCGATTCTGTGAAAACACTTAGTAGCATGTCCTTTAAAATCTCGTCCAAATCGGAGTTACGAAAGACGTTAAATAAACATTTTGAAAGGAACATATAATTAAGTAAAAGTTATAAAATATCTCTGAATTCATTTTTTCTTTTACCGATTCTTCGAAAACACTTAGTAGGCGTGTCCTGTAAAATTTCGTCCAAACAGAAGTTACGAAAGACGTTAAATAAACATTTTGAGAGGAAAATATAATTAAGTAAAAGTTATAAAACAACAACTTAAAATTCATTTTCCTTTTATTGATTCTTTGAAAACACTTAGTAGGCGTGTCCTTTAAAATCTCGTCCAAACCTAAGTTACGAAAGACGTTAAATAAACATTTTGAGAGGAAAATATAATTAAGTAAAAGTTATAAAACAACAACTTAAAATTCATTTTCCTTTTACTGATTCCTTGAAAACAATTAGTAGGCGTGTCCTTTAAAATCTCGTCCAAACCGAAGTTACGAAAGACGTTAAATAAACATTTTGAGACGAAAATATAATTAAGTAAAAATTATAAAATATCTCTGAATTCACTTTTTCTTTTACCGATTCTATGAAAACACTTAGTAGGCGTGTCTTTTAAAATCTCGTCCAAATCGGAGTTACGAAAGACGTTAAATAAACATTCCGGGAGGAAAATATAATTATATAAAAGTTATAAAATATCTCCGAATTGACTTTTTCTTTTACCGATTCTGTGAAAACACTTAGTAGCATGTCCTTTAAAATCTCGTCCAAATCTGAGGTACAAAAGACGTTAAATAAACATTTTGGGGGGAAAATATAATTAAGTAAAAGTTATAAAATATCTCTGAATTCACTTTTTCTTTTACCAATTCTTTGAAAACACTTAGTAGGCATGTCCTTTAAAATTTCGTCCAAACCGAAGTTACGAAAGACGTTAAATAAACATTTTGAGAGGAAAATATAATTAAGTAAACGTTATAAAACAACAACTTAAAATTCATTTTCCTTTTACTGATTCTTTGAAAACAATTAGTAGGCGTGACCTTTAAAATCTCGTCCAAACCGAAGTTACGAAAGACGTTAAATAAACATTTTGAAAGGAAAATATAATTAAGTAAAAGTTATAAAATATCTCTGAATTCACTTTTTCTTTTACCGATTCTATGAAAACACTTAGTAGGCGTGTCTTTTAAAATCTCGTCCAAATCGGAGTTACGAATGACGTTAAATAAACATTCCGGGAGGAAAATATAATTATATAAAAGTTATAAAATATCTCTGAATTCACTTTTTCTTTTACCAATTCTACGAAAACACTTAGCAGGCCTGTCCTTTAAAATCTCGTCCAAATCGAAGGTACGAAAGACGTTAAATAAACATTTTGAGAGGAAAATATAATTAAGTAAAAGTTATAAAATATATCTGAATTCACTTTTTCTTTTACCGATTCCGTGAAAACACTTAGTAGGCATGTCCTTTAAAATCTCGTCCAAATCGGAGTTACGAAAGATGTTAAATAAACATTTTGAAAGGAAAATATAATTATGTAAAAGTTATAAAATATCTCTGAATTCACTTTTTCTTTTACCGATTCTATGAAAACACTTAGTAGGCGTGTCTTTTAAAATCTCGTCCAAATCGGAGTTACGAAAGACGTTAAATAAACATTCCGGGAGGAAAATATAATTATATAAAAGTTATAAAATATCTCCGAATTGACTTTTTCTTTTACCGATTCTGTGAAAACACTTAGTAGCATGTCCTTTAAAATCTCGTCCAAATCTGAGGTACAAAAGACGTTAAATAAACATTTTGGGGGGAAAATATAATTAAGTAAAAGTTATAAAACAACAACTTAAAATTCATTTTCCTTTTACTGATTCCTTGAAAACAATTAGTAGGCGTGTCCTTTAAAATCTCTTCCAAACCGAAGTTACGAAAGACGTTAAATAAACATTTTGAGAGGAAAATATAATTAAGTAAAAGTTATAAAATATCTATGAATTCACTTTTTCTTTTACTGATTCTTCGAAAACACTTAGTAGGCGTGTCATTTAAAATTTCGTCCAAACCAAAGTTACGAAAGAAGTTAAATAAAAATTTCGGGAGGAAAATATAATTATATAAAAGTTATAAAATATCTCGGAATTCACTTTTTCTTTTACCGATTCTTCGAAAACACTTAGTAGGCGTGTCCTGTAAAATTTCGTCAAAACAGAAGTTACGAAAGACGTTAAATAAACATTTTGAGAGGAAAATATAATTAAGTAAAAGTTATAAAACAACAACTTAAAATTCATTTTCCTTTTATTGATTCTTTGAAAACACTTAGTAGGCGTGTCCTTTAAAATCTCGTCCAAACCGAAGTTACGAAAGACGTTAAATAAACATTTTGGGAGGAAAATATAATTAAGTAAAAGTTATAAAACAACAACTTAAAATTCATTTTCCTTTTACTGATTCTTTGAAAACAATTAGTAGGCGTGTCCTTTAAAATCTTGTCCAAACCGAAGTTACGAAAGACGTTAAATAAACATTTTGAGAGGAAAATATAATTAAGTAAAAGTTATAAAATATCTCTAAATTCACTTTTTCTTTTACCGATTCTGTGAAAACACTTAGTAGGCATTTCCTTTAAAATCTTGTCCAAATCGGAGTTACGAAAGACGTTAAATAAACATTTTGGGAGGAAAATATAATTATATAAAAGTTATAAAATATTTCCGAATTGACTTTTTCTTTTACCGATTCTGTGAAAACACTTAGTAGCATGTCCTTTAAAATCTCGTCCAAATCTGAGGTACAAAAGACGTTAAATAAACATTTTGGGGGGAAAATATAATTAAGTAAAAGTTATAAAATATCTCTGAATTCACTTTTTCTTTTACCAATTCTTTGAAAACACTTAGTAGGCATGTCCTTTAAAATTTCGTCCAAACCGAAGTTACGAAAGACGTTAAATAAACATTTTGAGAGGAAAATATAATTAAGTAAACGTTATAAAACAACAACTTAAAATTCATTTTCCTTTTACTGATTCTTTGAAAACAATTAGTAGGCGTGACCTTTAAAATCTCGTCCAAACCGAAGTTACGAAAGACGTTAAATAAACATTTTGAAAGGAAAATATAATTAAGTAAAAGTTATAAAATATCTCTGAATTCACTTTTTCTTTTACCGATTCTATGAAAACACTTAGTAGGCGTGTCTTTTAAAATCTCGTCCAAATCGGAGTTACGAATGACGTTAAATAAACATTCCGGGAGGAAAATATAATTATATAAAAGTTATAAAATATCTCTGAATTCACTTTTTCTTTTACCAATTCTACCAAAACACTTAGCAGGCATGTCCTTTAAAATCTCGTCCAAATCGGAGTTACGAAAGACGTTAAATAAACATTTTGAAAGGAAAATATAATTAAGTAAAAGTTATAAAATATCTCTGAATTCACTTTTTCTTTTACCGATTCTGTGAAAACACTTAGTAGGCGTGTCCTTTAAAATCTCGTCCAAATCGGAGTTACGAAAGACGTTAAATAAACATTTTGAAAGGAAAATATAATTAAGTAAAAGTTATAAAATATCTCTGAATTCACTTTTTCTTTTACCGATTCTATGAAAACACTTAGTAGGCGTGTCTTTTAAAATCTCGTCCAAATCGGAGTTACGAATGACGTTAAATAAACATTCCGGGAGGAAAATATAATTATATAAAAGTTATAAAATATCTCTGAATTCACTTTTTCTTTTACCAATTCTACGAAAACACTTAGCAGGCCTGTCCTTTAAAATCTCGTCCAAATCGAAGGTACGAAAGACGTTAAATAAACATTTTGAGAGGAAAATATAATTAAGTAAAAGTTATAAAATATATCTGAATTCACTTTTTCTTTTACCGATTCCGTGAAAACACTTAGTAGGCATGTCCTTTAAAATCTCGTCCAAATCGGAGTTACGAAAGATGTTAAATAAACATTTTGAAAGGAAAATATAATTATGTAAAAGTTATAAAATATCTCTGAATTCACTTTTTCTTTTACCGATTCTATGAAAACACTTAGTAGGCGTGTCTTTTAAAATCTCGTCCAAATCGGAGTTACGAAAGACGTTAAATAAACATTTCGGGAGGAAAATATAATTTTATAAAAGTTATAAAATATCTCCGAATTCACTTTTTCTTTTACCGATTCTGTGAAAACACTTAGTAGCATGTCCTTTAAAATCTCGTCCAAATCGGAGTTACGAAAGACGTTAAATAAACATTTTGAAAGGAACATATAATTAAGTAAAAGTTATAAAATATCTCTGAATTCATTTTTTCTTTTACCGATTCTTCGAAAACACTTAGTAGGCGTGTCCTGTAAAATTTCGTCCAAACAGAAGTTACGAAAGACGTTAAATAAACATTTTGAGAGGAAAATATAATTAAGTAAAAGTTATAAAACAACAACTTAAAATTCATTTTCCTTTTATTGATTCTTTGAAAACACTTAGTAGGCGTGTCCTTTAAAATCTCGTCCAAACCTAAGTTACGAAAGACGTTAAATAAACATTTTGAGAGGAAAATATAATTAAGTAAAAGTTATAAAACAACAACTTAAAATTCATTTTCCTTTTACTGATTCCTTGAAAACAATTAGTAGGCGTGTCCTTTAAAATCTCGTCCAAACCGAAGTTACGAAAGACGTTAAATAAACATTTTGAGACGAAAATATAATTAAGTAAAAATTATAAAATATCTCTGAATTCACTTTTTCTTTTACCGATTCTATGAAAACACTTAGTAGGCGTGTCTTTTAAAATCTCGTCCAAATCGGAGTTACGAAAGACGTTAAATAAACATTCCGGGAGGAAAATATAATTATATAAAAGTTATAAAATATCTCCGAATTGACTTTTTCTTTTACCGATTCTGTGAAAACACTTAGTAGCATGTCCTTTAAAATCTCGTCCAAATCTGAGGTACAAAAGACGTTAAATAAACATTTTGGGGGGAAAATATAATTAAGTAAAAGTTATAAAATATCTCTGAATTCACTTTTTCTTTTACCAATTCTTTGAAAACACTTAGTAGGCATGTCCTTTAAAATTTCGTCCAAACCGAAGTTACGAAAGACGTTAAATAAACATTTTGAGAGGAAAATATAATTAAGTAAACGTTATAAAACAACAACTTAAAATTCATTTTCCTTTTACTGATTCTTTGAAAACAATTAGTAGGCGTGACCTTTAAAATCTCGTCCAAACCGAAGTTACGAAAGACGTTAAATAAACATTTTGAAAGGAAAATATAATTAAGTAAAAGTTATAAAATATCTCTGAATTCACTTTTTCTTTTACCGATTCTATGAAAACACTTAGTAGGCGTGTCTTTTAAAATCTCGTCCAAATCGGAGTTACGAATGACGTTAAATAAACATTCCGGGAGGAAAATATAATTATATAAAAGTTATAAAATATCTCTGAATTCACTTTTTCTTTTACCAATTCTACGAAAACACTTAGCAGGCCTGTCCTTTAAAATCTCGTCCAAATCGAAGGTACGAAAGACGTTAAATAAACATTTTGAGAGGAAAATATAATTAAGTAAAAGTTATAAAATATATCTGAATTCACTTTTTCTTTTACCGATTCCGTGAAAACACTTAGTAGGCATGTCCTTTAAAATCTCGTCCAAATCGGAGTTACGAAAGATGTTAAATAAACATTTTGAAAGGAAAATATAATTATGTAAAAGTTATAAAATATCTCTGAATTCACTTTTTCTTTTACCGATTCTATGAAAACACTTAGTAGGCGTGTCTTTTAAAATCTCGTCCAAATCGGAGTTACGAAAGACGTTAAATAAACATTCCGGGAGGAAAATATAATTATATAAAAGTTATAAAATATCTCCGAATTGACTTTTTCTTTTACCGATTCTGTGAAAACACTTAGTAGCATGTCCTTTAAAATCTCGTCCAAATCTGAGGTACAAAAGACGTTAAATAAACATTTTGGGGGGAAAATATAATTAAGTAAAAGTTATAAAACAACAACTTAAAATTCATTTTCCTTTTACTGATTCCTTGAAAACAATTAGTAGGCGTGTCCTTTAAAATCTCTTCCAAACCGAAGTTACGAAAGACGTTAAATAAACATTTTGAGAGGAAAATATAATTAAGTAAAAGTTATAAAATATCTATGAATTCACTTTTTCTTTTACTGATTCTTCGAAAACACTTAGTAGGCGTGTCATTTAAAATTTCGTCCAAACCAAAGTTACGAAAGAAGTTAAATAAAAATTTCGGGAGGAAAATATAATTATATAAAAGTTATAAAATATCTCGGAATTCACTTTTTCTTTTACCGATTCTTCGAAAACACTTAGTAGGCGTGTCCTGTAAAATTTCGTCAAAACAGAAGTTACGAAAGACGTTAAATAAACATTTTGAGAGGAAAATATAATTAAGTAAAAGTTATAAAACAACAACTTAAAATTCATTTTCCTTTTATTGATTCTTTGAAAACACTTAGTAGGCGTGTCCTTTAAAATCTCGTCCAAACCGAAGTTACGAAAGACGTTAAATAAACATTTTGGGAGGAAAATATAATTAAGTAAAAGTTATAAAACAACAACTTAAAATTCATTTTCCTTTTACTGATTCTTTGAAAACAATTAGTAGGCGTGTCCTTTAAAATCTTGTCCAAACCGAAGTTACGAAAGACGTTAAATAAACATTTTGAGAGGAAAATATAATTAAGTAAAAGTTATAAAATATCTCTAAATTCACTTTTTCTTTTACCGATTCTGTGAAAACACTTAGTAGGCATTTCCTTTAAAATCTTGTCCAAATCGGAGTTACGAAAGACGTTAAATAAACATTTTGGGAGGAAAATATAATTATATAAAAGTTATAAAATATTTCCGAATTGACTTTTTCTTTTACCGATTCTGTGAAAACACTTAGTAGCATGTCCTTTAAAATCTCGTCCAAATCTGAGGTACAAAAGACGTTAAATAAACATTTTGGGGGGAAAATATAATTAAGTAAAAGTTATAAAATATCTCTGAATTCACTTTTTCTTTTACCAATTCTTTGAAAACACTTAGTAGGCATGTCCTTTAAAATTTCGTCCAAACCGAAGTTACGAAAGACGTTAAATAAACATTTTGAGAGGAAAATATAATTAAGTAAACGTTATAAAACAACAACTTAAAATTCATTTTCCTTTTACTGATTCTTTGAAAACAATTAGTAGGCGTGACCTTTAAAATCTCGTCCAAACCGAAGTTACGAAAGACGTTAAATAAACATTTTGAAAGGAAAATATAATTAAGTAAAAGTTATAAAATATCTCTGAATTCACTTTTTCTTTTACCGATTCTATGAAAACACTTAGTAGGCGTGTCTTTTAAAATCTCGTCCAAATCGGAGTTACGAATGACGTTAAATAAACATTCCGGGAGGAAAATATAATTATATAAAAGTTATAAAATATCTCTGAATTCACTTTTTCTTTTACCAATTCTACCAAAACACTTAGCAGGCATGTCCTTTAAAATCTCGTCCAAATCGGAGTTACGAAAGACGTTAAATAAACATTTTGAAAGGAAAATATAATTAAGTAAAAGTTATAAAATATCTCTGAATTCACTTTTTCTTTTACCGATTCTGTGAAAACACTTAGTAGGCGTGTCCTTTAAAATCTCGTCCAAATCGGAGTTACGAAAGACGTTAAATAAACATTTTGAAAGGAAAATATAATTAAGTAAAAGTTATAAAATATCTCTGAATTCACTTTTTCTTTTACCGATTCTATGAAAACACTTAGTAGGCGTGTCTTTTAAAATCTCGTCCAAATCGGAGTTACGAATGACGTTAAATAAACATTCCGGGAGGAAAATATAATTATATAAAAGTTATAAAATATCTCTGAATTCACTTTTTCTTTTACCAATTCTACGAAAACACTTAGCAGGCCTGTCCTTTAAAATCTCGTCCAAATCGAAGGTACGAAAGACGTTAAATAAACATTTTGAGAGGAAAATATAATTAAGTAAAAGTTATAAAATATATCTGAATTCACTTTTTCTTTTACCGATTCCGTGAAAACACTTAGTAGGCATGTCCTTTAAAATCTCGTCCAAATCGGAGTTACGAAAGATGTTAAATAAACATTTTGAAAGGAAAATATAATTATGTAAAAGTTATAAAATATCTCTGAATTCACTTTTTCTTTTACCGATTCTATGAAAACACTTAGTAGGCGTGTCTTTTAAAATCTCGTCCAAATCGGAGTTACGAAAGACGTTAAATAAACATTTCGGGAGGAAAATATAATTTTATAAAAGTTATAAAATATCTCCGAATTCACTTTTTCTTTTACCGATTCTGTGAAAACACTTAGTAGCATGTCCTTTAAAATCTCGTCCAAATCGGAGTTACGAAAGACGTTAAATAAACATTTTGAAAGGAACATATAATTAAGTAAAAGTTATAAAATATCTCTGAATTCATTTTTTCTTTTACCGATTCTTCGAAAACACTTAGTAGGCGTGTCCTGTAAAATTTCGTCCAAACAGAAGTTACGAAAGACGTTAAATAAACATTTTGAGAGGAAAATATAATTAAGTAAAAGTTATAAAACAACAACTTAAAATTCATTTTCCTTTTATTGATTCTTTGAAAACACTTAGTAGGCGTGTCCTTTAAAATCTCGTCCAAACCTAAGTTACGAAAGACGTTAAATAAACATTTTGAGAGGAAAATATAATTAAGTAAAAGTTATAAAACAACAACTTAAAATTCATTTTCCTTTTACTGATTCCTTGAAAACAATTAGTAGGCGTGTCCTTTAAAATCTCGTCCAAACCGAAGTTACGAAAGACGTTAAATAAACATTTTGAGACGAAAATATAATTAAGTAAAAATTATAAAATATCTCTGAATTCACTTTTTCTTTTACCGATTCTATGAAAACACTTAGTAGGCGTGTCTTTTAAAATCTCGTCCAAATCGGAGTTACGAAAGACGTTAAATAAACATTCCGGGAGGAAAATATAATTATATAAAAGTTATAAAATATCTCCGAATTGACTTTTTCTTTTACCGATTCTGTGAAAACACTTAGTAGCATGTCCTTTAAAATCTCGTCCAAATCTGAGGTACAAAAGACGTTAAATAAACATTTTGGGGGGAAAATATAATTAAGTAAAAGTTATAAAATATCTCTGAATTCACTTTTTCTTTTACCAATTCTTTGAAAACACTTAGTAGGCATGTCCTTTAAAATTTCGTCCAAACCGAAGTTACGAAAGACGTTAAATAAACATTTTGAGAGGAAAATATAATTAAGTAAACGTTATAAAACAACAACTTAAAATTCATTTTCCTTTTACTGATTCTTTGAAAACAATTAGTAGGCGTGACCTTTAAAATCTCGTCCAAACCGAAGTTACGAAAGACGTTAAATAAACATTTTGAAAGGAAAATATAATTAAGTAAAAGTTATAAAATATCTCTGAATTCACTTTTTCTTTTACCGATTCTATGAAAACACTTAGTAGGCGTGTCTTTTAAAATCTCGTCCAAATCGGAGTTACGAATGACGTTAAATAAACATTCCGGGAGGAAAATATAATTATATAAAAGTTATAAAATATCTCTGAATTCACTTTTTCTTTTACCAATTCTACGAAAACACTTAGCAGGCCTGTCCTTTAAAATCTCGTCCAAATCGAAGGTACGAAAGACGTTAAATAAACATTTTGAGAGGAAAATATAATTAAGTAAAAGTTATAAAATATATCTGAATTCACTTTTTCTTTTACCGATTCCGTGAAAACACTTAGTAGGCATGTCCTTTAAAATCTCGTCCAAATCGGAGTTACGAAAGATGTTAAATAAACATTTTGAAAGGAAAATATAATTATGTAAAAGTTATAAAATATCTCTGAATTCACTTTTTCTTTTACCGATTCTATGAAAACACTTAGTAGGCGTGTCTTTTAAAATCTCGTCCAAATCGGAGTTACGAAAGACGTTAAATAAACATTCCGGGAGGAAAATATAATTATATAAAAGTTATAAAATATCTCCGAATTGACTTTTTCTTTTACCGATTCTGTGAAAACACTTAGTAGCATGTCCTTTAAAATCTCGTCCAAATCTGAGGTACAAAAGACGTTAAATAAACATTTTGGGGGGAAAATATAATTAAGTAAAAGTTATAAAACAACAACTTAAAATTCATTTTCCTTTTACTGATTCCTTGAAAACAATTAGTAGGCGTGTCCTTTAAAATCTCTTCCAAACCGAAGTTACGAAAGACGTTAAATAAACATTTTGAGAGGAAAATATAATTAAGTAAAAGTTATAAAATATCTATGAATTCACTTTTTCTTTTACTGATTCTTCGAAAACACTTAGTAGGCGTGTCATTTAAAATTTCGTCCAAACCAAAGTTACGAAAGAAGTTAAATAAAAATTTCGGGAGGAAAATATAATTATATAAAAGTTATAAAATATCTCTGAATTCACTTTTTCTTTTACCGATTCTTCGAAAACACTTAGTAGGCGTGTCCTGTAAAATTTCGTCAAAACAGAAGTTACGAAAGACGTTAAATAAACATTTTGAGAGGAAAATATAATTAAGTAAAAGTTATAAAACAACAACTTAAAATTCATTTTCCTTTTATTGATTCTTTGAAAACACTTAGTAGGCGTGTCCTTTAAAATCTCGTCCAAACCGAAGTTACGAAAGACGTTAAATAAACATTTTGGGAGGAAAATATAATTAAGTAAAAGTTATAAAACAACAACTTAAAATTCATTTTCCTTTTACTGATTCTTTGAAAACAATTAGTAGGCGTGTCCTTTAAAATCTTGTCCAAACCGAAGTTACGAAAGACGTTAAATAAACATTTTGAGAGGAAAATATAATTAAGTAAAAGTTATAAAATATCTCTAAATTCACTTTTTCTTTTACCGATTCTGTGAAAACACTTAGTAGGCATTTCCTTTAAAATCTTGTCCAAATCGGAGTTACGAAAGACGTTAAATAAACATTTTGGGAGGAAAATATAATTATATAAAAGTTATAAAATATTTCCGAATTGACTTTTTCTTTTACCGATTCTGTGAAAACACTTAGTAGCATGTCCTTTAAAATCTCGTCCAAATCTGAGGTACAAAAGACGTTAAATAAACATTTTGGGGGGAAAATATAATTAAGTAAAAGTTATAAAATATCTCTGAATTCACTTTTTCTTTTACCAATTCTTTGAAAACACTTAGTAGGCATGTCCTTTAAAATTTCGTCCAAACCGAAGTTACGAAAGACGTTAAATAAACATTTTGAGAGGAAAATATAATTAAGTAAACGTTATAAAACAACAACTTAAAATTCATTTTCCTTTTACTGATTCTTTGAAAACAATTAGTAGGCGTGACCTTTAAAATCTCGTCCAAACCGAAGTTACGAAAGACGTTAAATAAACATTTTGAAAGGAAAATATAATTAAGTAAAAGTTATAAAATATCTCTGAATTCACTTTTTCTTTTACCGATTCTATGAAAACACTTAGTAGGCGTGTCTTTTAAAATCTCGTCCAAATCGGAGTTACGAATGACGTTAAATAAACATTCCGGGAGGAAAATATAATTATATAAAAGTTATAAAATATCTCTGAATTCACTTTTTCTTTTACCAATTCTACGAAAACACTTAGCAGGCCTGTCCTTTAAAATCTCGTCCAAATCGAAGGTACGAAAGACGTTAAATAAACATTTTGAGAGGAAAATATAATTAAGTAAAAGTTATAAAATATATCTGAATTCACTTTTTCTTTTACCGATTCCGTGAAAACACTTAGTAGGCATGTCCTTTAAAATCTCGTCCAAATCGGAGTTACGAAAGATGTTAAATAAACATTTTGAAAGGAAAATATAATTATGTAAAAGTTATAAAATATCTCTGAATTCACTTTTTCTTTTACCGATTCTATGAAAACACTTAGTAGGCGTGTCTTTTAAAATCTCGTCCAAATCGGAGTTACGAAAGACGTTAAATAAACATTCCGGGAGGAAAATATAATTATATAAAAGTTATAAAATATCTCCGAATTGACTTTTTCTTTTATCGATTCTGTGAAAACACTTAGTAGCATGTCCTTTAAAATCTCGTCCAAATCTGAGGTACAAAAGACGTTAAATAAACATTTTGGGGGGAAAATATAATTAAGTAAAAGTTATAAAATATCTCTGAATTCACTTTTTCTTTTACCAATTCTTTGAAAACACTTAGTAGGCATGTCCTTTAAAATTTCGTCCAAACCGAAGTTACGAAAGACGTTAAATAAACATTTTGAGAGGAAAATATAATTAAGTAAACGTTATAAAACAACAACTTAAAATTCATTTTCCTTTTACTGATTCTTTGAAAACAATTAGTAGGCGTGACCTTTAAAATCTCGTCCAAACCGAAGTTACGAAAGACGTTAAATAAACATTTTGAAAGGAAAATATAATTAAGTAAAAGTTATAAAATATCTCTGAATTCACTTTTTCTTTTACTGATTCTTCGAAAACACTTAGTAGGCGTGTCATTTAAAATTTCGTCCAAACCAAAGTTACGAAAGAAGTTAAATAAAAATTTCGGGAGGAAAATATAATTATATAAAAGTTATAAAATATCTCTGAATTCACTTTTTCTTTTACCGATTCTTTGAAAACACTTAGTAGGCGTGTCCTGTAAAATTTCGTCAAAACAGAAGTTACGAAAGACGTTAAATAAACATTTTGGGAGGAAAATATAATTAAGTAAAAGTTATAAAACAACAACTTAAAATTCATTTTCCTTTTACTGATTCTTTGAAAACAATTAGTAGGCGTGTCCTTTAAAATCTTGTCCAAACCGAAGTTACGAAAGACGTTAAATAAACATTTTGAGAGGAAAATATAATTAAGTAAAAGTTATAAAATATCTCTAAATTCACTTTTTCTTTTACCGATTCTGTGAAAACACTTAGTAGGCATTTCCTTTAAAATCTTGTCCAAATCGGAGTTACGAAAGACGTTAAATAAACATTTTGGGAGGAAAATATAATTATATAAAAGTTATAAAATATTTCCGAATTCACTTTTTCTTTATCGATTCTTCGAAATCACTTAGTAGGCGTGTCCTTTAAAATTTCGTCCAAACCAAAGTTACGAAAGAAGTTAAATAAACATTTCGAGAGGAAAATATAATTATATAAAAGTTATAAAATATCTCTGAATTCACTTTTTCTTTTACCGATTCTTTGAAAACATTTAGTAGGCGTGTCCTTTAAAATCTCGTCCAAACCGAAGTTACGAAAGAAGTTAAATAAACATTTCGGGAGGAAAATATAATTATATAAAAGTCATAAAATATCTCTGAATTCACTTTTTCTTTTACTGATTCTTCGAAAACACTTAGTAGGCGTGTCATTTAAAATTTCGTCCAAACCAAAGTTACGAAAGAAGTTAAATAAAAATTTCGGGAGGAAAATATAATTATATAAAAGTTATAAAATATCTCTGAATTCACTTTTTCTTTTACCGATTCTTCGAAAACACTTAGTAGGCGTGTCCTGTAAAATTTCGTCAAAACAGAAGTTACGAAAGACGTTAAATAAACATTTTGAGAGGAAAATATAATTAAGTAAAAGTTATAAAACAACAACTTAAAATTCATTTTCCTTTTATTGATTCTTTGAAAACACTTAGTAGGCGTGTCCTTTAAAATCTCGTCCAAACCGAAGTTACGAAAGACGTTAAATAAACATTTTGGGAGGAAAATATAATTAAGTAAAAGTTATAAAACAACAACTTAAAATTCATTTTCCTTTTACTGATTCTTTGAAAACAATTAGTAGGCGTGTCCTTTAAAATCTTGTCCAAACCGAAGTTACGAAAGACGTTAAATAAACATTTTGAGATGAAAATATAATTAAGTAAAAGTTATAAAATATCTCTAAATTCACTTTTTCTTTTACCGATTCTGTGAAAACACTTAGTAGGCATTTCCTTTAAAATCTTGTCCAAATCGGAGTTACGAAAGACGTTAAATAAACATTTTGGGAGGAAAATATAATTATATAAAAGTTATAAAATATTTCCGAATTCACTTTTTCTTTATCGATTCTTCGAAATCACTTAGTAGGCGTGTCCTTTAAAATTTCGTCCAAACCAAAGTTACGAAAGAAGTTAAATAAAAATTTCGGGAGGAAAATATAATTATATAAAAGTTATAAAATATCTATGAATTCACTTTTTCTTTTACCGATTCTTCGAAAACACTTAGTAGGCGTGTCCTGTAAAATTTCGTCAAAACAGAAGTTACGAAAGACGTTAAATAAACATTTTGAAAGGAAAATATAATTAAGTAAAAGTTATAAAACAACAACTTAAAATTCATTTTCCTTTTATTGATTCTTTGAAAACACTTAGTAGGCGTGTCCTTTAAAATCTCGTCCAAACCGAAGTTACGAAAGACGTTAAATAAACATTTTGGGAGGAAAATATAATTAAGTAAAAGTTATAAAACAACAACTTAAAATTCATTTTCCTTTTACTGATTCTTTGAAAACAATTAGTAGGCGTGTCCTTTAAAATCTTGTCCAAACCGAAGTTACGAAAGACGTTAAATAAACATTTTGGGAGGAAAATATAATTATATAAAAGTTATAAAATATTTCCGAATTCACTTTTTCTTTATCGATTCTTCGAAATCACTTAGTAGGCGTGTCCTTTAAAATTTCGTCCAAACCAAAGTTACGAAAGAAGTTAAATAAACATTTCGAGAGGAAAATATAATTATATAAAAGTTATAAAATATCTCTGAATTCACTTTTTCTTTTACCGATTCTTTGAAAACATTTAGTAGGCATGTCCTTTAAAATCTCGTCCAAACCGAAGTTACGAAAGAAGTTAAATAAACATTTCGGGAGGAAAATATAATTATATAAAAGTCATAAAATATCTCTGAATTCAATTTTTCTTTTACTGATTCTTCGAAAACACTTAGTAGGCGTGTCATTTAAAATTTCGTCCAAACCAAAGTTACGAAAGAAGTTAAATAAATATTTCGGGAGGAAAATATAATTATATAAAAGTTATAAAATATCTCTGAATTCACTTTTTCTTTTACCAATTCTACGAAAACACTTAGCAGGCCTGTCCTTTAAAATCTCGTCCAAACCGAAGGTACGAAAGACGTTAAATAAACATTTTGAGAGGAAAATATAATTAAGTAAAAGTTATAAAATATATCTGAATTCACTTTTTCTTTTACCGATTCCGTGAAAACACTTAGTAGGCATGTCCTTTAAAATCTCGTCCAAATCGGAGTTACGAAAGATGTTAAATAAACATTTTGAAAGGAAAATATAATTATGTAAAAGTTATAAAATATCTCTAAATTCACTTTTTCTTTTACCGATTCTATGAAAACACTTAGTAGGCGTGTCTTTTAAAATCTCGTCCAAATCGGAGTTACGAAAGACGTTAAATAAACATTTCGGGAGGAAAATATAATTTTATAAAAGTTATAAAATATCTCCGAATTCACTTTTTCTTTTACCGATTCTGTGAAAACACTTAGTAGCATGTCCTTTAAAATCTCGTCCAAATCGGAGTTACGAAAGACGTTAAATAAACATTTTGAAAGGAACATATAATTAAGTAAAAGTTATAAAATATCTCTGAATTCATTTTTTCTTTTACCGATTCTTCGAAAACACTTAGTAGGCGTGTCCTGTAAAATTTCGTCCAAACAGAAGTTACGAAAGACGTTAAATAAACATTTTGAGAGGAAAATATAATTAAGTAAAAGTTATAAAACAACAACTTAAAATTCATTTTCCTTTTTTTGACTCTTTGAAAACACTTAGTAGGCGTGTCCTTTAAAATCTCGTCCAAACCTAAGTTACGAAAGGCGTTAAATAAACATTTTGAGAGGAAAATATAATTAAGTAAAAGTTATAAAACAACAACTTAAAATTCATTTTCCTTTTACTGATTCCTTGAAAACAATTAGTAGGCGTGTCCTTTAAAATCTATTCCAAACCGAAGTTACGAAAGACGTTAAATAAACATTTTGAGAGGAAAATATAATTAAGTAAAAGTTATAAAATATCTCTGAATTCACTTTTTCTTTTACCGATTCTATGAAAACACTTAGTAGGCGTGTCTTTTAAAATCTCGTCCAAATCGGAGTTACGAAAGACGTTAAATAAACATTCCGGGAGGAAAATATAATTATATAAAAGTTATAAAATATCTCCGAATTGACTTTTTCTTTTACCGATTCTGTGAAAACACTTAGTAGCATGTCCTTTAAAATCTCGTCCAAATCTGAGGTACAAAAGACGTTAAATAAACATTTTGGGGGGAAAATATAATTAATTAAAAGTTATAAAACAACAACTTAAAATTCATTTTCCTTTTACTGATTCCTTGAAAACAATTAGTAGGCGTGTCCTTTAAAATCTCTTCCAAACCGAAGTTACGAAAGACGTTAAATAAACATTTTGAGAGGAAAATATAATTAAGTAAAAGTTATAAAATATCTCTGAATTCACTTTTTCTTTTACTGATTCTTCGAAAACACTTAGTAGGCGTGTCATTTAAAATTTCGTCCAAACCAAAGTTACGAAAGAAGTTAAATAAAAATTTCGGGAGGAAAATATAATTATATAAAAGTTATAAAATATCTCTGAATTCACTTTTTCTTTTACCGATTCTTCGAAAACACTTAGTAGGCGTGTCCTGTAAAATTTCGTCAAAACAGAAGTTACGAAAGACGTTAAATAAACATTTTGAGAGGAAAATATAATTAAGTAAAAGTTATAAAACAACAACTTAAAATTCATTTTCCTTTTATTGATTCTTTGAAAACACTTAGTAGGCGTGTCCTTTAAAATCTCGTCCAAACCGAAGTTACGAAAGACGTTAAATAAACATTTTGGGAGGAAAATATAATTAAGTAAAAGTTATAAAACAACAACTTAAAATTCATTTTCCTTTTACTGATTCTTTGAAAACAATTAGTAGGCGTGTCCTTTAAAATCTTGTCCAAACCGAAGTTACGAAAGACGTTAAATAAACATTTTGAGAGGAAAATATAATTAAGTAAAAGTTATAAAATATCTCTAAATTCACTTTTTCTTTTACCGATTCTGTGAAAACACTTAGTAGGCATTTCCTTTAAAATCTTGTCCAAATCGGAGTTACGAAAGACGTTAAATAAACATTTTGGGAGGAAAATATAATTATATAAAAGTTATAAAATATTTCCGAATTCACTTTTTCTTTATCGATTCTTCGAAATCACTTAGTAGGCGTGTCCTTTAAAATTTCGTCCAAACCAAAGTTACGAAAGAAGTTAAATAAAAATTTCGGGAGGAAAATATAATTATATAAAAGTTATAAAATATCTCTGAATTCACTTTTTCTTTTACCGATTCTTCGAAAACACTTAGTAGGCGTGTCCTGTAAAATTTCGTCAAAACAGAAGTTACGAAAGACGTTAAATAAACATTTTGAGAGGAAAATATAATTAAGTAAAAGTTATAAAACAACAACTTAAAATTCATTTTCCTTTTATTGATTCTTTGAAAACACTTAGTAGGCGTGTCCTTTAAAATCTCGTCCAAACGGAAGTTACGAAAGACGTTAAATAAACATTTTGGGAGGAAAATATAATTAAGTAAAAGTTATAAAACAACAACTTAAAATTCATTTTCCTTTTACTGATTCTTTGAAAACAATTAGTAGGCGTGTCCTTTAAAATCTTGTCCAAACCGAAGTTACGAAAGACGTTAAATAAACATTTTGAGAGGAAAATATAATTAAGTAAAAGTTATAAAATATCTCTAAATTCACTTTTTCTTTTACCGATTCTGTGAAAACACTTAGTAGGCATTTCCTTTAAAATCTTGTCCAAATCGGAGTTACGAAAGACGTTAAATAAACATTTTGGGAGGAAAATATAATTATATAAAAGTTATAAAATATTTCCGAATTCACTTTTTCTTTATCGATTCTTCGAAATCACTTAGTAGGCGTGTCCTTTAAAATTTCGTCCAAACCAAAGTTACGAAAGAAGTTAAATAAACATTTCGAGAGGAAAATATAATTATATAAAAGTTATAAAATATCTCTGAATTCACTTTTTCTTTTACCGATTCTTTGAAAACATTTAGTAGGCATGTCCTTTAAAATCTCGTCCAAACCGAAGTTACGAAAGAAGTTAAATAAACATTTCGGGAGGAAAATATAATTATATAAAAGTCATAAAATATCTCTGAATTCACTTTTTCTTTTACTGATTCTTCGAAAACACTTAGTAGGCGTGTCATTTAAAATTTCGTCCAAACCAAAGTTACGAAAGAAGTTAAATAAATATTTCGGGAGGAAAATATAATTATATAAAAGTTATAAAATATCTCTAAATTCACTTTTTCTTTTACCGATTCTGTGAAAACACTTAGTAGGCATTTCCTTTAAAATCTTGTCCAAATCGGAGTTACGAAAGACGTTAAATAAACATTTTGGGAGGAAAATATAATTATATAAAAGTTATAAAATATTTCCGAATTCACTTTTTCTTTATCGATTCTTCGAAATCACTTAGTAGGCGTGTCCTTTAAAATTTCGTCCAAACCAAAGTTACGAAAGAAGTTAAATAAAAATTTCGGGAGGAAAATATAATTATATAAAAGTTATAAAATATCTATGAATTCACTTTTTCTTTTACCGATTCTTCGAAAACACTTAGTAGGCGTGTCCTGTAAAATTTCGTCAAAACAGAAGTTACGAAAGACGTTAAATAAACATTTTGAGAGGAAAATATAATTAAGTAAAAGTTATAAAACAACAACTTAAAATTCATTTTCCTTTTATTGATTCTTTGAAAACACTTAGTAGGCGTGTCCTTTAAAATCTCGTCCAAACCGAAGTTACGAAAGACGTTAAATAAACATTTTGGGAGGAAAATATAATTAAGTAAAAGTTATAAAACAACAACTTAAAATTCATTTTCCTTTTACTGATTCTTTGAAAACAATTAGTAGGCGTGTCCTTTAAAATCTTGTCCAAACCGAAGTTACGAAAGACGTTAAATAAACATTTTGGGAGGAAAATATAATTATATAAAAGTTATAAAATATTTCCGAATTCACTTTTTCTTTATCGATTCTTCGAAATCACTTAGTAGGCGTGTCCTTTAAAATTTCGTCCAAACCAAAGTTACGAAAGAAGTTAAATAAACATTTCGAGAGGAAAATATAATTATATAAAAGTTATAAAATATCTCTGAATTCACTTTTTCTTTTACCGATTCTTTGAAAACATTTAGTAGGCATGTCCTTTAAAATCTCGTCCAAACCGAAGTTACGAAAGAAGTTAAATAAACATTTCGGGAGGAAAATATAATTATATAAAAGTCATAAAATATCTCTGAATTCAATTTTTCTTTTACTGATTCTTCGAAAACACTTAGTAGGCGTGTCATTTAAAATTTCGTCCAAACCAAAGTTACGAAAGAAGTTAAATAAATATTTCGGGAGGAAAATATAATTATATAAAAGTTATAAAATATCTCTGAATTCACTTTTTCTTTTACCAATTCTACGAAAACACTTAGCAGGCCTGTCCTTTAAAATCTCGTCCAAACCGAAGGTACGAAAGACGTTAAATAAACATTTTGAGAGGAAAATATAATTAAGTAAAAGTTATAAAATATATCTGAATTCACTTTTTCTTTTACCGATTCCGTGAAAACACTTAGTAGGCATGTCCTTTAAAATCTCGTCCAAATCGGAGTTACGAAAGATGTTAAATAAACATTTTGAAAGGAAAATATAATTATGTAAAAGTTATAAAATATCTCTAAATTCACTTTTTCTTTTACCGATTCTATGAAAACACTTAGTAGGCGTGTCTTTTAAAATCTCGTCCAAATCGGAGTTACGAAAGACGTTAAATAAACATTTCGGGAGGAAAATATAATTTTATAAAAGTTATAAAATATCTCCGAATTCACTTTTTCTTTTACCGATTCTGTGAAAACACTTAGTAGCATGTCCTTTAAAATCTCGTCCAAATCGGAGTTACGAAAGACGTTAAATAAACATTTTGAAAGGAACATATAATTAAGTAAAAGTTATAAAATATCTCTGAATTCATTTTTTCTTTTACCGATTCTTCGAAAACACTTAGTAGGCGTGTCCTGTAAAATTTCGTCCAAACAGAAGTTACGAAAGACGTTAAATAAACATTTTGAGAGGAAAATATAATTAAGTAAAAGTTATAAAACAACAACTTAAAATTCATTTTCCTTTTTTTGACTCTTTGAAAACACTTAGTAGGCGTGTCCTTTAAAATCTCGTCCAAACCTAAGTTACGAAAGGCGTTAAATAAACATTTTGAGAGGAAAATATAATTAAGTAAAAGTTATAAAACAACAACTTAAAATTCATTTTCCTTTTACTGATTCCTTGAAAACAATTAGTAGGCGTGTCCTTTAAAATCTATTCCAAACCGAAGTTACGAAAGACGTTAAATAAACATTTTGAGAGGAAAATATAATTAAGTAAAAGTTATAAAATATCTCTGAATTCACTTTTTCTTTTACCGATTCTATGAAAACACTTAGTAGGCGTGTCTTTTAAAATCTCGTCCAAATCGGAGTTACGAAAGACGTTAAATAAACATTCCGGGAGGAAAATATAATTATATAAAAGTTATAAAATATCTCCGAATTGACTTTTTCTTTTACCGATTCTGTGAAAACACTTAGTAGCATGTCCTTTAAAATCTCGTCCAAATCTGAGGTACAAAAGACGTTAAATAAACATTTTGGGGGGAAAATATAATTAATTAAAAGTTATAAAACAACAACTTAAAATTCATTTTCCTTTTACTGATTCCTTGAAAACAATTAGTAGGCGTGTCCTTTAAAATCTCTTCCAAACCGAAGTTACGAAAGACGTTAAATAAACATTTTGAGAGGAAAATATAATTAAGTAAAAGTTATAAAATATCTCTGAATTCACTTTTTCTTTTACTGATTCTTCGAAAACACTTAGTAGGCGTGTCATTTAAAATTTCGTCCAAACCAAAGTTACGAAAGAAGTTAAATAAAAATTTCGGGAGGAAAATATAATTATATAAAAGTTATAAAATATCTCTGAATTCACTTTTTCTTTTACCGATTCTTCGAAAACACTTAGTAGGCGTGTCCTGTAAAATTTCGTCAAAACAGAAGTTACGAAAGACGTTAAATAAACATTTTGAGAGGAAAATATAATTAAGTAAAAGTTATAAAACAACAACTTAAAATTCATTTTCCTTTTATTGATTCTTTGAAAACACTTAGTAGGCGTGTCCTTTAAAATCTCGTCCAAACCGAAGTTACGAAAGACGTTAAATAAACATTTTGGGAGGAAAATATAATTAAGTAAAAGTTATAAAACAACAACTTAAAATTCATTTTCCTTTTACTGATTCTTTGAAAACAATTAGTAGGCGTGTCCTTTAAAATCTTGTCCAAACCGAAGTTACGAAAGACGTTAAATAAACATTTTGAGAGGAAAATATAATTAAGTAAAAGTTATAAAATATCTCTAAATTCACTTTTTCTTTTACCGATTCTGTGAAAACACTTAGTAGGCATTTCCTTTAAAATCTTGTCCAAATCGGAGTTACGAAAGACGTTAAATAAACATTTTGGGAGGAAAATATAATTATATAAAAGTTATAAAATATTTCCGAATTCACTTTTTCTTTATCGATTCTTCGAAATCACTTAGTAGGCGTGTCCTTTAAAATTTCGTCCAAACCAAAGTTACGAAAGAAGTTAAATAAAAATTTCGGGAGGAAAATATAATTATATAAAAGTTATAAAATATCTCTGAATTCACTTTTTCTTTTACCGATTCTTCGAAAACACTTAGTAGGCGTGTCCTGTAAAATTTCGTCAAAACAGAAGTTACGAAAGACGTTAAATAAACATTTTGAGAGGAAAATATAATTAAGTAAAAGTTATAAAACAACAACTTAAAATTCATTTTCCTTTTATTGATTCTTTGAAAACACTTAGTAGGCGTGTCCTTTAAAATCTCGTCCAAACCGAAGTTACGAAAGACGTTAAATAAACATTTTGGGAGGAAAATATAATTAAGTAAAAGTTATAAAACAACAACTTAAAATTCATTTTCCTTTTACTGATTCTTTGAAAACAATTAGTAGGCGTGTCCTTTAAAATCTTGTCCAAACCGAAGTTACGAAAGACGTTAAATAAACATTTTGAGAGGAAAATATAATTAAGTAAAAGTTATAAAATATCTCTAAATTCACTTTTTCTTTTACCGATTCTGTGAAAACACTTAGTAGGCATTTCCTTTAAAATCTTGTCCAAATCGGAGTTACGAAAGACGTTAAATAAACATTTTGGGAGGAAAATATAATTATATAAAAGTTATAAAATATTTCCGAATTCACTTTTTCTTTATCGATTCTTCGAAATCACTTAGTAGGCGTGTCCTTTAAAATTTCGTCCAAACCAAAGTTACGAAAGAAGTTAAATAAACATTTCGAGAGGAAAATATAATTATATAAAAGTTATAAAATATCTCTGAATTCACTTTTTCTTTTACCGATTCTTTGAAAACATTTAGTAGGCATGTCCTTTAAAATCTCGTCCAAACCGAAGTTACGAAAGAAGTTAAATAAACATTTCGGGAGGAAAATATAATTATATAAAAGTCATAAAATATCTCTGAATTCACTTTTTCTTTTACTGATTCTTCGAAAACACTTAGTAGGCGTGTCATTTAAAATTTCGTCCAAACCAAAGTTACGAAAGAAGTTAAATAAATATTTCGGGAGGAAAATATAATTATATAAAAGTTATAAAATATCTCTGAATTCACTTTTTCTTTTACCAATTCTACGAAAACACTTAGCAGGCCTGTCCTTTAAAATCTCGTCCAAACCGAAGGTACGAAAGACGTTAAATAAACATTTTGAGAGGAAAATATAATTTAGTAAAAGTTATAAAATATATCTGAATTCACTTTTTCTTTTACCGATTCTGTGAAAACACTTAGTAGGCATGTCCTTTAAAATCTCGTCCAAATCGGAGTTACGAAAGACGTTAAATAAACATTTTGAAAGGAAAATATAATTAAGTAAAAGTTATAAAATATATCTGAATTCACTTTTTCTTTTACCGATTCTGTGAAAACACTTAGTAGGCGTGTCCTTTAAAATCTCGTCCAAATCGGAGTTACGAAAGACGTTAAATAAACATTTTGAAAGGAAAATATAATTAAGTAAAAGTTATAAAATATCTCTGAATTCACTTTTTCTTTTACCGATTCTATGAAAACACTTAGTAGGCGTGTCTTTTAAAATCTCGTCTAAATCGGAGTTACGAATGACGTTAAATAAACATTCCGGGAGGAAAATATAATTATATAAAAGTTATAAAATATCTCTGAATTCACTTTTTCTTTTACCAATTCTACGAAAACACTTAGCAGGCCTGTCCTTTAAAATCTCGTCCAAACCGAAGGTACGAAAGACGTTAAATAAACATTTTGAGAGGAAAATATAATTAAGTAAAAGTTATAAAATATATCTGAATTCACTTTTTCTTTTACCGATTCCGTGAAAACACTTAGTAGGCATGTCCTTTAAAATCTCGTCCAAATCGGAGTTACGAAAGATGTTAAATAAACATTTTGAAAGGAAAATATAATTATGTAAAAGTTATAAAATATCTCTGAATTCACTTTTTCTTTTACCGATTCTATGAAAACACTTAGTAGGCGTGTCTTTTAAAATCTCGTCCAAATCGGAGTTACGAAAGACGTTAAATAAACATTTCGGGAGGAAAATATAATTTTATAAAAGTTATAAAATATCTCCGAATTCACTTTTTCTTTTACCGATTCTGTGAAAACACTTAGTAGCATGTCCTTTAAAATCTCGTCCAAATCGGAGTTACGAAAGACGTTAAATAAACATTTTGAAAGGAACATATAATTAAGTAAAAGTTATAAAATATCTCTGAATTCATTTTTTCTTTTACCGATTCTTCGAAAACACTTAGTAGGCGTGTCCTGTAAAATTTCGTCCAAACAGAAGTTACGAAAGACGTTAAATAAACATTTTGAGAGGAAAATATAATTAAGTAAAAGTTATAAAACAACAACTTAAAATTCATTTTCCTTTTATTGATTCTTTGAAAACACTTAGTAGGCGTGTCCTTTAAAATCTCGTCCAAACCTAAGTTACGAAAGACGTTAAATAAACATTTTGAGAGGAAAATATAATTAAGTAAAAGTTATAAAACAACAACTTAAAATTCATTTTCCTTTTACTGATTCCTTGAAAACAATTAGTAGGCGTGTCCTTTAAAATCTCGTCCAAACCGAAGTTACGAAAGACGTTAAATAAACATTTTGAGAGGAAAATATAATTAAGTAAAAGTTATAAAATATCTCTGAATTCACTTTTTCTTTTACCGATTCTATGAAAACACTTAGTAGGCGTGTCTTTTAAAATCTCGTCCAAATCGGAGTTACGAAAGACGTTAAATAAACATTCCGGGAGGAAAATATAATTATATAAAAGTTATAAAATATCTCCGAATTGACTTTTTCTTTTACCGATTCTGTGAAAACACTTAGTAGCATGTCCTTTAAAATCTCGTCCAAATCTGAGGTACAAAAGACGTTAAATAAACATTTTGGAGGGAAATATAATTAAGTAAAAGTTATAAAATATCTCTGAATTCACTTTTTCTTTTACCGATTCTTTGAAAACACTTAGTAGGCATGTCCTTTAAAATTTCGTCCAAACCGAAGTTACGAAAGACGTTAAATAAACATTTTGAGAGGAAAATATAATTAAGTAAACGTTATAAAACAACAACTTAAAATTCATTTTCCTTTTACTGATTCTTTGAAAACAATTAGTAGGCGTGACCTTTAAAATCTCGTCCAAACCGAAGTTACGAAAGACGTTAAATAAACATTTTGAGAGGAAAATATAATTAAGTAAAAGTTATAAAATATCTCTAAATTCACTTTTTCTTTTACCGATTCTGTGAAAACACTTAGTAGGCATTTCCTTTAAAATCTTGTCCAAATCGGAGTTACGAAAGACGTTAAATAAACATTTTGGGAGGAAAATATAATTATATAAAAGTTATAAAATATCTCCGAATTCACTTTTTCTTTTACCGATTCTTCGAAATCACTTAGTAGGTGTGTCCTTTAAAATTTCGTCCAAACCAAAGTTACGAAAGAAGTTAAATAAAAATTTCGGGAGGAAAATATAATTATATAAAAGTTATAAAATATCTCTGAATTCACTTTTTCTTTTACCGGTTCTTCGAAAACACTTAGTAGGCGTGTCCTGTAAAATTTCGTCAAAACAGAAGTTACGAAAGACGTTAAATAAACATTTTGAGAGGAAAATATAATTAAGTAAAAGTTATAAAACAACAACTTAAAATTCATTTTCCTTTTATTGATTCTTTGAAAACACTTAGTAGGCGTGTCCTTTAAAATCTCGTCCAAACCGAAGTTACGAAAGACGTTAAATAAACATTTTGGGAGGAAAATATAATTAAGTAAAAGTTATAAAACAACAACTTAAAATTCATTTTCCTTTTACTGATTCTTTGAAAACAATTAGTAGGCGTGTCCTTTAAAATCTTGTCCAAACCGAAGTTACGAAAGACGTTAAATAAACATTTTGAGAGGAAAATATAATTAAGTAAAAGTTATAAAATATCTCTAAATTCACTTTTTCTTTTACCGATTCTGTGAAAACACTTAGTAGGCATTTCCTTTAAAATCTTGTCCAAATCGGAGTTACGAAAGACGTTAAATAAACATTTTGGGAGGAAAATATAATTATATAAAAGTTATAAAATATTTCCGAATTCACTTTTTCTTTATCGATTCTTCGAAATCACTTAGTAGGCGTGTCCTTTAAAATTTCGTCCAAACCAAAGTTACGAAAGAAGTTAAATAAACATTTCGAGAGGAAAATATAATTATATAAAAGTTATAAAATATCTCTGAATTCACTTTTTCTTTTACCGATTCTTTGAAAACATTTAGTAGGCATGTCCTTTAAAATCTCGTCCAAACCGAAGTTACGAAAGAAGTTAAATAAACATTTCGGGAGGAAAATATAATTATATAAAAGTCATAAAATATCTCTGAATTCACTTTTTCTTTTACTGATTCTTCGAAAACACTTAGTAGGCGTGTCATTTAAAATTTCGTCCAAACCAAAGTTACGAAAGAAGTTAAATAAAAATTTCGGGAGGAAAATATAATTATATAAAAGTTATAAAATATCTCTGAATTCACTTTTTCTTTTACCGATTCTTCGAAAACACTTAGTAGGCGTGTCCTGTAAAATTTCGTCAAAACTGAAGTTACGAAAGACGTTAAATAAACATTTTGAGAGGAAAATATAATTAAGTAAAAGTTATAAAACAACAACTTAAAATTCATTTTCCTTTTATTGATTCTTTGAAAACACTTAGTAGGCGTGTCCTTTAAAATCTCGTCCAAACCGAAGTTACGAAAGACGTTAAATAAACATTTTGGGAGGAAAATATAATTAAGTAAAAGTTATAAAACAACAACTTAAAATTCATTTTCCTTTTACTGATTCTTTGAAAACAATCAGTAGGCGTGTCCTTTAAAATCTTGTCCAAACCGAAGTTACGAAAGACGTTAAATAAACATTTTGAGAGGAAAATATAATTAAGTAAAAGTTATAAAATATCTCTAAATTCACTTTTGCTTTTAACGATTCTGTGAAAACACTTAGTAGGCATTTCCTTTAAAATCTTGTCCAAATCGGAGTTACGAAAGACGTTAAATAAACATTTTGGGAGGAAAATATAATTATATAAAAGTTATAAAATATTTCCGAATTCACTTTTTCTTTATCGATTCTTCGAAATCACTTAGTAGGCGTGTCCTTTAAAATTTCGTCCAAACCAAAGTTACGAAAGAAGTTAAATAAAAATTTCGGTAGGAAAATATAATTATATAAAAGTTATAAAATATCTCTGAATTCACTTTTTCTTTTACCGATTCTTCGAAAACACTTAGTAGGCGTGTCCTGTAAAATTTCGTCAAAACAGAAGTTACGAAAGACGTTAAATAAACATTTTGAGAGGAAAATATAATTAAGTAAAAGTTATAAAACAACAACTTAAAATTCATTTTCCTTTTATTGATTCTTTGAAAACACTTAGTAGGCGTGTCCTTTAAAATTTCGTCCAAACCGAAGCTACGAAAGACGTTAAATAAACATTTTGGGAGGAAAATATAATTAAGTAAAAGTTATAAAACAACAACTTAAAATTCATTTTCCTTTTACTGATTCTTTGAAAACAATTAGTAGGCGTGTCCTTTAAAATCTTGTCCAAACCGAAGTTACGAAAGACGTTAAATAAACATTTTGAGAGGAAAATATAATTAAGTAAAAGTTATAAAATATCTCTAAATTCACTTTTTCTTTTACCGATTCTTTGAAAACACTTAGTAGGCATGTCCTTTAAAATTTCGTCCAAACCGAAGTTACGAAAGACGTTAAATAAACATTTTGAGAGGAAAATATAATTAAGTAAACGTTATAAAACAACAACTTAAAATTCATTTTCCTTTTACTGATTCTTTGAAAACACTTAGTAGGCGTGTCCTTTAAAATCTCGTCCAAACCTAAGTTACGAAAGACGTTAAATAAACATTTTGAGAGGAAAATATAATTAAGTAAAAGTTATAAAACAACAACTTAAAATTCATTTTCCTTTTACTGATTCCTTGAAAACAATTAGTAGGCGTGTCCTTTAAAATCTCGTCCAAACCGAAGTTACGAAAGACGTTAAATAAACATTTTGAGAGGAAAATATAATTAAGTAAAAGTTATAAAATATCTCTGAATTCACTTTTTCTTTTACCGATTCTATGAAAGCACTTAGTAGGCGTGTCTTTTAAAATCTCGTCCAAATCGGAGTTACGAAAGACGTTAAATAAACATTTTGAGAGGAGAATATAATTAAGTAAAAGTTATAAAACAACAACTTAAAATTCATTTTCCTTTTATTGATTCTTTGAAAACACTTAGTAGGCGTGTCCTTTAAAATCTCGTCCAAACCTAAGTTACGAAAGACGTTAAATAAACATTTTGAGAGGAAAATATAATTAAGTAAAAGTTATAAAACAACAACTTAAAATTCATTTTCCTTTTACTGATTCCTTGAAAACAATTAGTAGGCGTGTCCTTTAAAATCTCGTCCAAACCGAAGTTACGAAAGACGTTAAATAAACATTTTGAGAGGAAAATATAATTAAGTAAAAGTTATAAAATATCTCTAAATTCACTTTTTCTTTTAACGATTCTGTGAAAACACTTAGTAGGCATTTCCTTTAAAATCTTGTCCAAATCGGAGTTACGAAAGACGTTAAATAAACATTTTGGGAGGAAAATATAATTATATAAAAGTTATAAAATATTTCCGAATTCACTTTTTCTTTATCGATTCTTCGAAATCACTTAGTAGGCGTGTCCTTTAAAATTTCGTCCAAACCAAAGTTACGAAAGAAGTTAAATAAAAATTTCGGTAGGAAAATATAATTATATAAAAGTTATAAAATATCTCTGAATTCACTTTTTCTTTTACCGATTCTTCGAAAACACTTAGTAGGCGTGTCCTGTAAAATTTCGTCAAAACAGAAGTTACGAAAGACGTTAAATAAACATTTTGAGAGGAGAATATAATTAAGTAAAAGTTATAAAACAACAACTTAAAATTCATTTTCCTTTTATTGATTCTTTGAAAACACTTAGTAGGCGTGTCCTTTAAAATCTCGTCCAAACCTAAGTTACGAAAGACGTTAAATAAACATTTTGAGAGGAAAATATAATTAAGTAAAAGTTATAAAACAACAACTTAAAATTCATTTTCCTTTTACTGATTCCTTGAAAACAATTAGTAGGCGTGTCCTTTAAAATCTCGTCCAAACCGAAGTTACGAAAGACGTTAAATAAACATTTTGAGAGGAAAATATAATTAAGTAAAAGTTATAAAATATCTCTAAATTCACTTTTTCTTTTAACGATTCTGTGAAAACACTTAGTAGGCATTTCCTTTAAAATCTTGTCCAAATCGGAGTTACGAAAGACGTTAAATAAACATTTTGGGAGGAAAATATAATTATATAAAAGTTATAAAATATTTCCGAATTCACTTTTTCTTTATCGATTCTTCGAAATCACTTAGTAGGCGTGTCCTTTAAAATTTCGTCCAAACCAAAGTTACGAAAGAAGTTAAATAAAAATTTCGGTAGGAAAATATAATTATATAAAAGTTATAAAATATCTCTGAATTCACTTTTTCTTTTACCGATTCTTCGAAAACACTTAGTAGGCGTGTCCTGTAAAATTTCGTCAAAACAGAAGTTACGAAAGACGTTAAATAAACATTTCGAGAGGAAAATATAATTATATAAAAGTTATAAAATATCTCTGAATTCACTTTTTCTTTTACCGATTCTTTGAAAACATTTAGTAGGCATGTCCTTTAAAATCTCGTCCAAACCGAAGTTACGAAAGAAGTTAAATAAACATTTCGGGAGGAAAATATAATTATATAAAAGTCATAAAATATCTCTGAATTCACTTTTTCTTTTACTGATTCTTCGAAAACACTTAGTAGGCGTGTCATTTAAAATTTCGTCCAAACCAAAGTTACGAAAGAAGTTAAATAAATATTTCGGGAGGAAAATATAATTATATAAAAGTTATAAAATATCTCTGAATTCACTTTTTCTTTTACCAATTCTACGAAAACACTTAGCAGGCCTGTCCTTTAAAATCTCGTCCAAACCGAAGGTACGAAAGACGTTAAATAAACATTTTGAGAGGAAAATATAATTTAGTAAAAGTTATAAAATATATCTGAATTCACTTTTTCTTTTACCGATTCTGTGAAAACACTTAGTAGGCATGTCCTTTAAAATCTCGTCCAAATCGGAGTTACGAAAGACGTTAAATAAACATTTTGAAAGGAAAATATAATTAAGTAAAAGTTATAAAATATATCTGAATTCACTTTTTCTTTTACCGATTCTGTGAAAACACTTAGTAGGCGTGTCCTTTAAAATCTCGTCCAAATCGGAGTTACGAAAGACGTTAAATAAACATTTTGAAAGGAAAATATAATTAAGTAAAAGTTATAAAATATCTCTGAATTCACTTTTTCTTTTACCGATTCTATGAAAACACTTAGTAGGCGTGTCTTTTAAAATCTCGTCCAAATCGGAGTTACGAATGACGTTAAATAAACATTCCGGGAGGAAAATATAATTATATAAAAGTTATAAAATATCTCTGAATTCACTTTTTCTTTTACCAATTCTACGAAAACACTTAGCAGGCCTGTCCTTTAAAATCTCGTCCAAACCGAAGGTACGAAAGACGTTAAATAAACATTTTGAGAGGAAAATATAATTAAGTAAAAGTTATAAAATATATCTGAATTCACTTTTTCTTTTACCGATTCCGTGAAAACACTTAGTAGGCATGTCCTTTAAAATCTCGTCCAAATCGGAGTTACGAAAGATGTTAAATAAACATTTTGAAAGGAAAATATAATTATGTAAAAGTTATAAAATATCTCTGAATTCACTTTTTCTTTTACCGATTCTATGAAAACACTTAGTAGGCGTGTCTTTTAAAATCTCGTCCAAATCGGAGTTACGAAAGACGTTAAATAAACATTTCGGGAGGAAAATATAATTTTATAAAAGTTATAAAATATCTCCGAATTCACTTTTTCTTTTACCGATTCTGTGAAAACACTTAGTAGCATGTCCTTTAAAATCTCGTCCAAATCGGAGTTACGAAAGACGTTAAATAAACATTTTGAAAGGAACATATAATTAAGTAAAAGTTATAAAATATCTCTGAATTCATTTTTTCTTTTACCGATTCTTCGAAAACACTTAGTAGGCGTGTCCTGTAAAATTTCGTCCAAACAGAAGTTACGAAAGACGTTAAATAAACATTTTGAGAGGAAAATATAATTAAGTAAAAGTTATAAAACAACAACTTAAAATTCATTTTCCTTTTATTGATTCTTTGAAAACACTTAGTAGGCGTGTCCTTTAAAATCTCGTCCAAACCTAAGTTACGAAAGACGTTAAATAAACATTTTGAGAGGAAAATATAATTAAGTAAAAGTTATAAAACAACAACTTAAAATTCATTTTCCTTTTACTGATTCCTTGAAAACAATTAGTAGGCGTGTCCTTTAAAATCTCGTCCAAACCGAAGTTACGAAAGACGTTAAATAAACATTTTGAGAGGAAAATATAATTAAGTAAAAGTTATAAAATATCTCTGAATTCACTTTTTCTTTTACCGATTCTATGAAAACACTTAGTAGGCGTGTCTTTTAAAATCTCGTCCAAATCGGAGTTACGAAAGACGTTAAATAAACATTCCGGGAGGAAAATATAATTATATAAAAGTTATAAAATATCTCCGAATTGACTTTTTCTTTTACCGATTCTGTGAAAACACTTAGTAGCATGTCCTTTAAAATCTCGTCCAAATCTGAGGTACAAAAGACGTTAAATAAACATTTTGGAGGGAAATATAATTAAGTAAAAGTTATAAAATATCTCTGAATTCACTTTTTCTTTTACCGATTCTTTGAAAACACTTAGTAGGCATGTCCTTTAAAATTTCGTCCAAACCGAAGTTACGAAAGACGTTAAATAAACATTTTGAGAGGAAAATATAATTAAGTAAACGTTATAAAACAACAACTTAAAATTCATTTTCCTTTTACTGATTCTTTGAAAACAATTAGTAGGCGTGACCTTTAAAATCTCGTCCAAACCGAAGTTACGAAAGACGTTAAATAAACATTTTGAGAGGAAAATATAATTAAGTAAAAGTTATAAAATATCTCTAAATTCACTTTTTCTTTTACCGATTCTGTGAAAACACTTAGTAGGCATTTCCTTTAAAATCTTGTCCAAATCGGAGTTACGAAAGACGTTAAATAAACATTTTGGGAGGAAAATATAATTATATAAAAGTTATAAAATATCTCCGAATTCACTTTTTCTTTTACCGATTCTTCGAAATCACTTAGTAGGTGTGTCCTTTAAAATTTCGTCCAAACCAAAGTTACGAAAGAAGTTAAATAAAAATTTCGGGAGGAAAATATAATTATATAAAAGTTATAAAATATCTCTGAATTCACTTTTTCTTTTACCGGTTCTTCGAAAACACTTAGTAGGCGTGTCCTGTAAAATTTCGTCAAAACAGAAGTTACGAAAGACGTTAAATAAACATTTTGAGAGGAAAATATAATTAAGTAAAAGTTATAAAACAACAACTTAAAATTCATTTTCCTTTTATTGATTCTTTGAAAACACTTAGTAGGCGTGTCCTTTAAAATCTCGTCCAAACCGAAGTTACGAAAGACGTTAAATAAACATTTTGGGAGGAAAATATAATTAAGTAAAAGTTATAAAACAACAACTTAAAATTCATTTTCCTTTTACTGATTCTTTGAAAACAATTAGTAGGCGTGTCCTTTAAAATCTTGTCCAAACCGAAGTTACGAAAGACGTTAAATAAACATTTTGAGAGGAAAATATAATTAAGTAAAAGTTATAAAATATCTCTAAATTCACTTTTTCTTTTACCGATTCTGTGAAAACACTTAGTAGGCATTTCCTTTAAAATCTTGTCCAAATCGGAGTTACGAAAGACGTTAAATAAACATTTTGGGAGGAAAATATAATTATATAAAAGTTATAAAATATTTCCGAATTCACTTTTTCTTTATCGATTCTTCGAAATCACTTAGTAGGCGTGTCCTTTAAAATTTCGTCCAAACCAAAGTTACGAAAGAAGTTAAATAAACATTTCGAGAGGAAAATATAATTATATAAAAGTTATAAAATATCTCTGAATTCACTTTTTCTTTTACCGATTCTTTGAAAACATTTAGTAGGCATGTCCTTTAAAATCTCGTCCAAACCGAAGTTACGAAAGAATTTAAATAAACATTTCGGGAGGAAAATATAATTATATAAAAGTCATAAAATATCTCTGAATTCACTTTTTCTTTTACTGATTCTTCGAAAACACTTAGTAGGCGTGTCATTTAAAATTTCGTCCAAACCAAAGTTACGAAAGAAGTTAAATAAAAATTTCGGGAGGAAAATATAATTATATAAAAGTTATAAAATATCTCTGAATTCACTTTTTCTTTTACCGATTCTTCGAAAACACTTAGTAGGCGTGTCCTGTAAAATTTCGTCAAAACTGAAGTTACGAAAGACGTTAAATAAACATTTTGAGAGGAAAATATAATTAAGTAAAAGTTATAAAACAACAACTTAAAATTCATTTTCCTTTTATTGATTCTTTGAAAACACTTAGTAGGCGTGTCCTTTAAAATCTCGTCCAAACCGAAGTTACGAAAGACGTTAAATAAACATTTTGGGAGGAAAATATAATTAAGTAAAAGTTATAAAACAACAACTTAAAATTCATTTTCCTTTTACTGATTCTTTGAAAACAATCAGTAGGCGTGTCCTTTAAAATCTTGTCCAAACCGAAGTTACGAAAGACGTTAAATAAACATTTTGAGAGGAAAATATAATTAAGTAAAAGTTATAAAATATCTCTAAATTCACTTTTGCTTTTAACGATTCTGTGAAAACACTTAGTAGGCATTTCCTTTAAAATCTTGTCCAAATCGGAGTTACGAAAGACGTTAAATAAACATTTTGGGAGGAAAATATAATTATATAAAAGTTATAAAATATTTCCGAATTCACTTTTTCTTTATCGATTCTTCGAAATCACTTAGTAGGCGTGTCCTTTAAAATTTCGTCCAAACCAAAGTTACGAAAGAAGTTAAATAAAAATTTCGGTAGGAAAATATAATTATATAAAAGTTATAAAATATCTCTGAATTCACTTTTTCTTTTACCGATTCTTCGAAAACACTTAGTAGGCGTGTCCTGTAAAATTTCGTCAAAACAGAAGTTACGAAAGGCGTTAAATAAACATTTTGAGAGGAAAATATAATTAAGTAAAAGTTATAAAACAACAACTTAAAATTCATTTTCCTTTTATTGATTCTTTGAAAACACTTAGTAGGCGTGTCCTTTAAAATTTCGTCCAAACCGAAGTTACGAAAGACGTTAAATAAACATTTTGGGAGGAAAATATAATTAAGTAAAAGTTATAAAACAACAACTTAAAATTCATTTTCCTTTTACTGATTTTTTGAAAACAATTAGTAGGCGTGTCCTTTAAAATCTTGTCCAAACCGAAGTTACGAAAGACGTTAAATAAACATTTTGAGAGGAAAATATAATTAAGTAAAAGTTATAAAATATCTCTAAATTCACTTTTTCTTTTACCGATTCTTTGAAAACACTTAGTAGGCATGTCCTTTAAAATTTCGTCCAAACCGAAGTTACGAAAGACGTTAAATAAACATTTTGAGAGGAAAATATAATTAAGTAAACGTTATAAAACAACAACTTAAAATTCATTTTCCTTTTACTGATTCTTTGAAAACACTTAGTAGGCGTGTCCTTTAAAATCTCGTCCAAACCTAAGTTACGAAAGACGTTAAATAAACATTTTGAGAGGAAAATATAATTAAGTAAAAGTTATAAAACAACAACTTAAAATTCATTTTCCTTTTACTGATTCCTTGAAAACAATTAGTAGGCGTGTCCTTTAAAATCTCGTCCAAACCGAAGTTACGAAAGACGTTAAATAAACATTTTGAGAGGAAAATATAATTAAGTAAAAGTTATAAAATATCTCTGAATTCACTTTTTCTTTTACCGATTCTATGAAAACACTTAGTAGGCGTGTCTTTTAAAATCTCGTCCAAATCGGAGTTACGAAAGACGTTAAATAAACATTTTGAGAGGAGAATATAATTAAGTAAAAGTTATAAAACAACAACTTAAAATTCATTTTCCTTTTATTGATTCTTTGAAAACACTTAGTAGGCGTGTCCTTTAAAATCTCGTCCAAACCTAAGTTACGAAAGACGTTAAATAAACATTTTGAGAGGAAAATATAATTAAGTAAAAGTTATAAAACAACAACTTAAAATTCATTTTCCTTTTACTGATTCCTTGAAAACAATTAGTAGGCGTGTCCTTTAAAATCTCGTCCAAACCGAAGTTACGAAAGACGTTAAATAAACATTTTGAGAGGAAAATATAATTAAGTAAAAGTTATAAAATATCTCTAAATTCACTTTTTCTTTTAACGATTCTGTGAAAACACTTAGTAGGCATTTCCTTTAAAATCTTGTCCAAATCGGAGTTACGAAAGACGTTAAATAAACATTTTGGGAGGAAAATATAATTATATAAAAGTTATAAAATATTTCCGAATTCACTTTTTCTTTATCGATTCTTCGAAATCACTTAGTAGGCGTGTCCTTTAAAATTTCGTCCAAACCAAAGTTACGAAAGAAGTTAAATAAAAATTTCGGTAGGAAAATATAATTATATAAAAGTTATAAAATATCTCTGAATTCACTTTTTCTTTTACCGATTCTTCGAAAACACTTAGTAGGCGTGTCCTGTAAAATTTCGTCAAAACAGAAGTTACGAAAGACGTTAAATAAACATTTTGAGAGGAGAATATAATTAAGTAAAAGTTATAAAACAACAACTTAAAATTCATTTTCCTTTTATTGATTCTTTGAAAACACTTAGTAGGCGTGTCCTTTAAAATCTCGTCCAAACCTAAGTTACGAAAGACGTTAAATAAACATTTTGAGAGGAAAATATAATTAAGTAAAAGTTATAAAACAACAACTTAAAATTCATTTTCCTTTTACTGATTCCTTGAAAACAATTAGTAGGCGTGTCCTTTAAAATCTCGTCCAAACCGAAGTTACGAAAGACGTTAAATAAACATTTTGAGAGGAAAATATAATTAAGTAAAAGTTATAAAATATCTCTAAATTCACTTTTTCTTTTAACGATTCTGTGAAAACACTTAGTAGGCATTTCCTTTAAAATCTTGTCCAAATCGGAGTTACGAAAGACGTTAAATAAACATTTTGGGAGGAAAATATAATTATATAAAAGTTATAAAATATTTCCGAATTCACTTTTTCTTTATCGATTCTTCGAAATCACTTAGTAGGCGTGTCCTTTAAAATTTCGTCCAAACCAAAGTTACGAAAGAAGTTAAATAAAAATTTCAGTAGGAAAATATAATTATATAAAAGTTATAAAATATCTCTGAATTCACTTTTTCTTTTACCGATTCTTCGAAAACACTTAGTAGGCGTGTCCTGTAAAATTTCGTCAAAACAGAAGTTACGAAAGACGTTAAATAAACATTTTGAGAGGAAAATATAATTAAGTAAAAGTTATAAAACAACAACTTAAAATTCATTTTCCTTTTATTGATTCTTTGAAAACACTTAGTAGGCGTGTCCTTTAAAATTTCGTCCAAACCGAAGTTACGAAAGACGTTAAATAAACATTTTGGGAGGAAAATATAATTAAGTAAAAGTTATAAAACAACAACTTAAAATTCATTTTCCTTTTACTGATTCTTTGAAAACAATTAGTAGGCGTGTCCTTTAAAATCTTGTCCAAACCGAAGTTACGAAAGACGTTAAATAAACATTTTGAGAGGAAAATATAATTAAGTAAAAGTTATAAAATATCTCTAAATTCACTTTTTCTTTTACCGATTCTTTGAAAACACTTAGTAGGCATGTCCTTTAAAATTTCGTCCAAACCGAAGTTACGAAAGACGTTAAATAAACATTTTGAGAGGAAAATATAATTAAGTAAACGTTATAAAACAACAACTTAAAATTCATTTTCCTTTTACTGATTCTTTGAAAACACTTAGTAGGCGTGTCCTTTAAAATCTCGTCCAAACCTAAGTTACGAAAGACGTTAAATAAACATTTTGAGAGGAAAATATAATTAAGTAAAAGTTATAAAACAACAACTTAAAATTCATTTTCCTTTTACTGATTCCTTGAAAACAATTAGTAGGCGTGTCCTTTAAAATCTCGTCCAAACCGAAGTTACGAAAGACGTTAAATAAACATTTTGAGAGGAAAATATAATTAAGTAAAAGTTATAAAATATCTCTGAATTCACTTTTTCTTTTACCGATTCTATGAAAACACTTAGTAGGCGTGTCTTTTAAAATCTCGTCCAAATCGGAGTTACGAAAGACGTTAAATAAACATTTTGAGAGGAGAATATAATTAAGTAAAAGTTATAAAACAACAACTTAAAATTCATTTTCCTTTTATTGATTCTTTGAAAACACTTAGTAGGCGTGTCCTTTAAAATCTCGTCCAAACCTAAGTTACGAAAGACGTTAAATAAACATTTTGAGAGGAAAATATAATTAAGTAAAAGTTATAAAACAACAACTTAAAATTCATTTTCCTTTTACTGATTCTTTGAAAACAATTAGTAGGCGTGTCCATTAAAATCTCGTCCAAACCGAAGTTACGAAAGACGTTAAATAAACATTTTGAGAGGAAAATATAATTAAGTAAAAGTTATAAAATATCTCTGAATTCACTTTTTCTTTTACCGATTCTATGAAAACACTTAGTAGGCGTGTCTTTTAAAATCTCGTCCAAATCGGAGTTACGAAAGACGTTAAATAAACATTCCGGGAGGAAAATATAATTATATAAAAGTTATAAAATATCTCCGAATTGACGTTTTCTTTTACCGATTCTTCGAAATCACTTAGTAGGTGTGTCCTTTAAAATTTCGTCCAAACCATAGTTACGAAAGAAGTTAAATAAAAATTTCGGGAGGAAAATATAATTATATAAAAGTTATAAAATATCTCTGAATTCACATTTTCTTTTACCGATTCTTCGAAAACACTTAGTAGGCGTGTCCTGTAAAATTTCGTCAAAACAGAAGTTACGAAAGACGTTAAATAAACATTTTGAGAGGAAAATATAATTAAGTAAAAGTTATAAAACAACAACTTAAAATTCATTTTCCTTTTATTGATTCTTTGAAAACACTTAGTAGGCGTGTCCTTTAAAATCTCGTCCAAACCGAAGTTACGCAAGACGTTAAATAAACATTTTGGGAGGAAAATATAATTAAGTAAAAGTTATAAAACAACAACTTAAAATTCATTTTCCTTTTACTGATTCTTTGAAAACAATTAGTAGGCGTGTCCTTTAAAATCTTGTCCAAACCGAAGTTACGAAAGACGTTAAATAAACATTTTGAGAGGAAAATATAATTAAGTAAAAGTTATAAAATATCTCTAAATTCACTTTTTCTTTTACCGATTCTGTGAAAACACTTAGTAGGCATTTCCTTTAAAATCTTGTCCAAATCGGAGTTACGAAAGACGTTAAATAAACATTTTGGGAGGAAAATATAATTATATAAAAGTTATAAAATATTTCCGAATTCACTTTTTCTTTATTGATTCTTCGAAATCACTTAGTAGGCGTGTCCTTTAAAATTTCGTCCAAACCAAAGTTACGAAAGAAGTTAAATAAACATTTCGAGAGGAAAATATAATTATATAAAAGTTATAAAATATCTCTGAATTCACTTTTTCTTTTACCGATTCTTTGAAAACATTTAGTAGGCATGTCCTTTAAAATCTCGTCCAAACCGAAGTTACGAAAGAAGTTAAATAAACATTTCGGGAGGAAAATATAATTATATAAAAGTCATAAAATATCTCTGAATTCACTTTTTCTTTTACTGATTCTTCGAAAACACTTAGTAGGCGTGTCATTTAAAATTTCGTCCAAACCAAAGTTACGAAAGAAGTTAAATAAAAATTTCGGGAGGAAAATATAATTATATAAAAGTTATAAAATATCTCTGAATTCACTTTTTCTTTTACCGATTCTTCGAAAACACTTAGTAGGCGTGTCCTGTAAAATTTCGTCAAAACAGAAGTTACGAAAGACGTTAAATAAACATTTTGAGAGGAAAATATAATTAAGTAAAAGTTATAAAACAACAACTTAAAATTCATTTTCCTTTTATTGATTCTTTGAAAACACTTAGTAGGCGTGTCCTTTAAAATCTCGTCCAAACCGAAGTTACGAAAGAAGTTAAATAAACATTTCGGGAGGAAAATATAATTATATAAAAGTCATAAAATATCTCTGAATTCACTTTTTCTTTTACTGATTCTTCGAAAACACTTAGTAGGCGTGTCATTTAAAATTTCGTCCAAACCAAAGTTACGAAAGAAGTTAAATAAAAATTTCGGGAGGAAAATATAATTATATAAAAGTTATAAAATATCTCTGAATTCACTTTTTCTTTTACCGATTCTTCGAAAACACTTAGTAGGCGTGTCCTGTAAAATTTCGTCAAAACAGAAGTTACGAAAGACGTTAAATAAACATTTTGAGAGGAAAATATAATTAAGTAAAAGTTATAAAACAACAACTTAAAATTCATTTTCCTTTTATTGATTCTTTGAAAACACTTAGTAGGCGTGTCCTTTAAAATCTCGTCCAAACCGAAGTTACGAAAGACGTTAAATAAACATTTTGGGAGGAAAATATAATTAAGTAAAAGTTATAAAACAACAACTTAAAATTTATTTTCCTTTTACTGATTCTTTGAAAACAATCAGTAGGCGTGTCCTTTAAAATCTTGTCCAAACCGAAGTTACGAAAGACGTTAAATAAACATTTTGAGAGGAAAATATAATTAAGTAAAAGTTATAAAATATCTCTAAATTCACTTTTTCTTTTAACGATTCTGTGAAAACACTTAGTAGGCATTTCCTTTAAAATCTTGTCCAAATCGGAGTTACGAAAGACGTTAAATAAACATTTTGGGAGGAAAATATAATTATATAAAAGTTATAAAATATTTCCGAATTCACTTTTTCTTTATCGATTCTTCGAAATCACTTAGTAGGCGTGTCCTTTAAAATTTCGTCCAAACCAAAGTTACGAAAGAAGTTAAATAAAAATTTCGGGAGGAAAATATAATTATATAAAAGTTATAAAATATCTCTGAATTCACTTTTTCTTTTACCGATTCTTCGAAAACACTTAGTAGGCGTGTCCTGTAAAATTTCGTCAAAACAGAAGTTACGAAAGACGTTAAATAAACATTTTGAGAGGAAAATATAATTAAGTAAAAGTTATAAAACAACAACTTAAAATTCATTTTCCTTTTATTGATTCTTTGAAAACACTTAGTAGGCGTGTCCTTTAAAATTTCGTCCAAACCGAAGTTACGAAAGACGTTAAATAAACATTTTGGGAGGAAAATATAATTAAGTAAAAGTTATAAAACAACAACTTAAAATTCATTTTCCTTTTACTGATTCTTTGAAAACAATTAGTAGGCGTGTCCTTTAAAATCTTGACCAAACCGAAGTTACGAAAGACGTTAAATAAACATTTTGAGAGGAAAATATAATTAAGTAAAAGTTATAAAATATCTCTAAATTCACTTTTTCTTTTACCGATTCTTTGAAAACACTTAGTAGGCATGTCCTTTAAAATTTCGTCCAAACCGAAGTTACGAAAGACGTTAAATAAACATTTTGAGAGGAAAATATAATTAAGTAAACGTTATAAAACAACAACTTAAAATTCATTTTCCTTTTACTGATTCTTTGAAAACACTTAGTAGGCGTGTCCTTTAAAATCTCGTCCAAACCTAATTTACGAAAGACGTTAAATAAACATTTTGAGAGGAAAATATAATTAAGTAAAAGTTATAAAACAACAACTTAAAATTCATTTTCCTTTTACTGATTCCTTGAAAACAATTAGTAGGCGTGTCCTTTAAAATCTCGTCCAAACCGAAGTTACGAAAGACGTTAAATAAACATTTTGAGAGGAAAATATAATTAAGTAAAAGTTATAAAATATCTCTGAATTCACTTTTTCTTTTACCGATTCTATGAAAACACTTAGTAGGCGTGTCTTTTAAAATCTCGTCCAAATCGGAGTTACGAAAGACGTTAAATAAACATTTTGAGAGGAGAATATAATTAAGTAAAAGTTATAAAACAACAACTTAAAATTCATTTTCCTTTTATTGATTCTTTGAAAACACTTAGTAGGCGTGTCCTTTAAAATCTCGTCCAAACCTAAGTTACGAAAGACGTTAAATAAACATTTTGAGAGGAAAATATAATTAAGTAAAAGTTATAAAACAACAACTTAAAATTCATTTTCCTTTTACTGATTCCTTGAAAACAATTAGTAGGCGTGTCCTTTAAAATCTCGTCCAAACCGAAGTTACGAAAGACGTTAAATAAACATTTTGAGAGGAAAATATAATTAAGTAAAAGTTATAAAATATCTCTGAATTCACTTTTTCTTTTACCGATTCTATGAAAACACTTAGTAGGCGTGTCTTTTAAAATCTCGTCCAAATCGGAGTTACGAAAGACGTTAAATAAACATTCCGGGAGGAAAATATAATTATATAAAAGTTATAAAATATCTCCGAATTGACGTTTTCTTTTACCGATTCTTCGAAATCACTTAGTAGGTGTGTCCTTTAAAATTTCGTCCAAACCATAGTTACGAAAGAAGTTAAATAAAAATTTCGGGAGGAAAATATAATTATATAAAAGTTATAAAATATCTCTGAATTCACTTTTTCTTTTACCGATTCTTCGAAAACACTTAGTAGGCGTGTCCTGTAAAATTTCGTCAAAACAGAAGTTACGAAAGACGTTAAATAAACATTTTTAGAGGAAAATATAATTAAGTAAAAGTTATAAAACAACAACTTAAAATTCATTTTCCTTTTATTGATTCTTTGAAAACACTTAGTAGGCGTGTCCTTTAAAATCTCGTCCAAACCGAAGTTACGCAAGACGTTAAATAAACATTTTGGGAGGAAAATATAATTAAGTAAAAGTTATAAAACAACAACTTAAAATTCATTTTCCTTTTACTGATTCTTTGAAAACAATTAGTAGGCGTGTCCTTTAAAATCTTGTCCAAACCGAAGTTACGAAAGACGTTAAATAAACATTTTGAGAGGAAAATATAATTAAGTAAAAGTTATAAAATATCTCTAAATTCACTTTTTCTTTTACCGATTCTGTGAAAACACTTAGTAGGCATTTCCTTTAAAATCTTGTCCAAATCGGAGTTACGAAAGACGTTAAATAAACATTTTGGGAGGAAAATATAATTATATAAAAGTTATAAAATATTTCCGAATTCACTTTTTCTTTATCGATTCTTCGAAATCACTTAGTAGGCGTGTCCTTTAAAATTTCGTCCAAACCAAAGTTACGAAAGAAGTTAAATAAACATTTCGAGAGGAAAATATAATTATATAAAAGTTATAAAATATCTCTGAATTCACTTTTTCTTTTACCGATTCTTTGAAAACATTTAGTAGGCATGTCCTTTAAAATCTCGTCCAAACCGAAGTTACGAAAGAAGTTAAATAAACATTTCGGGAGGAAAATATAATTATATAAAAGTCATAAAATATCTCTGAATTCACTTTTTCTTTTACTGATTCTTCGAAAACACTTAGTAGGCGTGTCATTTAAAATTTCGTCCAAACCAAAGTTACGAAAGAAGTTAAATAAAAATTTCGGGAGGAAAATATAATTATATAAAAGTTATAAAATATCTCTGAATTCACTTTTTCTTTTACCGATTCTTCGAAAACACTTAGTAGGCGTGTCCTGTAAAATTTCGTCAAAACAGAAGTTACGAAAGACGTTAAATAAACATTTTGAGAGGAAAATATAATTAAGTAAAAGTTATAAAACAACAACTTAAAATTCATTTTCCTTTTATTGATTCTTTGAAAACACTTAGTAGGCGTGTCCTTTAAAATCTCGTCCAAACCGAAGTTACGAAAGACGTTAAATAAACATTTTGGGAGGAAAATATAATTAAGTAAAAGTTATAAAACAACAACTTAAAATTCATTTTCCTTTTACTGATTCTTTGAAAACAATCAGTAGGCGTGTCCTTTAAAATCTTGTCCAAACCGAAGTTACGAAAGACGTTAAATAAACATTTTGAGAGGAAAATATAATTAAGTAAAAGTTATAAAATATCTCTAAATTCACTTTTTCTTTTAACGATTCTGTGAAAACACTTAGTAGGCATTTCCTTTAAAATCTTGTCCAAATCGGAGTTACGAAAGACGTTAAATAAACATTTTGGGAGGAAAATATAATTATATAAAAGTTATAAAATATTTCCGAATTCACTTTTTCTTTATCGATTCTTCGAAATCACTTAGTAGGCGTGTCCTTTAAAATTTCGTCCAAACCAAAGTTACGAAAGAAGTTAAATAAAAATTTCGGGAGGAAAATATAATTATATAAAAGTTATAAAATATCTCTGAATTCACTTTTTCTTTTACCGATTCTTCGAAAACACTTAGTAGGCGTGTCCTGTAAAATTTCGTCAAAACAGAAGTTACGAAAGACGTTAAATAAACATTTTGAGAGGAAAATATAATTAAGTAAAAGTTATAAAACAACAACTTAAAATTCATTTTCCTTTTATTGATTCTTTGAAAACACTTAGTAGGCGTGTCCTTTAAAATCTCGTCCAAACCGAAGTTACGAAAGACGTTAAATAAACATTTTGAGAGGAAAATATAATTAAGTAAACGTTATAAAACAACAACTTAAAATTCATTTTCCTTTTACTGATTCTTTGAAAACACTTAGTAGGCGTGTCCTTTAAAATCTCGTCCAAACCTAAGTTACGAAAGACGTTAAATAAACATTTTGAGAGGAAAATATAATTAAGTAAAAGTTATAAAACAACAACTTAAAATTCATTTTCCTTTTACTGATTCCTTGAAAACAATTAGTAGGCGTGTCCTTTAAAATCTCGTCCAAACCGAAGTTACGAAAGACGTTAAATAAACATTTTGAGAGGAAAATATAATTAAGTAAAAGTTATAAAACAACAACTTAAAATTCATTTTCCTTTTACTGATTCCTTGAAAACAATTAGTAGGCGTGTCCTTTAAAATCTCGTCCAAACCGAAGTTACGAAAGACGTTAAATAAACATTTTGAGAGGAAAATATAATTAAGTAAAAGTTATAAAATATCTCTGAATTCACTTTTTCTTTTACCGATTCTATGAAAACACTTAGTAGGCATGTCCTTTAAAATTTCGTCCAAACCGAAGTTACGAAAGACGTTAAATAAACATTTTGAGAGGAAAATATAATTAAGTAAACGTTATAAAACAACAACTTAAAATTCATTTTCCTTTTACTGATTCTTTGAAAACACTTAGTAGGCGTGTCCTTTAAAATCTCGTCCAAACCTAAGTTACGAAAGACGTTAAATAAACATTTTGAGAGGAAAATATAATTAAGTAAAAGTTATAAAACAACAACTTAAAATTCATTTTCCTTTTACTGATTCCTTGAAAACAATTAGTAGGCGTGTCCTTTAAAATCTCGTCCAAACCGAAGTTACGAAAGACGTTAAATAAACATTTTGAGAGGAAAATATAATTAAGTAAAAGTTATAAAATATCTCTGAATTCACTTTTTCTTTTACCGATTCTATGAAAACACTTAGTAGGCGTGTCTTTTAAAATCTCGTCCAAATCGGAGTTACGAAAGACGTTAAATAAACATTTTGAGAGGAGAATATAATTAAGTAAAAGTTATAAAACAACAACTTAAAATTCATTTTCCTTTTATTGATTCTTTGAAAACACTTAGTAGGCGTGTCCTTTAAAATCTCGTCCAAACCTAAGTTACGAAAGACGTTAAATAAACATTTTGAGAGGAAAATATAATTAAGTAAAAGTTATAAAACAACAACTTAAAATTCATTTTCCTTTTACTGATTCCTTGAAAACAATTAGTAGGCGTGTCCTTTAAAATCTCGTCCAAACCGAAGTTACGAAAGACGTTAAATAAACATTTTGAGAGGAAAATATAATTAAGTAAAAGTTATAAAATATCTCTGAATTCACTTTTTCTTTTACCGATTCTATGAAAACACTTAGTAGGCGTGTCTTTTAAAATCTCGTCCAAATCGGAGTTACGAAAGACGTTAAATAAACATTCCGGGAGGAAAATATAATTATATAAAAGTTATAAAATATCTCCGAATTGACGTTTTCTTTTACCGATTCTTCGAAATCACTTAGTAGGTGTGTCCTTTAAAATTTCGTCCAAACCATAGTTACGAAAGAAGTTAAATAAAAATTTCGGGAGGAAAATATAATTATATAAAAGTTATAAAATATCTCTGAATTCACTTTTTCTTTTACCGATTCTTCGAAAACACTTAGTAGGCGTGTCCTGTAAAATTTCGTCAAAACAGAAGTTACGAAAGACGTTAAATAAACATTTTTAGAGGAAAATATAATTAAGTAAAAGTTATAAAACAACAACTTAAAATTCATTTTCCTTTTATTGATTCTTTGAAAACACTTAGTAGGCGTGTCCTTTAAAATCTCGTCCAAACCGAAGTTACGCAAGACGTTAAATAAACATTTTGGGAGGAAAATATAATTAAGTAAAAGTTATAAAACAACAACTTAAAATTCATTTTCCTTTTACTGATTCTTTGAAAACAATTAGTAGGCGTGTCCTTTAAAATCTTGTCCAAACCGAAGTTACGAAAGACGTTAAATAAACATTTTGAGAGGAAAATATAATTAAGTAAAAGTTATAAAATATCTCTAAATTCACTTTTTCTTTTACCGATTCTGTGAAAACACTTAGTAGGCATTTCCTTTAAAATCTTGTCCAAATCGGAGTTACGAAAGACGTTAAATAAACATTTTGGGAGGAAAATATAATTATATAAAAGTTATAAAATATTTCCGAATTCACTTTTTCTTTATCGATTCTTCGAAATCACTTAGTAGGCGTGTCCTTTAAAATTTCGTCCAAACCAAAGTTACGAAAGAAGTTAAATAAACATTTCGAGAGGAAAATATAATTATATAAAAGTTATAAAATATCTCTGAATTCACTTTTTCTTTTACCGATTCTTTGAAAACATTTAGTAGGCATGTCCTTTAAAATCTCGTCCAAACCGAAGTTACGAAAGAAGTTAAATAAACATTTCGGGAGGAAAATATAATTATATAAAAGTCATAAAATATCTCTGAATTCACTTTTTCTTTTACTGATTCTTCGAAAACACTTAGTAGGCGTGTCATTTAAAATTTCGTCCAAACCAAAGTTACGAAAGAAGTTAAATAAAAATTTCGGGAGGAAAATATAATTATATAAAAGTTATAAAATATCTCTGAATTCACTTTTTCTTTTACCGATTCTTCGAAAACACTTAGTAGGCGTGTCCTGTAAAATTTCGTCAAAACAGAAGTTACGAAAGACGTTAAATAAACATTTTGAGAGGAAAATATAATTAAGTAAAAGTTATAAAACAACAACTTAAAATTCATTTTCCTTTTATTGATTCTTTGAAAACACTTAGTAGGCGTGTCCTTTAAAATCTCGTCCAAACCGAAGTTACGAAAGACGTTAAATAAACATTTTGGGAGGAAAATATAATTAAGTAAAAGTTATAAAACAACAACTTAAAATTCATTTTCCTTTTACTGATTCTTTGAAAACAATCAGTAGGCGTGTCCTTTAAAATCTTGTCCAAACCGAAGTTACGAAAGACGTTAAATAAACATTTTGAGAGGAAAATATAATTAAGTAAAAGTTATAAAATATCTCTAAATTCACTTTTTCTTTTAACGATTCTGTGAAAACACTTAGTAGGCATTTCCTTTAAAATCTTGTCCAAATCGGAGTTACGAAAGACGTTAAATAAACATTTTGGGAGGAAAATATAATTATATAAAAGTTATAAAATATTTCCGAATTCACTTTTTCTTTATCGATTCTTCGAAATCACTTAGTAGGCGTGTCCTTTAAAATTTCGTCCAAACCAAAGTTACGAAAGAAGTTAAATAAAAATTTCGGGAGGAAAATATAATTATATAAAAGTTATAAAATATCTCTGAATTCACTTTTTCTTTTACCGATTCTTCGAAAACACTTAGTAGGCGTGTCCTGTAAAATTTCGTCAAAACAGAAGTTACGAAAGACGTTAAATAAACATTTTTAGAGGAAAATATAATTAAGTAAAAGTTATAAAACAACAACTTAAAATTCATTTTCCTTTTATTGATTCTTTGAAAACACTTAGTAGGCGTGTCCTTTAAAATCTCGTCCAAACCGAAGTTACGCAAGACGTTAAATAAACATTTTGGGAGGAAAATATAATTAAGTAAAAGTTATAAAACAACAACTTAAAATTCATTTTCCTTTTACTGATTCTTTGAAAACAATTAGTAGGCGTGTCCTTTAAAATCTTGTCCAAACCGAAGTTACGAAAGACGTTAAATAAACATTTTGAGAGGAAAATATAATTAAGTAAAAGTTATAAAATATCTCTAAATTCACTTTTTCTTTTACCGATTCTGTGAAAACACTTAGTAGGCATTTCCTTTAAAATCTTGTCCAAATCGGAGTTACGAAAGACGTTAAATAAACATTTTGGGAGGAAAATATAATTATATAAAAGTTATAAAATATTTCCGAATTCACTTTTTCTTTATCGATTCTTCGAAATCACTTAGTAGGCGTGTCCTTTAAAATTTCGTCCAAACCAAAGTTACGAAAGAAGTTAAATAAACATTTCGAGAGGAAAATATAATTATATAAAAGTTATAAAATATCTCTGAATTCACTTTTTCTTTTACCGATTCTTTGAAAACATTTAGTAGGCATGTCCTTTAAAATCTCGTCCAAACCGAAGTTACGAAAGAAGTTAAATAAACATTTCGGGAGGAAAATATAATTATATAAAAGTCATAAAATATCTCTGAATTCACTTTTTCTTTTACTGATTCTTCGAAAACACTTAGTAGGCGTGTCATTTAAAATTTCGTCCAAACCAAAGTTACGAAAGAAGTTAAATAAAAATTTCGGGAGGAAAATATAATTATATAAAAGTTATAAAATATCTCTGAATTCACTTTTTCTTTTACCGATTCTTCGAAAACACTTAGTAGGCGTGTCCTGTAAAATTTCGTCAAAACAGAAGTTACGAAAGACGTTAAATAAACATTTTGAGAGGAAAATATAATTAAGTAAAAGTTATAAAACAACAACTTAAAATTCATTTTCCTTTTATTGATTCTTTGAAAACACTTAGTAGGCGTGTCCTTTAAAATCTCGTCCAAACCGAAGTTACGAAAGACGTTAAATAAACATTTTGGGAGGAAAATATAATTAAGTAAAAGTTATAAAACAACAACTTAAAATTCATTTTCCTTTTACTGATTCTTTGAAAACAATCAGTAGGCGTGTCCTTTAAAATCTTGTCCAAACCGAAGTTACGAAAGACGTTAAATAAACATTTTGAGAGGAAAATATAATTAAGTAAAAGTTATAAAATATCTCTAAATTCACTTTTTCTTTTAACGATTCTGTGAAAACACTTAGTAGGCATTTCCTTTAAAATCTTGTCCAAATCGGAGTTACGAAAGACGTTAAATAAACATTTTGGGAGGAAAATATAATTATATAAAAGTTATAAAATATTTCCGAATTCACTTTTTCTTTATCGATTCTTCGAAATCACTTAGTAGGCGTGTCCTTTAAAATTTCGTCCAAACCAAAGTTACGAAAGAAGTTAAATAAAAATTTCGGGAGGAAAATATAATTATATAAAAGTTATAAAATATCTCTGAATTCACTTTTTCTTTTACCGATTCTTCGAAAACACTTAGTAGGCGTGTCCTGTAAAATTTCGTCAAAACAGAAGTTACGAAAGACGTTAAATAAACATTTTGAGAGGAAAATATAATTAAGTAAAAGTTATAAAACAACAACTTAAAATTCATTTTCCTTTTATTGATTCTTTGAAAACACTTAGTAGGCGTGTCCTTTAAAATCTCGTCCAAACCGAAGTTACGAAAGACGTTAAATAAACATTTTGGGAGGAAAATATAATTAAGTAAAAGTTATAAAACAACAACTTAAAATTCATTTTCCTTTTACTGATTCTTTGAAAACAATTAGTAGGCGTGTCCTTTAAAATCTTGTCCAAACCGAAGTTACGAAAGACGTTAAATAAACATTTTGAGAGGAAAATATAATTAAGTAAAAGTTATAAAATATCTCTAAAATCACTTTTTCTTTTACCGATTCTTTGAAAACACTTAGTAGGCATGTCCTTTAAAATTTCGTCCAAACCGAAGTTACGAAAGACGTTAAATAAACATTTTGAGAGGAAAATATAATTAAGTAAACGTTATAAAACAACAACTTAAAATTCATTTTCCTTTTACTGATTCTTTGAAAACAATTAGTAGGCGTGACCTTTAAAATCTCGTCCAAACCGAAGTTACGAAAGACGTTAAATAAACATTTTGAGAGGAAAATATAATTTAGTAAAAGTTATAAAATATATCTGAATTCACTTTTTCTTTTACCGATTCTGTGAAAACACTTAGTAGGCATGTTCTTTAAAATCTCGTCCAAATCGGAGTTACGAAAGACGTTAAATAAACATTTTGAAAGGAAAATATAATTAAGTAAAAGTTATAAAATATCTCTGAATTCACTTTTTCTTTTACCGATTCTATGAAAACACTTAGTAGGCGTGTCCTTTAAAATCTCGTCCAAATCGGAGTTACGAAAGACGTTAAATAAACATTTTGAAAAGAAAATATAATTAAGTAAAAGTTATAAAATATCTCTGAATTCACTTTTTCTTTTACCGATTCTATGAAAACACTTAGTAGGCGTGTCTTTTAAAATCTCGTCCAAATCGGAGTTACGAATGACGTTAAATAAACATTCCGGGAGGAAAATATAATTATATAAAAGTTATAAAATATCTCTGAATTCACTTTTTCTTTTATCAATTCTACGAAAACACTTAGCAGGCCTGTCCTTTAAAATCTCGTCCAAACCGAAGGTACGAAAGACGTTAAATAAACATTTTGAGAGGAAAATATAATTAAGTAAAAGTTATAAAATATATCTGAATTCACTTTTTCTTTTACCGATTCCGTGAAAACACTTAGTAGGCATGTCCTTTAAAATCTCGTCCAAATCGGAGTTACGAAAGATGTTAAATAAACATTTTGAAAGGAAAATATAATTATGTAAAAGTTATAAAATATCTCTGAATTCACTTTTTCTTTTACTGATTCTATGAAAACACTTAGTAGGCGTGTCTTTTAAAATCTCGTCCAAATCGGAGTTACGAAAGACGTTAAATAAACATTTCGGGAGGAAAATATAATTTTATAAAAGTTATAAAATATCTCCGAATTCACTTTTTCTTTTACCGATTCTGTGAAAACACTTAGTAGCATGTCCTTTAAAATCTCGTCCAAATCGGAGTTACGAAAGACGTTAAATAAACATTTTGAAAGGAACATATAATTAAGTAAAAGTTATAAAATATCTCTGAATTCATTTTATCTTTTACCGATTCTTCGAAAACACTTAGTAGGCGTGTCTTGTAAAATTTCGTCCAAACAGAAGTTACGAAAGACGTTAAATAAACATTTTGAGAGGAAAATATAATTAAGTAAAAGTTATAAAACAACAACTTAAAATTCATTTTCCTTTTATTGATTCTTTGAAAACACTTAGTAGGCGTGTCCTTTAAAATCTCGTCCAAACCTAAGTTACGAAAGACGTTAAATAAACATTTTGAGAGGAAAATATAATTAAGTAAAAGTTATAAAACAACAACTTAAAATTCATTTTCCTTTTACTGATTCCTTGAAAACAATTAGTAGGCGTGTCCTTTAAAATCTCGTCCAAACCGAAGTTACGAAAGACGTTAAATAAACATTTTGAGAGGAAAATATAATTAAGTAAAAGTTATAAAATATCTCTGAATTCACTTTTTCTTTTACCGATTCTATGAAAACACTTAGTAGGCGTGTCTTTTAAAATCTCGTCCAAATCGGAGTTACGAAAGACGTTAAATAAACATTCCGGGAGGAAAATATAATTATATAAAAGTTATAAAATATCTCCGAATTGACTTTTTCTTTTACCGATTCTGTGAAAACACTTAGTAGCATGTCCTTTAAAATCTCGTCCAAATCTGAGGTACAAAAGACGTTAAATAAACATTTTGGGGGGAAAATATAATTAAGTAAAAGTTATAAAATATCTCTGAATTCACTTTTTCTTTTACCGATTCTTTGAAAACACTTAGTAGGCATGTCCTTTAAAATTTCGTCCAAACCGAAGTTACGAAAGACGTTAAATAAACATTTTGAGAGGAAAATATAATTAAGTAAACGTTATAAAACAACAACTTAAAATTCATTTTCCTTTTACTGATTCTTTGAAAACAATTAGTAGGCGTGACCTTTAAAATCTCGTCCAAACCGAAGTTACGAAAGACGTTAAATAAACATTTTGAGAGGAAAATATAATTAAGTAAAAGTTATAAAATATCTCTAAATTCACTTTTTCTTTTACCGATTCTGTGAAAACACTTAGTAGGCATTTCCTTTAAAATCTTGTCCAAATCGGAGTTACGAAAGACGTTAAATAAACATTTTGGGAGGAAAATATAATTATATAAAAGTTATAAAATATCTCCGAATTCACTTTTTCTTTTACCGATTCTTCGAAATCACTTAGTAGGTGTGTCCTTTAAAATTTCGTCCAAACCAAAGTTACGAAAGAAGTTAAATAAAAATTTCGGGAAGAAAATATAATTATATAAAAGTTATAAAATATCTCTGAATTCACTTTTTCTTTTACCGATTCTTCGAAAACACTTAGTAGGCGTGTCCTGTAAAATTTCGTCAAAACAGAAGTTACGAAAGACGTTAAATAAACATTTTGAGAGGAAAATATAATTAAGTAAACATTATAAAACAACAACTTAAAATTCATTTTCCTTTTACTGATTCTTTGAAAACAATTAGTAGGCGTGACCTTTAAAATCTCGTCCAAACCGAAGTTACGAAAGACGTTAAATAAACATTTTGGGAGGAAAATATAATTAAGTAAAAGTTATAAAACAACAACTTAAAATTCATTTTCCTTTTACTGATTCTTTGAAAACAATTAGTAGGCGTGTCCTTTAAAATCTTGTCCAAACCGAAGTTACGAAAGACGTTAAATAAACATTTTGAGAGGAAAATATAATTAAGTAAAAGTTATAAAATATCTCTAAATTCACTTTTTCTTTTACCGATTCTGTGAAAACACTTAGTAGGCATTTCCTTTAAAATCTTGTCCAAATCGGAGTTACGAAAGACGTTAAATAAATATTTTGGGAGGAAAATATAATTATATAAAAGTTATAAAATATTTCCGAATTCACTTTTTCTTTATCGATTCTTCGAAATCACTTAGTAGGCGTGTCCTTTAAAATTTCGTCCAAACCAAAGTTACGAAAGAAGTTAAATAAACATTTCGAGAGGAAAATATAATTATATAAAAGTTATAAAATATCTCTGAATTCACTTTTTCTTTTACCGATTCTTTGAAAACATTTAGTAGGCATGTCCTTTAAAATCTCGTCCAAACCGAAGTTACGAAAGAAGTTAAATAAACATTTCGGGAGGAAAATATAATTATATAAAAGTCATAAAATATCTCTGAATTCACTTTTTCTTTTACTGATTCTTCGAAAACACTTAGTAGGCGTGTCATTTAAAATTTCGTCCAAACCAAAGTTACGAAAGAAGTTAAATAAAAATTTCGGGAGGAAAATATAATTATATAAAAGTTATAAAATATCTCTGAATTCACTTTTTCTTTTACCGATTCTTCGAAAACACTTAGTAGGCGTGTCCTGTAAAATTTCGTCAAAACAGAAGTTACGAAAGACGTTAAATAAACATTTTGAGAGGAAAATATAATTAAGTAAAAGTTATAAAACAACAACTTAAAATTCATTTTCCTTTTATTGATTCTTTGAAAACACTTAGTAGGCGTGTCCTTCAAAATCTCGTCCAAACCGAAGTTACGAAAGACGTTAAATAAACATTTTGGGAGGAAAATATAATTAAGTAAAAGTTATAAAACAACAACTTAAAATTCATTTTCCTTTTACTGATTCTTTGAAAACAATTAGTAGGCGTGTCCTTTAAAATCTTGTCCAAACCGAAGTTACGAAAGACGTTAAATAAACATTTTGAGAGGAAAATATAATTAAGTAAAAGTTATAAAATATCTCTAAATTCACTTTTTCTTTTACCGATTCTGTGAAAACACTTAGTAGGCATTTCCTTTAAAATCTTGTCCAAATCGGAGTTACGAAAGACGTTAAATAAACATTTTGGAAGGAAAATATAATTATATAAAAGTTATAAAATATTTCCGAATTCACTTTTTCTTTATCGATTCTTCGAAATCACTTAGTAGGCGTGTCCTTTAAAATTTCGTCCAAACCAAAGTTACGAAAGAAGTTAAATAAAAATTTCGGGAGGAAAATATAATTATATAAAAGTTATAAAATATCTCTGAATTCACTTTTTCTTTTACCGATTCTTCGAAAACACTTAGTAGGCGTGTCCTGTAAAATTTCGTCAAAACAGAAGTTACGAAAGACGTTAAATAAACATTTTGAGAGGAAAATATAATTAAGTAAAAGTTATAAAACAACAACTTAAAATTCATTTTCCTTTTATTGATTCTTTGAAAACACTTAGTAGGCGTGTCCTTTAAAATCTCGTCCAAACCGAAGTTACGAAAGACGTTAAATAAACATTTTGGGAGGAAAATATAATTAAGTAAAAGTTATAAAACAACAACTTAAAATTCATTTTCCTTTTACTGATTCTTTGAAAACAATTAGTAGGCGTGTCCTTTAAAATCTTGTCCAAACCGAAGTTACGAAAGACGTTAAATAAACATTTTGAGAGGAAAATATAATTAAGTAAAAGTTATAAAATATCTCTAAATTCACTTTTTCTTTTACCGATTCTGTGAAAACACTTAGTAGGCATTTCCTTTAAAATCTTGTCCAAATCGGAGTTACGAAAGACGTCAAATAAATATTTTGGGAGGAAAATATAATTATATAAAAGTTATAAAATATTTCCGAATTCACTTTTTCTTTATCGATTCTTCGAAATCACTTAGTAGGCGTGTCCTTTAAAATTTCGTCCAAACCAAAGTTACGAAAGAAGTTAAATAAACATTTCGAGAGGAAAATATAATTATATAAAAGTTATAAAATATCTCTGAATTCACTTTTTCTTTTACCGATTCTTTGAAAACATTTAGTAGGCATGTCCTTTAAAATCTCGTCCAAACCGAAGTTACGAAAGAAGTTAAATAAACATTTCGGGAGGAAAATATAATTATATAAAAGTCATAAAATATCTCTGAATTCACTTTTTCTTTTACTGATTCTTCGAAAACACTTAGTAGGCGTGTCATTTAAAATTTCGTCCAAACCAAAGTTACGAAAGAAGTTAAATAAAAATTTCGGGAGGAAAATATAATTATATAAAAGTTATAAAATATCTCTGAATTCACTTTTTCTTTTACCGATTCTTCGAAAACACTTAGTAGGCGTGTCCTGTAAAATTTCGTCAAAACAGAAGTTACGAAAGACGTTAAATAAACATTTTGAGAGGAAAATATAATTAAGTAAAAGTTATAAAACAACAACTTAAAATTCATTTTCCTTTTATTGATTCTTTGAAAACACTTAGTAGGCGTGTCCTTCAAAATCTCGTCCAAACCGAAGTTACGAAAGACGTTAAATAAACATTTTGGGAGGAAAATATAATTAAGTAAAAGTTATAAAACAACAACTTAAAATTCATTTTCCTTTTACTGATTCTTTGAAAACAATTAGTAGGCGTGTCCTTTAAAATCTTGTCCAAACCGAAGTTACGAAAGACGTTAAATAAACATTTTGAGAGGAAAATATAATTAAGTAAAAGTTATAAAATATCTCTAAATTCACTTTTTCTTTTACCGATTCTGTGAAAACACTTAGTAGGCATTTCCTTTAAAATCTTGTCCAAATCGGAGTTACGAAAGACGTTAAATAAACATTTTGGGAGGAAAATATAATTATATAAAAGTTATAAAATATTTCCGAATTCACTTTTTCTTTATCGATTCTTCGAAATCACTTAGTAGGCGTGTCCTTTAAAATTTCGTCCAAACCAAAGTTACGAAAGAAGTTAAATAAAAATTTCGGGAGGAAAATATAATTATATAAAAGTTATAAAATATCTCTGAATTCACTTTTTCTTTTACCGATTCTTCGAAAACACTTAGTAGGCGTGTCCTGTAAAATTTCGTCAAAACAGAAGTTACGAAAGACGTTAAATAAACATTTTGAGAGGAAAATATAATTAAGTAAAAGTTATAAAACAACAACTTAAAATTCATTTTCCTTTTATTGATTCTTTGAAAACACTTAGTAGGCGTGTCCTTTAAAATCTCGTCCAAACCGAAGTTACGAAAGACGTTAAATAAACATTTTGGGAGGAAAATATAATTAAGTAAAAGTTATAAAACAACAACTTAAAATTCATTTTCCTTTTACTGATTCTTTGAAAACAATTAGTAGGCGTGTCCTTTAAAATCTTGTCCAAACCGAAGTTACGAAAGACGTTAAATAAACATTTTGAGAGGAAAATATAATTAAGTAAAAGTTATAAAATATCTCTAAATTCACTTTTTCTTTTACCGATTCTGTGAAAACACTTAGTAGGCATTTCCTTTAAAATCTTGTCCAAATCGGAGTTACGAAAGACGTTAAATAAACATTTTGGGAGGAAAATATAATTATATAAAAGTTATAAAATATTTCCGAATTCACTTTTTCTTTATCGATTCTTCGAAATCACTTAGTAGGCGTGTCCTTTAAAATTTCGTCCAAACCAAAGTTACGAAAGAAGTTAAATAAACATTTCGAGAGGAAAATATAATTATATAAAAGTTATAAAATATCTCTGAATTCACTTTTTCTTTTACCGATTCTTTGAAAACATTTAGTAGGCATGTCCTTTAAAATCTCGTCCAAACCGAAGTTACGAAAGAAGTTAAATAAACATTTCGGGAGGAAAATATAATTATATAAAAGTCATAAAATATCTCTGAATTCACTTTTTCTTTTACTGATTCTTCGAAAACACTTAGTAGGCGTGTCATTTAAAATTTCGTCCAAACCAAAGTTACGAAAGAAGTTAAATAAAAATTTCGGGAGGAAAATATAATTATATAAAAGTTATAAAATATCTCTGAATTCACTTTTTCTTTTACCGATTCTTCGAAAACACTTAGTAGGCGTGTCCTGTAAAATTTCGTCAAAACAGAAGTTACGAAAGGCGTTAAATAAACATTTTGAGAGGAAAATATAATTAAGTAAAAGTTATAAAACAACAACTTAAAATTCATTTTCCTTTTATTGATTCTTTGAAAACACTTAGTAGGCGTGTCATTTAAAATTTCGTCCAAACCAAAGTTACGAAAGAAGTTAAATAAATATTTCGGGAGGAAAATATAATTATACAAAAGTTATAAAATATCTCTGAATTCAGTTTTTCTTTTACCAATTCTACGAAAACACTTAGCAGGCCTGTCCTTTAAAATCTCGTCCAAACCGAAGGTACGAAAGACGTTAAATAAACATTTTGAGAGGAAAATATAATTTAGTAAAAGTTATAAAATATATCTGAATTCACTTTTTCTTTTACCGATTCTGTGAAAACACTTAGTAGGCATGTCCTTTAAAATCTCGTCCAAATCGGAGTTACGAAAGACGTTAAATAAACATTTTGAAAGGAAAATAAAATTAAGTAAAAGTTATAAAATATCTCTGAATTCACTTTTTCTTTTACCGATTCTGTGAAAACACTTAGTAGGCGTGTCCTTTAAAATCTCGTCCAAATCGGAGTTACGAAAGACGTTAAATAAACATTTTGAAAGGAAAATATAATTAAGTAAAAGTTATAAAATATGTCTGAATTCACTTTTTCTTTTACCGATTCTATGAAAACACTTAGTAGGCGTGTCTTTTAAAATCTCGTCCAAATCGGAGTTACGAATGACGTTAAATAAACATTCCGGGAGGAAAATATAATTATATAAAAGTTATAAAATATCTTCGAATTCACTTTTTCTTTTACCGATTCTGTGAAAACGCTTAGTAGCATGTCCTTTAAAATCTCGTCCAAATCTGAGGTACAAAAGACGTTAAATAAACATTTTGGGGGGAAAATATAATTAAGTAAAAGTTATAAAATATCTCTGAATTCACTTTTTCTTTTACCGATTCTTCGAAAACACTTAATAGGCATGTCCTTTAAAATTTCGTCCAAACCGAAGTTACGAAAGACGTTAAATAAACATTTTGAGAGGAAAATATAATTAAGTAAAAGTTATAAAATAACAACTTAAAATTCATTTTCCTTTTACTGATTCTTTGAAAACAATTAGTAGGCATGTCCTTTAAAATCTCGTCCAAACCGAAGTTACGAAAGACGTTAAATAAACATTTTGAGAGGAAAATATAATTAAGTAAAAGTTATAAAATATCTCTAAATTCACTTTTTCTTTTACCGATTCTGTGAAAACACTTAGTAGGCATTTCCTTTAAAATCTTGTCCAAATCGGAGTTACGAAAGACGTTAAATAAACATTTTGGGAGGAAAATATAATTATATAAAAGTTATAAAATATCTCTGAATTCACTTTTTCATTTACCGATTCTTCGAAAACACTTAGTAGGCGTGTCCTGTAAAATTTCGTCCAAACAGAAGTTACGAAAGACGTTAAATAAACATTTTGAGAGGAAAATATAATTAAGTAAAAGTTATAAAACAACAACTTAAAATTCATTTTCCTTTTATTGATTCTTTGAAAACACTTAGTAGGCGTGTCCTTTAAAATCTCGTCCAAACCGAAGTTACGAAAGACGTTAAATAAACATTTTGGGAGGAAAATATAATTAAGTAAAAGTTATAAAACAACAACTTAAAATTCATTTTCCTTTTACTGATTCTTTGAAAACAATTAGTAGGCGTGTCCTTTAAAATCTTGTCCAAACCGAAGTTACGAAAGACGTTAAATAAACATTTTGAGAGGAAAATATAATTAAGTAAAAGTTATAAAATATCTCTAAATTCACTTTTTCTTTTACCGATTCTGTGAAAACACTTAGTAGGCATTTCCTTTAAAATCTTGTCCAAATCGGAGTTACGAAAGACGTTAAATAAACATTTTGAGAGGAAAATATAATTAAGTAAAAGTTATAAAATATCTCTGAATTCACTTTTTCTTTTACCGATTCTATGAAAACACTTAGTAGGCGTGTCTTTTAAAATCTCGTCCAAATCGGAGTTACGAAAGACGTTAAATAAACATTCCGGGAGGAAAATATAATTATATAAAAGTTATAAAATATCTCCGAATTGACTTTTTCTTTTACCGATTCTGTGAAAACACTTAGTAGCATGTCCTTTAAAATCTCGTCCAAATCTGAGGTACAAAAGACGTTAAATAAACATTTTGGGGGGAAAATATAATTAAGTAAAAGTTATAAAATATCTCTGAATTCACTTTTTCTTTTACCGATTCTTTGAAAACACTTAGTAGGCATGTCCTTTAAAATTCCGTCCAAACCGAAGTTACGAAAGACGTTAAATAAACATTTTGAGAGGAAAATATAATTAAGTAAACGTTATAAAACAACAACTTAAAATTCATTTTCCTTTTACTGATTCTTTGAAAACAATTAGTAGGCGTGACCTTTAAAATCTCGTCCAAACCGAAGTTACGAAAGACGTTAAATAAACATTTTGGGAGGAAAATATAATTAAGTAAAAGTTATAAAACAACAACTTAAAATTCATTTTCCTTTTACTGATTCTTTGAAAACAATTAGTAGGCGTGTCCTTTAAAATCTTGTCCAAACCGAAGTTACGAAAGACGTTAAATAAACATTTTGAGAGGAAAATATAATTAAGTAAAAGTTATAAAATATCTCTAAATTCACTTTTTCTTTTACCGATTCTGTGAAAACACTTAGTAGGCATTTCCTTTAAAATCTTGTCCAAATCGGAGTTACGAAAGACGTTAAATAAATATTTTGGGAGGAAAATATAATTATATAAAAGTTATAAAATATTTCCGAATTCACTTTTTCTTTATCGATTCTTCGAAATCACTTAGTAGGCGTGTCCTTTAAAATTTCGTCCAAACCAAAGTTACGAAAGAAGTTAAATAAACATTTCGAGAGGAAAATATAATTATATAAAAGTTATAAAATATCTCTGAATTCACTTTTTCTTTTACCGATTCTTTGAAAACATTTAGTAGGCATGTCCTTTAAAATCTCGTCCAAACCGAAGTTACGAAAGAAGTTAAATAAACATTTCGGGAGGAAAATATAATTATATAAAAGTTATAAAATATCTCTGAATTCACTTTTTCTTTTACTGATTCTTCGAAAACACTTAGTAGGCGTGTCATTTAAAATTTCGTCCAAACCAAAGTTACGAAAGAAGTTAAATAAAAATTTCGGGAGGAAAATATAATTATATAAAAGTTATAAAATATCTCTGAATTCACTTTTTCTTTTACCGATTCTTCGAAAACACTTAGTAGGCGTGTCCTGTAAAATTTCGTCAAAACAGAAGTTACGAAAGACGTTAAATAAACATTTTGAGAGGAAAATATAATTAAGTAAAAGTTATAAAACAACAACTTAAAATTCATTTTCCTTTTATTGATTCTTTGAAAACACTTAGTAGGCGTGTCCTTCAAAATCTCGTCCAAACCGAAGTTACGAAAGACGTTAAAAAAACATTTTGGGAGGAAAATATAATTAAGTAAAAGTTATAAAACAACAACTTAAAATTCATTTTCCTTTTACTGATTCTTTGAAAACAATTAGTAGGCGTGTCCTTTAAAATCTTGTCCAAACCGAAGTTACGAAAGACGTTAAATAAACATTTTGAGAGGAAAATATAATTAAGTAAAAGTTATAAAATATCTCTAAATTCACTTTTTCTTTTACCGATTCTGTGAAAACACTTAGTAGGCATTTCCTTTAAAATCTTGTCCAAATCGGAGTTACGAAAGACGTTAAATAAACATTTTGGGAGGAAAATATAATTATATAAAAGTTATAAAATATCTCTGAATTCACTTTTTCTTTTACCGATTCTTCGAAAACACTTAGTAGGCGTGTCCTGTAAAATTTCGTCAAAACAGAAGTTACGAAAGACGTTAAATAAACATTTTGAGAGGAAAATATAATTAAGTAAAAGTTATAAAACAACAACTTAAAATTCATTTTCCTTTTATTGATTCTTTGAAAACACTTAGTAGGCGTGTCCTTTAAAATCTCGTCCAAACCGAAGTTACGAAAGACGTTAAATAAACATTTTGGGAGGAAAATATAATTAAGTAAAAGTTATAAAACAACAACTTAAAATTCATTTTCCTTTTACTGATTCTTTGAAAACAATTAGTAGGCGTGTCCTTTAAAATCTTGTCCAAACCGAAGTTACGAAAGACGTTAAATAAACATTTTGAGAGGAAAATATAATTAAGTAAAAGTTATAAAATATCTCTAAATTCACTTTTTCTTTTACCGATTCTGTGAAAACACTTAGTAGGCATTTCCTTTAAAATCTTGTCCAAATCGGAGTTACGAAAGACGTTAAATAAACATTTTGGGAGGAAAATATAATTATATAAAAGTTATAAAATATTTCCGAATTCACTTTTTCTTTATCGATTCTTCGAAATCACTTAGTAGGCGTGTCCTTTAAAATTTCGTCCAAACCAAAGTTACGAAAGAAGTTATATAAAAATTTCGGGAGGAAAATATAATTATATAAAAGTTATAAAATATCTCTGAATTCACTTTTTCTTTTACCGATTCTTCGAAAACACTTAGTAGGCGTGTCCTGTAAAATTTCGTCAAAACAGAAGTTACGAAAGACGTTAAATAAACATTTTGAGAGGAAAATATAATTAAGTAAAAGTTATAAAACAACAACTTAAAATTCATTTTCCTTTTATTGATTCTTTGAAAACACTTAGTAGGCGTGTCCTTTAAAATCTCGTCCAAACCGAAGTTACGAAAGACGTTAAATAAACATTTTGGGAGGAAAATATAATTAAGTAAAAGTTATAAAACAACAACTTAAAATTCATTTTCCTTTTACTGATTCTTTGAAAACAATTAGTAGGCGTGTCCTTTAAAATCTTGTCCAAACCGAAGTTACGAAAGACGTTAAATAAACATTTTGAGAGGAAAATATAATTAAGTAAAAGTTATAAAATATCTCTAAATTCACTTTTTCTTTTACCGATTCTGTGAAAACACTTAGTAGGCATTTCCTTTAAAATCTTGTCCAAATCGGAGTTACGAAAGACGTTAAATAAACATTTTGGGAGGAAAATATAATTATATAAAAGTTATAAAATATTTCCGAATTCACTTTTTCTTTATCGATTCTTCGAAATCACTTAGTAGGCGTGTCCTTTAAAATTTCGTCCAAACCAAAGTTACGAAAGAAGTTAAATAAACATTTCGAGAGGAAAATATAATTATATAAAAGTTATAAAATATCTCTGAATTCACTTTTTCTTTTACCGATTCTTTGAAAACATTTAGTAGGCATGTCCTTTAAAATCTCGTCCAAACCGAATTTACGAAAGAAGTTAAATAAACATTTCGGGAGGAAAATATAATTATATAAAAGTCATAAAATATCTCTGAATTCACTTTTTCTTTTACTGATTCTTCGAAAACACTTAGTAGGCGTGTCATTTAAAATTTCGTCCAAACCAAAGTTACGAAAGAAGTTAAATAAATATTTCGGGAGGAAAATATAATTATATAAAAGTTATAAAATATCTCTGAATTCAGTTTTTCTTTTACCAATTCTACGAAAACACTTAGCAGGCCTGTCCTTTAAAATCTCGTCCAAACCGAAGGTACGAAAGACGTTAAATAAACATTTTGAGAGGAAAATATAATTTAGTAAAAGTTATAAAATATATCTGAATTCACTTTTTCTTTTACCGATTCTGTGAAAACACTTAGTAGGCATGTCCTTTAAAATCTCGTCCAAATCGGAGTTACGAAAGACGTTAAATAAACATTTTGGGAGGAAAATATAATTAAGTAAAAGTTATAAAACAACAACTTAAAATTCATTTTCCTTTTACTGATTCTTTGAAAACAATTAGTAGGCGTGTCCTTTAAAATCTTGTCCAAACCGAAGTTACGAAAGACGTTAAATAAACATTTTGAGAGGAAAATATAATTAAGTAAAAGTTATAAAATATCTCTAAATTCACTTTTTCTTTTACCGATTCTGTGAAAACACTTAGTAGGCATTTCCTTTAAAATCTTGTCCAAATCGGAGTTACGAAAGACGTTAAATAAACATTTTGGGAGGAAAATATAATTATATAAAAGTTATAAAATATCTCTGAATTCACTTTTTCTTTTACCGATTCTTCGAAAACACTTAGTAGGCGTGTCCTGTAAAATTTCGTCAAAACAGAAGTTACGAAAGACGTTAAATAAACATTTTGAGAGGAAAATATAATTAAGTAAAAGTTATAAAACAACAACTTAAAATTCATTTTCCTTTTATTGATTCTTTGAAAACACTTAGTAGGCGTGTCCTTTAAAATCTCGTCCAAACCGAAGTTACGAAAGACGTTAAATAAACATTTTGGGAGGAAAATATAATTAAGTAAAAGTTATAAAACAACAACTTAAAATTCATTTTCCTTTTACTGATTCTTTGAAAACAATTAGTAGGCGTGTCCTTTAAAATCTTGTCCAAACCGAAGTTACGAAAGACGTTAAATAAACATTTTGAGAGGAAAATATAATTAAGTAAAAGTTATAAAATATCTCTAAATTCACTTTTTCTTTTACCGATTCTGTGAAAACACTTAGTAGGCATTTCCTTTAAAATCTTGTCCAAATCGGAGTTACGAAAGACGTTAAATAAACATTTTGGGAGGAAAATATAATTATATAAAAGTTATAAAATATTTCCGAATTCACTTTTTCTTTATCGATTCTTCGAAATCACTTAGTAGGCGTGTCCTTTAAAATTTCGTCCAAACCAAAGTTACGAAAGAAGTTAAATAAAAATTTCGGGAGGAAAATATAATTATATAAAAGTTATAAAATATCTCTGAATTCACTTTTTCTTTTACCGATTCTTCGAAAACACTTAGTAGGCGTGTCCTGTAAAATTTCGTCAAAACAGAAGTTACGAAAGACGTTAAATAAACATTTTGAGAGGAAAATATAATTAAGTAAAAGTTATAAAACAACAACTTAAAATTCATTTTCCTTTTATTGATTCTTTGAAAACACTTAGTAGGCGTGTCCTTTAAAATCTCGTCCAAACCGAAGTTACGAAAGACGTTAAATAAACATTTTGGGAGGAAAATATAATTAAGTAAAAGTTATAAAACAACAACTTAAAATTCATTTTCCTTTTACTGATTCTTTGAAAACAATTAGTAGGCGTGTCCTTTAAAATCTTGTCCAAACCGAAGTTACGAAAGACGTTAAATAAACATTTTGAGAGGAAAATATAATTAAGTAAAAGTTATAAAATATCTCTAAATTCACTTTTTCTTTTACCGATTCTGTGAAAACACTTAGTAGGCATTTCCTTTAAAATCTTGTCCAAATCGGAGTTACGAAAGACGTTAAATAAACATTTTGGGAGGAAAATATAATTATATAAAAGTTATAAAATATTTCCGAATTCACTTTTTCTTTATCGATTCTTCGAAATCACTTAGTAGGCGTGTCCTTTAAAATTTCGTCCAAACCAAAGTTACGAAAGAAGTTAAATAAACATTTCGAGAGGAAAATATAATTATATAAAAGTTATAAAATATCTCTGAATTCACTTTTTCTTTTACCGATTCTTTGAAAACATTTAGTAGGCATGTCCTTTAAAATCTCGTCCAAACCGAAGTTACGAAAGAAGTTAAATAAACATTTCGGGAGGAAAATATAATTATATAAAAGTCATAAAATATCTCTGAATTCACTTTTTCTTTTACTGATTCTTCGAAAACACTTAGTAGGCGTGTCATTTAAAATTTCGTCCAAACCAAAGTTACGAAAGAAGTTAAATAAATATTTCGGGAGGAAAATATAATTATATAAAAGTTATAAAATATCTCTGAATTCAGTTTTTCTTTTACCAATTCTACGAAAACACTTAGCAGGCCTGTCCTTTAAAATCTCGTCCAAACCGAAGGTACGAAAGACGTTAAATAAACATTTTGAGAGGAAAATATAATTTAGTAAAAGTTATAAAATATATCTGAATTCACTTTTTCTTTTACCGATTCTGTGAAAACACTTAGTAGGCATGTCCTTTAAAATCTCGTCCAAATCGGAGTTACGAAAGACGTTAAATAAACATTTTGAAAGGGAAATAAAATTAAGTAAAAGTTATAAAATATCTCTGAATTCACTTTTTCTTTTACCGATTCTGTGAAAACACTTAGTAGGCGTGTCCTTTAAAATCTCGTCCAAATCGGAGTTACGAAAGACGTTAAATAAACATTTTGAAAGGAAAATATAATTAAGTAAAAGTTATAAAATATCTCTGAATTCACTTTTTCTTTTACCGATTCTATGAAAACACTTAGTAGGCGTGTCTTTTAAAATCTCGTCCAAATCGGAGTTACGAATGACGTTAAATAAACATTCCGGGAGGAAAATATAATTATATAAAAGTTATAAAATATCTTCGAATTCACTTTTTCTTTTACCGATTCTGTGAAAACACTTAGTAGCATGTCCTTTAAAATCTCGTCCAAATCTGAGGTACAAAAGACGTTAAATAAACATTTTGGGGGGAAAATATAATTAAGTAAAAGTTATAAAATATCTCTGAATTCACTTTTTCTTTTACCGATTCTTCGAAAACACTTAATAGGCATGTCCTTTAAAATTTCGTCCAAACCGAAGTTACGAAAGACGTTAAATAAACATTTTGAGAGGAAAATATAATTAAGTAAAAGTTATAAAATAACAACTTAAAATTCATTTTCCTTTTACTGATTCTTTGAAAACAATTAATAGGCATGTCCTTTAAAATCTCGTCCAAACCGAAGTTACGAAAGACGTTAAATAAACATTTTGAGAGGAAAATATAATTAAGTAAAAGTTATAAAATATCTCTAAATTCACTTTTTCTTTTACCGATTCTGTGAAAACACTTAGTAGGCATTTCCTTTAAAATCTTGTCCAAATCGGAGTTACGAAAGACGTTAAATAAACATTTTGGGAGGAAAATATAATTATATAAAAGTTATAAAATATCTCTGAATTCACTTTTTCTTTTACCGATTCTTCGAAAACACTTAGTAGGCGTGTCCTGTAAAATTTCGTCAAAACAGAAGTTACGAAAGACGTTAAATAAACATTTTGAGAGGAAAATATAATTAAGTAAAAGTTATAAAACAACAACTTAAAATTCATTTTCCTTTTATTGATTCTTTGAAAACACTTAGTAGGCGTGTCCTTTAAAATCTCGTCCAAACCGAAGTTACGAAAGACGTTAAATAAACATTTTGGGAGGAAAATATAATTAAGTAAAAGTTATAAAACAACAACTTAAAATTCATTTTCCTTTTACTGATTCTTTGAAAACAATTAGTAGGCGTGTCCTTTAAAATCTTGTCCAAACCGAAGTTACGAAAGACGTTAAATAAACATTTTGAGAGGAAAATATAATTAAGTAAAAGTTATAAAATATCTCTAAATTCACTTTTTCTTTTACCGATTCTGTGAAAACACTTAGTAGGCATTTCCTTTAAAATCTTGTCCAAATCGGAGTTACGAAAGACGTTAAATAAACATTTTGGGAGGAAAATATAATTATATAAAAGTTATAAAATATTTCCGAATTCACTTTTTCTTTATCGATTCTTCGAAATCACTTAGTAGGCGTGTCCTTTAAAATTTCGTCCAAACCAAAGTTACGAAAGAAGTTAAATAAACATTTCGAGAGGAAAATATAATTATATAAAAGTTATAAAATATCTCTGAATTCACTTTTTCTTTTACCGATTCTTTGAAAACATTTAGTAGGCATGTCCTTTAAAATCTCGTCCAAACCGAAGTTACGAAAGAAGTTAAATAAACATTTCGGGAGGAAAATATAATTATATAAAAGTCATAAAATATCTCTGAATTCACTTTTTCTTTTACTGATTCTTCGAAAACACTTAGTAGGCGTGTCATTTAAAATTTCGTCCAAACCAAAGTTACGAAAGAAGTTAAATAAATATTTCGGGAGGAAAATATAATTATATAAAAGTTATAAAATATCTCTGAATTCAGTTTTTCTTTTACCAATTCTACGAAAACACTTAGCAGGCCTGTCCTTTAAAATCTCGTCCAAACCGAAGGTACGAAAGACGTTAAATAAACATTTTGAGAGGAAAATATAATTTAGTAAAAGTTATAAAATATATCTGAATTCACTTTTTCTTTTACCGATTCTGTGAAAACACTTAGTAGGCATGTCCTTTAAAATCTCGTCCAAATCGGAGTTACGAAAGACGTTAAATAAACATTTTGGGAGGAAAATATAATTAAGTAAAAGTTATAAAACAACAACTTAAAATTCATTTTCCTTTTACTGATTCTTTGAAAACAATTAGTAGGCGTGTCCTTTAAAATCTTGTCCAAACCGAAGTTACGAAAGACGTTAAATAAACATTTTGAGAGGAAAATATAATTAAGTAAAAGTTATAAAATATCTCTAAATTCACTTTTTCTTTTACCGATTCTGTGAAAACACTTAGTAGGCATTTCCTTTAAAATCTTGTCCAAATCGGAGTTACGAAAGACGTTAAATAAACATTTTGGGAGGAAAATATAATTATATAAAAGTTATAAAATATCTCTGAATTCACTTTTTCTTTTACCGATTCTTCGAAAACACTTAGTAGGCGTGTCCTGTAAAATTTCGTCAAAACAGAAGTTACGAAAGACGTTAAATAAACATTTTGAGAGGAAAATATAATTAAGTAAAAGTTATAAAACAACAACTTAAAATTCATTTTCCTTTTATTGATTCTTTGAAAACACTTAGTAGGCGTGTCCTTTAAAATCTCGTCCAAACCGAAGTTACGAAAGACGTTAAATAAACATTTTGGGAGGAAAATATAATTAAGTAAAAGTTATAAAACAACAACTTAAAATTCATTTTCCTTTTACTGATTCTTTGAAAACAATTAGTAGGCGTGTCCTTTAAAATCTTGTCCAAACCGAAGTTACGAAAGACGTTAAATAAACATTTTGAGAGGAAAATATAATTAAGTAAAAGTTATAAAATATCTCTAAATTCACTTTTTCTTTTACCGATTCTGTGAAAACACTTAGTAGGCATTTCCTTTAAAATCTTGTCCAAATCGGAGTTACGAAAGACGTTAAATAAACATTTTGGGAGGAAAATATAATTATATAAAAGTTATAAAATATTTCCGAATTCACTTTTTCTTTATCGATTCTTCGAAATCACTTAGTAGGCGTGTCCTTTAAAATTTCATCCAAACCAAAGTTACGAAAGAAGTTAAATAAAAATTTCGGGAGGAAAATATAATTATATAAAAGTTATAAAATATCTCTGAATTCACTTTTTCTTTTACCGATTCTTCGAAAACACTTAGTAGGCGTGTCCTGTAAAATTTCATCAAAACAGAAGTTACGAAAGACGTTAAATAAACATTTTGAGAGGAAAATATAATTAAGTAAAAGTTATAAAACAACAACTTAAAATTCATTTTCCTTTTATTGATTCTTTGAAAACACTTAGTAGGCGTGTCCTTTAAAATCTCGTCCAAACCGAAGTTACGAAAGACGTTAAATAAACATTTTGGGAGGAAAATATAATTAAGTAAAAGTTATAAAACAACAACTTAAAATTCATTTTCCTTTTACTGATTCTTTGAAAACAATTAGTAGGCGTGTCCTTTAAAATCTTGTCCAAACCGAAGTTACGAAAGACGTTAAATAAACATTTTGAGAGGAAAATATAATTAAGTAAAAGTTATAAAATATCTCTAAATTCACTTTTTCTTTTACCGATTCTGTGAAAACACTTAGTAGGCATTTCCTTTAAAATCTTGTCCAAATCGGAGTTACGAAAGACGTTAAATAAACATTTTGGGAGGAAAATATAATTATATAAAAGTTATAAAATATTTCCGAATTCACTTTTTCTTTATCGATTCTTCGAAATCACTTAGTAGGCGTGTCCTTTAAAATTTCGTCCAAACCAAAGTTACGAAAGAAGTTAAATAAACATTTCGAGAGGAAAATATAATTATATAAAAGTTATAAAATATCTCTGAATTCACTTTTTCTTTTACCGATTCTTTGAAAACATTTAGTAGGCATGTCCTTTAAAATCTCGTCCAAACCGAAGTTACGAAAGAAGTTAAATAAACATTTCGGGAGGAAAATATAATTATATAAAAGTCATAAAATATCTCTGAATTCACTTTTTCTTTTACTGATTCTTCGAAAACACTTAGTAGGCGTGTCATTTAAAATTTCGTCCAAACCAAAGTTACGAAAGAAGTTAAATAAATATTTCGGGAGGAAAATATAATTATATAAAAGTTATAAAATATCTCTGAATTCAGTTTTTCTTTTACCAATTCTACGAAAACACTTAGCAGGCCTGTCCTTTAAAATCTCGTCCAAACCGAAGGTACGAAAGACGTTAAATAAACATTTTGAGAGGAAAATATAATTTAGTAAAAGTTATAAAATATATCTGAATTCACTTTTTCTTTTACCGATTCTGTGAAAACACTTAGTAGGCATGTCCTTTAAAATCTCGTCCAAATCGGAGTTACGAAAGACGTTAAATAAACATTTTGAAAGGGAAATAAAATTAAGTAAAAGTTATAAAATATCTCTGAATTCACTTTTTCTTTTACCGATTCTGTGAAAACACTTAGTAGGCGTGTCCTTTAAAATCTCGTCCAAATCGGAGTTACGAAAGACGTTAAATAAACATTTTGAAAGGAAAATATAATTAAGTAAAAGTTATAAAATATCTCTGAATTCACTTTTTCTTTTACCGATTCTATGAAAACACTTAGTAGGCGTGTCTTTTAAAATCTCGTCCAAATCGGAGTTACGAATGACGTTAAATAAACATTCCGGGAGGAAAATATAATTATATAAAAGTTATAAAATATCTTCGAATTCACTTTTTCTTTTACCGATTCTGTGAAAACACTTAGTAGCATGTCCTTTAAAATCTCGTCCAAATCTGAGGTACAAAAGACGTTAAATAAACATTTTGGGGGGAAAATATAATTAAGTAAAAGTTATAAAATATCTCTGAATTCACTTTTTCTTTTACCGATTCTTCGAAAACACTTAATAGGCATGTCCTTTAAAATTTCGTCCAAACCGAAGTTACGAAAGACGTTAAATAAACATTTTGAGAGGAAAATATAATTAAGTAAAAGTTATAAAATAACAACTTAAAATTCATTTTCCTTTTACTGATTCTTTGAAAACAATTAATAGGCATGTCCTTTAAAATCTCGTCCAAACCGAAGTTACGAAAGACGTTAAATAAACATTTTGAGAGGAAAATATAATTAAGTAAAAGTTATAAAATATCTCTAAATTCACTTTTTCTTTTACCGATTCTGTGAAAACACTTAGTAGGCATTTCCTTTAAAATCTTGTCCAAATCGGAGTTACGAAAGACGTTAAATAAACATTTTGGGAGGAAAATATAATTATATAAAAGTTATAAAATATCTCTGAATTCACTTTTTCTTTTACCGATTCTTCGAAAACACTTAGTAGGCGTGTCCTGTAAAATTTCGTCAAAACAGAAGTTACGAAAGACGTTAAATAAACATTTTGAGAGGAAAATATAATTAAGTAAAAGTTATAAAACAACAACTTAAAATTCATTTTCCTTTTATTGATTCTTTGAAAACACTTAGTAGGCGTGTCCTTTAAAATCTCGTCCAAACCGAAGTTACGAAAGACGTTAAATAAACATTTTGGGAGGAAAATATAATTAAGTAAAAGTTATAAAACAACAACTTAAAATTCATTTTCCTTTTACTGATTCTTTGAAAACAATTAGTAGGCGTGTCCTTTAAAATCTTGTCCAAACCGAAGTTACGAAAGACGTTAAATAAACATTTTGAGAGGAAAATATAATTAAGTAAAAGTTATAAAATATCTCTAAATTCACTTTTTCTTTTACCGATTCTGTGAAAACACTTAGTAGGCATTTCCTTTAAAATCTTGTCCAAATCGGAGTTACGAAAGACGTTAAATAAACATTTTGGGAGGAAAATATAATTATATAAAAGTTATAAAATATTTCCGAATTCACTTTTTCTTTATCGATTCTTCGAAATCACTTAGTAGGCGTGTCCTTTAAAATTTCGTCCAAACCAAAGTTACGAAAGAAGTTAAATAAAAATTTCGGGAGGAAAATATAATTATATAAAAGTTATAAAATATCTCTGAATTCACTTTTTCTTTTACCGATTCTTCGAAAACACTTAGTAGGCGTGTCCTGTAAAATTTCGTCAAAACAGAAGTTACGAAAGACGTTAAATAAACATTTTGAGAGGAAAATATAATTAAGTAAAAGTTATAAAACAACAACTTAAAATTCATTTTCCTTTTATTGATTCTTTGAAAACACTTAGTAGGCGTGTCCTTTAAAATCTCGTCCAAACCGAAGTTACGAAAGACGTTAAATAAACATTTTGGGAGGAAAATATAATTAAGTAAAAGTTATAAAACAACAACTTAAAATTCATTTTCCTTTTACTGATTCTTTGAAAACAATTAGTAGGCGTGTCCTTTAAAATCTTGTCCAAACCGAAGTTACGAAAGACGTTAAATAAACATTTTGAGAGGAAAATATAATTAAGTAAAAGTTATAAAATATCTCTAAATTCACTTTTTCTTTTACCGATTCTGTGAAAACACTTAGTAGGCATTTCCTTTAAAATCTTGTCCAAATCGGAGTTACGAAAGACGTTAAATTAACATTTTGGGAGGAAAATATAATTATATAAAAGTTATAAAATATTTCCGAATTCACTTTTTCTTTATCGATTCTTCGAAATCACTTAGTAGGCGTGTCCTTTAAAATTTCGTCCAAACCAAAGTTACGAAAGAAGTTAAATAAACATTTCGAGAGGAAAATATAATTATATAAAAGTTATAAAATATCTCTGAATTCACTTTTTCTTTTACCGATTCTTTGAAAACATTTAGTAGGCATGTCCTTTAAAATCTCGTCCAAACCGAAGTTACGAAAGAAGTTAAATAAACATTTCGGGAGGAAAATATAATTATATAAAAGTCATTAAATATCTCTGAATTCACTTTTTCTTTTACTGATTCTTCGAAAACACTTAGTAGGCGTGTCATTTAAAATTTCGTCCAAACCAAAGTTACGAAAGAAGTTAAATAAATATTTCGGGAGGAAAATATAATTATATAAAAGTTATAAAATATCTCTGAATTCACTTTTTCTTTTACCAATTCTACGAAAACACTTAGCAGGCCTGTCCTTTAAAATCTCGACAAACCGAAGGTACGAAAGACGTTAAATAAACATTTTGAGAGGAAAATATAATTTAGTAAAAGTTATGAAATATATCTGAATTCAATTTTTCTTTTACCGATTCTGTGAAAACACTTAGTAGGCATGTCCTTTAAAATCTCGTCCAAATCGGAGTTACGAAAGACGTTAAATAAACATTTTGAAAGGAAAATAAAATTAAGTAAAAGTTATAAAATATCTCTGAATTCACTTTTTCTTTTACCGATTCTGTGAAAACACTTAGTAGGCGTGTCCTTTAAAATCTCGTCCAAATCGGAGTTACGAAAGACGTTAAATAAACATTTTGAAAGGAAAATATAATTAAGTAAAAGTTATAAAATATCTCTGAATTCATTTTTTCTTTTACCGATTCTATGAAAACACTTAGTAGGCGTGTCTTTTAAAATCTCGTCCAAATCGGAGTTACGAATGACGTTAAATAAACATTCCGGGAGGAAAATATAATTATATAAAAGTTATAAAATATCTTCGAGTTCACTTTTTCTTTTACCGATTCTGTGAAAACACTTAGTAGCATGTCCTTTAAAATCTCGTCCAAATCTGAGGTACAAAAGACGTTAAATAAACATTTTGGGGGGAAAATATAATTAAGTAAAAGTTATAAAATATCTCTGAATTCACTTTTTCTTTTACCGATTCTTCGAAAACACTTAATAGGCATGTCCTTTAAAATTTCGTCCAAACCGAAGTTACGAAAGACGTTAAATAAACATTTTGAGAGGAAAATATAATTAAGTAAAAGTTATAAAACAACAACTTAAAATTCATTTTCCTTTTACTGATTCTTTGAAAACAATTAGTAGGCGTGTCCTTTAAAATCTCGTCCAAACCGAAGTTACGAAAGATGTTAAATAAACATTTTGAGAGGAAAATATAATTAAGTAAAAGTTATAAAATATCTCGAAATTCACTTTTTCTTTTACCGATTCTGTGAAAACACTTAGTAGGCATTTCCTTTAAAATCTTGTCCAAATCGGAGTTACGAAAGACCTTAAATAAACATTTTGGGAGGAAAATATAATTATATAAAAGTTATAAAATATCTCCGAATTCACTTTTTCTTTTACCGATTCTTCGAAATCACTTAGTAGGTGTGTCCTTTAAAATTTCGTCCAAACCAAAGTTACGAAAGAAGTTAAATAAAAATTTCGGGAGGAAAATATAATTATATAAAAGTTATAAAATATCTCTGAATTCACTTTTTCTTTTACCGATTCTTCGAAAACACTTAGTAGGCGTGTCCTGTAAAATTTCGTCAATACAGAAGTTACGAAAGACGTTAAATAAACATTTTGAGAGGAAAATATAATTAAGTAAAAGTTATAAAACAACAACTTAAAATTCATTTTCCTTTTAATGATTCTTTGAAAACACTTAGTAGGCGTGTCCTTTAAAATCTTGTCCAAACCGAAGTTACGAAAAACGTTAAATAAACATTTTGGGAGGAAAATATAATTAAGTAAAAGTTATAAAACAACAACTTAAAATTCATTTTCCTTTTATTGATTCTTTGAAAACACTTAGTAGGCGTGTCCTTTAAAATCTCGTCCAAACCGAAGTTACGAAAGACGTTAAATAAACATTTTGGGAGGAAAATATAATTAAGTAAAAGTTATAAAACAACAACTTAAAATTCATTTTCCTTTTACTGATTCTTTGAAAACAATTAGTAGGCGTGTCCTTTAAAATCTTGTCCAAACCGAAGTTACGAAAGACGTTAAATAAACATTTTGAGAGGAAAATATAATTAAGTAAAAGTTATAAAATATCTCTAAATTCACTTTTTCTTTTACCGATTCAGTGAAAACACTTAGTAGGCATTTCCTTTAAAATCTTGTCCAAATCGGAGTTACGAAAGACGTTAAATAAACATTTTGGGAGGAAAATATAATTATATAAAAGTTATAAAATATTTCCGAATTCACTTTTTCTTTATCGATTCTTCGAAATCACTTAGTAGGCGTGTCCTTTAAAATTTCGTCCAAACCAAAGTTACGAAAGAAGTAAAATAAACATTTCGAGAGGAAAATATAATTATATAAAAGTTATAAAATATCTCTGAATTCACTTTTTCTTTTACCGATTCTTTGAAAACATTTAGTAGGCATGTCCTTTAAAATCTCGTCCAAACCGAAGTTACGAAAGAAGTTAAATAAACATTTCGGGAGGAAAATATAATTATATAAAAGTCATAAAATATCTCTGAATTCAATTTTTCTTTTACTGATTCTTCGAAAACACTTAGTAGGCGTGTCATTTAAAATTTCGTCCAAACCAAAGTTACGAAAGAAGTTAAATAAATATTTCGGGAGGAAAATATAATTATATAAAAGTTATAAAATATCTCTGAATTCACTTTTTCTTTTACCAATTCTACGAAAACACTTAGCAGGCCTGTCCTTTAAAATCTCGTCCAAACCGAAGGTACGAAAGACGTTAAATAAATATTTTGAGAGGAAAATATAATTAAGTAAAAGTTATAAAATATATCTGAATTCACTTTTTCTTTTACCGATTCCGTGAAAACACTTAGTAGGCATGTCCTTTAAAATCTCGTCCAAATCGGAGTTACGAAAGATGTTAAATAAACATTTTGAAAGGAAAATATAATTATGTAAAAGTTATAAAATATCTCTGAATTCACTTTTTCTTTTACCGATTCTATGAAAACACTTAGTAGGCGTGTCTTTTAAAATCTCGTCCAAATCGGAGTTACGAAAGACGTTAAATAAACATTTCGGGAGGAAAATATAATTTTATAAAAGTTATAAAATATCTCCGAATTCACTTTTTCTTTTACCGATTCTGTGAAAACACTTAGTAGCATGTCCTTTAAAATCTCGTCCAAATCGGAGTTACGAAAGACGTTAAATAAACATTTTGAAAGGAACATATAATTAAGTAAAAGTTATAAAATATCTCTGAATTCATTTTTTCTTTTACCGATTCTTCGAAAACACTTAGTAGGCGTGTCCTGTAAAATTTCGTCCAAACAGAAGTTACGAAAGACGTTAAATAAACATTTTGAGAGGAAAATATAATTAAGTAAAAGTTATAAAACAACAACTTAAAATTCATTTTCCTTTTATTGATTCTTTGAAAACACTTAGTAGGCGTGTCCTTTAAAATCTCGTCCAAACCTAAGTTACGAAAGACGTTAAATAAACATTTTGAGAGGAAAATATAATTAAGTAAAAGTTATAAAACAACAACTTAAAATTCATTTTCCTTTTACTGATTCCTTGAAAACAATTAGTAGGCGTGTCCTTTAAAATCTTGTCCAAACCGAAGTTACGAAAGACGTTAAATAAACATTTTGAGAGGAAAATATAATTAAGTAAAAGTTATAAAATATCTCTAAATTCACTTTTTCTTTTACCGATTCTGTGAAAACACTTAGTAGGCATTTCCTTTAAAATCTTGTCCAAATCGGAGTTACGAAAGACGTTAAATAAACATTTTGGGAGGAAAATATAATTATATAAAAGTTATAAAATATTTCCGAATTCACTTTTTCTTTATCGATTCTTCGAAATCACTTAGTAGGCGTGTCCTTTAAAATTTCGTCCAAACCAAAGTTACGAAAGAAGTTAAATAAACATTTCGAGAGGAAAATATAATTATATAAAAGTTATAAAATATCTCTGAATTCACTTTTTCTTTTACCGATTCTTTGAAAACATTTAGTAGGCATGTCCTTTAAAATCTCGTCCAAACCGAAGTTACGAAAGAAGTTAAATAAACATTTCGGGAGGAAATATAATTATATAAAAGTCATAAAATATCTCTGAATTCACTTTTTCTTTTACTGATTCTTCGAAAACACTTAGTAGGCGTGTCATTTAAAATTTCGTCCAAACCAAAGTTACGAAAGAAGTTAAATAAAAATTTCGGGAGGAAAATATAATTATATAAAAGTTATAAAATATCTCTGAATTCACTTTTTCTTTTACCGATTCTTCGAAAACACTTAGTAGGCGTGTCCTGTAAAATTTCGTCAAAACAGAAGTTACGAAAGACGTTAAATAAACATTTTGAGAGGAAAATATAATTAAGTAAAAGTTATAAAACAACAACTTAAAATTCATTTTCCTTTTATTGATTCTTTGAAAACACTTAGTAGGCGTGTCCTTTAAAATTTCGTACAAACCGAAGTTACGAAAGACGTTAAATAAACATTTTGAGAGGAAAATATAATTAAGTAAAAGTTATAAAACAACAACTTAAAATTCATTTTCCTTTTACTGATTCTTTGAAAACAATTAGTAGGCGTGTCCTTTAAAATCTCGTCCAAACCGAAGTTACGAAAGACGTTAAATAAACATTTTGAGAGGAAAATATAATTAAGTAAAAGTTATAAAATATCTCTAAATTCACTTTTTCTTTTACCGATTCTGTGAAAACACTTAGTAGGCATTTCCTTTAAAATCTTGTCCAAATCGGAGTTACGAAAGACGTTAAATAAACATTTTGGGAGGAAAATATAATTATATAAAAGTTATAAAATATCTCCGAATTCACTTTTTCTTTTACCGATTCTTCGAAATCACTTAGTAGGTGTGTCCTTTAAAATTTCGTCCAAACCAAAGTTACGAAAGAAGTTAAATAAAAATTTCGGGAGGAAAATATAATTATATAAAAGTTATAAAATATCTCTGAATTCACTTTTTCTTTTACCGATTCTTCGAAAACACTTAGTAGGCGTGTCCTGTAAAATTTCGTCAAAACAGAAGTTACGAAAGACGTTAAATAAACATTTTGAGAGGAAAATATAATTAAGTAAAAGTTATAAAACAACAACTTAAAATTCATTTTCCTTTTAATGATTCTTTGAAAACACTTAGTAGGCGTGTCCTTTAAAATCTCGTCCAAACCGAAGTTACGAAAGACGTTAAATAAACATTTTGGGAGGAAAATATAATTAAGTAAAAGTTATAAAACAACAACTTAAAATTCATTTTCCTTTTATTGATTCTTTGAAAACACTTAGTAGGCGTGTCCTTTAAAATCTCGTCCAAACCGAAGTTACGAAAGACGTTAAATAAACATTTTGGGAGGAAAATATAATTAAGTAAAAGTTATAAAACAACAACTTAAAATTCATTTTCCTTTTAATGATTCTTTGAAAACACTTAGTAGGCGTGTCCTTTAAAATCTCGTCCAAACCGAAGTTACGAAAGACGTTAAATAAACATTTTGGGAGGAAAATATAATTAAGTAAAAGTTATAAAACAACAACTTAAAATTCATTTTCCTTTTATTGATTCTTTGAAAACACTTAGTAGGCATGTCCTTTAAAATCTCGTCCAAACCGAAGTTACGAAAGAAGTTAAATAAACATTTCGGGAGGAAAATATAATTATATAAAAGTCATAAAATATCTCTGAATTCACTTTTTCTTTTACTGATTCTTCGAAAACACTTAGTAGGCGTGTCATTTAAAATTTCGTCCAAACCAAAGTTACGAAAGAAGTTAAATAAAAATTTCGGGAGGAAAATATAATTATATAAAAGTTATAAAATATCTCTGAATTCACTTTTTCTTTTACCGATTCTTCGAAAACACTTAGTAGGCGTGTCCTGTAAAATTTCGTCAAAACAGAAGTTACGAAAGACGTTAAATAAACATTTTGAGAGGAAAATATAATTAAGTAAAAGTTATAAAACTACAACTTAAACTTCATTTTCCTTTTATTGATTCTTTGAAAACACTTAGTAGGCGTGTCCTTTAAAATTTCGTACAAACCGAAGTTACGAAAGACGTTAAATAAACATTTTGAGAGGAAAATATAATTAAGTAAAAGTTATAAAACAACAACTTAAAATTCATTTTCCTTTTACTGATTCTTTGAAAACAATTAGTAGGCGTGTCCTTTAAAATCTCGTCCAAACCGAAGTTACGAAAGACGTTAAATAAACATTTTGAGAGGAAAATATAATTAAGTAAAAGTTATAAAATATCTCTAAATTCACTTTTTCTTTTACCGATTCTGTGAAAACACTTAGTAGGCATTTCCTTTAAAATCTTGTCCAAATCGGAGTTACGAAAGACGTTAAATAAACATTTTGGGAGGAAAATATAATTATATAAAAGTTATAAAATATCTCCGAATTCACTTTTTCTTTTACCGATTCTTCGAAATCACTTAGTAGGTGTGTCCTTTAAAATTTCGTCCAAACCAAAGTTACGAAAGAAGTTAAATAAAAATTTCGGGAGGAAAATATAATTATATAAAAGTTATAAAATATCTCTGAATTCACTTTTTCTTTTACCGATTCTTCGAAAACACTTAGTAGGCGTGTCCTGTAAAATTTCGTCAAAACAGAAGTTACGAAAGACGTTAAATAAACATTTTGAGAGGAAAATATAATTAAGTAAAAGTTATAAAACAACAACTTAAAATTCATTTTCCTTTTAATGATTCTTTGAAAACACTTAGTAGGCGTGTCCTTTAAAATCTCGTCCAAACCGAAGTTACGAAAGACGTTAAATAAACATTTTGGGAGGAAAATATAATTAAGTAAAAGTTATAAAACAACAACTTAAAATTCATTTTCCTTTTATTGATTCTTTGAAAACACTTAGTAGGCGTGTCCTTTAAAATCTCGTCCAAACCGAAGTTACGAAAGACGTTAAATAAACATTTTGGGAGGAAAATATAATTAAGTAAAAGTTATAAAACAACAACTTAAAATTCATTTTCCTTTTACTGATTCTTTGAAAACAATTAGTAGGCGTGTCCTTTAAAATCTTGTCCAAACCGAAGTTACGAAAGACGTTAAATAAACATTTTGAGAGGAAAATATAATTAAGTAAAAGTTATAAAATATCTCTAAATTCACTTTTTCTTTTACCGATTCAGTGAAAACACTTAGTAGGCATTTCCTTTAAAATCTTGTCCAAATCGGAGTTACGAAAGACGTTAAATAAACATTTTGGGAGGAAAATATAATTATATAAAAGTTATAAAATATTTCCGAATTCACTTTTTCTTTATCGATTCTTCGAAATCACTTAGTAGGCGTGTCCTTTAAAATTTCGTCCAAACCAAAGTTACGAAAGAAGTTAAATAAACATTTCGAGAGGAAAATATAATTATATAAAAGTTATAAAATATCTCTGAATTCACTTTTTCTTTTACCGATTCTTTGAAAACATTTAGTAGGCATGTCCTTTAAAATCTCGTCCAAACCGAAGTTACGAAAGAAGTTAAATAAACATTTCGGGAGGAAAATATAATTATATAAAAGTCATAAAATATCTCTGAATTCAATTTTTCTTTTACTGATTCTTCGAAAACACTTAGTAGGCGTGTCATTTAAAATTTCGTCCAAACCAAAGTTACGAAAGAAGTTAAATAAATATTTCGGGAGGAAAATATAATTATATAAAAGTTATAAAATATCTCTGAAATCACTTTTTCTTTTACCAATTCTACGAAAACACTTAGCAGGCCTGTCCTTTAAAATCTCGTCCAAACCGAAGGTACGAAAGACGTTAAATAAATATTTTGAGAGGAAAATATAATTAAGTAAAAGTTATAAAATATATCTGAATTCACTTTTTCTTTTACCGATTCCGTGAAAACACTTAGTAGGCATGTCCTTTAAAATCTCGTCCAAATCGGAGTTACGAAAGATGTTAAATAAACATTTTGAAAGGAAAATATAATTATTCAAAAGTTATAAAATATCTCTAAATTCACTTTTTCTTTTACCGATTCTGTGAAAACACTTAGTAGGCATTTCCTTTAAAATCTTGTCCAAATCGGAGTTACGAAAGACGTTAAATAAACATTTTGGGAGGAAAATATAATTATATAAAAGTTATAAAATATCTCCGAATTCACTTTTTCTTTTACCGATTCTTCGAAATCACTTAGTAGGTGTGTCCTTTAAAATTTCGTCCAAACCAAAGTTACGAAAGAAGTTAAATAAAAATTTCGGGAGGAAAATATAATTATATAAAAGTTATAAAATATCTCTGAATTCACTTTTTCTTTTACCGATTCTTCGAAAACACTTAGTAGGCGTGTCCTGTAAAATTTCGTCAAAACAGAAGTTACGAAAGACGTTAAATAAACATTTTGAGAGGAAAATATAATTAAGTAAAAGTTATAAAACAACAACTTAAAATTCATTTTCCTTTTATTGATTCTTTGAAAACACTTAGTAGGCGTGTCCTTTAAAATCTCGTCCAAACCGAAGTTACGAAAGACGTTAAATAAACATTTTGGGAGGAAAATATAATTAAGTAAAAGTTATAAAACAACAACTTAAAATTCATTTTCCTTTTACTGATTCTTTGAAAACAATTAGTAGGCGTGTCCTTTAAAATCTTGTCCAAACCGAAGTTACGAAAGACGTTAAATAAACATTTTGAGAGGAAAATATAATTAAGTAAAAGTTATAAAATATCTCTAAATTCACTTTTTCTTTTACCGATTCTGTGAAAACACTTAGTAGGCATTTCCTTTAAAATCTTGTCCAAATCGGAGTTACGAAAGACGTTAAATAAATATTTTGGGAGGAAAATATAATTATATAAAAGTTATAAAATATCTCCGAATTCACTTTTTCTTTTACTGATTCTTCGAAATCACTTAGTAGGTGTGTCCTTTAAAATTTCGTCCAAACCAAAGTTACGAAAGAAGTTAAATAAAAATTTCGGGAGGAAAATATAATTATATAAAAGTTATAAAATATCTCTGAATTCACTTTTTCTTTTACCGATTCTTCGAAAACACTTAGTAGGCGTGTCCTGTAAAATTTCGTCAAAACAGAAGTTACGAAAGACGTTAAATAAACATTTTGAGAGGAAAATATAATTAAGTAAAAGTTATAAAACAACAACTTAAAATTCATTTTCCTTTTATTGATTCTTTGAAAACACTTAGTCGGCGTGTCCTTTAAAATCTCGTCCAAACCGAAGTTACGAAAGACGTTAAATAAACATTTTGGGAGGAAAATTTAATTAAGTAAAAGTTATAAAACAACAACTTAAAATTCATTTTCCTTTTACTGATTCTTTGAAAACAATTAGTAGGCGTGTCCTTTAAAATCTTGTCCAAACCGAAGTTACGAAAGACGTTAAATAAACATTTTGAGAGGAAAATATAATTAAGTAAAAGTTATAAAATATCTCTAAATTCACTTTTTCTTTTACGATTCTGTGAAAACACTTAGCAGGCATTTCCTTTAAAATCTTGTCCAAATCGGAGTTACGAAAGACGTTAAATAAACATTTTGGGAGGAAAATATAATTATATAAAAGTTATAAAATATTTCCGAATTCACTTTTTCTTTATCGATTCTTCGAAATCACTTAGTAGGCGTGTCCTTTAAAATTTCGTCCAAACCAAAGTTACGAAAGAAGTTAAATAAACATTTCGAGAGGAAAATATAATTATATAAAAGTTATAAAATATCTCTGAATTCACTTTTTCTTTTACCGAGTCTTTGAAAACATTTAGTAGGCATGTCCTTTAAAATCTCGTCCAAACCGAAGTTACGAAAGAAGTTAAATAAACATTTCGGGAGGAAAATATAATTATATAAAAGTCATAAAATATCTCTGAATTCACTTTTTCTTTTACTGATTCTTCGAAAACACTTAGTAGGCGTGTCATTTAAAATTTCGTCCAAACCAAAGTTACGAAAGAAGTTAAATAAAAATTTCGGGAGGAAAATATAATTATATAAAAGTTATAAAATATCTCTGAATTCACTTTTTCTTTTACCGATTCTTCGAAAACACTTAGTAGGCGTGTCCTGTAAAATTTCGTCAAAACAGAAGTTACGAAAGACGTTAAATAAACATTTTGAGAGGAAAATATAATTAAGTAAAAGTTATAAAACAACAACTTAAAATTCATTTTCCTTTTATTGATTCTTTGAAAACACTTAGTAGGCGTGTCCTTTAAAATTTCGTACAAACCGAAGTTACGAAAGACGTTAAATAAACATTTTGAGAGGAAAATATAATTAAGTAAAAGTTATAAAACAACAACTTAAAATTCATTTTCCTTTTACTGATTCTTTGAAAACAATTAGTAGGCGTGTCCTTTAAAATCTCGTCCAAACCGAAGTTACGAAAGACGTTAAATAAACATTTTGAGAGGAAAATATAATTAAGTAAAAGTTATAAAATATCTCTAAATTCACTTTTTCTTTTACCGATTCTGTGAAAACACTTAGTAGGCATGTCCTTTAAAATCTCGTCCAAACCGAAGTTACGAAAGAAGTTAAATAAACATTTCGGGAGGAAAATATAATTATATAAAAGTCATAAAATATCTCTGAATTCAATTTTTCTTTTACTGATTCTTCGAAAACACTTAGTAGGCGTGTCATTTAAAATTTCGTCCAAACCAAAGTTACGAAAGAAGTTAAATAAATATTTCGGGAGGAAAATATAATTATATAAAAGTTATAAAATATCTCTGAAATCACTTTTTCTTTTACCAATTCTACGAAAACACTTAGCAGGCCTGTCCTTTAAAATCTCGTCCAAACCGAAGGTACGAAAGACGTTAAATAAATATTTTGAGAGGAAAATATAATTAAGTAAAAGTTATAAAATATATCTGAATTCACTTTTTCTTTTACCGATTCCGTGAAAACACTTAGTAGGCATGTCCTTTAAAATCTCGTCCAAATCGGAGTTACGAAAGATGTTAAATAAACATTTTGAAAGGAAAATATAATTATTCAAAAGTTATAAAATATCTCTAAATTCACTTTTTCTTTTACCGATTCTGTGAAAACACTTAGTAGGCATTTCCTTTAAAATCTTGTCCAAATCGGAGTTACGAAAGACGTTAAATAAACATTTTGGGAGGAAAATATAATTATATAAAAGTTATAAAATATCTCCGAATTCACTTTTTCTTTTACCGATTCTTCGAAATCACTTAGTAGGTGTGTCCTTTAAAATTTCGTCCAAACCAAAGTTACGAAAGAAGTTAAATAAAAATTTCGGGAGGAAAATATAATTATATAAAAGTTATAAAATATCTCTGAATTCACTTTTTCTTTTACCGATTCTTCGAAAACACTTAGTAGGCGTGTCCTGTAAAATTTCGTCAAAACAGAAGTTACGAAAGACGTTAAATAAACATTTTGAGAGGAAAATATAATTAAGTAAAAGTTATAAAACAACAACTTAAAATTCATTTTCCTTTTATTGATTCTTTGAAAACACTTAGTAGGCGTGTCCTTTAAAATCTCGTCCAAACCGAAGTTACGAAAGACGTTAAATAAACATTTTGGGAGGAAAATATAATTAAGTAAAAGTTATAAAACAACAACTTAAAATTCATTTTCCTTTTACTGATTCTTTGAAAACAATTAGTAGGCGTGTCCTTTAAAATCTTGTCCAAACCGAAGTTACGAAAGACGTTAAATAAACATTTTGAGAGGAAAATATAATTAAGTAAAAGTTATAAAATATCTCTAAATTCACTTTTTCTTTTACCGATTCTGTGAAAACACTTAGTAGGCATTTCCTTTAAAATCTTGTCCAAATCGGAGTTACGAAAGACGTTAAATAAATATTTTGGGAGGAAAATATAATTATATAAAAGTTATAAAATATCTCCGAATTCACTTTTTCTTTTACTGATTCTTCGAAATCACTTAGTAGGTGTGTCCTTTAAAATTTCGTCCAAACCAAAGTTACGAAAGAAGTTAAATAAAAATTTCGGGAGGAAAATATAATTATATAAAAGTTATAAAATATCTCTGAATTCACTTTTTCTTTTACCGATTCTTCGAAAACACTTAGTAGGCGTGTCCTGTAAAATTTCGTCAAAACAGAAGTTACGAAAGACGTTAAATAAACATTTTGAGAGGAAAATATAATTAAGTAAAAGTTATAAAACAACAACTTAAAATTCATTTTCCTTTTATTGATTCTTTGAAAACACTTAGTCGGCGTGTCCTTTAAAATCTCGTCCAAACCGAAGTTACGAAAGACGTTAAATAAACATTTTGGGAGGAAAATTTAATTAAGTAAAAGTTATAAAACAACAACTTAAAATTCATTTTCCTTTTACTGATTCTTTGAAAACAATTAGTAGGCGTGTCCTTTAAAATCTTGTCCAAACCGAAGTTACGAAAGACGTTAAATAAACATTTTGAGAGGAAAATATAATTAAGTAAAAGTTATAAAATATCTCTAAATTCACTTTTTCTTTTACCGATTCTGTGAAAACACTTAGCAGGCATTTCCTTTAAAATCTTGTCCAAATCGGAGTTACGAAAGACGTTAAATAAACATTTTGGGAGGAAAATATAATTATATAAAAGTTATAAAATATTTCCGAATTCACTTTTTCTTTATCGATTCTTCGAAATCACTTAGTAGGCGTGTCCTTTAAAATTTCGTCCAAACCAAAGTTACGAAAGAAGTTAAATAAACATTTCGAGAGGAAAATATAATTATATAAAAGTTATAAAATATCTCTGAATTCACTTTTTCTTTTACCGAGTCTTTGAAAACATTTAGTAGGCATGTCCTTTAAAATCTCGTCCAAACCGAAGTTACGAAAGAAGTTAAATAAACATTTCGGGAGGAAAATATAATTATATAAAAGTCATAAAATATCTCTGAATTCACTTTTTCTTTTACTGATTCTTCGAAAACACTTAGTAGGCGTGTCATTTAAAATTTCGTCCAAACCAAAGTTACGAAAGAAGTTAAATAAAAATTTCGGGAGGAAAATATAATTATATAAAAGTTATAAAATATCTCTGAATTCACTTTTTCTTTTACCGATTCTTCGAAAACACTTAGTAGGCGTGTCCTGTAAAATTTCGTCAAAACAGAAGTTACGAAAGACGTTAAATAAACATTTTGAGAGGAAAATATAATTAAGTAAAAGTTATAAAACAACAACTTAAAATTCATTTTCCTTTTATTGATTCTTTGAAAACACTTAGTAGGCGTGTCCTTTAAAATTTCGTACAAACCGAAGTTACGAAAGACGTTAAATAAACATTTTGAGAGGAAAATATAATTAAGTAAAAGTTATAAAACAACAACTTAAAATTCATTTTCCTTTTACTGATTCTTTGAAAACAATTAGTAGGCGTGTCCTTTAAAATCTCGTCCAAACCGAAGTTACGAAAGACGTTAAATAAACATTTTGAGAGGAAAATATAATTAAGTAAAAGTTATAAAATATCTCTAAATTCACTTTTTCTTTTACCGATTCTGTGAAAACACTTAGTAGGCATTTCCTTTAAAATCTTGTCCAAATCGGAGTTACGAAAGACGTTAAATAAACATTTTGGGAGGAAAATATAATTATATAAAAGTTATAAAATATCTCCGAATTCACTTTTTCTTTTACCGATTCTTCGAAATCACTTAGTAGGTGTGTCCTTTAAAATTTCGTCCAAACCAAAGTTACGAAAGAAGTTAAATAAAAATTTCGGGAGGAAAATATAATTATATAAAAGTTATAAAATATCTCTGAATTCACTTTTTCTTTTACCGATTCTTCGAAAACACTTAGTAGGCGTGTCCTGTAAAATTTCGTCAAAACAGAAGTTACGAAAGACGTTAAATAAACATTTTGAGAGGAAAATATAATTAAGTAAAAGTTATAAAACAACAACTTAAAATTCATTTTCCTTTTATTGATTCTTTGAAAACACTTAGTAGGCGTGTCCTTTAAAATCTCGTCCAAACCGAAGTTACGAAAGACGTTAAATAAACATTTTGGGAGGAAAATATAATTAAGTAAAAGTTATAAAACAACAAATTAAAATTCATTTTCCTTTTACTGATTCTTTGAAAACAATTAGTAGGCGTGTCCTTTAAAATCTTGTCCAAACCGAAGTTACGAAAGATGTTAAATAAACATTTTGAGACGAAAATATAATTAAGTAAAAGTTATAAAATATCTCTAAATTCACTTTTTCTTTTACCGATTCTGTGAAAACACTTAGTAGGCATTTCCTTTAAAATCTTGTCCAAATCGGAGTTACGAAAGACGTTAAATAAACATTTTGGGAGGAAAATATAATTATATAAAAGTTATAAAATATCTCCGAATTCACTTTTTCTTTTACCGATTCTTCGAAATCACTTAGTAGGTGTGTCCTTTAAAATTTCGTCCAAACCAAAGTTACGAAAGAAGTTAAATAAAAATTTCGGGAGGAAAATATAATTATATAAAAGTTATAAAATATCTCTGAATTCACTTTTTCTTTTACCGATTCTTCGAAAACACTTAGTAGGCGTGTCCTGTAAAATTTCGTCAAAACAGAAGTTACGAAAGACGTTAAATAAACATTTTGAGAGGAAAATATAATTAAGTAAAAGTTATAAAACAACAACTTAAAATTCATTTTCCTTTTATTGATTCTTTGAAAACACTTAGTAGGCGTGTCCTTTAAAATCTCGTCCAAACCGAAGTTACGAAAGACGTTAAATAAACATTTTGGGAGGAAAATATAATTAAGTAAAAGTTATAAAACAACAACTTAAAATTCATTTTCCTTTTACTGATTCTTTGAAAACAATTAGTAGGCGTGTCCTTTAAAATCTTGTCCAAACCGAAGTTACGAAAGACGTTAAATAAACATTTTGAGAGGAAAATATAATTAAGTAAAAGTTATAAAATATCTCTAAATTCACTTTTTCTTTTACCGATTCTGTGAAAACACTTAGCAGGCATTTCCTTTAAAATCTTGTCCAAATCGGAGTTACGAAAGACGTTAAATAAACATTTTGGGAGGAAAATATAATTATATAAAAGTTATAAAATATTTCCGAATTCACTTTTTCTTTATCGATTCTTCGAAATCACTTAGTAGGCGTGTCCTTTAAAATTTCGTCCAAACCAAAGTTACGAAAGAAGTTAAATAAACATTTCGAGAGGAAAATATAATTATATAAAAGTTATAAAATATCTCTGAATTCACTTTTTCTTTTACCGAGTCTTTGAAAACATTTAGTAGGCATGTCCTTTAAAATCTCGTCCAAACCGAAGTTACGAAAGAAGTTAAATAAACATTTCGGGAGGAAAATATAATTATATAAAAGTCATAAAATATCTCTGAATTCACTTTTTCTTTTACTGATTCTTCGAAAACACTTAGTAGGCGTGTCATTTAAAATTTCGTCCAAACCAAAGTTACGAAAGAAGTTAAATAAAAATTTCGGGAGGAAAATATAATTATATAAAAGTTATAAAATATCTCTGAATTCACTTTTTCTTTTACCGATTCTTCGAAAACACTTAGTAGGCGTGTCCTGTAAAATTTCGTCAAAACAGAAGTTACGAAAGACGTTAAATAAACATTTTGAGAGGAAAATATAATTAAGTAAAAGTTATAAAACAACAACTTAAAATTCATTTTCCTTTTATTGATTCTTTGAAAACACTTAGTAGGCGTGTCCTTTAAAATTTCGTACAAACCGAAGTTACGAAAGACGTTAAATAAACATTTTGAGAGGAAAATATAATTAAGTAAAAGTTATAAAACAACAACTTAAAATTCATTTTCCTTTTACTGATTCTTTGAAAACAATTAGTAGGCGTGTCCTTTAAAATCTCGTCCAAACCGAAGTTACGAAAGACGTTAAATAAACATTTTGAGAGGAAAATATAATTAAGTAAAAGTTATAAAATATCTCTAAATTCACTTTTTCTTTTACCGATTCTGTGAAAACACTTAGTAGGCATTTCCTTTAAAATCTTGTCCAAATCGGAGTTACGAAAGACGTTAAATAAACATTTTGGGAGGAAAATATAATTATATAAAAGTTATAAAATATCTCCGAATTCACTTTTTCTTTTACCGATTCTTCGAAATCACTTAGTAGGTGTGTCCTTTAAAATTTCGTCCAAACCAAAGTTACGAAAGAAGTTAAATAAAAATTTCGGGAGGAAAATATAATTATATAAAAGTTATAAAATATCTCTGAATTCACTTTTTCTTTTACCGATTCTTCGAAAACACTTAGTAGGCGTGTCCTGTAAAATTTCGTCAAAACAGAAGTTACGAAAGACGTTAAATAAACATTTTGAGAGGAAAATATAATTAAGTAAAAGTTATAAAACAACAACTTAAAATTCATTTTCCTTTTAATGATTCTTTGAAAACACTTAGTAGGCGTGTCCTTTAAAATCTCGTCCAAACCGAAGTTACGAAAGACGTTAAATAAACATTTTGGGAGGAAAATATAATTAAGTAAAAGTTATAAAACAACAACTTAAAATTCATTTTCCTTTTATTGATTCTTTGAAAACACTTAGTAGGCGTGTCCTTTAAAATCTCGTCCAAACCGAAGTTACGAAAGACGTTAAATAAACATTTTGGAAGGAAAATATAATTAAGTAAAAGTTATAAAACAACAACTTAAAATTCATTTTCCTTTTACTGATTCTTTGAAAACAATTAGTAGGCGTGTCCTTTAAAATCTTGTCCAAACCGAAGTTACGAAAGACGTTAAATAAACATTTTGAGAGGAAAATATAATTAAGTAAAAGTTATAAAATATCTCTAAATTCACTTTTTCTTTTACCGATTCTGTGAAAACACTTAGTAGGCATTTCCTTTAAAATCTTGTCCAAATCGGAGTTACGAAAGACGTTAAATAAACATTTTGGGAGGAAAATATAATTATATAAAAGTTATAAAATATCTCCGAATTCACTTTTTCTTTTACCGATTCTTCGAAATCACTTAGTAGGTGTGTCCTTTAAAATTTCGTCCAAACCAAAGTTACGAAAGAAGTTAAATAAAAATTTCGGGAGGAAAATATAATTATATAAAAGTTATAAAATATCTCTGAATTCACTTTTTCTTTTACCGATTCTTCGAAAACACTTAGTAGGCGTGTCCTGTAAAATTTCGTCAAAACAGAAGTTACGAAAGACGTTAAATAAACATTTTGAGAGGAAAATATAATTAAGTAAAAGTTATAAAACAACAACTTAAAATTCATTTTCCTTTTAATGATTCTTTGAAAACACTTAGTAGGCGTGTCCTTTAAAATCTCGTCCAAACCGAAGTTACGAAAGACGTTAAATAAACATTTTGGGAGGAAAATATAATTAAGTAAAAGTTATAAAACAACAACTTAAAATTCATTTTCCTTTTATTGATTCTTTGAAAACACTTAGTAGGCGTGTCCTTTAAAATCTCGTCCAAACCGAAGTTACGAAAGACGTTAAATAAACATTTTGGAAGGAAAATATAATTAAGTAAAAGTTATAAAACAACAACTTAAAATTCATTTTCCTTTTACTGATTCTTTGAAAACAATTAGTAGGCGTGTCCTTTAAAATCTTGTCCAAACCGAAGTTACGAAAGACGTTAAATAAACATTTTGAGAGGAAAATATAATTAAGTAAAAGTTATAAAATATCTCTAAATTCACTTTTTCTTTTACCGATTCAGTGAAAACACTTAGTAGGCATTTCCTTTAAAATCTTGTCCAAATCGGAGTTACGAAAGACGTTAAATAAACATTTTGGGAGGAAAATATAATTATATAAAAGTTATAAAATATTTCCGAATTCACTTTTTCTTTATCGATTCTTCGAAATCACTTAGTAGGCGTGTCCTTTAAAATTTCGTCCAAACCAAAGTTACGAAAGAAGTTAAATAAACATTTCGAGAGGAAAATATAATTATATAAAAGTTATAATATATCTCTGAATTCACTTTTTCTTTTACCGATTCTTTGAAAACATTTAGTAGGCATGTCCTTTAAAATCTCGTCCAAACCGAAGTTACGAAAGAAGTTAAATAAACATTTCGGGAGGAAATATAATTATATAAAAGTCATAAAATATCTCTGAATTCAATTTTTCTTTTACTGATTCTTCGAAAACACTTAGTAGGCGTGTCATTTAAAATTTCGTCCAAACCAAAGTTACGAAAGAAGTTAAATAAATATTTCGGGAGGAAAATATAATTATATAAAAGTTATAAAATATCTCTGAATTCACTTTTTCTTTTACCAATTCTACGAAAACACTTAGCAGGCCTGTCCTTTAAAATCTCGTCCAAACCGAAGGTACGAAAGACGTTAAATAAATATTTTGAGAGAAAAATATAATTAAGTAAAAGTTATAAAATATATCTGAATTCACTTTTTCTTTTATCGATTCCGTGAAAACACTTAGTAGGCATGTCCTTTAAAATCTCGTCCAAATCGGAGTTACGAAAGATGTTAAATAAACATTTTGAAAGGAAAATATAATTATTCAAAAGTTATAAAATATCTCTGAATTCACTTTTTCTTTTACCGATTCTATGAAAACACTTAGTAGGCGTGTCTTTTAAAATCTCGTCCAAATCGGAGTTACGAAAGACGTTAAATAAACATTTCGGGAGGAAAATATAATTTTATAAAAGTTATAAAATATCTCCGAATTCACTTTTTCTTTTACCGATTCTGTGAAAACACTTAGTAGCATGTCCTTTAAAATCTCGTCCAAATCGGAGTTACGAAAGACGTTAAATAAACATTTTGAAAGGAACATATAATTAAGTAAAAGTTATAAAATATCTCTGAATTCATTTTTTCTTTTACCGATTCTTCGAAAACACTTAGTAGGCGTGTCCTGTAAAATTTCGTCCAAACAGAAGTTACGAAAGACGTTAAATAAACATTTTGAGAGGAAAATATAATTAAGTAAAAGTTATAAAACAACAACTTAAAATTCATTTTCCTTTTATTAATTCTTTGAAAACACTTAGTAGGCGTGTCCTTTAAAATCTCGTCCAAACCTAAGTTACGAAAGACGTTAAATAAACATTTTGAGAGGAAAATATAATTAAGTAAAAGTTATAAAACAACAACTTAAAATTCATTTTCCTTTTACTGATTCCTTGAAAACAATTAGTAGGCGTGTCCTTTAAAATCTCGTCCAAACCGAAGTTACGAAAGATGTTAAATAAACATTTTGAGAGGAAAATATAATTAAGTAAAAGTTATAAAATATCTCTGAATTCACTTTTTCTTTTACCGATTCTATGAAAACACTTAGTAGGCGTGTCTTTTAAAATCTCGTCCAAATCGGAGTTACGAAAGACGTTAAATAAACATTCCGGGAGGAAAATATAATTATATAAAAGTTATAAAATATCTCCGAATTGACTTTTTCTTTTACCGATTCTGTGAAAACACTTAGTAGCATGTCCTTTAAAATCTCGTCCAAATCTGAGGTACAAAAGACGTTAAATAAACATTTTGGGGGGAAAATATAATTAAGTAAAAGTTATAAAATATCTCTGAATTCACTTTTTCTTTTACCGATTCTTTGAAAACACTTAGTAGGCATGTCCTTTAAAATTTCGTCCAAACCGAAGTTACGAAAGACGTTAAATAAACATTTTGAGAGGAAAATATAATTAAGTAAACGTTATAAAACAACAACTTAAAATTCATTTTCCTTTTACTGATTCTTTGAAAACAATTAGTAGGCGTGACCTTTAAAATCTCGTCCAAACCGAAGTTACGAAAGACGTTAAATAAACATTTTGAGAGGAAAATATAATTAAGTAAAAGTTATAAAATATCTCTAAATTCACTTTTTCTTTTACCGATTCTGTGAAAACACTTAGTAGGCATTTCCTTTAAAATCTTGTCCAAATCGGAGTTACGAAAGACGTTAAATAAACATTTTGGGAGGAAAATATAATTATATAAAAGTTATAAAATATCTCCGAATTCACTTTTTCTTTTACCGATTCTTCGAAATCACTTAGTAGGTGTGTCCTTTAAAATTTCGTCCAAACCAAAGTTACGAAAGAAGTTAAATAAAAATTTCGGGAGGAAAATATAATTATATAAAAGTTATAAAATATCTCTGAATTCACTTTTTCTTTTACCGATTCTTCGAAAACACTTAGTAGGCGTGTCCTGTAAAATTTCGTCAAAACAGAAGTTACGAAAGACGTTAAATAAACATTTTGAGAGGAAAATATAATTAAGTAAAAGTTATAAAACAACAACTTAAAATTCATTTTCCTTTTATTGATTCTTTGAAAACACTTAGTAGGCGTGTCCTTTAAAATCTCGTCCAAACCGAAGTTACGAAAGACGTTAAATAAACATTTTGGGAGGAAAATATAATTAAGTAAAAGTTATAAAACAACAACTTAAAATTCATTTTCCTTTTACTGATTCTTTGAAAACAATTAGTAGGCGTGTCCTTTAAAATCTTGTCCAAACCGAAGTTACGAAAGACGTTAAATAAACATTTTGAGAGGAAAATATAATTAAGTAAAAGTTATAAAATATCTCTAAATTCACTTTTTCTTTTACCGATTCTGTGAAAACACTTAGTAGGCATTTCCTTTAAAATCTTGTCCAAATCGGAGTTACGAAAGACGTTAAATAAACATTTTGGGAGGAAAATATAATTATATAAAAGTTATAAAATATTTCCGAATTCACTTTTTCTTTATCGATTCTTCGAAATCACTTAGTAGGCGTGTCCTTTAAAATTTCGTCCAAACCAAAGTTACAAAAGAAGTTAAATAAACATTTCGAGAGGAAAATATAATTATATAAAAGTTATAAAATATCTCTGAATTCACTTTTTCTTTTACTGATTCTTTGAAAACATTTAGTAGGCATGTCCTTTAAAATCTCGTCCAAACCGAAGTTACGAAAGAAGTTAAATAAATATTTCGGGAGGAAAATATAATTATATAAAAGTCATAAAATATCTCTGAATTCACTTTTTCTTTTACTGATTCTTCGAAAACACTTAGTAGGCGTGTCATTTAAAATTTCGTCCAAACCAAAGTTACGAAAGAAGTTAAATAAAAATTTCGGGAGGAAAATATAATTATATAAAAGTTATAAAATATCTCTGAATTCACTTTTTCTTTTACCGATTCTTCGAAAACACTTAGTAGGCGTGTCCTGTAAAATTTCGTCAAAACAGAAGTTACGAAAGACGTTAAATAAACATTTTGAGAGGAAAATATAATTAAGTAAAAGTTATAAAACAACAACTTAAAATTCATTTTCCTTTTATTGATTCTTTGAAAACACTTAGTAGGCGTGTCCTTTAAAATCTGGTCCAAACCGAAGTTACGAAAGACGTTAAATAAACATTTTGGGAGGAAAATATAATTAAGTAAAAGTTATAAAACAACAACTTAAAATTCATTTTCCTTTTACTGATTCTTTGAAAACAATTAGTAGGCGTGTCCTTTAAAATCTTGTCCAAACCGAAGTTACGAAAGACGTTAAATAAACATTTTGACAGGAAAATATAATTAAGTAAAAGTTATAAAATATCTCTAAATTCACTTTTTCTTTTACCGATTCTGTGAAAACACTTAGTAGGCATTTCCTTTAAAATCTTGTCCAAATCGGAGTTACGAAAGACGTTAAATAAACATTTTGGGAGGAAAATATAATTATATAAAAGTTATAAAATATTTCCGAATTCACTTTTTCTTTATCGATTCTTCGAAATCACTTAGTAGGCGTGTCCTTTAAAATTTCGTCCAAACCAAAGTTACGAAAGAAGTTAAATAAACATTTCGAGAGGAAAATATAATTATATAAAAGTTATAAAACATCTCTGAATTCACTTTTTCTTTTACCGATTCTTTGAAAACATTTAGTAGGCATGTCCTTTAAAATCTCGTCCAAACCGAAGTTACGAAAGAAGTTAAATAAACATTTCGGGAGGAAAATATAATTATATAAAAGTCATAAAATATCTCTGAATTCAATTTTTCTTTTACTGATTCTTCGAAAACACTTAGTAGGCGTGTCATTTAAAATTTCGTCCAAACCAAAGTTACGAAAGAAGTTAAATAAATATTTCGGGAGGAAAATATAATTATATAAAAGTTATAAAATATCTCTGAATTCACTTTTTCTTTTACCAATTCTACGAAAACACTTAGCAGGCCTGTCCTTTAAAATCTCGTCCAAACCGAAGGTACGAAAGACGTTAAATAAATATTTTGAGAGGAAAATATAATTAAGTAAAAGTTATAAAATATATCTGAATTCACTTTTTCTTTTACCGATTCCGTGAAAACACTTAGTAGGCATGTCCTTTAAAATCTCGTCCAAATCGGAGTTACGAAAGATGTTAAATAAACATTTTGAAAGGAAAATATAATTATGTAAAAGTTATAAAATATCTCTGAATTCACTTTTTCTTTTACCGATTCTATGAAAACACTTAGTAGGAGTGTCTTTTAAAATCTCGTCCAAATCGGAGTTACGAAAGACGTTAAATAAACATTTCGGGAGGAAAATATAATTTTATAAAAGTTATAAAATATCTCCGAATTCACTTTTTCTTTTACCGATTCTGTGAAAACACTTAGTAGCATGTCCTTTAAAATCTCGTCCAAATCGGAGTTACGAAAGACGTTAAATAAACATTTTGAAAGGAACATATAATTAAGTAAAAGTTATAAAATATCTCTGAATTCATTTTTTCTTTTACCGATTCTTCGAAAACACTTAGTAGGCGTGTCCTGTAAAATTTCGTCCAAACAGAAGTTACGAAAGGCGTTAAATAAACATTTTGAGAGGAAAATATAATTAAGTAAAAGTTATAAAACAACAACTTAAAATTCATTTTCCTTTTATTGATTCTTTGAAAATACTTAGTAGGCGTGTCCTTTAAAATCTCGTCCAAACCTAAGTTACGAAAGACGTTAAATAAACATTTTGAGAGGAAAATATAATTAAGTAAAAGTTATAAAACAACAACTTAAAATTCATTTTCCTTTTACTGATTCCTTGAAAACAATTAGTAGGCGTGTCCTTTAAAATCTCGTCCAAACCGAAGTTACGAAAGACGTTAAATAAACATTTTGAGAGGAAAATATAATTAAGTAAAAGTTATAAAATATCTCTGAATTCACTTTTTCTTTTACCGATTCTATGAAAACACTTAGTAGGCGTGTCTTTTAAAATCTCGTCCAAATCGGAGTTACGAAAGACGTTAAATAAACATTCCGGGAGGAAAATATAATTATATAAAAGTTATAAAATATCTCCGAATTGACTTTTTCTTTTACCGATTCTGTGAAAACACTTAGTAGCATGTCCTTTAAAATCTCGTCCAAATCCGAGGTACAAAAGACGTTAAATAAACATTTTGGGGGGAAAATATAATTAAGTAAAAGTTATAAAATATCTCTGAATTCACTTTTTCTTTTACCGATTCTTTGAAAACACTTAGTAGGCATGTCCTTTAAAATTTCGTCCAAACCGAAGTTACGAAAAATGTTAAATAAACATTTTGAGAGGAAAATATAATTAAGTAAACGTTATAAAACAACAACTTAAAATTCATTTTCCTTTTACTGATTCTTTGAAAACAATTAGTAGGCGTGACCTTTAAAATCTCGTCCAAACCGAAGTTACGAAAGACGTTAAATAAACATTTTGAGAGGAAAATATAATTAAGTAAAAGTTATAAAATATCTCTAAATTCACTTTTTCTTTTACCGATTCTGTGAAAACACTTAGTAGGCATTTCCTTTAAAATCTTGTCCAAATCGGAGTTACGAAAGACGTTAAATAAACATTTTGGGAGGAAAATATAATTATATAAAAGTTATAAAATATCTCCGAATTCACTTTTTCTTTTACCGATTCTTCGAAATCACTTAGTAGGTGTGTCCTTTAAAATTTCGTCCAAACCAAAGTTACGAAAGAAGTTAAATAAAAATTTCGGGAGGAAAATATAATTATATAAAAGTTATAAAATATCTCTGAATTCACTTTTTCTTTTACCGATTCTTCGAAAACACTTAGTAGGCGTGTCCTGTAAAATTTCGTCAAAACAGAAGTTACGAAAGACGTTAAATAAACATTTTGAGAGGAAAATATAATTAAGTAAAAGTTATAAAACAACAACTTAAAATTCATTTTCCTTTTATTGATTCTTTGAAAACACTTAGTAGGCGTGTCCTTTAAAATCTCGTCCAAACCGAAGTTACGAAAGACGTTAAATAAACATTTTGGGAGGAAAATACAATTAAGTAAAAGTTATAAAACAACAACTTAAAATTCATTTTCCTTTTACTGATTCTTTGAAAACAATTAATAGGCGTGTCCTTTAAAATCTTGTCCAAACCGAAGTTACTAAAGACGTTAAATAAACATTTTGAGAGGAAAATATAATTAAGTAAAAGTTATAAAATATCTCTAAATTCACTTTTTCTTTTACCGATTCTGTGAAAACACTTAGTAGGCATTTCCTTTAAAATCTTGTCCAAATCGGAGTTACGAAAGACGTTAAATAAACATTTTGGGAGGAAAATATAATTATATAAAAGTTATAAAATATTTCCGATTTCACTTTTTCTTTATCGATTCTTCGAAATCACTTAGTAGGCGTGTCCTTTAAAATTTCGTCCAAACCAAAGTTACGAAAGAAGTTAAATAAACATTTCGAGAGGAAAATATAATTATATAAAAGTTATAAAATATCTCTGAATTCACTTTTTCTTTTACCGATTCTTTGAAAATATTTAGTAGGCATGTCCTTTAAAATCTCGTCCAAACCGAAGTTACGTAAGAAGTTAAATAAACATTTCGGGAGGAAAATATAATTATATAAAAGTCATAAAATATCTCTGAATTCACTTTTTCTTTTACTGATTCTTCGAAAACACTTAGTAGGCGTGTCATTTAAAATTTCGTCCAAACCAAAGTTACGAAAGAAGTTAAATAAAAATTTCGGGAGGAAAATATAATTATATAAAAGTTATAAAATATCTCTGAATTCACTTTTTCTTTTACCGATTCTTCGAAAACACTTAGTAGGCGTGTCCTATAAAATTTCGTCAAAACAGAAGTTACGAAAGACGTTAAATAAACATTTTGAGAGGAAAATATAATTAAGTAAAAGTTATAAAACAACAACTTAAAATTCATTTTCCTTTTATTGATTCTTTGAAAACACTTAGTAGGCGTGTCCTTTAAAATCTCGTCCAAACCGAAGTTACGAAAGACGTTAAATAAACATTTTGGGAGGAAAATATAATTAAGTAAAAGTTATAAAACAACAACTTAAAATTCATTTTCCTTTTACTGATTCTTTGAAAACAATTAGTAGGCGTGTCCTTTAAAATCTTGTCCAAACCGAAGTTACGAAAGACGTTAAATAAACATTTTGAGAGGAAAATATAATTAAGTAAAAGTTATAAAATATCTCTAAATTCACTTTTTCTTTTACCGATTCTGTGAAAACACTTAGTAGGCATTTCCTTTAAAATTATGTCCAAATCGGAGTTACGAAAGACGTTAAATAAACATTTTGGGAGGAAAATATAATTATATAAAAGTTATAAAATATTTCCGAATTCACTTTTTCTTTATCGATTCTTCGAAATCACTTAGTAGGCGTGTCCTTTAAAATTTCGTCCAAACCAAAGTTACGAAAGAAGTTAAATAAACATTTCGAGAGGAAAATATAATTATATAAAAGTTATAAAATATCTCTGAATTCACTTTTTCTTTTACCGATTCTTTGAAAACATTTAGTAGGCATGTCCTTTAAAATCTCGTCCAAACCGAAGTTACGAAAGAAGTTAAATAAACATTTCGGGAGGAAAATATAATTATATAAAAGTCATAAAATATCTCTGAATTCACTTTTTCTTTTACTGATTCTTCGAAAACACTTAGTAGGCGTGTCATTTAAAATTTCGTCCAAACCAAAGTTACGAAAGAAGTTAAATAAATATTTCGGGAGGAAAATATAATTATATAAAAGTTATAAAATATATCTGAATTCACTTTTTCTTTTACCGATTCCGTGAAAACACTTAGTAGGCATGTCCTTTAAAATCTCGTCCAAACAGAAGTTACGAAAGACGTTAAATAAACATTTTGAGAGGAAAATATAATTAAGTAAAAGCTATAAAATATATCTGAATTCACTTTTTCTTTTACCGATTCCGTGAAAACACTTAGTAGGCATGTCCTTTAAAATCTCGTCCAAATCGGAGTTACGAAAGATGTTAAATAAACATTTTGAAAGGAAAATATAATTATGTAAAAGTTATAAAATATCTCTGAATTCACTTTTTCTTTTACCGATTCTATGAACACACTTAGTAGGCGTGTCTTTTAAAATCTCGTCCAAATCGGAGTTACGAAAGACCTTAAATAAACATTTCGGGAGGAAAATATAATTTTATAAAAGTTATAAAATATCTCCGAATTCACTTTTTCTTTTACCGATTCTGTGAAAACACTTAGTAGCATGTCCTTTAAAATCTCGTCCAAATCGGAGTTACGAAAGACGTTAAATAAACATTTTGAAAGGAACATATAATTAAGTAAAAGTTATAAAATATCTCTGAATTCACTTTTTCTTTTACCGATTCTTCGAAAACACTTAGTAGGCGTGTCCTGTAAAATTTCGTCCAAACAGAAGTTACGAAAGACGTTAAATAAACATTTTGAGAGGAAAATATAATTAAGTAAAAGTTATAAAACAACAACTTAAAATTCATTTTCCTTTTATTGATTCTTTGAAAACACTTAGTAGGTGTGTCCTTTAAAATCTCGTCCAAACCTAAGTTACGAAAGACGTTAAATAAACATTTTGAGAGGAAAATATAATTAAGTAAAAGTTATAAAACTACAACTTAAAATTCATTTTCCTTTTACTGATTCTTTGAAAACAATTAGTAGGCGTGTCCTTTAAAATCTCGTCCAAACCGAAGTTACGAAAGACGTTAAATAAACATTTTGAGAGGAAAATATAATTAAGTAAAGGTTATAAAATATCTCTAAATTCACTTTTTCTTTTACCGATTCTGTGAAAACACTTAGTAGGCATTTCCTTTAAAATCTTGTCCAAATCGGAGTTACGAAAGACGTTAAATAAACATTTTGGGAGGAAAATATAATTATATAAAAGTTATAAAATATCTCCGAATTCACTTTTTCTTTTACCGATTCTTCGAAATCACTTAGTAGGTGTGTCCTTTAAAATTTCGTCCAAACCAAAGTTACGAAAGAAGTTAAATAAAAATTTCGGGAGGAAAATATAATTATATAAAAGTTATAAAATATCTCTGAATTCACTTTTTCTTTTACCGATTCTTCGAAAACACTTAGTAGGCGTGTCCTTTAAATTTCGTCAAAACAGAAGTTACGAAAGACGTTAAATAAACATTTTGAGAGGAAAATATAATTAAGTAAAAGTTATAAAACAACAACTTAAAATTCATTTTCCTTTTATTGATTCTTTGAAAACACTTAGTAGGCGTGTCCTTTAAAATCTCGTCCAAACCGAAGTTACGAAAGACGTTAAATAAACATTTTGGGAGGAAAATATAATTAAGTAAAAGTTATAAAACAACAACTTAAAATTCATTTTCCTTTTACTGATTCTTTGAAAACAATTAGTAGGCGTGTCCTTTAAAATCTTGTCCAAACCGAAGTTACGAAAGACGTTAAATAAACATTTTGAGAGGAAAATATAATTAAGTAAAAGTTATAAAATATCTCTAAATTCACTTTTTCTTTTACCGATTCTGTGAAAACACTTAGTAGGCATTTCCTTTAAAATCTTGTCCAAATCGGAGTTACGAAAGACGTTAAATAAACATTTTGGGAGGAAAATATAATTATATAAAAGTTTTAAAATATTTCCGAATTCACTTTTTCTTTATCGATTCTTCGAAATCACTTAGTAGGCGTGTCCTTTCAAACTTCGTCCAAACCAAAGTTACGAAAGAAGTTAAATAAACATTTCGAGAGGAAAATATAATTATATAAAAGTTATAAAATATCTCTGAATTCACTTTTTCTTTTACCGATTCTTTGAAAACATTTAGTAGGCATGTCCTTTAAAATCTCGTCCAAACCGAAGTTACGAAAGAAGTTAAATAAACATTTCGGGAGGAAAATATAATTATATAAAAGTCATAAAATATCTCTGAATTCACTTTTTCTTTTACTGATTCTTCGAAAACACTTAGTAGGCGTGTCATTTAAAATTTCGTCCAAACCAAAGTTATGAAAGAAGTTAAATAAATATTTCGGGAGGAAAATATAATTATATAAAAGTTATAAAATATCTCTGAATTCACTTTTTCTTTTACCAATTCTACGAAAACACTTAGCAGGCCTGTCCTTTAAAATCTCGTCCAAACCGAAGGTACGAAAGACGTTAAATAAACATTTTGAGAGGAAAATATAATTAAGTAAAAGCTATAAAATATATCTGAATTCACTTTTTCTTTTACCGATTCCGTGAAAACACTTAGTAGGCATGTCCTTTAAAATCTCGTCCAAATCGGAGTTACGAAAGATGTTAAATAAACATTTTGAAAGGAAAATATAATTATGTAAAAGTTATAAAATATCTCTGAATTCACTTTTTCTTTTACCGATTCTTTGAAAACATTTAGTAGGCATGTCCTTTAAAATCTCGTCCAAACCGAAGTTACGAAAGAAGTTAAATAAACATTTCGGGAGGAAAATATAATTATATAAAAGTCATAAAATATCTCTGAATTCACTTTTTCTTTTACTGATTCTTCGAAAACACTTAGTAGGCGTGTCATTTAAAATTTCGTCCAAACCAAAGTTACGAAAGAAGTTATATAAATATTTCGGGAGGAAAATATAATTATATAAAAGTTATAAAATATCTCTGAATTCACTTTTTCTTTTACCAATTCTACGAAAACACTTAGCAGGCATGTCCTTTAAAATCTCGTCCAAACCGAAGGTACGAAAGACGTTAAATAAACATTTTGAGAGGAAAATATAATTAAGTAAAAGTTATAAAATATATCTGAATTCACTTTTTCTTTTACCGATTCTGTGAAAACACTTAGTAGGCATGTCCTTTAAAATCTCGTCCAAATCGGAGTTACGAAAGACGTTAAATAAACATTTTGAAAGGAAAATATAATTAAGTAAAAGTTATAAAATATCTCTGAATTCACTTTTTGTTTTACCGATTCTATGAAAACACTTAGTAGGCGTGTCTTTTAAAATCTCGTCCAAATCGGAGTTACGAAAGACGTTAAATAAACATTTCGGGAGGAAAATATAATTATATAAAAGTTATAAAATATCTCCGAATTCACTTTTTCTTTTACCGATTCTGTGAAAACACTTTGTAGCATGTCCTTTAAAATCTCGTCCAAATCTGAGGTACAAAAGACGTTAAATAAACATTTTGGGAGGAAAATATAATTAAGTAAAAGTTATAAAATATCTCTGAATTCACTTTTTCTTTTACCGATTCTTCGAAAACACTTAGTAGGCGTGTCCTTTAAAATTTCGTCCAAACCGAAGTTACGATAGACGTTAAATAAACATTTTGAGAGGAAAATATAATTAAGTAAAAGTTATAAAACAACAACTTAAAATTCATTTTCCTTTTACTGATTCTTTGAAAATAATTAGTAGGCGTGTCCTTTAAAATCTCGTCCAAACAGAAGTTACGAAAGACGTTAAATAAACATTTTGAGAGGAAAATATAATTAAGTAAAAGTTATAAAATATCTCTAAATTCACTTTTTCTTTTACCGATTCTGTGAAAACACTTAGTAGGCATTTCCTTTAAAATCTTGTCCAAATCGGAGTTACGAAAGACGTTAAATAAACATTTTGGGAGGAAAATATAATTACATAAAAGTTATAAAATATCTCCGAATTCACTTTTTCTTTTACCGATTCTTCGAAATCACTTAGTAGGTGTGTCCTTTAAAATTTCGTCCAAACCAAAGTTACGAAAGAAGTTAAATAAAAATTTCGGGAGGAAAATATAATTATATAAAAGTTATAAAATATCTCTGAATTCACTTTTTCTTTTACCGATTCTTCGAAAACACTTAGTAGGCGTGTCCTGTAAAATTTCGTCAAAACAGAAGTTACGAAAGACGTTAAATAAACATTTTGAGAGGAAAATATAATTAAGTAAAAGTTATAAAACAACAACTTAAAATTCATTTTCCTTTTACTGATTCTTTGAAAATAATTAGTAGGCGTGTCCTTTAAAATCTCGTCCAAACAGAAGTTACGAAAGACGTTAAATAAACATTTTGAGAGGAAAATATAATTAAGTAAAAGTTATAAAATATCTCTAAATTCACTTTTTCTTTTACCGATTCTGTGAAAACACTTAGTAGGCATTTCCTTTAAAATCTTGTCCAAATCGGAGTTACGAAAGACGTTAAATAAACATTTTGGGAGGAAAATATAATTACATAAAAGTTATAAAATATCTCCGAATTCACTTTTTCTTTTACCGATTCTTCGAAATCACTTAGTAGGTGTGTCCTTTAAAATTTCGTCCAAACCAAAGTTACGAAAGAAGTTAAATAAAAATTTCGGGAGGAAAATATAATTATATAAAAGTTATAAAATATCTCTGAATTCACTTTTTCTTTTACCAATTCTACGAAAACACTTAGCAGGCATGTCCTTTAAAATCTCGTCCAAACCGAAGGTACGAAAGACGTTAAATAAACATTTTGAGAGGAAAATATAATTAAGTAAAAGTTATAAAATATATCTGAATTCACTTTTTCTTTTACCGATTCTGTGAAAACACTTAGTAGGCATGTCCTTTAAAATCTCGTCCAAATCGGAGTTACGAAAGACGTTAAATAAACATTTTGAAAGGAAAATATAATTAAGTAAAAGTTATAAAATATCTCTGAATTCACTTTTTGTTTTACCGATTCTATGAAAACACTTAGTAGGCGTGTCTTTTAAAATCTCGTCCAAATCGGAGTTACGAAAGACGTTAAATAAACATTTCGGGAGGAAAATATAATTATATAAAAGTTATAAAATATCTCCGAATTCACTTTTTCTTTTACCGATTCTGTGAAAACACTTTGTAGCATGTCCTTTAAAATCTCGTCCAAATCTGAGGTACAAAAGACGTTAAATAAACATTTTGGGAGGAAAATATAATTAAGTAAAAGTTATAAAATATCTCTGAATTCACTTTTTCTTTTACCGATTCTTCGAAAACACTTAGTAGGCGTGTCCTTTAAAATTTCGTCCAAACCGAAGTTACGATAGACGTTAAATAAACATTTTGAGAGGAAAATATAATTAAGTAAAAGTTATAAAACAACAACTTAAAATTCATTTTCCTTTTACTGATTCTTTGAAAATAATTAGTAGGCGTGTCCTTTAAAATCTCGTCCAAACAGAAGTTACGAAAGACGTTAAATAAACATTTTGAGAGGAAAATATAATTAAGTAAAAGTTATAAAATATCTCTAAATTCACTTTTTCTTTTACCAATTCTGTGAAAACACTTAGTAGGCATTTCCTTTAAAATCTTGTCCAAATCGGAGTTACGAAAGACGTTAAATAAACATTTTGGGAGGAAAATATAATTACATAAAAGTTATAAAATATCTCCGAATTCACTTTTTCTTTTACCGATTCTTCGAAATCACTTAGTAGGTGTGTCCTTTAAAATTTCGTCCAAACCAAAGTTACGAAAGAAGTTAAATAAAAATTTCGGGAGGAAAATATAATTATATAAAAGTTATAAAATATCTCTGAATTCACTTTTTCTTTTACCGATTCTTCGAAAACACTTAGTAGGCGTGTCCTGTAAAATTTCGTCAAAACAGAAGTTACGAAAGACGTTAAATAAACATTTTGAGAGGAAAATATAATTAAGTAAAAGTTATAAAACAACAACTTAAAATTCATTTTCCTTTTATTGATTCTTTGAAAACACTTAGTAGGCGTGTCCTTTAAAATCTCGTCCAAACCGAAGTTACGAAAGACGTTAAATAAACATTTTGGGAGGAAAATATAATTAAGTAAAAGTTATAAAACAACAACTTAAAATTCATTTTCCTTTTACTGATTCTTTGAAAACAATTAGTAGGCGTGTCCTTTAAAATCTTGTCCAAACCGAAGTTACGAAAGACGTTAAATAAACATTTGGAGAGGAAAATATAATTAAGTAAAAGTTATAAAATATCTCTAAATTCACTTTTTCTTTTACCGATTCTGTGAAAACACTTAGTAGGCATTTCCTTTAAAATCTTGTCCAAATCGGAGTTACGAAAGACGTTAAATAAACATTTTGGGAGGAAAATATAATTATATAAAAGTTATAAAATATTTCCGAATTCACTTTTTCTTTATCGATTCTTCGAAATCACTTAGTAGGCGTGTCCTTTAAAATTTCGTCCAAACCAAAGTTACGAAAGAAGTTAAATAAACATTTCGAGAGGAAAATATAATTATATAAAAGTTATAAAATATCTCTGAATTCACTTTTTCTTTTACCGATTCTTTGAAAACATTTAGTAGGCATGTCCTTTAAAATCTCGTCCAAACTGAAGTTACGAAAGAAGTTAAATAAACATTTCGGGAGGAAAATATAATTATATAAAAGTCATAAAATATCTCTGAATTCACTTTTTCTTTTACTGATTCTTCGAAAACACTTAGTAGGCGTGTCATTTAAAATTTCGTCCAAACCAAAGTTATGAAAGAAGTTAAATAAATATTTCGGGAGGAAAATATAATTATATAAAAGTTATAAAATATCTCTGAATTCACTTTTTCTTTTACCAATTCTACGAAAACACTTAGCAGGCCTGTCCTTTAAAATCTCGTCCAAACCGAAGGTACGAAAGACGTTAAATAAACATTTTGAGAGGAAAATATAATTAAGTAAAAGCTATAAAATATATCTGAATTCACTTTTTCTTTTACCGATTCCGTGAAAACACTTAGTAGGCATGTCCTTTAAAATCTCGTCCAAATCGGAGTTACGAAAGATGTTAAATAAACATTTTGAAAGGAAAATATAATTATGTAAAAGTTATAAAATATCTCTGAATTCACTTTTTCTTTTACCGATTCTATGAACACACTTAGTAGGCGTGTCTTTTAAAATCTCGTCCAAATCGGAGTTACGAAAGACCTTAAATAAACATTTCAGGAGGAAAATATAATTTTATAAAAGTTATAAAATATCTCCGAATTCACTTTTTCTTTTACCGATTCTGTGAAAACACTTAGTAGCATGTCCTTTAAAATCTCGTCCAAATCGGAGTTACGAAAGACGTTAAATAAACATTTTGAAAGGAACATATAATTAAGTAAAAGTTATAAAATATCTCTGAATTCACTTTTTCTTTTACCGATTCTTCGAAAACACTTAGTAGGCGTGTCCTGTAAAATTTCGTCCAAACAGAAGTTACGAAAGACGTTAAATAAACATTTTGAGAGGAAAATATAATTAAGTAAAAGTTATAAAACAACAACTTAAAATTCATTTTCCTTTTATTGATTCTTTGAAAACACTTAGTAGGTGTGTCCTTTAAAATCTCGTCCAAACCTAAGTTACGAAAGACGTTAAATAAACATTTTGAGAGGAAAATATAATTAAGTAAAAGTTATAAAACTACAACTTAAAATTCATTTTCCTTTTACTGATTCTTTGAAAACAATTAGTAGGCGTGTCCTTTAAAATCTCGTCCAAACCGAAGTTACGAAAGACGTTAAATAAACATTTTGAGAGGAAAATATAATTAAGTAAAGGTTATAAAATATCTCTAAATTCACTTTTTCTTTTACCGATTCTGTGAAAACACTTAGTAGGCATTTCCTTTAAAATCTTGTCCAAATCGGAGTTACGAAAGACGTTAAATAAACATTTTGGGAGGAAAATATAATTATATAAAAGTTATAAAATATCTCCGAATTCACTTTTTCTTTTACCGATTCTTCGAAATCACTTAGTAGGTGTGTCCTTTAAAATTTCGTCCAAACCAAAGTTACGAAAGAAGTTAAATAAAAATTTCGGGAGGAAAATATAATTATATAAAAGTTATAAAATATCTCTGAATTCACTTTTTCTTTTACCGATTCTTCGAAAACACTTAGTAGGCGTGTCCTTTAAATTTCGTCAAAACAGAAGTTACGAAAGACGTTAAATAAACATTTTGAGAGGAAAATATAATTAAGTAAAAGTTATAAAACAACAACTTAAAATTCATTTTCCTTTTATTGATTCTTTGAAAACACTTAGTAGGCGTGTCCTTTAAAATCTCGTCCAAACCGAAGTTACGAAAGACGTTAAATAAACATTTTGGGAGGAAAATATAATTAAGTAAAAGTTATAAAACAACAACTTAAAATTCATTTTCCTTTTACTGATTCTTTGAAAACAATTAGTAGGCGTGTCCTTTAAAATCTTGTCCAAACCGAAGTTACGAAAGACGTTAAATAAACATTTTGAGAGGAAAATATAATTAAGTAAAAGTTATAAAATATCTCTAAATTCACTTTTTCTTTTACCGATTCTGTGAAAACACTTAGTAGGCATTTCCTTTAAAATCTTGTCCAAATCGGAGTTACGAAAGACGTTAAATAAACATTTTGGGAGGAAAATATAATTATATAAAAGTTTTAAAATATTTCCGAATTCACTTTTTCTTTATCGATTCTTCGAAATCACTTAGTAGGCGTGTCCTTTCAAACTTCGTCCAAACCAAAGTTACGAAAGAAGTTAAATAAACATTTCGAGAGGAAAATATAATTATATAAAAGTTATAAAATATCTCTGAATTCACTTTTTCTTTTACCGATTCTTTGAAAACATTTAGTAGGCATGTCCTTTAAAATCTCGTCCAAACCGAAGTTACGAAAGAAGTTAAATAAACATTTCGGGAGGAAAATATAATTATATAAAAGTCATAAAATATCTCTGAATTCACTTTTTCTTTTACTGATTCTTCGAAAACACTTAGTAGGCGTGTCATTTAAAATTTCGTCCAAACCAAAGTTATGAAAGAAGTTAAATAAATATTTCGGGAGGAAAATATAATTATATAAAAGTTATAAAATATCTCTGAATTCACTTTTTCTTTTACCAATTCTACGAAAACACTTAGCAGGCCTGTCCTTTAAAATCTCGTCCAAACCGAAGGTACGAAAGACGTTAAATAAACATTTTGAGAGGAAAATATAATTAAGTAAAAGCTATAAAATATATCTGAATTCACTTTTTCTTTTACCGATTCCGTGAAAACACTTAGTAGGCATGTCCTTTAAAATCTCGTCCAAATCGGAGTTACGAAAGATGTTAAATAAACATTTTGAAAGGAAAATATAATTATGTAAAAGTTATAAAATATCTCTGAATTCACTTTTTCTTTTACCGATTCTTTGAAAACATTTAGTAGGCATGTCCTTTAAAATCTCGTCCAAACCGAAGTTACGAAAGAAGTTAAATAAACATTTCGGGAGGAAAATATAATTATATAAAAGTCATAAAATATCTCTGAATTCACTTTTTCTTTTACTGATTCTTCGAAAACACTTAGTAGGCGTGTCATTTAAAATTTCGTCCAAACCAAAGTTACGAAAGAAGTTATATAAATATTTCGGGAGGAAAATATAATTATATAAAAGTTATAAAATATCTCTGAATTCACTTTTTCTTTTACCAATTCTGCGAAAACACTTAGCAGGCATGTCCTTTAAAATCTCGTCCAAACCGAAGGTACGAAAGACGTTAAATAAACATTTTGAGAGGAAAATATAATTAAGTAAAAGTTATAAAATATATCTGAATTCACTTTTTCTTTTACCGATTCTGTGAAAACACTTAGTAGGCATGTCCTTTAAAATCTCGTCCAAATCGGAGTTACGAAAGACGTTAAATAAACATTTTGAAAGGAAAATATAATTAAGTAAAAGTTATAAAATATCTCTGAATTCACTTTTTGTTTTACCGATTCTATGAAAACACTTAGTAGGCGTGTCTTTTAAAATCTCGTCCAAATCGGAGTTACGAAAGACGTTAAATAAACATTTCGGGAGGAAAATATAATTATATAAAAGTTATAAAATATCTCCGAATTCACTTTTTCTTTTACCGATTCTGTGAAAACACTTAGTAGCATGTCCTTTAAAATCTCGTCCAAATCTGAGGTACAAAAGACGTTAAATAAACATTTTGGGAGGAAAATATAATTAAGTAAAAGTTATAAAATATCTCTGAATTCACTTTTTCTTTTACCGATTCTTCGAAAACACTTAGTAGGCGTGTCCTTTAAAATTTCGTCCAAACCGAAGTTACGATAGACGTTAAATAAACATTTTGAGAGGAAAATATAATTAAGTAAAAGTTATAAAACAACAACTTAAAATTCATTTTCCTTTTACTGATTCTTTGAAAATAATTAGTAGGCGTGTCCTTTAAAATCTCGTCCAAACAGAAGTTACGAAAGACGTTAAATAAACATTTTGAGAGGAAAATATAATTAAGTAAAAGTTATAAAATATCTCTAAATTCACTTTTTCTTTTACCGATTCTGTGAAAACACTTAGTAGGCATTTCCTTTAAAATCTTGTCCAAATCGGAGTTACGAAAGACGTTAAATAAACATTTTGGGAGGAAAATATAATTACATAAAAGTTATAAAATATCTCCGAATTCACTTTTTCTTTTACCGATTCTTCGAAATCACTTAGTAGGTGTGTCCTTTAAAATTTCGTCCAAACCAAAGTTACGAAAGAAGTTAAATAAAAATTTCGGGAGGAAAATATAATTATATAAAAGTTATAAAATATCTCTGAATTCACTTTTTCTTTTACCGATTCTTCGAAAACACTTAGTAGGCGTGTCCTGTAAAATTTCGTCAAAACAGAAGTTACGAAAGACGTTAAATAAACATTTTGAGAGGAAAATATAATTAAGTAAAAGTTATAAAACAACAACTTAAAATTCATTTTCCTTTTATTGATTCTTTGAAAACACTTAGTAGGCGTGTCCTTTAAAATCTCGTCCAAACCGAAGTTACGAAAGACGTTAAATAAACATTTTGGGAGGAAAATATAATTAAGTAAAAGTTATAAAACAACAACTTAAAATTCATTTTCCTTTTACTGATTCTTTGAAAACAATTAGTAGGCGTGTCCTTTAAAATCTTGTCCAAACCGAAGTTACGAAAGACGTTAAATAAACATTTGGAGAGGAAAATATAATTAAGTAAAAGTTATAAAATATCTCTAAATTCACTTTTTCTTTTACCGATTCTGTGAAAACACTTAGTAGGCATTTCCTTTAAAATCTTGTCCAAATCGGAGTTACGAAAGACGTTAAATAAACATTTTGGGAGGAAAATATAATTATATAAAAGTTATAAAATATTTCCGAATTCACTTTTTCTTTATCGATTCTTCGAAATCACTTAGTAGGCGTGTCCTTTAAAATTTCGTCCAAACCAAAGTTACGAAAGAAGTTAAATAAACATTTCGAGAGGAAAATATAATTATATAAAAGTTATAAAATATCTCTGAATTCACTTTTTCTTTTACCGATTCTTTGAAAACATTTAGTAGGCATGTCCTTTAAAATCTCGTCCAAACCGAAGTTACGAAAGAAGTTAAATAAACATTTCGGGAGGAAAATATAATTATATAAAAGTCATAAAATATCTTTGAATTCACTTTTTCTTTTACTGATTCTTCGAAAACACTTAGTAGGCGTGTCATTTAAAATTTCGTCCAAACCAAAGTTATGAAAGAAGTTAAATAAATATTTCGGGAGGAAAATATAATTATATAAAAGTTATAAAATATCTCTGAATTCACTTTTTCTTTTACCAATTCTACGAAAACACTTAGCAGGCCTGTCCTTTAAAATCTCGTCCAAACCGAAGGTACGAAAGACGTTAAATAAACATTTTGAGAGGAAAATATAATTAAGTAAAAGCTATAAAATATATCTGAATTCACTTTTTCTTTTACCGATTCCGTGAAAACACTTAGTAGGCATGTCCTTTAAAATCTCGTCCAAATCGGAGTTACGAAAGATGTTAAATAAACATTTTGAAAGGAAAATATAATTATGTAAAAGTTATAAAATATCTCTGAATTCACTTTTTCTTTTACCGATTCTATGAACACACTTAGTAGGCGTGTCTTTTAAAATCTCGCCCAAATCGGAGTTACGAAAGACCTTAAATAAACATTTCAGGAGGAAAATATAATTTTATAAAAGTTATAAAATATCTCCGAATTCACTTTTTCTTTTACCGATTCTGTGAAAACACTTAGTAGCATGTCCTTTAAAATCCCGTCCAAATCGGAGTTACGAAAGACGTTAAATAAACATTTTGAAAGGAACATATAATTAAGTAAAAGTTATAAAATAACTCTGAATTCACTTTTTCTTTTACCGATTCTTCGAAAACACTTAGTAGGCGTGTCCTGTAAAATTTCGTCCAAACAGAAGTTACGAAAGACGTTAAATAAACATTTTGAGAGGAAAATATAATTAAGTAAAAGTTATAAAACAACAACTTAAAATTCATTTTCCTTTTATTGATTCTTTGAAAACACTTAGTAGGTGTGTCCTTTAAAATCTCGTCCAAACCTAAGTTACGAAAGACGTTAAATAAACATTTTGAGAGGAAAATATAATTAAGTAAAAGTTATAAAACTACAACTTAAAATTCATTTTCCTTTTACTGATTCTTTGAAAACAATTAGTAGGCGTGTCCTTTAAAATCTCGTCCAAACCGAAGTTACGAAAGACGTTAAATAAACATTTTGAGAGGAAAATATAATTAAGTAAAGGTTATAAAATATCTCTAAATTCACTTTTTCTTTTACCGATTCTGTGAAAACACTTAGTAGGCATTTCCTTTAAAATCTTGTCCAAATCGGAGTTACGAAAGACGTTAAATAAACATTTTGGGAGGAAAATATAATTATATAAAAGTTATAAAATATCTCCGAATTCACTTTTTCTTTTACCGATTCTTCGAAATCACTTAGTAGGTGTGTCCTTTAAAATTTCGTCCAAACCAAAGTTACGAAAGAAGTTTAATAAAAATTTCGGGAGGAAAATATAATTATATAAAAGTTATAAAATATCTCTGAATTCACTTTTTCTTTTACCGATTCTTCGAAAACACTTAGTAGGCGTGTCCTTTAAAATTTCGTCAAAACAGAAGTTACGAAAGACGTTAAATAAACATTTTGAGAGGAAAATATAATTAAGTAAAAGTTATAAAATATATCTGAATTCACTTTTTCTTTTACCGATTCTGTGAAAACACTTAGTAGGCATGTCCTTTAAAATCTCGTCCAAATCGGAGTTACGAAAGACGTTAAATAAACATTTTGAAAGGAAAATATAATTAAGTAAAAGTTATAAAATATCTCTGAATTCACTTTTTGTTTTACCGATTCTATGAAAACACTTAGTAGGCGTGTCTTTTAAAATCTCGTCCAAATCGGAGTTACGAAAGACGTTAAATAAACATTTCGGGAGGAAAATATAATTATATAAAAGTTATAAAATATCTCCGAATTCACTTTTTCTTTTACCGATTCTGTGAAAACACTTAGTAGCATGTCCTTTAAAATCTCGTCCAAATCTGAGGTACAAAAGACGTTAAATAAACATTTTGGGAGGAAAATATAATTAAGTAAAAGTTATAAAATATCTCTGAATTCACTTTTTCTTTTACCGATTCTTCGAAAACACTTAGTAGGCGTGTCCTTTAAAATTTCGTCCAAACCGAAGTTACGATAGACGTTAAATAAACATTTTGAGAGGAAAATATAATTAAGTAAAAGTTATAAAACAACAACTTAAAATTCATTTTCCTTTTACTGATTCTTTGAAAATAATTAGTAGGCGTGTCCTTTAAAATCTCGTCCAAACAGAAGTTACGAAAGACGTTAAATAAACATTTTGAGAGGAAAATATAATTAAGTAAAAGTTATAAAATATCTCTAAATTCACTTTTTCTTTTACCGATTCTGTGAAAACACTTAGTAGGCATTTCCTTTAAAATCTTGTCCAAATCGGAGTTACGAAAGACGTTAAATAAACATTTTGGGAGGAAAATATAATTACATAAAAGTTATAAAATATCTCCGAATTCACTTTTTCTTTTACCGATTCTTCGAAATCACTTAGTAGGTGTGTCCTTTAAAATTTCGTCCAAACCAAAGTTACGAAAGAAGTTAAATAAAAATTTCGGGAGGAAAATATAATTATATAAAAGTTATAAAATATCTCTGAATTCACTTTTTCTTTTACCGATTCTTCGAAAACACTTAGTAGGCGTGTCCTGTAAAATTTCGTCAAAACAGAAGTTACGAAAGACGTTAAATAAACATTTTGAGAGGAAAATATAATTAAGTAAAAGTTATAAAACAACAACTTAAAATTCATTTTCCTTTTATTGATTCTTTGAAAACACTTAGTAGGCGTGTCCTTTAAAATCTCGTCCAAACCGAAGTTACGAAAGACGTTAAATAAACATTTTGGGAGGAAAATATAATTAAGTAAAAGTTATAAAACAACAACTTAAAATTCATTTTCCTTTTACTGATTCTTTGAAAACAATTAGTAGGCGTGTCCTTTAAAATCTTGTCCAAACCGAAGTTACGAAAGACGTTAAATAAACATTTGGAGAGGAAAATATAATTAAGTAAAAGTTATAAAATATCTCTAAATTCACTTTTTCTTTTACCGATTCTGTGAAAACACTTAGTAGGCATTTCCTTTAAAATCTTGTCCAAATCGGAGTTACGAAAGACGTTAAATAAACATTTTGGGAGGAAAATATAATTATATAAAAGTTATAAAATATTTCCGAATTCACTTTTTCTTTATCGATTCTTCGAAATCACTTAGTAGGCGTGTCCTTTAAAATTTCGTCCAAACCAAAGTTACGAAAGAAGTTAAATAAACATTTCGAGAGGAAAATATAATTATATAAAAGTTATAAAATATCTCTGAATTCACTTTTTCTTTTACCGATTCTTTGAAAACATTTAGTAGGCATGTCCTTTAAAATCTCGTCCAAACCGAAGTTACGAAAGAAGTTAAATAAACATTTCGGGAGGAAAATATAATTATATAAAAGTCATAAAATATCTCTGAATTCACTTTTTCTTTTACTGATTCTTCGAAAACACTTAGTAGGCGTGTCATTTAAAATTTCGTCCAAACCAAAGTTATGAAAGAAGTTAAATAAATATTTCGGGAGGAAAATATAATTATATAAAAGTTATAAAATATCTCTGAATTCACTTTTTCTTTTACCAATTCTACGAAAACACTTAGCAGGCCTGTCCTTTAAAATCTCGTCCAAACCGAAGGTACGAAAGACGTTAAATAAACATTTTGAGAGGAAAATATAATTAAGTAAAAGCTATAAAATATATCTGAATTCACTTTTTCTTTTACCGATTCCGTGAAAACACTTAGTAGGCATGTCCTTTAAAATCTCGTCCAAATCGGAGTTACGAAAGATGTTAAATAAACATTTTGAAAGGAAAATATAATTATGTAAAAGTTATAAAATATCTCTGAATTCACTTTTTCTTTTACCGATTCTATGAACACACTTAGTAGGCGTGTCTTTTAAAATCTCGTCCAAATCGGAGTTACGAAAGACCTTAAATAAACATTTCAGGAGGAAAATATAATTTTATAAAAGTTATAAAATATCTCCGAATTCACTTTTTCTTTTACCGATTCTGTGAAAACACTTAGTAGCATGTCCTTTAAAATCTCGTCCAAATCGGAGTTACGAAAGACGTTAAATAAACATTTTGAAAGGAACATATAATTAAGTAAAAGTTATAAAATATCTCTGAATTCACTTTTTCTTTTACCGATTCTTCGAAAACACTTAGTAGGCGTGTCCTGTAAAATTTCGTCCAAACAGAAGTTACGAAAGACGTTAAATAAACATTTTGAGAGGAAAATATAATTAAGTAAAAGTTATAAAACAACAACTTAAAATTCATTTTCCTTTTATTAATTCTTTGAAAACACTTAGTAGGTGTGTCCTTTAAAATCTCGTCCAAACCTAAGTTACGAAAGACGTTAAATAAACATTTTGAGAGGAAAATATAATTAAGTAAAAGTTATAAAACTACAACTTAAAATTCATTTTCCTTTTACTGATTCTTTGAAAACAATTAGTAGGCGTGTCCTTTAAAATCTCGTCCAAACCGAAGTTACGAAAGACGTTAAATAAACATTTTGAGAGGAAAATATAATTAAGTAAAGGTTATAAAATATCTCTAAATTCACTTTTTCTTTTACCGATTCTGTGAAAACACTTAGTAGGCATTTCCTTTAAAATCTTGTCCAAATCGGAGTTACGAAAGACGTTAAATAAACATTTTGGGAGGAAAATATAATTATATAAAAGTTATAAAATATCTCCGAATTCACTTTTTCTTTTACCGATTCTTCGAAATCACTTAGTAGGTGTGTCCTTTAAAATTTCGTCCAAACCAAAGTTACGAAAGAAGTTTAATAAAAATTTCGGGAGGAAAATATAATTATATAAAAGTTATAAAATATCTCTGAATTCACTTTTTCTTTTACCGATTCTTCGAAAACACTTAGTAGGCGTGTCCTTTAAAATTTCGTCAAAACAGAAGTTACGAAAGACGTTAAATAAACATTTTGAGAGGAAAATATAATTAAGTAAAAGTTATAAAACAACAACTTAAAATTCATTTTCCTTTTATTGATTCTTTGAAAACACTTAGTAGGCGTGTCCTTTAAAATCTCGTCCAAACCGAAGTTACGAAAGACGTTAAATAAACATTTTGGGAGGAAAATATAATTAAGTAAAAGTTATAAAACAACAACTTAAAATTCATTTTCCTTTTACTGATTCTTTGAAAACAATTAGTAGGCGTGTCCTTTAAAATCTTGTCCAAACCGAAGTTACGAAAGACGTTAAATAAACATTTTGAGAGGAAAATATAATTAAGTAAAAGTTATAAAATATCTCTAAATTCACTTTTTCTTTTACCGATTCTGTGAAAACACTTAGTAGGCATTTCCTTTAAAATCATGTCCAAATCGGAGTTACGAAAGACGTTAAATAAACATTTTGGGAGGAAAATATAATTATATAAAAGTTATAAAATATTTCCGAATTCACTTTTTCTTTATCGATTCTTCGAAATCACTTAGTAGGCGTGTCCTTTAAAACTTCGTCCAAACCAAAGTTACGAAAGAAGTTAAATAAACATTTCGAGAGGAAAATATAATTATATAAAAGTTATAAAATATCTCTGAATTCACTTTTTCTTTTACCGATTCTTTGAAAACATTTAGTAGGCATGTCCTTTAAAATCTCGTCCAAACCGAAGTTACGAAAGAAGTTAAATAAACATTTCGGGAGGAAAATATAATTATATAAAAGTCATAAAATATCTCTGAATTCACTTTTTCTTTTACTGATTCTTCGAAAACACTTAGTAGGCGTGTCATTTAAAATTTCGTCCAAACCAAAGTTACGAAAGAAGTTAAATAAATATTTCGGGAGGAAAATATAATTATATAAAAGTTATAAAATATCTCTGAATTCACTTTTTCTTTTACCAATTCTACGAAAACACTTAGCAGGCATGTCCTTTAAAATCTCGTCCAAACCGAAGGTACGAAAGACGTTAAATAAACATTTTGAGAGGAAATATAATTAAGTAAAAGTTATAAAATATATCTGAATTCACTTTTTCTTTTACCGATTCTGTGAAAACACTTAGTAGGCATGTCCTTTAAAATCTCGTCCAAATCGGAGTTACGAAAGATGTTAAATAAACATTTTGAAAGGAAAATATAATTAAGTAAAAGTTATAAAATATCTCTGAATTCACTTTTTGTTTTACCTATTCTATGAAAACACTTAGTAGGCGTGTCTTTTAAAATCTCGTCCAAATCGGAGTTACGAAAGACGTTAAATAAACATTTCGGGAGGAAAATATAATTATATAAAAGTTATAAAATATCTCCGAATTCACTTTTTCTTTTACCGATTCTGTGAAAACACTTAGTAGCATGTCCTTTAAAATCTCGTCCAAATCTGAGGTACAAAAGACGTTAAATAAACATTTTGGGAGGAAAATATAATTAAGTAAAAGTTATAAAATATCTCTGAATTCACTTTTTCTTTTACCGATTCTTCGAAAACACTTAGTAGGCGTGTCCTTTAAAATTTCGTCCAAACCGAAGTTACGATAGACGTTAAATAAACATTTTGAGAGGAAAATATAATTAAGTAAAAGTTATAAAACAACAACTTAAAATTCATTTTCCTTTTACTGATTCTTTGAAAATAATTAGTAGGCGTGTCCTTTAAAATCTCGTCCAAACAGAAGTTACGAAAGACGTTAAATAAACATTTTGAGAGGAAAATATAATTAAGTAAAAGTTATAAAATATCTCTAAATTCACTTTTTCTTTTACCGATTCTGTGAAAACACTTAGTAGGCATTTCCTTTAAAATCTTGTCCAAATCGGAGTTACGAAAGACGTTAAATAAACATTTTGGGAGGAAAATATAATTACATAAAAGTTATAAAATATCTCCGAATTCACTTTTTCTTTTACCGATTCTTCGAAATCACTTAGTAGGTGTGTCCTTTAAAATTTCGTCCAAACCAAAGTTACGAAAGAAGTTAAATAAAAATTTCGGGAGGAAAATATAATTATATAAAAGTTATAAAATATCTCTGAATTCACTTTTTCTTTTACCGATTCTTCGAAAACACTTAGTAGGCGTGTCCTGTAAAATTTCGTCAAAACAGAAGTTACGAAAGACGTTAAATAAACATTTTGAGAGGAAAATATAATTAAGTAAAAGTTATAAAACAACAACTTAAAATTCATTTTCCTTTTATTGATTCTTTGAAAACACTTAGTAGGCGTGTCCTTTAAAATCTCGTCCAAACCGAAGTTACGAAAGACGTTAAATAAACATTTTGGGAGGAAAATATAATTAAGTAAAAGTTATAAAACAACAACTTAAAATTCATTTTCCTTTTACTGATTCTTTGAAAACAATTAGTAGGCGTGTCCTTTAAAATCTTGTCCAAACCGAAGTTACGAAAGACGTTAAATAAACATTTTGAGAGGAAAATATAATTAAGTAAAAGTTATAAAATATCTCTAAATTCACTTTTTCTTTTACCGATTCTGTGAAAACACTTAGTAGGCATTTCCTTTAAAATCTTGTCCAAATCGGAGTTACGAAAGATGTTAAATAAACATTTTGGGAGGAAAATATAATTATATAAAAGTTATAAAATATTTCCGAATTCACTTTTTCTTTATCGATTCTTCGAAATCACTTAGTAGGCGTGTCCTTTAAAATTTCGTCCAAACCAAAGTTACGAAAGAAGTTAAATAAACATTTCGAGAGGAAAATATAATTATATAAAAGTTATAAAATATCTCTGAATTCACTTTTTCTTTTACCGATTCTTTGAAAACATTTAGTAGGCATGTCCTTTAAAATCTCGTCCAAACCGAAGTTACGAAAGAAGTTAAATAAACATTTCGGGAGGAAAATATAATTATATAAAAGTCATAAAATATCTCTGAATTCACTTTTTCTTTTACTGATGCTTCGAAAACACTTAGTAGGCGTGTCATTTAAAATTTCGTCCAAACCAAAGTTACGAAAGAAGTTAAATAAATATTTCGGGAGGAAAATATAATTATATAAAAGTTATAAAATATCTCTGAATTCACTTTTTCTTTTACCAATTCTACGAAAACACTTAGCAGGCCTGTCCTTTAAAATCTCGTCCAAACCGAAGGTACGAAAGACGTTAAATAAATATTTTGAGAGGAAAATATAATTAAGTAAAAGTTATAAAATATATCTGAATTCACTTTTTCTTTTACCGATTCTGTGAAAACACTTAGTAGGCATGTCCTTTAAAATCTCGTCCAAATCGGAGTTACGAAAGACGTTAAATAAACATTTTGAAAGGAAAATATAATTAAGTAAAAGTTATAAAATATCTCTGAATTCACTTTTTGTATTACTGATTCTATGAAAACACTTAGTAGGCGTGTCTTTTAAAATCTCGTCCAAATCGGAGTTACGAAAGACGTTAAATAAACATTTCGGGAGGAAAATATAATTATATAAAAGTTATAAAATATCTCCGAATTCACTTTTTCTTTTACCGATTCTGTGAAAACACTTAGTAGCATGTCCTTTAAAATCTCGTCCAAATCTGAGGTACAAAAGACGTTAAATAAACATTTTGGGAGGAAAATATAATTAAGTAAAAGTTATAAAATATCTCTGAATTCACTTTTTCTTTTACCGATTCTTCGAAAACACTTAGTAGGCGTGTCCTTTAAAATTTCGTCCAAACCGAAGTTACGATAGACGTTAAATAAACATTTTGAGAGGAAAATATAATTAAGTAAAAGTTATAAAACAACAACTTAAAATTCATTTTCCTTTTACTGATTCTTTGAAAATAATTAGTAGGCGTGTCCTTTAAAATCTCGTCCAAACAGAAGTTACGAAAGACGTTAAATAAACATTTTGAGAGGAAAATATAATTAAGTAAAAGTTATAAAATATCTCTAAATTCACTTTTTCTTTTACCGATTCTGTGAAAACACTTAGTAGGCATTTCCTTTAAAATCTTGTCCAAATCGGAGTTACGAAAGACGTTAAATAAACATTTTGGGAGGAAAATATAATTACATAAAAGTTATAAAATATCTCCGAATTCACTTTTTCTTTTACCGATTCTTCGAAATCACTTAGTAGGTGTGTCCTTTAAAATTTCGTCCAAACCAAAGTTACGAAAGAAGTTAAATAAAAATTTCGGGAGGAAAATATAATTATATAAAAGTTATAAAATATCTCTGAATTCACTTTTTCTTTTACCGATTCTTCGAAAACACTTAGTAGGCGTGTCCTGTAAAATTTCGTCAAAACAGAAGTTACGAAAGACGTTAAATAAACATTTTGAGAGGAAAATATAATTAAGTAAAAGTTATAAAACAACAACTTAAAATTCATTTTCCTTTTATTGATTCTTTGAAAACACTTAGTAGGCGTGTCCTTTAAAATCTCGTCCAAACCGAAGTTACGAAAGACGTTAAATAAACATTTTGGGAGGAAAATATAATTAAGTAAAAGTTATAAAACAACAACTTAAAATTCATTTTCCTTTTACTGATTCTTTGAAAACAATTAGTAGGCGTGTCCTTTAAAATCTTGTCCAAACCGAAGTTACGAAAGACGTTAAATAAACATTTTGAGAGGAAAATATAATTAAGTAAAAGTTATAAAATATCTCTAAATTCACTTTTTCTTTTACCGATTCTGTGAAAACACTTAGTAGGCATTTCCTTTAAAATCTTGTCCAAATCGGAGTTACGAAAGATGTTAAATAAACATTTTGGGAGGAAAATATAATTATATAAAAGTTATAAAATATTTCCGAATTCACTTTTTCTTTATCGATTCTTCGAAATCACTTAGTAGGCGTGTCCTTTAAAATTTCGTCCAAACCAAAGTTACGAAAGAAGTTAAATAAACATTTCGAGAGGAAAATATAATTATATAAAAGTTATAAAATATCTCTGAATTCACTTTTTCTTTTACCGATTCTTTGAAAACATTTAGTAGGCATGTCCTTTAAAATCTCGTCCAAACCGAAGTTACGAAAGAAGTTAAATAAACATTTCGGGAGGAAAATATAATTATATAAAAGTCATAAAATATCTCTGAATTCACTTTTTCTTTTACTGATGCTTCGAAAACACTTAGTAGGCGTGTCATTTAAAATTTCGTCCAAACCAAAGTTACGAAAGAAGTTAAATAAATATTTCGGGAGGAAAATATAATTATATAAAAGTTATAAAATATCTCTGAATTCACTTTTTCTTTTACCAATTCTACGAAAACACTTAGCAGGCCTGTCCTTTAAAATCTCGTCCAAACCGAAGGTACGAAAGACGTTAAATAAATATTTTGAGAGGAAAATATAATTAAGTAAAAGTTATAAAATATATCTGAATTCACTTTTTCTTTTACCGATTCTGTGAAAACACTTAGTAGGCATGTCCTTTAAAATCTCGTCCAAATCGGAGTTACGAAAGACGTTAAATAAACATTTTGAAAGGAAAATATAATTAAGTAAAAGTTATAAAATATCTCTGAATTCACTTTTTGTATTACTGATTCTATGAAAACACTTAGTAGGCGTGTCTTTTAAAATCTCGTCCAAATCGGAGTTACGAAAGACGTTAAATAAACATTTCGGGAGGAAAATATAATTATATAAAAGTTATAAAATATCTCCGAATTCACTTTTTCTTTTACCGATTCTGTGAAAACACTTAGTAGCATGTCCTTTAAAATCTCGTCCAAATCTGAGGTACAAAAGACGTTAAATAAACATTTTGGGAGGAAAATATAATTAAGTAAAAGTTATAAAATATCTCTGAATTCACTTTTTCTTTTACCGATTCTTCGAAAACACTTAGTAGGCGTGTCCTTTAAAATTTCGTCCAAACCGAAGTTACGATAGACGTTAAATAAACATTTTGAGAGGAAAATATAATTAAGTAAAAGTTATAAAACAACAACTTAAAATTCATTTTCGTTTTACTGATTCTTTGAAAATAATTAGTAGGCCTGTCCTTTAAAATCTCGTCCAAACAGAAGTTACGAAAGACGTTAAATAAACATTTTGAGAGGAAAATATAATTAAGTAAAAGTTATAAAATATCTCTAAATTCACTTTTTCTTTTACCGATTCTGTGAAAACACTTAGTAGGCATTTCCTTTAAAATCTTGTCCAAATCGGAGTTACGAAAGACGTTAAATAAACATGTTGGGAGGAAAATATAATTATACAAAAGTTATAAAATATCTCCGAATTCACTTTTTCTTTTACCGATTCTTCGAAATCACTTAGTAGGCGTGTCCTTTAAAATTTCGTCCAAACCAAAGTTACGAAAGAAGTTAAATAAACATTTCGGGAGGAAAATATAAGTATATAAAAGTTATAAAATATCTCTGAATTCACTTTTTCTTTTACCGATTCTTCGAAAACACTTAGTAGGCGTGTCCTGTAAAATTTCGTCCAAACCAAAGTTACGAAAGACGTTAAATAAACATTTTGAGAGGAAAATATAATTAAATAAAAGTTATAAAACAACAACTTAAAATTCATTTTCCTTTTATTGATTCTTTGAAAACACTTAGTAGGCGTGTCCTTTAAAATCTCGTCCAAACCGAAGTTACGAAAGACGTTAAATAAACATTTTGAGAGGAAAATATAATTAAGTAAAAGTTATAAAATATCTCTGAATTCACTTTTTCTTTTACCGATTCTATGAAAACACTTAGTAGGCATGTCTTTTAAAATCTCGTCCAAATCGGAGTTACGAAAGACGTTAAATAAATATTTTAGGAGAAAAATATAATTATATAAAAGTTATAAAATATCTCCGAATTCACTTTTTCTTTTACCGATTCTGTGAAAACACTTACTAGGCATGTCCTTTAAAATCTCGTCCAAATCGGAGGTACAAAAGACGTTAAATAAACATTTTGGGAGGAAAATATAATTAAGTAAAAGTTATAAAATATCTCCGAATTCACTTTTTCTTTTACCGGTTCTTTAAAAACACTTAGTAGACGTGTCCTTTAAAATCCCGTCAAAATCAAAGTTATGAAAGAAGTTAAATAATCATTTCGGGAGGAAAATATAATTATATAAAAGTTATAAAATATCTCTGAATTCACTTTTTCTTTTACCGATTTTTCGAAAACACTTAGTAGGCGTGTCCTTTAAAATTTCGTCCAAACCAAAGTTACGAAAGAAGTTAAATAAACATTTCGGGAGGAAAATATAATTATATAAAAGTTATAAAATATCTCTGAATTCACTTTTTCTTTTACCGATTCTTCTAAAACACTTAGTAGGCGTGTCCTTTAAAATTTCGTCCAAACCGAAGTTACGGAAGACGTTAAATAAACATTTTGAGAGGAAAATATAATTAAGTAAAAGTTATAAAACAACAACTTAAAATTCATTTTCCTTTTATTGATTCTTTGAAAACAATTAGTAGGCGTGTCCTTTAAAATCTCGTCCAAACCGGAGTTGCGAAAGACGTTAAATAAACATTATAATCTAAACACCATATTTCTCCTAAACCCTAAACCCTAAACCCTAAACTTTATATACCCTAGACACCAAACTTTACATGTCTATATTGTATTTTCATACGTAGAGGTTGTAAAACACCTTTAAGCTTCAATTTTTATTAATCATACATTATGTTATGAAAAATAGGTGCGTTCTTCGAAATTTTTGTAAAAAATGGAGTTACGGAAGATGTTTATGCAAAAAACTGAGGAGGAAAGCGCAATTATGCAAAAGAAGCAAAACAATTTCAAATTCTCTTTTTTTTTGAACCACTATTTTCGCAAAATTAATGAGGCATGCACGTTCAATTTTTTTTAAAAAAACAGAGAAACGAAACACGTTTAAAATATATTTGTGGTTGAAAATGTAATTAGAAAATTTAATAAGTATGAACGATGTAATCTATGGAAACCAATTAATGGGAACGAAATAGTTCGTTTCCATTGCTTGCAATAGGGACGAAATATGGTGCCCATTGCAGAAAATTCGTTCCCATTGGCAACATGAACTAATAATATGGTTCCCATTGCTACCAATGGGAACGAAAACTGGTTCTCTAGTAACGGAAACCAAAATATGGTCTCCATTAGGAGCAACGGGAACCAATATTTCGTTCCTGTTGCTGATTGGCCCCTATATATACACCATTACCTTAGACTCTCTCACATACACATTTACTTCTTCATCTTCTTCAGGCGAAATCTTCTCCAGGCGAAATCTTCTGTAAATAATTTTTTTGAGTTTATTCATCTTCACACTTAGTTATCAACATCTATTCATCCAAATCAATATTCAGCTACCTTATGGGTGAAGAAGAAGATGAAACAAAATAAACAAAAATGTATTGTATTGTTTAAATTCATATTGTAGGGTGTTGTATATACATTCATTGTTAAAATTTGTATTTTATTGTTGTAGCTACAATTCTTATCCAATATGTATATTGTATTGTTTAATATCTAATTTTACACATTTTCCCTATTGTACCTTTATAAATCTTTAAAATTACTAATTGATATTCTAACAATAAACAATACAAGAAATTAAATGTGATAAACTATTAAAATTAATAATATTGGGTTAATATTATAAAAACGAATTTAGAACATTAATATCTTTAAAATAAAAATTTCAAAATCAAATATGATTTTTTAGAGGAAAAAATAACGCAATTTTCTTAAAATAATTCAAAATTAGATTTTTGAATGAAAAGTGGCGGGATTTCGGCCAATTTTTGAAATTATTCAAAATTTAGAAAGAAAAGTGGCGGAAATTCCGCCACTTTTTGAAATAGTTCAAAAAATTGAATTTTGACTGAAAAGTGGCGGGTTTCCGCCAAATTTTTTTAAAATATTTGATTGAGCAATGGGAACAAAGATATTGGTTCCTGTTGTCTAAACATGGGCCCCCCAATCGAGCAAAGGGAACCATAATTTTGGTTCCCATGTCAGCATTAAGCGTCCCTACCGTAAAGCAACGAGAACCAAGTATTCGTTCCCATTAAGCAATAGAAACGAGATTTTGGTTCCGTCATTGGGAACGAAGCTTTTGGTCCCTATATGCAATGGAAACCAAATACCTTGGTTCCCATGCGCAATGGGAACCAATCTTTTGGTTCTTAGGCAATCGCTACCAGGGTAAAGGAAACTAAGTGTTTGGTTCCCAAATCTAGTCCCCATTGATCTTTGGGAACCAAAATAAGGGCATGGGGAACTGGATTTTTAGTTTCCATTGTGAAGTTTTCTTGTAGTGTGTATCGGAATTAATGTTGTGATAACACTTAGTTTCACAATGTTACATCAACATTTAGCCACAATATGCACACACTTACATATATGAGGGTATTTTTATTATATTTTTTAATAAAAATAGGACATGTATCAGCCAAATAAAAATACCTAAATCACTCCTTGCAATATTCTAATTAATGAAACTACAATAATGGAAGAATTAAAGAATGAAGAGTAAACGAGTTCAAAATTATAAAAACCTGAAGTAGCAAACAAAAATAATAAATTTATTAGTTATTCCATGTATTGTCAAATATAGTTACTTGAAATTATTGTTTGGACATATTATAAAAATATCGCGACTTTTACATTGATTGCACAAAAGAAATTTATTTTGTTTGACTTCAATATGTATATTAAGTGTTTTATTTTTCAGAAAATTGGTTCAAAGGAAAGAATTTTGGTTCATTCTTTAACTATGTTTTGTACACTTCTCATTATAGTTCTCTTTATATCGGGGTTTCATACATAAATTTATTTGGTTTCATGAAGAGTATTTTTAGTTTTGTTATAGATACATTAAAATTATTTGGGGATTGTAACAATGTATTCGAAGACTCAAGGAAAGAAATGCAAGTAAGATGTAATATCTCTTTTGAGAATTGGTGTGTTTATTCATCCGGAAGTGAGCTCTTATATAGAGGTTTTTCCAAACATCATTTATATCTAATACTATTACAATAGTATTTCCAATAAATATTCTTCCTATTGCTTAATAATAAGTCTTCAAATTTGTACATCATTTTCAACAAGACCACATGTATGGTTTATAAAATTCTCCCTTGCCCGCTAGACAATTTTGTAATGTTTATGATCCGTCTTGGGCACACGTCTTATGCTGCCTCGTTAAAAACCTTATAAAGAAAAATTTAGTTGGATAAAAACCTTAATAAGGGAAAAAGAGTACAACCGTGTGAACTCCCCCTTAAGTTGGCATCTCCAATTCTTGACCCATCCAAATGCTTTGAACATGTTTCTTAAAAGTCACAATGGAGAGTGCTTTTGTAAAGAGATCTATCATATTGTCACATGATTGAACATATTGGATATTGATTTCATTGTTCTTCTCGAGTTCATGAGTGAATGCAAAATACTTTAGGGGTATGTGTTAGGCCAATCACTCTTGACTTAGCCTTCTTTCATCTGTGTAATACATGTAGAATTGTCTTCGTAAAATGTTATAGGGACCTCTTTAATAGGTATGCCAGTTGTAGTTCTTATATGATGTGTCATTGATTGTCGCCATACACATTCCCTGCATGCTTCATGAAGTGCAGTAACATCAACCTGATTCGAGGATGTTGCAACAAGTGTATGTTGCTGAGTGCCACCTTACGTAAATACATATCCAGTATGAGATCTGGATTTATGTCAATCTGATAGGAAACCTGCATATGCATAACCAGTCAATTCATATATTTCTCATCTGATTTAGATTCCAAATAACTCCTGAATTAACATAATCAATATAGATCTCAGTATCAGGATTTGATTTGATGATTTCTTAAGTTATCTCATTTGCCATGTTTTTTGTTTCATCATGAATAGTTTCCTCGAGAATGGAGTTAATTTTTTTTCTCCTTTTCTTTTTCAAGGATTCTTGTCCTTTGAACCAACAGGAAGACCACATTTCTTACATGCACCACTTTTATCATTGTTGGATATCTCTTAAAGGATTTCAATCCGAGCAGGTACATTCGCAGTTGGTATATGAGATTTTGTTCCCCATTTTATGTCAATAAATGTATCCGGTAATTGATGCAATATTTTGAAAATGTAAGATTTTCTTAACGTCCAAATCACATTGTTTTGTTAAAATATCATAGTGTAATAAAAATGGATTATACCATGATATATCCTTTTACGGTTGTTTCTTTTCTCCCCTTAAGGTTGGGAAATTTGTCTCATTGAAATGGCAATTGGTGAGACGTGCCATAAAGACATCACTTGTTAATGTTAATGGTTCAAGATATTTGATTATTGAAGGTGAGTTATATCCAACATATATCCATAACTTTCTTTGAGGTCCCATTTTTGTTCGTTGTGGTGGTGCAAGCGGAACATAAACCGCATAACCAATTTTTTTATATGGGAGATATTACATTCATGAACAAAAACAAGTTGTAATGGGGAGTATTCAAGATACGAGCTTGGTCTAATGCAATCAGTGATGCAACATGTAAAATTGCATGACCCCATACAAAAGTTGGAAATTTAGCTTTCATTAGCAATGGCCTAGCAATTAATTGAAGATATTTAATTAATGATTTAGCTAAAATATTTTGAGTATGTACATGAGCAACAGTATGTTCAACCGTAATTGTTGCTGACATACATTAATCATTGAAAACTTGAGATGTGAATTCAACAGCATTGTCAGGTCTGACTTTCTTGATCGTATAATCAAAAAATCGAGCTCTTATTTTAATTATTTGAGCCAAAAATCTCGCAAATGCCATATTGCGAGTAAAGAATGGACATACATGTGACCATCAACTTGAGGTATAAATTAATACCATAAAATATTGAAATGGTCCACATAATGGATGAATAGGTCCACAAATATCGCCTTGAATTCTTTCAAGAAATGTTGGCAATTATGTCTTAATTTTAACTGATGAATGCTTTATAATTAGCTTAATAAGAGAACATGATTCACATGGACTATTATTGTTCCGATGGAGTTTGGATACTTTTAATGAATGTTCATGTATAGCTTCAATTATCCTCCTTGTTGAACAAGAGTAACCTAGTCGTTCATGCCATATAGTCAATAATTCATGATTTTAATTGACTACCACATTTGATTCGATTGCATTAATATGTGTCATGCACTCCTAGGGAGAGTTTTGTTAGTTTTTCAAGTATATGTTCTTTTTCCTGATATATCCTGATATGGGTATTTTCCGCATATTGGGCCTGGCCCAAATCAGGCCCATATTGGACCATATCAGGGGTCACTTTCGATGTCATATCGGTAATAATCACCGATATGATACTGTGGTCCCCGGATCCCGAGGTCTATAAATACGCGGCGCCCGGATCCCAAAACAAGCAATTATTATCCCTCAGCTACCACGCACCAGATCGAAATACATCACCGACCTGACTCTCGATATCACATTCGATATCGGGATTATCCCCTGCACTTTGACACGTCATACCACCACATCACCGATATCATATCGAAGACCATCACCGACGTACGTCCGACCTAGTCACCGATATCCCACTGCTATCCAAGCATCGAGGCGTTAGTTCGAGGTGTTCCAGACCAAGTCTACGCGAGATACATAGTGTATGCCTGATTTGAGATAGACTCGTTGTATTTCTAGACCGTTCACTTGTAACCGACACTCATACATATATAATACGATCTATTGTCAAACCAGTGGCGCCGTCTGTGGGAACACCAGTTCCCGGACATGGACGCCAAGATGTAAGGATGGAGGACACACAACTCTCCCAACACTCAACTGACCAAGAACAGACAGTGGCCCAAGCCGAGATGGAGCTTCCCCCAGCGCAGAACGAGCCGCGACGAAGGCGCGGGCCCGAGAGGCCGCCACGAGCCACGAATGCAGGTCCAACCCTTGTCGCGCCAGACACGGCGGAACCCGCGACTGAGGGCCCAACTACTGAGAACCCCGCGGCAGACTTTCCAATGACCGAGGCGCCAGATGCAGATTTTCTAGGCCCGGGTGAGACGATGCCCGCAGGACGAAACGTCTTTCACCCCGCCGCCATATCTTTGGAGATGCAAGCGCAGATCAACGCCTCTGTAAGAGCGGCGTTGGACTCTACAATGGAGACATTTGCTTCCACGACTGGCGGAGCAAAGGGCAAGGGACATTCGGGCGAGGCCCCATGAATCCAGAGCGGGTGAGAGAAGGGCAAGGCAAGGATACTATGAACAGGAGGATACGGGGGACTCCTTCAGAGAGATATCGCCCGCTGCTTACGACAGAACGGAGAAACGGGACCCCGGGACCCTGGATCGAGAGATAGCGAGAAAGATGGAATGGCTTGACCGCGAGAAGGCGGAAGTAATCCGGATGATGGAACGAGGCCGCGACCGCACTGAGATTGGATATTCAAAGAATGAGGATGCAGAGATACTGCGGGTAATATCAAGGAGAATGGAACAGCTAGACCGCGAGAGGGCAGAGTTGATGAGGAAGGTGACTCACAGTCATGGGAAGGGTCGCAGTAGGACCCCGTTTTCGGATGAGATAGAAGTTGAGGTATTGCAAAGAGGGGACAAGATCCCAGTGATCAAGCCATACGACGGAAGAAGTGATCCTACAGATTATCTACATCAGGTCGATAGCATTCTGAACCTACATAACTACTCGAGAAACATAGAGGCAAATATCCTATCCACCACTTTAACGGGCGCTGCACTAGATTGGTTCGCCAGGCTAGAGGCCAGATCCATAACGGACTACGAGCAACTAAGAGAAAAATTTGAGAACCAATTCTCTAGCCAAAAGAGAATGAAGACCAATCTGCTACACCTCGGTGTTGTGCAGCAGAGGGAAATGGAGAACCTCTGGGACTATATGAAGAGGTTCAACGATGAACTGTTGAAGGTGGATGAGTCGCATAGCGGACAGGTCATGATGATGCTATTCAAGGGTACGACCCATCGCAGGTTCGCCGGGGAGCTAATCAAATTGACTGAGCCCCCCATAGCACAGATCAACATGCTTTCAAACCAAATGGTTTACGAGGACGAGATGATGGCAACACGTCAGGTTTCGTTTCCCAGCAGGAACGCAGAGAGAGATCGCAACAGGGAAAGGCCCCCAAGAATGTACACCCCGTTAAATAGAGGTATTCTGGAGGTGATGGTCGTGGCGAAAAGAAACATATGGTTGACGGAACCTAGGCCATTGAATGAGACTCCCGGGATGAAGTCATCGGGCAAATACTGCGCGTACCACCGTCAACCTGGACACAGAACGGAGGATTGTACGCACCTGAGGAATGAAATTGAAAGACTGATTAAAGAAGGGAAATTGGTCGAGTTTGTCAGGAGCGCCAAGGAAGATGCTAGAGGGGCAGAACATTCTCTATCCCCTAGAAGAGATTACTCGCCCAGGAGAGGAAAGCAGAAGATGATCGAGGCACCCGAGGAGCGTGGTAGGACCATAGTCAATGCCCTGAGCAGAGGCGTTATAAATGTGATCAACGGAGGAGACTTGGGAGCTGACACGGCTCACGGCCGAGAAACCATAACACGAAGACTCCAGGGTGGAACCTACATCGGGTACACCAATGCAATCATGCCGGAAGCGTACTTGGAGCAGGAGATTTCTTTCACAAGGAAAGACTTGGAGCAACTTAGTCCATTGGCATTGACCGCAGGGAAACTAGATTGCCCATTGGTTATCACGATTAATGTGGATGAATATCATGTGCATAGAGTGTTGGTGGATAGCAGAAGCTCCGCAAACCTGATATTCTCAAAAGCCTACGAGCAGATGGGGATAGCCCCGGACTGGCTAAAGTTGATATCCACCCCATTAACCGGATTCGGCGGAGCAGAGGTAGTGCCTCTGGGACAAGTTATATTGCCCACCATGTTTGGCAGAAGCCCACGCACCCGGGTGACATCGATAAAATACACAATTGTCGACATCCCGTTTCCCTACCACGCTATCATTGGCCGACCGGCGCTCAACCAGATCAGGGCAGTGGTCTCTACTTATTATCAGAAGATTAAGTTCCCGAAACCTCAGGGAGAGGGCGAGATTCTAGGTGACCAGATACAAGGATGGATGTGTTATGTGGACTCGCTGAAGCACCCAAGAATCAGAAGAAGACAGGAGATACAAGTCCCACACCAAGAATACATTCCGCGCACGGAGTACTCGCCATGAGGAACAAACGGAACAATATTTTAAATTTCAGTAGTTTTTAAATTATGCTTGAACATTTGAAACATTGCCCCATCGTGGGTTGGTTTGTAAACTTAAAACAGGGGGAACTACGCCGGTCTGATTTCCCATTCAACGGGATACGTAGGCGGGATAGGTTTACCTAACCCTCGACTGTTATCTCTTATTTTGCCCCTTTGTGGGTCGTCATGTAACTTAAAATAGGGGGAACTACGCCGGTGTGATTCCCCATTCAACGGGATACGTAGGCGGGTTAGGTTTACCTAGCCTTCGACCGTTATCCGTCATTACCTTTTTATTTGTTGCTTTATGGAATCTCATATTTCAAGCAGGGATATGTCCTAATCGGACAATATTATCCATCTAAACAGGTACAACAGGTACAACAGGTACAAACATGTACAGCAGTCCCGTTAGAACGCAGTGGAAACACCTTTTCTCGTATAAAACTGATTTTCCCGGATTGAGGGAACATCTCGCAGATAACACATGCACATCATTCCGTGCTTTCATATTAGCTTTTACATCGAAAATCTTTCTTGTTTGTGCTGTTTTACAGGGTTTAATGACCTACAGATTCTACGTCGACAGGGTCACCAAGAGACATAGCCAAAAAGACAAAGAAAAAATTCCCTGTGATAACAGGGCCAATCCAAGAAAAATTTCCCCTGTGATAATGGGGTCGATCAAGAAAAATTCCCTGTGATAACGGGGCCAATCCAAGAAAAAATCTCCTGTGATAACGGGGTCGATCAAGAAAAATTTCATGTGATAACGGGGCCAATCCAAGAAAAAATCCCATGTGATAACGAAGTCGATCAAGAAACAATTCCCTGTGATAACGGGGCCAATCCAAGAAAAAATCCCCTGTGATAACGGGGTCGATCAAGAAAAAATCCCCTGTGATAGCGGGGTCAATCAAGAAAAAATTCCCTGTGATAACGGGGCCAATCTAAGAAAAAATCCCCTGTGATAACGGGGTCGATCATAACATTTCAACGGTAGCGGGTTCCCTGTGATAACGGGATGTGCCCCTACCCACAAGAAAAATATCCCTTGTGATAACGGGGTCGACGCTAAACATTTGAACGACAACGGTTTCCCTGTGATAACAGGATGGGCCCCTACCCACGCGAACTGTCAAGCTAGGTGAAGAGCCTATTGGGTGGAAATCCCATAAAATTACGCTAGGTGAAGAGCCTATTGGGTGAAAATCCCATAAATCAAGCTAGGTGAAGAGTTTATTGGGTGGAAATACCATAAAATTACGCTAGGTGAAGAGCCTATTGGGTGAAAATCCCATAAATCAAGCTAGGTGAAGAGCCTATTGGGTGGAAATCCCATAAAATTACGCTAGGTAAAGAGCCTATTGGGTGAAAATCCCATAAATCAAGCTAGGTTAAAAGCCTATTGGGTGGAAATCCCATAAAAGCAAGCTAGGTGAAGAGCCTATTGGGTGAAAATCCCAGAAATTAAGCTAGGTGAAGAGCCTATTGGGTGGAAATCCCATAAAATCAAGCTAGGTGAAGAGCCTATTGGGTGAAAATCCCATAAATTAAGCTAGGTGAAGAGCCTATTGGGTGAAAATTCCATAAACAAACTAGGTGAAAAGGCAGGCCCTATGGGCCCCTAGCCACAAGAAGAATATCCCCTGCAATAATGGGGTCGATCCTAAACACATAAGCAGTGGCAGATTACCTATGTTTCTACCAACCCAGAGGAAATTCTAATCATTCCTTGATTGACAACAAACAGGTTACACGAATCTCATCAAATACGAGAACGAAACGAATGCGTCTCAGATATCAGAATACTGCATATTCTATCATCATGACAATAAAAAAAAAAATCAAAATCAACAAGTTATCAGATAACAAGGCCACGAAGAGTCACATATTATGAAGATAACAGAGAAATAAATATTCAGTTATAGAACCACGAATTGGAGATAGTACAGAAAGGGATAAATTCAAGTTACAATAAAGGCAGTAAACAGCTACTCCCACGAGGACCCTTCAGTCTTCTTCTCAACGACCTCGGAAAACACGTCAGGGTCGGCCGGACTCTCTTCCACCTCATCTAGGCCACCAATCGGCAGATCATTATGGTCATGCCTTGGGTTCAACCCACTCAACTCGAGGGAGTCCTTGAAACAGTCATTTCTCAATACTTGCCCTACCCGAACCTTTAAAATTAGGTTTCGGAAGCTCGAGCTTTTCCATAAACTTCTCCGCCCCAACCCGGAGGAGATTAGGACGACGTTCCTACAAGTTGAACTCTATTAAATACAAGAGGACAAAAAATAGAAACAGATATCGTACACAAGATACATACCAAATCCAAGGGAGCTAATTTGGCAGTGGAAAGCTCCAACGAGAGACGTTCGTTAGCAGCCTTCACCGCCGCTACCTTAGCCTTCAGTGTTTCCAGCTCTTTGTTGGCCGCAAATTCACGCGCCTTTCCTTGGTCGATCTCAGTCACTAATATTTTGAAGTTGCCCTTCAACAAATCATACTCCTCCCGGAGCATACGACATGTCTTCAGCGCATCCTCTTTTTCAGCCTCCAACCTCTCCAGCACCATGGGGTTGAACTCCCCCATTCTCAAGATATCAGCCTCGAGCTCGGCAGCAATAGCGTCAGGGTCACCGTTGGACTCGCGAATGGTCTTTAGACACGAGACCGCCAGCTTCGCCGTCTGCACAATACAATACATAACATTATGCTAAACATTCAAATAAAAACAATCGAAGTCGTGTTTAGATACGTACACTTTGGAACAGGTGAGTGTTGCGGTGTATATTTTGGGCCCGCTCAAATTCTGTGAGCACCCGCACATTCGCAGGAGGAGGAAAAGCCCGCATCATGCCCCGTACAACATCTGCTTCAGGGAATTCTACCTGCCTTGAGGGTTTGACGGCACCCGCCTTCCGAGGGCCCCAATGTCGAGGACTCCTGCAGTGGCCCTTTACCCTTGTTGGTCATACCAGTAACAGTTGCTTTTCCCTTGCCACTAAAAGGGTTCGGGTTGGAATAACTCGACCCCACAATGAAAGGCGCATCCACAGAGTCAACCAAGTTGACATGGGCATTCGATTCCAAACCCCCAACGTTCTCGGTCAAAGGAATGTTGGCCAACGACTCAGAACGGAGACCTCGCAAGTGGTCTCTCTGTCGATACAGCCCTGTCAGGCGAAGAAACCATACCCTCCTGTTTCGAGGTCAACACCTCAGGGAGGGTGGCCGCACCATCCGGGCCGCCCACCACATCAAGGATGTCCTGGCTAAGGGACCTAAATATTGTAGGAACATTGTTAAAACGTTCTTCATTAATACGTTCAGGCACTACAGTGCTAGGGGGAGGTTGCTCGACTCCCGACGCCTCTGCCAGAAACTCAGCGGCTGCATTATTCAGGTCAAAGCTAGACGCAGACCTTATTTCAGGCGCCACCACGACTGCAGCCGTTTCAGCAGCTTTCTGAGCATCACGATCGGCCTGAAGCTTACGCATCAATTGTCTAAACCCCATTCTAACGAAGTATCTCAGAAAAAAAGAAGGTAATGCACCTGCAGAATAATCATAGTATCAGCATGAGAAAATAATAATAAATAATTCAGAACGACGACAAGGTCGAAACACACGTCGGGGAATATATCAAATATGAATACCGATATACATACCGATATGGTTAGACTAAACGACAAATAAAACGCAGAAAACTATGACCTTCAGAGTCTCTTACAAGCTCTACTTATAGACGGAGGCCTTAACTACATCGAAATATACTTTTGACATCATATCGAATATGTGTTTCGACGTGATATCAACGATGAACCCCGATATCCCTTCTATTATGCAAAAAAAAGCCTCGAAGTGCAACTCCCAGATTTAAAAGAAATTCAACTCCAAAGCACACAGAATTCAAAGGAGGACCTCAAACTATGCGCCCACTGCATTAGGCCAAATTTGATCTCCATCATTTGAACTGGCGGGACGAAGGGTACAGGTAACCCAAAAATTTAATTTTAAATTTGCGAATTCTTATCTCTAAGACAAGAATCCCCAAATTGGGGGACTACATGATATGAGCATTTCCCGCATATTGGGCCTAGCCCAAATCAGGCCCAAATTGGACCATATCGGGGGCCACTATCGATATCATTTCGGTAATAATCACCGATATGATACTGTGGTCCCCAGATCTCGAGTTCTATAAATACGCGGCACCTGGATCCCAAAACAAGCAATTATTATCCCTCAGCTACCCCGCACCAGATCGAAATACATCACCGATCTGACTCTCGATATCACATTCGATATCGGGATTATCCCCTGCACTTTGACAAGTCATACCACCACATCACCGATATCACGTCGGTGGGCATCACTGATATCATATCGAAGACCATCACCGACGTACGTTTGACCTAGTCACCTATATCCCACTGCTATCCAAGCAACGAGGCGTTAGTTCGAGGTGTTCCGGACCAAGTCTACGCGAGATACATAGTGTAGGCCTGATTTGAGATAGACTCGTTGTATTGCTAGACCGTTCACTTGTAACCGACACTCATACATATATAATACGATCTATTGTCAAATCATATCCTTAAAAATGAAAATATATTTAGTGTTATTCTCAATCTTTGACTCGGTATCATATCCATGACGATATATATCATTAAAACTCAGCAAATTCCTTGTGGATCTTGGGGCAAATAAGGCATCACCAATGATAAATATTGTTCCATTTGATAAAATAAAACTAGCTTTACCAAATCCTACCATCAGATCAGTAGGACTTGATATCTTATTAATTTTTGCCTTTGTTGGTTTTAGATATGTAAAGAATTTCTTACTTGTGAGTTGTACCGCTATCAGGTATGCAAAAATCACTGGTATGGTCCATAATAGGCTTCATGTCAAACAAGCAGAGTCAAACATGATACAACAATAAACAAAGCATATATTTTTTAAAAGGGAAATAATTTTATTGAGATACATAAGGAAATGCAATTCATGAAAACACACAGTACATTACAAGCCAGCAATTGGAAACACATTTTAATCAAAGATCACACAACAAGGAATTATGCAATACAAACAAAATCAAGAATCACACAACCAAGAATCACATAGTTCATATCAAGCTATAGTAACATCATGATCATCAGTAAAATTAGCTGCTTTCAAATGTGTGGAATCATTAGGCACTTGTTCATTAAGGTTTACTTCATTTTCTTTGCCTTTCGTATTCTCTTGGTACAACTTACAAAGATGTTAAGGTTTACGATACTTATTGGCCCAATGTCCTTTTTTCCCGCACTTAAAACAGTGACCACCAGTTTTTATGGGCTTTTTTCTCTTTATTATGATGATTATTGTTATTGGCCATATCACTGGTCGAAGGGTTGTGATAACTACCTCGACCATGACCACGGCCACAACCACCTCTTGAAACATATCCTCTTTTATAACCACTCCAACCCTGATATTTGCCTCTACTTTGACCACCATTATTGTAATTTCCTCGTTCACTAAAGTTTGAGAAATTTATGGCATGTGCTTCTAGTAATGAATGTGATTCAGTTGGACGAGACTCGTGATTCTTCATCAATAAATTATTACTATTCTCTGCCATTAACAACGTAACATCCTCTGCAGATCGTGATACTTAGTATATCCGACAAGTCTGTGTTGCATTTGGATGAGTATATGATTGGCATGAAAAGTAGAAAGAGTTTTTAATCCTCATTAGTAGTTTCCCTTTCACAAAATTTTAGTGTCTGGCAAATAGAATGTATGGTAGAGGAGTAATCATTAACTGATGTAAAATATTGGAACCTTAATGTGTTCCACATATGGGTGGCTTCTGGAAGTATTGTTTTTCTTTGGTGGTCATATCTTTCATTCAGATTAATCCATAGTTCAAAAGGATCTGTAATATCGAGATATTCTTTTTGAAGAGAATGATCTAAATATTTATGCAGGAATATAACTGCTTGACATCTTTGTTGGTTAGTACATTCATTTTTCTTATCAATTATTTCAACGAGATTTTTCCCAGTGAGGTGCATATTTACATCTGATTCCCATTGCATATAATTATTTCCAATGACCGTGAGTTTGGTAAAATCTACTTTTGGGAGATTAGACATAATGCAGCTAAATAAACATAAAAAATATAATTAGGATCGAGATATTTTATTTAATATGTAATCACAAAAGCACAATTATTACAATAATATGTGCAATTATCTCATCTCTAGCTAAATAGTGAAACTGAACTTTACTACGACAAAATGGAGGAATATCATAGAGAGAAACATATGATTGTGGAATAAATAAAGGACGAAATATTAAAGCCGCCCAATAACTTTTTTTCAGAAGTTAAAATGCCCATTTTTTCGGGCCTTGCCAAAATGCCCCGTAAGTTTTGAAATTTCTTGTAAAAATGCCCGATTGCCTTATTTGGGCCAAAATTGCCTACGTGGCGGTACAGTCAACAAGTTGTCAATGCCACATCATATTTTTCCAGCCAAAACACGTTTTTCACACAAACCCTTATAACTTTAAATATTGTATTTGCACCCCAAAATAAATTGCACTTTGCCCCCCCCCCCCCCAATATATATATATATATATATATATATATATATATATATATATATATATAATAAACATATATATAATCATTTATAAATAACAATATCAACATATATATAAATATATAACTATTTACAAAATCAACATATATAGATAAATATATAACTATTTATAAAATAATAAATATTTCAACATTATATAAAATAAATAAATAAAAAATATTAAAAAAAATCATCCCACCGGGTACCCCCCCCCCCCCCCCTCGGCGCCCCGTCACCGAGAAAAACCACCCAAATCGCTGGTACCCCACCACCCCTCCCCGCCCCGCCACCACCACTGCCAAATCGCAGTGGTGGAGACCACGATTGCAGCGGTGGTGGCGTCGATTTGACGCCACCACCACCGCTGCAATCGTGAATGTTGGGGGCGGGGTGGTTGGGGGGGTAGGGTTTTTTTTTTGTATTTTATTGTTTATTATTTTATATATCTTTATTATTTATATATATGTTTATTATTATTTATATATATATCTTTATTATTTATATATATGTTTATTATTATTATTTATATATATATATATGTTTATTATTATTATTTATATATATATCTCTTCATTATTTATATATATATATATATTTATTTTTATTATTTATATATATTGGCTGAAAACATGACGTGGCGGATCACTTTATTGTGGTGGCATTGACTATACCGCCACGTAGGCAATTTTGGCCCAAATAAGGCAATCGAGCATTTTTACAAGAAATTTCAAAACTTACGGGGCATTTTGGCAAGGCCCAAGAAAAACGGTCATTTTAACTTCTGAAAAAATGTTACAGGGCAGTTTTAATATTTTGTCCATAAATAAACAACATAATAGGAGGTAAGACCTTTCATAAGAATAAAGTGTTAGTAGTCGTTTTTAGCTTGGGCTTAATTCAAGCATCAACATAAGTTAGAATTAGTGTTAGTGTTAGAGTTAGATAACCATAAAGTTATTAAGAAAATTTTCATCTAATCATAAAATTATAGATTGGTTGTAGTCCGTCTTGTCTATAATAATAGAGATAGTTGAAAAAGTAAATATTGCGTACCTTTTGACAATGAACCTTGTCTTTAAAGTCTGGATTTGAATTTTGAAAAACATAATCCTTGTTTTGGGTTTATATTAAATTTTTGGCAAGGGGTTCATAGAATCGTATGAATATTTTGGGTTTATACAATTTTTTTTTTCCTTTGGAGAGTAAGCATATATTGTACATAGGAAAGAGAAGATTAATTCACTAAATAGAAACAAGACATAAAGGTATTTTTTGCTAATCAAAATAATTTAGGGGTAAAAAATTGATCAAAAGACCAAAATTGAACTGAAAAATCTAATTAAAGGACTCAATATGGAAAAGGGCACAATATGAGACTACTTTCGTAACTCAGCCACAAAAAGGGACAATTTTTTAATTTGTTTTCCCTCGAATGTCCATCCCTACCTATCACCAACAATTATTCTATTTTGGATTTTTCAATAATGTAAATGCCACCTTACTAATTCCATTTCTGAATTCTATATTGGACAATAAGAGACTATTTATGATTTTTTTTTCCTTCAAATGTCCTTCCTTCCTACCACCAAAAATTATTCTATTTTTGTTTTCTCAATTATGTAAATTCCACCTAACTTATTCTATTTTTCATTTCACAATGGTGTAATATGTACAACCAACAAATATAAGATTCACCATATCATATCAATAACAATTTTCAATATTAATTACCTATCCATCTATCTATCTATACATAGACCCTAACATAAACATCCATTTATATATTCTAAATCACAAAAATATATTATTGATCAATACTTACGTTTTCATTAAAAAGAAGTTCCAAAAATTGAAGTTCGTGAGGGTCTTGCTTCTTCTAGTTGCAATTTTGCTTATCTCTCCAGGTAGGGATCTTTCATCTCACCATGGTTGGGCAATTCTTGGAAATTTGATATATATAATTCATGCTATATACATATATTTAAGAACAATTTAATGGACCCTGACAACCATAATTTTATAACAGGAATGCATGAATGTAGCAAAGTTACACGGAGATGATTTACAAGTAAATTGTATACAAAATGGTTTAATGAAAAAAATCTTTAATTTGCCTTATCTGTTGCACATATGTTTTTGACATTTGTAAAATGCCTCTTAAGTCTTAACTCGATTACTCCGTTAAACATACTGTTTAGAACTTTTAATCTACTTGCGATACATATAATTTAAAATTGAGGAAACATATAATTGTTGGCTTGTGTAGGCTGATAACGCCCATAAGCCCATTATATTGATGCATATCAAACTCAGTTTTCTGCTTAAGCTTTAAGGGGATCATAGTCCTTTACAGTAAAATTAATATTAGAAAACTTAGTAAAAAGCCATTGCTTGACAGTGATCTCAAATAGTCAAGACAAATTGAATAAACAGAACTTATATGTCTTGCACTTTTCATGTTAAAGGTTGTTATTCGTTGCATAGCCACTATATTAATTACATTGCAGGCTCGATTGCACACTCGATTAGGAGTCCAAAATGCAAGACTGGTGCCGATTGCATACTTTATTGTCTACCTAGGACCAAGGCGGTATGCACTTTTCGCCATTGCTTGTGTCTGCCCATCAAGCTAAGTTTGGTACCGCCGAGGAAGTCCCTATTGGAACAATAGCTACTTCAACAACAGATTAATCAATATCTTTTAATTACTGTTAAAGATTATTAAATAAAGAGAATTGTTATCCTTGTTACTTAATTCAATTTTATGAATATAATAATTGATGCCGGTGGACAAGTACCTTCTTAGTATTTGAATCCATTGTTCGAAGATAAGCCAACTATTTTGTTAGGTGCACGTGGCAATATACCATCAGTCGCCAACACGCGGTAACGGATCCCTATGTTAATCATTATCCCTTTAATTATGATTTCATGAAGAACGGACTATCAACACACACAAGTAAACATGGCATAAAACATATGAAAGTAAACTAATCACCTATAAATTATAGGCAAATGATATACATAAAGAAGTTTCCCTTGATTTTCCTCTTTTACCCTGTAGTTAAGGTCCCAATATTCTATTTTTGTTTTAAGGTTCTAATTATGTGATTATATCTTTAAAGAGTTTGCTAAATCAACTCATCTCTCCTTTCCAATATTTTAAAAAGCTTATTTGAGACTCTCTTTAAAGCACGCTTTGAAGCAAAACTCACTCGAAAACGCCTCAAGACTCATGCAAAAGCTTAAGTGTTATAAATATTACGCCTTATTGCCAAGGTGTACACTTTTGGTGCGGTTTTTACGCTTTACGCCTTGAGAAATAAACTAACGCCTAATTATATATTGAAAAAAGAAAGAATTTCTCACTAAATCAATGGCAAAATTTTGAATATAATTATAATGTTGAAGGTAAAAGTCAAAACTCTGTTTATTGACAAAAAAGTATGTGGTTTTTTTAGACATAAGTTAAAAGAAAAAAGCCACAACACCTATTTTCACAGTAGTTTTATTTAAAATATGCATAATAGTGTGACCAAAGTGCATTTCTATTATACTTAGAACATATTTATATAAGATTCATATTATATATTCATATTTTTAGCAACACTTCTTTTCTTATAATACTTAATATCAAAACCCATAAAGCTTGCGTTTTGTGCCACAAGACATACGCCTCGCTCACTACAAAAAAAATTGGGTCTTTCCCGACCGCAAATCCGGTCGGGAATAACCCTTTCGCGGTCGGGAAAGACCCTTTCCCGACCGCCTTGCGGTCGGGAAACCGCGGTCGGTGTTGCTTCGGTCGGGAAAAGTTTTCCGACGGCCTTCCGGTCGGCACGGACCTTTCCCGACCGCATTTCCCGACCGAATTACGGTCGGAAATTTACCGACCGATTATTCCGACCGCACAACGGTCGGAATTATTCCCGACCGCATAGCGGTCGGGAAATACTTGAATTTTATTCCCGACCGCTATGCGGTCGGGATCATATGAATTTTTATCCCGACCGGATAGCGGTCGGGACTTTTTCCGACCGCAAATTGGTCGGGATTAAAATTCATGTTATTCCCGACCGGGGCCCGGTCGGGAATAATATTCAAATCAATCCCGACCGATTCGCGGTCGGGGAAAATATTCATCTTATTCCCGACCGAATATCGGTCGGGAATAATAATCATCAGAACAAAAAAAATAATATTCCGGTAATAAATTACCGGAATATTATTTTTTTAATATTTTGCAATATTTGAAAAACATTATTTAGTTTTTGTGTTTGCAATAATTAAATTTTTGATTCATTGCTTAGTCTAAAACACAAAAAAAATAAATAAGTTTTTGATTATTGAAAATTTGAATAAAGAAGTGAAAATTTTTAATTTTGAAGTTGAAAGAAAGAATTTTTTGAAAAAGTGTATGAATATGAAAAAAGTGTTTGAAATTTTTTTTGAAGAGGAACAAAGTGTGTGGAGATGAAAAAATGAGGAGAATAATGAAGTGTATTTATAGAAAAAGTTGAAAAAATTTGAATTTTCGTCAAATTTAAATTTCCCACCAAGTCCCGCCATTATTTTCGATTATTCCCGACCGATATTCGGTCGGGAATGTTGATTTTTTTCAAAAATTTCAAAAAACCGCCAATTTTTTAAAAAATACCGACCGAAATTCGGTCGGCAATACTTTGTAGCCCAGAAACTCGCGACATACCGACCGCACTGCGGTCGGGAATAAGTTTAAATTTTATTCCCGACCGCACCGCGGTCGGAAATTCCTTTAAATATTAGTCCCGACCGCATTGCGGTCGGGAATACCTTTAAATTTTATTTACGACCGCCATGCGGTCGGCAATAATGATAATTCCCGACCGATACGCGGTCGGGAAAAATAGTAAATTTTTCCTTTTTTCGATCTTTTGGAAAATCTTGATGTGTTTGTTAAGTATACCTATAGAATCTCATTAAATTCATTAATTGCACTATTAGTTAGTTTGTTTAATGTACTTTTAATTATTAAATTAGTATAAGTTAAGTTAGTTTGGAGTTTTACCTATAATAATCATACGTAGTATATAGGAGTTCACAATTGTCAATTAACATTTGTTACGAACGTTAATATAGAGAGGCTAATTGTGATATATATATGTTAACATTTGTTTAACATAATCGCAAGTAGTTACATTATTAGCAACTACATATACTAATCTATTTATAAGTGACAATATGAATCGACTCTTCAAACGATTCATCAACGTGCAACTAAATTTAATTTTTTTTTGAGATTTTTAGTAATATATAACTAATATTGATTTACTCGATCATTAAATGAACGATTTACCTAAAATTGAGAGCGAAATTGTGAAATTAAGAATATGAATATTATTCCCTATCGAAAATCGATCGCCAATAAGCCTAAACCCTAAACCCTAAACCCTAAACCCTAAACCCTAAACCCTAAACCCTAAACCCTAATATTCCCGACCGCCACGCGGTCGGGAATAACAACGATTAGTATTATTCCCGACCGCAATGCGGTCGGGAATAACAACTATTCCCGACCGCTCTGCGGTCGGGAATGTTAGTATTATTCCCGACCGCAGAGCGGTCGGGAGTATTAGTCATCCCTTGGGAAAAAGGGTATTCCCGACCGCATGGCGGTCGGGAAGTGTCGGCCCAGCTGCGCGGCCCAGCTGGGCCGAGATTAGGGCGACACTCTGGGCGGGAAATTTCCCGCCCAGAGTTTTCCCGACCGCAATACGGTCGTGAATGATTTTTTAGAAAGTACCGACCGCATTGCGGTCGGGAAAAGTTTTTCCGACCGCATTGCAGTCGGGAATGCTCCCGACCGAATTCCGGTCGGGATTTTCCGGTCGGGAAAGGGCGAAAAATCTTGTAGTGGCTTTTTGGAACATAAAACGCCTCACCTACGCTTTCGCTTTTTAAAACACTGCTCCTTTCTGTATATTTTATTTCCTTTCATTACTGAATATTTTCAAGTAAATCATATGTTAAGGAATATCACCAATTGAGGCATTCAATAATAAAATACAATTAATCAAGAATATAACTACTGTCTTAATCGAAATATATTTAATCATCAGCTTTGGGCTACTGATGATAATTATATATATACATCCACACATGCATGTGTGTGAGTAAGTGAAATATAAAGAGATATTATGAAAACCTAGATAACTTATTGTTTTCATGTTTATTGATAAACTTTTCTAACATTTTACGTTGACGCGAATTATTTCTTAATATCTTAACTGTATTAGGAATCTAATAGTTACGCACATTTCAATGTGAATTAATTTTAAGTTTAGTTACCTCATGTAAGTTTTAGAAAATATTATATGTATTTTATAATACATTTTCTTAAAGTATAACTGATTTAAACATATTCAAGTAGGATATTTGATTTGGGCTTAAAAAGGATAGAAAAAGACAGAATGTTTTGTAGTGATAAAAGAAGAATTAACAATAAAATATTTGCGTGCGATTTAATATGGCAGGAATATATTGATGTCGAAATATTCTTATACCTTAATGAGTCAATTGCCAAACTAAGACTATTGAAAAAAGTAATTCTCTTACTAACACTCTTGAAAAAGTAATTCTCAAAGTAACACTTATAAATCAAAAATCCCTACTTTAATCCCGTCTCTTATAAGTAACTAAAACAATATATTGTTGTGTATAGTCAAAATATGTTATGTGTATATAAATATTTGGGCTTTTTATAATTTCTGCCCGTTAATTTCCACCAACTTCAGGTTTTGCCCTTTTTTGGACCGGACTTTATTTTTGCCTGGTAATTGTTTCTTTTTTTAAAATGCCCGGTGGGCTTAGTCGAAGCCCAGAGTTGAGCCCGTCGGGCATTTAAAAAAAAAAAAACAATTATCGGGCAAAAATTATAAGTTGGTGGCAATTAACGAGCAGAAATTATGAAAAAAGAAAATGTTAATGGCTTCACCACGCACTTTGTCTAATTGCTTAGAATTAATTACCTATATCGGTCATGGAGTTAGATAAAATCTATGAAGAATATATATGTGTGGCTAATTCTGTGTTAAACGTCTCTCGATGGTTTTCTTCCTTAATTACCACGACTTTTTTACTTGCTTACTGATTTACCCCTGTCAACATCAAAACTTTCTCTACGCTGCCGCCGCCACCACCACCACCTCCCCTCCCCTGTTTGATTGACCCATTTCATCAAACACCTCAACTGCAAAACCGAAAAAGAGAATTTCAAAGAGAAATGGCACTAGCCGAAGCAAGGGCTTCTTGGCAGAGAACGGCCAACCGATGCTTGGTCTAAGAAGACGCCAAAAGAGCTCCGAACACGAGCTCCGTCCCTTTTAACCGAATCCCTTCGTATACTAATTTATCCCCAAATTCAAAGTGGTGGCTAGAAATGCCATCAAATTACGCCTGTCAACAACAAGTTTTCATCGACAAACAATTAAATTCCTCTGATGGTGATATGGAAAACTGCCAAATGAACGAAAGCTCACCGAATTTGGAGTCTTTGGTTCATGATCCGAGTGAAAATTATGCAACTTGCAACAAAAATCTGGATACATCATTAAACAAGGAGAGTTGAGAGAGTATAATAATAGTCGGAATTGCCAAGAATATCTCCAAACACATCTGGATACATCTTTAAACAAGAAGAGTTGAGAGAGTATAATAATAGTCGGAATTGCCAATAATATCTCCAAACACCACTTTGAATTTGGGGATAAATTAGTATACGAAGGGGTAAATCAGTAAGCAAGTAAAAAAGTAAGCAAGTAAAAAAGTCCTGTTAATTAAGGAAGAAAACCATCGAGAGGTGTTTAACACAGAATTAGCCACGAATATATATATTCTTCATAGATTTTATCTAACTCCATGACCGATATAGGTAATTAATTCTAAGCAATTAGACAAAGTGCGGGGTGAAGCCATCAACATTTTCTCTTTTTATAATTTCTGCCCGTTAATTTCCACCAACTTATAATTTTTGCCCGGTAATTGTTTTTTTTTAAATGCCCGACGGGCTCAACTCTGGGCTTCGACCAAGCCCATCGGGCATCTTTTAAAAAAAAAACAATTACCGGGCAAAAATAAAGTCCGGTCCAAAAAAGGGCAAAACCTGAAGTTGGTGGAAATTAACGGGCAGAAATTATAAAAAGTCCTAAATATTTCGGTAAATACATTTTAGAGTTTTAATTATAAAATAAAAAAAATAATTAAAATAATTAAAAGTAAAATTATGTCTTCCTCCCCCACGCCTCCACCTAGTACACCGTTGCAAAACCATCACCACGCTTAGTCCAGAATTGTGGTGGTTGTTTGGAACCGCAATATTCGAGTATTCAAATCCGTAATTTGGTGTGTCGCCAATACTTCAACGATCGCAACAGTCCTATATCTCTGCATACCAAATAACAGGTTTGAAACCCACAATGGATGATAGGATAAAAAGTCATACTCGAATTTCGTCCTCCCGAGTTTCGAGTGAATCGCTCAAGAGAATAACGATTTAGAATGCTTCGAACTTGTGCAAAATAGGGCATCTCATTGGTCTTAGACCCCGCCTATAATAGATATCTTTGAAAAATAGGTTTCGTTTGGTTGCTAGGGTAATGAAAGAAAATATTTGTTTTTCTAGATGTTTAACAACTCATGATTTTTTCGAAACTAAAGGAAATCTCTGGAAAAAAAATTGAAAAATACGTTCTATTTTTTCTCATACACAAAATAGTGAGAAGTATTAAATTTTATTTTAATATATTTAAATCTTATCTTTCCTCCTATCAAAAAAGGTGAAACAATCTCGTCAATATATTTCAGATTTTAGAAAGCTTTGGAACTTTTCGTATTACCACGTGAGAATAATAATTTAGTTTTGAATTTTTAACTCTCTCTATACTCATTATAACAATCTTCTTGATTGAATTATATTATGAATGTTTGTTGATCTGGGATTTATAGATAATATTTGTGATACTAAAATAAATAATAAAGTTAATTCTTATAGTATTTATTAAATTTTGTATTTCCCCTCAGAAGTGGTACCTCGGGAGGGAGCTGCAAAATCGTCGTCCCAAATACACACGTGAACCGCTCAAAATTTGAAATTTTGACTAATTGTTTTCCACATGGACCTGCTGACGTGAGTTAAAATAACAAAAAAAGAAGAAGATAAAATGGCACTTCTCTCCAGCTCCATCCAAATAAAATCGTACAACCCCTCACTTGAACTATCACAATATTGTTCACCTCCTATCTTCAACCATTTCGCCGCTGCAACCGTGTTCCTCCTCGATTCAAAGTTTGTAATTTGATCTTCTCTAAGATTTGTTGGTTATTTCTCTGTTTTATCTTCAATCTTTAATGTTAGGCTTTTAAAATTTGGGTTTATTTGTTTTCATTTAAAGCCTCATTTTTGGAATGTGAATGCTCCTTCAAAGTTGTCCATGTCATTTCAGAATTGTAATGGGTATTTTGAGTTAGAGGTCAAGGCGATTTTTGTGGCCAATCTCCGATTTAAGCTTGGGATTATATTGATTGAAATGGTAAGCTCGCAGTGGTAAAATGACCAGAGTTATTAGCAGCAATGGTAGGAAAAAAACGTAGAGAGTAAGTGGTGAGAGCGTGGGTAAGCTGAAATTGGCGGGATTGTTCTGTTGCTGAGCACGATAGAGGGGTTTTATTTATCGGTTTCATTATTTTTATTTTTTTAATACTTGTTTGCAGGTCCATGGCAAAAAATGGTTAAAATCCCAATTCTATGTTCAATAGGGCACCACGTGTGCATTTTTGGCGGCGATTGTGTATCCCCTCCACGAGGTACCACTTTTGAGAAGAAATGCAAACTTAGGGTGTAACAGCCCGATAATTTCGAGACAAATCCGAACAATATCATAGCAACTATTACATGTCTAACTGTTAAATATTTGAATCAAATACACTGAAAGTACTAATCTAATTAAAAGAAACAAAAACTCAACTAACTCAAATACCCAACTAAACTTTGAACGCTCCCCAATGCCAAAGGCTCCCAGGTCCTGACATGGTAGTAACCTAGTTCGTCTTAATCTAGAAGGAAGGAAAGAAAAACAAAATTTTACGTGAGATAAAAATTTCAGTGAGTGCTCATGCGTGTGTGCAAGTGTAGCATTTTCTTTCCATAACTTTCTTTTGAAAACAGTTTAATAAAGGAACTTTAACACATACAAATGTCATGCAATAGAATCGTGAATCAAAAGCTTTCATGGTTTAACAAAAACCCTTTAACAAAAGAACATATTCACGTTTGATGGTCGGTGTCCACTTTATTCTGCTGCTGATGCACCCCCACCTTATCACCTCATAAAAGTTCTCAATCTCCCCGTCCAAGGAGCGACCTTGGAATCAAATAACGTATGACATGGTACATACGGAAATCCTACGACCCAACAAAGACACAACCTCCTCATGTTATGTCTGAGATGGAATAGGCACATGGGGACAAAAGGTCCTACCGGCAAGCCCGCCGCCACCCGGCAGTACCCCCTGCACTCCCACGCCAAACACTGGATCCAGTCTAATCAATTCCGAATACAATCCAACGGGACACCATTCATCATATCGATTCCAATCATTTACGACAATTAACCAATGTGCGTTTAACTTGCTTTGATAAAACTGAACAGTTTAAATACCCAATTTACATAAACTTTCTTTCAAGAAATAAACATTTTCGAGACAACTTTCTTTGAAAAGTGACAGTTCAATGTGCAGAGTTCAATATGCAGAGATTCATGAATACATATATATATATATAGATATACATGCACGCATTCCTTCCAGTTTTGAAATTAATAGAGTTTAGAAACACTCACCTGGAATACGACTATAAAGTGAAAGAGGGCCATTACGCGACGATGCCTAGTTGTTATCACCTAAGAAGCCAAAGAATTATCAATAATGCAACCCAATGTTTCTCTAATTCTTGATTCTAATTTTTTTTGCTAACATGTTTCGAGCACGTTCAGTTAGTCCCAATTTTAATCTAATAATGAAGTAATGATCTCAATAATTTACGGGTTCATTAACTCTATAAGTTAATATATCAAACTACAATAACCTATCCGACAATATTTCTATTGAGCATAACCTTCACGGATGAACTAATTATGCTGGCAATTATGTTCCTAAATCTTTAAGGTATAAGATGATAGTACTTCATAGTTACAATTTATGGTCTCGCATGCGTACATGCGCACCTTATTATATATGTGAAAGACACACACACAAACATATATATATATATATGTTCAAATCACGAAACATTTGAAAGTGCACTATGCATTTTGTAGGTGATATTGCTGTAGTGTGTGTTTGGTGTACGTGCATTCTCATGTTATTGCAAAGTTTCACGTGATTAGGTGTAGTGCGCTAGTCTAGATACAATTGTAAATTTTTAGGTAAGTGTAATTTGTATTTTTAAATGACCTGTATGATGTATGTGGTTTCGAGCGTAGTAGGGTAGTGTTTAGGTGTATTTGTTGCTTTTTAGGTAATTTAGGTGTAGTGCGCAAATTAAGGTGATTTAGGTGTAATACGTGTGTAGATGTAATACTTGAGTCACTATTTACCTTTTTAGGCGTTTAATTGAAGTGCACTATGCATTTTGTAGGTGATATTGATGTAGTGTGTGTTTCGTATACGTGCATTCTCATGTTATTGCAAAGTTTCACGTGATTAGGTGTAGTGCGGTAGTCTAGATACAATTGTAAATTTTTAGGTAAGTGTAATGTGTATTTTTATATGACTTGTATGATGTATGTGCTTTTGGGCGTAGTGGGGTAGTGTTTAGGTGTATTTGTTGCTTTTTAGATAATTTAGGTGTAGTGCGCAAATTAAGGTGATTTAGGTGTAATACGTGTGTAGATGTAATACTTGAGTCACTACTTACCTTTTTCGTTGCTATTGATGATTAATTATACTAGGCAGATGGGTAGGTGAGGCAGGGTTGACGAATAAGAATTAAATGGACCCACAATTTGAATAGATCCGATGTTAATTAACTTTTTACTTTTTCAGACATCACCTCCTACGATATTGAAATAGTCGCATCACATCTCTATAAAGAAAAAAAAATAAGCATATGATCATATGAAATAAGCTCATTACACATGTAATCAAAAATAGAAAACTTATTATGTGTCTTATGCTGAAAAATCACATTATTCTCTCTATATATATTTATACAATGAAACGCATTCTTATTGTAAGCATGTTTTGGGGGGAGGATGGTCCGACTATATCGAAATGTAGGGTGTAATTAATGTACTAGTTTACTAAATTGAAATGGGGAAATTTATCTATTCCTTTTTATAGGGTAGTATACAAATTTGTTATGTCACGAGGACTAATATACGTATTTCCGATATTACATAGGAGTGATTTTTTTATTCTTTTTTTAGAAAAAAGTAATATTCCTACTTCGGGCTACAATGCCATTATCTCTTTATTTGTTAAAAAGGTCAACATTCAGGCTAAATTTTGGATCTTTAGTACCATAAAATATGAGTCCCATGAAAATTGGATAAATAGCAGAAAATATCCATGTGTTTTGACATCGACTTTATAATGCACGGGATTTTCTACCAATTACAGATAACACAGGGATAGCTTTGGCTCTTTTGTGTAAAAATTACCAAAATTAACTAGGTAGAAAGTGGTATCTTGTTTTAGAAAATCATTATGTTAATGTATAATATATTCTCGGGTCAATGACACTTTGCACCCTTAAAAAGACAGTTTTTGACACATTCCACCTTAAATTAAAATGCCACCGCATTGCACCCTTAAATGAAAATGCCACCGCATTGCACCCTTAAAATAATGTTTTTGATACTTTGAATCCCCTTTAGGGTGTAGGTGTTTTACAAGGACAAAATAGTCTTTCTACTTATTTCTAATAATGAAAAATAAAAAAAATTTATTGAACTTAAAAAGATGGGCAAAATCGAAGAAATAGACCAAAACAAGTTAATTCAATTAAATCAAAAAGCCACCACCACCGTCAAAGCACCACCACCAAATGATGAGTCGCCAATTCAACAACCCCTAATGGTCATCGGTGCATCCTCATGTCACTGCCGCGAATTCTATATCAACTTAGCAAGAGCGAGCTGCTGATCATAGTTGCGGCGCCTCGAATCGAACAACTACAATTGCTTTGAGACGAAATCAAACTCTTCACGAGCAGAACAGAGCCAGTGGTTGTTGAGCTCCACGCCAGCTCAATCGGAGATACGCCTGTCACAAGACGGGTAGGACCCGGACCCGAACCCGTTCAGAAATCTTAAAGAATATTTGATCGGGTTCAGGTCCTTCCCGCGACAGGAGGTAGACTCGCAAGAATAGTAATCAGGTTTTTACCCTAGATTTTTTCTATTTTTTCCACGGTTCGGGTTCTCAAAAATTACTATTTTTTTACCCGTTACAGCCTACAGGCCCAATCAGAGCATTCGTCTAGGCAGCGGTGTAAAATGCGTGGAATGGTTTGGGAGCATCATGTTGATTGGCATTGTTGTCATGCCTAATTGAGTCAGATTCTCTGTGAATCACACTAATGGAATATTTTTTTATGTTGTTCCCACAAAAGGTGCCAAAATAATACAACAGATTTCTCCAGATTGGGTAACCATTTAATTGTCGTGAATATATGTGGTTCCCGACGAGATTCTCGTGATTCCTTAGAAGAGAGTGTTTCAATGATAGTATTCATACGAGGGTGTTGTAGAGTACGAAGGCCCTCTAAATAAGGGGAATAATATAAATATTAAAAAAGATGTATTGCTTTGTTGAAATGAGAGTACAAGTATGTTGTCTGAATCTGACTTGATTAAAACGGTGAAATTATTTCTCTATTTATAGGATATTGAGTATAGTTTTTGGGTGTGGCAACTTGACCTCTTTTAATGGTGGGGGATGCGTGTCCATTAATTATGTCTAGTTGGGAGATAGATCTTTTGACAATGTTTAATGCGGGTCGCCCGTGACTTAAAAATTATCGTGCTAATAAGCTAGTTATGACCGTCATTCTTTTATTGCACGCTTGAGTTATCTAAGTGGGCTATGAAGACGTCTGACACCATTTATAGCCTCTCTCGAGCGAGACAGTAGGTACACAAGATGATGTTAGGTCCTCGTGTGAAGAGGTGGTTGAGTAACCTTAGTGTGAGGGGCCTTTTCCGAAGCATCTTATTTGGTCTTGTCGGGGTATTCAGCATTTTACATGCCAGATATATTTATGCGTTATCCCCTATGTTTCAAAATATATTAATCGTGTATAATAAGTTTTGTTCATATTTAATTCATTGTGAATGCCATGTTAAGAGAAAAAGGAAGTGGATCAAATCAATGTTGACGAGCTTTTTAGGCTTTCGTAAACGGTTCTTATTATTTTTACACATGGATGTCGCGATTTAAGGAGATATTCAAAATTATCTTCCAATGACGTCGATTTTAAGGTTTGTTCCATAGTTTCAGTCTGAATAGACCTCAAGTTTCTTATGACCTTTCGTGATTTAAATCTTTCTAGGGAAGATTTGCAAAAAAAAATTTGATTTTCCACGATTCTTTCATAATTCTCATTCTTCATAAACGGTTTCAAAATAGAGCTTTAGACATGCTGGCTTGCACGTGTGAATGACGGCAATATGAAAGAGTTAAAATGTTTTAAAATAAAAGTTAAAGGAGAATTGAAATAAAAATCTTTAATGTGTTGAAATCAATCTCATAAAAGAAATACAGAACAAACATAAGAAAGATTGGTAAATCATTAAAAGGGAGACCAGAACTCTCAAAAGTACGGAAAAATGCATGAAACTTCCTTGTGGTTCAAAATAGGCACGAAATATCCTTGTGAATAATTTTGGATGGCATATATCCTTGTGGTTTCGAAAGTTCGTAGAACACTATTATTATTTCAAAATCCATGCACGAAATTTGATGTATTTGAAAATTATATTATACTATTTGAAATGTTTAACACAAATATCCTTGTTGTTTGAAAATCTGCATGAAACTCTTCTATAGTTTTCTAAACTCTACACGGATTCCTATTTTTTATTATAAACATAATGCACTAATTTATTCCACCTGCCCAATATAAGTTAAGAAAAACTTGTGGTTAGAAAATTTGTAAAATAACACATTGAAAACGGACGAAATAGTATTTCTGCCCATTATCTTTTTTTCCAAAACCTAAATGCCCGTTTTTTCAAAACATGCTAAAAATGTCCGGTATCTTTAAAAATTCCTACCAAAAATGCCCGAAGTAAAATTTTCGGACAAAAAATCCTACGTGGCTGCCTAGTCAAAGAATCGCGCCCGACACATAGGATATTTTGTCCGAAAAAACGTTTCTCCTTATTACATCGGCGTTTAAAGCCAAAAATGCTCCCTCAGACACTTAGGTTTTTTAACGCGGCAAAATCGAAAAACCCTAATCGCAAATTTCTCACCAAAAATCGACCCCCCAATTTCTCACCAAAAATCGCAAAATCGCAGTGGTTTGTAGCCTAAGCTTGAGATAGGGTGAGATGGTGTACAAATTGCGACCTCGGAACGAGCTTGATTTCCCTCCACTCGAGTATTGTAAGCAGAAAGGGCACAATAAGAAAACATGTGACAGAAGGCGAAACAATGCTCAAACTACCCAAGTAAGTCTTAGTCAGTGTTTAACATTTCTTTCATTGCTACAACTCCAAAATCTTATATGTTTTATGATACATAGGGGACTCAACAGGGAGAGACATCTAACCCTCAAACAGATCCACCTAATGACACGCCTGCTCCAAATGACACTCATGCACCTAATGACACTACTGCTCCTACTCCACATAATGGAACAAATGCTCCCAATGACACTCATGCACCTAATGACACTCCCACTCCTACTACCCATAATGGAACAAACGCTCCTAATGACACTCCAGTGAGGAGGACTAGGTATACAAGGCCAAGGAGTGGGGGATTCACCACATATGTAGCACCTGAGGATGACTTCACACTTCCAGAAAATAGAGCATCATTTGAAGGGAATGTAGATGAGCTCCCAGAACAACATTATGACCTATTTTCACAAACTCAGAGAGAAGAAAGAAGGGCCAGGAGGAAGAATGATAGAGAGGAGAAGATAAGAAGGCTGGATATTGCAGGTCTACAAAGGGGATGACCTTGAAGATGCATCCAATGCCGATGCTGGTTTAGTTGACATTGACATCATATTCACTAAGTCCAGAGCAATGAGGAAGAAGAAAAAGGCTATTGCCAAAAAGGTAATGTGATCATAAAATGTCATATTTTTTTCATTGATTTAGGTGCACTGTTATGCTTATTTGAAATGTCACACATGTATCATTCAGGTGAGCAGAAGTTTTAGTGGAGGTGTAGATTTGATACCAATTACTGGAGAAGGGATTCACGTCAAGGTTGGACAAACCTCAAGGACAATTAGGAAGAACAAGAGATCAGAGAATAGAAAGGTTGGTTCGATTAACATTTACAGCTAAATGTATAGTTTCAAATTTGTGTGTATTTACAGTAGTTCTTTGTAGGTCTTGTTTGCTGATCCTACAACTGGTGTTATTACATCCCCAAACCCAGTTCAATGTGCTCCACCAATTCCATCCAAAATTAGTCCGGTTCAAGGAAACATGAAGAGAGCCAGAAAAGAAGAACTAGCTGCTCAGGCAGTATTGTGTAGAGAGGAGGCTGATGTTGTTGCTGGTCCTAGTTCAGGGGGTAGTTAAGTAAGCAGATTGGTTAAAAAAAAACCCAGCCTACTCCAAAGATGACAACTCAACTCAGGGAGAATCAAGAAGCATTGGGAACCCCAGTGGCAAGGACTCCTGATCTAGAACTAGGTGTATCCAGAAAGTATGTGAAGTTGTCAGACCTTGGTGCAGTTATGGCCAACATCAACCAACAAGCCAACCAGGCCAACCATAATGGCAAGGGTCCAAAGAAAGGAAAGGGTAAGAGGAAATAGAAGAAAGTTGGTAAAGAGGAACCACAACTAACTAGAAGTGTTCATTTTGAAGAATCACCATTTTGAGTTATTTGTAGTGCAAATGAACATATATCAAGTGAATGAGGGTAGCTTCTTTTTTGTTTTCACTTAAATAACATGTGTACGTTTTCACTGGAATGCTCCTAATGACACTCCCAGCCATGTTTTGATAGATTGGGTGATTGATCATATGTGGTGACCTCATTTTGGTATTGATAATAGTCATGTTTATTTAGCTTTTAGTTATGGATTTGTGGTGACCTCATTTTGGTATTGATAATAGTCATTTGGTGATTGATTATATGTGTTTTCACTACTCAATGTTATGACTGGCAATTGAAGTGCTCAACACAGGCTCAAAACAGGTTCAAAACAGGCTCATTTCAAAACATGTTGTCTGGTCATTCCATTTAACATTCACTACAAAATCAATACAATATATCAAACCATAATCAGATCACTACACAAACAATACATCAAAACAGGCTCATTTTCATTATCCAGGTTCATCATCATCATCCAGGCTCATCATCATCAGCAGAAAGGCTCAGCATCATCATCATCCAAACAGGCTCATCCGAATAAACCTAAAAATCAAAGGCTTCCAAAAACAGAGTACTATAACAACATAAATATAATAGGTCCAGAATAATATAATAACCATTAAAACCATTGTTCAAATATAATAAACATTAAAACCATTAAAATATCACACTCAAACCTCACAATTGTTCAAAAATAATAACCATTAAAACTAAATAAACATAAAACATAAACGTCTTCAATCTTCCTCCGGCAAGAAAGCAACGTGATGCACTGTGAAGAGCTCATGCAGATAACCAGCATTCGGACAACCATACAACCAAAAGTGCTTCTCTGTGTCGGTCTCCTACATCCCACGAAAAGCAAATGAGACCAATTATGCCATGTATCTTGAAAATAACGCACATATTCAAAGATGATTCGAATTCTTACCTGGCGAGGAATAGCATGATACTCTCCATCAACACTCATTGTCCAGTCAGGCGGAGCACAGTCATTTAAGGAATGTGCAACATTTGAGGTGTTACTGCACATAGTCTTATTCCTGGTTTTTCGACACACAACATGTAAAACTTAATACAGGAACTACGAATTGAGTCCCAAGGCATTGAGTCCCAAGGCATCACTGGGAAACGTAGGCAACTCGACTTTGTGTTGGGTTCAACGTTATCCATATTTAAATTAATGTCCTCATTTTTGTGATATTTGTTGTTGCTTGCCAAAACGAGTGATAATTCTACAGGTATGACTGTGCGGCTTTCATAGCCTATAGACCCGAGGAGGTTAAAGAAAGGGAGATGGACATTTGACTCGACGCAGTCAAATGCAAACCTAATTTCTCCACAAGAAAGAAAGATGGACATTTCACCCGACGCGGTCAAATGCACACCTAATATCTCCACAAGAAAGAGAGATGGACATTTGACCTGATATGGTCAAATCCAAACCTAATATCTCCACAGGAAAGAGAGACGAACATTTGACTCGACCCAATCAAATCCAAACCTAATATCCCCTCAAGAAAGATAGATAGACATTTGACCCAACGTGGTCAAATACAAACCTAATATCTACACGACAAAGAGAGACGGACAGTTGACCTAACGCGATCAAATGCAAACCTAATATCTCCACAAGAAAATAGAGATGGACATTTGACTCGATGGTGTCAAATGCAAACCAAATGTCCCTAAAAGAAAGAGACATGGTCTTTGACCCAATGCGGTCAAATGCAACCCTAATATCTCCGAGGGGAACTGAGATAGATATTTAACCGGACGCGGTCAAATGTCAACCTAAAGACAAAAAGTGACAGACATCCGTCGAACGCAAACATACAATCTCTTAGAAACAAAGGCACATCAATGCAAATTTAAAATAAGAATTTGAGATAAACTGGCGACGAGACAACGAATCTTTTTATAAATATGAACCAACAACTAATACCGCAAAGTTTTTGCTAATTAATCAAAAAACCTACCGCAAATCTAGAAAGAGCCTCCAGAGGGACACCTCTTAGTACTTTACAAATCTAGGGGCCTAGGGGAACCTATATGGTAGATACTCGGAGACACCATGTTCCATACTATAACAAAGGGGACTAGCGAGACCACATGAGCAGAAACCAAGTTCGTCTTAGGATCCATTACGGTCTTCAAGACAACCTTCGACACATGCATGACTTGCCTGGACGACCTCACCGATTTAGCCACTGATACCGATAAACACTGGAGTCCTATCAGGCATCCCATTCTTGATCAACTGCACCACAAGGGAGATCATCGATTTCCTTTACCCGAGTAGGCGAAGGTGCACGCCCTCAAACATCGAACATGACTAAGTGAATAACCGACTCACTATCGCTAAATTCAAATGCTCTACGAATCGCATCCTGGACCGCAATTTCCACTCCACCTGGATTATTACCCCCTCCGACATTCGCCTTATCATGAGCCACTATAGGAAAAGGTTCACCCGCACCTACATTGGGCGGTGTCCCAAGAAGACCTTTCTTTTCTTGCCAGATATGGTATAAGGGATCGTCAACTCTAGAAGGAATAAGTTCGTCATCATCTTCATCAGAGACTTTAGGGGGGCCACGGCTTAATTCAAGCATCTCCTTCCGAAAACCCTCCTTCATATATCCCAGATAATCAATTTGATTAACCTCAAGTTCAATCCCAAAACTCACATCCTCTGCCCCCTGACATAACTTAATCCAACGGTATACACCGCTCTTCAGGAAGGACCTCGCCACCTTGCACCGATAGCTCTCAGATTCCAATTGGCATACCATAACTTTCAAACGATTGATGTCAAACTCAGTGTCAGAATTCGACTCCTATAAGAATTGCTCTCCCATTTCAGTGCATCTCTTTCCTTCCAAAGAGCCGCTATCTCGACACGCCACGATCCCACTTTGTCTTCTGCTTTCTTAGCATTTACAACAAACGTGTGCGCCTTCCCTAGAGCCTCGGCCCTGGCCTTCTCGGCATCACGAGCTTGGCGGTGGGCTGCAAGGCAGTTGCAATCAGATCTTCTAAACCTATCCTCTATTTTATCAACAATGTGGTTATGTCGATCATGCACCTCCCTTAAGTCACTGTAATCTTGGCAAAGCTAATACACGACAATAACCATGGCAGCAGTAAAGAGACATCCAAAACTGGCCAAATCGCAATACCCAAAATTGTCGATATCCCTGTTGCGATCAAGCTGAAGCCAAAGGCCACTGATAATCTGTTTAGTCTGCTCCTTCTTACGTCTAAATCCCGTCAACTTATATTCAAGGACTCTGGATCATCGTCGTTCAGAAAACCACAGTCATTCCTACTACCAGGGGCACCAGTCTCGGATTGCTAGAAGGCCAATGGCGTTTAGCTAGACGGGGCGCTTTCCCTGAAGTAGTGGCGTGAGCTTCAGCAACACAGCTTTTTGCAGTAGTATATCAGTGCTTGGTAGTTCCTCTAACAGTGGTGGGCCCAGGTCGACTCGGACTGATACCCTCCTCCCTCGCTTGCCTCTCAGCATTATACCATGCCAAATTTTCAGCATTTCTTCGATCACCAACATATGCCTTTTCCATCACTCTAATGGAAGTATCAAAGCCGACTCTCACTCTTCCTCCCTCAGCAATAGGGCTCACAACAATTCAACGCCTCTCAAAGTTGTCGTGGGGCTCAAAGTCATGCACAAATGATACTCGAACATAAGAGGACACCCCACCGATTCTCTAAGTGGATGTATCTTCTGCCTCGTAACTAGTGTGACCCACACCCTAATTCATCGACAAACCACATGCCGCCCTCGTAGGCATAGAACTACTAGATGGTCCTTTCGCAGTCCCAGCTGGTGGTGCATTCTGACTTATCGAAGCACCTTCATTTGATTTTCCCATGGAAGCAACGTTACTTGGAGCTCGTGCCGCATGAATGTTCACCACGGGTTTCACGACATTGCTTTGACCCTTTGCTTTGCTCCGAGACATCGCAAAATCAAACGCAATACACTCTCGCGAAATAACAGTCCTAATAACGTTTGACCCTTCTGGCGTTCGACTGATATTTTATTCGACCCTTCTGACATTCAATTGATATCTTATTCGACCCTGCCAGCATTATATTGAAGCTTCCATTCAGCACTTCTACTGGTTTGACTGTTATTTTTAGACGGGCAGAGGTTTGCCACATAACGACAAATGAGATGGTAGCCTAGGGCCCTATAGGCAAGCACCACCTCGGAAATAGGATTTGCATTCAATGCAAGGTATTTGATACTTACATGTCGAATCACCTAAGATTTGATACTGCCCACAACAATCGAATAACCTAAGATTCAACACTGCCCATAACAATTGAATCACCTAAATTCCATATTGTTTGTAACAATCGAATCACCTAAGATTCGACACTGTCCCAAAATAATCAAATCCAGTGCTGATTCGATTCTCTTAAAAAATGTTCGACATGAATGCGATATACATCAAAAGGATTGAAATCATTGTTAAAAGACAGATCGAACTCGAGCCATATATTATTATTTGGCACTCGTTCCTTCGGATTACGACTCCCAAATGGGGGGCATATTTTGAAGCCATATATTATTATTTGGCACTCATTTCTTCGAATTACAGCTCCTAAGTGGGGGGGGCATAATTTGAAGCCAAATATTATTATTTGGCACCCGATCCTCCAGATTACGGGTCGCAAATAGGGGGCATATTTTGAGACCAAATATTATTATTTGGCACCTGTTCCTCCTGATTACGGCTCCTAATTGGGGAGACATAGTTTGAAGCCAGATATCATTATTTGGCACCCGTTTCTTCAAATTATAGCTCCCAAATGAGGGGCATATTTTGAAGCCAGATATTATTATTTGACACCCCTTCCTTCGGATTACGTGTAGTGCCCCTCACTAAGCACCCTGCTCGGCACGAAGCGCTATCATTACATAATTCATTAGAGAGCACCTCGCTTCTCTTCTGAAAGATGCAGCTAATTCAAAATAACAATGAGCGGAAGCTAATATTGAAAAGTTGCATTTAGTATCTTCAATTGTCAAATACCTATCAGTCAGATACAGTTAGGCTTGTCCCAGACAATGAACCCTAAGCTTTTCCCATCTCAATCTGGAATGGAAACATAAAAGTATCTTTATGAGTCAAAAGGACTCATTGAGATTTAATACATAAGGATTTTTTTTTCATAAAATATATTTTTGCAAAGCATGCTTGCACATGAATGCTTTTTAAAATAAGTTTATATTTGCATGCCAAATCATAACACTTATTAGATCAATCATGTAACAACATTCCAATCTTGTGTCTCTTATCCTTATACCTCCCATCCAGGAGCAACCCGAAAAATGACGAGGATGTGCCCAGGTACACGCCTCAACTCTGATTCACCCCGCTGAGACGTCCCGTCCCAGATGTAGAATAGAGTTTTCTCAAAGCGGCGCTATACTCCTAAAGCTACACTGATAGCCCGATGCTATCCAGGAGAATTTCACAAATCCATGTCAAGGCCCAGAAAGCCATCAAGTGGCAATAATTTGGCCATCAAAGTGGCTTTAATAAATGATCAATCATGAAACTAATTCATGTAGAATATTGGCATGCTTTTAAAACAGAAAGCTCAGTATGTAGATCAAGATTCCTCGAGGGATAATTCAGTAATATGATTGCCATAATATTAACGGCTAATTCATAATTTGTAAACAAGTACTTGAGCATTCGTGGAATTGATCACATTTGTAAACAGTTATTCTTTGAAACAACATGCTCGCATAATTTGCAGAATAAAACAATTTTAATATAATACGTATAGTTTCCATTTCAGCGAGAAAATATAAAATTTTAATCTCACCTTACACCACGAATTGATCATAGTCGTACCATCATAGCCCGTCTTCGATACAAAATTCAAATAACCTAAAACAACATGTTGATACATATAAGAATCAATCTTAACAATGTGATTGAAGTTAATCTATCTATGGATAATTTCCTTTTTTATATTAATTATAGTCTTAATTCATACATCTCAGTCGCATTAGCTACTAATATCTTGCTCTAAATCCTCTACTCCACTTCCGTCCTCCACTTCCTCCTCCACTCCTACTCTTTTGACATGAGTCCTTTTTTCCCATTTTTATAGTGATATACAGCAGTTGCACGTGACTTTTAGTTGTCACAATTATAATGAAAAGAAAATCTTAAAAACTGAATTTGGAAGTTATTCTCACTCCCCCTCAGCGTCTTAAAAATATTTTCCATTTCTTTGAGATTTATTTTATGAACTAAATAGTGTAAAATATTAATGCCCTTGTATTTATGGAATAAAAAGACATTGTTCAGAATTAAACTTTTAATATCGTGTTAAATAGTAATAAAAAAGTACAAAGAATAATAAAATATATAACATATCTTGAAAAAATTCCTTTATTCATCAATAAACTTATTCTGAAAGGATAAAAATATTGATTTGGTGTTCAAAATAAAATCGAAACTACAAGATTTATTTCCTTTTTGTAATATATTGGTAGCTGCAAAAGAATCTTTTGCAAACATATTAATTTAATTTAATGGAATATAGAGTAAATTTCTAATGGTAGAGAATAAAATATAAAGTAAATTTTTAAATTTCATGGAATACATTGTAAGCTTTTAATTAATCTTTAGAATGGTATATTGAGGCGTTTGCAACAAACTTTCGAAATTTGGTTCGATCACACGGGCCGGATATTGTGTTCTTGTTGGAAACGCGTGTTTCGCCGGAGAGGTCGAATGATATCATATCGTTCTTAGGTTATTCGGATTATTGCATGGCTCCAACATCCGACATGAGTGGGGGTGTGTGGATGTTATGGAACAGCGTAGATATAGACGTCGAGATCATAAACGTGGAAGACCAAGGGATTCATGCGAGAGTTGGTCCGAAACAGCAGGATAAATGGCTCCTTTAAGGGATATATGCGAAACCTTATGCGGAGGACAAAGCTCGAATCTTTGGAAGCATACGGAGTATGGCGCAGCAAGTGAACATGTCGTGGCTAGTCCAAGGCGATTTCAATGAAATATGCTACTCACATGAGAAGGTAGGTGGAACCTCGAATACGCAGAAAGGATGCGAATCACAGGAATCATCATCCCATACTCACGAGCTACTACGACACTATAGCGAGGCGTGCTAAACGTCCGTTTAGATTTGAAGCAATGTGGACTCGTCACCCCGACTGTGGTAAAATTGTGAAAGGGATGTGGGATGAAAAGGATGGTTTAGTCGAGGCAATAGCGAGTATACCCGAGGTCCTAATTCTGTGGAATGCCACCAGCTTTGGAAATATATTTAAGGCAAAAAGCACTCTTTTATGCCGCATTGAAGGGGCGCAAAAATCCTTAGCCCGACACCACAACGATTTCCTCTGGGAGTTAGAAAAAAAATTGTTGAGCGAGTATAACGAGGTCTTGAGAAGGGAGGAGATTTTTTGGTGACAAAAATCACCCATTAAGTGGTTGGCCGAGGGGGACCGCAATACTGCTTTTTTCCATCTGTCCACCATGGTAAGGAGGAAAATAATCGCGTTCTTATGCTCAAAGTCGCGAATGTATGGTGCAAAGAGGACGAGACGCTTAGAAATCACGCACGTTTTTACTTTATGAATTTATTTAGAGGCGAAGAGCGAACAGGTCTACAACTCGGTGTGTCACGGTTCCAAGCTCAACTTGATTCGGAAGAGGCGAATTTGGTTGGAAGAGAGATTACAATGGGAGAATTAAAAGACGTCGTGTGGAAGACACATCCATCCAAAGCACCGGGGCCGGACGGAATACAAGCGCTCTTTTTTCAAAAATATTGGGACTGGACGTGTGATAAACTATTCAAGTTTGTGAGAAAGGCGTTTGAAGAACGACAATTTGATAGAAAGGTTTGTGGCGCGCACCTTTGCATCATCCCTAAGGTGATGAATCCCTCTTTAATCTCGCAATTCCGCCCGGTTTATCTTTGTAATGTGATTTACAAGTTTATAACGAAGTGCATCACATTACGCTTGAAAGATATTATGCCTCATATTATTGCGCCGACGCAATCTAGCTTTATCAAAGGGCGTAGTACTCAAGATAATATTATTGCGATTCAAGAAATTCTACATTCACTCTGTTCTAAGAAAAATAATAAGGCCAGATGCATGATTCTTAAGTTGGACCTTGAAAAGGCATATGACAAAATTAATTGGGAGTTCCTTGAGGAAACGTTCGTGGCGTTTAGTTTTCCGTCCAAGGTTATTGAGCTTATTCTTTTTGTGTGCGTAATGCGTTGACGAAAGTGCTTTGGAATGGGGAACCGCTCCAGGAGTTTGATCATGGGTGTGGGTTGCGACCAAGGAATCCTTTTTCGCCCTATCTTTTTGTGCTTTGTGTGGAAAGACTTGCCTATCTTATTCGCAGGCCCTTGAGAAGAATAGTTGGGAGCCACTCGTTCCGTGTCGAGGTGGGCCTCGACTATCTCACCTCTTCTTTGCAGACGACTTGATCCTCATGGGGAGGGTGACTATTAAAACCACGAGGAAAATTAAGGCGACGTTGGACAGTTTTTGTGCGGCCTCGGGGCTGAAACTAAACGCGGCTAAGTCGAAGGTTTGGTTTTCTCACCAAGGGGGCTGGACTTTGAAGCGCCGCATTTGCGCGGTCCTCGGATTCTCAAGTACGAATGGGTTGGGAAAATATCTTGGATCCCAACTGGTCCATGGTCGTGTGACTCGCGAGAACTTTAACGAGATCATGGATAAATTGATGCAAAGAATGTTCGGATGGAAGGGCAACACGCTTTCGCTTGCGGGGCGAACTACCTTAATCCAATCGGTTGCCACGGCGGTTCCTATACACTTAATGCAATCGTGTTGGGTTCCGAAGAATGTTTGTGATAAGCTTGATCGGATGAGTCGCGATTTTCTTTGGGCGGGTGAGCCGAATGCTCGAAGGCTTCACTTGGTAGGGTGGAAGCGCGTACTGCAAGGAAAAATGAGGGGGGCTTGGAATACATTCGACGAGACTTAACAACGAAGATCTGCTCTCCAAAATGTGCTGGAAGGTGCTAGCGAATCATGAGAGCCCTTGGACGGAGTTAATTCGAGCGAAATATCTCAAGAACACTCGCATCACGGAGTATGTGTCGAAACCGCGGGATAGTCCACTATGGAAAGGAATTATGCACTGTATGGCACGGATTATTCTGCTTATTCGGTGGAAAATAGGAGATGGAAAGATTGTTTCTCTATGGTTTGATAGATGGTTGGGGGATATAAGACTATGTGACGTTATTGAGGATATAGAATATGATGAATATGGGCTAAAAGTGGCGGACATTTATGATGTTGAGGGCTGGAAATTCGACGACCTTGACACGATGATTCCACACGAATGGAGAGTAAGAATCATGGGCATGAATGTCGTGCTAAGAGACGCGCCAGATACACCCATTTGAAGCCTGTCGGCGGATGGGAATTTTACGTGCAAGAGTGCGCACTAGGCGTAGTTAAAAAAATTTGGCGTGCTCCATGCAGCAACAAAGTGAAAAAAAATTATGGTTAGCATGTCAAGAGAGAATTGCGTCAAACGTACTACGGAAAAAATGCAAGATAACGGAATCTGCGGCCTGCGCACAATGTCCCCTGATAGATGAGTCTGTGACGCATATACTTCGAGACTGCACTAGGGCCATTAAGATTTGGAGGGTTCTCATTACAAAGAAGCTATGGAGTCGATTTCTGGAAACGAACGAAAGGGGATGGCTACGCCGAAACCTCGGTTTTACGGAGAAGATTAGCAAGAAGATTGAGGGAGTTCCGTGGAATGTTATTTTTGCAGCGGGAGTTTGGCGTATTTGGAAGGCGCGCAATCGTCGAGTTTTCAAGGATACTAACTTAACAACTTACGACGTGATTTGTGAAATTAAGCAACTTTGTTGGGATCAAATATCTGTGATGCGCTCCCGACAAGTGACGGAAGTGGGGAAGTGGAATAAGCCGAAAATAGGATGGTTCAAGCTGAATACTGATGGTAGTGTATCCACAAGGAATAATGTTGGGTCTTCGGGTGGTGTTCTACGCGACGACAAGGGAGAATGGGTTTGGGGATTTGTTAGGAAACTTGTTGCGCCAACAGTCTTGGAGGCGGAATTGGAGGCCATCCGGGAGGGCCTCGCTATTGCTTGGGAAAGGAGAGTGCACAAGATCGAAGTGGAGACGGACTCCAAAGAATCTTATTCATTTACCACGGACGATACAATCCGTAGCCATGATCTTTATGGAAAAATCGAGGAATGTCGTGCGCTATTACGTAAGCCGTGGGAATGTGAGTTCCGTTGGATTTGGCGGGACGCGAATAGAGTAGCTGATGCGATGGCAAACTTTGCATGCGAGTCCTTGGACGAGTTTAGTGTGTCACTAGCCCCACCCCCTAGTTTAGTTCATATTTTGTATGCGGATCTAGCCTAAGGGTGCTTTCTTTCTCTACCCAAAAAAAAAAATTTGAGATTTTTTCTTTCAAAGGACAAACAATGATATATAGTTTAATATTAGTTAAGATAATTCAAGTGTTTTAGTAAAAAAACTTGCACAAAAATAAGGCACAAAAATAAACTGGCTGCACTCCATCCTTCAAGACAAAATTAAACTAACCGATTATCAATTTTCATGAGAAAAGTTAAGCTCAAATGATGAAAGAAGAAATAACTAGTAAAAACTAAAATTTAATACTAAAATCACAATTTTTTATTGAAGTGAGGCTAGTATTAAATTTTACAAAAGTTGTAAGGACTAAGGTGATATCGTTTTTTTTCCCTCCTTGAGTAAATAAGGAATTTAAAATTACTTAATAAAACAATCCCTCTTTCTTTATTATATTACATATAAAATAGATTACGTATTTTTTTCACTTTTTAGCAGGTACTCTGTAGCATATGAGGAAAGAGAAAACAAATCAATAAAAAATACTTTTTATTTGACACGTGTGTGGCTAGTAAAAGTGGACGAGGGTTTTTTTTAAATAATTCCATTAACACTAAACAAAGTTTAGAACAGAGTACATCAACATCTACAAGTACAAAATAAACTTTGATGCAAAATAAACGTACTCAAGACAACAACAAACAACTAGAAAACAATTGAAATAGATGATAGGGGAATGATCCACGGGCTCGACATTGAGGTAAGCAACCGGAACAGCAACAGTAGTGGTGGTGAAGATAGCAGATTCACTCTTCTTGAGATAGGAGTAAATCAAAAGTTCTTCTGACGCAGAGAAATACCATTCTAACTTCAACCAGGGTTCCCAATTACTAAGAATAAACAAGGAAATAGAAACCACATTCAAATCTGTAGAGAAGAAAGCGGGTTTCCATTCAACTTTTTCAATGCCGAATACTTGCAGATAAATCAAACTACCACCAAGAGCACAATAGTTCCACCAAGCAGACACAACCAACAACAGAACATGATAAATCTCAAGAAGCAAACCAATAGACAATAAACTTAAAACAACAATAACAAGGTAACAAGCATAAAAAAAAAAACACAATGAGCACCAAGCTTTGAAGAGAGCTTCACACTGTGAGCCCAAAATAAGAGTCAAAAGTTGGCCAAACTTTTGACCACTTGAACTGAAACTATCCGTCAACAACATGAAGGCCAGAAGTAAGCGACCCTCCGATAGAACCGGTGCGTGGAGGGGGGTAACCATAGGTACCAATCCATGGTAACTTTGATGGTGGGTGAGTTTTTGAGAGTAAGTGACCGTCGCGGCGGGCGAGGAACGGCCACTCCGCGACTGATTCAGCTTTTTCTGGTAGTGGTGGAGTTGTGGGCGGAGTTGGTTTCTGGGTAGGGGAGAAATGAAAGATATCCATCTCAAACTTTGAGAAACTGAGAGAAAAGGGACTCGGTCAAAAGGGAGGAAGAAGAGAAGAAAAGCCAAATTTAGTAACAAATCCGAACGAATCGGAAGAAACAAGACCACCGTTTTTAGGCGGCGGCTGAGAAAATCCTACAAAGAGGGAGGAAAGCACTATTCTCTTGAAGATATTCAGTGGACGAGGGTGTGATGTAGAGAAAATGGAGGAGAAGATCTTGAGCCATTATATCTTACAAGTTTGTCATACTCTTCCCTTTTCAATTCTTCTTTAGTTAAGGGGACGTGAGTTTCATAGCATCTTTGCACTCATTAGTTGTTCAAAGGTATCCTTTATTATTTTTCATCCAGCATGATAAGTAACTCAGTGAATTAACCTAATTAATGTGATAAGGACAATTCGTTTGGCTGAAAATTTACAGATTTCTTTCAAGTCCTTCAAGTCTGTAAAACAAATACAAGAAGTCAAAACAGTATTTAATTACCAAATAACTCATAAGGAGAATCAAAGGTAAATTAGTATTTCGGTTGGCCTATTTATAACTTATCAATAAATTAATTGATGATATTACATGTTTAGTTCCACTTGATTTGTATGATCTGGTAACATTCCATATAGTACATACATGGATTCGATCAATTCAAACACTTCACGAAATGTTAGTATGAGTGTTTGGTCATCATATCGCAATTCGTCCTTCTTGCAAGGTAAAATATTTATCTACTGAACCAAATTTCAAGTATCTAGGATTCTTAACTATATTAATTACCCCAGATACCCTTAATTAAAGAATTACTAGACTAAGTTCAAATATCAAGCTAAGTTATACATGTATGAATTTTTAATTCTATGCTATGAATTTTTAATTATATGCTAGTGTCCAGGTCAATTCTATACTAAGTCCTGTACTCATTTCTCGGAATCAAATTAATTATTATTATGGCTACATAAGACCTTGGAGTTTGGTGTTCACGATATAATTAACTAACATAACATCAAAGTAATTAACTAAGTATTTCAATCATCTGACCAACCTCTATTAAATTGCCGCTTCCAATTCTCGCGGTGTCGTGACTCTACCATCCATAAACTGATATGATACCCTCATCCATGATTTTCATCTATCTGTCTCCCTCCACTCTAATTTCCTTTTCATATTTGCAGAGGCACAAATTAATAAGTTTGGTGTCTTCCAGGTATATAAGCCTAAAGAAAAGGTGGGAGAGGCGGTACCAGGTGGATGGAGTTTTACATGCAAGCTTATCCACCTTCATATGAATCCTTAGCACATATAATACTATATAATTATATTACCATCGCCCCAAAATTATTTTTATATATATGAGGGGAACATAAATTATAGTCAAATGAGTACTCCGAGTCAAACATATATACTGTTAGACAACTAGCACGGAAACGAACAAATATAATATATATTGACGAATAAATAAGCAATCAGAAATATTATAATAAGAGGAAGTTAGAAATTGTAACCTCAAGCGTAGTGAGTCGAACGTGAAGATGGTCGAGTCTCTTTCAATTTTCTTAAAGCAGATTAGTCCTTCTCTACCGTGCTGAGAACGTTGGACTACCACCTCCCATGATAAAACGACCTACGAACTGGATTACTAGCACTCGTAAAACAGTTCCGGCGAACTCGCACAATAACTTCCTCACCACCACACAATGATAAAAATACTTGGCTGCGCAAAAGCCTTTTTCGTGTATGCAAAGTATTTTTGGATGAATAAAATCTATGGGAAGCGACCCATTTATATACTAGTTTGGGAGAGGGTTTGACAACTTGGTCATCAAGTAAACGAGTTAAAAGATAATTACGAATTTGTAGTTAAGGTAATTACGAATCATGTAATTAAGATAAGTACAGATCTCGCAAAGATCTCGGATGAACTTAGACACATTTTCAGTTAAATTTGAATCACGAAATATTTTATTTCGTAAGGTAATTTTAATTACCAAAATGATGCTACAAATTTTTTATATATAAAATATATATCAGAAAATAAATAATTCTGTTAAACAAACAGAAAAAGAAATATTGGAATTGCAAAACAAAGCCCACGCGAGCATGAGCCCAACAGGCCAAACGGGTCGACATTCGACGCGTACGTCGTCGTGTGCGCGAGCTCGAGTCACACTAATCCGATGGATTTTGGCCCAAGATTTGCACCCACCCCCCTCTGCGCGCGCGTAGAAGAGGGAGGGGACACTAGCCAACACATTCTTATAATGCTAATAATGCATTCTCATTGATAAACCCCAAAAGAAATTGCTCTTTTTGCCATGTGGGATGACCCTCTTTCCTTTTGAGTTTTTTCTCATTTTTCCCAATATTTTCAGCTTTGTGTAACTAACTTTGAGCATCAATTTCTCATTCACCCGTGTACCATTTTGAGCGTGTAATATACCGTTTCGAAGCTCTCACATAGGAGAGCATGTTCCCATCTTAAACTCGTCAAAACGACAAGTAAGACCTGCTCAAAATCTGACCCGAAGTCAGTTGTACAAACCCATTTCATTTACCAATTTTTCAACAATCCCCCACATGATTGAAATTGAATGATCATGCATATATCATGTGGTGGTAGAGTTCTCCGGTCTATGCCTGCATAGGATAGGTAGGACACGCCCTTGAACCTTCCCTTGTGAGAAATACTTTCTTTGCTAGCCAATAGTATGATCTTGATGTCTTTGGACTATCTGCGGTTTGTGCAAACGCTCCATAAATCTCAACACGGGTATACTCCTGTTACCGTTGCGGTTCTCATGGTTTATGTCCATTTTGGCCCTGGACATACTCCTGGTTCTGCAAGAGTTTTCCAAAAAATTAAGCCCCCACAAGTTTCCTCAGAGGCGGCCCCTCCTCTCTCTCACATAGGTGATTTCTTATCTAAGAGTAACCCGCATTACTCCGCTCGGATTTCCGACGCGCAAGAATCATTAAAAGCACAATACTTGACATTTTCCATTACGGGTATCACTGTTTCATCTAGGAATAGACAAGGGTTGACCCCCACAGTGACCGTGCAAAGTTCTTACAATTAGGTTGTCCCATTGAACCAAGATCTTGGCATCTCCAGTCAGCATGGTTGGGTTTTTCTTCATAAGAATCTTATTATTCAATAGGCTTAAGTCCCAATCCTCTCGATGTCTTTTCAACTTGATCTCTGTTTAACCCTTTGGTTAGCGAATCCGCATTGTTTTCTTTTGACTTCACGTAGTCAAGGGTGATAACCCCTATCGAGATCAGTTGTCTAGCGGTGTTATGTCGCCGACGTATATGTCTAGACTTCCCGTGTATAAAATATTATGTGCCCTTCCAATTGTCGATTGGTTATCGCAACTGGCACAGGTTTGGGCCAAAAAAAGATAATGAATCGGCTTTACTAAATATCATACCTGCGTGAACAAGCTCACTCAGCTAGCCAGGAATATCTTTCAAGAAGTTACGAAGCCATTCGGCTTCTTCACTGCATTTGTCTAATGCCACAAACTCAGATTCCATCGTGGATCTAGTTATAACCGCTTGTCTTGAAGATTTCCATGACACGGCTGCACCTTCTACAGTAAATATGTATCCACTTGTTGCCTTGGAGTCTTGTATATCAGATATCCAGCTTGCGTCGATATAACCTTCAAGCACAACATGATCCCTCGTATAATGCAACCCGTAGTCACGAGTATAACATAAGTACCTAAGTACTCTCACAATTACTTTCCAGTGCTCGTGCCTTGGGTTACTTGTGAATCTACTCAACGTGCTAATTGTATAGGCAATGTCTGGTCGTGTATAGCTCATTAAGTACATCAGACTTCCTATCACTCTAGCATATTCCACTTGATCAACACTTTCTCCCTTATTCTTTGACAAGTGTTGACTCATCTCGATTGGAGTTCTGGCTATACCAGAGTCACCCTTGCTGAATTTTTCAAGAATCTTGTCCACGTAGTGTGACTGAGTTAATATGAGACCCTTTGGCAATCTTCTAATCTTAATTCCTAAGATTATATCAGCCAGCCCCATGTCCTTCATATCAAACCTTGAATTCAGCAAACTTCTAATGGAGCTTACCATCCGGTCGTTGCTTCCCACAATTAGTATGTCGTCAACATACAAACAGAGAATCAGATATCCTTCTTCTGTAATTTTGACATAGACACACTTGTCGCACTCATTGATTCTAAAGCCATTTGTCAACATGACGTTGTCAAATTTCTCGTGCCATTTCTTTGGTGCTTGTTTAAGTACATACAGAGACTTCACCAATTTACAGACTTTCTTTTCTTTTCCAGGAGCTACATAACCCTCGGGTTGTTCCATGTAGATTTCTTCATCGAGATCTCCATTAAGAAAAACTGTCTTTACATCCATTTGATGTACTGCAGGATTTTGGAGAGAAGCAATCGCCAAAATCATCCTTATTGAATTTATTCTCGTTACATGAGAATAAGTATCAAAGTAATCAGGGCCTTCTTGTTGCTTGTATCATTTTGACACAAGTCTAGCCTTATACTTTTCAATTGTTCCATCCGTTTTCATTTTTCGTTTGAAACCCCACTTGGAACCTAATGGTTTACATCCCAGAGGAAGGTCTACCAGTTCCCATGTGTGATTGTGTAAGATGGAATCAATCTCACTTTGCATGGCTTCTTTCCATAAAGGACCTTCAGCTGACCTTACAGCTTCCTTATAAGTTCGAGGTTCACCCTCTATCATATAAGTTAGAAAAGCTGGTTCAAAAGAATTTTCTGTCCTTTCCCTTTTGCTTCTTCTCGGCTCTTCTTGGACCTCGCTAGTTTCTTCAATCTCTTCTTGATCTTGACTATTGTCAATATCCTCGAAAGTTCGTTTTGAAGAGCTTGGTACAGCCACAATGGATTTACAAGGAAATATATGTTCAAAGAACTTCGCATTCCTTGATTCCATTATCGTGTTTTTATTAATCTCGGTGTTTTTAGATTCATGCACAAGAAACCGATAAGCAGTGCTATTGTGAGCATAGCCAATGAAAATACAATCCACCGTCTTTGGACCTATTTTCATTTTTCTTAGGCAAATGTGATGACACCTTAGGAAGACACCCCCACACTTTTAAGTAATTGTAGCAAGGTTCTCGATCTTTCCACAATTCACAGGGAGTCTTTTCTTAGTTCTTTTTTGGTATCTTATTTAAAAGATAGTTAGCCGACAAAATGGCTTCACCCCACATGTTCTGCGGCAATCCAGAACTTAATAACATGGCATTCATCATGTCTTTTAAGGTTCGATTTTTCCTTTCAGCCATCCCATTGGATTGGGGAGAATATGGCGCAGTGACCTCGTGAATAATTCCATGTTGTCAACAAAATTCACCAATTGGTTCAACATATTCACCACCACGATCACTTCTAACCATCTTAATTTTCTTATTAAGTTGGTTCTCGACCTCTTGCTTGTATAGAACGAATTTGTCTATAGCTTCATCTTTACTTTTCAGTAGATATACATAACAGTATTTTGTACTATCATCAATGAAAGTTATAAAATACTTATATCCACTTCTTGTCTGTGCAAATTTTAAATCACATACGTCACTGTGAATTAAATCAAGGGGTTCTGTATTTCTTTCAACAGTTGGGAATGATGTTCTCGTTAGTTTTGCCTCTACACAAGTTTCACACGTATGTTTGGAATCAATTTTAAACGTTGGTATGTGGTTCATGTTAATTAGTCTACGTAAAGAATTATAATTAACATGTCCTAGTCTATCATGCCATAGATTAGAAGACTCAAGCAAATAAACGAAAGTAGAAGTTTTATTGCCAGAATTAAAAGAAGTGGGCTTAACAGCCATTTTCCACATTCCTTCTTTCACATAACCCTTTCCAATATGAACACCATATTTGGAAATCACAACTTTATGTGATTCAAACACCATCTTGAAGCCATGAGTGTCTAGCAAGTATCCAAAAATCAGATTCCTACGCATGTCTGGCACATACAACACATTCTGCAGCGTAACCTCCTTTCCAGAAGTCATTTTGAGGCGCACCGTTCCTTTTCCCTTGATCTCAGAGGTAGCAGAGTTGCCCCTGTAGATCATCTCCCCAGTTTCAGCAAGAGTAAGCTCGGAGAAGCTCAAATTTTCAACACAGTTGTAACGTGTTGCTCTAGTATGAAGCCACCATTCCTTTGGATTAGCATCCATCAGGTTCATTTCAGAGATCACAGCACATAAGTCCATATCAGACACATCCCGAGCAGCAGTGTCCATCAGATTGGCCTCGTTAGTCTCTTATCCTTTCTTCTTTGGCATTCTGCAGTCAGATGACTTGTGGCCCGCTTTGTTGCAGTTATAGCGCTTCTCCACGAATTTCTTCGTCTTAGAAATTCCACCATTCGGTCCAGTCTTCGACCCAGGTTTAGGCTTCTTGTTCTTCGAGCCTTTGTCATGCTCCACCACATTTGCCCTAGCAGTGTTGGTGTTAACAGCAGCATTGGAAGACCTTTTATCTCCACCCTTGTTGTCTTCTTCTATACGAAGTTTGACAATCAAATCTTCAATGCTCATCTCCTTTCGTTTATGCTTTAGATAGTTCTTGAAATCCTTCCAACCAGGTGGTAACTTTTTGATGATACAAGCTAACTAGAAAGATTCACTCAAGACCATTCCCTCAGCATGAATTCCATGGAGAATCAATTGAAGCTCTTACACTTGACTTATAACAGTCTTCGAGTCTTTTATCTTGTAGTCCAAGAATTGACCCACTAGGAATTTCTTGGCACCGGCATCTTCAGTTTTATACTTATGGTCCAAGGATTTCCACAATTCCTTTGCCGTTTTCTTCACGCTATATACTTGATACAACGTGTCTGTCAAACCGTTCAAAATAAGATTTCGACAAAGAAACTCAGAGTGCTTCCACGCATCAATTGCAGTCTACAATTGTGCATCAATTTCATCCTCTCTAACAGAAGGAGGATCCTCTTTCAAGAATCTCGCAAGATTCAGCATGTTGAGATAAAACAACATCTTTTGTTGCCATGTTTTGAAATTCGCTCCATCAAATTTCGTCGGTTTCTCATTATGGCTCATAGGAACCGTGGGAACAGCCGGAGTCTACAAACTCGCCATACTCAGAGGCTGAGTTTTCAGAACAGAACCAGAGGCCTGTGATTTCAACATATCAGGCGTCTTCAGATTGGTATCATTAATAACCATATTCGACGAGTTGTTGTTTTCAGACATATCTAAAACGTTTCAAAGAAAAAATTTTGATATTAGAAAATAGAAGAATTACGATTTTCGCAGTTGCTTTGAAAAAATACGAAAAGAAATTCTCGTTATAGTAGGTGAGGATACCGACAATCCTTCACGAATAAAACTATAATTTAATATTTAAGAAAGCTTTTAGAAATCTTTTCCAGAAAATAATATATTTAATTTTTCGTAACGAAAAAAAAATACTACGGTTTAATAAACCGAGTTTTGAAAAAAAAATATTTTCAAAAAAAAACTTTCGCCAATATTGTAACATGTTCGTCTCAAGAGATAATGTGCTTTAAGATTGTTAGACAACTAGCACTGAAACGAACAAATATAATATATATTGACGAATAAATAAGTAATCATAAATATTATAATAAGAGAAAGTTAGAAATTGTAACCTCAACCGTAATGAATCGAACGTGAAGATGGTCGAGTCTCTTTCAATTTCCTTAAAGCAGATTAGTCATTCTCTACCGTGCTGAGAACGTTGGACTACCACCTCCCATGATCTCAGATGAACTTGGACACGTTTTTCAGTTAAAGCTGAATCACGAAATATTTTATTTCGTAAGGTAATTTAATTACCAAAATGATGCTACGAATTTTCTATATATAAAATATATATCAGAAAATAAAGAATTCTGTTAAACAAACAGAAAAATAAATACTGGAATTGCAAAACAAGGCACACGCGAGCAGGAGCCCAACAAGCCAAATATATCGATATTTGACGTGTACGTCGTCGTGTGCGCGAGCCCGAGTCGCACTAATCCGATGGATTTTGGCCCAAGATTTGCACACCCCTTGCGCGCGCGTAGAAGAGAGAGGAGACACTAGCCAACACATTCTTACAATGCTAAGAATGCATTCCCATTGATAAACCCCAAAAGAAAATGTTTTTTTTCTCATGTGGGTGGCCCTCTTTCCTTTTGAGTTTTTTTTCTCATTTTTTCCCAATATTTTCAGCTTTGTGTAGCTAACTTTGAGCATCAATTTCTCATTCACCCGTGTACCATTTTGAGCGTGTAATATACCGTTTCGAAGCTCTCACATAGGAGAGCACGTCCCCATCTTGAACTCGTCAAAACGACAAGTGAAACCTGCTCAAAATCTGACCCGAAGTCAGCTGTACAAACCCATTTTATTTACCATTTTTTCAACATATACATGATTTACTTAGCTTCAATTTACAATTGGGCTCCACCTACAATATTTAAGGGATATTCCTCAAAGTGTACTAAACGCTCTTTTGGAGAAACACAACATGTTAATAAACTTCTAGAAAATTACATAGATTAGATAAATACATTTTGGCTTTTGGTTCCCTTTTTTTTTTCTTTTTCTAAAATAATATAATGGTTAAGTTTTCTTATTTTTATATTAAATTTGCAAATGAAACGTGAGGGATGCTACATTACGACTTCCGAATGGGGGGCATATTTCCAGGCAAAATCCTCTCCCATCCATGCTTCAGACACAACAACAAACATTCTTAAATTTGGCACCCGCTCTTGAATCAAGACCGACTCCCAAATTGGGGAGACTATATGATGGAGGTGTTTTAGGTGGCCTAGAAACGAACTGGGTAGACCTGGTCCATTATCCGCCTAGACGAAAAAGAGTCAAACCAGGTTGGTTCGACAGTCCCTGAACGATCGAACGATGACGTTCCATTGTTATTGAATTTTCGATGAGCGCGATCCGTATACCGAGATCTATAAATACCGCATATCATTAATTACTGTTCAACAACCCTACAACAATCGAACCAGGATGTTTGACTGTTATTCAAGTTTGAGAGTTCTTTGGTTCGATCGATCTACCCTTCAGCTCGACCATTATCAACCAGTCAGTCCAATTCAAGAGTTTTCATGATCGAATCCAGACCCGTTCGACTGTTCTGAAATTCAAAAGTTATTTCAGCATCGAATCATCCTCTGTTCGACCGTTCCCAGTTGGAGAATTCAGGGTTACTTTAGTCATTTTAAGCTTTTTACCGTGTAATAGGTATTGCGGACAAACCTAGTTCATTTTCTTTTGATGGACTAACATAATTTGGTTTATTTCAAGCCCGAATGTACTGTAACTTCAGTGTATTACAAAATAACTCAAATTAATTATAAAAATAGAACAAATCCTTACATCACAATCCTACATAATATATGACAATGCATTCTCTAAAACTGAACTCTGTCACATGTTTGCAAAACTCAACCAGTAAAGGGAAAAAAAAAAGAGGACAAAACAATTGCATGTGTATTTTACTTTAGTTTATGAATTATGAATAACAATGGGTTTTTTTTTTCTTTTCTTCTTTTTATTGGGCTGTTAATTTTATTTCTTTTCAATTAGTAACTAGATTAGTGGCCAGTGGGCTTGACCGGTAAGGAAGGACCATACCAAGTGAGCTGGGCCTTAACATTTTACTAATGCCTTCACACATTTGAATTGACCGCGATATTTAAACTTTACTGGTAACTCCGGCGATAAAATCCGGCGGCGATTCGTCGGAGAATCAAATTGAGTATCTGAAATGCAAAGCTTAACCTGTAACTCCCGGTTTGTAAACCTGCTGAACCGGTCGCATATGAATAATGTACGGACGTATTCATCTTCGGATTATTCCAACCAGTCACGTGGTGGCCTCCCTCGTTTCTTCTCCGATAACCTACCTTCTGCAAAGGCATAATTCATTCATTCATAACAGTTTTTTTTTTTATTTTATTAATTGTTTGTCAGCATTTCATTGAGGCACTCTAAGTGTTTGATTATTTGCAGGGTGGCGTTGTCCGTGTCGAAGGCGACGAATTCTGGCACATGACTAAGGTCTTACGGCTAAGCGTCGATGACAGGTAATTAATTACATAATGTTTTACGGTAACGTGTTGCGGTTGGTGCATACACTAACTGATGATAACAGAGTGTGTTTTTGCCTAAGAAAGATTAGTATTTTACAATCATTGAGACTATGCCAACTCATAAATGTTTTCGTAGCAGCTCGTTTCCGTTGATTGATAGATTGGAATGTAACTTTTATTTTGAGTTTAATTGTCTTTTGTAATATGGTTAAGAGTAGAGCTATTTAATGGAAAGGGAGGTCTAGTAGAAGGCCGCATAGAGAAGGCTGATCGTGCGGGGCTAGATTTTGAAGCACTGGAAAACCCAAGATTAGTTTCTCCACAGGCTACCCAGTGGCATGTTTTTGCTGCTTTTAGTGAGTTTCATGCCAACCATTGCTTTCTCTACTTCCAGGCTCATTGAGCTTGTTATAACTAATTAAATCTTTTGCTTTAAGGCACTCTCAAGGGAAGTCGTGCTGATTGGCTAGTGGAGAAATGCACTGTATGTGACGGTAATCTCTTATTTTGAAGTTGAATGGCTTTCTCAATTTCATATCTTTCTACCTTTGCATCTCAGGAGCTTGGAGCATCCAGCTTGACGCCTTTGTTGACCGATCGTTCTCACTCAATATCAGAAAATCGGGTGGACAGACTGCAACGAGTTAATCTAGCTGCAGCCAAACAATGTAATACGTGATTCAGCAACGTACCAGCTTCTTTTGCGATTGAATCACTTTGAACCCGTTAGCCTTATTGAAATATTTCTGTTTTTATTGCTTTTCCAATTACTAATTTTGTTATATAGGTCAACGTTTACACGAAATGATTTTGAAGCCTCCTGTTGTAGTTCGTGAGCTTCTACCTGTCGTATGTACCTACAATACCTGTAAATTCTTTATTTCGATAGATGTTTAAGTATAAGACTTCATTTCGACCCTGTATTTCATGTTGATCTCGTGTTTTCTATCTTCCATGTAGATTTCTCAGTCAAGATTATCTTTTGTGGCTGTAGCACAGGCTGCCCCTCTTATCAGTACTTTGACTACTTTACAGAAAGAACCTTCTGGGGTCATGATAATTGGACCTGAAGGAGGTCAGTGGTTCCACTCTCTTCACTCCTGCCCCCACGTTGCTTTAAGATTGACAAGAGTACTCATATTGTCGATTTTTTAGCCTGTAAATTTCACTATTTCGTCATGGCTGCGCAATTTTGAGTAATCCCTAGCTAACTGCATGAATGTATGAGAGACCTTTGTTTTTCTTCTTGTTACACATACAGGCAGCATTAGCAGAAACCTAATTCAGTTTCTGCTACCTCTGAACTTAATTAAATTATTCTGCTCATATTTTCTAAAGCCTCTATCCCTCTTTTTTCAAATTTTCAAGTAGTCCCTGTGGTACTTCTGCTCATCTCCGACAATTTCTTGATATGCTTATTTTTTGTTTTACAACTTCTTTCGCTGTAAATACACTGTAATTGTCGAATTGACAGCTGCCACTCTATCTATTTTGATTCGTGTTAAGTTGGTGGTCTTTTGGCACAAAATTGAAATTCATGAGCTGTTAATGCAGAAGCTTTTGAGTTGTGACACTAGACAATTTGAATTTTCATAAATGATTGTGATGCAAGAATGTAGTAGACTAATTAAATAACTAGATGAAGTGTGCAAGAAATTAAAAAGATCTTTATGCATAATACAACTTAACATAACATCATTCCAGTGTTTTGGAGAGAAAATGAGTAAAATCTTCTCACAGTGGATTGTTAATGTGCTGTTTCTAGACTTCACCACAAAGGAGCTGAACTCAATAATTGAGGCTGGTGCGATTGCCATTGGCCTTGGTCCACACCGCTTGCGTGTTGAAACAGCTACCATGGCTCTTCTTTCAACTCTGATGTTATGGTCTGACTCCTGTGAAATAGTGAGCTCTTAGCTGTGGGCCAGGAAAGGCTTGTTTCGTGATTTTTGTTATACTTATATGCATTACGTTTTTTTTTTTTTTTTTTTACTTATGGGAACTATTATTGTCCCAATTGATTCATTTTTCTCAACAACTGAAAAAACCGTAAGTAGAACTTATGTCTGTAAATATCTTGCTTTTCACTAGGATTTGATTCTGTTGTATCCTTCAATGGTTTGTTCTGGCTTCGACTCTAATAACTGTTCCCACGAATTACATTCCAAACAACTTGCAGTATTATAGTATTGCATAGCCATTTCATATTCCAACTCAGGGCCCTTATTTTTGTTAAGAGGAGAACTCAAACCCAAGGAACATGATATTATATTATTATGCTCATGTTTTTGTCCAAATTTTTTTTCCCTTAGTCAAGCTGATTGCATAATCACAATGTTTTAGTTCCTATTAACTGCTCCAAATTTTATCATGATCTTAAATGTGATATACGGAATGTGTTTAAGATCATCATATGCCCTCTATCAAATATTAATCTTAATAGCTGGATTGTAGAATTTGTACAGTCAACTTTATATGTAATTCGACCGTCATATTTGGCTGAAATTTTAGTTCTCATCGATGTGATATATGTCTATTAAGGGATACAAAATGACCAAGGGCCTAGGGCCATACTCAACAAATTGTTGCTGTTAAAATTGTCTATCAGTTTATTTGATAAGGAAAATTGTATGCTCTAGTGATCATAATAATAAGAGAGCGACAGAGCGTCCATCATAGTCTATACTCTATATAGCTATATGTTGTTGGTAAAAAAGGGAAGGGCAGCGATGGTAATTTCGTTGGAGAGTGTGAAGTCGATAAAGTCGAATATTCAATGTTTGAAGAAGCCACACATGAAGATGGACAACGAAAATTTGTTGACGTTAAGGTTGACTTCGGAGTTGATGTGTTTTATTAGTCTTAACGTTGCTGAAAGCACAACGAATTAATGTATATGTTTGTTTAAGTTTCTGACTTACTAACCTATGAAGTTAACAATTCAAGAAATGGCGATCAGTAGTCTGAAAGATTTTTTCTGGTTTTTCTTTTACTTCACGGTAGAGGAACCGAGCATCTTTTTCCAGGAGCACATATACAAATTGATGTTTGAGGTTTGACTAACCTTTATAACCTGCACAATTAATTGTTTCACAGTGGTTTAGTCTTGAATATTAATAATGAAGAAAAGAATTGCAATTCTGACAGTGTCAGTCAAACAAATGAAAGGTGATCGATAAATGTAACTGATTCGTCGTTTACTTAAAAGTGAAAACAATCATACAACAAAAAGTGCTGAAACACTACAAAATTGTACAAGATTATAACACGAGTTTTTAACATAGGGGTGGTCTTTGGTTTTGCTCCCCAAAGAACATACAACAAACGTGCATGAGGCCCTAGTGCTCCAATTCAAAGTGAAAAAAAAACGTGTGAATTAGATGTTAATTTCTAGATAAAATTGTTTGTGAGTTGTTTGCATCTTGGTGCCGTATGAGTAGATTTTTTTTTCAAAGTTAAGGCATGGAATCCTCATCAAAACCATGCATGATGCATTTGTTAGTAGTATTCCTTCTGCTCCTGGTGATCGACGTGCAATCCAATAATATGGTTAGGACTCTACCGGGCTACCCTGGCACACTGCCTTTCAAACTCGAAACCAATAATATGGTTAGGACTCTACCGGGCTACCCTGGCACACTGCCTTTCAAACTCGAAACAGGGTCCGTATTTTAGTATTGTCAAACATATATAGAAAGTAATAATATATTCGCATGTTTGAAATGTTTGCCTTTGAATGAGGATACAGGTATATTAGTGTGGGTGAAAACGAGCAAGTGAATCTGTTTTATTACTTCGTTGAATCGGAAAGGGACCCCGAGAGGGATCCTCTCGTGTTTTGGCTCACTGGCGGTCCTGGTTGCTCTGGCTTCTCCACACTTGTCTATGAAATTGGTCCGTCAGCTTTTAACATTTCCTCTTTTGATGGAAGCTTGCCTTCTTTGGTACTAAATCCTTATTCATGGACAAAGGTCTGGAAATTCTACTTTTATTATACTCATTCATGGATCTGGAAATTCTACTTCTATTATATTTGTAATCTTCATGCAAACATCATATTCATAGACTCACCTGCTGGAACTGGATTCTCCTATGCAACTACTTCACAAGGTTATGCTTCCTCTGACACCATATCCGCAAAAGACAATTATACCGTTCTGCGCAAGGTCAAGGTACGCCAAAATCGTCCTTGTTTCATAGGAAGAAGTTGATGCAGCACAAAAGAATTTAGGAAGCCATGTTTGGAACTTTATGTTAATGTTTAAAAATGCAGTGGCTGTTGGATCATCCAACATTTATCAAGAATTCTTTATATGTTGCGAGGGACTCTTATGGAGGCAAGATCACGCCTATGGTGGCTTTGGAAATCGCAAAAGGTAGCACCTAAGATGATATAGAGAGACACATCGTATAATTGAGTTTAATACACATCAAAAACTGAGTTTATGCTGGTTCTGATACTTCAGGGAATGTAGCTGAACTTGAGCCACAAATGATACTCCAAGTAAATAGTCCTCTAACAGTAAATCAAATCTCTTAACATATAATATGGTCCCTTTAACTTGCTATGTGCACCAGATAATGATGCATTTCAATATTTGAGAAGTTAAACTTGCAGGGATATATCGTTGGCAGATGATAAAGTGGAGGGTAACGAAAGGATCTCTTATGTTCACAGAATGGGACTTATCTCGGACGAATATTTTGAGGTACTTATTCATACCCTTCCTATGACCATCTTTAGCGACAAAATTAGTAAATAATAGCTCATTAAGAGAGGCAACTTGAAGAAGATAAAACATGGATAATGGAGTAGAGCTTTAAATTGATTGAATGGTTAGTGACAAATTTGGAAGATAATAAGACAGTTGACAATTTCAGCTAGCAAAAAGCAGCTGCAGCGGGGATTACGTGACTCCAGATCCAAATAATTATAAATGCCTTTATGCCCTTCGACTGGTCAACGATGTAAGGTACGTTATGTTTTCTTAATTTGGTTCTTGGGTCTCATGTCAAATGACTTAGTCATGATGTTTTTATGGCATAGTGCACGCATTTGATCAACACTCCACACATTTTGGAACCAAAGTCCAAATTCTTATCGCCAAAACCTGACGACAGTAAATTGAGGCCGCCATTGTTGGAGGATGATCCAGTCAACTTCCTCCTCCTGTACAAACAAGAGGAGCCATGGTTTCATGTTCTAACGATTTGGATCAGCCTCCTAAAGGCATTTCCCCTGTTTTGCAGCATAAGAATTGCAGAGGTTCTTACGTCTAGGCAAAGGATGAAGCTCTACAACACACCCTGCATATCAAAAAGGTACGTACATGGCTTTCGAAATAAATACTTTTGGGTTTAGAATACTAGCCAGACATCGTATAAGGAATTATTTTCATCGACTGACAATCAGGAAACGATTACGGATTGGACAAGATGCAATAAGAGTTTATCACTTTATCCTATGAAATGATGTAGAAAGTGTTGTGGAATATCATAAACTTCTCAATGAGAAAGGTTATCAAGCTGTGGTGTATAGGTCAGTCGTGTCACTGTAATTTCTTTCATGTTCCATGCAATCAGATCTATAGAATCCCACGAACTTTAGAATAGATTTTGGTTTTAAAACCATAAAAATCAATTTATCTTTCAATGGAGAACACAATGCATGCTTCTGACAATACTGTCTTCGATCTCGAGTCTTTCCAACAGCGGTGATCATGACTTGGAGGTAACTCATATGAGTACTTTATAATGGATACACAGTTTGAATCTCACCATTGATGATCATTAGAATTTGGAGGCCTTGGACTGTCAATGGTCAGGTTGCAGGGTCAGTTTTCTTTTCTTGGTTTGGTTTGCAAATGCCGACATGATCTCTTATATATGATCCAATGCATCTCGTATTTGAACTACAAGTTATATCTTGCAGATACACGGAGAAATACAAGAACAATGAAGCCTATATCACCTTTGCTACCGTGAAGGCAAGAAAACTTAGATTCTGCCTTTACAGTGAATGATCAATATCGACTTATAAAATATAAATGAAGCAAAAAAATGTTTAGTATGTATATGTGGTTCTTTTTGTTTTGTAGGGTGCAGGTCACACAGCTCCAGAGTCCAGAGTACAATCCAAAAGAATGCTTTGCCATGTCAAGAGATGGCTTTCCTTGTATCTACTTTAGATGGGAAAAATGAGTTTCTATTACACTTCTCATTCATATATATATTGGAATTATGTTTCAGAAGATAATCCTATTAAATTTCATAATAATCTTGTATAATAAGCCCCTGGGCATATTTAATTTATTGTAAATGTCATGCTTAAATGACAAAAATGAGATCAAATGAATATATTGACCAGCCTATTAGGCTTCTATGATCGGTTCTTATTATTGTCACTCATGGATGCATCAATTCATACGTCACAGAGTTTGCATTATTTGTCTTTTCCCGCCTTTTTAATAACAATCAGAAGTAAATGTCACATTCTCCAGTTAATATTTTGACCCTTGAAACAAATTGTTGTGTTGTACTTGCCGTCTAATCCAAATAATCAAAAGAAAAGACAGCAAACTGATCATGATCTTAATATAAATTCCCCTTAAATACCACTCTCTAACAAGCTGTTCCTTTTATTCGTTTAAACCAAAGAATTTCTACCATCAGCTTCCAATTTGTAACCTTGCAATAGATATTCAAGGGAAAAAAAATCCAATCAATTTCGACTTTATAATTCAGTTTTTTTTCTGCAAATACATGGCGAACGACAATAATGGAAGGCGAAAAAACAAGTCCATGAAAGCACCTACGAAGATTCTAAGTAAAGCAAGAACCTTTTACAAGAACAGTATGTGTGAATGTTCTGGTAAGGCCAATCAAGATAATACCATAAACTGCATTGTTCCTCAAACGACAACGAAGAATCACGGTATCATTAACTCATCATCATCCTCATCGTCATCAGAAGAGAATAACCTTCACGATCTGATGCGAATACTTACTAGAAGAAACAGCGGCGGAGCGAGAGTGGACGTTGATTCGGAGGGGAATCTAGTGTTGAGAAAAGCAGATGAAGAGGAGAGTACTTACAGTTTTGGAGTAGGGAAATTAGGGAGAATTGATGAAGACAAACTTTGTTATTTTAATGAAGCTGATGTTAATAAGCTTTGGCATTCCAAGTGTAATAGTATGAGTGGTAAAATCAATCCCAAAAAGATTCTTGTCTGAAAAAACATAAAATTGCAGTCCCATGTTTCCAATGCCAACATGGATGACAATTTGTAAATATTTTCTTAAATGTATGGAAATGATTGTATTTTTGGCCATGTAAGAACTAAATATGTTCTACATTTGTTACACTTTTGGAATATATACTTAAGTAACACACATCAAATTCAACACTTGTGAATTATGATCATGGGTCCAACAGTCACGTTTAGTTTAATTTCTTTCATCATAAAACAGAATAGACTTGTAGTTATACGTTGTTTTTCTTTTGAATAAATTCGATACCAATTATTGAGATATTTGGAGCACCTTGTCTGACAATTCAGAAAAAAAAAAAAAAAGTGGATATTTTTTTGTAAAGAGTGGCTAAAAAAGTTATGGACCACCGCCATCATTTTCGATCTTTGTCAGATAATTAATGATTTAGCTTAGCATCACTATATATATACCAAAAATAAATGGAACATATTTAGTTAGGAAAAATAGTAGTTTGTTAAAGGCCTAAAAATGGCAAGCAAATTTATCTACACATTTTTGTGCTCGGCTATTTTCCTTATTTTCCTCAACAATAATGCAGCATCAGTATCAATTGTCAAGAATCTACCAGGGTTTAATGGTGACCTTCCTTTCAAGCTTGAAACAGGGTTAGTTTTTTTTTTTTTTTTGTAGAATTGAGTTCTATTTTAATGTTGGAAAGTAATTATTATGTAATTTCTCACAAAAAATTTGCAAAATTCAGGTATATTAGTGTGGGGAATAATGATGAATTGCAGTTTTTCTATTACTTTTTTGAGTCAGAGAGAGACACCGTGAATGACCCTCTTGTGCTTGCTCTCACTGGAGGACCTGGTTGCTCTGCTTTGTCCAGTATTGCTTTCGAAATCGGTATGAGTCTCTGTTGTAACTTCACAAGTTTATGAAGAATTAATGTTCAACCTATTTACTGTTTAATGCCTTTGGAAGTTTGAGATTAATTATGACTAATGTGTTATGCATAATAAGTGAAAGGTAGATATGAATGCTCGTTTCTCGAACAACCTACTCACATAATGTCCAATTGTCGTAAATCAATTGGTGGTACAGCAAAGACCATTTTGGTACATCAGATCAGATTTTGGTTGGGCCAACAGAGGCTGGTGTTGGAAACACTTACTTTGGCCGAATCTATAGACTGACTTTGTGCTTATGATTTTACCACGTCCTTCTAAAATTGTTGAAGCTATTCTTGGAAAATCTTGAGTTTATAAACTTCACTCTGAGGAGTTGAGTTGGAAGGTTTATCTCCAAAGTTCTTTTGTCAAGTATGCTCTTTAAAACGAAGTTACAAACAAGGATACCGTACGTAAGATAATTGTTGTCAGATCGTGCTCAAGATGTATTACATCTTTGACAGATTCATGACTGCACCTATGCATCAAAACAGTTTAATGGTGGTGGACGTTATGTAATTGGGTTCCATGTAGTAAAATTAAGTTCTTTCCGCTTTGCAGTTAAAAGGAAGATTTTCCTTACCTAGATCTAAGATTCGTAATACTCTCTTATTCCAGACTTTTTGGATGACATACACATCGAATGCAATATTCTAATGCCTTGACACTTGATTAGGTAGCATCAAAGCCTGTTTAGAAGTGTTTCCTGTGGATGCTTATAGTACATTACAGGACAGTGGCATCCATTAGTCCATGACATATTGATGACACAATCTACAAAATCGCCTTGATATTAACTTAACATGATTTGCAGGTCCATTTGCTTTTAATTCATCAACTTTTGGTTGGAGCTTACCATCACTTGTCCAGAATCCACTTTCGTGGACAAAGGTTGAAAAACTCGGACATGCTTACCCAGAATTCTTTCCAGTTTCTTAAATCATCTTTTATTTTTACTACCAAACATTTTGAATGAAATTCTTTGCAGCTTGCCAATATAATATTCTTAGATTGGCCCGTTGGGGCTGGATTTTCCTATGCCACTACCCAGGAAGGGTATCACACCTCTGATTCAGCCTCTGCAAAAGACGTGACTGTGTTTCTCAGGAAAGTGAGTGTAAAATGGTCATGGCAGTATAGTAACTTAAACCAAAAATTATTAATGACAGTTCTCGAAATTTAACGATGCAGTGGTTGGTGGATCATCCCAAGTTTTTCGAAAATGATTTATATATTCAGGGAGAATCATATGCAGGAAAGATGGCTCCAATGGTTGCTTGGGAGGTATCATTAGGTAAGTATAGAAGGATCTGTTGATTTCATAAGTTTGTTCCTTGATAAGAATTCTCGAATAACTAAATCCGATATTATCACAGCTAATGAAGCAGGTCTCCTACCCCAAATGCGTCTTCAAGTAATAATTTTCTTACTTTATGACAATTTTTGTAACTTTTACTGGCTTCTGTTTATCTTACTATGATAAAGTCCTCGCCAACGAAGTTGGAGAAGATTCCATCGGCTGACTGGTTTGTCAATGTTCAACCAGGGCTACGCTGTTGGTAATCCGGGGACATGTGAACGTGAATACTTGAATGTTAGAATCCCTTATGCTCACAGCCTGGCACTTATATCAGATGAATACTTCAAGGTAACTTGTATTTCCATTTATGTTGTAAATTGGAATGAAGGTTGGAAATCATGAATGTTGGGTTTTTCTACTAACAATTTCCCAATATAGATAGATCTACAAAATTCAATTAGCATCTGCATAAGTAGTTTTCCGAAAGCTATGCTAATTGACAAATCGCAGCGAGCTGAAGAGAGCTGTAACGGGGAATATGCGTTTCCAGAAAGATTAAGTCTTGAATGCCAGTCTGCTCTTCAAGTCATTCAAGAGGTTAGGTCTTTCCGAGTAAATAAAAATATGTTGTTTTTAGTTTAAGTAACTAACTATGGTAACACTTGCAGTGTCTTGAAGGAATAGATGGTCATTATATATTGGATTCAATATGCCCTAAAACAAGTATTCTGAAACTGGATAGAACAGATTCAGAAGGCAATATCGAAGAACCTCCTTGCATTGTAAATTATTATCTCAATATGTAAATACCTGAAGTCCTTGATTGCTTACTTATGAATTTGGACTTACAGCTGCTCTTTATTTTACAGGATATCTATCATACTATATCGGAGACCTGGGCAAATAATCCGGTTGTCAGAGAAGCTCTTGGCGTCCGAGAGGTATTGGAGGTTTCAGTATTTGAGTTGATTAAACATGCATTGTCTTTAAATTCTTTGAAGATGTTAATGAAAAAACTAAGCAGATTTACAAAGAATATTCGTATATCAAGTTTGAATGGTCGTTGTCAGGGAACTAAAGGAGACTGGTTTAGATGTAACAAAAGCGTTGCCTTAGTCAAGGATGTAGATAGTTCTGCTGAGTATCATTTACATCTTATTAGAAAAGGATACCGCGGTTTGGTTTACAGGTAATAATGCAGTAAAGTTATTGGCATTTAGGCGATTCATATTCACAAGCTGACGAAATAAGGATGAAACACTAATTTTCTTGCAGTGGTGATCATGATCTGTTGGTACCTTACACATGTACTCTAAATTGGATCCATTCTCTCAATTTAACGCTGGAAGACGAATGGAGACCTTGGAAGGTGAAAGACTGGCATGTTGCAGGGTGAGATCTTGTTCTTACATTCCACGACTATTTAATTGCTTGACTATAATGTACGGAATACTAACTTCTCAATTGGATCTTTTTGGATTTGTTTTGCATAGATTCACCAAAAGATATATAGAGAATGGATCTTATCTCACTTTCGCAACGATAAAGGTGAGAAATATCATGCCTCTCGGTCATCTGATCGATTTGTAGGAAAGGGGAAATGTGAATTCAAGTAACATAATGCACCTATTTATCATTGCAGGGTTCTGGTCACACTGCTCCAGAGTACACACCTAGAGAATGTTTTGCCATGATCTCCCGCTGGCTGTCCGATGATCCACTATAGAACTAATAACTTCATAATGTGTGTTCAATTCAAAAATTGATTCTTTGAATTGATATATTTCAAATCACCACAAAATAATTACATATGATTGGCCTATGTAATAGTTTGCACTGAGATGACTACTGAAAGGTCAGGAGAGTCTCCTAAGTGTGAACCTTAGAGAGAAGTAAAGTGAATAAAACCATCATGAGCATTTGTTTTGTGAATATAAGTTTCATTAAAATTAGATTGCTAGGAGGCGTGTGTAAAGGTTAATTAGTGAAACGCAAGAATTTTACTGGACTTAACTTAATTAATTCTGATGTTTACAACGTTTGAGATGGAATAAGTTTTTAAGTTCTAAGTAATTCACGGCTGCGAATCCCACCCGGCCGTTAAACAAAGAACAAGATTCTCCAGTACACACAATGCTAGAAATAATGACTGCCGTTCTCGTAATCTTCATTCTAAACAATAAGTTGTGAACAAAAACTACATAATGACAACTAATTAATTCCTAAACATAGATTCCATCATAATAACTAATCGCACTTATGTATAGTAATGTATGGCCACTAGCATTTATTGTATATAGCATCGATAAAGATTAGCAGGGACTAAGAAAAGATATTGAAATAGCAGATTCTTACAAGTCCTATGCAATCTGAGGAAGAAGTCAAATTGGTACCCAACCGATTCTTCTTCTGCCTCCCCATGGACAAGAAGTTGCTTGCCCGATTCTATACCATTCAATAGCACCGGCGTGGATAACTTACCTTTCAACGTGATTCAAAGAGAATATTTGGAATATGCCTATCGGTGGTGAGTTAAGCCCCCACTGCTTTCAGGTTTGACATTCGAAATATAAAATATATATATATATATATATATATATATATATATATATCACAAATACAGTTAATCCCGAATCTTTGTCTTAGTTTCAACCCTATAAATAACCACCCATATGTGAATCCTTGGCTAACTTGGCCCATTACATCAAAGTATATTGCAGAACAATAATACCAAGACTTAAAAAACCCCAAAATGCATATTAGAGGAAATAAGATGAAATTGAAGAATGGGTGGGTGGCAGTTCAAGCCGGATTACCAAATATTGATAAAAATCAGGACTACTTCATGGCTGGCTAAAATTTGTGACAAAATAAAACATTTTGGGTATTAAAAAAAAATTAGATAAGAAGTTCAAAGTTTTGCTTGTGATCGATTCTAATATGAGTAATTCTCGTAATGGGTCAGGCCATCCAGTTATATGGGCCAAGCCCAACAGAAGCCGGCTCAACGTTCTTATATCGGGGATGGCACCCGATATAGCATTCGATATCGTATAGCTCACGCGAAAATCACAGGTGCGGTCCCCGCATCCCGAGGTCTATATGTATCTGTTCTACTAATCAAGGTAAACTTCATTAATTACCCCCACATTGTTCATTCGTATATCGAATATTCATATTCAATATCGAGCTCTCACCCGATATCCACACACGATATATCATTCGATATCCTATCTGACATACAAACCCGACATATATCCCTGTCATATATCCCCTACGTACCTTACCCCACATGGCCAAATCTTCGATATCAGCCACATCCCCGACATAGAAGAGATTCAATATCTGTCTAGATTCGATATACCTTCATTCTCGACATTCTGACAAGCATCTAAGTGTTACTCTGAGGTGTTCCGGACCCAAGTCTACATAGAACTAGCACTAGTGATAGGAGACCTGATTTGTAATAGATTTGTTATCATATTGTTGGAATCCCGCACTTCACTTATAATATAGGATCTATTGTCAAATTAGTGGCGCCGTTTGTAGGAACACCACATTCCCAGACGAAGACGCAAGGATGCAACCCAGGGTGACCTGATCACTATCTGCAAGACCTACTATTGATAATGCAACTGTAGAGAATGCCCCACCACATGCTACATTGCCCGAGCCCAGTATTGAACAACAACGCGACCCACCTCCTCCTCAAGCACCGGCGGCTCCGGAGGCTGTGCCCGTGAACCCTACTATCCTCTCACCAGGGATTATGGCATAAATCAACGCCATGGTCCAGACAACTCTAAATGTCGCGTTGGAGACATTGCTGCCCCACCTAATACCAGGGTGCCGAAAACTTACCTCCTCAACCTCAGAAATCCAGGACAAGAGGTCCCGGGGGATCTAAAGCTCGAGAGCTTGAGGAGATGGCGGAGTCTAGTAGGGAATGCCCAGTTTCTAGAGCTCACGTTGAAGAACATGCCGATCCTAGGGTCGAGATGAGAGACATAGCAAGGAGAATGGAACGGTTGAACCAAGAAAATGAAGTGGTCAACCGCAAATTGGCACTGGTGAACAAACACCGAAGGTTGGCCCATTTTAGTGAGGAAATCGATGTTAAAGTATTGGAAAATAGAGATAAGATTCTACCGCTCAAAACATACGACAGAAAGAGCGACCCTTGCGAACACTTATACTATGTAGACGGTATCTTGAACCTGCACCGTTTTACCGACAATGTACAAGCAAATATATTAGCTACGACCTTGATTGGGGCAACACTCGACTGGTTCACAAGGATAAAGGTCGGTTCTATTGCCAGTTACGGGCAGTTGAGTTAGAGATTTGAGAGCCAATTCTCCAGCCAAAAGAGGATGCGCACAAGCATGAATCACCTGAACTCTATAAAACAGAAGGAGGCGGAGAACCTCGAGGATTTCATGAAAAGGTTCAATGAGGAGTTACTCAAGGTGCATGAGCCAAAGGGAGAGCAGGTGGCCCTCATCCTTTTCAACACGACCTCCCACAGGAGGTTTGCAGCCGATCTGCTCAAGATGAAATCCTCTACCATTGACCAGATTAATGCGGCATATAAGAAGATTTATCAAGACAACATGATGGCGACCAATCAAGCTCTATATCAGGCCCAAAACCACTCCAAAGGGAAAGAATGCTAGAACAGAGACAGGAACGGTCGTGACAAATCCCTAAGGAGGTACACTCAATTAAACCAAGACATTCTCACTGTATTCGCAGTAGCCCAGAGGAAAAACTGGCTGAATCAGCCAAGGAAGTTGAAGGAGACCCCGGGAACCAGACACTCGAAGATATATTGCGAGTATCATCATCAGAGGGGGCATGACACCGAGGAATGTTAATAGATTTGAAGGATGAGATAGAGAGGCTCATCCGCGAAGGGAAGTTAGTCCAGTACATCATAAATGCCAAGGACTTTGTAGATCGTGAAGAAAGATCACGCTCCCTTGTAGAGATAAGTAGAAGGCCATCGAGGCTCCGAGCAGATGTGGAAACGCGATAATCAATGCACCCTCCAGGGGAACGATCATCATGATTAGTGGCAGACCAACAAGGGCCGACTCCACCAATGGGCGAAAAAAGATTACCCAAGGATTGTAGGAGGACATATATGTTGGCTTCATAACGCTTCTCGACCTAGAGGAACTACCCCATGAGGTCATCACTTTTTCAAGGAGAGACTTGATGGATCTATCACCAGAGGTTATCCAAGCACGTAAACTCGACTTTCCTCTTGTAGTTAAGCTAGATGTTGCTAATTACGGGGTGCGCAAAATCCTTATAGATAACGAGAGTTCCATCATATCATATTTTCGCATGCTTTGGAAAAGATGGCTGTAGGCCATAAAGTGATAGGGCATATTCGCACCCCGTTGGTTGGATTTGGGGGAGGCGAGGTGATTCCGTTAGGACAGGTCAACTTGCCAACCTCTTTCAGGAAAGAACCATATAAGAGAACTATGAACGTCCAATATACGATTGTTGACCACCCTTTTACCTACAATATCATCACTAGGAGACCAGCTTTAAATGCAATACGGGCGGTGCTCTCCACATACCACCAGAAAATGAAGTTCCCCACACCCGAAAGAATTGGTGAGATCATTGCTAATCATACAGAAGGATGGCTATGCTATGTAACATCTCTAACACTCCCCAGGATTAGGGAAGCTGAAGCACCAGTGGCCATTGGTAACGACGACCAACAAATGGTGGAGTAGCGTCATTCCATTATTTCTTTAAGTTTTGAATTTTCATTATGTTTGAACATTTTATATTTTACCTAAATTCCCAACTCCCCCCCCCCCCCCCCGAGTTGGCCTGTAACTAAACGGTCTGATTTTCTTATCAACGGGATACGTAGGCAAACTGAGATTTATCTAGTTCTCGACCGTTATCTGTTATGAATCTTTATCTTGAGAATTTCATGTCTCACTCTTCTGTGATGTCAATGTGTATGCATGGACGAACATACCCTACAGGGTAAGATAGAAAAATACCTCATAGGGTAGAGTATCTCATATCCTACGGGATAGACAAATCTAACAATGCCCATCTCCCAGTTGTGAAGATCTATTATTAAATTTTTTCGTATATTGTTATCCGCTAATTGGCACGTGTATGGATACACTTCGTCAACAAAGGAAAGTGACTCGGATATCCTATGAGATATAGAGAAGAGTACCTATTAAGGTCAAATATCTCCTATTCTACGGGGTAAGGCAGAAATATACCCTAATGGGTAAAGGATCCCTTATCCATTGAGATGAAAAGACCCCTTATCCATCGAGATAAGGAGTACAAAGAAAAGAGAAAATCCCCTATCCATCGAGATAAGGAGGATAAAGAAAAGAAAAAATCCCATGTCCATCGAGATAAGGAGGATAAAAAAAAGAAAAGATCATATATCCATCGAGATAAGGAGGACAAAGAAAAGAAAAGAACCCATATCCATCGAGATAAGGAGGACAATAGAAAAGAAAAAAGATCCCCTATCCATCGAGATAAGGAGGACAAAAGAAAGAAAAAATAACCCATATCCATCGAGATAAGAAGTTCAAAAGAAAAGAAACAACAAGCTAATCCTCCACCCACAGAGGTGAGGAGAAAAAAAAATCGACAGCAATGAAAGTTCTCGTCTATCAAGACGACGAATACGAAACAAGTGAGGGAATACTCTTCTTCAGTTTAAATGGGCAAACACAAAATGGTAGACATACAAGCGATTGTTCAACATATTACAAAAGCAAGGATACTGTTCAGATCTTACTATCAAACAGACAAACCAATGAGTACATACACAAATTTCAGAGGGGATACTTAGGGGCACCCTTTGTATGAATCAGTACTAGACTTTTCTACTTCACGATATCGGCATAGTCATCTGACCTTGACTCTCCTCATCGTCGAACTTAGAATCTTCTGGGATTTGCCCGTCCGGTCCAGGCAATGGATCAAGTGACTCAGCATCAAATCCTTCTCTAAAGTCGTTCTGCAGCTTAGCCTAACCAATGATGGCATCCTTGGCCTCCTCTCGGTCATGCAATCCTCTTTCCATGCATATGTCCTTATAGGTCTTGCTCAAGAGGAAACCCTTCGCGATGCTCAATTTATGTTCTTGAGTGGGTTCCTGAGTGACAAATCGGGATATTATAATAAATATCCAATAAATAAAACACCATAGATACACGCGAGAGAGACGTTAACTCGTAATATACAACCCTCTGAGCTTGTGCAAGCTCTACCTTAACACGGTGAAATCCTGCCTCTGTTGGTTCTCTTTTCTCCTTCTTAGAAAAGGCAGTGTCATTGGCGTGGTTCAGTGTAGCTGTCAATCTTGTGTTATCGCCAAGGAGAGCCTCGACGTTAGTTTCACAATCGATAAGTACGCTCAGTGACCACTCAACTCTGACCTTAGTTGTTGCAGCAGGATCGTAATTGGTCATCGCCTCTAGATCGGGGATCGTCTGTACGACGACCTCTGCCTTGTTCGGGTCACTATCACTGGCTACCCTCCGGATGTTAGAAACAAACTTGCCGACCTGTGCTAGATAAATGATAATAAATATAACCATACCTGATGCCCAGTTTCTAGTCGAACACATGCACAAAACACATATACAAGCTACAAACTTACCGCTTGTAAAATTGTACTCCCTCCCTCTATAGTGGAAGTTCCAGCTGAATCAGCAGTCATTCTAGAAGACTCAACCCATCTCCTCTTCTCTTGCGTAGGGTTCTGCCCAGGGCTTCGAGGGCTGGATTGCTACTAGAACTTGTTGTGGCTCCACCTTGGGGAAACACATAATCCCTAAGGAGACCACCAACCCCGCCTTGTGCGATCGATTCGCCTTGAAACGCACTATTCGTCCTTGCCCTCACTCGGTAACCCTCCCCCCTATGAGTTTTATGAACCACGGGCAATGTCGGTTCAGTGTTGGGCCCACCTCTACACCAACCATCGTTGATGTAAGAACCTCCAGCCTACGACTCATTACAATTTGATCTGCAACACAGTGATTAGCAAATGTTAAAATGACTAATTATAATAGAGCATACAAGGGTATGACTCAGCACGCGCAAATGACATACTAAGTTTGTATGAGCCGATATAGGTCTTTGGAGACAGACCAACAGGCCGAAGTACTTCTTCTTGCACGAAGGCGGGATGATCATATTTGTGCTCCAAAAGGATGTCAAGGAAGCCAGTAGCCTACGTTGGCGCACCCACAAAAGCGGGTCATCGATACTTTTTCGTCTTTGACCACTTCTCTGGGAGATCCCTGAATTCCCTAACGCTCTTCTCTTGGACATAGAAGTAATCGTTCTTTCCCCTGAAGCCATAACTGCTTTGGGTAAACTTTAGAAAGTTTTGCCCAGCACGAGACCTCACAAAGAAAAACATCTATTCCCAGCCTTTTTATTCATATTGTGCGATAATAACTCCCATACTTCGTTAATGTCAGACAGCGCCCTCAAGGCCTTCATCACCAGAACGAACGCCACTATAACGCCAAAAGAATTTGGGGAAAGTTACCCCGAACACACCTCGATACTCGTCAATATGGCGACGATCAAAGGATCAATAGGGAAACGCAACCCACTAACGAAATGTTTGGCATTCACTGTGATCCAACCCTTAGGAGGTTTATGCATCAACTCACTAGAGTCAGGGAATCTTATCCTGTACCCATCAATATGGTACCCCGATACGATACTAATCAGGATGATGGGGGACATGAGATACCATATCTTCATATTTAATAGCGGTCTTGTACTTCTTCACCTCCGGCACATCTATTAGACCAAACTTATTTTCCATTTCCCCTTCATCCCCATCTTCGTCGTCATCCCTGTCATCTTCATCCCATCATCGTCATCTCCGAGGGCATCACCCTCACAATCATATACCAACGAATGCAAGTCCAGCATCTTAGATGAGAGTGTAGGAGAATAGTGTTGATGGCCATCATCATTCCCAGGAACCAGACCAGGGACAAAACCTGCATTGTCATGGGACATGTTCATATCTCTTATTCTCGACATTACCGTCTCACAAACCATCTGCATCGACTAAAAGTAAAAGACCTTCGAGGCTTGACGAATGCAGGTCGCCAAAATATGACAAATTAAACTCAAAGGTTAGCCACTTAATCAAATCGAGTAACAGTCATAAAAAAATTTAAAGAATACAGATTTTTTGATATATATTTGGTATATCGAAAATGACTGTCATGAATATCGGGAATAGATCCGATATACAAGGCATATCAATCCCTGGGATCCCCGAGATAAAATTAGTATCGAGTCTCAAATTGAAAGTTATACCGAAAGCCTATATCGAAAGCCTATATCGAAGCTATATTGAAAGCCTATATCGAAAGCTATATAGAAATCCTATATCAAAGCTATATCGAAAGCCTATATCGAAAGCTATATCGAATAACCTCGACATACCTTTGTCGGAAGAAGCACGCGTTTAATAAGACAAATGACTTTTCTCTCTCCTCTCATAGCCTATTTATAGACATTGGGCCTTTTGACTCTGCCTTTAAGGCCAATGATATCGAAGTCGAAATTCGACATCAGGACCTCAATATCAGAAATATTCGATATAAAAGTCACTTTCGAAATAATTTAAAAATATTGTTCCATTATACAACCTTATGGGCAGAGGCCCCTAGCTCATAATTCAAATGCGGACCTCGATGCAATGATAAATTATATTGCGGGTCCACCATTGCTTTAAATAAAACCCACGTATCTGAGCTCCATCATTTGAATTGGGGGGACAAGAGGTACTGGTAATTCAAATTTGATTTAGTTTACGAGTTATTATTTACAACAATAACTTCTAAACTGAGGGTCTGCATGATATGGGTAATTCTTGTAATGGGTTAGGCCACCCAGTTATATAGGCCAAGCCCGCCAGAAGTCGGCCCAACATTCTTATATCAGGGATGGCACCCGATATAGGTACCGATATCGAATGTCCACATTCAATATGGTACAGCTCATGCAGAAATTACGAGTGCAATCCCCGTATCCCGAGGTCTATATATATCCGAGTTTCGCTAATCAATGTAAGCTTCATTAATTACCCTCACAATGTTCATACGTATATCGAATATTCATGTTCGATATCAAGCTCTCACCCGATATCCACACCCGATATATCATCTGATATATCATTCAACATACATACCCGATATATATCCCCGACATACCTTACCCGACATGGCTATATCCTCGATATCAGTCACATCCCTGACATAGAAGAGATTTGTCATCTGTCTAGATTCGATATACCTTCATCCTCGGCATCCTGCCAAGCATTTAAAAGTTACTATGAGGTGTTCTGGACCTAAGTCTACCTAGAACTAGCACTAGTGATAGGAGACCTGATTTGTAATAGAATTGTTATCATATTGTTGTAATCTCGCACTTCGCTTATCATATACGATCTGTTGTCAAATTAGATTCCATGAAGATTTATTTGTTCCAACTTAAAAAAAACATAAATAATGTTATAAACTAAATGTAGTTCCTGGAGCTTGATCGGATTATTTTATTTCATTTTTAACAGACCAAAGTCAATTTAGTTAATATAATGTAAGTAAATAGTCTTAGTACATGGCTAAGTGAAATGTGACAAACGCGATACAAGAACAGTAGTAGAATCAAAAGTAATAAAATTTGCAATAAAGGTTGTGCATGTAACCCAAATGAGATACGGTGGTTGCTCAAATGCATCATTGCTGAAGTAAAAAGCTCCCATTTTGGCAAGAGAATTTGTCGTTGGGTTCGTCTCTTGGTACATAAAGTGTCTATCACTTGAAATATACTTTGAATCTCCTAACGTATACCACTCAAGTAAGTCGAAGGCGATCGTTTCTTTTCAAGACAGTCAAGCAAAAACATAGAGTCTAATGAGATGATGAGGTGTGTGAGCTGCAATGACTGAGTTAAGATGATTTCGTTCATAAGTGCCCAAAATTCAGGCTGGTTATTTGTAGTGTATCCCAACAACACATAATTCGCCGCCACAAATGTCCTATTAGAGTCGCGGATCCCTGCATAACCTGGATTACCGTAGGAGGAACCGTCTACATTGAGTTGGACAAACCCTAGAGGTGGTTAGGTCCAATTAGAAAGAAGGTGGAAAGGGTGGGATATGGTGGTGGTTGTTTGGTTTAATATGATTGTGTTTGGAGATGAGGTGGTAGTTATAAGATGAGATTATTTGAGAGCTCGAGAATGCTTACTTTGAACACGAAAAATTGTAGGCATTCCATTTAATTCATGCCAGTGTCGGCCAACATTCTTTAGTTTGGCGGGGTAGGGAGTTGAGGTAGATAAGTGGGTGGGTGGTACTGAGTGGTGGCAGACTTGGCAGAAGTTGCTAGATTATAGGCTAAGTTACTGGACAATTGCGTGAAAGATGATGAATAGTTCATGGAAATTGTTGGCAGAGAGGGAAATCACGGTTTGTCATTACCTGTCGATGGAAAAGTTGTTGCTTTGTAGGTAACAATAATGACTTTAGATCCACATAAAAAGTAATCTCTCGGGTTAATTTTCATTTTGGATAGAGTGGTCCAAGGCAATAATGGTGAATTGGCTTAATGGCCTCGTTGAGTAAGTGCTCGTTAGGAGCTGGATACTAAAAAATGACCATTGGAAGTCCACACCAAAGAGAACGAGTACACAAGTTGGTTTTGGACTGGTAAGAGGGTACAGAAAATGAATGATGTGTTGTGGGAAGAAGGTAGCAACTTGGTGGAGGTCCAATGTATGGATGGAATGATTGATAACTTTGGCTAGTCGTTCTTTTGATTTAGTGTAGGCCCAAGATCTTGAAATTCATAACGGGCTAGCAAAGGATATTGAACAACTATTTGTTAAATTGTCCATATGAAGTTTTATTATCGATAGATGGTATAACCCTGAGATATAAACCTGAGTCCTTTTGCTTGAACTTATAAGTTTTATGTTGACGGTGGGAGACAAGCTCCCATATGGTGGGACCCACCAATATTATTTATTGGTGGGTTCACTATTTGAATTGGGAGGAAACAGATGGAGATCCATCTGCCCAATGGATAAGCATCCTTAAAATTTAGAGTGTTTAATATTTTTCCCCAATTCATTCGTAGTATATTTATATACTGGTGTTGGGTGAAAGTTAGGGAGTATTACTAATGTAAAGGTTCTGGTGATCGTTGGGGTGACTGAAAATTAGGTTGTACAATTTTTTAACATTTACAATCGACTTTGCTCGGGTTTTTGTGATTTTTTTCTTCGATTTTGGAGCTTTCACGCTAAATCCTTATGTTGTTGCTATCGTCAAAGTTACATTCATGTTGCTTTTTATTTCCATTGTGGGCAAATCCTAGAGCCGGTATTCAAGGCGACTTAAGTACCCAACATTTTATTTGTTTCATTGTGATCTCTTTACTCGCATAGTGATTACTTAAAATAAGAAAGGGGAAATCAGACTAAACCCTATCTATTGCTCAGTTTGTACATTTTGGTACCAAGGCATGCAAACATTACATCATGCTATCCATATCTTCATTAAATTTTCACAATGCAACCTCAACTTTTAAAATACTTTCTCCAGGCGAAATTGCACCGAGAGAATGACGTATGAAGAAGAGGTAAAATTGCCAAACACATAAACTGACAGCTATATGAATTCAAAAACAACCCCAAAATTTTCATATTCCAAATCCCTATAAGTCCCTCATTTAGATCGAAGGTTGGCAGAATAAGTCTGACTTTGATTTTTCAAGGAGTTTTGGAAAATTACCTCCATGTGTTATGCTAAATTAGCAAGTTACCTCTCTTTGAAAAATAAGTTGGTCTAATACCCCTTGTCATTTCAAAAGTTGACAAACGACATCCGTGAAAAGCTTTGTATTGTAAATTTTATACTAAAATACTAACACGCCCTTAGTGATAATAATATTTTCTTTTGTGTGATTTTATATTTTATTTTACTATGTTTTTTAGCTTTATAAAAGTAAAAGTTTAAGAAACAAGGACATACACATGTATATATATATATATATATAATATTTTAATAATTTGAAATATAAAAATAAAAAATATAATATTTTCTTGAAACAATGGGAGTGTAAATATCTTTTAAATAAAAATATAAAATCTATCCATTAGTTCCTCACTCTCATTTATGGGAGAGTGAAGTACACCTCCATGCATAACAAGGTAAAATGTCAACTTTTACCAACTTATTTTTCATAGTGCGGTAACTTGTTAATTAACATAACAAAGTGAGGTAATTTGCCAAAAACCTTTTTCTCAATTAGAGAGCATTGTGAATGCTATGGAAAAGAACATGCAATTGAAAAAGATTTGTCGGGTAGTGGGCATACTTATATTTTAGGCCTAAAAGTTGCAGACCCAACTCCTCATTCAAAGTGAATTTGCTTATTCAGAAACATATACATGGGTTCAATTTTTGAACGGTATATGCAAGAAATAACATGGATTAAATTTTCTTACTTCTCTCGAGAAATATGCAAATATTTACGTTTTTACTCTACCAAAACTCAATAATACACACACACACACATACACACACACACACACACACACACACATATATATATATATATATATATATATTGCACATTCATTACAACTATTTATTTTTATCAACAAAAAACAAGATTTTATTAATCGTCAGGAATCTAAGTACAAGAGATACACGAATTGATAATACAAAACTACAAGCAATTTGTTGCAAGGGAAGACCAGCCATGTAGCAAGTAATAAAAGTTTTTCCAATTTGCCTTGATCCACACCTAAGTTCTAGCCTTAATACATTCCATCATACTTTCAATTCTTGTAGCTTGTCTACTTAAGGTGAGTAGATTTCTAACTTTCCAAATTTTTCAGCCAACAAAAATCCAGATGAATATCCACTGCTTGTGGTGCTCGTCAATGTCATGAAACTGTAAAAGATGCTCCTTGAGAGTATTAGGAAAACATATTCGACTCCAAACTTGATGCAAATTATAACTCTTAGTAATTATTCAAAACATGTCAAAACAATTCTAAAATATTGCTGAAATAATTTAGCACCCGAATTATTTTGATCCAAAATAGGTGAAAGTGCAAATGTTGCAGTGTAATGTTAGTCCAATATTTTGGTAACAAATGTTGGCTCAACATTGACCTTAACGCAATGCATTGTCTGATTAATATTATTACCTATATTTTGTTTTACCTTTATTCATGATCTTATCTAGCTCCACGAGTTGTGGTTATCTTTGGTGTATTTCAGGATATCAAAAGATCTAAGTTTCAAGAGGATTAAGCATCAAGAAAGAAGATTGAGCCGAAGTTGATTATGATAAAAATAGAAGATCTTTTGAAGATAATCACAAAGGAAGATTTCGATACTATCCAAGAAATCAAGGAACGGTCAAATTGTGCCGATCATATCTTCGGGAATGGACGAGCAAACTCATTAAGAAGAGTGATCGACATCAAGCTGAAATACGAGAATAGAGCATAGTATTCTGAGTGGATAGAAACATTCGAGCCAATTATTTCAATCTTGTTTTGCTGAGTTTTTATCTAACGAATGAAAGCTATAATCTCAATAGCTTGTAGTAAGTTAGGAGTTAGGATTGGATTCCTTGCTCAGTTGCATTTTGTAAAATCATTAAAGCTATTTAATGGTTATTTTGTCATAAGCTCGACAAGTTGTATTCATATAACCTGCTTAAAAACTCATACATTGTGTTCATTTCTATTCTGCAGCACTTTACTCTTTAGTGAATGTTGAGACAACATCGAATATAATCGGTGTTGACATAACATTCCATATTAACACATCGTGTGAATTAAAAAGAATACCAATCCGGATCCATACATTTACAATTGGTGTTAGAGCCAACCATCTACTTCACTGGTGTTTAGATTTGGTACTAAGTCATGGACAATGCGAACCCCAACACAAAGAATAGGCTACCAGTGTTGGATGGGACCAACTATGCCTACTGGAAGATCAGGCTCATATCATACATCAAGTCCATAGATCTAAGGGCATGGAAGTCAATCATTAATGGTTACTCTCCACCGATGACGGCACCAGATAATGAGAATGATGGTAATCTGAAACCTGAAGCTGATTGGACTCTAGCAGAAATCAATGAAGTGGCCTTAAATGAGAAAGCACTCAATTACATATTCAATTGGTTTGGTCCACACATGTTTAGGCTGATTCAAATCAGCACAACTGCCAAGCAAGCTTGGATGTTTCTGCAAACCCACTGTGAGGGAAATGTAAGTATTAAGGAATCCAGACTTCAAATTGCTTTACACTAGTTTGAAAATATTAGGATGAGTGATGATGAGAGAATCACCTCTTACTTTGAGAAACTAACGGATATCTCAAATGAATGTCAAAGTCTGGGTGATCCCGTAACTAATAAACAACTTGTGTATAAAGGCATGTGAACACTATGCCTACTTGAAGGGACCAACTATGCCTACTGGAAGATCAAGCTCAGATCATACATCAAGTCCATAGATCTAATGGCATGGAAGTCAATCATTGATGGTTACTCTCCACCGATGACGGCACCAGATAATGAGAATGATGTTAATCTGAAACCTGAAGCTAATTAGACTCCAACAGAAATCAATGAAGCAACCTTCAATGAGAAAGCACTCAATGCCATCTTCAGTTAATTTGATCCACGCATGTTTAGGCTGATTCAAATCAGCACAACTGCCAAGCAAGCTTGGATATTTCTGCAAACCCACTGTGAGGGCGATGTAAGTGTTAAGGAATCTAGACTTCAAATTGCTCTACACAATTTCGAAAATATTAGGATGAGTGATGATGAGAGTATCACCTCTTACTTTGATAAATCAACGGATATCTCAAATGAATGTCAAAGTCTGGATGATCCCGTAACTAATAAACAACTTGTGTATAAAGCCATGAGAACACTATGCGTACTAGAAGGGACCAACTATGCCTACTTGAAGATCACGCTCAGATCATACATTAAGTCCATAGATCTAAGGGCATGGAAGTCAATCATTGATGGTTACTCTCCACTTATGACGGCACCGGATAATGAGAATGATGTTAATCTGAAACCTGAAACTGGTTGGACTCCAGCAGAAATCAAGGAAGCAGCCTTCAATGAGAAAGCATTCAATGACATCTTCAGTTGATTTGATCCACACATGTTTAGGCTGATTCAAATCAGCACAATTGCCAAGCAAGCTTTACATAATTTGACCCACTGTGAGGGCGATGTAAGTGTTAAGGAATCCAAACTTCAAATTGCTTTACACAAGTTTGAAAATATTAGGATGAGTGATGATGAGAGTATTACCTCTTACTTTGATAAATTAATGGATATCTCAAATGAATGTCAAAGTCTGGGTAATCCCGTAACTAATAAACAACTTATGTATAAAGCCATGAGAACACTATCTCCAAAATTTGAAGTTAGGAAAATTGCAATGCAAGAAGCCAGACACATGCCCACTCTTAATTTTCACACTTTTCTTAATGTCATACAAGAATTTGAAATGAATCTTGAGCCTACTAACAAACAGGGAGGACTTGCTCTAAAAGCTACTAAATAGGAAGTAAGTGATGAAACTCTAATTAATTCTTACTTAGGTTCTTTTGTTAGGAAGTTCAATAAAATTGCCTTGAATGATAGAGTTAGAAAATAAAAGAACATGCCTGCCTATCTGAAAAAAGAGTTTTCTTGGTAAAATGGTAAAATACACCTTCAAAAAGCCTTATGATAATGATACTAAGCAAATGAAAGAAATACAGTGTTATGAATGCAAAGGCTTTGGTCATCTAGCCTATGAATGCGCAAATACACTAAAAGTCAACGAAAACTCTAACTGGGTGTGCATAGATGGTATTGATGATGAGAAAGGTTTGGAGGAAATCCCAGATGAACAGGAATATGCCTCTAAAGAAATACACACAGCATCTTTATCTTCTCATGTGAACTGGACTGAATGTCTGGCAACATTGCTACTGACCGATGTGCACTCAACGCTCAAACATATACAGAAGAGCAGAAAGAGTTTTTTAATAGCTGGGGGGATGAAAACTCAATTTCTGACTTCCAATATTTAATTTGATATAAATGAGTCTGAGGAACATTTTAATTTTACTTGTTTTGGTGGTTCTATAGGTTTAGACGAAGAGTACTTATTTGAAGGAGAAATGGATCAAGGAGAAATCATTGATGAACTAAAGGTGATCTACATAGAACTGCTAGCTGAAGTGAAGAAGATTATCAAAAGGGAAAATGGATTCCTAATTGAAATTGTGACTGAACTTGAAAAGAATCTCACCAGAAAAGAAACTCAAGTTGAAAAGGTACAGATAAAGCTTGAAGAAGCAGAAAGAATGATTTCCAAATGGAACTTAGGTACAAGTAAGTTGAATGAAGTATGTAGCATTGGCAATGAAGGTATGACTAGGTTCGGATATCAAGTCTATTCCAATAATTGTGAAACTGTTGTTCCTGGTTTTGTCAAAGCTGATTGTAATTCTCATAAAACTAAGAAAATAACCTATATCTGCCAATTTTGCTATCAATCTGGTCGTTTGAAACCATACTGCTTTAAGTCCAAAAAGTTTTATGAGAAATACAACTATGGAAATAGTGATATTATTTCGAATGTTAGGTGAACAACACAGAAATCTGATGTTGGCTCAACACTCGAAAATAACACTACTAAATAGAAAAACAATTTTAGAAAAAACAGACTTTGATCTCCTAGAATCAAGATTATCTGTAATGTTGTTTTCTCTCGTACTCACACTCTTACTGGTCATTGGTACTTTGACAATGCTTATTCTAGACATATGACAAGCACAAAGACTAACCTCATGGAGTTTGCACCTTTGACCACTGGTATTGTCGCATATGGTGGAGGTAGTAAAGGGGAGATAATAAGAAATGTGGTTCTAAATATTGATGGCTTTCCACATCTGAAGGATGTATTCTTGGTAGAAGGGTTGCGTGCTAACCTCATTCAGCATCAGCCAACTCTGTGATGACAATTTAATTGTTAAATTTGATAAATACTCATGTGATTTTTTTGATAAGAATGATATTTGTGTTATGACAGGAAAGAGATCAGAAGACAATTGTTATCTAGTAAATGAAGATGCTCAGTGCCTTCATGCTAAAGTGGATGAGCCAGTTGTATGGCACATAAGACTTAGCCATGTCACTATAGGAATCTGGAAAAGATCATTAAATTAGAAGCTCTAAGAGGAATACCAAAACTGATCAGCTCATGTAAACTTGTATGTGGTGACTGTCTGCAAGGTAAGCAAACCAAAGCTACACATGTTCCAATACATATGGAAGGAAAAATTTCTAGAACTTTTAAATGTTTTGAACTATTTCCCATAGATCTAATGGGTCCTATTGAAGTTTGCAGTCTAGCAGGAAAGAAGTATGCCTATCTCATTGTGGATGATTTTTCTAGGTACACTTAGGTAAAGTTCTTAAGAGAAAAATCAAAGGTTGTAGAGACTTTTAAGATACTAGTTGATGGTATTAAAATGCTCTATAATGCATGTACTATTAGAATTAGATTTGATCATGGTAAAGAATTTGAAAAAAAAATTGATGATCTGTGTGATTCTAGAGGTATTTGTCATGAATATTCTGCCCCTATCACTCCCCAACAAAATGAAGTAGTTGAAAGGAAAAAAAGAACATTCCAAGAAATGGCTAGGGTAATGTTAAACTCCAGAAGAATTACAAAAAGACTTTGGGCTGAAGCATTGAGTACTACTTGTTATGTCTCTAACAAGGTATATCTTAGACCAGGTACAACAATGACTCCATATTAAATTATCAAGAAGATTAAACCTAATCTGAGTCATTTTCATGAATTTGATTGTGTATGATGCATCTTCAAAGATAGACAACAACTAGGGGAGTTTGATGCTCAAAGTGAAAATTGCATATTTGTTGGATACTTTGTCAATAGTAGTGCTTATAGAGTGTGTTTAATCCCATATTAAACACTATCCAAAAGTCAGACAATATTGTTCTTGATGATGAATATGTTGTTACATGTACTTGTGATGATCAGAATGTTCTGCCTCTAATAGGACATGTTGAGTCCTCATCATCCACTGACAATGTGGACTCAACACTAGTTACTGGTCAAGAGTCAGATGTGGCAATAGATGTTGAGCCAACATCTGCTACTCCCGATATTGCCGTAACACCAGAGTACACAGATTCTGACATTGAAGAGTTTGTTGGAGAAAATGTGAGAAGAGACACTCCAACCATAATTCAAAAGAATCACCCTCTTCACATGTTATAGAAATTCTCAGAAGGTGTAAGAACTAGAAATAAAGAAAGAGTTAACTATAGAGATTTGGTTAAACTTTGTGTGTGTGTGTGTGTGTGTTTTCTGTTTGCAATAATCTTCATGTTTCTTACTTTGTATCTGCAATTGAACCTAAAAATGTGAATGAAGCTTTGAAAGATACCCACTTGATTAATGTTATGCAAGAAGAGCTCATGCAATTCACCAAAAACAATGTATGGAAACTAGTTCTTAGGTCTGCTCATGCTAATGTAATAGGAACTAAGTGGATTTTCAAAAATAAAAGTGATAAAAATTGTGTAATTTTTAGGAACAAGGCTATACTAGTAGCTCAAGGATATACACATGTAGAAAAAATTAACTTTGATGAAACATTTGCTCTTGTGGCTAGAATTGAGTTTATTAGGCTTTTGCTTGCTATAGCATGCTTTCTGAAAATTAAATTGTTTCAAATGGATGCAAAGGGAGCCTTTCTAAATGGTCATATTGATAACAAAGCTTATGTTGAGCAACCGAAAGGGTTCACTGGTCCTTACCATCTTGACTATGTCTGCAAACTAGAGAAAGCACTTTATGCGTTGAAACAAGCTTCAAGAGCTTGGTATGAAAGATTAATTGAGTTCTTACTATGTTTTGATTTTTCTAGAGGTGAAGAGGATATGATACTATTTATTATGAAGAATAATAAAGATGTTTTCATTGCTCAAATATATGTAGATGAAATTGTATTTGGATCCACTAATCAGTCCGCTTTGGACAAATTTGTGAGTACAATGACATGTACATTTGAGATGAGCATGATAGTGGAGCTCAACTGCCTTCTAGTACTACAAGTAAAGTATAAGGAGAGTGATGTTCCTATCTCATGAGAAATATTTTAGGAACTTGGTGAAGAGATTCGGGTTACTAGAGTCAAAATCTAGCAAAACATCAATGTCCACTGGTGTGAAGATTGAGAAGGATGAAGTTGGAGAAGATGCTGACTCAACATTGTATAGGGCAGTCTACTATACCTATCAGCCACCAAACCTGACATCATGTATTCAGTATGTGTGTGTGCAAGTTATCAGTCATCACATAAGGTATCTCACTTAAATGCAGTTAGTAGAATTCTGAAATATATATATGGGACTGCTGATTTAGGAATATGGTATTCACATGATACCAATCCTAATCGGTAGGCTTAGTGACTTTGATTAGGCTGGGGATCTAGATGACAGGAAATCTACTAGCGGGGGTTGTTTCTATCTAGAAAATAATTTAGTTTCTTGGTATAGTAAGAAACAAAATTGTGTATCTCTTTGAACTGCTGGCAGCTGTGTTACCCAACTGATATGGCTAAAACATATGTTACATTATTATGGGTTAACTAGTAATACACTTTTGATGTACCGTGACAACCTTAGTGCAATAAGTATATCAAAAAATCATGTTCAACACTCCAGAACTAAATACATTGATATAAGACATCATTTTCTAAGAGATTTGGTTGCGGATAAGACTATTATGATTGAGCACATTGAAACCTACAACAACCTTGCTGATATGTGCACTAAACCATTAATGAGAGATTCTTCAGTTTGAGGAAGGCTCTCGGCATGAGCGTGTTGTGAGCACATTGTGCAAACATGTGTTACCTTAACATCACATGCTAACACTTGTGACTGATTGTGATGTCCAAAGATTGTTCTTTTATTTGATTGGTTGGTCTTGTGTTCTTCTTATCCACACATGTATGTGAGTCTTCATATCTGGATTGTTGTTTGTTCTACTGGTTTGTCAGTGTGTAATGGATTCTTATCTCTTTACAAATATTACTTAAAAGCTTAATCTAACTCTCTTTACTTTGAGATAGTAACGTGACATAGAGAAGATGGGGTACACAGAGCTGACTCATATGTTGTATTAAGATGTTTCTTATTCAGGTCTAAGTTACACAAAATAATATAAAGAAGCTAGGGTACTCATAGTTGACAATTATGTTGTATTCAGATGTGACTTATTTGTATAATTTTGCTTGCAGAAGGAGCATAGGATAGTGAATTCTAATACTGGGGTGTATGGGGTCATGTGCTGCTTTTCATTCAGTGTGATTGTTCACTAGGTATTAAAAGCCTTATTTATGATTGCTCAATAAACAAATATGTGTTAGAAAACTGATGTGTTGGGGTTCTATACTGCCTTCATCCAGCCATATGTACTTGCAAGTGCACCACATTGAGTATGTTGAAACTAGGTGTTAGGTGTTCTGTTATTGCCTACATTTAGTGAATATATAATCCTTTCTTTGTCTTAAAGGGTATTGCTTGAGAGTAAGCTTTAATTGCTGGTTCTAAAATGATGAAGTAAAGAGAAATTATTTGTGACTGCTGACACGCTATGTTGGGACAACACACTTCTCATTTTTGCTGCCTTAACATTCATCTTCTTTTCTCTGCTTATTTCTTCTGGTCCGAGTGGTTTTGGTCTTAAGGGGGAGTTATCTAATCATCATTTTTCATATCAAAGGCATATCTATTGAGTATGTTAGCTGCCAGTAACACACATAGTTGTTTTTCACTTTTCAATAGAAGCTTAATTATCTCTGGGATTTTAACTTCTTTCCTTACTTTGTTGTGTTTTCTGTCATCTAACTTCTTGTGTCTCCACAGATCTAAGTTATATTGGATTTCATATAAATCTTGAGTTCCAAATATGTTGCTCAGATTCGGCTTATGCATCTGATTGAAGAAAATCTTAGTAAGACTCATACCACACAAACACATGCTTCAGTATTGAGATGTTGTGCCAACATTGTTCATTCTGAATGTTGCCTCAACATTTTCATCAACATTATGACTTATAAGTTATTTAATTGACTGCTTTTCATGTGTCAAGGAAAAACTATTGCACATGTTGACTCAATAAGGCAGAAACTACACATTTTCACATCAAGTACCCGCCCCGACCCTTAATTCATCTTCACTTTCCACTTATCATCTCCTTATAATGTTGCTTTAATTATGCCAAATCAATTAAACCTAAAATTATTATTTCTTATTTACCTTCGCAGACTACATAATGGTGAAAAATATCACAATTGCTGATCTTGCCAACATTGTTGCCGCTATAGAGTCTGGTGCAGGGGGAGTTCAGACTCGAAGAAGCACACGCATACGCACCGCTGTAGCTGCTCCTGAATCGCCAAAGATAAGGGCACCTGCTTATTTCAGGAGAAACGTGAAATCGAAGAATGATGCATCCACCAGTGTTACTCCAACACCAGCATTGGAAGATGTTGTGTCAGCATAGAAACCTAAGAATGTCGGCACAACACAAGAACCTGACACTGCAGTAGAGGAAATTCCTCAAACTATGGAATATGTGGGTGTTGTTGTTTAAGAACCCATGCAACCTCAACCCTCTTCTCCACCTGCTGAGGTTTAGGGGGAGCAAGGTACTGAAGAGGCTGAAAACGAGCAAGGGAAAAAAGAAGAGGATGTTGTTGTTGGTGACGATGAGGAATCATCTAAGGAGGAGAACTCTAATGATGAAGATGATGAGGAGGGATCTGAAGAAGATGAAGGCGATGACGAAGAGAAAGAGGTTGAAGCTAAAAAAGAAGCTGATGATTCAAACCAACTGAATGTTGTGCCAACATCACCAGACAAGGATGTTGACCCAACATTAGATTCTGCAGAAGAATCAAAGGATGAGGTACCTGATACATTTGAACTTGATTTTCCTACTGAACCATTTAATAGGTATTTCTTGACCAAAAGTGCCGGTAAATACTATGATCTTTTTTGAGAAAGGAAAATCTGGGTTGGAAAAACTTTAGTTGTGGATGACTTTAAAAAGCATAAAGTGTTTGAGTTCCTAGAGTCTAGAAATCTGCTTGTTTCCCTGGTTGATATTGTTCCATATGTCCTTGAGGTTGTTAGAGAATTCTATTGCAATCTGTCCAAATTTGTTAATGCACATGGATCACCCAAGTATGGGAGAGTTTATGTGAGGGATGAATTCTACAAGATTAGTCCTTCAATCATTAACAATGTATGGAAGATGCCAAGAAGACGTGAGACTAGTGTGGAGATTGATGACAATGAGATTATAAAAGAGCTGACTGGTGGGCTGGTGAAAACGTGGAAGAAGAAGCTGAATGTAACTGGGCTTACCTCTCTTATTGCCATCATGTGGAAGATTGCCTCATACAATTGGACGCCTTCTTCAAATTCTACGACCCTAACTCATGAGTTAGCTGTGTTGATATTCAAGTTGAAGAGGGGACTTCTAGTAAACAAGGGGAAAGGAATTTTCAAGTCCATTGCTGATACTGCTCACATGAAGGAAGTTATTCTAGAATGAATATCGAATGGTTCAATTTGATGCTCATTTTGATGGGCCTAATGGGCTTTTTCAACTCTATATAAAGAGGAGAGGGGCTTGAAGAGCTCATTCTTCCTTCCGCAAAGTTGTGGTTTAAAAGTGAGTAACATCGAACGGGCACAGTTTGATACTCCCAGCATCGAATGTGATTGATTCGATGTTGTGTGCATCGAACGAAGATCATTCGATCTAATGCCTTAGAAAAAATTTCTCGCTTATTTGCTAAAAATGTATATTTTTGTTGTAACTTCGTTTTCTACTACTTCTTTGGTAGGTTGTTTCTTCCGCAATCGTTCGTTGTTTTTCCAGATATAATCACGGTAAATGATTATTTGCTTATTTTTGTGTGTCGTTATTTGCTTGGTTAACGGTGCTTTAACATATCGAGTAGTTGTCGTAAGTATCGAGAGGGACGTATATGCGTAGTTAGCTCTTTTTATTTTTTATTTTATTTTAGTTTGTGTCGGTCGAGATGGTGAGTTTTGAATTTAAGTCAAGGAGTGAGTCTAGTAGCGACTCAAGCTCTGGTTCTGCCAACTCTGTAGTGGGTCCTGCAGGTGCTCCCGTGGGTTTGAATTTACCCCGAGGAGGTGATAATGAGGTAGTTGACATCGATTATGTCGATTCGGATGGGGGTGATCACCTTGACAAGAATGATGATCAACCGTCCTCGCAAGTTAGAGAAGACGATTTTGTGTCTTTTCCAATTGAGGATAATCGTGCTGCCAGTGAAGCAGGCGAAGAGAATGAAGTACTCAATAGGGAGATTGATGACTATGTGGAGGTCCCGGGGATGGCATATAATGTCTATGTGTGACGGCTGCAGCACATTCACCCTTTCTTGCGCGAAACATACAACATAGGGAAAAATTATAAGATAGTTATCTCCGGTCCGGACGAGCGCATGGATACTGCTCCCCCTGGTCATCTCACCGTGTATGTGGGTCAACTGACTAACGGGCTACGGCTTCCCATACCAGTCGAAGTTAGACGCATTCTTAGGTCCATCGGGCTTGTGCCGAGCCAGCTGACCCCAAACTCGTTCAGGCACATAGTTAGTTTTATTACCGTGATGAAAGGCTTAGGCCATGCCTGCAGTCCCAACGAGTTTTGGGCGCTTTTTGAGGTTCGCAAGAGAAAGGTAGGCTTTTACCACGTTAAAGCACTGAGGCACCACAAGTTTTTGAGAGCGAGGCCTCTAGTTATGGGAAGGATTGGAAACTACGGTACTTCCACATTGAGGAAAGCTATGAGGATAAGTTTGCAATGTATCGTCGTGACTGGGTAGATGTGGCGAAAGTTACGATTCCTCGGGGTGTTGGTGCTCCATTTTGGGATTGTAATTTTGTCGTGAACTTAGTTCGTGATCATCAGTTTAACCTTAAAAAACTTGTAGAAAATCGTGTGTTGTCCATAGCCGGGCTGTCTCCAGTTCGGTATAATGAGAGATTTTTACTTAGTACAAATTATGTGTCTTTTGTTGATGATGTCGTCCTACTTTCAATTTTATGGCATTATTAACATTCGTTTTATTTGTTTCAGGCAAATTCATTATGAACCTTCACACCCGCATGAGTCGAGTTCTGGCTACGGAGAACGAAGGTTCTCAAACTACTGCCACTGTTCCAATGCCAACCTCGAAGAAGAGGAATAACAAGGATAATAAGACCACATGGGAGGCTTCCGCATCTGCTCGGGCCGATGATCCTTTTGAGGATATTATGGGCAAGGGTCGTGCAAATACTCCTCCTTCCCTAAAATTTCGTCATGCAGGAGGTTTAGATGGCGTTGTTGCGGATCAGATCAAGAACGCCGAGCATGCTGAGGTTGCAGTGAGTGCTAAACGAAGAAAGGTTCCTCAGACTCGTTCTCAAACTGGGGGTGATATCCACTCTGTGTTGTGCACGGAAACTGCTGGTGGTTCGGCTCCCGTTGAAGGGACGAGTGTTAGGGTTTAGCCAAGCCACAGTCTATAGGCCCGCATAGTGGATTTCGAGCTTTCCGAGGAAGAGACGATTAACGCTCTGAAAATCCTTCTTCCGAATCTTGCAGATCCCTACGTGGCTTCTGCCGTGGAGAGAAAGATGATGGAGAGAAATGCGCTCCACATGGTCTGCACAGTAATGCTATATTCTTCAGATATGATATCTTATTTATAATTCATTATTGAACCATTTATGTCTTTCTTTCAAACTTGAGGGGTTGTGGATGCCATGATCGAGGGGTTGAAACGGGCTCACGAGGAGAGGGTGAGTAGGAAGGAGCTCTTGAGGGCTGAATTTCGGGATAGTAATCCTGATGCTCTGAGAGCGACATTAGAAGAAAAGGACAAGGCTATGCAGTAGGTGAGGGATTATGCTTCCCGGTCCGCCAGAGATAGGGATGCGGTGAAGCTGGCAGAGGAGACCGTTGATCGGCTAGAGTTGCAGCTCACCAACGTGCAGTCTAGTAAGAATGTGCTGGAAAAACGAGTTGTAGAGCTTGAGAAGGAGCTCACTGCCGAGAAGGAGAAGAGCGCGCATGCTGAGGAGGTTGGATATGCCCGAGGTCTCAGTGAGGTAACAGATTTTATATGACTTTTTAAATAAGTATCTTCCTATTCTTCCTTGTTAATCTTGTTTGTTGCATTGTAGGTTCCTTCTGCAAATCAAAGGGTGGAAATTGCCGAGGAGTTTTTCCTGAGCAACACTTTCCAAGAGATCAGTGCTCGGAGAGGGGCTCGAGATGCTAGGAAAGCCCAAGTGCTTACTGTTCAGCAAATCCACAGCACAAAATATCTTCGTGGTAGTTTTGACCCGCAGTGGCTGGACCTCTCGTTGGGGCATAATAGAGAAGTTCTTCCGGCCGCCGCCAATGATCAACTTGTTGCCGCAGATGAATTTGCAAGTCTGCTCGAGAGCGAGAGCCTCGTCTTCTTGGGAATGTCTCTGCCTCCTCCCATGCCTCCTGCTTATACCTCCTCCGAGGATGAGGATGATGCCAAAGTCTAAGGGTTTTGGTCTTAATTTTGTATCTTTTTGAACAATTTTAATTTGGTTTAGCGTTGCGTCGCCCTTTAATGTCGAACAATTACTCCTGTCTTACTTTTTCTCATTTAATCGTGCGATACTTTGTTTGCTTGTTTGGTATATACCCGTTTGCCTTTCCTTCAAATGCTATTGTCGCATTTTACTTATATTTTGATAATTCATATGTCGTTTTACATTTGCGGAGAATCGTATGTTTTTCGTTTATAATAGCCACATTGGCCGGTTGTTATGTTTTCCCAATCAATTTGTTGGATATTCCATAGGCTTTTGTCCTTTTAGACAGAATTCATGTGATTGCTTTTCTGGTGGTTTTATAGTTACCATTTTTCATTTTAGACAAAGTGTTTGCCCAATGTATCTTCTTTTCGGGATTTACGGTACACTTGTCCTTTTAAACAGAGTGTCCGTCCCTTGCCTTTGTCTTTAGGGATCATCTATTAGGACTCGTCATTTTAGACATAGCGTTCATCCCATTCTTCCTCTATTGGGATTTACGATTAGCACTTGTCATTTTAGACATAGTTTTTGTCACATTATTCATCTCTCGGGATTTACGATTTGCACTTGTCGTTTTAGACATAGTGTTCGTCCTATTCTTCATCTCTCGGGATTTATGATTTGCACTTGTCGTTTTAGACATAGTGTTCGTCCCATTCTTCATCTTTTGGAATTTGCGGTTATCACTTGTCACTTTGGACATAGTGTCCGTCCCGTCTGTTCGTCCCTTGGGATTTGCGGTTACTCACTTGTCATTTTAGACAGAGTGTCCATCCCGTTCATTGTGCCGAACTTTCTTGGGTCCTGCACTTTATCAATATTATGCATTTCATCACATAATAAGGGATTTTGCATTTTTGCATTTGCTAAGACAGTAATATAACCGATAAATCAAAAGTGACTCTCATGGAGACAGAATCATATTTAAAATTAGGTCGGGGCTTGACTTCAAAGCCCATTCTCTTGTGTTCCCCGAGGCAGTCTTCGGGGCTCAAGTCTTAGGTGTCCCTGTTTTAAGTTAGTACATGTCTGCCCCTCATACTCGTCAGGGTCGAGGGGACAAATAAGATTTGTTCAAAATATTCAAAAAACTAAAAGACTTGCAAAAATTGAGACTAGAGCGATTCAATCGATCTGCTTATCTCCATGGGTCCCAGTGCTTCCATTGCTTCTTGCTCCTCATGTGGTCACAATCAAAGCGATGCCACATATCATTTCCAGCTATTTATGTGATCCGCGATGACTTCACCTGTTCTAGCGAGAGTTGGAAACTTTACCGTTTGATGGTAGGTTGACGGCAATGCCCAGAATGCGTTCAGTGCTAGCCTTCCTAGAATGTCGTTGTATGGAAAATGCATGTCAATCATGGCATACTCTGCCAATAGTGTTCTTCTTCAGTGTGCGGTTTCAATAAAGCCGGGAGCGAAACCATTCCACATGGCACTATCTCTGGTCCTACGAAGTTATGAAGTGGGGTTCGGACATATTGTAATCTCTCGTCACCCAGCCCCATTTTCTCCGAAGTTGACCTCATCAAAACATTCACGGAGCTTCCCTGATCCACCAACACTTTCATTACGCCGAAGTTGGCTATGTCCACCGTTATCACCAACGGAGAGTTCAAATTTTCTGTCTGTATGGCTTGGGCGCTCAACTTGCGCATATCTTCCGTTGAAAAAGTAACCTCTTCCTGCTGCATTTCCTCGATTCTCAAAAGGTCAACAAAGCTGACAAAATGGTCCGATTCAACAAGTCTGGAGATCTTCTTCCTGCCATTCGCAGAATCCGCCCCCACTGGGACACCTAATATCATATTTATAATCTTTCTCCTAACGTTGTTGTCTGCAATTTGGGGATAGTCCATCACATGTGGATGGTCGATCGCTTTATGCTTGTCCTTTCTAGGCGAGCAAGATCTATCCCTGTCTACGTTGTCTTCATGTTCCTTTATCTTTCTGACATACTCCACGAGTTTGACATCTTTTATCAATTGCTCGATCTCATCCGTAAGATCTTTGCAATCCTCGGTTTCATGTCCATTCTGCTTGTGGTATTTACAGTAATGGATTGACAACCTGGTTGCCTTGGAATCCCTCATTTGTATTGGCTCCTTCAGTCAACCTTTTCTTTTCACTGTCCCGAACACCATCATGATGCTAGCATTCAGGGGCTTGTATCCCCTTGGTGACGTATCCATATACCTGTTGTTCTTGTTTCTGTTGCGGTTCTGGTCCTCCATTCCTCTCTTGGGGGTGCAACAACAATTGCCTTTGTGGCCATCATCTCAATGATCTTACGCTGCAACCTGAGCAAATCCTCGATGAAGGCCACATTGTTGGTTGCACGGAAGACTATGCTCATGATCATTTTCCCTTTGGGACAGTCTATCCTCGGCAATTCTGCATTGAAACACTTCATGAAGTCCTTCAGAGTTTCTTTTGTGTCTTGCTTAGTATAAATGGGAGTGGTTCAGCACCATCCTCGACTAACTTGAGAATTGATCTGGCTTACACATTCTCTTTGAACCCGTACAGGGTCAGCGTGGTGTCCAGTTGGAAAAGATGATCGTGGGGGTTTGTCTTTCCATCGTAAGGTTTCAGATCGGGGATTTTCTCCCCATGCCCCATAACTTTCTTCCTCTATCTCCTCACAAAAGGGGGTACTCCGAAGAGCACTTCCCAAGAGTTCCATTTGGCTTTCAACTACTGCTCCCTCTCGAACCTTTCTAACTTCCTCACTACCTCGCCATGTTCCCTCATGGAGTCATTTTCGCGACTTCCCCCGCGTCTTCTCTCATCGTTATCCTCTTGCCTTCTCGGTTCGTCTTGTCAATTTTCCTCTCTCCTTCTTATGTCGTGGTGCCTCTTTGATTGCACCTCCACCGAGTTAGGTCTGCCTCTTCAGTCATCCACATGAGATTTTTCCTTATTTCTTCCATCTGGGCCTTTGGTCGCGGAAGCCTGTTCCCATAGAGCCTCGGCACGACCCTCTGGTGGCTGCGTTTGCATTGGCGGTGCGGGGTCCAGTGCCACAGGCATTGCAGATTTGACCATTGCCATAATTTCATCTCTCAGATTATTTAGAAGCGAAGCTATCGTAGCTGCGTCTGGTGCTAGTCGGTCTTTTCCTAGTGGTCCACGCATTTCCCGCCTTGCGGGTGTTGGTACCCCAACGGGTAATGTTGTAGTTCCCTCGGCTACTGGGATAGTCTGACTCGATGTTGCTCGTTCAACTTCGACATTGTTGCTTTCCACTGCTCTGCTTTGTGATTTGGTAACTCTAGATATCATGCCTAATAAACTGGGAAATGTGGTGTTCCCACAGACGGCCCAATATTTTGGTCTTATTTCGTCCGGGTTACAAAACACCGTAAAATGTTACAATGGGCCTGTTAAATGCCAAAATAATGCTAATCAGCTACAAATTAGACTAGCTTGGTCCGGAACACCTATTACAAGCTGACTAGACAGTATAAGTAAAATTACAATATCTTAAAAGTAAATCGAATTATAGAGATTCGATTTAGGGAACATCGAATCGGGGAATCTTCGATGTAGGGAAAGTCGAATTTGTCCAATATTGAATCCAGACGTTTCGATATAGGAATGAAAGAGTTTGATGTGTATCGAATTGTGTTGCCTCGATCGAATGATGAGTATCGAATCGGGGATCCTCGATCGAATGATGGAGCTTCTATGCTAAGTAGGTGAGAGCTGGTCTTCAATACCTCTCTCCCCCCTCCCCCCCCCCCCCCCCCCCCCGGAGAATGTCAGAGGACGGGGCATTTATAGACCCCGTCCCGCGGGTCCCAGTGGTAATTGGGGAACGAGTATTAAATCGGGCTGATTCGATCTATCTCTTAGATCGAATCCGGCGCATTCGATGTTCGTTCAAGATCGAATTCCTCATGTTCGATGTATAATTTTTCTGGGCCTTATTCGTAGGCCGACCCAATATTTATATTGGGCATTTCCTAAAATAACCCCATCAATATATAACCACCTCCAATCCCAATAATATAATCACTTCTCTAAACAACATAAAGCCATCATATACTACCACTCACAAATTCTTCAATAACTTTCTTGAAAATTATATATTATTTAGGACGAATTATCAAAAATGCCCGAAAAGTTTGCCTTTTATTCTTAAATGCCCGATTTTTCCCAATCTGCTGAAAATGCCCGATAAGTTTTAAATTTTCTATCGAAAATGCCCGATTTGAAAATCTAGGACATTTTGTCCGACGTGGCGTCCGAATCAATAAGTCACGATGCTGAATCAAAAAAACGCGCCCGACACGTATGATTTTTGGTCCGAAAAAACGTTTTCTAGAAATTAATAAAAATAAAAAAAGTCCATTGTTCATCAGCCCACTGTTTATCGGCCCATTACTCATTGGATCAGCCCATTGTTCATCAACCCACCACCACTGTTCATCAGCCCACCACCACTGTTCATCGGCCCACCACTGTTCACCGGTCGCGAACAGTGCGCCGCGAGCTCCGTTCCATCAGCCCACCACTGCAACTCGCAACGAGCAACTGTTCATCTCCGATCGTCTCCGTGTGGTGGGGTGGGGGGGGTCGCGATCTGACGCGGGGGGAGGGGGGTTGCGATCTGAACGACGACGGCGGGGGGGAGGTTGCGATCTGAACGACGGCGGGGGGGGTGGTGGTTGCGATCTGAACGACGGCGAGGGAGAGGTTGCGATCTGAACGACGGCGGTGTGGGGTGGCGCGATCTGCAGCGGTGTGAGGTGGGGGTGGGGGGGGGAGGGGGGCGACGGGGAGGGGGTGGGGAAGATGATGATTTCTTTTTTTTTTTTTATTTTTTTTTTGTTAAAATGTTTATTATTATTATATATATTTATTATATATATTTGTTTATATCTTTATTATTATTAACATATATATATATACATTAGAAACGTTTTTTAGTCAGTGAATAGTAAACACGTTTTTTTTATTCAGCAGCGCGACTTATTGATTCGGATGCCACGTAGGATTTTTTTTCCAAAATTTTCATTTCGGGCATTTTTGGTAGGAATTTTTAAATATATCGGACATTTTTGGCAGGTCTGGAAAAATCGGGCATTTAAGAATAAAGGGCAAACTTTTCGGGCATTTTTGATAATTCGTCCTATTATTTATTTGCCAAAAGTGAAGAACGAATGAAAAGAAGATGAAGCTAAAGAAAGAATTAGTGGCAGTGCTTGTAGGATTAGCTCATAATCATGGTGGTGATGTCTACGATCAACATCATGAAGATTATGTAGGGGAGCTAAAAAGATTTTACATTCCAATCTCATAAAGCTAGTGAAACATATGGCTACAATGCCAACGGGCCTCTAAACCCCCGGTGCTCCATTGACGATTTTGTTCATCTATTATGGCGGATAGAAGAAAGAAACATTACGTGTTAATATTTTTTGGTCAGATTCTTGCTTTTGGTCAAGGACTAACGGTTGCAATGTAGATGTATGCAACTCATGTTTATGCAAATATAGGGAAACGACCGTTTCTCTTGTATATTTACTGTACTCCCCAAATATAAGAACTTAAAAAGGCATTAAGGAGGAAAAGATGGCAAATGATATAGACAGCAAAATCGCTCAATGCAGAACAATTTGCTATTTTTCTCAATTTTACTCTCTCCTATTAAATAAGAAACTAATTTCTTGTTGTTATCATGAATGGCAATCAAGATTTTTAACAAGTAGAAAACTTCTTATTTCCCTTTTGACCGTCCGATCCTTTTTCTCCAGATAAAGTTTTGAAGAGATTCCTTACAACAAATTATTAAAATAAAAACTTTGGATTGTTTTAAGTTCTTTACGTGTAAATTAAATTCTACAGGATTTTTATATGAAGATAAATTTTTATGGAAAAATCCTAATAAACGTGTAGGTAAAACACACATCTTTTTAATCATTTACTTACATTATTTTGTTGGAATAATGCAAATTTTTTCTGGTAAAAATATCAAGATATAAAATTGAATATTATTAGTAAGTACTTTCCCATAATATAATGTATAATTAATACATAACCAAAAAAACACTTCTAGTGCTAAAAGCATAACCAAATTGCAAATAAATACTGAAATTATTATCTCACAACAATATTTCGATAATTATTTTACTGTTGCAATTTATTGTAATACATGTGCTCAACGTTGAATAAAATTACCTTTCTGAAGAAAAAAAAACACAACGATTTGAATTTATCTTATACTTTTGCAACTTAAAGGACTAACATAAAATTAAATGTACGTGTAAGTTGTAATAACGTACTGAAATATATATATTAACTTAAAGTATGCAACACATTAATTAAACACAATCAACAATGAATAATATTACACAATAATTTAATTTAACTACTGGTTTTGGAAAAGAAACTTTTTGCTGAAAAGGCAAAATGGATTTACTTTACAGATGATTATACAATTAATAATAATAATAATAATATCTACCACCGGATAAGGAATAATTATTTTGATATTGTTGAGTTCTTAAATAAAAAGGGCAATTTCTTCAAAAACAAAATGGACAATTACCATCACATCAATGAAGTTTTTATACCTTTTTCAGTTCCTAGATCTAAGGAATTAGTAAAGGAAAATAAATTATTTTATATACTGATAAAGGATAAAATAGACAACAAACAAAATATTGCTATGTGACTAGGGATTTTGCTCTGTATATATCAGCTCCCGGAAAAGATTGTTATCTTGAACCGATTTTGTTTTTTGTTTTATTTTACCTTTTAATTTCTAAGCGAAACCCCTTAATAATATGATGAATGTAAATTATGTTATAATTTTTTTAAAATTTATATGACATTGCACAAAAGCATTACAAAACTAATTGAAGGCGTACGTATGTATGTTTCCAGAGATGTACAAACTAACATTCTTTGAAGAAATTGATAAATAAATGTGTATATCATTCAACTTGAACAACACTAATTCTTTGTATGTCAAATAAGTACAATCAGGTGAATTTACAACGTGCAAATAAACTAAGTGAAGTAGAGGTTGTTTGGCCTTTCCACTATTTAAAACAACACATAGGGTTATTTGTCAATGAAACATGGCACATGGCTAGATTATGTAAATACTCAATATATACATGCTTGCCTTTTATATTTTCTACTCAGCGTGCCGCTCAATACTTAGCTTGCTCTGTTTAATTTTTAAATTATTTTCACATCTCCTACGACTTTTATGTTACAGAATTAAAAACTTAGGTATAGGCTGTGGTTGCTGGCCAATAGGACTAAGAAATTTCTTAAAGCAAAATATATATATTATATATATTTTATTTTTCAAAAATCTGGGCGAGATACGCCCCTCAGTACAATGGTTGTGTAAAATAATTTTCTAGTCGGGACTTTATGAAAATAAATTACGAAACCTGAGCGGAAAGTAATAGCTTAACGTGTATGTTAAAATTAAAATGAGCATGATCAGCCCTATTTGTTTGAATTCAAAATTAAAATGAGTTTCAATGTGAAAAAAAAGAAGAAAAAAAAAACCCTGTGAACGAATTTTCAGCTTGTAAAATTTCCTATGTATGATAGCGTCTTGTTGCATAGATAAAGTTGTTTTGTGGTGTTCATGCATATATGGTGCCGAATTAGAGTACAATTTCTCTACACTATCCCAAACAAAATTTTGGTTTTCCGTGTCAAACTTTAACTTTTAATAGTTTCTATTCTCACACGAACTTAGCTAATTAATGAAGAACCATATGTATGACACTACACATTCAGTTTACTATATTTATACCTAGCTAATTAATTATATACCTTAAACTAGAAAACATTTAGGCATGATATGGAATCCTCGTCAAAACCATGCATGTTCAATATTGTTCTGTTAGTGGTTTGCCTTCTTCTTCCGGGGATCAACCCACAATCTGATAGTATCATTAAGACTCTACCAGGTTATCCTGGCACATTGCCTTTCAAACTCAAAACCGGGTCTGTATTTTCATTTGCGTTCTTAATTAAAGATCGATCGAGAGTAAATAGTGATACTCCATCGTATACTTGATGTGAATATTAATTTACTTTTTATGTTGCATTTTGCATGTCATTGCTTACAAAGGTATATCAGCGTGGGAGAATTAGATGAAGTGCAGCTGTTTTATTACTTCGTTGAATCGGAAAGGGATCCGAACAGGGATCCTCTCGTGTTTTGGCTAACTGGCGGTCCTGGTTGCTCTGGCTTCTCAGGTCTCGTTTACGAAATTGGTCCTTTGGCTTTTAATGTCTCTTCTTTTGATGGAAGTTTTCCTTCTTTGGTACTAAATCCATATTCATGGACAAAGGTATGAAAGTTGAATCCACTTTTATAATATATATTCATGCTTATTGGTAAGTTCATTAATGTAGCTTTGAGTTGACAATGACATATACGGTGTCCAGGTTGCTAGCATCATATTCATAGACTCACCTGTTGGAACTGGATTCTCCTATGCAACTACTTCACAGGGTTATGCTTCCTCTGACTTCAAATCCACCAAAGACAATTATACGTTTCTGCGCAAGGTACGTACAGCACACCTATATATTCATCCATGTTTCATGGAACAAAAGATTTTAGAAAGTCATGTTTGGAACTTAATGTTAATGTTTAAAAATGCAGTGGCTGTTGGATCATCCAACATTTATCAAGAATCCTTTGTATATTGTCGGTGATTCGTATGGAGGCAAAATCACGCCAATGTTGGCTTTAGAAATCGCGAAAGGTGGCACCCAAGATAAGATAGAGAGACGTGTGGTATAATCTATTTTAATACTCGTCAAAGACTGAATTTATGCTGGTTTTGATACTCCAGGGAATGAAGCTGGACTTGAGCCACGAATGATCCTCCAAGTAAGAGTATTCTGAATATAATTCAAAATCTCTCGACCAGCTTATATAGATGATGTTTTGTGCTTGCTGTTTGTGCACACCAGATACCGATCCAGTTTAATATTTGAGAAATGATACTTGCAGGGATATATAGTTGGCAATCCAAAAACGGATGTTAAGGTGGATGGGAACGCAATTATCCCTTACGCTCATAGAATGGGACTTATATCAGACGAATATTTTCAGGTATGTATTCGCACCCTCTCTCTCCGTATCCTATCAAACAAACTATTAGCTCACTTAAGACGTACACAGCATGATGAAGCTAAAACATACATAATTGAATAGACGTGGTTGTTGATAATGGTGTCAAAGAAATGCAAAAGTTGCGCATTTCCTTCAATTACAATGATTTTTGCCACAATGTAAATGAGAGCCAAAATCAGGTGATTATCACATTTTTGTGGTTTTGAGGAAAACTTAGTACTATGTTTATGATTGATTGAATGACAATTTCAGCTAGCACAGAGCAGTTGTCATGGTGAGTACGAGTCTCCAGATCCAAATAACGATAAATGCCTTTATGCTCTTCGACTCACCAAAGAGGTAGTTATTTACATTATATTTTCTTGTTTTGGTTCGTCATTCTCATGTACGTTGCCTTGACCTATTTTAAGGCACTCATGATGGTTTAATTTTATTTACTGGATCAGTGCCTGAATTTGATAAATGAAGCACATATTTTGGAACCAAAATGCAAACTCTTATTCCCAAAACATGAAGAGATTAGATTGGGCCAGGTATCTATCAAGGATGATCCACTCGGCTTCCTCCTCCCGTACAACAAACAAGAGGAGCCATGGTGCCGTGTAATTTCAGCCTCTCCATCAAACATAAATATGTATTGATAATGATTTGGATGTCAGCCTCATTATTTGTCCTTACTAAGGGCAATTCCTATGTTTTGCAGGAGAAGAATTACAAGGGCTCTTACATCTGGGCAAATGACGATGCTGTACAAAGAGCTCTGCATATCCGAAAGGTACACACAAACTAATACTTTCGGGTGTAAAATACTTGCCAGACATCATTTCAGGAGATATTTAGATTTTAACTGCGATTATCAGGGAACAATTACGAATTGGAATAGATGCAATAAGACTCTATCCTATGAAAGTGATGTCAAAAGTGTCAGGAAATATCATAAACTTCTTAGTGACAAAGGCTATCAAGCTTTGGTATATAGGTCAGTTATATCCGATCACTCTTTGCTTTACACTGTTGCATGCGTATTTTATACAGTTACTCGGTGCTTCTGTCTTCTTTTCATACAATTAATCATCTTTGTAAATCCCACGAATTTTACACGGCGTTTCGTTTTCAAAACAATAAAATTCAGTGGAGAAGAGCACAATGGATGTTGTTGATCACATTAACTTTTGTTTGCTTATGACTCTTCCCAATAGTGGCGATCATGACATGGTCGTACCTTATACGAGTACTTTGAAATGGATACGTATTCTGAATCTCAGCGTTGATGATCAATGGAGGCCTTGGACCGTCGATGGTCAGGTTGCAGGGTCAGTTTTCATTTCTTGATTTGGTCTTGTAAATGCCGATCACGATCACTCAATATTCGGTCCATCAATCTCATGCATATTTGATTTGAGCAACAATTTATCGGTTGCAGATACACAGAAAAATACAAGAATGGTCAAGCCTATATCACCTTTGCCACCGTGAAGGCGAGAAAACTTCGATTCTGCTTTTTCAGTAAATCATCATATCAACTTATAAATGTAACAAAATATGTTAGTATTACATATATGGTTCTTTTTTGTTTTGTAGGGTGCAGGTCACACAGCTCCAGAGTACAATCCAAAAGAATGTTTTGCCATGATCTATAGATGGCTTTCTCTGTATCCACTTTAGATACATAGGCACACTACAATCTTCTTGTGAAACGGAGCAATTGATTTGATGTTTTTGTCTTCATTCAACTCTAAGATTTAGTTTGTGTATTAATTGGGAGATTGGGGGTCAGAAACTGTATTACGAGAAAGATTTGGGGTTGAAGTGGAATAGAAAGAGAAATACTTATGGGACTTTTGAAGTTTAAACAGTCCTTAAGGTTGCTACGAATTCAATACACACAAAAGCTTATCAAAATGAAAAATAAAAAATCAATATACACAGTACTTTATTTGCCCACGCATTTTTTGACTGTTTAAACGCCAAAAAAAGTAGATACAACGGATTAGGGTTATTATTTACCGTGAATTTTGTTAAACTACTCATCTGATATTATTTTCATTTCTTTCCATTTTTTATAATAATTCATAATTCTAGTTTGTTGTAAGTTGTAACTGACTAGTATAAATACCGATCACAAACACACATTGATTCACACCATGGGCCGATGTATGTAGGGGCTGGGGGACTAGCGCCCCCCCCCCCCCCCCCCCCCACCCAAACACCATTTTTTTGAAATTATTTTCTTACCCCTATATATAGATATAGATATATATATTAATTTTGGGGGTTCTTTGTAATGTTTTTGAGATATAGGGTCATACTGAAGTATAAATAAACTTGAAACTGAAATGAAATTGACCAAGAAACTCTAAAAACTAAAAAGAGACCGGACATTCTTTGCTGATTCGCTGAAAATTAAAATAATAAATAAAAAAATTCCCTTCTGTTTCTATTCAAGTAAATTTGCCAACTCTTCTTCACTCTTTCTCCAATACTAGAAATTTTGACACACGCGGGGACCGCGTGCAAGTTATTTTAATTTTAAAAAATAAAAATTTGAAATATTACGTTAATAGCTATTTTTAGGATTGCAGTTGATCCAAGTGAGTAAAGTAACAATATAGCCTTTTTATTCTTTTATTTGAATTGAGAGGAGTAGGGGTATTTTTGGAAAATCAAAAGTTGATATCCCAATTGTTTCTTTGTGAGTGGGAGAGATTTGCTTTTAATATAATAATAGATATTGTTAGGTTTGATTGACGATGTGTTATTATAATTAATAAAAGAAACTTGTGTGATTCATAAAAAATAAGACCTTAGTATATATGTATAAACTAATCGCAACAATTATTAATTTATATTATATTTGTTTGATACTCAAAGAACTATGTAGTTCAAATTGAATTATTAGCATATTTTTTTACAATTATTTTAAAGAAAATATTGGTTTTAGATATGTAAAAACATATAAATATGTAAAGTGTCGATTAATTTTATAATACATTTATACAATTTTTAAATAAATTTAAAACAGTTATTACATGGTTTAATTTGTAGTTGTTTCATAAAGCGTTGTAATGTGTAAAAATATATTAGAGGAAAACTTAAAGAAAAACATAAAATTTTGTGCATATTTATTATCTTCAAGAGCCCAAAAAATGGTTTCAAAGGAACGGTTCTTTCCTTGAGTCATTGTTTTGACTCTTTTTCCTCTTGATCTTTTTCACTTTCTTGTGTATTGTTTTGAAAAAAGGAAAAAATAATTAGCCCCACTAACTTCAATTCCTGGATACGTCACGGATTCACACATTTCATATGTTCCAATTCGCCAGATTCTCAATCGTTCATCAATGAAAGGTTCAATTTCTTTTTTTGAATTTCAAATCTGCTATGTAATTGTGTTTACATGGTGATGGAGATCAGAAATATGGGTATCTCTTGATAAAAATAACCAACCCGAGGTTCAAGTGAGTCGAGATGGCCAGAAAGTCAACGGAGCCCCTTTTTGACAAAAGATACCACTTTTCCAAGTGAAGACGACCTCCTGAGCAAAACTTAAAGTCTTTACGCACACATGATTTTAGGCAAATTAGAAGGCTTAGGGGGTCAAATATGCAGTTTATTATTTTTGACGAGATTTTTATGTTTTATTTAGTTATTTTAAAAGTATTTTATAATTTTTGCATTTCTTAGTTAGGGTTTTCATTTTATAAGTTAGTCGTCTTTGAGTCATTGTAGCCAGTTGTTGAATGAATAAAAAAAATCTAAACTTGAGAGTTTTCTCCGCTTTTCATCAATTTTCAATGTATTCAGCGAAATCAACGAGTCTTTGATCTTTCGTGTTTCCATCTTCCCTTATGTCTTCTGCTCGCTACATCAGTTGGTATCAGAGCCACGTTCGTTCCTTTACCATGGTGGCAAGGAGAAACCCTGAAGTCCATCATGTTCCGGTAAAAGAAGATAGATGTGATGAATACACAATGTTACGTCGACAAATTGACTTGTTGACGCAACAAATGACGGTGATGGTTGCTCGACAACCTAAACTCGTACCGACACGTGGAGCCCCATAGTTTGTGAATTTCGGGGAGAATACGTTTGTACCATTAGAACAACCATTGGATCCGCCAATTCAACGGAGACAACATGATCTAAAGAAAAACATTGGAAATCAAGGTTTCAAGATGATATTCTAAATTTACATGGTGATTATGAAGAGGATTGTGAATCTTCATATGGTGTTGTTTATGATAGTGATGGTGATGATATTGTGGATGAGTTCGAGATTTCTAGATTAAAAGCTTTCACGGGGGGTGTAGACGAGAAGATCACGGTGGAGAATCCCATAAAAGAAAAAGAAGATGTTAGAAAAGTACGAGGTTGCTAGGAAAATCGATAGATTTGAAAGTTTTGTGATAGAAAAGAAGAATCTAAGTGTGGCAGTGGTCGATGACGAGAAGAAGCACGTCCATATTGTTGCTGCTACAGTTGAAGATGTTCATCCTCCGAGTTTTGATATTTTTTATGTTACTAATCATATTTTGTCTTATGGTGATAAGTTATTAGTTACTAAACACGATTCAGATTCGAAGTCGAATCTTTTTCAACCAAGGGAGAATGATGGTGATCATAAATATGGGAATCTCTTGATCAAAAATAACCAACCCGGGGTTCAAGCGAGTCGAGGTTTGACCAGAAAGTCAACGAAGCCCGTTTTTGACAAAAGATACAACTTTTACAAGTGAAAACGGCCTCCTAAGCAAAATGTAAAAGTCTTTACGCCCGCGTGATTTTAGGCAAATTCGAAGGTTTAGAGGATCAAATATGTAGTTTATTATTTCCAGCGAAATTTTTATATTTTATTTAGTTATTTTAAAAATCTTTTGTATTTTTTGTATTTTTCTTAGTTAGGGTTTTCACTTTATAAGTTAGTCGTCTTTGAGTCATTGTAGTCCGTTGTTGAATGAATAATAAAAAACTAAACTTGAGAATTTTCTCAGTTTTTCATCAATTTTCTCGGTATTCTGCGGGATCAACGAGTCTTTAATCTTTCGTGTTTTCATCTTCCCTTATGTCTTCGGCTTGCTACATCACATGGTATCAGTTTACCGGATAAATCGATCAACTCGCTTCCGTATTTCATTGCCGACTGCGATCGTCTTCTCCGATTGTCGATCGTCTTCCCCAATCGCACTCCATTGCGATTTAATTTTCTAATTAAATGTCAATGATTGAGATCTAATGATGTCTCATGGTGATTCTTCTATGACGATTTCAGTCAATAATCCTAGCGAAGATTCTTCTTCTTAGGTACACATGATTTCAATGGTTCTTCAATAGTCAGTGGCAAATTAAATGGCGTGGTTGGAGTAACACGATTTCAATGGTTCTTCAATAGTCAGTGACAAATTCAATGGCCTGGTTGGAGTAAGAGTATTATAATAGAATTAAACATCAAGAATAAAATTAGGTTTATTGATGGCACATGGCCACAATCTAATCCTTCTATTCTATTATGTCTACATGTTGGATTCGTGCAAACACGTTGGTTTATTCTTGACTGTTTAATTCTATAGAGAAACTTGTGCGCCAAAGTCTAATGTACTTTGAGAACCCTATGAAATTGTGAATGAGATGAAATCTAGGTATGATCGATTGTGCTATTGTGGTTGCCCTAAAAAAGAAGAGTCAGTAGTTATGGAGTAGGTGTGAGCAACGCTACAGAAGAGGCACGACTCATGCTAGTTGACCAAAAAGTGGGGTGACCAACTCACAAGACGTGCAACTTACACCACATGTCACGTGACTAGATGCGCGACTAGCACCTTAAGTAACACCACATGTAACATGTTTGGCGGTGTGCACAATACCCTAGGGTTACGTTTTGAAAAGGAGAAACTATACCTAAAGGCCACGTGTAACCCAAGAGATGGGTGTGCTAGTGTGTGAACCTGAGGGTATGAACATTGAGAAAATTCCATGATCACTCATTATTTACCTAAACACTGTATTTTAGTTCTTAGTGTGAAAAGTCAAGATCCATTGAGAATGAACGAAGCAAAGGACATTAGAAGATTGAGAGCATTGAAGCTCTACCTAAATCAAGAGTCGTTCTATCTTTGTTCTTTAAGTCCAGTGAGAAGTGAAATCAAACATCAAGAGGAATCTTTATTATTATTAAAATTTTACGTTCAATATGTCATATTAAGTTATAAACATATTATTTTAAAATAATTATGGCTTTTTACAAGATCTCTTACGTTATATGCAGGAGACAAAAACAAAATCATATAAAAGCAAAGAAGAAAACCCTTTTATTTGCATAAAACTACATGTCAAAAGATAGATTGACAAAAAAAGAACTATTCTATATTTAAATATATGAATGGGTTTTGTAATTATTTATCGTCGTTCTTTTACTGGCGTGATACGACTAAGGTATCAAATAAAATGATGGGAGAATCGACATTAAAAATATTGTTTGCCTTAATGAAGCTATACTGGCAAAGTTGCACTACAAATTCATTCAAGCACACTCCTACCCATTATAGCAACTCAAGAACAGATTCACTTATGAAGCATCGAAGAGTTAGCCGTATTACATTCACCATCTGATACCCGCTTAGACTTTACAACAAGTTTGTTGCGAGTTCAATACGCTGGCTGACATGCAAAAATATCTAACTGCAGTGTTTGGACAGATAATTGGATTCTTCCGAGCATCGCAGAGCAAATAGCCATTGATCATAATGATCGCCTAGAGTTTACGGATAAGGTCACAATTCTTTTTATAATGAATAGTGGAACCTCCCGATTTCCCTTCCATAGTAGGTAAAGCAGCTCGTTCTTGATCATCAATTTATCGAGGGCGACGAAGATGTTCCCATCTAGTTTTAGAGTTTGGATGGCGATTTTCATGCAACACAAATATTTCTACGACCCTATGGCAAAAAATTATTTGGAATGAATTTTTACCTCCTTCGAGATCGATCAGTTGTTGGAGGACTACATTGAGGTACGTTCCAACTGAAGACACATTGAAGAAAAAAAGGGCGTCAACTTTGAATCGATGTGCAGGTTTTGTAAATCAAACGAGGAAACGGTGCAGCATGTCTTTGTGAGTTACCCATTTGCAGATGCGGCTTGGACATCTATGCCCGTGATTCTTCACCATAGAATTGATAGAGACGACTCTTTGGCTAGACTTATCTCGAAAGCAACAAAGGCACGATTCACCATGCAAGTACATGCGATATGGATCACATCCATTGCCTCTTGTATTAGGATGTTGTGGCGCACTAGGAACAAATGTGTTTTCGAGGATCTTACTCCAAATATTGGATTGATTTTACACCATATTTGGAGGTGCATCAAAGAGATGGATTTCTTTGGATATGGTTCAGCCACATAAGTAGAAGACCTTAGAATTCTGAAAATATTTGGCGTGGCATTTCATCCTCGTAAGGCGCCAAGGATTGTATTCGTTGTTTGGCACCCATCACTTGTAACATGGATCAAATGCAACACATATGGTTATGCACTTGGAAATCCAAGATTATGAGGTGCATGTGGTATATTTCGAAAAGCCTGAAGCTTCTTTCACGGTGCATTTGTTGTCCACCTTCAGTGTTTGCTTTTGAAGCAAAGATTTGGGCTGTTATTTTTGCTATCACAAAGGCAATGGAACTTAGTTAGAGATACCTATGGCTGGAAAGTGACTCTACTTATGTAGTCATTTGCTCATCAAAAAATTGATTAAAGTACCATGGAAATTGCGAGCACGATGCACACAATAGTTAAACTTTATTAGCGCAATTAAGTTTTATGCTTCACACAAATTTTGAGAAGGGAATAAACTTGCAAATGCATTGGCGAATTATGGCCAGAACATGGGAGATCGTTGGTGGCATTATTGTCTGTCATTTGTTTTAGATTTGGTTAATGATGATTTCTGTAATAGAATTTTTTTTAAATTTTGCTGTTAACTTCTTGTTTGACATTCTTTTACTTTTATATATATATATATGTTGAGCCACGATTGTTGACCTTCAAACTCCATCTTTTACTTAAAAAAGAGGTTATCAAATTAAAATAATTTTTGAAATTTTAAGAAATAACAAAGCCATTAGCTGAAAAAGGTACGAGGTCTTAAGGTAATTGTTAAACTACTTTATATCGTAAATTTAACGAATTAAGGGAAGGACAAAAAATAAAAAATAAAATTAAAAGGAGAACCAAAACGACGACGTAAGGGGATCCCCTTCCTCACCAACCTTATAAACCACGAATTTTGGCGCGCGTAACCATTGAATTTGCGTTGCTGTTCTACTCTCAGGTACTGTTTTCAACTTCATTCATTCTCCTCATCACATTGCTTAGATTTATGTATATCTCACGTGTCGTTACAATAAAAAAAAAATGCATGTACGGCGTCTGCAATGTATTTGTACGATGTTAATATTGTCGAATCTGAAATTTGTTGTTATAACTCTCTGTACTTATTTTCAGCTAATTAGTTTCAATTTGAATTAAGATTCCGTGTTTAGTATAACTAATATTGTGAGAATCTAGTGAGTTACCCTCACTCTGAAATTGGATAAATTGCTAAGGACAACCTAAAGTTTTTTGTTATCGAAATTAGAGGAATGGCTTTTAAGTTTTGGATGTATTCTAATTCTATCTTGTATCGTTTCCTAATGTATGTCGATTCGGGCTCGTTTTTATGTGTTTTCTCTACTTAAGTTTTAAGTATTGTGCATGACTTATCTTTTTTTACTCTCGAGTTCTCGTTACATTTTTTTGGTTTTCTAGGTTTATGTTTTGGCTAGAACTATTTGTTTTGTTTCTTATCTATCGGAACTATGTTTATTTGATTTTAATCAGGATAGTACACATGTTTTTAGCTGGTTTACGAAACTTTGCGTGCTTTGACGTGGGTTTTGTTGGTTATAGATTTAGCAGTATGGATGGTAGTGATGTGGCTTGTGATGAAGTCATTGCCGAATTGGTTGGTATGGGGTTTGAGTTCTCCGACATTACAGATGCCATAAAATCTGTTGGTCCGTCACTGGATAGTGCCATCGAGTTTATTTTGAATGGATCTCATAGAAACAATGGGGCTGCATCAACTGACTCAATGAGTCTCACAAGCGTCAAGGTTCTGGGAAAAAGAGCTGCCTCTTCGCTGGATTCTTCTCGTAAAATGCGACAAAAGAACATAACAGAACACCTAAAATTAGAACCTGCGTGTAATACAAGGAAGAGCAGTGTTCTACGCAGTGCATCCGTTTCTATAGCAAATTCCATGTCAGGACATATGGACGGATCAAAAGTTTCCTCAGTCGTGGATACAAAACTAAATCACTGCCCGGAGTCCCCATCTTATTGCAAGAATGAAGAAATAAATGGATATGACTGGGAAAAGAAGGTGAATAATCTATTATCCAAGCATTTTGGATTTTCATCCTTAAAGGACTTCCAGAAGGAAGTTCTGGGAACTTGGTTAGCCAACCAAGATTGTCTAGTTCTCGCAGCAACAGGATCTGGTATTGCTCTTCTATCCTTGTTGCATTTGTCTAAGTTTGTTCACGGAACAAGTGTATTTTCCATGTCTTGAAATAACTACCCTTTTTGTAGGAAAATCTCTGTGTTTTCAGATCCCAGCATTATTATCGGGGAAGGTGGTTGTTGTTATTTCACCATTGATTAGCTTAATGCATGATCAGTGCTTGAAACTAGCAAAACATGGAATTTCAGCTTGCTTTCTTGGGTCTGGCCAAGTTGACAAAAGTGTGGAACAGAAAGCTATGAGTGGTGCATATAGCATCATTTATGTCTGCCCTGAGACAATTTTAAGGTGAATTTTAGCTCTTGTATTGTTTTTGGCATAGTTTTGCAAATTAAAAAATTATTTTGGCCGTCTGCAGATTAATAAAACCACTTCAGAGCCTTGCTGAAATTCGTGGAATTGCACTATTTGCGATTGATGAAGTTCACTGCGTTTCTAAGTGGGGTCATGATTTCCGACCTGACTACAGGTTTGTATACCTCCATTTGCAAAGCTCTACCTCATATATTGAACATCTTATGATCTAGTCTTTCCTGTTTTATTAGTGGAGAGAGATATATGATCTAGGTTTTAAGAGTGAATTGCATAACCAACCTTGTGTTTTACCCATAAATCAGAAAAAATCTTTCTATCTGTTTCTCTTTTAGAATTTTACCTGCTCACAAACAGTTGTTTCAGTGCAATCTTGCTCGAGAATATGATCGACGAAATGTCGTTCCCGAAATATATTGAAGATGTATAATGTTTATTGAAGTTTGAAATAAAAAATGTGAAAAGTTTCTACTTTGGCTTGAAGAAAGTGAAAGTACAACGCCTACTAGTTATATTATATTTGTCAAATATTCCCAGAATTTCAGGACAAATACAAAAAAAAAATGGTTAAAACACACAGTGAAAACAGAACTTATATCCGTGGACTTCATGCACCATCAATGCAGTTCACATAAAAGATGTGAATGAGGTGCTAATTATAAAATCTTAGATTTTAAATGCGATTGCTGCAAGATTTGATTTTATAAGGGGGTATTTGTTAATATAAAATAACTTATGGGTGGTTCCGCAATTTATCAATGGCCTCATGATATAACAGAATTGGTTTTCATTTCTAACCTTGTCATCAGAATTGGTTTGGTTCAACCCAATATAATTGAAAACTTGCCAGTTCTCGCTTTTAATAGCATAAAGGAACTTGGAACATTGATACTGCATTACCAATCTAATCAAGCCATCCTGGGTGCAAGCATGCATTTATGCAGTACGTGTATATGCATGTATCTGTTTTCTTAGGAAAACAATTATTATCAACTTTGTCAAGAGTTAGATATTGAAATTTCTCACCAATTCTGTTTTTCATATATTATAGGCGATTGTCTGTGTTAAGAGAGAAGTTTAGTGCTGAGAATTTGAAATTTTTAAAGTTTGACATTCCATTAATGGCACTGACTGCCACTGCCACTATTCGTGTTAGAGAAGACATACTCAAGTCTCTATGCATGCCGACAGGGACGAAACTTGTCATCACTTCTTTTTTCCGGCCAAATCTTCGTTTCTCGGTAAGTTCTGTGTTTCTCATGGTTATTATTTGAATTTAGTTTTTCTATATGAGCGCATTCTCATGTAGCTGCTAGCCTAAATCTCTTTTGATCATCCTTTCATACTTTTGTATCATATTTCTCATCCTTACTGCTACTCGTACTGTTATTTTAACTGCAACAACATAACACTGTCATTCTCAGTTGCTGTATCATCGTAGTGGAGGAATTATAACTTATTTGCTGGTATTAAAGTCATGTTTTATTTTCAAATGATGTATACATTACCGCTTGCAGGTAAAGCACAGTAGAACATCATCTTTATCTTCATATGAGGAGGATTTCTGTGAACTAATAAAGTTGTACACCAGAAAGAAGAAACCAGTCCAGGAGTTGATCTCACAGAATTCTGAAAACGGTGCAAAAACTTTGTGTACCACTTCAAGTGGTCGCACATTTGGACCGAATAGAATGTGCGAAAATGAAGTAGAGGATGTTGATGATTGTGACTTCTCAGATGATGACAGATTTTCAGGAAAACAGGGTGTAGGTTTGCCGATGGAAGATAGCATTGCCTCTCCAGATGAGGAAAAATTATCAATTCAATTTCTAGAAGATGATTTTGATCAAGTCCAAGAAGCAGATGACCTGGATGGTATTTGGCATTATTTTGTCCTCCAAGTTCTATTTATGTTATGTTTCATAATGGGGACTAAGCACTAATTCTTTTTTATTTAACTGAATACGTAAAGTCAGATATATAAAGAATTTTCTTAGATTTGAAAAGGCAATCTAAATTTCTAAGAAAATTCGAACAATGTATCCAGCCGCGTCACTTTAAACTTTTTCTTTTTTAATTCATCACTCTTCACAAGCGTGAACAATGTTTAAATAATTAGCTTGTTAATTAGTTTTCATTCCTGCAGCACCAAAAACATCTCCTTTTATCCATCCGTCCTTTGGCAAAAATATTTAATGAAATAATTAAAATTGTTACAGTTTCTTGTGGTGCATTTTGTGGAAATCTCAACTCGCAAAACCTGCAAAACAAAGCAGATGAAAAACATACGCTCCATCAAGGACCTCTTGAAGGACCAACAATTATTTATGTCCCTACTAGGAAGGAAACTGTATGCTTAGCAAAGTTCCTTTCAAGGATGGGTGTAAAAGCTGCTGCTTATAATGCCAAGGTACTAGTCTCTTCTAGGCACTTGATTATTGTTTAACAACTTAAATTGTTGAAGCTTTTCCTCCATTTGACCCGGCTGTTTGATCGCTTGGGAGGCTCAAAAATATCAATTAACAACAAACTGATTTTTTATGATTATTAAGACCTTTCAAATTATTTATTTAGTTATATCGTACTAAAGACGAGTAGAATTCCTTTTTGTTAACAATAAAATCACCTTAGAGTTGGAACAAAAATTTAAACCATGTTGTCTTTTGGGTTTACTTGCGCAATATATTGTGTTTTTCATCTTCAAATAAAACATTGCCTGTACTTGATCATTCCTATATAAGGTGCTTGCCATAATTTTGTGTACTGCGACAATTTGGGTATTGCACCTCCATCTTCCGAGACCCACTATGTAACGTATATGCATGTTGTGTGTTCCAGTTGCCAAAGACACATCTCAGGCAGGTCCATAAGGAATTTCATGAAGATGTGTTACAGGTAATTAAAGCAAGCTGCCTTAGCTCTGAATTTCTTTCAAAAGAAGCTGCAGTTGTAACAGGTGTTACACCTAATACAATAAATGTTTTAATCTGTCAGTTTATCTGTTTGCATACATTATACCTCCTTGTGCAAATGCTATAATTTCTTAAGGTAGTTCTTTTTTCTGCAAAAAAACTGTCCATATTCACAATATACTGATGATTTAGCGCATTTCTTGGCATTCTTCTCAATTGACTTAATTTAGGCCATAGTTCTAGGATATACCCATATTGGCTTGGATCTCTATGTTTGAGTATATATATAATGTTATTTCGCAGTTCTGGAACAATGAAATAGTATGGCCATCAGTTGAATATGAGGCATCGCACTAGGAAGCATATACCTTTTCTAAACCAACATAGTAAAGGATGGTCACAAGGTTATGTAAGTTTTTATTCTCTGAAACTAATGGAACTTTTCAGCTACCAAATTGAGGTTGTATTTTATTGTTCTCAATGAAACATATCTTTATAAGCTAATTATATGCGTTTCTCCAGTCAAGTACCCTTCCACGTAGCATCAACAAAATTAAAAGAGAATGGGGTGTCTCAATAAATCTATTAGAGGAGCTTGCTTGAGGGAATGTGAGGGCTCTTCAGGCTGCCCCTTGCATCATGCTCAAACTCTTATAAAGTCCTCGTGTTCCTGAGAACTGACCTCATAAGGTTCTTTGTAAGTACTGATTATAGGTTGCACACGTATGAGATGCCAAAGGTTAAACTGTGTGAATAGGTCGGACGTTTTAATCCATTGTCTCAGTCTATGATGATGTCATTTCTCTCCCATAAATTTTCATCATGGGGCTGCCTCGTTGTGGTGTCTATTAATATTACATTTTTAGTGTGCCTTTGTGAAAATCATATCGTCAGTTTACTTCTTCGAGATCTTTCTATAGACTTTAGAACTGCTGATTCTCTATGGAAAAGGGTTCACAGCGGTATAGTAGATATCATGTATCCGTAACCCTTCATTTTCGAACTAGTTTAAGGAAGTAAACCTAGTTTCAACATTTTCTCCCCATCTACTCAGCACACTATCGGCTTTGAATAGCCACCGCGAAAAAATTAAGTAGACATGATTTATGGAAACAACTATTGCCAAGCTATTGCCTTTTCCCCTTTATTCTCAATTAGAAGTTATGAGATCATTACAAGTTCATATGAGGTTTGCAGAACATAAGAAGCAAGGAGAGTGAGGTCTTGGATGGAAAACCAATTTACTTCAGAACAACTAACAGGTTTTGTTGGGTTTGCTTGATTTATTCATGAATATGTCAAAATCCTACTTCTCTTCTTGATAAGATTGATTGTATAGAAGTCCCAGTTTGTTTTTACCTGCCTTTTAGAATCGTCTTTAGTTTTGTTCAGAAGGAGGTCTAACTATGTTAAGTAATCTTTTAGATGGTAAGTGTTTTTGCTTGGAACAATCATAAAATGAGCACATTTTCTTGCCTGCAGGTGGTAGTTGCAACTATTGCTTTTGGAATGGGTATTGATAAATCAAACGTCCGAAGAATTATCCATTATGGTTGGCCGCAGGTCTTCTTCTAGCATTTGATATTGGAGCTTGTGCATTACACTTCTATTTTCATTTAAAGCATGTTTACAGAAATCATCTTCATTTCTACTTTTCATGTTACACGCGTAATCATCTATTTGTACAATCCCCTTAACAAAATTATCTTGCTGATCAAAAAAAAAAAATATATATCTATTTGTGCAATCATGCAATTTCTGTACAATTCGGGGATCCATGAAACATTCTTTTGTTGTATGTGATAGAAATCATGAATAATATTTGGAAGATATCTGCTCATAAGGATTATTTACAAGCTAATTCGGATTCTAGAGTTTTATTTATTAGGAGTTTATCTTTTAGTTAGTTAGAGTTCTAGTTTATTTGTGTTTAGCTGTTTTTAGTTTGAATGGGTTTTTATCGTTAGCTTATAAATAAAGGGCTATTGTTTTGTTATTAGACAAGTTTTGATGATGATTATTATTTGATTACTAATTGCAATTGTCTTCTCTTTTCCCTTATTCCAAATTCTCTTCTTATTTTTCTAATTCTTTGTCTAATCCCTCTGAAAGCTGAACTCTACTCTCTAATTCTTCAATTCTCTCTTTTCATAATTCCGCGATCTCTATCAGTATGATAAGGTCAATTCTGGTCCCATAGGCATTTTGTTTTTACTGTCTTTCATGGGGTTCAGCTTTGTACTTACAGTTCTTACCTTCTTTCTCTATAACCACAGAGCTTGGAAGCATATTACCAGGAAGCTGGTCGAGCTGGTCGCGATGGAAAATTAGCAGACTGTGGTAAGGGTGCTTTCATTCATAAATTTTGTGAATTTGGAATTTGGATTACACTTAAATATTCACAAATCTGTTTGAGCAGTCCTATATGCAAATTTGTCAAGAATGCCCAGTCTTTTGCCAAGTAAAAGAACTGAAGAACAGGCAAAGCAAGCATACAAGATGCTATCTGATTGCTTCAGGTCAATGTTAATTCTATATAAGTTCTCTACATTTTTACTCACACTCGATTCAGCAAGACATATTTCTTTGTCGAACTTTGCCCAGATATGGAATGAAGACTTCTTCCTGTAGAGCCAAAATGCTTGTAGAGTACTTCGGCGAGGAGTTTACGCAGGAGAGATGTCTCATGTATGTTATGTGTCTCCTATTGGACAACTTCCTTTTCTAACCCTGATATTGGATCATCAGTTCTGTACTTTTTCCATTTCCAATTGCCCTTTAGCTATTGTCAGATTATGTTCTTAGAAAGTAATAATTATCTCCTCTGAAAAGCTTCAATTTTCTTACATCTTCTAAAGTAATCAGGTGAAGGAACTCGTTGACAGCTAACTCTTGATTAGTTTACTGGGATTTTTCAACATATTTGAAACTTTATGTTTCATGGTTACTGTGCAGTATGTAGCCGTAGGTTTTACACGAGTATGCCTGTGAAGCAATCTTTTTCTTTGGTCTATCGGAGCCTGATTTACATCCGCTGTCTAACTTATTGAACAAGATCTGGATAGACCTAACGGAGTTGATTTTCGGATAGATTAATTCATTGCATTGCTGTTCTCATATGTTCTTAGTTTATCAAAACAATATGACTTATTTGATATACAATATGCACTTATTTTAGTGCGTGCAAAAAACGAAAGCTGGTATAAGATATGAGGTGGATAATTGTGCTAGTAAAGCATCAGAAAAAATCTGTAAGTTGTGCTGTAAAAACTAAGTCCTCATCCATGCTTCATTTATTGAGAACTCCAGGTTCAACTCATTATTTGGATTCTTGTTCATCTCTTGATTGTCCAAGCATGGGCTGCTTCTCTGTTGAGTGTAGATCCACATGTTAATGGTCTATCTTTGTTTTTTAACAAAGTAGCGTGTATTTAGGAACATCTGTGTAGAACTTATTGGAGTTCAAATTTGTAGACATATGCATCTTACTTGCAATTCTCCAGCATACTAAATTTGTTAGTCTAGCTTTATGATATCATATTTAATCACTTAAAGGCTTTTTTATTATTCACAGATGTGATGTATGTGTTAATGGGCCTCCGGAAATTCAGAACGTGAAAGCTGAGACGAAAATACTGTTGCAGCTTATTGTGGCACATTATGTGGGTAACTCATATATTTAGTTTCTCCTCGTGCATTGTGCAATTCTTATGTATTTCTTTTGAATTTTGCCAATAACCTCAAAATTATTCAAATTATAGCCCTTAATAAGTTTGTCCGAATCCATACCAACATTGAAAACTCTGCTGCTTGAAATTAGGTATCTACTAAGTCAATACTTTATTTCAGGGAGATAAGAGTGGTAAAGATGTCTACTGTGATGAGGAATCTAATTACAGCCTCAAACCCAGGACATTAAAGGAAAAGCCTAACCTAAGGGCATTTGTCGGCATGATAAGGGCGGAGGTACTTGTTTAAAACAGAATGTTTCTGTGCCCATAATCTTGCACCTTAAATCTTGTATTACTCGAACAGTATCGTATTATTATCTGAGACATTTTTCTTATGTTATGGAATTGCATCCCTAAGTTCATGATAGTACATTTTTATGAACCCTATATTTCATACCATGTCCTGTTTTTTGAAGACTAGGAATCATGTGTTGTTCCACGTGATTGCAGTACTATGATTTCAGAACATCGAAGGCAACGTTAAGAAATATTTCATTTCTTTTACATCCTGGTGTACGTGGGAGTGGTTGGTTGGTGGGCATAAGGGGTGACATATGGTGTAGCATTGACCTTCCACCTTAACAGCCCCTAGTTACGCAATTTTGACGGAAAATTCGAATATTATACCGTTGTAGAACATGTCTCCCTATTACTTAGACCTTAGTATGGGAAAGCTTGTTTACATGTCATGTCTCGAATTATCTCCAAAGTCATGTGGAGATAATTCTCAACATGTCCTCTCACGTGTAGACTGGCATGTAGGTAGGCACCAAACAGAACATTGGCCTTAGGTCAACTCTAATATTGTATTGAGATTAAAGTTCCTTTACGCATTTCCAATCTTCTTAAGGACAGAGGGGAAACTCTTTTACGTAGAGTGGCTCAAATTATTCCCAGGTCATGTAGGGCGATTCTAAACATTCATACTCACGTGTGAGCCAATATTTATTTTTGTACCATCACATGAGTAGGTATCCATAATGTCTTGGGAAGTCTACGGTACCCTGTAGAAATTGAAGCTCAATTATTTATTCATTTAACATGCCTTCTAAGGGGTAAGGGATTTCAATTTTTTTAATGGGTCCTTTAAACTCAAACCAAAGGTTTTAGCAACTCTTACTAGAGTTTCAGTTGGCCAACTTGTTCGCAGTACGTGTTTACCTTATCAACCGTAAGTGTCCATTAAATTCAAGAAATGGCTTCTTATACAGTTTTATCTACATGTAGTTTTTTTTTAAAGTACGAATTTGATTTGATGCTAACAGGTGATTGACCAGAAAATTGCTCATACTTTCACATAAAAGAGAAAAATAGAAAAATCAAAGTTTATTGAAGGAGAATTAGCAGAACAGTCGGCTATCAATACCATTTGAAACTTTCATGATAGGGAGACGTTAAAGGGTGCAGTAATTTGCCGAGTTATGTGGAGGCACCAAAAAATGGTTCCTTTTTTGTTTGAGTAAAGCTAGAATTTTTTGGCAAATAATATTTAGTCAAAATGTATAAAATTTATTTTGTGCTCGTGAAACCAGTTTTGGCCTTTCACATGGTAGTTGAGGACGCACATACTAAGAAGTTTGATCCGTTTTATTTGTTGCATTGCTACTTTTAGTAGTATATTTCTTGACCAAGGCCACCATAGTGAACCACTTTATAGAGGGGAAAATTGTAACCATAAACTCTTGTATCTTCGTGTGTAGGCAAATGTTGATGTCTGGTAAGAGTACTGGCACACAAAGTTTTGAGCGTGGCCCATATTCATTTTTGCACTGTTTATTTATATATCAATAGTTAGGCATATATCAGTAATCTGAAATGATCATGGAAGTTACTCACAATTAATATTCTAGTAATCTTTATCTGACATCTTTCCCTTTGATAGTGTTGTCTTTCATCTTTCTTTTTCTCTTCATTATTCCTTTACATTGTTTCAGAGCTAGGTTTCTTTGTCATTGTTTCACAGAATCTCACATTTGCTGCAAGTGACTTCTTATGGTGGCGTGGTCTTGCTCGATTATTAGAAGACAGAGGACTTATTTGCGAGGCAGATGACATGGTATGATCTTTCATTAAAGCTTTGGATAGACATCTTTTTGTTGTAGTCATCTCACACCTTCAAGTTGAGGTGATAAATATTTCTTTCCAAGGCCAGTACATCAGTCGGACTATATTAGCGATCTGCCGTAACTTTGAGAATACATCTTAATGTTTTATCTTCTGTAGAACATTAAATCTACAAGTTAGATTTCTTTAGGATAGTTTTTTTCTGTTTGAACTCGCATTGCATCTCTTCAATATAATCGGTTAGCTTGATGGAAAGGCCTGATTATTGCCTTAGTCAAGGCCAATAATCCATGCATATCACTTGTAAACAGCCTTATGAAGTAAACTATTTGCATTTTTGTATTTGTTAATGTAAAAAGCAGAACCATAGTCGGGCATGAAAATTTAAGTCAAACACACAAACTTTAATCTGTTTAATTGGTACAAATCTTCACAGTTTCTATCCCTTGTCCAGCAAAAGCTAATTAAGAAAAAAAAGCTCTTGCACAGTAAATGTGGTGACTGAACACTCCAATTATCCTCACAAAGAGAGACCACCCAACAGGCTCAGAGAGTATGACGTTAGGTTGTCTGTGTTAGAAAAGATCATAGTCTGGTGGAGGTAGAGGAAAGGAAATTTACCAAAAGAATGATCGCGGGTAAATTCTGATTGAAATTATTAAGCATTATGTAATTCCAAATACTTTCTCATCTCCATTTATTTTATGAGTTTTACTCAGTTCCTAGGACCCCATTTAAGTTAAACCAGATGCATTCATGGGAATTCAGCTACTTCTATGTTTGGTTTGTGTCAAAAATACATTATATACATTCCAACTTCTAAGTTATGCTTGTAAATTTGTTTCATTTAGGCTGAAACTGTGTCTGTTAAGGGATGCTTCATTACTTTATTTGGGAGAAAATTCCTTAGCCGAAATGAATTGAATTTATGAGTTAACAAGGGTTTGGAAAGAAATGTAGGATGCTGCATTGAATTCTGACTCATAATTTGTTCTTAAGAAACAATGTCTTACCTGTACTTAAGGAAAAAAGAGCTATGGTTCAATATCAAAATAATTTGATAGTCGTTTGTTCCAGATTCATGGCGGACTCACCTTGTTTGCCCTAACATATTGCATCATGATTCTTATTTAGGGCATGTTTTATTTGATTGCCACAAGATATCTAAGTCAAAACTAATGGCTGATTATATGATTAATATCTCTAGTGCAATTCATCATGCAGAGCCGAGTTCAGATAAAATTTCCTGAACCAACGCATGAGGGGCTGCAATTTTTGAATTCTGAGTTGGAAGAACCTTTTGATATCTACCCAGAGGCTGATATGCTGCTGTCCATGGAAAGCCGTAAACCATATTCTGGTTTTGCAGAATGGAAAAATGGTTGGGCAGATCCTGAAATTCGTCGTCAGCGTTTAGAGAGAAGGAAGACACAGAGAAAGCCAAGGCAAAGAAAATATCGAAAACCTAAGCATAATGCGAACACGGTACGTGAAAGGTTGTCTGCCAAACTTTCAAAATAGTTAGTCATATGATGACTTGGGACAGTTTTAGAGGCCAGATGATACCAAAATACATGCTATATAGGTATCTTTCATAAACTCGAACCATATGAGAAACTGTGGAGAAGAAAAGAAGAGTTCCTACAGTTGTTATTTCTTTATTTATTTTGGGCAACTCTTTTCTCTTGTTCTTTGAGTAATCACTAGTGAAACAGCGAAAATGAAAGTGAATAGAATGAAGTTATACCACCCCTTGGACATGCATTAATATGTTTTGTCCCAAATGCTGATTGTTTATGACTTTCATATTTGATCATTCCTTTGTGGAATTACCCGCAGGATCAACCAAATTCTTTTTTTTTACTGATTCTCGAATTATGGGTTTTGTAGTATGTGGAAGATACATAAAATAAACTGCTTCTGCGATTTCTTTCTTCAACTCAAGTTCGATGTCTCTTAACGTTAGTCGGGCCGTTGTGTAGAGAACAAGTTGTGGTTGGTTAATTGTGAACTTATGTTGCGGAATGTATTTATAGGTCTACTCTACAGTAATGTGAATTAGTTGATTAATGCGTTTGAGATATTTGTACTTGCAGCGGTTGTACATAATATTTTTTCTACTTAAGGATATCGGACTATTTTAGCGTAAGTGGTATTAATTAAATCAAGAAGAGTTATGCTTAACTCAATAATTTTGTCTTCCCACAGAATAATCAGACGATAAAAAGCATGAACGTTTTTTTCCCCTCTGAAATAAGCTGTATGTTCATGTTAAATATCTTTCTCTCTTTATATGCTGTTCGTAAGCTTACCGTACGTATGACCTTATAACATGGCTCCAAAAAAGAGCGAATCTTTCTTTTGCTATTTGACACCACTTCTAGTTCAAACTATTATATTTCTTTGTTAGCGTCACCTCTAAATGCCATGGCACTGCGCACATACAAGCTTATTTTGGGAGGTTAATAATGGTGCATCTATAAACTAGAATCAACAACTAAGCATATAATCTCAATTAGTTGATGTAAAGTTTGTGCATCGGATAAAAATCACGCCTAAGTCGAATGCTTTTTTTTTTTTTTTTTTTAAATTTTAATTTTTACTGAGAGTTCCAATGCTTTGTCCTAGTGCTATGAGGCTTTATATTTCACATAATTAAGCCACGGTAAGTGGTTTTGTCACACTCGTCTATGAGGCTTTATTTCACATAATTAAGCCACGGTAGTTGTTTTGAGTATTGAGATTTTTCTTTATTTCTCAATGTTTTTCCACTCTTCCAATAGAGCATGAGCATTTTAGTTACTGTCACCTTATATTGTTCAATAGTCACACGGCAATCCATTAAGTTTTCCCCTGTGATTTTAATGGGAAGTACGATTGCATAATTTGGAGAACAAGCTTGAATACAATGGTTGAAACTACCATATTAGTTTTCCATCCTTGTGGAATATATTATAAGAGATGTGAGAAAAGTGATAAATATTATTAATTGTAAAGAGAGTATTTATACAAATTACATGTACAAGAATAATTACGAAAAGATCTATTCTAAATAGAACAATAATCCTAAATTAAAGATAGGAAGATATCAAGGATATTCTAAAAGATATATTCTAGCTAATAAGATATACTCTAACTAATATGGAAAGATATACTCTAGCTAATACGCCCCCGCAAAATTGACGTCCCATCGGCGACAGAGATTTTGGAACGGAGAAGGAGAAACCGCGAGCGAGCGAGGGGCTTGGTGAGGAGATCCGCCAATTGATCAAGGGTGGTGACATAAGATACCTCGATCAAACCTTTAGAGACAAGGTCACGAACAAAATGGAGATCAACAGAAATATGCTTCATACGGGAGTGCTGAACCGGATGCAAGGAGAGCCGAAGAGCGCTCATGTTATCACAACGAATGAGCGGAGCAGTTGCAACTGGAAACCCGAGCTCACCGAAAAGGTGTTGCAACTAGCGAACTTCAGCAGAGGTAGAAGCTAAGGCACGGTACTCAGCCTTCGTGGAAGAACGGGCAACTGCCTTTTGTTTTCAAGAGGACCAAGAGATGGGATTGGAACCAATAAATATATAATATACGCAGTAGTGGACGTGCCATGAACCGCATCACCAACCCAATCGGCATCACTGAACGCGGTGAGGGATAAAGAACTCGTACGATGAAGAAGTATGCCATGCGAAACTGTGCCTTTTAGATACCGAAGGACACGTTTCAACGCAGCCCAATTGGCTGAATCCGGGGCAGACATCCTTTGGGCAAGTCGGTTAACCGATAAGGCAATATTCGGCCGAGTTAAAGTGATGTATTGAAGGCCTCCAATAATTTGGCGATATGCGGTAGCGTCCACATCAGACGAAGAGGAAGAAGATGGAGGATTGGAGGTCATTGGTGTTGCAAGAGGTTTAACACCATCCATTTTGTGACGAGCCAAAAGGTCAAGTATGTATTTGTGTTGAGAAATAAATAAACCCTCACAACAATGACATATCTCAATCCCCAAGAAGTACATAAGTGCCCCCATATCCTTAACGGTAAAATGAGCGCTAAGCCATGAACTAACCGAGGAAATCAGAGAAGGACACGAACCAGTGACGATAATGTCATCCACATAGACAAGCACATAAACTTGAATATGCGCCCGAATGAGAATAAAGAGAGAAGTGTCGGATTTGGATTGAGAAAATCCAAAAGAAGTGAGTGGAGTACTAAGAGCAAGATACCAAGTACGAGGAGCTTGCTTGAGACCATAGATGGATTTGCGCAAGAGGCAAACATGGTTCGGCGCCGATTGATCAACAAGACCAACAAGTTGGCGCATGTAAACTGTGTCAGACAGATCCCCATGTAAGAATGCGTTGATAACATCTAGTTGGCGCAAGGTCCAGCCATGCATAGTTGCAAGTGAGAGAAGAGTCTGAATTGTAACAGGCTTAACAACGGGACTGAAGATTTCTTTGTAGTCAAGACCTTGATGTTGATTGAAACCTTTGGCAACAAGGCGAGCTTTGTACTTGTCGATTGACCCATCCGGGTGCCTCTTGATACGAAAGACCCATTTAGAGCCAATAATGTTGCAACCACGTGGAGAAGGAACAAGTGTCCAAGTGCCATGATTAGTCAATGCTGTGATTTATTCAGTCATGGAAGCACGCCAAGCTCGATCAGATAACGCCTTGGACGCACAAGTGGGAGCTATTGGACAATCAATAGGATGCTTTTTTGCAAGGTGGACCTGCTTCGGCTTAAAGACATTATTTCACGAACGAGTAATCATAGAATGAGCTCTGTTAGAGGGAGGATGAGAATTCACAGTTGCAACAAGAACCTGTTCTCAAGGAGCAGCCTCAGCGGGTGAAGGAGGTGCAACAACAATAGGAGTTGCAACATCAATGACTGATTGTGCAGCGGGCAGGGGAGTTGCAACATCAACATGAGTTGCAACATCAGCAGGAACTGACGGTGCAGCATGCAATGGCTGTTGCAAGAGAGGTGGCATCAGGATAACCGAGACTCCAAAGAAAGTATCTGAGGAGTAGTTGCAACAGTTGGCGAAGGAGAAATCCGCAGAAAAACTGATTCCATAAACCGAACATGTTGAAAGATGTATAAATGCTCCGTGGTGAGATCAATACACTTATATGTCGCTTGAGAAGTTGAATACCCTACAAGAAGGCATGCCCTAGAAGAAGGAAGTAGTTTGTTCGAAACATAGGCCCAAAGGTGAGGATGACAAAGGCAACCAAAAGTCCTAAGGCGAAGATAGTTCGGAGGACGACCAAAAAGGGCCTCAAGTAGTGACTTGTTCTTGAGAATGGGAGTAGGAAGCCGATTCGAGAGATAGACAGTGGCAGCAAAGGCATAGGCCCAATAAGGTGAACGCAAGTTAGCACAAGTGAGAAGCGCTCGTCCCATAGTTGCAACTGTGCGATGACGACGTTCACTTGTACCATTTTGCTGCGGAGTGTGAGGTGTCGTAGTAAGCCAACTGATTCCATAAGTAAAAAATAGCGTCGCAAGGCCGAAAATTCCCCACCATTATCCGAGTAAAAATTAAGGATGGAGCAGCCAAATTGTTTTTCCACAAGGGATCTAAACTCCACAAAAACACAGAAGACATCGAATTTCGCAACTAGAGGAAACAACCAGCAATACTTAACGTAATGATCAACAAGAATCAAATAATACTTATAACCATCCAAAGAAAGAGAAGGTGCAGGACCCCACACATCACCATACACAAATTGTAAAACTCGATCAGAAACAAGTGAAGTATTGTGAAAAATAAGCTACTGGCTTTTATTAAGTAAACAAGAGTTGCAACTGTCAATATCCAAAGTTTTCGGTGTACATGGTAAACCAAAGTTGCGAATAACTAGAGAACTAATTCGAGAGGAGGGGTGACCCAAACGATCATGCCAGCAATCTCGAGTGACTCGTTTACCAACAAAAGCATTGGCAGGAGGACGCAACGTGCGAGGATGCTGAACCCTATAAACACCATCAATGCAAGGTCCCGGAATTAAGCTAGGACCTGTTCTGCGATCCTTAACCACAAAGTGAGAGGGATGAAACACAATATAAATACCATTTGCCTTTGTAAACTGATGCACAGATAGAAGATTACATCGAGACTTTGGAACACATAAGATATTATCAAGAAGAAGCTCACGAGCACCACATAAAACACGAGAAGAAACAGTATGAGTAATAGGCAAACCTGAGCCACCAACAGTTGCAACTTGATCTGGACCATCATACTCCGAGTGAATGGACAAATTCTGAAGATAAAGCGTGAGGTTGTGGGATGCACCGAAGTCCACCAGCCAGCCCGTGTTAGGGGGCTTGTCCGATGGAGGAGAAGCGGTATAATGAGCACTGGGGGACCATAACGGCGACAAGTGCATGCACCGTGGCCCAGGATATTGCAAAGCTGATATACAATCTGTGAACGATGTTGTACAGAAGGAGATAGGGCTGATTCTGGAAATGAATAGGATGCGAACGTGGATCAGCAGAGCCACGCTGATGGTTGTTGGAGAACACTCTTCCACTAGTGTTGTTGTTGCGTCCTCGTCCGTGAGAGTTTTATCGAGAGTTGCGTGGGGAGGAGGCAGCCATGTTCGCAGTTGCAACTAGAGACGCGTTATCAGAATCCAAACGACGCAAATAACTCTCATGACTTACCAACAAGTCATGGAGTTCAGCAAAGTGGATCAGGTTTTCTCGAGCTCGGATGGATCCAGCAATATCTCGATAGTTGGAACCGAGACCATTCAAAATGTAGAGAGTAAGATCATCATCCTTAAGTGGTCCATCAATGATAGCAATCTCGTCCGCCTTGGATTTGATGACTTGAAGATAATCCAAGACGGATTTGGTGCCCAACTTTAGCGTGTCGAGATCATCCTTGAGTTGCATAACTCTAGATCGAGAGCGATTTGCATAAATACGCTGAAGTTCACGCCATGCATGAGCGGAGGAGTCACAGTTGGAGATAAGCGTAGAAATCTCCGGGGTGATAGAGCCGAAGTGGATTAGGGAATCCTGACGAAGTCATAACATGTGTGCAACTATGGACTCGGGATCGGTGCCAGAAGGCGGACACTGAGTTGTCCCATCGAGAAAGCCAAATAGGCCATACCCAAACAGTAGATGGCGAACTTGAGATCGCCATGATGGAAAATTTAGACCGGTGAGACGAAGCGACAGATGGTGATGGGCGTTGATCAGAATAGGGGAGTCACCGCCAAGCATACCATTGCCAGTGGACGACATCATAGAGAACCGACGCGTCGAAGAAACATTCGAAGACGCAACACCACTAGGGGCGGTGACGGAAATAGGGTGGCCGGAGTCCTTTGGTGGGCTTGACATTGGATCGAAATTTCTCGTTAGAGGTAAAGCTAAGCTGATACCATATAACAGATATGAGAAAAGTGATAAATATTATTAATTGTAAAGAGAGTATTTTTACAATTACATGTACAAGAATAGTTACGGAAAGATCTATTCTAAATACAACAATAATCCTAAATTAAAGATATGAAGATATTAATGATATTTTAAAAGATATACTCTAGCTAATAAGATATACTCTAACTAATATACATAGCCTAAGTAGCAAAATTAGAGGTTTGTCGGTGGTATCTCTTTACTATCACTTGTTACAATATCATCATTGTTGATCTTTTGTTTTCAAAGTTTTCACCGAAATACTCAATCACTTGTTTTACTTACTCAAAGAGTGAGATTTCAGTGTTTTATAACTCTTGTTTTTCATTAAAGCATGCTTTCGAGTCTTGTCTCGTATGAAAATACCGTATTGAAATTTCGTTTTAAGTTATTTACTCAATTTTGTTTAGTGGGTCTTGTGTTAAACTGCAACTGAATCTAAAACACTAATCTAAATATATACAAGAAAGCAACGAGATAGGAAATTTAATGTGATTCAATAATCAATAGCCATAATCCAGTTGAAACTAATTACAATGTTTGCTGGAATTAAATCGCACAAAACATCTCTCGTGCTTGCATCGCCACAAGATCATCTATGTCTCTATGACTTCGCTTCTCATTTGTTTGACACAAAGCTCATGTATGTGCGGATGTAGCTCTTTTGCTCGACTTTTCATCGTGTTTTATGTGAATTAATATTTTTCAGATATGATTTCTGGATATTTTATTCATATACCGGCACATTTGGATGGCCGGTCAATGTCGGATACCGATACTCTCCGGATACGTATCGGATGCACCACGTGGCGTATCCTGCATTAAAATTAATTAAAAAGATAGATACACGTATTGAATACGCTGTGAAGAGCATCCGAGGATTATCCTATACATATCAGCAATTTATAAGAGTAGTGTGGTTGTTTTTTTAAACTAAAAAATGCCCAACAGGAACCAAATTGCAATATCTTTTCAAAAAATTAAATATAAAATCGTGAAAACCCTCTATTTCAATCCAAAATAAAAACAACACACAAAACTTTGATATGCTTCATAATAGTATGTGACTAATGATTGTGCAAGTGATTAGATATAATATTATTTGATATTTTTATTTAAATTATATCCTTATATATAATTATTAATATTAAATATTTGACGTATCGCGTACGTATCATTTCTTATAAATTTAATAAAATTGGATCCACGTATCGTATCTGGCGGATATCGATACTCGTATCCGTATCCGTGCAGCCTAGGCCCCAATAGAGGCTATCAATAAAATAACGTGGGTTTATATCTGTGTTTTGAAACCCGGACCAGACCGATCGGTCCAATTGGTTCGACCGGTGCCTTGTTCGATCCGGTTCTACACCAAAACTTAGATGATAGTTTCCAGCGAGCCGACCGAAAAAAAATTTTGGTCGGACCGGTTGACCAGGTGAACTAGTTCGGCCTACGAACTGGTCTGCATTTTTTTTTGCTCTTGGTCAATTGCAAACCAGCCTCCCTGTTTTTTTGCTAATTGCACTCGTGCCTCAAAAATTCAAAAAAAATGAAGAAAAAAATGCAAAACTTTGAAAAGCCATAACTTTGCGTAGAAGCGTCTGTTTTGGACGCATTTTTTTTATTTGGGTTATCTCGATGAGATCTATCCACCGAAAACCGCCTATGGCGGTTTGGACCAACAAATTTTCAAAAAACAAATGTTGTCTTTCATACTTAATTTGATTTTGAAGCGAAACAAGCATGCATTCTAGAATTTCAGGCCTAGTTATTATCAAGTGACGTTGTTCTTGTCTTGAATTTCGTGATACGGTTAGTCAATATTAAAAAAACAAAATAATCTTTTAGCTTGTATTAAATATATGGTTTGTTGGATTATTTATTAGATTGTTGGATAGCTCAATGGTTCCCACTACTTTCCAAGAACTTGTTTTGTTGCAACTGCTCCGACCTGTTGACCCGCTACCCAGTAGTCTCACAGGTTCTATGACCGGGCTGGGTCTAAAAACACTGGTTTATATCATATTTGGATGGCAAATGGGAACTGAAGGGAGACTTGAATAATGTGGGCCAGGTGGAGCATATTCTCACATTAATTATCACACCTCCCCCCCAAGATTATTTAATCCACACCAACCACCCCACGAAATACCTACACTGCCCTTGCTTTACCAAAATACCAAATTCTGAAGGAGTCAACTTAATGGCATGTTGGATATTTTCGGGTGTTTTATGTTAATTTATATAAGCCACCAAACGTGCTATTAATTCGTTATTTATCTATTAATCAAGATTTTATTTAATGTGGGTTTTGGCCTCATTAGGCATCCAAATGTGTCGTAGAACTTCTATATATATAAAGAGAGAATCCTAGATCTAAGTTATGTAGGATTTAAATGCAGTCTCATGTTTACATTACTTGACCTCCATACCTCCATCAACCTCCATGGCTATAATTACAATATTATAACTGCACCAAATTACATTAAATAAGAGAGAAGACAACAATATTTTTCTTTGTTTTGTTATAATTAAAACTCAACCGAAAAAAGGACGCTCTTGCGAAAAAAGAGCAAGGTGGCAACTCCTGAAGACCATTCCAATTGGACACCGCCGAGCGTTCACGCTCATCCCCCCCCCCCCCCCCCCAAGGGTCCGATAGCACTGTGCTACCAATGAACACTCGATGCTAGGGGTACATGATACTAACGAACAAGGACCGCAAAAACGACCGCGACAAATCTATGAATTTCACACGAAAGAAACAACGAGAAGAGGATGAATCAAACCCCAACTCCTAAGATGAATCAACACTACGCCAGCAAGGTAAAGCCATTGGACGTTCGTATCGAAGATGGAAAAATACTGCGATCTACTGGAAATTAGGGGTTTTGAACGCACAACCAATGATCCACTCATAAGTTAAGAGCCTGATGAGGAGATCGACAACATGATGCGCGCATAGTGGAAGGACGCTGTAACACCCGAAACAAAAGTTATTTTTATTTAAAGATGTATAAATTCATAATAACACATGAACCAATTCCTAATATTCTTGGCCTTATATCAACTACTGAACAAACCAGCTTTTATAACAAGTTTATTTATGGGAGAATTGTTAAAAATGCCCAATAAATTTGAAAATTGTTGTTGCCCTGTAAGAAAATAATTTATTTTTTTGCCCGGTAGATTAGGATTTTCTGCTAAAAATGCCCAATGGGCTCAAGTTTGGGCTTTTTGCCTACGTGGCAGCCAACTGTATGCTTAGGTGGGCAAAATCAATTTTTTTCTCTTGATTTTACTCCAAATCTTTTTAAGTTATTATATTTATACCCCCATAATTTTATAGTTATCATTTCTTTTATTTATAAGAAAATCAAATTTAACATCTTAAGAGGAACTTAACCTTTTTAATTGATGAAACCTTAAATTTTTACTAATTAACAAAAAAACCCCAAAAAATCTAATTATATAATACATTAGTTTACATATTGAAACTTATGTAGTATGATTTCAATTAAGTTAAACTTAAAATTATTCAATTATAAAAATTCTTTTTTTTTTAATTACTAAAAGAATAACAAAAAAAGAAAAAAAATTATGTTTTAATTATTCATCTTTTCCCCATCTCTCCGACCACACCCCCGTCATCACCATCAATGCCCGCCGCCACCACCAAAGAACACGCCAATTTTGAAGCTCAGACCTCGCCATCTTCTTATACACCTCCACCCGAGGAATTTCCACTAGTCGCCGTCGATTTCGAATCCTCCGATTTAAACACAATAAAACCACCTCGATTTATTTGTGCCGAGGACTATGGTTATGGTGGGCCAAGATCGTGAAATTGGTGAGTAGGTGGAGAAGAATGGTGGAGGCGGAAATTTGGACGACCAGATCGGGGATCGAGACGAAGGATTTCTAAGGGGCGGGGCTGAGAGGAGGTGTCAATGGTGGTGGTGGATTTCGTGTTTGGGGTGGTGGCGGCGGGTTAGTTTTTCTGGGTATGGGTTGAAACGGGTTTGTGAAGAAGAAGACCATTTTTTTTTGTTTTTTCACAAATAAGAATATTTATTTTCTTATGTTTTAAAAATTTATATTAATAAAAAACCTTTAATTATCATTCACTTACAAAATAATTTAACGTGAACTTAACTAGATTAGTAACTCAATGTAATTGAATATCTTTCTTTTTGTTATTTTGTTTATAAGTGTAAACAAAATAATTTTATCATGAATTGAAATTATACTAATTCAGATTTGAACTAATATAAATAGCTGAAGCTTTTCTTTCTTCATTGTTTTTGTTATTTTGATAATTAGCACAAAATTATGAGGTGTTATTTTGTTATTTGAAGAGATTAAGACTATTTTCTAGATTTACTAGAAAATAAATCAATTTAATTAAAATATAATTTATTTTTGTAAAGTTTTAAATATTAAAAAAATTGTATATTGGTGTAAAACCTAATTCTGGGTGCATTATATTAATTATATAAAATTTGAGGGGTAATTTTGTTAATGAAAATATATTTGGGGTTAATTGATAATTAAATATAACACAATAATAATTAATTTTGTCCACATAAGGGTACAGTTGGTTGCCACGTAGGCAAAAAGCACGAACTTAGTCCATTGGGCAATTTTAGCAGAAAAATTCTAATCTACCGGGCAAAAAAATAAGTTATTTTCTAACAGAGCAATAGCCAACAATTTACAAACTTATTGGGCATTTTTAATTATCTATCACATAAAGTGTATGCAAATCACTACTGGTGCGTGGTTAAATTTTGTAGGTCTAGATTTGATTAGACAATAATAATAATCCCCATTATTTATAAGTTTGGTCAAATAAAAGATAACAACCTCCAATCTCCATTTATTCCACCAGTCACCATTCCTTTGCATATATATATTAGTCACACAAGGCTGCATGTAACACATCATAACATATATACGTGGCAAAGGTGGGAAGAACAAAACCTTTAGGATAACTCATATTGTAAGAAGACACAAGATGATCATCACAGTCATACAAACAAGATTGACAAAAGAAGATTGATGTGCAGCAGTTGAAGACTGATAATGGCTTGTAGCTGTTAAAGTGTGATGATAACTTGCAACTCTACAAGTGTAAGAAGACACATGCTGATCATCACACTCATGTGAATAACAGCAAGACATTCCAACATCCCTCAGCATGGAAGAAGCCACATGATCGACATAAGAGAGTGGAAACTGACAGCAAAGTTAGAAGAACTTTAACTTCATCTTTTGGATTAGTTTAATGATTTGCAGATCGCATTGTTGTTCTTAGTTGTTATTGTCTGATTGTAATGTATAAATATAGGATCATGTAACTCACTTAATATGTAAGAAAAACGTTTTCTCTTCAATACATTGAAAGCTTTGAATCCTTCTTTTACTGTTATATTCAAATATCAAAGTTCAGTTATACAATGCATCCAAGTTCATTATTTGAAATGGTATCAGAGCAATGATTTAATCATTAGCTCAGGTATAGATCCAAAACACACTTCCGCTACCACTTGTTTTATACACCATTACCTGTTAAGAATCCATGACAAATCCAATGGATTCATCCACAGTTTCTGCACCACAGGTGGAGAAACAAAACACTGCAACACAAGATGATCATTTTGATCCATTCTTTGTGCATCATGCTGAAAATACAGCAAACTCTCTGGTGAGTCAGAAACTCACAATACAAAATTATCATCGCTGGAGTAGAGCCATGTATGTGGCATTACTTGCAAAGAATAAAGTTGGATTCATTGATGGTACCTATCCAGAACCAGCAGCTACTGATCCATCATATACAAAATGGATGCGCTGCAACTACACTGTCTTAGGATGGATTTCTGCCAGCATTTCTGATGAGTTAGGAGATCCAACTATGTTCTCTGACTCTGCATTTCAGGTATGGAAAGACATAAAAAGGAAATTCTCCAGATCCAGTAATAATCATATATATATGCTTGAACAACAACTTGCTAACACCAAACAAGAATGAGCTGCAATTTCTTTATATTTTTCAAAATTAAAGTCAATATGGGATGAGATAAACCAATATGAAGTTCCATGTGTTTGTACCAATTCTGAATGTGGTGCAATGGCTATGTTAATCAAAAAGAATGAACACAAGAAAGTAATGAAACTTTTGATGGGATTGGATGACTCTTTCTCTTTAGTCAGAAATCAAATATTGTTGAGGGATCCTCTCCCCTTGTTAGATGATGTGTTTGGTCTGGTGCTGCAAGAGGAATCAAATAGAGAGCTATCAAACTTTCACCACACACCTATTGACACAGCTGCCATGGCAGTCAAAACACAAATCAACCAACAGAACAAATCACAAGCTACTGTGATGGCTGGAAACTTTCAAAGGCAAAAGCTATGGAACAAATTCAGTACTGGTAAGAACAGACCACCCTATGCCAAGTGTGGAAAAACAAATCACACAATTGATAACTGCTATGAAGTATATGGATATCCTCCATGCCACAAATACTCTAAGTTCAAACCTGCTGTTAATCAAGGTGTCAGACAATTTTCTGGTAATGTGAATCAGCTAACTCAAGGCAGTTCAAGTTCAGGACATGGTTCTGTTCCCATATCACAAGAACAGTTTCAGCATTTGTGTAATCTCTTTCAAGGTAACACAAGCTTAGTCAATCAGGTTAATAATCAACCACCAAACAATTTGGTAACAGAACAATCAGGTAAAACAGTAAAATCCATATCTTTATCTACTGTTTTATCAAATTTTGAACCACTCTCATTGAGTCATTTTCTTAATTCTTCCAATTGGATTCTGGATTCAGGAGCTTCAGATCACATAGTTTGTGGTCCAAAGCTACTTGATTCATATGTCATAACACATGATTCATATGTTAAATTACCAAATAACAAGACTGCATCAATTAATATGATAGGAACTGTGAAGTATAACAAAGATCTAATTCTTACACATGTTCTTTGTGTACCATCTTTTTCTTTCAATCTCATGTCTGTTAGCAAAATCATTAAACAGTGTACATGCTCACTCATTTTCTGGTCCAATCTATGTGTTATACAAGACATCAAGAACTGGAGAATGATTGGGATGGCTGAGGAAGTAAATGGCATGTACTATATGAAGAGAGATGAAGGATCTTATAACCTAAGTAGTCATTTAGGTGCAGCTGCTGTTAATTCCTTTATTTCATCTTCTGCGTTGTGGCATAATCGACTAGGACATCCATCTGATATTAGATTGTCTTTGCTTCATTCTACAAATGAAAAGTTTCCATTGAAGTTTGATAAAATAGTATGTGATACATGTCACCTGTCAAAACAAACCAGAGTACCTTTCCTTCTTAATCCTCATAAAAGTGATTTCATCTTTGATTTAATTCATGTTGACATCTGGGGACCTTACAGTGTTGCATCATTGAATGGATCACACTACTTTCTCACCATAGTAGATGATCATAGTAGATTCACATGGACATTTCTCATGAAAAACAAAGGAGAAACCAGACATATACTACTCAATTTCTGCAAATACATTGACACTCAATTTGATAAACAAATCAAAATCATCAGATCAGATCAAGGTCAGGAATTTAATATGCCTGAATTCTATAATACAAGAGGCATTATACATCAGCAAACTTGTACCTACACACCACAACAAAACTCAGTAGCTGAAAGAAAGCACAGACATTTGCTGAATGTTGCAAGATCACTGCGCATTCAAGCTAACTTGCCTCTATCATTATGGGGAGATTGTGTTGTCACAACTGCCTATCTGATAAACAGAACACCTACACCATTGTTAAATAATCTTACACCATTTTATCACTTACACTCAAAACATCCTCAATATCAACACTTAAGGACTTTTGGATGTTTGTGTTATGCAACTGCCTTACCAAAACCACATAACAAAATGCTTGCAAGAGCTGCAAAATGCATATTCATAGGATATACAGCACATATCAAAGGCTATAAGTTGTATAATTTACAAACTAAACATGTTTTTATATCAAGAGATGTCGTCTTTTATGAGGAAATCTTCCCATATTCTTCAATCCCTCAAACTACTTCAACTGAAATTGACTACATTTTTCCTAAATCCTCCTCTCTTGATTATAATCCAACTTATGATGTTCATGCTACACATATTTCTCATGAGAATGAACCCCATGATCAGATTCCTCCTCCACAAGAAACATCTCCCCTCACTGATAATCAATCACCTCCATCTCCAGAAATTCAATTACCAAACATATCTGATCATGTTTCTAATCCTACTCATGAGATTACTGAGCCTATAAGATCTACAAGGGTTAAACAAGTGCCTATACATCTCCAAGACTATCAGTGCAAGCAAGTTACATCTCTCAGTCATCACAATCAGTCTCAAGTTCTTGCTGCCAACTCAGGTACTGCTCATCCTTTACAGTTTTGTCTTCATCATTTCTCTCATTCTTATCTCAATTTTATATTATATGTTTCGTCACACACTGAGCTTACTTCCTATAAGCAAGCTAAGCTTGATCCTTTGTGGAGAGAAGCCATGAATGCTGAACTTCGTGCCCTGAATGAGAATAATACTTGGTCTTTGGTTCCATTACCTCCTGGAAAAACAGCAATTGGTTCTAAATGGGTATATAAAATCAAGTATACTTCTACTGGTGAAATTGAAAGACACAAGGCTAGATTAGTAGCCAAAGGTTATAACCAGACAGAAGGCTGGGATTTCTTTGAGACCTTTTCTCCAGTAGCAAAGATTACCACTGTTAGATGTCTCCTGGCTTATGCAGCAGCTCACAATTGGCATCTTTCACAACTTGATGTGAATAGTGCTTTTCTTTATGGAGATCTGCAAGAAGATGTTTATATGGAGCCACCTCCTGGACTTGCTACTAAGGGGGAGAAGGTTTATTGTCACTTGCACAAGTCTCTTTATGGACTTAAGCAAGCATTCAGATAATGGAATCACAAGTTGACTTATGTGATCTCAACTCAAGGATTCATTCAGTCACATGCTGATCATTCTTTGTTTCTCAAACATTCTAATGGCCACACTACTGCAATCCTAGTGTATGTAGATGACATTATAATTGGTGGAAACAACAAAGAAGAAATAGATAGATTAAAGGAATATCTGCAAGTTCACTTCAAATTAAAAGACTTGGGAGTACTGAAATACTTCTTAGGACTTGAATTTGCAAGAAACAAGAAAGGGATATCTGTGAATCAAAGGAAGTATGCTTTGGAAATAATAAAGGACTGTGGACTTCTTGGAACAAAACCAGCAAATACTCCAATGGAACAAAATGTAAAAGTATCTCAATCAGGGGGAGATCATACCGACTCTACTGCATTTAGAAGATTGATTGGCAGACTGTTATATCTGGCTGTAACTAGACCAGATATATCATATGCTGTTCAAACACTCAGTCAGCATATGGCAGATCCCAAACTTCAACATATGGAGGGAGCATTGAGAGCGGTGAAATATTTGAAGAAAGCACCAGGGCTAGGCTTATTTTTTCCAAGTGATAACAAAGTACACATCAAAGCATATTGTGATGCTGATTGGGGATCATGTATTGACACCAGAAGATCTATCACATGATATTGTGTGTTCTTAGGTGATGCTTTAGTATCTTGGAAGTCTAAGAAGCAACAGACAGTCTCAAAATCATCAGCTGAAGCTGAATATAGAGCTCTAGCATCAACTATGTGTGAGATAATTTGGTTAAAACAGTTGATGAATGATTTTGGATGTAAGCATGAGCAACCGGGATTAATATATTGTGACAATCAAGCTGCAATTCATATTGCAACCAATCCAGTGTTTCATGAAAGGACCAAACACATAGAAATCGATTGTCATGTTACTAGGGATAAGTTGCAGCAAGGAATAATTAAACTATTTCATGTATCCACTGAAAACCAGCTAGCTGATGTTCTTACAAAAGGATTGAATGCTAAGAGATTTGAAATGCTGATCAACAAGATGGGAATGTATGATATACATTCTCACCTTGAGGGGGAGTGTAAGAAGACACAAGATGATCATCACAGTCATACAAACAAGATTGACAAAGGAAGATTGATGTGCAGTAGTTGAAGACTGATAATGGCTTGTAGCTGTTAAAGTGTGATGATAACTTGCAACTCCACAAGTGTAAGACGCCACATGCTGATCATCACACTCATGTGAATAACAGCAAGACATTCCAACATCCCTCAGCATGGAAGAAGCCACATGATCGACATAAGAGAGTGGAAACTGACAGCAAAGTTAGAAGAACTTTAACTTCATCTTTTGGATTGGTTTAATGAATTGCAGATCGCATTGTTGTTCTTAGTTGTTATTGTCTGATTGTAATATAGGATTATGTAACTCACTTAATATGTAAGAAAAACGTTTTCTCTTCAATACATTGAAAGCTTTGAATCCTTCTTTTACTGTTATATTCAAATATCAAAGTTCAGTTATACAATGCATCCAAGTTCATTATTTGAAACATATTCTGCTCATTCCATCACATATTCTTTATTTAAATCCATACATGTAGTAGACAGAAATGAAAAGAGACAACAAACTCTTTGGTCTCGCAGGAGGCTATTGTCGGGACTTTATTTTAATCCGAGCTCGTAATTAAGTTTGATGACAGTTAAGTCTTCATTCCTGTTAATTAGTGAATTAAAACTGGAAATTTAACATTTTAAACTACGACTAATGGTGCTTGGTTCTTAGTTGCCAAAAATATGTAAAGGATCATATGTTAAGATAACAACTAATGTTAGTGAATAGATTAGTCAGGATTATAGGGTGCTAAGTAAAGTAACTCCTCTATTCTTGTAAACGAATTCGAACAGTAGACTAGAATCAAACCTCAGCTATTTTATATGCATTAACATGGACACAACCAATATGGGTCATATTATAATTACATGTGTTATTAACATACTCTATCAAATTTGTTGATTTAAATGTTTGAAGGATTCTTAACCCGTTGCTAGCAATCAAACCTTTGAGTTGTATAAGCCCGCCAAACTCATTCAAGTATAATTTATAGGGATAATTACAGCTACACCCCTTGAGGTTTGGTGTAATTACAAAGACCTCCCCTGAGGTTTGAGTAATTACAATGACCTCCCCTCAATTGTAAGGGATGGTTACAATTACACCCCCTAAGGTTTGGTGTAATTACAAAGACCTCCCCTGAGGTTTGAGTAATTACAATGACCTCCCCTCAATTGTAAGAGATGGTTACAATTACACCCCCTGAAGTTTGGTGTAATTACAAAGACCTCCCCTCAGGTTTCAAATAAATTTTAAATATAATATAAATAAAAAAAATACCAAAACATTTATTAAAAATAATTTTATTTTGCTTTCGGTATTTTGGAAAAAAATATAGTTTTTTTTCTTGATAATTTTTTTTTGTGTATTTTTGACTTATTTTGTTGTTTATTTTTTTAATAATTTTAAAAAAATGATATTTTTGATTTTTTCATTAAATCATCTATTTTATATTATATTTAAAATTTATTTATATTTAGAAAATAAAAATTGTTAAAATTATTAAAAAAAAACATTTTAGCATTTTTTAAAATTATTAAAAAAATAAACAACAAAATAAGTCAAAAATACACAAAAAAAAATTATCAAGAAAAAAAAACTAAATTTTTTTTCCAAAATACCGAAAGCAAAATAAAATTATTTTTAATAATTTTTTTAGTATTTTTGTTATTTATATTATATTTAAAATTTATTTGAAACCTGAGGGGAGGTCTTTGTAATTACACCAAACTTCAGGGGGTGTAATTGTAACCATCCCTTACAATTGAGGGGAGGTCATTGTAATTACTCAAACCTCAGGGGAGGTCTTTGTAATTACACCAAACCTTAGGGGGTGTAATTGTAACCATCCCTTACAATTGAGGGGAGGTTATTGTAATTACTCAAACCTCAGGGGAGGTCTTTGTAATTACACCAAACCTCAAGGGGTGTAGCTGTAATTATCCCTAATTTATATTAAGTTAATTTGTTCGAATGTTGTCGAGCAAGTATAATAATGTCCATATTATTTGTCTTACACTTGGGGTGAACTGAGCAAACCGTGTGGGGATTAAGTTTACAAATAAAGTGTTGATTTTGGTATCGAGTAGATAGGTTGGGTATAAACAGGACATAAATATTGTTTTACTGCTCGAGTGCAGGCGTATGTAGTGATTAATTAAGCCAATTCGTTAATTGGTGGTTTTAATTACTAAATCTTCAATTAAAATATGTTTCTCATAATTCCATCCCGTTCGTAACTTGTCTGACTGTAACAGAATGTTCGTAACTTGTCTGACTGTAACATAATGATAATGGATCATTAGATATACGGTTAATGGGCAAAAACATGTAAACTAACTAGACTTACACTACAACAAAATGCAGCAATTGCATGGAAAAAATTCCATGCAATTGGGTACATTTTCCATGCAATTGATCAATTGCATGGAAAAAATCCAATGCGAAAATCCCATGCAAATTGGTGTCCCGGCAAGAGAATTGCATCGGAAAATTCCGATGCAATAGGTGGCTGCATGGAAATTGCAGAGCTGCATAGAAATTTTCGCATGCAAAAGGTTCTGCATCGAAAAAATCGGATGCAAAAAAGCCCTGCATCGAAAAATTCCCATGCAGAAAAAGGCTGCATCAGAAATTTTCACTGCATAACACAACACCGGAAGTGTTACGTGGCGGGTGTAGGGAGGTTCGGTAAAAAGGTGTTGCATCCGAAATTTCCGATGCAAAGATTAAATCATTTAATCTTTGCATCCGAAATTTCCGATGCAAAGATTTATTAAATCTTTGCATCCGAAATTTCCGATGCAAAGTTTACGAATTTTTTTTAAAAAAAAGTGGCAGAAATTTATCCGCCACTTTTTAAATATTTTTGTTTCGATTAAAATAAATAATTATTTTAAGTATATTCTTTTAAATTTTAACGTAATATCTATACGTATACTTAATATTTTTAAAAAAATTGTTTTTAAAACTTATATTAATAATAAAAATTTGTTGTATTAATATTTATATTTTTCGTATATATATTTATATTTTTCGTATATATACTTATATTTTTTGTATATATATTTATATTTATATATGTTTCTCGTATTTCTATTTATATTTATAATTATGGTATATATATTTTTATTATAAATTTAGAGAAAGGAGAAGTAGAGAGAGAAAGAAGAGAAAAGGGGATGAATGAGAAGTACAGAGAGAAAGAAGAGAGAATTGGATGAATGAGAAGAGAAAGAGGGGTGGGGTATTTATAGGGGGAAGGTTGCAATTTAGCATCCGAAAATTCGGATGCAGGAAATTCTTTGCATGGGAAAATTCTCATGCAAAGGATACTACATAAATTCTTTGCATGGGAAAATTCTCATGCAAAGGACACTGCATAGGAAAATTCCCATGCGAAAGATAATGCACGGGAATATTCCAATGCAGCATCTATTGCATAGGAAATTTCCTATGCAAATACATATTGCATGGGAACTTTCCTATGCGTGAACTATTACTATTTATAAAAAGACCCATACTTATTAAATTTATATTTATATTTTCGACCCCAAAAGTATTTTAAACATTGTTCGTTCCGCATTTTTGACAAATTTTAAATGTAAATATGCCTCATAAGTTTTATTAAAATATTGGTTAAAAAAATGGAGGTTTGATGTCGTTTTCTATCTTTTGCATAATTAGATATTCTACCCCAAATATTTTTTAAACGTCTTTTCATACTCCGATTTTGACAAAATTTTGAAGACCACTTATATTTTTAATAGCATAGCATATGGTAAAAAACAATCGACGAGCGGACTTGATTGACACTCTCTACATGTGAAAATACAATTTTAGTATGATAGAGTATACTTATATAGGGTTTAGGGTTTAGGGTTTAGGGTTGAGGGTTTAGGGTTTAGGGTTTAGAGTTGAAGATCATATAGTGTCATATTGTTTATTTGCGTCTTTCGTTACTCCATTTTTGACGAGATTTGGAATAACACTTCTAATTACTGTTTAGAAAATGTTGGTGAAAGAAAAAGTGGATTTCGAGTTGTTTTGCAACTTTTTACTAATTACATGTTCACCCCGAAATGTTTCTTTGTGTCTTTCGTTACTCCGTTTTTTACGATATTTGAAAGAACACTCCTACTTATGGTTTAAAAGATGTTGGTGGAAGAAAAAGTTAAATTTGAGTTGTTTTCCAACTTTTGAATAATTACATTTACAACCCGAAATGTTTGTTTGCGTCTTTCGTTACTCCGTTTTTTACGATATTTGAAAGAACACTCCTACTTATGGTTTAAAAGATGTTGGTGGAAGAAAAAGTTAAATTTGAGTTGTTTTCCAACTTTTGAATAATTACATTTACAACCCAAAATGTTTGTTTGCGTCTTTCGTTATTCCGTTTTTTACTATAGTTTAAAGAACACTCCTACTTATGGTTTAGAAGACGTTGGTGGAAGAAAAAGTTAAATTTGAGTTGATTTCCAAATTTAGAATAATTATATTTTCAACCCGAATTGTGTAATTCATTTTGTTGTATTTTTTGGCATGGAAATATTTCCATGCAATTGCTATAATTTCCATGCGATTGCTTAATGCATGGGAATATTACCATGTTGTGCTCTCTTGCATGGGAATTTTTCGATGCAATTGCTATAATTTCCATGCAATTGTTCTATGCATGGAAATTTTTCCATACCAATATCTCTTGCATCGCAATTTTGGGATTCATTATTACGATTTCTACAAGGACCACGTAGAGAGTGACCCACCTTTTCGTAGGAAGGGGGACCATCCAATGAAATGTCATGTTGATCGCCTCCCTAATGTCGATTTTGAAGAAGGAAGGGGGACCATCCAATGGGCTGGAACGAAGCACAACTGGTGTCGTAGGAGTATATTTTGGGAGCTCCCTTACTGGTCAACAAACTTGATACGTCATAACCTTGATGTGATGCATTGCGAGAAGAACTTCTTCGATAACATAAAGAATACGGTCATGGATGACCCAGAAAAGACAAAGGACAACATGAATGCGCGTCTGGATTTGCGAGAGTATACCAACCGAAGTGAATTATTTTTAGTGAAGGGATCGGATGGACGCACTCATAAACCTCATGCAATATATTGTCTAACAAAGGATCAAAAGAGGCAAGTGTGCGAATGGTTGTGCAGTTTGAAGTTTCCCGACGGTTATGCTTCTGATATTGGTCGATGTGTTCAGATGCATAATCTAAAAGTTACAGGAATGAAAAGTCACGACTGTCATGTGTTTATGCAAAGACTAATTTCTATTGCTTTCAGAGACTTCTTACCAGATGATGTATGGGGTGCACTAGTAGAGGTCAGCAACTTTTTTAGGGCATTGTGCACAACTACCATTCGCAAAACTGATATGGCTCGCCTAGAGGTTGCAATTGTTGAAACAATGTGTAAACTGGAGCTGATATTTCCACCAGCATTTTTTGACTCGATGGAGCATCTAGCTATTCATCTTCCGTGGGAGGCAAAAATGGGAGGACCGGTGCACTATCGATGGATGTATCCCTTCGAGAGGTATTCAACAACTGAATTTACAGTTATTTACATTGATGCTCATATCGTTCATATCTAATTTTTGGTTTATATTTTCAGGCGTATGTTCGATTTGAAGGGTAGTGTCGGTCACAAGGCGAAGATCGAGGGATCTATTGCTGAAGCGTACCTGACGTTCGAGATGACCAATTTCTGCGATCATTATTTTGAGCATGATTTCGATACACGTCTGGTCCGCCTGGGTAGAAACGAGACAAGAGTTGATCCTAATGATTCTCAACGACTATCCGTCTTTCGAAAGGTCGGTTCGCCAGTAGGACAAGCGTCTCGCATACGGCGGTTAAGCGCAGCCGAGCTAAAGGCTGCTGAGTTGTATATCTTTTTAAATTGCCCAGAGGTTGAACCCTGGATACGGTTAGTGATAAATAATATATAAATGTTTATTAAGTTCTCGTACTAAAATAAATACATTAATTATTTTTCAAATTGTGTTATATCAGTGTTTTCGATGAGGAGATGTCTGTTGGGTTAGTCGATGATGCAATCCATCAAAGACGGAATGATCAATTTGTACAATGGTTCAAAGACATGGTATTCAACAATCGCCACGATTATGATCCGCGTTTGCTAAACCTAGCACTTGGACCAAAGAATCAGGTGATCAGTTGGGAAAATGGCTATGTGGTAAATGGTCTTCGTTTTCACACAGATGGATACGCCGTTGGGAAAAAGACGACGAACAGTGGGGTATGCGTGAAGTGGTGCAGTGACGAGCAAGAAGACACGTATTTTTACGGGACTCTGACCGAAGTCCTAGAGCTAGAATACCAAGACCGGGAATCTATCTTCCTTTTCAAATGCATATGGTATGATACCAGCTCTCGTGGTTTGCGAGTCCACCCGTCATACCGTTTGATCGAGCTTGATCCCACTCGTCGTCTCCCGTCTGGGGAGATCGAACCATTCATTCTAGCAAGTCAAGCGCAACAAGTGTACTATACGCCATATGCATGTCAAAAGAACAGACAAAGAAGGGGATGGTGGGTAGTGATTCACACTCCAACGAGACACGTGGTTGACATGAGTTCTATGACTGATAAAGCGACAGAAGCTCCAGGAGTTCAAGGTCTACCTGAAACGGTATTCCAAGAAGAAAATGTTCTTGTGTCCGGATTGTTCGTTGACTTTACATCATTTAACGTGACAGAGTTAGCAGTGGATGACCAATCTATACCAGTGACAATTGAGGAGGAACCAGTGGCAGTGAGCAGTGGCGAGGATGACGATGACGAGGAGGTTGACGAGGATCATGAAGAGGAGGGGGATGATGACGAGGGAGAAGAGGAGGTGGTAGAAGATAATGACAGTAGCGACCCAGATTATGTTTAGTTCTAATATGTACTTGTATTTCAATATTGAACTTCTCATGTATGGTTTCATTGTATTGTTCGACTATGTCTTAATTTTATGATTTGTTTAATTTTTTGATTTAATAACAACTTAAAACGAAAATACTTGGAATAACAATAGTACCAATAACAATAGTCACAATAACAACAGTGCCAATAAAAATAACATACTTGGAATAAAAATTACAATAACAAACATAACTCATAAGATCCACAATATCTAATCGGCATGAGGTGGGATACTAGGCTGGGGGCTAGAATGTTGAATCTCATCAGTAAGCTGATCTACCAACGTCCGAAAGTGGGCTACTGATTCTGGATCCAAAATGCCAATGACCAAGAAGAATAAAAAGAATCGAAAATCGATAAAACAAAGAGACATCATTGTTGTCGCATTTATATAAACAAAATAAGAGGTCAAGCCCATATAATAGAGGTTAAGCCTCATTTCATTGTACACCAAATAATTCTTCAAGCAGTTGCTCTGCCCTCATTAACGACGACCGATCATTTGCTATCATCCCTTGTATACAATGGTTTTTCTCTTTTCAATTAGTTTATATTACTTAATTAATGTTTGTTATTAGCTTTATTTGTATAAACAATATTATTGTGTTTTTAATTTTTGTAAAATTATTATTACTATGAAGATCTGCAGTATTATTTACAAGTTTAAAAAATACCTTTAGGAAAAGAATTAGTAATATTTATTTTGCCAAAAACATTAAAAATATTGATATTTTAAGTAAATTCATATTCTTAAAATAATAATGTATGTAAACTAATTTAGACATATAACATTAATGTAGAATTATTAGTATGTAGATCGCGTAAATAGATTCAAAATAGATGTACTCATGGATATAACACAATACTCCTACATATATCTCATTTTGGACCCTTTTTCATTATGCTTTTTCATATATCGCTTAAAACACTTTTTTTTTTTTTTTAATCCTGCATCGGATAATTCCGATGCAGAGATATTTTATATCTCTGCATCGGATTGTATCCGATGCAGGGTCCCTTGCATCCGAATTTTCGGATGCAGGGTCACTTGCATCCGAAAATTCGGATGCAGCCTACGTGGCTGCATCCGAATCATCGGATGCAAAGGCTGCATCCGAATTTTCGGATGCAGCCTTTCCGAGCCTAACTTTGCATCCGATTTTTCGGATGCAAAGCCTGCTGTTGCATCCGAATATTGCGATGCAATATAATTGCATCGCAATTTTTTGATTCAAACTATCTTGCATCCGAAAATAAAAATTCGGATGCAAGATTTTCTATGCTATTGCTATGATTTGTTGTAGTGTTATTATGATAGGAAGTTTTGTGTTCGTGGGTGATATTGATGTGTTAGACCCAAAGGATTGTTGATCCGAAATTGTTCGAAGACTCGAATTTTCCACGTATTGAGGTGAGATTAAAATTATATATTTCCTCGCTGGAATGGAATAGAAATTATACGTATTATATCAAAAATGTTTTATTCTGCTAATTATGCAAGCATTTTGTTTCAATGAATATAATAATTGTTTACAAATCATGTGAATTTCAAGGAATGCTCAAGTACTTATTTACAAGTCATGAATTGTCGATGATATTATGGCAATCATATTATATTGAATTATCCCTTGAGAAATCTTAGTCTATGTACTAAGCTTTCTATTTTAAAAGGATGTCAATATTGTACATGAAATTAGCTTCATGGTTGATCAATTCTTAAAGCCACTTTGATGGCTAAATTATTTCCACTAGATGGCATGCCACTTGATGGCTATTGATTGGGTCCCGGCATGGATGTGTGGAGTTCTTTGTATAGCCTAGGGTTATCAGGTAGGTTTCACAATCTAGCGCCGCTTTGAGCAAACTCTATTCTACGTCTGGACGGAGCATTCCAGCATGGTGAATCAGAGTTGAGGCGTGTATCTGGGCACATCCTCGCCTTTTTTCTGGGTCGCTCCTGGAGAGGAGGTATAAGGTCATGAGTCATAAGACCGACGTGTTGTGACGTGATTTATCTAATATGTGTTATGATATGGCATGAAAGTATAAACTTCTCTTGAAAAATATTCTTGTGCAATCATGTTTTCCAAAAAATATATCTTATGATAAAATCCTCATGCATTAAATCTTACTTAGTCATTTTGACTCATTAAGATATTTTCATGTTTCCATTCGAGATTCACAAAAGGAAAGCTTAGATTTCATTATATGGGACAAGCTTAGTCGAATACCTATTGGAGGTAATTGACGACTGATTGGAAATACAATTTTTGGGTTATTAGACTCCGCTCAATGTTGGTTTTGGTTAGCTACAACTTTCAAAGGAGAAGCAAGGGATTCTCTGATGAATTTTGTAGTAGAGGCACTTCGAGCCTAGCATGGTGCTTGGTAAGGGGCGTTACAGACGCGATCCTTATCAAAATACTTGGATGCTCGTGGTCACGTGGATCATAATATGAGCCAATGTGAGTTGAGGAAGGAGAAAGAGAAAGAAAAGGAAACTCTAAATGACATTGAATTTAGAGAAAGCTCGAAAGGTAAGAACCCTCACCCAAGTGTCTGGATTGTAAAAAGGCTAAGAAATAGGAATTTGGCCAGTGGGTTGTGGTCCAACCGAGGAAAGGTAACAGAAATGTGAAAACCCAAAAAATTACATTACCAAACGGTGGGACGAGTTTAGTTGGGAAGAAGGCACCATCTAAAACTCGAGGCAAGTCAAAGTTCGAGTACACGAGACACACCAGAATTCCACCCTGGACAAGAGGTCGAGTTACATGAATTGTGTAGAAAAAGAGTCCTTCCAAGTTACAAGGAAGGCGGACGCAAAAGGAAAGAAAAAGATAAGTCCTACCGGGCATAAGAAACAGAATCAAAGCTATACACATAACAATCCTTTCGCAACATTGATCATTAAGGAAAACAATGAACGCTAGAAGGAAACTCCCATACTTGATTCTGCTATAAATAATAATATCCATACTTTAAAGAGATTGGACTCTACTGATATATCACCTTCATTGAGTCTGAGACAGCAAGTTGCGACGCATCCATTAGCAAAGGAAAGAAACTCTTATCATGAGGTACGTGGAAGTATTCTTTCGCAACGAGGGGTTAATTGCTAGGTGTGTCGAGATCGAGATTCTATTGCACCTATTCGGAAGCCTCTCCAAGATATTACGAATCAATTCAGAGGTAAATTCGATTCACATAATGCGAATACCCCCGACGGCGTGGGAAGTAGAAACCAAAGTTCACAGTGTGCAACGTACGGGAGCACCAAGAATGCGGGTGGCAGCGGACGGCGCTGAGTATTTGGGAATTAAGGAGACAAATGTCGATTATGTTGAAAACACTTAAACATCTAGTTACGATATGGACGAGGTTTCTTATTGAGTACCCGATGTTGCCGTACCACATCCATAATTTCCCCATGAAGATCATTTCATAGAATTGCCACGGTGCGGGGGATGTATAGTTTAGAAGAACTTTTGTGAGCTAGTTTGGGATCACAAATCGATTGTTTTATTTATTTTAGGGAAGTTAGTTAGCACCGACCATACCAGGAAGATCCTACCTAGACTTGGGTTCTCTAAGTTCATTATGGCTCCAACAAACGAAATGGAAAGGGGTATTGAGATGCTTTGGAATGAGGATGAAGTGGAGGTGGAGATAAAAACATCGAGGACTAGGCAATTCATGCTCTCATTCGGCCTGATTCACCTGATATGTGGAAATTTTACGGTGTTTATGCACGACCTCATAGGGCTAATAAAGTTCGGGCTTTCCATGGCTTAGTGAGAGTAGCAGAGGAAGATGACATACCTTGGCTTGTCACGGGAAACTTCAACAAAATAGGATTCTCACATGATAAAGAAGGTAGACGCATGACATCTCTGAACCGCTTGCAGTTCTTCAATAATTACATGAACATATGTGGTCTTATCAACTTGAGTTTTCGCGGTCCGTCCTTCACTTGGATGAATAAAAAGAGTAGTGGAGTCCTTATCAAAGAGCGCATTGATCTTGCGATAGCGAACCAAGGTTGGATAGACTAGTTCTCAGAGAATACCTTTGTACACCTTCCCCGAACTAAATCGGATCACCATCCAATTATTACCAACTGTTGCAGTCTTGCACTTTTCAATGGCAACGACCTTTTATATTTAAAGCGACATAGTTACGCCACCCTAATTGCGATGGATTTTAAGATAGATTTGGGATTCGAATCGGGATATTCTTGATGCAATCAAGGATGTGCCAAAAGTGTTAGGAGAGTGGAATAACAAAATGTTCGGTAACATCTTTAAGTGGAAGAGGCGAGTGCTCGCACGCATTGGCAAAATCCAAAAGCGAATAACCGCGGTAAGAATGGCATTCTCATCACGATGGAGAATAGTCTGACCATGGAGTACAATGAAAATATTGTGAGAGACTTTTTACTTCTAATGGCGAGACACCAGTGCATCGGGGTTTGGATTCGGCCTATCAGATGAAGCTAACTTGTGATGAAGAATTGGATATAAGGCGCATGGTGGATTTGGATCCGTCGTCTGGGCGTTACACCCCCTAAAAGCTCCGGGCCCTGACGGGTTGCAAGTCGTCTTCTATGTGAAAAGTTTTTCGTAAATCAAAGATTCTCTGTTGGAATTTGTAAAGAAGGCGTACGGGAGCCGAGGCTTCGATAAGAGGATTTTTGAAGCTCACATATGTCTCATTCCGAAGATCCTTAATCTGATACTAATATCTTAATTCCGCCCAATCTCGTTATGTAATGTTAAATATAAATTCATTACGAAGAGCATAATAATGAGACTCAAGGATATTATGCGACGCATTATTGCGCCGGCCCAATCGATTTTTATTAAGGGGAGGAGTACGCAAGACAATATCTTCGTCCTACAGGAAATTCTACTTCCACTTCGGTCCAAGAAGAACAATAAAGTAGGGGAGATGATCATGAAATTAGATCTCGAGAACGCGTACGACAAGGTTAATTGAAATTTCCTATAGGATACCCTGCAATCTTTTGATTTCTCGAATAATATGGTTGAGTTTACAATGTTATATGCTAGAAATGCAGCAACAAAAATACTTTGGAAAGAGACTCTGTTAGAGCCATTCAATCATACGTGTGGACTGCGACAAGGTGACCCTTCGTCACCAAGGGTCACCATATTTGTTTGTACTATGTGTGGAGAGATTATCGTACATGATTCAGAATGAGGTGGACAAGAATAAGTGGAAACCAATAATTTTGTGTCGTGGAGGACCAAAAATCTCGCATATTTTCTTTGTCGATGATCTCATTTTTATAGGAAAAGCGATTAAGGACATGGCTCGAGTGATTGACAAGGTCCTTAAGACATTTTGCGAAGTGTTGGGACTCAAAATCAGCCCTTCTCTAGACGAGCGGATTCAAGCTTAAAAAGATATATCAACGTATTGCTAGGCTTCGAACAAATTTGTATTTTCGGGAAGTATTTGCGTGTACGATTGATCCATGAGAGAGTGACTAGAGATGACTTTGTCGAAATCATGGACCACATTATGAAACACTTCAGCGGGTGGAAGAGCAACCTTATATCACTCGCGGTGTACGCCACCTTAATCCAATTTGTCTCGTCTGCCATACCTATATACCACATGCAAGCCTCATGGATCCCAGAGAATGTTTACTTGTTTGCGAAATGTCTAAGGCTAATGGAACCTTTCTTGAGGTGGAGAATTAAGGATGGGAGATCAATTTCCTTGTGATATGATAGGTAGATGGGGGATATGAGACTTAGTGATTTTTTGCTACACATTGAATCGAACGAATTGGGTTTGAAATTACGTGATGTTATATCAGATCCCGAAGAGTGGGCATTTGGTGAGCCGAATACGGAGACTCCAGATTAGGTTATGGGTGATATTCATAAAAGATCCGTTACGCTCAACAACAAATGTGATGAGGTTATCTGGAACGAGGCCGAGAATGGCGTCTTCACATGTCAATCGGCTTACCAGGTGTTCCATAAAAGATATAGGGTTCATCCGAGTAGGAGAATGAAGTGTAACATGATTTGGAAGGTGAAGTTGAGTAACAAAATTCAATACTTTATATGGCTTGCCCTGCAGAACAGATTGAGTACGAACTACCTTAGGAGGGCCAGCAAAATGTCCCATATAGCTACATGTCCTACTACATGCGACTACCCGGATGAGACATTGCTTAATTTACTTAGAGATTGCGAGAAGACCCGTGAAGTCTGGAGAAGGCTGCTATCAGAAAGAGAACTTATGGAATTCAAGGAGATTGTGGATGAGGATTGGTTTCAGTGTAACTTGAGGAGAAAAAGAGCTTCATGTGTGCAGTGACATCGAATGTTACTTGGGTTCATGTGTTTGTCTGCACTTTGGTGTTTATGGAAAGCACGATACAACTTGTGTTTAGAGGGAAATTTGAAGGGATTAATAGCATTATCCATCAAATAAACTCTTTAGCACCGAAACCAAATTCGCATTCGACAGCGCCAGGAAATCGAACGAGGCTAGATGTAAATGGTCACTTCCTAAGAAGGGATGGTGGAAATTGAACTTTGATGGCAGCCTTTGTAGGGAATCGAACCAGAGGCTACAACGGGAGTTTTAAGGTCGGATACGAGAAATTGGGTTTGAGGATTTAAAGAGAAATTGATGTCACTTACGGTAGATGAGGTAAAACTTGAGGTAATTAGAAAAGGACTCCAAATTTCTTGGGATAGACGACTCTCGAATATCGTCCTCGAGACGGACTCACAAGAGTGCCACAAACTTGTGACGGGGATAAATATGAATTCACCACATACGCCTTTGGTGACACAATGCCCCGCGAGCTCTTACGCAAACCATGGACGATTGAAGTCATTGTATACTACATGAAGCGAATAGACTAGTAGATCACATCACTAAGATGAATATTGGAATTGCAGAGCAGGAAGTATTCATGGATACACTAAGATGACATCGATTTACTTCCAAGGATACGTCCCCTTACATCCTTGTTTAGCCCATAAAGAAAATCAAAAACTTGATAGTACATAACTCCATTGGTGGGGCGTTTGGTGTAATAGCAAAATAGAATATAAGCTAAGAAATAATTGTCGCGCCTAAGTCCCACTGTGTCACAATTGCACGAATCAAGCAATAATAAAATTATAAGTATAGTTACAAACCAAGTATCAAGTCCCAAGAGAGTGATCGAGTGTTGAATGAATCACTTAGATGCATGATACTAACTACTATCACTTTTGTCTCTTATGTTTGCAGAGCGAATGCTATTAAATCTAAGAATGCTATGAATGCATTTAAATTAGGAATGCTTTATCTAAGATGCTTAATAACTATAATGCAAGAATGAATTCTGTATAAGATGCAAGAAAACAGTAAATTACGGTTTTGTGGTTTTGAATACAAAATAACAGTAAAAGGTAATGAACCAAAGAAAGCAATTAAATCTATTAAGCTACGAAAGATTTGACTTCAACTAAATTAACTAAACTAGAATAGAATTGCATTGATCGAGTTTGTAAGCAATATAAAGAAAGATTGTTTAGAGGTCGGGTTTCACTAAGATCTCTTCCTATATTTCAACTCTAGTACTTGGTAATCCCTTGATGATACACACATAATGGATTCGTGATATATGACAGGAGTTATCCCAATCACACTCATATGAGTCTCTAATCCTACCGTGTTAACGGAATCAACCAAATTGTCTGTTGTTTTAGTAGAGATATCAAATCTGCAACCCAATTAACTCATCAGCCTCGTGTCAACAAAACCTAAATAATGAAGACAATATAATGTGATCTAGGTATTGCACTCTAGTTGCTTTCTACACTTCGAGCGGCCCCACTCGGGTACTTCTCTTTTATCCCAGCGAGAGTAAGGTTAGTCACACAACATACTATTATTCTATTTAGACATGCAAGAACACCAAGTACATACCTCATAAAATAACTAAAATATATTCATTAATCTGAGTTACTCACCTACTCCAAATAATGAGTAGGTTAGCTCATCGTAGTCATGAGTTCAACAATCATCAAAGAAGTAAACAACATAAACAAGATAAAAAAGGTAAAGAAAATTTTCACAGATCTGGTGGAACTTCGTCGCTTGACTCTTCTTCTTCTCTCCTTGATGATCTCTTCTTCTTCTAAACGACTTTCTCTCACACAATAATTCTACGAAACTAAGACTTTGGGGTGCTCTCGCTCTCCGACGACTCTTAGGGTTTCTATGTCGGAGTTGTATGCTACTGTAAACGGTTGTGTTACCTTACGTCTCTCTCTTCGTGACTCGTGTTACGTGTCACCCCATTTTACTGTTGAACGAACTCTCTTATTTATAGTTTTTCTTCACGTTCTAGGCTTATTCTAGGGTTTCTGTCGTTTTGGCCTACTTCCGATTGTTGCACGATCTGACATCGCGCAACGGTTATGCGATCTACATTTCCTACGCTCTTCTCATCGCACTGGTCTCTGCCTCTTCTGCGCGATCCTCTGATGTTCGCTCTACAATCGCACTATGCTCAGGTCTTCCTTCATTGAATCTCCAAATTAGTATGTTGACCCTTTCCATTCCAAAAGCATCCATTTTGGTCCTTTTTAGCTTAGTTTCATCATGACTTCATAGGATCCTAGGGAAATACAAAACAATACGAAAACAAGTAAATATGCTATCATAAGTAATCAAAAGTATATGTAAATTGATACTTAAATCACGCTTAATAAACGATTATCATCCATCTTCATTGCACTTCCAAAGAATAGCATAAAACAAGTCCATTTCCTACAACAAATCGATTACACCGATTGTGATACTCAGTTACCGTCATTGTTCCTTGGCAGGTGGTTCAAAAGAGTGAGTGAATCTCAAAACACTAAGATGTATTTTCAAGATCAGAGTACATCTCTTGGACGCCTTTCCAAATTTCTTGGGCACTGTTGCAAAAAAAAAAACAAATGTTCTGCCAATCTATGTCTCCATGGAGTTGATAAGCTATGACATGACAATAGAAATTTTGCATTCCATTGTTGATAACTTGAAACTATGATGGTTAGTTGATGAGTATCACGGGTAGGATATCCTACTTTCCCTTTCCCTAGAATGACCAGTATAGCAGATTGATACCATTCTCTAAAATTCGACCCATATACCTTGTGTTGGGCGATATGTAGAGATTGGCTAAGAGCAGGGAATGGATCTTGACATTGATGAGAATGAGTTAGTACTGATTATAGATGGGTTTATTCGCGCGTGAACTTGGCTCTGATGCCATAAAATAAAAGATTTTAGATATGATTTTTGGATGTTTTATTCATATACAACTTCTATATATAGAGATTGAATCCTAGATCTAAGTTAAGTAGGAATTAAATGCAGTCTCATGCTTACATTATCAGACCTCCATGCCTATAATTACAACGACACCTACTTACATTAAATAGAGAGAAGATAACCATATTTTTCTAATACTCTAACACTATGGACTCCCTTCGAATGCAATTGTATAGTGGAATGCAAGAGCGTAAACTCCTCACTCTCACGTCTTGATGACACTTTTGTATGCTATTTAAACTTTTGTATCAAGGATATATTGTAAGTGAGAAATATGCACTGCATTTATAAGTTACCATAAGCATTCAAGAGATAATGCAGAATCTCTTGATCATCCTCAGTGCAATTCGGTTGCACATGCCAAGTTGTGAACTAGCTGGGGGGGGGGGGGGGGGAGAATCGAAACTGGTCATTTATTGTGTCGTAGTTACAATTTTCGTCAATTTTTTTTTCTCTTTGTCCTTTATTGTGTATTTTGTTACGATTTTGGTCCTCGGGGAGAAATCTCAGCAGAAAATGTCACGTGGAAGCACGTGCCAACCCAAATTCTATTTTTTTTTTAAAATTCTCACGTGCGAATTCGCAAGTTGGAACGCCAATTTCAATAAGTTTTTTAATCTTGACCCTTCCAACCTGGTCAATATGGTCAAACATTTTAATTCTTTTTATTGCAATGTTCCATTTACACAACTTGAACCGACCCGTCCCACTCCATGTACTCCCCAGCTTCATTGCGAAATACACACACACAACACTAATCACTCATTTTTTTTTCTAAATCCCAAACCCTAACCCCCAAATCCGATAATCCATATTCCCACCCTCAAAATCTTCAAATCGAGTTAGCCCATTATGTATTTTCCATAATCCTTGCACGTTATATCAATTATGAGTCCAATCGTTGAGCTTAATAGTTGATGTTCAAAGTTTATTCTGAGTCCAATCGTTAATCGTTGAGCTTAATAGAATGTTGTTCAAGCTGTTCGTGGCAGTCAAATAGTTGATGTTCAAAGTCTATTCTATTTCTTTTGAGTGAAGAGTGTTAGGAGTTTACATTGACCACATTCTTTTTATGAAAATTGATTTTATATATTGCAATAAAGAGCTGTTATGCTAAATGTTAAGCATTCTCATGTGAAGACAAAAAAAAGATTTGAAGATTTGGGAGTGGAATTAATGCTTATCGGATTTGGGGGTTAGGGTTCATAGCAATTTGTGGGTTAGGGTTTGGGATTGAGAGAAATATGAGAGTGATTAGTCTGTTGTGTGTGTGTTTCGAGACTGGGGTATATGGAATGGAACGAGTCGGTTCAAGTTAAATGGAGCATTGCAATAAAAAAAGGATAATTACACAACTACCCCTTAACTATGGGGTAATTACACAAACTACCCCTCCTGTTTGAGAAATTACACAAACTACCCTTAAAGCTGAAAAAATTAAAATAATTAAGACAACCTTTCAACTTTAAGTCATAGCAGAGACTAAAATCCGCAGATATTTTATTTTTTCTTTGAAGATATTATTTGTTTTTAATTTTTTTTGTCTTTTTGAACGAGATAAATGAGGTTTGGTTAAATATTTATTTTCTTTGTAAAATAAATGAAGATCATGAATTTACATTCAATAAAATGTAAAAAAAATTATGCAAAAAATCGGCCATAAGGGTAGTTTGTGTAATTTCCCAAACATGATGGGTGGTTTATGTAATTACCCCATAGTTGAGGGTAGTTTGTCTAATTCTTCCTAAAAAAAATTGCATGAGTTGGATGGGTCAAAATAAAAAAAAAATATAAAATCACAAGCGGCGTTCCCATGTGTGAATTCACATGTGGGAATTAAAAAAAATGAAAGTTGGCTGGCACGTGCTTCCACGTGATATTTTCGGCTGAGATTTCTCTCGGAGGACCAAAATCGCAACAAAATGCACAATAAAAGACCAAGAAAAAATTAGGACACAATAAATGGCGAAAACTGTAACTATGACAGAATAAAGGAGCAATGTCGATTTTTTTCCGCTAGCTAGGAAACTATTTTTTTTCATATATTTTGTGTTCCTCATCTCCAACTCAAAAGGGTCATGAAGATTTTGACCGTTGATGAGAAAGGTAAATGTTTTATATTTTCCACTACTATGAATCAAATCTTTCCATCATTTAAGATCTTCTAACATTTACACAATCTAGTCAAATTAAACCTATCAAAATACGAAAATTTAATCACTAGAGTACATTGCTTGTACATTGTTCATATTCACCCAGGTTCTATGTATTACACGACATTGTCAAAATATAAACTTTTAACCCGAAAAGTAGTTTGGTATAAAAAATAGGGATAATTCTATCAAACCCCCCAAACTATGGTACCTTTTACCGGACGAGGTCAGAACTTTTATTTTAGCATCAGTGCCCCCTAAACTTTAGTCGTTTGTTCGAATTTTTCCATTTTCCAGTTTTTGGCAATTTTTCCACCAAAAATCACCGAAAAAATTATTTAAAGTTTGACTAAAACCTTCGTCTCGATGAGACGGTTCCAATGGTGGTGACGGTGATGCAAAATTCAAAGTTATAATATGGGAATTCTAATTTAAGTGCAATACACTTAAATTAAATTTCCCGTGTATTGGCTTTGAATTTTGCGACACCGTCACCACCATCGGAACCGCCTCATCGAGACGAAGGTTTTAGTCAAACTTTAAATAATTTTTTCGGTGATTTTTGGTGAAAAAATTGCCAAAAACTGGAAAATGGAGAAATTCGAACAAACAACTAAAGTTTAGGGGGCACTGATGCTAAAATAAAAGTTCTGACCTCGTCCGATAAAAGGTACCATAGTTTGTGGGGTTTGATAGAATTATCCCTAAAAAATATGGACAACACAAAATCGATAAGTATATTTATGCGATTCTCGGTCCAGTGAATCGTACGACAAGCTGCAATTGGCATTCAAACATGAACTTATCGCAACTCGGCTGCAAACAAGATATCTTAAGGTACTTGGTCTATGATATCTCTAGTGATTTCATCTATGATAGTGATAAATGTAGATGATTTCCAAATTCATCCGCAGCAAACCAATTGGGATACGAAAGACATTTGTTAGTTCACCCAATATGCGAATACTCATCACCATAATTTGATACTATCTTTGATAACGTTTATATACTTATTTGGGACTTTCTTTTTTTATGAATATCAATGTAGAATCTCTATATGTAGTTTATCGTTGATAAAATCACATGCAAATCTTTACTATTTATTTGAAAATGTTCCATGAGTTGGTGAAGTAAATGGATGGCCTCCAAAGAAACTTTAAAGGATGGTAGATGAACAATACCCAAAAGGGCATAAGTTTTACTATCTGCAGTATGCTTTTTGCCTTACCCAGTAAGACTTACCCTTGTCTCGATGTAATACAGAGATCACGGACAACCACTGAAAGATTCCATCGTCAACAATATAATGGTCCACCCAGATTTCAGCATGGGCTAATTCCATGAAAAATCAGATTTTCATTCCCTTAGCAGCATTAGGACAAGACATAGAGAGACAAAAAAAGGCAAAAGAATTATGGTTGTCTTTTAGATCATAGCACAATAACGTAACAATGCTTCGTTTTTGTACTAATAGATTTCTGTCACATGTGATATATATGTACTCTCTGCAGAATGAACTTTTCTCTTATTTGCTGCTATTCTGAATGTTGATAACTATATTCACATGCATGAATCTTCAATATTATCATTGTGTATTATTATGCTACGTCTTGTAATCCATTCAAAGCCCCATAGTAACATACAATTAATTAGAGTTAAGCATTATAACTCGTTGAACAAATCCTTTACAAAACATCAACAAAACTATATTAATTTGATCCATAAGCCTTTTTTAAGTGTGCTAGCAAATGATTTCCCTTTTTATTTCTCCACTTTTAACATAATAATATCCCAGGACTACTAGCATATATAATGATAGAAACAAACTCTTATTTTGTCCTTCATGCCACAATTTGGCTATCAGTCATAACCATGAACAAAAACCTTTCACTTCCATTAAAACACGAAAAAATGTTACACAAATTCCATCTAACTTAGCAGATGAAGTAGCAAACTATAGACAAACCACACCACTTTTTAGCTATCGGAAAGGAGCTAGAGGGTTAGGACTACGTGGAATTTTCGAGCTTCTTAGCTCTTTACACACATGATCCAACATGCTCAAAAAATCTCTCACAATGACAAATATTCTCAGTGGATTGGATTCTTCTTTACTCACATTTCCATGAAAATACTCTGTAATTTCTCTCACGTGTAACAAAACACAGTTCTCATCCTCCTGCAGTTCGTTCAACTTCATTTCACCGTACATCAAGAAAGATCTCATTGAGTTAACAAAGTTACCCTTGTTTTCTTCCATTATCATGTCCTTTCGGACCAGATTTTGCAGCTTATTCAAACCGCTTTTTAAGTTTGCCACCGAGCTTTCAAGAACGTCCAAGTCTATTGTGGCAGTTTTCTTAACATTGCATAATTCAGTGCCTAAGCCTGTTATAAGATCTAACCCCATTTTCCTATAGTTTTCTTCTTTCTCTTCAATGGTTGCCGTCTTGTTTTTCTGGTTGTCGATCTTGCCCATAATGCTTTCAGAAACTCTTATTCCCTCAGATCGCACGATTTCTTGGACGACAAAATGTAGAAGCGACGTTTTACCATCTGTTCCTTTTACATCTGCAAGCTTTAAAAGGGCATCAAGCTTGAAGGCTTTTGCTCCTCCTCTTATCGTTCCAATGTTCATTCTGTTTCCTGTTTTAAGCACTGCTTCGAGTAGCTTTAGGAAGAGACGGCTTGATCTGAGTTCTTTGCATGCTTCCTTAACAAATTAAATGTGAGATCTTTTAGAACGTGGCATTAGTATTCTAAATAAAAATGAAGGATGACTTCTTTTGTATACCTCGAGCATGGAGAATGATTTTCTGAGATGAAGAACCTCATCCTTGAATGATTCCCTGTAAAGCATAGCTTCAATTCTTGCAAACGCAAATGGGATTTTAAGCATTACCTTCACCAACTTCTCTGCTGAACCCAGTTCTCGAATATCTCCTTTATAGTCTGCAAGCTTTGTCTCTTCTTCTTTGGTAGGCATCATCTTTGAAAGTACTTCTAAATCTTGAAATGGTAAACCATCCCCTGTTTAAAAAAAAAAATAGAAACACATCATGTTTCTTATCATAGTATAAATCATCCGATAACTCATGTCGTACTAGCCATCTCTAACCGTTAACATCAAATTATCGTTTTTTCTCGTTTATGATTTGAGGCACACTAAATATCAATGGTTATTGCTATATATTTCTGTCTCAATTTATACTAAAATGGTTTCATAATGCAGTGCAGAACTCAAACACCTTTGACTACGGCTCTTTATTAGATAGTAGCTAGACTCCGTAAATGAAATCATCATTCAAGTATGCTCGTCGAACTAATTGATTAGGACACTACCATAGTACGAAAGACATGTCAGACTTATTGCACGGTTAAATGTTTAAAACTTTGATACCTCTGATTAGAGCTCCACACACTTGTTCTACGGTCACAGACAAGGCTTTGGAAAGTATAGTAATGTTTTGAAGTCTCTTTGGTTCAAGAACATGTTTGCTCGGAGACGGTGTTTTGCTCTTCATTTCATCATTCTTGACAGAATTTTGAAAGTTGTAACCGAACAGCGCTTCAATCATTTCCTCGTCAAATCTGTGAACACATAATCAGAACCATGAAAACTTATCAAACACTCACCCATATGAAACACAAGAAAAGTGCAGTATCTTACTCAAACGAGCTCGATCTTAGCTTATCCCACACCGTGGACCGGTCTGTTGCCGCCCTAACTTTGTCCCAATGGAGTGGCTTTAGTTTTGGCAATGGGGCGCCGTCTTTACCCAACGGAATTTGTTGAGCGAGCTGCAAAGGTGGAGGTGGGGCTTTGATAGAGTTCACATGGCCTTTAACAAGCGGGGGAGGGCACGGAGGTGGAGGAATTGCAGAAGGCACTTTAGGAGTAGGTACATTTGGCAAATTGTACTTCATTCTTACTTTCGAACTACTATTAGACAGAGGAAACGATGGAGGGGGTGGCGGTGGCGGTGGAGTGGAATTTGGTTGTAAACTTGAACATGGAGTTGATAAAATGGAATCACATTGAGGAATCTCTTTCGATACATCTTCCGATACAACCTCTGTGGCATCACCAACGCTAAATGCAGAAGCATTAGACAACCTCCGTTGAGACGAAGAACACGAACCGATAATAGAATGGAAAGATTCATCATCAGATGAATTAGTTTCCTCATGTATAACTTCTTCTGTTATTTTTTTCTCACCACTCAAAGACTTAGTACAATAAGGCTCCTCATTGTTGACCAACTCTGTAATCTCATGCACTGAGGTAATTTCACCAACGGATGAACCACTACAAGATTCTACTGATGTGGTAACTCTCTTATTATTATTATCTGATTCTTCTTGTTTCACATTATTTGGCATACAGTATGTTTTGCCAGTATCATAATTCAGTTTAAGACAACATTTGTCTGGTTCTAACACGGTTTCTATTGAATTAAGGTAAAAACGGTCATCAGAACTAACCTTTTTAACCGAGCTTTGATGAGAAGATAAGAACTTTGACACACCTTTATTACTATTTCCAGCATCAGTTCTGAAAAGGGTCAAATTTCTTTTGGGTTTTCTCTTCCTCTGTTTCTTGAATTTCCGGCATACAAAAAACAGCCCAATTGCAAATAAAACAGAGGTTATTCCGACAGCAACTATAACCGCTGTCAAAATGCTTCTACCATTTGTTCCCTTCTCTTTCTTGTGTATAGTTTGTGCATGTGGGATTGGCTGACGGTGGTGGTGTGGTGGCAGAGAGTGGCGGTGGGTCGCCGGAGCTGGTGATGGGGAAGGAGAAGGTGACGGTGATGGTGATGGTGATGGGGAAATGTCATCAAATGCATGAGCTTTATTTCTTGATTTTTTAGTGGTAAAAAAGCTTTGAGGTTCTAATAAAACTCTGAAATTTTTTAGTACAATGGATTTAAGGCTTACCTTTTCATTCACATATTCTTGATTGAATGTGATCAAAATGTGGGTGAAGTAGAAAGAAATGAGGAAGAAAATGATGATTGGAATGATGAGGGAATTATGATGAGCCATTTTTTGGAAAATGATGAGTTTGGTTCTTTCTTTTCTTTTTTGTACTTTTTTGGAAGAGGAGAGGTGTATTGTATATAAATCTAAGTCATGATCTTTAGCTTTTAGTTGACACTATGGATGGTGAAAAATAAAGTAAAAGTATTGGTATAGTAACAGTGCAAGTGCAGTATAGTAGTAGAGAAAGGAGAAGAAGAACAGTCTTTAATGCTACTCCAAGGAACCCCTGAGCATGGCAGTTGTAGTTGTACTGCTGCCTCTTTATTTTCTCTTCTCTCTTCCATTAATTCTCTCCTCACTGCTGTTAATACTATTGGATCCCTTTTTTTTTGTTGTTATACACTTATTCTTGTGTGTGTTTGTTTGTTTGGTGTGTGTGCTTATTATGTGTGGGGAGGTGGTGTTGGGAGGTTAGTCTTATCCAAGACAAATGCCACCAGTTTTTTCTGCTCTTTATTACTTAAACCATTTGTTCTTTATAAATGGCTTGTGAACTATAAGGTTTGTTATACTAATACAAATCTCTTTAGACTTTAGAGTCCAAAATCTTATTTAATTGGATGAAAAGCAACAGATATCATAATATATATTTTGTTTCACAACTTACTACCTAGAGTAAAATCACATATTAGTTCGTAACTTAACTACAATTCACAACCTTGTGACTTGTTCCATATCAACTTTTCTATGAAATCTAACAAAACAGTATTCGTGAAAATTTAGATCATAAATGAGATTTCCACTCGATTGAACTCTAATTTCAATAAATGTGAAATTATCTGTATGTTTTTTTTACTAAAACTTGAATGAGTGTCTCTTGAATTATCTAAATCACCCTCTGTAACAAATTTCACTTTTTCAAATATTAAAAGAAATTTTAAATAACATGGGTACTGTTAAACAATGATTTGGTGGAGCACAAAACCTTTTTATAACAAAAAGACATAAGATTCATGGGACTATTATTACAAAGAGGCTCTTACGTAGATAAAAAAGATGAGTGAATACTAAAAGCATGATTTGGGGTATGGGTCCTAATTTGTTGGGGTTGCCTTACGGTTGAGGGGGTGTGTGATAGCATAAGTTCTCCAACCCTTAGGGATTATTATTATTTAAATTTCGATAGAGACAGGTTAACGGGGCGTCAGTTTGTCACGTGATATTTCCACTGTTTGAGATTAATATAAGCAGCAGACACCATTATAATGGCAATTAAGCTTCTGAACGAAATTATGTTAGATTATCGGTTCGTCTCTTTCACTAAACTTTTCATTTATAAATATGACGATATTAATGTTGGAATAGGTGGTAGCATTTATGGAGTGTTGTTAACAAATGCAAAAGGACATTGTTGCCGCTTGCTTAGAGAAAAAAGAGTCAAACCGACAAATAGTGACACTGTGCATTTGCCATCTTAAATATTTGTTTTGCCAAATTTGTGGATCACTTTGTTGTGCTCTTGTTTATTTACCTCAACACGTAATGGGTGTTAACCGTCAACTTATTAATCTGTTGGGAGTGTTATTATATTATTTTAACAAAGGTATTTCCAACTTCGGTTGGAGGTATATTCACCTAGGTAGGGAAAGTTACGCAGGCCTAAACTTTTTTGTTTTAATGTGCAATGGGGGTGAGGTCGGGACTCATGGGATAATCGCGTATATTCAAAGCGAATCACTTACTTCAAAATTGGGGGGGGGGGGGGGGGGGGGTGTTAAGATTGGCAACTTGTCCTCCAAAATACACAAAAGGGTGGCGGTAGAGTGCGGTCCTCGAGAGCTTGATTGGATCTTGTGCGTCAACACGTCTGTGAACCTGTTCGCCTCGCGATATTTGCAGGAGATGAACAGGGTGTGAAATCGTCTTCCTAAACTCCATATCTCATGGAGCAGGGCCAATGTCTCTGTTGAGGCCAGTGGGCCCAGCGGGTGGATCAATCTACTAAAGAGAAATTCTGAATATGTCTCAATAATGAGCATCATAATCGAAAGACGTAAGGTAAATAGTTCTCCATCACAAATAGCCCATATTTCAGCTACATTGTTGGTGTATGCGTGTAGCATCTCGCCGCTTTAGAAAAAGTACCAACTACCATACTTTCAAAATAACGCAACATGCATCCCGCCGCTTTAGAAAAAGTACCAACTACCATACTTTCAAAATAACGCAACATGCTGCTGCTACCTGTAGGTCCAAGGTTGCCCAGTGCCGAGCAATCGGTCTTGAGTTTAATGACCCCCTGGTAGGAGGAGTCCAACAGATGGGAAGATGGGGATTTTGGGGGCCTTCGGAGGCGGAGCAGGTGGGAGCTAGGTCACATAATTCGCGCACCCCCCCTCACGCACTAGCGCACGATTCGCGAACTCACGAATTGAGTTCGCGTGCGGCGCTCCAGTGCGAATTAGTATTTACTAATTCGCGAACTAAGAAATACTAATTCGCGAACTAAGAAATACTAGTTCGCGAACTAAGAAATACTAGTTCGCGAACTAAGAAATACTAATTCGCGAATTAAGTGTAAATGCGTAATTTGTGCACAAATTTTCCTTTTTTTTTCTTTTTTTCCTTTTTTTTTCCTTTTTTTTTAACTTTTGAAATTTACATGAACAAAAATCATATATAGTTAAGATTTGGAGGAATTTTTAAATCTACCCATTAAGTTTGCCATTTTTCTAAAACTACCCAAAAGAATTTTGGGCTTCAAAAATATGTCGTAACTATATGTATACCTTGTCAAAAATACCCAATCTCTATTATTTGGGCTATTTCGTCCACGTGGCAGCCACATCGCCGCCACGTAGAATTTTTAGGGCATTTTCATCAAAACAGCAAACAAAATGGGCATTTTTAATAATTCGTTCATAATAGAATAACTCTACTTATAAAAATTTAACATATACTTTCAGAAAGCAGAATATTTTCAACCGACATAATTGTTTAAAGCTATTTCGAATTAAAACATCAAGCTTAAAAAGTATTAATTAGATTTGTTGCAAAAATTTAATTTCTGAAAATTTATATCTTTTGATCAAGATGAAGTTTTTTCTGAATTATTAATTAAATAAAAATCTAGTTTAATTAATGGAATTCTTATTTTTTTTGAATTTTCTTTTTTTATCACGTTTTTAAATAGTATAATATCAAAAAATTTAAGATATAAATATAAATAGTAGTTAAGTTTTTAAGATATAAATATAAAAAAGTAAGCAAAATAATAAATACTAGTAGTTTAGTTTTTAAGATATAATATATTTTGTTGATGCTTGCAAGTGAGTGAAATATAGCATGTCACCACGTCACTCATTTTCTGAATGTAATAGCAAGTAATTTAGATGATGTGATGAACAAACTGACATTTTGATGAATGAAAAGACTTATCTTGTTTATGATTAGTATTGTTTTGGCGGAAATAATCATTTTGTTGCCTAATATTAAAAAATTTACTTAATATTATTAATATTTTAATATTTTTTTAATAGACGCATTAGAGGCGCATTAAGAAGTGAATTTTTGAAAATAGGCGAACTGGCGCACCCGCACACGCACACGCACGCGCTCGCGTTTACGACTTATGTGACATAGGGTGGGAGTTCCCGTAGGGTACGAGAAATGAGCGCCATGATTCGGGGGGAGGAGATGGGTTGCTGACGGAAGGGAAGTTCATTTTGGCTCGGCAGAAGGCCCAACAGGCAATAAAGGTAGTTGCCAGGTGGGGAAGGCGAGTCAAGGGAGGAATTATATTCGTCCAAGTGAGAGGGGGTAGTAAAAGGTGAAATGCCTGGCGAACTTCGGTGAAGATTGGGTATTCGGCAAATAGGTGAGTTGCAGTTTCCTTGACCTAGTGGCACAGGGGACAGAGCTCAGAAACTGGTACATGCCAAGGTTGAAGGAAATCTCGGGTTTCCAGGGCCTTGTGGCCCCACAGCCAGCCAACGAAACAAATACGGGACAGAACCCGATATTGCCATAAGGCGTGCCAAGGTAGGCTAGGTTGAGGAGGGTTGTAGGCAGATTTTGGGAGCTAGCTGTAGGAAGATTTAATGGTGAAGTGGTTTGTGTCCCAATCCCATCAGTTGGTATCTGGGACGTCGGTGGTGAGAATAGAAATTCGGCGAATGCTTTCCGCGAATGCGGTCCAAGATATGTTACAAAAGAAAAGGCCCACAAATTGGGTGGCACGATTTCCCGAACTCTAGGTGAAAGAAAGATAGTCGTTATGGATGGGACGTAGTCGGTACTGGTGAAATTCCCAAGCCATCGAAAGTGCTAGAAGTTGATTGAGGCACCATTCCCTAATATGCATCGAGTAAAGGACAGAAGCACTGGGAAGAGGCGAGACATGAATTTCCACGTTGGACTAGAGTTGGAAGGGGACAAAGTCGTGATGAGATGTTGGATAGTTGGGTGAAGGTACGACACACGGATTTCCACGTTCGACTAGAGTTGGATAGTTTGATCAAGGTAGTAAGAACTGTACGGAGCAACCAGCGCATACTCATCGTGTAGCAGCGAGATGACTTAAGGATGGATTGAATGAGTATGCATCGCCCATCGTAAAATAAGTATCCCAAATACCAAACCTCGATATGACAGGTTAAACGTTCGATTATCGGGTTGAAGAAACATGGGCGTAGCCGACCCTGCCAAAACAGGATCCCCAGGTAACAATCAAGGATTGAAGAATTGTAGCTCGATGAGCAGAAGGGATGTTTGGGGAGAAGAGAACTCGGGACTTGTCGTAACTAACCCTGGGCTAGCCATAGCATGACAAGAGTTTAGGAATCAGAGAAAAAAGCTTGAGGGTACCTTGGTGATCTTCTCAAAAGATGAAGCAGTCATCGGCAAAGCTGAGGATAAGGATATGAGGCCCTCTCCTACTTGTGCACACCGCTCAAAAGTGTCTGAACTTGGTAACCCGAACAGAAGCAGCAATTAGCAACTCAGTGCATGGAATAAAAAGATATAAGAAAATACGATTTTCTTGTCGAAGGCCCTGAGAGGGGTGTCATCCTAAAGACTAGGTAAAGTTAACCGCGATATTAAATTCAACCATTTGGATGCATTCCATGATCCACCTGGTGAAGGTGGGAGGAAAGTAAAATTGGGTTAGGAAAAATTCAATGTATGACCAGTCTGCGTGGTCATAATCTTCAGCAAGATCGATCTTGACGGCCAAGAGACCCAGTCGTCTGCGCCGACGATTGTTAATTATATGGATAAGATTTTGGGAATAAGGACGTTGTTAGAGATGTTGCTGTTTAGAACAAAAGCGCTCTAGTATGGGGTGATAAGGGAACTCATAGCCAGGTTGAGTCGTGCAACTAGCAACTTAGAAATGATTTTGTAGCTGACGTTGCATAGGATGATAGATAAGTGGTGGGGAAGTTGGGGGTGTTTCCTTTTGAGGATTAAGACGATAGTGGTTTGATTAATATCGAGTGGCATGTGGCGACAAGAGAAGAAGGCATTAACAATCGTATCAATATAAGGTTCTAGTTGATCCCAATAGTGTTGGTAGAAGTGGTCGTTAAGCCCATCAGGGCCAGGGGCCTTAGTTGGACCGATACTAAAAACTGATTCGCAGATATTAGGATTGTCCACCAATCGAGTAAGAGAGTCGCCCAAAGTCGGGGCTACAGAGAAGAGGGGAGAGATGGAGGAGTGGGTGGTGAAGAAATATGTGCGAGAAGTAGGGTTCTGGAAAAAGTTGCAGAATTCTGCGAGAATCTTTAGCATGCGGTGGTTCAAGCTCTGGAAGCAGTGCGGATCCATTGGATGAGGTTTTTGCGACGACAGTGGGACATGAAGGCATGATAGTATTTTATGTTGTTATCGCCATCTGATATCTACAGCTCACGAGATTGTTGGGCCCATTAGAGCAGACCTAAACTTTGATGGACCTGATCCTACATTCTTTGTGGGATTTGGATCGGAATCGAGACCCAAGTAACTTTTTCTCAATGGCATTATTGAGTCAGGTGAATATGACTGGTTTTGCCCATAATTCCATGACCACTTACAGATGTTTGTAGTTAGATAAGTAGATAATTTCTTGAGCGACTTCTTATTCAAATTAGCACCATCTTTGTAGTTTATTATATAAAAAATACAGTATTGAACATATTGCTATACCAAACTTTTGATTTATTCTTAGACCTCTAAACTTAGATTTTAAATTCAATTTACACCATATAATCATATAAACAATTTCTGAATTTTGTTTTATATTTCAAATTATTTACTATACTTAGATTTCCATATCAGATCTTTCCCTAATCTCTCGTGTTACTGTTTTAATCAGACCTTATACACGACAGAGATGCTTTTGTATTTCTTAACATGTTTTAAAAATAATTTCGTTGCTCTAAAATAAAGATATAGAATCAATGTGCGGGGATGTTCGACATTGTAAGGAAATTCATGACATAATTTATCATGAAAATCAAAAATATTAAAATAGCTATACACTGGATGACTGGAATACATCAAGGGGCCCTTTGATGAGCCCAATACAACAAAAGTCCAACAAACCATAATCACGAGACCCAAATCAATACGCGATCTAACACATGAAAAACGGATGCAAAAAAAGAAGCAGTTCTCTATGCTGTAATAGTGAATTTTATTTAGTTCGACTTGACCAGGGGAGGATTTAGAGTTTTGTTTTTACCCTTGAGCTACTTCAAACATACAGACAAGAAATTGGCTCTTTGATAACTGTGAAAAAACTAATTTACCAAATACTAAGAGTCAAATACAAATCTACATGGGGAGCATCACCAAGAAAAGCACAGATTAAACGCAAGAATAACAAAACAGAAAAAGAAAAGAAAAGCTCACAAGAGTATTAATATATTGGTTTTAATAAACCCTAAACCCTTACATATATATAGATTAGATATATGATATAGATATTCACAAATCACACTCATACAGATATTGCTTTTCGTTTGAATTTAAGTTAATGGGCTGTGTTTAAACTTTGAATATCTATAACTTAGAGGCAAGCCAGCAACAACAAACGGACCTCCTGCTTGTTCTTAAGCTTTGATTTAATTTTTTATTTCTTTCAAATGGGTCTATGTTTTTCTTCTTGGGCTATAAACAGAATTGGTAATTAACTGGACTGTATGCTTTTGTTTTCTTTTTTTGTTGAACTAGCTCTCCGACTAATTGAAAAAAATGGGAGGACTATGGAGAAGGATAAAAATAAAGGACCTAGTATAATGACTAAAGACTAAAGTAGTTCAATAAGCTTCTATTAAATTTTGACCAAAGAAAAAATGAAGCTTCTGTTTATCATATTAACTTTGCAAGAGCTTATAAAATGAGCTTGTTCTTAATTTTTACTTAAATTTACTTTGAGCTTCTTTTAAAGGTTTTTGGCAGGCAGCCCCCCTGTGTTCTATGAATTGGGTAGAAAACCTCCCTGTGAAATGAAAAGGGGCAAAAACAACCCCTGTGTTTTGAAAAACATAGCAAAAACACCCCCTCCTTGCGAAAGTGAGATGCACTTGCCAAAAGATGAGTGTGGGATTCCTTTTTGACCAGTACCTTTTAAAAAGCAATTTGATACTTTTATCTTTAACTTTTAAAAAATTATATTTATGACCCGATAGAGTTTTATTTTGACAGATCCATTTCGAAATCGTAAAATTGGTATCCGAGCCAGTATTTATTTATCTAATGGAAACCTTTATTACAGTATTACAACTTACTTTAAGAGAAGAGTAGTTTACAAACATGAATAATCCAGTTATGGATGACATTTGGTACCCCTATTATCAGTTCTTTTTTAAAGGACCAAAAACCAGGAGTATAAAGTATTTTATAATTCTTCTTAACGAGCGCATCGCGTTCGTAGAAAATTATATTAACCACCACGAGGTTCTATGTTGTCACTTAGAACAAAAGAATTGCCCCATGAATAAAGCTAGACTTGGAGCAATCAAGCAACTTAAAGATAGCCTTAAAAAGGCCAACAAGCAAAGTGCGATACTAAGCTTATAATGCCTGGTATTACTCTTGAACACGAGCTCGATCTTTTGATGCAAAAGCTTGAGGACCTGGCCAGACAAAGACCAATTAACATCCACAGCGTTCGTGCCAAGTACGTTGCGGTCAATGGCCTTACGGCGGAAATCGGGAGGATCAAAAGATTGATCATCGAAAGAGACAACAGATGAGCAATCTGACGTTGCCCAATTTCAACGAGCTCGAGACCGATAGCACCAAGCTATCCCAAGATCTCAGAGAAATCCAGAAGACAGTCCAGACATACGGTAACCGTCTTTACCACATGCCCGAGCAACTTCAAGAACTCCAAGACAAGCTGGAAACCATGTCAAGGCGGCAAAAGGAGGTCTTGGAAAATCTGCTGGACGTTCAGCAGAGAATGAAGAATTTGGAATCACAACCCAATTCTTCAGGAAGAAAGCGAGGCGGATGGTTACCTCCATCTTATGGAACAGAGCCACTTCTACACCAGAAAGGCAAGACCGTAGAAGTAAAACGAGAGTTGACGGGAGGAGAAAAGATGAGAGCTCTATTAAGAGGAGAATCAGTTCCTCAGAAAAAACCATGACCGAGCGTATCCATCTTGACGAAGTCAACTTCGGAAATTTGCAAGATCTACATGACCTTGCAGAATCATTCAACGGATTAAATTTGGTGGATCTCAAGACTCATCAGATAACTCAACAAGCAGAGTCTTCCAGTCAGGCTCCACCAGCTGTACCGGAAAGTAGCGGAGTGAGCAATCCACAACAAGATGAGCACATGCCGCACCAAGGAGACTTTGTTCCCGGAGGAAATCTACACCCAGATTTCATAAGGCCTGGCATTACGAGATCTCGAAGGAGGCCAGACATAAGGGAAACACCATATGTCAAGTCCCAGCTCGACCCGATACACCCGTATGGGTTAATGCTCAATCTGGATACCCTTGATTTCAAAAACAGGGAGCTCTTGATTGACGATTGGGCCTCAGCAATGAGGATCGCAGCAGGAACCCTTGATCTCAACAAAGAAGCATTCATATTGCTACTTAATATGAGTCTGGAAGGGTCAGTCAAGATCGCCTGGGAACAAACAGACCAGGGAACCAAAGAGGAAGTGGCGGCAGGAGAATCTATGAAAAATATCGTAGATAAAATGGCAAAAGTATTCAAGATACTTTTCATTGGAATTGGCTACTTCGAGGACTTAGAAGGAAACTTTGGAGGAGGCCGAGAGCAAGCCAGGAGATATGAAAGAGCGTTGTGTAGTCTTGAGTTACACGACATATGTAACATAGACTTATACATAAAACTCTTCACCGAGTACAAGTGGAAGTCGAAGGTAAGTGATGACACGGCCATCCCACTGTTCTTCTCCAAAATCCCAAGTCCATGGAGGGAAATGCTGATAAAAGAATACGAACTTCCCCAAGGTATCGATACCGTGGCAAGACGTATGTCTTTCCTCAAGAGCAAACTTGCTGAATGGTGCCAAAAGGCAGCTGAGCTTAAAAATTACAAAAGACTGCGAAGAGTCAACAAGAATGTTACTCTTTGTTGCGAAAACAACGACATCCCAACAGTTGTCGGAGGAACCAGAGAGCATAAGAAAAGAAAGAAGTATCCTTATGCCCGAGAAGAAAGGCGTGGCAAGGAGAGATCTTCATGGAAGCCCAGGAGATTCTGGTCCAAACAAAAGGCCCGAAGCTATAAATCGGGACACAGATCGGGGCCAAGCAGAGGACGCCCAGCCACAGAACGAGATAGATCCAACAGGATCTCCACCAAGAGAACTTTCAGAAGAGCCCATACCAGGACCAATGAAAGTTTTAAAGATTGCAATTGTTGGACTTGCGGTGCCCGAGGCCACATCTCTACTGATTGTCCGCAAAATCAAAGCCAAGGAGTTAAACGGTTCGAGGCAACTCCGGAAATCGAGGAAGCCGTTTACTACCAGGATCTGATTCAAGTATATCGCTTCGAGGACATCCCTTCTGACGAAAGCATATACGAAGAAGAAGAATACAATGATGAGTCTTCTGAATCAGAATCAGACTGAGGAAGAGGAAATCTTCCATCAGGAGACGCAAGAGGATATCTCAGGATTTTTCTCACAAACAGGCATTTCACACAAAGCCCTGATGAGAATTATGAGAGAGGATCCAAAACTTCGCATTTATGACGGTTTCACAATCGGCAAAATGGAGAGAGCCTTGACCCAATTAAGTCTAAGGCAAAGAAAGCATCATATCATTTACAAAGTCACGGCGGGAGAACTTGCAATCCCGATAGAGCTGACCAGTAATGTGATGGAAATGCAATTAGTTCCCATGATGGAAATCAAGGAGGAACTAAACAGACTCAACAGGGAGGTTGCTCAGAAGATGTCATGGATCCATATCGGAGCCATAAGAATCTTGCTTAAAGCAACATTCAAAGAAGGAGTCAATTCCCCAATCGACATCGCTATCTTCGATAGAAGAATTCGGAATTTAAAGGACGCATGTCTAGGCGGAATTTCCGGCAACCTATTCGCAGGAAAGGTGGCAATGTTTATCTATCCAAAGACTGCCTATAACCTGGCGGATCGAGACTTTAATAGAGCGCTAACCCTTCATCAAGACTTTAAAAATAAAGATCTGATGAAAGAAGGGAATAGACCATACTCTATTACATATAGCATTTCATACGCACTCTCTAATACCCATCACTCTGAGGTATTCCAGAGAAAAGAGTTCGTTGAGATCCCAGAAATATTCGAGAAGGTGGCTCAAGCGGTCAAACCAGAAATCTCTGATCTACCCCACATCTAAGAAATGGACATGATTATCAGAGATCAGCCAGTGCTAAATCAGACGGCCAGCCTCAGGTTTGAACAAAGGTGAGCTTCGTTCAGTGAAAACCGGATGATAAGCCAAAGGACAAGTCAAAGAATGGGAAAAAGACCTATTCTTGAAGCGATCACTGGACCAGGCCAGTTCATTACCGAAGGAGAACTTCAGTGTCCAACAGGATGGAGTATAATCGAAGTAATTTTCGATATTACTCAGAAGGATAATACCTTTCCAAGCAATGCCTTGTATTATCTCCAACAGCCTTTACCAGGAAGATATCAAGGACGTCTAAAACTGGGAAGTATGGACTTCACAATACAAGGAGTGGCAGGAAGACTAACCGAGAATCTAATACTCGGACTAGAATTTCTCGAAGCCCACAAGCCTTGGGAAAGGATACAAGATGGAATGGAATTTACAGTGGAAGGAAAAAGATACCGAATCCGATGACCACTAGTCCATTCTCCATCTACATCTCAGTAGGGATGTTATATGAAGAATACAAGGCAGAATACTTTGCAGCATACATCGATTCCGGAGCATGAATATGTACAGCAAAAAAGAACGTGTTTCCTCCCAACCTCGAAGAAGAATTACCAGCGGTTGCAGGAAGAGACTTCTCTAAAAGGATTATCACCTTTAAGAGAGGAATTAAGCAAGCAGAAATACTCATAGGAGGAGCAGGAGGAAGCCCTTGGTACAAGGTCAAAACGCCACCTATCTATTTCTATGACACAGGAGCAGATATTCTCCTAGGCAACAATTTCCTGCAAGCCTTTAAAAGGGTTACATAGGACAATGAGAGACAAGAAGACTTATTCTCACAACACCTTGTGACCATAAGATTCTCATTCAACGATTAAGGGAAGCATTTTACCGCAAAATGCCTTTCAATTTTCGCAGCAAGAGTGGTGATGAAGGAAAACTTTGACACCCAAAAATGAGGGATCAACGTAAGTATGGCGAAGCAATACTCCAGTTGAGAGCAGACCTAATAGGAGAGGATGATCCATATATGGAAAGGATCAAAGAGACTACAATCAAGCTTCTCAAGGTCAGTATGGAAGGAGTATCACAAACAGATATCACAAGTGAGGAGCAAATATCACTTGAAGATATCAAAAGCAAGATTCAAAGGAATTTCAGCGAAGATCCTTTGGCATGGTGGAACAAGAATGAACTCCAAGCTTCCCTAAAACTTCAAAAAGGAAAGGAGCATGAGTTCGTACGATACAAGCCAATCCTGATGAATCAAAGAGATCGTGAGGATATGCAAATGATCCTTAAGGAACACCTTGACCTTAAGCTGATATCACCAGGGGTCTCACCTTACAGCAGTCCAGGCTTTCTGGTAAGGAACCATGGCGAAATTAAAAGAGGAAAACCAAGGCTTGTCATCAACTATCAAGGAATAAATAAAGTCCTAGAATTTGATGGCTACTACATTCCAAGTCGAGAGCACCTAATCAATTGTGTCAAAAACGCAAAGGTATTCTCTAAATTTGATTGCAAATCTGGCTTCTATCAAATTAAAATGCAGGAGGAAAGCAAGAAGTTTACTGCCTTTTCCACGCCACAAGGACATTACATTTGGAATGTGCTGCCAATGGGACTGGCCAACGCACCCCAAATATACCAAAGGAAGATGGATAATCTTTTTAAAGATTACTTCAGTTTCATGTTTGTGTATGTGGATGATATCCTCATAGCATCCAAAACAGTCAGAGAACATCTTAAACATCTAGAGATTTTCTCGGACATCTGTTTCAAGAACGGATTAGTGTTATCTCAAAAGAAAGCAGTAATCCTAACAAGGAAAATTGAATTCCTTGGCATAGAGATTGACGAATCAGGTATCATCCTCCAAACTCATTTGGTTGAAAAGGTACGTGATTGCCCGGATAATCTCAAAACAGTTAAACAGCTCCAAAGCTTTTTGGGGTTAGTTAATTTTGCAGGAATGTTTATTAACAATCTTGCAAGTTACAGGAAGATATTCAGTCCCTTACTTAAAAAGGATGCTGAATTTAAATGGACTGATGAACATACATGGGCGGTACAACAACTAAAGAAGTTGTGCCAAAACCTTCCAAAACTGGCTATACCAAATGATGAAGACGATCTGGTACTATATACTGATGCTAGTGATCATTGGTGGGCGGCAGTTCTAACGAAGGTTGAACCAACAAGAGAAGTCCCATGCAGATATTGCAGTGGTCTATTCGCAGACAATAATGCAGCCAGATGGCACATTAACGAGAAGGAGTTCTTTGCTGTTCGCAGTGCATTCAAGAAATGGCCTCTGTTCTTACTTGCAAAGAAATTTACCTTAAAAATCGATAATACAAGTGTTAAAGCTTTCTTAAAGAATAAAATAGAAAGTAAACCCGAGAAAGCCAGACTTTTAAGATGGCAAGCCGAGTGTCAATATTACGATTTTGACGTTGTCATTATTAAATCTCATGAAAATGTTCTTGCAGATTTCTTAACACGAGATGGAGCCTGGTGAAGCCAACAACATCCTTACAAGGTGGAGGCATCTTGGCGACAGCCTTGAAGAACTAAACAAGGCAATAGACGGCCTAGCAATTAATGCAAAGGCTTCTGGACATGTACAGGAAAAGGACCTTAACAAGGTCCAGACTAAAATGAAAGCCGCAAGGCTTCATGGCACCATGTTATGGGATAGCCTTTATGGTCCCCTTATGCGAGACGCTTCAGAATCAAAATTTATCTCTGAAGTACAAGTGCAAGATGTAAAAATTTGTGAGTCAAGCACTATCTTCCCAAACACAGGAAAAGATCCTTACGATGATGAAAAGGATTCTGAAGACAAGAAGGGTTCTAAGATGGAGACATCTGAGAAATCCGATCAGTCTAAAAAATTAGAGACTGAGATCAACGAGAGAGATTCTAAGATGGAAACATCTGAAGAATCCGAAAAACTGGAGACTGAAATCAACGAGCTTAATCTTAGACCAAGGATGGGAAAATCTAAGGTCCAAAGAGATAACATGAAACCGCCCCCATTTATGGAATACCAAAGGACATGGGAAAGGTTATACACGAGAATGGGACTTGTCCCAGGTAAAACCTTGGCCGACTGGTCAGGAAAATACCCACGAGTTTGGACTTTACCAGGTGCAAACCCGGAAAGTGTACGAGAGTGGTTCGACTTTGGCTGTTTAGCCTCAGTCTTCACTACAGCACCAGGATTCCCGGAAATTTCGAAATTTCCAGGATGGTTATACGAGGGAGTGTATGGCTCGTGGAAGAATAACCACACACTCGGACGAGGTGAAACTCTGGAGCTGAAATTCATTTCAGCCGCACCAGAGATTAATGGAAAAGGTTTTCTTCCCAGCTTTCATTTCATAAAGCTACAGAGACCATACATGAGGGCTTTAGACTTTATAAAGCCACCACCAGAAGAGCAACTTCTAGTTACTCCGATATCAGAATACGATATCACGACAAGAAGAGCTTGGGGACTTTGGGTCTGTCTAACAGAGATGGACAAAGTCAAATATTCGTTCAAAACGTTCCAGAATGAGGAAAACGGATCACTTATGCTCAACTCCATGACGAGCACCACCACTCAATTTGTCGAAACAGCATTCGAGTATAAAAGGCAAAAATTGTGGAGAAACGAGATTCCGTCAACGGCAGAAACCAAACGAAAAGCGTGCAACATGATACATGTCGGAAGATGGAAAGATCGCATTTGTCTAAAATGCCCCGAGCAAAAGGAGCCTCTTTTTGGCAAAAGATTCCCAATCAAAAAAGACAAATGGGAATATGACGAGAAAAGCTCTACCAGGCCCGGAAAGATGCCCTATGCCGGGAAAAAGACAAAATTCTCTGACAAAGGAAAAGGGGCCATGTGATTGAGCATGACAGGTTAACAACCAGGACCACCCCACTTTCAAAAAGGGGCCACGACAAGGAAGTCTGAACAACCGCACCATTATCTGTCAAAATAATGGAGGGACCACAAGCTAGGTGGAATAAGATGTAAGCCATGACGATTCCACTATCAAGAAGAGATGAAATCCGTATTTGATGTCCGGATTAGCCTCTATATAAACCCAAGCTGAAGGAAGCAGAAGACATCGACCATTCCCCTCTGTTTTCTTACAAAAAATAATAGAGAGCTTCTCAATAGCTTGTAATAGTTGAGTGTTTTATTTCCACTGTAAAATACAAGTGTGTAATAGTTTCATAAGTTCTGTTTTAAATACGAGTGCATGTGTGAGGGAAACAAAGCTACCATGAGTAGCTAAACAAGTAACTCTTCTCTATAAGGGTTATGATATTGTAATAAATAAGTTTCCATTCTATAAATAAAATTCTGGTAATTGCTTGAGCATATTTCCCGTTTAAATATTCAGCATGTACCACAAACAGTATCTTTTACGCCCGGAGTAGGAAACGAACCAGGGCTGTGCTAGTTGCCGTTGAAGGAGCCATTGCAGTAACCATCGATTGCGATCGTGTGGTTAGTCGAGGAGACTGTAAAAACTGGTGGAAAACCCGACGACAATTTGGTCAAAAGGAGGTACTATTTTAATTCGGTCTGTTTATTTATTTGGTCGGAAGCATGTTGGGCCTGATATGGTCGTGATGGACTATTCCCAAGTTTAAGGTTTCGAAATGATTGATTATAAAACTTTAGGGGTCAAATTTTAAATTTTATAAGTCAAAAATATAATTATCATCTTACTCAGGGACTGAAATCTAATTAAACTACCTGCAGGGGCAGTGTGCTATGAGTTAAAGAACACAAAGGGGTTTCTTGCCTCTTTTAGAATCACGAGGGGGTTTTCTGCCACTTTCAGGTAACACAAGGGGGTTATTTGCTATCAGCCCTTCTTTTAATTATAAGCTGAGAGTGTTTACAATTTCTAAAAAAAAAAAAAGCCACTTAAAGTAATTGAAATAAGATTTAAAGTGTTTGCAACAACAATTGAAAAGAGAACTTTAAATATTAAATATAGTATGACAAAATTATCTTTCATTACATTATATTTATTATTTAATTAGGACATAATATTTGAGAACGAAATACTAAATAGTAACATTCTTTTATAATGTAGATAATACTTAATAGTCAAAATTCTTTTTTTTTTTTCTTTTTTTTTTCCTGCTCAGAATATTTGTTAAAACCAATAGTTCTTTGTTATTTTCAAAATTATATATTATTTATAGAATTGGACTTTCGTAAGTTATAGAATCATGATTTAGTTAAAATACATTAAGATTGTGAAAATCAATGTGTTTTGATAGTGAGATTGTTAATAATTTTTATATATCTTATTTTATTGGTTTAATATACATGGATCTTGTTGTTATATTTTTATTTTAAGACTAACAAACAGACATATAACCCCATTCTCTACATAATATGAATATAAAATATTTTATATATTATTTTTCTTAGAAGTTATTTATGATTTGTTTTTACGAAATCATAATTAGGTAAGAATACATAACTTAAATTTTGTTCATGAAGTTAAGGAGAGTCCTCTAGAATTAAGGAAATAACATAAATCTTGTGATTTTCTTCCAATTTAAAATGGCTGTGCTTCTAAAAGCACGCCAACCTCAGCTCTTGGAGCTTGTTTTTTTTTTTAAACTATTTGAAGACAATCATAAACAAAATCACCAATTGCAAACACAAACTTAGTACTTTTTAGTGGAGAAAATCATCCCACAAGCTCTTTTTAAAAATATTTACAAACACCCAAAAACAAGTGTTGGAAGCTTATGAGATATCAATATGTTCACAAATAATTGAGCACACAACCACACTTATATATAGTTGTAGTATCTTCTCTCTACCGTGACTCAAAAAACAAAATGATAGAATAAAAGATATATTTTTAATGGTTTTATTCTTGTAAGACCTTAAGAAGAAAGTTAAACTAGAAACCATATTTTGTAAAGATTCTAAAATATAGTGCCACTTACCAAAATAGCAATTTTTTGACTATATTTTCAGAATATATATGATGAAAAATATAATAAAAATAGGAATCCGAACTAAAGTAAGATAAACAAAGAAATATCAATTATTTCATCAAATCAAAGTTAGTACTTTGACTATACCTTCCAAATTAGTCACAATATTATTTTATTTTTATCGGGCAAAGAGAAACATAAATAAAAAACGCAGAGTAAAAGGGGTACTCTAAACCCTTAGAACAATCACTTGACAAAGGAAAAATCACAAGAAGACCAAACCTAAGAAAGATACAAGAGAGGCCAACGATACAAATCAGTTAAAAAAAAAAATGAGAACTTATCGTGCTTAGCTCTAAACAACACCATGATCTAACTTAGATTATTTCCACTACTCTACCAACATTCATATTTTCGTTGTAAAAAATCTCCTTGTTCATGGCTTAAAATAGAACATTCATGTTGTTTTCTAGTGTTGCTTACCTGTCATGGGACAAGAGAAACCATTCTGGAGAAAATAACTTTTAAGATCATTGTGCATAACCATCGCAACTCCAAACCATTCGTAGCTCCTTGACCAAACTTGAAAAGCAAAAGAGTAGTCAGAAACAAAAAATGGTAAGCATATTCATCATAACCCCGTATAATCTACAATTATGATAATTATCTTCCGCCGCATCACCCCTTCTTGACATATTCATAAGGATTGTGATTCTGTTAATACACATCTTCCATGTGAAGGACAAAATTTGACATGAACCTCAACTTTCTAGAACTTGTGAAAAAACAAAATTTGACATGAACCTCAACTTTCTAGAACTTGTGAAAAAACATGAGAAACCCTATGTCACAGATTTAGGGTCGGGGCTAGTTAATCAATAATTGTTTCAAACCTTATCTGGATCAACTCAAACTCCATTATTCAAAATAATATGGACTAAATAATGAACAACGTTCACCCCAAACACACACACGTATGCTCAGCATAAAACTTGTGATCTTGCAACATACCAAAACCATAGGTAAGTGCTCAATGTGTTTGTCCTAACTGCAAATATAAACCAGAATATCCTAAAAAAAACACAAACTGACGTATATAACCACTGAATAAAGCATTCATTTTATCTTGTAAGGTTGGCGGTGATTGGTATATGGAGAAATTAACGACGGCCGTCACAAGTCCTAAAAGTCACATTTTGAACATCGTCGATAGCAACTTGAATTTGATGGTATTCCGCACATAAGTCCAACTTAGTAAACAACTGAGCTCCACATAATTCATATAATAGTTAATCGATATTTTTGTGAATAGGAAAATGGTCCTCTATTGTAATAATGTTTAATGCCCTGTAATCTACACAAAAAATGTCGTGTCCCCTCATTTGTTTTCCGACCTGGGACGTTTTTTTGACCAGCAATATTTGTGAGGAAAAAAGAGCTGTTACTTGGCTAGATTTTCCTTTCGACGACTTCTAATGAATCGATTATGTCCTGATAGTTTTCTGAAAATGTTGATATCGATATGGATTGACATTCATAGGCTTAGGAATCAGAATTAGGAAAAATATACATATATGTTGGTCTTAGGAACATTTAGGTGGAATTGTTGTAGGTTTTGGGAATAAAATGTCAAACTCAAGAAGTAGGTGGGCCAATTCTCGGTTGGTGGTTGTGGATGATTAGTGAGTAAGGTTATGTTTGGATTGGTGGTTCCAAACGTGAGAGCATGTAGAGAAGCCACTGAACCAGTTGTTAATATTTGAAGTTATTTGTGGGTTGCTTCAGAAACTCGCTGATCAACTTTTACTTTTATCGTGTTACCATCATAAGTGAAAGTGAGGCTCAAAACCTTAAAATCGGTTAAAACATCACCAAATGTTTCTAATCAATGAATGTCAAGTACAACATCATCACCATGGATTGTTAGTACCAACAAATATAAAGTAAATTTTTCTTATTCATACATAATGGACCATGAAAGTAACGTCCCTAATAGTGCATACATTTGTCACTCCCTATCATCAAACAAATAGTAGTTAACAAGTACTCCGAATCTTTAAAAGATTGACATATCATCTATGGTATCGAACTAAGGTTTGTTATAGATCCATTATGTCTCGGAATTACATATGAGATGCATGGATGTAGGGGAGGAAAATGCGGTTGTGTCTTCTTAGACTAAAGGGAAAGAAGCCGATGAGTTTCATATTTCTCTTGGTGCACAATCTGGTTGTCATCCTCTTGAAGCAGAAACAATGATACTGATGAAGAACATGAAAGTAAGGGCCTCTGAGACCATGTATGATTCAATAAGTTTCTTTTATCAACTCAGTTTATTTTAATCCTTGATAATGCATAAATAAATCGAGCACATTAGATACCCCAAGATCAGGAAAGACGCCTCAGAAAAGGCCCCTGGTATAAAGAATTCCAATCTGCTTCTTTTTTCAAAGACATGGTATCATCTCGTAGAACTAACAAGACCCACATGACAAATACCTTAAATACAGCCAGATGCCTTAAAAAGCCCCATTGGAGAAATCACGTTTGTAATAAAGACCTGCCATACCTAAACCACGAGCTACCCACAATAAACATTTGTCAGCAGACCCATTTCACATGAAAAACCATTGATGGAGGCCCATCTCACAGCATTAAAGGCAGCCAAGTTGAATTGTCGTCCCATGTACCCTATATACATGAGGGAAATTCCCCAATTGTAACCAACTTAGATATATGTATTCTAATTTCATTTAAACAATATATCCTTTAAGTACTCTCTTTCGTAATTCAAATCCCCATCATAGAAACACTACCACATAACATATTTTCTCTAGAATAAAAAAAATTACATTCTGAGCCATAAATATTAACGACAATTAAGAAATTATCCAACTTAGTGAATTATGGGTTATCACCGCTAATTTGGAAAGTTCGAGGTGTAGCAACCCCAAAGAGTGCTAATGAGCAATGAAATTACGTTGATCTATAGGGTTGGGATAATAAGAATTGAGGTGGGCGAGGGTGGGAGTGGGAGGTTTGAGAAATGGTTTTAGATGAAATAATAGCATACATATCATCTACCTTTTTCACAATTTGGTCAATAGGTTCTTCTGGTGGATCCTTAATAGAACTAAAAAATTTGGCTATTTATCTTTATGGCATGTTGTAATTTTTTCATTACAATTAAAGCATAACCCCTTAGAGAGTTGGAGTTGCATCTTCGACGACGGTAATTTTCAAATGGGTAACTACGATGGGGATTTTTTAGCAGAATGTAGGGGCTGACAAAAGAGGTGGACTTGAACTATATGTGGGTTGGTTATAAGGGAGTTCGAGACATGGATGTTTTTATATTATCTTCAAGCATCGTGACTAAACCAACCGCAGATGCAAAGTTGTAGGTTTGTGAATTGCTAGTTCTTGCTGGCTTTTCAATTCTACTCAGGAAATAATTCAAAATAGCTTTATTTGCAAAATCTATCACACAATTGCATATAGTCTCAAACTCTAACAAGTACTCATCCAGACTTCCAATTTGTAGTAATTTAAACAAATCAGCATAGTGATTTTCCTAAAGACGAGAGTCCAAATCTCAACAATAAATCACGTTAGCACACAAAAACAACTCACAAGAATAAAAGTGGTGGGTATGATCCATCCAAATATACCATCTCAGTGCTTTCCCTTCCAGATAATAAAACTGTAATGTATCCTATGTTCGTCGCTCTTGAAGAAACGCTCAACATTATTCAAAGATCAGATCCACCAAAAGTCTACAAACGCGAATTGGGTGGTTTAAAACTTTCGGTAAAGATTGATAGTGGAACAATGGATTTTGAAATTAACTAGATGGGCTATGTGCATGATAATTCTGCATGTAACATGAACAAAAACAGATGGTGCAATAATTTATAGATCTAGTTTCCATTTCATGTCAGTCGTCATAGATATATTCGAATGAATGGCGGTTGTTTATGAGATATGGAAAGTTTTGGATGTCTGCATTCTAAATATGAGGAACAAATGGGCGATCGATATTTGGTTTTGTTCGATTTAAGGAGACAAGTGACCCAAGAAGTTTGGAGAAGAAACTTGATTCCATTTGGATTGGATACACCAAATTGTGCGCGAATCTCGCGAGATATGAAAGGAAAAGAAAGGTACCACTTATCATCACAAAAACTAGTTTCAACTTACATGACATAGAAGACAAAGCCGAGAGAAAGCAAAGCTACACTGATGTAGTTCAACAAAAACCCGCCCATTACGAGCATGATAAAACGAATCGTACTAATAACGGCAACAAAAAATGGGTCGGATTTGGCACAAAATTGACAAAAAGACCTCTAATGGATGTGGAAACTTTAAAGAACTATGATGAGGAGTGAAAACATAGAGTATATTTCAAACAAGATACAACAAGGAGTCTTCACAATTAGATGCATTATGTTGGGTGGAAATGGAATGGAAACCTTAGTGAGGAAACCCCAAAGGTGACGAATCAATTAAGGAGTATCTTAGTGAGGAAACCACACGGTGGAAAGGCATATTTCAAGAAGTTAAACCTTAGTCCGAAAACTTTATGGTTCAGGAAAGAGTTACTAGGGTGGGCTGTCAAGGATTCCCGTTATTGCATGGTGTAAACCATTTTTCAGAAAGGTTGATGTGTGTGTAGGCTCTTTCATTAAAACAGATGAAAGCACAACCCATCGAAGAAGGTTAGATGTTATCAAGACCACCGAACTGACTTGGATAAACAAAAGTGTGAAAACAGAAGTGAATGGACGTGAGTATGATGTTAGAATCATTGAAGATATTGAGGATCTACATGTTATCGAACATTACAAAGTCACATGCGAAGTCGACTATCCCAAAAGTTAAGAAGATGATGAAAACATCCCAGATTCTGAATTTTCTAGATACGATGTCGCCCGAGAAGCCATCTTCGACGAGGAAGTGTACGAGATTGTGTTTGCTAACGTCAAAGTGATTCCCAAAAAGAGTCTAAAAAACGGTTGAATCTTATTCGCAGGAACTATCCAAGAAGGTTCTTCGAATTCCAAGAATTTTGATAAAGGTATTGGTATTAATTCCCCCTAGGTGTGCATTGAAAAAACGATCAATTATCGCAAAGAGTCAAAATCTGGTGATGGAGCATGGTTGGTCAATAATTTGAACATTGCTGAACATCCATTTGTTTGTTGGCCCAATCCAAATAATGAAGAAAACTTGGAGATACCTATTGGGCCAAGCGAGGTAGACCCAAACACGACTATAATGGCCCAATAAGGATTAGTGTATGTTGAACATGATCCAACTAACCCAAATATGGACTGCATTAACGGCCACAGTTCATCCCCAAAATTGGATGTTATCATTACCAGGCATGGTAAGATCGAGTTTAAAAGAACTCCTAAGATAAAAGTTAGATCATTTGCCGTGGGAGAAGAGAATTAGTAAGAAACAAATTGCTAAGAAGAATCAAGCTATTTTCAAAAGCTTTATAGCTGGAATTAATTCGAACAAAGTTGACAACTTGACTCAGTCTTTTCAGATGAAGATCAACAACCAAACGTGACGAAGTTACGAGTTCCTTGAGCAACTCTATTTCGAACATTAACATTGTTGTTAGAAATAACATTATAAAGAAAAATAGCATGGAGTCTAAGGCTTTGAATACTTAGAAATTTGGAAAGTAGATTGGGGTTGAGGGGACGGGGTAGCGAGGAGGAAGTCGTAAAATAACCTGTGGAAATTGAGAAACGAGATAGAGATGACAGGAAATTCGAGAAGAAGGATAAGGAAGATAGGGAGGCTCATGAAGGTACCTCGTGATTTTGATTTCTTTCAATGTGAGGGGGTTAGGAGGAAGGGTTAAGAAGAAGGAGGTTTGTTGTTTAATAATGAAACACAAAGCTGATACGATATTCATTCAAGAAACTAAGCTAGAATCTATTGATGAAAGATTGTGTAATTTTATTTGGGGTGGGGATGATGTTCAATGGATTTCCAAAACGGGGGATGGTAGGTTAGGAGGGCTCTTAATTTTGTTGAGAACATGTACCTTCCAACTTGAAAACTCAATGGAAGGAAATGGTTTCTTGCACATCTATGGGAAGTGGAAAAGTGAGAGCAGAAGATATTGTTTTATTAATGTTTATGTCCCGTGTACCTCTCTTGAAAAAAAAGAGTCGTGGGACTCTTTACTTAATCTCAGACTGAATTCAGGAACTACCATATGGTGCATAGCCAGTGATTTTAATATGGTGAGATCACCGAGCGAAGAGAAGGGAACCGCTCACATATGAACGAACATAGATATGAGAGACTTTAATGAAGTTTTATGTCAAATGAATTTGATCGACCTCCCAATGGTCCGCCGAAAACTCACTTGGTACCGACTTGATGGATCTTCGATGAGCCTCCTTGACTGATTCTTATTATCAGGCGAGTTTCTTTCATGATGGAACAATCATGTCCAGTATGGCCTTGAACGTTCAGTTTCTGATTCCCGACCTATTCTGCTCAAAGAAAAATGTACCAGTAACTGGGGTTCTCGGCCATTTAGAGTCCTCGAATGTTGGGTAGAGCATTGGGATTTTTCCTCCTTTGTGAACAACACATAGGCCAACCTAATTATTGAAGGCAATGGTGCTTTCACGTTGAAGGAGAAATTTAAATCTCTTAAAGGCAGCCTCAAAGTCTGGAACAAAAAGTTTATGAAGAGTTGGGGAAGAATATAAAGAAGGCTAAGGAGGAGATTGTTAAAATTGATGATAAAGGCGAAAACCACCTGCTTTCAGAGGATGAAATTCTTGAACGAAAAGGGAAGATTGCAAAATTTTGGGGACTCATCAAAAGAAAGATAGACCCCTACATCATAAATCTCGGATTAAGTAGCTGAGGCATGATGACATCAACTTAATTTACTTTCACAATGTATCAATGGTCGTAGAAAAAAAATGATTTTGTTGGTCTTCATTTCGGAGGCCGATGATAGAGGATAAGGATGACATCACCAGACAGATTACAAGATTTTTTTTCTGATCTCTTTAAAGAAATTCAAAGATGCAGACCCCTTCTCGAAGGGATTGCTTTTAGTAAGCTTAGTGAGGAGGAAATTCAAGTACTAAGTAGTTCACGGAAGATGAAATTAAATAGGCTGTATGGAATTGTGATGGAGGAAAGAATCCTGGACCTGATGGGTTTAATTTTTCTTTTATTAAGAAGTTTTAGCCAATGCTTTAAAATGATATTCAGAAGTTTGCATCCGGGAAAATTGGTAGAGGCATTAACCCTTCTTTCCTCGTGTTGATCCTGAAAACGGAGAACCCACAAAGCCTTGGTGAATATCAACTAATCTCGATGATTGGTTGTATTTACAAAATTTTGGTAAAAATATTGGTGAATAGACTTAGAAGAGTTTTGAACTCTGTTGTCTTGGCAGAACAATCTGCTTTCATTGATGGATGACAAATTTTAGAAAGTATATTGATTGTGAATGAGTTAAAAAGGAACAAAAAATCCCGAGGCTGGGTTTCAAAGCAGATTTCAGAAAAGCATTCGACGGTGTTAGTTGGGAATTTTTAGATTATATTATGGGTAGAATGGTGCTCAGCCATAAATGGAGAACGTGGAACACTTAGGGCCTATCATCTGCTACTACCTCGATCCTTATTTACAGAAGCCCAACAGAGGAGTTCCAGGTTTCGCGGGGTCTCAGACAAGGCGACCCCTTCTCACCATTATTTTTCCTTTTCGTAGTGGAAGGACTTAGTGGGATGATTAAAAAAATATATATCTCATTGGATCTTTTTAAAGGTGTTAGAGTTGGCGGCGAAATGTTGGAAATATTGCATGTTCAGTTTGTTAGGTGATCTGATGTGAGAATAGCTGTAAAAGTGTTTGGACGATGAAATGCTTTAGTCGACTTTTTGAGCTAGTATCTGGACTTAGAGTGAACTTCTTCCAAAGTAATTTGTACGGACTTAATGTTGACGCCCAATCCCGGAATGAGTATGCCTAAGTGCTCAATTGTAGGTTGGAAAATCCATCTTTTAACTATTTGGGAGTTTCTATTGGTTTAAGCCCCATGTGTTTTGTTTTTTTGGAAGCGAACTCTTGAAAGAATGACAAATAGACTTGCTCCTTGTAAGGACAAACTTATCTCGTTGGGTGGAAAGATGTGCTTACTGGGCTTCCAATATATCTACCATTGATTTTCAGAATACCCAAGCTTGTTCTTAATCAAATGATTAAAATCCACAGAGATTTTGGGGAGCAAAAAATGAGCAAAAGAAGGTTTATTGGATTTGAAATTGTGGATCGGGTCGATACGTTGTTGTTGTTAACTTAACACTTAAGTTTTAACATCAGTTTTGTATGATGTTAATTCGACGATGTTACTTTAACAACAACCCAGAGTAATAGTGCAGCGGAATAAACAAACACGAATTTAAGAAGTGAATATAAGATTATATTAACTTTCGAGCCGTAGGCAAAATAACCCGTAAAGGTTTTAACAAAAGTCGTTCTCTCAATTCTCATGCTCCTCACTCTTAAATTGATTGAACTAAGCAAAGCACACAAGAATTGCTTCGACTATCTCTAAAAGCTCCTCACTCTTAGATCTATTCTCACAACTCACAAACTTTGCTAAAGCAAGACAACACTCAACAACTTGTAAATAAATCTCTTGGATTGATTAGCTCTTGTCTCGTTGTTTGTCTTGATGTACTTCACACCTATATATAGGTTCTTGATTCGGACTCCAAGGTGTGTTGTACACGGTTGGTAATTCTCTTTGTTTCCTTCTTGAAATCCTCTTCCTTGTTCTCGCAGTCCTTCTCGAATAATAGTACCTTCGTTAGAGATCTAACTAAGGAAAGACTTCTTCTTCAAATCAGGACTCATCTTGGAAAGCTTTCCTAGTTGCACTCGAACTCTTCTTTCCTTGTAGAGCGATTTGCTTAATTAAGGAAACTTTTCTTCTTGGAAACTTGAGCGTCCAACCTATGACAAGTTTGTTTCCTGAATAATAATAAAAAACAATTACAATTGTGGAACTCAATTAGTTAAATGAATAAGGCAAAATAATAATAAAGAATATAATCAAGATTGTAAATCGGATTCTACTTCAGCAATGTTACTCTAACATTGATTTCTCAATGTTAATCTAACATTGTCAGAATACCTGCACTTTCAGGATTAAATGGGATGTCATATGTAAAGCTAATCAGAAAGGAGGACTCGAGGTCAAAAACTTGGATTTATTTAATATTGCTCTACTCTATAAGTGGAGGTGGAAAATTCTTTGTGAATAAAGATAAACTTATGGGTTAAAGTCTTGGCTTCTAAATATGGTTATCTCTCACATATCTGAATAAATGGAAGAATCCCCACCCACAAATCAACTTGGTAGCGTGACTTCAGGAAACTCACACCAATTGTGTGTAATGATGACTGGTTTGAGAAAAATATGATAAGAGAGATCGGAAACGGTAACCGTAACTCCTTCTAGAATGACAAATGGATTGGGGATGAAACGCTCAAGAAAAAGTTGAGAAGACTTTACAACATTTATACAGGAAAAAACTTAACTCTGGCAAGTAAAGGGCAACGAACTAATGGGGACTGGTCATGGCCGTGGTCTTGGAGGAGAGCTCTTTTCATGGGAGCTTGATATGCTTTTTGATTTACAACGACTGATTGCTAATGTTAAACCAAACATTTAGAAAAATGACAGATGGAAATGGAGTCGCGATCCATCGGGATTGTTTACGGTTAAATCTGCATATGCTCTTATTTTCTCAAGTGAACTATCTGATGATACAATTTTTTTTGAAGTTTTTTGGTCGACAAGAGCACCTGCGAAGATGATGATCCACGGCTAGAAGTCATCTTTGAATAGAGTATCCACGATGGCACATCTACTGAAACGAGGTATTGGAGTCTCAGGAGAATTATCCTGCCCTTTTTGCAACAGCGAGGAGGATGACCTGGAGCATCTTTTCTTTAATTGTGAAGTTGTTTACAAATTGTGGATGGGTTGCTCAATTGATTTGGATTGTATATGGCGCTCTGGAATAATTTCCGAATCACTTCATTCAAGAGAGACACATATCCGACTTTTGTTAATTTTATTTCCTAGTGATCTGTGAACCAATGCAACTCTAGAATACAACTATCTAGATAGTCGTGTCCGTTCAACGTTGATGGGCGGTTATGGAGTCTTCAAATATGAATATTTTATTTGGTCCCAATAATTCATTCAACACTCTCATTAAGTAATATTTCCCATACACCATTAATTGAGGGAGAGTAACATATAAGAATTTAGAAGACCAAAAGGGAACGCAACGTGTAACTCTTGAACGTCGCAAATCTTTGCTTTTGCTTAACAATGGCGGGAGGTATGCCAATCTTTTGCTTTTGCATTTATGTGATTGTATATATGATTACATAATCACATTAGAACTCTTATAGTTGACATCATAGCATGTATATTTGTCTCTGCCTTGTTTACGGATATTTTGAAAAGTTACGCTCATGAAGTTTTGATGGGTCTTTCGATTCTATTGTTAAAACTTATTTTTTATGTTAGAAATCATCCGAAAATTCGATTTCTAGTAATTATTTACTTTAAAAGACTAATTTTGATGCAAAATGGGTGAAATCGAGTCGGGTCGTAAAATTGGGTTGTACCGGTCGTTTTAACCCATGTTGGGGGTTGAAGACGAAGTTTAAAAAAAATGAATTTTGTCTCGCCTAGGATTAGAACCGGCGTCACTGATTTGAACATTTACACGCTTAACCTATGGGTCATTACTTCAATTATCGGCAATTAGAGTAATGCCTTTATTTTTTAGTATAAAGGTAACCACATGATTTAGAAACAAAAGTAATGGTTAGGCACGAATCAGAACTCGAACCCACACCACTTAAAACGCTTCATTAAGTACTGAAGAGTTGGGTTCCTACGCCATTCGTTGTGCCTTTTGCATCAAAATCTTAATTCTTAAAATTAAATGGACGATGTTCCAAATTCGAAATTAAAACATGTACAAGGCAAGATTCGAACCCACATTTCCACATTAGTGAATCGTGGAATTGAACTGTCGAGCCGAATTGTATTGTTGTTTTAAGTTGAATCGCTGCGAATTGAAATATGTCTAAGCACATGAATAAAATAACAATGTTTTAGGTTAGATTCAAACCATGTACATAACAAAATACATTGCAAGGATTTTCCATTAGTCTGTTACTGAATATGATACTAATGCAAATTAGTATTTATATATTCAATGTATATTATCAGATAAATATATTAGCATGTTTACATTTGTTTTATGTGATTTATATTTACTGTTATATTTACTGTTTTAAGCAGTAATTAAGCATATTAATTTATTTATTTAAATGTTTGTGATTTTTATATTTCTATTTAGCTAAAGAATAGCCACGACATCTTTAATTATTTAGAAGCATGTATAAGGAATAAAGCATGTAGAAACATTAGTTGTGATTAATTGAACATGGTATAATAAAGTTTATCTCACATGAAATTTTATTATATTTTGTGTAGTGAATTAGAATAAAATGTCAAAATTATATTTTTTAATATACCCACAAGAATTAAGGAAAGGAAAATAGTTTTGATAGTTTTGTTGGCCCTTCAAAATAATTGAATTTAGCTTTAGCCCACAAACAAGTTTTATGTCTATAGATTTGTTTGTATGCTTTACATTTGGTAATGCATAATACGGTTAAGTTTTGTCTGAAAATATTAAGTCGAGTATGTATGAATTATATTTGCAGCATCACATTATATGAATATTAATGATCTCAAAACCCAAGTTCTTGAACTAAATGACGAAAAATATACAGTTTGGAAGGAGAGAGTTCTTCTTCATTTAGAAGTGGTTGATATTGACTACGCTATCCGTAAAGATGAACCACCGACTATTAAGGAATCCAGCAATCAGGCTAATATTGATCTTTATGAATGGTGAGAGAGGTCTAACGGTCTCTATGTCATGTTCATAAGGACTCATATATCTGCTGGATTAAGGAGTTGGTGGAAAAGTGCAATGATATTTGTTCATTGCTTAAGGCAATTGAGGACCAGTTCCAAAACTTCTGAAAAGTCACTTGCTAGTACATTCGTTGGGAGGTTTTTGTCACTAAAGCTTACCGGTCTCAGAGGTGTGTGCGAGCACATCTAAGCATGAGGGACATTGCGGCTAAACTAAAAACATTGGGAGTTGAGATCTTGGATACCTTTCTAGTCCATTATGTTCTTAATAGTCTTCCATATCAAGCCAGGCCTTTTAAATTTTCCTACAACACACATAAAGATAAATGGTATATGAATGAACTTTTGACCATGTGTGTTCAAGAGGAAAGTCGATTCATGATGGAGCATGGAGAAACTGTCTTGTTGGCAACCAACAATAAAAAGAACAAGCACTTCAAGATAAAATGTCAATTCAAGGTGGAATTACTAAGAAATCCAAGTGTTATTTTTGTAAAAAGAAGGGATGCATGAAGAAGGATTGTTTGAAATTCCAAAAGCGGCATGAGGAAAAAGGTATCTTAGTCTCCCTAATTTGTTATGAATCTAATATGGCTGATGTTCATTGTAACACATGGTGGATTTGCTCTGGTTCTTCAATCCATGTTTCAACAACCCTACATCATACGAAAAACCTGAGGAAACCAGCGGGAAATGAGCATAAAATTTATTCATGAAATAAAATACGCCAGCTGTTAATTTTTTTTGTAACGTGCCAAATTACATTAACTAGTGGCGTTACTTTGTATTTACATAATGTATTTTATATATCCAGGAATTTAATTTCTATATCTAGACTAATACCTATGCGATTTGCATTTAATTTCCATAAAACATCATTCAACTTATTATATAATTCAGATGTTGTTGGAAATGGCATTTTGTGTAATAGACTATTTATGCTTAATATACAAATTAACACCGCTAATTCAGTAATGTTTGTTAAAACTGACATAAAAGGATGTGTTAGTAATGAAGAATCTTCTATGTTGTGGCATCGGAGATTGAGATATATCTCTAAGGATATGATCAAAAGGTTAGTGAATTATGGAGTACTTAGTACTTTAGAATTTGCTGACTTTGAGATTTGTGTAAACTGCATAAAGGAAAGGCATACCAAAATATCTAAAAATGGTGCTCGCAAAAGTTCTAAATTACTTGAAATCATTCTTTCAGATATTCCAGACATGGATATGCAAAGTGGTCCAAAATACTCTATCACTTTTATTGATAGCTTCTCACGTTACATGTGTGTTTACTTACTTCATCATAAAAATGAAGCTTTTAATGCCTTCAAGATTATTAAGATAGAAGTAGAAAAACAAGTAAGAAAACAAATAAAAATAGTGAGAACTAGAGGAGGAGAGTATTATGGTAGATACACAGAAGGTGATCAAGCACCTGACCTATTTGCTATGTTTTTTCAAGAGCACGGAATAGTTGCTGAATACACCAATCCAGGAACTCCTAGTGAGAATGGTGTGGCTGAAAGAAGAAACCGGATTTTGATGGAGATGGTTAGGAGTATGCACAGTAATGCTGATCTCCCAATAATCTTGTGGACTGAAGCTTTTAAGACGACAGTGTACATATTAAGTTGTGTTCCAACAAAGGCAGGCCCTAAGACACCATTTGAGTTATTTAAGGGTTGGAAACCGAGTTTGAATCATGTATGCATTTGGGGGTTTCCTTCTGAAGTAAGAGTGTATAACCCACAAGAGAAGAAACTTGATCCTAGGACCATTAGTGGCTATTTTGTTGGATATGTTGAACGGTCTAAAGGATACATATTCTATTGTCCATCTCATATCACTAGAATTATGGAATCAAGAAACGCAAAATTTCTTCAAAATGACATGATCAGTGGTAGTGATCATTTATGGAATTCTATTTCTAATGATGATCGTGTTGGTACACAACCCTTGTCATTGATCCCACATGTTGATATTGATTTAGTAAATCAAGTTATTCAAGAAGAACCTTTGGTTCTGAACAACAAGTTGATCAACATGATCCTCATGAGAATGTTGATACAACTTTAAGAAATTCTACTAGCATAAGGAAATCATTAATACCTAGTGACTATCATGTGCATCTACAAGAGTCGGACTTTAACATTGGAGCTGAGAATGATCTTGAAACTTTTTCACAAGCCATGAGTGGTAATGAATCAAATTTGTGGTATAATGCTATGATGGTATGCTGATGAGATGAATCCTATGGGGTCAAATGATGTATGGGACCTTGTTGAGTTACCTAAAGGGGCGTAAGCAATTGGGTGCATGGGTATTTAAAACAAAGAAAGTCTCACTAGGTAGCATTGAGAGATACAAGGCTAGACTCGTTGCTAAAGAATTCACTCAGAAAGAAGGAATCGACTACAAAGATATTTTCTCTTATGTATCAAAGAAAGATTCCCTTTGGATCATCATGGCATTAGTTGCACATTATGATTTAGAATTACAACAAATGGATGTGAAAACAACCTTTTAAAATGGAGAATTGGAGGAAGGTTTATACATGAAATAACCTGAAGGTTTTCCATCCAATAACGGTGAGCACTTAATTTGCAAGCTTAAGAAATCTATATATGGATTGAAACAAGTCTCATGTCAGTGGTATTTGAAATTTCATGAAGTTGTGTCTTCATTTAGTTTTGAAGAGAACGTTATGGATAATTATACATACCAAAAGGTTAGTGGGAGTAGGATTTGTTTCATAATTATATATGCAGATGATATTTTACTTGCAAGTAATAACAAGGATATGATATATGAGGTGAAACATTTTCTCTCCAATAACTTTGATATGAAGGATTTAGAAGAAGCATCTTATGTCATCGGGATTAAGATACATCGCGATAAGGCTCGTTGTGCTCTGGGTATGTCTCAAGAGACATACATAAACAAAGTTTTAGAGAAATTTCGGATGAAAGATTGTTCACCTAGTATAGCTCCCATTGTTAAGGATAATAAACTGAACTTGAGTCAGTGCCCGAAGAATGATTTAGAACAGGAATAAATGAAAAATATCCCATACGCTTCTATTGTTGGAAGCTTGATGTACGCTCAGGTTTGCACTAGACCTTACATTGCATTTGTCGTTGGGGATTTGGGGAGATATCAAATTAATCCAGGCATTGAGCACTAGAAAGCTGCAAAGAAGGTATTAAGATACCTTAAGGGGACTAGAGATTACATGCTCGAGTAATGAATACGAATTTGGAAGACCAAAGGGAACGCAACGTGGAACTCTTGAACGTCGCAAAGCTTCGCTTTCACTTAACAATGGCGAGAGGTACGCCGATCTTTCGCTTCCGCATCTATGTGATTGTATATACGATTACATGATCACATTAGAACTCTTACAACTTTTCAAAAGGATGGAAAGAATGGCGGGTTGTGTGGTTTGTTACAATGCGGACAATCTGGATAGTCGTAACAATGCCATCTTCAACAGGAAAACTATAGAGGTGAACGGTTGCTCGACTATATCAAGTTAAGTTCTTGGAATTGGTTGAAATCTGTCAAAAATGACTTCACCTTTTCATTCTTTGACTTGTTTAACTTTCCAAACGAATATTTTTGAACTCTGCCTTCTACCTCATCTAACAAAGTATTTCTTATAATCTTGTTTTCAATAATTATATTCTTCATTTTTGATCGGAAAAAAAGAAGAAGATATATTCGAATCAAACTTCAAAAGTCGTATCAGCTTTGTGTGCATTCTATTCAAAAATTGGGGCGGAAGAAGGGAAAGAAATTCTGCAGGAAACAAATTTGGAAGTCTTTCTTATCTACCAATTCAATTGCAATACATATTTTATAAAGAGAAAGGTTAATGTGATATTATGATACTTTTTTTTTTTTTGAAATCAGCACTCATATTAAAATGGCTAACAGACCAACCAACATAGTTAGATAATTCATACATGCACATGACAAATGAAAATCAGAAACAGATTAAACAGAACTCTTCTCAACTATTTCAACAAGCTATCCATTATCGCCTTCTTGCACGAGCGCAGCCCCCGGATTGAGTAAAGTCGCGTCTCTCGCCAACACATGAGCTTCTTCATTATTTTCTCTTGAAATCCAGAAGAAACCCCAACGTTGTGGTCCAACTTGACTCCACTCCCGTACGATATCGGTAATGAAATTTGCATGATCGCCATGAACATTCATCGGAAACCAAATATCGTGCATCACACCCAAACAATCCCCTTCAAAAACAATTTTCTCCCATTGTTCACCTTGCGCAAGTTGAATCGCGCACCAGATCGCATTCGCCTCAGCGTTCCTAGGTTGCATGCACCCAATCACACACCGTTTAACACTCCTCACAATCTGGTCCAGGTGGTCATATACAATGATGCCAATGCCCGTCGCGCCCCTCTCACGATTTATCGCTGCATCAACACGGATTTTGAACCACGGGGCCGAGAATATCACGCGCGTTGGACTAAAAAAATCTGGTGTGTTTATTCTTCCACAAAGGCTGCTGGTCCAGGTTCCCCACATCGCACTAACAAAGTTTGCAATTGACAATGGTGAAGAAGCAAGCTCGCCGGCAACAATGCGATCCCGATTACCCCACAACGACCAACATGTAGTAATTATTTTAGTCATCACATCCATGCCGTGCTCCTTCGCTGTCCGTTTTAACCAATGCAAACACTCCTCACCCTCCCGCCATAGCATTGACGTCCGAATGTAAAGAAGAGCCCAAACTTGTTGCGCAACATGGCACCTCACCACACAGTGCCTGATATCTTCATTCCCATCGTGACAAACTGGGCAATCCACCTCAATATTCATACGCCTCCATTTCAAAGCAAGTCGTGTAGGAAGAATCGAATGGCACATCCGCCAACTGAAAAGATTAATTTTCGGTGGATTTTTTGGCTTCCAAATCACACTCCAGTTCTCCTCCAAACTGCTGCTACTACCCATATCCTCCACTCCCATGTGCAAACCCCTCGCAACTGTGAGATGATAAGCACTCTTAACCGTGAATAAGCCAGAACTCGAGTAGTGCCAAATCTGTCTATCCACGGCTTCCCTTCCCCCAAGTGGCAGTGCAAGGATCGCCGATACATCATCCGCCCAAAATATTTGACGTATAAGATTAACATCCCACGTCCCAGTCTCCTCGTCACGTAGCCCCGACACCCGATAGTTTAGATATCCCTCAACTGGTGGCGTCAAGACCTTAAAAGAGTTCGGCCTTGGAATCCACACGTCCCCCCATATTCGAATCCTATCACCATTGCCGATGCGCCATCTCAGACCCGCCTTAACAATTTTAATGCTCGCATGGATGCAACGTCACGAGAATGACGGAGTAGAGCCAATTTTTGCCTCAAGAATAGTCGACGTGGAAAAATATTTTGCTTTATACACTTTTGCCAACAAACTCTCCGGATTATCAAATATCCTCCAAACTTGTTTTGCTAATAAAGCCATATTGAACGCTTTCAAATCACGGAATCCCAACCCCCGTCCCTTTTGCTTGCATTCATTTTCTTCCAAGTAAGTCAATGGATTTTTTTATTTGTTCCACTACCCCACCAAAAGTTACTAATCATTGATTCTATCTCCTTTATTAAAGTGCCAGGAAGACGGAAACAACTCATAGCAAACATCGGTATGGCTTGCATGACGGCCTTAATTAGTATTTCCTTCCCTGCAATAGATAACTTCTTCTCCTTGTACCCCTTTACTCTGTCCCAAATCCGATCCCGAATATAATCAAATATTTCTTTCTTCGACCTCCCTACCACCGCCGGCATCCCTAAGTACTTGTTATGAGTGTCGGCCACAAGTACACCCAAAATACCCGCCACCTCGTCTCGAATTGGGTTGCCAGTGGTTGCACTAAAAACCAACACGAATTTCTCTAAATTGATTTTTTGCCCAGACGCCAATTCGTATTTTGCCAAAATATTCCTAAGCTCAATTGTCGCCTCCCTCGTTGCCTCACAAAATATCATAGTGTCATCCGCAAACAGAAGGTGTGAAACAGTTGGCGCAAGACGTGCAACTCGAACTCCCTTAAGGGCCCCGCGAGATTCAGCATCCCTAATTAAAGCAGAAAAAGCCTCCGAAACAAAAAGAAATAAATAAGGCGAGAGAGGGTCACCCTGACGGATGCCTCTTTCCGGAGTAACCGCACCAAACTCATTCCCATTCCCGTTAACTAAAAAAGAATATGAGACTGATCGAACACACAACATAATAAGTGCAACAAAACTCTCAGAAAAACCTAACCCGAGCATAGCCCGTTCCAAAAAGGACCACTCGACCCTATCATAAGCTTTGCTCATGTCCAGTTTGAGAGTCATCGCCACCTTTTTTCCTGTTCTCTTCGTCTTAAGATAGCGGTTAATCTCAAAAGCAACTAAGATATTGTCAGTAATTAAACGTCCAGGAATGAAAGCAGATTGAGACTCAGATATAATGGAAGGTAAGATCACTTTTAGTCTATTAGCAATAACTTTAGATGCAATTTTGAAACACACATTGCTAAGACTAATAGGGCGGAATTGATTCACAAACTCAGGATGGTCACACTTCGGAATAAGCACAATATTGGTAAAATTCATGCATTCGGGGAGAATTTTGTGATTAAGGAAATCAAGACGGAATTTTGTAATATCCGAACCAACGACATGCCAATATTTTTGATAAAAAATTGCAGAAAAACCATCAGGACCAGGAGATTTAAAAGGATACATGTGAAAAAGGGCCCTGTTTACCTCGTCTGTATTGTAGGGTTGGTTCAGGGTTTGATTCATCTCCTCAGAAACACGAGGCTGCATCACATCCATAACTCCCTCGATATCCTCATAACTTGGCTGCTCGGAATGAAAAAGAGAAACAAAATAATCCTGAATAACAACTTCCACCTCATTTTGTTTATCCCGCCAAATCCCGTCGACACCTCTAATTCCCCGGATCTCATTTTTCTTTCTTCTCTCGGATGCCCTAGAATGGAAAAAAGACGCATTCCTATCCCCTTCACGCAGCCATTGCACCTTTCCCCTCTGTTTCCAGTATGTCTCCTCTTGTGCCAGAATTCTCTCCAGTTCCCCTTTCAATGCTATCTCTTTCCCCTTAGTCTCCTCAATAATGGTACCATGTCGAAGTCCTGAGATCTCTTTCGTAAGGTGTTCTATGTGTTTCTTTAAACTTTCCCCGGATAGCTTCGACCACATCTCTAGACCCCTACTGGATTCCGCCAATTTATTCATTAAGGGCTGCCCCGCCATGCCAGGAGCATGCCAAATATCTTCAATTACCCCACGACATTCAGCTCCAATCGCCCACGCGGCCTCAAACCGGAATCTTTTTTTCTTTCGCCACACCGTCGTTGGAACAGCCTCATTAGAGCAAGAAATAAGGAGGGCTGAATGGTCCGAGTAAATGGTGTCAACATGAGACACGTGTGTCATAGTAAAAGCCGAAGTCCAGCGACTATTAACACACGCTCGATCGAGCCGAACCCATACTGTACGTGGACTCGGCCAGCGGTTGCACCAAGTAAATGCTGATCCCACAAAACCGATGTCCTCAAGGTCTGCATCCCCGAGTGCTGTACGAAAATTCCTAATTTTCCAACTCGCCCTCAGAGTCCCTCCTTTCTTCTCACTATTATGGAGAATTTCATTAAAATCTCCCGCGCATAACCACGGTCTCGCCGATGCTTGACTTAATCGTCTAAGAAGATCCCATGATATATTTCGTCGCGCCAGATCCGGTTCCCCATAGAAACCCGTAAATCTCCACTCGTTACACCCATCTGAACCTAACACCATAGCATCCATGTGATATTTTGAAAAGCTCACAAGCCGTACCTCCGTATCCTTTTTCCATAATAGTGCTAAACCGCCAGATTGCCCCACTGCTTCAACTGCTACGCCAAAATAATTCAAACTATCTCTAATGTCCTCTAATTTCTTTTTGGTCAACCGAGTCTCCATCAAGAAAATTAGAGAGGGACTATGGTGGAACACCGTACGCCGGAGTTCTTGAACTGTCCAAGGGTTCCCCAGGCCCTGACAGTTCCAAGATAATATTTTCATTGTGATCGGCGGGACTGCACTGCAGTCTCCGCCGTTGAGATAGTTTTTTCTTCCTCCCCTCCCTTCATCCTTTTCTGATTTCCCGGGACTTTATTGCCATCCTCCTGTTCTTTCCTTTTGACCAGCTCCCCAGATTTTGTTCCACTGATCGATCCTCCGGATATATACCTGTTCGGTGTACGTTTAATCCGTACTTTTCTTGCGGTGTGTACGCCTTCGAGCTCCTTCGAGGCGTGTTGTTGATGCGCAGCAACAGCTAGAACCCGTCCCCCTACTTCCTGCTCCACTTGCATATTTTCCGTATCTGCAGGTAACGATTCTAATTCTATCCTCCTGTCTAAGCTCGCAGTCTGGACTGTCCGGGCTTGTTTCACTGTTTCAGCTGTCCCCCCATCATTCGCCTGACTTTCTGAATTTTTGTTTAGCACTGCATTCACTCTACTTTCAGTCTCTCCTTGTGCTTCAGCGCCAATACCTTGCTCCAGCCCTTCGGAATGTGAGTTCTCCGCTGAACTCTTCAGTCCCGACCCCGTTACATGTATCCTTGAGTCTGATCCTGCTTCCCATATGTTCAACCCCCGTTGACCGCTGTACTCTCGAGTCATATTCAGTCTGTTCCTCCCCAACCTGTCACGTTCAGGGCTGTTCCTCCTGATTATACGGTTTGGATCCGCTCGAACATTGGTGTCTCTCATCCACGCCCCATCAGGAAAATTGTGTATGTCTTTCAAATCAACATTCGTATCATACCGTTTGTCACAGTCGTACATGATGTGTCCTATGACGCCACAAACATAACAAAAATTTGGGAGATGTTCGTAGGTGAAACGCGCAAGCATCTCATCCCCCTATTTGTTGCAAATTTTCAAGCAACGAAGTAATGGTTTGCGAACGTCAATCTTCACCCGGATACGCATCGCTTCACCCCAAGGCTCTTTCGGGTCCAGTTCTTCGAAGACCCCCAACTGTGTGCCAATGATTTCAGCTATATCCGGAGTTTGGCGAATTATAGGGATATCATGCACCCGGATATTGAAGCTGCACCAATTCAAATCCACCTGTAATGGGTTCTCCTCCGGATCAATGGTGTTCAGAATCAGTATATGGTTATCAAAAAACCATGGGCAGCCCTCCATCACCCTTTTCTTGTCAGTGGCGTGGTGAAACTGAAAGAGAATACGGTCGTCCCCAATCCGCTGAATCTCCAGCCCCTTGCGTGCCTTAAAAACTGATTTTATCACGGCGCTGAATGCGTTAAAATTGAACCCCCCAGTCTTAAGTAGTCGACCAACCATCAGCAACTCGGAAACCTCATTTGGCTTGTTCCATGGTTCATCCCCAACCGTAACCTGTTCCTTCTCTGTTAATCTCAGGGTTTTACGTAGCTTCTCAATTTCGGCCTCCATGCACACGTCGTTATGAGGATATAGGCGGAGTTGTATGGACCGTGATGAAGCCTTGAACCAAAAATCTGAATGAACCCTAGAACCGACCCTGCAACAATCAAGGAAATATGAAGGTGAGAAGTAACGGAGGGATAAAGGAATTGGAAGACCTGGACGATACAACGAAACGAAAAAGAGAATTGTAGAAAACAAAATCTTAGCCCTAAAAGAAAACCACTGCCGCAAGACAAAAGATAACGGGGCCAAAGCGAACGATTATCTTTCACTGTTATGACGCCGCCCTGATTAGTCGAAGAAGGCCTTAATGAAAGGCACGCTATTCTCTCACTGTGGAAGACGAAACCCTCAAGAAGAGAGACTAGAAACCAAAGTGTAAATAGCTACGTTCTGTGGGCTAGTCTTAATTAACCAAACTATGAAATCTGAAGTCCTGTAAGGAGACTTCTTGATACAGGCAGGCGGAATCGTTGAGCCTCCAAAACAGAACCCGATTGCATAACAACTAACTCTCAAATAAGTCGCAAATAACTAATATGAAAATTTATATCGTATCAATCATTGATCGAAAAGTGATACGAATCATTTTTTTGAATCAATTAAATTGATACGGACAAATCACATCTCAAATATCGAATCAAATGTGTTGAACTATTTTAATAAAATTTATTACTTTTATTCATTGGCTTTCGATTAATTGTTTAAATTGCATATAAATCATAAAGAGTGGTATTCATGTAATGTTGAATTGAAACAAACGGCCATGGCCTCTAATACCATTTTTCTAAACGGTCAAATGTCTTAATCTTGGTCTTTATATCAATTAATCATATGTTTCAATTAAAGCTATAATACTATTGCTTCTTCGGTTTCATGTGCTTAATTAAGTGACCGTACAGTATTGCCTATATATATATATATATATATATATATATATATATATATATACATCAGTGTAGTGTGGAAATGATGGGGTAGAAGTGAAAAAATTACTAATTCAGAATTTGTGAAACATATATATATACGTGTGTATATATATATATATATATATATATATTCTATCCACCTTATCAATATATAACTATATGAGCATATTATGTGAGAAAAGATATATTACATTGTAATATATTTATATGAGGAAAAATGAGCAAAGTGTTGTGCGAGCTTCCATCTTATTTTCTAATATGCAATTAAAAATAAGAATACGACGTAATTTGTTGGGCTGTTGCATTCTGGAGATGACGCGTTGTGTGTGGCCCTATTGCATGTTGAGTATTACCAACTAGGGGCGCGAATCGTATTAAAGAGAGCTGACATAGTACGCGCCTCATCCTGACGTTCATGCTTCATACTCGATGTGAACCATTGGAGTTACAGTAATATCGTCACTTATATTTGATTGCAAATATCCTTAATCATCGATGGAGGTAATATTACATTATTTATCTGTTTCTTTATTTAATTGTTGTGAATTGTTAAATAGAGAAACAATAATTTAAGACGATTATCGTATGCCACTTTTGGTAAATTATATGCATATTGAAATGATCAAGAGTACTTTAATCAATTTTTGTGTCCATGTTATTATTTGATTTCATGACTCATAAACATTATGCTCACGAGAGATGAATTTTTTGTGGTGCATCTTCTTGATCGAAAAATAAAGTAATCACCATTAAGTACATACCTACTGTGTGGCAAACTTAAATTTTAATTGCTATATGAGTTGACAATAGATCGTATTATATATGTTTATGTGTGTCGGTTACAAGTAAGTGATCTAATAGTACAACGAGTCTATCTCAAATCAAGCCTACACTAGGTATCTCGTGTAGACTTGGTCCGGAACCTGTTGTTCGAGGTCGGGGCCTCACCAAACTGCCCGCTGATGCTACGTTGGTGAAGAGTATCGAACGAATATCAGGAAGGAGTCCCGATAAGATATCGGTGGTGAGTCTCGATGTGATATCGGTGGTGAGTCTCGATGTGATATCGGTGGTGAGTCTCGACGTAATATCGGTGGTGAGCCTCGATGTGATATCGATGGTCAGGTCGTTGTGGAAACCTGAGTGGGGACGCGGACTAAACCATGTCGAGTACTTATGTCAGGTATAATGTCGAATATTTCTATTCGATGTGATGAGGGTAAATCAAGGTGAGGAATTAATGCCTTTCTCAGTGTGGGGGGCATGATATTTATAGGCGCGGGTGGTCTATATCGAATCCTTCATTCGATGTCATATCGGGGTTGATCCCCGATATGCTCGTTCATGGGCCGTGGCCCAGAATGGGCCCAAATGCTAGAAACCTCCATATCATGTAGTCCCCCAATTTGGGGATTATTATCCTAGGGATAAGAATTCGCAAATTTAGTTTTGAATTTCTGGGTTACTTGTACCCTACGTCCTCCCAGTTCGAAGGACGGAGATCAAAAATATGGGAAGTGCACTTGGAACTAGTTGTGTTCGGTTCCCCAGTGCAGTTACTGCATTGCATGAGGTCCTCGTTTGAACTCTAAGTTGTTTAAAAGACGCGATCTTGCCACTACGGATACAAGAATTTAAAGCGTATGATGGTCCTCAATTTTTTGTAGTGCTAAGTTTGGTTCGAACCCTCTGTCGCGCGTAGTGCCATTTCTTGCTGGTACGGTGGACTCATGTCGAAAGTCATATCGAATATGAGTTTCGATGTAATCCCCGATATGGCGTATTTAATGCTGCGGGCTCCAGCTTTTGTTTGTTTATAAAAGTCGGTCCCTGCTGTGTCATCCTTCACTATTTTATTGCCCTCGTGTTGTCACTGTCGGAACTACGTCGAATTTGATGTCGGTAACTTTCCCCGATATCTTCTTCGATCTCGATTTCGATCTATATTTCGACATTGCTTCGATATTTTACGCGGTTTTGCAATAATTCGCCTTAATTGTTTTGCCTAAGGATGGTTCCTGGTAAAAAATCCCCAAAGAAAAAACTTGTTGTATCGCCACAGTATTATGAAGCTGGTCCTGCTAGGGGGAATGCTTTCGTCGTGTCAGACAACGAATCCTCTGATTCTGAACTTCTGCGAGGGATGCGTCATTAGATGACGGTTTGGTACGAGTTTCTGAAATTTCTGCCAATCTAAGGTTATCCCGAGTCCGTCTTCATGAACGGAACTCTCGGTTCCCTGATAAGCATCTCGTAATGCAGTCAAATATTTATGGTGGCAGTGTCATTGTTGGAGATCGCACTGCCATCGCGGAAGGTATTTAGTTAGAAGAGGACAGGATTAATGCTATGACCGTGGATGATGCTTCCCATCAACGTATGGCTGCTAACCCTCCACGGGTCAAAGTGACTCTGTCGCCAGAAGGTGCACCAGCTAATTATTGGCATCCTCGGGCTTGGGCTTGCTTTGAGGTGTCGCAAACGGGGCTTGGGGAAAGTTCTCATTCTGACCCGCATTATTTCGCGGTGTCGCCCGATGCCGGGAGTGAGGAGCTCGATAATGATAAAGAAAGTATTGATGAGGTTCCTCCTGCGTCGGCCGCTCCGAGCTCGTCTACTTCGGCCCCAAGGCGTATTGCGCCATCCCCTGGTAATACTAATACTGAGAAGCCATCTGAAAGTAGATCTCCATTGAGGGAAGATTACTCTTTTCTACGTGGTCCCCTTTCGGAACGGTTAATTATGCGGATTGGGAATAATAATATCCGTGAAGAGGATGCTATTCGAGGCTTGGAATCTATTTATGGAAATTTTGATCCTTCTGAGTTATGCCGAGATCTAGGGGTGGAGTTAGCACCGCGCATATGTATGATGCTGCTATATACAGTAAGGAGCTTGCCCTGTTGTTTGTTGGTTGTTACTAATGTCCATCACTCATATTCTTTACTAATGATTATTCGTTTCCTTGGAAGTTTGGGCACATGTTCCACGAACTGTGCAGAGATTACATGCTGCTTGGGGAGGTGCAGACTCGTCATGATGCTTTGGTGAAGGAACTGCGCGCGATGATTACGCGTAGCGAGATTAGTCGTGATCGTGCTAACAGTCGGGTTCGTGCTGCTGAGACTCAGAAATGCATTGCATGTGGCGAAGCATGGAAGGCATTAGTCGCTGAAGAGGAGATGAAGAAGGAACTGGCTAGAAGCCAGGCTGAGAACCAACATTTGCGTGCCAGTAATCTTAGGTTAGAGCGTGAACGCAACGCGTATCGAGAGTCCCTCGAAAAGTTGGAAATTCAGAAAGCGAAATTAAACGAAACTTTATCTCGCAATGGGGTAATTGTATCTTCTCATCATACCAAGACAGGTGTTGGTGGGTCTATAAGGGGTAGTGACTTTAATGTCGAAGTCAGTGCTGCAACGCAAAGGTCTCCTCCATCGTATGGTGGTACCCCCATCGCTGCTGATATGAATAGGACTCTCGAGCCTTATGGCGGAAGGGTGCCCGTTAGGGCTATCGCAGGGCCGTATGTTAGGGAACGTTATAGGGTTCCCCGTGCGATGCGGTATTCCAGGTTGTCACCTGATCCGTGCGATGCGGTATTCCCGGGGAATGGATGAACTTACTGACGATATTTGTGCCGAGCCCTGGAAGTTTCCAGAATTTGAAATGAATGTATCCGGACTTGGGCCCTTTCATCGGAAAGCTATTCGGGCCGAGTTATTCACTGATCTTGAGAGTAACGAGTTTCTTTATGATATGTAGCTGTGTTGTCGACTAGTGACATTTTTTGATATTGTAGCAGTTATTTTCTCGAGAAAATTTTTCTATGCAAAGTGTGCCCCATGCCATTAACTGAGAGCCGCTTTCATGATGTTTAATGAAGGGTGTTTATTTGCAGAAATCTTACCTTGTGCAATTCTTTCTGTGATCATGAATATTCTATCCTTGTCGTATAGTAGTTGTGATAGCCTGGTGAATGTCTGGCGTTATTGGCATGGGATTGACTTATCTTTGGTAGATGACTTGTTATCACTTATTGGTCAGAGCCCTCCCGTTATGACAAAGTACGTTTTTCTTATGGGTAAGGGTTCACCCCGTTATCACAGGGAACCTGCTACCGTTCAAATGTTTAGGATCGACCCCGTTATCACAGGGGATCTTCTTCTTGTGGGTAGGGTCCATCCCGTTATCACAGGGAACCTGCTACCGTTCAAATGTTTAGGATCGACCCCGTTATCACAGGGGATATTCTTCTTGTGGTTAAGGGTCCATCCCGTTATCACAGGGAACCTGCTACCGTTCAAATGTTTAGGATCGACCCCGTTATCACAGGGCATCTTCTTCTTGTGGATTGGGATCCATCTTGTTATCACATGGGATCTTCTTCTTGTGGGTAGGGGTCCATCCCGTTATCACACGGAACCTGCTACCGTTCAAATGTTTAGAATCGACCCCGTTATCACAGGGGATCTTTTTCTTGTGGGTAGGGGTCCATCCCGTTATCACAGGGAACCTGCTACCGTTCAAATATTTAGGATCGACCCCGTTATCACATGACATCTTTTTCTTGTGGGTAGGGGTCCATCCCATTATTACAGGGAACCTGCTACCATTCAAATGTTTAGGATCGACCCCGTTATCACAGGGGGTCTTTTTCTTGTGGGTAGGGGTCCATCCCGTTATCACAGGGAACCTACTACCGTTCAAATGTTTAGGATCGACCCCGTTATCACAGGGGATCTTTTTATTGTGGATAGGGGTCCATCCCGTTATCACAGGGAACCTGCTACCGTTCAAATGTTTTGGATCGATCCCATTATCACATGGGATCTTTTTCTCTCGTAGGTGACCCGTTACCGCTCATGGGTAGGAGCCCTCCCGTTATCACAGGGGGACCCGTTACCGCTCATGGATAGGAGCCTGCCTTTCCTTCGTAGATGATCCGTTACCGCTCATAGGTAGGAGTTTTTTTTTACATGCTAGTTTTAACGATATTTTGGTGTTGAACCGTATTTGGTTGCCTACGTATCTCGAGCAGGGAATCAAGCCTCGCGTAGTTCTTTACATTGCTAATAGTGATTGAAATGCTGATTTTTTTTTAAAAATAAAAACGCCTAAGGTGTTGCACATTCCATGGCCTAGGAAGGGGCTCGACATGCATGTCCTCGAGATAATAATAACCTTTTGTGTTGGCGTGGGTAACCGTGTAGGGTCCATCCCAATTGGCTTGTAGTTTCCCAACATGTTTACTTGCTTTCACACTCTACAACACCAGGTCACCCACTTCAAAGCTTCGAAGGTGCACTCGTTTATCGAAACTTTTGGCCATTGCCGCTTTGAAGGCCACTGTCCGTTGGTAAGATTGCTCTCTTGTGGAACCAATCATCTCTAAGTCCATTTTTCGTAGTCGTGCAGCGTGCTGCGGGTCATATTCCGCTATTCTGTATGTTGGCATGCCAATCTCAACTGGGACTACTGCCTCGGACCCGTATACTAGAGTGAAAAGTGCCTCTCCTGTGGATGTTCTGGGTGTAGTCCTATATGCCCATAGAATGCCTTGCAGTTCGTCAATCCAACTCCTTCCGGTGGTGTGCAGTCGCCGCTTTAAATATTATTTAAGAGTCTTGTTGGTGGACTCCGCTTGTCCATTTGCCTGTGGGTGGGATACCGCAGCAAAATGCTGGGATATTTTTAATTCTTTGCACCATGCAACCATTTTCTTTCCTCTGAACTGGGTACCATTGTCTGATACCAACACTCGGAGTAATCCAAAGCGACATACGATGTTCTTCCAGAGAAAGTCTATCATATTTTTCTTCGTGATGTGCATCAAAGCCTCAGCCTCCACCCATTTCGTAAAGTATTCTACTGCTACTAAAAGAAATTTCTTCTGACCTCTGGCCATTGGTAGGGGACCAACTATATCGATTCCCCACTTATCAAATGGGCAAGTGATCTCTAGGGGCTGCATCAGTACAGCTGGCCTGTGTACCAGTTTGGCGTGGTACTGGCAATTCTCACAATTGCGGCAGTACAGGGTTGCATCTTGTCGTATCGTTGGCCAAAAATATCTCGGCCTTAATATTTTCTGGGTTAACGCTCTCCCTCCTGAATGATTTCCGCAACTACCTGCGTGTATCTCCCTCAGTATGTATTGGGCGTCCATTGGTGATACGCATCTCAGCAACGGGCCTTCAAAAGATCTTTTATAGAGTTCGCCCTGGTAAATGGTAAACCTGTACGCCTTGTGCTTCAGTCGTCTTTGGGCGTTGAGATCGGCCGGGAGGGTTCCGTTTGCGAGGTAATTATATATTTCATCCTTCCAACACGGCGTACTTGCGATAGGGAATATGAACTCCACGTCGGCCCATTTTTTGCTGGCTTTTGTTACTCCGACTGCAGGCCTAGAGGTGGTCAGCAAGGTCACACGCTTTTCCACAAAAACATCTGAGGAACTAGCGAATTTCGATAAAGCATGGGCCTTTGCATTTTCCGATCGAGGTATTTGCGTCATATTGAAGACTCCGTTCTACCGATGTCGCAATAAAATGTCCCAAGGCTGTTATACGTCCCAAAAGGCATTGCACATCCCGTACCGAGCGTGGAGAAGCGAGATTCAACACGGCCTCTATCTTGTCTGGGTTGGCTTCAATTCTGCGCTCGTTAACCATATATCCCAGAAATTTTCCCGCCGCCACTCCGAAGGTACACTTCTTGGGGTTGAGCTTCATCCCATAGTTTCTCATAATGGCAACGATTTCTCCAAATGCTCCACGTGATCCTGTGCCCTCAGACTTTTGATCAAAATATCGTCCACGTATACCTCCATCGACTTTCCTATTAGGCTATAAAACATCTTCGCCACCAATCTCTGGAACGTTGCTCGAGCGTTCCTCAAACCAAAAGGCATTACACGATAACAGTACACGCCCATGTCCGTAACGAAGGTTGTTTTCGATTGATCCTCTTGGCATCCATGAAACTGAATAGGGCGCACCTGGTTGTTGAATCTACTAGAAGGTCAATCCTTGGCAATGGGAAAGGGTCCCGCGGGCAATGCTAGTTCAAGTCTTTATAATCCACGCACATTCTCCACTCTGCTGCTTTCTTCAGAACTAGGACGATATTGCTGAGCCACTCCGAATAACGTAATTCATAAATATGTACTGCTTTAAGCTTTTCCACAACCTCTTTCTCTGCTGCCTCGCTCTTCTCCTTGCTAAAATTCATTTTCTTCTGTCGTATCGGTTTTGGCCGCGGATCGATGTTCAACTTATACTCTATAATCTTTGGGTCAATCCCAATCAACTCAGAATCGCTCCAGGAAAAGATATCGACATTCATTTTCAAGCATTCTATCAACGCCTTCCGGATATCAGGCGACATTGTAGCTCCTATCCTTAACGTGTGCTCCGGTTGTCTCGGGTCGATCTCTATCGTGATGAAATATCCCACTGGCTCCATTCTCGGTTCATTCTGACAGGGAATCACCGCACTTTCTATCTCAGCGCCTTGCCCATTTTGGTCGATCCTCGCCCTCTTGCTACTCCTCGTCATATTGGTATCTGCCTTTTTCAGTTCCTGCCCTTCGATACTTCGCTGCCTCTTCCCTGACATCTCTTCTGATGAGCTCCCGATCTAGATAACCTCGATTCCCACAGACGGCGCCACTGATTTGACAATAGATCGTATTATATATGTTTATGTGTGTCGGTTACAAGTAAGTGATCTAATAGTACAACGAGACTATCTCAAATCAGGCCTACACTAGGTATCTCGTGTAGACTTGGTCCGGAACCTGTTGCTCGAGGTCGGGGCCTCACCAAACTGCCCGCTGATGCTACGTTGGTGATGAGTATCGAACGAATATCAGGAAGGAGTCCCGATAAGATATCGGTGGTGAGTTCTGATGTGATATCGGTGGTGAGTCTCGATGTGATATCGGTGGTGAGTCTCGATGTGATATCGGTGATGAGTCTCGACGTAATATCGGTGGTGAGTCTCGATGTGATATCGGTTGTCAGGTCGTTGTGGAAACCTGAGTGGGGATGCGGACTAAACCATATCGAGTACTTATGTCGGGTATAATGTCGAATATTTCTATTCGATGTGATGCGGGTAAATCGAGGTGAGGAATTAATGCCTTTCTCAGTGTGGAGGGCGGGATATTTATAGGCGCGGCTGGTCTATATCGAATCCTTCATTCGATGTCATATCGGGGTTGATCCCCGATATGCCCGTTCATGGACCGTGGCCCAGAATGGGCCCAAATGCTAGAAACCTCCATATCACTATATATGTCATTGTGGTACTAGAAATTTTAGATGGTGAATTGATTGGTATTACATATTTGGACATGGTATTAACCTTAGTAAATCTGGTTCGCCATATTTCTTTTATGCTGGTAAATATATTAGAGTGAATTAACGGCAACCTAACACTGGAGACATTCTTATCAACTTTAATATTTTTTTTTTCAACAATAAGAGTGGATTGATCTATTTTGTGTGTGACTACAATCAACCCCTTCATTGCCGGAGAATTTACTCTTGTAGCTCTAGCTGTCAGGGTATTTATTAAAATCCTTCAAGACCTAAAGTGGTAATTTTGTGAACAATATTTGTTCCTATGTGAAATATTTAACGTGCATATGTGATATGGCTCACTTTCAAGCTAATTCTATTTGGCTGATTAGACCATTATGTTTTAATTTAATTTCAAGATAGCCATGTAAGTTCTTATCATGTGATGATTATTGGGTTCTTATGGTACAAGTTGATAATATTTACTACCAACTTGAAGTACATAAATGCCTTATGTTTAGAAAATAGCCTTTTTACGAGCCAAATCACAATGTAACATAATTGTTACAATTTAATTTATTTTTTTAAAACTTGAGTTTTCTATGACATCGAGGAATCAATTGCTTGGAGTTCTGATGAAGGAGATTTGGCTGGATGAAGGAGCTAAATCTCATGTACATATCACATTGAAGTTAAAGTTGTTCACAACGAAAACAAAAATTATTATGACATTAATTGTTGAGTCAATTTTATGAGAATATTACTATGGGCGCAATTAAGAAATATCAAATAGCAATTTATATTGATTAGCGGGGGTTAGCACATTTTTGTTAAGTCATGAAGTGTCTTAAAATATTTTTAAAAAATTGCACGAGTTCACATTACAAATTTGAGAATGTTAAGACATTATCCTGAATACCGGGGGTTAACGCATTATTCATTGTTCTTTTGTGATTATTACTTCATGTGCAATAACATGTCTATCACAATTGATTATCATGGTATGGACTAACCAATTGTGCAGTTGTGATGAGGCATAATATTTTAGAGAATAATATTAAAATCTCGATAATGAGATCTTTTCGTGCATAATATATACCATATTACATTATATGCAATAACGTATTTTGTGAAATTAGTTGATTTCGAGTAGGTGTAAGACTACTAGACAACAAAATGAATGAATATGAGATTTGAGAATATATGCACGGTTCCTAGTAGGTGAAAAGACTACTGACCGTTGTTTCCAAAGCAACGATTTGGTGTGAAAATATACTGGCTCCGAGTAGTAGACTACTGGTCACTTTGTGATTCCGAATAGTAAGGCCACTGACCATTTAATTAATAATTTTGTGGGTTTGTGAAGAAAGATTAAATATTTTCCTCAAGGAAAATAGAGTTCTTGAGACTCTTTAATTACATGTGGGTGATTAAATATTATAATGCTTGAGATGCATTATTTGCGAAAACTTATTATATGAGCTCAATTGTGCAATTAGCATCGATGCTAAAATCCTTAGACCTTTAAAATATTTTTGGAATTCAAAAACTCAAGCTTGAGTTAAAGGTCTAGAGGTACATCGAGGGGGAGAGGAAGAGCCATATTATGTTATAAACTCCATATGAGGATACCCTACCTAGGGGCTAGAGATCCTACGAACTAGGTTACAGGGACAAACAAATCATAGAGGGGTTTGGAGAAAATATATGCACTAAATTATGACTTTCGATCAAATGTCTCTCTCTATGTTGTAAGTGCATATTCCTATGACGCTATGGAGGTTGAGATTATTTTATCTCTTAATGAGTTCTATAGCACTTATGGGTGGGATGTAATAGTTATGTGAGCATCCTTGATAGACTCACCTATACAAGTGAGAAAGTAGCACTACAAGAACACAGGAGCATCCGCAACCGCGCGGGCGGTTGCATATGCCCCATACGCGGTCTCCCAAGGGGCATCTGCAACCGCCCGGGCGGTGGCCAAGGCGGTCGCATATACCCCTCGTCGTGGGTGCCTTGCGACCGCCGTGCGGTTGCCCATACACCATGGCGACCGCTTGCCAGTCGCCAGTATAAGCGCGACCATTTGTCGGTCGCCATTGAAGGGGCGATCGCTATACGGTGGCCATAATTGTGGCGACGGCCAGATGCTGGCCAACCAGTTTCGCGACTGTTGAACGGTTGCGACACAGTGGGCGACCGCCTAGCGGTTGTCGTGCATGTCTCCACCGTTTGACGGTGGCGAGGTTTAGGGCAACAACTTGGCTGTTGCAATCTTCGTGCGAGCCTGGCCACCGTCTATTGGTTGCCATTTTCTCTGTGGAAATGGCAACCTCCAAGCGGTTGCGAAGTCCTTAAGGACATGTCAACCGCTAGGCGGTTGCAAGCTTTGCGGAGGTTCAGAAATTCAAAACTTTGCAACCGCCATGCGGTTGCGAGAATGAGCTCGCAACCGCCAGGCGGTTGCAAATAATATTCTTAAAAAAAAACAATAATATTCCGAGAATTTTCCGAAATATTATTGTTTTTTTGTCGAAATGAAATGGTAAAACTGAAAAAAAAAACACAAACAAAAAGATAAGAATAGAAAAAGTTGTTTGGTGTTTTGTTTTGGGGATAAAAGAGAGGTATTTGGATTTTTGTGGATTGGAAAAAAATGGTGTTTGATATTTTGTTATGAAGATAAAAGAAAGTGTTTGGGTTTTTGTTGGAGATATAAAATAAAAGAATGTGGTTTAGTGTTTTGTTGAAGATATAAAGGAAAAAAAGTGTTTGATTATTTGTTTTGTAGATAAAAAGAAGTTTTTGGGTTTTTTTTTTTTGTGGATTGGAATAGAAGAGAGTGTTTGTGTTTTGATTTGGAGATAAAATGAAGTCTTGGATTTTTTTAGAAGTGTATGAGTTGTGAATGAAAAATTAGAGGAAGAATGGTGGGTATATATAAGATTTGGGTGAAATTTTGAATTTTCGTGAATATTTAAATTTCCCCCCAATTTCAGCAGAATTTGCAACCGCTCGGAGGTGGCAATGTATTGAAAATTTGAAAATCCCCCCAATCCCGCCCAATTTCAGCAAAATTTACAACCGTCGAGCGGTTGCAAATATTCATGGCGACCGCCTAGCGGTTGCGACATCGCAACCGCTAGGCGGTTGCAACACAGTGACTATTGCAACCGCCCAGCGGTTGCAATTAATATTCATGTTTAAAATTAGTGATTTTTAGCAAGTATCTTGATGAGTTTGTGTTTATAGATAAGAAATGTCATTATTAACCCCAAAATCAGTAATAAATGACTATAAAACTATTGCTTGAGTTAGTAAAATAGTAGATTAGGATTGATTTGGCGAGTTATCAACGATACACCTATATATTATGTTAAACTAATCATCATAATTAGTCCATAATGTTGTCCCCAAGACTAATTTTGCAATGAAACCTTATAATTTGGCTTGTTTTTAACTATTTTATTGTAATTATCAAATGATCAAACAACGCGTCGCAACGAATCAGCAAAATAGTAAAAATTCAATTATGAATATTATTTGCAACTATCTGACGGTTGCAAATGACCTGCATCTGCAACCGCTCAGACGGTCGGTATGGGACTAAGCGACCGCCTAGCGGTTGCAATAGGTACTCGCGACCGCCTAGCGGTCGCTGATACTAGTTATCTGCAACCGCCCAGCGGTTGCAGATTATGTTCATATTTGAAATTATTAATTTTTGGTAAGTATCTTGATGTGTTGATGTTTAGTAAACTCAAATATTATTATTACATGTGAATACTAGTAGTAAAAGATTACAAGACTAGTAATTGAGTTAGTAAAATAGTAGATTAGACGTGATAAGGCGAGTTATGACCGTGGATGATGCTTCCCATCAACGTATGGCTGCTAACCCTCCACGGGTCAAAGTGACTCTGTCGCCAGAAGGTGCACCAGCTAATTATTGGCATCCTCGGGCTCGGGCTCGGGCTTGCTTTGAGGTGTCGCAAAGGGGGCTTGGGGAAAGTTCTCATTCTGACCCGCATTATTTCGCGGTGTCGCCCGATGCCGGGAGTGAGGAGCTCGATAATGATGAAGAAAGTATTGATGAGGTTCCTCCTGCGTCGGCCGCTCCGAGCTCGTCTACTTCGACCCCAAGGCGTACTGCGGCATCCACTGGTAATACTAATACTGAGAAGCCATCTTAAAGTAGATCTCCATTGAGGGAAGATTACTCTTTTCTACGTGGTCCCCTTTCGGAACGGTTAATTATGCGGATTGGGAATAATAATATCCGTGAAGAGGATGCTATTCGAGGTTTGGAATCTATTTATGGAAATTTTGATCCTTCTGAGTTGTGCCGAGATCCGGGGGTGGAATTAGCACCGCGCATATGTATGATGCTGCTATATACAGTAAGGAGCTTGCCCTGTTGTTTGTTGGTTGTTACTAATGTCCATCACTCCTATTCTTTACTAATGATTATTCGTTTCCTTGGCAGTTTGGGCACACGTTCCACGAACTGTGCAGAGATTACATGCAGCTTGGGGAGGTGCAGACTCGTCATGATGCTTTGGTGAAGGAACTGCGTGCGATGATTGCGCGTAGCGAGATTAGTCGTGATCGTGCTAACAGTCGGGCTCGTGCTGCTGAGACTCAGAAATGCATTGCACGTGGCGAAGCATGGAAGGCATTAGTCGCTGAAGAGGAGATGAAGAAGGAATTGGCTAGAAGCCAGGTTGAGATCCAGCGTTTGCGTGCTAGTAATCTTAGGTTAGAGCGTGAACGCAACGCGTATCGAGAGTCCCTCGAAAACTTGGAAATTCAGAATGCGAAATTAAACGAAACTTTATCTCGCAACGGGGTAATTGTATCTTCTCCTGATACCAAGACAGGTGTTGGTGGGTCTATAAGGGGTAGTGACTTTAATGTCGAAGTCAGTGCTGCGGCGCAAAGGTCTCCTCCATCGTATGGGGGTACCCCCATCGCTACTGATATGAATAGGACTCTCGAGCCTTATGGCGGAAGGGTGCCCGTTTGGGCTATCGCAGGGCCGTATGTTAGGGAACGTTATAGGGTTCCCCGTGCGATGCGGTATTCCAGGTTGTCACCTGATCCAGAAAGTAGTAGCCCGAAATGGAATAAGTATCCAGAGGTTTTGTCTCCCCGGGGAATGGATGAACTTATTGACGACATTTGTGCCGAGCCCTGGAAGTTTCCAGAATTTGAAATGAATGTATCAGGGCTTGGGCCCTTTCATCTGGAATCTATTCGGGCCGAGTTATTCACTAATCTTGAGAGTAACGAGTTTCTTTATGATATGTAGTTGTGTTGTCGGCTAGTGACATTTTTTGATATTGTAGCAGTTATTTTATCGGGAAAATTTTTCTATGCAAAGTGTGCCCCATGCCATTAACGGAGAGTCGCTTTCATGATGTTTAATGAAGGGTGTTTATTTGCAGAAATCTTACCTTGTGCAATTCTTTCTGTGATCATGAATATTCTATCCTTGTCGTATAGTAGTTGTGATAGCCTGATGAATGTCTGGCGTTATTGGCATGGGATTGACTTATCTTTGGTAGATGACTTGTTATCAATTATTGGTCAGAGCCCTCCCGTTATGACAGAGTACGTTTTTCTTGTGGGTAAGGGTTCACCCCGTTATCACAGGGAACCTGATACCGTTCAAATGTTTAGGATCGGCCCCGTTATCACAGTTGATCTTCTTCTTGTGGGTAGGGGTCCATCCCTTTATCACAGGGAACCTGCTACCGTTCAAATGTTTAGGATCGACCCTGCTATCACAGGGGATCTTCTTCTTGTGGGTAGGGGTCCATCCCGTTATCAAAGGGAACCTGCTACCGTTCAAATGTTTAGGATCGACCCCGTTATCACAGGGGATCTTCTTCTTGTGGATTGGGATCCATCTTGTTATCATATGGGATCTTCTTCTTGTGGGTAGGGGTCCATCCCGTTATCACAGGGAACCTGCTACCGTTCAAATGTTTAGGATCGACCCCGTTATCACAGGGGATCTTTTTCTTGTGGATAGGGGTCCATCCCATTATCACAGGGAACCTGCTACCGTTCAAATATTTAGGATCGACCCCGTTATTACAGGGCATCTTTTTCTTGTGGGTAGGGGTCCATCCCGTTATTACAGGGAACCTGCTACTGTTCAAATGTTTAGGATCGACCCCGTTATCACAAGGGATCTTTTTCTTGTGGGTAGGGGTCCATCCCGTTATCACAGGGAACCTGCTACCGTTCAAATGTTTTGGATCGATCCCATTATCACAGGGGATCTTTTTCTCTCGTAGGTGACCCGTTACCGCTCATGGGTAGGAGCCCTCCCATTATCACAGGCGGACCCGTTACCGCTCATGGGTAGGAGCCTGCCTTTCCTTCGTAGATGATCCGTTACCGCTTATAGGTAGGAGTTTTTTTTACATGCTAGTTTTAACGATATATTGGTGTTGAACCGTATTCGGTTGCCTATGTATCTTGAGCAGGGAATCAAGCCTCGCGTAGTTCTTTACATTGCTAATAGTGATTGAAATGCTGATTTTTTTTTAAGAATAAAAACGCCTAAGGTGTTGCACGTTCCATGGCCTAGGAAGGGGCTCGCCATGCATGTCCTCGAGATAATAATAACCTTTTGTGTTGGCGTGGGTAACCCTGTAGGGTCCATCCCAATTGGCTTGTAGTTTCCCAACATGTTTACTTGCTTTCACACTCTTCAACACCAGGTCACCCACTTCAAAGCTTCGAAGGTGCACTCGTTTATCGAAACTTTTGGCCATTGCCGCTTTGAAGGCCACTGTCCGTTGGTAAGCTTGCTCTCTTGTGGAACCAATCATCTCTAAGTCCATTTTTCGTAGTCATGCAGCGTGCTGCGGGTCATATTCCGCTATTCTGTATGTTGGCATGCCAATCTCAACTGAGACTACTGCCTCGGACCCGTATACTAGAGTGAGCGGTGCCTCTCCTGTGGATGTTCTGGGTGTAGTCCTATATGCCCATAGAATGCCTTGCAGTTCGTCAATCCAACTCCTTCCGGTGGCGTGCAGTCGCCACTCCAAATATTGTTTAAGAGTCTTGTTGGTGCACTCCACTTGTCCATTTGCCTGTGGGTGGGATACCGCAGCAAAATGCTGGGATATTTTTAATTCTTTGCACCATGCAACCATTGTCTTTCCTCTGAACTGGGTACAATTGTCTGATACCAACACTCGGGGTAATCCAAAGCGACATACAATGTTCTTCCGGACAAAGTCTATCATATTTTTCACCGTGATGTGCATCAAAGCCTCAACCTCCACCCATTTCGTAAAGTATTCTACTGCTACTAAAAGAAATTTCTTCTGACCTCTGGCCATTGGTAGGGGACCAACTATATCGATTCCCCACTTATCAAATGGGCAAGTGATCTCTAGGGGCTGCATCAGTACAGCTGGCATGTGTACCAGTTTGGCGTGGTACTGGCAATTCTCACAATTGCGGCAGTACAGGGTTGCATCTTGTCGTATCGTTGGCCAAAAATATCCCTGTCTTAATATTTTCTGGGTTAACGCTCTCCCTCCTGAATGATTTCCGCAACTACCTGCGTGTATCTCCCTCAGTATGTATTGGGCGTCCATTGGTGATACGCATCTCAACAACGGGCCTTCAAAAGATCTTTTATAGAGTTCGCCCTGGTAAATGGTAAACCTGTACGCCTTGTGCTTCAGTCGTCTTTGGGCGTTGAGATTGGCCGGGAGGGTTCCGTTTGCGAGGTAATTATATATTTCATCCTTCCAACACGGCGTACTTGCGATAGGGAATATGAACTCCACGTCGGCCCATTTTTTGCTGGCTTTTGTTACTCCGACTGCAGGCCTAGAGGTGGTCAGCAAGGGCACACGCTTTTCCACAAAAACATCTGAGGAACTAGCGAATTTCGATAAAGCATCGGCCTTTGCATTTTCCGATCGAGGTATTTGCGTCATATTGAATGTAGTGAACTTGGCCGCCAATTCTTTCAACTTTGCCAAATATAAAACCATGGTTTCTTGCTTTGTTTCGAAGAATCCCAAGAAATGATTAACCACTAATTGCGAATCCGTGAAGACTTCCAGATGATCCGAACAGAGGGTCTTAGCCATTCTGACTTCTGCCAGGACTGCCTCATACTCCGCCTCGTTATTCGTTATAGGGAAGTTCAGACTGATAGCAAAATCAAATTCTCTACGATCTGGGGACACCAGGTGAATTCCCGCTCCTCCGCCGTTTGCTGTGGAGGAGCCATCCACATGAAGTAGCCATGCCGCGGGTCTCGAACTGGGACCGGGGTCCTGGCTTATAGGAAATATATGGTGGCACGAATGGTCTAAACTGTTACATAGTGCCTCCGCCGTAAAGTCGGCTAGGACCTGTGCTTTAATGGTTGTGCGGGGACGGTACTCGATCCCAAATTCGCCCAATTCTATGGCCCATTTTACCAATCTCTTCGAGGTATCCGGATTGGCCATGATTTGGCAGAGTGGTCTGTCTGTCACGACCACTATTGGGTGAGCCTGGAAATAAGGCTTCAACTTACGAGCCGTCATGACAACGGCCAAGGCAAATAGTTCGATTTGCAGATAATTCTTTTCAACTCCGTGAAGAACGCGGCTGACGTAATGGATTGGAGATTGCTTTCCGTTTGCTTCTTTTACTAATATTGTGCTAATGGCGTTGGCGGAGACTGCCATATATAGATAAAGCGTCTCCCCTGGATCTGGTTTCGCCAAGAGTGGTGGTGCCACCAAATACTTCTTGAACTGTTGGAACGCTCTTTCACATTCTTCGGTCCACTGGAAGTCCTTGGCCTTCTTCAAGATTTTGAAGAAAGGAAGACTCCGTTCTGCCGAGGTCGCAATAAAACGTCCCAAGGCTGTTATACGTCCCAAAAGGCATTGCACATCCCGTACCGAGCGTGGGGAAGAGAGATTCAACACGGCCTCTATCTTGTCTGGGTTGGCTTCAATTCTGCGCTCGTTAACCATATATCCTAGAAATTTTCCCGCCGCCACTCCGAAGGTACACTTCTTGGGGTTGAGCTTCATCCCATAGTTTCTCATAATGGCAACGATTTCTCCAAATGCTCCACGTGATCCTGTGCCCTCAGACTTTTGATCAAAATATCGTCCACGTATACCTCTATCGACTTTCCTATTAGGCTATAAAACATCTTCCCCACCAATCTCTGGAACGTTGCTCCGGAGTTCCTCAAACCAAAAGGCATTACACGATAACAATACACGCACATGTCCGTAACGAAGGTTGTTTTCGATTGATCCTCTGTCGCCATAAAAATCTGGTGGAAACCGCTCTTGGCATCCATGAAACTGAATAGGGCGCACCCGGTTGTTGAATCTACTAGAAGGTCAATCCTTGGCAATGGGAAAGGGTCCCGCAGGCAATGCTAGTTCAAGTCTTTATAATCCACGCACATTCTCCACTCTGCTGCTTTCTTCAGAACTAGGACGATATTGTTGAGCCACTCCGAATAACGTAATTCATAAATATGTCCTGCTTTAAGCTTTTCCACAACCTCTTTCTATGCTGCCTCGCTCTTCTCCTTGCTAAAATTCATTTTCTTCTGTCGTATCGGTTTGGCCCGCGGATCGACGTTCAACTTATACTCTATAATCTTTGGGTCAATCCCAATCAAGTCAGAATCGCTCCAGGAAAATATATCGACATTCATTTTCAAGCATTCTATCAACGCCTTCCGGATATCAGGCGACATTGTAGCTCCTATCCTTAACGTGTGCTCCGGTTGTCTCGGGTCGATCTCTATCGTGATGAAATATCCCACTGGCTCCATTCTCGGTTCATTCTGACAGGGAATCACCGCACTTTCTATCTCAGCGCCTTGCCCCTTTTGGTCGATCCTCGCCCTCTTGCTACTCCTCGTCATATTGGTATCTGCCTTTTTCAGTTCCTGCCCTTCGATACTTCGCTGCCTCTTCCCTGACATCTCTTCTGATGAGCTCCCGATCTAGAGAACCTCTATTCCCACAGACGGCGCCACTGATTTGACAATAGATCGTATTATATATGTTTATGTGTGTCGGTTACAAGTAAGTGATCTAATAGTACAACGAGTCTATCTCAAATCAGGCCTACACTAGGTATCTCGTGTAGACTTGGTCCGGAACCTGTTGCTCGAGGTCGGGGCCTCACCAAACTGCCCGTTGATGCTACGTTGGTGATGAGTATCGAACGAATATCAGGAAGGAGTCCCGATAAGATATCGGTGGTGAGTTCTGATGTGATATCGGTGGTGAGTCTCGATGTGATATCGGTAGTGAGTCTCGATGTGATATCGGTGATGAGTCTCGACGTAATATCGGTGGTGAGTCTCGATGTGACATCGGTGGTCAGGTCGTTGTGGAAACCTGAGTGGGGATGCGGACTAAACCATATCGAGTACTTATGTCGGGTATAATGTCGAATATTTCTATTCGATGTGATGCGGGTAAATCGAGGTGAAAAATTAATGCCTTTCTCAGTGTGGAGGACGGGATATTTATAGGCGCGGCTGGTCTATATCGAATCCTTCATTCGATGTCATATCGGGGTTGATCCCCGATATGCCCGTTCATGGACCGTGGCCCAGAATGGGCCCAAATGCTAGAAACCTCCATATCACTATATATGTCATTGTGGTACTAGAAATTTTAGATGGTGAATTGATTGGTATTACATATTTGGACATGGTATTAACCTTAGTAAATCTGGTTCGCCATATTTCTTTTATGCTGGTAAATATATTAGAGTGAATTAACGGCAACCTAACACTGGAGACATTCTTATCAACTTTAATTTTTTTTTTCAACAATAAGAGTGGATTGATCTATTTTGTGTGTGACTACAATCAACCCCTTCATTGCCGGAGAATTTACTCTTGTAGCTCTAGCTGTCAGGGTATTTATTAAAATCCTTCAAGACCTAAAGTGGTAATTTTGTGAACAATATTTGTTCCTATGTGAAATATATAACGTGCATATGTGATATGGCTCACTTTCAAGCTAATTCTATTTGGCTGATTAGACCATTATGTTTTAATTTAATTTCAAGATAGCCATGTAAGTTCTTATCATGTGATGATTATTGGGTTCTTATGGTACAAGTTGATAATATTTACTACCAACTTGAAGTACATAAATGCCTTATGTTTAGCAAATAGCCTTTTTACGAGCCAAATCACAATGTAACATAATTGTTACAATTTAATATATTTTTTTAACACTTGAGTTTTCTATGACATCGAGGAATCAATTGCTTGGAGTTCTGATGAAGGAGATTTGGCTGGATGAAGGAGCTAAATCTCATGTACATATCACATTGAAGTTAAAGTTGTTCACAACGAAAACAAAAATTGTTATGACATTAATTGTTGAGTCAATTTTATGAGAATATGACTATGGGCAATTAAGAAATATCAAATAGCAATTTATATTGATTAGCGGGGGTTAGCACATTTTTGTTAAGTCATCAGGTGTCTTAAAATATTTTTAAAAAATTGCACGAGTTCACATTACAAATTTGAGAATGTTAAGACATTATCCAGAATACCGGGGGTTAACGCATTATTCATTGTTCTTTTGTGATTATTACTTCATGTGCAATAACATGTCTATCACAATTGATTATCATGGTATGGACTAACCAATTGTGCAGTTGTGATGAGGCATAATATTTTAGAGAATAATATTAAAATCTCGATAATGAGATCTTTTCGTGCATAATATATACCATATTACATTATATGCAATAACGTATTTTGTGAAATTAGTTGATTTCGAGTAGGTGTAAGACTACTAGACAACAAAATGAATGAATATGAGATTTGAGAATATATGCACGGTTCCTAGTAGGTGAAAAGACTACTGACCGTTGTTTCCAAAGCAACGATTTGGTGTGAAAATATACTGGCTCCGAGTAGTAGACTACTGGTCACTTTGTGATTCCGAATAGTAAGGCCACTGACCATTTAATTAATTATTTTGTGGGTTTGTGAAGAAAGATTAAATATTTTCCTCAAGGAAAATAGAGTTCTTGAGACTCTTTAATTACATGTGGGTGATTAAATATTATAATGCTTGAGATGCATTATTTGCGAAAACTTGTTATATGAGCTCAATTGTGCAATTAGCATCGATGCTAAAATCCTTAGACCTTTAAAATATTTTTGGAATTCAAAAACTCAAGCTTGAGTTAAAGGTCTAGAGGTACATCGAGGGGGAGAGGAAGAGCCATATTATGTTATAAACTCCATATGAGGATACCCTACCTAGGGGCTAGAGATCCTATGAACTAGGTTACAGGGACAAACAAATCATAGAGGGGTTTGGAGAAAATATATGCACTAAATTATGACTTTCGATCAAATGTCTCTCTCTATGTTGTAAGTGCATATTCCTATGACGTTATGGAGGTTGAGATTATTTTATCTCTTAATGAGTTCTATAGCACTTATGGGTGGGATGTAATAGTTATGTGAGCATCCTTGATAGACTCACCTATACAAGTGAGAAAGTAGCACTACAAGAACACAGGAGCATCCGCAACCGCGCGGGCGGTTGCATATGCCCCATACGCGGTCGCCCAAGGGGCATCTGCAACCGCTCGGGCAGTGGCCAAGGCGGTCGCAGATATCCCTCGTCGTGGGTGCCTTGCGACCGCCGTGCGGTCGCCCATACACCATGGCGACCGCTTGCCAGTCGCCAGTATAAGCGCGACCATTTGCCGGTTCCCATTGAAGGGGCGATCGCTATACGGTGGCCATAATTGTGGCGACGGCCAGACGGTGGCCAAGCAGTTTCGCGACTGCTGAACGGTTACGACACAGTGGGCGACCGCCTAGCGGTTGTCATGCATGTGTCCACCGTTTGACGGTGGCGAGGTTTAGGGCAACAGCTTGGCTGTCGCAATCTTCGTGCGAGCCGGGCCACCGTCTATTGGTTGCCATTTTCTCTGTGGAAATGGCAACCTCCAAGCGGTTGCGAAGTCCTTAAGGACATGTCAACCGCTAGGCGGTTGCAAGCTTTGCGGAGGTTCAGAAATTCAAAACTTTGCAACAGCCGTGCGGTTGCGAGAATGAGCTCGCAACACCCAGGCGGTTGCAAATAATATTCTTAAAAAAAACAATAATATTCCGAGAATTTTCCGAAATATTATTATTTTTTTTGTCGAAATGAAATGGTAAAACTGAAAGAAAACACAAACAAAAAGATAAGAATAGAAAAAGGTGTTTGGTGTTTTGTTTCAGGGATAAAAGAGAGGTATTTGGGTTTTTGTGAATTGGAAAAAAATGGTGTTTGATATTTTGTTATGAAGATAAAAGAAAGTGTTTGGGTTTTTGTTGGAGATATAAAATAAAAGAATGTGGTTTAGTGTTTTGTTGAAGATATAAAGGAAAAAAAAAAGTGTTTGATTATTTGTTTTGTAGATAAAAAGAAGTTTTTGGGTTTTTTTTTTTTTGTGGATTGGAATAGAAGAGAGTGTTTGTGTTTTGATTTGGAGATAAAATGAAGTCTTGGATTTTTTTAGAAGTGTATGAGTTGTGAATAAAAAATTAGAGGAAGAATGGTGGGTATATATAAGATTTGGGTGAAATTTTGAATTTTCGTGAATATTTAAATTTCCCCCCAATTTCAGCAGAATTTGCAACCGCTCGGCGGTTGCAATGTATTGAAAATTTTAAATTTTCGTGAAAATTTGAATTTCCCCCCAATCCCGCCCAATTTCAGCAAAATTTACAACCGCCGAGCGGTTGCAAATATTCATGGCGACCGCCTAGCGGTTGCAACACAGTGACTATTGCAACCGCCCAGCGGTTGCAATTAATATTCATGTTTAAAATTAGTGATTTTTAGCAAGTATCTTGATAAGTTTGTGTTTATAGATAAGAAATGTCATTATTAACCCCAAAATCAGTCATAAATGACTACAAAACTATTGCTTGAGTTAGTAAAATAGTAGATTAGGATTGATTTGGCGAGTTATCAACGATACACCTATATATTATGTTAAACTAATCATCATAATTAGTCCATAATGTTGTCCCCAAGACTAATTTTGCAATGAAACCTTATAATTTGGCTTGTTTTTAACTATTTTAATGTAATTATCAAATGATCAAACAACGCGTCACAACGAATCAGCAAAATAGTAAAAATTCAATTATGAATATTATTTGCAACTACCTGACGGTTGCAAATGACCTGCATCTGCAACCGCTCAGACGGTCGGTATGGGACTAAGCGACCGCCTAGCGGTTGCAATTGGTTAAACGTAGCGCCACAACGAGTCATCTGAAATAGTAAAAATTATAGTATGAATATTATCTGCAACCGCCTAGGGGTTGCTGATTCCCAGTATGCGCGACCGCTAGGCGGTCACGCTCGCTCCCGCGACCGCTAAGCGGTCGCTCAAGACTCTTGCAATCGCTTAACGGTCGCGTCCTACATTTGCAACCGCTAGGCGGTTGCGAAGTAGCAGATTGTCCAACGGATATATAGCGGTCGTACTAGCCGTTGTTATCTGCAACCGCCCGGCGGTTGCAAGATCTACTAGCCGTTGTTATCTGCAACCGCCCGGTGGTTGCGAAGTAGCAGATTTTTTGTTATAAATACCTCCCCACTTCACTTGCATAATTCATTCTCACAACTACTTACTCTTAAGGTACATACGTTTTCTCCCTTAATAATATTAGAAATGTCTTATTTTATTTAAATGTTATAAAATTTCTATTTATAACTATTTAATTAATTAATGCTTGTTTATTTATTTCATTTGTTTATAGGTATTGTCGAAACACTATCGTGGAACTTATTTTTGTGGATACAACATTCTTGAAAATTGTTATAACATTCGTTTGTTTAACTACAAGAGGTACGTTGTTATTTTATTTGTTTATAGTTAATTATGTGTGTGTTACTTTTAATTAAATTGAAAATTGTTATTACTGTAAATTATAAATATTTATTTCAACGTAGATAAACAATGGAATATCAAGCCGATAAATCTTGGATGTACAATATGTTCGATAGCGATGGTTATTTACAAGAAAGTTTTGTGTTTGGCGTTCGTTCGTTCATAGAATACGCTTCGCAAGCATCCGAATACTTAGATCTAGAAAACCGTATAAGGTGCCCGTGCAAGAAATGCAAAAATAGAGTGTTTTTTCCTAAATACTCGGTTCTTGATCATCTTCATAAGTCAGGATTTACGCCAGAATATCACGTTTGGGTTTTTCACGGGGAAGAGTACTCAAGGCCTGCCATGTCGTATATGCCCGACTTCCCAAGCACATCACACATCAATATTCCCGACCTCTATGTTCATTGTGATGATTCGTTTAGAGATATGGTGGTAGATGCACGTGGAGGTCGATTTGATGAGGATGAGGTGTGTAACGAGGATCCAAATCCCGACTCGAAAGCATTCTATAATTTGATGCATCTAGGAAAGGTGAATATTCATCCTAGAAAAAGTACATCTATTCTTTAGTGGGTCGCAGAGTGGTTGAGGGACAAGACACTGCACAAGATGAGTAATATTTCTTCTGATAAGGCTTTTAACAAGGCGAAAGAAGGTTTCTTGGATGAGACAGTGAAGTTGCTACCTAAAGACACGAAAGGGATGCTCTGTATGATGCGAACATTGGGGTTAGGCTACGAGAAGATTGATTATTGTACTAAACAGTGTTTCTTGTTCTAAGGGGAGGAGAATAAAGTCTTAGACAAATGCCCAGTATGCGGGACGAATAGATACGTGGCCGGTTTGAAATCAAAGGTCAGGAGGAGGAAATTGTGGTATTTTCCTTTAACTCCCCGTCTTCAAAGGTTGTATTATACTATAGGCACTGCTCGACATATGACTTGGCATTTGAAGTGTCGAGGGGCTACAGATAGAATGATTCACCCAGCTTCAGGCAAGGCATTGTGCCACTTCGATCGGACGCACCCAGATTTATCAGCAGAGCCCAGGAACTTACGTCTAGGTTTATGTACGGATGGGTTCACACCATATAACGCATTTGGAAAGAGCTATTCTTGTTGGCCAGTGTTTGTCACGTCGTATAATCTTCCTCCAGATCTTTGCATGAGACCAGAGTTTATATTTTTTAGCCTTATCATTTCTGGCCCAGAGAGTCCGGAAAAGAATTTGGATGTTTTTCTGAGACCACTGATTGACGAACTGAATGTTTTATGGAGCACTGGGGCTGATACATTCGATAGTTTCAGAAAGGAAAACTTCAGATTGAGAGCATCCCTGATGTGGACGATTAGCGGTTTTCCGGCGTACGGTATGTTGTCTCTGTAGAGTACGCACGAGAGGTTTTCGTGTCATTACTGTATGGGGGACACTCAATCTTTTACACTGGCAAACGGCGGTAAACCGTGCTTTTTTGATTGCCATCGTCGGTTTTTGCCCATAGGTCATTCCTGGAGGCGCGATAAAAATTCCTTTTACTTAGGGGAAGAAAGGCTAGAAGCACCTATTCCTAAGAAATCTGGCGATGAGATGAGGGTAATTGTGAAGCAGCTTGAGCCTGTCAGATTTGGAGTCGAAGCAAAAAAGCTCTCGGGTAAAGGGGTGACGCATAATTGGTTGATAAAGAGCATTTTTTGGGAACTGCCATATTGGTCCACAAACTTGATTCGTCACAATCTAGATGTCATGCACTGCGAGGAGAATTTTTTCGATAACATCATCAACATGATGTTGGATGTTTCTAAGATAAAGGACAACATCAAGTCGAGGAAAGATTTGGAGATCTTGACGAACCGTACTGAGCTGTTTTTACAGCCAGGTGGCCATCGCGGGCTTTCTGCCAAGCCAAAGGCAACCTACTGTCTCACGAAAGAGCAAAAGAAAAAGGTGTTAGAATGGTTGGTCAATCTAAAGTTTCCAGATGGATAGGCATCGAACTTGGAACGATGTGTACAGAAGCAGCAACAGAGGTTGTTCGGTATGAAGAGTCATGCTTGTCACGTCTTCATGCAGAGATTGATTCCCATTGATTTTCGTGATTTTCTGCCACCAGAAATTTGGGGAACATTAGTGGAGATTAGCTTGTTCTTCAGGGCCCTTTGCGCTTCAGAGGTTTCCGTCACAGATATGAATGGACTAGAGGCGTCTATCATTGTAATCATATGCAAGCTGGAGCAGATATTTCCTCCTTCCTTTTTCGATTCTATGGAGCATTTGGTAATACACCTACCGTACGAGGCCAAAGTCGGTGGTCCGGTTCACTACAGATGGATGTATCCATTCGAGAGGTAAATTTTTCGTAATTTGGTTGGTGACACTTATTATTAATACTTTATTCTATTGTGTATTCATTATTTCCTTTGTTATTAATCAGGCGCATGTTTAAGTTTAAGGGGTCAGTTTTGAATAAAGCGAGACCCGAGGGATGCGTAGCCAATGCCTACCTACTTGAAGAGCTATCATATTTGTGCTCGCAATATCTCGATATATCCCTCACTTCTACATATGACCGACTAAACAGGAACGAGACTTTAGAGAGTTCAGAATGGGATGAAGAGCTTTTATTGTTTCGTAAGAGAGGGAAGCCACTTGGGCCTGTCAAGAAGAAGCGGTTGTCATCCGAAGAAATCGAACAAGTTGAGCTCTACACACTACTTAATTGTGAAGAGTTGGATGGTTGGCTCGAGTAAGTGTTTTTTTAATATAAAATTATTGAATTTTCTTGGTCTTGCGATGTGTCAGAATAATAACACACTTTGTTTTACTTGCAGGTTGTTCATACATGAGGAGTGCAATGGATTGAGTCCAATGGAGGTGCAAATGAAGAGGAACAAAGATTACATGGCGTGGTTCAAGCAAACGTACTCTAGTGGAAAGTTCATGCCAGATGATCGTGTAACACCGTTACTCAATGGTCCTCTAAACACAACGTTGACGTACGATGGTTACAAGGTGAATGGGTTCAGATTCCACACAGATACTCATTTGGGTCCTAAGCAGACGAATTGTAGAGGGGTTTACGTCAAGGAAGACATGGGAGATGCCGACGCCACCAACTTGTACGGGACTTTGAAAGAGATCCTAGAACTGGAGTATTGGGGAGATAGTATTGGGAAGCAATTGTACAGTGTGTTATTCAAGTGTCATTGGTACGATATTACTAGACGTGGGACGACGGTTCACGACACGTACAACTTGGTTGATATTAACCCATACCGGTCACTCACGACCAACGAACCATTTATTCTTGCAAACCAAGCACTACAGTGTTACTACGCCCGTACCCAGAACTCACGAACGGAAGGCCAGGTCAAAAGGGTTGGATGTCAGTATTCACTATTCCGGTGAGACACATCATCGACATGTCGTCTTTGAGTGAGGGTGGTGAAACATAAGCGGAGGTACCTGCCCAAGTTTTTCAGGAGCACGAATCTACATGCCTAATTTTTTTTGTAGACTTCAGCTCGTTTAATATGGATATCCAATTGCGTGCCGGGGAGTTTGAGCTTGTGGATGAGGAAGAATGTGATGCAATAGAGTTAGATTCAAATGATGTTGACTTTGATTCTAATGAAGATGATTAGACTTGTAAAAAGTTTATAATGTAAAACTTCTCCATATTTAAAGTTAATGTAATATTTTTCTAATGAATATGATTAAATTTATAAAAATTTCTAATGAATGATAGTTAAAAAGTTGTTATTATTTGATATTTAAAAATATCAAAAAAAGTCCAACATAGAACAGTCCAACATAGCAAATAGTGCGAAAGAGCAAAAAATACACAACATACTAAAAAGTCCAACATAGCAAATAGTTCGAAATAGAAAATCCCAACTACTCGGCCTAATAATCATCGGTATCTGACTGGGTATCCTCATCATCGGTATCCTCGTCATCATCTTCGTCACCAGAGCTCTCCGCCAAGTCCACAACACCACCAACCCGGTGTGCATCTACCCCATCTCCGCCCAACTCCACAAAATCATCAAGGCCCTCGTAGACGTGGTCGTCCTCACTATCGGAACTGTCTGAGTACACCACGACGTAGTTGGGCGCAGTAGAAGAACTGGGAGCAAATGGGTCCTTCTTCTGACGTGGCGGCCTAGCAGTCCTAAAAGCAGCTCCGGTCTTTACTGCATCGCGCATGAACATCGAATCGGGAATCTCCGGTGGTGGAACATATCCATGCTCAATCTGATGAGTCCTTCAGCCCTGCAAAATTGTAAGAATGTCGTCCACTCGCGGATCTCACTGGCTAGCCTCCAACTCCTTATTCGTCTACTCCAACTCCTTATTCGTCTCCTCCAACTCCTTGGCGTAGGCCCTCATGTAGTCTGGCTTCTTCTTGAACTCAATATCATATGCCTCTAGAGCTGAGCCGCCAGGTATATCCCTCGCCTTCCCCTTTTTGATTTTCCGTTGGGCCTTTTTCCATAGTGGCCCGTCAATCTCGGGCCGCACCAACTTGTTCTTGCCATATTGCATCCTCATCAGCTTCATGTACTTCTTCTGTTAATTGTGAAAGAATTAGCATTTACAATAAGAAAATAAATGAATAAGGAGATTTAACGAATTAGTAGAAAAAAATGAATTTGTATTTTAATTTACTCACGTAAATCATTTTATCGCCCTGATCTATCCACTCGCGCTTCGCCGACACATTGGTTTTTTCGCCCGTACCATCGACCTGCTTCGTAAGTCCATACTTGAACGCCTCATCATTTCGAATACGCGTCGTGCGGTTGGGATCCACCTTAGCCTACAAATTTGAAAAAAAAAAGTCTAAATACTCAATTACACATATATTTTTAAGTGAAATTAAGACTAAATTTTTAATTATAATATAACTTACCAAACGACGCTTAATCTCCTCCAAGTCTATGGATCCACCGTAAAAAGTAGCAGGTGTCTTCTTCATAATCTCGGGGTCCACGCCTCCCCTCCAATTTTTTCGAGCCTCCAATGTTTGTTTCTTGGTTTCCTCCTTCGTCCAATGCTTTATCGCCATCTTCTCCACCTTTGAGTTCGTCCACGTCTTCTGTTTATCATCCAACTCCGGTTTATCCTTATTTTCAAAATATTGATTCTTCGTGCGATGCATCAAATACTTGTAACAATTCGGGGCCTTTTTTTCGTACAACTCATGTACCTTGAGCCAATCATCTTTGTGGATCGCAAATTTTTCCTGCAAAATAATTTAGTTAGTGTTTAAGATAGTTTATATTGTCACTTGATTTATTAATACAATAAGTTCAATAATATATCCATTTAATAAAATCTCACCGTGAACGCAATCCACATTGTATCTCGTTTCTCCTTCGGTACCTTATAATATGACCTGTAAAACTTGGACATGAACTGCCGGATCAACTCAGTGATCGTCGTCACCACCTCGGTAGATGGGGGATACTGAAATAGGCCCCTCCGATCCAATCGAATAACTGGCCTCTTACTCGGACTAGTGGGGTTTTGAACACCAAGTGATGGTCCCCTACCGGGACATGTCTGCGCGAGACGTGTCTGTGTGCCTGTCCATACCCCCGATGCTGGAATCTCGGTCACCCTCTGGCTCGGACCAGCTCCGTCAGTCCTCCCGTTCGGGCTAGCGCCATCGGACCCTGCAGGTGGTGGTATATGGGCTCGGCTAGACTCGGCAGATGGTGGTCAATGTGCTCCAGTGGACTCTGCCGATGGTGGTCTAGCCCTTGAACTAGGCGAAGTACGTAGAGGCGCTGCTGCAGCTGGGGCAACAGACTCGTCAAAAAGGCGTCGTTGTGGCAAGAGAGTCACCCCGATAGATTCCTCGCGCGATGTCTGAGTCTCTGCCTGGGTGGGATGCTCAACCGAAATAGCATCGTCACTAGCTAGCCGAGGCATGAGACTACCCCGAATCTCACTACTAGAACCAACAACACGATAACGAGCACTGCCTGACGAACGTGGCCTCTTACGTGAAGTATCGCCTGACATGATCCCTAAACGTGTCGACAAATGAACTCATAATCATTCCTCAACAACATACAATTTCAAAATAATAATTCGACGAGAAAATAGCACATATCATCATATGCAAGTTCATATATATAAACGATTAATCCAACGAGAAAAACTAACTTACAAAAATATCCAACTTATCATCATATCATCATATCCAAATTCATATCATCATATCAAAGTTCATATCAAAGTTCATATCCAAATTCATATAAACGATCCAACTTACAACAATATAAACTAGAATATAATCAAAGTTCATATCATCATATCAAAGTTGATATCCAAATTCATATCATCATATCAACGTTCATATCCAAATTCATACAAACGATCCAACTTACAACAATTCGTACAACACAAATCCGACGAAACATTCATATCCAAATTCATATCATCATATCAAAGTTAATATCCAAATTCATATAAACGATCCAACTTACAACAATTCGTACCACACAAATCCGACGAAATATACATACAATCACACAATTTCGTACAATCGAGGAAATCTGATAAACTAGAATATAAATCTTACCTATAAATTCGACAAATACATATAATCATATATATAAGAAAAATACAAAATTGGGGCAACTTACAAAAATCCGAAGAGAGCTATTTGGCGGCGGTGGTGGTGGTGATTAATGGCGTCGTGTGAGGTCGCGGTGATGGCGTGGTGACGGAGGTGGGAGCGCGATGGTGTGGTGGTGACGGAGGTACGGTCATAGTGGTGGCGTGGTGACCGCGCGGCGGTCGTGATGGTGGCGTGGTGCTGGAGGTGAGGTCGCGATGGCGTGGTGACGGAGGTGAGGTCGCGATGGCGTGGTGACGGAGGTAGAGTCGCAATGGTGTGGTGGTGACGGGGGTAGGGACGCGGTGGTGGCACGGTGATAGAGGTTTTATTACGGTGGTGGCGTGGTGACGGAGGTGGGTGGTGGCGTGGCGACGACGGTGACGTCGCAGTGTTAGCGACGCGACGGAGGTGACATCGCGTGGTGGGGTGGCGACGGAGGTGAGGTCGCGTGGTTCGTGAGGTGGTGGTGGAGGACTATGCCATGGTGGTGGTGGGTGGATCGGGTTGGGTAGGGTGTGTGTGTTGGTGGGTGGGTCGTGAGGAGAGAAGAGAAGAAGAAGAATGGAAGAAGAAATGGAAGAGAATAAGGAGAAATTTGGCCGGGTCAGGTCGGGTCGGGCGGGGGCGACGGCCTGCCGTCGCCACCACTTGAAATACATGTAGCGACCGCTAAGCGGTCGTCGCCTCCGTTGGGTGACCGCTTCACGGTCGTTGGGCGGTCGCCGATAATGGCGACCGCCGTGGCTGTTGGGGGGGGGGGGGGGGGGGGGGCGGTTGCAGATGCCCCCCCCCCCCCCCCCCCCCAATCTTGTAGTGTAGGGCCGCTTTCTATGAAAATTGTTGGGCTAATTTTTTAGAACACTTGCGAGAATCGGAATTAGCACAAGGTCGTTAACGTGCAAGCTGGTGAAGCTATTTTAGAACACATTGAGTGTTATGTGTGTTTCATGATTCTTTGTGCCCTCGACAATCATTGTTTAAAGCAGTGTTTTAAAAAGCGAAAGCGTAGGTGAGGCATTTTATGTTCCAAAAAGCGAGGCGTGAGCCTTGAGGCACAAAGCGTAAGCTTTATGGGTTTTGATATTAAGTATTATAAGAAAAGAAGTGTTGCTAAAAATATGAATATATAATATGAATCTTATATAAATATGTTCTAAGTATAATATAAATGCACTTTGGTCACACTATTATGCATATTCTAAATAAAACTACCGTGAAAATAGGTGTTGTGGCTTTTTTCTTTTAACTTATGTTTAAAAAAAAAACCACATACTTTTTTGCCAATAAATAGAGTTTTGACTTTTACCTTCAACATTATAATCATATTCAAAATTTTGCCATTGATTTAGTGAGAAATTCTTTCTTTTTTCAATATATAATTAGGCGTAAGTTTATTTCTCAAGGCGTAAAGCGCAAAAACCGCACCAAAAGTGTACGCATTGGCAATAAGGTGTAAGCTTTATAACACTTAAGCTTTTGCATGAGCCTTGAGGCGTTTTCGAGTGAGCTTTGTTTCAAAGCGTGCTTTAAAGCGAGCCTCAAATAAGCTTTTTAAAACATTGGTTTAAAGGCTTAGTCCACTTTGATTCTAGTACGGAAATTGTGAGACACTAAGTGAAGGTTTAAAGGCATTGTCACTTTCATGATGCATAATATTGTAGCTTTTGCTCATATTAATGCTCATATGTACTAGTATTATTATTTTATTAAAATAAGTGGGGGATTGTTGAACTATTTAATACAATATAATACTTTGATTCATTGGCTTTCGGTTAATTGTTTAAATTGCATATAAATCATAAAGAGTGGTATTCATGTAATGTTGAATTGAAACAAACGGTCATGGCCTCTAAATACCATTTTTCTGAACGGTCAAATGTCTTAATCTTGGTCTTTATATCAATTAATCATATGTTACAGTTAAAGCTATAATATTATTGCTGCTTCGGTTTCATGTGCTTAATTAAGTGACCGTACATTATTGCCTATATATATATATATACATATATTATATATATATATATATATATATATATATACACACATCAGTGTATTGTGGAAATGATGGGGTAGATGAGAAAACATTACTAATGCAGAATTTGTAATATATATATATACGTGTGCGTATATATATATACATATATATTCTATCCACCTTATCAATATACAACTATATGAGCATATTATGTGAGAAAATATATATTGCATTGTAATATATTTATATGAGCAAAAATGAGCAAAACGTTGTGCGAGGTTCCATCTTATTTTCTAATATGCAGTTAGAAATAAGAGTACGGCGTAATTTGATGGGTTGTTGCATCCTGGAGACGACGTGTTGTGTGTGACCCTACTGCATGTTGAGTATTACCAACTAGGGGCGTGAATCGTCTTAAAGAGAGTTGACATAGTACGCGCCTCAGCCTAGCGTTCATACTTCATACTCGACGTGAACCGTTGGAGTTACGGTAATATCGTCATTATATTTGGTTGCAAATATTCTTGATCATCGTTCGAAGTAATATTATTTATCTGTTTCTTTATTTAATAATTGTGAATTGTTAAATAAAGGAACAACAAAATGTATTTGATAAAATTGGCCAGTAATCGTACTCTACTGATTACCTTTTTTTAACATATATAATAATATTATTTTTTAACTTCTCTCGATAAGTAGGTTATTATTATATTAAATACCAACTGAACAATAATTTAATAATTTACTAAAGTACTATCACTGTCTTATCACAATTAATCTCTGATTTATTTTACGTCAAATTTAAAACAAAACACAATCATCTCAATTGATTAATTGTGGTTTTTTGTGATTATTATTCATACCATACTATTTTGTTTAGAATTTGTCATGGTCAAGGACTATGAATGGATGATTGACGAATGCATTTTATTTTGTGATGACTTGTGTTGATGTTGTGTTGGATATTGGTTTTTGATATATAAATATGAAGATTGATCTTATATGTTTATTGTTCATTTGTTACAATTTTCCTTTTATTATAATTCATGATTTATGTTGTCGAAATCTTATGGGCAAAATATTTTTTTTGCCCTTTATTTTATGTCAACTTCAAGTTATGCCCTTTAACTTTTCGGGCTTAGAAAATGCCCGTTATCTTCTTGTTTTTTTATAAAAAATGCCCGACGGGCTCTTGGATTGGGTTGGGCTGAATTTTGCCCACGTGGCATCTGAGTGGGCTGCCACTAGGATGCCACGTCAATTAAATAATTTTTTTTTATAATGACTGGGTTGAATTTTAAACCATAAAAAATAGTAAAATAAAATAAAAAACATTAAAAACATAAAAAAGAAAAAGAAAAATTGGTTCAGATATGTATATGTTAATTCAATATATAATAAAATTAGATATAATTTTGAATTAAAAAGAAAAATTTAACTAAACACTAAAAGTTTGTATAAATTCAAGTTTAATAGAAAATTTTATCTTAAAGTGTTTAGTAAATTTATATTTACTAGTAAATATTAAAAATTATATTTTTATAATCTACAATTTATAATGGTGATAAAAACTATAACTAAACACTAAAAGTTTGTATAAATTCAAGTTTAATAAAAAAATTTATCTTAAAGTGTTTAGTAAATTTATATTTACTAGTAAATATTAAAAATTAACATAATTCTCATAATTTTTTTTATAATCTACAATTTATAATGGTGATAAAAATTATAAAATGACAATAAAAATAAAAAATAATTCTAGCATCTTGATATATATGTATATATATATACACAACTTTTTTATAATCTACAATTTATAATGATGATAAAAATTATAAGAATACAAAAAAAAAGAATAATTCTAGATTTTTCATATATATGTATATATATATACACACAAATTTTTTTATATCTACAAATTTATAATGGTGATAAAAATTATAAAAAAAAATTTGCATCTTCATATATATATATATACAACTTTTTTATATCGACAAATTTATAATAGTTATAAAAACTATAATAAAAATTACATTAAAAAAGAGTTATATATGCAATTTTTCTTTTATCTTAAACAATTCCTTTTTATATTTTTCACAAAATCAAAATAATTTTAAACAAAAATACTATTCATCATCCCTACCACCCGCCCAGTCTTGTAGTGATATAACGTTACTGATATAAGTCATTAATAATTTTGTCCTTCCAATTTTATAAATATTTTGCTTTTAACTTTTTTAGATTAAACCAAATAATAATCAAACAACATAACCTACTTTTATAATGAAATCATACCTTATCTTTGGTTCTTAATATGATCTTTTATGAAGGAGTCACAATGATACTCTTAATAATTATTTTAATTCCAACCTTTTCATTATCAATCAAAGTTTTTCACTATACTTAATTTTTTGAATTATTGCTTTAAAGTGGTGTATTGTTATATAATAGTAAAGTTTTTCATTATACGTATATACTTATTTTTTTAGTGAGTGCTTTAAATCTGGTGTTTTGCTATAGAGTAACAAAAAGATCTTGACTAACCATAAAAAAGGACCTTGACATGGAGCCCAGGAGAACACATAATTGAAGATCACGCTGAACGACATCAAACTACGAAATCTAATCAACAATTGCCAATGGAGGTGAAGAATTCGTGTGTTCGATTGGTGTAATTCATGTTTCGTACATATAGCTTATTCATCAAAGGTTATTATCTAAGTTTGAGGGTTTCAACGCATCAATACTATTATGAAACTTTGTTTAACATGACCAAATCATCATAAGCAATTTTTTTGCATTTTGTTGTTGATGGACGCCATTTAATTTGTGACTAATATCTCGATATTTATTTTATATCTCGTTTTACAGAATATTAATTAATTATTGTAATGTCTGCATTTTAGTTACTAACACATGTGCATAGAACTATGTTTAATAGCCAAACACTCACTACAAGATTGGGGCGGTTTTGAGACCCCTCAGCAACCGCATTGCGGTCCCAACTCAATTGGGACCGCATCGTGGTCGCAGTTGCGATCCCAACTCAATTGGGACCGCGTCGCGGTCACAATTTATGTCTCAGTTTCAGCCACCGCGAATCGATTGCAATTGAGATTATTCGTTGATTTTTGAGACCGCGTGGCGTTTGCAATTGCAGTTATTTGTGACCGACGCGCGGTCACGAATAATATTCATACTTTAAAGTGACGTGTTTTCGATGATTTGAGGTACCACGTTGTTAGTGTAGTTGATTACTATCCTAATAATAGTAAAAACAACCATAACTTCAATGTCTCATTACAAATCCGAGCATTATATTTACGAGACAAGTTGTTATGAAGATTCTCACGATTTCGAACGACAATGATCATATATATATGCCTAGATAATTATAGATATAAACGTAATGTGTAAGATTTACTAATTAAACCGATTAATGATATTTATACTTTAATTTGTGAAGGAAATCATAATACCAAATTAACAAGGTGTGTATGATTATTAGTTGTAGATAGAACATAAAATAAGTTCAACACTAATAACTCGCTCGATCACATTCAATCTACTATTTCATACCTCAATTACTTGTTTTGTAACCATTTATTAATTCATTTCACATGTAGTATTGATGTTTGTTGCTAAAAATCACAAACACATTGAGATTGTTCCATGAAATAGCGATTTTGAAGTATGAATATTATTTGAGACTGCGTGGCGGTCACAAATAATAGTAATTCATACCGCTTTGCGGTTGCAACTATTTGTGACCGTCGCGCGGTCATGAATAATATTCATACTTCAAAATGACGTGTTTTTGATGATTTGAGGTACCACGTTGTTAGTTTAGTTGATTATTATCCTAATAATAGTAAAAACAACCATAATTTTAATGTTTTCATTACAAATCTGAGCATTATATATGTGGGACAAGCCGTTATGAATATTCTCACGATTTCGAACGACAACGATCATATATATATATATATATGTATATGTATATATATGTGTATATATATATATATATATATATATCATGCCTAGTTACATAGAGATATAAACGTAATGTGTAAGATGATCTACTAGTTAGACCGATTACTGATATTTATACTTTTATTTGTGAGAAAATAATAACAACAAATCAACAAGGTGTGTATGATGAGGAGTTGTAGATAGAACATAAAATAAGTTCAACACTAATAACTAGCTCTATCACATTCAATCTACTATTTCATACCTCAATTGCTTGTTTTGTAACCATTTATTAGTTCATTTCACATGTAGTATTCATGTTTGTTGCTAAAAATCACAAACACATCGAGATAATATATATTATTTTAATTTTTGTCATAAGGTAACTTTGAGGATTAAATTGAGTTTAATTAATATTAAGATAATATTATAAAATACATTAAATTGTAATATAGTTATTTTAATATTTTTGTGGTGTAAGTGACAACATGAAGTATTTTGGGGCACAACTTGAAAAACTCCCGAATTTGGTCAAAGTCTGGTCAAATTAATCAAACAAATTTTTAGGATTAAAGTTGAAAACTTGGATACTTTAGAGAATCAAAAACAGTTATTACTCTATAAATAACTAAATTAAAAAGGTGATTATTATAGAGAAATACAAATTATAAAATCCCTAAGTCATAACTATATCTTGAATAAATTGGAGGCATACATATAACAAATAAAACTTGCGATACTAGGCTTGTGTCAATTTAAGTTGAGTTAGTGCGATATAGGGGTGTACATATAACCGCGACCCGTCCGACCCGCTCGCCATCCGACCCGCAAACCCGCGATTTAGTGATTTTTTGCAAAGAAAACAGTTTAAAAATGTGGTAACCCGCTGGCGGGCGGGCAGGTCGCGGGTTACCCAGTAGCAGCAGCTATTCACAAAAATTTAGACTTTACGAAACACGTTCGATAATAAATAATTTCTCAATATTTATTATTATTTATCGGTTTTGTTTCAGTTATTGATTGCGAGTTGACGAACACCAAGCTGAAATTCTACTTTTTGTGACATTTTTAATTATACTAGATTATGTTTTATTTATTTTTGAAACTATAATCTATATTTAAATTTGTATTTTATGCAAGCTGTGAGAATTAGTTATTGCTCTGATTAAGATTTCTTGGTTTTGTTGTTGGCGGATATAATCCAGAGAGGTGACTATGATTACTGTCGAGGTTATTTCTATGCAATCACCATATAATCCATTGGAGAGACTGAAGATCTTGCTTCAGGTGAGTTATGTTAAGATATGTGCATTTCTCTATTTGTTTGATCTAAATGCTTGTCGTAAAAGTAAAGATGTGTAGCAGCTTGTAAAGTAGATACGAAGAATTGTCTTTTCTTTTGTGGCTTGCGAGTGTGTGGCTTTTGTTATTTGTGACACATACTCTCATTCTTGTGATGTTTCAGGTCCAAAATCCACATAATATAAAGTACAATGGTACTATTCAAGGCTTGAAGTATATATTGAGAACTGAGGGTCTCAGGGACTGTTGAAAGGCAATGGCACTAATTGCGCTCGTATCGTGCCTAATTCAGCAGTAAAGTTCTTCAGCTACGAGCAGGCATCCAAGTATGGCCCTATTGTAGCAATCTACATTCGATCTTTCCATCTCTTCTGATATTATGCTCGGAAAGTTGTGACAGCAAGCTATATGAAATATTATAGTTTTGATTGTAGTTCATTATTTGTGCCCATACTGCTAGTTTGCAGCATCAAATATCGACATCAGATATGAAAAGATTACCATTCTCTACTCCGTGCAACACAACTCCTAATGTACTTTATTGTATTGCCACTACAACAAAAATGGCGTATAGTGGCACTCTGCTAGTGACATTTAGTTTAAAATGACACAATTAATTAATTAGATGGCATTTCAAAAGTTGTCACTATATCTGATACATTAGTGACATTGACTTAAAAGTATTAATGACATTGGTTTAAGAACGTCACCCTACATTTATATAATGTCATTTTTAAAAAAACGCCACTTCTGATTAATAAACTAGTGACATTAGCACACACTAATTAATGACAACATGTTGATAATGTCACTGTAGACCTATGTCATGTCATTCTTTTAAAACGCCACATATAGTTAAATTATTAGTGACATTAATTAATAAGAATTAATGATACTAATTTGAAGATGTCACTATACATTAATATAATGTCAATTTTAAGAAATATCACGTTTAAGTAATGTATTAGTGACATTAAATTTGTGATAATTACTGACATTAGCTTTAGAATATCACAATATGATGTTATGTTTAAAAAAAGTTAGTGACATTGAGTGAAAGAAGCCGTTAAGCTTGAATCTACAATCTACATCAAGTACAAGCAAAATAAATCTTTGGAATTAAAATTAACTAACCGAAGAAAAGTTTGACTAATAAGTAGCCAAGGAGTAGTAAAATTGTAAAAGAGGAAAGATTTCGAAAAAAAAAATGAAAAAGGAAAAGAAGAAGTAAAGTTTGGGACTTCGAATTTGTGTATTGTCTTTTTTAAGTAAACTATGTAGCGGTCAAAGCAAGACGACGAGGTGGGTCTTCTTGAATATTATAAGGTATTTATGATGTACTAACGGTCAAGGAGTAGAGTTCTAGAGTTAAATTAAAGATATATTGTTGAATGCTTAATAACATATTTATTACTTAATATGTTTTTCTCCATTCGAGTCTTACTTTTTTAAGGCACTATGATAGGTAGTGAGGGTGATTTAGATGGCCTAGAAACGAACTGGGTCGGTCTGACTCATTATCGACCCAAACGAAAAAGAGTCGAACATAGATCGTTTGACAGTTTCAAGACAATCGAACGGCGTTGTTCGACTGTTATTGCCTTTTCGTGGAGTTGGGCTGCATCCGGAGGTCTATAAGTACCCATATCCCAAGATTCACGTCAGATTGTTAATGGAAAAAAATCTATATTGGTCATTTATTGTGTCATAGTTATAATTTCTGTCTGGTCGATTGTTTATGGATTTGACAGTTTTTCCAGCATCGAACCTGCCTTTGTTCGACTATTCCCGGTTTGACTCTCGAGGGTTATTTTAGTCATTCTAGACTTTCTAATTGTGTAATAGGTGTTCACAACAAAGCTAGTCCTTTCTTTGTAATAGACTAGCATAATTTGGTATATTTCAGGCCCGATTGTACAGCATTTTTATTATCTTGTAAACGATATGAAATAATACCAAATTAATAGTTTTTAAATCTTTTTTAAGTGATGAATAAATATTCAAGATAAGTTTGGCAAAAGTACGAATCATCGAAAGTACCGAATCTAGCTCCATAAATTATCGAATCGTATCCAATTAATATGATTTGGCGAATAATCTGAACCTTTAAAGTATCAAATAAACTATTTATGAAAATATCGATCATTGATACTATAATGTCGTTTTGCACACCCCTATAATTAATTCAATAATGAAAAATTATCTTTAGTTCAAAATTACACTCTAAATGGCTTAAATATTTAAAAAAAAAAGTTAAAATGACTAGAAATAAAAGTCTCCTTTTGAAAAGAATAAAAACATTGTGTATATATAATTAACAAACACGATTGAATAAGAAAAATAAATAGAAAACAAAACTTACTTTTAAAGTAAACTAAAACTATTTATCAAACAAAAAAAAAACTAAACTAAAACTTAATGACAAACACTATTAGTAATTTCTAAACATCTATATATATATATATTAATATTAATATTGTATTGTATATGTAATTTGGTAATATAAACATGTTTCCGTAATCATCAATTTTTTTTTAACACAAGCCCACTTCTTTTTCATACACAGCTGTTCAAAAAGAAATCCTCGAGGCCGAGCCCTAGTTTTATTGATTTGCGGTGAAAAGGCGATTGTGATGGCGGGTATGGGCGACGGGTACGTGGGCACAGCGCAGGACGCCGTTCGAATCCGGCGGCTGGAGAAGCAGCGAGAAGCCGAGCGCCGCAAAATCCAAGAGCTCAAAAACAAAACAGCTTCTGTTCAAGGCCAACCTGGTCTCCTCCAATTCGGTTCAAGTACCTCCGAGGTATCCAATCCGTATTCGTCGTATCGATTTATCTTTTTGCCCTATTATCATTTGAATCTTTGGGATTCATTTGGAAATAGAATACAGTATATTGGGTTTTTAGTGTATAGAAATCGTTATTTTTGTACTTGATTGAGCTGTGCGGTGAAGCTGGCGGTCGATTCTTTGTTTAAGCTCAGATTCTCTATTAGACACAAGAAACGTGCCGACTAGCTCCGATTTGTGTACTAATTTGTTGAATGCTTTTAAATTGAGCCAGTTGAAAGTATCTAGTATATGTATGGGTTTGTAGCGTTGAACATTTACTTGATCGAGCAGTTCAATTATGCCTTAAAAACGGAATAGATAATTTAAGCGCGAATGACTACAAGCTTCATTCAAGACAAGATATCTAAACCCAACTTGACTAATGTTAATGTATATATCTTTTCAAATCACTAGAATCTAGTTTGTGGAAAAGTATTTACTGCTCAGTTGAGTTTGGAATTTCTTGGAGAATGGTACATTATATATGTGTTGTAGTCTATAGAAACTATTGGACTTCTACTAAATTGAACAGTTTGATTAAGCTCCATATTTAATAGTCTATTCAAGCTCAAACGAATACGTCTTTTCCAGACACGTAAGACACAAGTACAAAAAGAGCACATGGAGGAGCTTCCAACTTCAGTTACATCCAAAACTTCTAGTGCTTAAGAAATTCAAATAAAACTTGAGCCCTGTGTTATTGGGTTAAATCGATTTCATTAAGCCTTTAGCGGCCCAAGTTTTCTTTAAAACTGGAAATGGTTATAGTTAATACATGCTTTACCAATAAGTTCTGTTCTAAAATCAAGTATTTCTGTAACATTCAGATTCTCGAGACAGCATTCAAGAAAGAAACTGTTGGTTTGGTCACAAGAGAGCAATATGTGGAGAAAGGTACTTTGTGTTCTTTTATTGTATTGTGTTTTTCACCTTATGTTGAATGTTAGGTAGTTAAATGGGATATTTCCACTGCAGAGAGTTAATATAAAGAACAAATTTGAAGAGGAAGAGAAGGAGAAGCTCCTTAAGTTGCAGCAAGAGTGAGTGATTCCTGTTTTGGGCTGAATGATTGACATTTAATGTGGATCATGGTTGCCGATATTTTTAATGCTTTTGTTAACCATTTCCTCGTCTTGAAGGGAGGAGGAGCTTCAGTTGCAGAAGATGAAGAAGCGTAAGATAAAAACTGATCCACGACCATCGTTTTCTGATGATTTTGGGAATGACGAGGAGGAAGAGGATGACAGTACGTGTTATTCCACCTTTGTGCCTTTCTGCTGTATTTTATGTGTAATTACCATTTTTACATCGATAAGATAAACATACGGATGCACACACAAATCAAGGTACAAGACAAAGCATGTGGTGTACATGTTAAGTTCTTAGTATTAGAACCCTAGGTTTTTAGTTATCTCTAGAAGTATTATAACAGCATGATGTAAGCTTTCTGATGTATTGGCCTTGTTTAGCTATGGTGCTCATGATAGATTTGTGAAACTATGCATTAGGAGGATATTGTGCTGCTGAACAATTGAAACTTGATGTTTGGGATTGATTTGAACAAATTCATGCTTTGTAATTCTTCTTTTGTGATTGTTGTCTGTGAAGATGATGAAGAACCTGAAAGGAAGGGCCGCAATAAATTTGGGAAGTTCATTAAAGATCCCACAATTGTCGTCGGATGATTATATGGCACATATTCGACTAAAGAAGTTGGGGGACATGAATTAGGACACGATCATTTAGAAGTTTTCATAGATGTCGTTTTAATGCCTAATGAACGGTTGGTTAAGTTCACTGATGAGAGATGCTATTGGAAAATTCATTGCTTGGCCGATAGGTTATGTGGTGAGTGTTTTTAGATCTCTCGAATATCAATATTATTTTGTGGTATATAAATGATACCATTATGAAGGAATTTAATACAACATTTCTTGTTTTCCTTTGTTGTTGTTATTCGCAGAAATTGAAAGAATTTGATGCCGATGTGCGTGGATGGTTTATTTGCTGAAGAATGAAAAACTTTTTGAAGATTTGGGTTCAAGAACGTTAGAGTGTTGGAGTGGGTGTTAGCAATAAGTTACTTTCAAAGTAGTCTTTGTAATTTTTTTATAATTTCTTTTTAATAAAGCACCGCACAATTTGATAAAATGTTTGAGGGCTCTATTATGTTTAGTTTTCCTATCAGATTTTGATTTTTAATAAATGTTTCATCTTTTTATTTTTTATTATATATTGTTGTGTATAATTAAGCTTTGCAATTTTTTATTAAAATAATATATCGATATTGATTTTGGGCAATCAAGCTTCGGCATTTAAAAAGTAATAATTGTTGGTGAGTAGTGGCATTAAAAAGTGTCAATATTGGACATAGACGCAATATTTTAGATTGACGTTAATTTATTTTCGACAATAGTTCTATGACACTATTGATTTATATTATGTCATTTTAAGATGCCACTAAATTAAATTCGTGTGATATTTTTCAATGCCAAAGTATGTATCTATAATGTCATTTGTTAATGTCATTATACTAAGTTATAGTGGTATCTTAAAGTATTAGTAAAATTAGATTAAGTGGCGCTCATATGTGCCACTAGTTGTTCATATGATGTCATTATAGAGTGTCAATTATTTAAGCTTATGTGACATTTTATAAAGTCAAGTTATATATCTATGATGGCATTTTCAGCTGTCACTACATGTAACTACAATGTCATCTTAAAGCATTAGTAAAATTAGATTATGTGGCGTTTTAACATGTCATTTAAAGTATTTTTTATGGCACTTTATAATATCATTGTATCTAGATGTAGTAACACTTTCTATTGTGCCACTATCGGATTAAAAAGTGACATTACCACCTTTAGCTACACCGCTACAAGTGGCATTTCTAAAAAACGCCATAAAACATAAAAATGCCACAATTATAACTTAATACTAACATTTTTGAATGCCACCAAATCTCATTTTTGTTGTAGTGTGCTATGTCAAGGCTTCTAATGTACTATACTGCTATGTGCAATGATTTTTTTCTTTTTCAAATAAATGTTGATGAGCTACTATGTTATAGTTATAATATGTACTGTTGGTGTTAGACATGTTTTTTTAAATAAATGTTTATTTTATTATCTTCTTTTTGTTGATGAGCAGTGACATGTTTTTAAGTTTAAATTTATTAGTTATTGTATAATTAGTTTGATTAATGCATGTAAATTTGATACATTTAATATTTAATATTTTTTTTTGAATTGTGTTATAACCCGTCACCCACCTGCCTAACCCGCTCAACCCGCCTAACCCGTCACCCACATGGTTTCAAAATTAAAATAACTCGCTCAGTTGAAGATTTTGATAACCCGTCATACACGAATATGATATTTTTTTTGTGGTAATCCGGAAATACCCCCGGGTATACACCCCTAGTGCTATAGTAGGCTTTTGTCAATTTAAGTTGGAATTGTCTCATATGGATCAGGGCATTTAAGGGGGTGTTTGCAAGAGCTTATGAAAGCTACTTCTTCATAACTTTTACTTAAAGTTATTTAAAGCGGCGTTTGACTTAAAGAAGTGAGTGTTTGCAAATGTATTTTTAAAAGTTACTTAAAGCAGTAAAAATAGTTTTGTGGTGTTTGCAATATCTAGCGAAAAGCAGTTTTTGAATATTGATCAAGATGCAATAAAATTTATTTACCTATATTTAAAGTATACATAATATTAATGTTTCACCTACACCTGCACAATTATGGTTATATTTAAAAATAAAATAATATAATTGAATTATATTAGATAGAATCATCTATATTAGATAGAATCATCTATTTATGTTAATATATATTGTTGTATTTGGATTATACCGTTACCTTGTTTATAGCTCCTAGATTAGCTCCTTACCTTAGTTATAGATTCTCTTGTAACTATATATATGTATACTCTTCTCATCAATAGAATCATCACTTATACACTATACAAACACTTCTCTTATATGGTATCACGACGCCAAAAACATCAAACGATATTTTGATCCATGGCCAACGACAACACTGCCACCTCCCCGTCCACCCTCAACTCCGACGGTGGAAATATGGACACCACGTCCAACACGTCCTCCCCCCCGCTACACATTGCGGCTGGCCCCTCCATCAATGGGCAAGCGTTGATCGCCATCAACGCCCATCAACAACTCCCTCTCCAATTAAACGGGAGCAACTACGCCTCATGGCGATCGCAAGTCCGACACCTCCTCTATGGATACGGGCTTTTTGGCTTTCTGGACGGCTCCGTTCCCTGCCCTCCTCCGGGTACATCGCCGGAATCCATGGCTGCTCATGCTTACTGGACGCGACAAGACTCGCTACTTATCTCCGCTCTCTTTGGATCAGTTTCACGAGAGCTTGCTCACCTCTTCTCCAGCGTTGAAACGTCGGCTGAAGCGTGGGACATCCTTCAACGAACTTATGCAAATCGCTCCCGCTCACGAGTGATGCAATTGAAAGATGATTTAAACAACATCAAGCTCGGCTCCAAATCAGTTTCCGAATTTCTTCAATTGGTGAAATCAAAAACGGATGAATTGGCCATCATCGATGGCCCTCTCAAGCCCGATGACATAACTCTATACGTTCTGAATGGGCTCGGAGCAGCCTATCGGGACATCGCCGGATCTATTCGAGCACGGGAATCAGCAATTCATTTCCCCGAGCTCCACGATTTGCTGGTCTCTCACGAAGCTTACTTGCGTCGCCTGGACATCGACGCCGGAACTCTAGTAGCATCAGCCCATGCCGCGACATCACAACCTCGCTCCAACGGCCGCGGGTCAGGCCGCCACAGTCGCGGGCAGCAGCATTATCGCGGACAGCAGCAGCCCTATTCTGGCCGTGGCCCGTCGCAGCCCTTTCGCGGCGCCTCCTCCTCCTCTGGCGGACAGCAATCTCGGGGACGCACCAATGACAACCGACCTCCTATCACGTGCCAAATGTGTGGAATTTATGGGCATAGTGCGCGCGTGTGTCGTAAATTTCCAAACCCGAGTGCGAATTTTGCCTCCTCGGCTCCACCCTCGTCCACCAATGAATGGCTCGTGGACTCCGGGGCATCTCACAACTTGACTGCTGATCTTCGTAATCTTTCGGTTCATTCCGAATATGAGGGGCCCGATGAGGTTAACACTGCTGATGGTACAGGTTTGGCTATAACACATTCTGGTTCATCTCGTGTTATTTATAATGATCGCACGTTTAAGCTTGATAATTTATTATGTGTGCCGCACTCGCGACGCAACCTTCTATCTGTTCATCAGTTTACCTCCGCGAATAACGTTTCTATCGAATTTTTCCCATCGTATTTTGTTGTCAAGGATCTCAGATCGGGGGATAAGCTGATTCGAGGAGCATGTGTGGATGGGGTGTACAGTGTTCGTTTTCCTCGTGTTTTGCGCTCACCAGTCACAGCCTTGGTTGGAGAACGGGTTCGCAAGGATTGTTGGCACGAGCGCTTTGGACATCCTTCTTTAAAGATTAGTTCTTTAATTTTGCAGAAGTTTAATTTACCCACTTTACCGTCGAATACTTTGAGTTTTGAGCATTGTAGTTCATGTTTTTTGAACAAGAGTCAACAACTGGTTTTTCATAATACGTCGCTTATTTCGGACCATGTTTTACATTATATCTATGGTGATGTTTGGGGTCCCTCCCCGGTTATATCTGCCTCGGGTGCACGTTATTATTTGATTCTTGTTGACCATTTTACGAAGTATTGTTGGGTTTATATGCTATCTGCCAAATCTGAGGTGTCTCGTCTCTTTGTGCAATTTCGCACGCTTGTGGAAAAACAGTTTAATACGTCGATTAAAAATTTTTACTCTGACAATGGTGGAGAATTTTTGGCCTTGCGTGGTTATTTTTCTGAAAATGGTATAAATTGGTTAACCACTGCACCACATACTCCTCAGCAGAATGGCACCAGTGAGCGACGTCACCGCCATATTGTGACCATGGGTCGTACCCTACTCACACGGGCCAATCTCTCGCCTGATTATTGGGATTATGCCTTTTTGACGGCCGCCTATCTCTATAATAGGCTTCCCACACCTGTTTTGCATCATAAGTCTCCTTTTGAAATGCTGCTCGGCCGTGCGCCTAATTATCTCCGTCTACGGGTGTTTGGTTGTTTATGTTACCCGTATTTACGCCCTTATCTGCCGGGCAAATTAACTCCGCCATCACTGGCCTGCATCTTTATTGGGTACTCGACCTCTCAGGCTGCGTACAAGTGTCTCGACCCTCTCTCGGGTCGTATCTTTATTTCTCGACATGTTCGGTTTGTGGAGTCCATATTTCCTGGTACTCAGCCATCGGCCTCGTCGGCCCTTAGCCCCGACAATGCACCTATCTCTCTTCCGCTGCCTTCCCCGTTGCCTATCTCGGCACCACCCTCTGTCTCCATTCCGACACCCCATGTACCTAGTGAGCCACCATCACCAGCTGCTCCTTCTCCTGCGCCACCTGAGCCTGACTCCCCTATTCACCCACCTTCACCGGTTCCGGATAATCTGCCACCCCCAGAACGTACTCACCACATGGTTACTCGGTCACGCAACAACATTTTCAAACCCAAGGTCCTTAATCTTGTTACTAAACACCCCGTTGAGGGTCCGATTGAACCTACTTGTGCAACTCAGGCGATGCGTGATCCGAAGTGGCGTGCGGCTATGGCGGAGGAAATTACGGCTCTTACTCAACACGGGACTTGGTCATTGGTACCCCCTCCCTCCGGTCGGGGTATTATTGGTTCTAAATGGGTCTTTCGTATCAAACGCCACCCTGACGGGTCTATTGATCGCTACAAGGCTCGTCTTGTTGCTAAGGGGTTTCATCAACGTCCTGGCATCGATTACAAGGAAACCTTTAGTCCTGTTGTCAAACCAGTGACCATTCGGCTTATTTTGTCCTTGTCTATTATGAATGGTTGGCCGTTACGACAGTTGGATGTGAGCAATGCTTTCCTACATGGAGATTTGACGGAAACTGTCTATATGCGGCAACCCTCGGGCTTTGTGGATAAAGCCTCTCCTACTCATGTGTGTCTTCTCCATAAGACAATCTATGGTCTTAAACAGGCGCCCCGTGCATGGTACCTTGCTCTTAGTGCTGCACTTATATCTTTTGGTTTTGTCCAAACCATGTCCGATACGTCTCTCTTTGTCTACTCTCAGGCTACTATTCGTATCTTTGTCCTCGTTTATGTGGATGATATTATCGTCACTGGCTCCAGTGACTCCATGATCTCGTCTCTTGTACTCCACCTTGCCACGAAGTTTGCAGTTAAAGACATGGGTGCCCTCTCTTATTTCTTGGGTGTTGAGGTCATTCGCTGTCGTGAAGGACTGTTCTTATCTCAGCAGAAGTATATTCACGACTTACTCGTTCGTCACCAGATGGACGGGGCTAAGCCACTGACTACACCCATGGTCTCGAATCCATTAGTCTCCCATTCTTCGGACCCTACCGATGCCACTGAGTTTAGGCAGGCTATCGGTGGCCTTCAGTATCTTGCCATTACACGCCCTGATATCGCCTTTGCGGTGAATCGTTTGGCCCAACGGATGGCTTCTCCCACTGATTCGGATTGGTCAGCCCTCAAGCGTGTCCTTCGCTATCTTAAGGGCACTCTCACCTTTGGAGTTCTTTTTCGACGAGAGAAGTCCCTCACTCTGACGGCCTTCTCAGATTCGGATTGGGCCGGCGATGCTCACACCGGCACCTCTACTTCCGCTTATATTGTGTTTCTTGGTGGCAATCCTATCTCATGGTCTTCTCGCAAGCAGAAGGCTGTCGCACGTTCTTCCACTGAAGCTGAGTATCGTGCCCTTGCCGCTGTCTCAGCTGAGGTACGCTGGCTGCAACATCTATTTGGGGAAATTGGTCTCTCTCTCCCGACTGTGCCTCTCATTCGTTGTGACAACATGGGGGCTCTCCGTCTATCGTTGCATCTTGTCCAACATTCTCGCATGAAGCATATTTCAGTTGATATCCATTTTGTTCGGGATCTTGTTGCCAAAGGTCTCATTCGAGTGTCTTATGTTAATACCCACGACCAGCTTGCCGATTTACTCACCAAGCCCCTCGCTCGCTCTCGATTCATGCTTCTTCGTTCCAAAATCTCCGTTGCTGACGGAACGTCGATTTTGCGGGGGCGTATTAGATAGAATCATCTATATTAGATAGAATCATCTATTTATGTTAATATATATTGTTGTATTTGGATTATACCGTTACCTTGTTTATAGCTCCTAGATTAGCTCCTTACCTTAGTTATAGATTCTCTTGTAACTATATATATGTATACTCTTCTCATCAATAGAATCATCACTTATACACTATACAAACACTTCTCTTATAAATTAATACGTTTATTACACTAAATTTCACAATTTATTTGATGTAAGCATTTATTTTTAGAAAGTATAACTTTATCTGAAAGTTGTTAATATAAATATGTTGTTGTTAAGTAATTTTTTTTCTTTTATGAATTTCTTTGTATTCTTTCTCGTTATTATTTTTTCTTTAATTATTTTTTATTATTAATTAAATTACCACAATTTAAAATTATAGAGAATATCACGTAAATGAGGAAAGAGAGAAATCATGAGATTTTTTTTCTCATTAACTAAGACTTAAATAAGATATTAAGAGAAATTTAAGGAATATATAAGTAGAAGCAGTTTATGGAAGCATCTCATGACATGCTTCTGGGCTTCTGCTTATTTTTTACTTTTTTTAAGAGAAAGAGAAGCAAAAGCATGAATTGCAAACACTAAATAAATATTTTTCAGTGACTTAAACTACATAAGCTCCTTTTAAAAGCTCTTGCAAATACGCCTAAGTTGAGTTAAAGTCTATGTTGCACGGGTACGCGATACAGCGATACGGATACGGTACGGTACGGGTATGGCGATACGGATTTTCAAAAAATAGGCGATACAGATACGACAAGGATACGCCTATATATATAAATATATTAATATTAATATTACAAGAATTAAATGACACGTTCATAGTAAGTAAGAATTGATACAAAAAGCATTAGTTCATAAAAGTGATTATAACAATATAGTGAATTATGAAGGTGGTGGTGAGCGAGTAGAAGGTGGCCACAACCATGGATTTGGTGTCTTGGTGGAGGTGGATTGAGAAAGAAGAAAAATTGATTAGAAGTGAGAAAGTGAAATTATGATCATGAGCTAGTTAATTACAATTTAGATTAAAAGATTTTTTTTAAGTTTTAATTGTACGTGGTATTTATTGATGTTGCCATCAATTTAAAAACTTATAAAAAAGACCCAAAATCTTCCTGATACGCCTCAAATATGTATCGGATACGTATCGGAAATTTTTTATTTTCTTTTAATTAACCGATACGCCACGTGGCGTATCGGATTCGTATCGATAGTGTATCCATAGCATATCGGTATCGGATACGTATCCGATACTGGTACGCTAGTTTTTTAGGTGTATCCGTGCATCATAGGTTAAAGTGATAGAACTAACGAGATCACATCACTAAATTTATTGATCATAATTGGTAAGTACAGCTGGTCCATTCTTATCAAAAGAAAAAAGTACAGCTAGTCCATTATTAAACTCCATTAAAATTAAATCCCTTTTTTAATTTCCTCTCTTCAAAGGTTAGCTCTCTCTGCCTACTTTCCCTTTAATTTCCACTCTTAAAGCACTCTCTCCCATTATCGGTATTACTTTACTCCTTCATAGTCTCTCTCTCTCTCTCTCTCTCTCAATGGCGGAAGCAGCAGATGAATCCGTTGATTTCTCTAAACATAAGGTATGTCACTGCTCTACTCCCTACAAAAATACTTATCTCTTACCCTTAACATGCAACTCCAATTTTTTTTTCTTTTACTAATTTGTACATTACTCTGCAATTTCAGAGCTGTGTTCTCAAAGCCTCTATTCACTGTGAAGGCTGCAAAAGGAAAGTCAAGAAAATTATCAGCCAAGTCCAAGGTATTAATATTGTCATGTTATGTTACATACTTACATCGACCACCAGCTTCCTTTTTCTTCTTCTTTCTATTTAGTAATTTTCTTATGCTTTGAATGTGAACAAAAAGACGTTTTTTTTACTTTACTTACGGTAGGTGTTGAATTTGTGGACGTTGACACAAAGCTACAAAAAGTAACCGTGGTTGGCAACGTTGAACCGGAAGCGCTGCTAAAAAAGCTGCTCAAGTCCGGCAAACACGCCGAGCTATGGCCTGTTGAAAAATTACGTCAGACGAAGAAAAAGGAGAAAAAATCAAACATTTGTAAAGTTGAGGAGAAAGAAAAAGAGAAACCAACCACTCATGATGAGAAAAAGAAAGAAATTGTTATTAATAATCAACAACAAACAGCAAAGGCAGCGAAAGAACAAGAAACGTCGGGAAAAGTCCAAGTGACTGCTAAAAACAGCGACGCTGAAATTAAAAGCGTCGGTAAAAACAGCGAAAAGAGCGTCGGTTCATCAGCTGACAAAGTTAGTGAGGACGCTTCCGTGAAAACGGACTGTGCAGATGCTCCGGTGAAAACCGACGGTGGAGATCATGAAGAAACAAAGCCGGAGAAGAAAACGGAGGAGGGGTGCTCTAACGGCGGCGGTGGTGGTGGTGGTGAGAGTGTTGCTGCGTCTGGTAAAAAGAAGAAAAAGAAAGGGCAAAATGGGAAACTTGGTGTCAGTGCGGCTGTACCAGTGGTAGAGAATTATGAGCCGGGTCCACCTGCTCCAACCACTCAGAGTCCACCACGTGGTTACTACAACTCACCTACCCCTCATCATTACCACACCCCACCACCCACTCCTCCTGTGTACGGGGTTAGCTACAATACGGCGTATCCTACGAGTAGCTATACCACGTCTTACTACGCTGCACCTCCACCGTATTCGTATGCCCATGCGTATCCGGATACGCAACCGCCACCGTCGGATCAGGACTATCCACGACAGCCGTTGGATTCTTTTGAAATATTCAGTGATGAAAACCCGAATGGGTGCACGGTTGCATGAGAATTGTATTGGTCCGTAGTTTTGCTTATACAACTAGTATAAGTACAATGTTGGCTAAACTTTTGTAGCGTGTCTATTTTCGTGAACGTGGAAATGGAATAGTAGTGGTCTTATAATCTTAATTTAGAGTTCTTAATTAATTTTATGTATAAATTACTGCTATTAAATTAAACAACCTATAATTTGATTATACTATTGGCTAACATAAGGATATATACGAATGATAATCATATCGATGGTTTGTGATGACTGCATGAATTACAAGAACTTGACACTAGCATGAGTCGACTTTCTTATTATTTGTTGCGTTTATGATAAAGTAGAACCTTTTTGCCCAAATGTTGATGAAGTTGATGAAAAGATTATTCATACTTTGAAAAATTATTTATCAGCAACTTATTAATATAAGAAATTAGAAATACTTCTATTGGTGGAGAAATCATGTTCATGTGATTATCGGAAGAAGCTTGGAGGATATAAAATAAGAAATGAAATCAGTATACATATTCTCATTAAAGCTTCCATGCATGTTGCTTAAGAAAAGTTCTATCCATTGGGTTTTATGTATAATTAAAACTAAGGTTAGAAGTTTTATAGTTGCAATTAATTTTTGTTTAATCCGTTTATGTTTTCAAATTTTATGTTTTGTAATTTCAGAAACATTTAGGAGTGATATTCAAAAAAAGAAGAAACATTTAGGAGTGTAACCTGGCCTCTTCAATAAATTTAGGTACCCTACCATTTTTTTTCATAAATGATATACGTCCAAAAGTAGGTTCAAAGTAGACCATTATTGAATGTTTTAGTGCATCTCTCGATAAATGTCAGAAATAATCACATTAAAATCCAGTCGAGTTGTAAAGTTTTTTAATCATAAAAAGAAATAGCATGAAGCTTATCATCAAACTTTAAAAAGATTTACGTGTTAGTTTCTGAAACACTTTATGTGGTGTTTTTCAGTAATTTTATTTTCACGAAATCTTGTGAGTTGATTTTGAATTATATGAGTTTCACGATTGTAGAAACTTTAGGAAGAATATGCATAATAATAAATATATATCAAACTGCAAATTTGGAACTGAAAGTACGGGGTTCGTGATAAAGCATTTAAATATTTTCATGAAAGTAGAGCATATTTCGTCGTTATCTTAGGTTTTTTTTTTTTTGTTTTTTGGGTAAAGTTCGTCGTTATTATAGGTTGATTCAAATATTATAAGTAAAAAGGTCATAAGCCAGCAAAAGGGGGACCACTTTGAATGGTGCCACGTGGAGTACAATCTAGAACACGTATCAAAATCATTCAGTTCTACTTTATTTCCTCAATAATTCGATATATATTCGGATATTTAAATTATTTTACTTAATCAATTCCTCGTTGTAAATCTTTGTTAGTGAGCTGGCGCATGAGAGGCCTCAATTGCGTCCACCCACACTCGATTCTTTTGATGTGTAAACTGTAAAGTAAGTCTCTATTTTTTTGTTTCTTTCTTTTTTGTTTTTAGTGATGTAAAGTAAATTAGATTGTGAAATGAGAGTTAATAATTTAGCAAGGGAGTTGAAACCTTGTGTTTGGTGCGTTCTTTAAATAAAGCCCATTGTTGCTTTTCATCAAAAGTTGTAAACCTTAAGGCTCGAGATTTTCAATCTTTTGCTTTTTGACACGACTCTAATTTAGTAGGTCATTTACTATGATGAAGTAGTTATTTGTGTGTTGAAGTAGGTAAAGTAACATTTTATTTAATTACTTTCTTTTTTTCGCAAAAGAATAGATGCAATGATGATGCTTCCTTTTAGGGCTGTGCAAAAAGAATCGGATCGATCGAATCGGGTGAAAATCGATCGAATGATTCGATCCGAGGATCGGATCGAATATTTGATCCGACTTTTGATTTTTGCCTTAGGATCGAACCCACATTTGATTCGATCCTCGATTTTAGAGGCTGAGAATCGGATCGGATCGAATACTCGTCTTATTTTTTAAAAATAAATAAATATATAATATTATATTTTTATCTATAATGCTAAGCCTATTAAGATGCTACTAAGATATTTCTATATATTGTTGGTGATACTAACATTGATCAAAATTGGGAGTGCTGGAGTAAGTAGTAACCTTGAATGAAGTTGCTGATAAGTCAGTGCATAGTCTGAATGGAAAGTGTAAAGTGGTGAAAATTAATTTGTGAAAGTGTATATTTTATAATTGATTTGTGTTTTGTGTCAAAAAGTGTGATTGAGAACCATATGAAAGTGAATTTTGTAATTCAGTAACTCTGTTTGAATGTTGTGGTTGGTCCCATTGATATTAAATTAAATAAGAAAAAAAGGATCGAAATCGAATAGAATCGAATCGAAATCGAATGATTTTGGATCGAATCGGATCGTTTTAAATTGATTCGATTTCGATCCTCATTTCTCCAGGATCGAAATCGACTTCCAGCCTCGATTCGATCCGATTCGATCCGATCCGATCCAAACGCACACCCCTACTTCCTTTTGTTATACATAACGATATGCTAATTACCAGCTAGTGTCGCCTACCCTGCATTATAGACCAAGTTTAGGTACATGTGTGTTCTAGTTCTAGCCTTCTAGGCAAAGACAGAAACTGCAAGTGGACTTCACAATACTATTTTAAAATAATTTTACTTTGAGAATTGCACTGATAAATGATGATTTTTTTTATTGGATAATAAATGATGAATCATAGTATGTGAAAAAAACTATTATGTAATATTAGACCTCATTTGGTTACAATTTCACCATTCAATCTGATAACATAAGGTTTATCTCCTCGAAACATTCACTACCACTACGACCCCCTAGCACGTAATAATACTCCTAAGAAAGAGACGCGATACTGACAAGATGATCGTTGAAAAACTTATCTTATAGATAGAGATCAGCTCAAAATACAGATGTTCCCATAAAAATTCGACATGCACCTGCTAAGTACTCGCCACACGTCAAGACCCCCATGTAACCACGAAGGACAAACATGTACCACAGAAATAGAAGAGCCCACCCCACGATTACATGACGAACCCCCATTGGAGGTAACAAGAGGTCGAGCAGCAAATCCTCACTTGTAAAAGATCCATCCGGTGTTCAAGAAAAAGAGAGAGCCTTCTCGAAGACCTTAAAGAGAGAGGACCCTCGTAACCCTCAATAAAAATACGACCCCTCCTCCTTTTGTCCATTCCTCATTGATATTTTTTTCCTAATTGTTTCGTGAGTGGTGTTTCTACCTCTATGTAAAATTATATTTTCTTTCCATACGATCAAGCACACATGAGAAATACTATCATCAATGGCGCCGTCTGTGGGAACACCTCCAACTCCCTGAGAAAAGATCTTTATGAGTAAAGGAAGCAAGGGTATATCATGGTCCATGGTAGTTTCGTTATCATAACCTAGCGTGGCCAAAAAAGAATATCCAAGACTTTTTGGAAAAAAACCTCCATCCCCTTCTCGGAAATTCCCAGTCGGAGTTAGCAACATAATCCTTCTGTGGGCAAAGAACGCACCTCTTACTGCCCTAATTATCAACTTCAAGCTCGGAATGGTCCCCAGGAAAGCACAAACCTGAGGTGGGTCCTTAAGCCTAGGGCTAGAATAAACACTTTGACGAGATATCTTCGCAACCCTTCCCATTCAAGCTCGACTCCTCAATTTTTATACTCCCACTCCCTTACTGATGTCATGCCAGTAGGAATCTAGCAGTAGCAGCCACGAAGAAAAGATGTTTACACTCATTTGAGAGGTCATTAAGTCATAAACATTGGATATCATCCGCTCATCCTCGACATGCAGAGGTATATATCTACAAAGGAATTGTGTCTATAAGTCCACCCCACATAAACAAGGATCAGAGGCAGCACGTGGCCAAGAAGGCCGCCTGGATGTAAATAGAACATATGCATATCACCGCTAAGGAAGGTCAAATGTGAGTTGCCTCTTAAAAATGATTTAAGGATGGATCATAAGTCATACTGTAAGAGAAGGCATACAAGCCGAAGGACACCAGTAAATATATTTAGTACGAAATGCAACAACATACGCCCGACAATGACATTCCAACTAATTACGAAGGAGCATGACTCGCTACAAAAAGGAGCAAGGAAAAACATATACGCATTATCGTTTTACATACTAGATTTAATAAAAACCATGTGCATAATATGGTTGAGAGGTCATTACACAACAAGATTCGACCTTGATCTCGCTCTTAGTGCCTATCGTAAAAACTTCTTTTTACAAGTTGTACGTTTGGTGGAGAGCACCGATCAAGCTCACACAGAAGAGGGAAGGAACAAAAGATTGATTGATTTACTACTCGATGGGAGATATAAGAGAAGCTTGGGACATTTTCCAAATGAAGAGATGTTGGACCAGCCCGGCTCTCGAGAGAAGGAATTAACAAAAGAATTGATTGGAGGAAGGACTCATTTCTCGGAGTGGATGGGTTTACAATAGACTCGCTCAGTAGGCCTATATCACATGCAAAAAAGAAAATAAAGGTTTTGACAGTATCGCTTAAAAGGATGGGCGCCCTCTCTAATCCTTAATGGGTCATTTTCCCTCTCGCACGATGGCTCGATGCTCGTCAAGGGTCATATATGTTAGATGGACCACCGATGCGGTAGCACTTGATGGGCCAACATTATTTGGCTCATATAACCAACTTGAGCCAGCCGCTAGCTGAGTATGACAGTCTAAATGCGCCCTGATGGGAGGGCTGATCACCAACCGCAGAATCACTAAGTCAGCAGGGAAACTCGACAATGATTGTAGCACGTCCTGGCAGATTCCATAACTCATCAGCCAAAATTGGCAAGCCCCTTCACTAAAAGAGCTATATGAACCCACTATGCCCACAACCCCTAAGGAAGCCTGAGCTCGAGCCTTCACCAAATTTCCCCCAAATAAGTGCCATAAGTCCATTAGATGACTCTGTTATTCTTCCCTCTCTGCCTGTGCCGTACGAAGAAGCTCGCATGTCTGCCCAAGGTGAAAAAGAAAACTCTCTAGCCATTTCTCTGCTTGAGCCGACCCTTGTGCATCGACCTTAACTCTCTCTCCAGCATATCCCTACTCCCATCAGTATCTTGGACACGTGCGATCCATAGGGCCTCAACGTTAATAAGACTCTTCTAAAGCTAGCTCCAGTTCTTAACAACGTCTTCGCTCTATAACGCTCACCCATGGCCTCCACCAACAATGATAACTGTATATTTAATAAATATAAAAGAAGAAAGAATAGGAAAAGAAACAACACATGGCCGCCAAACCTGAATAAAGAACTAACGTACCTCACACGCATTCTTTCTGAAAACATCTAGTAAGGCAGAAAAAGAAAAAGGTAAAAAAAAATTCTTTGTCCCTCTCATTTTGTAAACCACACAGATATGATCGGCAATACTCCATCTCCTTGCACCCATGTAAAAAGGAAAAGGCCATCTGCTGCACCTATTGTAGGGGGATATCCCAACCTTGCCATCCATGGACCTGATGAGCGAAACGTGTGGCTAGAACCCTCAATAGACAACCGATGGTTGGCCCCCTGAATTAGGGAGACCCCGACTCGGAACTACAAGGCAAACCAAAATGACCTTCAGCTAAAGGAGTGGGAGAAGAGAAAATAAAAGCTAGCAGATCGAGCTCCCCCAAAAAAAATTCGATGCCCATCTCTTCATCCTTGCGCCCCGAAGGAAACAAATGACTCCCAGAAAATGATATCCGAGTGTGCACGTCCATCTCAGTCCCTGAATCAACAAAATCCTAAAGGATTACCAGTTAAGATCAAAAATAAACTCTCAAATAAAATCTTTCAATAGGATGAAAAGGGCAACTTACTAAAGAAACGATTCGTATGAAGGGGACCCTCTAGAAACTCCAGCACTCCAGCAGCTTGTTGAAGCCCCGCCATGATCATAGCTACTAGAGAGTTCAACGTGGAAATCACATCGTAACGACGAGAATACAAGCTTGGCCTTTTTAATTCCTACCTTACTTGTTCTGCTACAAGTGGAAGTACTCGAGATGAGCTAATGGCCCATATGGTACATACCCTCCATTTGGCAATTGAAAGATTGCAAGGAGATAAATACAAGAACTCCATTTTCTAAGCATCGTCAGCTCCCAAAGAGGATTCCACCTCTAAAAAAGTAGACGGACCAATTGGCCTGAAATAGAAGAAAGAGGGATCCGAGGGTACTACACGTAGCAAAAAGGCTACCAAAAAGTAAAGGGGGGAGCAATCTATATCCAGCAGACCAGAACATAGTACAAATCCCACCACATATCTTAATGAAGAAGGCAGTAATTGACTAGGGAAAAGCTGCAGAAACTGGAATAACCTTCGTACCAGAGGATGAAAGAACCATCGGAGCTTGCAATGGACTTACTCGGCACAAACCGTTAGATATCCTACGGGAGGATCATACACATGTTGATTAGCTGAAGGAATCACCACGACTATGGATCCGTGCTCGAAATAACCTGGTACAAACTCAGCCCCAAAGTAGAAGGATTATAAGGTTGCCCTCGCTGAAAAGATGCCCTCACGCTAACCACAGTGTGACGAAGAGCAGAGGCTGAAGAAATATATTCGCCCATACCAATGTCCCTCTCTCTTACCAACATAAGATTACCACAATCATGACACACTTTAGCCTTAATCGCTACTCGCGCTGCTCGCTAACAGCGAGCCCTGGAAGCCACACCGACAGTTAGCAACATAGCCTCCCTCCGACCAACCATAGGTGATTGATTAACGATCTTCCTAACATTCATCACAGAAGGAGAAAATGAAGTAAGAAGGCTAGATGTTTCAATAAAACCCGACTCGACATATAAAGGATTTGAAACTTTGAAGTCATGATGGTCCATGATACCCCGAGATAAAAAAAAATTATTGAAAGAGGTTAACAGATTTCAGAGAAAAACGCTTTGAGATGGCTGAAAGTGAGGGAAAAAAATGATAAGGAAAAAATAAATGCATGACCTCTATTTATAAGGGACTAAAAAAGAAAGAGAAAGTGGAATTCCCGCTCAAAAGACGTGGCATTGTTGAAACGGCCCCCGAAACCGACAACCCATAAATTTAGACAAAAATACAAATTTATGATTTAGTCCTAAAACTTTTGAAAATATCATTTTGACCCCAAACGTTAGAGAAAATTTGCATTTTAGTCCTTCAACGAAAATTTACCATTTTTTATTATCTTATATGCTTCAAATATCTTTACAAAGTATATTTTACATGTAAATACATATTGATCTTGGAGTTTTTAATTACCTAGAAAACCTTACATAAGTAAATATTTACATAAATATCTATTTATGTATAATTATTTTTAGTTATAAACAATAAGAAAGATGTCACATCATAATTTAATGGATTAAAGTGAGCCACATCACTCTTTTGATAATTGAAATCAGATTTTGGTGATTAGTTGTATAAAAGAAATTTAAAGTGGGAACTTAGCCTAAATTGTTTTAACATGTATAAATAAATAAATAAATAAATATGTATATATTTATCTATATGTGTTTTGTTTTAATTAGACATATCATATTATAAGTTATGGAATAAAAATCAGCCACATCTCTCATTTATCAAATTAGAATCTAAATTAGGTGGCCAAGGATAAAGAAATTAAGGTAGGACCTTAACAAAAGTATTTAAACATGATTATTTGGCTATAAATAGTAGATTTTCTTCCAACAATTTTCACACCCAAATTATTTCCATTTTTTAATTCTTTCATCCTACCAATCTCTTCATTTTTGAGTTTACGTTCACGAAAACTTCATTCCAATTCTTGATTTTATCTTGTTCTACCCGAAAACACCCTAAAAATTTTATTGCGCAAAAACTGTCCATTCGACACTGCACCTTAGAAAAATCATAACCAAAAAAATATTTTTGCACACCGTCTTTGACCACATACTCTCCATGATTTCCTCTCACTTTTATATGTATACATGTTTCTCAAATAATGTGATTTAGAGGGTCGTAATGCATAAACCGTAGTCTGATGTCCGAAAATTCGAAAGAAGGTTTTATGTTTATAACAATTACTTAGCATAGCAAACCTTTGTTATTTCCTTCAAAATTGGTTACACATGTTCCTCATGATGTTAGGATCAGAAACCACAAAAATATTTTGAAACAAAGTTCATTTGGATATCCGATCAAAGGTAACTCGAGACTGCAACGATTTTCAACTTATTTTACATAATTTAAGTTCTTAGTTTATGATTGAAAATAATCATCATGAATCCATGATTGATCACTCACACATGACTCTTGTAAGATATTATAATAATTAGAATCACTTTAATATGATTTGTATTCACGAATTAATATTTTTGAGATTTTTCTATATCATATAAATGGTATATTTATCATGTTTAACATACCCTTACATAAGTTTTATAACATTATCATGGCTACTTTTGTGTGCTAATCATATAATATGATCATGTATCATAAATTAAACATTTCTTGAGCATTTATCTTGATTATGTTTACATATTAATATTTTTATAAGTTATAAACACAATGTTATATAATTTAAGGTAATCTTGGAACAAAATATTAATTAACTAAGTTGTATATTTCAAGGCATTACTTCATGTAATAATTGCTTGATGTTGTGATTACAGAAAATCTTGGATTAATTATAGGCTCAAAGAAGACTCTTTCATAAATTTAGTTAAGTAATATATTTTAAGGATTCATTATACATTTAATTAGATTGTTTATCACATTTTACTTGATATTATTGCTTGACATCTGAAATGATTTTCTAACAATAGAAAAAATATAGATAATTATAGTTATACTTTTATACATATGTTTACTTAAGATAAATCTTGAGATATCGATAACGTATACAAAAGATATTTGATATTTAACTTAACCTTGTGACATCGAAGTTTATCTCATAAGATTTTTCATCGATGATATGTGTTATTTAATTAAATAGGCATTATCTACTATTTTTAACAAGAACTTCCTCAAATTTCATCAACACGAAAGTTGAATACTACATATGTTTAATCTGGTGAATTATGGTTATTCAATTAATTGACACTATCTTAATGTTAATAAAGGTTTGACAAATTAATCAACGACGAGCAAGATTCTCCATACAAATAAAGGTGAGGTACGATTTCTGATTTTGTTCTAGTCTCATTTGGCATCTGGCCCTGAGGAACTTGGACAGAAAAGTCACAACTTTGTTACCAAACCACGAACAACCCATAATTCATTATATTCCTATTCTTGCATCTCATCTAATAACATGTGTTAACCCTCAAAAATAAATATAGGAATTAACCCAAACGTTAACCCTAAAAATAGGGATTAACCCAAAGACGATAGTATCGTCACATATACTCCAGATGTCACGCTGTATCGAGAGGGTCCACTGAGTATCACGAACCCAAAGTGGTAAGAAGTGACACCCGAAGAGGCACTTTAAGCATCCCTTGGAAAGTCATAATGAATAAAAATAAGATATCCACGCGGCATTTGATAAAGAGTAAACCCCGATGGACCCGCGAGACTCCGATATCCATCAATGCGCCAAGAGGGACCACAACGAGGACCCTGAGTCCCCCAAAAATGCGAGAACATCCCCTCACTAAACAAACCAAAAGAAAAGAGCCATTAGAACATTATACCACGAATAATAAACGAAGCTCTGTTTGAGGCCAGAAAGCCATCGGAGCACATATCCCGAAGGATAAAGCACGAGAACATTTCCCTATTGAAGCTAAGAAGCCATCGGAGCCCACACCATAAGGAATAAAATATACATCCACGACCTACTAGACTCAGTCACCTATCGGGGTACATATCACGAAGAGGACAACGCAAGAATAGACCCCCATCGAGACTATAATGCTATTGGATGAATCTCTATCAACATTTATAAAGTCTCCCCGAAAGATCTATCCCATCGGAGAGAAGAACCTAAAGAAGCCAATCCATCGGAGCTCCCTAAAGTCATCAGCCCGGATAGAATTCGTCCCAGTCAGCGCCTAGTAGACAAATATAAAGTTTATCTTATCCTCTCACGCATATTGCGACACATGTACTTTACTAAAGACAAGCACATTGACACATGTATCCCTTGTCAAGATTATCATAATCAATTCAACTCAACGCAAGCAAGACCTATGGTTATCACTGAATAAAAAGAGGGATATTTTCATCATAAGCAATCTTCTGAACCTTCGGACAGGGTGTTCTAACTCTTATAATCTCGTTAATCCGATTAAAATACCAAACCTGTTAACAACATAATTTTTTCACTCATCATTAAATCATACTCAATCATTAATTACTTAGCACATATTGATTCATAATCATGGTAATTCTCCAATATTATAATCTCATCTGCTGGTTCTTGAACTCTGCAAAGAGCAATGAACAGTGTTCAGGACATGTAGCTCAAGGAGCAACGGATATTATCCGGTTTAATAGCTTATTTGTTTATCACCCATTGGGACGCCTTTGGAAAGTTGGGCCCAGGGATTGAGTCGATTTGCTGTCGGGCAGTAAGGACTGACGGTTTAAGTAATTTTGCTTGATACCCATTTATCTAGGCGCCGCTTGTAGTAATGAGTTTATTGTAACCCACATCCTGGACCGGCATGCACTCGAGCATGTCGCGTATTTTATTTGCAAGGTCGCTCTTCGTTGGGAGACTCGGTGGTATATATGAACCTTTTCTTCGTTCCTTATTTATAATATGGTTGGTTAATTAAAAAAAATGGGACTTGTATATCACAATATCATCTACATAGACCAGTAGAGATATCGTGTTGTCACATGAGTGTCTGGTGAACATTATGCGGTCAGCAACAACATGCCTAGTGAATCCTTTTTCATATGACACAATATGCTCTAGACATGATTAATGACTGTGGTTTGCTGAGTGGAAAAGCTTTAACAATTCCTATTGAGCCAAACTTGTTATCTCAAGGAGGGGAGACATAATTGCCAGTGCTACTGAGTATAGAACACTAACAGAAAGGTTGTTGATGCAGTCGAGAAGGCGTTGGAGTTTATGGTGAAACGAGATCATCCCAAGATGAGAGGCTGATTTTGGCTCGGTCCATTTTTTACGTGCGATGAGTCCAATTGCATCCGAAACGGGCTAACGAACAGTAATTTTCATCGTTTAGGCCTCGAAAAGGTCGTTTTTGCCATTGTTAGTAATTTTTGTTTCAGTTATATCTTTATTTCTAAAACTCAGAATTTGCATTCCGCTTGTTGGAGCGTGTTCCTTATGAGTAGCACTTTTAATTTATGCTTTTATTTCATTTTTTTTCCATTTTTGAAAAAACAAAAACGTTTTTTTCTTTCTATTTTTAATTATGCTTTTAGGGTATATATTCTATGTAAACCCTAAGAAGACAGTTAGTTGATTATTGAATAAAGTTTTTGAGAATTTCTCTCTTTTGCATCAATTTCTTGGTATTCTTCGTGAATCAACAAGCTTTTGATTATCGTGTGTTGTTCCAATCTTTCCTATAAGCTTCCGATACGTCAGTTGTTATGCTTAAGAGTAACAAGAATAGACATTTCATATGTTTTTCAAACATTGAGTCAATTTGTACCTACTTCACAAAGATCACATTGCATGCAACACTTAAAATTGTGAGGTGCTTGAAGACATAGGTCGAGGGTTGTTCTTCCCTCGCAGTAGTTCTACCCACACGAAAGACCATTGTGATGTTGATTGGATGGCATGAATTAATACAAGAAGGTCTATTACAAGATATTAAATCTTTTCTGGAGATGATTTTGTTTTTTATAAGTTAAAGGAGCAACAAAAGATTTCATGATCATCAACGGAAGCTGACTATAGAACTAGGGCATACAGAATGTATGAAATGGTATGGATTAAGAGCTTGCTGATGATCTTGATCACAAGCATGGAAACCTGCATCAATATTATGTGATAATGAGGCAGCAATGCACATTACCTTTAGGAAAATTTACCATAAAGAACCGAGCATATTGAGATAGACCGACATGTGATAAAAGTAAAGCTACCAACAAGAATTGTTCAAGCTATTCCACATGTCTAAAGAAAATCAGTTGGCTAATGTACTCACAGCGGAACTAGGACTTCAAAGGTTCCAAAAACTAATGAGCACGATGGGAATGCATGACACACACTGTCATCTTGAAGCGAAAAAGGTAGATCAAAAGAAGGAAAAATGAAATCGAGTTGATCGAGTGGAGCATTGGAGTATTAATTGAGCTTCATCTGGATGAGTGAGTAAGATGGAGTCTTATTTAATTAGTGAATGTGGTTTTCATCTTTCATGTGTTTCTTGTTGAGTGTATTGCCTATAAATAGCACACACATTGCTTCTAGTAATTAGTCATTATAAGATTTATTTTCTAATTATTCTCTCTACTATCAATTCTATCAACATGAGCATGGTTTACATGATCTCCCGTTCACCACAATTGTTGATTGTTGGATACAATGTGAAATTATGGATCGGTTGATACGTGACCGTTGTTAACTTCTCAATGTTACTTTAACAACGTCCAGAATAACAATGCATAGGAAAATAAATAACAAAAAAATTTAAAAAGTGAATATATTAATATTAACTTCTGAGCCGTAGGCAAAACACCATAAGGGTTTATCAAAATATATTTCTTTCAACTCTCAAGCTCCTCACCCTCGAATTGCTCAAACTCAACAAAGCAGACAAGAATTATTCTCTCAATTCTAACTGTAGAACTAATTGTGATTTGGCAATAGGTCGTTTTATATATATGCGAGTCTCGGTTACAAGTGAGTGGTCCAGTAATATAACGAGCCTATCTCAAATCAGACCTACACTACGACTCTCGTGTAGGCTTGGTCCGGAACACCTCGGATCTTTGCCTCGATGCTTGGATGGGGGCGAAATATCGGTAAATAGATCGAATAGACGTCGGTGATCGCCTTCGATGTGACGTCGAGGATGACCCCTGATGTGAGATTGGTGATGAAGTGGTATGACGTGTAACAGCCGTGTGTTGTAGTCAAGATGTCGAATTATATATCGAAAGAGACATCGGTGATGTATTTCGATATGGCGAGTGGTAGCTGAGGGATAATGAATTACTTGTTTTGGGATCCGGGCACCGCGTATTTATAGACCTCGGGATTCGGGGACCACAGTAACATATCGGTGATGATTACCGATATGACATCGAAAGTGATCCCCGATATGCTCTAAAATGGGCCTGGCCCAAGATGCGGGAAACGCCCATATCAAATTGAACAACTCACAAACTTTGCAAAAGCAAGACAACACTCAATAACTCGTGAATAAATCTCTTAAATTATTAGCTCTTGTCTCGTGTTTGTCTTGATGTACTTAACTCGCCTACGTATCCCATTGAGTGGGGAATCAGACCGGCGCCCCCTGTTTTAAGTTTACAGACCAACCCGCGATGGGGCAATGTTTTCGTCGTTCGAACATAATTTAAAAAGTGCAGAAATTTAAAGTATTGTTCTGTTTGCTCCTCATGGTGATCATCCCCTAGCTTGTCGATCCTGATTTGGTCCGGCTGCTTCTTCCTCTGCTTCTCTAATTCTTGGCAACGCAAGAGAAGTAACGTAACAGAGCCAAGCTTCCTCCTGGTTAGCGACCACTTCTCCGACCCCTCCTCCTGCTGGGAATTTCATCTTCTGATGGGATGTGGATACCACCGCTCTTATCGCATTCAGGGCCGGTCTGCCGATTAAAACGTTGTATGTAAATGGTTGGTCCACGATTGTGTATTGAACATTAATAGTTCGCCTGTGCGGTTCTTGCCCGAATGATGTGGGAAGGTTCACTTGTCCTAGGGGAATTGTCTCTGCTCCCCCAAATCCTACCAGTGGCGTACGGACCTGTTCGACTGCGTGATGGCCGAGTGCCATCTTCTCCAAAGCATGCGCAAACATAATGTTGGTGGAGCTGTCGTTGTCTATGAGTACCTTGTGTACAGCGTAGTTAGCGATATCAAGCTGAACAACCAGGGGGCAGTCGAGCTCGCCTGCCTGGACGGCCTCGGGGCTGAGGTCCAAGAGGTCCCTGCTGGAAAACGTGATAACCTCGTCTGGGAGCTTCTCGATCAATGTTGTAAATCCAACGAATCGGTCCTCGTTTAATCCGCGAGTTATCTTCTTCCTCTGATTGGTGGAATCCGCTCCTGCGGCCCCACCGCTTATCATATTGATGACCCCCCTCGAAGGCGCACTAATTATCGCATTTCGTCCTTGTCCACTTTCAATCGCCTTTAGGCCCTCCCTTCTTGGGGATTGGGACCGTTCTCTTGATTCAGCGTACTGCCCGCTCGCCTTAACAAATTCTATCAGTCTTCCGTCCTTAATCAGTCTCTCGATCTCATCCTTCAGGTCATAGCAGTCGTTCGTGTCATGGCCTTTTTGGCGGTGATACTCGTAGTAGCGTCTAGATTTCTTGGTGAAATCTGTCTCCTTGGTTTTTCGAGGTGCATTTAGCCAATTCCTGATTTGCGCAACGACAAAGATAGTGCGAATGTCGCGATTGAGGGGGGTATATCTCTTTGGGGACCTGTCTCTTCCTCCCATGTTCTTGTTCCATAGCTCTCTACTCCTTTCCCGGCCGGATTCCTGGGGTCTAAACTTAGCTGCCATCATTGCATCTTCGTAGATCACAGTATGCGCCAACTCGTTTATCCGATTGGTGGTAGGTTCTGCGAGCTTGATCAACTCTTTGGCGAATCTGTTGTGCGTCGTTGCCCTGAACAGGGTCTGCAGCACTTGTCCCCCGCAGGGGTTGTCCACCTTCAGTAGCTCCTCATTGAACCTGCTCATGAATTTGCCGAGAGTTTCTCTCTCTTTCTGTTTCAACGCTTCCAGATGGTACATGCTTGTCTTCATTCGTTTCTGACTGAAAAAGTGGTTCTCCAATCTCTCTTTCATCTGCTCGAAGCTTGAAATAGATCCTACTTCGATTCTGTTAAACCAGTCTAATGCTGCTCCAATCAGTGTTGTCGCCATTATTTTTGCCTTAATACCCTCAGAAAAATCTTGTAGGTTCAAGAGACTCTCCACGGCGTGGATGTGATCCCTCGGGTCACTCTTCCCATCATACGGTTTTATGGTTGGAATCTTGTCTCCTCTGTGCAGTACCTCTGCCTCTATCTCATCTGAAAACGAGGTCCTACCGCGACCCTTCCCATGACTCTGAGCCACCTTCCTTGCTAACTCCGCCCTCTCGCGGTCTAGCTGTTCCATCCTCCTTGAAATTACTCGCAGTGTCTCTGCATCCTCATTTTTTGAGCCATTGATCTTGGCCCGGTCATGACCGCGTTCCATTCTTCGGATTACTTCTGCCCTCTCGCGGTCAAGTCGTTCCATCTTCCTCGCTACCTCTCAATCCAGGACTTCGGGGCCCCGTCTCTCCGCCCTGTCGTAAGCAGCGGGCGATATCTCTCTGAAAGAGTCCCCAATGTCCTCGTGTTCGTCGCATCCTTGCCTTGCCCTTCTCTCATCCGCTCCGGATTCCGTGGGCCTCGCCCGGATGTCCTTTGCCCTTTGCTCCACCAGACATGGGAGCAAGGTCTCCAATGTGGAATTCAGCATTGCTCTCACAGTGGCGTTGATCTGAGCTTGCATCTCTGGGGTTATAGCGGCGGGATGGTCGGTGCCTTGTCCCGCGGGCATTGTCTCCTTCTGGCTGGGAAAATCGGTATTTAGCGCTTCGGTCACTGGAATGTCAGCTGCGTGGTTCTCGATGGGCGGGCCCTCAGTCTCGGGTTCTGCCGTACTCGGTGCAACAAGGGTCGGACCTGTATTTGCGGCTCGCGGTGGCCTCCCGGGCCTGCGCCTTCGTTGCACTTGTGGTGGAGGGAGCTCCATCTCGGCTTGAGCCACTGTCTGTTCTCGGTCAGTCGGGTGTCGAGGGGTTTGTGTGTCCTCCATCCTGGCGCTCCTAGTCACCACTCCGCTAATTTCGGATCGGGTCCTCTTTCCTTGCATCTCAGCGTCTTTGTCCGGGAACTGGTGTTCCCACAGACGGCGCCACTGATTTGGCAATATGTCGTTTTATATATATGCGAGTCTCGGTTACAAGTGAGTGGTCCAGTAATATAACGAGCCTATCTCAAATCAGACCTACACTACGAGTCTCGTGTAGGCTTGGTCCGGACCACCTCGAATCTTCGCCTCGATGCTTGGATGGGGGCAGAATATCGATAAATAGATCGAATGAACGTCGGTAATCGCCTTCGATGTGACGTTGAGGATGACCCCCGATGTGAGATCGGTGATGAAGTGGTATGATGTGTAACAGTCGTGTGTTGTAGTCAAGATGTCGAATTAGATATCGAAAGAGACATCGGTGATGTATTTCGATATGGCGAGTGGTAGCTGAGGGATAATAAATTACTTGTTTTGGGATTCGGGCACCGCGTATTTATAGACCTCGGGATTCGGGGACCACAGTAACATATCTGTGATGATTACCGATATGACATCGAAAGTGATCCCCGATATGCTCCAAAATGGGCCTGGTTTGGGCCTGGCCCAAGATGAGGGAAATGCCCATATCAAATTGAACAACTCACAAACTTTGCAAAAGCAAGACAACACTCAATAACTCGTGAATAAATCTCTTGGATTATTAGCTCTTGTCTCGTGTTTGTCTTGATGTACTTCACACTTATATATAGGTTCTTGACTTGGTCTTCAAGGTATGTTGTACACGGTTGGTAATTCTTCCGATTTCCTTGTCGGACACCTCTTCCTTATTTTCGGCGTTCTTCTTGAATAATAGTTCCTTTGTTAGTGAACTAACTTAGGAAATACTCCTTCTTCAAATCAGAACTCAACTTGGATGTTTCCTAGTTGTACTCGAACTCTTCCTTCCTTATTTGTTGAGCGGTTAGCTTTAATTAAGGAAACTTATCTTTATGGAAACTTTGAGTGATCAATCTATGACAAGTTTGTTTTCTGAATAATAACCAATGACAATCACAACTGGGGAACTAGATTAGTCGAGTGAATAAGGCAAAACAATAAATAAAGATATTCATAACACGATTGTAAAACATATTCTGTCAGTCAATGTTACTCTAACATTGACCTTCTAACATTGCCAGAATATTTGCACTTTCAATCTCCCCCTTTTTGCCTTACTTCACAAAAGCTTAGAACTTGTTAGATCAAATATTTTGAACAAACTTATTCAACCTTGTGATACATTTACAGCAAGTAACTCCCCCTTAATATCAGGAGAGTCAAACACAATGTTGTTCTAACATTGATTTTTCCAATGCTATCTTAACATCAGATATCAGCTGACACCTGCAGACAGAGTTAGTACTTGACAGAAGCTCAAGATATCATAAGCAAAAACACTTAGTACCAATAAGCAGAATACTTAATTACAGGATATAACTGTAACAAGGAACACACTCCTTGATCAAATTGAAGAAAGATAAAGAAAATAGAAACAGTTCATGCAAAAACAGAAAAAGTTTAGAACAAGCTAAAGAAACAGAAAATTTAAGACTCGGAAACTTAAATATTTGATCTACTCTCCTCTTTTTTGTGAGAAAGGCAGATCTTTTAAGTTCTTTCTGAAGTTGTCAATCTCCTGCAGCCTAACTTGCTTTACAGCTATTTCTCTTTGGGTGTCCTTGTACTCTCTGTCCAGCCACTTGAGGGTCTCTTCCACAAAAGCATCAGCTATCACTGAGCAGCTGTCACCACTGGCTATGGGAACTGAAAAGGCAGCAAACTTGTGAGCCCTCTTCTTCTTCTTCTTCTTCTTCTTCCTGTTTGGTCCAGCTGCATCCTCAGGATTCCATGGAAGATCTTGAATTCTCACCTGTGTGAAGTAGCTCCAGGTGATAGGCATTCTGGCCTTGTTCTTGACACACCTACTGTCTTTGAGGCTTTAAATCCTTATTTCACCAGTATGTTAGATATTAGAGAGGGATATGGAATGATTCCCTTTGATTTTGTTGTGACCTCCTTCATAGACCTCAACACCTTTTCCTCTATGTTGACATTCAAACCATTCTTCAACTTAAACACCAGCCTTGCAGACTCCTTAGTCATCGATGTTGTGTTGGAAGATGGTAGCTAGTTGTAGGTAGAAATTTTGTGCAGTACATCACTCAGAGAAGTCAGCCTTGTTGTGGGAAAGTTGTCATCCCATTTCCTGGTCAGCCCACCAGTGAGATCTGTGATGATCTTATCCATGCTTAGATCCTTAGACTCTTCTGCATCAGGAAGTCCCCATGCTTCATTGATAATGGAGGGGCTAATGTCGAAGACACCCTTCCTAACCCAAGCCTTCCCATACTTGGTTGATTTCCTTGTCTTTTTTATGATGGAGATTGAGTTTCACAGCCCAGCTCCCTGGGGTAGAGCTAGAGTCCGGGTAAGGTCTGTCGCGGCTGCTCCACTCCGCTGAGAATTCTGGTGGCACACCCATTGAGGGAGGTTCATATAGAACTCTCTGATGACATCTGGGGCATAAGATGAATGATTCATCACTGACCCAAGCACTCCTCTAGCTTTCAGCAGTTCATAAATCATGTTTTCTTTGAAACTATCCTCCTCTATTTCCCTTTCCTTGTGAATCACCCTTTCCTGATAAGCCTCCCATTGCTCCTCTGCTTCCACAGACACATAGAAGTCAGAATAGGGATTCTTGGGATATTCTCCCTCCATAACATCACAGTACTCCTCATCATCAGATGTTGGAGTAACATCAGCATCAGCAGGGTCTTCTGCCACAAGTTCTTCCTCATCCTCAGTTTCCTTCTGGTCATATTCTTCATGTTCCTCTTTCTCCTTTTCCTCTTCTTCATCTTCTTCAGCTTCTTCTGCTTCTGACTCAGACTCAGAAGCAACCACCACTTGCTTGGCCTTTCTCTTTCTAGCAGAAGTAGCTAGAGCAGTCAGAGTAGGGCTCTCTTCTTCTTCCTTCTCACTCACATTGTCCTCTTCAACATTATCAACAGGGATACCCTTAGTAGTATCCAACCCAGCAACAGTTTCCTCCACCTGATTGTTCTCGGTATCATAGGTATTCTCCTCCAGAGTCACATTCTCCTCAGCCACAACCTCAACATCCTCCTCATTAACATTCTCAGACTCACCCACATCAACAACAAAAACCACATTCTCCCCATCAATGTCAACTTCAGCAGGTAAATTTTGAGAAGGGTTAGCCATTGTTACCTCGTTTTCTGTGTTGACGGGAGTGGAGGTGTTCTCGGCAGCTTTCGATGTTGAACCAACATTGCCCTTTGCTGACTTCTTTCTTTTGTGCCGTTTATAGGTAGTTTTCCCTTTTGTAGCAGCGGCGACGAATGATACAGTAGATGCATGCCTGGTATTGTACCTCCTTGGTTGCTCAATCTGCTCAGCAGCATCTGCAAGGGCATCAATTGAAGACTTGCGGGCCATTTTTAGAGTAATTTTGGAGAAAAAAGAGCTTAAGCACAGAAAATTTTGATTGTACAATTCTGATTCTGAACGCGTGAAGAATTAGAAAAGATTAGAGCAAATTATATAAGGCAATCGATTGTGAAGAGTGGTGTTAGTGGATTTGTAACATGTTACCAAAATAATCTGACCACTTACACACGTTCCTGCGTACTATACTTGCCCACGTGTCATTGTTAAATTAACGCGTGACCAGAGCAGTTTCATTAATTGAAAACTTATAAGTCACAGCGTTGCAATGTTAGCCTAACATTGGCAAGTTAACAGCAGGCCAGGAAGTTGGAGGTGCATGGCTTTCATCCAAATAGCTTCATGTGAGAGCGTGAGATATTACTAAATACAGATCTGAAACTTCATCAAAGCACATGAGTACACAAGACACAGTTTAAGATCATCAGTATGAGTAAGTAACACTTATGACAGAAAAAACGCACAGATAGTAGATATAAATATCCAGAAAACATTCATTCCCTTAGCCTAACAAATCACAATCCAGTGTGTTTATCTGCAGTATAGTCACCCAAAGTGCGTGCCTCCACACATGAAGTTGGATTGCTACTCCTCCTAAGCCCAAGCCGACACAACAATAAAATGCAGAAGAAAGAATGAATGCAACAATGGTAGATCAACATAGAGAGATGGTAACCAAGTACTAAGAATTGTACTGACTGAGTCCAGGACATATCACTTTTGAGTCTTTTCCAATTATCATAAAACTCTTTTTGAACTAAAGCTCAGAATGGGTAAACAAGGATAATCTCATCACTGAATGTGGGCAGCACAAGACTCCACACACCCCATCAACTTAATTATCAGCTACATATTAGGCAAGTACAAAGGAACTGAATGAGAACAATACACTTATCATATACTTCATCACCCCAACTCCTTATGCATACTTGTTGACCAACCTATTGACAAGAGAAAAACCAATTAATCAGTGCTACTCAATGTGAGGCAGTCGAAACTCCAAACATCCCAGTAGAAAAGATCACCATCATGCATTTCCTTGGCCACATATAACAAAAACATGAAAATAAGCACAACTGAATCACACTGAAGCTCTCAACATCATGTACCCCAGCTTCTATTCATGTTCTGTTTAACCTAAACATGGATAAGTCACAACTGAATAACACCAAAGTAGTGAACTCTGTGCACCCCAGCTTCTCCTGATGTTAGGTTAACATTCTCAGACCAACATCAGAGTTTCTTACTTTACAAAACTTATGATATGAACCTGTTCACCAGTCAATTCAGTCAGTAGCATAGGTTAACCACACAACCCAATTGATGACAAACCAAGATGTAATATGCAAGAAAGAAGATTAAAAAATGAAAATAAAATAATTATAGACACACCACAACCAATAACCAGTGCTAGACAGTGGTGTTATGTCAACACTGGTGAACTGACATTCTTACACAATGCATATGCCAAGAGAATTCCTCAAACTGAAGAACCTCTCAGAATCTAAGGGCTTAGTGAACATATCAGCAAGCTGATTGTTTGTCTCAATGTGCTCAATGTCTATTAACTTGTCCTCAACCATATTTCTCAAATAATGACGCCTTATGTCTATATTCTTAGTTCTAGAATGTTGGACAAGATTCTTAAATATACTGATAGCACTAAGATTATCACAGAACATAAGTAAGGTATCACTATCCAACCCATAATCCAGCAACATGTGTTTGAGCCACACAAGCTGTGTGACACAACTACCTGCTGCTATGTACTCGGATTCAGCAGCGGATAGAGACACACATTTTTGCTTTCTGCTATACCATGAGACCAAATTGTTCCCCAGATAAAAACATCCTCCACTTGTGGACTTCCTATCATCAGCATCACCTGCGCAGTTTGAGTCACTGAAACCCACAAGATTTGTGTTAGTGTCAAATGAATATCAGATGCTAAGAGACAAAGTTCCAGATATGTATCTAAGGATTATCTTAACAAGAATCAAGTGAGACTGCTTTGGACATGCCAGGTACCTCGCACATACAAAAGCAAAGAACAGTATGTCAGGCCTAGAAGCAGATAAGTAAAGTAAACTTCCTATCATTAATATGTACAATGTTGGATCAACATTGGTTCCAGTCCCATCTCTGGTGATCTTCAGTGAGGCAGACATAGGGGTCTTACAAGGCTTTGAATCTGCAAGTTCAAACATTTTCACCAAATTCTTGGCATACTTCTCCTGGTTCAAGAATATGCATGTACATGTTTGTCTTATTTGGAGACCAAGAAAGAAATTTAATTCTCCTATCATACTCATCTCAAATGTTCCTGTCATGGATTAAACAAACTTTTCCAAACTAGAATTGTTAGTGGAACCAAACACTATATCATCAACATAGATTTGAGCAATACAGATATCAGAATTTTTCTTTCAAACAAACAGTGTTCTGTCTCCATCACCTCTAACAAAACCAAGACTTAAAAGAAATTCAGTAAGTCTTTCATACCATGCTCTAGAAGCCTGTTTAAGACCATACATAGCTTTCTTCAACTTGTACACATGATTGGGGAACTTAGGATCAGTGAATCCCTTAGGCTGTTCTACATACACTTCCTTATCAATCAGCCCATTCATTAAAGCACCCTTTACATCCATCTGGTATAGTTTTATCTTTAGACAGCAAGCAATGGCTAGAAGTAACCTAATAGATTCTATCATAGCAACTGGAACAAAAGTCTCATCAAAATATACACCTTCAACTTGAGTATACCCCTGAGCAACAAGTCTGGCTTTGTACCTAACAATTACCCCTTCCTCATTACTTTTGTTTTTAAAGATCCATTTAGTCCCTATTACATTTACATCAGGTGGTCTAGGTACCAAGATCCAAACATTATTTTTAGTAAACTGTAATAGTTCATCTTGCATGGCATTAATCCAAAAGTTATCTTGTAGAGCTTCAGATACATTTTTAGGTTCTATGGCAGAGACAAAATATGAGGAATAATCAACAATACAAGTGAAGTTCATACAGACACATAGTTTAACCATGTCTCTATAATTCAGTCTCTCTTTGTTGCGTGTCCTTACCCGTTCAGTGATCTCACCTATTACCTGAGAGGCTGGATAGTCTTTTTGAATCCTAGCAGGGGGATCTCTTCTCGATTCAGTGCCACCTTCAATTTCTGAGTCAGTCTGTTCTGTTGTTAGTCTAAAATCCGATCTGGCTGGTGTTAGTCTAACATCAGTTCCTGTCTCCTGCTCAGTAGTTCCAGCTTCAAGCTCGAGTGTTGGTATAGCCTTCTCAGTTTTCAATGTTGGTTCAACATTAGAAACTGAAATGTCACCAATACCTATTTCAAAAGTGAAATCACCAAACACAATATTCACATATTCTTGAACAGTCTTTGATCTAGGATTATAGACTCTAAAAGAAGCACTGTTAGCAGAGTAGCCTATAAATATGCATTTCTCACTTTTTGGATCAAATTTACTTAGATAATCCCTGTCATTTAGCAAATAACAGCCACATCCAAACTCATGAAAATATGCAATGTTTGGCTTTACACCCTTCAAGATCTCATAAGGAGTCCTATTAGTTTTAGGTCTGAGATACACTCTGTTACTAATGTGACATGCAGTATTTAAAGCTTCAGCCCAAAGTCTTTTAGATAGATCTTTAGCATTCAACATCGCTCTGGCCATCTCTTGAAGAGTTCTATTTTTTCTTTTAGCAATGCCATTCTGCTGAGGTGTTTTAGGAGCTGAGTATTCATGAAAGATGCCTTTAGCATTACAGTAGTTATCAAAGCTTGCATTCTCAAATTCCTTTCCATGATCAGACCTAATCTTAGACACAGTAGAACCATACAATGTTTTGATACTAGCACAAAGAATTTTGAACTGATCAAAAGCTTCTGATTTCTCTCTAAGAAACTTTATCCATGCATATCTAGAGAAATCATCTACAATTACAAAGGCATATTTCTTACCACTCAGACTGCTTACCTCAATTGGACCCATTAAGTCCATATGCAGCAATTCAAAACACCTACTAGTTCGAGGAGTAGCATTCTGTACCTGTAGGGAAGCATAAACAATTTTGGTTTGCTTACCTTTGAGACAATCACCACACACAAGCTTACATGGACTGGATAGTTTAGGCAAACCTCTTACAACATCAATTTTCTGCAATTTCTCTAAGTTTCTATAGTGCACATGTCCCAGTTTCTTGTGCCAAACAGAAGCTTTATCTATCTTGGCATGAAAATATTCTGCTTCTTCCTGAGCCAGATAACAGTTGTCTTTAGATCTAGTACCTGTCATAACAAGAACATTGTCACTATCATAAACATCACAAGACACTTTATCAAAAGTAACTAGCAGATCATCATCATAGAGCAGACTAATGCTAATTAAATTTGCTTTTAACCCATCAACTAACAGAACATCCTCGAGTGGAGGAAATCTTTCAACATTGAGTGTCCCATTTCCAATGATTTTCCCTTTGGTGCCTCCTCCATAGGTGACTGTTCCAGCTCTTAGGGGAATCACATGTTTAAGACTCTCTTTGTTCCCTGTCATGTGTCTAGAGCATCCACTATAAAAGTACCACTTACCTGAAAGGTTAGAGTAAACAGCAGAGAAAACCACATTGCGCACAATCTTGATCTTAGGGGATTTTACCTTTTCAACCCAAGTTCTACCTTTCTGTCTATAACCTAATGTTGGAGTAACATCAGGAACAGCTGTTGGTTTAACAGCAGCTACAAAAGCTGTTTTCTTACAACTCACTTTCAAATATTTCTTACAAAATGGTTTAATGTGACCTGGTTGAAAACAGTATTGACAGATAAAAATAGGTTTTCTTTTTGCTATGTTGACTGGACCAGAACTCGATTTAGAAGATTCTTTGACAAAACTGGTTTGAAGGTAAGAAGACTTCTCATTAGAAGATTTCTCAACGAAACCTAGACCATTTGTACATGTGTTTCCCATGTTCAGTACCTCATCAAGTTTGGAAGATCCTGAATTCCATCTTGCAATGATCTCAGTGTCCTTTTTAAGTTTTTCTTTTACCTCTCTCAACTCAGCTTCTGTTCTGTCAAGATCTCTTTCATAGAGTTTCATCAAGCTCTTCAAACACTCAATCTCAAATTTCAGGGCTTTGTTGCTTTTGATGAGCATAATATTCTCTTCCTCAAGTTTGATGAATGTGGAATGAAGCTCTTCAATGATTTCCTCATGAGACTATTCTTCTCCCAAGCAGTATTCCTCCTCCAGATCAACTGAACCATGAAAATAATCAAAGTTAGTATCATCAGAATCAGAGTAAAAGTCAGAATTAACCTTTAAGTTATTGTTGTCCCAATTTCCAAAGAAGATCTCATGTGTTGTTGTTGGTTACTCAATGTTAAAGTAACATCGTGAATTATTGCAGTTCCTGGAGTCTTCTCCTAACTAGTTAGTCTGAGTGTAGAGCGCAGCAGTGTTGATTTATTTTGAGTGTTCATCAGCACTTGATCCAGAGTTGAAATCAGCTTCATCAAAATCATCTACACAAACCCAATGAGAGTTCCCTCTTGCTCGGAGGACATTAGCACATTCATGTTTAAAATGACCAAACCCTTTACATTCATAGCACTAGACATCTTTTAGTTTTTCAGCATCTTGAGGAGTACTCTTTGATGCCATGTGCTTTATGAATTTAGGGGATAGCTTTTTATAACCAGGACTAGCATTACCAGATTGCTTCTCTTTACCTTTATCTTTGTAGCCTAATTTTCTAAACTTATTGGTAATGTTTCCATAGTTAGAAGAGATCAATTCATACTCATCATCATCACTTCCTACATTATCTGAACCAGTTCCATGTAGGGCTAAAGCAGGTTGCTTACTGGACTTACTTAGAATTCTAGCTCAAATTCTTTCAAAGTGTTCATTAAGGTTTGAAAATCCATGTTTGCAAGATCTCTAGACTCATTCACAGATATTCTTTTGACTGTGAATTTAGTAGACAGTGATCTGAAAGCTTTGTAAACCATGGTTTTATTAGACATAACAAATCCTAGGTTTTGGCACTAGTTAGCAATATCAAGCAGTTTCTCAAAATAGCTATCAATGCTCTCATCTTCACCCATCAGCTTTTTTTCAAAATCTTGAAGCAACTTCCTATGTTTAGAGTCCCTCACAGCCACATCTCCCTCACAATGAAGTTCAAGAATATCCCATGCAGATTTAGCTGTAGTGCAGTTTTGAATAAGTTTAAACATATGATTACCTACCCAGCTAAAGATAGCATTGAGAGCCTTTTCATTGAAGTTGTAGAGAGAAATCTCATTGGTTGTCCATTGTCCCTTGGGTTTAGGCACCAGATCAGCATCTTCATCTCTTGGTAAGTAAGGTATGGTGTAGCCTTCCAGAACCGATTCCCATGCTCTTAGGTCAATGGATTTTATGTGGACCCTGAGTCTGATCTTCCAATATGCATAGTTGTTTGGTCCTTCCAACATGGCAGTCTGGTGGTATTGGGGTTGGAGTTGTCCATCTTGACGTATCAACGCTAAAAAATGGTGAGGTTGGTGCTTGGCTCTGATACCAATTGAAATTGTGGATTGGTTGATACGTGACCGTTGTTAACTTCTCAATTTACTTTAACAACGTCCAAAATAACAATGCAACGGAAAAATAAACAACACGAAAATTTAAGAAGTGAATATATTAATATTAACTTCCGAGCCGTAGGCAAAATACCACAAGGGTTTATCAAAATATGTTTCTTACAACTCTCAAACTCCTCACTCTCTAATTGCTCTAACTCTCTCAATTCTAACTCTAGAACTAATTGAACAACTCACAAACTTTGCAAAAGCAAGACAACACTCAATAACTCGTGAATAAATTTCTTGGATTATTAGCTCTTGTCTCGTATTTGTCTTGATGTACTTCACACCTATATATAGGTTCTTGACTTGGTCTTCAAGGTATGTTGTACACGGTTGGTAATTCTTCCAATTTCCTTGTCGAACTCCTTTTCCTAGTTTTCGGCGTTCTTCTTGAATAATAGTTCCTTTCTTAGTGAACTAACTTAGGAAAGATCCATTCTTCAAATCAGAACTCAACTTGGATGTTTCCTAGTTGTACTCGAACTCTTCCTTCCTTATTTGTTGAGCGGTTAGGTTTAATTAAGGAAACTTCTCTTTATGGAAACTTTGAGTGATCAAGCTATAACAAGTTTGTTTCCTGAGTAATAACCAAAGACAATCACAATTGTGGAACTATATTAGTCGAGTGAATAAGGCAAAACAATAATAAAGATATTCATAACACGAATGTAAAACAGATTATGTCAGTCAATGTTACTCTAAAATTGACCTTCTAACATTTCCAGAATACTTGCACTTTCACAATGTATGTATTATTTATAGGTAGCATGCTCTCAACAAGACATGTGTTATATTCCCTAACTAACTACGAGGTGTTTGCAAATGCTTTTATTAGCAACTTGTGGGTTTTTCTCCACTAAAAATATTTCGACTGCGTTTGCAATTGATGCTTTTGTTTATTTTCTTAATAAGAATTTCCTTAACTCCATGAACAATATTTAATTGTGTATTTTTACCTAATTATAATATCATAAAAGAAATATCATAAAGAATTTATTAAATAATAATATAATGAGTAGATTCGTGTATATAAAGATAAATTGAGTTTTATAGTTTTAATATATTTCAACTAAACAATGATTCTATAACTTACGAAAGTTAATGTTGTTTAGAATACGGTTCTCATATATTATGTGTCTTAAGTAAATTACAAAGAAATATATTTTAACGAAAGAAAATTGTGTCTTACTATAGTTTAATATTTAAAAGTAGCTTTTTAATTATTACTGCAAACACTTTAAATTTTATTTCAACTATTTTAGATGACTTTTTGAAAGATTGCAAACACTCTCTACTTATAATTAAAGGCAGCTTAAAGTAACTTTAAATAAAAGTTAAGAACAATTTTATTTAAGAACAATCTCTTTTTGTAATCTCTTTCTAGATGATACTCATTTTATACTATAGTGCTCAACATGTTCAACTCAATTTGTATTTTCTTTCTTTTGGTTTTAATTTTGTAAAAACTTGGCAGGCCCGACATATTTATCTCAAAAACATATATACGTGTTTCTAGTAGGTTGAAGCACGCAAAGTAGTGCTAACTACTAAACTTATTTCATTTGTACCATTGAAATTTAACCATTGATAAATGTCGAGGCGTGCAACTTTTTGAATAGGTTTTAATTTTTTGGCAAATTACTGTTAGACAAGAAGCACGAAAACGAATAAATATAATATATATTGACGAATAAATAAGCAAGAGAAAGTTAGAAATTGTAACCTCAGCCGTAGTGAATCAAACGTGAAGATGGTCGAGTCTCTTTCAATTTCCTTAAAGCAGATTAGTCCTTCTCTACCATGCTGAGAACTTTGGACTACCACCTCCCAGGATAAAATGACCTACGAACTAGATTACTAGCACTCGTAAAATAGTTCAGGCGAACTCGCACAATAACTTTTCTCACCACCACACAATGATAAAAAAATATTTGGCTGCACAAAAGCCTTTTTTTCGTGTATGCAAAGCATTTTTTGGATGAATAAAACCTATGGGGAGCAACCCCTTATATACTAGTTTGGGAGAGTGTTGGACGACTTGGTCATCAAGTAAACGAGTTAAAAGATAATTACGAATCTGTAGTTAAGGTAATTACGAATCGTGTAATTAAGATAAGTACAGATCTAGCAAAGATCTTGGATGAACTTGGACACATTTTCAGTTAAAACCGAATCACGAAATATTTTATTTCGTAAGGTAATTTTAATTACCAAAATGATGCTACGAATTTTCTATATATAAATAAATAATTCTGTTAAACAAAACAGAAAAATAAATATTGGAATTGCAAAACAAGGCACACGCAAGCAGGAGCCCAACAGGCCAAACGAATCGACATTCGACGCGTACGCCGTTGTGTGCGAGAGCCCGAGTCGCACTAATCCGATGGATTTTGGCCCAAGATTTGCACTCCCTTGTGGGCGCGTAGGAGAGGGAGGAGACACTAGCCAACACATTCTTACAATGCTAAGAATGTATTCCCATTGATAAACCCCAAAAAAAGTGCTCTTTTTCCCATCTCGGATAGCCCTCTTTTCGTTTGAGTTTTTCCCTCATTTTCCTAATATTATCAGCTTTGTGAAGCTAACTTTGAGCATCAATTTCTCATTCACCCGTGTACCATTTTGAGCGTGTAATATGCCATTTCGAAGCTCTCACATAGGAGAGCACGTCCCCATCTTGACCTTGTCAAAACAACAAGTGGGACCCGCTCAAAATCTGACCCAAAGTCAGCTGTACAAACCCATTTTATATACCAATTTTCAAACAATCCCCCACATGAATGAAATTGAATGATCATGCATACATCATGTGGTGGTAGAGTTCTACGGTCTATGTCTGCATAGGATAGGTAGGACACGCCCTTTAACCTTCCCTTGTGAGAAATACTTTATTTGTTAGACGATAGTATGATCTTGATGTCTTTGAACTATCCGCTGTTTGTGCAAACGCTCCATAAATCTCAACACAGGTATAATCATGTTACCGTTGCGGTTCTCATGGTTTATGTCCATTTTGGCCCTGGACATACACCTGGTTCTGCAAGAGTTTTCCAGAAAGTTAAGCCCCCCACAATTTTCCTCAGAGGCGGCCCTTCCTCTCTCTCACATAGGTGATTTCTTATCTAAGAGTAACCCGCATTACTCCGCTCGAATTTTCGACGCGTAAGAATCATTAAAAGCACAATGCTTAACCTTTTTCCATTACGGGTGTCATTGTTTCATCTAGGAATGGACAAGGGTTGACCCCCACAGTGATCGTGCAAAGTTCTTACAATTAGGTTGTCCCATTGAACCAAGATCTTGGGATCTCCAGTCAGCATGGTTGGGTTTTCCTTCATAAGAACCTTATTATTCAATAGGCTTAAGTCCCATTCCTCTCGATGTCTTTTCAACTTGATCTCTGTTTAACCCTTTGGTTAGCGGATCAGCAATGTTATCTTTTGACTTCACGTAGTCAAGGGTGATAACTCCTATCGAGATCAGTTGTCTAACGGTGTTATGTCGCCGACGTATATGTCTAGACTTCTTATTTTATAAAACATTTTGTACCCTTCCAATTGTAGATTGGTTATTGCAATTTATGCATATTGCTGGCACAGGTTTGGGCCACTCAGGAATATCTTCCAAGAAGTTACGAAGCCATTCGGCTTCTTCACTGCATTTATCTAATGCCACAAACTCAGATTCCATCGTGGATCTAGTTATAACCGTTTGTCTTGAAGATTTCCATGACATGGTTGCACCTCCTACATTGAATACCTATCCACTTATTTCCTTGGAGTCTTATCTATTAGAGATCCAGCTTGCGTCGGTATAACCTTCAAGCACAACAGGATCTCTCTTATAATGCAACCTGTAGTCACGAGTATAACATAAGTACCTAAGTACTCTTACAATTACTTTCCAGTGCTTATGCCCTGGGTTACTCGTGAATCTACTCAACGTGCTAATTGTATAGGGAATGTCTAGTCGTGTACAGCTCATTAAGTACATCAGACTTCCTATCACTCTAGCATATTCCACTTGATCAACACTTTCTCCTTTATTTTTAGACAAGTGTTGACTCGTGTCAATTGGAGTTCTGGCTACACCAGAATCACCCTTGCTGAATTTTTCAAGAATCTTGTCCACGTAGTGTGACTGAGTTAATATAAGACCATCTGGCGATCTTTTAATCTTAATGCATAAGATTACATCCGCCAGTCCCATGTCCTTCATATCAAACCTTGAATTCATCAAACTTTTAGTGAACTTTACCATTCGGTCGTTGCTTCCCACAAGGAGTATGTCGTCAACATACAGGCAGAGAATCAAATATCCTTCTTCTGTAGTTTTGACATAGACACACTTTTCGCACTCATTGATTCTAAAGCCATTTGTCAACATGACGTTGTCAAGTTTATCGTGCCATTTATTTGGTGCTTGTTTAAGTCCATATAGAGACTTCACCAATTTAGAAACTTTCTTTTCTTTTCCAAGAGCAACATATCCCTCGGGTTGTTCCATGTAGATTTCTTCATCGAGATATCCATTAAGAAAAGCAGTCTTTACATCCATTTGATGTACTGCAAGATTTCAGAGAGAACAATCGCCAAAATCATCTGTATTGAATTTATTCTTGTTACGGAAGAATAAGTATCAAAGTAATCATGGCCTTCTTGTTGCTTGTATCCTTTTGACACAAGTCTGGCCTTATAATTTTCAATTGTTCCATTCGTTTTCATTTTTCGTTTGAAAACCCACTTGGAACCTAATGGTTTACATCACGGAGGAAGGTCTACTTGTTCCCACGTGTGATTGTGTAAGATGGAATCAATCTCACTTTGCATGGCTTCTTTCCATAAAGGACCTTCAGCTGGCCTTACAGCTTCCTTATAAGTTTGAGGCTCAGCCTCTATCATATAAGTTAGAAAATCTGGTCCAACAGAATTTCATGTCCTTACCCTTTTGCTTCTTCTTGGCTCTTCTTGGACCTCGCTAGTTTCTTCAACCTCTTCTTCATCTTGACTATTGTCAATATCCTCGAAAGTTCGTTTTGAAGAGCTTGGTCCAGCCACAGTGGATTTACAAGGAAATATATGTTCAAAGAATGTTGCATTCCTTGATTCCATTATCGTGCTTTTATGAGTCTCAGGGTTTTTAGATTCATGCACGAGAAACTGATAATCGGTGATATTGTGAGCATAGCCAATGAAAATACAATCCACCGTCTTTGTACCTATTTTTTTTTCTTATACAAGGGTGATGACACCTTAGCAAGACACCCCCACACTTTTAAGTATTTGTAGCAAGGTTCTCGGCCTTTCCACAACTCATAGGGAGTCTTTTCTTCTTTCTTTTTGGGTATCTTATTTAAAAGATAGTTAGTTGACAAAATGGCTTCACCCCATATGTTCTGCGGCAATCCAGAACTTAATAACATGGCATTCATCATGTCTTTTAAGGTTCGATTTTTCCTTTCAGCCATTCCATTGGATTGAGGAGTATATGGCGCAGTGACCTGGTGAATAATTCCATGTTGTGAACAAAATTCACCAAATGGTTCAACATATTCACCACCACGGTCACTTCTAACCGTCTTAATTTTCTTATTAAGTTGGTTTTCGACCTCTTGCTTGTATAGAACGAATTTGTCTATAGCTTCATCTTTACTTTTTAGTAAATATACATAACAATATTTTGTACAATCATAAATGAAAGTTATAAAATACTTATATCCACTTCTTGTTTGTGCAAATTTTAAATCACATACGTCACTGTGAATTAAATCAAGGGGTTCTGTATTTCTATCAACAGTTGGGAACGATGTTCTCATTAGTTTTGCCTCTACACAAATTTCACACTTATGTTTGGAATCAGTTTTAAACGTTGGTATGTGATTCATGTTAATTAGTCTACGTAAAAAAATCATAATTAACATGTCCTAATCTACCATGCTATAGATTAGAGGACTCAAGCAAATAAACGGAAGTAGAGGTTTTATTGCCAGAATTAAAAGAAGTGGGCTTAACAGCCATTACATTCATTGTCCACATCCCTTCTTTCACATAACCCTTTCCAATATGAACACCATATCTGGAAATCACAACTTTCTCGGATTCAAACACCATCTTGAAGCCATGAGTGTCTAGCAAGTATCCAGAAATCAGATTCCTACGAATGTCTGGCACATACAACACATTCTGTAGTGTAACCTCCTTTCCAGAAGTCTTGAGGCGCACTGTTCCTTTTCCCTTGATCTCAGAGGTAGCAGAGTTGCCCATGTAGATCATCTCCCCAGTTTCAGCAAGAGTAAGCTCGGAGAAGCTCGATTTTTCAACACAGACGTGACGTGTTGCTCCAGTATCGAGCCACCATTCCTTTGGATGAGCATCCATCAGGTTCATTTCAGAGATCACAGCACATAGGTCCATATCAGACACATCCCGGGCAGCAGTGTCCATCACATTGGCCTCGTTAGTCTCTTTGCCTTTCTTCTTCGGCATTTTGTAGTCAGATGACTTGTGCCCCATTTTGTTGCAGTTATAACACTTCTCCACGAATTTCTTCGTCTTATAAATTCCACCCTTTGGTCCAGTCTTCGACCCAGGTTTAGACTTCTTATTCTTCGAGCCTTTGTCATGCTCCACCATGTTTGCCCTAGCAGTGTTGGTGTTAACAACATCATTGGAAGACTTTTTATCTCCACCCTTTTTGTACTCTTCTATACGAAGTCTGGCAATCAAATCTTCAATACTCATCTCCTTTCGTTTATGCTTTAGATAGTTCTTGAAATCCTTCCAACCAGGTGGTAACTTTTTGATGATACAAGCTACCTGGAAAGATTCACTCAAGACCATTCCCTCGGCATGAATTCCATGGAGAATCAATTAAAGCTCTTGCACTTGACTAATAACAGTCTTCGAGTCTTTCATCTTTTAGTCCAAGAATTGACCCACTAGGAATTTCTTGGCACCATCATTTCCAGTCTTATACTTATGGTCCAAGGATTCTCACAATTCTTTTGCCATTTTCACGCTATATACTTGATACAACGTGTCTGTCAAACCGTTCAAAATCAAATTTCGGCAAAGAAACTCAGAGTGCTTCCACGCATCAATTGCAGTCTGCGATTGTGCATCAATTTCATCCTCTCTACCAGAAGGAGGGTCCTATTTCAAGAATTTTGCAAGATTCATCCTCATAGGAACCGTAGGAACAACCGGAGTCTCCAAACTCGCCATACGTAGAGGCTAAGTTTTCAGAACAGAACCAGAAGTCTGTGATTTTGACGTTTGAGGCGTCGTCAGAATGGCATCAGTAATGACCATATCTACGTTTTCGTTGTTTTCAGGCATATCTAAAACGTTTCAAAAGAGAAAATTTGATATCAGAAAATAGAAGAATTACGAAAATTCTTCACAGTTCAAAAATAAGAAAAGAAATTCTTGTTGTAGTAGGTGAGGATACCAAGAATCCTTCACGAATAAAAACTATAATTTTTATATTTAAGAAAGCTTTTAGAAAACTTTTTCAGAAAATAATATATATAATTTTCCGTAAAGAAAAGATACGACGGTTTGATAAAACGAGTTTTGAATAAAATTTATTTTCCAGAAAAACAAAAACTTTCGCCAATATTGTAACCTATTCGTCTCAAGAGATAATCTGCTTTAAGATTGTTAGAAAAATAACACGGAAATGAACAAATATAATATATATTGACGAATAAATAAGCAATCAAAAATATTATAATAAAAGGAAATTAGAAATTGTAACCTCAACCGTAGTGAATCGAACGTGAAGATGGTCGAGTCTCTTTCAATTTCCTTAAAGCAGATTAGTCCTTCTCTACTGTGCTGAGAACGTTGGAATACCACCTCCCAAGATAAAATGACCTACGAATTGGATTACTAGCACTCGTAAAACAGTTCCGGAGAACTTGCACAATAACTTTTCTCACCACCACACAATGATAAAAAAATATTTGGCTTCGCAAAAGCATTTTTTTCGTGTATGCAAAGTATTTTTTGGATGAATAAATCTATGGGAAGCGACCCATTTATATACTAGTTTGGGAGAGGGTTGGACGACTTGGTCATCAAGTAAACAAGAGATTATTTGGTGTAGCCGCTGTATGTGCATCCACTACCAATACACGGTGGGGATGGGGTGTTCGGTGGTTATTCCTACAATTTATGGATCTCCTTTTAATCTCAATCATCGGTTGCACATACAGCGGATGTATATAATAATTTCTCCAAGTAAACAAGTTAAAAGATAATTACGAATTTGTAGTTAAGATAAGTACGAATCGTGTAATTAAAATAAGTACAGATCTCGCAAAGATCTCGGATGAACATGGACATATTTTCAGTTAAAACTGAATCACGAAATATTTTATTTTGTAAGGTAATTTTAATTACCAAAATGATGCTACGAATTTTCTATATATAAAATATATATCAGAAAATAAATAATTATGTTAAACAAAATAGAAAAAATAAATATTAGAATTGCAAAACAAAGCCCACGCGAGCAGGAGCCCAACAGGCCAAACGGATCGACATTTGACACGTACATCGTCGTGTGCGCGAGCCCGAGTCACACTAATCTGATGAATTTTGGCCCAAGATTTGCAACCCCCCCTGCGCACACGTAGGAGAGGGAGGAGACACTAGCCAACACATTCATACAATGCTAAGAATGCATTTCCATTGATAGACCCCAAAAGAAAGTGCTCTTTGTCCCATGTGGGATAGCCCTCTTTTCTTTTGAGTTTTTTCCCTCATTTTCCCAATATTTTCTGCTTTGTGAAGCTAACTTTTAGCATCAATTTCTCATTCACCAGTGTTTTATTTTGAGCGTGTAATACATCATTTCGTCACATAGGAGAGCATGTCCCCATCTTGAACTCATCAAAATGACAAGTGGGGCCCGCTCAAAATCTGACCCGAAGTCAGCTGTACAAACCCATTTTATTTACCAGTTTTCCAACAATTCCCCACATGAATGAAATTGAATGATCATGCATACATCATGTGGTGGTAGAGTTCTACGGTCTATGCCTACATAGGATAGGTAGGACACGCCCTTGAACCTTCCCTTGTGAGAAATACTTTCTTTGTTAGTCGATAGTATGATCTTGATGTCTTTGAACTATCCAACGTTTGTGCAAACGCTCCATAAAACTCAACACAGGTATATTCCTGTTACCGTGGGGTGTAAGCCCAATGAATACTGCCATTTTGATTTATTTTAAGTATATATTATATAGGAAGAATATAAATTATTTGAGTTAAAAATATTCAAATTATATTTGAGTTAAAACCAAAGTTCTCATATGTAACAATATTAGTAGAAGAAGAGGATCATGTGAACACTAATTTATTATTTTATAGATATATTTTTATTTAAAATAAATAAAAGAAAAAAAATGATTGAGCTAACACATCAACAAGTCACGGTTTCTTCATGAAGTTCGAGATAACTTTTATTTTTTCAATCTATTGAGAAACCATTTCCGTTTTATTTAGACTAACGCTAATATTGCTTGAGCCGCCTTTCTTTATTAATTTATTTGGTGGGCTAGAAAATTAAAGAAAAAAATAAGAAATCGCAGGTTTTTTGTTGTGAGGCGTGACACAGAGGCGCAAATCCATGTGGTTATTTGGGCTTTGTTGCAAGGCCCCATTGTTTGAAGCGTGTGCCTCACAAACTTCCGCCCCAATTGTTCACCCAAGGGCATTTTCGGTCCAATTTCGCTCATGGCGTTACCTTGGGTGCGCCTTTCACAACATGGATTTTGATAATGGGATAATTCTACCAACAACTATACCTACTTTATGCGTTCAAGGACATAACTTTATTTTTAGCTCATGTTAGGCTTGCACTTTGCTCTTATGTGCGAGTTGGTCCACTGTGTGTTCTCGGCGAGTTTCCAACCAAAAATCGTTGGAAAAGTTATTTTGAGCAGAATCTTTTCCTTGTTGATACGGTTCTAATGGTGGTGACGGTATCACAAATTTGAAAGCCAATACAATGGAAATATAACTTTAATTCAAGAAATTTATGATAAATATGAAGAAAAAAACTGAATTAAAGTTAAATTTAATGTGTAACGGCTTTGAATTTTTTGATATCGTCACCACCATCAAAACCATATCGACGAGGAGAAGATTGAGCTTGGCTATAAGAATTTTGGCAAAAAATTTCCAGTGCCGCCGCCAATTGTCGATTTTTTTACATATTTCTTTTTATTCAAATTGACTCTTCCACTCGTCGAGGCGATTCTGATGGTGCTGACTGTATCGCAAAATTGAAAGCCATTAGACGGGAAATTTGATTTTGATTTTAGAGGTTTCCAAAATATGTGAAGAACATTTTCAGCTGTCACCACCATATAAGGGAAATAGGGTTTGTGAGTGAATTAATATTATTAACAAGAGATTACATACTTATACAACTTACAGAGATAATTACGGAAGAGATTGACAAGCTAATCTAAAGAAGAAAAAGGATACAACAATAATATTCCCTAATATAATACTACTGCCTATACGGCCCCGCAAAATTGACATTCTATCAGCAAGAGAAATTTTGAACGAAGGAGTTCAAGTCGAGTACGAGCAAGGGGCTTGGTGAGAACATTCGCCAATTGATCTAAAGTGTTAACATATGGAACCCTAAGAAGACCTTTGGCAACAAGGGCCCTCACAAAGTGGAGATCAGTGGAAATGTGCTTCATGCATGAGTGCTAAACCGCGTGAAGAGTCAACCGAAGAGCACCCATGTTGTCACAACAAACAGTGGAAATGGAACGAATGGACAACCCAATTTCCATGAACAAGTGTTGGAGCCAGCGAACTTCAGCAATCGTGGCAGCAAGGGCACGGTATTTTGCTTCAGTGGAAGACTGAGTAACCGCCTTTTGTTTGCGTGAGGACCAAGAAATAGGATTGGAGCCCAAGAAAATGAGGTAGGTTGAGGTAGACGTGCAATTAAGCGAGTCCCCACCCCAGTCAGAATTAAAATAAGCCGTGAGGGTCGAATTGGCATCATGTCGGAGATGGATGCCGTGAGAGAACGTGCATTTAAGGTACAAAGAACACGTTTGAGAGACACCCAATTTGACGAGTCTAGGGCCGACATTTGTTGGGCAAGGAGGTTAACAACAAATGCAATATCAGGACGCGTGAGAGAGAGAGATATTAAAGACCACCAATAATTTTCTGTAACGCAGTTGCATTAACTGATTCGCTTGAAGGAACCGGCACATTGTGAGACATGGGAGTGGGTAAAGGCTTTGCGCCATCCATCTTATCACGAGAGAGCAAGTCAATAATATACTTATGTTGAGAAAGAAAGAGACCATCACGGGTCTTATAGACTTCAACATCAAGAGAATAACTCAAGGAGCCCAAATCTTTGACCGCAAATTGGGTGCCAAGACACCGAATAAGAGAAGAGATGGTCGACTCACACGACCCAGTAACAACAATATCATCAACATATATAATTACATAAAGTCGTACCTTATGGCGAGTATGAATGAACAAGGAGGTGTCCGACTTGAACTGGGTGAAGCCAAACGAGAGAAGTGTCACTCTCAGAGCAAGATACCACGCCCGAGGGGCTTGCTTAAAACCATATAACGACTTGTGCAACAAGAAAACATGGTTTGGCTGAGTCTTCTCAATAAAGCCCGGAGGTTGGCTCATGTAAATAGTCTTAGAAGAGCGCCGTGAAGGAACGCATTGCTCACGTCGAGTTAGCGCAAGGGCCAAGCGTGCATGCTACAAGAGAGAGGATGGTGTGAATAGGCAAGGGCTTGAAAACCGGACTGAAGGTCTCCTTGAAGTCAATACCAGGACGCTGATGAAATCCCTTAGCAATGAGACACGCCTTATACTTGTCAATAGATCCATCTGGATGTCGTTTGATCCAGAAAACCCACTTGGAGCCCACTATAGAACGATGCATAGGTCTTGGAACCAAGGACCAAGTGTCATTATTAGTGAGAGCAGTAAGTTCCTAAGCTATGGCAGCTTGCCAAAAAGGGATCTTCAAGAGCTTATTTTACAGAAGTTGGTTCAGTAGGAACAAGAACCGGATGCTTAGTAACAACGTACAATTGCTTGGGCTTGAAAATATTGTTTCTAGACCATGTGATGGGTGCGGTAAGAAGAGGTAACAGGTGGAACGGGCTCCAAAATACGCAAGGTAGATGATACCGGTGACATGGGCACCTAAGGCATCAAAGTGGCACTTGGCACAACTTGTGTTGGCGCCACATGCACCAAAGTGGCGCTTGGAACAGCTTATTCAGGCGCCTCAGGCATCAAAGTTGAACTTGGTACAGATTGTGTTGGCGCCACATGCACCAAAGTGGCACTTGGCACAGCTTGTCCAGGCACCTCAGGCATCAAAGTGGCGCTTGGCACAGCTTGTGGAAGCGGCAGAGCAACTTCAACCGACTTAGATGGCTCGGAGGTAGAGGTGGTGCGTGAAACCCAGAAAAATACGTGCGCAACAAAACGGACATGAAGACATAAGTAGAGACGACCCGTAGCAAGATCCAAACATTGGTAAGTAGCCTGAGATGTGGAATATCCTACAAATAGATATTCCCGCGAAGGCGGAGAAAGATTCCCTGGATAGTAAGGTCGTAGATGTGTATAACAAAGACAGCCAAAAACCCGAAGACCCAAATAGTTTGGCACTCGAACAAAGAGAGCCTCAAAGGGATAGCGGTTTTCCAAAACACGAGTGGGTAGGCGATTATACAAATAGACTGCAGTACAAAAAGCATAATCCCAGTAAGTCGGAGATAGGTGAGCACGACTGAGCAGCGTGCGACCCATTGTGACCACAACACGATGGTGATGCTCATTGGTGCCATTCTGTTGAGGAGTGTGAGGGGCAGTGGTCAACCAAGAAATACCCTGAGAGTGGAGATAAGACCGCATAGCCAAAAACTCACCACCATTACCAGAATATAGATTTCGTATAGGCTTGCCAAATTGTTTTTCCACAAGAACACGAAACTGAGTAAATACGTAACACCTCAGACTTTGCAGACATGGGAAAAATCCAGCAGAACTTGGTAAAATGATCGGTTAACAGAAATAATAACGACAACCAGTTACAGAAATAACAGGCGATGGCCCTCAAACATCTCCATAAATGTAATTAAGTACATCATTCGACACTAAAGAGGTTTCACGAAAGACTAGATTATGACTCTTGTTTGACAAACAAGGTGAACAATGACTACAATTCGACGCAACGGAAGACACAACTGGTAAATTAAACTTGCGAAAAAGAAAAGTGTCAATTTTTCCTAGTGGCTGACCAAGTCTATCATGCCAACAACCCAAATCCATGCGTTCGCCAACCAAAGCAAGAGTCGGGTTACGCCTAATAGGAGGAAGTCTCACACGATACACGCCATCCACGCAATCCCCACGAAACAAGCTACTCTCCGTATGACAATCCTTAACAACAAAGTGGGACGAGAAAAACTCAATAAATACATCATTAGCCTTAGTAAATTGATGCAAAGATAAAAGATTTTTCTAAGAAGACGGAACACACAAAACATTATCAGAATGAATGTTCTGGAAGAGTAATACAAGAGGATCCAACGTGTAAGATAAGCAAACATGTACCACTGGCAGTAACAACCTCATCTGGACCTTCATACTCAAAGTGGATCGTGAGGTTCTGAATGTCACATGTGAGATTATGGGAAGCACCAGAATCAACTAGCCATTTAGTGCGAGGAGGGTCAACGGTAGGCGATGAGGCAGCAAAGTTGGCACTCGGCATAGGATAACGACGGCACATCCGAGCACTGTGGCCGTGGATCCCACACAGCTGACAGATGATTGAGCCACACACATGGTGCGGTTGATAAACTCTTGGAGGCGACTTGGAAGACGGTGGAGAAAAGAAACCTGACCCAGATGAGGAGGACCGACCGCGACCTCCACGGCTTGGCTGACCGTTTGAGTAGCGACCCCGATAGCGGTGACCGTTGTTGGGACGGGGTTGCGATATGGCTAAATTGGCGGTAACTACGGCAGGGGACTACTCAGATTCAAGGTGCCAAAGGTACGATTCCTGGCTAACAAGGAGATCGTGAAGCTCGGTGAATTGGATAGGGTGCTCGCGGGTACAGATCGGGCCAGCGATGTCACGGTAGAGAGGGCCAAGACCGTTGAGGACATACAACGTTAGATCATCATCTTTCACGGGGCCATCAATGGCAGCAAGTTCATCAAACTTTGACGTGATGGATTGAAGGAACTCGGAGACAGAATGATTGCCAAGCTTCATTGTGTTCAAGTCATCCTTGAGTTGCATGACACGGGAACGGGAGCAGTTCGCAAAGATGCGCTGCAAATCATTCCACGCGCCCGCTGAGGTAAGAGATGAAGCAATGAGAGGAGCTATTTTCAAAGAGACAGAGCCAAAGAAAGCCGACACTAGGAGGGAATCCTGACGGGTCCATAGAGTATAGGCCGCCAGCGATTCGGGTATATAACCCATATCAGGGCATGGAATGGTGCCATTCAAGCAATCGAACAACCCGTATCCATAGAGAAGGTGACGGATATGAGAGCACCACGACGGATAATTCGTGCCATTAAGGCAAAACGAGAGTTGGTGAGTGTTGATCGGAATCAAGGCAATACCACCGGATGAGGGCTCGTTGAAAGGCGACATGGTGAAGTAGGCGGCATGATCGAGAGGGCCGGCGCAGCAGTGGATGTATTAGCAGATGAGGCGTCAACGTCGGAGGAGGAGGTGGGCGACTCGACCATAGGACGAAGAGATACTCGTTAGAGAAGAAGATCTCTTTATACCATATAAGGGAAATAGGGTTTATGAGTGAATTAATATCATTAACAAGAGACTACATACTTATACAACTTACAGAGATAATTACGGAAGATATTGACAAGCTAATCTAAAGAAGAAAAAAGATACAACAATAATATTGCCTAATATGATATTGCTGCCTAATACACCATTGGTACCGTCTCAACGAAAGAAAGATTCAATACAAAATAATTTTTTGGCAATTTTTTGTCGGAAACTCGCCGGAAACACACAGTAGACACCTCGCACATAGGTGCAAAGTTCAAGCCTCACTGAAGTTAAGAAAAAAAATGACACTTACACCCCTGAACTATTGGCTCGCGAGCACTTACCCCCTGAACTTGTTTTTGGAGCACTAACACCCCAAGCTTAATTTTTGAAAGTTTTGTACCCCCGCGACACCCCCCCACACGTGAGAAAAGGTATATTCCACGGAATCTTGGTCTCCTCGTACACGTATCGTCCAAGACAAAGGACAAAATTGGTAATTCAAGGGTGTAAGTGCTCGCGAGCCAATAGTCCAGGGGTGTAAGTGTCCCTAGTGTTTGCCGACACGTGCACGCGGAGCCAAAGATTCCGTAGAATATTTCCTTTCTCACGTGTGGGGGCGTCCCGGATGGTTCAAAACTTTCAAAAATTAAGCTTGAGGGTGTTAGTGCTCCAAAAAAAAGTTCAGGAGGGTAAGTGCTCGCGGGCTAAAAGTTCAAGGGTGTAGTGTCGTTTTCCCTAACAAAAAAAGGTTCTGACCTTTAACGCATAAATTAGGTATAATTCGGGGATTGGTGGAATTATCCCTTTCATAATTTCCAAAAAACCTTTTTGTTCATGTTGTACTCTTTCGTAATCAAGATTTTAATGCATCACTTGTTAGTTGTTACTAAGTGCGCCAAATGATCAACTTTAAGATAAGCCATCTTCCAAAAGATCTTCCTTCTAATTATGGCATTTGATAACTTTTTCAGAATACACCAACTAATGCAACATCATTTCAGGGGACGAACATTGCATTAGTTGTGAATATAGTTTAGTCTTCAAAAGTGTCCAATCTGCTCACTCCTATGCGATCAGATAAGATTCTTGTTTTTTGTTTTGTTTTTTCTTCTATTAATTTCGGGTTAAGATAGAAGTGCTTCTCCGCGTAATAATGAGGATTAATGGCTTACATAATTATTTTACTTTGATCGTTGGCCTTTAAACCTGAAATTCTAGATTTTACAAAGAAATTTGATTTTGTATTAATCCCTCCCCTATATATATCTCAGTGTTTTAAAAAGCTTGTTTGAGGCTCGCCTTGAAGCAAATCCTCAAAACGCCTCAAGACTGCATGCGCTAAGCTTAAGTGTATAAGGTTTAATGCCAAGATATACACTTGGGTGCCTTTTTTGCGTTTTACACCTTGAGAAAGTAACCAACATCTAATTCGATATTGATAAAAGAATTATTTACTAAATCTATGGCAAAATTTGAATATAATTTAAGTTTTCGAAGGTAAAAGTCAAAACTTTGTTATTTGACAAAATGTATGCAATTTTTAAATATAAATTAAAAGAAATAAGTCACAACACTTCTTTACACAATAATTTTATTTGAATATATATATATATAATATTGTGACCAAAAGTGCATTTATATTATACTTAGAAAATATTTATATAAAATTAATATTACTGTTAACCTTAGAAAATAAATAAAGGGATTAACCAAAAAGTTAACCCTAAAAATAGGGATTAACCCAAGGACGATACTATCGTCATATATACTCCCGATGCCACGTTGTATCGAGGGGGTCCACCGAGTGTCGCAAACCCAAAGTGGTAAGAAGTGACACCCGAAGAGGCACCCAAGCGTCCCTTGGAAAGTCACGATGAATAGAGATAAGATATTCACGCGATATCGGAAAAAGAGTAAACTCCGATGGACCCGCGAGACTCCGATATCCATCAATGCGCCAAGAGGGACCACAACGAGGACCCCGAGTCCCCCAAAAATACGAGAACATCCCCTCACTGAACAAGCCAAAGGAAAAGAACCCTCGAAACAATATATCACGAATGAAAACTGAGCCCTATTGAGGACAGAAAGCTATTGGAGCGCATATTACGAAGAGCAAAACACACGGACAGCCCCTTATCGGAACCAACCACCTATCGGAGTAAACCATTCATCATAGCATATACCACGAATAATAAACAAAGCAAGAGAACATTTCCCTATTGAAGCTAAGAAGCCATCGAAGCCCGCACCGCAAGGAATAAGACACCAATCCACGACCTACCCGACTCAGTCACCTATCGGAGCACATATCACGAAGAGGACAACACAAGAATAGATCCCTATCAGGGCTACAATGCTATCGGATGAATCTCTGGCCACCTATATAAAGTCCTCCCGAAAGATTTATCCCATCGGAAAGAAGAACCTCAAAAGGCCAATCCATCGGAGCTCCCTAAAGTTATCGGATTGGATAAAATTCGTCCTAGTCAGCGCCTAGTAGACAAATATAAAGTGTACCTTATCTTCTCACGCATATTGCGATACCTCTACTTTACTAAAGACATGCACAATGTCACTTGTCCCTAAATACCTCTATATAAAAGGGTCTCCCTTGTCCAAATTATCAGAATCAATAGAACAAAACACTAGCAAGACATATGGTTATCAGTGAATAAAAAGAGGAATGTTTTCATCATAAGCAAGCTTCTGAACCTTTGGACAGGGCGTTCTAACCCTTATAATCTCGTTAATCTGGTTAAAATACCAAACATGTTAACAATTACATATTCATATTTTTAGCAAAAAATATTTTTTATAATATTTAATATCAAAATTTACAGAATTTACGCTTCGTGCCCCGAGGTTTATGCCTCACTTTTGGGAACACAACATGCCTCACCTTAAGCTTTCGTTCTTAGGAAATCGTTAGATATATTAGGGAGAATTACACAAACTCCCAATTTGGATGATTTTCATTTACGAGTTATTAAATTTTGTTGAACATAAATTCATTTTCGTCATTTATTTTGCAAAAGAACAAAAAAGAAATCAACATTTCTCAGAAAAATAAAAATTAAGCACCATTTATTTCTCTTAAAAAGACAACAAAAAAAACATCTTGAAAGTTAAAACAAATTATATGTGAGTTTTAGTTTCTGCTATGATTTAAAATTGTAAGGTTGTCTTAATTATTTAGATTTTTTTTTACATAAGAAGTGTTTGTCTAATTTCTTTAACATGAGGGGTTATCTCTATAATTATCCCATACCTCAAAGGTAGTTTGTGTAATTCTCTCAAAAAAAAATTTAGAACGTTCGGCTATTCTACTTAATCGATATATATATAGATTTTGTATGTACTCCACAAAAATTTTAGTACCTAAAACTACTTCGAAAAATATGTCGTCAATTGGAGGATGCCAAATCGAAATTGTTTGGTTCAACATTTTTATCATGTCGTGTAGTGGCTTTGGTGATAAAAGTGGTTAGGGAGATTAATCATGACAAATTGCTTTTGGACTACAATAATTAACTAATACGACTAGTAGTACAACTGAGTTGAAATTAATTCAGCCATTACTTCAAAAGTGACTCCAGTAAAGCTTAACTAATCTAATCCGATATATAAGTATAAAGTATAAACTCATAAATTTGATAACTTTAGGAAAAGTTTACTATACTCAATAACAGTCATTTTAAAAGTCGTCTGGTTTATAGAAAAAAATTATCTCAAAAATATGGTATAGATTAAAAATGAGATAAAAAGTTATAATTTCTGTGATTTCTATTATGCCACTTGTTTGATAAAATTAAGTGTCTAGATAAATGGTTACTTCATAACTTTTTGTTTGATTTGGGTCATTAACATTCAACTAAGCGTTGTTTCTATAAATCCTTTTCTTTAAGTGGAAACATCTTGTTATTTTCAACTCCATGACATGTTGTAAATTTTTCTCACTATTATATATTATCAAAAAATTATATAAAAACAAGTTATGACTATAAATGTATTTTTAAAATGGGGGTGATTAGGGGTGGAAACGGGTAAGGAAATTTTCCTTACCGTCCCTTTCCGCGAAATTTCCCGAGGGAAAAAAATTCCTGTTATTTCCTTTCCTGGAAATACGCCGGGAACGAGAATTCTCGTCACCCACGGGTCGGGAACGGGAGTCGGTTTTCGATTTCCGCAGGAGACGGGAATCCCGCCAATTTATAGTATTTTTTTTTTACTTTTTTTAAAATATAGGGGTGTTATATGGTAAAAACAAAACTGGGATAGTTTTACAATTAAAGAAATCTATGGACCACAAGTAAAAAGAGAAAGTATCTTATATCCACAGTCGTAAAAAGAAAAATTACAAATCAAATCCTCTCTCTCACTCACTCTCAAACCTAGGGGTGTGCGTTTGGATCGGATCGGATCGAATCGGATCGAATCGAGGCTGGAAGTCGATTTCGATCCTGGAGAAATGAGGATCGAAATCGAATCAATTTAAAACGATCCGATTCGATCCAAAATCATTCGATTTCGATTCGATTCTATTCGATTTCGATCCTTTTTTTCTTATTTAATTTAATATCAATGGGACCAACCACAACATTCAAACAGAGTTACTGAATTACAAAATTCACTTTCATATGGTTCTCAATCACACTTTTTGACACAAAACACAAATCAATTATAAAATATACACTTTCACAAATTAATTTTCACCACTTTACACTTTCCATTCAGACTATGCACTGACTTATCAGCAACTTCATTCAAGGTTACTACTTACTCCAGCACTCCCAATTTTGATCAATGTTAGTATCACCAACAATATATAGAAATATCTTAGTAGCATCTTAATAGGCTTAGCATTATAGATAAAAATATAATATTATATATTTATTTATTTTTAAAAAATAAGACGAGTATTCGATCCGATCCGATTCTCAGCCTCTAAAATCGAGGATCGAATCAAATGTGGGTTCGATCCTAAGGCAAAAATCAAAAGTCGGATCAAATATTCGATCCGATCCTCGGATCGAATCATTCGATCGATTTTCACCCGATTCGATCGATCCGATTCTTTTTGCACAGCCCTACTCAAACCGATGCGGCAGAGCAGTCACCTCTATCTCACCTCTCTCCGTCGAGTCGAAGCGCCGCCGCCGCGGCGACTCTCTCACGCACGCAGCCCGCAGTCAACTCTCTCACGCACGAGCAGTCTCACTCTCTCACGCATGTAGCAGTCCAAAGTTCGAACCGCCACCACCTCACGCACGCCACCACCGTTGCCGCGCCACCCCAACACAAAATCCTGAGGCTCCTGGAAAATAAGAGGATCCCGTCTCCGAGGAATCCCGTCAACTCATGGACGAGAACTGAAATTAGAATCTCATTCCCGTCAAGGAGGGATCCCGCATCGAGGGATCCTGTGGAACGGGATTCAATCCCGTTCCCACCCCTACGGGTGATAGGATCGAGTAAAAGGGGGAAAAGAAGTTAGAATCTTTTTCCTTTTCTATTTTGATTTTACGAATCAATAAGAATTTTTACATTTATTAAAAAAATAATATAATTTCGTAAAGTCTTGACTTATTTTTATCATAATTTAATCACCTTTAAAGAGAAGAAAAAAAGTAAGAGAGACAAAATTGAAATTTTGGTTGCATGCTTCAAATGGAATTTATATATGTCATGTGCCTAAATACTAAAAACCTGAAAATAAACTATCAAACGAGTTTTTTAATATTATTTTATATTGTAACCAACAAACTGTAAAGTTGTTGTCCACGGGAATCTTATAAATATAACATATAATTTCTTTGTTCAAACTTTTAATTTTGAGCTTTAATAAATATTATATCTAATTATGTAATGGAGAAGCGAAGTAATTTTTAAATTTATAGAGAATTTAATGAAGAATTTAAATGAAAGTAAAAATAAGGCAAAATCAAGATTATTTATCTTAGGAGTAGAGGTGAGATTATTTATCTCAAGTTTTGCGATAAAACTAAAAATCTTGGCTTATCTCACATCTGCTTGAAAAATCAATCTATAGAACCAAACGAGGGATAAAGTGATAAGTTGAGATATCTCACATTATCTATTGAACCAACAACTTCTTACATGTTAAGTTCAATGTACTATAAGTCTATAACTAAGGACAAGTATGATCATTTTGTATATTTTCTAGTTTTTTTTATCGGCGAAGAAAATAATTTTATTTTAATATGTGGAGTATAAAAAATACTTCGAAGTATAGACTAACAGAAACAATACATAGGAGAATCCAATAATTCTACAAAAGAATAAGAAAAATGCTTAGATCTACCTTTAATCCATATCCAAGAACAAACCTTAATAAGTTCAACAACGTCGCCAATGCACTATCTGGTGTCTTTAAAAATGAGGTCGTTTCTAGTAAGCCAAATACAATACCAATAAGGATAAGTTTTACCCTAAACCTTCCAAAAAGCCCATTAAATTGAACGAAATGATCTCTACAATTACCGAAAAATGTAGAGATGATCTCTACAATTACCGAAAAATGTAGAGCAGCCACCAAGACAATTAATAGTTCCCATCCAAACCTCGTATGAGTAAGGGCATTGGCAAATTAATTGATTAACGTATTCCTCATATCCATTACACAACACACATTTCGCTTCTTCCGTGTTGAAGTTGATCCCTCTATGCATCAGACTTTAATTTTAAGAGGTGTGTTCATTGGGAAAATGATTTTAAGTTATCAATCCTCTTGGAACTGCAGGCCTTTCACAAATGAGCTAAATGTTAATTTTACGGAGAATTGCTTTTTCGTATCTAACGTAGTGAAAGCTTGTCGGAAAGATTAAAATAACACACAAAAACTAAAAAGTCGTTGATTCCACATAATACCGAGAACTTGACACAAAAGAGAGAAACTCTCAAGAAATTTATTCCATAATCCACTAAACTGTCTTCTTAGGGTTTACAGAGAATATATACCCTAAAAATATAAAATATATATATACTACAAAAATCCAAAAAAAAAAAAGAAAAAAGGAAATAAATACATAAACTAAAAGTACTACTCATGTGGAACACACTCCAACAAGCGGAATACAATTTCTAGTTCTAGAGAAAAAAATATGATTAAAACAAAAATTACTAAAAATTGCCTTTTCGGGACCCAAGCGATAGAATTTGCCTAAAATCCGATCCACTCGTGATCTTTAGATTATGACTACCGTTTCTTGGCTCGTTTCCAATGTGATTAGACTAATTACACATTAAAAATGGACTGATCCAAAATCAGCCTCTAAACTTGTGATGATCTAGTTTCTTCAACCCTTTTCGACTGTATCAATATCCCACTTCCATTCTCATATATCCTCAACGCCTTGCCATGGCGAAAAATAATTCACCGTCTCCATGAGATCATTGTCTTACCTGGTTCCATTAAGTTATTGATACGAATCTGCTGGTTCCATTATATTTATTATGGGAAATGATTTTAATATTAAACCCCATGATAGGAATCATTGTCAAACAAAAAAATCAAAATATTCGACATTCTCATGTTCTAATAAATAATGAGAAGCTTGTGAATTATAATGATGCACCATGCATGTACGACAGTTATAATTAACGAGACTTTTTTAATAACCTAACATAAACGAACCATCATACACTACAAGGTTTCAGGTCATTTGTGATCGCAACACTTGAAGTTGCCCTAACTAAGTTCTTCTTCTTCTTCTTCTTCTTCTTCCTGCTTGGACCAGATGCATCATTGGGATTCCATGGCAGATCTTGAATCCTGACTTGAGTGAAGTAGCTCCTGGTGATGATCATCTTGGCCTTGTTCTTTATCCAGCCTTCTGTCTTCTTTGTCTTGAAGCCTTGCTTCACCAGAATGCTGGATATCAGAGAGGGATATGGAATGATTCCCTTTGCCTTTGTTGTGACTTCCCTCATGTGCCTCAGAACCTTCTCCCCTATGTTCACACTCAGCCCATTCTTCAGTTTGTACACCAGCTTTGCAGATTCTTTTGTCATAACAGCGGTGTTGGAAGAGGGAAGCTAGTTATAGGTAGAGAGCTTGTGAAGTACATCACTTAAGGATGTCAGCCTTGTAGTTGGAAAACTATCATTCCATTTCCTTGTGAGTCCACCAGTGAGGTCAGTAATCACCTCATCCACACTAGTATCCTCAGTCTCCTCAGGATCAGGAAGTTCCCAAGCTTCATTGATCACAGAGGGGCTAATGTCATAGACATTCATTCTTATCCAAGCTTTGCCAAAATTGGGAGAGCCCTGGTGGCACACCCACAGAGAGAGGTTCATGTAGAACTCTCTGATCACATCAGGGACATATGATGACTGGTTCATCACAGAGCCCAACACCCCTCTAGCTTCAAGCAACTCAAACTGTCTATTTTCCTTGAACATCTCCTCATCAATGTTCCTCTCCATGTGAATAACCCTGGCTTGATAAGCCTCCAACTGTTCTTCTGCCTCAACAAACACATAAAAGCCAGAATAAGACTTTTTGGGGTACTCCTCCTCAAGCACATCAAAGTACTCATCACAGCCTGATGTTGGAGTAACATCAGCAGGGTCATCACCTGCCAGTTGGTCTTCTTCCTCAACTTCCTCATCTTCCTCTTCCTCCTTATCATCTTCTTCCTCGTTTTCTTCTTCTAACTCAAACTTAGAAGTTTCCACAACCACTTGCTTCCCCTGTCTTTTCTTAGCAGCAGTAGCTAAGGCAGAGAGCGTCAGGCTCTCTTCTTCTTCTCTCCCAACCTCATCAGGTTGATTGTCATCCTCATCATCATTATGTTGGTTACCCTCAGTTGTAACCTCATCAACCTCAGTCTTCTCAACCTGATCATCTTCCTCAGGAAGAGTATCCATCTCATCAGCAGTAACCTGCTCAACCACATTAGCCTCAAATGGCTCAACCACTTTCTCAGCCACCACATTGTGAACCTCATCAGTCACCTCAGGGTTGTCAACCACAACCTCCTCAGTTGTATTCAAACCAACACTAGGGGCCTCATCCTCCCCCTCAATAACAACAGTAGTAGAAGCAGGTATATCCAGAGTAGGGTTAGCCATCATTACCTCGTTTTCAGGGTTGGTGGGAGCAGAGGTTTTCTCAGCAGTGTCTGATGTTGAACCAACATCACCCTTTGCGGATTTCTTGCCCTTGCGCCTTTGATAAGTGGCTTTCCTCTTTGGGGCGGTAGCGGCGGTGGTTTCAGTGGTTGCACGTCTGGTGCTGCAGCGACGTGGCTGCCCAATCTGCTCAGCAGCAGCTGCAAGAGTATCAATGGAAGACTTGCGGGCCATTGTTAGAGTGATTTAAAGAAGAAAAAAAAACTTGATTTGCAGTGAAAGTTGATTGCACAAGAAATTTTGAACGCGTAAGAAACAAGAAGAGATTAGGGAAAATTATATAAACAATAAGATGAAGAGTGGCAACAGTGGTGTTGTAACATGTTACCAAAATAATCGGACCACTGTCACACGATCATACCCATGTTTACCTTACCACGTGTAAGTGTTAGATTAACACGTAACCAGAGCAGTCTTCAAACCTGAAAACTTATAAGTTATAATGTTTCAATGTTGAACTAACATTGGTAAGTTAACATCAGGGAGGGAAGTTGTAGGTGCAGGGCTTCATCCAAGGCAACATCATGTGAGAGCGTGAGATATTCCTGTATACTAACCTGAACCCTCACCCAAGTACATAGGTACAAAGACATAGGTTAAGATAATCAGTATGAGTAAGTAACACATCAAACAGAAAAACACAAGAGTGGATATACATATCCAGGGAAAAGATGTTCCCACAGTATAGAAAATCACAAAACATAGTGTTTTACCTGCAGTGAGTCACCCACAAAGTATGCCTCAACACATGATTCCTAGGATTACTACTCCCACTAAGCCCAAACCGACAAAGGAAAAAACAAATGCAGAACTAGAAATAATGCAACAATGTTAGATCAACATTGGGAGATGGTAACCAAGTACAAACAACTTTACTGACTGGGATCAGGACAAACGAATTTATCTTTATTTATGATCACGAACTCTTTTGAACAAAAACTAGTGAATGTAAAAGGATAGTTTCATCACTGAATGTGGGCAGCACAAGACTCCACAAACCCCAACAACTTAACCAACAACTATAGATTGGGCACGTACAAAGGAACTGAATGAAGACAATACATTTATCATATACTTCTTCACCCCAACTTCTCATGCATACCTGTTTACTAACCTGTTTACAAGGGAAATACTAAGTGAACAATGCTACTGAATGCAAGCAGTTGAAACTTCAAAGCACCCCAGTAGTAAGGATCACTATCATGCATAACCTTGGCCATAGACAAAAACATAAAAATAAGCACATCTGAATGAAATGAAGCTCTCAACATCATGTACCTCAGCTTCTCTTCATGCTTTGTCTAACATAACATGGATAAGTCACAACTGAATAGCATCAGAGTAGTGAGCTATGTGTACCCCAGCTTCTCCCAGATGTTAGGTTAACATTCACAGACTAACAACAGAGCTATTACTTTACAAAACTCTTGAATCGTACCTGTCCACCAGTCAATTCAGCTATTTGCACAGATTAACCACACAACCCAACATAAACTCTAACAAAGATGTAAGATGCAAAAAAGAAGAATGCAGAAAGGAAACATAAAAGAATTACAGATACACCACAACCAATAACCAGTGCTAGACAGTGGTGTTATGTCAACACTCGTGTACTAACATCCCTAGACAATGCACATGCCAAGAGAATTCCTCAAACTGAAGAACCTCTCAGAATCTAAGGGTTTAGTGAACATATCAGCAAGTTGATTGTTAGTTTCAATGTGTTCAATGTCAATGAGCTTGTCCTCTACCATGTTTCTCAGAAAGTGATGCCTTATATCAATATGTTTAGTTATGGAATGTTGCACATGGTTCTTAGAGATGCTTATAGCACTAAGATTATCACAAAACATAAGTAAGGTATCACTGTCTAACCCATAATCCAGTAGCATGTGTTTAAGCCATACCAACTGGGTGACACAACTGCCTGCTGCTATGTATTCAGATTCAGCAGTGGAGAGTGACACATTGTTTTTCTTTCTACTGTACCATGAGACCAAGTTGTTCCCCAGATAAAAACATCCTCCACTTGTAGACTTTCTGTCATCAGTGTCACCTGCCCAGTCTGAGTCACTGAAACCTACAAGATTTGTGTTAGTGTCATAAGAATACCATATACCAAGGGCCAAGGTGCCAGAAATATATCTAAGGATTCTCTTCACAGCAATCAGATGTGACTGCTTTGGACATGCCAATCAGGTACCTAGCACATACACAAACAGAGAACATTATATCAGGTCTTGAAGCAGACAAGTAGAGTAAGCTTCCTATCATTGAACGGTACAATGTTGGATCAACATTGGCACCATTAACATCCCTGGATATCTTCACTGATGAAGACATGGGCGTCTTGCAAGGCTTTGAATATGCCAATTCAAACCTTTTCACCAAATTCTTTGCATACTTTTCCTGACTTAGGAAAATCCCATTACCTGTTTGTTGGCCGCAGCTGGGCCTATATAGCGATCAGACTACGGTCTCTACTGATGGGGGTAAAATCTATAAATACCCCCCTCTCCCTCTTCATTTTACACACTCTATTTTCTAACTCCCTCCCTACCAACGACTACCCGTCTTTCATTCGCTATCGTCCGACTGCCATAACTTCGGAATTTGTTTTACAATCCAAAATATTTGGTGGAAGTCCAAAACTTTCAAAAGAATTAAATATTTGCGACTGCCAAATCGTCGCAAATGAGCCCAGAAATGGCGGGTATTGGCGGGATATTCAAAAAAAATCATTCTACAAACTATAAATACTTCCTCATTTCCACCTTTAATTTCAATATCTTCATATTACCTTTCGTCATATCTTCAAAAAAACATACAAATTTTTTGTCATTTCTTCAAATCTTCAAAAGTTCTTCATTTCTCCAAACTCTTATTCAAATCTTCATATCTTTTAAACTTTCTCTTCTTTTTTCTTCAAAACTTTTATACATATCTTCATAGTTTTTTCTCTCTTTTTATCAAAACTTTAATGCATATCTTCATGTCTTCATAGTTTTTTCTTTCTTTTCTTCAAAACTTTTATGCATATCGTCATAGTTTTTTCTTCTTTTCTTCAAATCTTTTTTTTTTTACTTTTTCTTCAAACCATTATGTATACCTTAATAGTTTTTTTTAATTCACATTTATTGTTGAAACAAATCAATAACATTTCAAAAGATTATTGGATTATTTTATTTTTATTAAATATTATTAGTGACCGCCTAGTGGTCACTACAAATATTCAACCTTATGTATTAGTAGCGACCGCTTTTCGGACCATATTGTCGTGCAACAAAATAGTGACCGCTAAGTCATCGCTCTTTGTAACTGAAATATTAGTGACTGCCCAGCCGTCGCTAATGATTTCAGGACCTTAGTGACGGCCCAGTCGTCGCTATTGTCGTTCAGGATTTAGAGAGGTCGTGTTGTCGGTAATGCGTGTCAGTTTATACTGACGACTATGACGTCGGTATAGAGGGGCAACGGCTCAGCCTTCGGGCAAAAATTGACGACTTTGAATTTGTTTTTTCGTATTTTGTTCAAGATATTTTAAATAATTTGCACTCAAGTCCAATTTCTTTTAATAAAGTACAAGTAAATTATTTTTTTGGATAAAGTATATTTTTTAATATTAAAGAATAAATATACTTTTTGTTCTATGTAATAAGAAATATATATTTAAGAATACAATATTTGAGAATTAATAATATACTTATCTTATAAGAATTTATAATGTTAAAAATTAGCTTTAGTTCTTTTTTCAAAAATTCTAATTATCTTAAATGGTTATATTTGTCTTTTTTAGAATATGACATAAAAAAAAAGTTAATGATATTCTAATTAAAAAAGATAAAAAAAAAATACAAAATCTTACTCCGTTCTTCTTCTTCTTCTTCCCCAGCTTCACCACTACCCTCTCTCCCTCCAACCGTCAACCACCTCAGCCATTTAATTAACCACATTCCAAAATCTCGACAAAAATTTCAACATTCTCGCACAAGAGAGTAGAGAGTCACCACCATTCAACCATTCCCTTCAACAACTTCCCAACCCAAAATAATGTGGGTATTTCTAGGCGATTGAAGGGATCTGACGTCGGGGATTCGAATTATGTCGAGGGGTTGAGACCAAAAGCAATGATGTTGTTGGGCGAGTACTTTCTCGACCGCCCCCTTTTCTTCCTCGCCGACTCAGCGCCAAACCCGCTATTTTGGTCTTATTTCGTCTAGGTTACAATGCATCAAAAAATTGATATAATGGGGCCTTACTTAACCAAAATGGTGCTATTCTATTACAATGAATGGACTAGCTTGGTCCGGAATACCTATTACATGTAAAGAGGTATAATATCACGGGAAGAATCCCTGAATGGCCAAGTTGAGGGAACAGCCGAACGGGACAGGTCTGATGCTCTTTGGTTGTCGAATTGGTGACGTAAGATACTTATGATTTCGGATTAAACTTGGGATCGTGCCAAGCTGCCTACGTATCCCATTGAGAGAATCAAGACGAACGTAGTTCATTTATCTTTAAGGGTCGCGATAGGTCGAATCTTTGTTGTTCGATCCATGATAAGTCAAGTCTGATGATGATCGAACCGAGTGGATTCGATACAGGGTATCTCGAATTGTCATGTATCAAATTTAGAGTGTATCAAATTGATAGAATTCGATCTAGGTTGTATCGAATCAGGTATATTTGATATAGCTAGTGTTGAGTGATTCAGTATCGAATCTGGGTCCTTTGATCTATAAGTGTATCGAATTAGGGCATTCGGTCTAAGTATGTGTGTGGTTCCTGTGTATCGAATTGGCATGCTTCGATGTTAGATTGAGTATCGGATGTAGAGGCTTCGATCGAGTGTTGTATCAAATGCTTCGGATTCGATGTTGAGTAAGTTGGAGATAGTCTAAAATGCCCTCCTGGGAATGTCAGGGGACAGGGTCTTTCTCCTGTTCGGTGTACTATTTCAGTGGGCCTTTCTCCTTGGGCCGACCCAATATTGGTATTGGGCCATTCCTAAAATACCCCATCATATAGTCCCCCCAGTTTGGGAGACGGTATCGATCAGAGAGCGAGTTCCAAATTTATAAACTGTATTTTTGACTTGTCGCTTTATGCTTGAAAATCATTCCCCCAATTGGGAGGCGATCTCGATCAGAGAGCGGGTTCCAATTCTAGAGACCTGAACGCTTTTGTTGAAAATCATGCCCCCGATTGGGAGGCGGGGTCTGAAAGAAGTGGATCTCAATATATTGTTCCTGGGCCTTTTTTATTAATGTTGGTATCGTCGATCGAATGTTCTTCGTTCGATCTTGTGGTGGTTTGCTTGCTTGTTTGGCTCGTTTTCGTTGCCTTTTCTTTCAATTGCGGTTATCGCATTTTACTTTATTTTGACAATTCGAACGCCATTCTACATTTGTGGAGGGTTGTATGTTTTCTCTTTAGTCAATTGATGTGCGTGGTCACTATGTCTTCCCATTTTATGTATTTGGACTGAGTGTCCGTCTCTTTTTCATTTTTTGGGATTTACGGTATTCACTTGCCACTTTGGACAGAGTGTTCGTCCCCTTTTTTATTTTTCAGGAATTGCGATTAGCACTTGCCGTATTGGGCAAAGTGTCCATCTCGTTGGAGCTTTATAACTTTTGCGTTGAGCTGAATTCCCGCATACCATTACTTGTTTTATCATCCTCACTTGAGCAACATGAACATGTGTAGTGCGCTGGTGGCCCTTTGTTTGTCTCTTGAACGATATGTGAAATCTCAATTTTGTGCAACTTCGTATATGTCAAGTATTTTTGTTTCTCGACGATGGAGTAAATGTATATTAGTCTTTTTGCGGTCACTTGGTCGATCAGAAGTTTATCCGCTTTGGTTTACGCAGATGGACATAGTCTGCTCGATTCCTTTTATCGTTCTAATGCATCTTGTGTTTCCTATAGAGGATTCTTTTGCACCCAGTTGGATTACTCTCATTTTTTGTGAAGGTCGTAGTTGAGTTGCAAATTATGCCAGCTCACCTGATTACCTTCCCGTCTTCAGGAATTCGGTAACAGTTAAGTCTGTGAAATGATGCCACAAGTTGCTAGTCTGTAAAGACTGCCAAGAATTCTACTCGTAACGAGCCTGTCATTGAGGTTCTGGCGAGAATAGCTTTGTATTCTGCCTCGTTGTTGGTCACAATGAAGTTCGACCCTAGGTGCGCTAGCCAGCTGTTATATGATTTTACAGAGTTTTTTACCCTCCAATTTTGATTTTATCTCTGTTTCGACTATGTTGTTGATAACAAGGTGACAAGCATAATGAACTCTGACTTGGGAGTCCCTAGCCTACTGATTTTGTAGTTATGTTTGGTTTGGATCGTTATCTCTAGCCATGAGATTCCATGGCTTGCATTGCCTTCATTGAGGGCGAATGTGGTGATAATCAAAGAGACAGAGTTGCGCCATACCACTTAGAGCGGATTGCTTTGAAGTGATCGACCAGTATCGGGAAGACATGAATCCCGAGGCTTGAGCATAAATATATATCGTGCAATTCCAATATTTCTCTATTTGGACATTGTGTCACTCCTGTTTGGATATTTTGTTACATCCTTCTTCAATGATTGCTTGCGTTTTGTTTATGGCACTTTGTGTTGTTACATGTTATTGCTCTTCGACGTTGATGGCTAATCCGATGAATGGATATTTGCACCTCTTGATGTGATAGTACTTTAATAGTATTCTAAATATGCACTCATTTGGGCAGATTTTCATCGTACCATGCTGTGTAGATGTAACTGACTTGCCATGTGAAGTCTATTTCCATATCCAGCCTTTCAGGGATATGGAGATGTTGTTTGCATCATGCTTTTGCCAACAGATGTCTATCCTTTATGGTTTTTGGTTTGTTTCTGACCACGTTGGGCCGATGTCCATTAATGATATATTTCATATTTTCATCTGACCGTTTCGGGCCAATATTTTATTTGTCATCTAGCCGTTGCGGGCCAATATTTTATTTTTGAGATTTTAGGTTTGCATCTGATCTTGTCGGGTTGATGCTCTTGGTGTCGCTTTGCACAAGTTTGCTTCGTACCGCTTCAGGTTGGGTTACATCGTGTCGCTTTGTGTGGACGTTGGTTGTCGTTTTGGACACATTTGTCGTACCGCTTAGGGTAGACATTGGTTGCCGCGTTGGACACATTTATCGTACTGCTTCGGGTAGACGTTGGCTGCCGCTTTGGACACATTTGTCGCACCGCTTTGGGTAGACGTTGGTTGCCGCTTTGGACACATTTGTCGTACCACTTTGGGTTGGTTTGCATCGTGCCGCTTCGTGTGGACGTTGATTGCCGATTTGGACACATTTGTCATACCGCTTCGGGTAGACGTTGGCTGCCGCTTTGGACACATTTGCCGTACCGCTTTGGGTAGCCGTTGGCTGCCGCTTTGGTCACATTTGTCGTACCGTTTTAGGTAGACGTTGGCTGCAACCTTGGACACATTTGTCTACCGCTTTGAGTAGACGTTGGTTGCCACTTTAGACACATTTGTTGTACCGCTTTAGGTAGACGTTGGTTGCCGCTTTGGACACATGTGTCGTACCGCTTCCGGTAGACGCTGATTGCTTCTTTGGACACATTTGTCGTATCGCTTTGGGTACACGTCGGTTGCCACTTTGGACACATTTGCCGTACTGCTTTGGGTAGACGTTGGTTGCCGTTTTGGACACATTTGTCATACCGCTTTGGGTAGACGTTTGGGTGCCACTTTGGGGTAAGATTCTTCGATACCTCATACGGGTAAGATTCTTCGATACCTCATACGGGTAAGACTCTTCTATACCTCATAGGGGTAAGTTTCTTCGATACCTCATACGGGTAAGACTCTTCGATACCTCATATGGGTAAGATTCTTTGATACCTCATACGGGTAAGTTTCTCCGATACCTCATACGGGTAAGTTTCTTCGATACCTCATATGAGTAAGATTCTTCGATACCTCATACGGGTAAGATTTTTCGATACCTCATACGGGTAAGATTCTTCGATACCTCATACGGGTAAGACTCATCGATACCTTATAGGGGTAAGTTTCTTCGATACCTCATCCGGGTAAGACTCTTCAATACCTTGTACGGGTAAGATTCTTCAATACCTCATAGAGATAAGTTTCTTCGATACCTCATACGAGTAAGTTTCTTCGATACCTTATACGGGTAAGATTCTTTGATACCTCATAGGGGTAAGTTTCTTCGATACCTCATACGAGTAAGATTCTTTGATACCTCATACGGGTAAGATTCTTCGATACCTGATACGGGTAAGCTTTTTTTGATACCTCATACGAGTAAGATTCTTCGATACCTCATACGGGTAAGATTCTTTGATACCTCAGACGGGTAAGATTCTTTGATACCTTAAACGGGTAAGATTCTTCGATACCTCATAAGGCTAAGATTTTTTGCTACCTCATACGTGTAAAATTCTTCGATACCTCATACGGGTAAGATTCTTTGATACCTCATACGGGTAAGATTCTTCGATACCTCATACGGGTAAGACTCTTCGATACCTCATAGGGGTAAGTTTCTTCGATACCTCATACAGGTAAGACTCTTTGATACCTCATACGTGTAAGATTATTCGATACCTCATACAGGTAAGATTCCTCGATACCTCATACGGGTAAGATTCTTCGATTTCGCTTTTGGGTTGGATTCTTCGATACCTATAAGGGTAAGACAAATCATGACACTATTCGAAGTGTAGTTGTTTGTCCCCGCAGAGGAAGCTCCTCTCAGTCGTTGCTCTTTCTTCCGATGATGTTAGTTTCCTTGGTTGAATCGTGGATTTGATTATTGCTCTTAGCACCACTCCGTGTTTGTTTGGGACTGAATTCTATATTGTCAACTCCGTAGTTGTTTCCCGATCGCAATATAGCTACTGAGACTCTTCTCGGTTCTTTTCCCGTTGGTTCATTCCCTTTCTTGGCCATTTTACGCAAAAAAAAACTCTTAAACGTAAACGAAATGGTGTTCCCACAGACGGCACCAATATTTTGGTCTTATTTCGTCTAGATTACAATACATTGAGAAATTGATACAATGCGGCCCGACTTAACCAAAATAATGATATTCTATTACAATGAACAGACTAGCTTGGTCTGGAACACCTATTAGTCTATTACATATAAAGAGGTACAAGATAACGGGAAGAATCCCTGAATGGCCAAGTTGAGGGAACAGTCGAACGGGACAGGTTCGATGCTCTTTGATTGTCGAATTGGGGACGTAAGATACTTATGACTTCGGACTGAACTTAGGACCGTGCCAAGCTGCCTACGTATCTCATTGAGTGAATCAAGCCAAACGTAGTCCATTTATCTCTAAGGGTCGCGATAGATCGAATATATGTTGTTCGATCCATGATAAGTCAAATCTGATGATGGTCGAATCGAGTGGATTCGATACAGGGTATCTCGAATTGGCATGTATCGAATTTGGAGTGTATTGAATTGATGGAATTCGATTTAGGCTGTATCGAATCAGGTATGTTCGATATAGCTAGTGTTGAGTGATTTAGTATCGAATCTGGGTCCTTCGATCTATAAGTGTATCGAATTAGGGCCTTCAATCTAAGTATGTATGTGGTTCTTGTGTATCGAATTGGCCTGCTTCGATGTTAGGTTGAGTATCGAATGCAGAGGCTCGATCGAGTGTTGTATCAAATGTTTCGGATTCGATGTTGAGTAAGTTGGAGATAGTCTTGAATGCCCTCCTTAGAATGTCAGGGGACGGGGTATTTATAACCCCCGTCACATGGGCCCCAGTGGTAGCTGGGGAAAGTGTATCGAACTGGGATGATTCGATACACTCCTTAGATCGGATCGAGTCCATTCGATGCTTGTTTTATATCGAATTCCTCCTGTTCGATGTACTATTTTAGTTGGTCTTTCTCCTTGGGTCGGCCCGATATTAATATTGGGTCATTCCTAAAATATCCCCATCACCCGCCATTTACCCCCGCGACGGAAGATTGGACGTCGGGAAATTGATGATCCAGGGGTCTCGCCGCAGCAATGGTGGATGCGGCGGCGGCCATGGGATGGAAAGGAGGTTTTTGCAAGTGCTTGATGTTGGCGTTGGAGATGTTGACTAAATTGTTGTTGTTGTTGTTCTTGTTGTTCTTATTGTTGTTGTTGTTGTTGAGTTGGTAAGAGTTGTTGGCAAGTGGGTGTTGTTGATGATAATTGTGGGGGTTTATGAGAACGAAAGGGGGTGGTGGGAGAGGGTGCTGGTGGTGGTGGAGAGGCGCGGCGACGCAGGAATCTTGGGAATCTGTATCATTCAATTGAAGTTCAGGTGAGAGAGAGAGAGAGAGAGAGAGAGAATGCAGGTTGATTTTTCAAATCTAAAGCAAATCCATAAAATTCTTTTAAGATAATTATATTATTAATTCTTAAATATTGTATTATTAAATATATGTATTTCATATCAAATAAAACAAAACGTATTTTTATTCTTTAATCTTAGAAAATATTTACACTTGATTAAAAGAAATTGGGCTTGAGTGTAATTATATGAAATATTTTGAACAAAATGAAAACAAAAATTCAAATTTGGAGTAAAATATGCTTATTTAAAAAATATTGGGGCATGAGTGTAGTTATATAAAGTTTTTGGATAGAAAATACAAAAAATGAAACTGAGAGTCGAAGTCACGTGTTTGGCAGATGCCAAAGTCCGAGGAATAAAGGAATTTTCCCTCGCTTGAGGACCAAATTTGAAACTTGGTTAGTTTAGAGGACTAAAAATGGCCCTTTACACTTTAAGGGACCAATCTTGAAAAATAGTTACTATAAGGGACCAACTTTGCGAAATTCCTCTAAAATCATCATGGTTAATACATCATGGTTAATACAAGTTAAGGTAGACTTGAGGAGAATTCCTCCAACAAAAAAACAGTTTTAAAAAAAATCTTATTTTTATGATTTGATTTAGCTCGACGATCTAAGTTTAATAAGATCAATTGTTACATTAATATCAGCCCTTTCGCAGTCAATATCCCCTTTATGGGCTCGGTAATGGAACTATCACGAATAAATTGGCTGTTGAGATCTTTAGAGATAACCATACTCACGCCAAGCTATTCCTAGCATTTCATTCAAATGCACTACATTATACTACACTCAAAGAAGAGGTGGTCTCTTCGCCCCTACCCATGTTATACAGAACAGGGTTCGTATTGCCAATAAAAACTCTCCTTTCTCAAGGTTCATTTTGGTTGGAATTACATTCCATCCAAAAGCTAAGATTCTTAATGGAGAAGAAGAATCCCAGAATAATTTATAAAAAACAGTTTCCTCATAGCTTTTCATTTTTGAAAATAGCATAGGATGGTAGAGAATCAAGCATGAAGATCACGATGATCATTAAAAATTTACTAATACTTTCCCAAGGGAGTTTACTGAAAAATCGGTGAGCCGACTGAAGAAAGAAGCACCGAGATTTCATTTGACACCTTGTTCCTCATAAACAAGGTTTAGGGAATTCAGAAATTAATTGTCTTTCTTCCATAATCGGGCTAGGTTTCTTGTAACCGATCTTAGCTAAACACTCATAAGCCAATTTCACCGTAAATAGACCATTTCCAAATGGGTCAACTGGTCAAGTGAGCATTTCAATTTGTCCTCTTTACTCCAATTTATGTGTACTCCTTGCAACGACTGAATGAGATTATTCAACAATTATTGTCCCTAACGAAGAGAGATGTCCTAGCGAAAACCAATGCCACGCATTTCCATTCCAAACTCTCACTCCTGAAACTTATGCATCTTAATTGTTAGTTAACAGCAAAATGTCAGTTAAAAGTGATTTTTAGAAACCCATTCCATTCAAATGTCGTGGTAAAATCGAGTTTGCTCACCATTGCTGATCACTCTTCTGATATTATCTCAGAACTCATTAGTCCCCAACATCTTCACTAATAGTCGCCTTATGAATGTCGCACCACCAAATAGAGGTGTGAGAGTTTCTAAAGATAGATCTGACATTCTAATGTTGGAAAGGTTTCCCAAACCTTGAGGCTAAAATGGGAAGAAAAAAAATCAACTTCGGTATCGTAACTTGTACACCGTCGCGTTTGATACCCTATCTTTCCTTTTTTTTCCTCAATTTTTGTATCGCCCACGACGGAGCTGCTCAATCGCAACCCCAAATACACATGTGGACTCCCGTTGACTTAAAATTTGAGGATTTTGACCGAGTTTTAATCCAAACTCCACATGATGTGTCCCAATTGGCATGCATTGGACCCACTTATAACACTTGAATACTTGAAATGAATTAATATTCAAGTATTTATATTTATATCCTTAAAAATAACCAATTAATTATTATTTATTTACATTAATTAATTATAAAATATTACATGATATTCCTAATAAAATCAATTAGTTTTGAACAGTACCTCCAATTCCTCACGACCACAACCGCGACAGAGGACAACCCCTGCTTCCGCCTCCTCCTTCTCCATTGATCGCCACCGACTCTAATTGTTCTCTACTAGTCGCGACTGCAATTTCACTCCTTCACCGCCTCCGCCACGACATGAAAAACAATGTGACTCGACGAAGAAACCTAATGTAGCGAAATTGTCGTTTCTATTTACATGAATCTAGATCAACCAACTTCAAAAGCTTAAAAGGCAGGCTCGTCAGAATGGATCGGAACGTGTGAAATGGCGAGTAGAATCGAAGCTTAGTGGTGAGATGAAAAAAGAGAGAAGTTATGGGCTAGAGTGTGGTGGCGAAGGAGCAGGAGATTGAGATGTGACCTATTATTTAGTTTCCATTTTTTTGCTTTAATACAAGTCATCAGGTTCATGTGGCAATTGAGAGTCAAAATCCTCAATTCTGAGGTGAACGTGGGTCTACGTGTGTATTTGAGGCGGCGATTGTGCAGCTCTGCCAAGAGGCTTTCAAAATTAAGGAAAAAATAAAAGATAGGGTATCAAACGCAAAAGTGAACAAGTTTAAGGTAACAAAGTTGCCAAGAAGATAAGTTAAAGTACCAAAATTAATTTTTTTCATGCAAAAACATTTGACCATGTTTGTTATCCTCCTTAAAGAAACCCACGCGTCTCCATTTGTTAAAGTAGCATCCGAAAGAAAACTTCAAGGTTCTTCGATTCCCAATCCTCCTTGCTAATTACTTTTATAAATGGTATACCATTTAAGCAAGACATATGATTAAATTCTAAAAGGAGTAAAGAAATATATTTTGGTTCCAATAAATGATGAGACACGTGAATTAAAAAAAAGGGAGAATTACACAAACTACCACTGAAGTATGGGGTAATTACATTTAGTATTATTTTTTCAAGCCTCAACAATCAACGTTAGAAACTGTTTATTTTTCTTTTTCAAACTTTTGCGTTATCTTGTTAAATTTAAGTATCTAACGAAAATAGAGCAGTAGACACATAACAAGTACGTCACCATGTAATCATATCAAATTGGTTCGATTTGCTTCGAGAAACAATCAAACATCTTCCCACTTCGATTTATAGTGGCTTATTTGTCGTTACTATGCTAAGTAACTGCTTAATACATTTAGATATTTGGCTTAAAGTTGAAAGAAATACATCATCCTACTTCCCAAACTCTTATGTGGTACCCCTTAATACTGGGTTTTGCCCTTCCATCATTAAAACAATCGCACCAAGGATGAGATGTTGGGGGGGAAATCCACAATAAAGTCACTCAAGTAGCAACTACAAGTTAGATTAATTGTGAAGTATAGAGAGGCAAAGTGGCACTCAGAATTCCGCTTACAAAAATTTACTTCAAAAGTTCTCAAAATAGTCCTTGCTGGTTGGGCAATGTCTGTTTGGTTGGAAGCAGATCTGAGAGAGTAAAGGTAAAACACCCATGACACATCCATTTCGCAATCAGAACCAATAGCATCTAAGAGAAAACTTTCCAAGATGCTCGTAACCTACTATTGATTTCGCAAACAGCATAAGAGGGAACGTATCTCCAGAACCTTCGATTGTGTATTTCAAAAGTCACTTTAACACAAATGTATCTCGCCAGAAAGCAAAATTAAATAGGTAAAACTGTTCAAACATAACAAGCATAGCAAGGTTTCTACTGCCTGAGATGAGAGAACTCAACCAGCAACAACACACTACTGTCTGGCTTCAGCTTTCTTTTTCTGCCAGAGCCTATCAAGAGCACTGTCGGCATCACCCTACAAAGTGAAGTTTCCACGAACCATTAAGAGAACATACAACATAGGACTATCTTAAAAGTTAACTCATGACATGTCATTTGACAAGGAAAATGTGCATTGCTCCGCTACAAATATTAGGACATCACAGAGAATGGCAAGTCTCAACACCAAGCAGACTTGTTCTAACTTCTATCGCCTAGGAATTCAGACAAATTACAAGGTTGTCTGATAAAAAAAGGACTAAGTTCAATCAACATGAACTAACTTTTTCCATCATAGATACAAAAGCTCTCTATTGTGGCCCATTTAAACCTCTGATTCAACTGGGGTATTACACGGTTCAAACATGTTTGGAATGTTTTCATTCTCTTTTTTGTTAGTTGATCTTGTCTTAGTAGTAAACCTATTCTAACTCTCTTTTATATATCATTCTCCGTCACCATCAACATCAAAGATACACAATAATAGATATAATATCTTCTCGCCTCGTGACGCAACACCTATCAGACATAGTGGCATTGATCAACCGAATTTCAAAAATATAGTATATTTTTAAAGCAGTACAAGCGCAGCGCGCAAGGCAGTATTTCCCATTCAAGCGTACAACAATTTTCTGCGGAGCGGACTTATGAAATTCTTTACCTGGGCACGAACGAATCCGCATAGAGCGAATGTGGAGAATTGGCCAGTGTAGCGGCCAGTCTCATCCAAATGACCAATGTTAAGCTGAACCGACGCGTGATCCTTTGAAGTGATGAGCCTGTTTGTGGCCGAACTGCAATCGCACGAAAAGGTCTATCAAATCTACTACTTTAGTGACTCATCATCATCAACTAAACACCAAATATTTTTAATAAGAAAAAGAAAGAGCAGATACATATATATATATATATATATATAAATATACCACTTCCTGGGGATATAGAGATCCATATTTTGTCCCTCCTCGTTCTGCATCTTGTTTTAATCTTTCTTTTCTACCACACAACAAACAAAATTTCGCAAAGCTGAAAGGAAAATAATCCAAAAATTAAAAAACATTAACACCTTGACCAACCTTAATTAGAAACAAAGAAGAATAACTCAATTCATTACAATGAAATAAACTGCATATACATTTATGATTAAAACTATAAATTCGTAATATATATTTTAGAAGTAAATTAGGGCAGGAGATAGTACGTACGTACGTACCAGGAGATAGAGAGATTCAGAAGACGACTGGGCAGCTTAAGGTGAAAATGTCTACTTTGGCTGCTTTATATGAGGAAAAGTGGAAAACCCTAGTCTCTGGCTTTTCGGTATAATAAAAAAAATTAATTAAAACGAGTGTAAAAAATATAATAAACCGAAAAGATACCTCGGTTTTAAATTTTTTTTATTAATCTTAATGCTTCATTTCAGTTGTAGTTTATATTATCATACATTAATTTTAACCCAGCTACTAACCAAGTTATGAGATGATGAGATACATAATAGAGAAAAATTTGATTTTAATAATAGAGAAAAACTTTTAATTATTTTTGTCATTGTTTCCAGATCCGGCCCAATTACAGATTCGGTGAGGCGGTTGAGTAGTGGGTCAACATGTCAAACCGATTGCGCCACTCGTTGAACCGGTTTTTTGACTTTAATCAACATTTAATAAAATATATAGAAAATACTCAATTGTATAACAAAATTCATAACAAAATACTTAATTTCTCAACTACGAAATCTCTAAATAAATATATCAAGCTATTATATTATCATAACTAATCACTAAATAAACAAACAAAATATTAAACAACTTCAAATTCAAATTCAAAACTCGAATTCATTGTACCAAAATAACAAAGTAACAAACAAAAATACAAAATAGTCCACAATTAAAAAATTCCAACACATAATTCCAAATCCAAAGTTTTAACAATCCAAAAATAAACACAAACAACAAAGGAAAAAAAACAAAGAAAAAGGGTTACACCAGTTCGCTAGCCGAACCGATCGGTCGGGTCTCCAGGCGAACCAACTAAATTCGTCGGTTCGCTCGCCAAGCTCAACAGCTCGTTTTCTGAGCTGAACCGTGCTGTTAAGGCTAGCGGTTCCCGGTCGAACGGGCCGATATGGGCCGAGTTTCAAAAATGTGGTTTCTATCCTCAACTTCACAAAAGCAAGCTTTGGGTATAATTGCAACAAAAAATTTAAAACTACAGGATAGAAATAGAAAATGACTAAAATCACATTGCAATTTTTCCATACAGTGAGTATTTATTTATTCAAAATGGTTTTTGATTAAACCTTTCCAACAGGCACCCGCCCACTCTCGTTCCCTTCCCGCCAAATCAGAGAGCAGAGAAGAGAAGAATGGAGTTGAGCCTTAGCGGAAATGCGGTGAAGACATTTGCTCGCTCGATCACGTGCCTCGCACGCATCGGCAACGAACTCGTCCTTCAATCCTCTCCTTCTCAGGTTTACTATTACTACTACTGTTAACACAACTCTTTATTCCTTTCGTTCTCTTGTGTGTAAAAAATTAAAACCGCACTTCACAATAAAAATTGCTGTCATGAAATGGATCTACTGCTTATTTGTATGATTCAAACTCATGTTGCTATTATGATTCGTTTTCTTATCGCATTGCCCCGCTCACGTAATTACACCGCAAAAAGAGCTAGGGTTTAACTTCAGGATTTAATTGCACCCCAATATTTAATTAAGAGGAATTGGTTCTAAGGTAATTGAAGCTGTATTTAAGAATATTTCGTGTGGATTTCAAGATGCTGGCGATATATTAGTGAATTGTATGTTTTTCTCTGCTTCCGTTTGGCCAGAGCAGATAGATCGTAACGCGAAAGTTTGTTGAATGTGCCTTCTGCTCTATGTAACTATATAACATCGGAGAGAGTCCACCACTTTTTGATTTTCTCCATTTTCATGTATTGATGGAATTTATCTTAATGGATGTTCTAGTAGTTTATCTTAATGAATTTATCATGCATTTTGGTTGAGCTGGGTACTTTTTTTTTTTTTTGGATGACAGCTCACTCTTCGCACTCTTAATTCGTCGAGGTCTGCCTATCAAACCATTACACTTAAGCCCGACTTCTTTGATGTGTATACGGTATCTGATGCCCAGGTGCAATGTAGCGTGCTTTTGAAGGTTTGCCCTTTTTTCTGAATTGATTAGCTATCTTTCACTTATGGGAATATTGATATTGTGTTGATAGAATAATATAATGTGAGTGTTGGTCTTTGCAGGCCATTTGCTCTGTCATGAGGACGTCGATAGCCAGTATAGACCATTTAAGCATTCATTTGGAGGATTCTGATGCATCTAAAGTGCGGTGGACCTTAGATTGTTTTAATGGTATGAAGTCTTCTTTCTCCATCTTGTATGATTCCTAGTTACTGGACTCCATTTTATTGGAGAAAGAGTTGTTTCCTGAGGAAGGGTCCAGAGTAATTCTGAATAACTAATTTTTTGTTTATTGATTTGTCGAGTGGGAGTCTCTAGGAGTTGACATGTGTCAACTTTCCATATTATAGCCACGGAAAAGGAGAGTGGCACCTTGATCAAACCGAGTTTCTGTATTACTATTTGGTCATAGAAAAATGACCTATTTAATATATGCTACGGCACGACTCAGCCATAGTGACCAGACCCTACAATCATTATTGTGTTTGCACATTAGGAATGATCCTATAGTTTCAGCATTCATTCAACTCTAGGAATATCTATTGTAGCATCTTCCGCGAGTGATATGCTGCTTGTCAGGATAATAGGACAGCATGAGCGCTTGGAAGATGGTACATATGTATTTGGAGATTAATACATGTCCGAGATCCTTTTGGTACTGTCTGTGAACAAGTTAAAACTTCAGAGATTCGTCATTTAATCTTGAACAAAAGATTTGGTTTAGTCACTTATATGAATTTATGTCATCTGAAGCTTTAACCCTTTGTATAATGCATCATGAGGGTTCAAGTATAGTATTCTTCATGCCTAAAAGATGAATCCATAGAATTTGAAAGAAAATCTAAGATATTGTGGATTGTGTTTCCAGAAAAGAAAAAAAGAAGTGTTTGCAGTCCAAATAATAATATACACATGTCCACTGCCTGTCATCTGTTTTAGTGTTAAAGAATTCTGTTATTAAACAGGCATTAGGAAATCCTATTGGATTACTTGCAATGTTGAACCTGATATACAACACCTATCACTCGATCGGAGAAAGCTTCCCAGCAACCTTGTAGTGAAGCCTCGTGATCTTAACAGATTGCTAGCTAATTTTCAAACAAACCTTCAAGAGATTACAGTCATTGCAACACAGCCTCTTGCCATACCTCCTGATGCTGCAGATCAAATTGGAGGAAAAGCTGTTGAACTTAGAAGTTACATAGACCCAACCAAAGGTAAGCTAGTAATCACATGGCTATTGTCTCCAAAAAGCACATTTTTGGCATAAGATTTTGTTCTCTTGATTACAGAAAACGATTCATCGCTACACACTCAACTGTGGATAGATCCTACCGAAGAGTTTGTGCAGTATACTCACATTGGAGATCCTGTAGACGTAACATTTGGAGTGAAGGAGCTGAAGGTGGTGTTACTAACCGCTAGCATGTATACTTTTTCGTGAGGTTTATTAAATGTATGTTATATGTCATGAGTATATTAGCACAAGTCCACGACATACTAAATTTTGTTATTTCCTGATAATGCTGCTCATCATAGCTATGGAGTTAAATAATGTTTTACCATTCAACCTCCATTATTGGCAAATCAATGTCAAGAAGGATTGTATTGCTAATCACTTGTGCGTATCTTTGAGATGCATAATTTTTCGTCACGTGCTTTGCTTTTCAGGCATTTCTTTCGTACTGTGAGGGATGTGAAGTTGATATTCAGTTATATTTTGATAAAGCTGGCGAGTAAGATTCGTTTCCTTCAGTACTCACCTATTTTTGATGATCACATTTCTTACATTCCTTTCATACTTTCTCTTGAGATATCTAAGTTAAAGCTAAAAGTTAAAAAACTCACATAGTTTTGGCTCTTTTGTGCATGTGACAGATGATAACTTCATGTAATCATGCTTACATAGCAGCTGAATGAAAGTTGTGTTAATCAGCTTATTAGAGATTCTAATACTACCACTGTATATTAGAGTTTCTAACTTCAGCACTCTTAGCTTTTCAAATCGACCTTTCAACTAAGCGAGATTCCTCTATTCCTCTATGGTGTGTGTGTGTTGTTGAAAAGTAAATTTGTTTCTTGTAGTTTGGTAAAATTTGGGCCAGGTTTGTTTTGTACTTTTTTTGTATTACAAGAATCTTCATTTGGAAATACAGAAATCTCGGTTTGTTGAAAGGTAGAGTTGAAAAGATAAAGAGTGCAGCCTCTTAGAAGTGGCATGCCTTCTGTGTTACTTCTGAGTCTTGTAAGCTTTTCATATCACTGACAATGCTTTGTTCTTTATTATTGTATAGGTATAGCTTTCTTAGCTGGTCTCTTGTCCTTTTCTTTTCTATTCATACCTAAACTAGGTATTTGAAGTATGTCCGTGGTCGCAGCTGTAGCTGATCTTTACAATAGGAAAGAATACTAGTTATTTGTCAAACTTCCATGCTCTCCTTATACTTGTTTCTGAGCTTCTTAAGAATGGTGTGAGCAAAAGTAGAGAGAAAAGAGCAATAGCCCATTAATTTGAGTTTTGGCGTCATAAATCCTGACAAAGTATCTTCAAAATTGTCCCATATACCAAACTCTGCATTAGTCCCAGGTCTGGGGTAGAGTCATGGCAAGAACAAGTAGGTAGTAAACCAGGAGTTTGCGGTTCTTCTTATTAGTCGATATTGTCCTTAACTTTATTATGAGTCAAAGTGCTCATAAAACAAAGAAAGAGCCATGTATTTTGCATCTCTTAAGTCCTCTTCAACTTAAACTTGTTTCCCGTTTTTCACATTTAATGGATCAGTACGATCTAAGTTATGACATTTTATGTTGTGATTTTAAAATGCAATACCTTCCGATTTTGTTATTGTATGACTGGAGAACAGGCCAATCCTAATGGCACCAAGATTCGGCTTAGATGATGGTTCTAGCTCAACCTTTGATGCAACCCTCGTGCTAGCAACTATGCTTGTATCGCAGCTCAATGGACAAAATTCTGCTGAACCTCCTCCGCCAGAAGCCACTACAGGAGCTCCAGCCCAGCAGGGTTCTAATGTAAATGCTTCTGAGCATCCATCTGATTACACCAGAATTTGGTCTGAACTCTCAGGTAAATCCAGCATATTCTTGAGTGTCTAGTGTACAGGGTATAAGGGTTTTGTGAATATTTCCACGTGCAGGAAGTGCAGCAAAAGATGGTAATGGGGCTGAAACTGGTCAAGCGGCTGCTGAAAGAAATCAAAATACCAATGAGCAGAGAACAATTCAGAGGATAAACGCAATTAATATTTCTAAAAATCAAAATGCAACAAATGTTTCTAAAGATAAAAGTGCAGATGGGTCTGGTGAAAACAAGTATCCTTACAGTATTATTAGTTATAACATTCTTGCCATCAACATGTAAGCCAAGTATGTAGATACTCATAAATCAGAAATTTCTAGGATTGCATAATGTTACTGCTTTAGTGTTTAGTTCTGAACCTGCTCATTTTTTTTTTCATTACCGTGTCCCTAAGAAAAACAAAAAAGTGAGCCAAAAAAAGGGATTATACTATATTGCTTATGGGATAATTTCTCATCAGTTGAATTCTTACTAAGGAGACACATGGACAAAATCTTGTGCACTTACTTTATTAAATGAAGTATGAAACAAAGTTTCTTGAATTTGAGGCTTCTTTATGTACTTAAAACTGCCTATGCTGTAGTATAGAACACAGTTTATGTGTATGAACTTCTTTAAACATGGAATCAATCTGATTAGCTAGATCTAGTTCAAAGTTCAAACTTAAGGTTATGGATGGCCTATCCACATGTCAATATAAGATGTAAGCACGGTAACAGTTTAATGTGCCTATTGGTTCTAAGTATTACATTTTCAGTTTTCTTGACTGTATGCATCAGCTGCCATCACATGGAAACAGATAATCCAGGACAGCATCTAGGTTGGTTTCAATATTTAGGATCTTCTCATCAAGTTTTTCTTCTACTTAACTCAACTATTGTTTTCCTGCAGAAATTAATGGCACTGCTCTCTCACAACGCCATCCAGGCAACTGGGTAGATGACAATGAGGAAGATGATGAAGGAGATGAGAGCGAGTTGTGTGTTCAGTCCACACCACCATATTATGAAAAATGAGCCAATTTTCAGTTTTATCTTTGGATCAGAATGGGCTACAAGTTGTTTCAAGTGTGAGGGTAATTTCCAGTCTCTAAAAGACGCATATCTTAACCTTCAGAGTTGTAGATATATTTACACTTTGCGGTAAGGTAAAACTTGGTTCCCATGGTATGCTAATAACTACTTGCCATTTTTCACCTTATGGATCATACTGAAAATTCGATACGCATGCAAATCATATTCGCAGCTGTTTTTGTCTTAAGATTCGGAAAGTGGCAAAAGGAAAGGTAGGGAATGGGGGTATGCTGGTTGCATTTCCTCAAATTTTCCAGCACATTAAAGGGACTCGGGCACATATTTTGTTGCCTCTAGTTTGTTTGTTTGTTTTTTTGATAAATGCAACCCATTACGATACCCAACAAGAAATACATAAAGAAGGGCGAGGCAATACCTTCAGTGATTACATTGGGGTAAGAGTGTTAGATATCCGGTTAATGAAAATAGAGGTAGGGAAGGCCAGCACGTCAATAATCAAGTCGAAGATAAACAAATGTCAACAAAAAGAGTGGCCTCGGATAAATGCCTGCAAAAGTATACAACCACCTCTAAGATTGGACCTTTTTTTGCTGGTCCAGTAACCACAAGTTTTCAAAATCCACGGATAAAATGAGAAATGATCGACATTTTGGAAACCTGGTGGTGGGATTTTTGAGTTTGTCCATTAATGTTTTACTTGTAGTCATCCTACTGTACTGACATGGATTGAGAAATGCATAATGCCCAGTGTCACAAGCAACATTAGCAAGTCCATCTGCAACTCCTCACTAGATTGTTGCCTCTGATTCTTTGTTAATGAACTTAATGGGGGTAGGGCAGTTGAGGAAGCAGGCCCCAAGTTGCCACTACCACTTCTTCCTGTGTCCCTTTGCCCTCCAAGCCTGGCCCAGTCATTTGGTTAGCATCATCCACTATTTGTAAAATATATTCTGTTACTACTAACACACTATAATGTTCATGTTTGATTTTGAGAGAACGAGAAATGAATGAAACTTGATACAGAATCATGTAAGTGAGGTTTTCAAGCTACAGTCCTGCAATATCACTTTTTGGTCACTTTTACGGTTTTACCTATGCATTTCACAACCAGATGTAATATGCAGATTGTGATGTCTCTTGTCGAAATCAAGAAATCATTTGTTATATTTTAAATTTCTTCGTACTGACGCCAGTTATAACATAATTCATCTTACCAGACTTGCTGATGAGAAGCTGTTCAACGTGATTTGATTCCTCAGCAGGCTTGGGAATTTGTGGATACTTGCAAGTTTTTATTAGGAAGAATGAGAACTTGTACTTCGAAGACTTTGTGTAAGTTAATGATGTTATGCTTAATTTTTAGTAAGACCTTTCTAGCTTGTTTTATGGATCAATTTATCCTGGCTAGATCAGCCAATAGAATATGCTTAAAAGCAAATATGTGATCCGTTAAATCTGTTTTGCTTAATGTATATGAATATGTTTGTGACCCTAGAGATGAAGAATCATCGTGGGTTTTGGGTGTCTCTAAACTTCAAATTTCATTTGATGTAGAAATATGCAAAAAAAGATGTCCGAAGTTATATTCTGCAACTACTGAATTTGGGTCGATTATGTGTATTATCGTCTCGTGCTTTGCTTTCTATTGAATATTTGAAAATCTGTTTCTTCTCTTCTTGGAGGGAGTTTTGGTTATTTTCCCATGTGTAATAAGCATTGCAACTTTTCTAATACTAGAGTATCATTAAATTATGATGTCTCTCAGAAAGTGTAACGGGTGTTTTGGAATTCATCTGCAACTTAATTGATGTTTTGCGGGTTATTGTGGAATGGTAGCAAGTAGCATTTGAGGACTCATATCATAATTTTCGGTATGTTATTTAATCAAACTATATATATAATAAAATTATGATGTCATGAGATGAACTATGGAGACGAATTTTCTAAAAGTATATACTGACTTATGTGCTTCTTTTTAATTCTATTCTAATCAACCTGTCATTCGAGAACCGGAACCTACTGAACTTGTTGCAAGGCTTTTATTTTATGACTACATTGGCTGTTCATTGCTGCATTTGTAAAGTTCTTTCAATGACTACCGAGATTGACTGAGAAATAAAAAAAAACGCGGATGCTTTTAGGTTCTTCACCAACCAAATTTATGTGTGGAATCTTCGATCACTGTTTATGCCATACGAATGAATACTTATATATTCAATAAGACGGCACCTTACGCGTTGGATTCGTTCATTACATGCTCACTCAATGCAAGAGATATGTTGTATCATAAATTATTTGGGAACAAATGTTTGTGTGCTGTACTTGCAAAATTCATGACCACCCTAAATTTCAGGGGTTCCTCAATTTCGATTCTAGAAAGCTATTTAAAATAATATTAGAAGCAAATCAATTATTGAGTTGAAATTAATGTTGGGCTAAAATAAATGTAAAAGTCTAAACAACATATTACTAAGATGTTTCAACATTAAACTTCGTTTGGCCACGTAACAAGTTTGATAATTACTCTTTGCTTTTGATGCCTAAAACAAGATTCCTTTTGGTATTATATTAAAGAAAATGAAATAGAATGTCTTTCATATAATATTATGAAACAATGATGACTAAGAGGAATCAGGTGACACAGACCACTCTTTTCGTTATATGCGAGGAATTGCAACTTCTTTATTATAAGACAGACAATAAATATTGCGATAAACAAATAAAGTTGTGCCGTTTTTTTCTTTTAAAAGCTAGAAAAAGAAAGAAAAATGAATAGATAATGGATTAGGAAAGAAAGAAATAAGTGAATAAAAATTAGTAGGGTGGGGAATATTTGACAAGTCATGATCGGCAGCACATGCAGGCTGGCAGTAGAGAGAAAAGGTATAGCGTAAAATAGAGTGGTGCGGCTATACTATATGCCATTGCTATGGAACGCGCAATCACCGAATTTTGTTTAATCTGTGAATTGGGGTGGGGTCGGCCTAACGCGGACGACGGCTATATGTAATGTGGTTTTGTTAATATTATACTACTTTTTTTATAACTTAATATTAGTTACTTTGGATAATACCCCGCGAAAAATATTTTAATTTCAAATACAAACCTATGTCTCAACCACTTGAACAAACATTTTACTATTTGTTGTAAGAATCAAAAGAAAAAATTATTGTGAGAAAAAGAAACGCCACACAACTCGCTTATAAAATCAATAACAAACTTATGATCTTTCGTGGAACTCGGATGCGGAAAATTCATTTCTTACTATTTACATATGTAACGTGCTCTGAACGCATTGAAATGCGAAATGCTTGGCTTGGTTAAAATACTAAAATTTACTTTTTAGTCGCAACAAAATAAAAATTTAGACAATAATATACAAAACTTGAAAAATAAAACTCTAAGAGAAATGGGGGTCTAACCCAGTTGTGAGCTTGTTGGGGTGGGTGGGTGGATTGGGGATAAGGAGAGTAGTGTGTGCTTAGATTGGATACTTGCAAGGTCTACATTCTTAATACACATTTCAGTAGCGTTGTGCAAAAAAAAAAATCGAATCGATCGAATCGGGTGAAAATCGATCGAATGATCCGATTCAAAAATCGAATTGAATATTTGATCCGACTTTTGATTTTTGCCTTAGGATCGAACCCCTATTTGATTTGATCTTCGATTTCAGAGGTTAAGAATCGGATCGAATCGAATACTCATCTTATTTTTTAAAAATAAATAAATATATAATAGTATATATTAATATTATATATTTATATATAATGCTAATAAATGCTACTATTATGACTTGAAGTTTAACAACTTAGAGTTATAATACTTTTGTATCTAGTACATATGTACAATCTTGAATTGTAACATACTAATTACTAGCACTAACTATGACTTGTCTTTCTTTTGGGATTTCTATTTGAACATTGGGTTAGTATTTTGTAAGGAGAAATCCACTAATGCATCTTAATTTATTTTAAATTGTCATTGTATTCAAGTTTATTTAAGTTTTCTTTAATTTTAGATGCAAAATAATCAATCATATATGTTTGTTCCATTGATATTAAAATAAATAAGAAAAGAATAAAAAGGGATCGAAATTCGAATCGAATCGGATCAAAATCGAATGATTTTGGATCGAATTGGATCGTTTTAAATTGATTTAATTTCGATCCTCATTTCTCCAGGATCGAAATCGACTACCAACCTCGATTCGATCCGATCTAATCCAAATGCACAGCCCTACCTTTTAGCGAGGATATTTTAATCTACTTATTTATGTTATTTTGTATGTCATCAAATGCGATGATGGCACGAGTCATGAATTTTAATACATGAGAAAAATGGTTATACACGTAGGGCAAATGATAGGGTGTTCATAAACCGGTCCACTCGACCGACCCGCTAAACTTGACCCGCTCAATCTACCACGCGTGCATGTTCTTATTGTTATTATTTTTTCTTTTTTACTTTTGTTGTGGTTGGAAATGATGAAAACTTGCCCTTGAGTGGGTGAGTTGTGGGTTGAGCCGTACATCCGGCCGCCTATCCGCTTATTCGCATATAAAAAAAATTAAAAAATCTTAATTTAATAACGCTAAAAAAAAGTCTTAATTTAAGACTTTTATTTTGTGATTTGATGTATAACATGACCTACTAACTCACTCGTCAATCCACCCATACCCGCCGCCTAAGTCGCAACTCGCATGGTCTTAAAAATAAATCCACTCGCACAAGTGAGAAAGTTGGTAACCCGCAAGTGTTGGGTATGGAGTCTTTTTCGACGACAACCCGTTAAAACTCGACCGCGAACACCCCGAGCAAATGATCACATGACACAAAAAAGTGCTAAGAGAACACATTGTGCCTAACCCTTAAGTAAGGCTCGAGACTTAAGTTGATTTTGAAAATCGTCATTTTTTAAATTTTGAAAGTGACATGTCACTTAGGTACCTGATAGATTTAACTCAGAGCAACGTGAGAAATAACATGTATTTTGAACTAAATACCTATGTGATAATATAACTCAAAGAAAAAAAATTATAACTGAATTATAATGCATAGATACTGACACGAAAATATGATTTTTTTCGAACAAATTTCTACTATATGTGTGCTAATCCGCTAATACAACACAACACAACTTAACACAAATGCCTTGATTTTTGAATTGTTTGTGTATCATAAGAAACGACAAATATCCAGAACAAAATATAGTATCGTCTACATTTTGCGTCAATATAAAAGTATGAAGTTGAATACGATAATTGGAATATATAAATATAAAGGTACAAAGTAAGAGCTTATATTGTACTCATAATTACTTTACCTTACTCTCTCAACGGTCGAAATTGCATCCTGGCATGCCCTCATAATCGCCCAACGTGTCCTCACACCACTTAATAATTAAATTGACAATAAAGAAAATTATTAAACAAAAATAAATTAAGCCAAGAAAGAAAAACTGAAAAAGAGAAAGTAGCAGTGTGGACCCACCCTATTTATGTGAAATTAAACAAACCTAACTTTTGTTATCATGAAAAACACGAATTCGTAGAGATCTTCCTTCCTAAAATAACGTGATCGCGCCGTCCAGCTATACCACCAATTTCCGATGACGGAATCGGAGACACTGTCTCCAGATCCACCCCCTAATCCGCTAATGGAGATCGATTCATCTCAATCAACGCCGGCGGAAAGCGACAAAATCACAACTAAGAGACAACGGCAGGAATATGTTTTCAATTCCAAACAATCAGTGAACCACTCGCAGTCCATCCCGACTGCAAAAGTGACGTTCCCGAGAATGTCGTATGCGGATAAGGTGAAACCAAGAGATGTGTTTGTGGCTGATCTCAAGAAAAAGAAAATCCAGGGCAGAGCTAAGGTTCTACCCCCTTCGGGCTCGAAACTCTACAAAACTATCGAAATAGCAGGGGAACTTGAGGAATCGATCGCTGCAAAATGGAGTAACACAGTCCTCATCAAAGTCATGGGACGTCCATGGTTTTATCCGAACTTGGTCAATAAACTAAGTATCATGTGGCAACTAACGTCGGGTAGTGACCTCGTCGATGTTGGAAAGGGTTGGTACTGTTTAAAGGGGATATCGACGGCACAAAGAGAAACTATTCTTACCCAAGGACCGTGGCAGATCGCGGGGAGCTTCCTCGCCATACGTACCTGGTCCGCAGAATTTGATCAGAACGATGAAAGAGTGGATTTTGCGATAACATGGGCGCGTATTCTGAATCTGCCACTACACTTGTTTGAGGAGGAGGTACTTATACCGTTAGCAAGTGCGATAGGAGAGCCTATTAAAATTGACGGAAACACGTACACCGCATCGAGAGGCAAATATGCGAGAGTATGTGTTCAAGTGGCGACGAATGTTCCTCTTGAGCGAGCAGTATACATTGGAGAGAAATTGTACCAAATCCAATATGAAAACCTCTCTAATATATGCTACTCGTGCGGCAGAATAGGCCATGCTAGTTCGAGGTGCAAGGAAAACACTCCGGAAAAAGAGACAAGCACGGAACCGGATAGGATGGACACAACGGAACATACTCCAGTTGAAAAAGTGGACCCTAAGGCATGGCTGGTGGAGGTCGCCAAAAATCAAGAATATGGAGAATGGATGCAAGTAGAGAAGAAGAAAACCTGGGGAAGGAACGACAACTTAAAAGAGCAGCCTACCTATCCGAAAGAGGGGAAAAAAGGGTCAACCGCCTCAGGTAATAAAAGAAACGCAGCCCAGCCGTTAGTATTACTTAAAAAAGGGAATGAGGAGAACATCCCAAGTAAGGAAACTAACAAAGAGCAGAATCCCACTACAATGGAAATTCCTCCTCCAAGACCAACCACACAAGTCAAGCGCTCGTATAAAGGAAAGAATAAATTATCCACGAAAGGAAAGTCAAGTAGTGGCACGATATATAATTCCTTTACGGCATTGTCGAACAATTCTGAAGAGGAAACTGAATCTTCAGAACGTTCAAAGGTGACAGGGAGCAAGGACAACACGCAACTTGGGAAGAATGGCAGCGAATGCGCTCCCCGAACAGCCGGAGATTCAAACAAGAACTCAAAAATTCACAGGCCCCTCTCTGATATCACCAATAGAGACACGAACAGTTCTTGTAACCGAGACATCACCATTGATATGGGAACTCGAGACTATGATACGTGCGATTGGGATAGAGGAACCGATAAGAACTTACCACCAAAACTTCGAGTTGAGCAATTGGGAAAGAGCGCGCCAGATTTTTTGTGCGCAAGAGCTAGCGAAACAGATGATCTTAACGAAATTGGGGAGGAACATTGATGATCCCCTCCTACTTCACCATCTAACGCGTGATAAGATGAAGATCATCTCATGGAACTGCCAAGGAGCCGGGGGCTTGGAGTTTAGAATGAATTTTCGGGAATTAATCCGGGTCCATAGACCCGATGTTGTCTTTCTTTTCGAGACTAGAGTATCTGAAGAACGTGCAGTGGAGATTGCACCAAATCTGGGATTTACTAATGTTTGCATTGCGCCAACGGATGGGATGGACGGTGGAATTTGGATGCTCTGGGACTCGGATAATATTGAGGTGGTGATTAAGGACTCGGCGGAACAAGATATCCAGGCACTTATTGGACCTAAGAAACAAACAAAGTGGTGGATTTCTGGAATCTACGCAAAACCTTACGCGGACGCAAAGGCGAGGATTTTCAGCAAATTGGAGACTTTATCGAAAAATATTGATATTCCTTGGCTGATATGCGGAGATTTTAATGAAATAGCAGCATCTAATGAGAAAACGGGAGGGAATCCTAATGTCGCAAATAGATGCTATGCGTTTCAAAAATGGATCAATGCGTGGGGGATGCAAGACCTCGGATTCCAAGGGCCGGAATTCACATGGGTAAACAAAAGAGGAGGAGATGCCACTATTCGGGAGCGCATCGATCGGGCATTGGCAAATACAAAATGGGTCGACCTTTACCCCAAGAATGTCGTCATGCACCTCCCCCGCACACATGGAGACCACCATCCTATCTTGACGTGGTGCGAAGGGGCTACCAATATACATACGCCGCGACCATTCCGGTTCGAGGACATGTGGTATAAACACCCCGAATGTGAGAATATGATGAAAACGGTTTGGAGAGACGCCCCGGATCTGCTCGAGGCCATTAAATCAGTCCCTCAAGTGATGAAACCATGGAATCAACAGAAATTCGGCAATATTTTCAAGCAAAAACGACGGGTGCTCAAAAGAATTGAAGGGGCGCAAAAAGAGATTGCTAGAAGGCCGAACACCTACCTATTGAATTTAGAGAGGGAGCTACTTGAGGAGTACGGGGAAATTCTGAAAAAAGAGGAAACATTCTGGAAACAAAAGTCACGCATAAAGTGGCTAGAAGAAGGAGATCGAAATACAAAGTTTTTCCACCGGTCCACTATCGCGAGAAGGAAAAGAAACTCCATCGACACGTTAAACATTGATGACGTTTGGGTGGAAGATCAAATAATTCTCCAGAACCATGCAAAGAGTTTTTTCCATAAACTCTTCTCGGGAACGAGCGCGCATACTCCAGCCCTCGAATTTTCACGTTTTCAGCTGCGATTAAAAGATGAGGCAAGGGCTGAATTGGGCAGAGAAATGACGAGGGAAGAACTGAAATCTACTGTTTGGGCGACGCATCCATCTAAGGCCCCGGGACCGGACGGTTTGCAAGGGAAAGTCTATCAAAAATTCTGGACGTGGATTAACGAATCGCTCTTTGATTTTGTGAGAGGCGCATTCGAGAACGGGAATTTTGCTCCAGAGGTTTGTGAAGCTTTCCTTTGCTTAATTCCCAAGATCCCAACCCCTACAATGATCTCCCAATTTAGACCTATCTCCTTGTGCAACGTAACGTACAAACTTATCACAAAAAGTATCACGTTACGCCTCAAAGAGATGATGCCGGATTTGATCGCACCAACCCAATCGAGCTTTATCAAAGGGCGGGGAACTCATGATAATATTATGGTGGTTCAAGAAATACTCCATTCTCTCCGGAATAAAAAGAAAAACAAAGTTGGATGCATGCTTCTCAAACTTGATTTGGAGAAAGCATACGATAAAATAAGTTGGAGTTTTCTCGAAGAGACACTTAATGCCTTTCATTTCCCACGAAACATCATACGACTTATTATGTTTTGTGTGACGAATGCGTCTACCCGTATTCTTTGGAACGGCACCCCCTTGGAACCATTCAAACATGGTTGTGGTCTTAGACAAGGCGATCCATTGTCCCCGTACCTTTTTGTGCTTTGCATTGAGCGACTTGCTTATCTAATTCTTGAAAAAGTGGAAACTAAAAAGTGGGAACCACTTGTACCCTGCCGTGGAGGGCCAAAGCTATCTCACCTTTTTTTCGCCGACGACTTAATACTCATGGGAAAGGCGACTCTTCAAACGGCCGAGTGCATTAAAAGAACACTCGATTCCTTTTGTGCATCGTCGGGGCTGAGCCTTAGCGCGCCAAAGTCTAAAATATTTTTCTCTAAGGCGAGTGGAGGACCTTTGAAGCGTCGGATCTGCTCCTTGCTTGGTTTCGCGCAAACGTTAAATATGGGGAAATATCTTGGCGCACAACTTTTCCATGGGCGAATGAAGAACGACGATTTTGCGGGAATATTTGACAAACTCCAGGCCAGATTTGGGAGTTGGAAAGGGCAAACTCTCTCGTTAGCGGGTCGCGCTACGCTGATCCAATCTGTTACAACGGCGGTGCCTTTACACGTGATGCAGTCGTGTTGGTTACCGGAAAAGGTGTGTCAAAGGATGGACCAACTCAATCGACAATTTCTTTGGTCTACTGATCCATCTCATAAAAAGTTGCACCTTGTCGGCTGGAAAAAAGTGACACGAGAAAAGAAAGATGGGGGACTGAATATACGCCTTGCGCGATGTAATAATCAGGCTATGTTATCGAAACATTGCTGGAATTTGTTGATGAACAGCAAAGGCTTATGGGCAGAAATTGTCATGGCAAAATACTTAAAAGATGCGCGTATTATGGAGTATAAAGCCAAGCCGTGCGACAGTGTGACGTGGAAGGGAATCATTCGGTGCATGCAACTAATAAAACCGTGGCTGCGTTGGAAAATTGGAAGGGGGGATAGGATTTTATTTTGGTTGGACAATTGGCGCGGATCAGGAAGACTTTGCGAGAGTGTCAATGATATTGCTGCGGCTGATTTGCAGATCACATTGAGAGAAGTAATTGATGAAGAGGGCAACTGGAACTTTGAGAACTTACAAACGCCGCTCAACACGAGTTGGACCAGCCTTCTAGGCACGAACCCACCGCTGCTCAACGACAATGAAGACCGGATTTTGTGGAATGCTTCAGCTGATGGAATTTTCTCCTGTAGCAGCGCATATAAGGTAGTTTTCGGGCAGCACACTGGAACTAATAATTCGGGTACAAGAATACGATGGATCTGGAAAATCCCGTGTAGCAACAAAATTAGGTACTTCATCTGGCTGGTGATCCAGAACCGCTTGGCTACAAATCAACTCCGCAAGACTATAACTATCACAGACAATGCGACTTGCGAAAGCTGCAAATTTCCAGTTGAATCAACATTACATATATTGAGATACTGTACCATGGCGACTAGAGTTTGGCGTACCCTTCTTGGACGCGATGAACTACAAGTATTCAATAATGTTGAGGACAAATATTGGTTGAAAAGAAACTTGTTGTTCTTAGGGAATGTGTGTAAAATCATACCTAACACATCTTGGAATGTGATTTTCGCAGCAAGCCTTTGGATTATTTGGAAGAAGAGAAACGAGAAAATCTTTAAAGGAAAGTCTGATCGGCTGCAAGACGTGATAGGCGAAATCAAACAGCTTAGTGTGGAGATGGCGTGTGCTAACGGGAAGGAAAATAGCAAAACCAGGAGAGGAACTTGGGAAAAGCCAAAGAAAGGGTGGGTTAAATTAAATACCGACGGTAGCGTGAAGGTCAACACGAACACGGGTTCAATTGGAGGAGTGTTAAGAGATGAACATGGGACTTGGCTTTGGGGCTTCAATGCGCGGGTAAACTGTTATACTGTTCTTGAAGCGGAAATAGCAGCCATTGTGCAAGGTCTCAAGATCGCTTGGGAGCAAAGAGTTCCAAAGATAATCATCGAGACGGATTCGCAAGATGCGTTCCATGCCCTGACAGGAGGTAATAGTACGAACCTGAACCTACAAAAGGAGATTGAAGAAGGTAAAATCCTTCTTCACAAACCGTGGCAACACGAGTTCGTTTGGATCCCACGTGAGAAAAATAGGGTCGCCGACGCTATTGCAAAAACATCATGCACAAAGGAGGACGGAATTCGCTTTATGCCTTCCCTCCCCCGGGAATTTACTTCAATTGTTTCGAATGATGTAGCCTAAGGGCGCTTGTTTTCCCTTTAGTAGCAAAAAAAAAAAAAAAAAAAAAAAACTTTTGTTATCATGGCATCCATTATTTTTTTTTCTGATAAAGTCATAGCATCCATTATTATTTGTAACATTCACAATTTATTTAAATAATAAATAATATATATATATATATTACCACAATTCAATCCCCATTCCTCATTTCTATTTCCAGTTTGCTGTTCTCCTAGAGAGAGAAACAAAGCAAGAGAAACAGATTTCCCCTTTTCTCGATTCCATCAATTCAGAGTTCAGAATAAAGCTCATCATCATCATCAGCATGGCAGGAAGCTCGAAAGTAGTAATACTACTGGCAGCACTCTTCCTACTCTCCTCTCTCCTACTCGCACACGTGTCCGCCGCCGGAGATTTCGACGCCGGTTGGATGATGCCGGCGGTCAGATCCGGATGCAGAGGAACCGTCGCGGAGTGTATGGCTAACGCCGACGAGGAATTCGAGCTGGATTCGGAATCCAGCCGGCGCATCTTAGCACAGCGCCGCTACATCAGCTACGGTGCGCTGCAGAGCAACCGAGTGCCGTGCTCACGCCGCGGCGCGTCGTACTACAACTGCCGACCTGGCGCACAGGCGAATCCGTACTCTCGCGGTTGCACCGCAATTACTCGTTGCAGGAGTTGAAACTTGAAAGTAAAAACGCCGTCGTTTAAAAACTCGTTATTGTGTAATCTGTTTCTTCTACTGTTGATTTTTATTTTTTGGTATACGAGAATATTTTATTAAAATATATATACTGTGTCTCTGTTTTATATAAATTGTTTGTTATTACTATTTTGCTGTGCCACTCTGGTGTTGGTGTTGGTGTCACTGTTAATTAATTAAATATATATATATACACGATTCTTGTGAATAATAATATCTGATTTTCATGGATTTGTGTGTAATTTCTGGTTTGATTTCTGCATCCATAGTCATTTTGTCGTTATTGGTTGTGGCGTTAGGAATTTTGGACTGGCAATATGAATTCTTTAAAGGTGAAAGAGAAGATAACAGCTAAACTACAGCTGGATTGGGGGGGACAGGTTGTTAAATTATCAAGTGCTGTTGGTTCGTACAGCTGGTGGGTATATTGTTATGGATTTGTACCCCACGCTTTTACGAAGCTGAAACATTATTATTATTAGTATATTATTAAAAGTTTCAATTTATTCTGTGTTTTCATTGTATTAAATAATAATTAAAGATTTTGTTCATTTGTGTTTTATGGCATTTGTGAATTTTATGATGTGAATGCGCGTCTTTGTTTGAATAATGGACCTTTAAATTTGGCTTTTTGTAAAAGCAAAAGTTGGGAGAAGAATATGATGTAAAGAAAGGAGGCATAAAAAAAGGTAGAATAAGAAAGGATGGAAATTAATCATGGTATTATTAAGATTAAGGCTGAAGTTTCATGCGATTGACTAAGTTTCTGTTGGTGAAAAGTAAAGTATTATTCTGGTTCTCATTTTGTCAATTTGGTCATTCTTGGAATTTTAACAACTATTACACAGTTTCACTAGGCAGTTTTATTGAAGACTGATTCAAGATAATACATTTTTTTTTTTGGGCAAGAATTCAAGATAATACATTAATACTTACATAAGTTTAGAAAGCTAAAGTAAGTTACCATTACATGGTGAAATTAGGTACCCCTTAGAAAGTAATTCAAACGTAAGTGATTGCCTTCGTTTGTCAGTTGTCACGTACTACTTAACCGCCTTTTTATCTGAGTTTTGTCCTTTAATTTGTGAATTATGAGAATCCAAAGAACAATTGTTTCATTCAAGTGTTTGCTCTAGCTTATGAAATTAGTTTCTTTCATGTTTTTGCTTATAATTACTTAAAAGTAAAAAAATTTAATTCGGGTTTTTGCTATTAAAGTATCAATTGCTTGAATGTAAAAAACGTGTAATGTTTGTGAAGTACCTCCGATCCTGTGTTTTATTAGACAAGTAAAACTATCAATCGGTGATGCAGATTCTTTTAAATTGTATAATAGCATTTGCAAACATCTTCTAACTAATCAGTTGGCAAGATGCAAAACAGTTGAAAATAATAGTAGAGTTCCCACTAAAAAGGTTAAGTAATTACTAGTAAAGTAGCACCTCCATTTGGTTTTTGTAGTTAAATCTGGCATGTATTTACCTTTGACGCGGCTAGTAAATTTAGAATTAGCCACATTAAAGTACCTTGGAGTTTATATTTGTTTAAGGACATTTTTTCTCCATAATGTTAAATCGATTCACTTATACGATCAATCAATTGGATAATTTAGATGTTTGGGGACAGAAAAGATAGGCGTAGCTACCATGTCATTATTAGAGATTTTCCAGCTTTATCCAACAATTCAAAACACATGAAAAGAAAAGAACCTTATATGTGATAAACCAAATCAAAAGGAAGATCTTTGCCTATATGTAAATTATAGCATCTTATTAAGAGCTCATGAGTTCCGTACTTCCATTACACCATTTTAGAGCAGATGTTAGGAAATATAGCAAAAAGTCTGAATTTTAGTGACGGGTCAATTTTTTCAATCTGAGAACATATTACAAAGAAGTCTTACAATCTAGATTAAGAAAAATCCAGTTCATCAATTGCCACGTTTGTCAGTCATGCATGCCTTGAGAACCTATTAGCATGTAATGGAAGACCTAATTAAGGGACAAATGCACGATATCTAGACATTGTCAGATAATACATCATGCATTGCAAACTATTGTTGTTTGTTAAAGCACGTATAGTAGTTCTTTTTCATGATACAAAAGATAATCTCAATATTCCACCTATTATACACTTGTACAAAATTACGTTGATTTTTCATAGTAATCTCGTTTTTAATAAAGTTAACTATTTTTCACCATAATACTGGAAGTGGAGAGCAATATTTATATTTTATAGAGAGTTACATAGTAAAATTGTACAAGAAACACTAATTGGCTAATTGCGAAGAGATGGAGATGGGCTATCAACCTAGAAGTGAGTGGGAACTGAAATGTGATTATATTTGATAATTGCCGTGACCACTAGGGGCATTTAAGCTGCATAATATCAACATCAAAAGTAGATGAAGATGTGTACACGCATTATTATATTTGTGATACATAATTTTTAGCCTGAATTAATTGGCACGGCCGGGCTTTTATTAGTGGTATTAAAGAGTTTCACATGTCTTCCATGATACCACTAATCATGATTTGAAGCACTACATAAGTCACGAATCCTTAACCAAATGTCCACCACTCAGTTTTTTCTGCAAACATGCGCAACTGCACAGATACAGATACAGTTATTTATAATCTATAATCCTACCACTTTTTTTCAGTCCCAGTTACACGCCCAACGAGATGTTGGTTAGTAACTATTAAGATTTAACTAGTATTTTAAATAAGCTTCCGATGGACGAATTACACCTTTTTAGCTTAACACAATTTATATTTGTATATTATATTAGATGATTGTTTTTAATTTATAGTACGTTGATACGTATGTTAGCTATTTGTATTATATTTAGTTTCCTTTGCATCATAGGTTTTCGTATATAGCCTTGTAACATGTTCTTTATGTATTTTTCTCTGTGTAATGATTTACTCATTCATCCACTATTGAAATCCTTACAAATTAATCCCAATAAATTAAATCACTCAGGAATCATTTTGAGTGAATAAAAAGTGAAATATTAAATTTATTATTGAGATGGATTCTGTATAGCACGAATAGGAAGAGAAAAAGGGATCGCCTCATTGAAAAGTGTGAGCTAGTCACCAATAAATTGCACTCTTACCACAAGATCAATTTGTGTCATAAGAGTCTTTGAAAAGAGAGTATGACCTATATATGGATCTTTGAATTATGATCCAAAAGTCTACGTGTGAGCTAAAGACCAACCACCTCGGCTGCGAATTTGGATTTGGGCTTGCTCCAAATTTTTAATGTATTAATATGTAAAAATTAATTCTTTCAATGCGAATGTAAGAGTATATTGATGCATGTGTGGCATAAACATTTGAAGACGAAAGTGTGTGGCACATGGAAATGAAAGATAAATTTTAAAAAGATATACCAAAACATATGTGGCAACATTTTGCTGGTACAAATGACCACTACAAGAAAACACTCATATAGATAGTAAGAGGTGGAGACGAAAACTTGTTGTCTAAGATGGAGGAGAAATATTATGTATCTAATGGGGTGGAGGCTGGTTTGTTGGTATCTGTGAGTGTTATAGAGCAAAATTGGACTCTCTTTATTCAGAGACCGACTTCTTGTCTCTAAGCATTATAACAGCAAGCATTTTATCGGTATCTGGTTGATATATATATATATATATATATATATATAAGCCAAATAACATTTAAAGGATTCACATTTCAGAAATAACACTTGTGCAAGTACAAACTCAATGAAAAGTTAACAAAAGGCTCAATAATTACCTTTTAAACAACTGAGTTCTGTTAATAAACTAGTGAAAACATGAAATAATTTTTCCTTCCAGAATTTGATATTTTTATGTATCACTTCATAAACAAATATGTATAAAATCATGATCATTTATAATAGAGTGGAATGATAAACAAAACAAAAAATACTAAAGGCAGTATCATCATTCATCACTAAAGGCAGAACTATGAAATACACTAATTTCATTTGAATAAGTATCTTTTTACACAAATCCTAAACAAATCTAATTTCAAAACTTTATCACCAGCTCATAGCAGTTCGTTCAAAAACCAAGACTTTTCGCATGTTTCAGAGAGTTCATACCAAACTCTAAATCTATGATGCATACAACACACACACACACACACACAACACAAATACAATACTAACCATTCATACATTGTCACACAATTGTGATTAACTTTAATACTACCAATTCATATAGTATTCTGCCCAAAATACACATATAACAAAAACACAAATTAAAGCACGATTAACCATCCATACACTATCACCACACAGTTGTGATTAATTTCAATAATATAGCCAATTTACATAGTATTCTGCTCAAAATGTGTTGCCAATGAACCAACATACTTCGACCGAAAAAACAGAATGTTGTGACTTAATTTGCAGCCAAAAATAGCAGACAAACACCTGCTTGCTAATTCCAATCGAACTAATAAGCATGTTGGCCATTCAACAAGAATACTACGAATCATGATAATACATCCTAGACATGATTTATATGTCTTGGCAACTAGTACCACCACCAACAAACCTCAAGGCAGTGACATTATAACAAAAAAGAAAGAAATGACAGTTCTTTCATACTTCACTTCTTTCCAAAAGAGCCCTACATAAGACGTGAATACAAAGTTAGCCTAACTTTAGGGTTTTGGTGAAGATGGGCTATATACACCTTAAGAGTAGGCATCAATAGTATCAAAATTACAACATCCACTCCACAAATAAACCATTTAAAAGAGTGTAAGTTACCTTTGATATGAGTCGCATTTCTGCTACTAGAGCTGGTAATCAAAATCCCCTGAGCTCACATGACGGTGCGGGTCTTCCACGAATGGTGGGACAACGTAGACATCATCGTGTTGGCTGACTAGTCTGGGTCGTGTCACCAGATGACGTAGTCGGGGCAACAAATAGCTCATTGGTCGTGTTCTGAGTCGATTGTGGGTTCAGAAGGTTGGGAGGCATAGTGAACCCTATTTTCTGGGCCATAAATTCACAAATAACTGCCTGTCGAGCTAAGGCAGCCTCCTGAGACGCGATTCGCGCATTGGATGCAGCTAGTTCCTCTACTTGTTTCTCAAGTTGTTTTTGCTGCTCTTTAACCGCCATGCTTGTTGCACCCTTGTCTACATACTTTCTCTTCTTACGACAATTGAACCCTACAAGCTCTGGATTGCCGTGGATTGCAAACCCGGGCACGTAATTCTTTTTCGCTCCTTTAACTGCTTTTAGCCACTATGCCAAGTTAATTGGTTCCCAAAGGCTCATATCCTCTCTGATGGTGCGTCGACACTCTTCAATGTATGATACCTATTAAAACATAAAAAAAAATTAGTAGCGATGATATTACTTTAAAAAAAATAAACCATTTCTAATATACTTACAAATACATCATGACACCATTTGTTGGCCCACATCCAACTCCCATCTGTTTGTTTTTTACAGTGTGTTTTCAACCACACTTCATGTTGCGGAATAAGTGTGGGGTCTATATTTCCCCTCTCATTTGCCTGATAAGTAAAATCAGCAATCGACTTTAGTATATATCAACATCTAACAAATTTGCAATAAACCAACAAAAACTTACCATCCGTTCCCTCCACGCGCTTGAGCTAATTGACCCGCCTACATAGTTGTTTCATTTTAAAATTTTCGTTCAATCTTAGAGGCCGATTATTCAGTCTCCAAGCATATTTAATTTTTCACGAAATTTGTGGCGGTAATATTGTTACCGCCACTTTTTTTAATTAATTCGGATTATATATGGAGGGCGAGAAATCAGTGTCTACATTGCACATTATTTTATTTTATATATGCATGCATACAAGAGTTTTGGAAACCGATTTATCTCTCTCTGATGTTTGTAGAGACCGCTAGGTTTACATCCAGTTAGCTGCTATTTTTTTGGTATCTAGAGTCAATCCGGATACCAGTTTATTAGTGTCTAGCTGGAGTGAATTTTTTTAGTCTCTAAATCAGTCAGCTACAGAGGCTATGGATTCGGAATGGAGATACCAATAATTCAATCCATGAATTAAGATTAGAGATCAGTTTTCCCTTTTTAGAGAGCCAATTCAAACAATCTAAATGGGTGTATTCTTGTAGTGGACACTACCAATGGAAATGGTGAAGATCCTAAAATATGTTTGAATCATATAAGTTTGATATTTTTTCCAACAAAATATATTCGTAGTTGGATGGGAATGCTACATGTCCTCTCGAAAAATTAAAAGACCAACCACCATCCTTAGCTGTGGATTTGGATTTTGGGCTTGCTCCAAAATTTTAATGTATTAAAATTTAGAAGTTAATTAAATTCTTTCTTTCAATGCAAATGCGCGAGTACATTTGATGCATGATGCATGCGTGACATAAACGTTTGAAGGTGAAAGTGTGTGTCACATGGAAAAGAAAGATAATTTTTGAAAAGATATACCAAAGCATATTTGGCAACAGATAAAAGGTTAAAAAAATCCTAAAATGTGTTTGAATCATATATGTGTGTGTGGGTGTGTGTGTGGGTGTGTGGGTGTGTGTGTGTGTGTGTGTGTGTGTGTGTGTGTGTGTGAGAGAGAGAGAGAGAGAGAGAGAGAGAGAGAGAGAGAGAGAGAGAGAGAGAGAGTTTTGGTGGCATGGAACGAACTAAGCATCGAATTCAACCAAATAGAAGAGAGTTGGCGGCATGCAACGAACTAAGCACCGAATTCAACCAAATGGAAGAGTAAAAACAACAAGAGGCCAAATATATTATTACTTGAATTGGAGAATGAGTGTTGAGAGAAGCAACATTTATTTTTTTAGGATGAAAACAAATGAATGAAGCAGCCAAATGAGGCATAATGTATTACTCAAAAGTAGATTCATTGGAAGAGTTTAAGAAAGTATAACCGAGCGAGAAAGTCACTGAGAGGATTGCCTATGTAGGCTCAAGCATGACTATGGAGACAAGAAAGGTTGATAGCATGTCTAAGCAGACATCTTCGCTTGGACAAATGCACACATGACGACCACCCTCGAATCATGGTACACCGCATCATTATCCTAAATGCCAAGCAGTCGATCCATCAGGAGAATGGGAACTTCATTTTTATCGAGTCCAACATGCATAAACAAGATCATTAGGAATTTTTGACTTATTAATTTTAATGGTAACATTCTCCATTTGGTGGGTAATGCATCGCATAGTCAAGCGAGTTGTAAGTAACATGGTTGTTATTGACAAACTCCATACAATCTCTTCCTTCATATTAAATTGGCTCAGCTATAATGCAAAAATGCATGGCCCATCTCACAAGACTTTGTATTTTGTATCATTAGTTTTACTTTTATAATTAGCACATTTTGCTATAACGAAACTAATCAAACGTCTAATTTTCATGGAAATTTTGAAGCGACAATGCCTATTTCACAGACTATGATGATTCCTAACGTTGTTCAAGCTCCTTCACCAATTTGGCATATTTGAGAATCATGTCCTATTGGTTACGCATCTGTTATTGATGTTACTTATTTTATACATTCTTCGGTTCAATGTAATAAAATTATAATTTTATTTTAAATATATGATATTTTATTTGTAAAAAAACTGGTTATGTTGATATCTTATGCAATTCGGACACCTACTTCTACCACTTGGAGAAAACCTTTTGAATGATGATTAAAAGCTAATTCAGACGCCAATTTTGTGATTGAACTTTCTACCAGCCTTCATCGTTCGATATTGGCTGGGTTTTGTTGTTTTTGCCACCTTTAACAATTTACTACAATCCTTTTGATGATGCATATTATATCATATTATTGGTTCTCTTACGAGAGGATGGTCCAAAAATAATGACTGGTATTCCAAGGGAGGGGATAAGGTGCTCGGAACTATACCGATGATCACATCCAACGGAGAGTGTCAGGTCACGCCCCTCGCTCTCCCTCTGACCTCCTCCCAACAAGTGTGGCCGTCGGAGTCCATCTCGTGGCAACGCTCTACGACTCCACCCGAATAGGGGGGGTGTGGCCACTAGGACTTGATGAACCGAGCCCTTTTTCGTCTTTCGCAGATATCTCTCGTCATACTCGCCCCTTCGTATGAGCACGATCCCAAAAAATCCAGGCACACATAAATTACCCTAGTGGTACCCCCTCTATAACGTTCGTACCCTGAGTCACGCTTAAAATACTATTGCCTCAACTTCATGAGGTCACTTTATCTAACGATCCTCTTTTGGCCATGCCCCCAGCGGGCTTAATAACGTAATCTATCCGCTCAGACAGATCTTCCGACAGAAGCTCCTCACGAGTAAGCCCACACTTAGAATATATTTCACTAACATTCTATATTTCCCCTTGGCAGGAACAAAGGGAGCCACAGTGCCAACTAACACGAGAACCGAGGAGAACTACGAGAGGTTACAAAGAGGGACTCAACACAAATTTATTTCCTAACCCCCAACTACCTACCATAAATAAGGATAAGTCTAAGCCTGATTGGTCACCCTCTCCCCCCGCGCGAAACTCTGATGGTTGGGCCAGAAGACCACGATATCATTGGCTCATAGAAGTCAACTATCCTTATTGGTAGCAGAGAATCTCACTTTATTGGCTCCTTAATCAAACGGCCTACATTAGTGCAAAAGAAATCACACCATCGGTTGCCCTCGTCAGACATGCCTATTGGTGTAGAAAATCCCTCTCGATTGACAGAATACACCCCGATAACTACCTCCAAAAGAGGAGACCTCCTCCCATCGGTGTCCTTGGTCAAGATAATTACTTCCATCAGAAGGCTCACATCTATTAGTTGAAGACCCCCATGAAAGTCCAATAAATAGGGGCTTGTTAGCACTCCCACAAAAAACAACAAGAACTTGGCAAAGAATGGCGTTATCACTTCATTTTATTCAACATTTTAGCCTCAGTACTTTGTCACACACTCTCACGCACTGACTTGGGCACATCATTTGACACTAAAAGATAGGCCATACATGTAATATAGAAGTTGTCATTCGTGATAGCTCTCCTCTCCCCGACTGATTTCCCCTCGTGTAATCTCTCTATCTTCCCTCGTAGTCGTTGATAAAGGAACCATTCGCTCTTTTCGGACTCAGAATTAGCGTTTCGAACAAAATAAATATAATGAATATCCCCGGGTGTATCTCACTAGCGAGGTCAAACGATATTGCATCATCACCTTTGGTTGTCGAAGCTCATGCCTTGAACTTCGCTTGTGCTTGCCTTCACATAGCCGATGTTGAAAAGGACATTTTGGAGAGTGACTGCACCAACCTCATTACGCACCTCTTATATACGATTTAATCTATGCTACCCAACGTGTAGTGCCCAGTGCACTCACAATGTGGTGGACGCCACCCAACCTCATTACTCTCCTTTTATATACAGTTTAAGCTACGCTACCCAGCATGCAATGCTCTGTGCACTCACATGGGTGTGAGGCCCACTCAGGTGAGGTCCACCACATTGTAAATCCACTGGGCACTACACCAAGGGGTATCCAAGATAAATTCCTTATATGCTAGTTTAACAATAGATCGTATATATAGAATAAGGTCGTTTACAAGTGTGGTACAACAAGGCTATCACTAAACTAGACTTACTTGGACTATACTAGTGTGAAGTAGGCTTGGTCCGGAACACCTCGAACTGACATTAGATGCAATGGCGGATGTTGAAGGCATATCGAAGATGACGTCAAAGGATATATCGGGGATGATATCGGAAGCCTTCTATGTCGAGGATGATCTTCTGCTGACGTCGAGGGTGACGTCGAGTATGATGTCGATGATATATATATCGAATGTTATATCGAGCTCTATATCGGGTATGTTCGATATAGATGTACAGTAATTGCGGATAATTGAAGATTTTCTTGATTACTGGGACGCGGGTATTTATAGGCCTCGTGATGCGGAGACCACTCACGTGATAAACACGTGAGTTGTACTATATCGAAGGTCATATTCGATATATATGTCGGGAATGATCCCCGACATAGGTAAAAAATGGGCATGGCCCATGGGCCGACCCAATACGGGAAATCCCCATATCATGTAGTTCCCCAATTTGGGAGGTATTACCTGAGGATAACAATTTGCAAATTAGTTCTAAATTTTTTTGGCTTACTAGTACCTCTCGTCCCGCCAGTTCAAATGACGGAACTCAGATGCGAGAATTCATTGTGTTTTGAAGAAATGTTGGTGGACCCCTCAATGTAATTTGCGAATTTTAGAGGTACTCATTTGAATTCTTGTGTTTTTGTGGGTTTTAAGGTTATATCGAATTTCCTTCGATATGTATATCGAATTCAAAGTTCGATATGTGGTTGCCATAAATGCATATCAGACACCCGATATCTATAAATAGCGGGCTATGAGGAAAGAGAAGATCATTTTGTCTTCTAGCGAAATTCGTTGTCTGTATTGCGAAGGTATGTCGGGGACTTTCGTCGTTAACCTCGATATGAAGTTCGATAAGGTTTTGTGATTACTATTTTACCCCTCTGTAACTTTTGTTTGACGTCGATTTTTTGATACACTGTTCGATATTCGGACCGATGTGTCTCCGATGTGTTTTTCGATGTATTTTCGATGTGTTTTTCGATATAAGTATTATAGTTAATTTTCTCCTTTTCGTTTTATGATTTTTTACGTTTGAGTTTTCCGGTTTTGCTATAGCCTTTCCAAAGAATTGTACGCATTTCTTTGTACGCATTACTACTATGTCAAGCGGAAGCGATTTTGATATTGCCGATTTGGCTCTTGAGAATGTGGAGGTTGGAGGTTCCGAACCTACTTTTGTTGACACCGAGTATTTTGGTACAAATGAGTTGGTTGGTGATGACGTCGGGGATGCGTTAGAGGAGGATGCTGACGAGCCTCAGGGGAATGAGGATGTGGAGTATAACGAATGGGGTTTGCTCGTTTCACCTGAGGTGAAGAAGTATAAGATGGTTATCAGTTATGAGGACATAGTGTCCCATGTCCCTCATTACCCTGTTTTTATTCTACCACATATCACGTGGATGTTGGGTATTCGATTTGGTTTCCGAGGAGAATGAGAGAATGCACAGGCCGCCACGGGGTTCCAACACCGTCCATGCAAAGCATTTAGCCAATGGCTTGCGGTTCCCTATCGATCCCACCGTTTTTGCCATCCTGAGTAGTATTGGGGTTTGCCTCGGCCAGCTTTCGCCCAATTCTTTTGGTGTCATTGTGGCCTTTGTATGTGTTATGAAGGCCCTTGGTGTTCCCCATGGAGTGAACGAGTTTTTGAATCTCTTCTTCGTTATCACCAATAAGAAGGGTGGCGATAATGGGTTTTTCTTTATTCGAGCGCAACAAGGGCGCAAATTCCTGCACGGAGGCCAGTCTAGCTATGGCTTCAGCAATAAAAACGAATATTTCTACGTAGAGGAGAAAACTACGGGGTAGTTCGATGTTCTTCCTCAACAGTGGTCTACCCTGAAGAAGTACCGGAGGCCTTCTAGTATCAGTGCTCCCCAATGGGTGGTCGGGTTTCTGGGTAATTTGTTTGCTCATCCGTATGACCTCACAATGCTTTGTGATGAAGATGTGCTTGGCGCGAGTGGTCTTTCTCATATGCCCTATCGAGGCTCATTCGACCTTGGTATGCTTCCCTCTTCATCCTAGTTGGGCGGTCTCATGTTTATGTCCAGTTTTGACGACACTCTTCCTGTCTGTTTGTAGCGGCTCTTGTGATGTATCGGAGATTGGATATGATTGCACAACGTGACATTATTCAAAGGGCGGAGGCCAGGGGTGATGCAACACTTCCCTCGATTCACAAAAAACGCGGGCGTGAAAGTCATCACCTTAAGGAAAAGTTGAGTGGATCTTTGCAAGGAGAGGGGCACCCAGAAGATGCGATACTGGGAGAAGCCGCGTCTACTCAAGATGGGATTGGTGCGAGTTCCAGTAGGTGGCAAGCTCCGGGGGGTATCGGGAGCTAATTCCTTCCCCCATAAGAGGAAACGGACCGAGGACAGTAGGTCTGCTGCTGAACAGAACTCTATGTTCCAGTCAGTAAGTGTGTTGTAATCCCATTTTATTTAGTTGTAGGGATGGTATTTTTGAAGGTACTTCATCGGTATTTGTAAAATTACTGAGCTGTTTCTGAACTTTAGGTTGGAAAGTTTCTCGCCAGCTTCTTGAGGACGACGAGTGACAATAATGTTGCTCAGGTGGAGTCTATCTCTCGGGCTATTGTCGCGCTCGAGAGCTTGGAAAATTATGATCCTGTCGTGACTACCAAATTAGCGGCTGAGCAGGATGAGGCTCTGAGTATTCTTAGCTCTAGTGAAGCAAACGTGAATGTCCTCCTTAATCGAAATCGGGACGCCCTTGAGGAAACCAACGTTTCTCTTTCCATAGAGAGGGAGAGACGTGAGAATGCCGAGGTAGAGCTCCGTTAGGTACGAAAACTGTTGGCCCTTGCTGAGAGGGCTAATTGATGCATGGAGCTCACACGAGAGCAAAAGGTTGGTAATGCCAAGGTCTTCCTATTGAGTGAGACCATCAAGGAGATATGCGCCGAGCGTGGAGTGCAGGAGAGGGAAGAAGCCAATGCCTCCATCATTAGTCATACTCGTCTCCTCGGCGATTTTAAGGATGATTTTGACCCTAGGCCGCTGAACCCCTTATTGGGCCCGGATGGGAAATTTTTGGAAGACTCCGACACTAAGGTTGATGAGGATCCGGTAGAAGATGTCTACGGGGAAATTTTGAGTCAGAAGAGTCTTGTGCTAATCCATACGAAGGGTGCTTCTAAGTACCCCGGCTGGGGGGTGTGTCGCTTGTTATTATAATATCCTTCCTTGGTTGTTTTGTATATAACTCTTGTGCTTTTTGTACTTTTGAGCTTATTTTGAAATGGTAATTTCCTCCATTATTTCTACGGGATTAAACACTTACTTGTGCATGTTGTTGACTCGTGTCATTCATATTTTGATCCGCAAAACTCGCTTTTTGCCAGGTGCTTCCCCCATTTTCTGGGTGGGTAGCGGAACTATTGCATTACATTTGTCGTCGTTCTGTATGTCGTGTTCTCTCCTCCCTATCTCGATGGATAGGGGAGTTATCCCATGGCATTTTTATTTGTTCTGTATATCGGGTTCTCTCCTCCCTATCTCGATGGATAGGGGAGTTATCCCATGGCATTTGTAGTTCTTTTGTATGTCAGGTTCTCTCCTCCTTATCTCGATGGATAGGGGAGTTATCCCATGGCATTTGTAGATCTTTATCCTTTCTTGGTAGTGGATATTCCTTTGATTATGTCGAATTTGCTGATCTCCATTTCCTGTCGTTCAAACAAGATAATATAATAGTTCAATGGCAGAAATAGTGGGAAGATGAAATCCACACTTCGCATTTTATCCTCCTAGGGAGAGAATATCTTTCCCAATGACCTATTTGTACCTGCCTTATATAGGTGAAACAAGTATATTCGCAAGCAACATGATGATAGAATATCTCAAAATAAATGTGTGCTCATTTGCACATTTCGTTTAATCCCTCAAAAGGGTATGTACCCAAAAAGATGGGTATGTACATGCAGCATGTTACGAGTGCGTAATGCAGTCGAATGTATTGGTTGGAACGATATGAGTTAATGATGGATAACAGTCGAAGGCTAGGTAAATCCTAACCCTCCTACGTATCCCTTTGTATAGGAATCAGACCAGCGCAGTTCCCCCAGTTTTAATTACAGTCCAGCCCAATGATGGGGCAATTTAGAGAAATTATAAATTGTTCAATATTACTGAAAATGAAAAAGGGTTCAAGTGATCCTCCAATGTCGGTCACTCCACCGTTTGATGGTAGCCATCCAGGTTCGCCACCTGCCCCGCAGCATCTTTGATTCTTGGGAGTGTGAGGGAAGTTATGTAGCAAAACAATCCCTCCTCGTGATTGGCGATAACTTCTCCTACGCCTCCAGCTATTGGGAACTTCACTTTCTGGTGGTATGTGGATACCACTGCAGGGATGGCGTTGAGGGCAGACACGCCTATTATGATGTTGTAGGCGAAGAGGTGATCCACGATCGTGTATTAGACGTTGATGGTCCTCCTGTGTGGCTCTTCCCCAAACGATGTTGGCAGGTTCACCTGTCCCAATGGTATCACCTTGGCACCCTCAAAGCCAATCAATGAGGTGCGGATCTGCTCCACTTCATGGTGGCCCAACGCAATCTTCTCCAAAGCATGCGCGAATATGATGTTCGTGGAACTCCCATTGTCTATCAACACCTTGCGAACACCATAATTGGCAACGCCAAGTTTAACAACTAGGGAGAAATCAAGTTTACCTTTCTATATGGCCTCGGGAGATAGATCTGTCAGGTCCCTGGTTGATAAAGTAATGCTCGCGTCTGGCAACTCATCCATCAGTGACGTGAAAACAATGTAGCGGTCCTCCTAGAGTCCTCTCGTAATGTTTTTCCTTCCGTTAGTTGAGTCTGCTCCTGTCGGTCCTCCACTGATCATGTTGATCACTCCTATAGAAGGTGCATTGACAATTGCATTCGTGTACCCACCGAGGCCCTCTATAGCCTTTACCTTGTCCCTTCTAGGGGAGAGAGATCGATCCTCTTGATCCTCAGAGTCTCTATAGCTTCGCACATATTATATCAGCTTGCCCTCCCAAATGAGGCGCTCGATTTCATCCTTAAGATCTATGCAATCCTTAGTCTCGTGTCCCTTCTGACGGTGGTACTCACAGTACTTCCTTGATCGATTGGTTCCTTCAGTCTCTCTCAATTTCCTCGGTTGGTTCAACCATTTCTTCCTCTGAGCTACAACAAATACGGTCAAGATATCCTGATTCAGTGGAGTGTATCTTCTCAGTGACCTGTCCCTACCATTTTTGTCATTATTCCAACCTTCTTTGCCTCTAGGGCGATTGGCTTACGGAGGAGTTTGTTTTGTTGCCATCATATTATCCTGGTAGATGGTGTTATAAGCTAAGTCGTTTATTTGGTCGATAGTCGGTGATTTGAGCTTGATCAATTCTTGTGCAAACCTCATATGCGCCGTTGCATTGAATAAAATGAGCACCACTTGGTCGCTCTGCGGTTCATCCCTCTTCATTAGTTCATCGTTGAACCTTTTCATGAACTCTTCCAAGCTCTCTTTCTCCTTCTGTTTCATAGCGTTCAGATGGTGCATGTTCGTCCTCAGTCTCTTCTGACTAGAGAATTGACTTTCCAACTTCTGCCTTATCTGCTCATAACTGGTGATAGATCTCGTCACTAATCTGTTGAACCAGTCAAGGGCTGCTCCAGTTAGGGTCGTGGCCAAAATCTTTGCCTTTGCGTGAGAACCTGTGTAAGTTCAAGACACTTATCGACACTGTGGAGATGGTCCCTTGGGTCGCTTTTCCCATCGTATGCCTTGATGGTAGGAATCTTATCCCCTTTGTCCAACACTTTCACCTCAGTTTCTTCACAAAATGGGGTCAAAGTCTTGTGACCCTCCACTAGTGCTAGTTTCCGACTGACTTCTATCCTCTCGCGGTCCAACTGCTGCATCTTTCTCGAGATGTTTCTTCTATCTCTCATTGGGTCAGGGCCCTCTTCCCTGGGAACTCTTGACCGAGGGCGGTCCATCATGCTATCATTCGTGTCGTCGCGCTTTCCACCTTTTTAATCCAGATCCAAGACCGTTAGTTATGGACTCTCGGGGTCACGGCGGCTCGTCGCCAGCTCCTCTACCATTCAGGCACGGCAATAGGGTCTCTAAGGCTGCCTTCAGGGTGGTCTGGACCGTGGCGTTGATCTGCGCCACGATCTCAGGTGTCAAGGCAGTGGAAGCCGCGGGCGCGGGTGCTGGCTCCCTTTGCGGTTGAGGTTGCACGGGTTCGTTCTGGCCCACTACTGGTTCTAGGGCCGGAACATGCGGCGGAGGTGCACTTTCTGCTGCTGAATTGTCAACCACAGGCCTAGTAGACTGCGAGTGGGTCATCCTTTATTGCATCTTGACGTCTTCATCCGAGAACTTGGAGTTCCCACAGATGGCGCCATTAGTTTAACAATAGATCGTATATATAGAATAAGGTCGATTACAAGTGTGGTACAACGAGTCTATCACTAAACTAGACCTACTTGGACTATTGGTTCGGAACACATCGAACTGACGTTAAATGCAATGGCGGATGTCAAAGGTGTATCAGAGATGACATCGAAGGCTATATCAGAGATGATATCGGAAGCCTTCTATATCGAGGATGATCTCCTGCTGACGTCGACGGTGACGTCGAGTATGATGTCGATGATATATATCGAAGATATATATCGAATGTTATGTCGAGTCCTATATCGGGTATGTTCAATATAGATGTACAGTAATTGCGGATAATTGAAGCTTTTCTTGATTACTGGGACGCGGGTATTTATAGGCCTCGGGACACGGGAACCACTCACGTGATAAAATAAACACGTGAGCTGTACTATATCGAAAGTCATATTCGATATATATGTCGGGGATGATCTCCGACATAGGTAAAAACATGGGTCTGGCCCATGGGTCGGCCCAATATGGGAAATCCCCATATCATATACCAACTATGATGTTCCTTGAATGATTGCTCATCATGTCGATAGTATTCGTAAATTTTGGCCCTAATGGCGCTTTTAACAAAAATTATAAATAGGCGGCCCATAATATGGCTCAATGGACTCGCAAAATGATTGGTTTAACATTTTTATCACTCTAATATTCCTATTGGATATTGGATGTTATTGTAATGAGAGATTTCCTATTTTGAACTTTTGTTCTTCTTGTGATGAATAATATATATTTGATTTATGAAGAAAAAAATATGATTCGGTGCAAAAAGCATTCAATTACACGAGGAACACTTATCGCTTCATTTCGTTGGCCCATTTTCTGTATTAGTGGTTCACTCCACCAATAATCATGCAGAATTTGGACATTCCGAAACAGAATCATACAAGACAATCAAAATAGGTTTCTAGGTTAGACTTTTTTTCATGCTCAACTGTCTAACCATGACACATGATCTACCAACACATCCTATAGGACTTATGATAGAGATCTAGACTATAATATCCAATTTTTATAACTGTCATAAATACTTTTTCCTATCGAGAGAAACTAATCAAACAACCTATATACTTTCAAAATTGCAGCCATCTAACATGGAAATAGCGTTGCTCACCAAACTTACAACATTTGAGACATATGTCCGACGTGAATGCAACATTTACTGTTATTTGGTTTGATTAAAGTTGTAAATGTTTATTCCATTAATTTGTAACATTTAAGCTCCACTCCATGATTAAAGTTGTCAAAATTGGTTCAATAATTCTATCTTGATAGATACACAAAATATTTAAGAAATAGTATTGGTGTGATTTGAAACTAATTTTATTAAAATATCATTTCAAACGCTACAAGAATTCCAAACTGCACTCAAAACCATAACTCAACTTCTTAGCACTAACCAATACCTTGTAAGCATTATTTCGCAACCACAAAATTCTTTTTCTTTTTTAAATTACATGCAAAATATTTGAATGTATTAAGAGCAATTCGAAAGCCAGTTCTTATACCAAAATTTGAAGAAGGAAACAAAACAAGAGCAGTGATATATTAAATATAAAACTTGTTTTTGGGTCTAAAGTCTAAACTACATGTGGGCTAGCTGCTTGAATGTTCCACTTGATGGGTTTATATAAGGCAATGTCCTGATATCAATGTGTCATAATAGATTTTTCTTATATATTAGCAATGTCCTAATATAAATTTTGTATACATTTTTTATAATATTAGTAATTCTGCATCACTAGGCTGATGGGGTCCAATAATAAAGTTGTCCAAAACATATGACGTGCTTCATCTAACTCAAAAAGTTTTCATTCAAGTGATCTACTTATATATTGATTACACCAAGACGCCACCAAGATTCTCTCTCTAGGAATTTGCTTCTCCTTCTCTCTACAACTCACAACATATTTGGTGGTTGTACTTCCCGATCATTGGAGCACGGTTACCTCCTTACGAGGACATCAACATCTTTTCCGCTGATTAGGCTCACCATGTCACGTGTGTCTTTGAGATTTGCACCACCATGGATTTTGGATAGCTCCGTTCAAGTTTCGGTCCGTACGTCCATGGCGACTATTGTTCATCTCCTTTCTTTACCTTTTCCGTACTTTATGGATCTTGAGGTTTCCTACCTCTAGATCTAGGTCTTCTTTTATTGTTTCTTGTGGTCTCTCCACAAGATTTGATCTTTTTTGTTTTGCTTGTGTTATCTCTTCTCCCTCTCTCTTTCATCATCACACCCTCATTCGAATTTGAGATTAGTGTCCCTCAATCGACATTTTTCGAATGCCTTTTGCGTTGGGCTCATTCTTTTCTTTCGACTTTGGAAGATTCAGATCGCTAGTGTGTTCTTGGATCCCGAGGTGATTTTGAGATCATCTTTGCTCGGATTTAAGTTACGTTAGAGTTTTGAATTTTTTGTGTGTTGATTTTCTTCTTTTTTGTTTTTCTTTGGTCTTCTTGGTCTTCCTTTTCCGTTTTTGGGTTTGTGTTGGTGTTCTTCACCATCTTTTTGTTTTTTCGAGCGTAGCTCGCCGTTCTGTGGCTCTCGGGCTTTTTTCTATTTTTTCTTGCCTTTTTTCAAGTTTCCAATCATTTTTCCAGCGACTTCTCGCCGGAATCTGCTTACCTTCAGCCCTTCACCTTGCTCGGTCTTTTTAGTCGAGGTGGCAGTTTTGTTTAAACCACGATTTGCCTTAGCGGTTTTGCCAAACTCCTAGTGGTTTGTGGTATAAAATGCGGGTCAGGCGTCCTTGCCTGCAGGCTGTTGTGCCCGTACATGGCAGCTGTACTGCGGGTACTCTACCCGTGGTTCTGCTCGAGATAACTTTTTTACGCGTGCCACGTGCTCCCTCCTAGTGGCACTTTTTAAATCTCTTGAGCTCACATGGCTTCCAACTCAGTCATGACTAATTTTACTCCGGTCTAGCCTGGACCCTACCATGACAGGTGGCACTGCTCCGCCCACGACGATCACTACCCCTCCCAGCGGATCTCTGATGATCACCTGGCCCTCTAATTCGATCTTGGTGAATTCAAATTTGACACTCAATAAGAAGCCCAAGATTCCCAACTCGGTGATTTTACCTCTTCTTGATAATGCCATGGCACTCCATGTGCCTAGCTCTTCGTTTGGTGTAGGTGGTCATTTCCCTACTATTTCCTCTAATTTCTCTCAGCCCGACAAAGCTCTTATAGCTCTGATCACGCCTCATGCTCCGGCCGAATTGGTTGGCCATCCTAATGTCGTGCCAGAACATCTTCGACCCTTTCATCTCCGACCACCTCTTCAACGATGCTCATTTTCTCAAGATCTCAACCTACAAATGAACTGCGAGATTAATAGATCTCTCATTGATGATGTCTCCATTGTGCCAAAAAAGTTTCAAACTATTGATGAGCTTGACCAAAGGCTCAAATTTGTGCTTATTCTCAAATTTTCTATTGAGAAACCTACTTATGCCTTCATTCATATGAAGTTGGTTAGGCTCAAATTGAAGGGAACATACACGCTCGGTCCCATTGGTCCTAGGCACGTCATGCTTAAATTAGAAAAAGGAAGAGGACTACACCTTTCTTTGGATGAAGCAATCACTAAGCTTCTTTGATCTTAATGGGACTATCTTCAAGTGGACTCCCACTTTTGATCCGGAGTTAGAGCTTCATATAGCCCTAGTTTGGATTGCCTTACTAAACCGTAACATGTGGTATTGTGAGAGAGGTGCTCTTATGTCCATAAGGCAATACTTTGGGAGGCCTCTCCGCCTTGATTAAGGTGCGACTACTCTCTCAAGGCCCGACTACCCAAGAATTTGTGTGGAGGTCAACCTCCTTGAACATAAGATTGAGGAAATTGAATGGGGAGTAAAATGTAAAGGACGCATGTCGTATGTCAAATAAAAGGTGGTTTATGAAAACTTTCCCAACTTTTGTAGGAAATGCCAAAGGGTTGGGCACACCGTCGATGTACGTGGTATTGATAAGGCCAAGAAGTAAGTGAGAACATTTCTCTTGAGAAGGAGATGTCCCATGCACCACAAATGAGTCAAGAATGGCAACCATTTTTAAGGAAAAATAGGAGCCCTTCCCCCCTAAAAGGCTCAAGCCAATTTGGTTAAGATTTTGAATAAAGGAGACATTAATCCCTTTGAGGTGCTTAATGCGGAACAAGTGGAAAATGAAATTAATGAGGTGATCAATATTATTGAGAATGAAGTGGCAAAGGATAAAGGGAAGGCTCCCTTGGTTTCTACCGAACACGTTATTGTCGAGGAAAAAATTGAAGATGAGTTTATTCATGATGCTTATGATGGAATGGCTAGGCACTCGGACTCACACTATGCCAAAAAATATAGAGTGTATTCTCCCCGTAGTACGAGAATCCGAGAAAAAGCTCATGAAGACTTTACTTGTGACACAACTAAGTCTCCATCTAGGCAACAAGGTAAGCTTTTGAAGAATGTGGAGCACGATAACACCAATGGCCTCGTTCATACTAGCTCGGAAAGCGATGATGAAAATGAACCTCCTACTCGGATCAAGGCACCCCCGCCTAAACCTTTGGTTAAATCTTGTGAGGACTACCTTGAGGATAAATGCAATGGCGTGATCATTGCTTTGCCGGTCCACGATCCGCCTTTGCCACGCAATCAAGAACAACATAAGATAGAGAAAACCGGTTGTAGTTTACGACCCCGTGATCATGCATCTTCTTCTCTCTCCCTTCAATAATGATCTTTATGTGTTGGAACATCCATGGGGTGGGCAAATAAAGTTCTTGTAAAAATATATATGCTTTGGTTAATGAGCACAAGCCGAAAATACTTGCTTTTTTTGGAGCCGAAGGTTACTTTTAATGCAGGGAGATACCTTCAAAGATTCCAATATGATACGGTTGTAAAAATTTATAATAACACCATTTGGGTGTTTGGGAATGTGGATGTTAGTATTGACATTATTGAAAACCATGAGCAATTCCTCCATTGTGAGATCAAATATTCTCTTCTTCCTCAATCTATATTTTTCACATTTGTGTATGTCGATCAAACCCGGGTCTTGCGAAGGTCTCTTTGGGATAGTTTGATGAGGCATGATGCTCAAAAACCTTGGATGGTGTTTGGGGACTTTAATGTAGTCCTCAGAGTTGAGAAAAAGGTTGGGAAAGTCCCACCTATTGCAGGGGGCATGGAGGACTTCCAAGAATGTGTTGAGGATTGTGGGTTATAAGATACCGGCTTCGAAGGCAGCCCATTCACATGGGCTAAGAATGGCACGCGGGCTCGTATTGATAGATCCCTCATCAACTTTGAATGGAGCACGACTTTTGCTTATACCAAAGTTGTTCATTCCCCCGAAGACACTCCGATCATAACCTTATCCTCATCTCCTTTGAAAGAATGATCCAAAAGAAACTTAGTCCTTTTTAATTTCAAAACATATGGACTAAGCACCACAACTTTCACAATTTAGTGGCGAAAAGTTGGCCTAAATATACTCTGTGCCACGGTCTCTTTAAACTTTGAGCTAAGCTTATTTGGCTTAAGAAGGATCTCAATAGTTGGAACTAAGGCACATTTGGTAACCTCTTTCACAAAATTTAGAAAATGAAGAAAGTCTACGTGTGGCCGAGATTGATCATGATCATAATCCCCTCTCCTCTCGATTGCTTCTTCACATGTGTTATGCCGAGTATACTTTCACTTGAAAGATGGAGGAGGCTTTTTGGAAACAACGTTTTGTTGTAAGTGGGCCCATGAGGGGGAGAGAAACACTAGACTTTTCCAAGATATGGCTAAGAAAAAGCAAGCAAAAGCTAGAAACTTTAAAATATATGAAGAGAAAACGCTTATGGATGACCCTAATGAGATAGGAACCTCGGTCGCCCGCTACTTTGAGCATATTCTTGCGGTTCCCATTGAAATCAAGGCTTGTCATAATCTCAACTTCATCTCTTCTCTTATATCCGAACATGATAACACTTAGCTTTGTAGAAACCCGAACCTTGAAGAGGTAAAAATAGCCGTGTTTGGGCTTTGTGCGGAGAGTGTACTCGGCCCATACGACTTTAATGCCTTGTTTTATTAAGAGTGTTGGGAGATTATCAAAGAATACCTTCTTGAAGTTGTGCTTGATTTCTTCAAAGGGACTTTGTTCCCTAGGATGTTCAAGGTCACTAATATTGTTCGTATTCCCAAGAAAGAGAATCCTAACGAATGGGGAGATTACCAACCGATTAGCTTATGTAATGTAAGTTATAAGATTGTCTCAAAACTTTTAAATGCTCTTCTTGCCTCCCTTCTTCCTAAAACTGTCTCACCCGCTCAAAGTGGCTTTGTTAAGGGGAGGCTAATTGGGGATAATATTTTTCTTGCCCAATAAATGGTTTATAACCTTAGTAAGAGAAGAGACAAGTTCAACACCTTGGTAAAACTTGATATGGTGAAAGCCTATAATAGGCTTGATTTACCATTGCTTGGCTAAGTTTGGGTTCTCAAGAAGTTGGATTTGGTTCATGAAAAAATGTGTTGAGAGTTACTTCTTCACATTTATAGTGAATGGGGAGACTAATGGGTTTTGTAAATCTACTCATGGTGTTAGGCAATGAGATCTAATATCACTTTCCTTATACATTATTGCGACCGAGTTCTTATCTCAGGGTCTTGAGCAACTATTCACTCGGCACGAGGAGCTTCAATTTTGCTATGGGTGGGGGTATACCGCTTTCTCACTTGGACTATGCGTATGAGTGTGTCATATTTTTAGGGGGACTAAGGACAATATGGGCACCCTCATGGAATTTCTCCATCTCTATGAAATGATCTCGGGGCAACTCATTAATGCCGCCAAAAGTTGCTTCATCCCTTCCATTCATATTAATAATGCTCATTCTTATGACCTTTGTGCCCTCACCAGTTTTACTAAAGGGGAGTTTCCACTTATATACCTCGAAGCCCCTTTAATACGTGGAAGAATGAAGCACTCGCACTTTATCATGTGGATTGATCAAATTATTGGTCTTATTAGTGGTTGGGAGATGAAATATATTAACTTTGGTAGGAGGTTGACTCTAATTAAAAGCATTCTTTGTGCCATCCATATCTACCTTTGTCAAGTCTTTGAACCTCCCTCTAGTGTTCTTGAGGAGTTGGAACGAATGTTTGTTAAGTTTCTTTGGGGGCACCACCGAGGAAAGGAGGCATGTTCATTAGAGGAGTTGGGAAAGGATTTGTGAACCATATGAGGAAGAGGGTCTTAATGTGAGATCTCTTAAGAGTATGGTTGAGGCCTTTGGTATAAAACGTTGGTGGAGAGTCTGTGCTCAAGACTCCATTTGGGCCAAGTATATGATGCATCGTTATGCTTAGAGGGGTCAAGTCTTGACTATTAGAGGTTGGGAGTCAAGTATGTGGAAACGACTTACTCGCATTACCCCTATCACTCAAAGACACATCTTTTGGCATATTAAGGAATGAGTGGCATTCTTTTGGATTGATATATGGTTGCAAGGTGGCTTACTTAGACCGAGAGAGAAATTATTGCTAAACAAAATGAGAAGGTTTGTGATTATTGGTCAAATGGTGCTTGGAACATTAACAAGCTTGAGGGAGTTCTTGATGCTTATCAGCTACAGACACTCTGATCGAATGCCACTAGTTGCTCGAATGCCACTAGTTGAGGAAATGGCTCGGGTCCTTGAGCATACGAGATTAAGAGAGGGCAATGATTGCATTCTATGGAAACTTGACCCACATGGTGTCTTCACATCTAAATCCGCATGGAAATCCACCCGTGACCCGCCCACTCCGAGCGGCATATTTTTCTTTATTTTACACAAACTTATCATGCCAAACATCTCCTTTTTTGCTTGGAGGTACGTTCAAACCCTTATCCAGTCGGACAAAACTCTCACTAAACGTATGGAAATTGTTTTCCAATGTAATTGTTATCGGAATGTTGAGACAATGAATTATATCTTTTGGTTAAGTGGTATAGAGATTGATGTGTGGACTCACTTCTTTAAACTCTTTCACATCAAGCAACCCGTGCATATCTCTTGGCGTAGTTTGATTGCTTATTGGTGGGTACTCGGCATAACACCATTAAAGGGCATGTTTGGGCTCTTACTCCCATATTTGTCATTTGGTTTATATGGGCGGCAAGAAACAATGCTAGACCTCAAAGAATACCAATGAAAGCAACTAGGATCATTCGAAAGTTGTTCGACACTTTAGAGATTTGTTTGCTCTAGTGCCGCGTAGTGCTAAGTATTGAAAAGGGGCACGACATGTGGTTATAGTTTGGGGGATAAATCTTGTGGATCCTCCCACTAAGGCACCTTTTGTGGTCTATTGGAAAAAGCCTTTGGAGGGAAGACTTAAACTTAATACGGATGGGTGTTCGAAGGGTAATCCCGGCTTAGCCGGTGGAGGTGGGGTTTTGCGTAATCATTTGAGTGAATGTCTTTGGGTATTTCACATTGCATTGGTGCCCATGACTAATGTTGAGGCTGAAATTTTAGCCATCCACCAAGGGCTTTGGCTTTGTGATATTGATGGTGAGACCGATGCCCTTATTACCTTACCCATCTTGAATGCATCCTCGGGGGGGGGGGGGGGGGACATGGAAAATTATTCGGTTTATTGAGGAAATACGGGTTTTATTGGGTCGCTTGAATGGTTCTCTAAAACATACTTTTAGAGAGGGTAACTTTGTTGCGGACCAATTGGCTAATGAGGCTTGTGCGCAAAGGCTTAACGGGAGAAGCACGTGGGATAATGTTAGTCCCAAAGTCCACATTCTTGTTGAGAATGATAGATCCAGGTGCCCTTATCTAAGGGTCCCCAAACCGAGTTGATAAGCACTCTACTCTTGTCCCCTTAACCGTGTTTTTCCCTCATACACTTATCCAAGTGCGGCTTTTCATACCATTAGTTCTTCCTAATGGTTCACGACCCCTCTTCTTTGAGTTTCAGCTTTACACGTTTGAGGCCTAGTTGCATTCTTTGGTCATTTCGCACACACATAAGCACATTCGATCCCCATGCTTCAAACATCTCTTTGTACACTACGACAATAACGGTTTGAATAATGTTGAGCATCATGAGTTCTACACTTATTCTCGCAGTTTCATGGTATATGTTGAGCTTTATGACTACATCGTGTTGGTATACTTGTGTTACAAATGGTTGGATCGACTTCTCCTTGGGATATACTACTTGACCCCCAATGAATACCTTAATTTCTCGCCCTCTCTTGGTTTCCCTAGCCCTTTGCACTACTATAGCCTTTATACTTCTACATTTAATCATGTAGATGCATGATTTGTTCTCGGGTTACCCTTTGTCACACAAAGCACCCCGTGTTCCCTTGTTACTTTGGTTCACTTTGCCACACACCTTCACTTGCAGGTTGCGTTGACACTCTTCGCACACTACGGTCTACGACCTTGGTACCTTAAGGCATTTATGGTTTGCACCTTACTCCATCCCATAGGATCCTCTATTTCCCACACACTATATGAGACGGGATCTTTCAAATCGCCACTTCATCATGGTGATGCACGCTTCGTTTTCCCTATTTTGATCCTTACTACGTATCATTGCCATCATGTCTTCGTTGCCCACCTTGCACACAACTCACACTTTCCTTTGATTGGCATGATACAACTTAACGAACACTACGACCCCATGGATTACCGTTCATGTCCCCTTTCTCGTTGAGGAATGTCTTGGCCGTAACATTTGATTACTTTTGATGCGGGCTACGATAAGGATTGGTTCACTATGTCCTATCTATTACACCATATTGTAGGCCCAAGATGCTGCAAGATGACACTTGGAAGAACTCTTGATGCCACCCACTCTCGGACCGGTAAATATTACACCGATAATTTTGTTGGCCACGATCGCACTGTCGAATTTCGGCTCCACTTGAAGGCCCTTTACCATAAAGGGGATATTGGTCCTTGCTACAAGATTTTAAAGAAAAAAAGCATAAAGTATCATGATAAGGCTGTTCGGCTTTGTCCAATTTGTATTAGTGATAGCTCTACTTGTTCTAATATTGTTAGTCTTCTTACGAGGTACCTTTGTTTATGGTATGCTCTATTTTGTAATAACATTAGCTTATGCCACGCTCTCTTAGGGTGGAAGTACCTTCCCAGGCGAGTGTTGGCGCCCGACTTGCACACTCCACCTTTGGGTGTGACTGACGGTCGTCAAACATTTGTGGGAGGCACCAACACCCTCAGCTTGTCTTGGTCTTTTGGTTTTGGCCCTAATCCGAGTTGGAAGCACGACCCCAATTGGAAGATGGCTCACCACTCACATACTCCATATTTGGGTATGATTGTCGAGTGCTCAACTTTTGAGGATTATGCCTACAACTCTTCGCCCCAGTCTTTACTTTTGGGATGTGCTTTTCAGCCTCCCTAGTTTGGTTGTTTATTAGTTAGGGCCGACTTGGTAGGGTACACCAGTCAGTCTCATTGTATTGTACCCCCCTCTTTTATTATGTTATAAAACCTCTATTTTATGCTACTTATATATTGAATAACCGAGAGACATTTAACTAAATATTACATAATTACATGTGTAGATTCATCTCATTTACTAAACCCAATTCTTGACCGTCCTTCCTCCAATTGTGTCTAAGATCATTTTTGCTCTTTTGATTATTTTCATAGTTTGTTAGCAATAATATATATATATATATATATATATATATATATATGTGTGTGTGTGTGTGTGTGTGTGTGTGTGTGTGTATCCTATTCCATAATTTGTGATATGACCAATTTCGGTTTTTTCGAATTATGTCATTAACTTTTGAACATTCTTTGTATTCGAACTTCTAAACAATGGCTCAACCACTTTGTTCGTTTGAAAATGAGATGTTTGGAAGAGCTTAACATATTTTTTGATACATTTGCTCGTGCCGTTTTTAGGACTTAATTAAAGTTGACATTATTTAAGTGATACATCAAATAAGAATAAACTATTTTTAATGCATTTGGGGCAACTTTCACCACTCTTTGTTCAAGGATAACTTTTAATAATAAACTACGAAAGCATCTATAGGAAATATGAAAACTTATAATGTCTTGTCTAAATACTTTCTTAAAATCAATGATGCATTGACACTTCAAAAATTCATTTATATGGATCTCATATTATGTCACGTCGTGTCCACGTTCTCACTGACCGCACCACATGGTAAAGATTTATTTCACCAATCTGTGTCTACTTGTCCATATTCGTACATCATAAGTTAACAACGTCCCTAATGGATATTAAAAAAGGTGTGGTTGTGCACATTCAAAGTTTAACGCTCCACACTAGCTGAAATCAAGAAATCTAGGGGCTGAGTATTGCAAATAGCCGTGTCAAAATTATCGCACTAATTTACCATTTTTTTACATTTTAGGCGAACAAAAATAAAATCCCTTCTCTTCCACAAAAATTAGTCCCTTTGAGGTTTAGCCATGGCGAACTGTGTACGGATGCCAATGGCGTCTTCTCTCTCCTGCTCCTCCTCGACGACCTCATCAACCCCTCCTCCTAAACGTCGTAGTTTCATGGTTGTGAACAGCAGCGCCAAGATTCCTATGGCCCCAATAAACCCTAAGGACCCATTCCTCTCCAAGCTGGCTTCTGTAGCTTCCACTTCCCCCGATATTCTCCTCAACAGGCCCAAAAATCAGGATACGCCGCCGTTTTTGGACATTTTCGACTCCCCGACTCTCATGGCCACTCCTGCTCAGGTAAAATTGGGACACTCACTAATAATAAGCTTTACTGAAAATCTGGTTTAATAATACCTTTTTTTATGGTTGTGAAAAGGTGGAGAGATCGGTTTCGTACAACGAGCATCGGCCTAGGAGACCTCCCCCGGACTTGCCCTCTCTGTTACTCCATGGGAGGATAGTGTATATCGGCATGCCGGTTAGTGCTATAATCTTAACGCTGTGATTGTATTCTGTTTTATTGTGAGAAATGGTATCTTGTATCAGTTTGTGCAACGAGTGGTGTGGTTAAACCTTATAAAAGGCTAATAGTGTTTGTGTTATGTAGTTGGGATAAATCTAACCAGAAACCGTTGGTCTTCTATCGGGTTGTTGGCTGAATAATCTCACATGTGAAATGTGTAGGGTGGGAGATAGATAAGTGTAATTGGCTTTGTGGATTGTTGTACTTTCGAGGCATTAGAGTGGGGGTGTTGATACGAATCTAGAATGTAAACCCACTAGCTGCTATGTTGGGGAACATTGTAAATGTTGATTGTGGTGGTGATGGCTTCTTAGAGGTAGAGTTTCTAGACAACAATTGAAGGATAACTGGGTCATGGAAGTATATTCTATTTGGAGTATTATTTACTCTGATGTTCACCATGATGTTAGAAATGCTAAGACAAATTGACCATGACCTGAAACAGAGTATTTTTTCATCTTAACTATGAAACGTGGTTTGTAGTAAAGGGATCCCATGCGATCAGAACTGTAGCTTGTTTCTAAATTTTCAGTGTATATCTCTTATCTTGTTGTTTTTTTGTTTCTGATCAAAGCAAACTTTGGCCTAATTTACTCGTGGAGATAGCTTTACAGTATATCGGAACAAGTCTTGTTGAGTTCTTTTATTATTGGGAGTTACTTCGCTATACAAGTATAAAAGTCCAAGTTCGGCACTAGTTTCCTGATAATGCACTATTTGCTACTTGATGTGGCACACAAAGATGAGATTTTATTTCTATAAGCATATTCTTGGGATCTTTAAATAAGTCGTATCTGGACACTATCAATCTTAGACCTTGCACATACGATTTCACCAGTTCAATTTTTTGGTTACAATGAAAAGTAGAAGATGAACCCAATGCGACATAACCCGCAGATTCTTATAGGACTGACTCTAAAGTTTTGTCAAAATAGACTTGAAGTACTATGCTATAAGTATATCAATGTAGTTGAGATACTAGGACTTTTTATAGTTGGTCAAAAAAGTCGAGTTGAAAATACTTGAGTTGATTCATTGTATTTTAGCCATGAGGAATTCTTGATTATCTTGAAAATAGTAACTTTAGGATTTTTTTGAATATCCACATAAAGTATTGAGAGAATATGTGAGTTGCTTTTGTTGAACTAAGGATTCTGAATTGAGTCTTGGATTCTTAATTGAACAGTTTTATTTCTCAACTTCTTATGAGCTTGAGTAACATTATATATCAAGCTTGAATGATAAGTGGCATTGAAAGATATTGTAAAGTACTTTATTTGCATAGAAATCAGTTTGCAATGATTTTATTTGATTTTGGTCTTGAAGTTCACTTGGATAAAGTTTGTTATCTATTTCATGCTCATAACCTAATACTGGTAATTTCCAGTTGGTGCCAGCTGTTACGGAACTGGTTGTAGCCGAGTTAATGTATCTTCAGTGGATGGATCCTAAAGAGCCCATTTACCTGTACATTAATTCCACTGGAACTACTCGAGATGATGGTGAGACGGTGAGTAATTAGAGTTTAAATTCTTGTCTGACGGTAATGCCTTTAGTTTTTTTCTGGCCCTGTCCTTGAAATATCAAATAGATTTATGGAGTTCCAAGGTTTTTGTTGTCTCTCTAATACCTTGGGCGCCACTGCAAAAGATTAAGTAAATGATTTTGACAGGTCTAGATTCATAGGATTGTTCCATTTTACGGTAGCTTTATAAATTTGAATTACATGTAGTCATATCAGCTAATCTCAACTTCGGTTTTTGAGAATTTGAACTGTTTAAGTATATAGAGCATATACTTTGGAGCTTAAGCTTCAGTTTTAAGCCTCTGAAAATAAACTCTGCCCGGGTGATAATTTTATGCTACCATTTCATATAATTTAACTTTCTATTCAGCAGGAAAGTGCTATTTTTAATTTGTATAATTTGTATTTGCTTGCTAATGCATGCCATATTCAATTTTTGGTATCTGCTCTCATATCTTCTTTTTCTCTGTTTTAGTGGCTAATTCATATTTTGTATCGTTTAGACCTCAGATTTTTCTTGTAATATTTCTATATTCAAAGATTTCCGCTTAAGCTGCATGCTTCTCATCAAGGGCTATTTTTCTTGTATAACTCTTCTAGAATTTCTCCAACAGTTTAATTGTCATTTTAGGTTGGGATGGAATCAGAAGGTTTTGCAATTTATGATGCTATGATGCAGTTAAAGAATGAGGTGGGTGTTTCTCTGTTCTGATTATTCACTAACCATGTATAATTTTCGCTTCAGTTTTTTATTTTTCTAATTTCCGCAAATCAGAAAACATGTGGCCACAATTGTTGCTACTAGGTCATATGAATTTCCCTGCATTCTGGATCTTCAGTAGGTTGTTTGATATTGGAATCGTGTTAGCAATAAACCTGCAACACTTTAATCAACTATGGATCATTTACCAAGATGTTTAGTGATATTTCTCGGTTGACTGTAAAACCTGAATGAAGCGGTGTGGGTCTAGATATCTACTTTTCATGTTTTAATTATTGGTCTTCTTGCAGTTTGTTATCTTCTGATGCGAATATTCTTTTCTTAGGTGTCTTATATATGTGTTGTTACTTCCAGTTTTATGTGCTATCTTCCTGAAAGGTTTTCTGAGGACTTCGAGAAGCGACTATGTTAGCGATGAAAATCATTAACATGCTTATGTTCAAACCATGAGTACACAAATCTTTTTGTTTATTATCGTTCAACAGTAGTAAGCGTAAAGGTGTAATTTAAGATCGAGTGCCTCGTTCTTCTGAAACAGGCCTTCATGGCTACACCAACATGAATCTTGACTTTACTTGTTCAGTTCTTTCTTCTAACAGCAGCTATTGTTTCCAAATTGTCCGACTCAAGGACTTAAGCTCTTATATTCTTTTCAATGAATGTGATGATGAAATACACAGAGAATGATACATATTTATATGAAATAATGGAAAGCCTATATGGATATAGTTCAATAGAAAAACGAGTACTTCATGTTCAAGACAATACCCGTGGCTGTTTGTGATCAAGAATGCGAAGCTGTGTCTACAAGATTGGGAAAGTTGATTTTTTCTCTAGCTTGAAATATGATAAATTGTGTGTAGTAAGTTGCTTTGCCGAACTCCAGATCCTTCTGTTGTTGAACTTGCTTTTAGCTAGCATTTCATGGTCTGTTGCATCATCACGATCCTTTACTGTTGATGTTTATGCAGATACATACCGTGGCTGTAGGATCCGCTATAGGTCACGCTTGTCTCCTACTTGCTGCGGGAAGCAAAGGCAAAAGGTTTATGATGCCTCATGCCAAAGGTATGGTCTCGATGGTTGCATGCAATGTCAGTTCACATAACTAAGAAGTATCTTCATGCTACGTAGCTAATGATATGTAGACAAATTCTGTTTCAGCAATGATCCAACAGCCTCGTGTTCCTTCATCTGGATTAATGCCAGCAAGTGATGTTCTTATTCGTGCAAAAGAAGTAAGTTTGGCCTCTTCAGGCAATCTCATTTCCTTTAGAATGGGAAAGTCGCCTATGTGGGATTTTAAACTCCTAATGATAATTGATCTAAAGCTTCCCTTATAGCTTTAATACCTTCAAGTCATGTCAAAAATATTAGTCTCTCATAAATGGTTTGTAAAAAGGCCTGACTTCTTGAAGTGCTGTTGCCAATAGTTTCACCCTTGGTTAGCAAACTTAGTGAGTGAAGCATATGGGAGGTCATAATCTACTTACAGTTGCACGCATAAAAGTACAGTATATATGCACTTGTTTTGCTTAGGTAGGGAGAACACCCAGTGACGGAATTTGCCAATATTTCTGTTGCATATTAGCATATCCGTTGTATTTATATTTTTGGGTTGATTTTCAATCCCTTTGTTCATGTTTGACTTCTTCCTCTCTATAGTTCGATCTCCAGAGGAAATCACGATCAGTCTGCACTCTTAGTTTAAAACTTATAACCTAATTTTTGATTTGTGAGCATATACACCACGTTGCCTCAAATCTCTTATTGTGGAAGTGATCAATTGAATTGCTCTATTGCAGGTGATAACCAACAGGGATACTCTTGTTAAGCTTTTAGCGAAGCACACTGGAAATGTAAGTTGATGCATCAATATTTAGCCTTTTTATTAGTGAAAGCCGCCAAAATGTTACTCAATTTTTTTTCTACTACAGTCAGAGGAGTATGTAGCCAACATAATGAGAAGGCCGTATTATATGGATTCGATTACTGCTAAGGATTTTGGTGTCATTGATAAGGTGGGTTGCTTCCAATTATGCCCATTTCACATTTTCCCAATGGAGTCTAATGGACTAACATACGTTTTTTGGGTTCAGATACTTTGGCGTGGACAGGAGAAGATTATGGCAGATGCTGCCCCACCAGAGGAATGGGACAAGAATGCTGGCATTAAAGTTCTTGAATAGTTGTCTCCAAAACACTTGCATTGTGAGTATCTGCATTTCACATTTTTATGATTTTGGAGATTTAAATGCAATGAGGGAAAGGAAAAGGTGGGAAGAAGGAAGCGGGAGAATTTTGTGTGTATGTATATTTTTCTATTAATTAAAGTTTTTAATCATTCTTGAAATTGAGTCAAAAAGTAATTTTTCATTCCTAAATGATTACAAAATCAATTGATTTGGTCTAAATTCAAATTGAGATTTGGTGAAATTGGAACTAAATAAAATCTTCATGTTTGGTTTGAGATATATTTGTGGCAAATGTCGATATATCGTTTGAGCTAAATGACTATGCTTTCTTGTAGGTGCAGGCAAGGAATTATCCGTCTGTGGGTGTGGCGTGTCGTGGCTATTCTGATGCAAATTCTAGTTTTAAGGGCTAAAGTCTGTACTGCTGTGCAGAGTTATAAACATACAGTTGAAAGATTGTCTAATGTAGATTACTCAATGATCACTATCCTACTATGACGGAGTTGTTGAACAAAATACAAGTTGTGAACCAGAAGACGTGTGGGAAGTGGAAATAGCTCGAGCTTTTGATGACACAATTGATCTACAAGTTATGTACAACTGTATGATATACATCTGGGATTTCATAGTAACATTTACTGTATGATATACATTTGGACTTGGTGTAATACACCTAAGTTCTCAGTTTTATGAATTTTGTCGTTGGTATATGGACTATTATTTTATTATTGTTATTATTATTGAGGTTCTTTGCATTTATGGTTCCGTTCTTTTTTGTCTACCTATTTAAGTAATTATCTCCGATGGGATTAATCAGTAATCAAGTGCCTACTGCTTGCTTGGGAAGAAGGACAAGTACATTTATTTTTTGGTGAAATACTTTATTCTTTCATCAAAATCTTAACTTTTATGTTACTGCGAGCCTTGTATTCTACTTTAAACCTTGAATAATCATTTGTGTTACATGGTTTGTGACCCTTTTTTCTTGTCTCCCTCTATAGCATGCAATGGCAGCTCCAGAAATCTTATGGAAGAGGACAAGAAAACTCACAAGTTAATATTATTTGAATAAATCATACCCGAAGCTGTAAGTTTAAAGATCGAGAATCATTTAAGATACCTTAATATTTTCTGATCTCTTATTTTGCGTATCTTATTTAATCTTTATAATGAAAATCAGACGTTCTATTAAAAATTCAGATATTATACGTCACAACTAACAAGTGTAGCAACAGCAAGTCGTGTAGATGGTCTCATCCACAAATTTGTTTATATGTTGTTAAAGATTTTTAGTGCAATATGACTACGTAGATTGACTGTTGTGGGCTAGGAGTACGCCCGTCGTAGATCAGAATATTTTATTAGGAAGATTTGTTTATATCATCTGGATCTCTCTTATTAATGATTCTTATCATCGAGTTAATTATGACATACTAACAACCGTTAAGACTCAAACATCAAACTTGGCTACCATGTCATTCAAAATTGTTAATAATTCCCAAATTAGTAAATGAGTCTGGAGTTTTAGGTGGGCCACGAATGAATTGGGCCGGCCTGCTCCTTTGAAACCCCAAACAAGAAAAAACCGAACCAAGGTGGTTCGACTTTTTTAGGACAATCGAACGTCTCCGTTCGATTGTTATTGCCCGCTCGCGAAACGGGTCTTGCAATCCGGGATCTATAAATACCCCGCTCCCCGAGATTCACGCCACGCATTAATTACAGTTCACCAACCCTAAATCAACCTAATCGACCGTTATTGAGTTCGACTGTCTAACATCTAAGTTCGATTCTTAACAACCCGCCGGAACTGTTCGAGGCTCGAGAGTTATCAGCATCGAACCGTCCTAGGTTCGATTGTTCCCCAGTTCAAGAGTTATTCAGCATCGAACCCTTTCCCGTTCGATTGTTCCTAGATTCGACCATCCAAGGTTACTTTAGTCATTTTAGGTTTGTTAACGTGTAATAGGTGTTTTGGACAAAGCTGGTCTATTTATTGTAATAGGTTAGCATAGTTTGGTTCATTTCAGGTCTACTTGTATTGTACTTTCGGCGTATTGTAACCGAGACGAAATAAGACCAAACCAGAGTCAATACTTGAGGAAATTAATAATTCAGTCCATAACTGAGGGATAACATATTGAATATTTGAGGTCTACTTAGAACTTGTCCTTCCAGCTGCTATGGGAACCCGGAAGCTTGTGAAGGACCATCTTAGTCGACTTCCGCATGGAGAAGGTGTAGAAGAGTTTATCCCCATATGAGCTCGTTAGATCAAAGGCACCAAAAAATCGGCTCACGAGACAAGGGTAACTGTAGGCCGTGCTGATGAAGGCGAATGCCACCAGAGTTGACCACCCATTAGGAGAAAGCTGACTCGGGCAGAGTGTGCAGGCCTAAAAAAAAACCTCCCGATAGAACACCAGAAGGAAATATCTCCACCCCGCCTTGATCTGGATGAAGCAGATCGTATAGAAGCCCTCACGAGGGGAGGTCGCCCTCTCGTGCTCCCAAGGCACCTCAATTTCCAAGCCGACTACATCTTCCCCATACTTGGTGAACCCGCCCACGACCTCCTTACGTGACCTAACTGTGCTTCTCACCCCCTCCGCCAAAACCCTAGGTGGCGTCGTCGCAACAACCGATTTTTTTGCCTTTTTGGAAGACGTCTCCACCATCCCTGAGGCGGCGTGACGTCGTCGCGAAGTCCCTTCAGCCACATGAGACATCGCCGCCGCCGTCATCACCACATCTGAGGCCACCCCGCATCTTCCCGCTCTAGTAGCCTCCTCGCCGGAACTGCTCTGAGATGCCATTAAATCTCCAAAGCTTTTTGAAAGAAAGAAGAAGAAAGAAAGAGAGGGAAAGCAAAAGGAACTCAGGTAGAATGAAGACAAAAACGCCGAGTCCCTTAAATTTATAGGCGAAGAAGTTAGATCGGCGCACTTGACGCATGGCCAGCTCAGCGCCACGTGGCACATGCAGGACCACAACTTCAGGAAACGCACTAGAACACATCACTCATTAATAGTTCCAAGTGATTTCTACGAAATACACTCGGAACCGCGGGATTCCTGATGATGCATAATCTACCACGCCCTCGGAAAATGGCAAAAAAAAAGGGTTCTCCACAAAAGCGACCAAGGGATAGGGAAAAGGTACCCCCGGGTCACGACCAAAAAACGTCCCAATAAGGGTGTATGATCTGATACTAGGAAAAAGTACTCACGGGCCACGACCAGCTAACACCCTAATAGGGGTACACGGCCTAGATCAAAAGATCGGGTTATATTTCAGCTAACAACCCAGAATCACTCACGATCCGGGGTACCCTCAAGGAAAATAACGAGAACCCCCTCTCTAGGTCAATACGACGACCCATCAACTGGCTAACTCCACCCGGATCTCACGAAACCCGCGATAAGAGACCCCCGGGTGGTAATGTCCAACACTTAGCCAAAATATCTTTGAGAAAGAAAGACAATACAAAATAATAAATGAACGAGTGAATACAAGGGAGGGTCAAAGGAAGAAGACCTCTCATCCACGATCTCAATATAGCAAATCAAAGACAGACGTAGCTCGGAAGATCTCACAACTACTCGGACAAAGGGCGACTCGAGGAACCCCTCAGAACATGCTGGGATAAACACAACTCGGAGGGTCTTGTTACCCCCGAAGCATAAACAAACATCACGATGGCACGACCTGACCCAAAGGAAGTGTCAACTACCCATGATTAAGGCAGCTCCCAACTGCCCATCATTATGGCGATACACCATGCCTCATTAGTCCAAGACTGCCTTTGGGGGCAGAAGACGACGAATCTTACCGGTCCAAACCAACAATTGGTGCAGGACCAACTCACCCTCATTGGTTTAGAAAATCCTACAAGAAGATTGGAGCATGCATCACCATCATTATCTGGTCAGAAGAAATTCAGTCAAATTCACGCTATTGGGTGCCTCGTACCAACGACCCCCATTGGTGCAGAAGACCCTCTACAACATTGGTTATCGCCACCACCCAAAATTAAGAGGGAAGACCGACTCCCATTGGACAAGGACCTCAATACTAGCACTATAAACAACACCTCATTCAGCATAAAATAAAAAAAAGTGCACTCTTGCCAAATTCACTATACACATTATGGTACTTAGCAAATATCAAGCACTCTCTATAGAAGAAGTAGCTATCTTCACACGACCCCCTTCTAATTCAATCAAAATCCTTAATGAAATAATATTGCTTCCCTTTTCTCAAACTCGGGATAGGCGTTTCGAACAATAATAAGTGATAATATCCCCAAATTCGCTCGACTCTACGGGTCTCGGACGATATTGCATCACCACCATGTGCCTTATGTTCCTTCAACACTGAAATGACTTGATGTCATCATTCATATGCTACGATTGATCCGATGTGCTGCTCAACTCTGCCATTACCTAAGTTCAAACATGTGAATATTACAAACTGCATTTGTTCAAACAATGCATACTAACTTATACACTACGATGGATCATCAACAAGCCACAACGTTATCACGTATAATCGGTTAAAAGGGGGAGATTCATAATGGATCCACCGAACAGAATTCAATACAAATTGTACTAATAAGAATTCAAAATCACCCAACTCACCATAATATTTCAAACCCATGCTTGTAACACACTATGTACCCATAAATACAATGTCAAGAAATCCCTAATTCGTCAATTAACACACGCCACATGCTGCACATAAATCCAATTTCAACCCTAACCGTAAAATCTAGTTTTACATAAATCCCGAGATAGAAGCCCTAACTATATCACACACATTTGGATGTGGGTTCATACATGACATCAATAGCAACACATTACACAACACCAAATCATCATTCGTATGTCACATTAATGTTGTAAATTCAACTCATGTATGTTCAACAATCAGATTGGTATTTGCGAGTAGAGATTTAGCCAAACTTACAGATTCACGATGAATTGTGGAACCTTTAGAAATTAGGGGTTCACCTGTTTTCGCCTCTAGAGGCGCATCAAATGTAGTTTGATGTGGAATAAAAAATGAAGTTTCATTTGCTGCCACTATTTCAAATTTCAGGGACGAAGATGTCATTTCATTTGGGATCAGATTTTGTGCCATAAGTGAGATTAAACAATTGGGGGGGGGGGGGGGGGAGGGCAGGGGTACCGATTATAATATGCGGTATGCGGTATTAGCTACTACATTGCCGGGTATCCGATTATTAAAATCTTGACCGCCCTTTTTTATTTTTTTTTCTTCTCACGAAGCATGTAAGTTACTAAGTTGAATAAGCTCCGTGATTTCACTTAATCTCTGGAACCAGTAAGAATTAAGCCTGTAAATCTGTAATTTAACAATTAGTAAATATCCTTATTATTAAATAACTGATATTTACGAGTCGAAAGTCATCCTTAAACTTATTATATACTTATTCAATACTTAAAGTGCTATTTCTTGTTATAATTAAATTTCACATTTTTTTTATTATAAAAAACAAATATATACTTGGTAGATCTACAAGAACTAAAAATATCAATGATTAGCTTCATTTTGTTTTTTAATGGTTCCAAATTATAGAAAGCTTATAATTTTAAGTTAAATGAATGCATGTTAGATAATATTTTAATACATCAAAATCACTAACAATTGATAATAGAGGATATTTGCCAATATTTTACCTTAAGTGGGGGGTGTTTGCTATGTAATTAAGTATTATGAAGGGAGTTATCCGCCACTTAAAAATAACATAGGGGTAACAACTTTGGGAGCCCGATAGTCTAGGGGCAGATTTGGTATACGGGAAACGTTGATGGGTGTAATAGCAAATACCAAATCATGTTAAAACCCTTGTAGTACGTCAGCTGACCCGCCATTACACAATTACCTCGTATATATAAATTAATTGTAAGAATTAACATTGATTGATATTCATACCGCTTCTTTCGTTTTGTCCTTGTAGCGCGCAGTACGGAAATCGATCGGAAATCATGGTATGCTTTAATGTTGAAGTTAGAGTCTTAGGGTTTCCAAATCTTATTTTTGATTTTTGAATTCTAAGCTTTGTAATTTTATTTATTTATTTATTTTATTTTTGTTTGTAGCTGCCTCTTTCACTGCTGAAGACTGCACAAGGGCATCCCATGGTAAATCTTTTATTTTTTCTCCCAACTGTTAATTTAATTTTAACTTGGTGTAGTTTGGTTGAAAAAGGAAAAATATTACTTTGATTTTGTCTAAATTTAGGTTATTTGGAGCTGCTCTAAGAGAGATAACAACACAAAAAAAGGCTATTTTTGAATCTTTGATTTAAGGATTTATATATGAAATCCTGTTTGTGATCATGTTCTATGTTAGGTTTGAGCTAAAAGGGTCCAGATTTTATATCGTGTCTCTGCGGTATAACGTTATGATGGTCTTTTACGAAACTAAATTGATGGTCGTGCATTTGCAGCTGGTTGAGCTGAAAAATGGGGAAACGTATAATGGCCATTTGGTGAACTGCGATACATGGATGAATATTCATCTACGTGAAGTCATCTGTACTTCAAAGGTACTTCATGCCCCTAAAATGCTGACAAATTGTCTTATTTATTACTTTAACTAGTATTGTTTTAATGAAAACTGGTGGTGATTGTAGGACGGAGATAGATTTTGGAGAATGCCAGAATGCTATATCCGTGGGAATACGATTAAGTACCTTCGAGTTCCAGATGAGGTATGCTTCCCTTTCGAAAATTCCTATTAATTTGTGATTTGGATTGAGTTCTTTTCATGGTCATACTCAAATGCTTCTGATGATCTGCAAATTGGCTTGTGTGTCAATTACTGATTAATTGTCATGTCAAGCAACAAAATAAGAATCTTGGCGTAACTTTACTCAATTTCAGCTGAACCCATTCAGCTGTATTATGCACATAATCTCCTGCTGTATGAAACATATAGTTCGTTATAATTAGGGAAACTGCATAGCCATTTTAAATTGAATGCAATTGACATGGAGATGCATCGCTTGGGGGCTACTCCGGATACAGTTATACATGTCTTATCAATGGTAGGAACATACATGCTTCCCTGTTGGAATGGGAAATAGAATAGGTCATTGAATTTGAAGAACGCAATGTCTTGGTTTGCTTATCATTGGGCCTTTGTTTGTGTCCGGGAAGTTAAGTTACTTATGCCTTCTCAATTGGATATCCATTTACTTGTAGATAGTCATCTGTTTGAATAACTGGATCAATGACTAAACATCACCAACTGATAAATTGTTCTAATGTCAAATATTGCTTTCCCTATTCAAGGGGTACAAATATATTTATTGAAATCAAATGGCTAAGGTGCTAGCTACAGTTTTACCATAAACAAGCATCTATTGTTTCGTATGTGAGTAATATTAAGCATCAAGGGTGGTTTTGAAAGGTGACTTGTGCTTCATGAATGTCTGTACTGTGGAAAGTGCTAAATTTCATGGTCAATTCAGAACTCTTTAATCTGATAATTCTACGAATCATGTCGTTGCTTCTCTAATGGCGTGAATATTTGTAAGGATTACTGTTAGGAACTAGATATGCGAAGAGCTTCTTGGCTTGTTTATATTTGTTATTTAAGTTTTCCTTCTCTTTCTCCATTCCCTAAACAACAGAACACAAAACATCTGAATGAAAAGCAAATCTACAAGAAAACAATCAATATCAGTAGTAAAACTCTTCTTTCTGCTCCTGGACAGTGGCTAAAGCCTCAACCGAGGCACCTGTTTGTTGAACTACGTCAAACTGACAATGGAAACATGGTTTGGTTACTGGCTGACCAGGGTCTTATTCTTCCAGCCTTTGCTTTTGTAACAATACCTGTTAATCAAACATCTTTTAAGTTAGTCTAGCTTGATGTTTGACTGTCGGCTATCTTAAGATTAATGTGATATGTGCTATATAATTGACAATCTGCAATAGTCTTCTACTTTTGTTTCATTCATGCAATCTTATATCCCTATGGCACATTTTCTGGAGTGCATATATTCATTGCTAATTTCTTTTCTCCAGGTCATCGATAAAGTTCAGGAAGACAAGAGTCGTTCAGGTACTGCTTCGATAGAAGTTTTCTACAGACAAAATATGGACTTTTCATTCTATTGTTTGTTATGTGTTCAGTTGTTACTTCTAATATATATATATATATATATATCTCAAAGTTTATTGATGGAGTTTCATACTGGAATCCCAAGATTTAACGCTGGTACCGCAGTTGAAACTGTTGTTATGAATATATATTCCGTTAATGTTTGAATTACTTATATTTGTACTTGATCATCTTTGCATTGGAAAGAACAGAAAAATGGTCAAGACTGTACCATCCACGAATTAGAACTATGCATTTAGCTCTGGCTTGTATAGTCACAAAATGCATGATGAATGCTGATGTAGTGGCAATTTAACATATATATATATATATTTTCTCTTTCTATCTAACCCTTTAAATTGTGGTATTGGAAAGTGGGAGGCACATAATTTGTTCAAGCATATCTGAAAGATAATTTTTGACAAAATATTCCTACAAAAGAAATGGAATTTTGTTTGAGATGAAACAGGAGCATTCAATTCCTGATGTCGTAGTAGAACCTTTTTTTTTTTAAGGCACTGCCTAAACACATATTGTTTATCTTTGTGCAGTCACAAATTGATCTGCCATCAAAACTTATTTTCTGTGACGCTTTCTGTCTTAACTACTAACTGCAGCAAAATGCTCCAGATAGCGTTAATGGTATTGCAAACATTTTAGTAAAATCTGGTTACTTCAGTTGTTACTAGAAATGGGTGAGTGTAAATGACCTGCAGTTTCTGTGACTAGGTTTCGGATGACCCAAAGTTTGTCTACCAAAGGGCTTGAATGGGAACTGAGTTTTACCAACAAACCAGTCTTCATGATATTGCCACATCCGTTCATTCAGACCTTTCTTCAATTCCCCTCACTAGCCACACTTATATTCTTTCCTATCTCTCTCCGTATACTTTCACCTCTCTTTTTGTGGTCTCTACCTTTGAGTATAAATACTGCTCCTGCTCCTGCTAGGTTGCTATACATGTTAACCTTTTTAGCTTAAGATTTTAGATTCCAGCTTGTTGTGCTGTAGTCATTTGGGTTTAAGGTCATGGATGATGATGGAGTGTGCCTGTGTCTAGATTATGCCCCATGGTTCCTTCTTAATGTAATAATGGCTTTGGTTGGGTGTGAGATACAGATAAGAGGAGGATATCCTTTTATTTAATGCTCTTAAGTTTCATGTCGATATGAAAGCTACATGCACTATAAACTCTTAAAACTGTCAAATGGATCTGTGACTGAAGTCCTGCCTCTTCGCACAATGTTTAGGGTATGGCTGTTGTCATCAATTTCAATCCTTATCCATCTGACCTTTGTCTGGTGAAGTAGTTTGTGATAACATACCTTGTTCTAAGCTTATATTTTGTGTTCTTAGTGAAAAATTGCAGTGTTATCCAATAGCAGTGAATGTGCAAACCTTGATTTAAACTATTTTCTCAAGTGTGGGGACGGGGAATGGGTTAACAGTTAGTATATGTGGTTCCATACAAGTGTTTTGAATTGTCAAGATGTAGGGTATGTATGACAAAGTATTTGAATATATGAGCCGGTTTGAATGAAAGAATGATAAAATACTACTGAAGTTAATGATTCACGGGATAGCAGCTTGTCAGCATATATTTTGTTTTCTACTTCTGTTGAGGAATTTCTTGCTTTCATAAACCTTAGAAACTTGATAATTCTTGTAATATATTTATTTTGATCTATAACTACAGATAGAAAGCCGCCTGGAGTTGGGCGTGGAAGAGGCAGAGGAGGTAGAGATGAAAGTGCAGCTGGAAGATCTTCGAAGGGAATTGGGCGTGGTATGGATGATGGTAGTGGCCGAGGTGGAGGGCGTGGAAGAGGTGTGGCTGGCAGCAAACCTTCGGGCAGAGGTATAAACCGATATATAATTCAGTTTGGATTCTGCTGTGACCAACTAGGTCACATTTTGTTGATAAGAATTATGAAATGAAGCTCAATAAAGAACTTGAGGTGCCCACTTATGTTTTAGAATATCTAATTGTTACATGGATCTTCCGTAGTAAACCCTTGCCTGATCATTTATAAATATAAAAAACTTTAATTAGGGAAACTTTACAATCACTGATTAATTTTCTCAATAATGGGTATGGGTATAATCAAATTTCAACAATAGTGCAATGTTTAACTATTCTTCAATTTTCTTACATATTTGAATACTCTGCTAAAAGAATGTAGCTTCCGGTGATTTAATCTCATTACTCGCTTCCACAACTGCATTAATTTAAAAACACCACATGGTCCAACCATCTTCCAACACATCCTAAATTTCCATGTAAATTGCCTGAGTCAATTTCGACTTAGACACTGCTTTCTCTTTTTTCCGTTTTTAATCTTAAAAATCATTTAAGGAGCTGCTGTGTCATGTTTTTTTCTCTATATTATTCTAAATCATCTTTTCTTATTATTCTTAATCATCTTTTCTTATATAGGTGGAGGCCGGGGACGCGGATGATCCAATGAAAGCTGCAGACCCTAGTATGTGTGTGGAAAATCTTATTGGCATATGCTATATTTGTCATGGTACCGTGTCGTTTATCTGGTGCATGGTAAAATCTGTTGGGATGATGTAAGATAGAAGGTTTGTTGCAGTGATCAAATTGCCAACACAATCTGTGTTTTTCTGTGTTTGATGTTGGCTTATGCTTATTTAAACTTGAGTGAAGTATATTATGATATGTAGAATATTTGCACTTTGTGCCATGGTCGATATTCCTTTCTGAATTATGAGGTTCTTAAGATGCCCCTTGAAACTGTAACATTATTTTGGTTCATAATCTTGAATGTTTTACTTTAAGGTTCAAGAACTGGCTGTTAGTCTGTTACAAGAAAGTCTCATCCAACCCAGAAAAAAGGGTTTTAGCTTTTAGGTATTACTTAGATGCATGCGGTCTATGGTAGCGATAACACCGTGATGTCATTTTAATTTGACATATTTGACGTTGTGGAATTGTTACTCTATATTCTAGAATTTTAAGCAAAAATCTTTTTCTCCTATGAAAAAGAAGCAATGATCTTATTCTGATTACCCGTCAAAAAGTCTTTAGTTCCTGATTTCGGATGCATTGGTTGGTTTTCAACTTCTTATGCTTGTCAACTTTTTTTTCTTTGGTCGGTTTATATCGAATTTTGCTCGGTGACATTATAAGAGAATTGTGATTTCCAGCGATGGTTTCTGTAATTCTTAAAAGTAGTTTTGTAAATAACGAGGACCTATGGGGTATGGAATAGTTTCTCTAATTTTACCGTTCAACATATAAAATTGACAAATTTGCCGTTGACAAAACATGTTTGGTTCAACATTTTTTCATATTTGTCTGATATCGCGTATAAAACAGTAAACTATTGTCAATTTTTCAAAAAGAAAAAACACGATATTTCTAAAATATATTAAACAAGAATATTTGTATTAATATGAAAGTATAGAAGGTATACTTCCACATATTCTACATTTGCACATTTATTTAAGTTTGTATAAGAATATTCTCTTAGTCGCTCATTTTATTCGAGATGTTATGAAAACAATTGACAATTATAATATCGTACATTTAAGTATTAAGAAGATATTTGGTTTCGTGAATTAAGTGGAATCAGACACCTTATTCCACTTAGGGCTCGTTTGGTTACTCGGTTGGATTTAAGTCATTTAGAGTATGGATCCTATTAAGATCCATATTAGTAATCTTAATATTAGGTTTGGTAGTTCATAAATGTGGCCATATTAGTTACTAGGGATAGAAACAATAACAACTTTGGTTGTACATGTTATTGCATGCCTAAGCCATATTGCAACTACAATTACTCATTTGCTCTTAAATTTCTTACCCTCAAGTCATATAAATACCATCTTTGTAATTTTAATAATTGGGTGGCAAATTTCCCCAATTGAAGTCTTCAAACGCAATCAGTGGCACCGTCGCATTAATCCCGCAATTTCCTGATTCTTGGTATGTTTATTTCGCTGCATTCACATCCGCTTTTAATGTAATGTTTGATTTCTTAAAGCTCAACTATAATGCCCTGCCAATGGTGGATTTTTGCTAATTTACGTTTCAATTTGGGGGTTTAGGGCTGTACGTATTTTTGTAAATTCGCAGTACTTATGGCTTTTGTTTTTCAACACAAGACAGGCGCGCATTAACATTTAATTGATATATTTGATATTACTCGAGGGTTTTTATTTAGGCATGTAGATTGTAGTGTTTTTCCTGATTTTGTTAGCAAACGAGCCCTCTGTTGCTGTATGTTGCTTTTCGATATATTAGATGAACTACCATGTGGTTTATTGGACACGATGACCTTATAATTGCGTCTGTAACTTCTGGTAATGGGACGTTTACGAATCCACATTGTAGTAGTAAGGTTCTTTAATCGGCTGTTGTTTCCCCTACGTTCACCATTTGTTTGTGAACATTACTCGTTGTATCTTGTCCTCATGTGACTAATACCATTGAAGTTAAATGTGTGCACGATTTTGATTCTTTAGTTTACAAACAGTAGCTGCCCTCCATGAACTCATGCATTACTCAGCTATTAAAAACGTAAGATAGATAGTATTACATAAGACTGATACATTGATGGACACTCCATTATTCAGTTAATCCTCGAATGTCACCTTGACCCAAAGTATGTTTTTCAGTTGCATTTATTTGGGGAGATACTAATAGCAATACATAGTAATATCGCAATTGCTAGTAACACTTTCATGACACGCTGTTTCTTGGCTAGACTCTTCATTTCCTTGATCAACTCTTGTTGTATTTTGATATGGCCGTTGACTACTTCTCTATCCGTCATTGTTGACTCGTTTCCGTGCTTTCCTTGCGATGCAGAAGTTGAGGCCTCGTTCTCATAACTGTTGAGTTTTCTAAGAAGTCCTGGAATAATCCTTTTCGCCCTTCCACACATTGGAGGGTCGTGCCACTCTTTTTTTCCGCATGCGGCATCCTAAATTCAAGAAAAGTGATGCAACTTAGATGGAGTTTTATAATCTGGTATGTTTCATAAACTAGTGCTTCACAAAAAGAACACTCACCCCGTTAAATCGGCATTTGAAGTATCTCCGTCCGGGGTCTTCTTCCCCCCAATGAGTTTTGAACATCATATCCTCACCACAATAACAGCTACGTCGGCGAATAACTTCACCGTAGTGCATGAAGTTCCTTGGGTACCCCTTATTACTAGAATTGCTTCCCTGTGAGTCTGTGACATATTTGATTTTTTGAGGGTTGGGTTACTTGGTATTTTGTTTTCTATTTAGGTAATAAGTACAAACAGTTGAGCTGTTATTTGTTCCCTTTTTGTAGCTTCCACGCAATTGAAAAATAAGTGTATTATTTAGATTTCCAATTGGTTTTTTTACAGATGATGTGAGGATTCTCTTGCTATAATTAAGGGATTTTGATGCCCACAATTACAACTACTTGCATTACATGACAACTTGACTAGTCACCTCAATCTTACAAAATTCCGGAAATTAGGTAGAATGAATGGCTACAATTGCTTCTGATATTTTGAATAGTTCAATTATGTTAGATGTAAGTGTATTTGGAATATATAGTTGTACCTTACAAATCTGATTCCCCTTATTGGTTGGCTATGCGACAAAGATTTTGCTAAGTATAATACAAATTTTCACAAATTCAATGTTAACTTTGCGGAAGAAAGTCTCGACCCCTTATAATTGGATAGTATAGTCACATATCTTTTTACCATCCATAAATAGACCACTTCTATTACAATTTTTTGAACACAGAAACCCTATTTCAACTTAAGATAAACACAATAAAATATACGAGCCATGTCAATAGCTGTAGATGTATTTCAAGAGGGGTTGTTTTACACTTATCTTTGGAAGGAGCACATCGATTTATGTTTTATAGATAAATTGGCTCCCGAGGTTGAAAGAGTTGGGCGACCACTAACTAAAAAATCAAAGTTAAGCATTATGGCGGCACGTGATGAAGTTAACACGCGTTGGGGTACACGGTTTACCAAACCATTATGCATGGGTCGTTTTGAAAAACTAGAGGAACGATATTTAACTTTCAAAGCGTTACTATCAATGCATGAATTTTCTTACGACGAAGAAAACAATATACTCAACGCAGACAGAGAAGTTTGGGATACTCTTTGCATGGTACAATAATTCAAGTTCATGCACATTTTTCCTATTAATCAATTTTGCAAACGTAATGTGTTTAACGACTAAATGCTTCGAATTTTTAGAGCAAAGAAATGGTTGTGGCATATCGCAATCAAGGGGATCCCTGTTAGGATTATCTTAAGAAACTTTTTGGTGAACCAGCACCAGTACTCCCCTATCTTAACCAGGACACTATTATGATCTCGTCGGACACCGATCCTTCACTAGGTGATATGTACAATAATTCAACATCATTTATTTAATATTATATTTACTTCATTTTCCCCTGCGATGTTTATAACTTTATAATTTGACATGTATAGGTAATTTCAATAACAATCGCAATGAAAGGTTTGCGGACAGACCCCGTTACAACAGAAATGCTAGTGTAATAGCAATTAGCAATATTTTAAATAGCAAATCCAAAGTACAGGCATACAACTTCACTGCCACACACATTCCCTGCCATAATAGGTTACACCATTATTTGCAACATCTCTTGGGCATAGTACATGAGTAATACCAAAATGAAATCATACTTGTTCAAAATAAGCTTCAGAATTTAACCATGCGACTCGCCACACTCCAAAATAAGCCTGCCCAAATATATATAAACATGTCTTTTAACAGATAATTAATGTGTAGAATAATGTCTGAACCATGTGGTTAAATTGCTGATTTCACACCAACAGATCACTCGGCGAGTATAGAACGAACAAACTCTTTCCGATTTTCCTTGTCCATGCTGAAGAACAATGCAACATGGGTCTGAGATTGCACAATTGCTTTTGCAGCCCTTACCCTTGTTGTAGCAGTGAATTCAGGCAACTCTTCGAGAGCCGCAAAGATCAAAGTCACTCTAGGGTCAACTTCTTTCAAAGACCTTATTGCACTTGATAGGTCAGCGATAGCAACTTCTGTTATTTCTAGTGAGGAATTAATATTAATTAGGACCTCATCTTCCAATCCAGGCATCCGGTTCTTTCTTTTCTTTATCCCGGAAGGCTTCCATGGACCAGCACCTCCAGAGTTTGGTGGTGCAGATGAAGATTCACCCGCTTCAGAAGTAAGGTCTTCAACTCCAGTCGACGGATCCACAGGTGGAGGTGCATTAGGCATGGGTGGGATGTTATTGGCCCTGTGTCGAGCAGCTGCTCCGTCCATGGCATGGTCCCCGGTTCCCTTAGAGAACCCGAAGATAATATCCCAGTCGTCATAATGGGGATAACTTTTGTGTTGCATTTTTACCAAATCTGGATTGACCTGGTAAGAATTCCAAAAGGAAAACAGTTAATATTAGATTGGGAAGTTGTGAAAAAACCTTAATAACAATAGTGATCTATCTAAAAAACAACTTTGGCTTTGTTACTTACCACAATCGCAGCATCCCATACTGGCTCCCCCACAATGGTTAAATTGTGTTTGACAGGGTCTAAAGCAACATAGTTGCTTCCAGTGCGACCAAACAAACGAGATAAAGCCCCAAAGTCTTTTCGCCATGAAGCCATTTTAGAGATGACATGGGGGTCTCCCAACACATCACTACCGGGCACCTTGTTTTGGATTCTTGTAGCCACTTGACCATTGAAACCTGGTTTCCAACCATTTCCAGATTTCCACCCCTCCATAATGAGTTCTTTTACCGATTCGATTAAAGCCTCTTCCTCGGCACGGCTCCAAAATTTCCTAGTACCATTCCCTTTTTTCCCCTTAGTAGGTTGGGGGGTTGTTAACCTGCTCCATTGTACAACCTGGAAAAAATTGTAGTTGATCTTAGAATACATTTATTTAGTGTATCTACCAGGCCATAACTGCCGCAATCTAATTGTACTATGAAAACAGTGAAATGTGGCAATGAAATAGAATGTTACACCTTCATTATTCATAAATGCACAACATAAGAAACCATTAATGGAAGGCAACACATGAAAAAACATTGTGGTAGATTTGGTTAAACATAAAAACAAACAACATGACATATTAAATATCAGAAAACATAATGTATTTTCAAGCTTAAGCATGAATATATTATACCACCCAATAAAAGCCACTATATTATGTAAATTTTCTAAAACATCAGTTCCTGTAATCCGCCTGGGAGATAACACAACCTAGGTTATGCAGCATTCAATGATGTTATTATAAACCTCATAACTCAATATGAATTGAAATAAATATCTCTATTATTATGATATTGCACAAACAAAATTGCTAATATACCACTGATCTTATCCTGGGAAAACAAATTACCATGGTGATACATTAAGATCAATTATATTGGATAATCAGTGTAGGTAGGGAAAAAAATAAGAGCAATCAATATGAAAGGCATATAACACAGAATTGTACAGGGTGGCTATAACCTTTATGAGGTCAAAATCAAAAACCTATGATGCACTATTTAAGTAATGGGTCAAATAATAACATTGAAAATATATAGCATGCTCATTCAGTTAAATGAAAGCTATTTTCGTTATTGCATCACCAATCATTATTTCATAACAACCACTAATTGATTCTTTGGAGGGGGGTATTAAAAATATTCTTTACTCATTTTGACATCATATGAACATACACTGGATTTGCATACTTCTGAGGATTACTAATACAGGTAAACTCTTTAGTCATAAATTTATTTATCTCATTCATTATTATATTATATAGAAATTACAACTTTCTATTATAACATCCTTAATATAAGCAACATAGAACTTACCTTGTAGGTTCATTCACAAATATTAAAATTCTCTGCTCGAGTTATTAAGAGAAATAAAAAATGAGCAGATCATTGTAAATAAATATAATTAAATCATCTAAAAAGGTTAATGTAATTATCAACATGTGTGTGGCAGTGAATTTGTACTATTCACAGGAGATGTTACAAACTGAAAGGGGATAAAAACATAGCATGAGAACATGAGATAAAATAAGGAAACACAGCAAGGAAACATAGAACACTCATTATATAGGGGATAAAAACAGTGCAGATTCAGTTACATTTACCCTCAGAATTTAAAGATTCTCCAAAGATAATAAAACAGATCACATGAATCATATGGCCTAAACCTTCATTCTGACAATAAAATAAATATAATATTCATACATTCCAACATAAAGTACATGGTTTGAGATTTTAAGTACTCTAAAACAAACTGAAGTAGTACATAATTGCAAGTTAAAAAAAAACTACTAGCTTCTATTTCGACGTAAACGCCAATTGTTAAACATTTCCCCCGCCATGGAATTCGCTTATTATTCCATGCATGTGTTGGTGTTACAGAGTCAATGTAAACAGTTTCATCGGGAGGGACGAAAGGTAATTCAACTCCACTGGCTTCGAGGGGGTCGACTTTCATATGCAACCGAATATAATTGTGTAGTAAAGCGCAAGCTAAACCGATATTGCATTTGTTGTCTACAGAATAGTGTGTTGGGTCGTCCAATATAGGCCATCTAATCTTGAGGATCCCAAAAGCGCATTCAATAACATTTCGTGCTCTACTATGCTTCATGTTCGATCAACAGGACGGTCACGACCAGTACTCCACTCATTTAAATGATAACGCCTAGCCTTATACGGTGCTAAAAACCCATCACCATTCATGTACCCAAGATCACAAAGATAGTATTGTCCTGTATTGATTAAAAATCCTTGTTAGTTTACTTTCTTAAACAGTTACAACATTTTTTAATTAACTGATTGTAAAAAGAACCAAAAACATACCAGTTGGAACCTTTAGACCACCCGACCTTACTAACGCCTCACGTAAAACCATACTGTCAGCCACAAGACCTTCCCACCCCGCCAATACATAAACAAAGTTCTTATTAACGTCACAAACACCCAACACATTCGTAGAAACAAATCCCTTCCTTGTTCGATATCGTTCTTTATCAATTAATGGCGCACGTACAGCTATTTGGGTACCATCTAGTGCACCAAGACAGTCCTAAAAAAAGGTCAGGTATTTAGCAAGTTTGTTAAACTAATTGTACTTTCTATAATTTAGTGAAATATATATAAAAACTTACCGGAAATACTTTCCATCTATCATCAGTACAATCGTGTGTAATGGCTGTAGGAGTAACCCATAAATGACCTGATATTCTAAATAACGCAGCCATAGTTTTGTGAAAATAGTGGCTGACTGTTTGTCCCGACCGCTTGAAATTAAAACACACGACCCGATTAACATCATGAAGTTTGCAAGAACACAACTGTCATCTCTTGCACATTGACGTATTTTGAACTCGTTAACCCCCCACCGTGTTCCAACAAATAGCATAGTCTATGAAAACTATTTCTATCCATCCTTAGGATGTCAACGCAATCTGAGTCTTTAATATTAACTAGATCTCTCATGTGGTCAACTTGCTTAGGTAGTCTGTCAATCATGCTATACGAGTAACCTCGTTTACGTTTAGTTGGCGCACACAAACATCTCCTTGCTATTAAGTAGGTTTGTAAAATCAATAAAAGCCTTAGACGTATAAGAATTAATTCAGCTCCAGCAATAATCATAGCATGAGAACGCCAATCCATCCTACAATTTTTCAAATCAATATTATATATATACATATGGTTGTGCATTACTCTGAATGTATTTAATCATGCCTGCCTATATATATAATGTGGGGTATTGATGATATAATAGATAATTAATACAACAAAGAACAATATACACACTGATGCACATGATATAGATATTATAAATACATTTGTCGATATGCAACATAACTGATGAATGCTCAAAACATTACATAATCGACTTTTGAACTCTTTTATTAACAATTAAGACCTCCAGTCAATCTTTTGTAATGGAGTACACTTCGTTTAGGAAATACAATACACACTTTGAAATTGTTCAAGCATTAGTAAAGCCCCAATTCCATAAATTCAATACCTGAATGTTTCTGTGTGCAACGAAAGAAAAGACCATAACGCTTGTTAGTTGTAATTGAACTCCCACCAGCCAAATCCAAGCAGGTCAAATGTACAAAAAAAATAATAATTAAACCCTAAAAAAAGATTGTAACTAAATTTCAACAGTAACCATAGAGAATCTACAAAATAATGTTGATTTACATAAACACAAAGAAGATTTTGAAGCGTCGATGGGTTTGATATAGCCTAAAAATCTGCGCGTTCATAGTTGTACAACCGTGAGCAAATTACAACCATTTTTTCCACTACAAAGTCGATGCGATGACTAATTACAAAGATGTGATAGCAACCAGTACCTGGGTTACACAGATTGGCTCAGGGCAGCCGGATTTTCGCGTAGGGTTTACTGTTGCTCCAGCTGCGCCTTTCTTTGCGGGGAGAGAGGTTGGTGAGAGAAAGGGGTAACGTTATTTTTGGGGGGTAGGTTAGTAATTTCATATGGTAATTTTAAAATACTGTTCAATCCACATTTCCCAAAAGGGCTCCTCAGTCCGGTTACTAAATGACCTCCAAACCCGGACCCCTCATTTTCAATCTTGATGACCCGAATTCTAATGGCATGTACCACAACAGCTGATAGAACTGTTCAATCCACTTTAAATGGCTTTAAAATGACCTAACATGCCCAACCAAACGAGCCCTTAGTAGCTTGTGCGTGGTTTGTTAGATAATATTTTTGAGCATGACCAAATAGTAGCAAGGCTCTGTTTTGCGGAAAATTAGATGCTAGACCTTGGCATTGTGCTCTCGGCCATACAAAAGTCGACACGTGGATATTGATTTATTATCATTAGTTTTCTTTTTTCTTTTGGTTCACTTTATGATCAACCACTCACAAAAGGTCACGTGTAAACTTCAGATTTTAACCCAAACTATGGTTAAATTTTGAATTTGCTAGATTTCACCAACCGTGCATTTCTCTCTTTCCTTAATTCACTCATCTCTCTTCCCCATCTCTGTCTCTCCCCTCCAACACCTCGCCTTTCTTATTTCTCTCGAAAATTCATGGCGGTCGTCGTGGAAATCACTTTATTTCGATGGCGTACTGAGGACGCAGCGGCAGAGCTATCTATGGTTGCAGTGTTTCTCTTTCTTCTTCCACGGCGGACGCCGCCGCCGCAGATCTAGGGTTTCTGTATGCGAAGCGTTTGAGAAGAATTAGGTGCTCAGTCTTATCTCTATTGCACCGATTTTTCCCTCGAAGCTAGAAAACATGTTTGATTTTACATTCTGGAGTTACGTTGTGATAATGACCTTTCTTTATTAATTTAACCGTTGATGAATCTTCGCTTTTTATTGCTTGGGTATTATTGAAATCATGATATTTATCCATTTTGATTGGGCATATTATACTCTTAAGAACCATAAATTCTCATCTTATATTGTTGTTGTTGTTTGCTGGTTAATTGCAGTGCTTAATTGTTGTTGTTGTTGTTTGCTGTCGTTGTTAATTGTGCATATTATACTCTAAGAACCATAAATTCTCAGTTTTGCTGTAGCAGTGGTTATTTGCTGTAGCAGTGGTTAATTGTTTGATGTAGCAGTGGTCAACAGTAAGTGCAATTTGCCAATATAAATAAATTGGAGGATGCAAGTATTATATGGTTTTACTCATTTTTCTGTTCGATATAGGTAACATTGTGTGAGGAAGTAAAAGCATCACTTTTGTTGATATTGACCTGCATTACAATCCATTTCACCTTTGTGATTGGCTGGAACATGAAATTTGACTTATCTACTTTGTAATTTATGGATGTCTATGCTATTCTCTTATGTTTGTGCCCTTTCATTGTTATAATGATAGGTGTGCGCTTTCGTTGGTGGTTGAGACCAAGGTGGCCGAGGACGCAACGACTACTCAGATAAAGGGACACGATCTATGCTGCTCTACTTCTTAAACTGTCCAACTTTGACGAGGATGAAAGGATTCAATACAAGCTGGCACATTTTAAAGAGGATGCTGAATCTGCTAGATGTCTCCAAGGCCAAGTATCTGGAGGGTGATCCTAAAGAAGAAAACTGCTAAGTGATTTGGTGGTGTTGGTCTAGTGCTTGTATAAAACTTTCCCTTATGACAATTATGACCATATGGGTATTTTGTTGGGTGCAGTTTGATTTATAGTGTATGAAAGATTGCGTGTATGTTTTTGTGGCCTATTTTAAATTGATATTTATATAGGCCTTATGGTTTTGTAATAGTCTGTACCAGGAAATTGATTGGTAATGAATTGGGTATCTTTTGAATTGAAGTAGCTCCATGAGTCTTCTTGCTAATGAAATAAACTAGAGGTCATTTGGAAATTTGTAGAGGAAGTTATAGCCATTTTATTGAGATTGCGCAAACTGGTTCGAAATCTGCCAAGGATTAGTTCATCCGCACTCATTAGCAAAACTGCTCCTACTGAGATTTTTTCAGAAGACGTACCATATATGAATGGAAAGCTCCATGAGTCTTCTTGCTAATGAAATAAACTAGAGGTCATTTGGAAATTTGTAGAGGAAGTTATGGCCGTTTTATTGAGACTACGCAAAATGATTCGAAAACTGCCAAGAGCACAATAGTGAGCCATTTTTGCTCACTGTTATGGCCATTTTTGCTCACTGTTCTCAACAAGCAACAATACCCAAAATGGGTTACATACTCGACCAAAAAAATTAAGTTAGCTAAATGATTTACATAGTCAACCAACAATGATTACATTAGCTAAAACAAGGAACAATAACCAAAATGTGCTAGTCCAAAAGTATACTTTAATGAACCAAATTGTCGTCTTATCCAAACCAGTTATGCCCCATACCATTGAAAGAATCATGATTGGTAATTCCCTATAAAATAATAAGTAAAAGTTATAATATGCACGTCATGAACATAAAAATCAAAGAAAATTATGTTTTCTAACAACATACATTGGGAAAAAACTCTTGGAATTGAGAATGAAGCGTCGGCTGAAAATGATGGTTTTGTTGGGCAATAGTCCCTTGTGACGGACAATTTCCTTCATTTTGTTGTGAACTTTGAGTTTTTTGTTTTGTCTTTTCTGTAAGTGAACACACGATCAATAGTAATATAATAACGTTAAATGAAAATATTTAATAGGAACGAATCTTACTTGAACTTTCGGTTTTGCCTTTTCTTTTCTTCTTTTTGACCTCCCAATGGCGTTTGTAGACATTTGTGATCCCTCTTGCCTTCGCAATAAGTGGATCACGCACAATCACTTCATCAAGACCATTACCATCTTCGCCTAAGGGAAAAACACTTGGACCCGAATCTTTAGAATTCACATTCTCACATATTACATCCACTTCTTTCTTAGCACATTCAATATACTTTAGTACTACTTCTTGTGCCTCTTTGCATACTTTACTCTTGGCGACAAGATCTTGCCATTCTCTTGATGCATTATTTTGATATGCCAATTGGGATATATAGCTACAATCCCCCACATTAATCCTTTTCCGACTTTCATCAATATTTTCGCATGGACACATATCCATTTTGGCATTTTTCGTCCATCGCTTCTTAATATATTTATCCGGTATAGAACGCATATTCATAACATCAAACACTTTCAAAGCATGAGAGCATAATATACCAAATGTCTCAAATTTGTGGCAACTACATCTTATCTCCAAATTCTCACTTTCATACTCAACAATTCTACACTTTGTCTCTTCATTGTATGATTTGACAAGAAATCGTGACAAGTTTGTTGTACCATAAGAAAATTGTTGCGGTGTCTCAAAACTCATCGTCTCTTTCAACTCATTCTCAAACAACTTGAAGATGTCTAATGTATATACACTAGAAGCTTGCTTCAACAAAGGATTAGCCACCAATATTGGTGCCTTCTTATGATGACAAGATGTGTCTTTTTCCTTTTCATTCAAACGCCACTTATTTTGAATATCTTCATAACACATAACACAATTAAGCAAAGTAGATGTCTTATTCCCAAATCTGTTTTTCAATACCGCATTCGTACCCTCACTTCGAGAAGTAGCCAATAGCCCGGCACTAAATATGTGACTACTAAAAACGGAAGCCCACATGTGCCTCAAAGTGTGCATGTGTTCAAACCATTTTCTTTTGGCACCAAGATCATAACCAGTCACTATTTTACTCCATATTAGCTCAAACTCATCCTCAGTTTCACATTGCCTCATACAATGATTCCATAACCTCTTCAGATCCTTTTCATCTTTTAGATCCCCAAAATGTGATGTAGTATTTTGGGTTATATGCCACTGACATAGTCGGTGGTGAGCTTAAGGGAAAACAGTTGCAATCGCATTCTTCATCGCTTGGCATTGATCGGTAAAGATCATTCGGGGTTGTTTACCATGCATGGATTCAAGAAATGTTCTTAACAACCACTCAAACGGCTTCTCTGTTTCATCCGACATAAAAGCCAACCCAAACATGATATTATTATCATGATGATTAATTCCAATATCAATTCATATATATTAGTACGATATGTAGTGTCGAATGAAAGTACATCGCCAAAGCACATATAATCATTCAAACTACGAGAGTCCCTGAAGAAAAAATTCATAAGCCTATTATCATCATCAACTTCCATGTTCCAATAAAACTCAACCTCTTTATTCGACTTATTCTTGAAATATTCAACTAAGCCAAGAGAGTCTTTCATATCAACTTTTTTTTTCCGAATGAAATCATATGCATCTCGTGGTATGTACCCCACTTTTTCTCGCCCTTGTGCCATATTTTCTAAGAAACGAATCGACTCAACAACTGATATTCCAGATTTAATCATTACCATTAGAACTATTTGTTGCTCATCTGTAATTTCTCGACCTGATCTTAACAAGTATGTTTGATCCACGACATACATACCATGTGTATGCTCTTTGTCGAATTTCGCCACCTTCCACGGACCACCTTTCATTCTTGTAATTTTCAGTTGTGCCTTACAATCACATCTTGATGATGGTTTTTGATAAACTGGTACTCTATTTTTTGATCGCTTTTCATCTTTTTTACCTTCACAAGAGCACAAAAAAAACTTTGATTTTATCTCACCACTACCATCCTCAAACTTCACATTCTTGCCCCTTCTTATGCTAAAGCCTTTAGCTAAACCATATTCACAATATAATGCATATGCCGCATGCTCATTCTTAACAAATTGATCCGGTTCTAATCGACTTTCTAGTTTCTCAATTGACCAATTATGGGAAGCTACCTCTTTTACTGCTTGTGCATCTTCATTAGGCATAGAAGATGATGATGATGATGGATGATTCTCCATTATACACCAACACCTAGACAACAAATCATTGAATGGGTTAATTTAATATTTTCTTACCAATTGAGCAACTCTTTACATTAACAGAAAGCAACACATATATAAAGAAAGAAAAAGTATCAGCCACTTTGATGAGATAGAATTCGAATTGTATGCATTCACTTAACATGTATTAAAGCAAAAGAAAAGAAACCAAAACGTGCTACTTTGATGCTATATTGGCAATAAATATCATAGAGCAATTAAGCATCAACTTGTAAATAATCACTCAAAGCCAAGAACCGATAATTATTCAACAAAATAATAAACTAAATCTTCAACAACATTTTTGCATTCACTCAACGCCAAAGAAATATTTTTGATGCCCTTAAAACTCCGACAAAATGGTGAGAATACGAGAAAATAATCGCAATGACGATTATAACGTAACCTAAAATATGCTTCCTTTTAAAGGATTTTGTTACTAATTTTGTTGTTTAGCAATTTAAAAGAGGCCACAATATTATACTATACATCCCATTTATTTAAGAATAGAAGTGAAAAAATTTACCACCACCTCGACAGCGGCAGCAACGGAGGACGGCGGGGCGGCGGGAAGGCGACAATGTTAAGAAGCTTTTGAAAAATAGGAGGGAGATTTTGAGAGGCAAAAACAAAGGGGGTTTTTTGGCTGCTAATGTGAAGAAAAATAAAACCCTATCTAATAATAATTTATTTTATTTAATTTTTTTCACAAAAAAATTAACCTTGGTTAAAGATGGTTAAAGAGTTGGTTAAAGATGGTTAAAGAGAAAGACAACTTTACACATGTCACTATTTCAGTGGTTGGATATTTTAAGAAAATAATAAAAATTGATAATGAATCAATATCCACGTGTCGACTTTTGTATGGCCGAGAGCACAATGCCATGGTCTAACATCTAATTTTCCCTGTTTTGCCTAACATCGCATATTAGAATCGCTAACTTTCCCTTTCCAAAGTTTATATAATTTCAGTTCTGACACTAACACCGACCAGCGCAAAATGACGCATGTGCCCTCCAAAATAAAAAACGTGGTAGCAACTTTAAGACGTGTGTCTTGCTTTTCTTAAGTTGCCAAGATACAACTCATAACATCATTTTTTCTAAATTATTCCAGAATTCCAAATTGAAGGGCGCGTACACTCTTCAAGGTTTTTGACGAACCCTAATGTCAGCACCAACTTTTCGCGAATCACCCAACAAATTGTGATCTTTACTTTATTTTTCAGCATCCCTCTAATATCTTCTGCTAAATTAATGGTGTTTTTGTTGTATGTAGCAAGTTTTTCGAAGAAGCCACAAATTGTGTTGATTTCTTGTAAACTCGCGAAACATCTCATTTAACACGAAAGTATTACCCCTTCTTCACCTAAATCTTGTTTATTGTGGCATTAATTGGTACCAAAAATATAAATTGCGTTTTAGGATTTGTGAATTGGGAAATTTCAGGAATATGTTGAAATCCGTATTTAATTAGGGTGGCATTTACGTAGATGACATATTATTGCAAATGGGTCTATTAAATTAGTCATGCGTACCGATTAGGATGCAAAAAAATAAATCATACGCTTTGCAATGTTGTCGGTATTGATTTTACTGCACGGTGTTGGATGTATGTAAATGGATTTTATTATAATGGTATGGTTTTATGGTTATCTATTCCCATTTGGTAGATATGTTCATAATTCTTAGATTTGATAGGTGATTGATTATGCTATAATGCGTGTGGTATGCTTGTATACATTTGTGATATTTGTAATTGGTGGTTGTCAGATGATGATTTGGAGGAGAAACTTGAATTAATCTTGTTGCAAATTGTTGTTTTGCGTGTTTATGTGTTTATGTTCATGGTCGTAACGCACCATAATGAACGGAGAAATGGGTACCAATATTGGAGGGGCATTAGATACAATTTAGGGATAAAAACATCAAGCCCCCAACCTATGGGAATTTTTGTGCGTTGCCCCTTAAACTAATTTAATCACCACTTTGCCCCCTAACCTATAGGCTGTCTGTTCGATTTGCCTCAGTTTGTGCATTTTCGATTTTTTGTGGCCGAAATATTCCTCCTTTTGAGGTGTTTTTTTGCCTTTTTTTGTCACCAACTATCATTATACATATAGCACAACACATATAAGTCGGGTAGAGAGGAATATTCCGGCTAAAAATGGCCGGAAATGGTCGGAAATAGGCAAATCCCTAGGAGTCTTCCCGGTCTTTTTGTGGCCAGAATATTCATCACTTGGAGGTGTTTTTTTTTCACCAACTACTATTATACATCTAGTACAACGCATATGAGTCGGGTAGAGGGGAATATTCCAGCCAAAAATGGCTAGAAATGGCCGAAAATGCACAACTGGGGCAAAACGAACAGACGCCCTATAGGTTAAGGGGCAAAGTGGTGATTAAATTAATTTAAGGGGCAACGCACAAAAGTGCCAATAGGTTGGGGGGTTTGATGTTTTTATCCCTACAATTTATTGAAAAAGATTGAGAAGATTGAAAAGTACATGAATCGTATCACAACCGATAACGATGTTAACTGTATTGCACAATTACGGTGGATCGTAATTGTTTCTTGCGGTTGTGTTGGCTACTAAAAGAGGTGGGAGGACTACGTGACGAGAAGTTTGTGACCCTACATGAACAAGTCTCCTTATTCCTAAAGGTATTGGCATATCACGACACTAACCGCAACATGGGTCTACATTGGAGGCATTCTGGCCAAACCATCACCCACTATTTTAGGCGTACACTCGATGCATTAATTGAGTGCATTGCAATAATGTTGGTGACCCCAAAACCCATTTTAAAGGAAAACGACAATTTTTACGATCCATGAGAGTATTTCAAGGTAACTATACTAGAGCCACATCACTTATAATATGTTAAATATTGTGGTTCACAATCTAATAAATATATATCTCCTCAAGGGTGCTTGGGTGCGTTGGATGGAACCATGGTGGATGTCATAGTACCGATAAATGATCAAATATGTCTCATAAAGTGAAGATACAAGTAAATATATTGGGTGTTTGTGATGGAAAGATGCAACTTGTGTATCTTTTGTGGGGAAGGGTTCTGTGGCTGACGGGAGGGTACTTCGAGATGTAATAGACATGCCTCAACCCAATGGTTTTAGGGTGCCACAAGGTAATCTATTACCAAACTTGTCATTTGATTTTGTAAGAGATCATAGTGTCCAAATATTGTATTCGCCATATGTTAATTAGGGTAACCATTATTAGGTAACTACTAACTAGCGAATGCGGGGTATGCTAATTGCGATGGATTTCTCGCTCCATACCGAGGTCGAAGGTATCAACTGAAAGAATGGGGTAACAGTTGTGTTGTGACACAAGACCACGAGGAATTGCTTAACATGAGGTATGCAAGGGCACATAGCATAATCGAACGGGCCTTTGCAAAGCTGAATAACCAATGGAAGATACTAAAATGGGCCTCTTGCTACCCGATTAAAATCCAGAATAGATGCGTGATGGCGGGTGCCCTTCTAAACAATTTTATCAAAAAACAAATGCATGTATATCCCTTCGAAGACTCCTTCAATAACTCCAGTTCCTCCTCCGACGATGATCCCACTACTGACTTTGTCGAGAACATGCACAATACACCAGCCTGAAGCAACTACCGGTTGGCGAGCAAACCACCGTCGTTCCACATGAGGGGATGTGACTGCTACATTTCATCATATTTCAAAAGTCTATATGTTGTGTGGTGTTGGTACTTGTAATAGACATATGCGAGGCGAGGGTTTACATTTGGATTGGGAAAAGTGATTTTAGATGAGTTGATTGATGGTGTAATGTGGATGATTGATTGTTTGAATAATGTCTTCTGTTTTTGCGAATATTATGTGATTTTTTTACTTTATCTATGTACTTAAATTATAAGTTATTTCCAGCTCCCACATTCCATTTTTCAGTTTCTCACATGCATGTTCTTATTTTCTCATTTTATGTTATTGACATTTTCATATTTGTTTGTAGGTATGGCTGCCTCAAGCTGCAACTCCGCCCCAATCCAGTCAGCTACAAAAATAAAGAACACCCAGGATAGTCATAGGGCATGGACAAGAGGAAGAAAATGCTCGCATCTCGGTCCTATAGGACCAAAAAGGACATGGGCTTAAGATTGACAACTTCCCTCAGAGTTGGGTATTTAAAAAAGCTGGAGAAAGCCATTAAGGTCATTCTTCCAATTACTAACCTTAAGGCTAGACCGCAAATGAAGTTAAAGATGACAATGTTGAAGAAGACATACCATCACCTCTATCAGATGTTTGGCAAACGCGGATACAAAACTATATACATCAATGTACTATTTTTGGTTGAACTTGAATCGCATGTACTATTTAAATATATGTATACTTACTAGGGATTTGTGTTTGTAGGTACAACTTTATTGTGCGGTGTATTTGAACAAGGTGTTCCGATACTATGATGACTGGACCGAAGTGTTCAACAAGGATTGAGCTACGGAGAACGAGGCCGAAGACTTAAGCATTACTGTCCACGATGTTGCCAACAACCCATCCTACGGTGCATGTACTTATATTAACAACCCATCCACCTGTCATCTTGTCCTACCACGTCTACTCCAAAGCATTTCTTGAAGAGGATTAATATGGAGAAAGGATTGAAGAGGTCGAGAAATCCCAACGGTGCAAGCAGCTCTGCCCTGGAGGTCCCTGTTTATGTTAATGACTTTATGTTCAAAATTGACGGAACCATGGAAATGATTGCTAGCATAGTTGTACAACCAAGGGTTGTCGAGGAGGACCCAACTACCATCCAACGCAGATGCCTGTTTGCTATGCTAGAAGTGGTGGATGGATTGGAGGAGAACGAGAGGATTGAGTTGCTCTACAAGCTTGCCCACTTGAAGGAGGATGTATATGTTTTAGTGGGGGTAACCTGAAACTTCCCGTCTCAGGTACTTGAAGGTCCTTATGAAAAGGAATGCTGGCAAATTGGGTGGTCATGTTTTAAAACCCTCTTACTGTGGTAGCATATTTATTTTTAAATTTGGAATAATCATTGAATTATTTCTTATTTTTTAATTTCTTTTAGCCTGGTGTTGATCTTGTAAACTGTAAATAGATGTGGACAACTTATTTTGGGAAGGTGGTGCTTTGTTTGGGGGGACGGTACCTGGTTAGGAGCCGTATATTTTGGGGTTTGAGTGTGGCCTACGCATGACTTGTAGTTGCATGTGTTTTTTTATGTATTATTACTAATGCATATTGCAACACTCTGTCAACCATGTGTGTTGAGCACTTATTCGGGTTTAGTATGAGATCAGATGCAATGATTGAATGAACGTTGCTGATTATTTGTTTTGTGGGGCAATATATGAGTAAATTTTATACGAACCTGATTTACCTCTTTATGTTTGGCGTTAAATATGAGTGAATTTCATGTGACGCTTAAATGTCTATATACAAGAATCCCACGTGTAATGGACGTTATAATTGAAAAATAATTTTTCCAGGCTCACAAATCTTATTAACACGTGATATTGGTAATATCATTACATCAAACATTACAATATACGTGTCCTAAAAAGAAAGACATAATAATCGACAAACAACCCTAGAGCCTGACACTTGAAAACAACTCAACACTTCACATATAAGTTTAAAATTCAAAAGATTTTGCTGAAGACAAGGCAACCGAGCTAGTGTCATCGGCATAATACTTGTGATACATTAGGATCATATTTTGGTTTAGGGATTGTCTTATGAACTACATTAGTGCCTGGATAACTATCCAGTGCAATTCCAGGGTGGGGCTCCCTTGAGAATCGAGGTGGCGTACCCATACTCAATGTATCAGCGAGACAAAATGTTTTAGTGTAACCTATACTTTGAACAACAATTATAAGCATTTGAATTTTGTATAATAATATGGCAAACACATGTACTTGTTAAATCGATAGTTTCAACTATTCCACGTAGCGGTCTAGCTGGTGGCCTTCGGTGTAAGAATGTGACCTGGATTGATGGTTTTCCAAAAAGTTCTTTAGGATTCCACCATGCAAACTCCCCTCCTCCTTGTAGCAATGACCCAATTTATGTGCCTGCTAACTTTTCTGTCAGTGAGCGTCAATACACAAATCTATGCAAGCATATCTACTCTACTTTATCTTACATTATGCACCACTTTCATAAGTAATCTAGTTTGTAGTTTGTACCTCACATAATTTGGACCACTGATCGTCACACATGTAGACGGTTTTGTCTTTCAAATCCCACCTAGTTGTCTCGATCGCCAATTTCATCACTTGTGAAGTCTGTATCCTTTGTGTAGTTTATTTGATTAACAATGTTGTTGAGATCATGTCCAAATATCTCAAATTATTGAGCGGGACACAACCAATCTCGGACATAGCTTCTGCCTTCAAAATGCCGATACGTGTGGCGTCAAAATCTTCATTCCAATCTCCATCGTAGAAGTATATTGCTTGGTACTCCGTCGACCGATTTAGTTTTAACATTGATAGTGTTTGATTTAATTGCGGTTTTTTCGAGCACTACAACAACAACAACAACTAAGCCTGTAATCCCAATTAAATTGGGGTAGGTTATATGAACCATGAATGAATCACGTCGAGTCGTGAACATGAATCTTCTGCCTCCATAGGTTTCGGTTGACGAGCATGTCTTCATTTAGATCTTTTAGCTTCATGTCATTCCGTACGACCTCCATCAACGTCTTTTTCGGTCTCCCACGAGCTCTAGTCGTCTGTCCTAAGTCCAGATCTTCAACTCGTCGTATCGGTGCATCTATGAGTCTGCGTTTAACATGCCCAAACCATCTTAAACGGATTTCTCGCATTTTCTCGTCGATGGCCGCCACACCCAATTTATGCCGAATATCTTCATTGCGCACCTTATCTCTCCTTGTGTTACCGTACATCCACCGAAGCATGCGCATCTCTGTAACGTTCATTTTCTGTGCATGACTTTGCCTAATGGCCCAGCACTCGGAGCCATAAAGCAAAGTAGGTCTAGTAACCGTACGATAGAACTTTCCGTTAAACTTTAAAGGAAAGTTACGATCGCATAGGATCCCTGTTGCACTCTTTCACTTTGTCTATCCAGCTTGGATGCGGTGGTTGACATCAGCTTGATTGCACTAGAGGAGTTTTTTTTTTGTTTTTATGGTATACACTTGTGTGAAGTTGTTTAATAAGAAATGGTTGTCCAATGCAATTCTAATATATAGAAAAGTGGGGCTATAATAACTTAAAGTTGTACACTCAAGACACGAATGTTTTGGTTTTTATCTTCCAATCAGGATTTCCACCTAAATCATAAGAATAGACTTTTCCACAAAGCTCTAAAATAGCTTATGTGTTGTGAAAATATTCAATTCAATCACAGCTATGCATGATCTTTCTTTAACTGTGGAAATATTCTGGTGATGTCACGTAGGGTGCTTCATGTGATCAAAAGTGGGATTTGATCAATAAAAAATTTAAAATCCAAATGATAACCATATATTATTGATGGAAAATACAGGCCAAGGAAGTTGTACTTCATAAAATCTTATATGTGTCAACATAAACCCAACACAGGGGCACACAATACGACATTCTACACATTAACCTAGTCACCAAGGTTAAACATCAAAACAACCCCGATGACCTCACATATTGTTCATAAGCATCATTTCAAAAATATAATTAGCAAAAGAAATTACTCGAACAATGTTCCAGTTACCAAACCGCCATAAGTAAACTTATAAGGGTGGGGCTGAGATCATGTGAGATAGATGTTGGAGTGGTCCTTGGTCACAATCTTGTTATCCCCAGAGCCGAAAAAGCTTTGGCTCAGGTAGTATGATCCAATTGGCACACAATCTGCCCCAATGTAATCAGGTATCACCACGGGATTGTCAATGGGGCCAATCATCTCCTCTAGCAGAAATGCAGCACCCAAGTTCTTTAAAATAACAAATTACAAATCAACATAAGGGAGGCATTTCAGACGGAAATAACGGTGAATGAGATTCTCCTTAAACAATGACAAACAAAAAAGAAAACACTTAATTGATCCCACTTAAATTGATATTGAAAACACAACATGCTCTAAACGATTCGACATCAGTTCTTAACAAAAAATATTATAAAGGGGATAACTATGGCTACTAGAAAGAAGACTACGAACCAACCCAAACGACAACACATAACTGCCACCTTCAGAACGGAGCCAGGAACTAAGTGTTTTTTTCCTTTTCATTATTCACACGTATAAATGCTATAATTTATTCTTACCAATTGTATTATAAAGTATATAATTTTATCGTGAATACATAATTACTTTGAAGCTAACACAAATATGCACAATAATTACAAATAAAAAGAAATATAATGATAAAAAAAGCCATATTCAAAAAACTGACAAAGAATCTCATGTGTTAAATGTTACATACATATACATTCAAGTGTTATAATAAATTGCCATATTTTGTTTCTTTATTACATGTAAAACAAAAGAGTAAATAAAATAAATTCTATAGAGTAATTAGTAAGGTCTAATAAATTACTATAAAATTTAGTAATAGATTAAATAACATGTTAACAAGAAGTCAATTACAAAGAAACTATAGAAATATAATAAAAAATATAAAGTAAAATTATCTATACATACATATAAAATACACACATATATATATATATATATATATATATATATATATATATATAGAGAGAGAGAGAGAGAGAGAGAGAGAGAGAGAGAGAGAGAGAGAGAGAGAGAGAGAGAGAGAGAGAGAGAGAGAGAGAGAGAGAGAGAGAAGCATAATATATAATTATATATAACCATATAGGATCATTTGGAATTTGACTTATTGTTGGGCCTAAAATTTATTTTATCTTACAAAAAAAAATGCTGTTCCGTATGACCTCCATCCACGTCTTTTTCAGTCTCCCACGAGCTTTAGCCGTCTGTCCTAAGTCGAGATCTTCAACTCGTCGTACCGGTGCATCTATGGGTCTGCTTTTAACAAGTCCAAACCATCTTAAACGATTTTCTCGCATTTTCTCGTCGATGGCCGCCACACCCAATTTATGCCGAATATCTTCATTGCGCACCTTCTTTCTCCTGGTGTTACCGCAATCCACCAAAGCATGCGCATCTCTGTAACGTTCATTTTTTGTGCATGACTTTGCTTAATAGCCCAACACTCAGAGCCATAAACAAAGCAGGTCTAATAGCTGTACGATATAACTTTCCTTTAAGCTTTAAAGGAAAATTACGACCGCATAGGATCCCTGTTGCACTCTTCCACTTTGTCCATCCAGCTTGGATGCGGTGGTTGACATCTCTGTCCAATTCTCCATCCATCTGTAGTATGGAGCATAAATACCAAAAATGCGTACTTCTCGGTATCTCTTGGCCATCCAACTGAACCCTGCCATCGTTGTTTCTTTGTTGCTTGCTAAACTTGCATTCGAGGTACTCTGTTTTTGTTCGACAGCTTGGATGCGGTGGTTGACATCTCCGCCTTATATACGAGTGTATATAAGGCGGCTTTCCTTAAGCTATGCGAAGATTAGCATCGTTTTTAAAGTAGTTTTTTAATTCCTTAATTATATATGTGTCACGGAAAGAGGGGAGTTAGACATACTTATAAGTAAGACAAGTGTTTCTTGTTTTTAAAACTTTAGCAAATGGAAAAAATCTGAAGGCTTTCTTTTGTTATTTTTTTACTTTTTCTTCTTTCAGTAAGCAAAAATCAAAAAATAAAGAGGAGTAGGCTTTCTTTTGTTATTTGGTAGAATAAGTAACTACTTCATAGAAAGTTGAAGTTCATGTAAGATCAATAAAGGGGAAAAAACTATACTTGGTACTTTATTTTGGCCTCTAATCACTTTTGATACAGTAATTTGTCCAACCTTCATAATGGTACCCTATATTTCAAATTTTAATCAAATGTAGAAACCCCCCGCGACATAGCCCCGAAATTGCCGCCCCAAATGTCTACGTGGATCACCGTTGACTCGTCAATCACAAATTTTGACTTTTTCTTGCCACATGGCCATGCTGACTGGATTAAATAAATAAAAAACCATATATAATAAAAGCTCTCTCCCGCTCATTTTAACTCATTTCTCCCGCGCATTTTATCTCACACCTACGCTCTCTCTTCTCACTGACCTTCATCAATTTTCACCATTGTTTCCCAGAACTCAAGACTTCACCACCACCATTGTTGACGATGGTTGCTCGACGATCGAAGCTCATGGCTCGCCATCCATCAAAATCAGACCACCCGCTGCCGCGTTACGTACGGTACATTTTTCTTCTACTTGATTTTCGTTTTGCATGTTACTGAAATTGTGTGATTTCTGCATGCTATCATGAATATGTCCCTTCTACCCAATTTTTTTTATTTTGCATGTTACTGAAATTGTGTGATTTTTGTGTAAGACATGAATATTTCGTAAATCAACCTATTTTCCCCCTTATAGCTCATACGAGAAACCCTAATTTTTGGATTTCGTAAATTTGTGCACTCATTTCAAAATTGGAAACCCTAATTTCACATTTTGAAACCCTAATTTTGCAATTTGAAACCCTAATTTCACATTACGAATCCCTAATTTCATAATTGGTAGCTCTAAATGAAGACATGCTCGTCAACTGAAACATATGGAGGCAGAAGATTCATGTTTACGACTCAACGTGATTCATTCATGGTTCATATAGCCTACCCCAATTTAATTGGAATTACATGCTAGGTTGTTGTTGCTGCTGCCTTATATACACTCGTGCCACCCATTTGGACAAAAACATGGTACTAACAACCATTTAAAATTTGGGGATAAATGCATTAAACCCCCTGAACTATGCAGGTTTTTGCGTTTTCTTCCTTAAACTAAATAAATAAGCGCTTTGCCCCCTAAACTATGCAATTCTGTGCGATTTGCCCCCTGGCCGGGGTTTCGGCTATTTTTGGCCATTCTTGGCCGGAATTGTTCCCTTTACCCGACACATATGTGTTGTATTAGATGTATATTAGTAGTTGATGACAAAAAGTAGGCGAAAAAACACCTCGAACGGGGCATATTCCGGCTAAAATACATTGAAGAGGAAATCACATTTTGGTCGGAATATGCCCCGTTCGAGGTGTTTTTTCGCCTACTTTTTGTCATCAACTACTAATATACATCTAGTACAACATATATGTGTCAGGTAAGGGGAAAAATTCCGACCAAGAATGGCCAAAACTAGCCGAAAACCCAGCTATGGGGTAAATCGCACAGAATTGCATAGTTTAGAGGGCAAAGCGCTTATTTATTTAGTTTAAGTACGAAAACGCAAAAACCTGCATAGTTCAAGGGGTTTAATGCATTTATCCCTAAAATTTGTGAGAAGAGTAGGTGATAACTGGTGCTGTTGTCAAACCCATATGATTTTTGCTTCCAAGTTAATTGAATCAAGATTACCTCAATAATGCCAAATAACATATGATAAGTTAAAAACTGTTGGCACCATTTTTTTTTTAAAAGATGCATAGTTAGTCTAAAAGCTAAGTTAGCTCGAAATATTCTGTAGAATATATAACTGGTCCTTTTCATGTCATCACGTATACTTATTAAATTTTGACCGGCAACTATAAAGTAATGAAGGACTTCAAAAATGGCGGGCGCAGGGATGTGATTAAGCGTGAATGGACAATTATATATGCCATAAATGTATTTGCTTATTATTATATGTATTATACACATAAATAATTGTCTTTCGCAGTATGTTTAACGTCAATACCGTATCTCGTTGAAAGCTTTGTTAAATTAATTTTAATATAAATCGAAAAAGAAAGTTAACTATTTAGATATTATATAGTTGGGATATCTAATTAGTACGCCCATCTTGACATAGTACATTAAAAAATCTCTATTTTTAGAAAATGATGACTATACACTCTCACTGAGGCTTGGCACAAATTGTCGAAGACGTGAAAGACAACCAATTTGACTTTTGTACAGTTGACACGTAAATATAAATTGTTCATATATTATAGGGGTAGTGGGGTTACTATATGCAAGCAATTAAGCAAGATTTGATGTTTTGTAATTGTAGAAGCTCGTAATATTTTAATTAATATTTTTGTACATTTTATGTGATATATATATAGACAGCTGGTTTGACTAGATAATATTTGATAAGGCCGTGATTTATTACAACAATAATGCGACGATATATATATATATATATTTGTACACTTAATTTGCCATGAAATGGTGCAGACAATATTTTAAATGAAACGTGATTTCATATCTTATATCTAGCTGTTTATTCGAACTTATTATTGATTAAGTATCAAAAGATTAAAACTGAGTCCATCAGCTAGTTTGATCAAATAAAAATTGGAAAAAACAATTTCAAATGGTTGAAATGAAAACAGATTACAGATTAATTAATCTAAGCATCAACGCAACTTCTTTTTTCCTTTTATCCCAAAAAGTATTGCTCACCAACTCTCAATAAGACATGTTAATGTTATGGCAAGAAAAATAGTTTTATTCGTTTTGTTCGGAAAAAATATTAATAATACCGTCGCAGACATACATGCATCATATCAGTATTGATAAATCATATACCTAAAGTAACTGAACTACTGAAATTAGTATTTATTTATTCACCTAATCAAATATCAACTTGTTCATTGCGTCCTTGCTTAGTCAACAAAATCACGCTTGGGGGCTTGACCTCATATTGACATTCCTCTATAAAAAGGGGTGACCACAACTGCATCTAAGCAAGCACCAAAGAGTTCTAAGTACAGTTCTTCCAAAGTTACATCTAGGTAAGAGTGCTCCTCTTTTCCCTTTAATCAGATAAGCAAAACAAGCTTATAAAGCATTTAATTAAATAGATATTGATGATCATCAGATACTTCATTTTACATTCATGTCGTAGTTAGTTGCTAATATATATCCTTGTCCCATTTGTAAGTATACTAATAGAACTGCATTTTCCAGGTCGCAAGAATGGGTTCAGGAGGAAGAACTAGCGTTACATACCGCGTTCCCCACGCAAAGCCTCCATTCACTTTGGCCGACCTCAAAAAAGCAATCCCAGCGCATTGCTTCCAACGTTCACTCCTCCGCTCGACTTATCATCTCATTCACGATCTTTTCTTCACCACTCTATTTTACTATATCGCGACCACTTACACTGTAAACCTCTCCACTCCTTACCAATACATAGCATGGCCAATTTATTGGATGTTCCAAGGCTGTATCATGACCGGTCTTTGGGTCATAGCCCATGAATGCGGCCACCACGCCTTCAGTGATTACCAAATCATAGACGACATAGTGGGATTTGTCTTACACACTTCCATGCTTACTCCATTTTTCTCGTGGAAAATAAGCCACCGTCGCCATCATGCCAACACCCAATCGCTAGACCGCGATGAGGTTTACGTGCCCAAATTCAAGACCGGAAGGCGTTGGTTCGATAACCTTCTCAACCACCCTCCAGGCTTGGCTTTCAGGCTCATTGTTCGACTTGTCCTCGGATGGCCTATGTATTTGTTGTTCAACGTCTCTGGGAGGAAGTACGAAAAATTCACAACTCACTATGATCCTAACAGTCCTCTTTTTACAGATGGTGAGCAAGCCCATGTCTTGTTATCCAACGTCGGTATCCTTGCCGCATATTATGGTCTTTACAGTCTCATCGTGACCAAAGGCTTTGTATGGCTCTTCTGCGTATACGGTGTTCCTTTGCTTATTGTCAATGGATTCTTTGTTCTCATCACATATTTAAACCACACACACGCTGCAGTCCCTCACTACGATTCTACCGAGTGGGAATGGCTTAGAGGCGCATTGTGCACGGTTGACAGAGATTACGGAATTCTCAACTATGTCTTCCACAATGTGGCTGATGCTCATGTTACGCACCATTTGTTCTCAAGCATACCACATTACCACGGAGTAGAGGCAACGGAAGCAATGAAGCCTATATTGGGTGACTACTACCATTACGACAACACGCCTATCATAAAGGCCTTGTGGAGAGAAGCCACAGATTGTGTCGTCATTGAACCCGATGAAGGTGGCAAGAAAGGAGTGTATTGGTTCACCAACAAAGTTGAATAGATTTATGTCCTTATAATTATGTAACAATAAGTAATGCAGGCAAAAGTTGTATGCTTCAAATATTGTGCTAAGCATAAAGTGTTTGGCTCAGATTGTACTTTAAATCACTTATGACTTACCAATGTTTGTATTGATTTGAAGTCACATAATTTTGTTGTCTGCTTTTTCTGTAAGCAATTGAAACAGGCCTGCTAAAACTTCTGGTTTAAATTTTAACTTTTAATAAATTTCTTTACTTGGAAGTAATGCTACAAAAGTGTATAGGTCGCTTCTATACATGGATGGTATATACTGAATTAAGTGAAAAGTTACAATTGTTTTAGGCTAGCTACAAAGTTAGGGAAAAGTTTTTATCTTATTATATATAGGTTTCGAAGCACTTTGTAATCTCAACAGTATTAGGGTTAACTGGATATACTAAACAAATTGGAGGGGAAATCTTTGTTTCTGAAGTTGTATGAGAAAATTGGAGAAGAATCTTTATGTCTGAAAGCAGTTCAAGAAGTTTATAATATTCAAACCGAATAATATAATGAGCTCTTCAAAGTTCAAACTAAGGTTTTTTTTTTTGTTTTTTTTTAACCAAATAGTAAAGCCAAAGCCCTTGGCAATATCCGCGTACAAAATAGGTACTAAACTAGGGGATTAGTATCACACTAACGTTTCCCTCAACTCGACTTGGCGTTTTCACCATTGCATCTGCCGCCATGTTAGAATTCCTCCAGCGTAAGATATGCAACATTTTGAATTTGGGAGAAATGATGAGACATGTCCGTCCATTTGAGGGAGGAGTATATGGGTATTTTTGGAACTATGCATTACGTAGTACCAAAAGTCAGTTTATTCAACGAACCAAAACGGATATTATAGCTAGTTACTAAGTAATAACAATCTGAGTATCTATAACCAAACAATATGTTTTGAAGTAGTTATTATATAAAATGACTTCTAAGGTGACTTTACAATAACATCCCAAAAAAATGAAACTAAACAATATAGAACCAAACACCCGCTAAATAGAAAACTCAAGAGCAAAGAAGAATAATGTTAAGTTTAATTTCTTCCTTTAACACTTAATTCCCATAGAAAGATGGATTTTAAATTTAGAAATCTATATTTAATTTTTTAAATAGAAATATTAAATATTCAAAGAAGTTGTCGGTTGAATTAGAATTCTTTCACTAAGGAAAATACAAATACATAAGTAGACATAACAAACCATGTTACATTAATTTTTAAATTCAAACCCAAAAGATTTGGTGTGAATTAAAAACGTTTTTTCATATTCTGATTGATATATATATATATATATATATATATATATATATATATCTACCCAAGGAGCCGTTTCAAAGCATTTTTATGCCAGTCTACCCTTAACCAAACTCCTGACGAATAGTTTTTACCACGCTAGTTTGCATCAAAATATCATATCAAATCATTTAGTAAAATCCATTGGTGCCTCTGAACAACATTTTATTGTTCACATAAAGTGTAAGGGGGATAAAGTTTTTTTTTTTTTTTTTTTTTTAATCTCAACGCCGACTTATACTAGAAATCATAGATTGCAGAGTGTGTGCCTTTCATAAAAAGGGATAGTGGGGGCTATTAGATAGTATCATCTATATATGTTAATATATTCTGTTGTATTTAGCTTATAGCGTTTCCATAATTATCGCTCCTAGATTATAGGCTTTTCCTTAGATACAATTGTACTTGTAACTATATATGTTTGTATTCTTCATGAATAATATTATCACTTATACAATATACAAACACTTCTCTTATATGGTATCAGAGTAAAAATTTTTAATCCACATATTAAACTGCTTCTCCACAAGCGTGCAAAATTGCACAAAGATACGAGACACCTCAGATTTGGCAGATAGCATATAAACCCAACAATACTTCGTAAAATAGTCAACAAGAATCAAATAATAACGTGCACCCGAGGCAGATATAACCGGGGAGGGACCCCAAACATCACCATAGATATAATGTAAGACATGGTCCGAACGACGTATTATGAAAAACCAGTTGTTGACTCTTGTTCACCATATGGAAGGGGCTAAGCCACTGACTACACCCATGGTCTCGAATCCATTAGTCTCCCATTCTTCGGACCCCACCGATGCCACGGAGTTTAGGCAGGCTATAGGTGGCCTTCAGTATCTTGCCATTACACGCCCTGATATCGCCTTTGCGGTGAATCGTTTGGCCCAACGGATGGCTTCTCCCACTGACTCGGATTGGTCTGCCCTCAAGCGCGTCCTTCGCTATCTTAAGGGCACCCTCACCTTTGGAGTTCTTTTTCGACGAGAGAAGTCCCTCACTCTGACGGCCTTCTCAGATTCGGATTGGGCTGGCGATGCTCACACCGGCACCTCAATTTCCGCTTATATTGTGTTTCTTGGCGGCAACCCTATCTCATGGTATTCTCGCAAGCAGAAGGTTGTCGCACGTTCTTCCACTAAAGCTGAGTATCGTGCCCTTGCCGCTGTCTCCGCTGAGGTACGCTGGCTGCAACATCTATTCGGGGAAATTGGTCTCTCTCTCTCCCGTCTGTGCCTCTCATTCGGTGTGACAACATGGGGGCTCTCCGTCTATCGTTGCACCCTGTCCAACATTCTCGCATGAAGCATATTTCAGTTGATATCCATTTTGTTCGGGATCTTGTTGCCAAAGGTCTCATTCGGGTGTCTTATGTTAATACCCTCGACCAGCTTGCCGATTTACTCACCAAGCCCCTCGCTCGCTCTCGATTCGTGCTTCTTCGTTTCAAAATCTCCGTTGCTGACTGAACGTCGATTTTGCGGGGGCGTATTAGATAGTATCATCTATATATGTTAATATACTCTGTTGTATTTAGCTTATAGCGTTTCCATAATTATCGCTCCTAGATTATAGGCTTTTCCTTAGATACAATTGTACTTGTAACTATATATGTTTGTATTCTTCATGAATAATATTATCACTTATACAGTATACAAACACTTCTCTTATAGGGGCGAACTCCTATAATAATAAGATGATTCACGAAGTGCTCCTCGAGCTACAAATAAGTAAAAACACTCGTCTGGTCTATTATAACTCCCCAAGATCAAATCTAATGCACAAAAATGTATAAATTGATTTGATTCAACGTCTACAAAAACTCAAGTGCCACTAGTAAGCCAAAGAACAAACTCAATCATATCAATTAATACTCAATCACGAGCCATTTCAAGTAAGTCGTTTCAATTTATATTCGTTGTAGCTTACTATTTGTAGACAACTCAATTAAGGGTCTCAGACTCTCAGGTCACAAGTCATTTGAAATTTTGAACCGAGTTTCAGCTCATTCGATATTTATTCACTATCCAACATAAACATCGAATGACTAACCTCGAGTCCGATTCAATTTAAAGGTGCATCAAAGGGATAAAGCTAGAACCAATTTGACGTAAAGTATTTAGTTAGCTAGTGGGATAAACCTTCAAAAATATCATGCTTCATTATCCTATTCCTAAATCCTATATTAGAGTTGATACCAAAATACATATTACAACCATACTTTTTTAACTACTACTAAAGTTGAATTAACCTAGTGAATTTGGTTTGTATTAAGGTGGTACTAGCGTGAATTCGTGTGCCACAAATATAACAGAAGAGACAAAAGGGGCAACAGCAACAGATACAATACCGACGAAATTCCCAACGGATTTCTGTTGGAGCTGCTGACAATGAAAGAAATGTATCTATCTATCTATCTGTCAATTTAACAAGTAATTATTATTATATATAAGATGGAGGATAACTCGCGGTTACTACTAATGGCGGATATCAAACAACAAGAAGAAGAAGAAGTAGCGGTGGTCGTTGATGACGATGATGATGAATCTTCGTCAAAAAGGATTACAGAACAACTTAATAATAATAATAATAATAATCCCAAATCTTCAAAGCGCTTGGCCTCGCTGGATATCTTCAGAGGCCTCACCGTGGCGGTACAAATCATTATTTATTTTATTGCTATATTTCCTTTTGGTTAAAATTTCTTACTTGTTTAAGTTGATGGATGTATTATCAATTTTGAAATTAAGCTGGAAATCCATCCTACTACTTACTAGTAGCAGTAGGAGGTGATAAGATAAAAAAAGTAAGTGAGAACCAATTCTTCAGCTATTGCCCACTTTTGTTATGTTCTTGTTGCTAGAACCTAGAAGAGGCCTTTAGTACCAACGGTTGTTGGCTCAAGTGGTAAGGGACTTGAGTTCACTTAACCAAGGCCTCGGGTTCGAGTCTTGTGGATGTAAAAAACACCGCTGGAGAGCCGCCCCTCAAAAAAGACCCGACAGTGCTCGGCTGGATTAGTCGCATAAGCGAACACGAGTGAGAAATCAAAAAAAAAAAAAAAGAGGCCTTTAGCAGCAGCCTATTGTCAAGATTAAGACGAGCAAACAGTTCCAGCATTAGTTTGGTTTTTGAAATGTAATAAGTTCAGCTTCATGGCTGCTATATTTTGCAATTAGAGAGCTCAAGCGGCATGTTGGGTTTTGTGCTTCACAATTCCATGGGAAATGATTGATCAACTTGGTCATCGGACAAATTTTTAAACTTTGTAGTTCCAAACCTCTTGCCATCATTTTCTGGAGACTTGAGTGCTTGGCGTCATGTATCAAATGCGAGTTAATTTTTTACATTGGTTCTTTGGGGCACTGTGAAAGGAAAAGCAGTGCCAGTGACATGTAGCCTTCTCTCCAATTACTCTTTTTTCTCAAAGTGAGAATGAGCATGGTAGAGTTGCTAGTAGACCTGTTGTGCCGATATCTCATTACATGATAGAATGCTATCAGGTCCTTCCCCAAATCTTAAATCTTCTCTATCAACCAGAATTTTTGGTGTCTCAGATTTAAAGCCATCAATATCTCTTTAGATGAACCTAATTAAATGGAAAATGCTAGAGGATAGCTGAAGAATCAGCAAGCAATTCAATAGGGTATTCAATGCTGCTACATGTTGTTACTTATCTTGGAGCTAAAATTTTTGGACCTCAGTTGATGATCTTCGTTGATGATGCTGGAGGAGATTGGCCGATGATTGCGCATGCACCATGGTATGGTTGCAATCTTGCTGACTTTGTGATGCCGTTCTTTCTGTTCATTGTTGGCATGGCCATTGCTCTTGCCCTCAAGGTCTCTCTTGTTTCTCCTTTTTTGATGTTTATGGTCATATACTCATATTCGTTCATCTCACAAATTGTTATTTTTGACAAGTAGAGAATACAAGATAAGACAACAGCCATCAAGAAAGTGATTTTAAGAACTCTAAAACTTCTCTTTTGGGGCCTACTTTTACAAGGTTAGTTATACTTTGATTAATGCATCGTATGTGTAGTTATAGGTCAATAATTTAGGCGTCTCATGCAACTTATATTCAGAAAAGATACGTTGAAGCTGCAGTTCTCATAAGAGATCCACTTGACCCTTTGACTTGTTTGATGTATTTGAATCAAATATGAGTTTCTTTACCTAAATATCTTGGCATCATTTTGAAAAAAAAATCATATGTTCTGCACATTTCTTTGCTGGAAAAACAAAATAGAGTAAAAAGGATATTTGCTATGGTTACGGAAGTATTAATGCAGTTAAGCAATGACCTGATTTCTTATAGGTGGTTATTCACATGCCCCTGACAAGCTGACATATGGGGTCGACATAAAACAGATAAGGTGGTGCGGGATTCTTCAGGTTATTTTGATAATTTCCTTGCATGTATGTATCATCTACTATCTTGGTTTACTTGATATTGTTGTAATGACCGTTTATTTTGTGTACCAGAGAATAGCTCTCGCCTATTTAGTTGTGGCATTGACGGAAATTCTGACAAGGAATGCCCGGCCAAGGGTTCCATTGCCTGGTCAATTCTCTATATTTAAGTTATACTTCTGGCATTGGTGAGCTCAGTAGGTTGGTGTTTGCATTATGTTTTAATGTACTTTTGGTTGACTGATGTTAAGCTTTGCAGGATAGTCGGAGCATGTATTTTGCTTGTTTACTTGGCTACACTGTATGGAACTTATGTTCCAGATTGGCAATTCACTGTGAAAAATACGGAGAGTGCTGATTTGGGCAAAATTTTGACTGTAAGCTCTTTCTCGCCATATTTACATTATCTTTAGCCAAAAGATAGCTGGGTGACATTTTCTTTGCTACACTTTTAAGTTTATTACTTCGATTGGATTGAAGTTGTAAGTTTCTCATTAAATCCAAGGTCTTCAGATACTTCGATCCAGGATTTCCATTAAACAACAAAAGCAGCAACCAAGCGTGTACTTCCAGTCCATTGGGTAGGCTGTATGAAGCGAATATGAATTACATCAAGTCGGCTACATAAATTCTCCATCTCCGTGATTTTTATAAAAGAAGCTTAAATATTATAAAGACAATTTATGTTGGTTTCGGCATGTTCATCAGGATATAGTTCTCTTCTTCCGTAGAACTCTGCTTTACTTCTCAAGGAATTACTCTTGATCATTGGTTATGCTATCATTTTATTTTTTTGGAATTGTTGGAGCACGTTGAAAATTTAGATGGCCAGACTAAAGACCTAATAATTTTGCCATAATTACTTTTCGTCTATTGCCTTTTATCTGTAATGCTCAAACTTGGGGAAGCATTTTTTGGTTCCAGGTGGCTTGTAATGTGAGAGGAAAATTGAATCCTCCTTGTAATGCAGTGGGTTATGTAGACAGAAAGATACTAGGAATCAATCATATGTATCAACATCCAGCTTGGAAGAGATCCAAAGTGCGTACAGTTGTTGAATATTGGTCGTTCATTTCTTCTATACTTCATTAGTGTGTCCTCTATTTATGTTCTGGATTCCTGCAGGATTGCACGAATAATTCCCCTAGTGAAGGACCTTTTCGAAGTGATGCTCCAAATTGGTGCTGGGCACCTTTTGAACCTGAAGGAATTTTGAGGTGTGCTATATATCTAGCACTACTTGGGAAAGATTTATCTTTATTTAGTTAATATATAAAGGAAACTATCTGTATATCCAACTGATTCAGGATTTTCAATCACAAATTTTACCGTCTTTTAGGATTATGCCTATACCTTGCTGCATCTTTCCCTGTTAACTTGAATAGCTCTAGATGGGTTTGAGATTTATTATGATATTACTCTTCACGTATACAATGAAATAATGGCTGGAATCAATCTATCGGGTAAATCTCTCTAATTGTAAAGTTTCTAAGGGAAAAAGGGGGCAGATAAATGGAAGGCTGGACAGAGTGCACTCACTGCTTACTAGTAAGACGAACTATTATTTTGCTGAGAGCAATTATATCTTCAACTTCCTGTAATCTTTGAATATACCAGTTCCCCTGCGAAAGCTAGCCTTTTGACCATGCTTCAATCCTGCTTATCAGAAAGTTTTCTGTATGCGACTATGTGCTATAGTCTTTTTGTTGACAATATGTGTTTTGGATTTCCTTAATGCAGCTCAATTTCAGCAATTCTCTCCGCTATAATCGGAGTTCACTTTGGACATGTTCTTGTTCATATGAAGGTTTTCCCTGAACGACATAAATTTGCATTTTGTGCAGTTGTATTGTGCTGTGAACTTAATATGGTTAATTTAGGATCACTCATCTAGACTCCGGCATTGGACTGTCATGGGTCTTGGCCTTCTGATTTTAGGAGTTACTCTTCATTTTACAAATGGTGAGTCTAGAGAATGTCATGTGACGAAGGATGTTTGATGTTTTTCTATCGTGCTAATTCTTTTGTTTGAGTGCAGCTATTCCTTTAAACAAGCAACTTTACACCTTCAGCTATGTTTGTGTAACATCGGGGGCTGCTTCGCTAGTGTTTTCTGCTGTATACACACTGGTATAGAATCTTAAAAAGCTACCAAACCTTAATATCTCACTTCTAATACTTCCATCTTGCATCTCACGCAGAAAACGGGAAAATGACGAGACACTGTTAACATTTGAAAAATAGAAAACACGGTCTCATGATGTATTTGCTAAAAACTGATGACAGTAGCGTAATTTGATTTGGGGTTATTCGACAGTATAAAAAGCTATGACTCCGGCATGTCTAACCTGGTCCAACAAGTTGAAATGTCGAATCTCAGTTTAATTTTATAGTTGAACGTGAAAGGACACCAGCTTTTGGATCTGATACGGGTAGACTCACTGTTAAGATCTCGATCTCTTTCATGCCAGGTGGATATTTGGAATCATAAGTTCTTGTTTCTGCCATTGGAATGGATCGGTATGAATGCTATGCTCGTGTATGTAATGGCAGCAGAAGGTATCTTTGCAGGATTTATCAATGGGTGGTACTACGATAATCCTGAGAATACATTGGTAAAGTTCCAGTTCACTTTATTGGTTTTTGTTTTTCAAAAACTTAGTCCATCATGCTTGTATCCTTCTTTTTAAGCTACTAATTCATTACATGGAATCTCACTTCACTTCTTAAACTACTCATATTTACTCAATTTACCACGTACATTAATAGTTTCCCCATTACATCCCCCTAATTCCAACTTGCTTTATAACATTTTTATAAAATTTAGTGCATCACATAGTATTTCCAATAGTCGAAAACTAGTTTAATATTATATAACCTATTAAGCATTTTGCGTATACTGTCAACTTATTACTGAAGCATACATGCCTAAGCAAACTTCAATAATGGCGTGTTCTACTGCATCTCGAGGCAATTGTCATGAATTACTTTTCTCTAATTTTGATGATGAAAGAGGCATTTTAACCTTTTTCGCGTACCATTCTAAGGATACATCCCATTATTAGTGAAAAAGTAGGCACTAGTATTCCCGAAAGAAGAGAAAAAAGAAAATCATCTGTAGAAGGTTAAATTTAGGATTTCTCTAATCCGGCGCGTAGATTGGTCAGTTATCACTTCATGCGACTTTAATTGATTTAGATTATTTATGCAGGTCCACTGGATACAGAAGCACACTTTCATCGAGGTCTGGCATTCAAGAAGAGTTGGTATTCTACTCTACGTTATCTTTGCTGAAATACTGTTCTGGGGTATTGTTTCTGGCCTGTTGCATCGACTATCCATATACTGGAAGCTTTAAACACTGAGTTTTGGTCTTTTGCACCTTGGAGTTGGTGGCCTCTAGACTCTAGTGAGATTCTTACTATACTAATTTAGATGTTAATGATGTATATTGTATAGTTGATCTGGTAGCGTGTGTCTCATTTGCTGTTTGTATTTTGTGGATGAAATTGAGAAAAAGTACATTCATATTACACAAATAGAGATGGGCTAATGAACTTATATGTGCATAGTGTTTTACTTTTATCCATAAGTGATCTAACCGGTTTGGTATGAAGATGATGAATTTAAGATTTTTAGCTTGGATTCTTATGTGAGTCGGCATGATGTCATCTTATATTCAAATGATGGGCTTATTTGGGATGTACGTAATTTATTTATTTGTGAGGTGTGAGAAACAAACAAAAAAAAAAATACGTCAGCGCTGACAACACTCGTGCAGCAACTCAAACTGTAGATTCCTGATCTTCTTGCAGTTCACATGCTGTTTTTGTTCCGACGTTCTCTACGTAGGTGTTTTTTTTTCCTCTTATGTAGGTTGAAGTTGAAGTTGAAGTTGAAATTGAAATTATACTTGAAATTACAATACTCGTAGACAACGTAATAAGGTGGTTTTTTTTGTTGCTGTTTGTGTTCCTTATACTCCAAATTATCTTGTACTTAATCGTATTTTAATATTTAGCAAGTGACACGTGATGGATCACTAATGATATCTTCTGTTTTTTAATCTCTTAATCTTGTCAACTAGCAGTTGATAGATTATATGTGTTTATTACCAATACAACTTTCAAGATATTCTCAAAACATGTCGAATATATATTACATTATTGCGAATTTTAATCCATGCGACTAACTAGTTATATTTTCACAAATTGTGTTTCGACGCTTAGAGGTGTAAGCCAACTTTTTTTCCTTTTGTCTGGCGTTATAATAAAAATTTAAGTACTGTTCTAAATCAGGTGAATTTGAAAATAACATAGATAATAAATTCCTTAAGCAAAATAAAGATATGTGTCATGAGGGTAGTGCATGCAAGGGTTAGAAATAGCGTCGAGAGAGAAAGGGATCTGGCTAGGGATTTGATTCGATCTGTTTTGGGAGGAAACCATCTGAGGAATATTAGCTGCACTCAAAGACGACGTCGGTTAGCTAGTAGTTGTCACTTATATTATCTCCGCGTTTTCTATTTCAAGTATTGTAATTTCATTTTTAGTCTTTTAATTCATGCACTTTATGACATCAGCTTAGAGAAGGATAGTACAAATCACGAGTGAGAGCATGGTGTACATTCATTCAGAAACATTTGCACTTTTTCATCTATTCTATCAACTCTTCTATTCTCTAATTTCTTCCTTTTCAAGTCTCTCTCCCTCTCATCTTCTCTATTATCTGCACGAGCATAATAGGCCTTATAGCCTTGTTTTTGACGCGCACTCTGATAACCTGAAAATGATAAAAAATAGCAACAACACCACAAGGATCGAATCATTAGAAACAGGACAACATGAATTAAAAAATGGATAAGATGAACTACGCTCATATATTCAACAGATAAAAACTATGATGGTCCAGATGCTGCATAACCAGACCTCAAATGCTCAAAATCCAGCATCACCAACACAACATGTGGCTAATAATGCAGGCCCCGGGGTGATCAACATACTTAATACCTCGACAGAGGGCGCTTTAGTGCGTGGCCCTAGGTTTGAGTTTCCTAAATTCACTGGAGAAAACCCAAGACAGTGGGTGAGAAAATGTCAAATGTACTTCTTATTAAACTCTATGTCTGATTATGATAAGATTGTCTCTGATGGTATGTTCATGGAGGGAGTAGCAGAGAACTAGTATCTTGATAACATTGATGGAAAACAAAGCATGGGTTGGCACCTTTGTGGAGCAAGTGATTGAAAGGTTTACAGAAGAAAAAAGGAAAAATATTGTGGGGGAGTTTAATAAACTCAAACAAGGAGGTATTGTGGATGAATATACACAAACTTTTGAGGAGTTTAAGACATACATGACTCAAATGAACATATACTTGAATGAAGACTATTTCATTATGAGCTATCTGAGTGGGTTTAAAGATGAAATAAGAATTATGGTGGAGATGTTGAGACCCCTCACTCTCAACCAGACCATACATATGGCTAGGAAGCAAGAGGCCCTATTAGACACTATGCACAAGCAAGAGAAATCTATCCAGAAGGTTCACCAGAGAGTGTTTAAGGTGAAACAACATGGGTGGAACCCTAATGAGAATTATAAAACATGGGTTACTCATGAGAAAAGTATGCATATTAAGAGGTTAACACCAGATGAGAGGAGATAAGTGAAAGGAGAAGGAAGGGATGTGATTTAATTGTGAGGAACCTTATGGACTAGAACACAAATGTAAGAAACTTTTCATCATAATGGGAATGGAGGACTATGGGGATCCTTGGGAGCTGGTGGATGAGAAAAATATCATCCCTAAGATATCAATTCATGCATTGGAAGGCAAACCAATGCTTGAAACCATTAAACTGTTGGGACATGTCAAGGGTGGCACCTTGAGCATCCTGATAGATTCTGGCAGCACCCACACCTCCTTAAATGAAGGGGCTGCAGAGAGGTTGAAGTGCCAAGTGGAGCACACCAACCCGATAAGGGTGACTATAGCCAAAGAAGGGAAACTTGAGAGCACTTCTAAATACCCTAACATGATCTGGGTGATGGATGGGATGACTTTCCAGGCTAGCCCCATATTTTTGACAGTAGAAGGGCTAGATATGGTCATAGAGGTAGACTGGTTAAGAAGCTTAGGCCCAGTAACCCTGGAGTTTGATGAGCAAAAATTAACCTTTTATACAAGTGGGAAATAACGGGTGTTGCAGGGTAAGAGGCATGAGATCTTACTCCAACGCATGATTGGATAACAAGTTGAGAAGTTGATGAATCAGGCCCATCAACCTGAAATAGAGTATCTCTTCATGCTCACTACTGAGAAGGAGAAAAGTGAAATTGAAGTGGCACCTAAAGTTAGGAGATTAATGGAAGACCATAAAGGGATCTTTAATGAGCCACAAGAGGTTCCACCTACCAGGGAGAGTGATCACACAATACAACTCTTACCTGGTACTCAACCTTTTAAAACTCACCCCTACAAGTGCCCTTACATCATGAGGGAGGAAATAGGAAGGTTAGTACAAGAAATGCTGAACAGTGGATTAAGTCAACACTGTGAGAGTCCCTTCTCCTCACCAGTCTTGTTAGCCAAGAAGAAGGATGGGTCATGGAGGTTTTGTGTGGATTACAGAAAATTGAACTCCATGACCATCAAAAATAGTTTCCCCATACCCCTGATTGAAGATCTTCTGGATGAACTAACACATGCTAGGGTGTTTTCTAAAATTGACCTAAGGGTAGGTTATCATCAGATAAAAATGAATGAGAGTGACATACCTAAGACAGCCTTTGTAATATCTTTGGCCATTATGAATTTAAGGTGATGCCTTTTGGCTTAACAAATGCACCAGCCACCTTTCAAGCATTTATGAACCAGGTGTTTAAAGAATATTTTAGGAAACTGGTAGTAGTGTTTTTGATGATATCCTAGTTTACAGTCAGAATATGGAGGAGCATTTACAACACTTAGAGATGGTGTTTGCAAAAATGGAAGAGGCTTCACTGTATGCCAAGGCTTTGAAATGCTCTTTTGGGCAACCCCATGTTGAATATCTAGGTCACATCATTGGGGAGGGACAAGTAAAAGCTGATCCTAGTAAGATACAAGGGATGGTGGAGTGGCCACAACCTAAGTCTGTCAAAGGGTTGAGGGGGTTCCTTGGTTTGACAGGCTACTATAGGAAGTTTGTAAGACATTTTAGAGTGATTGCTAAACCATTAACTGATCTTACTAAGAAGGGTAAGTTTGTATGGAGTGACGAAGCCACAAGAGCCTTTGAAGCTTTGAAGAAGGCTATGGTAACTGCCCATGTTCTCCAGTTACTAGACTTCAAGCAACAATTCACTGTGGAACCAGATGCCTATTATTCAGGCATAGCTTACATAAGTAAAGCTTTGCCGCTAAGAACTTAGAGTTGTCTGTTTATGAAAAGGAATTCTTGGCAATCCTTTTAGCCGTGGAGAAGTGGAGGCCCTATTTGTTGATGGGGGAGTTTGTGATTAAGACTGATCAACACAGTCTTAAATACCTCATGGAGTAGAAAATATCCACTCCATTACATCAGAGGTATATGACAAAACTTATGGGCTACACTTATAAAGTGGAGTACATGGGGGGTAAAGAGAATAAAGTGCTGATGCACTTTCAAGAAGGGATGTGGATGAAGGAGGATGTTCTGCTATCAATACACTACAACCCAATTGGATAAAGGAATTAGAAACTAGTTATGAGGGATATCAGTTGACACAAGAAGCTATTGCACAATGTTTATTTCAGTCGTTTGATGTGTATTTTTCTCCTAAAATCAGCAACTTCTTAGGTACAAGGGTAGACTCTATGTTGGAACCAATAAATGAGTAAGGGTAAGTCATGGATATGATGCATTTTGGTACTGGGGGGGGGGGGGGGGCATTCAGGTGTTAATGAGACTTATCAAAGAGTCCATACCATTTTTCTATGGCCTGGAATGAGAGAACATGTGAAGGACTCAATGAAACAATGCCACATCTGTAAGCAGTGTAAGCATGAAAACATCCAATACCTTTGTCTTTCTTCAACCTTTGTCGTTACCAAATCATGCTTGCAGCATATCACAATGAATTTCATTGAGTAGCTGCCAAGGTCTCAAGAAAAGGATACATTATGGGTGGTGGTGGACAGATTTTCAAAGTAGGCTCATTTCATACCTTTGACACACCCATTTTCTGCTTCTAGCTTAGCTGGAGTTTTCTTAGACTCTATCTAGCTTCCTGTGAGTATTGTCACAGACATGGACAAGATTTTTGTTAGTGAATTCTGGAAGGATTTATTGAGGGTTCTTGGAGTGGAACAACATATGAGCACTGCATATCACCTTCAATCTGATGGATAGACTGAGAGGGTGAATCAAACATACTTGAGATGCATGGTTGGTGGGAATCCAAATGGGTTGGCCAAGTGGTTGGAAATTATGGAGTGGTGTGGTGTAACACCAAGTACCACTCAACTTTAGGGAAGTCACCTTTTGAGTTGCTCTATGGTTTTAAAGCTTCACAAGCTGGGATATGATCCTATCAGAACTCAAAGGTTCTAGGGGTAGCACAAATGTTGGAGGAGAGACAACATAATACTCAACTTATCAAACAACAACTATTACATGCTCAAAATAGAATGAAACAATTTGCAGACATGGGGCGCACCGATAAATCAATTGTGGAAGGGGACCTTGTGCACTTAAAGCTGAAACCTTACAGACAAATTACTCTAAGGCACAATAAATGCTGGAAGTTAACACCTAAATATGCAGGGCCCTTCAAGGTGTTAGAAAGGGTATGGTCGGTGTCTTACAGTTTACAGTTTGCGGCATCAGCACGTGTGCAACCAGTGTTTCAAGTCTCAGTGTTAAAGCGGCGTGTAGGGTCTCATGCGGTGGTGTCTACAGATATCCCACCCAGGCAGAGTGATCCAGCAACCAATTGAGGTGTTAGCTTAATGAATTGTGAAAAGTGGAAATGGAGCTAAAGCTTAATGGCTTATTCAGTGGAGTCACTTACCAAAATAAGAGGCAACTTGGGAGGACTTTGATTGGTTGAGTCAACGCTTCCCAAATCTTGTTGCTTGAGGACAAGCTCATTATTAGGAGGGGGCAATGTAAGGAGGGTAGTGCGTGCAAGGGTTAGAAATGGCGTGGAGATATATATATATATATATATGTATATATATATATATATATATATATATATATATATAGAGAGAGAGAGAGAGAGAGAGATCTGCTTTGGGAGGGGACAATTTGAGGAATATTTGAGGAATATTAGCTGCACTCGAAGACGGCGTCGTTTAGCTAGTAGTTGTCACTTATTTTACTTATGCGTTTTCTATTTCAAGTATTGTAATTTCAATTTTAGTCTTTTAATTCCTTCACTTTATGACATCAACTGAGAGAAGGATAGTACAAATCACGAGTGAGAGCATGATGCACATTCATTCAGAAACATTTGAACTTTCTCATCTAATCTATCAAATCTTTTATTCTCTTTTCTTCTCTAATTTCTTCTTCTTCAAGTCTCTCTCCCTCTCATCTTCTCTATTATCTGCACGATCATAACAATATGCTCATTATTAGATAAAAACAATCTACAATATACTAACAAAAACAAGACTAACGAGTCGAGCCCTACGATTTCTCCATGAACAAAACTCTTGAAAATCAATTTCTTAAATAAAGCTCTCTCTCCCCCAACCAATTTTACCGAATTCCAATACAAATATATAGAATGGGAGGAGCATCATCTTTCTATCTTTAATTTTAATCATCATGTTGGGGAGATTTTTAGGTTTTCCTTTATTGTGGCACCATTACAAAATTGGTCTTTAGTCATTGAAGTCATTGATTGTGGTAAACTGAAATTTTTGGATCGGGACTTGATACTATGCTTTCAATGTTATGCTAACACTAAACTCTCGATGTTATCTTAACATCCGTTTAACATCAGTTAACGTTAGCACCAATGTACTCGATATAGAATATAACGCAGCCGAAAAGTAAAGAACACAAGTAGATGTAATTTTAAGAAGATTATATATTAATATGATCTTCTGAGCCTTAGGCGAAATAACAACTATCGAAATAATGATTTTAACAAAAGTGTTTCTCTCAACTCTTAAGCTCACACTCTCAAGTTGATCGAACTCAACGAAGCAGACACAGATTCTCTCCTCAAAGCTATAACAAGATTTAACTCAATAATCTACAAACTTCGCAAAGCAAGACAAAGACACTCGACTATAATAATTTTCTCATTGGATATTTCTGCTCCTGTCTTCATGTCTTTTTATTGATGCCCAACATGTCTATTTATAATATAGTCTTCTTTGATGCTCAAGACACGTTGTGCATGATTTTTGTTGCTACTCTAATTTCGTTCATGGCAAGTCTTCTTCAATAGGGACATGTTTCCTTGTCCAACTAGAAGTCTTCAATGGAAATGCTTCCTTCTTTAACTTGAAGTCTTCTAAGAAAAGAATACTTCACCATCTTGTAGTCTTCTATGGACTTCTTGCAATTCACACGCCTCGATATTTTTATTGCATCACACACATCTTTCCTTGTTTAATTATGGAAAGTTCTTCTTTGGAAGCTTCTCTTTGAATGCCAACTTATCTTTAAAAATAGACCCATCCTTGAAGTCTCTTGACCTGGAGCACATACAAATACCAACTACAACTCGTGGAACTAAGTTAGTATGTGAATAAAGGCAAAACAATAATATATAAGATTTAAATCTGGAATGTTAGAAAGTTTATGTTTGGAATGTTATCCCAACATTGTCGTCACATTGTTGCTCTAACATTGACAGAACACTTTGTACTTTCAATCTCCCTGTTTTTGCCTTTCTTCACAAAACCAAATCTTTTCACATTTCATTTTATGAACGGTGCTCCAGCAACACAAAATCATCAAAATCTTAAACTACTCCCCTTAATATGACAAGTTCAATCTCATAGCCTTAAGATACTAAATAGAAAACATAAAGAGTTAAACATCACAACAATAAGAATTACTAAGAAAATATAAGATACTTCAGACTTTGCAGAAACAATTGAATAACCGTGAAGATAAAATAGCTTACTTCTCCCCATTTTTGTGAGGAAAGCAAAACCTCGACGAATTCAAAGGATAAAGTTCCTATAGCTCTTCTTTAGCACTTTTCTTTTTCATTTTTCTCTCTATAAACTCTATCATCCATTGTTTCTTAAAAATCTTCCATAGCCACAATCTTATCTCCCCTAAAAGGAACTTAAAAGTTAGCCTCAATTGTAGATATTACCTCAGAGTTACCTCTGATGTTGAGTCAACATTGTTCTCAAGGGATTTTGTTGTAACATCCAGCTCAAACTCAACATCATTAGATTTCTCAGAACCTTCTTCTTTATCCTCTTGATCTCAATGACTTCATCGTCACCATTCTCAGTTTTGTCATCATTTTCCTCAGAATCATCTTTCTCTTCTTCACCACTTCATCTTTATTCTCAACCTCTTTGTTCCCCTTTTCTTTCTCATTCTCCTCACCACCTTGAAATTAACTAGCATCATCAACATCTCCTTTTCTTTATTAGCACTAGTGGCAAAACATTGCTCCCCCTTAATGCAAACTATCGAACTAAATGTTAGCATAACATTGACATCTATCAATGTTTTCATAACATCACCTTTATCAATATTAACTTAACATTGAATCTAGAATGTTGTCCTAACATTGATGTTTATCAATGTTATCTTAACATTGAAACCAGAATGTACCTGCACAAGAGTTTACAAAAACCAGCGACAAAACCACCATTATCACTCACATTAGTCTCTCCAGCAACTAAAGTGTTCTCCCCCAATGAAATCATTCTTTTTTGCAAAATGTTCCTCAAGCGCTATCACCTCAACTGTGTTTGAAGTACCAACATCAACAACACCATGTTCCTCAGTTTTAACTTGTTTTATCTCAACGACAATGTTTGGAACGAGTGTTGTACCTATGGGAAAGAACTACATGAGTAGGGGTGGGATTATCTCCTTGATTCTCCATATCAAGAACCACATATTCAAGATCAAAGATAGATGCCATGGATTTCAAAAACAATTGCAAGTGAAAATTATTAGTGTTTGAGAGAGTTAAGTGCAAACAAAGTAGAGAATTCATAATCATAAGTGATAAGAAGTAATAGGCGGTTTTTTTTAAAAATAAACCATGCACAACTCCCGCATGTTGAGTCAACAAGTGATACCATGTATATTCCACACATAACCAGAGCAGTTCACGAAAAGCTTATATGTCACAATGTTAAACCTGGATGTTGGGACAACACGATGACAGACTGGTGTTGGCACAACATTGACACCTGTTCTGAATCAACATTGGTTCTTGTGAATGCGGAGGTATTAAGCTTACCCTCAAGATATTTTCAGTTAAAAGCATGAGCTAGATTTGAAAACACATATCTAAAACTTAAGACATATTAGCGAGTTAGTACCACAAATATATCAGGCCTCTACATGGAAATGAGAGTTAGTTAACAGAAAATCCAACACTTTGGGTATGAAGTAAATCAATGGAGTTAATCTACTTCCAAGTCATGACAAGAGACAAAGTAGTGTGTCACCGCAGCTGAATCACCAAAATATATGCCTTCACAAGAGAACATAACAATTTCTCCCCCTTAAGCATAAATCGACACAGACACACCAAAGAAAGAATAAATGAATGCAAGATGCATAATGTTGTGACAACATTGGAAGATGGTAAACACTTGTGAAAAACTTTTCAAACCAGCAACAGTTCACATCAACACAAATCTTTATTATTTTTATAACTCATCTGAACCAAAACTGAAGATTTCTTAAGAAAAGGATAATGACACTACTGAATGAGGGCAACACAAGACTCCACACACCACAGTAACAACATTATTAGCAGTAAGTCAGGAAAGTACACATACCTTGAATGTTGGCAATACAGGACCCCAACACCCCAATTCCTCATACATAATTGTTTACCAACCTGCATACAAGAGAGTTTACACCAAGTGATCAGTGCTACTGAATGCAGGAAATCGAAACCCCAAACACCCTAGTAGAAATGATCACCATCATGCGCCCCTTGACAAAAAACAGAAACATGTAAATAAGCACAACTGAATATCATTGAAGCTATCAACATCATGAACCCCAACTTCTCCACATGCCCTATAAAAGCTTAACATGGATTAGCCACAACTGAATGAACACCAAAGCAACAAACTTTCTGTACCCCAGCTTCTCCATATGTTAGGTTAACAACCCCAGACAGACAGAAGAGTTTTATTAGATTTTTAAAACAAAGATGTGAATCTGCTAACTAGAATGATTTGTAAATTACAGAGTTCAACCGCACAACCAAATATGTCAAACGTTCATGAAGAAAAATAAATAGAAATCAAACAGAAAAATCTAATGCAATCCTATACACCACAAATAGACAACGGTGTTAGCCAGTGGTGTTATGGCAACACTGGAATGCAATATGTTCACTTAACATTCATGCCGGGAGTGTTCCTCAACTTGAAGAACCCTCGTTATCTAAGGGCATTTTAAACGTATTAACTATGTGATCAATGTTAATCATCTTCTCATCTACCAGTTCTCTCAAGAAATGATGCATAAAAAATATATGCTTTGTTCTAGAATGATGCACCATATTTCTTGATATGCTAATGGCACTAAGATTATCACAAAATATTAACAATGTGTTACTCTTTATTCCATAATCATGCAACATGTGTTTAAGCCATATAAGCTGGGTAACACAGCTACAAGCTGCAATATATTCAAGTTGATAATGACACAAAATTATGCTTCTTACTATAACATGAAAAGAAGATTTTTTCCAAAATAAAAACAACCCCCACATGTAGATTTTCTATCATCTAAATCTCCAGCCCATTTAGAATCATCAAAACCAACAAGGTCTGTATTTGTACCATGTGTATACCAAATGCTTAAGTCTATAGTACCAGATATATATCTCAGAATGCGCTTCACAATAATTAAGTGAAAAGCTTTAAGCTCAGTGATACCTGGCACAAACACAAACACAAACTGAGCATATAAAATATGAGCGAGCGGCTGATAGATATAGCAAGCTTCAAATCATGAACATGTACAATGTTGAGTCAGCTTATGCCATCTTTTCCAATCATCAAGGTAGAAGACATTGGAATCTTGCTCGATTTCGCCTCCTCGAAAACAAATCTTCCCACTAAGTTACTTGCATATTTTGTTTAGCTTATGAACATCTCATCCTCCCTTTGCTTCACTTTCAAATCCAAGAAGAAATCTAGTTCACCAATCATGCTCATCACTAATGTACATGTCAAAGCCTCAACAAACTTGTCTATAGTAGACTTGTTGGTATAAATAAAGACAATGTCATCAGCAAATCTTAGAGCTAAACAATAATCAGAACATGTGGCTGACATGCAAACACTCAACATTATCATATCTATATAATTTACCCTTTTCTTGCATGTTTTGACGTAATTAATGATTTGAATCATAACCTGAGATGCAGGATGATTCCTATGAATCCTATCAATTATATCCCTTCAAACACCTTGAACTTGAACCTTTTCATAGTATAAGTTTGACTGCCAAATGTTGTGTCAACATCAGAGCTGGTTGATGTTGGCATAACATCAACTTCTGGTTCAGGTTTAGGTTCTGGATCTGCAGGTGGTGTTGGGATAACACTGTCTGGAGTCAATGTTGGTGCAACATTCGAATCCAGCAGACTTGGCACATCAGCCTCTAGCTCACCTGCAACACTTGGCAAATCATCAAAAACCACACTTATAGATTCTTGAACAATATTCAATCTTTGATCAAACACTCTAATAGTAGTATTATTCAAAGAATAGCCATCAAAGATACAATCTTCACTTTTTGGATCATATTTGCTAAAAAAAATCTTTATCATTTAAATTATAACAAACACATCCAAATTCATGATAATGAGCAAGATCAGGTTTCTTCTTTTTCATCATCTCATAAGGAGTCATGTGCATAGAGAATTTATGAATATTTTCATTAAACACACATAAGTCAAGTAATGACCTATTCTCTAATTCTCTATCATGATATGACCAAATACTATCAGTAGAAGCACCATGTAAGTTATCAATACTAGCATGCAATGTTCTAAAGGTATAAAGAGCTTCTGATTTTTCTTTGAAAGATTTGATCACAGTATATCCAGAAAAATCATTCATAATCACACAATCATATTGTTTACCCCCAACTCTACTTACTTCAATAAGACCTAAGAGATCCATATGAAGTAGATGAAAGTAATAAGAGGTACTTGTAACATGTTTATCCACTTGAATTGGATTATGAGAAGCTTTGGTCACCTTACCTTTCAAGGAATCATCACATACCAACTTACCAGTACTCGAGAGAGTGGGAATTCCTCTCATGGTTGCAAGTTTTGGCACTTTGCCCAGATTCTTGCTGTGCATGTGTCCAAGTCTCTTGTTCTTGACAACTGAATTGTCCACCTTTGTTTGAAAGCAAGTCACTTGATTCCTCACCAAGTAGTTGTCTTCAAACATTTTGCTTGTCAAAACACATATATTTGCACAATCAGATACATCACAAGAATTTTTATCATACCTTACCAGTAAGTCATCTTCACACAATTAACTGATGCTTATACGGTTTTCACAGAATCCATCCAACAACATCTCATTCTTCAAGGGTGAGGATCCATCAACATTCAGCACTTGTTTGGCAATGATTATTCCTTTACTTCCAACTTCATATGTGAAAGTTCTAGTGGTTAGTGGTGCACGATCCTTCAAATCAGATTTGTATCCAGTTATATGCCTCAAGCATCCACTATCATAGTACCGCTTACCTGTAAGGTTAGTATGCAAAGGAGAAAAGAAAAAAATTGCAATCACTCTTAATTTTAGGCACCAAAAGTCTAGTTTTTCTCATCCCACTATTCTGTTCAGCAATGTTGGAACAAAATCTTGAGACAACACTGGAATAACCAGTATCAACATTGGAATGTCCAGATTCCAGTGTTGGCTTAACACTAGTATCAACACTACATGAGTCCCTATTTCGCTCAACTTTTTTCTTTTTAAGAGTCTTTATGTATTTATAACAATATGGTTTAAATGTGTCCAAATTGAAAATAATATTGACAGAAATAGGTCATTTTCTTAGATTTCCCAGAAAATACATTTTCTTTTACAAAACCACATATATTGGATTCAACAAAAATATGAGTAACTTGACTTTTCACTTAAATAGGATATGTATCTTAGTTTCATCAATATGTATGAGAATGTGGTGCAAGTGTTCGAATTTGTGGCGGTTTAACTGACGCCTTTTCGATTACAATTGGCTTACATCAAGGGTTAGTTCTGAGCACATTTTTGTTTGTCACTGTAATTAGTGAAATCACCAGAGCCATCCAAGACCAAGTACCATGGTGTATATTATTTGCAGACGGTATTGTCTTCATCGATGAGACGAGAACGAGGGTTAATGCCAAACTAGGATGATGGAGACAAGTGTTAGAAGCACGAGGATTTCTACTAAGTCAAACAAAAAGATAATACATCGAGTGCAAATTTAGCGAACAACGAAGAAACAACGATGGTACAATCCAGTTATAGGGCCAATAGATACCGAGAAGCTCGCATTTTTGGTATTTAGGCTCCATACTGCAGAAGGATAGAGAGCTAGATGGCGATGTCAACCACCGCATCCAAGTTGGATGGACAAATGGAAGAGTGTAGCAGGAATCCCGTGCGATCATAACTTTTCTCTAAAGCTTAAAGGAAAGTTCTATCATACGACTATTAGACCTGCTTTGCTTTATGACTCCGAGTGTTGGGCTATTAAGCAAAGTTATGAACCGAAGATGAATGTTATAAAGATGCGCATGCTAAGGTGGATGTGCGATAACATCAGGAGAGACAATGTGCACAATAGAGATATTCGACTTAAATTGGGTGTAGTGCCCATCGACGAGAAGATGTGAGAAAACCGCTTAAGATGGTTTGAGCATGTTAAACGTAGACCCATATATGCAATGGTACGACGCGTTGAAGATCACGACTTAGGGTGTACGACTAGAGCTCGTGCGAGACCAAAGAAGACGTAGATGGAGGTCATACGGAACGACATGAAGCTCAAAGACCTAAATGAATATATGCTTCTCAACCGAAACGTATGGAGACTGATGATTCATGTTCACGACTCGACTTGATTCATTTATGGTTCATATAACCTACCCCAATTTATTCCAATTACATTCTTGATTGATTGTTGTTGTATTAATATATCCACGCTCCTCCCATTAAGTAAATTACGTAAAGACTTGCACATGGGTAAGGATTCGATAATCAACTTGTTATTAAGAAACACACTAAAATACTACTAAGGGATTTACATTTTTTTTGGTTGATAATGGAAAATCAAAGGCCCTTAGGGCGAGTCTTTAGCTAAAGCTAATAAAATACGAGAAGGGGGTCTATCCCAAACAATAGATCTTCCTTGCTCATGCGCATCTATCTTCGTAAGTTCATCCGCTACCCCCGTTAGCATCTCTAGGAATTCACTTTAGTTCGCATCGCCACGGATTGCGCAATAAAATCTTGCACTCATTAACCATCGCCACAAGCTCCAGTTGAGGTTCAACCTCTTCTTTCAATAATTTATACGCGGTAAGCGAATCCGTCTCGACTATAATTTGTGGTATCCGTCTTTTCCAAGCAAGCATAATCCTAAACTATTAATAATCTTTGAACTTAAACATAATAGCAAAAACAGAATTATGGTTTTTGGAGAAAGAAAAGAAACAAAATATACCACGATTGCCTAGCAATAATTATATATAGAAGTGAGATACTCTATCCTTAAATAGCATGCACCATTAAATAAAATAAAACAACCAACGATATATTTTAGTCTAACAATTACAAACATAATTGACAATTGAACGAAGGAAAAATTTGTAGCAGCGTAAAAGGCTAAGTAGCTGTCCATCAACACTGGTGCGGAGGGCCTATAGAGATGCGTGCATGGCGTGTCGAGACGAACTCAGACAGACAAGAAATGTGATATTCCATTTTTTGTCCCCTCTTAACTTGTTCTTTTTACTCATTATTACCACTACACCTTTGCTTGCAATATAAGTTTCCTTTTCATCCAATTTTTCTGACTGCAATCAATTGTTTAGTTAAATGCCACTCCTCATTTCAATTTCCAATATTTATCAAGGTAAAAACTGACCCTATATAGCTAGGGAAAACCCCCCACTTTCTAAGGCAAAAAGAAAAACCCCCAGTTTGCTTGTAACATCCCCAATTTCCTTTTTCACTGCCAAATCGAGTTGATGTTGCTTACGCCATCCTTACCTATGTCTCTGCAAATTTATCTCAATGATGCCTTTACCAGGGGGTATACCAGAAGTTCCCCTGGGCGTGTGCTTTTCAACTCTTTACCAAGAAGCGTCCGTATGTACTTAAGTAGCTGCAAGATAATTTTTTTTAAGGAATAATTCTGTTTACATGAATTCATGTTTGTTCCAGTTACAAGTGATTTCACCATAGTTTAAATGATTAAAGAAACACTCACTAAAAGTTTGAAAAAGACAATATTATAATGAGGCCTACTAAACTTTTGGAAATATTAAAGCTTAATGAGGTGCGAAGCGGAGTTTTATTTAGAATGATCCAAAGTCTCATTAGAATTTTAAACCAGCTTTTGTTCGTAAGAACTTGCAGTTAAACGTTGCACATGAGTTAAGCCGAGAGATGACCAAAGTAAACCCTCCAATAACTAAGTAAAGTTCTTAGATAGCAAAGTGGATCCTTGAGAAGACCTCTTATGATGGATTCAAGTAGCAAAGTTTTTAATTCCCTTTAGTCTTACTGCTTCTTCTCATATTTTTGAATTGTTACATTGTGATTATTGGAGTCGTTTTGCAGTAACCTCTCATGATGGATTCAGGTATTTTTTTAACCGTTGTTGATGCCTATAGTAGTGTACAAGAGTTTTTCTTCTGAAGAACAAGTCTTAAGTTCTGACTCATTTGCCCAAATTTTATCAGTTAGTTTTGAATCACTTCTCTTGCAAAATTAAAACCATGAGAACTAATAATGAATGAATTTATACCGAAATATTTTTTTGCTTTAACTATGCATCATGCATAAGAAAAGTTTTTTGGAGACTCTCAACAAAATGAACTTGTTAAGAAAAAACACCAACATCTTTAATTTTACAAGTAGCTAGAACTTTGAGGTTTCAAAGTAATGTACCATTATAATATTGAAGTAATTGTTTCTCCCTAACAACATTTCTAATCAATAAAATGATTTCTAAAGTCATAAACAACAAATGTCTTTATGAAGTCTGATAATGCATAAATACACCGAACCGAAAAAGACCAGATTACCTAAAAGGTCTCACAAATACAAGCTTTCGTAGAAGATGCTTAGAGTCAGAGGAAAGATTGCTCGTATTGGACGAAAAACCACCGACACTCTCCACTTGAAGCAAAGGTCACGTGTATAGTAAAAGAACGTGATCCATGTATTAAACGTTTGTTAGTAGATCCATCTACCACAAAGCAATATTTATAGACTTCCATCATCACCAATCATGAGTGACAAATGATCAATCCCACTTGTACACCCGAGATCCTATAAATAGAAAGCTTAATCAACAATGTAAGGCAACTCAGATTGAGATAACACACTTGTACTCTATATTTCACCTAAAGGTAATAAATTTCTATTTATTTATACGAGTTATCTCTATGTTCTTACACTTAAAAGGTCTTCATAATTCAAAAACCCTCCCTCGTATAAACTCTCATATTCGTATACTTTCTCTCTACGAATCACGAGAATTGTGTCCCAAACCACATCTTTCCAATAATTAAGGAAGTACCCCATTCGATTAATTTTGTGTTATCATTTTGGCGCCATATGTGGGAACGCCATTAGAAAATTTCTTGAGCACGATTTGAAGAAGACTCAACCATGTCCATACGAATAATAGAACAAGACAAAGTCAAGAGGCCACTCCAAGATGCAAGGGAGGAACACCGCCACAAGACGCCCCTAGTGCCGTAGCCCGTCCAAGCCATGTTACAAAGACAGATCATCAGTTTTAACCTAGCAACGAAAGGGGAGTCATGTATCCCCACTCTGATCCCATTATTATTAGAGCATGTGTACGAGGATATGAATTCCCAGCATCCTCGTTGATACAGACAACGCGATAAACGTTATATATCAATCTATCCTTTAATTATTGGGAATATTAGAGTCAAGAATTGAGCTATAGCAAATACCCCTCTAGGGTTTTTTCGACGGCCCCCTACTCACTCGAGGGATCATCTCCCTCCCCATGACTTGGGGGATAAAACCCCGCCAGAGGATAAAAGACATGATTTTCCACTTAGTAGAGGCTCCTATCGAGTCCCACAACATCATTTGTGGCTGCCCAAAAATCTAGGCGTTTGAGGGGATCACATTTACGGTCTATCTCAAAGTGAAGTTCCCAACACAAGAAGGCATAGGAGAAACTCGAGGCACGCAAAGGCAAACCAAAGACTGATTGGCAAAATTTAGCACGCCTCGCGCGTCAACCAGTTATAGTCCACAACAGATACTACAACTCGTACAAGAAGAACGCTCGATGCGATGACCTAACATATCCCAGGAGGAAGAAAAGAACATATGAGGGATAAGGGTAGATATCGCGAATACCACGAAGCCTGGGGACACGAAACTAATGAGTGTAGGCATCTAAAAGCTGAGATCGAAAGACACCTCAGCCAATGATGAGATCAAAATATCAGGAAAGGGACCTAAATTCCAAACCTCGCCAATGGAGGAATACATAAACACACAACACACCGAAGATAAAAAGCTAATCCCCTACGAGGGAGAAACCGAAACGAAGCCCTTGGTACCTCTAGCAGAATTCCCCACCCATGGAAATGTTGAGTGTCTAAAGTATGCAGTTTTAGCCCTCATTATAAGGGGTTAAAGGAAGAATTATATAAGTAATTACCATATTTAAGTACATTTTTGTGTATTTCAGGTTTTCATAGACAATTGGTGAAAACAGAGCTTATTAGGGGCAAAATTAGCTAAAATAACGTGAAAGGCGCACAAGGCTATAAAGAAGGACCAAATAAAGAGGCAAACAGATGAAACAAGTGATTTCGACAAGGAACAAACGATGAAGAGCCAAAGTACCAAAAGCTATACAATGAGGAGAATCCAAATGAATCCATTGATTCAAATACGTGTTGACTAGTCACATAAAGAATCAGAAGCCTTTCTAATGCAACAAATGGATTTTAATTCCGACCTCCATAGAAGATGTTACAGCTAAAACTGTGAAGCCGTGCAGAACAAAAAGACTAGCGTGACATGCCAAGTCGCTCTACACCAGCGCGACTGGCGCTACTTTTCCTTCACAACATGGGTCAACGAACAAAGAGTAGTATGAGTAAAACAAAAATTGCACTACCCGCTCGACACAGTCCGAGTCGCGCGACACGGCCCAAAAACGTACAAAAACCTTAATTTCAGCCCAACTACTATGTTTACCTATAAATAACACTAGGGTTATGTATCTCATACACCACCAACACCAACTCACAATATCACGCCATTCTTCACATCTCACCTCATAACACACACCCACAACTACTCATGAAATCGTTGAGAAGAGTACCAAGTCACAATTTCACCACGATAAGCAGAACGACAGAGATTGAGAGATTATTCTTAACATTACTCTTTTGTTATGATGTTCTCTTTCGTTGTATTGTTGAACTTGCTACTGTTATGTGTTAATATTCTCCCTTTTTGGCGAAGAGAGTAATGACTATTCATGCACAATGAACCTTAATTTATGAATTCATGTTGAGTTTTATGTGTTATTCATTATATATTCTACATGTTTGATTTATACACTTGATGAGCACTAACATGCCTCGTGGCTAAACTGCATGTTGATTTATGTGCTAGAAGTAAGCTAACGTAACTCGCGCAAAAGCTAGATTACACAAATCCATGTCTTTGATTTATTCAATATAGTTAACATTTGACAAGTTTGAAATGGTTACCAAGCTTTAATTCTTTTAGATTGATCACACTTAGGATGCTGATATTTAAGGGAAGGTGAGGGGATTGTATTTGTCACTAGTGTCGCCTCTAGAGTTCCGGTAATTTATTGAACACATGAACTTAACATGATATACATATCTATGAGGGAATTGATGGCTTGTCTATGAATCAAAAATTGAATAGTTATGAAACCAAACTTCAAATAGAACTTCATCAATCTGATTAAATCCTTGTTATTAGTTATAATCAAAACACTCTTAATCAAAACATCTTTATTAAGTTATTTTATCATTGTCTATTACGCGAACACTATAGTTACACACTCTCGGTTGGATCGACACTTGGTTAGTAACTATACTTTATATTTTATATTAATTGACTCGTATACTTACAAATGCGTGTATTAGAGTAATATTGTATATTGAGAGTAACACGAAGAAAATACGCATCAAGTTTTTGGCGCTGCTGCCGGTGAGTGACGGTGAATTATAGTGTTTTAATAGTAGACGTTAAACTTAACTCTTTTTTTCCACCTCTTGTTTATTTGATCGAGTGCATCGTTGACATGAGTTGGCCGTTTGCCCAATAACCGTAAAAAAAAAAGCATTCATTAGAAAAAAAAGATTTCTTTGAGCTTAGCATTGAGGACAAATTGTTCGAATTTTTTCATGCACATCACTTTCATCTTAATGGACTTAAGAGGGAAACTATGGTGTAAAATATGTAGTTGTTGTGATGGGATAAAGTAGACAAAAAGTTCAGTGAAGTAGCTAAGTATCCATTGCCAAAAGAAACAAGGGTCGAGCTAGCCAAACTAGAAGATAACCATTTTCAAATGAAGTGCATGGTCGTGAATGTGTTTCACACATACACAGCGGGAAGAATTTCCAAATCAAAAGTTTTTGATGACCAAGCATCTACAATTTTCCACTAAAGTCGTAAGCTTCTTGACTTAATTAGGGAGAAGAGAACTCATTATTGGACATCGATCATGACTAGTTGACTGAAACAAGTTGATATGGAGCGTAAAGAATTATCTACCCATTGGTTGTAAGAGAACTAGAAGAAAGAGCTTGCTGATTTAAAAGATTACCAAGTTCGAATGGGAGATAAGATTAGCTGGATGCATCAAAGTCAGATAGAAAAACAAAGGTGAGAAGAAGAGCAACGACTTGATGAACCACAAAAAAAGCAAGAGGAGTGGAACGAGCAAATGAAAAGAGTTGTCAAAGAAGCTGCTGCAATAGAAGTCATTGAAGCTAAGAATAACACATCAAAAAAAGAGTACGAAGAGCGTACAAGAGACGAATACGCCATCATGAAAGTCAATTACAAGAGGAGAAGGCGTAAACAAAAAGAATCCCACAGTGCAACATCAACCAACATTGCATAGTATCAAGAAGAGCAACTACACACCATCTCTCTTTAAATTGAAGAGCCCAATCCAACACCATCCATTCATATAAAAGAAAAGGAAGTGGAGATGCACATGCATAGCCAAGATCTAACACTACCAATTGAAGGTGTGGTAGAACGGAGGAGCGACGAAAAAGATATCATCCATTGTGCCGAAATAAAAACTCTTACTTATATACAATTGAGATGTGGAAGAAGTGAGCCATCTCAACGGAAAGTCAAGAAGAAGAAACCAACCTAGTTTGTTGGAGTTTCTACACAAATATCTATAAGGATAAAAGGTGAGCCAACTCATCAAAAGGCGAGGGGCAAGAAAATAACTCTTAATGTCGAGGCCAAATGGTGACATCGAAAGGACTGCAACATAAAACTAATGAGCTACCTCATAGAAAAACTAAAAGAAAGAGAGTTGGTGCGCAAACCATGGATGAAAGAGATATGGATTCAGAGAATGAAATCATGTATAAGAGTCTCAGTTGAAAGAAGGTGAAGAAGCCATTTAATAGTGATACATTGGCACCCTTCATCAATTTGAGTCTCATCAATTTGTTTGGACCTCCGTGAACCCATCAACGTAATGAAGCTGACCGACGTAAAAGTAAGCATTGTGTGGGAGGTAACCAACAAAGTAAGTTTTTATTTTGATCTCGCATTTTGTTCAATTTCTAGATTATTTTTGTTTTGAGTCATATATAGCATAAACTTTTCAATGTGTTTTTGAGCTAATATTTGAGATAGGAAAAAGAAGAAAGTGAAAGAAGATGCAAAGTGGAGAGAAGAACAGGAAAAGAAAAGGACAAGATGACATTGGGAAAAAGTGCAGGCAGCATAGAGGAGAGGCACATCGTGCAGAATTTCCAGTGAGTGGTGTGAGTTGCGCCGCTATTGTGTCTGTAGCCCAACTTTTTCAGTGAGCAGCGAGAGCAGCACTGCATTTGAAGGTCGACGCACAACTTTTCTAGTGAGTCGCACGGGCGGCAAACTTTTTAAAACCGTCACGCAGCACCAGCGCGACAGTAGTGCGACACGATTTGTCCGCATCCCTATTTCATACAAAACAAGTTTTTCATTGCTTATGGAAAGAGAAGACCTGTAGAATTAGAATATCTGTGGAATTTAGCTGGGCAATCTCTATCTCTTACCTTTTCTCCATTACTTACACTTCTCTTATGATTAAATTCCATTGATGTACATGAATTATTCCAAATGTGATTACAATTAATATGGGAGAGTTGTGCAACTTTAGAAAAATTTCCCAATTTTATTAAGAAATCTTATTTGTATTTCTTAAACCCTAATCACGTATATAATTATCACATCTCTCAGAATTCATAAGACTTCTTCTTTTAGTCGTAATTTCTCAATTTATCTATTTTTCTTAGAAAATATTATATTAAATTTCTATTCTTTGCAGAAGAACATGGCATCCGTGCGTTCCATACAAGCGAGTCATCATCTGTTGCATCAATTGCAGAAGTATGCCAAAGTAACATAAGATGTTTAAGAGCAACAAAAAGAGCAGAGGAGAGGATGATAAAAGACAACGGAAAGCTAGTGAACAAATTGAAAAAGGTCAAAGAACAACTCCGGAATTCCAACAACCATCATTAGATGGAATTAAAGTACATTGAAAGAAGATAAAAAATGAAGAAAGCACCGACACTCACAGTTCGACAAGTCCTACAAGGTTGTTACTAGATCAGGGGAGTACTCTCATCTTTGCTTTTTGTTATCTATGCTATATATATATATTTGTCTTAGATTCTAGTTACTTATTAGGATCGAGTAATCAGATTCAATTTTAAAGCATGAAAGCATGAATGTGTAGGGATCAATGATGTTATATGCATAGTATGGTACGAATTTCATATGCGAAGTGTATACTTGCGTAAATTGAGTACATCTTGCGTAATATTATCAAAAGCTTGTTTTATTTTATATACACCATTCACGATGGATATAAATAAAAAAATATTGAGATAACTGTATTGAGTTTGTGAGAAAATGGGGAACTGCATAGAAATAATGAATCCCAAGTAATTTACTCTATTGTTATTTGAAGGAAGTGTGAATTTAAGTTGTTAAGGAAATGAAATTGGGCATCTTTTTTTTTTTTATCACCTTTGAGTCTTTCAAGCCCCAAACCTTTTACTGATAAAATAATCCTCAGAACCCCAGTGAAGTCTTTTCTATGTAAGCCTTTTGTTTATTTACCCACATCTACCTTCCCTTTAAGCCGGATGATATACCATCCCACCATTTTCTAGAGGTGCATTGATTAAATCATATGAAATAAATAAAAAAAAGCAGAAGAAGGATTGGGTGTGAAAAATGAAAGAGTTTGAGCCTAAAAGAAAAATGAAAAAGGCTGAAAAACCAAAAAGAGGATGAATAAAGTAGAGAGCATAGAATAACCCCACATGAAAATGTAAATGTGGGGGAGCGTCTCTAAATCAATGAAGTATAGGGTGGATTGATACTTGCGCAAATAAAAACGCAAGGAAAAGATGAAAAGAGCCTAAAATGTATGGCTAATAAATATTACAAATGAAGGAGGAAAAAGAAAAAAAAATGAGTTGATTTACTATATGCATCTCTAGAACTCATCAATGTTTTTTTCCACTATAGGTCAAACTCGAGGCTAACATTACAAGCTAAAACATTCCTAACGATCCTCAACATGAAAAGTTCACATGTATGGTGAATAGTGAGAAAAGTAGAAAGCAAGGGTGAAGTAACTATGCGAGAAGCTCTATGAGTTTGCGAATTATTTATGAAAGTCTTGTATTCTTTACTTATGCATACATGAGCACACCACGTAACACGATAAAATAAAGTCAAGGCACACAAGGCTATGAAGGAGTACCGAATCAAGAGGCAAATAGATGAAACGACAAGTGATTTGGGCAGAAACGAAGGATGAAAGCCAAAGTACCAAAAGCTATCCAATGAGGAGAATCCAAATGAATCCACTGATTCAAATACGTGTTGGAAAAGTCACAAGAAGAACCAAAGATCTTTCTACATACCATCTGAAAGCTAAGGAAGTTAGTTTTCCAAAGAAACAAATAGATCTTAACTCCAACCTCTAGAAGGAAAGTTATAGCCAAAACCATGAAGCCGCGCAGAGTAGAATGACTAGCGCGAAATGAGCCACGTGACATGCCAAGTCACGCTACACCAGCACGACTCGCGCTACTTTTCCTTCACAATGCGGAGAACAAACATAGAGTTATATGGCCAGAACAAATATGTGCGACCCGCACAACACGACTTGAGTCACGTGACACAACCTAGAAACGTACAAAACCCTAAATTTGGCCCACTACTATTTTTACCTATAAATAACACTACGGATGTGTATCTCGCATTATCTCACACACCACCAACACCAGTTTATAATCTCACGACATTCTTCACATCTCACCTCATACCACATGCCCACAACACCTCGCGAGATTGTTGAGAAGAGTATCCAAGTCACAATTCCAGTGGGAGAAGTAGAGCAACGGAGATTGTGAAATTATTCTTAATTTTACCTTTTGTTATGATGTTCTCTTTCGTTTGCATTGTTGAACTTGCTACCGTTATGTGTTAACCTTCCCTTTATTTGGAGAAGGGAGTAATGACTATTTATGCACACTGGACCTTTATTTATGAATACATGTTGAGTTTTATGCGTGATTCGTTATATATTATACATGTTTGATTTACACTTGATGAGCGCTAACGTGCCTTATGGCTAAACTCCATATTTGATTTATGTGCTAGAATTAGGCTAACGCAACTCGCGCATAAGCTAGATCACACGAAACAATGTTTTTGATCAATTCAATATAGTTAACACTTGAAGGATGAATTGGTTACCAAACTTTGATTCTTTTTAGATTGATCACACTTAGTTCGCTGATCTTTAAGGGAAGCCGAGAGGGTTGTAATTTTCACTAGCGTCGCATATGGAATTCCTATAATTCATTGAACACATGAACTTAACATGATGAAACTATCAATGGGGGGATTGGTGGTTTGTCTATGAATCACATATTAAATAGTTACGAAACCAAACTTCAAACAAAACTTCAGCAGTCTGATTAAATCCTTGTTATTAGTTATAATAAAAAACCCTCTTAATCAAAACATTTTTATTATTTTTTTATTGTTGTATATTAAGTGAATATTATAGTTATACACTCACTGTGAGATCGATAATTGGTTAGTAACTACTTTCTCATTTATATTCCTTGACTCGTACACTCGCGAACATGTGTATTAGAGTAATATTTCATATTAATAATAATACGAAGAAAATACACATTAGGGAACAACCTCATAAGACCTTACCTTTTAGCTGGAGGGCGATGCGAGGCGGAGGGGGAAGCAATTTTCAATATTAAAAGGGCAGACATCGTAGAAACCTTTATAACCTGACCTTTGAGTCCCCAACGTAATAGAACGGGGACCACGCCAGGCTAGGTACGAACCTCATGCTATAACATCGCATCAAACATACCCCTTATTTCTAACATGGCTTTCAAGCCCGATAGCTAAAGAATACCTCGTCCGCTTGTGCCTAGGGCAATGTCATGAATAGAGAAGACCAAGATAACATGTTGGTAAGTCCAACTGAAAACTGTTGGCACCTAAGACCAGCTGAATGCGTGTTGGCTAAAGTCTAGATAAAAAGTTGGCATAAAAGACTCACCGAATGTGAGTTTGCGAGCTAAGCCCGCTAGGCTTGGAACCCAAGATCAACCGAACACACATTGGCAGAGTAAGTCCAACTACAAAATGTGGTTGGCTTAAAAAAGACCAACCGAATGCGCACTGGCGATATAGGTCCAATTAATCTGCATTGGCACGATAGACCAATCAAAAGCGCATTGGCGTAAGTTCGATTAAGAAATATCGGCAAAAGATTGTACAAACTCGCGCTGGCAACAAAGTCCAATTGAAACACATTGGTGCAAGACCAATTGAACGCGTGTTGAAGAGTAAGTCCAACTGAAACACATTGGTAAAAAGAGACCAATCGAACGCAATGTGGCAAGTAAGTCCAACTAAAACACATTGGTAAAAAAGACCAACCGAACGTGATTTGACAAGAAAAGACCAGTTGAAAGCGTACTGGTGTGAGACCGTATTAACGTGAAAGGCCGTACAAAAGATATTGGCACAGAGAAAATGACAAGCAAAGAAGTAACATAAATAAATTTTATCCCAAGATTATAAAATTTCAAGGAAAAATCAAGACTTGGATTACATGACGACGTACGAAAGAAACATTACAAATGATTCTAAAAGAATAAACTGCCTAGAAACTCGACGCCAAACAAATACACAAAGTACTAGAAGACCTAGCGCTACGTGCATCACTAACGAGCGAAAAACTAAGTATTCTCCCTCCTCTAGGAGAAAACCTTCTAGACCTCCAGACTTTGAGAAATCGGCATCGTTGCAGAGCATCTATGGTCCTTGAAGCACTGAGGGCACACGACAATATCACAATGCATCAGTGTCACCCGCGATCTGGCGACACTGTATGAGCTCCGAACAACGAAGGAACCCAGTAAGACACGACCAGCCTCACGATAACACGACAATGAAGTTGTTTTTTTCTAATTTATCCTCCTTTCCCCAGAGCACTCAAAGCACATGAGTTTTTAGATATCTACATCATCTCAATGTGTCAAAATGACCGGGGGCAAAGAATATGCAAGACAAGCCCTCCTCTCTGTAAAAGACGATTCCCTAAACCCCGTCCGATCCATTTGATGCACGACGAAGGCAAAACCGTCTTTTGGCAAAACCGTCTTTCTTAACAGAGAATGTGGATTGGGGGTGCCAAAGTGGATTTTGGAGTGTCGAAATAATAGAGTTTGGAACACTCGAAAAACTCCATCGACCTAATTATAGGTTGGGAATTCAAGGACCAAACACCACAACGAACCACCCAGAGGCTACTCGCGTCATCCCAAGAAACCTTCCTAAATGGAGCACATAAAGGGGAAACAATACCCACCCGGGGATCCTCTTGAGGTTCCTCATCTGCACCCGCCTCACGACCTTCCCTCATCATCTAAGGAAAACCGATCTTATCCACACCTAAAAAAGCAATGATAAAAACCAAAACACTCGAAACCACCCAAAGTGAGAGCAGCAGGGTAGAGCCGTCATTTGGCATTTAGGAAAATAAGAATCAAGAAAACCAACCGAAAAGATGCCACAAGGGATAAAAAACCTGCACCTCTGCCTAGAAAACCTCCAAAATCCGGGCAACCAGGAAAGGAGAGGCCAGGAGGAATGGTTATACACCGACAAAGAAAAGGCCTAAGAGACTTGGACGTATAGAAAGCAATCCAAAGGAGAGCATATAAAGAAGGGAACCCAGACGCCCAACCGGCATCTAAGACTACACTGCTAGAAAAAGACACATGTCAATGGGCGACTCAAAATGACAATACTGCTTCAAATAACTACTCATGATAGAGGCATCTGAAAGACGCTGATGTCACACAATAGTGGGCCATCCCATACTCTGAAATAGTTGAGGTGCCCGAATGGTAAAAAAAGGTTGCAATAGACTGACTGCGAAATGTGTTCCAGAGGTACCCCTCCCTTATAATTCGAGATAGCTGTCACACGACTCCCATAAAGCCCCTAATGTAGAGGCCACACAAAAATCGCTCGCTTCAAGATATTACAAAGCTATAGGCCCACCTCCCCGACTTACCACTGAAAGCTCGTAACTAGAAAACACTGACCCAACTAAAAAGAACTCATGGGGAATCTCTTCTCGAGAAGAAAACCTCAAAGCACCTTGGAAAAACAACACCATTACAAAGTCTCCTATCTTGGAAGCCTTTAAAGAAACAGACATAGGAGACATCTGATAATGCATAGATACACTGGACCAGGAAAAGGCTAGGCTACCCCTAAAAAATGTCTCACCATACAAGCCTTCGCAGTAGATGCTTGTCACGACCTCGGAACTAGAGGAAACATCACTCATACCGGATGAAGGACCACCGAGACTCTCCACTTGAAGAAAAGGTCACGCGTATCATAAAAGATTGTCAGAATTGGTCAGAACGTGATTTTCTTTAACTTACAGACGACCGTATTAAATGGCTGTCAGTAGATCCATCTACCATGAAGCCAAATTTATAGACTCCCATCCTCATCATTCATGAGGGACATATGATCAATCCTATTTGTACACCCGAGATCTTATAAATATAAGCTAGATCACCATTGTAAGACAAATCAGAGTGAGATAACACACGTGTACTCTATATTTCACCTATATGCAATATAACCTTTTTCTTTATCTGAGTTATCTATTTTTACACTTACAAGGTCTTTGTACTTTAGAAACCCTCCCTCGTATAAATTCTCATATTCGTATACTTTATCTCTAAGAATCATGAGATTTGTGTTCTGAACCATATCCTTTTGATAATTAAGGAATTACCCAACTCAGCTAATTTCGTGTTGTCAAAATCCTATTTTAGAAAACTCGAGATACTCTCTTTTAAAGGCATTTGGTTGTTTAGCTTATGCTTTCACCCTAACTGAACATAGACAAAAAATTGATAAAAAAGCCACAAAATGTGTATTTCTCGGATATCTACTTGGCACTAAAGGCTATTTACTCATGGATTTATTAACTCATAAGCTTATAATCTCAAGACATGTCATATTTTATGAAAATATATTTTTGTTTACCTCCACAAACAATGCATCTGCTTCACTCAATAACACTACCATTCCTGCTTTATGCATTGATTGTTGTTTTGTATGTGTTCGTGAAAGGGCACAACGCTTCGTGAAAGAGTTCTCATCAGTCTTCTGATTAAATACACAAGACTACCTCGTAGATAATATAACATACTTTGTACAACAAAGACATACATACACTGATATAGATCTAGAGCAATAAAATCCCACTTGGAAAAATCATGTGTGAAATTACTACCTGACATCCACATTTGGCCTAACCAAATTTACAATTGGGGGCGATATATCAAAAATATTGTAAGCAAATTCATCCCACTCGAGACAACAATAAAGAACACCCATACTACCATATTAATGAAGAACAAGTCGCAACGACATTAGCTGCCCAAGAATCCTATATATACCACAAGAAATCCTCATTTGGAGAACACAACAACTCATTCTAATACTACACTGCACTTGTACTTTCTCAAGAGCATTATAATACAATTTTAGTCATTTTATATTTTATGTTATATTTACGCCAAAAGGTCTCTATCGTTTCATATAAGCCCCTCATAAAACTCACATAAATCCCTAAGAGTTTTCTCTCTTAACTATGGGAATAGCATTGCGAACCCCATTGATTGCTAATAATCTAAGAGTTACATCCTTGTGCTAATTCTATGTTATCATCTTAAAACAATATAATGCAGATGATCATGTCATTGCTCGCAAATCAGAATAAACCTTAACTAGATTTTAATCGTGTTTCGAATATTTCACTAACATATGATCCATCAACCACAAACCTACCTCTTGAATCTCTATCTCTTGAATCTGAACCTGTACAACCTGTAACATCAGAGCCAGTCCATAATACATGCACTTCTAAACTAGTAACTAGAAAATCATCCAGATATATCACTCTTCCCTCATATATGCAAGTTTATAACTATTGACTACCTCAATCTCTTTACAAAACAAACTCCACAGTAGTTGTAAAGTAATGGAAACAATATCCTAATGCCAACTATCTCTCAACATGGTCTAATAACTTCCCACAAAGCCTTTGCAGCTGATAAATCCCAAATTTACTAGTCAAGAATGTTTACACAAGCTATTAAAGGCCCTGAATGGAGGTTAGCTATGAAGAAGGAGTTGGACGCTCTTGAACAAACTTACACATGATAATTAACTAATCTTTTTTTAAATCGCAACTATATTAAAGTTAAATACAAATCTGATAGATCTATAGAGCGTTACAAAGCAAGATTAGTGGATGAGGAAGGCTTTGACTACTTTGACACATTCTCACCAGTGGCCAAGATCACAACAGCCAAACACTTTTATCTCTAGCAGGTTCTCACGACTCGCATTTTCATCAATGGATGTCAATAATGTATATCTTCATGGTGATCTCAATGAAGAGATTTACATGAAACCACCACCTGATTATTTTGCTCAAACTGACACCAGAGTCTACTTACTAAAGATGAGTCTTTATGGTTTAAAACATGCATTTAGACAGTGGTTTCACAAACTCGTTTCTTGTCTTCTTGATTATGGTTTAAAACAGATTATTTCTAACTCTTTTTAATTTATCTATAAAACTAATGATAAGCTAACAATCCCTTGTGTGTATGTAGATGATATTATACTCACATGGAATGATATCTCTAGAATCATTGCAATCTGAGCTCACCTTGACTAACAAATTTACAATCAACAACTTGGGGACACTGAAATATATCTTGAGCATAGAAATTGTTCGTAACAATAAAGCTATCAGTTTGTGTCAGACAAAATATGCCTTAGACATATTTGCAAAATGGTTTATCTTGGTTGCAAACCATGTAATGTGCCCATGAACTCATGCACTAAATTCACAAGCTTCGGCTTAGAACCTCTTTCTGATCCTACCACATACAAAAGATTGGGTGAAAGATTGCTCTATCTCACAATAACCATATCTCACAATAACCAGACCTGGTCAAAATCACAACATCCAATACTTAACTTAATACATGTCCAAACCAAACCCATCTCACCTTGTTGCAACACACAACATCCTAAGATACATCAAATCCTTCCCAGATAAGGGTCTATTTTAATCTGCAAATTCAGAAACTCACTTAAGATATTTTTGTAACAATGCTTGGGTTCTGATCCTAATAAAAAAAAACATACCCGACTATGTTGTGTATCTTAGTGACTCCTTGATTTCTAGTAAGGATAAGAAGTAGACAAGGCGGTCAATAGGTCCTTAGCTGAAGCCAAATACAGAACCATTGCCACCACTACATGTGAAGCAATTTAGCATTTTGCAACTCCTAATAAACTTGAAATCAAACAAACTAAAGTTTCTTTAAACTACATTGACAACCAATGAGCTTTTTGCCTTTCCAAGAACTATGTTCATCAATAGAGAACAAAGAACATCATATTGATTGCCATTTCGTGAGAGAAAGTGTGCAATAGGGGATGATCAAGATTCTCAACATCTCACGTGAGACCCCTTTTACTTGGTGCCTTCAACATCATGATGTTCAAAATGGGTGTTACAAATATCCATGCACATTTTTGAAGAGGGGAGGGAGGAGGAGGTTATTAGTTGACATAAGTCAGTGTTTCTATTTTTGGCAAGTACTTAATTTATGGTTAACCGTTAACCTAACAACTTCCCTAACTTGATAAGGTTCATGTTAATCGTTATATTTTGAGTCCCGCTATTGAAAGTTGAGGCTCATGTATAAAAAACAAGCCGGATAAGACAATTCACACACTTTACACAATCACAGCTCCATAACAAATTCTTCTCTAATTCCAATCATTGATTTAATTTTTTTGTTCTTAATAATTGGTGTTGTTGTTTTTGATGAATTTCAATTTTGATTACATTGAATTTATCAATTTTATTCTCTTAATCACATTGGAATCAATTATTACTTGATGCCTGATTTTTGTCTGCTGACTTAGGTAGATAAGACATTTCACATCATAATGATTTAGAGTTGTGTTAGAACCAACACTATCCTTTGCATGCATGCACTCCAACCAACGCGATAATGGGAGGGTTGAATTTTTAATAATTTCACACTGAACTTGGGACGTCCCAAGCTGCCTACGTATCACATTGTCAAAATCAGGCCAAAAGATCGTTTGTCTCCTTTGAGGGCCGAGCGTTGATCGGGCTGCGTGATTCACTTGTTTCTGTATTGTGCGGCTCCACGGTTTTGGCCATATCTCCTTGTGGGTAGTTCAAAACCTCGATCGGCTTTTTGTTATGGAACCATGACTCGAATATATATCTAGTGATATATGGCTTACATCAAACTTTTATGTCGAATTCTCTATAAGTAGAATATTTATGATTGGGAAATGCTCGGCGTATCATAGATACTTGATGTAAAAGCTTTCGGAACATGCTCCCCTTCTTGTTGTGAGTGAGGGGTATATATAGGCATCATTGAAGGGGTTATGTCGAGTTTTTGGACATATGCAGCAAAAATGCCTAACGTATTAGCCAAAAGCTGATGTATTTACCAGCTACACGAGATCTGCGGAACTCCACCCTTTTGGGCATAACTTTCACCCGAACCTCCGAATTGCTATGTGCTTGTTGCGTTGTAACCAAGAATGACATTGCTAAATATCTAATTCGTTGTGAATAAATGTTAAAGAACTAGATGATTCACACAATTTTGTTTTCTAGCCTTTTTATGCTTTTCGGCATTCATTGATCAATTCATATCATTGTGACATCCACGTCATACGACATATATTAACATACTATGACACATCATAAGCCCCCTTTCGCACCTCAATTTTGAGTATGTTGTTGGAACACGAGCATACTCAAACTCTGATAAAGTGCTAGCGTCAGATTGACTAAATTTGAGGGGGTGATTGGTGTCATTAGGTAGATATCTATACACACTAGTAGTCCCCCAGTTTGGAATGTAATTTTGGAGAATAAATACATTTTAAACTTTGATAAAGTGCTTATGATGAAAGTCGATGCACACCAATATTGGTATAGGCTAATTAGGTTGACCCAAAACGAAGATAATTAGGCCAGCCCGCCTAGAGTAAACCAACTAGAGGAGAGTTAAAAGAGTCATTATTGAAATTATCGGATTGTGGATTGACACAACAACTTTGAGAGTTAAGCTGGCGTTGCCTTAACTCTATTGTGATCTTCTTGATTAAAGTAATATGCAGCGGAATTAGAAACAAGAAGATATAAATTTTAAGAAGTTTTCAATATTATTAAAAACTTTCGAGCCTTAGGCGAAATAACCATTAAAGGTGTTCCTCACAACAATTCACTCACGCTCTTTGTTGATCGGACTCAACGAAGAAGACAAGTACGAACTACTTAACTTCTATGAACTAGACTTAAATAGTTGATACAAAAACTTCGCAAAAGCAAGACGAAGAAAATACAACGTATGATTAATCTCTTGGATTGATTTGAACTATTGTCTTGAAATCATCTTGATGAACTTCACACCTTTTATAGATTTCCTGAAACTTGCATCACAAGGTGTGTTGTTCCCAGTTTTGGTAACTCTTGTTGTTTCATTGTTGAATTGGACTTCCTTGTGAATTCAGTATCTTTCTTGAATAAGTGTTTCCTTTATGACAGATCTAATAAGGTAACACATCTTCTTCAAATTGGAGTAATCCTGGAAAGAATCCAAGTTGCATGGGAACGCCAATTTGTTTCCTTCTTTTTAAATCGTGTTGAGTTGACTATTCAACTTAACTTGAATTATGGAAACTTCAAGTAAGGAATCGTCCATAGCTCTTCCTTATGATTAAGATACCTTCTTGGACATAAACATAAACAACTAAAATCGTGAAACTCGATTAATAAGTGAATAAAGGCAAAACTGAAATTTGGCAGTTAAATAACAGTTTACGCGCAGGTTCTTTGGTTTCAATGTTATCCTCAATGTTGTCCCAACATCGCATAACATTAATTCCAGAATACCTTGCACTTTCAATCTCCACCGTTTTGCCTTTCTTCACAAAACCAATACCTGTTCCAATCAAGTCTTATATCCAGAAGGTTAGAATCAACAAGAAACAAATTAAAACTACTAAACTGCTCCCCCTCAATGCAAACTAACATATTCAAAGTTAAAATAACAAAGACAAGTATTAAGGTCATCACTACATCAAAAGATGTTCAGACTCCAACATTCATCAATGTTGCCTCAACATTGAAACCAGTGAGTTTCCTGCATTAAAGGTTAAATAGAAAAACAGTTCAAAATTTGCTTTCATAAGCAACAACAGTCAGAGCAGTTCAAACATTAGTAATACTTAGAGTTATAGACCATAGCTAGATAACAAGGACATGTCCCTTGATCAAAATAAACCAAATAGAGATAATGTACTAGCAACACACACATATCAGCATTTTTTAAAAGACAAAACATAAACTAGAAAACTAAATTTAAAAACTGGAACTACTCTACCCCTTTTTGTGAAGAAGGGAGTTTCTCCAAATTTTTCACCAAGTCTTCTAGCTCTTTGAGATGCTCCTTATTTTCCTCAATCTCCCTCCCAGTGTCAGCAATGTGCCCCCTGAACCAATTCAACAGATGATCCATAAAAGTTGAGGTTATGACCATGCAATCTTCCTCTTTGGACATAGGCACTGAAGTTCCAGCAGACTCTTGAGCCTTCTTCTTCTCTGTTCTTGGTCTCACCACTCCTTTTGGGTTCCAAGGAAGATCTCTCACTCTTGAACCAGACAAGTAGCTTGAGAGAATTGTAAGTTCAGCATCATTCTTCCTCCAGCCCACAATGACACTTGTCTTCAATCCTTGCTTGATAAGGATTTTGAAGATGAGTGAGGGAAAAGGCAGCATGCCATTCTTCCTTCCAGCAACTTCAGACATTGACTTCAAAATCTTCTCTCCCATATTCACAGCTAGCCCATTCTTGATCTTGTACACTAAGATTGTTGATTCCTTAGTCAGTACAGTAACATTCTTGCTTGGCAGCCAGTTGAAGCATGCAATCTTATGCAAGACAACACTAAGGGAAGTGAGTTTTGTAGTTGGCAGAGCATCTTTCCAGACTTTGACCAACCCTCCTTTCAAATCTTCAATCATATCATCATAGTAGGGGTCCTCAGATTCTTCAGCAAGTGGGAATCCACAGATCTTGTTGATGGTGTAGGGTTCAATATTGAAGACTCTCCCCCTCACCCAAGCTTTTCCATATTTTGGAGATCTATAATCCCTTATCTACTTGGAGAGATTCAGGTAGAAGTCCATAACAGTCTCAGGAGCATAATCATTCAACTCCATCACAGATTGATGAATCCCTCTTGCCTCAAGCAAGTCCATCACTTTGTGTTTTTTGAAGCTGGCCATCTCTACAGCTCTTTCAGTGTGAAGTTCCCTTCTCTTGAAAGAATCCCACTTCTTCTCCAAATATTTGGTAAGATAATAGAGCGAAAAGTAGTCCTCCTTATCTCCGGGGTAAATCACATACAGTCCATCAGAGTATTCTTCTGTCCCTAATGTTGCCTTGACATCAGCAGCAACATCAGCAGCAACATCCTGCTCTTCTTCACCAGTCTTCTCCTCTTCTTTCTCCTCCTCTTCCACTTCATCCTCAACATCTACAACCTCAATTTCCTCTTCCATAACTTGCTTCCCCTTCCCCTTTCTCTCAGCAGCAACAACATCATATTTTCGATCGTCTTCAGTTTTTTTCTCAGCTTCAGCAGCCCTCTTCTTAGCTAACCTCTCAATTTGCTTTTTCTAGCCTCAGCACGTTTCTTGGCAGTTTCAGACATCTTTCGACCACTAATCAACTTCTCACCAGTACCCTTGCTCTTTTTCTTTTGAGCCCTAATCCACTTCCTCACCAATTTATCCACAGATTCACCAACCTCCCCCTCAACATATATATCAACATTAATCTCAGTGTTAGGTTCAACCACATTTACCTCAATTTCAGGCTCATTGATGATTGGAGTGGTTGACTCAGCAGTTGGCTCAACATTAGAAGTCGATTCTCCCTGCTTAAATTTATTTCCTCGTCGTACGTAGGGGATCACCTTTCTTTTAGCAGCAAGTTGAGCATCCTCAGATTTTGCAGCATCACCTCAAGTGTGAGAATGAGTGCGCGCAACTGTGGGTTCACTGCTTAGAGCAACATCTGCAAGAGTATGCATAGGAGACTTAGTGAGAGAGATTTGCAGAGAAAAATTGAGAGAATTTTGACAATAGAGAGTAAAATTGCAGAAATTGTAAGCATAAATAGGAAGTTATAAGCACAATTAAGGAAATTGGGGTTGTGATTCCTAATATAATCGTGAGTAGTGGAGATAGAGTGAATGTTAGTGGGTAGTTACTGATTTTTAACCAAATAAAATCTTCCCACTATGTTTTCCCGCGCACACGCATCAATGTTTAAGTAACAGGTAACCAGAGCGGTTTTCAAAAATTTGAAAACTTATAAGTTCCTGTTTTCAATGTTGGCCTGCGACAATGCACAATGTTGGGATAACATTCGATAACATTCAAACCAGAAGGTGGAGGTACATGCTTCACCAAGGCAAATTCATGTGAGAGCTTGAGATACATCCAAAAATACATCTGAAACTTAACCAATATAGCAAGTGAGTAACTCAGACATAATGTTCATATCAAAATCATGAGTAAGCAACTTAGATGACAAGAAACACACAGAGATAAGCAGTTGTGAATTCAAGGAAAAATTCAATTCCACAACATAGAAAGTCACAGAAAAGTGTGTCACCTGCAGTATGTCACCCAAATTGTATGCCTCAACACATGAATTATACTCCCCCTAAGCCTAAACCGACACAACTCACCAACCAGACGGAAAACAATACAGTTCTACATGAATGCAACCATGTAATGTCAAATAGGCAGATGGTAAACACTTATGAAAAACTCCTCAAACCAGCACAGTTCACATCTCTTTATAATATTTATTATTTTTATAACTCATCTGAACCAAAAGTTGAAGGTTGCTAAACACAAAGCTAATGTCACTGCTGAATGAGGGCAACCTGGACTCCACATACCCCAGTAACAACATTAACAACAGCAGGTTAGGCAAGTACATAGGCCTTGAATGTTGGCAATTCATTTATCATTCACCCCAACACCCTGATTCCTTATGCATACTTGTTTACCAACCTGCACTCAAGAGAATCACCAAGTGATCAGTGCTACTAAATGAAAGAAATCTAAACCTCAAACACCCTAGTAGAAAGGATCACCCTTATGTGTTCCTTGGCCAAACAAACAGAAACATGCAAATAAGCACAACTGAGCAACACTGAAGTTGTCAACATCATGTACCCCAGCTTCTCCACATGTCATGTACACCTTTCATATGAATAAGACACAACTGAATAGACATAAAAGCAGTGAACTTTGTGTACCCCTAGCTTCTCCATATGTTAGGCTATCACAACATCAGACAAACAGAAGAGTTTTATCACTTTTTCAAAACAAAGATGTGAAACTGATAACTAGAAAGAGTTGTTCATCAAAGATTTCAACCACACAAACCAAATATGACAAAACAAAGATTAAATGAGACTCACAAGGAAATAAATTCAACAAAGGAAAAACAACAGAATACCTACTACACCACAACCAATATACCAATGATAGACAGTGGTGTTATGTTAACATTGGTTTCCTCAACATTCTCACATATTGCACATGCCAAGAGATTTCCTCAAGCTAAAGAATCTCTCACTATCTAAAGGTTTTGTAAACATATCAGCAAGCTGATTTGTTGTCTCAATATGTTCAATGTTGATCACTTTGTCCTCTACCATATCTCTCAGGAAATGATGCCTTATGTTTATATGCTTAGTTCTAGAATATTGGACAGGATTCCTAGAGATACTTATGGCACTTAGATTGTCACAGAACATGAGAAGCGTATCACTATCTAACCCATAATCTGAAAGCATGTGTTTGAGCGACACAAGTTGGGTAACACAGCTACCAGTAGCTACATATTCTGATTCAGCTGTTGATAATGAAACACAGTTCTATTTCTTGCTATACCAGGAGACCAAATTATTCCCCAAATAAAAACAGCCCCCGCTTGTGGATTTCCTGTCATCCACATCACCTGCCCAGTCAGAGTCACTGAAACCAACCAAGTTAGTGTTAGTGTCATAATAATACCAAATGCCTAAAGGTGAAGTTCCAGAGATATATCTAAGAATCCTCTTCACAGTAATTAAGTGAGATTGCATTGGCTCATCTTGGTACCTAGCACAAACACATACTGAAAACATGATATCAGGTCTAGAGGCAGAGAGATATAACAAACTACCAATCATGGATTTGTACAATGTTGGGTCAACATTGCTGCCAGTGCCATCTTTTGTTATCTTCACTAAAGAGGACATAGGAGTTTTGCAAGGCTTGGACACTTGTAGCTCAAATCTCTTCACTAGATTCCTTGCATACTTCTCCTGATTCAGGAAGATACCATTCTCCAGCTGCTTGACTTGTAGTCCCATAAAGTAGTTAAGCTCACCAATCGTGCTCATCTCAAATGTTCCTGTCATAGACTCAACAAACTTGTCTAAGGTAGTCTTGTTAGTAGAGCCAAATATAATATCATCCACATAAATTTGAGCAATACATATATCAGAGCTTTTTCTAAGGACAAGCAATGTTCTGTCTCCATCTCCTCTATTGAAAACTAGGCCTAACAGAAAATCAGTTAGCCTCCCATACCATGCTCTAAGAGCCTGTTTTAAGCCATACAAATCCTTCTCAAGTTTGTACACATGGTCAGGATGTTTAGGGTAAGGAAAGCCTTTAGGTTTTTCTACATAAACCTCTTTGTCAATGAAACCATTCAGAAAGGCACCCTTAACATACATTTGGTAAAGTTTAATCTTAAGACATCAAGCAATAGAAATAAGTACTTTAATTGATTCTATCCTAGCTACTGGAGCAAAAGTCTCATCAAAATCTATACCTTCTACCTGAGTATAACATTGAGCAACCAACCTAGCTTTGTTCCTCATAATTACACCATTCTCATCAGTTTTATTTTTGAAAATCCATTTTGTACCTATTACATTCACATGTGAAGGCCTAGGCGCTATATTCCAAACTCTATTTTTGGTGAATTGTAAGAGTTCCTCATGGCATTAATCCAGTAACTATCCTTAAGAGCTTCAGTTACATTCTTAGGTTCAATGGAGGAAACAAAACAATATGCTTTTTCAATAGTAACACACAACTTAACCATATCCTTGTAATTAACCCTTTCTTTGTTGCGTGTTCTAACTCTTTCAGTAATTTGTCCAATTACTTGAGTAGTTGGATGATCTCTTTGTATCCTAGCAGGAGGATCTCTTCTGGATTCAGGAACTATTTCATCTTCAGAATCTGACAGCACATATGTTGGCCTAACATTGGGGGTTTCTGGTGTTAAGTCAACATTTGTTCCAGTTTCCAGTTCACCATCTCCAGCTTCTGTGTTCAATGTTGGGTCCAATGTTGGAGCAACATCTGAAACAATGACTTCTTCAGTACCTGGACTAGTCAACTTAGACAGACCTCTTACAGCCTCTACCTTCTGTAGTTTCTCCATATTTCTATAGTGCACATGTCCTAGCTTCTTGTGCCACATGACAGATTCATCTACCTTGGCATGGTAGCATTCAGCTTCATCTTGAGCAAGATAGCAGTTATCCTTTGATCTTGTACCTGTCATGACACGGACATTGTCACTAATAAACACATCACATGAACTTTTATCAAAAGTAACTAGCAAGTTATCATCACAAAGTTGACTTATGCTAATTAAACTTGCTTTCAATACTTCAACCAACAACACATCCTTGAGTGGTGGAAATCCTTCAACGTCCAGTACTCATTTTCCAATGATTTTCCCTTTGGTGCCTCCTCCATAGGTAACTGTTCCAACAGTCAAAGGGATCACATCTTTTAGGTTGTCAATGTTTCCAGTCATGTGCTTTGAACATCCACTGTCAAAATATCACTTACCTACAAGGTTAGAGTAAACAGCAGAAAAGACAACATTGTAAACAATTTTAACCTTAGGAGTTTTTATATTTTCAATCCAAGTTCTACTTTTATGTCCTTCAGCTTTGTTACCTAATGTTGGGATAACATTCAGATTAGAGGTTCTCCTAACATTGGTACTGCTATTAATTACTGTTTTCTTCTCAATCACATTTTTATATTTTTTACAATAAGGCTTAATGTGACCAGGTTGAAAACAATATTGACAGATAAAAGTAGGCTTTTTCACAGTGTTGAAAGGGATTTCACAACTCAAGCTATTACTTTTCTTGATAAAACCAGCTTTCAGATAGGCAGAATTAACATCTTCAGAGGGAGGTTTCTCAACATAGCCCAAACCACTTTTACCTTGATTTACCATACTCAGCATCTCATCAAGCTTAGATGTAGATGAGTGATTGAGTTCTATTTGGCAATGGTTTGTTCAGCTTTATTAAATTTTACCTTTACCTCCTTCAGTTCAGCCTCAGTTTTGTCAAGATCTTTCTCATACAGTTTCAGCATCTCCTTCATGCATCCAATCTCTTCTTTCATGCTTTTATTGCTCTTGATGAGTTTGTGATTCTCAAGCAGCATTTTGTGGTAGATAGACTTCAGGTCTTCAATGATTTCCTCATGGGACATTTCACCTTCAAAGAAATATTCTTCATCTAGATCCACTGAGCCATGAAAACAATCAAAGTTAGATTCATCATTGATAGACACAAGATTAGGTTAATTATTAGCATCATATTCATCCCAATATGCAAAGAAGGTCTCATGTTCTAGTGTTGGATCCTGAATGTTGGGGTAACATTGAGATCCGAGGCAGTTCAGGGAGTCTTCTAGTGTCCAGTCAATCTGAGTGAGTAGCGCAGCAGTGTGAATCTCTTCTGATTGTTCTTCAGCTTCTCCAGAACTGATGTTATCTTCATTGAAATCATCTACACAAACCCAATGAGAATTTTCTCTTTTTCTAAGAGTGTTAGCACATTCATTAGCCATATGACCATGTCCTTTACATTCAAAACATTGAACATCTTTTAACTTATCAGCTTCTAAAGGAGTAGGTTTTGATGCCATGTACTTCACAAACTTAGGAGGTAATTTCTTATAACCCGGAGAACTATTACTAAGATTCTTTTCTTTGCCTTTTCCTTTAAAGTTCAGCTTATTGATTTTCTTAGTAATTTTACCATAGTTTGAAGAAATTAATTGACATTCATCATCACTTTCATTATCAAGACTTGAGCCTCTTAAAGCAACATCCCTATGTTTGCTAGGTTGTGAGGCAAGATCCATCTCAAATTCTCTAAGAGTATTCATCAAGACTTGAAACTGTAGATTAGCAAGGTTCCTAGACTCACCCATTGCAATTTTCTCGAGAGCAAATTTAGATGACAGTGTTCTCATTTCTTTATAAACCATCTCTTGATTAGTCATAGCAAAACCTAGATTTTCACATATGTTAGCAATATCAAGAATTTTCTCAAAATAATTATCAACACTCTCATCTTCTCCCATATCAAGTTTTTCAAATTGCTGAAGCAGTTGTCTATGTTTAGAATCTTTAACATCAGAATCTCCTTCACAATGTAATTCAAGTATATCCCAAGCATGTTTGGCTTTTGTACAATTTTGGATTAACTTGAACATGTGATGATTAACCCAACTAAAAATAGCATTAAGAGCCTTTTCATTAGGGTTATAGAGACTTACCTCTGCTGCTGTCCAGTCTGCTTCTAGTTTTGGTACTAGACCACCTTCACCATCTCTTGGTAATGTTTGAAGAGAGTATCCATTGATCATAGCTTTGATGTGAGACCTGATCCTGATATTCCAGTATGCATAATTAGAGCCATCCAAAACTGGAATCCTGTTGACATTAGGATTGAAACTGTCCATTGTGTTGTATCACCTCCAAACCACCAGTGTAGTCGGTGTTTGGCTCTGATGCCAATTGAAATTGTCGGATCGTGGATTGAAACAACAAATTTGAGAGTTAAGTCGGCGTTGCCTTAACTCTATTGTGATCTTCTTGATTAAAGTAATATGCAGCGAAATTATAAACAAGAAGATATAAATTTTAAGAAATTTTCAATATTATTAAAAATTTCCGAGCCTTAGGCAAAATAACCAATAAAAGTTTTAACAAAATGTTCCTCACAACAATTCACTCACACTCTTTGTTGATCGGACTCAACGAAGCAGACAAGTACAAACTACTTAACTTCTATGAACTAGACTTAAATAGTTGATACAAAAACTTCGCAAAAGCAAGACGAAGACAATACAACGTATGATTAATCTCTTGGATTGATTTGAACTATTGTCTTGTAATCATCTTGATGAACTTCACACCTTTTATAGATTTCTTGAAACTTGCATGCCAAGGTGCATTGTTCCCAGTTTTGGTAACTCTTGTTGTTTCCTTGTTGAATTGGACTTCCTTGTGAACTCGGTATCTTTCTTGAATAAGTGTTTCCTTTATGACAAATCTAATAAGGTAACACATCATCTTCAAATTGGAGTAATCCTGGAAAGAATCCAAGTTGCAGAGGAGCGCCAATTTGTTTCCTTCTTTTTAAACCGTGTTGAGTTGACTATTCAACTTAACTTGAATTATGGAAACTTTAAGTAAGGAATCTTCCATAGCTCTTCCTTATGATTAAGATACCTTCCTAGAAATAAACATAAACAACTAAAACCGTGGAACTCGATTAATAAGTGAATAAAGGCAAACTTAAATTTGGCAGTTAAATAACAGTTTACGCGCAGGTTCTCTGGTTTCAATGTTCTCCTCAATGTTGTCCCAACATCGCATAACATTGATTCCAGAATACCTTACACTTTCAATTTTGATACTTAACCTGATGAATCAAGAGTTTATTTCGATTCATAGATGGTCTCGAAAGCATTATATTCGATACTAACTCGTAGAAACGGGGCCTGCAACCCAAGGCTGATATATACCCTGGATCCCGAGGTTCACGCCACGCCATTTAATTAACGTTTATTTAGCGTCATTTTAGTACTCATTTACCTATGCTAGTGCATATTTATTGGTTTTTGTTTTTGTGTTATTTTCGAATTTTATGGAGTCACGATGAAACGAAGCTAAAATAGCATAAAATAGATGTCTTTAGTAACAAGGTGTCACGACACTACTTTAAGGGTTACGATGCTACACAAAGGAGCCAAACCCTAATTGTCACACGTGAAGAAGCCCGAAAGTTGGCCAATACCGAGGATAAAGCAATGCGATACGAGGGGAGCTGCGCGACTGTGCCACTGAAGTCGAAGGTAGTGCAAGCAACATAAGGTAGGAGAATGTAGCAGATGAGAAACAAAGAGTGGCGCGAAGAGATGTAAAAGCAGCACGAGCCACGCTGGTAGCGACGCGACACGACAAGTTGCACGACTCAAGGACATGAACGTTTTTTCATATTGATTAAGTTGTGGGTGTGTGTGAAATTAGGACATCAAGACTTTCCTATATATAAAGGAGGATGACCAACACTTAAGAGAAGCACGCGTTTACAGTGCATACCACTTTTATAACTCATAACTGCGTCTAACTGCTTTCAGAGAGAAACACCATTGAAGTCCTATTCTAGTTTAGTTTTATCATTGTTTAAGAGTTAAGAGCTCGTAAAAGAAGAAGATCGCAAGTAGGAGTTAAGAAGATATCAAAAGAGTCAACGTTCCTTGTAATCTAAGAATCTTTCCTCTATCTCTTTACTTTGTTTATGTTATTCAACTCTTTGTTGATTGTTGAACTTGTGACTATGAGAAGCTAACCTACTCATTGTTTAGAGTAGGGGAGTAACTCTAATTTATGAGTATATTTATTTATTTGCTTTGATGTGCGTTTGACTAACTTCTATGTCTAGATTGAATAGTTATTTATGTTGTGTAACTAGTCTCCCTCCCGCTTGAATAACAGATGCACTAACTTGGGACCGCCAGAGTGTAAATATTGAGCTAGTTATATGTACATGTGATTAGTGACTTTGGTAGGTTAACACAACTGATGCACAACCCCTAGACCACACTAAATCAATCTTGATTATGTACGTTTATGTTAACACGATTCAGATGAGTTAATTGGATTGCAGATTCAGTATATCTACTAAAGCAACTGATAATTGCGCCCAATCCACTAACACAGTAGGTTATTAGAGACTCATAAATTATATAGTTAGGATAGGTCCAACTATAGGTCATGGATCCATTAGACATACAAGCATCAAGATATCATCAATCGTCTCAAGTAAATATATGTAGTTTTTCTATGAACTACTATGGTTAAATCAGTTGTGAAACCCAACATCAAAACAATCTTTAATTCAATTGTTCACAACTTAAGCATTCACCCAATTAGTCTTCTTAAATTATGTTTATTTACTTTCTTGCATTTAGCTTTAATTCATTCTCTGCATTCAAATTATCCTCTTTCATCATTTTCATTGCATATTTCTTTATTTATTCCCTGCATCCAAAACTATCTTCATAAAAGCCGTATTCATAGTTTTCTGCATTAAAAGCATCAGGTATTCATCCTGCTAACACAAGAGATAATCCCGAACTTGGTGGTTAAACTCTACTGCGGTGACGATACTGTAGGGGAGGTCCTACGAAGAAATAGCTCGACACCAGGATGATAAAAAGCTTAACACCTCTCATTATTATTACTTTTTCAACGAAAAAAATGACAAAGAGAAAGGTCGTCTTATTCAAGACCCCAATTATGACATCCCTTCTCTCCCACTTTACACCTCGGAACGCACTGTTCTTATAGAGATAAACGTGCTTTCACAGCTTCTTAACTATACAACACTCCCTTGGGATACGATACTTAGTTCGTAACTATACATACCATTTTATTATTACTTGATTTGCGCACTTACGAGAATAGGAATCTAGCTGTAACAATTGATTTGTTAACTTTATATTTTTTGTTTACTACATCAATGTTCCCATCATCATTAATTATTGTAGCGCCTAATCCACACTATATCGAACATTTATATTTAATACATAATAGAATCAAAAGCTTCTGGTTTTGATTCATTTTGTTTGACTCATCGCTGGTTCAATTCCAAGTTCCATTTGATTCTCAAACGCATTTCGATACAGAGCCCATAATAGAGAGCTTCAGTTTTGATTCTTAGTTCAGAGTCGAGAGAAGGGATTTCAATAACAAGTTTCGATCAAGCAAATTGAGTCACCCTGAAGAGCAGTTTGACCTCGTCCGATTCGCTTGAGCTTTTGTGCTAGGTGTTCCGGACATAAGGTAGTATTTCTCTGTAATAGGCTAACATAGTTTGGTTTGTTGGCTCAAGTTGTTTGTTAACCCGTGTTACCAAGACAAAATATCACCAAATTATTGGCGCCGTCTGAGAGAACACCAAAATTAGCACAGATCAGCGTCGAGCAAGATGATGAAGAGAAAATCCAGCTTCTCCAGGGTTGGCACAAAAGTCAAAAAGACAAGGACTGGTTAGTTCCCCGCCCTGACAAAAATCGCAAATCCAGAGCAGGGTAGAGAGAAGTGTGAGCGGCAGATTACCCGCCAATGGGAGGAATAAAAAATGGAACCTTTGAGAGAATTCAGGGCGATAAGGCTAAATGCCGCAGAGCCGGACAAGACAATAAGGATAGTTACGACGATGACGAGACAAGTAGAGCGAGACCTGATAGAGTGCTTGAGGCGAATGCATACTTTTTTGCCTAAGAAGATGTGGACTTGAATGGCATTGACCCGAGGATCATCGTGCATATGCTTAATGTGTATCCAGAGTCACAACCCATTAGGCAGAAGAAGAGGAATTTCAGCAAGTAAAACAGTGAGGGAGCTGAGAAGGAGGTTGTGGAATTGTTAAACACCCATCATATTATGAGATTAGATATTGTGAATGGCTGAGCAACATAGTGTTGGTGCTGAAAAATTGAGGTGACCTAGAGGGTGTGCGTGGATTATGCAGATTTAAACAAGCATTGTTCGCGTGACCCGTTTCTTCTCCCTAGAATAGATCTTTTGGTAGATTCAACGGCAGACTGCACATTACTAAGTATGATGGAGGCTAAGAGCGATTTCCATCAGATTTTCATGGCAACCCAGGATCAAAACAAAACTGCATTTGTGAAAGACACGAGTATATTGCTACAGGGTAATGCCATTTGGATTGAAAAACATGGGAGGGACTTTCCATAGGCTGGTGGCAAATATGTTTTACATATTGATAGACAAGTCTATGGAGGTCTATATTAATGACATGCTAGTGAAGATTTTGAAAATGGATGATCATGTTTAGCACCTGAATGAGGCCTTTTCTATAATGAGGAATTATGGGATGAAGTTAAATCCAAAAATGCACCTTTGAGGTAACCGCTGATAAATTTTTACGTTACATGGTCAACGAGAATAGAGGCAAAGCTAGATAAAATCGGAGTAGTCGTGGATTCCCCATCACCAAAAACTGTTAAGGACATGCAATGTTTGGTGGGTCGTTTGACAGCACTAAGTCGGTTTATATCAACGTCGGTCAAAAAGAGTCAACCCTTCTTTAAGGTCCTCAAGAAGAGCAATGATTTTGATTGGATAGAGGAATGTGAATTCACCTTTCAACAAATGAAGAGATATCTCATCAACCCACCACTTTTGGTAAAACCAAACCAGTATCAGATGCTATATTTGTATTTGGCGGTATCCTCAAAGGTGGTAAGTTCTCTGCTATATAGTAACCACGATAAGAAACCTACGATCATGTTTCTAGTCACATCCAATCACGGTGGTGAACGAAAAGACTTTGAAGCAGGTTATAATGAAGCTAGAGACCTCTTGTCGGTTGGTGAAATGGGCAATTGAATTGAGCGAATTCGGTTTGGAATTCCGACCACGCACAATAATAAAGCACATGTCTTAGCGGGTTTTGTAGTAGAAACATTATGGAGCAACATGGAGGGCTTCACTCAGTTTATTTGGACGTTATCATCAGACCCAAGCACGAGTTGATCCACGTCTACGTGGTTGTTGCATGTGGTAGATTGGCAACTAGCTATGGAGGTGGTACGATAATACACCTGCTATCCCTCGATCACAGGAATTTTGATTTTGCAATTAGTCTGAATTTTCCCGTCACAAATAATGAGGCATAATATGAAGCAATAATAGCCTGAGTGCGCATGGCGATGACCCTCATTGTCGAGGATCCTGAAGTATTCATTGATTCACAATTAGTGGCAAATAATTTCTCGGGCCAGTATGAAGCTCGTGATGATACAATGATGTTATATCTGGCAAAGCTGAAAGACCTAGTCGCGAAATTTGCAACCTTCAACCTGCTGCAGATTTCGCAGCCCGTGAACACCAAAGCAAATGCATTATCAAAGTTCTCCAGCTCTGCCAAAATCTACGTGTAGAAGAGAGTAACATGGTTGGCAACAGAGAAGTTGGCGATTGGTATATCAAAATGCAGCAAATCATGGAAAAAATTGACTATATGCTCCCGATCGTCGACCAAGAATCTTGGAAGGACAAAATAATCCAGTATCTAACGAAAGAGATCCTCCAAGAAGATCAAAAGGCGAAGAGCCGTTTAAAATTCAAGGCATTCAAATTCGCGATGCATAATGGAGAGTTGTTTAAGAGATAGTTCAAGGGCCCATTTTTGCATTGCTTATCCTCCGAGCAAGCGAGCTACGTATTAGAAGAGGTACATGGCAGTAATTGCGGAAATTACTCGAATAATGGTCAGCGATTTGCAGGAAATGAGATCAAGTCTTGGCGTAAGGAGCTGAAGATAGCTCAATATATCAAGTCAGTGTCACATCTGCAAGCTAACGGGCAAGTTGAGTAGACCAAAAAAAACATTGAAGGACTACCTCGAAACACGTTTGAAGAATACATGAAGAAGCTGGATCAACGAGCTGCACGACATACTTTGGGCCTATCGGACTACACCCAAGACCTCAACAAGCAAAACTCCATTCATCCTAGTGTACGGATCAAAAGCAGTCCTGCTGGCAGAGATAGGAATGTCGACTCATCGAATCCACGGCCATGACCCAGAGGAATTTGCTAGACTAAAACAGATGGATCAAGATATGATCGGATCAACTAGAGAGAAAGCGTACCAGTGCACTGCGGCATTGAAGGCCATTATGGCGAAGAAATTTGGTAAGTTAGATTCCCCAGTTTTCAAGTTGGTGACCTAGTGCTCAAAAGCATTAAAGCAAGTAAACATGTTGGCAGATTATAACCGCACTAGAATGGCCCATTTTGGGTCGTCAGGGCTAGTGCTAGAGGGTATTACTATTTGGAGGACTTGAAGGGACAGAAGCTCACGCGACCATGGAATGCGTAATATTTGAAGCGATACTATTGCTAGAATCCAGATTTTTGTAATTGAACTGCATATGGCTTAATTCTCCTCGCTGGGGAAACATAGGCAACATGGGTCTCTTTCCCACGTGCAACCACTGTCTAAAAACAGTTCAAATCTTGTTTATCCTATGTGGTCAGTGATGTAGCCTTGTCATGTTCTTTTGCAGGTGAGTCGCCACAAGCCACGAGACGATGGGACATCTCAGTCCTACGGGACAAAAGTAATAATGAGATGCAAACCTAAGCAATGTACATCTCAGTCCTACGAGACAAAAGTAATGATTAGACGCAAACCTAAGCAAGGGACATCTCAGTCATGCGGGACAAAATCAATGATTAGATGCAAACCTAAGTAATGGACATCTTAGTCCTACGGGACAAAAGCGATGATAATATGCAAACCTAAGCTATGGACATCTTAGTCATATGAGACAAAAGCAATGATGAGATGCAAACCTAAGCAAATGGACATCTTCGTCTTACGGTACAAACAATAATGCGATGCAATCCTAAGAAACGTACATCTCAATCCTAGGGGATTAACACAATGATGAGATGCAAACCAAAATATGGACATCTCAATCCCATGGGATTACTACATAACGATATGATAGAACCAATTCGAGCGAGGTCCCCGTCTTACGGGCCTGAACAATGGATATAACAACTAACCTAACCAGTTGTCACGGGAAAACCACAAGTTGTGCACAGAAATAGCACAATACAAGATACGAAGGGTAATATACAAAAAGGTAATAATCGCATTCAAAAATCTCAGGAAACAAATTAAGTTAAAATAGAAGCTGAATTCAAAAAATGACAACACAACTACTCTCTTCAATACGGGTGATAAGCATTTATTTAAGCTTGATTAAAGTATCGATTTGCTTATACTTTTGATTACTTATGACAGCATATTTACTTGTTTTTGTATTATTTTGTATTTTCTTAGGATATAATGGAGTCATGATGAAACTAAGCTAAAAAGGATAAAAATGGATGCTTTTGGAATGCAAAGGGTCAAAGTGCTAATAGAAAGACCTGAGCATAGGGTGATTGAAGAGCAGTCATCAGATGATTGTGCAGAAGATGCAGAGAGCATCGCAATGAGAAGAGCGCAAGAAAAGTAGATCTGCAGCAGTTGCGCGATAGCACATCGCGCATCCCCAGATAACACAACTTTTCAAAAAGTGGGCCTGAACAACAAAAACCATAGAAGGAGGCCTGAAAAAAGAAAAACTATAAACAAGAGGGTTCGCTCAGCAGCTCAAAGGGGTGACACAAGAGAACCATGTACAATAGCATACAACAACTTTCCAACAGAAAAAACCCTAAGAACCACCGGAGAGAGAGAGAGAGAGATAGAGAGAGAGAGAGAGAGAGAGAGAGAGAGAGAGAGAGAGATTGAAAGAGAGAGAGAGGCCACCACAAAGTCTTAGTTTAGTAGAACCATTGTGTGAGAGAAAGCAGTTTAGTAGAACCACTGTGTGAGAAAAAGCAGTTTAGAAGAAGAAGAGATCATCAAGGATAGAAGAAGAAGAGTCAAGCAATGAAGTTCCACCGGATTTGAGAAGCTTTTCTTGACCCTTTTTTATCTTGTTTATGTTGTTTACTACTTTGATGATTGTTGAACTCATGACTATGAGGAGCTAATATACTCATTGTTTGGAGTAGAGGAGTAACTCGGATTAATGAATATATTTTAGTTATTTTACGAGGTGTGTACTTGGTGTTCTTGCATGTCTAGATAGAATAATAGTATGATGTGTGACTAATCTTACTCTCACTGGGATAAAACGAAAGCACCCGTGTGAGGCCACCTGGAGTGTAGAACGCTAAGGACTGTCATATATATTTGATTTGTGACTTTGGACTTGCGAAAGCAACTGGAGCAAAATACCTAGATCACATTATATATGTCTTAATTATGTAGGTTTTGTTGACATGAGGTTGATGAGTTAATTGGGTTGCAGATTTGAAACCTCTATTAAAACAACTGACAATTGGGCTGATTCCGTTAACACGGTAGGTTATTAGAGACTCATAGAGGTGTGGTTGGGATAACTTCTGCCATTTGCCGTAGATCCATTAGGCGTGTATCATCCAGCAACTACCAAGGACTAGAACTAAAATATGGAAGAGATCTTAGTGAAACCCGACCTTTAAACAATCTTTCTTTATATTCCTTACATCCAATCAATCAATTAAATTGTGTTCTAGTTTAGTTAATTTAATTTAATTCAAATCTTTCGTAGTTTAATAGATTTAACTACTTTCTTAGATTCATTGTCTTCTATAGTTATTTTGCATTCAAAACTCCAAAACCATAATTTACTATTTTCTTGCATCTTAGATAGAATTCATTCTTGCATCCTAGTTATTGAACATCTTAGACGAAGCATTCTTAGATTAAAAAGCATTCACCATGCAAACACAAGAGACAAAAGTGACAATAGATTAGTGTTCTGCATCTAAGTGATTCATTCAACAGTCCACCACTCCCTTGGGACTCGATACTTGGTTTGTAATTATACTTACCATTTTATTATTATTTGATTTGTGCACTTGCGACACAGTGGGTTTTTGTCATGACAATTACTTGTTAGCTTTTATTTTATTTTATATCACACCAAACGCCCCATCGACAAGGGTGTGCAGAAATCTCTCTCATCCCCATAAAGATCGGGCGAATGACGCAGATTTTGGTGTAAATTGAGACATAGGGATCGAACGAATTTGGAGCAGTTCTCTTGAATCTCCTACTCAGTCATTGTGAGTCTGCCATTGTCGAAATTTGGTCCAAGCTCTTGCCTGTCAACATTATCGTCAATAGGTCGAGCCTAATTACTCAAACCAGGGGACAACGATAAAGCACTGACAGAGTTATATACACAACAATGGATCTACTAGAAGTTGGAGACCTATAATTAGCACTTGAGTTGTAATCAAATTGCTCATCGGGCACAACATCCAACTATATGGCCTGAGTACCACTCACACTCGCCAAATGCATCACGTCCGCCACGGACTCTACCATCGCCCCCTCTCCAATAGGTGAATCGCCTGCGCCAGGACCAATTTCATGTTTCGATCCAGATGACTCATCTTTCTATAGCGCGCTATGAGTTATCTCCGATTAGGCATCACCAACACCCGCAGACGACGAGGCTTCGGCCATAGTTATTGCTGGCCCAACTAGTCCAACACTGCGAACGTTGTCATGAGAATTTCATCACCTTCTGTTATGACTGGATTGTCTTTTATCCCCCACGAACCCTTGTCAGTGGCGTAGCATTGCCTGCAATACTCATAACCTCGTCGACTCCAACTTCTGCAACATTCTTGAAAGAATAGTCATTGTTCTCAAGCATGATTAAGCTCTCCGCCTCCTCCTCACTCTTCCCAAAAGCTTCATGCAATGCCTCAGTCCCAAATTTAGACGTTGTCAAAGTGGGGTGTACGACCTCAACTAACTCAGACATCTCCCCTTCTTCATATGACAACCCAATCATATAGACCATTTTCCCACAAGTTAACTGGAGAAAGGGGTCACCAGCTTGAGGATCTTCCCAGTCATCATCAGCAGGGTCTCCAGGAATTTCATATCAGGCCCCAACCACACATCCAACATATCATCAGTAAAACCCGACGCTAGATAACCCATGGTACGTATCAAATGTACCACGGAAAAGTCTGATCCATATGAAGACCGAACTCAACAAAAAATATCTGGCATGAGAGCCTAACGTTCTTTCATGAGGGCCTAACGTTCTCGGTGCAGTTTCACGATCTCGACATGAAGAGAAGCTACTGAGTCATCTGCATTCTTGGACCTAACCACGATAGCTTTAGCCTCTTCCTTATCTCTCAACCGTTTAGCATTATGCGCCAGCGCATGGGCCTAATCACGTGAGGTATCAGATAACTATTGTTTCTCGAGCAAAGTATCGATAATTTGATTGTGCTTGCCTTGTACCTCACGAAGTCCACTATAATGCTAACATAACTTGCATAATTCAATCCCGAGTTCGACAATGAACATTCAACCATATCGAGCTAAATTCATTCAGTCAACAGCCTCGTTAAATTGCGTCCGATCAAGCCCCGTCCACATCCCACCAACATTCCTATTCGCCTCTCCTCCCTTAAAATGTATCCCATAGGTTTTATTGTTAGCGACTCAGATTTCTCATTGTTGAGAAACCCATAATTTGCAAAACTACCAAACGAAACTGGTCGAAGATTCCCGGATGGCCTTGGCCATCGAACTAGTGATGTCGACACCCCATATGCGACGACAAATTCACACGTCGCGCGCATCTCAGCAGCTCGTCTAACAACATTGACATACCAATCTTCTCAGTAGGAACCACCACTCGCCCCGTCTAACAACATTGACATACCAATCTTCTCAACCGAAACCACCACTCGCACTACTTGAGTTGCCGGGCTGAGTCATCTTTCTCCGTTTCTCAGCATAGTGATGAGCGATATTGTCAGCAATTCGACACTCCTCATCTGCACTATCTCATATATATATATATATATATATATATATATATATATATATATGAGCTTAGAATTATTCCCTTTGTATATTCGCCTACCTTCGGGCGTCGTATCCACAACAAGTTGATGTCCTTCAAAACTTTGATGATGTTCGAACTCACGAACATAAAACACTCGGGTGCCCGAGGACACTCCGGGGAACTTCTCGGTTCGACTTATATCTTATTCATGTTCTTTTATCGCCCTAACTTTCTCCCAAACAGTGTGGGCCCGTGCCTTTATATCATTAGCGGATGCCAATTTTGGCACATGCCTCGACGTAGAAATAGGGGTCTACCCTGCAGTACAATCATTCGCGGGAGGGACCCGCATTGAGGGTCTGGTTGAAGGGATCCCAGGAGAACTCCCGACCCCAACCATGTTGTGTGCTGGCCTCACTACCTTGTTACGGGCCTTCATTTTTCCTCGAGTCATCTATATAATTCATAAATCCACTCTGACTCGCAATCGAACGATTTTACTATCGAAAATGGGATAAATTGAACAAAGAGGAGAACTATATCGAAAATCAAAATTCAATACGACAGTGAATATCAAAAATGTTGTTTCGATACGAATCAAAAATGGATAAAAATTAGAAATGATTATTATAATGACGAGTGGACGGAGGTCCTATTTATAGATATTCCAAGATTTTGAGTTTCGCATCCACACTAATGAGTATCGAAAGAATAGGCCAAATAGAAATAATATGATTCAATAGAGCCCTATTGGAATCGAAATTCTCGTTTTGACACTCTGTCGTCTCCCAAACTAAGGGGAGGCATATTTTGAAGCCATTTTCAGATATTTGGAAACCGAGGTTTGAGAAATCGTCTCCCAAATTGGAGGCATATTTTGAAGCCAATTTCTGATATTTAGCAACCGTGTTTTGAGAAATCATCTCCCAAATTGGGGGGTGGGGGTATATTTTGAAGCCAATTTCTGATATTTGGCAATCGATTTTCGGGAAATCGTCTCCCAAAATGGGGGGCATATTTTGAGCCATTTTCTGATACCAATGCAATTTTAAGTTTGCGACTCGCTCTCTTCAAGACCGACTCCCAAATTGGGGGGATTATATGATATGGGCTATTAGGCTGACCCAAAAAAGAGATGATTGGGTCGGCCCACCTAAAGTAAAGATAAGCGAGAGGAGAATCGAAAGAATCATTTCGATACTTAACGAGAAGAATAGAAAGTTTATTTAGATTCATAGTTGATCTAGAAAGCATTATATTCGATACTAACTCGCGGAACAGGGCCCGCGGCTCGAGGCCTATATGTACCTCAGGTCCTGAGGTTCACGTCACGTCATTAATTGTTGTAGTGCCTAACCCACAGGGTATCGAACATTTATATTCGATACATAGCAGGATTGAAAGCTTTCGATTTAAGTTCATTCCATTCGACTCATCACTTGTTCGATTCCAAGTTCCATTCGATTCTCAACTGCATTTTGATATAGAGCCTAGAATCGAGAGCTTCAATTTTGATTCTTAGTTCATAGTCGAAAAAAGGGATTTCGATACCAGATTTTGATTGAGCAGTCCGAGTCACCCTGAAGAGCACCTCGTCAGATTAGTTTGAGCTTCCGTGCTCAGTGTTTCGAACATAAGTTGGTATTTCTTTGTAATATGCTAACATAGTTTGATGTGTTGGTTCAAGTTGTTTGTAACCCGTGTAACACCAAACATCAAATTAAATATCATACATGCACGAATTACGAAACCTTCAAAAAGAATGACCCGCCAACTTGTATATACAGATTGAAAGCATAAACATGCACTCATTTTGCACAGATTTCGTCACTTATATAAGTACTCTAGACAAAACTTATCCACTTTGTTTGGCAATATTGACGTTCACATGCAGGACAGGGTAGTAAAATTTAGTGGATCTCATGTAACTGTGTCTTATTTGGGGACACAAGTACTCTTTCATAGTATTAAGTCCTCAATTCAAGGAGTTGTTATGCTGCATGGTTCACGGATTTTTTGTCAGAACTCACAGAAGCATCTTGATGCTCGACTCCTTGTCCTTCCACAGAATCAATAATTTTTACAAGTCTGATTTTTGCTCGACCGCTGATGCTATGTTTTAATATGTACCTTCGAGAAGCCAGATTATAATTGATAAATGAGTTATTAGCAAAAAGTACTCTTGTCTTATCTCTAATTGACAAAAAAACTCCATGTGCTATTTTTATTAGCAAATAAAATGACAGTATCAATAACTAAGGATTTCGAAGCATTATGATTTTATAACAAATATATTCTTATCACAATATATATTATAAATTGTACTATAAGTTTTTTAGACTTTTATAAAATTAATCGGTACCCGCACTTACATTTTTTTTTTAGATATAAAACTTATAGTTTTCTTCAAAATAAATAATAAAAGATATGGATATAATTTAATTTGAACTTCATTGGTTCCATACATATCACATATATACAGTAAAAATGTCATTCTAAAATCAATTTAAGTACATGCAGATCAATTCAATGTAGTGGGGGGTTTTGCTAATTTTTGAATAACACATGGGGGATTTTGCCAATTAAAAAACAGAGGGATCTTTTACTCATTGATAAATAAATAAGATCTTTAATATCGTACCAAAAACTACATAATCTTACAGTAGATACTTTTTGATCCTGTATCTGATAACGGGTAGCTGATAAGTTACAGTTATAACGGCATGTTCAAGACTTCAAATTATAAGTTGATATTGGTTTGCTAACCAAATACTCCAAGTGTTTAAATTAAACTAGAAACAAGTTTTAGCATTTTTAAGAATTTTCAAACACCACGTTATTGTACCAATTGTATGGCCTTGTTCAAAATCTTCCATAAATGTTTTCTTCTAGCTAGTTACGTAGTTCAACGGAAACTGGTGTATACACAAAATCCAACTCCAATGAAATTGTGACTATATGCTGAGAAAAGCTGCTATGTTTATGATTTTAAACTAAATTACAAACAATTAATGGAGGTTATTGTTAGATCTAAAGAGTAAACAAAGATGCAATGCAACTACTTTCAATTTTATTCATGTTCCAAAACTTATATGTAATTAATTTAGCCAATAATGTTAATTTGCGAAAAGAAAAATTACGCCAATCAACCGATCGAGCGCGCTCTTTATATATAATATATTTGTTGTGCTACACATAAAATTTGCCCAATCTAGGTGCAAAGAGGCCAAATGATTAGAATAAACAAATTGTCACTCTATCAAAAACAAACAACAAATATTTGTTCTAAATCAAGAAAATTGTATTATAAGATGATCTCTGTATGTGTCAGTAACATTGCTAGATTTGAGTTAATATAGCATTCGTACAATATAATTGTGGTCTGCGTTTAGTTTTTGGCATATCAATGAAAAGTAAACCACGAATCTATATCTATCATTTACTATTATTTTTTTCTTTTTCTTTTGACAATCATTGACGTGTGTACGAATCTAATTAAGCAGCTAGCAGTCATGAATTTTCTCAGCCCAAAACTTTAGGCAAAGCATTTAGGTTTCATGGACCATCACACTGCGACAAGAATATTGCTGTCCGAACCTCCAACTCCAACAGGGGACCCCCACCCATATCTAAGATTTTGATCATCTTTAATTTCTGACGCACAATTTAACCTTTTACCCACACAAGCAAACCTTAAAAACACGCATGAATACATTATATATATATACACACACATATAAGCATTGTCAGAAAAATAATATGTGGGACAATGTAACGTAACATGAAACTAGTAAATATGAATTTACCAAAAAAAAAATTAGTAATATGTTTTACGTTTGCTTACCGTATGTTAAATTGCTTTAGTAACAAAAAACTATATATGAGATTAGGCCATGATGCGAACAATTACAATTTCTTGATGTATTGCTTGGAAAATGAGACAGTACTTCGTACGTACTCAACAAAGTAGAGAACAAAGAGAAGAGCGAGGAACCCATGTTGGAGAAGGGGAGCACGTGCAATTTCCATGGTAAAAAGATTTGCACGTGCCCTGCTTCTCCAACAAGAGATGCACACTCATTACCACAACCACTCGAACTATTTCAAAGTGATAGTACTATTTGACATATTCAATTGCAAGAAGGAGCTCATGTATTTATAGGGGGAGAGATGAAGAGTAGAGTTAATAGGGAGAGAGAAAGGGAGGTGGAAGAGTTAATAAAAGCAATATTGGAGTCTTGGAGTGGGCATTCTTTAAAGACTCCCCATGTAACAAAAGCAATCGAGTGTACATTTATATAGGTTGATTTGATTTGATCTTCATGGCTATTCATGCTTGTTGAGAAGGAAAATTAAACAAATTATAGATATAGATATAGATATAGATATATATTTACAAAAGCCATTATATCAATCTTCCGTGTCTTTTGCTCACTTAAATACTCCTTTTAAGATTGCTTGCAGTTGAGACCAAATTGGATTTTGCATGATGTAATACACAACAAAGAAAAAGAAAAAGCCGCCCCTTTCTTTGGAATGATGATGAGACACTTTTCCTCTCCTTTTTTCTGTTTTTTGTTTTTATTATTTTAATTACTATATGGGTCGAGATTCCAAGCTACCGTCACATTACTACTTAAATGGACGCAGATTAGATTTGACCTCAATTTGATACTAGTCCAGTAAATCTCTTTCTTACTGCATCCGCCAGCCACGCATGTTCAGATTTCTATCTGCAGACAGCTTTTCCTTATTAGATGACGAAAATTATAGATAGGGGAAGCTGCATGCATGGTCTTCTTAATGATGTAATTATAGTGTAAACTTGGACAAATTAGTTACGGATAATTATAGCTACACTGCATGAGGTTTGATGTAATTATAGAATACTTCCCTATGGTTTGATGGTTTGAGAGATTAGAATCACCTTCCTTCAAACTAACTTATTTAATTTTTTGATAAAGCATTAGTGAACTTATAATTAGTTTTCAATTTTGCCTTTTCGCCAATTAAAGTTTTGAACATAGATAATGATAACACGAAACTCATCAGGTTTGGTAATTTCTTAATCAGGAAAGATGAAGATCGAAACGCAATTCTCGTGATTCGTAGAGAGAAAGTGTATGAATATGAGAGCTAATACGAAGGAGGATCTCCGAATTACGGAGGGCCCTTTATGTGTAGAAGGAAAGATAACTTGAATAAGTAAAGAGAACATATATTGCTTTTAGGTGAATATAGAGTACAAGTATGTTATCTCAATTCGAGTTCATTTACAATGTTGATCTAGCCTTCTATTCGTAAGGTCTCACACGTTCAAGAGGGATTGGTCGTCTATCCTCCATAAATGGCGAGGACGGACGTCCATAAATATTGCTTCGTGGTAGACAAATCTACTGATAGTGGTTTAATACGTGCTACTCGTTAATTAAAGGAGGTCATGCTATGACAGCCGCATGGCGCTCTTTTATGATACGCGTGATTGGTGCTCCAAACGAGGAGTGTCAGTGGTCCTTCATTTGGTACGGGCAACCTTCCTTATGTTTTTTGGGTCGTGTTTGATACTTTATACATGGGCCTTTTGTGATAAGATCATTTTTTCGGAGGGGGGGGGGGGGGAGGGGGGTGTAGCCTGGTATTTTCCTTGTTTGGTCAAGTTGGATGGCTCGTGGGGTATGAGACATGGGACTTGCTCGTGGTTCTCGTGGGTTAGTAGATCGAAGAACCTACACTATTTTGCCACTGTTTGGCTGTCCGCGTCCTCTCATATTGAATGTCTCGCTTCAGTAGTGCGCGAGTGGGTAACTGAAACGGTCTCTTTGTTAACCACGCACGACACACGTCTCCCATCCTGCCGAAGATTTCAATTGAAAAGGCGGTCGTGTGCCCTAATTCCTTAACCCTCTCTTCTTCATAAAAATGGCGAACGAATTTTCGCTTTCTTCATTGCTATCACAAAAAAACTTTGTGGAACCGCTCTTAAACTTTTGTTTCTTTCTTTCTACCTTCTTAAATGATTTATTGATGGCCTCCATCAATTTATTTTCTTCTTCTGTCCTTGAGGTGCTCGCTATGAGGAATTTTGCTGGTACGGCGGCTAAGGCGCTTCTAGAGGTGATTGAGATCGGCACCATTCCGGTGAGGGTGGCTACACCCTTCGTTCTCCTACATCTTCGTGGAGGTGGCGAGTCCACGACGCGTGTTCCTCAAAATTATAAAGAGGGGGCGGATAATGATGCAACGGATGTGGAAGTATCATAGAAGCACTCTCATCGTGTTTCTGAGACAACGAGCATTATCTCTCTAAAGCGGGTAGAGAATCTCTTTCTCTGTGACAATTTCGACCTTAACAGTCTTGACATTATGATTCCTGAAACGGGGGATTGTGCTGATGCTCCCCCATTGGAGGATAGTGAGGGTGTTTCTCCTGCCCATTATCTGATTGTGTACGAAGAGTAAATTCTCTAGGGTCTTCATCATATCTTCCGTTCGTGGAATGTTCAAGTCCTTAATTATATCAAGGCATGTCCTAGTCAACTGAACGGGAGTTCTTATGGGATTCTGGCCGACTTCTAGTTGTGTTGTCAACTCCTCGAGTTGCCTTGTTCTGCTCAGCTCCTTCTCGTTAATTATCATGTCGGAAAGAGCACCAAGGCCACCCATATTCTACCATTTCTTTTCCTCGTGGGAATGCTAGGTTTTGATTTTTATGGGGAATCCTTCCTCGGCCAGGTCATGGAAGAGCCACTTTTTTCTACGTGAAACCCAAGGGTGGGGACACACTTTAAGACTGGGGTGTACGTACTCGATGGGGCATTTGGGAAGAGGGACCTCGTGACCCTGATAACGAGGTATAATAATATCTTTATGAAGAGTTGTGCTAGGGTCCCTTATACGGGGCACTATGATCTCTCCAAGCTGTGAGACGACCCTCTATTATTCATGTTGGGTGGGCTACAACGTCCTATCACCCTTCATGTCCCTTTCCTCGAGACTTTGCAACATGATGCCTTTTTTCGTAAATTTTCTAATGATTGTCTGCTTTCCCTTATTCTTCATGGTTTCTAGCTCTTATGTAGGTTTTTTCTTGTGCGTAGGAGAACAAATGGAGCGAGCTGTCGTTTCTAAGGATCGTTCATATGAGCTTCGGTGAACTACTGTGGAGGGACTTGATCCTCTTTCTACCGAAGCGGTGGATGCAACTTTGGTCGCGGTAGAGCAATTTGTCGCCGAGAAAAAGCCCTTTTATGTCATATCGGCATATGTTCAAGGACACCAAATAGTAGTCCTCGTACTAATAAGAGTATTCCGGGTGAAGATATGTCCGGACTCTTAGCAGGCATCGCTCGGGAGGGTGAAGTTTCGCTAATGGAAGGTGTAGAGTTTCTAGCAAACTTGCATGCGAGGATGGAGGCCTTTGTTGTATGTGGGGGTCCTCATTCGAAATCCATCCATCCTTCCTCTGTATGTTTTAAACTGGTCTTACGGGCGAGCACGCATTTGACTGGTTTCTTTCCAATGTATATCAATTGGATTTATGAGACAATGCACGTTCGGTTGGTCTTTTGCCAATATGTTTCCAATGGAAATTTGTTCTAACGCACTTTTGATTGTCTTTTGCTAATGGTTTTCAATTGCACTTTGTCGCCAGCACGCTCTCGGCTTGTCTTTCTCCAATGTTTTTCAATTGGAATTCGTAGATTCGTGTTCGATCGATCCACACATTTGCCTGACATTACCACGAATGTATGAGTCGTAGGCTCTTGTTCGTAACTTAAAAATCAAGACTTATGAGGCGACGTTCTTCTGGAAGTAGCTGGGTTTGTTTTGCCTGGTGTTGTATCCGGCTTTGGCTACCCAAGTAGCTTTTGGCCTTTACCTCAAAGGTCAGGACTCACAATTCATCTTTCTGTATCCTCATTTTTCCAAATTTTTTTAATGGGGGCTTTTTAAGCGCCTATTTCTTCCTCTTATCTGCAGAATCGTTTTTTGTCTCCCTGGTAGTCCTTTATGTCCTCGGGTAAGGATTCAAATTTTGTCGGCGTCCTCATTCTAGTCTAGAGGTGCCTGTCTATCTCTGCTCCGAGGTGTCGGCATTCATTGGTTTCATGTCCCTAGTCTTCATGGTACTCGCAATACAGTCCAATGTGTCTCATTTCTAACTCGTTTTGGATTTTGAAGGGTCTCGGCCATCTGAACATGAGGTTTTCTGGAATAACTAGGAGCACCTGATGTTGAGTGTAGCGAGGAATAGAGATACTCCGAGCAGAACGTGTGACCTTAGACTTATGTGGGGGTCGTCTTTTCTTCCTTGGGTACCTTGGATTTCTCCGACTCCTCCTCGGGTAGATATTGAATAGAAAGTATTGATATATTAGTTAAGTTTCAATGGGTGTACATGTCTTAAATTCAGGAAATATAAAACAATGAAAACTTTCCATATGAAAAGTTTTCATAATACTAGTAAAATCGCTTGCAGCTACCTACCCGTAATAGAAATTCTAGTTGTAGTTCAACTTGCATGTCGATCACACACTCCTCTTCAACAAATTCGATTGCAGGTTGATTTTTGCATGTTTGCGATCTGTTTTTCAGTACATTACCAAAATTTTGTTCTGCACACCACATATTTGTGAAAAGTGTGTGTTATTGATCATGAAAAATATCTATCGATACTGTTTTTTCTGGCATTTCATCGTAATCTACCAAGAACCCATATGAGGACTCTACTTCAATATATTTTCTTGGAAGCCATGACTTCATCTGAGTCTCCATTATTGGAGATAAGTTCAATGGAGAGAACTACATTACTATAGTAAAAGAATTGAAACAGCCTTGTATGTGTAGAATGAAATGACGTTCATTGATGGTTCATTGCCAATTCCAGGTGAAGAGGGACATGTACTCTTACCTGTTGGATCAGGGCTAAAAATTTAGTCCTCTCTTGGTTGATGAAATCTATCACAACTGATATTAAGATCAGTTTCTTGTTCTATAAAACTACAATTGATGTGTGGCAAGAATTGGAAAAAAAATGTATGAAAGAAGAGATGGTCCTCGATTCTTTAGTTCCACAAGTTTTTAGCTACCGTGGAACAAGGTAATCATTCTATTACTACCTTCTATAATAGTTTCACACTCATTTTCTATTTTCTTTTTTGAATTTCATTATCCGTGCCAAATTGTTGGCCTCTCCCTTGATAGAGAGAAAGGCAAGATGAAAGCTAGGAAATATTCCTAAACTTAAAGCACGAAAACAATGAGGGATTAGCTCGAGGAGTTTTCATAAGAACTTTAGATGAGTTTGTAACTCAAGGGCCCATAGTATATTGCTCATGTGGAAAATGGTCAGCCATGTCAATCAAGACATGTCTACACTTCAGCAATCAAATTGTGTGTTGAACTTTCTTTTGTGTTTTAATGAAACCTTCTCTGCAATAAGGAGTCAAATATTGTTGGTATCTCTCGTGCTTTCCTTGTCAAAAGTGTATTCAATACTGCTACAAGAAGAGCACCACCATTTTTTACAAGCTTCTAGTTCAACAACTGACCCACTAATTATGTTCACAAGAACCAGACGATAAAAAGATGGTCAATAGAGGTTTCAAGGAAATTGTCGATCTAATGGTTAGAAAATATTCTCTAAGAATTAGGGTTGTGCATTTGGATCGAATTGGACCAGATTGAATCGAGGTTAGTATCCGATTTTGATCCTAAAAAAACGAAGATCGAAATCAGATCAATTTTTAACGATCTGATTCGATCCAAAATCATTCGATTTCAATCTGATTTGATTCAATTTCGATATTTTTTTCCTTTTTTCCCTTTCTATTTTAATATTAAGGAACAAACATTATATAACTTTTTATTTGCATCTAAAATTAAAGAAAACTTGAAAAAACATGAATATAATGATAATTTATAGTAAATTCACATGCATTAGCGGGTTTCTCAATACAAAATATTAACTCAATGTTCAACATAGAAATCCCACAAAAGAAGACAAGTCATAGTTAGTACGTAGTAGTTAGTAGATTATAATTCAAGATTATACATATATACTAGATACAAAAGTATTGCAACTTTAAGTAGTTAAACTATATGTCATAATAGGATTGATACTTCACGAGTGTAGAGAGGGTTTCCTTCGAGGGTTTTGTACTTTTGTTTCCCACTTCCCGATTTTTCCTAAGTTGTTTTTATCATTTTCCACCAAAAATAGAAAACGTGTGTAGTCAGTCTTCAATAGTGTTTTTTAAGGCAGGAAAACTTGTGCAGTGTTAATACTTTAATTAATATATTAAGTTACTTAGTAGTATTTTATTAGTTTTATATATTTCTTTTATAACTTAATTTAGTATACTATTAGATATTTATTTATTTTAAAAAAAATTAGATGAGTAGTCGATTCGATCCGATTTTTACCTCTGAAATCGAGAATCATGGGTTTCGATCCTAAGATATAAATCAAAAGTTGGATCAAATATTCTATTCGATTTTTAACTAACCTTATCGATCCAATTTTTTCTGCATAGCTCTAGTAAGAATCCACCAAAAGGAAAGAAGAAACTCAAGTTTACCTATTGTGGATACACAAAACACACCATGATAGGAGTTTTCAAATTATAAGGCACCCTTCTGGATGGGATGGACCAACTGAAAAAATATCTGCTTTAGGATCCTCTGCTAATATGGCTTTTGTTGGAGATGAAGAGACTTCAACTCCTTTCCCATACAATGGAAATCTTGTTAACAGCCAGGTATGGTTTGGACTTTAGACAATTTTAGCCTTCACTAAGCAACATACTCATACACCAACTACTGACACTTCTCATTTTGCAACCAATGTGATGTTTGGTATCTCAAATATATCTCCTTTGCTTTAAGTTCTTGCACAGTTGATTTTAGTACAAAAAATATGGCTTCTAGATACATGTGCCACATACCATATGATCTGTGAGCCTGCGTACTTTGATAGATATTGCGAGATGGTTAATACTCATGCAGTTATGCCTAACAACAATACTACTGCAGTTGATCTGATTAGCGATATTACTTCGAACAACAATTTGGTTATGAAGAATGCATTGCTTGTTCATGCTTTACTTATAATTTGATCATTGTATCAAAATTAGCTATCACTTCAAACATATCCTTCATTTTCTAACACTTGGTTGTGTTCTGGAGGACACAACAACAAATAAGAGGATTGGTTTTGCTAAAACTGTGAATGGCCTATATGTGTTGGATATATCTCAGTTTAAATGCAATTCTGCTACCTTATGTACTGTTTTTCTACTATATTCTGATATTACCTTATGGCATTCTAGATCAGGACATCATTATGATGCAAAACTTACTTGTATTCCTGATTTAGTTAGACATAAATATAATAAGATAGCCCACTGCACTACTTGTCATCATGCAAAACAAAAGATATTACCATTTAATATAAGTGTTTCTGTTTCTATTGTTCCTTTTGATTTAATTCAATGTTATGCGTGGCGCTTTTTCAGTGACATCTCATGATGATTATAAGTTCTTTTCTTACTATAGTGGATGACTTTACCAGATGTACATGGATATACTTTCTGAAACATAAGTCTGATGTACAAACTTGCCTTAGTCAGTTCTATAAACTAATTGGGACTTAGTTCTCAACTAAGATAAAGATACTAAGGTCAGTTCATGGAATTAACTTCATTTTATAAAACATTTACAAGTCTTTGTGCATTATACATCAGGCATCATGTGTTGAGATATCTCAACAAAATGGATTTGTAGAGCGGAAGCATCAGTACCTCCTACAAGTAACTAGAGCACTTAGGTTCTAGTTAAGTATGCCTCTTACATACTGGACCAATTGTGTAGTTATTGGTGCGTTTTTAATAAACATGCTTCATTCTCCAACCATTCGAAATAAGACACCATTTGAGATGCTCTTTCAAATGCCACCTGACTATACCATACTTAGAAATACTTGATGTCTTTGATATGCTTCTTCACTCACATCACACACACACAAACGTTTGATGCAAGAGCTCACAAATATGTGTTCCTAGGATATCCCAGAGGCACAAATGTTATCTTCTATAAAAATTAATTAATTTAAAATTTCATATCCAAATATGTTAGTTTATATGAAAATAAATACCTTTTTTGCTGGTATATCAAGATCTGAACAAGAAAACAAAGGTTCAAAATTAGAAAATGTTATCTGCGCATATCCTTGGATCTCTTTGCAAGACTCTTCTTCTCAACATGTACCTCAAGCTATAGTTGCTGCACCAATAGAACAAGAGGAGCAGTTGCAAGCTCCATCAAATAACAACATGAACCAATCATTCATGATGGCTTACACATGAGATCAGCAATCAACTTGACATTGATACTTCAGTCACAAACACTGAAGTCACAAGTACTTTTGAACGTTGCGCTTATACTGAATTATTAAATCATAGTGATATACCTCTTGTAATACATGCTAGAAGATCTACTAGACCTATTATTCCCCTACATATCTAAGCTCATGTAATTATTGTTTACCTAGTTCATTACATAAATGAAATATGTCTAAATTCTGGTATCCCATTGAAAATCACACATCCACTAACAGGTTAAGTACCTTTGAACATAAGACATGCCGTCAGGCTAAGAAGCATATATAATGGCATGATATAACGAAGAAAAACATATATGCATTAGAAAGAAATAAAACTTGGTTTCTGATTGACTTACCCCCAACCAACATTGCGTAGGTTAGACTATTTTGATACATTTCACATGTTGATAAACTAACAACTGTTAAAGTTCTACTTTCACTTGCTTCTTCTCATAACTGGTTTTTGCATTACCTAGATGTGAACAATGCTTTTTTACATGGTGGCTTAGATGAGAAAATCTATATGACTCCACTACTTGGTTACTGCTTTCCAAATGACAAAAAAGTATGCATATTGGAAAAGAGCATGTGTGGCCTAAAACAAGCCTCTAGGCAATGACACACAAATCTAACCACCTGTTTACTTGACTTTGGTTATACAAAAATTATTTCAGATGTTTCTTTATTTAATAAGCAAAAAATGACTCATTTCAGATGTATGTAGATGACAATATATTATCTTGATGACATATTCACCATAAAGGGTCTGGGTAATTTGAAATACATCTCAGGAATCGAAATTGCTAGAAGTCAGAAAAGAATTAGAATGACCCTAATATCAAAGAAAATGTGCACTTCCTATAGTCACTGAAATAGGATGCATATTAGCGCAAGCCAAGCTCTACACAAATGGATGCTTCAGTAATAGTGAAAATTGATGATTCTAAGGCACTTGATGATCCTCGCTTGTTGTTAGGCACTTGTTGTTGTTGTGGTTTTGTTGTTGTTGTTGGTGGCTTGGAAGGTGGTTGTATCTAACAACAACAAAACCACGCTTGAACTACACACTATACTTTGCCTAACATAACATATGTCTAAACCTACTCTTTCCCCTTGCAACAACACATAAAGTGCTCAGATATCTCAAAACTTGCCCAAGTAAATGTATCCGTCTAATTTGAAACTCATTTAAAGAGTTTTGTGGCCGTGATAAAGCTGCTTGCCCTGAAATAAGGAGTGTGACAAGCTATGCCATATGCATTGGAAGCAAAGAAACAACCCACAGTTAGCATGGTCATCAACAGAGGCAGAATATAGAGCAATAACATATTTGGCTTATTCAATTCCTTAAAGAACTGAACATCAATCAATCTAGAATTCCACTAATCTACACATACAACAAAAGTGCAAATCGCATAGCCATGAACCTTGTTCACCATGAGAGAACTAAGCATATCCAAATCGATTGTCACTTTGTTCGAGAGAAAATCCATCACAATACAATCAAAGTGGTTCACATGTCAAAATTGTTATCAGTGGCTAACATATTAACAAAGTCACTACATCTACAAGATGTCCAAAATGTGCATCATTGACATACATGCTCCTCTTGAACGGGGTCCTTACATCCAAGAAATAAATAAAAACATGAAAAATTTCCATATTTGGATAGTTTTCATGATTCTGGAAAATTATTTGCAACTACCTACCCAAAATCGAAAGTCCAGTTGCAGCTCAGCTTGCAGCTTGAATGCTCCTCTTCAACAAATCCGGTTGCAGATTATAAAATAGTGTTATAAGTAGTAGCAACAACTCTTATTGTAATTCATCATCTCATTGTAATTAGATTGTGTAATCTTTTCCCTTTCAATATTCAGTTCATATTTTCTTTCTTTTTTCAAGCTTGTTCTATAGTTTTTAACACGTAATATTTTATAAAGTTGAATAACAATACTTATTAGAAAATTAAGAATAGATGACCAAATATAGTGGAAATAGCATGTCTTTATATTATTAGCATTTGGTTCCCTAATCAAAAGAGGCTTAAAAAATGGCCCCAAAACAAAGTTGTAATTCCAAGTGTTAATCAATAAATGTGAAAATAATGGATATAAGTGTAGGTACAATACAAAAGTTTTGTTTACAAAGCATGAGTTTACGACTTTCTTGATATAGTTTGACGGGATCAGCTCACAAAGTGCCAATTTATAAAGACTCCAATGTCTTTAATTTAACTTTTCTTATTTTCTTTTTCATTTGTTTCGACGAAATCTCCTAAAATCGCGTAAGAAATTTACTTACATATAAATTCAATGTCCCATAGGCATTGACATCGTCCCTACGGCTGTAAATTAACATCAAGCTAAGTAACAGAAGAAAATGATATCAGCACTAGCTATGGCCTAAGGTACCTTAGCTTTTAGTGTCTCACATTTTTTTTGATAGATTAGTGTCTCACATCAACGAGTGAATTATTTTGAAGCCCAGGAAAAGATAACCGAGATGTACATCACTGCCGTCTTTATAGCATATTAATCAGTTATGAGATCATACTTAAAGGTTTTCTCTGGGTGAGAAACTTTATTTTTACGCAACTTTTCGTTGATGTCCATTGATACAATAGTTTTAAAAATTGAAAATTTTGTTGTATACGAGTTTTAATTAAATTAAATTCATACATTCTTTTGAATGATCGTTCAGTTCCTTCTTGTGAAGTTCTCAACCTCTAACTTTGTTGTGGCTATAACTCTCTCAATGATATGATGCTATAACTCATTGTCACACGCAATCAACAGACTCTATATAATCTCAAACTCGGTTTTAGCTAGCCCGAGCTTCTTGACTTCTTCTATTACGTATTACAAAAAAATTTGTTTAAAAAAGTTGTTAATTGAACAAAATTAGAATCCTATGGGTTAGGTGGTGAGATGAAGCATTAAATAGAAAGGTACAATAATGAGTTATGTGGTGTATTTAATGTCCGTGGTTTCAGATTTCTCGAGCAAGTACACAGCATAATAAGTTTTTTGCGTAATTTGGACACAACACCACAAAAGAAGCTTTTGGTGATGATAATCAACTTTTGACTCGCACAAGGAAAGTGATCAATACTGATGAGTGAGTGAGGGATGGCAAAATAAATGGCAATGGCAATAATAAACAAGAAACGGGTTTTAGCCCATTTGAACAAAAATAAATAAAAGGCAGATAATCAGAGTTACGTACAGAGGGGACAGAAGCAGTGCAAGATATGCACGTTGGGGTTGCGTGTTCTGCGGGAGTTCCATAATTAACATTTTTTTTTCGCTTTTATATATCTGTTTATTTTGATTTTTTTTTTTTAGTTTCTGGTTGTTGAATAGTTTTCAATTTTATTTTACTTTTATTGATATATAATTTTATACTCTTGTAGCTCGAGGTCAGCAATTCAGCATTAGTTAATTATATTGTGTATTATTTATGCTAAGTGCTAACTCCATATTCAAAATATTAAAATTTTAAGTCATGCAGAAAGGATTTCATTCACAAGCGAATATTTCTATGAGTCAAATGCGGATAAAGCAATTAGATTCATAATCTTAATTTACTTTAAGAGGTTCAAATCCTCGAAAAAGAAATATAGTAGTAACTACCCCTACCGGGGAAAATTATTATATGCATCTATTGTATGTACAACCAATGATTGAGATTAAAAGGAGATCCATAATTAAATTATAGGAATAATCATCGAACACCACATCCCCACCGTGTATTGGTAGCGGATGCACATACATCAGATGCACCAAATAATCTCTCCCTACCCGGGTTTGGATTCTCTCCTACAAAATCGTGTTACATCTCCTCCTACATTATTCGGATGAATGCCATGTGTCCACAACTTAAAATTCTTTAATGCCTGTTTGCTTTGCATTAAAACGATTTATGCTTATCGTACTCTTGCCAAACTTAAATATATCCTCTCCACACAAATATTCCATTATATATATTTTCCTAATTCTTGCAGGACGTCACAAAATTGAAAGAGATTAAGCTTCCATATATGGTTTTCTACATCTTAAATTATTCTAGCTTTATTAAATTTTGGCGATAACATAGAAAAAAATATTAAATTTATTGGTTCAATTGATTGTGACATTTTCTAGCTTCTTAAATTTCTAAGTTCATTGTTTTTGAGCTTTTTATTACATTTTTTTGTAATTATAATTTCATTTTTATCAAGTGTACTTAGATTTGTATCTTATGCACCCATGGAAAACGAACTGGTATACGTTGTTAGAAAATTAAATATGTGATCAAATCAGTATTTCTGGCGACTAACAACAACAAAAAGAAAACACTAAAAATACGGACATCTTATAATAATTAATAACTATACAATTTATTACAATGCATTAAAATTAAAACATATAATATCAACATCTACATTTTGATTTGAGTAATATAAAAAAATGTGCGATATTCACCAGAATAAATTCTTGTATAAATTAAATTAATTAGAAAAAAACCATAACTGAGTAATTATATATGCGACAGTAATTAAAAGAATGTGCTCTTAATAAAATTAGATTAATTAAAAATAAATCTTGTAGCTAGTTAATTATGTAGGCGGTGATGGGAAGAGATATTCCTGCTTAAATGAAATTAAATAGGAAACTAAACATGAAGCTTAAGCCCCAGTTTGGCGTTCATTTCACAAAGATCTGAGAATTTTCAGAAAGCAAATAAAATGTTTGGTTTAGGACTTCTGAAACAGCCCAACAAGCATTAAAATGACCCATTATTGGTCGCAAAACTCAGGATTAAAATTAAGTAAAAATAAGCTATAATATAGTTTCACCTTTTTGCAGGTGTGTCAGTTGTGACAACTTCAAAAGGCTGATGTAGCCGTCGGAAGCAAGCCATTGTTCATCCAGAATTGCGCCAACGGTTCCCTCCAAAATTTCCCAGCTCAAGAATAACAACATTCAGCATCTAATCCAAAAATTATTCAGTCCAAATATCAAAAATTCGAAATCTTTGCTTTCCCCCTAATAATCTCATATATATTACAACCCCCACTCTCATTATTTTCATTGCAGCTTCTATTTTTAGTCAAGGTCAATGAAATTGTCCCATTTCTTACACATGATAATCTCATATATTGCTTTTCTTGTTCATTACATGTTATTAATATGGTTTTTTTTTCGACGCAGTTACCAGCAAATCCGTTCTTTACCTGCAAATTCCAAGTGAATGTTTAATTTGACAAATCCGTTCTTTGCCTGCAAATCCCAAGTAAAAGTTTACTTGTAATCTCATCTCTTGTTGATTTATGTTGATATGTCAAATATCTTTGTTGTTATTGTTGTCCATGTCTCATGTATTTAGTGTACGCATTCTCCCCTTGTATTCACACGAAGATATATATGTTCAGTTAGTTACAGTCATTACACGCACATAACATATTCCATGAATCATTGATGCATAAATTTGAAACTTTTCTTAAACAATTAATTCCCAATGTATGTTGTTTCCTGTATCTCTGATTATTCAGTTGGATTATGCCACCTTTGTTATGTTAACTTGTGTTTTAGTTCCTTGCTTTCATTATGTTCACGAACATAATGAAAGCCAATTAAAGATCTATACTTTTATGCGGTGTGATTAAATGAATATATAAGTGCAGAGTAGCTTACAATAGTTTGGCTGAATGGTTTCTGATATCAATGTTGGATTGATGTTGCCTTAACATCTCTCTAACATTGAAACCAGAACACGTTGCAGTTTCATATATTATATTTTTCGTTAAAACAATTCCCTGATGTCATGTTTGTGGTTACGTATGACTGTTGCGTATTACTAATTGGCCAAGTTAATTGAGGTTTAGATGAGTGGTCATCGCGGTGCTAGAGTCGACAGGCCCACAAACCGTCCGAAGCGCTCTAAGAAAGACGATGCGTACTGGAGTGACGTAAATGAGTGTTTTTTCATCCAGCTTATATACCAGGAATTTGTCGCCGGTAAGTTACTCGAGAGCACTTTCACCACCAGAACATGGAACGATTTGGGTCCGGTCAGGTTCGATTACACGGTTGACCAGCTGAAGGGCAAGTACAATAGGTTGAAGGTCCTATGGAGGCACATTAAGCTAGGCAGGTCAAAGACTGGTGTTGATGTTGATCTAGAGACAAGTAAGCTGGAATTCAACGACGAGCGTTGGGCGTAGTTCAACAAGGTAATGTCAATCATCCTTTCCCTCAGTCTATATTTATAATGCCGGGAATTTTGATTGCAACATAATCCTTTTATCGGTTGACAATTTGCAGGAAGATCCCGCAGCCGCCCTAAGTTGCAGGTGTGGTTGTCCAGAATAGGAGCTATTGGAGGAAATGTGGCACAACCGTGTTGCCACCGACGACATGGCCCGCTATTCTAGGCAGGGCGGTTCTGATTCCGAAGACGAGATCACGCAACTTGGTGATCCCGAGCCGGTTTCTGGCAGTAGCTCTGTGTTTGATCATGACAGCCTTCCTGAAGGTGGTGACCCTACTGGGTACACACAAGACGCTTCCCAATATGCTTCTAGTAGTCTGAATCCCCCTAACGCCACTGTCCCTACGCCTCATATGGTTAATATGACTCCTTCTCAGTTGGGTCTTGCAACCAGGCGCGCCCCTAGGAAACGTTTCGACAACCCTACATCCAGAGGTGCTATGCAGGACACAACTCTAAAGTGTTGGAATATGTTGAACGAGACAAAAGAGGCCAACATCATGCAGTCAACGTCCAAACAGATTGGTGAATGCATGGAAGCACTGTACAAACTGGAAATTTTGTCGAAATCGTTGTTCTTCGAAGCCATCAACCAATTGAAGGATAAAGAGACATGGGTGTTTTTCCTAAGGATGAGGGAAGAGGATCGTCGCGAATGGGTGATGCGTCTGCCGGTTGTACCGCCTCCCGCCAACATGGAAATGGGTCCCTAGGGCAGTGTCGGATTTTTGGGCTTTCGACTTCCAGTCTTTTGTATTAGACTTGAAGTCTACGTTGGGCCTCCCCGTTGACATCTTGGAATAATATTTTGTTCTTTCTCTTTGTGTGCATTTTGGCTGTGTTGACAATCATTATTGCGCTTTGCTTGTGGCCTTTTCTATGAATGCATTGTGCTTGTTATGATCGGATTTATTTTATCAATTTTTTAGGACTAGCACATTAAAGAACGGTCCCCTCGTACGGTTATCTATCACGATTATCTTGATTGGACGATCTTTATAATTTGCAGAAATGGATTCCAGCAGCGATAACACTGTGTCGACCTCCATTGGCCGAAGTAAGGACGAGAGCGACGATGGTCTTTCTGAATTCATGTTCATTGGTTTGTTAATGGCCCCCGATTGGTTTTACCCGAAGCGCCCTAGGAATAACTCTGAACTGACGGGTTCGAGGTGGCTCCTAGAACTATTGCTTGGACACGATGATCGGTTCTTTGATGCTTTGCGGATGAACCGAGATACATTTTACACGCTGCACGACACGCAAAACCATTACAGCCTCACTGATTCGAGGAACTCACATGTACAGTCCATGGAGGCACTTGCGATATTTATGTGGACTGTTGGGTTAAATCACAGATTCTGCGATTCGTGCGAGCGCTTCCAACACTCAATGGAAACCATTCACCGCCACGTGCGTAGGGTGATGAAGGCCATTTTAAACATGGCTATGGACATGATTGTACCACCCGACTTCAACGTTGTTCCTGATCGCATTGCCAACGATGCCCATTTTTATCCTTACTTTAAGGTACATTTTAACCATTTAGAAGTTGTGTCCTTATCGGTAACACTCTATGGTGTCGAAAAATATGCGAGGAACGTTGATACCAGAACACTTTGCACTTATCCCCCAATTTAGGGACGCTGACGCACGTTAAGAATGTTTTTGCTTTAAATGTTGGACAGTTGTTGCCTCAACATCTATCTAACATTTTCTCCCGAACCTCTTTCATCTTTCATGATCTTGTGTTTTGAGGCACATCTTAATTTCTTTTGACCAATTTGACAATAACCTCTATTGATTCACGGCAGGAATGCGTTGGTGCAATCGACGATACACATATTTCAGCCCACGTGCCCATGCATCTTCACACGGCGTACATCAATCGGAAAAACAACTTGAGTCAGAACGTTGTTGCTGTTTGCGATTTCGACATGAACTTCACTTACGTCGGTGCCGGATACGAAGGTTCTATGAACGACTGCAGGGCATTGCAAATGTCTATCGCGAGGCACCCCTGCTGGAGAAATCCACCTGGCGACAAGTATTTCTTGTTGTACACTTGTTACGTGACTCCGTTTGCGTGTAGGCGGTACCACCTACGCGAGTTCCAAAATAATCAGCCGAATGGAATGGTGGAGTTGTTTAACTACAAGCATTCGAGTCTCCGCAACGTTATTGAGCGTACTTTTGGTGTGTTGAAGATGCGGTTCTGCGTTCTGAAGATGATGCCCAACTACAGTTTAAAACATCAGTCTAAGATTGTCATGGCGTGCTGTACATTGCACAACTTCATTCGGAAGAATGGTGTCGATGGTGATTTCTTGTTTGATCTTCCAAATTGTGTTGCAAGAATTAGGAAAATATAATGAAATATTTGTGTGGAGGAGGATATATTCATGTTTGGCAAGAGTAAGATAATTATAAATCTTTTTAATAGGCATTCATCCGGATAATGTATGAATAGATGTAGCACGATTTTATAGGAGATGATCCAAACCAGTAACTACCCACTTCTTCGACTAACGCGCACGTGCATATATAAAAAATAAAAAAAAACTTAATTAAATGAAGCAAAAGGGATAAACACACTAAACCCCTAAATTATGGGGTCATTACAAGAATACTTTTTCGTACTAACACCTATATAATTATGCCATTTGTGCAAAATTACTTTAATTTAGTGGCTTTTGATGCTTCTTCTTAGACGAATTGTAGTAAGACTTTCCAATGCGATACGCCCTTTTTTCGTTACTAGCACATGACTTAACAGCATAGTGTAATTTGGATTTTCGTTATCGATCTAGTCCCAATTTGATTTTAAATTTTAAACACCTGAGAATCCATAAGATGGATTTAATTCAACTCATGACCTATTCTTTTTTTTTTTTTTGAATGAACACATGACCTATTCAAGGCATAGGCTTATTTCAACAAATTATTAGTAGATATTCTCGAGCCGCGCTATTATTTTCTGACATGTAAATATAATAAGATCATAGTAAAAGTTAAAGACTTTCGATCCACACAAGAACAAATCTCTTGCTAAAGATAAGAGCGGAAACAAGAGAAATCGACGAGGCATGAAGCCTCGTGACTGAAGTCACAAAACATACGGGCTTTTGTGTTGTAAAACAACATGAAAATTTAGTGCAAAATGGTTTCCAAATAAATCAAAGAACGAAAAGTTTTGTGAAGGTTAGCCCAATATAACAAATAAAAAAGTAATTTAAATAAAAATCACACTAAGAGTTGAGTGTCAGTGTGACGGTTGGCATAGGTCATAGGTGGTGGTAGCTTAGAGTAAGAAGCAAAATAAAAGGAATATCAGATCTACCTAGGGACTTACTCTGCTATCCTCTAATCGGACATAAAACACTGTTGCATTACACGAATCTCTCTGTCACGCCATCATTTACGGGCCAACACGTACCCTTTGATATCTTATCATCAAATAATAAAATGTGGAAAAGACTCTATGCATGTTTAAAGTTTAAACTTTAAAATCTTGAAAATTAATAAATTAAAATAAGATTATGCAACACAAATCAATTGGCATAACGGCTTCTAATTGAGACTACGTGTAAAAACAGGAAAATGTATAAAACTTCTAGTTTTCAAAGGCGCTATATATAATTCGTTTTCGTGAAACTGTGAAACATTAAAGATAGGAATAAACAGTGTAAGAACTTTCTTTTAGTTGGTGGGGCACGAACTATTGAAAAATCGCCGAAATAATTATTTCAAGTTTGAATAGTATATTTCCTAATAGGGACAGTTTTGATTGTGGTGACGATGTTGCAAATTCAATGTAATTACACGAAAAATTTAACTAAGTGTATTTGAACATAAATTACAATTTTCGAATAATGACTTTAAATCTTGCGACACCTTCACCACCAACGGAGATGTCTCGACAAAGAAAAGATTTCGTTCAAACTTCAACCAATTTTTTCGACAAATTTTTGGTCGAAAAACTTCCGTAAAATGGAAAATAGGATAAAACCACCAACGAACTTTGTGCCTTGCCAGAGCCAAATAAAGAGTAAAATATCTGACCCTATTTGCATAAAATACTTATAGTTATGAAGGTTTGTGTAATTAGCCCTTAAATATAAGATAAATCATGCTTATGAATCTCAACATAAACATTAAAAACGCATATAGGTATTGACCTAATTAGATAAAGAATAAAAACATCAAACTCCTCAATCTATTGGCCTTTTTGCGACTTGCCCCCTAAATAATCTTTTTTTCCCCTATATTTCCTAACCTATGCCAACTTGTGCGATTTACCCCACCGGTGTATTTTCGACCATTTTTGACCTTAATATTCGCCCTCATGTGAGTCATACTTATTGTACAAGATGCATTTTGTTAATTAGTTGCAAAAATTAGGCAGAAAACACTCCAAAACTGAAATTATTCTGGAAAAAAAAAACCAAAAATACACTTGGGGTGATTGACATAAGTTGACAAAGATTAAGGGGTCATAGTGGTGAAAAATTTTCCCTGAGGATGTCAAAAACACCCAATAAGTTAGAAGGCTTGATATTTTTATCCTTAGATAAATAAGAACATGTTGCTATATCTCTTTCAATAATTATATTGGTGATTACGGATTAGATATTGATGTCATTGCCATAGCGATACATCATCAAATCAAGGGCGTTTCACGAGTTACTCATTTTGGGATTATGAGTAACTCGGGATGCAAATATTGCCATTATGCCTGGATTCTCTATAGAATTGCGGGTAAACTCTGTCAAGTCTATGCATAATATGGGTGTTGGTTTTTTTTCTTCTACATAGAATGCCACAACAAGACTACAGAAAGAAAAGAATTAGGGATAATTACAACCACACACCTAATCACTGCATAATCACAGATAACTCTTCTCTGATTTGAAAAATTACAATCACATCCCTTATAACTTAAAATTCTAAATAAACTTCCAATTGTGAGCCTTGGGCAATAAATTTTTGTAAGGAATTTAGGTGCAATGTTAAATAGGAGATGTGAACTTGATAAAGTTCGGATAACATTGATTTAAAAGCTACCAACCGAACTTCAAATAACTATAAAATAATTTTATTTAATTAAATAATTAATGTTATTGCTTTAAATTTAAAAACAATGTAACTACCCTCGCCTATAACAACGGTAAAAAATTAGTGAAATAATTTAACACAAATCTCGTGAATCTATATTTAAATTGTTTCTTGTACTGAATTTGAAAGTGTGTTATATTTTAAACAACTCATTTCTAAAATAAAAACACATAATTCATTTTTTTCACCATTAAGGCATGCACTTATGTTTTTATTCTCACAACCAATAGTTCTTTTAGATCAATAAAACTTATATTACAAGATATATAGGACATTATATGTTTTATTAACTACAATATTTTTTTTATCACCAAAAGTAAATTCACTATAGGAGGACAAGCCAACCCAAGAACAACCCAAGAATAAATCTATTAACTACCAAATTGCTTTTTGTTTTTTTTTTTTTGTTTTTTCTAAACACGAATCATTCTCATAAAACGTCAAACCGGAAGAAACGTTTACATCGAAATAGACAATGAAGCAAATCAACTACCAATGTAATCAAAATAGCCTCAAAAAAGCAAAGAGACTCAAACAATATGAGGTGTTGCACGCGCAAGATCACGAGCATATGTGTTGTCCTCTCGTCCAATCTATATAATATAAGTAACCAATGTCTTCTTGCCGCGCATAAACTTACAATGTTCTTAATAATATTTTCATGATCTCCATTAGTATGAGCAAAACAACAACAATCATGAATTACATTTCAGCAATCTTCTTCGAACATGACATTCACCTAATTTTTCCAGGCCACATGCTAAACCGCAACCCATGCCGCATATGCCTTTGCTTTCCGAGCCCCCAAACTACCCTCAATTCATCGTTGAATGCTTGTCACAAAATTATCCACTTCATCCACAACGTGAACACCAATTCCCGTTTCACCCTCTTCCTCAAAAGCAGCAACATCAAAGCGTATGCAAAATCATAGCTTAGGAAGAAAGACATCTTCATACACTCGAGAGACCCCCAACACCACACCAAACTTAAACTGTCCCGATCTCCAAAAGCTAACTGGTTTTGTACAAAATCAGCAATCTCCAATGGTTGGGACGTCTTTTCTCCTGCAACTACACAGTTATGATTGCCCTAAAGTGCCCAACAACAAACCACCATCATCTCCAACTCCCTCACGCCTCCATTTTTAAAACAACGCCGCAACCATTCCTCCCCATCATCAGTATGCTGCATAAGTTTCGCTACGGGAATGAATAGCAGTGCCCGATCTTGCCGCTCCACATGACAAGATGAGAAAATATGCAGCAAGTCTTCCTCTCTGCAAGAGCAAACCGGGCATTGCTTTTCCTTCTTAAAATTGCTTTTAAAAATAAAAAAGATAAGTAAATTCAAAGTTTGGCTATGATTCTGTAATTTTCCCTTAGTTTTATGGGTAAATATCGTTAAGTCCCCTAACTTATATTGTGTTTCTCACTGTTGTCCCTTACATTTTAAAATTAGCGATGTGCTCCCTAACATTTGTTGAATACCCCCTGAACTAAACCTGATAAACAAAAATGTGAACATGTGTCCAAAATAAACGGCTGATTAACGGTCATGGGATATTATCAATACGTTGGGGGGAGGGGAGGAGGGGACATTGCTAATTGTTAGTGTGGGGGAATGTCTCTAAATCAATGGAATATAGGGTGAATTGATACTTGCACAAATAAAAACACAAGGAAAAGATGCAAAAGAGCCTAACATTATAGCTCATACACGAGCCTAACATTAAAAGTCCTAAAGATCCTCAACATGAAAAGTTCACATGTATGGAGATTAGTGAACAAAGTAGAAAACAAGGGTGAAGTAACTATATGTGAAACTCTCTGAGTTTGTGAATTCTCTATGAAAGTCTTGTATTCTATACTTATGCATACATGAGCACACCACTCCGCACGATGAAATTTTGCATGGCAATGACTATATTAAACTTGACGTACAGTGCCCAACTCTTATTTTGATCATCGGTTACATTCTGAGAATATATCCTTGTGCATGAGTGTTGACATGCTATTTTTAATTAAGTACTCATTTCCTTATACCTTTGTATAAATATTAGTGCATATTGATTGAGTACTAGTCATTCATATATTAGGCAGATACATAAAAGCACTAAAATTAAGATAGCGAATAAACACATAAACAAAAAAGGTCTTAATAAAAACATAAGAAATAACATAGGTTCATGAATCCAACTACGCCATAACTATAAACATAACAAATTAGCTATTAATGATTACAAGTTCCAAATCACAAATAGAAAAGAACATTGTAAGAAAATAGTAAAAGAAAGATAAACTCCCAATCGCTATCGCCTTGCTACTTTCTACTCGCTTTATGACTTGAATCCTTGCTCACGATCTCAAATCTCCCGATTGTTGTTGCATGCTTGTGTTTTCTCATGTGAATATGAATGGTGGTGTGAATAATGAAGAGTGGGTGTGGATGGATGAATTGTGTGCTTGGTGGTGGTCACTTCAAATCCGCAACCCCAGTGTCTTCATATAGGAAAACTAGCAAATGGGCCGAAATTAGGGTTTTTGTACGACTTTGTGCCTTAAAGCGTGATTTAGGTCTTATCGCGCGTCTGATCGCGCGTGGGACGCGCGATCATGTTGTGGTCGCACTATGGGGCGCGCTACTCTCCGTTTTTGGGCGCGATTTGGTTTGATCGCGCCAATGTGCACATCGCACCTGAGCCGCGTGATCTTGTATTCTGCTCTGCACGTCGTTACAGTTTTGGCTATAACTTCCTATCTGGATATTGGAATTAAGATCCGCTTGTTGCATTGGAACAATGACTTCTGTGCCTTTCCTATGGTAAATACAACATCCTTTGATTCCTCTTGTAACCAATGGCTTCCTTTGGATTCTCCTCATTGTAATGTTGTGAAAAGGGGATGAACGAAGATTAACTGATTGAGAGCCGACTTAGCACCCGGAGGAGTCTTGAAGCCATGTTCTAAAAAAATCAACTTAGGCTCTTTTTGCATTGTTTTGCATTATCTCATCAAAATCCTATAAAAACACGAAACCATACTAAAACCAATTAATATGCACCAATACTTGCACAAAAGCATAAGAAAATGAGCACTCAATGATTTTATGTATTTGGCCAATATATGAATGATTAGAAGTTATGGGAGGTAGCTAATGCCGCCACATAGCATGTTCTGTGGGATAGTTGAATTTGTGAGTGTGTGGGCCCACTAACGTCATCCCATGTTTCCTTGTGGCATCTAAAGAAGCTATCAACATGTAGATCAAAACTATTAATTAAAGGTATGAGAATGAACATAGGGAGATCCAATGAAACCTGACACTCTAAATATCCATCCACCGTGTGAGTAGATTTAAGTAGTAACTAGGTTTAGTATTAGTATAAATCAACCAATCCTCCAATTCAATTCAGTCAATTAGTTTAGTCTAGCTTAGTTTAATCTAGTTTAGTTTAGTTTAACTTAGACAATTCAAACTACAACAACAAATCTTATTATGTGACAATTTGAGAATAAAATAGAAGAAGCAAGATTGATTCAATATAGTCCTCGTGGGATTTGATACTTGGGACGTAATCATAATTTCTATTTTATATTAGTTGACTCGTATACTTGCGAATGTGCATAATTGGTTATTAATAGCACGTGAAAATACGCATTAATTAGACTTTCAACGATGGACGAGAGGAGTCTGTGCTGATGTCCCTTCGGGGAGCGTTCAAGGCTCTTTGTCAACACGCCATGCGGGTGGGGGTTCTGGCCCTGAGGTTCCCTAATCGCAACAACTTTGTGATAGCGGGGGAAGGGGTCGTAGATATGGACAGGGGCATCACCTTTGCTTCTGCTCCAAGTCGGGTCGTGGAGGACGCGAGAGCGACCTTTTAGCAGGGGGGATTATCATCCCCTGTTTTTGGAAAGTTAGTACCGGACCACTTTGAGCCGAGATCAATGGTGGGCCTCGGTATAATTGGGTGGATTCCCAACTAGTCCACGGTGGAGTCGGTGCGTCACTTGTTTGAAGAGGTGTCGTTGGACGTGGCTTATTTGGAAGTGAGATTCTCTTGAACTGAGCAGCGGGCATACAATCCTCTTGTTGGGGTTTCAATGGTTTATGTGGAGCATGTTCGTTGCGGGTTGCGATGGTTCTTCCATCCTTAGGTGCGATATTTCTCAAAGTTCATGTAAGTCTGTCTCAATCAGTTGTTGCCCTCCTCGTTTAAATATGTGGTGGGGTTTGTATTGTGTTGTGGCATGTTGAACATTGATTGCTCTCCTCTAGATTTTCTGGCCTACTTCCCGTTGCATGTGGTGCCCTCATAACCTTCTTTTTTCTACCTTGAGTTGGCGGGCCTTTCGATTTTTTTGGAGGTAGAGGCTTCCTCAGAGATAGATGACGCGTTGAGGGGGTAGTATTTCTATATCGCTTCTCGTAGCGTGCCGATTATGAGTGGGGGGTACGGACTTGGTGGGGCATGTGTTCGTACGAGTGCTTCCCCCGGTGGCTGACCAGGTGAGGCAAAAGTTGAAGAAGATGGGCTTATACTCTAGTTGCTACTATGTAGTGTCCATGTTGAATTCTCCCGTGGCTATGATTATGGCGGGGCTCTAAAAGGCTTCAGAGGACTAGGATTTACGGAGGGGCCCATTCACATTAATCTGTTATTTAGTAAGTTTCCTTTAACATGCGTTTTTCTTTCTTTTTGAGGGATTGTTCTCCTAAAGTTTGCCTACGTGCTCGACCCTGACTTTCCCGCCATGGGGGTGTTGTTGATGCAGGAGCGGAGATGGATGTGCATACACAGACGGCGTTCCTCGGAGGGTCGAGCGCTTCTCGCTGAGGGAGGGGGAGATGAGGAAATGGATATTGATCCCTCATTGGGGGAGGTTAATCCTCTGGATTTTATGTTTTCTTCTTCTACAGCTTTGTTTGAAGGCTACTTCAACTCCCCCTGGTTCTCGGTTGGGGTTTGCTTGACTCTGAGGTCATTCATCGAGGCGGTCTAGCGAGGGTTCTAGTCACGTGTTCCGACCATAAGGCCCTGGGCTACTGGGTGCCCCCCTTTAAATGGTGCGGCAGTCAGTCTTTCCCTCTTTACGGAGATGCAAGGGAGCTTGGAATATTGCCGCTCATACCTGTGCGATTTACGAAACGAGAGCGATATGGAGTTTTTGTTACATTTTTCTGTTTCTGCTTTGCAATATGTTTTTAGTAAGAATGCGTGCGAGGTACGTCGATTTTCTTTAAGAGTGAATCGGCCCGTTTGTCATTTTCCTTTCTGCTTACCTTTTGTTTGCTTTGGATGTGTGTCCGGTAGTTGTCCTTGTTGGTGGAGGCTATGTGGGAACGCTACATGACTGCTCCCTTTGGTATTCTTTCTTTTTAGAGGTGCTATCGGGATCTGGAGCTAGCTTTGGAGGAGGCCAACGAACGATTGGAGCAGAGGGAGACAAAGATAGAGGCACTACGAGCTGCCCAAGCGCGGGAGTCGGATGGTAGTTTAGAACTGCTAAAAGAGAAGTTGAAGGGGCTGCACAATAGGTCAGCACGAGGGGAAAAATGGCTAGAGAGCTTGCTTTTTCATCTAGGGCAGACGGAGGAGCTTCTTCGTACGATGAGGGCTGAGCGGGACGCCCATCGGCGCCAGCTAATGGACCTGAGGCGCTTGTTCGGGAAGAAGTTGGAAAATGATCGATCCCAGGCAGTCTTGGGGGACCTAGACGTTGATCGGCAAATCCTCCAGCTAAGGGGCTTGTTAGTTCCTGTTGATGGTTTACGAGATTTGTCAAGACGTGGTGCAAACGTTGCCTGGTTTCCTTATTAACCTAGTGATCCCACGCTTGGTGATTGATCCTCATGCTGCGGAAAGCGATCGTGGCACGGCTGTGCCGGGAAATGGTATGAGTAAATCGTGTGGGTTGCATTGTGTTGCGACGTCGGGTGCAGACTTTATGGTAGTTTATCCGTCCAACTTGGTTCTAAACTAGCACATGGCAAGTGTGCGAGAAGGGAAGCGACATGTTCGGGGGTAAGAAGAAAAAAAAGGGTTGCTTCCTATGTGTAGTATAGACTCGTCGGGCGGGCTTCTCGTGTTTTTCTTTTGCATAGGAAGTATGTACGATAGATCCTAAGGTTTCTACGGTAGATACTAGGGGCAAATATGAGGTTGAGTTTTGCTTTTGTAGCGACTTCGAGACTATATTATGGATATAAGTTTTGTAAAAAATTAAGAACAATTAAATGGGCGTACCTTGTGTTTCCATCTTCCTCTCTTTTATTATGGATCAGGCCTTTAGACTGGTCTTTCTTATCACCGTTGTGGCTTATGCTGGGCGTGTCTTTCCAAGTTTCCTTGTCATGATTCCCTCCTTTGCACTAGAGGGAGACTTTTAGAGTTGAGGTTCGTAGTGGGGTTTTCTGGGGGAGGTTACCCTGGTCTGTTGTGGGCGGGTGCTCGATAACTGGTGTCCTTCAGCTTAGCGGCCTTCTATTTCGGTCTGTGCGCCTTTCTTTTGGTGGGGAGCTCGGCTGAACTCCTATTGCAGGCGGCAAGGGACCCCTTACTGGTTCTTAATTTAGGGATCCAAAGTGGGCCTTCGCCCTTTGTTTCTTGGGGAATCGTTTCGGGTTTAGGGGCGACAATCAGGGTAGCACGGGAATGGCTATTGTACCACGCAACGGGCTTCAGATAGGAGTCTTTGAGGGGGGGGGGAGGCAAGGCTCCTTCTCTGGCCGTCTCAGTATGGTGGGGCTTGTTTAACGGAGTCGCGCCAGATTAAGACATCACTTGCTTTCATGACTTTCACGACCTTATCTTAGTAAGCTTAAATGGTGTTCCCACAGACGACGCCATTTGATGATACCATCTCTCATGTGTTCTAGGTTAGAAGAGACGGGATTATATTTTAATAACGGTAGGAAACACCACCCTCGAATCAATTTAAGCAGGATAACATTGAGGGATGAGAAATGAAGATTTATATCATATTTATTTTCTAGTTTAGAGTTACAAGTTATGGAACTTTGGAATTATTGAAGGGATGCCAACAGAAATCTTGGCTTACAAAATTGTATCTTTCTTAAGAAGTACCATTTTTTTGTTTTAGCCGTCTTTGCTTTTTGGTTACTGGAGGGGGTCTTTTTATAGGCCGAAAGTCGCGACTCGTATCTTTTCTTCCTCGAATGAGAGCTCGCCAAGTGTTGGAGTGGTGAGTCCCTTCGTTTTGTAGGGTGCATGGTGGTTCTCATGACAGTGGGAGATGTTGACGCGTGGTAGATATCATATGAGGTGCGTGTCGTATTCCTAGAGGATTCTTTACATTACAAGTCAATCTCTTGTATGAGGAATAAGCTCTTCAATATTAGCGAACCCTACGAGGAATGAGCTCTTCAATATTAGCGAACCCCATTTTTGCCCTCCCCAAATACTCACTGACATAATGATTCTAATGATTCTATGTGTTAGTGACTTAGCCCCCGTTTGGCGCTCCCCTCAGAGTTATTTTTCAGAAAACAAATCCTTTTTAGAGATATTGGGCTTCTCAGAAAAAGTGAATTCGGCCCATTAAGATTAATTTTCGGATGAACAGTAAATTTCGGGAATAAAGAAAATGTGAATTTTGGAGCTAATTGTAGCCTTTCGCTTAAAACGAGGTGTGATTGTGACATAAAGTTGCTGAAAAAGCTGTTGACTTTTTAGGTAATTATTACATAACTGAAATTACTTTTTTCAAAATTCGGTTGGCCTAATTTTTAAAAAACTACCGGTAGTTATGAATTTTGTACTTCATTTCTTTTATGCTTATTTTCTTTATATTAGCCTCAATCGTCAATGCCCTTTAAATGACCCATTATGTGCATTATTTTTGTATTATATGTGCTTGTGATTTTACTTGGATATTAAAATGATACATATTAAAAATCCACATACTATAAATATAAATTTGGAAAATGCATTTGGAATCAATTTCGTAACCCTTGACATATCTGCTGCTCTTTATATTAAATTTAATTATTCCTTCACATATTAAACTTGTCTCCAAATTTGGAATGTATCAAAATGATGCGCGAACATAATATTATATTTGATACAAGGCAACAATGTTTAACAGATACATAAATATCAGCATACGTTACACAACAGACAAATTTTGTATTTCTCCATTACTCATACATCGAGTTGTAATTAGTCAAAATACGAACTTAACTATTACGAGAAATACATGCGATATTCAGTCTTAATCTCCTCAAATTCCATATCCTGATTCCATCTGTTTCTCTGCCTTATCATTTTCTCTAGTGCAATGAACGCGCATTTATCGCCGAATATGGATTCCATCAACTCGTACTGCGGCAACCCGTATTTGCGGAAGAATTTCCAATCAGCGTATTCCTGCAAGTTTATTTCAAAACATTAGTAGATTTCGCAATCATGTACCACACAATTTAGTTATCAAAATGGTTATACGGGGCGCCATTAAACACCTTCAACCCGTGCGACAATTCGTATTCTTTTGTTGTGCTGACCCGCTTTGTTTGCCGGTTGAAACTTACCCCCGGTAAGTTTATGAACTCCATAAACTCCTGGTAACGCAGCCAAACAGTCTGGTATTGTCTATAAACTTTCACATAGTTAATTCCAGCGAGCGGATGAATCTCACATAGAATGAAGTGGATGCGATCTAAAGCACTTTCAACGCCTTCCCGTTTTGAAATGTCAATCTCTTTGGCTACGGTCGCTAACGTCGTTATGTAGCTCTCGTCCAACGAACGGTACCAAAAACCTTTGTATATAGATAGATGGTCTTCCCATTTAAGCTGAGCGCCATTCTAAATTTGTTGTATATATAGACAGGATACAAAACTACATTACATATTTCTTCGGATGAAAGTTTAGTTTACTGGAAATAATGTTATCTCAATGTTTAGGAAACATCCCTCCAACATTGAAATCAGAATATATCCTAACTATTAATCTAAATGTATTTTTGAACATTGCGTAGCCTAATTAATTCATATTTTAACATGCCAAGATCTCATGAAGAATAGAGTTGCATGTAAGGTTGGGAATACATAAGTTAGTGGATTTGTCTGTTCTTGTACCTTTTTAGGAAAATCAACCAACGGACGGTGGCAGCTGCCTTGACCATACTCGTAGTTGTCCACCTGCTTCTCCTTACAAATCTTGGTATCCATTGGTGCTCTTCTACTTATATTTGTGAACAATGTGTAGTACGGAAACTATGCATATAATGCCTCCGTTGAATGCTTTATATAATGTTCCATCCAAAAGTGAGCTTTGCTTGTAACACTGTTATCTTGCCATTACTACACACAACTACCCATATATTTAATTTGGTAACCATTAATTAAGGAGTAGACAACTCTTCCTGTGAATTCTATAATGCAATCTTGTAAATCTGTTGACGGGATTGGCATGGATACTCCATAATTATGAATCCAAACCGAACATCAATGAACTTTGTGAATATATTTATAACCTACCTGTGCTGGCCAAATGCTTATCTATATAACTACCCAAGTCAACTCATTTGATTATCGTCCCATAAAATTTTAAAACCCCATTTTTGTTTTTGCCATGCACGAGATCTAAGCATTACGATATAAGCAGGCCGTCCAAAATAACTATGATACATTGCCTTGTATGTTATGACAACTTAGATCCCCCTTACTTATTTCACCATCTTATTAACTTATTAATAACTTTTAAAATTACTATTGTGTTGATATTAAAATATCCTTTTGAAAATAGAAGATATCATTTTATCCGGGCTGGTGTGATTGGATCTGCATTTCTATTGATGTAACATTCTCCGCTTGTCTAAATGTTTTTCTGGCTATAACTTAAATAGGTTGCTATTGGTAAAAGGGGTTGTGAGTCGCGACAGCAAAATTAATTTCAATCGACGAGTCAAATCCCATCGTGGTTGGCTTAATTAGTTCACGCGCAAGTGTGTTAATATCGTAACAAATTGTGTCATCCCACTGGTGTCGGGTTACTCAAAACAATACATAAGGCGAGCAGCATATACTTAGAACTACACATATAATTGGTGGCAGTTTCCATTCGAGAATGATAATTATATAAATAGTTGATGAAGCTGCAAAACATCGAATTATTGGGTGACCACAATGTTCCTATCTTAGAAACTCTTCGGACGACGCGCATCTCTTTCCCCAAAAATGAACTCCATTAAGTTGTATAGTGGCAAACCGTTGTTGCGAAAGAACTTCTTCCACAGGTCATCCTGCGAGTGCAGAATAACATATTTAAGTAGTGAATCATTGGGGTCTACGTTATTTAAATAATGTTACGTTTATCTTTGGGCCCTTACCTCAACCCCGTTCTTTAAAAGCTCTAATTTATTGGATACGCTAACACAATTGGTGTTGGGGTCGAATGTTACGCCTGGTAAGCGAACGTATTCCTTGAAGGCGACATACCTCCTGCATAGATTCCGGTACTGATCCATTACATCCGTGATCGTGATGCCGAGTTCGGGACGAGAGCAGCATAGCATGAAGTGTACCCGGCTTAGTGCTTCTGCGACACCAAGTCGCGTTGATACGTCGACCTCTTTCGCCACGCTGTACAATGTGTGTATATACAACTCATCCAAGGAACGGTTCCATCCCCACTTGTAAATAGCCTGGTTGGTAGACATAGTACGCATCCCACGTGTCTTCATAAACTTAAAATGTACATATGATTAGCATAAACACCCGCCAAGATTTTAACAAAAAATTATACTGCAATGTGACATGAGACGTCAAATGCATAAAAAAGAACCTTCCTCGCGGAAGGTTAACTAGTCACTTCCATATAATTTTGGCACGTTACCTGTATTCTGGGTAAAACATGATATTGAGGTTCCGAGCTACCACCTCCATACTCGAAGTTCTTGCCTCTTCCCTCGCCGTTTACATTTTGCTCCATTGCTATTTAATATCTAATTCTTTTGCAAGTTATACTGATAATAATTGTTCACTGCAGAAGATGTTGTTGAAATTACATTTTATATGGCCTTACCTGTCACATCATGGTAGCTCATACGGCGGTATTGCCATTAGTATCCCTGCATCTGGTAGTTTGATTTATTAATGACTGTGGCTAAGTATCGAAACCCGGTTTAATTAATGTCGCCACAGTTCATTAAACAGTTTTCTATGTCCACGTTAATAATCCTACAACTCATTAGGTCAAACTTGACGTTTAGTTTTTTGGACCTCTACAGTGCGGGGTTTAATGACAATATCGGCCTTTAATTTGACTAACTTCATTGCAAGTCGAGAAATTGATGACTTCCGTAAAGTGATTGTTTCGAAATGTAGAGGTTTCCGAAAATATGATGCGCATCCATTACCTACAATTGTAGTACACACAAATTATTCCAGTTAGATTTTTGAAGCCAACTTGTTTGGGCTACATGTTTGATGCGTGTAGCGTCAACATTGTGATAACATTCAAACCCGATCCCTCCTTTTAAGTGCTGCATAGGAGCCGTTGCAAGTCTGCGAGAGATATTTAATATAGATTAATGGAACAACGCTATTGACCAACAATCAATGTGTTTGGTATCTATACAAGTGCATGAGTAATACTGGTTATAAGTTGTATCCATCATTATGCAATTAGTAGATAACCTTCAGGAATTCCTTCCTATTATATAAAATATTTAAAGTTTGCCATAGTTTGGAGATATATTTGCGAATTAACATATCCTTAAGAACCATAAATGTGAACTCTGTTCGTGCGTATCACACGTTCCCTATTTACGAACTACGCCACGAGTTGTTTATGGTTTGATCCTCTTTTGTACACCAATATGCCAAACCAACGTTATAATTAATTTAAATATATGATAAGTAACTATAGTTCCTCATATACGGAATTTGTGGTTATTAAAGTCTTTTTAAAAGTGGCATGCACATTTTTTATATTACACAATTGTGACATAAAGTTGCTGACAAAGCTGTTGCTTTTTGAGGGTAATTATTACATAACTTAATTGAATTTTTTAAAAAAATCGGTTGCTCCATTTTTTTAAAAGCTAACGGTAGGTTTGAATTTTGTACTTCATTTCTTCTAGTCTTATTATCTTTATATTAGCTTCAATACTGTTTAAATGCCCTAGTATGGTGTGAATTTTGAATTGTATGTGGTTATGATTTATGTTGGATAGTAAAATATTACATAATAAAATTCCACTTACTATAAATATAAAATTTCTGATATCTTATGCACTCAATTTTGATTTCCTTGACATCTGTTGGGATGTTGATATGAAATTTAATTATTCCGTCACATATTAAAATTGTTGCCAAATTTAAAATGTATCAAAATTATCCGTGAACTTAATATGTAGGCGGGTGGGTCGTTGATGCGTATTAATTGTTACGTCGAATAGCCGTAACTCGAGAACTTCATCTCGTAGTGCCGCGAGACATTTGTATTACACATTAGTTTTAGAACGCGAACGTATTGTTCTCGAAATGTTGTATGGATGTTGGACCGACAGCTATCCAACAGTGAAACCAGGGGGCTCCTTTCATGTGGTTGAAGTTTAACCCGTTACTACTATGATGCCGAGGTGCATTGAATTACATGTACATAGTGATGATTATATCAACAAAGTTGGATTTGCATTTCAACACAAAAACATGATCGTTATTAAACTTCGTTTAATCACAATCCAAATTTTCATTAATTGTATTGCAATTGTTATAGGTCTAATGTGTGCATCTCCTGTTCTAATAGATACATATTTAAATTGTGCGAGCTATGGTTTGCCGAATGTTGTTGGCCACAAACATATCCTTTTAAAACAAATAATTTAATCATTTTCCACCGTATCATACAAGTTGGTTATGGTTAATCGAGAAATCGGTTACAATATGCACAAGTTAATATGCATCACTGCAGTTTTGGCATATAATATATATATTCCATCCCCGGCCCAGGCCAGTTAAACCGTGATTTTTTTAAAGACTGGGTTAAAGATTGGCAAGTGCTGATTAATAGCAACTGCATGTGCATGGGCTATGTAAGCAGATATATTTCATCGTGTCATTTAATTACTGGACATGACCTACAACAACCCCAACCACCGATGATCAATGCCATGCAATACGACTTAAATACCATTTTCCTCTACATAACTATTGCAAACTCGCAGTAGTTTTATATTTCTCTTGCCTTATATTTTGGAAAACAAATACTCTCGACGTTTCAATACCCAAAGAAATCCAAACGCCTCTTGTGCCATTCTATCATGTCTTCAGAATTCTCCACTGCTTCTACCATGGATAGCACCGGACGCAGCCCTTCCATCGAGGTACAATATTGTGTTCAATATGCAATATAACTTACGCGTCAAAAGTCTAACATCACATATTATGACCTTTTGGGTTTATGTGCTAATCCACAGACATTCAATTCATATTGTTAGGAAACTTACCGGCACTCGGGTCATCCATTTCACTACAACAAATTTTGGTGTGCCGAAACCGAGGCACAACTTGCTTTTGCACTGCGCGAGTTCTCTAAACCTCACCCGATTTTAGATTGCACGCAAATGTGGAAGGTTATTAAACAGGCGGCCATTTTCATGTCCAACACGTTCTCAAACGATGTTACTCCCGGCATGGTACGAGCTCGCGTTGGCGTTCTACGCGAAAGGTTTATCAAGTTCCGCCGTTATATGTCAATCCTAGGAGTTATTTTCGATCCGTTAAGTGATTGCGTCCGAACCGACGAGTTATACGCTGACTACGAGCATAAGGTACTTGTTTTACGCGATTCATCGATTAAACAATAACGATTCTGATAAAAGCAAATTCCACTAACTCCGTGGCCATTAGTCATATATAGAATATCCCCTAAGGTTATGTACCATTATTTCAAATTAAATACGATGACATTATATACTTTTTCTGTAATTATCGTTGCAATTGTGTATGTGTACATGCTCTAATCGCACCGGACTATGTTTAATCACGGTAAACCACTCTCTTATACGTTGTCGTATCAGCCATGCCGGTCCTTCTGTTGAAATACCGAATCCGTCCTAGTTCTATAAACTGATGTTGGACGTTATTATTGTTTGCGTGTGTATTCTGCCGATCGAGCCTATTTCCCCATTTATTGAATCTATATTTGTCCATCTAATTCAGTTGTAAACAAAATGCAGGAGACAATGCTCGACTTCTACTTTAAGGTCTACGGAATGCCCAATTATTTCGAGCTTGATTATTTCTTCAACGTGAAGCGTGCTCCGCTAACACGCGTTGAGGAGATTGGATCTTCAAACACCCCTTACGAGATTTATGAAGAAGCATCAACAACCCTGCAACTTAGCTCTACTTAGAGTGGTTTATGTCGATTATGTTCAATGTATTAATTTCCATCGAAATTTTAGCCAACATTTTTGTACTAAGTCCGCCAAATTATCTACAATATAACATGTATGTTTGTACCAGTCGATACTATACTATGGACTGACCTAAATTTTGGTACCATTAATTTATATGTTCATACCTTTATATACATACTTGTGTGGAGGCTATAAGGTACAAGTACAATCTCTACCATCCCTGAGTTTAAGCTTATTGTCAAATCGGACATACATGGGGAAGATAAAGCATTAAATGCACCTAAACATGTCATGATTAGCAATATCTCAGAATTGGCGGTAAAAAAACCCGCCATAATCCCAAGAGCCTTTTTCCCCCTATTTTGTATTGTCTATAAATAACTGCCTCCTGTCACTAAATTAATTCAAGAGCTCAAAAAAAGGTCCTCTTTTCTCGTTATACTTTTTAAGCGTTTTCTATGCAATATTTTTTTAATAAATAGATTCCGGTTTCTTTGTTTTTGTCAAAGTCCACTACCAGTATTTTCAGTTTTTTGTATGTAATTTAACTCCCCCAAAAAAAAAATTTGCAAGCAAAAATGGACGCGAAAATGGTTTTGTTCTATGAGCCCCCTGTGGAGTGTCGAAGTTGATGGCACTTTCATCGGACTATTGGCTAAACATGGAGAGTGTCTCGAACGTAATATACAAAAGAGTGATACTTTTGTTTTTACCGATTGCATGGAACAAGTGAATGCGAAACACGACACTACTTTCACTATGAAAGACCTACGTCTCCGTTTTGAGCACTTGCATGCTAGGTTTAAATGTTTTTCAAGTATCGTAGACAACCCTTGTATGAACTTTAACCCAGACACTTTCAAGGTAATCGCTGACTACCCATTTGTTTGGGACTTCTTTGTGCAGGTAAATTCTACCTTTAACTACCGACATGATTTCATCAATTATTTGTAATTGATTTGCATGAACTTGTGCTTTGGAAATGTGTATATTATCTCGGTCATATGAGTTGAATACGTAACGAATGAGTTAGAAGAAACCCTTAACATATGTGCAACATTTAGTAAACTTTATTCATATTTATGGCCAAATATTTACGACCCTCGTTTGTTTGGCTGTAGAGATACGCCCTTGCCGTAGCATATCATGAAGAGGGTGAACTCGCGTGGAAAGAGCTTGTGACCATCTTTGGAAGACTTGAACCGGCCGGGAACGGCCGCAGTTTTCCAGTTGTCGATCTAACTGTCGATCCTTATGAGTTTGACGATTTGGATGCCGTGGGCAAGTGGGATGCTGGGAGCACGGCCGACAATTTCATTGAATTCCCAAGTCCAGACTGCGTACTCCCCCTGCGAACTCAGAAGCGCCCGCCAATCACAACCGATGACCTTCTTGAGTGGTCGCACCCCTCAAATGACCCTCCTGTAGAGGATCTTAACCCCAAAAGGAAGAGGATAGCAACGGCCAAGTGCCTGTTTCCTGTGAAGCAAGAGAAGAAGACCCCGGAATCGAAGCCCATAAACTTTGTGAACATCGACTCAAGCCCGGAAACCCCAATTACCAAGAAGTGATGCATCAGTGCATCACTTCTTTATCGTTCACTATCTATTGAATAGCCCTTGACTGTGTAATAGTAGTAGACAGTCAATTCTGTTTTGTAAGGGCTTATTTTGGAGCGTGGTAGAAGTTGGATGTTTTGTTGTTGTGTTGATGTTGCTTCCATATGGTCGGCTGATTTGGTTAGTTGGCCATGTTAGAAATTCGGTTTTATATATAAAATCGATGTATTTTGGAAGTTGGTCGTACCTATGTTTGGGTTATTTTGTGTTTGATCTCATTTTGGAGGTGACAATACTATTTTGCTTGCTTTCATGATATATTAATGTCAAGTTCAATTTCGTCTGGATAGAATGTTGGCACGATGTTCCTCCAACAACTGTCCAATATTGAATAGTAATCAATGCTTGCCCATTATCCTTTGAAATTAAGACTGCACCAGGCGTGTATAGTAGGTCCCTATCTTTTTTAGTTTAACATGTTTAGGGTTATAATTCCAAAAAAAAAATATGCATAGTAGTCACATTGCGTAATTTCATTTTAACCGGTCGACCAATTAATTAGGGGTACTTCCAACAAAGAAGTTACTTATAAATTTCATTTTTCTATAAATGCTCTTAAGTTGTCAAATATTAACCATTTCCTGACATATAAGTATCGTAATAATATTCACTCCAATAAAATGTTACCACGAATTGGTTATGTTAATTTTATTTTTCGCAACTACACATTGCCTATGTTTTGGTTAAATTTAATTCTTAACGCAAGGACTCAATAAAATTTTCTATTATAATTTGCTTATGATTGACTCATTCTTAAGTTATAATTGAGTTTCAGTTATCTAAATTCGTGATTTTTTAATTTACAAACTGAATCAAGATCTTGTTTTGTTTAATTGATAGTGATTTTTACTTAACATATAAGTGGAACATGTGGAGGTGCTCATGTTGGGTGGGTGTTGGCCCAACACTGACAAACTAATTGTTGACCACCCTCTAATGTTTAGATCATTGTTTTGAATAACGTGTTGCATCTTCTACCGAATCCCAACCCGCACAACGTTAAATGGTGTCGTTATATTAACACGCGTCCTGTGTTAACTATAACTCTATAGATAAATAAAGAAATTTACCATCCCTTTTACACTGTTTTCCCTAACATTACAACCATTCCCCCTACCCGCCCCTCCTTAATTGGTCACGACATTCTAGGGTGAAAGTTGTAACCCACTGTTGTGGAGTTACAACGGTACATTATTATAAGATTGTTATTTAACCACGCCAGTGGAACCGAAAATTTAATTATAGCCCCATAACACATACCACATCCGGCCCGCAAATTTATACTTGTCACCTTAAGTTGTAAAACTTACACTAACATAGTAACATAAGGCCATGGAAGAGCTGATCACGGAGATGAAGCGCCTTGGGTCGACGCCGGTGGAGAGAATCATTGTAAGTTTACTTTCCTTTCAACTGGTTCTCGTGTTAGAGCACCGTTCTTTGGTTCGTGTACTTTTTTTATCAATCCCTACGGTTTAAACAATAATAACGTTTCTGCATTAAAAAGGAACCGCCTAATGAATCGGTGTTCGAACCTATGCAATACAACCACGAGTGGGACGACGCTAGAGAATCCTTGTTAATCAAATATCTCCGGCTGATTGGGGACACATAAAGGACCACACTTGAACATCTCGCTATCGAACTACAAACCCACGGTGGTCCACCACTAAGTGTAGTAAGCCTGGAAGAACGGACGCAGCTTTTGGCCCGGCGTATGTCTGCTTACCTATCCTTCATTAATAGGGAAGGGGTAGTTTTCGACAAGGTCACGCATCTTCATACTGTGCGAGAGGATTCATACTTCCCTGCATTGTTACGAGACGGGGTAATCAATTTTTTTGCTTTGCCCATATGTACATCGACACCAACTATCATTTACATCCGACTTATTTTTTTTGCATATTTAAATTGGGTGATTTGTTGTTGTTTGTCTGATCCTTTTATATTCGTAAGTTAGGTTGCCGAGGCTCCGATATATAGGTTCTTCCGTATACACGATCTCCCGAACCGAGAGGAAATGTTTGCCGTGTTTGTCCCTACGGATAATGCATTGCCTAATACAGATAATGAATCAAGTGAAGCACATGAGAACGAGCAGTCCATCTCAGAGGGATCGGGAGACGACATAGGGTCGGAGTCGAACGAAGCCGAAATATATCACGACGAAGACGGGTGCTCTTTCGATAGTACAAATATGTCGTCGCCTCCCAATAATGTAAGTACGGTGTGTGAGAAATGTGGCGCTTACTATGACATGTGCGTCTGTTTATCATCCGATGGGTCGAGTGGAATCCCATCGGATTTTTACGACGATTCAGACTAAACACCTATTAATCGTATTTTGTGTAATTAACTATGACAATGGATATTGAAATGATTTCTATTTGGTTGGTCTTTGAAATAATAACAATCCCGTGTTAATTGAATACACTGGCATGCTACTGGATTCAATGTTGGTCAGTTGCTGGCTCAACATCACAATGACATTCTAAAATTACCACCTTCAATGGCACAAATACGCGTGCTCTATTCATTTAAGTGAGTAGCATAATTAATAACAAAACATATGGATACGAAACAAAACATGGTTTAATATACGAGGAGAACGTATAGTTGTCTTTTTTCTAGTTTTAATTATTATCATAGTAAAGAGTCATGAAATTAAAGGGACCCCCGAATTTGTATTATATCACACTTCAGTCCCTTGCAAGTCCAATGTCAAAACACGGGTATGTCCATTCATAATTTGGGTGTACAAGTAGATGATTTTATTAACTAATATTAATTTATTAAATGAAGTACCATATTCGGCATTGCATGTGTCCCGGTATATCGTGGTTAACATTTAAGTTAGTTTTCATGTCCCCTTTAGTTATTGACTTATTTTATAAGAAAACAATATTTAATTTCATTTTAATTAATTATGTGTTTGTAGAAAAAGCCAAATATTAATGTTATGCAGATCAAAAGTACTGTTAAGTAAATCTAATATCCAACCAGGGGCATATATGCTAATGGCAAGTAACACATGTCAATACATTTGACATGTATATTCATGTTTTGTTTCACATCGGGGTTATTACCCTCCCTATACAATGTTATGGTTTACAATTCTTTTCTTGATAAATGCTTCTTGAATCATTCAAATGGGACTTCCCGATGTGGTAATGATTATGAGCTGTCATTTATATACGACGTGACGGCCAATGTCACATGTGCATATTTTTATTTGATTAAACAAAATAGAAATTATTTCCCAACATTGGTCGTGTTTCAATGTTTAAGCTAGATTAAATATCAGGACAAAATACTTTTTTTAATTAAGTATACCAATGGAATTTTTCACCCTTATGTCACTTGTATGAGTTTTGGTATACTGTGCATCAATGGTCATCAACTAATAAACAATTGAATTTGCGTACGTTAATGTAGGCATTTAAATCCCGATTTTATACTAGAACGGGCTACGAGTAATTACAGCGTATCAAAACAACGGATAACAAAATATTGCCGTTCAACTAAATCACCAAAATATTGACACAAACAAATTATCATATGAAATACGATAATTTGACATTGCAAAGGACATATTAAAAACATTCGAATATCCTTCATGTGTCACCAAACAATACATCCATCTTAGACAGGACCTTAATTTGAGGGATGGGAAGTTCTTTCACTGCAAACAGATACTGCATCTTGTTGTAGTTCTTGAACCCTTTATTCTTGAACCACATATCAATCCTCGTAGGCTGCAATCATCAAATGAAATAGTCAAATTTTGGCGATGGTAAAATCACATGCATCAGTGTTCAAGTTAAACTCACTTGTTTCACATGCCGATCATGAAGGTTTCGATTAATTTTCACTTTGCCTTTCTTCTTGTTAAGCGTCACCCCAGGTACTTTATAATATCGATTGAACAATTGAAAACGAGTTTTCATGATCATGAGGCGTTCCCTGATCATCACAGGGGATATATCCGTCCCCTTGTACGCCTTTAGTTTTTCGGCCAATTCCTCGTATGTCGGCTGCATCATCTCCGTCGTGAACCAAATCCAACGATCCGCTATCTTGCGGAGCTTCCGTAGTAGGTAATCCTCGTCTGGTTGTGTGAACTCTGTGAAGCTCATGAACACATTGCATATGTCCTCCTAGTTAGATTAGTATCAAATGAACAAGTCAACACCCCACACATTAAGCAAATAAGAATTAGACTATTAGAGTATTAGTATGTAGAGCTGACCTTCGTCGAATCGTACACTTCCTTCAATTTGCCATTGGTTCCCGCCATTGTGCTGGATAAAAGTTATATTTTTTTCGTAAGGAATGAGGGGAAAAAGGTTGCTTTTGAAGTGAGAGTGTGTGTCATATGTCAATGTATTATATATACTGTTATAACACATACATAGTGACGTACATCCATTCAGTTGGTCAAGGGAACGGTCCAATATAAACACGTGGATACTAATGTTCAATGGCCGGACCGTATGCCCATACACGCACCATGACACCAAAGTGTAGGTTTGGTAAAGATTATTATTATGACTTCTCAATTTATGTCAATGTATTAAAAGTGCAAACCTCGGTTTCTACCCCAACCACCACTTTTAAAATGGCTGATAAAACATACTTTATCGTAATAACCAAGAATCAGGAATAAGTAATGTATGTTCCTATGGTCATTAGAATGTTCATACACGATTGATAAAAAATATAGACTTCATTGTCGCTGGTTTATATGGTTACAAAAATTAGTGTACCTAACTATTAGGAACGTTGTGATAAGTGCAAATCATTACCCAAATAACCATTAAAGAAAGATTTAGGAAACAAATTTGGTTTCGCTCTTACGGCCAATTAAAACCCAAAAAATTAGACTTAATCCCTTATATGTAATTGATCATGTCAATTAGAGTATAATTACCATTTACCTACCATTTGATCATATAAACTGTCTTTCAGTCCCCAATATAAGGGCAAATTAATAATATTATGCAACTTAACAGACAACCAATACAGATTGGATGGGGTAGTTTACTGTTGGGATACAAATCCAATTAGACCCATGTGACATTTCTTCAATTGTGTCTAATCGTATTAATTGGGATGAGGAAAGTAGCAAGAACTCATTTCCGCTAATATAATTACTGGTTTCATTAAGAATTATGTACGAAACATGGCTATAACTATTGCATACGGGCTAGCTGAATATTTTGAAACATAAATCAATATTCTGAGTATTGCATATTGATATTTACAAACATTTCGTGTACACGATTTACACAGGTTATGGGGTTTGATATGTACTATACGACGTCGGATGAGGAAATGTGATAGAGTGTCATAGGCGTCATCTATGCTGTAGGGTATCTGACTTAGCTGCCACTGTGACTTCTTCTGACAAATGAATGCGGCCGAAAGCAAGATACGTTCTGGAGATCACAATCCATGTACTATAAATGTGGATAGTTATAATTAAAGAAACCATATGCTTCTATTGATTCCACAAATTTGGTGGTGCAATATTAATAGTATCTTCTTTACATGTAGGACAACTACATAGGAAATAAGTTTACTTTATTGTCCCTAACTAAAAATACCAACCGGTATATAAATTCAACCATTTTATCAAGTTATTATAATTAAAAATAGTTAATTTATTTTAAAGTGCCGTGTTATCTTGGTGACATAGTTAATACATTATATTTTTGACATCGTGAATTCTAGTTTTGCTATAAAACATCTGAAATATAGAGCTAACTGTTGATAAGAGGAGGAAGAAGACAATTTGTATCTTTCTAGGTCTCTAGACAAATTTACAATAACATGAATTGTCTTCCTGGACACGCTGGGACAAGTCATTTCAAAAATTACCGTTGTGCATTAAAATATATTATGTATAGTTGGATTGATAGTTTCAAAATTTAAAATTTAGAACCGGTGGTTATCTATATAAACATTTCTACCACAGAGATCACTCATCAATTTGTACAATTGAAGAAATTTAAATCACACAAATAAACCACTTCATATTCAACATGGAGTACGACCAAAGGTCAGGTATCAGAGAGCGTCGAACAACCGGGGGTATAAATGGACTGGTCTTGTGCCATTGTGGGCGAGAGGCGGTGATGCAGACAGCATGGAGAATTCCTAACCCAGGTCGCCGTTATTGGAGATGTCCGGTAGGCATACAAACTCTTTGATTAATTATGCGTATTGCACACATTGAAAATGGTTCTACTACATAATATGAATAACAATAATGCCGCCAATTTTTTCCTGAAAGGCTTTAAGGTGCAAGATGGTGTCATGGATTGATCCCGAACCTTGCCACAGATGTAAGGCTGTAATTCCAGGGCTCATCAATAACCTAGAGAAACAAGAGGCATCAATTGAGCATTATAAAAACCGAGAGATAATTGGAATGCGGTTGGCGTTGGGAGCATTGCTCGTGGTGGTAGCTGTGGTTGCAAAGATAGTAATTATGCAATGATTTTCTATCGGTCTATGTGTATTTTGTTACATGTCAGTGGTACTTTGCAATATTATCATGTAATAACTATTATGGTCTTGACCCCAACTCTTGCTTTTTTTTTTGTGTGCACCGTCAACGTTGAATTAAAATCCAGATTAAATTACGTAGTACACTTCAGCGTTGTAACGCCTATGTTGGCACTATATCAAACCAACTTGGCATACAGCGAAGTTCTCTATATGTTGGGGTCCCTAATAACGAATGTGTTATGTAATTGTTTTGGCTCGTATATCCTATACGAAAAAAAATCAATACCATTCAAAAAGTCAACTACCAAAAAAATACGATAAAAGTTAAGGTGTCAAGTTTGAAATTAAAAAATTTGATATTGCTGTTGAAATTTTATATACAACATTGTTTCAGTTCGGTTTATTTGGAACAAGAAAAGCGTGAATATATATTATTAGTAATATATCCTCGGTGAGCAAGTGGAATGTAGCTGCGGATCTATGTCTTAACAATTGAACCTCAAATAATAACAACAAAGATTTCAAGATGCACAAAAATAGAAATGGGAGAATTCATCTTACAATTGTCAAGGACGCGCTAAATAAACGAGTACACATATGAATTAATATGTCACTTAATATATATATATATATATATATATATATATATATATCAACTGTAAAATATCGATTGGGAATGATTACTTGTACTGAACCACGTCGCGTCTATCACATTTTTGGAATGATTTACGGGATAAGACTATTCTATCGTATGCAGTAAAAGCTTGGTAGCATCGTACGACCACATACATTAAAATTAAAATTTTATGAAAAGTCTGTGACATCTAAATGCATATGGAAATGGTGCTCAATTAGGAATAGTGTTAGTGTGGACCAATTTGGGTTAAAATAATATTTATTGCGTTTCAGGCGTATTTATTTAAAATTCAACAGTTGTAACTAGTTGACATAAAATTATAAAACTATGGTACCCGCATATCGTTTAATTAAAGTAGTCTTCATTTCTTTACAGGTCTGTATGCAATATACGAAAATCACGAAGTGTAGGAACCGCCGCACACAGTGAAGGCATTATATTTTAAGGGCACGTTGAGACACTTTACCTAGGTTATAATACGACAAACTACCATATGAAAGTAAATATGTATTGAAACGAATGTCTAATCAATCAAATGAGGGGGGTTACATTTCGTAAGGGTGTATAAATAATAGTAGTACATGGCATTAAACGCAGATGCACACATCCCCCGTCAGAATACAAATCAGAAAACCACCCACCAAACGATTATTCAGCAAACACTCACAAAATGGCACCAATAGTTCCTGCGCCACAAGAAGAAATGTTGTATAGCAAATATTGGACCAAGGAAATTGACACGAAATTCATCGGCGTCCTGGCTGACATAGCACGTACAAACCACTCAAATTTATCGTTGTGTAACTTTGATGCCATATCAGCAGCCGAGGTAGAGACGAACATCGCTTTTGGAACCAATTTGTCGTATGTTGACTGCGTGTGGCAATTTCATCTACTGAAGTTACGATATGATACGTTCTCTGATTTGTTGGGCCGTGATGGATTTTTCTGGGACGAAGAAAATAACCAAATAGTTTATACAACCGAAGACGCATTTGATGATGTTTTGAAGGTAAACGATCTCGTTATTAATGGTGATTAACACCTCGAAAGTTGATTAAAATGTCTTCCACAACCGATTATGTCTTTTAACAGAGTAACCAATTTGCGGAGGTCTATATGATACATGGTGAACCAGCTTGGAGCGACTTGTGCGAGATTTTCAGCAATAAGGCAACAACAAACATAAGCACTTATTTCTGATCGCAGTATATGTGAGAATTATGCTACTGTGTATGAAAAATAACAATATCATATGATCCGTAGGTACCACGAGGGTAAACGTCACACTACACAAGTTTTCATACATTGAAAATGAAGCTGGAGTGGAAGTGCAACGACGTACTGGGCAATATCCACGGCGTGGAAATTCAAATTTTTGCCCATTCTTATTCCTTGTGCCATTTAGATATTGGCTTTTGTAACGCTCAGTAATTGTCATATGATATTTTAAATGCATTTGCCGAACTTGGCAAACGCTTGCAATTTTATTTAATATATTGTTTAATCCATGGAAATTCATATTTTAAAATATGTATGGAAATTCATATTTTAAAATATGTATGGAAATTCATCCCTAAATATTAACGAAGAGATATCCCTTCATGCAATCCAGTAGGAATGAAGTACATATTTCCAATTTACGAAACTGGGGTTCTGGAATCAATGTCGGCCTGCTGTTGGCCCGACATCGTCCCAACATTAATACCAGAACAATCTGTAATCAAATATAGCCGATATAGCATCATGTAAAATAATTGACTGGACAACGTTCGGGAATCATTGTTGGCCTGATGTTACCTCAACATCGTCCCAACATTAAAAACAGAACAATTTGTACGCAAATGAAGGCAATAACGCAGCATGTAAAATAATTGGCGGGACGCAATTTTGAATCAATGTTGGGCTGACTTTTGTCCGACAACGCCCCAACATTAATACCAGGCCATTTTTTTGCAGAACTCAACATCCATTCAACGGGGCTACATCATAAACGATGTCTTAGGACATCCCTCGAAATGGTAAGGCGCATAATTATAACATGTAAATTCTAGTAGAATAATAATTCTTAAACATACATATACCAACAAAAGCTAGATAAAATTTACACACAACACTTAGATTACAACCCAAATTGTTCATCCAACCAAATTGTTCAACATCAAATACCCAACAAAACAGTCCAAATAAACCACACCACGACAAACACAATAAACAGCCATTAAACATAGTCAACCAAGGATCAATCCGTACCATTTTGGGCAGCAAGTTCCTCCATGTTCTTCACCAGAACCTCAAGTTCCTGCAACTGAACTTGCTTGGCAGCAATCTCCCTCTGAATATCAGAAATAGCATTTCTGTACCAAGCTATCGTCTGATCCACAAAATCTTTTGTGGTGACCCTGGTGGCAACATCGTCAGAACGGGGCACAGACTGTCCAGCAAATAAGTGGGCCCTTCTCTCCCTGTTAACCCCTGGTTGTGATCCATCCTCCGGCGCCCATGGCAGGTCCCTAACCCTCCCGTTTGTCAAGTAAGTTGTCGTGATGGTGAACTTGTCCTGGTTCGGCAGCATCCCATCAAACTCTTCCTGTGGCATCCCCTGTTGGCGAAGAAGGGTGGTGATCAATGAAGGAAATGGCAGAACCCCGGAGTTCCTCCTCGAAACGTCTTCCATAGACCGCAAGACTCTTTCACCGATGTTAACGGGTAATCCGTTCTTCAGTTTATAGATCAGGAAAGCAGCATCCTTGGTCAAAACGGTGTTATTCACGGTGGGCAGCCAATTGTAACTAGCAAGCTTGTGCAAAACGGCACTTAGGGCAGTCAATCGAGTGCTTGCTAGTTGTCCTTCCCAAACCCTGACCAATCCTCCTGTTAGGTCCTCTATCACCTCATCTAGCCTAGGATCGTCACCTTCCCTCACGTGATCCAGTCCCCAGACCTGATTGATCTTCTGTGGGCTTATATCGAACACTCTTCCTCGCACCCATGCCATGCCATATTTGGAAGAAACCGGAGTTGTGACCCATCTTGAGAGATTCATGTAGAATTCCTGGACGAGACTGGGCGAATACGCACCGTGCTCCCTCATACAGTTAAGAACTCCTCTCGATTCAAGGAATTCAGTCATCCGGTATTCTTTTAAGCTCACCTTATCCATGAATCTCTCTTTATGGATTGCCCTCTTCTTAAAATCGTTAGCCTTAGCTTCTATCTCCTTAGTGAGATAGAACCTAGAGCAGTTTGTGTCCTGCTGGTAGAACACCGAAAGATTGTCCTGGTACTCCAGCGCGTCTTCCTCATCTCCGACCGGAACAGTTCCATCAACATCTTGCTCTTCCTCACACTTGTCCGCCATTTCATCAGGCATCTCAACGTCCTCCTCCTCAACTACCCGTTTACCTTTCCGTCCGACATCTCCCTTCTTCTTTTTACGCCTAAGTCGTTTTGACCTCCCAGCTGCTTGTCGCTTGCCAGCCGCTCTAGGCAATGAGCTAGATCCGGCATCCACATCTCCATCCAAATCGGACTCCACCTCGGCTGCCGCAGCTGTTTCCATCTCTTCTCCCACCTCAGCCTCCTCAACAGCCGCCGCAGTTTCCTCTTCATTCAAACCATCCCCTGCATTATCACCCTCGTCATCTGATCTCACTTCAGCCTCGTCAACAACAACATTTTTGCCTTTTCCCCCAGAAACATAAGCTTTCTTTCTACGCACTTGAAGCTTTGATCTCTTACCCGTACCTTTTTTTCCAGCCGATTTCGACACTTTGCGTAATTTTGCCGCCAAATCGGCCGCAATGGTTTCTTCGGCCTCGTCAGTTTCAGCCGGTTGATCGTCATTCACATCAACTGCCCCATCCACCGCCACAGTTTCAACGTCATTTAGACCATCACCTACATTATCACCCTCGACATCTGAGCCAACTCCTGCATCGTCAACCACAACATTTTTCCCTTTTCCCCCAGCAACGGAATCCTTCATTTCACGAGCTAATCGCTTGGACCTCCTACCCGTACCCTTTTTCCCACCCGATTTCGGCACTTTGCGTTTTTTTTCCGCCAAATCGACCTCAATGGTTTCTTCGTCATCATCAATTTGCGTCTGTTGATCATCCATGACTTCAACATCCTCAGCAACCACCTTTTTCACTTTCTTAGTGCGTTTGGGCCTACGCGCTAAAATCTTGAAGCGTTTAGGTCGTGGAACCTCACCGCTAGGCTCACCCGGAGTTGGCGTTGTGCTCGGATCGTCATCACCCGTAGTCGCCCCAACAGCTGCTTTCTCCACTCTCACAGCCGCTTTGTTTACCTTTTCCGGAATCACTTCTCCTTTGTGTACCTTAAACACTTGGACTGGGCGAGGAGGATCTGTTTTTCCAGGAACCAAGTCCGGAACAGAACCCGTGGCTGCGGTTCGAGACCTAGTTCTGCGCGCGATAGTAGTACTCTCGGGTCTGCTCCGTTTACCCTTGTCTAACGCTGCAGCCGCAAGTGTGTCTAATGCATTTCTGCTTGCCATTACGAAGATATTGAAAAATTTAACGCTGTTGAAATGAGAGTTCAATTTCGTTCGAAAATTGAGAAATAAAGAGTAGTTGGTAATTGGGGAAAAATTAGGGCAGAAATAGTGGCGTCGCAGTTGGGGGGAGAGAGAAAGAGAGAGAGAGCGAATGAGTGAATTTATGGCGGCAGATGGCACTTTTATGTTTAAAATTATATTTAATTTGAGACCCCATTTTATTTGCCATTTATTTGAAATAAGTCTATGTGATTTTTGTCATTGGAGATATTAGAAGCCAAGTGCCAATATGACATATATTGTTGTTCAATTGACCAATGAAACTTATATTTTCTGACAACGGTGGCCTAAAATATATGGTCATTAAAAAGACATTAGTGGTTCGTTAACAAATTTTCTTAAGGAAATCAACTAATTTACACCAAGATCGAAATATATAGTCAACAAGATAGCGGCATGATATTATAAATAATAAGTAGTATTTATATGTAATATATCGGACACATTGAATACCTCATCAAAATAACTTAAAAACTGATTTTTATACGATTAAGTTAAGTCGTCCACAAGTCTATACATGACCAACTGTATATGTGTTTTGTTAATAACAAACCTACGAAGTTTGTGGCTAAAATGAGTCCACCCTATAAAATGGTGGGTTCACGGTGTTTGGCTAAATATACGTCCAAGTAAAAGTGGAGGTTTCTGTATAAACTTACTGATTTTAATGTGTAAGGCACGGTACACTAACATCTCTTACACATTGAAACCAATAATGTTGCATCTGTATTGAGGGCATCCGAGTAGAAAGGGCTAAGCTCAAAGCAGATTCGACTTAATTAGAGGGCATAAACAACAAATAATGAAATTTGGAACTTTACAACGTATTATTATCTATAGAATGGTTGGTTCAGAGTGGCGGGGAAGATATACGTTGCACTCAAAGTGTAAGGGGCGATATGAAGTTACTGTTTTTCATGTTATCTCGATGTTTGATTAACATCTATTACACATTGAAACCAGTACTGAAGCAACTGTGCTGAGTAAAGCCGATTTCAGAGGGCTAAACTCAAAGTATATTCGTCAAAAATACAAAAATAAGGCAAATAATAATAACATCCACATATTTCGGAACGTCGAGTCACAGCAAAAGGCCCATTAAGACACAATTTTCAAAAATAAAGACCACAACAAGGGGGGGTGGCTTTACAACCGACGGAAAATATGCAGCATGCTGAATCAGAGAGAGATATTATGTTGTATGTAAAATTCACATGGCTCCGTTTTGATTGACATAGTCGTCCCACATTGCCCGTGCTATTTCACCCCTCCGGCGGTCCATTGCTCTTGATTCTGCAGGAACGGTGTTAATCCGGCTGCGGGATATTAGGCTACTCGCGCGGTACACGTCGTCTGGGTGAAAATCAAACAAGAAATCACCATCGACTCCATTCTTCCGAATGAAGTTGTGCAGGGTACAGCACGCCAGGACAATCTTAGCCTGATGTTTTAAACTGTAGTTGGGCATCATCTTCAGAATGGGGAAACGCATCTTCAACACACCAAAAGTACGCTCAATAACGTTACGGAGACTAGAATGCCTGTAGTTAAACAACTCCACCATTCTGTTCGGCTGGTTATTTTGATATTCGCGTAGGTGGTACCGCCCGGACGCAAACGGAGTAACGTAACAAGTGTACAAAGAGAACCCCGAATCAACCAAGTAATACTTGTCTGCAGGTGGATTTCTCCAGGTGGGATCCCTGGCGATAGACAATTGCAATGCCCTGCAGTCGTTCATAGAACCTTCGTACCCAGCACCGACGTATGTGAAGTTCATGTCGAAATCGCATATAGCAACAACGTTCTGGCTCAAGCTGTTTTTCCGATTTATGTACGCCGTGTGAAGGTGCATGGGCACGTGGGCCGAAATATGTGTACCATCAATTGCACCGACGCAGTCCTGCCGTGAATCAATGGAGGCTATTGTCAAATTGGTCGAACGGAAATAAACTGTGCCACAAAATGTTGGCCGCGAATGACGAAAGAGGTTCTGGAAAAAATGATGGATAGCTGTTGAAGCAACAAGCATCCAACATTTAAAGCAGAAACATTCTTAACATGCAACAACATCCATATATTGGGGAAAATTTGCAAAGTTTTCTGGTAAACTCGGCAACCACAAATTTTTATTGACAGCAGATAGTGTTACGAGTAAGGACACAACTGCAAATTGGTTAAAAAGTACCTTAAAGTAAGGATAAAAGCGGGCATCGCTGGAAATGCGATCTGGAATAGCATTGAAGTCTGGTGGTACAATCATGTCAGTATCCATGTTTAAAATGGCCTTCATCACCCTACGCACGTGGCGGTGAATGGTTTCCGTTGAGTGTTGGAACCGTTCGCACGAATCGCGGAATCTGTGATTTAACCCAACAGTCCACATAAATATCGCAAGTGCTTCCATGGACTGTACCTGTGAGTTCCTCGAATCAGTGAGGCCGTAATGGTTCCTAAGTGTATCGTGCAGCGTGTAAAATGTATCCCAGTTCATCCGCAAAGCATCGTAGAACCGATCATCGTGTCCAAGCAATAGTTCCAGGAGCCACCGCGAACCCGTCAGTTCAGAGTTATTCCTAGGTCGCTTCGGGTAAAACCAATCGGGGGCCATTAACAAACCAATGAACATGAACTCAGAAAGACCATCGTCGCTCTCGTCCGTGCTCCGGCCAGTGGAGGTCGATACAGTGTTATCGCTGCAGGACTCCATTTCTGCAAATTATAAATATCGTCCAATCAATATAACCGTACGAGTGGGGCGTTCTTTACTGTGCTACTCCTCAGAAATCGATAAAATAAAATTGAATATAATTGTCAAACACAATGCATTCATTAAAAAGGCCACAAGCAAAGCGCATTTACGGTTTTCAACCAAGCCAAAATGCCCACATTGGTAAACAACAAAACATTATTCATAGATGTCAACGAGGAGGACCTACGTAGATTTTAACTATAATACAGTAGATTAGAACTCGAAAGCACAAAAAGCCAACACTGCTCTAGGGACCAGTGTCCATGTTGGAGGGTGTTGTCACAACCGGCAGACGCATCACCCATTCGCGACGATCGTGTTCCTTCATCCTTAAGAAAAACATCCTTGTCTCTTTGTCCTTCAATTGGTTGATGGCTTCGAAGAACAACGATTTCGGCACGATTTCCAGTTTGTACAGTGCTTCCATGCATTCACCAATCTGTTTGGAAGTGGACTGCGTGATGTTGGCCGCTTTCGTCTCGTTCAACATATTCCAACACTTGAGAGTGGTGTCTAGCATAGCACCTCTGGATGTAGGGTTGTCGGAACGTTTCCTTGGGGCGCGCCTGGTGGCAAGACCCATCTGCGAAGGAGTCATATTAAGCACAGGGGGCGTAGACACAGTGGCATTAGGTGGATTCAAACTACTTGACGCATATTGAGAAGCGTCTTGTGTGGACCCAGTAGGGTCACCACTTTCAGGGTGGCTATCCTGATCAAACACAGAACTACCGCCAGATACCGGCTCGGGATCACCGAGTTGCGTGATCTCGTCCTCTGAATCAGAACCGCCCTGCCCAGAATAGCGCGCCATGTCGCCGGTGGCAACACGGTTGTGCCACATTTCCTCCAACAGCTCCCAATCTGGACAGCCACGCCTGCAGCTTAAGACAGCTGCGGGATCTTCCTGCAATTCGTCAACACATATACGGATTAGTTTGCATTCATAACTCCCGGCATTATAAATATAGCCTGAAGGAAAGGAGGATTGACATTGTACCTTCTGGAACTGCGCCCAACGCTCGTCGTCAAATTCCAGCTTGCCTGTCAATGGATCAACACCAACACCAGTCTTTGACCTGCCTATCTTAATGTGCCTCCATAGGACCTTCAGCCGATTGTACTTACCCTTCAGCTGGTCAACCGTGTAATCGAACCTCACCGGACAATTCGCTCTCATGGCGTTCACCAGATCGTTCCATGTGCTTGTGGTGAAAGTGCTCCCGAGTAACTTACAGGCCACAAATTCCTGGTATATAAGTCGGATGAAAAAACGCTCGTTTACGTCACCCCAGTACGCATCGTCCTTCTTAGAGCGCTTCGGACGGTTAGTGGGAAAGTCAACTCTAGCGCCGCGGCGACTACTCATCTAAACCTCAAATAACTTTGCCAGTTAGTAATACACAACATACGTACGTAACCACAAACACGACATCGGTGAAATGTTTTAACTCAAAATATAATATAGGAAAGAGCAAAAGTGTTCTGGTTTAAATGTTAGATAGATGTTAAACCAACATCAATCCAACATTTATATCAGAAACCATTCAGCCAAACTATTGTAAGCTACGCTGCACTTATATATTCAGTTATTCACACCGCATAAAAGTATAGATCTTTAGTTGCCTTTCATCAAGTTAATGAACATAATGAAATCAAGGAAATAAAACACAAGTTAACATGACAATGGTGGCATAATCCAACTCAATAATAGGTGATACAGTAAACAGCATACATTGGGAATCAACAGTTTTAGAAAAGTTTAAAAGTTAGGCATCATTGTCTATGGAACATGTTATGTGCGTGTAACGACTGTAAAAAACCGAACATATATATCTTCATGTGAATACAACGAGAGAATGCGCACACTACATGAGGTAATAACAGCAAACATATTTGACAAATCAACATAAACCAGCAGGAGATGAGGTCAAAAGTAAACCTTTCCTTGGAATTTGCAGGCAAAGAACGGAGTTGTCAAAATTAAAGCTTCACTTCGATTTTGCAGGTAAAGAAAGGGTTTGCTGGATACTGCACCCGAAAAAACACAGAAATTAATAACAACTAACGAACAAGAAAAGCAATGTAAAAGAGAATTATGTGCAAGAACTGGGACAATTTCACTGACCTTCACTAAAAATAGTGGCTGCAATGGAAATATAGAGAGTGGTGGTTGTAATATATAGGAGATTATTAGGGGGAAACCAAAAAATTCGAATGTTGGATATTTCGACTGAATTGTTTTTCGATTAGATGTTCAAAAATTTTGAATTTTAGATAGTTGGACTGAATAATTTTGGGATTTACATGTTCAACAATGTTATTCGGGAGGTGAGGATTTTTGGAGGGAAACATTGGCGCAATTTCTGGTGAACAGTTGCATGAGTACGACGGGTACAGCAGCTTTTCGAAGCTGTCAAAACTGCAATACCTGCAAAAGTAGAACCTATATTGTAGCCTATTTTTACTTAATTTTAATCCTGAGTTTTGAGACCACAAATGGGCCATTTTAATGCTTGTTGGGCTGTTTCAGAAGTCCTAAACCAAACATTTTTTTTGGTTTCTGAAAATTCTCAAATCTTTGTGAAATGAATGCCAAACAGGGGCTTAGAGTCAATGCAATTTACATTTGTGGTTTGTGTAATTGTCTTAGTTAATTAATATTTAGAAATAATTAGTCAACTAAATAAAAATAAGGATTTAGCACAATTATATTACTTATAGTCATAGATTTATAAATTAAAAATTATAGTAAATTAAAGTATCCAGATTAAAAATTTAGGTTCAGGATGAAACATTTCTTTTTATAAATATTAATTTATCATTTTTAGCATTTTAATCTTTCGGTTAGATTTTAAATCTTCATATTCACCTAACATTTAATTATCATAAAAAAAACCCTGAAATTCACACAGAATCTCAATTTCCAAATTAGGGTTTTTAATTGCGAAAAAGAAGCTAGATTCTTGCGACTGTCACTCTGCTACTAGCAACGATCGGAATCTTAATGCGATGAGATTCCGCCGCAAGTGCGGTTTATCAATATTGCTCTTCTTCATCGGTCCATGTATCCTTCACGCCTTCGGTACGTCGTCGTATTGAGTTATATTTGTACTTTTAATTGTTGTGCAATTTCATTCATTTAAAGGCGAAGCATTTCTCTCTGCCAATACCCAATTAGGGCTTTAAGTTGGCGTTATTGTATATTGTATGAATCTTGTTCATTTTTACATAGTAAAACTTGCTTACAGTGAGCTTGAGTTTGACTACAGTGTTAGCTTGTGATCGTATTATTATTATATCTTGTGCGTATCGAAGTTGCGAGTGCCGGTGGAGTCCTGTGTCATTCAGATCTTTAATTTAAACATTTTATTCGCCGCATTAGCTAGTAGTAACCGCCAAAATTTCTGTAAGCACTCTTGTGAATATGACTTGGTTTAAAGGTTCATGTTAATGTTATCTATACAATAAATCAGACTCGACATATGGAGAAGTCCACCTTATGTTGTGTCTTATTATCCTGACATTTATCAACGTTGAGTCAGCAGCATCTGCGGTTCAGTTAGCTGTGATGCGTGTCGTTGGACTTTGTTTTAGCTAAGGAAGCCTGAAGGAACAGAATATACATAGACCTGGGGTGCGGTTTTATAAACATACTTGATCATTAATATCAAATTTCATCTTATATGATGGTTTCATAAATCTGAATTGATAGCTTATTGCTGTCTACCAATACCATGACTTGATGTCAGGGTATGCTTAATTTAATTTTTGAAATTATTAGCCTTTTATTCTCTTTTAATTTACCCACAAGGTTGAATGTGAGAGCCTGCTACTAATAATGAGTGGTTTTTTGGGCTTGACGCTCTATAGGATCCTGCACCAGACATCTAAAATATGAAGCAGTTCTTCTTGAAAGCTGAAGAAAGATGACCATATTCATCTAGTTCCATAGAACGCGGTTTCTGTTTGTAATTTTGATTCCTCCATGAAGCGTCTCATGTTAACCTAAGCTCATAGTTAAGCCTACAGTGAGTGAAAGTATATGCAAATTAGATGATTATCTTCTATCTTTCATAAATGGGAAGGACAATTTATTAGCATGAAACTGATATTCTAAGAATTTTTCCTTGGGGTGGGGGGACTCGTAAGTGGATGTGCATGCTTGTAAAGCATTTACCAGAAATTGCTAATTCTATTTTCTTTTCCTTGCCTGGTGGGCTTTACTGGGCTTTACTGAAACTTGGCATATACTAATTATTTGAACGCTTTATGGGTCCTTAGTCAAAACTATATAAGTTGACCTAATCGAGTGGCTGCTTAATTTACTCAGAACCAGTAATTAGCTGTAATGATATATGAAGTCTAAGTGAAAGCTCTGGCTTCATTTAGCATTATTGGTAAGTACTCTTATATGACTTCATTTTCGTTCGAAATAATGGCAAAGTCGATATATCTGATCATCGATGTATATAGAAGCATGAATATACAGTAGACGAAATTCTTTGACGCGAAGAAACATGAATTTCAAAGAACGATCTTTTTTTAATGTTAAAGCCATAAAAACCCGTTGATTAATACAGGTAAAACAAGTGATGTCTGCGTTTCTCAGGGTGGACGTTTCCCTCCATATTCAATCCAAGGGAAATCTCCCAGAAAAGCAAGCAAGGGATCCAGCGATCTGACACTTTGCAGAGTTTTCCGCAAAAGGACCTGTTGTGATGTAACTCAAACACACCCAGCATTATTGACCATCAGGAGGCTTGCTACATCTGGTGAAGCAAGCCAAGAGTGCTTGCAGTTATGGGAGTTATTGGAATGTTCTATCTGTGATCCACGTGTTGGTGTACAGCATGGACCTCCTTCTATATGTTCCTCCTTTTGTGATAGAGTGTTCGAAGCTTGCTCGACGGCATACTTCTCTGTGGATGCAAAAACCCGGGTCCGCTTTACTGATAACTCTTTAACTTTATGATATCTGTTGTACCTTGACTCGTTAAAAAATTAGAGAGAGGCCTACTATTTCTACACTATTCCTAAAGTATGACAAAAACAAGTTATATTTTTTTTATAATGCCAGTTATACCCTTTCATACACAGTAACTTGCTGGTCAAAACTCAGAACATGTAACACTGTCGGCCTTCTAGTTCTTTTTAATTTTGGATCATGGATGTTACATTTACAGATGACGTACACCACCTTCGAGTTCTTCAGAATCTTGAAAAAGTTACATATGAAGTACAATTAATTAAGCATGGAAATAACTAAAGGTTTAATACCTGCATTGCACGGACACGGATACGTGGACACGTATCGGACACGGATACGGATACGGGATACGAATTTTTTTTAAAATCACATATTGAGATACGTCAAGGATACGTCGAATATTTAATATTAAAAAACTATATATATATATTATTTAAGTAAATATGTTAAATAATGAATATTAAACACTTATACAATTCAAAAAATAATCAACATATATAGCAATATACAAAGATCCACCATTCCACAAACTCAAATATTAATTGATAAATATGTTCAACACGAATATTACAAAGTTTCATAATATAACAAATAAGTTGAAAAAAACAAATAAGTTTTGCCCCTAAAGTTTTCAAAAATTAATATGTTAATTGATAAATAATATAACAAATAAGTTAATTGATAAATATGTTCAACAAATAAGTTTTGCCCCTAAAGTTTTCAAAAAAAAAAAAAACAAATATTTTATTGAGGACACGTATCGTATCCCATTTATTTAAAAAATAATATTTAAATAGGATACGCCACGTGGCGTATCTGACACGTATCCGAGGCGTATCCGTGTCCATTTAGTATCCGATACGGGATACGGAGCCATTTTCGAAGTATCCGTGCAACATAGTTTAATACCAAAAATATAGGATTGTTAATGTTAATAACAAAGATCTGTGATTGGTAATCTGTTAAACATTGAAAGCAGCCTTCTTGGGTCATCTGGTTGCTTATGCCTAATTAACAGGAAATAAAGTATGTTAGATTAATAACTACATATATGCCGATCAAAAAAAATAAAAAATCATATATGTTATCATTGATTTGTAAAGCAGGCGTAGTGTACAGCAATCCCACATACTCGTTTTGCCATGCACTCGTTTTAAGAATGAAATAAGAATAGTTAAGCTAATCATATGTAATCTTAGGGAGTCACATTGGATGAATTACTTCGTAGAAACTTTAAAACGAATGAGGAGATAGTTTTAGCTTGTATTAAAAGGAGGGAGTTGATTAATTTTCATTTAGGTCTTTCTGTAAATTAGCTTTCAACTTTGTATGCATGTGTTTTAATGTGCAACTAGTACTTTACATTTTTAATGCATAATACAATTCCCATACAAGGACCATGATGTACTTATGTTATCAATTTAAGTGTTTTTCAAATATTAACCAAAAACTAGCCTTACTAATATGTGACAGATTTTATTTCCGATTGGATAATGACTTCTCAGGTTTTAGCGCCATGTGGAGTAGGAGACTTTGTATGTGGTAGAGCTTCTGAATGGGTCTCTAATGGAACAGAGCTGTGCAGTGTTGCAGGTTTCAGTGTCAAGTCATTTGACGATTCTCAGGAAGCATCATGTTACGGTGGAAAGGGTAGCCTGGATTATATTGCAAATTCATGGAAAACTTCAGATTCCAGGGTTTTACATGAAGACCTAAAAAATGGTGTTGTCGAAGATTTCAGGCAATGGGTGACTAAGAGGCCATTCAACGAGAAAGTTTCTTGGGCTATTGGAGGGATGGTACTCACAGCTGGACTTCTTTTTTCTCGGTAAGGAATTCTACACATTGAATTTGATATGGTTTGGATATGTTCGATGCTAATGTTGTGGATGTAATCCAGGTTGAGGTAACAAAAACCATATGGTGGAATCATGATACATTTCCTTATAGTCGAATTGCCATGAATACCTCATCATGTTTCATAAAACAGAAACATCCTTAATCGTGAACCGTATATTGAAATCTGATGATAGTTATGGAAAATTAATTTAATAATTTATTTTATTGTAAAGTTACATGATTTGAAATTGCTTGAACTATTCAAGTATGTTATTCAGATTAAAAGTTATTCTTAAGTGAATAATTCTATGCGATGTAATTGTACTTCATTCCAAGTCCCTAAGATATATTTTCAAGTTTTTGTAAATTTTGAATGTACCCAGCATACCTTTTTGGCCAAATTTATAGATTTTTTTTTTCCTGGAACAACCTTCTTCAAGGTGTTACTGATTATTCAACATGCACCTAGTCGAGGAGGAATTATTTTGTGCAACTGCTGCATGACTACGTGGTACGCACGATTTGGTTGTTAGGGTGTAAATAAACATGGTGAGGCTAGTGCCCTATAATTTGGGAAGTAATTCTATATTGATTGTTGGTTGCAGCATTTAACCTATGCAACGGTGGCATGAAATAACTTTTCCTAGTTTAGGGGTGCTTAAATCATAAAAACTATTCATTGTCCTAACATGCGTGCATTCACATGCAGTAAAAGGAAGAGCCTTAGCCAACGTCGGAAGCAAGCAGCTATTGAGCGCACTGGTAGGAAACTTGGAACAAGATAAACTGAGCATCTCCAGTAAGTCAAGGAAACAAGAAAGGGTTTTGAATATGAACACCGGCCTATCTGTGAATAGTTGTTTGTGTTTACTTACAGTAACAGGTATGTAGTGACTCATCTTCCAGGCACGACCTTAAAGAAAGCAAGCGAGATAGAGTTTATAGTCTTGCTTCTCCATTTTCATGTTGGTTCTCCTTTTTATTGCTAGGTGTCGGTTGTGTATGTTCACAGTAGAGATGGCTTGACATTCAATATGATGACATAGTACGAGGAAAAGTGCAAAAACATTTCGTGCATGTTAACTATTATGCGTCCTAGTGGAATTACTTATACTTTTGCCCTTTTGTAACTGGAATTATATTTACATTCTTGCTCTTTTGCAATGAAATAAACTTTGTTTGGGCTTATCCTCACCATGAGTTGATCTACACAGCAATACGATGTTATTCTGGATTGCCAATATTCTTTTAACGTGGCATTTGCTCAAACTGTATCTCTACTAGAAAAACAATCTGTTGATAAAAAAACTTGGTATTTCTTTCTTCCAGAATAAAATGTATGTGCGCATTGTTGTAGAGATATTCTGTAGTCTTGTTTTATCATACCCTTTTTCTTGTTTGGGATTTTCCTCTTGACAGTTATTTGATGTTGTTTGCGTATGTATTCTGTTCCATAGTATATTGAATATTAATTCCCCAAAATGAGATACTTATAAGGAGTGGAGGGTGAATTGTTGCTCCTGATTCTTTGACTGACTGAGTTTAAATCTATGCAACACATATTGCGTTAGAAAATCAAACTAATAAGAGGTAAAATAGGTGGTAAATGTTTTAACAGTTTTTTTACAGCTGATTTTACTTCCTATAACTTTAACATCATACGGACTAGGCTACAGTTAGTTCCTTGTATTCAAAAGGTTTTCAGCAATCTGATACATCAGGGGCAGATTTTACTGATGTAACCAAAGTTATAGAAAAATATTGAATTAACGGATTAAAATGAAACTCACTTTTAGACATCTGTTTACTAAAAATATGAGCATGGTATCCATAAAAATTGCAGCAGTTCTAATTCATAGAAGACTCAAAGCTTCAATTTTAGATAAACTTTAATAATCTCAAGACCAGTTAGGGTCTCTACCTTATCTGGTCAAGTGAAAAGCCATATACGAACCACTAAAAATAACCCAAAAATTCGTAGAAACAAAACTATAACATGTACTGAACTACGAATACATGTTACAATCATTGAAACTACTTTCTACAACCCAGTTGAAAAGTTTCAAGCTACTCCTTGTGTGAATAGGTATCCAGAGGAAGGAACTTTGCATATCGATCACTACTTTTCCCGCCTGCTTTGTGGTCATAGTACTCAACCACTGCAGCTCCAGCCAGTGCAGCTAGTGTTAGAGCTTGAGCGTGCAACCTATATTTCATAACAAATGTTTGTTCAGTTAGCCAAATAAGTGTTAAAAGGATATACATTCAGAAGTGTGAAGACAAAAATCCTATAGAGCTCTCTGCTCTAAAAATGAAACATGAAGGATCGCCACTTGGTATTCTAGGCAAGAGGCAGTATATGAGTAAACTATTAAAAACCTAAAAGCCAACCCCAGAGTCAAAACCTCAAAATTAAAAATTACCTAGCGTGAATGATCTTGACGCTAGCCTTGCCGGGTTGCGACCAATTGTAAGCCAATGATCCAACGACGCCGCTCGCCCACAATCCTCCTTCATTCAAAATCCACATCAATTACAACATTAAAAACAAATAAAAATCCAAGGAAAAAAATAACACAGTAAAAAAAAAAAAAAACCAGTATTATGAATTACCAACGGTGCGAAGCTTGTGTTGTACAATCCACTCTCTGATGGATGCCAACTTAGAATTGACGCTGGTTGATTCTGCCATCTCTTGAATATTCAACAAGGATGAGGAGATGGAAGAATCTGTATGGGATTCTTTTGAAGTGAAAGAAAGAGAATCGTATATACTTAATTACTTACTAACTAAGAAAAGGCTAATTTATAATTGTGTGATCTTGACTCTCCTTAACCTATATATTATATACCTAGTTAATAATAGTTGTGTGTGTGTTTGTTGCAAAAGAAAGAAGAAGCGAAGTTTGCAAGCTGTGGGCGGGTGGGATTCTTTTAAGGCGGCTGTAGACGTTCAAACGGTATTCTTTTAATCCTTGTTTAGTAACTTTTTAGTTTATGGATTATATATTCTATTTATTTCTACTTGTATATAGTTAGGAATGGTTGGACTTTCATGGATAAAGGATAATGCATGTTACTTGACTAACTACTTTTGTGATCGCGCGTTTGCGGTTTCTTTTTTAATACGAAAAATATTCATTTATTTTGTTAACCTATTTTTCCTATGTTCTTTAATTATACATAAAAAAAAGGGATTTAAGATTTCTCATGTCAAAAATTTTGAACCTTACATGTGGCATAATTTGGTAGGACAATGTGTTAACCAATGATCATTCGGCCTAAAAACTTTCAGAACTTAAAATTTGATGAGGATTGAAATACTGCTACCCAATTTCGACCTTATGTTGAATATGAGGAAAAAATCTCAAGTATTAAGGTGATGATCATGGACTTAATCACTTGTAATTATCTCATAACTTCATCGGAAAGACATGTCGATTTCATTATCTAATAATTTAAGAGTCTAAGATTGAAGATCAAATTTGGCCGTTAGGGCCTAGTTTCAACCTTCGATGAAAGCTACACATTTGATACTCATCAAAAGTTTTGACCCTTCACATAATTTGACCAAAAGTCTTAGCTTAAAGGTTTGGATTTCCAGGGCCGGCTTTGACATGCAATTTTAGATTCTTAGGAGTTTCCACTCTTGGAATTTGAGGTATCTATTTACATCATAATGGAAATCATAACTATTTGTGATGTCTTCATTATATTAAGGTTCGTATTTTTTAATAAGTAGTGGGTTGCAATCTTCAAGTTAATTTTCCTATGTGCACTAAGCAACAAGTCGGGGTTTCGTCCTTAGAATCTGAAGATACAAATATCATTCATCATTGTTGGATATCGTGTGTCACTGTCATCGCTGTAATTAAAAGATGTCTAGTATAATATGTCCAGTATACGAGTATATCATGAAACAAATTCTAACATCGAATCTTAATTGCATTAGTTGTAGCTTTTAGATCCTCGAGCTAAATGATAGCTATTAGGTTTTCGAAAAGATCTCTTTCATGGTGATAGTAAAAAAAAAACTAGGAACCAATGACCCTCAATGTAGAGCCTGTAGTCAAAGATGAAGGGAAACACATAAACCTACGAGGTAGGAGCATGTATCAAAGTCTTATTTCGGATTTTCGTAATGTCTTGAGATCTTTTCTACAAGTTTCGAAAAGTGCATATAAAATATAATCGCTAATAACTTATAAAATACTTGTGTGTTTCGTTTCACTAAAGCAAAAAATTGAAAAATTTCGACATTTTACGTGGAACAAAAAGAATCTTTGATCCATAGGCAGAGGTCGCGTAGGAGGGCAAAGCTCTCCAAAAATAGAAGTTAGAGGAAAGCCTTTGTAGAACTTCATCGTCATCCTTCACAAAAGAAGAGACTTAACGAGGCAGCCTCGAAGGAACGAATATTATACAGAAAAACTAATACGACGCAATTAACACAACCACCCGTAGACATTCACACACCATTATGAGCAAGTAAGAGATATTTAAGCCTCGGTCAATCCAACATTTAACCTGTCAGCAAACTCGCCTACATTTGGGAAGTTATAAGTGATCACGCGTCCATTAAAGGAAGACTTGTTACACACGTCATAAAAGAGAATAGTCTAGACCTATAATAGAGATCCAAAGGTCATTTGTAATCATCTTCACTCAACTCTACCATATATGAGAGCTCTTAAGGTATATCTATTCACTATTATAGTAAAAAATAATTTAATGTTGTGTATTCTTAGTTGTGAACAAGTATCCCACATTGGTAAGAGATAAGAGTTTTGAATACCTTTCCTAGAATTGGACTCCTAAAGAGTTAATTCTAGAATTAGTCATTGTGTTGGACTAGGTCTATTTGTGCTTGATATATAAAATTTATGATAGACACTTGGGCACTTGGGGCACCTTGGGATATTAATAAAGTTCAAGACTTAGCTAGTTATAATAATTTATTTTTCGAATTTTATTTTGTTTTAATTCGAAATAAATTAGTGAAGAGTTGCAACCAATAGTATTTTATTTTCAGATTATGTTATATTTGAAATCTGGAATATTGAAGGGGTGCAAATATATCCTACGGGACACAACCATCGTAAATAAACATGTGTTTATATATAACTATTCGTGTTATATAAATATAATGTTACACATTTTGTTTTTATTCACTTAGCATTTTTCTCCATCTTATATAATTTTCTAAATTACTTGTTGTATCATGAGAATCAGATTTTCTTAATATATAGTGAAAATATTATTATTATGAGAGTGTTTTCAGTTCACGCCCTCAAGTAAATCCACTTATATTAATGTTAACCATAAAAAATAAATATAAGATTAAAAGGAAATATTATTCCTAAAATATAGGAATTAATACACGGACAATACTATCGTCACGAGTACTTCCGATGAGATGTACCCACTCCTAATAAGGAGGCCCCTCGGAGGTTACCACACTATGGTCAATGACCCAAAACAATACAAAGGAACCTCCGAGGACATACCTAAGCGTCCCTTGGAAAGTCAATGATGAATAAAAAAGAGGTATCAACGCGGCATCGGAAAATAAATAAACCCCGATGGATCCGCGCAACTCCGATATCCATCAATGCGCCAAGAGGGACCACAACGGACCCCGAGTCCCATAATCTTGCGAGAATACTTCCTTGCTGAACACTCCTCCGCATAAACTACCCTCGGAGCATTACTCCGAAGACCAAAATCAAGAATAAAGCCATGCCTAAACCACTAGAGCTACTGGAAGACACTCTACGAGGATTTTTAACATAAAGTGCTACTTCACGAAGGACAAATAAAGCCCTCGGAGAACAAGCCAAGCACTCGGAGATCAGGCCCAACCCTCAGAGCACAAGTCAGAGGAGGAAAAAATCCCCCGGAGAATATATACCGAAGCCCATACACCAGAAGGAACCTCTACCCGAGCAGTAACACCACCCGAAGAAGGTCCTAACTGATCCATCAGGTCATTACCAAAATATGGGGCCCCTCGGAAATAACCACATCCTGAAGAAATGGCCCATCGGAGGTCCCTTGAACTATCGAAAGAGGCAAAGATAGGCCTAGTCAACATCTAGTAGATTGAAGATATACCTTATCTTAAACTTTCTATACATGTATTTATATTAGGACACATGTACTTACCAAATACATGCATAGCGACACATGTCCCTAACAAACTCTATATAAAGGGAGGTGATCGAATGAAGAAAGAGAGACTAAGAAACGGACCCATACAACGAAATACTTACAAAATTAAGGAGTAAAGTTCAGTGAATAAAGGAAGGAATATTCTCACATTGTTCTCCTCTATAAAACCATCGTTTTTGAATCACGGGCAGGGCGTTTCGACCCAAAAATAAATCTGTTAAATAGGGAATAATATCCAACCTGTTAACAAAATGGCACCGTCTGTGGGAACGCCCTAATATCTGTCCTCGAGAGAATTCAACAAACGCTGGTTACGATGGATGATCTATTCGAAAGCGAAAGTCTCCAAACTCGCCGCAGCAACCCGGAAGATACTTTATCAAGCTACCAATCAGGTACAAGAGATTTTATTAATATCCCCCGCTCTGTTTATGAAAGGCTTGTAGATGCCACAGCCATACGAGCACAACAAAGAGAGGGAAACTTTAGGAACTGGCCCTCTATCTCTCCCGGACATGGAAATTTTCCTTCGAAAGAAGGTGCACCCCATGCAGAATGGAGCCCTACTCCCGTCCCCTAGCGCCACGAACCCCTACAAGGATCACCAAGGTATGTTAATTATGAAAGAACCCCGAGGATGGGCCAAGGGGGAGAAATTTTCCGCCCCTCGGAATATCATGGAAATAGTGATCATACCCTATGGGGAATGATTGATGGCCTGCACAAAGAATTGAGTGATATTAAGAAAACCATGGCCCCCAAAGAAGATCCCACCTTCAAAACTTCCCATTTTTCGCCTGAAATTGCCTCAACCTCTGTTATTTCGGGGATGCGGCCCGTTAATGTTCCATTGTACACCGGGGAAGCCGATGGAAATGATCCACAAGACCATATCCATCAATATTTGGTCGGAATGGATCTATCCTCCACGCCAGATCATGTCTTATGCCGCGTGTTTCCTGTTACCCTCGGAGGACGAGCCCAAGCTTGGTTTACTCACCTTCCTCCTAGCTCCGTTACGAGCTTTGATCGACTTGCTCATCTGTTTGTACGATAATTTGCTTGCAACCGACGGTATCCCAAATCTGCCACTCATCTCTTTACGGTCAAATAACGAAAAGATGAACCCCTACGAGGGTATATAAAGCGCTTCACGGACGAGGCGTTATTTGTTCCTAACGTCAGCCCAACCATCTTGGTGGACATATTAACTCAGGGGCTTCGAACGGGGGACTTTTTCTGATATCTCATGGGAAATCGTGTCACGGACATGAATGAACTCATGCAAAAAGCAGAAGTCCACATCTTGATGGAAGAAGCGGAAGGTACGAAGAAGCGCATGGAACACGATGACAACGAGCACCTGGAGCGCTCCGAAAGAGAGGCAAAAGTTAAGGATAAAAGCAAAGAAGAAAAACCCACCCAGTGCAAAGACGAGGGTGGTGTGGTCAAATAATTCCTTCGACCCGTATCGTTACCACCGATGACTATTGCTCCCCCGGAAGTACTTAACGTGATGAGAGGCAACAACGAATTGCATTGGCCCCTGCTGGCCAAATTCCCTAATCGAGACAAAAACACGGGTAAGTATTGTAAATACCATAAAACCTATGGGCACACCACCGAGGAATGCACTACCATTAGTAGAGAAGTGCTTCGCCTTTTGGAAGCAGGATATCTGAAGAATTACCTAAAAGAAAATAACCCCGAGGAACCCAAGGCAAATGTATGGAAGAGGTCACGAAGGGAACAAGAAGAAGAAGCGACCCCCAGTCACCGGTCACGAGAGAGGGCCACGGAACACCGCCGGTCCCGGGAGAGGACCTTGGAGCGCAGGCAACCCCGAGAATGGACCGAGGAACGTCGACGGAACTCACGAGAAAGGGCGGCGGGACATCAGAATTTACCCCCTCCACCAGACTTGTACGAAGATAATGCCCCATTGGGACGAACAATTAACATGATCGAGGGAGGAGAGATCTCAATAGCACCCCAGGGTAAGAAGAAGAAATATTTAAAAGAAGCCAGGCGGATAGAACAAGGACCCCCCGTGTGCTCCATTCAAGGAACAAGGCTACCCAGCATCACTTTTGGGTCAGAGGATTTGAAATGTATACTTTACCCCCACAAGGACCCATTAGTAATTACGGCCATTATCCACAGTTTTGCCATCCAGCGGATCCTAATCGACACGGGTAGCTCTGTGGATGTCCTATTCCTTCCTACCTACTTGGCTATGGGATTAAAGAAAGAACAACTGGAAGTAGCGGAGGTTCCCTTAGTAGGTTTCTCAGGAGAAGCTTGCAGCACCCTCGGAACGGTAATCCTTTCGATGTCATGTGGAGAGGGAGCCCTTCAAAGAACGGAACCCACTAAATTTTGGGTAGTGGAGGCCTCGTCACGAATGTACAACGCTATATACAGAAGGCCATCCATCCGAGCTTTCGAAGTGATCCCCTCTACCCTACATCTTAAGGTAAAATTTCCAACCCCTTCAGGTATCGAAAAAGTCCAAGGAAGTCAATCTAAGGCTAGAGAATGCCGTATGAACGCTATTCCCTCGGAAGGGGACAAATTCGCCCTCGGAAACAACAAAAAGCGCAAAGCAGAAGAGGTTCAGGTTCAACCTGTAGAAGAACTAAAGATAGTGGAATTAGTGGAGGGACACCTCGAGAAAGTAATTAAAATGGGCACCAACATGAAACCCGCAATAGAAGCCAGTTGACTTCTATCCTCCAACAACTCCATCATCTCTTTGCATGGGAAGGAGGACCACCCGGGCGAATCAGCGACAAGGTATGTCAACACTTTCTTAATGTGAAACCAGGGGTCAAACCTATCCAGCAAAAAAAGAGAAAGATGGGACCCGAGCGTAATACAATTATTCTTTCGGAGATACAATACCTCCTTAGCCTAAAGCAAATTCGGGAGGTCATATACCCCGAATGGTTGGCTAATGTTGTGTTAGTTCTCAAACACGGCGGAAGATGGCGGATGTGCGTGGATTTCACCAATCTCAATGAAGCTTGCCCGAAAGGTTGTTATCCTTTGCCTAGTATAGATCAACTAGTTGACTCTACTGCTGGATGCGCTCTGCTATCAACCCTAGACGAAGACCAAGGATACAATCAAATCCCGATGGCGGTAGCTGACCAGGACAAAACTAGCTTCATTACAAATTCTGTTATTTGGTAACGCCCTTCGGGCTCAAAAATGCTGGTGCAACTTACCAAAGGCTGGTAAGTCTTATGTTCGCTGGACTTATCAGAAAGTCGGTAGAAGTCTACGTGGACGATACGGTGGTTAAAAGTAATACTGCTGAAGAGCATCCCGAAGACCTGTGGAAGGCATTAGTCATCATGAATAATTTTGGAATGAAGGTTAACCCTAGAAAATGCTCCTTTGGCATCCGAGGAGGGAAGTTCTTAGGGTTTATGGTAACGGAGAAGGGAATAGAAGTAAATCCCGAGAAGGCAGAAACCATTATTGGACTACCCACCCCGAAGACAGTAAAAGATGTTCAAAGGCTGACAGGCAGAATGGCCTCTTTGAGTCGATTTGTTTTTAAGTCGGCAGAAAAAAGGACTTCCCTTTTTTAAGATACTCCGAAATGTTGAGAAATTTCAATGGACCCCCCAGTGCGAAGAGGCCCTCGGAGAGTTGTATGCTGAAACCACCCTTGTTGGTAAAGCCCTTACCTCAAGAAGAACTCTTCCTCTATCTATCTGTCGGAGAAGAAGCCATTAGTGCTGTATTAGTCAAAGAACATGATAGAGAACACGTCAACAAAACTCTCCTTGGGGCAGAAATCAGGTATACCCTGACTGAAAAGCTTGCCTTAACTTTGGTTACTACGACACGTAAACTACGCCCCTATTTTCTCTCCCACCCGATTACCGTGTTAACGAAACATCCCCTAAGGGTGATTCTGAATAAACCCGAGTCCTCGGGAAGATTGATAAAGTGGGCGGTAGAACTCACTGAGTACAATATTTCCTACGCCTCGAGACCCTCCATCAAAGCACAAGTCTTAGCAGACTTTATAATGGAACTAACGGGCATCGGGTCCGAGGAGAAGGAGCCCCTATGGCACGCCTATGTAGACGGATCCTCTATAAGCACACACGGGGGAGTGGGAATAGTATTTGTAAACCAAGATGTGGAAGAGGAGAGACTTCACTTCGCAGTTAGAATTGACTGCCACATTTCCAACAACGAAGCCGAGTACGAAGCCCTTCTCATCGGGATGAGACTCGCAAAAGAAGGTGGAATGAGAAGGATACTTCTCCACAATGACTCTCAGCTAAAGAAGAAAGGATGCAGGATTACCTCCGGGTAGTTCATCAAAGACAAGGATGGTTCGAAGAATGCAAAGTCATCCAAATTCCACGAGGGGAAAACCAGGAAGCAGATGCGTTATCTAAAATGGCCAGTCAAATAGTTGCCGTCCACACCCGAAGAATCACTCTACTCCAGATCAACGAGTCCGAGAAGGCCGAAGGTAAAGACGTAAATGCCTCCATGGATCCCTCTTCCAGTTGGGTGATCCCAATTAAAACCTACTTGCAAGATCCGGAGGGATACTCCACAGACAAGGCCGTACAACGGACAATGTCTAAGAAAACCATTCGATATTTCCTCAAGGATGGGATACTATTCCAAAGGACATAATTCTGCCCCCACACCTGATGCCTGAACGAAGAAGAGGCTCAACTAGCTCTAGCGAAAATTCACGAGGGGTCATGTGAAAGCCATACCAGCGGTGAAAGCATGGTCGGACGCCTGATTCGACAAGGTTATTACTGGCCCACGATGGCAAAAGATAGCAAAACCTATGCCGAAAGGTGTAGACCGTGTCAAGCTTACGCCCCTCGGGTCCATCAGCCCGCAGCCCCGTGGGAACCCCATGTGATCCCTTGGCCGTTCTCCAAGTGGGGCATAGACATAGTGGGCCCACTTATCCCCGATGCTGGTCAAAAGAAATTCCTACTTGTGGCAGTTGACTACTTCACCAAATGGGTGGAGGCGGAACCCCTGGCCCGAATCACGGCGGGCGCCGTCATCAACTTTCTATGGAGAAATATTATGTGTCGATTTGGCATCCTTCAGAACTTGGTAAGTGATAATGGCCTGCAATTCACGAACCAAGAGTTAGAAAAACAGTGTGATCACTGAGAAGTCAAACACCGCTTTGCTTCGATGGGATATCCCAAAGCAAACGGACAAGTAGAAAGAACCAACCGAACTCTCTTAAAGAACATAAAGGCCCGCCTCGACTGGCATAAGGCCAAGCGGGTTGAAGAAACACCTATCATACTGTGGGCCTATCGGACCACTCAAAGTACCGACACGGGTGAAACCCCTTTCAGCCTATCCTACGGGTGCGAAGTAGTCCTGCCCTCGGAAGTTTCCATAGAGAGCTGGCGAGTCCGAGAATATGAAGAAGTCGCCAACAGCTCCAACCTAGCCATGGATCTCCTCGAAGAAAGAAGGGTGCGAACCGCTGTCCGGATTGAAGAGTACAAAACCCGGATGTCACGGTACTACAATGCTAAGGTAAAGCCTCGAACCTTTCAAGTTGGAGATTTAGTGATGAAGCGGATCGGAGCTTCCAAGAATGTAGGCAAGCTTGATCCCCGATGGGAAGGACCCTACAAAATAGCGAGAATTGTGGGACCCGCAACCTATCTTCTCGCCAATTACGAAGGCGCAATACTTCGCAACACTTGGAACTCAATCAATCTTAGGAAGTACTATGCTTAATGTAACGCTACGGTATGCATAAATAAAAAGTTGTTTGCATATAAATGGGTCCCTTACAAAGCAAAAAATGAGGAAATGGTTGCAAAACAAAAGTGACGACTCTACAAGAATGTCATCATAACAACCTAAATCCGAGGATCCATCTAATACAAACAACTAGTACCAAACCTCTAGTACTAAAATCCACGCCCCAAAGGGGTATTGGATACAAAGAGATCAACATTGTCCCTACATAAGCTAAGCATCCTCTATTGGACACTTCCCTTCCCTAACAAGACAGCGATGTTGCTCCTCGGATAAAGAAATCGGATCACATATCAGAACTACCAAATCCTCGAGCACCAAAAAGGAATCCTCTGCAAAGACCCTACGAATGTCAAGTTCTGGAATGACCAAGCCCGAAGGAAACCCTGGCAAAGCCTGAACCACATCTTGGCACAATTGATAGCCTATACAGACCAAATGGCGCATTTCATCCTGAAGGGACTCATAAGGGCTAGATGGACCCACCACTTCCAATATTGCCTGGACTTGAGCCGTCACCAACGCCAATTCATGAATACGAGTGGTCTCCAACAGTCGTTGGTTAGCCACATCTCTCTCCCTCGTGACACACATCAACCGCTCGTCGGAAAACCGTGTCTGGTCTTTCAACGCGCCCATTCTCTTCTCTAAACCCAAGATCCGGGCCTTTTCAAGCACCAACTGGCACTCCAACTCCCAAGACTTATTTCGCTCAGACTGCAATATTTCTCCGGGAACATCTTTAGCGGTCCCCCTTTCGGCAGTCAATCGAGATATCTCTTCGTGGGCCTCAAATAAACTCCTTTCTAGTTCATCCCGACGACGATAAATTAAATCAGGATCAGAAGAGGAATCTCCTCGGGACCCAATGGCGTTCAAAACCATGTAAATCTGCATGAAGACAAATAATTACTACAAAGATGGTAAAAAGGTTAGTTCTAAGTAGAATAAATAAAGATTACTATACCTCGCACAAATCTTTGCAGGCTAAATCCTGAAGGCTCGATAGAGGGAGGATTTTCATCAGCTCACAATCCGGGGCATTCAAAAGACCACTTAAAAAATTCTGACAAAAGTCTGCCACCGAAGAGGACATAGGCGCGGAACTACCCTCTCCGAAGGGTGGTGCCCCCGCGAGAAGGGGATTCCCCTCCAGAGGTGGCCGAACAACACGAGCCGGTTCCTCCCCTAAAGGTGAAAATCCACCCGGAGTAAAAGAAGGAAGGTCCTCCTCTACCATGTTAATTACGCCAGCTCCTACCGAAGGAGAAGAACGCCACACCCGCTGAGGAATTGGGGACTCCCTTCGGAGAAGATCAGTAGTCGGATCTTTCACTTCAGTGGGAGCCCGAGTGTTCACTGGGGGGGATGCGATAGGCAAAACCCGCAAACTCCCCCTCTCCGATGAGGGATTTGTCACCTCTTCAAAACTCTGCTGATCAGGATCATTCTCTTCTGGTAAACTATAATCATCATATGATGTTTGTGTTAAAAACGCCTTGTCAAAAGGTTCAATTGCAAATGCGGCCATCTCTGAACCTGTCACAAAGAACGACATAGTATGAGCCCGAAGAGGAAAAGGATGCGGTGAATAAACAAAGATCCGAAAAAGAACTTACGAAAAAAGAAATTACTGCCAAGCGGCTAAACGGGAAGATTGAACATCTCCACCCCTTCTTGAAGCCGCGCCAAGATCATAGATTTAGGGAATTCCAACAAACCACTTACGTCATAAGTCCCCGAGAATAACCCGGAACGGGACAACCTCTCCCCTTCATGCACCACGGTCTCGGAGTTGGGGGTAACATACCCTAAACCCCATCGGAGAGGTACTTCCCACAATTCAGCCGATTGGCCCTTCGGACAAACAAAAAAGAACCTCCGCCTCCAATCCCCTCTACGGGAGCAAGGGTTGGATACATGAATGAAGGCTTTAATTCTTTCCCGATAGGCCAGGCTAAAGAAAGGAGGACCCCCCGAACAGGGGCGCAAGGAGAAAATAGCCCCCACCCGATGAGGAGTCATAGGGAGGTTCAAGAGCTCACAACAAAGAATATACCCCACCAAATGACGGTAGGAATTCAGAGTTAGCTGGCTAGGACATAGCTGCCAATAGCGAAGGAGAGTTTGAAGAAAAGGGTGAAAAAACCCCGTAGCCCATGACGAACCTGGTCACAATATACTGTTAGATAGCCTGAAGGGGGATCATAAGCCCTCTGATCATAAAACGGTACGATTACATTGTGTTTATTATAATCCATGTTATACTCGGCGAAGAGAGTCATAAGGGATCCCTCATGTTCGTTGCTTGCGGCCGTCCCAACACGACCCCATCCCATTAACTTTGAAGGACTCAAAGGAAGCATCTCAAGGACCGAAGATAGATTCGCAAGGATGTAAGATCCCTGGCTCGTGAATACCTCTCGAATGTGATTCATCCTAAGAGTATTTGTATGAGACAACCGTGAAGTTGCTCCCCTCGAAGAACTACCCAAAATAGCAGCTATGTTATCCTCCAGACTATCCCTCCGAGAGGAAAAGCTATCCGAAGATGCATGACGCACCCCTAGCGACAACGAAGGGGTCCGGACCGAGTTTGGAGTAGCTCTATGAGATGAGACGGATCCTCCTCTCATGAAATTCGGGGGCATCATCTCCTCAAGTAAGTATTTTCTCCTTTCTCACGATTACTTAATTATAGGAGAAGAGGAATCGAAAAACTAGAACTAGCTGCAGTAAAGGTAAAAAGCTAAATTCGTGGAAGAGTTAATGAACTTCTCTTTATGGTGAGTGTAGGTATATTTGCTAAAACATTTAGCTCTTATATATTTCTAGCCCTTTAATTAAACAACTATGCTTAATCCTCCATAATCTAAAGTAAGGGGCACGTGTCAATGAGATGCTCCTACTTAAGGAGGACACATCCTTAATATCACCATGCAGACTGACACCTCCTACTTAGGAGAAGACTTGGTCACCAAGGATTAAAATTTTATCCTTATCTCTCTCAATTAAATACAAATTGGAGATAATTAGAATGTTCGTTAATGATGAGATTAGAACAAGACAGAGAAGGACAAAATTGAACAAAACAAAATAGTTGTTTATTCATTGAACCCGAGAAGCCCTCGGAAAGCTTACAAAAGCCGAAAGACAAACATAAAATGGGAAAATATTCAAAATTTAAAATGTACTAATCTAAAAAAGAGATAATTCTACACTAAACTCCTGCACTCGGAGGAGGCAGGGGCGGAGTAGCGAAAGTTCCTTCGGACAAGGAGGCACTCAGGCGCTGCTGGGCAAGTGGAGATAAAACTCCTCCAGAACCACTCGGCCTAGGACTCTGGCCGCTCGCAGATCCCATCGGAGATGGCAATGGCAAAACATGAGGAGAGGACGAGCTGTTGTACCTCTCGTACAGACCCTGCACCTGAGCGGCAGATGGCTTCTTTGGCCTACTGATCTTGAACATTTCCTGAACATTTACATCCGGCCGCACTACCGAACGCACTAGCTTCACACACTCCATGTAACCCCAGAGCATATGGCCAATAGAGAGCTTCTGACGCTGTCGGGCGAAGGCGTCTGAATACTTTGCCGCTACTTCCCTCTCGGTAAGCCGAGTCGCCGAGTCTAATTTAGCGTTCAACTCTTCAACTGAAACTGCCACGACCAGCTTTTCCTTGAAGACTTACTCACGACCCTGAGAAAGTGTCAGTTGCTCTCGGACAAGCCCCTCCATCCGCTGAGCTTCTATTTTTTCCTCCTCTAGCGCTCGGATCCTTGCCTCAAGAATGTCCTCAGCAGCCTGCCTCTCCTTAACAAGTGCAGCAATTTTTGCCTCAAAATTCCGCTCGGAAGAACTTGCCTCTTTTTTGAGCGCCGCAATTCGGGTCTTAGCCTCTCTCTCCGAGTCGGTCATCTTCTCCAACTCGTACTTCAAGCACTCGATCAGCTTGCCACGAGTGGCTATCTCTGTCAAATCCATCCCGTGCTGAAGATCGTATTGGGCAATCGAAGTGCTAAGCTCCCCGATCTTTTCCAAATCCTGCCTCTTCTGACCATCCAACGCGGCCACCAACTCTTGAAGGGAGCGCACATCCTCTTTTTTATAGCCCTCATCGAGAGCGGAAGTAGCCTCCTGCGCCTTCCCAACCTACGATACGAAAATGAGAAGAAAAATGAGACTTGAGACAAAGCTACGAGCAGGAAAGAATGAGCATAAGAGAAAGGGACAAGAAGCTTACCATAATAGCCATCCAATTGAGAGAGGCCTGCATAAAGTGGAAGCCATCGGAAGCCGAGGCGCTAGAGGAGGCAAAAAATCGAAGGACCTTCTGGAAGGCATCCTCCACTTTTTTTCACCAGAGGGAGATCCTCCAAGCGAGTAAGAGGCAAAGGCGGTTGGAAAGTGACCCCCCTCGGGGATAGCGTCACCCCCTGTGGAGAAGTAACTCTGGCCGGAGAAACTCTGTCGGCCTCCGTGAAAATGGCCTGTCGACCCCTAGCCGCTACGGAAGTACCTGCTCCCCCAACGAGCGAGTCAAAGAGCAGCAAGGTGTTGTCTGGTGACAACTGCCCCCCGGATGGAGCTTCAGGCACTTTATCAACACCCTCGGAACCACCTAGATCCCCCTCCGGGCGGGCTGGAAGAAATTGAGCCCATAAAGCCTCATCTGCTAAAGTTGCGCCAGTTTAAACCGGTATAAAATTTACTAGCCAAAAAGCAATAAAGCAAGTAAGAAAGAAGGACGACTAAAATACCTGATAAAGAGGCATCATCACCAACACTAGGAACGTCCTTCAACTCCTCATCCGCCGTCATCAGGGCCTTTCCTTTATCTTTTATACCTACTTGGAAAATAACCGTCACTGCCGAAGTACAAAAGCAGAATTGAAGGAGTTTAAGAGAAAGAAGAGCGAGCACAACTTACCAAAGGGAGTGCGCTCAGAAATCAAATCGTCCGAGGGCTCATGGGCAATCGGAGGCCTTGGCGAACAAATCGGAGAAGATTCTCAGGAGGATATCATCACCACCTCAGAAATCTCTGGCTCCAAATTTTCCCCACCCACCATCGGAGAGAGGGCTTCTTCGGAAGCCCTCGGGGAACTTCCCTCGTGAGACCCGGGGGCCGGTACCACGACCAAGGCGGTATAAGAATCCATCTGACGTAGCGGGATAGCATTTCATATTATCCCCGCATCATCAATGTACAAATGTACGTGGTCCTCGCGTGCACCTTCCATCTCCGAGCCCATGTCCGTGCCCTCGGGAGCATCAACCTCCTCCTAAGGGTCGGAATGGCCGCTTGGCGAGTGGACTGAAGAAACGGAAGCCACGGCCGGCCTCCTCCATCCGCTCAGAGCAGCCTCCGTGGGGGCCTGATGGCGAATAATAGTTCTCCAAGACTTCTTCTACACCACGCAAAAACCAGCAAATACAGTTATAATCTACTTTTGCACTAAAGATAGACATAAAGAGCCTGAAAGCGGAAATAAGATACTTACTAAAAATGACCAAGGCCTCGGAGGATATGGGCAACGGCTTTTTTACCGCGTCATCGATAAACACCACATGATAAAGCCCAGACGTTTCGAACAGCATCAAAAAATCGTCCGACTCCATCAGCAGTTGCTGTGAGATCACTGGGGAAAGGACCATATCTTGATCCATGATACGCACCGGAGCCATCCCTTCTTTCCAGTCGAAAGGCATGTCCCACGTACCTTCAACAAGCTGTACGAAGAAGAATTTGTTCTTCCAGACACTATGATAGCTGATTGACCCATCCAGTATCCTCTTCGTGGAGTGTTTGGCGTTGTCTCGATGACGAACGTGATAGAATGGAAACCCCCCGGGTGAAATCACCGCGTCAAAAATGGAAAAGAAGTGGTCCACCCCACATTCCAATCCTTTCACCTGACACCAGAAGACGTAGATGCAGAGAGCCGCAAACCCATTCAGAACCATCTGACTCGGACTAATGTTGCACGCCTTGAACACCTCGCAGAAGAAGGGCGGCATAAATGAGCGCCACCCATACTTCACCTGAGCAAAGTAGACAGTGAGCATACCCGGGGGGGAGGGGGTGGCACGCCCTCTGATCCTCTGTAGGGATCTGAAAAGTCATATTCTTAAAAAAAGACCTCGTGGAGGTAAATAAATCGAGCACCTGCTCACGGGTAGCCGTACTCGGGATTTTCTCAATTTTTGCTAAATCACGAGTAGGAGCCTTCTTTGGCTTGGAAACCCTAGCTTTTTTAGCGGAGGCGGCACTACTCCCCTCGGCCGTGGCAGAAGTATCACCCTTTCGCTTACGGGTAATTATCCCAGTTGGAACGCTCTCCACGCCGGCCTGAATAGCAGCAGCAACAGCTCCAGAGGTGGTGGAAGTGGCGATCGGGTCAGTGTTAGCAGAGGAAGCCATATAAGCAAAAGTGAAAAAGAAAGTGCGTTTCCAAGAAGAGAAAGAACGGAAGTGCAAAAGAAAAAAGGGAAAGTTTGCGAGGAGAGAAAGGAGAACTTTGCTCTGAGAAAGATTGCAGAAAATTTGAAGATGAATAGTAAAAAAAAGGAAGACGCAATCGCTACTATTTATAAGCAACGGACTGATATGTGCCCCGCATCTCGCGCCCCACGCCGCCCACTCAGACGACACGTGCCCCCTCACGCGCTAGCCGTTGAGAAGATAAACGGACGGATGAATAAAGGCGGCATTAATGAATCCAACGGCTAAAAAAGAGCCGTTGCAACAGAGCCGTTATCGGAGCCGTTACTCCCCAAGGGCAAAAAGGTAATTTCCTTACAACTATTTTAAACATATATTTATATATAAAATACCCCCTGGAAGTTAAAGAAAGAACCGGAAAATTTCCCCTCCCCTCGAAAAAATTGTCAAAAGATGAGAATGACGGAGGATAAAATAAAGAAAAGCCCCTTGCCTCACAGAGGCCACGGATTAAATTTTCCCTCGCCTCTACGATGGCGATCGAAATTTGGGGGGACTAGTGTTAACCATAAAAAATAAATATAAGATTGAAAGGAAATATTATTCCTAAAATATAGGAATTAATACACGGACAATACTATCGTCACGAGTACTTCCGATGAGATGTACCCACTCCTAATAAGGAGGCCCCTCGGAGGTTACCGCACTATGGTCAATGACCCAAAACAATACAAAGGAACCTCCGAGGAGATACCTAAGCGTCCCTTGGAAAGTCAATGATGGATAAAAAAGAGATATCAACGTGGCATCGGAAAAAGAGTAAACCCCGATGGATCCGCGCAACTCCGATATCCATCAATGCGCCAAGAGGGACCACAACGGACCCCGAGTCCCATAATCTTGCGAGAATACTTCCTTGCTGAACACTCCTCCGCATAAACTACCCTCGGAGCATTACTCTGAAGACCAAAATCAAGAATAAAGCCATGCCTAAACCACTAGAGCTACTGGAAGACACTCTACGAGGATTTTTAACATAAAAGTGCTACTTCACGAAGGACAAATAAAGCCCTCGGAGAACAAGCCAAGCACTCGGAGATCAGGCCCAACCCTCAGAGCACAAGTCAGAGGAGGAAAAAATCCCCCGGAGAATATATACCAAAGCCCATACACCAGAAGGAACCCCTACCCGAGCAGTAACACCACCCAAAGAAGGCCCTAACTGATCCATCAGGTCACTACCAAAATATGGGGCCCCTCGGAAATAACCACATCCTGAAGAAATAGCCCCTTGGAGGTCCCTTGAACTATCGGAAGAGGCAAAGATAGGCCTAGTCAGCATCTAGTAGATTGAAGATATACATTATCTTAAACTTTCTATACCTGTATTTATATTAGGACACCTGTACTTACCAAATACATGCATAGCGACACCTGTCTCTAACAAACTCTGTATAAAGGGAGGTGATCGAATGAAGAAAGAGAGACCAAGAAACGGACCCATACAACGATATACTTACAAAATTAAGAAGTAAAGTTCAGTGAATAAAGGAAGGAATATTCTCACATTGTTCTCCTCTATAAAACCATCGTTTATGAATCACGGGCAGGGCGTTCCGACCCAAAAATAAATTCGTTAAATAGGAAATAATAGCCAACCTGTTAACAATTATGTATACTATTTTTTCTGTATTCCCAATTCTTAACATTTAAACCCCCTTGTAATCAAACCTTCAGCCTTTATACGAGGACGTTTCTCTAGACCATAGAAATATGTTATTAATTCCCTATATATTCTTAATCATTCCTTGCGCTTTTTGGATCATCACATAATATTTAATGCCTTCCAACAACCATATAAAACAACAAGATAGCAAGCTCGAAGTTTCTGTTAAAAGACCTCACAATGCTTAAAAGCGATGAAATTAAACTAAAGATAGCGTAAATACATCTTTATTATGGTTTATGAAGTCCTTAAGAATTTTAAAATCGTGTATCATGACATTTACTAACACAAAAAAGAATTTTATGCGCAACTTTGTACTAAATAATAAAGAAAAACTAATTTCTATACTTTATAGAATTGATTATGATTTATATGAATGTCAATGTACTCCGGTAGGTACATAAGTTAGAAACATCATACTTTTTCAGGATTTGAAAATATTTTCCCTAATTTTCATATTTAAACAAAAACTGTATAAATAGAAAAATCAGAACAAAAAAAAGAGTTTCTACTCTTGAATATTACTTCTAACTTTAGATTTAACATCTTATCAAAAACTTAATTTTTAAAAATGGCACAAATTTCGTCAAAACATGACCACTGTAGCCCCCACCCACATGAGAGTAAGTAAGATGTGATGACCTCATGCTCTACGAACTAGCTACATTTATCATGTTAGTTGACATGTCAACGAGACAGCCTAGTGCCATCATCAACATACAACACTGTTCATCGTCTTTTTCCTCAACAAACCTAATGTTCACCTCATATTTAAATGGTCTAGTCTTTCAATTATTAGCCAAAGTTTATGCTTTATAAAGTTGAAAAGCTCTCGACGAGCTCTATTCATAGTTATAACTTTTGCAGCGAAAAATTTAACACTAAAATGGCAATCATTCAAAAACATTTATGGAATAATTATAACAACTCGTCTAGCACTTTTGCGCATATGTTTGACATGACAGGTACGTTAAATCATGCTTAAACATTAGAAAAGAAACCCTAATACTCAAAGACCAATATAAGAAATACTAACCCTGAATCTAGACGAAATAGGTTTCATGAGTGTCCATGGATGTGATTAAATATAATTTATCTTCATTGAGTTTTGCATCATCTTCATGCTCTAAAATGATTAGAATCCAACACAAATGAAAAAAATTTATACTACTTACAACTTTTGAATCCAAACTAAATGGGTCACTTGCTAAATGGCTAAATAAATTAGATAATGCATTATAAGTGTAAAATATTTCAATTTAAGACTTCAACAATTGACTTCCAACCATCTCCAACATAATCCAATTCAGCATTTTGAATTAAATAAAAAGCACCAACATGCCTCGTGTGCCGTTCTACTTTTAATATTTACGAAGTTAGAGCAAGTTTTTGTGTTGCAATTGCAAGAGTTTCAGCATACCATTGCAGTGTTCTTCTTTGTTTTCCCTAATTTACAATATACTGTTTATATTCATGTGGGGTGTAGTTTAGAGAGTGGTAAAAGTGTAAAGGCACTGTGGGGGTCGTTCGGGGTGAGTGAAAATTATGTAGTTGTACAAAGTTTTTACATATTGTATTTTACTCGAGTCGTCGTGGTTTTATCTCTGGATTTGGAGTTTCCACGTTAAATCCTTGTGTTTTACTATCGTTAATGTTTTATTTGTGTTGCTTTGTATTTACCTCATGGGAAAATCCTAAAGGCGGTATTTGAGGCAGTTCAAATACCCAACAGTGGTATCAGAGCCCGGGTTTTGCTGGAGGTGGATCGTGGTGTGAGCAGTGTGACTGTGAATATGTACTGTAAAATGCAGTTTTGTCAAAGGTAATTGGTAATTAAGCGGGACCATTATGACCCCACCAATTACTTGAGAACCTTGAAACCCTGTCAGGAAAGACGAGCTATCTCTTTTCGGAGGTTTAGCTTGTACTATTTTGATCTATTGGAAATTCACCAACTCACAGGGGCAATGTTGAAAGCAGGGGTGCGAATATGGTAAAGTTTGACGAGAAGTAGCTTGACGGGAAAATCAGTTGTGACTTGTGGCAAGTCGGGGAGACGTTGATTTGGTCATATTACACAAGATTCTAATGGTGGAGTTATCGCTATACTTAGTGGTGTTACTATCACGATGAATACGGTTGCTAGCGGAGTGGTGTAGACACTAGGACCAAGGAAAACAAAATTGTCGGGGATAAGGAGTCGATGTGGCGAGTGGCTCTTAGTCAAACACTGGTGAAACTAACAATGTCTACTTGCGTGACGTGTTATAAGTGGCGTTACGTTCTGATGGCATGAGACTATAAAGTTGCCATTAGACAAGGCGTTGGTGTTAGTGGTTCTAGTTTACACACGGGCATGACTTGGCGTAAATGCAAAGTGTGATTGATGTCAATGACTCATGACTCATGACTCTCATGAAAGCCAAGTTGGGAGTTGCACTATACTTATCAATAGGGTTTATTTTCGACATTAGGTCGATTGTGCTTTTATGGTGGAGCATGGTACTTCTGACTTGAAGTATGACTACGTTACAATGATAGCGGAAGCTATGAAGATCTTCTTAGTGGGCGTGGAGTTGGAGGAAGGATGTTTTTGAAGATCTGATTGAGTCAAGAATCAAATATTCAATGTGAAGATTGTTGGCAAGTGCAACCACATGCATTTAATATGACATACGGTGCATGGTTGGACATCTTCAAGTTGATGAACTACATGTGCAAATCATCAATGCCACATGGTTTTAGAACCTTGCAAATGCCTATAAATAGGGTTGCATTTGCAGTGTTTCAGCATCCTATTCCAATTTTCTTTTTCATTCTTCCTTATTTACTTTGTAGTATTTATGTACTTGTGGGGTGTAGTTTAAGGAGTGGTAAAAGTGTAAAGGCACTGTGGGGGTCGTTCGGGGTGAGTGAAAATTATGTAGTTGTACAAATTTTCTACATAGTGGATTTTACTTGGGTCCCCATGTTTTTTTCTCCGATTTTAGAGTTTCCACATTAAATCCTTGTGTTGTTACTATCGTCAATGTTTTATTCGTGTTGCTTCGTATTTACCTTATAGGCAAATCCTAGAGGCGGTATTTGAAGCGGTTAAAATATCCAACAATTTTTTTATGTTACTCCAGTTTGTATTAGATTTATTGTTAAACATACACTGATTAAGAAATAAAGAATCGTATATTTCTCCTTTGTTTTTTTGGTTATAAACTTAAAATCTACTGATTAGCATGTGTACCATATTTTTATGGTCTGAATCTCAAAATTTTCCAGTTAAAATTAGCCATTGTGAGGAAAGAACTTGTTAATATTGAGCCGATATAGTTAAGGTAAGTAGTGATTTGAGGCTTCTATGTAAAAGGATGTGAGCTATATTTGAGGATTGAAAAATTACAAAGACACCCCTGAAACTAACTCCCTCTAAAATTGACAAAGAATTTGATAGATAACTGATAACTCATTGCACCCTTCATCAAATCTAGGGGTGGGTTCGGGTCAGGTTTTTCTGGGTTCCGGGTAATCCAGGTAGGGTCCCGGCATGTTCGGTTACCGGATAATGCTACCCGAATCCCAGAAACAGAATAAGGTACCCGATTTCATTCGGGTACCAATTGGTTCGGGTACCCAATTTCATTCTAGTTTTTTTTTTTTTCACAAAACCCCCTGCTTTCCCCTGTTTCCCTTATTCGAACACCCCTGCTTTCAAATTTTTTTTTTATTTCAGCATGGTTCCAAACAACAATCAACAATTCAAAAAAAAAAACTCCCATTCATAGCCAAAGTTAGGCATCAATTCCAAAGAAATTATACATAAACACAACACAAGAGAATGTCGTAAAATCATCAATTACACAAAAACTAACAATTATGTCTGAAACACATCAACTAAAACTAACAATGACGTCAACGCAACAAACTAATAAACCACACATTAAATACGAAGTTTAGAAGCAATTAAGCAACCATTCGCCAAAATAAAACACCAGATCCACAATACCGAATTAGTTCAACTAAATAAGCATCGACCCTCATTCATTTCTCCTCATCATTCATTCATCAAGAGCGGAAGCATCTTGGACCATGGCACTCAACTCTACAAGACAAAGTGACAAACCAACAAGTTTTTATTAGCATTAAGCAATAAGCCAAATCAATACCATTTTTCTACAAATTTAGTTATTCGAATAAAAGACTAAAACATCTTTACCTTCATCCCATTGCTCCACCTCGTACAAGTTTTCCTCCACGGATATAGGCACATAATCTTCGCGAAGCCAGCCTTGAGCACAAATGAGTGCTTGTACCATCTTAGCAGACAAGAACTCTTGAATGCGTCTAGAACACGCCCTCATGTACTAAACGCTGCCTTAGAAGCTACTGTAGACACCAGAATCACTATAATGTCACGAGCCATCTTAGAAAGGATTGGAAATAGATGGCATTCTACTATCCACCAATTCAAAACATCAAAATCGTCTGTGTCATTCAAAGCCTCCTCCGTCAAATATCTTTCAAGCTCAGACTTCACTTGTGAGCTTCTTTGGGCCAGCATTTGCCTAAAACCATCATGCACCTCACCACATGAATTATTCTGACTCGCCATCGAAGATGAGCTATCAAAACGTGAGTCAGAAATGCCAACCACAGGAGTAGAACCACTGTAAACTCGTTTGTACTCATCAAATAAATCTTGGAACCCATTACGAGTTCCACTTAGCAAATCAATGACCTTTTTTGGAGGTGGCTTTGTAAGATCTTCGGAATACATCCTCTCCAATGAGTACTCCAAGTAAATCCATTTGTAACGTAGATCAAGAAGCACGACATAATACAACATCTTATTCATTTTCATTGTATCCCCCCAATACTTAGCAAACTTTTCTTTCATTGACCTACCCATGATAATCAATTGATCCGCCGGATCCCCTTGGAGTACTTGTCAATAAGTGTATGGATTGCACATATCTCCTTGAAAACGGTGTTTGCTATAACGTACAAGGATTCTGAAACACGGTTAGTCAATTTAAAGAAAGGCTTCAGAAAAGTCATGAAGCACTTTGCCCTTTCCCAATCAACCGAACATGGAACTCCTTCTTCAATCACCATATATTCAGTGTCCATATACTTGTACGCCTCAAAAATCCCCCCTAAGAGATATAGCCATCTCCAACATCAAGTAAGTGGAGTTCCACCTTGTGGGAACGTCTAAGCATACCAACCGCGTACTTTCAAGTCCTTGTCGCTCCACACAAGTTTTAAACTTCTTAAGCCTCGCTGGTGAACCTCTAACATGCTTTATGGCACCTCTTATACGAGATATACATGAAACCTCATCATTACCTTTCAAATCATTTTGCACTATAAGGTTGATGATATGTGCAACACACCTCACGTGCACGTACTCCCCCTCTAGCATGGTTCCGTTTCTCCTAGCGGTATATCTATCTTTTAAATACTTCACAGCCCAATCATTGGACGAAGCATTATCCATGGTAACCGTATTCAACTTGTTTATGCCCCAATCAATCAAGCACTTCTCCATGTCGACGCCTATATCCGTACCTTTATGACTAGTAATGGTACAAAAGTTAATGATTCTTTTGTTCAAGCACCAATCATTGTCAATAAAGTGAACGGTGACTACTATATAGTTGGCCCTCTGAATCAACGTCCATGTATCGGTAGTAATGCAAACCCTTATTGACCTTTTCCCCCTCGTGATGAAATGGCACAAAATGGTCCCAAATTCAAGACCTCTTCCCAATCTTTTTCCTCCTCTTAAGCCTCTCCTTTTCATCGGGATTCCATGTATTAATGTTAGAATCACTAACACTAACTCTATCACCGCTTTCGTCGCTTTCATCAGGCTCGCTATCTGAAAGGCTAACATCTTGAGGTGCGGTTGGTTGATAAGATCTCACCTCTTCGTCATTGATAGATATTGATGCATTCAGATTCCTTCTCTTCGTATTCTCCTTTAAAACCTCCTTCATTGGCCGCTTGCATTTGGCTTTGGTACTCAACCTCTTACCTTCATTTCCTTTCGACACTTGTTTCCCTTTTCATTTTGTACCCATTACTAACTTTCCCTTTGAAACCATGACCTATTAATACATAGTACAACCTCATTAGCATTTCGCATAACAAGTCAAAGTGATTAATTCAAGTCATTGAGTTCATTGGCGTTTAACATTCAATCCAAGTATCCAACAACAATTCATGAATTAAAACATACCAAGATTGAACACCAAATCCATCATTACCCATTCATGAATTTAAAAAAACACCAATTCATGACCAATTCACAAATTTATGTTACCAATTCATGACCAATTCACAAAGCAACACAACACCAACTAATGACATATTAACAAAGCAACATAACACTACCAAAGTACTAATTTCAAAAGGCCAACAACACAACAAGGTAATTTACAAATTGAGCATAAACCCTAACTGCACAAAAGAATCAAAATTGAAATTCATCCTCACGGAATTGAGTAATTGACGTGCGAGTGCAGTGGAATATAGTTTATTAACTTCAAATTACAATGTATAACTAAAACCCCCAATTAATTTAAAAAAGAATCACAAGCCCTAACCTCAAAAATTGGGTTGCGCGACAGAAGGCATTGAGCTGTGCTCGGCGTCGCGTCGGCGTCTCGTCAGTGTCGCGCCAATGTCTCATCGGTCGCGGCGGAATGAGACAGGGCGTGAGTGAGTTTGAGAGTTGAGGCAGAGAGTGTTTTGATTTTAAGAGTTGTGAGACAGTGAGTGTTTTCACTTTTGAGAGTGAATGAGGGAGAAAAAAAACTAAGGCAAAAAAACTAAGTAGGAAACATTTTTACTTAAGAAAAATGTGAAAAAAAAATATACCCATATCATATAAATAATTCGGGTTTGTGGTACCCTACCCGGGAAAAAAACACAACCCAAACCCTACCCGGTTTCTTGGAATGCGGGTTGTGGTATCCGATTTATGGGTTCGGTTCGGGTTTTTTACCCAAATTTTGGGTAAAAACTGGGTAGGGTCGGTTAGGGTACCCGAATTTTGGTTCCAATGACCCACCACTAATAAAATCTCATAATCTTATATAACATAAACTACCAAAGCTGTGTATACTCTTGTTACATTAATTTAGCTGATTCAAATCGTTTCTAGTCACAAAAACGGATTACTTCTATTTTTGTCATTTACGAAGAAAAAAAGGGACCATCCCAGCAGCAACCCTAATCACCATGAACAACCAATTCGATATCCTCGTCCAATTTAAAGGTACTTGTCACAAGATTCAGTTCCTCTGCGGCATCATCCTCTTCATTGTCAATCAGGAAATATGGATTGCATGCCTCGAGCCTGAACTTGTATCCCGTGAAAACATAGAATGCCAGTGTAGCAAACTCCCCAGCCACGACGATAGTCCAAAAATACTTATAAGAAGTGGTAGTCTCCAGCCAAAAAACCACATCAATTGAAAAAAGACATATAGCACACCACCACAAAGATGTAATGCAAAAACAACATCAACTTCTTCCGGTTCAGCGCATCCTTCCCATGTGTCTTGGCCTCGTCTTCAAGTTTCCCAGTCGAGAATGCTAGTTGGATCATAACAACGAGCCAACAAACCAAAGTAACAAGCGACACCACCATCTTCCATGTGAGCCAACCCCAAGTAAAATGCTCCGTCTCATCCAACACGACCTAAGCCACATTAGCAACAACCTGAAGCGGGATCACAATCATCAATGCTTTCTTGCCCATGCCTTGCAAACATGTTTTCAAAAACGACCAGCTCGACCCAATCAACGCGATCAACGTAAACAGAGTAATCCCCTTTACGAAACTAAAGACGTAAAACAGCACATCCCAACCATGGGGGGACATACGACTTATCCTCCGCCTGGCACAACAAATTGAGCATTTTCAACGCCACCACAATCAATATTAAGAAAGGAATCCGCAATATATTTGACTTCTTTTTACGCAAAACGGTTATCCAAACACCAACCAACGCACAGTGAACCAACGCACAGTGAACCAACGCTACACGAGAGGCAAAACAGTTGTACCTTCTTTCTTGTTGTTTCTTGCTCAAATATTTGTTGGCAACTACCCCAATATTTAATTTATGGGGTAGTGGGATGGCAATTCGGTGGACAGTGATGGCCATGTGACCATGTTGGCCAAGTTGAAGAATGGGTTGGCATTCAACTGCCAACCATTTCCTAATAAAGATCCGAATTCTTTTTAGGAATTCTTGTGAAAGTTTGCCTATAAATAGGCATGTTGTCTCACAAGGTTTTCCATCCCAAAATTCTAAGTGATTTCTTTAGCATATAATTTTCTTCTTTCCTCTTGTAATATTTCTATACTTGTACGAATTTTATTCGGGGAGTGTTGCAGTATAAAGGCTCTATGGGGATCGGTTGGGTTGAGCTAGAAATTGTGTAGATGTAACAATTTTCTACATAGTGTATTTTTGTTCGGGCTCCGTGGTTTTTCTCCGGTTTTGGAGTTTCCACGTAAAATTCTTGTGTTATTACGATCGTCATATTCTATTCGTATTTGCTTCGTATATCCACGATGGGCAAATCCTAGGGACGCGTATTTGTCGACTCAAATACCTAACAAGTGGTATCAGAGCACGGGTACTGCCGGAGGCGGAGCTTTTATTGGGGTGGAGTTCTGGTGTGATAGTAGTGTGAATACGCGCTGATAAAGGCGGTTCTGTCAAAGGTAATTGGTTATAAAGCGGGACCGCGGTGACCCTACCAATTACCTAGGAACCTTGAAACCCTGTCTGAAAGACGAGCCATCTCTTTTCGGGGGTTTACTTTGTGCTATTCCGATCTACTTGAAATTCACCAAGCCTCATCGATGCAATGTCAGGGAGCAAGGGTACAAATATGGTCAGATTTGACGTTGAAAAATTTGACGGGAAAATCAACTTTGGCTTGTGGCAAGTTCAAGTCAGGGATTTGTTGATTCAGTCAAGGTTACACAAGGCTTTAAGGGGGAGGGTTGTTGCTAGATCTAGCGTCAGTACTAGTACAACTTCTGAGGCAGCTGGTATAAAAGCTATGGTGGACGATGATGATTGGGAAGATCTAGATTTGCGAGCTGCGAGCGCAATTCGTCTGTGCCTGGCCAAAAACATTCTTGCGAATGTGCATGGGGTTTCTTCGGCAAAAGGACTCTGGAAAAAATTAGAGGAGTTGTACCAGGCCAAGGGCATGTCAAATCGCGTGTACCTGAAGGAGCAGTTTCATACACTGCGAATGGCAGAGGGTGCGAGTATTTCAGATCATCAGAGTGTGCTGAACTGAATCGTTGCTGAGCTTGAATCCATTGGAGTTGCAATTAATGAGGAGGATCAAGCTTTGATACTCATCTGGTCTTTTCCAAGTTCGGACGAACACATGAAACCGATATTGATTCATGGGAAAGAGAAAATCAATCTCTCTGAAGTTACGGGCAAGCTTATGTCTGAAGAGAGGAGGCTTAGCGGGGGTAACGGTTCACATGTAAATAATGCATTGGTGGCTTACGATTGCAGGAAGACAAACTCTAGGAGGAAAGTGTGTTGGCGGTGTGGACAATCTGGCCACGTTAGAAAAAATTGTCCAACAAGGGGAGCCGGTTCGGCAAATGGCTCCGAGACATCAAAGGGAAACACTGGAGGAGATATTAACATTGCTTATTGCAGTGACTCTGAAGTTCTGTAAGCGGCATGCTCGTCCTGATGGCATGAGACCCTAAAAGTTGTCATGAGACAGGACGTTAATGTTAGTGGGTTTAGTGTGCACACATGCATTGCTTTTGGCGTTAATGCAAGGTGTGGTATAATCATGTCGGCGGGCTGATGACTTCCGGAGGAGCCAAAAGGGGAAGTTGCACCATCCTATCAGCAGGTTAATGTTTGACATGGGCCGAAAAGGGAAATTCTCGAAATTTGTTTATTCTGAGTGGTTATGCTTTATGGTGGAGCATGGTACTTCTAAAAGTACGACTGCAGTTGTAGTGATAGCGAGAGCTATGGAGATCTTCTAAGGCGGAGTGGGTATGCGATTGTCCAAGCCCGGAATGAAGATGATTTTGAAGACGTGATTATACAGTCAGTGAAAATCACATCTTCAAGGTGGAGATTGTTGGCAACTACCCCAATATTTAATTTATGGGGTAGCGGGATGGCTATTCGGTGGACAGTGATGGCCATGTTGGCCAAGTTGAAGAATGGGTTGGCATTCAACTATCAACCATTTCCTAATAAAGATACGAATTCGTTATAAGGAATTCTTGTGAAAGTTTGCCTATAAATAGGCATGTTGTCTCACAAGGTTTTCCATCCCAAAATTCAGAGTGCTTTCTTTAGCATATAATTTCCTTCTTTCCTCTTGTAATATTTCTATATTTGTGCAAGGTCTATTCGGGGAGTGTTGCAGTATAAAGGCTCTGTGGGGATCGGTTGTGTTGAGCGAGAAATTGTGTAGTTGTAACAATTTTCTACATAGTGTATTTTCGTTCGGACCTCGTGATTTTTCTCCCTTTTTGGAGTTTCCATGTAAAATCCTTGTGTTATTACGATCGTCATATTCTATTCGTATTTGCTTTGTATATCCATGATAGGCAAATCATGTGAACGCTTATTTGTCGACTCAAATACCTAACAATATTCACAATATTACAAAGGAACAAATAAAGTTTTATTCTATAAATTAGCATAAAATAGATCATTGTTTCTCTATCGAGTTAATCACGAAATAAAATAGAGAAACGGCGGCGGATTCGGAGTAGAGGAAGTTGAATTAAGCGGTGGCTGAGGAGGAGGAGGATGAGGGGAGGTTATCGAAGGTGAACACGTTTTGTACGGATTTGGCCTCACGTGGTGTGTGTCCTACTTGTTGAGATAGCAGAGGAAGTATCCGACCCTGGAAAGTGTTGGCAACATGGAAAGTGCTGACGTGTTGCCGGAGAGGGAGAGATTGGCGATGTTGAGCTCTAATTGGCCGCGGTTGGTGAAAGCGAACTGATCCAAGGCGATGAGAGTACGACCATCATGTCGGTGTCGGAGTTCGTGGTGGCGGAGAGGAGTGTCAGGGAAAAGAGCGGGAACGACATTGATGATGAATTATGTTTTCTTCTTTTTATCAAAAGCGCTAATAAAATATAGTTGTAGCGATTTTACTTTCTATATTACTACTAAATCGGGTAAGGTTTCCTTAATTAATAGTTTTTTTAATTATGGCAACTCAATCTCATCATTACTTAACTTTTTCGACACCTCTCATGTTCTTTCTTTCAAAGATTTGATTTTGTTTCATTTTAAATGTATGTAATTTAAGAATGTTTTAAGTTTTTAAAGAAATCCACGAATATTGAATACTTCCCAAATTTCAGTACCCAGTTTAACAAAAGAAGGTGCAAAGTGCAGAATGACGCCTTTTGTCCCAAAGAATTATAAGAAACAAAATACAAACTGCGAAAGAAAAGAATGGAGACCCAAACTAAAAGGAAGCATTGTTTCTTCATGAGAACACTTCAGATTCTCCAACACTTTCTCATCGAACCGTGTTTTATTTTAGAACGTTATAGTAATTTTATTTGAATATTACTGATTGCTAGGGGAGGGATCCAATTATTAGTAAGCAAATAATAAAATTAGTAAATAACTCCTATTTGCTAAGGCAAACCAGAAGCAAAGTTCAATAACCTTTCTATTGGACCTAATAAGTAATAACCCAAAGCACTCACTCAACATGATAATGATTGTGTCCCTGATCTTAGTTAGCACCTTGCTCCAAACCTGTTACTTTAAAATTCAAACTTTGCCAGAAACTGAGCACGACTGGCACATCGTTTAAATTTTGGGCCAGTAAGTTAGCACCCCCGCTATCGTCATGGACAAATTAACAAGTTAACCAGCCAACTACTATGCTTGTTAGAATCCCACCCCGAAATCATAAAAACAAACACACAATGATATGTAACTCCAACTTTTACTTTGAACAGGGATCTTATTATCCAACAGAGGCACAGAAACAGGAGAAGAAGCCAAAGTTCATCACATATTTTTGCGGCGTAATAGTTTTGTCTGCCACGCCATTGCCTGGCAGCCTTCGACAATTATAGACCGATGCTCAAACATACACATAATAAGGCGAGTTCTCAGTCATAGTACTCAAAAGAGTTTTAAGATAACACAACAATACGCGCCTATGACCGGTTTTGAGATGGCATCCTCTCAGATCCATGCCTCTGGCGATAACCGTTTGATCTGATTCCAGAATCGGATCCACTGACTGGCGGGTGAACAGGGCCCCATATAGATTCTCTATCAATCTGGGTAAAGGGGAACAACGGCTGGTGCTCCCGGTCCCAACCATGAAAATGATCGCGAACAGGATTATCAGATTCTTGGAAGGTTCTTCTAGACGAGCTTGAGGAGAAAAAGTAGAAACCGCTAGATTGATCCGATGATTGGGCGATTGGTGCAACTTGGGTCAAAGCCCTATTGCTGCTGGATCTTCGCCCGTTGGGTGCAAGAGGTGCACGTGCCACTGGGGTATTGGTGGATTGCTGAAAATAAGCCTGAAGAGACGGAGCACGGTCACGGGGTCGAGCAACTGTGCCAGGGTATGGTGGAAGAACTGAGGGGGCAACAGAGCTGGGAGCTCTACTACCAGAACTGTCAAAGAACATGCCAATGTTAGTAACCCGAAGATGGTAAAATTATTCAACTGATAATAGCATTACTGATAGCAGTAGCAAATGCCAATGTTAGTACACTCTGTTGACGTTAAACCTGGACGATGTAAAGCACCGATCGAGCATACTTTTACTGCATCTATGTCGCCGTGGTTCGAACTAATTATAAGAACCCACCACATGGTATAGAAAATTAGAGAGACCTCTAAAACTTACACAAACATCACAGACAGATCCCACCATCAAAATTTGGAATAGATTTGTGGATGTCAGCATGAACTTTATTAAACATTCCCACGAGGTGGAGATATAATTTTGTAAACAATAAGGGTAGTTTATGCAGTTAGACCAAGCTTGGTGGTCAGTGTAATAATCCCTATTATCCATGCCAAGAGGGCTGATACAAGATCTTGCCTCAGTGGAATTCCACAAGTTATGATAAAGGCATATTACAATAACAGGCTAGACCCGAAAAAATATTTTCATCTATAAAAAAGATTTACAATGATGCACTAACCTGTGGCCAAACATGTAAGGGTGCATTCCAGGTCTTGGCATCTCAGAACTGTTCCTAGCAGTTCTTTGATTCACAGAAGAGATCGAGGGTTGATCGGCACCGCTAATACGGCTATTAGCAGCAAATGGAGAAGAATGGTCCCAACTGTGATAATGTACATCCATCGAAGGAAAAGCGTAGGAACTGGGAACCTCATTGGGAATAGACGGGCCACTCCAGTGACTAGTATAACTAGATCCATCTGAGCCACCTGGTGTTGAAGAAGATGGATGAATTGGTCCAAAGTAAGCAATGTATGGACAAGGATGACTTGTGGATGAAACAGGCGTATTCTCAGCGAAGATTGCATGGTGTCCGACAAGATCATGATCTATGAAAGGGAAGTGCTTTGATTAGTATAGAAGCTAGATTTATAACTTTAATAGTCAAATAGAAATGTGAAAATCTTACATCCATTTGATGGAAATTCTCCTTCACTGCAAAGATGAATAGACAAGCAAAGCATGTTGATGAATATCCAGAAGTTAGAAAAAGAAACAAGGGGAGAAAAATTTTGGGGGGGGGGGGGGACCGAAAAAACCCCAAGTCTAATAAAGATGGGGAAAAACAAAACTTTGGGTAAAACATTAAACCCCCAAACCTATTAAATCCACTAACCTATAGGTTGTTTTTGCAATGTGCACCCTAACCTGTAAAAAAAAGACAAACACCCCTGACCTATTTTAAAATGTATCAAATGCCCCTTCTCAACTTTTCTGAAGAATCTTCTCGCCGAGAAGTATGTTTTCTTTGGAATTTGATGCATACACACGGGTTTTCTATTTCTAGGTCTCACTAAAGCGGGGAAAAGAAAAAGTAGTCATTTTTTATTTGACTAAGTTTCATGAACAATGTTACTCCTCGGGTCTTCCAACAGGGAGTGGAAAATTGATGCCCTATGACTGGACATCCAAACAAGATTAGCAAAATACCAAGTAGGCTTATACCTATCCAGAAAGGCTCCACCAAAAAATAGTTGGAGAATGTCATATAAGAGTAATATTCCAGCTGTTACTTGGAGCTTCAAGATGAACAAGGGTTACCACTTGATTTAGAAAGATTCCCAGTGATATGTATATTCGATCACAAAAATAAATTAGCCATTATTATGACAAGTAGCAACCAATACAGTTCAATCTTTTCAAACTCCAGATAACTGCTAACATATTAAACATATTTCATATCACATTTTCACTCATCTCTAGTGTATGCATTCCATGTTCTTTCTAATCACCTCCAGCTTCGAGGCAAAGATATGAACACTACATACACATTATAGCAGATAACACAGCTAACCAAATGATTCACAACTTCACGTCTGGTTCAGTTACGATTGAAAACACAAAGGAAAACAACTTTTACTACAACAGGAAGGAAAGGAAATATGAGGGAAAACATGATTCAGACTTCAAGTTTAGTTTTTCTGCAAGCTCAAGCTTTCTTCACTTGAGGTCAAAAACCTAGTATTCGCATCAACATTATTCAAGGAGGAATACACACTAATTACGGAGACCGCATACCAAACATTTACTATGCAGTGATATGAATAGTTGGACAGAGTACCATGACATGCTAATTCTATTAAGAAACCTTTATAATACTGTCAAAAAAAAAATAAAAGAGAAAAAAACAAGGGGTAAAGACAGCAAGGAAAGAAGTCCATACGAAGAGCTGAGTCCCATAACATGACAATTATTCAAAAGTAAACCATTTTAACATTCAGTCAGGTGCTCACAGTCAAATAAGGATATGCAAATGGTGGAAAATTTTGTACTTAAAGCCAAAAAACTTAACCAATTTCAAACTTGAAACGTGTTAAGATAACCATAGGGTCAGACGATGCTTACTCAAAAGATGAAGGGAGTCTTGTTAAACCATTGAATGGACACCAATGGACTCCAAATGACTGTAAATTCATTCACAAGCAACCGAGATTAAGTGATAAATCTGAGAGAACCTATGTTCTGCATAATCTATGAAGGTTAATATGTACAAACAGACAGATAATAGTATCTGAACCAATAACAGGTCATCACCAACAGGTTTGTAAACGACACCACATAACTGAATATTTTCACAGAAGAAATGTCTAATTAAAACCATTTTATGAGGAAAAGTGTCTTTTTCAATTCCATAAGGGGTCCTCACGTTACCAATCGTGTTCGTCCAATCTCTTCCTAAGTATATGTTTATAATTTTAAGCAGGTTATGTAGGATAAAATGCCTTCGTTGAGGACAAGACAATGGTAAAAAGAACTATTTTCAACAGAAATTGTACAAATGGAAACTGATACAAATGGAAGTTAACAAATACCTACTGTTCTTTCATACATGAAATCACATACTTGATGTTACTTGACAAACTAATGCTGGGTTTAGAAAATAAACTGCAGCAACTGGATTAGAACTTCGAAGTTTATAAGCATGGGTTCAAAAGAAGCTTAAAGCTACATAAGGGCCCTTCTAATTTCTTGTAGCAGCAATCACATAGTGCACGCTATAACAAGTCTTACTTATAGAAGATGTATTGACAAACTCATGATTAAGAAAGCTTTTTCATATTGGAAAAAAATGCTCCAACACATGAAAATCAGAAGAAGAATAAATATTATGTAATAGCACGTCAGGAGCCCAATTTAAATTAATATAGCACAAAAGATTTAGTGCTTCCACAATGCTCATAAGGAGCCATAATAAATGTAAGGCCTTGTGAATTGATAGAGATAGTAGAGAATTCTTTATGCATACAATACACCAGGTTAGAAAAAATACCATTTCAGAATAACTTAGATCATATAGATCTTCATCCTGAGCCCAATCCTCCATGCTAAACTCAGGCAGGGGACGACTACCATTTGCATACAACCATTGTCCTTTCTCAATTTTCCGACAGTTCGGACACTGCATAGCTCCCTTACTATTAAATGCTGAACCTATACAATCTGTGAAGATCCACAATAAAGTCATAAGTACATAACACTAGCAGAAACTAATATATAAATGTTCAGTTTCCTCATTTAATTCGAAAACAATTAGAAATTCAAAGAAAATAAAGTGTCAGAGTTCCTAGCAGTATGACAGTTTTTAGCTTCACATTGTTTCCTCTTCTCCTCCTCGTGTGTTTCTTCTTCTTACTAACACTCAAGGGATTAATTTTGTCATAGGGCTCCTCTTACTCGTTTCCAAAGTTAATTTAATCAGATTTCATCACTTACTAGCCCTCTTCTTCCACGCTCCACAACAGAACTTGAAATTATGCAATTCACAGTTGAAGTACGCATAAAATTATATCTAGACGATCCTGACTATCTCGAATTGCGACAATGCAGGGGCTTCAATGCAGATAAAAGTCCATATGAAGAATCATGATTAATGTCCAGGACTCGGGAAGTTGTTTTTCATGATAACTCAATCTTAAACTACTAATGCTCCATTTCAGGTCCTAATACTTCAACCAACTTCAGTTTCAACACCAAAACCATAAGATAATCCACGCAGAGTTTATGCACACACAACAATTAACTTACCGATTACCTAGAGCATCGTTTTTAGAGTCGGTAATGTCAACATTTACCGTCAATACTAACCTAGATTTCTCGTAACCAAATCCTAAATCAGAGACAACAGCAGCTACTCTTAACCACAGATGATTAAAGTCCACATGCAATAATCCAAAAAAAAAATCATGAAATTCCAGCTAAATATAAAATTCGACTAAAATAAAAATACTCTGATGAGAGACAAAAATCGGTTAGATCTCGAACAATTGCACTAACCGAGATGAAATTGATGGCCACATTGAAGCTTAGCCCAAGATCTATCTCCATTATCTGTCACCACATCCAAACAAATCGAGCACGAAATCGCAGCCTCCGTCGCCGCCGATTTTCCTCCGCCACCATCACCGTCGTCCGCATCGCCTAATCCCATAATTCAACAAACAAAATCCCCCAAATATAAAATAATCCCCAAACGATTTTTTTCCAGAAATGAAATTACAAGGTTACAATCAAAGTGCGTTGAAATTATTCGATCAGATTTTTAGATAAATTTATGAGCAAGCGAGTTTAGAGAGAGAGAGAGAGAAGAAGAAGAGATTGAGAAAAAACTGTGAACCACTTTTTTCTTATTTTTTTTATTTCTAAATCTTCCTATTTTTAAAATTATATATATATATTATGGTGACGGTATTATTAAAGGGAGGGCGGGTTTTGGTAGAGCGGTTAAAAGCAGGTGTGACGATAAGGATGGTCTGTCCATGATATCAATTATTTATGTAATTATGTCCATGGACGGTTCAGATTATGTAGTTTTTCCTTTTTCTCAAATGTGTTGTTGAATCACATTAATTAAAAATATGTAAGCTTTGTGTAACCATATTATTGGACAGCTCGTACCACCGATAATTGATCACGATCGATCACCGATCCAATACATCACCGATCCAATGACACGTATGATCAGAAAACTTAATTACCGTGTTAGTTAGATATGCGATAATTAATAGGTGCAATTAATGATTCTCGAGAACCGCTAAACGACAACCGATCGAATTGAATATTGTGATTTCATGAAGAAAAACAAATGAGCAACATCTTCAAGGGGTAGGTAGCTTTCAATAGTTGTGCTTCAAATGGGAGATAAGATGAACTAAGAAAATTGTTGGGGTAATAGGTGATAAGACTTGAAAGGAAGATCAATCTCTAATCTCCTTAATGCAACCATTACGAAACTAAGCATTAGTCATTACAAATGAAGGGGTAATTCAAAGCATGAGTGGTTCTTTTTTCAGATTTGCATGCTATTTTTAGTTTTTTCCCTTTTACTCGTTAAAACCACTTTCCAAAGTTTAACGCCTCTTTCAACTTTCTCAAAACTCACAAACTAAGATTTTTCATCGAAAATGAACAACTAGAACGGACATTGGAGGCTTCCTCATTCTCCCTCTTTTGAATTGTTGTCCTTCGTGCTCCTCCTATAATCATACATGGAACAACTATAAAAAGTTTTAACTTATTCAACCTATTTTAATAGAAACCTAATTGCTTTAATCTTGCTTTTTAGAATGAGGTTATTAGATCAGAGTTATTATCTCAATTTGACGAATTACTATATTAGATCAAGGTCTCAATTTGGTAAATGGAATATCACATCAGCATATAAAGGTAGTATACTAGAAAGACATGGTTAGCTAACATCCAAAAATGGAGTAAATTTAGACAAAACACTAGGTTCATTTCCAAGCTATGATAATAAATATTCTAATACGATATTATGTATTTGCTATTGCAATATTCCTTGGAATCTTTTGGCAAAATTCTCGAGGTTTATCAATATTTAGTGGAAATTCTTGTTTGGAATGAGGTTTCACAACTCGTGTTCCACATGTTCAACATCCTTTGCAGTTTGTTCTCTCATTATGGTATTTGAAACTGGAAGCAATGGTCAATGGTGCTTGATTTCTCAATTTCAATTCATTATCTTTCATAAATCATAATTATAGAAGATGTCTTTTGATATAAAGATGTTAGAATTCACAACATCCACGATTCCTAACTTCAAGACATTAGGGAAAGCAGTTGTCAATGTCATTGTCCTAAATTAAATCTTAAAGTGTATGGGCTTTATTCCCTTCTTGGATGGTTTTGGTATTGAACTGCAGTTGAATGCCTTCATTTCAAACTTCAAGTACCTATTATAAGTACAACACATCCAATTATACACAACAAATTATAAGCCGCATAATGGAAAAATCATCCAAAAATGATGAAATGATATGAAATGAGCAGGACAACACTAAATATCGGCCAACAAAATCGTTGTATAACAACTATCCAGACATCACACATCAAAAGATAAAATATAGAAGCAAATTGCGTCGTGAGCAAACAACTTCAACACCAAATCAAGGAAAGCAGTTCATACACCAATGTAATTTTTTGTAAAAAACACACAACTGTAGTAAAGATGTGTTCATCAAGTGAAACCCACTTCCATCTTCCCTCCAACCCAACCCAAGACCACTAACATCCATCCCATACACCATAAACGCTAGATGTTGTGCCTATTTGCTCTGTAATTATTCCACATCTCCATAGCAATTTGGTCTCTGAAATTATCCCATGCTGCAAAATTCTCCTATCCTTCACTACAATCGGGGGGTGGCCCATTGCCATCGTTTTCATCATCGCTGGAATCACCGTCGCTTGAGTCAATGAAGTGATCGTGAGGCATGTGTCACTTAATGAAGTTGTTGAGCAATGCTCCAACCATGATTACACAGTTCTAGATCTTAATTGGATAGTACAATGTCCTTTCAAAATCTTTCACATGTTCTTAAGTTTCAAGCAATGATGTTATGTGCTCTACTATGGCTCATGCTAAAAACTCTTTGTGGTCTTACGGTGCTGCTCTCCCTTCTGCTCATTCCTTCAGGTGCTAAGTCTATCACGGTAAGGAGCCAAGAATCCCTCATAATTTGCGTAACCTAAATTCATAAGATAGTAATTGCATGCCAAGGAACATATAATGGTTAGTTTTGTAACGATGGATAGCAAAAACTACAAATTATAAAGTATTACCTTGTGGAACCTTTAGATTATGTAGAGCTGGCCGAAAAGCTGCATCTCCCAAAACCCTCACGTCGACTGTTGAACCCTCTCAACCACACAACAAGTAGACAAATGACATGTTTACATCATACACACCGAGCACATTCACATGGCTTTGACTCTACCTTGATCTACTATTTGGTTTATCAGACAACGAAACCGTCACGTCGATGAGAGTAAAATCCTACGCTCCAAGATATCCATATTCATAAAATAAAATGAAATGCAAGGGTTAATAATGGGTCAGTATGGCTCCTGAGTCCTGACAGTTGTCGTTCTCCTCCACCATAGGTTTTGGTTCACCAACATGAGCTCACAGGTCTTCAACAATGCATTTAGAGTTTTCCCAAAGTATTAGCTTATGGTTTGACCCAATCGTTGGCAGTAAAATTCCATTACCTGGTTTGTACCCGGCAGTAAAATTCCATTAGCTAGGATCTTAATGAACATGGTAACCTGTTCCCTCAAGCTCACAAACTTTTCCTTGTGCAAACCCCCAACCTCTCGAAGAACCCAACATAATTTATCAAAATCACGATCCATCCTTAGACGTTTAATAGAATCTACTACATTATTTGTGATAGTTAACTTATACATATGTTCTCTGGTACTAGAAATTTCATTCAACATACTATGGGTATGAACTCTCCATAGGTTTTGTATTTTAATTCGGCGTTGGTGTATCATAACCATAAACATGAAAGTACGAAGAACTCTGCAATAACAATAACACAAGAACTTGCCTTCGATGATCCATCTGATCGTCACACAACAAGATCATGCAATAATTATTGGTTATGCAGTCAAATGTACACAGTGGGAGCTTCAATCATTTGTCGGTGTTGTGGACTCACTAGCCTTACATAAACTTGAAGGCCTAATTTTATAGAAGCTACAAATTTTAGCATAAAGCTTGAATCCTGAAAATGTGTGGATCAGGATTGGTACTTCCTCCCAAACTCAACAGTGGTGTTAACTTCAATGTTGAGCCAACAGAGAATAACTCAGTAACATCTACTAAAAAGAGTAATTATGCACAACGAAAAAAATGACAAAGTAGATGATTTTTAAGCAGATTATATTCTATAATCTGCCGAGCCACAGGGCGAAATAATCACTAATTAAATAATGATTGTACAACACAACTGAAATCACTGAATGGGTTTCACTCCTTTCAACCTAACAACTCAGACCTATTGAGGTAATAGTTCTAACTATCTAAACAATGGTTCAGTACAACAAGACAAGAATACTTAACTCCTCTAATCAATTCACTTGAATTATTTGCTTCATGTCTCATGTTATTTCTTGATGTCTTCCATGCCTTTTTATAGATTCTTCTATCTTGTGAAGTAAGGCATGATGGACACGATCAGATTACTTTTTGATCTCTTGGATAATCTTGAAGTCTTCTTCGTCCTTATCTTTAGTTGAATCTGAAAGTTTTCTTGTTGGAACTCCACTTCTTCAATAAAAGAGAACTTGTCTTGATTGAAGTCTTCATTCGTCGGACTTATCTTTAAAAATTATTATGTCCTTATCATGCAGTTCCATTGTCTCTATCTTCCATAGGATAAATAGGCGCACACAGCATCATATTCTAAGTATTCCTCTCTTGAAGGATAACGCACTTGGACTCTTGATTTAGCAATATCCTGCAATACAAACATAACAAACTTCAACAATTAAACTAGATTAGGATGTGAATAAAGGAAAAATTAATATTATAATTAAAAACAGATTGTGCAGTGATCAATGTTAAGTTCTATGTTGAGTCAATACTGCATACCTTTGTGTTGGACTAACATTTATCTAACACATGCACTATCAATCTCCATTTTTTTCCTTTCTTCACCAAAACCAAAGAAGTACACAATTTGTATATATAATGTATTCTAGAATTCCAACCAACAAACTATTTTACTCCCCCTCAATACATAATGTTAAACTAACACATTGAGATAACACTTTTGTACCCAGTGTTGCCCTAACATACAAAGTATCATTTGCAGATGAGTTAGACAACAATAAACACAAATTAAACTAGAACATCAAGAGAACTTGCAAAGAGTTAATGTATGATACAACCCAAAAAAATACAAGGAACACTCTCCCTGAATCAAAACATATAAAACTAAGAAAACTAAGCATTGTTTAGATTTCAGAAACATAAAAATATAAACAAATAAAAACATAATCTCTGTAAGGTATCATGTACCACACACAACCAAATTGAAAGCGACTTAGATTAGGCTTTACTTTTTTCAGTATTTCGTAAGAAGTCATGGTAGTTTCTGGCCTAAGGTACACTCTCTTATAAATATGACAAATAGTATTTAAGGCTTCAGCCCAAAGTCTTTTTTGTAATTTTTCTAGAGTTAAACATCACCCTAAACATCTCCTGTAGTGCTCTATTCTTCCTTTCAACTACTCCATTATGTTGTGGAGTCTTAGGTGCAGAGTACTCATGAGAGATGCCATTAAATTCACATAATTCATCAAAGTTCTTATTTTCAAACTCCCTCCAATGGGGTGGCCTAATTCTATTCATAAATGCACTATAAAGGTTTTTTTATGCTAGCAATAAGTATCTTGAATGTGTCTACAACATCAGATCTTTATTTCAAGAATTTTACCGAGGTGTACCTAGAAAAATCATCAACTATCACACAAGCATATCTTTTCCTCCCAAGACTGCTAACCCCAGTTAGACCCATTAGATCCATATATAGTAGTTAAACATTTAAGAGCTCCTGAATTCTGTCCTACAACTTCCATACGAGTATGAGAGGCCTTGGTTTGCTTACCTTGCAAACAATCACCACATACAAGTTTATCTGGACTGGAGAGCTTGAAGATACCTTTGACAACATCTAGTTTGAGTAATCTCTCCAAGTTCCTATAATGCACATGTCCAGTCTCTTGTTCCATTCAATTGATTCATCTACTTTAGCATGAAAGAACTGAGCTTCTTTATTTACCAAGTAGCAATTGTCCTTTTTCTTTTTTACATGTCATGACACAAACATTTGCATTATCAAAAACATCACACGAGTCTTTATCAAACTTAACAAGCAAGTTATCATCACAAAGTTGACTAATGCTTATGAGATTAACACACAGTTCTTCAACCTGTAGTACATCCTCTAGATGTGGGAACCCCCCAGCGAACTCCTTTGTCGATGATCTTCCTTTTGCTGCCTCCCCCATAAGTAACTGTTCCAATAGTCATGGGTACAAAATCCTTCAGATTGGTTTTAGTCCATGTCACGTGTCTAGAACAACCACTTTCAAAATACCAATCACCAGCAAGGTTAGTGTGAACTACAGAGAATACAACATTGCATATTATTTTAATCTTAGGAGCTCATAATTTATTGTTTTTTAATTTGTTGTTATGTTCAACAATGTTATTATTGTATGTTGAGCTAACACCAGATCCCAGTGCCGACTTAACATCAGAAATAACAATGTGTGAATCCTTATTATGTTCTACAATTTTCTTTTCACAAGCTTTTCTATACTTAAAACAGTGTGGCTTAAGGTCTCCAGGTTGAAAACAATATTGACAGATATAAGTCATTTTCTTAGGCCTGCTAGAAATGTTTTTAGCTTTAAAAAAAATCCTCGAATGAAAGATTCAACAGAAGTAGATTGATCAACATGTTTTTGGTATCCTAAACCAATCTTACCATCATTCCCAACAGTTAAAATTTCATTTAATATGTTTGTACCTGAGTTCCATTTGGCAATAGTTTGTTTTGCTGCCTCAAGTTTAACAAGTACCTTTTCAAGTTGACCTTCTTCTCTGGTGAGATTAATTTCAAGCTCATTGATTGTTTCCATTAGAAACTTGTTCTCTTTGGTAAGGGACTTTTCTTTTCTTTTGAGTTTGTTGTTCTCTACCAGCAATTCGCGGTATATGTTTTTTAGTTCTACAATGATCTCTTTTTGGTTCATTTCTCCTTCAAATAAATATTCCTCATCTAAATCTACAGAACCCCCAAAACAGTTCAAGTTAACATGATCATGAGACTCATTAATTTCAGTGATCAAGCGTTTAGAGTTAGAAACAGAGATGGTCTCCTCCCAGTCATCAAAAAATATTTTCTTGTCTTGAGCTTTTGTCTGCATGTTATGTCAACATTGGACAATGATGTTGCCATAACATTCGTTCTCTGACCAGTTCACTTGAGCAGATAATGTCGTAGTCTGCACATCTTTAGATGTTGATTCATGTTCTTCAGATCCTTCTTCTATACATGTCTCATCATAAATACCAGCTACACAAACCCAGTTAGAATTTCCTTTGTATCTAAGCTTATTAGCGCATTCATAGGCAAAGTGCCCATACCCCTTATACTCAAAACATTGAATGTCTTTTAAGTTGTTCAATATCATTTGCAGTGGGCTTCTTAAATGTGCATTTGGCCATTTTTCCAGGAAAACTCTTTTATGTTCATTATGAAGATTTTTATCTTTTCTGATTTTATTCTGAAGATAAAGTTTGCTAATCTTCTTAACAATGATTCCAAGATATGAATGAATCTCCTACTCATCATGCACCCCTTCTTAAATAGCTTTAAGAGCAAGTCCTCTTTGTTTTTCACTAGTTTCCTGATTCATTTCAAATTCTTTTAGAGTGTTGAGAAGAGTATGAAAATCTAGGGTGGCCATATGTCTAGCTTTTTTCATAGCAATCTTTTTGACTTCAAACTTTTTGGATAATGTTCTCATTCCTTTGTAAACAAGTTGCTTATTGGATAGAGGGTCACCTAAATTTTGACATTCATTTACTAAATCCATTAATTCTTCAAAATAAGATGAAACACTCTCATCCTTACCCATCCTAATGTTCTCAAATTTATGTAGAGCTATTTGAATTCTGGCTTCTTTAACACTTTGATCACATTCACATTGAGTTTGTAGAAACTCTCAGGCTTGTTTAGCTGTAGAGAAATTTTGAATTAACCTGAACATGTGATGATCCACCCAACAGAAGATAGCGTTGAGAGCTTACTAATTGAAAGTGTCATTGTTGTCTTCAGCTAGACTCCAATCAGCTTCAGGTTTCAGATTGACATCATTGTCACTGTCTCGCGTTGTCATAGAAGTCGTGTATTCATCAATTATTGACTTCCATATGCGTTGGTCAATGGATTTGATGTGAGACTTGAGCCTAATTTTTCAGTAAACATAGTTGGTTCCATCAAGTAGTCGTAGCCTGTTGTTGTTGGAGTTCGCTTTGTCCATTTCTTAGTACCAAATCCAAACACCAGTGGAATCAGTGCTCGACTCTGACGCCAATTGAAAATGTGTGGATCAAGATTTGTACTTTTTTCGAACTCAACAATGATGTTAAATTCAATGTTGAGCTAACACAAAAGAACTCATTGTTGTCTTAACATCTACTGAAAAGAGTAGTTATGCACATCAGAAGAATGACACAATAGATGATTTTTAAGTAGATTATATTTCTATAATTTGTTGAGCCTCATGGAGAAATAATCACTCATTGAATATTGATTGTACAAAACAACTGAAATCACTTCAAGGGTTTTACTCCTTTCAATATAACTACTCAGACCTATTGAGGCAATAGTTATAAAGAGATTCAATACAACAAGACAAGAATACTCAACTCTTTTAATTAATTCAGTCGAATTATTTGCTTCATGTCTCATGTTATTTCTTGATGTCTTCGATGCCTTTTTATATAATCTTCTATCTTGTGAACTAGGGCATGTTGGACACGATCAGATTGCTCTTACATCTCTTGGATAATCTTGAAATCTTCTTCGTCTTTATCTTTAATTGAATCTGGAAGTATTCCTGTTCGAACTCCACTTCTTCAGTAGAAGATAATCACTCCACAAGCTTTCCAACAGACACAAATAATATCAACTATTCAGAATGTGTGATTTATTAGTCTAAGTATTTGATTTCTCAAATACATCATTATGTATACTATATATATAGAGAGAGCGCAACCCCATCTTTCTCTTTGATTTTTTAAAATCCGAATACCTTTTTTTTTTATCCTTTTTGAAATCCAAATACCTTGACTAACTAATAAGAGATTTCATTTTCACAGTGATATATGTTGTATATATAAATCACATATGAACTAGGCAAAATAATTGTAAAAGAAAAGCATATAAAAAAGAAAAAGGAATACGCGTGCTATATATAATGGAGTCGATAAAACTTTAAGAGTATAGATGTTGAAATTGTTGATTTCATATTACAACTTACCAGAGAAAGTACAACTACATGATCATATTTATAGCCCATTTGACCCATAAAAAACCCCTCTACATGTTTTCGCTAGCAAAGTATGGATTAGAGTTGTGAGCAAATGCTAGATCAAATAGGAAATCCAAGGTATTTTAGTAGAACAAGGAAAATATACTTAGACTTATAAGAAAAAGAAAATATATATAAAAGGCCAGATGAGTATTGTATTCAGATTTTTGTTTTGTCCTTTTTATGATGGCATTTGTTTGCTGTCATGCGTGTAGTCAATACAATTGTTGTGATGCTTGAGGAAACAAATAACCAATGTCTTAATTCAACGTAACTTCCATATATTTATAATACGCAAAGTCAGATTAAGCTAGTAAAATGCATGATTCATAAAAATAATTTCAAGATTTTTACATATGAGATTCTTCAAGTGCATATCAAGTATACTATTTATCCATCAATCAAAATCAATTTTGGTTGGATTTGCTAAAAAACATATCTACTAGATTGTTCTTTTCAAAAGTAAGTTACATTGTTAATGTTATTGTGCTTCTTCCCATTGTCATACTAAAAGACTCATGCAGTGGAAGTTTTTGGTTGTAATGGATATAACTTTAAATTCATATCCATGTCATACTTTAAACGTGAAACCAAACTTACCTCTAGATCTTCACTCTCTGAATCAACATTGGAATAACAAATTGAGTATATTTCTTTGTCTTTATTTCTTTTATTTATTTTATTGATCTATGAATCAATGCAACCCCATAGTTGCAACTCTCTAGATGATGGGCGGTTATGGAGTCTTGATTATATATATTCTATTTGGTCCCCAAAATTCATTAAACACTCTCACTAATAATATTACTCATACGCCATTAATTGATAGAGAGTAACGATAAAGAATTTGGAAGACCAAAAGAGAACGCAACTCGAAATTCGAGAACGTCGCAAAGCTTCGCTTACGTTTAATAATGGCAGGAGGTACGTCGATCTTTCGCTTCCGCATTTATGTGATTATATATGATACATGATCACATTAGAACTCTTACAGTTGGCATCAGAGCATATTTATTTTCCTTTGCCTTGATTTTCAACAAATTTTAAAAGCTACGTTCATGAAAGTTTTAATGGGTCTTCCGATTCTATCGTTAATTTTTTTTTATGTTAGAAATCATCCAAAAATTCAATTTTTAGTGATTATGTACTTTAAAACGCCAATTTTGATGTGACAACGAAGGAAAAAGTGTCAAATCATAAAACTAGGTTGTACCGGGTCGATTTTGACACGACTAGAGGTTGAAGACGAAGTTTTTAAAAAAACAATGTACTACTTATGTTTCCGTCTAGGACTCAAATTGGCGTCTTTCTTTTTCATGTTGGAACGCTTAACCAACGAACAACCTTGTAATTGTGGTGAAATTATAGTGCTGATTTTATTTATTTGTATAAAGGTCAATCACAAATTTAGTACCAAATTTAATGGGGCTTGTGGAATTCAAACCCAATCCACTTGAAACGATTCCTTCAGTACTGAATCATAGGGCTGCTTCACAATTCATTGTAAACTTTGCATCAAAATTATACTAGAGTGTATATTTCCAGATTCAAAAGAGTCGAGTCATAAAACTGGGTTGTACCGGGTCGATTTTGACCCGACCAGAGGTTGAAGACGAAGTTTTTAAAAAAAAAAATGTACTACTTCTGTTTCCATCTAGGACTCAAATTGGCGTCTTTCTTTTTCATGTTGGAATGCTTAACCAACGAACAACCCTGTAATTGTGGTGAAATTATAGTGCTGATTTTATTTATTTGTATAAGGTCAATCACAAATTTAGTACCAAATTTAATGGAGCTTGTGGAATTCAAACCCAAGCCACTTGAAACGATTCCTTCAGTACTGAATCATAGGGCCGCTTCACAATTCATTGTAAACTTTGCATCAAAATTATACTAGAGGGTATATTTCCAGATTCAAAATAAAATGATGCTCATTAGGATTCGAACCCGAGTTCCCATATGAGAATTGTGGAACCAAACCGTTGAACTAAAACTAAATCATTATTCATATTTGAATTGACGTTTATTTCAAATATGGTAAGTACATGAATTAAAAACATGACTTTGATAAGATTCGAATCTTCAACCTCGCAGTCCAATTTTCTAGACATAATCCATTTGGCCAACACTGTTATATATCAACACATGCAGTTTATGTTTTATTCCATTTAAGCAGATTCTAGTTATGTTCTTAATTAAATATATTAGCATGTTTACATTTGTTTTATGTGATTTATATTTACTGTTTAATGCAATAATTATGCATGTTATATATATGATTTAAATGTTTGTGATTCTTATGTTTTTATTTAGTTAAAGAGTAGCCACAACATCTTTAATTATAGAAGCATGTATATTGAAAAAAAATCACGTAGAAACACTAGTTGTGATTAATTGCACATGGTATGATAAATTTTATATCTCACATGAGATTTTATTATATTTTGTGTAGTTAATTAGAATAAAATGTCAAAATTATATTTTTAATATACCCACATGAATTAAGGAAAGGAAAATAGTTTTGATAGTTTTATTGTCCCTTTAGAATAAATCTAATTGAATTTAGCTTTAGCCCATGTAACAGCCCGATAAATTCGAGATAAACAGAACATTATCAGAGCAACTATTACATGTCTAACTGTTAAATATCTGAATCAAATACACTGAAAGTACTATTCACATATGTGTCACGTAAATTGACTTTCACTACTAATAATATATGTAGTTAGAAACTTTAAATGACTTAAACTTAACCTTTATATATATCAACTCTAAACCTTGATACTCAAATAAAAAAAACCAAAGTAAAATAAAATAATTACTGATGGAGATATTTTAGGATTGACCCAATATCATATATTGGGCTAGTCCAGCAAAACTAGCCCGCTGAATAGTACATCGAACACCCACAGTTCGATGTGGAATGAGCATCGAACCACTACGGTTCGATGCACTTTCCCCAACTACCAATGGGGCCCGCGGGACGGGTGTTATAAATAACCCGTCCCCTCACATTCTCGGCAGGCATTTAAGACTCTCTCAAACCTAACCGACATCGAACTCAGAGCATTCGACACATCCTTAGATCGAACTCAGAGCATTCGATACGGAAGCATATTGAAGACTCAACACTACATCGAATCTAGCATGTTCGACTTATATCAATTCCACACGTGATCACTACAGTACCATTAATAACGAACAGCCTAGGTTCGATACATCAACATCGAACGCCAACCGTTCGACACACAACTTAGATTAGTAATCTATTTGTAATATCTAGTAAGCTTGTATTAGGTGTTCCGGACCAAGCTAGTCCGATTATCTATTGATTAGCATTATTTTGGCTATTTGTATCTTAATTGTATCTTTTACGGTGTTTTGTTACCTGGACGAAATAAGATCAAAATATTGGCGCCATCTGTGAGAACACTGCATCTTTCCCAGCTTACTAGGCATGCCATCTAGAGTTACTACCCGATCGAATAACAGATTAGTAGAGGGCATGAACGAAGAACTTGATGGGGTAACTGCAAGCCAGACAGTTCCGGACAATGAGCAACCACTAAGAATGCCCACATGAGTGCCAACACCCACAAGAAGGAAGACACCAGTAGAGGAGGCACCAAGTGAAGATGCTGGTGCGACCAGGGCAACCGCAACTACTGCTTCAGTCCCGAACATGACAAGAGAGGAAATCATGGACGTGGTGAAAACCGCCATGCCTGAATTTTTGGCCCAAGCACCAATAGTGCAGGCACCGCCATCGGCAGGGCATGCAGAGATCATAAATGAACAAGGATCCGCAGTCAGAGCTTCGAAGGGCGCTGACAAGGAGAAGTCGTGTCAGTACGACAGAAAGAGAAAACCTAACTCTGAAGGAGAGCAGAACATAGATAAGTCGGTTCGCGACGACCAAAGAGAAAAGCCAAAGTCAATAGAGGTGCAATCAAGAAGGCACTGTGAGATGAAGAGGAGAGAAAAAAGAGGAAATCACAAGGACGAACCAACAAGGAGGGAAGATAAGGAAGACATGAGATGTGCAGAGAGTCACGACTCCAGAAAAGAGTATAATGAGATGATGAGGAAAGTATAGAGGCTTGAGAGAGAAAAAGCCGCGATTGAGGGCCGGATGGAGTCAGAAGGAAGTGCTTTTAGGAGCAGTCCATTTTCTGAAGAGACCGAAGCTGAGATCTTACGCCAGGGAGAGAAGATCCTGAGTTAAAAACTTACGATGGAAAAATTGATCCCCATGACCATCTTTTTCACCTGGACATGAAACTGTCTTTATATGGGTTTAAAGAGAACATGCAAGCAAGGACATTTGCAACCACCCTGACTGGGGTGGCGATAGATTGGTTTACTCGGGTCACGCCAGGATCAATCAAAACATACAAGCAGTTGAGGGCAATGTTGAAGGATCAATTCTCAAGCCAAAGCAAGATTGGTTTTGGATCACTCCCAACTTTACGCCATGAAGCAAGGGACCAACGAAAGTGTGAAGGACTTCATGAAATGTTTCAACGCAAAATTGTTGAGGCTAGACAACCAAAGTGGAGAGATGGTAATGAGTATAGTCTTCCAAGCGATTAACAACACGATGTTTGGCATCGACTTAATCAAACGCAAACCCACCACTATCGAAGAAATTAACAAGATAGCGCAAGGTGTGGTTCATTTGAAAGAAATGATGGCGACCAAATCGTTTTGCGTTCTGCCCCCAAAAGAGCAGGAGCGAGGAAGGGAAAACCAACACTGCAACAACAACGACAAGAACATGAACAACCGATACTGGGACATGTCTCCCAAGCGGTACACACCTCTGAATGCTAATATCATGACAGTATTTGGGGTGGCAAAAAGAAAGGGGTGGCTGAAAGAGCCCAGATAGATGAAAGACTCGAGGCAACGAGGTATTCGAGCCACTACTGTAAATATCACAATCACAAGGGGCACGTCACTGAGCATTGCAAGGGTCACAAGTATGAGATTGAACGGTTACTAAAGGATGGTAAACTCGTGGAGTTTGTCAAAAAGATGAAAGAGCAGGACGATAGCACGGACAGGGAAAGAACACCATCCCCTAGGAAGGACAAACAAAAGATGATTGAGCAACCGTAGTTGTTTGATTACCCTCAAATTAGGAATGGCAATATCAGGAAAGCATGATAAACATGATATCAGGAGGCCCAGGGGGGCGTATTCTACAAATGCCTGAAAGAAAATTTTGAGGCTCGTCTTCTCGGAAAAAATCGTCAGCATGGCAAGTATCCTAAGGATCGAGGAAATGCCACTTGAAGAGATTATCTTCTCCATTGCAGACCTACAAAAACTGAGCGTCGGGGCCGTTCAACCAACAAACTTGGATTCCCCGTTGGTGATAGAGCCACTCCCAGTAGTACTACCCGACGTCCACACAGTAGAGGGGATAACGCCTTCAGTCTAAGAACGAGTCTGATGGACCCTTCTCCTTTTTGCCTTGGCAGCGGCCTCGGTGTTATCACGTGGACCACCTGCCATACTCTCTGAACCTTATGCTTGGCTAAAATCATCGACAGGCAGGGTACCATGATTCCCTCCAAGAACGTCCTCAAACAGGTCAGCTTGGGAATCAGCTGGGACAGAAGCCAAAGGCTCGGTAGCGGATCTTTTTCCCTTAGTTTTCTTTTTCCTCGGAGGCGAATCTCACGAACGGTAGTTGTGTGGGAGCTCGCCTGCTCAACAACAAGGGCTTGATTCGTGCAGGCATGTCGATCCATGATATAATAAACTGCAAGAATATTACACTAATTAGAATTGTCATAATATAAACACGAAATACAAGGTTAGCTCAAGACACAAAGTTATACCAAGTGTTATGCTCCCATTATACGGAACCAGGGACAAACCAGCTAAAGACAAAACTCGGTTTTCTACCAATTTCTTAACGTCAAACTGGTGCTCACGCACCAAATTTGGAACAAAATTACAATCCCACGAGGTCGCGACAATGCCAAGAGGTATTGCAACCCTGTTGCCGGTAAACCAATCACGCCGATAGGTTTTAAACTCGTCCTTATAACTCTCTTTGATATAAAAATAGCGCTTCTTCCAGTTCTTTCCATAACCAGTAGCCACGCCATTTAGAAAGTTGCGATGCCTTTGCTCCTTGACGTGGTAAAACCCCTCCTCCCTCCTAGTGACCTCGAAAAGAGCCCAAAACTCATTGGGACTATGAGGCTCGCTTAGTGCCTTTAGTAAGATTATGAAACCCATCAGGTGGCCATATGAATTCGGCGTAAGTTACCCTGGTACGAGGTCGATAGACCTCATGAGCATCTTCAGTTCCACCGGAATAGGAAACTGCAGCCCATTCAGAAGCTGGCCTACAAAAATTGTCAAATGCCCAGGCAACGGAGTATGCATGCGGTCATTTGGACTGGGAAGAACTATCTTATAGCTATTTGGTATATCAAATTTCTCGCGAAACTATTTGCGACTATGCTACAGACGTGAGATACGTATCATATGCCATCCCTGACATCTCGGCATAGTCATCGAACTCCCTATTGATGATTTCTGCATCCTCGTTGGCCTCACTAGAGGCACGATTATCCTTAGATGACGACGATTGTGAATCATCATTTTCACCTTGAGACGCCACCCTCTCAACATTAACATCGAGATTATTACCCGCAGGTGAACCAGAAGAATCTATTTCAATTGGCTCGTTATCGTCTCCTAGGGCTATATTCGAACCCGCTGAAGCACTGGAAGGGCCCACCACAGAGTTCCTCGAACCAGAGCTTGAGCCGCTACTCGACTCACTCCCAGAAGCTGACTCAGAACTCACCATCGTGGTCGAGAAAGAACTGAAATAAAATAAAAAAATAAAAAAACTGACCATGCGCGAATACGTCACTCTCGGCTCTCGCAACGCTAGACATATCTAAAACGACTACTTACTAAGCGATTATAAATAAACACCTCACAATCAAAAACATAACAAATTACCTTGATTGAATATGCAAGAGCAACAACTGTTGTTCGAATGATTCACCTGAAAAAGAAAGCAGAAAAAGCAATGTTAAAAATGAGGAGCAAAACCTATATATTACGCTAAAAGTAGCAGTATTTTTCTAAGGCATTAGATCGAACGCTCTTCATTTGATGCATCAAACATCAAACATAAGATGTTCGATCCATCCCGCATTGAACCGTGCCCCCCGTTCGATGTTACTTACGTTTGTGAGTAAGTTTGCTAGAAGAGAAATTAACCTCTCAGCAACCCTTCCCCCTTATATAGGCATCGAAAAAGCCCATCAGGCCCATTAAGCATCGAATCGCCACGATTATATGCGCAATTCAAGTATCAAACACCACTGGTTTGATCCACAATTAATCTGGAAAAGATCCTCATCGAACTATCACCATTCGTTGCGGTTGAACATCGAACACAACACGTTCGATTAACAACTTTAACATTGACAAGGAAATTTACGAACTAATATAATGGGATCCGCTCAGAATAAATCTATGATTAAGAATATCTCAAACCAGTACAAAAAACCTACCTAGGTCGCACTCATCTAACCGCCTCCCAATCGGGGGACATGATTTTAAACGAAAAACGAAAAGCATTTTGAAGCTTGGAACCCGATCTCTCTTGGAGACCGCCCCTCCAATCGGGCGCATGATTTTCAAACTACAAAAACAACGCCCGAAAAATCACAGACATATTTCATAAGTTTGGAAGCCGCTCTCTGATCGACACCGTCTCCCAAACTGGGGGGACTATGTGATGGGGATATTTTAGGATTCGCCCAATATCATATATTGGTCGGCCCAACAAAACTAGCCCGCTGAATAGTACATCGAACACCCCTCGTTCGATGTGGAATGAGCATCGAACCACTATGGTCCGATGCACTTTCCCTAACTGCCAATAGGGCCTGCGGGATGGGTGTAATAAATACCTCGTTCCCTCACATTCTCGGCAGGCATTCAAGACTCACTCAAACCTAACCAACATCGAACTCTGAGCATTATCCTTAGTTCGAACTCAGAGCATTCGACACGAAAGCATATCGAAGACACATCATTCGACACTCAACACTACATCGGATCTAACCTGTCCGACTTATATTGATTTGACACGGGATCACTACAATACCATTAATAACGAACAACCTAGGTTTGATACGTTAGCATCGAACGCCAACCGTTCGACATGCAACTTAGATTAGTAATCTATTTGTAATATCTAGTAAGCTTGTATTAGGTGTTCTGGACCAAGCTAGTCCGATTATTCATTGATTAACATTATTTTGGCTATTTGTATCTTAATTGTATTCTTTTATAGTGTTTTATTACCTGAACGAAATAAGACCAAAATAATTACAAAAATACAAAAGTTTACGACATTACAGCCCACACACAAATTTTATGTCTATAGATTTATTTGTATGATTTACATATGGTAACGCAATAAGGTTAATTTTGTCTCAAAATATTAAGTCGAGTATGTATGAATTATATTTGCAGCGTCACATTCTATGAATATTAATGATATCCAAATTCAAGTTCTTGAACTAAATGGCGAAAACTATACCGTTTGGAAGGAGAGAGAGTTCTTCTTCATTTATGAGTGGCTTATATTGACTATGCTATTCGTAAGGATGAACCACCGACCATTGGGGAATCCAACACTCAAGCTGATATTGATCTTTATGAGTGGTGGGAGAGGCCTAACCATCTATGTATCATGTTCATAAAGACTCATATATCTGCTAGATTAAGGACCTTAGTGGAGAAGTACACTAATGTTCATATGATGCTTAACGCAATTGAGGAACAGTTCCAAATTTTTGAAAAGTCACTTGCTAGTACACTCATTGGGAGGTTTTCGTCACTAAAGCTTACCCTGTCTCGAAGGTGTGCGTGAGCACATCATGAGCATGAGGAACATTGCGGCTAAACTAAAACATTGGGAGTTGACATGTCGAATACCTTTCTAGTCCACTATATCCTTAATACCCTTCCATATCAATTCGGGCCATTTAAAATATCCTACAACACACATAAAGATAAATGGTCTATGAATGAACTTTGACCATGTGTGTTCAAGAGGAAAACCGATTGATGATGGAGCATGGAGAAACTGTATTGTTGACAACCCATAAGAAAAAGAACAAGCACTCCAAGGATAAAGTGCCCATTCAAGGTGGAATTACTAAGAAATCCAAGTGTAATATCTACAAAAATAAAGGACACATGAAGAAGGATTGTTTGAAATCCCAAAAGTGGTGTATGGGAAAAGGTAACTTTTTCTCCCTAGTTTGTTATGAATCTAATATGGCCGTTGTTCATTGTAACACATGGTGGATTGACTATGGTTCTTCAATCCATGTTTCAACAACCCTACAGGATATGACAAACCTGAGAAAACCAGTGGGAAATGAGCATAACATTTATTCATGAAACAAAATGCGCTCAAGTGTTGAATTTGTTGGAACGTGCTAAATTACATTAACAATGGCTTTATTTTGTATTTACATAATGTATTTTATGTACCTGAGTTTTCCAGGAATTTAATTTTTGTATCTAGACTATCACATATGGGATTTGAATGTAATTTTCATAAAACATCATTCAGTTTGTTATATAAGTCAGATGTTGTTTGAAATGGCATTTTGTGTAATGGTCTATTTATGCTTAATATACAAATAGCACCACTAATTCAGTAATGTATGTTAAAACTGGCATGAAAAGATGTATTAATATTGAAGAATCTTCTATGGCGTGGCATCGAAGATTGGGACATATCTCTAAGGATAGGATCAAGAGGTTAGTGAATGATGGAGTACTTAGTACTTTGGACTTTGCTGACTTTGAGATTTGTGTGGACTGCATAAAGAGAAAGCAGACCAAAATATCTATAAAGGGCGCACAAAGAAGTTATGAATTACTTAAAATCATCCATTCAGATATTTGATGTCCGGACATGGATATGCAAAGTGGTCCAAAATACTTTATCACCTCTGTTGGTGACTTCTCACGCTACATGTATGTTTACTTACTTCATTATAAAAGTGAAGCTTTTAATGCCTTTAAGATTTTTAAAGCAGAAGTAGAAAAATAATGTGGAAAACAAATAAAATGGTGAGAACTGATAGAGGAGGAGAGTATTAGGGTAGATAACACAAAGTGGTCAAGCACCTGGTCCATTTGCTATGTTTCTTCAAGAACACGAAATATTTGCTCAATACACCAATCCAGGATCTCCTAGAGAGAATGGTGTGGCTGAAAGTAGAAACCGAACATTGATGGAGATGATTAGGTGTATGCGCAGTAATGCTAATTTCCCAATAACCTTGTGGACTGAAGCTCTTAAGACGACAATGTACATATTAAATTGTGTTCCAACAAAAGCTGCCCTAAGACACCATTTGAGTTATTCAAAGGTTGAAAACATAGTTTGAATCATGTACGCATTTGGGGATGTTCGTCTGAAGTAAGAGTGTATAACCCACAAGAGAAGAAACTGGATCCTAGGACCATTTGTGGCTATTTTGTTGAATATGCTGAACGGTCTAAATGATACAAATTCTATTGTCCATCTCATATCACTAGAATTGTGGAATCAAGAAATGCAAAATTCCTTCAAAATGACATGATTAGTGGGAGTGATCATTTGCAAAACTCTATTTCTGGTGATGATCGTGTTGGTACACAACCCTCGTCATTGATTCCACATGCTGATATTGATTTAATAGATCAAGTTGTTCAGGAAGAACTTTTGGTGGCTGAATAACAAGTTGATCAACAGGATCCTTAGGAGAATATTGATACAACCTTAAGAAAATCTACTAGAACAAGGAATTCAGCGATACCTAGTGACTATCATGTGTATCTACAAGAGTCAGACTTTAACATTGGAGCCGATAATAATACTGAGACACTTTCACAAGGCATGAGTAGTAATGAATCAAATTTGTGGTATGATGCTATGACTGATGAGATGAATTCTATGGGGCCAAACAAAGTGTGGCACCTTGTTGAGTTACCTAAAGGGGCAAAAGCCATTGGGTGCAAGTGGGTCTTTAAAACAAAGAAAGACTCATTAGGTAACATTGAGAGATACAAGGCTAGACTTGTTGTCAAAGGATTTACTCAGAAAGAAGGAATTGACTACAAAGATACTTTCTCTCCTGTATCAAAGAAAGATTCCCTTCGAATCATCATGGCATTAGTTACACACTTTGATTCAGAATTACAACAAATTGATGTGAAAACAACTTTTCTGGAGGAAGAGGTATACATGAACAACCTGAAGGATTTCCATTCAATAACAGTGAGCACTTAGTTTGCAAGCTTAAAAAATCTATATATGGCATCACGTCAGTGGTATTTAAAATTCCATGATGTTGTGTCTTCATTTGGATAATTGTATATACCATATATGTGGATGATATATTACTTGCAAGTAATAACAAGGATATGATATATAAGCTGAAATATTTTCTCTCTAAGAACTTCGATATGAAGGATTTAGGCGATGCATCTTATGCCATCGGGATCAAGATACACCGCGATAGGGCTTGTTGTGCTCTGGGTATGTCTCATGAGACATACATAGACAAAGTTTTAGAGATATTTCAGATGAAAGATTGTTCTCCTAGTATTGCTCACATTGTTAAGGGTGATAAACATAATTTAAGTCACTGCCCAAAGAATGATTTAGAACAAGAATAAATGAAAAATATCCGATATGCTTCTGTTGTTGGAAGCTTAATGTGCGCTCAGGTCTGCACTAGGCTTGACATTGCATTGTTGTTGGGGTATTGGGTAGATACCAAAGTAATTCAGGCATTGAGCATTGGAAAGCTACAAAGAAGGTATTAAAATACCTTAAGGGGGCTAGAGATTACATGCTCGTATATAGACGTTTAGAACATTTGGAAGTAATAGATACTCAGATTCAGACTTTGCTGGCTGTGTTGATTCGAGGAAATCAACCTATAGTTACATTTTTATGCTGGCCTGTGGAGTTGTTTCGTGGAGTAGTGCAAAATGAACTTTAACTGGTACTTCTACCATGGAAGCTGAGTTCGTGTCTTGTTTTGAGGCAACCTCTCAAGGTGTATGGATTTAGAGTTTCATATTAAGGCTTAGAATCACAGAACATCGCAAAACTTCACTTATGTTTAACAATGACAAAAAGTACGCCGATCTTTCGCTTCTGTATTTATGTGATTATATATGATACATGATCACATTAGAACTCCAACAAAGGTAGGAAAGAGCAAAGTTAATTAGTTCAAGTCATTTAGAGGTAGATCTTGCTTAAGTGTGTTGTCGTCTCCCGAGCGATAGATGAAGATAGTCGCTCTCATTGGGTAACATCTTTCTGAATGACTAATTGTGTAAGAGAATAGGTTCCTTCTATTCTTCCTAGATGCAAGAGAAGCGTGTTATTCTTTAATTTTTCCTCTAAATCTCGTAAGTGAATAGAATATAGGGCTATTTCCTCCATGCATTAATGGGTGTCATTTGTCTCTTCGTGATTGGAGTTCCGTACTTGCTTGTCTGGTACTTTAATAATGTTCGCACTTTTTTTTTGTTTAGTGTAAAGTCCTTATCCCAACTGACCTTATAATCAAGACTTTCTTGTTCAAAAGGCATGACTCTCTTGCACCTAATTCTACTATTTTTTTTTAGAGAAAGTCAGTCGTGAATCTCAGTCTTATGGACATTCTTTGCAAGTTTTGCAATAAGGTCTCTAAAAAATTTAAATACAATAAATTTCACTACAAGAAAACAAGGCAACAACTACGATGATTTTCGTTGGTGAAACTCCGATTTCCGTTGGTACTTAGATTTACCAATGGAAAATTTCGTTGGGAAAATGGTTTGTGAAAGCCCCGTCGCTAAAAGTAGCAACGGAAAATTTTATGTTGGTATAATTTGCAACGATTCTTTTTCTGTTGGTAATAACGTTGCTATTTTGTTGGGCACCACAATTCACCATACATAATTTTTCGTTGGAAATTTGTCACTGTTGCAACAAAACTGTTGGAATCTTAACTACGTAAATGTAACGATTACTTCTGTTGGTATAGATACAAAATTTATGTAGATATCTTGAATTTTGCTACAAACGTTCTTGATGGCGATCTGTTGCAATTTGCCAACATAATATATTGACATAATTTTACTACAACATTTTTGATAGTGGTTTGTTGCAATTTTCCAACAGAATATAGTTACAAGTTTTTTGTCGGAATATTACCTACAAAACATTGTTGGTATTTAGTAGGTATAATTCAAAATTTAGCAACGAAAATAGCATCAAAAACACTTGTTGAATTTACCTACGCTTAACATCGTTGAAATACTTGTTACAAAATTTCTAACAATTCTTCTGTTAGTGATTTGTTACAATCATAGAATGATATTTTTTTTAATATTCTTGTTACAGATAAATTTGTTACTAATTTCTTGTTAGCGCTGTGTCGGTTTTTAATTAATATACAATTTTTAATTAATATAATCACATTCAAAAAATTCAACTTCTGGAATTTTTTTGTCAACCCCTTTTGCTTAAAGAATAATAAAATCGAAAAAGAAAAAACAAATAATTCTTTTATTTATTTATAAATTTGAATGAATTATACATCGATATCACAAAATATATATACAAAAAAACAAATTATCTGAAATAACTCTTTCATTGTCTTCCAACTTCTTGATCTTCCCATATGCTTCTTCCTGGTTTGACACGTTCGCAGCATGGCTTGTGTTGCCTCGTGACCTACGCAGTCTTCTTTGGTACTTTTATTTTTTTCCGTGTGCATTTGTTCATATATCTCAAGCATTGTCGGGCGCTTAATTTTCCTTGTCCTACAATAGACATGTAGTGCATAAATATATACATTTAATAAAATCAAGATTCTTGATATACTAAAATTACCATTTCCTTCAATTGAGCCAGAATCGAAATTCCTTTTTTCGTGATGAGTTGTAAGTGTCTCCCTCTTTATTGTCATAACCGTTGTAGTAACTTCTGGATCGCAACAACTGAAAATGAAATGTTCAACATTCATGGAATCAAACGAACAAAAAAAAGTAGAAAATTGTGTCTTGATGTATTGCGTCTTAACTTCGATTGTAATTGAAATAGAAAATAATAGTACCTGGTAATACTAATTTCCGTTGGAAGAGTTTAAAGACGAACCTTTTCTTTCAATGTCAAGTTAGTTGAATGAAGAAGAATTCTGCCAAGTTATTGCCATATTGCTCACTAATAATATGATTTCGTGGAATTGATATAATAATCTCTTAAGCAGTGAAGAATTTGGTTTATTGTGATTAGTGAAATCAAATGCCGAAGCAATTAGAATCATGAAAAAAGTGAATTACTTCTATAAGTGTATGTAAACTTTTAAGATACAACTCTTACAAATCCTTTTTGATAAGATCATATATAGCAGTTGAGTATAGCACCGGCCAAAATGAAATATATAAGAATTCGGTTGGGTTGATATATAAAGATAGAGATGAAAATAAGATTTGAAGAGATTTAATTTAAATAAATAAACAAAAGGCGGGAATATGAAAAATTAGATTTACCGCAAGAAGAAATTTAAAGAGATTTGAATAGATTCATATATATCATGTATATGATTAGGATATTCTATATCTCATAACTTAAGTATGTATTGTGACGTTTTAAAATGGCAATTCATATCTGTTTCAAAACTGACGTATATTTTGATTACTAATAAAATCAAAAGAGCATACTAATCAAAAAGAAAAAAAATCAGAAGAGCATGTATGTGATTTTCCATTCTTTACATAAATATCCAGAAATAAATAAATATATATGCGTGTATATGATTAGTTGCTTATAGGTCACGTGGCCTCTCATAGGCAATGTAAATATTTAATTTGAATCCCATGAATTTTGTACTTTAACATTTGTTGTGAGATTTTGTTTTTTTTTTTTTTTTGAAAAACATTTGTTGTGACTTAATTAGTCAATAAAAACTGTTTAAAAAGGTAAAGAACTTAAATAATTTATCAAATCTTAATTTGAAAAAAAGCCACGTGTGTCTTTGTTACAATACAACAAGCGAGATGCAATTTAAAAGTCCGAAAAGAAAGTTATAATGGTACATACAGTAGCGCAAATCTGGCGCAACTGCAGTGTACTAGCTACTAAGCCCGAAAATTATCCTTAAGCCCCTCTATCGATGCCTATATATACCCCCAGCTCCTCACAAGAGAAAGAGAGCAATGGAGAAGCTCCATGGTCGAACTGGGAAAACAATCGAACAGAGAAAATAGTTGAACCGAGAAAATAGTCGAACGGAGAAAATAGTTGAACAGAGAAAACAGTCGAACCGGGAAAACAGTCGAACAGAGGAAACAGTTGAACCGAGAAAACAACCGAACATTGAAAACAACCGAACAGAAAAAGCAGTCGAACCAAGAAAATGGTCAAACCCTCGAACCCAAAAAGTATCAAACCTATATGTGGTATGAAAGTTACGTGAGTCAGGGTCCCGAATCAAAAAGTGGATCAAGGTTTCGATCAACCAATAGGGAGATATGATCAAAATTGTGAAGTCACGCAATGCAATTTGATAGTAACCCTCGAACAGGGAAAAGTGTCGAAACCTCGAACCCAAAAAGTATCAGACCTATATATGGTTTGAAAGCTACGTGAGTCAAAGGTCCAGAATCAAGAAGCGGATCGAGGTTTCGATCAACCAATAGAGAGATATGATCAAAATCGTGAAGCCACGCAATGCAGAACCAAGTGAACCAAACAGCCCGACCGGGGCTTGACCTTTCGAAGGCTATTTAAAGAGACAAAAGAACTATGTTCGACTTGATTCTCTCAATGGTATATGCAGGCAGCTTAGCACTATTCCAAGTTCAGTCCGAATCATAAGTATGCAACCTCTTTTGTCGCGATGCTTGGAGTGCATGTGTAAAGGACTAAGCTAATTATATTCTAACACAACTATGAATCAGTCTGATGTGGAGTGTCTTATCAACTTGCCAAGTCGGCAGACGAAAGCACGCCAAATCAATATACAGCCACAGAGTCTAGACATCAATATGTCAACAATTGGACTAAGTCAGAGATGAGTTTGACTCCCAAGTCAACGATATGAACTTTGACTCGTGATTTTGCCACTTCGTAGTGCAAATCACTCGACGTCCATATATCAAACCTCCGGGTGAGCTCGATGAATAATAAGCGTCGTTAGGCCGACCAAATGATATCTAATCGAGATATTCTCCCCTACGGGGTTGGCTATCAAGACAATCGGGCCTTGCCTATGAGACAAAGACTTCGGGGGTCGTTTAACACACCTACATGATCTACACACGCTCAAACGTTACTTGGCAAGCAGAATATCAGAGACAACCTCGTGCAGGCGCCCATGGATATTAAACTATGTCGAACTTGATTTTCTCTTCTTAGAGAGATACGTAGGCAACTTGACCACGTGTCAAGTTCAATCGCAACACCCCGTATCCTCCCATTAGTTTATTACTTATTTAACTATTATTGCCTAACCTTGTTCCTTTAAGTGCAGGTTTCCATCGAACCAAAAACTCTTCTGGTATTGCCTATAAGGTGCGAGGGAGTCTGGTAAGGAGGTAATCTTGAGACTAAACACCCCGCGCCACCCGTGAAGAACCTTGTATTATGCTTAAACATTCAATTGTAATTGACATGCTCCTACCTTAATCTCGTGAATACTTAATCTGCAACTTTTCTTTTGATACTACAAGTTAATTAGTTGTTTTCATGTTATACTTATGTTACAATAATCAAATATAGATGATGAATAAGTTCGTGAGCTTTTGTGCCCACCGTCTCGAAGCACACACCTCACCTTTAGATCCATGAAACACCCTGCTCCTACGCCAACACCTATAACGACTGGAATTGACCTGCTTCTAGGTCAATGATGTGAGTAGTTAAATCTTCATTCTTTTTGGTTATAGAAACTTCTATGACAATGCAATTAAATATAGGCCATCAATAACTTAAAATTATTTTTGTTAATTTAACATCTTTCAAGGATATTTTAACTCAAATTTTTCTTTTTAGTTTATCATATATATATATATGGTTTTCTTAAAAAATAAATATCGTAATTTGTGAGCCTTAAGCATCATGCCTTGAGTCTTATTCCTCGCTTCTAGACCCAAGACACACCCTGTCATACTACCGATGTTTTTAATGACATTGGCCAGAATTGACATGCTTTTAGGTTAATTTCTCATTAAGTAAATAATTTTGAGTAAATTAAGTTACTTTGTTTTAGTAAGTTATGAAATTTTTAACATGTTGTAAGTAAATATAAATGATCGATTAATAAGTTACGTTCGTCATTGTCAATTTAAGATTTACAACCTAATTACTCTTTTTATTTATTAATAAAATATTTTTAAACATATACATTGTAACAAAATTTAAAATATGTCTAATTTTCATATTATATTGCAGTTACTATCAAAAGAAAATTGAAAATAAAAATAAAAATAATGGGGACTTATTTGGATGAAAAATATATTATGTAATCCAAAATCTATAGTTTATTAATTGATGTGATTTGAGAGTGAAATATTATATAATTACAGTTCTTTTTATGAATTTATTAATCACTATTTAGTTTGAAGCTGAAAATAAGATGAAAAGAAATAGATTGATGCTTGGCGCCAAATCCAAGGGAAGGAAAAAGAAAACCCCGCCCAAATATAAAGAAATCCAAATCGAAAAAGAAAAGAAAAGGGTTGTGAAAAACGCCTATAGCCGCCCAAATATAAAGAAATCCAAATCGAAGGGAAAGAAAACGGCTGAGCGCTCGATGACGCATTCCTTGTGCCGCCTAGACGCTCGCTGGCTGAAACATGGTAAGCCAATCGCCCACTTACCCTAGAATTCGATTTTGTAAGTAGGATAATTCTGCTTTGGAAGTAACTCTGTTCGATTTATATTAATGCATCATAGGAGACTTGATTCAAGTCAGGGATTTTACCTCTTCGCCTTAAGGTGAGCTTCCACTGCTATATTCCCATGCTCTTTATCTGTTTGATGATTTGTTTCAGTGGTTATTTGATATTTTGCTTCTTTTCTTCGAGGCGCTGTGTATGTGCATGTTCTTTTCCCTTTTGTGTGTTGTACTGGTTTTGGTGAGTTAAAGAATAGAATGTTAACACAATTAGTTTTTCCATGTTCCATAACCGTTTAAGATAATTAGAGTTTCAGAACATCCAGCTAAATTCACAGACAAATTCTTTTTCTTTCTTGGGCAGAAACTGGTCACAAATTATCGATGTGACTTTGGATTATTCTACATATATAGAGAGATGTTATTCACTGTAATAGACAAAGTTTACATGTTGTTTCTTGAATTGACGATATCAGCACCTACAGCAGGACATCACCTGGAGTTAAAAGTACTTTCTTCTCTTATTTTTCCCTTTTCACTCTTTCCGCATAAATCAGTACATGCTTTGGGAATTAGCGCGTCATTAAAAAAATCTAAGTGCAACTCTTGCCACCACTTCAGCTCCATTGACCAACTAGAGCAAGGATGTTGATACCTACAGCATCCTGGTTTTGGTGAGTTAAAGAATAGAATGTTAACACAATTAGTTGTTTCATGTTCCATAACCGTTTAAGTTACTTTTCTCTTTAACTGAGGCATGAACTTCATTTAGTTAATTATCCAAAAAGAAAAATGATATAGTAATTTTCTTTAGTTTGTTATTGGTGGATTTGGTGATCAAGTATAGTAATTATCAGATACGAACTATAGGTATTGATGTGGTTAAGTTGTTTGTTAATTATATTATTTGTGCGTGTTTGGTTAAAAATCAAACTACTTTATCTTGTTATTTATAATGCTTAATCAGTTCTTTGATTAGACAACTTAGGCATTTGTATTCCCTTGTTTTTATTCTGAATTCACTTGCGCCGGTACTTGTTTAGATTCAATGATTGATATGTCACTTAAAAATTGCCCAGTTATCCTTTTCTATTGTTCTGTTATTCTTCCTTGAACCTTTTGCTTCAGTCAAATTAAAAGCTTCTTATATGAAATTACAAACTTGTTTAAGTAGGAGCACATTGAAATATTTGTTTGTTGAACAGGTTATTATCAGAAGGTCTATAATATTTTTGGAGTGATATACTGTCGTCATGGACGTGGGTAAGTTTTGAGCTAAGTCCAAAGACCCAACGTGAAAGTATGGTTTTTGGCCGAACAAACCTGGTCCAAACGAAATGTATTGATGCAGAATTTTTGTGGAATTTGGTGGGTGTATGAACATACAAACAGATTTTGGGAGAAAATTCGTTCAACTGTTGATACTCTTTGTTGTACAATTGATGATGATGGCAATGATTAAGAAACTCAACCCTCCGATCAACTCAGGACATTGATGATCTGAGTCAAGCTACTGATATGGATGATTCTCAATTCTTTGATCCAACAGATGACACCAATATATAAAAATAGTATTTGACGAAGATCTGAGTAGTCAACATAAAATGAATGGCGACGACTCGATAGGTAGTTATATTATGAATCTCTAAAGTTGGAATAAATATTATTGTCGTTGTAATAAGACAGAGAAGCATTATTTCTAGTTGATACTTATAATTTAACGGTAAATTTTGTCAATGCGGAGCCTCAATTGTCTTATAGTCCACTAGTTTATTCAATATGCCGTGAATCAAAATTTGCCAAATAATTGCTACAATTTTTCTGCCCGCATTGATTCATATGATTTATAAAGTATGATTTACTCTTGTTCAGTGTTCTCATGGCAAGTGGCTTGGATATCACTACTAGATACTCGTTTTTGTGATTCGTTTTGGCTACTTGAGCAATGGTTGATTGTATGTGGATTTTTAGTACGATGCAGCGTGCATAGTGAACCCTTGTTAGATCTAAGCAATTGTCTTGCAATGTTGTACCTCTTAACTTGGTGTATTTCTTGTACTCTCCTAATAAAATTTCTTTGTTCTAAAAACAATTAATGTAAAAGTACATACAATATGCAGTTGTGCAAATCTTGTGTATATTTCGTGTATTGGGATAACCAAAAGAAAGCGATGCATCGATTTAAATAATATGCTCATAGATTATGACACCATATAATGAGAAACTATTTTTTGTCTTAAGAAGCATCTAATGCCTTGAATTTTGTAAAGTTCAAAATTCCAAAAACTAAAAGATGTTTATCTTTAGTTCTTATGCAATAAATCAGGTGTTTACTTCTGACTCTAGTTTCTAAACCAAATGTAAAACTTTTGTGTTTTGATTTGCTATTGGTAAACTTTCTCTAAACACTATTGTCAATTTTTGGTTGAGTTCATCGTTACTATTTCGTTGCTCACAGCGACGAGTGATTTCTACTGATTCAATATCGTTGTTGTTACTCTAAATTACATGCTTACAAATAATTTTCATCGGTATAGCAACAAAATTGCAACAATCAAGAAAATCGTTGGATATTATGTGGGTAAATTGTTGCAAATTATTACCTAGTAACTTTTTTGTTGGTACTTCGTTGAAAATTTGTTACTACTAGTAACGTAATTTTTTTTGTTGGAATAACTTCGTAGTTGTTGGCTATAATAGCTTTTTGGTTGGTATACTGTTGGAAATTTGTTACTATGAGCAACAATTATTTTTTGGTTGGAATCACTTCGTAGCTGTTGCCTATAATAGATTTTTCGTTGGTATGTCGTTAGAAATTTGTTACAACGAACAACAAATATTTTTTGGTTGGAATCACTTCGTAGTTGTTGCTAAGTTTTCTTGTAGTGTTTTGTCCCATCAACAAAGTTACAAGTCTTCACCAGCACCTAAAATCATTTGGTCTTGTACAAAATGTTAAATCATTAAGAACCACATGTCAAATGAAATTGTATACAACATAATTATATAGTCGGTATTACTTTTAAAAAAGGGCTAAAGCATTAGACTCTCAAACTATACGACCTTACTAAAAGTTGCCATAAATACTAAAAAAGTTGTATTAAATTTCCAAACCTATTAAACTCTTCGTTTGGTGGCTGAACAACCGCTCAATTAGTACACATTTTCCACTTTTGGCCATTAGACTTGGCCTTAGTGAGCAAGACTTTCTAAAATGAATAGATGAGGAGTTTCATACAACTTTTTATACTTTTATGAACACTTTATAAAAATGGTATAATTTTATAGACTTGATGCTTTTTACCTTTTAAGAAAAGAATGCAATATGAGAGACACGAGACCATACAAATAATCAGAGTGGTACAACTTCTCAGAGTTTAATAGGAAAGATATACCAAAATCATTTTCAACATGAAAGGATCATGTGAAAGTTTCAAGTGCATGCGCATAGGGATGAGATGTGTACCACTAACAACGCAGTTTACATCACACTAGTGCAAAGGATACGCCGAGTTGAAAAGGAATAAAAAAAATAACATATTCGATAAATTTGTTATGATCTAGATATGATAAATTAACTACAAAACATCAAAATATAACTATTAAAATTTATGCATTCTGTACGAAAATTAAACATGTAAAACTATGACACCTAAATCAAGAAATCAAGCAACTAATTAAAGAAAAATATTGACCGCATCTAGTCAAAACTTAAACTTTCCCTAACACTTCACCTCCTTCAACCCAGGGGCAATGTACAAAAGTTGGATCAGTGGCACCATCCTTGTAGTATGCAAACACCATTGTCCCGTCATCATGCATGCTCTCCCCCACAAAGCTGTGATTAAATCAAAATGTTTAAAAAAATGTCATTGCCTGAAAGCTTTAAATAAAAAGGAAAAAAATTCATCGCTAGTTACGCCTTACGAGCACATTAAGGTTCAAGCATTTGAATGGGAGGAATATTATTCAAGAATTAGCATCAAAATTTAAATTATTACAAGGACATGCACGTACAATTGAAGGTCCTTGAGCTTTGACATAAGGAACTTTGTAGCGCCTTCAATGTTTTTCTTGAACAACTCTTGTTTCTCAGCTTCCAATTTAGCTGACAAATTCTTAATATACTTCTTCATGTATGCAATAAATTGCTTCTTGTCAAAAGGAGGTTGCTCCTGCAGACAAGAGCAAGACATCAACAAAAAAAAATCACATGAATTAGAGAGGTATATATATATGACTTTTTTTCTTTCCTTTTTTTTGTAATATCAAAATATATAAGAGAAATGTTGTTTTATATATTTGGGTTTTTGGCACAAAAAGTCATGTCTGATGTGAAATAGGTACATTAGCCACCAGAGAGAGAGAGAGAGAGTAATGTGCCTACTTGATTTAACACTTTAGATGATTTTTTCTATTTAATTATCTGCTTTTGTCACATGACACACAGATTAAAATGCCACGAAGTATATAATTTTGGTAATATAAAATTTTGTAATTGGCGGGCTGGATTATGTTATTACGATTTACTAACCTGGAGCCTGAAAGTATCGACTATATCAACGACTTTAACAGTTTGATCATCAACACCTTCATCCGCGTCAGCACCTTCAGCAGAAGGGTTGGCCCCGATGTCTACATTAACCGCTCCTTGAACAACCCACTATAACTCAACACAAAACTCTATTAAAATTAATATTCATCGTATATATATATGTAATATGTATATATTTTCAAAAACAAACTATTAATGAAACTTAATAAATTCAATAAGTTGTAGAGATGAATATACTTCTTACCTTTCCTGATACCTCCCACAACATCCCATTCTCAATTTCGTTGTACGGAAACGAATCAGAGAGAAGCTCGTCGCCTAAAAATAACCATATATAACTTTAGCCATGCTAGTATTGTGAATTTAGTAGTAGCTCTAAAAGTGATACACAATTGTAACCAAAAAAGAATGAAACAATTTGTTGTCCAAATATTTTAGCATGTGATGTTATCTATTTTCTGAATTATAACTTTCACAAACAAACTTAATTAGACGACCAATTTGATCATCAATAACGAAACCAAACTCCAATTTCCTTCACAACCATTATCTTAACATATCAAACAACCAAACAATGAAGTATCACAATTTTTTATTTTTTTATGACGTGGGAACTTGTAGCTGTCACCCTTCGAGTGCCCATTAAGCAATACCCACGGATCGACGCACAATAAAGTATCACATTATAATTGCACAAATAGAATTTATAGAAGCGAAAAAAAAAGAGAAGTTGTCACGCAATAAACAAAAGTGGAAGCCAGCCAAACTTAGGCTACCATGCAATGAAATTTACGTTGGAAAGAAAAGAAGCTAAAGTTTCACAATATAGAAATATTCAAAATTATAAATGTTATGGGCGCGGGGAAATACCAGACAGAAGATCCTGGTAAACCAACATGATTGCAGACAACAATTATAGTAATTTTTTGAAACAAAGATTAATTGATATACATAGAACATATGAAAAACTAATAAATGTGAAAAAAGAATGAAAAGAGCGAGGTGAAATAAAAGAACTTGGGGCGGTGAGATTTTATAGTAGAGAGTTTCACGGGTACTCCACTCCCTCCATTTTATGCAAAACTAGACTCTTAAGTTTAGAGTAATTGCAAAACCTGTCCTGACCTTTTAATTTCATAAAATATAGTCCTTTAACTTCATATAGGTAGCATAATTTACAGTTTCTCTCAAGCTTGTAGTCCCTATATTATGATTATTGACTTACAAATACCTTCATTTTTCTTCTCTTATCAACAATGTAGGACGTTCTACAATTTTAGTTCTTGATTTATCTTTATAAAATGATTTTAATAATCAAATAAGCATTTGTTTTCTGTTGGGCAATGAGTTGTTTTTTTCATAAATATTAATTTGGAGAAGAATATTCAACAATTTAGTTTATAATATCATTTAATTTAATTCTATCAAAGATAAATTCATGATCAAAGTTTAACAAAAAGTAAATAAATTTCTGATAAGCAAATAAACTAAATAGAAATGATTAGAATTATTGAGTGTAACTGCTATCTATACTACCCGATATTATATATATATATATATTTTTTTTTGCAAAATGTTAAAAAGTGAACTATTTTAACAACCATCCAAAAATTAAGGGATCGATGTCTTTTTTTGATCGGCAAGGAAAAGTTTTATTCAATAAAATTAGGAGTATAAGGAATACTCCGCAAAAATGTATATCCAAAATGTTACAAACAAAGCTAGAGATAATTCATTATTCATCCAATCGACAAAAGAGTACTGGAAGCTTTTATTATTTTCTTTAATCCCACCCCATGGTTGAACTTTGACAACGTCAACACCCTTGCTAATGTTGAGTTGGCCACCGTCAAATTTAATCTTGTTTCCCAATGTCCATATTTGCCAAATGAAAAAAAAAATCTTTTCCATCCATGACTTCCTCTAAGACCTTGAAAGACGAAGTATTGATCCAACAAATTTTCAGGCCCCACAGATAAAATCCCAAACCATCAAAAAATACCCCACCACAGCTGATATGATACTCTACATTTACAGAAGAGATGGTTGACATCTTCGTCCTTAACGCTGTACAAGGATCAAAGAAGATTCCCATTAGTAATGTTAACACCCCAAAGATTCAAGTTAGACATGGTAGGAATCCTATTTTGCATCGCTCGCCAGACAAAAGTCCTCAATTTCAGTGGTACTTTTGGAGTCCAGAAGTCCTTAAAGATCAGGTGTTGTTGCTCGTCGTTAGCTTTTGAAAGCATCCGATATGCTTATTTAACCGAATATTACCCGTTAATTTCCCATTTTCATCTCTAGGTGTCAAGAGTGTTGATTCAAGGGGTTTCCCATTTAGAGTTGATAGGAGGTTACTGGTTAGTTCCTCCTCCGAAGCAAAAAGTCTCATCTTCCATTTCCATTTTCAAAACCAACAAGAATCCCTCCATCCTCCTTTTTTTACAACGAAAGCATCTTTGTCCAATGGTATACGATACAATCTATCAAAGCGCTAGTATAAAGGTTCATTACCAATCCATAAATCAGTCGGGCATTTTGTATTTGAACCGCACCCGAGATTTCTAATAATCTCATCTCCGAACCAACTAATATTTATCTCTTCGTTGCTACTTTTTATTAGATCTTTCCACCAAACGGAGCCATCATTTCTGCTTGCTCTTCCTAAATGGAAGTTCTAGGGTCGGGAAAATACACTATACTTTGAAGTGATGATGTTATGCCACATGCTACCTTGATCTTGTAGGATCCTCTATTTTCACTTTGTCAATAGGGCAAGATTGAATGTAGAAATTCTTTATGCCAAGACTGCCGGCCTCTTTTTCTTTGCAAATCTGCTCCAACTTGATCCAAGATATTTTGGCTCTCTCCTCGTTCCTGCCACATAAAAAGTTCCTTTGAATCCTTGTAAGTTCTTTAATCACTGCCTTTGGGGCTCTGAAAAAGGAGAAGAAATAAATAGGTAAACTAACTAATACAAAATTAATATAAACCACTTTTCCGCTAAAAATAAATGAGTGCCACTCAATGAGTTCAGTTTTCTTAAGAGCTCAACTATCGGCTTCTAAGTTTCAATGCGTCCCACAGGAATCCCAAGATACTTAAAAGGTAAAGTTTCAACTTGGCAGTTAGAATGTTGGTATAGACTGCCATATCTTTTGTCGCCATATTGATACCAATTAAACTGCTTTTTGAAAAGTTAACCTGTAGTCCAGAGACTAACTCAAAAAGTCTACGAATATACTTTATTGTGACCACATTATTTGGAGTATTTTCATAGAATATTATTGTGTCGTTTGCAAATTATAGAACCAAGCGGTTGACCATGTCCTTCCCTATCTTAACCTTTTCAAGAAAGTGATTTTGAACAGCTCTCCTGATCATCAAATTTAGTCCTTTTGCTGCTATAGAAAGAAAAGAGTAGATAACCGTTCTCCTGGTCTTACACCTCTTGACATAGGAAACTCGTTGGTTTGGCACCCATTCACCAAGACAGACACATTAGCTGATTTTAAACATTCTGATATCCACTTTAACTAAGTAGGAGAAAATCCCATACACCTCATCATATCTTCCAAGTATTTCCAGTTGACACTATCGAAAGCTTTTCCGAAATCCACCTTGAGCATTAAAATTTTCTTTTTCCTTCGAATAACTTCTTCAATTATCTCGTTCGTGGAAAGAATAAGGTCAACAATATGCCTTCCTTTAATAAGGATTTCTCCTTAGAAATTAAGTTGTCCATAATTTTCCCGAGCCTTCTAGCAAGTAGTTTTGCAAGAATTTATAGCAACTTCCAATAAGTGAGATTGGTCGAAATTCATTAATTTTCAAGGAGTTTAGTTTCTTTGGGATCAAAACCAAAAAAGAGGGATTTATTCCTTTAACCAGGTTTCCGTTCAAATGAAATTCTGAGATGAACCAATATATATCCTCTTTCATCAAGTTCGAAGACTTTTTAATAAAACTAAGATTAAAACCATCGGGTCCAGAGCTCTTGGATCCATCGCAACTCCAAATTACATCTCGAATTTCAGATTGTGAAAATGGACAAGTGAGAGCATGGTTATCGCCATTGCTCACTTTAGCAGATTCCAAGTTCCTCAAGGAAGGCCTACTCATTCATCATCTTTAAATAGCCTAGAAAAGTGGTTTCTTATCCCGCTTCTATATATTTTTTGGGCACCACCTGCCCACCTTCCGTCAACGAAGATTCCTTGCGTGAGACTCAATATGTTTCTCTTATTAATGCAATGGTGGAAGAAATTGTGAGTTTGCATCTCCATCTTTTATCCATGGATTAAAATTTCGATTTTGAGTTAAGTTTCGATGAATCAAATATCAAAAATATTTCAATATATTTCGAAAACATTTCGAAATACTTTGTAATTGTTTCGTAATCGTTATATGAAATAACAAGATGTGTACAATCACAATAAGTAAATACTTCTTATCTATCATAATAACTTAATAATTTTTAGATAATATTTTGACAAATCACGTAAAAATCATAATTTATAAATATCACAACTATGATGCTATGATGCAAAGAAAGAGAGATATAAAAGTAATAGCTTGTGATGGACTTAAACAAATTAAAACTTGCTCAATCAGCAAATCACTAAATGCACACAAAGACAGAATTTATTAAAATACTTATGACAGCATGAAATACATGTAATATGATATATATGATTATGAAGGATTAGTCGGCCCACTGCATCATAAACGAATAAAGGGAAACATGTCAAGTTTTAAGAATTATTATTGTATTTCGTAAGTTCAACACAGTTTCATTTCGGTGGCTTTAGAAATAGAAATTATATCTAGCCCTCTGAAATAGAAAAATTTCTTTACATCTTAGAATTTTCCACGAGTTTCTGAATATTTCCTTTTTTTCAATTTCATCAACTGAAAGAAGACCAAATTTACCTTTAAGGTCAATTTTATCAATTTCCTCCTTATCCAAGTATATTATTGACTCCAAATTTCCTAAGGTGTGTTTGTTCCAAATTTTCAGCACTCCTTTAAGATCTTTGAGCTTCTCTGTAAGGGTGAATGCACCCCAACCAGAGAAATTCTAGTTATTCCTTCGCTCACTTACAAAGGAAACTGAAGGAAACATACTAACCTTTGATCCATGTTAAATGGATCCCAAAGTTGCTCCCATGAATGTTGAATAACACGGCTTTATTCCATGGCTGTTTCTCATTTTTTCATGCTCCAATATGGTCAAATTCCAATCACAAATGGAAAGGAATTGTTGCCACAATCCAAGAGCCAAGTTGCAAGTGTTAAAATGTGAAGAAATCGATCAAAAATGAATTTTTCATTTTTCTCTTATTTTTCCTACGAAATTAGGAGAGTTTCTCTTTATTTATTTTTTTCTTATTTTTTCCAAAGAAAACTAAAATTGAGGTGGGAGAGAATTGGAGGGAAAGGTGGTGGTTTCTCTAATTTAAACTAAGGAAGAAACCACTCTCTCATTTTTTAATTCAAATTCATGGGTCAAGTTTGGCCTGCATGGACGAACCATTTAATTATTTCTAACATTTTCCACTCGCACATGAGAGCTAGATCCTAATCTACAACAACAACAACAACAACAACCAAGCTTGTAATCCCAATTAAATCGGGGTAGGTTATATGAACCATGAATGAATCACGTCGAGTCGTGAACATGGATATTCTGCCTCCATAGGTTTCGGTTGACGACCATGTCTTCAGTTAGATCTTTTAGCTTCATGTCATTCCGTATGACCTCCATCCACGTCTTTTTAGGTCTCCCATGAGCTCTAGCCGTCAGTCCTAAGTTGAGATCTTCAACTCGTCGTACCGGTGCATCTATGGGTCTGCGTTTAACACGCCCAAACCATCTTAAACGATTTTTTCGCATTTTCTCGTCGATAGCCGCCACACCAAATTTATGCCGAATATCTTCATTGTGCACCTTATCTCTCCTTGTGTTACTGCACATCCACCGAAGCATGCGCATCTCTGTAATGTTCATATTATGTGCATGACTTTGCTTAATAGCCCAGCACTCGGAGCCATAAAGCAAAACAGGTCTAATAGCCGTACGATAGAACTTTCCTTTAAGCTTTAGAGGAAAGTTACGATCGCACAGGATCCTTGTTGCACTCTTCTACTTTGTCTATCCAGCTTGGATGCGGCGGTTGACATCTCTGTCTAACTCTCCATCCATCTATAGTATGGAGCTTAAATACCGAAAATGCGCACTTCTCGGTACCTCTTGGCCATCCAAATGAACCGTGCCATCGTTGTTTCTTCGTTGTTTGCTAAACTTGCATTCGAGGTACTCTATTTTTGTTCGACTTAGTCGAAATCCTCATGCTTCTAATGTTTGTCTCCATCGTTCTAATTTAGCATTAACTCCCATTCTCGTCTCATCGATGATGAAAATATCGTCTGCAAAAAATACACCATGTGACTTGGTCTTGGATGGTTATGGTGATTTTATCAATTACAATGGCAAACAAAAATGGGCTCAAAGCTGACCCCTGATGTAAGGCAATTGTAATTGGGAAGGCGTCTGTTAAACCGCCACAAGTTCGGGCACTTGTCACTACATTCTTATACATATATTTTATGATGTTGATAAAATTCGCAATCTAGTTAGATCAAATTCGCATACTCATAACTTCTTACATGAAAATGGATCGTGTGACCTGCGAGCATATTAGAGCGCAATGCCATACACTGGTTAAATATATATGGCAGCTCAACACTTAAGCATAAAGCTATACACCGGTTAATAATGTATCAACTTAACTTTTCCAACATGAGGACGATAAGCTATACCTTAGACTTCACTTACTTGCATCATTCAGTGTATCTCTAATACCTTGTCATGAAAATGGGAGATTATTTGGTATAACCGATGTATGTGCATCCACTACCAACACACGGTGGGGATGGGGTGTTGGGTGGTTATTCCTACAATTTTAGAATCTTATTTTAATCTCAACTATCGGTTGTATATACAACAGATGTATATAATAATTTCTCCATGAATAGAGCACACTCTCTTTCAATAGTATTCATTGTATTCATAGTTACATCTCAAACATCAAAGTTTTACATAACTGCTATCGCGGTGAATACAAGATAGGAGCAAGTCATAGAAATTCTTCCTTTTCAAACTTAGACCTCTTAACATTAAAATGGTTGCTTTCTTAGACATGTTCCGCATGACCGAATCAAATATGGCTATTGGAGACATGCTAAAGTAGCAACACCAAAATAAGTCTCGAGAAAAAGCTAAAAGTTATGAGGGTATCATATAAAATTTTATAAATCTCTGGGTCTCACACAATGATGAAACAAAGATCTATCCACTCATCATCCCAACGGTCACAAAAATACATGTGGTATGAAACACATGCTACGATGCTTGTCTTCCTCTTCGAAAGCGTATGTCATATTTCAAAGTAATATGCATCATATAGATGTTAGTTCAAGTGTCCTTAACACTTAAATTGATTTTTCTCCTTCTAAGTCCTCTACAAACACCAATCGCAAGAAAACTCACATCTGACTCTAGGACAAGTATAATGGATGATGGGAATCCATAAGGATTACTTAATAATACAACAATAATCTCATATCGATCATTAATAGAGGCAACACCATAAGATAAAATAACTTTATATCCAAACAAAATCATAATTGTCTCATCTCTGCTCATTTCTTAATGCCAAAGGCAATTGCTCGTGTGAGAGAGCCAATATCTACTTGTGAGACATACTTTTAGACTTTGAATGCTCTCGCCATAAAAGCATCTGCTTATATAGCATTCAAGTCCTTAACTCATGGACATAAATAGTTGAACATCACCTAATCCAACTAGGTTAGATTTTACGCAAACCTTGAGGTTCTTACAATTCAAGAGCGTATCTCCAGGCCAAGGTTAAGTTATCAAACTAACCATACTAATGCATAGATCTACACAGCAAAGTCATTTCTTTCTTTGCACAAATATCTCTTCACAAAATAAACCTTTTGTGATTAAGTGTTTGTTGTTATCACTTCGAGACTCTCTTGTAAGCAATTGACGCATGTCATCATAAAGCACACAATGGCTCCCACTTTACTTACTGTCTAAAATGATAAACTAGTCTATTTGACCAAACACATTATACTGCAACAACATGTGCCATGAATTTTTATTTTATACGCACCTACATACACCCGTTTGCTTTCAGCTATTCTAACAAATAGCATCATCATTTAATGAAGAAGCAAACTCATAGGTCGGTTTACTCCAAGTCAAATCACCTCTTGTAAAACTATAAGTGTGTTTTCATCAATAATGACCAAAATCATTATTGAGTTGACTAGTGTGCAATATGTATAGGAGATCAGAATCCTATCAGTATTGTCCAAATTCCACTCTTAAGAATTGGGCTATACTTAATAATCAGAACAATGGCATGATAGTTATCAGGATAGATGTGTAGCACAGTAAATCTCAACCGTCAAAGAGATTTCACCAACACAAGTTTAAACATCTTACTAAATATAGTCTCCGTAGATTTTAAAGCTCAAGATATACACCATTGTAAGGAGCATCGGTTTCCTCAAAGCTCATTTCAAATCACTCCATACAGCTCAAGATGCAAAGCATCAAGAAATTGAACGATTTCTATGAATTTGAAAATAAGAGGTACATTTACCTCAAATTCACTCTTTATTCAAAGAATAGAAGAATGGCCATCTCTAAATGGATGAAGCATATTTCTCACAATCATAATCATCAAGACATCATTAATATTGATAGAGTTAATGTTTTAAATGAACCACACAGTCTTTTAGACATCAGCCATGTCTTTCATGATTAAAGAATATAAAATCACTCCTTAGTGTTTCATAAGAACCGAAATTTGATAAAGAAAATGGTATTACACTTTCACAAACAAAGACTAATGAAATCATTCCCAAAATGATTCTCATCAACCATAGTGTAAGCAAAATACGATCTATAACTTTTCATTATAAAGACACAAATTGTTCTTGGTGAGCTTCACATTTGATCATCTCTCTAATATTAATGTGAGAACGCCATCTAAAAATTTCGTTTGAGATTACCTTTCAATAGATCTCATACACCATAGTCCAAAAGATTGTCTAAGGCTATAGACTAACATAAAGTATTTAAACTTGGTTATCTAGGCATATAGTACAAAATCAAGTAACTTATACATGGATTTATGTACTCAAATCTCAATTGAGAAATGCAACCTCAAGGTTCATGAAAAGTAATCATAAAACTCATATCTATCAACGAACACTCAATTAGTAGAGTTTCGCCTCCAAAAGTGAAGTTGTTGTACATAAACAACATGTTCCCTTTTAGGAGAAAAATGTATACTTCTTAAAGATTTGCGCAATCTCAGTATAATTTTGAGAACGCATTAGTCCTAAAATATCTTGTGAGTTAATCATAAGTCTACTAGTACATGTACTAATGTACACAATTATACATATAGACATACATACTCAAAAAAATTGTTCCATCTCACTTATATGAGAAACTTTTGTAAGAGAGGACATGCAGTTGCATGTCGCTTGAATCTCATCTATCTCCTAGAGATTAAAGAAAGAGAAATCAATTTTTTTCTAATGTCGTAAAACATATACATACTTGAACGTGTCTTATTTAGTACTTGTACTGGATTTAAATTATAGTCATGTATCAATTGATTTACACCAAACGGCTCCCACTTGATTCGTGAAGCTCTAAAGCTTATATCTCAAGTAATCAATTGATCAAACCATGACTTAAATTAATTAGTCACAAATAAGCCATTATCTCTTAGTTAGTCCTCCCAAATAAGGCCATGCTTCACATAATAAGATTCCACGACTTAATCTCATTTACTCTTACAGTCTTACTCCACATGTTTATAATGGGCACATACACCACATCCAATGGTTGTATCCCATACGAACATACCTTAACAATTGGAACAATACCTATCAACTGCAATGAAAAGATATTTGTTCCAATGTCTTCTAATGGCAACACCCAACATATAGGCGTGCGAATAAATTACAAGTTATTAGTGAGATATCATTTTCATTACATGTTTTGAGCATTAACCCGATTTTAAGGACCATTACAATCCTACCAGTTGGATCTTAACTTTACAACATCTAAGACGCTTACGTATCTCAGATTTGTCAACAGTTAAACAACAATGAGAAACACAGTATAACCATCTACTGTAATGAAAATAAAGGCTTCACGCTTGCCTCTATATTAGTTAAATCATTGAAAATTAAGGGAGTTATCTCAACAGAACTCGGTCTAAATCATCTTTTAACATGATTTGTGTGTCAAATTTTTAATAAAAAAACTCAAACAAGCAGGCCAAACAAAAAAGTGGAACACATAGATCTACATCATAACCAATGTTTGTTCTTACTTGATGTGACTCAAAGATGTGTATCAAGTACACTACATCAATGTTTTTACTACTCCACAAAGGTTGCATTAATAGTTCCTAACAATTAATGCGGCAAGTAAAACATTTCTTTAGTCACATATTGTCACTCTTAGAGAAAGAAGGATGTCTAGTCATAAAATGCTACATAACAACATGTTCCAACTAAGTCACAAACTGGCTCAAGTCAATGACTCTTCAAAGAATAATAATCCTTTGACTCAAGTCTAACCTTTTCATCTCACATATGGTATAATGTAGGAAAAGACTCAGTCGTAACACAAATAAATTTGTATGCACTGACTCTCTTTAGGAATAACCTCGCATTTCCTCCCGCATCTTGCCAATTCATGTGTGAAAGAACTCGTTAGACTTCCTTAAAGTATAATTCAAGCCCAGGTTATCGTAAATCTAAAATCCACATAGGACAAGATTTATAACATAGCCGTAGAGGTGACACTACTTCATAGAAAATCTATTAAATGTTATTTACCATTGCAATGTAATCAAAAGATTAGCATTTAGAAGGTAACACAAACACGAAAACCTCAAAAATGTTTATCTTTGATAAAACACTTTAAATCATTCTCTAACTATATGAATAGTCTATTCATCATTGTCTTATGTTCCAGTCCAACATACAACTTAAAACTTAAAAGTTTTCTCTGAAGTTCTTGTGAACCTTGAAATAACTTTAAACACATCAACATAGATAACAACATAAATGTTGTTCATCCTAAGTTTAAGGTTGAGCAAATCATTTGAACAATCAATTTAAATGATAAACGAATGTTCAAATGAATAATGATGAGCATGATACTAGGCTTAACTCTTGAGCATATTACTCCACGCGTGTTAACTGACTAAATTTATTGATCACACTTGAGCAAAATCATAGTCGTGATCAATTGGAATTTAACAAATGCGCTATTTTCGTTAGTCGGTGTCTCAAACACGAGTTGGTCATACATTTATATTTTACATATAAAAGTACATCGTATATATAAATCATTAATCATATGAATACACAGAATGGGACATGCAATATAATTAAATCGCACGTATGCCTTTAGATCTATATCCAAAGAATAGAGTGACCTTATAAAAGGCTTGGAGTGACTTAATCGATGTTGTTAGGGGCATCTAACTATCTTATTCTGATATCTAAATTATAGAAGTTTACAGTAAGTTCAATTCACAATAGGTGCTTTGCTAGCATTTATTTGAATCTATGAACGTGACCGACTTGGTTGCCATGGTCTGTTATTTTCTAGAGATATCTTCTTGAATGTCCATTGCTTATACAACTTTGATTTCATATCTAGTAAATTAACATTCATGATAATCGACCATATGGTACAAAATCGAAGAGGCCATAAAGTGGCTTATCATCATCCATATGCAATGTTCATTATCACGAACTTAATTTCTAAATTAGAAAATCTTTTAAGTTCAAGGTGAAAATTTCTAAAATTCGGCCAACCATAGAACTCTCAGTTAGCTAAAAACTTAGCGTGCATACATCATGTAAAATATCAAATTATATGCTCAAAACAAATGCACATAAGGAAACAAACATGTATGCTACATGAACCAAAAATGATTACACATAATCATACATGTTTTAATGCATTATTTCGTCACGAAACTACGGAATACATCACTTGACATGAAATAGCTAAACTAATTATCTTCATGCTTACATGTGATTATTCCAAAAACAAATCCAGTCATCATATCTCAATCGCATCTTCAGTAACATTTAGATCCCCGATCTAAATTATAGCCTACTAAGTGCACAAAGAGATCTTTTTAGGATTTCTGAAGTTTTCCAACATCCATCTAGACTACGAGCCACCAAGCTCGAGGTTTTCTTCTAGAACATCTAACGGTTACTTAAAATTGCAAAAAATTAACTCAAGAGAGTGTATATACATCTATACTTTAGTTGTCAAAACAACATATATCCATAAAATAAGTTGGAGTACGTTGTATGAAACTCGAGACCATAATACGACATTAAATGTCCAATTTTGTCTCAATTAAAAAAAAATCAAGGTAAACAAAATTAATTATGGCTCAAATAAATGTCCAACACTCCCACTTGGCTCATATGCACTTTTTAGATAACTTCTAGAGTCTAAAATAAAATCTTCAGGATTTCCCATAAAAAGAAAAAATATTTTTTGAAATTGTCCTTGCATTAAAAGGTAAAAACCCAATGAAAATTATTTTAAAACTCTGAAAAAATTATTTTAAATTACAATGTAAAGCCCCTTCTCATCACGTGACTATAATTTTTAATTTATTATTTAAATGTGAGTTCAACCATGTTCGTTTTAAAAATTATTGTCTTTATTGACTAACAAATCAAATACGTCATATATATATATATATATATATATATATATATATATATATGCATGTAACACCTCGCTCTTTTAAGTTTAATTTATCTACGAAATACTGAAAAAGGTAATAGATATCGTAAATGATCTCTCAGTTATGTGTGAAACATTTCTCTTCCTTGTTGTCCTCCGAAAATAAAGTTATGCTACATATATTTACTAGATATGACAATTTAATATTACATTGTGATTGATTAGTTATGAGGATTTTTCTTATATTCAGCTTATCGAAATTGTAACCATATTATTATAAAAAGTGATTATACAAGAAGCTTAATTTAACCAATCAAACATGAATAATTTTTATTTAGAAATTTCTAAATTGTTTTCACTAATATCCTCTTAGTTGAGAGTTTGGTAACCTTGAAAGTCTTTCAATAGTAGTTTAATATAGAAATTTAGAAAAGTATTATTTGGAGTGATTTATTTGTATCTTGAGAAAAATTAACGATTACTTTTTGGAATTATTTATTCAGACTTAATGTATCCAATCACACTTAAGTGTTTAAATTGAGGAATCATATATGAATATAGTCTTATGCATGTAAGACATATATGTGCTCTTATATACAGTGAAAGTGCAAGGTATTCTGGAATCAATGTTGTGCGATGTTGTGACAACATTGAGGATAACATTAAAACCAAAAAACCTGCGTGAAAACTGTTCTTTAACTACTTTATTTTAGTTTTGACTTTATTCACTTATTAATCAAGTTTCACGGTTTTAATTGTTTATGTTTATGCCCAGTAAGGCATCTTAATCATAAGGAAGAGCTTTGGAAGATTTCTTACTTGAAGTTTTCATAATTCAAGTTAAGTGGAATAGTCAACTCAACACGGTTTGCAAAGAAGGAAACAATTGGAATTCCACTGCAACATGGATTCTTTCTAGGATTACTACGAATTGAAGAAGGTGCGTTACCTTATTAGATCTCTAATAAAGGGAACACTTACTCGAGAAAGAGATCGAGTTCACAAGGAAGTCCAATTTAACAAGAAAGCAATAAGAGTTACCAAAACTGTGAACAACACACTTTGGAGTACAAGTTTCAAGAAACCTATATATATGTGTGAAGTTCATCAAGATTATTACATAATCCAAGAGATTAATTTTTTGCATTGTTTTCGTCTTGCTTTTGCGAAGTTTTTGTATCAACTACTTTAAGTCTAGTTCTTAGAAGTTAAGTAGTTCGTGCTTGTCTGCTTCGTTGAGTCCGATGAACAAAGATCGTGAGTGAATTGTTGTGGGGAACGGTTTGTTAAAACCTTTATTGGTTATTTCGCCTAAGGCTAGGAAGTTTTTAATAATATTGAAAACTTCTGAAAATTATATCTTCTTGCGTTTTTAATTCCGCTGCATATTACTCTTATCAAGAATATCATAATAGAGTTAAGGCAACGCCAACTTAACTCTCAAAGTTGTTGTGTCAATCCACGATCCGACAATTTCATATAGTATGAGTTTGTGTAGTCAAATTATTTTCCAAGTTGTATGAGTTTGTGTAGTCAAATTATTTTCCAAGTTGCTTTCATGTATTAGACACCTATAACCATTCCATGCAAAACCTTACACCAGCACGTTTCCTACTAATTAACTTATCTATTACTTATTCTTACAAAACACGTGGCAAGAGGAGAGATAGGAGTGTGATACAATTTATCTTTATCCCATACCTTTCACAGCCATGGTAACTCTCCATTTGCATTCCCACACATTATCAAACATAACTAAAAGTGAGAATTAGGTAACTATTCGTGGTTAAGATATTGTTTATGTAATTTTGTGTCTCTCAACTTATTGTTTTACCTTAATATTAAGCCCCAAATTATTGAAACGGTTGTCTTTTACATTAACCATTCGTACTGAGGGTGATCAAGACTAATAGGTTTTATTTAATTCTGTCTAGCTTACTGCATACAACATACTTAATTTCAAGTAAACAACTTATTATTTACAAATGGATGGTTCTTTTGAAAAAAAAAAAAAAACAAGTTAGGTCCCTTAAGTTGGCACAATTTCGATTTTCATCCCTTAAGTTGGCATACTTCGATTTTCATCCCTCAACTTGGCACTTTGCTGTAATTTTAGTCCCTCGTCGGCCCAATTTCAAAATCTTGCTGTGAAATGCCCATGTGGCACCCGTTGACCCGATTTTCATCGATTTTGACCAATTTAAGTATCTAAAAACACACGTGAATGCCATGTGTGTGCCACATAATATTAAAAAAAAACATTTAACTTAACATGAATCCAAATTAAAATAAAGAATAATTCAAACAAACTTAAACACTAAACACACTTCACAATTTCTCCCTCCGAATCCCGATATACGATGACAACTAGTTCTTATATCAAATATTTACTGTTAAGTGATGGTTGAATAAAATTTTAACTAGTCAATACACGCCTTAATCAATAAAATTACCTTGTATTGGCCAGAGAAGATGAAAGGGTCGAGAACTGCGACATGGAACAGGTGATGGTGGTGGTGTTTGCGGCGTTGGGAAAAAGAGGGAAAGAGGCGGGGAGAGAGAAATTGTGCATTTTAAGATTGTTTGATTTTTTTTTTTAAATCTGGATTCAGTTTAATTAAAATGCAAAAAGAAAATTATATTATGTGGCACACACGTGGCATCCACGTGTGTTTTCAGTTATTGAAATTGGTCAAAATCGTGAAACTTTGGTCAACGGGTACCACATGGGCTTTATACAGCGGGATTTTGAAATTGGGCCGACGAGGGACTAAAATTGCAGCAAAGCGCCAAACTGAGAGAGGAAAATCGAGGTGTGCCAACTTAGGGGATGAAAATAAAAAAAATGCCAACTTAAAGGACCAAACTTATTTTTTTCCCTGGTTCTTTTCCATAAAATAGTAAACTATTTCCAAATTTCAACAAAAGAATTAAGGGCTTGATTAGGATCAATTTAGAGTCTTGAGCTATTCTAGAATGAGTTTTAAAGGAATTTTATATAAGATAGTATTCCCTTATTGATTATATATACAGTATGGTCAACCATGCATTAAACAACTAAAGTATTTCTGAACTAATTGAAGATGAGCTACTGCATTTGTTGTCCCTTGGAACAATCGAGTGAAATTACGTATATGTATATAGCTCAATATTAAGTTTCTTTTCGTGTTACTGACTGCACAACAAACACCTATATAGAGAACCGAAACGAGATAATTGAAATAGCTGAGATAATTAATTATCTAGTATAAGACTCCTTAGCAAAGTTATGTAATTTCACTTGTAGTAGCAGAATCCAACTTTTGAGTAGGCCAAGTATGAGAGTTAAGTTGTCCGATCAGTTAATTGATGTAGACGAGCATAGAGATTTTATGGGGAATTTTGACTTTTTGATCCTCTATAGTAACCATCTTTCAAATTTAGTTCTTTATAGTGCCTCGGGCCGTTTTTAGTCCTCTAAAGTAACCAAAATTTCAATTTTGGTCCTCCGGCGATAATTTGGGGATATTTTCAATTTTCCCTCCAAAATATTTTTATGTAATTACACTTAGACCCCAAATATTAAAATAATTATATTTACAATTTAAATAATTTTAATATTTCAAAAATGGTTGGGAAATTTACAGTTTGTGTCTTTAAAATTTGTTGATTATACCAATGTAACTTATGTTTTATATTCTTATTGTAAATATTTATTAAAATTTGTAAATATTTTTATTCTAATTTAACTTATGTTATATATTATATTTCTTTTAAAACTAAAAAACAAAATATGTAACCGGTGCAGGGGAGGCGGGGCCGGGGTGCAGGGTGTGGTGGGTGGTGTCGTGGTGGTGCAGGGCGGGTGGGGGGATCTTGGGGTGCAGGGGTGGTGGGTGGTGTAGCGGTGGTGCAGGGGAGCGTGGGGGGAGGGGGGTGCAGGTGGGTGGAGGGGGGGAGGCGGGGTGGTCCATGGGTGGAGGGGGGATGCGGGATTGGTGCAGGGGTGGGTGGGGGGAGGCGGGGTTGGTGCAGGGGCGGGTGGGGGGAGGCGGGGTGCAGGTGGGGGGGGGGAGGCGGGGTTGGTGCAGGGGTGGGTGGGGGAGGCGGGGTGGTCCATGGGTGGAGGGGGAGACGGGGTTGGTGGTGCTGGGCGGGTTGGAGGTGGGTGGTGGTGGTGCTGGGCGGGTTGGAGGTGGGTGGTGGTGCAGGGGTGGTGGGTTGGGGTGGGGGTGGGATAATATATATTTTTTTAACTAAATAAATATGGGATTGATTTTTGAATAATATAAATTATTTTTTGAACTAATTGAAATAAAATTTATAATCAATTCTTATTACTAACACAAAATAAAATAAGATTATTTGTATTTTTAATCAAATATGTGTTATTTAAAAAATATTAGGGTGTGAGTGTAGTTGTATAAAGTTTTGGGGTAAAAAACGCAAAAACAAAACTTAGATCTAAAGTCATGTGCATGGCACATGCGTAATTCCGGGGAATAATGGAATATTCCGTCACCGGAGGACCAAAAATGAAACTTCGGTTACTTTAGAGGACTAAAAATGGCCCGAGGTACTATAGAGGACTAATTTTGAAAGGTGGTTACTATAGAGGACTAACAAGTCAAAATTCCCCAGATTTTATGTCTAGACTATAAATTTTACGTATTTGAGATTCTCGTTATAAGTGAATAGACACATGTTGTCGGTCACTTGAGTTTAGTTCAGTAAATTGATGAGGTTTTGGATGGAGCTGAGGTGTAAGGCCCATGATCGAGGTGATGACAACTAGACGTCGTTACGTATTTGCTCCAACGCTCTTTGTAGTCGTGTTTCAGGTGAGTGTTCCTAAACTCTATTATTTTGAAAAACTGGAAGGAATGCATGTATATCTATGTATGCATCTATATATATATATATATATATATATATATATATGTGTGTGTGTGTGTGTGTGTGTGTGTGTGTGTGTGTGTGTGTGTGTGTGTAAACACGATTTTCTGCATATTGAAGGGTCATTTCTTCAAATAAGGTTTCCATCGAAAATGTTCATTTCTTGAAAAAAAAGTTTATGTAAATTTGGGTATTCGAACTATTTAGTTTTGTAAAAGCAAGTTATCCGCACATTGGTTAATTGCTTGAAATGATTGGAATCGATATGATGAATGGTGTCCCGTTGGATTGTATTCGGAGTTGATTAGTTACTGAATCCAATGTTTGGCGTGGGAGTACAGGGGATACCGTCGGGCGGTGGCGGTCTTGCCGGTAGGACCTTTTCTCCCCATGTGCATATTTCCTCTCAGACATAACAAGAGGAGGTTGTGTCTTTGTTGGGTCGTAGGATTTTCGTATGTACCATGGCATGCGTTCTTGATTCCAATGTCGCGCCTTGAATGAGGAGATAAGGAGTATTGTTATGAGGTGATAATGCTGGATGCATTAGCAGAAAAACGTGGATACCGATCATCAAACGTGAATTTGTTATTTTGTTTAAGGGTTTTTGTTAAATCATGAATGCTTTTGATTCACGATTCTATTGCATGACATTTGTATGCGTTAAAGTTCATTTATTAAACTGTTTTCAAAAGAAAGTTATGGAAAAAAATGTTACACTTGCACACACGCATGAGAACTCACTAAGATTTTTATCTCACGTGAAATTTTGTATTTCTTTCCTTCCTTCCAGATTAAGACCAACTAGGTTACTGCCGTGTCAGGACCTATGAGCCTTTGACATTGGGGAGCATTCAAGTTTAGTAGGGTATTGAGTTAGTTAAGTTTATGTTTCTTTTTCATTAGCTTAGTACTTTGAATGTATTTGATTCAGATATTAAACATTTGGACATGTAATAGTTGCTCTGATATTGTTTTGTTTATCTCGAAATTATCGGGTTGTTACATACAAAAAAATAGGAAACTCAATTTTGAGAATAACACAATTTTTGGATCAAAAAACGAACCACCATAGGCGTCTCACACGCTCAAATGCGCCGCTTGTGCAATTTGTGAACTCTCGCCATGTGTCATATTTATGTGCATCTTCTCCAAAAATCACAAAAAACCCTAGTTTTGGAAAAAAAATTGAAAGTGCCACGACTCTCTCAATTTTTAGCCAAATTTAACGTTATTTATATGGATGGAAAACTCTTGACATGTAATTTCTAACCACGTAAGATTCATGTCAAGATTCGCTGAAAAGAAACGGAGCATGTCAAAGTTTTGGGAAAAACGTGAAGACTTCGTAATATCTCACAAACCATAAAGTCATTCATTACCAAACTTTGCAGGAATGATATACATCATATTGGAATGCTACGGTAAAAGAATGGAGTCATAAATCGAAGAAATCAGAAATTCACCATTGATGATCAAGAAGCTTTTGATTTCCGGAAAGCATGAATAACAATTGCATAAAGAGCGTGTATACATGTTCATTCATGTTCAAAAATTTCAGAAATCGAGCCATAAGGTGTTGATACCAATGAAGGAAACATACTAACTTTTGATCCATGTTAAATGAATCCCAAAGTTGCTTCTATGAACGTTGAGTAACCCGGCTTTTCATGACCGTTTCTCCCTTTTGCATGCTCCAATTCGGTCGAATTCCAATCAAAAATGAAAATGAATTGTTGGCACAATTCAAGAGCCAAGTTACAAGTGTTAAAATATGAAGAAATTGATCAAAAATGACTTTTTTATTTTTCTCTTATTTTTCCTACGAAAATAGAAGAGTTTCTCTTTATTTTCTGTCTTGTTTTCTCTAAAGAAAACTAAAATTAATTTGGGAGAGAATTGGAGCAAAAAGTGGTGGTTTCTCTAATATAAACTATGGAAGAAACAACTTCCTCATTTTTCTTGAATTCAAATTCATGGGTCGGTCCCGCATGGGCGACCCATTTAATTATTTCAAACATAAATAAACTCCCGATACGTGGACAAGCAATCAAGAACTTTAACCTTTTTCGGTCCCCAATCGTATTATTGAGATTTAAGAATAATCGGGGAATGGTCTGAAACTGTTTTATTCAGTCCAATCTGAGCAAGATTACCTCATTCGTTCAACATGTCATTGGATAAAAGAAATCTCTCGAGTCTGCTCATGCTTGTGTCGTCACTCATGTACCAAGTAAATTTATGCCCCACAAGAGGCAGATCATTCACTTCCATAACTGACATGAACCCAACGAATTCATTCATCTTCCTGCTCGAACCCTGATATATAGCGCTTCCTTTCTGTTCGCTTGGTGTTTTGATCATTATTGAGCAGAAATTTCACGTTGGTAAGAGAATTCCAAAGATTTCTTTTTTCCGGTCATAGAACATGGAGAATAAACATTGGTAATACAACACTTTGTTGTACAAGAACCCAAAGTACCAACAAGGTAGTATCCAACTTAAAAAACTAATTTTCTCCATATTGTGACATGAGCACACCACCTACACCACCAAATGCAATAATTGCACTCAATTCACAATTTTGATCCCCCACACTAAAGCTACTTTTTTTGAAGACATCTTCTCAAGCTTAGTCTCTTGCAGGCAAATCATATCCACTCTGTATTTCTTGATAATAAATCTAATTTCTCTCTTCGTAAACCTTCCCCCACACCCCCAAGTATTGAAAGAGACAATTACCACTAGCATGCAGAGTTCTCCCCCTCCTTGAATTGTTTGCAAGTTGATGTAAAAATTGCTCCTTGTCTATTAATTCCATCTCTTGTAGCTTATTTAATATTTGTTCTTCATTTATGTGGCTGGAAACACCCAATTTTTTCCACAATTCCCAAACACCAACCCCTTCCTTCCTCGCCTTATTTCTGGTGATATCTCTATTCATGCATTCGATGTTGCTATCACTCAAAGAGTTGTTTAACGAACTCATACCTTCTGGACGATTTTCTCCATTGATGGGGATATTTTAGGATTGGCCCAATACTGCATATTGGATCGGGCCAGCAGCGTCAGCCTGCTTTATAGTACATCGAACAGACCCTGTTCGATTTTTGATGTGCATCAAACGACTCTTGTTCGATGCGGAGTGCATCGAACCAATTCGATTCGATGTGCATTCTACAGCTGTCAATGGGACATGCGGGATGGTGACTATATATACCCCGTCCCTTTGTAGTCCGTGCACGCATTCAAGAGATATTCTGAGCTACTCAATATCGAACGATTGAGTATTCTACACTGACCTATATCGAATATATTGAATTCGATACACATCAGGATCGAACATTGAACATTCGACCCGCTATTGAACGACGGGTATTGAATTCGATACATAACACATCATCGAACTTGTTAGATTTGACACATCTTAATTCGATACACAACCTCTGCTACACATCCAACATCGAACAATGGCGATTCGACACGTCAACTTCGAACGCCTTAGATTCGATACGTTGTATTAATCTTGTAATTTACTTGTTTAACCTAGTAAGCTTGTATTAGGTGTTCCGGACCAAGCTAGTCCGATTATTAATTGATTAGCATTATTTTGGTTATTTATACTTCAATTGTATTATTTTACAGTGTTCTGTTATCTCGACGAAATAAGACCAAAATATTGACGCCGTTTGTGGGAACGCTAAATTCTTATAGTTTATTAGGCATAACTTCCAGAATTACTAGATCTCGCAGTAGAGCTGCAGAGGGACACAATGAAGAGGTCGAGCGGATAACCCCTAACCAGATCATCTCGGACAATGCGGGACCATCAACAGTACATGCGGCGGTACCAACACCCGCAAGGCAATAAAATCAAGAGACTTCAAGGTATGGAGGCATCGAGAACTGAAGCATGTGCTACCGGGGCAACGTCAACTACTGTTTTAATTTACGAACAACATGAGAAATGAAATCATGGCGATGGTTAAGGCCACAATGTAAGAATTGCTGACTCCCCCACCGCCTATACAGACATCGCCTCATGTGGAACAGATAGAGGCCGTAAGGGAACAAGGTTATGTGGCTAGGATACCGAGAGGAGCGGAGAAGGAGAAGTCGCAATAGAACGACAGAAGGAGTAAACCTGTATCTGAAGAACAACAGAGCAAAGAAAAAACAGCCTGCGACGATCAAAGAGTGAAGTTGAAGTCAATCATGGTGCAATCAAGAAGGCACCGCGAGACGAGAAGAAGAGAAAATGGAGGAAACCAAAGAGATGAACCGAGGAGGAGAGAGGATAGGGACAACAGGAGACGTCCAGAGAGTCATGACTCCAGAAGGGAGCATGACGAAATGACCAGGAAAATAGAGAGGCTTGAAAGAGAGAAAGCAGTAATAGAAGGCCGGATGGCGCAGGCAAACGATACTTCAAAAAACAACCCATTTTCCGAAGAGATAGAAGCGAAGATCTTAGGACAGGGGGAAAAGATCCCGGATCTAAAAACTGACGATGGTAAGTCTGATCCCCGCGATCACCTCTTTCACTTGGACATGAAACCGTCTTTATACGATTTCAAAGAGAATGGATAACTCATGGAGTTTGTCAAAAAGGTTCAGCAGCAAGAGAACAATACCGGCAGGAATAGAACCCCATCGCCCAGAAAGGATAAACAAAGAATGGTCGATGAACCACATTTGTACGAGTATCCTCAGATTGAAGATGGCAATATCAGAAAAGGCATGATCAACATGATATCAGGAGGGCCAGGGGGAGCGAGTTCCACCAACGGCTGGAATAAGATCTCGAGGCTCGTTGAACCGGACAATTTCGTCAATATGGCTAGCATACATAGGATCGAATAAATGTCGCACGAAGAGATCACGTTCTCGACCGTAGACCTCCGATAATTGAGCGCGCAAGACATTTAAATGTCAAAATTAAATTCCCCTTTGGTAATACATGTGGACATAGAAAATTACAGAATCACGAAGATGTTAGTGGACCACGGTAGCAGAGTCAACGTGTTGTTCAGCTCTACACTGGCCAAAATGTGACTGAACGACAAGACATTGGAATCGATGAGAACGTCACTTCACGGATTCAGGGGTCCAGAGATAGTCCCACTCGAAATGCTTATGCTCCCTACCTCATTGGGTACAACACCGCAAAGAAGAACACTACTGGCAAACTATGTGATTGTTGATATGGATTTCTCATACAACAACATCATAGGAAGGCCTATGCTAAATGCATTCCGAGCATTACCATCAACTTACCACCAAATGGTGAAATTTCCAACTCCTGTCGGCACATGTGAAGTGATAGCAGACCATATTGAAGGTTGGAAATGTTACGTGACATCGCTCCGGACGCAGCCGTAACAGGAAGAAGACGTATCGAATGCACTGGCTCCTATACGGACGAAGCACATTGATTGAAGAGTTCTAGTTCAAATTTTGCGAGTCCTTAGTGTTTTGAATATTTTGAATAATATTTATTCATCCCCTCTGCCATGACAAGCATGCGGGGCAAACATGTATTAACTTAAAATAAGGACACCAATGACCCGAGTCTGGAAGGCTACATAGGAAAGCAGGGCAAAATGAGCTATGAATCAAGCTCCAATCTACTCACATAATTTGATTATGTTTCCAAGAAAATTCCTTTTGATTAATCCATCTATATGAAATCCATCTAACCTGCATGATCAGACTTTATGCAGGACATAACATTGGAAAAGGCAACGAGAGGGACAGAAACTCTATCCATCGTGGCACGAGATACCGCAAATCCCCAAAAGGCAACGAGAGGGATGGAAACTCTGTCCATCGTGGCACGAGACACCAAAAATCCCCAAAAGGAAACAAGAGGGACATAAACTTTGTCCATCGTGGCACGAGATACCGCAAATCTCCAAAAGGCAATGAGAAGGACGGAAACTCTGTCCATTGTGGCACGAGACACCGCAAATCCCAAAGGACGCTCAAGAGGGACGGAATCTCTGTCCATCATGCCACAAGACACCGAGAATCCCACACAGACTATGAAGAGGGACAAAAGTTCTTTCCAAAGTGGCAAGTATTACTGTGAATGCTTGGAAAGGAAGAAAGAGACAGACACTACGTACAAAACTGTAAGTGTTACTTGTAACCCGCAATACAGAAAAAGATATGACCACTATGTTCAAAAAGGCAAATAAAATGATCGTGCGGAAGTACGAGAAAAAAGAAGAATAATTTGTCTGAAAATGACAAGGATTACCTATCCCTACGAGGAATAACACTAAACAAGAAGATTATAACCCTATTAGATAAAACACTACCATATGCTTTGTAGCAGAATGGACTACTTTCCACGAGCTTAGAAGAATCCTCAAGTTGTCAAAATAAAGTAAAGAAGCAACATAGGAAATGGAAAGCAAAGACAATAAGTATGAGCGTTAAATTAAGCAAAACTATGCAAAGATTCATGAAACACGACCATGCAATTCATCAAATTGTTCAACAAATAAAAGGCGACGCAGCGCCACAAATAAAAAACAAATAAAAAATTGTTCATAATAGAGAGAAACAAATACGAAAGCCTTCAAGCCACAACCTCAGTTTTCATCCTCGTCCTCGGAGGAAGGATACACTACAGGCATTGGGGCAGGTGGCAAGAGTCCGCGAAGGACATGGCTTTCGTCCTCGAGCAGCACGGCGAACTCATCAGGAGACTCAGGCTGTGAACTCGTTGTGGGCGGCATATTTTCTAGATTAGGCCCAAAGTAAGATCCAACCATTCCGGCTTGAAACCACCATGGACGTACTTCGTCTTATAGAATTAGTGGATAGTCAGAACCTGAGCCTTGCGAGCCTCGCGAGCACACCGACGAGCACTAACCTCTTGGAAGGTGCTGCTCCGAATGAACTCCTCGGCAATCTCCACCCTCTGCTGAGCGGAAACCTATATGAACACAAATGAAATTAACAAGAAAAATACAAAAATGAAAAGAGTCAAAATTCTTTACCACGTTAAGGCCGCGCAAATATCCAGCACCATCGACGTGGTAAGCTTTCTCCTTCTCCACCGCCACCTCCATCTCGAGCTCGGTCACTCGTTTGGTCAGCTCCTTCTTACTGGCCGAGACATTGGATACTTGCAATTGGAGTTGGTCAACATCCTTCTGCGCCTCATTCACTGCTTCTCTATTCGCGTGGGCTCTTGCACCATACTCCTTGACCTTTTGCAAGGCCTCCTCTTTCGTATTGAGAGCAGCCTTTAAGGCTTCATCGTTCTCACCAAGGAACTCGCCTTTGTTCGATGGATGTCCACTCTTAGCCGCTTCGTGAGCCTGAACTAGGGTCGCGAACATGGCGTCCACTATTCTGCCACCCTAAAAGATAATAAGCAAACAAATATACATTTGCACCGCAAGTCCAAAAAAAAAACAATTCACTCAAGAAGAAGCTTTTATTGCTGCCGTCAATAAATGGAGAGCATTGCGCTCCACCATTTTCCTATCTTCGGTAGAGACCGAATGAGGCACATCAAGGTTGGGGAGAAGAGTCTTCAGAGCGTCGATAGATGCAACCTCTGAGATTTCATATCCCCCAACATGGGCACATGGACCTTGGCTAGATCCAACCCCAGCATTTGGCCCCATTGCGTGAACAGGTCCACTCCCAACACTCGGACCACCTGCATGAGCAGCAGGATGGTGGACTCTTCTCCTCTTGGTATGGGTAACGCCTTCGGTATTGTCACCCAGAACAGCCACCATACTTTCAGAAGCCTCAACATGGCTAACCTCAGCAGCAGCTGGCGCAAAATTGCAATTCGCTCCCAGAATATCCTCGAAAGGATCGACATGGGAATCGGCAGCGGCAGTGGCTGAGGGCTTAGCAACGGCTTTCTTTCCCTTATTCTTCTTTTTTCGTGGATGAGGAATCTCCCGAGCAGTGGTGGTTTGAGAGCTTGCCTGCTCAGCAGCAATGGCTCAATTCATGCGAGCGTGGCGATTCATAATAAATTGGCCTGCAAGAATATCACATCATTAGGATATTCATATTATTAACACAAACTAAAATATCGAAAAAGATGCAAAATTATACGAATAGTAAATCTCCCGTTATAACGAACCGGGGACAAACCAGCTAAAGATAAGACTCGACTTTCTACGAGTTTTTTAACATCAAACTGCTGGCGTCGCGCTTAGATTTGGGATAAATTGCAATCCCATGACATCGCAACAATTCCAGGGGGTATTGCCACCCTTGATCCGATATACCACTCGCGGCGATATTGCCTGAATTCACCCTCGTATCTCTCTTCGATGTAGAAATATCGCATTTTCTAATCTTTCCCGTACCTAGTAGCTTCGCCATTCAGAAATTTACAGTGCCATTGCGCTTTGATGTGATAAAATCCTTCCTCTCACCTAGCAATCTCAAATAGATCATAGAACTTGTTGGGACTTTGAGGTTCGCGTAGTGCTTTCAGCACAATAATGAAACCTATCATGTTGCCATAAGAATTTGGCGTAAGTTGTCCTGCACAAGATCAATAGTCCTCAGGAGCATTCTAAGCTCAATGGGTATTGGGAAACGAAGCCCATTCAACAGATGGCCTAAAAATACAGTCATATGCCCGGGCGACAAATTATGCATGCGGTCATTTGGCCCCGGAAGAACAATTTTATACCTATTCGGTATATCAAATTTCTCACGCAGCTCCTTATGGCTATGTTGGAGGCGCAAGACATACATATAATACGCCATCCCTGCAACCTCGACGTTATCATCAAACTTCCTATTGATGTATTCTACATCTTCGTTGGCCTCACTAGAGGCACAGTTATTCGAAGATGATGATTCTTGTGAATTATTGCTTTCACTCTGAGGCGCCGCATGCTCAGCGTTAGCACCGGGATTGTTACCCGCGAGTGAACCAATAGCTTCTATATCAATTAGCTCGTATTCATTTACTGCGACTATATTCGAGCCTGCAGGAGCACTGGATGGGCCCACCACAGATTCTCTCGAACCAGAGCTTGCCCCACTACTCGACTCACTCCCCGAAGTTGACTTAGAATTCACCATCATGGACAAGAAAGAACTGAAATAAATTAAAAAGAAAAAAGCTGATTGTGGGCGAATACGTCACTTTCGGCTCTCATAATACTCTCGCAGCGTACCTAGACTGGCTACTTATTAAAAAGATATAAACATCTCACAGACGAGAGCATATTAATTACCTTGATTGAGTATGCAAAAGCAGCAACATTCGTTCGATCGATTAGCCTGATAAACAAAAACAAGGTGAAAAATGTTAAAATTGCAAGAATAATATCAGTATATCAAGCTAAAACAACAAAAAATTTCTAAGGCACTACATCGAACGCTTTCTGTTTAATGCCAAGAGCATCAAACCGAAGGTGTTCGATGCAGACCGCATCGAACAAGTCCTGCTCGATGTTGCTTACCAGAGAGAGTAAGTTCACAAAGAGGAGAAATGAGCTTCTCGCAGCACTCTCCCCTTTATATAGGCATCAGGAAGCCCATCAGGCCCACATTGAGTGGCGCATCGAACACATCTCGTTTGATCCATCGTAACTAGAGCTTCGAACGCATTTGATTCGATCTATTATCACAAATAACAAATCGAGCATCGAATGGCAACCGTTCGATGCACTTGCTCATCGAACACCCCATGTTCGATGCGCACCATCATTTTTCAATAAAAATTGCAAACTATATAAATTGGAATCCGTTCATAAGTAAAGTATGATAAAGAATATCTCAAACCAGTACAAAAACTTTATCAAAGTGGTACGCAGCCGACCGCTTCCAAGTCAAGGACTTATTTTTTATAAGTTTGGAAGCCGCTCTCTACTCGACACCGTCTCCTAAACTGGGGGGACTATGTGATGGGGATATTTTATGATTGGCACAATACCGCATATTGGGCCGGCCCAGCAGCGTCAGCCTGCTTTATACTACATCGAACAGGCCTATTCGATGTTTGATGTGCATCGAACGACTCTTGCTTGATGCGGAGTGCATCGAGCCAATCTGATTCGATGTGCATTCTACAGCTGTCAATGGGACCCACGAAATGGTGGCTATATATACCCCGTCCCCTTGTAGTCCGTGCACGCATTCAAGATATATTCTGAGCTACTCAATATCGAACAATTGAGTTTTCGACACTGACCTATATCGAATATACTGAATTCGATACTCATCAGGATCGAACACTGAACATTCGACACACTATTGAACGAAGGGTATTGAATTCGATATATAACACAACATCGAACATGTTAGATTCGACACATCCTAATTTGATACAGAACCTCTACTGCACATCTAACATGGAGCAACGGCGATTCGACACGTCATCTTTGAATGCCCTAGATTCGATGCGTTGTATTAATCTTGTAGTTTACTTATTTAACCTAGTAAGTTTGTATTAGGTGTTCTGGACCAAGCTAGTCCGATTATTAATTGATTAGCATTATTTTGGTTATTTATACTTCAATTGTATTATTTTACAGTGTTCTGTTACCTCGACGAAATAAGACCAAAATACCCATTTTTTCTAGGGGACGAGTTCAGAAAGGATTTAAAAGTGTCCTCTTTCCTTTCTCAAAGGCGCTTGCTTTACTGGTTTTTTTTATATGCAATCGTAGAAGAATATCCCTCAATTATGCCCTGGTTTTGAAATTGTAACAAGTCTCTGTGCCTATGACTCATTTCTTTGGCCCACAAGTCCAACCATTTTTCTAAATAGGATATCAAGAGTAATTCTCTACTTGTATTATACAGTAGGTGTTCCGGATCAAGTTAGTCTGTTCATTGTAATAGACTAGCATTATTTTGGCAATTGATTAAATCATTTGTAATATTTTACGGTGTTTTGTTACCCGAACGAAATAAGACCAAAATATTGGTGCCGTCTGTGGGAACACCGCTTAAATTGGTTTTAGATACAAGTAGCTAAGATGACAAAAAGATATCGGATGCGATCCAATGGTTCACCCGAGCCAAAGAAGAAAACCAAAGAGGTTAGAGATGAGAATGGAAAACAACCCGAGTCTTAGGAGCAAGGTCGGGAAAAAGTAGAAAACCAGTTACTAAAACAATGGCAAGAATGTAAAAATGGAACCTTTAGGGGAATTGAAAATCGTTCAATTATTCAGAGAAAGCGTCGAGAAGATAATAAAGATTGGAGCATGATTGGAACCAATGATAGAAGGCACATTAGTGGACTGTCTCAGGTGTAATTCAGATATATTTGCCTGGATAGATTCCGACTTACAAGGAATAGACTTCAGAATCATAGTGCATTAACTAAACGTGGACAAAAGCACAAAGCCAGTAAGGCAAAAGAAATGAAACTTTAGTAAGGAAAAGAATGAAGCGGCCGAAAAAGAGGTACATGAACTCTTAGCGGCTCAATATATATACATCTTGAGATTTTCAAAATGATTGAGCAACGTCGTTCTGGTCATGAAAAAGGAGGCAACTTGGAGAATGTTTGTGGATTACACGGACTTAAACAAACACTGCCCCAAGGATAGATTTATTAGTCGATTCGACTGCATGATGTGCAATATTGAGTGTGATGTATGCGAAAAGTGGTTTCATTAGATCTTCATGGCAGTGCAAGATCAGAGCAAAATGGCGTTCGTGACAGAAACATGGGTGTACTGTTACAAGGTAATGCCTTTTGGTTTGAAAATGGTGGAGAGACTTTTCAAAGACTTGGCGCGAAAATGTTTTACCATCAAATCGGAAAGTGAATGGAAGTGTACATAGATGACATGCTAGTCAAGAGTCTTAAGGCCGAAGAGCACGTGCGTCACTTAGATGAAGCATTCGCTATCATGAGAACATACGGGATTAAGATGAACCCAAAAAAATGCACATTCGCGGTGATAACAGGAAAGGTTTTGGGATATGTGGTCAACAAAAGAGGAATAGAAGCCAATCCAGACAAAATCAGGGCAGTATTGGATTTACCATCGCCTAGAACGGTGAAAGATGTGCAATGTTTGGTAGGTTGCTTGACGGCTCTGTGAAGATTCATATCAACTTCTACAGAAAAGAATTTACATTCTTTCAAGGGCATCACAAAGAGCAAAGATTTCATTTAGGGGCCGAAGTGTGAGGAAGCTTTCCAGCAGATGAAAAAAAATACTTGGTGAGCCCACCATTATTGGCCAAGCCGGAGGAGAGCGAAATGTTATATTTGTACTTGGCAGTGTCTTCCCATGCCATCAGTACAATCCTAGCCAAAGAAAAAGGAACCCAGCAGTTACCCATCCACTATGTAAGTAGAGTGTTGCAAGGGGAAGATAGGAACTATTTGGAGATAGAGTTGTTCACCTTGGCTATCGTGGCCACCGTACGAAAACCGAGACCGTATTTTCAGTCTCATCCAATCACTATTGTAACTAATAAGCCACTAAAGCATGTGTTAGCAAGACCAAAAACTTCCGACAGACTGGTGAAATGGGCGATTGAACTCAGCGAGTTTAGGTTGGAATTCAAACCACGAACCACAATTAGCATATTTCATGGCCGAGACACTAGGAAACAGCGTGACTGGCTCCATAAATTACATTTGTTCTATTTCAAATCAGGTATGAACTAGCCTAGCCTCCACCGCATGGATGCTACATACAGGTGGATCTGCCACCAGTCATGGAGAAGGGATCATAATTCACCTCTTATCTCTAGATCGCAGAGAATTTGAATTCACCATTAGCCTAAATTACATGGTGACTAACAATGAGGCTGAGTACGAAGCGGTCATAGCAGGAATCAAACTGGCGTCGGGGCTCAACGTTGAATATTTGGACGTGTTTACCGATTCATTTTTGGTGGCAAATCCCTTTTCAGGAAAGTATGATACGAGAGAAAAATCAATGAAATTGTACGTTGCCAAAGTCTAAGAACTAGCTCAACACTTGAGTTTCGTCGACATCACTCAGATCCACGGGATGAAAATGGCAAGGCCAATGCGCTATCAAAATTTGCCAGTTCTTTGGAGATTTTAGTAAGGAAGCGAGTAGGCGTGTTGTGGGGATTTGTTGGTGCCTTTTGTCTAATTTGAGCTTCGGCATATTTTTATCGTGTAATATCCCTCATGTATCACATTTGTACCATATAAAATCAATATGGCTCATGGAAAAGAGGTCTTAGGTCTTTGGTCAAATGTGGTATATTTATCATGTTTAACATACTATTTTCATAAATCTTACAAGATTATTCTTGCCACTTCATGGCCTAACCATCAAATAAGATTATTTATCATAATAAACATTCCTTATCACATGTTTTGATAAATATCCCATGTTTATATCTTTATCTTTAAGTTATAAAACAAGTATATGCATTTTAAACTTACTATGTAAAATTAAGTAATAAATGACTAAGTTATACATTTTAAGGTGTTACCTCATATGATACTTATTTGGTGTGTGGTTATTAAAAGTTTGGAATTGATTAAGGACTAAAAACACGAGTTTTCCTAGAGTTAGTTAAGTAATATGTTGTTAAAGATTGATTATGCATCGAATTGGATAGTTAATCAAACTTTACTTGTTACCATTACTTGTCGTCGAAATGACTTTGACATGAATACTCACAGTCATAAGTTTAAAAAATATGGTTGTTTAAGATAATTTTGAGAGATAAACACGGTGGTTAAAATAATAGATATTAGATATTCAATTTAAGCATATGTTTTTTTCTTTAAATTCATCATCTAAGATTTTCATGTATTGTGTAATGACATAAATTAAGCTTATGTGTTATTTGCTAAGATTTACATTGTAACTAGCATTCTTAACCAGAACGTTCTCAATTTCACCAACATCGGAACTCAAAAAAGTACTACTATTTGTTGTAGTAAATTATAAATTCAGTTGATTAATATTATTTAAATTTGTTCAAGGCTTGACGAACTAATCAACGACATCAAGGTTCCTCGTACGAGTAAAGGTGAGGTTCCATTTATGATTTGTTCTAGCCTCGTTTGGCATCCGGCCCTGAGAAACTTGGACAGAAAAGCCACTACTCTGTTACCAAACCTCGAACAACCTATATTTCATCATAATCCTATTTGGCATCGCATCTCAAACATGATTTTCTTACTCATTGTTAAATCATATCCAAACATTTATTATTTATCATATCTATTCATAATCATGGTAATTCTCCAATATTATAATCTTATCTGCTGGTTCTTGAATTGTGCAAAGAGCAACGAACTATGATCGGGACATGTAGCTCAAGGAGCAACGGATATTATCCGGTTTACTAGCTTATTTGTTTACATTGGGACTCCTTTGGGAAGTTGAGCCCAGGATTGAGTCGAGTTACTACCAGGCAGTAAGGACTGTCGGTTTAAGTAATTTCACTTGATACCCATCTATCTAGGCGCTGCTTGCAGTCAAGAGTTGGATGTAACCTGCGTGCTGGATCGACATGTACTCGAGCATGTTTCTTGATTGTTTGCAAGGCCGCTCCTCGCCGGGAGGTATAAGGTATAATATTAGAAGTCATAAGGCTGGATTTGTTTATTGTTAAGCAGAAGTTCATTAACTATTCTATGAAAATTCCAGTATCATTGCTACATCAAATTGTCTAGTTGAATTGTTTCTACCGGTAAGATCACTCCTCGAAATGTATCCAGTAGGTCACAGTAATTTCTTGCATTACCAGTTCTTTTATATGAATCTCACTAAGTCATTAAAGACTTATTCCTCATTTTTTCTTCCATTCGTCAGGATAAAATCACCATGGCAGCATGGATCAAGTGAATAATTGTTCAAGCATGTATTTTGGAATATTCGTGTTTTGTCACTAACGCATAACCATTAAAGTAGTCACATTATTTGTAATACCAAGATCTACGCCGTATATATCAAAATATAATTTATAAAATGTGTATGGTTTTGATCCTGAACAAGTGGGACTCATTTCTATGAGTTACGCTTTAGTCTGGATTGGGTAAAGTGGGTGGCCACCACTGGACCGACTCGGATCGGAGCATGACTCGTGGGGCGCGGTCGTCACAACAACTATACTTTTCATTTTTTATTACTTGACTCATATATTTGCGAATGTGTGTGATTGGATAGTAACACATAGTTAAATTACGTATCAAGACTTTGGTGCCTTTACCAAAGAGTAACGGTAAATTTGTTAGTAATACTGTTATTGTTGTTCTGTGAGAAACACTTACTTTTGCAGTATTATTTCAGGTCCACTAGAGCATGGCACAAGGAGACACCGTGACACCATTACTATTTGATCCTAAGATAGAAAGAACTTGCAGACGTAACCAAAAAAAAATACGAAGCATGTCGAACACTGAAGACAGAGTGATTCCACCAAGAGAAACACCACAAGGACAACAGACTGAAGGAAACAATGGTCAACACTTTGGAGGAGGATATTTCATTCGACCTACAAGACATGAAGTCTTACCTGCACTTAAAGACATTGGATCATGTATTGTTACAACTGAAGATCATGAACCAATAAAGTTAACCATATTCTCTATGATCGACCAAAGACAATTTGAAATAATATGCTATATATGACTCGAACAGACTCGATATCATGTAAATGCAAGACTCGATAATGAAAAATTATTATTGTGGGTTGCCTCCCACATGGTGCTTAGTTTATTGTTGGTTAGCTCTACTATTTTATAGAAGAATCAGGGGTCTTTTGGTGCACTGTTTTAATCGTGATCTTTCTCCTTCTTTGCTCCCTTCTTTGCTTTGTCTTCTTCTTTCCTCTTCACATTCCTTTTTATGAAGAAGAAATTCATGTTACAAGACCTCTCTTGTATTTCTCTCTGCAAATGCATAGCCTCATAACTTGAAATATTGACCAAAGAATTTTGATATGGTGAATTTTGACTTATCTCATTCAAGATGCATTGATTCACTGTGCGCAGACCAAGATAGAAATTCTCCATGTATTGTTCATCAGTTAGCCAATAAGGTGACATAGCTTGGTGGTTTTGTTTCTCCCACTCTTTGGTTATATCCTTACGAATCTTTTCCATATCGGCCTATGTTTCGCTGATAGTTGCCCCATGTTCTTGACAAAATACGAAGAGTGGTTCCTTTGGTTTTTTCACCAAAGGATCCTTCAGAAATTCATGTGTGAAATTCTTCACAACTTTCCTCCATGGTGTGCTGATTTTAATGGAGTTTGTGTACCACTTGCTTGCATTTCCCTTCAAGGAATATGGGAAGATCTCATAAATTTTATGTTCATATGTGATCCTAAGATAGTGGTACATCTCTTTGGATTCTTCTATGTGATGGATAGAATCTTCATAGCTTTCCCCTTGAAATTTCTTGTGCCTCACCATCCACTTCCATTATGCTTCTACTGAGGTGTAACCAAACATAAATGAGGGTTTGGACATTTTCTTAAGTGATTGTGTGTTCTTTCCTCCATTCATGAGTTGATGTGTTTCTTCCGAGGCCGGATAGTTCAGAGCTTTTGTTACCGTGTAGTTTCCTTATCCCCCAAAAGTTATCTTATTTACCCAAGTAGGTAAGTTGGGTCCTGCTCCAACTCGGTAAACTGCCATTTCCTCCGAAAGTAGGAGAGAATACTTTAGGGATTTTTTAAATCAGCTTGATGATTTACACACATCAATACCGTTACTCACGGGCAACGGCGCCAAAAACTTGATGCCAATGTAAGTGTAATAATATAGAATATAAGTTAACACAAGAATATTATACCTAAATCCACTTTGTCGTAGGTGCATGAACCAAGTAATTATAAAATGATAAGTATAACTACGAACCAAATATCATATCCAAAGGGAGTGGTGGATTAATGAATGAATCACTTAAATGCGAAACACTAACGATTGTCACTATCTTTTCTCTTGTGTTTGCAGGATATAATGAATGTTTATGAATGATATGAATGATTTCTGTACTAAGGATGCTTCGAATGCTAAGAATGCTAAATTTCGAATGCAATGAAAGTCTGTCTATGATGCAAGAAAATAGTAAGTTAATACTTTTGGTTTTTGAATGTAGGAAACAAATAAAACAATTAAAATAATTAAATTAATGAATGCTGGAAGCACGGTTGAATAATTAAATTAACTAAACCAAACTAATGACACAATTTAATGATTGATTGATTGATTGTGGTTGTAACAATAATTGAAAAAATTGTTTAGAGGTTGGGTTTCACAATTACTTAACCATAGTAGTTCAAAGGCAAACTACCTATATTTACTTACAATACTTGATAGTTATTTGATTTTTGCATGTCTAATGGATCTGTGACATATGTTAGAAGTTAATCCAACCATATATTTATGAGTCTCTAATAATCTACTATGTTAACGAATCAGCCTAATCGTCAGTTGTTTTAGAAGAGATGTCAAATGTGTAATCCAATTAACTCATCTAAATCGTTATAACAAAACATACATAATCAAGATTAATCTAGTGTGATCTAAAGGTTGCGCATCAGTTTCTTTCACAAATCCAAAGTCACAAATTATATATATATATATATATATATATATATATAACTATCCTTAGAATTCTACACTCCGAGTGGCCCCGTATAGATGCTTCCATTTTATCCTGGCGAGGGTAAGGTCAGTCATACAAAATGAGTAACTATTCAATCTAGACATTCAAAACCATCAAACACACATCAAGTAAAGAAACTAACATATTCATAAATTAGGGTTACTCCCCTACTCTAAACAACGAGTAGATTAGCTCCCCTCACAATCATGAGTTCAACAATCAATAAAGAAGTAAATATCATAGACAAAGTAAAGAGATAAAGAAAAGCTTCTCGGAATCAGTGGAATGTTGTTGCTTGACTCTATTCTTGACTCATTTTTGCCATCTTCTTCTTCACAAACTATTTTCTTGCAAATTATAACTAAACTACACTAGAACAAGATTTTGATGGTGTTTTCTCTCTCGTGAAAAACTCTCAGGGTTTCTTTATCGCAAAGTTGTTGTGAGTGATGAAAAGCTTATGTAAGTGGTGGTGAGTGTGAGCCCTAACTGCTAAACGTAGACTCTTATTTATAGTTCTTTCTCTGCTCTAGGCTTCGTTTTAGGGTTTCTGGTGTTGGCTTATTCTCAGTCGTGATCGCGTGCTACATGCGCAATGCGCATCTGATCGTGGGACCTTCTGAGTCCTCTGATGTCTTCATCTTCAATCGAGCTATATTTGGTATTTCTCCTTTGTGTAATGTCGTAGCACTTTCGTAGCGTCTGAACATTCTAAAATAGTGTATTGACTCATTGTCGCCCAAAAACATCCATGTTTGGCCTCTTTTAGCCTCGTTTCCTCTCAGCTCTATAAAATCCTAAGAAAACAAGAAAAAATAATAAAACAAGTAAATATGCCATCATATGTATTCAAAAGCATAAAACAATTGATACTTTAATTACGCTAAATAAACGCTTATCAGTGGGTCCTCCTTGATTTAATTGCTGTATATTTGCTTCTCGTGTCGTAAGGTCCGATGGACGCATGTCGAATGTTAGAGTCAAGGTGTTGCTTCTCCAATGGAGGATGGCATGTGTCTTAGGTATTATTTTTTTAGTTTGGATAAATCTTTCGAGGACTATTTGTCAGTGTCGCCTCTCTTTCTTTCGAGCATGGTGTAAGGGAATGCTTCGTATGTTGAGCGGATATTCGAGGAGGTATTATCAGGAGTCCCACAATTCCTCTCGTAATCTTGGAATACCAGGGGGATTCCAAGCGTTGCAACTTTTGGTTTGTCTGGGGATAGGAAGTTCACCCGTCTCATCACTTACGCCTATTCGAGGGGACGTGTCTTTTGGGCTTCGTGCCACCTTTCCACGTGTTTCTTTGTGAGCCATGAGTTTTGGGCGAGAATTTAATGACACTATTTCGTTGTGAGGCTATATAAGGCATTTGTTTCATTCTTCAACCTTTTACCATTAATGTTTTGAGATAAAAAAAATTCTTTCTTTTTTAACCCTTGCGTCTTTGCCTATTTTTCATCACGTTTAGCTTTTTTCGCACATTTTCTCCCACTTATTTCTTACTTTATTCTTTCTTTGGGAAATACATGACTTCCTTTATTCCTGCTACTGTGACATCCACCTCTAGAGGGGGAGGAGGCGCTCTAGCGAGTGTGAATTTCGAATTGCCGGTGATGGTGGTGCAAGGGGTGGATGGAGGCGGAGGCGTTCGTCGTGGGAAAGAATTTCAGAGGTGGGGGAAATGAAACTTACACCTTTAGGTGAGATATCTTCCACTGTTTTCGATGCGTATGTTAAGGAGAGGCTGTAGAAGTATTATGTGGACTTTTTGGTGGAGGTTCGAATTTCTTTTCCGACCGAGTGAGCCGTTGACCCTCTGTATTTCTTTGGTGAGGTTTTCAAGTGTACGGTCTTTCTTCGAGTTAGGTGATGCCAAACGGGTATATTTGTTTGGCCTGCTTCATACTTGTTTGCCTGATACAAAGAGTAGTGTGTTCGGTGGTTCTTAGCGGTCTATCGAATGAGCTTTCTTATTATGGCCCTTTTTTATTATTTCACTCCAAATGATGCTCGTGTTTTGGACAACACTTCATTGTCCTTTGGGAACTGAAAGACTCGATTCTTCTATGTTTGTCCTACAAACGTGGCGTGGCAGATTCCTTATACATGGCAGAATAAGCCTCTGATACCGAATGCGGATCGCTTAAGTGTCGTGGTGAATAAGGTGAAGTTTGAGGGCTTCTTTGATGTCCTTTGTGATGCTACTAACTTTTTTGAGAAGAGGACGCTGTGCTTTTTCTATGGGCAGATCAATGTGTCTGTAATTCATAACGGGGTATGGAGGTTGCTGGAAGTTAATCGTAATGTTATCGATAAGGGTTTACGATAGCTTTGTTTTTTTTAGTATTTTTACGAGGGGTACTAAAGTAGTTTACACTGCTCGTGTTTAGTTGTGCGTATAGATGTGGAGTTTTTTAAGCAAGCTAGTGTTGGGGACTCGGCATATATCGAGGAGGCAGACGCTCCCGAAGGGGGGACCCTCTCCACATGCAGGGTCAGTTGAAGGAGACAGAGCATCCGTCGAGGCCTTTGTTGCTAAAAAGAAAGGGGGGTTCTTCGAGGAGAGCGTAGAGATAGATCCACATGCGTTTGAAAATAAGCAAGAGGCCTTTAACCTCTCTTTGGGAAACTTCTTCTCGGAGGGCCCTCGACTGCTCCTTTGAAAGACATTTTCCCCAAAGAGGATATGGTGGATGTTATTGGGATGAAGGCTTGGCTCGTATTCTTTCTTTGGCGAATGGGGGTGGGCCACATCAGATGAGGGTGGGTTCTCTTTGATTTAATTGGTGTATATCCACTTCTCGTGGCGTAAGGCCTGATGGACGCGTGGCTAATGTCAGAGTCAGTGTATTGTTTCTCAATTAGAGGATAACATGTGCCTTAGTTCTTTTCCTTTGAGTTTGGATAAGTTCTTTGAGGACTACTCACTAGTGTCGCCTCTCTTCTGTTCGAGCAGGGTCTAAGGGAGCGCTTCTTATTTTGAGTGGATATTCGAGGAGGTTATCAAGAATGAATGATGGTTAATAGTATTATTTTTGACATGCCATGTTATATAGATAAACAAAATTAAAAAGCCCCACATTCTATTGATTTAAAAGTGGGAAAGTACTTCCCAATACACTGCTAAGTCATCTGATAGCACTACATGGAAAGGAATTGTAAACTGTATGGAACTGATGCAACCTCACTTGAGATGGAAAGTAAGGAAGGGAAGTACCATCTCATTCTGGTATGACAACTGGAGAGGTCCAAGTTGTCTAAGTGAGGAAATTTCTGTGATACAAGACTCAGAAAAGTCTTACACTTTCTGATGCGTTGGATCATAATAATGAATGGAAGCTGGAAGACATTGCCTCTACAATCCCTGCAAACACACTAGAGGATATCAGAAGGAGAACTATCACTCTAACTGAATAGGAGGATTCAATCATTTGGAATGGAAATTCTGGTGGGAATTTCACTTGCCAATCAACCTACAGATTGTTCCATGAACGACATTTAGGTCAAGTTAAAAATATTCCAAATATTCACTGGGTATGGAAGGTGGATGTAGGTAATAAATTACAACATTTTATGTGGCTGCTTGTGCAAGAAAGACTAGTCACAAACTCAATGAGATACAAGAGACATGCAGCTCTGACTCCTATATGCACTCTCTGCAATTATCATGAGGAAACAGGAATCCATCTGCTTAGACACTGCAAGAAGGCAAGAAATCTTTGGTTGAAAATCATTCACCCTAAGGAAATTGCAACTTTTGATGAGATTGAGATGATCTCAGGCTGCAAAGCAATCTAGAAAGTCTCCAACCCATAAATCTAATCAGACCAAATCCTCAATGGAAATGGATTTTTATGGCCACCGTCTGGCATTGCTGGCTTCACATGAATGATAGAGCTTTCCTTCATAAAGAAACACATATCCAGGGAAGGATTTTCAAAGTCAAGAGTCTGAGTTGGGAATTGTTCTTGGGGAGAAGAAAGGACCTTCAATCCCAGAAACATGTTAGATGGAACAAACTAAAACTAGGATGGTTCAAACTCAACACTGATGGCAGTGTGATCAGGAGGAAAACAGTGGTAGCTGTGCTGAAGTAATGAGATCAGATGATGGTCATTGGATTTGTGGTTATCTGCTAAAGCTTACCTCTCCCTCTGTGGATGAAGCAGAACTGAAAGCTCTCATGGATGGATTACTAATGGCCTGGAACAGGAGAGTTGGAAATATAGTAGTGGAAGTGGACTCTCTCACTACCTATAAGCTGATCATTGAGGAGTTAGAACCTCTGCCAGAACTCAGAACATTGGTGGAGGAATGCAATAAATTGTTAAGGTTGCCTGAATGCTAATGGAGTTGTTGATGCACTATCTGAATTGCATAGTTCTTGTAATGAGGAGTTTATCTTATGGGATAAACATCCTTCTAATTATATTAACGGTTTAGTCGTTAAGGACACGATGTAATCTCTTATTTAATCTTCTTTATTTACCAAAAAAAAAAGGTGGGAAAGTACCGCAAAAACGAGCTTATATAAATCGATAAACTAGTTGTTAGAATTTAAGCCCAAAAGCAACAAACTTCTCGTAAATTAATAGTGGTAAAAGGTAAACAAAATTTTACAGACGGTTAAAAAATTGTTGAAAAAGAATGACTCCATTGTTCAAAATCAAAATCAAATAGCAACTTGCATTTTCTCGTAAAGAGGATAACGCGGTTTGCCCTAAAAATAATAAAATTTGCCAAACATGAATTTCATTTATTCAGAGTGACCACGTGGCTGTACGAGCGACCTATCATGCGCCCCCGCGCATTTGAAGTCAACGATCAGAATTCCCATTTGCATAGCTTTTCAAGCAAAGTTTCAAGTTTCAACCGCATAGAATCCCAGTTGGCAGTTGGCAACTTCCCAATACAAAGAAAATAAAATATGAATCAACTTGTTTGTAAGCTGAATCTCTTAGTATGTTGAAGTAATCATGTTAATGTATTTATATATAAATATAAAAAAAAATCAATGGAAACGCTTTCACAGTGAAAGGAGCCATTTGGCAGCTATATATATTGCACTGAAACGGTCTTATGAGTTATGACTGATCTAATGGATTTATATGAGAGAGCATGAACAAGTTCTCTTCGAACTATGACTTCCACGATAAAAAAAAAAAAAAAAAGCCCAAAAACATTGAGATTGAAAAATATAAAATTAATTAATTAACTTATTTGATAGCAATAAGTCATACGATGTTATATATATGTAGCAATTTGTAATACATATTATATATACTTATTAATAAAAAAGAATAGTTTGAAAGTCCAATTATAAACATAATTACACATCTATATTATGGTATGTATCTGCTAATAATTTATTCCACCTAAAATACAACAAACACTAGTATTATCCGTATTTTATTTTTGTGAAATGTCATTTGACTTTTTCGATAAAAGTATTGTTGACTTTTTTTTTTGGTAAGAAAAAGTATTGTTGACTTATATAGTAAGGAAATGATAGCGCAGTAATTTAGGGTGAAATTAGGTGTAAAGAATATATGAAGTACGTAGTTATATATTATTGAATGAAGATTAGGGTAAAATTAGGTGTAAGAATATATGAAGTACGTAGTTATATATTATTGAATGAAGATCGTTGATTAGTAAAAGAAGAATTTGGGATGGTAGGCATAGATTTTTTTTTTTTTTTTTTGTTTTTGAACATCGGTAGGCATAGATTTGGAATATATATAATAAATAATATTTACATTTTCACATTTTAGAGAGAGAGAGAGAGAGAGAAGACGAGGGTAGCACGCATGTCATCATGAAAGGCGCAATCGCAACATGCCAACCAACCCAACCGAGAATAATTGTCTTCATACATAACTGATAACCCAAACCAAACCCAATTAAGAAAAATATCCCATTATTATTATTAAAAAAAAAAAGAGTGCTCTGATCATCATCAACATTAATATCAAAAAAAAAAAAGTCCATCATTTGCCTCTTGATCCAAACACCCCAAAATTATACTTTTTTTTATTTTTGTTTGTTAAATAGAAAAAACAAAGTCCATCATTAAAAGAGAAAAATGATGACAATGGAGGGGATGATGGATATGGGGGTATTGGATGATATAATACGGCGGCTATTGGAGGGGAAAGGAGGGAAACAGGTACAGCTGTCAGAGGCCGAGATCCGCCAGCTCTGCGTCAACGCCCGTCAAATCTTCCTTTCTCAGCCCAATCTCCTCCAGCTCCGTGCCCCTATCCGAATTTGTGGTATTAATATTATTCTTATTATATTTCTCTTGTTGTCGTTGTTGTTAGGATTTTTGATTGTTGATTCATTTTGAGTTGTTGGGTGTTAGAATTTTGTATTACAGACGGTAGGCATTTATTTATTGTATATAATTTATAACACGTCAACGCACGTGTAAAGCGAAACTTTTTGTTACGCTTGTCACGTGAAACTTTTTTTATAATTAAGTGGCCGAGGATTCGAATCCATGACCTATTTGGCCTGAACTCTGGTATCGTATTGAATTTTATCATCTTAGGATATTAAAGAAATAATTGGTCTCGTGAGGGTTGTTCAATCCAAGATTTGAGTTGACATTTCGATATATGTTATAAATTTTGATGGAGTGGATCATCTTCTGTGCTACTTTGACATGCGGTATATTTGGCCTTAATCACGCGGTTTTTAGCATTGGAAGTGCACTGCGTTCAATGAAAGATCTTGTTTGGGGGGAGGGGTGATGGATTTTATTGCTGAATGCTGATGGTGTGGTGGACCTATGGTTAAAATTGTAAATTGTGACTTATAACTCAATTTGAAATAAGTGGTTTGGATTAATTTATAATCCACTGTTTAGCAAAGAGATGATTTCTGCTATGAATGTTATTCAGCTCCGATTTGAAAATAGATGTTCTTGGAGTTGATTGGGTTTTCTTCAAAAATACCATTTGATTTTGGAATTAGATTTCTTTCCCATCTTAATGCCCTTCAAGGGTTGCAAAATATAAAACCTGTCGTGTTAATTCAGTTTCACTAATAGAATGTGCTAAGATTTATTTTCGACAAAAGTAATTCGCAATCCTTTTCTTGTTACCGTAACTAAAGCTGTTATCCTACAGGTGACATACATGGACAATACCAAGACCTGTTACGTGTCTTTGAATATGGTGGGTACCCCCCGGCCGCAAACTATCTATTTCTAGGTGATTATGTCGACAGAGGCAAGCAGAGTTTGGAAACAATATGCTTGCTATTGGCCTACAAGATAAGGTACCCTGACAAAATCTTCCTATTAAGGGGGAACCATGAAGACGCCAAAATCAACCGTATTTATGGATTTTACGATGAGTGCAAAAGAAGATTCAATGTCCGACTCTGGAAGATATTCACCGACTGCTTTAATTGTTTGCCCGTTACTGCACTCATAGACGAAAAGATACTCTGCATGCACGGAGGACTTTCTCCAGAGTTAAAAAAACTGGATCAGATAAATGAAATTTCAAGGCCTTCTGATATTCCAGATAATGGCCTCCTATGTGATTTGCTTTGGTCCGATCCTGATCCTAGGGTTGTCGGTTGGTCAGACAGTGATCGAGGGGTTTCGTGTACTTTTGGGCCAGATACAGTTGCCGAATTTTTGAAGAAAAATGATTTGGACCTCATTTGCCGCGGTCATCAGGTAATTATTTTTACATGTTGCCAAAGCCAAAAATACCTCAGCGGAAATCAAATGCTTATGTACTGTTATTAGCATGGACAAGAAAGGCATCCACAATGCATGTTATAAACAGAACAAGTATTTATCATATCTCTTCATATCATTGGTGATTGTTCCATACATATTCTATACTTACCAAAAGCATTCCTTCAACTTTCAAAGCTCAGTGTGTTCTTAGCTTGCTTTCATTCATTTTACCCATTACTTATGTTTTTCTGATTTGGTTATTGCAGGTCGTGGAAGATGGGTATGAGTTTTTCGCTAAAAGAAGACTTGTCACAATATTTTCTGCTCCAAACTATGGTGGAGAGTTTGACAATGCTGGGGCTCTTTTAAGTGTCGATGAATCATTAGTATGTTCTTTCGAGATACTAAAACCCAACGTCAGCGGTTCAAAGCCTTTAAAAAAGGTATATTGCTATCTTTATTCTCATTTTCCTAACTAAATTTCTTTGCCTCAATTGTTTTCTGCATTGCATTCGGGGATGAATTACAATCGTGCTCTGGTTTTTTAGTTAAAGTTCATTAATAAGGTGGGCACTTCTATAAGGTTTAAACTTGAATTGTAAGGGGACAATAAATTTGATCAAACAGTGGAGAAATGTGTAAATCCACCCAAATGACTATTATCTAAGGATTCATTTCTATGTGTTCATACACATTTTTTCTTCGATGTGTATATATTTCTCCATTTGATTCAGGTTCTGGTTATTAAATTTGAATCGCACTCATTTTCTTTCTTTGTTTCTTTTCACAGCCACCTAAAATTGGGAGCATATGATACATCAGGAAGTGTATATGATAGTTTGTCACAGTGAGTATTACGCTTCGGAATGCATATTTCTGCTTCTCGATGCTCATAGATCTTAAGAATTTTATGGAGAAAGTTGTTACTTATCCCTCTGCAAATTCCAAATGCTTTGAATTATGAAGACGATTTCAAAGTTAAAACGTCTGTATATCTCAGAAAGATAAGGTATTTCACTTGGTTGACTGCTCTCCCCCACCCCCTTCTAGTGTTCAGAAATTTAAGCACAGTGTACTGTTTGTTTATTGCATTTGGCTAAGCTAGATCTCAAATTTACAAATGCCTGTGAATTATTTTGCTTTTTTTGTATGTCAAGTCTAATCATAGGATGACTTTCTTCATGTAATCTGCACATTCCTGCAGCAAATTTGTGGCTGTACTTTTTTTATACTTCAAAAAACTTACTTTATGTGAACCCTGAGTAGTTGGAGATTTTGGGATAGCAAACGTAGTCACGGGAACAAGATTTCTGCTCTCTGAAATGAATAATCGTATATCAAGATATGTGTGACTGTATGTATGATTTTCACCAGCTGAGCGTGCGTGCGTGTTATTGTAGGCCATTACATTGTTAATATTGATGCATGCATGCATATCAGCAGTTTACATGGTTTACACCATAACTTAATTTTGTTCTATGTTACAACAGCTGCTAAGTAAAGAAGTTTAGAGTTTGAGAATTCTAATTGAACTGCGAATCGCGTGTCGATTGGAACGAACGTAGCCTATAAATATAAGGGTAAATCCTGTTTTCCTCCCTAACGTTTGGGTATCTTCACAGAGTATCCCCTAAGGTATCAAAAAGAGAAATGTCCCTCTCAATATTTGCAATTTTGTATCTTAAGCAAAAATGACGTAAGTACTGTTGAGATTTCACAGCAAACCTGATTCTCACCCCTAAATATGGAACTATGCTCTCATCAAGCCCACATAAGAGTAACTTGTAAAAAACTAATTCAAGCTTCGTAGACCTATTCATGGGATTCCTCAGAAAGTATAACAATTAATAACTTTTAGCTTTACCGGAATGAAACAGGAAAAGTATTTTCTAGTTCATTTGCAAATTACAAATTTTACGAAATTTTGAAAATAAGACAAAAAGATCTTGAAAGATAACGAAAAACTTCTAATAATTAGAAGAGGCAAATGTACACTCTTGAAAAGAAATTTTGGCCCATACTTACATTAAGAAATACTTCTGTAGCTTGCATTAAATTCAGCTTATTACTCTTTTTCTTGCTTGAGATGTACTTCGTTACAGCTTATGGCCAAAGATTTTTTCGAACAAAATCTAATGTATATGGGGGAAAAAATATCACTTACAGTCGTTGCACGATATCTTGGTACAATAAATGACTAAGATCTATTGCTTTTCCTAAATTATAAGACAATAAATTTCTCGCACACCATATCACTCGTTTGTTAATACTAATAACTAAATTGGTTGTACCATCACATTGTGCAACCGTTGCACCTAATCATTTTGTCTATATTAAACCAAAATACTTCTATTTTCTTGATGAATAACATTTGGCTTACTTAAGAATATTTTTCTTTTGATGAATAACTAACTTAAAAATGTTGGTTTTCATGTATTTCACCCCAAGAGTTGCATAGCGGGTTGGTCTAGCACCGAACACGTAAGAAGCACAAGTAAACAACAATACATGTTGGGCTCATATGTTTTGAAAAGATTGTATCCTACGACACAATGCAACCATTGGTTTCAAATTAAGATTTTTAGTACAGTAAAAAGTTCCATACAAACTCATAACATCCACGTATCTACAAAAAATTTGGTATGGGCTAATTAGGCTGACCCAAAAGAAAATAGTTGGATCGACTTGTCTAGGTTAAAGCCCAACGAGAGGAAAATCGAAAAAAGCATTTCAACACTAAAACAGAAGAATCGAAAATTTATTTCGCTTCATAGCTGGTCTCTAAAGGTTTATTTCCATACTCACTCGCAAAATCCAGGAACATAGCCCACAATATGTGGTCTATATATACCCCAGATTCACGTCACATCATTAATTACGGTAGAACCTAACCTACATTGTATTGAACATTTATATTCGATACATTGCAGGATTGAAAGCTTTTGATTTGATTCCCTCCGTTCACCTCATCTCCTGTTCGATTCCAATTTCCGTTCCAATGCTACATTTTGATACACTAGTATCGAGAGCTTCAATTTCGCTTCTTAGTTCAGAGTCGAGAGAAGGGCTTTCAATACCGAGTTTTCATTGAGCAGTCCAAGTCACTTCGAAAAGCAGTTTGACCTCCTCCGATTCGTTTGAGCTTCTGTGCTAGGTGTTTCGATCATAAGTTAGTCTTTCTTTGTAATAAGTTAGCATAGTTTAGTGTATTGGCTCAAGTTATTGGTATTTTTGTAACCCATGTAACTTATTTGATCTATCACCAAATTAAAACCTATTATATCATTTGAGTAGACCCACGTCATTGGGACCCCCTTAGGCCCAAATTGGACCTAACTTCACCACGCTTGGACCAGTCGGCCGAGATAAAATCCCCAATTCGTTTGCCTAAAATATCCACTTCTTAGATAAAATGGCTAATCTTAATATTTAGCCCTTAAATTCGCGGCACATTCAATCTTTCTTTCTTTTTCTTCTTCTTTTAATAATGATTTTCCAGTTTATTACACTTATAGTAATCTTTTCTAAAAAAAATATTACATTATTTTATAAAACTTCTTTGGTTCATTAAGCTAAAGATACAGTCTCCATGAGCTAGAAACCATTGATTTCTGAATATTTCTTAATCTTATTTGTTATAATTGATGGATGTAATTTTTCACGCAAAAGTATTAATTTGAATAGCCTACTGATTCACATAAAAAATTAGAGAAATTATTTCATGTAGCTGATGTGGTGCAACCGCTACCAATACACGTTGGAATGAGATTATGTGGTTAAATTATTTTCTACATTTTAGAAAAGTTTAAATATATATTTAATTTAAACGATAAATTGCACCACATAAACAATACAACGGATGTATAAAATAATTTAAAAAAAAAATACGTCTGAACAATAAAAATATAAAAAGTTAACTGGGTCCACATTTTGGGCGTGGAATGGGCTTTCCATAAGAAGATTTGGGCATGACAGGCCTAAATCGAACCAAAGCCTAACTAGGCCCGACACAAGAAACAAACATAGAGCCAATAATACAACATTTATATTTATCTACAAATTCCGAAGGACAAATATACATTGCCCTCCGTGAAGTGATGACGTAGAGGAGCACAAATAAGTGATGATATGCTATTCATTTACTTATCCAAAGTGGAGGAGCATAGATAGTAATCACCATCACACTGCATAGTGTCGGATGTAATACCAAAATATGGAGTAATATTTTTTCTAATGAACAAAGTAAAATTTCATTGAAAGAAACAAAGGGCTTACGCATGGACCAAAAAGCTTACAACGAGATCACCCAAACCAAATCCCGAAACCACAAAACCAAACACTAACAATCGGTTAAAGCCAAACCAGACGAGGCAAACCAAACACCAAAGAGAGCCCAAAAAATAAACAAAATTGTATTTTAGTTTTAATCAATAAAAAAATTAGATTTTACACGTCAATTATAGGTAGCCACGTCGCACCAAACGTTTCCTGATTTTTATGATGTCACGTGAAATTAAAATTTAGATTCATTCCCTTAGATTTCGTTTTGCATTTCGATTCACACCATTAACGAATTCTCATGGAAGCAATCGTTCGGTCTGGGAGTCATTTTCCACAAAGTGATCAGTTGGTGAGAGCTTTGATGACTTCGGGTTGATTGTGTAAACAGCATAGAGCACCAGCTGAAGTGTTCCTAGAAGAAATCCAATGGAATTTGGTATCTGTATAATATTTGTTCAAAAAAATGACTTGTTAATTATACACATTGTGACAATTATTCAACTTATGAAACCTAAATAACGTAACATTTTCTACAGGAAGAATGTAAAAACAAGACTTTTTAAAGCATGGGACTAAAGAGATAAAACTTATTAGGCATATGATAGTGGATGAAAGTTTGGCAACCCAAGTGTTAAAGTCTCAAAGTTCAACTATGAAAGTGCAAAAACAGCATAGTTTGGCATTGATTCTGTAATTTTTCCATATATATAAGCATATATGTATACAGAAGTTGCAGCGATATGAGTTGAGGCTTCTGTTGCTCGTTTGGAATATTTGAGGCATACTTGTAAAAGATGCCTCAAGTTAGAGCTTCATTTGCCATTACCAATTGCGAATAATATTATGCGCAATTTATTGATTTATAACTAGATATTTATATTTCATACTTTCTGACGTTATCCGAAAAATCAAATAGTAATACAATTATTTTTACATTTTTCTCAGGGCGGAGGTTAAATGTGTATCTTACGCTATACAGATAGTATTGGAAAGACATTTATTACGAATTTATCGGTCCAAGTGCGTTGTATACACACACAAAATTAGAAGAATAAAATTTCAGAACGGTGCTAATACAAGTAATTTATTTCATGTACTTATTTCAAAAGGACACTAACCCATGGATTATATTACTTGTTTAGTTCCCTATAAAAACATCTGTAATTAATTAATTAATGTGACAAAATATATATATTCAACAACGTATACTGTACACATGAGCAAAATTCGGGAAATTTTATACTTTGGTCTCATAAGTTGGCTCTAGCTCGATTTTGGTCCCATAAGTTGGCAGGCCTTTATTTTGGTCCCATAAGTTGGCACCTTAACTCAATTTTGGTCCCATGGTCAACACTCCGCCCAATTCTGCCGGAAAATGCATACGTGGCACCCGTTGACCGATTTTGACCTATTTTCTGGGCCCACTTGTACACATAGCAGCCATGTGAAAAAAAAAACAAAAAAAATATTATAAACACCTTACATTTATATATGATCTAAAATCATTCAAAATTATTTTAAAATACTTATTAATTTTATATTTAATACCAAATATTAAAAATTAATATATAAAATAAGATATATTTATATATATTTCAATTATATTTATCTAAATATAAAATTAATAAGTATTTTTAAATTTAGAAACTTAATTTCTATAACTTATATAAGTAACAAAAAACAGAAAAAAGAAAAGAAAAAAAAAAGAGAGAAAGGTTCAGTCACCACCGGTCACCACCCATCACCACCACCGGTCACAACCACCATTTCAACCACCATCACAACCGCCAATACCAATCACAAAACAAGAAAAAAGAAAAAGAAGAACAAAAAAATGAAGCTCAGGGCACGCACTGCCGGAGTGCACTGGTGCGGCGGCGGGCCTTCTCCCCGGAGAATCGAGATCTGATTGGTCGTCGTTGTTGGTGACCGGCAAGAAAGGTGACCACCCCAATCCCACCATCACCGACTGCGAACCCGTCAGTCGTGGAGGGCCGCCGCGCAAGGACCGCCGCCTGCTTCACTGCAACGCCGCGCGTTACCATTGCACCACCACACACTGACACACACCACCGCACCAGTGTACACCGCCGCACCACGACACACGCACCACCTCATAGACCGCACCGCCGCATTGCTATTAATTAGATCTCGGGTTTTGTGGAATCGGGTTCGGTTTCCCATTGTGGGATATGGACGGTTAGATTAGAACGAGGGGGATCACCGATCATCATCATCATTTTAATATTTTGGGGTGTAGGGGATTTGTGCTAGTTTTTGTTCTGAGTTGAAGGATTTTGAGTTGAGGTGGTAGTGATGGTGGAGCTGTTAAACCCTAGGTGTGGAGAAGAGTGGAGGAAGAAGAAGATGTTTATTTATTTATTTATTATAGATTATTAACTTTTAAATTGTTTATTATATAGTATTTAAGATATGTTTTTGTTAAAATCTAAGAATAAATTAATTATTTCAGATTTTTTTTTTGTTATATAAGTATTCTGACATTTTTTTTATATTCCACAAGGCTGCCATGTGTACAAGTGGGCTCAGAAAATAGGTCAAAATCGGTCAACGGGTGCCACGTATGCATTTTCCGGCAGAATTGGGCGGAGTGTTGACCATGGGACCAAAATCGAGTTAAGGTGCCAACTTATGGGACCAAAATAAAGGCCTGCCAACTTATGGGACCAAAATCGAGCTAGAGCCAACTTAAGGGACCAAAGTATAAAATTTCCCGCAAAATTCAAACGTGTTATCAATTATTAGTCGCTGATTTTTATGAACAGCGTACGGATCGTGAGGCCTTCTTTCTCGTGTGTCGATTCAACATCAGCCACTCATAATGGAACCTACTTCTTAGTTCTTACCAAAGTTTAGCATTATTTATAAATTATAGAGTAGTCCTGGGTAGCTGTCTGACAGTTGGACTGATTCATTTAAATCTGAGGGTCTAGTCGTAAAGTCAAATCACATTACTAATCTTATTTTTAAGTCCTAAACTTGTCGACCATATCATACAAATCTAATAATATATAAAACAGCACCGGGAGCTTGGCGCCAATCCGTATAAATTGAATAGTTTATTGTAGTGAAAGACCCACATACTTAAGTTACGGATCTTTCATGTTGACCCACAAATCGCCCCTAAGATCAAGATATTTTCCATGAAACTATAAAACATTACATATTATATATATATATATCTGGATATATATATATATATATATGTGTGTGTGTGTGTGTAGTGTGTGGGATTGGGTCAGTATGTGTATATTTTCCCATAACAACTAATCCTGACAAAGAAATATCAACCATGAATCACGCGGAACAATTTAATGAGTAGACCACACAATAGGAAACAATAAAATAATAAAGAAAGTTTAAGACTAATTGAAACAATCCAAGAACAGTTTTTCTGAGTTGGATTGTAGCGAGTTTTATAAGTACGTCAATTAAGATAATAATACGGGTACTGTGTAATAAACTAAACTGAGTAATGTCAGTAAAATACATAAAATTGAAGTGATGCATATATAATTTGGGAAAAAGTTCACTTACCCCAAGGAACCAGTCCTTGACAAGGAAGGCGTAGAAAGTCCAAACCCCTCCATTCAAGAAAAAGAAAAATGAGAGTAGAAAGGGCATATACTCCACACTTTTTGTCGTCATCACTGTTTTCTGCATACATTATTACCATCATATCAAAAAAATGCAAACTAATGGCAAGATATACCATGGAGGGTGAAACATGATTTTTTAATCGTTAATATAGGTTAGTAAGTGTTTTTATTTATTTATTGGATATAGGTTTGTAAGTTTGTTTTGACGAGAAGGCCTACATAATAACAGTTTTGAATGTGGTATTAACCAAAAGGACCAGTCCCAAGCAATTTAGGATATTTTTCTCAGCAATTATACAACTTGGAAACTAAAGCATTATGGAATACTTTGAATATCATGAATATATTTGTCGCAATGAACCTATATATCTTTGGGTTTACTTAGATTTGTTATTTGGCTTTTGACCTGTGATCAGAATAATAATTGATAAACAAAGTACGAAATCTTCTATCAGTATTTTGTACCGAATGAAAAGTATGTATCTGAATTAATTTTGAACTTATGTGATTTGGGAGCATTTGTGACTGCTTTTTGACGACAGTATAGTCAAATGAAATAAATATGATATTTTAATTTTATAGCTTTTATATTGTATAGTTTAATAATTAAGTAGTCTTTAGTTTAATATTGTTTGAAGTAAATAATATATGTATGATGAAATGTGTATATATTTACATAACTACATATAAATACAAGTTATATGTGTTATATACGTGTATGCATATTTATATCTTGCTATAGTGATTAAAGCTATAAACTATATATTTACGTGCATGAGTGTATATTTTAGTATGATATAATGATTAAAGATTTTGTTTTGAATAATGTGCTAAGAATATATTTTTATTCTAAACAAGAACAAGCAAAATATTTTAATCTCAATTCATTTTAGGATGAAATTTGTTTAGTTTACTTTATTTACTCTTTTACTCCCACAAATTGAATATATGTGGTCAATGCGGTTATGAAGACCAAGAGGCTGTTTTAATTAAGTTACATAGCTTATATAATTACTCCATAATATAAATATGTGAATTTATAATAATAGCATTTTATAAAGAGAAGAATAATCGCAATTACCATGGCTGAAAGTGGTGATCCGTACATGATAATATTGAGGCCTGAGCTCATTAAGCCAATTGCATCAATCCTCATCTCCCCACGCAGTAAAAAATATGAGACAGACAAAGCTACGGCAAAAACTCCCACGTTTAGAACTGCAAATATTGTTGCAGTCTTAGCCTGAAAAGGATAAGCAGAACGCATTAATTATTTAGCTGCAAAGCACTTTTTAGATAAATTTAATGCACTATATATATATATTAGTTTCATTTGCGATTCCATAAACAATGCTGAATAGAGATCTATTAATTTGTACGAGACCACGTTAAGCCTTTTAAGAAGTCAACCAAAAATCATTTTGACTTGAGATTTATTTGCACCATGTTAAAACTTTTTATGGCAGTAACCTAATTAATGATCAAAAGTCAAGCGTAACAATGAGGATTTTATTAAATGATCACGTTAGATATCTAAAGAATTTTACATTATTATGGGCAGATAATCGAAATAAAAAATTATACTGAAACTTAAATTAAATGATATATATATATATATATATGTATTAAAGTCAACTATTCGCATGTATAAATATGTACTGTATTCTTAAAAATATAACAGAAAAAAAACAGCAATTCAATTTTTACTGTAGAAAGATAAAAATTGAATTTCGCCAGGGGACAGGTCCCAATCCCATCGTCCTTACACTTGTGAAAGCTGTACCCTTCGCTTAAAGTGCACCATACGATAATTATTACAAATAGCAACAGTAACAACATTGATTACATTAATAATTACCTAGGTGTCATTGTCGGTGGACTCTCATAACCAATTGGATGAACAACTTATTTAAATTTTAAATTAAATGAAAATAAAAAAGATTTATAAATGATCAAGCATCCAGTGCAATATAATAATTATCTACTTAGTCTTCGAAAATTCTTACAAATGCTTCTCAAGATTTTTTTTTTTGTTGTTGAAGTATGCCTAAGTTGTTAAGAGCAAAAAAACTTCTGTAATTATAAAAACTATCTAATGTCTATGTTCTAAATAGCTTTTACTAAGAAAAAAATGCACAACACTATTTTAGTCGAAACAACTTTAAACAGTAAGCTTTTGCAGAAGACGACATGCTTTACCAAAAACACAAAAACAAGAAAAAATTAAAATGACTGAGATAGCTAGCTAGCTTGTTGCAAACCCAAGTGTGGACAAGCCCATTCCTATTAAAATATGCCCCAAGTGGCATTCTGATTATGTCATGTAATAAGTGATGTTATTTAAATAGCTTTGTTTAGAAGTTATGTTGTGGGAAGTTAATTAAGTAGTGGGGTACTGGCAGTTAGTAGAGATGCACATATATATATATATATATATATTTCATTATTGTAATTATGAGAACTATGAAGGAATATAACTTAATTTTTAGAATCTTTTTCTCTTTTTTCCTTCTAACAATTCTGGAGTTTAGTTCTTCTTCAAAAAAGAACAATTTAATTTCTTATTGTATCATAGCTGCTTTATATATGGAAGAAACGACTTTTAAGAATATCTGTCAAATAATTCCACAAACAGATTAATGGATTGAATAAACTTAATTAGTAAGATTACTTACCCTTTTGGACGGAGGAGCAAACAAAATGAACAAAGCTATGTATATGATTTCAACCACCACTCCAAAACCGTTAACCGTCGATACCAGATAACTCCCAGGTTTAATGATTCCATAATATGTCCACAGAGATGAGTTCAACAGCGTACAAATGTATGGTAGGCTCTCAAATTCCTCTGTCGATCTTCTACTCACAATCCTCAAAAAAGTCTTTCTGCATCAATTAATCATTTAATTTGCAACAATAATTACATTCGTGTTACACACACACACAGACACACACACACACACACACACACATATATATATACATATATATATATATATATATCGTACTTACGCCGGAGCAAGAAACATAAGCACTGAGATAATGTTCCCTGAGATTTGTTTTGAAAAAAAAATGATTATAAATTTGTAGTTATTAAGCAAATAATTAAACTTGAGGAGTATGTACGGACAAAGTTTAGGGTAAGAACATGAATTACACATACCTATGATTCCAACCACAAAAGCTAATTCCTCCATTGTGTAACAGAGAGATGCAAATTTGAAGAGAAAGGTTAGATACCTTTATTAAGATGAACTGAGGAGATTATATATCACGTGAAGTCAATTTTTTTGCTATTAATTAATTATATATATATATATATATATGGCCTGTCACCTAACGCAAAAGCTACTATATTTGTTTTGTTTCTGTAGAGGGTTTACTTATCAGACGTCCTATCACCGCCTACACGTTCACATTTAGTATTTATTATTTTTTGGGTATTTTTCAAATTAAAAAATAATGTATAACTTGCATTTTGAGTTTTAGATTTTAGTCGTGCATCTATGCATCTAAAAAAAAATATGAGTCGTGCATCATATAGCTGCATTTTTTGGTTGTCTAATTATATATATTCAAAACGAGCTAGACATTTACAAACAATGTTAGCTATTGTAATCATATCGACACATGGAGAGGGTCGTACATAAAACGTGATGCAATAATATGGGTGAGATTTCCAAATGTGTAAAAATGTAACTTGACAAATGTAGTGCCTACTTTCAATTCCCTTTTTAGTAATAAGTAAGAACTAAAATAACAAATGAAAAACATTCTGATAGCACTAGTTGCTATCAGCTAACAAGAATCTAACTCACTATGTTAGCCTGTCACCGCAACAGTCTGATCGATCAAAGTAAAAAACTAAATAGGAGAAGTACATATTTTTTGATTTTGGTCTAAGTTGAGAGACCTCGATTTTAGTCTCATAACTTGGTTTAAGGACTCGATTTTGGTTCCTTGGTCAACACTTTTAAAATTCTAGGCGTTAAAACCTACGTGGCATCGTTTGACTGATTGGGTGACAATTTTGACCGGTAAAATCGTACGTGGCTCAAAAAAAAAACACAACAGTTTGATTTTCTGTTGAAATACCAACAGTCCTGCGTCTCTTCATTCATTCTTCATCAAACCAAACGTCCCGCTTCTCTTCATCATTCACTTGCCCAAAACTTTTCACAACACAACACAGTCCGTCCTGCAATTTGAAGGTAAATCCCCAATTTTGGTGTCGTATGACGCATTTCTGTGTTTAAATTGCTAGATGTATTCTATTCAATTTTGTGTTTTTCTACTACTGTTTTAGAGTTAGGGTTTAGAGATTGCTAATTATGCGTTAATATGTCAGAATTACCTGTTAAAATCATGAATCGCATGCGAAATTAGGGTTTGTTGTGTTGCTCAAATGTCCTTGTCATTTGTGGTATCTGGAGATAGCTCACCCTCGCCAAATGCAATGCGTTTGTGGTCGAGGAATAATGATGTATTGTAAGGCTAGTAGCAACGCTTCTCGCCCCGGTAGTTTTTACTACATATGCCCTATGCGTGTTCGTTACACGAATTGCTTTTGTAAGCGGATGACATGACTGAGGGACCAAATCTGAGGAGAAGAATATATAGTAGTGAGGAGGGTTATGGCGTGAATTAAAGCAAACCCAGATTAGTCGAATTTCAACCGCAACCACTGTTGAGAGGAGTGGAATTGAGCATTCAAGTCCACTTATGGACTGTGTAGCCAATATGAATGCCACTAGGTCTGCTATGATTTGTTGTATAATAGGGTTGTTTCTGTTTTTGTTTGTATTTGTGTTGTTGCTTGCTCTGCTACTCATTCTATATTCAATGGTGTAATATGGTTAATTTTAGTAGTTGTTTAAGTCTAAGTTCTAGCTTTTGATCTTATGTAAGACTATGTTACATTGCTACTGTAAGACTCTTTACTTTAATGTTATTGTTTACTCTTTACTTATAATATAATGTGTTGTTTTATTTATGTATGTTATAGTATATAATCATGAATCACCATCCAATGATGGTTAACCTCAATCTTCCCTGGTGGGATAACATGATTAATGATGAGGAAGAGAAGTTTTTGGTTGAGTATCTAGTGAAATATGGTAGGGGTCATAGAATCCAGAAGGAGAAGCCATTGGTGAGAGGCTTGAGGCTTGCCATCCCAAGGCTTGAGAGGATCACTGGTAAGTTCTTTAGAATTGCTTACATGAAGAAGATTGTTGAGAAGATGAGTCTGAAGCTGCAGAGGTTCCAACGCTTCATAGCCCTTCCTAGAGTTGGAATTGAAAGGCCTGATATAAAGGTTTATCTCAGAGTGGGTTATAATGAGGATGAAGGTGATGAGGTAACTCAGAATAGCCATGACAAGTAGAGCCTAACCCATACATATGTATTTCATTGTAGGAACTAACTTTTTCTTGTTGTAGAAGCCTGATGAATACTATTACTTCAGACACTTTGGCCTTGCAAATGCTCCATTGTACTTCAAGGTGTTTGAGGAGATTGGAGTCTTTACATTTCCTCCAGAACTCAACAACAATCCAGATGAGCCTATGCTGTTGGCTGACAGTGATGAAGAACCAGCTGGTGTTGATCAGCCTGCTCCAAAAGCCATGGAGATTGATGAGGTCCAACAAAGTTCTGGTGCTGGTGCTGGTGCTGAAGATGATCAAGGCTGTGGGGTGGCTTTTGAAGTTGGTGAAGGATCTGGTGTTGTTCTAAGCTGGCTCAATGATGTTGATTAAGAATGGATAAGGTGTTTATGTTTTTTGGTTTATGAACAATGGTTTTAAGTGTTTTAAGTGTTACTTGTTGTTGACTAATTGGTTTTGTTTTAAGTTTCATTGTGGTTGAACAATGGTGATGTTTTGGATGGTTTCCTGCTTTGAATAAAATGGATGTGTCTCTAGCTTATCATATTCAACCACTTCATTATAAGATGTATCAGATTGAATCATAGTTTCATCATATTTAATTAACAGCTTTAGCATAGCCACAACACTATCCAAATGTATCAGATTCAAAATAACTTACTTGTGAAAGTTGAATCATAGTTAATTCACTTACATGTCATCAAAATAACTTAGAAAACAACTAAACAAACTGCTATTAACAACTATACTTCCTAACAGACAACTCTACTTCTTCTTTGATGAACTTCATGTTCCCTTAGCCCTTTGCAACAACACTGTCCCACCCCTAGTGTTGAGTTTCTCAACTCTGTTAGCAGTGATCATTCCAGTAGTTTCAAGTTGGTCATTCAAGGAAGGCCTCAATGTAGGTGACATTAATGGTGTTGGTGTGTATGTAAACAAAATTTCTACATGATGCCTTGTTTGCTTCTTTTGCTTCTTGTCACCTGTAGCTCTAACACAGAAAAAAACACCATTTAATGAAAATTTGGAAACCATAAAAAAATTACTTTTTCAGGCTCATTGTTGCTCTTGTTACTCATTCTTCTATCATTTGGTTGAACAACTGTACATTCACTAACTCTTTCTTCTTGAGTCAAGTCAACTATAGGCTGAGAACCAATGAACTGAATCTCATCATGGACAGTATTGGTTCCATTAACCATCTCCACTACCACATCAAAGTGAATAGGATTATGAACATTGTTCAATTCTTCTTATACAGCTACATCAACCAAAGGCTCATTTATAAAATGATTGCCCTGCTCTTCTACATCTTCAACAACCACATGATCTGTGTTTTGTTCCCTTACTTCTGTTTGTCTTACGACATTGTCCTCTTCAACATCCATGGTGTTACCAAATAGGAGATCGTCTAAATCATGTGCATACTGATCTTTATGTTGATTTTCATCTCCACCTACTTCTTCTTCTACAGCCACATCATCATGTTCATCTTCTACATCAGCCTTTCTACCCTCTCCTTCCTCTTCTACAGCAGCATTTCTACCCTCTCCCTCTTCAGATGCTTTCAATGCTTCCTCTTTCTTGACAGCACAGCCCTTCTTGTTGTGACCTAATACTTTGCAATGCCCACACCTGACAGTTCTTTGGTCCTTAATAAGCTTATTAGGATCAGAAGAAGAGACGACAACGGGTTTACCACTTCACTGACCTACATAAATTAACATGAATTTGTGTTAAGTGCCACACAATTTTCCTTATCTTAGCACACCATGCATCCTTCTATCTTGCCTTTGCTCTGCCCCTGTTCTTCTGATGCCTTGTCATCATATACTATGTAATCCATTCAAGCATTGACAGCATAGGCATCTTCCTTGCATCCAATATACATGAGTTGAAAGCTTCAAAACCATTGTTCAGCATCATATCACATTTAAGTTTTGGACAAAGTGTGACCTGCTCCAATGTTTTGGTGATTTATCCTTTAACCATGTATGGGCTTGTGGACTTACTTCATTCATGGCATCCATTTTAGCAATCTACTCATTCACAGTAGTAGCTCTTGCTGCCTTCCATAAAGCATCCTTCAATGCATCTTCAGTGAAGCTGGCTCTTTTGAAATTGCCATGTAGATGCCTCACATAGAATTTATGGATTGAACCTGGGAATATAGTCTTGAAAGCTTGCAACAACCACTTCTGTTTATCTGTCATGAATGTCCATCTGTCATTCTTGGTGATATGAAGATCAAGCTTGATCACATATAAGAACCACTCCCAGTTTCTCCCATCTTCCTTGTCAACCACAGCCCATGCAAATGGATATATATTGTTGTTAGCATCAATGCCAACAGTAGTTAACAAAATACCCTTATGTGGACCCTTAAGATGTACTCCATCTACCCCAATAATTCTTCTACAACCATAAAGAAATCCCTGCCCCAGAGAAGCCAAACACATGTATATCCTATCAAACTTGTTCTCTCTAGTTTGATTGTTTGTTGACAATAGAATAGTTGAACCAGGGTTTGATCTCTCAACCTCTCCCTTTGAAGTCCCACAATGCAGCATACTGCTCACTGGATGTTCCATTAAGCATTGCTAAGGAAAGTATCGTAGCTTTGTAAGTCTGGTGAATGGAAACTTGTATACCAGTATCTGCTTCAGCATCAACACTAAACCCCTTCACACTTCTATTTGGATCAGATTTCCAAAGATGCATGTACTTCTTTGCAAGGTAACTTGATTTTATATTCCTTGATTTTTTTTATTGCAGGACAACCATGTTCCCCCCTGTAGAGCCTGATTCTGAAGGTTGATTCCTCACCCTTGATATTCCTTCCATTCAACTTCCACTTGCACATGGGGTTATCATACTTTGCATACATCCTACTTCCGTCATGCTTAAATATGTGAATTGGTCTTTGATGGTTGATGGCATCTGCATGAATAACATCCTTCAATATAGACTTGTTAGTGAACCTCATTTGAAGTTCAACCTGAGGGTTGAAGATGTCCTTGATATCAAAGAGTTTTCCTGGTTTTACTAATATTTCTTCATCACTCCCACACTCACTTTCTAGCTCATTTGATGACAATAGCAAATTCTCTAAACCTTCATCAGACAATGACTCATATGGAGCATCAATTTCTTCTTGCTCAATTTGAAATTGATTTGTATTTTTTTTTACCCTCAGCAGTTGAAGGCCCCACATTACTAGCTCCTTAATTCCCTTTGCCTTTTCTTGAAGATCTCTTCCTTGTCCTTACATTCTTTTCACCAGCCCTGCATTGGGCTTCAAACAACATTGCCTCAACAACACTCTCATTTACAACATGCCTCATATCCATGTCTTCTTCCATACCATATTCATCATCACTGAAGTACTCCAGATCATCTTCATCATCTCCTTCATCACCAAGTTCATTATCATCTACTACTTCATTGTCTTCACCCTCAAACATTGCTTGCTGTTCTGTATTGATCCTCACTTCACAATCTACAAAGAGAACCATTGATCTACTCAGTTGATAAGACAAGAATTATGTTGTGATTTCATGGTCTTTCTGGAGGAGGACATAACCATATTGTTGTTTCATATATATTCCCTTCACAACCAAAAAACCAAGTCCTAAGTATAAAGCTTCAATACCACTGCAGCTTATAGTTGAAGGCCCCACATAATCTACAACAACATTTGCATTTTCACAGTTCTCCAATATACTTTCTGGAGGAGGACATAACCACATTGTTGCTTCATATATATTCCCTTCACAACCAAAAAACCAAGTCCTAAGTATAAAGCTTCAATACCACTGCAGCTTATAGTTGAAGGCCCCACATAATCTACAACAACATTTGCATTTTCACAGTTCTCCAGTATACTTTCTGGAGGAGGACATAACCACATTGTTGCTTCATATATATTCCCTTCACAACCAAAAAACCAAGTCCTAAGTATAAAGCTTCAATACCACTACAGCTTATAGTTGAAGGCCCCACATAATCTACAACAACATTTGCATTTTCACAGTTCTCCAGTATGCCCTCACAATTTACAATTCCACCATACTGCAATTCTAAAGTAACATCCAAGGAGCCACAATCTGTTGGTTTCATAATGAGATTTCATTAGGAAAAGTACAAAATTAGGGTAAGGCCGAGTACACAAGTAAGGTTCACATACTCAAGGTTAACAAAATTAATAAATTTCAAAATTAGGGTTCAACAATTTGGGGGTTTTCCAAAATTAGGGTTCGACAATTGGTTTTTTTTTTTTAAATTAGGGTTGATTTGAAGCATGCAATCGGGGAAGACGTTTTACTTATGTGACAACATTAATTTAACATAGAATTAAACAACATACTTACCATAATTTGGAATGGGATCATCGATTTTGTCAGATTTTCGTATTTTCCTCTTCCTCACTCTATGCGCCATGTGTTTCAGTCTTAACCTATGCGAGACAACAGCGTCGCTGGTGAACATTGACGATGGTGAAGAAAGGAAAGGAGCTTGAGCAAATTTAGGGAAAAGTCTATAATGGCGCGAGTTGAAGACTGAGAGTGAAATTTTGGCGCCGGTTTGGACATATAATTAGTTATTTTTTATTTTATTTTTTTGCCATGTACGTGACATGTATGTATGTGGGTCCTAAAAATGGGTCAAAATTGACACCCAATCGGTCAAACAATGCCACGTAAGGTTTTAACGGCTAAAATTTTAAAAGTGTTGACCAAGGGACCAAAATCGAGTTCTTAAGTGAAGTCATGGGACTAAAATCGAGGTCTGCCAACTTATGGGACCAAAATCGTGCTTAAACCAACTTAAGGGACCAAAACGTTGAAAATCCCCTTTTTTTAGAGATCAAGTACATGTTCGCAATAAAAACTAATTGATGCTATTCCGCCTCTAGCTAGAACTCGTAATTTACTACATTTATTTTCTTGAGAAGTAATTGACGGCAGTTTGTTTTCCATGTATATACATAAACAAATATTTTTTTTATCGAAATATACACACACGAATTTTTTTTATATGGACGGAAGTAATTGACAGAAGTAATTTTTTATTTTCTACAATTCAATTTTATATGTTGATGTTAGACGAGGGACACCCAAATTTGAAGAAAAATGCAATAGGAAAAGGATTGCACAAAACTGTATAGCTTTTTACTCGAGTTCTACATTTTCTACCCATAATGTGATCAAATTGAAAATCTTTTATCTTGAAGCGAAGGAACAAAAAATCTAAACAAGACACAATATGAGACAAATGGACTACCATCGCAATGACCACTCTGTGTAAAACAGTTGACTTGAAGAGCATTCACGTGTGTACTAATTTCAGTCCAAAAACAATCATTTAGGGCAAGGGCGGCGTACATTAGTTTTATTGTTTACTTTTATTATTAGTTAGGAGAAATTTCATCAAACCCCACATCGTTTGTGCCGATTTACAGTCAAACCACTTAAGTTTATTTTGTAACGGCCAACCCCCTATTGTTTGGCGAAATAGACACTTTGCCCCAACTCAATATTGTGCACTTTTTAAGGGGTATTTTCGTCAAATGTTCAATATATCCAATATTTTTTATTTTTTTTAAAGACAAAATCAAAGATTTATTAAATTGAACCCACTCTTTTAGTTTCTTACTTTTTTAAGTCCAAGGAATTTAGGCTTCTTTTTCAACAATATTATTTTTAAAAAATATTTAAACAAGTTTTTTCTTCGAATGGTTAATTGTAAAACATTCCTCCAAAATAATTTTATTCCAAAGTTTTAAGTTCCATGGTCTTAATAAAATAATTTAGGCTTCTTTTAAATAAAAAAAATTAGTCGAAAAAAAATTGTCGATTAATAAATCTTTATTTTTTTAAAAAATATTAAAATTTTTGACATTTGACAAAAATACCCCTGCTCAAAAGTGCAAAATGTTGAGTTGGGGCAAAGTGTCTATTTCGCCAAATAATTGGGAGTTTACCGTTACAAAATAAACTTAAGGGGGTTGACTGCAAATCGGCCAAAATGATGGAGGGTTTAATGTAATTTTCCCTATTAATTAATGTGATTATTCAATCAAACCCCTGAACTATGGCCATTGTGGGGTTCAGGGTCATATTTTTGTTTTTAGACTCCGTGAGGTCTAAACTTTGGTAATATATGCCAATTGCCTCATTTTCCACTTTTAGACAATTGTTTTACCAAAAACCGTCGAAATTCCATCGCACTACTCTTACACGTCCACTACTAGCTCGCGCCACTCTCGGGTTTTCAAGCGCCATACCACTTAGATAGCGCTTCAATTCCTTTATTTTCTCGAATTTTCCAAAATTCGTGTAGTTTCATTTAATTCGCTATGTTTTGGCTTGACTGGCTCTGGTCCTGAAATAAAATGAAACATAACTCAAATGTACATAGAACATCAAGGATCAAGGATGATATCGTTCATAATCAAGGGTCAAATATAGACATTCTGCACACGTATCAATCGCTCATCATGGTAAAGCCCGTACCTCAAGAAATGCTCTTCCTCTACCTAGCTGTGGGTCAAGAATCTGTGAGTGTAGTCCTTTTTCGAGCTGAAGGAAGGTAGGATCTACATATCTACTATGTACGTAAAACCTTCATCGACGCTGAAACACGGTACTCATGGGTGGAGAAAGTCGGACTGGCCTGAATCACCGCCGTCCGGAAACTTCGAGGTTATCTCTTGGCTCATTGAGTCACCATACTTACATAACATCCCCTTCACTGTCCTCAACCATCCCGAGACCTTAAGATGAATGATTAGATGGGCAATAAAATTGAGAGAGTTCGACATTACGTACTCCTCGAGACTCTCTATCAAAGCCTTGGTAATCAAAAAATTCATCAAGGAAATGCACGAGGGTGTCAAAAAAGAAGAATGAGAGCCCTTATGGCATCGACACATGGACATGTCCTCTACAGGTTCTCACAGTGGGATCATAATAGTGTTCTGCAAAGTCACCTAAGACGAGCCAGGCACAATACTCGATTTTTGCCATACGACGAGAATATCCTGTATCCAACAACGAGGTAGAGTATGAGGCTCTCCTTCTTGGAATGAGGCTAGCTTAAGAAGGAGAAATGGGAAGGGCATTGGCGTATAGCGACTCTGAGCTCGTTGTACAGCTAAACCACAGAACCTAAGATGTCAGAGAGGAACAAAAATGAAGGAATGACGCAGTCCTTGCAGGGACGACCCTATTATAGGAATTTAACATCAAACAAATCCCTCGGTCCAAAAACTAGGACGCTGATGCTTGTCAAAACTCGCTTGTCAAGACCAGCCTGTCATTACTAAGAGAGTCACGTTTTTCACGGAACATAAGTCGGAACGACAGCAAGAAGCAGAAGAAGTTCAGATGGTTGCTCCTGTTGAAAACTGTTGGATGACAGAGATCACTGAGTTCATTCGGAATTCGGGAAAATTTGTCGGCAATCGGGAAGCACAAAGTTATGCATAGGTGAGCCGCTCGCTACTTTCTACAGAATGGCATGCTCTTTTTCCACTCGTGGTCCTACCCTACCTCCGAATGCATCGATACACAAAAGGGCACCAAATTATACGAGAAATCCATGAGGGGTGTTGTGACAATCACCTGGGGGAAGAAACATTGCTGCTAAAATCCTCCGACATGGATACTATTGGCCGACCATGGCCACTGACTGCAATGAATTTGCTCAAAAATACAGGAAATGTCAGATCCACACCCCAATGATACACCAGCCAGCCACACTTTGAGAGCCTTATACCATCATGTGCCCCTCTACCTGGTGGGGAATTGACATTGTGGGAGCCATGGTACCCGATAGAGGCCAGAAGAAACTCGTTTTGGCTGCGGTCGACTACTTCACCAAGTGTGTCAAAGCTAGACCCTTCGCAAAGATCACCAGCAGGGCCACGATCAAATTTCTATCGAGGAACATTACATGTCGCTTTGTAGTACACCCAACATCTGATAAGCGATAACGAACTACAATTTAGAAATAATCTCGTTCACAAATGGTGCAACCGTTGGGGCCTTAAGCACCACTTCACTGGAGTTGGATACTGATGCATATCATAAATATGGGTATCTTTTGATCAAAAATAACAAACCCGAGGTTCAATGAAGTCGAGGTTTGACCAAAAAGTCAACGGAGTCCATTTTTGACAAAAGATACCACTTTTCCAAGTGGAAACGACATCCTCAGCAAAATGTAAAGACAAAAGTCTTTACGCCCACGTGATTTTAGGCAAATTCAAAAGTTTAGAGGGTCAAATTTGCAGTTTATTATTTCCAGCGGGGTTTTATGTTTTATTTAGTTATTTTAAGAGTCTTTTGTAAATTTGCCATTTTTCTTAGTTAGGGTTTTCGCTTTATAAGTTAGTCGTCTTTGAGTCATTGTGGTCAGTTGTTGAACAAATAAAAAAAAACTAATTTGAGAGTTTTCTCAATTTTCTTCAATATTTCGGTATTCTACGGAATCAACGAAGCTTTGATTGTTGTATTTTTTTTATCTTCCCTTTTGGCCTCCGCTCGCTACATCAGATACCCACAGGGCAACGGAGAGGTCGAAGTCATAAATCGATCCATCCTAAAAATGATCAAGGCATGTCTGGATCAATATCGACCCAAGTAGGTTGAGGAGATACCCGGGATCCTTTGGGCCTACTGCACGAACGCAAGGTTGGCAACAAGGAAAACACCTTACGGCCTCCTATATGGAACATAGTCGGTGGTCTCCTCCGAGGTCGTGAAACAGAGTCTTAGGGTGAAAGAATATAAGGAAGCTCAAAACAGCGCTAACCTTGCCTTAACTCTGGATCTGCTCGAAGCGAAAAGAATTCGGGCTACCACCCAAGCCAAATTCTATAAGGCATGGATGACAAAATACAATAATGCTCGGAGCCCTCCCCCGACTCTTTCCAAGTCGGTGATCTCGTCCTAAAACGAGTAAAAGCCTCTAAAAAAATGGGAAAGCTAGAACCCAAATGGAACGACCCCTACCAGATCTCTAAGAACCTCGGGGCGGCCACTTACCTATTAAAGGACATGGAAGGTCTAGAGCACACCCGGGCCTAGAATGCTCCCAATCTCCACAAGTACTACTCATAACGTCTGAAATAAACATTTTCCAATGCGCTAGTATTTTGTAGTTAAGTGTTTGTATTTTGAATTTAGCGGTTGTAACCGTTTGAAACGAGTACATTTGCGATGAAATAAAATAACTACCTTGAAAAAAGACATACGACGCATGACACTTTAATTTATTTTTAGGCAGTTCAACTTGTCATAAAAGATAAGAGGGGGGATCGGGCCCTCACAAAAGACGTCCAATAAAATGAAGGGATAAAACATGCCCAAATACAACTAGTCCTTAAGAGGAAGCTTGCCCTCTCTTATCAATTTTAAGTGCTCTTCGACCGTCAGCTCGACTGGATCAATCATCCTCACGGCTATAAGAGCAGTGGCTGGCGTAACCCAAGAAGTAAGAAGCGGGTTGTAAGCAGAGCAATCGATGTTCGAAAGGAACTCCAGGTCAGGAAGGACGAGGGTTTAGGGAAACCCATGAAGAGCTATTGTTGTTGATTGGGCCATCTTATAACCCACCCTCACCATATCCTTGAGTTCGGTTGGAGAATACAACCTTGCTTCTCGAACCGCCTCTACACGAGCAGTGGCCATCTAGGTTTATGCTCAACCTTTTTGTCCTTGATCTGACAATGCAGCCTATCACATTCATCCGCCAGTCGCTGGACCTCCTCTGGAGCATAAGTTGTAGCCTCCATCCTTCTCTCCCACTTTTCAGACTTAGCATTGATCCGAGCCTCCTTTCTCCCAAGGATGCTATTTAAGTCCTCAATCTCACACTCGTGACTTACCCTAACAGCAGCGGTGAGTCCACGAGATTCTTCCAAGGCCTTCTCTAGTTGAGCAACCTCGTCACGATAATTTCTCAAGGAAACTCAAAGCGCATCACGCTCTTGGACAACAGTCGTCAGAACGGTAGGGCTCACCCTCTATGTTCTCAAAGCATCTCCAAGCATTGTGAGCTATGAAATAAACTAGTCCGAGTAAGATACCACACAAAGATGAAATATTAAAAATAAAACACAAGAGAATAAATAAGATACCTCGCAAATACTCTTGCAGTACCTTTCCAATAAGGAATCATTGCCAAAACCTCCAAGAAGCCCACGATCGCTCCGGTTCAATATACCACCCACAAAGGAACGGTAGTACGAGGGATCCACAAACCCTCGATAAAAATAGACACTGCATCAGGCTTGTTACCTGGCTTGTTAAAAGCATGCGGGTCGTATACCGAATCCCTCCTCAGAGGAGAATCCATCTCACTAACGGCTTCACCTTTGGGAATGGATCTATATGACCCTTCCCATTACTCTTTTCGGAAAGACGTTAGGACGTACCCTTATCCTTCCTCTTGGAAGGACCTACAATGATAGGAACCCTACTTATCAAATAAGTTGGAGAAGGATCCACATGACTAAAATCCAGTACGGTACCAAAAGGAGGCATAAATGATCAGCAAAATGCTTCGCCATGACATGATCCATGAGTTGCGGCTCACCTCGATCAGAATCCGACTCACTCGCAGAGCGAGTCTTCGCCATATAATCCAGTACCTTGTCCATATCATCGGTCTTGGGACTATACAGATCACGAGGATAACGCTCAAAACCGGAAGGAGGACCACGAGAGCTCGATGACTCGTCCACCTCTGATGCGTATTTTTACATGTTATTATTAATCAGTTACGCACATTCGCAAGTATACGAGCTAAGTAATGTAAAATAAAAATTAAATTAAGTCCCAAGTATTGAATCCCACGAGGTCTGTATTGAATGAATCTCGTTTCTTCTATTTTACTCTCAAGTTGTCACATAATAAGATTTGGATGTTGCAGGTTGAATTATATAAATGGGAAAATTTCAATTACCTATCCAAACTTTGTCCTCTTTTGCACTTACCTATCCAAACTTACACTCGTTACACTTTACGGTCCAAACTTTCACTTTCTTGATACTTTACTGTCCAAACTTTCATTCCGACCTATCTCGGCCAAAAAACGCCACTTTTCAGCTTTGTGACATCACGCTGACATCATTAGAGAGGGCAATTTTATCATTTTACATATTAGGGAGTGTTGTGCAATATGTATAATTAATTCATACATCCTAAGTTTTATTTTATTATACATTTTCCATTTTCATTTTTTTTTGTTACATAAAAAATAGTCTAAAATTAAAAACTAATAAACTTTAACTCATCTAAATATAAAGTAAATTCTTTTTGTTTGCAAGTTTAATAGTAAATATTATCAATGTATTTTGCAGAAAATGTGTCTTCAAATTAAAAGTCAAAATTTCTCAACAAACTTAATTTAGTAATTTTTTAAGCTTGATTTTTTTTTTCAGTTTAATTTATTAATTAGTTGATAATTTAAAACTGAAAAAAAAAACTTCATCTTCTCCGACAAGGCTTTAGTGGGATCCTGTGAATTATTTTATTTCTAAAAGGTTATGGACTTGAAAGGCTAAATGTGATAGAAAACATGGCCTATTTCATTTACTCGACAATTCAAATTCACACTTCTTTTAAATTACAATTAAGTAAATTACTTGAGATTCATAATTTCTATGCAATTTCCCATTTGCTCATTAATTTAATACAATTACCTCAATGTTTTCTACTTATGCCCATTGTGAATGGTATATATGAAATAAAACATGCTTTTGACAATATTACTCAAGATGTACTCAATTCACACACATATACTCTTGCATCTCAAATTCAAACCATATTATGCATATATCATCATTGGTCCATACTTATCCATGCTTTCATGCATCAAACTTGAATCTAATGAATCGATCCTAAAAAATAACTAGACTCGGATAAATATATAGCATGGGTAACAAAAACCAAAGCTTTCCCACCCAAACACAAAATCAGACGATGTCCTCATCGTCCAAACATATAAAATAAAACATAGATGAGAGTACTCCCCCAGTTGGACTTCTATAGTTCACGAGCCACATTTGCCTCCTTCTCAACAAAGGGATCATTCCTCTTCTTTAACTCCAATACATGGACGTTCAGCAGACGCTCCGACTCGTTTAGCTCTTGTATGCGGGGTCCCCTAACCTTCCACATCCTCGGATAGTTCTAACCAATGGAGGAAGTGAGTATGGCTGGTCTCCTCAGCTTTCCCCAACTTGTCTCGCAACAAGTCCCGTTCACGGGACACCTTGCTGAAGAAGCCTACGAGTCCCCTAGCCCCTACATGTGCCTAGCATATAAAAAAAAATGAGCGTTACGAATAACCACTTAGGTAAAACAAAAACATGATAAAAAAAATATGCTCACCAAAACCGTTGCAAGATGCATCATATGGCCAAAAGACTGAGGGTTGAAGGAATGAAAAGTCAAAGAAACCAAGAAGGTCGCTACCTAACTGGACATCTTCAATGATCTCTCACCTAAGCCCACAACACCTTCCATGGGGGAGTGCATGGAGGACGACACAATCGTCCCACAAGTGAGGGAGGCCCCGATGGGAGAAACTATGCCACCAGTAGATTGGAGACCCTTCGCTACGATTCAAAGGCAATCGAGGGGACACTTTATCTGTAGCCAACTCCACCATCACGGATGAAGTGATCTTCAATGATTCGAAAGTCCACTCCTCCTTCTCTATCAAAACCAAGAATATTCCCGAGCCAATGGGTCTCAGCTTTACCCACCGAGCTTTGAGAAGTTCATCGGGAATTTGGGGATCTCTCTGACTCCCCTTCTTATGAGTCGACAAACTCTTTTCCTTGTCCGAGTCAAGCACGTGGACAGTAATGTCATTCGAACTCTGGCTGGTCTGCAAAAAGAGCCGGGTCTAAGGGACTGACATCCCTTCTGTTTGCCTGGCTTGGCCTATAGCAGTCTCCTTTCGAATGGCACTCTCGCCTTCGCACCCTGAGGGCTCGTTCACCATGGACAAAGGGGTAGAAGTATTGGAATCCAGAGTTCGCCAAACCTTATGGGTCAGAGCCTGTCCCTCCTTGGTCGGGCGAGGGAGCAGAGCATCACACATTAGTTTATTCATGATGTCCTTTACATGAGAATAAATAATAAGTCGAAAAAATAAAAAAATAAAAATAGTATAGAAAAAGGTCCTGACAAAAAGAAGTTACTTATTTGGGGTCGTCAGTCCCTAGTGTTAGCAGCCATATCGGTTACATCACATAGGTCGCATGCAGTGTAAAGAGACAAGAAGGTATCGTCTTTCATCATCTATTTCCTATCAAACCCTTGGCAAAGAACTTTTCAGCCTCAAGCTGGGCCAAGTTACCTTTGGGGTAATACCCAGTCGGAACTTTGGTATCCTCATTACATTCCATAGGGATGTCCCACGCTGTTTGTTCCTCCTTGGGTTGGACAAAGAAAAGTTTGTCCTTCCAGTTGTTGTGGGACCCCGGGAGATTATGAAGGGCGCGAAAAGTCCCCTTACGCAGGCCATAGGTTGAGCAAATGTAAAAACGGCCAAAGTAGCTCATCCGTTGGGGCAAAGCTGACCCGGGCATAACATGTAGGCCATAAAAACATCACGATAAAAATTGAGATGAAAGATCATAGCATTAACCTCAGTTAGATGTAGTAGGCCATTAAATAACCCTCGCGAAGGTCGTAGCCCGCTCATGCTCTCGAGGAACCTTAATCGATAGATCGGAGGAATCCATACCCAATTTGGTAAATTCAGCCACGACCTCATCATGTGATTTTTATCGTGCTCACCATCTCCAACGTCAAAACCCTAGGCGCCACCACCGCTGACGACTTTCTTTCTTTCTTGGAAGGCGTGTTAATTAGTCACCCCTGAAGTGGCACGAAGTTGCCGCAAAATGCCCGATGCAGTAAGCGACGTCGTCACCACCAGAACCCCATCTCAGAAGTGGCCATGTTTCTCTCCTCCCCAACATCAACTTCACCGGAGCGATTATGGACGCCATTAGGATCAAACTTTTGAAAGAAAGAGGAAGAGAGAAAGAGAGGGAAAAAAGAAAAGGCTAGGTCTCGTGCAAATTATTGACAAAATGGCCAAATATCAATTTATAGGCGGAGAAGGTCGATGGTCATAACAAGACGCATGGACAGCTAAGCGCCACATTGTCAACGTTTGACCACTACTCCAGGGGTGCACGATAACACATCACTCTTTTAGTTCCCAATGATTTCTCCAATATACACTAGGAACTGGGAGACCCTTGATGATGCATATCCATAAATATAATTAAAATACACTAGGAAGGGAAAAACGAATACCTTACGAAAACGAATATGGGACATCGAATGAGTACCCGGGTTATACCCTACTAGACCCTAAAAGGGGATACTCGGTCTACTAAAGCGCTGGGAATATTCGATCCTAATCCTCCGAGTATCCATCCGGATATATCACGAAGTTGAGGACCCCGGATAACTATTTCGCCCCACTACCCATCACGATCCACTTCCCCGAGGGCTTGAGGTATCTCTCTAGTCGTTTACGACCCCAACATAAAAGAGCTTACCTCATCACCCGAACACCGTAAGTCCACTTGTCAGAACAGTTGGCCATTGGCACCCAACACTTAACCAAACTAAGAGTTTATAGTAAGAAGAGAAGTACTACAAAATGAAAGGAGAAGTTGGATACAACACGTGTCGCAATAAAGAAACCCCATCGTAACACTCGGAGAACACAAGACTTACACTCGAAGAAGTATCCTCGGATAAGATGCTGCACAACCAACATCATTAAAGACAACTGCCAACCACCCACCATCAAGATATATGACTTTACCCGATTGGTCTAAGACTATGATGGGACCCCAAAATAATAAACCTCATTGGTCCTCCCCCACCAAAGTCGACCATTAGAGCAGAACAAGCCTATCCTTATTGGCTCAGAAGACCCCTCAAGACGATTAGAGCAGGTGCATTCAACACCTGACCAGGGAAGCTTCATCAAAACTACGCCATTGGACACCCTCAACCGACCACCCCCCCAATTGGCACAGAAATCATCTCACAACATGGGTCACCCCCATTTTCGAGAGTTATGAAAGAAGACTCATGAATATTGGCCAAAAGACCCCGGAAGACTTATATAAATAGCAGCCTATTCAACAACGAAAGGCAGATCCACTAAGTTCATTCTCAGTAATTACATTAGCAGTCTTTGAAGTTAAGCTAGCACTACAACTCTCTACTTACTTTCGACAAATATCCTCTACCCTATACACGACCCCCTTGTAATCCATCTTTATTCTATATAATAAAATAATACTACATTGTCTCTCTCAAGCTCGGAATCGACATTTTGAATATCTCACTTGATTGTATCCCCGATTTTACCCTTTCTCATGTACTCGGGTGATATTACATCACATTAATAATAACATTATCAAAGCTACACACATATTTTATGTTGAGATATATCCTGGTATTCTACTTACTAGAGTGCACTATGTACCAACATTTACATATAATTTGTTATCCATTTCTAAACTTACACAACTTAACAAGTTTTTCATAGCATTTATATACTCTATATGTTTGTTGCAGGATAGATCCATGAACAAGATGTTGGTTATGTTAGCCTGTCCAACAACTTATATGTTCTGCATACTACTCAGAAGTCATGATTACATCAATGGACAAATGTTACCAAATTTATGGGTATCCACCAGGTTGAGAAGGACCTAGAAGTAAGAGAACAAATCCTGCTCACTCTACAAACATGGTTGCAGCTTCTGAGAGTGCTTCCTTGGCTTCTTCCATCACTCTTGATGTGAACCCTCATCAAGCCTTGTTTGAGAAATTAGTGGCTTTTCAACATGCACATAACCACAAGAACAAGTCTATATCGCAGACAGATCATGCTGTCCATTATACTGCTACATCAACAACTGGTAAAACTCTATTTTCTTCTGCTCACATTATGTATCATGCTAGATTCCGTATGAATCAGATACATAAGACATCATGGATATTAGACATAGGGGCCGCTAACCATTAGATCTCTAATTTGAGTTTGTTTTCTGGTAATTCTTAGGCTGTTGACGTTGATATCTACTTGCCTAATAATATCATTATCAAAGCTACACACATAGGTTGTGTTGAGTTGTATCTTGGTGTTCTACTTAGTGGAGTGCTCTATGTACCAACATTCACACATGATTTTTTATCCATTTCTAAGCTTACATAACTTAACAATTTGTATGTAATGCTTATATCCTCTATATGTTTGTGCAGGACACGTCCATGAACAAGATGATTTGGTTCTGCTAGCTTGTCCAACAACTTACATGTTATACATACTATCGATGAGTCATGATTACATCAATGAAAACATTACTGCTAACTGCAACTTAACTCCCTATACTTCGCATCATCTCTAGCATTTCAGATTATGTCACATATCCATCAAATAAATTATCTAGCAATTATGCTATCAAGGCTACTCGTTGTACAAACTTTTCCCTTGTGATTTTTCCATCTTACCAAACAGAAACGTTTTATCTTTCCCTGTAAGCAAGACCAGTACCCATTGTACCTTTCGACAGTTACATTGTGATGTCTGGGGGCTTTTGGTGTTACTTCTCATGATGGTTTTAAATTCTTCCTGACTATTGTTGATGATTACAACAAATGTACCTGGGTTTGTTTACTCAAGCAGAAATCTGATGTTCTTATGCATATGTCTCATTTTAGTAATTTTGTTCATACTTAATTTTCTGTCATAGTAAAAATGCATAAGGACAAATAATGGTATTGGGTTCTTCCTCAATGAATTCTATCTAAAAAATAGCACTGAACACCAAACAAGTTGTTGAGAGAAAACACCAGTACTTATTGCAGGTAACAAGGGCTTTAAGATTTCACTCTAATGCTTCATCGTCATTATGGAGTAACCGTGTTTATACTACAACAGTCATGATCAACAAGTAGCCTTCAAAGGTTCTTGATAACAAGTCTTCTTATAAAGTTTTGCTTGGTAAAACCCCTGACTACTCTCTTCTCAAAAGTTTTCGTGGTTTAACATATGCTTCTACCTTAGCTTCTCACATGAAGAATTTTGGTCCAAGAGCAATAAGTGTGTCTTTTTGGAGTATCCTAAAGGCACTAAAGTTATTTACTCATGGACTTAAACAACAAAAAACCATTTAACTCCATAAATGTCATATTCTATGAAAGTATTTATCCTTTCAAAGTTCAAAATTTGATCATATCATTCAAGCCACTTATATGTACTAGGAATTTATTGCTCTATATGAAACTAAGCATATTTCAGGCAGACACAAATGCACAACTACCACCTACAAAACATTTGACAGTACATGACAATCAAGATGCGCAAGAAATGCCTCACGCAGAATCCTTCAACAACCAGCCAACAATCATTGCTCTAGTACCTGTTACATCTGTTTTTCAATAGAAGGTCACAAATGCTGACTCACTATCTCGAACTACAATGCCTCATGATTCTTCTAATTCTGCAGGTAGCGACTCATATATTTCTAACCCTCCCCCTAGGAAATCTGATGGACACACAACATGTCCTTATTATCTTGCATTGTACGACTACTCACTTTCTAAGTCTTTACCCAAAGCAAACCACACTACTGTCTACAAAGGGAAACAATACCCAATATCAAAATATCTCTCTACTGATCAGCTTAGCTCATGTCACAAAGCCTTTACACCATCTATATCTCAAATAATTGAACCCGCCTCTTACACCCAAGCTAACAAACATCATTAATTGGGGGTTTCTATGCTTATGGAAATTGAAGCTCTTGAGAAAACAAACACATTGCAGTTGACTTTTTTCCTCCAGATCATAATCTTATAGGATCTAAATTAGTTTATAAGATTAATTATAAGTTGGATGGATTAAGAGGTAAAAAGCTAGGCTACTAGCCAAAGGCTACTAGCCAAAGGCTACACCCAAGAGGAAGGTCGAGACTATTTTGATACCTTCTCCCTATTGCTAAGCCTACAATTGATACAACTATACTTGCTTTGGCTGCTTCACAAAATTGGCACTTACATAAACTAGATGTAAATAATGTTTTTCTCCATGGAGATTTAAATGATGAGATTTACATGATACATACCCTTATTATCTCCCATCCAGTGACAAAAGAGTATGCCTCTTAAAGAAAAGTTTGTATGGTTTAAAGAAAGTTTCAAGGCAATGGTTTCATAAATTAACTCCTTGTTTTATTGCTTATAGATTCAAGCAGACTGTCTCGGACTCTTTTTTATTTGTTATGAAATTTAAAGATAAATTCACAAGGCTTCGTGTCTATGTAGATGATATTATACTAGCAGGTAATGACATCACAACAGTTGAAGCAATCAAAGCATATCTTGACCATAAATTCACTATAAAAGATCTTGATAATCTTAAATACATACTTGGCATTGAGATTGCCAGAAGCAAAGATAGAATCACCATATGTCAAAGTAAGTATGCACTGGACATTCTCACAAACTCAAGCTACTTGGATTGCAAGCCTAACACTGTAACAATGAAGACTAAAACAAGACTTAAGAGTCAAGACTTGCCTCTCGTACCTGACCCTAATGTATACAAAAGACTAGTTGGGAAATGTTGTACTTAACAATCACCGTGCCACACCTCAACTATAACATCCAATGGCTTACTAGTTTCATGTTAGCTCCTACCGCTAACTACCTAGCAGATGCCCAGAAAGTCCACAAATACATTAGACTCTCTCACTTGGTAAGGGAATCTTCTATATCCAAAATCCGATTCTCACTTAAAGGCTTTATGTGACAGTGACCGGGCATCTGATTATGAGACTAGAAGAAGCATCAATGGCTATGTTGTGTACCTAGATAGTCCTTGATATCATATAAATCTAAGAAGCAACTCACTATAACAAAGTCATCCACATCGACAGAATACAAGGCACTTGCAACCACTACATGATAATTTAGTTGCATCAACTGCTCAATGATCTGAACATTTAGCACTCAAAGACTCCACGTACAACATAAGGGCTTACTGCATTGCCAACAACCATGTGCATCATGAATGCACCAAGTATATCCAAATATTGTAAGTAGAAAAGCTTTATCAATTTCTTTTAAGATCTGTGACATTTCAAACACTCACGAGGTTGCAGATATACTTACAAAGCCTATTTCGCTGGGTCATTTCAATCAAATGGCATCCAAGATGGACGTTCTAAACATCCACACCCATTTTGAGGGGGAGGGTATTAGGTGAAAATACTCATTATTTCCATTTTTAATAACATTTTAAACGTTCGTTAATTTTGTTAGTTACTTATTTCTATTTTTGGCAATATTTGACCGTTGTAATTAGTTTAAGCTTTGTAATTAGTTTGACTTCTGTAATCTGGATTAGAGTAGCATTAATTAGATTCCTCATTGTATAAATAGCTCCCCTGCTCCATGTTACGATTCCCTTCGGTGAGATCAACACACACACATTTCTCCCAATCTTTCTATTCAACGAAGATTTTCGATTCCTTTGTTCTTCCTTTCAATTCGATCACAATGTGTGTTGTTGACGAATTTGTTACAATTAGAATGTGAGACTATAAAATGATCTTTTGTTATGTTTTGTGACGTCGTCTGAAAGTGAGTTGGATGCAAATATCTAGTTAGCCAAATAAGGAAGTGATGTCAAGCTAAAGTCACAACAAAGCTCGTAGTAAAGCTTGAGAAGTACAAAAAGTTGGCTAATTTTGATCAAGTGACATCAAGAGTTATTCAATGAAGGAAATGAAGTGATGATGCTTTCGTAAGTATGATAAGTTTTTTTCATTTGGAACGTTCAACAAGCTCCATTTGAGAAATACCTGCATATGTGTAGTGAAGAAGATTAATGTATGGATTCTACGATGATGTACCTTTATTTCCAAGTATTAACTCGAGGCCGAGTTTTTAAGAAGCGCAATAGACTGATGTAAGTCAATTGACCTTAATAGTTAGAAGAAAAAATTAATAAAAAAAAAGGGTTACACGAATCAATATATTTTTTCTTTTAATCTTTTAACTCGCTTATCCGTTTTGACATTTAATATACCAAAATTGAACATCTCTAGCTACTGTACAGTTGAGTTTGCACTTTTTGTTTTTTGGCAAGAAAACATCCTTGAGGGTACGTGTGACAACGTGGATTAGTATATAATATATAGAACATTTTACTAATTTGTTTTAAGTATTGTTAACGGTTTGGATATTATTCTCTATTTAACGAGTATATTTTTGGGTTGGAACGCCGATCCCGACCCGAGGGAATTGTTGGTTTTTATTGATTTGGGGCTGGACTCGGATATTTTCCGAGGTGCCTACATATCCCCCGATTGAGAATCAAGTCACTCGTAGTTCTTGTTCTTGGTGTTGATTATTTGGAGTATGTCGATTTTAATGATTGTGTTGATTTTGTATCTGTTGAAAGAGTTGACCTTTGTGAAGCCTTCAGAAAGAAAGGAGTTCGCTCTCCCCTCTGAAGCCTTTTTTCTTTTAGTTTTATAGAGAACATGAGTTCCCTTGGGAGCGCCCCCTCCCCCTCTCTGATCTCTCATCTCTACCTTTTATAGAAGTCTATTAGGGACATGTGTCACTGTGCATGTGTTTACCGGTGTCATTATGCATGTGTGAAGAGATAGGTTTTATCTGTTTGGTATATCTGCTGACGGGGTACTGACCAGGATGAATTATCCTCTTCGATAGCTTCAATGTGCTCTGATGAACTGGCTCCTTGGTTTCCTTCTCTCCGATGGGCGGTACTTATCGGAAACGCCGGATACGTGGGAGGGAATACTCGTCCGATGTTGTTGTAGTTCCGATAGTGGTCCATTGTTAGGTTGTCTTCTTCTGATGTGCACTCCGATAGGTGTTTCTATCTTGGTCTTGGGTTCCGTAAATTGGGCATGTTTCCGAGGGGTCTGATTTGATTTCCGAGGGCTTTGCTTGGCCTTCGTGAAGTAGTGTTTTAGTATACAAGCCCTCGTAGAATGTCTTCCAACGTTCCTTGTGCTTAGACAAGGCTTTCTTGTTCAGACATGGCAATATTCTTGCATTCAGGTCTTTATGACGTGCGCTCCGAGGGGTTCTAGGTTTTGATAGTGCATTTTTATCGCACTTTGGTCCTCGGGATGAGTTCTCCGATAGCTTTTAGACATCGGAGGGTGTAGGGGGTGTTCTCGTATTTTAGGGGACTCGGGGTCTTCGCCGTGTGATACGGGTATTTTGTGGTTACGAGTATAAATCATATAATAATATGTCCAGAAATTTTAGTAATCGAATTATGGTATGTTTTAAGCACGTGGATTTTTACCCTGTTAACAACCCCCCCCCCCCCCAGTTTTTAGTGCAGTTGACTACACTAGAAACTTAAAAAGTCGAAAGTCACGATGGTCCCGGTATCATAGCCTTCAGTCATCGGGGTCGTCGAAAGCACTGGTTTTGAGCTTTTAGAGTATTGTACGTAGTATCAGGACATCTTAGTGTCCTTATAAGCATCGTATGGGCTGCCTTGACCCTTTTAAAGCATCGTAGAGTTATCAGGGAACTTGTAGATTTTGGTCAGGTATTATATCGTGAATGTCTCATAAGGCATCATAGATCCTCGAGAGGAATTCGAGTCGCATCCAAGACTTGGAAAACCTTGGGAGGGTATCGTAGAACTCTTCTGGGGTGTCGTAGACATTTGTTGTTCGACGTTTATATTGGTTTAACACAAGCCTCCCCCAGTTTTTTGCTTGTCTTTTGAAGAGGCGAGGGGAATATCGTGGTTGCCTTCTTTGAGGCGAGAGGTTTTTTATTTCCGATGGATTCGTTGAGGCGAAAGGTTTTTTATTTACTTTTGATGCCTTCGTTGAGGCGAAAGGTTTTTTATTTACTTATGATGCCTTCGTTGAGGCGTGCCTTCATTGAGGCGAGAAATTTTTCACCCCTGATGCCTTCTTTGAGGCGGGAGGGTTTTTCTTTCTTCGTGTTGTATTCGTTGAGGCGTGCCTTCATTGAGGCGAGAATTTTCACCCCCGATGCCTTCTTTGAGGCGGGAGGGTTTTCCTTTCTTCGTGTTGCTTTTGTTGAGGCGTGCCTTCATTGAGGCGAAAAGTTTTTATTTATTTTTTTTTTTCTTTTTTTTCTTTTTTTTTAACCTCTGTAGTGGTCCCTCTTGGCGCATTGATGGATATCGGAGTCGTGCGGATCCATCGGGGTTTACTTTTTTTTCGATGCCGCGTTGATATCTTTTCTTTATTCATCGTGACTTTCCAAGGGACGCTTAGGTGCCTCTTCGGGTGCCACTTCTTACCGCTTCGGGTTTGTGACACTCGGTGGGCCTCTTCATCGAGAGTGTGCATTCCTCATCGGAAATGCATGTGACGATAGTATCGTCCATATATTGGTCCTCATCGGGAGTGTGCATTCCTCATCGGAAATGCATGTGACGATAGTATTGTCCAAGGGGTTAATCCCTATTTTTAGGGTTAACATTTTGGTTAATCCCTATATATTATTTTTAAAATTTTGAACTTTTTACTTCGCATTTTAGCATTTGTAGTTACTTTCATGCTTTGTAAGCATTTCTTCGAGGAGTCCTCGGCTTTTGATGAATGTGCAACTATTTTGTCCTTCATTCTATTTTGTCTTTTTCGTACTAATATTCATCATTACTTTTCAGCACCTATAAATACTTGGACCCTCTCCTTTAATTGTAGAATTTAAGATTGAGTTTAAAGAGATGAGATTCATTCTTACTAGCCAAGCAAATTATTTAGCATGACGTGTCCGTTTGTAGTGCAAACTTTGGAGACATATTTTCTCTGAATAGAGGTATCTCCCGACACGTAACCGTGGCTATAATAGAGCTTGGACAGCTCAAGCTTAACTCAATTATCCAAGAAAAGATTCCTACATATATATATATAGGTGCTTGGAGTTTATTGAATATTCTCACTTACTTCCAAAAAGGAATCATTTTCGGCTGAGTTGTTTACTTATTTCCTTCTTCGGGGAGTTTTACATTCTTGTTATTTTGTTTATTGATGATCGTATTTCGATAGCTGAGAATAGTGTGGCGTAGAAAAGATAAAGAGGAGGGGACATCAGACGCAGAGGGGAGAGTCGGGCAAATCCTCTTACCATCTCCCCTCTGTAACGGAAAATGTAATTTTTTATTGAGTAGTTGCCCTATCGTGCTATTGCACATGTCGAGGGTACAGTGTACATACTTTCTCTTTTCTTTTTCTTTTTTTTTTTCGCTGAAAAAAACAAAAAATAAAAGAAAAGTTCTCTATCACCGTATCAGGGATTCGAACCGAGGGCTTTGCTTTGTCTCCGAGGGCTTTGCTTGGCCTTCGTGAAGTAGTGTTTTAGTATCCAAGCCCTCGTAGAATGTCTTCCAACGTTCCTTGTGCTTAGACAAGGCTTTCTTGTTCAGACAGGGCAATGTTCTTGCATTCAGGTCTTTATGACGTGCGCTCCGAGGGGTTCTAGGTTTTGATAGTGCATTTTTATCGCGCTTTGGCCATCGGGATGAGTTCTCCGATAGCTTTTAGGCATCGGAGGGTGTAGGGGGTGTTCTCGTATTTTGGGGGACTCGGGGTCTTCGCCGTGTGATACGGATATTTTGTGGTTACGAGTATAAATCATATAATAATATATCCAGAAATTTTAGTAATCGAATTATGGTATGTTATAAGCACGTGGATTTTTACCCTGTTAACAAGTATTTTTAGAAGGTATTTCTCGATCATGACTTTATTTCTTTTTGAGTTAGATATGCAGAACTATAAACTGAACTTTATATTTATTCATCAATTTTAGCTTTATATTTCAAAAACATTGGAATTGATTTTAAACATGGTGGATTCTAGTTTTTTTTTTCCATGCTGTTTTTTTTTGGTTTTATGTACGCTTTATCTAACTCCAGCCTTATTCAGTTTATCAAATATATTGCCCTAATTAAATAGTGAGTCTTGGTTACTCCCGATCTTCCATACTTATTAATGTAATATCTCATATTAGAGTTATTATATCATATGAATTCAGACAGGTATGTTTTATATGAATGTTTTCTTACTTAATGATTGTGACTCAAAAATACGACTTGTTTTTCTAGATTATATATATATATATATATATATATATATATATATAAGCTTTATCAAATAATTGGTGACCTGTCAAAAGAATTTGCCTCCACATAATAAGTAGCCTTTTCCTGTTCTAGGCTTAAATGTGGAACATTTGCCTCCACATACTAAGTAGCTTTTTTCTATCCAAACACGAACAAAATATTTGCCTCCACATTAGTAGCTTTTCGTGTTCATAATCAGCTAAGCTCTCTCTCTCTCTCTCGCCAAGTCTTACATTGTTACTGATGATTAAATTAATTTATTTATATTACTGATTAATTTGGCAACTCTAATGTAATTTTGACAAATTCTGTATAAAAAAAACAAAGTTGACAGATTTTTGGGTTCGACCGGTTCGATCGGTGAATGGCCGGGTGTTGTACCATCTTCTTATTTTAGTTTTGAAAATATAAGAGATTTGTAAACATATAATTGCAGCGGTTGTAGTAAGAAAAACTGAAAATATAAATTTTGCCTCACTTGATAAAAGAGATCGGTGAAGATACTGACCGGCCATGGGCCAGACCCATGTTTTTACTTACGTCGAGGACCATACCCGACATATATATTGAATGTGACATACGTATAGTATAACGCACGTGTCTATCACGTGAGTGGTCCCCGTATTCCGAGACCTATAAATACCCGTATTCCGGTGATCAAGGTAAAGTTTTATTATCCGCAATTACTGTACATCTATATCGAACATACTCGATATAGAGCTTGACATAATACCCGATATATATCTTCGATATATACCACCGACTTATTACCCGCAGTTACCTTCGACGTCAGCAGAAGATCACTCTCGACATAGAAAGGTCCCAATGTCACCCTCGACATAACCTTCGACGTCATCTCTGACATACTTTCTACATCCGCCCTTACATCTTACGACAATTCGAGGTGTTTCGGACCAAGCCAACTCGATACTAGCATAGCTCAAGTCGGTCTAGTTTAGCGATAGACTCGTTGTACCACACTTGTAACCGACCATATTCTATATATACGGATCTATTGTTAAACTAGTGGTGTCGTCTGTGGAAACACCAAGTTCCCAGACGAAGACATCAAAATGCAATGAAGGATGACCGACTCGCAGTCTACTAGGTCAGTGGTTGACAATTCTGTAGTAGAAAGTGCGCCCTTGCTGACTATTCCGGGCCTAGAACCAGTAGTGGGGCAGAATGAACACTTGCAACCCAAAACGCCGAGGGAACCAACACCCGCACCTAGAGCCCCCGCCGCATTGGCTCATGAGATCGTGGCAAAGATCAATGCCGCGGTCTACACCACATTGAAGGCAGTCTCAATGGTAGAGGAGCAGGTGACATGCCGCCGCGACCCCATGAGTCCCGAACTAGGGGTCTTGGATCCAGAATTAGAAGTGGAGAGCGCGACGAGACGAGTGATAACATGATGGACCGCCCTTGATCGAGAATTCACAAGGAGAAGGGTCCTGACCCAATGAGAGATAGGAGAAAAATCGCGAGAATGATGGAATAGTTGGACCGTGAGAAGATAGAGATCAGTTGGGAACTAGCATTGGCGGAGGGCCACAAGACTTTAACACCATTTTGTGAAGAAATCGAGGCAAAAGTGTTGGATAAGGGCGATAAGATCTCTACGATCAAGGCATGCGATGGAAAGAGCGATCCAAGGGACCACCTCCACAATGTCGATGGTGTCTTGAACCTACATAGGTTCTCACGCAACATCAAGGCAAAATTTTGGCAACGACCCTAACTGGAGCAGCCGTCGATTGGTTTAACATGATAGAAATAGTATCTATCACCAGTTATGAACAGATAAGGCAAAAGTTAGAAAGTCAATTCTCCATTCAAAAAAGGATGAGGACTAACATGCACCATCTGAACGCTATGAAGCAGAAAGAGAAAGAGAGCTTAGAAGAGTTTATGAAGAGATTCAATGATGAACTGATGAAGGTGGATGAACCGCAGGGTGACGAGGTGGTGCTCATTTTGTTCAATGCTACAACGCATAGGAGGTTCGCAGGGGAGTTAATTAAGCTCAATTCAACAATTATAGATCAAATCAATGATCTTGCTTATAATACCATCTACCAAGACAATATGATGGTCACAAAGCAAACTCCCCAGCAGGCCAATTGCCACAGAGGCAGAGAAGGTTGGAATAGAGACAGGAATGGCAGGGACATGTCATGGAGAAGATACACTCAACTAAACCAGGATATCTTAACCGTAGTTGAGATAGCTCAGAGGAAGAAATGGTTGAACCCACCAAGGAAACTAAGAGAGACTAAAGCACCAGACGATCGAGGAAGTACTGTGAGTACCACCATTCGAAAGGACACGAGACTAAGGATTGCGTAGATCTCAAGGATGAAATCGAGCACCTCATTCACGAGGGCAAGCTGATCGAATATATGCAAAATAATAGAGATTCTGAGGATCAAGAGGATCGATCATGCTCCCCTAGAAGGGACAAGGTGAAGTCCATAGAGGACCCCAATGGCCGCAAAAATGCAATCAACGCACCTTCTAGAGGAATGATCAACATGATCAGTGGAGGACCAACAAGAGTAGACTCCACCAATGGGAGAAAGAAGATTAAAAGAGGACTCCAAGAGGACCGCTACATTGGATTCACGTCATTAATGGATGATCTGTCGGAAGAGAACATTACTTTCTCAAACAGGACCTGATGGATCTATCCCTCGAGGCCATACATGCAGGTAAACTTGATTTCTCCTTAGTTGTTAAACTTGACATTTCCAATTATGGTGTTCGCAAGGTGCTGATAGATAACGGAAGTTCCACGAACATTATATTTGCACATGCTTTGGAGCAAATAGCATTGGGCCACCATGTAGTTGAGCAAATCCGCACCCCTTTAATTGGCTTCAAGGGTACCGAGGTGATACCATTGGGACATGTGAACATGCCCACGTCATTTGGAGAAGAGCCACCCATGAGAACCATCAACATTCAATACACCATTGTGGATCACCCTTTCGCCTACAACATCATAATAGGCAGGCATGTCCTCAACACCATCCGTGCAGTGGTATCCACATACCACTAGAAAATAAAGTTCTTAGTGGCTGGAGAAGTAGTGGAGGTCATCGCAAATCATGAAGAAGGATGGTTGTGCTACATAACTCCCTCACACTCCTAAGAATCAGAGATGATGCGGGACAAGTGGCGGATCTGGAAGGCAACCATCAAGTTGTGGGGTGACCGACGTTGTAGGATCACTTGAACTGTTGTCATTTCCAGTAATTTTGAACAATTTATAAATTCCCTAAATTGCCCCATCATTATGCTAGTTTGTAACTAAAACATGGGGAACTACGCCGGTCTGATTCCCTTACAATGTGATACGTAGGCGGGTTAGGATTTACCTAACCTTCGACCCTTATCCATCATTAACTGATATCGTTCCAACCGATACATTTGACTGCATTACACATTCGTAACTTACTGCAAGTACATAGCCCTCTTTTTGGGTACATAACCTTTTGAGAGATTAGACGAAATGTGCAGATGAGAACACATTTATTTTAAGATATTTTATCATCATGTTGCTTGCGAATATACTTGTTTCCCCATATAAGGTAGGTACAAATAGGTCCTTGCTAATAACGAGGGACATTATTCTTCCCATAGGGGGATAAATGCGTAGGGGGATTTCACATTCCCACTATTTATGCCATTGAATGATTATGTTATCTTGTTTGAACGACATGAAACGGAGATCGGCAAATTCAACAGAATCAAAGAAATACCCATTACCAATGAAGGATAAAGATCTACAAATTCCATGGGATAACTCCCCTATCCATCGAGATAGGGAGGAGACAACCTGGCATACAAAAGAAGACAAATGCCATGCGATAACCTCCTATCCATTAGGATAGGGAGGAGACAACTCGCCATACAAAAGAAGACAAATGCCATGGGATAACTCCCCTATCCATTAAGATAGAGAGGAGATAACCCGACATTCAAAAGAAGACAAATGCCATGGGATAACTCCCATATCCATTAATATAGGGAGGAGAAAACACGACATACAAAAGGAAAAAAAACGCCATGGGATAAGTCCTCTATCCATTGTAGCGTACAATATCAATAAAGATGCCTTAGGATACCCCTCCTTGCCCACCGGATAGAGAGGAGAGAACCTGGCACACATAGCAGCCACAAACACAGCAAAAATAATCCCTCTATCAACTCACATAAGAGGGCAAGCTCACGGCATGAATAAAGCTCTACCCAACCCAAGGATAAACAATAATTAACCGATGCAGGTGCGACGGGTGCGATATCCTTTCAAAATAAGAATAACACAAATCAACAACACATGTAAGTGTTCAATACCCCAGAAATTGGGGAGAAATTTTCCATTTAAAAATGAGATTAACCTCTACAAAAGCCCAAGGGCAATATACACAACCACCTAAAAAGGAATGCCCCTTAGCTGGGGTACTTAGGAGCACCCTTCGTATGGATCAGCACGTGACTCCTCTAGTTCAGAATCTCCTCGTAGACATATTCTACAGGATAATCATCGATCTTAACATCGGAGTCGTCCGGAAATTTTCCATCCGGGCCCAATAAGGGGTTTAAAGGGCTAGGGTCAAAACTCAAAATCATCCTTGAAACCGCCAAGAAGACGAATCTGACCGATGATGGACTCCTTAGCTTCTTCCCTCTCATGTACTCCACGTTCGGAGCATATTTCCTTGAAAGTCTCACTTAAAAGGAAGGATTTGGCATTATCGACCCTCTGCTCTCGAGTGAGCTCATTGCATTGATTAGCCCTCTCAGCAAGGGTCAACTGCTCTCGTATCCAAAGAAGCTTCGTTTCGGAATTTGCCTGCCGCTTCCTCTCTATAGTGAGAGATATGTTGGCTTGATCAAGAGCGGCCTCCCACTCCCGATTCTGATTAAGGAGGACATTCACATTCAATTCTCTAGCACTAAGGATACTCATGGCCTCATCCCGCTCGGTCGCCAATTTGGCAGTTGCGGCTAGATCATAATCAGACAGAATCTCAAGCACATCAATAGCTTGAGAGATAGACTCCACATGTGCGACATTGTTGTTACTCACCGTCTTCAAGAACTCAGCAAGAAACTTCCCAACCTAGAAGACAAAAAACACCTCAGTACTCTAAAAAATATCGAGGAGGTATCTTCAAAAATTACCATCCCAATATTTAAAAAAGAGTGATAACACACTTATAGATTGGAACAAGGAGCTCTCACCGACAGCAGAATTGCTGCCTTCATTCCATTTCCTCTTAAGGGGAGATGTGTTAACTTCCGAAGACCCCGGAGCTTGGCTCCTCTGGGAACCCGCACCAGTCCCACTTTGCGTAGGCGCGCTGCTACCCGGAATCGCACCGGGCTATCCACCTTGCGAGGATCCACCCAATTTTTGCTTAAGACGATAGCTCTCCCGCCCACGTTTCTTATGAATCGCGGGAAGTGTTTCATCACCTCTGGCCTACGCTGTCTGAATAGTATCACGTTCTACAATTATACCCAATCTCCGATGCATCGCAAGAGCCGCTACAAACAGAGAATAATAATGTCATCAAAACAGAACATAAGATCAAACTATCCAACTAATAGTAGGAGAGACGCATACCAAGATTGAAAGAGACTCGATTAGGCATGGGAGAAAGACCGCTTGCGCCAAGCACATCTTCATCACAAAGCATTGCGAGGTCATACGGACGAGCCAACATATTACTCAAAAAACAAGCCGACCACTGGGGAGCGCCAATACTAGAAAGCCTCGAATACTTCTCTACCGTAGAGCACTATTGAGGAAGAACATTGAACTCACCATAAGTTTTCTCCTCCACGTAGAAATATTCCTACTTATAGCCGAAGCCACAGCTAGACTGGCCAAAGTGCAAGAACTGGCGCCCATGTTGCGTTCGAATGAAGAAAAACCCCTTATCACCACCCTTATTATTGGTGGGAATGGAAAATAGATCCCAAAAATCGTTCACTCCATGAGGAAAATTGAGAGCCTTCGTAACACAAACAAAGCCTACGATGATGCCAAAAGAGTTGGGCAACAACTGTCCGAGGTAAACCCCAATACTAGACAGAATGACAGGATCGATGGGGAACTGTAGACCGTTGGCGAAATGCTTTGCATGCACAGTGATGGAGCCCTTCGGCGACTTGTGCATTCTCTTATTTCCAACATAATCGTATACCCGATATCGACCTGATACGTGGTAGAATAAAAACCAGGATAATGAGGGCCATGGGACACCATGTCCTCATAACTGATAGCCGTCTTATACCTCTTCACCTGAGACGAAACAGGTAAACCCCATTCGTTGTACTCCACATCTTCATTCCCCTGAGGCCCGTCAGCATCCTCATCTAACCCATCCCCAACGTCATCCAACTCATCCGTATAAAAATCAAAAAACTCGGTGTCAATGAAAGTAGGCTCAGAACCTCCTGCCCCCACATCCTCATGAGCCAAATCAGCCATATCAAAATAACTCACGCTCGACAAGACATCGATACATACAATGCTTGAACAATGCGTTGAAAAGGCTATAAGCAAAGCCATCGAATGCAAACCTAAGAAATCAAAAAAACGAAGAGGAAAAAATTAAGTCTAATATCGAAAAACACATCGGAGATACATCGGTTCGAATATCGAACATTATATCGAAATCGATGTCGAACAATATTCATGAAAGGGTAAAATAGTAATCACATAAACATATTGAATTTCGTATCGAAATTAACAACGAAAATCCCCGATATACCTATTCAAAGCAAACAACAAATTTCAATGGAAGACAAAATGATCTTCTCTCTTTCCACAGCCGCTTATAGATGTCGGGTATCATATGCGCATTTACGACAACCCCATATCGAACTTCAAATTCAACATACATATCGAAGGAAATTCGATATAAAAGTTAAAAATAAGAGTTTAAATGACGAAGACCTCTAAAAACTCGCTAATTGCATTAGGGGGTCCACCATTACTTATAAACATAATGAATTCCTGAATTCGAGTTTTGTCTTTCGAACTGGTGGGACGAGAGGTACTGCTAAGACAAAAATTTTAATTTACGAATTATTATCCTCGGATAATAACTCATAAATTAGGGAACTACATGATATGGGTATTTCCTGTATTGGGCCGGCCATGGGCGAATCATGTTTTTATCTACGTCGCGGATCATACCCGACATATATATCGAATATGACCTTCGATATAGTACAATTCACGTGTCTATCACGTGAGTGGCCCCCGCATGCTGGGGCCTATAAATACCCGCATTCCGGTGATCAAGGTAAGCTTTAATTATCCGCAATTACTATACATCTATATCTAACATACTCGAAATAGAGCTTAACATAATACCTGATATATATTCGATATATACATCGACTTACTACCTGCCGTTACTTTCGACGTCAGCAGGAGATCACTCTCGACATAGAAGGGTCCCGACGTCACCCCCGACATAACCTTCGGCGTCATCTCCGACATACTTTCGACATCCGCCCTTGCATCTTACGTTAGTTCGAGGTGTTCCGGACCAAGCCTACTCGACACTAGCAAAACTCAAGTAGGTCTAGTTTAATGATTGACTCGTTGTACCACACTTGTAACCGATCGTATTCTATATATACGATCTATTGTTGAACTAGATACGTATTTGTTAAGAAAACTAAAAAATATAGAATCAAAACCCAAAAACATATCTGAAAATCGTAGTAACTTTAGGGTTACTCACCCATTGCAATGGTAAAAACATTTCTTCAATGTTCATCTAATAAAAAATAAACACGAAAATTGGAGGAAGAAAAAAAAAGCGAAGTTGAAGAAGAAGAGGCGTGAGAAGAAAGTCGAAAAAAGAAATATAATAAAAAATAAACAGAAAATTTGGAAGAAGATAAAAAAGAAAAAGAAAAAAGTGAAGTTGCGTAAAATAAGGTATAAAATTAGGGAAGGATATATGATTTGATTTGATTCTATTTATTTAGGAAGATTTGTTAATACTATTACCGTATTATTTTTGATTTTAATTGATTTGTTTTGTTTATATGGAAACTTCGTTGTTTTAATTTGTAATATAAATCTGTTTTTTTCTTCTTGGAATCATTTCGATTTGTTACCTGTTGAACTTGCCAGCCGATGAAATGTGTCATTAATTATCTTAGTAATTTGAATTTTTGAGACTTCTTGTTTAAGTATATTTATTTATTTTAACTTCTTCAAAACAAAGAATCTTATATGGCACGATGCACGTAAATAAAAAGATCTCCTATTCTCACTTTCCCCTTTCTTAAGGTAACTCTTAATAGGGTAAAAATCCACGTGCTTAAAATATACTATAATTCGATTACTAAAAATTGTCGGATATATTATTATATGATTTATACTCGTAACCACAAAATACCCGTATCACACGGCGAAGACCCCGAGTCCCCCAAAATACGAGAGCACCCCCTACACCCTCCGATGTCTGAAAGCTATCGAAGAACTCATCTCGAGGGCCAAAGCACGATAAAAATGCACTATCAAAACCTGGAACCCCTCGTAGCACACGTCATAAAGACCTGAATGCAAGAATACCAGCCTGTCCGAACAAGAAAGCCTTGTCTAAACACCATGAACGTTGGAAGACATTCTACGAGGGCTTGGATACTAAAACACTACTTCACGAAAGCCAAGCAAAGCCCTCGGAGACAAAGCAAAGCCCTCGGAATCAAATCAGATCCCTCGGAGATATGCCCAATTTACGGAACCCAAGACCAAGATAGAAACACCTATCGGAGTACACATCAGAAGGAGGCAACCTAACAATGGACCACTATCGGAACTACAAACAGCATCAGACGAGCATTCCCTCCCACTTATTCAACGTTTCCGATAGGTACTGCCCATCAGAGAGAAGGAAACCAAGGAGCCGGTCCATCAGAGCACATTGAAGCTATGAGAAAGGATAATTCATCCTAGTCAGCACCCCGTCAGCAGATATACCAAACAGATAAAACCTATTTCTTCACACATGGATAATGACACCTGTGAATACATGCACAGTGACACTTGTCCCTAAAAGACTTCTATAAAAGGTAAAAATGAGAGATCAGGAGAGAAGCAGAGCGGGGCGCTCCCAAGGGAACTCATGTTCTCTATAAAACTAAAAGAAAAAAGGCTTCAGAGGGGAGGGCGAACTCCTTTCTTTCTGAAGGCTTCACAAAGGTCAACTCTTTCAACAAATACAAAATCAGCACAATCAATAAAATCGACATAATCCAAATAATCAACACCAAAGAAACAAGAACTACGAGTGGCTTCATTCCCGATCCGGGGATACGTAGGCACCTCGAAAAATATCCGAGTCCAGCCCCAAATCAATAAAAACCAATAATCCCCTCGGGTCGGGATCGGCGTTCCAACCCAAAAATAATACTCGTTAAATAGGGAATAATATCCAACCCGTTAACAGTAACCACTACAAATTACCTAAATATAATCATTAGTCAATTAAATTTATTACATTTAATATAATATACTTAATCTAAAAAGTATATAGAGTATATGTATTAGAATTGAGATATAATTATGATTTGAATAATAATAAACCCTAAACCCTAAACCCTAAACCCCGAATTTGGACTAACAATTAGATTGTAAATAAAATAATTTTACAAATTAGCAATGTTATTCTTATATATTTGTTCAATTTGAAATCACCTATATTATTTATTATATTGTATAAAATAACTTTAACATCTTTAAAATGCATGTACACAAAATTAGTGTAAGTACTTTAAACAAACTTAGTTAAACTAGTTCAACCAGTTAAACCACTAACTAGTAAGGATGTCGGTTCAATAGTCTCTCCGATTTTGACAACACTAAATACATATATTACGAGAGTCCAAACTCAAAGTTCAATTGATTTTGTTAGGATACGAGCATAAGCTTTATCGAGATAAGTGTTCCAACTTTGACACATTTTTGCATTTACCTATCATAACTTTTTTTTTACACGATAGTATTCAAACTTTACTCTGACTACCACCGTGCTATCTAAACATTTTTTCGGGTCCAAGTTGAGTGCGTTTTGATCACACGACCAACTTTTTTATTTTTTTTGCACGATAGTATACAAAATTTACTTTGACTACCACCGTGCTATCTGAACTTTTTTCGGGCCCAAGTTGAGTGCGTTTTGATCACACGACCAGCTTTTCAGAGGCAATCATTCTGGGTATTAGGAAGCATAGTTCAAAATCTGTAATAAATTATTGCACCCTAAATTAACATTTTTTACATGGTGCACCCAAAATATTTTAATTTCACAAAAAAAAAACCATCTTCGCCAAGTAATAATAAACTAAATCCTTCACCACCACCACCTTAAAGCCCCTTAACCTCATAATTCCCTCACTCATATTTTCCACTTTGCAATTTATTTCACAAACACTTGATCAAATGGCTATTGACAATAGCAAAAAAAAAAAACCATGAATCTGAGCCACTTCAAAGTTTGTTGCCAGAGCCGGAGGTGGACTGGAGCACCTCTGCTCGTTTTGCAACTCCACCAACAAACATAATCTCCTTGTCTCTTATCTTCCCAATCGCAAACTTAGTTGTTCGTCGCCTGCCCAATCACCAATCGGAGTTTGTTGGTCGTGAATTGGGTCATGTTGGTAGTGGGTTTGCAGGGTAGGGGTGGATGGGTAGCTAGAGGCGTGTAGGAAGAAGAATTTGTTTCTTGTTGGAGGAGAGATGCAGCGGTGGTAATAGTGGTAGATTTAATTTTTAATACTTGGAGAAGATAGCATTTTTGTTAAAAAAAATTAAAATCTTTAGGGTGCAATGTGTAAAAAACAAAAACTAAAGGTGTATCAATATACTACGCATGCACTATTAAATAATTATACATTTAGGTGGTTTGACGGGTTTATGTTTTCTTATTACGTCACGCAGCCGCAAAGCAACATTTTTTCAATTGAAAAAGGATTTTTGAAAATTGAGATAGCACGGTGAAAGTCGGAGCAAAGTTTGGATATCAACGTGCGCAAATTTAAAGTTGAGATAGGTAAGTGCAAAAAAGGCCAAACTTGGGATACTTATTTAACTTGTTTCCCGATTTTAATAGAAGTCTAGCATCAACTTACGGAAATTAGGTTTGGTGTTGTACCAGGAAAAGACTTAGGCTTTTGGCTTACCTGGTGTAGTGGTATTTCGATAATTAAATTGAGGATTGAATTGTATATGTTTTTGGCCTTCGTTTGGTGGATTGGTGCATGCTTGAGTGGATTTTTTTTTCTTTTTGGAAAATATGTCGGTTAGCAACGTTATTGGACTTGAAAACAAGGGATTTTCTCTTGTTTTGCACAAGCAAAAACATCAATTTACTGAAAACAACATGTACCCAAAAATTGCTGCAAAAAAGCAACCCATGGAATAATTCGGGTGCTCGATCGGTACCCGAATTATTTTGGATCACATTTGCACGCAATTTTCGCTTCATGGTAAAACGGTATCCCGACTAGCGGATTCCCATTTTCCCTCTTCCCGTCCCGTTCCCACCCTAGCACCATGTTGATGTGTTTAGATTTTCCCTAAAATGTAGGGGTATTTTAGTTTTAGGTACCAGATTATATATGCATTATCAAGTATAATATAATCAATTAACATCCAATACTTAATATTTAGTAATAACATTCTATATAGTAATATAACAATTTAATGAGATGTTTAATAAGTATGAAATTTAAGAGAAAAACTGTTGAGCTGCATATGGGAACGATAACGAAGGAGTCGAAAGAGGAATAAAAGAGAATCACGGGCCAGCTTGAAGGGTTATTAGATGAGGAAGATATTTATTGGAAACAGCGGACTAAGGTGCAATGGCTTCCGGAAGGGGATCATAATACAACGTATTTTCAGAGAAGGGCAAGTGAGAGGAGGAAGAAAAATGAGATTAAGGGTATCGGAGATAGGAATGGAACTTTTCACACGAGTCCGTCAGAGATTGACCTAGTCGCCACAAAGTACTTTAAAAACATCTTCGAGTTCGACATTCCTACGAAGGCAACTATTGAAGCCGTTTTGCGAGACGTCGGCGTGCAGGCCAGTCATAAGGTGAACGAAAGCTTGGTTCATCCATTCTCACTGGAGGAGGTACAGAGAGCACATAAAGATATGTATCCTTTAAAATCCCCAAGACCTGATGGTTTCTCGGTTGTGTTTTATCAAAAACTTTGGAGGATGGTGGTGAGGATGTCATTAAGTTTATGCTTTCGTTTCTTAATGAGAGAGTGTTTGATCCTTGTGTTAATTTCACACATATTGTTCTGACTCCTAAGTGTTCTAACCCCGATTTGATGACTGAATTTCGACCGATCAGCCTTAGTAACGTGAGTTTTAGAATTGCATCTAAAGTTGTTGTTAATCAGCTAAAACCCTTCGTTGCTTATATTATTTCTTCTTCTCATGCTGCGTTTGTTCCGCGTCGCCTTATCATGGACAATATCCTTGTGGCGTTTGAGGTCAATCACTGTTTTAAGAATAAGAAAATGGGGAAGAGATGTCACATGACGTTGAAACTGGATATGAGCAAGGCCTATGACCGAGTAGAATGGCCCTTTCTTAAGAAGGCAATGCTTAAATTGAGGTTTGATTCTAGTTTTGTTTCTCTTATTATGATGGGAGTGCGTACTTTTTCATACTCTATTTTATTGAATGGTCGTGAGTCGAGTATTTTCTTCCCCGAAAGGGGCATTAGGCAGGGGGATCCAATATCCCCTACCTTTTCTTATTTATTTATGAGGTGTTTTCAGCACTTATTTTGAAAGCTGAGGAGAGGGAAGAAATTAAAAGGGTCAAAACAGTTGCCATGCACCCTCTGTGTCGAATATTTTATTTGCAGACGATACGCTAATCTTTTATGATCCGAACGATGCATCGGTGATCAATATTCGGGGACTACTGAAACGATTTGAGGCGGCCTCGGCCAAAAAATTAATCTCGAGAAGTTGGTCGTCGTATTTAGCAAGAACGCGAAGGAGCAAACTCATATCGAGATTGGTGGCCTTTTAAGGGTGGTGGACGTTGATCGACACGAGAAATATCATGGTTTATTGTCTGTGGTGGGCAAATTGAAGAAGGATGTGTTTGACTATATTCGGGAACGGGTTTGGAAGAAAGCATAAGATACAAAGGCAAAACCATGTCGGGGGCGGGAAAGGAAGTTCATGTGAAAGTGGTCATGCAAGCTATCCCTACTTTTGTCATGAGTTGTTTTCACCTACCAGATATACTGATAAATAAATTGAATTTATCATCAGAAACTATTGGTGGAGTAATAGGGCGCAAAATAAAATCTATTGGGTGGCGTGGGAAAGATGTGTAGGCACAAAGTGGACGGAGGTCTTGGATTCTGAGATTTGAGGGAGTTTAATTTGGCACTTCTTGCAAAACAAGCGTGCGTATTTTACAGAATCTGACGAGCTTGGTAACTCGTCTCTATAAGGCAAAATATTTTCCAAATTGTGTGCTTTGTGATGCAAGACTAGGTGTGACACCATCTTTTTCGTGGAGATGTGTTTGTGAGTCGATTCCTTTTCTTAAGAGAGGACTGCGGTGGCATGTGGGTAATGGTAAATCGATATCGGTTTGGCATGATGCGTGGCTGCCACGACCGATGATGTTTAGACCAATCACACCGGCCAATATAGTTGCGCCGTTTACTATGGTTCATGAGCTTATTGACCCCGCTACTGGATGATGGGATGTAGGGGTTATTCGTACATTATTTTGGGGCAAGGATGCTAAACTGCTTTTGTCCATTCCATTAGGCGATAGCGACAATGGAGATAGACAAATTTGGAACTTTGAAAAGAAAGGGTACTTCACCGTTCGAAGTGCATATCACGTCATTCTTACTAAAGTATTAGTACGGAATGCCCAGGATGTAGCATCTACTTCGGAGTCGCATGCATCGTGTTTGAATATATGGAATGTGGAGTGCACGAACAAAATAAAATTATGTGTATGGCGATGTTGCATGGATATTATATCGACATGATGGAAGTTGGCGTGAAGGCGCATCTGTTTGGACACGCAATGCATAGTGTGTGGTACGGGGGATGAGACATTGCGTCATTGTCTCATTGATTGTCACCTCGCGTGACAAGTATGGGCGTTAGCTAATATCCCGATGGTTCTTTGGCTGAGGAAAACCGAATCAATGGGGAGTGGCTGGTGCGGATTATGAGAACAGAGACGAATTGCATGGTTAGTTTACTATGCACAATTTCCTGGACAATTTGGGGCAATCACAATGGAGTGTTGGCGGGAGATAAGTCACATAGGTCTGATGAGATGGCTACTTTTGCTCAGATCGTTGTTACTACGTGGTTGGAACATAATGGCAAGAGGGTCGAAAGGAGTAGGGACGAAGGAGGTTGGCAACCGCCCAAGGGTGACATGACAAAAATCAATTTTGATGGGGCTAGATTTGTGGAGGAAGAGGCACTTGGGATAGGGGTGGTCGCTCATGATAATAATGGGGTCTTATTGGCATGGAGATGACGTAGGTTAACAACGTTAATTGAGCCTTCGGGAATTGAGGCGCTAGCGGCCTTATGCGATATCTGATGGGTAATAGACAAAAGTTGGGAGAACGTATTACTTGAAGGAGGTTGTTTTAGAATAATTCATGAAGTTATTCATGGCACCGATGGGGCAATGCAAATATTTTTGAGGATATCCGGCGTCTCTTAAAATTTAATACATGCTTTGTTATAAGATGGGTGGGACCTATGTCAAACGCGGTCGCCCATGCATTGGCACGAAACGCTACAGAGGGTGTGGGTGGATTTGGGTAATACTTTTTTAGTGTTTTAAAGTTTTTGGTTGTCCTATTTTTAATTGGTATCATGTAATGGCCTTTTTTGGGTGCTCTCCTTTCTTTGGTGTGACCTCTGGTTTTGTGATATGCAAGTTCTTAAATTCAAAAAAAAAAAAGTATGCAAAAATAAGATATGCGAAGCAGATATTTTTGTGATCAAATCAGTATTTGATTTATTGGCAACTGTTTGGACATTTGCGTGAGAGATTGAGAGACAATATTAAGAAAGTGGCAATTACAGTGGAGGTAGCGCTCAAGTGGATTTTGAAAGCATGTTATGATAGATGTTGGATATACTCCATCTGTATGATCATGTTCTGCTAAAGGCAGTTTTATGGTCTATAGGTTTTCGTTTTTATTTATTTATTTATGTGTACGGTCTATAATATTTATATCTTTTTTTTGACCGACAATCTTTATATCTTTGATTAATACAAGTTTCATGTGGTATACTTTATAGCTCGTCGGACAGCTATATTTTAGAACTCTTCTTAATAACTTTTTTTTTATGACGCGGGAACCCTCAGCCGCTACCCTTCGGGTGCGCACTAGGTAAAACTCTCGGGTCAACGAGATAGCACGAAAACCTCGCCATCCAGATAAACCACACTAAGCTAACTATGTGTGACAGGCTCAAACCTAGTAGGCATAGAATCAATTCGCTCCCAATGGGATTCGAACTTGAGACCAAGGAGAGGAGAACCCTCCTCTTTAACCAACTAGGCCACCCCATGGGGGTTTTCTTAATAACTTCAATATGTCTAGCCACTATGTTCAACATTACGCAACTTCATTTTTTTTCTTTTTCTATAGCTCGTTCGATGACTTAATGTAGTACGCAATGCGCACCATCAGATTGTAACAACTGCTTAAATTATCAATTAGCACGGATTATTAAAATCTTTTTAATTTATGATGGCATTGGCCAAATTAATACATGCCCTCGTATCCCCAAAGGACAAGAAAAGCATCGAGCCATCAATAAATTATGAAGACACACCCTCTCTGTAAAAACTACCCGCATCAGCAACAATGTTGACTCAAAGCCTTTACAAAGCTTATTCAACGTTGGAGATAAAGAATAACAAAGCATGACAAAAGGCGATCGCCGCTCTAGGGTCAAATATCTAGCACCCATGTACATCCGTCATTTTCCTATTGGCTAAAGCACATAACGTCGAGCTGCTTCCCTTGCCTATAAAAGAGAGCATGACACTTTGTAATGATAAGGAAATAAATAAATTCCTAAAAAACTATTAAGTAAAATAATAATTGTTCTAAGTTGTCTCGCATATTTTTGAAGTGCTTTTCTCCTCGTTCCCACCTTTTTTACATAAGGACATGTACCCCAACCTCAAGATACTTCCTTCAACCAAGAATACAAGAGGGTCAGTATCATCAATTGGCGCCGTATGTGGGAACACCATGGTGCCCTTAAGAAAAGTCCTAAAGAGATAGGGAAGAAAGAACCACATCTAGAAAAGGTAAAAAAAGGGTACGCATAAGAGACTCCAGAGTTTAATGAGTTGATGACTACCTAAGGTTCACAACGCTAGAAAGAATCCATTGACCAGCGGAGAAGAGGACCGAAATACGAGCCCCATTCAGGGGTTTTACGCTTAGAAACTCCAAAAGAACTAGACATTGTACGAATCCTCTGAAGCAGCTTTGAAGACCTCATGGAGACAATGTTACAAACCTATACGCAACAATCGTCGGCATGGCAATGATGTGAGGTGTTGAATCCTTCTAACACAGATGGAAACCTTTGCTATGGCCCCACTCTTCGGCCTCGACACTAGAGGACACCCGCGGATTATGAACGGAGGCAAGCACACATCCCTTAAGCACACGTCCCCTACATACCCCTAGACCCTAGAGGACACCTCAGAGATGTAGCCCGCCCATTAGGCATGGCTCTGAGGGAGACCCATGGATGCCTCATTTCATGGGTGTTTTGGAAGTCTAGGGTCAAGGCATCAACAACAGGTTTGGACTGGATGATGCCTAGAGGAATTGATAGAACCCCTATGAGAGCTGGCGGAAAACCTAAACAGGGAGGTCTAGTCCCTAAGGAAGGATGTAATCCCCTAGGAAGAAGAGGTCTATCGGGGAATCCCCTTTGCTCTTTATGTAGCCAAGATCCACATCATACCAAACTTGAAGCCGACAAACCTTCCCATCTACGGTGGTGATAGGAATGGTAGAAATCTGCAAGCCTACATCAACCAGTATGTGGCCAACATGGATTTGGTTTCAGCTTCAAACCTAGTATTGTGTCGAGTGTTTCGATCCACACTCGTAGGAAGGGCACATGTCTGGTTCTCCAAACTCCTAGAGGGATTAATCCACAACTTTGAGCAGCTAACCAAATATTTATTCATCAGTTAACCTGTAGTCGATGATATCCTAAGTCAACCAATCATTTCTTTGTAATCAAGCAAATCAAGGATGGGATCCTACATGATTACATGTGCCTCTTCTCCGACAAAGTTCTCGTTATGCCACATATCGGCCCCGATATGCTCTCTGAGATACTCGTCTAGGGTCTCCGGTCGGGAGACTTTGCAAACTCTCTAGTTGAAGCTCGAGTCCAGAGCCTTGAAGACCTCATGCAGAGGAGCCAAATGTTCATCCTACGAGAGGAGGCGCAAAAAGCCAATGAATGGTTGGAAGGCGAATAGGTCCATGACACTATAGAGCCTAAGATACGAGGAGATGCTAAAAATAGATAAACATGTACAACGTCGAGAGGACACACCAGGATCTAGACGACACTAGAGTCTAGCGCCATTACCCCTTATGACCATCAAGCCTTTAGAGGTTTCAGAAATCATGGAGCATGATCGTGCAATACTCTGACCACAAGAAGCCAAGGTACCCAACATATTGAAGAATACTTAGAAGTATTTCCAATACCACCGTACCCATGGACATCATAACGACAACTTTGTGTAGTTACAAAAAAGATACACAAGTTGTTGAGCTTGGGGTACTTAGAAAAGTATGTAATCCGGGACAATCGGGAAGGACCACTGATAAGCATCTCATTAGCATGATTTAAGTATCTATTTACTTATGATTTTGAATACTTATGATTGTATATTTACTTGCTTTATTATTATTTTAGGTTTTACTTGGGAATTTATGGAGTTAACACAAAATGAGGCTAAAAATGGATGTTGTGGACAAAAAACGGTCAAGACACTATTTCGAAATGTCCAGGCGCTACAGGAGCACTACGACACTACACGAAGGTAAAATACCGAACATAGCACGATTGAAGAGAATATACTATAAGAGTGTAGGGAGGAAATCAGAAGGTAGCGCGATCACCACCGCATCGAGCAGGTGGCGCTCGATCAGAACCACATCGCGTGGGGGTCGCGCGATCAAAGGAAGTTTGGGCCGCAAGTCAGAAACCTTAAAACGCAGCCCAGAGCAGAGAAGAAACTATAAATAAGAGGCTACGTTCAGCAGTTAGGGTACAACTTTCACAATAATTTTCATAGCCTTTACAACCACTTTTGGGGAGAATAAACCCTCAGAGTTCGTCACCAGAGAGAAAACACCATCAAAAGTCTTGTTCTAGATTAGTCTCGTCATTGTTTGAGAGAAGATAGTTAGTGGAGACGAAGATAGCTTAAGGAGTAAGAAGAGGGTCAAGCAACAACCATCCACCAGATCCGAGAAGGTTTTAATTTACCTTTTTACTTTGTCTATGATATTTAGTATTTTGTTTGTTAACGGTGTTGTATTTTTAAAGGAATTTCTAGGGTGGGAATGATCGATTTTGCCTGAGTTTCAAGAGATATGTTGCTACTATGCTTTTATTCTTGGGAAAAAGTATATCTCATGTTCTTGATCTTCCTTCCCCTTTTATAGGAAGCAGTTTCCACATGACATAAGTGGGACGCTTACAAGTATCGTATTTGTGTGAACTTTATCTTTATTCTGATAGTGACAACTAGCTGGCATGGCTTTCCCGTAGTTTACAGGCGTTTGGATGACGGACATATGTTTCGAAAGAGTTGGCGTAGCTTCTTAACAGGATCTTTATCCGTCTGTCGGGATAAGGGTGACACGTGTGCGCCGATATTTTGGGATAAGGACGGAAGTACGCTGCTCCGAGGGGTCCTTTGTTTTGAGATAAGGACGGAAAGTACGTTGTTTCGAGGGGACCTTTTGGGAGGTGGGGGAGTTTCCGAGAGTCCTTTCCAGGGTGTTTCATTATGGGCGTTTATCTGAGTGACATGATAGGTGCAAGAGTATCGTATACCTGAGAAGCTATTTAAATTTCCCAACATCTCGCACGGTACCTGTACTCTGTGAGATATTTGTCGTGGGGATGGAGGTCATTTTTTATACCCTCGTGGTCTTTCGGGATTTTAATAGGATATTCTTTAAGGGTTAACATTACCCCCCCCCCCCCCCCATTCTGATGGCTCTCTCTTTAGGAGAGCCGAGAGGAATTCGGATTATGGTCTGTTGGGGGATGTATATGCTCTTCCGATAGCCCTTTTATTATCCTTTATTATATATTTGTTTATATATATTTATTTATTAAATTTTTTTTATTATTATATATATATATATTTATATTATTTTTTATGACGTGGTATCATTAAAGCCACGTTTTCTTGGAATGGGGCATAACGGACGGTCACGTCCCTTTATCGTGGGGTAACGGTTTGAAAATCTCGGGCGCCGTGCTATTAATGGTTAGGTGCATGTTTCAATGTCAGATAGTGGGGAGTTAATGAGGGAGTTTTTAGTGGGTAATTAATACGCACTACTCCTCAGGGTTATAAATACCCCTTCTTCTCTCTCACTCCTTACTTTGGCAAAAATCATTCTTGCTTCTCTTCTTCCTTGCAAAAAAATTCTTCTCTTTGCTTTCAAGAACTCGCAATTTCTTTTTTAATGGCGTCGCAATCCACTACAAACCTGGTGTCTGCTGCTTTTGGTACCGGTGCCGCTTCTTTCTCTCCCGTTGCTGAGCTCCATGCGGTGACGGGGGTTGCTGTTGTGCTTACGCATAAGCAAAGCGTGGCGGCGGTTGAGGCCGGTGCTAGTGGTAGAGGCAGGAAAAACAAGAAATCATGCGCCACCACTAGTAAAGGTGGCGCGAACAAGGGTGGTCTTACTCAGATCTTTCAAAAGGTGGAGACGACAGCTAGCACAGCCATGATGGAGGAGGTTAGGGTGTTGGGGCGGAATATAAAGGTGATGATTCCAATGGCCGACGAGAGGGGCCACGCGCCTCCCGAGAAGCATATTGCGGTGTACTATTTCCAGGTGAAGTTACGCTCTTTCTTCCCCCCCCCCCTTCTACTGTGAGATTTTCAACTTCTGTGAGATTTGTCCGAGTCTACTTACTCCCAACTTGTTCATGGCCTTGGCCTTTTCGTGTTCTGGTCCTTGTCCCGAGGGATCGAGTGTATGAGAGACATGTTCTTTGCCATCTTTGAGTTAAAGCCCTCGCCGGGAGGTGCCCCTTTTTACTGCTTCAACCATTGGAGCTACTCGGACCGAATCTCCAAGGGGGGAATTAGCTCCCACAACTCCTGGAAGAATAAATTCTTCTTCATCTGCCTTATCGTGGGAGGGGAGTGGGATGTTCCCTACACCTGGGGGAAGCCGAGAATCCCCGAGAGGGTTATGGACAACAGCTTGGTGTTCTCGCCGGTATTTCTAGCGAAAACCCTGATGGAGTCAGACAAAATTGCTGGACTCTATCGGACGACGGGTCTATGAAATATTTCTCCTTTGGATCAAGTTGATAGGCCATTAGCTATTCCCTTTGGATACGCCACTATCTTTGGTAAGTCTTTCCTTTTTGCTTTTGTAGAAGTCTTTTCCTTTTTGCTTTCATAGAAGTCTGCCTTTATCCCTTTTAGAGGCTAACTTTAATTACTTCCTCTGTGTTGTAGCCGATATTTTGAAGCCTTTTATGAAGGAAGGTGCTAACCTTACCGGCGGGGCCAAGTCTTTTGAGAGGGTGGTGGCCTTGGATGAGGCGCTCATGGGAGTCCTCGATGCTGAGTGTGTCGTTGCTGCCGCGCCCCGATCTTCGATTGGGACATCAGAAAATCCAGAGGAGGGAGGTCAGGACGCGGATTCAGAGGAAGCAGGCATCACGTTCTCCTCAGAGGGGATTGAGGGCGATGTGGGACTACCTGGGATTCCGATGCACCCCCCCCCCCCTTTCTCCGGTTGCTCCAACTATGGCAGCAACTGCTCCGGTGAGCCCTGTCCTTGCTCCTGCTGCTCCTACGAAGGCGATAGAGATATCTTCCTCCGGTAAGTCTACGGTCTCGAGGGATTCGGCGTACCGGCTGCTGGAGACACCTCCTACTAGCCCGCCTAGGGCCCTTGGTAAGCATTCATCTCGTTTATTTAGTTGTATGAAAATCTTGGCCTAAAAAAAATTCTCTTTATTTTTTACTTAGCGATTTTTTTTTCTTTATAGATAAGGGGAAGGCCTCTATGGAGGAGGTGGAAGGGTCAGGTTTAGGGTCCACTTTTGACTTAGGTAATTTTCTCCTTTCTTTAAGTTAATATATTATTTCCCGCTTCACTTTGACTTACATTTACCTTTTTTATATGCATTGGGGGACCTTTTTGGTGTTGGAGGGAATGTTTCCCTCCCGAAGCCTTCTTCCGAGGGGGTTCCATTTTGGATGGACGAGTTGATGGGGACATTTACGCTCCCGGTCGGCCATCTTGCTTCTGGGTCTTTGGCCACTTTACCTTCCGATAGCCCGATGGGGTCAGCTCCCGGAAATGAGGAGATGGAGGCTGCTCTGGCTACCATCTTCTAATTTTTAGCCTCTACCAATTCTCTTCCCGTGGATGGGTGGAAGTCCCTTCAGTCTTGCACCAGTTTGATTGCTTTGCTGGTAAGTTGTGGCCTCTTTTTGCCTTTTCTTCTAAGTCTTTGTTTAGGTTTTTATACTTTGTCTTGAATTTTGGGCGCCTCAAAGTGATTTCTCTTGTCTTACTTGAGGTTGAAAAGCTCTAGAAGAATGCAAGCACAGTTGATGTAGGGATGAGGAGGTTGGAGGAGGAGAAACGCTTGCTGCGGGAATGGGGGCTAGCACAACAACCAGTTTGGCAGAGGACTAGCGAGCGGTTGTTTGAACTTGAGAATGAGAACAAGCTCCTGCTTAGCCGTGTATCCGAGTCTTGGGGCTCAGAGTTGGCGTTAAAGGAGCAGGTGAAGCTGTTGTAGAAGGAGAAGGCACACAGCTCGGCAGAGGGAGTTGAAGCGGGACCTATCCCAAGCACTTGACCGCGTTGATGCTATGGCTGAGGAATTAGCTAAGGCTCCAACGTCGGCGGGCATCCCCCCAGCGAAAGTTGGATGCGGCCGCCCAGTATGCTCGAGATGAGACCATCAAGTATTGCGGCCCCCTGTATGCCGAGAAGTATCATGGGCATCTGATGGGGCATTTGATGTGGGGTTTCCCCGAGAGTTTTGGGCAAGTGAAGCAACGCTTGGGTTCTCACGCCGATCTGCGGGTGTTAAGCATCAAGAATATGAAGCTGCCTACCTTGGATGAGGCGTATACTCTTTTTCTGAAGTATGGAGGCCTCTTTCCTCCGCCTGCCGCTCTGACCCGTATGCCTCCTCCGGGTGCAGTGGCTTCGGCGTTCCACGCCTCAGAAAGGACGACTTCCGCGCCTCCTTCTTCAGCTTTCAGGTTCGCGGAAGAGATGGACCCCACGTCCTCTTCCTCACTTCCCGTGTCTACGATTAGTCCTACTGGCATCTCTTCCACTACTCCCGCGGACGTACCTTCTCCATCTCGAGCCTAGCAATTTCTCCTTTGTTTGTTTTTTCTTTCTTGCTTAAAACTTTGTATTATTTTGTAGTATAGGAAGAAGGTTTCACCATGTATGAACTTCTTTCTTTTGTTAATGATTTTGTTCCTTGTTTTGTATCTCGTGGGTGTTTGTCTTTATCGTCTTTGTCTTCACTATGCTTGTCTTCATTATGTTTGTCAAGATAGACTTGACATAAATATGGTAGTTGTGCTCTGTCAGGCTTGGGGATACGAGTTCCTCTATTAATGTCTCTAAGTACTTAGGAGGCTTTGACTCTATCTTGAAGCCTTTAATGACAGTAGCTGCATGCCTCTCCTTCCTCACTGCATGGGGTAGGAGGGAGTTCCTTTTCAGTTGACTTGTGGGGGTTGTGACACGTAGAGTTTCATGCTTCTACTATATTGGCCGTGAGAACCGCAAAATCCTGGTGGTCCTACTTTCGGGGGTGGGCCCCTTGCGCTCATTACATATTGCTTTCCCGTGAACCATCATTTTCATCAGGTTCCGCAGATTTCACTTTCATAAAGAACACTTTATCTTCACTTTCATAAATAACACTTTGTCTTCACTTTCATAAAGAAATTTTGTCTTGTCATTTTCACTTAAAAATGTTGTTTTTGTCCTTAAGCGCTTTGTTTTGGAGTGAACTTTCTAAGAAAAAGTTCGATAATCCTCGATAAGCCTGTCATGACACTTCCCCGCTCTTCTCGTTCTCAAGGGGCCTTACTCCTCTTCGTAGGTCCCCTTCCTTGCATACGGTGCGATGTATTCCGGGTGAATCTTATATGTCAGGTCCTCGTCATTGGGAGGGTTGTTCACCTTCCACCTCGAGGGGTTCTACCGTTCCTCCTTCGGTGCAACTTCGGGCGGATATGTTGCTGTCGCACAATATAAGGGATGTATTCATGAGTAGGGAGGCATACCTTCCGATAGACTGTCTTTAGGTATTTCACACAATCACGGTGAATCCCCATATGTTGATAGGTGGAAGTCGAATTGGGTCAGAGGAAAACACAGAATCCACGGATTCGGTGGCGGCGTTGTTCGTTGAGTATAACTTGGACTTGGGGAGATATGATGTCGTGTTGCCTAGAGCTGACCAACGTGCATACGACCCTCCTACTGGGTACATGACGGTGTATTCGGATCAGATACGTTGTGGTTTACGTTTGTTCTTTCACCCGTTTTTGTACGGGCGCTCTTCCGTTATTGGAAAATCTGCCCAAGCCAACTTACACCTAATTCATATCGTTATCTGGTGGGTTACGTTCTTCGCTGTGGGTTTTTAGACTTACCTCTAACTCCTTATCGTGTGGGGAGTGTCTTCCTCCTGCGTCCTTGTCTCGGAGATCTACCCTTATTTAGCTTCGTGTATCGCGATCAGCGTCATTGTTTTACGACCATCACTAGGCGAGTTACCCCTCAGGATGATTGGAAGAGTCGTTTCTTTTACTTGAAGCCTCGTGGGATGATGGCTTGCACCTGGGGGTGCCTGTTCGTTGGGAGTTAGGGTATGTGGTTCCTTCTTCGGAGGTGATCACCCACAAATCGGAAATCTTGTGAGAGTCCTTGCTATTTGCTGAAAGTTATGACATATGTGGTTTGCTGGAGCTGTCCGACGCTCTTTCTCTCGCCGATTTGCAAGAGGGGTCAGCAGCGCGAGAGCTTTCTCCTCACCCTCTGCATACCAATTTCTTTTTGTGTAACATTTTTCCCTTTATGTTTATTCGAAAAGTTTTTTGTTGAGGTGAAATCTCCTTTTAACATGTTTCAATTTTTCTTATAGGGTCGGAGATGGACTTCTTCATCGTGGGACATCTGGAAGGTTCTTTGGGAGCAGCGACTCTGAGGACGTGTCCAGCGGTAGGGAGGGGGAAGAGTTCTTGCACCCGACCGGGAAGATAGCCCCGTTAGGAGGAAATTCCGGTCGCTTTCCCTTATGACCGGTGGGTGATTCCTCATCCCGAGGGATTCCTGGACTGGGGGGATCTGGGGTTGTTTCGAGCCCGTTGCGCTCACTGAGGTTGGATTCTCGGACTGCCGGAGAGAGTGATAATCAAGGGGGTCATTCCCCAAGTTTTCGTCGGGACGTTGTTAATGCGATAGAGGAGCGAGTGCCCTCTTCTCCTGATACGCCACCTCCCACCGCGGAGGTGGAGCAGGGGGAAGGTTCACGAGTGGCCGAGCAGTTTCTTGGAAATAACCCTGCCGTGCTTTTTTGCCAAACTTGCTTGAGAGGGCGGTTAAACGACCTGGATTGTACCCAGTTGAATGCTCGTCCGTTGTCATCTCTACAAGATTTGGCTTGTAAGGAGCTTTGCGAGTTAACGTCTCTCTTTCTCTTGTTTTTAGATATAATTTTTGATCTGGTGTTCCCTTAAATTTTCTTTTGATGGGGTCTTTCAGCTTTTCATGGTGATCAACGTCGTGGGCTCCCAGAGGGATCAAATTGCTTTCGAGGCGGAGTTGATCTATCACCACCGGGATGACCTTGAGAGGGAGCTTTTGCTGGCCACGCAAAATGTTGAGCAGCTCCGGGTGGACAGGAAGGCGGTGCAGGAGAATCACCACGGGGTGGTGAAGGATTTGACCAAAAAGTCCTGGGATATGGAGAGGCGTCTGTCGCTGGAGCGAGCACAAGTGGTGTGTTTGGAAGAGAGGCTGGAGGATCTACGAGGGCAGTTGCGTGTCTTGGAGGAGCTACTGTCCTTGACCTCGGAAGAGAAGGATGCGGTAGCTCGAAAACTGCTGGAAGTGATGCGAAAGAATGAGGTGGCTCTGATGTTGGCACGGACCCAGGCACTTATGGATATATCTAACGTTCTTGCCTCTCGAGATGTGCTTCGGGAGCAATTCTAGAACATAGTGTGCATCTGATATAAGCTATGTGAAGAGGCTGTGCGATCACTACCTGAGTTCCCTGCCACTCTAGTGATTCCGCGACTGAACATAGTGCCTGAATCTCCTGCTACTTCACTGGCAATGGCTTCGAAAGTAGTTCCGATGTCAGAAGATTCAGCTGTTCCTTCTATGGTTATATCGGAGCCGGTGGATCTTTCGGAGGCACAATGTCGTCGGCTAATTAGAGAGGGAAAGAGACCTCGCGAGGATCCTTAAATATCGCGGTGTACACTAGGATGTACCTGATAATGTAGAAATTGTTATATTGGCCTTTCAACGATATGTGTATTTAGTTTTCTTTGTTGTGTTTTTTCTCTTTTTTTTGTTTTGTAACGGATGGCCCAATAAGGTAGGTTTGACGGTAGTCCTTAGGGGACTGTTCTTCTTGTAATGGAAAGGGTACCCCCTTGTTTAAATAATAAAATGAGGGCCGTCTATTGTAAACATTGTTTTATTCACGCACATCTTATTTATATACAAATGGCGGCTGGTTTCGTATCAGACAAGCGTGCTATCAAGCGTAGTACTTTATTAAGTTGTATGCATTTAAGGTGTTATGGAGTATTTCCCCTTCCTGATTTTCTAGGAGGTACGTAGCACCTCTGACCATTTTAGCTATTTTAAAAGGCCCTTCCCATTTAGGCTGGAGTTTCCCTATGTTTTTGGAAGCTTCTGTTCTCTTTAGTACAAGATCTCTGACTTGAAAGAGTCGGGATTGAACTCGGGCGTTATAGTGTCGTGCCATACGCGCTTTGTACTGCTCCATGCAAATGGTGGCGCAGGCCCTTTTTCTTCAACGAGATCCAGATCTAAGGCTAAATTGGAACTGTTGCTCACTTTCTCATACTCTCGGACTCGCCAACTTTCCACCACTACCTCCAGGGGTATAATCGCTTCACTTCCATAGGTCAGGTTGTAGGAGGTTTCTCTCGTGGCGGTCCTTTGGGTAGTCATATACGCCCATAGAATCCCGGGGATCTCCTCAACCCAATGGGCCTTGTGCCAACCCAATCTTTCTTTTACGTTTTTCAGTATGGTTTGGTTGGTTTTTCTACTTGGTCGTTGGCTTGGGGATATCCCACGGAGGTAAAATGGTGTTTTATCTCCCAGTGGTTGCACCAGTTTTCTAAATCTTGGCTCGTGAATTGGAGCCCATTATCGCTAACCAAGTATCGGGGGATGCCGAAACGACATATAATGTACCTCAATATAAAGTTGATAATCGCTCCCAAAATAATCTTGGCTAGGGGTTCCGCCTCCACCCATTTGTTGAAGAAGTCTACAGCTACTAGCAAAAACTTCTTTTAGCCTGCGATGCAGATCAATGGTCCGACGATGTCAATACCCCATTTGGCGAAGGGGCATGGAGGTGGTCCAACACCCATGGTACTGCGGGCTGGTGCACCCGACGAGCAAAGGTTTGACAGGGTCTGCAGTGTTTGGCATGCTCATGACAATCTTTCTCCATTATGGGCCAGTAGTAGCCTTGGTGGAGTATACGTCCCGTCATACTTTCTCCTCTCGTGTGGCTACCGTAGATTCCTTCATGCGTTTCCTAGATGACTTACTCCACTTCCATGCGGCCTAGGCATTGGGCATGGGGGTGGGAGTAAGATCGTCGGAACAAGTTCCCTTCGTGGAGGAAGTACCTGGCGATTTTACGTGCCATCAACTGTCGTTCCGTTTTGTTGGCCGCATACTCCTCTAGGTGCTTGAGGTAAGCTAGGATTAGCTCCATCCACTTGTCATTCGTGAGCTGTTGTGTGGCATCCACCTCCCCGGTTTTGGATTTTTCTAAGGTTGTTGTTTGGAGGAGTGTAATACAGCGGGTGTGGATGGTAGCAGTCTGGGAGGCTATTTTAGATAAGGCATCCGCTTCTTGGTTATCAGAGCGGGGTATTTGTGCAATCTCGCAGCTCTCGAACCACGCTCGTCTGTGTTGTACAACTTGTACATACTCGCGCATTCTTTCCTCTCGGGCCTCGTAGGCACCCTTTGTTTATTGTACGATAAGTTGGGAGTTGCTATGTATCACCACTCTTCTAACCACTCCGTCCTGGGCCAGTTTCAGTCCTATTAGTAAGGATTCATTGTTGGATAAGGGATACTCAAGACTAACAGCGAAATATAGAGTTTCATCTTCTACCTCAGTGTTGGATAAGACGATTCCTGCTCCGCCGTGAGTAGCCGTGGCGGATCCATCCACAAATACATGCCACAAATGGGGGGGTGGGTAACCTCCATGCCTGCCATCTCTACCAAGAAATTCGCCAAAACCTGGGCTTTAATGGTGGGATGGGGGGCGTACGTGATGTCATACTCGGTAAGTTTGATGGCCCATTTTATGAGTCGACCCAAGGTTTCGGGCTTGTTGAGGATGGTTCGCAAGGGATATTTGGTTAACACCATTTCCGGGTGGCAAAGGAAGTAGGGCGTAATTTCCATGCGGTAGTGATGAGGGCTAGCACTAATTTCTCGGTTTCGGTGTATCGCCATTTCACCCCTTGTAATGTTTAACTGGCATAGTATATTGGGCGATGTTCTAGATTATGCTCCTTGACTAGCACCGTACTTACGGCTTCTTTCCCTATTGTTAGGTATACAAACAGATCTTCTTGGGGTATAGGCTTCATTAGCAATGGAGGGCGAGTTAGATAGTCTTTTAACTCCCCGAGAGCCCCCTCGCATCGTTCAGTCCAATTGAAGTCCGTAATGTTTCTTAAGATTTTGAAGAAGGGTAGCCCCTTGTCGGCTGTTTTGGAGATGAATCTGCTTAGGGACGCCATTCTTCCCGTGAGCTTCTGGACATCTTTGATCGTCTTAGGAGTAGGCATGTCTAGGAGCGCCTGGGCTTTTTTGGATTCATTTCTATTCCCTTTTCCGTGACCATGAATCCTAAGAACTTACCCCCTTTTATTGCGAAGGAACACTTCCGATGGTTGATTTTAATTCCGAATTGGTCCATAATCACTAGTGCCTTACGGAGGTCCTCCGGATGATCTTTATCTCGAGGGCTTTTGACAATCATATCGTCTACGTACACCTCCATTGACTTCCTAATTAGGCAAGCGAACATCAAGTTCACAAAGCGTTGGTAGGTAGCGCCTGCATTTTTCAATCCAAATGGCATTACTAGGTAACAGAAGGTGCCCGCCTCGGTGATGAAGCTGGTTTTGTCTTGGTCTATGGCGTCCATTGATATTTGGTTATATCCCTGATCCCCGTCCATCGTAGATAGTAAGGCACACACAGCCATAGAGTCTACCTGTTGATCTATGATGGGGAGGGGATAACAATCCTTTGGGCAAGAATCGTTCAGATTGGTGAAATCGACACACATACGCCACCTTCCTGCTGTCTTAGGTACAAGGACCACGTTGGCTGACCACTCGGGATAATGTACCTCCCCGGTCTGATGCAAGTTGAGCAGTCGTTGAGTCTCGGACCGGTATCCGGTGCCATATTCCTTTTCTTTTGTTGTATGGGCTTGGCTCCGATCTTGACATTGAGGAAGTGTTGACATACCTAGTTACTTATCCTTCCCGAGGGCCCGCCTTCCCAGGCGAAGAGGTGGTTGAACTCTTTAAGCATAAGGGTTACTCCCTCTTCTACTTCTGAATTCATTCCCATCCCTATTTTGACAGTCTTAACAGGGGCTCCTTCCATTATTTCAATCATCTTCAGCTCCTCTACGCGGTGTACTTTCAACTCTTCCTTTAATCTTGGTCTCTGGGTTGGCAGGGTGATCTCTTCTTCATTTTCGGATATGATAGCGTTCATGCGGCATTCCCGGGGCCACAGACTTCCCTGATGCCCGAGGGGGTGAGGAATTTGACCTTCAGGTGTAAGATTGAAGGGATGGCCTTAAAGGTTCGTATTGACGGTCGTCCGCATATCGCGTTGTACGTCCTAGAGGACGCTTCTACTACCCCAAACTTTATCGGTTCGGTGCGTCCCATGGAGCCCTCTCCCCATGACATGGGCAGGATGATGGTCCCTAGGGTGCGGCATGCATCCCTAGCGAACCCGACGAGGGGAACTTCTGCCGCTTCCAGGCGATCTTTTCTTAATCCCAAAGCTAGGTAGGTTGGGAAAAAAAGAACATCAACAGAACTACCCGTGTCAATTAGGATGCGTTGGATCTCAATGTCGAATATTGTGGCTTCTATGACAGAGGGTCCTCATGGAGGTAGACGATACCTTTCAAGTCTTCTGAACCAAAGACAATAGTAGGTAACTGGGCTCCTTGTACGGAACACACGGGCGTTCCTTGCTCTACTCGTCTCACCTCCTTTAAATATTTCTTCTCTTTTCCTGGTGGGATACAGAGATGTCCCCTCCCTCTATCATATTGATAGTTTTGCCTGAGGCAGGGTTGTCCTCATAGGATTCTGGAGGGGGTGGAAGCCTTTGACGAGGGGTTTCCTCTCGGTTCTGGGTGTCAGACCCTCTCTCTTCTGTAGTTCTCTCAGATCGGATTCTCTTCCAAACATTGGATTTGGGGGCTTTTTGATTATTTTCTTGCAGATAATTTCCCAAGTATCCAGCGCTGAGGAGTCGTTGTATTTCGGTTTTCAAGGTGGTACAAGCATCAGTGTCATGTACCCATGCTTTATGATACTTACAAAATATGTCGGAATCTTTCTTGTCGTGAGGTCTCCTAATAGCGCGGGGCCACTGGAGATCAGTACTTCCTCGCATAACGTTGAGCACTTCGGCGGGGGTGATGGTTAAGGGGGTAGCAGTGCGGGTTGGAGATGCCACTTTACTGCCCCCCCCCCCCATCTTCCCTCCTCTTTGAAGGTGTCTTCCTTTCCTTAGCTTTGTCTGGGGGGGCCTTTTCAAGCACCAGATCATTGCGCTCTACCCGTATTTTGGAGTTTTCCGCCTTCACCATGATGATATAAGTTTTGCTTTGTGCATGAGCTCATTCATATCTTTAACTTGGTTACCCATAAGGTATCGAAAAAAGTCCCCGGCTCTAAGTCTTTGGGTCAAGGTGTCCGCTATGATGGACGGATTAGTGTTTGATACGTCCAAGGCCTCATCCGAGAAGCGTTTCATATATTCTCTAAGAGGCTCATCCTTCCCTTGATTTATCATGAACAGGTGGCTAGCCGACTTTGGGTATCTCCGATTGCAAGAAAATTGGCGTACAAACAAGCATGCCAGTTGATCAAAACAGGAGATCGTGTCGCAAAATAATGCCAGGGTTGAACAAAAACTAGTGAATGTAACAGGATAGTTTCATCACTGAATGTGGGCAGCACAAGACCCCACACACCCCAGCAACTTAACCATCAGCTACAGATTAGGCAAGTACAAAGGAACTGAATGAAGACAATACATTTATCTTATACTTCTCCACCCCAACTTCTCATGCATACTTGTTTTCCAACTTGTTTACAAGAGAAATACCAAGCGAACACTATTCCTGAATGCAAGTAGTCAAAACTTCCAAGCACCCCAGTAGTAAGGCTCACCATCATGCATAACCTTGGCCATAAACAAAACACAAAAATAAGCACAACTGAATGACAATGAAGCTCTCAACATCATGTACCCCAGCTTCTCTTCATTCTTTGTCTAACCTAACATGGATAAGTCCCAACTGAATAACATCAGAGTAGTGAGCTCTGTGTACCCCAGCTTCTCCCAGATGTTAGGTTAACACTAACAGACTAACAACAGAGTTCTTACTTTACAAAACTCTTGATATGTACATGTCCACCAGTCAACTCAGCTATTTATACAGATTAACCACACAACCCAACAGAATCTCTAACAAAGATGTAATATGCAAGAACGAAGAATGCAGAAAGGAAACAAAAAAGAATTACGTATACACCACAACCAGTAACAAGTGCTAGACAGTGGTGTTATGTCAACACTGGTGTACTAACATCCCTAGACAGTGCACATGCCAAGAGAATTCCTTAAACTGAAGAACCTCTCAGAATCTAAGGGTTTAGTGAACATATCAGCAAACTGATTGTTAGTTTCAATATGTTCAATGTCAATGAGCTTATCTTCTACCATGCCTCTCATAAAGTGATGTCTTATGTCAATATGTTTAGTTCTAGAGTGTTGCACAGGGTTCTTAGAGATGATTATAGCACTAAGATTATCACAGAACATAAGTAAGGTATCACTGTCTAACCCATAATCCAGTAGCATGTGTTTAAGCCATACTAACTGAGTGACACAGCTGCCTGCTGCAATGTATTCAGATTCAGCAGTGGCGAGTGACGCACAATTTTCCTTTCTACTGTACCATGAGACCAAGTTGTTCCCCAGATAAAAACATCCTCCACTTGTAGATTTTCTGTCATCAGTGTCTCCTGCCCAGTCTGAGTTACTGAAACCTACAAGATTTGTGTTAGTGTCATAAGAATACCAGATTCCAAGGGCCAAGCTGCCAGATATATATCTAAGGATTCTCTTCACAGCAATCAAATGTGATTGCTTTGGACATGCCTGGTACCTAGCACACACACACACATAGAGAACATTATATCAGGTCTTGAAGCAGACAAGTAGAGTAAGCTTCCTATCATTGAACGGTACAATGTTGGATCAACATATGCACCAGTAACATCCCTGGATATCTTCACAGATGAAGACATGGGAGTCTTGCAAGGCTTTGAATTTGCCAATTCAAACCTCTTCACCAAATCCTTTGCATATTTCTCCTGACTCGGGAATATCCCATTACCTGTTTGTTTTACTTGGAGACCAAGGAAGAAATTTAATTCTTCCATCATACTCATCTCAAATTGCCATGTCATTGATTCAACAAAATTTTCTAAAATAGAATTGTTAGTTGAGCCAAACACAATATCATCTACATAGATTTGAGCAATACAGACATGAGAATCTTTCTTCAAGACAAACAATGTTCTATCTCCTTCACCTCTAACAAAGTCAAGACTTAATAGGAATTTTGTAAGCCTTTCATACCATGCTCTAGGTGTTTGTTTAAGTCCATACAGGGATTTGTCAAGCTTGTACACATGGTTGGGGTACTTAGGATCTGTGAATCCCTTAGGCTGCTCTACATATACTTCCTTATCAATCAACCCATTCAAAAAGCACCCTTAACATCCATTTGGTATAGTTTTATCCTAAGACAGCATGCAATGGCTAGAAGTAATCTAATTGATTCAATCCCAGCAACTAGAGCAAAGGTCTCATCAAAATCTACACCTTCCACATGTGTGTACCCCTGCGCAACTAGTCTAGCATTTTTTCTAACTATGACCCCTTCCTCATTACTTTTGTTTTTAAATATCCACTTAGTCCCTATTACATTAACATTGGATGGTCTAGGCACCAGTTTCCAGACATTGTTTTTAGTAAACTGTAATAGTTCATCCTGCATGGCATTAATCTAAAAGTTATCAAGGAGGGCTTCATTCACATTCGTTGGTTCAATAGAGGAGACAAAACAAGAGGCATTATCAATAGTACAAGTGAAGTTCATACAGACACACAATTTAACCATATCTCTATAATCAAGTCTTTCTTTGTTGCGTGTCCTTACCCGTTTAGCGAGTTCGCCTATTACCTGTGAGGCTGGATGATCTTTCTGAATCCTAGTTGGGGGATCTCTTCTAGGTCCAGAAACCACTTCATGTTATGAGTCAGAGTCTTCTGCTGTTAATCTAACATCAGATCTTGCTGGTGTTAGTCTAACATCGTTCTCCTGTTCAGAGCTTCCAGTTCCAATGTTGGAGCAACATTGTCACGAGTAACATTCTCGGTTTCTGTTGTTGGTTCAACATTGGAAACAGAGATATCACCAGTACCTGTATCAAGTGAGACATCATCAAACACAACATTCACTAATTCCTGAATTGTCTTCATTCTAAGATTGTAGACTCTAAAGGAAGTACTATTGGCTGAGTATCCTACAAAGATGCATTTTTCACTTTTAGGATCAAATTTACTCAGATGATCCCTGTCATTCAGTAGATAACAGTCACACCCAAATTCATGAAAATATGCAATATTTGGTTTTACACCCTTCAAGGGTTCATACAGAGTCATGTTAGTTCCAGATCTAAGATACACCCTGTTACTAATGTGACAAGCATTATTTAAAGCTTCAGCCTAGAGTCTTTTGGATACATCTTTAGCATTGAGCATAACTTTGGCCATCTCTTGAAGAGTCCTGTTCTTTCTCTCAGCAACCCCATTCTGCTAAGGAGTCTTATGAGCTGCATATTCATGGAAAGTACCTTTAGCATTGCAATAGTTATCAAAACTAGCATTTTCAAATTCTTTACCAAGATCAGACCTAATCTTAGTCACAGTGGAGCTATACAAGTTTTTAATACTAGCACAAAGAATTTTGAACTGGTCAAAATCTTCAGACTTTTCTTTAAGAAACTTTACCCAAGTGTATCTAGAGAAATCATCTAAAATCACAAAGGCATATTTCTTACCACTTAGACTACTTACCTCAATGGGATCCATCAAGTCCATATGCAACAGTTCAAAGCACCTACTATTTCTAGGATTAGCATTCTGTACCTGTAAGGGGCATGAACTGTTCTGGTTTGTTTACCCTTGAGGCAATCACCACACACAAGCTTACCTGGACAAGATAGCTTAGGTAAGCCTCTTATAACATCAATCTTCTGTAATTTCTCAAGGTTTCTGTAGTGAACATGTCCAAGCTTCCTATGCCAGATAGAAGCTTCATCTATTTTAGCATGGAAACACTCTGCTTCCTCTTGGGCTAGGTAGCACTTATCTTTGGATCTTGTACCTATCATAACAAGAACATTATCACTATCATAAACATCACAAGATACTTTGTCAAATGTAACCAGTAAGTCATCATCACACAGCTGACTGATACTGATTAGATTTGCCTTTAACCCATCTACCAACAACACATCCTTTAGGGGTGGGAATCCATCAACATCCAGTATCCCCTTGCCAATGATCCTTCCTTTTGTGCCACCACCATAGGTCACTGTTCCAGCACTTAAAGGTATCATTTGCTTAAGATTCTTCTTGCTGCCTGTCATGTGTCTCGAGCATCCACTATCGAAGTACCACTTACCTGAAAGGTTAGAGTACACAGCAGAGAAAACAACATTGCATACAACTTTAATCTTAGGGGTTTTAGCTTTTTCTATCCAATTTCTACTTTTCTGTCCTACACCTAATGTTAGTCTAACATCAGAATCTGTTAAAGTTTTAACATTGGGCCCAGAGGCTGTTTTCTTACCACATTCTTTTATGAATTTTCTACAGAATAGTTTAATGTGGCCAGGTTGAAAACAGTACTGACAGATAAAAGTGGGTTTGCTCTTTACAGTGTTGATGGTACCAGAACTCATATTACCAGATTCTTTAACAAAACTTGTAGTTAAATAGGCAGAATTACCATTAGAAGAAGAAGGTTTCTCAACAAATCCCAGACCACATATACCTGTGTTACCCATGTTCAGTACCTCATCTAGTTTGGAAGTACCTCCATTCCACTTGGCTATGATCTGTGAATCCTTTTTGAGTTTCTCCTTTACCTCTTTCAACTCAACTTCAACTTTGTCAAGATCTCTCTCATAGAGTTTCAACATGTTCTTCAAACATTCAATGTCATGCTTCTGTGCTTTGTTACTCTTCCTGAGTTTGACATTCTCTCTCTCCAGTCTGAGAAAGGTTGTATGTAGATCATCTAGGATTTCCTCCTGGGACATTTCTTCTTCATCGAAGTACTCCTTTTCTAGATCAACTGAGCCATGAAAACAATCAAAGTTAGTATCATCACAGTCAGTGAGAGCATCAAAGTTAACCTGTGTATCATTGTTGTTCCAGTCTCCAAAGAAGATCTCCTGCTTTGCTGTTGGTTCTCTAATGTTAGCATAACAGTGAGAATCTTGGCAGTTTCTGGAGTCTTCTCCTGACCACGTGATCCAAGTGCAGAGCGCAGCAGTGTTGATTTCCTCTGATTGTTCATCAGCACTTGTTCCAGATTCGAAGTCAGCTTCATTGAAGTCATCTACACACACCCAATGAGAATTCCCTCTTGTTCTGAGGGTGTTAGCACATTCATGTTTAAAGTGACCATACCCCTTACATTCATAGCACTGGACATCTTTCAATTTCTCAGCATCTTGAGGCGTGCTCTTCGATGCCATGTACTTTACAAATTTTGGGGGTAATTTCTTATAACTAAAGGCAACATTACCAGATTGTTTTTCTTTATTTTTATCTTTGTAGCCTAATTTACTAAACTTCTTGGTAATGTTTCCATAGTTAGAAGAGATCAACTTATATTCATCCTCATCACTTTCTGTAGAATCTGAGCTAGTACCTAGTAAAGCTAGTTGTTTACTGGACTTTCCTAGGAATTCTAGTTCAAATTCTTTCAAAGTGTTCATTAATGTTTGGAAGTCCATGTTGGCTAGATCTCTAGACTCATTCATAGCGATTCTTTTGACAGTGAACTTAGAAGATAATGTCCTAAAAGCTTTATACATCATGGTTTGATTTGGGATGGTAAAACCTACGTTTTGACACTGATTAGCAATATCAAAAAGTTTCTCAAAATAACTATCAATGCTTTCATCCTCACTCATCTCTATCTTCTCAAAGTCCCTCAAAAGTTTTCTATATTTAGAGTCCCTCACAACCACATCACCCTCACAATGTAATTCAAGAACATCCCATGCAGTTTTAGCAGTTGTACAAGTTTGAATAAGTTTGAACATATGATTACCTACCCAGCTAAAAATAGCATTGAGAGCCTTTTCATTGAAGTGTAGAGAGCAATCTCATTGGTTGTCCATTGTCCTCTTGGCTTAGGTACCAGGTCAGCATCTCCATCTCTTGGCAAGTAGGGGATGGTGTAGCCTTCTAGTACTGCGTACTAATCTCTCAGGTCAATGGATTTGATGTGGACTCTGAGTCTGATCTTCTAGTAGGCATAGTTGTTGGGACCCTCCAATACTGGCAACCTGCTGGTATTGGGGTTGGAGTTGTCCATCTTGTCGTATCAATGCCAAACACCGGTGAAGTTGGTGCTTGGCTCTGATACCAATTGAAATTGTGGATCTAGTCGATACGTTGTTGTTGTTACCTTAACACTGAAGTTTTAACAGCAGTTTTGTATGATGATAATTCGACGATGTTACTTTAACAACTGACCAGAGCAATAGTACAGCGGAATGAACAAACACGAATTTAAGAAGTGCATAAAAGATTATATTAACTTCCGAGCCGTAGGCAAAATAACCCGTAAAGGTTTTAACAAAGGTCGTTCTCTCAATTCTCAAGCTCCTCACTCTTAAATTAATTGAACTAAGCAAAGCACACAAGAATTGCTTCGACTATCTCTAAAAGCTCCTCACTCTTAGATCTATTCTAACAACTCACAAACTTTGCTAAAGCAAGAGAACTCTCGACAACTTGTAAGTAAATCTCTCGGATTGATTAGCTCATGTCTTGTTATTTATCTTGATGTACTTCACACCTATATATAGGTTCTTAAATTGGACTCCAAGGTGTGTTGTACACGGTTGGTAATTCTCCTTCGTTTCCTTCTCGAACTCTTCTTCCTTGTTCTCGCAGTCCTTCTTGAATAATAGTTCCTTCGTTAGAGATCTAACTAAGGAAAGACTTCTTCTTCGGATCAGAACTCATCTTGGAAAGCTTTCCTAGTTGCACTTGAACTCCTCTTTCCTTGTAGAGCGGTTTGCTTAATTAAGGAAACTTTCCTTTTTGGAAACTTTGAGCGTCCAACCTATGACAAGTTTGTTTCCTGAATAATATTCAAAGACAATTACAACTGTGGAACTCATTTAGTTAAATGAATAAGGCAAAACAATAATAATTAATGATAACAAGATTGTAAAACGGATTTGGCTTCAGCAATGTTACTCTAACATTGACTTCTCAATGTTAATCTAACATTGCCAGAATACCTGCACTTTCACATACAATGTATTAGAAGTGAATTAGATATGATCTAGATACACTAATGTCGAAGGTCTAAAGAATTATTTGCCTCATCTACTGTGCGAGTGTTCGCTAATAATCTCCTATGCATAATGTAACATAATACAAGGTTGCTCTATATCACTACTTTGCTGTCATAGAAATGAGTGTATCAAGCATACTAAGTAGCATAAGCAACACATAATATCCAGTAAAACAAAGTCATCAATAAATATAATCAAAACATAGGTTCAATGTGCATTTATATGAGATTAACTACATCATCTCTCAAATACTGAGAGGATTAGCTACTTGTAGTCATATTCAAATCACGACAATTCATCATAAAGTATTTCAATAAGGAAAATAAAAGATTAAACTCCTAATATTCTTGTTGTTTTCATTTACTCTGATTGTTGACTCCTCTTATCCACATTTCTCCCTCAATTATGCTTGTAGTGCTACGAGCGGTAGCATTTCTATTCTTTTAGCCATGTAATGCTTTTGTAAGTGTTTGTAAGTGGATTTAAAGCTCTTGTAAACGGTGATCGTGATTGTTGTGCGTGTCCTCATATTTATAGTTTTTCCTACTCTGGGCCTCGTTTTAGGGTTTTTAAATGTCGGCCCATATTTTTTTTCGAATTGCTTCTGGATCACGCTTGAGTCATGCGATTTTGTTCCTTCGCGCCTCTAATCGCGCCTGCTTCTGTTTCTTTAGCTTTTTCCTGTGATTAAGATTTCTGGTTCCTTTAGTAGCGCGATTGGTAGCGTCATGGCTCTACTGCCTCGTAATACTAAATAGTGCTACAACACTCAAAATGAGCATCATTTTGCTCCGACTCGACTAATACTACAAAAAAAATGAAACAATGAAACAATGCTAAAATAAGTAAAATTGCCACAAGGATTACACAAAAGCATCAAAAATCAGGTACTCAAGTCACTATAATAATTAGCTTATCAATCATCAACCATATTCATTTTTTGGTCATCTCCCTGACCCTTATGGCTATGTGTAGAGGACTTCGCTTCAACGTGTAAGTATATACTACTCCATTAGGTGTCACCTAACTCACAGTGACAAGCCCATACCATATAGTGAAGTACAAAACCCATTTATACAAGTGCGTATAAATGGTATACATTTTTAAAAATTTTACATTGGTACATTTTCTACAGGGGCAACGAACTCTCCCACGAACCAAGTTAGTATTTTGGGAGAATGCGTAATCAAGAAAGTTCGACACACCGACCTCAAAATGATAATTCAAGTTGCCGCTTTCTTCTAGTCGATCGTACATCCATCTGATCGTCGTTGTTATTCATCTTTTGTACTACTTACTAACAAAATAACGAAATGAGAAATTAATAATCAATTTATTAATTTATTAATATTTAACTATTGAATAAATGCATAATTGACAAAGGTAGAAATGATGAACATACCTTTGTACATAGGACTAAAATTGAGCTTCGGTGAATGCAATAAAGAAAAGTTATCACTAGTTGTGAGGAATTCAAAAGAGAAGTGAGAGATTCAAAAGATAATTGAGTAATTTAAATGGATGGAAGTGAGTGCTTAAATAGAGTGAGAACTGGGATAGTTATGTAAATAGTTATATTAGTTGTATGCAAAAAAATTCGTTCAAAATAACATGCAAGGAAAAATTTCCATGCAAAGAAAGGCAATGAATCAAAAATTTGGATGTAGGAGAACATGGTGGTAAATTTTCCATGTAGTGAGCAATTAAAAGGAAATTATAGCAATTGAAAGGAAATAATTTGTTGCAAAAAAGGTCAATGAATCCAAAAATTTCAATGCAACACAACATGGTATGGAAATTTTCCATGCAATGAGCAATTGAAGAAAAAAAATTATTGCAAATAAAGGCAATGAATCGTAAAATTTCAATGCAAGAGAACATGGTATGGAAATTTTCTATGCAATGAGAAATTGAAAAGAAATTATAGCAATTGAAAGGAAATATTATGTTGCAAAGAAAGGCAATGAATCCAAAAATTCCAATGCAACACAACATGGTATGAAAGTTCTCCATGCATTGAGCAATTGAAAGGAAATTATAGCAAATGAAGGAAATAATTTAATGTTGTATAAAAACCTAGTACAATAAAATAATTACAAAACCTAGCTCTGAATTCTCTTTTTTATCCATGAAAGTTATTCCAAAATAATAAGTAGGCGTATTCTTTTAAATCTCGTCAAAAAACAAAGTAACGAAAGACGTAAATAAATCTTTTTGGGTGAAAATAAAATTAACTAAAAGTTGCAAAACAACACCAAATTCAGTTTTCTTTCAACGCTATTTTCCAAACACTAAGTAGGTGTGTTCTTTCAAATCTCGTTAAAAACGGAGTAACAAAAAACTTAAACAAACCTTTCGGGGTAAAATCCAAATTAACTAAAAGTTGCAAAAACAACTCCAAAATTACTTTATCTTTCACCCCTATTTTCAAAACCATAAGTAGGTGTGTTCTGTCAAATTTTATCAGAAACGGAGTAACGAAAGACATTTAACAAACCTTTTGGGGTTAAAATGAAATTAACTAAAAGCTGTAAAAAAAACTCAAATTCACTTTTTCTTTCACCACCATTTTCAAAACAATAAGTAGATGATTTCTTTCAAATCTCGTCAAAAACAGAGTAATAAAAGACGTTTAACTAATTAATGTTATAAGCATAAAACACTATATCTCTTCAAACCTAAATCCTAAATCTAAACACCACACTCTACATGTCAAAATTGTATTTTTATATGTGGAGGTTGTAAAACACCTTCTATCCTCAATTGTTTTGACCATACACTATGTTATTAAATATAGGTGTGTTGTTCTAAATTTTGTAAAAAACAGAGTAAACAAACATGTTTAAGAAATATTTGGCGAAGAAAGTATAATAATGCAAAAGATGCAAAACAACTTCAAATTTCGTTTTTCTTTAAATGTTTACAACACTAATGAGGCATGTACATTCAAATTTTGACAAAAACGGAGAAACGTTTAAAATACATTCGGGGTCGAAAATATAATTACAAATTTAGTAAGTAGAGGTTTTTTAAAAATAATTAGTTAAGATGAAAAGCAATTTTCCAACGCTAGAAATTTTGAATCGAAAATTTTCCTTGCAATAATTATTTGAAAATGAAATATTTTCATGCAATTGTTATTCAAGGAAATGTTTCATTGCAGTTTGTACTATGCATCAAAAACAATTCTTGCAAGATGTCCCCTGCTAGGGAATTTTTTGTTGCAACATGCTATTGCAAGGAAATTTTTTCCTGCACAGCTTTTCCGGCAAGCAAATTTTTCGTTGTAGAGCTTTTCTGGCAAGGAAATTTTATAATGCATAGTTTCTTACTTTCTCATATAAATATCCCACCTGCCCCTCGGCCCACTCATCTCACATCCTCTCTTCTAATTCAAATACTCTCATCTCCTCTTCAACTCAATATTATTTAGAATTATAATTTTAAAGTTGTTTTTTTCTATTTAGGAACTATTAGTATTTATATGAAATAAATAAATATGTGTCTATATGGAACATATAAATACGTATATATACATATACAATGTTTTTAATAATGTATCTATACATATATAGATACATATATGTATCTATACATACATGTATCTATACATATATAATATTTTAATAAATAGAGTTTATTGAAAGAATTGTTTAAATACGTGTATTTACACTTGACTATACAAAATTTTTATGCATGTGATTTTCAAAGAGTATAAATAGGAAAAGCTAATGCAATGTTTATAATTAAAAAAATAAACAATAACTAAATTAATTACAAAGAAAAAAAATTTGAATGTGGCGAAACCCTGCCACATCTATTTTTTGGATTTCCGAGAACTTACTCCAAGAAAATATTTCCTTGCAGTATATACAATTGCAACGAAATTTTCCCAAAAAAATCGTTGCATTTGCACATGCAACCAAAAATTCGATTGTAGGGATAATTGCAATTTTTATTTTTTTTTTTTGGCAAGCTCTGCACTATTGTAACAAGAAAAAATTCGGTTGTAGGGATATATGTGCATAAAGCAGGTTGCAATGGAATTTTTCCTTGCAGTATGCAGCTTGCAACCGAGTTTTTTCTTGCAGCATTTACTGCATTGAAATTCTTTGTTGCTGTTACTTTTCCCCCGCAACCAAAATTTTCCCTGCAGTTTATCGATTGCATGGAATTTTTCCCTTGCAATTGAGTTGTTTTGTTGTAGTTAAGTTCGAATTCGGCATAGAGCTATTTCATTTTATGCCTTCTAAGTATATGCTTGTCACACATGGTTAGCCTAGTATGGTGTGCCCGATTGGCGAGGTTTGCTAGGTATTGCGTCAAGCAATCAACCTATGAATTTACCTAGTGAGCACCCAAAATGTAGCAGTTGGGAGTAAAAAAAGAAAAAAGTAACCACTTGTTTAGGGGAAAAAACGAGAATATTTTTTTCCGCTCATATCATAATGGTTAGATTTTAGAAGAGCATAGAGTAGATGAGGTTGTAACATTTCCTAAAGTTATAGAATCATATTGCTGCTTAACTCTAGATGTTAGTATAGAAATCGTGTTATTCTAATTTGATTTTGAAAAACTAAAGTTTTCATGTAATTATATAATATATATTATATAAAGAAAGTCATGTTGAAAATAATCTTTTGATTTTGATTTATTAGTAGATACATTTTTATATTTTGTTATTAATTGAGATATAACTGTAATTTATTTTAGCTTTATCATTATAAACCTTCTCATTAAAGGAAATTTCTCTTGCATAAAAATGAGGTTGATATATATAAATTTTCTATCTATATTTTAAGTTATAATCATTTACCATATAAATTAATTATATTATACTTAAAATAAATTATTGATTACGCGTGAAACTCGTGTCAACATTTCTAGTAAGTATGTATACAAATATTCTTTATCAATATAAAGACAGAACATATTTTAATAAAAATCCTCTTTCAACCACTCCAAATTTAAGCAAAATAAATAATTATATAATTCCACCATGTTCAAAAGATATTTGTTGATTAATTGCAGGGATTAAATCTCACCTCTCTCCCCAAGCACGATTCTTTTCTATTTCTTTTCCTCTTTGACATTAAAACAATTCTCTAACTTGTTTTGGCAAAATATTTAATATCTGAACATATTAAGCTTTTACACAAATTGAACAGTATTCTCTGCATGATGCATCAGAAAAGAGATTCTCTACATGTAAATATTACTTCATAAATAAACTATCCCCACTTTTAATAATTGTACAATATTAGCTAAAGAATTAAACTCAATGTTCGAGCTTATAAATTTAACCTTAAGCTATTTCTTGTACTATATTTGAAAATATATTATTAATTATTAAATAATAACTCATTTCTAAAATACAAACACATAATTGATTGTTTTCTCAATTAAGGCATGGACATCTACTTTTATTTTCGCAACAATAGTAGTTTTAGACCAATAAAAAATCCGAGAGATAATGTATACCATATACTTTTTGGTAAAGACCAGGTTGCATTAAAATCTTTATTGAATATGTAAAACAAATAAAATTTTATAATAAAAAATTTATTTTAGTGTAAGTTTTAATTATTTTTAAAACTTTATCAAGTAGTTTTAAAATAAAATTGTGCTAAATCGCTTAAAATTAATTGATCAGGCACAAAATTATAAGTTCATTAAAAAAATTGGATAGAGAAAGAGTTATTGTAATTTTTCTGATTAGAGAGATGTATCTGTAATTACACGAAAATTACCCCTTAAAATATATATATATATATATATATATATATATATGATCCTCATCACTAAATTATATATATATATATATATATGATCCTCATCACTAAATTTGTTACTACCTTCAACTCAAACCATATCTTTGTGATGTAGAACGTGCAGATTTTTATGACGAGTAAAGTTAAAAAGGTAGGTGTCGCCAAGTTAGCTTTCTCTGAATTCGCTACCTGGCCTACATATATAGCTGTCTAAATTGATTGAAGAAACGTGCAAAATTTTATATACCCATAACCCTACACATTAGCTAATAATTTCGCCCCGATAATTGATCACTCCCGGGTTGGTAAATTCGTCAAGAAAATGTGGCCCATTGGCTTTTTAGGAAAGATATGTGAATGAAAAATCCTAATGTTTTAATATATGTTGAGACTGAGAGTAAGATATATATAGCTAATAAGTGTCCACGATCCTTGAGGAGGAAAAATTAAATTGCAGAAGAAAAAAAGAGAACTGTTTAGGAATTTAGAGAGTGCTTCTTAATTATATAAAATAAACTATACATATCCAGTTTTTTTAAAATCGGACCAGACACCGAACCGATTGCATTACGAGTTACAAGTTCGATCGGTTGAATCGGTTCAACCACTGGTCGGACCGATAAAGTTTACTTTTAAAAATATTGATTAAAATAAATACAACAATCTTAATACTAGACATTTATGTTTTTTTAATTTATGTATTTGTATATACAAGTATACCACATATACATACGCAACTTAAGGATCCATTTATTTAACGATTTAGATTAATAATTCATGAATAAAAAATACAAATTTACTTAAAATAGTTAACAAAGCTGATTTGTAGGAAAATGGATAAGGCCCACTTACTAAATTAAAAAAATTAACAAAGCCGAAAGTCAATTTTTTGTTTGTAAAAGGGCCAAGATAAATTTACTCAAGCCTTAATTTATTAAATATTATTTATCTTCTTTTCAACAACACAAGTGCCGCTTTTCTTCTCATTTTTCTTTTAACTTTCTAGTTCTTTCATCTTCTTCTCTGCATCTCACTTCTTCTTTCATTTTGTTTTTTTTTTCTTTAACCTCTTTCCTGCGCATCTATTGCAACTTGTTTCAATTTTTGTTCGTACTTATCTCCTTGTGTTACATATTAAGGAATCTCATCTTTGCATACTTCTTGACTAATTGAAAATTGAGAAAAAAAAATGGGTCAAGAAGCGGTCTGGTCCAGCGGTCAGTCCCGTTTTTGATCGGTTCGCAACGGCTGAAATCATATTTTTGGAACCGCGGTTCTCAGAATCTTTCCAGACCGGACTGGGTGCCGATTGACGATTCAACCACTCGGTCCGGTCCGATTTTAGTGTTGGAGCAAATGATCTCTTTTATTACAGCCTGAATTCTAAACTTGTGTTGCAGGCCAAACAGATCACATAAATTTATTAGCATTGCTTTTGCAACTCTTAGGACTAGTTTGCTTTGCCCAATAAAACCTAATAATTAAAAGTTGTAGATATAAGTTTGTTTGGTTCACAATATTAGTAGTCGGGAATGTCCTACATGAGTTAATCTTGTAATTATTAGTTGGACATTGACCCAACTAAGATTAAATTATAAAATTCATAATACCCCTCATTTTTATACTATGTGATTAAACTAAGGGTAAAACTGTCATTTTGCACATATTCATTTGAAAGATTAAAAAACTTGAGTCAATTAGTCCAAACAAACATTTTTTATTTATTTTTGTTGGGCTTTATTTAGAGTAAAAACAGACCACCCCTTAGCTTTCGGTCGCTTTGCATTTTGCCCCAGCTTTGGTTTTAGTACTTTGTCCCCCCTTCTCCCCATCTTTGAATTCCGTCCAACGTTATCCCCAACGGGAATTTTCGTCCAAAAAATGAATATTTTGTTAATTCCCCCCCCCCCCCCCCCCCCCCCCCAGCTTTGCATTTTTTATGAAATATTCGTTTTCTTGAGAATATTCGTGTTTTTTGACGGTCATGTTACGTCGATGGGTGATGTTTGACGGAGAATACAAAGTTGAGAGGGCAAAGTGTTAAAAAACAAAGGTGGGGGCAAAGTGCAAAATGGCCGAAAACTAAGGGGGTCATATGCTTTTTTTCCTTTAAAATATTTATTTGCCAAATCATGCAACCTTTTAATTGTACACAAGTATATTAGTAAGCATGTTTTAATAGTCATGCAACTATTAATTTTGCAAGCAAATAATTCTTATTATCTCCTTCTTTAACGCGCAATAAAAGGTTGTAAATTGAACTTCTTAAAAGTCCACTCTAAATAATATAATTTAGCAGGTATTAGTTGGCTAAGCAAACCAGCGAAATTCAACTACGTGCGCGTCATTAAACATTAGCCACGTGATATTTAATGAACGAAGCTAAGCAGAATAACAAAAAATAAATATATATATATATATATATATATATATATATATATAATATATATGATATGACTAGACCTCGCCGCAAATGTATATCTTCATTACCCATTCGAAATGATTTCTTTAGTTTAGTGAAAACTATCCATTTGTTTAGCAAGTCAAAATAAGATTGTATCTTCAATAACCATTAAAAATTATTTTTATTTTGATATAAAATATGTATTGGTTAAGCAAGTCACGGCCCTCAAAATCGGTTTGGAAATATCTTGGGAGCGACGAACACCACAGATTGAAGTCGAGACTGATTCATTAGCCACGTATAAAATGAATACGAGAGAAGTCACTCCCCCGGAACATCATAAGGCGCTTGTGCTCGAATGTACGGAATTGATAAGACTTCAATGGGAATGCAAGTTGAAGTGGATCCCTCGAGCTGCCAACAAAGTAGCGAATGACCTAGCTGAGTTGCGACACGAAGATATGGATATGGACATCTTTTGGGATAATCCCCCTCCCCAAGTTCTTGAATTTTTTTTTTTTTAGCGAGAAGTAAAATTCCATTACCAATAGCAAGAAAGTACACAGTCGATCTTACAATCCAGGCATTCAATTCGACCAAGCAGGACTAATCAGGTCTATCTATCCACTAGGTATTAGGCCTGCTACAGTAAACACTCAGTTTTTCATGGGTTTTGGCTCTACTTTTGATATTGTGAATAATAATATCTTTTAATTCCCTAATCATTTTTTTTGTTCAAACACTGCTGAGTTTCGACTGCACCACACTGCATATACAGTTTCAGCAGGTGTTGTCTTCAGAAGTTTATTCTTCGTGTTCTTCCCTTTGCATGCTTTGATGATCCACGGCAATTCCTCATCACAGCCCCCTGGATTATGCTGCATTTTAAGCCAGCTAAGGACTCCTTTCCACATCTTGTTTGTCTCTTTGCATTTATAGAAAAGGTGGTCCATACTTTCTTGATCTCCACATAACTCACATTTGCCATCAGCATTTATGCCCCATTTCAGAAGCCTGTCCTTTGTTTCCAATCTCTTTTGGCATCCCATCCATAAGGTGAACAGTGTTCTAGGCCTAGCATGGTTGCCATAGAACATTTTCCTTCATGTGACAGCTTGCCTAATCTCTCTAAATCCCCTGTAAACTTTTTTGGTATTGTACTTCCCATTCTTCTCTATCTCCTCCCATCCCTTATCTCTCTTCAGCTCTTCTCTTCTCTTGAAGGTTGCTTTCATTAGCCATGAGCAAGACTGATGGAGTTGAAACTGATCAATGGTATGTCCCTTTATGTAGTAAGTGTGGATCCAACGCACCCATAGTTTGTCAGTTTTTTGAGTGATATTCCATAGGATCTTAGCTATTGTAGCTTTGTTCCACTCTACCAGAGATATAATGTGCAGGCCCTCTTCCTTCTTTGTGTCACAAAGATGATCCCAGGCTATTGGAGCTTTCTTAATCTCTGCATCCTTCCCAGTCCATAGAAAAACCCTACACAAACTTTCAATGTGCTTCAAAACACCCTTTGGCAGGGGTATTATTTGCAACCAGTAATTTGCCATGGCAAAGATAATGCTTCTGATGAGCTGAATTCTCCCTGCATAACTGAGAAGTTTTGAGCTCCAATGCCTAATTCTCTCCAAAATTCTTTCAATCAGAGCACTGCATTTTGCAACTGTAAGTTTTTTGCTGTCCAGGGGGATTCCCAGATATTTGACTAGGAGTTCACCTTTAGCATATCCAGTCATGTTAAGTATGTTCTTTTGCACATTATTGTCCACTCCTCCAAAGTATATCTTGCACTTTGTTGGACTTGCTTTCAAACCAGTAGCTTTGGAGAAATCCTGAAACTGCTGCATGAGGATTCTGACAGATTCTTCATCTCCCCTGCACATCATCATGAGGTCATCAGCAAAGCATAAGTTAGTGATTCCTAATGCTTCACACTTGGGGTGAAAATTGAAGTCTGGTATCTCCCTCATTTTTTTGCAGGACTCTATGTAAATATTCCATAACCAGCACAAATAGCAGGGGTGATATGGGTCTCCCTACCTGAGTCATCTTTTAGCTCTAAGGATCCTAGATGGTGTGTCATTTACTGAGTATCCGTATGAAACAGTGGTGACAAGAAGCATGATCCACTTCATGAATTTTCCTGGAAATCCCAACTCCTGCATTATACTTTTTAAAGTTGTCCAATCTACTGTGTCATAAGCCTTTTGTATGTCCATTTGGATCATACATCTTGGTGATGTGTTTTTCCTCCCATATCCCCTTACAAGTTCTTGTGCCAACAGAATGTTATCATGAATTACCTTTCATGGTAGAAAGGATGATTGGCTATCATCTACTACATTATTTATCACATTGCTCAGTCTCTTTGTGAGGATTTTTGAGATGATCTTCAGAATTGTGCTGCAACAGGATATAGGTCTCATGTCTTTCATTGTTTGTGCAGTTGGGGATTTTGGAATCAGAGTAACTAGGGTGCAATTAAGTGCTTTGTATATCTTCTCCTCCTGAAAGAATTCCTTTACAGCAGCCCTTACATCCTCCTTGACTATATGCCATGCAGCTTTGTAGAACTTTGCATTATATCCATCTATTCCAGGGGCCTTTGTGTCTCCTATCCCTTTCAGTGCATCCCATATTTCCTTATCATTAACTGGGCTGATCAGTTGTAAGGCATCATCTCTTGCTATGGTCCTTCCACTCCTTATAGCTGGTATGTCAACTCCTGTCAAATACTCCACCTTTTTCCCACCATATTCCCATAGAAATTCATAATCTCAATCTCTATCTCTTCCTGGCTAGTTAAAGTTGTACCATCTTTTTTCTTTGGTCTGTGAATACCTTTCTGATTGTTCTTCTTTCTAATAATAGCATGGAAATAGGCATTGTTTCCATCCCCCAGTTGTAACCAATCCATTTTAGCTTTTTGGCTTAGAATTTCTTCTTCAGTAGTATGCACTCTAATGATCTTCTCATTTGCTTTCCTTACTTCCTCAACCAGGTGAGTATTATATATGTCCTTATTAAGGGCATCTTGCCATTTCTCCAACTCTTCTCTACTCTTCAGAACTTGTTGAGTGATTCTGTTATGCTTCTTTGCCATTTCCTTCATGGGCTGCTGCAATCTCTTTAGTTTCTCCCATAAGCAATGCATATGGGTGCCTATAACCTCTTTCTCCCAACTTTTCCTCACTATCTCCAGGAAGTTTTCCTCTTTACTAACACAGTTCAGGAATTTGAATATCTGCTTAGGAGGTTTATCATGTTCCCTGTGTTGGATTTTAAGTGCACTATGATCAGAAACGGTAGCCTGCATTACCTCCATTTTTATCCTGGGGAAGCTTGTGAACCGTTCCGCATTGGCTATAGCTCTATCAATTCTAGAGTAGATTAACCCTCCATTAGGATAATGTTTGTTAGACCATGTGTAGTAGGGTATTTCAGTGGGTATCTCAAACATACCAGTGTTGTTCATCATGTTTTCCAGGTCACTGTATTCACTAGGCTGCACTATGTTTCCTCCCTCTCTATCCTCTCTCTTAAGGACATTGTTGTAGTCCCCAATAGCTACCCAAGGGCCTATGACAATTGCAGCTATTCTTTCTATATCTTTCCATAGCTTTCTCCCCTGATCTAGTTGGTTTTGAGCATAGATAGCAGTGATCCAGTGCAGTAGGTTCCCTTTCATATCTTGGATTCTCATGTGTATGCATTGGTCTGTTATCTCAGTTACCCTTCCAATAACTTTGCTATTATCACACATAACCCATATTCTTCCATTGGAGTGCTTACTGTAGTTGTCATGATAAGTTCATATTTGCCCCATCTTGCTTCTGATATGATCAGCCTTGTGATGTTTAACTCTAGTTTCAACTAGTATAGCTATAGCACATTTGTGAGTAGAGAGGTAGGAGCTAACCTCTCCATGCCTAGCTCCTTTATTAAGGCCCCTAACATTCCATGCTAAGATCATGGTATGCCTCTGTCCTCACCTCCCAGCCAGTCTCCAAGCATTAGGGGGTGAATCCATTTCTTCTTTCTCCACTAGCGTTAATCTTGTTCTCCTCTTTTCCACTTCTTCTTCTTCATCTGTTAGCTTTCTGCCAAGCTTCTTCTTCTCCCTGTCCCTCTTCCTCTTTCCTCTATGTATTTTCTATGTTTATCTCATTCAAGTTTTTCTCAGCATTCTTTTTTTCTGATTCAGTCTCATTCTCATTTTGTTGTCCCCTCTCTGTATCATTTTTCTGTGTGGCCTTTACCACATATATTGCTTTGGTTTTTGCCTGCTTCTGGTTTTGTTTTGTTGGATTCTTACTGCAATCATGTCCTATTTTGAGGCATCTTTTACAGTACAGGGGTATGCCTTCATACGTGATTTCTTTCACAGTTTTTTTCCCCATATGATCCCTTATTGTTATTGTTTCATTTAGCTTTTGTGACACATCCACTTCCACCATCACTCTTGCATATGAAACTCTTAGTTTTTTTGTAGTGCATTCATCTGTTACAAGGGGCTTTCCTACTGCACTTGCAATTTTTCCCAAGTTTTTTTCACCCCATAAGTGTAATGGGAGGTGTGGGAATGTTACCCACAGTGGTACCACCCTTAAATTCTCCTCCAGCTGGAATTCTGGCTCCCACTTCTTCATGAACAAATGCTTACCATATATTGAGTATGGTCCCTTTCCTAGTACCTCATCTCTATCTTCTCCATTCTTAAATCTCAATATAAAGTAGCCTTTCTCATTGTATATATATCTGGCATTGTGACAAAATTCCATACTTTCTCTATGAACATTTTTACTGCATTCATTGATAGCTTGTCATTCAGCACATACATGATCATTGCATCCCTCCAAAATTGAATCTCAGACTCCACATCATCTCCCTCTATTTCAATTTCATATTCTCCATCCTTTACTTTGGGGGGGTAAAATTGAACAGCGTGTCCATGGTTAGGGTTTTTGTTACCTGTGATGATGTCAGCACAGGGCTTCTGAGTTTTTTCCTCTCCGTTTTCCTAATTCCCTTCCACCATCGGTGCTAGCTTCGATACCTCCTCTACTGTCACTATATTCTCCGGCGGCGGCGATCTGTTGTGCCTTGGTGAAATACTTCTTCTCCTCTGCATTTCTTCCTCTGAATCTAGTATGTTCTCCTTCTGTACTTGTTGATTAGTGTTGCGAGTTGCTTTCGATTTTGCTGACGTGGCTACTGGTGTCGCCACCTTTTTCGACGGCCGGCCGGCGCGGCGCATGTGCATAGAATCCAATCGCACCTTCACTGCGTGTTTTTCATATATGCGTCTCAACGTTATGGAATAGTTCTTGATTTACTTAAACATGATGTAGCCTAATGGCTTTGTAATTCCTTGTTCACCAAAAAAAATGATAAGATTATATATCGATCAATGGAGTAAAATAACTATGAAGATATGATTGTTTAAAAAGTGTGAAGGGAATTGATCCACGGCGCGAACGGCGTGTTCTAATATATATTATGTACATATATATAAATAAAAAAGAAAAAATGAGAGTGTTTCTTTATAGTAAAAATAAAGTAGGAATGACCAAACAAAGCCAAGAACATCATTTGTGATCATACTAAATTGTTAATCAATTATAATCATGATTTTGGTTAATTTCGTTCTTAAAATGTATTACGATACATTAAAAACTATGTTCGAAGTTTATACTTACTTTCCAGTTTCAACCATATTTTCGTTAAAAATGTACATGTTCTAATGTTAGAATATATATATATATATATATATATATATATATATAGACACACATATATCCTTACTATATGATAAGAATGGATGTAACAAACTGCAGACGTACGCAAGCAGGCTGCAGACGTATAACTTTTAGTGTTCCAATTTTGCCCCTGTAAGTTCAACTAATTACTGTATTGTGTTTTGTTTTACAGTAATTAATACCTGGAGGGCCCACACGTATTAATTATTAAATTTTAGTGTTCCAATTTTGCCCATGTAAGTTCAACTAATTACTGTATTGTGTTTTGTTTTACAGTAATTAATATCTGGAGGACCCACACGTATTAATTATTGTGGTCCTTCGTAAATTGCAAGACAATCCTTTTATTTTTTATGTTTTCCGATCTCGCCTAAAAAAATTTACGTTTTGTGCTTACCGGCTCGCTGTAAATTGCCAAATAGTCCTTTCACTTTTTGGTTTTTCGTTTCTCTAGATTTATTATTAAAAACATTGAACGATCGGACACGACTTCTTGTTTATTAATAACCTTTGTCCGTAGTCTTCAAATGAATGTATCTATATAGATTGTAAACTATTGTTACAAAAAAATAAAAATAAAAGAAGAGTAGGGCAAATATTCTTTCTAAAACTTATGAAACACATAGGTCAACACTAAATTAAAAATAGTAAGAAATATGGATCATTTTTAAATTACTAAAGACATAGGGGATATATATATATATATAATATATATAATTACAAATATGTATTAAGGCCATATGGAAAGAACTTTCTACGGTGGTCTTATTTTCTCACCATCAAAATCTATTTTTCCTCCCACCTAGAAGTCAACGAGGGGTTTTGTTCTTCTTAAATTTAAGAGGCCTTGTCATTTGGCAATCTCCGCATGCGCCACGCCATGACTTCACCTCCGATTCAGCGAAATTGGCAGGAGTCTTTATGTGTGTTGGGTCTTCTCTTATCCCTTCCCGTATTCAATTTAGCTGCCCAAAATTCACCGCGTTTCTCAACGAATTGGCGAGAACCAGAATTTATGAGTGTTGTTACTATTTATACTGGGTCTTTTGTTATATTTATATATCTTCTCTTTGGTGGGAAAGTGAGGAGCCACTCGTTGTTTCCTTCTCTTGCTGCTTCGGTTCGATTTTCGCCAAATCTTCTTGTGGTGTTCCTGACACGATGGTTTCATATTATGTGTGTTTGTTTTTTGTGTTAAAATATTGGGACATTGTTGTGTGTTGTTTCTTCGTTTTTGGAAAATCGATTTGAATGCTTGTTCGGAATTCTTCCTATGTTAAAATTCGATGCTGGGTAACGATTTTGTTCGTGGTCTTTCTGATGGTGTGATGTGTATGTGTTATTATGAATTTTAAAATTTCTATTGGGATGTTAGTGTCGCTTATACGCCTAATTCGAGTTTGATTTAGTTTGTGGTTACATGTTTGTCACTTATAGATTTTCGGCGGGTATCTTCGCGTACATCATGGAGAACAAGTGTAAATTTTTACAGGACATCTCTGACCACACATTGATTTGGTGGATCAAGGTGAAGGTCGTCTGAGATTCAGGGGTTCTCACCTCAAAAGATGGCAAGACCTTGTACAAGAGGTTGAACTTGATGGATGAAAAGGTTCATGCCGTCGTTTTCTTGTACAATTTATTTATGCTTTACCATATATTGGAAATGCAGATAAAGGAAATTTCTCCACTCACCTGCAAAATTTTTGTGTAGGGTACTACCATGCAGCCCTAGATTTTTGGAAAGGATATAAAGTTGTTCGAGGCTACCTTGCATCACGGCCGTTCATACTATGTGTCGCGAGGCCGATTGGAAAAAACAAAGGAGCAGTTTAGAACTGGTTTTGCATCGGAGCATGAATGCCACATGGTGATACAGGATCATACTATAGTTGAAGAAGTCGTGGATGGCGAGGGTAGTCAGGCGAGCATACCTCTTCAAGAGTTTAAATTTCTCCCTCTGAAGGATCTATGCATATTGACCAATCGGCCATACTCAGTTTATTACAATAAATATGGTAGATTTTTTTATTTCAAGACATTCCTTTGTGTCCATACATATTGATAGACAGATAGGTACAAAAAAACATGTATCTATGAAGTATAATCACCAATTGCTTAACATTTAATAAATTTTCCGCACGGGTATGTTTCCCTAGTGTATATATATATAAAAAGGGATGTTCGGCTGGATCTTTAATTCTTTCCTTTTTAATTATCTTTTGCATGCGAAAAGTGCCTTTTGTGACACATATATGTTGCCAAAAAATAGATTTTATAAATTTTTGTGGCGCTTAAAAAAGTCAACTATAAGTTTTTGTGACATTATACATAAACGTTTATTAAATGACGTTTTATAATGTATGCTGGTGTCTCATAAAATCTTCTTGGTGACAATTTCCCACATCAAATAAAATGCTTCATAAGTAACTTAACCACTTTAATTCGTGTCTATGGTGACCATTTTTGTAAGCTATTTAAAAAGTAATCTTTCACCTATAACAATAAATACAAAAGTATACTATTGAATTTAAATATATCAATTCACCCAAGCACTATTCTTAGTGGTTGCCAAATTTGTTTGTCCCTAACGAGTGTCAAGACAAATTAAGGTAAATACCAGTGACATAATTATAAACGGTAGGGGTCACCCTATAAATATTGTTATAATTTCGTTATGCTTGTTACTAGTATTTCCTGCCTTAAGTTAGTTAGGAATTAGTTAGTCTGTCTCAACTCTCTATACAGCTCACATGCATATAATTTAGCTCATTCCTATTTCAGAATTTGTAGTACTATACAATTTTACTGATGAAACTTTTCCCCAAATTACTACCATACGAGTTTCTACACGGTATCGATCACACACGTTGATTCTGATCATGTTTCCACATTAATTCGACCTAAAATTTTCACCTACGCTACCTTTTGCTCTCGATTTTGCGTGATTTCTGTAATCATGACAATCCTACTACCATGGATCCTTCTTCGTCGACCAGAATCCAGAATTATCAACCTTGGAATGGATCTATTAAGTCATGGCTCATCAATGGTTAAATTTCATGCCCTAATGTGGATTATCCGGAGTTTGAAGATTGGATCTGAGTTAATTGTATGATGACTTCGTGGATTTTACACTGAATCTTGGATGAGCTAAGTGGTGCATTCTATTTGTAGGTTCGACATATACCTTATGGACGCAATTGGAAACACATTGCGGTTTTAGTAACGGACCATAGTTATACCAGCTCCAGCGTGATGTATCATCCATTTCACAAGGATCTTCATCTGTTGCTCTGCACTATACAAAGCTAAAAAAAAATAAAAAACTATAGGATGCACTTACTTGCCTCATTCCAGCCATAATGTGTCATTGTAATGTAGCACGATCTCGCATTGCTCAACATTCTTTAGATTTGAACTCTATGACACGGCTTATGCAGTTTCTGATGGGACTCGTAAATAGTTTTGATGCGTTTTGTATTCAGGTCCTAGGGATGGAGTATCTTCCTCTTGTCGAAAAATATTATGCAATGTTTTTTCGAGTAGAAAAGCAGAATGAAATAAAGTTGTCTACTCATGATTTTACTGATTATTCCGTTAAGCTTGCCAGGATTGATCACATGTCTTACAACAAGGGTATGCCCAGCTTTGATCAATCTTCTTCCTAAAAGGATACTAAGAGAGACGAAATAATAATTGAGTGTGTCATTTCTATAAGATGAAAGGTTATACTAGAGGTACATGTTTCAAAATTGTTGGAGTTCATGTTGGTTAACACACTTAAGGTAAAGAATATGGCTCAAGCGGGTTGAAACATGGCACTCCGTTGATTCTGGTAAAACTGATGGATCGCAACACCACTTTTCCTCTAATGATAACATGTAGAAGTCCAAGTCTACTCCCTCTTAGTCTTTTCAGAATGAGTTCTACAGGGTGACGCACTACCCACATTTTGGTGATTTTGTTGGTATAGTCTTTCTTCTCTATGTTTGTCATAAATCAAAATAACATAGGAACACATCCGATGTTCCAAATCTAGACGTTGATTTTAGATATACTTCTGCATTTCTCATTGTTGGGAGCACAGTGCTTCAATTTTGAAACGTCAAAGGTGAAGTATATACATTTTCAACATTAAGTAACAAGTTACATAAAAAGATAAATGTTGTACCTTTTAAAGGGATTAACTCTTTAACCATTATAGTATAGTCCAAGCACACGTTTGTTAAAGTATGATTGGAAATCCCAATTGACCCTCTTAACCTTATAGTTGAAGCTCGTCGAAGCCAACAATGTATGCATGCTTCTTTAAATCTGTTACGTCAAAATCACATATGACCTTCATTGAAGCCATTTTCGACATCTTTCTCGGCTAAACTCCCCAACTCATCTGGGTTCAAAGAAGAAGTTTTCATAATTTTATGGCTGTATTGTCGATCAAAATATGGCTTAGGGAGGCTGCTCCCTTTATTGAGACTTCGACTTTTCACGTTCTTGTCATCATTCTCGTTAAGATCTTGCATTTGAACAACTCCTTTAAAGAGATGGGCTGAGCCTTCTTCTTCCATTTTCTCCTCTGCTTCCTTTGACATGGGCTTGTTTCTGTAAACCATGTATAAGATCAATTGGGCTGAACCCAAAATGAACCCAATCGCATTTGGTACCTGCATTTGTAAGCTACGGTGAAATAACATTAATGTTGGTGGAACGACTTTAATTCATAAAAATAAGGTTACCCCAAGGTAAATGTCTTTAACAAGCACGGCATACGCAGCCCAAATGCCTCCATTGAGAAATTGGAAGAATGAAAGGAAAAAGGGCATGTACTTTACGCTTTTCATCCTGATTACTGTTCTCTGTACCACAAAATGTTGAATATTTTGTCAATAGGTTTGCAACATATCCCATAGTTCTAACCTTTGCTAAATGATTATTCCACAAAACTAGAATGAATATATATATATATATATGATAATTATTATATACCATGGAAGCTAGGGGTGCAGCATACATGCCAATGGTCAATCCTGCACAGATAAATCCAACAAGTGTGATGCGCATATTTTTCGGGAGAGCTACGAGAGTTACCACAATTACAACGCCAAGAAATCCAACATCGATAGCTCCAGCCAACTTAATTGATTTCATCTGCATATATACATGCCCAATATCAAAATTCAATTCAAATTAAAACTCTATCCTTTGAAAATAATATATTGATGTTAAATTATATTGGTCTTGATTTGGGCTTGCAAAAATTAATCTGTGCAAATTACACATGCTTTTACAATCATTGAACAATCCTAGCTATTATATACAAGTCTTGGATTGTTGGGTATAATGATACGCATTAACAATATTACTTGGAACCAGGGGCGGGCCCAAAGCAAGGGCTAACCTGGGCTCTAGCCCGGGGTCAACTTGGGCCCGCCCCTTATATATACATATATGTTGGACTGTATGAAAAGCAAAAAAAAGGCCTTGGCCCTATTACTGTTATATGTCAATGGTGGTTGGGCTGCATTATTCTAATTAGTTAGGCCCAAGTCCCATAAAACAAAAGTCCAAGTCAGTTCCAAGTCCAACTAAAGAATATTTAAAATATAAAAAACTACTTCTTTTTTTTTTGATATCAAAACACTACTTCTCTTGAACATACGCAATTTTATCAAAAAAAAGAAAAAAAAAAGAGACAGTTCACAGCAAAAAGCGAACAACGAGCATTTAGTTATAGAGATTTCACTTATTTTGGCTTTTATAGTTTCTACCGCAATAATGGCCATTTTAACAATGTTGCACAGTGAAATAGATGAAGAGTTTTTAGCAGATATGGTTGTGTACATTGAAAGGGAGATGTATTGATACAGATTCAGTAATTAATGATTTTAATGTACAAAAGAACCGTATAGTTCAACTCTATTAACAATGTTACTCGTTTTGTAAATGGTATGTGGCTTAATTTTTTTACTGAAAAATGAATATTTTCTCATTCTACTTGATATGAAGTTAAAAATTTTCATATGTTTTTGTTAGGTTTTGTTAAGCTTTTAGCAGCCCGGGGTAAAAAAAAATCCTGGGTCCGCCCCTGCTTGGAACCGTAATCTAAAATCTATAAATAAAAGAAGGGGCTTTGAATATTAACCATCTGGATCAAATAATTTACTTTTTTTCTAAGGGTAAATTGCAAAAATTACACCTGTGTTATGTCTAATTTGGAAATAACTCTTGTTTGATTTTAATAAGAAAAAATCCTTTGTGATGTTAAAAAACTCGCTAGCAAAACCCTCTACTACACTTAATTAATCCGCAAGTACTCACAAGACTTGATCACTATTATATTTATTTCTTATATATAATGAATTAAAGTTGTGCAAATCATATTACATGCATACTACTTTTCATTTTCTTGGAGAAAAAAAAATGGTTTCAATTTACAAACATTAGTAAGTACTGTGTCGATTACTTTTATGATCATGATTTCTTAAAACTTTAATCAAGCAGTATTCAGTGTAGTAAGTGTATATTGTAATGATCTTATTTAGCTAGTTTTAAAATGTATAGGCTAAGGCCTAAGGGTATTGGATGACAAAAATAACACAGAAGGGTAGGGCCGGGGAATACCACAGGGGCTGTTTTTGCTATTAACTCATTTTCCTACGTTTATGTAGCTCGTTAAAAGAATCTCCCGTTATTTTTGAATAGTACTTCAAAAAAACACCTCATGTTAGAATTGGAAAATCTAGATTAGACTGGATAGAACAATGTAGGGTGAAACTAATCAAGCATGGACTGGATTGATCTAGCTCCCTAACCTTTATATTTCTTGGGGCATAAATGAGAAAAAGCACGACATAAATAACGTGCAAAGCAGCTCCAGCACCATTCACTGTGGCCACTAGAAACCCACCAGGCTTAATGACTCCATAAAATGTCCACAAACTTGCACTCAACAATGTTGTTATATAAGGGAGTCCTTTGTAATTCTCTGTTGATTTCTTCTTCACCACCTGCCTAAATGTTTTTCTGAAATATATAATATTAACCAAACAAGTTATAATATGAATTAATTACTTAACTTTCATAATAAATAATTAAATGCTGCAAGACATTTTGGGTTTAATTGTAAACCTAATTTCTATTTTTTGTTTCTTTTTTTAGAGAAAAGTTATCATATGAATTCATATCATTGAAAGTTGGCACCTTCGAAAAAAAATGGTCCCAAGCCACCCATATCGGCTTGTGCGGTGGCCCATAGCCCTTATCTTTAGAAGAAAAAGTAAAAGTTTTTCAATAAAATTAGTTAATTTTTTCATTTTTAGGAATTCCAGTAGGTCATTGTACAATAATACAAAATTAGGCACCATTAGAATCAAGTCATTAACGTATTATAAAACATTTGGGGCAAAAGTAGAACCTAGAAAATGAAATTATAAAAAAAATCTAAAAACTGCCTCCCAAACTAATGTGCAACTAAAATATTAAGCAATTAATTAAGGAGGAGAAATGCCTTCGTTTTTGGTGTCCTTTTCTAATATATTAAGTGATTACACAAATGGAAAATTAGATTACACTTGATCTAGGTACTTTTCGTAAAACTCAAATAATTACAAAAACACAAAGTTAAGAAAACATTACATATTTATTCGCAAAAAAAATTGCATAGTTATAGAGATCACATTCTTCATCGATGGAACAAATATATATAATATAATATTGACTGGAAAAAATTGCAAAGTACATTGTTTCTTCACGTTCTTAGCACTGTTCATTAAACATAATATTGACTTATATGAAACTGGCACTTACATAGGAGAAGCGAACATAAGTATGGAAATGACGTTACCTGCGGCAAAAGCAAAAGTCAGCATAATACAATACGCATTTCAAATAAATCTTGCATATGTCAATATTATTTGATAAAAAAAACACTCGGGTATCATAGTACTCAGTAGTTAGTACACGTAGTAAGTACTAAGTAGTGAGAAATTGAAACAATTATTGAAAGAATTAAGCATGAGCTTTGATTAATTACCAATAATTCCGAGGATTATGCTGAAGCTCGCCATGGAGGGTGCCGAATAAAATATCTTGTTTTAAGAGAAGGAAGTTGAGAGGAGAAAGAATATTAGAGGAACTACGAAATTGTGTGAGAAGCATTGACACAATTTTATATGGAGAGATGGGAAAAATTTGTGGGACATGATGAGGTTTGTGGTGGTGCTTCAAGAGAGTAGGCATTTGGCAATTACTACTTTAAATGATCCATTCTGTGTGCAGTCCACAAAACTTTCTTTTTACTTTTTCCAGATTCTGGTATTCGACTTTGGAATAAATCCATTACAGTGTATTAAGAGTTCTCCTTACCTACGAGTCTGACGAATTTGTGCCCGTATTTATTTTGTAGGAGGGAATTGTTATTCAATTTGTGTTATTTGACTTATTTCACATGATAATCGAATTTTAAGTGATTAATAATATATATATGACTATATAACAAAAGTTGAGAATAGAGTCACGCTTTGTGCGTGACGTTGACTGGACCCCGTTTGATTTCAATTAATAATTGAATTGTGGTTGAGAGTTTATAACAAATCATTTTTAATTAGAAAAACCTCTTCAAGTCACTCCCACTCAACTTTATTGAGACTGACCTAGATTTCCTCGGATTTGTATTTAAGGATTTTTGTTGGATTTGAACGTGTTGTTGTGGAAACACACACAATGAAGATGGCAAATATCATTCATGGTTTAATTAGTTTTTTCGTCAGTGTTGGCATGCCTCGGGACTCGCAACAATTATCTTTTATATGCGTCCTAAGATAAACTCGTAGATTTTTATGCAATAGATTGTAAATTTTGTTGTTACTGACTGAGTTTGAGGCGGGGTCAATCGAGTCATGCAGAATCAGGCTGCACCAATAGTAATGTAATTTAGCCCAATGGTTCTATTTCATAGCACTCAGTAATGTATTAATGTAATTTCGATTTTCGAGTTTCTTATGAGGTAGTGGATATGTGCAGTTATCACTAGTGGGTAGTTTTTCAATTGAAGTTATGTATATATTATGTAATTTAGAAAACGTGAAAGGTGGACTATATAAAAATCGGGTTATTTTTGCAGCATTCTCTATCAACCCCCATAATTTATGGAGTTTATCTTCTTACTACTAAGAGAACAAGTGTTTATTTTGTGATTCCTATCATTGTAGTGTTTCCGTCGCACTTACTATGCCTCCTAAACCGACACAAACTACTATTGTTTCATATGATCCACGGGCTAGCAGTTCACTGTGACAGACACAATTCGATTTGACAGATCATCATACTGAAACGAACAACAAATTCAACGCTATGATGTCAACAATGCATGATATGTCAAAGAAATTGACCAGGTAACATTTGCACAACATTCAAACTCCTCAATGTCTCGTGCTGCGGGCTATCACGTTGGTAGTCCTTCAACAAAGTTTCACAATCCTTTTTCCAGACCAGAGCTCAACATGATATGTATAAACCATTGCAGCTACATTTAAACTCTTTTGATGGAACATATCCATTCAATTGGGTTTTCAATGGGGACAAGTTTTTTATGAATCCAAATGTTTCTCTCAAGAAAAGAGTGTACTACAGTTCGTTGTATATGATACATGACGCTCTTAGTTGATACAAAGGGATGCTGGCCAACAATCAATTCGGTGGTTAAGAGTTGTTCATACATGCTTTTATCTCGCATTTTAAGCCTTTGAGTTGCAAAAATCATCATAGAACGCTTTTTAAACTAGGTTAATATTGTTCAGTTACCGAGTATCAGAAACAATTTGAAAGAATTTGTAATTTTGTCACTGATTTGTCACCATTTGCCACTTTAAATTATTTCACCTCAAGTTTGAAGCATGACGTTCAGAAAGAGTTAACAGTCCATTCAATTGTGATGATAAGTTTGAACGGATCACAAATTGAAAGTGCCACAATTCTTGGCACTTTTCATGGATGATTAAGCCTCCAACAGAGTCATTTGAGTTCATTGAGGATGAGGTTTCTGGTCCAAAGTTACACCAGAACTCCATTGTTTAGTGGTTGCATTTATAGGTATTCCAACACCCAAAACACTTTGTGTTATGGGTTCATTTCGAGGTAAAAGTATTATGATATTATAGATTCTAGCAGCACTCATAATAAAATAAAACCTTGTGTGGCAAAGCTTTGTAGCTATCGCTATTTCAGTTTTCGATTATGGTCAGCAATAGGGAGTTCATAACATATGAGAACTAATGTTCTAATGTTTTTACTTTCTATAATATGATTTAGTGTTTCTCTTTTGGTTTTGTCTATCCATGGAGAAGATGTGGTTTTGGGCATTCAATGGTTGGAGGCACTCAGAACTGTTTTGGCATACTTTTGAGTTCATACGGCGTCTTTTATAAGGTGTGGAGAACTAGTGACAATGATGAATCACGCCTACAACAAGCTACATACAAATACTACATTTGTATCATTCACACTTCATATGTTTCTATAATATAATCAAGTTTGAGCCTAGAAAACCCGGTATATTCCTACCTACCGATACATCCACAACCCAGCCTTCAGATATCACTAAACTTCTAGCTTAATTTTCTTACATATTTGAAAAACCTACTACCCTGCCCTTTCAAATGCCAAGAGACCCCCATACACAGTTATTCTCAAACAGTAAACCAGCTAATGTTAAGCCTTGTTGTTACCCCCATTTTTAAAACAATATTATGTATGAAATGATATGAGAGACGCTTGATGAAGGTAAGATTCAACCGAGTATCAACCCGTTTTCTTTTTTAGTTTTACTAATTGGAAAAACGATAGTACTTGGATGTTTTGTGCATATTACAAAGCATTAATCCGTTAAGTAATTCAATCATAATATGCTTAGCACTATGCATTCCTCTTATCTTCGAATCACGGATCCTCGTCGGAACCCTGGACTACAAATCCCAATTCCTCTCATTCTTTCCTCAGCTCAACAATGTTTCACCTTGCACCACAACCACCGGATCTCCGCGCCTACTCCGTGTATACATGTACAATTTGCCGCCCAGATTTAACATTGGATTGACGGATGATTGCATTGTTGTAGTACGGCGAGAGGAGTGGGTTGACCCGAGAGGTGGTTCGAGTTGGGTATCCGGGTTTTGCAGAGGTGTTCTTCGTGCCATTCATTTTGTGGCTTAGTTTTAATGTCCATTTGAAGAGCATGGCAGAGACAAACATGGTGGACAAGAAGTTGCAGGTGCGTTTTTCTGGTTCGTAGGTTTGTTTGATCAATTTTGGAATTTTGAGATGGAATTGGTTTATTTCAAAATGTGATCTTGATTGAGTTTGACTTGTGTTGCATCGAATTGGATTGGATCAATCGACCATTTTGTTGTGTGATTCTAGCCCGTTGACTTACATTTGAGATTTTTTTATAATCCATGTCATTAGGTCCATGTGGCAATTGGGAGTCAAAATCCCAAATCTAAGATCAACGGGCATCCACGTATGCAATTGTAGCGGCGATTGAGCAGCTCTGCGCAGGGGTACCAATTTTTGGAGTAAAATAAATATAGGGTACCATTTGTGAGGCTAGACAAGTTAGGGTATTAAATTTGCTAAATTGACAAGTTAGTGTATCAAAATTATTTTTCTCGCTAATTTCTCCTAGTAGTTCTATTTCAGTTTATTTAATTATATATGAATATAATTTCGACCTTTTGTGAGTTAGTGGCAGTTAGCGCTAGTGGGTAGTTTTACAATTAAATAGTTATGTATATATTATGTAATTCACAAAACGTGAAAGTCAAATTATAAAAAAGTTTATTTGTTTTTTTCACTATTTCTCTCTCAACCTAATAATTATGAAGTTTGTGTTCTTACTCCTAACCAGTGTTTATTTTGTGATTTTATCACTCGTCAACAATACAAATTACACTAAGCTAATCATTGGTGAACAAAACTATTTTAAAAGGTGTAGAATCAAACGTAACCATTTTATTTGATAACTAAACTTTCGAATTTTGTACTAAGAAAACAGAGCGTCTTGGATTCCTACAACATTAGAAGAGCACCAAATTTGGACTATTAAATTATGAAACTAATTTCTTATGACTGAAATCACACATTCAGTCATTACCATGATATATAGATGCTCCACAACGCCCATCTAATATAGGTTATAGATTAATGACTTTTTTACGTTCTAAATAACATTGCATTACGTGTTATAAAAGAAAGTTGTGGCTAGGAAAAAATATTTAATGCAATAGTTGCATTATTCAAGTGGTACACCTGTCGATTCAGATTTAATACAAGTTTACGTTTTCCTAGAATAAGGAAATAACCATCACCTCATCTCTATCGTGTATTAGTAGTGGTTGCACCACATCAACAATACAACAGTTGCATGAAATAATTTCACTTAGCATAAATCAAGTGTTTTTCTCCAATGAGGTTGTTGGAATAACGTGGTTTGGTTCGTTCATCATCAGAAGTGACGTCACCCAATTTCTTTAAAAGTCGGCAAGTTGCTAAGCCATGGTCGTGCGCCGGTGATTATAATGAAATTTTGTGTAACAAAGAGAAGGCAAGGCTTCACGACCGATCATTGAGCATCATGAGGAAGTTTAGACCTGCGTTCGTTGATTCAAATTTGTTTGACATGGGCTTTACGGGGTCAGTCTTTATGTTGTGTAATAATAGAAGGCAAGATCCAGACACAGTCTGAGCAAGACTTGATAGGGCATGCTCGAATGGATTGTGGAGGTCGATTGTTTGAGGGAGCCGAGTAAAATATCTGGATATTTTGCATTTGAATCACTAGACGTTACTCATCTGGTGTAATCTTTGTCGTCTGATGAGTGCAAGTGGCGACGACAATCAAGATTCATATTCAAGTAGCTTGGGTGGGGATGGACGGTAGTAAGAAAATTGTTGAGGAATGTTGGGGTAATCATATGGGAGAGGCCGATGCACCAAATTTGTTGGATAAGTTGAATGAATGCAAGGAGAAGCTCATTCTAGGGAATAAAGTCACTAGGCGGGGAAATAGGGAGAGTAGGGAATAGATTACGAGAAGCAACACGAGTCTGCGAAAGGGAATTTTAACTAGTGAGTCGAAAAAGAAGGAAAGAATGCTTAAGGTGGAGTTGGAACATATGCACGATAAAGAGGAAATTTATTGGAAGCAAAGGGATAAAGTTTAGTGGCTTAAAGGAGAGAGAAATACGACTTTTTTTTTTCACAAAAGAGCAAATGAAAGGAGGAAAATAAATGAGACTAAGAGAGTCTGTTATAATTTAGGGGTTTGGCATGAGAAACCAATTCCATTGGAGAAGGTTATTGAGGACTATTTTTCTGATATGTCACAGTCGGCGAGGCTGAGTATTTAGAATATCCAGGATGTGGTTGGAACAATGCATGCACGAGTGACGAATGGAATGAATCAGAATTTGCTTCAACCCTATTCCACTAATGAGGTAAAACACGCTATGTTCCAAATGATTCCTTATATATCCCATGGTCCTGATGGTTTCTCTACAGTATTTGATCAAAAATATTGGCATATTGTTGGTTCCCAAGTTACAAAGTTCTGCTTAAAAAATGAGAAGAGGCTTCTCTCTCATATTAATTTCACCAATATTATCCTTATTTCTAAATGCTCTAGCCCTGAGTTTATGCAGAATTTTAAGCCTATTAGTTTATGCAACATGAGTTTCAACATTGCTTTGAATGCAATAGCTAATAGGCTCAAGATTTTTCTTCCTAATATCATTTCTTTGTCACAGTCTGCTTTTGTTCGAGGGCAATTAATCAATGATAATATCTTAGTGACATTTGAAAATTAATCATTTTTTGAAAACCAAAAGAATAGGAAAGAAATGGTTGATGACCCTCAAGTTGGACATGAGTAAAGCTTATGACATGGTCATGGTCCTTCTTCGAACAGGTTTTACTCAAGTTAGGCTAAAATGAAAATTTTGTTTTGCTTGTCATGAACCATGTTTTATCTGTTTCTTATTCATTTTTGGTTAATGGACGTGAGTTTGGATCATTTTTGGGAACCCGTCAAGGTGACCTGTTATCACCTTATATTTTTTTGATTGTTTTAGAAGCTTTCTCTACACTTACTAGTAACGAGGATAAAGGAAGGATTAGTGGTGTAAAGATTGCGAGACAAGCATCGGTCGTTTCACATCTTCTCTTTGTAGATGACACTCTTGTCTTTTGTGAAGCGAGCAAATCATAGGCTGAGGAAATATTGAATATTTTGAGGAAATATGAAAAAGCATCGGGTCAGATGATCAATTTGGAAAACATTGTCGTGGTGTTTAGCAAGAACTCAGGAGAGGATTTGGCAAAGGAGGTGGCGAATTTATTAGGGGCAAGGATGGCAGATAAACACATGAAATACCTTGGACTTCCCTCGGTTGTGGGGCGTTGGAAGAATGAAGTGTTTAATTATATTCGCGATAGAATTTGTGATAGAGTGAAGGGTTTCAAGGAAAATAATATGTCGATTGTGGGAAAGAATATGTTGATCAAGGTGGTTTTACAAGTTACTCCTATGTTCGCTATGAGCTATTTTTGGTTACCGACCTCGTTGATTTCGTAAATCGAATCAATGATTATCAACTTCTTGTCATTGGCTTGCATGTCATAAATTGAGTAAGATCAAACGGGACGAGGGAATTTGTTTTAGGGACCTCGAAGTTTTAATCTTACCTTGTAAGCAAAACAAATTTGGAGAATTTTTGAGTACCCAAATGGTTTGTTAGCGCAAATTTTTAAAGCAAAATACTTGCCAACAAGGTCAGTTCTTGAAGGAAAATTTGGGGCTTCCCCGTCTTTTTCATAGCGTTGCATGTTTGAGGCGTTGGAGGTGGTTAAGACAGGGTTGAGATGGGTGTAGGCAATAGGGATAAGATCAAAGTTTGGAGTGATGCTTGAATCTCACATCCGATTTTATTTCGTATCGTTACGCCGCAGATTGATGCGATAAGGGATATTAGGGTCTCGGCCCTTAATGATGAGGAGACGACGGGTGGAATATTGGATTAATTCGCCATTTTTTTCGGGAGGAGGATGTGGCTGGTATTTTATGTATTCCATTAGGGGGTGGAGCTCACAAGGATAAGCTTGTTTGACACTACACTAGCTCCGATTTTTTCACAGTAAAGAGTGCTTACCATCTTATTCTTTCATGGGGTTTGTGTAGAAAGGGTCTGAATATTAAGGCAAGCTCAAGTACATGTAGAGAGTGGAATTTTATTTGGAAGTAAAAGTAACCAACTAAATTAAATCTTTTTGATTTGCGACTTATTCATAATATCGTTCCAACTCGAGTTTCTTTGGCATGAAGGCATATTACGTGTGACACAGACTGCCCGGTTTGCATGGGGGGTAACGAGGATTACCGCCATACCATTATGACGTGTCACGTAGCACGGTAAGTGTGGGCTTTACTTTTTATTCCTATGTCGGTTTGATGATACGTAATGAGCATGGGGAGTCATGGATGCGAAGAATTTTTAAAGATCATGGAGTTGCTGATTTTAATTTAATGGTGACAACATGCTGGGCGTTATGGTCGAATAGGAATCGAATCGTGGCGGGTGAGAAAGCCTCACAACTGAATGAGATTGTGGAATTCGTGAGGGGTCAAATGGAGCTCTGGAGAACATGTAGGAGGGCGTCAGATCTAGATATTCAGAGCTACGCAAGGAAATATCTTTCTTCTTGATCCGTTGTTCAGAATTCGTTTTGACGGCACTATATTCGAGGAGGATGGGGAGACTGGGATTGGGGTATTTGTGAGTGACTCGGAGGGGAACGAGGTGATCAACATTCAAAGGCGCATCATTGGAAATCGGGGAGCCCGGAAAGGAGAGACGTTTGCTGCATTAATCGCTACACAATATGCGGCGCAAGCGGCATGGGATAACGTAGTCTTTGAGGGGGATTGTTTGAACGTTATTCACAACATTTTATTCCCAAAGGCTACGAATAGAGATCAGGAGAATATTATTAGTGACATTCGGGTGTTTGCGAGACGAGGCTACAGTGGATATTTAGATGGATGGCACGGTTGATCAAAAAAAAAAAGATGAATGGCACGCTATGGAAATAAAGAAGCTCATCACATTGCGAAAATGGCGAAACGAATTCCGGATGATTAATTCTGCTATGTGTTTTGCTATGTTTTGTTGCTCCTTTTTGCTAGTTTGTGGCTGCTATGTAATGGGACTCTGGTTCTGCCTTTTGGCTGAGTTTGAATGAGTTATGATATGTTTCTAAAAAATAAAAAGTACTTTTTCTTTGTGTTTTAAAATTGTGATGTAACATTTTATCCCATAAAAGGTAACACGAGTATTCACTATGTCGACAATATTAATTGTCATATAATTTCCTAAACACAAACAATTATTCTTGTATAATTCGGTTTGAGGTCGGTTTTGTTCCAAAGGAAGAAAAAAAAATGTGTACAAAGCTTTTCTAATTCCACTTTTCAGCAGCATAGAACATCGTCGACAAAAGTGAGAGGAACACGCTTTTATTCTTTTAAAAGAAAACCACAAATCACCTCAACAATATCTTGAGGTGAATTAATGTATCACAAAATTATATTTTTAGAAGTATAAAATGAGCAAAACACTTTTCATACGCGTATTATGGCTTTTGTCGAACCGACCACGAGAACAACTACTCGTAATAAATTATGGCTTTTGTCGAACCGACCACGAGAACAACTACTCGTAATAAATTAATTTTAACTTAATTATAATACCTTCTATAATAGATTATACTCAAGTGGTGTTTTCAAACTCTTAAAAAAGTTGGGTATATACTTTTAACTTTTACTTAAAATTCTAAAATTCTACTTTATAAAAGTCTGCATAGTGCAGACTGGGAGTGTCTGGTGTGCTATTCAGGACACAACTCTCCCCTCTCACATAGAGGGGGAAAGGGAGGCCCCTTCTATGTGAGAGGAGAGCCCCCTCTATGTGAGAGGAGAGAGTTGTGCTCCGAAGAGACATCAGACAAATCCGTGCAAAGCTCCTTAAGACAGCAATTTGACACGTAAAAAAATTTTAAGCAGCCCAAATAACATTGTAGTCCAACTGTTATCCCACCATTATCAACTTAAAAATTGCAGCAAATTAATTTGTTTTTCCAAGTAAATAATTTCATTGTAGCTAGAGCTTGGAAATTCTCATAGACGAAATTTCGAATTTTCAACAAGTAATTTCATTGTTTTTTGACAAAGCAGTGGGCAATGATTGATCTCGCAATGAACAAAACGATTTATTCATATTTTGTTTAAAGTTACACAATTAATTATTTTCGCGAATTTTCAACCGTTTCAAACGAGAGTCATCTTGTTACTCAGATCAGGACCTAGCACAAACCAATCTCTGCCCATTTGTACAAATTATTGTGTTACACACGTTTTGCTGAACTGCCATCGCAGTGAACTCTCTCAATACATGAAAGAGTTTATACGCGGCTTAAATTTCAAGTTTTCGACAACAAAATCTTGTGAGAAAAAAATAAAACTGAGATAATAAAATAATTAAGAGATTAAGAGGAGGACTGATTGTAGTCCAATATCATTGAAACGCAGCTCCATTGACCTGGAGAAGGCTTAAGCAGAGAGGACACGCTTGCTTTACGCACAAATAAAATCCCCAAAACCATCAAAGTGTAAAAGGTTTTCGAGAAGAACTATGTGCGAATCAAAATAAGTACAACAAAATTTTAAAAGAGACATTCATAACGATAACGGAAAATATGAAGGGAAAATGCGACAAGAATTAAGGCTGCGAAAAAACCCTAATTTTGTTGTACATTGAAAGAGGGAGTGGTGTGATACTTTATTTATAGAGATAGATAAACAAAAGGCCCAATGGGCTATTTCCCACAACAAAAACGATGTGAAGGCGCCGACCGTTTGTGCTGTGTCTTCGACGGGTTATTATTTTATTCTTAGGCCTAGTTTGTTTCCTGGAAAATTGTGGAAAATGAACAAAAAATAAGGAAAAGAGGGAAAACAAATTCGTTAGGAAAAATAAAATATATTTCTTTTTTTTTCTTGTGTTTGGCTCATAATGAATTTTTATGGAAAATCTTAAGTCTTTTTGTATTTCTTATAATCTAACAGTTTAAAATTCATAATTATACTTTATACTTTGAAATATGCATTAAAAACAAACAAAAAAAGAAGTTATATTAATTTTGTTAATATTTTTATTTTTGAAGTTCTCCTTGAAACTACTTTATGTAAAATATCAAAATAAAATTAAGATACTTACTCACCTTGTGTAGAGGAAGAAGATTGATATGTATAATTAACAAGATACAATTTCGTTTATATAGAGACTGACAAAAGAAAATTTTGTTTAAATTGGTGGGAAAACAAAACTTTTTAAATTTTTAGAAGAGATTGGGGAATTTTGATGAAATTTTTCCACTTTTTTTGTAGGAAGTGAGACAAAAATTTTAAATGGGAGATAAGATTTCACACGCCGATTTTCCTCTCATTTCCAAAATTTTCCCTTATTTTTCTCTCTTTTCCAAGATTTCAATTCTTTTTCAGGAAAATCTTAAATTACCAAACAGTAGGAAATTTCCGGAGAAACAACTAGGCCTTAAGATAATAAGAAGAATGTGGTAATATATTCAGTAACTACATAACAGCAATTTTATGTTTTATCATTCAAGTTGTAAAAAGTTGAAGGTAAAAAGTAAAAACTAACAACATTTGCTTGTTAGAGATGTCATCTCTATATAACTAATTTATATAGGAACTTTTCTTGTTTATCCAATAAATCACAAAAATAGAGAATGAGTTTAAGGTATCTCCAAATCTAATGTAGGCGAAAATTGGGCTTACCACAACAGAATGCGGTGCTTTTGCTATAAACTATTTTATACGTAACATCAGTTTATCTGTATTACATGATTCTTCTCTATTTAACTTATGCAAGAGGTTGAAAACAACTCAGCGTAATAGCAACCCGTGAATAGTAAAAAGTAAAAACATGCAAATGTGGTCGTAAAATTAAAAAGTGATATATTACAGTGTTTTACACAAGTGAACTACATCAATCACCACGAGCCAACAACATATGAAATATCAACACAAGTTGCTACTTGCTACTGATACATAAATTTGCAGGAGTCAACCCAACCGACTGTCATCCATATTATGGGAACAAATGCTCCCTTCCCAATCTCCCATCAGTAGTTTCTTATCCCCTGGCGAGCAACCACTAAAATCAAGATGACTACTTTGACTGGAATGAGTATAACAACACAAAAGTTTGAACTTTGACGACAATCTATTTCTGGGGTACCAAACTTGAATTTCCTCAGTGTTACTCTTAAGCAAATGCTTGTTAAGAAAACTTATGTGCCAGTAATACTACCAATTGAGCCCAGGCAAGAATTTACCAAGTAAAGAAAATACATTAAAAACACTAAAACGAATCTTTTATGCCGAGATTACATAACTTGGCACAAAAGAGAAGTTTCAACTTCAAGTCAAGGACTCCAGTATTACATAAATAAGCGACTATAAACCACATAGCAACGATGTCAACAAAAAAAAAAAAAAACACATAGCAACCATTTTTTGCTTTTTCCAGAATACGTTCCAGCACATGCACAAGCACAAATAGTACCATAAGGTAGTCTCTTACATGGGCCAGAAAACTTAGCAAACGAAAGATTGCCCCAGCTAAAACTTCACATCTAAGTAGCAAATGACTTAATAATGGACATTTAAATGCTTGAACCCCTTCAATGTTACAGAGAACACACATTAATGACACAGAACTGAACGACGTTATATCTGCTTTCCCAAATCAATCATAGCTAGCATTCAAGAATTTCAGCAGTTCATTTCTATTGTTTTCTGCCAACTTGTCCTCCTTAGTCTTGTCAAGCTTCAATAATATCTACAAGGAAGAAAAAGAAAATTCATACCCATGTCAATGTAAAGAGTAGAAAGGAGAACTGATATCTCCTTCAACGGCTGCATGATTGGTATTAAAAGTTACACCAGCAAACAGTTCATTGATGTCAACCTTCTTAGGACAATAACTTAGCTCACAACTATATACTTCTAATTTATTTGGGACCAAGTCAGCGGCAAGTTTTCTATGCCACGTTTCTGATATGTACAATGAAAGAAGTCAGCAAAACACTCCAGTAAGGTACATATTCAAATTACATTTAGGACAAGAAAATTGCCATGGATTGGGAACCTAGTGACCACAAAGTGAAAAAAATCCTATCGCGGACTGAGTAAGCGTCCATTCGTAATGGTAATATTGCTTATGTACAAAAATACTTCAGAAAGTAAAACAGTAAACCGTCCCATTTTGCAAGTCATGCTCACTTACCGATTATTTTCACTCAATGATTGAAGTCTAACTGGAAATCTCCTTCAGAGCATCAATGACATATACTACACCAGTATAGAGAAATTAAAATCTTATAGTTCATGTTATGGTTTTTGGGGTAGGTGGGCGGCAACAAAGTTAAGGTTCTGACAATGAACCAAAAAGAGAGCACAAATAAGTTAGGAATCAAAATGGTGGAAAATTGACTTTACAGGTGCTTTTACAAGAATATGCCTGTTTAAAGATGTTCAAAGAACCATGAATACCGTTTTACAGCATCACAAGTGAAATATTTGTGACTCTTCTAAATAAATAAGAAGGCTTACTTTGACTCACTGTCTAATAAAGAGAGAGAGAGAGAGAGAGAGAGAGAGTTGGAAGAAGGAAAAAAGTATCACCTTCTTCCCGGACACAGCACTGCGCCGAACACCATCATCTTTGTCCTTTCCTAGGAACTGTACAACGAACCCAAAATACATTGGCATTTAGCAAAACAAATCTCTATATTCCCATAAACTGTACATTTTTTCTTTTCCTTTAACTTCAGGTGTGTATTTTCCCGAGGGAAATTTAGTAGCATTTACCTTTGAAAGCTGTACAGGACCACTCTTCTCATCTTGCTGCTTCTGAATATGGCTCACAGCAGGAAAACAACCAATGAAGAAACACCAGGCAAAAACCAATCAAGAGCCCAGTCATCATGTCACAGACCCCAGCTCCAATGTTAAAGAGCCACCCAACGGAAAAGAGAACTATCAGGATCTCATAATGTAGAATGATTTGCAAAAATAAAATAAAATAATGTAAACCCATTTACAGTAAGAGTACAGTTAACTTCTTCAATTAAAAACAATTCACTGGCCCTAACAAGTCAGACAAATATTGTGCTTCGGTAAAATTTTCCCTCACAATGAACAGTTCACTGAAGAAAGAGAAGTTAAGCTAGAAAGAGAAAATGATAGTCTACCTCTTTAGATTTATGCTTATGCCGTCTATGCCGGTGACTTTTCCCCTTCTCTTTATCTTTGCTCTGAATGCAACCAACCAGCTAATCAGTAATAATACAGGATAACAATAAACATCGAACAAGTTTGCCTTTAAATCCCAACCTTCGTGGATCGATCTTTCTGTTTGTGCCTCTTTGACCGGTGTTGCTTTTCACTGTCAGAAGAACTGAAACCCATAACAAAGAACATCATTACACAAAGTAGACGAGTAAATAATACATCACTTATACCTTAAAGTTACTTATGTAAGACACCTTGATGAGCAAGTCAAAGTTCAATAGCAGTTTTTTGGAAGCAGTATAACAAAAGCAGATTACCTTATGGAACTTCATAATTAACAGATATAGATAGACAATTTTGACCATATTTTTGGTTGATATTCCAATTCTTGCCTAAAAGCAGATGGAACTTCATATAAAATCCATTCATGACCAGTGAGATCTAGCATCTCACAAAGTTTTTATGTATTAATTACCATCTTTTCCAATCAGCAATATTTGCCTGATAATGATCATAACCTGATCTCCAACTAACCACAAATTTGATGGGGATCAAAATGTTCTGGTAGCATGTTCCTAATTCATCTTTACACAGATATCCACTCGACACCATACAAGTTTCATGGTCCAACCATGGCTTGCTGCTTGCTCCTCTTTAATTCAGATGTTCAAGAAAAAGTATTTGCCTTCACTTACATTATTTTAAAAAAGAAAAAAGAAATAAAAAAGCCTTACCACCTACAAACACCACTCCTCTAGCCCATATCTGGAGTACTGACCTACTTCCAAAACATCGTACATGCACTTTTGTTCATTTTATAGACTTTTCAGATTGCTGTAAATGCGGTGTAGGTATCAGGAAAAACATCTTAGAACCCGCCAAACAAACTCACTATAAAGTAGATAGAAGATTGTCACACTCATTTCTCACAAATTGTCCTATTAAAATCTTTCATCGCCTTTCAGCCCACCTTTGTTTGGATCCCTGAGTTATTTATTGAATGCTTTATAATTATAAAACTTCACACCACTGTATAATAAATAATAAATAAAGAAAAATGTTAGAGATATCATAGCGTAAACAACAGCTCAAGCTTCCAAAATTCAGCACGTAATGCAGGGATACCAACACTTTGCAAATGGTCAGACGTCGTACCAAACCTCTTACAGTGTTGGAACATATCAACCCATACAAGCTTGGATCTTGATAAGTTACAATAAAGCTTGTACAAGCTGGATAGTTTACGAATTAGACTAAGCTCAAACACAAATTTAATTAGCTCGACAATCAACTTCAAGCAATCTCAAAGAACACGCCATTCGACACCATTCTACTCGTTTACAACTTCTAAAGAAACACTAAGCAAAGAAATACTATGTTGCCTAATAAAATGAATACGACATTGTCTTAAAAATCAATACTGACTGATTCAAATTCCAGGTACCAAAATATTTACCTAACCCTAGAATACAAGCACAAGTATGAAATCAATCTAAGATTCAAAAAAAAAACAACAAAGATCGATACGAAAGATATGTATCTATATATGTATGATGACCTGTAATCTTCCGAGGAAGAGGAAGAGGAGTAGCTTTCGTAGGAAGAGGAAGAATCGTGTCTACGACGTCGTTTGCTGTGCGACTTGCTTTTTGAACGGACCTTAAGAGAGTCCTTGTCTGACCTATGCCGGTGATGGGACCGGCGGCGCCGACCTGCGTCCGACGACGTCGTAGGGGACGGCGGCGATGAGGGTGCCATCTAATGTCAATTTGCGGAATATTTCTAAACCAAGTCTAAAGGCAACATTTAGACTCTATTTATAAATGCGGAATACGGCGCCGTATTAGCCACCATTGAAATAAATCACTATATAAAAACTAAAAAGAAATGTATTTTCCCCTCATATGCAAAAGTTACTCTCACGTAAAGGTAGTTGTTATATCAAAATTGTGTTTTTCATATTTGTCCATCCCCTGCTTATATTAAAGAAAAAAAATATTAAAATTGTGTCATTTAATCCCACTAGAAATTTGACACACGCGAGGACCACGTGCAAATTATTAATTTGAAATTTTAAATATAAGTGAACATGTGTGGGAATTCCTATTTTTTAGGATGTACACTTGTGCAAAGTAAGTGTAAAATGACATTATAAACCATGTTATTCTTTTATTTGAGGAGGGAGAAATGAGGGTATTTTAGGAAACACAAAATTTGATATCCCAACTACCTTTTTGTGAGTGAGAGAGTTTTGCTTTTAATATAGCAATAGACAATATATTTCTTAACTTTTGAAATTTAAACTCGGAATCCCCCACGATCTTAGAATTTTTTTAATATAATTTTCATAATTAAATAAAGAAAAAGAGAGCCAAATTCGATTAAATCAAATTCAAACTCAGTTGTATCAAAAAAAAAAATCAAACTCAGTTCTCCACTTATTTCGATTTTAATGTTCAAATTAATTGACTCTCTTTCTTTTGAAAATACTTTGTATTTATCTTCTCTTATCCAAAATTTGAAATCAGAACAACTCACACGCTTTTCAGTTTTCACTGCGAAAATCCTCCAATGCGTTGGTAGTTTTTTTTCTTTTTTGTTTTTATATGCATAATTGGAAATTACATATATGTGTGCTGATTTTTATTTAATCTTTGTGAATTGATATCTTCGTGCAGGTTGCTGATTGCTCAAATTAAAGTTGCCTAATTGTGTGGAAATTTTTGCTTCATTGTTATCTCCTCTTACATTATTTAGATGGATGTCATGTGGACACAATTTAAAATTCTTTAATTCTATGTTTGCCTCCCCTTTGTTTTTTTGGTTATTATCCCTAAATTATAATAGAAACTAGGATCACATAATTTATTCATTATTCAAATGTTTCTCTCGTCATTATGATTTTAATTTCATATTAAAGAGACAGTTAAATTACATTATGTGCCACAAGTTATTAAAAATAAATTCTGGCCAAGTCTACGTACCAAAAAATATTTTTTAATTTCAATGTACAGTAATTAGTATTATATAATCATCTTAATGTATGTGGAATATTAGATTTGAAATAGATATACAAGGTATAACTTGCAATACTTTTTTTCTGTGAAATACCATTTTTCAAGAAAAAAAATGTAGATGTGATTAAAATTATACTCCAGCTATAATTTTTTTATATATATATATATATAATTATCACTTAATTATAATTGTTGACTTTTAAAAAAAATAAACAAACATGGTATTAAGGAATTTGAAGTTGTATCCACATGTCATTCATCCAAATGATGTAGGAGGAGATGTAGCACAATTTTGTAGGAGATGATCCAAAGCCCACTGTTAGAGCTACTAACAAAAGGAATGTTTAGGAGATTAGGTGAAGGAATACTTTATGATAATAATTATCTGCATTTAGTATTATGCATGCAAGTGTAGAGACTAACAAAGTAAAAATTTATATTTCAATCCGTTTTGTTTGTTTCCACGTAATCGATTTCGTTTATTTCACGAATCTCATGTATTTTTCTAGCCATTTTATCAATAAGTTTCAATTACCTAATGCCGCATGCGGTCTCCGCGTGTGCCCGGAAGCTAGTAACCAATTAAATTTTATGTAAAAAGATGTATCCTTTAGCGGTTTAACTTAGAAAATTTTAACGTTTTGGTCCTATAACTTGATTTTTTTTATTTTAGTGCAATAACTTGGCATACCTCGATTTTGGTCACTCAACTTGATACATTAACGCGATTTTGGTCCCATGGCCACTCATCCGCTCAATTTCGCCGTGAAAATCATACGTGGCAACCGTTGACCACCCACTAACCTATTTTGACCCCACATGTACACATGGCACCCATGTGAAATTTATTTTTTTAAAAAAACAAATAATAAACTAAAGAAGAAGACTAACTATTATTTTCCCTTTCATTATGATATTCTATAATTACTCAATATAAGAAAATTAAAGATAAATATTAATTTATTTTTTAAATAATGCTGATTATCTATTTTGTTTTGTTTTTTGATAATGTTGATTTTATATTCCTCAAAAGATGTTAACATTTTATTTGAACAATTCCCATATAAATAATTAATTAATCCATTCTTAGATTTTTACCAAAAAATAATCATTCTTACATGTTCATATAGCAAATAATTTAAAATTTAATAATATTAATTTGTAATTTAAAAGGAAAAAAATCATCTTCTTCTACAACACACCCCCACCCTACCCGCTGCTCTCTCCTCTCCATCGTCGTCGCCCCTCCCGCTGCTCTCTCCTCTCCATCGTTGTCGCCCCTCCCGCTGCTCTCTCCTCTCCATCATCGTCGCCCCTCCCGCTGCTCTCTCATCTATCTACCATCGTCACCGCCTCCGCTCCACTATCACACACTCGAAGCCCCACCATCATCGTCATCCCTAAGAAAATCGATCTTTCACCGTCATCGTTTCACCATTGAGAGCGACCGATCAACACAAATCGGTCGAATAAGGTGGGATTTGGAGATTAATTTTGGTTGGAAAATATGGGATTTGGAGATGGTTTGCTTAGATGATGGGGGGAGGGGGTAACGCAATGAACCTTTTTTAAGCTTATTTAGTTATTGAGAAATAAATTATTTATATTAAAATTGTATAATGAGTTTTTTACAATTTAGCTAGTATATGATTGTAGCGTTAAAAATTCTAAGTCTTTAAAATAAAAGACAAGAAAAGTTAAGTACAAATAAAATTTATTTATTCAAATGAATATGGGGTTACAATCTCTAGTAATCCTCTGATTCTTTTCTAATAATGAAACTTGGTTGACTTGACGGTGGAATTGACTTTGATCGCTTCCACGTGGTTTAAGTTGAACGTTAATCCAAGGGCTTTTGAGCATGATCTTGAATTAACAATTTGACTTGATCTTCGCGACGAACAATTTGATCTTCGTCTTGACTTGTTGAACTTGTTGAACGTCAATCTTCTTTAGAAAAATTTTGATCTTCAAAAATACTTGGATGCTTGACAAACGTTGATGCGAGGGCTTGACAGCTTGATCCCGGATCGAACGGAAATTTGATTTGGAATTTGTTTTGAAGGTTGATGAAGAACTATATGATATTCGTCTTCAGTTCTTCAAATATGTGGACTTTGATCCTCTTTGAAAGGGACTTGAATCTTCAAAAATGGTTTTTCGAGGGTCTTGTGACTTGATCTCGAATCAAACGGACTTTTGACTTGAAGATTGTTGAAGAATGATATGAACTTGATTTGGATTTGTTGAATTTGTTGAAGCTCGATCTTCCTCGGCAGAAGTGCGATCTTCAAAAACGGTTATTTGATGGACTTGGAGCTTGACACCGGATCAAATGGAGGTTTTCGCGAAGAACGCCATGAATCTTGCGAAAAATGCCTTGAAGATTGGTGGACTTGATGGAGAGAAAAACCTTGAGCTTTTCCTTCTTCAAACTTGTGAATATTTGTCTGTCTTTTTCTTTATGAGAGGACCCCTATTTATAGTTGTAAAAACCTAGAGCTCCTTGCTTGTGATTGGTCGGTTTTATTTTTAAGATAAGCATGGATTTAATTTGGCTTGCTTATCAAGAAACACATCCTATTTCCACATGGCTTCACATCATTGGTTGGAATACTCCATCTTTTCCACATGGCCTTGTTTGATTGGTTGCATCACATCATCATTTTTCCACGTGTTGTTATTTGATTGGTTGCAATTCTCCATCTTTTCCATGTGGCTTTATTTGACTAGCCAATCAAATAAGTATTAGAAAATCAATTAATTAACCTATTAATAATTAGAATTTAATTTAGTAAAATTCCAAATTAAAAATAGAAATAATCAATTTAATTTCTAAAAAATTAATTTGACACTTGTCAATATTTAATTGGAGTAGACAAAATTTATTTGTCTACAAATGCTCCCTTGCGACTTGTCACGAATAGCATTGTAAAAATGCGTCTTGAAGTGAATATGTCGCAACATATTTATTTTCGGGCTATCAATGAGATTAATAGAAGATTGTACTTCCCTTTAAAAAAAATCAAACTTTGGAGGGCCTCCATGTCAATTTCCTTTAAGGACCACAATGCAATTTGTCCACAAACCTCTTTTCCACACACTTGATTGTTCTTTTTTTTTTTTAACTTAATTTCTCCTACAAATTAAGAATTCCAATCCCACTATAACTATAAGACTCGTAGTTTCAATAGGATTGAGACTTCCCATTGGCAATTCTATATAAGATACGAAGAACACCCTCTTTTCTTCATCTTCAATTCTCTTCGTTCTTTTTTTGTTCTTTTCCTCCAAATTCGGTTTTCGGCGACGAAGCAAGTAGCACATTGGCGAGATTCCGACGGATAAGGATTTTGCCACATATTTCCTCGACGGTGCGACGAACAAACAAAGAGAAGCTTCTTTTTTTTCTTTCTTCTTTTCCGTTGAATATTATGCATGCTTATAACATATGCAAGAATTTAATTGTGTCAATCCTTTTTTCCTTGCGCAGCGCAACCATTCGGAGAAGACAATCAACTTACGGGCACAAGAGCCGACGAACGAGACATCTTTTTCTTCTTCGTAGGGTAGGTGAATCAAATTTTTTTTCTTTTTCTTTTGCTCGCAGCCGCTGCTGAAGTTTTTTTTTTTTTTTTTTGCATTCGCAGCCGCTGTAGCAATTTTTATTTTTTATTTTTTTGGTTATTTGCTCTATTCTCCTCCGTCAATTGCTAACTTGTCTTTCTAACTCTTTTCTTTCTTTATGTTGACAGTTCAAGCACAATGGTGAAATTCGGCCACGCCTATAATTCGAAGGGAATTGAGACTCTAACCATCGCCGGCGATGAAAACCAATCGACCCAACGGGACACAATATTGGAAGTCGGCACCCCTCTTGCCGGAATTTTCACGAGTCGATGGCCCAATTTGATTAACACCATTGAACTTAAAGACTGGCCCGAAGAGTTTCCCAAGTCCTCCAATCGATCTCTACCGTCGTTCGTGCTCTGGTCTCCTCACCACCGAATATCAAACGATGATCTTCCTTTTGATACCTTGGGGCGACGCACTGCCAAAGGAGATGCTACAAAAAGAAGGCTTTCTCAATTGGTGCAAGAGCAAACGACTTCCACAAAGATACATGGCAACCCTTGCGTTCATATTCACAGAAATTATAACTCGGAGATCATGAAATCTTTATGCGTGCAACAATATTTGACAAATTCCGGATCTCTTGCAAGGAGAGGAGGAGCACACTCAAACCTTAATCTAGCAACATCATTGGTGAGCTTGAAGGAGGAGACATTTTTTCACGACTCGGCCTTGAAGGAGACATTATCCTCAAGCCTTGGCTTCAAAAGGCATCCGGAAATAAGAGACTTGCTTTTGAGACTTGGCGTCAATGACATTCAACATGAGTAGACTTTCTTTCGAGACTTGGCGTCAAGGACATTCAACAGGAGTGGACTTGTCTTCAAGACTTGGCATCAAAGACATTCTGCAGGAGTAGACTTGTTCTCAAGACTTGGCGTCAAAAACATTCAGCAGGAGTGGACTTGTTCTCAAGACTTGGCATCAATGACATCTTGGCAAGAGTAGACACTGTTGACCCTACATCAAATACCGCTTGAACGAGGATACATCCTTTTCACGACTTGGCCTCAAAAACACCTTGAAGGAGCGCATTGTCTTCACGACTCGGCATCAAAAGACGGCTTCAATGGCGAGACTTGGCTTCAAACACATGGATACATCCTTTTCACGACTCGGCATTCATGCATTCTTCCCATTAAAGATATTGGCTTCATTCGTCAAAGAAACATTCAAGATGACTAACCTTTTGAAGAACTTTGCAAATCCTCTGTGTTGGGTAAAGCGGAATGACGTACTTGTTGCACTCCACCCTGAATTTTCAAAGAACCTTGCCGAACGAGAGTGGTCAAATGGCATACTTGTCAAACTACGTTCCATCTTCTTAAAGGACTTCTCTAGTTAAACATGCAAGGCATATTCTTTTCATGATTGGAATGGTAGTTTGGAGGTATCGACTTTGATCTAACAACACAAAAGTGTCTAGTCAATGATCAAGTGAGCTTGGAGCACGATTGCAGCTATCCTCTTGGAGCGAAGTGTATCCTCTTGGAGCGAAGTGTTTGAAGATTGGAATCAAGGCACATAGTAAAACATCCGATTGAAGTTTGCAGTGTCAACTTAAGAATCACCCAAAAGCTTGGAGCCTGACTTCAAGGTCAACATTCAAAGCATTGGCGTCCTTTATCTTCTACTTGACGAAAGCTTTACTCGTCTTATCTGCACATCATACCTCAAGGAGTTTCATGTAACATCTTCAACTCAAGATAACTTGGTGAAAGGATATGACTGAACTCAGAATTTATGAGCTGCCTACATACCCAATAAAGGAATCAAGTCACAACGTAGTTCAAAGTACATCAAATTTCATCTAGAGATGGTGCAATATATACTCATGCAAACCAGGAGTACCGTGCAGTTTAGACTCGTGCGTCATGGAGCAATTGACTTGAAGACTTGGACACTTGAAGAACATGCATACCTTTTTGCTCATGCCTAGGAGGACTTGAAGACTTGAAGGATTTGCAGACTCTCGACGTGTCTAGAAGACTTGCGCATTTGGTTTGAAGACTTGAAGAATTTGTAGACCTTTTGGCTCGTGTCTATGAGACTTGAAGACTTGGATTATTGCTTTGAAGACTTGGACTTGAAGAACTTGCAGACCTTTTGACTCGTTCTAGGAGACTTGAAAACTTGGATATTTGCTTTGAAGACTTGGCTTTGAAGAACTTGCAGACCTTTTGGCTCGTGTCTAGGAGACTTGAAGACTTGAATGTTTACTTTAAGTTCACATATGCAAACAGTTTATACTCGTGTTAAGGAGAATGTTGATAGTTTATACTCTTATCAAGGAGTACATGATTTGACACTTAATTTGAAGATTTTAGATAGTTTAAGCTCGTATCAAGGAGCATATTGGCTGTAATAAAATTTGACGTCGCGCCCTCTTCATCCTCGTCGTCGTTTGTATCATCACCTTCAATATCATGGACATGAGTTGAGCTTTCTTCTTTAGTAGAGTTCATGCTTGTTTCAATATCATGCGCGCGCGTCGCCAACTCTTCGAAGGTTCTTGGTTTGATTCCTTGGAGTATGTAGGAGAGACCCTAATTCATCCCTTGAATGCAAATCTCTATGGTTGAAGTTTCAGACAGTTTCTCTTTGCAACTTAAGGACAGATTTCTCCATCTATTGACGTACTCAATCACTGGCTCATCTTCTTGTTGTTGAGAATTGGCAAGTTCAATCATGCTTACAGTACGCCGAGTGCTATAAAAACGATTGAAGAACGCACTTTGTAGATGTTTCCAGATGTCAATGGAGTTTGGTTCAAGATTATAATAACTTTAAATCTTTATAATAACTTTAAATTATAAATATATTATAAATGAATTTTAATATATAATTCTAATTTTAAAACTTAATCTAAATAACTAATAATTTTTTTCAAAATAAAAAGAAAAAAATAACCCCCCTCTCCACCCCCTAACAGCACCTGCCACCATCTCCACCGACCACCACCACCCTCGCCGTCATCACTATCAACCACACACCCCAAACCCGCCACCATCTCCACCGACCACCACCACCCTCGCCGCCATCACTATCAACCACACCCCCAAACCTGCAACCATCTTCCTCTCCACTGACCACCACCACCCCCAAACAGCACCACACCCTCCACCTTCAAGAACACGATGAATAGTTAGAGGGCAAAACGATGAATAGACCGAAGAAGAAGAAGCGAAAAAGGGTGGAAATGGGGTGGCGAGATATGTCCGATGCTCCGGCGGATGAGGGATTGTCGTCGGAGATGACGCAATCGGCGCAAAACGACGCAACATCGGCCTGAGCTTTGACATTGTCGAGTTGGTTGAAGATTAGGAGGATTATTGAGTAGTAATGGTGTTTGGTGAACGGATCCGATCGGATTGGTGGTGGTGGTGGGGTTGGGAGGCGGGGGTGAAAGAAGGGGGGGGGGGTGTTGACTGTTGAGGAAGATGACAATTATTTTTATTTTATTAGATTTATTTATTTTTCTTTTTTTATTAAAAGTTATTAGTTAATTTATATAATAATTAATAATTAGTATTGTTTTGGGCTTAATTTTTGGTTTTTGGTTTTCTTGTTTTTTTTTTAGATTTTAGATATTAAAACTTATTTTTTAAAAAATATTTTAAGTTTTAAAATTTATATAATAAAGTTAAATTTATGTTTATTTATACAATTTTTTAGTGTTTAGTTAAATTTTTCTTTTTAATTCAAAAAAAATAATGATGTGGCGTCCGACTGGCGTCCCAGTCAGACGCCACGTCAGTCAAAAACAGCCCTGGGCTTCTTTTGAGCCCGTCGGACATATTTTATAAAAAAAAAAGAGTTAGCTGGCATTTTCTAAGCCCGTAAAATTATAGGGCAAAACCTAAAATTTAAATAAAATAGAGGGCAAAAAAATATTTTGCCCTTTTTATATATATATATATTATTATTATATATTGGGGTGCAAAGTGCAATTTATTTTGGGGTGCAAATACAATATTTGAAATTACAAGAGTTTATGTAAAAAACGTGTTTTGGCTGAAAAATATGACGTGGCATTGACAACTTGTTGACTGTACCGCCACGTAGGCAATTTTGGCCCAAATAAGTGTCGAAAGCATTTTTAAAAGTTTATTTTAAACATATAGGATATTTTGGCAAAGTCCGTAAAAAAATAAACATTTTAACTTTTTTAAAAAAGTTAGCAGACATTTTTAATATTTCGTCTTTTCTTTTCTCAACACTTAGCTTAAACTTAAATTACAATCAAACTCAACGAATTGCGTGCATAACCTATATCCAAAATTTAAGATAAAGTCTCCGTTTGTACGTTTCTACAATAAATAAATAGACAATTGACATGCATGCATACATAATCAACAAAATCTTGTATAGATCCTTATGGCAACTCGAGTTTTTCATGCTAACGCATCATCACACTTCTCATCGGGAGTCTTCAAAAACCACTTTTGAAGGTGTGCTTTAGTTTTCAACACCTACAAAAAAGAAACGATGACATTTTATGGAAACCCGCGTTGTTAAACCATATAAAACACACACACAAAGTGGCACAATCAACACGTTGTTCCATTTCTTGTGAGCATTGCTAATTCAAATCTGATGACTTGCCACACAGATTTCTAAAAATAAAAAACTTGCTTAATCTTTTCAGAAAATGAGGATAATAATACAGTACCTGTTCGTCCCAGTTTGTTCTCCAAGTAATAAAGCCCAACGCAAATATCTCAGGGACGATTCCAAATGTCAATCCAATCCACAGACCCTGTACGTACAACAAGTAGCATGTGTATTCAAATTCTTGAAAATACGCAATATTAGTTTATAAATATTTATATATTCAAGGTCTCTAGTCGACTTTCAATCAATATTAATTTCTTATGTCGACTTAATGTATATGCAAGTATTAATTTCCCAAAGTTTGCATGTCACTCAGTTGGAGACGGGCCATGTATGCCAGTACAACTCCAAGCGGTAACCATATCAATTTTTAGAGTACAACATTTTTTTAGGTAGAACAGGTTTACAGTCGACTCATTGACAATGACTTCTCAGATTAGAAATTCGTGACCACCATATATGAAGTATTTTTGAGAGTTTGCGTGTTACCGTCGCTTGGAGAGGGGTTGCGAATACAAGTAAAACTCCAACTGGTAATCCGATCAAATAGAAGCAAACAAAGTTGACGACGGCTGCTACCATTTGCAAGCCTGCTCCAATGGCAATGCCTGAAATCACCAAAATGAAGAAAAGGAAATTGCCTCAGAAGCAAAGTCTCACATTGTGGATAAACTGAAAGTACAAGTAAAAAAAGTAACCTGAGAACACAGGATATATGCTGCAGAGCAAAACCGACAATGCAAGTAGAAAAGAGAGATCTGACACTGTCTGTGCCACTTCATCGTCGTTGGTAAATAAGTATCCCAGATTTTTACCAAAAGCTAAGCAAAGAGCACTAAATACCAGCCCTATGATCAAAGAAGTCGTGAGCACAACTTTGATTGAAAATCTCACAGCTTTAGCGTCTCCTCTCCCAAGCTCGTTTGCAACACGCACACTGTGTGTCATATTAAAGAAGATGAATAAATCCGTCAAGAAAATTAATGCAGCTACTGGTTGATTAAAAGATACGATGAATTTGTCGATTGAGTGCTTACCATGCCGCACCTAGCAAGCCAAAGATTATATTCATTACCCATACGGTGATGTTGAGGCTGCACACAAACTTAAAGTTCAGATATCATCATATCCATTCGAGCCGCATAAAATGGACAATTATGTAAATGACACCTTACCAAATTGAGAAGGCGGATATCGCAACCTCTGCATTTTTCATGTATCCTGCTACTAAAACCAGAATGGCGTAATACCATAGCTCCAAACTATCAAAACAGTTCAAAACAATCAGCAATCTAGTACTCTGACTGTTGTAACGAACGATAAACGGAAGAAAATAACGAAACATTTACCAGGTCATCAAACCAGCACCAATGGAGAGTTTGACCAAAGGAAACAAATCTTTAAACGCAGCCATGGAGAATCCGTTCCACGAATCAGGACACCAACCGCCAAAAATGTACGCGAACTCTCCCAACACCACGAACCACACCGATATCACCTGTGCGCCCATTGCACCGGTCACCCCGTAGTTCAAAACGTTCACGAAAAGCCAAGACAAAGGAATGTGGACCGCCAATTGCATAACGGACAGGTATGCAATGATCCTGTTCTTTTCCTGCGCTTGCAGATACATTTGGATGGTCATGCTAAAAACATAGCCGTATAGAATAGGAATGAACCATAACGAAATGTATCCGGCGGAATCCGCAATGGTCTCTTCCTGGCCAAGTAGCTTAAAAATGGACGATCCGAGTAACAAAAAGGGTACAAATATAGTCATCGTAATGAGATCGATCAACCACGATCTTTGCAAGAAAACACCCATCATATGGTATTGTTTCGCTCCGTATGCTTGGGCACATAGAGTTTCCGTTGCACTCGACATTCCCAACTGCAACAAATTACAAGGATTTTTTCGAAGAGTCAGCCAAAAGTTGTTACTAGTTTCTATCTTTATTTTAAATTTTGATCGTATCTTATAAACGTCATTGTTGCACATATTAATAAATTCATTCACATTTCATCATTTTTCTCATGAATCATATATAGAGAACTAGGAAATTAATAACTCCGTGTCACAATTCTTTGAGTGACTTTGATTTACAGTATTTCCAGGCTAGACTTGACTTACAATATTTTCAGGCTCGAATAACTTACCAGAACGCCACTAACAAATCGTGCGCCCAACGTCTGCACCAGCGCGTATCCGGCAAGATCGACTGAACTCACGTGACCCATGAATATTTGTGTCACTACAATGGTACCAAAGGTTGAAACTCGTGCAATTACGCTAGGCAAAGCCACCCTCCATATCTTTTTTGATTCGTCGTAAATTCTCCCTTTCAAATCTCTTTCTTGTTCTTCTTCTCCAGATGAATCCACCAACCTCTCTTCCAGCATTGCTTTGTCCATTGGCTCTAAATCAACCAAAATAATTTTAGCCAAGATATAAAATTGATTAGTCAATGATGATATATTTATAACATAAGGATCATGATAAAAAATCAAAGAAATCCACTTTCTTAATTTGTCCCTCGCCTGATGATCAGTGACTGGTGATGATGCAGTGTGAATGATTATATTATTTTATTCAGTGTTGGTGTTGGGCAAAGAAGAAGAAGAAAAAATGTTAACTTAAAAAAGGTAGTGACTAGTCACCGTCCTTGGAAGTTCTTTTTCTTTTTTGTCTTACCTTTTCATGCAATTGACCTGTGCAGACTTACATAAATGTGGTTTTAAATTCCATATGACGTTATTTAATGATTACATGTGTCACATGTTAGTTATCATTATTGGACCCGATCATAATGTAGACAAATTAAAATTTTCTACTCTAATTAATTAAATATTAACAAGTATTAAATTAAATGATTAGAAATTAAATTAATTATTTTATTTTTAATTTGAAATTTTAATAAATTAAATTTCAATTACTAATAGATTAATTAATTGATTTTCTAATATATATTGTTGGCCAATCAAATAAAGCCACGTGGAAAAGATGGAGTATTCCAACCAATGATGTTAAGCCATGTGAAAATATGATGTGTTTCTTGATAAGCAAGCCAAATCAAATTCATGATTATCTTGAAAATAAAACCAACCAATCACAAGCAAGGAGCTCTAGGTTTTTACAACTATAAATAGGGGTCCTCTCATAAAGAAAAAGGACACATAAAATATTCACAAGTTGAAAAGGGAAAAGTTCTAAGTTTTTCGCTCCACCAAATTCATCCATCTTCAAGTGTTCTTCGCGGCATTCAAGGTATCCTTCAACAATCTCCAATGTGTTCTTCGTTAAGAATTCATTTCAATTCGCTATCAAACCTCAAGTTCATCCAAAAACCGTTTTTTGAAGATCGTGTCTCTACCAAGAAGATCAAATCTTCAACAAATTGAAAAAATCCAAATCAAATTCATACCGTTCTTCAACAACATTCAAACCAAAAACCCGTTTGATCCAAGATCAAGTCACAAGACCCTCGAAAAACCAGTTTTGAAGATCAAAATATGTACTAGAAAGATCAAAACCCACATATTCAAAGAATTGAGGACGAAGATCACATCATCCTTCATCAAATCATCAAGTCAAATCAGTGTTCATCAAATCCTTAAGTCAAATCACTGTTCATCAAATCCTCAAGTCAAATCAGGGTTAATCAAATCCTCAAATCAAATCATTGTTTAATTCGAGATCAAGTCCAAAGACACTCGAATTAACGTTTCTCCAAGTTCAAATCATTTCGGTGAAGATCAAATTGAAGATTTTCAACATAAATTTTAATATTGTTCTTGTAGAATTGAATCAGAGGATTAGATAGAGATTGAACTACAATTGTACTTTTAAATTTACTCAAAAATTATTTTGTAATCTTTTCTTGTCTTTTACTTTCAGAGATCAAGACTTTGCCGTTACACATCCCATGTCGGCTCTTGGCAGTATTAAACTTTTCATATTTACAACAAATGGGGCGAACCGTGTTTAGTTGAGAATAAAAACTCTTTTGTTTCCTAAACTGTCCACCTTTTTTCTTATGCTCATTTATAGAAGGTTGACGATATATTTGTTGGGTTTTAAACATACTCTTTTATTTCACACAAATAAGAATTTACATCCCTCAAATACTTATATCTTCACACACACAATAAGTATTTCAGATTCTCTCTCCTTTTCTTCTTTTCTTGTTTTCTCTCTCTCGTTGTATTTTTCTCTCTTGCTATCGCAGCATGTTATAGGAGGAGGAGAAAAGGTTGAGATGTCCTAGTCTTGCCATCACCATCTTGTAGTTGGCTTTGTCGGATCATGAAACACGAGGGGAAGTGTCGGCAAGGTTGTGGCTAGATAAAGCTGACTTTTCAACAATCTCCCCCTCCAACCTCAACCGTATTTCACTCTCTTATTTCTTCTCTTTTCAAAAGAGGAACACAATTATCTCTCGCCAGGATCATCCTCGAATGACTTTATATGTAGGGGCGAACGCTCCCCCTTGCTCAAAACTTCTCTTTCTCCGTAATCCCCTGAAGAAAGGCAAACAAACGTGGAGATATATAGCACCTCCGTATACCCGATCTTTCTTCGAACGACCCTAAAGAAAAGAAAACACATCATTTATCTCTTTCTCTGAAAATCACCAGAGAAAGGAAATCAAATTTTGGAGATATAACTATTCTTCGCACACCATCATTTTCTTTTCTCGACTCAACAAAAGGAATGAAAATCACCATAGAGAATTTAATCTATGTACTTCTTCTTTCTCTTTCTCCAACATCACTATGGAGAAAGGTATTCCCTCTCGTACGAACTGTGCCACATCATCAAATATGGTGACCAACGCATCACCATTTTCCAACTTGTTATTTTCACTACTTTGTGCTAGTTGTTCTCTCAAGAACTTACGTCAGATCCTTTTCATGTGAACCTCAATGCCACAATGATAGCATATCAGCGTGTCTTTATATTGATTAACGTCGTCCATGACGTTGTTCGATCCTTTTGGTACACTTCCATTGTATTGGCCTCTTCCTCTACCTCTGCCTCTACCTCTTCCTCGTCCTCGTCCGTTGTTCTCATAAATGAGGGCATATGACTCTTCAGTATGATTATACTTCCTTCGGACATCCTCGTTCAGGAGAGCGTCTGTGACCATCTCCATGGATATTTTACCGCCAGGAGCCGAGTTACTTAGAGTGATGACGAGTGTCTCCCAATTATCAGGTAAAGAATTGAGAAGCAAGATGGCTTGTTCCTCCTCTTGCAGGACCCAATCAGCGGCAACAAGCTAGTTCACGAGGTCCTGGAATTGACTCGTATGCTCTGTTATATACGTACGACTTCGTAGCTTGTGGTTCACCAAACCCCTCATCAACAAAGTTTTGTTCCGAGCTGTCTTTGCTTGATACATATTCTCAAGCTTTTTCCAAAGATCATACGCCTTAGTTTCTTGCGCAACGTGGTGGAACACACTATGGTCAATCCATTGGCGGATTTGAGCCACCGTCATCTTGTTCATTTTTGTCCATATTTCATCCGTCTTCTTCTCCGGTTTTACACCCTTACTCTCAATTGAGTCGGCTAAATCCTTCAAATTCAGTAAATCTTCCGTGCAAGAGTTCCACATGCTGTAATTCGTTGGTGTCAACTACATCATCATGTCCGACGTTGAATTTTCCATGTTAAAATTCAACAAGCTTGCTTGTACCGAAATTTAGAGGAAGAATTTGGGAAAACGGAGCACACGGTTGGATCTGAAATGGTCAAAAACCTTGGGAACCGTTCTGACCTTGTCAAAAATCGACAAAGAATGAGTTGAACCGGGTCGAAAGAAATTGGATAGAATTGAACCGGGGCAAATCCTGTCTGACCGGGCATTAACTGGACCAGCAGTTGACTGGGCCGAATCTAGATCGGGTCAGCGGGTCAAATCTGGGTATGGATCCTTCTTCTTCACCCGCTTTTGAGTTGGGACGAGTTAACTTGCTGTTAACTCGGTCGACGTGAAACGACGCTTTTCGGCGATCGAAAAATCCCAAAAAATATATATTCGGAATCCTCACAATACAAGCTTCACAACAGTAGTAACAAAGCATGATTTCAGGACGAAAAATTTTGGCGTCGAATTGGGTCGGCCTCGAATGCCACTCTCCGGCGATCGGAATCCTTCGAAAACTATATTTTCGGAATCATCGTAACGAGAGCTTTGCAACCGTGACAAGCAATCACAGTTTTAGGACAAAACAATTCAGACAAAATTTTACAGAGAATGGAAACGTAACTTTAGCTCTTGATACCAGTTGTTGAGTTTTAAACATACTCTTTTATTTCACACAAATAAGAATTTACAACCCTGAAATACTTATATTTTCACACACACAATAAGTATTTCAGATTCTCTCTCTTTTTCTTCTTTTCTTGTTCTCTCTCTCTCTCTCTCTCTCTCTCTCTCTCTCTCTCTCTCTCTCTCTCTCTCTCTCTCTCTCTCTCTCTCTCTCTCTCTCTCTCTCTTCATGTTATAGGAGGAGGAGAAAAGATTGAGATGTCCTAGTCTTGCCATCACCATCTTGTAGCTGGCTTTGTCGGATCATGAAACACGAGGGGAAGTATCGACAAGGTTATGGCTGGACAAAGCTGACTTTTCAACAATATTCACAGCAAATTTTCTAATTTTTTATTTTTCTGGGTAGAAAAGAAATTTATTAAGGAAAACGCGTGATACAAGAAAAAGAGTACAAGAAATACTCAAAATTCAAGTCCACACAATCGTCTTAATAGGATCAACAATTCTCGTAAGATCTGGTTCAATGTTCTCAAACACTTTCTTATTTCTTGTTTTCCACAATAGCAAAATATATGCAAACCAAATCACGCTCCACGTCTCCCTTTTCTTCTTCGACCATAAAGATAAATTAATTTTGAAGAAAATGGTTTCCCCAACCCCTCACGATGATAATAGATATACCAAACTTATGAATACTCATCCACAAACAATTCCCTAATTGCACAGCAAAATCTCTTGAATTTTCATTAAATCTCGTTTTTAACCTTCATCTGAAATAATCGTAATTTATTTCTAATTTCTATATACTATTATATAAAGAAACCCATTGTGACACCAATCTTTTGATTTTCAACTTTAACCTTGAGTTTTAGCCACATTGTAAAAATGTATAATTAAATTCCCAAAATAGCCTTACACATTAAATTAGACTAATTAATTACACTACTAATTATAATTAATGATTTACTTTCCCCATAATCTGTTTTTCTTGCATTTTTCTACTCTAAATTTATGGCACATGCTTTCAACCTGTGTCATCTAGATGAATCTTTTTCTTTAACTCACATAGAATGACATTGAAAAATGAATTATGCTCGCGGGAACCGCGTGCTCCATTTACTAGTATATCCTAAATTGAAGGAGCGGATTCGTGATTCCAGGTAAAATTAATTAAAACTTAAAACTCAAATTAATTAAATAAAGGAGTTGATGCGTGATTCCAGGTAAATTACTTAATTAACGGTATATTTTGAAATTAATAAATACTTAAATTAACAGTTAACATATAATACATTTGTTGGAACTATAAATTTAAAAGGTATCAGAAAAAGTTATTTTAAATCATGAAAACATAGGATCCAAAGAAAATTTGTGTATTCAATGTACTATTTTTCATTGTTTAAAAAAATCTAGTATGCAACTAAATTTCTAGCATATATCAATTAAATGAGTTCTCAAAAGTAAATAAATTTGGGGAAGCAAGCTGTGTAATAATAATTGAGTCTCTATATATATGAGATACTATTATATTGAATTTAATTTTCTAATTTACACGGTAGTTGATATAATTAATGACGCCTTTTGCAGTATGCTCGTATTTTTCTAATCGTCGGTTCATCTTGCAACACCAAATTTAGCTGTAGTTTACTTGTTATAAATACGATCAAGCTAAGAAAATATGGCATGATATGCGAGGAGTAATAATAAATGAATACAATTTTTTGCTTCTAATGTAAGTTGGCATGGTTTACAAAAACCGGGGCTACACGGAAGACTTCACACATGGGATCTTAATCACGCGATCACACGTCACATTGAAATTAAATACTATTCCTAGATTTAGTTTTGCAAGATAGTTGTATAAACATGGTCATGGTCTCATATGGATCAATTTAGGGAATAAATTTGATTTTATAAGACGATGGTGGACGGGTAGTTGCAACGGTGCACCCAGATCTCTGTATTTGATAATTTTACTAGGAAAAAACAACAAACAATTCCGCAACGTTTAGGTCGTTTGCAACTTATTTTACTAACTTTCTTTTATGTTACCCCTTAATGTTTGCCACTTTGTCAATCTAACGGTCAAAATATTAACACATCTGCAAATCATACATTAAAAAATGTGCATCAACGAAGGGTTAGAGGGCAAGTTACCAAAAACCAAAGTTAAGGGGTAAGTTGTAAACGACTTCAAACGTTGGATGGTTTGATGTTTTTTCCCATAAATTTATTTATCAAATATTATTGGACGTGCTCAGCAAAAGTAGTGACTGAAACTTACATTTTTTAATCAATACGTATAGTTCGTCTTGTTAAACATTTTTTTTTCTGGTAATATAAAACAAGCGACAATTCAAGTTCATTCTTCCTTTTTTGTTTCGGCTCCAACACTCCAACAGTAATAAGAAACAAATATTAAACACATATAATAAAATTAATGTTAAAAATTTAAGCTCAAATGATTAAAATTAAATTAAGTCGAAGGACTTAACATATTAAGACCAATTAATCTATAAACAAAATGATAGAGAATATTTGAACTTTGGGATTGTAAGTAGGGATAACACTACAAGAGAAATGAGTCATTCACAACCGTCCTGGGCAGTTGCAAAAACCCCTTTTGCAACCGTCATGAGGTCGCGAATGACCTAAAGTTTATTTTTGACTGCCCTGCGGCCGCCAATGACCTTTAGGTCATTCGCAACCGACGGGTGGTCATAAATGACCTTACGATCATTCGCGACCGTCGGGTGATCATAAATGACCATACGGTCATTTTGGCAATCACAAAAAGTCTTCATGTTGTTTGCTATCGCAGAGCGGTCACAGAGAACATGAAAGTGCGACCACCCGACGGTCACAAAAGAACTTCATCAGAATAAGAAAAACAATAATATTTCGGTAAATTACCGAAATATTATTAAAAAAAATCTTTGTAAAACTTACGTGTGTATATATATATATGTGTGTGTGTGTGTGACCAAACAAAGAAATAGGAGAGAAACAAAGAAAAGAGTTGTAAAAAATGAATTTTTGAGGAAAATAACACGAATAAAAAGTAAAGAGATGAAGAAATGAATGAAGAAAAAAGAAATGAAATGAAAAGAGATGAAGAAATGAATGAATGAAATAAAAAAAGTAACAAAAGAAATGAACGAAACAAATGAAATGAAACAAATAAAAAGAGATGAAGATAACAAATAATGAAAGTAAAGAGTTTCTAATTTAGAAAAACAAAAGAAAGTGAAAGTAAAGGCATTGGGTGTTTTTTGGATATATGAAAGAGTTGTAGATTTAGGAAAGGAAAAGAAGAGAAAGTAAAGTGTTGAGATTTTTATTTTGGAGATTTGAAAGAGTTTGTAGATTTAGAAAAAGAAAAGAAGAGAAAATAAAGTGTTGGGATTTTTTTTGGAGAGTATAATTTTAGTGTACTAAAAATTATAGTGGAAGGATGGTGTGGATATATATAGAATTTTAAGTGAAAATTTTGAAATTTTAAAAAAATTAAATTTCCCCCAAAATTCCGCCCATTTCAGGGCCTTTTGTGACCGCCGGCCGGTGCCAAAAGACTCAAGTTTTCGAAAACTTGAATTTTCTGCCTAATGCATGGATTTCGGCGACCGCCCGATGGTCACAAATGGCCTAGGCTTGAGTTATTAACATAGTACATTATATGTGATTTAGCTAGTTATTAACGATTGACCTATTATATGTTTTACAACTAATCATCATGCCTAGTAGTTATAATTACCCTATGTGATTGTGTTTTACGTTACAAATTTAAGTATAGATATTATTATGATGTTCAATTAGTAGATCATAAAAGCATTATGCATGCATATATATATATATATGTATGTATGTGTGTGTGTGTGTGTGTGTGTATGTAGACATTACGTTCATTGTCATTAAAAATAGTTAGAAGTTTTATTACGGTCGTCCCCTGTAAATGATGCTTGATTTTGCAATGAAACATTTGAATTTGGGCGTTTATCTTATTAATACCTATTATTGTTGTAATTATCAATTAAACAAACAACGCGCTTTTAATAATCATCCGAAAAATATAAATTTGACAAATGAGAAATATTCGCTACCGCCTGTTGTGATTTTTCGGAGCGATCTTAATGTGCTTATGATTTTTAACAAAAAATCTCATTATTACATTTGAATTGAAGTAATAAATGATCAAAACACTAGTACTTGCGTTATTAATATTATTGTAGCAGATGTCGGTGCGCCACAAGCTACGGTGCCTATAGTGGTTCCCCCACCGAGGAAAAGGAAGACCAAAGGGAAGAACCCAACATCGCAGGCTGGGGTATCAGTTCGAGCCACCGCACCAGTTGACCCATTCGAGGGCCCTCTAGAAGGGGGTCGTGAGTTTTCTCCTCTTCCTGTCGGCGATAATGTCTCAGGGGGTTTCGACGCCCCTTCTGCTGACAACGTCGGGGCTGCAGATGTGGTGGAACCGTCCATTCCAAAAAAGGGAATGAGGGTCAATCAGACTAGGTCCCAAACCAGCCGTGTTGCGCCCCTTGAGTGCACCAAATCGGTGATGTCTGGGAGAGCTCTGGTGCGGGTGCCACACGGGTTCCCTAAGTTCGTGTTGGCGGGATCACACAGACCGAAGTGAAGGTGATAAACGCACTGAAAGTGTTGTTCCCAAGCCTTGCCACGTGCTTTCCGACGTCCGCCGAAAAGCGAGTGAAGTTGGATAAACTCGTGCTTGACCTTGTTAACCAGGTAATTAGATCTCTTCTTTTATTTTTTCGTTACCGCATTGAGTTTTAATTTCTCTAAGTTTGATGTTTGGCCTCTTTTAGCAAGGCGGAGTAGTGGATGTCATGGCTCATGGCCTGGAGCGCGCGCACGAAGAAAAGTCGGTCGGGCTCGAACGATTGACAGCGGAGTTTCAAGACAGAACCCCCTTGCAGCTCATCGAGGATTCTTCCACGCGGGCCAGTGCTGACCGAGAAGTCGCGAGGATTGATCAGGAGAAGGCTCGCAAGCTTCAATAGGAAGTTAGCAAGCTAAGAGGCGAGAAGACCGCGTTGGAGACACGGGTGGGGGTAGAGAAGCAAGTGGTGATCGAGAAGGAAAACGCGGCGCAAATGGAAGTATTGGGATACTCCCGTGGCCTAAACGCGGTTTGCTTTGTTTTCGCCGTCAAGTTCTATAATGTCTACCTTTCTTTAGTTGCTTATTTCTGTTAGGCATATGCAACCTACTACCCTGGAAAAATGGCTAGCCATTGCTGAGGAATTCTTACGGAATAATACTTTCCAGGAAATCAGTCTCCAGCGCAGTATAGAGGATGCAAATAGGGCTCGGGTGCTGGCGGTGCAGCAGATTCATAGTACGAGTTATATGCGCGGCCATTTTGACCCCAAGTGGCTGAATTTAGCGTTGGGTCCCAAACGACAGCCCTTGCCCGTGGTAATCGGCAGCGCGTCTACTCCTTCAGACGAGTTTTCCAGCTTGTTGGATCAAGGGGAACTGGTTATCATTGGGATGTCGCCACCTCCTCCATTGCCTGCTCCATATCCCCCCCTCTGAGGATGATGAAGATGACACGCATGCCTAACTGTTTCGGTTTAGTTTTCATTTTTATGAACAATTTAACTTTTTGTTTGGCGCTGCGTCACCTTGTTTTTCATTGATAGTTTATTTTCTTATGCTTTCGTCGTTTACACTTATTCCTTTACTGCCTCAAACGTATGTGCATATAGTTTTTGCTTTAGCATATCCATGTGTTATCCTCGTGGGCTAGGTGTTTCACACTGGTGATGCAATATTATCCGGGGCCCTAAAGGGTCGGGAATTTTGGGGATATTATCACTGAGTTTTGTTCGGAACGCCTATCTCGAATTTGAGGAAAATGAGGCAATATTATTTTACTAAGGATATTGAGTGAATTACAAGAAAGGTCGTACAAAGTGATAGCTACTACTTGTAGAGAGTATTTTTTGTTATTTTGCTAAGTACAATTGAGGGTGTGTGTGTGTGGAGAATTTGGTGAGAATGCACTTGTTGAGACTTGCTCATTTGATGCTGAAATGAGGGGCTATTTATAATGCTAGCCTTTGGGTCTTCGCCCAATGGGGATCAGTCTTTCGTCTTAACTCTGGGTGGGATCAATGGTCAATGTCTTGAGGGTCTTCTGCGCCAATGAGGACTGGTCTTCCGTCTTAACTTCGAGTGGTGCTGCAATGGTGTAAAGGCCTTTTGCGCCATAGAGGGTCGTTTGGCATGGGGCGTCCAATGGTGTAAGTTGACTAAACTTTGTCTGAGCTAACAATGATAGTGTCTGCTCCAATAGTCTTCGAGGGTGGCTCTGAACTAATGAGGGAGAGCTGGTCTGCTCCAATCGTAGGTCTGAACCGGTAGAATTTGTCGCTTTCTGCTCCAATAGCTATCCTGGACCAATGAGGCATGGTCTTCTATCATAATGGGGATGATTGAGAGTTGTTTTGAACAAAGGGTGGTTGACACGTTCTTTGAGTCAGGTCGTGTCGTTGGGATGTAGGTTCCGCCTTGAGGGTCGGGCTACTCTCCACGTTGCATATTTCGAGGGGGACTCGAGGATTCGTACTTCGCTTGAGTAGTTGCTTAATCTTCTGAGTTATATCTGTCTTTTTCTATCTCAAGACCATAGTCGAGCAATCTTTTTCTTTGAACCCTTCCTTGCATTCACTCATTCCATTATTGTTTTGTATTGTGCTCCATTCTCAAAGATATTTTGGCTAAGTGTTGGATATCACCACTCGGGGGGTCCTTTATCGCGGGTCCCATGAAATCCGGGTGGAGTTTAGCTACTCGGGGTGTCGGCACATCGGTCTAGGGGGTTCTCTGTGATTTTTTTTTGTGGGTACCCTTGATTTGATTGACTTTGGGTCGTCAGGCGACGTATGTCCGGGTCTTTTGATCTGAGTCGTAGTCCCTTATCGGGGAGTTGGTCAGTCGTGGTCCGGGGGTACCTTCTCCGGGCACTCAGACCATGTACCCTCATTGGGGCATTAGCTGGTCATGGCCTAGGGGTACCTTATTCGGATATTTAGACCGCATACCTTTATTAGGGTGTTAGCTGGTCGTGACCTATGGGTACCTTTTTTCCTAGCCCTTGGTCGTTTTTGTGGGGTACCCGTTTTGCCTCTTTCTGAGGGCCTGGCAGATTATGCATCATCAAGAGCCCCCCAAGTTTCGAGTGTATTTCATAGAAATCACTTGGAACTCATTAAATGAGCGATGTGCTGTCGTGCGTTTTCTGAAATTGTGGTCATGCATGTGCCACGTGACTCTGAGCTAGCCACGCGTCAAGAGCGTCGATCCAGCTTCTCCACATATGAATTAATGAGACTCGGCGTTTTTTATCTTCATTCATCTGAGTTCTTTTTTGCTTTTCCCTCTTTTTCTTTCTTCTTCTTTCTTTCAAAAAATGCAGACGACTTTATGGATTGTTAGAGCAGTTCTGGCTAGGAGGCTGATGGTGTGGAGAGACGCGGGGCAGCGTTAGATGGGGTGATAACTGAGGCGGAAGTGTCTTATGTTGCTGAAGGGATATCACGGCGATGTCGCACCGCTTTGGGATGGTAGAGGCGTCTTCCAAGAAGGCAAAAAGGCGGTTACTGCGATGACACTACCTATGGTTTTGGCGGAGGGTGTGAAGAGCACGGTGAGATCTCAGGAGGAGGTCGAGACCGAGTTCACCAAATACAGGGCGAATATTTCTGGCCTGGAGATCGTGGTACCTCAGGAGGACGTGAGGGAAACCTCCCCTCGTAAGGGCTTCTACACGGCCTATTTCATCCAGATCAAGGCGGGACTGAGATCCTTCCTTTCGGCGTTCCATCGGGAGGTCTTTAAGGCCTGCATGTTATGTCTGAGCCAACTCTTGTCCAATGGGTGGTCGACTCTGGCAGCTTTGTCTTTATCTGTACGGCGTACGACTACCCTTGTCTGGTGCATCGGTTTTCGGAGCCTCTGACTTGGCAAGCTCCTCTGTGGACAAGCTCTTCTACACCTTCTCCACGAGGAAGGTGACCACAAGGGTTCTCCACGACCTTCTAGGGTTCCATAGCAGCTGGAAGGAGAAGTTCTTCTTCATTCTCCATTCCAACAAGGATCTCTGGCAAGGCGTTCCGAGGGTGTGGAATTTGGATCCCCGGATCCCCTCCAGGTACAATATTGTGGAGGCCACACACCAGCTTACGGCGGATGGGTTCTTTCAACAGGGCTTCAGCTGGACCAAGATATCACGAGTTGAGGTCTTCTCATCCCTTTATGCAGACTGCGGTCTGAACGACAATCTTTCTCTGGCTCCTTTCATTGGGGATAAGCGTCCCCAAATAAGTAAGTTTTTGCATTTTTTCTTTGGGTTTTTCTTTATATTGTTGAATCGGGCTTTTGCTGTTCTGCTTGTAGAGGCTATGTGGAGAAGCTGAAGTGTGTGGCTCCCCCCACGTCCTTCCAAGAAAGAAGGCGATAGCTAAGAAGCCTCAGAAGACTGGTGGATCGGCTACTTTAACTGCGTCAGTGAATGAACCCTCGGAGGAGAGGAGTGTTGCCCACGGGGCTCCATCCCACATGAGCCATTCGAGTGAGAAGGATGTGGGCCTATCTGGGCAGAAGCGTCATTGGGAACAAGCCGAGGTTTCTTACAAGCGTAAGGTCATCTTAGTGGAGGATTCTGATGAGGAGGTGTTTCCTTCTGCCTAGGTCGGAGAGAGTCCTATGCCCTCCCATTTTTCCCCTGACTTTCCAGATCATTTTATTTACGACAGTTAATGAGAAATATATCATTCAACAAATAACATAAAGTAATCAAGGCTTAGGTAGCCCTTCTGGTGACTGCCCGGATCACGGGTCAGTGCGTTTCGTCTATACCAGTTGTGACCCCCCTTTCGAGCATCATGATAATAACAACTTAAGCCTCAACAAAGATAGATATTTGATAATAGATAAGGCTAAGCCTAGCGCATGGCCAGGTTGCCTGCATTTTTCGAGAGGTTCCCCAAGACTCAAGCCTCCGTAGTTCCTGTTTTAAGTTTTTACATACGAACCCCTAATGCACGAGGTAATTTAGGGGATGATTAAATATTGTTTGAAAGTACGTTAAGTAAATTAGCTAGAAGAAATAGTAAATAGCGGGTCAGTCGATCCCTTCCATCTCTGTGGGGTCTAATGTAGCTAGTGCCTCCTCCTCTTCACGAGGTGACAACTTGAGAGATGCGACATAACAGAGCCATCCTTGCCTGTGATCACCAATTACCTCGCCCGTTCATCCTGTGGTCGAAAACTTTACCATCTCGTGGTGAATTGAGTTGAGGGCACTGCTCGGAAAGGGTTGAGCGCCGGTCTTCCCAGGATTGCGTTGTAAGGGAAAGGCAAATCGATGATCACGTAGTCTACGAGCATGGTCTTCCTCTGTGGTGAAGTCCCGAGTGAGGTGGGTAGATAGACTATTCTGTATGGGATTACCTGGGGTCCTGATGGTCTCTACCTTGTCGTCGCCTAACGCCATTTGCTCCCAAGTTGAGGCGAAGAGCATGTTGACCGAGCTTCCATTATCTATTAAGACTTTCATAACACCAAAGTTAGCAATGTCGATCGTAACTACCAAGGGGCAATCCAACTTACCAGCCTGGATTTCTTGAGGACTAAATTTCAACAAGTCTTCTCTCGAGAAGGTGATCTCTTCTGAAGCCATCTTCTCAATCCTGAGTAGGTCCACGAAGCCAATATAACAATCCACGTCGATATCCCATGTTACCCTCTTTCGTCTTTTGACCGAGTCAGCAATGACCGAACCTCTCGAGATCATGTGTATGATGCCCTTTCTGGGCTGGTTATCCATTAGCTGTGGATAGTCCATGATCAACGGTTTATCCATCATCTTCTGTTTGTCCTTTCGGGGAGACCGAGACCTATCTCGGATAGCTTTGTCCCCCTCATCCTTCATGCTTTTGACGTACTCAGCCAGTTTCCCCTCCTTGATTAACCGCTCTATTTCATCTTTCAAGTCTTTGCACTCCTCCGTACTGTGTCCATTATGCTTATGGTATTTGCAGTAGCAGGTTGAAAGCCTTGTTGCGGGGGGGTTTTTCATTTTTCTGGACTTATTTAGCCATCCTTTCCTCTTTGTCGCCCCATAAACCCTCATAATATCCGTATTTAGGGGAGTGTACCTTATGGGGAAAGAGTTCATGTGTCCATCGTTCATATTCTTATTTTACCCTTGGTTCTCTCTTTCTTTCACCTAGACCCTAGGAGCCTGATCGATGGCCTTTGCCGCCATCATTTTTTCGCGGTGCACCATGCGCGAGTTTGTTGATTTCCTAATTCGTTCTTGGTTTTGCCTTTAGCAGGTCCTCACAAAAGGTTGCATTTCCTAATTCGTTCTGGTTTTGCCTTCGGGTCATCTATCTTCAACAACTCTGAATTGAACCTCCACACAAGTCTTTCAAGGTCTCATTCTCCCATTGCTTCATCGAGTACAAGTGAGAATGGTCTATCACTGTCCTCGTTTGGCTCGATAACTTCTTCATAAACTCCTCGTAACTTGTAATTGACTCTGCGGGGATTCTTGCAAACCAATCTAATGCTACTCCAGTCAATGTGGCGGCGAATATACGCGCTTGCACATTGTCACTGAATCCATGCAGTGAAAAGAAATTCGTCTAGATAGAAGATATGCTCATTTGGATCTTGCTTTTCGTCGTATGTTTTCAACTGTGGTATTTTCTCGCCTTGTTCTAAGACCTCGGCCTCTATCTCGGCACTGAAGGGTGTGCTCCTGCGTGTCCTCCCCAATAGTGTCATCCTATTCTCGACCTCGTTTATTTCTTTGTTCAATCTTTCCAATTTCCTCGTGATCTCAGCTCGCTCCGCCCTAGAGTCATTGCCTCGACTAACTTCACGTATCGCCGCATCGCGGTGTCTTCTAGACTGCACCTCGAACGACTCTGACCTTGCTCTTCGATCATCCATATGTGGCCTATCTCTGAGTTCACCAGCGGGGCATCTCGTAGCCGATCCCTGTTCTCGTGGAACTCCTCTCTAGACTTCGACTGGTGGTAGCACTTGCAGTTGAGGAGCGGGCAAGACCGTGGCCACCTCCATGCAAATCATGGCCATGATCTCGTCCTTGAAAGCTGCTGGTAATCCAATAGTGGCAGCCGCCGCTGGTTTCAAGTTTTGGGTCCACCGATCCTCTGCCACTGGCCTCGACTGATCTTGTTGGATAGGTGTAGGCATCCTTTTTGTTGGATCCAAAGGCGCCCTCGCGCTCGGGGCTAGCTGTGGGCCTCCCAAACGGTGCATCTCAGAAGTGTTGCTCTCTGGAGCCCTGCTTTGTGATCGAGTTACCCTAAACATCTTACTTAAGCTACCGTGCTTGTGGTGTTCCCACAGACGTCACTAATATTTTGGTCTTATTTCGTTTGAGTTACAGTACACCGAGAAAATAGTATATTTGGGCCTGACTCAACCAAAATATGCTATCCTATTACAATGAAAGGACTAGCTTAGTCCGGAACGCCTAATACACGTAACTAGCCTAAAATGACTAAAGTAGCCTCGATCGGTCGAATCTGCTGACGGTCAAACGAAATAGGTTCGATGCTCTTGAAACTGTCGAATCTGCTGGACAATCGAATTGGACACGGTTCGATGCTAATAACTATCGAACGAGTGGTGCTGATGCTTAACAGTCAAACTTGCTCAGATAATTGTCGAACCGAGAAACAATCAACGACTGAACAGTCGAAGACGAGGGTTCGATTGATATGGGTTGGTGAACAGTAATGAATGTGTGGCGTGAATATCGGAGAATGTGGTATATATAGACCCCGACCCCTGGGACCCGCTCCGCGTACGAGCGATATCAATCGAACGAGAGACATTCGATTGTCCTGAAAATAGTGAAATCGGGCCGATTCGACTCTCTTATATTTGGGCCTTATGCGGGGCAGGCCGACCCAGTTCAATTTTGGGCCACTTAAAATACCCCACCAAATCGTGTAATAATTTTTTTAGATTTTTTTAATATTGTATAAAAACATAATTAAATTAATCGGTACTGGAATTATATTTTTATGGATCTAAAAACTAATGTTTTCTTCAAAATAAATAAACTAAAATATGCATACAATTTAATTTATACATCATAAGTTCCATATGTATCAAATAAATACAATAAAAGTCATATTTTGAGATCAATCTCAGTAATTGCGAGTTAATTCAGTGGAGTAGGGGGATTTTTGCTAATTTTGGAATAACACGTGGAGGTTTTTACCAATTAAAATAACACAGGGGGTTACTTGCCAATTAGGGATAAAACATAGGTAGTTTTTGCTATTTACCCGTGGATCGGTAGTTGCACATGTGCACCCGAGATCTCCATATTTGATAATTTTATATATCAAATATAATTGGACGTTCTCAGCAAAAATAGTGACTAAAAATACAACAAATGAGGATAATTGAACGTAGTCACATTTGTTAACAAATACGCATAGTTTGTTTTGTTAAACAAGCGACACTTCTGGCTCATATCGTTGAGCGTGGAGAAGCATTGGGAACCCCAATTTCTTTTTTTAGAGCCGTTTCTTTTCTCGTCCCCCCGCCCCGGCATAGCGCTTCGCTTCCGGTTCTTCGGAAGAATCCACTTAAGTTCATCATTCTTCTTCCTTTTCCGTTTCGACTCTGTCCGGGACTTAGTACTGTGTTTTTGACATATTGTTGGTGTGGTGAACACATCAACTACGTAACATCAGGTGTGCAACGGAAATAAAACAAAACACAAGACTTAGAAAATTTTGGTCCATTATTATTAATTAATAACATGTCGCACTTTAGGCAAAAGTTCAATGAAGAACAAACCAAAGTAATCACGAAAGATTTGTGATTACTAAAGACAACTACATGGTTTAAGAGAACCAACTCCTACACCAAGCCTAAAATAGAATAACTTGGTAAACTTCGTATTTTAGTTATGAACAAGAAACGAATCAACTTTCTAACCAAAATACTTCTAAGACTCGTAATTAAAATGATGTGCAAGCCTTCCTATTTATAGAAAACGTTGGATCTGTTGTAAAGTGGACCCTTCGGATAGAGCGTAAAACACGACAATAATTGAAAGACGAAAAATAAACGACTCAACAGATTTTACGTGGAAAACCCCAAATTAATTTAGGGTGAAAAACCACGGGCAAGGTAGAAGAACTTCACTATGAGTGTAAAATAAGAATTACAACTCTCAGACTTTTACTGTAGTAAAGTCGCACAAACTCTCTATTTTACCTCACACAAACAACACTCTTAACCACTCTTTATATATTAATTATTGTTTAATTATATAAGAGAAAGAAAGATGTATTTTTTTGGATGGAAACCTTGTGAGACAACATGCCTATTTATAGGCCATTTCTGCACCCCTTAAGCCGTGTGAAAGGACACCAACCCCTTGAGTCGTGTGAAAGGACACCAACCCCTTAAGCCGTTCAAGTCTTGAAGGGGTGGCTTTTGGTGGCTTGAAGAGACGGTCTTCGTCTTCACATGCACTTTGTAATTTGGCAATTGATTTAAAAATCACTGCCATCAATCTCCCACTTGAAGATTTGATTAGGAACTAATCAGATCTTCACACCATTCTTTCTACCTCGCCCTTCATGTTGCTTGCGTTTTCACCAGACCACACGAGGACCGACACTGAACAAACTTGTCAACATTAACACTCTTCGTCATGAAATCAGTTATGTTATCTTTAGTGTGAATCTTCTGCACATCTACAGTACCCTCTTCGACTTTCTCACGAACAAAGTGATACTCTACCCGAATATGCTTTGTCTTGGAATGAAACGCTGGATTCCTTGCAAGATGCAACACACTCTGACTGTCACAGAATAGAGAAATACTCTCTAGTTTGTGCCCGAGTTCCTCCAGAACCATTTTCAGCCAAATCGCCTCTTTACTGGGCTGCGTACCTGCCACGTATTCAACCTCCGTTGTTGATGTCGCAAAAATTGACTGTAACTTCGAAACCCAACTCACTGCACCTCCAGCAAGAGTAAACACATATCCTGTCGTGGACTTGCTTTTGTCAAGATCACCTGCATAGTCAGAATCAACATAGCCCCTAACTGTAAAACTCGATCCTCCATAACATAATGCAACATCTGAGGTTCCCTGAATGTATCTCAGAACTCTCTTTACTGTACTCCAATGCTCTCTTCCCGGATCCGCCATGTATCGACTAACCACTCCCACTGCATGTGCAATGTCTGATTTAGTACAAATCATAGCAAACATTAACCTTCCCACTGCTGATGCATACGGTACTTGAGACATCTCCCTCCTCTCTTCTTCACTGCTAGGACACATACTTGAGGATAACTTGAAATTAACAGGAAGAGGGGTAGAGACTGGCTTACAATTTTGCATACTGAACCGCCACAAAATCTTCAATAGATAGTTCCTCTGAGAAAGCCAAATCTTCCTGCTATTTCTGTCTCGGTGGATTTGCATCCCTAGAATCTTGTTTGCTGGTCCTAAGTCCTTCATTTCAAATTCCCTAGCCAGTTCAGCCTTCAGTTCTTCAATACAAGCTTTGTTGGGGCCTGAAACCAACGTGTCGTCAACATACAACAACAAAATAACAAAGTCATCACCAGATCTCTTGAAATATGCACAAGGATCTGCATTCAGTATGTTGTATCCAAGGCTCATTATGAATGAATCAAATCTTTTGTACCAACACCTCGACGCCTGTTTGAGACCGTACAAAGATTTGGTCAACCTGCAAACCAAGTTATCTTTTCCTTCTTCAATAAATCTTTCCGATTGGAGCATATAAATCTCTTCTTCAAGATCACCATGAAGAAAAGCCGCTTTTACATCTAACTGTTCAAGATGTAAATCAAATGTAGCACACATCGCTAGAACCACCCGCACAGTTGTCATTCGGACCACCGGGGAAAATATTTCGTTGAAATCAATCCCCTCCTTCTGAGGATATCCTTTCACCACCAATCGTGCACGATACCTCTCCACTTGGTCATCACTGTTACGTTTGATTTTGTACACCCATTTGTTGCCAATGGGTTTCCTCCCTTGTGGTAGAGACACAAGTTCCCACGTCTTATTCTTATGGAGTGCTTCGATTTCCTCCTACATTGCTGCCATCCACTGAGCTGCATCTGAACTACTCATTGCTTCTTGGAGAGTTGATGGCTCCCCGTCCTCAGTTAAAAGACAGTACGCAACATTGTTCTCCATTGAAAAGTCTGTGTGCCAGTCTGGTAGTCTCTTAACACGTGTTGATCAACGTATCCCCGAGACTCCAGACTCCGTTGTCTCCTCAGGTTCATGCTCTGGTTTAGCAGGACCCTCCTGCTCGGCATCCTTCTCGACTACCACTGTCGTAGTTTCTGGATCTTCCCTTGTGCTGCTATCAGCTCCTTTCTTATCTTCCGTGAAGATAACATCCCTGCTTACAATGATCTTGTGGGCAGTGGGGTCCCACAAGCGATACCCCTTCACTTCTTTAGCATACCCTAAGAACAAACACTTCCTGGATTTTGGGTCCAGCTTTGTTTTCTCTTGAGTATTGAACATAACATAAGCGGGAGTCCCAAATAAATGGAGATTAGAATAATCAACTGGTTTACCTGTCTACACCTCCATCGGTGTTTTCAGTCCCAATGTTGTTGACGGAGATCGGTTCACCACATAACATGTGGTATTGACTGCTTCTGCCCAGAACGACTTTTCTAAGCATGTTGCCCGCATCATGGCTTTTGTTTTATCCAACAAGGTCCTATTCATCCGCTCTGCCACTCCATTCTGCTGTGGAATATACGCCGTAGTAAACTGCCTCTTAATCCCACCATCTTTACAGAAGTCTTCAAACTCCTTGCCAGTATATTCCCCTCCATTGTCAGATCTCAGGCACTTGATCTTTTTCCCAGATTCAAGTTCCACCAGCTCTTTGTACGTCTTGAACACCGAGAACACCTCTGCCTTACTCTTGATCATGTACACCCAACATCTCCTGGAATAATCATCTATAAAAGACACAAAATACTTTGCACCTCCCAGGAATAATCATCTATAAAAGACACAAAATACTTTGCACGTCAGAGTGAATCAATTCTAGAATGACTTTACTTCTAGAATCTGAACTACGAAACTTTATACGATGTTGCTTGCCAACAACACAATGCTCACAAAAAGCTAAAGATTCTTTTGTGAGGCCTGTAAGTAGTTTCTTCTCTGCAAGAACCTTCATGCCTTGTTCAGACATATGCCCGAGCCGCTGATGCCAAATCATTGATGATTTCTCAATCGACTCAGATGAAGCCACTAACACTTCTCCCACTTGGAGAGCCCTCCCCTGTACCATGTATAAGTTTTCAGCAATCTTGTCCGCCTTCATCAGTACAACCGCACCCCTTTTAACTTTCATGATCTTGTTTCGCGACCCAAACTCACAACCAAGATCATCGAGTTGTCCATAAGACAACAAATTCTTACATAATCCCTCCACGTGTCGGACATCTCGAATGGTCCGAAGAATCCCGTCATGCATCTCCAGCTTGATCGTACCGATGGAAACAACTTTCAAAGGTTCATTTTTACAGCTATACACAGATCCTCCAGTGATCGGTGTATACTCATGAAACCACTCCCTCCGGGGAGTCATATGAAAACTGGCTCCTGAATCAATAAGCCATACATCATCGAAGCCACTCATGCCTCGAATAGCTGTTGGTGCTTCACAGCATAGTAGATCACCATCATCTGAAGTGCTAGCAACGTTCCCCTGAGGATCATAACTCTTCTTGTTCGAATCCTTAAGATTCCAACAGTCCTTCTTCAAGTGACCTTTCTTGCCACAGTGCCAACAACTGCCATTGGTCCTTTACTTGGATCTCCCATGTTTCTTACTCCCACTTGCACCGCGCTCCGTCGTTCTCCCTCTTGTCACCGACAAGGCACCTGCTTGTTGCGAACCTGCCTCCCTGTCTTCTCTGTTCTTGCGCCGACTCTCTTCTTCCAGAATAGCGGCTGCAACTTCGTCGAAGACCAAATAATCCGTGAGGACATTATTTGTTAAGTTGATGACAAGATGGTCATACGAATCGGGCAGACTTTGCAGCAGAATTTCAGCACATTCAACCACTTCTATTTTATGACTCAACGACGTCAATTGAGAAAATAGAGTATTTAAAACATTGAGGTGCTCAGTTACCGAGGTAGATTCCGCCATCCTCAGTGTGTACAACTTCCGTTTAAGGAAGATTTTGTTGTGTAGGGACTTCGCCTCATACAGCTTGTTGAGATGATCTCATATCTCCTTAGTTGTCCTCTTCTCCTCAACGCTTGACAACACGCCATCACCTAATGCCATGTGAATATTTGCGATAGCGTTGCCGTCCATCTCGTTCCACTTCGTATCATCTGTGATTTTCACCGGCCTGTCGCCGATCGCCGCAAGACACCCATCATTTCACAAGATGGCTTTAATCTTCAGCTTCCACAACGAGAAATTACTCCTGTTGAATTTCTCGATCTCGAATTTCGCTGTCATTGCTTCTATCACGTACCACCGTCACTGAAAATAATTCCAGTACGATACCCACAGATATCACCGAGACCCCGGATATGAAGCGAGGCTCTGATACCACTTGTTGTAAAGTGAACCCTTCGGATAGAGCGTAAAACACGACAATAATTGAAAGACGAAAAATAAACGACTCAACAGATTTTACGTGGAAAACCCCAAATTAATTTAGGGTGAAAAACCACAGGCAAGGTAGAAGAACTTCACTATGAGTGTAAAATAAGAATTACAACTCTCGAACTTTTACCGTAGTAAAGTCGCACAAACTCTCTATTTTACCTCACACAAACAACACATTTAACCACTCTTTATATATTAATTATTGTTTAATTATATAAAAGAAAGAAAGATGTATTTTTTTGGATGGAAAACCTTGTGAGACAACATGCCTATTTATAGGCTATTTTTGCACCCCTTAAGCCGTGTGAAAGGACACTAACCTCTTGAGCCGTGTGAAAGGACACCAACCCCTTGAGCCGTGTGAAAGGACACCAACACCTTAAGCCGTTCAAGTCTTGAAGGGGTGGCTTTTGGTGGCTTGAAGATACGGTATCCGTCTTCGCATGCACTTTGTAATTTGGCAATGATTTAAAAATCACTGCCACCAGGAACCTTGCACAAAACAACAAATCGCCTTCAATCTTCAATCTTTATCTTTTTGACAGATGTCGATCCTCTTGAAGCTAAATATCTATCTCAATCTTGTGTAGCAATCTTCAAATCAGTTATCTACTTCATATTTAATCTGAAAAATAACTTCAAATAAATAAAAAAATGTGCTAATTAATAAGTTAGTGAAAAAAGCAAAATATATAAATAATATTAAATTCGTAGAAATATATAAGTGCAGAATCTCTAGTGCCTTGACAACACTTGTGTCACAGCAACCAGTAAACGTGCACTTACAAACAATAACAGTAAGAAACAGATATTAAACGCGTATAAAATTAATGTTAAAAACTTAAGCTCAAATGATTAAAGTTAAATCGAGTCGAGGGACTTAAAATATTACGAATTGAGTTAATCCTGAAAAAATGATAGAAAATACTGAATTGTGGGATCTTAAAGCGCGATAAATCTATGGGGTCATGTGCCAAATACCCCAAAGGAAACTGTTTCGTCCGAGCAACCATTTGACTATTTTATTTGTACGATTTACCCCACGTCGGCTTTCCCACCAAAAAATGGTCGGAAATTGGGCAGCCACGTGTTTGAGACAAATATAAAATCGTTTGATAAAGTGAGCACATGATCTTGGGCAGTTTAACAGTCTCTTTCCTTAGCTGTTGATTTCGCGGAGTTCTGACCTGAGTTAGCTTTGAAATACTTATACTAGTAAAACGTATTAAACACCCTAAAGTATAATTATTTTCCAAGATTTGCCCCAACCAAAATATATTGCATTGTACTTTATAATCTATTCAAGTCATAATATTAAGTCATAACTAAACATCGACCAGAGGTTCCATTTAAACACCTTGCTGTATTTCCATTTTAAGATGTGATTTAATTTCACTCGGCAAAACTCTTTAAATAAAAAAAATAAAAGATTAGGATTTTAATACAATTTTTTTTTTTTGTAGTTGGAGACCTTTTGTATATAGTTTGCGGTCTTGATTGTTTTTTCTCTATTTATTATAAATAAATAGGGCATGGTAAGATAGACAATGTAGATCAAGGAAATTAATTAATTAATTAAGGTCAAATGTCACTACTTAAGGTTAACACGTTCACCCACGCCAACGCAACGAGAATCACATGTGAACCAATTACTTTTAAATCAAAGCGAAAGATTTTTTTTTTTTTTATTAATATAATCAAGGCGAAAGATTTATTTCACACATTAGATGCAACCTGACCTACATCAAATAATGTCTGCTTTTTTTCTTTTCTTGAACAATAATAACCAGCCCCAATGAGCTAACAAATTAAGATAGTGAAATAGAAGTATTCTTTTCTAGACAAAATTATTTGAACATAAATCATCGGTTGTTATGTTAATATACAACATCCGTGATCTTTTCCAGCTGTAGCAGTTGGGGAAACCTACAACAACAACACACTAAAACTAGAACTAAAATCTGAACTCTCAACTAACTAAACTAGCAAATGTGATTGCTAACTAGAACAATCACACACACTTTAAAAATGAAAACTACTGTTGAAGATATACAAGTTGCAAACTTGATTCCAAGCAGTTGCCATGAGCTCACTTTATGACCAATCAGCTGACAAGCCGTCAACCTCAGAGGATTCTAGAAAAGGCGCTGGAGCAGCGTCTGAAGTGGGACCCTGAGCTACTGGACTAACGGTTGGAGCAGAAGAAACGGGGGTCGGAGCGGTAATCGGAGTAGAAGACGATGTCGTGGTAGGGGCGGGGGACGAAGCAGTAAGGGTGGGGGCCGGAGATGGAGATGGAGATGGAGGAAAAGTGGCTGAAGTGGGAGATGGAACATCAGTAGTGGTTGTCGGAGCATCAGGAACAACGGTCGGGGAAGGAGGAGAGGCGACTGGAGAAGGTGGAGAAGTGGTTGGAGCAGCAATGGTGGTGGCCGAAGAGGGAGTAGATGTAGGAGCAGCAACGGTGGTGGTTGGAGAAGGAGTAGAGGAGGTTGGAGTAGAAGCAGTGGTGGCCGAAGTAGGAGGAGAGGCGACGAAGGATGAAGGAGAGGTGGTAGAAGGAGAGATAGTTGGCGAAGTCGTAGTAGAAGGAGAGGTTGTCGGAGAGGCAGATGGTGCGGTTGCGCCACTAGAAATATAAGAACTATTCTCACTATCTTTTCCTAAATCCTTGACTTCTTCGGGAACAACGGGCGAATACTTGATATTTGGATCTTCTTTAGGAACATCGAAGATGAACCCGGACACATAAGGAACATTCGCCGGCTCAATCCACCCACCGCCATCAAGAAAGCTAGCAACCGTAAACCTTTGTACCCTATTAGGCGGTAACTCCCTAACCCCTGGCCACTTCACGCGTCCATGCTTAGCCGCCGCAGGTCCCCTGTTGTTAAACTCTGAATAAAACAAAGTACTAAAAGCAAACGTTGCATTCCAAGCAAGCCATCCTTCTGCGTCGATCATGTCGTCCAGATAAGACTCCATGACAACCGTTCTCGAATACTCTTTCCAGGGCCTACCAAGGTAGGACTTGGTCTTGTTCCTGACCGCGTTATATTCAGGGTCGGCTTTAAACGTACAGTTTTGGAGAATTAGCCCCGTCGGCTGGTGAACATCTTTTCTGCCTTGTGCTGTGACTATGCATTGTTGGTTGTCCATTGGCTTTCGAACGAGTAGGGTGCAGCCTTGGAAAACTGCAGCACTGTCGCCAAATATGAAGTCGATTGTGCCCGAGATTGCACAGTCTCTGTAGAACTGACGGTAGGTGTGTGCGTATAGAGTGTCTTGGTAACCATCCATGTGACAGTTGTGGAAGATAGCCTTATCACCACTAACGCGCAACGCGACGGCCTGGTGCTTCTCTGGGCCGGCGGAGTTTTCGAATCCAATGTCCTTGGCTACGAAGTTGTCTCCATCCACACCTACAAGTTCATAAGTAAAATTAGAGATAGAACAAAGCTTTATTTAGAAGAAATATGGGAATTAGTTATAATACAAGACTTACCAACTGTAGCCGTGTGGTAGGTTTTTGTTCCATCTATGAAGTTTAGGCTTCCTGTGATCCTTGTCTTTGTCGGGCCATCGCCAATAACCATCAAATTGATCATGCTACTGTTGAACTTCACATTCTCTACATAAACACCCTCTTTGATGTACATAACAAAAGTTTTGTTACTCTTTTTAGGAATGGCTACCAAAGCTTCATTAATGGTCTTGTATGCGCCACTTCCGTCTTTCGCAACGACAAGGTCCGGCCTAATTTGGTTTGTCGAAGCAGTTAGAAGTCTGCGTCCATGGGAATCAACCCAATCCGGATATTCGTCATCATGTCCTATGATTGGAAGATTATTCTCGGATAGGAGACGACGACTACTTGAGGTCTCAACACCCATAGACTCAAGAATCGTCGAGATCTCGGTCATCATAGCAAGGCCATTGCTTGTCATTTGCATGGCTGTCGTGAGCGCCTCTCTCATTTTCTCTCCAGAGTCTCCTGGAACTTTCTCAAATCCGTCTAGACACGTTTCTTGGTATGTAATGGCACCGCTAAGCCAAATCTTCATGTCTGATAGGAAATTATCGAAATTTACGACATCAAAATCTTGGAACTTTGCTAAAGTTCGTTGTAGATCGTCGACAGCACGGTCTACGAGAAGGCGACAACTCTCCAGAGCTGATTTGGCTTGAGGATCCCTCTCGGCAGCCTGGAGTGCGGTTGAGTTCTTTGCAGCCGCGCTGATGTACTTGATGGCAGCCTGAAAAGCCAACTCAATGAGTTCTTTTGTGTCGGTAGTCGAATTGGCCGACGACTTGAGGCTTTCGAGACAAGTTTCCTGGTACTCTGTTGATTGGCATATGCTTTGTATTGCCTTTTGAGAGGTCGATATGTCGGGACGAACGTCGTCTTTTTTGCCCATGTTGGTGCCTACTGCAATGGCTACAACCATGGCAACCAAGAATATAGAACAAACACCAACTATGGCGATCTTTTTCTTGCGATTGTCCATCATCATTGTGAATCAAAGTATTTTTGTAAACTGATGAAAATATATTTAAAAGCTAGTGAAGGTAATTAAATCTATGAAGTGGAGAAGGGCCGAAAGAACGGAATGACCCTCTCCTTAATTCGAGAACATGAAAAATAGTGTTGTTTGAAAGGCTTGGACTGAAACTGAATTAAGAAAATGCTCTTCTAAATTAATGAAAATACAAAATGGACTAAATGTGAAAGGTAGGTAGTTATATCTGTTAAGGAACATGAGGTATGGAGGGAAATAAGTAAATGATCAACCATTCATTTAACTAACGTCCCTTCAATTATGAACATGAACCACCACTTGTAACTTGCCTCTATAATTTGTGAAACAACCTCTATAATCCCAACAAATAGTGGATAATAGAATATTACTCACGGTCTGGTGAATTTCAATCCTATAATATCTGAATCTTTTAGCTTCTTTAGTTAGTGAATTTAGTAAGTTACAAACAACGGCAGAGCCAGAAATATGATTTAGGAGCGAAATCACGAAAACACCTTTTTTTTTAAAAGATATCTATATATCTCTATATATATGTGGATATTATAAGATAGCCATATTTTAGTCACCACATCATAAAAGTAAGAGAAAAATCAAGACAATGTTTTGATTGTAACATATCAGGTTACCAGCATTACAAAATTCGACATTCGAATAAGTAATACCTAATGAAGTAGGTACAAAATTGGATTAAAATCTCAGATTTTAAAATTTTATTTAATTAACAATACATACATAGTTAACTGCTGGTAAAAAAGAAATTACATAGTTAATTTATATTGTTAATGTAGTATATTTAAGGACGAAATATTAAAAATGCCCGCTAACTTTTTTTAAAAAACTAAAATGCTCGTTTTTTTGGGTCTTGCCAAAATGCTCCGTATGTTTAAAAAATGCTTTCAAAAATGCCATCGGCCCTTATTCGGGTCAAAATTGTCTACGTGGCAGTACAAAATTGTACTTTACACCTCAAATAAATTGCACTTTGTACCCTAAAATATTTTGGGGTGCAAAATGCAATTTACCTTGGAATGCAAAGTGCAATTTTATACCGCCACGTAGGCAATTTTGACCCGTGCATTTTTAGTGGACTTTTAAAAGATATGAGGCATAAAAACAAAGCCCAAAAAAAGAGCATATTAACTTTTTAAAATTAGTTAAGTGGCAAATTTAATTATTCGTCCTATATTTAATAATGTACATCAATGCGTGTCAACTTCAAACTCAGTAAGAGACTTGCGTCCTCATCATTTGTTGTGTAGTATCTTACGAGTTTCTCTTAATCAGCTGCATCAATTCTGCAAGAATTGATTTAATTGAAGTAACAACGTCAATTTAAGATTAATTCTAGATAACGAATTTCTGTTAACAGTAAGCCCTGTTTCATTGTTGCTAGTATTTTTTTCTCTTTCAAATTCATTAAGTTCCGTTAGATAGTTTTAGATTCATGAAATCTCTCTTCGAGAGAAGAATTGTACGATCAAATCGTTGCATACACTTCAATCATTCGTTTCAATAATAGTTTGGTGAGTTCCTTTATTTCGACGATGATGATCTTGAGTAAATTCATATATTATCATTCCACTGGGTGATTCAATCCGATCATTTGCTTCCGCTCTCATTTCTATCATTTTTTTTGTCTGATCTTTTGTTTCTGCGCGTTTCATTTCGATCGCGATTGATTTGCATTCACTGTTGGTGTTTGCATTGGTTGATTGTTGGTGTGATTATCTGAAGTTACACATTCTGTGATTTTAAATAATATCAAAAAACCACAGAAACTAATTTAAAAAAACTGAATTACTATAGGCCCATAACAAAATCACAATAGAATGAACCAATTTTATCTCACAAAATCGTTCCTTAAACTGTGTAGCAGGAAAGGATGGCGAATTCTTAATAAGTAGGAATGCCTTTGTACCAGATCATGTTCTGTTGACTGTTGATACAAATATACTAATCAATGTGGCGTAAAACTGCACTACACAGCACAGTTCCGCTGTTTTCTGGCAAAGAAACTTAGCGCGGTTGAAATAACATTGGATATGATCAGTATAACTAAATACTGTCATTAGTGTTCTATCAAAGAAACAATGAAGGGCAGAAGGCAAAACATGAAGCTGCATTGCAAGAATAAAGCAAATGGAAGTCTGCAACATTGCAGAAGAGATGGAAGGCAAATGACAGACAATGGCCGCATGGAAGTGAGCTGGTAAAGTGCAAAATAGAATATCCTAACTTTACAGAGAATAAAGAGGATCATATGGATGTAAAGATCTGCACACACACGCCACTAACTTAGAAGAAAAAAGAGCAACTCAGCTGGAGGAATCTTGAAGAACAAGTGGACTGTTTTATAGTATTATGTCCATCCTTACCTTTTGTATATATATATATATGTGATGTAGTTGTATTGTAATATCATTGTATCAGAATATAAACCTCCATTAATACAATAGTTCTTTATTCTTCAAATCCTATCAATGGTGTTATCATTTTTGTATCAGTTTCATTTATTTCATATGGTATCCGAGCAAATTTTACACTGCATTTCCGCATCAATAAGCTTCTGAAATCATTTTGATCTCATTACTCTTTATATCTTCACTTCCTCTTTTATTATCATGTCTGAAAATACACCAGCTCCTGCTGTGTCAGAACAAGCACAATCAGGAGACTCACAAAGAACAAACACTCATCATCACAATAATAGTCACTATGAGGATCCATCTAATCCTCTCTATCTGCATCATGGTGAGAATCCATCTCACTGTCTGGTTAGTCAGAAATTGACAACACAGAACTATCATGAATGGAGTAGAGCTATGTATGTAGCTTTGTTAACCAAAAACAAGTTAGGATTCATCAATGGAACCATCCCAGAACCACCAATCACAGATCCATCATATGGAAAGTGGATCAGATGCAACTACACTGTCCTTGGATGGATTACAGCAGCTCTTTCATCTGACATTTCAGACTTCACACTATTTGGAGATTCAGCTTTCAAAGTATGGAATGATATCAAGCGCAAGTTTGCAAAAACAAGCAATAATAGGATCTACATGTTGGAACAACAACTCATCAACACAAAACATGAAGGTAAAGCTGTCAGTCTTTATTTTGCTAATCTCAAAGCCATATGGGATGAAATAAGCAATTATGATGAACATTTGATCTGTACAAATTCTAAATGTGGTGTGTTAGCTGGAATGAGAAAGAAGTCAGAAAATAAGAAAGTCATGCAGTTTCTTATGGGGTTAGATGAACCTTTTGGACAAGTTAGAAACCAAGCATTACTCAGAGATCCTATGCCTGAGTTAGATGATGTTTTCAACTTAGTTCTACAAGAGGAGGCAAATTTTGAGTTGTCAAATAAATCTATGAACACTGACATGGCTGCTATGAGTGTAAATAGATTTTCACATGGACAACAAGGGTTATATGAAGCTCCACAGACTGTTGCTATGCAAAGCTATCCACAGAAACACGGGCACAAGCCATGGAACAAACAAGGAGCAGGAAAATAGAAACATGTATGTGTTAAATGTGGAAAGAACAACCATACAATTGACTCTTGTTTTGAGATCTATGGTTACCCTCCTGGTCACAGGTACTCAAAATTTAAACCTAGTACCTCAAACTCCAGAATGCATATAAATCAGACCACACATGTTGCTGATCAAGGAGCAAACAAGAATGCTCACTTTTCACCAGAGCAATTTCAGTACCTCTGCAACTTACTCCAAACTGGTAATGGTGATGGTATGATCAATCAGGTTTCAAAGCCTACTACTTCTCATCTAAATGAAAACTCAGGTAGATACTTTATCTCCAGTTCCATTCTCTTCAACTCTATCCTTTCAAACAAACAAAACAAGCTAAGATCTATATGGATATTAGACTCTGGAGCTACTAACCATGTAGTATGTTCACCTCATCTTCTCACTCATAAATATGTTCTGCAAGACAGTCATGTCCAATTACCAAATGGAACTAATATTATTGCATCTCATATGGGATCAGTGAAGATAAATGAAAAGATAGTTTTAAGCAATGTTCTCTGTGTTCCTGATTTTCATTTTAATTTGATATATGTTAGAAAACTGATATCTGATTCCAACAGCTTTCTTACTTTTCAATCCCATGGCTGTCTTATTCAGGACCGCATCACCAAAGAGGTGATTGGGATTGCTAAGGAAGAGCAGAACCTGTATTGGATGTCCATGAACAAAGATTCACAAGTTTCTGCTCTAGTTTCATCTATGATCAGTCCTTCTATGCTTTGGCATCTCAGATTATGCCATCCTTCTATTGATTTATTGTCTTTGATAGATTCTAAGGAATTTCAATTTCCCAAGAAGTTTGACAGTGTGGCCTGTGACACATGTCATTTGGCAAAACAACACAGAACTCCATTTGTTATTAATTCTCATAGATCCAATGCATGTTTTGACTTAATTCATGTTGATATATGGGGACCATACAGTGTACAATCCCTTAATGGCTCTAATTATTTCCTTACAATTGTTGATGACCACATTAGGTTCACTTGGGTATACCTAATGCATAACAAAGGCCAAGCCAGAACTCTTCTCAAAAATTTTATTCAGCTAATCAACAATCAGTTTAACACTTCTTTAAAAACCATAAGATCTGATCAAGGATTGGAATTTAACATGCCAGAATATTATGCTCACAAGGGTATCATTCACCAGAAATCTAATGTCTATACACCTCAACAAAACTCAGTTGTTGAAAGAAAACATAGACATCTCCTTAATATGGCAATATCTTTAAGATTGTAGGCTAAATTGTCTTATAAGTTCTGGGGACATTGTGTTGTCACTGCTGCTTACCTAATTAACAGAACACCAACACATTTGCTACACAATCTTACTCCCTTTCACTTACTGTACTCAAAATCTCCCAACTACTCTCACTTAAAAGCATATGGTTGTCTGTGTTATGCAACAACACTTCCAAAACCTCATAACAAATTCCATCCTAGAGCCTTTAAATGCATATTCATAGGTTATCCAGCCAATATTAAGGGATACACACGGTATGATCTCCACACAAAACATGTTTTTATTTCAAGAGATGTTGTATGAAAACTCTTTTCCTTACAGTAAAGTTTCAGAAAAAGATTCTATGTTTCCTATTGTTGATAATTCTGATAATTTTGACATGGATGAGTTTGTAGTATCTACTCCCATTCCTCACATTACCACTGGCATCTCTTCATCTCCACAAATAGGACCTTCATCACCTACACATCACAACTCTTCCCATCCTGTTCCACTCCCAGCAGACAATACATATATTCATCCTCCTGTTTCACCTCAACATTCTACTGAGGTTCTTCCTTCTTCACCTTTTGTTGTTGTACCAACTAGTCCTATTCTTAGAAGGTCTGTTAGACCTAAGAGAACTCCTATTCATCTTCAGGACTACCAATACAGGATAGCTCAAGCCACTGCATCTCTTCATTCTCCTAGTTCTAAGGTTCAGATGACAGGTATTGATAATCTCACTGATTTCTCCTTTGCTGCTTTATCTCCTAATTATCTCTCATATGTCCTATCCACTGCCTCTAATCCTGAACCTACCTGTTTTAATCATGCCATTACTAATCCTATTTGGAAAGATGCCATGAACACTAAATTACAGGCTCTTCAGGACAACAAAACTTGGACCTTGCAACCTCTACCTCCTGGTATTAATCCTATAGGATGTAGATGGGTATACAAAGTTAAATATACTTCTACAGGTGATGTTGAGAGATACAAAGCTCGTTTGGTTGCAAAAGGTTACAACCAACAAGAGGGTTTGGACTATTTTGAGACATTCTCTCCAGTAGCAAAAATGACCACTATCAGATGCCTTCTTGCCTATGCTGCATCCAACCAATGGCCATTGTCACAACTGGATGTCAACAATGCCTTTCTATATGGTGATCTAGAAGAAGATGTGTACATGACACCACCTCCTGGTCTTGCTACTGAGGGGGAGAACACGGTTTGTAAACTGCACAAATCTTTATATGGACTCAAACAAGCATCTCGGCAGTGGAATCAAAAATTAACCTCTGTCATTCTCACCCAAGGTTTTAAACAATCTTCATGTGATCATTCCCTCTTCACAAAACACTCAAAGTCAAGCACTACTGTTATTCTGATATATGTTGATGACATAATTGTTGGAGGAAACAATAATCAAGAATTAACTCTCTGAAATTATTCTTGAATCAACAGTTCAAGTTAAAGGACTTAGGACCTTTAACATATTTCTTGGGCATTGAAGTTGCAAGAAGTAATAAAGGAATATACTTGTGCCAAAGACAATATGCTTTGGAGATCATACATGACAGTGGACTCATAGGCACCAAACCAGCTGGCTTTCCACAAGAGCAAGATATCAGATTCACACAAGAAGGGGGAGAACAGATGAAGGATCCTACAACTTTTAGAAGATTGATTGACAGAATCCTTTATTTAGGAGTAACAAGGCCTGATATATCTTATGCAGTCCAGACCTTAAGTCAATTTATGAGTAATCCCAAAGAAGAACATATGAAGGGAGCATTGAGAATTGTGAAATATCTCAAGAGAGCACCAGCACAAGGACTGTTCTTTCTCCTAATGCTCATATGTTCAACATACCTACTTTAGGGGGACGGATTCAATATTTCGTGGTTTCGGCTCGACCTATGGGCCAAAGCCCATCAAAGTAGCCTAGCTTCAATAATTAAATAATAAAATATGTTTAATCAAGCCTCAATTTTGATGATGAGAGACATAATTTAGTTATTAGCTAAAGTAATTCGGCGTAAGCCTAGGCCAATCGAGACACATAGATAAAATCAAGTTAATTTTTTATAGATTCAGTTCAAGCTAAACTTCTAGCTAAATGGGCCAAGGCTCAACCTGTTATTCTGAATTCAACTTATTAGGATTGTGTAATTCGGTATTCTTGTACCAATGATTTTAGAAGAGAAATTTTATTCGATAATTTTAAAATTCGAATCACTTGCCAAATCAATCTCAATTAGCATGATTTGTCTTCTTCTTTTTTTCTGGGGAACGTGTTGGATTCTTACACTCGAAGGAGCGGAGGTTTCTGTCGTGGGGCTGCCACACTCTATCTTTTTGATCTCTTACATGTTAGTTCATGAGCCTTAGCTCAGAACATATGAAATAAATGAAACTGATACAAAAATGATAACACCATTGATAGGATTTGAAGAATAAAGAACTATTGTATTAATGGAGGTTTATATTCTAATACAATGATATTACAATACAACTACATCACATATATATATATATATATATATATATACACACAAAAGGTAAGGATTGACATAATACTATAAAACAGTCCACTTGTTCTTCAAGATTCCTCCAGCAAAGTTGGTCTTTCTTCTTCTAAGTTAGCGGCGTGTGTGTGCAGATCTTTACATCCATATGATCCTCTTTATTCTCTGTAAAGTTAGGATATTCTATTTTGCACTTTACCAGCTCACTTCCATGCGGCCATTGTCTGCCATTTGCCTTCCATCTCTTCTGCAATGTTGCAGACTTCCATTTGCTTTATTCTTGCAATGCAGCTTCATGTTTTGCCTTCTACCCTTCATTGTTTCTTTGATACTCCCCATCAAGATGAGAATATATATTATATATTCCCATCTTGTCTAGCAGTTCATGAAATCTCTTCATTCCTAGTGCCTTAGTGAATATATCTGCCAGTTGAGTACTTGTTGAGACATGAATCAATTAGATTATTCCTTGCTGTAATTTCTCTCTCACCACATGACAGTCTATTTCTATATGCTTTGTTCTCTCATGATAAACATGGTTGTTAGCTATATGAATGGCTGCCTGATTATCACAGAAAAGAAGCACATGATCATTGTGATCATATCCAAGGTCTGCCATTAAGTTCTTCATCCATACTAACTCACAGACAGTTGTAGCCATGGCTCTATACTCAGCTTCTGCTGATGATCTTGACACTGTTGCCTGTTTCTTGGACTTCCATGACACCAAGGCTTCCCCAATAAATACACAATAACCAATTATTGACTTTCTGCTATCAATACAAGCCCCCCCAATCTGCATCACAGTATGCTTTGATCTTTACATTGTTGATGCAAAGCCACTTATGGTAGCGTCTTACATAAACCTAATATCTCCAAATAATACCTTGAAGCTGACTTTTTTACAAGTAATTCTCTGTGTAGGTAAATGTTGTGTTTCAAGCAAAACAAGAAAATTTGAATACAACTTATAATGGATATGATTCAAACAAAAATAATTACCTAGTTTCACCACATGTAGATCAACTCAAAAATAAGTTCATTGTCTAAATGTGAAAGGGAAAAAATGCATAAAAAGCAAAAGAGTCTAACTTACTTCTCCACGCTGTAATGCTGGAAGGGATCTCCTCAAGCTTCTTACAACTTTGTAACATCAGTTTCGTAAGGCGCATCAATTTATCGGAGGAACAATACATTCTTTTATGTTGAGAGTTCCTAGGTTCATCAGAAGTTTGAGTTTAGAGAACTTTACATCTTCCATGCATGTCTCACAATGTATCCACAAAAGTTTCACCACGTAGCATGAGAACCTCTAGGTTTTGTAGTTTCTGTCCAAAGCTTGAGATTTCGCTTCATTGTAGCCTGAATTTAGACAGTGTTAGCTTTTTCAAGCTTGAAGGAAGACCGAATTGGCCTGATATCAATCGCATTTTACTATGGCATAAAATCATCAGTGAATCAAGTTGATCAAGAGACTCGAGTTGAGGTAAATGGTACTCAAAGTTTCCGCTGGAATTCGGCATATATAAATCTAAACTTTCGCAGATTTGGTACGTTGGTAACAACTTGTCCTCTTCTCCATGGCAAACTCCAGTGTTCTAAAGTGTTTGTAGATTCTCCAACTTGGAACTTGGAAGAGCTCCCATAAAGTAGCGCGTCACTGAAGTTAGCACGATAATTTATGTGCAGGTGCCTTTATTTCACCAATTCCAAGATCACCTGGCACTATAATTTGACCTCCGAATCCCTTGAGAAGCAGAGTCTCGTAGTTCCATAATTTCAATATGGACAATGGGATTGAGTTCCAAATAGTGCGGATAGACATGTACCACAAGTGAATCAGGCCTCTAAAATTATTTTGCTCGATCAATTGATCAAATAAAATTATTCAGTGAAATATTAGAGGGTTGAGTTTGTGTGTGCGGCTAGGGTTTGATGAGAGAGATCAGAGAGAATAGAAAGAGTATTGCGTAAAAGAAAAATATTGGAATTAATTAATTAATAAAATATTACAAGAGATCTATATTTTATACTAAAGGCTAAATGGCGACTAAGTCACCTGAATCAAAGAAAGTACTAATTCTAAAACGTGACTTTATATACATTCACTACAACAAAAACGCTCATTCCCGACGGCCTTCGACGGAATCGGCCGTCGGAAATGGGTAAAAACCTTTTCGTCGGCCAGGTCTTTTCCGACGGCAAAAGAAAGAAAAATAAAACTAATGGCGGCGGGCCCACCCGTAAGAAGGGGCCCCCGTCTTTTCCGTCGGTACTTGGCCAACGAAAAAGACAGCCACCGCCTTTTTCGTTTTTCTTGGCCGACGGAAAAAACGGTGGGACCGGCGCCTTTCGAAAAAGGCGTCGGTCAAGTTAAAAAAAACCCTCTATAAATACCAAGCCTAATTTTTTTATTCATCATCACCAATCACTCTTCATTTTATATATATACAATCCTTTCTTTCTTCAAATATATATATATATATATATATATATACATATATATATTTCGAAAAATCGTCATTTTTATAAATGGCCGATAAAAATAATCGCAACAATTTTATTGATAAAGGTAAAGGAAAAGCGAAACAGAAAAAAATCCAAAAATATATTTCCAATGTAGGGTTACCGAAAACCATGGGGATGCTCAATTTTGTCAGTGTGTTTAAATCTCGGCGTGGTGACAACGTTGAAACAACTAGTCCCGATGAAGTTACCCAACATGTCGAGGAACCTCCGCCACAAACTCAGCATACTCCGGTCGCTTCCCAACAACGCCCAACTACAACTCGAACCCAGGCCCCTACTCCGACGCATGCACAACCACAACGCCCCACTACCACTCAAAACCGAGCAGCTGCTCCCCGCCTAAGGGACCCAGATCCAGTCTTGCCGCCTGAAATTACTCCTCCACGTTCAATCTTTCCGCATGGCTTGATGGACGAAGTCCCACAAGTCAACAATGAAGGAGCTTTGTCGGGATCGCAACCCTCGCCAACATATGTTGCTTCTGAATCTGCTTCTACTAGCCTTAGGCCGCCTAGGGGACGGGAAAAGGGTCGAGGTTCTTCGAACACTAACGAAGGGAAGCTTAAAATTGGGGTGAACGACAATTTCACTTTTGATCAAGATATATGTGAGGATCTTACGACAATAATAAAGCGATCGATTGGCTTTACAATAAAGGCATTGGTGACCGAAGTACCGAACCGGCGATATATTACTCTCAATTATCTGCGGCACAAAAACAAAAATTTATAACCTACTTCAGGGTATCTTCTTTTAACTTATTTTAACACATTTCACATTATTTATGTATATTATAATTTTGTCCTTATACTTATATGTTATCATATTTCGAAGGGTATATACAAATGGGATGAAGAGGAAACGCCTAAAATTACAAAGGCATTCCATCGGGTGGCACAATCCTCATGGAAGGAATCCATATACGAGTGCAAAAATCTATACAAGAAGCGAGATAAAGACCTCAAATGGTACCAAAATACTTGGCTACCTCAAGGCTTCGAGTCGACGTACTGTGATCATTAGGCGAAGGAAAGGACGATTGAACTTGCACAAAAAGCAAAGGAGAATCGTGAATCCAATAAGACAAAGAGCATCAACGATAAGAGTTCCTTAGCTACGTACCATGGTGGATTTGTGAGTACACACGAGATGACCTATAAAATGGTACGACACGTTAGGATTTCCTTGTTTGCAAAATATATTTTGTGATATTGAGTTACTCTTTACCATTAATATTGTTTAAAAAAATGTTATTATAGTATGGTACTCCGCATGTGCTACGCTTTGACCAGCAATACGTGATGGACCATGCAATAGCAAATCCGGATGGACGAATAATCTGTTGGGACCCCCCCCTCCCCCCCCCCCCCCCCCCACAGTCAAAAGGGTATTATGTAAGTTATCTTAAACATGTATATGATTGTTTTGTGCCTATACCTTCTTCATTTATTTACTTTAAACATTGTAGGAACATTATTTTGAAGCGCTCGAGGATAATTATGGCCCCAAGAGAAATGGCCGCTTGAGTTTGACATAGATATTGGGGCCATTGCAGATAATAATGGCACACATGGGAGGATCCAAGGCAGAAATAGGCGCAATACCTCGCAGATTATGGTAAGTAGCAGGGCGCAAATCTGAACCTTGCTGAGGCGATAAGAATAGCTAAAGCGGTCAAGGTGGCTACTGCTGGGTTGCATGAAACCATTGCGGGTTTGGAGAAAGAGATTCACGATGTGCGGTCGGAAGTGGCGAGGGACCGGGAGGAGCAGAGGCAGGAGCGAATTCATGAGCAAGAGGAGAGTGATCATGAGCGAATTCGTGACCAAGAAGAGAGGGAGCATTATCAATGGAACAACCAGCCAAACAACTCTAGTTCAAGCCCATTTCCTCCAAATCATTTTCATGGAACGCAGAGCCAATCCTACGATTATTGGCAACAAAACTAGACACAACATGGTCAAACTTCGTCGTGGCAGCAAGGCAACCAGGGAACAAGCTCGTCATGGCAGCAAACAAACCAGGATACAAACACGTCGTAGCAGCAAGAAAACCAGGGTACAAACACGTCGTGGCAGCAAGGAAACCAGGGTACTAACTCGTCGTGGCAGCAAGGCAATCAGGATACTAACACGACGTGGCAGCAAGGAAACGAGGGTACAAACACGTCGTGGCAACCCAATTCGTGGCACAATAACGCCATGAGTCAGCCACGTACGTGGAACCAACATAACGCCAACACGAACAATTCGTGGCAGCAAGCCACAATGCCCAACAATAGTGTTCGAAGTGATTTGGACTACTTGTTGCGGTCTAATAATGATACCCAATTCTCACGTACGAATGATGCTCGACGTGCTAGCGTTAGCGGGGATCGTCCAAGTTCCTCCAGAAGGTCTCTAGTGTATACTGTAGTGCCTCATGTTACACAAGACGACCCTACTTTAGCCGACTTAGCGAGTCTGCCTCTCCCTGATACTGACTACACAGCCTGTGTATGGTTTGATCCTTAAGTGTTGTATGTTTGATCCTTAAGTGTTGTATGTTTAAATTACGAGTTTGTAAGAGGTTTTTTAAATACCAGTTATGTTGTTTATAATAAATTTACGTATTTTAAGTAATGTTCTGTAATTCGACTATATAAATATTGATTGCGATTTATCATAATTTTAATCGTGATTTTATTACCGTAATTGATTTGGAGGAAGGTTATAAGGAGTCACGAACACGGGCCAACATGAGTATTGGGATCCGAAGTTTCCAAACGGAGTGAAACTGTCCGTGCAAAGACCTATGCGAACGTTTCGTGGCTCGGCAGCAAATTCAGGGTGTGTCATGTCGAAATGTTGCCACGCTTCTCGTGATGCTGGGTGAATCATAACATCGTTCAAAGACCTACACTTTAAGTGCCACGACATGTGCTCAGCAGTTGTTGGAGTCATGAAGAGTCGTTTAAGCCGTGGGGCCAACAGGAAGTACCATAATTTTTTCTTTGCCACAGGCTTCTTTCTACCTGCAGTTTCATACCTATCTTCCCCACATTCAGGACACACTATGTAATCGGCACATGCATATTCCCCGTAGAACAAGGAACAATTGTTATCACAAACATCGATTGTTTCGTATCCTAGCCCCAAACCTTTCATCAACTTTTCGGCATCATTCAGATCTGCGGGCAAACAATGGCTATCTTTTGGCCCCAAACACTCGCGTGATAAGTTGTAATACTTTGCACACTCAGCCCTGCTAGAGTTATGCTCTAGCTTGGTAGTAAAAAGCTCAGACACCCACTCCAAAACAGACTTGTTTCCCTGGTCGCGCAACTTAATCTCAGACCATTTCACCAATTCCAAAAATCCTTTTGCTTCGGTGTTAGGCTTCTCATCGCAATCGACATTTTGAAATTGGCATCGGTAAGTATCATCAACTAAAGCTCCAAAAGAATTGTCGTCTTGAACAGCTATCGGATCGTTTCTAACTGCATGACTTAACGACGATGCCCCTAGGAGGCTATTATGCTCGTTATAATTTTCCCCGTGAAACACCCATACACGATACCCCTCTACAAAACCCCATCGATGCAGGTGAGCAACTACTTTGTTAGGTTTCAAATATTTTCTATTGGTGCACTTTCTACACGGATATTTTAGATTTCGACTATCGTCTAGATAACCTTCCTAAGCTAACACAAACTGCAAAAAATTGAATACGCCTTCGGCAAATCTTTCTTTCACTCGACCCTTCTCGGCCAAACGATCGTACATCCAATTTCTATCTCCATTTGGATACATTATACCTATGGAGGCTATGGATGGTAGCGGTATACCGCACGTTGATGACTCGACAGGAATACCCGTAAATCCTGAAGAAAAACCAGAAAAGGAACCTGAGGAAGAGCCAGAAGAGGAACCGGAAGAGGAGCCAGAAGAGGAACCCGAGTAAGATCCCAACACCTGGCTCTTAGAGAAACCTAATGAAAATATGAACGCGTGAATGGCTCCACGGTCCTTAGATACCTCAGAAGTGTGCTAGTACACGTAGTACTTATAAGTTGTGTGCAATATTATATTTGCCTTACTGATATGATGCCTAATAACTTAAACTCCATTTGTAATATGTGACTTATGTGCAAGTGTGAAAATCTAGCTTTTGTGTTCGTGCATCATATAATAAAGGTTGATTAGTTGGATAATCAAAATAAATCAAATAATTAGAAGAAGAACACATTCAACGTTTTAGAACTTTAATATTAATTTTCTCAAAGAGTCTAAAGCATCATAAAAGCCCCTGTAATCTTTTACTGGATATACACATTATATAGAATCTAAACAAAGAAAATATCGATGTTGTCAACTGAAAACGTAATGTTAGCTTAGATATTATTTCCTAATCACAAGTATTTGCTAATAACAGATATACATAGAATATATACTACTTATAGATAACACATTATTAGTTTATCTATTTTCTAAGCACAAGTTAACCTGTCAAACCAACAGAGAACTTTACGCCCGTTGCCGGAAGCCACGATTTCCCATCAATAAATTGTCCAACCGTGAAAAAACTAGCTATGGCAGCATCACGAATCACATGATACCCCGGCCACCTAACCCGACCCGAAATCGACGAACCTGGTCCATAGTTCCTATACTCACCATACCACAATGTCCCCAACCCGAAATCCCCGTACCACTCTAACCACCCTCTCGGCTGCACCATTCCACTCAAATAAGTATTCATATAAACGGTCCTGGAATACTGTTTCCACGGCCTGCCCAAGTACGTTGGCCTCGTGGCGTAAACGTAGCTGTTCATGATCGAGAACCCCGTGCTCTGATGCGGATCTTTACGGCCTTGTGCCGTGATGGTGACTTTTTGTAAGGGGAGGGGCTGCCTAGTGTAGATTTTGCAGTTTTGGAGGACGGCGGCCCCATTGCCGAAGATGAAATCGATGGTCCCAGAGATGGAGCACTCACGGTAGAAGTGGCGGAGGGAGTGGGCGTAGAGAGTGTCTTGGTAGCCTTCCATGCTGCACCGGTAGAAGGCGGATTGGTCGGAGTCGACGCGGAGGGCCACGCCTTGATGGTTTTCGGGTCCGGCGGTGTTGCGGAATGTTATGTCTCGTGCGATGAATCCTTTCCCAGAAACGGCTGATAGATGCTCAAAATTAGTCATTAATTAATGTAAGATTTAATTTCATCACACTAAATTATTATCGTTATGATAACACATTGCAGAACCAAATACAATTAGCATCCGAGCATTACAATAGGTTTTCGGATGATGTAGGATATAAATACAATTGAGTCTAGATTTTGTACTAGCCAAAAGAAGAAATATAACTAGCATAAAAAACATGATTAGTAGCAAAAGTTGTAAAAAAATGCACTCGTCTTGTACAAGTTTTAGGCCATGTATAAAGTTAATGAGGTGGGCTTCTTCATTTTAACTATTAAAAAATACATATGGTCTTGTTTTACAAATATTATCAATTAAAATGAAATCATTTTATTTGTTTTCTCCTTTGAGATCTCATGAGCGTCTCATTAGTTTATACCTACCTTGTTATAATAATTTTCTTTTAGAAATTAAAGCATCTCCATGCATGTACAAGGTGAAAAGGATAAAGGTATATTCTTGTAAATAATAAAAGACATAGGTTATCGTAATGCGTCAAGCTATAAGATTCCTACATTTCAATAATTACAAAAAAAAATGGTTAGAATAACTAAATTTATTTAATAAATTTTCGGGGAAACACCTCTGGTCTATAAAACTTTGCCAGATATTATTGTTGTTGTCTTCGTTGTTATTCCTAGAATCAAGTATCAACAATATTTTTGCTGATGATATTAATTTGGAATAGGTGTGCTTTAAATTTTTAAATATTTAATTTGATCAAAAGTTAAATGGCATCCACTAATTCAATAAAGAAACGAGTTCACTTGGTCAGCATCATGATCAGAAGGTATTATAAGGCTTTGGATTAGCAAATTACCTACGGTAGCTGTTCGGAAAGTAGTCCATCCTTGCATGAAATTCCTATCACCGGTAATCACAGTCTGCCCTATTCCATCCCCCACAAGCATAATATTAGTCTTCTTCCTCTTCATATCAATATTCTCTTTATAAACTCCCTTCTTCACATATATGACATACCTCCTCTCCCCATAACTCGGCGCCTCGTAAATCGCATCCGCAATCGAACGGTACCTCCCACTCCCGTCCAACGCCACCACCGCGTCGACATGCATTCCACTCACACCGGAGACCATAGCCTTTTTATCTCCATCACTCATCCATTTTGGGAAATCATCCGTAGTCCCAACCACAAGATCCGTAGTCGTCGCATTATTATTATTCCTCGGCGGCTTAAAAGGTAGGCCATGCAATTGAGTGTACAATGTCAACACATTGCTAATGAGTTGAGTGACTTGTGATAAACTTGACCTAATAAACCGTTCGAGGCGGTGATCAGTTCCTTCGAAGCCTTCGAGACAAGTGTCTTGATTGCTTAAAGCGGCACTTAGCCAAGCTTTGAGGTTTCCTTCTGTTTGAGGGGTTTTGAGACCGGCTCGAATGTTGTTCATTTCAGACATGGACCATGCGAGCTCGGAGACGGAGAAGTCGAGGAGCTCTTTGCAGTCTTCGATGGCGGTTTGTTCACGGTAGCTTATGGACAAGGTGTTGAATTTTGTGGTGTCCTCGATTGCGGATTTGGCTTCATTCATTGCGTTGTGGACGGCGGCTCGGATGATGGAGATGGGGTTGTGGTGGCCGTGGCTTTCGATCTTGGATTGGATGTTGGAGAGGCATGAGTCTTGGTTATCTATTTTGTAGCATGCTTGGATGATCATGGATTGAAAGGTTTGGTTTTGGTTAATTGCATTGGAGTGTTGGTTGAAGGAAGATAATAATAGGGTGAAGAAAAGGAGAAACGAGTTGGTTATTGTCATGATAGTTTAATATGGCGTGATTTAAGAGAGGGTTATAATTTAAGAGGGGTTGTTTTTATAATAGGTAGACATTGTTATTTATGTCATGTGTGAATTGAAATAGTGCATGGCGGAATGCTTGGCGTGTATGAAAATCAAGGGAAGGAATGTTTGTGTGACTTACGTCAGTTACGTGGATAAAAGTATGCTTTTATTTTGCTTTTGGCAAAGTTCAATATGTGCATTTTTTTTGCCGATTGCTCTTTTAATGAAGGAACTTTAACAGTTAAGTTCCAAAATGAATTCACACTATATAGTTAGTACATAATAATATGGGATAATTCTATCAAAACCCCCCAAACTATGGGGTCATTTAGCGCACAGGGTCAGAACTTTAGTTTTAGCGGCAGTGCCCCCTAAACTTTGGTCGTTTGTGCGAATTTCTCTATTTTCCAGTTTTTTGCAATTTTTCCACCAAAAATCACCGAAAAAATTATTTAAAGTTTGACTAAAACCTTCGTCTCGATGAGACGGTTCCAATGATGGTGACGGTGATGCAAAATTCAAAGCCAATACACGGGAAATTTTATTTAAGTGTATTGCACTTAAATTAGAATTCTCATCTTATAACTTTGAATTTTGCGACACCGTCACCACCATCGGAACCGTCTCATCGAGACGAAGATTTTAGTCAAACTTTAAATAATTTTTCCGATGATTTTTTTGGAAAAATTGCAAAAAACTGGAAAATGGAGAAATTCGCATAAACGACCAAAGTTTAGGAGGCACTGCCGCTAAAACTAAAGTTCTGGCCCTGTGCGGTAAATGACCCCATAGTTTGGGGGGTTTGATAGAATTATCCCTAATAATATTATGTAACGCTAATACGGGAAACTCAACACCCGATTCCAGTCTTTGACTTATAAAAAAGAAAAGAATACTCACTCTAGATTGTTAAGCAAATCAAGTCTTTTGTGTTTCTTCTCTTCACATTGCCGAATAATATGACAACTCTCTCTCTCTCCCATTCCCTTCACAATAAAGAGAAAAAAAAAAGACACAGAGACAATCGCATTAAATACCTCATTGTATGTACGCGGTGTTTTGTAAAGTGCTCAAATCTTTGAAGACGAATGTCAAATAACATGAAGAAAATGCAAATATTAGAAGGCTGGTCAACTGTTCAATGGGCAAACCGCGCATTTTAAGAAAGGTTGGAGCGGGGGGGGGGGGGGGGGGGTCTCGTTTTTATTAGAGGGCACTCTGCGAACCGACTCAAAGGATAGGGGGTTTGACGTGATGATCACCCAAAAAAAACAAAAACGGAAACCTTCAAGGAATAATGGCACTTTTGTACAACTTATCACCCCCTTCAGCCTGAGAATAATTGGAAGCTGATGTATTCACAATTTGATCCTTCACTTGTGACATCATAACCGCATTTGCATCCCAGTACCAAGGATGGAGATACGGTGACGAAACAGATTCAGAACACGAAGAAGGATGAAGAATGACCGAGCCCCAATCTCTTTCTCCAATCTTCGCCTCACTCACTCTCCTTCGAGCTAACAAGTTCCCAATATCTTCCCTTCTCATTTCTGTTACACTCCGCAGTATCGACATGCAGATAAGAAGAACAAAAGCTGCATCTTCTTCTAGTAATATCTCCACTACGAGTAGCTTCCAATTCATAAGAGCAGTGGCTTTTCCATTCGGGTTTTCCTCCGAGTACCTGATGAGAGTCACAAACTCATCTTCTTCCATGTTACCTTCTTTCGTTTGTCTTCCTTTTGATGTCCCTAAAGTAGCCTTCTTAACCTGATATTGCAGCTGTCTCCCTTGCAACAGTTCTACCTGTAATCATTAGTTTCCTTAATTTCAGTCCGTACACGGTTCACTGATATTTTAGATTAAAGATGAAATCTTTCTAACCACTGCTTCGGAAGAATTTTCATTTCCCAGATGAAATTTCAAGCCGGATATCGATGTTGATGAAGCCCATTGTATTAACAGAACATTTCCTGATGAGAAGCTCCAACACGCTTGGTGACCTTCTGGTGGTTCTTTTGGTGTTGCGGTTCCTACAACTTTCTCTGTACTAGATGGGACATGCAACCAAATGATAGGAAGGATTAGGAAAAGAGTAATTATAGAAAACTAGAATGGTATAAAGGTTTAGCAGAATACCACTTTTCCAAATGAATGAAGAGAAAAACGGAATTAGAACTTATTAGTAATATTTGTGTTTGATCTCAAAACTTAAGGAACATAGATTAGAAAGGATGATAAAATCAATGTTCTTTTCACATTTCTTGCGCAATTTATATCCATAGATCAAAAGTGTGTAATAAAAAGTGTGATATTACACATATAATAGGGTTAGGATATTTCATACCAGGAGATCTACCAATTGAACAAGAGCCAGTAACATATGACCAAGAACCCTCGCGTATCTCTATAATCCTCTCCTCCCATTTCACTGCTTTAGGAACTTCGCCCCCTCTTCGCCATAAACCCGCTCCGACTCTGTAATACAAAGATTCAAGGTACGCATAAGTGTGAATAAGAAAGAAAAAACTGATCTACAAACAAGAAACTGATCCAGAAATTTATTTACCTCATTCTAACAACAAAACACTCCCTTCCTGCATGATCCAGAACAGTCCGTGATAACCACCGTCCTTCTTGTGGCCTGTACTGATTCATTTTCAGAATTACATCCGATACCATTGCACCTGAGTCATCTGTCACACGATCCGGCACACTTTTGAACAAGTACGGTGCTTGTATGGGTGGTGTTATAGAAGCCATAGTCCTCACTGATTGGTCAAAATCTTTTCCTAATGTGAGGGTTGGTGCACGTAGTAACTCGTTCCAAGAAAATGACAAGCTCTCTATCAGATTACTGCCTTTAAGAAAGCCACCCCCACGTTGACGGAGCTCAAATGTCATTCCTTTCGTCCCAAATTCACAGTAGAGATGTAATACCTCTTGCCATGTTTTTGAAGTGAAGTTGGACATTGTTTTGTCAATTTTGAGTTCTCTGTGACGCTTCATCATTCTGATACGCAGAAATTCTCTTGAAAGATCCCTTTTTGGCTTCGTTGGGTTTGAGATTAATTTCAGGGCTACGCTCACCTAAATTTACAGATCATGGCATAGGCATCGTCAAAGTCTCACATGCATTATTTAGTCAGTGAGAGGTGCTAGATTCTCCAGCTTGCGACTCAAGAAAAGAAAATTGTTCTAAGTAAAGTTTACGAATTAAGATTGCAACCCTGGGTTTGATACGCAATGAGTCATGCGTAGACCTTGAAAATATATGCTGATATAAAGGGTCAAGTAGCCATCAAAAAAGCTACAATTAAGTTTCTTCAGCGCATTAAACAGCTGACATGAATCCCTGTGCTCCAAATGTAAAAAATTGCCATTCATGATGAAAGTTCACAGGCCCAAGACTTCTACGTCCAAACTAGTAATCGTCACAGGGGAAACCAAATCAGATTACAGTTTCAATGCAACATAACAAACAATTTATTGTCTCCCGATTATTAAGGTTCATCATCTTTCATTATTCTAAGTACTTTGACCTGTAAAAGTGAGAGTATTTTAAGGACTTGTTAAAGTTAAGATAAGACATGTTTTTCCCACTCTCAGTATCTTTGGGTTGAAGTCGTAGATCACCTAATGACTAACCTCAAACATGAATCTTGGCACTAGGGACTTGTATCTCGTGTTGAAATCAGACTCTGATACGTCCCAGTAAAAAGGTGTCTCATTGCACATAGGACTTTCAACGGCTGCAGCACCGGCTTTCTCATATGGTTGATCAAAAGTTTTCTCCCACATAATTTTGGTTTCTTTAATGTATTCTTCCTTCACAGCTTCCAATACCCCGACAATTTTCTCCAGATCACCCTCCAACTCCTTTACATCCATCGCATATATAGTTGGATAGCTCTAACATATAAATCCAATTATAATAAGATTCATTATACAATATACTAAGCAAACACTGAATAATCTATCTTTCTAATTTGAAAAGCAAAAAATGTAGATTTGTCATGTGAAACAATCAGCACGATAGTTTGAATGGGGATAAGTTGTGTTTCTCATTTTGTAGTTCATGAGGAAGAAATGTGCTATTTTAGGACTGTGGTTCAATCTTCATTTTTGTTGCATAATTACAATTATATGATACAAATGTGCTATTCTAGGATTCAGATGTTGGTTGTCCATGTTCTGCGATTTATGAACCTTTTGTTTGAATAATGCTGAATAATTATGAGTAATGAACACTATTATGATTGATGTTTCCACATAATAATAGTCTGTCATGTTTCATAAGATTACACAACAAAGAAACGAAGATTAAGTTTTTGTGCGTTTGGACTAGTCATGTTAAGCTACGTCTCCATAGAAGTATAGATATGACCTCCAGAAAAATGTGACAGTAGCCATTGATCCTTTCTTCTGTTAACCATGAATTTCTGGATTAATTATTCCCAACAGAAGATGTAGCTGAACTAACCACCATGTACTCTTTAATGTCTTACACTTTAGCATATATTTATGTGCCTACTAATCACACATGTGACTGTAAGAACAAGAGTCAATGACAAACAGGAAAGCGACAGAACAAAAGTTAAAGAATAATTCTGCTTATCGCTGTCACATCAATGCTCTCCATGTGCAATAGTAATCTTTAACCAGACACAGCCTTATGCAATAAACATTTGAAAGTCATCTAAATACTAAACATGGTTTTAGTATTTAAATACAATGTCCCATACGCATGGCTTCAATCCTAACAACTTCCATTGACCTTTTTCAGATTTTATTTTAATTAAAACCTTCATTATCAAGAATCACTTATCAGAATCAGCCAAATTAATTGACTCAACAATCACCAATCACCAATCAAAGCAGGCAAGGAACTAACCTTATGGGTCAGCCACATTAACAGAACATCTGAAGTGGGAACTAAACAAGAGCTTCCATTAGCAAACCTATGAATCATGTAAACAAATCCTTTGTATCTTTGTTTAGCTGCAATCAAATACACAATCTCTGCATAGTACGGCTCACAAAATACTCTGCACAAATCCCTTTGCTTCAACACTTGGTCTAACAGATTCTCACTCCACGTCGACGAATGGCATTCGATGCTCGGATCAGCTTCATTGTCAAAAGACTCTGATGGATACTTAACTTCCCAAATTTCTCTGCATCTGTCCAATGCATACTCTTCATTTTCTTCATCAAAGATTGCAGCTTTTCCAATCAGTTTCGAGAATTTCGACTCACAGTATTGTCTGTAACTGGCCTGATCATCAAATTCATCAAACTATTCACTAAAAAGACACCATTTTTTATTTCCAAAATTCCAATAAAACAGAGTATAGGTAAAAAAGGGAACTTACAGGATTAAGAGTGTGGCAAAACCAAACCCATTCAACATCAATAGGAGGAAGAATTGTGGGAGCTTTTGAGTCTTTTCCAAGCTCCGAAATTAATGGCATCCACAGCTCATCATATCTACAACAATAAGCCAAAAAAGAATATAAAGACCCCATTTTTAATCAGCTGTGGAATTAACAACAAAAAAAGAAAATGATTTCAGCAACAAAATAACCTTCTGATGGCTTCAAGAATTGTGGGTTTGTCATGTAACCATTGGGAATCATTAACAAGTCTTAAGAACCCAAGATTCCTTCTTGCAGCTGCCACAAGATCAACACTGAAACGCACTAGTGTTTCATCCTCTGATATCTCAATCAGGCTTTTACTTTCACTAGCTGACATTTTTTTTTTCTTGTAAAATGGTTTTGCTATGTGACTGTGGAAGAAGAACATGAAGTCATGAAGAGATGGAGGGTTCCATTTCTTCTTTTTTGTGATGATGAGAATAATTGTAAGAAGGAGGTGGAGTGGCAAAGAGTACATCAAGTTGGGAATTAAACTATTGACTATTCGAAGAAAAGAGGCGGACACGCAGCAAAAAGCAGACACTTTATGATGTTGGCAAAAGATACTATATTGGTGTTTTATTTGTCAAGTTGACACGTGAGTCACTGCACGAACTCGACGGCTTTTTTGGTGTTTCAAGTATATTTGATGAGGGGGGTTATTAAAAAAAGTTCCATCATAATATTTTGGAGGAAATTAAAAAGCTATAGATTATAACTTACTCCCCCGCAACCCCAACCCCAACCCCAACCCCAACCCCAAACACAAAGAGCACGTTTGGAAGGCCTTAATAGCCCATATTAATTATATAATATGGCTTAATATTGTGTTTGGATAGCAAATAATTAATGTGTCCAGCCCTATATAAGTGGGTCATCTTGATTAATTTATCTTAAAGAGCCCATATTAATAATCACACCCTACCCCCTCTGATTATTTAATCCCACCACAATTACGTTAGGAATTATCGGATTTGCCCTCGACTTTACCAAATAAATTGGTATAATGACTACTTTTGGGGAGGGAGAAATTAAGAGCATTTTGGGTAATTTAAATACTTTTGGTAAGATAATACATACTACCAAACACAGAATTATGATGATTAAGGTACTAATTTGAGTGACAAAATGTCCAACCAAACATTGTATTGATTAATTAGTTATGTACTATGTGGTCATTAAATTATATGCGTTTTGCCCTCCAATGTCATCCAAACATGAGGTTTGATTAGTGTGAATTTTGACTTTGTAGTCTTTTATAGTAACCACGTTTTAAAATTAGTCATTTATAGTATCTCAGGTCGTTTTTGTCCTCTAAAGTAATCACCATTTCATTTTTGGTCCTCTATAGTGTCTTGTTTAGTTCTTTTTGCTGTGAAATTACGAAATTACCCTTATTTTTTGGCATTTGACTTGCACATGATTTCTAATTTCGATTTTTTTCTTTAATTTTGGTACAAATCTTTGAGTTATTATACTTACACCCCCACAATTTTATAATAACTATTTTTTTGATAGTTATGTAATAATCATATTCCAACATATTAAAAAGATAAGCCTAAATATTTATTATTGTGTCATTCTTTTTAGTTATACAAAATGTGTACATTAGCAACTTAATAATTTTCTATAATTTGTTTTTTCTTTATACAATTTTATCTAAGTTTTTTAAAAACCCTATAATTAATATTAAACAAACAAATTTGAAATTATAAATATTAATATTTTTCTCAATTCAAAATATCATTCATGTTTATCTGTATAAATTGTGAAATGTTATTCGCAAGTTTGATTTAATTAAGCGTAATTCCTAAATAAATCACATTTATTTTTGTTTTTAAAGGAAAAATTGAGTTGTTCAAACGATCATCAACTTAACCTAACATTTTGGGGGGGAAAATTAACAACTTGAAAAATTACACTTTATTTAAAATTACAAGTATATAATAATAAAATTTACTATGTGTTTGAATTGTGAAGTATATTTTCCATTCTTTTTTAGTTTTCAGGTTATATTAATGTTAATTTTTTACCTTCAAAATTAATAAAAATGTTCTAGGATACAACTGTTAATACAAATAATAAGTAATAAAACTATAAAATTTCACAGTTGAAGAAAATATATTGTTTTAATTATTTCAAGATTTTTCTTTTATTAAATTTTTGGAGGTAAAATTATTATTATTATTATTATTATTATTATTATTATTATTATTACTATTGTTGTTATTATTATTATTATTATTAGTGTGTTGTTAATGTGCAAATTTTGTACAACTAAAAAAGAATTGAAACAATAATGAATTTTTAGGGCTTATGTTTTAAGATATTAAATATTATTATTACAAAATTATGAAAAAATGGCTATTATATTATGGGGGTGTAAATATAACAACTGAAAAGATTTAATTGTAAATTGATGGAGAAAAATTGAATTGGAGGTCATGTGCACATCACATGCTAAAATTAAAGGTAAAATAGTAATTTTACTGCAAAATGACCAAAAACGAAACAAGGTACTATAAAGGACCAATTTTGAAAGTTGGTTACTATAAAGGACCAACTTTGCGAAATTCCCTTGATTAGTACATAAATCTCACTTGAGGTATGAAAATTTACGATGACCTCGCTTCAAACTAAGATATTGAGCGATATAGTAATGAACTTTGTATTCGTCTTTGAGAGTGTGCAGTAATGTAGAAGAGAGGGATGAAAAACAATGCTTGTTGACTACAATGTTGAACAAACTAGTGATATTATTTGTGATAACATTGTAAGGAGAGGCTTTGTTTCTTCTTCTTTTTTTATCGAGACTAACGAATTCAAAATGCTTTTATTTATATTTTTAGGTTGTTATATTGGGGGAGGGGGCGCAAGTATGACAAAATATTTTTCTTTTTAGGGCTTCTAGCCCTGCGCGTGCGAGCAGCCTCCCACACTATCGGTCGCGCCCATGACTAAGGAATCCACTCCCTTGCTACGTCTCGACCAAACCATCCCGCGATGTGAGCTCTTGGGGAAGATCGACTTGTTATCCCTAAAGTAACTTTTAGCAGTTGAGCTACGGCCCTTCTACTCGGCATCGTTAGATTACTAAGTCTGATTGTCATCCCTACACGATGGGTGGGTCTTGCAGTCAAGCTCCCTTCTGCCTTTGCACTCGATTGTCAATCTCTGTCCGGCCCGAAGAAACCTCTGCACGCCTCTGTTACCTTTTGGAAGGCCTACGCCCCATAGAAATTCTCTTCATGAGACTGCCTCTTAGCCTGGAGGTCCTGACACAAGGTTGGAATTCTAGCTCTTCTAGAGTGGTATCTCATTACTCTTAGCCTAGAGGTCTTGACACAAGGTTAGAATTCTAGCTCTTCAAGAGTGGTATCTCACTAATGCACCCCCCCCCCCCTTTTCGGGAAGGAGGCCTTCTTCACTTTTCACCTAAGCTACGCAGGAAAGGCTCCGTAGTATGAAAATCAACTCATTACTTTGTATTATCTTGATCTAAATAACAAGTCAAGATATGATAAATTGGTCATATCTTTCTAGCTACTAATTTTATTTTATTTTTCATTCTAAGTTGAAAATAAAATGAAGAGGAAATGTATTGATAAAGGAAGTGCGAGAGAAAGAGAGAAAAACAATATCAATGCTATAAAATTTCAATGTGTAAGATCTATGAGAACCGATAGTTGAACTAGTCCGAGTAGAGAGAGAAAAAAAGATATGAACTCAACTTTTTTCTGGAGATAGATAACGAAATTGTGTGGATCGAAACTTAGTGCTTTTTACACTGATGTTAAGCTAATACTCACGCAGTGTTATCCTAACACCTACTAACAGAATATGAATGCATAACGGAATTGTAAAGAACATTGTAGATGTTTGAATTTTGAGCAGATTATGTAGATATAATATGTCGAGTCGTAGGCAAAATAACTATTATAAAATAATGATTGTACAAAATATCACTTAACTATTCTAAGATCCTCTCCAAGAATACTTAAGCTAAAATAATCGAGTGGGTAAAGGATTTCACTTCTTGCAGTTTGGCTCCTTAATTCTTACAACAAAAATAGACTTAATTCGCTAAACAAAAACTCGAGAAAGCAAGACAAAGACACTCGAATATAACAATTTTCTTTCTGGATATTTTCGCTCTTGTCTTGTGTCTTCTTCTTAATGCCCCATGTCAATTTATAATGTAGTCTTTCTTGATATCCAAGACATGTTGTGCACATTTTTGGAATGCTTTAGATCTTTTTGTGTGATCATTTTTGTCAGTTCGAACTGCCATCTTCATTGTAGGCAGGTCTTTGAGGTCAGTTAAGGAAAGTATCATTCTATGATGTTGAAGTTTTCTATGGAAAGAATCTCTCTGCATCTTGAAATCTTGTTACCTTCATTCAATCTATGCACTTGGGTCTTTCCTTTACATGCACGCGGCTTTCCTTCTTGAATTAGGAAAGTTTTTCTATTTTTAGCTTGAAATATTCTAAGAAAAGTGTCCTTCTCCTTCTCGATGTCTTCATTTGAAAGAATTCTCCTCTGGAAATCTTCTTTTCTAGTTTGCTCTTGCAAAGAAAGTTCTTTTTGGAAACTTGTCTTCGAATGACATCTTTTCTTTAAGGAAATATATCCGTCCTAGAAGTCTCTAGACCTTGAGCACATAAAAATACCGACTACACTTGTAGAACTAAGTTATGAAGTGATTAATGCAAAACACAATTATGGCGATAAATCCCGTATTATCTAAGCAATAATCTAAGCAAACACTGAATAATCTATCTTTCTAAATTGAAATGCAAAAAATGTAGATTTGTCATGTGAAACAATCAGCACGATAGTTTGAATGGGGATAAGTTGTGTTTCTCATTTTGTAGTTCATGAGGAAGAAAGATTTACGAGTCTTGGTCTCGCATCCTGCTCCAAGTGTGATTAGATTCAAACCGACTTCATAAGTTTGTCTTATTTAGTTGTTGTAGCATGCAATCAGCAGAACCTACATACTTTGCATAACTGTGGTTCAATCTTCATTTTTGTTGCATAGTTACTCTTATATGATACAAATGTGCTATTCTAGGATTCGGATGCTGGTTGTCCATGTTCTGCGATTTATGAACCTTTTGTTTGATTAATGCTGAATATTGATGCTTCCACATAATAATAGTCTGTCGTGTTTCATAAGATTACACAATAAAGAAACGAAGATTAAGTTTTTGTGAGTTTGGGTTAGTCATGTTAAGCTATGTCTCCATAGAAGTATAGATATGACAATAGCCATTGATCCTTTCTTCTGTTAGCCATGAATTTCTGGATTAATTATTCCCAACAGAAGATGTAGCTGAACTAACCACCATGTACTCTTTAATGTCTTACACTTTAGCATATATTTATGTGCCTACTAATCACACATGTGACCACTGGCGGATCTATGTAGGGGCTGGGGGGGGCTGTAGCCCCCCCCATTTTTTTTGAAAAAAAAATTCCAATATATATATATGTATATATATATATATATATAGTATTAGGGAAAGAGAAAAGGAGCTGATCATATTTACATTTAAAAGCTGAGTCAAATAGTAAATTGCAAAAACTCCTCTTTTGTTATATTTAGTAAGAAAATAACTTATTTGTTATTTTAATTTACAAAAAAATCCTCGTGGTGTTAAAGCATTAGCTTTAATCATATTTGTGAAGAGAACATTAGCTTCAAAATATGTAAAAATATATATACAAAGTGTATCAAATTTTCCTTTACTTTTATTTCGTTCAAACATGTCTAAAAAGTTTATAATATAGTCTATACTATTTACCTTGATAAATATATATTTGATAAAAAAAATGTTTGTTTGGTTATCGTTGTTGTTATTGTAAATATTTATTAGTGAATTAAAACTAAAAGTTGATCCAAAAAATTTCTTGTACGCATTTATCTTCTCTAAAAACTCCAAAAAATCGGTTCAAAACAACATTTTTCTTTACTTAGTATTTCGATTTTTTTCCCTCTTATTTCTTTCCTACTGTTCTCCAAAAAAAAAAAATTAGCCCCCCCCATATACGATGATTCCTGGATACGCCCCTGCATGTGACTGTAAGAACAAGAGTCAATGACAAACAGGAAAGCGACAGAACAAAAGTTAAAGAATAATTCTGCTTATCGCTGTCACATCAATGCTCTCCATGTGCAATAGTAATCTTTAACCAGAAACAGCCTTATGCAATAAACATTTGAAAGTCATCTAATACTAAACATGGTTTTAGTATTTAAAAATACAATGTCCCATACGCATGGCTTCAATCCTAACAACTTCCATTGACCTTTTTCAGATTTTATTTTAATTAAAACCTTCATTATCAAGAATCACTTATCAGAATCAGCCAAATTAATTGACTCAACAATCACCAATCACCAATCAAAGCAGGCAAGGAACTAACCTTATGGGTCAGCCACATTAACAGAACATCTGAAGTGGGAACTAAACAAGAGCTTCCATTAGCAAACCTATGAATCATGTAAACAAATCCTTTGTATCTTTGTTTAGCTGCAATCAAATACACAATCTCTGCATAGTACGGCTCACAAAATACTCTGCACAAATCCCTTTGCTTCAACACTTGGTCTAACAGATTCTCACTCCAAGTCGACGAATGGCATTCGATGCTCGAATCAGCTTCATTGTCAAAAGACTCTGATGGATACTTAACTTCCCAGATTTCTCTGCATCTGTCCAATGCATACTCTTCATTTTCTTCATCAAAGATTGCAGCTTTTCCAATCAGTTTAGAGAATTTCGACTCACAGTATTGTCTGTAACTGGCCTGATAATCAAATTCATCAAATTATTCACTAAAAAGACACCCTTTTTATTTCCAAAATTCCAATAAAACAGAGTATAGGTAAAAAAGGGAACTTACAGGATTAAGAGTGTGGCAAAACCAAACCCATTCAACATCAATAGGAGGAAGAATTGTGGGAGCTTTTGAGTCTTTTCCAAGATCAGAAATTAATGGCATCCACAGCTCATCATATCTACAACAATAAGCCAAAAAAGAATATAAAGACCCCATTTTTAATCAGCTGTGGAATTAACAACAAAAAAAGAAAATGATTTCAGCAACAAAATAACCTTCTGATGGCTTCAAGAATTGTGGGTTTGTCATGTAACCATTGGGAATCATTAACAAGTCTTAAGAACCCAAGATTCCTTCTTGCAGCTGCCACAAGATCAACACTGAAACGCACTAGTGTTTCATCCTCTGATATCTCAATCAGGCTTTTACTTTCAGTAGCTGACATTTTTTTTCTTCTTGTAAAATGGTTTTGCTATGCGACTGTGGAAGAAGAACATGAAGTCATGAAGAGATGGATGGTTCCATTTCTTCTTTTTTGTGATGATGAGAATAATTGTAAGAAGGAGGTGGAGTGGCAAAGAGTACATCAAGTTGTGAATTAACTATTGACTATTCGAAGAAAAGAGGCGGACACGCAGCGAAAAGCAGACACTTTATGATGTTTTATTTGTCAAGTTGACACGTAATTCACTGCACGAACTCGACGGCTTTTTGGGTGTTTGATGGGTGTTTCAAGTGTAGAAAATATATGTTAGTATATTTATTGCCTTAATTTTACAATGGGAGTTGCATAGCTATTTAAACATAATAGCTATTTATACGTAAGGAAATTTAGTGCCAAAAAATATAATTATACAAAATCTAGAAATAAGGAAAGCGATAAATTACAATCTATTTGATTGCGTTGGATGAAGTAGAATCTGAAAAGAATTTCGGATTATCTCGTATACGCTCCCTCAAAAGTGTCGTGTCATTGACCAAGGCGCTTTTGGAACGTAGTAGAAGGAAACGAGCACGGGGAAATGTCTTGGTGAGAAAATCACTGAGCTGCTCCTTGGTGATGATATGCAAGACAGAGATTAGGCCCTTGGCAACAATGTCACGAACGTAGTGAATGTCAATGACAATGTGCTTCATACGGGAGTGAAGAACACGGTGGAGAGATAAGTGAGTGGCTCCAATGTTATCGCAGTAGACCGTTGGCGGTTGAAGAAGAGAAACACGAAGTTCGAACAGTAGCTGTTGAATCCATTAAACTTCGGAGGTGGTAGTACCAAGCGCACGATACTCGGCTTCAGTGGAGGAGCGGGCAACAACTCGTTGCTTGCGAGAGGACCAAGACACCGGGGTGTTGCCGAGAAAGATGATGAAGGCGGATGTAGAGGTGCTATCAGCGGGGTCGTCTACCCAATCAGCATCGGTGTAGGCACTAAGTGTGTTGGAAGACCGCTTGTGAATGAGAAGACCATGAGATAAAGTGCACTTGAAGTAATGAAGGACGCATTTGACCGCGGTCCAATGATGGTCACGAGGAGCCGAGACGAATTGCACCAAACGGTTCACAGCAAAGGCAATGTCGGGTCGAGTGAGGGCCAAGTATTGGAGTTCGCCAATGGCTTGGCGATAGAGGCCTTCGTTGAACGCACTGTCAGTGGAAGTAGGAGCAGCGGGTGTAGACATAGGAGTAGAGACGGTCTTGGCGCCATCCATTTTATGCCGAGAGATGAGATCTCGAATGTATTTTTGCTGAGAGAGAAAGAGACCTTCGGAGCAAGCAATTGCTTCAATGCCAAGAAAGAAGGATAGGGCGCCAAGATCCTTAATAGCAAAGGTCGAACTGAGGCGAGTGATGAAATGGGAGATGAGGGTCGAGTCATTGCCGGTGAAAATAATGTCATTGATGTACACCAATAGGAAGAGAACTGTGGGGTCGCGGCGAAAGATAAATAAGGAGCAGTCAGACTTGGACTGAAGGAATCCGAGAGATACAAGAGAGGACCAGAGTGCACGAAACCACTTGCGGGGTGCTTGTTTGAGGCCATTGATTGACTTTCGAAGACGACAAACATGTGAGGGATGAGTTTTGTCAACAAATCCCAGTGGTTATTGCATATAGACAACTTCACTAAGGGTACCATGAAAGAAAGAATTACTGACATCAAGTTGACGAATGCCCCATGAGTTGGAAATGACAAGAGTTAGAATGACTTGAATAGTGACCGGTTTTACCACGGGCGAAAAGGTCTCCATGTAGAAGATATCGGGGCGTTGGTGAAAGCCCTTAGCAATAAAACGGGCTTTGTATTTGGAGATCGAGCCATCGGGGCTGCATTTGATATAGAAGACCCATTTGCAACCTACGATGTCAGAAGCCAAAGAGCAAGGGACAAGATCCCAAGTGTCGTGGGAAACAAGAGCAGTGATTTCTAAGAACATGGCGGAACGCCAAAGTGGATCTTGAACTGCTTGAGAGATGCAAGTGGGCTTGACTAGAGCGGGTAACAGATGTTTAGAGCAGGCCGAAAGATATTAGTTTTGGACCTTGTGACCATAAGATGAGTCGGCGGTTGGATGGGCGGTTCGGTTGAAGGAGATGCGGCTTGGAGTGACTCGAAACGGACCGCGGGCAGTTGGGGCCGTGGGCGCTGAAGAGGCCACGGGCTGGATGGGTCGCGGGGGTGGTGCGATTCGTGGTGTTCGGTTGGGCCACGGGTACTGGATGGGCCATGGGAGAGGCCGACCGGTCCGCGGGTGGTGCGGGGTGGACCAAAGTTGCGGGCAGATATTGGTGGGCCGCAAGTGGTGATAAGATTGTGATAGGAGTTGTAGAAGAGGGTCGTGTAGTAGTAGATGGACCAGGCCGAGAGATAGTAGGAAATACATTCTCGCAAAACCGAACATGGCAAGAGAGAAAGAACCTATTTGTGGGTGTATCAAGGCATTTGCAGACGCTTTGAGACGTAGAATACCCAAGAAAGATGCAAGGACGAGATGAAAAAGAGAGCTTGTTGTCAACATACGGGCGGAGCCAAGGATAGCAAAGAAAATCGAAGACTTGAAGCTTGAGATAGTTCGAATGTTGATTAAATAACTTGAAGAACGGCGTTGTAGACTTAAGGGCGGAAGAGGGAAGTCTATTGATCAAGTAGATGGCGGCTTGAAAGGCATAACTCTAATAGGAGCTAGGAAGATTGGCCCGGTGAATTAAGGCACGGCTGGTTTCAGTTATTTGACGGTAACGGTGTTCAGCCATGCCATGTTGTTGGGGCCTGTGTGGTGCAGTAGTTAGCCAGCTTATGCTAGATTTTAGAAAAAACTGTTTGAGAGCAAGAAACTCTTCGTCGTTGTCACTATAGAAGTTGATAATATTGTGTCGAGACTGTTTCTCCATGAGATTTTTAAATTGACAAAAAATATCATGCACTTGTGATTTATTAGACATAGGAAATAGCCATCAGTAACGACTAAACAAATCAACCATAACCACACAATAGTGAAACTCATCAACAGAAGGTTCAGGAGGACCCCAAACGTCCGCAAAAACATAGTGCAAAGGATGAGAAGCAACAAAACAACTGTCCTCAAATGGTAAAAGGTGCGATTTGCTTGCTAAACATGAGTCACAAAATGTGTCCTTCACAGAGGACTTATTTGAAAGCGGTAAACCAAAACTAGAAATTAAAATGGAGCTCGTCTTTGAGCCGGGATGCCCTAGATGTGAATGCCAAGTAGAAGCACACGTTCGAACACAAGAATTCAAAAACTTCTCTAGATTTCTAAGATAGTACGAGGGAGGACGTATATGGTACGTCCCATTAGTGCAAGGTCATGTTGCCAGCTTGTCTCCCTCATTAACTTGAAAATAATCGGGAAAGAATTCCAAGGGTACATTATTATCTTTAGTAAAATTATGGACAGATAACAAGTTTTGGTGAGACTACGCAACGCATAGAACATTATTCAACAAAAGATTGTGAGACGAAAACGTAATAAGGGACGAGCTAGTGTGAGTTATAGCATACCATTACCATCAGTGAGTTGAACCTCATTCGTACCATCATATTCCAAGTGATAGGCGAGGTTATTGAGATCCCCCGTGATGTGGTGAGAGGCGCCCGAGTCAACCATCCAAGACTGAGAAGGGGATGGTGCCCGGACGCGGGCTGTGTGAGAGCAGCATTGGCAATCGGATTCAACAGTTTTTGCAACTTCTAACAGCAGGAAGCACGTGGTTGGGTTTGCCAAAAAACTAACAAGTAATCTGTTCGCCACGACCCTGAGAATTGTTAGTAAAACCACTAAAAACATAGCCCGAAGGCGGTCTACCTCGGCCGCAAAATTGACCATGATTGCCAAGGAACAGAGCGCGCCTCCTGGATGAGGTGCCACGCGGGAAAGGAGGACCGCGGCTCGGTCCGGGTTTGATAGTGTTAGTCGTGGCCACAAGGGTTGCAATGTCAGCCTCGAATCATTTGATGTATGATTCATGAGTAATAAGGGCATTGTGGAGCTCGAGAAAGGTGAACGGCTGTTCACGGAGGCGGAGGGAGGTGGCAATGTCGCGGTAGTTGGCGTCCAATCCATTGAGGACGTACAAGGTGATGTCATCTGGATTGAGAGGGCGGTCGAGCATGGCGATTTCATCAACTTTGGACTTGATGTTCATGAGGTACTCTGTGACAGAGTGATTGCCGAGAGTGGAGTTGTTCAAGGCATCTTTCAGGTCATGATACGGTTGCGGTCGGATCACGTAAAGGTACCCATCAAAAGAGCCCATGTTTCGAACGATGTTGTGGCACAATGAATTAGATGGATAATATATGGCTCCATAAACCCAATAAGGGCCGAGAGGATTAATTGGTCCTGTTGGAACCATAGCATGCGGCCGTCGATTTCGGAGGAGTCGGGGCGCTTGTGCGTACCCTAAAGATACCCGAGAAGCTTTAGTCCGCTGAGGGTGGAGACAACTTGGAGTCTTTATGAGATATAGTCTGTCGGATTGAGGCGTAGCGTGAGATGATGGTGGGAAGAAACGGAGATGATTCTCATTGGTGGTGAGTCGGGGGCAATTTTTGAGCGGAAGTAGGTTTGGACGTGGCGGAGTTGCCATCGTCGGAGTGGTTGTTGTCGGAGTGGGCGACTGTCGACATGGTGGGCTAGGGTTTGAGGGGCGGATCGAAGTAGAGAGATAAGGAATATAATCGTTAGATTATTTTAGGCTATGTGATACCATGTTTAAAATATATGTTGTATATTTATTGGCTTAGTTTTACAAGAGGAGTTACATAGGTATTTATACATAAGGGAACTTAGTGCCCAAGAAAAAGATAACTATACAAAATCTAGAAATAAGGAAAGCGATAAATTACAATCTGTTTGACTGCGTTGAATGAAGTAGAATCTAAAAAGGATTTCGGATTATCTCGTATATCAAGTATGTGTTTTTTTTTTTTAAAAAAAACTCCTTGATAATATTTTTAAGGATATTAAAAAGCTATAGATTATAATTTAGGAGTAATTGAAGCTACCCTCGAGGTTTGATTATGAAAATGCAAGGTATTCTGGAATCAATGTTATGCGATGTTGGGACAACATTGATGATAACATTGAAACCAGAGAACCTGCACACAATCTGTGCTTTAACTGCTTTATTTTGGTTTTGCCTTTATTCACTTACTAACTTAGTTCCACGAGTTGTAGTTGGTATTTTTATGTGCTCCAGGTCTAGAGACTTCAAGGATGGATTTATTTCCTTAAAGAAAAGTTGTCATTCAAATTTAAATTTCCAAAGAAGAACTTTCCTTAATTGAAGACGCGTGCAGGCTGAAAAGAAAGGAAAGAAGAAGAGCGAATTAGGAATGAAGATTTCCAGAGGAGAATCCTTTCAATTGAAGACTTCTATAAAGAGAAGAAAACTTCCCTTAGAAGAATTCAAGTTAAAGAAAGAAACCTTTCCTAATTCAAGAAGGAAGGCTACATGCGCTGCAATGGAAAGAATAAGGCGCGTGATTTTCAAGAAGGAAAGAGATTACTTGCAGTAGAATTCTTTCCATAGAAGACTACAAGGTGCGGTAGGATTCTTTCCATACAAGACTACAAGATGGAAAAAGATCCTTTCCATATAAGACTACAAGATGGAAAAGGATTATTTCCTTAGAAGACTTTCAGTCCAAGAAGGAAACCTTTTCATTGAAGACTTCCAGTTGAACAAGGAAACCTTTCCATATTGAAGAAGACTTGCCATGAACGAAATTAGAGTCATACAAGGAGATCTAATAGCAATCAAAAACGTGCACAACATGTCTTGGACATCAAGAAAGACTACATTATAAATAGGCATGTTGGGCATCAAGAAAAAGATACGAAGACAAGACCGAAAATCTCTCGTGAGGAAATTATTAGAGTCGAGTGTCTTTGTCTTATTTTTCCGAGGTTTGAGATTAACGAGTTGAGTCTAAAAGTCCTGTTTAGATTTAAGGAGTTGGTCTTTGTTCGCTCGGTTGAGTTCAAACGACTTGAGAGTGTGAGGCTTGAGAGTTGAGAGAACAACTTTTGTTAAAATCATTATTTCGATAGTGGTTATTTGGCCTAAGGCTCGGAAGATTATAAACCCTTATAATCTTCTTAAAATTATCTACTTGTGTTCTTTACTTTTTCGCTGCGTTATATTCTCTGTCAATTAGATTGGTCCTAACGTTAGCTGCTGTTAACGAATGTTAAGATAACATCGAATCCAGTGGTTTCATAACATTGGAAAAAGAGTATCAAGTCCCGATCCAAAATTTTCAATTGGCGTCAGAGCCAAGCACCGATTTCACTGGTGTTTGGATTTGATACTAAAGGATGGACAATACGAATCCGAACAACAATAGATTACCTATCTTAGATGGATCCAACTATTCTTATTGGAAGATCAGAATTCGTGCGCTCATTAAATCATTCGGTTGGCAAGCTTGGAAGATGGTGATCGAAGGGTATACAGTTCCTATGTGTACTCTAGGTGAAGATCATGAGGTATTTCCGAAGCCAAAATCAGAGTGGACTCAAACTGAGATAAGTGATGCTTTTCTCAATGAAAAAGCCCTTAAAACTATATTTAGTTCAGTTAATTGTTACATGTTTAGATTAATTAAAGATTGTTTAACTGCTAAGCATGCTTGGAATATCATACAAAATCATTGTGAAGATGATTTAAGTACTCAAAATACTAGGCTACGCATGTTTTTGAGCAAATTTGATAATTTAACAATGGGAGACGATGAAAACATTACTTCTTATTTTGAAAAACTCATGGATCTTGCTAAAGAAATTCGAAACTTAGGTGACCCCCTATCTAATAAGCAACTGTGTACAAAGCTGTGAGAACTATTTCTAAGAAATTTGAGGTGATTACTTTACAAGAAGCTAGGAATATGGATACATTAGACTTTCATACTCTACTTAACAAATTGAAAGAATTTGAGATTAATCTTGAAACTTATGAAAAAGTAGATGATGAAGAAGAAACTCAAGCTTATAGTGAAACTGTGATTGAAAAGTTTAGTAAGCTTAGTCTAAGAGATGAAAACATTCCTACTGATTTAAAGAAAGATTTCTCTGAAAAGATGACCAAATATTCTTGTAAACCTACTCCTCATGATGATACACATCCCAAACAGATTCATTGTTATAAATGTAAAGGTTGGGGCCTTTTTTCTTATGAATGTGCTAACAACCTTAGAACAAAAGGAAATTCTAACTGGGTTTGTATAGATGATAATGATGAGACAGGTTTTGAAGAATGTGCTGATGGACAGGTGCTACCCCCCTTATTTTCTAGGTCACAAACTCAGCTGCCACCCCAACCCCACTCACCACACTCCACCTCTCTCACGCCGCCGCTAACCACCGTCCCCTATACCACGCTCGACGCTGACCACTGTCCCCTCCACCAAGCTCGTTGCCACCATTGCACAATCACCACCATCGCGAAACCACCACGCCTCTACGCCGCTTCACCACAACCACAATCAGCCCTCTGCCACGCCACCTCACCGCACAACCACTAGCAGGTGATAAATCCCTATTTCAAAATTTGACTGCCATGGCTGGTGAAAACTCCACGTTTGATCCGCATATCATCATTTCTCTTGAATTCCCGCAGGTAATTTAATTAATTAATTACTTCTTTCTCACAGCACAACTGTTAAAATTTTGATCATGTTCTTCTTTTTGTTGTGGCGGCGAATCAACATAACAGACGAGTCGTCCTAGTTTTAGCTCTTTCATTTTTAAACTTTATTGGGCCAAGGCGCGACATCAACGTCAAGTGCGTTAATGTTGACTATTGGGTTAATCTCCCGTCCCTCACAATTCGCTTCTTTTAACGCAGTTATTTGGGTTTGCAGTCGGGTTTGGGCATGGAGTTTTCGACTGCGGATGTTGGGAGGTTGAGGACTGAAATTCGCTTCTTTTAATGCAGTTATTCGGGTTTGCAGTCGGGTTTGGGCATGGAGGTTTCGACTGCAGATGTTGGGAGGTTGAGGACTCAAGATGTAGGAGAAGGAAGTGTGAGGATCAGGTGTGTTTCTTTCTGTTTCCATTTTTTGCTTTGGATTTCAAGTGAGAGTGTTTAGTAACATAGTGTTATTGACTAGGTCCCTGGTCATTATGGTTGCTACTTGTATTATATGTGGCAGCTCTTTTGCAGGCTTTATGAATGAAGAGTTACTCAAGGTCCTGCTAGAGGTACCCCTGTTGTTTTTACTTTTTAAGGTGATTGTTGTTTTCACTAATATTTCGATACATTTGCTACAATATTCATGCAAAATCGTCTGCTTTTATGTATTGGAGTTCACATTTGTGAGTGGTAAATCGTGCAATATATTTTTATTTTTTTTCTCTGATCAATATGTCATGAAGATATATCTGGGACAACAAGTTGGTGGGCTCGAAGCTGACTTAATGGCTGCAAATGAGCTCAGTGCTCATGCTTCTCTTCTGGTAATGTAGTTCACATGTCCAGACCCAATCCCTGAAGATTTATTTTTCGTAGTAAGAGTCTTTCTAAATGTCATGCTTTGCAGAGTAGCTCAAAATCTGTACCATGTCAAAATATCCAGGTAGTACTTGGTGGATTTGAGACAAAAACAGGTGAGCAGGTGTGTATTATTATGTCAAGATTGTACGCTATAAACTGCTTCCAGCTTATATAAACATGAATAAGTATTCTGCTGTGTCCGCAGTGGCTTGATTTCAGGAATGATGGGAAGTACACCGCTGCTGATTATGCGAAAGTCAGGAATGATGGGAAGTACACCGTTGTTGATGAGCAGCGACATGTTTTTTAGTTTAAATCTATTATTTGTTGTATGATTAGTTTGAGTAATGTATGTAAATTTGATATGATTAATATTTAACATTTTTTTCTTTCGAAATTGTGTTATAACCCGCCACCCGCCCGCTAACCCGTACAACCCGCCTAACCCGCCACCCGCATGGTTTCAAAATTAAAATGACCCGCTCGGTTGAAGATTTGGGTAACCCGCCATACGTGGGTATGGTGTCTTTTTTTGTGGTAACCCGCAAATATCCGCCCGTGTTCACCCCTAGTGTTCGCTCAACACCCAGACAGCTCGATATTGTGACAACATCCAGAAGACAACACCAGTCCAAGAGATTTTCTTTGGCGATTGGGATGAAACCATTTGTTTAGATAACTCTGAAGGTTTGATTTCTGATTATGATGAGTTTGATGATGATTTTGACTTTGAGTATTTGCATGATTCTATAGGTTTAGAAGATGATTACTTCTTTGAAGATGAACCGAGTTAAGAAGAATTTCTTGAAGAACCAAAGATCATCTACCAAGACCTACTAAAGGAGAAGAACAAGTTGAGTAGAATTGAGAAGGTTATGGAAGAGAATGAAAGCTTGAAGGCTACAATCACTCAACTTGAGGTTAGTTTGGGCAAGAAAGATGATGAAATAGAAAAGGTAACTTCTAAGCTAGAATTTGTTGAACATACTATTGCCAAGAGGAATACATGCACTTATAAACTTGATAAAGTTTTATGCTTTGGCAGTGATGATAATTCTAGTTTAAGATTTCAAAGTCAAGCTACTCACTCCACTACTTTTGTTGAATCCACCTGGTTTTGAAAAAGGAAAGGTATTTTCTGGAAAATCTAAGAAAACGACCTATATTTGTCAATACTGTTTTCAACATGGACACCTTAACGCTTATTGTTTTAAATACAAAAAGTCTCTTAAAAAGAAAACAGTTGAGTGGGATAAAGATTCATGCTATGTTGATACTGATGTTAAGCCAACACTGGAATCTGGTGTTGTCTCAACATTCGGTTCCAACATTGTTGAACAAAATTTTGAGATGAGGAGCACTAGACTTTGGGTGCCTAAAATAAAGATTGTATGCAAGTTTGTCTTTTCTCCTTTGCTTACTAACTTGGCAGGTAAGTGGTACTCTGATAGTGGATGCTTGAGGCATATGACTGGATACAAATTTGATTTGAAGGATTGTGCACCACTAACCACTGGAACTTCCACCTATGATGATGGAAGTAAAGGAAGAATCGTTGGCAAAGAAGTGCCGAATATTGATGGATTCACACCCTTGAAGGATAAGATGTTGTTGGATGGATTCTGTGAAAACCATATAAGCATCAGTCAATTGTGTGATGATGACTTAATGGTAAGGTGTGATAAAGATTCTTGTGATGTATCTAATTGTGTAAATTTGTGTGCTTTGACAGGTAAAAGGTTTGAAGATAACAACTTGGTGAGGGATCAAGTGACTTGCTTTCAAACAAAGGTGGACTATTCAGTTGCCAAGAACAATAGACTTGGACGCATGCACAACAAGAATCTAGGCAAAGTGCTGAAACTTGAAACCATGAGAGGTATTCCCAATATCTCGGGTACTGGTAAGTTGGTCTGTGAGGATTGCTTGAAAGGTAAGGTGACCAAAGCTTCTCATAACCCAATCCAAGTGGATGAACAGGTTACAAGTACCTCTAATTGTTTTCATCTTCTTCATATGGATCTCTTAGGTCTTATTGAAGTAAATAGAGTTGGGGGTAAACAATATGATTGTGTGATTATGAATGATTTTTTTAGATATAGTTGGTCAAATCTTTCAAAGAAAAATCAGAAACTTTTAATACCTTTAGAACATTGCATGCTAGTATTGATAACTTACATGGTGCTTCTTTAGGTAATATTTGGTCTAATCATGGTAGAGAATTTGAAAATAGGTCATTCTCTGGCTTATCTATGTTTAATGAAAATATGCATGAATTCTCTACGCCCATGACTCCTTATGAGATGATGAAAAAGAAGAAACATGATCTTGCTCACTTTCATGAATTTGGATGTGTTTGCTATATTTTAAATGATAAATATGTTTTGAGCAAATATGATCCAAAAAGTGAAGAAGATATCTTTGATGGCTATTCCTTGGACAATACTGCTATTAAAATGCTTTATCTAAGGTTGAATATTGTTCAAGAATATGAAAATGTGGTATTTGATGATTTGACTAGTGATGCAGGTACTGAAGAACTTTCTGTTTCTAATGTTGCCCCAACATTAGAAACAGATGCAGGTACTGAAAAACTTTCTGCTTCTGATGTTACCCCAACATTGGAAACAGATAGTGTTATTCCATCACCACATGCAGATTCAAAACCTGAAACTGAACCAGAAGTTGATGTTATGCCAACATCGACCAGTCCTGATGTTGACACAACATCCGAGCAGTCAATCTTATACGATGAAAAGGTTCAAGTTCAAGATGTGTGGATGGATACAACTTATTGGATTCAAAGGAATCATCCAACATCTCAGGTTATTGGTCAAATCACTAATGACATCAAGACACGCAACAAGAAAAGGGTAAAATATAGAGATATGATAATGTTGAGTGTTTGCATGTCTGCTACATGTTCTGATTATTGTTTAGCTCAAAGATTTGCTGATGACATTGTCTTTGTTTATACTAACAAGTCTACTTTAGACAAGTTTGTTGAAGCTTTGGCAGGTACATTAGAGATGAGCATGATTGGTGAACAAGATTTCTTTTTGGTGGAAAGCTTTGGATTGGAGTAGTCAAAATCGAGCAAGACTCAATTGTCTTCTACTTTGATGATTGGAAAAGGTGACACAAGCTTGCTATATCTATCCACCACTCGCCCATATATTATGTGCTCGATTTGTGTTTGTGTTTGTGCCAGGTATCACGCTGACCTTAAAGCTTTTCACTTAATTGTTGTGTCTTCTACTTTGATGCCAACGAATGCACCTCGCCCAATCCATGCAAGCTAGAACCAGTTGTCCCTATGGTCGTTGAAGTTCGAGATTCAGAAGGATCTTTCGAGGGGGAATCCACCACCAGCTTAGGAATCCCCAAATCCAGGGGAAATCCAGGCATTAACTAATCCACATCCTGACAAATACCGTAACCCATCAATAGAAATTGTCGTGCCTCTTTGTTGAAAGAACTATCTAAGCGCACCGCGCTCGATACCTCTAACGTAGATTGAGCTTGAGCCCTAGACAATTTCTCCCCAAACCGACGGCCCAAGTCCATCAGTAGATGCCTATACTCGTCCCATTCTACTCGTGCAATACGAAGCAACTCACCCGACTGACCGAGGCAAAAAAACTGACTTTCTAACTATTTTTCCACCTGTTTTGATCGATCGTTCATAGCCTTCAAATTCCTTTATAACACCTCCTTACTTCCATCAGAACTCCATATATTCATGGCTCGAAGGGCTTCGATCTCTGCCTCTTTCTACTTCAGCTGACCCCGAGCCTCTCCCAACGCTAATTCTAGCTTTTGACAACGCCTTCATAGTATCTCCAACTGGAAAAGAGCAGTTCAAAAGCGCTCGCCCATGGCTTCTAACAAAAGCGATAGTTGCTAAAGATCGACAAGAAAATCAAATGAGAAAAACGAACGTAAAAAAATCGCAGACAAAGAAGCATCTTACAAAAGGAAAAAGGCACGTACCTCTCAAGAATTCTTGCTGAAAACATCATGCAAGGGCAAAAACGTGGAGGGAATGAGAAATTCCATATCTCGCTCATTGCGCAGTCCGCACAAATATGACCAATAGTATTACAGGCTCATCGGCACCCTCGTGAAAAGGTAACGGCCATCCGATATGCCTAACAGAGAAGGCCCAACTTCCCAATCCGAGCACCAGACAAACGGAAGGTATGAATAGAACCCTCGCGTGATTCACGGGATAGATGACTCGCCAAGTCGGGGAAACCCCAACCCAAACTTGATGAAAATCTAGGAAGTGCCTCGACAGACAGAGTCGGGGAAGAAAAGATAAAAGTCATCGAATCGAACCCTTTATGGCTCAAGGGCCCTCGCGTCGACTGAATATTGCGGACAAAGAAAAGAAGCTATCAAGAAGGCCTCTCGAGCGTGAAAGTCCATCTCGGCTTTGGAGGGTCAACCCGACCGCATTCGGGAAAAATCAAGCCTAAAGGGAAAATAAGAAGTATAATAAGAACGAATCGAGAAAAAATAAGGAATACTTACTGAACAACGGCCTCATATGGAGAGGACCCTCGGGGAACTCTAGCACCTCAGCGGCCTGCTGAAGCCTAGCCATAATCATAGCCACGTGGTAGTTAACATCGAAAGTGTGTCATAACCACCCGCATACAAACCTCTTCACTCTAGCTCTTGTCTCACTTGTCCTTATAGAGAGGGAAGTAACTATGCCACACCCACACCCCCATCGCGTATGAATTCCCCACTCCGCAATCTCAAAATTACGAAGAGCCAACCTCTAGCCAAAAACTGGCCTCACCTATGAAACCTCTGACCTCTAAGAAGAAAAGAGGACCCGCCGGCGCAAAATAAGAAAATGGGGCATCAGAAGGTGCAGCTCGTAGGGGAAAGATCACTGAAAATTGAAAAGCATAACATTCGATATCTAATAATCCACAGCACAACACAAATCCCACTACATACTGAAATGACGAAGAAAGTAATTGACTGGGGCAAACTTCCAGAAACTGCAGTAAGTTCCGTATGAAGGGGTGGAAGAACCAACGCAGACCACTCAGAACCTGGTCAGCGTACACAGTCAAAAAACCTGTAGGAGAATCATAAGCCCGATGACCAGCCATCGGGATGACAATGTCAAACTTAGAGATGTCCAAAGACGACCTCTCGAACAATTTGCGCACATACTCTTCTAATACAGTACTGGGCATACTTTCGATCCTTCCCGCACCCACTATAGAGCCCGACTCGAAGTAACTCGGCATCAATTTGACCCTCAAAACAGGAGGGTTATAAGGCTCACCCCGAAAGAAGCCTGCCCTCACTTTATCTACGGTGCAAAGGGGTGTCGACAAAGAAGAAACACTATCACCGTCACCCTCACCCATAACCCCCTTCTTTGGCAACCCGTACCCCACGGGGTTAGTGTGAAGGCGTCGCAGTCTAGCCCTCTTTACAAGACGAGCCGCTCGTTGACAACGAGTCCTCGAAGTCACACTAGAATCTAATAGCGTTGCCTCCCCCGGCCTGATACCGAATGCCTAGCAAATAAACAATTAAACTATGGATGTTTGGAAGAGAGATTGATTAACTAACTAAATTAAACTAAACTAAAAAACAAAATTTAATGATTGATTGATTGATTGATTGTGGTTGTAAACAATAAATGAAAAGATTGTTTAGAGGTCGGGTTTCACAATGATATAACCATAACTGTTTATAGATAAACTACCTATATCTACTTACAATACTTGGTAGATATTTGATATTTGCATGTCTAATGGATCCGTGACATATGGCAGGAGTTATCCCAACCATACACCTATGAGTCTCTAATAACCTACCATGTTAACGGATCAACCCAGTTGTCAGTTGTTTTAGAAGAGATATCAAATCTGCAATCGAATTAACTCATCTGAATCGTGTTAACAAAATGTATGTAGTCAAGATTGATCTAGTGTGATCTAAAGGTTGAGCATCAGTTTCTTTCGCAGATCTAAAGTCACAAACTGCATATATATAACTATCCATAGCGGTGTACACTCTAGGTGGCCCCACACGGGTTCCTTTATTTTATCCCTACGAGAGTAAGGCCAGTCATGCGGCATAAGTAAATATTCAATATAGACATCCAAGATCATCAAACACGAATCAAGTAAATCAAATAAATATATTCATAAATTCGAGTTACTCCCCTACTCTAAACAACGAGCAAGTTAACTCCTCATAGTCATGAGTTCAACAATCAATAAAGAAGTAAATATCATAGACAAAGTAAAAGTTAAAGAAAAACTTCTCAAATCCGATGAAACTTTGTTGCTTGACCATCTTCCTACTCCCTTCTGCTATCTTCTTCTTCACAAGCTATTTTCTCTCTAACAATGACTCAACTAAACTAGAACAATACTTTGATGGTGTTTTCTCTATGGTGACAAACTCTTACGGTTTCTCTGTCAAAAAGTGGGTGAAAGTCGTGAAAAACATTGTGAAAGCTCGTTGCCTTAACTGATGAACGTGGCCTCATATGTATAGTCTTTCTCTGCTCTGGGATGTGTTTTAGAGTTTCTGACTTTCGCCCCAAGTTTACATTGATGCGCGACCCCATCGCAATGTGCCCTCCTGATCGCGCCCTACCCGCGAGGTGCGGTGCTGATCGTACTACATTTTGATTTCCTTCTTCGGTCCCTTGGTGTCTTTTCTTCAATCAAGCTATGTTCAGGATTTTACCTTTTTGTAATGTCGTAGCATTCTTGTAGCATTTGAATATCCCAAAATAGTGTCTTGACCAATTATCGCCCAAAACATTAACTTTTTGCCTTATTTAGCCTCTTTTCATCTCGACTCTCTAAATACCTAAGAAAATATAAAACAATATTAAAACAAGTAAATACATCATCATAAGTATTCAAAAGCATAAGTAAAAAGATACTTAAATCACGCTGAAAGTGCAGGTTTTCTGGAATCAATGTTAGACGGTGAAATGTTAGACGATGTTGGGTTAACATTGGATAACATTGAAAGCCGAGAGCTTTTGTGAAAACTGTTCTTTAGTTGCCAAAATTAAGTTTTGCCTTTATTCACTTATTAATCAAGTTCCACGGTTTTAGTTGTTTATGTTTATGTCCAGGAAAGTATCTTAAACATAAGGAAGAGCTTTGGAAGATTCCTTACTTGAAGTTTCCATAATTCAAGCTAAGTTGAATAGTCAACTCACACGGTTTCAAAAGAAGGAAACAATATTGGATTCTCTGCAACTGTGATTCTTTCCAAGATTCTGCGAATTGAAGAAGATGTGTTGCCTTGTTAAATCAGTAACAATGGAAACACGATTCTCTGGAAAGATATGAAGTTCACAAAGAAGGCAATATTCAACAAGGAAACAACAAGAGTTACCAAAACTGTGAACAACACATCTTGGCGTTCAAGACTCAAGAAATCTATAAAGATGTGAAGTTCATCAAGATGAAGACAAGACAATCGTGCCAATAATCCAAGGGATTAATTATTCTTTGTATTGTCTTCATTTTGTTTTGCGAAGTTTTTGTATCAACTGCTTAAGTCTAGTCCATAGAAGTTAAGTAGTTCTTACTTGTCTGCTTCGTTGAGTCCGATCAACAAAGAGCGTGAGTGAATTGTTGTGAGGAACGTTTTTGATAAAACCTTTATGGTTATTTCGCCTAAGGCTCGGAAGTTTTTAATTATATTGAAAACTTCTTAAAATTATATCTTCTTGTGTTCTTACTTCCGCTGCACATTATTATTATCAAGAAGATCAAAATAGAGTTAAGGCAATTCCAGCTTAACTCTCAATAAGTGTTGTGTCAATCCACGGTCCTACATTATCAATTGGCGTCAGAGCCAAACACCGACTACACTGGTGTTTGGAGGTGATACAACACCATGGACAGTGTCAATCCTAATACCAACAGGATACCAGTTTTGGATGGCTCCAATTATGCATATTGGAAGATCAGGATGAGGTCTCACATCAAAGCTATTGATATTCGATCCTGGCAATCCATGATGAATGGATACTCTCTTCCAACATTACCAAGAGATGGTGAAGGTGATCTAGTTCCAAAACCAGAAGCAGACTGGACAGCAGCAGAGGTAAGTCTCTATAACTCTAATGAAAAAGCTCTTAATGCTATCTTTAGTTGGGTTAATCATCACATGTTCAAGTTAATCCAGAACTGTACAAAAGCCAAACATGCTTGGGATATACTTGAATTACATTGTGAAGGAGATTCTGCTGTTAAAGATTCTAAATACAGACAACTGCTTTTGCAATTTGAAAAACTTGAGATGGGAGAAGATGAGAGTGTTGACAGTTATTTTGAGAAAATTCTTGATATTGCTAACCAATGTGAAAATCTAGGTTTTGCTATGACTAATCAAGAAATGGTTTACAAAGCTATGAGAACATTGTCATCTAAATTTGCTCTCAAGAAAATTGCAATGAGTGAATCTAGAAACCTTGCTAATCTACAGTTTCAAGTCTTGATGAATACTCTTAGAGAATTTGAGATGGAGCTTGCCTCACAACCTAGCAAACATAGGGTTGTTGCTTTAAGAGGTTCAAATCTTGACAATGAAAGTGATGATGATTTTGAAATAATTTCTTCAAACTATGGGAAAATTACTAAGAAGTTCAATAAGTTGAATCTTAAAGGAAAAGGTAAAGAGAAGAACCTTAGTAATAGTTCCACAGGTTATAAGAAATTACCTCCTAAGTTTGTGAAGTACATGGCATCGAAACCTACTCCTTTAGAAGCTGATAAGTTAAAAGATGTTCAATGTTTTGAATGTAAAGGATATGGTCATATGGCTAATGAATGTGCTAACACTCTTAGAAAAAGAGGAAATTCTCATTGGGTTTGTGTAGATGATTTCAATGAAGATGACTTTAGTTCTGGAGAAGCTGAAGAACAATCAGAAGAGGTTCAAACTGCTGCGTTACTCACTCAGATTGACTGGAAACCAGAAGACTCCCTGAACTGCTTTGGATCTCAATGTTACCCCAACATTCAGGATCCAACATCAGAACAGGAGACCTTCTTTGCAGATTGGGATGAATTTGATAATGATTCTGAACCTTATCTTGTGTCCTACTTTGATGAAGCTAACTTTGATTGTTTTCATGGTACAGTGGATCTAGATGAAGAATACTTCTTTGAAGGTGAAATGTCCCAGAAGGAAATCATTGAAGACCTGAAGTCTATCTACCACAAACTGCTGCTTGAGAATCACAAACTCATCAAGAGCAACAAAAGCTTGAAGGAAGAGATTGAATGCATGAAGGAGATGCTGAAGCTGTATGAGAAAGACCTTGACAAAACTGAGGCTGAGCTGAAAGAGGTAAAGGTAAAATTAGATAAAGCTGAACAAACCATTAACAAATGGAACTCCTCTACATCTATACTGGATGAAGTGCTGAGTATGGGAAATCAAGGTAAAAATGGTTTGGGCTATGTTGAGAAACCTTCCTCTGAAGATGTTAATTCTGTCTACTTGAATGCTGGTTTCATCAAGGATAGCAATAACTTGAGTTGTGAAATCTCTTCCCACACTGTGAAAAGGCCTACTTTTATCTGTCAATATTGTTTTCAACCTGGTCACATTAAGCCTTATTGTAAAAAATATAAAATTGTGATTGAGAAGAAAACAATAATTAATAGTTGTACCAATGTTAGGAAAACCTCTGATCTGAATGTTATCCCAACATTAGGTAACAAATCTGAAGGACATAAAAGTAGAACCTGGACTGAGAAAATAAAAACTCCTAAGTTTAAAATTGTTTGCAATGTTGTCTTTTCTGCTGTTTACTCTAACCTTGCAGGTAAGTGGTATTTTGACAGTGGATGCTCAAGGCACATGACTGGAAACATTGACAACCTGAAAAATGTAATCCTTTTGACTGTTGGAACAGTTACCTATGGAGGAGGCACCAAAGGGAAAATCATTGGAAAATGAGTACTGGATGTTGAAGGATTTCCACCACTCAAGGATGTGTTGTTGGTTGAAGGATTGAAAGCAAATTTAATTAGCATAAGTCAACTTTGTGATGACAATCTGCTAGTTACTTTTGATAAAAGTTCATGTGAAGTGTTTAATAGTGACAATGTCTGTGTCATGACAGGTACAAGATCAAAGGATAACTGCTATCTTGCTCAAGATGAAGCAGAATGCTACCATGCCAAGGTAGATGAATCTGTCATGTGGCACAAGAAGTTAGGACATGTGCACTATAGGAATCTGGAGAAACTACAGAAGTTAGAGGTTGTAAGAGGATTGCCTAAGTTGACTAGCCCAGGTAAAATTGTTTGTGAAGACTGCCTGAAAGGTAAACAAACAAAAGTTGTTCATCCACCACTTCAGGTACAAAGTACTAACCCTAGAACTAATAAGTGCTTTGAATTGCTACATATGGATCTCATGGGTCCTATTGAAGTTAGTAGCCTGAATGGTAAGAAGTATGCTTTTGTTATTGTTGATGATTTTTCAAGATATACATGGATTAAATTTTTGAAAGAAAAATCAGAGGCATTCAACACATTCAAAACTTTGCATGCTAGTATTAAAAATCTTTATGGCACTTCTGTAGGAAGAATTAGGTCTGACCATGGAAAAGAGTTTGAGAATGCTAGCTTTGCTAATTTCTGTGAATCTAAAGGCATTTTCCATGAGTTCTCTGCACCTAAAACACCTCAGCAAAATGGTATTGCTGAGAGGAAGAATAGAACACTTCAAGAGATGGCTAGAGTTATGTTGAATTCTAAAAACCTATCTAAGAAACTCTGGGCTGAAGCTTTGAATACTGCATGTCATATTAGTAATAGAGTTTATCTTAGACCTGGTACTATTATGACACCTTATGAAATCTTGAAGGGTTCAAAACCAACAGTAGCACACTTTCATGAATTTGGTATTAACTGCTATTTGCTAAAAGATAGAGACTATTTGAGCAAATTTGATTCCAAAAGTGAAAAGTGTATATTTGTTGGATATTCTCCTAATAGTGCTGCTTTCAGGGTCTACAATCCAAGATTGCATACTGTTCAAGAATCAGTGAATGTCATATTTGATGATTTAACTGTTTCTGCAGGTATTGAAGAAGTCACTGGTTCAGATGTTACTCCAACATTGGACTCAACATTGAACACAGACGCTGGAGATGCTGAACTGGAAACTGGAACTAATGTTGACTTAACACCAGAAACCCCCAATGTTAGGCCAACATCTGTGCTGTCAGATTCTGAAGATGAAGTGATTCCTGTATCCAGAAGAGATCCCCCTCTTAGAATACAAAGAGATCATCCAGCCTCTCAAGTAATTGGTCAAATTACTGAAAGAGTAAGAACACGCAACAAAGAAAGGGTAAATTACAAGGATATGGCTAAGTTGTGTGTTTGTATGTCTTCTTCATGTACTATTGAAAATGCTTCTTGTTTTGTGTCCTCCATTGAACCTAAGAATGTAACTGAAGCTCTTAAGGATAGTTACTGGATTAATGCCATGCAAGAGGAACTCTTACAATTCACCAAAAACAGAGTTTGGAATCTAGTACCTAGGCCATCACATGTGAATGTAATAGGTACAAAATGGATTTTCAAAAATAAAACTGATGAGAATGGTGTAATAATGAGGAACAAAGCTAGGTTGGTTGCACAAGGTTATACTCAGGTAGAAGGTATAGATTTTGATGAGACTTTTGCGCCAGTAGCTAGGATAGAATCAATTAGATTACTTCTTGCTATTGCTTGCTGTCTTAGAATTAAACTCTACCAAATGGATGTTAAAGGTGCCTTTCTGAATGGTTTAATTGACAAAGAGGTTTATGTAGAACAACCTAAAGGCTTTACTGACCCTAAACATCCTGACCATGTGTACAAACTTGAAAAGGCTTTGTATGGTTTAAAACAGGCCCCTAGAGCTTGGTATGAGAGGCTAACTGATTTTCTGTTAGGCCTAGGTTTCAATAGAGGAGATGGAGATAGAACACTGTTTGTCCTTAGAAAAAGTTCTGATATATGCATTGCTCAAATATATGTGGATGATAATGTATTTGGCTCTACTAACAAGTCTACTTTAGACAAATTTGTTGAGTCTATGACAGGAACATTTGAGATGAGCATGATTGGTGAACTTAACTACTTTCTGGGACTGCAAGTCAAGCAGCTGGAGAATGGTATCTTCCTGAACCAGGAGAAGTATACAAGGAATCTGGTGAAGAGATTTGAGCTACAAGAATCAAAGCCTTGCAAAACTCCTATGTCCTCTTCAGTGAAGATAACAAAAGATGGCACTGGTAGCAATGTTGACCCAACATTGTACAGATCCATGATTGGTAGTTTGCTATATCTCTCTGCCTCTAGACCTGACATCATGTTTTCAGTATGTGTTTGTGCTAGGTACCAAGCTGATCCAAAGCAATCTCATTTGATTGTTGTGAAGAGGATCCTTAGATATATCTCTGGAACTTCACCATTAGGCATCTGGTACTCTTATGACACTAACACTAACTTGGTTGGTTTCAATGACTCTGACTGGGCAGGTGATGTGGATGATAGGAAATCAACAAGTGGGGGCTGTTTTTATTTGGGGAATAATTTGGTCTCCTGGTATAGCAAGAAGCAGAACTGTGTTTCATTATCAACTGCTGAATCAGAATATGTAGCAGCTGGCAGTTGTGTTACCCAACTTGTGTGGCTCAAACACATGCTTTCAGATTATGGGCTAGATAGTGATACACTTCTCATGTTCTGTGACAATCTAAGTGCCATAAGTATCTCTAGGAATCATGTCCAACATTCTAGAACTAAGCATATAGACATAAGGCATCATTTCCTAAGAGATATGGTAGAGGACAAAATAATCAACATTGAACATATTGAGACAACAAATCAGCTAGCTGATATGTTTACTAAACCTTTAGATAGTGAGAGATTCTTCAGCCTGAGGAAATCTCTTGGCATGTGTGATATGTGAAAATGTTGAGAAAACCAGTGTTGTCATAACACCACTGACTAGCACTGGTATATTGGTTGTGGTGTAGTAGGTATTCTGTTGTCATTCCTTTGTTGAGTTGCATTCCTTGTGAGTCTCATTTTATCACTGTTTTGTCATATTTGGTTTGTGTGGTTGAACTCTTTGATTAACAACTCTCTCTAGTTATCAGGTTCACATCTTTGGTTTTGAAAAGGTTAATAAAACTCTTCTGTTTGTCTGAGGTTGTGATTGCCTAACATATGGAGAAGCTGGGGTACACAAAGTTCACTACTTTGATGTCTATTCAGTTGTGTCTTATTCATATGGAAGGTGTACAGGACATGTGGAGAAGCTGGGGTGCATGATGTTGACAGCTTCACTGTTACTCAGTTGTGCTTATTTACATGTTTCTGTTTGTTTGGCCAAGGAACACATGAGGGTGATCCTTTCTACTAGGGTGTTTGAGGTTTCGATTTCTTACATTTAGTAGCACTGATCACTTGGTGATTCTCTTGAATGCAGGTTGGTAAACAAGTATGCATAAGGAATTGGGGTGTTGGGGTGCATGATAAATGAATTGCCAACATTCAAGGCCTTTGTACTTGCCTAACTTGCTGTTGTTAATGTTGTTACTGGGGTGTGTGGAGTTCAGGCTGCCCTCATTCAGTTGTGACATTAACTTTGTGTTTAGCAACCTTCAGTTTTTGTTCAGATGAGTTATGAAAATAATAAAGATTTTAAAGAGATGTGACTGTGCTGGTTTGAGGAGTTTTTCATTTGTGTTTACCATCTGCCTATTTGACATTACTTTGTTGCATTCATATAGAACTGCATTGTTTTCTTTCTTGTTTGTGAGTTGTGTCGGTTTAGGCTTAGGGGGAGTATAATTCATGTGTTGAGGCATACAATTTGGGTGACATACTGCAGGTGACACACTGATCTGTGACTTTCTATGCTGTGGAAGTGAATTGTTCCTTGAATTCATAACTGCTTATCTCTGTGTGTTTCTTGTTATCTATGTTACTTACTCATGATTTTAATCTGAACAATATGTCTGAGGTACTCACTTGCTATATTGGTTAAGTTTCAGATGTATTTTTGGATGTATCTCAAGCTCTCACATGAATTTGCCTTGGTGAAGCCTGTACCTCCACCTTCGGTTTTGAATGTTATTGAATGTTATCCCAACATTGTGCACAGACTGAGGTCAACATTGAAAACAGGAACTTATAAGTTTTCAGTTTTTTTTCTGAAAACCGCTCTGGTTAACTGTTAATTTAACATCAACACGTGTGCGCGGGAAAACATAGTGGGAAAGTTTTATTTGATTCAAATTTAGTAACTGCCCATTAACATTCACTCTCTCTCCTATTCACGGTTATTATTGAAATCAAAACCCTATTTTCCTTAATTAAACTTGCAAGTTCCTTATTTGTGCCTATTTTGCAAAATTTACTCTCAAAATTCTCTTGATCTTCTCTGCGATTACTCTCAAAATCTCTGTACTAACAATGGCAAGCAAGTCCCCCATGCAAACTCTTGTAGATGTTGCCCTAGGAAGCGAACCCACTGCTGCACGCACTCGCTCACACACTAGAAGTGCTGCTGCAAAAACAGTTGAGGCCCCTGTTGCTGACAAGAGGAAGGCGATTCCCTATGTGCGACGAGGAAAGAAGACCAAACAGGGAGAATCGACCTCCAATGTTGAGCCAACAGTGGAACCAACCACTCCCATCACCAATGAGCCTGAAACTGAGGTAAACGCTGCTGAACCCACTCCTGAATTTGATGCTGATATACCTGTTGAGGGGGAGGGCAGTGGTTTTGTTGAAAAATCTGTGGAGGTGTCTGCGGATGAGTCTGTTGACAAGATGGTGAGGAAGTGGATTAGGGCTCAAAAGAAAAAGAGAAAGGGCAATGGTGAGAAATTGAAAAATATGTCTGAGTCTGCTAAGGCTAGGGCTGAGGCCAGGAAAAGACAGTCTGAGAGATCAGCTAAGAAGAGGGCTGTTGAGGAGGAGAAGAAAGCTGAGGAAGAGAAGAAGGCTGCTGCTGCTGCTGAGAGAAAGAGGAAGGGAAAGCAAGTGATGGAAGAGGAAGTAGAGGTGTTGGATGTTGAGGATGAGGAAGAAGAAGAGAAGAAGGAAGAGGAGACTGAGGAGGAGCAGGATGTTGCTGCTGATGTTGGGGCAACATCAGGAACAGAGGAGTACACTGATGGGCTATATGTGGTCTACCCTGAGGAGGAAGAGGACTGCTATTCTCCCTACTATCTCTCTCAAGAGTTGGAGAAGAAGTGGGATTCCTTCAAAAGAAGGGAGATTCACACTGAAAGGGCTATAGAGATTGCCAGTTTCAAAGAGAACAAAGTGATGGACTTGCTGGAAGCAAGAGAGCTGCAACAATCAGTGATGGAGCTGAGTGACTATGCTCCTGAGATTGTCATGGAGTTCTACCTCAATCTCTCCAAGTGGATTAGGGACTACAGATCTCCAAAGTTTGGAAAGGCTTGGGTGAGGAGGAGAGTCTTCAACATTGACCCCTACACCATCAACAAGGTCTGTGGCTTCCCTACTACTGATGAATCTGAGGACCCCTATTATGATGATGTAATTGAGGACTTGACTGGAGGGTTGGTCAAAATCTGGAGAGATGCTCTGCCAACCACAAAACTCACCTCCCTGAGTGCTGTCTTGCACAAGATAGCTTGCTTCAACTGGCTCCCAAGCAAGAATGTGACTGTACTTACCAAGGAATCAGCAATCTTGGTGTACAAAATCAAAAATGGGCTAGCTGTAAATATGGGGGAGAGGATTTTGAAGTCTATGTCTGAAGTTGCTGGAAGGAAGAATAGGATGCTACCCTATCCCTCACTCATCTGCAAAATCCTTGGCAGTCAAGGATTAAAGACAAGTGTCACTGTGGGCTGGAGGAAGAATGATTCAGAATTAACTATTCTCCCAAGCTACTTGTCTGGATCAAGGGTGAGAGATCTTCCATGGAATCCACAAGGAGTGGTGAGACCAAGAACTGAGCAGAAAAGGGCTAAGGAGTTTGCTGGAACTTCAGTGCCAATGTCCAAAGAAGAGGATTGCTTGGTTATCACTTCTGCTTTTGTGGATCATATGCTGAATTGGTATAGGGGGCAGATTGCTGACACTCAGAGGGAGATCGAAGAGAGGAAGGAACACCTCAAAGAACTGGAGGACATTGTGAAAAATTTGGAGGACCTCCCTTCTTCACAAAAAGGGGGAGAGTAGTTCCAATTTTAATTTTTGTCTTCTTGTTTTTGTTTTGTTTCCTATGAACTGCTAATATCTTTGAACTGCTAGTACATTAATCTCTATTTTGGTTTTATTTGATCAAGGGGCTTGTCCTTGATATCTAGCTATGGCCTGTAACTCTAAGTACTACTGATGAACTGCTCTAATTGTTCTTAACTGCTATTCCTTGTGAAGGAACTTTTTGAACTGTTCTTATTGTTAACCTTTATGCAGGAAACTTACTGGTTTCAATGTTGAGGCAACATTGATGAATGTTGAGGTCTGAACATATGTACATATGTGGTTGTAGTGATGACCTTTATTCATGTCTTTGTTAAATTAACTTTGATTATGATATCTTGTATTAAGGGGGAGCAGTTTGGTGGTTTAATTTGTTTCTTGTTGATTATAACTTTCTGGATATAAGACTTGATTGGAACAGGTATTGGTTTTGTGAAGAAAGGCAAAAAGGGGGAGATTGAAAGTGCAGGTTTTCTGGAATCAATGTTAGACGGTGAAATGTTAGACGATGTTGGGTTAACATTGGATAACATTGAAAGCCGAGAGCTTTTGTGAAAACTGTTCTTTAGTTGCCAAAATTAAGTTTTGCCTTTATTCACTTATTAATCAAGTTCCACGGTTTTAGTTGTTTATGTTTATGTCCAGGAAAGTATCTTAAACATAAGGAAGAGCTTTGGAAGATTCCTTACTTGAAGTTTCCATAATTCAAGCTAAGTTGAATAGTCAACTCACACGGTTTCAAAAGAAGGAAACAATATTGGATTCTCTGCAACTGTGATTCTTTCCAAGATTCTGCGAATTGAAGAAGATGTGTTGCCTTGTTAAATCAGTAACAATGGAAACACGATTCTCTGGAAAGATATGAAGTTCACAAAGAAGGCAATATTCAACAAGGAAACAACAAGAGTTACCAAAACTGTGAACAACACATCTTGGCGTTCAAGACTCAAGAAATCTATAAAGATGTGAAGTTCATCAAGATGAAGACAAGACAATCGTGCCAATAATCCAAGGGATTAATTATTCTTTGTATTGTCTTCATTTTGTTTTGCGAAGTTTTTGTATCAACTGCTTAAGTCTAGTCCATAGAAGTTAAGTAGTTCTTACTTGTCTGCTTCGTTGAGTCCGATCAACAAAGAGCGTGAGTGAATTGTTGTGAGGAACGTTTTTGATAAAACCTTTATGGTTATTTCGCCTAAGGCTCGGAAGTTTTTAATTATATTGAAAACTTCTTAAAATTATATCTTCTTGTGTTCTTACTTCCGCTGCACATTATTATTATCAAGAAGATCAAAATAGAGTTAAGGCAATTCCAGCTTAACTCTCAATAAGTGTTGTGTCAATCCACGGTCCTACATTATCACACGCTAATGAGACACTCCATGGCCACCGTACACAAAAGAAAGAGAAGTAGAGTAGTTCTACTAGCTACGCTTAAAGCACTTACAAGAAGAGCAAGTATGTAAGTATGCTCTGAAGGAAGAGGAAGGCAAAAATGTTGACAAAAATGAATGAATCAACGCGACTATTTATAGGCTACTCCCCTAAAAGTATCGTCCTGCTCCGTATTAACACCTCCTCGAAGAAACTGCTACGGCCTTTCATTAAGACATGGCTAAATCGCGGAGACGTAACGGAAGTCCGTGTGGCCTAGAAGACAATTCGCCGCAAAGGGTCATGAATGCACTTAAATAAGCGAAATTATGACATGTCTATCTTATATACATGGCATCCGAGTAAGACAAATAACTCAAAAATGGCACCGCTAACGTGTCGAATATCCCACTGCCACGTGTCCCTCACAAAATCACCCAGTCACCCCTCGAAAAGAAAATTCTTCCTCAAAGTAAAGGACTCCATCGGGAAAGACAACACTTTTCGAGGAAATAAGACAAAAAAAACAACTGCCACGACCTCAACCTTACTCTCCCACACAAGGAGTTCCAACGACCTCGACCTAACACGCAAAGCGACACGTTCCCCGTCTCAAGAATCTTCTTCCCCCGACCAAAATAAGAGAAAAATTGTTAGAATCACCCTTTAGTATCCCTTGTTGGACCAACACTTGCACTTCATTAACTCCATGTTGAACCAACACTTGCACTTTCAGATAAGATATACCGACATAGTGGCGCTTTAATGCCACCCAGAGTTGGAAAAGAAATATTATAAGGCCATCAATATTGTCAAAAACCATGTTCAACACCCTGTAGCAAACACATAAATATTGTTCTTCCCTTCATCTGAAACCTTGTTGAAAACACAAAAAATAATAAAGCATGTTACAATTAAACTCAACTAACAGATAGTTACACTAAAGTCGTTGGTGTGGGGTGCTTTCTCTAATCTCAAGTAACTTCCCTCACCAGATTCTCTCGCACCTTATAGGCTAAGGGAAGAGCATTTGGTTCGATGGAAACCTGCATTTCAAGGAAAAAGGTTACATAATAATAGTTAATATGTAAATAAACTAAGGGAACGATACAAGGTCTTGCGACTGAACTCGAATCGAGGTCAAGCTACCTACGTATCTCTCTAAAAAGAGAGAATCAAGTCAGACGAAGTTCATTATTCATGGGCGGCAACACGAGGTGGTTTTTTTAGATTCTGCTTGCTAGGTAGGTTTTGAGCCTTTGTAAATCCTAAGGGCTAGTTGGACGACACCGAAGGGTGTTTGTCCAGCACTCTTGTAGCACTAGAGTGCTTTGTTGATGTCGAGCTCCTTGCAGGCTTGGCAGTGAAGGGCATCGAGTGATCGATCTAGTAGATAGTCCATTCACGAGCCTATTTACATAATGTAGATGTACTTGTCATATTCAACTTGTGCTACTTCTTATTGTAGATGTGGAGCGGTCTATAAAGTAGTGGACGTAGAATGGTGGATGTGGAATTACCAACCTCCTTGGTAGACGTAAAATTCCTATGTTAAAGCTAGAGATGGACAGTCCACGTGAAAAGGTAAATGTGGAATGTCTAGGTGAAAAGGTAGACATGAACACCTATGTGAAAAGCTACACGTAGAATTCCCACGTGAGACGCCTGTGTGCTCTGTAAAGAGAGAGTAGGGAACTCTGAGCTCTCAAGTGTCTAACCTCTAAATGAGGGAAAGTGATTGGATATTTAGGCAAGAGCTTCGGCCGTCATGGGCCCAACCCACCCAGTGGAGATCATGACGTGACAAGTCCGCATTTGAACTTGTGCCACCAAGTGATGTTATGTGGCCTCAACGTTGCGGCCAACGTACCACGTAAGTGTCTGGCCGACAAGGCCCAATGCGGGTGACCGTTATGTTGTGTCGGTGCTCGATCAATGCGCCCCAATGAGGGAAATCGACGCGTCTCCATTTCAACAGCCCGTAGGGTGTGATTTGCGTCTTTAAGGTAGCAAAATTATAACGCATTTATCGTAAAATTAACTCGTTTTAAATCCCTAAGTTTGCCTTAGGCATCGACATGCTCTAATCTTGTCATCTCACGTGTCATAGTCATTCTAATGCACACGTCCACATCATCCTTATGGGTGACAAACCCGTATCATATATATTCACGATACACCACACTTCTGCAAGCTAGCTACACTTCATTTTCATGTTAGAATTACCTAGTCTCTTGACATGTATACAACTCACCATGAATAAGTATCTTCCTAATTTCCCAAACACTTTTGTTGCGTATAACAACTATTTGGTCTTATTTCGTCTAGATAACAATACACCGAGATAATCAATACAATGGACTTGACTCAACCAAAATATTCTAGTCTAATACAAGGATCGGACCAGTTTTGTCTGGAACACCTATTACACGTAGAGAAATACCACACGACTGGAATTACCTTAAATGGCCGAATTGAGGAAACAGTTGAACGGGTGGCGGTTCGATGATGAGATGAATCTTGAGTCGGAAGACAATCGAATTGGCTTCGGTTCTATGCTGCACTCCAAGCATCGTTGACACGATGGGTTGAATACTCATGATTCGCACTGAACTAGGGAACGTGCCAAGTTGCTTACATATCCCATTGAGAGAATCAAGTTGAACGTAGTTCATTTATCTTTTTGGAGTAGCCTTTATAGGGTCGAGCCCTGATAGGGCTGTGTAGTTCAATTAGTTCAACATTGCGCGACTTCACGGTTTTGATCATGTCTCCTTATTGGTTGGTCGAAAGCTCGATCCTCTTCTTGATTTGGGACTCTGACTCATTTAGCTTCCAGGGCATGTTTGGGTTCGACCTAAATAACTGTCGAACTTGCCTTGGTTCGATCATAACTGTCAAACTGGGAAGTTCAAGGGTTACTATCGAACTGCAATGCGCGATTTTACGATTTCGATCATATCTCTATGTTGAATGATTGAAACCTCGATCCGGTTCTTAATTTGGAACCATAAGTCATTTAGCTTTCCGGACATGTTTGGGTTCGACCTAAATAATTATCGAACTCTCACTTGGGTTCGACCATAACTATCCAACTCACTTGAGTTCGACCATAAAGCTTCTTCGTCCGTCCTCCTCACTTGTGAGGAGTAAGGGGCATATATAGGAACTATTAGAGGGGCTTAAAGGTAATTTTGGGTTTAGTATCGAACTAAGGTGGTTCGATCAAACTGAGGTAATTCGACCGTTTTTTAGTATCGAACAGGAAGAATTCAAGAGTTTTTCAGATTTGCGCAACTTTACCATTTTTAGCCTAACTTTCCCTCCAAACCTCGTAATTGCATTCCGTTTGTTGAGTTGTAACATAGACATGTGTGGCTTTCTAATGCCATATTACTCAATGTCTAATTCATAATATAGATATAAAAGTGGCTGAACCAAATTGGGATCAACAAGTTTTACCTTTAAGCCTTCTTGACACCATTGTGTCTTCTTCCTGACATTACATATTATGTTACAGCAACAACATGTTGATTTCCACAACTATCGTTGTCACCACCAACCATCGAAATCGACACCCATTCTCTTCTCACCTTGGTGATTACACCACTTTCATTAGTACGTAAAACCTTCACCTACTCATATGCATAACATTTTTTCATTGCGATGCTTCACATGGAGTCGTTTGTTATTGTGCAGTTGTCCTAGCTAAGCTTTTTCCTCTTCTCACAAATGAAAGTGGTGTGAGCAAATGACGGAAACCCTTGCACCATCTGCTTACTAACCTTGGTAAATGTGGCAATCAACCAAGATCGTCAGATCTCTAGTTGAGTTATCCCTTTCTCCAAAAATTTCTTAATACACTATAGTCTACTTCTTTATCTTTTACATGTAAGGATCTATTGTAGAGTGAAGATTCCATTGATCAAGAAGATTGGTGTCTATTCCTCTATATGACACACTGTGATACACCGATACCAATAACAAGAAGGCTATCCAGTAATCGATACATATCGATACCGATTCAGATAACGATATCAGTTCCTGACATATCTAATACGCCACGTGGCATATCATTTACTTCTGAAATTTTAAAAATCTCAATACGTATCCGATAGATTTTTTAGGCGTATCAGAACTATTATGGGGTTTTTCATAAACTTTTAATATTTTTTGGGTTAAATATTTAAATATAAATTTCACCAAATATAAAATGAAATAACAAATAAAATCCTTTTATAACGACACAATTCAAGTCTCATTATTTTTACAATTATACCTTTTTTTCTATTTATTATCACCACCATCATGTGTCATCACCACCACCAATTATATTTCATCTTTTTCTATTTATAATTACAACCACCACCATCTTCAAGCTTGTTACGTTATTGTTTAACTTATTAATTATAAATAATTAACATTTAGATGTCTTTTTCATATTTGATGCATAACTTTTTTAATTTTCAACCTTTTTTGTGTATTTTTAATTTTCTTCTTTAATTTTTAAATTTTATTGCTTGTTAAAAATAAATTTTAGGGAGAATTACACAAAGTACCCCTCAACTATGGGTAAATTACACAAAGTACCCCTCCTCTTTGGGAAATTACACAAACTACCCTTATGGTCAAAAAAATTAAAATAATTAAGACAACCTTTCAAATTCAAATTATAACAGAGACTAAAATTCGCAGAAAATTTATTTTTTCTTAGAAGAAATTATTTGTTATCAATATTTTTTATCTTTTTAAACGAGATAAATGAGATTTAATGCAATAATTTTGAATTATTTTTTATTTTTTGTGCAAAATCATCGAAGAGCATGAATTTACATTCAATAGTTTGAAATAAAAAAATTACGAAAAATCGATCATAAGGATAGTTTGTGTAATTTCCCAAAGAAGAGGGGTACTTTGTGTAATTTACCCATAATTGAGGGGTACTTTGTGTAATTCTCCCTAAATTTTATTTATATATACCATACACACTTTCAGATATTTGTCTCGCTTGTTGATATTTGACACAAGTGACGTGTAAAAAATTGTGATAGTTGTTGCTTTCTAATTGATCGACATTTGCTGGGAATCAATTGTTTCTTCTTCAAAACATAATAATACGGGGGAAAAATTTTCATCTTATTTTATAAGCAAACATAAGATCTGTGTACTTTAGACCATATACAAGAAATATCGCAAAGCAAGTTATGCCACCCAAAGTGTGTCATACAAATAAAATCGAAACTCTGCAATAACATAATAAACAAGCTCAATACTGATTGAACTCGAGGCAGGATTCACCAAATTCAGTGAAGTTGATACATGAGACACCTCATCCACAATAATCATCTCAGACAGCAACTTCATTATACAAGATCAATATACGAGGATCAAGTATCAATAAAAGTCATCCTCGAAAGTCACAAGTTGAAACAAACATAAAGCAACATTTAGAATTTTCAGTTATTTTACCAGAACAAACCTGTTAACTAAACTAAAATATAAATATAAATACAAATATAGATTAAAATAAGATTAACATACAATCAAATCGATAATAATGTTAATAAATGGGAAAACGTTTAATAAAAGATCAAAAACGCATTTGAATTCGCCTAATCTATTGCTACAAAGAAAATAATATAAATCCGCGTTCCTTCAGAGAACTAAGAGAACGTAATTTCAATCACTAAAAATAATCAGAATTAGCATGGTTTAGTAATCATCACTAGGAACACTCAATAAATTCAACAACAAAAACTAGACCCATATTAATAAACAGATCAAAAAAAACATTATTTTGATACAAATTATTAAGATAAAACAAAAAAGGCAAAAGGGATTATCAAAATGAATTCCAAATTAAAAAAAAAAAAAGAGAGAGATGTGGAAGAAAGTGTGAAGCTCAGAAATCAAAATGAGAGAGATAAAAGTATTTTCCCAGACCTTACACAAAGAAGGTCTCATAATGAGCTGGGATATAATCTATTCATCACTGCCACAAACACTTTCAACTGTTTATTTACAAATGAGGATTAAAATACAAATTAACAAAAACAATCAAAATGGCGTAGCAGAGGAGAGGAGGGTGGGATTATTGGAGGTGGAAGAGATCTGTGGATGTTTAAATAATGGAAAAGAGGAATTAGGGTTTTGTAAGAAGGCCAGCAGCCCACTTGTTTGTTTGGGCCTTGGGGGTATTTGGGCTGGTCTTACTATCTTCCGTTCAGTAAAAAATGATTCTGGATTCGAGTGTTTTAATTTTATAATTAATTGGGCATTCGGCCTAACGAGTGTCTTCTTTCTTGAAACATGAGAAACCAACCAATTAACTTTTGTTCACAGTTTTTTGAAGTTACTTAGAAGCTATATTTACATATAACTTGTGTATTTGCAAATTTTTAACATTTAAAATAGATGAAACAAATTTTTTAAGAATATCGTGGGGGTGTTGCTCCCTCCCCAAAACTAACTATTATGGACATGTTTATAACAACATCTCTAAGTTCTTAATTTTTTCAGACTTATTAAGATAGAAAATGAATTAGATTCCCATTGTTTAAAGGTAAATAATACGTTTTGCGGTGACATAGTTGTGGAAGAAAACTTTTTGGAGTTAGTTTTGAGTTTTGAAACTTGAGAAATTATCTAGAATAACAATATTCACTTTTATGCTTAATTGAGGATACAGTGAATGGTTTTGATTGAGCTTTAAAGCGGTATAAATCACATGTATGTGACTTATATTTGAAAACTAATGATTTCTTTATTTTTCCCTTCTTGTTCACAAAATAATATTTATTTATTGCTTTTTATTTTATGATTGTTAATACTTTTTTAATAACATCGCTATTTTGTAAGGTGAATGAAATGTCTTGATATTTAGTATGATACTCAAAAATACACAATTTATTACTTTTTCTACTTTAAGGGGATCAACATACTGTAATACTAATATTATTATTTGCTTTCACATATATAATATATTTTAAAAGCACAAATATCGTAATTTGTGTGAGGCTTACGCCTCGGGCTTTAGGGACACAAACGTCTTATCATACGCTTTATCTTTTTAAACCACTAGGCGTAATTAACAAAATTGTATGTGTGGGTCAAAGTAAATAGTAGGAGTCTGAATTTGAGTCGAAATCCTTATTTTTCTGGGTCACGTGATCCACAAGGTGCAACTCTGGACGGTTTAAGTAATTTTCAATGCCGGAGATCCGAAATTAAAAATATTTTCAAAATACAAGTCTAAATAGAGTAGTTAGTTAACAAGCCAGAATTGTAACACAGTCAACTTGGAGGATTGAATGTAGTTTTTTTTTTCATTTAAGACTTGACGTGGATTAGTGAGTTACTACTTCATTGAGCTATTCTTTGTGGATCACAATGAACGTTAATTTTCTTCTTATTGTTACATGGTTCGTGCATTTGTGATAAGTAACACAATGGCATGCATGGTTAGCTCTAACGGGCTTAATAAGGATAATAGTATTTACGAAACATGAAACAATGTATGTTTGGTTGCAAAGTGATTTAAATGTTTCTCAAAATCATCCTTTAGCATGGCTGGTAATACGGGCCCATTACCTCAAGCATGTTCGATTCACCAAGCAACTCAGTCAATATGCCCACTCGTACCAAATTTTGGCATGGTTGGACTGATATTTATATTATGCATATATTAATATATAATAATCCAAATTTGAAGTATGGAAGTTATATGTAGTTTTTTGTAGTGGAAATTATTATGCTTTATATGAAGCTTCAACGACAAATATGATTCGCCAATTTCAACATGAATTGGTTGAAGTTCGCGCAACTACTGATCAACGAAAGGTGGATTCAACCCACCATCATGCAATATCACAAACAAATTGAAAAATTGTGTGGATTAGAGTTCACAATTGGATGAGTTACGGGTATGGATGGTTGGGTTATTGAAGAAACTACCCCCAACCGAGGCATATCTGCTTTACTTTTGTTCACATTACGACTAATTCCACTTTTCAAGTTGGTAGTCCTTCCCATTCACATCATGTTAATCTCGTTTTTACGCCATCAATATCCAATTTAATGAACTCTCTTCTAAAGTAGCTGAGGCTCTAAATATAATTATGTTTGGGTTCTTACTTGTTGGTATTTGTTGAGGATAATATCATTGAGATTTGTTCACTTGGGAAGATTCAAATAAGCTATTTTCTTGTAATTTATGCTTCTCGTGCGTAAGGTTATGATAATTTCTAACTACATGTGTTTAATTTTCATAGAGTGGTCAAGGGTGAATGTTGAATCTAATGGTGAAACTTAAGTACATGTGTTTAATTTGCATAGAGTGGTTAAGAGTCAATGTTGAATCTAATGGTGAAACTTGATAGATGATGAACCATAGGTGAGTTTTGAGGTACTTTGTGCTTTGAAAAAGAGGCACATATTCCGCACCCCTATCCCCAAAGAAACAAATATATATATATATATATGTATATATATATATTATAGTCTTATGTATTTTTTATAAGTTGCAACAAAGTAAAGGGAGACGTTTCGTACGAAATAAAAAAGGGGTTTAAGTATTTTCGAGATGATATTTGGCTCTTAACTCAATAATTAGAAATGTATATTCACACAGGAATGATGTGACTTGACAAATAAGTTTCACGGAATGTCTCATGAAAAAGTTGGTGGTTATAGATCTATATAAAAAATTTAGGAATTAAAAGACAGACCCTTTTTTTCTTCAAGTTAAGTTAAAAAAACAATGAAACATTACTCACAAATTGATGCTCCGGTATATTTATTCCACATCGCTTGTATATGGTCTTGAATTTTTCTAAATAAAGAGGAGTTTCATATTCACTTAATAAGGCATTTTAAGTGAAAAATACAGGCTTCAATTTCTTTCGTGGTACTAGAGCCAACCCAAGACGTATGTGAGTTTGCTACCTACCCAAGTGATAGAAATAAATAAAATATCGAGTCACGCGTGATGGGACGTGTTAAGAAAATATCTCACATGACTTGTGTTGTGTATGACTGTATGATCTTCAGATTATTCTTAATAAAGAAGAATTCGCTCTCTACTTAATAATATTTTTTAAGTGAAGAAATATGAGCTCTAATTTCTTTCATTCCCATACTCCTATTTCTCTTACACCAACTTTATACCTCTAAGGATTCCTGAGTTTTCTTTGGTCCAATTGTCCTCGAAATTGAGTATTGGTCTACCTTACAGTCAAATTTCTCTAGGCAAAACGAAAAACCACGAGGTAGAGATACATATATATTTGAACTTATTTAATAAAAATTTAAACACCATATTTGTGGATTACTTCCACGAGCTAGAGAACAAAAAGAAAAGGAAAAGAAAAAAACTCGTTTTATATTAACGCACTAACAAGTTTAGTGTGCTTGGGTCTTAGCTCAATACCGTCAACTACGAGCCCCCCTTTGAGATGCACACCTTTCGTTTCTCTAAACGACATAATCACTTCTTTCCCACTCCCATCGTTATAGAATTCTCCCAATTTAATCTCTAACCATCCATCATCACGTTCACAAAGCACACGTTCTTCCTGTTGGCGTGACACACTTAGTCGAGGTCCTTCCTCTTTGCATTCACGGCGTTTCACATAAATTTTATCTAACATTTTGTAATCTCCAACTTCAATTGAGACTTCGGACGGCAATGTGTCCAACCCGAAGGCGCGCTTCTCGATTCGGACAACGAGGTAAGCGCCATAAGTCGTGTGTGGCGACAACATTGTACTATTTATTTTCCCACGTATTTCCAACCAACTTACCATTACAAGCTCTACCGATTCAGGAAATCTGATGCAACATAATCCAAAAGAAAATAAATAAATTAGTAAGGTGTGAAAGTGCAAAGAATACATGTACATGCAATTTAACTGCAAAACCTAATCTTGTGCTACTAATAAATAACTTTTGCATGTATTTTAATAATTACAAATTATGGCAAACTGAATCTTTTATAATTATAACCACAAAATCTAATTATAGATTTGTAGCCATGTGGTCCATACATGTCCCGATATGCCTGCATCAAATAATATCCGTTCCGAGGGGTTCAAGTTCGAAAGAAAGAATAATAAAAGCATATATAAGTCGGTTCATTGACTAGCAGTTGAATATCATTAACACTGGTAAAGAAAAATTAGGATCACATAAAGCTACTCACGTCATCTTTAAGTCAGAGAAATGCAATTCAGTATTTGTCAAGAAAATTTACGCAATTTTTATTAGTATATAGTATTAGTTATGTATTTACAGTTTACTCGACAAATCTTGCCAAATTAGCAGAAGCAAATGGCTAATCAAATCTGAAAAGAAAAAAAAAAATCGAAAGCAAATGAGCTAGTTGAAGAAAGTAACCTGGAGTAGAGGAGTTTTTTCCAGTACCAATATAGAGAACTGCAGGCCCAAGTGATTGAAAGTTCCCGTGCGCTCAACATGTAGCATTTCTTGTTTGTACTTTTATCAATTGAAAATGTCTGCTTAGAAAAAAAATTATTTCTTTTAACCTTCAATATCGCCATAGAATATTTAATATTATTTTATGCATACATATTTTAACTTATCAGGCAGCCAAAACAAATAAATGAGTGATCAGTATTGTCACATATTTGGTCAACATAAGAATTAACCAACCTTCTAACTGGGCCATGCATTTAAATGGTTCGGCAACATCGAGATAACTAGAGTCTAGACGCCAATATGAGAGTAAATTAAAATCAAATTGATAAAGTTGTTGAAATAAACATGTCACTTGGAAACTTTTTTCAAACCATACTAGTTCGTATCCTATTCCTTTCATTTGACGAAGGCTTCTAATTAAGAAATCCCATTTTTTTTTTAAATTCTAAACTCTAATTATTCGCTATTGGAGATCTTACAAAAATAGATTACCTTGCTTATTATTTACCACCTATAAGTCGATGTTTATTATAACTTACAGATAATCAGGCGTGTTGAAATCTGACAACATTGATTGTTTGAGAACTATTTTGGTCAGTTCTTTTCGATAATCCTTCCTTGACGAAGCATTGATTTATGGAGCCTAATCGGGTTCTAACTTCTAAGTTATGATAGAATCAATTTGTGTACTAGTTTTCTAAAATGATTTGTATAAAAAGGAATATATATATGTAGATACCTTTATTATTAAATCTGAAACACGTTTTCAGTTAATTGATAAATGTATACATGTTTTGTGTTTAGATCAATAAAAAACAAATTTGGAATAGAATTATTGTTTTTATAACTTGTCAAAGTAGCTAAAGATCAGTTACCATTTACTCATTTTTTTTAAGTTATAACACAATTGTGTTGCAATATTTTTAATTACCTTTTTCCCTCCATCAATAAGAAGTGGAACAGACACGAGAGAAAGAAACAAATCCTTGTACGAATCGAACTTCAACGGAAAAACTGATCTGGAGATGATCTCGGGGTAATCTGACGGCACGAATCTCTCCCAAACGAGGTCGGAATCCGCTGCTCTGCGTACACCACTAGACACGACGGATGATCGACACGCGTCGCAAGGAGTAGTGAAGGAGATGATCTGAGCCAGACATTCTTCCGGCAACGAATCTATCAAGTCGGCCATTTTATTCTAAATTTTGTTGATAGGAATTTAAAAAAGAAAATCAGATGCTTAATTAGTTTTGTTTAGATGCTTAGTTTAAATGATAATTTAATATTTATACATGAAAGCTGTGTTTATATACAAAGAGAGGCGGAGAGATAGGAAAATGTATGTGTGATGTTACTATAGAGATACAAACATGATGGGGACATTAACTTGACATATGACGACATTCGAACATTGTTTTTAGTTTTTACCGGAGAAAGCGTGATGTGTATTATTATTATATTATCTTATAATTATGATAATTGGGTTAATTGAGCAATTAAAGTAAAGTTACATGCAAATTGAATTTTATTTTTAATACGTTTTTCAAAATATTTTCAAACATCCAAATCGTAAATCATACCATAATTATGGAAATACATCCAAGCAGGTCTTAAAAATATCTTAAGTGTACAAAATAGATATTTGGATTAAATGTTCAAAACTGATTGTGCATATACGTAAAGGGTTCTAGTCCTTTCTCACGTAAAGGGTTTCGTCCGTTCGTCGTGAGGGTGTGTTTGTTCCTTCTCCGGTAAGGTACTCTCGATCCAGACGTCGTCTTTCCATTGCATGCGGAGATGATGGCTGCCACACTGTTCTCGTTCATCCTGTTCCTGCTCCCTTTATCTTATTTGCTGCGCTTTCTGTGTTAGGGTTAGATTTTCTTTTCTTTTTGCTTTCGCTCTCTTTCATTAGTGTTATTGCTTTCGTTTGTTTTTCCTTCTTTCTGTGTTTCTAGGGTTCCGCTCTCGTTTCATCCCTAATCGGTCAGGCTTCGTTCTCACTCTTAGTACATCGCCTTCTGGTCCTTTCCCACCATGGAGGAGGAAATAGTTCGTTTCGGTCAGCGGCTGAAAATTTCCGAGGAAGAAGGGGACGGTTTGCCTATCCCCGATTCTGTTTGGGCCAATGGGAATGAATCTACGGAACTCGCTTTGGTTGGCAGATTACTTACGGAGCGACCGTATAATTTTGGGTCCTTCTGCACACTGATGAAAGGGCTCTTCAAGCCACGAAGAGGGGTGAATATTCAGAAGGTGCGCGGGGGGGGGGGGGGGGGGGGGGTATCTTGTTCCAGTTCAACCACGCCATTGACAAAAGAAGAGCGCTTGAGGGATGCCCGTGGACTTTTGATAAGCATGTTCTCATTCTAAATACAATAAACATTGATGAAAATCCGGCGCAAGTGAACCTGAATTTTTGTGCCTTCAATATTCATATTCACGACCTTCCTCTCTTTAGACAGACCAAAGATATGGCGAGGCTGATCGGGGACAGACTTGGTCGGTTTATCGAGGAAGACAGAGAACTGGTGGGGGGGTGAGTTTCAGAATTCGGGCTAAAATTGACGTCACGAAACCTTTACTGAGATGTCTTAAACTCAAGGGGCCAAGTGGAGAAGGAATAATGGTGGGGTTTACTTACGAACGCCTTCCTAATTTTTGCTATCTATGTGGCATTATTGGACACATTGCGGCGGATTGCGAATATCAGTTTACGCATGGTGAGGTAACAAAAGAGACTATTCTACCTTATGGCCCGTGGCTTAGGGACAATCCGAACCTCGATGGGAGTCCTCGTCCAACAAAGAGTCCGCAAGGTGTATCGAGAGGTTCTACAAAGACGGGACCAGACCATGAGAAGGAGAGCACCGGAGAATCTGAAGATGTCTCGTCTACTCCAGTGACACCAAAAGGAAGGGGTAGAGCAGCTGAAATTCCCACACCTGTTAATACAAATACTCATGCAGCGAATTCTAGTACTTCGGATACCCATGCGATTGCAATTCGGGGAGGGGGGGCTGTTGACATGCAAGAGAGCCCTGTTGCAAATGACTTAGCGCGTAATGGTGCAGCCACAGATGAAAAGGAGATGATGTCAAAGAAGGATGCGGCTACAGTTGATACAGGACTTGCAGGGGCTGATTTCTCACGTGATGGCAAAGGAAAAGGTGTTCTGGGGGATATTACTAATTTAATGGAGGTCCAGAGTTACTCTAATATCTTGGTGTCAGTACCTATTTTCAAAGAGAACACTGCTGGCAATGGTAAAATGACGGGGAGATCCAGAGCTAAAAAGGGCGAAGGGGGACCTGGAAGGGGTATTAATAGGCAACTGGGAAACGGGAAGGAGCGATCAAAAGTAAAAAAAGGACTGGTGAGGACGGGGAAAACATGGCCCCAAACAGTAAGAGGATTCAGATCTCAGAGAATTCAGATATTGAAACAATTTGTCCAACGGCGATGGCTGCGAGACCAATGAATGTTTTATGTTGGAACTGTCAGGGTTTGGGACGCCCTTGGACAGTTCGAGAATTGCGGGGGACTGTTGCTCGCTTAAATCCCTCTCTAATTTTTCTGTGCGAAACTAAATGTTATAGTAGGAAAATAGAGACACTCAAACAACAGCTTGGTTACTTTGGGGTGGCGGTCGATGTTAGAGGCAAATCGGGGGGCCTTGCAATGTTATGGAGAAAGGATGTGGTGGGCCGTTTATTGGGTCTATCGCGTTATCACATTGATATCATGATTGAGTTTGAGGACCGGGGAAAGGATTGGCGATTCACGGGCATCTTTGGTGAACCGGATGGGAGCAAGAGGAACCTCACTTGGGATCTTCTTCAAAGACTCCAAAATGTTTCCTCAAAACCATGGCTTGTTGGTGGTGATTTTAACGAAATTATGAGTCAAGAGGAGAAAAGTGGGGGGCTACAGAGACCGGCGTGGTGCATGAGGAATTTTAGGAATGCTCTTTGTAATGCGGGGTTGACGGATCTTGGGTACGAGGGGAGGTGCTTCACGTGGTGCAATCGAAGGGAGAACACCGATACAGTTTGGGAAAGATTGGATAGAGCTTGTGGGTCGGATAGTTGGCGAGAGGCGTATGGCAGGGCTAAAGTCGAGAACCTTATGATGCGTAATTCTGATCACTCAGCTCTATTTATATCACTTGAACCGAAGAATAGGGGGAAGGAGGAATGGAGGAGAGAGAACCGTTTCAGATTCGAGGCAGTGTGGACTAAAGGGGCTGATTGCAAAGGTATTGTGGAGCAGTTTTGGATGAATGGCAGCAGCAGCGAACACGACCATGATCTGATTTCTAAACTGGACAGATGCCGTGTGGGTCTTATTCAATGGTCGAAGTTATCGGGGGCTGAAATTAAAAAGTGCATTGCTGATCTTACTAGGCAGATTAAAAAATTGAGGGAAGGTACAATTACGGCTGAGTCTAAACTGAAAGAGGCTGAATTGGGTCGGGATTTAGAGATCATGATGGATAAAGACGAGCTTTATTGGAAGCAAAGGGGAAAAGTGCAGTGGTTAAAAGAAGGGGACCGTAATACCTCATATTTTCATTGAAGAACGAGTGAAAGACAAAGACAAAATCGCATCATGGGGCTTAGGGATGAGTTGGGTGTATTACAGGAATCTAGACAGGGGATCGAGAAAATTGCAGTTGACTACTTTAGGTCTATTTTCAGCTCCATTGCGCCGGATAATGATGAGATTGACGACGTACTAAGAGTGGTGCAGGCCAAAGTCAGTTCAGAGATGAATCAGGAGATTGGAAAACCTTTTACACCGGAGGAGGTAACCACTTCCCTCTTCGATATGTACCCCCTTAAATCCCTGGGTCCAGATGGTTTTCCCCCGATTTTTTACCAAAAATATTGGCCCTTGCTTAAATCGGATATCACCTCTTTTGCCCTTAATGTTCTTAACAATTGGTCCTTTCCTACGTCGATAAATTTTACTCATATTGTGTTGATCCCCAAATGCAAAGATCCGACCCTTATAACACAATTTCGGCCTATTTCCTTATGTAATGTTTGCTATAAGATTGTGTCGAAAGCAATAACTAATAGGATTAAGTCTTTCCTTCCAGATATCATATCTTATGCGCAGTCTGCTTTTGTCCCGGGAAGACTTATCACAGATAATATTCTTGTTGCTTTCGAACTTAACCATTTTTTGAAGAACAGGAGAACAGGAAAAGTGGGGCACATGTCATTGAAGCTGGATATGAGTAAGGCTTACGATCGGGTCGAGTGGCCCTTCCTGGAAAATGTAATGCTTAGATTAGGCTTTGAGTGGAATTTTGTGTCTCTTATTATGTCTTGTGTAAGGTCTGTCTCGTATTCTTTGATGATTAATGGTTGTGAAGTTGGTCATATTTATCCGGAGAGGGGTCTACGGCAAGGGGACCCTCTTTCACCATACTTGTTCCTCTTTGTTACTGAAGTCTTTTCAGGGATGATTCGGGATGCAGAAAGAAGACAAGTTATCAAAGGTATTGCAGTGAACCGACGGGCCCCTGTTGTCTCACATTTACTCTTTGCAGATGATACCATGCTCTTTTGTGAGGCAAAAGAGGAGGCGGCGATGGAAATCATGAGCATCCTGGATAGATTTGCGAGGGTGTCAGGCCAGATGATTAATGCAGAGAAATCCGTGGTGGTCTTCAGTAAAAACACACCGGAAAATAGGCGGGAAGGGATCAATAGAATTTTGGGAATGAGATCCGTGGGAAAACATGAGAGCTACTTGGGCATGCCGTCGGAGATTGGGAGGTCGAAAAAAGAGTTGTTTGATTTTTTAAGGGAGAGGGCGTGGAAGAGATATCAAGGGTGGAAAGAAGTGGCGCTTTCGGGGGCTGGGAAGGAGGTTCTCATAAAGTTGGTGGCACAAGCAATGCCAACTTTTATCATGGGCTGTTTTCGGCTCCTAGAGGCTATTATCAAAGAATTGGAGTCTCTTGCGGGCAAATATTGGTGGGGAAATGCATCGAACAACAAAATCCATTGGTTGGTGTGGAATAAATTATGCTCAAGGAAAAGGGACGGAGGGCTGGGGTTTAGAGATTTGCGCGCTTTCAACGTCGCACTCCTTGCGAAACAAGCATGGCGGATTTGGAAATTCCCTGATTGTCTTGTTAGTCAAATTTTCAAGGCAAGGTATTTTCCGAATTGTTCGATTTTTGAGGCAAGGAAGGGCAGCGGGCACTCTTTTACGTGGCAGAGTATTAGAGGTGCTATTCCGGTGTTGGCGAAAGGATTGAGATGGCGTATTGGGGATGGCACAGCAGTCCGTGTCGGACTAGACGCTTGGCTGCCTCGCCCAGTCTCATTTAGACCGATCACTCCCCTGGATAATGAACATGCAAACTGGCGAGTATGTGACCTCATGGATACGGACACGGGACAATGGAACGCAACACTGATCAAAGGGATATTTCTGGAGGTCGACGCAGCGCTGATTCTGTCAATTCCTACAGGTACGCGGCAAATCAGCGATGAACAAATTTGGCACTATGACAAGTCGGGAGTTTTTTCTGTTAAAAGTGCGTATCACTTAATCATGGACCAAGGCTTGTTGTCTACCACTTCTTCGGCGTCGAGCAGTGAGGAGGCTGACTGGAATTTAATTTGGCGTGTGAAAAGTCCGAATAAAATAAAACACTTCTTATGGCGCGCATGCTCCAATATCCTCCCCACGAGAGTCCTTTTGAAGTCCAGACATGTTATTACGGAGAATGACTGCGTGGTGTGCCGTGAGAGTGGGGAGGATGCTCGCCATGTTCTCTTCTTGTGTCATGTCGCGCGACAAGTCTGGGCCCTCTCACAATTCCCTTTATCCGCCATGATCTTGGAGCATGAAACTATCATGGATTGGTGCGTTCGGGTGTCTAAGCTGCTGGATAAAAGAGGATTTTCGAGGGCTGTTGTTGTCTGTTGGGCGCTTTGGAGTAATCGCAACAGAATTCTTGCGGGGGAAAAGGAGTCCTATCCATTGGAGATTGCGATATTTTGTAAGAACTATCATTCACAGTGGTTTGAGCTTAATGAACCCCAAGTTCGGTCCAACAGTTCTGAGGATAACCCGTGGATGGCACCGTGCAAGCCGTGGATTAAATGTAACTTCGATGGCGTTATTTTTTCGGAGGCGGGAGAGTCGGGCATGGGAGCAGTTTTTCGTGATTGGAATGGAGAGGTTGTGGCGAAGATTAAAAGGCGTTTTGCTGGTAATTTTGGTCCTCAAAATTCCGAAATCATGGCTGCTCTCTGCTCTACTAAATTTGCTATTGATCAAGGCTGGAGTAATATTGTCTTCGAGGGAGATAATCTTGAAGTCTTGAACGCAATCAAGTCCAAGGTGGCTTTGGGTGCTGAAGGAGGGAATATTATTGCTGAGATTCATGATCTTATTAGGAACCACCCTGACTTCTTCTTCCAATGGGTTCAACGCGAGGGTAACAACGAGGCACATCTTTTGGCTCGATCAGCGACGGAGAATACTAATTGGATTAGAGATCCTGTTTTTGTACCAGACTAATGTTGCTAGTTTTGTACTGCTGAGTGCATTCTTTTATGTTCTGTTGGTGTAGCATGGCTATCCATGCAAACTTATTTTGAGGCGTTTGGCCTGTTGGCAATGAAATTCGTTCTTTTGTCTTAAAAAAAAAAAAATAGATATTTGGATTTTACTATATCATTCTTATTTAATTATAACCATGAAAAATTTACATTTGCGCCCTTTGAGTTGTAAGTTGTTACGAGTAATTTTGTTTTAATTTGTTCTTTTGCGCTAATTTTGTTTGCAGTACACAAACTCAGCTATTGAATTGTTGTATTGTATTTTTTTTCAAATAAAATAAAATAAATTATAATCATGTTATGTTGTAAAATGTGTTGTTATATATATCTGAATTTCATTTCGACTGTGGAAATGTTCCACTAACTGTTAATATGAATACCTTTTCAAAATTAAACAAAATTGCACACATTGAAATAATAAGGGCGAATTATTATTTCTGCCGAATAACTTTCCAAAAAATTACTTTTTGCCCTTTTTACCCCGAGCCGACTTTTTCTGTCCTGCTAGTTTTCATTTTTTCTACAAAAAATGCCAAATTTCGGCCATTTCAGCTAAATTGCTGATGTAGCTGCCCAATCAAAAAAGTGCTACGCCTAGTCAATAAGTTGTCACGCCACGCTATATTTTTAGCCCAAAAAATGTTTTTTGGACTAATCCTTGTAATATTAAAAATTGCACTTGAACCCCATAATAAATTGCACTTTGCACCCCTAATATATATGTGCATTTTTTTATTTCTTAAAAATATTTTAAAAATAATAAATATTTTAATAATTTCTAAAAATTGTAAAAAATAAATAAAAATAAAATACATTAATTAAAAAAATGTCATCATCTTCACTCACCCCCCCCCCCCCCAACCCTGCAGCCGCCACTGCTCACGCCACAATCCATCCTTCAACGACAAATCACACGAAATCAGCACAATCACATTCGCCGCTGCAGAATCGACTCCATCGCCATAACTCTCATCGCCATAACTTTCACCGTCCATATGATTCCGGCGGTGCTTGGCTCGGCGGTGAATCTGCGGAGAAGCTCAATGTCGCCGAGCCAAACGCCGAAGATCCGGTCGAATTGGCGGCCTTTACACGTGGCGTGAACAGTGACGGCGACTGACAGTGGCAATGAGATGAAATTGGGGATGGTGACAAAATGTTTAAATTGGAGATGAGATTCGAAATTGGGGAACGGTGGTGGTGATTGGGTTGATGGTGGTGGAGGCGGAGCAACGGTGGTGGTGACGGGGGGGGGGGGGGGGGGGGGGGTGATGCCGGGGTGATGATGAAGATGATGACTTTTTTTTTAATTGTATTTTTTTAATTGTATTTTTTTTTCAATTTTTTATTTTTATAAATTGTTAAAACATTTATTATTTATAAATAGTTATATATTATTATTATTATCTATATATATAGCTTTTTTATTATTATTTATATATATATATATTTATTATTATTATCTATATATATGGCTTTATTATTATTATTTATATATATATTATTTTTATCAAATAGTTATATATAAGTTTTTGTATATATAAATTTTATTATTTATAAATATATATATATATATATATATATATTTTGGGGGGCAAAGTGCAATTTAGTTTGGGGTGCAAGTGTAATTTTTAATAATACAAGGATTAGTCCAAAAAACGTTTTTTGGGCTGAAAAATATGACGTGGCGTGACAACATATTGACTAGGCGTAACACTTTCTTGACTGGGCAGCTCCATTAGCAATTTAGTTGATGTGACTGAAATTGGGCATTTTTGATAGAAAAATAAAAACTAGGAGGGAAGAAAAAGTTGGCTTGAAAAAAAAAGGATAAAAAGTAATCTTGGGCAAAATTATTTGGCAGAAATAATAATTCGCCCAAATAATAATTAAAATACTTGCCAACTGGGCAAGTACTGGAGTTTGTAATCATCTATGGATTAAGAGCTGAAACAGCAAATCAAAGTTGTTTCATGTTAACGCTTTTATGTCATCACATGAACCTGCGTGTATCACATCATTAGGAGAAATTTGTTCATTCATTTGATATAATAGTTTATAGTACAAAGGCTTTTATTATCAAGTGGGACTTACTTTTTTTTCCCTTCTTTTTTCTCCAGATTATCAAACAAAGTCGCAGTTGAAATATGGGCATAATTACCGTTAGGCCCGACTTATGTTGGGTTCTACTTGTTAAAATTGATTTTATTTTGAAAATAAAATCTCTTGGTCATTACCTTAAAATGAAAATTATTTTGGATAATTTCACTATATCTTATAATTGACATTCCTTGTCAATTATATATTGGCATGTACATAGGATATATTCAAATCTGTTTTGTAGAATATATCTGATGAGGGAAAGAAGATTTGCATAGATTTCACGAAAAGTTACAACAGAAATATGCAAAGATGTTCTAAATGCCTATAAAAGGAGAAGACTCGAGACTTGAAGAAGAAAAGCTTTGAACGATAATTTGCCATTCGTCCTGTATTTAGTCAAAGTGTTTTAGTGAGAAAACTTTTTGTCAAATGAACTTTGAGCCATTGAAGTTTTCAACTCAAAAGGATCAATACCGAAATAGTTATGTTTAGGTGTTGCAAGAATAAAATAGAGAGGGGAAAATGCCCCGTGGACTATGACCATTTGCACAGAAACCACGTTAAAATCTTGTGTTCTTTACGACTTTCGTTTAACTGTTACAATTGTCCATAATTGCAACATTAAATAGTTTTCAAAGATTAAAGAAGGTATTAGAGTAGGACACTATTTCTTAATAGTGTAGATGTGGTTAAAAAATCTTTTGTTTTGAATATGGAAGAAATGAGGGAAGGTCTTTCGACCATAAAACCACCAATGCTAACCGCAACTAACTATTCCTACTGAAAAAAGTGCATGCGAAATTTAATAAAACAACATGATCAAAAGGCGTGGAAAAGCATTCTGAAAGGGTAGAGCCCTCCAGTAGATGACAAGGGCAAAGTAAAATCTAAGCTTGAGTGGGCTGATGCAGAGGAACTCCTCTCAAACTATAACTCTACCACTTTAGATTTTATTCTTGTTGCTGTTGACTATAATCAATATAAAAATATTGCTAACTGTGATATTAGTAAGGATGCATGGGAAGCCATAAAGAATGCTCATGAAGGGAACTCCAAAGTCCGAACATCAAAGTTGCAACTGCTAAATGATAAATTTGAATTCATGTTGATGGAGGAATTAGAAACAACTGCTCAATTTCACTCTAAACTCAGACACATTGCGAGTGAAGCCGCCATTCTTGGAGCAGACTTTCCTGATTCTAGAACTGTGTTAAAGATGTTGAGATCCTTACGTGGAAGATTTGCAATGAAAGTATCAACAATTGAAGAAGCAAATGAGATTGAAACTCTCCCACTTGCCGATCTAATGGGATCACTTACTGCATGTGAAATAAAATTGAAACGAGATGTAGATACCATCGCAAAATGAGTTGTAATTCATGCAAGTCCCCAACAAAACATCCCAAGCAAAGAATTGATGCAATCTATGCCACCCATTGCAGAAAGGTTCATCAAATTAAACAAGAACTGGAATAAAGGTAACTCTTCCCACACTGTTGCAAGTCCTTCTAATTCATTTGAAAAATATTTTGCCGCTAATAGACTTGATAGCAAAAAGACTGGAAAAAGTATACAATGCAGGGAATGTCAAGGATTTGGACACATAAAAGCTGATTGTGCAAACCTGCTCAAGAAAAATAAAAACCGAGCGCTTTTGACATCTTGGAGCTGATGCCATCGATGAAGAAACTAAAGAAATGACTGATGTTGCATTTTCATCATTTGTTTCCTTTTCAGACAGAGCAAATATGGCTGTTGCAACTGATATTCTTATAGAACCCGACAATGACTTGGATGATGATGATCTAGAATTGAACCAAAGCATAGTTGATGTTACCGTGACAACTTATGAAGTTCTTTGCCAACAGAATGCGGAACTTGAAGCCCAATTCAAAATTCTGAAGCCACATGGAAGTCCAGTCAAGATGAACAACAAAATTCTGGAATTGGAAAGGGAATTTCTTTTCCTTTCAATTGAAAATGATCACATTTCTGACAAACGAAAAGTTGCTCTTACTGCACACAATAAGTTGAACAAAGTTCTAATAACCACCCAGGAGGAATTAGAATCAATCATGAAGAATGTAAAGCTACTAACTCCTGGAACTGAGAAACTGGAGAAAGTACCAACTTGAAATTTTGAGGGTTCTAAATATGTAAAGTATTTCTAACTTGTGAGAATTGTATGAGTTGTACAACAGTCAAGTAGGCAGAAATCACCAGTATGCTCCATAACACGCTTCAGTTCAAATAAACAATATTAAAGCAAATATTGCAATAAATAGGGTATGTATTTGAAAATAAATTATTTTATTGAAAGCACACAACAGAAATGCAGGAAGTAGATAATACAACTTAAAACATAAATCACAATAAGCATATTCAGCCAGAAGATCACATAACACATATTAAGCCAAACGAACATCATAGTCATCAGTAAAGTCTGCCGCCTCCATAAAGGTGGAATCACCATTTGGATTTTGTTCGACAAGGTTAACTTCACTTTTCTTTACCCTTCAAACTTTCTTAGTACATCTTACAGAGACTTCTGGTGTACGACATGTGTTGGCCCAATGCCCTTTCTTCCACATTTAAAACAATAACCTTGAGGGTTTTTATCATGTTTTTCTTTGTTCTGGTGGTTATTCTTAAAGACATTGTTGGTATGCGATGGGTTGTGAAAACCCCCTCGACCACGACCACGGCCACGACCACCTCTTTTGTCGCGTCCACCTCTATAGCCATATCCTCCTCTATGACCACCTCTACCTTGACCATGACCACGACCACGACCACGACCACAACCACGACCTTGATTGGCATTCTCAATGTTACCTCGTCCATAGGAGTTTGAAAAGTTAATGGCATTTGCCTCAGGTAATGCATGTGCTCCAGGAGGACGAGATTGATGATTTTTCATCAATAAGTTATTGTAACTTTCTGCCATTAACAACTTTTGTTGCAAGTCATGATATTTTGAAATATTCAGCAATCGGTATTGTTGTTGAACATTTATCATGGACACATGGAAAGTAGAAAGTGTTTTCTCTATCATTTCTCTATCAGTAAGCTTTCTTCCACAATAAATTAAATCACGAATCTCCATAAGCACGAAGTTGTATGCGCTTACAGTTTCAAAATATTAGAACCTTAAATTGTTCCAATCATCGGTGGCTTTTGGCAACATAGTTTCCTTTTGATGGCCATATCTTTCCTGTAGGTTTTCCATAATTCATGAGAATCGGTAACATCGAGATATTCTCTCTTTAAGGTTTCATCTAGATGTTTTCTCATGTAGATCACAGCCTCACATTTTTTTGGATCCGTATTTGTATTTACTGCAGAAAGAGTTTTAACGATACTCTTTGATCTGAGGTACAATTTCGTATACGATTTCCATTGTCCATGATTCTTGCCAGTGATATTGAGTATAACTAAATGTACTAATGAGGTTAGACATTTTGCTAGCTAAATACATAACCAAGAGAAACATAATTAGGATCGAGATAATTTATTTAACATATAATCATAGAAGCATAATTATTACAATAATACAATGCAATTATCTCATCTCTAGCCAAATCTTGAAATCGAACATTATTATGATAAAAGGGAGGAATACCATAGGGACAAACATAGGAGTGTCTTCATCTACTAGCATAAAAATAATAATTGAAAGGTAAATGAGGATCAAGATCGCTGTTGTCGTAGAGATCATTTTGCAAGATGAGAGAAATAAGGTGAAGATTTGTGTGGAGTTTGTGTTATAAAATTTGTGTATTTATAGAGGAAAAATATCCGTAAGTAGCCGTTTATAGCCGTTAGAAAAACAATCATTTTTTTTTATTTTGGCATGTTATATGAACGGTAATGTCTTTAATAATTTAGCAACAAAAATTAATTGTAATAACATGTAAAATAATTTCCGCCGCATTAATAATATTTTAACAGGCATATGGAATAATATTACGATAAGTAAATACATATATATTTTCCGCCACATTACTATGTAAAAACTTTCATGGGCTTAAGGAATAATGTAAACAAGTAAAATAATTGCAATGATTTAAATGCGTAAATAATTTCCGCCACATTACTATGTAAAAACTTGGAGGAATTATTATTTCTGCCCATTATCTTTTTTCTTTCCAAAACTTAAATGCCCGTTTTTTGAAAACATGCTAAAAATGCCCTATATTTTTTAAAATTTCTACTAAAAATGTCCGAAGTGAAATTTTTGGACAAAAAAGTCTACGTGGCTGCCTAGTGAAAGAATCACGTTGCCTAATCAAAAAGTCACGCCCGACACCTAGGATTTCACTTCGGGCATTTTTAGTAGAAATTTTAAAAGATACATGGCATTTTTAGCATGTTTTGAAAAAATGGGCATTTAAGTTTTGGAAAAAAAGATAATGGGCAGAAATAATAATTCGTCCTTTTCAAAACAAATAGTAGGTGTCGGGCGTGACTTTTTGATTATGCAACGCGATTCTTTGACTTGGCAGCCACGTAGGTTTTTTTGTTCGAAAATTTCACTTTAGGCATTTTTAGTAGAAAATTTAAAAGATACAGGGTATTTTTAGCACGTTTTGAAAAAAAACGGGCATTTAAGTTTTAGAAAAAAAGATAATGGGCAGAAATAATAATTCGTCCTAAAAACTTTCATGGGCTTATGGAATAAAATAAGCAATATAATAGGAGGTAAAACCTTCAATAATAATAAATTATCAGCAGTAATAGGAGGTAAAACCTTCTATAATAATAAATTGTCAGCAGTAATAAGAGGTAAAACCTTCCATAATAATAAATTATCAGCAGTAATAGGAGGTAAAACCTTCCATAATAATAAAATGTCAGTAGTTGTTTCTGACTTGGGGTTAACTCAAGCATCAACGAAAGTTAAAATTAGCTTTAGTGTTAGAGTTAGATGACAGTAAAATATAAAGAGGATTTTCATCTAATCATAAAATTATGGATAGGTGATAATCCGCATTGTCTATAATAATGGAGATAGATGGACAAGTAAATATAAGCTTTTGTACCTTTTAACGTTGAACGTTTTTTTTAACGAATGAACTAAATTCTTCCGGATCGAGCACTATCGTGTTGATAACGTGTTATAGAATAACTAAAACTGTTGGGTTTATAACAATATATTAAAAGATTTAGAAAAAGAAATGCAAATATTAAGTAATAACACTTGTGAATTGGTGTCATTTTACTCTTCCAAGAGTGCTCTTTATATAGATGCTTTTCCAACATATTACACTGTTTTAATAGTGTTTATAATAATTATTATTACTATGATAAATAGTAAGCCTAAGTATAAGTACAACAATTTCTACAAAGGTCACATGTATGTATTATTTATAACAGTAGGACAAATTTAGCATTTTTTTTCTCCCTATATTAATACAGTAATACACCTATAGTTAGGGCGATTACTGATCTTTCTCTTTTCTTTTGCTTTGTAACGGTGGACCATATTTTAGGTACTTATAGGGTCACTACAAGATTTTTCGCCCTTTCCCGACCGGAAAATCCCGACCGGAATTCGGTCGGGAGCATTCCCGACTGCAATGCGGTCGGAAAAACTTTTCCCGACCGCAATGCGGTCGGTACTTTCTAAAAAATCATTCACGACCGTATTGCGGTCGGGAAATATTATTCCCGACTACATCGCGGTCGGGAAAACTCTGGGCAGGAAATTTCCCGCCCAGAGTGTCGCCCTAATCTCGGCCCAGCTGGGCCGCGCAGCTGGGCCGAGACTTCCCGACCGCCATGCGGTCGGGAATACCCTTTTTCCCAAGGGATGACTAATACTCCCGACCGCTCTGCGGTCGGGAATAATACTAACATTCATACACTTTGTTCCTCTTCAAAAAAAATTTCAAACAATTTTTTCATATTCATACACTTTTTCAAAAAATTCTTTCTTTCAACTTCAAAATTAAAAATTTTCACTTCTTTATTCAAATTTTCAATAATCAAAAACTTATTTATTTTTTTTGTGTTTTAGACTAAGCAATGAATCAAAAATTTAATTATTGCAAACACAAAAACTAAATAATGTTTTTCAAATATTGCAAAATATTAAAAAAATAATATTCCGATAATTTATTACCGGAATATTATTTTTTTTGTTCTGATGATTATTATTCCCGACCGATATTCGGTCGGGAATAAGATGAATATTTTCCCCGACCGCGAATCGGTCGGGATTGATTTGAATATTATTCCCGACCGGGCCCCGGTCGGGAATAACATGAATTTTAATCCCGACCAATTTGCGGTTGGAAAAAGTCCCGACCGCTATCCGGTCGGGATAAAAATTCATATGATCCCGACCGCATAGCGGTCGGGAATAAAATTCAAGTATTTCTCGACCGCTATGCGGTCGGGAATAATTCCGACCGTTGTGCGGTCGGAATAATCGGTCGGTAAATTTCCGACCGTAATTCGGTCGGGAAATGCGGTCGGGAAAGGTCCGTGCCGACCGGAAGGCGGTCGGAAAACTTTTCCCGACCGAAGCAACACCGACCGCGGTTTCCCGACCGCGAAAGGGTTATTCCCGACCGGATTTGCGGTCGGGAAAGACCCAATTTTTTTGTAGTGGGTGGGCTAAAGGATCTATTGACAATAGTTAATATTATTATTAAGAACAAACTTAATGGATAGTAAATTATATTAAGTGAGTTATTTATTGGTAACGACTTATATTACCCTACATAGCTAAGATTGTTAATTATAATTAATATGCATTATTTCTTAACGTTAAATAATTACATAAGCATCCCGTGAAATGGATAGGTACTTATTATTTGGACGGTAATATTTAGATACCGATTTTTCATACCAATTAATCTTAGCTTTTCGAAGTTTCTTACCAAGGTTTTTGTCTCATATTATATGACTTTACTCTACGAAGTATTCCTCTTGATATGCACAGAGAGGCGCTCATTATTTGTAAAAAAACAAGTAGCATTTCTCTTTTTCTGATAAAAGTTGCATTTTATCTTTCTCATTTTGATAACAAAAATAGCATTTTATCTTTCTTGTTTTGGTATTAGTAATAGCATTTTATCTTGTTATCAGAATAAAAATATGTAACATGCTCTGATCCAATAATCATTACCTCTCAGTGATCTCCCAAGAAAGGGATTTGAGGTTAGTTTTTCTAATCTATACTATTTATCATATAATTAAGTTTGTAACTAAAGGTATAACTGCTACAGCATAATTGAGCATAATTTAAAACTTATCAGATTACAAAGTTTACACAACTTCATCAGATATAAAGCAATGCTGTATACTTCAGTTTCAAGATATGTATCTTTAGAAAGCGTTTGGTTTCGGAGATGTACTAATCTCTAAAACTGTGATTGAGATTAGACTGAGATTAGAATGCTCAACTTTCAGAGATTGCGGTTCGTTTGCTTAGTGAGATAGAAGCGAGATTAGTTTTCAAACTTAATCACAAAATTCGTTTGGTTTCTGAGATTAAAGTGAGAATAATATTGAATTTACGTCACTACCCCTAACATGTCTAAAAAAGGCCTTGGCCCTTCTCTTTCCAATTTGGTGTGAAAATCATACTTCCAACCTCGCTAGAAACACCCTCGCCAGTCACCGCTCAACAATTTTGGTGAGTAACATTTGTTTGTGATTTTTATCATAAAAAATCGAAGAACCCTAGACTGGTTTTGCTTACAAATCGTTATAACATCAATTCATCTTTAACAGTTATACGTATGCAGCAACAACGATTATTTGCAGTGGCGGTGCTGCTACATATTTGCTTATATTCCGTTGCATCGCTGCTGCAAATTTGATTAATTGCAGTTGTAGCGTAGCAACAAACTATACGAAAAATACATATGTTCATACTTCTATGTCTCGGATTTATCTCTAACAATTCCTATAATCACATTGTTGGTAGTCCATGTATGCTTATAAACTGGAAAAAAGAAAAACACAACTATGTTATATGCATAAACAGATTTTACAACAAAAAAAGCAAGAAAAAAACGAACTAAAAGGCATCTAATTAGCAGTTGCATCCCTGCTGCAAATTTGACAAATTATAGCAGCAATGTAGTTGCAAATTAGAAGCAAAAGTGCTGCTGCAACTTTTCTCCTTGTGACGATAAAATCATTACAACAAAAAAAGCAAGAAAAAAAAACTAAAAGGCACCTAATTTGCAGTTGCATCCCTGCTGCAAATTTGACAAATTATAGCAACAATGTAACTGCAAATTAGAAGCAAAAGTGCTGCTGCAAATCAAATCCTGTTGACGATAAAATCATTACAACAAAAAAAGCAAGAAAAAAAAACTAAAAGGCACCTAATTTGCAGTTGCATCCCTTTTGCAAATTTGACAAATTATAGCAGCAATGTAGCTGCAAATCAGAAGCAAAAGTGCTGCTGCAAATTTTCTCTTGGCGACGATAAAATCAATAAATCATGGTCGCAACGCATGTAGCAATTCGTTGACAAAAAAAGTGCTTTTGTTTAGTAGCCACTACACCGTGGAAATAATCAAAACATATAAAATCATCTGGAAAGGAACTAAGTCAGCCATAAAACCATGGCAATAACAAAAGTATAATTGATCCATAAAAGAACCAAGTCAACTACAAACCATAGCAACAATTGAAAAACATTTATAGAGTAGAAAACAGATTCAGAGCCTAACTTCAAGGCATTTAAAGCATCTTCCCCTTTAGGAGCATTCGAAGGAATCTAGGCTTCGATGACTCTTTCAACTTCAAAAAGAGCTCTCCCTCCATAGGATCATGAATGAGCTTGTGGGAGAGTATGATCTTCTGATCTTCATCAAACTCTATCATCTCTTCCAGCTGATTGTAAATCATTTCCCTCTGAGCCACTGCGGGGTCTACATCAACCGGCTCATGATTTGACAATGCAGATGCAATTTTTTCAAACGAATCACCTGCCTTATTAACATAGGTCTCCAACACCTTCACCATGGCTTTGCTACTCTCGGAACTGTCCAATGACCTACGCTTCTTGGATTTGACAGGCTTCTTTCCTTTACTATCAGATTCGGGCTTAGTCACGGGCTCCTCATTTTCGTCATCCTCCACGCCATCCATCCCAACATCATCGCTAGAGCTATCATCAAGATCCACAACATTTTCACCATTTGGCTTGTTTGGTCCGGGATTGTCTAAAAGATCCTGAATGACAGCATTAACATCCTCCGCACCTTCACCAGTGGCTCGATCTACCCCGAACACGTCCACCCAGTCGTCATAGTAAGGGTACGGCTTATTGAGGCATTTTGTGATCTCAGGATGAACCTATATGCAAGTTTTGAACGAAAGAGTTAAAAATGTATCGAGTGTGAAAAAAATACGTACCATCTTGTATTCAAACTTATGATGAAAGAAATGCTTACCCTCTTGTATCCATCCCACACATTTTTATTATCTATTTTGAGCATGTTCCCTTCACCAAACGACGCAGCTCCACTAGTCTTAAAGAGAGTAAACAGTCGGCTGTACTCTTTTTTCCACACAGTGAGTTTTGATTTAATATGTGGATTGGCTTGTAACGTAGTATCCGGAAAGTGTTCCCTTATCATGTTCAAAAGTGTCAAGTTGTAACCAGACCTGAATCCGTTATCTGCTTTCCATCCTTTAGCTTTCATCTCTTTAAGACATGCTATAAGTACGTCTTCTTCTTCTTTGCTCCACGTGTAACGACTTTGTGGGGGTTTAGATGCCTGACTCGTTTTTTTCTTGCCAGACTTGCAACTAGAACTATTCTTCTCCATACCTGCACCAAATCAAATATAGTCAATTAAAATATTAATGTATGAATGATGCTGAAAATTCAAGACAATTTGCGCCAGAATAATAACCAAGTTTCAAATAATCCAAACATCAATTCCATATAATAAATTACTATCAATCTGAAAGTATGCCCTTAAAAAGAACCATAAAATTAGTACAATTGTTCTTAAAATAAAATTATCAAACGCAAGCGGGACATAATTCCAAGAGAAATGAATAAAAAAAACACAATTCAACGCCGACGTCTCCAAGCATCAAACATTTCCCTAGCTAAAGTATCACGCCATCCCGTCCAAGCATTTGATGGTTCGAGGCCTTCAATAAATTCAGTTGGCTGTTGATTGTCACCTTCTACTTCATCCTCGTCATCACTATCTACCGGATCATAGGACATCTCATTACGTATATAGTTTTGAAGTGCGGCGCAAACTATGATAATTCTGTTTTGCACTTTCAAGGGATACATTGAAGGACCCTCTTTCAAAATTTTCCATCTTGTTTTTAATCTTCCAAAACAACGTTCAATGACGTTGCGTGCTTTAGCGTGTTTCATGTTGAAATATTCCTGATAATCTTGCGGTGCTGCGTTTCCTTCGCCCCACTCCTTCAAATGGTATCGTTTCCCACGATATGGTGCTAGATAACCTTCACAATTGCCATAGCCACCATCAACAAGGTAATAGTTTCCTAAACAAATACGAACACACGTTAGGGAATTGATTGTGAGTTATAAACTGGACAAGATATTTTACATACCTCGTGGTACCTTAAGACTATAGATAGATAACTAAACTCTAATTAAAGAAAAGATGTATAGATAACTAAACGAAAATTTCAGCCACATACACAATCCAGTATGGCGATACCTAATTAACAATATATTAAATTGTATATATTTATTCAGCCTGTATTATACCTATTTTTTTCCGAGTGTGGTCCTGAGGTTTATCTGATTATATGAAAATCGAAGTATTAGCTATAGCTGTTAGTTACGTTGTATTATGGAGTGTTTTGGAAGTTAAAATCACATTTAAATGTCCTTTCTTTTCCCTTTTGGAACTGCTTATGGACAAATACTTTTTTTTTAATATCAGATAATTGGCAATATAATGATTGAATTCTAAATTGCTATCGTAAGTTCTGGAAGCTTCCTGATCTTTAATGCTCTGCCAAACTGAAATTGGTATTATATATATGTATGTATGCGCGCACACACTCCAAAGGAAGTTATTATATTTAGAAGTTGCTAATACTTAAAAGGAAACTTGTTATAAAATAAGTATAAATATGAATGTTCATTTCTTCCACGTTGGAAAACTCTAAGAAATGTCTTCCAATCCCTCCTATAAATAGAAGGCTATTTCACTCTTTGTAATACACACTTCACATCTTATGGAATAAGAAAGAGTTTGATAGCTAATATTACTCTCTTTTATTTTCCTTTGAGTTCAAACATTTATAACACGTTATTGTTAGAAATATAGCACGGAAACGAACAAGGAATAATATATTATTGACGAAAATTGAAGAACGGAAATTACAATAATCAAGATTACCGTTACCGAATAAACCTCAATTGAATATGAACGGAAGAGCGTGAAAACGGGAAGTCGAGGACCTTTCGGTTTCCTTAAAACAGATTCGCCCTCTCTACGTGCTTGAGAAAACGTGAGCGACTGTCTCCCAGGATACAACGACTACGAGCAGAATTGCTAGCACACGCCAAACTGCCCCGACGAACTCGCACTGTAACTTTCCTCTACCACCACACAATGAAAAAATATTTTGGCTGCGCAGAAAAGCCTTTTCGTGTATGCAATGTATTTTTCGATGATTAAAACCCTATGGGGAGCGACCCCTTTTATAGACTAGGTTAGGGAGAAAGTTGGAAGACTTAGCCACCAAGAAACGAGGTTAAGATAATTACGAATCACGTAATTAAGATAATTACAGATCTCGCAAAGATCTCGGATGAACGTAGACACGTTTTAGTTATAAAAAACTGATAGGTAAATCTTATGGAAAGATTTCCTAAGATAATTAATTATCTCTTTGATGCTTATTATTTTCCGTATATAAATATAACAGAAAATTACATAATTCTATTTATGCAAAATAGAAATATTAAATATTGATATACAATATTTACGACTTTAATTAGTCAACGTTGAGCATCAATTTCTCATTCACCCATGTACCAAACCCGACCTAAAGTCGATTGTACGAAACCCGTTTCATTTACCAATTTTCCAACAATCCCCCACATGAATGAAATTGAATGATCATGCATACATCATGTGGTGGTAGAGTTCTACGGACTATGCCTGCATAGGATAGGTAGGACACGCCCTTGAACCTTCCCTCATGAGAAATACTTTCTTTGCTAGCCGATAGTGTGACTTGACGTCATTGAACTATCCGCCGTTTGTGCAAACGTTCCATAAATCTCACACAGGTATAATTCCTTTTACCGTTGCGGTTCTCATGGTTTATGTCCATTTTGGCCCTGGACATACGCCTGGTTCTGCAAGAGTTTTCCAGAAAATTAAGCCCCCACAATTTTCCTCAGAGGCGGCCCCTCCTCTCTCTCACATAGGTGATTTCTTATCTAAGAATAACCCGTATTATTCTGCTCGGATTTCCGACGCGTAAGAATCATTAAAAGCATAATGCTTAACCTTTCCCATTACGGGTGTCACTGTTTCATCTAGGAATGGACAAGGGTTGACCCCCACAGTGACCGTGCAAAGTTCTTACAATTAGGTTGTCCCATTGAACCAAGATCTTGGGATCTCCAGTCAAACATGGTTGGGTTTTCCTTCATAAGACTTTAATTTCCAATAGGCTTAAGTCCCATTCCCTTCGATGTCTTTTCAACTTGATCTCTATTTAACCATTTGGTTAGCGGATCCACAATGTTATCTTTTGACTTCACGTAGTTAAGGATGATAACCCCAATTGAGATCAATTGTCTAATAGTATTATGTCATTGACGTATATGTCTAGACTTACCGTTGTACAGAACATTATATGCTCTTTCAATCATAAATTGATTATCACAATTTATGCATATTGCTGGCACAGGTTTGGGCCACTCAGGAATATCTTCCAAGATGTTAAGGAGCCTTTCGGCTTCTTCACTGCATTTGTCTAATGCCACAAACTCAGATTCCATCGTGAATCTGGTTATGACTGTTTATCTTGAAGATTTCCATGCACAGTTGCACCTCCTAAAGTGAATACATGTTCACTTGTTGCGTTGGAGTCTTGTATAATATATATCCAACTTGCTTTGGTAAAACCTTCAAGCAACATTTGGATCTCTGGTATAATGCAACTCACAGTTACGAGTATAACGTAAGTACTCCAGTACTTTCACTTTCCAATGCTCATGCCATTGATTACTCGTAAATCTACTAAACGTGCTAATTGTATAGGTAATGTCTGGTCGTGTACAACTCATTATGTACATCAGACTTCCTATCACTCTAGCTTGTTCCACTTGATCAACACTTTCTACCTTATTCTAAGATAAGTGTTGACTCGTGTCAATTGGAGTTCTGGCTACACCAGAATCACCCTTGCTGAATTTTTCAAGCATCTTGTCCACGTAGTGTGACTGGTTTAATATAAGACCATCTGGCGACCTTCCAATCTTAATTCCTAAGATTACATCGACCAGTCTCGTGTCTTTCATATTGAATCTTGAATCCAGCAAACATTTAATGGACTTCACCATTCGGTCGTTGTTTCCCACAATGAGTATGTCATTAACGCACAAACAGAGAACCAAATATCCTTCTTCTGTAGTTTTGACGTAGACACATTTGTTGCACTCATTGATTTTGGGACCTTTTGACACCATGACGTTGTCAATTTTTCCATACATCGTTCTCGGTGTTTATTTAAGTCCACACAAGGACTTCACCAATTTATAGACTTTATTTTCTTTTCTAGGAGCTACATAACTCTCGAGTTATTCCATGTATAATTCTTAATCAAGAACCTCCATTTAAGAAAAATAGTCTTTACATCCATTTGATGTACTTACAGTTTTGGAGAGTGACAATCGCCAAAATCATTCTTATTAAATCTATTCTCGTCACATGAGAATAAGTATCAAAGTAATAATGGCTTTCTTGTTGCTTGTATCCTTCGATCACAAGTCTAGCCTTATACTTTTCATTGTTCCATCTATTTTGATTTTCCGTTTGAAAATCCACTTAGAACTAAATGGTTTACATCCCCAAGGAAGGTCAATCAATTCTCAAGTGTTTCGTGTTAGATGGAATCAAACTCATCTTTTATGGCTTCTTTCCATAAATGATTTTTAATAGAGCTTATAGATTCTAATACGTTTGAGGCTCGACCTCTATCATGTAAGTTAGAAAATAAATTTTCTGTTCTTACCCTTATGCTTCGTCTTGGCTTTTCGTGGACCTCCCCAGTTTCTTCAATTTCTTTTTGATCTTGACTGTGTCAATATCATCGAAGACTTGTTTGAAGAACTTTGTCCAGCCGCAATGAATTTACAAGAAAAACATTGTTCAAAGAAGAACGCATTTCTTCATTACATTATCGTGTTTTTATGAACCTTTAGATTCATACATAACAAACCGATAACCAATGCTATTGTGTGCATAGTCATGAAAATATAGTCCAACGCTTTGGATCTATTACCATTTTCTTTGGCACGAGTTTATGCCACCTTAGCACGACACACCCCCACATTTCAGAGTATTTATAAGAAAGTTGTACTTTCTCTATCACTCATAGGGAGTGTTTACTTTTTGGGGTATCTTATTTAAAAAGAAAGTAAGCCAGCAAAATGGCTTCACCCCACTCGTCTTGCAATAATACATATTTTATTGCATCCATGTCATTCTCTCTAAAAGTAGGAGAATCTCATTTCAAGAGTCTCGCAAGACTCAAACATGGTGAGATAAGTAGCAATATTTGCTACACGTTTTCGAAGATCACGCCAGTGCAATTCTTCGTTATACACTATAGTTCATGAGAACCATAGATCTCATGAGACCAACATGATCAATCAAACCCGTCATGCTCAAAGGCTAGGTTTTTCAAGATTGAACTCATGTCTCGGTTATTGACGTTTGAGGCATCGATGGATTGGTATCAGTAATAACCATATCTCGTATTAATCGATATCTTTAACCGTATCTCGAGATTTGTTATTTTACATAAGAATATCTTAACAGTCGACACATATCCCATCACGTAAAATAAGTACACTTATTTTATTCAACTTACTTCTTTGTAAGTAAATGATTACCTCGAAGATACATTACCAGGTGTCGGTCTATTGCACATCATCTCGCAATGTATATCATGTATCCTCATATTGTACACGATTATCCATCATAAGCTTAAACCCAAAAAAATCTTACGAAGAGAAACACGGTAGCAATATTATCTCCAATATTACAAAATGTAAGATATAGGGTTTAAGAAAATTTGCAAATAAACATAAGTGTAAAAATATTAACACAAAATATTTTAACCTGTAATGACCATAATTAATTATCATGTACTAGATCAAGTACTGAATCACATAAATTCATGGATCATACGTAAGGAACTTTTCAATTATTCCAATAGTCTGCAACAACAAACACATTTGTGCAATCTATATAATGATGCAACTTAATTTGCCATAAGTGCTTAAGCTTCCGTGATTCGTAAAATCCATATTGTGCACGTGGACATGAGCAACTCAATTAAATACATGACGCTCATAAGGTCATTTATCTATTAATTCATACACCATCACAGAATGATATATTTCATGTGTAATGCATCAAATTCTTCCACTGCACGCCACATATCAATTGCCTTAATTTTTGAAAAAACATATAAGCATGATTATTAATAAACATGCGATAAGGAAAAAAAAAATATCCACAAGACTATGGATTTGTAATATCTCGAAAGCATATCTCTAAGTCCAATTCTTTCCCCTTTTACAATTACTGAATATAATCAATCCAATAATTTTAAATAAATCCAATTCAAGAACTGCTTTTTCATGAAGAGATATAAATTACTTATCTCGAAATTTCCAAACTCCGATTGAAAATTGTCGTGCTCGATTGAAGCTCTATGGTGGCTCCTTGGTCAGAAATCCAGCACAAACGACCATTCATCAATGTGATCAACACAACTCAACCGATATTAGTAAACAAGATTACGTGAAGAATAACAAAAAAAAAATTCTTCAATGCCCAACAAGGTTATACGTAACTAACATCAAATTAATACATGAGAGCCAATACACTACAAGAATCCGGGGTCATTCGTGACCGCCGGCTCGTGACCGCCGGGCGGTCGCGAGCATCCGTGACCGCCCGGCGGTCGCGCATGCCACCGTGACCGCCGAGCGGTCGCGGTAAACAACGCCGTGACCGCCCAGCGGTCACGGGAATCCATAGGCGGGAATCTTCCCGCCTATGGCCCGCCTATGGCCCGCCAAGTGGCGTCCGCGACCGCCGGGCGGTCGCGGATGCCACTCGTCCGCGACCGCTGGGCGGTCGCGGATGCCAGTGGGCGGGATTTTGTCCGCCATGGCGTCCGCGACCGCCCGACGGTCGCGGATGGGAGGGGGGTTTTCTATATAAACCCCCCTCCTCCTCTCTCATTCCTCACATTTGTAAGTTCTCTCCTCTCTCTCTTTTAAATATTTATCTTTCTAGTTTTTTAATTATGTTTTATATTTAATGTTTTAGTAATAGTTTTAATTGTTTAATTATAAGTTTATTTTTATTAATGTCAAACTTAGAAATAATGCCTTTAGGAAATCTTTATAATTTAGGAATAGTGCCTTTAGGTGTTCTTTATAACTTAGTACAAATGTTCTTTAGGGAACTTTAAAACTTAGAAATGATGCCTTTAGAGAATCTTTATTTAATATTAAATTGTTAGTTTAGGTAATTTAATGTATTATTATCCGTCGCGGTAATTTAATGTTAAACTATTAGTTTAAATGCATGTCAAATTATTGGTTAATGTTTTTTAGTACAAATGATCTTTAGGGAATTTATAACTTAGAAATAATGCCTTTAGAGAATCTTTATATATTAGAACAAATAATCTTTAGGGGTTCTTTATAACTTAGTACAAATGATTTTTAGGGAACTTTATAACTTAGAAATGATGCCTTTAGAGAATCTTTATTTAATATTAAATTGTTAGTTTAGGTAATTTAATGTATTATTATCCGTCACGGTAATTTAATGTTAAACTATTAGTTTAAATGCATGTCAAATTATTGGTTAATGTTTTTTAGTACAAATGATCTTTAGGGAATTTATAACTTAGAAATAATGCCTTTAGAGAATCTTTATATATTAGAACAAATAATCTTTAGGGGTTCTTTATAACTTAGTACAAATGATCTTTAGGGAACTTTATAACTTAGAAATGATGACTTTAGAGAATCTTTATTTAATATTAAATTGTTAGTTTAGGTAATTTAATGTATTATTATCCGTCGCGGTAATTTAATGTTAAACTATTAGTTTAAATGCATGTCAAATTATTGGTTAATGTTTTTTAGTACAAATGATCTTTAGGGAATTTATAACTTAGAAATAATGCCTTTAGAGAATCTTTATATATTAGAACAAATAATCTTTAGGGGTTCTTTATAACTTAGTACAAATGATCTTTAGGGAACTTTATAACTTAGAAATGATGACTTTAGAGAATCTTTATTTAATATTAAATTGTTAGTTTAGGTAATTTAATGTATTATTATCCGTCGCGGTAATTTAATGTTAAACTATTAGTTTAAATGCATGTCAAATTATTGGTTAATGTTTTTTAGTACAAATGATCTTTAGGGAATTTATAACTTAGAAATAATGCATTTAGAGAATCTTTATATATTAGAACAAATAATCTTTAGGGGTTCTTTATAACTTAGTACAAATGATCTTTAGGGAACTTTATAACTTAGAAATGATGCCTTTAGAGAATCTTTATTTAATATTAAATTGTTAGTTTAGGTAATTTAATGTATTATTATTCGTCGCGGTAATTTAATGTTAAACTATTAGTTTAAATGCATGTCAAATTATTGGTTAATGTTTTTTTGTAGAAATAACGCCTTTATGGAACTTTATAACTTAGAAATAATGCCTTTACAAAATCTTTATATATTAGAACAAATAATCTTTAGGGGTTCTTTGTAACTTAGTACAAATGATCTTTAAGGAATCTTTATAACTTAGTAACGACTGAATTTTAGAGAATCTCTTTGAATCATCTAACTTAGATAATTTCTCGTAGTTTTCTAGCATATATTCGATATGGCAGGCAGTCGTCGTCGTCGGGTTGGCAGTGGTCAACAATGTTCAAATGTTTCTGATGTTCCTGATGATGCAGATGTTCCTGATGTTCCCGATGTTCCCCCTACTGCTAGTGGGCGAGGTAGTCTTGGACCTCGTATAGTTATCACACGTGGCGGTCGTAGTTGCGATGCCGCAATCCCCAACGCGTCTACATCGTTGACGCCTTTACTACAGCGCCGACTTTCTTTTGATGCCGATGCCGTGCCCGATGCCGCACCGACTGCATCTGGCTCTAGGGCTAGAGCACCATCTTCCGCTGGTTCCACCGGAGCTGGCCCGAGTGAGAGGCCGAGTGATACTCCAGCATCGGGAGTATTCAATGTCACGCAACAGCGCCCACCAAGAGGCACCTCCAAAGGTGCACAACAACCCAATGACGCGAAACAAAGGCAGATCATTAAATTGTGTCCTCGTGGCCTGTTTATGAACCCCTCTAGCAACGAGGTTGCGACTACGATCACGGAGTTGATCAGACTGTTCATGAAGGAGTTTTGGCCTACCTACTTGACGATGCCCGAAACTGTGCGAGGCAAAATGTTTGTTAAATTTACGGTGAGGAATTATTTCACAATTATATCATATTATTTAATTTAATATATTCATAAATCGAAATTTATTACTTGGCAGAAAATATATGGTGTTCGTCAGAGAGAAAAACACGCAGTACAACGGGCCTACGAAACGAAGGCGAAGTTGTGTTATAAGAATTTGATTTACAACACGAAGAAACAATACTTTGAGAGGGTTGTGGATCCGAAATGGGCCGGAAAAGACAAAACTTGGATGCACGACGGGTTAGAGGCGGCGGCGATTAAGCATTGGGCCACTGAGGATCATCAAGCGCTGTCGCATAAGTCTAAGAAAAACAGGAGAGGAGGCGAGGAGCCAAAGGAGGGGGTGAAGGCACCTCCCACTTTTTTTGGTGGATCCCGCGACCTAGAGGAGCTCAGACGTCGGCTGGTATGAATTATGAAAATTAACAATATGGGTGTAATTAAGTAATCTTAATATATGCGTAAGCCAATTTTGACGTACTCTTTCTTGAAATGTGTAGGCTGAGGAGGACCTAACACGAAAAGACCCTATTCGATATGATGAGGCCTATAGACGTGGTCACACGCAGCGGGTGAAGGGGACGGGCGGTGACACAGGAGTTCCAGCTCGGCGGACTTGGGTAGATGCTGTGGCGAAAGCGCAATATGTAAGTTATTTCAACCGCATACTCCTTTTAAATTATTTATTCCAATATAAGTACTGATTCTTTCAAATGTTAATGCAGAAAAAGTACATGGAACTAGTGAGGGAAAGATATCCCCGCCCAGCTAAGCTCCCGGTGTTCGATCCCGACTGTTGGACCGAGGCATTTGGTCCTGTGAAGAAGGGGAAGGCGAAAGGCTTGCCGAGGGATGCACGCCCGGAGGCGTTCAGCATTAAATACAGGAAACAAGAAGATTATTCACAGGCCTGCATCGACGAATTACAAACATAGAATGACCGCACTATCTATCGCAGTGATCAAAGGATGACTGATATGAAAGCCACTATGGAGCTATGGAGATGCTTGCTTAATGAGAAGGTGAACGTGGACCTTCCACCGATATCAGATTCTATATTCATGGGGCATGCACGTAGGAACGGAGATGTGATTCCACCGGTTCGTATGCCGCGTCGTAGGCCAGATCCATTTGCTCCCAGTTCTTCCGATAGGCCTGCGTATATCGAGGAGTACTCTGATGACGATGATGACGACGATGTCGATGATATTATGGCGTCGTTGCAGACTGACGATTATGTGGAACTGGGTGTTGAGGATGGTGTTGGGAGTGGTGAGAATGATGAGGAGGATGATGGGGAGGATGATGACGGGAATGGATGTGGGTTGGATGATAGTTCGGATGATGATTAGTTGTATTTTCATTATTGTAATGTTGGACTGTTAAATTTTCATTATTGTAATGTTGTACTGTTAAATTTTCATTATTGTAATGTTGGATTGTTAAATTTTCATTATTGTAATGTTGGACTGTTAAATTTTCATTATTGTAATGTTTGACTGTTAAATTTTCATTATTGTAATGTCTTTTACAACACTACCAAATCGTTACAAATAAAGTGCGTCACAAAGTAATGTTTTAAATTATTACAAAACACTTGAACTATTCAGTATCACTAGTTAGCTCCACGTTTTCACTTTCTTCGTCTTCCTCTTCAGCTTCTTTTTCTCCTCTATCTTGTACATCTTCGACGATCTCAAACTCATTTGCCCACCCCAATTGTATATACATATCAAATGCGCTAAAGTCTACGAACATATTAATTCCTACATATGCGTTCTCTTGGAACACTTCCGCTGGCATCCCTATTTCTGTTTCTGTGTCGCTGGAATCACTTAGTGACGACATGTCGATCACGTGCCTAGCCGGTATAGTAGATACGACCCATCCATCCAGATCTTCACAATTAAGAAGCGTGTACAGTTCAATTTGCTCCAACTCTTCGGACGACAACCGCCTCTTCTTGTTTAGTGGCCCAAGGGCCTTCCCTTTCTTTCGAAATAACATCAGCTCATCATCCCACTCTGAACTCTCAAAAGTCTCGTTCCTATTGAGACGGTTATATCTAGTACTTGCGGAGATACCTAGATATTGTGCACACATATTGGATAGCTCTGAAAGGAGGTAGGAATTCGCTATGCATCCTTCTACCCTTGCTTTGTTCATCACTGACTTTTTAAAATCAAACATACGCCTGGGAATACCGAAAAGTCAATAACATATAGAATAACAGTAGCGAATTAAACTCATTAAACATTGTGTACCTCTCGAATGGATACATCCATCTGTAGTGAACCGGGCCGCCTACTTTAGCCTCGTATGGTAGGTGTATGGCCAAATGCTCCATAGAATCGAAGAAGGAAGGAGGGAATATCCTCTCAAGCTTGCACATCGTGACTATAATGGATTCCTCAAGACTTCTCATATCGGTGGCCGAAACCTCTGAAGCACAAATTGCCCGGAAGAATAAACTAATCTCCACCAATGTTTCCCAAATGTTGGTGGGCAGGAAGTCGCGAAAAGCAATGGGGATCAATCTCTGCATGAAGACGTGACAATCATGACTCTTCATACCAAAGAGCCTATGTTGTTGCTTTTGTACGCATCGTCCCAAATTTGACGTGTATCCGTCCGGAAATTTCAGATCGCCCAACCATTTCAAGACCTTGACCTTTTCATCCCGCTTGAGACAATAGGTTGCCCTTGGCTTCACATATGCGCCTCCTCGTGTTTGTTCTAAAAATAGCTCTTCACGGATAGTCCAAATCTTCAAATCATGTCTAGACTTGATGTTGTCCTTAGTCTTAGAGTCATCTAATACTGTGTTGATGATGTTATCGAAAACGTTCTTCTCACAATGCATGACATCTAAATTGTGACGAATCAAGTTTGTGGACCAATAGGGAAGTTCCCAAAATATGCTCTTCCTCAGCCAATTATGATCCGTATGAAAACCCGGTAGATTGTTCACTTTGGCCCCAAAACCAACATCCCCAAGTCCCTCCACAATTTCCCTCATTTCGTCGCCCATTTTCCTGCAAATAGGTTCTTCTAGTGACTTTTCCCCTTTTTTGAATGAATTCTTGTCATGCCGCCACCTATGATTTTTGGGCAAAAAACGACGATGGCAATCGAACCAACACGGTTTACCACCATTCTTCAACGTAAATGAATTCGTATCTCCCATGCAATAAGGGCACGCTAACTTCCCGTGCGTACTCCACTGAGACAACATTCCATACGCTTGAAAATCGCTAATCGTCCACATCAGGGCCGCTCGTAATTGAAAGTTTTCCTTCCTTGAGCTATCAAACGTCTCCAAACCAGTGCTCCATAAAGCATTAAGCTCGTTAATTAGTGGTCTAAGATAAACATCCAAGTTCTTCCCGGGACTATCTGGACCGGAAATGATAAGGCTAAAAAATATGAACTCCTGCCTCATGCAAAGATCGGGGGGGAGGTTATATGGGGTTACCATCACTGGCCAACAAGAGTATTTTTTCCCAGATGAGCCATACGGTGTGAATCCATCCGTACATAAGCCGAGTCGTACGTTCCTAGGCTCAGCTGCAAAATCCGGATGTGTCCGATCAAAGTGTCGCCATGCCTCACTGGAAGCCGGGTGAATCATTCGATCCGTAGCCTCTCGACACTTCAAATGCCAAGTCATATGCTTTGCAGTACCTACGGTATAATACATCCTCTGAAGACGAGGACCTAGGGGAAATACCACAAATGCTTTTTTGCGACCTTTGACTTCCTACCTTCCTCGTATCTATCAACCCCGCATATCGGGCATTTTAGGAAGTCATTGCTCGCCGCAAACCCGTAAAACAGAAAACACTGATTTGTGCAAACATCGATCTTCTCGTACCCTAACCCCAAGGTTCGCTCCATCTTATGCATCCCTTTCGTGTCTTTAGGTAACAACTTCTCAATCTCAGGGTCGAACCCCCTAGATCTAAATAGCCATCTTGTCGCGAAGCAAATTCTATGAATGTGCGAACCCCAACCACAAAACTATCTCGCAAATAACCACTGCTCTCGAATCTATCGTACATCCAATTCCTATCTACTTGATAGTCCATTATTTATCTAAGATGTAAATTTTAAAGGAAATAATTAATTACAATTAATACTACAAACAATTAATAATTAACAATTTAAAATGTAACAATTATCATGCACGATAAGGTTGAAGAGTGATAAATTGATCAACTTACTTATTGAAGCGTAAAAAAACGATCTTCAAGAATCTTGTGTCCTCTACGAGTACCCTCGATGTGTTTACGTCAATATCTATCAAGAAATGAATAAACAAGTTAACATATCATACCAATATTTAGTATTTAAAAATATAGTTGACCATCTAAATGAAAAAAACGAGAATACCTTAAGAGAAATGGTGAAGATTGTTGTGAATTAGAAAAGTAAGGGAAATGATATTTATAAATGAAAATCTGGCAGTTCGTGACCGCCGGGCGGTCGCGAATGCCAACTAGCCGTTGGCATTCGTGACCGCTGGGCGGTCACGAAAGACCCTCATTCGTGACCGCCCAGCGGTCACGAATAATATTCATAAAAGAAAATTTGATTTTATGGATTCATCTTGATGTGTTTATGATTTTTAACAATAAGTCTCATTACTACATGTAAATTGAAGTAATAAATTAGTACAACATTAGTAATTAACATATTAAAATAGCGAATTAGATGTGATTAGGCGAGTTATGAACGAATAACCTATTTTATGTTCTACAACTAATCATCATATACACTTAGTTGTTTTAGATGTAATGTGTAATTTTGTGATAAACTCTCTTTTAATTTACTTAGTAGTAAGTATTTTATCAATTTAACAAACATCGCACCTTAATTAAACAAACGAAAATCAAAACTTTTGAATGAAACTTATTCGTGACCGCTGGGCGGTCACAAATAAGGGTCTTTCGTGACCGCCCAGCGGTCACGAAGTATGTTCGTGACCGCTGGGCGGTCACGAAGTAGGTTTCGTGACCACAAGTAGGTTTCGTGACCGCTGGGCGGTCACGAAAGACCCTCATTCGTGACCGCCCAGCGGTCACGAATAACATTCATAAAAGAAAATTTAATTTTATGGATTCATCTTGATGTGTTTATGATTTTTAACAATAAGTCTCATTACTACATGTGAATTGAAGTAATAAATTAGTACAACATTAGTAATTAACATATTAAAATAGCGAATTAGATGTGCTTAGGCGAGTTATGAACGAATAACCTATTTTATGTTTTACAACTAATCATCATATACACTAAGTTGTTTTAGATGTAATGTGTAATTTTGTGATAAACTCTCTTTTAATTAACTTAGTAGTAAGTATTTTATCAATTTAACAAACATCGCAACTTAATTAAACAAACGAAAATCAAAACTTTCGAATGAGACTTATTCGTGACCGCCCAGCGGTCACGAATAATATTCATAAATAAAAAATTGATTTTCGAATAAAGGTCTTTCGTGACCGCTGGGCGGTCGCGAATGAGGGTCATTCGTGACCGCCCGACGGTCACGAATAACATTCATGGTGAAAATTTTGAATTTTCAAAAAAAATTGAATTTCCCCCCAATTCCAAGGTCTTTCGCGACGGCCAGGCGGTCGCGAAAGACCTTGGAATTGGGGGGAAATTCAAATTTTTTGAAAATTCAAAATTTTCACTAAAATTCTATATATACCCACCATTCCACCCATTAATTTTCATTACACTCACATTATCTTCTCTAAAAAACTCAACACTTTCTCCTCCTTTCCTCATTTCCCAATCCAAAACATAAACACCAACAATTTTTCTTCTTCTCTTTTCTTATATCTTCAAAAAACAAAACACCAACAATTTTTCTTCTCATCTTTCTTTATATCTCCAAAAAACAAAACACCAACTCTTTTATTTTCTTCTTTTCTTTACTTATAACACAAATCATTCTCTTAAATGATGTTTATATAAAAAAACCGTCCAACCATACATTATATTCGCAAAAAACAAATATTTATTCCGGTATTTTACCGGAATATTTTTTTTATTTCGTTTAATGTCATTCGTGACCGCCGGGCGGTCACGGATGACTTGAATATTATCCGTGACCGCCCGGCGGTCACGGATGGTTTAAATATTATCCGTGACCGCCGAGCCGTCGCGGATGACCCCGGGGTCATCCGTGACCGCCAGGCGGTCGCGGTGGTTGCCGCGACCGCCGAGCCGTCGCGGATGACACCGGCGTCATCCGTGACCGCCAGGCGGTCGCGGGAAACACCGCGACCACCGAGCCGTCACGGATGACCTCGGGGTCATCCGTGACCGCCAGGCGGTCGCGGTGTTGCCCGCGACCGCCGAGCCGTCGCGGATGACCTCGGGGTCATCCGCGACCGCCGAGCGGTCACGGGGTTGCCCGCGACCGCTGGGCGGTCGCGGATGAGCCCGGGGTCATCCGCGACCGCCGAGCGGTCACGGATGACTGCCGTGACCGCTGGGCGGTCGCGGATGAGCCCGGGGTCATCCGTGACCGCTCGACGGTCGCGGATGACTACCGTGACCGCTCGGCGGTTGCGGATGACTGCCGTGACCGTCGAGCGGTCACGGTTGACATCCACGACCGAGGTCATCCGCGACCGGGCATCCGCGACCGCTGGGCGGTCGCGGATGACCATCCGCGACCGCTGGGCGGTCGCGGATGACCATCCGCGACCGGAAATGGGTCATTCGCGACCCCCGGGGCAGTCGCGAATGACCCTTTTTTCTTGTAGTGATATAAATTGTTGATGAACACATCAGATGTATCATATACCCACATATGTATATATATTAATACATCCACCCATATTACCTAACATCAAATTAATGAATTAAAGTTCATCAACAAGGCACGCATAAAGCCCATGCACCAGAAACACAATTGTTATCAACTTCGTTTTAAGACTTAATTAAATAAAGTCTCCTTACTTAAAAGAGTCGTACTCCGATGTCTACCATGTATTGCAAGAACTAAATTCCAATCTGAATTCGTCAGATTAACAAACCAAATCACGCATAAACTATATATGATGCATAAACTTCAAGTATGCATGTACATTCATGATTTTAACATATACACAAACATCATGAATGAAAGTGACAGCACATTCAGTTCTTAATTCTCAATACAGAACATATTGCAAGAGAAACCAAAACAATTTAATTTTCTCTCAATAAGTTTCCTATTCCATTACGTTACCTTTTAAGTTGTCAAAAACTTTGAATCAACACGTATACCTAGAAGGAAACTATAAAGTGCCGCTTAATATTTCCTTTTACTGTTAATTAACAAGAGTCGAAAATTAAATCACATAGAATAGGTTAAACCAAATCACGTATGCAAATAGAGGAATCGAAAATAAAAATTTACGTCCCCTTCCTCCGTCAAATTTCTGAATATCAGAAAATAATTTCCGCCAATGAAAATCTGTTCGTCTCAAAAAAGCTAATTTGTTTTAAGATTGTTAGAAATATAGCACGGAAACGAACAAGGAATAATATATTATTGACGAAAATTGAAGAACGGAAATTACAATAATCAAGATTACCGTTACCGAATAAACCTCAATTGAATATGAACGGAAGAGCGTGAAAACGGGAAGTCGAGGACCTTTCGGTTTTCTTAAAACAGATTCGCCCTCTCTACGTGCTTGAAAAAACGTGAGCGACTGTCTCCCAGGATACAACGACTACGAGCAGAATTGCTAGCACACGCCAAACTGCCCCGACGAACTCGCACTGTAACTTTCCTCTACCACCACACAATGAAAAAATATTTTGGCTGCGCAGAAAAGTCTTTTCGTGTATGCAATGTATTTTTCGATGATTAAAACCCTATGGGGAGCGACCCCTTTTATAGACTAGGTTAGGGAGAAAGTTGGAAGACTTAGCCACCAAGAAACGAGGTTAAGATAATTACGAATCACGTAATTAAGATAATTACAGATCTCGCAAAGATCTCGGATGAACGTAGACACGTTTCAGTTATAAAAAACTGATAGGTAAATCTTATGGAAAGATTTCCTAAGATAATTAATTATCTCTTTGATGCTTATTATTTTCTGTATATAAATATAACAGAAAATTACATAATTCTATTTACGCAAAATAGAAATATTAAATATTGATATACAATATTTACGACTTTAATTAGTCAACGTTGAGCATCAATTTCTCATTCACCCATGTACCAAACCCGACCTAAAGTCGATTGTACGAAACCCGTTTCATTTACCAATTTTCCAACAGTTATCAGCACGAGAGGCTCGATATTTTGTCGGCATTCTTGTTTGAGTTCCAAAAGAAAAAAAAAGAAACATGGAAATTGATTTGGCAACATCTTCAAACAACGAAGGAGAAATATGTCTAGCAGATTGCGCTACTACTCACTCCATATTCAATAATAGAAAATATTTTTCTCACTTAAATATGGAAAGTGCAAATGTCAGTACTATAGCTAGTACTACAAAATTAATTGATAGCTCCGGAAGAGCAACTATCTTACTACCGAAAGGAACAAAATTGGTAATTGAATATGCATTGTTTTCTCGAAAGGCTCGAAGAAACTTATTGAGTGTTAAAGATATTCGTTTGAATGGATATCATATTGAAACACAAGAGGAAGGAAATAATGAATATCTCTATATTACTTATACTGTTTCTGGAAAGAAACATGTCTTAGAAAAGTTGTCAACTTTGACACCTGGATTGTATTTTACCAAAATCAAAGTTATTGAAACTTATGCCACAGTAAACCAGAAGTTTACTAATGACTTTCAAATTTGGCATGACCGCTTGGGCCATCCTGGTTCAATAATGATGCGAAGAATTATTGAGAATTCAGTTGGTCATCCATTGAAAAAACAGAAGATTTTTTAATCTAATGAACTTTCATGTGTTGCTTGCTCTCAAGGCAAACTAATCACAAGGCCATCACCAGCCAAAATCAAGTATGAAAATCCTAAATTTCTTGAACGCATTCAGGGAGATATGTGTGGGCATATCCATCCACCGTGTGGGCCATTTAGATACTTTATGGTATTGATTGGCGCATCAACTAGATGGTCACATGTGTGTTTGTTATCCACTCGAAATTTAGCATTTGTGAGATTGCTTGCACAAATAATTCGTTTACGTGCACAATTCTCTGATTATACAATAAAGAAAATCCGTCTTGATAATGCTGGTGAGTTTTCGTCCCAAGTCTTCAATGACTATTGCATGTCAATCGGAATAGATATTGAACATCCCGTTGCTCATGTTCATACAAAAAATGGTTTAGCTGAATCGTTTATTAAACGTCTTCAATTAATTGCAAGACCATTAATTATGAAATCTAAGCTTCCCACTTCTGCTTGGGGACATGCTATTTTACATGCAGCAACACTTGTACGCATCAGGCCAACAAGTTATAATGCTAGTTCCCCTTTACAAATGGTTTCCGGTCTAGAACCAAGTATTTCTCATCTGAGAATTTTCGGTTGTGCAGTATATGTTCCGATATCCCCACCACAACGCACAAAGATGGGTCCACAAAGAAGACTTGGGATATATGTTGTATATGAATCTCCATCTATAATAAAGTATTTAGAACCATTGACTGGAGATTTATTTACAACAAGATTTGATGATTGTCATTTTGACGAATCTATTTATCCAACATTAGAGGGAGAGATTAAACAGTTGTAAAAGACTATCTCTTGGAGAGAATTATCACTAACAATTAGAGATCCTCGTACAAAGCATAGTGAACTTGAAGTTCAAAAGATAATTCATATGCAAAATATTGCGAATCAGTTGCCAGATGCATTTACTGATTCGAAACGAGTGACTAAGTCTTATATACCAGCTGTAAATGCTCCAATTAAAATTGATGTCCCTGAAGGACAACCAAGTATTGCCAATGAGTCTGTAACACGACAAAAGCGAGGAAGACCTATCGGTTCCAAAGATAAAAATCCTCGAAAAAGAAAAGGAGCACATGTTGAAAATGATCAAAAAGAGGAAACAACAATTCTCGCAGAACCTGTTGACATAGATGACAAGGTTCCAGAAGAACCGCAGTCACCAAAACCTACTGAAAATGAAGAAATATCAATCAACTATGTCACAACAGGCAACAAATGGAATCGCAATAATATTCACATTGATGAAATTTTCCCTTACACTGTAGCGGTCAACATTATGGAAGAATGTGATGATCTTGAGCCTACATCTATTTCAGAATGTCGGCGTAGAAAGGATTGGCCCTTATGGAAAGACGCAATCAATGTTGAATTAAATTCACTTGCCAAACGTCAAGTATTTGGATGTGTGGTTCGCACACCAAATAATGTACAACCAGTAGGATGTCGATGGGTATTCGTACGTAAGAGAAATGAAAATAACGAAGTTGTGCGATACAAGGCAAGGCTTGTGGCACAAGGATATACCCAAAGACCAGGTATTGATTATGAAGAGACATATTCTCCAGCAATTGATGCAATTACCCTAAGGTATTTGATTTGTTTGGCAGTATGTGAGAAACTTGAAATGCGATTAATGGATGTCGTTACAGCCTATCTCTACGGATCCTTGGAAAATGATATTTATATGAAAGTCCCTGAAGGATTTAAGTTTCCTGAAGCACAAGCTTTAAATCGTAACGAGATTTATTCAGTTAAACTAAATAAATCTTTATATGGATTAAAGCAATCTGGGAGAATGTGGTACAATCGCTTGAGTACATTCTTGTTGAAAGAAGGTTATAAAAATGATCCTATATGCCCTTGTGTTTTTATCAAAAGATGCATATCTGAATATGTTATCATTGCTGTCTATGTTGATGATTTAAATATTATTGGAACTCATGAAGAGTTATAAAAAATTATGAATTCTTTGAAAAAAGAATTTGAAATGAAAGACCTTGGAAAGACAAAATTTTGTTTAGGTCTTCAAATTGAGCACTTAAATGGCGGAAAATTTATTCATCAATCTAATTATACCTCAAAAGTACTTAAGCGGTTTTATATGGATAAAGCACATCCATTAAGTACACCTATGATTGTGAGATCTCTTGATGTGAAAAAGGATCCATTTCGACCATCTGAAAATGATGAAGAACTACTCGGTCCAGAAGTACCATACCTTAGTGCAATCGGAGCGCTAATGTATCTTGCTAATAATACGAGGCCTGATATATCATTTGCGGTGAATTTATTAGCAAGGTACAGTTCTTCCCCAACCAGAAGGCATTGGAATGGCATTAAGCACGTTTTTCGATATCTTCAAGGGACAATCGATTTAGGATTGTATTATTCATCTTCGTCCAAATCGGATCTAACTGGTTATGCAGATGCAGGATATTTATCAGATCCACACAAAGCACGAACTCAGACAGGGTATGTTTTTACTTGTGGTGAAACAGCTATTTCATGGAGATCAGTAAAACAAACATTGGTCGCTACATCAACTAACCATGCAGAATTATTAGCAATTCACGAAGCTAGTCGTGAATGTGTTTGGTTACGATCTATGACGCAACATATTCTTGGAGCATGTGGCTTGCCGACCAAGCAAGAAGTTCCAACAACCTTTTATGAAGACAACGCAGCATGTATAGCACAATAGAAGGAAGGATTTATTAAAGGGGATAGAACAAAGCACATTTCGCCCAAATTCTTCTTCACTCACGATCTTTACGAGAAAGGCGAAATCAATGTTCAACAAATTCGTTCAAGTGATAACCTGGAAGATTTATTCACTAAGTCCCTCCCTACATCAACATTTGAGAAACTGGTACACAAGATTGGAATGCGACGCTTCAAAGATATCAATGGAAGCAATGATCAGGGGGAGTAATATGCACTGCACTCTTTTTCCCTTCGCTAAGGTTTTTCCCACTAGGTTTTTCTTAGCAAGGTTTTTAACGAGGCAGCTTCTCTCAGCATATTTCTCCTGGGACCGGACATTCAAGGGGGAGTGTTATAAAATAAGTATAAATATGAATGCTCCTTTGTCCCACATTGGAAAACTCTAAGGAATGCCTTCCAATCCCTCCTATAAATAGAAGGCTATTTCACTCTTTGTAATACACACTTTACAGCTTATGGAATAAGAAAGAGTTTGATAGCTAATATTACTCTCTTTTATTTTCCTTTGAGTTCAAACATTTATAACAAAAGTCACTATATTTAGCAGGTGCTTCAAAGCAGCATAATTAGGTATCAAATTTGTGTCTGGAATTTTAAGCATATTGTGGTCACAATTGTTTGAACTCCAATATTGGATTATCAAAGGATATGTTTGTCCAACTTTCAGTTTTGGTCAAGCTTACTGAATTAGTGGGCTATGGCTAGGCCTGTTGTGGGCCGGGGACCCCCCGGGTCGGGACCCTGGCCCACGAGAATTGGTCGGGTCGGGAGCTGCGAGGCAGCTCCTGTTTCCTCCCGCCGAGAGCTGTTCTCGGCGGCCAGGATTCCCGTCCCGGCCGGCTGGTATCCTGAATTAACGGTCATATTTATTTGAGCTGAGATTCTGACTATTGGGCTCGAGTTGCTATCTTTTGGATTGGGCCGCAAAAATAATTAAATCAACTTTGTTTAATTAATCATGTGGGCTAACTTTGGAGGGCCCATTTTCCCTTCAGTAGTGTTGTGTAGTACTGGAGCTCGGATTGCTTCATTTTGAGTTAGGGCAGGGATACTTGTCTTCATTTTGCACTTCTCATTTGCATCTACTAGTACAGTACACAAATGACGATCTCCTTCTTCTCTCTACATTTCTTCATTTTTCTTCTCTTCTTCTTTGCTTGATTTCACCATTCTGCTTTCTGAAATATTAACTCTTCCTCAATCTTTTACAAGGTCATGACAGCGTGGTGGAGCGATGTTGGTGCGTTAGTGTGTGTACTATGTGCGTGAGTGTGTTCTGTGTGTGTGCGTGAGTGTGTTTGTTAAGTACAAAAAAAATAAGAGTGGTAAGTTAAAAAACAAATTAACACCAAGGGGTGGTTTCTGTCTCCCGGGATCCCGCGGGAGGTAACGGGATCCGATTCGGATCCCGTTACCTCCCGGCGGGACCCATACCGAGAGGTTCGAGAAAAACTCGGCGGGCCGGGCGGGAATCCTAATTCCCGACCCAACCCAAACACCCCTGGCTATGGCAAACCACGCACTAAATTAAAAAAGATTTTCTTAGTTGAAAAATATCTAATTCTAATTGTTAGGCCACATTTTTACTTAAATGGTGTGAATTCGTTTGGGCCCAACTAGGGTTAATATTGATCTTGTTTTGTAAATCATATTTTAAGTTAATTTTATTCAAATGGTAGTTATGTTATTAAGTTATCTAATCTTTATTAAATATTATCTTATCTTACAAGATTAACTTACTTGATATTAATCATATATCTTATTTATGTATCTAGACGTATTATTAGGCATATACATTGAAAATATATCTTAGATCATGCAGAATATACTGGATAAGGCAAGAAGATCAGACCGGATTGCAACTAGAGTATCGCAGAGCTTATCAGATAAGGAAAGATGATATGCGAGGATTGCAACGGAAGATCTATTAAAGATTCTGCCTATGACTATATAAGTAGAAGACTCAACACAATTGAAGGACAAACTTTGAAAGATAGTTTGAGATATTAGTCATGTATCGAGTCAAAGTCTTTTAGTGAGAACTTCAAGTCAAAGGAACTTTGGATTAATCTTGAAGTTCTCCGACTCAAAGGAGTATTCCCAAAATAGTTAAGGGTTAGGTGTTGCAACACTAAATTAGAGGGAGTCTAGATTTACATTGGAGTAGTTCCTATCATTGTAATTCTTAAGTAGGTATATTGTTTGAGTCACAAATTTCGGATGCAAACCCCGTGGACTAGGACCAATTGGACCAAACCATGTTAAAAACCTTGTGTTCTTTATCGCTTTATGTTTAACTGTTTCTTAATCACAATTGCAACAGTAAAATTGGTTTTAAAGTTTAAAGAACTCTTATCTGTATTATATTCAGGTTCAGTTGCAACTACTGTCAAGTTCAACTGCATCTGTTTACAAGTAATATAGATATAAGATCTTTCAATTTGCATCAAGAGTGGACACTATATTATATAGTGTAGATTCTGGTTAAAAATATCTTTGTTTTGTTTTTGTGTTTTTTCTCTATGGAGGAAATGAGGGAAGGTCTTTCGACCATAAAACGACCAATGCTAACCGTAACCAATTACTCCTACTTGACAAATCATATGCAAAATTTCATTAAATAACAGGATCAGAAGGCATGGAAAAGCATTATGAAAGTGTGGAGTCCCCCTAGTAGATGACAAGGGCAGATTAAAATCTGAACTTGAGTGGTCCGATGCAGAGAAACTCCTTGCCAATTACAACTCTACTGCTTTAAATACCATTCTTGTTGCAGTTAATTATGATCAATATAAAAGTATTGCTAACTGTAAAATTACTAAAGTGCGGCAGGCCATTGAAAACGCTCATGAAGGAAATGCCAAAGTTCGAGCATCAAAGTTGCAACTTCTGAATGATTAGTTTGTCCTCATGGAAAAAACTGAAACAATTGCCTGGTTTCATTCAAAACTCATACATCTTACAAGTGAAGCCACCATTATTGGTGCAGACTTTCCACAGTCTAGAATCGTGCTAAAACTCCGAAGGTCTCATCCAGGAAGATTTGCAATAAAAGTCTCAGCAATTGAAGAAGCCAAGGGAATTGACACTCTGCCACTTGATGACCTTATGGGATCTCTCACCGCATGGGAGATGAAGCTCAAAAGGGAAGGAGCCACTATTGCCAAGGGAGTTGAACTTCAAGCAAATCTCCATTAAAGCAACCCAAACACTAACTTGATCCAATCCATGGCACTCCTCACAAAAAGATTCAACAAAATGAACAAGTACTGGAATAAAGGTAACTCTTCTAGTACTGTTGCTAGTCCCTCTGATAACCTTAAAAAGATTTTCGCTACTAACAAACTTGACAACAAAAAATTTGGGAAATGTATTCAATGCAGGGAATGTCAATGCTTTGGACACATAAGGGCTGATTGTGCGAACCTCTTGGAGAAAAACACAAATAGAGCTCTACTCACATGGAGCAATGATGAGTCTAATAATAGCGATGAGGATATGGAAGAAAACACTAATGTTGCATTCTCAACCTTCATTCCGTTTGCTAGAGCAAATATGGCTATTGCAACTGACATCCTGACCGAATCCGATTGTGACTCAATTGATGACTCCATTCTGGATGAATGGGATACTGCCATGTCAGGTTTTGAAGCCATATGTACAAGACACTCTGAACTAGAAGCCCAATTCAAAATCCTATCAGCATTTAGAAGCCCGGTCATAATGAGCAACAAAATCATGGAGCTTGAAAGAAAAGTTCTCTCACTAACTGTTAAAAGAGATCTACACTCTGAAGATATAGAGACATGTTTCAAAGCTCACAAAGCATTGTACGATGTTCTTTCTCTCGCTCAAAAGGAACTGGAAGCAGTAATGAAGAACGTCAAGTTAGTCAACCCAGGTACAAAAAATCTAGAGAAAGTTATAGACACCCCAAAAGTTCCAAATGGGAAAGTTGGAGTAGAATACATTGACCCTGTCAATCCAAAGTTTCTTGGAGATACTAAAATCACAGTATCAAAAAAGAAATCGATACCCAGAGGAGTAGAGATTTCACTTGACTACTCTCAGATGCAACCTCTTAACGATCAGGTATATCCTAGTTGCAATTCAAATATCCCTATTTCCAAGTATGTTCCCATTAACAGGTCTCATAAAGGTCGGTTTGTTCCAACCTGTCATCATTGTGGGGTGCAAGGACACATTAGACCATACTGCAATTAATTGTGGGAAACTCAACAACAGATTCCGAACAATTCAAATGAAGTGGCACAAAAGAAGAAAAAGAAGAACCAGAAGAAGAAAGCCAACAAAAGTGCATCTTCTTTTGCAACTATGAAATCAGTAAAACAAGTTTGGGTTGAGAAATCAGCCAAAACTCTCACTTGCCACATTGCTTACAATTCTACTCCACAACATACTTCAAACTCTAACTCTTGTTTTTTTTTTTTATAGTTGTTCTTCCAGGCACATGAAAGGAGAAAAGTATCTTGAGTAACTTCATGGATGAACAAAAGGGAGACATGGTCTTTAGAGATGGTAGCCGAGGAAAAATCCTTGGAAAGGGGATACTAAATGTGAAAGGGTTTCCTAGACCCCGTGATGTAATAATTATTGGATAATTTATATCTCAAATTATTTTATGCTTATTGTTGTTGACCATATTGCTTTGAACCTTGTTCGGCTTTTGTTGTCGTAAGTTATTTGTGTTTGCATGTGTTTAGCACATTTCACAATGCATGTTGTTCATATTGCTTTGGAACAAAATGTCTGTTTCAATAGTATCCCAGAGGTGGCTCCGTGCGCATTAGGAAATGGCGGCTCCGTGCACATTAGGAAATGGCTTTCTGTGGTTAGGGATGATGCCTCCTTCAATGTATTGTCAGGCCGTAGCTTGTAGGATAGTAGACATTCGATCTTTTTAGGTGCTCTCCTCCGTATCTTGTAGGATCGGGGATTCAATATCCCGTAGGATTAGTAGATATTCGACTTTTTTAGGTACTCTCTTCCGTATCGTATAGGATTGGGGAGTCAGTATCTCGTAGGATAATAGATATTCGACCTTTTCAGGTTCTCTTCTCCGTATCTTGTAGGATATAGGAGTCAATATCCCGTAAGATAGTAGATATTCGACATTTTCATGTACTCTCCTCCGTATCTTGTAGGATATGGGAGTCATCATCCCGTAGGATAGTAGATGTTCGACCTTTTCAGGTACTCTTCTTCGTATCTTGTAGGATATAGCAGTCAATATCCCGTAGGATAGTAGATATTTGACCTTTTTAGGTACTCTCCTTTGTATCTTGTAGGATATGAGAGTCAGTATCCCGTAGGATAGTAGATATTCGACCGTAGGATAGTAGATATTTGACATTTTTCTTTTCTTTTTCTTTTTCGCCTCCTTATCTCTGTGGATAGGGGACATCTTTTTTTTCTTTTTCTTTTTCTCCTCCGTATCTCTGTGGATAAGGGACATTTTTCTTTTCTTTTCTTTTTCTTCTCCTCATCACTGCGGATAGGGGGCAATTTCCTCCATTTCCTTGTGGATGGAGGGTATCTATGTTTCTGCCAGTTAAGCGGATAACAACATATGAAAAATATACTAATATAAAATATTTAGATAAGTAACTGCCGAGAGCCGGGTATTATCCGATTCGCCTACCCCGTAGGATAGAAGATACTTTACCCGTTAAGGTGTATTCATGCCTTACCCCATTGGATAGGTTCGTCCCTGCAATCACATTGATAATATGGAAGAGAGAGATATGACATTCTCAAGATAAAGATTAATAACATATAACGACCGAGAACCGGGTAAGTCCCAATTCGCCTACGTATCCCGTGATAAGGGAATCAGACTGGCATAGTTTCCCTTATTTTATTTACACGCCAGCCCAAGGGACAAGTTAGGTAAAGGTAAATTGTTCCAACATAATTAAAGACAAAGTTAATAAGCCCAAATGACTCATGGGCGATTACTCTGTATCCGGCTAGTATTCAGTAGCGGAAGTCCCTATCTCTCTCCCCATGGCTCTCTAATTCTAGGGAGTCTGAGTGATGCAATGTAGCACATCCAACCCTCTCTTTGATCGTCAGTGATTTCACCTATCCTGCCCTAGGTGGGAAACTTCATTTTTTGATGGTGGGTTGATACCACTACCCGCATTGTATTGAGGGCAGAGCAGTCGATGATGGCATTGTAGGAGAATGGTAGGTTGACAATTGTGTATTTGACATCAATAGTCCTTCTGCAAGGATCATCACTAAATAAGGCCGGCATCGTGACTTGTCCAAGGGGAACCACTTTAGCTCCTCCAAAACCTCGTAGAGGGGTGGAGATTCCTTCGACTATGTCTCGGTCTATGGTCATTTTCTAGAGGGCATGTGCAAATATGACATTCGATGAACTGCCATTGTCGATAAGAACTTTCCACACCTCATAGCTAGATATATCAAGTTTAACAACTAGAGGACAAGCAAGTTCACCTGCTTGGATGGCTTGTGAGCTGAGCTGCATGAGTCATTTTTAGTAAAGAAGATCTCCTCGTATGGGAATTATTCCTCATCTGTTATGGTTGTGAAACCCAAATATATGTCGTCATGTACCCTCTGAGTAATATTCTTGTGTCCCTCAGTAGAATCTGCACTCAATGGTCCTCCGTTGATCATGGTAATCATTCCTCTTGAAGGAGCATTGATAATTGCCTTTCCGCGCTTGCTAGAAGCCTCAATGGCCTTGTACTTATCCTTTCTAGGTGAGAGGGGTTGATCCTTGCGAGGTGAGCAGGACATGTCCTCTCTGTCTCCTGTTTCCTTAGAACTTCAGACATATTCAACCAATTTACCTTTTCCAATAAGCCTTTGAATCTCATCCTTAAGGTCTATGCAATATTCAGTAGTGTGCCCTGCTTGGCAATGATACACACAATACTTCCTTGAGTATTTTGTTCCTCGACTCTACCTCAACTTCCTTGGCTCGTTAAGCCACTTCTTCTTTTGGGCCACACTGAATACAGTCATAATGTCCACATTCAAAGAGGTGCATCTCATGGGGGATTTTTCTCCCCTGATGTCGTTCTTGTCTCTAATCCATCATTCTTTTCCTTTTGGGCGGTTATGTGCCTGATACGGTGTCTGTCTAGTTGCCATCATGTTGTCTTGGTAGATTGTGTCATATGCCAATGCATTAATCTGAACAATAGTTGAGGATTTCATCTTGAGTAGATCAGCCACAAAGCTCTTGTGGAAAGTCGCATTGAAGAGGATGATGGCCACCAGCTCGCCGTTCGGCTCATCCACCTTGAGCAATTCTTCATTGAACCTTCTCATGAAATCCTCCAAGGTTTCTTTGTCCTTCTATTTGATCGAGTTCATGTAGTTCATGTTGATATGCATTCTTTTCTGGCTGGAGAACTCGCTTTCAAACCTCTGCCTCAACTTCTCATAGCTGCTTATGGAGCCAACAATTATCCTTGCGAACCAATCAAGTGCCCCGCCGGTTAGGGTTGTGGCGAATATCATTGCTTGCACGTTATTAATGAAACGGTGCAAGTTCATTATGTCGTCCATATAGTATGGGTGTTCACGAGGATCGCTATTTCCATCATACGTCTTGAGTGACGAGATTTTATCTCCCTTCTTTAGTACCTCGGCCTCAATCTCTTCATTGAAAGGGGTCAACCATCTGTGTCCGTTCACTAGTGTCAATCTAGGGTTGACATCTTCTTTTTCTAATTTAGCTGTTCCATTCTCCTATCTATGTCCTTCATCTCAACCCTGGGGTCGAGAGCTCTTCAATCATGAGCTCTAGACGATGGGCGCTCCCTCCTGGATTCCCCACTTCCTCAAGCTCCTATGCCCTAAATCCTTCTACTGAGCCTCTCGCCCTCGATTCTTGGGGGTGATGAGGTGGGTTGTCGGTCCCCTAGTTAGCTTGGAGGGGTAGCAATGCAGCTAAAGTGGCATTCAAAGTTGTCTACACGGTGGTGTTGATCTGAGCAATGATCTCTGGCGGAAGGATAACGAGGCTCACGGTTGTAGGCGTTGGAGCTGCCGCTAGAGGAGGAGGTGGAGCATGTTGTTGTTCAACATTAGGCTCAGGTGCTGGAACTCCCGGCTATGCGGATGAATTATCCATGGCTAGTGTTACAGATCGGGATCGAGTAACCCTGCGTTGCATCTTACCGTCTTCGTCTGGGAATGTGGTGATCTCACAGACGACACCACTAGTTTAGTACAAAGTCGTAGCTTACAAATGAATGCGGTAAATTACAATAATAGCCTTAACCTAAGTACAAACTATGTCAACCACTAACGCTAGCTCTAAGTTGACTCTAGTCCGAAACACCTTAGACTGATGCCAAGATGCCTTGAGGGATATCGAAGGGGAAGCTATGTCGAATCCAGGGAGATATCGAATATCTTCTATGTTGGGGATCCATGGATGTCGATGATGTATGCATGTCGGGGCAATGTATGTCGGAGGTATATGTGGAGTGTGTATATTGGAGATGTATATCGAGGTGTGCGTATCGGGTTGTATATCGGATATGTATATCGGATGTTGTATGTCGAAAGGGTACTCGATGTCGAATATGGGTATTCGGCATACTGTGAACAGTGTGAGGTATTTAATAATACTTGTCTTGATTAGCGGAGCAAGGATATATATAGGCCTCGGGATGCGGGGACCGCACACATAATTCCCGACTTGCATTGTACTATATCGAATGTCATATTTGATATAACAATGTATATCGGGTGCCAATCCCCGATATAGGAATATTGGGCGGCTATCTGCTAGACCTGGCTCATATAACTTTGGGCGGGTTAGCCCATTACGGGAATCACCCATGTTATATATATATATATATATATATATATATATATTACATGGACATATATTTTAATTTTTATATTTTTGTAATATTCTTGCGTGCAGTCTAAGTTATAAGTATATGGACTAAAATTAAACAAAGAACAATTGTTACATATTAAGAAAATAGTATCATAAACTAATCTTTGTGATATTGACAAAATTACCGTTTTCCTCGAGTATTGAGTGTTGGTTGTCTTATGGTCCATTGAACTCGCGGTTGGTATGAATTAGAATATGGTTGCGTTTGAAAGCGATTGTCTCAATATCATTCGCGATATTGTTCACCGTACTAAGCGGATGCTACCTATGTAAACATCATTGCGGATTTCCTACGGTTGTTTGAGCCAAGAGGGGGTTTCTAAATTCTTTGGGTTGGTTGGGACGCTAATCAAGTCGCTTATACTCTAGCTCGTACGGGAGAAGGGGACGTTTTAGACCCACAAGACTCAATTTTTGCAGTTTATTAGTTTGGTTGTCATAGCATTAGTAGTTTTATGTTTTTAGCTCTTTGGGTTTTGGGCATTAGTTTGATTAATTTTGCTGTAGCAAGACGGTTTTGTGACGTTGTTTTAATGTCCGGTTTTATGAAATTCCTTTTAACAAGAATTAAATGAAAACTTGTGCCGTTTTCCAAAGATAATAACATAAATTATTGATTAGTAGTAGTAGTTGATAAGCCTTTGATGCAATATTACGAATGTAAAAAAATAAAGAGAAAAAAGAAGTCCTTTCTTCTTACCAGCTTATCAGTTAGTTATCCAGTGAAGCTGTCTTTCTGTTGTCCATTTAGCACTGCCAAGGCCAATGGCGCCAACCATAACTAATTTTCAGACACTCTCAATCTCCTCGTACCATTCTTCCTTAGCTTCTAACCGTACTTTCACATATATAAAGCCCCCAAAAAACAAACCCTCATTTCTCTTTGGCACTAGTACTACTCTTACAACAATTCAGGGCCACCAAAATATAACCCCCACAATTTCAAGAAGGCTTTTTCTACCTTCTGTTTCTGGAATCTTCGATGCGTTAACCGGTGGAAACTCCGCTCGTGAAGCCGCCATCGCTATTCGACGTGGAATGCTTCTTTTCAGACAGGTTTTATTCACTTTCATCACAATTACTGCCATTCTGTTTTTTTTTCTTTTTTTTTTTTTTTTTAAGTTCATGTATAATAATTAATGCTTGTTGTTTATTTGTATTTATCTTTTTGTACTAAAGGGTGACGTTGAGGGGTCCTTAGTCGAGTTTGACAAAGCGATTGAGCTTGATCCTCGCCAGAAAGCTTGTAAGTTGTTTGAAACTTGTTATCAATTGAGTAGAATCATTACTGCCAATTTGCAAGGACGAAAGTTTTCGTTGTGGTGTATTTTTGACCGACATTGTAGCAGAGAAGAATTCGTAATTTTATTTGAGTTATTCGAATGTTTTTGAGTTATAGATATGAATAGCTATGGTGTCATGGTGTGGCCAAATGATGTTTGGTCCACAATGTTTAAGTTTATCAAGTATTAAGCTCTATTTGTTTCCCGTGTTTCTTCTTTTTTTGTTACCAGCTTTCTATATATAAAAGATTGCATAAGTTTCTATAGACCGATCATGGTGCAAACTTAAGTTTGATAAGTTATCGTTAGTATTATGGATGATGGATATACTAATGTCTTTTGTGTATTAGCTCATGAGTGCAATCTATATGATAAACAGAAGCAACGATGTATAGAATTGTATCCTGTTAATTGACTTGGCTCTTTTTGCGTAATCAGATTCATGGCAGAGAGGATTATCACTATACTATGTTAATAGGTAATCGCTTGTTTGATTTTATATTACTTGTCATTTTGGTTGTCAGGGTGTTATTTATTATTTGATATTTGCAGCTGCTTTCTGCCTCTTACGTTAGATTTGAAGAAGGAGCAGAGCAATTCAGAATAGACGTTGCACAAAATCCAAATGACACCGAGGAGTCAATATGGTGCTTTCTGTGTGAAGCTCAACTCTATGGAGCTGATGAAGCAAGAAAACGGTTTCTGGAGGTAAATCAATATGGACATAACTTACAAGTACAAAACTAAATTTATAGTCCGAATTAGTTGGAGGAAGTTATATGAACCAATCAATAACCGTGTTGAGGGGTCTCTTCACTCATTTCGGTTGAGTAGAGCGTCTTCCTTCAGTCCTTTGGTGGTCATATCATCACATGTGACCTCCAACCGCATTTTCGTTTAAATTTACATCTTATATATGTTCTTAAGATTTTAAGTGCTTTAACCCTAACCCTGTTGCATATGAATTTGTCAGCTTATGAGGTAAAGTATTCATGTCTCTTACTTACTGGTCTTATGCTGAGGAAGTTCATACATACTTTTTATTAAAATTGAATCTCGCTCAATTATGATGGCAACGTTTAAGGTATCATGCTTACTACAATACAGAATATTGAAATCAACCTTTCATTTGAAAAATGCAGGTTGGTACAGATCCTCGACCCGTCATGAGGGAAGCCTACCGCATGTTTAAAGATGGTGGTGACCCAGAAAAGGTTATATACACAAAAATTGGCTCATTAATCCAATGCTGTAGCACTGTATCTCATAATGCATTTATCTATGATATACTGCTAACTTCTTATGTAGTTCTCGTAAGAGGGATTACTGAAAGAGCATGTCTTCATTTCCTTACACTATTAGTTTTTGTTGAGAAGACAATATTCATATTTTATTCTTCAGAGACATAAACCCTTCAAAACTGGAATGTTACTATTCTAGCTAGCTTCCTGTGTTCATTCTGTACAAAACTCCTGCTATGTCCATCATAAATCTCGACGAGATGTTAACTAGACTTTCCAGAAAATCGTCATAGGGACAGGGTGACGCAGGAGGCCCTGGAGCAGTACTTGCGGTTCTCACTGTTTACTCAACTTAATAATTCTCACCTCCAGTTAAATGTTTGGCCACATTTTCTGTTCCCCTCAAGAACCGGTAGGAGGTGCTCAGTGGTCAGTGCTCATTGACCTATTTATACGAATGCTTCGCTTATCTTCTTTGTTAACTTCCAGCAAGCACATGTCCTTGCTTGTAATTGATAGAATCTAGATCCCGAACTATATCCCATTGCCTTGAAAGCTGATGTTTACATGCAAGCCATAGTCACCCTAAGGTATTAATACAATAACGTTTCACATGCACTTTCAGATTTGGTTTTGAAAACAATAACAGGGTACTTTCCTGGCAAGGATGAGCCTTACCGAGTTACCGTGTAAAGGTTCAATGGACTAACCTGGTGCGTAATTAATCATTTCAGCTCCTGGATCATAATGAGCAATTTGAACTTCACGTTGCTTTTCCTTCCCTTGTTCATCAATGCGAAAAATCCTCTCGTTTTTTTCTTTTCTGGCGACCATAGAAGTTTTGTGCCCATATTTTCTGAAAGTGACTTTTTATGGAAGGGACACTCCTTTCATCAGACGCTTTCTCCAGTCTGTCCTTGTTGAATTATCACTTGAGCAGCTAATCTGGTCTTGTAGTCTGAAGTATGGGTATAACATTCTGCAGGGTTTTCTGTTCGGTCTTTCATATTTCCTCCTTTTTTCCTATTTTGCCGGTATGTAGCATCACAATGTCCCAGTGTTCCTACTTAAGCTATTCCTATCCTATTTACATTCAATAAAGAAAGATCTTTCTATCTGTGGTTGCCCAAGGAGTTTGTATCCTTGTTCCTGAATCCTGATTGACTGTCAGCAGAAGGTACCTAAAATCCCTTGCGTTATTGTGAGAGACTTCCCAACATTCCCTACACCAAACAAGCAGCTTGCTTCTTCCTCCAATGTACTTATGCTAACCACTAACAGCATGTAGCTGAGATCTACCTCCAAGTTGCACAACATTTTGTTGCTAATTATTTAAAATGAGCTAAAACATTCTTGCATCTTAAGGTAGTATGCTTGGATTTGGACTCTCAATGCTAGATCATATATCTAAGTATGCGTACTTTCTTAAACATTAGTTGAACTTCTTGAGTAAGTATAGATCTACCGGGGTAATCTTTTGTTAAACATGTGTTTAGTCTTTCTGGTGCTTGTGGGTCTATTTTACTTATAACAGAAAATTCTCTTATAACCTTTAAAATACTAAAGAGATATTTATTTCACAAGGACATAAGCAATACGATAAGCAAACAATTTTGCAGGGATGATGTATTATACATCAGCGATGTGCATTATATGTGATATTGGAAACATTGTTCTTCGACAAGAAGTAACAGAGTTTTTTTATGCACAGCTTGTCGCAGCGTTTTCAAATGGAAGAGAGAGCGAATATTTCTACGCGTCCTTGTATGCTGGTCTTTATTACGAATCCCAGGTTCTTCTCTGAATTATAGATGTAGCATCTAAGATGTTACTGCAATGAATATTAATGCCAGCATTGTATTGTAGAGTTAGCTGAGTAATAATTGTTGTTATCATCTATAATTCTTTTGAGTAAGAAAATGTGTAAAAATGATCATTGTGATTGTTCTCAGATGAAAATTCAGGAATTGTTCAGCTACTTTCCCATTGATCATACTCGCAAAGTTTATAACGCCAAACTCTGTAGCCTTTATGTCACTTACATCCATTAACGAGTCCCAAAAGATTAAAAGATTGGAGAGATAAAACAGCTACGTCAAGTTAGCATACCTTTCTTTCCTGTTTGGATTTTTCTGTTGTCTTCTTTTTCACAGATTTGAAATGACCTATATAATTTACAGTGCATCTTGTCTTTAGGATTACGAGTGAATACGAGAAACATTCTATATACATATAAATGAGTACTCACAGCATTCAATTTTTTAAGCCAAGTAAAAAACTAGAACTTGTATTCTTAAATTCATTATCACTTCCAGACGAGTGACGTAAGATTTGGTTGTTTATTTGATGCAGAATGACCCCGATGCAGCTAAACATCACATAATCGCTGCATGCAAATCTCCTTATGGTTCAAGGTACAGGGACAAAGATGCGTATTATTTTTCTTGATGAAACTTACAGTTATCGCTAATTTTGGTATCTACGACGTTGTTGGCTGCAGGTTGGATGACTACATGGCAGCCCTTGCAAAAGTTCATCGTGATTGCCGGAACTGGAATTCAGCTGAAAAATCAACATAAACATGGTGAGATAGGCGTTTTCTTGACTGTGATTTGCGTCATGTCAACATTCATCTGTAATATGTGTTGTTAATAAAGTGACTCTTAAGTCGATCCCTCCCGCGTACTATCTTCCATTCTGTAGCACTTTTGACTATATGTAATTGTCTATTTTGTGACGTGTTTTCTTTGGAGTTTTAGTTTTCGTTATCTCTTGTGATTTAACCTTCAAACATTTTCTTTCCCCTCAACGTGATTTTGTTTATGGTATGCGTAAGGTATCCAAAACTTCTAATATAATTAAGGGATAAAAACATCAAGCCCCCCAATCTATGGCCTCTTTTGCGCCTCCTGAACTGATTTTATAAGCGCTTTGGTCCTTAAACTATAGGGTGTCTGTTGGATTTGCCCTAGTTGTGCATTTTCAGTCTTTTGTGGCCGGAATATTGCTTCATAGGTTGGGGGGCTTGATGTTTTTATCCCTATAGTTAAATTCAACTCTCAACCTTTCATCATACTTCTGCAGAAACCAAACCATATTCGATACTACAATCCAAGTATCAATATCATCAGTGTAAAAAAATATGAATGTTTATATATATATATATATATGTATATATATATATGAATAATGATTCGAATGTTCAAACACACATCAAACGAGAAGTCTGCCAGTGAGAAATGTGATCACGAAGTAAGTGAAGTCAATGGAATGACGTCACGTCGTCGTATGAAACTGTTCCTAATTTAATCATTACATTGATATATATTGTGTGAAACCATCTGATAAGAGAGTCATATCTTTAATCACGATAGTATACAAACCTCATAATGTGAATCATAATCATTCCAACAAAGGGATTTACTAAATTTTACAAAATTTGAGGTAAGCTAGTTTCATCGTTCGGCGGAACCCTAAATCTTGTCGTAACCTATGATTATCATAATTTCAGATCATACGCAACAAACGGAGTTAAAAACGCAAGAAGATATAATTTTCAGAAGTTTTCAATATTACTAAAAACTTCATAGCCTTAGGCAAAATAACCAATAAATGTTTTAACAAAACGTTCCTCACAACAATTCACTCACGTTTTTTGTTGATCGGACTCAAAGAAGCAGACAAGCACGAACTACTTAACTTCTAAGAACTAGACTTAAATTGTTGATACAAAAATTTCACAAAAGCAAGACGAAAACAATACAAAGAATTAACCTCTTGCATTATTTAGCACTATTCTCTTGTGATCATCTTGAAAAACTTCACACCTATATAAAGGTTTCTTGAAACTTGTACTTCAAGGTGTGTTGTTCACAGTTTTGGTAACTCTTGTTGTTTTCTTGTTGAATTGGACTTTCTTGTGAACTCGGTCTCTTTCTTGAATAAGTGTTCCCTTTATTAGAGTTCTAATAAGGTAACACACCTTTTTCAATTCGGAGTAATCCTGGAAAGAATCCAAGTTGCAGTGGAACTCCAATTGTTTCCTTTTCTGAAACCGTGTTGAGTTGACTATTCTTCTCAACTTGAATTATGGAAACTTCAAGTAAGGAATCTTCCAAAGCTCTCCCTTATGATTAAGATACCTTCCTGGACATAAACATAAACAACTAAAACCGTGGAACTTGATTAATAAGTGAATGAAGGCAAAACTAAAATAAAGCAGTTAAAGAACAGTTTTCGCGCAGGTTCTCTGGTTTCATTGTTATCCTCAATGTTGTCCCAACATCGCATAACATTGGTTCCAGAATACCATGCACTTTCAATCTCCCCCTTTTTGCCTTTCTTCACAAAACCAATACATGTTCAAATCAAGTTTTATATCCAGAAAGTTAGAATCAACAGGAAACAAATTAAAAACTACTAAACTGCTCCCCCTCAATGCAAACTAACACACAGACAAGTATTAAGGTCATCACTACATCAAAGATGTTCAGACTTCAGCATTCATCAATGTTGCCTCAACATTGAAACCAGTGAGTTTTTTGCATAAAATGTTAAAAAAAAAAACAGTTCTGAAATTGCTTTCATAAGCAACAACAGTCAGAGCAGTTCAAACAGTAGTCATACTTAGAGTTATAGACCATAGCTAGATAACAAGGATCATGTTCCTTGATCAAATCAAACCACATAGAGATAATGTACCAACAAAACACACAATAACATTAGTTCAAGAAGCAAAAATAGAAAACTAGAAAACTAAAATAAAAATTGGAACTACTCTCCCCCTTTTTGTGAAGAAGGGAGTTTCTCCACGTTTTTCACCAAGCTCTTTAGCTCCTTTAGATGCTCACTTCTTGTCCTCAATCTCTCTCTGAGTTTCAACAATGTGCCCCTTGAACCAATTCAGCAGATGATCCACAAAAGTTGAGGTTATGACCATGCAATCTTCCTCTTTGGACATAGGCACTGAAGTTCCAGCAAACTTCTGAGCCTTCTTCTTCTCTTTGTTTGGTCTTACCACTCCTTTTAGGTTCCATGGAAGATCTCTCACTCTTGAACCAGACATGTAGCTTGGGAGAATTGTAAGTTCAGCCTCATTCTTCACTCTAGAATTGTAAGTTGGCAGAGCATCTTTCCAGACTTTGACCAACCCTCCTGTCAAATCAGGTTCTTTTTGCAGCAACTTGAGCATCATCAGATTTTGCAGCATCACCTCGAGTGTGAGAGCGAGTGCGCGCAGCTCTAGGTTCACTGCTTAGAGCAACATCTGCAAGAGTATCCATAGGAGACTTGCTCGCCATTGTTAGTAGGAGAGATTTGCAGAGAAAATTTGAGAGAATTTTGAGAATAGAGAGTAAAATTGCAGAAATTGTAAGCACAAGTAAGGAAATTAGGGTTATGATTCCTAATATAATCGTGAGTAGTGGAGAGAGAGTGAATGTTAGTGGGTAGTTAATGATTGTTAAGCAATTAAAATCATCCCAATATGCTTTCCCGCGTGCACGTGTCAATGTTTAACTAACAAGTAACCAGAGCGGTTTTCAAATATTTGAAAACTTATAAGTTCATGTTTGTTGGCCTGTGACAGTGCTCAATGTTGGGATAACATTCAATAACATTCAAACCAGAAGGTGGAGGTACAGGCTTCACCAAGGAAAATTCATGTGAGAGCTCGAGATACATCCAAAAATACATCTGAAACTTAACCAATATAGCAAGTGAGTACCTCAGACATAATGTTCAGACCAAAATCATGAGTAAGCAACATAGATAACAAGAAACACACAGAGATAAGCAGTTATAAATTCAATGAAAAATTCACTTTCACATCATAGAAAGTCACAGAAAAGTGTGTTACATGCAATATGTCACCCAAAGTGTATGCCTAAACACATGAATTATACTCCCCCTAAGCCTAAACCGACACAACTCAACAACAAGAAAGAAAACAATGCAGTTCTACATGAATGCAACAATGTAATGTCAAATAGGCAGATGGTAAACACTTATGAAGAACTCCTTAAACCAGCACAGTTCACATCTCTTTATAATCTTTATTATTTTTATAACTCATCTGAACCAAAAAACCGAAGGTTGCTAAACACAAAGCTAATGTCACTACTGAATGAGGGCAGACTGAACTCCACATACCCCAGTAACAACATTAACAACAACAAGTTAGGCAAGTACAAAGGCCTTGAATGTTGGCAATTCATTTATCATGCACCCCAACACCCCAATTCCTTATGCATACTTGTTTACCAACCTGCATTCAAGAGATTTCACCAAGTGATCAGTGCTACTAAATGTAAAAAATCTAAACCTCAAACACCCTAGTAGAAAGGATCACCCTCATGTGTTCCTTGGCCAAACAAATAGAACATGTAAATAAGCACAACTGAGTAACATTGAAGCTGTCAACATTATGTACCCCAGCTTCTCCACATGTCATGTACACCTTTCATATGAATAAGACACAACTGAATAAACATCAAAGTAGTGAACTTTGTGTACCCCAACTTCTCCATATGTTAGGCTATCACAACCTCAGACAAACAGAAGAGTTTTATTACTTTTTCAAAATAAAGATGTGAAACTGATGACTAGAAAGAGTTGTTCATCAAAGAGTTCAACCACACAAACCAAATATGACAAAACAAGGATTAAATAAGACTCACAACGAAATTAATTCAACAAAGGAAAACAACAGAATGCCTACTACACCACAACCAATATACCAGTGCTAGACAATGGTGTTATGTCAACACTGTTTTCCTCAACATTTTCACATATTGCACATGCCAAGAGATTTCCTCAAGCTGAAGAATCTCTCACTAACTAAAGGTTTTGTAAACATATCAGCAAGCTGATTTGTTGTCTCAATATGTTCAATGTTGATCACTTTTTTCTCCACCATATCTCTCAGGAAATGATGTCTTATGTCTATATGCTTAGTTCTAGAATGTTGGACATGATTCCTAGAGATACTTATGGCACTTAGATTGTCACGGAACATGAGAAGTGTATCACTATCTAACCCATAATCTGAAAGCATGTGTTTGAGCTATATAAGCTGGGTAACACAGCTGCCAGCAGCTACATATTCTGATTCAGCTGTTGATAATGAAACACAGTTCTATTTCTTGCTATTCCAGGAGACAAATTATTCACCAAATAAAAACAGCCCCCACTTGTGGATTTCCTGTCATCCACATCATCTACCCATTCAGAGTCACTGAAACCAACCAAGTTAGTGTTAGTGTCATAAGAATACCAAATGCCTAAAGATGAAGTTCCAGAGATATATCTAAGAATTCTCTTCACAGCAATCAAGTGAGATTGCCTTGGATCAGCTTGGTACCTAGCACAAATACATACTGAAAACATGATATCAGGTCTAGAGGCAGTGAGATACAACAAACTACCAATCATGGATCTGTACAATGTTGGGTCAACATTGCTGCCAGTGCTATCTTTTGTTATCTTCACTGAAGAGGACATAGGAGTTTTGCAAGACTTGGACTCTTGTAGCTAAAATCTCTTCACTAGATTCCTTGCATACTTCTCCTGGTTCAGAAAGATACCATTCTCCAGCTACTTCACTTGTAATCCCAGAAAGTAGTTAAGTTTACCAATCATGCTCATCTCAAATGTTCTTGTCATAGACTCAACAAACTTGTCTAAAGTAGACTTGTTAGTAGAGCCAAATACTATATCATCCACATAAATTTGAGCAATACACATATTAGAGCTTTTCTAAGGACAAACAATGTTTTGTCTCCATCTCCTCTATTGAAACCTAGACCTAATAGAAAATCAGTTAGTCTCTCATACCAAGCTCCAGGTGCATGTTTTAAGCCATACAAAGCCTTCTCAAGTTTATACAAATGGTCAGGATGTTTAGGATCAGCAAAGCCTTTAGGTTGTTTTACGTAAACCTCTTTGTCAATTAAACCATTTCAGAAAGTCACATTTAACATCCATTTGGTAAAGTTTAATCTTAAGACAGCAAGCAATGGTAAGAAGTAATCTAATTGATTCTATCCTAGCCACTGGAGAAAAAGTCTCATCAAAATCTATACCTTCTACCTGAGTATAACCTTGTGCAACCAACCTAGCTTTGTTTCTCATACTTACACCATTCTCATCAGTTTTATTTTTGAAAATCCATTTTGTACCTATTACATTCACATGTGAAGGTCTAGGCACTAGATTCCAAACTCTGTTTTTGGTAAATTGTAAGGTTCCTCTTGCATGACATTAATCCAGTAACTATCCTTAAGAGCTTCAGTTACATTCTTAGGTTCAATGGAGGACACAAAACGAGATGCATTTTCAACAGTACATGAAAAAGACATACAAACACACAAACTTACCATATCCCTGTAATTAACCTTTTCTTTGTTGCGTGTTCTCACCCTTTCAGTAATTTGACCAATTACTTGAGTAGCTGGATGATCTCTTTGTATCCTAGTAGGAGGATCTCTTTTGGATTCAGGAACTATTTCATCTTCAGAATCCGACAGAACATATGTTGGCCTAACATTGGGGGTTTCTGGTGTTAAGTCAACATTTGTTCCAATTTCCAGTTCAGCATCTCCAGCTTCTGTGTTCAATGTTGGGTCCAATGTTAGACCAACATTTGAAATAGTGACTTTTTCAGTACCTGCAGAAATAGTTAAATCATTAAAAATGACATTAACTGATTCTTGAACAGTATGCAATCTTGGATTGTAGACCCTGAAAGCAGCACTATTAGGAGAACAACCAACAAATATACAATTTTCACTTTTGGGATCAAATTTGCTCAAATAATCTTTATGTTTTAGAAAATAGCAGTTAATACCAAACTCATGAAAGTGTGCAACCGTTGGTTTTGAACCCTTCCAGATTTAATTAGGTGTCATAGTAGTACCAGGTCTAAGATAAACTCTATTACTAATATGACATGCAGTATTCAAAGCTTCAGCCCAGGGTTTCTTAGATAAGTTTCTAGAATTCAACATTACTCTAGCCATCTCTAGAAGTGTTCTATTCTTCCTCTCAGCAATCCCATTTTGCTGAGGTGTCTTAGGTGCAGAGAACTCATGGAAAATGCCTTTAGTTTCACAAAAATTAGCAAAGCTTACATTTTCAAACTCTTTTCCATGGTCAGACCTAGTTCTTCCTACAGAAGTCAGATTTTTAATACTAGCATGCAAAATCTTAAATGTGTTGAATGCTTCTGATTTTTCTTTCAAAAACTTAATCCATGTATATCTTGAAAAATCATCAACAATAAAAAAAAGCATACTTCTTACCATTCAGGCTACTAACCTCAATAGGACCCATGAGATCCATGTGTAGCAATTCAAAGCCCTTATTAGTTCTAGGGTTAGTACTCTGTACCTGGAGTGGTATATGAACAGTTTTTGTTTGTTTACCTTTCAGGCAGTCTTCACAAACAATTTTACCTGGACTAGTCAATTTAGGTAGACCTCTTACAACATCTAACTTCTCTAGTTTCTCTAGATTTCTATAGTGCACATGTCCTAACTTCTTGTGCCATATGACAAATTCATCTACCTTGGCATGGTAGCATTCAGCTTCATCTTGAGCAAGATAGCAGTTATCCTTTGATCTTGTACCTGTCATGACATAGACAGAGTAAGTAGAGATCTACCCGGGTAATCTATTGTTAAACAACATGTTTGGTCTTTCTTGTGCTTGTGGCTCTATTCTACGTATAACAGAAAATTCACTTATAGCTTTTAAAATACTGAAGAGATATTTATCTCAGAAGGACATAAGCAATACGATAAGCAAACAATCTGCTGGGATGATGTATTATACAACAATGATGTGCATTATGTGATATCAGAAACATGGTTCTTACCAACGGTTGTTGGCTCAAGTGGTAAGGGACTTGAGTTCACTTAAGCAAGGTCTCGGGTTCGAGTCTTGTGGATGTAAAAAACATTTATGGGAGAGCCGCCCCCTCAAAAAGGGCTCGACAGTGCTCGACTGGATTAGTCGCATAAGCGGACACCAGGGTAAAATCAAAAAAAAAAAAGAAACATGGTTCTTCGACAAGAAGTAACGTGTTTTTTTTATGCACAGCTTGTCTCAGCGTTTTCAAATGGAAGAGAGAGCGAATATTTCTACGCGTCCTTGTATGCTGGTCTTTCTTACGAATCCCAGGTTCTTCTCTGAATTATATATGTAGCATCTCAGATGTTAGTGCAAAGAATATTAATACCAGCATTCTATTGTAGAGTTAGCTAGTACTAACTGTTTTTTATCATCAATAATTCTTTTTAAGGGCAAGAAAATGTGTAAAAATGATCATTGTGATTGTTCTCAGATGAAAATTCAGGAATTGTTCAGCTACTTTCCCATTGATCATACTCGCAAAGTTTATAACGCCAAACTCTGTAGCCTTTATGTCACTTACATCCATTAAAGAGTCCCATAATTTGATTTTCAATTTCGGAAAATTAAAAGATTAGAGAGATAAAATAGCTACGGCAAGTTAGCATACCTTTCTTTCTTGTTTGCATTTTTCTGTTGTCTTCTTTTTAACAAATTCGAAATGACCTATATAATTGACAGTACATCTTGTCTTTAGGATTACAAGTGAATACGAGAAACATTGTATATACATATAAATGAGTACTCACAGCATTCAATTTTTTAAGCCAAGTAAAAAACTAGAACTTGTATTCTTAAATTCATTATCACTTCTAAATGAGTGACGTAAGATTTGTTGTTTATTTGATGCAGAATGACCTCGATGCAGCTAAACATCACATAATCGCTGCATGCAAATCTCCTTATGGTTCAAGGTACAGGGACAAAGAAGCTTAATATTTTTCTTGATGAAACTTACCGTTATCGGTAATTTTGGTATCTAATTCGTAGTTGGCTGCAGGTTGGATGACTACATGGCAGCCCTTGCAAAAGTTCATCGTGATTGCCGGAACTGGAATTCAGCTGAAAAATCAACATAAACATGGTGAGATAGGTGTTTTCTTGACTGTGATTTGCGTCATGTCAACATTTATCTGTAATATATGTTGTTAATAAAGTGACTATTAAGTCGATCCCTCCCGCGTACTATCTTCCATTCTGTAGCACTTTTGACTATGTAATTGTCTATTTTGTGACGTGTTTTCTTTGGAGTTTTAGTTTTCGTTATCTCTTGTGATTTAACCTTCAGACATTTTCTTTCCCCTTAACGTGATTTTGTTTATGGTATGCGTAAGGTATCCAAAACTTCTAATATAATTAAATGGGATAAAAGCATCAAGCCCCTAACCTATGGGGTGTTTTGCGCTTTGGTCTTTAAACTAAGTTTATCAGCACTTTGGTCCCTAAACTATAAGGTGTCTGTGCGATTTGGTCCTTTTTTGCAGTTCCGGTCTTTTGTGGCCGAAATATTCCTTCCTTTGAGGTTTTTTTTTGCTTTTTTTTTTCACCAACTATCATTATACATCTAGTACAACACATATGAGTCGGGTAGAGCGGAATATTCCGGCCAAAAATGGTCGAAAATGGCCAAAAATGGGCAAATCTCGTCGTGCCTTCGCGGTCTTTTTGAGGCCGGAATATTCCTCACTTGGAGGTGTTTTTTGTCTTTTTTTTTCACCAACTACTATTATACATCTAGTACAACACATATGAGTCGGGTAGAGGGGAATATTCCTGCCAAAAATGGCCGGAAATGGCTAAAAATGCAAAAAAGGACCAAATCGCACAGACACCATATAGTTTAGGGACCAAAGTGCTAATAAACTTAGGTTAAGGACCAAAGCGCAAAGCACCCCATAGGTTAGGGGGCTTGATGCTTTTATCCCTAATTAAATTCAACTCTCAACCTTTCATCATACTTCCGCAGAAACCAAACCATATTCGATACTACATTCCAAGTATCAATACCAGTGTAAAAAAATATGAAAGTTTATGATTGTTTATATATATACATATATATATATGAATAATGATTCGAATGTTCAAACACACATCAAACGAGAAGTCTGCCAGTGAGAAATATGATCACGAAGTAAGTGAAGTCAATGGAATGACGCCACGTCGCCGTATGAAACTGTTCCTAATTTCATCATTACATTGATGAGCAAATGGCAAATTACCCCCTTGTAATCTATGAAATAGGCACAATACCCCCTTGTAATCTTAAAATAGGCAGATTACCTCCCTGTGATTTTCAAATTGGTGCACACCGCCTCCCTATTGCATTTTGGTGAGACTTTATACGGACCAGGTCAAGGGGACTTTCGTAGTTTAAATAGGTGTTCATGAATTCAAGTCCCAAAGCCGAAAGATAATTAAGTTTTAACTAATAAAAATTAAAAACTGACCCCAGAAGTTTTAGAATTATCCCTTTCGAAACCTTAAATTTGGAAATAGTCCATTACGACCATATCATGCCCAACATGCTTCCGTCCATATAAATAACTGTCAAAATTAAAATAGTACCTCCTTTTGACCAAACTGTCGTCGGGTTTCCACCAGGTTTTACAGCTTCCTCAGCTAACCACTCGATCTCAACCGATGGTTCTGCAATGGCTCCTTCAACGACAACTAGCACAGCCCTGGTTCGTTTCCTACTCCGGGCGTAAAAGATACAATCTCGGTATCGACTAGGTATTTAAATAGGAAAACACCGTTTAAGCAAAAGCCAGAATTTTATTCATAAAAATGGAAACTTATTTATTACAACAACATAACCCTTATAGAGTAGAGTTACTTGTTTAGCTACTCATGATAGCCTTGTTTCCTTCACACATACACACGTATTTAAAAACAGAATTTGAAAACTTAATACAAACTAAGCTCATAATATTTTTCTGATAGAATTTATTTAAGAGTAAGAAAACAGAGGAGGTTGTTCGATGTCTTCTGCTTCCTTCAGCTTGGGTATATATAGAAGCTCATCCGGATTTCAAATTGCGGACTTCACTTCTCCTTTTGGATTAATTCGTCATGGCTTACGTTTTAATCCACTAGCTTTTCTTGTCCCGTTGTCAGTGGGAATCTGGTCCCTCCATTATCTCTGAGTGAAGGTTATTTTGTCTCGATTCTTCACATGGCTTCCTTTGTTTTGCCAGCAAAATTCGCCCACTTTCCACCTTTCGGCATCTTTCCCTTTCTTGGAGGGCCCTCTTTGTCGTTTTCCCTTTTGTCTCTTTTCACAGGGAATCTTTTGCAAAAGAGTGGCTCTCGTTGATCTGGACATTTCGCACAGATGTGTTCTTTCCATCTTCCAACATGCATCATGTTGCAGAACTTCCGACTGGTTTCAGATGTTGCCGGAATCTCGTTTCTCCATAGTTTTTGCCTTTTATTTTCAAATATTCTTTCGGCAAAATCGGTGGTTGTCCCCGTCATGGAATTGAGCATGAATGATCCATTTTCGGACTTGTGAAATGTTTTGAACGAGTATTTGACTTTGTCCATTTCTGTCAGACAAACCCAAAGTCCCCAAGCTCTTCTTGTAGTAATATCATCTTCTGATATTGGAGCAACTAGAAGCTGCTCTTCAGGTGGTGGCTTTATGAAATCTAAAGCCTTCATGTATGGTCTCTGCAGCTTGATGAAATGAAAGCTGGGATAGAAACCTTTTCCATTGACTTCTGGTGCGGCTGAAATAAATTTCAGTTCTAGAGTTTCTCCTCGTCCGAGTGTATTATTATTTTCCCACGATCCATACACTCCCTCGATTAACCATTCTGGTAACTTTGAAATTTCCAGAAATCCTGGTGATGTCGTGAAGACTGAGGGTAAACAGCCGAAGTCAAACCATTCTCGTACACTCTCTGGTTTTGCACCTGGAAGAGTCCAAACTCGTGGATATTTCCCAGACCAATCGGCCAAGGATTTACCCGGGACGAGTCCCATTCTTATATATAACCTTTCCCATGTTCTTTGGTATTCCATCAATGGGGATGGTTTTTGGTTATCATTCTTGACCTTAGGTTTTTCAATCATTGGTCTAAGATTAAGCTCGTTAACTTCAGTCACTAATTTTTTAGACTGAGTTGATTCTTCCGATGTTTCCATCTTGGAATCTTTCTCGTTTTTTGAATCCTCTTCATAAGGATCCTCTCCAGTATTTGGGTGAATCGTGCTTGATTCACCTACCTCAATTTTTACATCTCGTGCTCGTAGTTCAGAGCAAAGTTTAGACTCTGAAGCTTCTCGCATAAGGGGGCCATAAAGGTTGTCCCATAACATGGTGCTATGAAGCCTTGCGGCTTTCATTTCAGTCTGGACCTTGTTCAGGTCCTTCTCTTGTACATGTCCAGAGGCTTTTGCATTAATTTCTAGGCCGTCTATTGTCTTGTTTAGTTCTTCAAGGCTGTCGCTGTGATGCCTCCACCTTGTAAGGATGTTGTTGGCTTCACTTGGCTCCATCTCGTGTTAAGAAATCTGCAAGGACATTTTCATGAGATTTAATAATCAAAACGTCAAAATCGTAATATTGACACTCTGCTTGCCATCTTAAAAGTCTGGCTTTCTCGGGTTTACTTTCTATTTTGTTTTTTAAGAAAGCCTTAACACTTGTATTATCAATTTTAGGGTAAATTTCTTTGCTAGTAAAAACAAAGGCCATTTTTTAAATGCACTGCGAACTGCAAAGAATTATTTTTCGTTAATGTGCCATCTAGCCGCATTATTATCAGCGAATAGTCTACTGCAGTATCTACATGGGACTTCTCTTGTTGGTTCCACCTTCGTTAGAACTGCTGCCCATCCAATGATCACTAGCGTCTGTGTAAAGCACAAGATCATCTTCATCGTTAGGTATAGCAAGTTTGGGAAGGTTCTGGCACAACTTTTTTAGTTGTTGTACTGCTCTTGTATGTTCAGTTGTCCATTTGAATTCTGCTTCCTTTTTAAGCAGAGGACTAAACACTTTCCTGTAACTAGCAAGATTGTTAATAAACATCCCTGCAAAATTAACTAAACCCAAAAAACTTTGAAGTTGTTTAACCGTTTTGAGATTGTCAGGGCAATCACGTACCTTTTCCACCAAATGTGTTTGGAGTATGATACCTGATTCGTCAATCTCAATGCCAAGGAATTCAATTTTCCTTGTAAGAATTACTGCTTTCTTTTGAGATAACACTAATCCATTCTTGAAACAAATGTCTGAGAAAATCTCTAAATGTTTGAGATGTTCCTTGACTATTTTGGATGCTATGCGGATATCGTCCACATAAACAAACATGAAACTGAAGTAATCTTTAAAAAGATTATCCATCTTTCTTTGGTATATTTGGGGTGCGTTGGCAAGACCTATTGGCAACACATTCCAAACGTAATGTCCTTGTGGCGTGGAGAAAACATTAAACTTCTTGCTTTCCTCCTGCATCTTAATCTGATAGAATCCAGATTTACAATCAAATTTAGAGAATACCTTTGCGTTTTGGACGCAATTGATTAAGTGTTCTCGACTTGGAATGTAGTAGCCATCAAATTCTAGGATCTTGTTGATGCCTTGATAGTTGATGACAAGTCTTGGTTTTCCCCTTTTTACCTCGTTGTGGTTTCTTACCAGAAAGCCTGGACTGCTGTAAGGTGAGACTCCTGGTGATATCAACTTAAGGTCAAGGTGTTCCTTAAGAATCATTTGCATATCTTCATGATCCCTTTGATTCATCAGGATTAGCTTGTATCGTACGAACTCATGCTCTTTTCCCTTTTGAAGTTTCAAGGAAGCTTGGAGTTCATTCTTGTTCCACCATGCCAAAGGATCTTCGCTGAAATTCCTTTGAATCTTATTTTTGATATCTTCAAGTGATATTTGCTCTTCACTTGTGATATCTGTTTGCGATACTCCTTCCATACTGACCTTGAGAAGCTTGATTGTTGTTTCTTTGACCCTTTCTGTATCTGGATCATCTTCTCCTACTAGGTCTGCTCTCAACTGGAGTATTGCTTCTCCATACTTGCGTTGATCTCTCATTTTTGGGTGTCGAAGTTGTCCTTCACCACCACGCTTGCTGCGAAAAATGAAAGGCATTTTGCGGTAAAATGCTTCTCTGAGTCGTTGAATGAGAATCTTATGGTCACAAAGCGTTGTGAGAATAAGCCTTCGTGTCTCATTGTCCTAGGTAACCCTTTTAAAGGCCTGCAGGAAGTTGTTGCCTAGGAGAATATCTGCTCATGTATCATGGAAATAAATAGGCGGCGTTTTGACCTTGTACCAAGGGCTTCCTCCTGCGCCTCCGATGAGTATTTCCGCTTGTTTAATTCCTCTTTTAAAGATAATAATCCTTTTAGAGAAGTCTCTTCCTGCAACTGCTGGTAATTCTTCTTCAAGGTTGGGAGGAAACACGTTCTTTTTTGCCGTACATATTCCAGCACCCGAATCGATGTATGCTGCAAAGTACTCTGCTCTGTATTTTTCATATAACATCCCTACTGAGATGTATATGGAGAATGGAATAGTGGTCATCGAATTCGGTATCTTTTACCTTCCACTGTAAATTCCATTCCATCTTGTATCCTTTCCCAAGGTTTGTGTGCCTCGAGGAATTCCAGTCCGAGTATTAAATTCTCGGTTAATCTTCCTGCCATTCCCTGTATTGTAAAATCCATACCTCCCAGTTTTAGACGTCATTGATATCTTCTTGGTAAAGGCTATTGGAGATAATACAAAGCATTGCTTGGAAAGATATTATCTTTCTGAGTAATATCGAAAATTACTTCGATTATACTCCATCCCGCTGGACATTGAAGTTCTCCTTCGGTAATGAACTGGCCTGGTCCAGTGATAGCTTCAAGAATAGGCCTCTTTCCCATTCTTTGGCTTGTCATTTGGCTTGTCATTCGGTTTTCACTGAACGAAGCTCGCCTTAGCTCAAACATGTGGCTAGTTGTCTGGTTTAGCACTGGTTGATCTCTAATAATCATGTCCATCTCTTGGATATGAGGCAGGTCCGAAATTTCTGGTTTGACCGCTTGGGCAACCTTCTCGAATATTTTTGGGATCTCTACGAACTCTTTTCTCTGAAATACCTCAGAATGATGGTATTAGAGAGTGCGTATGAGATGCTATATGTAATAGAGTATGGTCTATTCCCTTCTTTCATCAGATCTTTATTTTTGAAATCCTGATGAAGGGTTAGTGCTCTATTAAAGTCTCGATCTGCCAGGTTATAGGCAATCTTCGGATAGATGAACATTGCCACCTTTCCTGCGAATAAGTTGCCGGAGATTCCTCCTAGACATGCATCTCTCAAATTTTGAATTCTTCTATCAAAGACAGCAATGTCGATTGGGGAATTGACTCCTTCTTTGAACGTTGCTTTAAGCAAGATTCTTATGGCTCCGATATGGATCCATGACATCTTCTAAGCAACTTCCCTGTTGAGTCTGTTTAGTTCCTCTTTGATTTCCATCATGGGAACTAACTGCATCTCCATCACATTACTGGTCAACTCCATTGGGATTGCAAGCTCCCCCGCCGTGACTTTGTAAATGATATGATGCTTCATTTGCCTTAGACTCAATTGTGTCAAGGCTCTCTCCATTTTGCCGACTGTGAAGCCGTCATAAATGCTAAGTTTTGGATCTTCTTTCATGATTCTCATCAGAGCTTTATATGATATGCTCGTTTGTGAGAAAAAACCCTGAGATATCCTCTTGCATCTCTTGATGGAATATTTCTTCTTCCTCAGTCTCATTTTGATTCAGAAGACTCATCGTTGTATTCTTCTTCTTTGTATATGCTTTCGTCTGAGGGGATGTCCTCGAACCGATATACTTGAATAAGATCTTGATAGTAAACGGCTTCCTCGATTTCTGGCGTTGCCTCAAACCGTTTGACTCCCTGCTTCTGGTTTTGCGGACAATCGGTAGAGATGTGGCCTGGAGCACCACATGTCCAACAATTGCAATCTTTGAAACTTTCATTGGCTCTGGTATGTGCCCTTCTGAAAGTTCTCTTGGTAGATATCCTGATGGATCTATCTCGGCTTGTGGCTGGACGTCCTCTGATTGGTCCTGAACGATGTCCCGATTTGTAACTTCGGGCTTTTTGTTTGGACCAAAATCTTCTGGGTTTCCATGAAGATCTTTCCTTGTCCCGCCTTTCTTCTCTGGCATAAGGGCATTTCTTTCTCTTCTTATGCTCTCTGGCTTCTCCGACAATTGTTGGGATGTCGTTATTTTCGCAACAAAGAGTAACATTTTTGTTGACTCTTCGCAACCTCTTGTAATTCTTTAGCTCAGCTGCCTTTTGGCACCATTCGGCAAGTTTGCTTTTAAGGAAAGACATACGTCTTGCCACGGTATCGATACCTTGGGGCAATTCGTATTCCTTTATCAGCATTTCCCTCCATGGACTTGGGATTTTGTCGAAGAAAAGTGGGATGGACGTAGCATCATTCACCTTCGACTTCCATTTGTACTCGGTGAAGAGTTTTATGTATAAGTCTATGTTACATATGTCGTGTAACTCAAGACTACACAATGCTCTTTCATATCTCTTGGCTTGCTCTCGGCCTCCTCCAAAGTTTCCTTCTGAATCCTCGAAGTAACCAATTCCAATGAAAAGTATCTTGAATACTTTTGCCATTTTATCTATGATATTTTTCATAGATTCTCCGGCCGCAACTTCTTCTTTGGTTCCTTGGTCTGTTTGGTCCCAGGCGATCTTGACTGGCCCTTCCAAACTCATATTAAGCAGCAATATGAATGCTTATTTGTTGAGATCAAGGGTTCCTGCTGCAATCCTCATTGCTGAGGCCCAATCATCAATCAGAAACTCTCTGTTTTTGAAATCAAGGGTATCAAGATTGAGCATTAACCCATACGGATGTATTGAGTCTAGCTGGGACTTGACATATGGTGTTTCCCTTATGTCTGGCCTTCTTCGAGATCTGGTTATGCCTGGTTTTATGAAATCTGGATGTAGATTCCCTCCAGGAATAAAATCTCCTTGGTGCGGCATGTGCTCATCTTGCTGAGGGGGATTTCTCACTTCGCTATTCTCTGGTACCATCGGTGGAGCCTGACTGGAAGACTCTGCATATTGAGTCACTTACTGAGTTTTGAGATTCACCAGGTTTAATCCGGCGAATAATTCTGCAAGGTCGTTTAGATCCTGCAAATTCCCGAAGCTAACCTCGTCGAGATGGATACGGGCTGTCATGGCTTCTTTTGAGGAACTGATTCTCCTCTTAATAGGGCTCTCAGCTTTTCTCCCTCTGTCAATTCTCGTTTTACTTCTACAGTCTTGCCTTTCTGGTGTAGAAGTGGCTCTGTTCCATAAGATGGTGGTAACCATCCTCCTCGCTCTCTTCCCGGAGAACTTGATTGTGATTCCAAATTCTTCATTCTTCGCTGGATATCTTGCAGATTTTCCAAGATCTCCTTTTGACGCCTAGACATGGATTCAAGCTTGTCTTGGAGTTCTTGAAGGTGCTCGGGCATATGGTATTGACGGTTACCATATGTTTGGACTATTTTCTGGACTTCCCTAAGGTCATGAGACAGCTTAGAGCCATCTGTTTCGAGCTCGTGAAAATCTGGCAATGCTAGATTACTCATCTATTATTTCTTTCAATGATTAATCTGTTTATTCTTGTAATCTCAGTTAAGAGGCCATTAATAGCTATGAACTTAGCTCTAATGCCAGGGAGATTGTCTGGTCTATGACTGACTAGGTTAACTAACTTAGTCATCAAGAGTTGGAGCTCTTGTTCTAGAGTAATACCAGGCATAATTAAAGGCTTAGTATTGAACTTTGTTTATTAGCCTTTTTAAGGCTAATTTTTATTCGCTTGACTCCTTCAAGTCTAGCTTTATTCATGGGACAAGTCTGTTGTTCTAGATCGCAACATAGAACCTCGTGATGTTCAATAAAATTCTCCTGAATCGCAAGGCATTCAGTTAAAGCATTTATAAAATGCTTAACACTTGTAGTTTTCGGTCCTTTAAAAAAGAACTAAATTGGGGGAAACCAAATGTCATCCATAACTGGATTATTCATGTTTTGTAAAATACTCTACTCAAAAAGGGATAAGCTATAATAAAAAGTTTCCATTTTAATGAATAAATAAACTGGCTCTGATACCAATTTTCAGAGATCGTAAGGGATTAAACAAAATAAAACTTATTGGGTCAAAAATGTACTTTTTTAAAGTTAAAGACTAAAAGTATCAATTAGCTTTGGAATGGTCCCTGGTCTATATAGAATCCCACTCTCAACTCTAGGCAAGTGAGTAACACTTCCTTCCATATGGGGTAAATTGCACCACTTGAAGATTACATGGGGGTATTATGCCTATTTATTTTTTACAGGAGGGTAATGTACCCATTTTGCACATTACAGGGGGTGCAGTGCCAAAACCCTTTACATTGATATATATTGTGTGAAACCATCTGATAAGAGAGTCATATCTTTAATCATGATTTGTTAGTCGGTAAGTACAATAGTATTAGTCGGTAAGTACAGTAGTATACAAACCTCATAATGTGAATTATAATCATTCCAACAAAGGGATTTACTAAATTTTACAAAATTTGAGGTATGCTAGTTTCATCGTTCGGCGGGACCCTAAATATTGTCGTAACCTATGATTATCATAATTTCAAATCGTACGCAACAAAAAGCGTCATGGAGAATTGACTTTTCATTTCAATTTATTTCTAAATTTTTAAGAGCCGAGAAACTAGTTTGTTAGGTTTTCTTCTGTAGGCTCTTTGCATGCATCTATTCTAGGAAAAATTATCATGTATGTACAACTGTTGTATGGATGACGTGGTACAATTAGTGGCTGAGATTAAAAGAAATTTCCTATATTGTAGGAAATAATCACCCAACACCACATCTCTACCGTGTATTCGTAGCAATAACCGACTGGATGCACCACCTCATCTTACAGCAGTTGCACCTAATAATCTCTCATATTCTAGGGTCTTTGGCAAATTATTAACATGTGTTATGCTAAATGGAGAAACTACAGTGAAAATAACTCCTTGTAATTTCAAAAGTTGGCTTGGCATTTATTTCCCTATGCATGAAAGTGTAGTTCACTTTCTCATAGATGAGAGTTTGAGTTAAATTTTATTACAAAAAAGACATCTATACTCTCATTTTTCAAGAAAATATTTATATCTTTTATTCTATATTTCAAACTATGAAAATATGAAATTCAATTTAATTTAACATTACATATTTAGGATATATATGAATATGTCTTGTTTAAAATTTATTTTTACAATAATAGAAGAAAATATTAAATTTAAATTTGAAATTACACCAAAGGATTTACAACACAAATTTTTCAGGCAGGTGGGGTGCCAACATTTGAGATCACCGATTAAGTTTTTTATTTTTATAATAAAAAAGAGACATTGACGCCAAATTTTTTATTTTCAATTTGATTTACAAATTAATCATCAAATATAGAGGTAAATCAGACTCCTAGGCCTCAACTCCTCAGATACCCAGAAAAAAGGTATTGCACACTTGCCAATGCATTTAAAAAACGACAAATCTTCAAACTTTTTGATGTGTTTTACATGTCACTCCCAACCTTTATTTACATCTACCTCTCCCCTTGAACCTATCAAAAAATGTACGACTTTGTTTCTTGAGCCCTCAAATATCGTCTATTTTAGAAACATGCCTACATTGTCGTTCATTAGATTTGACCTTGGGAAATAAGTTGTGCATTTTTCAATAGATTAAAGAGCAAGTTGTAAAAGAGAATTGAGTGGTTACATGTAAAACTCTTCTTAAATTGAAGAGTTTAATGTCCGTTACCCTTGCATATAGTACATGATCATAACTTTCAGGAAAATTTTCAAATCTGTATCCCAACTTTAGCCCTTTTAGCACTTAAATGGCCAAATTTTCATTTCACTCCACTCTGAATTTTGCTCCGACTGCCAATTCACTATCCCAACTCTGGAACTTTAGTTTTTCGGCAAAAAGCTGACGAGTTTTGGACACGCTACCAACTTTTAAAGAGGCAAATTTGTCAATTCAGAGAGTTGAGGACATGATGTAAATTGTGTTATAAGTTTATACATCCTAAAATTACTTTTTTATACATTGCTCCACAAATATTTTTACTTTTTAACAAAAAGCCTTCTTTCCCAATTATTAAAAACTAAATCCATTGCCACCACCACCTCTTCCACTGCATCTCTACGCCAACAAAAAACAAATTGTTCATCCTCTCACCTCCCCCTATCCACCCATCCGCCGCTTGCACCCCTACACGACAAACCCACCATCACTATGACCCTCAACCGCAAAATTTTGCCAAGCAAAGAGAATCACCTCTATCATTTGCCATGTTTTTGTTTCCATGGAAGAGGTTTGAATGTTCTTTTGCCCGCCAATCGCTGAATTTGAGTTTGTTGTTGTTGGTGGTGGTGGGTTTGCTGGTAGGGGTGTAGTGGGTAATGGGTAGGAAATGTGTAGGGGAATATGAGAGGAAGAAAAATGTCTTTTGTTGGAGGAGGGATGCAGTGGTGGTGGTGTTAGTTTTTAATAATTGAGGAAGATGACTTTTTTGTTGATAAATGAAATATTTAAGGTAAAATGTGTAAACAAAAGTAAGTTTAGAGTGTGTGGACGGTTATACCCTTTTTAGTGACGTCACAAAGCTGAAAAAGTGATGTTTTTTTACCGTGAAATTTGAGATAGTGAAGTGGTAGTCGGAGCAAAGTTGAGATAGTGGGGTGCACGAAATGAAAGTTTAGCCATGTAAGTACAAAAACGACCAAAGATAGTGTACCAATTTAATTTTCCTAACTTTAAATACATCAGAAGTTTATGCACTTCAAATACACATGAAGCTAAGTGCATCTAGCCTACTTTCTCAACATCTCTGTTCTTTTCTTTTTCCTTATTCACAATGACAACAGTGTTAAAGAACAAATGTTTGATATGAACCTATCAAAAAAAAAATGTTTGATATGCAACACCCAAAAACTTCCTATAATTGGGATCAATACAAAACTTAAAATGAAGCTAAGGATGACCAGGGTTTTCGAGGGTCACATAAATTTTGATCTCGATATCAACTTTTCTAGTCACTAACTATGGATTTAATAATTTCAACATATTTTTGAATATGACGAAATAAGGATTTTATTATAAATAATATAGGTTACTATACATGCGCGACTAGGATGGAGTACCCAACCAAAGCAAGCAAGTGGTTGTAACGATAAGCCTCATTTAAAGAAAGTGAGCTAAAGAAATATTGCTTAACTATATACAATTACAAGATACATTGAATGAATAACATAACAAAACTGATAAGGCCACCAAGCGTTTTCATTCGATCAAAGGAAACCCTGACGTAAAGAGGCTATGTCACGACTTCGTAAGTTATGAGAAGTTTTTTCAACCAATTTTTGTGCTCTCTTCTTAGGTGCATTTGTAGAAACTACCATGTTATCTTTAGCAGCAGACTTTGAAGGTGGGGACGGATTCTTGTTCATCACAAGCGGAGGATATTCGCTTTCATCATCACGAAAAGAATATGAATATGCGTTGTCATGAGCTTGCTCAATTTCTCTGTATTTGCGGTTTGGAAAGACTACTCGAGTCTTCTTGGAACATTCGAAATCCAAAAGCATTTTAGCGTCATCAAATGTATTGTTTAAAATAAGATCATCCATGGAATCAAAGTCAATTTGCCATTTGCATTCTGAATCGGAACATTCAGCCTTAATATCAACCACATCCTTAAACACATCATCTGTTGCAACAGTAAAAGCTCTTTTGGTTTCAACTAAAACACCATTTTCTTTGTCAATAACCTCTGCAGCATTAGAGGAAGATACTTGTACAACATTTACCCCGACAACATGCTCACTATGAGACTGATTCGGCACACTATCGATTTCAACCAAAGTAGCACATCCTTGGTCAATCGCCTTCGAAACATCATGAACAGACTCTTGTTCCATATTTATCACTTCAACATGCTCAATAAGAGACTGATCAGTCACAAGAACACTAAAAGGGTTGTCATCCCTTTTTTTTAATTGTTTCGTCCATTGTATTTGGAATCTCCATAACACCGCTGATTTTTCTTTCTCAATTGGCAACCATTTTTGTTGACTATTGTTGCCTTTCAGGTCTATTTGTTTATCACGGCGATTGCCCACATTTATCTCCACTTGTTCTCAACATTTTTCAATACACCACATTCATCGAGTAGGTGTCCCAGACGTTGACTTTTACGATATAAATGACGATAATTTGCATAGACAAGCATAGGTTATCTTGCCTTCAATTCGTACGGCCCATTCAGTTTCCTCTTTCTTTCGGCTCAAGTAAATTTACTTCAATGCAAATACGAGGGTAGTTAGGCTGCGACAAAGTGATAGCACCTTTGTCGAGTCGAAGTGGCTTTCCAAGATAGCAACCTATTGACATGAGCGCCTTTTTTCAAAGTAACGCATATTAAGGTTAGGAAGACCAACCCAAATCGGTGCAATTGACGACTCTAGCTCCAGATTGAACTTCGTCATCCATGTAAAGATCGTAGCCTCAACTTCTTGAAAGTCCTTTGACTTTTCAACCAAAGCTCATATAATCTTCCTCTTTATCAAGTTTTATCATGAAATGTCGAGGGCCAATTAGACCAATTGTGTAATTCCCCTTAAGAATAAATCTTGCAATCATACGGGCATGAAAGTACAGTTGAACAATCGAAAATCGAATAATAAGAACAAGATTCAATCATTCATCAAGTTCTTTTACTTCATATTCCTCAAAAATGTTCATCGACTTGCCTTTGAGCATACGAAACATTTTAGGTTCGAAAGATTGATCATCGATAAGTGAACAATTGAGTCCGTAATTCCAATTCAGATTAGTTACTTGTGCAAATGAACCTTGCTTCAAAGGTTGTCAAAGTTGAAAAGGTCGCGGATTATCCTGAGCGACATTAGGACGTGCAGGATCCTTCTTTTTACAGAAAAAGTTTGATGAAATTTGAGGAAATTGACCAAGGGAAGGTGGCGAATACTTACTGCCATATTTTGATATTTTGGATCCAAAACGGAGACCTCTGGTGAAGAAACGAGTCCCAGATTTCGATCAGGGGTGGAAAACGGGGTAGAATTAACCCTAACAGAAAGTTAACCATCGGCACCAAAAAAATTGTCGTCGATGCTGCATCCGCCAAAAAACGTTGGTCAGCAACGGTCACGGCTCGGTCGATAAATTCTGATAGTGGAGTGACAGTTTTAGTGGAAACCGGCATCTGGTCGGTTTGTGGGAAGACAACGTAGCTTCTGTCGGGCGGCTAGTCGGCTACCTTCAAGGCACCGCGGACAGGGCGTTGCGTGCATTTAAGGCGCCCACGTGGGCGCCAGCCTGCACCATAAATTTCAAGCTAGCATATCACCCACCAAGATTAATTTTGTGTAAATCAAATGAGGAGAAGACCACCATGGTTTGTTGACTGACGTTTGACCGCAGGAAAACCTCCAAAACCGTCGTTGACCAGGACGACCAAAAATTGTTTGTCTCTAAATTGGCTAAAAGTTCTACACCCCCTACAATTCTGCCTCATGAGTAGAGTGGTGTGTTCATAATTTCAAAATAACAAGTAAAACTATTCATTCTGGAACAAATCCGAGAGTAAAAATACCAACTTGACCTTTGTCAAAACTTCACCAAAATGCATGAAAGTCGGTTCAAATCAAGTTCTAGACCTATGGTGTGAAAATAAATCACACCCAATGAAGAACCAAGGAGATCCGGGAGAAAACAACGAAGAACACAAACTTGAAAAAATGAAGATCTTGAAAAACCCTTGTACAAACTTAAAGCATCGTGGCGAGAGGCTTGTGGTGTGAAGTTTTGACGCCGTGAGAGTGCCAAAAAAATACAAGTTTAGATAGAGGAGAGAATGTTTCTAGACAGAGACTCGTGCTGCCTTTGATACATCTTGGATGTTTTACCCACAAGGCATCATGGATCTTTGTAAGCCATCATGAAGTCATTCTTGACTGGTATATCCTTTTAAAGTATCGTTGTGCTTGTGGGATATCCAGATGTGTAGCCTGTGAGGTATCGTAGATTCTTGTAGGGCCTTTAGAAGTCATTTACGACTCATAGGGCCGTGAAAAGTATCTTTGTACTTGTATGGCATTTTAATGGTCCTATAAAGCATCTTGGATTCCAATGAGGCATCGTGAAATCATTTAAGATTCATAATATCTTGTGGGATACCGTAGAGCTTGTCAGGATTTGCATACCCTATGTAAGGCAATCTTATCCTCGATGGATATCACATTATTCGTCTATCGTAGGCCGATGGTCGAGATGGGAGGGGTTAACAATTGTGAAAGAACAAATGTTTGATATGCAACACCCAAAATCTTTCTATAATTGGGATCACTAAAAAACTTAAAACAAAGCTAAGGATGACAAAGGTTATCGACAATCACATCAATTTTGATTTCGATATCATTTGTTCGAGTCACAAACTATGGATTTAATATTTTGAGCTTAGTTTTGAATAAGAACACTTCAAAGTACAAATAGGTTCAAACTTGCAAGTTGCAAACCAAATAACATACCTAGTTGCAATCATGACAAATTGTTCTTGGGTTACCTAGTACTCAAGGAAAAAGGAAAATAAAATAAAAGATTTGTTAATCCGTGCAAGTATAGAATATATCCATCATATTCCCATGAAAGAAAGTCGTGTGCTATGTTTCCGGACAGGAACAATTGTAATACTCAACTCCGAACTTCACTTGTGCGGGCCCAGCTCCTCCAAATGATTGATATTGGGACAAGTTGGATATATATAATTTTAATAATTTTGAACGGGAATACGGTATTGGCGTGAATGGCATATTCTCACAGGGAGCACCTAAAATAGGGATATTCTAAGATGGATTCTGCTGGGAACGTTGCCGTATGCATATTCGATTTTGTAAAGTGGAAGGGTACTCCTGTCAATTCGGAAAGCCATCGACAAGTTTGAATACTCAAAGGGCAGAAATATACAAAAACCACCCTTATCTAATGACCAATTAGCAGAGCAACCCTTGTGTTATTTTAATAGGCTAATATTTTCTTGTATTATTAGTTAATTGGAAAAAAAACCCTTGTATGCAAATAATCAACATAATAGCATTTTTTTTTTAAAAATTATAGACACTAACCACTAATCATTACATAAAGAACTTTTTGTCTCTAAACATTGTATTGGTAGAATTGCTATTTGTTGTAAGAATGATCAAATTACTTCATGTTGCAATTTTGAGTTCACAAAAAAAAAAAATCCATATTATTGTTTTGAAAGATTATGTATTGTTCTTATTAGTAAATATTTCATATGTTGTATCTCGTATGTTCTTATGTTTCATTGTTCTTCTATCCTTCAACTTCTTTTACAACAATTGTGTATGAAAAAATAGGGGCGAAGTTTGCTCTCAACTCAAAATTTCCAACAGCACATGAGATACAACAAATTCAATTTTAGCATCACAATATATATATATATATATATATATATATATATATATGGAGGGTGTTTGACTAAATAAATACTAATACATAGACTCCCGCTAATGCAAGAAAAAAAATAAGAGGGATGCATTTTGCAATTAGCTCTAAATTAAAGTCCGAAAGTTTTATCATCATACAACAAATTAAACAAACCCCCCAAATATATTATTAAAAATAAAGTTTAAAACTTGATCTCCAACGTCCAATCAAAAGGAATCTCACGATAACCCCCATGAACCTGCTTGTAGAGAAGCTCTACCACCCACGTGCCACCTTTCCCCCTCAATTTTCCTATTATATTATGCTTTTGCAAATGCAACACCCGTTAAAAAAGAAAGAACGGAATTTGTTTAAAACCTTCAAACAACTGATAAATCTCTTCTCTTTGGAAAAGCGCATGCATTGAATTAAAGGCATTTAGGAGGGGGCATTTTCGGTAATTATTAAATAATGTCAACTGAGAGGCTGATTTCCGGCGATTACGGCGGAGGCGATTATTATGCGGCGGAGAGGATCTTCGAGGAGTTGCCTACCGCCACAATCGTGTCGGTTTCACGGCCGGATGCGAGCGATATAACTCCCCTGCTTTTGTCGTATACCATTGAACTTCAATACAAACAGGTAATTAATTAACTGCGTGCGTGCCATTCATTAATTATTCCAACTTGAATGTATTTGTATGTATATTTGAATTAGAAGCATTCCGCTAGCTTACGTGTAAAGTTTAAGGTGTCGTCATAATTGATTTTTGAGCTAATAAAGTAAATTGTCGGGGTTCAATTATTAATTAGTTGTATAAAAATGTAAGGCAGTTTTGTAATTTGGTTATGGTTAAACTAACAACTAAGCAGGGCACGTCATAGCGCTGGAATATTGAATTGTTGTTGTTGACGTTCATTTAATTTTTATATTAATCCTGAATAATCAAACACAAAAAAGTATTTGTTTTATGACCTACTTTACTTAGGGGTAATTATATCTACATCCCCTGGCTTACGGTCTAATTAAGGAGTTTGTTAATTACTACATGGAAAGTATGGAATTTAATTAATTTTTTTAAAAAAAATTAGGGGGTGTTTTTGTAAATATTCAAAACAGTTTTCGGTTTCATAAATGTTTTTTTTTTGGAAAATATTTGATTTAATGTAAATCGGGATACGTGCATATTGGTGGTGGGGTATCACTTTCTTGGTCCACCTCATGTGTTAAATAAAGAGAATTTGGGATTTTGCTAACTTAGAGCAGTTGGAACGTATATGATGATGCAAGGCTGCTGCTATAAACGTTTATTATTTATCCCGTCTTCTAATTATAAGATTTGACGTGGTCCCCTTTTTATTGGAATCTTATAGTATAGTATAATTTTGAGTATTCGTGCTCCAAGCCGTTTAAGAAGAATAATTGATGTCTCTTCTGCATTTGATCTAGGATCTAGTTAAATGATAATAAAAAGTACGTACAAGCACTGACTATGCGACGTAGCTTATCTATCTATCCCTTTCTTCCTTATGACATAAAAACTATATAACTGACAGCCTACCAGATGTGGTTTGTTAGTCTTTATTGTTGCATTAGCAGATATCTCCATCATGATTTATTTCTTCAAAACTAAATAAAGAAACCTTCTTAGCCATTAAATTCTTAGTGTCTTCTAACAGTATTCGGCTTTAAAAACGAGCTTTGTGTTTCCAAGTCAGATGTTCCTTCTTTCTAAGTTCAAATAACTTCTCAAACACAAATTATTTAGTTAAAATGAATTCTCAAACTCAAAGTAAACCTCGTTGCCATGTGCTTTAATTTGGTAGTTCTTTAGGAATGAGTCTTTGTTATAATATCTACATTGGAACAGTAACATTTTAAGGCTTGTCCAATTATCGGGAAATTGAGAATTGTGTTGTTTGTATTTGAAGATAAATGTGAAATGAAATGCTTGTGCAGAAGCAATTTTCATTCGAAATTTTTTAAACTGCTTTTTATTTTGCCAAAAGATAAATGTGATGGAACGTAGATTTCCAAAGTTCTCCTTTCGCTTATGGATTTTGCTTTCCTTCGTTCAATCTTAGATCCAAAACATACAAAAGAATGGCTCATAGCCACATACAGGACTTACTGCATGCAAAGTGCAGCAGGTGAGACATTTATAGGTCAAATCGTAATTGTTGCATTGCATAGGCATTTAAAGCTAGTGAAAAATGATGGAGAATGATCATCGGGACAACACAAGACCAAGCCTGTAACACCGATTGATTGGGGTAGGCTAACAATGATCAACGGGAGAGGATTGAGTTAATATTGTCGACATTTTACGTGTGTTATAAATGTAAAAGTTAGATATGGCCAAACCAGAAGCCCAGAAGAGAAGCAAGAAACGGAAACTTTATTCAAAATCAAAAATTCATTCCTGGGATCCCTAGACGGCACTCTTTGGGAAGATGGGTGTAAATAGCACACCTCTTTCACTTTTGATAATCATTTTACAACAATTTAGGGTCAAAATGTGTCCTTTTGTGCTTGAGTTGAACTTTGATCAGATTCTAAACTACTAATTTTGCAACAATATTATGTCATCTGTCAACAAACGTACAGGAATTATTATCACCTTTGGTTAATTAAGAAAATCTGGATGTGTCTTTTAGCACAATGGGTTCAGCTTTAGAAACTAAAAAGTCACATGCACTTTTATATTAGTCAGATACTTTAGAGCACGATATTGTTTACAGTGCAGAAAGATCCTATTGGTGTGTTTCAAACTTGTGAGATATGCATTAGCTTGTAATATTTACTACTGGTTAAGAGTTAGCTTTATTTTAACAAGTTTGAAAGTGTGCATTTGTCATTCTCTGTCCTTGCGCTTAATAGTCTTCTAAATCGATGGTCCTGTCATTTTGAGTGTACGGTGAATTCGTCCTTAGATTGCATGTTCTTATAATTTCTCCTCTTGGTGCATTTCTCTTATATATGTTCCATGCGCTCCTTAGTCTTGATCTCTCGTTCTTTTGCCCTCCCACTTTTTCAACAATTCACATTTTTGACTCCTCGTTTTTGTACTTCAAACATTGTACGTATTTCCTTTCCATTGTCTGTACACAGTAATATTGGAGTGCAGGGTACACTTCGAGCTTTTCTTACAATGCACAATTTTATATTCTGGATATTTGTTTGACAGTTCAAGTGGCGATTAGTGAAGAAGGCTTCACAAGTTATTTATTTACACTTTGCACTGAAGAAGCGTGCAATAATCGAGGAATTCCATGAGAAGCAAGAGCAGGTTCTCTTTCTCTTTGTGCTTCCCTTTGACGGGTATCTTTTTCATTTCCATTTGCTACTCTTTATTGCACTAGAGTTCTTTTTGTTTTTGACATGGTCATCATAAGGTGATTGGAATTCCTTTTTTTATATGTGCTTAATTTTTTATTTTTTTAAATTTCCCTTCAAAAGGTCAGAGATTGGCTTCATAACATAGGATTAGGAGATAATGCGACACTTGTTCATGATGATGATGAGCCTGATGATGGCGTGCTAATATACAATGAACATAGTTTAAAAAGCAGGTAACTAGAATTTATTCTTTTAATCTGTTGACTTCAAGAACTGGATTTTGCCCCTCATTAACTCGAGTTCTTAATCACTATTTTATTCTGCAGATTAATCCCATCAAGAGCTGCTTTATCAATCATTCGCCCAACAATTGGCAGGCAGCAGTCTGTTTCAGACAAAGCAAAATCTGCCATGCAAGGTTATCTGAATCATTTTATGGGTAACTTGGACATCGTTAATTTACCAGAGGTGAACTGCAAACTGATCTAACTACCCTCATAGCATGTGATATTTTTTCTATTTAGACAAAGTCGATGAAATTTAAATGCACTAAATTACGCGTATTGTTTGTTTACTGCAATATATCAACAAGTAAAACACGTAGTACGGGGCACAGCATCTATTCTTTTTTTTTCGTTAGCATGACGTTATTATTCTTAAGACAATTAGTTCAGTAATCCTTCTGTTCTCAAGATCAGGCTTGAGCTATCAAGTTGTGGCTGGCCATAGTTGGTCAAGTTCTGATCTCTTTTGCGGATGTACTTTCCCGTAAGAAATGGGCCTTATTCCCCTTCAAGTTTTTCCTGCACTCATGTTCGGGTTCTACGTACAAGGTCTCATCATCAGTAGGCAACTCTTACTACATTAATGTGACTCATGTTTGCCGAGTTGCATTATTTAACAGTCTGTCCCTCCATTCCAGTGATTATCTTTTATATTTCAGAAAGAAGATTGAAAAATTTAAGTGACATCAGACATGGTAGCTGGTTTAGTCTGTAATGTCCCGTCCTAATAGGAGGGAAGTCTATAGTGATTTTTCACTCTCTATTGCATGCCATTATTTTGAAAAATACCATGGATGTCTCTTTCGAATTTCCAATAATACTTTAAAGAATGAAAAAATTAGTGACCCCTACTATGTTTGGAATATTTGTTATATTTTCTTTCAGCATAAGGAAAACTTAGCGCTTCATTTCCAAGAACTTTATCACTCAAGAATCTTTCATTGGTTGCATAAGGTTTAATTATCAGTTCTCAATCATGATTACAAGTGTTAAATGACCCTCGGAGATTGTATATTTTTTATTTTTGGTGGTAAAAATATACGAATAACCTTGTACCAAACCACCAAATACCATTTATTTTTTTAGTATTCAAAAAAATTCGAACAATATCAATGTATAAACTGTTGGATTGCTACTAGACCAGCATTATTATATAGTTTTGAATGTCGGGCTGTTAATAAACATCACGCCAGGTGTAGTTAACATAGAGCTAAAAAGATATACCGTAAAGAAATGAAGCGAGAAAGTGTTTTAAGGAGGTTGTGTAATGTAATTGATGTAGATCTGAAAATGCAATATAACTGAGTATTGAACTTCTTGAGTTCTTGACAAAATGAATAAAATCAAGGGAAGACTGAGAAAAATTTGAGCACCGGTGTTGCAGAATGATTTGGTTATCAAATGAGTTTATGAAGATCCTTTGTTCAACTAGAATGAGTGGGAGGGAAATTCATCTGCTTGTCTCAACGTGATTATCATTTATTCCACACAGCCTGCTTCAGTTAATTGGGATTAACGGTTTCCTTTTATCACTAATGTTGTCATTGTATCGCCATTCTCGTTTTGTCCAAGTATAATCTGGCTCAATTTTCCATATACTTAAATATAAAACCCGCACCATATGCATTAAATTTCTTTTTTAAATTATGTGAAATTTGACGTATAGTTTTGCATCCAAGTTTTAAACAGTGCTTTCTTATAGGAAAGGATTTATAATGTCTCTGTTGGGAATCTGTCTTGATGTCTGGTACATGAGATTTCTCTGTAAATCAGATTATCTATGTAGCTTTTCAAGTTCACTTGTCGATTATATAATATCTGCCGGAGAATGATCCAAAAACTTTTGTTTTCTTTCTTCTTGATATCACAGGTATGCAAGTTCCTGGAGGTCTCTAGGCTATCATTTTCACAAGATTATGGTCCAAAGCTGAAAGAAGGTTACGTGATGGCTAATCACTTAGGAGTCTTTTCAGAGGATGATGTTCGTTCAAAATGTGGCCTATGCCATTGCTTTGGTTGTTGTGGCAATAATTGGCGAAAAGTGAGTATTTTGTATGGCCAACTTTTTAGATGTTTCTGCTAATAGAGATTTGGAGGATTTTGGAGCTCTCAAGTGAATACAGACATGGACTACTATGGCTCAACTTAGATGCTTCTATCTAGAATTTACTTGCTCGTTCATTTCCAGATTCTTAAAGCAACTTACATATAGCAATTGAGTGATGCACAGCTCTGCAAAAACTTGTCGTGTGTGCGTTTGCCAATGAATTATGATCGCTAATGGTGAAATTGCAGTGCCGCTCTATTTCTGCTGCAGAGACTATACTAATCCTTTAACATTTAAAAGTTCTGTTTTTTTTTTTTGTTTGAATTAGTTCAATGAGATTGACTGGATAATATGATTACATGTGGCTGAAAATTAGTTTTTCTGAAAGTTGGCTAAATATATCACTTATTGTGCATATTATTCAATCTTAAGAATTACACCCTGGCCTTTTAGCACACAATGGAGACATAAGGGTTGCTTTACTAAAATCAAATCATTATCCACTCTGTAGCTGCTTATTTTATCAAACTGTAACTGTTGGCATTATAAACATCTGAGTGATCCTTTGTGGATTGGATATACAGAAGTCGATATATCCAGAGTACCTGTTACGTTAGAGTATAAGGCTACTGATCTCTAGACAAAGCTCTGCTCATTCTCTTGGTCTATTTTGGCTCAGTTTGAAGTTTGCACGTATTTCAGTTAATCATCATACATTCGTGCAATAGGAATGTGATTATCAATTCTATCGGTTTTATAATGTTTTGGTTTCGAGAGAAACGCTAATTGTAAATGAAATATTTTTTCCCTTCATGACCCCTTATTTAGTCAGTTTATGGATGATGGGTGATTCTTGACTTCTAGGTTTGGCTAGTCTTGAAACCCGGATTCTTAGCTCTCCTTGAAAACCACTTTGATGCCAAACTCCTAGACATTGTTGTCTTTGATGTTTTACCAGCTTCTAATGCTAAAGGAGATGGTGAAGTGTATTTAGCACAAAAGTTGAAGCAACGAAATCCTTTGCGCCATGCATTTCAAGTAAGCTTCTCCTTACTTGTCTTTCTTACTTTAGAGTGGGTCTACAAAGTTTAATTAGCATTCACTGTAAGCAACTAAAGTTGGATTTCAATAATTTAATGGCCAAAGGTTTCTTCTGGGAATAGAAACATAAAGTTCAGAGCTACAAGCCATGCTAAAGTACAAGACTGGGTTTCTGCAATTAATGAGGTTGGTTCAAAGCGCAATGAAAGCTGGTGTCATCCTCATCGCTTCAATTCGTTCGCTCCTATAAGAGGGCTGGTCGAAGATGGAAGCCAGGCTCAGTGGTTTATAGATGGAAAAGCAGCATTTGAAGCAATAGCTTCTTCAATAGAAAGTGCGAAATCAGAGGTAAAGATTTCAAGCATATTATATTGTCATCAACTTCATTGAATTTGTCAAGATATCTGGCCATACAAATGCTTGAACTAGCATTTTTTCTCCAACAGATATATATGACTGGGTGGTGGCTTTGCCCGGAATTATATTTAAGACGTCCGTTTCAGAAGCATAGCTCCTCGAGGCTTGATGCTTTACTTGAGGTTAAAGCTAAGCAAGGGGTTCAGGTGCTGTTTTTGTATCTAAATCATAAAAATAAACTTTATTTAAGTTATCTCTGTTTGAACCACTATTTATATCTCGCCACGTTGTTATCATCTATTATTGCTAACATCCTTTCATGTTAGTGGAGTTTTTTTGACACGTATCTTAATGCCAAGTGCTCCAATTCATAGTTGATTAGATAATGTTATTAGAGAATTTGCGTAAGTATTAGACCCCGTATTTCGGCTTTGAGATTAGAACTTACTTACATGCCATTCAAACATTCGACATAAAGATGCCATGAGAAAGAAACAGAGGCTGCATCCAGCTTACAACCCAACTAACTACTGCTCACAATGGGAACATTTTCGACTTAATGGAGCAGGATGCCCATCATAAATACATTACATCTTAGGAAATCTAATTTAGAACTGGGTTTAAGCACCCTGGTTCGTGAAGATCAATGAAGAGCTCTGTTTTGTATATTCTCTTTTTCAACTTTTCAACTGTGGCATGATAGTTTATTTTGTTTTCATTTGATTTTATCTTATTTCAGTGACTTGGAGTCAAGGATTGGCTCATATCTAATTATATTATGCAGATACACATTCTTCTTTACAAGGAAGTTTCTCTTGCTTTAAAAATCAACAGCTTATACAGTAAGAGGAAGCTTCTTGACATTCATGAGAATGTCAGAGTTTTGCGGTACCCTGACCATTTGTCGACCGGCATCTACTTATGGTATAACTTTATGTCAAAAATGCAAATTTGGATTGTAATGGAATTTTCTTCGCTTACATACATCTTTATTGAACTTCTTTATTTGTTTGGAACAATCAATGACATTATGGTGCATGCAGGTCTCACCATGAAAAGCTTGTAATTGTAGATCACAAAGTATGCTTTATTGGAGGGCTAGATCTATGCTTTGGTCGGTATGACACAATGGAACACAAAATAGATGACTCTTCTCCTTTGTTATGGCCTGGAAAAGACTACTATAATCCACGGTAATTCATTCATATAAATACAAGAAATAAATTCTGTCTTGGAACTTGAATTGGCATTTATCAATATAATAGAAAAGAAATTTAGTATTGGCTCTTGCATTTGACTATAAATTATTGATAGATAAATTTTATTTCAAACTGTTTCCAATATTTTCATTTGTTAGTGTTATGTATTACACTGGCAGATCTCCATAATTCCAAGAATTGGTATATGCAAAGAAACAATGTTGTGAAGCACCTTGATTTTCTCTTGAAAAATATGTGCTCAGGTTAGGCAGCCCTAGTAGTTATGATGTAGTTGCTGTGTATATACAGGGAATCAGAACCAAATTCTTGGGAGGACACTCTGAAAGACGAATTGGATAGAGAGAAATATCCACGAATGCCGTGGCACGATGTTCATTGTGCTCTCTGGGGACCTCCTTGCAAGGATATTGCTAGACACTTCATTCAACGATGGAACCATGCAAAGGTTTGCCTTAGTGCTTCTTTGTAGATTCTAAGAAGATTTCAGTAACTAATATGTTTCCACCATTGATTCAGAGGAGCAAAGCACCAAACGAAAAGAAAATACCTTTACTCATACCTCAACATCACATGGTTTTACCACATTATATGGGAAACACCAAGGAGATACACATTAATAGGAAGACCTCTGAAGTGGATCCTGGCGATACCCATGGACAAGAGCATTTCTCACCTCGATCACTATCTGAAGACATTCCACTTCTTTTACCTCATGAAGCAAATGAGCCAGACTTTTCCATCATGGAAAATAAATCTAACGCCTTGAAGTCTGATCAATACCATCATACAGGGCTGAATAGCCTGTTTGCAAGTAGTTTATCATCTTATCAGGATTCCACATGCCCAACTGCTCCTCCAGACACTATAAATGGTCTCATTGATAATCATTTTGGGGCAAGTGTCCGAAGTGAAAACTTAGTGGAAACAGTATCAGAGTCCCATCACCAAGACCAAGATTATATGTTTGAAGAGCAGGAGACTTTCCAGGTCGTATCACCCAATGGAGTTGCAGAAGTTGGTCCGCGCAGTTCATGCCACTGCCAGGTTTGCTTATAATTGTGGAAAGTTATTTCACTCTGCACTTGTATGGAAAAGGCTGTCCTGATGAGTAAATGTTTGTGTATGGTTCATGTTGCAAAAAATTGTGTTACGCAGTCTCGTGGAAAGTTGGTTTGATAATATTTCTTTGCTTTTGGACCTAATATTAATATGTGCATGTCATGTCTTTAACCTTTATAAGATGACATTTTACGAGTTGCGTTATGAGCCACTGAGCTGGATTCAAGAATGGAAAGTTCTCATAAGAATAAATTTGATTTAACACCAGACACATGATTCATAAACAACATCATCACATGATCACACTTTGTTCTTAAAATATTTGATGGGATATAGGTTGTCAGAAGCGTCAGCCAGTGGTCTGCTGGAACCAGTCAAACCGAGGACAGCATTCACAGAGCTTATTGTGCTCTCATTGAGGAGGCAGAGCATTTCATCTATATTGAGGTGAGAACTAACTTTAACAGAAAGCTGCTGGAACTTATGCTTCTTCACTTTTTGGCTGTTGTAGATCCCATACTGTTTTTACTGGATGACTCCCTGAATATAGTATTATTCAGGAGTGTTTGGAAAGCTAAGTTGAATGAAAAACCCTCATATTAGAAATGTGACAATTAAGATCACTTGGTTAAAAGATAAGAGCACTCTCGTGCACAATATTTCAGCTGAATATAACATAAATGAAGGTTTATAGAATATATTGGGGCTAGGACCGACTGTGATCCTTTCAGTATCAAAAGATTTTGCTTTTGAAATTTTAGTCCCTCCGTTTCTCTGCAGAAGAACTTTGGTTGACGCGCGGAGACGACATAGTGTGTGGATAATGTCTAAATGTCTTTCTGTTTTACATGAGCGCTTTATTTCTCTGCTGAACGCAAATTATATCTCCTCTGGCCTCCTAAATGAATATCCTGGAATGCCTGGAGGACTTCTTTTTCAAATACAGAGAGAATTCATGTCAAACTTGCACCTCCTTTGATTTTTTTGTCTTCTAAGATTAAGTTCATGTCTACCTCTAAGAGTATTTGTTTTCTTTCTTGCAAGTAAAAGGCATTTTAAAAACTGTCTTTCCATAAGCTACTACATCTTTTTGGATAAGTACAGTTGTTTATGAATTGCTCAGCTAATTTAGTTGAGTGTCAGTAGAATGTAGTATGTCCATGTAACCATTTCCCACACTACTATCACTACTTAGGTGAACCCAGGAGGACCTTATGATTATATAATCATGGTTAAATTGCCCACTATGAAAAGTGGAAAAGTGAAACAACATTTTATGCCTCATGATTGACCGAAACCTGAAAATGAACTTTATAAAGCTTAATTCGCCTGAACTACGTTCTTCTAATTTGACTGTTGATGCCTTTTGTATTACTAAGTCTATCTTAAGAGATTGATATACTGTCATGTTCGTACCATTAAGATTAGGGAATACTTGTAGCCTCCACAAAAATGGCATCCATGTTCAAGAAAGAATTGTTAGAAGGATTGCAACTGAACTAATATATAGAAAAACCTGAAATTTAATGCCAAGCACATGCACTAACCGATCATGTTGGAGTATCACATCTGGGTTCAGTGTACATCTCTGAATTTATGCATGCCCTTGTACGTAGATACTAACGTAGCAGTGTAAGAAACTTTTGGGATCACAAATTGATGACCACACTGCAAACAAATGGTCATAGTTTCAGTGTTCTAGAAAATCCTGTAAACTTTATTAGAGTAAGACTTTGAATACCATAATCAAGGTGCAAAGCCAAATCAAATGCTTTTACTAGAATTCTAGCATTTTGTGTAATGTCACAGGTCTCTTACAGATTTATGGGAATCTCTAATTTCGTAGATTTGGTGTATCTTCTGATCCTAACACCCCCCCCCCCCCCACCACCACCACCCCCCACAACCTTCAGTATATATGACACTGAATTTGCAAATAACAAAAAAGCATCAAATGTAATTCTTATCTTCTTTCTACTTGCAGAATCAATTTTTCATCTCAGGGCTCTCTGAAGATGAAGTTATACAGAATCGTGTTCTTGAGTCTTTGTACAACCGCATAATGCGGGCACACAAAGACAATAAGTGCTTTAGAGTCATCATTGTCATCCCACTCTTACCTGGGTTTCAGGTGGAAGCTTCTAGCTCCATATGGCAATTTTACACTTTACAACTACTTCATCATATCCTTCTCACAATATTTTTGGTGAACAGGGGGGTGTTGATGATAGTGGTGCAGCCACTGTTAGGGCCTTAGTACACTGGCAGTATCGTACAATTTCCAGAGGAGAAAGTTCAATACTGCAAACACTGTGCTCAAAGTTGGGTCCTATAGCACATGATTTCATTTCTTTTTTTGGCTTAAGAACTCATGGCAGACTATTTGATGGCGGTCCTGTTGTAACCAGTCAGGTATATTTCTTCAAGGAGCTTGGTGTTCATTGTACATTTAGTTGTCTGAAATTATTACTGCATGTTACATCCTCCCGAGCTTTCTAGAAGTTACACTTTCCGTACCATCTCAAAAGATGCTTCATTTGCTTATTCCACATGGATATACTATGACTTAGTGAACCATTACATTTGTGTCACCCATTACATTGATGTCGCCAATGACTCTCTTCATAACCAATTCGTATTGAACCGGGCAGTAGCTGTTGTTCTTCATTATTCACATATTTTCAAACTCTGTAGTTTTCTGGTACAGGTTTATGTGCATAGTAAAGTTATGGTTGTTGATGATCGTTTGGCATTGATTGGATCGTCAAACATAAACGATCGGAGTTTACTGGGTTCAAGAGACTCAGAGGTAAAGTATCTTCAACATCTGTTTGATCTGTTTGAATCTTCTCTTTTCTCGCGCTATAGAACTGGAAACTGTAGAAAGAAAATGAAACTAGAGGACCGGAGAGATATATATGCTATCAGACAGTAGAACAAACTTGTACAAAACACACTGTATAGTTAGAGTTAAAAACTTAAAATCAAAGAGCCAAATGAACATTACACGTACAAAATACAAATGGGATCTTGTTCATTCTCTTATGGTTGTTCATGTATTACTGGCCCATTTTTCCATATTTAAACCACATTTTGTTTGCAATAGATTGAGGTACCCTGAGAGGAAAATCTTACGGCCTCTAAGGTTGTGATCTTGCTTTCTCATGTTTCCAGTGATATGCTCCAACTAAATGTGTTCAAGGACATCCTAACTATTAGAATTTCTTTGAAATGTGTAAAATTTGAGATGCGTATGATTCGTATAGTTGTGTGTGTGTAGATTCCGTTGATTGCACAGAAAGTTCTGCTTCAGTGTTCAATTTTTCGTCTGTACCTATTTCAACTTTTTACTACCTCTTCTATATTATCAGTAGTTTTTTATCTTTCCTCTAAAGGTAAAAACAAGCTGTCCTATGGTTTAATGTATGTTGTTCAGATTGCTGTCCTAATAGAAGATAAAGAATTTGTTGACTCGTCTATGAATGGGAAGCCATGGAAAGCTGGGAAATTCTCTATTAATCTTAGACTTTCTTTATGGGCGGAGCACCTTGGTCTGGGCGTTGAAGAGGTGAGCTCTTTTATAATTATGAATGAAATTCCAGGTTTAAGAGCATCAGCTGGCATTAGATTTCCTCAAAAAAGGGGTTACATTTACTTCTTACGGATATCATTTCCAGTTACTAAGCATTTAAATATTGCTGGTTATGCAGGTTGAGCGAGTAAAAGACCCTATAGCTGACGCAACATATAAGGACTTTTGGTTAGAAACTGCTAAGGTGAGAAAAATGCTCTTAATAAGTTATATTCTTGTGTGGCATTTGAAGATGTAGTTGTGATAATGTGTGTGTATGTGCACTCTCACGAGCACGAGCACATGAATATTGATGATTACACAATGCAACATACCACTTCATTCGACAGAGAATGACCTCATATTTTTCTTTTCTAAATATATGTCTTAAAATCAACAAATAATGGATTGCTTGCTTATTGAATACTTTGCATGTTAGATGAGAAACTTGTTCAAAGCAATGCTTTTTGATCTTTCCCCGTATTAAGGACTGATCTAGATAGTGAAAAGTACTGCACCAAGGTAACCAGATTACATGTTTAATACACATCGTCCCACTTGGGTTGCGTAACAATACGACAACCAGATTACAGTCTTTGAATGAACTTTTGCTTTCAGCTGGCTTTTGGGTTAGTAGTGACTGTTGATGATAATAAGGGCAGCAAGAGAATAAACGGTAGCTGCGTTTTCTAGTGTACAGTATATATATAAGTACAACTTTGCATGTGCATGTACATGAAAAGGCTACTCTTTCTGTGTTATTTCTTATTATTTTATCAGTTAAGGTTTTATGATTTGGTTTACCAAAGTTGAGTAGCTTGTTTGATTGCCTAAATCTTTATAATGAAAATTGGACAAACGATAATCTTTTGTTGACAACTATAAAGAACATAGAGCTTCAGCTTGATACTTGTTGGAAACACATACCAAAAAGTTTAGATCACATTTTCCTTCTCACTTAAATCATAGCCACACGCATTACTGCTATAGTTTCAGCTTGAACTGATTACGTCTCTTCCCCTAACAAACAGCTGAATTTCCTTTTCTCAGTCGAACACAAATATATACCAAGAAGTCTTCTCCTGCATCCCCAACGACACCATCATTTCCAGGTACCTCCTCATCGAGCTAAATTCTTAATTATACGTTGTTTCTGACTCTTTAGTTTTCTCTTTTATTATTACTGACGCACTATCATACTATCTCAGATCTGCACTTAGGCAAAGTATGAGCCACTGGAAAAATAAACTTGGACACACGACCATTGATTTAGGAGTGGCTCCTGAAAAGGTTGAATATTATGAGAACGGGGAACTCGTTATTGTGGATTCCATGACGAAGTTAAAATTTGTAAGAGGACATCTTGTTTGCTTCCCGTTAGAGTTTATGAGTCAAGAAGAAGACCTGAGACCAATGTTCATCGAGGGTGAGTTTTACGCATCTCCACAAGTGTTTCATTGATCACACTCAAGAAGACAATTTAGACTACAAAGGGCTTCATTATAGAAGTATAGAATGTTGTGTAGTAGTTTGTAATTAGAGTTTGTTTTTTCTTTAGGCTAAGCCTAAAGATAAGCAAGTGCTTTTTGTCTTAGTTGATGTATATCCTTTAATCTTCTCGAGCTTATAATATAAAGTACATGTTGCTAATAAACATGAAGTGTGAAATACAAGTTTCTGTTGGGTATTTGAACCGCCTCCAGGATTGTCCATGAGGTAATTACGAATATAATATTGACGATAGTAACAACACAAGGATTTAACGTGGAAGCTCCTTCACCGGGGAAAAATCACGGGGACCCGAGCAAAATTCACTATGCAAAAAATTCACTCTCACCACTCCCTAATCTACACTCTCACGGTGTATAAAATACTACATTGTATAATTAGAGAAAAAAGAAAAGAACTCTGAAGGGATACGCATCATTCCCTATTTATAGGAAAATTCATTTGGCAAAGTTGAGTGTAGTCGTGTGGAATTTATTCCACAACACTCAACTTCCACCAATCACCAACATGACATTTATTGCCACATGGAATAGAAGACCAACTCCAACAATCTCTCCCTTTGAAGTTTTGATTACAAATCACATCTTCAATAACCATCTTCACTTCGGCCTCTGAACGATTGCACGTCCACTCTGCCTCATTTCTTCTCTTTCCAAAAGAGGAACACGATTTATCGCTCACCATAATCATTCCTCAAACAACTTTATATGTAGGGGCGAACGCTCATCTCCGTTCACCAAATACTTCTTCGAATGACCATGAAGAAAGGCAAACAAACATGGAGATATACCACACCTCTGTATACCCGATCTTTCTTCGAATTTCCTGAAGAAAGGCAAACAAACATAGAGATACATCATACCTCCATATACACCTTCTTTCTTCGAATGACCCTGAAGAAAGGAACACAACGCTTATCTCTTTCTCAAAAAAACCCATAGAGAAAAGAAATACATTCATGGAGATAATTATTCTCCGTACACCATCATTCTCTTTCATCGACTCAACCACGAGAATGGAAAAACCACCATAGAGAATTTAATCTGTGTACTCCTTTGTTTTCTTTCTCCAACATCACTATGGAGAAAGGTATACCATCCTTGTATAACCCGACCAAATCAACTTCTCCTCGACTTGAACACGCCACAAGCCATAGTTTATTTTCCCATCAAAATTTTCCATATCCGTACCCTTGCTTCCTGACATTACACCCGTGAGTTGGTGAATTTCTTGAGAATAGTACAAAGTAAACCCCCGAAAATAGATAGCTCGTCTTTCCTAACATGGTTTCAAGGTTCCTAGGTAATTGGTGGGATCACAACGGTCTCACTTAATAACCAATTACATTTGACAGAACAGCATTTACAATACGTATTGATATTACACCACCCCACAACTCCACCCCAGTAGTACTTCACCTCCAATGAAACCGGGGCTCTGATACCACTTGCTGGGTATTTGAACTGCCTCAAATACCACATTCAGGATTTTCATGAGGTAATTACGAAGTAACACGAATATAACATTGATGATAGTAACAACACAAGGATTTAACGTGGAAACTCCTTCACCGGAGCAAAACCGCGGGGACCCGAGCAAAATTCACTATGTAGAAAATTCGTATAACTACATAATTCTCATTAAACCCATACGGCCCCAACAGATCATTTTCACTCTCACCACTCCCTAATCTACACTCTCCCGTGTATAAAATACTACATTGTAAAGTTAGAGAGAAAAGAAAACAACCCTCAAGGTGATGATGCATAATCTGCCCCACTCTCGGAAAAGGGCAAAAAAGTGCGTACCCTAAAAAAAATTGCCCACGGTCTTGTGAAAAGGTATGTAACGGCCACGACCCGCCTCAGCCTAGATAGAGGTAGACGGTCCGGACTCCAGAGACGGTACCCCCGAGTACGACCAGAAAACACCCACCAAGGGTACTCGGTCTAAACACTCGGAGAAAGGTACCCCTGGATCCGACCAACACTTCTTAAGGGAATACGGGGTCACAAAGGCTTAAACACGACCCCTCAACGACCCAGGGCCTATCTAAAAACAAAGAACCCACAACTATCCACCTGAAACCCCCCAGCCCGGAGAACAACTCTCATCGGAGCCTTCGACGACCCTCGAGACGTCCGAAAAACCACCACCAACACTTAGCCAAAATTGAAGAAATATGAGCACAAAACAAACATTAAGGACACGAGTAAAGACAAGACACGGTCAAAGACCCACCATAATCTCATATCAGCAGTCCATGATCGAAGAACCGCCCCGCAAAGACAGCCCCAAATCGACCACAACCTCCGACTCGCCTCGAAGGACGCATTATTCGTCATCACCTCTCCCCACGTCATGACTACCCTAATAACGAGGAAAGACCATTCCCCATTGGTCCAACTCTCCCCACTTCATGATTACCCTAATAACGAGGAAAGACCATCCCCCCACTGGTCCAACTCATTCATTAGGGCAGAAAGCAACAAACACTATTGGTGCAGACTACTCATTAGTGCAGACCGGACTGCATGCATTGGGGCAGATTATCCCCAAAGACCATTGGCGCAGAAAACCCTCGCCCTCATTAGGCACCAGCGACGACGGCAAAGACCGACTACCATTGGCCGAAGACCCTTGGGCTTACACTATAAATAGCCCCCATTTTCAGCCAAAAGAGGAGGCCACTTTCACGATCCACAAGCTCATTCACTCCGCAAGAGAGAAGCAGTGGTCTCCATTGACATACACTCCACATTTACTTAGAATTTGTCACATTTTTCTAGCTCTAACCCGTGCACTCCATACGATCCCTTGTACTTTACTCAAAGTCCCTAATAAAAATATTGTGTCTCATTTCCTCAAGCTCGAGATTGGCATTCCGAACACAAATACTTGAGTAACAATATCTCCAAACATCCCGACTATACGAGCCTGAACTATATCACGAAGGGATACTGAAACTCTTCCGCATCATTCCCTATTTATAGGAAAATTCATTTGGCAAAGTTGAGTGTACGTAGCCGTGTGGAATTTATTCCACAACACTCAACTTCCACCAATCACCAACATGGAGTAGAAGACCAACTCCAATAGTTTTCACTAGATGTGATTTGGCCCAGTTGGTCCATTTTAATATGTAAAAACGGGTGTTGAAATTAGGGTTGTAAAATAACAGTTGTAAGCGTGTTTAAGCATATATGCAGGATACGTCAATTTGTGCTTAATTGATTTTTATTGTTTGAAAGGGTTGTTTGGATAAGAAGATAAGCAACCTATGGCTCTCTCTTATGCTAAAAAAAGGTTTCAGTCAGAAAAGAAGATATTTTGTAAATCAGACAACAAAAGTTGGAAGAGTCTAGTTACAAAACTAAGCCATGGATGAGCAAAAATAGTCAAAAAAAATATTATTTGATCAACATCTGTCTACTAGAAGTACAAGAAAAGTAGTATTTAGGGATCTTTTCACAAATAGTTTCGAGATAGTTGCTGTATCACAAAGTCGTTACTTTTTATGGTATTCGAACAACAAAAATGGTAAAAAGAAGAAAGCCTTTTAATTTCAACGACAAATGAAAGGAAGAATGTGATTGTAGAAAGCTGAGACTCTAGTGAATAAGTTCCCAACGAGGTAGGTAACTAACAATAACGACCATGTAAAAGTTAAATATATGTGATACTGATCCAACGCAAGTCACTATTGCCAAAAGTGTGGGATACATTTAATTATACATATATAAAAATAAAAGGTGTGGTTTGGACACATTGCAAGGAATTGGTATGCAGAAGACCATGATATTAAAAGTGTTGAATCTTGGTAGACTTGAGCATACACTTGTGTTTTAGGATTTGATCGGTTCCTTAGAAGTTATAGCAACTGTTTTCTTTTTTGATTTTATAATTCTCATTATTACGTACAGGCAATTGCACATAAGTGGGTTTTGTGTTATTTTATACTCAATTGCATAAACAAAATATTTTGGTCCTAAAATATTTTGTACGACTCGTCTGTCAATGGCATTTATTTCGTCGCTTCACTTCTAAATTTAATTCTGCTCCAACAAATGGATAAAAGACTTCAATGTACACAACTACTGATTTCGTCAAAATATTATCCAATAAGAAGCTGTAACTATGGAAATCTCTTGAGATTATACTACCCAAAGTCCAAACTTTTAAGGAACGAGTGATGTAATTTGATAGAACTTCAAGTCGTCTTAAATCATGAAGAAATTGACTATGAAATTGCCAATCATCTCGTGTTCCACTTTAAAGACGTGTATTATAAATTATAATCGTAACGTAGTTTCTTTAGCGAAGTCCCCGAGCATGCAAGTTTGCAGGTTTTTGTGTTTTAGACTCCAACTAAAAATGTTAGGGTGGTAGATTGATCGAGCTTTATTAATATAGTAAGGTACGTTAGGACGAGAAAAGGTAAGGATCTAATAATAAAAATCAAATTCAGCTCATATTTAAACTATTTTGGTGTAGAAGGTACAGAATGAATCTGCTCATATACAGGAGGAGAATGAAAAAACAGCACAACAGCTGATATATCATCCATAGCTATCCCTCTTTTCTTCCGGTTCCACGCATTTGCGGCACATGCAACGAGTCGTTTAGCAGATTTCTCTCGGTTTGGCGTTTCTGATATTATCTGCACGGCTTCTTCATTGGATATCACATCCCATACCTTCACATAGAACAATAAATTACTATCATAAACAATCAAAAATGTTTGTTAATACTAAAAAGCAATAAAAGTGGGATTCCATATGTATACACACACTCCCACAGATTTGGTCTAAAACACATACCCCGTCTGTTGCCAGCACGGCAAATTGGTCGTTAATCGATATATGTCTCTGAGTTACTTCTGGCACAGAAGTAAGTCCGAAATTCTTCACACAATAGTCCCCAAAAGCTCTAGACATTGCTAGTCCGGGAGAATCCTCATGTGGCAACCATACTCTATGAACCCCTGGCTCATCATCAAGGCAAAAAACTCGGCCATTGCACTGCATTATGCGTTCAGCTTCCTCTGCAGATATTGCAGACTAAATCTTAAACTAGGGAGCAGACGGCGCGACATAAAGATGAAGACAATTTTATGCGGGCATATAAAAAATATAAAAAGAGGAAGAGAGACGAACGGGGTAAATTGGGTTTGAAGTCCATAGTAAGTTGGACAGCTTCCAACTCGCCATTGTCGGAAGTGGTGGCCAACACAGCACGGGAGTCGCCAACATTTGCAATGAAAATAAGATCACCCTAGTAGAAGATCAAGAATGTTAATAAAACCAGTGCCAATAACCAGTAAAAAAACGAACGTTATTCAATTTGCACGCCATACTTAACAACTTTTCCCATCTTATTTTTTCAAAATTTTCAGGAGTCATAAGATTTCAATTGATAATGATATGCGATCCATCACTCTGAATGTAAACAAAGAATAGCAGTTTATAGTTTTCAAGGGTAATCGATATTATAACACATCGTCACTTGTTTAAGAGAAGCAACCAGCCTCATTCATTACAATAATAGTTAAGTTCTTGAGTACAAGATGAAAAGAATTCACCAACTATTTGCATGTAAAACTCCACGATCATGGAATTCACTACCCAAAATAAATTTCTGAAAAATCTAAGCTTATTAACACTAATCGAGTGCGTGAATGGTGGAGAAAATAGACTACAGATAAACATTCTCATAAGTCATAAGAATGGTCCCCTTTTAAATGATATTGAGCATATATTCTCAATACCCACCTTTCTCAAGGACCACCTTACACAAATAAAGGCATACACATGATTTATTATATTTCTCAAGTTGACTGTAACCTTTTTAAATTGCAGGATTATTAGTGAAATATAGAGAATACAAGTGGCAAACTATTTGTGGAAGCCTTGCAAGTAGATTCTGCATTGGAAACTCTAAACCCTTATTTCATAAAGTAAGAGAAGAAAAATTACTACCCTTAAAAATAATCATTCAAGTGCAAAACTCAGATGTATCCATGGTAAACTTTTAAATAGCAAATTATAAGTGATAGTAACAGTGATGTCTCATTACCTGCCTAACAATTGTTAGGGCAGTCGTTCCACTGTTATACGCATCGATTCTGCGATGTCGTTCCAGCTCCTGATCGACAGTAGCACAAGTCTTCAAATAAGAATTCTTCCATATATTGAACCTATGAAGCTTTTTCTCGGAATCCAAATCGAAATCGGGATCTCCTGAAGCCTCAGCAAGTTCCTCTTGCCAATCACAGAGAAGATTGGAAGGCATCGACTCCCTAACATTCTTTGCAACATAATGTCCCCATGGACCGTGTCCGTCAAATATCCCACAAAACATCATATCTTCTTGGCCACCAAATTCCTGAAACACCACACATTAACATGTGTAAATATTAGTATACACGAAAAGTAAATACAACAATCACCGCCTCCAAACATTAGAAGAAATCTGAATTGACAACGTAGTATACCTCCCAAACGATGCAGCAATCTTGGTTAACGCCTTTCTCGCCTCTCTTGGAGTAAATGGCAGCCAAATTCTTGGACCCTTCGACATTAACAACGCCCGATGTCCTCAATATCAAGTCATTTCTCTTTGCATCCTTTGCCATAGTTTCGACAGCTTCTCTACCATCGCAACCTCCACATCCGCTCCTCGAATTCTTCGACCTCTTGATTGAAAACGATCTCGCTAGTCCATTGAACATGGATGATAGATGCCCCATAACTGCACTTTAATTTTCTCCCACAGGCTTAAAATCTACACAAAAAAGCACAAGTCTTTGTTAGCCATAAGTAGTTGAGTTGAATCCAACTAAATACCAAACAAGTTTTGAAACAAGCACGGTTTTATACTGAATCTATAAATCGAAGAGGTACATTATTATCACATGAAGCTAACGTAGTATCCCATTAACCATTGGTGAAAAAGGTGCAAATCTGACTCAGAAAGGTGGGATTCAATTCATTAATATAATACAGGAAGAAGAAAAAAAATGAATCTGGAGTAAAATAAAGAAACTTTATTATCTATACGAAAAGTAGAGAATCTTCAAATTCTTATCGGCAATTCAAGTACTAACCTTGCTTAATCATTCAGAAAAATCCCACAAATAAATCAAACTAATAAAAATGATTTAATTTTTTTTAATAAAAATTAAAACTTTTCCCAACCCATCATACCAAATAATCACCAGAACAATTAAAAAAGTTTTTTTCTTAATAATCTTTCCATCAATTTCAAAGAATCATAATTTTATAAGCACAATTCACTTCTCACAAAGTATGATACAGAACAGAACAGGGTGCTAATAAAAAACAGAGCTTTAACACATGATATCCAATATAGGCAAAACCCACAACACAGAACAAAAACAGGAGCACAAAGTGAATAAAGGACCTTGATTTCTCAGGAGAAGAGTTAGTTGTTGGGGGGGGGGGGGGGGCAAGTGTTCAAGAGACCAGAAAGATGACGTCAGCCGTCGGGAAATGACGAGAGAGCGAGAGAGGGTATTGAAGAGAGAAAAGAAAGGGAAACATCAGAATCCATTTTGAGGTTGTTTTTCTTATATTGGACACAAAAGACAGGATGTATGTGTGTAATAATAACAACAGGAGAGATAATAATAATAATAATAATAATAATAATAATAATAATAATAATAATAATAATAATAATATTAATGATATGAGATTGATTATTAACTAATAACTGTTTTCTTGTACTGGTAGATTTTTTACGTATACTGTACTTCTCAAAGGTCAAGACGACGGTAAGCTAAAGTACTCAACCATATTTATGTTATCAATTACTATATAAAAAGAAAAATATTTTCCACGTCCTACCAAAATTATGTTTTCCATATTTATCACTTCCTTGTCTATTTAATTAAAGAGAAATAAGGTTAAAATCGTGTTATTTAATCCGTTTTCTTAACTTTGAAATTTATAATGGGAATCCCCACGATCTTATAATTTTTTTAATATAATTAACGTAATTAAATAAAGAATAAAAGAGACAAATTCGGTTAAATCAAATTCAAACTCAATTCTCCACCTCTTTCGGTTTTAATTTTCAAATTGATTGACTCTCTCTCTTTTAAAAATACTTTGTATTTATATCAATTAGTTTCAATTTCATAACGTCGCACGCGGGAACCAGAAGCTAGTTTAATAAATATGTCAAATCTTATTTTTTGCTATTTATTCTCATAACTTTTAAAATGAAAACTGTAATATCCAACTTTTGTAAACAATATGCAACTTCCTCTTGATGCACAATCACGATTTAATATTTCCGTACGTTAAACTGAACTCTAAGAGTGAGTTTGTATATTTTCAATGGATTGAAGATTATTACTTTTTCACAAAGGTTATGGAAGTAAATTGCAAAACACCAAGACGACTGAGATTTTGTTTTGCGGTTAAATACTTTTTGTCTTATTAATAATTACTCACTGGTAACAATTTATAAAATTGTAAGACATGATGGAAATGGAGTTATAGGTATTCATAATTTCATATATACTAATGGAAAATGATATAGACACAGTAAAATCCCTCAATACAAAGCAATATTTTATAGTTCTCTATTGTACCCTTCCCAAATTAATATAGATAGATCTTTCTTCCTTTTTTGTTGGGTATGAATAATTTAAAGATTCTTTAAATTAAACTTGATTAAGATATACTTCTTATTTTACGAGATGGAAAGCATATATTTTTTTTTTGTTAATAATATATAGGTAAGTGTTAACTTCTGGGTGTGATTTTTATACTTTTCAATTTGAGGAACGCCTTGCCCAAATAGCCAGTAAGAGAATCTTATCCACCATAAGAAAAGATAGTATTGTAGTAATCTCCTAGATTTACAGAATGATTTTACACTTATCTATTTTTCTCTCCCTTTCGATCTGCCCTTCTTCTTCCTTCTACGTGAGTATTTATAGTACTCTTGGGACTGCATGCCCCCTACTGGGTGGCAGATACTCCAACGTTAATATGCTAACTCAGCTACTAACGAAGTGAATACTCATCTCTTATGGTGCTGAAGTATCACAGGCAAAGATGACACCTGGTTGATTTGTAGCTGCTTCATGCTATGTATGATGACACATAGTCTTCGCCCAGCAGTTGTATCTGGTAGGATGACACCTGGTTCTCGTTCTAGAAGAGTTTCATCTTGTATGCACTTGGATGAACTTTTTCGCCTTCAGTTTAACTGCCCTAGAAATATCCTTCGTAATAATGCCATCAGGTGATTTTGCCAGTATCGTGCCATCGGGACATCTCCCCAATGATGCTATCGGGTAATACAGTTATTAGGGTGTCACCGAGATGTATCCCTAATGATGCCATCGAGTAGTACGGCTATTATTATGCCTTCGGGGTGTTTTCCTCCGAGGCTTATAAGATATATTCTTCGATATGCCGTTATGGGGGGTACCCCTCGGGGAGAGCATATTCAAAGCCTCCCGTTTATAAGATTGTTCACTAACTAAAGCATCGGCGATTATTAGGCATCGTAGAGTCATCCAAGACTGGTAGTGCCTTTAGCATCGGATGCTCTGTGAGTGTAGTAATCCGTATGTCATCGAAGACAAAGTTTGCGAAGAGGCAATTTTATCTTCCAACGATGAACGTTATACCTTTCCTCCGATAGGGAAGGTTTTACTTGCCTCTTGATAGTCATCGTTTCGCCCCTCGAGGGCTCCAAGTTCCGAGGGTCACTATTTTTTCTCCCTAGGTTTACAGTAAGTATAGAAATAACTTGATTAAAATACATCAGAAAATAAATCATACACTAATTATAAAATTGTGTAATAATTAATTAATTAGGTTTAATCTCTATAGTCCAAATACCCGTTTAGAATAGAAAATCACACAAAAAAAATAATGCAATAAGTTACGTTGTTTTTACTACAGTTACATTTTGTTTCAGTTCTCCAAAATATATTTAGATTTGCAAAGACTGTAAATTGGCTAAAATAATAATAAAAAAAATTATGAAACAACTGCACCTCCATTTTCACCCTGTGATTTATAAGTTAGAACATTAATTTTGCATTCCAAATAATAAGAAAATTATTATAAATTAGCGTAAATAAAATTATAAATTAAAAGTCTTTGTTGGTGAAAATGTTTACTTTAGAAATAACTATCCAGTAGTTTGATTTGTTTTAAGATCAATTAAAATTTAAAATATTAAATTTATACAGTAGGTTGGTTTATCTTAAGACAAATACAAACTTTAAAAATCATATATACAATAGTTACGTTTATGTTTCCAAGAATTAAATTAAAACTTAAAATATCAGGATAATTATTTTTTAATTTTAATTTGAAACATGAAAATTGAGGCAAAAAATAAAGTGTAGAAAAAACATATTCTAAAATGAAAATTAAAAGTTGAGTCAATATTACAGTTAGTTATGAAAAAACATATTCTAAAATTATATATTTAAAATTTTCTTTCTGAATATAGGTGAAAGGTTATAAATTTTAATTGCTTTGTTACGGAAAGAGATTTTAAATCATAATTTGATAGATTAGAAATTTAGAATACTACACTTTGTGGTTTACATAAAAAGCTGTAAAGAATTAAAAAGGAAACTGAATATCTAGTTAGATGATTGGGAAGGGTAATATAGTAAAGTAACAAGATTTTGATCAGGATTTAGAGATTTTACTCTGGATATATCAGCTTCCTATACTAATTGTGAATTTATTTAATAATTTTGACTACTTCTCAAACAATTGACTTAGTCATAGTCTAAAATATCCCTGTATAAGTTTTCTTTTTCTTCTAAAAATGCATAATGTTTTAGAACGACATCTTATTTTATAGATCAAATCATAAAATAATTCATTTTCTACAGTTCATAGCGTTGAATCGGACAATTTATAAAATGAGTGTTAGAAAACAATTCTTCCTGAGGGAAGCGCCACAAAATTGGTAAGTCAAATAAAGCTTTATTGTTTATTTTATTTCTAGCTGATCATGATGTGGGGTCCCTTTAAACAATAAAAAAAAATTGAATGATTTCTCCTAATAGTAGTATAAACAAAAAATGGATGCTGGTGGTACCACCAGCATCGAACTGATCGTAGTATAATACTCTTATTTCATAACTATTATTAACTACGGAAAAATAACTATATTTTGGTAGTAGGTAACACGTGGCATAGGCTAATTGGAGCCATTCAAATATAATATTTGACTGAAATTGTTTGATAAGAAATATTTTCCAGTCTCATTGAATGCATATATGCTAAATTTCACGGCACTCTAAAATGTTTCACTCGTACTCGTGTACAGTGTGGTATCGTATCAATACATTCATATGCACGTCGGACACAACAAATGGTGTAAAGTACTATTTAGGAATCTTCGACGTGTCTTATCCACGTGTTTGTAATCTTGCATCATAGATGATAAATAAATGTTTCACTAAATATTTAAGGTCTTCCTATTTCTGATATTCTTTGAACTTTGTTTTCTGATAATAATGATGTGAAGCAACAAAGACTAATAATGAATTTATGCTTTTGAAAGACCCGAGGTGGTATGCTCAAAAAAAAATAAAAAAATACACCCGAGGTGGTGACAAATATATAGAAGCCATTATTAACAAGACGGCCAGCCAATAAACCAAAATTTAACTAAAAGAAAGAAAAAATAAAACAAAGTCAAACCCCGTTAGAAATTAAGCACTTCGAAAGAGATCTATCAAAAAATAAAAAAGCACTTCGAAAGAGCATTATCAATATGTTACTTTTTTTAGTATATACTCCATATGACAGGCTATAGCTTTATGCAGTTCGTTATCTTCCTTTTTCTCCTTTTTAATGGATAACATAATCTAAGTAACATTATGAAACCTTGTTGACATGTATTTAGATCCTGGTGGTACCACACACATACATATATATACATACATATGTATATATATGTATGTGTGTGGTGGTACCACCCGAATCTAATTTTCGGACATTTATACAAAATCTAATGTTGGCCAAACAATAGTTTTAATTAAATTATAAGTGACTAATGTAACTTTAAACCTAGTCATGAATGTAGATAAATTTAAATACTTGTATTTTTTTGGATAAATTCTTTATTATTTTGTCATGGAATTTTTTATTGCGTCGAGACCTTTCACTTTGTCGTGAAGTGCTTGATCCACCTCAAGGCTATGATTCACCAAAACATTTTTCGTGTGTAAACTATGGTTTAGATTTGAAATTAATATTCTTCCTTAATTACGTACAAAAGTGATAATAATGATGCGTAAATCGCAAAGAGCCAAATTCTGACTTCTAAGCTCATCTCCAGAAAAAAAAATACATTCAAAACCATAAAATTATCATATTTATTTTTCGTGTTCGATCTATGAGCTTAGGCTACATCAGAAGCAACCCACCACACTATACAAAAATAAAATATTGTAACCATATAACTAATTATCATTATGAGGTGCGTTGATTTTCATTGATCTCGAGGATACACGAGCAAATAGATCGAAGTTGATCCATACTGTTAACAGGGTAAAAATCCACATGCTTAAGAGGTACTATGATTCGATTACTAAATTGCCGAATATATTATTATATAATTTGTACTCGCAAACCACAAGATACCCGTATCGTAGAGCGAGGACCCCGAGTCCCTCGGGAAGCAAGATCACCCCCTATCGGAGAACTCATCCCGGGAGCCTGTATCACCAAACACTACTTCACGAAGGCCGAGATAAGCCCCCGGAGATCAAGATAGACCCCTCGGAAAACATGCCCAACCTACGACCAGGACAGAAACACCTCTCGGAATGCACATCAGAAGAAGGCAACTTAACGGTGGATCACTATCGGAAACTACGGCAGCATCGAACGAACATTCCCTCCCCCTTATCCAGCGTTCCCGATAGGTACCACCCATCAGGGGGAAAGAAACCAAAGAGCCAGTTCCTCAGAGCACGATGAAGTTATCGGAAAGGATAAGTCATCCTCGTCAGCGCCCAGTCAGCAGATATACCCAACAGATCAAAACCTATCCCTTAAACACATGCGTATCAACACGTGTATCTACTAAACACATGCACGTTGGCACCTACCCCTAACAAACTTCTATAAAAAGCAGAAGCAGCAAATCACCAAAGAAAAAAAGGAGGCGCGCCCAATGGAACTCATGTTCTCTATAGAATTAAAAGCAAAGGCTCCAGGGGGAAGGAAAACTCTTTTCTTTCTAGAGGCTTCACAAGGGTCAACTCTTTCAACAGATAAAATCTACGCAATCAGTAAAATCGATACTCCAAATTAATCAACACCAAGAACAAGAACTACGAGTGGCTTGATTCCCAATCGGGGGATACGTAGGTACCTCGAAAAATATCCGAGTCCAGCCCCAAACCAATAAAAACCAACAATCCCCTCGGGTCGGGATTGGCGTTCCAACCCAATATAAATATCTTCCGTTAAATAGGGAATAACTCCAAACCCGTTAACAAAGTGGCGCCGTCTGTGGGAACGTCATCGAATCCTTGAGCAAGCCCGAAGGGATCGCAGCCAAGATCAAAACGGAAAGCAGGTGCAGCAGCCCTGGGGTAATACGCTCCGAAGATAAGTTTTTCTCTAAACTCGCACAATTGGATTCCAGTCTGAAATCTCCTTGAAAATCATAAGATTCTCTTATCGCTATATAAGTATATATGCGAGGTATGTAAGAGACTTGTGAAGGAAAGAGGAATAGCCCGATAGCCTTATAGAGGTTCTTAGTGAACGTTTTACCCGAAGAACTTTGTTCGTATCCCCTTCTCCGAAGGCTTTCAAAGTCTTTATAATTAGAGTCGCGAGGATGATCCTATCGGAGTGATTCTTTAAAAGTACATGAGAATATTCACTAAACTCTAAGCATCTATGCATACGTGAGAGTTTTTCCTCGGATGACCGAATTAAGTTTGAGTTGTCCAAACTATGTTATAGCCACGAGAGCGTGTGGGGGGATACCTCTATTTAGAGTGAATGTATCTTCAAAGTTTGCACTGCAAACGGGCACGCTATGCCAAGTAATTTGTTTGGCCAGTAAGAATGAACTTCATTTCTCAATCTTAATTTCGACAATTAAAGGAAAGGACTCAGGTATTCATAACGTGCTGAAAAGTTACGATGACTATCGACACGGAAAAAATAAGTTTCATTCCACTAGAAAACGAGTACAACTGTGCAGAAAGTAAATAACAAATAGTACAATAATAAAAGCCACTAAGGTGGGAGGGGTAGAGCACTCTTAGGAGAGGGAGTCGACCCGGTTGCGGGGGCTAGGGCCGGGACACCGGCAGAAGGGGAAGCCTTAGAGGGATCTGAAGGAACCCTCGTACCGGGAGGAGCACGAGTTGTTGGCAGAGGGACCACGGCAGTTACAGGAACCCGACTCGGGGCAGCAGAGGAAGGAGGAAGCTGAGTACTACTCTTAATGAAGAGGTCGTAGGCTTGTTCCAACGTAGGCTTCTCCATCTCCGTTATATTTATGACACACGGATCTAAGTTGGGAGCCACCTTCCTGCGCACTTGCCCGAAACATTGGAGATACCCCCACATTACGTGCCCGACCATATATCCTTGATTTTTGCGGACATATAATTCCTTGACCTGGAGAGTGGCCTCCTCCTGGGCTTGCTTCACTGCAGCAGATATCCTCTGTTGCACCTCCTCGGAGGAAATGCCTCCCGAAATCGGAGTTTTCGACAGCTCCTCGTTGAGAACATCCACTTGGCCGAGCGCTTGGTACAAGTCGCGCTCCAACTCCTTTTGTTTTGCCTCCAAAACAGTCTTCCCCTCTTCAAGGGAGGTAACCTTGTCTTTCAGAACTAGCTCCGAGGCCTCCATCTCCGATACGTAAGATTGGAGCCGCTTGTTTTCCTCCCTCAGCTTTCGGTCCTGCTGAGTGAGTTTAGCCCACGCTTCATTGTACTTCCCCATCCTCTCTCGGAGATCTTTATTCTCTTCCTCCGTCTTCTGAGACCTTTCCTCAGCTTCGACCGCCAGCTTTTGCAACTTCTCAACCTCGAGTAATAGAAGAGGAAGCATTTTAGGCGCCTAGAAAGCAAGATAGATGGATAAAGATCCCAACGGTGGGGCCTAAAGGAAGTAGATAAGTAGAGATCAGATCTTACCAGCGTGGCCATCCAATTTGTACAAGTCTGGACAAATTGCCATCCCCCTGATGATAGAGAGTTGGCAGCCGACAAGTACCGGGTAACTGTATCGAGAGCCCCTTTAGCTTCTTATGAGCTAGGCTCTCGTCCCGAGGCTGGAACATTTGAAGTCGAAGCTCCCCCTAATGGTATTCCCCCCGATATGGGTACTTGAGTGACCGCGGGACTGTCCGATTGGATGGCGGCAAAAGGACTCGGAGTGGGATGGCCCGAAAAAGAGGGAGTTGCGGCCAACAGTTCATCCAATAGAGCCATCGGATCATCTGAGGCTGAAGGGGCGTAAGGTCCTGAGAAAAGGGATCCCCCTTCAAAATTGAATAAATTAGTGCCCCCTGCGAATCAAAACTCCTTGAATAAAGCAAATTGTTCCCAAAAGGGGAAGCTAGATAGAGAAGTGCTTAAACTTAAGAAACTTACCCAATTCCAGAGCATCCTTCTGAGATACTCCTTTGTTCTCAGCAGGGAGGGCCTCTCCTTTGTCTGCCAGAGATAGAGTTTCTCATTAATATGTAAGCATCTCGGTATTGCTTGAGGCTAAGAAGAGAGAAAGTACCTTTGGGAGGGGTCGCCAGGAGAATCTCTATGGAATCCCCCGATACCTCCGCGGGGGAAGGTATATTGACAGCACCTGGGGGGGTAGGGGTAACCCCATATCCCTACATCCTCATCCTCTTCTTCTAGCGAGAAAGCTCTCGCGAGGACTGCACCTGCGGAAGTTACCACTGTCTCCGTTTCTTCCGGGGTATCGGATGTCCCACTAGAGGATCGGGATAGGGCGGTCGGAGTCGTTAAACGAGTTCTTACCGCTCGGTATCGCCCTCCACAGTCCCGGAGACCTCGCTTTCTTTCACCATCAACCCCTCTTCCCAAATCTCCAACTCCTTGTTACCACCCGAGCCACTGGCTCCTTCCACCATGTACGGTCATAAGACGTCCACTGCAGAACAGATAGAAGTTAGGTAAACCAGAAGAGATACCTATAGAGCAAAGAGTGTTAGTAATTTACCAAAAGCGTTGAAGTACTTCACGGGGATGGCCAGAGGAGTCTCGATTCTGTCTATCGGAGTAATATGTCTCAAGCCTGCAGTCCGATAGAGACGAGCGAAATCCTTCGACTCCACCAAAGGCTTCGCAGAAAACACAGGTGAAAACACCAGTGTATCATCCAACACTCTCTCGGGGAACATAGGCTCCCTCCAGGTGAGTGGCATGTCCCATTCCCCTTCGGCAGGGCAGATGTAGAAGAACTTGTTCTTCCACGTGCTGTGAGAGCTAACGTTGCCCTCGGAGATCCGATCGTCCTTGTCCAGGTGGGTGAAGCAGTAGAAAGGAGCCCCCCACGGGAACACCCTCAGCTCAAAAATCGAAAAGAACCTATCCCTAGTACACTCTATCCCCCTCACCAAGCACCAGAAGACGAATAGGGCAAGGGCCGTGAAAGAGTTGGGGGTAAGTTGACTAGGGCATATGTTGCAGTAGTTGAAAATTTCGCAATAGAGAGGCGGGAAGAAGGAGCGTAGTCCCGCCTTTACTTGGGAATAGTACACCGTCACGTGCTTCGGCGGTGGAGAATTACCTCTCTGATCTGCTAGCGGAACTGTCACCTCCACATTTCGGCATGAGGCCACCATGATCAGCGTATAACTTTCGAATCTCCTCCTCTGTAGCAGCGCTGGCAGTCGCTTCAACTTTTTGGGTAGCTCGAGGAGCGCCACCCTTGTCGGCACTTTTCCTTGACTTTTTTGTCCTCTTAGCACTGCTACTACCACCAGCACCACCCGTTACTGCCGCCGCACTTCTCTTTCGAGAGGACGGAATGACAGCCCCCGTCGCCCCACCGGTACCAGAAGCGGCGGACACCAAGTTAGTTGTGGATTGAGACGTCATTGGAGAGATTTGAGAGATTAGAAAGCTTTTTGCAGAAAGAGATAAGCAAGAGCATTTTTGCTTAAAATTGCAAGTGAGAATTGCAATTGGAGAAAGGTGGTTATAAACCCTAGGCCTGATAAAGGCATTAATTGCCCACTAACCCTATTTACACTCCACGATTGGAAATCGTACCTAGTGGGTTATGAACCGCCACGTCTCCTCGGTTACGGAGAGCATAACGGTTCGAATATTTTGGCACGCGCACCACGTCTGAAAGTGGCATTAAATCATCATTAACTGCATTTAAACCACAGTTAATTAAATGCGACGTCATTAATTATAATTAATTCCCCGATGTTAATCCCACGAGAGCACACTTTAGAGGCATCGGAAACATATCACTTCGGAGAAGGCAGCCACGGTACTCCACTCATCTCTTTAAAGGCAAGGTCGAAAACTCGAGAAACGTGTCAAACAGACATTAACGTCAATGACGAATGTTTACGGCACCCCAAAAGAATCCTACGCGTTCCTGATAACTATACGATACTTTACGAGGGTCGAAGCAGCCCCTACTATGCTTATAAGGACACTAAGATGTCCTGATACTACGTACGATACTCTAAAAGCTCGGAACCAATGCTTTCGGCGATACTAGTAACTGAAGGCTACGATGCCGGGACCATCGTGAGTTTTGACCTTTTGAGTTTCTAGTGCAGTCAGCTGCCCTAGAAACTGGGGGGGTTTGTTAACAGGGTAAAAATCCACGTGCTTAAGAGGTACTATGATTCGATTACTAAATTGCCGAATATATTATTATATAATTTGTACTCGCAAACCACAAGATACCCGTATCGTAAAGCGAGGACCCCGAGTCCCCTGGGAAGCAAGATCACCCCCTATCGGAGAACTCATCCCGAGAGCCTGTATCACCAAACACTACTTCACGAAGGCCGAGATAAGCCCCCGAAGATCAAGATAGACCCCTCGGAAAACATGCCCAACCTACGACCCGGACAGAAACACCTCTCAGAATGCACATCAGAAGAAGGCAACTTAACGGTGGATCACTATCGAAAACTACGACAGCATCAGACGAACATTCCCTCCCTCTTATCCAGCGTTCCTGATAGGTACCACCCATCAGGGGGAAGGAAACCAAAGAGCCAGTTCCTCAGAGCACGATGAAGCTATCGAAAAGGATAAGTCATCCTCGTCAGCGCCCAGTCAGCAGATATACCCAACAAATCAAAACCTATCCCTTAAACACATGCGTATCAACACGTGTATCTACTAAACACATGCACGTTGACACCTACCCCTAACAAACTTCTATAAAAAGCAGAAGCAGCAAATCACCAAAGAAAAAAAGGAGGCGCGCCCAAGGGAACTCATGTTCTCTATAGAATTAAAAGCAAAGGCTCCAGGGGGAAGGAAAACTTTTTTCTTTCTGGAGGCTTCACAAGGGTCAACTCTTTCAACAGATAAAATCTACGCAATCAGTAAAATCGATACTCCAAATTAATCAACACCAAGAACAAGAACTACGAGTGGCTTGATTCCCAATCGGGGGATACGTAGGCACCTCGGAAAATATCCGAGTCCAGCCCCAAACCAATAAAAACCAACAATCCCCTCGGATCGGGATTGGCGTTCCAACCCAATATAAATATCTTTCGTTAAATAGGGAATAACTCCAAACCCGTTAACACATACGCGGGTGTTCAATCTGTCTGGCATCTCAACTTATCTAGACCCGTTTGACCTATTGAATTGTTTGATTTATTGAGCAAGTGCGACCATGTTTAGTTATTTTTTATCTATTTCATCTTTCGACCTATTGAACAAGTTTGGCACGTTAACTTTTTTTGATATAGTTTACCATTTTCAACCTATAGGCTTGAATCCCACAACTAGCGACCTTTGATTTACGCATTAGAGTGCAAATATCTAGTCAAAACGAGTTTTATGTTATGAATTGTATCTCTACAGTAGAATGAATAGTGTCCACTTTGTCTCTATGATTTTATTTTTTATATAGTCTTCCAAAAAGTTTTATAGCAATGAAGATATTAATATTCCTATAAAATAGAAAACTGTCTAATATACATCATGGGCAGGGCATAACTTCCCCACACTCACATAGAAGTGGATCTCACGCGAGTCCCATGTGTGTAGGGTCCAACTCTCTGTAAGTGGGGAGAGTTGTGCCCCTTGATGTACACCAGAAATTTTCATAAATCAGTTCAACATTTTCACTTGTGGCACTCTTGTTTGTCTCAAATTTTTCATAAAGGATTCTCAAACTGGAGCTAATTCACGACTAATTAAAAATTTGAATGCTCTGGCGTCGAGTATTTAATCGGTCAGCTAAGATACTCTATATCAAATTAAGAAAAGAGATACACGTAATACAGTTGTGTGGTTGAAATGTAATTAGTTTGGAAATTACAGTTGGTGTTAAGTCAACCCCGTATGTCTAGGAGCAAACTTTTAACTAATTCAAGAATTTTCTACATCAGCATTTGCGTTTCGCAAAGATTTACTTATATTTATTATGTCGGCAAGCGGAAAATTCATCCATCAACTGCACCTCTGTTTATATTTATAATGTAATGTAGTAAATAGTAATGTACTATCATCACCTATCAAGAAGAAAAAAAAAATCACACAGTTACCACTTCGCGTCGGCCAATTTCATCAAAAAGTCAAATTTGCTCGCCATTCATTTGATCAGGAGATAACCCAAAAATTGATGAGATGTGATTATTAATATTATTATTATCGAGCAAAACAAAAATGATTTCACAACATCACAATCCAGTACAATTATAAGTTGATGGTCGGGTGCTTTGTGACTATTTTTATTTTTTGGTTTATTACCTCATAAGAAACAAAAACAAAATTTACTGGTGACGTTAACCTTTGAACCAAACAATTCATAGAAGAAAGAGTTAGTTTGACTCCATGTCTTCGTCAGGCTCGTCCTTTAATATATAAGTAATAAGAGGATTAATAGTTTATTAACTATAGACATTATTGATTACTATTATGCCAGCATTTTAATAGTTATATAGTAAGAGGTACACGTAAAAATATTTGGACCGAGGGTTTATGAATTTTCCTAAGGATTTTACAATATGACTATGGTTATGTGTGATATATGAAATTAGACAATTAGTATCATCTAGACTAATTGCATACGATTTTCTTAAGATTTTGGTCATTGAGTTTAACGACCTTAATCTTAGAGAGATTATGAATCCAACGAATTATTTGATTGAGCTGAAAAGTTCTTGTGGTTGGGCACATGGAAAAAGTAGTACAGCAATTGAGGACCATATGTTTAAAGATGATTGGAACTTAATTCCATTTTAATTACATTCAGTATCCGAGTATCGTGTCACAGGAATTACGACACGTGTGGCATCGGAACCATCAAAATATCAACATGCCTTGTGTCAATTATAGATCCGACAGATCAAAAGGAAAAGCCTGCTCCTTTCTCTCTGTTCTCTCTCCTCCGAGTAGAACTCCCTTTTTTAGGGTTTGGTTGCTTGTCAGCCGCCGCCTTCCTCCCATCCCTCCTTTTTTTCTTTCAATCTGTCAAATCATTACTCCATTTTCACCCCTAAATTCATCTCCTTCCACAGCCATCTCGAATTGCCCCCTCTATACGCACCAAGCTTTTCAGACCTACGAACCTGCGAAGAAACAGTCGCCATGGATCCGTTCTTCTCCAGCCGCCTCCCCAGGAAAGACGAAGACATTGTTGAAACTCTCATCCCCCACTCTGTCCCACGACCAAATCACACACCCCTCACCAATTCAGCCGTTGCTCAAGCAAGTAAAATGGCGTCTGTGGAGGGTTACCCCAGAACTGGATTTTAGGAAAATGGTGCCAATGTGCCTCCATATCTCTGATTTTGCTTTGAAGTTTGGTATCTCTCTTTTTGTTGTTCCGGTGATTGAACCAAACCAGAGATGGAGGATCTCCTCTTTCATGCTTTTATTCTGTTTCTTAATTATTTATGTTTCAGTTTTCTATCTTTCTTGCTTGATATTTCTGTTATGTACAAGAATGATGGGTTGCAGGAACAGCCTTTACTCTGCCTGCCTTTTGCTTTGGTTTTTCAAGTTCTCTTCAGAGGTCTTAATCGAAATTGAGACGATTGATTCATGTCTACGGAGCCACTTCTTCGTTTTAAGCCGGCGTTGTCAGCGGAAGCTACTAGAGTCGGTGATTCTCCAGAGGCTAATGGACTATATTTCCTATTCGTCAGGGAATAGCCCAAAAATTTGCTTACTTCTTCGGTATTGCAGATTGTCCTGTGTCTCGTGTTCTCGGATTCCCAATTGTTCTTTGTTCTTTGTTGAAGTGGGCCGGAGATGTTGTATCTTTAGTTTAGATTTCTGTTTTGACCCTTTGTTAGGGGATCATGATGTAACCGATCCCGTTTTTTGAATGCATAATTTCTAATTCATCAAAAAAAAAAAAAAAATTATAGATCCGACAGTCCCACGTATCAATTTTGGTGGTTAGAAATTATCATTTATAAAGAAGAAAGGCAGAAAGCTATTTTCAAAAATAAGGGACTGAAGACTGAACATTATACATGTGTTTATCGTTGCCTTTATCCACAGCCAACTACGATTCAGCACACCATTATTTAATTTTATATTTTTTTTCAAGAGAAATGCTTATCCGCAATATTATGGTTATGTTTAAAATTCAAATGCTATTTTATCATACTTAGTTCTTTCTTATCAAAATAAATAAAATAAATACATAGTTGTTGTGCCAGTCAAATGATGCTCAGGGCCCTCTTGTTTCTCAAAATAAGTAATTAGGTTATTTTTAATTTGCTTCACCAAGAATACTATTTATTCAATCGTTTCTAAGAAAGTTCTGAGAAGAATAGCAAATTATGATGCACTGACTGAAATTTGTCAAATCTCAACAACTATTATTTGTCTTTTTAGAAATTAATAGGAATTCCTTGGGAACTCATAGTATAGAACTAGTAAATAACTAGTGAAATTTATGAGATATTGAGATGTCAATATGGCAACTAGGTTACTACTACAACAGCGAGAACGATTATGTGACGATGGAAAAATACATATGCATAAGAAAATAGTTTTGATGTAAAAAAAAAAAAAAAAAACCTTTGCTAGAGTTGAGGGCCAAACTGAAATCAAAACCTCTTTCGCGAGATATTGGGTGTTTTCATTTTCATAAATAAAAACTTGAAAATCTATTATCGTAGTTTCATTATCTTTTTATATGGAAAAAGATAAGAAATCGAAGCTAAGGGACAACTACCTAAGCAAGTCTCTAGGAACGTGATCCAGGGAATTTTTTCATTACTGTAAAATGTTTGATTGAGTCACAAACAACTAGGGCACGTTTGGTTGCCCCAAATTTTAATCATAGAAACAATTAGTCTAGATATTGTTTGTTAGTTTTTTTATTTAATATCACATTTAGATCGTAACACTAGTAACCTGTAACTTTCATACCATTTCTTATCACATGTTTGGCTTGCAAGATATCTTGACTTACATGAAATTGAATTACACATTTATCTCCAATTTAAACATTGAGTTTAGGTAGAAGATAAATTTGGGGACAAATATGTCATTTGAAGAAGCAAATAAAGTGTGAGATAAATAATCCTAGGGGTTTGAGTGAGATTTCTTATCTTGCAAATAATGAATACCCCACTTATCATGGGTGTCCGCCGTTTTTCAGAGGGTCATCCAAACGCGAAATTAGCCAAAATTATTAATTTTATCGTGGCTCTTTGGGCAAACAAACGTGCCCCTGGTCTGTTCAAACACGCATGATCAGTATAATTAAAAATTAAAATCAGGTAAATACTGAAATTGTCAACTATGAGCGAACTTAACACCCACGCGATCACGAATAACCTCCAACCAGCGGCGACGGAATTCGTCCCGCCGGACGAATTTACGTTCACGACACGACAACAGAAAAGATCTCGGTCAGTGGTGAACGAAGGGGACACTACCATGCACGACACACCAATATCGAATTCAAGCCCTAATTGGGCACCACTATCATACGCCGTCGTTATCAAGGCGAAGGACAATCAGAAGGAGACGAGATTCGATGGAGCGCGCACCGCCAAAATCAGGAAACATCTGCTCATCCACGAACCCACAGAGAAATTCCCGATCAAGAAGGTAACGTTCTCGGATGAATTGGAGGAGATAATTAGGAATGAATGGAAGGATCGACTAATTATTCGGGTTATGGGAAGGTCGTGGTATTACGAGGCCCTCAAATCGAAGCTCGATCTCATGTGGACATTGCGCAACGATTTTGATCTCATGGATTTAGGGAATGGATGCTACTGTGTCAAAGGGCTCAATACGCAAAAAAGGAGATGATATTGACCGAAGGTCCGTGGCGCTTAGCGGGTAGTTTCATATCTATCCGGAAGTGGTTTTCGGATTTCAACGCGAAAACGGACAAAATCAAAAGCGCTATCACGTGGGTTAGACTTCTTGATATACCAATGGAGATGATGTCCGATGGCATAATTCACGGGTTAGCAAGTTGCATAGGCGACCGTATCAAAATTAACACTAATACGTTGAATGCATCGCGAGGTAAATTTGCACGTTTTTGTGTAGAGGTGAGTACGAGCAAACCCATCACTTTGGGCCTAGGAGTCAGGGAAAAAGTATATCAAGTGGTGTATGAAAACCTCCCCCCACTTTGCTATAAATGTGGAAAGGTCGGACATGTCGACTCGCAATGTGAGTCGGACTCACAACCAAATACACCAACACCGAGCAACGCTGATCCTATACCGCCACCTAGGAATGATAAGGCGGCTTGGCTTATTGAGAAGGTACGGAATAACGAGTACGGGGACTGGATGAAGGTCTCGAGGGGGAGGAAAAATAATGCAAAGGCTGTCGTGGTTTTGAATAGCGGCGTGGGAAAAACTGCTGCGAACCCAACAATTTTGGCAAGAAACAAAATTATGCAAGCCAATAAGCAAAGCACTGATTTGCATGAGCAAATGGGAAACATGCGAGTGGGGAAAAACTCCAGCGCTCGACGAGAAGATAGCACATTTCTTGATACAAGAGGAACGAGTGGGGTGAGGAAGGAAAATTTGGAAGGAAAGAGAATCTTACCAAACTCAATTATTGGCACAAGAAGGAAAGTAATGAGCAGGGGTGGGAAAGTGAATCCTAATAAAAGTCAAACTCCAAGAGGAAAGGAAGGAACTAAAAGTACTGATGGAGACCCCTTCATAAATAAAAACTCATTTGATATACTACAGGACTGTGAGAACTTGGAACCACATACACTCAGCAATAGAACACGGTTTACTAAGGAAAAAGGAACATATGGCAATAAATCCCGACGACATCCAAGTGAATTTTGTGAATGACACGGTAGTAGTGAACTGGATAATACCACCAGCACCCGAAACCTTAGTTCATCGTTTCAACGGATCTTCAATGATATTACGAACCACGGAGGACGAGAATCTGATCCGCATCCTCGATATTCCCTCGCCGATTTGGGAAGTGGAAACGTGAATGTATGTGATACCGAGAGAGGAGCAGCCGAATGTATGGTGGTAGAGAACTACAACGAGCATGTGGAATTTCGTCGCCAACAAGTGCTAACGCTGGAAATTCTTCGTCAACTGATTGCGATATGGATGGAGAATCCGCTTGATAACCCGGTCTTACCAACCCAAATACATAATCCATCAATGAAGATTATTTCATGGAATTGTAGAGGTGCGGGAGATGGACAATTTCGAAGGAATTTCAGAGAATTGGTAAGGAGTCATAGTCCTGCAGTGGTCTTCGTCATGGAGACGCGTGTATCCGAAGAGAATGCCTACGAGATCGCACCTCGCTTAGGATTCTAAAATTTTGTGATAGCCCCTACCCACGGAATGGAGGGAGGAATTTGGTTACTATGGAATGAGGAAGACATGCGCGTGGAAATTCTACAAGTGGAAGAACAAGGTATCCACATCAAAATTGGGGCGAACGTGCAAGAAAAGTGACGTTTGAGCGGGATTTATGCTCAACCAAGGAGGGAGGCGAAAGTTAGAATTTTTGAAAGTATGGCGAGACACGCATCAGCCGACAATACGCCATGGCTCGTAACGGGTGATTTTAACGAGATGGCATATGCACACGAGAAACGGGGAGGCGAACGACTTCTTTAGGCCGCCTAAAATTTTTTCAAAAGGCGATGGAGAAGTGTGAGCTAATAGATTTGGGATTTCATGGGCCGAATTATACGTGGACGAATAAACACGATAGTGGATGCAATATTATGGAAAGAATAGATCGATCCCTTGCGAATCAAAAATGGATCGACCGCTTCCCGGATAACGCAGTGATACACCTGCCCCGTACTCATTCGGATCATCATCCGATCCTCACTTTATGCGAGGGTCCTATACACGCGGGAGAAAACAAGCCTTTTAGATTTGAGGCGCCGTGGTTTCAACACCCGGATTGCAACGACATGTTGGCGGACTTGTGGGGAGAATTTTTAGAAATTGTAGAGGCTATCGAGAAAGTCCCAGAGATTATGCGTCCTTGGAACCGAGATGTATTCGGTAATATTTTTCATAGGAAAAAGAAGGTGTTGGCACGGATGGACGGGATACAAAAGGCACAAAGCATAAGATTCAACGGTTATCTTGCGAATCTTGAGGTTGAGCTCATTAAGGAATTCAATGAAATCCTTAAGCAAGAAGAGGTTCTATGGTTCCAAAAATCACGGTTTCAATAGATTAAGGAGGGGGAACGCAACACAAAGTTTTTCCATAAATCAACCTTGGCGATACGAAGAAGGAATAAAATCATAACCCTCAAGATTGATGGGATTTGGACTAAGGAGGAAAATACTTTGCGTGAGCATTCAAGGAGCTATTTTTCTAACCTTTTTTCAGCTGGGGCGCACGGAACAGGAGAGGGACAAGCTCGAAAACTCCCAATTACTATTTTTCAAATGACGCTCAGTGGGGAGGAGGCGTTAAATTTGACAACGGAAATAAATATGAAAGAGCTAAAACGTATAGTGGGGGAAACGCATCCTTTCAAGGCCCCGGGACCCGACGGACTCCAAGAAATATTTTATCAACAAGGCTGGGATTGGGTGTGCGATTCTTTGTTGGTATTTATGAGGAAGGCTTTTGAAGAAACGGAGTTTAGCCCCAAACTATGTGAGGCTTATTTGTGTCTTATTCCGAAGGTACAAAACCCCGAGCTCATATCACAATTTCGCCCAATTTCATTATGTAATGTTCTTTATAAATTCATTACAAAATGTGTTACCATGCGGTTGCGTGAGATAATGTCGAGGTTGATTTCACCGACCCAATCTAGCTTTATACGAGGCCGGAGCACACAAGACAATATCTTTGTCTTACAAGAAGTCCTTCACTCCATGCGCTCTAAGAAAAAAAATAAAACGGGGTGTATGATTATGAAGTTGGACTTAGAGAAGGCGTACGATAAAGTAAGTTGGGATTTTTTGGAAGACACGCTTAAGGCATTTCAATTCCCGGAAGCTCTAGTGCGATTGATTATGTTTTGTGTGCGCAACGCCTCGACAAGAATTTTATGGAATGGAGAACCTACGACGGCCTTTAAACATACTTGCGGCTTTCGGCAAGGAGATCCCTTATCTCCGTATCTCTTCGTGCTATGTGTCGAACGGCTTTCGTACCTTATTAATGAGGCGGTGGAAAAGAAAAAATGGCAGCCTATCATCCCTTGTCGCGGTGGACCGGAGCTGTCTCATACATTTTTCGCCGACGATCTAGTGCTAATGGGAAAAGCGAACATAAAAACAGCGAAGACAATAAAGAGGATATTAGACCTGTTTTGCCGAGCTTCGGGACTGAAATTAAGTCCCCAAAAGTCGAAAGTGCTGTTTACCAATCAAGGAGGCGCGCGACTAAAAAGGAAAATCAGCGAGGTACTCGGATTTGGCCAAACGACGGACTTGGGAAAGTATTTGGGTGTAAAATTAATTCATGGTCGTGTGACGCGCACAACTTTCTCGGATGTGTTTGATAGGGTAATGCGGAAACTTTTGAGTTGGAAGAATAAGATCTTAACACTTGTCGGCCGCGCAACTCTAGTTCAATCCGTCGCCACGGCGATGCCTATATACCATATGCAATCGACGTGGCTACCCGAAAATATATGTGATCAACTTGATGGGCTGAATCGGAGATTTCTTCGGTTGACAGATGTAACGAAAAGGAAAGTTCACCTCGTTGGGTGGAAAAAATTAACGAGGCCGAAAGATGAGGGATGGCTGGGCATCCGGGTAACGCGCACGAGCAACGAATCTTGTTGGCTAAATTGGCGTGGAAAATACTACCGAAAGAAAATACGTTGTGGATGGCGTTGGTCCAAGCAAAATATCTCAAAGGTAGAAGTTTGCTCCATTATTCGGCGCATAATGCGGGGAGTTCGACTTGGAAAGCAGTGGTACGCTGCGTTGGTTTAATGAGACCGTTTTTGCATTGGAAAATTGGGGACGGACGCTCGGTGTCGTTTTGGTATGATAATTGGCTGGGAAAGCAAAGATTATGCGACGAGGAGCTCACCGTCGATCTGGGGGAAGTAAATCTAACACTTAGAGACGTCTTGGAGGATGACGGCACTTGGCGATTAGATGAATTATCAACGGAAATTCCTGAAACAGTTAAACAGGCCATATTGAGCACCCGAATTAATCTCCAAGCCTGTGAGGATATCATTATGTGGGGCGAAACAGCAAGTGGAGACTTTACTTGCCAACCGGCTTACAGGGCTTTCCACAAATTGTATAGTGACGATTTGCCGCCGAACCGAGCACACAAATGGGTATGGAACTTGCCTTATAGCAGCAACATTCAGCACTTTTTACGACTGATTTCCCATGGTAAATTGGCAACGAATCAGCTACGAAAGGTAAGAAAATTCACGCATGACGCTGAATGCCAACGGTGCGCAGCGACGAGCGAAACAATATTGCACATACTCCGCTACTATCGAGCCGCAAAGAGCATATGGACAACACTGCTCCCGGAAGTGGAGCTACTATGGTTCGATAATCTTTCGGATGATGCTTGGTTGAAAGAGAACTTGAGAAGTAAAGAAAAGAGATGCAAAGCTTTGCCGAATTCGGAGTGGCACTGGACTTTCGCTGCTGCGATATGGTGGATATGGAAGGGGTGCAACAAGTTTATATTTAGAGGGAAGGAGGAAAACATAGCAGGCCAAATTTTTCGGGTTAAACAAATGAGTATCTTAATGAATGATTGCTACAGGAAAAGGAAAGGAACCGCAATATCATGGAAAAAATGGAGGAAACCTTTGAAAGGATGGACCAAGCTAAATGTCGATGGGAGTGTGCAAGGGGAAACGAATTCAGGAGCAGCTGCGGGGCTGTTGAGATCCGACACATGAGCTTGGCTAGGAGGATATTGCAAGAAGCTGACTTTACCATCTATTAACGAAGCAGAACTCGAAGCGCTCAAGATAGGACTCGCATTGGCATGGGAGCGACGCATCCAAAAGCTAGAGGTAGAGACCGACTCGCTCATGGTGTATAACATGGTTATGGGACCGAACATCGACACGGAATACACAGCGGAATTGGTTAAGGAGTGCAAGGAGCTTATTAGGAAGCCTTGGGAGATTAAAGTACGTTGGATCCCGCGTTCGGCGAATAATGTGGCCGATGGCATAGCAAAATTGAGTCTTGAGAATAGGAAAAGTGAGATATTTTTGGATATCCCCCCTCCCCCGATTGTTAAACTTATTAGTTTGGACCTCGCCTAAGGGGCGCGCTTTCTCGTTTACAAAAAAAAATATTAGAATCAGGTAAACTATATTGGTCCTCCTAATTTAATCTATGGTGCGAGATTATCAAATAATTGAGTCAAGAATAGCAATAGATTAATCATAAATTGATAATAAACAGTGAAATCCAAAAAAGTTAGGCCGGATATTTACTTAAATTAATTAGAGGTTGAAATGAAAAATTCTTCACATGGGTGGAGAAAAATGGAATTTTATTGGTTAATAACTTGTATGGTTGCCCATATCATTGTGGACCCAAAACACTCCACAACATAGATTCGGAGTCGGTAATTACGGGCTAACTAATCAAATCTCGTCAAACTAATTCATTGCTTTTGTACCACGCTGCACGCTAATAATTGTTTCATCCCACATCGAGAAAAATGTATCTACCTTTCTATTATTAGGAAAACAGTTGAAAAGACACCACTCGTCATCATCATGAATTTGAAAGTAACTTAATCTTAATTCTCTAATCATTTGTTTTTGTGGTCACCGTCGCTCTAATTTGTTCGGAACTTCAATTGATGATGGCACCACCACCGCCATCCAGACTTTAGAGAATATTTTAATTATAACCAGAATAAACCTTAAACAAGATGCCCTTCAATAATAGTGATAGGTCCCGTATCAAAATTGTTTTTGTAAACCCGACATGGAGGAAATTTAGGGTAATCGGGATATATGGCCATCGAGGGACAAGTAAAACATTTATCATCGGAGGATAAGTTGCTTCTTGGTAACTTTGTCTCCGATGGCGCACGGATTATCACACTCACAGAGCATCCGATGCTAAATGCACTACCAGTCTTGGATGACTCTACGATGCCTAATAATCGCCAATGCTTTAGCCAGTGGTCAATCCTAAGGAACATTGACATGATAAACATGTCCCTCCCCCCCCCCCCCGATGAGTGCATATTATAATAATACATCAGGGCATATATCCCAACGACTCGAGGGAGAGCCATTCCGATGGCACGATAATGACAAAATTACTCGATGGCACCATAATGGTCAGAGTAACCCGATGGCCAAAGCAATCAACCCGACGGCAAAGAAGTTCGTACGAAGGCAAACAAGAGCAGTGTTTCTAGAACAATAACCAAGTGTCACCCTTCGAGTTGCTTCTGCCATGCAAAGACCAGGTGTCATCAGCAAAGTCATGTATCAGCTCCAAATTAAACAGGTGTCATCATCAATATCATGTATCAGCATTGAAGAAATTAGGTGGCAATCTCACAGCAGTTGAATCAACACTTAAGTACCCTTATTCTGCCACCCAATTCACGGGGGATAATTCTCGGATGGCTATAAGTACTCCCACCTTATCACCAAAAAAGAGGAAAGGATGGGGATAGCGGATAAAAAAAAGATTATTCGGATAAGATTGACCGACTCTCACAGGGTTGTAACTTGATTACTAACTATTTGGGCAAGGCGTTCCTCGAATATTAATAGAATGACTCCGATGAGTTAACAAATGGCGCCGTCTGTGGGAACGCCATAGATTGTTGCCTTCGAGTTACGTCAGTAAGAGAGTCTCGGCACTTAAGATATTCCAGAACAGATGGACAAATCAGCCCACTCCGAACATCGGACGGAAAATCACAGTGAGAGTATATATCAAGAATCCGCAGAGGGTTCCCCTGGAAACCCCCCGCCACCTAATGCCGACTACATCAATATCCCGAGGACAGTATTTGAAGATCTAGTGGAAGCAGCTTTAAGAAGAGCTCAAGCTAATGAAAGACCCCCAGAACCACAACCTATACTACCCTACAGAGAAAGATATAGGGTGGAAGAGCAAGGATCAAGAATGATGCCAACTCCACAGCAAATACCACCACCACAACCAGGGTATCGTCAAGAAGGGTATCCAGAAGGGATACCTCCACCAGGTAATGGTTTCAAGGATAGAATGCCTCCCTATCGTCCCAACATGTTTCCTCATTTAAGCAATGAGCCAGCTCTTTGGGAAATGATGAATCATCTCCAACGAGAGATGCTCAGCATGAAAATGGCCATCACACCAGAAGATGAACCAGTATACCATGGATCTCCGTTTATACCGGATATTGCACAAGCTACAATTCCAGCCCACGTAAGAGCGGTTAACCTACCCATGTATTCAGGAGAGAAAGATGGCAAAGATCCTTAGGATCACATCAATCAATATATCGCAACGATGGATTTGCAGTCAGCCCCGGATTTTGCGTTGTGTCGACTCTTCCGAGCTACACTGACAGGAAGAGCACAATCGTGGTTCACACAGATATCACCGGGCACCATATCCAATTTCTCCCAACTGGCTAGTCTGTTCGTACGACAGTTCGCCTGTAATAGACGATATCCAAAGTCAGCAAGCCATTTATTTACCATAAAACAACAAAAAGACGAATCCTTGAGAGATTTCATGAAACGCTTCTCTGATGAAGTGTTGGATGTTCCTAATGTGGACCCGACCATGATAGCAGACATTCTTGCCCAGGGATTACGGTAGGGGAATTTCTTCCGATATCTGGTAGGAAATCGAGTAAAGGACATGAATGAATTAATGCAGAAAGCAAAAACTTATATCCTGATGCAAGAAGCGGAAAAGTCTAAGCTGAAAGCAGAAAGCGCCGATGCCAATGCAAGGCCAAAAGAAAAAGAGGAATCCAAAGGGCCCCCGCCTCGGAGAGACAATCCGGGAGTAGTGAAAAGGCATCTTCAACATGTACCACTACCAGCTTTGACAATCACTCAATCGAAAGTTTTAAACATGATGCGAGGAAATAAAGATTTCTTTTGGCCTATGCCAGTAAGACAACCATACAAGAAAAAAGACACATGTAAGTTCTGTAAATATCATAAGGCATATGGCCACACAACCGATGGTTGCAAGAACCTACGGAACGAAATTCATAGGTTGCTGGACTTGGGATATCTGAGAGATTACTTAAGCAATAACAGAGAGGATCAGTCTATGGATCGAAAGAAAGCCCGGAGTGAAGAAGGCGAGATTGCCGTTGAACCCCCTCGAGGAACGACGAACAAGATGAATTTAATCAACGATTACCACCTCCACCAGAAACGTATCGAGATAACCCCCCATCGGGGAGAACTATCAACATGATTGAAGGAGGAGATATATCCGTGTCCCCTGCTGGAAAAAAAGAAGAAATATTTCAAAGAGGCTAGAAAGGTGGGACAAGGACTATCAGTTTGCACAGTGCAAGGAGTAAGGTTACCAGCAATATCCTTCGGACCCGAAGATCTTCAGGGAATCGTATATCCTCATGAAGACTCACTGGTAATTACGGCAACCATAATGGGTATTGAGATACAACGAGTCCTCCTGGATACTGGAAGCTCAGTGGATGTGTTGTTTACCCCAACCTTCGGAGCAATGGGACTAAAAAGGATACATCTCGATCCCACGGAGATACCTTTGGTAGGCTTCTCAGGAGAAACCAGCCGAACTTTGGGTCCCGTTATACTTCTGATGGCTTGGGGTGAAGGAGCAATGAGGCGTACCGAGCATGTGAAGTTTTGGGTCGTAGAAGCATCCTCGCGAACGTATAACGCTATATGTGGAAGGCCATCTATTCACGCCTTCGAAGCCGTACCCTCTACTCTTCACCTCAAAGTGAAGTTCCCCACGATGTCGGGTATTGAAGAAATCCGAGGCAACCAAATCAAGGCTAGGGAATGTCGTATGAATGCCCTACCAACAAGTGTGGAAGAAGAACTTAGCCATCCAGGAAAGAAGCAGAAAATGGAGGAAATACGAGTCCAACCGGTGGAAGAATTAAAACTGGTAGAACTAGAAGAGGAAAATAAGAAAGTGAAAGTAGGAACATGAATGGATCTGACGATAGAAGAGGAAGTCGTTTCCATCCTAAAGGAATACATGCACCTCTTCGCATGGGAAGGAGGCCCACCTGGAAGAATCAGCCCGAGGATATGCCAACATCACCTCAATGTCAATCCCATCTTCAAACCCATCAGGCAAAAGAAAAGAAACATGGGCCCAGAAAGGAATGGGATTATCAAGTCGGAAATATTATGACTTCTCGGATTACAGCAAATAAGGGAAGTTATATACCCTGAATGGATGTCCAACGTCGTATTAGTACCTAAGTCGGGAGGACGATGGCGAATGTGCGTGGATTTTACTAATTTTAACGATGCCTGTCCAAAGGATTGTTACCCCTTGCCCAGCATCGACCAGTTGGTAGATTCAACGACAGGGTGCACGCTATTATCCACGATGGACGGTGACCAAGGGTACAATCAGATTCCGATGGCGGAAGAAGATCAAGAGAAAACCAGCTTCATTACTGATGTTGGCACGTATTGCTACATGGTCATGCCGTTTGGACTCAAGAACGCCGGTGCCACCTATCAAAGGTTAGTGAATCTGATGTTCTCAGATGTCATCGGAGATACGATGGAAGTTTACATGGATGATATGATTGTAAAAAGCAAGAGAGCAGAAGATCATCCGAGAGACTTACGACAAGCTCTAGCCATCATGGATAAATTTGGCATGAAAATAAATCCCAAGAAGTGCTCTTTCGGGACCAGAGGAGGAAAATTTCTAGGATATATGGTAACAGAAAAGGGAATAGAGGTCAACCCGGAAAAGGCCAAAGCCATCGTAGAGATGAAATCCCCCAGCACAATAAAAGAAGTGCAAAGGCTAACATGAAAGATGGCGTCACTCAGCCGATTCATATCACGGTCAGCAGAGAAGGGTCTACCATTCTTTAAAGTATTAAGGAATGTGAAAGAGTTTCGATGGACTCCAGATTGTGAAGAAGCCTTCGATAGCCTGAAGAATTATCTGGTGAGTCCTCCATTACTAGTCAAACCTGAGCCTGGAGATAAGTTGTTTGTATATTTGTCGGCTGGAGAAGAAGCTGTAAGTGCAGTGTTGGTGAAGAATGAAGGAGGTGATCATCGTCATGTGTATTATGTTAGTAAAACCCTGCAAAGCGCGGAGAAGAATTATGTGCAAACAGAGAAGTTGATATTAGCCCTTGTAGCGGCGGCTAGAAAATTGAGGTCATACTTCCTAACGTACCATGTGACGATACTCACCAAATATCCGTTAAGATCCATACTCAATCATCCAGAAACATCAGGACGAATGGTAAAATGGGCGATAGAATTAAGCGAGTATAGCTTGTCATACGCTCCACGACCAGCCATCAAAGCGCAAGTTCTGTCTGACTTTGTAGTAGAGATGAAGGAAATGCAAGATGAGAAGCTACCCGCACTATGGCATGTGTATGTAGACGGATCATCCGTTGGAACGCATGGAGGAGCAGGAATAGTCCTGAAGAATTACGAGGAAGAAGAAAATCTATGTTTTGCCGTCAGGATTAATTACCCCCTGTCTAACAATGAAGCAGAATACGAAGCCCTCCTGATCAGAATGAGAGTAGCCATGGAAGGGAACATCAGTCGAGTGGTGATCCACAGTGATTCACAACTAATAGTGCAACAAGCGATAGGAGAGTTCGAAGTGAAAGAGGAACGACTGAAAGCCTATGCCCAAACAGTTCGAAATAGGCAAAATCTATTTGAAGAGTTCCAGTTAAGGCAAATTCCTCGGCTGGAAAACCAAGAAGCAGATGCGTTATCCAAGATAGCAACTCAATCTGTAGCCGGAACACGACGAATTACTTTGTTGCACTATGACGTCAGAAAACCAAGAGCCTCAGGAGAACACCAACGCCATCGTGGCCCCAGTGATAGCAGGATGGATGTCAGATATTGTTGCTTATTTAGAGGATCCCACACAATATTACGATGACGACAAAGAGAGGAAAAGGATAGAGAGGAAGGCAGCGCGTTACTTCTTGCATAAAGGAGTGTTGTTTCGACGATGTTATTCTAATCCTCATACTCGATGTCTAAATGAGCAGGAGGCGTTAGGGGTAATAAAAGAAATGCACGAAGGAACATGTGGAAATCACTCGCAAGGTGCGAGCATGGCCAATCGTATCATAAGACAAGGGTACTATTGGCCCACGATGGTTCAAGATTGCCAAGAATACGCGCGCAAATGCCCAGCATGCCAAGCCCACACTTCACAGATCCATCAACCGGCGGCCCCGTGGGAACCAAGTCTACTAGCATGCCCCTTCGCCAAATGGGGGATAGACTTGGTCGAGCCCTTGATGCCTAATCCAAGGCAGAAGCGATACTTGATAGTTGCAGTAGATTATTTCACAAAGTGGGTAGAAGCAGAACCGATGGCCAGAATTACAGCTGGTGCTGTTATCAATTTCCTATGGCTAAATATACTATGCCGGTTCGGAATTCCTCTATACCTTGTAAGCGACAACGGACTCCAGTTTGAAGATAAAAAGGTAGAAGATTGGTGTAAGCACTGGGAAATTAAGTAGCGCTTTGCTTCTGTTGGATATCCCCAAGGTAACGGGCAAGTTGAGAGAACTAATCGGACCCTGCTGAAGAGCATTAAGGCTAGGTTGGACCACCACAAGGAACGATGGATAGAAGAAATTCCAGGTGTGTTGTGGGCATATCGCACGACCCCTAGCTCTGCCACTGGAGAAACACCATACAGCATGGCTTACGGTTGTGAAGCTATAATCCTGCCAGAAATCGTAACATAAAGTTGGAGAATCCGAGAGTATGAGGAGGTTAGTAACAGTTCTAATCTAGCCTTAGCTCTGGATTTGTTGGAAGAAAGGAGGCATCGAGCCTCAATCCGAATGGAAGGATATGAAGCTCGAATGGCCAGACACTACAACAGAAATGTCAAGTTTAGGACATTCCAAGTCGGAGATTTAGTTCTCAAGCGAGTGGGAGCATCAAAGAATGTTGCTAAATTGCAGCCCAAGTGGGAAGGACCATACAAGGTGAACAAAATCATTGGACCCGCTACTTATCAGCCAAGTACTCATGAAGGTATCGTACTTACCCGAACTTGGAATGCATTGAATCTAAGAAAATATTATGCTTAATATCTTGTAAATATTGAACTAATGTAAATAAAGGAGCCACACCGGTGTACATGTAAATAAAGTCGTGGTGGAATAAAGATGGCTTTTATTTATATACATGGAATTCGTACATAGTTAAAAACGCGATTCATTCCGATACAGCCGTCTAACCCGACTAACTTGCATACACACATATAACACGAGGTTGGACTCAGATAGAGTCCGAGGTGCCTACGTATCCCACGACCGGGGAATCAAACCGCTCGTAGTTCCGATTTATTTACACATCACGCACCCACACAAGTAATACATGAGAAAAGAAAATCATTCTGAGAAGGGGCGCTTTCCTTCTCGAATAATGCGACGACGTTGCTCTTGGGAAAGGTCAATGGGATCCATAACAGTTACTGTTGGGATTACTGTTCTTCGGAATGACGAGGAAGGAGCAATTGCGGATGAAGAGGTACTGATCTCTATATCAGGTAGAGTCAAGTTGGGGGAAAAACCCGGAAGTTCCCTAACAACATTTTGGCAAATATGATAGCCAATGAGGACCATTTCTCGCATTTCCTCCCTGAGTGTTTCCCTCATCAGAGAGATGCTTGAAGGTACTGTTGCAGCCTCAGAACGGGCAGCGGCTTCGTGGGAGTTCTCCAAGTTTATCAGCCTTAAAGCTGATGTAACCCTCTCATTAGATAGAGAAGAGACCAGGGCATCGAAAGCTTCGATTTGAGACAGAAGGATGGCTATTCGGCTTTCTAAATCTTGAGAATGTTCTCGTTCGAGGATCAAAAGATGGCTCAAGTGAAAAAAGGTATCTTGGGCTTCCTTCCATAAAGATCTCAACATTTCTTGGTCTGAATCATAATGAGCTTGCAGATTATCATTCTTATTATGAGCCATCGCTAAATCTCTCTCTAAGTCAGCTAGATGCCGGAAAAGAAAACCCAAGTTGCTGGATGAGTACTAATTCTGGAATCTGAGTGCGTCAGTGATCAAGAACACCTAACAAGAAAAAATAAAAGTAGTAAGTTAAGAGAAGGATGGCATTACAATCTAGAAATAAATGTATACGCTTCTTACCTCACAAAGGTCATGACAGAGTCTATCCTGGAGGAGGGATATTGGAGTAGAACCCAAAGCTTCGTAATCAGATTGATTTAATAGACCACTGAGAAAATTCTGATAGAAAGGAGCATCATGAGTAAGTATCGGAAAGTATGGATGAAAACTGTTGGTATCTTCAGGAACGCGGCTAGGGCCTTCACCAGATGGAGGGATCATTTGTAGAAGAGAAGAAATATTGTCTACAAGAGTTAAATTCTCAGGAGGAGCATTGTGGGAGGAAATATCACCATCAACCACGTTAACAGAAGGTGCATGCAAAACGCCTAGAGATAATGTTAAACCCACAGAGGGACGAAGGTCGGAACAATCTATAAGATGCGGGGAAGTGGTTCCATTAAACAAAGCATCGATAGTAGGTAGATTGGAAGTGCAAAGAGAATCCAAGCCATAGGTCATTACATAATCCTCAGGGCCCAAACGAGATCCGATGATTTCACAACTAGAAGAGGAAATGGAATCATCGGAATACTGAGGGAAAGTGTCTACAAGGCCAAAAAGGCTAGCAGAAAAAGGCCTGATAGCATATTGTTCCATCTCTGCACCTGAAGAACATAAGCATAAAGACTAAACCCCGAAACATAAAAATTACAGAAAAATGAATAGACTTACGGAAGGCGAGGTTTGAGTGCAGAGGCATCGGAGGAATATTCAATTGTTCCACTCCGTGTTGTAAACCAGCCATAGCTAAAGCAGACGAGTTCGCCAAAATAGAGCACACGTCGTAACTACCCGAGAACAGGCCGGTGGAAGTTAGATATGTCATCTCTCGTACTGCAACCTCAGGACGAGGGAGCACGTATCCCAAACCCCATTACAAAGGTACACCCCACACCTCCCCAGAAGAACCCCTCGGCTTAATAAAAAAATACCTCTTCTTCCAGTCCACTACAAACGCAAGGCGTCGGGGTACATTAAAACCTCTCTGCTGATCACGGTGAACTAAACTGAAAAAAGGAAGACCATTGGGACATGGACGTAGAATGAAGGCAGCACCGACCCGATAGGGCATTAGGGGTACATTCAAGAGGTTACAGCAAAGAATGAAACCCACCAAATGCCGAAGTGAGTTAGGAGTCAGTTGGCTGGGGTAAATTTGCCAATATTGAAATAACGATTGTATGAAAGGATGGAAAAACATGCGCAAGCCACATCGAATCTGCTCAGAGTATAGAGTTAAATAACCTAAGGGAAGCACGAAGGCCCTATGAAAAGGACGGGGAACGATGATATCGTATTCATCCGGGTTTAAACCGTATTCACGCAACATTTGAAAGATAGGTTCTTGCGATTCAACGCTTTGACATGAACCTACTCTACTGCCCCCAATCATAGCGTTAACATTCAAGGCAGAAGTGTTAAAGATAGAAAAATTATCGGGAGGGAGGTAGGATTCTCGACGAAGGAATATGAGACGCAGGGAATCCGCTACATTTGGGTCAGATCGAGATAAAGGTGCTCGATGCACAGCAGGAGAGTTTCGAAAAATTAGGGACAACCCGCCCACTGTGGGCCTAGCCCCCACATTTCCGTTCGAACGTTCACCTCGAGCATGCAGAGGGGAAGATCCCTCAGAAGACGATGATGGCCCATAGATGAAAGGAGGCATTGAAGCAAAGCGGGGAAATTACACTTACTACGGTAAAGTACAAAGCAAACTAAAGAACAGTAAAGTGACAAAAGTAAGATTCTTCAATCAGGAGGCAGAAGAACATGCTTTTAGTTGAAAAAGTTGGAAATGATGGGGAGACTATTTATAGAGGCACCTGAAGACAACAATGGGGTACGTGTCAAAATAAAGATGAGATCTAGATCCCTCAAAGTATATGCAAACAGGGATAAAGACACGTGAGGAGAATGTTAACAATAATGGCAAACATTCTCTGAAACCTGGCATGAAAAATAGTGCAGGAAGTGGCAAGAAAAGACAAACTTGCGGAATAAACAAAGAGAATGAGGGTAAAAAATATATTTAACAACTCAAATGTTGAGAAATAGTCATACAATCAGCTGATGAAATGACAAGCTTACTCAAAGTACAATTACAAGTTAAACGATAAAAGTAAAATAAACTGGGAGAATAGTCTAAAAGCGACGGTCCGATGGTCGAGATGAAGAACACGGGAAACCAGTAGAAGAAGCAGGAGAAGGAGCGTGGCCCAATAACTTCTGATAAGCATCGTGAGCTTCCTGTGACGAAGGTGGACGCATCATCAAGGCCTGAGGATTTAGTCTCCTTCAGTTCTCGGGATGGGAGAACACTCTATCTTCACGACATTGGTTTATGCAGCCAAGATACCCGAGTAAAAAGTTACCCAGTAGATGACTCTGATGCCTCTGTTGATACTTTTCCTTGCAATGCCTCTGAACCTCATCCTTTGTAAGAAGGATAGCCCCAGATAGCTTCTCTTCCAATATCTCAGGGGAGAGAAAACCCGAGGGAGGGGGAGCTGGCCTCTTCAATTCCTCCTTAAGCCGATTATATTGGTCCTGAAGAGTAGAAACTTCCTCCTTCAAGTTGCGCTCTAATTCCCCCCATGAACTTTTATCTGTCAAAAGCACAAAGAGCTCTTCCTTCAACTTCTTGCACTCGGACGCGCACTCGGATAGGGTGTTGGTCGTTTCATCCAACTTGGACTCTAACAGTCGTTCCCTCACCAGACTTTGAACATATGCCTCCCGAAGGCTCTTCACTTCATCTTCAGTTTTTTTCAAAGTTATGTTCTGAGTAGCTAGCCTCTCCATAGACGACTGCCCGATCGCTTGAGCAACATCCACCTCTCGCCAGATGGAGGGAATGATCTTGGGAACCTAGAAGGATATACAGGATAAGTTTAGAAATATGAAGTTAAAAGTCACGACGAAGAAAGATAACAGAAAAATTTACCATGGCGATCATCAACTCGGAGAAGAATTGAGCAGTGTGTTCATCATGATGGGTTGCCGCCGAAGTGGCATTCAAATATCGGCTAACGACCTCAAAAGCCGTACCCAAATCTGAACCACTAGGTCTTGTGCTAGACTCTGCTCCGACCCCCGTAGTATAGATGAAGAAAGGAGAGCCAGTCGAGGTAAAGCGACTGGAGAAGGGCATCCCTCGAAGTGAGGAAGGGCCGTCGCAGAAGTCCCGGCGGGAATCTCCGAAGGCACGTTCCATACATGTTTCTTCACCAAAGAAGGTAACAGTTCGTCCAATAACTCCACATTAATTGAGTGTGGATGAGCTGGAGGAGAAGGGTAGGAAGCGTTGTCCTCGGAAGCGCGACCTTCGGAGAAGAAGAGGTCATCAACTGATAAATCCTGATGACCCGAAGGCGGGTGCTGAACATCCGAAGGAAAAGCGCCTGTTCAAGAAAGGAAAAAAGTAAACCCACAGATCAAACACAGAAAAGTATAAGTCATCAATGAAAAAGAGAATTATGAGTTGTGAAAGAAAATTTAACCTGTTCGAGCATCCTCATCCTCACTTTCGATCAAGATAGCCTTCTCTTTCTCAGCTGCAGTATAGCAAAGAGAGTGAGCTATGTGTTACAAGGATAAGAAGAAAACACAAAATCTTTGTTGTATACCTGAAGAAGAAGGAATATTGGTAGAATCAGGTTCTCCCTGAGCAATACTGGCTTCTCGAGAGGGTTGTGAAGGTAATAAGGAATCTCCCGTGGGCTGCGAAAGAAGAATAGGGTCATCTTCCATAGCTCCCTCAAGCTGAGCAGAAGACGAGGGCAAGGAAGATAAGGCATCAAAAGTGGTGGGAACCTCGGGCATCTCCTGAACAACCGTCGTCTCAATAGCATCTTTCTGAAAGCTCTCGTCACCGATGCCTGGCTCGGCAGATTTCTGAGAATTAACCTCGTGAGATTCCTCGGAGTTGGAATTCTCATTTGATGCTCGAGAATCACTATCCGAAGGAGGCACAACCTTCTTGGATCCTTTACCCTTCACACGAGAAGTAGCAGGGCGAGGAATATCAGTTATGTCCTTCTCGTGCTCCTCCAAGTAAGACACTGCATAAGGAAAAGGTAAATGAGAAAGTGCCGAGTATAAATGAGAAATGTACAGATAGGAGGGTGGTCGTTTAACTCACCAAAAGTAGGCCGTGCATCATCGGAGAGGCAGATGAGTGTCTTCCCCGCGAGGGAAGCATCTAAAGGAGCCGTCATATTCAGCCCAGCAGTATCGTACCAGGGCAAATAATGGGCAGACTTCAACAAGGCAGAAGCATCGAGAGCCAAAGTAAAGGAAATAGAGGAATCTATTTTATATGAACGGGCCTCGGGTTGACGCCAAGAGTGGGGAAAATCCCACTGGCCCACAACAGGGTTGATAAAGATGAATTTATCTTTCCAGATGCTGTAAGACAAAGTAGTTCCTACGACTACTTTCTTCTCTGGGTCTCGATGAGCAAAGAAGTACAATGGGTGACCAGTAGAAGAAACATTAACAGTAAAAATGGAAAAAAATCTCCTCACAGTACACTCTACCTCCTCGATAGGCACCAAAAAACAAAGGAAGCAAGGATAGTAAAACTGTTGGGCGTTAACTGACTAGGGCAGACGTCGCATGTTTTAAACACCTCACAATAGAAGGGAGGGTAAAAGGATCGGAGACCCGCGCGTACCTGAACTAGATAAAGTGTAACATAGCCCTCGGGAGGAGCGTTTCCCCTATCGTCCTTTGAAGGAATTTTCCTAAGGATGTTCAGGGATGATACTCCGAAATCACAGAAGAAGTTGCCAAATTCTTCTTCGGTAACCGTGCTTATAACGTGCTCTACCTCTTTATAGCGACGATTACCCTTCGTCTTCACTAGGGCAGCAGAAGCGTCAGCGGCGACGGATGACTTCCTTGACCGTTTAGAAACCCGTGCCGGTTCGCGTTCCTTAGCAGCAGAAGCCTTGCCCTTCCTCTTACGGCGGTAAGTTTCAATATCAGAAGGATTATTCTCCGGTAGCATGGCCACCATGACGGCGGTGGCATCCTCCGCAACAGTCAGAGGGGCAGTCGGAGCAGAGACGTACTCCATTGGAGGCGCGAGCAGAGCACCAGAAATATCCACCATGGTGGTGGTTAAAGGGAGCGTGGCGGCGAGAATTTCAGTAGCCATGATAGAAGAAGAAAGGAGACGAAGAATTTAGGTTTTTCTGCTTGAAGGAGATAAGAAGCTTGAAAAGACGAAGAACAGTAAGAAGAGAAGAATAGAAGAGGGTCGCTTATAAAGGAATCTCATCTGATATAGTGGGGAATTAATGCACGCCCACATTAAAGAGCACGACTTCCCAAAAATAAAGATCGTTACAAACCCTTGGAATTCTTTGATTAATGCGGAATTAATCAACTCCCCACGTTCTCCGATGGCTATATTAACCTCCGATGATTACTTCACTATAAGTTCCTGCTGATTACCTATAATACACCAGGAACTGGGGGGACTGGTGTAAACCCGACATGGAGGAAATTTAGGGTAATCGGGATATATGGCCATCGAGGGACAAGTAAAACATTTATCATTGGAGGATAAGTTTCTTCTTGGTAACTTTGTCTCCGATGGCGCACGGATTACCACACTCACAGAGCATCCGATGCTAAAGGCACTACCAGTCTTGGATGACTCTACGATGCCTAATAATCGTCGATGCTTTAGCCAGTGGACAATCCTAAGGAACATTGACATGATAAACATGTTCTCCCCCCCCCCGAGGGGTGCATACTATAATAATACATCATGGCATATATCCCAACGACTCGAGGGAGAGCCATTCCGATGGCACGATAATGACAAAATTACTCGATGGCACCATAATGGTCAGAGTAACCCGATGGCCAAAGCAATCAACCCGACGACAAAGAAGTTCGTACGAAGGCAAACAAGAGAAGTGTTTCTAGAACAATAACCAAGTGTCACCCTTCGAGTTGCTTCTGCCATGCAAAGAACATGTCTCATCAGCAAAGTCATGTATCAACTCCAAATTAAACAAGTGTCATCATCAATATCATGTATCAGCATTGAAGAAATTAGGTGGCAATCTCACAACAGTTGAATCAGCACTTAAGCACCCTTATTCTGCCACCCAATTCACGGGGATAATTCTCGGATGGCTATAAGTACTCCCACCTTATCACCAAAAAAGAGAAAAAGGATGGGGATAGCGGATAAAAAAAAAGATTATTCGGATAAGATTGACCGACTCTCACAGGGTTGTAACTTGATTACTGACTATTTGGGCAAGGCGTTCCTCGAATATTAATAGAATGACTCCGATGAGTTAACAGTTTCCGTTTCGTATTTAATATTAATGCTTATATATAAGTTCAGCAAAAGATCATGGAGTCTAGTGTTTACAAAAAATTCTTCATAGAGCTGATCTAACTTTTGATCTAAATCGGAAACAGATTATGACGAATTTTAAAGTAATATTAAATTCACCCGATTAGAGGAATCACTTTTAGATTATATGTTTTAGTTTGGTCCATAACAAAGTATACTATTTACTTTTTCCTTGGTGTATCAAATAATGCCCATACATGTTTGTAAAACATTAACAGATACATTAAAACTATGCCACAGAACTTTCAGAATTTAGTTATAGTGATAAGTCGAGAAGAGTAGAAAAAACAAAAAAAGTCAAGGGATATATATTAATTAAGATGGTACTAATGACTTAATCGATGAGCCAACGAACAAAATGCCCAACAAAAATAAAGGATAAACAACTAAATCAATTCAGTTCGAGAATTGTTACAATGATGACATGTTTATGCAAGTGGAAAAAGAACTCGCAAACAAAGATAAACTGAACGCTAACCATTTCACACTAATTATGATACAATATCATAAATATTAATTCCAATAAAATCAATATACATCTCATTCATGTTTCAGTGCTAATTGAAAACTTCAGTTTCTACAAGTTGTTATGTAACAGATTAACAGCAGATTTGTTTGTGTGGATACAAAGTTCCCACGCGCACTTCCGCAATCATGAATTCGCATGGTTTATTATTTAGTCACTACTCACTTGTCACTAATAATTAGATAAGGCGTTTCGTTTTATAAAAGGTATACTTGTAAACTTTATGTTAATATGTTTTGTGGCGGACCTAGGCTTGGGCTTACATAGGCTCAAGCCCAGGTGAGTTTTCTTACAATTTAGTACATATTATTATTAGTCTTTATAGTTTGCACCACTAAAAATTATTTTTTGTTTTTTAGCCCATTATTTCTTCATTATAAGTCAAAAATACTATAATTTTCAGCCTAAAATAAATAAAATCCTTAGCCATATTCTTATTTGATTTATATCTTATTGATGAACTAAAAAAATATGTAAGATTTTAAAATAAATTAGGAGGATTAAAAACTAATGGAGACGACTCTAACAACTCTTTACCCGCCTCTCGCTGTAGCCCAGGTTAAAATAATTTTCTGGGTCCGCCCCTGGTTTTGACTAATGAATTATAAAAAGTATTTTAATGAAGCCTCATAAATCTTATATTTGGCTTCTAACTGATAAAAACTATTATATTCTGGCTTTAGAAAAAAAAGAAAAGAAAGACGCGCATTATTATTAGATAACAAGTGATATTTTGTATCCATTGCCTTAAAACATTGATAAGTTTTCTTTTTCCAAACTAGAACATCTACAACTATTAATTACTTTATTCCAAATGTCAAGACGCTCGTAAACTACCCATTAACATCAATAGTATGTGATGTAAGATAACTTTGTATAATATAGGTCCATTGATTCTATAAACAAAGTGAGATATCTCACATTATCTCACTTTATCTCGCGTTTCTTTTATACATTAATTTTTGGAATAAAAGTGAGATATGCCCGGATTTATGACTGAATATAAGATAAATAATTTCACCAATACCCCTAAGATATCTTAAATTTTGCCTTATTTTAATTGTTGTTTGAAATTCTCCATTAAACTTTCTATAAATTTATAAATTACTTCATTTTTCATTAGAAAATTAGATATAATGTTTATTAAAGCTCAAAATTAAAGTTTGAACAAAAATATTATATATTACGTTTATAAGATTCTTGTGGATGATAACTTTATAGTTTATTGATCAAATATATTAAAAAAACTTTTTTGATAGTTTATTTTTAGGTTATGAGTATTTAATCACATGTACGTATATATTAAATCTTTGCAGCATGCAACAAAAACTTCAGTTTAGTCCCTCTTATGTTTTTCTTCTTTAAAAGCGATTAAATTATGATAAAAATAAGTCAAAATTTTATGAAATTATTTGATTTGGTTTAATAACTATAAAAATTTCTATTGATTCGTAAAATTAAAATAGAAAGGAAAAAGATTCTAACTTCTTTTTCCTCTCTTACTCGATCCTATCGCCCTCATTCGAAAAATATATTTTATTGTTATAACTTATTTTTATATAATTTGTACAAAAAAAATTATTTTTATATAATTATTTTGGTAACATATAATAGTGAGAAAAATATGTTGGAAAATTATGACTTTTTCATAATTTTGATAATTTATTTGAGTAGGTTCCTCATTATAAAAGTGGAACTTCTCTAGCTTAATGAAATCTACGTTTCGTGTAGATGAATCTAGTATATTTAATTATTCAAAGCCAATGTGGGATGAATGAGAAATTAAATGAACAAGTAAGCTAGTTGAAAAAAGTTATCTTGAAAAAATGAAAGGAAATAGGTGGGAAAGTGAAAAGTCATCATGTCACATGGAAAGTTTGAGCTAAACTAGTACACCTAATAAGTTGCTTGTTTGTGATAGGGGTTTGGCCCCCAAGGGGTACCACAAGTCTTTGAAGGGGAGAAGACTTAGATGGGCTATGCTTCAATTCAAGCCCACACGCGCGCGCACGCGCGCCGCCACCGTCCGTCCGTCCGGACCGGACCCGGACCCGGACCCGGACCCGGGCCTGGGCCGGGGTCGGGGTCGGGGTCGTGGGCTGTGGGCCTGGGATTGAGCTTGAGCTTGGGCTTCCCTATCAATTACTTATCTTTTTAGACAAAGTTTAATTAAATAATTAATTAATTGTGTGAAAATTAATTAAGCAACAAATTAAATCAAATAATTAATTAAATCGTGATTAGGTGTAAGAATCTGGCCGATTCAGTGTGTATAGTGGCTGAAAATCTAGCGGAAAAGTCCAGTCAGCAAATAGTCACTTACGCACCCAGTCAGCAGAAACAATGTCACATTTCATTCGAATAGGTGTACAGTCAGTCGAGTGTGGTGCAGATTCTGGCGGAAAAGCTGTGACGTGGAAAGGACATGTCCGTCCAGTCACCCCCTAGGCCCAATTTCGAAATCTATAAAAAGGAGGCTCATCCTCTTAAAAAATCATTCAATCACAAACCTTCTTACTTTCTATCTATTTTGTTCCGAGAGTTCAAAACAATTTTTTAGTTCGCCATTTTTTAATATTCGAAGTGCTGCCATATTAAGAAGATAGTCGTTGCATCTTGGGAAGCGATTGCCGATCAAACCGTAAGCACCGAGCGGGGCAAATATCGTTTTAAAGAGAAAGAGTCCAACTATTGCCTCGACTTTAAACTTGGTTTGTTTTCTGTTTTACACCCGTTACGTTCGACAAAATATACATTATATTATGAATTAAAAACAACAATATGTTTCCTTTAAAAAAAAAAGGTTTAAGAAAATGGTTAGTTGAACGCTAATGACCCAAATCAAACTAAAAATTATTGAGGTAACCATTTATCCTAACACTTAATCTTATCAACCAAATAAGTGGTACATGATAGATATCACAAAAATCTTGACTTTTTATCTCATTTCTGATCTATACAATTTTTTGAGATAAAATTTATCGTTGAAACCAAACGGCTTCTATATGAAATTTATGGTCAAAGTAAGAAGTATTCAACAAGTACTTAGACAAGAATCGTGGGCTTAGCTCCAAATAACATACACTAAACTTATTTTTAGCTTTGGTATGCTTATGATATTTGATTATTAAATTTGTGAACTGCGTTGAATTATTTAGTATTTGATATTTGATTATTTTTAAGTGGCAGAAAAACACATGTAATTTTTAAGTGGCAAAAGAATCCTTTATTTGTAAAAAAAAAATAAAAAAAATCTTATTGGTCATTTCACATGTCCACCACCCCACTTGTTTGAATTTATTTTTTGACCCTCCTTTATTGAGTTAATAGCAAAGACTGCCCTTGTGTTATTTTAGTCAATTAAATTTTAAACTTTTTGGGAGTTTTGAAAACTTCTAGAGTTTTGTAAAGTTTTTGTGTAGTATTTAAACTATATGGAGTACGCGTGCAATTTTGCAACTTTCGTGCTAACTCTGTGACTATTATTAAGTTTTGTGGTGTTAACAACAATACAAACTACATTAGCACAAATTCGATAACAAGTTTTTATCAACTCACATATATTTGATTTATTGATACCGCACTTTTTCATATTATTTAGTTGAAAATTTCTCGCCGCTTACGTTTTTCCCCCTCCTTAACAACTTATGTTCTCTTTTATGCCCCTACAGCCGGAACCACTACATTTTCTATCAAGTCAAATCTAAAAGTTAGCTCCAAATAACATACACTAAACTTATTTTTAGCTTTGGTATGCTTATGATATTTGATTATTAAATTTGTGAACTGCGTTGAATTATTTAGTATTTGATATTTGATTATTTTTAAGTGGCAGAAAAACACATGTAATTTTTAAGTGGCAAAAGAATCCTTTATTTGTAAAAAAAAAATAAAAAAAATCTTATTGGTCATTTCACATGTCCATCACCCCACTTGTTTAAATTTATTTTTTGACCCTCCTTTATTGAGTTAATAGCAAAGACTGCCCTTGTGTTATTTTAGTCAATTAAATTTTAAACTTTTTGGGAGTTTTGAAAACTTCTAGAGTTTTGTAAAGTTTTTGTGTAGTATTTAAACTATATGGAGTACGCGTGCAATTTTGCAACTTTCGTGCTAACTCTGTGACTATTATTAAGTTTTGTGGTGTTAACAACAATACAAACTACATTAGCACAAATTCGATAACAAGTTTTTATCAACTCACATATATTTGATTTATTGATACCGCACTTTTTCATATTATTTAGTTGAAAATTTCTCGCCGCTTACGTTTTTCCCCCTCCTTAACAACTTTTGTTCTCTTTTATGCCCCTACAGCCGGAACCACTACATTTTCTATCAAGTCAAATCTAAAAGAGTAGTTTGGCTATACTCTTATAATCAAATAATAACATAAGGGGCATTTTTGTTAATAAAAATAGCGTATGCTTTTTTTCCCAATAAAAGTAAGACGGTTAACTTTGGTGCCTTGTGCAAATTAAACAATAACAAAAGAGGACTTTTGCTAATAAAATAACACTCGAACCGGACAATTCGGTTTTTGTTTATCGTTTTGCCACAACCAAGATTTAATCTCAGTAAATAATTTTATCTATCTAATATGATTTAATCAAAGTCTCGACGACGACGCTACTGTGCTATTAGCAATTGTCATACCGAGCTATTACATGGGTCCAAATCCAAAGGATTCACCATATTCTTTTAATGGTAGAATTCTTGAAGTGATGGGTCAGACCATTGAAGTTGCAGCTGGTAAAAAGTACTATTTTAAAGAAAACATGTACCCAAATATATTCCATATAATGATAGAAATTGAAAGCTGGTAAAAAGTACTATTTTAAAGAAAACATGTACCCAAATATATTCCATATAATAATGATAAAAATTGAAATTCATATACGTACACAAAACTTTAAGACCATATCCAAGCGATGTGGATAATATTTCTCAACACGCCCACTCACGTGTGACCCGACAATTATCTTCAGTGTCATCACGTGGATAAGTCGCGAAACCCAACAAATACGTCTTGGGTTGGCTCTGATACAATAATAGAAATTGAAGCCCATATTTCTTCATTTAAAAAGCTCTGTAGAAAATGAACTCTTCGTCATTAAAAATAATCCAAAATCATATCTAAGTGATGTAGGATAATATTTTTCTAATGTATATAACAGTATGCATACTGTATAGGTAAAAATCTTTGGAAACGTCTTTTTAGCCACAAAAACACTTATTGCAACAAACATATTTGAGTGGTCGGCGTCGGTGCAAACAGGAGTAGTAATAATTATGAATGGTGCGTGGCGGAATTTTACTCGCCTCTCCATCGAAAAGCCAAGATCAAGAGTCCCTATTGCCCACCAACAATCACATGTGGGGCGGTGCACAGGAAAATGACCCACTTCACTGCCTTGGTGGTTGGGTATATTGGTGCAGTGGAATTCGTAAAATATATAATTTTGATGTATAACATTAGGCGACGAAACAGTGAATATGTGACTGACCCACCCCTCATTACTTGTTGACCGGTCATCATCACCAAAATAATTTGATATTCTCACCATTGGTGGTCCCTACTTCTATTGGATTCTATGTTTTTTTATTAATCTTCGAAAGTACTGAGAACATAAAGATGTTTTATGGTCCCGTGACCTAAAAATTTGAAACCTGTGTAAGCCAGCTTAGTACCGCATTATTTGGTTTTTAGCTGTAGCCTTTCTATTGTAATTTTTTCTGAATAAAAGAAAAAACCACCAAACACGGGAGTTGTAATTAATCCAGATATGAAATATTATCAATTACATTAAAGCCATTGATGATGATAACGATCTTCATGTGTGTTTATACGACGGGTCGGATCCATGTGTGTTTATACGAGGGGTCGGAACAGATGTCCTCATTTCAGGAAAATAGAGGAAGACGGGACTCGAATTTGGCATTTACGAGGAGGGGAGGACGAGAGGAAAAATATTGGATTTTATGAAGAGATATAACGAGAAATTTTTATAGTGTGTTAGTAAATATTTTTCTTGTGTGGTTTTACAGAATGTGGCATTCCCTTTTTATAGACGAGGGAAGTTGCTCGAATTCACAATCCCTAACCAATGGAATAATGTCAGGTGTATGGGTAGGGAATATATTTTTTATTTTACACTGGATAGATTTCTCTCGTGGTGGTGGTATGCTGAGAGGGGATAAATGAGGATGAACTCGAGCGTGATGAGCATCCCTTGTCATCAGTGTATTTAGTCTTTACCTGATATGTGAGGATAAGCTTTCGAGATGACCCCGAGTTAATGATGGCGATGGGTGAGGGTCGTTCTTGGCGTCTTCGTAATATTGGTGATGGCTCGATATTCGTCGCTTTTTTGGAATACGTGGACGTTTGTTATGGTGGCGGTATCACCAGGAGTCCTCCAATTTCGCAAGTATGAAGATAATACGAGGGAAATTTACTGCTATTTACGCATTTATTTTGTCTTTTTGACCGTTGGAGTCGTGTTATTTATTTTATGCCCGTTTAGTGACCGTCGGGGTTTGATCCGCTTGCTCCACATGTCGTCCACTGAATATAGTTTTATCTGGGGTGGTTCCAACGGTAACATTGCATTGCCTATATAAAAGTGTTTGGGCTTCAAATTTTGGGGATAAATTAGTAGGCCAAAATATCTTCTTGCGATATGAAATCTTATCTTTCTCTTAGCCATTCTTTTCTGGCATCTTTCTAGCAGATTCTTTCCTTCTCCTTTCGCTTGCCCATTGCCTCGTCGTCCTGTGATGTTACGACTACTCCTCTTGTAGGGGAAGATGGGGTTATCTCCTCCCACTTGGCAGTCGTAGCTACGAATGTTAATGCCTCAAAATAAGGTTATGGCAGGCCTTCTACGAGGGAGAGGAAAGTAGTGAAAGAGGTGAAACCAAAGGATATCCATGTCGGGAACATCCCATTTGTTGTTATCGAGGTTTACGTGCTTTCTAGGTTGAAGAAGTTTGAAGTGGTTTCCAAGGTGGTGGAGATTCGAATTCCTCTCCCCGTTGAGCGAGCCGACAATCCTCCCAAGGATTTTGTTACTATTTACGCAGCCCAACTCCGAGCCTGATTGTAGGTACTAATGCATGATTTCTTTTGTGAGGTGTTCCAGGCTTGTGATATGTCTCCTAGCCAGGTTATTCCTAATGGGTACATTTTTTTGGCTTGTTTTGAGTTTGTATGCCTTATAAAGGGGGCAATATGATAGTGGAGCGTTTCATGGCAATTTACGGGGTAAGTGTTTCGCCTTTGTGTGTTCCTTTTTATTATTTACTCCTCGCAATCCCAAATTTCAATTTTTTTGTATTATACTTCTTCATCCTTTGGGGATTGGAAGACTCGTTACTTCTATGTGCGTCCGACTCATGTGGTTTGTGTAGGTTTCTGCGGTGTTAGGGGAGGTTTGGGTGCCACATGACAAGGTGTTCGAGCGGGTTGTCCTTTAGGAGGCTCGTGTGAAAGCTCTAGAACTCGAGACTGCACAACTTTTGGTTAAGGGGCTTTCGTTGAGGCAGCAGAGCAGTACGAGCGTGATTACACTCGAAAGGAAGAGTTAAGGGTGGAGGTCGTTTAGGCTTGTGCGGAGCGAGAGAGGCATTGTGAAGAACTCACTCAAATGGTAGAGAAAGTCGAGGCCAAGAAGCGAGAGGCTCTTGACAAAGTGGCGGAATTAGAGGTAGACGAACGAAGGTCACGATGGTTGAAAAATGACTTGGCAAAGGTGGCCGAGGGTGCTACCTCTCAAGTAGAAGAGTTGCGGGCAAAACTTGTAAGGTCCCGTACCGAATTTAATACTACCGTGGCTTGTTTGCAGGCGGAGCGAGAGGCGATGTGCCAAGAGTTTGAGCATAAAGTAGAGGAAGAGTTGTTTCAGAGAGATCAACATCTGGTCGAAAGTGTGAAGCACGTATGTGTAATGGCGCACGAGGATTACAAACGGTCTCCTATGAACTATGACTTTTTTTGCAAACACTTCTTGGGCTATGTTGCTTACATTTTCTTGGGGCTCCGTGAGAAAGGTAAGGAACTTGGGCTTTATAGGGCCAATGCAGATTTATCATTGCTTCATCCCAAGGGTTTCCTCTTGCCTGCTTTGCCAAATGCGGTTATGCCCTTGGTGGCTTCTCGTGGGAGTTGTTCTAGTCCTACTCCTCCTTATCAAATTGCGGGGGTGACAACTCTGGGCCTTTCCACAGCAATTGAGAGGTCATTTGAAATATTTTAGAGAGAGTTGTGACGGTTTTACTAAGGCTACTCGGACTACTTTGAATTCTGACGAGTTTGAGTCATTTCATATTCCTTAATAATTCCAGCTCTTGTTTTTAATTGTCTTTAAGTTGAGTCCGTTCTTATCACGTTTTAGAGTTAGAATTTATATTTCCTAAAGTTATTTTATGTTGGTTAATACTTAGGGAGATGGGTCAATAGATCATTCTAAAACTAGATTTCACCTATAAAAATTCAGATTGAAATAAAAATTATAAAGTCTCAGACTTTTCTTAAACTCTTATTCCTTAAGGCAACGAGTGGCTCTATGCTCTTTAATGAGTTTCTATTGAGTAGATTGTTTTCAAGTGTTCTCTTGTGTTTCCTCCTCACTTGTCCAATTTACTGGTCTCTCTCTCTCTCTCTCTCTCTCTCTCTCTCTCTCTCTCTCTCTCTCTCTCTCTCTCTCTCTCTCTCTCTCTCTCTCTCTCTCTCTCTCTCTCTCTCTCTCTCTCTCTCTCTCTCTCTTCGTGTAGTGTGTGCAATGAATCAAAGCATCCAAATATGTTAGATATTTTGTGTGCAATTCTAATGTGTTATAGTATCCCACATGGGAAAAAGACAACCAAATAAAATTGCTTATTAGTAAATGCCTACTTGAATGTTTAATTCATGTGTTGTACTTTTGGATAAGGCTTTGGGCTTTGCATTTAGCTCTTATTTAAAAGTCAAGATTGGGCACTTGGGGCAACTTGGGGTTTTGTTAGTTAATTCAGATTAGTGTCAATATTAGTTAATTAATTCGAATTAATATTATTTTTTGGATTACGAATTAATTAATTATATTATTTAAATATGAAAACGTAGTCGTTATTTAAACGAAAAGTTGCAACTTCTGTAGTGTTGGACTCGTTTGAATATTTTCCACCATTTTCAAAAAGTTGCATATGTTAGAAATGCTGTCTTTTGGTCTATAAAAGTAAGTGATTGATGGAAGAATTGATAATTCGATATTTCTGCACTTGTCTCAAAATCGAATTCTTAAGCCTTGTTTATCCTGCAGGCTGATTTCTTTCTTATAAAATATAGTGTAGGAAATATTGCCTTTAGGACAGAGATTATTCACGACTCAAGGCAAACACTTATAATTTTTTGTTTCTGTTGCAACATTTCTAACAATTTAAAGGCAATATATAGCAATGGAAACAGGCATGAATCCCACCACGAAATTCCAATTTCAAGAGAAAGAATCCAACAAACTCGATCGTTTCGATAGAACAAACTACACCAGATGGCAGGACCGCATGTCATGGCTTTTGCTGTCTCTGAATCTGTACCACCTGTTGAATCCGAAACTTGAAGCAGTTGCAGAACTCATTGCAGATGCTACTGATGAAGTCAAAAAGAAAGCAAAAACAAACAAGGGTTTACATTCTGAATTCCCTCACCAACATGTTGTATGATGTCTATCGCAATTACAAATGCCAAAAGAGGTATGGTCTGCCCTTGAATCAAATATAAACACATGAAAGAAGGTAAGGACAGATTTTTGGCATTGAAGTATTTCTAATTTAAATTTACTGAAAATATGCCAATTATGGTTCATGTTCGTGACTTGGGGATCCTAGTTTCACAATTGAGTGAGTTGCAGATTATGTGCCCGATGCCATCCAAGTGAGGGCAATATTATCCAAACTTCCACCCACTTGGCATGATTTCAGAAAGAAAGTACTTCATTCTTCTGAAAATTATACTATTGAAAAATTCAACACTCATTTGCAAATTGAAAGTGAGAATCGTGCAAGATATGGGTATTTTATGGGTTCTAAAGTGAACCATGTTTCTAAAAGTATTCCAGATACTGGTACTTCCTCTAGCATGGTTCAGGCTGTTCAAAACAACCTTGCACCACATAAAAAGAATTTCAAAAAATTGAATGTGAAGAAAAATCGTCACTGTTGTCACTGTGGTAAAAAGGGGCATTACATAAAAGCGTGAAAATTCAAGAACAATCAAGTGAATCCCAATGCAAATGACAATTTTGGTTGGGGTAACAACAACCGAGCAAACATGGTTGAGGCTGATGGACAAGAGTTTGTTGCTACGATAACAGAGTTGCATATGGTATCTGTTGCCGTATCTCCTGATTGGTGGCTTGATTCTGGTGCCACTGTTCATGTGTGCAACAATAAGAGTATGTTCAAAAACTACAACAAGTTGAGGGAGTTTGAAGAAGTTCTGATGGGAAACCATGCTACTGCAAAAGTTCTGGGGAAAGGGAATGTGAAGTTAAACTTCACATCTGGACAAAAACTTACCCTTGTCAACGTGATGCATGTTCCAGATTTGAGAAAGAATTTAGTTTCTGCTGATCTCTTATGTAAGAAAGGATTCAAGGTTGTACTAGAATCTGAGAATGTGATTGTAACTATGAACGGAGTGTTTATAGGTAAATGATACTCTGTTCATGGCATGTTCAAGTTATCTATTAATAAAACTTGTAATGTTGCTTATGTTGTTGATTTTCTTCTATTTTATGGCATGCTCGACTAGGACACTTAAATTATGGATATTTACGTTATATGTCTAAACATAATTATATTACTTTCAAAGATGAAATAGTTGATAAATGTGATATTTGTGTAGAATCCAAAATGACTAAGAAACCATTTTCTAAAGTTGAACGAAATTCTAAAATTTGGAAGTTGTGCATTCTGATATTTGCGAGTTAAACGGTCAATTAACAAAGGGTGGAAAACGTTATTTCATCACGTTTATTGACGATTATTCAAGGTACACATATGTGTACTTAATAAAAACCAAGGATGAAGCTTTTGATAAATTTAAGGAGTTTAAATCCGAAGTTGAAAATCAAAAGGATAAAAAGATCAAAGTGCTTCGTAGTGATAGATGAGGGAAATATTTTCCTTAATCCTTTTGATAGAGTAGGCTATGCACAAAATTCTAAAGCTTATAGATTATTGGATGTAGAATCCATTGTTATTGTCGAATCTATAAATGTAGAATTCTTTGAGAATAAATTCTTGCATGATTATGTGGAGCCTAAACCTTCGAAAATAATGAAACATCAAGTAGTGGTGTTAATGAAGAAATTAGTGAAAAAATGGTGCAATTAAACGAACCAAATGAACCAAGAAGGAGCCAACGGGCTCGAAAAGAAAAACACTTGAGTTCTGATTTTGTTTCACCAGATTCTATTGTCATCCTTAAGGAACCAAGTGAACCAGATGAACCAAGAAGGAGCCAAGTAGAAATGAAGTCTTTAAGGTTACACCTATGGTCATACATGTTGATAATGATCCTAAAACCTATATGGAAGCTATGGCTTCAAGGGACGCTTCTTTTTGGCAAGAAGCAGTCAATGATGAGATGGACTATATAATGTCCAATAATACATGGGTTTTAGTGGATCTACCACCTAGTTCAAAGGCAATTGGGTGTAAATGGGTGTTCAAGAAAAAATGCAAAACTGATGGCACTATTCGAACCTTTTAAGCAAGACTAGTAGCAAAAGGCTTCAAACAAAATGAAGGTATAGATTATTTTGATACATAGGCTCCATTGGCAAGAATAACATCAATTAGAGTACTATTTGCATTGCATCTATTTATAAGTTATATATACATCAAATGGATGTTAAGACGACTTTCTTGAATGGTGACTTAACTCAAGAATTGTACATGGAGCAACCTGAGAGATTTGTTCTTTCGAGAAATAAAAATAAGTTTGTAAATACATTAAGTCGTTATATGGCTTAAAATAAGCTACAAAACAATGGCATAAAAAGTTTGATTATGTGATCTTGGCTAATGGCTTCAAGCATAGCAATGCTGATAAATGCATCTATTGCAAAAAGACAAGTGAATATGGAGTGATCTTATGTCTCCATGTTGATGATATGCTGATTGTTAGTACTAACATGAAAGGCATTGAAGAGACCAAAAGTTCTCTAACTTCTGTCATTAAAATGAAAGACTTGGAAGAGGTAGATACTATTTTGGGAATTAAAGTTAGAAGACATGGAAGAGGCTATGCATTAAATCAAACTTGTTAACCCTAAAAAATAAATATAGGGATTAAATGAAGCGTTAACCCTAAAAAATAGGGATTAACCTAAGGACGGTACTACTGTCACTCCCGATGCCACGAAGTATCAGGAGGGCCTACTGAGTGCCGCAAACCCAAGGTGGTAAAGCGACACCCGCGAAGAGGCACCTAAGCATCTCTTGGAAAGTCACGATGAATAAAAATAAGATATCCACGCGGCATCGAAAAAAGAATATAATCACGATTGATCCGCAAGACTCTGATATCCATCGAGAGAGTCAAGATGGATCAAAACGAGGACCTCGAGTCACCCAAAATACGAGGACATCCCCTCACTGCACAAACCTAAGGCAACGATCTATCAGAACATATACCACGAAAAATAAAACACAAGGATAGCACCCTATCATAGCCACCCATCTATCGGAGCACATGTTACGAAGAACAAAACACAAGGACAACGCTCTATCGGAGCCGACCATCTATCAGAGTACTATCACGAAGACTAAAACACAATAATAGACCCCTATCGGTACTATAATGGTATCAGACGAATACCCAACTTCTTATATAAAGCTCTCCCAAGGAATCTAGCCCATCGGAGAAAAGGACACGAGAATCAGCTTATCGGAGCCTCCTGAAAGTCATCGAAAGGGATACAAATTCATCCCAGTCAGCGCCTAGTATATAAATAGCTTAAAGATAAGATACATTATCTTCCCATGTACATTTCGGCACCTGTACTTTAATTAAACATATGCACAATGACACTTGTCCCTAAATACCTCTATAAAAGAGGTATCCTTCTTATCAATTGAGGACAGGCTCAAAAACAGACACATAAACACATATAAACGAGTTAGACTCGAAAATAAGATTCAGTGAATAAAAAGAGGGATGTTTTCGTCATAAGCAAACTTCCGAACCTTCGGACAGGGCGTTCCAACCCTTATAATCTCGTTAATTTGGTTAAAATAACAAACATGTTAACAAAATGGCGCCGTCTGCGGGAACGCCATAAAATCTGTCCTTGAGCGTGTTCATCAAGTGTGTATATTATGGACAATTTATTTGATAGCGAGAGTCGCTGGACCCACCAAGAAGATTCGGAAATTACCCCCTCGGTCCATCGATCCGATGAAAGATATTTTATCGACGTCCCTCGGTCCGTCTTCGAGAGGCTTGTGGAGGCCACAACTCGAAGGACTCCACAGAGGTCTGAGAATCCCTGTAACATACCCTCTAAATATCCTTATCGAAGAAATCGCCCTTCGGAAGGAGGCGAACCCCATGTAGGATGGAGCCCTACCCCCGCCTCTTGGCACCGTGAACCCCAGCCAAAGGGAAGAAAGGCCATACCCCTCAGATTACCCTGTGAGTGGAGACAATACCCTATGGGGAATACACGACGGTCTACGCAAGGAGATGGGTGACATCAAGAAAACCATAGCCCCCAAGGAAGATCCGGCATTTAAGACCTCTCCATTTGTTCCTGAAATCTCCCTAGCGTCGATCTCTTCGGGGATGCGGCCCATCAACGTCCCCGTGTACACTGGGGATACCGATGGAAGAGATTCTCAAGATCACATCCACCAATACTTGGCCGGGATGGATCTGTCCTCTGCTCCCGACCACGCTCTATGCCGTGTGTTCCCTGTTACTCTCGGAGTACGGGCTCAAGCCTGGTTTACCCACCTCCCACCTAACTCCATAGTTAGCTTTGATCGATTAGCCCACCTATTCGTGCGACAGTTTGTCTGTAATCGGTGATACCCTAAATCCGCTCCGCACCTCTTCATGGTTAAGCAACAGAAGGACGAAACTTTGCAAGGATACATAAAACACTTCTCTGATGAAGCATTAGATGTCCCAACTGTTAGCCCGACTATCTTAGCCGACATACTGACTCAAGGGCTCCGAACATAAGAATTTTTCCGATACCTTATGGGAAACCATGTCATATACATGAATGAGCTTATGCAGAAGGCGGAAACTTACATCCTTATGGAGGAGGTAGAAAGCACGAAAAGACGTATGGAGAATGATGACAACAAACACCGCGAACGCGCCGAACGGGAGGCGAAAACCAAAGAGAATGGTAAAGAAGGGAAACCCTCCCAACGCAAGAACGATGATGGCGTGGTCAAGAAGTACCTTTGGCCCGTACCCTTGCCCTCGATGACTATCAATCCCGAAGAAGTGCTCAACCAAAGGACGAAGAACAAAGCACAAGGACAACGCCCTATCGGAGCCGACCATCTATCAAAGTACTATCACGAAGACTAAACACAAGAATAGACCCCTATCGGGACTATAATGTTATCAGACGAATACCCAACTTCCTATATAAAGCTCTCCCAAGGAATCTAGCCCATCGGAGAAAAGGACCCGAGAATCAGCTTATTGGAGCCTCCTGAAAGTCATAGGAAGGGATAAAAATTCATCCCAGTCAGCGCCGAGTAGATAAATAGCTTAAAGATAAGATACATGTTATCTTCCCATGTACATTTCGACACCTGTACTTTAATTAAACACATGCACAACAACACCTGTCCCAAAATACCTCTATAAAAGAGGTGTCATTCTTATCAATTGAGGACAGGCTCAAAAACAGACACATAAACACATATAAACGAGTTAGACTCGAAAATAAGATTTAGTGAATAAAAAGAGGGATGTTTTCGTCATAAACAAACTTCTGAACCTTCGGACAAGGGTTCCAACCCTTATAATCTCGTTAATTTGGTTAAAATAACAAACATGTTAACAAAATGGCGCCGTCTATGGGAACGCCATAAATTCTGTCCTTGAGCGTGTTCAACAAGTGTTGCATATTATGGACAATTTATTTGATAGCGAGAGTCGCTGGACCACCAAGAAGATTTAGAAATTACCCCTTCGGTCCATCGATCCGATGAAAGAGATTTTATCAACGTCCCTCGGTCCATCTTCGAGAGGCTTGTGGAGGCCACAACTTGGAGGACTCCACGGAGGTCTGAGAATCCCCATAACATACCCTCTAAATCTCCTTATCGGAGAAATTGCCCTTCGGAAGGAGGCGAACCACATGTAGGATGGAGCCCTACCCCCGCCTCTTGGCACCGTGAACCCCTGCGGTAACCACATATGTACTATAATTATGAAGAGGCCCCAAGAGCGGGCCAAAGGGAAGAAAATCCATACCCCTCGAATTACCCTGTGAGTGGAGACAAAACCCTATGGGGAATACACGACGATCTATGCAAGGAGATGGGTGACATCAAGAAAACCATGGCCCCCAAGGAATATCCGACATTTAAGACCTCTCCATTTGTTCCTGAAATCGCCCTAGCGTCGATCTCTTCGGGGATGCGGCCTATCAACGTCCCTGTGTACACTGGGGATACCGATGTAAGAGATCCTCAAGATCACATCCACCAATACTTTGTCAGGACGGACCTGTCCTCTGCTCCCGACCACACCCTATGCCATGTGTGCCCTGTTACTCTCGGAGGACGGGCTCAAGACTGGTTTACCCACCTCCCACCTAACTCCATAGTTAGCATTGACCGATTGGCCCACCTATTCATGCGACAGTTTGTCTGTAATCAGCGATACCCTAAATCCGCTACGCACCTCTTCACGGTTAAGCAACAGAAGGACGAACCTTTGCAAGGATACATAAAACATTTCTCCGATGAAGCTTTAGATGTCCCAAATGTTAGCCCGACTATCTTAGCCGACATACTGACTCAAGGGCTCCGAACATGAGACTTTTTTTGATACCTTATGGGAAACCATGTCACAATCATGAATGAGCTTATGCAGAAGGCGGAAACTTACATCCTTATGGAGGAGGCAGAAAGCACGAAGAGGCGTATGGAGAATGATGACAATAAACACCGCAAACGCGCCGAACGGAAGGCGAAAACCAAAGAGAAGGGTAAAGAAGGGAAACCCTTCCAACGTAAGAACGACGGTGGTGTGGTCAAGAAGTACCTTCGGCCCGTACCCTTACCCCCGATGACTATCAATCCCGAAGAAGTGCTCAATGTAATGAGAGGTAATAACGAATTACATTGGCCCTTACCAGCCAAATTTCCCTACATGGATAAGAACTCGGGGAAATACTGCAAGTACCATAAAACCTATGGACATACCACCGATGAGTGCACCACTTTGAAGAGGGAAGTGCTCTGCCTCTTAGAGGCGGGATACTTGAAGAATTACCTGAAGGAAAACAAGCACAAGGAACCTAGACCAATTGTATGGAAAAGGCCCTGAGAGGAGCAGGGAAGAGAAGAAGTGACCCCTAGTAGGCGGTCACGAGAGAAGACCGCGGAGCATCGGGGTTTACTTCCCCCCGGAATCTTACCAAGACAACACCCGATCAGAGCGAGTGATTAACATGATAGAAGGGGGAGACATCTTGATGACACCCAAAGGTGAGAAGAAGAAACTTCTAAAGGAAGCAAGGCGAGTGGAACAAGGACTCCCCGTGTGCTCCGTTCAAGGAGCAACGTTGCCTAACATCACCTTCGAACCCGAGGACTTAAAGGGTATAATCTACCCCCACGAGGACCCCTTGGTAATCGAAGCTACCATCCATGGATTTGGGATCCAACGAATCCTCATCGATACAGGCAGTTCCATAGACGTCCTGTTCCTACCTACTTACCTGGCCATGGGATTGAAGAAGGAACAACTAGAGGTGGCTGAAGTCCCCTAGTAGGCTTTTTAAGAGAAGCCTGTAATACCCTCAGAACCATAATCCTTCCGATGTCATAGGGAGAGGGGGCCCTCCGAAGAACAAAACCCACCAAATTCTGGGTGGTGGAGGCCTCATCAACGACGTACAATGCCATAGTCGGACGACCCTCCATTCGGACCTTCAAAGCAATTCCCTCCACCCTTCACATTAAGGTAAAATTCCCAACATGCTCAGGTATCGGAGAAGTCCGTGGGAGCCAAGCCAAAGCCAGGGAGTGCCGCATGAACGCGATCCCTCCGGAAGAGGACGAACCAGCCTTCGGCAATAGCAAAAGGCGTAAGATCAAAGAAGTAAGGGTTCAACTCGTGGAAGAGCTAAAGATGGTAGAACTCATAGAAGGAGAACCTGAGATGGTAGAACTCATAGAAGGAGAACCCGAGAACCCGAGCTAAAGATGGGCACGTACATGGAGCCTCAATTGGAAGCCCAGTTAACTTCCGTCCTAAAGAAATTTCACCATCTTTTCGCATGGGAAGGAGGACCGCCTGGGCGAATCAGCAACAAGGTATGCCAACATTTTCTTAACGTGAAGCCTCGGACTAAACCAGTCCAACAAAACAAGAGAAAGATGGGACCTGAGCGCAACAAGATTATTCGGTCGGAGATAACAACGACTCCTTGGCCTAAAATAAATGAGAGAAGTCATATAACCCGAATGGCTGGATAATGTAGTCCTAGTCCCCAAACATGGAGGAAAATGGTGGATGTGTGTGGACTTTACAAATCTCCATGAAGCTTGTCCGAAGGATTGCTATCCCTTACCCAGCATAGACCAACTGGTCGACTCCACCGCCGGCTGCGCGCTCTTGTCAACCCTAGATGGAGATCAGGGATACAACTAAATCCCGATGGCAGTGGTCGACCAGGACAAAACTAGCTTTATCACCGACGCAGATACCTTTTGCTATTTAGTAATGCCCTTTGAACTGAAGAATGCCATAGCTACTCACCAAAGATTGGTAAGCCTCATGTTTTCCGGACTCATCGAAAAATCGGTAGAAGTCTATGTGGAAGACACGGTCGTCAAAAGCCATACATCGGAAGATCACCCTAAAGATCTGCGAAAGGCGCTAGTCATCATGGACAACTTTCGGATGAAGGTTAATCCAAGGAAGTGCTCTTTTGGCATCCGAGGAGGAAGATTCCTAGGTTTCATGGTCACAGAAGGGAATAGAAGTTAACCCCGAAAAGGCAGAAGCCATCGTAGGGTTACCCAATCCGAAGACGGTAAAAGATGTCTAGAAGTTGGCCGGCCGAATGGCCTCCTTGAGCCAGTTTGTTTCTAAATCGACAGAAAAGGGACTCCCCATTTTTCAAGATACTCCAAAACATCAAGGAATTCCAGCGGAAAGCACAGTATGAAGAAGCCCTTAGAGAGCTAAAAAGTTACATGGTAAAACCGCCCTTGCTGGTAAAACCGTTACCCCAAAGGGAGCTCTTCGTCTACTTGTCAATCGGAGAGGAGGCCGTCAGCGCCGTATTGGTCAAAGAAAAAGACAAGGAGCATCACCCAGTATACTATGTGAAAGTGCAGGTTTTCTGGAATCAATGTTAGACGGTGCAATGTTAGACGATGTTGGGTTAACATTGGATAACATTGAAAGCCGAGAGCTTTTGTGAAAACTGTTCTTTAGTTGCCAAAATTAAGTTTTGCCTTTATTCACTTATTAATCAAGTTCCACGGTTTTAGTTGTTTATGTTTATGTCCAGGAAAGTATCTTAAACATAAGGAAGAGCTTTGGAAGATTCCTTACTTGAAGTTTCCATAATTCAAGCTAAGTTGAATAGTCAACTCACACGGTTTCAAAAGATGGAAACAATATTGGATTCTCTGCAACTGTGATTCTTTCCAAGATTCTGCGAATTGAAGAAGATGTGTTGCCTTGTTAAATCAGTAACAATGGAAACACGATTCCCTGGAAAGATATGAAGTTCACAAAGAAGGCAATATTCAACAAGGAAACAACAAGAGTTACCAAAACTGTGAACAACACATCTTGGCGTTCAAGACTCAAGAAATCTATAAAGATGTGAAGTTCATCAAGATGAAGACAAGACAATCGTGCCAATAATCCAAGGGATTAATTATTCTTTGTATTGTCTTCATTTTGTTTTGCGAAGTTTTTGTATCAACTGCTTAAGTCTAGTCCATAGAAGTTAAGTAGTTCTTACTTGTCTGCTTCGTTGAGTCCGATCAACAAAGAGCGTGAGTGAATTGTTGTGAGGAACGTTTTTGATAAAACCTTTATGGTTATTTCGCCTAAGGCTCGGAAGTTTTTAATTATATTGAAAACTTCTTAAAATTATATCTTCTTGTGTTCTTACTTCCGCTGCACATTATTATTATCAAGAAGATCAAAATAGAGTTAAGGCAATTCCAGCTTAACTCTCAATAAGTGTTGTGTCAATCCACGGTCCTACATTCTCAATTGGTATCAGAGCCAAACACCGACTACACTGGTGGTTTGGAGGTGATACAACACCATGGACAATGTCAATCCTAATACCAACAGGATACCAGTTTTGGATGGCTCCAATTATGCATATTGGAAGATCAGGATGAGGTCTCACATCAAAGCTATTGATATTCGAGCCTGGCAATCCGTGATCAATGGATACTCTCTTCCAACATTACCAAGAGATGGTGAAGGTGATCTAGTTCCAAAACCAGAAGCAGACTGGACATCAGCAGAGGTAAGTCTCTATAACTCTAATGAAAAAGCTCTTAATGCTATCTTTAGTTGGGTTAATCATCACATGTTCAAGTTAATCCAGAACTGTACAAAAGCCAAACATGCTTGGGATATACTTGAATTACATTGTGAAGGAGATTCTGCTGTTAAAGATTCTAAATACAGACAACTGCTTTTGCAATTTGAAAAACTTGAGATGGGAGAAGATGAGAGTGTTGACAGTTATTTTGAGAAAATTCTTGATATTGCTAACCAATGTGAAAATCTAGGTTTTGCTATGACTAATCAAGAAATGGTTTACAAAGCTATGAGAACACTGTCATCTAAATTTGCTCTCAAGAAAATTGCAATGAGTGAATCTAGAAACCTTGCTAATCTACAGTTTCAAGTCTTGATGAATACTCTTAGAGAATTTGAGATGGAGCTTGCCTCACAACCTAGCAAACATAGGGTTGTTGCTTTAAGAGGTTCAAATCTTGACAATGAAAGTGATGATGATTTTGAAATAATTTCTTCAAACTGCTTTGGATCTCAGATTGACTGGACACCAGAAGACTCCCTGAACTGCTTTGGATCTCAATGTTACCCCAACATTCAGGATCCAACATCAGAACAGGAGACCTTCTTTGCAGATTGGGATGAATTTGATAATGATTCTGAACCTTATCTTGTGTCCTACTTTGATGAAGCTAACTTTGATTGTTTTCATGGTACAGTGGATCTAGATGAAGAATACTTCTTTGAAGGTGAAATGTCCCATGAGGAAATCATTGAAGACCTGAAGTCTATCTACCACAAACTGCTGCTTGAGAATCACAAACTCATCAAGAGCAACAAAAGCTTGAAGGAAGAGATTGAATGCATGAAGGAGATGCTGAAGCTGTATGAGAAAGACCTTGACAAAACTGAGGCTGAGCTGAAAGAGGTAAAGGTAAAATTAGATAAAGCTGAACAAACCATTAACAAATGGAACTCCTCTACATCTATACTGGATGAAGTGCTGAGTATGGGAAATCAAGGTAAAAATGGTTTGGGCTATGTTGAGAAACCTTCCTCTGAAGATGTTAATTCTGTCTACTTGAATGCTGGTTTCATCAAGGATAGCAATAACTTGAGTTGTGAAATCTCTTCCCACACTGTGAAAAGGCCTACTTTTATCTGTCAATATTGTTTTCAACCTGGTCACATTAAGCCTTATTGTAAAAAATATAAAATTGTGATTGAGAAGAAAACAATAATTAATAGTTGTACCAATGTTAGGAAAACCTCTAATCTGAATGTTATCCCAACATTAGGTAACAAATCTGAAGGACATAAAAGTAGAATCTGGAGTGAGAAGATAAAAACTCCTAAGGTTAAAATTGTTTGCAATGTTGTCTTTTCTGCTGTTTACTCTAACCTTGCAGGTAAGTGGTATTTTGACAGTGGATGCTCAAGGCACATGACTGGAAACATTGACAACCTGAAAAATGTAATCCCTTTGACTGTTGGAACAGTTACCTATGGAGGAGGCACCAAAGGGAAAATCATTGGAAAATGAGTACTGGATGTTGAAGGATTTCCACCACTCAAGGATGTGTTGTTGGTTGAAGGATTGAAAGCAAATTTAATTAGCATAAGTCAACTTTGTGATGACAATCTGCTAGTTACTTTTGATAAAAGTTCATGTGAAGTGTTTAATAGTGACAATGTCTATGTCATGACAGGTACAAGATCAAAGGATAACTGCTATCTTGCTCAAGATGAAGCAGAATGCTACCATGCCAAGGTAGATGAATCTGTCATGTGGCACAAGAAGTTAGGACATGTGCACTATAGGAATCTGGAGAAACTACAGAAGTTAGAGGCTGTAAGAGGACTGCCTAAGTTGACTAGCCCAGGTAAAATTGTTTGTGAAGACTGCCTGAAAGGTAAACAAACAAAAGCTGTTCATCCACCACTTCAGGTACAAAGTACTAACCCTAGAACTAATAAGTGCTTTGAATTGCTACATATGGATCTCATGGGTCCTATTGAGGTTAGTAGCCTGAATGGTAAGAAGTATGCTTTTGTTATTGTTGATGATTTTTCAAGATATACATGGATTAAATTTTTGAAAGAAAAATCAGAGGCATTCAACACATTCAAAACTTTGCATGCTAGTATTAAAAATCTTTATGGCACTTCTGTAGGAAGAATTAGGTCTGACCATGGAAAAGAGTTTGAGAATGCTAGCTTTGCTAATTTCTGTGAATCTAAAGGCATTTTCCATGAGTTCTCTGCACCTAAAACACCTCAGCAAAATGGTATTGCTGAGAGGAAGAATAGAACACTTCAAGAGATGGCTAGAGTTATGTTGAATTCTAAAAACCTATCTAAGAAACTCTGGGCTGAAGCTTTGAATACTGCATGTCATATTAGTAATAGAGTTTATCTTAGACCTGGTACTACTATGACACCTTATGAAATCTTGAAGGGTTCAAAACCAACAGTAGCACACTTTCATGAATTTGGTATTAACTGCTATTTGCTAAAAGATAGAGACTATTTGAGCAAATTTGATTCCAAAAGTGAAAAGTGTATATTTGTTGGATATTCTCCTAATAGTGCTGCTTTCAGGGTCTACAATCCAAGATTGCATACTGTTCAAGAATCAGTGAATGTCATATTTGATGATTTAACTGTTTCTGCAGGTATTGAAGAAGTCACTGGTTCAGATGTTACTCCAACATTGGACTCAACATTGAACACAGACGCTGGAGATGCTGAACTGGAAACTGGAACTAATGTTGACTTAACACCAGAAACCCCCAATGTTAGGCCAACATCTGTGCTGTCAGATTCTGAAGATGAAGTGATTCCTGTATCCAGAAGAGATCCCCCTCTTAGAATACAAAGAGATCATCCAGCCTCTCAAGTAATTGGTCAAATTACTGAAAGAGTAAGAACACGCAACAAAGAAAGGGTAAATTACAAGGATATGGCTAAGTTGTGTGTTTGTATGTCTTCTTCATGTACTATTGAAAATGCTTCTTGTTTTGTGTCCTCCATTGAACCTAAGAATGTAACTGAAGCTCTTAAGGATAGTTACTGGATTAATGCCATGCAAGAGGAACTCTTACAATTCACCAAAAACAGAGTTTGGAATCTAGTACCTAGGCCATCACATGTGAATGTAATAGGTACAAAATGGATTTTCAAAAATAAAACTGATGAGAATGGTGTAATTATGAGGAACAAAGCTAGGTTGGTTGCACAAGGTTATACTCAGGTAGAAGGTATAGATTTTGATGAGACTTTTGCTCCAGTAGCTAGGATAGAATCAATTAGATTACTTCTTGCTATTGCTTGCTGTCTTAGAATTAAACTCTACCAAATGGATGTTAAAGGTGCCTTTCTGAATGGTTTAATTGACAAAGAGGTTTATGTAGAACAACCTAAAGGCTTTACTGACCCTAAACATCCTGACCATGTGTACAAACTTGAAAAGGCTTTGTATGGTTTAAAACAGGCCCCTAGAGCTTGGTATGAGAGGCTAACTGATTTTCTGTTAGGCCTAGGTTTCATTAGAGGAGATGGAGATAGAACACTGTTTGTCCTTAGAAAAAGTTCTGATATATGCATTGCTCAAATATATGTGGATGATATTGTATTTGGCTCTACTAACAAGTCTACTTTAGACAAATTTGTTGAGTCTATGACAGGAACATTTGAGATGAGCATGATTGGTGAACTTAACTACTTTCTGGGACTGCAAGTCAAGCAGCTGGAGAATGGTATCTTCCTGAACCAGGAGAAGTATGCAAGGAATCTGGTGAAGAGATTTGAGCTACAAGAATCAAAGCCTTGCAAAACTCCTATGTCCTCTTCAGTGAAGATAACAAAAGATGGCACTAGTAGCAATGTTGACCCAACATTGTACAGATCCATGATTGGTAGTTTGCTATATCTCTCTGCCTCTAGACCTGACATCATGTTTTCAGTATGTGTTTGTGCTAGGTACCAAGCTGATCCAAAGCAATCTCATTTGATTGCTGTGAAGAGGATCCTTAGATATATCTCTGGAACTTCACCATTAGGCATCTGGTACTCTTATGACACTAACACTAACTTGGTTGGTTTCAGTGACTCTGACTGGGCAGGTGATGTGGATGATAGGAAATCCACAAGTGGGGGCTGTTTTTATTTGGGGAATAATTTGGTCTCCTGGTATAGCAAGAAGCAGAACTGTGTTTCATTATCAACTGCTGAATCAGAATATGTAGCAGCTGGCAGCTGTGTTACCCAACTTGTGTGGCTCAAACACATGCTTTCAGATTATGGGCTAGATAGTGATACCCTTCTCATGTTCTGTGACAATCTAAGTGCCATAAGTATCTCTAGGAATCCTGTCCAACATTCTAGAACTAAGCATATAGACATAAGGCATCATTTCCTAAGAGATATGGTAGAGGACAAAATAATCAACATTGAACATATTGAGACAACAAATCAGCTAGCTGATATGTTTACTAAACCTTTAGATAGTGAGAGATTCTTCAACCTGAGGAAATCTCTTGGCATGTGTGATATGTGAAAATGTTGAGAAAACCAGTGTTGTCATAACACCACTGACTAGCACTGGTATATTGGTTGTGGTGTAGTAGGTATTCTGTTGTCATTCCTTTGTTGTGTTGCATTCCTTGTGGGTCTCATTTTTTCACTGTTTTGTCATATTTGGTTTGTGTGGCTGAACTCTTTGATTAACAACTCTCTCTAGTTATCAGTTTCACATCTTTGGTTTTGAAAAGGTTAATAAAACTCTTCTGTTTGTCTGAGGTTGTGATTACCTAACATATGGAGAAGCTGGGATACACAAAGTTCACTACTTTGTTGTCTATTCAGTTGTGTCTTATCCATATGGAAGGTGTACAGGACATGTGGAGAAGCTGGGGTGCATGATGTTGACAGCTTCATTGTTACTCAGTTGTGCTTATTTACATGTTTCTGTTTGTTTGGCCAAGGAACACATGAGGGTGATCTTTTCTACTAGGGTGTTTGAGGTTTCGATTTCTTACATTTAGTAGCACTGATCACTTGGTGATTCTCTTGAATGCAGGTTGGTAAACAAGTATGCATGAGGAATTGGGGTGTTGGGGTGCATGATAAATGAATTGCCAACATTCAAGGCCTTTGTACTTGCCTAACTTGCTGCTGTTAATGTTGTTACTGGGGTGTGTGGAGTTCAGGCTGCCCTCATTCAGATGTGACATTAACTTTGTGTTTAGCAACCTTCAGTTTTTGTTCAGATGAGTTATGAAAATAATAAAGATTTTAAAGAGATGTGACTGTGCTGGTTTGAGGAGTTTTTAATTTGTGTTTACCATCTGCCTATTTGACATTACTTTGTTGCATTCATATAGAACTGCATTGTTTTCTTTCTTGTTTGTGAGTTGTGTCGGTTTAGGCTTAGGGGGAGTATAATTCATGTGTTGAGGCATACAATTTGGGTGACATACTGCAGGTGACACACTGATCTGTGACTTTCTATGCTGTGGAAGTGAATTGTTCCTTGAATTCATAACTGCTTATCTCTGTGTGTTTCTTGTTATCTATGTTACTTACTCATTATTTTAATCTGAACAATATGTCTGAGGTACTCACTTGCTATATTGGTTAAGTTTCAGATGTATTTTTGGATGTATCTCAAGCTCTCACATGAATTTGCCTTGGTGAAGCCTGTACCTCCACCTTCGGTTTTGAATGTTATTGAATGTTATCCCAACATTGTGCACAGACTGAGGTCAACATTGAAAACAAGAACTTATAAGTTTTCAGTTTTTTTTTCTGAAAACCGCTCTGGTTAACTGTTAATTTAACATCAACACGTGTGCGCGGGAAAACATAGTGGGAAAGTTTTATTTGTTTCAAATTTGGTAACTGCCCATTAACATTCTCTCTCTCTCTTATTCACGGTTATTATCGAAATCAAAACCCTATTTTCCTTAATTAAACTTGCAAGTTCCTTATTTGTGCCTATTTTGCAAAATTTACTCTCAAAATTCTCTTGATCTTCTCTGCGATTACTCTCAAAATCTCTGTACTAACAATGGCAAGCAAGTCCCCCATGCAAACTCTTGCAGATGTTGCCCTAGGAAGCGAACCCACTGCTGCACGCACTCGCTCACACACTAGAAGTGCTGCTGCAAAAACAGTTGAGGCCCCTGTTGCTGACAAGAGGAAGGCGATTCCCTATGTACGACGAGGAAAGAAGACCAAACAGGGAGAATCGACCTCCAATGTTGAGCCAACAGTGGAACCAACCACTCCCATCACCAATGAGCCTGAAACTGAGGTAAACGCTGCTGAACCCACTCCTGAATTTGATGCTGATATACCTGTTGAGGGGGAGGGCAGTGGTTTTGTTGAAAAATCTGTGGAGGTGTCTACGGATGAGTCTGTTGACAAGATGGTGAGGAAGTGGATTAGGGCTCAAAAGAAAAAGAGAAAGGGCAATGGTGAGAAATTGAAAAATATGTCTGAGTCTGCTAAGGCTAGGGCTGAGGCCAGGAAAAGACAGTCTGAGAGATCAACTAAGAAGAGGGCAGTTGGGGAGGAGAAGAAAGCTGAGGAAGAGAAGAAGGCTGCTGCTGCTGCTGAGAGAAAGAGGAAGGGAAAGCAAGTGATGGAAGAGGAAGTTGAGGTGTTGGATGTTGAGGATGAGGAAGAAGAAGAGAAGAATTAAGAGGAGACTGAGGAGGAGCAGGATGTTGCTGCTGATGTTGGGGCAACATCAGGAACAGAGGAGTACACTGATGGGCTATATGTGGTCTACCCTGAGGAGGAAGAGGACTGCTATTCTCCCTACTATCTCTCTCAAGAGTTGGAGAAGAAGTGGGATTCCTTCAAAAGAAGGGAGATTCACACTGAAAGGGCTATAGAGATGGCCAGTTTCAAAGAGAACAAAGTGATGGACTTGCTGGAAGCAAGAGAGCTGCAACAATCAGTGATGGAGCTGAGTGACTATGCTCCTGAGATTGTCATGGAGTTCTACCTCAATCTCTCCAAGTGGATTAGGGACTACAGATCTCCAAAGTTTGGAAAGGCTTGGGTGAGGGGGAGAGTCTTCAACATTGACCCTTACACCATCAACAAGGTCTGTGGCTTTCCTACTACTGATGAATCTGAGGACCCCTATTATGATGATGTAATTGAGGACTTGACTGGAGGGTTGGTCAAAATCTGGAGAGATGCTCTGCCAACCACAAAACTCACCTCCCTGAGTGCTGTCTTGCACAAGATAGCTTGCTTCAACTGGCTCCCAAGCAAGAATGTGACTGTACTTACCAAGGAATCAACAATCTTGGTGTACAAAATCAAAAATGGGCTAGCTGTAAATATGGGGGAGAGGATTTTGAAGTCTATGTCTGAAGTTGCTGGAAGGAAGAATGGGATGCTACCCTATCCCTCACTCATCTGCAAAATCCTTGGCAGTCAAGGATTAAAGACAAGTGTCACTGTGGGCTGGAGGAAGAATGATTCAGAATTAACTATTCTCCCAAGCTACTTGTCTGGATCAAGGGTGAAAGATCTTCCATGGAATCCACAAGGAGTGGTGAGACCAAGAACTGAGCAGAAAATGGCTAAGGAGTTTGCTGGAACTTCAGTGCCAATGTCCAAAGAAGAGGATTGCTTGGTTATCACTTCTGCTTTTGTGGATCATATGCTGAATTGGTATAGGGGGCAGATTGCTGACACTCAGAGGGAGATCGAAGAGAGGAAGGAACACCTCAAAGAACTGGAGGACATTGTGAAAAATTTGGAGGACCTCCCTTCTTCACAAAAAGGGGGAGAGTAGTTCCAATTTTAATTTTTGTCTTCTTGTTTTTGTTTTGTTTCCTATGAACTGCTAATATCTTTGAACTGCTAGTACATTAATCTCTATTTTGGTTTTATTTGATCAAGGGGCTTGTCCTTGATATCTAGCTATGGCCTGTAACTCTAAGTACTACTGATGAACTGCTCTAATTGTTCTTAATTGCTATTCCTTGTGAAGGAACTTTTTGAACTGTTCTTATTGTTAACCTTTATGCAGGAAACTTACTGGTTTCAATGTTGAGGCAACATTGATGAATGTTGAGGTCTGAACATATGTACATATGTGGTTGTAGTGATGACCTTTATTCATGTCTTTGTTAAATTAACTTTGATTATGATATCTTGTATTAAGGGGGAGCAGTTTGGTAGTTTAATTTGTTTCTTGTTGATTATAACTTTCTGGATATAAGACTTGATTGGAACAGGTATTGGTTTTGTGAAGAAAGGCAAAAAGGGGGAGATTGAAAGTGCAGGTTTTCTGGAATCAATGTTAGACGGTGCAATGTTAGACGATGTTGGGTTAACATTGGATAACATTGAAAGCCGAGAGCTTTTGTGAAAACTGTTCTTTAGTTGCCAAAATTAAGTTTTGCCTTTATTCACTTATTAATCAAGTTCCACGGTTTTAGTTATTTATGTTTATGTCCAGGAAAGTATCTTAAACATAAGGAAGAGCTTTGGAAGATTCCTTACTTGAAGTTTCCATAATTCAAGCTAAGTTGAATAGTCAACTCACACGGTTTCAAAAGATGGAAACAATATTGGATTCTCTGCAACTGTGATTCTTTCCAAGATTCTGCGAATTGAAGAAGATGTGTTGCCTTGTTAAATCAGTAACAATGGAAACACGATTCTCTGGAAAGATATGAAGTTCACAAAGAAGGCAATATTCAACAAGGAAACAACAAGAGTTACCAAAACTGTGAACAACACATCTTGGCGTTCAAGACTCAAGAAATCTATAAAGATGTGAAGTTCATCAAGATGAAGACAAGACAATCGTGCCAATAATCCAAGGGATTAATTATTCTTTGTATTGTCTTCATTTTGTTTTGCGAAGTTTTTGTATCAACTGCTTAAGTCTAGTCCATAGAAGTTAAGTAGTTCTTACTTGTCTGCTTCGTTGAGTCCGATCAACAAAGAGCGTGAGTGAATTGTTGTGAGGAACGTTTTTGATAAAACCTTTATGGTTATTTCGCCTAAGGCTCGGAAGTTTTTAATTATATTGAAAACTTCTTAAAATTATATCTTCTTGTGTTCTTACTTCCGCTGCACATTATTATTATCAAGAAGATCAAAATAGAGTTAAGGCAATTCCAGCTTAACTCTCAATAAGTGTTGTGTCAATCCACGGTCCTACATTCTCACTATGTTAGCAAAACTCTCCTTAGAGTAGAGTCCAGGTATACCCTAACCGAGAAGCTTGTTTTAACTTTGATCACTACCGCGCGGAAACTACGTCCATATTTCCTTTCCCATTTGATTACTATATTGACCAAACACCCATTGCGTACGATCCTCAATAAACCTGAGACATCGGGCAGATTGATAAAATGGGCCATAGAGCTTACGGAGTACGATATTTCCTACGCCCCGCGGTCCTCCATCAAAGCGCAAGTCCTGGCGGACTTCGTGACGGAACTAACACCGTGCCCCTTTTTCAAATGGGGTATCGATATAGTGGGACCCTTCATCCCTGATGCCGGGAAAAAGAAATTCCTGCTGGTAGCGGTGGACTACTTCACCAAATGGGTAGAGGCAGAACCCCTAGCCCGAATCATCGTTGGCGCAGTCATCAACTTCATATGGAGGAATATCATGTGCCGATTTAGCATTCCTCGGAGCCTTGTGAGCTACAACGGGCTTCAGTTTACGAGTAACGAGTTAGAAGATTGGTGTGACCATTGGGAAATCGAACATCGTTTCGCTTTGGTAGGATATCCCCAAGTGAATGGCCAAGTAGAAAGGACTAACCAAACCCTCCTTAAGATCATAAAGGCTAGAATGGATTGGCATAAGGCCAATGGGTTGAGGAGATACCTGGCATCCTGTGGGCCTATCGGACCACACAAAGAACGGCCAAGGACGAAACTCCCTATAGCCTGGCATATGGCAGCGAAGCCGTCGTGCCCCCGGAAGTGGTAGTGAAAAGCTGGCGAATCAGGGAGTATGAAGAAGTCTCCAATAGCTCCAACTTAGCCCTTGCCCTTGATCTCCTCGAAGAAAGGAGAGCCCGACCCGCCATCCGAATAGAGGAGTACAAGGCCCGAATGTCACGATACTACAATACCAAGGTAAAGTCTAGGACTTTCCAAGTTGGAAACCTAGTACTTAAAAGAGTCGGAGCTTCCAAGAACGTAGGAAAGCTTGAACCCCGATGGGAAGGACCCTACAAAATCTCGAAAATCGTCAGACTCACAACCTACCAGTTTGCCAACTCCGAAGGCGCAACACTCCACAACACCTGGAACGCCCTTAACCTTAGAAAGTATTATGCTTAATGTAAAATAGAAGTTTCTACATAAATAAAAGTTGTTTATATAATAGATGGTTCCAATACAAAAAATAAAAAATGGGGAAAATATGGTTGCACGACAAAATGATGACCCTACATATAGTTATCTGAGCAACCCAATCCCAAGGGGCCATTTATTACAAACAAAAAACTCTCACCCCATAGGTATATCAGACCATCTCCTATACAAAGGTCATTATACCACTAAACGTACACTAAGCCTCCTCAATCGAACGCTTTCCTTCCCTAATAAGGCGGCGACGCTGCTCCTCGGACAAGGCTACATGATCGTCAACCACCACAGTCGGAATCGCAAGGTCTTCGAAAACCGCTGGATGAACTTCTATAAAAACCTGGTGGATGCTGAGCTCGAGGATAGCCAGTCCCGAGGGAAACCCTGACAAAGCTTGAATGGCATCTCGGCACAGTCGATACCCGATACGGACTAAGTTACGCATCTCTCCTTGAAAAGATTAACGAAAGACGGATGGACTCGCAATGTCCAATACTTCCTGGACTTGGGCCATCACTATAGCCACCTCGTAGGTGCGAGTCATCTCCAGTACTATTTGATTTACCGCGTCCCTCTCCCTCGTGACGCATAATAACTGCTCAATCGAAGATCGAATTTGGTCCCTCAGGTTTCCCATCCTCTCCTCCAAACCCAACACTCATGCCTTTTCTAACACCAACCAGCGTTCCAATTCCCAAGATTTGTTCCTCTCACCTTGCAACATCCCATCAAAAGCCTCTTGAAAGATCTCACGATCCACCTTCAGTCGAAATATCTCTTCCTGGGCCTCCAAGAAATCCCTCTCAAGCTCGTCCCGAGGACGGTACACTAAGCCAAAATCGGAAGAGGAGCCCCCTTAAGAGCCGATGGCATTCAACACCATATAAATCTGCAAAAATCACAACGAAGGTATAAAGGTTAGTGCTAGGTAGAATGAACGAACAAACACTATATCTTGTATAAGTCTTTGCAAGCTAGGTCCTGAAGACTGGATAGAGGAAGAGCCTTCATCAACTCTCAATCCATTATATTCAGTAGACCGCTCAAATAGTTCCGGCAAAAATCCGCGGCCGAAGTAGCTGGAGGAATGGAACCACCGCCCCCTTCCTCCGCGAGGGGCTGAGACCCTGCGGGAATGGGATTCCCCTCGAGGGGCGAAAAGCCCTCGCCATCGAGACCCTCCCTAAGGGGCTGAGACCACCCAGGAGTAGGAGAAGGAAGACCCTCCTCTACCACGTTTATTGCATAAAACATATCTCCCCTAGGAGAAGACCGCAACATCAAAGCCGGCGTAGAAGGATTCATCCGAGGAATAGCGGATATCGAATCCTTCACCACAGTAGGAGCCAAAGAATTTACTGGGGGGGCTATGATAGGCGAAGCCCTTTGGTCCCTCTCCTCCGAAGAAGGACTTGTCACCGACTCAAAGTTCGACTTAGAGGAGCCCTCTTCCTCCGAAAAGGCGTATCCGCCATTTGGTATTTACATCAAAAAGGCCTTATCGAAAGGCTTGGTGGCAAACATCTCCATCTCCGCACCTATTAGAAGCATAAGCATACTATAAGCCAAAAGTATCGATGGTTACCATAAATAGAAAAGAAGAAGAAGAACTTACAAAAAAAGAAGTTATTGTGCATGGGCTGATGAGGGAGATTGAATATCTCCACCACCTCCTGAAGACCCGCAAGGATCAGAGACTCGGGAAGCTCCAACAAGCTATTGATATCATAAGTGCCTGAGAACAACTCAGAACCAGACAAGACCTCCCACTCACGAACCGATGTCTCAAGGATGGGAATGATATATCCTAAACCCCATCGGATAGGCACTCACCGCAAACTAGCCGATAAGCCCTTCGGACGGACAAAAAAGAACCTCCGCCTCCAATCCCCTCGATGAGAATGATGGTTGGAAACATGCGTGAAGGCCCTACTATTGTCCCGATAGGCCAGGCTAAAAAAAGAAGGGCTACCCAAACAAGGGCGCAAGATGAATATCGCCCCACCCGATAGGGAGACATCGGGAGGTTCAAAAGCTCACAACATAGAATATACCCCACCAACTGACGATAGGAATAAGGCGTCAGTTGGCTAGGGCATATCTGCCAGTATCGAAAAGGAACTTGAAGAAAATGATGGAAAAACACCCGCATCCCACAGCGCATCTGCTCACAATAAATGGTTAAATAACCCGAAGTGGGATCATACACCCTCTAATCGGGGTGGGGTATAACGACGTCGTACTTATCAAAATCCAAAGTATACTCGGCAAAGAGGGTCATAATAGATTCCCCATATTCAGTACTCACAACGGATTCGACGCGCCCTCGGCCCATCAGCCTTGAAGAACTTAAGGGAAGCATATTGAACACAGATGAGTGATCAGCCGGGGAATAAGGCTCTCTACCCATGAACACCTCCCTAATATGGTTCATCCGATGGGAATCTGCATGCGAAGTCATTGACGTAGTCCTCATCGAAGAGCTCCCCACGAGGGCCTCCAAACCCTCATCGGTCCTATCCCTCGGCCCCTGGGAAAAACTCTCGGAGGAGGCATGATGGACGCCTAGCTGCAACGAAGGATTTTGAGCCGAGTTCCGAGGAGAATTTCTTGAAGAAATAGAGCCGCCCTGCCTATAGTGTAGAGGCATCATCTTTCCAAGTAAGTCCCTTACTATTTTATCACACTTAAGTTTAAAAAACTAACAAAGAGGAAAACGAAAGCGAAAAGAGAAAGACCAACTCTGCGAGATAAGAGTGAACAACTCAGTACAATATCTAAAGAAGATTTTTGGAAGTGAGTATGAGAATATTCACTAAACTCTAAGCACATATATATATACTTAGTACTTTTTTCCCTAATAAAACGGATTAAGCTTGAGCTGTCCAAAGCTATATTATAGCCACGGCCACGTGTCAGTCGATATCTCTACTTAGAGAAAAAACATCTTCAGAGTTTGACATGCAAACAGGCACGTTTTGCTAAGTCATTTGCTTGGCCAGCAAGAATGAGACTTAATCTCAATCTCTTTAAACTCAATCTTAAATCCTAATATGAAGGAAAGAATTCGGGTATTTATAAATGCTAAGAAGATATTTCTACTATAAATATGAAAAAGACAAAATAGAGAAAAGACAAAATAACTGTCCATTCATAAAAAGCCGAGAAGCCCTCGGAAAACACTTACAAACGTGAAAAATAATAACAAAGGCTAAAGTTCGAAATTTAAAACATAAACATCAAAATAAAACTCAAGACAAGAAAAAGAAAGATCCTAAACTAAGCCCCCGAAGTGGAACGAGGAGAGGGCGAAGGGGTGGAGGAAGTGGTCCCCTCGGGTGGAAGAATTCTCGGACTCAGAAGGCTGGGCGGCACAGTTAACGGATGCAATTGAGTATCGGGTGAAAGAACCCCTCCTGAGCCGCTAGGCCTCAGACTCACACCACCAACCCGGACTTCACTCCCCAGCCTAGAAGGAGAAGGTATGGGAGATGCCCGATGAGACAAGCATTTATGCCTCTCGAAGAGAGAATAAGCTTCCTCGAGACTGACTGGCTTCTTCAGCTTGTGGATATCAAAACCCTTCGCGAAGTCAACACCCAGCCGCAGCAGCCCCATCGCCAACTTGGCACACTAAATGTATCCTCACAGTATATGCCCTGTCAAAACACCGTGGTGCCGCCTCTCAGAGAGTTCTGAGCACTGTCGTACAGTCTCCTTCTGGGCGTACTTCATTGCCGCGTCCACCTTAGCCTGCAACTCCTCAGAGAAAATGGCTGCCGCTAGCTTCTCCGAGGCTGACTCGCCTAATCAAGAGCTTGACCTAGTTGCTCCTGAAGACTTCTTTCTCGCTCTTGTGCCTCCTCTTTCTCCTTCTCGAGGAGCGCTATTCTGGCCTTCGAAGCCTTCTCTGAATCTTCAAACTTCGTAACCGTGACCTGCATATGCTTCATCAACTTTCCATGCCTCATCATCTCTTTCTGATCCTCCTCCCATCTGAAATTGTAAAAGGATATCTTTGTGCGGAGGACATCCATCTCCATCTTATCTTCCCCCTCTTGAATTTAAGGGACGCTACCTGCTCTCGGAGGACTCTCACCTCCTCCCCAACCTTGTTATAACCTTGCTCGGCCACAATAGCAGCCTCCCCAGCCTTCTTGACATGAGAACAAAGAGATATCAGGCGTGAGCTCTTCTATCAAAGAGGAATTCCTAAAAGGATAAGTTATAAAGAAGGATAAACAGAAAAAAAAGAAGAGAGGAAGACTTACCATGAGCCACATCTAGTTGAGGTAGGTCTGTATAAAGTGGAAGCCATCGGAGGGAGTAGCATTGGAAGAAACGAAGAAACAAAGGACTTTTCCGAAGGCGTTGTCCAAGGTCTGCAGTGATGGCAGATCCTCCTAGCAAGGAGGAACCCCTGGAAAAGGCATCCCAAAGGAGATGCCCCATGGGGAAACCGTCACCAGAATCGAGGCAATAGTATCGGAGTCGGTGAATAAGGCCCGATGAACTCCCGTGGGGGCAGAAGGACCCGCCGCCCCAAAAGGTAATTCAGGAGCGAAACCTTGATGTCCAGTTGCAACGAGTCGCCAGGTTGCACCTCGGGAACCTCCAAAACGTCATCAGAGTCACCTAACGTTGCTTCCGAGGTAGACTTGAGGAGCTGTGCTAACAAATCCTCCTCCACAAGAAAAACAGTAAGTCAAAAACTATGGATCAACGATAAGTAATGATAAGTAAAATAAGGGAACCGAGCAACTACCTGAGAGAAGAGACTCCCCTTCCATAATCATCAGAGCCTTTCCTTTATCTACATTACATAGGAAGAAAAAAAGAGACGACTTGCCTTATCCTAAGAAAAAACGAGGAGATCAGAATTACTTGAGAAAAGACAAAGATCACAAAGAACTTACTGGTGGCAAATGGCTCGGAAATTGGCCCCACCGAAGGTGCCAATGAAGGTTCTTCCATTTCCTTCTGAGGAGAAGACGAACGGTCATCGGAAGAAATAGTCACATACTCTGGCGCGACTGCTGACGAAGTTCCCTCTGCAGTCGAACTTCTTTCCGAAGGGAAACCTCCCTCCGAAGCAAAATCCCCCCTGAAGTCCTCGTAGAACCCTCTGTGGCAGAAACTGAACTGGATACCAGAACCGTGGCCGATCGAGGGTCAACGATGGATAGTAGGACCACTCCATAGATCATGCCATCTTCCCCGATGACAAAGGGCGAATGATCCTCCTCCTCCGCCTCCACCGGATGCATATCCGTGTCTTCGAGAGTATTAACCTCCTCATCTTCCTCTTCAGGAGCGTCAGAAGTTCCACTAGATGAGCGAGCCGAAGAAGCCGCTTGAGACCTAGACTTTTTCCGACCACTCAAAGCTAGAATATCTTGCTCCGATGGCTTCACAGTTATGGATAGGTCCGAATAACCCTTTCGAGAAAAATACTTCGCCAAAATCTCCCCTGGGTTACACGAAAATCCATAAGGACCTTGAGTATAAAAATTTAATCGAAGCAATAAAAGAGATTAAGTTGCTTACCAAAGGAGGCCAACTCCTCGGGAGACATGGACAAAGGCTGCCGAACGGCAGCGCCAGTGAACACCACGTAATGAAGCCCCAACTTCTCGTTCAAATCCACGGGCTTCACGAAGAAGTACTTGTCCTTTCAAGTACTGTGGGAGCTGAGTGTCCCCTCCAAAATTTTATTCGTTGAATTCTTGGCAGAATCCCGATGGAAAAAATGGTAGAAAGGGAGCCCTCCAAGAGAAATCACAATATCAAAAATTGAGAAGAATCGAGCCACGGTGCAACTCAACCCCTTCAATTGACACCAGAACACGAAGATGCACAAAACAACAAAACCATTCAGAGTCACTTGACTCGGGCAAACGTTACACACTTTAAAAACCTCGCAGAAGAAAAAAGGCATAAATGATCACCAACCGTACCTCATATGAGCATAATACACCGTGAGATAACCCGTCGGCGACTTGTTAGCCCTCTCCTTCTTTGTCGGAATCTTGAATGTCATATTTTTCTGGTATGCCCCCAAATCGGTAAACATGGATGACACCTGTGCCCGAGTAGCAGTGCTCACAGTCTCTTCGGCCTTCTGGAGATTGCGAGTATCGAGCTTTTTTGCTTTGGAAGCCCTAACCCTTTTAGATGAGGGAGCACCACCGTCCTCCGCCGTAACGGAAGTACTCCCCTTCATTTTTCGAGTAGATGCAGCAGGTCCACTCATCGTAACGCCTTCAGTAATCGTCGGTGAATCGGCGGCAGAAGTAAAAGCCACTGCCCTCGAGCCCGATGCAGTAGTGGTAAGATCAGTAGCAAAAGAAGACATTGTTATCACGAAGAGAAATCTAAAAAGTGTTTGCGAAAAATCTGGAAAAGCTCGTGAAATCAGAGAGAAGGAAGAGAGAATTTGCTGAAAATCAAAGCTTGAGAATGAGAATGAAAGAAAATGAGATATTGGCTATAGTTATGGCTGGCGTTGTGGAGGTCGTGGGAGTAATAACACCCCACGTCGCCCCCTGAATCTGACACGTGTACTGGACACGTTACACACCAACTAGCCATTGGAGAATGGCCCATTGCCAACGGTCGGATGAACAAGTCGTTACGCCACCATCAAAATTCACCTTAAATGCCTCTCTCACCTGTGTTATTCCACCCAAGGACAAAGCTCCCTAGGACAAAAAGGTAATATCCTTACTGTATTTATGACATATATATATATATATATATATATATATATATATATGTACCCATCGTCCTCTCGTAAAAAGAAAAAAAGAAAAAGAAGAAAGATCTCCTCGCCTCACCGCAGGAAAAAAATTGAAGGAATAAAATTTCTCTTGCCTCTACGATGGCGATCGAAATTTGGGGGGGCTAGTGTTAACCCTAAAAAATAAATATAGGGATTAACCGAAGCGTGAACCCTAAAATATAGGGATTAACCTAAGGACGGTACTACTGTCACATCACTCCCGATGCCACAAAGTATCAGGAGGGCCCACCGAGTGCCGCAAACCCCAAGTGGTAAAACGACACCCGCGAAGAGGCACCTAAGCGTCCCTTGGAAAGTCACGATGAATAAAAATAAGATATCCACGCGGCATTGAAAAAAGAATATAATCACGATGGATCTGCGAGACTCCGATATCCATCGAAAGCGCCAAGAGGGATCAAAACGAGGACTCTGAGTCCCCCAAAATACGAGGACATCCCCTCAAAATAAACCGAAGGCAACTATCTATCAAAACATATACCACGAAAAACAAAACACAAGGATATCACTGTATCAGAGCCAACCATCTATCGGAGCACATGTTACGAAGAACAAAACACAAGGACAACGCACTATCGGAGTCGACCATCTATCGGAGTACTATCACGAAGACTAAAACACAAAAATAGACCCCTATCGGGACTATAATGGTATCGGACGAATACCCAACATCCTATATAAAGCTCTCCCAAGAAATCTAGCTCATCGGAGAAAAGGACCCGAGAATCAGCTTATCGGAGCCTCTTGAAGTCATTGGAAGGGATAAAAGTTCGTCCCAGTCAGCGCCTCGTAGATAAATAGCTTAAAGATAAAATACATGTTATCTTCCCATGTACATTTCGACACATGTACTTTAATTAAACACATGCACAACGACACCTATCCCAAAATACCTCTATAAAAGAGGTATCCTCTTTGTCAATTGAGGACAGGCTAAAAAAATAGACACAACAACACATAAACGAGTTAGACTCAAAAATAAGATTCAGTGAATAAAAAGATATATGTTTTCGTCATAAGCAAACTTCTGAACCTCCGGACAAGGTGTTCCAACCCTTATAATCTCGTTAATTCGGTTAAAATAACAAACCTATTAACAAAACTCATTATATTGATAAGGTACTTGATAAGTTTAAGTATCTCAATATAAAAGAGGCGAACACTCCTTATGATTATAACATAAGAGTTCAAGAAAACAATGAAAGAGTTGTTGCACAACTTGAATATGCTAGTGCAATTGGAAGTCTTATGTATGCCATGCACTGTACGCGGTCAGATATAGCTTTTGCTGTTTGCATGATGTCAAGATTTACTAGCAAACCTATCACCGTACACTAGAAAGTTGTTGCAAGAATCCTTGGATACCTAAAATGCACTAGAGAGTTGAGTGTAATTTACAAGGATTATCCAAGTGTGCTAGAGGGTTAGAGTGATACAAGTTGGATGTCTACTATAACTGAAAGTAAGTCGACCTCTGAATGGATATTCTGCCTAGGAGGAGGGGCTATAAGCTGGGCATCTAAGAAACAAACTTGCATTGCACATTCGACCATGGAGTCAGAGTTTATAACCTTATCTGCAGGAGGCAAAGAAGCAGAATGGCTAAGAAACTTATTGTCTGAAATAGAGTTGAGGCTGCAACCAATGTCGGACATTTCTTTGTACTGCAATAGTGAAGCTACAATGTCTAGAGCGTATAGTGAAGTATATAATGGAAAATCTAGATATTTAAGCTTGAGACATGCATATGTGCAAGAATTAATAACGAATAAGGTGATCACCATAGTTTATGTAAAATCTGGAGGGAATCTCGTTGATCCTCTCACTAAGGCGCTTTCAAGAGACTTAGTGAGAAGTACTACAAATGGTATGGGACTTAAATTATTTATTGAGCATCAATAACGGAAACCCAACTTTAAATTAGTAAAAGCTGATTTAAAAGTTCAAAGTGTAATAACAAGTTATTGTGATTGCTCGAGAATACTAGCAAAGTTCCATAAGAAAGTTAAAAGAAGCTAGTACCAACAGTTGCGATGAAAAGAGGATGAGCTTCGTTATTTTAATGAAGTCTATCTTACTAGATGTTGTCCAAAGCAACTGGGACAGAGTTGAGACTTCACCTATGTGAACATAGGAGTTGTGTCGTTTCAATAAGAATATGTGTTATTCTTATAAATGTTCACGAGAGCAGGATTAACACATGGCCATATATAATCGTGCTAAGATTGTGTTGAGAATCTTTTGAGACTTAAAGATATATATTGTGTGTGCCTAGTCTTCGTTTTAACATATGGAGTCAAAGTTTAATCTTCGGACACCTATGACTTTGTTAGAACTTAAGGTGTGTGCACTAACTAGAGGTCCAAATTGAGAGATAACTCTAAGTATGGATAATGCAAATCAGGCAGAAACTTTGTACACAAAAGAATGGGGAAATGTTAGATATTTTGTGTGAAATTCTAATGTGTTGTAGTATCCCACATGGGAATAAGACAACCAAATAAAAGTGCTTATTAGTAAATGCCCAATTGAATGTTTAATTAATGTGTTGGACTTTTGGATATGCATTTGAGCTTTGCATTTAGCCCTTACTTAAAAGTCAAGATTGGGCACTTGGGTACTTAGCGCAACTTGGGGCTTTGTTAGTTAATTCAGATTAGTGTTAATATTAGTTAATTAATTCGAATTAATATTATTTTTTGGATTTCGAATTAATTAATTATATTATTTAAATGTGAAAACGTATTTATAATTTAAACGAAAAATTGCAACTTTATGTAGTGTTGCACTCGTTTGAATATTTTCCGCCATTTTTGAAAAGTTGCACATGTTAGAAAGGTTGTCTTCTGGTCTATAAAAGGAAGTGATTGATGGAAGAATTCATAATCCAATATTTCTGCATTTGTCTCAAAATCGAATTCTTAAGTCTTGTTTATCATGTAGGCTGATTTCTTTCTTATAAAATATAGTGCGGAAAATATTGCCTTTAGGACAGTGATTATTCACGACTCAAGACAAACACTTATAATTTTCTATTTTTGTTGTAATATTTTTAACAAAATATATAGGAGCTGCCAACTAACGGTAACGATACAAAGTTTCCCAAACCAGAAAGGTTTGGCGGTTGAGAATAACCGAAATTTGAATATGTCTAATAATAATGGAAATAAAATGCATTTAATTAAAATTAATCGATTGACACTTTATCCTATAACTTTCAAGAAATGATATAGTTGTATTAGTATAACGTACCATGTTGTCATATTTTATCCATGCATAGTCACCTTTATTCGAATTGCTTATCAGATACACTCACACAATAATATTTTAATGTTTGTCATACCGACTTTTACACTCTTTTTTTTTTTTTTTAAAGAATAGAAAACATAAATATATAAGTATCCGGATAAAACCGAGTCTGTAAGATTATATATAGAAGCAATGTCTTTAATTTTCTTTTAAGCCACTAATGGACTGAAGATCTTTACTATGGAAGCTGACACATCCAATATAGTTTATGTGGATCCATATTTACGTGTTTGTATAAACGAAATACAAGATTGAAACTAGTTAATTTACAAAATGGAGAGAATTCCCAAAGCAGTGTTGGTCCTTTTGGCAATCTAAAAATTGCAATGTTTCTTTCTTTTAAAGTCTAATTTTCATTTTGATTAGCGCAAAAAGCATTAAACTCCCAAACTATATCCGGTTTACAAGCCGCTTCCATACTTTTAACTCAACCTATTGATTTTGAAAAGTTTTGTCTTATACGGCAGAACATGACGAACATAAATTAAATACGGACACATGTTCAAATTGAAATGCCTATCCAAAATAATGGGGTAAAAGTCTCCACAATCAATAAATTGAGAGTTTAATGCAAATTGTTAAACGTTGAGAACAATTTGTGAAAGATGCAACAGTTTGGAGAGTTTTATTGCGTTTTCTTTGGTACTGAGTTTTATTGCTTTATATCCTTTAGATTGCCACCTTTCTCGTGATTTTAAATTAATAGACGCCGAATCATTGTTTCATCATGCTAAACAAGCATGCTGGGCTACTTTCTCGAAGAATCTTTGGATGGAATTAATTAAGATCCTACATAGGCTAACTAGATGTGATGTTGAAGCAAGCGTGTAAAGCATTGAAAAGGTAAATAACTTTGAATATTAACTTGGCATTTTCATACGCATCATTAGTCACAAGACCACCAACTATTAGCGGGCATGAACAAAATTTGTACATAATTTCCTAAAGATAAAAGTGGCTGCGAACGAGAAAGACATATACATAAACTGTTGTAAAGTGGACCCTTCGAAGAGAGCGGAAAAACACGGCAATAAATGAAAGACGGAAAAATAAACGACTCACAGATTTTACGTGGAAAACCCCAAATTTCTTTAGGTTGAAAAACCACGGGCAAGGTACAAGAACTTCACTATGAGTGTAAAATAGGAATTACAACTTTTCGACTTTTACCGTAGTAAAGTCGCACAAACTCTCTATTTTTATCTCACACTTACAACACTCTAAACCACTCTTTATATTAATTATTTGCTAATTATATATAAGAGAGATACTTGTGTTTTTGGATGATAACAAATGGGGAATGAGCTTGGTATTTATAGGCTCAATTCTAAGTATAAAAAGGTGTTAACAAATAATGTGGTGATTATACTAATCACCGCCCCAACAATCCATTAATCACTGCCCCAATTCACCGCCCCAACAATCTCCCACTTGAAGATTTGATTAGGGACTAATCAGATCTTCACACCATTCTTTCTACCTCGCCCTTCATGTTGCTTACGTTTTCACCAGACCACACGAGGACCGACACTGAACAAACTTGTCAGCATTAACACTATTCGTCATGAAATCAGCTATGTTATCTTTAGTGTGAATCTCCTGCACATCCACAGTACCCTCCTCGACTTTCTCACGAACAAAGTGATACTGGACCCGAATATGCTTTGTCTTGGAATGAAACGCTGGATTCCTTGCAAGATGCAACGCACTCTGACTGTCACAGAATAGAGAAATATTCTCTAGTTTGTGGCCGAGTCCCTCCAGAACCATTTTCAGCCAAATCGCCTCTTTACTGACCTGCGTAGCTGCCACGTATTCAGCCTCCGTTGTTGATGTCGCAACAACTGACTGTAACTTTGAAACCCAACTCACTGCACCTCCAGCAAGAGTAAACACATATCCTGTCGTGGACTTGCTTTTGTCAAGATCACCTGCATAGTCAGAATCAACATAGACCTTGATTGTAAAACCCGATCCTCCATAACATAATGCAACATCTGAGGTTCCCTGAATGTATCTCAGAACTCTCTTTACTGTACTCCAATGCTCTCTTCCCGGATCCGCCATGTATCGACTAACCACTCCCACTGCATGTGCAATGTCTGGTCTAGTACAGATCATAGCAAACATTAGACTTCCCACTGCTGATGCATACGGTACTTGAGACATCTCCTTCCTCTCTTCTTCATTGCTAGGACACATACATGAGGATAACTTGAAATTAACAGGAAGAGAGGTAGAGATTGGCTTACAATTTTGCACACTGAACCGCCGCAAGATCTTCAATAGATAGTTCCTCTGAGAAAGCCAAATCTTCCTGCTATTTCTGTCTCGGTGGATTTGCATACCTAGAATCTTGTTTGCTGGTCCTAAGTCCTTCATTTCAATTTTCCTAGCCTGTTCAGCCTTCAGTTCTTCAATATGAGCTTTGTTGGGGCCTAAAACCAACATGTCGTCAACATACAACAGCAAAATAACAAAGTCATCACCAGATCTCTTGAAATATGCACAAGGATCTGCATTCAGTCTGTTGTATCCAAGGCTCATTATGAATGAATCAAGTCTTTTGTAAAAACACCTCGGTGCCTGTTTGAGACCGTACAAAGATTTGGTCAACCTGCAAACCAAGTTCTTCTTTTCTTCTTCAATAAATCCTTCTGGTTGGAGCATGTAAATTTCTTCTTCTTCAAGAAAAGCCGTCTTTACATCTAATTGTTCAAGATGTAAATCAAATATAGCGCGCATCGCCAAAACCACCCGCACAGTTGTCATTCGAACCACCGGGTAAAATACTTCGTTGAAATCAATACCCTCCTTCTGAGCATATGCTTTCACCACCAATCGTGCACGATACCTCTTCACTTGGTCATCACTGTTACGTTTGATTTTGTACACCCATTTGTTGCCAATGGGTTTCCTTCTTTGTGGTAGAGGCACAAGTTCCCACGTCTTATTCTTATGGAGTGCTTCGATTTCCTCCTGCATGGCTGCTATCCACTGAGCTGCATCTGAACTACTCATTGCTTCCTAGAGAGTTGATGGCTCCCCGTCCTCAGTTAAAAGACAGTACAAAACATTGTTCTCCATTGAAAAGTCTGTGTGGCAGCCTGGTGGTCTCTTAACACGTGTTGATCGACGTATCCCCGAGACTCCAGACTCCGTTGTCTCCTCAGGTTCATGCTGGTTCAACAGGACCCTCCTGCTCGGCATCCTTCTCGACTACTACTGTCGTAGTTTCTGAATCTTCCCCTGTACTGCTATCATTTCCTTTCTTATCTTCCGTGAAGATAACATCCCTACTTACAACAATCTTGTGGGCAGTGGGGTCCCACAAGCGATACCCCTTCACTCCTTTAGCATACCCTAAGAACAAACACTTCCTGGATTTTGGGTTCAGCTTTGTTTTCTCTTGAGTATTGAACATAACATAAGCAGGAGTCCCAAATATATTGAGATTAGAATAATCAACTGGTTTACCTGTCCACACCTCCATCGATGTTTTCAGTCCCAATGCTGTTGACGGAGATCGGTTCACCACATAACAGGCGGTATTGACTGCTTCTGCCCATAATGACTTTTCTAAGCATGTTGCCTGCATCATGGCTCTTATTTTATCCAACAAGGTTCTATTCATCGGCTCTGCCACTCCATTCTGCTGCGGAGTATACGCCGTAGTAAACTGCCTCTTAATCCCAACATCTTAACAGAAGTCTTCAAACTCCTTGCCAGTATATTCCCCTCCATTGTCAGATCTCAGGCACTTGATCTTTTTCTCAGATTCAAGTTCCACTAGCGCTTTGTATGTCTTGAACACCGAGAACACCTCTGCCTTACTCTTGATCATGTACACCTAACATCTCCTGGAATAATCATCTATAAAAGACACAAAATACTTTGCACCTCCCAGGGATAGTACTGGTGCTTGCCACACGTCAGAGTGAATCAATTCTAGAATGACTTTACTTTTAGAATTTGAACTATGAAACTTTATACGATGTGGCTTGCCAACAACAAAATGCTCACAAAAAGCTAAATATACCTTTGTGAGGCCTGGAAATAGTTTCTTCTCTGCAAAAACCTTCATGCCTTGTTCCGATATATGCCCGAGCCGCTGATGCCAAATCATTGATGATTTCTCAATCGACTCAGATGAAGCCACTGACGCTTCTCTCACTTGCAGAGCCCTCCCCTGTACCATGTATAAGTTTTCGGCAATCTTGTTCGCCTTCATCAGTACAAGCGCACCCCTTTTAACTTTCATGGTCTTGTTTCGCGACCCAATCTCAAAACCAAGATCATCGAGTTGTCCATAAGACAACAAATTCTTACATAATCCCTCCACGTGTCGGACATCTCGTATGGTCCGAACAATCCCGTCATGCATCTCCAGCTTGCTCGTACCGACGGCAACAACTTTCAAAGGTTCATTTTTACAGCTATACACAGATCCTCCAGTGATCGGTGTATACTCATGAAACCACTCCCTCCGGGGAGTCATATGGAAGCTGGCTCCTGAATCAATAAGCCATACATCATCAAAGCCACACATACCTCAAATAGCTGTTGTTGCTTCATAGCATAGTACATCACCATCATCTGAAGTGCTAGCAACGTTCCCCTGAGGATCATAACTCTTCTTGTTCGAATCTTTAAGATTCCAACAGTCCTTCTTCAAGTGACCTTTCTTGCCACAGTGCCAACAACTGCCCTTGTTCTTTGACTTGGATCTCCCCTGTTTCTTACTCCTACTTGCACCACGCTCTGTCGTTCTCCCTCTTGTCACCGACAAGGCATCTGCTTGTTGTGAACCTGCCTCCCTGTCTTCTCTATTCCTATGCCGAGATCTTCTTCCAGAATAGCGGCTGCAATTTCGTCGAAGACTAAATAATCCGTGAGGACATTATTTGTTAAGTTGATGACAAGCTGGTCATACGAATCGAGCAGACTTTGCAGTAGAATTTCAACACGTTCAACTACTTCTATTTTATGACTCAATGATGTCAATTGAGAAAATAGAGTATTTAAAACATTGAGGTGCTCAGTTACCGGGGTAGATTCCGCCATCCTCAGTGTGTACAATTTCCTTTTAAGGAAAATTTTGTTGTGTAGGGACTTCGCCTCATACAGCTTGTTGAGATGGTCACATATCTTCTTAGTTGTCCTCTTCTCCTCAACGGTTGACAACACGCCATCACCTAACGCCAGGTGAATATTTGCGATAGCGTTGCCGTCCATCTCGTTCCACTTCGTATCATCTATGATTTCCACCGGCTTGTCGCCGATCGCCGCGAGACACCCATCTTTCCGCAAGATGGCTTTGATCTTCAGCTTCCACAATGAGAAATTACTCCTGTTGAATTTTTCGATCTCGAATTTCGCCGTCATTGCTTCTATCACGTACTACCGTCACTGAAAAATAATTTTAGTATGATACCCACAAATATCACCGAGACCCCGAATATGAACCGAGGCTCTGATACCACTTGTTGTAAAGTGGACCCTTCGAATAGAGCGGAAAAACACGACAATAAATGAAAGACGGAAAAATAAACGACTCACAGATTTTACGTGAAAAACCCCAAATTACTTTAGGGTGAAAAACCACGGGCAAGGTACAAGAACTTCACTATGAGTGTAAAATAGGAATTACAACTCTCCGACTTTTACCATAGTAAAGTCGCACAAACTCTCTATTTTTACCTCACACTTACAACACTCTAAACCACTCTTTATATTAATTATTTGCTAATTATATATAAGAGAGATACTTGTGTTTTTGGATGATAACAAATGGGGAATGAGCTTGGTATTTATAGGCTCAATTATAAGTATAAAAAGTTGTTAACAAATAATGTGGTGATTATACTAATCACCGCCCCAACAATCCATTAATCACCGCCCCATCATTAATCACCGCCCCAATTCACCGCCCCAACATAAACAATACCAAGAAAAACTTGAAACAACTCTTAATTACAAAGCACATAGAATTCTTTCCGTATGATTAGATCATAGGAGGATTTAGGCCATCGTCAAATTGAAATATTGTATCACAAGTTACCTAAAATCAAACCGGGGTTATTTAATTATTAAAGCTATTTGCAGGTGGTTCTAAGAAATATTTTTCTGTGACTTGGTAAACGTCTTTAGCAGGTGAACTTCCCATATGATCCAAACTTCGTACGATTACATCAATTGGTTAGTAATTAGTTAAGAAGTATAACTAAGTGCTATATATTAATCGTCGTATTCTTTATCAGAGAAACTAAAGGTGAAATGTATCAAGTTTAATTATGTGCATCGTGATAGAGCTTACAATAATTTCTATTTCAAGTTTAGGAAATATTCCTAGAAATTAAGGAAGAAGAGACTAATTAAAAATAAATATTTTGATTACTTGCAAAGATAAGAGAGCTCACGGCTCTTTAAATACAATCATTCCTTAATCACCTTACCAATAACTCCACTAAGGCACTAACCCACTAACATGCTACTGGAATGAAAACAACTAACAGAAAGAGTAAAACTAGGAACAACCCACGTAATTAGACTCTTGATTAACATTTGAAATTAAATAATTAATATAACTAATACTTGAAATAAATATTAAGCATGGAGCATGGACTCGGTCAATAACAATGCAGCCCTCTCGAGATTGGCCTTGCCCTCAAGGCCCAAATTTAACTTGGCTTCATCGCATAAAGTTGTGGTTCCTCTTCATAAACAATTGAGTATGTGAGTTCAACATACATTTTATCACCATAAATGTTCACTTGCAGTAATAATCAAAAAATGTGTGCCCTTACACTTATGCTCTGGCCCAAACTTCTCATCGCAATTAAAACACAATCCCTTTGCACGTTGTGCCTGCATTTCTGTAGGAGTCAAACGTCTAACCGAAAATTGATTTACCACCCGAGGTGCTTGTAACGCGAAAGTTGGTGCTGGTAATATAGGCAACGTGGCAACATGTCTCCCCATTGTCGGATCAGTTGGGTAGCTCGTGTCGTTCAATTTGTGGCAACATGTCTGATGATGCATGATCTGCCCCACCCTCGGAGAGGGGCGAAAAAGCGGATACCCAACAAAAAACATTCGTCCACAGTCTCGCGAAAAAGTACGTAATGGCCACGACCCACCTCCGCCCAAATAAAGATAGATGGTCCAAACTCTGGAGACAGTACCCCTAAGTCACGACCCAAAAAAACAAACCAATTGTACTCGGTCTAAACACTCGGAGAAAGGTACCTCCAGACCCGGCCAATGCCTCTTAGACGAAATGGGGTGAGGCCACGAAGCCTCGAACATGCCCCCCCCCCAAACAACCTAGGACCTACCTAAGATCAGGGTACCATGACAAAAAGACTTGAGACCCCCCTGTCCAAAAGAATAACAGCCCTCGGAGCAATCGAGACCCCACGAGACGCCCGAGGAGCCATCACCAACACTTAGCTAAAATTGAGGACACATGAGCACATAACCAACATTAAGGACACGAGTAAATACAAGGCAAGGTCAAAGACCCACCATAATCAACTAGTGATCAGCAAGACGACCCACAAGGACGTACTAAATCCACCACGACCTCTGACTCACCTCGAAAGACGCACTATTTATCATCACCACTCCCAACGTCACAACCATCCTAATAACGAGGGAAGACCATAGCCCATTGGTTCAATTCTCCCAATGTTACGACTACCCTAATAACGAGGAAAAACCATCCCCCAATGGTCCAACTCATTCATTGAGGCACAAAGTAACAAACACCATTGGTGCAGACTATTCATTAGTGCAGATCGAACTACATGCATTGGCTCAGACTATCCTCGAAGACCATTGGCGCAGAAGATTCTCACACCATTGGGCACCAGCAAAGGCGGCAAGATCGGCCCTCATTGGCCAAAGACACATGAACCTACACTGTGAATAGTCTTCATTTTTTCAGCAAAAATGAGACAAGCTCCAATTGAAGCACTAATCCACTCTACGCGAAAACAGCAAATATTCTCATTTATCATACACCCTACTTGTACTTCAAATTTATCGCATTTGCTAGCTCTAACTCGTGTACTTCACATGGCCCATTTTACTTTACTCAAAACCCTTAATAAAAATATTGTGCCTCATTTCCTCAAACTCGAGATTGGCGTTTTGAACACAAATACTTGAGTAACAATATCCCCCAAACACCCCGACTATTTGGGCGCGGACGATGTTGCGTCACCAAATGGCGCCGTCTATGGGAACGCCTTAAAAGTTCTCTGAGAAAAGTTTGAAGAAGTTGCATGGCATTAAAAAGAGCTAGAAGAATACTAGTTCGAGTATTCTCACGGTCCTCACGATCCCACACTGAAGCCGAATCCATGCAGAATCACGGCAATGAAATAGAGAGGGAGTTGAGTCTTCCACTCCCTCCTGAGGAGGTCCCACGACCAGATGGTCCAGTGCCTCCCCCTGAAGCCCCAACACCACCTGCAGCTGAAGCTCATGTACTGCCGGACTACCAGCAGGTACTTTCGGAACGGGACCCGTTATGGGTTACATACAGGTTCCCTTGGACATGTATCGCAACATTTTTGCTCGATTCAACCGATGCAGTGCCACGACATCCGAAAACGACCGAGGTCGTAATAGAGAGCTCTCTGAGGAGAGCAGAAACCCCCCACGTCGCCAATAGGCCCCACCTCATAGGGCTCGATCAAATGGACTGTTGCAAAATGACACCCGAGCTCCCCCTCCACGACGAAGAAGAACACAACCCTCACCGGATACTGCCAGCTCGTTCAGTGTGCCACGAGGAGTTGAACCCCTCAGGCCACCCCATCCGCAAAGGGCAGCGTGGAATGCGCCCGACCTTCATGAGCCGTATTATCCAGAGCCCGTAGCAAGATGCCAGCGCTCGCTGACACTTGATGTCCCGTTACAAGGCATGATGGAACAAATGCAAAGAGAATTGCGGGAACTCCATCGCAATCTCAACCTGGGCGAAGAACTGGCCTATTAGGGATCGCCATTCGCGAATGCCATCACCAAATCTCAGATCCCCCTGACTATGAAACCCATTGGAATTCCAAGCCACGCTAGAGAGAACACTGACCGTGATCCCCGTGACCACATCAGCCACTACTTATCGTTCATGGACTTGTCGTCAACCCCAGACTACGCTATTTGTCGAATCTTCCGCACAACCCTCACCGGAAGGGCCCAATCCTAGTTCTCTCATCTGCCTCCAGGAACCATTCATGGCTTACCAGCTAACCCAGATGTTTATAAGGTAGTTTGCCTGCAACAAGGTCTTATCGAAGACTTGCGGTCACATGTTCAACGTCCGACAGAATCGGACGAACCCCTTCGGGACTACATGCGCCGATTCTCTCAGACAGTAGGGGAAGTGGTCCAGTTCGATCCATGAGTGCTCTCTGATATCATCATTCGAGGATTGCTTCCAGAGGACTTTGCCAATTACCTCATAAGGAATCGCGCCATCAACCTGGAGGACTTGTTGCAAAAGTCAGAATCCTTCATAGAAATGGAGGAAACACGCAAGATCTTGGAAGCTGCCGAGACCACGAGGGCCCCGACCAAAGAGAAAGAAAAACACGAAGACAAGAAAGGAGGAAAGAGGGAAAGGCCAAGAAAGAACTGGACTCGGTACCCTTGCCAAGCATGAAGATATCCCCCATGGAAATCATGATCATCGTGGGGGAAGAACGCTACTTTAAGTGGCCTCGGGCTGCGAGGGACGCCCAGAGGCTTAAGTACACAGGAAAATTCTGCACGTACCACCGGACGTATGGGCATTTGATAAACGATTGCGTCCACCTCCAGAGGGAGATAGCCATGCTCCTAAAGCTGGGCTACTTGGAAGAATACGTTGTGTCCAATGATCGCGACCCCGTGTAAAAGAAAGTGTGCGAGGAAGCACCCAAGAAGAAAAAACGCAGGTCACAATTACCTGAAGAAGACGATGAGCCAGGGCCTGCCGAGTAGGGACAACTTCCCCCACCCCCTCGTACGTATCGTGATAATGCCCCTACAAGTTGCACCATGAATATGATCGAGGGTGGAGTACTATCTGTAACCCTCGAACAAAGGCAAAAATTATATTCGAAAAGCCCGCAATGCAGACGACAAGTTGGAAGTCTTCGCTACTAAAGTAGCTAACCAACCAGTTATCTCATTCGGCCCCGATGATCTCTTGGGAATCATATACCCCCACGAAGATTCCTTCATGGTCACAGCTACCATACTGGGGACCGAAGTCAAAAGAGTACTCATAGACACAGGAAATTTGGTCAATGTTCTTTTCCTGCCTACATACATGGCTCTGGGAATTTCACAGAGTCAGATGGAGACGATCGAGGTACTCCTCGTGGGTTTTTCCAGGGAACAATGCCAAACAGTGGGAATTATAATTCTACCCATGTTGTAGGGACAAGGGGCCACACGTCGTATCGAGCCCACAAAAGTTTGGGTGGTGGACGCTCCCTCACGAACGTACAATGCCATATGTGGATGACCCCCCATTTGAACCTTCAAAGCGGTTCTGTCCACTCTCCATCTGAAGGTCAAATTTCTGACCCCATCGGGAATATGGGTGCTCAAGGGGGATCAGACCCTTGGACAAGAATGCCACATGAATGCCTTGCCAATCGTGTCCGACCCACCTGAGCTATGACCCCCAACAAGAGAGCTCGCCTGGAGGAGATCCGAGTCGAGCCTGCCGAAGGACTCAAGATGGTAGAGCTAGTGGAAGGCGCTGATGGAAAAATAATAAAAATTGGTACGCAGGTTGGGGAAGATATAAAAAAGCCATTATTGCCATCCTCAGGTCTTTCCACCATCTCTTTGCCTGGAAGGATGACCCTCCTTGACGCATTAGTCAAGAAATATGTGTACACGACATCAATGTGTTTCCTACGGCCAAATTGGTCCAACAGCGAAAGAGGAACATGGGACCAAAATGAAATAAAGTAACTCGAGTCGAGGTACAACGACTCATAGACCTCCATCAGATCCGCGAAGTCAGGTATCCAGAATGGTTGGCCAATGTAGTCCTGGTCCCAAAAATGGGAGGTCTGTGGTGCATGTGCGTAGACTTCACCGACCTCAATAATGCATGTCCAACGGACTGCTATCCTTTACCGAGTATCGACATGTTAGTCAATTCCACCGCTGGCTGCACCCTCTTGTCCACCAAGGATGGGGATCAAGGTTATAACCAGATTCCGATGGCAAACCACGATCAGGAAAAGACCAGCTTCATCACCGACATGGGCACACTTTGCTACTTAGTCATGTCGTTCGACCTCAAGAATGTTGGTGCTACATACCAAAGGCTAGTCAACATTATGTTCAAGGGATTGATCGGTGACACCATGGAGGTCTATGTTGACGACATAATCATAAAAAGCCATAGGGAGGAAGACCACGCTCGCGACCTTGCTAGAGCCTTCGAGATCATGGAAAAATTCAGAATGAAGATTAACCCTCGAAAGTGCTTCTTCGCTATCCGAGGAGGAAAATTCCTAGGGTATATGGTTAACCAGAAGGGGATCGAGGTTAATCCAGAAAAAGCTAAGGCCATTCTCGACATGGAGTCACTAGAGACCGTACGAGACGTCCATAAGCTAACGGGCAGGATGGCCTCACTAAGCAGGTTCATTTCTCGCTCTTTTGAGAAAGGCCTCCTCTTTTTTAAAATTATAATAAATATAAAGGAGTTCCAGTGGACCGACCAATGTGAAGAAGACTTCAAGGCACTGAAAGAGTATTTGGTCGGTCCGCCCCTTCTCGTAAAACCCGTTCCCAAGGAAATGTTGTTCCTATACCTGGCCTGAGCTGAAGGAAGGGAACATCCTCCCGTGTATTACGTTAGCAAAACCCTCATCGACGCCGAGACCCGATACTCCCGCATAGAAAAGGTCGGTTTAGCCCTCGTATCCACAGCTCGGAAACTTAGAGGCTACTTCCTAGCCCATTCTATCACTGTCTTTACTGAACATCCTCTTCGGACTATCCTCCACAACCCTGAGGTGTTCGGACAAATGATCAAGTGGGCCATTGAGTTAGAGGGTTTTGATATTACTTATTCCCCCCGACCGGCGATCAAGGCTCAAGTGACTTCATCACTGAAATGCATGAAGAACCTAAAGAGGACGAGCCTGAACCCGTGTGGAACCTCTACATCGACAGATCATCCACTAACACCCAAGGGGGAGTAGGTATAATCTTCAGGAAAATAGCTCCAGACGAGCCATAGACTATCCTAGAATTCGGCGTGCGTCTGGAGTACCCCGTTTCTAATAACGAAGCTAAATATGAAGCCCTCTTACTAGGAATGCGCCTAGCTAACGAGGCAAAAACACGAAGGATATTGGTGCACGGTGACTCACAACTCGTGGTTCAGCAGATCCATGGAACCCATGGGGCTCGCAAAGAGAATATGAATAAATGTTTGGAAGCAGTCATGGCAGGAACAACCCTGTTTCAAGAATTCTCAATCAAGCAGATCCCGAGAACAAAAAACCAAGATGCTGATGCTCTGTCCAAATTTTCCAGCCAAGCCCAAACCATCAGCAGTCAGAGGATAACTTTCTTTTTGGCCCCCAAACCCGTAATGCAAAGCCAAGACGAAGAAATCCAGATGGTGGCCTCCATCGAGGAGGGTTAGATAGCCGAGATCATCTACTTCATCAAGAATCCCAAAAATTTTGCTCATGACCGAGATAAACAACGCACCATGTATCGGCGTACCGCCAGATACTACATACAGAACGAAATTCTATTTAGAAGGTCGTGGTCTTACCCGACCTCCCAATGTGTCAACAAACAAGATGCACAACTAATATTGAAAGAAATACACGAGGGATGTTGGGGTAGCCATTCCTGTGGAAGAAGCATGGCCGCAAAAATTATCCTCCAACGATACTACTGGCCAACCATGGCAGCCGACTGCGAAGATTACGCCCGAAAGTGTCGGCAATGTTAGTTGCACACACCCAGGAGACATCAGCATGCTGCCCCTTGGGAACCCGACAACGTCCCTCGTCTGTAAGCCCGATGGGGAATTGACCCGTGGGAGCTATGGTCCCCAGTAGGGGACAAAAGAAATTCTTGGTAGTAGTAGTCGACTACTTCACCAAGTGGGTTGAAGTGGAACTCCTCTCTAAAATCACCAGCCAAGTTGTGATAAACTTCCTCTGGAGAAATATCATGACTCGATTAAGAGTCCCACAATAGTTGGTGAGCGACAACGGGTTGTAGTTCCACAAGGACCTCGTTGGAAAATAGTGCAATAAATGGGGAATCAGACAACACTTTACAGGGGTCGAATACCCCCAAGGAAACGGCCAAGTAGCGGTAACCAACAAAACCCTCCTAAAAATGATAAAAGCCCGCCTAGATCAATACCAGTTGAAATGGGTCAAAGAAGTCTCCGGGGTACTGTGGGCCCATCATACTACCCCACGAGCTGCAACGAGTGAAACCCCTAACAACCTCGTTTTCGGTAAACGAGTCGATAGTCCCCTCTGAAGTGGTGAAACAAAGTCTATGGGTCCAAGAATATGAGGATGCCCAAAACAGCGCCGACCTCGCCCTAGCCCTAGACCTCTTGGAAGAAAGGCGAATAACTACCCATGCGGAATTTTAGAAGGCCCGCATGTCCAAGTACTACAAAACCAATGTTCGCCCCGTTCATTCCAAGTCAGATATCTCGTCCTTAAAAAGGAGGAGGCCTCCAAGAAAGTCAAAAAATTGAACCCAAAGTGAGAAGGCCCTATCAGATCTCTAAGATCCTCGGGCCTGCCACCTATCTACTTAAGAATGTGAACGGCCAAGAGCTCACACGAGCTTGGAACAACCTTAACGTTCAGAAGTATTATCTTTAAAAGGCGCTCTGTAGTCGACCATTTGCAGCGACTCAATTTTGTTCATGTAGTTAGTATGCTTGTATTTTGACTTAGCGGTTATACCCGTGGAAAAGCAAACATACCATTGGCAATAAAATAACTACGTTCGATAAAAATTTCACTCTTACGACTCACAAAGAGCCCAAAAGGTATTCTTCCATTAACAGGTGTAAAACGACAAACAAAAAAACGAGAATTGAGGGGACTTCGCCCATACAATCGGCAAATTACCAAAAAACACGCCCATACACAGCGGCGAAATGATGCCCTTACAGAGTGGCATACAAAAAAAAACAAGGGCGACGCCGGCTAAAATTACTCCTTTGCGGGGTATTTTCCGACCTTGATCTAGGCTCGGCGTTCCTCCGCGGATAACTCGGTCGGGTCAGGCATCATCTAAACCACGGAAATGGCCCTACGAGGCTCCAAAGAGGTAACATCGGAAGAGGTAAAGAAAAACTCCAACTTGGGAAGCGCCAGCCCTCGATGGGCGCTAGGGAGATAAACAAAAGAGGACACCGCCATCCCGTATCTGATCCTAACGAGTTCCCGCGTCTTGGACGCCAGTATGTGGTTCATGGGCGGCATGGCCAAGTCAAGGCGGGCACTGGAAACACCCACCTGAAGCTCTCTCCTTGCATCTTTGAGTTGGCGGGTTAATCATTCTCGTTTCTCCCAGAGTGGGTTAACCTCTTCTGCAGTTCAGATGGCCTTATAGCCCTCTGCTCCCACCTTTCAGCCTTCGCATCGGACTTAGCTATAGCCTCCTTCAGGCAACTATTTAAGTCCCCCAAGTCCCAATCCGAGGACGGTCTCAACTCGGCTATACGCCCACGAGCCTCATTTAAAGCCACCTCCAGTCGGGCAGTCGCTTCACGCATGTCTAAGCGAGGCTCGAAGAGCATTATGCTCCTCCACCACAGCTTTCAGGATACTAGGGCTAGCCCTATATGTGCCTAGCGCACCCCCAAGCACAATAAGCTGCAAAACAAAAGATTAACCATGAAACCAACGATTGTTACAAGAAAAACATAAACAAAAAAGAGGGGGGCATTACAACGCGAATGTTCTAGTAGAAATGCTCCCACAAAGTGGCATCACCATAGCTCCCTAAGATCTCACGATCCCCAGGATTCAAGATCCCGCTAACAAAAGACCTGTAATGGTCAGGGTCCTTGTATCCCGCAATAAAAATTGAAGGCACCGCGGGAGTACGAACAAACTCTTCCTCTCACGGGGTAAGCCTAAACTTGGTCTTCTTAGGGGGAGACTCGGGGCGGCAGTCCTTTACGGCCAGAAAGGGGTTGATCACATTTTTCCCCTCATCCTTCCTAGAGGAAGACGCACCCACATCTCGATCCCCCTCTCTCTTTTTCGAGGGAACACCAACAGCATGCACCATGTCTGTCAGGTTAAACGACGATATTGGAAAAGGCCCATAATCAAGCTTCGTACCAAACGGAGGCATAAAATGATAGGCAAAGTGTTTAGTCATCATGGGGTCCATAGGTGATACCTTTGGAGCTAACCCTCTCGTCACCCTCCGCCATCACGACATCCGCAGCAGATGGGCTTCCGAGAGCCTTGGGGCAGTTCTTGTTGTCTAGCGAATCCAAGAGCTTAGCAGACTCCGAGGAGGCGGTCACGCCCCGATCCTCAAACACAGACAAGTCCGAACCTCCATCGAATAGCGCTAGCACATCACCTCAAAAGGGCCGACGAACATGGGACGCCATCTCTGCACCTACAGATCAGCATCATGAAAGGTCAATAAAAAACAAAAAGAAAAAAAAGATGGGAGTATATAGAACTCTATATACCCGGATAGGAGGTTTCGAGGAACATTCGAAAAATTTTACAAAAAAAAAAAACATAAAGACACTTACGAAACTCTGAGTGTTGTCGAAGTGTTAGCGGGTCAGGATGCTCATCCATCAGCCCGTCATGTAGACCAGCCAGGAGCAGGACCATGAGTCTGTTCAGCATCAACGACACATCGTAAAAGCTGTCAAAAAGACCCATCTCCTCCAAATAAGAAGTAGCCTCTGAAGCAACTGAAGGGGTCGGGTAAACATAACCCAACCCCCAAACTCGGGGCACAATATCCCAAAGATTCGATGACTCTCTCAAGGGAGCCATGAAGAAATATCTCCGACGCCAATCACTGTTTCTCGCAGGACCGTTAGTCACTGATGTTAGAAAGACCCGTTTGCTATCCTGCACCGAGAGGGAAAAGAAATGCGATCCAATCACGGTGGCCCGCAGTATGAACGCCCCCGCCACAATCGCATGAGCACATGGGAGGTTTAACAGATGGCAGCAGAAGATAAACCCCACCAGTTGGCGGTAGGAAGCCAGAGTCGGTTGGCTCGGACACAGTTGTCAGAACTCAAAGAGCTTCCTCACCACTGGATGGAAAAAGTAGCAAAGTCCACAGCGAACTTGCTCCGCATACACCGTCATATGACCTTCGGAGGGGTGGGGGGGTCAAAAGCCCTATGCGTCTCCGAGGGAATGATAACTCAAGGGGGATGTTATACTCCGCCAGCAGAGAGCCAATCTCCACCATGTTCATCATGGAGGGTGTGGATCCAACTCGAAGTCTACCGATCATGCGCTTCGGGTCTAGATGCTAGCTCCGAAAAATAGCACTCGCCTCTGCGTTTTGGTAAGGAGCTTGACGATTGAAAATCGCAAAAATACGATCCGTCGCCGCCATATGTGGAACAGAAGCATCACCACCTCTCTCCCGCCACCGTGAGTCAGAATGTGCAGGAGAAGAACGAGCAACCCTTCTCCGCCGATTCTGACGAGAAGCAGAGACACTACTCCGCTGCGGGGGAGGATGAGAAATAGGAGAGTCACGAGACCCTTCATCGTTGGAAAAAATAGTGGTGGTCTGAGAAACCATTATAGAGAAACAAAGAAAGAAAGTGTTTTTACAGAGCAAAGATGAGTTTCTGTATTGATGAAGAAGAAAAACGAAGGTGGCAGTGTTTATATAGGCGGGAAAAGACGGTTCATATCCTGAGCAATTTCACTTCCACGCCCACGATTCAAAAGGTGGGACCTCTCGGTTCCCCACTCACGACCCAGAAGAACCGCCACCTTCCCCGAATCATTGCAACCCTAGCATGTCAGACGTCACCATATGGGAGCTAGACCGACGCACCAACTCCCCACGTCTCTTCGCAATAAATGAGGCACCTCTTCCCAAGACAGGTGGTTGGGAAAACAAAAAAGGCAGGCCAATTCAAATCCACGACTACCCCGTCAGTCGCCGACACCTGACCACCCCCATCAGAAGACGTCTGCCATGACCACAAGGGCAACTGAAAATTTTTGAAAATTTTCCTAAGTATAGATCCATTGTTGGAGCTAACTCCTGGTACCCAATGCGATGCTCCGAGGCCCATTAGGGGAAAGCTCGATTGATCTCCCCACAAAACGTGTTACCCTCGGATAAGTTATGCAGGATGGTCCCATGGCAACCACGAGCCTCGACGATCGTGATCACTCGCAAAAAACTCAAAAACCCTATTGTCGTGGTAAGTGCGGAGAAGCTAAAAAAGAAAGGGAAGAGTGCCGCCCTTGGAAAAGGAAAAGAAAAGCCCACTCGGAAGGCTAAATACAAATAAATATGGCAACAAAGTATTAGGCAACTTCAGAAAAATTCCATTCAAAATCAAAAATTCTGTGAGGGGACGATCGGGTACAACCCTAGGAAAGGAAAAGCAAAAAAATTTAAACTAAGGCCAACACGACCACAAAGGTCCCTACAGCTATCTATGCCTGAGGGGTGTGGATGGGGCCCGCTATCATCGAAGGGACAAGAGAGCTTCATGCCGCCGAGCTACGACCAGAGAAAAGGTTCATAGTATCCTCTTACTCCTCAGGGCGAAACATCCGGCTCGTGGACAACCTCTGAGTGTCAACATCGGGGCGAAAGAAGCTCTTCGCGATACCAAGCTATCGACACGCTCAGAAGACCCACAAAAGGTGACCCTCGAACAGGGGGTCGAGTCGCTCCTTTATCTCCTTCTCTTGAGCAGCCAGACGTTCATCTCACTCCTTTATGGTTTTCTCCACAACCCCCCAGAGCGATGTCACCAGCTTCCCATAGTCCTCGAGCTTTTCGACCAACTCAGCTTCCCTCCCAGCCAAGGCTTCTCTTGCCTTCTCCGAAGCTGCCAGAGGCTCCTTCAATTGATGCTCCGATCCCTTTAAGGCATCCCTCTTCTGGGCTGCTTCCTTGTAAAACTGAGACACACTTGTCATTCCCACGAGGGCCTGTGGAAATAAATAAGTGTCAGTCAAAGAAACTCAAGAAGAAAGACAAACTTACAACACCATTACTTAACAAGGTCGCGCACAGTTGTACAACTAAGCCTGACTCCTCGGCATCCAGCACAGAAGGGGTCGGAGAAGAGCTAAGGCGAGCCAACTCGTTGGAAAGACCAGAGTTTGAGCTCCCAGCCTAGCAGCACTCTTCAAGAGCGATCGCACCGGAGGAAAAGTGACCTGACCCCAAGTCCCAACTTTCTGAGCAGAAGTGGCCTGGAAGTCCGAAGGTCCAACTTCTTAACGTTTAAGAAGAGGCGAAAAAGATCTCTCAGCTACTAACTCTATTTCGGTGGTCGGGGGCAGAGGAGTAGAAGGCTGACCCGGAGGATTACCGCCAATATCAGCTTCCAAAGGCCGAAGAATAGTGCACCATGAACCAGTCGCCAGCCGCACCCGACTCCACTTGCGTGACGGGGAAGTGACGAAAAGTGGTGGGACTGTCTCCCACCTGAGCCAGGATAGGACCCTCATACTCAAAGTCTTGAACCAATATCATCTTACTTTTGGAGGAGACCTCGACCTGCTCTCGTTGCCTCTTTCTTCCTACGAGTCCGACCTTCTTTACACTCGACTGGCTTGAGCGAGAAGAAGCCTTCGCCGATGCACTCCTTTATCCAGAAGGCTCGTTGGCCAATGCCGCTGAAGTAGCTGACCGCCCTGCCCGCCGAGGCTAAGGAGAAATAGCCTTCTTCTTCTTCTTAGAAGGACGAGGAGGGGGAGCATCGCATTTCAGCGTCTCCATAATGGTCTCTACAAGGATTTATATTTCGACTCAAAAAAGGAAGAAAAATCAAAGAAAAAACATCTATGAAAAATGCCCAAAAAAAACACTAACTGATTGAGGGGCGATTGTTCCCCACGGAAGACTCTGAGGCTAGTATGTCGTCCATGCCACACTTCTTATAAAGGGCCAAAAACACGCTGACCTGGGACATCTTTTTCCAGCTAAAACCTTGATCAAAGAACCCCTCACCCGTCAACTCCTCATTGGCCCTTGCATGGTGCAAGTTAGCAGGAACTAAGGGGTCTTTATTCCACTCCATCGGAACACCATACAGAAGGTCCCCGACGGTATGGCAGAGAAGAAAAATTTCTTCTTCCATCTGCTGTGAGAACTAGGGAGGTCGTGAAGAATCCTCTTCGTCGACTTCCGCATGGTGAGAGTGTAAAAGAGCTTGTCTAACGACGAGCTCGCCAAATCAAAGTCTCAAAAAATCTGAACACCGTATAGGGGTTTCCGTAGGCCGCACAGATGAAGGCAAACGCCGCCAGAGCCGACCATCCGTTAGGAGAAAATTTACTCGGACAGAGCATACAGGCCATAAAGACCTACCGATAGAAAGCAGGGAGGAAATATCTCAACCCCGCCTTGATCTGCACGAAATAGGCGGTGTAATACCGGAGCGAGGAATAGAAGCCTTCTCGTGACCCCGAGGCACCGCGAATTCCAAACCATCGGTACTCGCCCCGTACTTGGAAAATTCAGCCCTAATCTCATCCAGAGATCTCACCGAACTTCGTACACCACCACCCGAAACACTAGGTGGCGCTGCCGTTGCCATCACCTTTTTTGCCTTTTTAACGAAAGTTTTCGCTGAACCAGAATCAATGTGACGGCATCGCGATGCTTTTTCAATAGAAGGTGACACCACAACACCTCATGCCGCCACATCAGATGCCATCCGTCGTCGCACCATACCGGAAAACTCCTCACTGGAACTGCTCGCAGAAGCCATCAGATCGTCGACAAAAATGCAAAGTACCGAAGAGAGAGAAAAGAGAGGGAAAAACAAGAAGACTCGGTTGAATGAAGACAAATCACGACCCGAAAACATTAAAAAACAATGTAGATGGTCCAAAATCTGGAGACAATACCCCCGAGTCACAACCCGAAAACACTCGGAGAAAGGTACCCCAGACCCGGCCAATGCCTCTTAGACGGGATGTTGTGAGGCCACGAAGCTCGAACACGTCCCCCCCCCACAACGACCTAAGATCAGGGTACCCACGACAAAACGATTTGAAACCCCCCAGTCCAAAAGAATAACAGCCCTTGGAGCAATCGACACCCCACGAGACGCCCGAGGAGCCACCACCAATACTTAGCCAAAATTGAGGACACAATAGCACATAACCAACATTAAGTATACGAGTAAAGGCAAGGCAAGGTCAAAGACCCACCATAGTCAACTCATGATCAGCAAGGCGACCCGCAAGGACGTACCAAATCGACCACGACCTCCGACTCACCTTGAAAGATGCACTATTCGTCATCACCACTCCCGACGTCACAACCATCCTAATAACGAGGGAAGACCATCTCCCATTAGTTCAATTCTCCCAACGTGTTATGGGGGGAGGCGCCTAAGCCGCTCCCTGACGTCGTGGAAGGCCTCGTCGGGCCAACCCGGCGAGGTGTCGCAAGAGTCCTATACGAACGTGGCCAAGATTGAAGATTGAAAGAATAGTTGTGTAGGACTATTTTGTACTTGTAATTTGTTTCAAGTTTGTTTCAGTTTCCTTGTAAGTTATTTGGGGTGGGGTGTTGGACCCTACCCAAGCAGTTAGCATCCTTTGTAAGTCTGTTGTTGACATGATTAGCGAATTACGCTAAACACTAATGTCAAGAGAAGAAAAGAAAGTTGAAAAGCAAAGCATTGTTCTTGTTATTGTAATTCATTAGTAATTCTTGATATTGACATCAAGTAGCAATTCCTATTCATGTGGAAATGGTGAATGATTGTTACGCCCTCGGTTAATTATGTTGTTGGCTATTGTTATTGTTGGATGATTGTGTTGTTGGTTAACGTTATTGTTGGTTAATGTTGTTGGTGAATACTATTGCTGCTTAAAGTGATTGTTGGCTTACGTGAGTTATTGGCGGAGTAGCCTGTGGAGGGCTATTAGCCGCACGGGACCCTTTTATTCGAATAATCAAAAGACGCCCCGTGACAGGTGGTATCAGAGCCTCGGCTCCTGGTCCATCAAGTTGAGGCAATGTCGGGTGATGCGACGTATTCGTTGCCGGCTCCCGCCGAAGGTGCAAGGCGGCAAGCCAAAGAGCAACTTGCGGCTCTCAAGGAGTGGAGCGCGCAAACTGGGCCGAGGATAGAGGCCTTAGAGATTGATGTGGAGATTCTGAAGGGTGAGAATCAAGACTTGACTTCTCAGCTCGAACAGAATAGGGATCGGGCCAAGGAACTTACGGTTGCCTTGGAAGCACAAAGGGCAAAGGCTGATGCCCAAGAGGAAAAGTTGGACGCTATGAATCAGACGTTGATGACTCTCCAACGTGCTGTGAATAATGGGCCGTCTGGAGCCCAGGAATCGGGCACGAGGGCCCGAATTCCCAAACCTCGACTATTCGAGGGCACTAGAGACGCTAAGATTGTCGACAATTTTCTTTTTGACCTGGAGCATTACTTCGACCACTGTCGAGTCGATGATGATCGACAGAGAGTGACGACTGCGGTTGGCTACTTGGCAGAAGATGCCAAACTTTGGTGGCGTAGGTTGTGGGAAGATATACAAGCAGGTCGAATCTTAGTGGACACGTGGGATAGGTGGAAGGAACTGTTCAAACAACAATTCTTTCCCGAAAATGTGGATTATAATGCTCGTCGAGCATTGAAAGAACTGAAGCACACCGGGTCGGTGCGAGAGTATGTGAAAGCTTTCTCTGCTCTTATGTTGGTGATACGAGACATGTCCGAGAGGGACAAATTGTTCACCTTCATGGAAGGTTTGAAACAGTGGGCAAGACTAGAACTTCAGCGTCAGCGAGTGAGCGACTTGCGTTCGGCCATGAGTGCGGCCGAGTGCCTATCAGATTTCCATGGTATGGAAAGAGAACCAAGGAGGGACAGTCGCCCGGCTCCGGGTCTCCCAACCCCTAATGTTGGCGGGGGACGTGGGGTGCCGAGCTACGGGAGAGGGATAGGAGCCCGCCCCACCACTAGTTAAACAAGTAACAACAAGGGCAAGGCTCCCATAGAGGGGCGCCCATTTACACAACAACGTCCGCCTGTCTGCTTTTGGTGTCAAGGTCCGCATTTCGTAAGAGACTGTCCGAAGAAACAATCTCTTAATGCGTTGGTTAGAAGCTTGCCGGACGCCCCGTCTGGGACGAGGGCGGATAACTCGGCTTTTGAGGATCATGAGGGAGACGCAACGGACAACCCTCAGAATCTGGAGGGAGATGAAAACTTGGGGGCATTTTTGCACTGGTGCAATGCCCTTTCACACCAATTAGCAAAGAATGCTAAGAAGGATGTGTATATCCCGCCTAAAAAGAGGAAGGGACTGATGTACGTTGACGTGAAGATCAATGGTAAGCCGCTCCGAGCCATGATCGACACGGGAGCTACGCACAATTACTTAGCTAGCTCTGAAGTGACGCGGTTGGGACTAGTGACAGAGAAGGGAGTCGGAAGGGTCAAGGCGATTAACTCACCCGCCCAACCGATCGCAGGTATAGCAAAGTCCGTGCAGCTTAAGATGGGACCGTATGAAGGGCGAACCGATCTAGCGGTTGTCGCAATGGATGATTTCAAGCTTATCTTGGGGCTTGAGTTTTTAAGGGACACAAGGACGGTGATAATACCGTTTGCCGATGTATTGTTAATGATGGGGAAGAACCCATGCTTCATCCCTACCATCGTAGATCGGACAGGGAGAGAGAACTTGTCGGCTATCCAGTTTGAAAAAGGGTGCAAGCGTCACGAGCCGTCATTCTTATGCGCCCTTAATCTGGAAGAGGTCGAAGGGTCCACCGGTCCAATTCCGGAACCGGTGAAGCAAGTTATTCATGAATTCGAAGATATTATGCCGGAAGAGTTGCCAAAGAAGTTGCCGCCTAGACGGTCGGTTGATCACGAAATTGAGTTGGTGCCGGGCACAAAACCGCCCGCTAGGGCGCCGTACCGACTGGCACAACCGGAGCTTGAAGAACTGAGGAAACAGCTCAAGGAGCTATTGGATGGAGTTCTCATCCAACCGGCAAGGTCGCCATATGGGGCGCCGGTTCTTTTCCAGAAGAAAACAGATGGATCCCTACGCATGTGTTGCGATTATCGGGCGCTAAATAAACTCACGGTGAAGAATAGATACCCCATCCCGCTCATTGGTGACTGTTTTGACAGACTAAGTCTCGCCAAGTATTTTACGAAGATTGATCTGAGGTCCGGGTATTGGCAGGTACGGATCAAAGAAGGGGACGAAGCGAAGACTACTGTCGTAACGAGATATGGGGCCTTTGAATTCTTAGTGATGCCGTTTGGGTTGACGAATGCCCCAGCTACCTTCTGTACGATGATGAACCAAGTGCTACAGGGGTACATCGATGAGTTTGTCGTGGTATACTTGGACGATATTGTGATCTATAGCGAGTCCTTGAGCAAACACATCGACCACTTACGAAAGGTGTTCCTTCGCCTACGTGAGAATGAGCTCTACGCTAAGTTATCGAAATGCTCGTTTGCGCAGTCGACCATCAGTTTTCTAGGACATATCGTTGGACACGGAAGGATTCGGATGGACCCGAAGAAAGTACGGGCCATTGAGGAGTGGCAACCCCCACGAGACGTTTCTGGTGTTCGTTCGTTTCTGGGGCTAGCCAATTACTATAGAAGATTCGTGGAAGGGTATTCGGCTATTGCGAAGCCTCTTACGGATCTTTTGAAGAAAGAGGAGAAGTGGGAGTGGTCTGCGGAGTGTCAGACCGCTTTTGAGAAACTGAAGAAGGCAGTGATGACGGACCCCATTCTTGCCCTCCCCAATATGTCGAGGCCGTTCGAAGTGCAGACCGACGCGTCCGACTTCGCACTTGGAGGAGTTCTAGTGCAAGATGGTCACCCCGTCGCTTTCGAGAGTCGGAAGCTAATGGATAGGGAGACAAGGTATACGGTGCACGAAAAAGAGTTATTAGCCGTAGTCCATTGCCTCCGAATTTGGAGGCATTATCTATTGGGATGTCCGTTCATCGTGAAGACGGATAATACGGCAGTGAGTTATTTCATGACTCAGGCCAACCTGACAGGGAAACAGGCCCGCTGGCAAGAGTTATTAGCTGAATTCAATTTTACGCTGGAATATCGCACTGGCTCGTGTAACCAGGTTGCGGATGCCCTTAGTCGGAGAGCCGATTATGAAAAGATGGGTAGAGTGGCGGCATTGACCACGAGCTCTGTCACCACAGATGTGAAGACTCAAATTCGAGATGCGTTAGCAAGCGACCACTGGGCGGAGGTGATTATGAAACTGGTCGAAGCCGGGAAAGCTCGACAGTTTTGGGTAGAGGACGGGCTTCTGAAAACTAAGGGTAACCGACTTTATGTGCCTAAAAGCGGGAACTTGCGGAAGTTTTTGATGGCAGAATGCCACGATACCATATGGGCCGGACATCCGGGGGAACAACGTACATTGGCTCTTATTCAACGAGCCTATTATTGGCCCAATATGGAGGACGACGTAGACACTTATGTTCGCACTTGTCTTGTGTGCCAACAAGATAAGCCAGACCGTAAGAAGAAGGCGGGATTGTTGGAACCCCTCATTGTTCCTACAAGACCATGGGAAAGTGTATCGATGGATTTTATCTCTGGGTTGCCTAAGGTGGGAGACTTAGGGACTATTTTCGTGGTGATCGATCGATTTTCCAAGTATGCCACTTTTATTCCGGCACCCAAGTATGTATCGGCAGAGGAGACGGCACATCTCTTCTTTAAACACAATGTCAAGTATTGGGGCTTGCCGAAGGATATCGTCAGTGATCGGGATTCTAGGTTTACTGGCGTATTTTGGACGGAGCTGTTTCGACTACTCGGGTCAAAACTGAATATGAGCTCCGCTTTTCATCCACAATCTGATGGCCAGACGGAACGCTTTAACTCTATGTTGGAGGAATATCTCCGACATTTTGTTCATGGTTCGCAGACGTCATGGGTAAAACTATTGGATGCTGCTCAGTTGTGCTTTAATTCCCAAAAGAGCTCTTCTACCAACAAGAGTGCTTTTGAGATCGTGAATGGGCAGCAACCCTTGCTTCCACATACAGTGGATTCTGACCTATTTGCGAGATCTTCTTTGGCGAAAGAGTTCTCGAAGGAATGGGAGGTGAATGTGGATATAGCAAGGGGGTATTTGGAGAAGGCACAACGGCGTATGAAAAAACATGCGGATCAAAACCGTCGTTTTGCCGAATTCAAAGTGGGAGATCTAGTGATGGCGAAGGTTCCCGACCCTCGCGCATCCAAGGCGTCTAGAGGGAAGGATTCTAGACTCATGCAGAAGTATATCGGGCCAATTCCTATTATCAAGCGAATTGGAAAAGTGGCCTATCGTGTTGCTCTTCCTTCTTGGTGCAAAGCATATAATGTTTTACATGTTGGGTTGCTAAAGCCTTATTTTGCAGATCAGGAGGATGATTCCCGCAATCAGCCGCAGCGGCCAGAAATGAAACTGAAAAATGTTGCGAAGAAAGTGCCGGAAGCCATTTTGGATCACCGAGTCTTGAAGACAAAGAAGGGCAACGTGGACGAATACTTGGTGAAATGGACCGGATGCAGCAGTGAAGAGAACACTTGGGAAAGAGCCAGAACCCTTACGGCGTTCAAACATCTCATTCCGGGACAAAGCAGAGCGCCGAGGACGTCGCTAACTCAAGTGGGGGAGAATGTTATGGGGGGAGGCGCCTAAGCCGCTCCCTGACGTCGTGGAAGGCCTCGTCGGGCCAACCCGGCGAGGTGTCGCAAGAGTCCTATACGAACGTGGCCAAGATTGAAGATTGAAAGAATAGTTGTGTAGGACTATTTTGTACTTGTAATTTGTTTCAAGTTTGTTTCAGTTTCCTTGTAAGTTATTTGGGGTGGGGTGTTGGACCCCACCCAAGCAGTTAGCATCCTTTGTAAGTCTGTTGTTGACATGATTAGCGAATTACGCTAAACACTAATGTCAAGAGAAGAAAAGAAAGTTGAAAAGCAAAGCATTGTTCTTGTTATTGTAATTCATTAGTAATTCTTGATATTGACATCAAGTAGCAATTCCTATTCATGTGGAAATGGTGAATGATTGTTACGCCCTCGGTTAATTATGTTGTTGGCTATCGTTATTGTTGGATGATTGTGTTGTTGGTTAACGTTATTGTTGGTTAATGTTGTTGGTGAATACTATTGCTGCTTAAAGTGATTGTTGGCTTACGTGAGTTATTGGCGGAGTAGCCTGTGGAGGGCTATTAGCCGCACGGGACCCTTTTATTCGAATAATCAAAAGACGCCCCGTGACACAACGTCACGGCTACCCTAATAACGAGAAAAGACCATCCCCCATTGGTCCAACTCATTCATTGGGGCAGAAAGTAACAAACACCATTGGTGCAGGCTATTCATTGGTACAAACCGAACTACGTGCATTGACTCAGACTATCCCCGAAGACCATTGGCGCAGAAGACTCTCACACCATTGGGCACCAGCAAAAGGCAGCAAGATCGACCCTCATTGGCCAAAAATCCATGAACCTACACTATAAGTAGTCCTCACTTTCTCAACAAAAAATGAGATAAGCTCCAATTGAAGGACTAATCCACTCCACACAAAAACAGCAAATATTCTCCATTATCATACACCCTAGTTGTACTTAGAATTTATCGCATTTTTCTAGCTCTAACTCGTGTACTTTACTCAAAATCTTTAATAAAAATATTGTGTCTCCTTTCCTGAAACTCGAGATTGGCGTTCCAAACACAAATACTTGAGTAACAATATTCCCCAAACACCCCGATTATTCGGGCCGGTACAATATTGCCTCACCAATATTGATCTCCATGAAAGCACCAATGATAGGGCTAACAATAATTTCTAATTCGATTTTAGGAAATACTCCTATAATTAAGGAAGAAGAGACTAATTAAAAATAAATATTTTGATTACTTGCAAAGATAAGAGAGCTCACGGCTCTTTAAATACCAGCATTCCTTAATCACCTTACTAATAACTCCAATAAGGCACTAACTCACTAACATGCTACTGGAATGGAACCAACTAACAGAAAGAGTAAAACTAGGAACAACCCATGTAATTAGGAGAAATTATTATATGCATCCGTTGTATGTACAACCGATGATTGAGATTAAAATAAGATTTCTAAGTTGTAGGAATAATCACCCAACACTTCATCCACACCGTGTATTGGTAGTGAATGCACATAGACCGGTTGTACCAAATAATTTCTCCATAATTAGACTCTTGACTAACATTTAAAATTAAATAATTAATATAACTAATACTTGAAACAAATATTAAGCATGTAGCATGGACTCGGTCCATAACACATCGCTACCAAATGGATGAAGAATAATGAGCCATCGAGTTAATTTCTCACTTGTTAGAGTGACTTAAAAGTAACATGTAATTCGCTGGTTTCCATTTGATGGAAGTCTACAACGAGGTTATTCACTGAAACAAAATTCCTAAACACGAATATAAACCTAATATAAATTGATAAATTAAGACGATGTTTGTAAATTCTTCTAAAAAACATAAGTTCGTAACTTATTTTGAAAATTTAAGCACTTTTAAATTATAAATCGTGGATATTGTGAAAGTTATATAGTAATTAGGATATTATCAAAAGGCTAAATTAGTCAAAGGTAGGTTGACCATTTGTTGCATAGATACTCTGAAAATGGCTTCGTATCCCGTATCGGATACCAAACGGATAAGGATACGTCCAAGATACGCCTCGGATACGTGTCGGATACGCCACGTCGCGTATCCTATTTAAAAATAGAATATGTATCAGATACCATTCAAAGGTGTATCCGATACGTGTCCTCACTAAAATAAGCCATTTTGTTGTTTTTGAAAACTTTAGGGCCAAAAAGTACTTTGTTTATACTACAAACACCAAAAGGTGTTTTTCTAATTTGTTAATCTGATTTAACTCATATAATAGTTTTCAAATTGTAATTTTTTTCTCTCGATGAACGTAAATTTGAGTCGCTTTTGTTTGTTGATGATGTCGTTTAACAATAAATAAACTATTGCAATATTAATATTGTTTGTTATATTATGAAACTTTGTAATATTCGTGTTGAACATGATTTTCAATTTATATTTGGCTTTGTGGAATGGTGGGTCTTTATATATGGTATATATTAATTACTTTTTAAATTTTATAGGTGTTTAATATTCATTATTTTACATATTTACTTAACCAATATATATACATATATAATTTTATAATATTAAATATTCGTCGTATCCTTGACGTATCTCAATATGTGATTTTAAAAAAATTTGTATCTTCGTATCCTTATCTTGTCTTATAAGTGTTCTCGTATCCGTGTTCGTGCAACGTAAGTAAGTTCATATCAACTTTCATTTAACGAGTATTAATTTTAGCTTCAGCAAATTTTACAACTCTAAAACCTCGATTCTCAAACAATCTAGTACTCATTACGGATTCGATGAATTCAGTATGCTTTAAAAGTTGGGTAACACCACTGAAATGAAGGTAATGATGATGCTCATGTGAACCAACATATTTGGCGCGCAGAGTTATTTACGTGGGGATTTCCTTTTCCAAAATCTTTTTCCTGCTTATATATATTTCCAATTTTGTATATATACATATTTGGCGCGCAGAGTTATTTACGTGGGGATTAAGTTCTCCTCTGCGTAATTGTGCTTGTATAGAATTGGCATTCAACTAAATCATTTTGACTAACAAAGAACACCAACTTGCCTTTCACGGGCATGAGCAAAATCTATAAAAATGCTGAAAGAGTATGTAGCTAAATACGCACTAGAATTGTATATTTGTATGAGTACTATAATTAGTGATGATGCATAATCTGCCCCACTCTCGGAGAAGGGCGGAAAAGTGGGTACCCTACAAAAAATTGTCCACGGTCTTGCGAAAAGGTACGTAACGGCCTCGACCTGCCTCCGCCTGGATAGAGGTAGACGGCCCAAATTCTGGAGACGGTACCCCCGAATATGATTAAAAAACACCCACCAAGGGTACTCGGTCCAAACACTCGGAGAAAGGTACCCCCGGATCCGACCAACACCTCTTAAGGGAATAAGGTGTGGTCACAAAGGCTTAAACACGACCCCCTCAACGACCTAAGACCTACCTAAGATTGGGTATGTACGAACGGCCACGACCCGCCTTTACCTGGATGGAGGTAGACGGTCCGGACTCCGGAGACGGTACCCCCGAGTACGACCCGAAAACACCCACCAAGGGTACTTGGTCTAAACCCTCGGAGAAAGGTACCCCCGAATCCGAGCAACACTTCTTAAGGGAATACAGTGTGTTCACAAAGGCTTACACACTAGCCCCCAACGACCCATGGCCTATCTAAAAATAGGGAACCCACAACTATCCCCTGAAACCCCCAGCCCGAAGAGCAACTCTCCTCGGAGCCTTCGACGACCCTCGAGACGCCCGAGGAACCACAACCATCACATAGCCAAAATTGAGGAAACAGGAGCACAAAACAAACATCAAGGACACGAGTAAAGATAAGGCACGGCCAAAGAACCACCATAATCACATATCAGCAGTCCATGATCGAAGAATAGCCCCGGGTCTCCGTGACGATGAACGACCCATAAAGACAGCCCAAATCGACCACGACCTCCGACTCACCTTGAAAAACGCATTATTTGTCATCACCACTCCCAACATCATGACTACCCTAATAACGGGAAAGACCATCCCCCCATTGGTCCAGCTCTGCCCACGTCATGACTATCCTGATAACGAGGAAATACCATTTCTCCATTAGTCCAATTCATTTCTTGGGGACAAAAATCAACAAACGCTATTGGTGCAGACTATTCGTTGGTGCAGACCGGACTGCATGCGTTGGCTCAGACTGTCCCCAAAGGTCATTGGCGCAGAAGACCCCCACACCATTGGAACCAGCAAAAGCAGTAAGACCGGCCCCCATTGGCCAAAGACCATATGGCTTACACTATAAATAGCCCCCATTTTCAGCAAAGAGAAGAGGCCACTTTGACGACTCACAAGCTTATTCACTCCACAAGAGAAAATCAGTGTTCTCCATTGTTATACACCACTTGTACTTAGAATTTGTCACATTTTTCTAGCTCTAACTCGTGCACTCCACACGACCCCTTGTACTTTACTCAAAGTCCTTAAGAAAAATATTGTGCCTCTTTTCCTCAAGCTCAAGATTGGCGTTCCGAACACAAATACTTGAGTAACAATATCTCCAAACACCCCGACCATACGGGCCCGGATGATATACTCTCACTAAATGGCGGTGTTTGTGGGAATGCCTTAAAAGTTCTCTGAGAAAAGATTGAGAAAAGTTGCATGGCCAGAAAAAGAGCTAGAAGAGTACCAGTTCGAGTATCCTCACGGTCCTCACAATCCAACACTGAAGTCTTATCCATGGAGAATCACGACAACGAAACATATAGGGAGATGAGCCTTCCACTCCCTCTAAACGAGGTCCCACGACCAGATGGTCTGGTGCCTCCCCCTGCAGTCCCGATACCGACTACAGCTGCAGATTCTGTATCGCCGCACCACTAACAAGTACCTTCGGGAATGGACCCGCTATAGGTTATGTACAGGTGCCCCTAGACATGTATCACAACATGTTTGCTCGGTTCACCAAACATAAGCCACAGCCTCGAACAATACTTGAGGTCGGGACAGGGAACGCTCCGAGGAGAGGGAAAACCCCCCATGTCGCGAATCAGCCCCACCTCATAGGGCTCGATCAGAGGGACTGTCGCAAAATGAGACCCGAGCTTCCCTTCCAAGACAAAGAGGAAGAAAACCCTCACCAGATACTGCCAGCTCGATCGGTACGCCGCGAGGAGGTGAATCCCCCAGGCTACCCAATCCGCAAGGGGCAGTGAGGAATGCGCCCGACCTCCATGAGCCATATTATCCAGAGCCCATAGGAAGGCGAAGATGCTCGCCGACACCCGATGCCCCGTTACGAGGCATAATGGAACAAATGCTGAGAGAATTGCGAGAACTTCATAAAAATGGATAAGACGCGCAAGATCTTGGAAGTTTCCGTAACCACGAGAGCCCCGACCAAGGGGAAATAAAAGGGCAAAGATAAGGAAGGAGGTAAGAGGGAAACGACCCAGAAAGAACTGGACCCGGTACCCTTGCCGAGCATGACGATATCCCATGTAGAAATACTTGGTCCGTCCGCCCCTTCTAGTGAAGCTCGTCCCCAAGGAGATGCTCTTTCTATACCTGGACGTAGGAAAAGAATCAGTCAGCGTTGTTTTGGTCTGTGCCGAGGGAATGGAACACTTGCCCATTTACTACGTCAGCAAAACCCTTCTCGACGCTGAGACCCGCTACTCCCGTATTGAAAAGTCGGATTAGCCCTCATATCCACGACCCGAAAGCTGAGAGGCTACTTCCTGGCTCATCAGATCACAGTCCTCACCGAGCATCCTCTCCGAACCATCGTCAACAACCTGGAAGTGTCAGGACGAATGATCAAATGGGCCATCGAGTTGTGGGAATTTGATATCATTTATTCCCCCCGACCAACGATCAAGGCCCAAGCGTTGGCCGATTTCATCACTGAAATGCACGAGGAGTCTGAAGAGGACGAGCCAAAACCCTTGTGGCACCTATATATTGACGGATCCTCCACTAATACCCACGGGGGAGTAGGTATAATCTTCAGAAAAATAGCTCCAGACGAGCCAGACACCATCTTGGAATTCGCCATACGACTGAAGTACCTTGTCTCCAATAACGAGGCTGAGTATGAAGCTATCCTACTTGGGATGCACCTAGCCAACGAAGTAAAAATACAAAGAATGTTGGTTCATAGCGATTCATAGCTCGTGGTCCAACAGATCCATGGAACCTACAAGGCCCGTGAAGAAAACATGAAAACGTCCCTAGAAGCGGTCATGGCAGGAACGACCTTGTTCCAAGAATTCTCGATTAAACAAATCCCGAGATCAGAGAATCAAGATGCTGACGCCCTATCTAAGCTGGCCAGCCTGGCCCAAACCATCAACAGTTGGAGGATTACCTTCTTCTCGGCCCCAAGGCTTGAAAGATAGACCCAAGACAAGGAGGTTCAAATAATAGCCCCCATTAAGGAGGATTGGATGGCCGAGATCATCGATTTCATCAGGAACCCCAGAAAATTTGCTCACGACCGAGCCAAGCAATGCGCCATGTACCGACGTATTGCCCGATATTACATATAGAACGGAGTTTTGTTCCAAAGGTTGTGGTCCTACCCGACCTCCCGATGTGTAAACAAGCAAGATGCGCAATTAATCCTGAAAGAGATTCACGACGGATGTTGTGGTAATCACTCTGACATAAGAAGCATGGCCACGAAAATTATCCGTAAAGGATATTACTGGTCGACCATGGCATCAGATTGTGAAAAAATACGCCTAGAAAGGTTAAAAATGTCAGTTGCACGCCCCCATGAGGCACCAGCTCGCCGCCCCTTGGGAACCCGACAACGTCCCTTGTCCGTTTGATCGATGGGGAATCAACATCGTAGGAGCCATGGCCCCTGATAGGGGGCAAAAGAAGTTCATGCTAGTAGTAGTCGACTACTTCACCAAGTGGGTCGAAGCGGAACTCCTCTTCAAGATCACCAACCAAGTGGTGATAAACTTCCTATGGAGAAACATCCTGACTCGGTTCGGAGTCCACCAACAGCTGGTGAGCGACAACGGGTTGCAGTTCCACAAGAACCTCGTAGGAAAATCGTGCAATAAATGGGGAATTAGACACCACTTCACAGGGGTCGGATACCACCAAGGAAACGGTCAAGTAGAGGTAACCAACAAAACCCTCCTCAAAATGTTAATGTCTCGACTAATATCAGGCGAAGTGGGTCAAAAAAGTCCTCGGCATACTGTGGGCCTATCGTACTACCCCATGAGCTGTGACGGTGAAATCCCCTACAGCCTCGTTTTCGATACTGAATCAATAGTCCCTTCTGAGGTGGTGAAATAAAGTCTACGGGTCCAGAAATACTAGGAAGCCAAAACAATGCCGACCTCGCTCTAGCCCTAGACCTCTTGGAAGAAAAGAGAATAAGAGTTGCTATCCATGCAGAATTTTACAAGGCCCGCATGGCCAAGTACTACAACACTAATGTTTGACCCCGTTCGTTCCAAGTCAGAGACATTGTCCTTAAAAGGGAAAAGGCCTCCAAGAACGTCGAAAAGTCGGATACAAAATGGGAAGACCCCTATCATATCTCTAAGATCCTCAGGCATGCCACCTATCTACTTAAGGACGTGAACGGCCAAGAACTCACGCGAGCTTGGAACAACCTTAACCTTCGGAAGTATTACCTTTAAAAGTCGCTCTGTAATCGACCCCTTGCGGCGACTCAATTTTGCTCACGTAGTTAATATGCCTGTATTTTGACTTAGCGGTTATACCCATGGAAAAGCAAACATACCATCGGCAATAAAATAACTACGTTCGATAAAAATTTCAGTCTTATGACTCACAAAGAGCCCAAAAGGTAATCTTCCATTAACATGTCTAAAATGACCAACAAAATAAAAACGAGAATTAAAGGGACTTCGCCCGTACATAGTGGTAAAAAAAAATGCCCATACAGAGCGGCTACATCACGCCCATAGCGGAACATAAAAAGAAACAAGGGCAACGCCCGACTATGACTACTCATTTGCAGGGCGCTTTCCGGCCTTGATCTAGACCTGATGCTCTTCAGCAGATAACTCTGTCGGGTCAGGCATCATCAACACTCTGGAAGGGGCCCTACGAGGGTCCGACGAGGCAGCACCGAAGGAGGTAGAAAAGAACTCCAACTTGGGAAGTACTAGCCCACTGAGGACGCCGGGGAGAGAAACAAAGGAGATCATTGCCATCCCATATCCGATCCTGATAAGCTCATCTCGGACGCCAAAATATGGTTCTGGGGTGCCCCGGTCGGGTCAAGGCAGGCACTGGCAACACCCACCTGAAGCTCTCTCCTCGTATCCTTGAGTTGGCGAGCTAATCGATCTCGTTCTTCCCGAAGCGGGTTGACCTCCTCCGCAATCTGGATGGCCTCTTTAGCCCTCTGCTCCCAGCTCGCGGCCTTAGCATCAGACTTAGCTAAAGCCTCATTCAGGCAACCATTCAAGTCTCCCAAGTCCCGATCCGAGGACGCTCTCAACTCCTCTATGCGCCCACGAGTCTCCTTAAAGGTTGCCTCCAGTGATGCATTCTCTTCACGAGCATGCCTAAGTGAGGCTTGGAGAGCATTACGCTCCTCCATCACAGCCTTTTGGGCACTAGAGCTGGCCCTATACGTGCCAAGGTGTCTCCAAGCACAATGAGCTGCAAAACACAAACAAGTCGTGAGCCCAACGACTGTTACAAGAAAAGCACAGGCAAAATAAAGAATAAAAGGAGGGTGTTACCTGGTAGAGGCTTTGATAAAAACGGTCCCACAGAGCGGCATCACCATAACCTCCTAGGATTTCACGATCCCCATAATTCAAAATTTGCTGACAAGATACCTATAGTGGTCCGGATCCTTGTACCCCTCATCAAAAATCGAATGCATATCAGGAGTACGAAGAAACTTTTCCTCATCCGAGGTGAGCTTAAACTTGCTCTTCTTAGGGGGAGACTCGGGGCAGCAGTCCTTTACAACCGGGAAGGGGTCAATCACCCCTTTCCCCTTCTCCCTTCTCGAGGAAGACGCGCCTACATCTCGACCCCCCCTCCCTCTTCTTCGAGGGGCCACCAACAGCGTGTGCCTTGTTTGTCAGATTAAACGACAATGTTGACAAGAGCCCAAATTCAAGCTTCGTGCTAAACGGAGGTATAAAATACGATGGGAAGTGTTTAGCCATAACGTGGTCCATAGGTTGACACATACCTTTGGAGCTAACACCCTCATCAGCTTTTGCCATCACAACATCCACATCGGCAGCAGATGGGCTCCCAAGAGCCTTTGGGTAGTACTCGCTGTCTAGAGAACCCGATAGCTCAGCTGGCTCCGAGGAGGCGGTCATGCCACGACCCCCCGATGCATAAGACTCCAAGTCTCCATCGGATAGCGCGAGCACGTAACCTCTAAAGGGTCGACGAGCATGGGACGCCATCTCCGCACCTACAGACCAGTACCGTGAAGGGTCAATAAAAAGAGAAGGGAGTATACTATATATACCTGCATTAGAGGTTTCGATGAACATTTCAAAAAATTTTACAAAACAAAAGTCTTTAAGGACACTTACGAAACTCCAAGTGTTGTCGAAGCGTTAGCGGCTTAGGCGTTTCTCCACCAATCCGTCCTGGAGACCAGCCATAAGCAGAACCATGGGGCTGTTCAGCATCGACGACACATCATAGAGGCCGTCGAACAGATCCATCTTCTCTAAATAGGAAGTAGCCTCTGAAGCTATTGACGGGGATGGGTAAACCTAACCCCCAAACTCGGGGCACGCCTTCCCAAAGAGTCGGCGACTCTCCCAGAAGAGCCATGAAGAAGTATCTCCCACGCCAATCACCATTGATCGCAAGACCATTGGTCACGGCAGTTAGCAACACCAGCTTGTTATCCCGTATCGAGAGCAAGAATAAGAGCGAGCCAGTCGTGGTGGTCCGCAGTATAAATGCCCCCACCATGGTCGCAGGCGTGCAGGGGATGTTCAATGCCATAACTGGCTTTACTAAATGGATTCGGTCCAGCAAAGAATGAAACTCACCAGCTGACGGTACAAGGTCAGAGTCAATTGGCTCAGTCACAATTGCCAGAACTCAAAAAGCTTCCTTACCATGGGATGGAAGAAGTAGTGGAGTCCGCAACGCATCTGCTCTGCATACACCGTCATGTGACCCTCGGGAGGGTCAAATGCCCTATGAGTCTCCGAGAGGATGGTGATGTGAAACTGCTCGAGGGGAATGTTATACTCCGCTAGTAAAGAGCCGACCTCCACTATATTCATCACGGAAGGCATGGATCTAACCCTAAGCCTACCAGTCATGGGCTTTGGGTCCAGGTGCTCGCTAAGGAATATGGCACCCTCCTCCGCATTCTGATAAACAGCCCGACGATTGAAAACCGCAAGAATACGTTCCACCGTCATCTGCAAAATGGCAACATCGCCACTCCGCTCTCATCGCTGTGAGTCTGAACGGACGGGGGAGAAACGCACTGCCCTTCTTTGCCGATTACTCCGTTGTAGGGGAGGATGAGACACAGAAGAATCACGAGACTCTTCATCACTGGAAAAGACGGTGGTGGCTTGAGAAACCATTGCCAAGAAAGAAATAATTTTTTTTTACAAAAGGAAATATGTGTTTGTAAGTGATGAGGAGGAAGGATGAAGGTGGCCATGTTTATATAGGCGGGAAGAGACGGTTCGTATCCCGATTTATCCCGCTTCCACGCCCGCTGTTAATGGGTTGGATATTATTCCCTATTTAACGAGTTATTTTTTGGGTTGGAACACCGGCCCGTGATTCAAAAAACGATGATTTTATGGAAAATAACAGTACGAGAATATCCTTTCCTTTATTCACTGAATTCCACTCCTCAATTTGGTCAATATATTGGTGTGTGTCACTTGAGTCATTCCCCTTTTTTTACTTGATCACCTCCCTTTATATAGAGTTTATTAGGGACAGGTGTCGTTATGCACGTGTCTAGTAAATACAGGTGTCGTGACATGCTTAAAAGCGAACAAGATAAGATAAAAATTGTATATGTTTGGTATATCTGCTGATGGGGCGCTGGCTAGGGTGAATTATATCCTTTTCGATAGCTCCCATGGGCTCCGATAGGTTGATTCTTCTAACTTATTTTCTCCGATGGGTTATACCTCTCGGAAATGTTGGATAGGTGGGAGGGAATGCTCGTCCGATGCTTTGGTAGTTCCGATAGCAGTCTATCTTTGGGATGCTTTCTTCTAATGTGTACTCTGATAGGTGTTTCTATCTTGGTCTCGGGTTTCGTACATTGGGCATGTTTCCGAGGGCTCTGATTTGATTTCCGAGGGCTTTGCTTGGCCTTCGTGAAGTAGTGTTTTAGTATCCAAGCTCTCGTAGTTTGTTTTCCAATGTTCCATGTGTTTAGAGAAGGCTTTCTTGTTCAGACAGGGCAATGTTCTTGCATTCAGGTCTTTATGACGTGCGCTCCGAGGGGTTCTAGGTTTGGCTAGTGCATTTTCATCGCGCTTTGGCCCTCGGGGTGAGTTCTCCGATACCTTTTAGACATCGGAGGGTGCTGGGGGTGTTCTCGTACTTTGGGGGACTCGGGGTCTTCGCCGTGTGATGGGTATTTGCGGTTACGAGTATAAATCATATAATAGTATCTCCGGAAATTTTAGTAATCGAATTATGCTATGTTTTAAGCACGTGGATTTTTACCGTATTAACAAACCCCCCCAATTTTTTGTGCAGTCGGTCATTATGACTGCACTAGAAACTTAAAAGGTCGAAAGTCACGATGGTCCTGGTATCGTAGCCTTCAGTTATCGGGGTCGTCGAAAGCCCTGGTTTTGAGTTTTTAGAGTGTTGCACGTAGTATCAGGACATCTTAGTGCCCTTATAAGCATCGTAGGGGCTGCTTTGACCCTTTTAAAGCATCGTAGAGTTATCACGGAACTTACAGATTTTGGTCAGGTATTATACCGTGAACGTCTCATAAGGCATCGTAGATCCTTGAGAGGAATTTGAGTCGCATCCAGGGCTTGGAAAGCCTTGGGAAGGTATCGTAGAACTCTTCTGGGGTGTCGTACACATTCGTCATTCACATTTATGTCTATTTAACACATGTTTCCAAAGTTCTTGGCCTTGCTTTTGAAGAGACGAGGGGATTATTGTGATTGCCTTTTCTGAGGCGAGAGGTTTTCGATGCCTTTGAAATGCGCCCTCGTGGGATTGATACCGGGGAATTAATTATAATTAATGTCGTGGCATTTAATTAACTGTAATTAAATGCAATTAATGGTGTTTTAATGCCACGTTCAGGAGTGGTGCGTGGGCCGAGGTATTCGGACCGTTACCCCTTCCTTAACTGAAGAGGCGTGACGGTTTATAACCACTATGCACGATTTCCAATCGTGAGGTGTAAAGAGGATTGGGCCTAGGGTTTATAAACACTTCTCTCTCCAATTCTATTCTCATTTGCGATTCTTAGGCGAAAAAATTTCTCCCGCTTAACCTCTCTCTGCAAAAAAGCTTTCTAATCTTCTCAAGATCTCTCTAATGGCGTCTCTACCCACAAGCAATTTGGTGTCGGCCACTTCTGGCACTGGCGGGGCGATGGGGGCTATTTTTTCGTCTTCTTGAAAAAGAAGCGCGGCGGCGGTGATGGGGGCCGGTGGAAACGGCAGTGCAAGGAAGGTGAAAAAGTCGAAGAAAAATGCTGACAAGGGTGGTGCTCCCCGAGCTACCCAGAGGGTTGAAGCGACAGTTAGCGCTGCTTCAGAGGAGGAGATTCGAAAGTTGTTCATCGAATATGGTGCTTCAGGTCAGAACGTGGAGGTGACGGTTCCGTTAGACGATCAAAGGGGTAACTCTCCTCCGCCAAAGCACTTAACAATGTACTATTCCCAGGTAAAGGCGGGATTGCGTTCCTTTTTCCCGCCTTTTTACTGCGAAATTTTCAAGTATTGCAATGTATGCCCTAGTCAACTCACCCCCAATTCTTTCACGGCCCTTGCGTTGTTTGTCTTCTGGTGTTTGGTGAGGGAAATTGAATGCACGAGGGATAGGTTTTTTGCAATTTTTGAGTTGAAAGTGTCTCCGGGGGAGCTCCTTTCTACTGTTTTAGTCATCGGGACAAAGATGACCGTATCTCCGAGGGCAATGTCAGCTCTCACAGCATGTGGAAGAATAAGTTTTTCTACATCTGTCTCACCGAGGGGGAATGGGACATGTCACTTTCTTGGAGGGTGCCCAAATTTCCAGAGAGGGTGTTGGACGATATGTTGGTGTTTTCACCCGTGTTTTCTGTGAAACCTTTGGTGGAATCGAAGGATTTCGCTCGTCTCTATCGGACCGCGGGCCTGCGACATATTGCCCCGATAGACAAAATCAAGACCCCTCTGGCCATCCCCGCGAAATACTTCAATGTTTTCGGTAAATCACAATATTATACCTCTTATCTTATAGGTATGTCTTCTAGTTTATCTAACTTTCAGCTGTTTTGCAGTGGACGTTCTACGGCCGTATATGGTGGAAGGTGCCAACGGTTCGGGTGGTAATGAGGAGATGGGAGTTCAGGAAGGGAAGTTGCCGGTAGGAGAAGACGAAGTCCCCGGGGCTACGGAGGGTGATACCGAGCTAGCAGGGACTCGTTTAACGGCTTCGACAGCCATGTCCCGATCATCTAGTGGAACGTCCGATACCCTGGAAGAAACGGAGTTGGACGTGACTTCCGCGGATGCGGTCCTCGTGAGGGCTTTCTCACTAGGAGAAGGGGACGAGGATGTAGGGATAGGGGGATGCCCTTGCCCCCCCCAGGTGCTGTCGACATATCTTCGCCCTCGGAGGCATCGGGGGATTCGTTGGAGATACTACTGGCGACCCCTCCCAAAGGTACGTATCTCTTCTCAGTTTTAAATTATAATGAGATACTTACGTACTTACTTATATGAAACTCTGCTTTTGATAGGCAAAGGAGAGGCCCTCCCTGCCGAGAACGAAGGAGTATCTCATGAGGATGCTCCAGATCTGGGTAAGTTTCTCAAGATTAAACATTTCCCCTTTTTAGTTTCCCCTCAGGAAACAGCTTACTTACCCGGGAATTTTCAATTCGCAGGGGGTAATAATCTATTTAGTCTTGAAGGAGGGTCCTTTCCCTCGAATCCTTACGTTCCTTCAACTTCTGATGATCCGATGCTCTTATTGGATGAGCTGATGGTGGCAGCTCCTTCTTTTATGGATCATCCTGCTCCGAGTCCGTTTGCCGCTATTCAATCGGACAGTCCCGTGGTTACTCAAGTACCCATATCGGGGGGAGTACCTTTAGGGGGACCTTCGTCTTTGAGTATTCCAGCCTCGGGATGAGAGCCTAACTCGGAAGAGGCTAAGGTGGCCCTCGATACAGTCACCCGATACATATCGGCTGCCAACTCTCTACCATCGGAGGGGTGGCAATTTGTCCAGGCTTGCACGAATTGTGTGGCTATGTTGGTAAGATCTAATTTCTACTTATCTAATTCCTTTAAGACCCATTGTTGGGATCTTTATTCTTCCATTTTGCTTTCTAGGCGCCTAAAATGCTTCCTCTTCTATTACTCGAGGTTGAGAAGTTGCAGAAGTTGATGAACGCAGCGGAAGAAAGGTCTCGGAAACTAGAGGAAGAAAATAAGGAGCTCCGAGAGAAGATGGGGAAGTATGAAGATGTGTGGGCTAAGATCACGCAACAGAACCAAGAGTTAAGGGGGAAAACAAGCAGCTCCAGTCTTACGTATCGGAGATGGAGGCCTCGGGGTTGGTATTAAAAGAAAAAGTTACCTCCCTTGAGGAGGAGAAGATTGCATGGGAGGTAAAGCAGAAGGAGTCAGAGCGTAGTTTGTATCAAGCACTTGGCCAAGTGGATGCTCTTACTGAAGAGTTGTCAAAAGCTTCGGTTTCGGGGGGCACCACCTCTGAGGAGATGCAACAGAAGATGGCTGCTGCTGTGAAGCAAGCTCAGGAGGATGTCATTACCCACGTCAAGGAGCTATATGTCCATAAAAAGCCTATGATCTTTTTGTGAAGCCCACGCTGGAACAAGCCTATGATCTTTTTGTGAAGAGTAGTTCTCAGCTTCCTCCTTCCTCTTCTGCCCTGACTCGGGTTCCCTTAACTGCCGTGGTCCCCCTGCCTATAACTCGTGCTTCTCCCGGTATTGGGGCCATTGCTAGTCCTTCTGGTGCTCCCCTTCTACAAGTGCTCCGACCCCCACAACTGGGCCAACCCCCACTTCCACGAGTGCTATACCCCCCCCCCCCAGCCTAGAGGCTTTTATTATTATTTAAGCACAATTGTACTTTGTTTTTTATTGGAATGAAACTTATCTTTTCCGTGTTAATAGTCATCATAACTTTTCAGCACGTTATGAATACTTGGATCCTTTCCTTTAATTGTAGAACTTAAGATTGAGTTTAAAGTTCATTCTTACTGGCCAAACAAATTACTCAGCATAACGTGCTTGTTTGCAGTGCAAACGTTGGAGATATATTTTCTCTAAATAGAGGTATCTCCCGACACGTAATCGTAGTTATAACATAGCTTGGGCAGCTCAAACTTAATTCGGTCATCCGAGGAAAGATTCCTAAGTATATATAGGTGCTTGGAGTTTAATGAATATTCTCACGTACTTTTAAAGAATCATTCCGGTAAGATTTTTATATTCTGGTTACGAATAAAGGTTCTCCGGGTAAGCGCCCACGGAGAACCTCTCCGAGGCCACTAGACCACCTCTTTCTTTCCTTTACAAGTCTTTTACAGACTTCGCATATACTTATATAGGAATCAGAAAATCCTATGATTTTCAAGGAGATACCCAAAATAGGGATCGAATCATGCGAGTTTGGAGAAATAAAAACTTATCTTCGGAGCGTATCGCCCCGTGGCAGTAGCACCTGCTTTCCGTTTTGGTTTTGGCGGCGATCTCCTCGGGCTTGCTCAAGGATTCAACGGCGGTTCCCACAGACGGCGCCACTTTGTTAACGGGTTGGATATTATTCCCTATTTAACGAGTTATTTTTTGGGTTGGAACACCGACCCGTGATTCAAAAAACGATGATTTTATGGAAAATAACAGTACGAGAATATCCTTTCCTTTATTCACTGAATTCCACTCCTCAATTTGGTCAATATATTGGTGTGTGTCACTTGACTCCTTCCCCTTTTTTTACTTGATCACCTCCCTTCATATAGAGTTTATTAGGGACAGGTGTCGTTATGCATGTGTCTAGTAAATACAGGTGTCGTGACATGCTTAAAAGCAAACAAGATAAGATAAAAATTGTATCTGTTTGGTATATCTGCTGATGGGCGTTGGCTAGGGTGAATTATATCCTTTTCGATAGCTCCCATGGGCTCCGATAGGTTGATTCTTCTAACTTATTTTCTCCGATGGGTTATACCTCTCGGAAATGTTGGATAGGTGGGAGGGAATGCTCGTCCGATGCTGTGGTAGTTCCGATAGCAGTCTATCTTTGGGATGCTTTCTTCTGATGTGTACTCTGATAGGTGTTTCTATCTTGGTCTCGGGTTCCGTACATTAGGCATGTTTTCGAGGGCTCTGATTTGATTTCCGAGGGCTTTGCTTGGCCTTCGTGAAGTAGTGTTTTAGTATCCAAGCTCTCGTAGATTGTTTTTCAATGCTCCATGCGTTTAGACAAGGCTTTCTTGTTCAGACAGGGCAATGTTCTTGCATTCAGGTCTTTATGACGTGCGCTCCGAGGGGTTCTAGGTTTGGCTAGTGCATTTTCATCGCGCTTTGGCCCTCGGGATGAGTTCTCCGATAGCTTTTAGACATCAGAGGGTGCAGGGGGTGTTCTCGTACTTTGGGGGACTCGGGGTCTTCGCCGTGTGACGGGTATTTGCGGTTACAAGTATAAATCATATAATAGTATCTCCGGAAATTTTATTAATCGAATTATGCTATGTTTTAAGCACGTGGATTTTTACCTTGTTAACACCCGCGGTTCAAAAGGTGGAACTGTTCGACTCCCCACTTACAACCCAGATAAACCGCCACCTTCCCCGAATCATTGTAACCCTAGCATGTCAGAAGTCACCATAGGGGAGCTAGATCGGCGCACCAATCCCCCCCGTATTTTCACAATAAATGAGGCACCTCTTCCCAAGGCGTGTAGTTGGGAGACGAAAAAGGTAGGCCAATTCAAATCCACGACTACCCCGTTAGTCGCCGACACCCGACCGCCCTCATCTGAACCTAGTACGACCACAAGGGCAACTCAATGTTTTGAAATTTTTTCTAAGTACACAACAACTGTCGGGGTGAATGCCTGGTAGCCGTTGTGATTTTCCGAGGTTCATAAATGGGAAAGCTCAAACGACACCCCTGCAAAATAGAACACCCTCATATAGGTCAGATAAAATGGTACCATGGCAACCACGAGCTCCGATGACCGCATATACTTATAGAAAACTCAAAAACCCTATGGTCGTGGTAAGTGCGGAAAAATTGAGCAGTACAAAAGCAAAATCTTCTCGAAGGATTAGGCATAGAGAAGCGCAAAGAAAGAGCATATGGAGACTTTTTAAAAAGTTTTCATTCATAATCAGGAATTTAGGGCGGGGACGACCCTGTACAACCCCAGGAAAGGAAAAGCAAAAACCAGTCTAAACAAGCTAAGACCAACACGGCCGCAAAACTCCCTACAGCTATCTACACTTGAGGAGTGTGGCTGAGGCCTGCTATAGTGGAAGGGGCAGGAGAGCTTCGCACCACCACACTATGACTAGGGAGGAGATTTAGAGTATCCTCTGGCTTCTTTGGACGGAACATCCGGGTCGAGGAAAGTCATTGGGGATCAACCTCGGGGCGAAAGAAGTTCTTCTCAATGCCAATTTGTCGGTAAGCTCTGAAACCCTACAAAATGTGACCCTTGAACAAGGGATCAAGCCGCTCCTTTATCTCCCTCTTGTGAGCAGCTAGACGCTCGTCTCGCTCCATTATGGTCTTCTCCACAAGCCCTCGAAGCGAAGTCACCAACTTCATAGAGTCCTCGAGCTTCCCGACCAACTCAGCTTCTCTCTCGGCCTAGGCTTCCCTTACCTTTGCCGAGGCTGCCAGGCGCTCTCTCAACTGTTGCTCGATCCCTTCAAAGAATCCCTCTATTGGTCCACCTCCTCGTATAACTGAGACAGACCTCTCACTCCCACGGGGGCCTGTCGAAAAAGACAAATGTCAGTAAAAGAAACGCGAGAAGAAGTAAAGCATATTCCCAACAACATCACTTACCAGGGTCGCACACAATTGCGCAACCAAGCCCAACTCCTGGGCATCAAGCAGGGAAGGGGTTGGAGAAGCACCAAGATGAGCTAACTCGTCGGCAAAACCCACAGTTAGAGCTCCTAGGCTCGCAGCACTCCTCAAAAGCGATTGCACCGGAGGAAAAGTAATCTGACCCCAAGCTCCGGATTTCTGAGTAGGGGCGATCTGGAAATCCAAAAGTCTCGTCTCTCGATGCTTGGGAAGTGGCGAAGAAGACCTCTCAGCCACTGACTCTGTTCATGTGGTCGGGGGCTGAGGAGTAGAAGGCCGACCCGGAAAAACACCCCCAAGGTCTGCCAACGTTGTCGAAGGGTAGTGCGCCAATAACTAATCTTCAGGCACTCTCGACCCAATGGGGGAAAGACAAGAGGCGGTAGGATTATCGCCCACTTGTGCCAGAATATGACCTTCGTCCTCGAAATCCTGAAGCAAGATCACCTTGTTCTAAGAGGAGACCTCGGCCTGTTTCAGTTGCTGCTTCCTCCCTACCAGGCCGACATCCCTCTCGCTCGACCGACTCGCATGGGAAGGGGCCTCGGCTGAAGCACTCTTCTCCTCAGAAGGACCGTTCGATGATGCAGTAGAAGTCGCCGACCCACCTGTCCTCTGAGGCTTGTGAGTAATGGATTTCTTCTTCTTCTTCTTGGAAGGGTGTGGGGGGGGGGGAGCATTGCACCTCAACGTCTCCATGATAGTCCCTGCAGAATTAAGATTCTAATTCAACAAAAGGAAGAAAAACCCGAAGAAAAAGTACTTATGAAAACGCTTACTGATCTTAGGGCGGTTGTTTCCGTCCGAGGACTCCAAAGCCAGTAGGTCGTTCAGGCCACACTTCTGGTAAAGGGCTGAAACCACACTGACCTGGGACATCTTGTTCCAGCTAAAGCCTTGATCAAAGAAACCCCATTTCGTTAACTTCTCATTGGCCTTTGCATGGTCCAAGTTAGCAGGAATTCGGGGATCTTGGTTCCACTCCATCGGAACGTCATCCAAAAGACCCGCTACGGTAGGATGAACGAAGAAAAACTTTTCCTTCCAACTGTTATGGGAACCCGGGAGGTCGTGAAGAATTCTCTTCGTCGACTTCCACATAGTGAAAGTGAAAGTGCAGGTATTCGGTCGATGTTAGTTTAACATTGAAAGTGCAGATATTCTGTCAATGTTAGTTTAACATTGAGAAATCAATGTTAGAATAACATTGCTGGAGCAGAATCCGATTTACAATCTTAATTAATTTCTTCATTATTGTTTTGCCTTATTCACTTAACTAACTGAGTTCCACAGTTGTAATTGTCTTTGATTATTATTCAGGAAACAAACTTGTCATAGGTTGGACGCTCAAGTTTCCAAGAAGGAAAGTTTCCTTAATTACGCAAACCACTCTACAAGTAAAGAAGAGTTCGAGTGGAACTAGGAATGCTTTCCAAGATCAGTCTTGATTTGAAGAAGGAGTCTTTCCCTAGTTAGATCACTAACGAAGGAACTGTTATTCAAGAAGGACTGCGAGAACAAAGAAGAAGAGTTCAAGAAGAAAACAAGGAGAATTACCAACCGTGTACAACACACCTTGAAGTCGAAGATCAAAAACCTATATATATGTGTGAAGTACATCAAGACAAACACGACACAAGAGCCAATCAATCCGAGAGATTAATTTACAGTTGTTGAGTGTTGTCTTGCTTTAGCAAAGTTTGTGAATTGTTAGGATAGATCTAAGAGTGAGGAGCTGTTAGAGATATACGAAGCAATTCTTGTGTGCTTTGCTTAGTTCAATCAATTTAAGAGTGAGGAGCTTGAGAATTGAGAGAACGACCTTTGTTAAAACCTTCACGGGTTATTTTGCCTAAGGTTCGGAAGTTAATATAATCTTATATTCACTTCTTAAACTTGGTGTTTGTTTATTTCGCTGCACTATTCTTCTGGTCTGTTGTTAAAGTAACATCGCTGAGTTAACAACGCTGCAAATATGCTGTTAACTCTCCAGTGTTAAGTTAACAACAACAACGTATCAACCCGATCCACAATTTCAATTGGTATCAGAGCCAAGCACCAACTTCACCGGTGTTTGGCGTTGATACGACAAGATGGACAATTCCAACCCCAATACCAGCAGGTTGCCTGTATTGGAGGGTCCCAACAACTATGCCTACTGGAAGATCAGGCTCAGAGTCCACATCAAATCCATCGACCTAAGAGCTTGGGACGCAGTACTAGAAGGCTACACCATCCCCTACTTGCCAAGAGATGGAGATGCTGATCTGGTACCTAAGCCAAGAGGACAATGGACAGCCAACGAAATTGCTCTCTACAACTTCAATGAAAAGGCTCTCAATGCTATTTTTAGTTGGGTAGGTAATCATATGTTCAAACTTATTCAAACTTGCTCTACTGCTAAAACTGCATGGGAAGTTCTTGAATTACATTGTGAGGGTGATGTGGCTGTGAGGGACTCTAAATATAGAAAACTTTTGAGGGACTTTGAGAAGATAGAGATGGGTGAGGATGAAAGCATTGATAGTTATTTTGAAAAACTTTTAGATATTGCTAATCAGTGTCCAAACTTAGGTTTTATCATCCCAAATCAAACCATGGTCTATAAAGCTTTTAGAACATTATCTTCTAAGTTTACTGTCAAAAGAATTGCTATGAATGAGTCTAGAGATCTTGCCAACATGGACTTTCAAACATTAATGAACACTCTAAAAGAATTTGAACTAGAATTCCTAGGAAAGTCCAGTAAACAACTTGCTTTAGCCTTACTAGGTACTAGCTCAGATTCTACAGGGAGTGATGAGGATGAATATGAGTTGATCTCTTCTAACTATGGTAACATTACTATGAAGTTTAGTAAATTGGGTTACAAAGATAAAAATAAAGAAAAACAACCCAGTAATGCTGCTCTTGGTTATAAGAAACTGCCCCCAAAGTTTGTAAAATACATGGCATCTAAGAGCATGCCTCAAGATGCTGAGAAATTGAAAGATGTCCAGTGTTATGAATGTAAGGGGTATGGTCACTTTAAACATGAATGTGCTAACACCCTCAGAACAAGAGGGAATTCTCATTGGGTCTGTGTAGATGACTTTAATGAAGCTGACTTAGAATCTGGAACAAGTGTTGATGAACAATCAGAGGAAATCAACATTGCTGCGCTCTGCACTCGGATCATCTGGTCAGGAGAAGACTCCAGAAACTGCCAAGAATCTCAATGTTACTCTAGCATTAGAGAACCAACAGCAAAGCAGGAGATCTTCTTTGGAGACTGGAACAACAATGATACACAGGTTAACCATGACACACTCTCTGATTATGATGATACTAACTTTAATTGTTTTCATGGCTCAGTTGATCTAGAAGAGGAGTACTTCAATGAAGATGAGATGTCCCAGGAAGAAATTCTTGATGACCTACATACAACCTTTCTCAGACTCGAGAGAGAGAATGTCAGACTCATGAAGAAAAACGAAGCACAGAAGCATGACATAGAATGTTTGAAGAACATGTTGAAACTCTATGAAAGAGATCTTGACAAAGCTGAAGCTGAGCTGAGAGAGGTAAAGGAGAAACTCAAAAAGGATTCACAGATCATAGCCAAATGGAATGGAGGTACTTCTAAACTTGATGAGGTACTGAACATGAGTAACTCATGTACATGTGGTCTGGGATTTGTTGAGAAACCTTCCTCTTCAAATGATAATTCTGCCTATCTAACTACAAGCTTTGTTAAAGAATCTGATAATGTGAGTACGGGAACCATGAACACTGTAAAAAGTAAACCTACCTTTATCTGCCAGTACTGTTTTCAACCAGGTCACATTAAACCATTTTGTAGAAAATTTATAAAAGAATGTGGTAAGAAAACAGCCTCTGCGTCCAATGTTAATTCTGCAACAGGTTCTGATGTCAGACTAACATTAGGTGCAGGACAGAAAAGTAGGACTTGGATAGAAAAGGCTAAATCCCCTAAGATTAAAGTTGTATGCAATGTTGTTTTCTCTGCTGTGTACTCTAACCTTTCAGGTAAATGGTACTTCGATAGTGGATGCTCAAGACACATGACAGGCAGCAAAGAGAATCTTAAGCAAATGGTACCTTTGAGTGCTGGAAGAGTGACATATGGAGGAGGCACCAAAGGAAAAATCATTGGCAAGGGGACACTGGATGTTGATGGATTCCCTCCCTTGAAGGATGTGTTGTTGGTAGATGGGTTAAAGGCAAATCTAATCAGTATCAGTCAGCTGTGTGATGATGACTTACTGGTTACATTTGATAAGATATCTTGTGATGTTTATGATAGTGACAATGTTCTTGTGATGACAGGTACTAGATCCAAAGATAACTGCTACCTAGCCCAGGAGGAAGCAGAATGTTTCCATGCCAAGATAGATGAGGCTTCTATATGGCATAGGAAACTTGGACATGTTCACTACAGAAACCTTGAGAAATTACAGAAAGTTGATGCTGTAAGAGGCTTACCAAAGCTGTCTTGTCCAGGTAAGCTTGTGTGTGGTGATTGCCTCAAGGGTAAGCAAACCAGAGCAGTTCATACACCCCTACAGGTACAGAATGCTAACCCTAGATCTAGCAGGTGTTTTGAATTGCTGCACATGGACTTAATGGGTCCAATTGAGGTAAGTAGTCTCAGTGGGAAGAGATATGCCTTTGTGATTGTATATGACTTCTCTAGATACACTTGGGTAAAATTTCTTAAAGAAAAATCAGAAGCTTTTGATCAGTTCAAAATTCTTTTTGCTAGTATTAAAAACTTGTATGGCTCCACTGTGACTAAGATTAGGTCTGATCATGGTAAAGAATTTGAAAATGCTAGTTTTGATAACTACTGCAATGCTAAAGGTATTTTCCATGAATTTTCAGCTCCTAAGACTCCTCAGCATAATGGGATTGCTGAGAGAAAGAACAGGACTCTTCAAGAGATGTCCAGAGTTATGCTCAATGCCAAAGACTTATCCAAAAGACTCTGGGTTGAAGCCTTAAATACTACTTGTCACATTAGTAACAGGGTGTATCTTAGACCTGGAACTAACATGACTCCATATGAACTCTTGAAGGGTGTAAAACCAAATGTTGCATATTTTCATGAATTTGGATGTGATTGTTATCTACTGAATGACAGGGATTATCTGAGTAAATTCGATTCTAAAAGTGAAAAATGCATCTTTGTAGGATACTCAGCCAATAGTACTTCCTTTAGAGTCTACAATCTTAGATTGAAGACAATTCAGGAATCAGTGAATGTTGTGTTTGATGATTTCACTCTTGATACAGGTACTGGTGACATCTTAGTTCCCAATGTTGAACCAACAGTGGAAATCGAGAATGTTACTCCTGACAATGTTACACCAACATTGGAACTGGAAGCTGGAAACACTGAACAGGAGTCAGGGAACGATGTTAGACTAACACCATCAAGATCAGATGTTAGACTAACAGCAGAGGATTCTGACTCAGAACATGAAGGTGCCTCTGAACCTAGAAGAGACCCCCTGGCTAGGATTCAGAAAGACCATCCAGCATCCCAGGTAATAGGTGAACTCACTGAACGGGTAAGGACACGCAACAAAGAAAGACTTGACTATAGAGATATGGTAAAATTGTGTGTCTGTATGAACTTCACTTGTACTATTGATAATGCCTCTTGTTTTGTCTCCACCGTAGAACCTAAGAATGTGAATGAAGCCCTTCTTGATAACTTTTGGATTAATGCCATGCAGGATGAACTATTACAGTTTACTAAGAACAATGTCTAGATACTTGTACCTAGACCACCTAATGTTAATGTAATAGGGACAAAGTGGATATTTAAAAACAAGAGTAATGAGGAAGGAGTTATAGTTAGAAACAAAGCTAGACTAGTTGCTCAGGGGTACACACAGGTTGAAGGTGTAGATTTTGATGAGACATTTGCCCTAGTTGCTAGGATTGAATCTATTAGGTTACTTCTAGCCATAGCATGTTGTCTTAAGATAAAACTATACCAAATGGATGTAAAGGGTGCGTTTCTGAATGGGCTGATTGATAAGGAAGTATATGTTGAACAGCCAAAGGGATTCACAGATCCTAAGTATCCAAACCATGTGTACAAGCTTGAAAAGGCATTGTATGGTCTTAAACAAGCACCTAGAGCATGGTATGAAAGGCTTACAAAATTCCTTTTAAGTCTTGGTTTTGTTAGAGGTGATGGAGATAGAACACTGTTTGTCTTGAAGAGAGATTCTCATGTCTGTGTAGCTCAAATATATGTAGATGATATTGTTTTTGGCTCAACTAACAATTCTATTCTAGAAAAATTTGTTGAATCAATGACAGAGCAGTTTGAGATGAGTATGATGGGAGAATTAACTTTCTTTCTTGGTCTTCAAGTAAAACAAACAGGTAATGGGATTTTCCTAAGTCAGGAAAAGTATGCAAGGAATTTGGTGAAAATGTTTGAATTGGCAGATTCAAAGCCTTGCAAGACTCCCATGTCTTCATCAGTGAAGATATCCATGGATGTTAATGGTGCCAATGTTGATCCAACATTGTACCGTTCAATGATAGGAAGCTTACTCTACTTGTCTGCTTCAAGGCCTGATATAATGTTCTCTGTTTTTGTTTGTGCTAGGTACCAGGCATGTCCAAAGCAGTCTCATCTGATTGCTGTGAAGAGAATTCTTAGGTACATTTCTGGCACCTTGGCCCTTGGAATATGGTATTTCTATGACACTAACACCAATCTTGTAGGGTTCAGTGACTCAGACTGGGCAGGTGACACTGATGACAGGAAGTCTACAAGTGGAGGATGTTTTTGTCTGGGGAACAACTTGGTCTCATGGTACAGTAGAAAGCAAAATTGTGTGTCACTCTCCACTGCTGAATCTGAATACATAGCAGCAGGCAGTTGTGTCACTCAGTTAGTATGGCTTAAACACATGCTACTGGATTATGGGTTAGACAGTGATACCTTACTTATGTTTTGTGATAATCTTAGTGCTATAAGCATCTCTAAGAATCTTGTGCAACACTTTAGAACTAAACATATTGACATAAGACATCACTTTCTGAGAAACATGGTAGAAGATAAGCTCATTGATATTGAACACATTGAAACCAACAATCAGCTTGCTGATATGTTCACTAAACCCTTAGATTCTGAGAGGTTCTTCAGTTTGAGGAATTCTCTTGGCATGTGCATCGTCTAGGGATGTTAGTTCACCAGTGTTGACATAACACCACTGTCTAGCACTGGTTATTGGTTGTGGTGTATCTGTAATTCTTTTCGTGTCTTTCTGCATTCTTTCTTCTTGCATATTACATCCTTGTTGGAGATTCTGTTGGGTTGTGTGGTTAAACTGTATGGAGAGCTAAGTTGACTAGTGGACAGGTACACATCAAGAGGTTTGTAAAGTAGAGCTCTGTTGTTAGTTTGTGAATGTTAACCTAACATCTGGGAGAAGCTGGGGTACACAGAGCTCACTACTCTGATGTTATTTAGTTGTGTCTTATCCATGTTAGGTTAGACAAAGCATAAAGAGAAGTTGGGGTACATGATGTTGAAAGCTTCATTGTCATTCAGTTGTGCTTATTTTTGTGTTTTGTCTATGGCCAAGGTTATGCATGATAGTGATCTTTACTACTGGGGTGTTTTGAAGTTTAGACTGCTTGCATTCAGTAGCATTGTTCACTTGGTATTTCGCTTGTATACAGGTTGGAAAACAAGTATGCATGAGGGACTGGGGTGGAGAAGTATATGATAAATGTATTGTCTTCATTCAGTTCCTTTGTACTTGCCTAATCTGTTGCTGATGGTTAAGTTGCTGGGGTGTGTGGGGTCTTGCGCTGCCCACATTCAGTGATGAATCTATCCTTTTACATTGACTAGTTTTTTGTTCAAAAGAGTTCATAAAGATAAATTGATGTGTCCTGATCCCAGTCATCAAAGCTGTTTGTACTTGGTTACCATCTCCGAATGTTAATCTAACATTGTTGCATTCTTTCTAGTCATGTATTCTTTTTTCCTTGTGTCGGTTTGGGCTTAGGGGGAGTAGTAATCCTAGGAAATCATGTGTTGAGGCATACTTTGTGGGTGACTCACTGCAGGTAAAACACTATGTTTTGTGATCTTCTATGCTATGGGAACATCTCTTCCCTGGATATGTATATCCACTCTGTGTTTTTCTATTTGATGTGTTACTTACTCATACTGATGATCTTAACCTATGTCTTTGTACCTATGTACTTGGGTGAGGGTTCAGATTAGTTGACAGGAATATCACGCTCTCACATGATGCTGCCTTGGATGAAGCCCTGCACCAACAACTTTCCTCCCTGATGTTAACTTACCAATGTTAGTCCAACATTGAAACATTGTAACTTATAAGTTTTCAGGTTTGAAGACCGCTCTGGTTACGTGTTAATCCAACACTGACACGTGGTAAGGTGAACATGGGTATGATCGTGTGACAGTGGTCCGATTATGTTGGTAACATGTTACAACACCACTATCTCTACTCTTCAGCTGATTATTGTATAATTTGCCCTAATCTTCTTCTACTGTGTACGCGCTCAAATTTTTTGCAAAAAACAACTCTCTCTGCAAAATCAAGTTTCGATTTTTCTTCTCTAAATCACTAACAATGGCACGCAAGTCTTCCATTGACACTCTTGCAGCAGCTGCAGAACAGATGGAGCAACCTAGATGCCGCAGGACCAGAAGTGCAACTGCTGAAGCCATTACCGCCGCCGCACCAAAGAGGAAATCCACTTATCAACGGGGCAAGGGCAAGAAAGCATCTAAGGGTGGTGTTGATTCAACACCAAAAACTTCTGAGCAAACCTCCACTCCCACCAACCCTGAAAACGAGGTAATGATGGCTAACCCTACTCTGGATATACCTGATACTATTGTTGTTGGTATTGAGGGGGAGAAAGAGGCCCCGGGTGTTGTTGTAGGTGAGTCTGAGGTGGTACATGATGTCCCTGAGGGTAATGCTGGGGATGAATATGTGGTTGCTGAGGAAGTGGTTGAGCCTACTAAGGCTGATGAGGATGAGCAGGATACTGCTGATGAGATGGAGACTCTTCCTGAGGAAGATGATCAGGTTGAGGAGATTGTGGCTGAGGAGGTTACTGCTGAAGGTAACCAAGATGCTGGTGAAGAGGATGACAGTCAACCTGAAGAGGTTGAGAGAGAAGAAGAAGAGAGCCTGACTCTCACTAACTTAGCTACTGCTGCTAAGAAAAGAAAGGGAAAGCAGGTGGTGGTTGAAGCTTCTGAGTCTGAGTCAGAAGAAGAAAAAGATGAGGAAGAGGATGAAGAAGAGGAGGAAGTTGAGGAGGAAGTTGAGGATGAAGGCCTACAGGTAGGTGATGACCGTGCTGATGTTACTCCAACATCAGATGAATACTTGGCTCTGCTTGAGGAGGAGTATCCCAAGAAGCCTTATGCTGGCTTCTATGTGTCTGCTGAGGCAGAAGAGCTGTGGGAGGCTTATCAAGCCAGGGTGATTCACACTGAGAGGAATATTGATGAGGAAATGTTCAAAGAAAATAGGTTGTTTGAGCTGCTGGAAGCTAGAGGGGTGTTGGGCTCTGTGATGACTCAGCCATCATATGTCCCTTATGTGATCAGAGAGTTCTACATGAACCTCTCTCAATGGGTGTCCCATCAGGATGAATGTCTATGACATTAGCCCCTCTGTGATCAATGAGGCTTGGGGACTCCCTGACCCTGAGGAAACTGGGGATCCTAGCATGGATGAGGTAATCACTTGCCTCACTGGTGGACTGACAAGGAAATGGAATGACAGTTTTCCAACTACAAAGCTGACCTCCTTATGTGATGTACTTCACAAACTCTCCACCTACAACTGGCTGCCCTCTTCCAACACCACTGTGATGACAAAAGAATCTGCAAGGTTGGTGTACAAACTGAAGAATGGGCTGAGTGTGAATATAGGGGAGAAGGTTCTGAGGCACATGAGGGAAGTCACAACCAAGGCAAAGGTAATCATTCCATATCCCTCTCTGATATCCAGCATTCTGGTGAAGCAAGGCTTCAAGACAAAGAAGACAGAAGGTTGGATCAAGAACAAGGCCAAGATGATCATCACCAGGAGCTACTTCACTCAGATCAGGATTCAGGATCTCCCATGGAATCCCAAGGATGGAGCTGGTCCAAGCAGGAAGAAGAAGAAGAAGAAGAAGAAGACTCACAAGTTTGCTGCTTCTTCAGTTCATGTGGCTAGTGGGGACAGTTGTTCTGTCATTGCGGATGCCTTTGTGGAGGAGACCTTGGTGTGGCTGGATAGAGAGTTCAAGGATACCCAGAGAGAGATAGCAGACAAGCAAGTAAGGCTGCAAGAGATAGACAGCCTCAGGAAGCATTTGAGGGATCTGCCTTCCTCACAAAAAGGGGGAGAATGATCAAATTTCAATAATTTCTGAGTTCTGTTATGTTTCTGTCAGCATGAACAATTATGTTTCTTTGTTTATTTTTCGGTTTCATCAAGGAGTGTGTTCCTTGCTACTGAGTATGGTTTGTAATTAAGTACAATTCTATCTTGTTGCTTACTGCTTCTGCTTATGATTATGATCAGTGAACTTTGGATACAAAGTACTAACTCTGTTTTGCAGGTGTTAACTGTTCTCTGATGTTAAAATAACATTGAGATTCTCAATGTTAGAGCATCTGTCTGGGTTCGATGTTAAGCTAACATTGACAAAGACAGACAGATGTTATGGTAACATTGAAAGTATCAATGTTAGAATAACATTGAAATGGTCCCTTCTGAGTTTCAGGGGGAGCGTACTTATTTTCCATTATGATCTGATAGTTAAGTTTGTTTGAATAATTTGATCTGGTTAGAACAGGATCTTAGGTTTTGTGATTAAGGCAAAAAGAGGGAGATTGAAAGTGCAGGTATTCGGTCGATGTTAGTTTAACATTGAAAGTGCAGGTCTTCTGTCAATGTTAGTTTAACATTGAGAAATCAATGTTAGAATAACATTGCTGGAGCAGAATCCGATTTACAATCTTAATTAATTTCTTCATTATTGTTTTGCCTTATTCACTTAACTAACTGAGTTCCACAGTTGTAATTGTCTTTGATTATTATTCAAGAAATAAACTTGTCATAGGTTGGACGCTCAAGTTTCCAAGAAGGAAAGTTTCCTTAATTACGCAAACCACTCTACAAGGAAAGAAGAGTTCGAGTGGAACTAGGAATGCTTTCCAAGATCAGTCCTGATTTGAAGAAGGAGTCTTTCCCTAGTTAGATCACTAACGAAGGAACTGTTATTCAAGAAGGACTGCGAGAACAAAGAAGAAGAGTTCAAGAAGGAAACAAGGAGAATTACCAACCGTGTACAACACACCTTGAAGTCGAAGATCAAGAACCTATATATAGGTGTGAAGTACATCAAGACAAACACGAGACAAGAGCCAATCAATCCGAGAGATTAATTTACAGTTCTTGACTGTTGTCTTGCTTTAGCAAAGTTTGTGAATTGTTAGGATAGATCTAAGAGTGAGGAGCTGTTAGAGATATACGAAGCAATTCTTGTGTGCTTTGCTTAGTTCAATCAATTTAAGAGTGAGGAGCTTGAGAATTGAGAGAACGACCTTTGTTAAAACCTTCACGGGTTATTTTGCCTAAGGCTCAGAAGTTAATATAATCCTATATTCACTTTTTAAACTTGGTGTTTGTTTATTCCGCTGCAATATTCTTCTGGTCTGTTGTTAAAGTAACATCGCTGAGTTAACAACGCTGCAAATCTGTTGTTAACTCTCCAGTGTTAAGTTAACAACAACAATGTATCAACCCGATCCACAATTTCAGAAAGTATAAAAGAGTTTGTCTGACGACGAACTCGCCAGATCGAAAGCCCTAAAGAACATGTCCACCGTGCAGCGATACCCGTATACCGAACAGATAAAGACAAACACCGCCAAATTCGACCATCCGTATGGGGAAAGTTAGCTCGGACAAAGCAAGCATGCCTTGAAGACCTTTCGTGCCCATGGGGCACCACGAGCTCCAAACCGTCACTGCTCGCCCCGTACATGGAAAATTCAGCACTAATCTCATCCAGAGATCTCACTGAACTCCATACACCACCAGCCGAAACCCTAGGTGGCGCCGGCGCCGCCATCGCCTTTTTCTCCTTTAGAGCGAAAGCTTCTGCTGTACTAGAAACAACGCAATGGCGTCGCGATATCTCCTCAGCGGAAGGCGACGCTACAACACCGCACGCTGCTGCAGCAGACTCTGTCCGCCGCCTTACCATACCAGACGCCTCCTCACCAGAACTACTCATGGAAGCCATCAGATCGCTGAGGAAAGTTCAAAACACCAAAGAGAGAGAAAAGAGAGGGAAAACAAAAAAGCTCGTGTGAATCAAGCCAAAGCAATACGAGTCCCCTCAATTTATAGGAGAAGCAGCCCAAGTGATATCCTCGACGCGTGGCCAGCCCAGCGCCACATTAAGCATGCAGGACCACAATCTCAGAAAGAACTCGACAGCACATAGACTCATTAAATGAGTTCCAAGTGATTTCTACAAAATACACTCGGAACTGGGGGGACTCCTGATGATGCATAATCTTGGGTATGTACGTAGCGGCCACCCAATGACCTAAGACCTACCTAAGATTGGGTATGTACGTAATGGCCACGACCTGCCTCCACCTGGATAGAGGTAGACGACTTGGACTCCAGAGACGGTACCCCTGAGTACGACCCCAAAACACCCACCAAGGGTACTCGGTTCAAACACTCGGAGAAAGGTACCCCTAGATCCGACCAACACCTCCTAAGAGAATACGGTGTGGTCACCAAGGCTTACACATGACCCCCTAACGACCCAGGGCCTATCTAAAAATAGGGAACCCACAACTATCCCCCTGAAACCCTCCAGCCCGATGAGCAACTCTCCTCGGAGCCTTCAACGACCCTCGAGACGCCCGAGGAACCACCACCAACACTTAGCCAAAATTGAGGAAACAAAAGCACAAAATAAACATCAAGGACACGAGTAAAGACAAGGCACGGTCAAAGACCCACCATAATCTCATATCAGCAGTCCATGATCGAAGAACCGCCCTGGGACTCCTTCACGATGAACGACCCGCAAAGACAACCCAAATTGACCACGACCTCCAACTCATCTCGAAGGACACATTATTCGTCATCACCACTCCAAACATCATGACTACCCTAATAACGAGAAAGACCATCCCCCCATTGCCCAGCTCTCCCCACGCCATAACTACCCCGATAACGAGGTAATACCACTCCCCCATTGGTCAAATTCATTCCTTGGGGACAAAAGGCAACAAACACTATTGGTGCAGACTATTCATTGGTGCAGACCGGACCGCATGCATTGGCTCAGATTGTCCCCAGATATTATTGGCGTAGAAGACCCCCACACCATTAAAACCAGCAAAAGCAGCAAGACCGGCCCCCATTGGCCAAAGACCCTAGGGCTTACACTATAAATAGCCACCATTTTCAGCAAAGAGAAGAGGCTACTTTGACGACTCACAAGCTTATTCACTCCACAAGAGAAAAACAGTGTTCTCCATTGTCATACACACCACTTGTACTTAGAATCTGTTACATTTTTCTAGCTCTAACTCGTGCACTCCACACGACCCTTTGTACTTTACTCAAAGTCTTTAATAAAAATATTGTGTCTCATTTCCTCAAGCTCGAGATTGGCGTTCCGAAAACAAATACTTGAGTAACAATTTCTCCAAACACCTCGACCATACGGGCCCTAACGATATTCCCTCATCAATTAGCTACAACTTACAAGCAAGTGCCAAGAAGAACGAAATTCTTAAGCATTATTTAAAGGGATAAAAGCCTCAAACCCTCTGAACTATGTACGTTTTTGTGATTTGCCCCTTTAACAAATTTAATAAGCGTTTTGCCCCATAAACTATGATCATCTGTGATTTGCCCCCTCAGTCCATTTTCGGCCATATTTGGCCATTATTGGCCAGAATATTTACCCCTACCAGACTCATATGTGTTGTACTAGATGTTTTTGGTAGTTGATGACAAAAAGTAGGTGAAAAAACACCTCGAACGGGGAATATTTTGGCCAAAAATTGCTGAAACTGTGATTTGCCCCTTTAGTGTATTTCCGGCCATTTTTGGCCGGAATATTCTCCCTACCCGACTCATTACTAGATGTATTTTGGTAGTTGATGACAAAAGATAGGCGAAAAAACACTTCGAACATGGAATATTCCGACCAAAAATAGTCGAAAATGCACTGAGGGGCAACTCGCACATATGAGCATAGATTAGGGGGCAAAACGCTTATTAAAATTATTAAAGAGGCAAATCGCAAAAACATGCATAATTCAGGAGACTTATGCTTATATCCCTTACTTAAAATAACAAAGAATCCTATGTACCATGACTTCATCATATGATTACTTAGACTATGGGAGGATTTAGGTCATTATGAACCCTACATAATGTTGAGTTAATAAATTACCAAAAGCATCTAGCTACAAGTTGCTATAGATAATTTAAAGTTTGTGCATCTGCCATCGTAATTTAGTAGGTGAACATTCCATGTTTTATATAGACACAAGGACAATCGATCTAGAACTGGAACTATAAAGTTCTCAGTTATCCAAATTAAATATAAAGTAGATGCAGTATTTTGTGTTCTTCGGGTGAAAATCAAAGGAAAGAACAATAATAATTTATGTGACTAGTACTTTTAGACCCATAACACGAAAATAAAATAGTAACTTGACATTGTTTACTACATACACGGTTTAGATGAGGTGATAGGGATTGGTTATTTTCTATATTTTAGGAGAACTGAAATTTGTATTAAATCTATTTGGTTACACCACGTCAATAATGCAAGAGTTGCATATACTAAGTTTTTCAGTTTTAAACTATGTGGTCATCTAATATGGTATATATGGGAGTCCGCTCATTGAAAAAGGTTGAGCAACACTATATTTCCAATGACAATTAAGTTACACCACATAAAATATTCGATTCAAAATTAACGTTACCTCAACGGATATTATCATCATGTTTTGTTTGCAGTATGAGAAAATTAGGTCTTATTATATATATTATATATATAGCATGAACATGTAGGAATTATTAGAGACTAATTACATTTATATATTTCAAGGTTCATTTATTGTAAATTTACTACAAGAAAACAGAGTCATTTGCGACCGACTGAGGGGTCGCAAATGACCCAAAAGCGGTCGCAGAAAGCACTTTTGCAACCGCCAAGTGGCTGCAAGAAAGCAGTCGCGAATACTTTCGTAACTAAAAACTTGCGACTGTTGGGCGGTTGCAAAGACGGCTTGGTAGTTGCAACTTGCGATCGCGTGACGGTTGAAAATTTACAACCGCCAGGCCGTCGCAAGTTTGTAAGACCTTGCAACCGCCTGGCGGTTGCTATTGCCTCTTAAGTTATTTGCAACGGCTGAGCGGTTGCAGATAAACATTACGCAAATACAACCGTTGGACCGTTGAAAATGAGTTTTACTCCAATTGTAACCGCTTGACGGTTGCAAATAACATTCATACTTTTTGCGACCGCCCGACGGTTGCAGTTATATGCATGTGTTTTGCAACCGCCCGACGCTTGCAAATAATATTCATGTCTTTTGCAACCATCGGGCAGTTGAAAATGACATTATCAGAATAAAAATATATATATCCGGTAATTTCACAAATTACCAGAATATTATTGTTTGTGATGATGGATAAAGAAAGAAATGTATTTAAAATAAACAAAATTTAGAAGAAATGATAAAAAGTGTTGGAAAGTAGTAAAGTGTTGGTAAATAAAGGAAATAAAGAAATTTTGTAATAAAGTAAACAAAAAATGAATGAAGAAAAAGTAAAGGAGTAATTTTTTTTTAGATATAAAAAACGTTTGAAAGTCTTGGAAAAATGTTGTTTGGAGAAAAAATATAGTTATTGTTTCGTAAAAAAAATGAAATGAAAGTGTTGGGTATTTTTTGATGAGTATAATGTGTTGTATTAAAAATAATTGTGGAAGAATGGTGGGTATATATAGAGTTTAGGGTGAAATATTTGAGTACTCGCCAAAATTTGGAAATCCCGCCGAATTCCGCCAATTACAGGGCTTTCAGCGATCGCTTCGCCGTCACAAAAAATTCAAAATTTTGAAAATTTTGAATTTGTCGCCACATAGCGACCGTCTGGCAGTCGCAATGCACCAACTTGCGACCGCCTGGCCATCGTAAACTTCTGTTTCCAACGACTTAGCGGTTGCAATTCCTTTGAACATGTTTTGCTATCGCCTGGCGGTTGCAAATGCCTTTATTTGCAACGACTCGGTCGTTACAAATGGTGTTTAGGGTTTAGGGTTTAAAATTGATGTGTTTATGTGTTCTAGATAACTAATCATGTGAATTGATGTAACATATACTTAGTACGTTAGTACTTGAGTAATCCAAATACTAAATCATATATGATTAATCAAGTTATTAATTATTATATATGTTCTATACAACTAAGAATCATACTTGGTGTTATATAAGCACCTCGAATGATTGTGTTTTACGTTACAAATGCAAGTATATATGTTATTATGATATGTTAGTAGATCATCTAAAGCATTATCTATATATAAATATATTTAGGCATTATGTCTATCGTCATCATATTGTAATTAGTTATGAGAAGTGTTATTATTATGCACTGTCCCATATAAATGATGCTTGTATGTGTAACGAAATCTATGACTTGATTAATTTAACTTCTTAGTAGCTATTATTATTGTAATTATTAATAATACAAATAACACGCCTTTAATTACCATGTGAAATTCGTAAATCTCAAACATCAATATTATTAGCAATCGTTGGGCCATCACAATCCTCGAACTATTGAAATCGCCTGACGGTTATAAAGTTTCTTTTGCAACGGCCAGACGGTCGCAATGTGTAACGGCTAGGAGTATTTCCGACCGTCAGGCGGTCGCAAATCGTAACGGCTATTCTTTTTAGTGATTTGGTAGTCGCAAATCGTAATGGCTATTCTTTTTAGCGATCGCCTGGCAGCAAAACGATGTTACCGTTGCATTTTGCAACAGCTAAGCAGTCGCAACATGGCTTTTATCCCCTATAAATACCCCCTCATTCCCTTTGAGAATTCATTCCATTCTTTCACCTCTTGCTAAGATACCCATGATTGTTTCTTTATCAGAGCTCATTTATTTTGTTTTTTGGATATTTTGTCGTTGTAATAAATGCTAACTTTGTTTATTTATGTTGTTGATACTAGAAATTGTCGTAAACACAACAAAAAAAATCGTGGTGGACACAACATTCTTGTCTTCACTATGCTTCAACAAGTAAGTTTATATTTTGTTGAGTTGCTTATGATATGTACCATGTATATCATGTTTTAAATTGTAACTTGTTTAGTAGTATAAATTGTAACTAGTTGCTTTTTCTTTACAATTTAGATAAATTATGGATTATCGCGCCGATAGAACTTGGATGTATGATAGATTCGATAGCAATGGTTATTTGCAAGATAATTTTACTGTTGGGGACATTCCTAAAATACGCTTCACAACAAAAGGACTACTTAGATCTAAACAATCGTATTAGGTGATCGTGCCTGAAATACAACAATTTAAAGTTTTTTGATCAAAACGTAGCCCGTAATCATCTTCATAAGTCGGATTTTACGTATTAGTACTGGGTTTGGGTGTTTCATTGGGAGGAGGGGACATGGGCAACTCCATCGTATTTAGTCGACTCCCCGCGACCAGCCAGTATTCACGATAGCCATGTCTACGCTGATAATTTGTTTACATAAGTAGTTGCGGATGCATATGGGGGACAATTTGCGGAGAAAGAGGTGCGTAGCGAATATCCAAATCCCGATGCGAAAGAGTTCTACAAGTTGATGCATCTAGGAAATGTCAAGATGCATAGTAAGAAGGATAAAACTGTCCTGCAGCGGGTTCCTGAGTGGTTGACGTACAAGACCTGGCACGAAGTTAGTAATGCCGCTTTCGATAAGTTTTTAAAGTTATCTAAAGATGGTATGGACTCAGAGATTGAGTAGTTATTACCTAATACGGTTCCTGGAATGAATAGAATGCTGGCAGGCTTGGGGTTGGAGTACGAGAGGATCGATGTGTGTACAAATCATTGTTTCTTGTACTACGATGTCTACGCGAGTGCGAACTACATATCATGCCTGGTATGCAAGAAGGATAGATACGAGCAAGGTAGGAAGTTGAGGGCGCGAGGAAGAAATTATGGTACTTCCGACTAGGTCTGCGTCTTCAGAGGTTATACTACACTATAGGCACTGCAAAGCATATGACTTGCATTTGAGGTCTCGCGAGTTAACTGATCGAGTGATTCACCCAGTTGCAGGCGAGGCATGGCACCATTTCGACATGTCGCACTCAAATTTTGCAACAGAGCCAATGAATGTACGGCTCGGCTTGTGTACATATGGATTCTCACCTTTTGGACAGTCTAGAAATAATTACTCGTGCTTGCCTGTGTTTCTCACTCTGTATAAGCTCCCGCCAGATCTTTGCATGAGGGCAGAGTTCATATTTTTGAGCCTCATCATATTCAGTCTGCAGAGTCCCATGAAGAACTTTGATGTAATGTTGACACCATTGATTGATGAGCTAAATGCTTTATGGAGTAACAGTCTGTGGACGTATGGCAACTATAGAAAGGATAATTTTCAATTACGAGCGGCCCTAATGTGGACGATCAACGATTTCCCAGCGTATGGAATGTTGTCCGAGTGGAGTACTCATGGAAGTTATCGTGTCCTTACTGTATGTGGGATACTAAATCCTTTACGTTGCAGAATGGTGGAAAACCGTCATTCTTTGATTGTCACCGGCGATTTTTGCCAATACTTTATAGATGAATGGATGACAAGAAGGGGTTCTACAAAGGTCGAGAGTCACATGAAGAACCTATTCTAAGGGAAAATGGAAATCAAATGAAGGCAATTGTAGATAGGCTCCCGCCGGCGGGTTTTGCACCGAACACAAGAAAGATCCTTGGGTTTGGCACAAGTCATAATTGGTGTCCAAAGAGCATCTTTTGGGAACTACCTTACTGGTCAACAAACTTGATCCGACACAACCTAGATGTCATGCACTATGAGAAGAAATTTCTCGACAACATCATCAACAAAGTGATGGATGATGCTAAGACTAAGGACAATATCAAGTCTAGACTAGATTTGAAGCTCTTGGCCGATCGTAAAGAGTTTTTTCTAAAGCTGACTAATAGAAGGAAGGACGTTAAAAAGCCAAGGGCAACCTACTGTCTCACGAGGGAGCAAAATATTAAGATGCTTGAGTGGTTGGGTGGTCTTAAGTTTCCTGACAGGTATGCCTCGAACTTAGGTTGATGCGTGCAAATGCAACAAGGAAGATTGTACGGTATGAAGAGCCATGATTGCCATGTCTTCTTGCAGAGATTGATACCGATTGCCTTTCGCGACTTCTTGCCTCTAAACATTGGAGGTGCGTTGGTGGAGATTAGTCTATTCTTTAGGGTTATTTGCGCTTCAAAGGTTTCGGCCACAAATATGCAGAGACTTGAGTATCAATTGTGGTTACAATTTGTAAACTGGAGAAGATATTTCCGCCATCCTTTTTTGGTTCTATGGAGCATTTGGCAATTCACTTACCGTAGAGGCTTGAGTTGGAGGTCTGGTCCACTATAGATGGATGTATCCATTCTAGAGGTACAATTGTAAAGTTTTAAACACATTATTGATTTGAGTTTATTGTTTCTTTCTCTTACTATCAATTTGTTTAAATTAGGTGTATGTGCGATATTAAGAACACGGTGTTGGATAAAGCGAGGGTCGAGGGACGTATAGGCAATTCTTACCTACTTTCAGAGCTTGCCAACTTGTGTTCTCAGTATCTGGATATCTCCGTTCAGACCAGATATAACCGCCTCAACAGGAATGAGCCATTAAAAAGTAAGGAGTGGGATGATGAGCTTTTAATATTTCACAAGAAGAGTGCGCCTTTGGAAGCACTGAACAACAAGAGATAGTTGACGTCCGAAGAGTGGGACTAGATTGAACTTTATACGCTCCTTAATTGTCAAGAGTTGGATGGATGGCTCAAGTAAGTCAATGTTTATACGTCACAACTACTGTAGTTATAGACAAAAACTTGAAATTATTGTTTAGTATGGTCACAAATTGTTTATAGAAGAGAAGTGCGATGGCCTTAGTCCCATTGAGGTGCAAACAAAAAGAAATGCGGAGTTCGTGGTATGGTTCAAACAAACATATTCTAGTAGCCACTATGAGAAAGCCGCCCGAGTAGATCCAGTGATCGTTGGTCCTGCCAATACAGTGATGACGTACGATGGATACATTGTGAATGGGACTCAGTCCCACTACCCCCAACCTCATCAACATCGTCTTCGTCATCATATGGTACCTCAGGACCCACGGCATCCTCAACATCATCAACTTTTGAATCATACTCTGGCGCATACATAAGGGTTGTAGACAAGGCTGGGGAAAATGGATCAGGTGCTCTGCTGGCCGACTGTGGAGGAGGAGGCATGGTATGATGAGCTCCAGTATGATGACCATCAGCCATAAATCCAATAGGAAATGTTGGAGCATGAGTATCTGGGCTCAACGATGTAACGTGCTGAGTCAAGGTCTGGTTATACTTTAGTAGGGCGTCATCCTTCTGATCAGTACTCGACCGCAACTCCTAGTTCTGCAACTCCAAGTGTTGGATGTAGTCACGCCTAAAATCTGGCTCCTTCTTGAACACCATACCAAAACCCTCTAGACGTGCCTCACTCGGCAAGCCCTTCGCCTTCCCCTTCTTCACTCCACTCGTCGCCAAACCCCACAACTCTAGATCTATCTCAGGCCAATCTCCTTGATCAGGATACCTCTCCCACATCAACCTCATGTATTCCCTCTGTAAGTATTTTTGGAAAAAAAAAAAAAAGCTGTGTTAATAGGGAACTTAATAAAACTCACAAAATAAATAACAAAAATTTAATAAAATAATACTTATATAGAAATTCTTGTATGACTCATGCAACCAAATGTGCCTTTGTGGGTCGCCCTCTTGTCGCCTCCTCGCTATATGCATATGGTTGTAACGATACGTCTTGTCGTGTCGAATAGAGGTGGTACGATCTGGATACGCCAAAGCTTACATGTTATGATAAACATTACGGTAAACCTTACACATACATAAGACAAGATTTTTACGTATACCAAAAATTTCATTATAGCATACCATCCTATATTGAACCTCCATGTAGTTTATGGATCCCCACTCATAAGTAGGACGCGCAATCGGGCGCTCCTTAGGGGTCTCTCCTGCTCTCTTGTTCTTTTGTGCCCTGTCGGACACTATCATATGCTCCTCGCTTGTCCAATGAACAATTGCCTTCTTCTCCAACCTATCATTCATCCAAGTCTTCGGCCAACCCGCGTACTTTAGATCATCTTTTCTCGCAAAACAACTCTTCTTCGTGTAGTTCATAGACTCCTTAAACCTCTTCTATGCCTTCTTCTCGTAAGCATCATGTACATTCCACCAATCGCTCTCACGGACCCCATAAATAGTCTACAAATGATTAAGTTTTTAAGGTTTTTCGTTATTTTGTTTTATAACTTCTTTTTAATAATTTAATAAAATACTTATATAATTAATAACTCATCGTGAACTTCATCCACATCTCTCCTCTAATCTTCACGGGAACCTCCCTATAAACGGGATAAAAGTCCGTCATGAACGACCTAATAAGCGCGGTGATCGTAGTAGAAACCGAAGACGAATTCAAAAAAAACATCCCCGCGGGTTCAATCTAATGCGTGGGCGGAGGGACGTATCTGGGGGGTACCAGAGCACCTCTAGAGGGTCTCCTACTAGGACGCGTCTGCATGCCTGTGGATGGTCCGACTCTTGGAGACTCTGTCAGGTCGATGCTCGGTCAAGCTCTGGTGGACTCAGCTTATGGTGGTCTCTGGCTAGTATGTTTATATCTCGACACTCTATGAGGGGTCTGTAGCGTCGATCCGGCAGCATGAGAATCGTCTGATCCAGATGAAAGTTGTTGCTATAGAGGAGTGGACTTCGTAGATGCACCATGAGTCGCACAATTCTGGGTCTGAACAAGTGGTTCGACTGGTGCACGACGCTCATAATCGACATGAGGCTCGGCCTCAGCACTATTGTGGGCTGGAGTACTAGAACAACGAATGTGTATGCAAGGTGCCAAACTACCTCTAACCCAATTCGGAGGGGGGCCACTGCCACGCGGCGGGCGTGGAGGGTCTGATATTTCGGCTACTAGGTACTAAGAACTAAGTAAAAATATCTAAGTTAGATCATTGCTATGTTATATAGATTCCTAAAAATAACATTATTTCTAAGTTATATAAAAATAAAAAAGGGCATCATTTCTAAGGTATATAAGTTTTAGAGATTCCTAAAGATCACAATTTCTAAAGATTCCCATTATCCCAATTTCTAAGTTTTAAAGATTCCTAAAGATCCCAATTTCTAAATTTTAGATATTACTAAAGATCCAAATTTCTAAGTTTTAGAGATTCCTAAAGATCACAATTTATAAGTTTTAGAGATTCCTAAAGATCCCAATTTCTAAGTTATTAAAACAACAAATATAACACATATAAAAACTAAACTAATCATTTAAATAAGCTAAATTAACAATATACTAACAACTTAAGATTCCTAAAGATCACAATTTCTAAAGATTCCCATTATCCCAATTTCTAAGTTTTAAAGATTCCTAAAGATCCCAATTTCTAAATTTTAGAGATTACTAAAGATCCAAATTTCTAAGTTTTAGAGATTCCTAAAGATCACAATTTATAAGTTTTAGAGATTACTAAAGATCCCAATTTCTAAGTTATTAAAACAACAAATATAACACATATAAAAACTAAACTAATCATTTAAATAAGCTAAATTAACAATCTAACAAGTAAAAATAAGCTAAACTATACTAACAACTTAAATAAATTAAACTAATAGTTTTAAATAAGTTAAACTAATAATTTAATATATTAAAAATGCTAAACTAAACTAGTAACTTAAATAAACTAAATTAACAATTTAATATTATTATCATTATAAGACGAAAAGAGAAAACTTATTGGGGTTGCAACTGCCCGACGGTTGCTAAAGAGGGTTGCCGATCGCGGAAAGGGGAGGAGAGCGGGGTGTGGGTTGTGTTTGGTGTGGTGAAAATGAAGAGGAGATTGGGGTATTTATAGAAAAAATACCCCCCACAGCGACCATCCAACAGTCACGATGGGCCGTTGCTAAAAAGACCCATGCCCTAATATAAACTTTGCACCTGCTTAGCAGTCGCAAGGCTGCGTTTTTGGCGGAATTTTCTCCCGCCAAAGTTTAGCGACTGCTAAGCAATCGCTATTTCGTTTAGCGACTGTTTAACAGTCGCTAAAGCGGCCGACGGTTGCATATGACCGCCGGTTCTTGTAGTGATTACATTCTTCCATATTCATTGAAGTTTGAATGGTTAATGGGCTGTGAATGTTACTGATATATCTCTAGAAGTCTAGTAATAAATCTCATCATTTTTTTTTTGTCATGTTCAAGATCATGATGAGTTCTTTCTTGTTCTATTTAACACATATGTGTGATTATTTATGAATTACTTTTTAGTTATTGGTAATGTCATAATTAACATAAAAACCGAATTACTTTAAAAAAGAAATCAAAATTTTCACTACAATTTAAACACAAAAAGACGACGAAACCTCCCTTCGCCTTTTCTGAATACAAGGAATCTCTTGCATGCTAATTTTTGTTTTGTTGGTTTTGTTTGCTTATTGCTCATATAATGCATTTGAGTTTTGGCCTAGTTTTACGTCTTTTATGCACATCATGAGATTTATTGTTAATTTTGTTAATTGGATATTAATAATCACTTTGCTTATGCAGAAGATATATACATTTCTAAATCTCAATAAATCATTTGTGATCCGTTAGAATTAGCAATGACTATTTCTTGTTTGCAAATATGAGAATGAAATATATCAAGGAGATATGTTTGCACTTTTGATAGACTATTTTTACATAAACTATTTGATTTATTTTTTCCCTATCATCTTCTAATAGCTCTCTATTGATTAGTTCGTCAATGCATGCAATATCTTCGGGTTTAGTTAAATATATACAAGCATGGCCTATAATTTTTAGGACAAATTAATTTTTGTGCCCTGTAAGTTTATCATTTTGATGAATCTGCCCAATAACTATCGAATTTTTAAAAATACCCTGCATTTTGGCATTTTCTTAATTTTTATGCACTGTTGCTGCCACATAGGGAAAAATGGTGACGTGTCTGTCGACTTGGAAGGAAAGACACACGTCATGGCTGCCACATGGAATATATTTAAACATAAATATATTTATATCCATAATATATATAAATATATAAAAATATATATCTTTATGTATTAAAATATATCGAATATATATAAATATATAAAAAAGGAAAAGATTATAAATATTATTTTTTATTACTGAAATAAAAAAAACATTTTTTATTAATGAAATAAAAAAACAAACAAAAAACAAAAAAATAATAGACCACCCCCCCCCCCAACACCGCTGCAACTCGCGGTTGCAGCAGCGGATCGACGCCACCACCGCTGCAACTCGCGGTTGCAGTGGTGGCGGCGCCGAGGCGTCGATTAACGTCGCCACCACTGCAACCACGAGTTGCAGCGGTGTGGGGGGGGGAGGGGTTGCAGGGTGGGGGTGGTCTATTTTTTTTTGTTTTTTTGTTTTATTTTTAATTTTAGTAATAAAAAATGATTTTTTTATTTTAGTAATAAAAAATGATATTTATGATTCTTTCCTTTTTATATATTTATATATATTCGATATATTTTAATACATAAAGATATATTTTTATATATATTTATATATATTATGGATAGAAATATATTTATGTTTTAAATATATTCCATGTTGTTAACCCTAAAAATAAAATAAAGAAGATTACTCCTACTCGGAAAAAACAATATATGGACAATACTATTGTCACGAGTACTTCCGATGAGATGTACCTATAAAGAAAACCCCTCGGAGGATTGCCCTACCTTTCGGTCACTGACTCGAAAAGGTTTATAAGAGCACACGAGGAGAAACATAAGCGTTCCTTGGAAAGTCAAACGGTGAATAAAAAATAGATATCAATACGGCATCGGAAAAAGAGCAAACCCCGATGGACTCGTACGACTCCGATATCCACCAAATGCGCCAAGAGGGACCACAATGGACCCCGAGTCCCATGAAATTACAATAAAACTTCCTTGCTGAACACTCCTCAACCTGAACTGCCCTCGGACCATCACCCGAGGACCCATTTGCGGAGAAAAATCAGAAGTGAATAACAGAGTGCCCAGATAACATATTCTGAGGACTTAGATGCAAAAATACCATTTCAAAAGAAGCAAATCCAGCCCTCGGAGATTATATTAAACCCTCGGAGATCATACCACGCCCTCGGAGATCAAATTATGCCCTCGGAGATTGCTCCTGATCGTTGAAGAAAATACCTGAATCAAGACAGAGAAATAAAGTCCCTCGGAAGAATAGATCTATCAAAATCATCTACACCAGAAGCCCTCGGAGATATCAGGAAACACAAAAACTCATCCAGTCAGCATCCAATAGATAAGAGATAAACATTATCCTAATTTCACACCTGTATCAATATAACGACGACACCTATCTTTACCAAAGCACATGCACAATGACACCTGTCCCTATCCAAGTCTATATAAAGGGATATGATCAGTAGAAGAAAAAAACCTAAGATCACTCAGCTTACTTATTACCACTTGACATTCAGATACATAAAAAGAAAGAGAGGAGGAAAAGTTCAGTGAATAAAGGAAGGGAATATTCTTGCAGTTATTCTTATTATTTCCATCTATCATTGCCTCTGAATCACGGACAGGGCGTTCCGACCCAAATAAATATCTTCCGTTAAATAGGGAATAATTCCAAACCCGTTAACAAAGTGGCGCCGTCTGTGGGAACGCCATAATATCTGTCCTCGAGAGAATTCAAGCAGATGTCAGCTAGGATGGACGATCTCTTCGAAAGTGACAACCTTCCTTTCTCGAACAGCGACTCAGAAGAAACTTTGTCCAATTACGAACCAGGTACTAGAGATTTTATTAATATTCCCCGATCTGTTTACGAAAGACTTATAAATGCTGCACGAACACCCCGGAGGGATGAACCTCTCGGACGCCCGTCCCCCGTGCTCTCCGGGAACGGTGGTTTCCCCTCGGAAGGAGATGCACCTCCGATGGCGTGGAACCCAAATTGGAATCCTTGGCAACCAGCACCCCGACAAAGGCCTCGAAGGTATGTATGTCATGAAAGAACTCCCGTGAGTGGTCGGGAAGAAATTTCTCGCCCCTCGGAGTGTCGAGGAGAGGTTGAACATTCCTTGTGGGGAATGATGGATGATTTACGAAAAGAATTAGGTGATCTCAAGAAGACCATGGCTCCCGAGGAAGATCCTACATTCAAAACCTCTCCTTTCATTCCCGAAATTGCTTCAGCTTCTATCCCCTCGGGGATGCGACCTGTCAATATCCCGCTATATACCGGAGAAGCTGATGGAAGGGACCCACAGGATCACATCTATCAATACCTGGCCGGAATGGACCTCTCTTCCGCTCCTGATCATGTGTTATGCCGCGTATTTCCTGTTACCCTCGGAGGGCGGGCCCAAGCCTGGTTTACTCACCTTCCACCTCGTTCCATCACGAGTTTTGACCGATTAGCTCACTTGTTTGTGCGACAATTCGCCTGCAATCGAAGGTACCCCCAAATCTGCCACACATCTTTTTACTATTAAGCAGAAAAAGGATGAATCTTTACGAGAATATATAAAGCGCTTCACGGATGAAGCCCTAGATGTTCCCAACGTTAGCCCGACCATTATGGCGGACATATTAACTCAGGGACTCCGAACGGGGGATTTCTTTAGATACCTTATGGGAAATCGTATCACGGATATGAATGAGCTAATGCAAAAGGCAGAAGTACACATTTTGATGGAAGAGGCCGAGGGAACAAAGAAGCAAATGGAGCAGGAGGATAATGAACACCTAGAGCGCGTCGAGAAAGAGGCAAAGGCTAAGGAAAAGAATAAGGAAGGAAAACCTCCTCAGCGCAAAGATGAAAGGGGAGTGGTTAAGAAATTCCTCCGACCCGTGCACTTACCCCCGATGACTGTTACTCCACCAGAAGTGCTCAACATAATGAGGGGTAGCAACGAGTTGCACTGGCCCAGACCGACTAAATTTCCTAACCGAGACAAGGACACAGGGAAATATTGTAAGTACCATAAAACTTACGGGCACACTACGGAAGAATGTACTACCCTTCGTTTAGAGGTACTCCGCCTGTTAGAGATAGGGTATTTGAAGAACTACCTCAAGGAAAATAACCTCGAAGAGCCCAAGGCAAATGTTTGGAAGAGATCACGAAGGGAAGAGGAAGAGCAAGAAAGGGAAGAAAGGACGCCTAGTTGGAAATCACGAGAGAGGACCACTAGACGTCTCCGATCCCAAGAGAGAATTAAAGATCGTCGGCAAAATTCACGAGAGAAAACGACAGGGTATCAGAGTTTGCCTCCTCCACCTAACTCTTACAAAGACAACCCCCCAACAGGGAGAACGATCAATATGATTGAAGGGGGTGAAATTTCCATGACACCTCAGGGTAAAAAGAAGAAATATTTGAAAGAAGCCCGACGAGCAGAACAAGGATTGTCTGTCTGCTCCATTCAAGGATTAAATCTGCCTAGCATCACTTTCGGGCCCGAGGATCTTATGGACGTAATATACCCTCACGAAGATCCATTGGTTATTTCTGCTGTCATCTACGGGTATGAAATCCAACGGATCCTTATAGATACGGGCAGCTCCGTGGATGTACTCTTCTTACCTACTTATCTTGCTATGAGGTTGAAACAAGAAACGTTGGAAACCGTTGAGGTCCCGTTAGTAGGATTCTCAGGGGAAGCTTGTCAAACCCTCGGAACTGTTACCCTTCCGATGTCATGGGGGAAAGGAGCCCTTCGGAGAACTGAATCTATTAAGTTTTGGGTAGTGGAGGCCTCCTCACGAACGTATAATGTCATCTATGGAAGACCCTCTATTCGGGCCTTTGAAGCTATCCCTTCTACTCTGCATCTTAAAGTGAAATTCCCCACTTCTTCGGGAATCGGAGAAGTCCGAGGAAGTCAGTCAAAAGCCAGAGAATGCTGCATGAATGCCATTCCCTCAGAAGAGGACGGACCCTCACTCGGAAATAGCAAAAAGTGTAGAACCGAGGAAGCACGAGTCCAACCTGTGGAAGAATTAAAAATGGTGGAATTAGTAGAAGGAAGCCCCGAGAAAGTAATCAAAATGGGCACCCATATGGCTCCAATCATAGAAGGTCAATTGATTTCTCTTCTCAAACAATTCCATCACCTCTTTGCGTGGGAAGGGGGGCCGCCCGGACGAATCAGCAACAAGGTATGTCAACATTTCCTTAATGTAAAGCCTGGAGCTAAACCTGTCCAACAGAAGAAGAGGAAAATGGGCCCCGAGCGCAACAAGATCATCCGCTCGGAAATACAACGCCTTCTCAAATTGAAGCAAATACGAGAAGTTATCTACCCCGAGTGGTTAGCTAATGTCGTGCTAGTTCCCAAGCACGGAGGAAGATGGCGAATGTGTGTTGACTTTACTAACCTCAATGAAGCATGCCCCAAGGATTGTTATCCTTTACCAAGCATAGATCAGCTAGTTGATTCTACCGCAGGATGTGCGCTACTATCAACTTTAGATGGAGACCAAGGGTACAACCAAATCCCGATGGCGACTATTGACCAAGATAAAACTAGCTTCATCACGGATGCAGGCACATTTTGTTACCTAGTCATGCCATTTGGGCTGAAGAATGCGGGAGCTACCTACCAAAGGTTAGTAAGTCTTATGTTCACAGGACTTATTGGGAAATCAGTAGAGGTTTACGTAGATGATACTGTAGTTAAAAGTAATACTGCCGAAGAACATCCTGAGGACCTACGGAAAGCATTGGTCATTATGAACAACTTTGGCATGAAAGTTAACCTTCGGAAGTGCTCTTTTGGGATCCGAGGAGGAAAATTTTTGGGATTTATGGTTACGGAGAAGGGAATCGAAGTAAACCCTGAAAAAGCAGAAGCTATCATGGGATTGCTTACCCCTAGGACGGTGAAAGATGTCCAAAAATTAACTGGAAGAATGGCCTCGTTGAGTCGATTTGTCTCCAAGTCTGCAGAAAAAGGGCATCCCTTCTTCAAGATACTTCGAAATGTCAAGGAATTTCAGTGGACCCCTCAATGTGAGGAAGCTCTCGAAGAATTGAAAAGATATATGTTGAAACCACCTTTGCTGGTAAAACCTATACCCCAAGAAGAGTTGTTTCTATATTTATCAGTCGGAGAAGAGGCTATTAGCGCTGTCTTAGTCAAAGAACAAGATGAAGAACATCACCCGGTATATTATGTTAGTAAAACCCTCCTCGGAGCCGAGACCCGATATACCTTAACTGAGAAACTCGTTCTAGCATTGGTTACTACGGCTCGTAAGCTACGTCCCTACTTTCTATCCCATCCAATTACCGTGCTCACTAAACATCCCCTGAGAGCAATTCTTAATAAACCTGAATCATCCGGGAGACTGATAAAATGGGCCGTAGAGCTTACTGAGTACGATATTTCCTATGCACCGAGACCATCAATCAAAGCGCAAGTTCTGGCGGATTTTGTAACAGAACTCACGGGCGTGGGATCCGAGGAAAAGGAGCCACGATGGCATGTATATGTAGACGGATCCTCGGTAAGTACCCATGGAGGGGCCGGAATAGTTTTGGTAAATCAAGAAGGGGAGGAGGAAAGACTCCATTTTGCAGTTAGAATAGATTACCCCCTCTCTAACAATGAAGCCGAGTATGAAGCTCTCCTTATTGGTATGAGATTAGCAAGGGAAGGAGGAATAAAGAGAGTACTCCTCCATAGTGACTCCCAATTGATTGTCCAGCAAGTTAAAGGGTCATATGAGGCCAAAGAAGAAAGAATGCAAGAGTACCTCCAAGTTGTCAGTCAAAGGTCCGAATGGTTTGAAGAGTATGATATAGTTCAAATTCCCCGAAAAGAAAACCAAGAGGTGGACGCTTTGTCCAAAATGGCTACACAAACAGCTGCAATACATACTCGGAAGATTACTCTACTGCATGTCAATGAATCTGAAAAGAGCGAAGACCGAGAGGTGAATACCATTTCAGATCCTTCATCTAGCTGGGTGACCCCTATCAAAGCCTATTTGCAGAATCCCGAGGGATACTCCTCGGACAAGAATATTCAGCGAATGATGTTCAGGAAAACCCTCTGATACTTCCTCAAAGACGGGATACTCTTCCGAAGGACATACTCATGCCCCCATGCTCGATGCCTTAATGAAGAGGAGGCACAGATAGCTTTAGCCGAAACTCACGAGGGAGTATGTGGAAGCCATACCAGCGGAGAAAGCATGGTCGGATGCTTGATTCGACAAGGCTACTATTGGCCCACGATGGCCAAAGACAGTAAAAGCCATGCCAAAAGGTGTAAAGCATGTCAAGCTTACGCCCCTCGGACCTATCAACCCGCAGCTCCTTGGGAACCCCATTTGAACCCTTGCCCCTTCTCTAAGTGGGGTATTGACATACTTGGACCCCTCATCCCTGATGTCGGTCAAAAGAAATTTCTGCTAGTAGCCGTTGACTACTTCACCAAATGGGTGGAAGCGGAACCCCTAGCTAGGGTAACCGCGGGGGCTGTTATCAATTTTCTCTGGAGGAGTATTATTTGTCGCTTTGGTGTCCCTCGGAGCCTGGTAAGTGACAACGGTTTGCAGTTTACTGACCAAGGATTACAAAAATGGTGCGATCATTGGGAGATAAAACATCGCTTTGCCTCCGTGGGATACCCTCAAGCAAATGGCCAAGTAGAAAGAACCAACAGAACCCTCTTGAAGAACATGAAGGCCCGACTTGATTGGCATAAAGCTAAGTGGGTTGAGGAGATACCCGGGATATTGTGGGCCTATCGGACCACGCAAAGTGTTGCTACGGGCGAAACCCCTTTTAGTCTATCCTACGGGTGTGAAGCTGTTTTGCCCTCGGAGGTCTCCATAGAAAGTTGGCGAGTCAAAGAATACGAGGAAGTGGCCAATGGCTCAAATCTAGCCCTTGCCCTTGACCTCCTCGAGGAAAAAAGGACCCGAGTAGCCCTCCGAATGGAAGAGTACAAGGCTCGGATGTCACGATATTACAATGCCAAGGTAAAACCCCGAACCTTTCAAGTTGGAGATTTAGTGATGAAACGAGTAGGGGCCTCTAAGAATGTGGGTAAACTAGATCCACGATGGGAAGGACCCTACAAAATAGTGGAAATTGTAGGACCTGCGACTTATCGGCTTGCCAACTCCGAGGAAGCAATACTTCGCAACACGTGGAACGCAAGCAACCTTAGAAAGTATTATGCTTAATGTAATAGTTATACATGAATAAAAAGAGTGTTCATATACAAGGGGATATAGTACAAAAGAAATTAGAGTTGTCCGACAAAATGATGTCTCTATATATGAGACATCAGGACAACCCGATAACACTAAAAACCCTCCGTATTATGAACTAAACTCATTTACAAGCTAAGTCCCTCCCATGGGACGTTTCCCCTCTCGGATAAGTCTTCGACGTTGCTCCTCGGAAAGGGAGACTGGGTCATCAAAGAACACAGTTCCGGCCGCAAAATCTCTAATAGGTGAAGGAGGAAACTCCTCGGAGACTTGACGAATGTTAAGCTCAGGAAGAAGCAAGCCCGAGGGAAACTCTGGTAAAGCTTGTACGGCATCTTGGCACAACTTATAGCCTATGTGCACCAAGTCACGCATCTCACCTCGAAGAGATTCACGAAGGTTGGATGGGTCCACCACCTCCAACACAGCTTGGACTCGGGCCATAACCAATTCTACCGCATGAGAACGAGTTATCCCTAGCAGCTGCTGACTCAAGGCATCTCTTTCCAGGATAGCCTGCGTTAGTTGCTCCTCCGAGGACCGCATTTGGCCACGTAACTCCTCAATTCTCCTCCCTAAATTCGATACGCGGGCTCTTTCAAGCACTAATTGGCGTTCTAATTCCCACGCCTTATCCTTCTCGGATTGTAACATATGGATATGAGTGTCCTGAGCGGACTCATGAACTTCCTTCAAATGGGCTATCTCCACTTGAGCCTCCAAGAGACCTCGCTCTAACTCATCCCGACGACGATATACTAAGCCTGGATCTGAAGAGGAACTTCCGTAAGATCCGAGAGCATCCAACACCATATAAATCTGGTCAAAAAACAAAGCAAGGGGCATCAGACCGAAAGACAGGTTAGTACTAAATAAAATGAATAAATACCTCACACAGGTCTTTACAGGCTAAATCCTGGAGAACGGGTACCGAAAGGGTTTTTATCAGCTCACAATCTGTTACGTTCAATAAACCACTAAGAAAGTTTCGGCAAAATCCCACTGCTGATCCGAGAGGAGAAACATCCTGATTAACCCCGGGGGGAAGAGTTCTCTCGAGGGAAGGGCGCTCCTCGGGCGGTGGTACAGGAATACGATCAGGGATATCTTCCCGGGGCGGCAAATCCTCTGTACCAGAGGAGAGAAGATACTCCTCTAATACATTTACCACGGTAGAAGTATGAGGAATAGGCTGTGATGCTATGGGACTCGGGTAGAAGTCCGTTTGGGAAAGAGTTGCTATCGGATCCGATGGCCCGGAAGGAATTATATAATTGACTGGGGGGGCTGCTAGAGGTTCCTCCTCCTCCGAGGAAATCTCAACCATTGCCTCACTCACAAGGGGAGAGGAATCACCCACCTCCGGCCTCCTGGGACTCCTATGCAATGCCCTCCCCAAGAAAACGTCTGTAGAAGACCCAAGAGAAAATGCTCCCATCTCCGCTCCTGCCAAAATTGTCAGTAGGAAAACGGTCCGAGAACACCTATAAAGTTTGCAGGTTAAAGAATGGTTAGTAAAACTTACGAAAATGAAAGTTGCTGTGAAGAGGACGAGAAGCAGGAGTACATCCTTCCACCCCCTCTTATAAACCTGCCAAAATCAAGGCCTCGGGGAAATCCAGTAGCCCGGATATATCATAAGAACCAGAGAAAAGTCCCGAGTGAAGCAATACCTCCCTCACTTGCCCTTGTGTTTCAAGGTTGGGAGCAATATATCCCAGACCCCATCGGATGGGTACCCCCCATGATCTGGCTGACTGACCTCTCGGACGGACGAAGAAAAATCTCCGCCTCCAATCCCCTATACTCGAATGGGAACTGGATACACGAGTGAAGATATTTTCCTTATCCCGATAGGTCAAGCTGAAAAAGGGAGTCCCCTCTGAGCAAGGTCGAAGGGTGAATATTGTTCCCACCCGATAGGGGGACATGGGAAGGTTTAAAAGCTCACTACGAAGGATGTACCCCACCAGATGGCTATAAGAACTTGGTGTTAACTGACTCGGACACACCTGCCAATACCGAAAAAGTATTTGGAAAAAGGGGTGAAAAAACATCCGCAACCCGCAACGCATCTGTTCGGCGTAAACGGTCATGTAACCCGAGGGGGGTGCGTAAGCCCTTTGGCTCGAGGAAGGCACTATTATATCATAATCTTCGAACTCTAAGTTATAACCAGTGAAAAGAGATCTTACCGAGTTCTCACATTCTGTACTCATAGTGGATCCTACACGTCCTCTACCTATCAATCTTGATGGATTAAGAGGAATCAAATCGAACTCCGAAGACTCATCCGCCAAAGGATATGGCTCCCTACTCATGAATATTTCCCTGATATGATTGATCCTACGTGAATTTGTAGAGGGAGTCCTACGAGCCACTCCAAGAGAGAAACTAGCACCAAGTGTCGCTTGATTCTCGGATGGATTGTCCCTCGGAGGAACCCTTGATGATTCCGAAGGACTCCGAGCGGTACCCCGAGAAGAACTACAAGACGAAGCTGAACCGCATCTTCTATAATAATGAGGCATCATCGTATCAAGTAAGTATTATTTTCGTACTTGCAATTATGGAAGAAAATCAATGATTAATTATGATTACAGAAGTAAAGATAAGTGCATAATTGGTAAAGAACCTAAGTGCATATATACTCTTTACTTCAAGGTTAAAAGAAGAAGTTTAGACTTTTATTATGTTAACTGAGGGACACGTGTTGAAAAACTTTTTGATTAAGAATGACACGTACCCTATTTAACCATGCAAAGCAACACCTCCTACTTAGGAAGTCTACTTAGTCAGCAACTTTATGAGAATTATCATTATCCATGCTAATTGAAATTTAACTATACAAACAAAAAGTAGAAGAAGGGAAATTGAACAAAAATATTTATTTAAGCCGAAGAGCCCTCGGAAGGGATAATAAGTACAAAGAACGTTTATTTAAAAAGTAAAAAATTACAAAGAATAAAATTAAGCCCCCGTGGAAGGAGGGAGGGAAGAAGTTGTCTCCTCGATGGAAGTACCCAATGGAGCAAGACGAGAAATTGGAGAAAATACTCCCCCGGAACCACTAGCTCTCGGACTCGGACTTGTGGCAGAGCGCATCGGAGACGGTGTCGGAGAATCCCTAGAAGATAGCAAACCCCCAAACCTCCCCACAAAGTACTTGCAATCATCGGGAGTTGGCCTCTTCAGCTTACGAAGGTCAAAAGACTTTGAGAAGTCAACCTCCGACCTTATCCGAGACTTAGCCAACCTAGCACACTCCAGATAACCCCATAAAAGGTGGCCTGTCAACAGCTCGTGAGAAGACGTCTCGGGTACTCCTGCTTGCTGTCGTGAAATCTCCCGCTGAGCGAATTGAACGGCTGCATCCACCTTAGCTTGCACGTCCTCGGGAGATAGAAAGTTTACCAACTTTTCTTCAGCTGACTCAGCCCTATCAGTAACTTGGCCCAATGTCTCCTGAAGAACCCTCTCTCTCTCATTCCCGTCCGCCACTGCCTTCTCGAGAGCCGCAATACGAGCAGTAAAGACCTCCTCGGACTCCTTCCTTTCCTTCTCCAGAAGAGCTATCTTAGCCGCTGCAACCTTCTCGGACGCCTCCATCTTTTTATAAGCGGACTCGGCAGCGTTTAAGTTACCTTGCAAATCCGCCCTCGTCTTCTCTGCTTCATTAAGAGCAAATTCGTAGTCGGAAATCCTGGTTTGAAGAATGTCCTCCCTAGTTTGACTCTCTTTATCTCGGACTAGGAGAGGTGCCAATTGCGCTCGGAGTACTTCTAACTCTTCTTTGTCTTTCCGACCGTGCTCTTCAACGGTAGTGACCGCCTCTCGAGTCTTTCCAATCTGCGGAAAATCAACAATAAAGAATTTAACAGAGATATATCATGTAATTTCAGAGGATTAATTTAGAGAAGCTTACCATGAGCCCCAGCCAGTTAAGACTGGTGTACAAAAATTGGTACCCCTCGGCGGGTGTTGAACTGGAGGAGGCGAAAAACCGAAGAATATCCTGATAAGCTTCCCCCACTGACCGAGACGAAAATTGCCCCCCGGATCCACTAGGAGGAACGGGCTCCTGGAATGTATGACCCCTCGGAGACAAAGTCACCGGAACATGCCCCCTCGGAGGAGTCACATCCTTTATGGGAGTCATCACTTCTGAATTCGTAAAAATGGCCCGAGAACCACCGACTGCTGTGGGCGGGCTAGTCTCTCCTAACAGAGATTTCAGAATCCCCTCCTTCACATCCCGATCCTCGGAAGAAGGATCAAACTCCCCTAGAGTATCCTCGGAATCCCCTTGTAAAGCTTCCGGCTCGGGAATGTTGAACTGGGCCAGAAAATCTTCCTCTACACAAGATACTCACTGTTGAGAATGAAACTAGAAAAAATTATTAAGAAGAACGAGTAAGGAACACTCACCATACAAAGATGGCTCTTCCACCATTGGAGCCTTGCCTTTATCTACGGCTACTGCATCAAAAAAGGAAAAGCATTAGTACGAGATAACAATCTACGTGAGAAATTTTACTAAGAACTTGTTAAAACTCACCACGAGGAACTTCTGAAGACATATGCTCAGCCGAAGCAAGAGAAGGGTCATCGGAATATACATCTACCACTTCCGTAGTCTTCTGAACAGCTCCTTCCTCAATTGTCCTCGGAAATATTCCTTCTTCAGACGCCCTCGGAGAGCTCCCTATATCAGATCCGGAAATGGGCAACTCCCCTGCACTAGACTTAGAAACGGGCACTAAGGCCAAATTCCAAGAAGCCGGAGCTATCTGACGCAAAGGAACAGCACTCCTGATGACCCCTGTCATATCCATACACAAAAGAGAGTGGTCCTCGTGAACTCCTCCCTTCTCTGAACCCACATGCCCGCCCTCGGGAGCGTTAACCTCATCTTCCTCGTGATCACCTCCCTCTGGTATTTCGGAAGCACCACTAGGAGTCGGCTCCCTCGGACTCGACTACAAATAATAGTTTGCCATGACCTCCCCTGCATCATACCCACCAATAACGTATATGAGCATAATTTGCCACTGTACTCGGAGAGAGAATAAAAGAAGAAAAGAACGAATAAAGAGACTTACGAAAGAGACTCCTCGCATCGGGAGACAGAGACAAAGGACGTTCCACGGCGTCGTCGGTAAAAACTACGTAGTGAAGACCGGAAGTCTCGTACAACATTGTGAAGTCCTCTGATTCCATCAATTTGTGCTGAGAAATTATAGGAGATAACACCACCTCCTTATCCAGAGCGTGCACGGGAGTAGTACCCTCTCGCCAATCGAAGGGCACATCCCACTCACCATTAACAGGTCCCACGAAGAAGTACCTATTCTTCCAAACGCTATGTGAGGTAATAGCAGCACCCAAGATCCTCTTCGTGGAGTCACCCGAGTTGTCCCGATGACGAACATTGTAAAAAGGATATCCCCCGGGCGACACCGCCATATCAAAGATCGAAAGAAAATGATTCACCGAGCACTCTAACCCATTCACTTGGCACCAAAAGACATAAATGCAAATAGCGGCAAACCCGTTCGGCACCATTTGACTCGGGCAGATATTACAAGTCTTGAAAAGCTCACAGAAGAAAGGTGACATGAAGGAACGCCACCCGTACTTCACCTGGGCAAAAAACACTGTCAACATACCCGGAGGAGGATAGCATGCCCTCTCGTCCTTCGTCGGGATTCGGAATACCATATTCTTTTGAAGGACCCCGGTTGAAGTAAACAGATCCGCTACCTGCTTACGAGTAGCAATCTTCCGCATCTTTTCCACCTTAGCGAAAGTACGAAGAGGCGGCTCCTTTGACTTGGGAACCCTAGCCTTTTTCGAGGAGGTGGCGCTGCCCTCAGCAGCAGCAGCGATTTCTCCCTTGCGTTTACGAGTAACAACTCCCACCGGAATACTTCTTACATTTACAGAAGTATTAATCGGAGCAGGGATTTCCGAGGAAGTAGCAGCAGCAACGGAATCAGTGTGGGCAGAAGAAGCCATAGCACCAGAGGGAAGCTTTTGAAAAAAGGAAAAAAGGAACGAATGAATTTGCTGGGAATTTGAATCGAAGAATATGGAGAGTAAAGGATAATAGAAGAGATCTTACTTTGAGAGAATTATCAGATTTGTGAGAATGGAAAAGAAGAGGCAACAGTGTCCTATTTATAACCAAAGGCTACAACGGTCAGATGCCCATAAAGACGTGGCATTTATTCAAGACTCCACGTAACCGTCGCCCGCTCACGCCACGCCGTCAAGATTATGACCGTTGCCAACGGTCAGATGCTCCAAATTTCAAAGCTGGTCAAAGCAACAGCCCACAACCTGCGCCCCGAGATCCTCGCCTGTTTAATAACCATACCTTAAGGGTATCCAGGTAAAATCACTTGCAAAATTCTGAATATATGTATATTTGCCTCTCGGAAAAATAAAAAAAAAATAAAAAAAAAATAAATAAATATAGGGACACTAAGCAAAAAATAACCCCTCGCCTCACTGAGAACGATGGTTTAAAATTCCGCTTGTCTCTACGAGAACAATCGAAATTTGGGGGGGCTAGTGTTAACCCTAAAAATAAAATAAAGAAGATTACTCCTACTCGGAAAAAACAATATATGGACAATACTATTGTCACGAGTACTTCCGATGAGATGTACCTATAAAGAAAACCCCTCGGAGGATTGCCCTACCTTTCGGTCACTGACCCGAAAAGGTTTATAAGAGCACACGAGGAGAAACATAAGCGTTCCTTGGAAAGTCAAACGGTGAATAAAAAACAGATATCAATACGGCATCGGAAAAAGAGCAAACCCCGATGGACTAGTACGACTCCGATATCCACCAAATGCGCCAAGAGGGACCACAATGGACCCCGAGTCCCATGAAATTACAAGAAAACTTCCTTGCTGAACACTCCTCAACCTGAACTGCCCTCGGACCATCACCCGAGGACCCATTTGCGGAGAAAAATCAGAAGTGAATAACAGAGTGCCCAGATAACATATTCTGAGGACTTAGATGCAAAAATACCATTTCAAAATAAGCAAATCCAGCCCTCGGAGATTATATTAAACCCTCGGAGATCATACCACGCCCTCGGAGATCAAATTATGCCCTCGGAGATTGCTCCTGATCGTTGAAGAAAAGACCCGAATCAAGACAGAGAAATAAAGTCCCTCGGAAGAATAGATCTATCAAAATCATCTACACCAGAAGCCCTCGGAGATATCAGGAAACACAAAAACTCATCCAGTCAGCATCCAATAGATAAGAGATAAACATTATCCTAATTTCACACCTGTATCAATATAACGACGACACCTATCTTTACCAAAGCACATGCACAATGACACATGTCCATATCCAAGTCTATATAAAGGGATATGATCAGTAGAAGAAAAAAACCTAAGATCACTCAGCTTACTTATTACCACTTGACATTCAGATACATAAAAAGAAAGAGAGGAGGAAAAGTTCAGTGAATAAAGGAAGGGAATATTCTTGCAGTTATTCTTATTATTTCCATCTATCATTGCCTCTGAATCACGGACAGGGCGTTCCGACCCAAATAAATATCTTCCGTTAAATAGGGAATAATTCCAAACCCGTTAACACATGTGACAGCCACATAGCACAAAAAATATATTTTTGTATTAAATATATTAATGTGGCGTGTGGCTTTTTTCCATGTGGCAGCCATGTAAGCACATTTTTTTCTATTTGGCAACAACAGGGCATAAAAATTAAGAAAATGCCAAAACGCAGGGTATTTTCAAAAATTCGGTAGTTATTGTGTAGATTCATCAAAAGGTAAACTTACATGGCACAAATATTAATTTGTCATAACTTTTAACTAAAAGTATAATATTACTTTTCTTGTTACAAGGAGGGGATCCAGGATATCAACGATTACGTAGTTTTAAATTTGTTATATTATTGTGATGAAATTAAGTGAATCGTTTCATATGACATACGATGTGTGGAATTTAAAACAAATTAACTAAATCTTTAGATAACCAACTTTCAATACATACACAAATAAAAAATTGATTTAGGCTAATTACATCCATATGTTACGTTCCAACTTCCAACAGCTCGGCTCCATATTGTGCCACACTATGACGATGATTCGCACCATGAAGAAAGAGCAATTATATTGTATATAAATATAATGCTCACAAATTTATCTGCAATAACGATGGAAATATCAAGCGAACCCACGCCTCTAACCTTAATTAAGTCCAGAATCCATTAATTTGTATATATATATGCAGTTCTGACATGTGTTATTTAATAGATTTCTCGTCGCTATATAAGAACGTGACGTTCTCAAACCCGTTTATAGATTTGAGATGAGTAGTCAACTTGTGCCACCTTGAATCCCTGTCAGATCTGATAATTGAAGCTCTATTTAAAATTAGTTGAAACTTGGAGGATAATTTCCAATGCCTCGTGCCAAATAAATTTATTTACGAAAATTCACGTTCACGGGATAGATTAATTGTTTTAGGCGTACTGATAATATTTGCAACATTAATTTGTGACCAATTTTTATTTTTATTTTTATTTTTATTTTTGGAACAACTTGTGACTAATTTATTATATATGTAATATATAAAAAAGAAGCTGGCAATTAATCTTCCGAAGGCTTACCACTTATTACCTTTTTTTTAAGTACCAGCAACATAAATAGTTTCTTCTCTTTCCAGTAATCTATTTTTATAAAGAGCTAGTTGCAGCTTCTAAATAGTCAAATTCATTATTATTTGATTTGAATAGTTAATACAGCTAGGCGGGCAATGCCCAGCTTAACATATGCATGAACGGTCTGGACATGCCAACGGGGTGACTTATCAAGATCAACAGTAAGCAAGTTATAGGTGGTGTTTGCAAACTCTTAAAAAAAATTATATTCAACTTTTTATTTGAATAAGTGATTTTGGGGTGTTTGCAAATCAAGCTTTTTCGGTTATACAACTTTTTTTAAGTTAAAAAACCCCCACAATCTTGAAGTTGGTGTGGGGGTGCTTCTAGCTTCTGAACTTCTACTTTTCTGCTAGAGTTTGCAAACACCACCATAATATGTTATGGGCGGATATATTGTCGGGAATCAAAATCACTTATCTTCTTGAACTTACAATTTATGACCAACCCATTTATATCATATAGTAGGGATAATAAACCCCATGAATTATGCGTGTTCTTGCGAAATCATCCTTAAACTAAATAAATAAGCGGTTTGCCCCTTAAACTATACCATTCTGTTCGATTTGCCCCCTGGCCGGGTTTTCGGCTATTTTTGGCGATTCTTGGCCGGAATTTTTCCCCTTACCCGACACATATGTGTTGTACTAGATGTATTTTAGTAGTTGATGACAAAAAGTAGGCGAAAAAACACGTCGAACGGGACATATTCCGGCTAAAATACACTGAAGAGGAAATCACATTTTAGCCAGAATATGTCCCGTTCGAGGTGTTTTTTAAAACTCGATTTGTCATCGACTACTAAAATACATTTGGTACAACACATATGTGTCGGGTAAGGGGAGAATGGCCAAAAATAGCCGAAAACCCGGTCATGGGGCAAATCGAACAGAATGGTATAGTTTAAGGGGCAAACCGCTTATTTATTTAGTTTAAGGACGATTTCGCAAAAACGTGTATAGTTCAGGGAGTTTGATGCATTTATTTCAATATAGTAACTATATATCTATATATATGATGATATATTGTGGGAGTTAATTTTTGAATGTAGAGATTTCAAGTAGATCAAGTGCAAGATGGCTCGGCAATATATTAATGCATATTAGTAGAAGCAACTTCCATAAAACATTTATTAGACACATCCAATGTTGTCAAAAGCGCGCTCCGAGCGCGCCTCGGGGCGCGCTCCGAGCGAAAATCGAAGAAAAACGCGCAGGAGCGTTGCTGTTGGGCGCGGTTTCCCTAAAGCGCTGTTAAAGCGCGCTCGGGGCGCGCTCCAAGCGTTGTTAGAGCGCGCTTGGAGCGCAAGTTCAGCTTTTTCTCTCTCTTTTTTTTTTTTTCGTAGCCCAGCCCAGTTCTGCTTTCTTTACCAGTTTAGAGTTTACCTTTAGCCCAATAAAGTGTAGGCTACGGAAAGAAATAGTGGGTTGTTCAATTAAAGCCCAAAACCTACATTAAATGAAGTAGAAAAAAAAGGTTTGTAGCAAAAAATGGTTCACAAATTGCAATTTTAAGTATTTCTTTAATATGTTTTTTTATATTTTATATTTTTTGTGAAAGCGACTATGAATGATCTTTATGGATATTTTTGAATCTGAGAAATATTGGTTTTGGACTTTTAGTTGAAATATGTTTTTGAACATTCTGATGATTATATTATTTGCATATTTTTGTTCTAGTCAATATTTTTTCCAATGTTGTTTATGTAATTATATTTTTATATTTGAAATAAAATAAAAATGCCAACATTTGTGGAGCTTACGCTTAACGTCTCTGAGCTTACGCTTCGCTTCTAAGTATGAAAAACGCTTGCCCAACGCTTTTCGCCTTTCACAACACTGGACACATCTAACAAGTACATATATTGGAATAATTGTAAAAAGCCTCATGAAGTCGAAAATCATTACTTTAGAAAAGAAGTCAAAAAACTAAACCCGAGAGGTTACTATGAAGTTAAACTTTAGAGTTGTGATTTATGTATCTTATAATTATGTTCGCCTTATCCAATTGAGTTTTTCCATAAAATACTGTCCATTTTATAATTGGTAATACATTTTAGGGATAATTGCTTCAAACTCTCAGAACTATAACGACTTTTGGACATCACCCCCTCAACTTTATAAATAAGTACTTTATCCCCTAACCTTTGCCAACCTGTTCGAGTTGCCCCATAGCAATTTTTCGACCAAAAAATCACCGAATTTGTTTTTCTTGTTTCAGAATCTTCTCCTTGTCGAGACGGTTCCGGTAGTGGTGACAGTATCGCAAAACTCAAAGTCATTACACGAGAAATTTAGCTTTAGTTCGTTGAATTTTTGAAAAATATGAAGAACACTTGAAGGTGTTCATCACATTTTTCGGAAATTCGACGAATCAAAACTAAATTTCCCGTGTAATGGCTTTGAATTTTCCGACACTGTCACCACTAACGGAACCTTTTCGAAGAGGAGAATATTAAGTCCAAATTTAGAAATTCCGGCAAAAAAAATCGGCAATCCGCCACTACGCCGCCGCGGTTTGCAAGAATTTTTTTGTCGAACTTTTTTTATTCTAATCGACTTTTCTACTCATCAAGGCGGTTCCGGTAGTGGTGACCGTATCACAAAATTCAAAGTCATTACACGAAAATTTTAGTTTTATTTCGTCGAATTTCCGGAAAAAATGAAGAACACTTGAAGGTGTTCATCATATTTTCTAGAATTTCAACAAATTAAAACTAAATTTTCCGTGTAACGACTTTGAATTTATCGATACCGTCACTACTACCGAAACCGTCTTGACGAGGAGAAGATTCAAAAAAAAAAAATCTGCGATTTTTTGGTCGAAAAATTATCAGGGGACAACTCAAACAGGTTGGCAAAAGTTAGAGAGCAAAGTGCTTATTTATAAAGTTCAGGAGGTGTTGTCCAAAAGTTTTTATAGTTCAGGGGGTTAGAAGGAATTATCTCCACATTTTAATTACCCCTAATTTTATGTGCAAAGTGCAAACAAAACTGCGTGATTCACTAGTTTTTACTTTTCAACTCTGATAGGCCCAAATTTATGGTTCAGATCAATATTTCAAATGACAACATTATTAATTTTCGGTCACTGAGCAAGCCCATGTTATTAATTGTTAGGCTTTGGTCAGTATCGTGATTCAACACCAACAAAAATTATTAAATCACGTACCAATTGTAGCAGAGTTGTCCAGCTCACTTGAGATTCGGAGTAGATCGATCTGATCACATTTCTTTCGGAAAAAATTGATAAGTTAATAATCAGAAATTTGGTCACATATTTTTAATGGATTTGTGTTAAGTCACATAAAGCGGATGCACGTGCGAATGCGAATACGGATGCGCCGGTTCGCTAAATTTAAAAAAAAAACGAATATTTCAATGCGTCTTAATGCGTTTATTAAAAATAATAAAATATTAAATATAGATATATAATTTTGTATAATATTTGCGTTTTGTTTAATATATACTCATAGTTATTTTCTATTTTCTATGTTATTAGTTTTGTATAATATTTTCTATGTTAATTAAACTGTGAGAAGTTTGTCTAGGTGTAAGAGGACCATGTCTAGACGAATACAAACTACGCGCAATCATACTCTATTACTGTGAAATATGTAAATAATGTTCTGGATAATACTTTTTTTACGAATTCGAGAATTTTAGTAAATTTATTTTCTAAAATATAGTTATTGCAATTATTTTCAATATACTTTATCTTTGACTAATTATGCCCAGAAGTCTTTAAAGTGTCCAAGACAATCAATTGAGTTTATGTATGCGTGTAAAAAATAAATTGAACTATTTAACCATATGGACAAAAATGGCGTGCCTCATCCAGTGCATCTTGATTTCTACAAAAGTAAAATGTAATGCATAAGTTGACAGCTCAATAACGGATTATGTGTGGGACTCTGTAGATAATAAATGGAGATATTGACTTATAATGAAAAATAATAAGCTCCTAATTAAATGTCTCAATTGAGTCCATCAGTGTCAATGACTTAAAAAGCTCAAGAAATTTATTATAAACATAAAAACGTCCAACTTGCCTTGAGATCAAACTTTGAAGGTCCTTTGAAAATTATCTATTGGAGATCAAGATCCATGTAAAAATATTGAGATTTGCGACTCAACAAATCCAATAAGGCAAATGACTAAGTCGAGTTGATTTTCAATCAATTCAAGATCAAGCTAAACGCACTCTATGTACGTATCTAAAGATCATACTTTGGTTAGAAAGTATAGGACATTGTATCGCCAAATTTACTCAAATTGTTTTAAAATTCAATTATGCTAATTTGTCGCATCTTTCTAGACTCCAAATTTTATCGCTCCATCATGTATCCCAAGCCAAGTCAACTACAACGTTTGAAGTCATATTGTCTTCACATAGAACACATATTTGAAAACTGTTCTCAATGCTCAGAACTAGTTTAAAGTTCATGTTGAAAATGAGTAAGTAAAAGAAAACATGTTTATCTTTTGAGATTGAAACTTAAATTTCTCTACATATTTTTAGCATCATATTGGGGATAAATAATCATTATAATTATTTAGAAACTTGTCTCACATCAACACCAACTACTGACTGGTGAGAGCGCGTGTTTTTAGGCGCAATATTTTTTTTTAGATTAATTAACTAGGGAGGGGATACATAGTCCCACATCGGTGGCATATGAGTTTTTGATATCTGAAGGATAATATAAATAAGGCCCAATGCTCTTTCGAGAAAACTAACTCGTCTTGTCGGGGGTTAGGCGACTCGCTAATGATCGTATAGAGACGGCGGGTCGTGCCGACACCTACGCTTACGAACACAAACCAACATTAAAGGCGAGTGAGTTCTGCCCTACTTTGGTGGGCTCACCCGTCAATTTTTGGAAAGGGGTCTCTTTTGGGCTCCCTTCTAACAAATTTATTACAAAACTCAAACTCTTTATTTATGTTAAGTTGAAGTTATGCTAAATGTTAATTATTATTATTATAAAGTATTGACAAAAGCTCTCATATGGATTTCTACGTGAAGGACCATTTCAGTGGCTTCAAAGCAATTTTATTGGATCTAAATTAGAGAAGCCGTGATCAAAGAGTTTGACTGTAGATTGTAGATCCAGCTTTTATTACTAGTAAATTCTCTTCAAGGAAGAAGCTAATGGCCTTTTCCATAGAAATTTAAAGATCTGTTTTAGTAATTTTACCATTTGAAGCGAATATTACCTTTTCCTCTTAAAACTCTGGTATTGTGTAGAAGTTCTACTCAATATAAAATATAAGTCGTTGATTATTATTATTTACTTCCAATGGGTTTTAAATCTAAATTTGTTGGATTGGACCGTGGGCCAAAGCCGGGCCGTGGACTTGAATTTCAGTTAGATTTACAGTCCACGGCCTAGACAGAATTTCTTAGTTTTTTTTTTTTTTTTTACTTGCTTAACTAACGTTTTGTTTCCAAAACAATAAAGAAACTCCTGAAGTTATTGGAATTGGAACCCAATATCTAATTGGTAGGACAGCCCAATGTGTTTTTTTTTCTTTTCGTTTTTCGAACATTTAATTGGAATTATGCCTCATCATTTCTCTAGGAAACAAGATCGCAGCTTTTGTTGATTGAAGGAAAATAGGGTTATGTTGAAGAATCTGTTCATTTCTAAATGGAAATGGGAGTTTTAGGCTGTGAAGGGAGCAAAGTATGAGAGTTAAAACCTGTTACACCAGACAATTTTCTTTTGAAATAACTTTATTTTGTAAAAAAGTTACGTTTTCATCATTGAGTTTTAACTACTTTTGTGCGCGAGTTGACATCAATAGCACCTGGACAGTTTGTTATAGCTACGTAATTGTGTGGATCCATTTTTCATATCAAATATAATTATTTTACTTAAATTTTATTCTCTCTTTATCAACTATTCTTCTTATCTAAATTTCTCACTTCAAGGGTCGTGGATGTTAGGTATTTGAGTCGACAAATACGCACCCCCAAGATTTGTCCATCGTGGATATACGAAGCAAATACGAATAAAATATGACGATAGTAACAACACAAGGATTTTACGTGGAAACTCCTAAATCGAAGAAAAACCACGGGGCCCGAACGAAAATACACTATGTAAAAAATTGTTACAACTACACAATTTCTCGCTCAACCCAACGATCCCCACAGAGCCTTTATACCCGTAACACTCCCCGAATACACATCGCACAAATATAGAAATATTACAAGAGAAAATATAAGAGTTATACTACAAAAGAACTCTGAATTGTGGGATACATCAAATGAGGAGCTTTGCACTGCTATTTATAGGCAGTGCAAAGCTTTGGACGCGTGAAATTGAAGTGATTGAATTGCACAATTCAATCACTTCATAAAAGTGGGGGGACCTACACCATGAAGTGTTGTCCCCCACTTGCCACCGCCCCACAATCTCCACCTTGAAGATGTGATTATTAGTGATTAATCACGTCTTCAAAATCATCTCCATTCCGGCATTGGGCAATCGCACACCCACTCCGCCTCAGAAGATCTCCATAGCTCCCGCTATCACTGCAACCACAGTCGTACTTTTGGAAGTACATGCTCCACCATAAAGCATAACCACTCAGAATAAACCAATTCCAAGAATTTCTCTTTTCGGCCCATGTCGAACATTAACCTGTTGATAGGATGGTGCAACTTCCCCTTTTGGCTCCTCCGAAAGTCATCATCCCGCCGACATGAATATACCACACCTTGCATTAACACCAAAAGCAATGTCAGTGTGCACACTAGACCCACTAACATTAACGTCCTGTCTCATGGCAACTTTTATGGTTTCATGCCATCAGGACGAGCATGCCGCTTACAGAACTTCAGTGTCACTGCAATAAGATATGTTAGTATCTCCTCCAGTGTTTTCCTTTGATGCCTCGGAGCCATTTGCCGAACCGGCTCCCCTTGTTGGACAATTTCTTCTAACGTGGCCAGATTGTCCACACCACCAACACACTTTCCTCCTAGAGTCTGTCTTCCTGCCATCGTAAGACACCAATGCATTGTTTACATGTGAACCGTTACCCCCGCTAAGCCTCCTCCCTTCAGACAGAAGCTTGCCCGTAACTTCAGACAGATTGATTTTCTCTTTCCCATGAATCAATATATGTTTCATGTGTTCGTACGAACTTGGAAGAGACCAGATGAGCCTCAAGGCTTGATCCTCCTCATCAATTGTAACTCCAATGGATTCAAGCTCAGCAACGATTCCGTTCAGAACACTCAGATGATCTGAGATACTCGCACCTTCCGCCATTCGCAGTGTGTGAAACTACTCTTTTAGGTACACGCGATTCGACACGCCCTTCGCCTGGTACAACTCCTCTAATTTTTCCCAGAGTCCCTTAGCCGAAGAAATCCCATGCACGTTCGCAAGAACGTTTTTGGCCAGGCACAGACGAATTACGCTCGCAGCTCGCAAATCTAGATCCTCCCAGTCATCATCGTCCACTACAGCTTTTATACCAGCTGCTTCAGAACTCGAGCTAGTAGGGTCTCTACCTTTAGCAACCCTCCCTTTTAAAGCCTTGTGTAACTCTGACTGAATCAACACATCCCTGACTTGAACTTGCCACAAGCCAAAGTTGGTTTTTCCGTCAAAATTTTCAACGTCAAATCTCACTGCAATCGTAGCCTTGCTCCCTGACATTGCACTGGCGAGCCTTGGTGAATTTCATGTAGATCTGAATAGCACAAAGTAAATCCCCGGAAAGAGATAGCTCGTCTTTTCAGGCAGGGTTTCAAGGTTCCCAGGTAATTGGTGGGGTCACAGTGGTCCCGCTTAATAACCAATTACCTTTGACAGAACCGCCTTTATCAGCGCGTATTCACACTACTATCACACCAGAACTCCACCCCAACAAAAGCTCCACCTTCAGCAGTACCCGGGCTCTGATACCACGTGTTAGGTGTTTGAGTCGACAAATACGCACCCCTAGGATTTGCCCATCGTGGATATACGAAGCAAATACGAATAAAATATGACGATAGTAACAACACAAGAATTTTACGTGGAAACTCCTAAACCGGAGAAAAACCACGGGGCCCGAACGAAAATACACTATGTAGAAAATTGTTACAACTACACAATTTCTCGCTCAACCCAACGATCCCCACAAAGCCTTTATACCCGTAACACTCCCCAAATACACCTCACACAAATATAGAAATATTACAAGAGGAAATATAAGAGTTATACTACAAAAGAGCTTTGAATTGTGGGATACATCAAATGACGAGCTTTGCACTGCTATTTATAGGCAGTGCAAAGCTTTGGACGCGTGAAATTGAAGTGATTGAATTGCACAATTCAATCACTTCACAAAAGTGGGGGGACCTACACCATGAAGTGTTGTCCCCCACTTGCCACCGCCCCACAGTGGAAACCCTAATCTTGTGGACTTAGCCAGCTCAATGAGAACAATTAGCCTCAGATCTAAACATCCTGAGCACGTTTTGATATGTCAAAACCTGAAAGTCACACCATAAGATTAGAAAATCTGAAACAACATACAACACATTTAAGATACGGTTAAGAGATAAGAAGTGACATGAAGGAGAAATGATAAATATGACGGTCCAACTACTAATTATCATAATAATACGAATATGGACAAGCCACAACATGGGTATTCACCTGCAAACCAAAACCACATAAATTAAATATAGCAGAATCGGATATCTGAAGTTTCCCAACTAATAGAATGAACGTAGACCTAATGTGCGGAGGCACATGTTCGAATTCCCCAAAGAAGCAAGCCTTATAGGGTGGATCAAGAAATGTAAAAAGTGGTTTTCTCGTCGTATGGGATCATTATGAAAAGATAGTAAGATCCGAATTCACATGTAAGAGGTGGCAAAAGACTATTACTTAGACAACACTGGAAAAAAAAGGATGGTATAGGTTCGTCCAACATTCACTGTAGTACTAATGATAGATAGACTCACTATTGCTAAATGACACAACTTAATGGGTGAGTTCAACCAACGTAGGAAAATAACAATGTAGTTAGTTACGTATAAAGGTTTAATGACTTGAATGAATGCTTATATAGAATAGAGAAAAATGCATTTGGATGATAAATACTACATAAAAGCTTCACTATTTGGCTTAAGGATGAGATCAAGATTGTAGTTGAGTTGTTGAACTCTTCAACCTTAATCCAGATGACTCACTTGGTCAGGAAACATAAAGTTATAATTGAAACCATTCACAAACAACAAAAGCTATCTATTAAATGTACTAACATTGACTTTATAAGCAAAAGAAAAGATTCAGGTGAAATCAGGAAACATAAAGTTATAATTGAAACCATTCACAAACAACAAAAGCTATCTATTAAATGTACTAACATTGCCTTTATAAGCAAAAGAAAAGATTCATGTGAAATGACAAGATCTATACCTAACACTAAAAGATACCAATCCACTAAGAGAATATTAGCGTAAATGTATTGCAAGAGGCTCAAGATCTGTTTTTCAACTGTGATGAGGTCTTTCACATAAGAGACAAGTGCAAGAGACTCGTCATGATCGGTCATGAGAGCATTAATTAGGAAAGAGAAAGTAGGAGCACGGATTATTATTTTTTAAATAGATATCTGAAATTGTGGATCGGGTTGATACTTGTACGTTGTTAACCTAACAATGTTACTTTAACAACGATCCAGAATAATAGTGCAGTGAAGATAAACAAACACATAATTTAAGAAGATGATATATTAATATTAGCTTCCGAGCCTTAGGCAAAATAACCACGAAGGTTTTAACAAAGGTGTTTCTCACCCTCGAATTGCTCGAACTCAACAAAGCAGACAAGAATTGCTTTCTTATTTCTAAACTTGAACTAATTTAAGAACTCACAAACTTTGCAAAAGCAAGACAACACTCAACAACTTGTAAATAAATCTCTCAGATTGATTAGCTCTTGTCTCGTCTTTGTTTTGATGTACTTCACACCTATATATAGGTTCTTGACTTGGACTTCAAGGTGTGTTGTACACGGTTCATAATTCCTCTAGTTTCCTTGTTGAACTCCTCTTCCAAGTTCTAGCAGTCCTTCTTGAATAATAGTTCATTTGTTAGTAAACTAACTAAGGAAAGTCTCCTTCTTCAAATCAGGACTCGTCTTGAATGTTTCCTAGTTGCACTTGAACACTTATTTCCTTTTAAGTTGAGCGATTAACTTAATTAAAGAAACTTCCCATAATGAAAAATTTGAATGATCAACCTATGGTAAGTTTGTTTCCTAAATAATAATTAAAGACAATCATAATTGTGGAACTAAGTTAGTTAAGTGAATAAAGGCAAAACAATAATTAAGATATTAAAACTAGATTGGAGAAAAGATTATGTCAACTAGTGTTACTCTAACATTGAAATCTCAATGTTATCCTAACATTGACAGCATGCTTGCACTTTCAATAGATATCCATGCATTCTTGACTTGGACATTTTGTACCTAAAACTATCAAAATGATAACTAAGGTGAAAGGTGACAACATTTATGTTCATACTAGACACATGCAGTACCCATACTTTATGGGGAAAGAGACTTGTAGACACATTAATTTTGTGTCTAATTAAATTAAATGATGGTAACTCTTAAGATGCAAGAAATACAAAATATATTTAATCTTAATATTTTGAGAGATTAAAATAAATATATTAATTAAATCTTAAGACAAGAAAATAATTGTTCATCAAATCTCAAGACATGGAAAGTCTTCTCCTCCAAGTCTCAATCTTCAAGAGATGGAAAGAATTCTCCACCAAATCTCAACACAAGGAAAGAATTCCCCAACAAGTCTCAATGTTCAAGAGATGGAAAGAATATTCTCTTAGATAAAGTCTTCCATATCAAGGAATTGTAGACGCGATCACAGTCGTTCATCTCATCCTGAGATTCTAATTGAGATTCACTCCACAACTATAAATTGAAGAAGAAAAAAACACACACAAAAATATTTACACGTTGAACAGGGAAAAGCTCTAAGTTTTTCGCTCCACCAAATTCATCCATCTTCAAGCGTTCTTCGCGGCATTCAAGGTATCCTTCAACAATCTTCAAGGTGTTCTTCGTAAAGAACTCCTTTTAATCTGTCGTCAAGTCTCAATTCCATCCAAAAACCGTTTTGAACATAGCACTTCTGCCGAGGAAGATCAAACTCCAAGAAGTTCAACAAATCCGAAACCAAGTTCTTACCGTTCTTCATTCGTCTTCAAGTCAAAAATCTGTTTAATCCGAGATCAAGTCCTAAGACCCTCGAAAAACCGTTTTTGAAGATTGAAGTCCATTCAAGAAGATCAAAACCCAAAAAATCCAAAGAACTGAAGACGAAGATCATACCAACCTTCAAGTCAAATTCTAAATCAAATATTCGTTCGATCTGAGATCAAGCCGCCAAGCCCTCGAATCAACGTTTGTCAAATATCCAAGTACTTTGAAGATCAAGATTCCTCCAAATAAGATTGACATACAACAAGTTCAAGACGAAGATCAAATTATTCGTCGCAAATATCAAGTCAAGTAGATCGTCAATTCAAGATCAAGCTCAAAGCCCTTGGATTAACGTTCAACTCAAATACACGTGGAAGAGATCAAAATCAAATCCACTCAAGTCAACCAAATCTCAAATTCATTTATTTGAGAAAAGAATCATAGGATCAAATAGAGATAGCACCACAATTGTACTTTTAATTTCATCAAATTTACTTTGTAATTTGCTCCTTGATACGAGCCTAAACTATCTCAAATCCTCAAATTAAGTGAAAGGATATGACTGAACTGAGAATTTTTGAGATTCATGTAGCATCGTTGACTCAAGATAACTTGATGAAAGGATATGACTGAATTCAGAATTTTTTAGTTGCCTACATATCCAACAAAGGAATCAAGTCACGACGTAGTTCAAAGTACATCAAATTTGATTTAGAGATGGTGCAATTTAAACTCATGGGTTGCCATGTATCTCTGTGAAGGTCATTTGCTCTCGCACCAACTGAGGATGTCTTCTTTCCGTAGCATCTCCTTTGGCAATTTGTGGCTCCAAAGTATCGAAGTGATGAACATCTTTTGATACTCGATGGTGAAAAGGACAAATCACGGATAACGGTGAAGAACGACTATAGGACCGCAGATACTCTTCTTGTGATTCTTTCAACTGACCAGAGTTCGTCAATATTTGCCACAACTTTATATGATTTTCAATCGCAAGAGCTTCAAGTTGGTGTTGCAAGTTGTTGTCGTGTCTTTGTCGATCGACTTTGATTGTAAATGTTGAATAACTCTTTGTCCCGCTTGATGAAGAAGCATGTTTGGACAACGACAACGGAGACCACAGTGTCAAATTGCAACAAAACTGAAGTCTCCCTTTCAAAATTGTTGCAACCTGCGAACAAAGATAAAAATAAACAGAAGTGAGTTTAGCAATCAAAAGAGAAGGAAAAAAAAAACAAAGGCAATTGGATGAGCAAGAATACGAAAAGGGTACAACTCGGTCTTCCGATTGCTATGAAATCAATTCTTCCACTCCAAAGTTCATCATTTGCTGCAAAGAAAAAAAGATGCAAAAACGGATGTCAGCAAAAAAAAAAAAAAGGAAACAAGAAGCTGAAATTAAATTGTGTATCAAGCTTTGCAAGTTACTGGAACCTTTCCCGTCATCTCTGTCGTGAGATTTTCGCCCATCTCTGTTGTTGAGCAAAATTTAGAAACGAAAGACAAACAGAGAACAAGTCGAGACTTTGGAGATGAAGAAATAGTGATGGTCTTGATCCCTTATATAAGGACTCTCACCTAGAAGATTCAAGCCTACATAAACTATAACTCTTATAGTTGTAGTTGTAGTTGAATTAGAATTCTAATTTAAAAGAAAAAAGAAAAAAAAAACAAGTTGAAGAAGGGAACAGTCCTGATCCGTGACTTTCTTTGGAGAAGACATGGGAAAGTATAACATGTGTGTGGTCTACATGGACCACCAGAAACAATGAACAAAAAAAGGAAAAAGAAGTGGAAGCAATGTCATGTATGCGCATTGAAGTACCTAAATATTACTATGCCCCCAAGGAAATTGACATGAAGGCCAACTAAAGTTTTGATTCTTCAAGTAAAATGCACCATCTTCTATCAATCTCAATAATGATACGGAAAGATATATGTTGCGACATATTCACTTCAGAACGCATTTTACCATGCTATTCGTGACAAGTCGCAAGGGGACATTTGTAGAAAAATTAATTTTATCTCCTCCAATTAAATATAATTATTATAAATTAAATTACTTATGTCTATTTTTTAATTTAGAATTTTACTAAATTAAATTCCAAAAGAAATTAGATAAATTAATTGATTTTCTAATATATATGTTGTTGGCCAATCAAGTAAAGCCACGCGAAAAAGTTGGAGTATTTCAACCAATCATATTAAGCCAAATGGAAATATGATGTGTTCTAGAGATTTCTTGATAAACAAGCCAAATTGAATTCATGATTATCTTGAAGAGAAAAACGACCAATCACAAGCAAAGAGGCCTTAGGTTCCACAACTATAAATAGAGGTCTTCCCTTAAAGAAAAAACACACACAGAATATTCACAAGTTGAAGAGGGAAAAGCTCTAAGTTTTTCGCTCCACCAAATTCATCCATCTTCAAGCGTTCTTTGCGGCATTCAAGTCATTCTTCAACAATCTTCAAGGTGTTCTTCGTAAAGAACACCTTTCAATCTGCCGTCAAGTCTCAATTCCATCCAAAAACCATTTTTGAAGATTGCACTTCTGCCGAGAAAGATCAAACTCCAAGAAGTTCAACAAATCTGAAACCAAGTTCATACCGTTCTTCATTCGTCTTCAAGTCAAAAATCTGTTTAATCCGAGATTGAGTCCTAAGACCATCGAAAAACCGTTTTTGAAGATTGAAGTTCATTCAAGAAGATCAAAACCAAAAAACTCCAAAGAACTGAAGACGAAGATCATACCAATCTTCATCAACCTTCAATCAAATTCTAAATCAAGTTTCCGTTCGATCCGAGATCAAGTTGTAAAGCCCTCGAATCAACGTTTGTCAAATATCCAAGTACTTTGAAGATCAAAATTCCTTCAAAGAAGATTGACATTCAACAAGTTCAAGACGAAGATCAAATTGTTCGTCGCAAAAATCAAGTCAAGTCGATTGTTAATTCAAGATCAAACTCAAAAGCCCTTGGATTAACGTTCAACTCAAATACACGTGGAAGAGATCAAAATCAAATCCACTCAAGTCAACCAAATTTCAAAATCCTTTGTTTGAAAAGAATCAGAGGATCAAATAGAGAAATTGCACCATAATTTTACTTTTAATTTTATCAAATTTATTTTGTAATCTTTTCTGGTCTTTTAATTTCAGAGATCAATAATTTGTTGTTACAAGAGTGTCAAGAGTATGAGGTGCAAATCGCGATTAGTTACAACAATGAGTATCACTGTGGCAAATGAGGCAATCGAGTGTAGGGATCAATGCCCTAGCTTTATAAGGGAGACATGAAAAACAATTTTTTTTATACTATGAGGATAATTCATTTAGGGGATCGTGATATGGTGTTGGTAGTTGATTACTTGAAGAAACTTGGGCATGTTAAATTTGACTCTGACATACTTTAAATCATATTTGATAAGGAGGGCAATAAACAAATGTTGCATGTCATAAAATTTGAGGTGTTATTATAAATAATGAGAGAATGCAGGGCAACTAAAATTATTAAAAAGAGAGGTCACTAGTTAATTGGTTGCTAGGTCATGCTGCGTAGGAAACTAAAGTATAATGAACATGTTCTTGGAAAACTACATGAGATCCTACAAGTGTTTGCAAATGTCCTAACTAAGCCCAAAATACTTTCTCATGCGAAAGTACTCTAAAATGTGTATTTGAGCCATTAACCAGGCTCTTTATTGATACCCCTATCTACAAAGATAAAGATGAATGATAGAGAGGCATGTCAAGGAGATGATAAGCAATAAGGTCATCCGAACAAGTGAGTCCCCATCTTCTTCCCTATTGTTATTGGTGAAGAAAAAGAAAATGAGAGCTGGAGGTTTTAAGTGGACTACATGAAGTTGAATTCTATGTCAATGAAGTACTTTCTCCTATTCCACTTATTTAGGACTGCTAGATGTGTTCAGATGCAAGATTATTTCTTGAAATTGATCTTAGGGTTGGCTATCATTTAACTAGGATCAAGATACATGACATATCTAAGACTACTTTTGCTACTATTTCAGGACAACTATGGATTTAAAATAATGTCTTTTGGCGTGAGTAATGCTCTGGCTACTCTTCAAAGATTATTGGGTCTGCACAGTTGAAAAGCAGGCCCATTAGTCTTTGCAATGTGATTAACAAGGTTATTTCTAAAACTATTGTTGATTAGTTAAATCTTGCCTTGATAATATTATTCCCCCCACCCCACCCCCATTCCAATTTGGTTTTCTTAAAGAAAGGCAAATCCATGATAGTAATATTCTTTCCCATTAAGTCATGCATTACATGAATGAGAATGAAGGTAAGAATCCATGAAAGTTAAAGTCGATCTGCTTAAAGCCTATGATAAGCTTGAGTGGTATCCGCGGAATAAAATCCTGGAATGTATTGATTTTTGCCATAAGTTCTGGTGTTAGATTATGAAATGTGTGTCAACCCTTTTATATATATGTATATATATATAATAATTAATGGTATATTGGCTCGTTTAAATCTTATCGTGGTCTACGTCAAAGCGACTCTTTTTCATCATATTTGTATGTTATCTATGTCGAGCTTCTATATTAATTAACGGAGAAGAGTCGAATAATATCTTAAACTATATCAACATCACCAGGAAAAGTCTCCATATTATACATCTCTGCAATGCTGATGAGTTTACTTTTTATTCTAGGCAGATTAGACGAACGTTGAAATTTCTTGGTGTCTTGACACTTATAAAAGTTGGGTAGACAATCCACTAAGCCACCAAAGTCCTCTATTACATTTCCACATTAATACGAAGGTGGAAACAAAAAGGGATATATTGAGTCGATTTGATCTGAAGGAATGTAATCATCGTGTCATACATTTAGGCATTCCATTCTGCACGTCTAGGATTATTAATGAGACATCTAACCAAATTATGGATAATTTGACATCAAGCTTATCAATGAAGGAAGTGAAGCAGATCATCTCAGGCTGGGAGAGGGGTGTTTGCATACCAAATGACAAACTATCTAATGTTGGCTTAATTTGATGGGAAGATGGATGGTATTATATTTGGGATTTTGTGGGGGACTTATGAGAAATGCAAAATTTTGGCGCTTAAGTTGGGATTCTATTTGTTTGTTAAGAAAAATAGTGCCATGTGTTCTGTAGAATGAGAGATAAAAACAAAGCCTTATTGTTCGTTGAAGCTTTATTGTATTATTTCTATTAATGAGAGCAAGATTAGGGTGAAGATTGTTTGAGCAAAGCACAAGAACGTTCGTATAAGATTATGCCTTTTTCGTCCTTGTACATTGTAGAGGATCTCTTCAAATGTCGTGAGATGTTGTTGGGAGGTGCTTGCATCAAAGTTTATATCAATTCTAATATTAATATTTGGGAAGAACCGTGGGTTCTTAATTTTCATCATTGCACTTCGTGTCCCTTTTCAGTCGATAACTTTCTTACTGGTATTGGTTATAAATCTGATTGTTCTAGAGCGTTGTCGTTGGGATAATAAAGTGAAAACCACTTTTAGCTCGGAAAGTGCTAAAGCTATATTAAAGATTCGTGTTCTCAACTTTAAGAAAACAAAAGAACCTGTTTGGACTCTCCATTAGTTAAGGAAGCTTTCAACTCCTAGTTCCTACTTCTTTTTAACCAAACTCCATACTCCCTATTCTTTTTTCCCGTTGTGGTATAAAACTTGCAAGTCAATATTCATGACAAATTTAAGCTTTTATCTGGAAATGTTCTTCAAATGTTTTACCCACTTGGTCTAAATTGAATTTTATTTTTGAAATGATGACCTGTTGTGTTCATTTTGTCTTTGTAAACTGAATTTGTGGATCATTTCTTGGTCCGTTGTAATGTTTCTCAATTAATTTGGATTGAATCTAAGTAGAATATTCGCCTTGATGATATATTTTTATTGTTCACGTTCTAATTTTATTAACTTTGTATAGAATGTAGAATACTTTGTTTTCCCGATAAAAAGACAATTGGAGTATTTTTCTTTGGAGCCATGACAATGCAACACTTGTAGAGACTTCAAAATCAAGTCATTCACATAGATACAATGAATATTTCACAATTACGTGGGTGAGTATTTAAACTGACACTAATGACCACCTTCATTGCCAAATTGATAGCCGCTATCTAGTGCCACTCCCCTGGCCTCACGTGGGGGTCTAAACTGAGAAAAAAATGTATATGAATATTAATGTTGATGTGTACTCCACAACAAATTCTTGTTGATTGTAACGAGTGTAATGCAAAAAAATTGAATGTAAAGGCGAGGCAAGAGTTGGACTCTTTCTATTTAAAACGTAATTTGCCTTGCTCGGTGCTAAGTTTTATTCGACAATCGTTTTCCAAGATGCAATGACTAACTTCTTAAAATAGTAGCATTGCAAATATTAAGGACGACGAATGAAAGTTTTGAACTCTCGAAACAAAACATAAAGAAAAAAGGGAATGTATTGAATTGAATGAAATATGAAGAAGTACGGAATCTATTTATAGATTACGGAAGTTTGCCTAGGGTGTGACGTGATAGACACGTCCTTTCCATGTCACATATTTTACACTAGAATTCACAATATTTCTGGTAGACTATACACTCATTCATGTGAAAAGGTGGTTGTTCGCCACTAACTGGATTTTTTCGTTAGAATTTTGCCTACTTGACACACTGATTCGACATATATTTACACCTCATCATGGTTTTCTTTAATTATTTAATTGTTTGCTTATTAATTTTTGAACAATTAATTATTTGCTTAATTAAACTTTATCGCGAAGGAATAATATTGTAGGAAAAGCCCAAAACTCTAGCTCTAGCCAAGCCCATACCAAGGCCTAGCCCGTCGGATGGTGGCGACGACATGCGTGTAAACTTTGAAGCATGGCCTGCATCATCTAAGTCTTTTCCCCTTCAAAGACATGTGGTACCCAAGGGACCCAAACCCTTGTCCTAAACAAGCAACAAATAAGGTGTACAGATTTAGCTCAAACTTTCTATGTTGGATGGTGACTTTTCACCTTCCCACTCTATTCATTTTCTTTATTCAAGATAACATATTTGAATGAACTAACTTTAGCATTTAATTTCTCATTCATCACAAATTAGTTTTGAGAATTAAATATACCATGTCCATCTACATAAAATGTAGATTTCATTAAGTTAAAAAAAAATTACAATTTCATAAAAAGAAACCTAGTAAATTAAATTATCTAATAATTGGAAAAATAATTTTTTTCCAACAATCCTCTTGGGGTAAAGTTTGGAGAAATGCCTCGAGCTCAATTTGCTCAGTAGCTACCTTAAATTTTACTTGTCTTGATGTTGTATGGCAGAAATATGTGCTTTTCTTGAAGCAACAACCTAGTGTACCTACTCAAATAATAGTGGCATGTGTTTTCATTGAGTGGGAGATAACAACAAAGCTTTATTGTACGTCTATTGAGTATTGCTAGCAATGAGAGCAAGATTACGGTGAAGATTGTTTGAGCAAAGTATAAGAGGCACCGTACGAAGATTATGTGCTTTTCGAGTGTTTCTAACCATGTCCCAGTCAATTTGGGGCTCATTAATTAGTACTTAAAAATCATAATGAATTATTTCATACTAATTATAAATTACAGTCAAACGTATTGAAAGTAAAGATTACTTAAGACAAAAATAGATTCCGATAAAAGTATTACAACCAAAACCGAATTAAATTTGTTTTGATAAACTAAAAAGAAAACAACATAAAAATGAGTTTGTCTATGTCGTATGTAATTTTCATTCACCTCCCCTGAGGTTTGATGTTTTGGCAAATACCCCTCTCATGTTTGAAATTTTGGCAAATACCCCCTCCCATCAATTGACTGTTAGTCAACGGTTAAATGTGATGCCAATTATGTAATCTTATATCTAACATATAAAACATATATTCCAAATCACCAATTTATTTTAATAATTTGTACATATTCCATTTATTTTCACTTTTTAAATAATAAGATAAATTTAATTTATATATAATTTTAATTTTAGTAATATCGGTTCACGTAGAAACTTTATACTTACAATGGTTTTTGGCAATTTACTTCCCTTTGTTATGCTAAATTGTCAAGTTACCTCCCTGTGAAAATAAGTTGATCAAATATATCCATGTGATCTCAAAAGTTAGCATTTTACCTCCTTGTGAGGGGAGGTGTTAATTTTTAATTTTTTTACTATTATTTGAAAAAGACAGTTATACCACCATTGTTTCGAGAAAAAAATATATCTTTTCTTTTATTTTAAATTATCAAAAAAGTAAATATAAATTATTATTAAAAATAGAATTACAAATCTAAGATATTGATATGGCCATTTCCCGTATGTTGGACCTGACCCAAACCAGGCCCATATTATACCATATCGGGGATCACTCTCGATGTCATATCGGTAATATTCACCGATATGTTATTGTGGTCCCCGGATCCCGAGGTCTATAAATACGCGGCACCCGGATCCCAAAGTAAGCAATTATTATCCCTCAGCTACCACGCATCATATCGAAATACATCCCCGATATCACTTTCGATATCTCATTCGATATCGAGATTATCTCGTGCACCTCTGACACGTCACACCACCTCATCACCGATATCATGTCGGGGGTCATCCTCGATATCACATCGAAGACAATCACCGACGTACATTCGATCTAGTACCGGTATTCCACTCCCACCCAAGCATCTAGGCGTTGGTTCGAGGTGTTCCGGACCAAGTCTACACGAGATACGTAGTGTAGGCCTGATTTGAGATAGGCTCGTTGTATTGCTAGACTATTCATTTGTAACCGACACACGCATATATATACAATACGATCTATTGTCAAATCAGATATATATATATATATATATATATGTATGTATATTGCTTGTTTCTTAAACTTCTATTTTTATAAAATAGAAAAATATAGTATAATTATATTCAGAATTACTCAAAAGAAACTACATTACGTACCACTAAAGATATTTTAGTCTTCTGATATAAAATTTACAATACAAAGTTTTTCAGAGAAGCGGCGTGCCAACTTTTGAGATCATGAGTGTATTCGACCAACTTATTTTTCGAAAGGAGGTAGCTTGTCAATTTAGCATAACTCATGGAGGTAATTTGTCAAACTACACCAGTCTGATTCCCCATTCAACGATACGTAGGCAGGTTAGGTTTACCTAGCCTTCGACCGTTATCCGTCATCACCTTTTTATTTGTTACTTTGTGGAATCTCATATTTCATGCAGGGATATGTTCTAATCGGACATTACGGAAGTGCAGAGAATTGCACGAAGAATCCGGGAGTATTCCCATATATATGTGTTTAGCACATCGCCCTCTTATAGATACATAGCCCGAAGGACCACACATTACTATATCCGAAAAGGACATAGGCAATTTTAAACCCTCGCTTTTTAAAATGAGGGATTCAGGGGGCATTGCCCCAGATTATCCAATATTATCCGTCTAAACAGGTACAAACAGGTACAACAGGCCCGTTAGAACACAATGGAAACCCCTTTTCTTGCATAAAACTGAAATTCCCAGATTGAGGGAACATTCTGCAGATAACACATGCGCATCATTTCGTGCTTTCATATTACCTTTTACATCGAAAATCTTTCTTGTCTGTGATGTTTTACAGGGCTTAATGACCCATAGACTCCACGACGACTGAGTCACCAAAGGACATAGACAAAAAAGACAAAGAAAAGGCTCCTACCCATGAGCGGTAACGGGTTCCCCTGTGATAACGGGGTCGACCATAAACATTGCAACGGTAGGGGTTCTATGTGATAACGGGATGCGTCCCTACCCACAAGAAAAATATTCCATGTGATAACGGGGTTGACCATAAACATTGCAACGGTAGCGGGTTCCCTGTGATAACGGGATGCACTCCTACCCACAACAAAAACATCCCATGTGATAACGGGCTCGACCATAAACATTTGAATGGTAGCGGCTTCCCTGTGATAACAGGATGGGCCCCTAACCACAAGAAGAGTATCCCCTGTGATAACGGGGTCAATCCTAAACATATAAGCGGTAGCAGATTACCCATGTTTCTACCAACCCCGAGGAAATTCTAATCATTCCTTGTTGACAACAAGCAGATTAAAGAAATCTCATCAAATACGAGAACGAAATGAATACGGCTCAGATAGTGGAATACTGCATACGCTATCGTCATGACAATAAAAATTCAACAAGTTATCAGACAACAGGGCCACGAAGAGTCACATATTATGAAGACCACAGAGAAATAAATATTCAGTTACAGAACCACGAATCGGAAATAATCCGGAAGGGGATAAATTCAAGTTACAATAAGGGCAGCAGACAGCTACTCCCACAGGGACCCTTCAATCTTTTTCTCAACGACCGCGGAAAAACACCTAGGGATCACCCCGTCATGTCTATATCGAAATATACATCGAATATCATCCCCGATATGCCATATTCGACATAGATCCCCGACATACCTTCGACATACCTTCGACATACTGCAATACCTGATATTATATCGAACATAACCATCGATGTACTTATCCATTCGACATGTATAATATATGTATGGAAAGCTACATGTGTCAACTACCCATAGAAAGAAGCAGATCGAGGTTTCGATATACCGATCTCGAGATATGGCTGATATGGTGGAACCTCGACATATCTCCGATGTACCAGAATACCCGATCTTATATCGGATGTCACTACCGATATACTTATCTCCCCAACATGTACCTTATATTCTTGGAAAGCTAAAGGAGTCTACTTTCCATATCAAGAAGCGGTTTGAGATTTGGACCTTTCTGCAAGGAGATATGGTCCAAACCGTAAAGTCGCACAGTGCAGGATAGACAAATGAACTACGTCCGACTTGATTTCCCCAAAGGGATACGTAGGCAGCTTGGGATAACCCGAGTTCAGTCCGGAATCATCAAACGATCCATCCGTCCCCTCACCACGTCGCTTGGAGTACATGTGGGTAAAGGACAAAGCTGGCTCCAGCACAGCCTTTCATCAGCATACGACAACACACCAAATCATCGAAATATACTTTCGACATCATATCGAATATGAGTTTCGACGTAATATCGACGATGAACCCTGACATCTTATCCTATTACGCAAAAAAGCCTCGAAGTGTGACTCCCATATTTATAAGAAAGTCAACTCCAAGGAACACATAATTCAAACGAGGACCTCAAATTATGCGCCCACTGTATTAGGGGGACCATCGAAGTTCATCACAAAGCGCATTCCCCGCATATTTGGTCTCCGTCATTTGAACTGGCGGGACGAAGGGTACAGGTAACCCAGAAATTTAAAATTAAATTTGTGAATTCTTATCTCTAAGACAAGAATCCCCAAATTGGGGGACTACATGATATGGCCATTTCCCGTATGTTGGGCCTGGCCCAAACCAGGCCCATATTATACCATATCGGGGATCACTCTCGATGTCATATCGGTAATATTCACCGATATGTTACTGTGGTCCCCGGATCCCGAGGTCTATAAATACGCGGCACCCGGATCCCAAAGTAAGCACTTATTATCTCTCAGCTACCACACATCATATCGAAATACATCCCCGATATCACTTTCGATATCTCATTCGATATCGGAATTATCTCGTGCACCTCTGACACGTCACACCACCTCATCACCGATATCACGTCGGGGGTCATCCTCGATATCACATCGAAGACAATCACCGACGTACATTCGATCTAGTACCGGTATTCCACTCCCACCCAAGCATCGAGGCGTTGGTTCGAGGTGTTCCGGACCAAGTCTACACGAGATACGTAGTGTAGGCCTGATTTGAGATAGGCTCGTTGTATTGCTAGACTATTCATTTGTAACCGACACACGCATATATATATATAATACGATCTATTGTCAAATCAGATATATATATATATATATATATATATATATATATATATGTGTGTGTGTGTGTGTGTGTGTATATTGCTTGTTTCTTAAACTTCTATTTTTATAAAATAGAAAAATATAGTATAATTATATTCAGAATTACTCAAAAGAAAATACATTACGTACCACTAAAGATATTTTAGTCTTCTGATATAAAATTTACAATACAAAGTTTTTCAGAGAAGCGGCGTGCCAACTTTTGAGATCATGAGTGTATTCGACCAACTTATTTTTCGAAAGGAGGTAGCTTGTCAATTTAGCATAACTCATGGAGGTAATTTGTCAAACTATTTACAATTTTAAATTATATATACTTTTAAAATAGCAAAAAGTTCTATTTAAACTTCTATAGTAGTTGGATAAGATAACAAAACTAGTAAAACTCTTTAGTGCATTTTTAAAATTTTACTTTTGTTTATCTTTTATTAACATATTTAACTCACATAATATCTACTATAAATTTTAATCATATTGTTTACTATACTTGCTTGTTGTTGGTTATATCTCCTTTTCTCTATGAATGGATTGAGAAGAAAATATTTCCACTTTTAGAACAACTATTAATAAGATTAGGAAAACTTATACACATTTTATGGTATTTTACATTGATCATTCCTTGTAGTTTTAAGAAGAAAAAAAGAATAACCTTTTCCTAATTATAGTCTTAACAAAAATTCACATATACTACATAATATTTATTTTGATTATTTAAATTGTAAAATAAATGAATTACATACAAATTTTTGAAATAAATTGAAAACCTCAAATATATTCTAATATTGTTGGGCATTAGAATTACATAATTACCATCGCATTTAACTTTTGACTAACAGTCAACTGATGGAAGGGGTATTTGCCAAAGTTTCAAATTTCAGGAAGGTATTTGTCAGAGCATCAAACCTCGAGGGAGGCGGATGAAAAATACCCATGTCGCATGCGCTAACATACTAAAGAATGGAAGCTAGCCAATAGGAGCATACATAGAGTATCATCTACTGGGACTGTGTGCACATAAATTGGTTAAAGTATATTGAATCAAAATATTCTAAAACTCAAATTTACGGGTCACAAGTCACAACAAATAAGAAGAAAACTAAATCTAAAATACCTGAAAAGAACGTCACGTTATGATACTTTCTAAGCAATTAAGAAAAGTATTCACATGTATATAAAACAAATAGGCCTTCAAGTGACTTGTGATTCGCGGTCATAAAGTCCTTCTAGTGGCTTCCTAATGTGCATGTCTTTTAGTACCTTTAATTTTGTCAAGATAAACAATGATTAACTCCTAATCTCATGTAATGGCTAACGTAATCTCACTGAGTATTGGCATATTTGACTTGGCATCATATATATTGAGGTTTGAATACTGTCAATTATACTTATATTACTATCTAGTTCAGAGTAAAAAATATTTTAACACTTCATTCAATTTAGAGAAAATCGGAATATATTGGAAAATGAATAAAATAAATATGGACGAATTATTATTTGTGCCCTGTATGTTTCAATTTTTTATGAAAATGCCCGTTATCTTTCGAATTATTGAAAATGCCCTGGATCTTTGCCATTTTTTGTAGAAAATGCCTTTGAGTGCCACATGTGAAATTCGGGCGATGTGGCATCCACCGTGGAGGAGACGTGGCAGCCACATGTAATAAACACATATATATAATTATATATATGTAAAAAACTAATCATCATCTTCATCACCATCACCGTTGCCCCCCCCCCCCCCCCCCGCCACCACGAATTGAAAGTAATTCGTGGGTTTAAACTTCCTGCGATTGAAGCTGTACACACACACATAATGTCCTATTTGTTTCAAGTGTACTTTTCCGCACGATTGAAGCAGTACACACACTGTATCTTCTCCATTGATTGAATGGCTCATGAGGTCAAATGCAATAATGCTGGACTCCAATATCTGGAAGCGCGTGTGAAATCATTAAGACAAGAAATTTTGTTGTTCGAAAAGGACGGGTTCAAGGCTTCAAGCGCTTCTTAAATTAAATTAAAATTTCTCTCTTGCAAGAAAGACAAAGTTCGAGATTCCATTTTTCCCTCTTCATAACTATTTTCAATGTTCTCGAAGTTCTCTCACACATCTCAAAAGAGTAATAAAATAAATTTATGTATATCTCTCACTTTCAATTACATGAGAAAAATTGAAAATTTTAAGACAGCTTCAATCGCATGAAGTTTAAACCCACGAATTACTTTCAATTCGTGGTGGTGGCGGCGGCCGGGGGGGGGGGGGGGGGGGGGGGGGGGGTGGGGGGGAGGGCAACAGTGGTGGTGATGAAAATGATGATTAGTTGTTTTTATATATAATTATATATATATATGTTTATTACATGTGGCTGCCACGTCTCCTCCACGGTGGATGCCACGTCGCCCGAATTTCACATGTGGCACTCAAAAGGGCATTTTCTACAAAAAATGGCAAAGATCCAGGGCATTTTCAATAATTCAAAAGATAAGGGCATTTTCATAAAAAAATGAAACATACAGGGCACAAATAATAATTCGTCCAATATTAATAGTTAGATGAGTAACTTTCTTTTTATGCCATGGGAGCCCTCAGCCGTTACCCTTCGGGTGCGCACTGAGTAAACCCTCGGGTCGACAAAATAGCATGCAAACCTCGCCAACCAGATAAACCATATTAGGCTAACCATGTGTGACAGACTCAGACCTAGAAGGCATATAATCAATCCGCTCCCAATGAAATTCGAACTTGAGATCAAGGAGAGGAAACCCTTCATCTTTAACCAACTAGGTCACCCCAAGGAGTAGTTAGATAAATAACTTAAATACTTAATGGTCAGGTCAACAAAATGAATCAAAAGTCCAAACCCCACTCCAAAACCAAGGGTGCTTGTTTTCTAAAGACCCAAACCCATAGCAAGATCCAATTAAGTCTGCAACCATTGATTTTAGTTAATATATATATATATATATATATATATATATATATATATATATATATAATTTGACAAGCAGGGCGATTTCTGCACATACTAACTATTACAATTTTAAAAATAAAAATATAATTTCACTCCGTGTGAAGAGAGAGAGAGAGACTAACACCAAATGCACTATTTATAAACAAAATAGTTTCACACTTAGATTCTTAAAATAATAGTAGTAAACTATTTTTGTGCTTAATAATAAAAATACTTCATACAGTTGATGTATGATGCACCCATAACAGACAGAATATTAATTAAATCTAAACATCAAACGTTCTCATATTTCAGCTCAAACGTGTAATGCCGCAATAATTGCTTTTTTTACTTGTTAAACTCGAAATTGTATTGTGTTTATTGGTCACATCCAGAAATTCAAAAGAAAACACTCATTGTAGTTCAATTGTATGTTTACATTAGAGTTGTTAAAAAATCCTCTGCATCACGAAATGTTTGGAGCTTGTTTAGAGCTAATTTGACTCCAAAATGCCCCGAGTTAGCTTTTCATAGGGCTTAACTTTCTTACAGTGCTTACACCTTGTGATCTGGTGCTTACGCCCCAAACTATTGAATGCCTTATTATACAAATATGTCAGTTATTTCATTTGTTTATATATATTTCTTCATCATTTTTTTTCTTATACATGAAATTAAGGTAACTAAGAAGTATGGCAATATAGATATGACTTTCATAGCTTTATATTATTAGGATGAAAATTTACAGTTGACCTCTTTCAAGAATATTTGATATTTTAACTCATATTTTATACTTTATGAATATATGTTTTTAATAAATAAATAACAAAATTCGTGGGTTGTACACTTACGCTCCTTTCTTAACTTGTAAAATATGTGCTTGTCTTACACCCAACGCATTTAATTAACATCATCGGTTTATACTTTATATACATGCATGTTCGTGTATACAGGTTCGAATACATGAAAGTAATTAAGAAGGAAAAAGCCTCAAGGCTGACAATTTTGACACTTTTTTTATCAAAAAAAGAAAGAAAAAAAACAACTTTGTAGTGGACAACGCACAGAGATAAACCCAATTTGTTATTAGCTCTTTTTCTTTTCGATATGATTATTAGCTCGGGAAGATATACATATTATATTCCCCTAAACCAAACACCTAATACACACCATTTTCCCTCTAATAATTGAAAATCATTTTATCCCGTAAACATATGAAGAAGTATTTTTCATTTTGTCTAATTGACTATTTTGTATGTTTAGTAAATTCCTGGAAACGAACTCCTGCATCCTGTACGTACATATAATTTGGTATAGATATAGTCATATATATATAAAAACTTTTCGACAGAAAATCTAAAGAAAATGCTTAATTATAATTGGAACATGAATTTGTACAAGTTAATTAAATTATATATTCCATTAAATGTACTAGCCAGTGCAGTCGTACGTACTGTTCACGCGCTAGTACCTAATCTCATAGTATCATTTATTGACCTTTTTGTTTGTGTCTGTCGTAACGTGCGCGCCATGCGCTTTGAACTTTTACTTTCTGGAAAAGTGTCCGTCACGCGCCAGAAGGAGCGTGAGCTTAATTTATAAACAGGTTGGTTGCTTCTGCAAAGTGACCTCAAACTCTGTGGCCCACCTGACACGGACTCTTGTGTGTGCTCATCTGTCTTGTTCTTACCAATTTCTCGCAATCGGTGTCCTATTTCTCGTTTCGCGAGAAACAAATGAGATACGTGTCCTTCTGAAAATATACGATTTCCAATTTTTCTATCTTATCCGCAAGTAATGCAAGACAAATAATTTTTTTGGTGTAGATTTAATTTTATATTTTGTGGATAATATTAAGTTGTGTTATTTAAAAATAGAAACAGAAATATAAAATGGATACTTACTAAAGAATTAGTATATAAAACACTTGTGTCCACAAAGTACCTCATCTTACCTATGTTTTTTTCTTTGTACATACATGTGCACCACACCTGAGTCTTCTTTTAGATTGTGGCTGACTTTTTGTATATAAGTAAAGAAGAAAAAATAAATACTGATTTATACTTTGAATAAATAAATTATTATTAAAATTTATTCTTTGATATATCACTAAAATTTGAAGAAATCTAGTAGACAAAAATATGTGCATATTCTTGTTATAGATATCCAATAAGTGAGAACGTCTTAAATTAAATAACAAATGGTGAAACCATAGTTAGGAGGAACTTTGCTAAAATAATACAGTGAGTATCTATGGTTAAAAGATTGTGCACAAAAGTATCTTCCCAAAATGTATCATATTTCTAACATATGTGCGCATTTACCTTTTCGTCATTCAACTTTCCCGAGTCCATGGTTGTAGGCGGGATTTGTTTTTAATTATCATGGACTACTAAAATACTAAGTAAATTAAAAAAATAAGGATTTAAGAAAAAAAAAACTCAGGGTCATTCAACTTTAGTCAATCCATGATTGTAGGCAGGGTTTGTGTTTATCATGGACTACTAAATACTAAGTAAATTTAAGAAACAGGGATTTTAAAAATAACTAAAACACAAAATGTTTAAAGTAAAATAATAAATACACGTGGTCGGTGGTTCCCCAAATATAACAAAACTGAAATAGAGAAACATACTAATGAAACCGAGTCATGCGATGTTTTTTTTCTGCTACGAAGGAAAATATGTGCCCTTAGGCTACATCAATCGAAACTAATGAAAGTAACTCGAGGGGAGGGCGCTGCATCACGCAAAAACCTCAATCCATTTTGAGACCTTGTTTCGCGATTGCTTCCCAAGGATATTCATCTTCCTTTCTATCCAACGGAAGTCGTGTGTCCAAGGCTTGTGAAGTTGTGCACGGCATTCTTCAATTTCTCCCCTTAAAATGTTGTTGCTACAACTATCTCCCGAGATAGACTTGTGCGCCTCTTGAGAATCAGTGTCCACACAAATCTTTTGCAGCCTAAGTTCCCATGCCACCATTAAACCTTGTCTAATTGCTTCTATTTCTGTTTCCAACACCGTCGGGCAGGTAAGGGCTCCTTTAAATCCCACAATCCAAGCGCCTTTCTCGTTCCTAATTACTCCTCCAATCGAACATTTATTGCGCATCATGTCTACACTCTCGTCCACATTAAGTTTAATCCAACCCTCTTTCGGCTTTTCCCATTTCTCGTTTTTCTTGCTCAACTTTCTGCCACACGCCTTCCAAATATCATAGCTGAGTTATTTGATTTGACAAATCGTCTCAAAGTTTTTCAACCTTTCCCTTGAAGATACGGTCGTTCCTATTCTTCCATAGAGTCCAAATAGTTGAGGCAAAGATTATTTTATGTGGTACGCTCGACATTAGCAAGCAGGTTTGCTCCCTCTTGCTCAAGTTTTTTGGCAACCAAACCTCATCCGAGAGTTGCCTGAATTTCTGCCACTCATCGCCTACAAGAAGGGTGCGCCACACATTGTTTGCTAAATTGTCATCGCAGAGTTGACTGATGCTGATAAGATTAGCACACAACCATTCTACCAGAAGTACATCCTTCAGATGTGGAAAGCCAACAACATTAAGAACCCATTTTCCTATTATCTTTCCTTTACTGCCTCCACCATATGTGAAAGTACCAGTAGTCAAAGATAAAAAATCCATGAGATTAGTCTTTGTACCTGACATATGTCTAGAACAACCACTGTCAAAATACCAATCACCAGCAAGAGTATGAGTAGCGAGAAAACAACATTATAGATAATCTTGATTTTAGTAGACCACAATCTGCTTTTTCTAAAATAGTTTTTCTGTCCACTGGTGTTGTTTCTGAATGTTAAGCCAACATCAGAGATCTGTGATGTTAACTTAACATCATTGTTTACATACTTGTATTTCTCACAAAATTTTGTGTATTTGAAGCAGTATGGTTTCAATTGTCCAGTTTGATGGCAATATTGGCATATATAAGTTATTTTCTTAGTTTTATGAGAATTACCATCAGTTTTACCAAAACCAACTTTAACAAAACCAGGAATAGCAGTTTCAGACTTACTTGACCATTCTTGGTATCCTAAACTAGTCGTACCTTCATTGCCAATACTAAGTACTTCATCCAACTTACTTGTACCTGAGTTTCATTTGGCAATTGTTCTTTCAGCTTCTTCAAGTTTTATCTGCATCTTTTTCAGTTGGCATTCTTTTATGGTGAGGTTCTTTTCAAGTCCAGTCACAGTTTCAATTAAGAAACTATTTTCTCGTATGAGCTCCTTTTCCCTTTTGATGATATTCTTTACTTCATCTAGCAGTTCTTTGTGGAAAACCTTCAGCTCATCAATGATTTAACCTTGATCCATTTATCCTATAAAGAAATACTCTTCATCCAAATCTACAGAGCCACCAAAACAAACAAAGTTCGAGTGTTCCTCAAATTCATTTATATCAGTAATGAGACAATGAGAGTTAGATATTAAGTCTTCATCCTCCCAGATATCAAAGTATTTTTTCCGTTCTTCTGCTTCTGTCAGTAACAATGTTGTCCTGACATTCTGTCCAGTTCCTATCCTTTCTCAGTAAATGCAAGAAGAAGTTGACACAGTACTACGACCTATCTCTCATCTTGGCTCATGTTGTTCTTTGTTTACCATTGCTAAGTCCACCTGGATGTAGGCTCTACAGAGACAAGGTCTCGTCACTTCGGTGAATCACTTGAGCTCTAATACAAGCCCGATTGACAGCCAATCTCGAAAAAAAAAAGAGGAGTCAATCCTCATTAGAACCATCATCCATCTTCTCATCATTATCGTCATCATCAGCTGTCTCTTCCGGGTGCTCAACTGGCTCTACTCTGTGAGAGGCGTCAATTTATCAATCAACCCTACCCCACTTATTTCCTGCCAGATAAAATTTCAATTATTAGCAAAATCATTTAATCAAGGAAGTTGTCAATGATTGGAAGAGCAAAAAGCTTACCCGTCTCCCTCGACGACTACTGGTCCCGACGGTCCCACTCGGCCTCGCCGTTGAACGCACATCTATCAGTAACAAAGTTGTCCTGACATTCTGTCTAGTTCACTGAGTAGACAAGGCTGATGTGTGTATTTCTTTTGATTCATGTTCATCTGGCATTTCCTCCAAACTTGTCTCATCATCAATATCATCTATGCATACCGAGTTAGAGTTACCTTTGATTCTCAAAGTATTTGCACATTCATAGGCCACGTGACCAAAACTTTTGCATTCATAACACTAGATTTCTTTCATTTTCTTAGTGTCACTATCATAGGGCTTTTTGAAAGTATACTTTACCATTTTACTAGGAAAACTCTTTCTCAGATTAGCAGGCACATTCTTTCTTTAATGACTCTATCATTCAAGGCAATCTTATTGAACTTTCTAACAACAGACCCTAAGTAAGCACTTATTTCAGTTTCATCATCTACTTCCTCTTCAGTAGCTTTAAGAGCAAGTCATCTCTGTTTATTAGTAGGCTCCAAATTGTAAGACATTTAAGAGAGTATGAAAGTTAAGAGTGAATATGTGTCTCGCCTCTTGCATTGCTATTTTCCTAACTTCAAATTTAGGAAACAGTATTCTCTTGGCTTTATACACAAGTTGTTTATTAGTTAAAGGATCACCTAAACTTTGATATTCGTTTGAAATATCCATCAGTTTCTTAAAGTAAGAGGTAACAGTCTCATCATCACTCATCCTAATATTTTCAAACTTCAGTAAGGCAATTTGAAGTTTGGATTCCTTAAGACTTACCTCGCCCTCACAGTGGGTTTGAAGAAACATCCAGGCTTGCTTGGCAGTTGTGCAGTTCTGTATCAGCTTGAACGTATGTAGATCAACCCAGTTGAAGATGACATAGAGTGCTTTCTCATTGAAGGCTGCTTCAATGACTTCTGCTGGAGTCCAATCAGCTTCAGGTTTCAGATTAACATCATTGTCATTGTCTCTTACCTTTGTTGGTGGAGTGTAACCATCAATGCTTGTTTTCCATGCTCGTAGGTCTATGGATTTGATGTATGATCTGAGCCTGATCTTCTAATAAGCATAGTTGGTCGCATCCAGTACTAGTAGTATGTTGTTTGTGTTGGGGTTCGTATTATCCATAACTTAGTACCGAATCCAACCACCAATGAATTAGGTGCTTGGCTCTGACGCCAATTGTAAACGTATGGATCAGAATTGGTACTCTTTTTGATTCACACGTTGTGTTAATAAAAATTGTTGTACCAACATCAATTGTAATAGATGTTGTCACAACATTCACTAAAGAGTAAAGTGCAACGGAATAGAACGAACACAGTGAACGAATTTTAAGCAGGTTATATGAATATAACTTGCTGAGCCTTATCGCCAAATAATCACTAAATATAACTTTAATGATCTTACAAAACGTAACTAAGTAAGAAAATCAATCCTAACAGTAACTCACTACAAGCTATTGAGTTTATAGCTTCGTTGGATAAAACTCAGCAACAACAAGAATGGACTACTTGACACGAATGGTTTTAATCTCTCAAAAAACTATATTATAGTCTCGTTATTTAGCTTGATGTTGACTACTCTTCTTATAGAGTTGTTCGTCAGTTCTCGTAGATATGATCGACATGACTTGATTGTTCTAAGATTACTTGGATAATATCAAAATCTCCTTTGGTATTTACCTTTAAAATATCTTCTATCTCTATCTCAATCTCCTTCGGCTTTATCTTCCTTCTTCAAGCTTTAATCCACACGAAGCCCAGATCCCTTGGTATCCTGAAATACAACAAGGATAACCACAACTTGTGGAACTAAATATGTTTATGAATAAAGGCAAAATCAAATACAATAATTAGTATTAATCAGTTAGTGCATGAATATGGCGTACATAAAAGAAAAATGTGCTTTACATGTCAAAAGTGGGGCGCAACACGAAACGACCCCCACTCGTTTAACCGGTCTACCTAAGCGTACTGGCAAACCACAAATGAATAAACAACAAATGATTACAAGGTGAAAACACAATATAATAGCAAGTAAACAACAAACGATGCCACTACTGAACTAATCGCCCCTTTGCCAACAAATGCACTCAGTTTGGAGTTTTCGATTCACCCGGTCGCATTTCGTCTATAGTCAACCTTGGAGATTATCTACTCTACTTCTCAAGCTTCAATCGCAACTTACCAAGTGCGTCGTTCTATGCCGTCTGGTTCTCATCAGGCCCCCCACTACACGTGAGTCTTGAACCGTCGTGCTTTACTAGGTCGCACAGTTTGCCCAATCAATTTCTACGAGAGAAGTTTTCGAGTCCCTCCAAAGATCATACGACACCCATTTGATCGGACTACGGATAAAGGAATTGTGGTGATAAGCCAAACATCGTTGCACCTTTGTGAAAACCTAAGTGTCCCGTCAAGAAAAATCTTCCCTTGGTTGAAATTCGTGGAAAAATGGCCCTACTCTTCGAAATGGTTTCACGCTACGCTTGAAAAGGATTTCAATTCTTACTAATTATGGGTGTGCCCAAGTAACTGTTGTGAATGCATTGCCCGCTCGTTACCTCCAAAGCTGACCGGTACAGTACACGAGTCACGATGAGAATCTGTTACTAGCAGCCTTGGGAATTTTCATTCTTTACTTTACCTTTCGTCGCTTGTGTATGTCGCCGAATATCTGTTTTCTAGCCAATTTCCCATTTTTCTCCATTCGGTTGGAAAGTGCCTTTAAGCACACCCAAGTATCACTAATGTGCTCTGATGCCATGACCATAGTGACACGAGCACAAAGGAACAAACTCATCCCAAAAATGAATAACGGGGGATAAAAAGCCACAAGTTCGAATCGTATTAATTGGATAGTGCAATGTTTTAAGTTCAATGTTGTGTCAACACTGTTGTACCAGCCCCTCCCCACATGTTCTAACTGTTCATTTCACGGCTCCAACTGTTCCTTTCACGGCTCCAACTATTCCGTTAACGGCTTCTCCAAATTCAGTGCCTATAAATAGAGCTTCAAGAGGAGTTCAACAATCATCCACAAACTACACAAAACACACACCGAGAGAAAATAGAGAAAAAAAAACTCCGTAGAGTTCAAACGTGAGATTTGAGGGTTAGTTTTTTGTAATAGTCGAGTGTGAGAGTTGCTCCTCCTATTGTAATTCATTTGTATTGTTGAATGAAGAATTTTCCAACCCCAACAAAGTGGTATCAAGAGCCACGGTAAAATTTTGTCCGAAATTTTTCGTCCCGAAACCTTGGTTTCTTATCACGGTTGTGAAGCTCTTGGTTTGACGATTCCGAATATATAGTTTTCGAGCTATTTCGATCGCCGGAAAGTGACGATCGAAGACGACACAATTCGACGTCAAAATTTTTCCGTTCCGGAATTGCGTTTTGTTACTACCGTTGTGAAGCTCGTGTTGCAAGGATTCCGAATATATATTTTTTGGAATTTTTCGATCGCCGGAAACCTCTGTTACATGCCGACCGAGTTAACGGCGAGTTAACTCGGCCCATTTGAGAAATCTGGGTGAAGAAGAAGATACCCGGATCCATTTTCGACCCGGTCAAACTTGGTGGTCCAGTCAACTCGGTCAGGTGGTCAACACTTGGTCAAAACCGGATTTAATCCGGTTCAATTCCTTCCAACTTGTTTCGGCCCGGTTCAACTCATTTTTGATCCGTTTTCAACAAGGTCGGAACGGTTTACAAGGTTTTTGATCGTTCCGGATCCAACCGTGTGCTCCGTTTCCCCAAATTCAGCCTCTAAATTTGGGTACAAGCAAGCTTGTTGAATTTTAACATGGAAAATTCAACGTCGGACACGATGATGCGATTGACGCCTACTAATTACAACATGTGGAAGCCTCGCATGGAGGATTTGCTAAATTTGAAGGATTTAGTCGGGCCAATCGAAAATAAAGGTGTCAAACCCGAGAAGACAAGTGATGACGATTGGAAAAAGTTGAACAAGAAGACTGTTGCTCAAATTCGTCAGTGGATTGACAATAGCGTGTTCCATCATGTCACACAGGAAACGAGTGCTCACACGTTGTGGGATAAGCTTGCTAACATGTATCAGGCAAAGACGGCACGTAACAAAACCTTGTTGATGAGACGTTTAGTAAACCACAAGCTTCGTAGTGGTACGTCTATACCAGAACACACGAGTCAGTTCCAGGACCTCGTGAACCAGCTTGCTGCCGCCGATTGGAACCTCAAAGATGAGGAACAAGGGATACTACTTCTAAGTTCCCTGCCGGACAATTGGGAGACTCTTGTTGTCACCCTCAGTAATTCTGCCCCCAATGGTAAAGTATCTATGCAAATGGTGACAGATGCTTTACTTAATGAAGAAACCAGAAGAAAAGATTTCAGTGCCGACCAATATTATGCTCTTGTGTCGGAAAGTAAAGGCAGAGGTGGAGGTAGAGGAAGAGGTCGTAGCAGAGGCAGAGGCAGAGGTCGAGGTCAAAATCGTGGACGATCTCAAGATCGAGGTAGATCCCAGGAGAGGGGTAAATCCGTTGACAACTCGAGTCGATTCAACGGAAACTGTAATTATTGTGGAATTTACGGTCATATAAAGAGGGACTGTCGAAATCTTTTGAGAGATCAACCCCAAACCGGCCAAAGCTCCAACAAGGATGAAGGTGAAACCATTGTCAGTATCATCGAAAATTGCTCTTGTTTCTTATGGAGACGAGACATGCCTACATGTAGGCAATCAAGAAACTGAGTGGGTGATTGACTCTGCAGCTTCATTTCATGCCACTCCACATCGTGATTTATTTGCTACATACAAATCAGGGGACTTTGGTACCGTAAAGATGGGTAACACTAGTTACTCCAGTGTAGTTGGTATTGGTGACGTGCACGTGAAAACCAACATAGGATGTTCTCTTATCCTCAAGGATGTGCGCCATGTTCCGGATCTCAGGCTGAATCTGATCTCAGGACTAGCCCTTGACCGACAGGGTTATGAAATTAATTTTAAAAATGGCAAGTGGAAGTTGTCGAAAGTGTGTTTATTTGAAAAAGTTCGCTGATGGTAAATTTATCATCCTTTTGCTCTATGTCGATGATATGTTGATAGTTGGCCAGGATGCATTGCTAATCAACAACTTGAAGAAAGATTTGTCCAAGTTATTTGATATGAAAGACTTGGGTGCAGCACAACAGATTCTCGGTATAAAGATCACGCGGGACATAAAAACGAGAAAGTTGTACTTATCTCAAGAAGATTACGTTGAACGAGTTCTAAAAAGGTTTAACATGGGTAAAACAAAGCATGTTTCGACTCCACTCGCAAATCACTTCAAGTTAAGCTGGAGACATTGTCCTTCTACGATGAAGAAGAAAGAAGAAATGGAGGCGATACCATATTCTTCAGCAGTGGGAAGTCTGATGTACGCGATGGTGTGTACTAGGCTAGATATTGCTAATGCAATTGGTATTGTTAGCAGATATCTATCAAATCCAGGGAAAGAGCACTGGGAGGCGGTCAAGTGGATTCTTCGGTACCTGAGAGGTACATCTAATCTATGCTTATGTTACGGGGGATCAAAGCCAGTTCTGAATGGTTACACAGATGCCGACATGGCAGGAGATCTTGATAGTAGAAAATCTACATCAAGTTACATATTCACTTACGCAGGGGGAGCTGTTTCGTGGCAGTCCAAGCTGCAAAAGTGCATTGCTTTATCCACCACTGAAGCCGAGTACATTGTTGTAGCGGAAGCAGGGAAAGAGTTATTATGGATAAAGCGTTTTCTTCAAGAACTAGGCTTTACGCAAAATAAGTACATTATTCACTGCGATAGTCAAAGTGCTCTAGACCTGAGCAAGAATGCAATGTATCATTCCCATACAAAACTTATCGACATTCGGTATCACTGGATACGCGAAGTGATGGAGCAACAACTATTGAAGCTGGTTAAGATTCACACAAGCAAGAATCCTGCAGATATGCTAACGAAGGCGGTGACACGAGAGAAACTTGGTCTGTGTACGAACATAGTTGGGCTAGAGGGGGAGATTTGTTGTACCAGCCCCTCCCCGCATGTTCTAACTGTTCATTTCACGGCTCCAACTGTTCCTTTCACGTCTCCAACTGTTCCGTTAACGGCTTCTCCAAATTCAGTGCCTATAAATAGAGCTTCAAGAGGAGTTCAACAATCATCCACAAACTACACAAAACACACGCCGAGAGAAAATAGAGAAAAAAACTCCGTAGAGTTCAAACGTGAGATTTGAGGGTTAGTTTTTTGTAATAGTCGAGTGTGAGAGTTGCTCCTCCTATTGTAATTCATTCGTATTGTTGAATGAAGAATTTTCCAACCCCAACAAACACAAGTTACCAGAATGCTGGACCAACATTTCCTTGCAACACTTGCACTATCAGATATGATTATATTCATAAAGCATATTGTCTCGTGTAAATTAAAAAAAAAGTTTTTTACATTTTGAGAAACCTTCACAAAACTCGTTTGTGATTTCAAAAGCGTTGCGCACATTCCCTTAAGTTAATATTTAAATTAATTTTATTTATATTGTTACCAAATAACTAGATTACTCTTGCAAAAAACTTTGCACTTACTTGCTAATAGCATATTTTTTTATGATTAAAAAACACAAAATTGAACAAAATGTTACTGAATTTATTGTTTTTTACTGAGAAAAGAAATAATTATAACGAAGATTTCATGCAACAACAACGGAAATTTCGTGCAAGTTTCTAAACTACAAAAGAATTTTATTTTAATAGTGTTAATTAATGAGTATAATGGACTTTCTAACGAGAAAAATTAAACAAAATTAAGCTTACACTGAAATAGAGCGAGTTCACGTAACTCTCTTAAAAAAAGAGATTTTGTGCAGGGTAAATGTGGTTTTGTACAATAAGTAGAGAATTACCAACGCTTAATTGGATCTATTGCATATTTTTGAAACTACAAGGAGTTTGATGCATTTTCTCCGATTTGTAAGTCTAAAGAAGGCCAAAAAACTATTGTATTCTCTCCGTATAAAGGCTTTGTTTTTTGTTTTGCTTTGCCTTTTACATGAAACTTTTGTCATTGCACGTAACACATGTATAAGCGCCGTGTTGTCAATTTCCAAACTAAAAGACGTGCGACCGCCCAACTTCTATTGCATGCATAACAAATACTTGAGCTGTCAAATAGACGTGTCTCATTTCAACTCGATACCTGATATGGTTGAGAATTGAAAGGGTAAAGATTATCGGTCATGGTTTTATAAGATGCATTACCTTTCTATGCATATAACGTTAAATGATTGAAATTAATGAGCAAATACTTTTAAAAACATTGTTAATGACAAATTTTATGAAATAATAATTGTAGACGCACCTAAAAAGAAAGAGTAAGTTAAGTTTTTTCTTAGCAGGAAACACGCACACACACATATATATGAATAGTAATGGGTGTCATTCAAAAAATAAAACAGAATTTAAAATCGAGGCAAGGTTGAACTCTTTCTCTTTAAAACGACATTTGTCTCGTTCGGTGCTTACGGTCTAATTGACAATCGTTTTTCAAGATGCAATGACTAACTTCTTAATATAATAGCATTGCAAATATTAAGAACGCCGAATCAAAATAATATTTTGAACATAGATGAGAATTTCGGTCCGGGAGTACGTTTCGGTTAGCTAAAAATTAGAAAACATTTCGTAATATTTCGAGAACTTTTCGGCATGTTTCGAAGAATTCGTAAAATTGTAGTTATAACTATCATGGAAACTACATGTATATTTCGTATCGGTGAAGTCAAAAACGGAAACTTTTCGGTACTTTTCGAGGAAACGCACGGAAATTTTGATCCATGATTTTGAACACTCGAAACAAAGCGGAAAGATAAGAAGAGAATGTACGAATGAGTGATTATGGAAGAAGTAGGAGGGGTCTATTTATAAATTATGAAAGTTGGTATAGAGGATGACGAACAGACATGTCCTTTCCACGCCAAAAGTTTCCTGTCATAATTCACACAATTGATCGTGCACCCATTTGTGTGAAAAGTTGTTGTTTTCTGTTAACCAGGTGTAGGTGACTGTTTGTTGATTGAGTTTTTTCGCCAGATTTTTGTCGACTGGACACTGATTCGGCATATTTTCACACCTTATCCCATTTTCTTTAATTATTAATTTGTTGCAATTAGTTTTGAAATGTTTGTTAATTACTTAATCAAATTTTGTCCCAAAAGAATAATATTTGATAGGAAAAGACCAAGTACAAGCCAAGCTTAAGCCTAGGTCCAGGCCCATGCCCACGACTCCAATTCAAACAGCGCGCGCGCGTAGCTTTGAAGCATGGTACATAACATGTAGGTATTCCCCCCTTCAAAGACTTGTGGTACTCCAAGCGCCCAATCCTTTTTCCAAAACAAGCAACAAATAAAGTGTACAATTTTAACTCAAACTTTCCATGTACAATGGTGACTTTTCACCTCCCACCCATTTTCTTTCATTTCTTCAAAGTAACATATTTTAACTAGTTAACTTTGGCATTTAATTTCTCGTTCATCCCCAATTGGTTTTGAGAAATTAAATATACTAGATTCATCTACACAAAACGTAGATTTTATTAAGCTAAAGATATTCAATTTCATAAGAGGGAACCCATTAAAATAAATTAGCAAACATTGGTGATAATGCATATCCTAAAATATAATTAAATTCTCTCACTAGAGGGAATTCGAGCAGCAACGTGAGGTATCTCAGGGTTGGAGAGTAAACTCTTGAAATACGCCCGCTGACCACATTAACCAGAAAGCATTAGGTCGCGCCCCTCGGGCCTCACCTAATCCTCTCCTAACTGGCATCATACAAAGGGTCTCTTCTCTCGGTGACACTCGATTGCTCCTCCTCCCTCGGGGGACATATCTGAGTAAGCCGTTGAGACTCACTCTATATGATATGCCTCCCTCTCACGAATAATGCCGATTACGCTCGCCTTGGCAGGGTCACGCCCTTACTCGTGCCTCTCCTTCGAGTTCTACTTCAGAAACCATCTATCTTGCGAGTCCTACCCGAGCGACTCTAAACAAACCACACACAAGTGTCTCTAAGTAGACACCATATGAGTTCTACCTAAGCAACTCCAAACTATCTTATACAAAATCACTCTCGGAACGACCTTCTCGGATAAACTTCTGTGGGCATTCGACCTACCCTCAAACAGTTATCATATCAACACTTATGGAAATATGTTACTAACACTTGTGCTGCTATGTTTTCTTGAGCCTTAACAGGAACGAGAAGGGAAGTAGTACTGGTTAATGAGGGGCTACAAGAGGGATAATACATGTACAAACTCATAAGGAATTAACCCCCAACTACCCTCTATAAATAAAGAGAGGACCAAACCTGATTGGCCACCCCTGCGGAAGGCAAGTTAGTGGACCTAAAAGAAATGGCACCCATTGGTCCAAGTCTCAGAAGACATCCATTGGGCCAGAAGGCTCACCTCTAATTGGCTCCTCCAACCGACAATCCTTATTGGTGCAGAAGAAACCCCACTATAGGCCGCCCTTGTTAGAGATTCTCATTGGAATAGAAAGAATCTTTCCTCATTGGCTGATCTGACCCAGACAATAACTTCGAGCAGAAGACCGATCGTGATTGGCCATTGACCCCCCCTAAAAAGTCCTATAAATAGGAGACTTGTTAGCACTCCCACAAGAATAACTATTCAGAAACATTTTAGCATTAGACATTCAGCGGTAAAAGCATACTTGCTTTCATCACTTTTGTACTTTGCATCCATGTCTTTTAGAAAGATTTCCCTCCCCAATCATACTCCCCCCCCCCCCCCCCCCCTCGTAGCTCTCTTCCCCCCCCCCCCCCCCCCTCCCTCCCCCTCAAATAATAATAAAATGTTGTTCCCTCTCTTAGGCTCGGGATCAGCGTTTTGAACAATACTATCTTGATCTTTATCCCGAAATTGCCCTCTTTAGAGTGTCGGATGATATTGCATCATCAAATGGAGCCATATATGGAAACGCTGCAGAATCCCTGAGATAGCTTGAGAGAGTAGAGAAAAAAATAGCTATTGTTCGAGCTCTTTTGCAAATGGAAAATCACGTCCGACCCTAAAGTTCTCGAGAATTCATGTACTCGTTCCAATCCTCCTGACATTTACCCGCCCCTTGAAGAGGATCCAGGAGTAGAATACGTTCACATCCCGAGGGTCGCATACAAAAACCTGGTGAACACCGCCCTCAGTCGAGGCAAATAGAGCCAGAAGGTAGGAACGCATTGAAGCCTTGGCGGACCCTGCCCCACCATCCCAAGATGTAAGATTGGAAAGTGCCAACTATAATGAAATATGAGGGCCTCACCTTCCCTATCACTGAGTCAGGTCGAGACCCCAATACTCCAATGCCATCGAGGATTCCCCTTGAAGGGGAGGAATCCCTGGACGGTGTGACCAGTAACTCCCTAACAATTTTTGATTCTTATAGTTGTGCCTGTTTTTTCCTTAGATGGACTCTTAAGTGTTTTTTTATGAAGGGGACGAACTTCATACTTACATAGATGATCTTCTATAGGAGTATCATGTCATACTTTTCTTAACCAAAGTTATGAATCATTAAAATTTAAACTTAATCTTACCCTTTCTACATGTAGCACATTTATTGTACATAGATTGAGCACGTGTAGCTCCAATGTGCTATTTGAGTCCTTACAACTTCGTTGTGACTGTAGACACATGAATTTTGTGTCTAATTAAATTATATGATGGTAAATCATAAGATGTTAGAAATACAAAATATATATTATTTAATCCCAATTTTCAAGGATTAAAATAAACATATATTCATCAAATCTCAAGAAAATAAAATATTTCAACATTAAGTCTTACGACAAGGAGAGAATTATCCACCAAGTCTCAATCTTCAAGAAATGGAAAGAAAATTCTCTCAAATTAAGAAATCGTAGGACTCAATCACAACCGTCCATCTCTTTAGAAGATTTTGGTTGAAATTCTCTCAACAACCATAAATAGAGGTGCTCTTGAAGAAGAAAATTCACAGTCAACAATTAAGAAGTCCTAGAGCAACGAAGTTCTGCAAATTCTCTCCATTAATCTCATCATCTTCAATGTCGTACAATTCAACAATTCAATATTCAAGCATTCAGAGCAAAGAAGTTCTACAAGTCCTCTCCATCAAGTCCATCAATCTTCAAGGCATTCTTCAAGAAAATCTCATTTGGATCCGTCATTAAGCTTCAAGTTCATCAAACAACCGTTTTTGAAGATCACGATTCTACCAAGAAGACCAAACTTCAAGAAAATCCAAGATCATCTTCAATTCGTTTTTCAACAATCTTCAAGCCAAAACTCCGTTTGATTCGAGATCAAGTCCAAGAACGCTCAAATTAACGCTTTTCCAAGTCCAAATCATCTTGATGAAGATTGAATCGAAGTTTTCCACCACAGTCTTTAAACCTTCAAAATTGTTCTTGCAGAGTTGAATCAGAGGATCAAATAGAAAAATTGCACCACAAATTGTACTTTAAATTTATTCATATTTATTTTGTAATCTTTTTTTGTGTTTTAATTTTAGAGATTCAAATTTTTTACTACAAATTTGGCACGACCAATGGGACCATCTCTACCTCATCTTTCTTTTTTTGCAAGTCTGCAAATTTAAAGTCACCAGAAGTCAACATTTTCTCACCAATGGACAAGTCAATGAGGGGCAACATGTGAAGGCACTTCTCAACTGATGATGAAAGCTACACTTGTATTTGAGGCAAGACGTGAATTTAAAGAGGATAATCAAGTAAGCACAATAGAAGAGCAAGTTGGGGCACTGACAAGAGCCATTGAGAATCTCAAATCAAGTCTATAGACGTGAAGAACGCTTAAATTGTCTTCTGCAAAGGCTAGAGACCTAAGAAGGAGATCGATATATTAAAGAAGTCGCCCTCAACATTGCAATTAAAGGATGCATCAATGCTACAAGCAAAGTCATCTCCAAAAGTAAGAACTCTTGGGAAATGATGATCAAGGCATGGTGCATGAAAAGCCTTTTCAACGAGCAAAAGCTCAAGAATTTGATGAAGTCTTAAGTGAAAGAATCCAAGCCACTTGATGGGGGAAAACTCTGATGTGGTGTAACTCTAAAAGAATATCAGTTAATTATCAAATATTATACCTCAGTTTCCTTGATGGTAGAGAAAATTTATTGATGTGCTCCTTGAATTGCAATTTGTACCAGTCCATGTATGGCGGCTGCAATAGTGGTCCTGGCGTAAAATCTCTTCCAATGTTGATGTACCTCATCTTGCTTCCCAATGGTAGTGCTTTTGCTGACCTTCTTCCTTCCATGTTGAAGAATACAAAAGAGTTTATACCTTGACACAAAAGATTGATGATTTACACAGAACAATACCATTACTCCCCGGCAGTGGTGCCAAAAACTTGATAGGGGAAAACTATGATGGTGTGTAACTTTCAGAGAATATCAGTTAACAATAAAATTTTATACCTTAGTTTCCCCTTCGTCGCAAGTGAACGAATCAAGTAATAATAATGTGGTAAGTATAGTTACAAATCAAGTATCGTATCCCAAGGGAGTGGTGGACTAATATATGAATCACTTAAATTGAAGACACTAACAGTTGTCACGATCTTTTCTCTTATTTTTGAAGGATGTGGTGAATGTTTTTTATGCTAAGAATCCAAAGAATAACTATTCTAGAATGCAGTGGAAATCTATCTATGATGCAAGAAAAGAGTAAAACATGATTGTAGTTTGAATGTAGGAAACAATTGAGCAATTTAACAATTTAACAATTAAACTAATGGAAGCAATGAAAACAACTAAAGTAACGAGTGTTGGACGAAAGGTTGATTAACTTAATTAACTATCTAAAGACATAATTTAACGATGATTGATTGATTATGGTTGTAAACAATAACTGAAAATATTATTTAGAGGTCAGGTTTTACAATGACTTCAACATAGTAGTTCATAGACAAACTACATATATTACTTAAAATGCTTGATAATAATTGATGTTTGCATATATAATGGATCTGGGACCTATGGCAGGAGTTATCTCAACCATAAATCTATTAGTCTCTATTAACCTACCGTATTAATTGATCAGCCTAGTTGTCAGTTGTTTTAGAAGATATGTCAAATCTGCAACCTAATTAACTCATCTGAATCATGTTAACAAAACACACATAGTTAAAATTGATCTAGTGTGACCTAAAGGTTACGCATCAGTTTCTTTCGCACACCAAAGTCGCAAATCGCATATATATATATATATATATATATATATATATATATATATATCGGCCCCACACGGGTGCTTCTGTTGTAACCCAACGAGAGTAAGACAAGTTACACATCATAAGTAATTATTCAATCTAGACATTTAATATCATCAAACACACATCAAGCAAAACAAATAAACATATTAATATACCATAGTTTCTCCCCTACTCTAAACAACGAGTAGGTTAGCTCCTCGTAGTCATGAGTTCAACAATCAATTATTGAAATAAATAACATAGACAAAGTAAAGAGAATAAGAAAAGCTTCTCGGATCCGGTGAAACTTAGTTGCTAGACTCTCTTTTGACCCGTTTTTGTTTTTTTCTTCTCTACGAACTATTTTCTCTCAAACAATGACTCAACTAAACTAGAACAAGACTTCAATGGTGTTTTCTCTCTAAAGACAAACTCTTAGGGTTTCTATGTTGGAAAGTGGTTGAATGTTGCTGTGAAAGCTGTCTGAAAGCGGTACCCTAACTGCCGAACGTAGCCTCTTATTAATAGTTTTTCTCCGCTTTGGCCTCTGTTTTAGATTTTCTAGCGTCGGCCCAACTTCCGTCCCGATTGTGCCTCGACCAGGCTTGTGACGCGCGATCTGCCTGCTTTGCGCCTCTCGTTGTGCCTCCGCCTGATTTCTCCATGCGTTCTTTTGATGTCTTCATTCAATCGCGCTAACTTCGGTATTTTGCATTAATTTAGGGTCGTAGCGCTTCTGTAGCCCCCGAATATCGTGAAATAATGTCTTGACTCTATGTATCCCAAAAACATCCATTTTGGCCTCTGTTTAGCTTCGTTTCATTTTAACTCGATAAAATCCTAAGAAAACATGAAACAATACTAAAACTAATAAATATGCAATAAGTAGACAAAAGCATAAGTAAACGTATACTAAAATCACGCTAAATAAACGCTCATCACCTTTTATCTTTTCCACAACTAAAATTTCTCAAGGAAGGAAGAGCAAGGTGCCATGATGCACACAAAGTTTTCTAAAGAAACATTCGATAGGTTGAAGTTGGAGAATGTTTAAAATCCTCAAGGCAACAAATTCAAGTTTCCTCTGAAGGTCTTATCCCTATCGATCAATTGATAAAGTTCATTAAAGAAATATCAAAGTATCATAAAGCTCAATCTGCAATGACCAAAGTTTACACGAAGCCTTACACTCAATGAATTGAACAATTGCAGATGTCTGAAAGCTATCAACCTCTGAAGTTTTAAAGATTTGATGTAAGTGGAGACCCAAGACAACATGTTGCTCATTGTATCGAAATATGTAATAGTGTTGGAACGGGTGGAGATCTTCTAGTCAAGCAGTTTGTTCGATCCTTAGAAGACTTTGTATTTGATTGTTATATATGTCTTGAGCCAAACTCCATTGATTGTTGGAAATATCTACAAAGTGAATTCTTCAATGGTTTTTGCAGCACTCGATGCACTGTGAACATGGTTGAGCTTGGAAATTCCCATCAACAAGAAGACAAGCCAGTGATTTAGTACATCAATAAATGGAGAGATTTATCCTTAAGTTGCTAAGAGAAATTATCTGAGACTTCAGCCATTGAAATATGTACTCAAGGAATGCACTTTAGCCTTTTTTACATTTTCGAGGAATCAAGCCAAAAACTTTTTAAGAATTAGTAACTCGAGCATATACTATGGAAATGAGTATAAACTCATAGGAAGAAGAATACTCGCCTCATGCTCGTGATATTGAAGAAGAGGATGAAGATAAAAAAAAATACGAAGTTGAAAAAAGTGAAAAGTCATATTGAATTGCTCATCGGTACGAGCTTAAACTATCTAAAATATTCAAATTAGATATTAAGTCATTTACTCCTTGATAAGAGCATAAACTATCTAAACTATTCAAATTAACTATTTTCCATCTACATCGTATTTGAGTTGTAACACGTTTATACTCTAACCCCTCAACGGGCATTAACTTACTTAGGTATGAGAGTGCCTACGCCGATTCAGTCCCGACCTAGTTCACATGCCGTGTTTTTCAGTGCAGATTCCTCGAACTCAAAGTTAGTTCATGACCAATAAGAAGTTTGGTTGGTCTAATGTGGAGTGCTTCGTCAGTAGACTTTGAGCTGTTCAAACGCTTTGACACATCTTTCGGTCCATCGGAAGTTCTTTATGTTGCGTAAGATTTTAAAAAAAGGCAGCCCACATTCCGAAGAACGGGGAGCATTTGCTTACATAGCAGATGGGGAGGTGTTTCTTATCTTGGCTTAGTACGAGGATGCCGCCAACGGATTCTTTCCTACATATAGTTACAAGTATAATTCTTCCTCAGCCATGGGCTTTACTAGGAGCAGGGGGCTGGTTAAGTAGCCTTTGAGTTGTTCAAATACTTCGGCACATCTTTCAGTCCATCATAAGTTCTTTATGTTAGGAAGATTTTAAAAAAGACAACTGACATTTCGAAGAGCGTGAGATGAACTAGTTGAGCGAGGCCATCTGGCCAGTGGGTTTCTTTATATCTTATGAACTAGGGTTGTGCCATATCTACAATCATCCTGGCCTTCTCGAGGTTTATTTTGATGCCCCTTTCGGTGACCATGGAGCACAGGGAATTTTCCTTCTTTTATCCCAAATGAGCACTTCTGGAGCTTTACCTTCATGCCGAAGCAATCCATTATGATGAATGCTTTGGCGAGGTCACGTGTATGGTCGTCGGCCCTTAGGCTTTTGACTATCATGTCATCTACGTAAACCTCCATTGTATCCCCGATTAACTTGTTGAACATCGTATTGACTAGGCATTGGTAAGTGCCCCCCGCATTCTTTAGTTCAAAAGGCATGACCAAATAACAAAAGGTTCCTACATTCGTGATGAAGCTAGTTTTGTCCTGATCTTGTTCGGCCATCACTATCGGATTATATCCTTGATCTCCATCCATGGTGGAAAGCAAGGCGTATCTTGCCATGGAGTCCACTAGCTAATTGATACTAGGTAGGGGTAGTAATCCTTAGAGAATTCTTCGTTTAGGATGGTGACGTCGACGCACATGCGCCATCTCCCCCAGCTTCGGGACTAGGACCATGTTGGCTAGCTATTGAGGGTACATAACCTCCTAGATTTGGGATAGTTCGAGCAAGCATCGTACTTCTAACTTGATGATTTAGTTCCTTTCGACCCCCATTACCTTCTTCTTTTGTCTTACAAGCTTGGTGTCTGGTTTGACATTGAGGAAGTGTTGGCAACATTAGGGGGGATTCTTCCAGGAGGTCCTCCTTTCCATGCAAATACGTGTTGGTATTTCGTTAGGACCTCAAATATTTCTTGCTCGTTCTGGGGGTCGACGAATGTATCCACTTTAATCTCATGTCCTTCTCCTTCGGAGATATCCATCATCTTGAGTTCTTCGACCGCTTACATTTTGGCGGCCTCGGGTTTGGTCTTTTTAGAATGAGGGTCAGAGAAGGTAGTGCATCTTCCTCAGTGGGCGTCGATGATGTGGGAGTATGAAGGGAGTTCATGCGACATTCACGAGCATGATTATGGTTGCCTCAGACTTCTCCTATTCCCGTCGGTGTTAGAAATTTGACTTAAAGATGTATCATGAAGGGGACCGCTTTGAAGAGCTGCAAGGAGGGTCGTCTGCATATGGTGTTATTTGTTTGAGTGGGTGCATCCACGACCCAAAACTTTACTGACTCTATTCGTCGGAGCGGGGAGAAGAGTAATGAACCTTATCCCCTATTCTAGGCTCCTTATGACTGGCCGGGGATGCCTAACTTCTCCCTCGTCCCAGACGACCTCTTTTGGCAGGAGGGGGTTGTTCTTCTATCAACGACGCTTGGCTTTCTCGATTGTCACATATCATATATTTTTCCAGGTACCCCATCTTTAGTAACATGTGTATTTCCTTCTGTAGCCTGATACAGTCACAGCACGATGCCCATATTTTAGTCGGTCCGGCTCCCGGGCTTCTTGAGGCCAGTACATCACCCTATTATGCTCCATGATTTCTAAGACTTCCTCCGACTTGAAAGTCATGAAGGTTAGCGGTATGGGGCTCAAATGACGCCGAGATCAAGACTTTTCTTCTCGGTGCTGCGAGTTCTTGTCTTTCTTGAACTCCTTGCATGCTTTGGTCCCTACGGAGTCTGAGACCTGAATGTTCTCCATTTGTTCTTTGGATTTACAGGCTTTTTCGTGGGGAATGAACATTTTGTCCCATTACATGAGGTTGTCCAAGCCATTGACCCGTGTTCTTATCAAGGAGTCCGCGAAATCTCTTGACCGAAGTCCTTGCAGTAGTATCTCGGAGAGCATATGTGGGGTAAACGTAAGGCATGTCGAGTACTTTGTCAGCAAAGCGACACATAGAGTCCCATAGAATCTCGTCCTTCATTTGTTCACTGCAAATGTGGTTGACGTATCTTCGATTACAAGAAAAATGGCGTATGAACATCTGGGTTAACTGTTCGAAAGTGTGGATAGCTCATTCGGACAGTTGAGAGAACCAAGCATGGGCCCTTCCTGTTAATGTAGATCAGAATACTCGACATAGTACCGGGTCAAAAGCCAATACTAGGTCCATGCTGGCCATGTCTGGTTAATGTGGTCTTACAGACCGCGACTGGTTTTATCCCCCACGTAGATAGGTAAATTAATGAGCTTCATGCTAGGTGGTATGCGAACATGAGCCACCCTGTGGAGAAGTCCACCAATTCCCACAAAGGGTCCACTAATTCTTCGACACACTGACCAACCCTAATGCAGGGGGGTGGTCCATGTTTGGGGCTCCCTGAACGTCTTCTGAGAGAAGCATTATCGGGACCCATTGAGGTCCCTTTGGCTGGAGTTATGGGGAATATGAAGGGTACACGGTTCGTCTTCTGTCCCAAGGTGGAATGGGTGCTTGCGGCCTACGAGGAGGGCGTCCCCATCCTCGTGAGAGGACCGAAGGTGGTCCTCTTCGTCATATTCTGGGGGGGGGGGGATTCGCAACTGCGTTCATCCTCCATATAGGGACTTGATATCTCTGGTTGGCAGGGGGCTGAGATTGCTGAGCGCGGGTCCTCAACATATTCCCTATCAGGCCTTCGAAGAGACTTCGCAAGAATCATACGATGTTGAGTGCCTCTGAAGTCCCGAAGCAAGAGGCTGGTGGTGGTGAGGGGATTTTCGGGTTGTCCCTTGGTTGGGGTGCCGACCCCTCCTGTCGATGATGGGTTTCCATGTTCGTGATACAAGGGTACTTTCTCTTTTTGTTTTTAGTACTCTCTTTGTTCCGGCTTTCCTGATTTTCCTTAAGGGCACCATGTTGTTCTCATAGACGACACCATGTTGTTCCCATAGACGGCACCATTTTGATGATAGGATTTCTCCCTCGTATTTTTCTCAAGAGGGTCGGAACACCTGTTCTTTTTTAGGATAAAGCAGAAACAGACTTCAGATATCAATACCTTATGAAAAAATGAGGATTCTTCTCTTATGGGAGAGAATATAAAGATTTTACGAGGGAGTATGAATAATAATTCTTAAGGAGAGACTTTTCATTGTAGAGATTTTTTTGTGTTTATTTCAAAATGAGACCTCTTCTTTACGTATGTAGGAGAAGTAGCTTGAATTCATAATGACAGTGAGTCCTAATGACCACCATTGACTACAATCCTTCTTTTTCGGATAATTGTACATTTATGATAAGATTTAAAGGGCTAAACCTGTCGTGTCATTCCTTGTCTCGTAATACGAGGTCATGCCTCTAAGGACGGCCATATCTCTTCCTCTTTTGAAATGGGGCGGTAATTTTCGGGGTCAGAGTACTTATACTTGGGTGACGGTAGGGTGTTATCAGAGCCTCGCATATTTTAGTATTACGAGGTATATAACACAAAAGAAGAGATAAATCATACTCTTTTTAAAATTTAACTTTAACAAAAAAAAAACACTAAAAAAATGTGTCAATAATAAGTAGCACAAATCGCTTAATAAGTTTTGTTTTAATAAGGTTTTGTGTTTGAAAGTGTAAGATGTTCTGGAATCAATGTTGGATGGATGTTGTGCCAACATCCAGAGAACATTGAAACCCGAAACATTCTTAACCTGAAACATTGTTCCAAAATTCGAGAACATATTCTGGAATAAATGTTGGATGGATGTTGAGCCAACATCAGGACAACATTTAAACCAGAGAGTATTCTGTCAATCTATCTTTAACTGCTTTATTTTAGTTTTGCCTTTATTCACCTATTAATCAAGTCCCACGATTTTAGTTGTCTTTGTTTATGTCCAGGAACATCTCTTAATCATAAGGAAGAGCATTACAAGTTTCCTAAGTTGAAGTTTCCATAATTCAAGAGGAGGAGATCGGTCAAGTCAACACGGTTTCAAAGATGGAAAGTTTTGGAGTTCAAGTGCAACTAGGAATCTTTCCAAGATCAACTCTGAATTGAAGAAGGAGTATTTCCTTATTAGAACTCAATCTAATAAAGGGAACTATTATTCAAGAAGGAGATCGAGTTCAAGAAGGAAAGAAGAGTTCAACAAGGAAACAACATAAGTTACCAAAACTGTGTACAACACACCTTGGAGATCAAGTTTGAAGAAACCTATATATAGGGTGTGAAGTACATCAAGATTCAGAAGAAACAATAGAGCTTATAAATCCGTAGAGATTATATCTTAAGCATTGTTGTTGTGTTTCTTTCTTTGCGAAGTTTGTGAGTTTTCGAGTTAAGTCTAGGATTAGATTTAAGGAGAAAATTCTTGTCTGCTTTGCTGAGTCCAATCTACAAAAGAGCGAGAGTGATTTTGTGGTGAGGATCATCTTTGGTAAAACCTGCGTGGTTATTTTGCCGTAAGGTTAGATGGTTGATTATTTATAATAAACCATTGAAAATTTATCTTCTTGTGTTCTTTAATTCTGCTGCACATTATACTCTATCAAGAAGATTGTTTGAGATCAAGTTAAGGCAACGCCAGCTTAACTTGAGCTCTGAAACTTTGAAAAAGTTGTATCAATCCCAATCCAACAATTTCAATTGCTATCAGAGCCAAGCACCGATTTCACTGGTGTTTGGAGGTGATACAACGCGATGGACAACATCAATCCCAAGTCTGGCAGACTCGCAGTCTTAGAAGGATCCATCAATTATGCCTACTGGAAGACCAGGCTCAGGGTTCACATCAAATCCATTGACATGAAAGCATGGGATGCAGTCCTTGATGGATATTCTGTCCCAAAGATTGAGAACGACAGAGATGCAGATATTGTACCAAAACCGAAGTCACAATGGACAGCAAACGAGGTAACACTGTATAACAACAATGAGAAAGCTCTTAATGCTATTTTTAGTTATGTTACCAATCAGATGTTTAAGTTAATTCAGAACTGCACCACGGCTAAATCAGTTTGGGATATCCTTGAACTTCATTGTGAAGGAGATATAGCAGTTAGAAACTCTAAACATAGACAATTGCTTAAAGATTTTGAAAAACTTGAGATGGGTGTTGAAGAGAGTATAGATAGTTATTTTGAGAAAATCCTTGACATTACAAATCAGTGTGAAAATCTAGGATTTCCTGTCTCAAATCAAACTATGGTTTATAAAGCTTTTAGATCTTTGTCACCTAGATTTGCTCTCAAGAGAATTTCCATGGGAGAGACAAGAGATATTGCCAACATGGAATCTCAATCCTTGTTAAACACTCTTAGAGAATTTGAGCTAGGACTACCAAACAACAAGCAATTGCTTTGTTAGGAACAAATTATCATGAGAGTGAAGATAATGATGAAATTATTTCTTCTAACTATGGAAATATTAGCAAGAAACTCAGTAGGTTGAACTTTAAAGATAAATCTACAGAGAAACAACCTAGCAATACTTCCACTAGTTATAGAAAATTGCCTCCCAAATTTGTTAAATATATGGCAACAAAATCTAGTCCTGAAGAAATTGAAAAGATGAAAACTAATCAATGTTATAAATGTAAAGGTTATGGTCATATTGCTGTTGAATGTGCTAACACCCTCCGCAAGAAGGGAAAGTCTCATTGGGTTTGTGTAGATGATTTCAATGAAGAGGATTATAACTCTGGATCAAGTGCTGATACTGAAGAAAACCTTGAAGAGGTTCATACAGCTGCGCTATTTACTCATGTCAACTGGATAGAAGAAGATCTCCATAACTTCCACGGGTCCCAATTTTGCTCCAACATCCAGGACTCGACATCAAAACATGAGACTTTCTTTGGGAATTGGACTGAATATGATACCCATATTGATCTCAATTCTTTGTCTGATAATGATGAATCTAACTTTGAATGTTTCCATGGCTCAGTTGATCTAGATGAAGAGTATTACTTTGAAGGTGAAATGTCCCAGGAGGAAATCATTGAAGACTTGAAGTCTACTTTTCATAATCTTCTGAAAGAAAATCAGAAACTCACCAAGAAGAATGAAGCTCAGAGATTGGAGATTGATGGACTGAAAAAATTGATGAGGATGTATGAAAGAGACCTTGACAAGACAGAAGTTGAACTTAAAGAGGTAAAAGGAAAGCTTGAAAAAGATAATCAGATCATTGATAAATGGAACTCAGGTACATTTAAACTTGATGAGGTGCTGAGTATGGGTAATCAAGGAACAAATGGTCTTGGATATATTGAGAAACCTACCTCTAAAGTTGCTAATCCTGTTTTCATTAAAGAAGGTTTTGTTAAGGAATCAAAAGACTTGAGCTGTGTTAATCCCAACAAAAGTAAACCTACTTATATCTTAAAATTTGTTTTCAACCAGGTCACATAAAACCTTATTGCAAGAAATATTTGAAAGAAAATGTGAAGAAAACATAAACTGTCTCTAATGTTGAGTTGGTCAGTGGTACAGATGTTATCCCAACATTAGGAACATGACAGAAAAGTAGAACTTGGATTGAAAAGTTAAAGACTCCTAAGATAAAACTTGTATGCAATGTTGTATTTTCTGCTGTGTACTCTAACCTTGCATGTAAGTGGTACTTTGACAGTGGATGTTCAAGACACATGACAAGAGACAAGGAAAATCTTAAACAACTGATTCATCTCAATGTTGGAACTGTCACCTATGGAGGAGGCACCAAGGGAAGAATCATTGGAAAGGGAGTACTAGATGTTGAAGGATTTCCACCACTCAAAGATGTTCTGCTAGTTGAAGGATTGAAAGCAAATCTAATAAGCATTAGTCAACTTTGTGATGATAACTTGCTTGTTACATTTGATAAAAGTTTTTGTGATGTATTTAATAGTGATAATGTCCTTGTTATGACAGGTAGCAGATCTAAAGATAATTGCTACCTTGCTCAGGAAGAAGCAGATTGCCTTCATGCTAAAGTTGATGATGCTGTTCTGTGGCATAGGAAGCTAGGACATGTTCACTATAGGAATCTTGAAAAGTTACAGAAAGTTGATGCTGTAAGAGGCTTACCAAAGATATCCAGCCCAGGTAAGGTTGTATGTGGGGACTTCCTAAAGGGTAAGCAAACCAAAGCTATTCATACACCCCTCCAGGTACAAAGTACAATTCCCAGGACTGGTAAGTGTTTTGAATTATTACACATGGATCTCATGGGTTCTATTGAGGTGAGCAGCCTAAGTGGTAAGAGATATGCCTTTGTTATTGTAGATGATTTCTCTAGATATACATGGGTTAAGTTTCTTAAAGAAAAATCGGATGCATTCAACACGTTTAGGATCTTACATGCTAGCATAAAAAATCTGTATGGTTCCTCTATTTGTAAAATTAGGCCTGATCATGGGAAAGAATTTGAAAATGCTAGTTTCAGTGATTTCTGTGATAAGAATGGAATTTTCCATGAGTTTTCAGCACCTAAGACACCTCAGCAAAATGGGATAGCTGAGAGAAAAATAGGACACTTCAAGAGATGGCCAGAGTTATGCTTAATGCTAGAAACCTATCTAAAAGACTTTGGGCTGAAGCTTTAAATACTGCATGTCATATAAGTAATAGGGCTTATCTTAGACCTGGTACAAATATGACTCCATATGAAATCTTGAAGGGTTTGAAACCAAATATTGCTCATTTTCATGAATTTGGATGTGATTGTTACTTGTTGAATGATAGAGACTATCTTAGTAAGTTTGATCCAAAAAGTGAAAAGTGCATATTTGTTGGTTATTCTGTGAATAGTTTTGCTTTCAGGGTTTATAATCCAAGATTGAAGACTATTCAAGAATCAGTAAATATAGTATTTGATGATTCCACCTTTGATACAGGTACTGATGAAGTTATTGTCTCTGATGTTGCCCCAACATTGGAAACAGAGACTGTCCAAACATCAGGAGCAGAAGCTGAAGACACTGAAATTGGGACTGGTTCTAATGTTGAGCTGACACCTGCTGCTATTAGGCCAACATCCCCACAGTCAATTTCAGAGGATGACATTGTTGATGAACCTAGGAGAGATCCCCCTACTAGGATTCAAAAGGATCATCCAGCTTCACAAGTGATAGGTGAAATCACTGGACGCATGAAGACTCGCAACAAAGACAGGGTAAACTATAAAAATATGGTAAGGTTGTGTGTCTGCATGGCTTCCACTTGCACTGTAAGTAATGCTTCCTGTTTCGTCTCGAATATTGAACCTAAGAATGTGACTGAAGTTCTTAAGGATAGTAAATGGATAAATGCTATGCAAGATGAACTGTTGCAATTCACCAAAAATCATGTTTGGAATCTAGTACCTAGACCTTCTAATGTGAATGTTACATGAACTAAATGGATTTTCAAGAACAAAAATAATGAAGATGGTGTAATTGTAAGAAACAAAGCTAGGCTTGTTGCACAAGGTTATACTCAGGTAGAAGGGATTGACTTTGATGAGACATTTGCTCCAGTAGCTAGGATAGAATCTATTAGATTACTTCTTGATATTGCATGTTGTCTTAAGATTAAGCTCTACCAGATGGATGTAAAAGGTGCTTTCCTTAATGGTTTGATAGACAAAGAAGTATATGTTGAACAACCTAAAGGTTTTGCTGATCCTAAACATCCTAATTATGTGTATAAACTTGAGAAAGCTTTGTATGGTTTAAAACAGGCACCTAGAGCATGGTATGAAAGACTAACTCAATTTTTGTGTGTCTTGGGTTCAATAGAGGAGATGGAGACAGAACCTTGTTTATTCTAAGAAAGAGTTCTGATGTTTGTATTGCTCAGATCTATGTTGATGATATTGTATTTGATTCTACTAACAAGTCTACTATAGACAAGTTTGTTGAGTCAATAACAGGGACATTTGAGATGAGCATGGTTGGAGAGCTGAACTACTTTTTGGGATTGCAAGTGAAGCAACTGGAGAATGGTATGTTCTTAAACCAGGAGAAGTATGCAAGGAACCTGGTAAAGAGATTTGAGCTACATGAGTCAAAACCTTGCAAAACTCCCATGTCTTCTTCTATGAAGATTACTAAGGATGGCACTGGAGACAATGTTGACCCAACATTGTACAGATCTATGATTGGTAGTCTTCTATATCTATTTGCCTCTAGACCAGACATTATGTTTTCTGTTTGTGTTTGTGTTAGGTACCAAGCTGATCCAAAGCAATCTCACTTGATTGCAGTGAAGAGAATATTAAGATATATATCTGGAACTTCATCATTGGGCATTTGGTATTTTTTTGATACAAATACAAATCTTGTTGGTTTTAGTGATTCTGATTGGGCAGGTGATATAGATGATAGAAAATCCACAAGTGGGGGCTGTTTCTACTTGGAAAACAATCTTGTTTCATGGTATAGTAGGAAACAGAATTGTGTGTCATTATCTACAGCTGAATCTGAATATGTAGCTGCTGGTAGTTGTGTTACCCAGCTAGTATGGCTCAAACACATGTTGCTGGACTATGGGTTAGATAGTGATACTCTCCTCATGTTTTGTGACAATCTTAGTGCCATTAGTATCTCAAGGAATCCTGTTCAGCATTCTAGGACTAAGCATATAGATATAAGACATCATTACTTTAGAGACATGGTTGAGGATAAAGTGATTAACATTGAGCATATTGAGACAAATAATCAGCTTGCTGATATGTTTAATAAACCTTTAGATAGTGAGAGATTCTTCAGTTTGAGGAAATCTCTCGGCATGTGCAATATGTGAGAATGTTAGGATCCCAGTGTTGACATAACACCACTGTCTAGCACTGGTTAATGTTTGTGGTGTAGTATGTAACTTTTTTTTGTTTGTTTCTTTCTTGTCTTTTTGAGTCACATTGATCTTTGTTTTGGCATATTTGAGTGTGTGGTTGATCACTGTGTTTTACTAATCTTTCTAGCTTGCAGATTCACATCTAAGTTTTGAAAAGTATAAATCTCTAAAGTGTGTCTGAGGTTGTGTTAGCCTAACATATGGAGAAGCTGGGGAACACAAAGTTCACTACTTTGATGTCTATTCAGTTATGTTTTATTCATATGAAAAGGTTTTACAGGACATGTGGATAAGCTGTGGTTCATGATGTTGACGGCTTCAATGATATTCAGTTGTGCTTATTAGCATGCCTCTGCTTAGTTTGGCCAAGGGATACATAAAAGTGGTTCTTTCTACTAGGGTGTTTGGGGTTTCTATTGCCTTCACTTGGTAGCATTGATCACTTAGTGCTCTCTTGTATGCGGGTTGGTAAACAAGTATGCATAAGGAATTGGGGTATTGGGGTGCATGATAAATGTGTTGCCAGCATTCAAGGCATTTGTACTTGCCTAACTTGCTGCTGATAATGGTGTTATTGGGGTGTGTGGAGTCTTGGGCTGCCCTCATTCAGTAATGTCATTATCATTTTTTATCAACTTTCAGTTTTTGTTCTAAGGAGATAATGAAAACAGTGAAGATTTGATGTGATGTGATCTATTGCTGGTTTGAAAAGTGATTCACTGTGTATACCATCTGTCAATGTTGTCATAACATTGTTGCATTCATATTAGAACTACATTGTTATTCATCTTTGATTAGTGTGTTTGACTATGTTTGGGCTTAGGGGGGTATATAGTCACTTTCATGTGTTGAGGCATACTATTTGGGTGACATACTGCAGGTGACACACTATTTGTGACCTTCTATGCTGTGGGAGTGGATTAATTCTCTAATTCACAACTGCTTATCTCTGTGTGTTTTCTGTTTGATATGTTACTTATTCATGATTTTGATCTAAATCTTATGTTTTTGGTACTCACTTGCTACTTTGGTGAAGTTTCAGATATAAGTTTGGATATATCTCACGCTCTCACATGAAATTGCCTTAAAGAAGCCCATAACCTCAAATATGTTGGTTTAAAAACTTTGTGGTTTGAATGTTACTCTACTCTCTGATCTAAATGTTATCCCAACATTGCCATATTGTCTGCCCAACATTGAAAACAGTAACTTATAAGTTTGTTTAAAATTTTAAAAACTGAGTTTTTATTGTTTTATTTTAAACTGCTCGGGTTACTTGTTGTTTTTAAATGACACGTAGTGAAGTTCTTACGCGGGAATAGAGTAGTGGGAAAACTTAATTGATCACATTCCACAATCGCACTAGCATTCATCCCTTCTCACTCCACTCTGCACGACTTAAATGAACAATTTGCCCTAATTTCTTTTTTCACTTGTGCAATTTGTTTTCTCTCTGCAAATAGTTATCTAAAAATCTCTCTGATGAGTTTGGGAAATACTCATCATTATCATGCTTTTACACTTGTTTAATTGATTATTCTTGATAGTTTTGTGGTATTTTTATGTTTGTTTTCATGTTTAGTAGGTTGAAAGATGATTTGTCAATCAAGAACTGCAACTTCAAAAATTCACCGTCACCTGTGTATATTGAGTTATGTTTGCTTCTTTATATCACTGGAAAGCCACATACGTCTAGTTTCCAACGCAACAAGCAGTTTGCGATTCTGACATCTGGAGAGAAAGTTATGACCAAAACGGTGAAGTTGTGCAAAGCTGAAATGTACATACGCAACTCGCGCGCTCGATGACCGTCGGATCAAAATGGCTAATCAATGGTCCATATTCAGTCTTGCAAGCTTCCAAATGGAAGACTCTAGAGTGTGATGACTTTTGTGATCAATTAGATGACTTTTGTGACAACTTTGGACCATTGGATCAAAACGAGATGAACGGTCGAGATGTCGTCTTATGCTTTTGCTTCAACTATAAATAGACCTCACATTTTCCATATTTGAAAACAACAATCTTCTTCATTCTCTCTTCAATAAGTAGTCTTTCTATAGTAGTAGTATTCACTAGTAGTTTGTAATTTGGAGGAGTAATTCGGAGTTTGTACGGGGGAGTCCACCGGAGGCTTTCCGGAAGTAAAAATCTGTAACGATCTCTAAACTCTCTTTACTTTTGTCTCTTTACTTTATGATGTTATATTTATTTTATAGTCTTGTTCTATATTCCATTATGTGCTAAATTTACCTTTTTGGGATAGTGGCGTAGCCTAATTACGATGATCTAACCTTTAACAAAAACGTATTGTTACGATGTCAAAATAGTTGGTGTATTTATTTGTGAATATAATGCTTCTAAAATTCTGGCCAACTTTTGGATGAACTAAGGATCGAATTGAAACCGAGAGGAGATTTTCGTGAAATAGCTTTGAAGTAAATACCGTGAATTCTCAATAGAATAGAAATATATCTATCGTTTTCACGTGGTTGATAAAATCACCACCAAACATACATGTGCACATCTTTGTAACTAGACTCATTTTCTAGTCGTAAAGCTGTAGAATTTATGTATAACTTGAGAAAGAGTACATAAAACATAAATGGTGATAACCAACAACAATTTTGAACGTGAAACTCGTAATAATATGTTTCATTAAAAGTTAGATCAGACTAATGACGGTGAAATCATGATTCCCAGCTCTTCTCTTATTGTGTACACTTATTTATTAGTAAATTGTTAATCTTTTCGCTTGAACAATCTGAAATCCGATTTCTCAAATAAAATTAGAGTTAATAAATTTTGGTAATTAATTATTTATTCATCGTGGGATCGACAATCCTATCTTTCACTTTATTACTTGTTACGATTTCGTGCACTTGTGAATTTATCCACAACAAGTTTTTGGCGCCGTTGCCGGGGAATAAAATTAATTAATATCAATACCAGTTAACCCTATTATTAATTTGAGATTATGTCTTATATGTGTTAATATTTTACTGTAGTAAAAAAAAGTCACCTTGGTAAAAAAAAAAAATTGGTTGTTTGCAAGTTTTTTATTTTTTTGTGACGGTAAATAACTATTTTTACTATTTTCTTCTTTTTTTTTTACTATTTTCTTCTTTTTTCTGTTTACTTTCAAAATTGAGAATAATAAAAAATCAAAAAGAGTTACAAGGAGTAAGAACTCAACACTTTTACCTTTTGACCCTGAAATTGAAAAAACTTTAAAAATATTGCGTAGGATAGAAAAAGGTAAAAGAAAAACGAGTGGACTTATAGAAAATGAATCAAAAGCCTTGCGGCACTACGTTGTCCCAACAATCTTAGGTGCCAACACAAGCATCCAAAAGCCGTCAATTGCTGCAAATAATTTTGAAATTAAACCAGCAATTATTCAGATGATCCAAACATCGGTTCAATTTTGTGGACTCCCGAGTGAAGATCCTAATGCACATATAGCTAATTTTTTAGAAATATGTGATACTTTTAAACACAATGGAGTTTCAGAGGATGCTATCAAGTTGAGACTATTCCCATTCTCCTTACGGGACAAGGCGAAGAACTGGCTCAATTCACTCCCTCAAGGTAGTATCACTTCCTGGGAAGAATTAGCACAAAAATTTCTAGCTAAGTTCTTTCCCCCAGCTAAAACAGCAAAAATGAGGAATGAAATCACTCAGTTTGTGCAACACGACATGGAGAATCTGTACGAAGCTTGGAAAAGGTACAAGGAAATGCTTAGGAAGTGTCCTCACCGTGGACTTCCCAAATGGTTGCAAGTTCAAACGTTCTACAATGGGTTGAGTGGAAACACTAGAACCTTAGTAGATGCAGCTGCAGGAGGAGCTTTAATGGCGAAAACCACATAAGATGCCTATCAACTATTGGAGGAAATGGCGTCGAACAATTACCAGTGGCCTTCTGAACGACAGAAAAGGCCGGTTGGTGTGCACGAGATAGATGCTATCACAGCATTAACAGCACAAGTCGCTACTCTCACCAAGCAACTGGGAACAATGAGGGTAAATGCCATTCAGTCCACATCAACAACATGTGATTTTTGTGGAAACTCACATTTAACTGCCAACTGCCATTTGGTAAGCAATTCTGAAAATTCAGCTCACAATGAAGAAGCAAATTTTGTGTCAAATTTTAACAGGCCGCAGAATAATTCATATTCCAAAACCTATAACCCTGGATGGAGGAACCACCCTAACCTCTCTTGGAGCAACAACCAAAACCATATCAGACCTCCTCCTGGATTTCCACTGCACCAAGAAAAGAAACCTTCCCTGGAGGACATTGTCACTCAGTTAGCCACTACCACAAACCAATTAGCCTCAAGAACTGACCAATTCATCAATGAAACCAAGCAACAGTTCCAAAACCAAGGAGCATCCATCAGAAAGTTATAAGTACAAATGGGTCAACTTGCCACCACTCTAGCCGAAAGAGCACAAGGAGAATTGTCGAGCAACACAGAAACCAACCCTCAAGAACATGTGCAGGCAATTGCACTCAAAAGTGGAAAGGTGTTACAAGAACTCGTTGCCTCACAAGTAGAGAAGTTTCATACACAGGAACGTGCATCTGAGCTAAAGCACACTTCTGCCGATGCACGACCACCGAATGTGCAAGAAATTCCATTTCCACAAAGATTGAGGAAAACTAAACTGGATAAGCAATTTTCTAAATTTCTTGATATCTTTAAAAAATTGCACATTAACATTCCTTTTGCAGATGCTCTTGAACAGGTGCCCAACTATGTCAAATTCATGAAAGAAATTTTATCAAATAAGAGAAAGCTGGAAGAACATGAAACTGTATGCCTAACCGAGGAGTGCAGTGCCATTCTACAGAAGAAATTGCCACCAAAGCTCAAAGATCCAGGGAGTTTTACAATTCCTTGTGTAATTGGGAATTCACATTTTGAGAAAGCATTGTGTGACTTAGGTGCAAGCATTAACCTGATGCCTCTTTCTGTGTACAGGAAGATAGAACTTGGAGAAGTCAAACCAACCACCGTGTCCCTTCAACTAGCAGACAGATCAATCAAGTATCCTAGAGGTATGGTTGAAGATGTATTGGTTAAAGTTGATAAGTTTATCTTCCCTGCAGATTTCATTGTCCTGGACATGGAAGAAGATCATGATATTCCAATCATTCTTGGTCGCCCATTCCTTGCAACTAGGAGAACTCTAATTGATGTGCAAAAAGGAGAACTTACCATGAGAGTGCAAGATGAACAAATCACCTTCAATTCTTCAAAGCTATCAAATACCCATCAGAAGTTGATAGTTGTTTCAAAATTGACATTCTCGATAAGCTGGTTGAACAAGTATTCGACAAGAGCCACTTGGAGGATTCACTCGAGGTATGTCTAATAAAAGAAGAGATAGATTTTGATAATGATGATAGTGAAAGATGTATTTTAGCCCTTGATGCAATACCAATTGATTACAAAGGAAAGGTTGAAGAGCTAGAGAAAGGTACGAATATCACAATCCCATCTATTATCAAGCCACCAACTCTGGATCTTAAACCAATTACTTCTCATTTAAAGTATGCATTTTTGGGAAATAATTCAACTCTTCTGTTATCATCTCATCGTCATTGAGTAATGTTGAAACAGATAAGTTGCTGCGAGTTCTAAGAGATCATAAAACTGCCTTAGGGTGGTCCATTGCTGATATCAAAGGCATCAGTCCTTCGACTTGCATGCACAGAATACTAATGGAGGAGAACTACAAGCCAACTGTCGAACATCAACGCCGTCTGAATCCCAACATGAAGGAAGTGATAAAGGATGAAGTATTAAAGCTTCAAGATGCTGGAATTATTTACCCAATTTCGGATAGCTCATGGGTGAGTCCAATACATGTTGTGCCCAAGAAAGGAGCAATGACTGTAGTGAAGAATGAACACAATGAAGATATTCCCACAAGAACAAACACTAGATGGAAGGTGTGCATTGACTATCGAAAACTAAATAAGGTAACCCGCAAAGATCATTTTCCTTTACCGTTCATTGATCAAATGTTGGATCGACTTGCAGGTCACTCTTATTACTGTTTTCTTGATGGTTATTCTGGATATAATCAAATACCCATTGTACCTGAGGATCAAGAGAAAACAACTTTCACTAGCCCATATAGTACATTTGCATTTAGAAGAATGCCTTTTGGTCTTTGTAATGCTCCTGCTACTTTTCAAAGGTGCATGATGTCTATTTTTTCTGACATGGTGGAAAAATTCATTGAGGTTTTCATGGACGATTTTTTTGTCTTTGGTATGTCATTTGATGACTGTTTGACTAACTTGTCTTTAGTCTTGAAGAGATGTGAAGAAACAAACTTGATCTTGAACTGGGAAAAGTGTCACTTCATGGTACAAGAAGGAATTGTCCTAGGACATCATATATATGCCAGAAGCATTCAAGTTGATCGAGCCAAGATTGAGGTAATTGAAAAACTTCCACCTCCTACATCAGTAAAATGTATTCATAGTTTTCTTGGACATGCAGGATTTTACAGGCGTTTCATCAAAGATTTTTCTCAAGTCACAAAACCTTTGTGCAACTTGTTGGCAAAGGAATCCACTTTCACATTTGATGAAGAATGTCACAAAGCCTTCAACTTGCTCAAAAAGAAGCTAACAGAAGCACCAGTAATTTCCACCCCCGATTGGAATCTTCCATTCGAACTGATGTGCGATGCAAGTGATTATGCTATTGGAGTAGTGATGGGCCAAAGAAAGAACAAAGTCTTGCATGTGATCTATTATGCCAGTCGAACTCTAAGTGACACTCAAATGAATTATGCAACAACAGAGAAGGAGTTATTAGCAATTGTTTTTGCATTTGATAAATTTCGTTCATATTTGATTGGTTCTAAAGTTATTGTGTACACAAATCATTCAACAATCAAGTACTTGATTTCAAAGAAAGATGCAAAACCAAGGTTGATTCGATGGATCCTGCTTCTTCAAGAATTTGACGTGGAAATCCGTGACAAAAAGGGCTCAAAAAATGTTGTTGCAGATCATCTATCACGATTGAAAGTTAAAGAATCACATGAACTTCAACCAATCAATGAAGAATTCCCTGATGAGAGGCTATACGCTATGCAAACAACCAATACTCCATGGTACGCTGATATTGTTAATTACCTTGCATGCAATATTATTCCATCTGAATTAACTTACCAGTATAAGAAGAAGTTCTTTTCCGAAGTCAAACATTTTTTGTGGGATGATCCATACCTCTACAAGCATTGTCATGATCAACTTTTAAGAAGATGTGTTCCAGAAGAAGAAATTGTTGAGGTATTGCAACACTGTCATTCTTCAGAATATGGAGGACATTTTGGTGGAACAAGAACTGCAGCGAAGGTGCTTCAGTGTGGACTTTATTGGCCAACTTTGTTTAAAGATGCTCATGTTTTTGTTAGCTCGTGTGATCGATGTCAAAGGACATGAAATATTTCAAGACCTAATGAAATGCCCTTGAATAATATTCTTGAAGTTGAATTATTTGATGTTTGGGGCATTGACTTCATGGGACCATTTCCTTCGTCATACAACAACAAATACATTTTGGTAGCAGTTGATTATGTCTCAAAGTGGGTGGAAGCCATTGCGTTACCAACTAACGATGGCAAAGTGGTGATCAATTTTCTTCGAAAATACATCTTTACTAGATATGGCACACTGAGGGCAATCATCAGTGATGGAGGTAAACATTTCCTTAACCACTACTTTGAATCTTTATTGGCTAAATATGGAGTACGCCACAAAGTTGCAACTGCTTATCATCCGCAAACCAGTGGCCAAGTGAAAATCTCAAACAGGGAAATAAAGCGAATATTGGAGAAAACAGTGAATTCATCAAGAAAAGATTGGTCCAAAAAGCTTGATGATGCACTTTGGGCTTATCGCACTGCTTACAAAACTCCAATTGGTATGTCACCATATCGTTTGGTTTTTGGGAAAGCTTGTCACTTGCCGGTCGAATTTGAACACAAAGCTTATTGGGCTATGAAAAGGCTGAACATGGATATGAAACTGGCTGGAGAAAAGAGAATGCTACAACTCAATGCTTTGGAAGAATTCAGAAATGAAGCTTATGAAAATGCCAAAATCTACAAAGAAAGAACAAAGCGATGGCATGACAAACGCATTCTACAACGTGATTTTGAGCCTGGTCAACAAGTACTTTTGTATAACTCACGTCTTCGACTTTTTCCTGGAAAGTTGAAATCAAGATGCTCTGGCCCATTTACAATCACGAAAGTCTTTCCATATGGAGCTGTTGAAATTCAAAACAATGACAAGGAAGCATTCAAAGTTAATGGGCAAAGACTGAAGCGCTACATTGGAGGCGAGTTTGAGAGACAGAGAATATACATGACTCTACATAATCCCACTTGAAGTCATTACCAGAAGTCAAGCCGATGACTATAAATCAAGCGTTGTTTGGGAGGCAACCCATATTAGTTCTTTCTTTTTATTGTTATTTTCAGTTGTATTGTATATATGTTTTTTTTTCTCCTTTTATGTTCTTTACAGTTAACATGGAAGCAGCTAGTGGCGTCTTGGGAATCTGGCGTTAAAAGACCCTGTTTTCCAATTTTTAAGAAAATTAGATGGGAAGCCAATTCTCGACTCATAGAAGGCGTTTATGCCGTTTCTGGACGTAAAACCAGAGGAAGATGTGAGCCACAATCACAACTACTATTTTTCTATCAGGTGCCATTGTTTTTATTATTGTTTATATTTGTTTCTTTGGTTTTAGACATTAGGGGCAATGTCTCGTCTAAGTTTTGGGAACATTTTTGATTGTGATGGCTTCTATTGTCTTTATATTGGTAAAAAAAAAAACTACTACTTTACTTCACATAATTGTTCAGATTATGGATTAATGATGAGAAATTTGACACTTGTGGTGATTTTTGTGATGATGATGAGCATGATATACTATGTGAACAACGTCTCGTTTAATCTATGTTTGAGCATGCCTATCTTCATATACACTTTTCACACATTGATTTGCATTGGTGGTTGAGCATACTTGGAGAATGGTTATTGAGATAAGTAAACTAAGGGAGATACACCCGAGCTTTATAAATAATTGATCACCTCTTGAAGCAAAATCGTTGATGATGATTCACTACATAAATGATTTAGGCCATCTTTTTTTTAACACGTTTGAGCCTTTCAAACCATACCCTTCACGAATAAAATAATCACCAGAACCCCTCTGAGCCTTTCATTAAAGCCTTTTTTTTATGAGCCCATTTACCTATCCCGTGTGGCCACAAACAGTTATCCTACCCTTCTAGAGACTGATTTGCATTCATGAACTTGAAATGGAGGAAATATGTGAAAACAAATGTTAAAAAAAAAAGAAAAAAAAAGAAAAATATGAAGATCACCCCTCTGGTACATATGAATAAGTTTGGGGGAAATATGAAGAAAAAAAAGAAAGAAATAAGGGATATGAAATGTTGTGAAGAAAGAAAAGGAGAAAGAACCGAAGTGCAAGAGATTTCTGAATGTAATATCCTACGTCTCTAGCTCTGCTTTTACTTATCCTTCGGTGAGCCCATACCTGAGCCTAATGTTACAAGCTGAAAAAGTCTTATTGATCTGTAGTGAATCTTATTCAGATTAGCAGAGAGATAGTGTGAAAGTTATACATATAGAGTTAGGATGATTAACTTTGGTGAACTTGTTTTAATGAACTTATCCAAGTAAACTTAATAATCATTGCATTTATTGTTCACACATTGCACATGGAGATTTGTTTGTGAAAACTGGATTAACTGCTAGGTTGTGAACGAGTGTGTCATTGCTCTGATTCTTTGCATTCTCATCAAACAGTAAAGAAACTCTCAAAATTGATCCATGATTTAAATGATAATGTGAAATAAATTTTTTTTTCTGTCTTTGTTTTTTTTTTAGTCTAGAACGTTGCGTTGTTTGCTTTAAGCATTTTGCTCGAGGACAAGCAAATGAACAAGGTTGGGGGTGTGATGAGTTTGGGAAATACTCATCATTATCATGCTTTTACACTTGTTTAATTGATTATTCTTGATAGTTTTGTGGTATTTTTATGTTTGTTTTCATGTTTAGTAGGTTGAAAGATGATTTGTCAATCAAGAACCGCAACTTCACAAATTCACCGACACCTGTGTAGTTCTTTATATCACTGGAAGGCCACAGATGTCTAGTTTCCAACGCAACAAGCAGTTTGCGATTCTGACATCTGGAGAGAAAGTTATGACCAAAATGGTGAAGTTGCGCAAAGCTGAAATGTACATACGCAACTCACGCGCTCGATGACCGTCGTATCAAAATAGCTAATCAGTGGTCCATATTCAGTCTTGCAAGCTTCCAAATGGAAGACTCTAGAGTGTGGTGACTTTTGTGATCAATTAGATGACTTTTGTGATCAATTAGATGACTTTTGTGACAACTTTGGACCATTGGATCAAAACGAGATGAACGGTCGAGATGTCGTCTTATGCTTTTGCTTCAACTATAAATAGACCTCACATTTTCCATATTTGAACACACCAATCTTCTTCATTCTCTCTTCAATAAGTAGTCTTTCTATAGTAGTAGTATTCACTAGTAGTTTGTAATTTGGAGGAGTAATTCGGAGTTTGTACGGGGGAGTCCACCGGAGGCTTTCCGGAAGTAAAAATCTGTAACGATCTCTAAACTCTCTTTACTTTTCTCTCTTTACTTTATGATATTATATTTATCTTATAGTCTTGTTCTATATTCCATTATGTGCTAAATTTACCTTGTTGGGATAGTGACGTAGCCTAATTACGATGATCTAACCTTTAACAAAAACGTATTGTTACGATGTCAAAATAGTTGGTGTATTTATTTGTGAATATAATGCTTCTAAAATTCTGGCCAACTTTTGGATGAACTAAGGATCGAATTGAAACCGAGAGGAGATTTTCGTGAAATAGCTTTGAAGTAAATACTGTGAATTCTCAATAGAATAGAAATATATCTATCGTTTTTACGTGGTTGATAAAATCACCACCAAACATACATGTGCACATCTTTGTAACTAGACTCATTTTCTAGTCGTAACGCTGTAGAATTTATGTATAACTTGAGAAAGAGTACATAAAACATAAATGGTGATAACCAACAACAATTTTGAACGTGAAACTCGTAATAATATGTTTAATTAAAAGTTAGATCAGACTAATGACGGTGAAATCATGATTCCCAACTCTTCTCTTATTGTCTACACTTATTTATTAGTAAATTGTTAATCTTTTCGCTTGAACAATCTGAAATCCGATTTCTCAAATAAAATTAGAGTTAATAATTTTTGGTAATTAATTAATTATTCCCCGTGGGATCGACAATCCTATCTTTCACTTTATTACTTGTTACGATTTCGTGCACTTGTGAATTTATCCACAACACTCTCATATTCTTCTCTCAATTCTCAAAACTAACATGGCGAGCAAGACTCCTTTAGACACTCTTGCAGATATGGCCTTGAATGTTGAGCAAACAACAACACGCACCAGGGCTGCTGCGCGTGAGGATCAAGAATGTGGAATCTGAGTGAGCAAACAACAACACATGCTGCTCAAGTTGCTGCTAAACGAACAACGATTCCCTATCAACGAAGGTCAAAGCGAGCTAAGAATGTGGAATCTGAGTCGAATGTTGGCGCAACATTAGAAGCCCATACTCCTCAAACCAAGGAATCTGAATCTGAGGTAAATATGGCTAACCTTAAACCCCAAGTGAATATTCTTAATGATGTGATTGAGGGGGAGGGATCTGGTTCTGGTAGAAAGATAAAACCAATTGGGTCTATGTCAATGAGTAAAATAGCCTTGCAAAGAGCTGAGGCTATAAGAGCTCAAAGAGAGATACTTGAGAAGGAAAAAGGCTGATGCTGAGGCTGAGAGAGTGAGGAAAGGGAAACAGGTTGTAGATGAGAAAGTTGAGGTAGTTGATGTTGAGGAAGAGGAGGAGGAAGAAGAAGAGAAGGAAGAGGAAGAGGAAACTAATGCTGAAGAGTTTGAAGCTAATGGTGATGATGATGAAGAAGAGTATTGTGACACTCTTGTGTTATCCTATCATAGTAGGGGAGCTAGGTCTAGATACTATCTTAATAAGGAGATAGAAATAGAAACAGTTCAAAACATTTCAAAGCAAAAACATAAAAACCAGAAATCAAAAATTAAAAACTAGATCACTCTCCCCCTTTTTGTGAAGAAGGCTCCTCCATGTTCTTAATCAAGACATCCAGCTCCTGCATTTGTCTTTCTTTGAAAGCAACTCAAACACTCTTTTTCTTTGTTTTGGTTTGGAATGATAATGCTACTTAGCTTTAACTGCCCTTAATGATTTTGCTTATGAAGATAGTTTATATCTGCTGTTTCTGCTGATAAACTTATATGCAGGTACATTCTGGTCTTAATGTTGAGACAACATTAATGAGTTAAATGTCTGAACAACTTTGCTGAGTTGTGGTGATGACTTTAATGAATAATCTTTGTTATGTCAAGTTAATGCTTGATAGTTTGCATTAAGGGGGGATAGGGGGGGCAGTTTTAGTAGGTTTAGATTATTATGCTTAATTGATATTTGGACATATTATCTGTTATGAGAACAGGTTGATTGGTTTTGTGAAGAAAGGCAAAAAGGGGGAGATTGAAAGTGTAAGATGTTCTGGAATCAATGTTGGATGGATGTTGTGCCAACATCCAGAGAACATTGAAACCCGAAACATTCTTAACCTGAAACATTGTTCCAAAATTCGAGAACATATTCTAGAATAAATGTTGGATGGATGTTGAGCCAACATCAGGACAACATTTAAACCAGAGAGTATTCTGTCAATCTGTCTTTAACTGCTTTATTTTAGTTTTGCCTTTATTCACCTATTAATCAAGTTCCACGATTTTAGTTGTCTTTGTTTATGTCCAGGAACATCTCTTAATCATAAGGAAGAGCATTACAAGTTTCCTAAGTTGAAGTTTCCATAATTCAAGAGGGGGAGATCGGTCAAGTCAACACGGTTTCAAAGATGTAAAGTTTTGGAGTTCAAGTGCAACTAGGAATCTTTCCAAGATCAACTCTGAATTGAAGAAGGAGTATTTTCTTATTAGAACTCAATCTAATAAAGGGAACTATTATTCAAGAAGGAGATCGAGTTTAAGAAGGAAAGAAGAGTTCAACAAGAAAACAACATAAGTTACCAAAACTGTGTACAACACACCTTGGAGATCAAGTTTGAAGAAACCTATATATAGGGTGTGAAGTACATCAAGATTCAGAAGAAACAATAGAGCTTATAAATCCGTAGAGATTATATCTTAAGCATTGTTGCTGTGTTTCTTGCTTTGCGAAGTTTCTGAGTTTTCGAGTTAAGTCTAGGATTAGATTTAAGGAGAAAATTCTTGTCTGCTTTGCTGAGTCCAATCTACAAAAGAGCGAGAGTGATTTTGTGGTGAGGAACATCTTTGGTAAAACCTGCGTGGTTATTTTGCCGTAAGGCTAGATGGTTGATTATTTATAATAAACCATTGAAAATTTATCTTCTTGTGTTCTTTAATTCCGCTGCACATTATACTCTATCAAGAAGATTGTTTGAGATCAAGTTAAGGCAAAGCTAGCTTAACTTGAGCTCTGAAACTTTGGAAAAGTTGTATCAATCTCGATCCAACAATTTCAGTGTTTATTGTTTGCATAATATATATAATATATATATATATAACATGTGAGAAATAAATTGATAAGATTATTTTTAAAATTGATTGTTGACTAACAGTCAAAATTTACGAGCTTTTAAGTGGATGAAAAAAAATAAAACTAGAGAGGAAATAAATAAAGTGAGATATACCCCAAGGGATAGATGAAATTATTAGGGAATCCGTATCAAAGGATTCTCCTTCCTAGTTTAGAAGATTGTTGTATATCCTATATCTTGTATATCTTTAGATAGAATTCTCTTTCCTTATCTTGTGGCAAGACCACTTGTATAAAGTCTTGTAATTTATGTATTAACAAGTGAGTACAATAATATACAAAGCCTTTTATTTCTCTACATGGTATCACGATTTGCCTAAAAGATCACGCGATCTTCCTCCCGATCCTACCCTAGTTTCATCTGCCGCCACCATGTCTCAAGAGTCCACCACCTCCGATAACGTTGACAAAGGCGACACCGCCTCGCCTGGCCCTCACGGCCTCACCTCCAACAGCCCTCACGGCATCAAAACACCCGCCCTCACGGCACCAAAAGCCCTCGCCTACGTTACTGCTAACCAACACTTTCCTCTCAAACTCACGACTTCCAACTACCTGTCATGGCGTTCGCAAGTCTTCTCTCAACTCAATGGGTTGAACTTGCTTGGTTATCTTCAGGGAACCTATCGTTGCCCTGATCTATCCGACCACGAGGCGTACACCCTCTGGTTTCAACAGGACTCGCTCCTTCTCGGAGCCCTTTTCGGTGCTATATCGGATGATTTACTCCCACTCATCTCTTCCGCTACCACTTCCTCCGCCGCATGGGTAAACCTCATGCACAACTTTGCTCAACCCGATCGCACCAGGGTAATGGCACTCAAAGACGCCCTTAATTCGGCCACAATTGGGACTCGTTCCGTCACCGAGTTCCTTACCGACATCAGTGCTAAGGTTGATGAAATAGCCCTGATTGACCGCCTATTCCATGCTAACGACGTCACCTTATATGTCCTCAACGGACTTGGTGTGTCCTACCGTGACATTTCCACAACCATTCGCCTTCGCGAGCACTCACTCTCTTTCTCAGAACTTCATAGTGCCATTGTGTCGCATGAAGCGTATCTCCGACATCTCGATAATGCGACGTCCTCTCTTGTGGTCACAACCAATGTGGCAACTCCCTCCTTGCATGGCCGCGGTGGGGCCCCTTATCACTCCCGCATGCGTGGTGCACCGCCAAACCGTGGCACCTCTCACTCCCGTGGTCGCTCGAACCGCAATCGTGACCAAAACTGAGGTACTACTAGTCACTCTTCTCGTTCCTCGAACTCACCCTTTAGTAATGTTCAATGTCATATTTGCGGTCGTTATGGTCATATTGCTCCTTAGTGCTACAATCTCAATTCACTATTGCCCACAGTCAACATTGCTCGCACACCGCCACCGTCTCAGTCCCGACCCGGCCAAGGCTCTTGGCTAGTTGACTCCGGAGCCTCTCACACGCTCACCAGTGACATCAACAATCTCACGTTCCACTCAAAATATGATGGCACTAACGAGGTTCAGATTGCTGATGGTCATGGTATGGCTATTACTCATGTTGGTTCTTCTCAGTTATGTTTTCCTTCACGCACGTTCTATTTATCTCATGTCTTGCGTGTTCCGGCAGCACAACATAACTTATTATCTGTCCACCAGTTTACACGGGAAAATAATGTCTCTATGGAATTTTTTGCTGATTATTTTCTTGTTAAGGACCAGCCTTCGGGGGCACTTCTGGCGAAGGGAACTTGCAGTGATGGTGTCTACCATATTCGTCCTCCCTCATATTACATGCAGTCTGCCGCCCGCCTTGCTACTTTAGGAGTTCAGACGTCGTGTCATGGTTGGCATTCCCGTCTTGGTCATCCGGCCGCCCAGACAGGTTTATCCTTAATTAATGCTTTTCAACTGCCTTTGGTTAATAAATCCTCTGCGAAGGAGTTGCTTTGTGATTCTTGCCACTCTAGCAAGTCTCATCGTTTACCATTTCTAGACTCGACTTTTACTGCTTTACATCCTTTACATTATGTTTATGCGGATGTTTGGGGACCTACTGATATCTCTCTTGATGGGTTTCGATTTTATGTCATATTTGTGGATGTGTTTAGTCGATACTGCTGGTTTTTTCCTTTAGTTGCAAAGTCTCAAATTTTTGACGTATTTCAACATTTTAAACCATTGGTAGAAAAGCAGTTTTCTCACAAGATCAAGAATTTTTATAGTGATAATGGGGGCGAATTTTTGGCACTAAAATCTGTGCTTGCAAAATTGGGTATTAGTTGGCTTACCACGGCCCCTGACACGCCCCAACAAAATGGCATTTTTGAACGATGACATCGTCACATAGTTGAAACGGGGCGTGCTCTTTTACATCATGCAAAATTGCCTAACTCTTTTTGGTCCTTTGCACTACAAACGGCGGTTTAACTTATCAACAGGTTGCCATGCTCTACCATTGCTAAAGTCACGTCGTTTCATAAATTATTTGGCTAGCCTCCTAATTATCTCAAGCTTCGAGTCTTTGGATGCCTTTCCTATCCTTGGCTTCGTCCATACGAGCCCGACAAATTGTCTTTTCCATCTCGACCATGCATATTCCTTGGTTACTCTACGTCACAAAGTGCCTACAAATGCTGGGATCCGACACTCAAGCGACTCTTCATATCTAGACATGTCCAATTTTGTAAAAATGTTCTCCCATTTACGGCTCCATCCCCACTTGCTGCACCTAGCCCGTCATCTCCTTGGGCCAAGCCCACGGTGCCCTTGTCCGCGGTCCCTCCCTTGTACTCGCCCGTCCAACCGCAGGCCCCCCACCGACCCCTTCCATGGCCCAACCTCTGATCAGGCCTCTGGCCAATTTGACACCTCAGTGGCCATTTCAACCCACCAGCGCTCACTTTGGCCCATCCCGATTCCCTACCAGCCCCGTCGGCCCATCCGGGCACCCCTACCGCCACTTCGGCCCGTCTAGACGATCCAGCGTCCCCCGCGGCCCTCTCGGCCCAATCTCTGCACCCAGAAGTCCTCAACACTCACCGCGTGACCACTCGGTCCAAAAATAATATTTTCAAGCCCAAGCTCATTCACTTGGCCACTAAGCATCCGTTACCGCCGCCTATTGAGCCTACATCTGTGGCCCTTGCTCTCAAGGACCCGAATTGGCAGACCGCCATGTCCGATGAGATCAACGCTCTTTTATGCCATGGTACGTGGGACCTTGTTCCTTCTCATCTCGCTTCTAATATTTTTGGGTGTAAATGGGTCTTTCGGGTCAAGCGAAATCCGGATGGCACTATTGATAAATATAAAGCTCGTCTTGTGGCTAAGGTCTTTCATCAACGCCCGGGTCTCGACTATGTCGAAACATTCAACCCGGTGGTCAAGCCAGTAACCATCCGTTTTGTTCTATCTCTCGCCGTCACCAACTCTTGGGTTATTCGCCAACTTGATGTGAGCAACGCCTTTCTTCACGGCAATCTCACTGAAGTTGTGTTCATGCACCACCCTCCGGGGTTCACTGATTCTTCAAGTCCCGATTATGTGTGCCGCCTTCACAAGTCTATCTACGGCTTAAAATAGGCTCCCTGGGCTTGGTTCCAAGCTCTTCGGGATGCCCTCCTCCGTCTCGAGTTTCTTCAGTCGCGGTCCGACTGCTCCTTGTTTATTTATCGGGATGGTGCCACGGTTCTATTTCTCTTGGTTTACGTTGAAGATATTATTTTTACGGGCACGGATCCCGCTCTCATTAAGTCTTTCATTGCGCACCTTCAATCTACCTTCGTCGTCAAGGATCTTGGCCCCCTCTCCTATTTTCTTGGGATTGAAGCCTTACATTGCAAAGAAGGGCTTCTACTGTCGCAACACAAATATATTCACGATCTTCTCGATCGTCATCACATGGATGGTGCGAAGACCGTGTCCACTCCTATGGCCACCAATGCTGCAGCTACATTTCTTGCCTCCTCTCCGGACTATGACCCTCACGTCTATCGCCAAGCCATTGGCGAACTTCAGTTCTTGTCACTGACTTGGCCCGATATCGCCTTTGCTGTCAATCGTTTGGCTCAATTTGTTTCATCCCCGACCGAACTGCACTGGGCTGGAGTCTAGCGTGTGCTTCGCTATCTCAAGGGCACTCTCACTCATGGGATTCTCATTCGTCGGGATTCTCTCTTACTCTCTGCGGGTATTCTGATGCAGACTGGGCTGGGAATCCTCACGACCGCTCCTCTACAACTGCCTTTTTGATCTTTCTTGGCAACAATCCGGTGTCGTGGAGTTCTCGCAAACAACGAACAGTGGCTCGCTCTTCAACCGAGGTCGAGTATCGTGCCTTAGCCACGGCCACGTCTGAAATCCGTTGGATTCAGAACCTTCTCACGGAGTTGCATGTCTCTCCACGCAGTCCTCCCACCATCTTCTGCGACAATATTGGCGCCACTCACTTGTCATTACATCCGGTCATGCACTCCCGCATGAAACACATTGCCATTGACATTCATTTTGTTCGTGACATTGTTTCTCGAGGGCTACTCAACGTGTCTCACATCAGCACTCATGACCAACTAGCGGATCTCCTCACAAAGGCGCTTCACCGTTCCCGGTTTTACCTTCTTCGGTCCAAAATTGCCTTAGCCGATGGAACGACAATTTTGAGGAGGCGTATTAGGGAATCCGTATCAAATGATTCTCCTTCCTAGTTTAGAAGATTGTTGTATATCATATATCTTGTATATCTTTAGATAGAATTCTCTTTCTTTATCATGTGGCAAGACCACTTGTATAAAGTCTTGTAATCTATGTATTAACAAGTGAGTATAATAATATACAAATCCTTTTATTTCTCTAAGAAATTTGCCCGTGAATTCATCTATGTGGTCTAAAATTAATTTGCTTCAATAACCTTTATAGAACAAAGTAAACTTTATATAGTTTAAGAATATTTGGTCTACTGCATTATTTTTTTATTGTGTGAGCTTATAATCAAATATTTAATAATATAATAAGAAAAACCCAATTTATATCTGTCTCTTTTCCAAATATTCTAATTTTCTTCAACCATTAAGTTATGTACTTCATGCGACTGCTAATCTTTGCTAGAGGTGTACAATAACCCGCTCACCCGTTTCCACCAACTCGCCCGCGTTCACCCACACCCCATGATTTTAATTTTTTGTTCATGTAGGTGGGTCGGTTTTTGCTAACCCGCGCAATGTTGGTCGGGTGGTGGGTTTACCTTGTCACCTGCCCGCCACCCACACATTGATTTATTATAAGAATTCTAAGTTACCTATCAAACATGTTTTTCAAAATAAAAAGATTTATTTAGTGTTAATTGTTATTTCTCGTCACTTTTAAGAGATGAAAACTACTATGAATATATTTACTTTATGTTAATGAGAGTGTTGTTTTATAATTTATGCCTAATATACCAATGAACTTAATTTGATTCTTCAATTGCTAATGTAAATATCAATGTAAATATTATATATATATATATTAGTAAATCGATGTGTATAAATAAAGAAATTGTAATATATGTTCTCATAGAATTGGTTATGTGTATTTGATTGTTATAACCCGCCACCCGCCTGCCAACCCGTTCAATCCGTCTAATTTATCACCCGCATGATTTTAAAATTAATATAATATATACGAGTAAAATAATTAGTAACTCGCCATAACTAGGAATAATATATTTTTTTTATTGCAACCCACAAATATCCGCGGTCACACGTACACCCTCTCAAAGAAACACATGAGTCAGAATTGTTTTGCTATTTTTTAAACTTTTATGTGTTAATTCTTTTGGCCAGCAAAGGGATAAGCCTCCTTTGTCTTTTTGTTCTTGTTGTCAGGCAACCCTAACTAGCTATTATTCAGTTTTCACAATAAGTGTACACCTACCAGCCTACGCCGCCTATATATTTTAATTTAGTACACATAACGTACATATAAGGCAACAAATATTTTACTGGATACTTTTCGTAATATAAGAAAATTCATCAAAAGGTACAACCAACTATATTTCTTGAATTACTGCTTTTACTTATTTCAGTTATTTGTCAACAACTGCATATGAGGTTGATAATTTTAATTAAATTCCTTACTATTAAATTTATATCGAGTCATTTATATGTTAATTGAGTTTTATAGTAAAAATGTTAAAAATAACAAGTATATTTTTCTCTTTCAAAATGTTTATTTTTTCAATTGCCTACATTTATTTAAATTCAAAAATGAATTTCCAGATTTTTTAAATATGATTAATATTTCATTTAACAAAACTTTAGATATATATGATAAACTAGGAAATGCAATTTTTCCGTCCATTTCTGTCAATCTGTGTCTTATTGTAATATTGGAACATGTATTGTTCAAATATAGAAAAATAATTAATAACGTATGGAGTTTCTATTTTCTGCTTGAGAATTGGGAGTCGAGTTTTATCCATTTGTACACGTCAAACCTAGCCTTTTTTTTTATTAAGTCAAACCTAGCCTTAAGAATCGGGTTTATTCCGATAATTTAGGCCGACGCGCGATAAATATGGATCAGCTGACTTGGATACAAATTTAAGCTACAAACTAATTCATGTAGTTGAATAAAAATTCAGACCGGCTCTTATTTTTTTATTTTTATTTTTTTAACTTTGCTTAGTTTATTGCTTACTTCCACTTGGAAATGATAGGGATCCATTTTATATTTTCGGTTTTTATTATCCACTAACCACCAAGCGTAAAATTCGTAACGGCGTTGTTATACTTTGACCACTTCGCAGAGGTACAGAATTTTAGAAAAATACCCCCACTCCAAGTAAATCGTGAATATAGTTCATGAAATTATCAACACTCAGAATTTTAGAAAAATACCCCCACTCCAAGTAAATCGTGAATATAGTTCATGAAATTATCAACACTCATTTAATGTATGGCTAGATAATTAGGCATTGGACTTTATACTTATCCTTGTGTATTAATTTTGGAAATATTGGTAAATCTGATATTTACTTTTCTAGTCTATATACTATTATATAAAGAAACCCATTGTGACACCAATCTTTTGATTTCCAACTTTAACCTTTGAGTTTTAGCTATATTGTAAAAATATACTATTAAATCCCCAAAATAACCTTACAAATTAAGTTAGACTAATTAATTACACTATTCATTGTAATTAATGATTTACTTTCCCTATAATATATTTTTCTTCCATTGTTATACTCTACATTTATGTCACATGTTATCTAGATAAATTTTCTTCTTTAACCCACATAGAATGACATTGAAAAAAGAATTATGCTCGCGGGAACCGCGTGCTCCATTTGCTAGTTTTAACAAAATAATTACCCTATGCCCTGAAATTAAATATTTAAACAAATTTTATTTTCTAATTTAAATTACACAATATGGCTACATCGTTTATCTCGACATCCATTTAAGCTTTTATTGTTATGCCTTCCTATAACTTCTGAAAATATAGATTACTCATAACACCGAGCAACTTTAAGTTCAAGGCTAGCTCCAATCGTCTACATCATTACTCTTAAGTCTTAACATTTGGGATGCTAAACATAATAGTATCATGTTTAGAATTATAACAAAAAAACGGAGAAATTGGAAAAAAAAACTTTACGTGACATAGTATCGAAAAGATGAACTATTAATTTTCTAACGCCACGTAGAACAATTTGAGAACATTCCGCGTGAATACTGAAAAAACCGTACATGTAATGTTGAAAAATTTACCAATTTATTGCTATGCTCTATGTTTGTGTGGTTTCTTTATTTTTAATCTATTTCTCCATATGTATGACAATGGCGCTATATATGAAAAATAAAGTTTGGATACATGGTATCACATTTTTGGTTGTTGATAGTATATATATATATATATATATATATATATATATATATATTATATAATATAATTTTTTTTATAACGTGGGTATAAGAGATCTAATTTGAGTGAATGAAGAATATCATTAATCACCAAAGTACTTAAAGTAAATTACAAGGATATATACGTACATTACTAAGTACAAGACTAAATACTAATACAATCTAGAGGATATAATAAACACAATTCCTAATAGACCTACCAAACCTTTTTTCTACAATCGCCTTAAACTGAGTAAATATACGTTTTTCTACAATCGCCTAAAACTGAGTAAAGACACGTAGTGTATCAGATTTTGTAGTCATTGGAAATAACCAACAAAATTTCGTAAAGTGATATACTAAAATCAAATAATAACGATGTCCAATACTAGAAACAGTAGGCGACGAGCCTCAAACATCTCCATAAATAAAATGTAATACATCAGCTGAAACAAGCGATGTATCATGAAACCAAAATTTGACTCTTGTTCGACAAACGTGACGTGCAATAGCTAGAGTCTGACGCAGCTGACGACACAACTGGTAAATTAAATTTACTAAAAAGAAAAGACCTAATTTTGCCCGGAGGATGGCCTAATCTATCATGCCAACACCCTATACCCGTGCGTTCACCAACCATAGCCAAGACGGAAGGACGCTGTAGAAGAGGAAGCCGCACACGATACATACCATCCACACACTCCCCGCGAAACAAACTACTCCTCGTATTGCAATCCTTAATCACAAAATAATCAGAGAAAAACTCAACAGAGACATGATTAGATTTAGTAAACCGATGCACAGACAAGAGGTTTCGCCGAGACATGGGAACACAAAGAATCTTATCAAGTGTAAAGGTTTTATCACAAAGAGCAAGACTAGAGGAACCAATATGTGATATAGGCAAACATGTACCATCAGCAGTGGTCACCTATTCAAGACCCTTATACTCAGAGGGAAGAGCAAGGTTGTTGAGGTCAGAAGTCAGATGATGAGAGGCACCAGAATCCAAAAGCCACTCGTTACGGGACGAATCCGTGGCGGGTGGAGAAGTGACAAAATTGGCACTGGGCATAGGATAACAACGACGCGTGAGCACCATGACACGCAATACCACAAAGTTGACACACGATCGAATTACGGGCATGAGGGGGCTATATACCCCCGGTGCGGACTGCTGCAGCGGCGGGTGAGAAAACCCTGCGTTCGGCGGACCAGAGCGCCCGCGACTCCCGCGGCTCGGCTGACTGGAGGAGGGACGACTGCGATTCCGATTGCGGTTGTTGGACTGCGGGTGAGAGACCACATGGTTGGCGGTGACGACTATAGTGGACTGTTCGCCCTCCATTCGCTGAAGGTACGATTCTTGACTAACAAGAAGATCGTGTAATTAACCAAAGTGACGTGTGGACTATAGTGGACTGTTCGCCCCCGTAGAGGTTTGAGTGGAAGCAATCAACGTGGAGATTTCCACAGTCACAGACCCAACCAGCGCCTGACAAGCAAGAAGTCTTGACGTGTCCATAGAGAGTAGGTCGCCAACGACTCTGGAGTATCACCCAGCGCAGGGCAAGGATGCGTGCCATCAACGTAACCAAATAACCCATACTCGTAAAGTAGGTGGCGTATCTGACAGCGCCACGACGGATAATTTGTGCCAGTGAGACGAAGATGGATATGATTGGAGGTGATGGGGATCAACGCCACACCGCCAGATGACGGCCCGTTGAAGGGCGGTACGAGCGGTGGGACGGAGGTGGCTGGAACGGCGTGATTTCCGGGAGATTCACCGGACGCGGTGTCGACGACAGAACGAGAAGGTGAGGCCGATTGAGGCATTATGTCAGGATTGAAGAGAATCTCGTTAGAAAATTAGGCCTCTTGATACCATATAAGTCATAAGAGATATAATTTGAGTGAATGAAGAAAATCATTAATCACCAAAGTACTTAAAGTAAATCACAAGGGTATATACGTACATTACTAAGTACAAGATTAAATACTAATGCAATCTAGAGGATATAATAAATACAATAAAATACAATAGTATACTATCATCTAATAGTGGGATCCCGTAGCTGTCATCATTCAGGTGTACGGGTCGCCGTAATAGCCTGCAAACCTTGTCAATAGGGCAACAATAAATATATACACATATATAATATACTATTGTTTTGAAAAGTATTTAATATACTCATGCAATTATTGTGTTTGGATGTCTTTTGTTTTTTATCACAACTAAAAGGCAAAATATTTGTTTTGTATGATGTGGTTGTTAGATTCGGGAAATAATCTTGTGGACACAAAATTAAATTCAAGAGCGCATATTAAAGACTTGAAGTATTTCGCACTCAAGGCCTGAAAAGAAGAAGTTGCTAAGCACGCAGATGGAGAATATCAAAATTGTAGTAAATGGATTTTCTTTTCCTTATCTTTTTTATAAAAATATCCAAAGCTTTTTGTTGCTCAAAAAAGCTGATGATTACGATTATGCATCTCAAATAGTATAAAATAAAATAGTAAAAGTGTACTAAAAGGCATAGAAACGTATCCACTTGTTTTTATACCTAATATTTATCACCACGCAAAAATATTTCGAAATTAAAATTTACGGTTTAATAATCTGAGAAACTAAAAATATAGAATCAAAATCCTACATTTATACAGTCGATCTTCTTGATTTCAATTCGACCACAATTATAAATGTTAATGAATATCTTTATTAGCCTACTGAGCGATCCTCCGGTACATGCATTCAGCTAAATAAAACTTAGATACCAAAAATTTAAATATCTGAGTTTTAACAAATAAAAAAAACAAAAAAATGAGCAAATTAAATGAAAACTGATGGGAATCTAAAGTAGCGAGCGTACTTGGGATTCAGCAGCAAGCTTTATATACTGTAACTGTACTGTGTATATTATTAGATTCATAAATAAATAAATAAATATATAAATAGAGTACGGAAAGAAGAAAAATCTAAAGCAAGAACTTCACTGCCCAGTGCGGACCCCACACATTATATACGTACATAGCAAGTGGCAGGCACGCGCCTACTAGAAGCGAAATATCGCGATACGAGAGAATATTATTATAATTTTATAATTTAGACTCGAGGTTAGATAAAAATTAAAAGAGAGGAAAGGAAAGGGACAGAAAGGACCCGTGTGTAACCCAACCCGAATATTCAACTGGATTTGAGTTCCACATTTCACGTCCGCGATTTCCTCTCAACCCACGCAACGATAAGTAGAGTTACGTATCACTGATAAGTGATAAGCCAAATGAGTTATAATATGATAGGTGAGTGGTGGAAAGGGATGAGACTAGTCTCTTCTGCCAAACGCATCGAAGATAGCGAGACCAAGTCTTTTTCCCCACCTTAACAAATAACAATTCTCTCTCTCTCTCTCTCTCTATATATATATATATATATTTATTTATATCTATATAATACAAATATATAAATATACCCCCTTATCTATCTATAATCTATATCTATAAATTTGTGTTTATTATTACAACACAAGTATTTATTTAGTTAGTAGTCTTTCCATTTTATTTTGTTGCGTCGCAGCCTTTTTTCTATTTTTGCTGGTGTGTGTTTAGTATATATAAGAGAAACCCTAGATAGATAGATAGAGAAGAAAAAATTGGTTTTGGATCTGTTGTTATTTTGTGATTTCCGATGTCGTCTCTCAGCAGAGAATTGGTTTTTCTCATACTTCAGTTCCTTGATGAGGAGAAATTTAAGGATTCTGTTCACAGGTCTGTTGTTAATTTGTTATGTGTTTTTTTTTTTTTTATTTGTGATTCTGAGGTTTTACCGTGTTTGTTACAGTGTATGTGTGTGTGTGAGAAAGGTGAAATGGTTTAATTTTGGTTTTATTTGTTGTGAGTTTTAAATTGTTTATGTGTTTTTGAGACTTTTTTTTCGCAGGTTTATGTGTTTAATTTTAGATGTTTGTTGGTGGGGCCCCTCGTGTGAGAAAATGAAATTAAGGATTGGTTAATTCTTCTTGTGTATTATTAATCTATTCTGTTAGAACAGGGGATATGTGGTGATGAACTTTGATTTAGGAATTATGATGATGTAGGAAAATGATGGAAATTTAGTTTCTATTTTAGTGATGAGTGAAGAGTGTAGTGGCAAATGTTTGTGAGGGGTTTCAGCTACTTCTGCTTGGATCAAAATGAATACTTTTTTGTGATCGAGAATGATTGACTTATGATTACTTTTTCTTCTTCTGCAGGCTTGAGCAGGAATCAGGTTTCTTCTTTAACATGAAGCACTTTGAGGAGAAAGTTCACGCCGGTGAATGGGATGAAGTTGAGAAGTACTTATCAGGTTTTACCAAAGTCGATGACAACAGATACTCCATGAAGATATTCTTTGAGATAAGAAAGCAGAAGTATCTTGAAGCTCTTGATGGGTGGGTGTGTTGGAAACTTGTATTTTTTGTTCACATTTCCGGAATACATTTCTTGTTATGTAGTTCGGTTAAGTGGTTGAAATGTAAGCTCTGTTTTTATCTTTTTTAATTCCTTTTTTTATCTTTGCTGGTATTATCAGGCAAGACAAAGCCAAGGCCGTTGAGATTCTGGTCAACGACTTGAAAGTGTTCTCAACATTTAATGAGGATTTGTACAAAGAAATTACTCAGCTATTAACGCTTGGCAATTTCAGGTAGTGTGTATTACTATTTTGGCTTGAAAGCTGGATGTATTACTATTAATCAACTTGTTGTGTGTCATATTCTTACGTCACTTTCAAATAACGTCTTCATGTTGTAGTGTTGGATTATGAGTACCTTGCACTAGCTATATCTGCAGCTTGGATTTGGGATGTGATTCCAAGCTTAACGTTTTGTGGCAGACATAGATTTTGCATATAATTGTTTGGATTTTGGGCATAATCTGACTTTTAAAGATTTTATGGATTTGCAATCTGATTCATGAATTTTCGTTATCCGTGCTTAGAGTAGTGGTTAAATATAGAAATCATTTTTCTACTCTTTGAACCCTGCTCGCTAAACGATCGACAGGAAATCCTACAAATTTAATACATACGGATATTTAATGGGAAGACCCCATTTCCTGAAATCTTTAATTTTTTACGTGACAAACATGTATCTGGAACTTTGAAGGACCGTTGAGATAGATGCTGACAACTTTGCATGGCTTGAAAGAATATGATATCTGGTTTTATTTTATTCACGATTAACGTGAAAAGTTATCAGTTGGTAGTTGGTGAGTATTAAAAGTGTCTGGCTGGTATTTTGTGATTTCTTTCGTAAAAAATCTGAATCAGTATTTATTTATTTATATCATGGATGACACTAGGGAGTGGTTGGCGAGTAGGTATGGTTGTTGCGAGTGCCTTACTGATTGCATCTGGATTTATTTCAGTCGCGCTTCATGACATTCTGATATAGTATTACATTTAACTGCATTCGTGCGTACCCTGAAACTGCCTATTTAGTGAATTTGCAAATGTAATTTCCTTGAAGGTTCATTTGCGTGGCAACTGTAGTGAAATTTAATTTGTTTGAGCTTATTCGTGTTTGTTGATGGCAGGGAAAACGAGCAGCTTTCCAAATATGGGGACACTAAGACTGCTCGTAGCATAATGTTGATAGAACTCAAAAAGCTAATTGAAGCTAATCCTCTTTTCCGTGAAAAGCTTGTCTTTCCTACTTTGAAGTCGTCTAGATTGAGAACTCTTATAAATCAGAGGTATGACTGGCTCTATGGTTTTACAGGAATATGGATCTACTTTATAGTTCTCTCCCGTCTTGCTTTAGATTTTCCATCTTTCTACTTTGCACGATTCGTCATGAGTTCATGATGGTATCGTAGTAGCAATACTTTTCCTTCTCCTGTCGCCCAACATAAATGCATCACTCTTGAATTTCTCATTGCAGTCTGAATTGGCAGCACCAGCTTTGTAAGAATCCGAGGCCAAACCCTGACATCAAGACCTTATTCACTGACCATACATGCAATCCTCCAAATGGAGCTCTTACACCTGCTCCTGCAAATCTTCCCTCTGCTGCAGTTGCAAAACCTGCTGTGTACACCTCACTCGGAGCACATGGGGTATAATAATGTTTTAGGTTTTACTGACATTCCTTTCATGTGGTTTTGTTATATTCACTTCAGCCTCCCATCAACATTCAGTTTATCTATTATAAGCTGCTATTCACTTTTATCTTCATGTTTCTTACTGGCAGCCCTTCCCGCCTACCGCGGCAGCTGCCAATGCTAATGCTTTGGCTGGTTGGATGGCAAATGCTGCTGCATCCTCATCTGTTCAAGCAGCCGTTGTTACAGCATCATCATTACCTGTCCCACCCAATCAAGGTGATAGCTCTATCTTTAAAATGAGACTCATATTCGAGATTTTTTTGGAGCTGATAAACGAGAAGGGTGTTACTTTTTATCCTTTATTATATAATCTTTTAAGATGCTTGGTGCTATAGAAAAATGGTTTATCTGCTGTGTTCATTCAGTCAGTGTTGTTTCTTTTGATAGTTACAATCTTGAAGCGCCCCATCACTCCTCCTGCTGCTACTCTAGGAATGGTTGAGTATCAGAACACCGATCATGAACAGTTGATGAAACGCTTGCGTCCTGCGCAGTCAGTTGAGGAGGTAATATTGATGCTATTTGAATGATGGCTAATTTGAGGAAAATAAGCCATTTGCAATTAGACTGACCTGTTTTTTGTAATGTAAAGGTTACATATCCTACGGTTCGACAACAGCCATCATGGTCCCCAGATGACTTGCCGAGATCTGTAGCTTTAACGTTGCATCAAGGATCACCTGTAACTAGCATGGACTTTCACCCTTCACACCATACTCTACTTCTTGGTACTACAATGTGAATCTGTTATGTTCTAATTTTGAGAACCAGTCTCCTTGGCCCTGCTTTAACTTGAGCTAACCTGTTCCATTATCATTGTTTCCCTGATTTAACTTGGAGTCACTCATTAACAGTGGGCTGCAATAATGGTGAAATAACACTCTGGGAAGCTGGAATAAGGGAGAAGTTAAGCTCAAAGCCGTTCAAGATTTGGGATATGCAAGCTTGTACATTAACATTCCAGGTCCTGTCTTCTTCTCTTCTATCGTCGTTCATGCATTGATGTAATGTGAAAGCTTTTGTTTCCATGTAGTTAAATTATTTCACTTTATAAAGCTGTTTACAGTTCCTACGCCATGGAACTAATGCCAGCATTTCTGTTAATTTTTTGTTGTGTTGTTACTGCTTTCTCACATTCTGAGCTCTTGACAGGCTTCTGCTGCCAAAGATGCACCATTTTCTGTAACCCGAGTCACATGGAGCGCAGATGGGAGTTTTTGTGGTACAAATCTTGTGGGATACCTCTACGGAGATGGTCTAGTGATTTTCCTACACTATTGATTTTGTGCTGTTTGGTCTTGTAGGAGCTGCTTTTTCCAAGCATTTAATCCATCTGTACGCCTATGCTGGACCAAATGATCTACGCCAACACCTGGAGGTATGGCGTATTGTTGTGTTTGTTCTATACTGAAAATATTTTGAGGTTCCAAATTATTACTCTGTTCTTGCAGATTGATGCTCATGCTGGAGGAGTGAATGACATTGCCTTTGCGCATCCAAACAAGCAGCTCTGTATTATAACATGTGGTGATGACAAGTTGATAAAGGTAAGTTACCACAAACTATTTTCTGAAAATAATAAGTTTGATTGCTGTCTGAAAAAACTGAAAAAGAGATGCTAAACAGGTGTGGGATCTGACTGGAAGAAAACTCTTCAACTTTGAAGGTCATGAAGCACCTGTTTATTCTATATGCCCACATCAGAAAGAGAATATTCAGGTATCCCATGAAATGCGTGAAGCACGTTATATCACAAAAAAAATATCAGTGTAATATCTGCAAGTTAAAGCCAGGAACAATGTACTGACTATCGCAAACCCTTCACAGGATTGTGCTATAAGTTGTTAAAAATTGAATATCTGGTCATTGTTTAGTTTGAAGTACTTGAAAGCTGGTTCATGTTGTATTTTCCTTTTCTTCTCACGGTTTGACTTGGTATGTGGTGAAGTATTCCTCTGTCATATTTTCAAAGGGATGTGACTTTTTAAGGAAAAAAATATATGCTCATCTTTCTGTAATCTTTTTCTCTTAAGATTATTAAGCTCGCTGGATGCATCTAGGTTTTGCTTGGAGTGCTTTGAATTGAAACGATATGTTTGAAAGATTTCATTGATTCATGTGCAACAACGGAAGATGTCTTTGAATTGATTTTGAATACGAAGCAAATTGTGTAATTCATAGATGTGGTGATGGTATGTAACAAACAGTTTGTTGGAGTTTGGTGGATGCTGGAAAAACAAGAAAGTGTTTGGATTAGTTTAGATGTATGTGGTTCTACTCGTTCTATTGACAAGGCTTTGGTGTGTTATTATGCTGTCTCCATCTCAAAAACTTTTCTTGAACTCCATGAATTACTTCTATATTTGTCGAATACTCAGATTGACTTTGTTTAGTGCGAAAATATGACTGCCAATGTGTTTGCAGTTTATCTTCTCCACAGCTGTTGATGGAAAAATCAAGGCTTGGCTTTATGACAGCGTGGGATCTAGAGTTGATTATGATGCTCCAGGGCATTGGTGTACAACTATGCTGTATAGTGCTGATGGTAGCAGGTGGCCACATTTTCTTTTTGTTTGCTCAATTCTTCTCAGTCTGGTTATGCTAGCTTCACAAGTTTTTCCTTTTATGTTGTTTCCCAAGAAAGTTCGAGTCAATTGTCCTTTTCTATCTGTACATTAGCTGAGAGTTATGCTTCTTCTTTCTTCCTCTTCAGGTTGTTCTCATGTGGAACAGGCAAAGATGGGGATTCATTTCTGGTGGAATGGAATGAAAGTGAAGGCGCTATAAAGAGAACTTATAATGGGTTTAGAAAGAAGTCAGCAGGTGTTGTGCAATTTGACACAACTCGAAATCACTTTCTAGCTGTAGGTGAAGATAACCAAATAAAGTTTTGGGACATGGATAATGTTAACCTACTAATGAGTATCGATGCTGAAGGGGGTCTCTCGGTGAGTTGTAATATTTATTGTCAACTAAAGTTTATATTGTGTTACCCCACCATCATAATAACTATTTCGTAGTATTGAAACAAGAACTTCCCTCTGAACTATATACGAATGCAGAGTCTCCCACGCGTGAGATTTAATAAAGAAGGAAATCTACTTGCTGTATCCACTGCGGAAAATGGAATTAAGATATTAGCAAATGCTACCGGCATGCGAACCTTAAGAACAGTTGAAGCTCCGCCTTTTGAAGCATTAAGATCTCCTATGGAAGTGGTAGCTGTTAAGGTGGTTTATCTTTTCCCAGTAATCTTATTTGATTTGTGAAATAACCTTCTCATTGCATGACATTTTATCCTGTTGTTTTGACAGGTTTCTGGATCCTCTGTTGCTAATGTTGCCCCTGTAAACTGTAAAGTAGAAAGAAGCTCTCCCGTTAGACCATCTCCCATCCTTGTATGTTAGACTTTCATCTCTTAGGTTATTCAAGTTCGTTATAACTGTAATTTCTTGATCGGTGCCAAGGCCTTGTTTTGGTTACTTCGAATTTTCATTTGTGATACTTTTGAGCTTTGACCCATTATTTCTTGTTTAGTTGATTACATGAATCAAGTCAACAATATAGTACTACACTGCAGCACATAGTAGTTGCTTTCTGATTGAGACCTTCAACTTTTGGACTTCTGTTTCAGAACGGTGTAGATTCTGCAGCTAGAAGCATAGACAAGCCAAGAACATTGGATGATGGCAATGATAAAATTAAACCGTGGCAGTTGACTGAAATTGTTGATCCTGTTCAATGCCGCATGGTAACCATGCCAGATAGCACTGATGCTACTAACAAGGTATGTGAACTACTCTATGCTAATTTTTCTTGCGCAATTTATGCGGCGTATATGATGCTCGAGCCTTTAAAATCTAGGTTGCTCGTCTTCTTTATACAAATAACGGAGTGGGTGTACTGGCACTCGGATCCAATGGTATCCAGAGATTGTGGAAGTGGGCCCGCAATGAGCAAAACCCAAGTGGAAGGGTAATATAGTGGATTAGTATATAAGAAATTAGTTTGTTTCCTTACTGATCCTTGTCTGTTATGTATATTGACACCTGAAATATTTTGTAATGTAAAGGCCTCCGCCAATGTCACTCCACAACACTGGCAACCCAACAGTGGTCTTCTTATGACAAATGACACCTCGGGTGTCAACCTTGAGGAAGCAGTTCCATGCATTGCTTTGTCAAAGAATGACTCATATGTAATGTCAGCTGCTGGTGGAAAGGTTTCACTGTTCAATATGATGACATTTAAGGTAAGTTGTATTTTCCACTATTTGTATTGTGGATAGGGTCTCTAGATGTGTGGTGTATAGAGTTTTTTATATTTTGTCAGGTAATGACAACATTTATGCCACCACCACCTGCATCGACTTTCTTGGCATTCCACCCACAAGATAACAACATTATAGCAATAGGGATGGAAGATTCAACCATCCACATCTATAATGTTAGGGTTGATGAGGTAATATTTTAGCTTTTCTCTATGACGTTAAGAGTCTTGTAAAGACGCAATAGTGCCATAGTTGAGTAAATTCGATATTGTGCTTGATAGGTGAAATCGAAACTGAAGGGCCACCAGAAACGCATTACTGGTTTAGCCTTTTCCACCAACCTCAACATACTGGTGTCATCTGGTGCTGATGCTCAAGTAAGCTTTCCCTTCTGTCATCTCGCACTTGTGGTGGTTTCGTCTTCCTTAAAAATGTTGTTTTCCGCGGAGTTGATGTGCAAACATGGTAAATGATTCATGTGATGGTGGAAATTGACGTTTCTTATTCAACTTTTGCCTTTATTTGCAGCTCTGCATCTGGAGCATTGACACGTGGGAGAAGAGAAAGTCGGTTGCCATACAGCTTCCTGCTGGTAAAGCGCCAAATGGTGACACTCGAGTGCAGTTCCACTCGGACCAACTTCGCTTGCTTGTAGTCCACGAGACTCAGTTGGCACTATATGATGCCTCTAAGATGGAACGCATACGCCAGGTATAGCTTACCTCGCCAGTTATTACATCCATTCCAACCACGTGAATCATTTCTTTTAAACTGGTTTCTTCTATTGTAGTGGGTCCCACAAGACGCCCTCTCCGCGCCCATATCTTGTGCAGCTTACTCCTGCAATAGTCAATTAGTTTTTGCTTCATTTTGTGATGGTAACGTGGGGGTCTATGATGCTGATACCCTAAAGTTAAGATGTCGTATCGCACCATCTGCATATTTATCGCCAGGAACATTAAATGGGTAAGAATCTCACCGTGGCTTTAGTCTTTGCTAACATCATTTTCTTGATGTCTATCTCTCTTTGATTATATATTTGGGTGAGTGGCATGGCTTACAAATCCCCAACATATATACATTTTCTTCTTCTGTGTTGTTCGACTTTATGTTATCCTTATAGTGACACAGATTATGTTGACGATGTTTTTTATTTAATGTCAAACCAGAAGCCAAGCTGTATATCCAGTAGTTGTGGCTTCGCATCCGCAGGATCCTAACCAATTTGCTGTTGGATTGTCGGATGGAACTGTAAAAGTTGTGGAACCGTCGGAATCTGAGAGTAAGTGGGGAGTCTCTCCTCCAGCCGACAATGCAGGAGTAGTATTAAACGGTAGAACTGGATCGTCTTCTACTCCTAGTAATCATGCAGCAGCCGATCAGGCCCAGAGATGAGTTGGTTCAATGTGTTTCTCTTACATTATAAATCATCTTGTGTATGTCATAAAAGCTTATGTTGTAGGTTTGGCTCAGTCAGTGTTAGTGTCCTTTATTTAGTCATGCAAGAACGTAAATGCCCAAGAGATACATATATTCATACTGTATGCGCACATGCAACTGTTGTTTTTACCTTGTGGATCTTCAGGATTCCAATATTAATTTATGTACATTGATTCGTTACCTTTTTACAAATTTGTTTTTGTGTTCTCTTGTAGTTGTAGCTTTGGTCTGTTTTTACTTTTTAGGTAGTCAAACCGACTTGAGAAATGTCTTCTCTTCTGTAGATAATTCTTGATGATCAATAGGTATGTCAGAGCTTTCTTTTGTTAGGCACTGTTTGGTTGAATTTTCTTGTTTTTAAGTTTGATAATGACACGGCAGACTAGAGAAGTGAATTGGTTGTATTTTGCCATTTTGGGATAGGTGCTTCCCACCGTTTTAACGTAAATTCAGTTAACTTATGGTTGGTGAGTTGGCTTTTACTAATAATATATTGGGGGCAAAAAGCTTTCAGTCCAAAATAATCAAGGTTTAACTGTCCGATTGCCTTTTTATTAAGTAAGTCGAATGTGTGGGGTAGTCTTTATTCCGAAAATTTCAGTAGCTCAACAATTTGTCATGATAATTCTCGCATATGTTTTTGCTCTAATTTAGAAAACAGAAGGTTACATTGAGGTAAAATGTTGTTTTCCACAAAATCCTGCTTAGTTGCATTTCTTACTATAAATGAAAGTGGTCCATTAGCCCAGCCATCTAAATCGCAATTGTTTTGTACGGCAAGAGTCAAATTTGAACATAATTATTTTGAAAGAAGCCGTCATTTGCAGTTAAAACTTACAACTCGTAATTTTACTGCAAAAATAACTAAGAGGGAAATAAACAAATGATCTGGTTACTAGTAATTGATGTGGTACTAGTTCATATACATTGGGCCATCAATCACTGAACCAAAAAAAAAAGTAAGTTTGCGGAATTTATGGTACTGATTTTGCCTCTTTCTAAGTATCTATAAAATAAATTATCTTTCCATCGCAGCGGCCTTCTCTTCCTTATCGGAGTTATTTGAGTAGTCCGCGACATACGCAGGCGCTCTGGAAGAACTGAGAGCAAATGGATCTCGCCTCTGACGTGGCGACCTAGGAACCATATATCGTGCTCCCGTCCTACGTGTCGTCCCCATGAACGCCGCAACTGAAATCTCTGGAGGTGTAACGCATGGCGTCTGAATCTGCTGCTCTCTTGCAAGTCCTAAATGACGGCCCACGAGTAATCTGGCTGCCTCTTGAACTGAATGTCGCACGCCTCTGGATCTGCGCCACCTGGTAGGCCCTTCTCCTTCCCCTTCCCCTTCTTAACTAGCCCAGTGCGGCATCGAACTCGGGCAACTTAGCTGGTGGCGGATATCTCCTCCTCAAGAGCTCAATGTACTTCTTCTGCATTAATGTTTGAAAGAACCAATATTTAGATTAGAATAAAAAATTTAATTGAATTCGTGAAAAAAAAGGAGTATGTATTTGAAATGACTTACGTAAATAAGTCTAGCCACCTCATCTACCCACTCGCGCCTTGGTGGATGTCCTGAAGTACCGCACGTCACCTTCACCCTCTTCGTATGACATGACTTGTACGCCTCATGTGTTGAATAAGATACTCGCAGGTAGGGTTTTCCCTAGCCTACACATTTTGACGTTAAACTTAATTACACATAGATTAAGATTAATTAATTATGCCCTTATTGCTAATTTTAATAAAGCATACCACCCGGCGTTTGATCTCCTCTAGGTGGATGGATCCACCAAAGAAAGTGGTAGGTGCCTTCTTCATAACCGTTTGGGTCCACACCTCCTCCCCTATTGATATGCGTCCTCCGCGAAACCTTGTGATGCTCTTACGATGCCGCCTCCAACGTATCGTTCATCCAAGTCCTCGGATGCCCAATATACTTCATATCATCCTTCCTCTCCATTGTTTCTTCGTGTTGTGAATCAAATCCTTATAACAGTTCGTCGTCTTCTTTTCGTATGCTCTATGTACATCGTATTTATCTAACTCTCGGACCCCATATATAGTCTACAAGTAATAAAGTTTTTAAGATTATGCATATTATGTCTTCTGATTTATTAATACACTAAATTAAATAATATATTTATATAATAATTGCTCTCCGTAAATTCAATTCACAAATCCTATCGCACCGTCTCAGGCATCACCAAGTAGGAGGGCCAAAACGTATCCATAAACTGTGTAATCAATTCCGTGATTGTCGTTGCAACCTCACCACTAGAAGGGGACGTAAACATGCCCCGATCTGACAATCTAATCACCTGCCTCTAAGCCTGGTCAATGGGTGCCGCCATACCTCTGGAAGGTCTCCTACTTGGACGCTGCTGCGTGCTTGTATATACTCCCGATACTAGAGTCTCGGTCAGCCTCTCGACGGTGGTCTCTGCACTCTAGTGGACTCTGTTGATGATGGTGCTCTAGCCCTAGATCCAGACGATGTACGAGCCGTCTAGTGCGACTATGTTGCAGCGGGCGGATCAACGCCATCAAAAGAAAGGCAGCGCAGTAATGTAAAAATCCGCGATGTAGATCCCTCTCGCGACTCACGAGCCCGTGCCTGGATAAGTGGCTCGGCTTGAACACAAGGCTGGGAAGTGCCATCGGACTCGAGAGCGTCGGGGCGCAAGGCACCGCGCCCCTCCTGGGTAATACATACTCGAGGTCCAAGACTACCTCGATGCCCACCCGTAGGGGTGGCACTGTCAGTCGAACATGGCCGACCACTGCCAGTCGAAGGTGACAGACCATTGCCAGTCGATGATTGTCTGACATGACGAATAAATACTACGAAACTAGGAAAAAAATATCTAAGTTAGATGATTGAGAGAGATTCCCTAAAATTCAATCGTTACTAAGTTATAAAAATTCTCTAAAGGCATTATTTCTAAGTTATAGAAATTCCCTGAAGGCAATATTTCTAAGTTATAGAAATTTCCTAAAGGCGACGTCTTTTCTAATTTTAAAAGATTTCTAAAGATCATTTGTTCTAAGTTATGTAAATAATAAATATCACATATAAGAACTAAACAAACAATTCTAAACAAAATAAACTAATTAAATTAACAATTTAACATTTAAAATAACACATGCCGACTTTAAACTAACAACTTAACATTTAAAATAACACATGTCAACTTTAAACTAACAATTTAACATTAAATAAGCTAAACTAATAATAATTCATTAAATAAACTAAACTAATAATTTCACATGCATTTAAACTAACAATTAACATTATATAAGCTCAACTAACTATTTAACATATATAAATATTATGAAAACATTAAATATATGACATAAATCGAAAAAATGCGAAAAAACTTATAAATATCCAAAGTCGTAACTGCCGGGCGGTTGCGAAGGAGCGGGGCGGTCGCGCCGGGGGTGGGGGGTGGGGGAGAAAATGGGATGAGAGAAGAGGGGGACATTTATAGGGAATACCCCAAACGCCGCCCCAAATTAGGGCGACACACCCTAATATGGGCTCCGCCGCCACCACTTGGCAGTCGCAGCACATAATCTGTGAATGCCAGACGGTCGCGGATACCTCTCTTAGGCAAGGATTTTTCCGCCAGAAGTATCTGCGACTGCATGCCCCCCGATCGCTAGGCGGTGGCAAAGACTTGGCGACTGCCGGACGGCTGCAAGGGGGCAGTTACCGACACCCCCTCTTTCTTGTAACGTTCAGATATGTTGCATATAGAATTCTAATCGATAAAAAGCAATGGTGAGCCAAAAGAAGTGATCTCTATATATAAGTTTATTTAATCAAACTTTTAGATATTGAACGTATATTAACTTAGAGTAAGTGAAAATTGGGACTCGCACTCAATTAGTTTCTTAGAAACTCCAAATTATTATAGGTTTACAAAAATTTCCAAACCAAGAGTACTTAAATCCTATTAAACATGTAAATCTATACTGTGTTTAGTAATATGTTCCCTAATGTTTAAGATTACAAATTTCTCCTTCAACTTTTGTGCGAACTCTCCCCCTGAATCGTTAATCCGTTCACTATATGTTTGTATTTTGTTCCTTAGACTTGCTCTTAGGGGAAGTTTGTGCATTTTCGATAGCTTAGAGTATTGTTTCACTTTTTCAAACGTGTACATTGCGAAACATACTACACGTTGAGGGACGAATTTACTAGTTGCATACATATATGGAGAAAGAGAAAGAATGGTGCGTGACTTAAATTTGACTAGAACTCGTGTAACAATCTTGTCATTTTCAATTTGAGTCATTCAAACTGCAATAATATTGTCTTAAATACATAGCATAATTATAGGATTGTGCCAATCTCTATTAAGTTTTGAAGGGTATGAACTTCCTCTTTCACGCGTGTACGTTAGTCTGTCATATCTCCAGACAAAAAGGTCATATACTGATATACTCATATCTAAGAAAACGTAGCATTCTATTATAGACGTGCATGAGCTTTAATTTACATTTGAGGCTCATTTTTTTGCTTCACCTTCTGCCGATTCTGGTTTCCAATTCAATGCGTCCTTTTCATCAATTGTTACTACCAACTTTCTATTCAAGTCATCAACCTCCAAGAGTGCCATTTCACGTTTTTTTCCGTACGTGTTAAGTCAGGATAAAGGAGGAGGGTTGTGGTAGGCTTGTGACAACCAACGTAAAAATCCCGTCACATCCTATGATATGAACCTTACTATGAATTTAGTTAAGCCGTTCCCTACTCAGCAACGCGCTACATCGAACCCCGAGTGTAGTAATAAATGGGCAAGGGTTGCTATGTTGTCGCCCCGAAGCGACGCGCCACATCGACGTCTGGGTGTGGTGTCAAATGAGCAAAGGTTCCCTCACCTTCCAGGACGGGTGATGGTAAAGAAGTTAGTCCAAGAACGACGAGTTCGCCTTGCATCGTGGAATGTGGGGTCACTCACAGGAAGATTGGTCGAGTTAGTTGAGGCAATATCGAGAAGGAGGATCAACATTTTGTGCATGCAAGAGACCAAGTGGGTTAGTGAGAAGGCCAAAGTAGTAGACCCTTGGGGTTGTAAGCTTTGATATACCGAGACAGAGAATAATCGAAATGGTGTTGGGATCATCATAGATAAACTTTGGCTCGAGGACGTGGTTGAGGTAAGAAGGAAGGGCGACAGGATCTTACTAGTAAAGTTAGTCATAGGCGAGGATATCTTGAATGTCATTAGTGCCTATGCACGACATATAGGACTAGACGAAGCTGTGAAACGTAAGTTTTGGGAAGATTTGGACAAGATGGTACAAAGGATCCCTAGTAGCGAGAAAGTCTTCATTGGAGGTGATTTTAATGGTCATGTAGGATCTAGCCGTGATGGGTTCGAGGACATCCACGACGGGTATAGCTTTGGGGATCGAAATGAGTTGGGCAATGCTATCTTAGACTTCGCCCTCTCCTATGATTTGCTTGTAGCAAATACATTTAAGAAGAGAGAATATCATTTGGTCACTTATAGGAGTGGGTCAAATAAGAGTTAGATAGATTTCTTCTTAGCTAGGAGGGCAGATAGAAGTCGTTGCTCAGATTCCAAGGTCATCCCCGGAGAAAGTGTGGTTACGCAACATAGGCTTTTGGTGTTAGATATTAGACTGCGGCAAGGATTGAAGAGGAGTAGGCGCCAGGTGGAACCTAGAATTAAGTGGTGGCGGCTTAAGGAGTCTACCCAAAAGGCCTTCGTGGAGCAAGTGGTTCAAGAGGTAGATTGGAAGACTGACGATGATGCAGATGCAACTTGGACCAAAATGGCATGTTGTATCAAGAAGGTAGCTAAAGACCTCTTAGGTGAATACCGAGGTAGTAGCCTGACAGGTAAAGACACGTCATGGTGGAATGAAGAAGTGAAGGCGGCAATCAAGGACAAACAGGATTGCTATAGGGATTTGAAGAAGAACTATGATGGAGAAAACTTTGAAAAGTATAAGCTAGCCAGAAAAGAAGCAAAGAAAGTTGTTCGACTAGTGCGAGAGGTTGTGTACAAGAAAATTTATGAGAAGAGGGATATCAAGGAGGTCGAGAAGGATATATACGAAATTGCTCGCATTAGAGCGAGGAAGACTAGAGACCTAGGTGCAGTGAAATGCATCAAAGATGAAGGTTAGTCTGTCTTGGAGCGTGAGGATCATCTCAAAGCACGGTGGAGGGAGTACTTCGAGGGTCTGTTCAATGGAGGCCCCACCCAAGAAATGGGTGACATCTCACAGTCCCTTCAGGATCTGAACCGCAATTTTATGCGTCATATTAGAAGGTCAGAAGTCAAAGATGCTTTGAAGAGGATGAAGACTCGAAAAGATGTTGGCCCAGATGGTATCCCTGTCGAGGCTTGGAGAAGCATGGGAGAGATAGGGGTGACCTGGTTGACGGACCTCTTTAACAAAATATGACAAACAAATAAAATACAAGAAGAGTGGAGGAAGAGTACGCTAATACCTGTATATAAGAATAAGTGCGATGTCCAAAACTGTTCTAACTATCGTGGGATAAACCTTATGTCTCATACCATGAAGCTATGTGAGAGGGTGATCGAACGCCGATTGAGACAAATTATTCCCATATCTGAGAACCAATTTGGATTTATGCCCGGAAGGTCGACCATAGAGGCCATCCATTTGATTCGTCAGCTCATTGAACGCTTTCGAGAAAAGAGTAAAGATTTGCATATGGTCTTTATCGACTTAGAAAAGGCATATGACAAAGTACCTCGAGAGGTATTATGGTGGACCTTGGTGAAGAAGAGGGTACCCATTAAATATATCAACATCATAAAAGATATGTATGAGAATGTGGTGACAAGTGTCCGAACTTGTGGTAGTTTAACAGACGTCTTCCCAATTACAATTGACTTACATTAGGGGTCAGCTTTGAGCCCATTTTTGTTTGCCATTGTAATTGATGAAATCACCAGAACCATCCAAGACCTAGTCCCATGGTGTATGTTATTTGCAGACGATATTGTCCTCATCGATGAGATAAGAATGGAAGTTAACGCTAAATTAGAACGATGTAGACAAACATTAGAAGCACGAGGATTTTGACTAAGTCAAACAAAAATAGAGTACCTCCAATGCAAGTTTAGCAAACAACGAAGAAACAGCGATGACACGGTTCCGTTGGATGGCCAAGAGATACCGAGAAGTATGCATTTTTGGTATTTAGGCTCCATACTACAGATGAATGGAGAGTTAGACGGAGATGTCAACCACCGCATCCAAGCTGGATGAACAAAGTTGAAGAGTTCAACAGGGATCCTGTGCGATCGTAACTTTCCTTTAAAGCTTAAAGGAAAGTTCTATCGTACAACTATTAGACCTGCTTTGCTTTATGGCTCCGAGTGCTGGGATATTAAGCAAAGTCATGCACAGAAAATGAACATTACAGAGATGCGCATGCTTCGGTGGATGTGCGATAACACCAGGAGAGATAAGGTGCGCAATGAAGATATTCGGCTCAAATTAGGCGTGGCGGCCATTGACGAAAAAATGCGAGAAAACCGTTTAAGATGGTTTGAGCATGTTAAACATAGACCCATAGATGCACCGGTATGACGAGTTGAAGATTTTGACTTAGGACAGACGACTAGAGCTCGTGGGAGACCGAAAAAGACGTGGATGGAGGTCATACGGAACGACATGAAGCTAAAAGATCTAAATGAAGACATGCTCGTCAACAAAAACCTATTGAGACAGAAGATTCATGTTCACGACTCGACGTGATTCATTCATGGTTCATATAGCCTACTCCAATTTAATTGGGATTACATGCTTTGTTGTTGTTGTTGTTGTTGTTGTTGTCAACTTTACGTTTCTTTTTACCTTTTTTCTTTGAAGAATCGTCTGAGCTGGAGAAGGAACTCTCGTGCCCGTGTTTGTCGTGTGCTTTCTTTTTCAACTCTCCGTCTGTCAGATGATCATAACTTTCATAAAGGGACTGGTAATAAATTTATTTAGCAACGCAACCGATTCTTTCCCATCATCTGCAACATCTTTTGCACTTTGCCCTCCATTTCTGTAGTCAATCAGGCACATTTACACAAGTTAATTAAGGAAGATTGAAATAAAATCTTTGTTAGTTTACGACAATCGATTGGGGCAAAAGGATTTCGCTCACACTTGTCAAAGTATAAGTTTGTAACGCGGAAAAAAAATAAAAGATCATTTGGCAGAATATACATTCCTAACAAAAGGCAAAAAGATAGCATACTTTATTAGTACTAGTCAACTTCCCAAGTCAAGGTCAAAATGAAATTGATATGCGTTAAAAGATAAGTAGAATCAGGCATCGATCTATTATTGTTTACGGTGGGACGGTGGGTTTGTGAGGGGTTCAAATTTTGTTAAACTAACATTTACACACACATATATATATGGGTTTTTCCCCTTTATTTTTTCTCAACTTCAAGTTTTGCCCTTTTCTATAACGGGCTTATAAAATGATCTAACTTTCTTTTTTTTGATAAAAAAAACCCAACGGGCTCCGGCTTAAGCCAGCTCGAAGCCCAGTCTACGTGGCTCTCCATGTGGCGTACGAATGACGGCCACATGGCACCACGTTAATTTTTTTTGTTGACTGGACGGGGGCGTAAATTTATAGATTTACCCCCGTCGACATCAAAACCTCCCCCTCTTCTCCCTCTTCCTCTACATTGCCGCCACCACCACTACCCTCCAACCCCCACCCTCCTCCGATTCCACGTCATCAAAATCCTTGGCATTCTGCCTCATTACCCCCGCCATCACAGGAACATTAACAGGCGTTGATTGCTGCTGGAACTGCGCCGTCCTATTCGACGTAGCCGACGGCCTCCTCGAAATCGCTATTCGTACAGGAGAAGAAGGCAACGGCGCCGGAGAAATGGCAAAAAGGGACGAAACAGAGGCCTTGTGGTTGAAAACGGGTCGAGTGTCGGATTCTGATCTGGATCCGTTGAGTGCTGCGAAGATGGTGTTGCGGGTGGCGGAATTCGGAGAATCTCGGGTCGGGTTAGGGTTAGGGTTCAAAGTGCATGAGGAAGTGGAGAATATGTTGTATTCAGAGAGTTCAAATGATAGAGTCGGGGTCGGGGTCGATATCGAGCCGATGGCTTGTTGGGGTGGTGGTGGATTGGGGATTGATGGAACGTTTTCCGGAGGAGGAGGTGGTGGGTTGTTGAAAGCGTGGGGCATGGTAGTGGGAAATTCAGGAAATTGTGTGTGTGTAAAGATGTGGGTTTTAGTGTAATTGGTGTGAGTGAAGAGTTATGTTGTGTGACTGTGATGAATGAATGACTCAATAATTGGTGTGTGAGCGTGTGTGAAAAAGGTGAAGGGCTTTTTTGGAGGTGATGACAGAGAGGTGGAGAGGGCGGCGGCAAGTAGAGCGGAGGAGGGTGGGGGTTGGAGGGTGGTGGTGGTGGCAGCAATGTAGAGGAGGGAGAAGAGGGGAGGTTTTGATGTTGACGGGGGTAAGTCCGTAAATTTACGCCCCCGTCCAGTAAAAAAAATAAAATAAAAAAATTTGACGTGGCGTCACGTGACCATCATTCGTACGCCACGTGGAGAGCCACATAGATTGGGCTTTGAGCTGGCCCAAGCCGGAGCCCGTTGAGCATATTTTATTAATAAAAAAGTTAGAGAACATTTTATAAGCCCGTTACAAAAAAGGACAAAACTTGAAGTTGAGAAAAAAAAGGAAAAAAAGAAGACCTATAAATATCTCTTAAAAAATTTAATTAGGGTTTGGTCTAATGAAAGGTGTTGTAGTGTTGAGCATAAATTACTTATTTTTATGCTTTCAAAAGCATTTGTAAAATCAAACTCCACCAACCTCTGGAACTGGCTCTTCATGCCTTTTTGCTAAGAATTGAGTTAGTGGTACAAATAGCCAAACACAAAATAGAATAAAGAGGTTAGTACGTGGTACAAATAGTTAAAAGTGTTCTTATATAAGTTCATGAGCCTATACTTAAGTCTTTTTTTATAAGTAATACGACTTCATTGACGATAAGTGTAATATAATGAAATATTGTATTTAGATGGTAATTGATAATGGTTTATCATAAAAAAAAAAATCTGAAATCCATTAACTACAAAGAGCCCCTTGAATTCACAAATGGAATGGCAGCTTTTTTAACATAAAAGAAGAAAAGCTCTAAAGAGAAGCACGCCAACTGTTAGACATTCATAAATCATATATGTTCTTGTTATAAATATGGTTGATAGAATATGCCTTGTGGCCATTGTTGAAAATTATGTACAGATACTATTTATAATAATAGTAGTTATTGCAAATAATGTAAGATATTGGAAATTCTTGCCTATATAAGGAGCCATCAAGATGAAGAGAAAAACACTTATTCACAAGTAATATACTCATTATTTGCTCTTCTTTTCCTATGTTCTTTTAATATATTGTTATAATTCCCAAATAGTTTTAGTTATTCTATAACACGTTATCAGCACGATAGGGCTCGATCTGGAAGAATTTAGTTCATTCGTTAGAGAAAACATTCAACGTTAAAAGGTACAAAATTTCTATATTTACTTGTTCATCTATCTACATTATTATAGACAAGGCGGATTACCGCCAATCTATAATTTTATGATTAGATGAATATGTGTTTATAATTTTGTTGTTAAAGTTTAATATTTACGTGTTCATCTACTTACATTATTATAGACAAGGCAGACTACCGCCTATCTATATCTTTATATTTTACTGTCATCTAACTCTAACACTAAAATTAATTTTAACTTTCGTTGATGCTTGAGTTAACCCCAAGCTAGAAACGGCTACTGACAATTTATTATTGCTTATTTTATTCCATAAGCCCAATGTGGCGGAAATTATTTACGCACTTAATTCATTACAATTATTTTACTTGTTTACATTATTCCATAAGCCCATGAAAGTTTTTAAATAGTAATGTGACGAAAATTATTTACGCACTTAGTTCATTGCAATTATTTTACTTGTTTACATTATTTCTTAAGCCCATGAAAGTTTTTACATAGTAATATGACGGGAAAGATATATGTATTTACTTATTGTAATATTATTCCATATGCCTGTTAAAATATCATTAATGCGGCAGAAATTATTTTACATGTTATTACAATTAATTTTTGTTGCTAAATTATTAAAGACATTACCGTTCATAAAACATGCCAAAATAAAAAAAAAACAATTGTTTTTCTAACGTCTATAAACGGCTACTTACGGATATTTTTCCTCTATAAATTCACAAATTTCATAATACAAACTCCACACAAATCCTCACCTTATTCCTCTATCCCATGATCACAAATAATCTTCTGCGTTTGTGTCCCACCACAAAAGGGTCATCACAGTTGAAACAGAGCCCCTTCTTCCTCCTCTCATCCATTTCTTGTGGTGTAAGCCTCTTAAAGGATGGGTACTTCTCATGTTCCCCACCCAACTTAGGAGGTTTTGGGTTATGCAACCCAATTCTCTTACTTTTGAAGGGTGCATGTTGTGTCTTCTGCACACTCTTGTGTTCCTTATTAATGTCTTCTAGCATAGCTTCTTGCTTCCTTGCCATGTGTATAGCCTGGGACAAGGAATTACGCCTTAGCATTTTCACCATGATCTTAATTTCTTCTTTAAGCCCAGTGTTATAGCCCCTTAGGAAATACTCCTTAATTCCTTGTATTAAGTTTAACAAGCACACCATCCTTGTGACTGCAGTATGCAACTGAAACAAAAAGGTTTGACTGTATTAGTTAGTGCAACTCTACTCTAGAAGAATAAATGGAAGATGCTTTTTTCAATTAAACTTTTTTTCTCTTAACAGATTGCATAGATTATATGATTGCATTTAGCTGATACCTCCACAGGAAGCAGTGTGGATAACTTTGCACTTCATGTAACCATTTTCAGTCTTCCCATCAATATATTTTTACTACTATTACTCAAGAGAAGCATGTAACATTTCCATGCTCGCAACAGGAGTGCATTAATTTGAACTTGGCTAATTTAAAATATACTTGGAAAAAGAAAAAAGATTGCATAACACCAACGAAAGGAATATATACTTGGAGTAGATAATAGGATCACTAGAAATACATTAGTAAATTTCTTGTGTGGTTTTACAAAAAAATCATGCAGCTAACACAACAAAGTTTAAAGCAAAGACAAAGAACAGTACAAATTTGTCGACTCCATTCATTGGCTTCAGCTTGCATCAATACGAACAATCAAAAAGCGATCGAACCAGACCAACCAACATCATATCTGATGGAGTTGTTGAGTCCAAAGCGCATTATTCAGATTATATGCATGAGGGTGGGTTTCTAGTTTTCCCTCCATGTGTATTTGCATTTTGTGCATCTGAAAAATTCTGTCATCGGTTCGTCAGCTGACCTTGTTTGTATCTGTCTGTAATTAATTTCTCCGTGATTGCACTCAGGACACTTCACCGCTGCACAAGGAAAATCTATTAGTAAGCAAATCCAACAACGAGAAAGAAAGTAGCACATGACCAATCACGATATTTTTGGTAAACTGCCAAGGCCGGGTAGTTGGTTTAATTCTTAATCAATCTCATATGAAAAAACCCAATGTTTAGTTATATGCAACATCATTGTATGAAATCTTAAGATAATTAATTTCAATTATGGTTACATTGTATTTAGAGCACTTGAAGAACCTCAAAGTATTTGAAGAAATAGTTAGAATAGCATAATAAACCACTAAGCATGGAATTGGGTGAATGGATGGGTGAAGGCGTTGCATTGGGAGATATTCAGGTCACAACTGATCATCATTTGGCACTTCTCACCCAACTAGATTTGCATAGATAACAGTTTGCTTTAAATGACAATTAATAAAATAAAATGAGATCTTAAGGCACGAGAGATGGTAAATACTCTGGGAAGGACGGTTACAATAAAAGCTACCAATCAAGAAAGTTGAACTAAACAAATATAAGATTACTGATATAGCTAAAAGTATGACAATTGTGAAAATTCAATAAGTAAGCAAGTAAATAGACTCTCTCATCATATAACACATCATACAACATAACAGAAGAACAGAAATAAAAAGGGATTTAAGTTGAAGATAAAAACATATGAACAGCACCACAACTTAGGTACACAGAAATAAACTTCACACATGATTTCTATAGAGAGAAGAACAGAGAAAAGAAACAGACATGTAGTTATGTTGGAGTCCTTGAAATCCTCTTCAGTGAAGATGGGGTCGATTGATTTTTTAACCAAACGGAGGTGTCTCTTGATCTTAACCTGTCAAAAAGATATTCCATATTACATATTAGCAACATCAAAGGAAAATAACCTCAAACAATACATAAGATTACGAGATCTTGCCTTGCTCTCTATTTGACAAACATAAGGACACGTTGCACAGAAGAATCTGGCGGGCCGCTCTAGATGAGGTAACTCGTAACGAAGCATATTCCCACAAGTTGGGCAGAACTCCATTTGGTCTGTGTCAGAGACCGTGGATCTTTCAAAGACGGAAAACGCATTATTATTCCTCAACAGTCAAACTCGGCAGCATTTTCGTTTAAACATAATAACAAAGTTAATAGAAATCTCAAAGGAAATCACAATCACTACAAAAAAACTCTCATTTAGTGAATTCATCAAAAAAAAAAAAAAAAAACTCTCATTTAGTGGCATCGAAAAGTGTTATTAAAAGCAATAGTGATATTTTTATCTATAATGACATTTTTATGAAATGCCACTTGTAGCGGTGTAGCTAAAAGTAGAAGTGACACTGTTTCTTTAATTAGTGATACAACAAAAAATGTTACAACAAATATATATAGTGAGACAATAAAATGCCACAAAAGAAACATTATATGACATGCTGACATGCCACTAAAAACCAATTTACCAACACTTTTTATGACATAATAAGTATTTATATTGTCATAAACAAATGCCACAATTAATGCATAATTTGACGCATTAAAATCTCATAAAAAAGCAGATTATCGGCACATTAAAATGACACCAAATGAAACAATAGTTTCATTTTTAAAACGCCACTCCGTAACAACTAATGGCATTGTCGAATGCCAATGTTTTCACCAACAATGGTACTATGTAACGCCACTAGACATGCAATAAAATAATAAAAAAAGATACGGGGCAACCAAAACCAATACTGTTTTGGAAGGCCCCAAAATTAAGAAAAATTACATAATTGAACTAATATTACTTTTTATATTGGCGATTACATACTTTACAAACATCAATGAACCAAAATAAATTGAAATAATCTGAATTCTTGTACAAGAATCATATGTACAGATCATTTTACATATCAAATTGACTTAGCTATCACTATTTTGTATCCCTACATGACTGGTGACTACATCCAAATAGAACAACTTCACTCGACCTTACGATTCTACCATTATCCGCAAAGAAATTAATACAATAAAAGGAGCATATAATCTTATTTATATTTAACAAAACTGATGACTAACTATATTTCAAAATGATTTTTTTTTTTATAAAATTTACCTACCGCAAACATTAAACACTGAGATTCCATCAATGATTCTCCACCCTAAGAAATGATCAACATAGAAAAGAAAACGAATAACTTATACAAAATACAACCATATAAGAAATATTCAGACTCATTAAAGAAAATCCAATGAACTGCAAGCATGTTTCCTCTAGGTAAGTTAAACAACTTTATATAATTCAGTGGACTACAAGAATGCTACCTGCTGGCAAGTCAAACAACTTCATATAAATCAGTGAACTACAATAATGTTACCTCTTGCCTGTTGGCAAGTTGAACGACTTCATATAATTAAACCGGTGAACTACATGAATGCTACCTCCTGGCATGTTAAACAAAGTAATCTAGTATATTAAAATTTTGCAAAGGTATTAGGAACAATTAAAAGAGGTAAAAGCAAAATTCAACTAGAGTATATGATAAAGTTATGCATTTAAGCAAAATATGCTTGCACCATCAGATTCAGATCCACATATTAAAACCCATATCTGATTTTGAAGTTCCTATAAAATAGCACATCGGTGAACCTTAACTGAAAAAGAACTTCACATTTTCCTCTATAGTTTTCAACAGATTAATGATAAAACTAAAGCTAGATGCTACTAATATGTTACCATACATTCGGACTTCTAACACATAGAAAAATGGGATATTCTATCTAACCAAGATCATATAGATATATATCATAATGTATGCAATTAAACATGAAACTTTTCAAAGTCGTAAAAAAATAAAAATAGAGGGTTTTAACGCATGGTTCACAATTCAATAGAAATCTATGTTGTTCAATTTAATAATTAAAGCATAAGAAATACGAGAAATATTCAAAATTCAAAAGAACAACCGCACCATAAGTCCATAATCACCAGGGAAACATATACGAAATCATATATGAAGGATTTACTTGTCAGTACTCAGTTGGAGAATCACAGTGGAGACGCAGTGATGAGAATTGGTGAAGCCGAGACTTGGAGGTGGCGGCGTAAGAGACGCAGAGGAGCTTGAGGCGCAATGGTGAATGAGAATTTTGCAGAGAATAATTTGGGGCTTTGGGCATTCTTTTATTGGAAGTTGTAACAATGAATATCACTGTTTTTTTCTTTGTTTACTGTGACAAATTTAAAAATATTAGTTATTTTTTTAATTAATTTGTGCGTGTCATCCTTGCGCAAGCGCCATGTTAATCTTCTCTGTATCGTTCCAATTTTATCAGATGTCCCCAAAGGGACGTTATTTTTTAATCAAGGATGCCATTGACGTGACTAAGTCATAATTTTCTTACGGTGAGTGCCACCAATGTTACTATTTGGTGTTAAATTATTACCATTAATAAGTTAATTATAGGTGCCTATTTGGTGTTAACTTTGTTATGACATTCTGAAACTAATGTCATTAATTAGCATACGTTAATGTCACTAACGTATCAATAATTAGTAGCATTTTATAACAATGACATTATATAAACTTATATATGAACAAAAGGTCGGCAAACCATGTTAGTGTCCATACAACTAACAATCTCAAGAGGAGGCTTATTCCAAGATATTTCTCTCTCCTATCACCTGAATTAATCTTTGTCAAACCATCCTCAACTTTGTTGGTTTGGGCGTAAAATCCATCTAAAATTTATCGTTTTTGCAATTTTGAACTAGATCCACTCTTTGGTGAAGTAGTTCCACTTCTCCCCACGCCAACTTATAATTCGTTATCTGGTCGGTTTCAATTTTAATATCTCTTTCATTGTTCCCAAGCTAGTTCCAATTCCTTTGGGAGCCTTATAAGTTCTGCATCATCCACCATTTGCGGTGTCAGTACCATCTTAAAACCCTAGATCCATTCCCTGGCGTCTAAACGCAACACCCCCGAAGGGGCCACTATTAGTGTTTGACGTTGTGCTTCCATTCACGTTCAATTTCACACCTGTTCTCTTTATCACTCAAAGGTTTCTTCCTTTGTTCCAGGTTAGTTGTTTAATTTGGAAAATGCTACTATTTATGTTCTATGTTTTACCTTGAAAGACATTGGAATTTCCACATAATTCATATTGTTGAAACATAAATCTAGATTTAACGGTCTTCCAATATCGCAATGCTCGTCAACTTTCCATATTCTTCCTTAGCCATCCACACATGTTAGGCAATCAAGTTCAGTCAGTTTGGTTACTTAGTAATAGGCTTTTTCATATTTTGCTATGGAAAAGATACTGCTATGGGTTCATCAAATAACACCATTAGTTCTGCTAGGGTGGTTAATCAAACTACTTTACTTGTACTACTAATTAATTAATAATATTCAAAGAATCTTAAGAAACAAATCTTGGTCAAGATGAATTCAGGAGAAATTGGTCTCAGGAATTATAAAAATAATAAATATATAAATCAATCAAAACTGTGCCCCTCTGACAAAATCGAAAATCCAAATCGAAATATAGCAAAATAAAGGTAAATTCATACATAAATACGACTGAAAAGAGAAGAATGAAGAAAGATTTACTTACTTACTTACTTTTGGGTTGAGAAGAGAATTTGCAGAAGCAGAAATCTGTAATTTATTTTTTGTGTATCAGGTTATGGATAACAACAACAAATGAATCATAGTAATAATAACAGCAAAAAATAAAAAATAAAAATCCAAAATCCAAAATCAACAGAACATAGCAATCAAAATATTTGATTCAACGGAACTCACCAGACTCCGTACGTACAGTTGGAATTCAACGGAAACTTTACTGCTTTGTGATTAGGAGGAGCTGGTGGAGTGAGTAGGGGTGGGCACTGCCGGTGATACTAAGAGATTAAGTAGGACTTTCTTCTTTTGGTGATACTTCCCACTTCTACAGCAATAAAATCCATATTATTATAAATCCTACACATTTGCTAGATTTAAGTTAACATCACACATAACACCGACACGGTACTTGGATTTACTCCTCCTTCCGCGATTCGTGATTTTCTGAAGCTAGTCGAAAAAATGCCCACCCTAAGAGTGAGTGGCGCGAATCCAGGGTTTGTATATTTTCATTACCGGGTTACAATCTGATGAAGTTTCATCAAATTGGGCTAAAGATTGAGGCCAATATCCAGTTAGTTTCTACAGAATCAAGGGTAATTATTTTTCTTGTAATCATAAATGGGCTGGGCTGTTAATACTTGAAAGCCTTTTAAAAGAGTTTGCAAACATGGTACAAATCTAATTATGAAGTACAATAGAGGATAATGTTGGTTTTTTTTTTTTTTCTAAGAGAGTATAATATTGGTTGAGTATATATATATATATATATATATATATATATTTTATGACGTGGAAACCCATAGCCGCCACCGTTTGGACGCGCTTTTTTGTGTCGACGCAATAGCCTGCAAAGCCCAACAACGGGACAAACCACACTAGCAACCATGTGTAACAGATACAAACCAAAAAGAAATATAATCAAGTCGCTCCTTGTGGGATTCGAACACGAAACCAATGAGAAAAAGTTCCTCCTCGTTAACAAACAGTTCGCAGGAAGGAAGCATGGTTTAGGACACGTTGAAACATCAAATTTCAGAGTGAAAGAATTGGGTGCCCAACCCGCATGGTTTGTAAATTATTACCACCCGCATGGGTAAAAGAATTGGCAAACCGCCAAGATTGGGTATGATGTCTTTTTTCGTTGCCACCCGCTATAACCCACCCACGTACACCCCTATCCTAAACTTCGGGTTTGAAACAAAAAAAAAGAAAGAGACAGTGAGTGGCTGAGTGCGTGCGTTTGAAAGAAAGAGAAAGAAAGACTGAAAGAGAAAGAAAATAGAAAAGGAAAAAAAAGGAAAAGAAAGGAAAAAAGAAAAAAAAATGTATAATATTATATTCGGGTACCGGGTACCCGAATGGTTTAAAAAACCCTACCCGAATCCGTACCCGAATTATCCTAATCGGATAGGGTACCCAAAAATTTGGGTACGGTTCGGGTAGTGATACTCGAAATTCGGGTAATACCCGATCGAATCGGGTAGGGTACCCGAATTTCGGGTATGATTACCCACCCCTATAAGGAGTAGCCGAATCTAATTATCTCTCTGATATATTCTTTCTACAAAAAAAAAAACGATTGTATATTTCATTTATTAATATTGACCTTCATAAGAACAGAAGGTTTTATTACTTATTAAGGCAGCTCGAGTGAGATTTAGGGTTTAAAGATTATACCTGCAATCCGCATGTAAGCACATTTTTTTCCGTTATATTGTTGAACTATATTTTAGCTCAATTCTCCGTATTGATGTTTCAATTTTGGCGATTTTCATGATTGTGTAAAATTTGAATGATTTTACTTGTTAGTATGAATATATTTGATTTTATAAGGAACAATCAAGTTTCCACTCCAGTATAAATATGATGGTTTTTAATAAATGATAAATTAAAAAAAAATCTTTTTACTCTGATTTGTATTCTGATGGTAAAAGTTCCAAATTATTGTAATGATTTGAGTCTCTTAGTTTCTTAATGTGTATTCCGAAATTATCGATTTTGGTTGTTCAGTTATCCTGCATTTTGCTTTAATATGGACACCAGAGCTTGAAATACCACATTCATTCAATTATCGAGAGTTCGTTTGAGATTTATGCTTCTTTTTATTATGTTAAACGAAAAGGTGCCGAGTTAGATTGTTGTGGAATAATAGTGCGTTTTCTGTCTTTGACAGATCCGCGGTCTCTGGGCACAGACCAAATGGAGTTCTGTCCAACTTGCGGGAATATGCTTCGGTACGAGTTACCTCATCTGGAGCGGTCTGCCAGATTCTTCTGTGCAACATGTCGTTATGTTTGTCAAATAGAGAGCAAGGCAAGATCTCTTAATCTTCTAATTTGTTTGAGGTTATTTTCCTTTGATGTTGCTAATATGTAGTATGGAATATCTTTATGACAGGTTAAGATCAAGAGACACCTCCGTTTGGTTAAGAAATCAATTGACCCCATCTTTACTGAAGAGGATTTGAAGGACTCCAACATAACTACATGTTTGTTTCTTTTTTCTGTCCTTTCTCTATTAAAATCATGAATCGTTCCGTGAAGTTTGTATCTTGTGTACCTCAGTCCTGGTGCTGTTAATATGCTTTTATGTTCAACACAAAAAGGAAATATCTTTACTACTCTTTCTGTTCATCGAGAATGATCTTATATTTTATTGTAGGTGTGCTTAAAGACTTAAAGAATAAGATCATTCTCGATGAACAGAAAGAGTAGTAAATATATTTCCTACATCTATAAATATGTAACATACTGTAGAAATACGATTATCAGACATATTTGTTCCAATCGTGTTTTCCAAGCGATAATGACACGTTTTTTATCTGATTCCAAGTATCTGGCATCTTCATTTCAGTTTCAGAATAATAAAATTGATGTAGGATCCATGAGGGCACTCAAGAAAAATCATGACAACTGGAAGTTACCTCTTTCTAGTAATTGATTTTAAGTACAAAATTAGTACTTCTCGTAAGTTTTTTGGTCATTTTTTTACTTATTCCTCTTGTGTGGGCTCAAAGCTTTTAGCTTTAGGTTTTTCCTCTTCCTTAGGCGGTTTTGGGTCTTCTTCTTCCTCTTCCTCTTTCGCTTGAGGCAAAGTAGACACAAGCGGGGTACCATTGGTCTACAAACAAAACAAAACAAAATACAAAAAGTTAGATAAAAACAAAACCAAAAAATAATTTTGTTTTGCAAACCCCCAAAACAAAATACCTTATTATTTTTGGCTCCTCTAAATATTTATTTAGAGATCATGGGTTGAATGTTGTTGAAATCCTTGTTGAACCACATCGGTTTGAGCCAAAGAAGTCAATGTTGCCAAGGCATCAAGGGGCGACATATTAAAGCGAGATTCATGATTATGATTGAATGGGAAGAGAGAATACCTATGTAAGGTTTGAAAGGGTAGCTTCTCACCTTTCATACCTTACCCAAGAATTCTATCTTCCTATTCAATCATAATCATGAATCTCGCTTTAATATGTCGCCCCCTGATGCCTTGGCAACATGGGCTTCGGCTCAAACCGATGTGGTTCAACAAAGGTTTCAACAACATTCAACCCATAACCTCTAAACAAACATTTAGAGCAGCCAAAAATAATAAGGTATTTTGTTTTGGGGGTTTGCAAAAAAAAAAAAAATCCTTTTTGGGTTTTTTTTATCTAACTTCTTACATTTTATTTTGTTTTTTTTGTAGACCATTGATACTCCTCTTGAGCCTACTTTGCCTCAAGAGGAGGAAGAAGAAGAAGAACCAAAACCGCCTAAGGAAGAGGAAGAACCTAACACAAGAGGAAGAAGGAATAAAAGGATCAAAGAACTTACGGGAAGAACATATTTTGTACTTAAAATCAATTACTAGAAAGAGGTAACTCCCAATTGTCATGATTTTTCTTGAGTGCCGTCATGGAACCTACATCAATTTTATCATGCTGAAACTGAAATGAAGATGCCAGATCCTTGGAATCAGATAAAAACGTGTCATTATTCCTTGGAAAATAAGAATGGAACAAATATGTATGATAATCTTATTTCTACATTATGTTACATATTTATAGAAGTAGGAAATATCTTTACTACTCTTTCTATTCATCGAGAATGATCTTATATTATATTGAAGGTGTGCTTAAAGACTTAAAGAATAAGATCATTCTCGATGAACAGAAAGAGTAGTAAAGATATTTCCTGCATCTATAAATATGTAACATACTGTAGAAATAAGATTATCAGACATATTTGTTCCATTCTTGTTTTCCAAGGGATAATGACACTTTTTTATCTGATTCCAATGATCTGGCATCTCCATTTCAGTTTCAGCATGATAAAATTGATGTAGGATCCATGAGGGCACTCAAGAAAAATCATGACAATTGGAAGTTATATCTTTCTAGGAATTGATTTTAAGTACAAAGTTAGTACTTCTCGTAAGTTTTTTGGTCCTTTTTTTTTTTCCTTCTTCCTCTTATGTGGGCTCAAATCTACCAGCTTTAGGTTTTTCCTCTTCCTTAGACACTTTTGGTTCTTCTTCTTCCTCTTTCTCTTCCTCTTGAGGCAAAGTAGGCACAAGAGGGGTACCATTGGTCTACAAATAGAACAAAACAAAATGTAAGAAGTTAGATAAAAAAAACCAAAAAAGATTTTTTTTTTTGCAAACCCCCAAAACAAAATACCTTATTGTTTTTTGCTGCTCTAAATATTTATGTAGAGATCATAGGTTGAATGTTGTTGAAACCCTTGTTGAACCACATCGGTTTGAGCCGAAGAAGCCAATGTTGCCTAGGTATCAGAGGGCGACATATTAAAGCGAGATTCATGATTATGATTGAATGGGAAGAGAGAATACCCAGGTAATGTTTGAAAGGGTTTAAATGTTTAAGCTTTTCACCTTTCAAACCTTATCCAAGAATTCTATCTTCCCATTCAATTATAATCATGAATCTCGATTTAATATGTCGCCCCTTGATGCCTTTGTAACATGGACTTCGGCGCAAACCGATGTGGTTCAACAAAGGTTTCAACATCATTCAACCCATGACCTCTAAACAAAAATTTAGAGCAGCCAAAAACAATAAGGTATTTTGTTTTGGGGGTTTGCAAAAAAAAATAATATTATTTTTTGGGTTTTTTTTTTATCTAACTTCTTACATTATGTTTTGTTCTTTTTTTTGTAGACCAATGATACCCCTCTTGTGCCTACTTTGCCTCAAGAGGAAGAGGAAGAAGAAGAACCAAAACCGCCTAAGGAAGAGGAAGAACCTATGCTGGTAGCTTTAAGACCACACAAGAGGAAGAAGGAAGAAAATGATCAAAAAACTTATGAGAAGAACTTATTTTGTACTTAAAATCAATTACTAGAAAGAGGTAACTTCCAATCGTCATGATTTTTCTTGAGTGCCGTCATGGACCCTACATCAATTTTATCATACTGAAACTGAAATGAAGATGCCAGATCCTTGGAATCAGATAAAAACGTGTCATTATCCCTTGGAAAATAAGAATGGAACATACATGTCTGATAATCGTATTTCAACATTATGTTACATATTTATAGATGTAGGAAATATCTTTACTACTCTTTCTGTTCATCGAGAATGATCTTATATTTTATTGTAGGTGTGCTTAAAGATTTAAAGAATAAGATCATTCTCGATGAACAGAAAGAGTAGTAAATATATTTCCTACATCTATAAATATGTAACATACTGTAGAAATACGATTTTCAGACATATTTATTCCATTCTTGTTTTCCAAGGGATAATGACACGTTTTTTATCTGATTCCAAGTATCTGGCATCTTTATTTTAGTTTCAGAATAATAAAATTGATGTAGGATCCATGAGGGCACTCAAGAAAAATCCTGACAATTGGAAGTTACCTCTTTCTAGTAATTGATTTTAAGTACAAAATTAGTACTTCTCGTAAGTGTTTTGGTCCCTTTTTTCCTTCTTCCTCTTGTGTGGGCTCAAAGCTTCTAGCTTTAGGTTTTTCCTCTTCCTTAGGCGGTTTTGGTTCTTCTTCTTCCTCTTTGATTTGACAATAGATCGTATTATATATATATATATATATATGCGTGTCGGCTACAGGTAAGTGATCTAATAGTACAATGAGTCTATCTCAAATCAGGCCTACACTAGGTATCTCGTGTAGACTTGGTCCGAAACCTGTTGCTCGAGGTCGGGGCCCCACCAAACTACCCGTTGACGCTACGTTGGTGATAAGTATCGAACGAATATCAGAAAGGAGTCCCGATAAGATATCGGTGGTGCGTCTCGATAAGATATCGGTGGTGAGTCTCGATGTGATATTGGTGATGAGTCTCGATGTGATATCGGTGAAGAGTCTCAACGTAATATCGGTGGTTAGGTCGTTGTGGAAACCTGGGTGAGGACCCGAACTAAACCACATCGAGTACTCATGTCGGGTATAATATCGAATATTTCTATTCGATGTGATGCGGGTGAATCGAGGTGAGAAATTAATGCCTTTCTCGGTGTGCGGGGCGAGATATTTATAGGCGCGACTGGTCTATATCGAATGCTTCATTCGATGTCATATCGGGGTTGATCCCCGATATGCTCGTTCATGGTCCGTGGCCCAGAATGGGCCCAAATGCAAGAAACCTCCATATCACTCTTCCTCTTTCGCTTGAGGCAAAGTAGACACAAGAGGGGTACCATTGGTCTACAAACAAAACAAAACAAAATATAAAAAGTTAGATAAAAACAAAACCAAAAAATAATTTTTTTTTGCAAACCCAAAAACAAAATACCTTATTGTATTTGGCTGCTCTAAATTTTTGTTTAGAGGTCATGGGTTGAATGTTGTTGAAACCCTTATTGAACCACATCGGTTTGAGCCGAAGAAGCCCATGTTTCCAAGGCATCAGGGGGCGACATATTAAAGCAAGATTCATGATTATGATTGAATGGGAAGAGAGAATACCTGGGTAAGGTTTGAAAGGGTCTATCTTCCCATTCAATCATAATCATGAATCTCGCTTTAATATGTCGCCCCCTGATGCCTTGGCAACATAGGCTTGTTCGGTTCAAACCGATGTGGTTCAACAAGGGTTTCAACAACATTCAACCCATGATCTCTAAATAAATATTTTGAGCAGCCAAAAACAATAAGGTGTTTTGTTTTGGGGGTTTGCAAAAAAAAAAATCTTTTTTGGGTTTTTTTATCTAACTTCTTACATTTTGTTTTGTTTTGTTTGTAGACCAATGATACCCCTCTTGTGCCTACTTTGCCTCAAGAAGAAGAGGAAGAAGAAGAACCAAAACCGCCTAAGGAAGAGGAAGAACCTAATGCTAGTAGGTTTAAGCCTACACAAGAGGAAGAAGGAAAAAAAGGACCAAAAAACATACGAGAAGTACTTATTTTGTACTTAAATCAATTACTAGAAAGAGGTAACTTCCAATTGTCATGATTTTTCTTGAGTGTCCTCATGGAACCTACATCAATTTTATCATGCCGAAACTCAAATAAAGATGCCAGATTCTTGGAATCAGATAAAAACGTGTCATTATCCCTTGGAAAACAAGAATTGCACAAATATGTCTGATAATCTTATTTCTACAGTATGTTACATATTTATACATGTAGGAAATATATTTACTACTCTTTCTGTTCATCGAGAATGATCTTATTCTTTAAGTCTTTAAACACACCTACAATAAAATATAAGATCATTCTCGATGAACATAAAGAGGAGTAAATATATTTCCTACATCTATAAATATGTAACGTACTGTAGAAATAAGATTATCATACATATTTGTTCCATTCTTGTTTTTCAAGGGACAATGACACGTTTTTATCTGACTCCAAGGATCTGACATCTTCATTTCAGTTTCAACATGATAAAATTGATGTAGGTTCCATGACGGTACTCAAAAAAAATCATGACAATTGGAAGTTACCTTTTTTCTAGTAATTGATTTTAAGTACAAAATAAGTTCTTCTCGTAAGTTCTTTGATCATTTGTTTCCTTCTTCCTCTTGTGTGGGATTAAAGATACCAGCATCAGGTTCTTCCTCTTTCTTAAGCGGTTTTGGTTCTTCTTCTTCCTCTTCCTTTTGAGGCAAAGTAGGCACCTGAGGGGTATCATTGGTCTACAAAAAAAACAAAACAAAATGTAAGAAGTTAGATAAAAAAAACACAATTTTTTATTTTTTTTTTGCAAACCCTAAAACAAAATACCTTATTGTTTTTGGGTGCTCTAAATTTTTGTTTAGAGGTCATGGGTTGAATGATGTTGAAACCTTTGTTGAACCACATCGGTTTGCGCCGAAGCCCATGTTACCAAGGCATTAAGGGGCGACATATTAAAGCGGGATTCATGATTATGATTGAACGGGAAGATAGAATTCTTGGGTAAGGTTTGAAAGGTGAGAAACTTAAACCTTTAAACCCTTTCAAACCTTACCTGGGTATTCTCTCTTCCCATTCAATCATAATCATGAATCTCGCTTTAATATGTCGCCTCCTGATATGTCGCCCCCTGATGCCTTGGCAATATTGGCTTCTTCGGCTCAAACAGATGTGGTTCAACAAGGGTTTCAACAACATTCAACCCATGATCTCTAAATAAATATTTAGAGCAGCAAAAAATAATAAGGTATTTTGTTTTGGGGGTTTGCAAAAAGAAATTCTTTTTTGGTTTTTTTTTTTATCTAACTTCTTACATTTTGTTTTGTTCTGTTTGTAGACTAATGGTACCCCTCTTGTGCCTACTTTGCCTCAAGAGGAAGAGAAAGAGGAAGAAGAAGAACCAAAACTGCCTAAGAAAGAGGAAAAACATAAAGTTAGTAGCTTTGAGCCCACACAACAGGAAGAAGGAAAAAAAGGATCAAAGAACTTACGAGAAGAACTTATTTTGTACTTAAATCAATTACTAGAAAGAGGTAACTTCCAATTGTCATGATTTTTCTTGAGTGCCCTCATGGAACCTACATCATTTGTATCATGCTGAAACTGAAATGAAGATGCCAGAAATTTGGGATCAGATAAAAACGTGTCATTATCCCTTGCAAAACAAGAATGGAACAAATATGTCTGATAATCGTATTTCTACAGTGTGTTACATATTTATAGATATAGAAAATATCTTTACTAATCTTTCTGTTCATCAAGAATGATCTTATATTTTATTGTAGGTGTGTTTAAAGACTTAAAGAATATGATCCACTTCAAGAGAAACGGCCATTTCCGACGGCACAAAACCCGTCGGAAAAGGCCTATTTCCCGTCGGAAATGGTCTTTTCCGACGGTTTAGTCCGTCGGAAATGGTCGACGGTAAAGCTTTCGTAGGAAAAGCTTTTTCTGACGGCACAGTGCCGTCGGAAAAAGTCTTTTCCGACGGATTCGTGCCGTTGGAAAAGTTGTCGGACATCCTCTTTTCCGACGGCACTATGCCGTCGGAAATACTATTTAAATATTATTAAAAATTATTTCCGACGGCTCATTGCCGTCGGAAATAATAATCATAAATATTAAAAAAAAAATTACGGAAAAAACAATTTTTTGTTAATTATCATCTCAAATTTTGTCCGAATTTTCGGAAAAGGCTATAATTAAAACATATATATATAAACATTAATAATATATATAAATTATAAAAAATGAATTATTTGGTCGAAAAACATAAATATAAAGTAATTTGTAATATATAGAGATTAATAAAAATAGTTTATTATGAAAGTATTAAGAATAATATATGATATGCATAAGAAAACAAAATATATATAAAGAAAATATAAGTAAGAAAAATAATTGAAGAAAGAATTGAGAGAAGAAATGTAGTTAGGGAGATATAATTTGAGTGTTTGTGTATGAATGAATGAATTTTAGGTGTAAAATTTGGGGGTATTTATAGATTTTGGAGGGGGAATGGTGCCATGTCAGCGATCCGCGTCAAAAAGGTTCCGGATACGCTCATTTCCGACGGCACCATGCCGTCGGAAAAGACCAAGACCCTTTTCCGACGGCACCATGCCGTCGGAAAAGACCCATTTCCGACGGCACCATGCCCTCGGAAAAGGTGACATTTTTTTTTAATTAATAAATTTTTTTTTGTACTTAGTGCCGACGGACAGATCTTTTCCGACGGGTGAAGCCCGTCGGAACTTTTCCGACGGGCACCTGCCGTCCGAAAAGGCCTTTTCCGACGGTCAGGTGCCGTCGGAAAAGACTTTCGCTCATTTCCGACGCCCGATTCCGTCGGAGGCCGTCGGAAATGCGCGAATTTCTTGTAGTGATCATTCTCTATGAACAGAAAGATTAGTAAAGATATTTTCTGCATCTATAAATATGTAACATACTGTAGAAATAAGATTATCAGACATATTGGTTCCATTCTTGTTTTCCAAAGGATAATGACACATTTTTATCTGATTTCAAATATCTGGCATCTTCATTTCAGTTTCAGCATGATAAAATTGATGTAGGTTCCATGAGGGCACTCAAGAAAAATCATGACAATTGGAAGTTTCCTCTTTCTAGTAACTGATTCTAAGTACAAAATAAGTTCTTCTCGTAAGTTCTTCGATCCTTTTCTTCCTTCTTCCTCTTGTGTGGGCTCAAAGCTATCAGCTTTATGTTTTTCCTCTTCCTTAAGCAGTTTTGGTTCTTCGTCTTCCTCTTTCTCTTCCTCTTGAGGCAAAGTAGGCACAAGAGGGGTATCATTGGAATACAAACAAAACAAAACATAATGTAAGATGTTAGATAAAAAAAAACAAAAAAAGAATTTTTTTTTGCAAACCCCCAAAACAAAATACCTTATTGTTTTTGGCTGCTCTAAATATTTGTTTAGAGATCATGTGTTGAATGTTGTTGAAACCCTTGTTGATCCACATCCGTTTGAGCCGAAAAGCCCATGTTGCCAAGGCATCAGTGGGCGACATATCAGGAGGCGACATATTAAAGCGAGATTCTTGATTGTGATTGAATGGGAAGAGAGAATACCCGGGTAAGGTTTGAAAGGATTTAAGGGTTTAAGCTTCTCACCTTTCAAACCTTACCCGGGAATTCTATCTTCCCATTCAATCATAATCATTAATCTCACTTTAATATGTCGCTCCCTGATGCCTTAGAAACATGGGCTTCGGCTTAAACCGATGCGGTTCAACAAATGTTTCAACAACATGACCTCCAAACAAAATTTTAGAGCAGCCAAAAACAATAAGGTATTTTATTTTGGGGGTTTGCAAAAAAAAAAAAAAAAAATTCTTTTTTGGGTTTTTTTTTATCTAACTTCTTACATTTTGTTTTGTTTTCTTTGTAGACCAATGATACCCCTCTTGTGCCTACTTTGCTTCAAGAGGAAGAGGAAGAAGAAGAACCAAAACCGCCTAAGAAAGAGGAAGAACCTAAAGCTGGTATCTTTAAGCCCACACAAGAGGAAGAAGAAAAAAAAGGATCAAAGAACTTACGAGAAGAACTTATTTTGTACTTAAAATCAATTACTAGAAAAGGGTAAATTCCAAATTTCATGATTTTTATTGCCGTCATGGAACCTACATCAATTTTATCATGTTGAAACTGAAATGAAGATGCAAGATCCTTGGAATCAGATATAGACGTGTCATTATCCCTTGAAATACAAGAATGGAACAAATATGTCTGATAATCCTATTTCTACAGTATGTTACATATTTATAAATGTAGGAAATGTATTTACTACTCTTTCTGTTCATCAAGAATGATCTTATATTTTATTGTAGGTGTGTTTAAAGACTGAATGAATAAGATCATTCTCGATGAACAGAAGTATTAGTAAAGATATTTTCTGCATCTATAAATATGTAACATACTGTAGAAATAAGATTTTTTTTTGGAACAAAGTGCTAAACTTTATTAAACCAAAATCATGACATTACAACCGATCCTAAGATCGAGGTTCAGCTTACCATACTACTATTCTATTCTAACAATTCAAATTTCTTTGAATTTGGGCATACAGTTTCACTTTCATCTTACATCTACTCAGTACAGTGCTTCTAATTTCCTCAACTAAGTGGCTGCTAATAGGTTTGCTGTTGAACACTTTATCATTTCTGCTCATCCATATATTATATATAGCTTCTGCTACTGCCACTTTTATCAGTTGACTTCTCCAGTTCTTTTTTGTCCCATACTGCAGTATCCATTCTATTTCTTGTATCCATTCCAGAGTTCTCCTCCAGATGTCTTTAGTCCCAGTGCATTTAAAGAACATGTGATCTGCTGTTTCATTCTCTGTACAGAAGCAGCATGTTTCATCTGTCTGTATGCCAAATTTTGTGAGTCTATCTTTGGTGGGTAGCCTATTGAGGCAGTGTAGCCATAAGATGAAAGTTGCCTTTGGTCTTGCATAATTACCATACATCAATTTTCTCCACCTTACCTGTACTTTTGGTTCTCTCAATTTCTTGTACATAACTGCGGTTCTGAATTTCCCATTCATGATCATATTTCTCCACACCTCTGACTGCATCATATCTCTCTTCTTTAGCATTGCCTTCACTATCCAGGAGCAGTTATCTTTTGCTTGATATGTCATTATATTCTCCTCCTTGATGAAGTATGTATGCACCCACTGGACCCACATTTTATCTGCTTTATTTTGCAGATTCCATAGTAGTTTCATCATGGTAGCTTTGTTACATTCTACTAATGAGATTATATTCAATCCACCTGTCTGTTTAGTGTCACAGATCTTGTCCCATGCCACTGGGGCTTCTTTGCTCTTCTCCTCTTTTCCTGTCCATAGATATATTTTGCATATGCCCTCAATGTATTTTAGTACCTTCTTGGGGAGTGGGAAAATTTGCATCCAGTAGTTGGCAATGGCAAAAATAACACTCATAATCAGTTGAAGCCTTCATGCATAGCTGAGAAGCTTTGCCGTCCAATGATGTATCCTCTCCATAATTCTGTCAATCAGAGGTCTGCACATGTGTATTGTGAGTTTCCTGCTTGTGAGTGGGACCCCAAGGTACTTCAATGGTAGCTCTCCCTTGCTAAGTCCTGTAGCTTGAAGTATCAGTTCTTGCTCGTCTGTCTTCACTCCTCCAAAATAGACCTTGCATTTGGTTGGATTTACTTTCAACCCTGTAGATTCAGAGAATTCCATGAATTTCTTCATTAGCAGCTTCACTGAGCCCTCATCTCCCCTACTGAACATTAGCACATCATCTGCAAAGCGGATGTGTGTGATTCCCAGCTTTTCACACTTAGGGTGAAAGTTGAAATCTGGGTTTGCCTTCATTTTCCCCATGCATCTGTGCATATGCTCCATAATGATGACAAACAATAGTGGTGAGACTGAATCCCCTTGTCTCAACCCCCTCCTTGCTTTTAGTATCTTGCTAGAACACCCATTGATTGAGTATCTGTATGACACTGTAGTCACAACAATCATTACCCATTTGATAAACTGGTTAGGAAAGCCCATCTCTCTCATTATCATCTCTAGGGTAGGCCACTCTACAGTATCATATGCTTTTTGTAGATCCATTTGGACATAGAACTTCAGGACTTCCTGTTCTATCTCCTTCATGTCTATTATGCTTCTTCCAGTGCTATCCTCTAGTTTATGTATGCCACTTCTCTTATTTTTACCCTTCACTGTGGCATGGAAGTAAGAATTGTTCCCATCCCCTAATTTGATCCATGTTGCCTTTGATTTTTGCATTAGTATCTTCTCCTCTATTCCCAATACCTCCATCAGTTGCATTGAAAGCTGTCTCACTTTTAGTATATTGTCTTCTTTGAAGGGTTCTTTTTGTAGTTCAAGCTGTGCATCCTGTAGCTCATCTCTTGCTCTCTGAATTTGCTGTGGTGTCCCCTTTATGTCTTTCATCATTGTTTGTATTGTAGGTTGCTATCTCACTAGCTTCTTCCATAAGACATACATTGGCCTCCCTTCAATAGGGTTCTGCCAACTCTCCCTCACCCTCTGTAAGAATTCAGGATTTTCAGTGATGTAGTTCATGAATTTGAAGCATTTTCCTTCCTTCTTTGGTATGCTGTGATCCATAGTAACTCTGAGGGGGCTGTGGTCTGATATATGAGCTTGTAGTATCTCTACTGTGCTGTTAGGATATGTAGTGAACCATTCCTTATTGCACACAACCCTATCAATTCTTGAGTATATTGTCCCCTTAAGGTGTCTATTAGACCAGGTAAAGTGATCACCCTCTGTCTCATGCTCATGTAGATCTTGTGTTTTCATCATCTCTACCAAGTCTTCAAATTCATGTGCCTGCACTTGTTGTCCTCCTATTCTATCATCCACCCTCAGGACATTGTTGTAGTCCCCTATTATGATCCATGTTCCATTCACATTCATTGCCAGATCTTTGATGTCTTCCCATAGCTTTCTTCTCTGGTCCAGTTTGTTGTGTGCATACACTGCTGTCATGTGCCCCATATTGCTCCCATCTTTTTTCTGCATTATGCAGTGGATAAATTGATCAAAGCATTTGATCACTTGTATGTCCATCTTCTCTTGATTCCATACCCGCCAGATTCTACCATTTCCATGGTGTGTGTAGTTGTTTGTTACTTCCCACCGTTGTCCCATCTTCTTGCTAATCTTACTTGCATTTTGTTGTTTTATTCTTGTTTCTAACAATGCTGCACAAGTTACCTGTAATTTTCTGAGGTGGGAGAAGACCTCCAGGTGCCTTGTTCCTTTATTCATTCCCCTCACATTCCAGCTCACTATCATTGGCTATTATCAGGTGGATCCCCAGGGTTCTCTCCCACCCCAAGGGCCCTGAATCCATTCTTGTCCTCAATCAAAATTTCTCCAATTTGTAGTGTTTGCTTTTTCTGTTTGCCTCATTTCTCTTCTACTATTGTCCACTGTTTTCCTTCCTCCTTTCCTGTGTCTGTTTCTGTTATTTGCTCTGTGTTATGTTTTGCTCTCCATTCTTTTGTAGTTGTCTTCACTTGTTTGATTTCCTTACATATATGCCCTATCTTATTGCACTTAGGGCATATGGGTGGTATCCACTCATACTCTATCTTTTGTGCTATCTTACCCCCTTTCTTATCCTTGATATTTATGGTCTTTCTCATCTCTATTGTGATATCCACTTCAACCAGTACTCTTGCATATGAGACTCTTAACTTCTTTGATGTACACTCATCCATCATTATTGGTTTCCCTACTGCACTGGCTATCTTACTTATACTCTTCTCTCCCCAGTATACCAATGGCAGTTGTGGAAATGTAACCCAAATTGGCATAACCCTAAGCATATCTTCCTTAAAAGTGAAATCAGCACTCCACTCTCATATGAAAAGAGGTTTCCTGTAGATAGTATATGGCCCAGATTGTAACACTTTCTTCATGTCCTCATTGTTCTTAAATTTTGCCATGAAGTATCCTTCCTCATTATAGTACAAGTTTGGCAGAGTTGCAAAATTCCAAGTATTGATCATAAACTGCCTTACCGCATTCACAAAGAGGTCTTCTCCTATAGCACACATGACCAGTGTGTTTTCCCAGAATTTGAGCTCAGATTCCATGCCATCCTCTTCAATTTCAACTTCAATTTCTCCATCAACCATTGTTGGCGCTGTGTATTTCACTTCAAGCCCTTTTGATGGTTGTCTATTTCCTCTAATAATGTCCACCCATGGCACATTTCTGAGTTGTTGCTCCTTCTTTGTTGTGTCCTCATCTGGTGTTTTTTGCTCCACCGGATTCTTTATCTCTGATTCCCTTGCCGAGTTGCCCGTCGGAGTTTGGTCTGTTTTGTTACCCATAGTTGGTGGCGTTTGCATTTGCTCCATGTTATTTTCTTTCAGAATCGATTTTGTGTTCGTACTCTCTGCCCTCACTTCATTGCTCCCATGATTCATATTAGGGGAATTGAAAATAGCTCTTACCACTGTTGCCGGCGTCGTTACCACTTTTTTCGGCCGGCCACGAGGTCAACGAGACTTGGATTTAGGCATTTTCCGTTAGGTCATCTGTGAATTGCACTGAAATCGAACCTCAGTGTGTTAATTGGGGGCGCGTGAGGCGCATCGACATCTACTGAAAATAATCATGTAGAAATAAGATTATCACACATATTTGTTCCATTCTTGTTTTCCAAACGGTAATGACATATTTTTATCTGATTTCAAGTATCTGGCATCTTCATTTCAGTTTTAGCATGATAAAATTGATGTAGGTTCTATGAGGGCACTTAAGAAAAATCATGACAATTGGAAGTTACCTCTTTCTAGTAATTGATTTTAAGTACAAAATAAGTTTTTCTCGTAAGTTTTTGATCCTTTTTTTTTCCTTCTTCCTCTTGTGTGGGCACAAAGCTACCAACTTTATGTTTTTCCTCTTCCGTAGGCAGTTTTGGTTGAATGTTGTTGAAACCCTTGTTGATCCACATCGGTTTGAGACGAAGAAGCCCATGTTGCCAAGGCATCAGGGGGCGACATATCAGGAGGTGACATATTAAAGCGAGATTCTTGATTGTGATTGAATGGGAAGAGAGAATACCCGGGTAAGGTTTGAAAGGATTTAAGGGTTTAAGCTTCTCACCTTTCAAACCTTACCCAAGAATTCTATCTTCCCATTCAATCATAATCATGAATCTCGCTTTAATATGTCGCCCCCTGATGCCTTGGTAACATGGGCTTCGGCTCAAACCGATGTGGTTCAACAAATGTTTCAACAACATTCAACCCTTGACCTCTAAACAAAAATTTAGAGCAACCAAAAACAATAAGGTATTTTGTTTTGGGGGTTTGCAAAAAAAAAAATTATTTTTTGGGTTTTGTTTTTTATCTAACTTCTTACATTTTGTTTTGTTTTGTTTTTTTGTAGACCAATGATACCCCTCTTGTGCCTACTTTGCCTCAAAAGGAGGAGGAAGAAGAAGAACCAAAACCGCCTAAGGAAGAGGAAGAACCTAAAGCTGGTATCTTTAAGCCCACAAAAGGGGAAGAAGGAAAAAAAGAATCAGAAAACTTACGAGAAGAACTTATTTTGTACTTAAAATCAGTTACTAGAAAAGGGTAACTTCCAATTGTTATGATTTTTCTTGAGTGACCTCGTGGAACCTACATTAATTTTATCATGCTCACACTGAAATGAAGATGCCAGATCCTTGGAATCAGATAAAAACGTGTGATAATCCCTTAGAAAATAAGAATGGAACAAATATGTCTGATAATCTTATTTCTACAGTATGTTACATATTTATAGATGTAGAAAATATATTTACTACTCTTTATGTTCATCGAGAATGATCTTATATTTTATGGTAGGTGTGTTTAAAGACTGAATGAATAAGATCATTCTCGATGAACAGAAAGATTAGTAAAGATATTTTCTGCATCTATAAATATGTAACATACTGTAGAAATAAGATTATCATACATATTTGTTCCATTCTTGTTTTCCCAAGGATAATGACACATTTTTATCTGATTTCAAGTATCTGGCATCTTCATTTCAGTTTCAGCATGATAAAATTGATGTAGGTTTCATGAGGGCACTCAAGAAAAATCATGACAATTAGAAGTTACCTCTTTCTAATAATTGATTTTATGTACAAAATAAGTTCTTCTCGTAAGTTCTTTGATCCTTTTTTTTTTCTCTTCTTCCTCTTTTGTGGGCTAAAAGCTACCAGCTTTATGTTTTTCCTCTTCCGTAGGCAGTTTTGGTTCTTCATCTTCATCTTTCTCTTCCTCTTGAGGCAAAGTAGGCACAAGAGGGGTATCATTGGTCTACAAACAAAACAAAACAAAATGTAAGAAGTTAGATAAAAAAAAAACTAATATTTTTTTTTTGCAAACCCCCAAAACAAAATGCCTTATTGTTTTTGGCTGCTCTAAATATTTGTTTAGAGATCATATGTTGAATGTTGTTGAAACCCTTGTTGATCCACATCGGTTTGAGCCGAAGAAGCCCATGTTGCCAAGGCATCAGGGGGCGACATATCAGGAGGTGACATATTAAAGCGAAATTTTTGATTGTGATTGAATGGGAAGAGAGAATACCCGGGTAAGGTTTGAAAGGATTTAAGGGTTTAAGCTTCTCACCTTTCAAACCTTACCCAGGAATTCTATCTTCCCATTCAATCATAATCATGAATCTCGCTTTAATATGTCGCCCCCTGATGCCTTGGTAACATGGGCATCGGCTCAAGCCGATGTGGTTTAACAAATGTTTCAACAACATTCAACCCATGAACTCTAAACAAAAATTTAGAGCAGCCAAAAACAATAAGGTATTTTGATTTGGGGGTTTGCAAAAAAAAAAGAAAAAAATCTTTTTTGATTTTTTTTTTATCTAACTTCTTACATTTTGTTTTGTTTTTTTTGTAGACCAATGATACCCCTCTTGTGCCTACATTGCCTCAAGAGGAAGAGGAAGAAGAAGAACCAAAACCGCCTAAGAAAGAGGAAGAACCTAAAGCTGGTATCTTTAAGCCCACACAAGAGGAAGAAGAAAAAAAAGAATCAAATAACTTACGAGAAGAACTTATTTTGTACTTAAAATCAATTACTAGAAAATGGTAACTTCTAATTGTCATGATTTTTATTGAGTGCCGTCATGGATCCTACATCAATTTTATCATGTTGAAACTGAAATGAAGATGCAACATCCTTGGAATCAAATATAAACGTGTCATTATCCCTTGAAAAACAAGAATGGAACAAATATGTCTGATAATCTTATTTCTACATTATGTTACATATTTATAGATGTAGAAAATATATTTACTACTCTTTCTGTTCATCGAGAATGATCTTAAATTTTATTGTAGGTGTGTTTAAAGACTGAATAAATAAGATCATTCTCAATGAACAGAAAGATTAGTAAAGGTATTTTCTGCATCTATGAATATGTAACATACTGTAGAAAGAAGATTATCAGACATATTTGTTCCATTCTTGTTTTCCAAAGGGTAATGACACATTTTTATCTGATTTCAAGTATCTGGCATCTTCATTTCAGTTTTAGCATGATAAAATTGATGTAGTTTCAATGAAGGCACTGATGAAAAATCATGACAATTGGAAGTTACCTCTTTCTAGTAATTGATTTTAAGTACAAAATAAGTTTTTCTCGTAAGTTCTTTGATCCTTTTTTTCCCTTCTTCCTCTTTTGTGGGCTAAAAGCTACCAGCTTTATGTTTTTCCTCTTCCGTAGGCAGTTTTGGTTCTTCATCTTCATCTTTCTCTTCCTCTTTAGGCAAAGTAGGCACAAGAGGGGTATCATTGGTCTACAAACAAACAAAACAAAATGTAAGAAGTTAGATAAAAATAAAACTAAAAAATAATTTTTTTTTGCAAACCCCCAAAACAAAATACCTTATTGTTTTTGGCTGCTCTAAATATTTGTTTAGAGATCATGTGTTGAATGTTGTTGAAACCCTTGTTGATACATATCGGTTTGAGCCGAAGAAGCCCATGTTGCCAAGGCATCAGGGGGCGACATATTAAGAGGTGACATATTAAAGAGAGATTCTTGATTATGATTAAATGGGAAGAGAGAATACCCGGGTAAGGTTTGAAAGGGTTTAAGGGTTTAAGCTTCTCACCTTTCAAACCTTACACATGAATTCTCTCTTCCATTCAATCCTAATCATGAATCTCGCTTTAATATGTCGCTCCCTGATGCCTTGGCAACATGGGCTTCGGCTCAAACCGATGTGGTTCAACAAGGGTTTCAACAACATTCAACCCATGGCCTCTAAACAAAAATTAAGAGCAGCTATAAACAATAAGTTATTTTGTTTTGGGGGTTTGCAAAAAAAAATTCTTTTTTGGGTTTCTTTATCTAACTTCTTACATTTTGTTTGGTTTTGTTTGTAGACCAATGACACCCCTCTTGTGCCTACTTTGCCTAAAAAGGAAGAGGAAGAAGAAGAACCAAAACCGTCTAAGGAAGAGGAAGAACCTAATGCTGGTAGCTTTAAGTCCACACAAGAGGAAGAAGGAAAAAAAGGACCAAAAAACTTACGAGAAGTACTTATTTTGTACTTAAAAATCAATTACTAGAAAGAGGTAACTTCCAATTGTTATGATTTTTCTTGAGTGACCTCGTGGAACCTACATTAATTTTATCATGCTCAAACTGAAATGAAGATGCCAGATCCTTGAAATCAGATAAAAACGTGTGATTATCCATTGGAAAATAAGAATGGAACAAATATGTCTGATAATCTTATTTCTACAGTATGTTACATATTTATAGATGTAGAAAATATATTTACTACTCTTTATGTTCATCGAGAAAGATCTTATATTTTATTGTAGGTGTGTTTAAAGACTGAATGAATAAGATCATTCTCAATGAGCAGAAAGATTAGTAAAGATATTTTCTGCATCTATAAATATGTAAAATACTGTAGAAAGAAGATTATCAGACATATTTGTTCCATTCTTGTTTTCCAAAGGGTAATGACACATTTTTATGTGATTTCAAGTATCTGGCATCTTCATTTCAGTTTTAGCATGATAAAATTGATGTAGGTTCCTGAAGGCACTGCAGAAAATCATGACAATTGGAAGTTACCTCTTTCTAGTAATTGATTTTAAGTACAAAATAAGTTTTTCTCGTAAGTTCTTTGATCTTTTTTTTTTCTCTTCTTCCTCTTTTGTGGGCTCAAAGCTACCAGCTTTATGTTTTTCCTCTTCTGTAGGCAGTTTTGGTTCTTCATCTTCATCTTGAGGAAAAGTAGGCACATGAGGGGTATGGTTGGTTTACAAACAAAACAAAACAAAATGTAAGAAGTTAGATAAAAAACAAACAAAAAAGATTTTTTTTTAGCAAACCCCCAAAACAAAATACCTTATTGTTTTTGGCTGCTCTAAATATTTGTTTAGAGATCATGTGTTGAATGTTGTTGAAACCCTTGTTGATACATATCAGTTTGAGCCGAAGAATCCCATGTTGCCAAGGCATCAGGGGGCGACATATCAAGAGGTGACATATTAAAGCGAGATTCTTGATTATGATTAAATGGGAAGAGAGAATACCCGGGTAAGGTTTGAAAGGGTTTTAGGGTTTAAGCTTCTCATCTTTCAAACCTTACACATGAATTCTCTCTTCCATTCAATCCTAATCATGAATCTCGCTTTAATATGTCGCTCTCTGATGCCTTGGCAACATGGGCTTCGGCTCAAACCGATGTGGTTCAACAAGGGTTTCAACAACATTCAACCCATGACCTCTAAACAAAAATTAAGAGCAGCTATAAACAATAAGGTATTTTGTTTTGGGGGTTTGCAAAAAAAAATTCTTTTTTGGGTTTCTTTATCTAACTTCTTACATTTTGTTTGGTTTTGTTTGTAGACCAATGATACCCCTCTTGTGCCTACTTTGCCTAAAAAGAAAGAGGAAGAAGAAGAACCAAAACCGTCTAAGGAAGAGGAAGAACCTAATGCTGGTAGCTTTAAGTCCACACAAGAGGAAGAAGGAAAAAAAGGACCAAAAAACTTACGAGAAGTACTTATTTTGTACTTAAAAATCAATTACTAGAAAGAGGTAACTTCCAATTGTTATGATTTTTCTTGAGTGACCTCGTGGAACCTACATTAATTTTATCATGCTCAAACTGAAATGAAGATGCCAGATCCTTGAAATCAGATAAAAACATGTGATTATCCCTTGGAAAATAAGAATGGAACAAATATGTCTGATAATCTTATTTCTACAGTATGTTACATATTTATAGATGTAGAAAATATATTTACTACTCTTTATGTTCATCGAGAAATATCTTATATTTTATTGTAGGTGTGTTTAAAGACTGAATGAATAAGATCATTCTCAATGAGCAGAAAGATTAGTAAAGATATTTTCTGCATCTATAAATATGTAAAATACTGTAGAAAGAAGATAATCAGACATATTTGTTCCATTCTTGTTTTCCAAAGGGTAATGACACATTTTTATGTGATTTCAAGTATCTGGCATCTTCATTTCAGTTTTAGCATGATAAAATTGATGTAGGTTCCTGAAGGCACTGCAGAAAATCATGACAATTGGAAGTTACCTCTTTCTAGTAATTGATTTTAAGTACAAAATAAGTTTTTCTCGTAAGTTCTTTGATCATTTTTTTTTCTCTTCTTCCTCTTTTGTGGGCTCAAAGCTACCAGCTTTATGTTTTTCCTCTTCGGTAGGCAGTTTTGGTTCTTCATCTTCATCCTGAGGAAAAGTAGGCACATGAGGGGTATGATTGGTTTACAAACAAAACAAAACAAAATGTAAGAAGTTAGATAAAAAACAAACAAAAAAGAATTTTTTTTAGCAAACCCCCAAAACAAAATACCTTATTATTTTTGGCTGCTCTAAATATTTGTTTAGAGATCATGTGTCCAATGTTGTTGAAACCCTTGTTGATCCACATCGGTTTGAGCCGAAAAAGCCCATGTTGCCAAGGCATCAGCGGGCGATATATTAAAGCGATATTCTTGATTATGATTGAATGGGAAGAGAGAATACCTGGGTAAGGTTTGAAACGATTTAAGGGTTTAAGCTTCTCACCTTTCAAACCTTACCCAAGAATTCTATCTTCCCATTCAATCATAATCATGAATCTCGCTTTAATATGTCGCCCCCTAATGCCTTGAAAACATGGGCTTCGACTTAAATCGATGTGGTTCAACAAATGTTTCAACAACATGACCTCCAAATAAAATTTTAGAGCAGCCAAAAACAATAAGGTATTTTGTTTTGGCGGTTTGCAAAAAAAAAAAAAAAATCTTTTTTGGTTTTTTTTTTTTTTTTTTTTATCTAACTTCTTACATTTTGTTTTGTTTTTTTTGTAGACCAATGATACCCCTCTTGTGCCTAATTTGCCTCAAGAGGAAGAGGAAAAAGATGAACCAAAACCGCCTAAGGAAGAGGAAAAATCTAAAGCTGGTATCTTTAAGCCCACACAAGAGGAAGAAGAAAAAAAAAGGATCAAATAACTTATGAGAAGAACTTATTTTGTACTTAAAATCAATTACTAGAAAATGGTAACTTCTAATTGTCATGAATTTTATTGAGTGCCGTCATGGAACCTACATCAATTTTATCATGTTGAAACTGAAATGAAGATGCAACATCCTTGGAATCAGATATAAACGTGTCATTATCCATTGAAAAACAAGAATGGAACTAATATGTCTGATAATCTAATTTCTACATTATGTTACATATTTATAGATGTAGAAAATATATTTACTACTCTTTCTGTTCATCGTGAATGATCTTAAATTTTATTGTAGGTGTGTTTAAAGACTGAATGAATAAGATCATTCTCAATGAACAGAAAGATTAGTAAAGATATTTTCTGCATCTATAAATATGTAACATACTGTAGAAAGAAGATTATCAGACATATTTGTTCCATTCTTGTTTTCCAAAGGGTAATGACACATTTTTATCTGATTTCAAGTATCTGGCATCTTCATTTCAGTTTTAGCATGATAAAATTGATGTAGGTTCCATGAAGGCACTGATGAAAAATCATGACAATTGGAAGTTACCTCTTTCTAGTAATTGATTTTAAGTACAAAATAAGTTTTTCTCGTAAGTTCTTTGATCCTTTTTTTTTTCTCTTCTTCCTCTTTTGTGGGCTCAAAGCTACCAGCTTTATGTTTTTCCTCTTCTGTAGGCAGTTTTGGTTCTTCATCTTCATCTTGAGGAAAAGTAGGCATATGAGGGGTATGATTGGTTTACAAACAAAACAAAACTAAATGTAAGAAGTTAGATAAAAAAAAACAAAAAAGAATTTTTTTTAGCAAACCCCCAAAACAAAGTACCTTATTATTTTTGGCTACTCTAAATATTTGTTTAGAGATCATGTGTCGAATGTTGTTGAAACACTTGTTGATCCACATCGGTTTGAGCCAAAAAAGCCCATGTTGCCAAGGCATCATGGGCGATATATTAAAGCGAGATTCTTGATTATGATTGAATGGGAAGAGAGAATACCTGGGTAAGGTTTGAAACGATTTAAGGGTTTAAGCTTCTCACCTTTCAAACCTTACCCAAGAATTCTATCTTCCCCTTCAATCATAATCATGAATCTCGCTTTAATAAGTCGCCCCCTAATGCCTTGGAAACATGGGCTTCGGCTTAAATCGATGTGGTTCAACAAATGTTTCAACAACATGACATCCAAACAAAATTTTAGAGCAGCCAAAAAACAATAAGGTATTTTGTTTTGGCGGTTTGCAAAAAAAAAAAAAAAAAAAAATCTTTTTTTGTTTTTTTTTTATCTAACTTCTTACATTTTGTTTTGTTTTTTTTGTAGACCAATGATACCCCTCTTGTGCCTAATTTTCCTCAAGATGAAGAGGAAGAAGATGAACCAAAACCGCCTAAGGAAGAGGAAGAACCTAAAGCTGGTATCTTTAAGCCCACACAAGAGGAAGAAGAAAAAAAAAGGATCAAAGAACTTACGAGAAGAACTTATTTTGTACTTAAAATCAATTACTAGAAAATGGTAACTTCTAATTGTCATGATTTTTATTGAGTGCCGTCATGGAACCTACATCAATTTTATCATGTTGAACCTGAAATGAAGATGCAACATCCTTGGAATCAGATATAAACGTGTCATTATCCATTGAAAAACAAGAATGGAACTAATATGTCTGATAATCTAATTTCTACATTATGTTACATATTTATAGATGTAAAAAATATATTTACTACTATTTCTGTTCATCGTGAATGATCTTAAATTTTATTGTAGGTGTGTTTAAAGACTGAATGAATAATATCATTCTCAATGAACAGAAAGATTAGTAAAGATATTTTCTGCATCTATAAATATGTAACATACTGTAGAAAGAAGATTATCAGACATATTTGTTCCATTCTTGTTTTCCAAAGGGTAATGACACATTTTTATCCGATTTCAAGTATCTGGCATCTTCATTTCAGTTTTAGCATGATAAAATTGATGTAGGTTCCATGAAGGCACTGATGAAAAATCATGACAATTGGAAGTTACCTCTTTCTAGTAATTGATTTTAAGTACAAAATAAGTTTTTCTCGTAAGTTCTTTGATCCTTTTTTTTCCCTTCTTCCTCTTTTGTGGGCTCAAAGCTACCAGCTTTATGTTTTTCCTCTTCTGTAGGCACTTTTGGTTCTTCATCTTCATTTTTCTCCTCCTCTTGAGGCAAAGTAGGCACAAGAGGGGGTATCATTGGTCTACAAACAAAACAAAACAAAATGTAAGAAGTTAGATAAAAACAAAACTAAAATATAATCTTTTTTTGCAAACCCCCGAAACAAAATACCTTATTGTTTTTGGCTGCTCTAAATATTTGTTTAGAGATCATGTGTCGAATGTTGTTGAAACCCTTGTTGATCCACATCGGTTTGAGCCGAAAAAGCCCATGTTGCCAAGGCATCATGGGGCGATTTATTAAAGCGAGATTCTTGATTATGATTGAATGGGAAGAGAGAATACCTGGGTAAGGTTTGAAACGATTTAAGGGTTTAAGCTTCTCACCTTTCAAACCTTACCCAAGAATTCTATCTTCCCATTCAATCATAATCATGAATCTCGCTTTAATATGTCGCCTCCTAATGCCTTGGAAACATGGGCTTCGGCTTAAACCGATGTGGTTCAACAAATGTTTCAACAACATGACCTCCAAACAAAATTTTAGAGCAGCCAAAAACAATAAGGTATTTTGTTTTGGAGGTTTGCAAAAAAAAAAATAAAAATCTTTTTTGGTTTTTTTTTATCTAACTTCATACATTTTGTTTTGTCTTTTTTGTAGACCAATGATACCCCTCTTGTGCCTACTTTGCCTCAAGAGGAAGAGGAAGAAGAAAAACCAAAACCTCCTAAGGAAGAGGAAGAACCTAAAGCTGGTATCTTTAAGCCCACACAAGAGGAAGAAAAAAAAAGGATCAAAGAACTTACGAGAAGAACTTATTTTGTACTTAAAATCAATTAATAGAAAATTGTAACTTCCAATTGTCATGATTTTTATTGAGTGCCGTCATGGAACCTACATCAATTTTATCATGTTGAAACTGAAACGAAGATGCAAGATCCTTGGAATCAGATATAAACGTGTCATTATCCCTTGGAAAACAAGAGTCGAACAAAAATGTCTGATAATCTTATTTCTATAGTATGTTACATATTTATAGATGTAGGAAATATCTTTACTAATCTTTCTGTTCATCGAGAATGATCTTATATTTTATTGTAGGTGTGCTTAAAGACTTAAAGAGTAAGATCACTCTCGATAAACAGAAAGATTAGTAAATATATTTTCTGCATCTATAAACATGTAACATACTGTAGAAAGAAGATTATCGGACATATTTGTTCCATTCTTGTTTTCCAAAGGGTAATCACACATTTTTATCTGATTCCAATGATCTGGCATCTTCATTTCAGTTTCAGTATGATAAAATTGATGTAGGTTCCATGAGGGCACTAAAGAAAAATCATGACAATTGGAAGTTACCTCTTTCTAGTAATTGATTTTAAGTACAAAATAAGTTTTTCTCGTAAGTTCTTTAATCCTTTTTTTCCCTTCTTCCTCTTGTGTGTGGGCTCAAAGCTACCAGCTTTATGTTTTTCCTCTTCCAAGGCAGTTTTGGTTCTTCCTCTTGAGGCAAAGTAGGCACAAGAGGTGTACCATTGGTCTACAAACAAAACAAAATGTAAGAAGTTAGATAAAAAAACCAAAAAAGAAATTTTTTTTGCAACCCCCAAAACAAAATACCCTGATGGTTTTGGCAGCTCTAAATTTTTGTTTAGCTGTCATGGGCTGAATGTTGTTGAAACCCTTGTTGAACCACATCGGTTTGAGCCGAAGAAGTCCATGTTGCCAAGGCATTAGGGCTGACATATTAAAGCTAGATTCATGATTATGATTTAATGGGAAGGGAGAATACATGGGTTAGTTTGAAAGGGTTTAAGGGTTTAAGCTTCTCACCTTTCAAACCTCACCCAGGAATTCTCTCTTCCCTTTCAATCATAATCATGAATCTCGCTTTAATATGTCGCTCCCTGATGCCTTGGCAACATGGGCTTCGGCTCAAACCGATTTGGTTCAACAAGGGCTTCAACAACATTCAACCCATGACCTCTAAACAAAAATTTAGAGCAGCCAAAAACAATAAGGTATTTTGTTTTGAGGGTTTGCATTAAAAAAATATTTTTTTTTGTTTTTTTTATCTAACTTCTTACATTTTATTTTGTTTTGTTTGTAGACCAATGATACTCTCTTGTGCCTACTTTGCCTCAAAAGGAAGAGGAAGAAGAAGAACCAAAACCACCTAAGGAAGAGGAATAACCTAAAGCTGGTAGCTTTAAGCCCTCACAAGAGGAAAAAGGAAAACAATGACCAAAAAACTTACGAGAAGTACCTATTTTGTACTTAAAACTCTCGATGAACAGAAAGTGTAGTAAAGATATTTCCTACATCTATAAATATGTAACATACTGTAGAAATAAGATTATCAGACATATTTGTTCTATTCTTGTTTTCCAAGAGATAATGACACATTTTTATCTTATTCCAAGGATCTGGTATCTTCATTTCAGTTTCAGAATAATAAAATTGAAGTAGGTTACATGAGGGCACTCAAAAAAATCATGACAATTGGAAGTTACCTCTTTCTAGTAATTGATTTTAAGTACAAAATAAGTACTTCTCGTAAGTTTTTTGGTCCTTTTTTCCTTCTTCTCTTGTGTGGCTTTAAAGCTACCAGCTTTAGGTTTTTCCTCTTCCTTAGGCCGTTTTGGTTCTTCCACTTTCTCTTCCTTTTGAGGCAAAGTAGGCACAAGAGGGGTACCATTGGTCTACAAACAAAACAAAACAAAATGTAAGAAGTCAGATAAAAAAAACACCAAAAAAGATTTTTTTTTGCAAACCCCCAAAACCAAATACCTTTTTGTTTTTGACTGCTCTAAATTTTTGTTTAGAGGTCATGGGTTGAATGTTGTTGAAACCCTTGTTGAGCCTCATCGATTTGAGTCGAAGAAGCCCATGTTGCCAAGGCATCATGGGCGACATATTAAAGCGAGATTCATGATTATGATTGAATGAGAAGAGAGAATACCTGGGTAAGGTTTGAAAGGGTTTAAGGGTTTAAGCTTCTCACCATTCAAACCTTACCCAGGAATTCGCTCTTCCCATTCAATCCTAATCATGAATCTCGCTTTAGTATGTCGCCCCTTGATGCCTTGGCAACATGGGCTTCAGCTCAAACTGATGTGGTTCAACAAGGGTTTCAACAACATTCAATCCATGACCTCTAAACAAAAGGTTAGAGCAGCCAAAAACAATAAGGTATTTTGTTTTGGGGGTTATTAAAAAATTTCATTTTGGGTTTTTTTTATCTAACTTCTTACATTTTGTTTTATTTTGTTTGTAGACCAATGATACCCCTCTTGTGCCTACTTTGCCTCAAGAGGAAGAGAGAGAAGAAGAACGAAAACCGCCTAAGAAAGAGAAAGAACCTAAAGCTGGTAGCTTTAAGCTCACACAAGAGGAACAAGGCAAAAGGACCAAAAAACTTACGAGAAATACTAATTTTGTACTTAAAATCAATTACTAGAAAGAGGTAACTTCCAATTGTCATGATTTTTCTTGAGTGCCCTCATGGAACCTACATCAATTTTATCATGCTGAAACTGAAACGAAGATGCCAGATATTTGGAATCAGATAAAAACGTGTCATTATCCCTTGGAAAACAAGAATCGAACAAATATGTCTGATAATCTTATTTCTACAGTATGTTACATATTTATAGATGTAGGAAATATCTTAACTAGTCGTTCTGTTCATCGAGAATGATCTTATATTTTTATTGTAGGTGTGCTTAAAGATTTAAAGAATAAGATCACTCTCGGTGAACAGAAAGTGTAGTAATGATATTTCCTACATCTATAAATATGTAACATACTGTAGAAATAAGATTATCAGACATATTTGTTCTTTTCTTCTTTTCCAAGAGATAAAGACACGTTTTTATCTGATTCCAAGGACCTGGTATCTTCATTTCAGTTTTAGAATGATAAAATTGATGTTGGTTACACGAGGGCACTCAAGAAAAATCATGACAATTAGAAGTTACCTCTTTCTAGTAATTGATTTTAAGTACAAAATAAGTACTTCTCGTAAGTTTTTTGGTTCATTTTCTTCCTTATTCCTATTGTGCGGGCTCAAAGCTACCATCTTTAGATTTTTTTCTTCCTTAGACGATTTTGGTTCTTCTTCTTCCTCTTCCTCTTGAGGCAAAGTAGGCACAAGAGGGGTACCATTGGTCTACAAACAAAAAAAAAACAAAATTTAAGAAGTTAGATAAAAACAAAAGACCAAAAAAGACTTTTTTTTTGCAACCCCCAAAACAAAATACCTTATTGTTTTTGGCTGCTCTAAATTTTTGTTTAGAGGTCATGGGTTGAATGTTGTTGAAACCTTTGTTGAAACACATCGGTTTGACCCGAAGAAGCCCATGTTGCCAAGGCATCAAGGGGTGACATATTAAAGTGAGATTCATGATTATTACTGAATGGGAAGAGAGAATACTTGGGTAAGGTTTGAAAGGGTTTAAGGGTTTAAGCTTCTCACCTTTCAAACCTTACCCATGAATTATCTCTTCCCATTCAATCATAATCGTGAATCTCGCTTTAATATGTCTCCCCCTGGTGCCTTGGCAACATGAGATTCGGCTCAAACCGATGTGGTTCAACAAAGGTTTCTACAACATTCAACCCATGACCTCTAAACAAAAATTTAGAGCAGCCAAAAACCATAAGGTATTTTGTTTTAGGGGTTTGCAAAAAAAGAGTTCTTTTTTTGGGTTTTTTTAATCTAACTTCTTACATTATGTTTTGTTTTTTTGTAGATCAATGATACCCCTCTTGTGCCTACTTTACCTCAAGAGGAAGAGGAAGAAGAAGAACCAAAACTGCCAAAACTACCTCACCTACCATTCTCACCTATTCTTGCATAGTTCACCTACCACATCTACCTACCATTCTTCATCTACTAGTTCTGATAAACTAAACATAAAGTATTACATTATATTCTCAACACTAATTACATTTCCAGCATTATCATTTCGGTTACATCATCTCCATCAAAGTAGTATAACATCTCACCATCTTGAAAGAATAGGTTGAGGTACGTGATGCTATCCCATGAAGAATTGCTTCCATCATAGTCACAACCACCTTTCTTTTCCTGATTCAGCCATTCAAATATGTTTAATTCACCTCGAGTCATGTTCAGAGTTGAATCTAATATCCCACACCCAAGAAGTTTTTCCATAAAGACATTTTGTATCTCATCACTTGAGAAGTGACCCACCACCTTGACATTTTTAAGAAATCTCAGTGTTGCTCTAACTTCTTCTTCTAGCAAGATACAATTTCCTCCACTGGTATAAACTCTAGACCAACTTGTACACAATTTTGAGGCAAGCTTGTTAAGTAAGCATTGGTACAGATATACTATAAGGGATATAGACTTCACCATATTTTATTGTAGGTGTGCTTAAAGACTTAAAGAATAAGATCATTCTCGATGAACCAATTATAGCGCTTGAACATCCACAATAATTCCACAACATGTTCAAGTTCTTCATAGAGAACACCAATCTGGTCCTCTTCCATTTACTTGACGTGTAGAAATATAGCTTGCTTAACCTTTTGTGAATACTCCCACCCGGAGAGCGTAACAAGAGCGTACCAAGAACTTCATTTTTATGAAAATGAACAAGGAGAAAGTTAATACCCTTACAGCTAATATAACTAAGTTTAGTGGAATATAAATGGAACACAAACGTAGCTAAATGACTCTTCCAATCAAAGCACGACACGTGGCTCTTTTTTTCTTTATAATCAACTTATTATTTCTCATCTCAACTTATTCCATAAAGTTAGGATTTTCAGTCTAGTATTTGCATCTATTTAAGTGCTATTATTCAATAAATGTTCTTTCTTCTTTATATATTCTGTTATACAAAATCTCTTTTACTTTGCTCTTCTAAAATACAACAATTCATTCTTTCTTTTTGTGCATTTTAGTATAGTCGAAGAGTTGGACAAATTTCTGCCCTATTGGGTTTTCTTGGAAGTACTAGTTACTAGTTATTTCATCATTATTTTGTCCATTGTTAGCTGGTAAGTCTTCTTGAGAAACATTATATACATATATAAAGATTAACAAAACATTAATTGGTTTGGCATTAATAAACTCTTACTTCTTCTTATAGGTATATGATCCCTCCCTCTATGCTAGGCGGCGACAGTAGCCCTACTAATAGGTATATTTACTTTTCTTATTATTTATTTCATGAGAATCTCCATTATAATTAAAGTTTAGTTATTTTCAGGCTAATAAGACAATCTTGATTGTGTATGGAATTTTCAATGCCACTATTAAGTAAGAGCAGGAATGTAAGTCTTTTAATAACAATATCAATATGAACATCTAGTTAGCTCTTCCTTTGTTAAGCATTGTTGTGAATGTACAAAATTTTGGCTATTCTTCCATTTTTGCGTAAAGCACCGTGCTTGTACGCCATCACTTTTAGGTTTCGTTCCCTAGACAAGGTTTGTATTTTATTTTTTTTCATTTCTTTCTTTGTAAGCTTGTTTGTAGTGTATTGTATTCCTAACCCACTATTTTCACTTTCACTTTTTGTAGGCATGTACGGATATTGGTCAAAAGACATTCTTTCTTTTTGGTTCTATTATATCCTTCTACTATTGGCCTCCCTTTCGTACCCTACTTCTTAACAGTCTTTGTAGTGTGCAGACTTCGTAAATATTTGTATAGACTTAAATAGTCACCTCGTGCGTGGTTTGAGAGATTTTCTAAAGTTCTCACAAAACATGGTTACTCTCAATGCCAAGCTACTCTTTTTGTTAAACACAATTCCAGGTAAGTCACCATTGTCATTGTCTATGTTGATGACATAGCCGTGACTGGAGACAATCAAGCTGAAATCACTGCAGTTAAAGGCTTGTTATCAAGTGAATTTAAAGTCAAAGATATGGGTAACCTTAGATACTTCCTTGGTATGGAGGTTACAAGGTCAAAGGAAGGCATCTCCATCTCTCAAAGAAAAGATATGCTTGATCTACTCACAGAAAGCGGAATGGTAGGTTGTAAACCATCTAATACTCCTATGGATCCATATAACAAGATTGGATCCAAACAAGAGAGAGCTCTTGTAGAAAAAGGGGTTTACCAATGTCTGATTGGGAAACTCATTTATCTATCTCATTCAAGCATGACATTGGATTCACAGTGAGTGTTCTTAGTCAGTTCATGAACAATCCGACTGTAGAACACATGGAGGCTACTCATCGTGTACTTAGGTATCTAAAAGGCACTCCAGGCAAGGGTCTGATATTTCAAAAACGTGAAGAACGTGACATCAAAGTATTCACAGATGCAGATTGGGCTGGATCATTGACTGATAGGAGGTCAACCTCAGGTTATTCTACATTTGTGTGGGAAAATCTGGTCACTTGGAGGAGCAAGAAGCAGTCAGTAGTGGCACGAAGCAGCGCTGAAGCTGAGTTTCGATCTATGGCTCACGGGATGTGTGAAGGAATTTGGCTGAAACGAATGTTATCCGAACTTCAAGTCGATATTTCTGTTCCTATCAACTTACTATGTGATAATCAGGCCACGATCAGCATAGCAAGGAACCTCGCTCATCATGATATGACCAAACACATTGAAGTTGATAGCCATTTCATCAGCGAGATAATTGACAACAAGACTGTTAACCTGGAGTACATGCCATCACATGTCCATGCCATCACATGAAAAACTTGTTGATATCCTTACTAAGGCACTTCATCGAAGTAGTTTTGAGGGACTGTGTTCCAAGCTATGTACAACCCCGCTTGAGGTGGGTGTAGAAATTATGTACTTTAGTACTGATTTATTCATCTTTTAGTATCAGTTATTATGGTTAGATAGAATAGTTATTAGTATTTATTAGAGGTAAATAGAATTAGATGTCTTTGATAAATGTAGGTATGAGAGGAGTTTATTTCTTACCTATCTATGTACAAGCTGATAATGATTGAAATACAATGAGACATTATCATTCTCTTTTTTCTACACTCTTCGGTAGACATGGCACGAGGAGATCAAAGTCAAATGGACAATACAAAGAAAAGCCAAGAACAGGATGAGGTTGTAATAAAAAGATGAACATACAGTAAACTGTCTCATGCAAACCCAGGTTTATCAGGAATAAAGTTCAACTTCTCCAAACTTGTGTGACAAGTTGATTTCAGGACAGAAAAGAGATACTGAATGAAATATACATAGTGCATATAAATCAATGAAGCTAAACTGCCGTACCACCTTACCTTGGCAGATGAAAATGCTGAATAAGCAAGCCAATAAAATCATCTGAAGAATGCTCGGGACTTTGAAATAGCAGGTCAGCAACAAATGTTTCCTGTAGAGCATAGTAATTTGCTGATCCCCTAACACACAGAAGATGTGTTAGCTAAATTTAAACATCGAAGAGTTAATCTACCTATTCAATGGAAGGGGATAGAAGCAACATTAAACTCTAAGCAGTGCTGCATGTGCAAATAGTTCAATCTAAGAAAATCGAATAGGTGATTCCCCACAAGCACGTACCGGATAGGGTTATAAACACGAAATAATTATAGAAATAACGAATAAAGAATCTTAAACATAATGTTAAGTACATGAGCTCCCAATAGTTTACCCGATAAATTGAGTTGTCGGCATGCCCGTCCCAAAAAATGGGTGGTTCTGCATGATGAGACCCTCTTCCTTGAGTATCCAGACTTTGTCCGACGTGAGTCTAACATCAATGGGTCCACCCTTGAAGAATTCAAGATGTGAACACACAACGCGGGATTGGTCTGTGGTACGTAATTACTAACAAGAAGCTAGCCCTTAATTACCTCCCCAAGAGAATTTTTTTAAAATGTAGGCTCCAGCGACATTGCTATCCTGTCTCCCCAGATGCAATGAAAGCCATACAGGAAGACTGTTTCCATGTTATCTTCCTTGTGAATTACCAAAAGGATTTTCAGATTCCGTGTTGAGATATATTAAGTATGGGTTTGTGTTAAGATATATTAAGTATGGGTTTGTGTTACAGAACCAGTTGAAAGCATAAATCAATAATCTCATCAAGACGATATAATATCAGTTTCCAACCAACGGGCGCACCAAGTCAAATTCTACCAAAACACGATGAAACAATTAAACCATAGTTTGAAAAAATAATTGCAGCATGCAAACCACAGTTTTTAAACATAAACCCCACAAAGACATCTTATGATGCATTAGACACGCTTTTACCGCAATGATTTGAGATTGAATTTTATCATTTCCCAGGGTGAACCAGTAATTCAGACAACAATGACGCCGGAACACACCCTCATGGGTGTCAAAACTGTGTGTCCCTGGGGACAATATATTGCAGAGCCCTGTAGATTAGGCCACATATCAGGAGTTCGTACCCTGGCCTCTCACTATGTTCTTGTGCAGACAACAGCTAAATCCAAGAACAATGATACAACATAGATCATTCTTTCACCAAAGTAAGAAGTATTTCAGTTTGCAAATACTGATTACGGTTTCATTTGCAGAGGGAGAACGTTTGATGTGAATGGTTCTTCTTACTCTTCTTAAGTTGTCCTAATATAATGTGTTCTCAATTCTCTTTTTCTCTTTATTTATTTCAACCTTTTCCCTCAGCTTCAGATTCCCAGCAGCAACTTCCGAGTGTAACAATTTCAAAAACACTTCCCACAACCAAGCACAAAAATCAACACTGCCTCCAAATATAACCAGAATCTATCTTATGGAATATAACAAGTACCTCAAACCTGTAAAAGTTTCACTCTGTGTTTTAGTGAGAATGAACAAAGATTCTCGTCATTAACCTTCAGTCAGGTATTGGTCAATATTCTCTTTTCAGTTACCCTAACGGAACTCTAAATTCAATGATATGTCAATAGATATTAATTTAAAGGAAAACACACAAAATTCTGGAGCTTCTATCAGCATCCATGATGTTAATTTTTTCTGTTATATTAAAGGGAACCAGAGGAGTGACAAGATATTAGGGACATTAGTGAGATTTAATCCGTTTTGCTTTATTTAACATATCTAACAGGGCTCTCTCTATGTTGATTATGTTGACAAATAACTAGTCAAATGTCAAAAATATTAAGAACTACATTAAATAGTCCTGGAATCATAAGGGGTCAAAGTATTCTAACATGTGATACTAAACACTAAACGTTACAGTGTCATATAACATTACTTTGCAGGGAACTTAGAAACTACAGGGGTATAAAGCAACTCTTTGCCCAAATCACAGCATAGGGACAAAATTTAATTTACCATAGCAAATCAGATTAGACACTTGCCTTTCAATGTAGTAACTGGCATTGTGTGACCAAAAACTTTAAGGCCGTTGGAAAGGTCCCAGACTCGGAAGTTCCCATCAGAATGCAGAACAAAAAGAAGCCGCCTCTCTTGCACATTTGATATTTACTAAATCCTGTATAGCAGGCAGTGTTGGACTCCAAGATTAATTTGAAGATATAAATACTCCTAGATAACTAGAACAATCACATAAGATACAAAAAATAATGTTCATGATCATAACGACGACGACAACAATGATGATGATATTAATTGGTAGGCCATAATTATGGACTACAAATCACTCCACTGAACCTTGCAATTACTTTCTCAATACACCATTCCAGAGCTCGCATATAGGTTTAATTCACTTTCTTTTGTTTTCATCAAACTCCATTATTATACACTCTCATCCCAGCTAGACTTGCATACTTTACATGTTTACAGCATGTTAGTGCTGGTTTAAGTTGGGTCGTAAAACCGCATTTTATCACGATTCTAGTGATTTTCTTCCCCCGATCAAAAGAGTTAGCATTACATCCTCTTTATTTCATGCCTTCATATGACCAATTAAGGAAGCTTGTTCATCAGACATTTCTCGTCGAGCTCCAATCATCATAATCTAGAATTTAAACTATTAGTAAGATCCAGTAACTAGACGGACAAAAAAACCAAGTTTTCTTTATATGAGACTCAGTTTAGGTTTCCCCCACCCCCCAGCCCCACCCCAAAAAACAGCAAAAGAACATCATCAGCAAAAAGAGCATGACATTACACCAAATTTTCAGTAACTACACTGTTAAATCTATACGAAAATCAATTTGTACTCAAAAAGAGAAAGACATACGATGTAGTAGATATTATACACAGAAGAAATCGAATAGAAGTAAATGATGCAGAACAACAGGTTGGTTGTCTTCAAAAACCTTGTTTCACCAAACACAAAGCGTTGAGCTCCTAACAATTTACCAACTTACTTGTCAACCTATAAAAGTAGTTACTAACCGCAGCCATCTCAAATCTCTTTTCTGGAAAGAAGGAAAATAGTTATCTTGACAATATGCCCCACAACCGATCAAAACCAGCATCCTCTCGCCATTCACACTCAAGGCCTGCAACTCATTGAAAATGCATTTATGTTCAGAAAAATGCATAAGATGAACGATGAAGAATGCAGTAGAATTCAGTGGATGCAAACTTTCAACTACTCCAAAAGGGCCTTTCAATGTGGTGCCAAAAAGTAGTAGCATTCTACCCTTCGTGCTTTTTCATTATAAATATCATTTCAGGCAACCAGAGCAATTGAGTCAAATTATAAGGATATACTTGATATTCCATAGGAGATAAGACAAGGATGTTCCAAGTGGAAACTGAAAAACTATTCTGTTATGAACCTGGAGCACTAGGATCAAGTATGCCAAGTTGAAAACAACCAATTGATCCATCACTCCTTCCGATAACAAAACATCCTGCACTTGCACAAGCTGCTGTTACTGCTCCATGATGTGAATGGATTTTAGTGTTATACTCGAGAATCTCATCAGTTGGGACACTAGAAGAAGTAGCATAGTCAAAGTTATTCCTCAATCTAATAAGATTGTCAAAGCATAAAGCATCAAATGTTATCCGGAAGCAAACTTGCTCTGCATGCAAAAAGAAGCATTATATTGAAGCTACCGACTACATGGAATATGGATACCTAAAAGAATAAAGAACGGATAAATAAGCATTCAATGTTAGACCAATAAAGATTAACATACCGTATTGATGGGTGTGATTTAAGATTGACCCAATACATGGTTATTGGGCCGGCCCATAAGCGCATCGAACTGAGTGAATTCGACGCGCGCATCGAATCTACAGTCTAATACGTCGTTATTGGGCCGGCCCACAAGTGCATCGAATCTTCACTATTCGATGCGCACATCGAATAAGTATGATTCGATGCGCCTTTCCACATCTGTCTGTGGGCTCCACAGGACGGCTGCTATAAATAGCCCGTCCCCTTGTATTCCGTGCACGTTTTGGGAAGACAACCACTTCAGCACAGTCATCATCGAATCACTATTCATTCGAGACGCATCGGATCGAACAGGCCTCATTTGATACGTGATTTAAACAGTGTTTCCTCCGTTCGACACGCCAAAGTACGCATCGAATCTGATACCTAATGCACGCATCGAATTCGATATCATCCAGAACAACTTCGAATCAGTGTTAATTGTTCCGCATCGAACAAAGGCATTCGACACGTCAGCATCGAATACTGAGGATTCGATACGCTACATAAATCTTGTAATTAGTTTATTTTACCTAATAAGCTTGTAATAAGTGTTCTGGACCAAGCTAGTCCGTTAATAAAGTTGGATAGCATTATTTTGTTTTTTATATCTCATTTTGTATTCTTTTACTGTATTCTATTACCGTGACGAAATAAAACCAAAATATTGGCGCCGTCTGTGGGAACACTAAGTTTATTAGTTTGTTAGGCAGTATGTCTAGAATTACCAGATCCCAAAGTAAAGCTCTGGAGGGAAATATGGGAGAAGCAGGACAAAATACACCTGAACGGATGACGCAAGATATTGCGGGACCATCAACAGTACCCGTAGCAGTACCAACTCCAGCTAGGAGAGAGAATCAAGGACCTCAAGGTGTGGAGGTACCCGCCACTGAAGCAGGTGCAACTGGAGCAACGACAACGAGCGCTTCGATTCCAGATAACATGAAGAATGAATTATTGGCGATGGTAAAAGCCGTTTTGGCCGAAGTACTGACTCCAGCACCGCCCGTTTTGATACCATCTCCTGTTGAACATCCAGAAGCCTTAAGGGAACAAGGTTCTGTTGCCCGAATGTTGAAGGGAAATGAGAAGGAAAAATCCCAGCAAGATGATAGAAGAAGTAGACATGCTTCGAAGGGAACAAAAAGTAAGGGAAAATCCACCTGAGATGATCAAGGAAAGAAGTTAGTGTCGATCGAGGTACAATCAAGAAGACATCTTGAGAGAAGAGAAAGGGAAAAGGAGGCAGAACGCGATACTGAACGGAGAACAAGAGAAGACAGGAGACGATCAGAGAGTCATGATTCCAGAAGGGAACGTAATGAGAAAGAAGACCAAAGAGAGGAATTACGAAGAAGGAAGGATATAGATGACAGGAGACACTCAAACGGACATGATTCACGAGGCGAGCATGATAGAACGGCCAGAAACATCGAAAGGCTGGAAAAAGGGAAAGCAACGACTGAGACTCAAATGGCACCAAAGGACAATACATATAACCACAATCCACTTTGTCAAGAAATAGAGCCAGAGATCTTGGGACAAGGGAATAAGATCCCAGAACTGAAAACATACGATGGAAAGTCTGATCCCCGAGATCATCTTTTCCAATTGGATAGGAAACTGTCCCTTTACGGTTTTAAAGACAATATCCAATCCAGGATATTTGCAACAACTCTATCAGGAGTAGCTGTGGATTGGTTTAATCGAATTCCTCCAGGACAGATCAAAAGCTACATCCAATTGAGAAAAATGTTTGAGGATTAATTCTCTAGTCAGTCTAGACTGGTTCTAGATCACTCCCATCTCTATACAATGAAACAGGAAACCAATGAAAGTCTAAAGGACTTTATGAAACGTTTCAATACGGAGCTATTGAGGATTGATAGCCCATTAGGAGAGATGATTGCGAGCGTACTTTTCCGAGCAACCACCAATACAATGTTCAGCGGGGACCTACTCAGGCGTAAGCCTACCATCGTCGAAGAAATTAACAAAGTTGCACAAGAGGTGATTCATTATGAGGAAATGATGGCGACTAAGCTACATGTTGTTGCAGCGGTGAAAGATAGAGAAAGAGGTAGAGAATATCACAACTGTAATACCTACAACAACAGGAACAAGAATTACAAAAGGGAAAGTTTGCCTAGACGATACACACCGTTAAATGCTCATATCATGACAGTCTTTAGCGCAGCAAAAAGGAAAGGATGGTTAAAGGATCATAAACCGATGAGGGAATACAAAACAACGATGTATTCAAGTCAATTCTGTAAGTATCATAAGCAGAAGGGTCATGATACTGAAGAATGTATAAATCTGAAGGATGAAATTGAACGGTTAGTAAAGGATGGCAAACTCGTGGAGTATGTCAAGAAGGTACAAGAACAAGAGAAAAGTTTCAACCGGAAGAGAACTCCGTCTCTCAGGAAGGATAAGCAAAGGGTAGTCGATGAACCGCATCTCTTCCAGTATCCTCAGATTGAAGATGGGAATGCTAGAAAAGGAATGATTAATATGATATCTGGAGGACCGGGAGGAGCAGATTCCACCAACGGCCGGAGAAAGATCACAAGACTGGTTGAGTCGGATAATTTTGTCAATATGGCTAGTATACTGAGAATTGAGGAGATGCCGCATGAAGAAGTCACTTTCTCTACAGCAAACCTAAGGAAGCTGAGCGCACAGGCTATACAAATGTCTAATTAAAATTGCCCTTTGGTAATAACGGTGGATATAGCTAATTATGAGGTCACCAAGATGTTAGTGGATCATGGAAGCTTAGTAAATGTGCTGTTCAGTTCTACGTTGGCTAAACTGGGATTGAATAATCAGACATTAGAACCAGTGAGAACATCTCTTCACGGAATTGGAGGTCCAGAGATAGTTCCACTCGGAATGATTAAGCTCCCGACATCATTGGGAACAGCGCCGCAGAGAAAGACACTACTGGAGAACTATGTGATCGTTGATATGCATTTCGCATACAATGGAATCATAGGAAGACCATCATTGAATGCTTTTCGAGCTTTACCATCGACTTATCATCAAATGGTGAAATTTCCTACCTTCAGCGGAACAGACGAAGTCATAGCTGACCATATTGAAGGTTGGAAGTGCTACGTAACTTTGCTTCGAACACGGCCGCAACAGGGAGAAGAAGCAGCAAGAGCATTGGCTCCTAGGCAAGTGGAGCATATTGATTAAAAGATTCTGCTTTAATTTACGGAGTTTTTAGTATTTTGAATATTTTGAACAATTTAAATTCGTTCTCTCTGCTGTGACAAGCATGAGGGATAAACAGGTATGAACGTAAAACAGATACGCCAAAGAATTAATCTAGAGGTCAACACAGGAAGTTAGGGAAATTGAGCAATGACTCAAGCTCTGAATTATTCACATAATCTGATTTGGTTAATCCAAGAAGACGAATTTTAATCAATTGATTACATGATTTCTATCTAATCTGCACCGTAAAATGTATGCAGAACAGAAAATCCCTAAGGGAATCAGAAGAACGGAAACTATGTCCAAAGTGGCACGAGATACCGGAGAAAGCCAGAGGCAACAAAAGGGACGGAAACTCTGTCCGAAGTGGCACGAGATACCGAAAATCCCTAGAACAACCAGAAGAACGGAAACTTTGTCCAAAGTGGCATGAGAAACCGAATAAAACCAGAGGCAACAAAAGGGACGAAAACTCTGTCCAAAGTGGCACGAGATACCAAAAATCCTTAAGGCAACTAAAAGAAAAACAAAAACTCTGTCCAAAGTGGCATGAGATATCGTAATTCTCAGAACGACAATCCAGAAGCATGCAAACTCTATCTCATGCGATACGAGATATCGCAATTCCCAAAGAATACCAGGGAAGGATGAAGACTCTATTTGAAAATCACAAGATACTCAAAATTTTACAAAGGAAAAGGAGGGACGAATAATTCTTTTCGAGATGGCAACTATTATCACGTTCATTTGGAAAAACAAGCACTGCACAAACACTACATATAACGTTGTAAGTGTTCGTTACAACTCACAATTCAAGAGAACATGAACGAAACTCTCAAGAGACGAGTACCAACAATTAAACTATGTCCAAAGAGACAAGCAAAACCTTTTCCTAAATGAAAAATAATAAGTAGCACAATTATAATCGTGCTGGCTAAAACATTACTCAACTTTTCATCGCAGATGAAAAATAAAGAACCGACAGGTTGCCAAAATAAAGTAAAGAACCCAAATAGGATATTGAAATAAAAGGCAACAAATATGAGCACAATAAATAAGTAAGTAACAAGAGACAATCATTCAAAAGTATAATTCTGCTAAGCATAAAGTGTTCAAACGCATAAGAGCGACGCAGCGCCACGCATAAACTAAATTAAAAATAAAAATGGTTCAATAACATGGAAAGATAAAACAACATTAGGGCTGCAATTTCAGATATCCGCATCATCCTCAGATGAGGGATACGGTTCAGGCATCGGAGGCGGTGGTGATAGTCCCCGGAGAATAAGATTTTCATTCTCAAGCAGCGAGGCAAACTCATCGGGTTCTGCAAGCTTAGAAGTTGTACGAGGCGGCATAATTTCTCGATTTGGTCCTAAAGACAGGCTCAACCATTCTGTTTTGAAACCACCACGGACATACTGCGTTGCGTAAAATTGATGCACAGTCAGAACTTGAGCATTCCGAGCTTCGAGATCACCTCGACGAGTACAGATTTCTCGAAAAGTATTGCTTCGAAGAAATGTTTCGGTTATCTCCACTTTCTGATTGGGAAAAACCTACAAGGATGTGAAAAATATTAATATGACAACAGGAAATTGGGATGTGAAACGCCATGAAAGGGAATATATTCTACCTCGCCAAGGCCGCGCAAATATCCATTGAGGTCGGCATTATGGGCTTCTTCTCTAGCTTTACCCACTTCCTTCTGGAGTTCGGTAATTTGCTTGCCCAGCTCTTCTTTGAGCCTATTAGCCTTCGCTCGTGCCTCTTTAGCTGCCTCCCTGTCAGCATGCGCTTTCGCAGCATAGTCTTTGACCATTTGCAAGGCCTTCTCTTTCTCGTCGAGAGCAGTTTTTAGGGCAGCGCCATCACCACCACTGGCTGTCTCCTGGAATTCCATTAGAGCCGAGAACATGGTGTCCACGAAACCGCCCGCCTAACAATTAATGAGCAATTAGATCAACATTTACAAAGTCAGTTCAAAGGAAATTAACTCAATCAAAAGAGATAATTACCGCTGTCAGTAGATGAAGCATGTTCCGCTCCACCCTCTTCTTTTCTTCGACAGAGATAGGAAGAGGAACAGCAAGACCAGGTAGCAAAGACCTCAGATGCTCGATGGCTTCGGCCTCTGAGATTTCATACCCACTGGCCCGAGCTCGATGGCCTTGGCTAGGCCCAATTCCTGCGCTTGGCCCAGCTGCATTGGCCGGAGCATTAGAAGCACTTGGCCTGCTTGTTTGGCCGACCGGTGGAGCAGCCCCTCTGGCTTGTGACCGAGTTTGAGGCATTTTCCTTTTCTTGCGTTGGTTGCCGACTTCAACATTGTCGCTTGTACCAGCTGTCAGGCTCTCAGAAGCTTCAACACCGCCTTGAATATTGTCACGGTTTTCCCCTAATATATCCTCGAACGCATCAGCTGCAGAATCAGCAGCATCAACAGTAGAGGGACCGGCAGTGTTCTTCTTGGCCTTGCTTTTTCTCGTTCGGGGGGGAGGAATTTCGAGAACAGTGTCGGTCTGCGAGCTTGCCTGGTCAGCAGCAGTGGCTCGGTTCATCCTTGCGTGACGATCCATAAAATACTTGGCTGCAAGAAAATAAAAAATTAGAATACTTAACAGGCATAAATCAAAGGTATCAGAAGAGTTGCGCAATTATACCAAGGGTCATCCTCCCGTTATATTTCACTGGGGATAATCCAGCTAACGAGAGGACTCGATTTTCAACAAGTTTTCTAACATCAAATTGATGTTCTCGAACTAAGTTCGGAATAAACTCGCAATCCCATGAAGTTATGGCAACGCCACCAGGAATCATTACCCTTGACCCGGTGTACCATTCACGGCGATATCGCTCAAACTCGCCTTCATAACTCTCTTCGATACAAAAATATCTTCTTTTCCAATCTTTTCCATATCCGGCCGCCCCACCATTCAAGAACTTGCGATTCATTTGTGCTTTGATATGATAAAATCCTTCTTCACGCCTCGCAATCTCAAATAAAGCATAAAACTCATTGGGACTTTGCGGTTGGCGCAACGCCTTCATAACTATGATAAAGGCAATCAAATTTCCATATGAGTTTGGCGTGAGTTGCGCGGGCATGAGATTTATCATCCTTAAAAGCCATCTTAGCTCAAACGGGATTGGAAAGCGCAAACCATTGAGGAGCTGATCAACAAATACAGTCATATGATCGGGCGGTGGGGTATGCATCCGCTCATTTGGGCCTGGGAGGACGATTTTATACTTATCAGGTATATCAAATTTTTTGCGAAGCCCCTTACGACTATGTTGGAGACGAGAGATATATTGATCGTAGGCCATTCCTGGGACCTCGACATGATCATCGAACTCCCTATTAATATAATCTACGTCCTCTCCACCCTCGCTTGGAACGCGATTATCCCGATAGGATGACACGGACATGTCATCACTGTCCACTTCGGGCTCTGGTTGTTCAATATTTGCGACAAGGTTGTTATCCGCGGGTGAATCAATCATTTCTATATTTATTAATTCGTATTCATTTACTTCGACTATGCTCGGGCCCGCGAGAGCATTCGAAGGGTTCCCCATATTAATGGGACTGGAGCTAGAGCCAGTACTCGACTCACTGCCAGAAGTGGATTTACTGCTCACCATCTTTGACGAGAATGAACTAAAATAAATTAAAAACGGAGGCTGACTAAGGACGAACACGTCACTCTAGACTCTCGCATATCTCTCGAACATACGCAAAGAGGAATTATTTAAAGAAATAATCCGGCAAAATAAAAGTATAAATTTTTACCTTGATTGAATTTTCGGTAGAAATAGCTTTTGCTTGGTTAATATATCCTAAGCACAACAAAGAAACAAGTTAGAAATTCCCATGCAAACATTAAAATTTCGGAAATCAACAACTTAAAATATATATAAGTATCGCACCGAACAATCACAATTCGATGTTGTTCGCATCGAATTGATGATCGTTCGATGCGGTCCGCATCGAATGACGCCAATTCGATGCGTCTCACCTGAGGAGCGAAGCGTATGGGCAGCAGAATGAGCTCCTCACAGCAGAATTCCCCTTATATAGGCAGCGTGAGGCCCATCAAGCCCAATTCAGCGACCGCATCGAATTGATGATCGTTCGATGGGGTCCGCATCGAATGACGGCAATTCGATGCATCTCACCTGAGGAGCGGAGCGTATGGGCAGCAGAATGAGCTCCTCACATCATAATTCCCCTTATATAGGCAGCGTGAGGCCCATCAGGCCCAATTCAGGGACAACATCGAATTACCGCATCGAACGAACAGAATTCGATGCGATTTATTTCACGCATCTGTCTGTGGGCTCCATGGGACGGTTGCTATAAATAGCCCATCCCTTTGTATTCCGTGCACGTTTTGGGAAGACAGCCACTTTAGCACAGTCAGCATCGAATCACTATTCATTTGAGACGCATCGGATCGAAGAGGCCTCATTCGATACGTGATTTAAACAGTGTTTCCTCCGTTCGACACGCCAAAGTACGCATCGAATTCGATACCTAATGCACACATCGAATTCGATATCATCCAGAACAACTTCGAATTAGTGTTAATTGTTCCGCATCGAACAAAGGCATTCGACACGTCAGCATCGAATACTGAGGATTCGATACGCTACATAAATCTTGTAAATTAGTTTATTTTATCTAATAAGCTTGTAATAAGTGTTCCGGACCAAGCTAGTTCGTTAATAAAGTTGGATAGCATTGTTTTGGTTATTTATATCTCATTTTGTATTCTTTTACTGTGTTCTATTACCGTGACGAAAGATGACCAAAATACGTATCTTCGTAAATGAAAGCAAATGGAAAAAGAACTTTAGGAATTATGAGCCGCAAGCCAATCTTCGATGTCTCTATATGATTGCGTATCTCGTGTATCTCCAATACATTTGACTGACTCTGCAAAGTTTTCCTACTGTAAAAAAGTCACTAGAGGTAAGGTAATGCATAAAGAAAAGAAGCATATTACTACGATGCACTGTCTAAGAGATAAAGCAATCAAATGTTTATGAGAAAGACCAGCATAGTTGAAGAAGCTTCCCCAGTAACCGATATAGGTCACTGGGTTGAGCCAACTCATAATTTCTGCAGATCAGTGATCGACAAGAACTGAATCGAAAAAGAAAACTATTTACTGTGTAATTAATGAATCGAAGAAATTTTGTATTGCAGCGTTTGTGATCGCCGATTACATATTTCTCTCTCTAATTTGAGAGTTATGATTATCAAAAGTGAAAAGAAAAACAACTAACAAACCTATTTATACTAACAAAAAGCAAAAAAATAAAACTTGGAAAATAGAAAGTAGCCGTTGGCTATAATGCTAAAAATGGAAAGCTGGTATTTGAAAGCTGAAAGTTTCCATTTCAAGAAACTTTCTGAATTAATGAACTGATAGTTTAAGACCCCCCCCCCCCCTCAAGAGGGGCATGGAGGTCTAGAAGGCCCATCTTGGATGTCATATTTTGGAAATCACTGAGAGATAATGGCTTTGTCAGCAAATCAACAACTTGATGAATGTTGGAAATGTGCAGAACTTTGAGAGCTCCCTGGTGCACCTGTTCCCTAACAAAAAATAGTCAATTTGAATGTGCTTAGTACGTTCATGATGTACAGGATTCACTGCAATGCACTGTGCACTTTTATTATCAGTGTATAATAAGGGAATCTTGTTAGAAGTGATGCTAAGAATAGTAAGGAGCCGAGAGAGCTAAATAATTTCACAAGTGGCAGTGGCTATTGCCCTGTATTAAGCTTCTGTGGAAGAACGGCTGACTATAGGTTGCTTCTTAGCCTTCCATGAAACCAATGATTCACCAAGGTAGATAGCATAACTAGTTATAATGCGCCTGGTTGCAATACATGAAGCCCAGTCACTATCACAGAATCCTTTCAGTTGGGAGTATGATTTGCAGCTGTAAAACAACCATTTTCTAGGACAAGATTTGAGATATCTCAAGACTCTATGAGCAGCTACAAGGTGATTGATAGTTGGTTTAGACATAAATTGAGTTAAGAACTGTATAGCAAAGCAAAGATCAGGTCTAGTGATAGTTAAGTAGAGCAATCTGCCAACAAGGCGCCTGTAAATGGAAGGATCCTCCAGTAATGGGGAATTGTCTTCTTGAAGCTTAGTTTTGCTCTCCATTGGTGTAGTTGCAGGCTTGCATGCCAGATAACCTGTTTCACTGAGTATGTCCAGAGCATACTTCATTTGGCAGAGAGATATACCAGTGTGAGACCTGGCTATCTCAATTCGTAAGATGTATTTAAGATCACCAAGATCTTTTATTGTAAATTTGTCATCCAAATGTTGCTTGATGGATTTGATTTCAGCAAGACTGTCTCCTGTTAGAATTATATCATCTACATAAACACAAAGAGCTGTGAAGGAATGGTTAGTTTTCTTAGTGAAGAGAGAACTGTCAGAGACACTTTGTTTATAACCATAGGCAAGAAGGCATGTAGTGAGCTTATTGTACCATTGTCCGCTAGCTTGTTTTAAGCCATACAAACTCTTTTTCAATAAGCATACCCTTGAATCATTTGGTTTGCAGTACCCTGGAGGTGGTTTCATCTAAATCTCCATGAAGGAATGCATTATTTACATCAAGTTGATATAAGAACCAGTTCCTAGAAGCAGCAAGAGCAAGAAGTATTCTAACAGTGGTTAGTTTAGCAACTGGACTGAAAGTATCGAAACAGTCTAACCCCTCTTCCTGAGTGTATCCCTTGGCCACTAATCTAGCTTTGTATCTCTCCATTGTGCCATCAGCTTTTAGCTTCACTTTGTATAACAATTTGTAGCCAATGCAGTGCTGACCTTATGGTAAGGAAGTGAGCTCCCATGTGTTGGTCTTTTCCAGAGCAACAATCTCATTTCTCATTACATTTTGCCAGTCAGGATGGCCCTTAGCTTGAGTATATGTCCTGGGCTCAGATATAGCAGAGACATTGCATGTGAAAGCTTTATGTTTATCAGTAAGTCTATCAGTAGAGAGAAATGACTCAATAGGATATTTAGTTAAAAACTGATTGGAAGCAGTAGTAAAGTTTGCCTTATGAAGTGACTTAGGCAAATTACAATCGTAAACCTTCAAATAGGATGGATTAGTGATGATTCTGGTGGATCTCCTTGCTGGAGCACTTACAGCTGGAGCAAGCACTGTAGTTTCTGGAGCTGAAGGGACCTCATTTTCTGTTGGATCAGTGTGATTCACTCCTTCATCTGCTGGTACATGAGTTGACTGAGGAGGTGATGAAGATTAAATAGAGTAATTGTTGTCTGCATCACTGGAGTCATCTTGTGTGCTGGGCAAATCATTCATGGAATCAGAAATAGAGAATGCAGGTTGATGATCAATCTGGCCATCAGCATGAGGAACCTGTATAGAAACTGTAGTAGGTCTGATAAAAGTGTCAGTGCAGAATCTATTTTGAGGTTCAGAGTCTGTTGCAGGAGAGGCATGTTCAAGAGGATTATTCTTCAGAGGGAAAATGGTTTCATGAAATCTAACATTCCTAGAAACAAAAGTCTGTTTAGTAATGAGGTTTAAGAGCACAAAACCTTTAGTCCCTTTAGGGTAGCCAATGAAAATACACTGAATGGCCCTAGGATCAAACTTATGTCTGTTTTGTTGAAGGGTGGAAGCATAACAAAGGCAACCAAAACTCCTTAACAAGGTATAGTCAGGGGGCTTCTTATATAGCATAAAATAAGGAGTATTATTGTTAATAGCTTTAGAAGGGAGTCTATTAATAAGATAGCTAGCAGTGACAATACAGTTACTCCAGAATTTGAGAGGTAAGCCAGATTGAAATCTGAGGGCTCTTGCAACTTGTAGGAGGTGCTGATGTTTCCTCTCTACATGTCCATTTTGCTGTGGAGTCTCCACACAGTTGGTTTGATGTTCTATGCCCCTGGACTCATAAAATCTTTTGAGTAAGAACTCAGTGCCATTATCAGTCCTGATGGCTTTAATATTAACCTGAAACTGAGTTAGAACAGCATTATAAAATTGAATAAAGCATTCTCTGACATCAGATTTGTGCTTCAACAAATATATCCAAGTGCACATGATGTAATCATCAACTATAGTTAAAAAGAACCTATATCCATCATGGGAAATAGTCCTAAAAGGACCCCATACATCACAGTGAATCAAGTCAAATGCAGCAAAAGATTGAGAAGTACTAAGACAAAAAGGTAATCTCTTCTGTTTTGACAAATGACAGATTTCACAATGACTATCTTTACATTTAGCTGCAGAAATACAAGGTATTGATAGAAGCTTTTCAAAAGATGGATGGCCTAGCCTGAAATGCCAAATATCTTGTTCTGCTCTAGAAGAGTTACAAGTAATATCATGAGTACAAGAATCAGAAGTGACAGAAGAGTAAGCAACTTTATTGGAGTCTGTTGTGTTATTGAATTTCAGTTTGGTGATTGAGTCCTGTATAATGCAATAAGTAGAAACAAAGGTTAGAGAAAGTGAAGTGCTGCCTTTGAGTTTAGAAATAGATAACAGGCTATGAGAGAAGCTGGGAATATATAGAACATTAGACAAAATTATCCCAGGTAAAAGCTGCACTGAACCTTTAAAAGTAGCTATAGTAGTGCTTTTATTTGGCATATAAATAGTGGTGTGTATAGGTATTGGCATGTTAATAAACCAAGATAAATCACATATCATGTGGTCTGTTACTCCAGTATCAAGGATCCAATGATTAGTCCCAATAAATGAGTTAAAAGAGTTAAAAGTTGAGGGATTGATACCAGTGGCTGCAGTTGTAGCATAATGTGGTTCCTCACAATGTTTCACTTGGTCCTGGGCCTGTTTGAATGCCAGAAATTGTTCAAAAAGAGCCTGATTGTTTTGAGAGGCTGAGGAGCTGGCATGAGCACCATGGGAGGAAGTCATGAGATGAGCCTCCTGAGTGATGATGCTTGAATCTGAACTAGCGGCATTGGCAGAGTGAGAGGGGTAAGCCCTTTTTTCCAGTAGGGCCTCCCCATCCAGGGGGATATCCAATAAGCTGGAAGCAGCTCTCAATAGTGTGACCTTGAAAGCCACATTGTGTGCATCTCAGCTTCTTCTTCTCTTGTTTAGAGAGAGGGGCTCTATAAGGCTTTCCACCAGTGGGATTGGAAGTATGTTGAGGGAAGTTGGGCCTTGACTGATAAGGAAGAGGAGGTCTCTACCTTGTGAACATTGCAAGAGAGTCCATTCCTATAGTGGGAGTATGATAAAGTGCCCTATGGTGTTCTTCTTGCAGGACCATAGAGTAAACATTTGACAGAACTGGAAGAGGAGAGACAAGGAGAATTTGACTCCTGATTGTAGAATAGAACTCATTGAGACCAACTAGAAACTTCAGCACACAGTCTGATTGCTGGAGATCCATCATTGTTTTGTTAACATTACAGACACACAGTCCACAAGAGCAGGCAGCAATAGGTCTCTGACTGACATATTCATCCCACAGTGCCCTGAACTGGTTATAATATTCAGTGATTGAACCAGAACCTTGTGTTATGGTAGATAGGGACTTTTGGAGATGGTAAACTCTGCTGCCATCAGTTCAGTCAAACCTGGTCTTGAGGTCATTCCATAGCTCATAAGCAGATGTAAAGTAGAGCAATCCCCTCTGAATATCTTTGGTAATGGAGTTAATTAACCAAGACAAAACAAGACCATTGGCTCTTATCCAGCAAGAATACAACAGAGGATCAGTGGTAATAGGTTGTCCAAGAGTGCCATCAATGAAGGATAGTTTATTTTTGATAGTAAGGGCCATAGTTATCCCTTTACTCCAGGCCAAGTAATTTGTTCCATCAAGTTTGTCACTCACAATTGAAGTACCAGAATAGTCATGAGAACCAAGAAAATATACTGAAGATTAATCCTCACAAGGATTCTTGACAGAAAAAGTGCTAGATGAAGCAACAACAGGTGTAGTGCTAGATGATGTTGCAGGTTCAGTCATATTGACAAAATTAGGTTTACAAATTGGGGAAGAGCACAATGCCAATCAAAATCACCAACAAATACCAACAAATTTGATGGATCTACTGATTTCACCAACAGATCTTGTGATAGAGACACACAAGCAGATATAGCAACAGAGGAACATATGCAAACAAGAAAAAATGAGGAGATTACAACCGAATGTAGCGACGAATTTATGCGCGATGTTGATCGAACGAGGAGAAGAAATACGCAGTGGAATTTGCAGGATCCATGGCGAATGATACCATCATAATTTGTGCAGATCAGTGATCGACAAGAACTGAATCGAGAAATAAAACTATTCACTGTTTTATTAATGAATCGAAGAAATTTTGTATTGCAGCTTTGTGATCGCCGATTACATATCTCTCTCTCTAATTTGAGAATTCTGATTATCAAAAGTAAAAAGAAAAACAACTAACTAACCTATTTATACTAACAGAAAACAGAAAAATAAAACTTGGAAAATAGAAAGTCGCCGTTGGCTATAATGCTAAAAATGGAAAGCTGGTATTTGAAAGCTGAAAGTTTCCATTTCAGGAAACTTTCTGAATTAATGAACTGATAGTTTAAGACCAACCTTCGATGCATGAATGGATATGTGAGTAGAACAAAAAAATTAAGTGGTCTCGGGAGAACTTAAATACAGTTTGTGGTAAGCAAAACTCTTTATGGTTCCCCAAAGGTGAGACCAAAAATGGATGAAGATAACAGAACATGAAATAGCAAAAACTGCAACGGTAAAAATTGTAGTCCGACGCAGAAACATGAAAGAGTATAAATCCAGATGATACAGACAATGCAACCCTGTTTGCAATGTTACAGCAAATACCAAGCGTCGTTCCATTGTAGTCCGATGACTTCAATAATTTCCCTCTATAGGATTACCACGTGATTGGCATCCGCGAGCGAAAGCTCAGCCTAACTTTAGCTATGCAACAAGTCATTCTAGACAGACACCCCTGTTTCTAATTCTATAAATACATAGATACAGAATTCCACATAGTGATGTTCAAGACAAAACCGAGAACGACATAAGAGATCAACAAGCTTGCCAACCATGTAGTCCACTTCGAGGAAATGGTGGGAGCAAAGGCCATTGATCACACCCCCAAGGCTAGAGAAAGAGGAAGAGATGATCCATGATACAACAAGAACAAGAATGATAGACACAAGAACTCTTCACCTAGGAGATACACTTCCCTAAATACGGATGTTATGACGGTATATGTGGCGACAAAGAGGAAAGGATGGCTCAAATAGCCCAGGAAGATGAAAGATTTCCCCGTGACGGGGTTGTCCACCCACCATTGCAAATACCACAAGGAGAATGGACATGACACGGAGGAGTGCAAGGATTTGAAAGACGAGATAGAGAGGTTGAACAAGAATGGGAAGCTTGCTGAATATGTCAGAAGCCTAAAAGATGAGAAGGATAAGGCTAACCGAGATAGGTCTCCGTCTCCTCGAAATGACAAATATAAGGTAATGGACAAACCGCATATCATGTACTATCCGCATTTAATGGACAACCACCCCAGGAAGGGCATCATACACATGATCTCGGGAAGTCCGGTTGGTGCCGATTCCATCAAGGAATGAAAGAGGGTCATGAGGGAGATTGACGCTGATCATTACGTAAGCTTTGTAGACTTGTTCAGTATTGAGGAGATGCCATCGAAAGAAATCACATTCTCAAAAGCTGATTTTACGAGATTGAGCCCTCAAGTCATTCAGGCCGGTAAGCTAGACTCACCCTTAGTAGTTACGGTTGACATTGCTAACTTCGGTGTTATGAAGGTTTTGATATATAGCAGAAGTTGAGTCAATGTGCTATTCCCCTCGACTTGGGAACAAATAGACTTAGACGACGGTAAGATGGAAGTGGTGAAGACACCGTTGTGCGGTTTCGGGGAATGAAGGTGGTCCCGCGCAGAATAGTCTCACTCCCCACCTCACTCAGGACTTTTCCATGAAGGAAGACAATGCCCGTTGACTACATGATCGTGGACCTACCTTTCCCCTACAATGCAATCTTGGGGAGGCCCGCGCTGAACGCCTTCCGAGAAGTGCCATCGACTCACCACCAGATGATGAAGTTTCCGACCGCATGAGGAACGGGGAAAGTGATTGGTGATCACACACATGGGTGGCTCTGTTATGTCGCGTTGCTCAAGCTGCCACCTCGTGAAGAAGAGGAGCCACTTGCTCCATTGGGACCCATGGAGATGGAAGGGATCGACTAACCCGCTCTTTATTACTTCATGTAGTTAATTTACTTCATGTACATTTAAACAATATTTCTTCATCCCCTAAATTGCCTCATGGTTTAGGGCTCGTATGTAAAACTGAAAACATGAACTACGAAGAATTGAGTCCCGTGAAATCCCTCGGGAAACGTAGGTAACCTGGCCATACGCTAGGATGAGCCCTATCAATTATTAAATATCTATCTTTGTTAAGGCTTACACTACCCTTTTAATGAGACTTGGAAAAAGGTCACAACATGTACACGCAGGACAGGCCCGCCTAAGACTCAATCGGTCACCATAAGGGCTACTTAAACTCTAATTGCATTATATTAATTATTTAATGATATATATCTCCCGTTAATTGTCGCGATACTCTAAAGGGTGTCCTAACAGGTACACGCAGGAAGGGTTTTGGCACGTTAGACCAATACGGTCGCTAATTGGGCAACATGAGCCCACACGAAGTTTATGGAAAATATATTCATGTGTAGTTTCCATTCAGAATGAGAATGCCGGGAAGCACAAGCTTAACCCAGGACGGCACGCTACTGGCCTCAAAGAGATGGTGACTTTGGCAGAATGAGGCGAGTGTAGACCTAAAATCTCGAAAGACTAAAGAGATGGTCACTCCGCTCGAAAAAGACAAGTGCAAACCTGAAATCTCGAAGCACTAAAAAGATGGTCACTCCGCCCGAAAAAAAAGCAATTGCAAACCTAAAATCTCGAAAAGTAAAAGGGATGGACACCTCACCGAAATAAGGCAAGTGCAAACCTAAAATCCGAGAAAATAAAAGGAATGGACATTTCGCCTTAATAAGGCAGGTGCAAACCTCAAATCCCAGAAAATAAAAGGGATGGACGCTTTGCCGTATAAAGATAGATGCAAACCTAAAATCTCGAAAGATAAAATGATGGACACTTCGTTGTAATGAGGCAGGTGCAAACCTGAAATCTCGAAAGATGAAAGAGATGGACACTTCACCTAGATAAGGCAAGTGCAAACCTAAGATCTCAGAGAACAAGAAAATGATACTTTGCCAACACAAGGCAAACCAAATAATCTCTAAATTATTAACGGAGACATAGCCCACACACAGGCAAGAACAAACCAGCATATGTCGTTCGGTAGGTAGAGCACCAACCGCGGCATAACACAAGCAAGAAAAAACTATTAGTGCGATATAGCACGTATAACCGTAATAATTGAAGAAAAGTGTTGAACACCTACCCCACGAGGATAACACACGAAAATGCGACAATAAAATTATCCTCACAGAAGTTTGAGGAACTAACGAAATGAGTTTAAACGACAAAAGCATAAGGAAACAAATTATCCTTAAAAACAAGGTGGCACAGCGCCACACTAAATGGGAAATTGGTCATAAAAACAAAAACTAAAACCGAGATAGTGAGGCCTCGGCCTCGTCTTCATCATCTTCACAGATGGGATATGAAGCACGTAGTGGAGGAGGCAGAGACATCCCAAGGGTAACCAATTCCCTTCGACCCAACAAGCTAGCAAACTCATATGGAGGAGCAGGTCGCCATCGTTGACCACGGGTAAGGGCTTTCGATTGGGACCCAACGTCACATCTAGCCACTGGGGTCAAAGCGGCCGCGCAAATAACCCGTACTATGAATATGCTCTACCATCGGCACCTGCGCCTTCTTAGCATCCTCAATACTGCACTAGAGACTAATCTCACATAAGGTATTACTCTGAAAGAACTCCTCAGCGATTGCCAGTCGTTGTTGTGAACTAGGGGGCTGCAACATTCTAACAGCCTTAGAATATTAACCAAAGGTAAGCGACTTAGAACTTGACGACGAAAAGAAACCAAACCTCATTTAGGCCACGCGAATATCCCAATGCTTCTTCTTGCGCCGCCTTCTCTTTCTCAGTCGCCACCTGCTTCTCAAGGTCGGCTTTCTCGCCCCTTAGTTTTTCAATTTCCTCCTCAAGCTTGCGAGTCGTCTCGTGAGAAATCTTCGCGGCCTCTCGGTCAGCACTGGCCCGAGCTCAGGAGTCCTTGGCAAACTGCAAGGCATTTTGCTTCTCATCCAATGTAGCCTTCAGCTCATATGGGTCACTCTGTTAGAACTCAGCTCGCAAACATTCGAGCCCCGCCGATCTCTGTGCGTGTGTGAGCTCTAGGCCAGGCGCCATGACGTCAACGACTCCGCCTTGCTAGGAGAGGCCAACGTAGAACTTACTAAGATTAAAGAACTCAATGCTATAATGAAGAATCATAACGAAAAGTCTAATTAACGAGTTAACCATGTGAAGCACAAGCCTCTACAATTCCACTTCTCGGCGGACGTGGGAAAGCACACGGCGGGACCCGAGAACAACACATTCGCCGCTTTTATCGCCTCCTCCTCAGACTGTGCGGCTCCCCCAACTTGAATGTGGCGGGCCCGAGAGCCACTCACTAAAGAGATCTCTCCGACAAGGGGGTTAGGACACGAGCTCGAACATCATCGGCTTGATACGTTTCGGGGGAGTAGCGCCTCTAGCGCGGGACCTAGTCTAAGGGACCTTTCTTCTCTTCACCGCAACGCATAATTCAGCCACGTTAGCGGCATCAACATTGTCTGGATCAAGAACGTTGAAACCCTCTAAGATATTGTCGCCCACATGAGGAGGAGAAAATTCTCGACCCTCCCTCTAAGGGGCCTCAAACGGATCCAACTGAACGGTGGTGCCAGCCGACATCCCAGCTTGCACTTTTGGTTTGCTACCTCTGGCTTTCCTTTTCTTCGGTGGGGGAACCGATACGAGAACTGTCACATGAGTTGCACCGGCATCTACTGCCAGCACATGGGTAATGCAGGCATGGCAACTCATTATGAAGAATTCTACACAAATCATAGAGCAAATATTAATAACACCTACAGTAACTTGCTAGCCAAAAGCCTATAAGAGATAAAATAAATGAATACCAATAGTATCGTTCCCCGTATACATAATCGGGGACAACCCCCACAAGAAGAGAACGTCATTAGTAACTAAATGCTTAATATCAAATTGATCATTGGTCAAAAAGATGGCCTTGAAGGTATTCCCCCACCTCGGACCTCTCACACCACGAGGAATGGGAACCTTTGGTATTTCCACCTGCTTCCTCTGGTAAGAAGAGAACTCATTCTTGTAACAATCCTCGATGTAGAAGTATGTCTTCTTCCAATTTTTCCCATAACCGGAATGCTCCCCATTTAGAAACTTATGCTTCTTCAAGGCCTTCAGGTGATAAAACCCTTTTTCCTTTGCGACCTACCTCAAATAAAGCCCATAATTCATTGGGACCGCAAGGAACCCCCAATCCCTTCGTCGCAGGTTTAAAGCCCATGATACGCATGATCGGATTTGGTGTCGATTCGCTGAGGACCAACCCTATGGTTCAGAAAATGCTCGCAACATCGGGAGGAATGGGAAATCGCAGACCATTAATTAGTTGCCCCACGAATACCGTAAGGAACCCTGGAGGTGCAGTATGGACCCTTTGATCTCCGCTCAGAATCTTTATCTTATAGTTTATTCTGATATCAAAAGCCCTCCGCAAATAAGCTCAATTGTGCTATAACCGCGAGACATAGTCCGTATACGCCAAATATCCGGCATCCTCGTCGTCGAATTCATCACCATGCCTCTCATCTCCTTCATCGGCCTCACTTTCAGCCTAGTTATCAACAGCCTCAAGCAATTGCTCACCATCTACCCCGGGCTGAGCGGCATGATTTTGGTCCCCTCCCAAGCTAGTTTCCTTGTCCTCGATGTCACCTTGGTTGGGATAGTTGGATTAACATCTACACCCTCTGAGTTATGAGCCCTCACTAGACTATTCGACTCGGTACTATAAGAACTACTCAAGTCACTTCCGAAATCAATGTCAACACTCAAGATCGGGTTTGACATCTTGACTTACACGAACTGAAAATAAAAATAAATAAGCTAAAAACTGACTATGCTAGGTACGATATCCCTTACTACACGTGCATGATCGAGAACGTGTATGAAAAATGAAAAATAATATTTTATAAAGAGAAAGAGTCGTACAATTAAACTACCTCGAGAAATACATTTCACATCGCACCTACTCAACAGGAACTGCACGACAAACAATAGAAAAAAAATGCTAAAATTAGGAAGAAATTAGGAAAACACTACAAAAAAATCATAGGTCTACGATTGAACGGCAACGAGTTCGATACAAAAGAGTATTTAACTAGTGCGGTTCGATGTTTCTCACATTTGCACGACAGATTGCGGAGAGTTGAAACTAACCCCTCCTCGCTCCGTACACCTTAATATAAAGGTGATTTGGCCCAAAGGGCCCACCAAGGCAACAGTCAAACCATCATGTGTTCGACGCTCCGAAAGTGTCGAATCACGTCGGATTCAAAACTAACAATAAATTATCAAACTAGTGGTGTTCGATAGTTTCTGAAAATAGTTGAATCATATCATATTCGACATTAATGCAAACTATCAAATTGCATGCACTCAATAGTTCCTGAGAAACCGACCTTCTGGGTCACAGCTCCCAAATAGGAGGTCATATTTTGAAGCCACATAAAATCTATTTAGCAACCGATCCTCCGGGTCACGGCTCCCAAATGGAGGGCGGCATATTTTGAAGCGAGATAAAATCTATTTGGCAACCGATCATTCGGATCATAACTCCCAAATGGGAAGCATATTTCAAAGCCACATAACATCCATTCTGAAGACAAACAAAATTATGGAATTTTGAACCCACTCTTGAATCAAGACTGACTCCCAAATTGGGGGGACTATATGGTGGAGGTATTTTAGGAGGCCCACAAATGAATTGGGCCGACCTACCCCGCATTAGGCCCAAAAATAAGAGAGTCGAACAAGTCGAGTTTGAATGTCTTAAGGACAATCGAATGCCCGATGTTCGATTGTTATTCCCGTACGCGGTGAGAATCCCGTGGACCGGGGTATATAAATATCGCGTTCCCGGATAGTCACGCCACACATTAATTACTATTCATCAACCCTCAAGATCCAACCCACCTGTTCGATAGTTCTTCAGTTCGACAGTTTTGAGCAGGTTCGATTGTTAAGCAACATTAGCACCAGTTCGAGAGTTATTTGTATCAAACTAAGGTCGTTCAACTGTTCAGCATATTCGACAGTTTCATTCCATCGAACCAGCATTGTTCGATTGTCAGCAGATCGAGGCTACTTTAATCATTTTAGGTTAGCTACGTGTATTAGGTGTTCTGGACTAAGCTAGTCCGTTCATTGTAATAGACTAGCATTATTTTGGTTAAGTGATGCCTCATTATATGGATTTCTCGGTGTATTGTAACCAAGACAAAAGACTAAAATAATAATCAATAAATATTGTTGCCAACCCGAAAGAGAAGTATGTTTAAATTGCATCGCCAAAAGTTGTAATTTGAATTGAACTATTTGTGCTACGGAAAGCTATATTTGATTAAACCAAAAGCTTTAGTGCAGTTTTTTTCTTTTCCATTTTATGAACATTCACAAAACAACATTATTTTATCTTCGTCCTCGATCACACTATTAATAATTCTTTTATCCTTTCGTACTAAACAAATCTCTTGTAGTTTGTCATGTAAAAAGGAGCGTTTTGATGCACAATTTAAATTTAGAAGTACATTAACATATACGAGCGTTCTTTAGGGATCTAGTGTTGTTTCTAGTTGTTCACCATGGTCATTGAGTGTACCACTTATATATGTCTTGATTTTATTCAAATGTCAAGTTTGTAAAATGTATAAAATTACTTTTTGAACAACTCTACGACAATTAGACGATATTTATTACTGTTGTTTTGTGTGGAATTACGTAATGTGATTTTGTAAACGGTTATGGGTCTTTTATCCTTTAAATTGTTCGACTAAAACTCCATAATATTTACATAGAGCGTGTACAACGGGTATTCATACTTGCATGTGGTCAACTATACGGCATTCTTCGACTGAGCGTGATTTTGTTAGCTGTTATTGATATTTGTTTTCATAATTTCTTCTATAAAGATAATAATATATACAAATGAAGATAGAAATTGCATGTATAAACGTTTGGCCGCGGAGGGTCGAGTGAATGAAAGAATTGTCAGGGTGTGTTACACTTTTTGCATTTGTGTTAATGTAGGGACGGTAACTAGACAGAGATTTCACAACATCTTTGAGCTTGTTGAAATAGAGGATCATCATGTTCTCTTTGTCCTCGTACGAGCCGTTCAAATGATTTTCCACAAGTTGCAAATGTGTGAAGACTGCAAGGCGTTTGACTCTAATGAGCTTGCCATTTAGGTTCTGACGACGATAGTTTTGTATTCTGCCTCGTTGTTAGTTATGACGAAGCTTAGACTCATCGTATATGGAGATCTTAGGTATACACCTACTCCTCCGCCCTTGTTTATAGCTGAGCCATCAACATGTAATGTCCATACACCTACTTCTGTTTTGACGCTAGAAACTTGTGCTTCCTCGAGTTGTGCTCTTCTCAGAGTTTTTGCAACTAAGTGGACTAGGACTTGTCCTTTGATAGTTGTTCTAGAGCGGTACTCTATGTCGTACTCACCTAGCTCTATGGCCCATTGACTAGACTTCCAGAGGTCTTGGGCTTCAGCAACACTTGCTTAAGTGGTTTATCTGTCAACACCACAATGGAATGTGGCTACATGTAAGGACGCGATTTTTGTGTCGTGACAATGACATTCAATGCATATTTTTCAATCTCGATGTAGTTGTTTTCAGGAGCCTGAAACACTTTGGAGATGTAGTAGATCGGTTGATGGACGATGCCTTCCATGCGACCATTACTTTCCTAAGAGCATTCCCGGATACCGCTAGGTAGAGATACAAAGTTTCTCCCTCGACCGATTTTGCTAACAACGGCGGGGAAGCAAGGTATAGCTTGAGTTGCATAAACGCTTCTTCACATTCGTTGGTCCATTCAAAGTTCTGATTCGTCTTGATAGCTTTTAAGAATGGAAAGCTTTTATCTCCCGTCGTTGTACATCTCGCACGCTTTTTGGAACAGGTAGCTATGCTATAGCTTTTATCTTGTTGGGATTTGCTTCAGTCCTTTTTTGATTGACCATGTAGCCAAGGAATTTCCCCGTGTTGACTCCGAATGTGCATTTCTTTGGATTCAGAGTCATGCCGTATTGTCTCATCATCGAGAAGGCAATTGTGAGGTGATCAACGTGATCTTCAACTTTGACGCTTTCGACAGTCATGTCGTCTATGTAGACCTCCATGGTCTTGCCGATGTGGTCGTAGAACATCTTGGCCACCAACCGTTGAAAGGTGGCACCTGTAATTTTTAGACCGAACGACATTACTCTATAGCAAAATACTTCTCTGTTTGTGACAAACGCAATTTTGCTCGTGTCTTTGAGCATCAATGTTGCTTATGAGTGCACATCGTGCTGGTGAGTCGACTAGCAAATCGATATGTGGTAGAGGGATAAGGATCCCTAGGACAATGCTTGTTGAGGTGTGTATAGTCTACGCACATGTGCCAATCTTGGTTGGGCTTTGGTACGGGAACTATGTTGTTGAGCCATTTCGAGAAGCGTACTCCGTAGATGTGGCGAGGGACCAGTTTTATGGTTACTTTCTTTTCGGTTGCAACGTTCTTTTCTTTGTTGAAGTTCCATTTCTTCTGTCTAACAAGTTTTGCTTCTGGATCGGTATTGTAACGCCCCAAAATTTTGAGACAAACAGTACAATATCATAACAAGAATGATATTTTTTAAAAACAAATTACTAATTATCCAAAACAAGACAATTACAAGGGTTACAATAATCAAAAAGGTGAACTTTACAGAAATATTAACTAACTACCCGACGAAATCCACTCTCCACGTTCTTCAAGTCTCGTCCTCGTTGACCTAAAGCTGAAAGGAAGGGGAAAATATGCATGCGTGAGATAAAAATCTCACTGGTGTTTGTGCATTTGTGTGCAGCGCGAATGACGTGCACTTTTATTTTGAAAAACAACAATTAGGCACATTGGTCGATTAATCATTCAGTCAGTCAGGCAATCAGACAATCATACAATCAATCGAGATAGAACAGAGTTTCAACCTCAAGTATACAATACCCGTCCTTATAACTCCGTTCCGTCAGTCCTTATTTCCCCCATTCAAGGAGCTACCTCGAAATCGTTCCACATACCACACAGGCATGCTCGTCGTTTACCCCACTTAGACGCTACGAAACTCCCATAGGTCTAAGGGAGAGGGGTCATGGGACATGAAGACCATCTGGCGAGCCCGCCGCTGCCCAGCGATACAACATGCTTACCAAGTCGTGGGTCCATTATCAGTCGTTCAAAACAATCAGTCAGTCGTTCAGTCGTTTAAAACAATCAGTCGGTCATTTGGTTGTTCTAAATAATTCATTCAGTTAGTAACAGTCAATACAATAAACGTTTAAAGCAATAAACAATTATTTCACATGAACCATATTTATTAGCGTTAGTAATCAGTAACGTTACCAGTTCCAATCAATTAACATGTTATGTTTAACAATGTATTTTCAATCACGTTAAACAGCAGTGCGTATATGTATACGTATATTAAAAATAATATGATTTTGGAACAAGCACGTGAGATCCCTAAGTGGTGAAGCGGGAAATTCATCGTAAAGCTAGCCAATTTTCCTATTAGGCAGCATGATCAAACTAGTTCATATTAAAAGACGATTCAGTAATAACGCTAACAGATCCAATGAAGTTTATACATGTTAATTCCTGAATATATATATACTTGTACAGTAACTATTAGACAAGATACTAACTGGTACCATCGAATTACTAGCCATATCCATGCTAAGTTGATTATTACAACATAATTATGATATTATATTATATATATGTGTGTGTGTGTGTGTGTGTGTTCACGTTTGAAGTAAAACCATTAATGTCAAATTCATGAATAAGTACTGAATGATCAAATAAGTATTTATCCTTAAATTATGAACTTGGAAACAATAACCTATGCACACCTTTGATCATGTTTAATAAGAACACAACAGTATATACTACAACCAAATAGATTCCTAATTTGAACCTTACAACCGAGTCTTCCCTATTTTCTTAAATCGATACAATTTCAATAAAACATGATATAAGTTAGGGAAAAAGGGGATATTAGACCCAATCTATTAGCGTTTTTGCGATGTTGTACCCAACCTTTCATTTTTTACAACGCTGTACCCAACCTTTCAATTTTAAAACATGTTGTACCTAAACTAAGTTTCCGGCCAAAATTCGAAATTTGCAGGGGTAAAACCGGTACTACACTCAAAAAATAAAAAATAATAATAAAAAATAAGAAAAAACAACCCCCCCCCCTCCACCCCCACCCCACCCCACCCCCCCCCCCCTCCTTCCCCGTCGCGCCCCACCCCACCCCACCCCTCGCCGATTTGCAGCCACCCCCGCTGCAAATCGCGGTGAATCACCGCGATTCGCAGCGGTGTTGCTGCAAATCGCGGTGATTCACCGCGATTTGCAGCGGGGGTGGCTGCAAATCGCACCACCACCCGCGATTTGCAGTGGTGGTGGTGCGATTTGCAGCCACCACGGCTGCAAATCGCGGTGAATCACCGCGATTCGCAGCGGTGTTGCTGCAAATCGCGGTGATTCACCGCGATTTGCAGCCGTGGTGGCTGCAAATCGCACCACCACCACTGCAAATCGCGGTGGTGGTGCGATTTGCAGCCACCCCGCTGCAAATCGCGGTGAATCACCGCGATTTGCAGCAACACCGCTGCGAATCGCGGTGATTCACCGCGATTTGCAGCGGGGTGGCTGCAAATCGGCGAGGGGTGGGGTGGGGTGGGGCGCGACGGGGAAGGAGGGGGGGGGGGGGGTGGGGTGGGGTGGGGGTGGAGGGGGGGGGGTTGTTTTTTCTTATTTTTTATTATTATTTTTTAATTTTTATTATAAATAAATGAAATGACTATTTTGCCCTCGTGCAAATCGGATTGCTGATGTCACAAGATCAGAATATGACGTTTTTTGGCCGGAAACTTAGTTTAGGTACAACATGTTTTAAAATTGAAAGGTTGGGTACAGCGTTGTAAAAAATGAAAGGTTGGGTACAACATCGCAAAAACGCTAATAGATTGGGTCTAATATCGCCTTTTTCCCTATAAGTTAAATAGAGTTAGAGTACCCTATACAATTACTAAGTTGTTCTGCGTTATTAAAGCTACATGTTAAATTACTCAATTTACCACTTATATATGATCAATAGCAAACAAATAAAATCATACATGAGTCATCATCGAAATATTGGCATAAGAGATCTTATAAGTTATCAGGCATGAGCTTTTGTATTAAATCAATCAAGTATCTCTCATTCATTCTTATGACAAGCCGTAACTTCACTATCTAAACAAAATTATATAATATGATTATCTCCAAAGGTGAAAAGTGAAAACTCATGCGGTGCACAATAATAAGTTCAAAGATCATAAGGATTTCAATTGGGGCTTATGCTAAAATAATACCTGAAGCTTGTTGAATCGCCACGGAAAAAGAAAAAGAACGTGTGCAGTGAGAGAAAGCGGCGGAGAGATTAATTTTACATGAAGAGAATTAGTCATTGGATTAAGGCGAATAGCGATGCAACTTTCCATGATGGAAAAGAAATTGGATTAAGGCGAATAGCGATGCAACTTTCCACGATGGAAAATCCTATACAGCCTTTGTCATCCGAGATGAAAATGGATCCATTCTTTTTGCCTCGGCTCTTTTACGATATTGTAGAGACCCGTTGGTTGCCGAAGCACTTGCTCTCAAGCAAGCTTGTCAATGCCTTCATCGTACTAAAAAATTTAAAACAGTTTTGGAATCAGATTGTTTGGTTCTTATCACTACAAGGTTACAGGGTCTTTTGCAACCGCATTTGCGGTTGCAAAAGGCCCAAATCCGGTTGCAGATAGTCATTTGCAACCGCGATGCGGTTGCAGATGACGAGGTCTCGTAAAGCCTTGGTTACTTGTCATCCGCGACCGCATCGCGGTTGCAGATGCCCATCTGCGACCAGAAAATCTGCAACCGCGATGCGGTTGCAGATTTTGCAACCGCGATGCGGCTGCAGAAAATATTCAACAAATTTGCAACCGCAGCGCGGTTGCAAATGACCTGCGAACGAAAATAAAAAAAAACCAATAATATTTCGATAATTTACCGAAATATTATTGGTTTTTGTTAAAATTACAAATAGATAATGGCAGCAAATCAATATAGTGAATATACAAGAACAAGTGTAATTAAATAACGAAAAACAATGAATAAAATGAAATGAAAAATGAAAAAAAGTTGAACAAAAAAACATAAAGAAGAAGAGAAATAAAAAAGCAAAAAATGAAGTGTTAGGAGTTATTTGTTTTGGATTTGAAAAAGAAAAGAAGAGAAGTGTTGGTGTTTTTTTATTTTTTGGATTTGGAAAAGAAAAGAAGAAAAGTGTTGGTTTGTTTTTTATTTTTTGGATTTGGAAAAAGAAGAGAAGTGTTGATGATTTTTTGGATTTGGAAAAAGAAGTGAAGTGTTAGTGATTTTTTGGATTTGGAAAAAGAAGTGAAGTGTTGGTGATTTTTTGGATTTGGAAAAAGAAGAGAAGTGTTGGTGGGTATATATAGAAAATGGGGTGAAATTTTGAATTTTCGCGAAAATTAAAATTTCCCCCCCTAGGCCGCCCAAATTTTCAAAAATTTTGAACAATTTGCAACCGCAATGCGGTTGCAAATGCCCTCCTATAGGAATTTGCAACCGCATTGCGGTTGCAAAGTATTTGCAACCGCAATGCGGTTGCAAATGCCCTCCTATAGGAATTTGCAACCGCATTGCGGTCCCAATAGCCCCTTTCTGCAACCGCACTGCGGTTGCAAAAGCTATTCATACATGAAAATCGCAATTTTATGGGACTTTCTCAATGCGTTTCTGATTTTTAACAACAAATTTCAATGGTACATGTGATATAAACTAATAAATGGTTACAAAACAAGTAATTGATGAATGAAAGAGTAGATTGAATGTGAAATGATCGAATGAGTTATTAGACCATGCATGAACATATTGTATGTTCTATTTACTACTCATCATCATATTTCTTCTTGTTATTATGATTTGCTTCACTAATAATATGATTAATTGATTGAATTAGTACATATTGTATGTTCACATTACGTTTATTCCTATATGTATCTAGTGATGATATATATATATATATATATATATATGTGTGTATACGAACGTTATCGTTTGAAATCATAGATATTACGGCTTGTCCCGCATATATAATTCTTGAAATTGCTATGAGGATTGTAATTATGGTTGTTTTTATCATTATTAGGATAGTTATCAACCAAAATAACAATGTGGCACCTCAAATCATCAAAAAAACGGTATATTAAAAGTATGAATGTTTTCAGCAACCGCATTGCGGTTGCAAATACTAGCTTTTGCAACCGCATTGCGGTTGCAAATACTAGCTCTTGCAACCGCGATGCGGTTGCAAATGCCCTCCTATAGGAATTTGCAACCGCATTGTGGTTGCAAAGGATTTGCAACCGCGATGCGGTTGCAAATGCCCTCCTATAGGAATTTGCAACCGCATCGCGGTTGCAAAGTATTTGCAACCGCGATGCGGTTGCAAATGCCCTCCTACAGGAATTTGCAACCGCAAATGCGGTTGCAGATTTTCGGTCGCAAAAGACCTCGAAATCTTGTAGTGTATTAAATCAATGTCTGAAGGCAGTGGTGATACTCCATGGTCTATTTTCCCTTTGGTTCAGGCAATCAAGAAGCTTTGGCATATTTGGCCAAAATGGAAATTCAAACACATTAACCGTAACGCTAACCAGGCGGCCCATAACCTAACTCGATGGGCGTTTTTGAACTCTTGATCCTCTTAATTTACAGATTTTAATCTCCCCTCATGTTGTCTTTGTGATGGTGGATTTCCTGTATTGAACTATTGTGACCATTTTTGTAGTCACTTATTTTGTCAGTAATATAATTTATTTGACTGTTCTAAAAACAAAGAATGAAACCCTTAGTTGTTGATTATTATATTATTAGTTAATGCTAATTATAGGCTTAGACCTTTGAGCCTAAAAATAATAATTTATATTCAATAAATCTGAACTAAAATTCATAAAATTGATGCTTCATTTTTCCTGCGAAGGAATATAAAACTCTTTACGACTTAGACTTAATATCCAATTAATTAACTGCGTAAACTTAGATTAAAATAATTACTAAAAATATTTGGGGTGTTACAAGCATTCAACCTATGTACAACAATACGGGGATCAATAGGTCGCTATTGGTCCATGCAAAGATATCTATGTTGTCTGAGGAGTATTTTACAAGCATGAATAATCCTATTATGGATAATATCTGGGATTCCCCAATCCAGATTCCTATGTGGGGAAACGCATGTACAAATATTAAGAAGCGAATCATCGCTTTAACAAGATACCATAATTTCCAAAAAACGGAAATTAGTAACCACGATTTTCTTTGTTGTAACCTAGAACAACTTGGAAAGACTTGTCCTATTAAGAAAGATAGGATAGATGTTGTCAAGCTTTTAAATATTAGCCTAGAAAAGGCCAATAAACAAAGTTCAATACTAAGCCTGTGATATGCCTGGTATTACACTAGAACAAGAGCTCCAACTCTTGATGAACAAGTTAGTAAATCTAGCTAGTTATAGACCAAACACTCTCCCTGGCATTAGAGCTAAATTCATAGCTATTAATGGCCTCACGGCTGAGATCACAAGGATTAAAAGATTAATCACCGAAAGAAATAACTGTTTTTCATGAGTAATCTAGCTTTACCAGATTTTTACGAGCTCGAGCCAGATAGCTCTAAGCTATCCCGAGACCTCAGGGAAGTCCAAAAAACGGTCCAAGCTTATGGTAATTACCAATACCATATGCCCGAGCAGCTACAGGAGATAAGAGATAAACTTGAAACCATGTCTCAACGACAGAAGGAGATCTTGGGAAATTTTCAAGACATCCAACAAAGAGTCAGGAACTTGGAATCCATGCCAAGGCCATCGGAAAGAAGGAGAGGAGGATGGTTACCACCGTCTTTCGGGAAGGAGCCCTTATTACATCAGAAGGGCAAAGCAGTCGAGGTCAAAAGGGAACTGACCACAAGCGAGTAGCTGGAAGCACGGATACGTGGAAACCCCATCACCTAGTGAAATCATGTCCAGATTCAGGATTGACGATTTCAACTTCGAGAACTTGCAAGACCTTTCTGATCTTGCAGAATCATTTTCAGGACTCAACCTAGAAAACGTGCAGACATACGAAAGTGCAATTGTGCCTAAACAAGACCCTCCACAGGGGTAGTCAACGGTTACAGAAGGGGTCGGATCTTCCATCCCAAATCCAGAGCCGATTCGAGGAGAGCCAGTCCCAGAAGAGCCCATGCCGCACCAGTATGACTTTGTGGCAAGTTCCATGTTTAGGGCTGCACCAACCAGATCAAGAGCAATGAGGCCGAATATTCATGGAACACCATACGGGAGATCCCAACTTGATCCGATACACCCATATGGGCTTATGCTCAATCTGGATATCCTGGATTTCAAAAATCGCGAAGCCCTGATCGATGAATGGGCATCAGCGATGAGAATTGCAGCAGCAACGCTGGAACTCGACAAAGAAGGCTTCATTATGATGTTACAAATGAGCCTCGAAGGATCAGTCAAGATCGGATGGGAACATGCCACCCTAGAGATCAGAGGAGGGGTTCTATCCGGTGATGCCTTCAAAGACATTGTGGACAGAATGGCGAGACTGTTCAAGATATACTTCATCGGAGAAGGGTACTTTGTGGATCCCCAAACCGGAGGAGGTGACCAGGAGAAGGTCAGGAGGTACGAACAAGCACTGTATAGCTTGGAGCTACATGACATATGTAGCTTGGAGCTTGGACCTATATATCAAGTTGTTCACCGAGTACAGATGGATGAGCCGAATGAATGAAGACACGGCGATTCCCTTATTCTTCGCCAAAATACCTAGCCCGTGGCGAGAGATGTTACTACGAGAATATACACCTATTGGGGTTGACACAGTTGCCCAAAGGATGTCATTTCTCAAAGTCAAGTTGAGCGAATGGTGTCAGAAGGCAGCAATCCAAAAGAATTTCAAGAGGTTGAAAAGAATTAACAAATCAGCCCGGCTCTGCTGCGACGACAATGACATCCCAACGGTCATTGGAGCACCAGAACGACACCACAAGAAGAAGCATAGGGATCACCCTTATGAACGAAGACGCAAGTTCCCCATGAATTCTTCTTGGAAACCAAGAAGATTTTGGTCAAAGCAAAAGGCCCGGAGCTACAAATCAGGGCAAAGGTCAGGACCTATCCGAGGAAGAACAACCTCCAGTCAGGGAAGTACGAACAGACCGTCAACAAGGAAAACTTTCAGGCGAGCTCACACAAGAGCGAACGAAAGTTTTAAAGACTGCAACTGTTGGACGTGTGGAGCCAAAGGTCACATCTCAACTGACTGCCCAAAAAACCAGAAAAGGGGAGTCAGACAGTTCGAAGCTACACCAGAGTTCGAGGAGGCTGTCTACTTTCAGGACCTTGTCCAAGTATACCAGTTTGAGGACATTCCCTCAGACGAAAATATATACGAAGAAGAGGAGGGACAATATGAGTCTTCAGATTCCGAATCAGAATCAGACTGAAGACGAGGAGATCTTACGACAAGAGGTGCATGAGGACTTGTCGGGATTTTTCTCTCAAACCAGCATATATCATAAAGCTTTAATGAGAATTATGCGAGAAGATCCAAAACTGCGGATTTATGATGGTTTCACCATCGGAAGAATGGAAAGAACCTTAGCCCAGCTAAGCTTCAGGCAAAGAAAACATCACATCATATACAAAGTTACAGCGGGGGAAATTGCGATCCCAATGGAGCTGACGAGTAATGTGATGGAAATGCAGCTGGTTCCCATGAACGAAATCAAAGAGGAACTAAGACGGCTCAATCCAGAGGTTGCCCAAAAGATGTCATGGATCCATATTGGAGCCATAAGAATCTTGATCAAGGCGACATTCAAAGAAGGTATCAATTCACCAATTGATATTGCTATCTTTGACAGAAGAATCCAAAACCTGAGAGATGCATGTCTTGGAGGGATTTCAGGAAATCTATTTGCTGGAAAGGTGGCAACGTTCGTTTATCCAAAGCTTGCCTACAACCTAACCGATCGAGATTTCAATAGAGTCCTTACTCTTCATCAGGACTTTAAAAATAAGGAGTTGATGAAAGAGGGAAATAGACCCTACTCAATCACCTACAACATTTCCTACGCGCTCTCCAACACTCATCATTCAGATCTTTTCCGAAGAAATGAGTTTGTTGAAATACCAGAAATCTTTGAAAAGGTTGCCCATGCAGTCAGACCAGAGATTTCCAGTTTGCCTCATATCCATGAAATGGATATGATCATCCGTGATCAACCAGTATTTGGCAAAGATACGAGCCAGAGGTTCGAGCCAAGAAGAGTTTCTTTCCAAGATCATAGAATGCACAGACTTACCTGGGGAAAGAAGCCAATTTTTGAAGTTGTGATCGAACCAATGAAGTGCACAACTAAAGGAGAACTCCAATGTCCAGGAGGATGGGGCGAAGTCGAGGTTATCTTCGACACTACCCAGAAAGATAATACATTCCCGTGTGATTCACTGTATTATCTCAAGCAGCCAATCGTTGGAAGATATCAAGGAAACCTAAAACTAGGCGCAATTGATTTCGTTATCAACGGATGAGTAGGAAAGAACCTAGAACAACTTGTTCTTGGAACCGATTTTCTCGAGGATCACAAACCCTGGGAAAGGATACCAGAAGGAATGGAGTTCACGGTGGAAGGGACAAGATACAGGTTACGATGACCACCAGTCCATTCTCAATCTACATCTCGGTAGGCATGTTATACGAGAAACATCGAGCCGAATACTTTGCAGTGTATATCGACTCAGGAGCAGGGATTTGCACAGCAAAACCAGGAGTTTTTCCAGGAGAAAGCGGAGAAGATTTACCAGCGATTGGAGGAATAAAAGAAGATCATCATCTTCAAAGGAGGAATAAAACGGGCGAAAATATTAATTGGAGGAGCAGGGGGTACCCCATGGTACAAGGTCAAAACGCCACCAATTTATTTCCACGATACCGGAGCCGACATCCTACTCGGCAATAATTTCCTGCAAACGTTCAAACGTTTTACGCTGGATAATGAAACACGACGTCTTATTCTCACAACAACTTGTGATCATAAGATCTTGGTGCAAAGATTGACGCAGGCGTTTTATCGCAAACTGCCGATTCAATTTCGCAGCAAGCGTGGTGATGAAGGAAGACTTCTACACCCAAAAATGAAGGACCAGAGGAAATACGTAAGGCAATCCTACAGCTAAGGATTTAAAGCCTAGGCGGCCAGAAGACCAAAAGGATCAGAAATGAGACAATTGAAATCCTGAAGGCCAGCCTTGAACCGAGTCTTCACACTGACATCACAAACAAAGAGCAAATCTCGATAGAAGATGTTAAAGTCAAGATTCAAAGGAACTACGAAGAGGACCCTCTGGCATGGTGGAACAAGAATGAACTTAAGGCAACCTTAAGAGTTCAAAAGGGGAAGGAAAACGAGTTGGTCAGATACATGCCTATCCTTATGAACCAAGAAGATCGAAAGGATATGCAAATGATTCTTAAGGAACATCTGGACCTTAAGCTAATCTCACTAGGAGTTTCTCCATACAGCAGTCCTGGGTTCTTAGTCAGGAACCATGGAGAAATCAAAAGAGGGAAACCAAGATTAGTAATCAACTACCAAGGTATTAACAAAATCTTGAAATTCGACGGATATTATATCCCGAACCGGGAGCATCTGATCAACTGCATCCAGAACGCGAGAGTCTTCTCTAAGTTTGACTGCAAATCAGGGTTCTATCAAATCAAGATGGAAGAAGAAAGCAAGAAGTTTACAGCTTTCTCTACACCACAAGGACATTATATCTGGAACGTGTTGCCAATGGGACTTGCGAATGCACCCCAGATATATCAAAGGAAGATGGATAATCTTTTTAAAGATTATTTTAAATTCATGTTCGTCTATGTCGATGACATTCTCATCGCTTCGAAGAATGTCAAAGAACACATCAAACATTTGGATATCTTCTCAGATGTTTGCCACAAGGAAGGATTAGTGCTATCAGAAAAGAAGGCGGTAATTCTTACAAGGAAGATCGAATTCCTTGGAGTTGAGATCGACGAATCAGGTATCATCCTCCAAAACCATTTGGTGGAAAAGGTACGCGATTTTCCCGATGATCTCAAAACAATCAAACAGCTCCAAAGTTTTCTGGGGTTAGTTAATTTTGCTGGTATGTTCATTAACAATCTGGCTAGTTACAGAAAAATCTTCAGTCCTTTACTCAAGAAAGACGCAGAATTCAGATGGACAGAAGAACACAAGAGAGCGGTTCAGCAGCTTAAAGCCATCTGCCAAAACCTGCCAAAGTTGGCCATACCAAATGACGAGGACGATCTGATTCTTTACACAGATGCAAGCGATCATTGGTGGGCAGCGGTTCTAACAAAAGTTGAACCAAAAGGAGAGGTCCCTTGTAGATATTGCAGCGGACTATTTTCCAATGAGGAGGCCGCTAGATGGCATATCAACGAGAAAGAATTTTACGCAGTCAAAAAGGCTTTTAAAAAATGGCCATTATTTTTACTTGCTAAAAAATTCACTTTAAAAATTGATAATACGAGTGTTAAGGCTTTCTTGAAAAACAAAATTGAAAGTAAGCCAGAAAAAGCTAGATTACTCAGGTGGCAGACTGAATGTCAATACTATGATTTTGATGTTCAAGTTATGATTTTGATGTTCAAGTTATCAAATCTCATGAGAATGTTCTTGCAGATTTCTTAACAAGAGATGGAGGCACATGAGGCCGATACCATCCTCACCAGATGGAGGCACCACCGGGAAAACCTGGAGGAGCTTAACAAGTCGATAGATGGTCTGGCAATTAATGCTAAGGCCTCAGGTCATGTACAAGAAAAGGATCTTTCCAAGGTCCAAAATGCGATGAAGACTGCCTTGTTTGGTAGCACGAGTTTATGGGATAGCCTCATGGAACCCCTATTTGGAGATGCTTCTACCTCTAGGGTACAAGCAGAATTGGGATTCGTTACTCTTGAGGAGGGCAATTCGAGTAATATTGGACCAGCTGGTGATCATTTCGAGGAAGACACCCAAGAACAAGCCGATTCAAGGGTAGAAATACCTAAAGAATCAACAAGCCAAGAACAAGCCGATTCGAAGGTAGAAATACCAAAAGAATCAAAAAATACCTCTGAAATCAAAGAGGACAAGGTTAATCTTAGACCCCAAACGGGACCGTCCAAGATAAACAAAAACGAGCAGACACCACCTTTGATGGAATATCAAAGAACGTGGGAAAGATTACACACGAGAATGGGACTAGTCCTAGGAAAATCAGTGGCGGATTGGTCTGGGAAATATCCAAGAGTTTGGGTACTACCAGGATCAAAACCCGAAAACGTACGGGAATGGTTCGATTTTGGCTGTATAGCCTCAATCTTCACCATATCACCAGGATTTCTGAAAATCTCTAGATTATCGGAATGGATTCAAGGAAAGGTGTATGAAACATGGCAGAACAACCATACACTGGAAATAGGCGATATTCTGGAACTAAAGTTAATTTCGGCAGCTCCAGAAATCTCAGGCAAGGGGTTCTTACCGAGCTTTCATTTCATCAAGCTCCAAAGGCCCAACATGAAAGCAATGGACTACATCAAGCCTCCACCAGAAGGACAGATGCTAGTCGCCCCAATCTCAGAAGATGACATCTCAACTAGAAGAGCTTGGGGACTTTGGGTCTGTCTCACGGAGATGGACAAGGTTAAATACACGTTCAAAATCTTTCAGAAGACGGAGAACGGGTCGTTCCTGCTCAATAGCATGACAAACACTACTACGAGGTTTACAGAAACAATGTTCAAAAACAAACGAGGAACATTGTGGAAAAATCAAATTCTGTCAACGACGGAAACTGGACGGAAGTTCTGTAACATGGCACACGTCGGCAAGTGGAAATAAAGGATCTGTACAAAGTGTCCAGATCAGAAGGAGCCCCTTTTTGGAAAAATATTCCCAGTAAAACGAGACAAAGGGGAAAATGACAAAGGGGGCCATTCGAGACAAGAAAAGATGCCGCGTGGGGCAGGAAAATGGACTACTCAGCTGGCAAAGCTAAAGTAGCCATGTGATTGAATCAGGACCATCTCCACTACAACGACATAACAATAAGTGGAGGGCCCGACCACTATTATAGTGGGAAGAAGAAGACAACAAGCTGAGGTGGAAAAGATTCCACTAAAATGACAGGGGACCAGACCACTACGATAGTGGAAGAAAAAGTTGCAAAATAGAGCTGAAGTCTGTGTTTCAAATCCGGAACTTCGTCTATATATATTCACAAGCTGAAGAAAGCAAGGGGCATCGAGCATTCCCTAAGTTTTCTTACAAAACAAGAGAGAAGCATATAGTTTGTAATAGTTAAGATTTTTATTCTGTCAATAAACTAAAAGTGTGTATTAGTTTTATAATTCTGTTCTGAGTGTATGTACAAGAGAAACAAAGCTACCATGAGTAGCTGAACAAGTAACTCCTCTCTAAAGGGGTTATGAGAGTTCTGTAATAAATAAGTTTCCATATATATAAATAAAATCATGGCTTTCGCTTAAGCGTGTTGATGTTTGATGTTCTTCTAAACATTTCGTAACAAAGTATACCTCTTACGCCCGGAGTAGGAAACGAACCAGGGTTGTGCTGATTATCGTTGAAGGAGTCATTGCAGAACCATCGGTTGCGATCGAGTGGTTCAAGGCGAGGAGTCTTCGTAAAACCTGGTGGAATACCCGACGGTAGTACGGTCAAACGAGGTACCTTTTACATGTTATGCTTTAAGTCTTCAATACGGAAGCATGCTGGGCCTGATATGGTCGTAATGGACTACTCCCAAATTGGGGTCCCGATAATGAAAATTTAGATTACTTATGGGGTCAAATTCTAATTCTAAAAAGTTATTTATTCGATTTCTTATTTATTAAATCAAAGTTGTGACTTGAAGGTGGGACCTTGACGAATTGAGACCACATGGTCCATAGTTTTCACTATAGACATGGTCTATGTAAGTTTCATCCGAATTTGAGGGGGTTGTATTTTACTAACTCGCATAAATTGTAGTTTGGCCCCTCAACTCTTGTTCTATTCGGTTTTCTCCTTCTACATTTCCATTCGACTTTTCATATAGGAGAAAAATTATGCACACACCCCCGAGATATGGAGCTCTTGGTGTTTTTAAAATTATTATGCAAACAGTCAAACACTCATTGTGGGCTCACTTTGTTTAAGGATTATTATAATTTTACAACAAATATATTCTGTGTACCTAATTAGTTATTAATAGAGATACAAAATTAGCCTTGTTTGTTCTCCTTACAAAAAAAAACATTAAAAATAAATGATGCTTTTAGAAGTTAAAATAAAATTTTACTTCATATTTTAGTTTTCTCCTATAATTTCAAGTGTCGCATTGTTGAACTCTTTTGAGTTTTTTATGTTAGACGGGTTTGTGTAAATTTTCAAATATGAGAGGTTTTACATCATATCTTAGGAATATTTCTTTAATTTCACCTTATATATTGCAAAGACGGGCTAAGATGGTCTACAAATTTCAAGGAGTTTTTCTTTTGCTTTCTTGTTTACGCTAAATAGTATGGTTTAACTTTTAGTGTGATCAATATTCACTTTGTATGGTTAAAAACAAAAATTGGCTCTATATAATTGGTGGGGGTATTTTAAGACATCCATTTCTATTAGGCCCAAAAATAAGAGAGTCCAACAAGTCTAGTTTGACTATTTTAAGGACAATCAAACCAACACGGTACGATTGTCACCAAATCGAGGCTACTTTAGTCATTTTAGGTTAGCTACGTGTATTAGGTGTTCTCGACTAAGCTAGTCCATTCATTGTAATAGGCTAGCATTATTTTGGTTAAGTCATGCCCCATTGTATCGATTTCACAGTGTATTGTAACACACACGAAATAAAACTAAAATATTGGGGCCGTCTCTTGGAACACCACAAGCGCGATAGTTAGGTAAGATGTTAGGGTGACTCGATCGCAAAGCATAATTGTAAAGAGTAACAATTCGCAGATGCAACCGTTTGGCGGGCCCCCAACCAGTCCCGAGGGCGAAGGCGCCATCGGCTCCAACTCAAAGGATGCCACCATCGATCCACCACAATTAGCCTAGGCCAGAGACAGAGGATCGGTCGGCACCAAACATAGAAGCAGCGACTGCTCCCACCATTGGACTACCCGTGGCTTTCACGAATGAAATCATGGTCATGATTTGTACTCATGTGGCCGCAGCTCTACCTCCACTAAAGCCTCAAGTGCCACCGCCAGTTGAAGGCTATAGTGGGATTCCACATGAACAAGGGTCGGCTACGAGGCACCCTGTTAATGAGGTCGGAGGTAGGTAGCATATGGACGATCGAAGAACAAGGTTATAGTCGGTTGAGGTGCACACTAAAAGGTAGCACGATGCAACAACATGAGGTCGGTTAAGGTAATGACTCTCGTGCGGAGCGAGCAAAGATCACAAGAAAATTGGAAAGATTGAATAGGAAAATAAACGAGGTCGATAATAGGATAGCACTTTTGGGAAGGACACGTCGGAGCACGCCTTTCATATATAGAGGCCAAGGTCTTAGGACACGGCAAGAACATATCGTAGCTCAAGACATACGACGAGAAGCAAGATCAACATTAGCATATCTTCTACTTGCATGGGTTGATCTCACTCTACGGTTTCAGCGATAATGTGCAAGCACGCATATTCGCCACTCCTCCTTGTAGCTAATCCAATAATTTGCCAACAGTAGGAATTGGAAACTTGTCATTCACTATGACAGCATTGAGTGCTCTGTAATCTACACAAACTCGCCAAGTCCCATCCTTCTTTTTAACCAATAAAACAGAGGATGAAAATGGACTGGTACTGTGTCGAATCTGTCACGTTCTTAACATTTCAGTGATCGTATCAGTCATAATTGATTTCTGAAAATGTGGGTAACGGTAAGGCTTGATATTCACTGGTTTAGTGTTTTGCTCCAAATGAATATGATGATCATGTAAACGATGTGGAGGCAATTCAGTAGGTTCAGCAAAGATAGCCTTGTACTCAGTGAGCAGTGCGTCCACATTGAGATCAACATGCGTAGATTGTGATGTCTGCAAACTCATGAAATGTGGCACAAAAGAAACATTAATTGCATGCATGGATGCAACAGGTCCTGTATGCGACATCCGTTTGAATTGGGTTGGGTATTTTCCCGTAAATCAGATTCACCAATTAAGGTGACCCACTCGTTACCATTAAAAAAACCGATTCTGGGAACAATATAATTAGCGGAATAATCGCCCAACATACACAACCATTGCACACCTAGAACAATATATGCACGTGTATGGGTAATACAATCATGGAAAGGTTAAATATAGTACCTTGCAAGGAAAGGTGAACATCTCTGCATTGGCCCTCGCGTGGAATGTGTTACCAACCATAACATGAATCTGATCTTGAGCCAAAATAGGTAATTTCAATTGTTCTACAATACGAGATTGAATAATGATATGGGTACTCCCAGAGTCCACCAACACATTAACTCGCTTTCCATTCACTATTCCAGTGACTCGAAGGTTTTATGGCATACGTTCACCTTTATATGCTGCCATTGACATAAAAACTTGCCCTTTCTGGATACCAGAATTGATAGACACAAATCCGGTTGGAGGCACCACGGGGTGTTTGATTTCCTCTTGTGAGGTTATATCCCCCTCTAATTGTGCTACATTTTCTTCATTAAAATCCTCATCATCAGCAATCAGTGTGAGAAATTGTGGTGTCTAACATTTATGTCAAAAGACATACTTTTCATCACAATTGTAACACAGTCCTTTTGTGCGGCGCTCTTGCATCTATGTTAGAGACAAACGTCGAATTGGATAGGATGATGATGTACGTGGGACTTGTGGAGTCGACTTATAAGTTGGCAGAATCAGATCTGAACGAAATTGCGTCGATGGACGCGAATAAGGAGGCCGAACACGAGTCTCACGAATTTTTGCTTCAACCAATTTAGCTAGATCAAGAGCATGATGAACGTCTACGAGTTTTAAAATAGCCAATTCTGCTCGAATGTGTGGTTTTAATCCAGAAATGAAACAGTTCACCAAAGCATCTTCTGATAAACCCTCAACAAGATTAGTTGTGCGCTCAAAATCCTCATAAAATTCAACCACAGTTCCACCTTGACGCAACTTAAAAAAAAATTTGCCTGATAATTATCAAATGTAGATGGGCCAAATCGTTTAAGTAAGTCACCTGAAAATTGTTCCCAATCGTGGAGCTTGTCATTATTTTCCATCCATGTCAACCAACTAACTGCTATACCGTGCATATAAAAAGAAACCAAGCCAATGCGATCTTCCATCGGTATGTGATACAACCGAAAGTATCGTTCAGCCTGACTAACCCAATTTGCAGCATTAGATCCATCAAATGAATTTAATGTCACTTGTGCGGGATTTGGTACATTAGAAGAACTGGAACCTGAATACAAAGGATTATAATTGGTGGAGTGGGCTAGACTGGGGATTGGTGCCACGTTCGGCGGTCGTTGTAGTAGATAGCCATATAAACGTGCAACTCATCCAATTGCTGTCGATTTTCTGCACGGATTCTGGTGAATTCCTCACGAGATTCAGCACGCTCAGCAATCGAATTTTCTCGTTGTTGATCATGAGCCAATCGAACTTCGGCCAACTTCTGTTGAACTTGACACAGAGATTCAGCAAAGGAAACTTCATTTCCAGAATTTTGAGATTGATTTCGAGGTGCCATAAGAACAATAAAAGCACCAAATGATGCACCTTACTTAGTAATAAGGCGAATCAACAAGTCCAAATTCGAGAATGGACGATCTCCTAAGAAATTTAGAAAGAAGATAAAGAAACTTGATAATATTTTCTGATGAAAAACTACAACTGTTCTTAACACAAATATAAATAAAGTAAAATTCGTAACTTCTCTATCCCATTAATCCCACTATATAAAATAAAAATTACATTAATACTTTATCATAAACAACTAATAGGAATTAATTATAAAAATCAGACAAATAGCTGGGCCTTGTAACAACACGCCTGGGCCTGGTAGCTGAAATGGACTGGGTCGTATCAGTGTCGAAAATATTTCTTCCAGGAACAAAGAGCAGGTTTTTATGTTTTCCAAAAACTTCCACCAGCTTTTTAATTTTTCCAATAGCTTCAGGGCTCATTTGGTTGAGTGGTTTAGGGCCTATTAGGGTGATTTAGTCTGGATTGAACAGTGTTGGGCTTAAGTTTGGTTGTCCATACTCAATCCTGGGTCATTCATATTGAATATGGCTGACCCGGGACTCAAGGGCCGATTGAAACGGAGGTGACGAGCAGTTTTTTAAAAAATGACTTATATAGTACTTTTTTTATTAGATGTGAAAAACCCAAAACGCCCCTTACCTTATTGTGTCTCTATTACGTGGCGTGTGTAATCAAAATTCCAGCAGACCCAAAATTCCTCTTTACACAACATTCTCCACAGTCCACATCGCGACATAAACCCTAGAGGAGTTCACTTCGTCGTCCATACAATCTGATTCCACCCGACGGCCAAAATAGGTAATTTATGTTCATCCACTGTCGCCAGTTTCTATCGAGAACCACCTTTTTTGTTTGATTGAGGTTTCACAAAAAAACCCTAGTATTGATGTATCACATCTTCTCTGTTATGCTTAATAGGATATTGAGAATTTGTTGGTGGCTCTCAAATTTCGTAAAGGTATGGTACCTTGGTCGATCCAGTGTACAATTAGTTGGCTTTTAACTTTTTTATCGATTCTCATTGTGAAGTTTGAATTCCGTTTTGCAGGCGCTAAAGTGTTTTGGAGGGTAGTCATCTTTACATGTAACATTTTCCCCTAATTTCAGTAGTTGGGAAGTATTTGGGGAACTAATCTTTGTTTGGGGTACACTCAATTTGACTAAAATTATATTAATTTATGTAACACATATTTAATCCTTTCATGTACGTATTTGGCGGTGTGATGATACATTCATTGAGGCAGTTACTTATAAGATCGAGTTAATTTGTGCTTCACTTTTTGTTTGACAACACTTTCTCAGGTATTTCCATTACTACTCTATTTATATTCATCTTACAATATCCAGTGATGTTTAGTAAATAATTACATTCTTGATGGTGTATTTATTGATTGGCGTTTTCTAATTTACTTACAATTTCAATTAGATAAAAACATAATTTTGGTTAATTGGAAATTAGTATAAAATGCATTCGGTTTATGCCTGAAATCAGTATACAGTTTGGTTATTCATATGTATGTTGTACATCAAGGTTGGAATTTGTGGTTATATTAATGGTATCAATGATCTGTGTCTATACAAATGTGTGGATATCTTTGTTAATTTGAGGTTTTGAAGTTGGTCTGGTTTGTGGCACTTATTGTTCATATTTAATTTTGGTATCTCAACATTGCAGTGTGTTTTTTGGCATTTGTACTAGTTATTAACAAACTGATTTGTTGTCATCATATGTTTATGTTTTTCTCTTTTTTAACATACTGTTTTTTGAATTATATACATAGGCTTACATTTTTAGGATGGATCTTATAGCACATGCCACTATCATTGCTTCAGCTCAATTAGTTTTGGTACGACTTAGATTATTATTGGTGTTGATTACTTCCTTGCTTGCTTGCGAGGAGACGTATGACTGAGAGAAACAAACGTAAAAGAGGCTATTCTTATAGCATGCTTGGTAGGCTACCAAAATAAGTAGAACATATGAAAGATTTGGTACACATTAAAGATAAGGATTGCGTTGATATTCTACACATGGATAGGAACAGCTTCCACAAGTTGTGTTATCTCCTAGAACATGGCGGTGGTTTAACAAGTTGTAAATACGTTAATGTCCAAGAGATGAATGCGGTCTTTTTGCAAACTTTAGCCCATCACGATAAGAACCGTGTTGTTAGATTTAACTTTAAAAGATCTGGTCAAACCGTAAGTCATTATTTTCATAAAATAATGGATGCCTTGATCAAGATCTCTGACCTTCTATTGGTAACCCCCACACCAGTTACCACAGATTGTACTGATGAGAGGTGGAAAGTGTTTCCGGTAAGAATTATAAATTGTTTAATTACTTACTTGGACTTCCCTTTTTAATTAGGATACTAATCAACTTATCTTGATTGAATACGTAATAGGGGTGTCTAGGTGCACTTGACGGTACGTATATTGCAGTTCGCATCCCTCTGATCGATAAAGAACGCTACTGTACACGCAAAGGATTTGTATCAACTAACGTTTGTAGGAATTTGTTTATAATTAGAAAAAATGGTAACTTAGCCGTCAATGAAATATGTACAGGGCTAATATGCACTACTTTCCCTATGAAATGAATATTTCTATTTTATATTTTCAATCAACATCTAATGACTGCAAAAATTAAGAAACTACCCACTATGGTAACAATAAATAATGTAGAGAATGGCGATGGAGAGGGTTGGTAACATGATTTATCCATGGCAAGTGGATATTAGATTGATATCAGTTACCGTACTATGTAGATTCATATTGCTTGGTTACTGTTAAAGGGTTAAAGCATTTTTCATATTTTTATAGGAAATAAACTAAAGAGAATTTTCTACAATGATACACCTCGTCTGGTGCCGTATCATTGCGGTTATAAAATTGCACATCTATATACACCATATATTCTATTACATAAAACAATATATTAAACTCCATGTATGGCAAATAAAAATGGATTTGAAATGACATGGTCGGTGATAAACTGTTACAATAGCAAAAAAAAAATAGCGACAAGCTAATTTACCCTTTTTATAGAATCAATAGGTTGTCAAATTACCCTTCCGATCTGTCCAAGTTTATAAAATTTTATGCAGTCCGGTAAAATTCGTTATATATTCCATAATAGATCGTTGCCTTGCGAAGCTCGCCCTCGTTTTGAAAAGCACTATGCGGAATCAATTCAACGTCGATCGGCTGAAAAGGTGTGGGCGGATGTAGGACTCGGCCGTCATGGCAGTATTCAACCGGAACATCAAACAAAAACTTGAACTCTTCGTAAAACTGTTCGCCTTCGCCTTGATGGAAAAACCTAGAAACCGCCGAATTAAACTACAACAATTATAAATATCAAACATTAGACAAATATTACTAGATCAAGATTTGAGATGACACGAGTATAAATAATATTAGACCAAGTAATTTAACAATTTTTAAAAATTTAAACTTAAGTCAAGTAATTTCACGTGATAACGTACATGACTTATAGATGTCGCGATTTGTGCAGGCATTGTTACCGTATTGGTTGACTGATGGTATTTAACGAAAGGGAAGCCTAGTACATAAAGAAACAATTTATAATGACCTTTGTATGCAGCGAAGCGCTCTTTAAGTGCGTTTAGGTTGAAAGGATGATTAAATGTTGCCGACAAAATCGGAAGAATTGTATTAAGGACTGGCGCAACAACCTCCTCTTTGTGAAGCGGTACGAATTTACGACTAAACATTAGTTCGCGCACAAACTCTCGGTCATGCTCGGCGTGCCAAACTGCATAACCCCAACCTCCTTCCATTTCTTAATAATTTTAATGAGAATTTTGTTAAGTAATTACCCACTGGTGTATTATGTAGTATGAAATGAAACAACCATATAAATAGGTTTGAGGAATGTGTAGACCAAAAAAAACTACAGCATGCGTCCTTGATAGGCCCCTTCTTTTTTCCATTACGTGGGGACATGCAAATTTAATAACAATATTGATATTTCATGTCAGCACTTATATGGTAGGGCGTGAAATATGTGTCGCTCTCATGTAGTGGTTAGTTATTATACTGAACTTTTGAATAAAGAAATATATCATATATTGAGAATTCTTTTATTATTAATAACTCAGCACGTAAGCAGCACTGCATAATTAGAATACATTTGGATTACATCTTGCTCATAGGACTTACTATACCATATGATCCCTCCACAATTTAATTAAATGCATCCTTATTAATGTAGAGGTTTTTGTAGATAATTGCGGCATAATTTTATAACTGGTAAATTATAAAACTAGCATTAGATTTCAGGTGAACGGTCACGCCAAGTAGAAGAAGCTTCGGAGCTTGGTTCTGCTTCCATCGAATAGTACGATGTTTCAGATTCTTGTCTGCTTGGATAATTGAAAACCGAATTGCTTGTATATGCTGGTTGAGGCTGAACCACGTGAGTTCTATTGGATGTCAAATTGCCCCGGTAACGACAGTTTGGCTGGTTACCTTTAATAAAAAAACGAATATGCGAAAAAATATTATATTTCAAAACGGTTGGAAGACAATTGACTAGTATATAATAATTAGTAAAAATAGTACAGCGCAAGTGTTGTACCTATTGAACCGTCCGTATCAGACGATATCATGAAAGTTTCTGGATTTAGGAAAGGGAGGATTGGTTCGGGTTCGCCGAAGATTTTTTTAAGATACTCCCAGCACGGTTCACCTTTATGGCGATAAGCCACGACTAACTCCTTCGTCTATGTTAGTATCTATTTAATGATATATATATATATATATTAAATATATATATATATATATGTAATGCATGTATTTATAGAGTATTACCATGCATAGGGTGTCCCAAACTTCATTTTCTGTGAGTAGAATATTGTTAGGTTCGTCGTACGTGAATTCATGCATTGCTAGTAATGCCTTGAATGTCAAATATCGATCTTCGAGCTTTTCAAAACGGTGGAGACAAAATTGTTTGGTAAACCGTTTACGCCAACGTGTGTTAACCTCGTCACGGGCAGCGAAAATGCACGTTCTTGAACCCCTCGTTAATGGTACACCAACACGATCAGCATCATCTCCTAATTTTATTATGAAACATAAATCCATGTAGTCTTTCCATATATCAGTATATAATAAGGCTTGTTGAAATGGATCAACCGAAGTGGACATCTTTTTTTCAAATAAATTCCTTATACTACGGGGTAAATGAAGTGTATGCCAATGCTAATGAGAAGCAAATATCTTTAAATGATTATGTATGTGAGTGGCATCTTTAAATCCATGTAAATGAAGTTATTGGAATATTTGGTTATTTTTAAACAGTGTCTGATGCACGTGATTCTGTATGTGAGTGGCATTGATGCACGTGATTCTGTATATGAGTGGCATGATTGACTATTAAACAGTGTTGTATTTGTTTTTTTTTTTTACTTCTAAATTATGCCAGCTAATAATTGAAAGATGTAAATATAAAAGGGGTAAGAACAAAGTACAATATGTGGCAAGGTAGATGACAAATAATTGAACATATTTCAAAATAATACATTTACCCCATCTGCCAAAAATGGTAATATAGATCAATCACAATATGGAAGAGCCAACCAAAACACTCCATCCCACCTAATTCTATTATCACATGTCCCCTGATGTGATGTGGTGAAATTGAAATTACATGGCAACTTGCTCAAATGAATGTGAACATAATCCCATTATTTAAGGCAAGAACCAGCCTTTTGCACCAGCTCTGCCAAACAAATTAAAAAAAGGAATCCAAGGTGAATTACATATATGACCGTTGGTTCAATTATCGAATTCCACTTATGTGAAAATCAAATTTCACACAATTCGCACAGATAAATAGCTTTCCAAAAAAGTGTCTATCCCACTGTTTTCAGACCCGGACCGAACCGGCCGGTCCGACCGGTCTGGCCGGGAACCGGTGCCTTCACCGGTCCGAGTCTGCCCAAAAAATGGGCTGCTAGAGTGTTGCGGCCGAACCAGCAACTCGGACCGGTTCGGCCGGAGAACCGGTGGCCCGGTTCGGTCTTCCGAACCGGCCAGACCCATTTTGTTTTTTTTTTCATGCTGCAATTCTGCCGGTTCTAAAAAATGAAGAAAAAAACAGAAAAATTACTGAGAATAAAGAAAGAGAAGAAAGAAAAAAAAAGAAATAAATTGAATAGAAAGGGACAGCTGCAGAAAGAAAGAAAGAGAAAAAGAGAAAAAAAAAAGAAGAAATGAATTGGGGACGGCTGCAGAAAGAAAGGAAGAAAGAGAAGAAAGAGAAAAATAGAAGAAAGAGAAGAAAGGAGAAAGAAGAAAGAAAAAGAGACGGCTGCACTTTGTTTTTAAATGGTAAATTAGGTTAGAAATTTAATGTTAATTAAAAGAATTTGGGCTTGAAGTTGGCCCAAACAACTATCAAATTCATTATCAATTAAATAAGGTATTATTTATTTAAGAAAAAATTGTTGTATAATAATTAAATCTCATATAATATATATATATATAACTTTTTTCGTATAAAGTAAAAAAAAAATAGCTTTTCATATTAAAACTTTCGATAAACATACATATTATGTTCAATAGTATCATGGCTATAAATATGAAATATTTGTTTTGTTTGCAACTTTGCATGTAACACATAGTTTTGACGTTGAGCAACTGGTCGTTGACTAAAGTCAACAAACCGGTTCAACCAGTGGTCAGACCGGTCCGACCTGCTGACCCGCTACCCAGTAGCTTCACCGGTTCTGTGACTGGGCCGGGTCTGAAAACACTGTCTATCCTAATAAAAAACTTAACAAGGTATTTGTAAAATGAGTCAACGTGGCACTTCATCCACAAGATCTAATGCAAAAATATTTATTCACTATGGGGAGGTTATACAACATAGAGCATGTTTTTGTGGAGAGCATATGATTCTTAAGACGCATTGTGGCGAGGATGATCTGGGTCGTCGCTACTTCAAATGCATGTTCAACGGGGTAAGTAAGAATAAGAAAATCTTTAAATTTGCAGGCACATTATTATAATAACTCATCCTGATATTTTACTACTCGAAGGATTCCGGTTGCGGCCAAAAGGAATGGCACAACCCACCAATGTGTATGCGTGCGAAAAGAATTATTCTGGGGCTGCTTAGGAAGCTAAACAACTATGAAAACTCTCATACTAACCGATCGACAACGAGCCAAAGTGAAGTACAATCAACTACTAACGAGGGGACCAACAAAAATAATAACCACACCAAAAAGTCGAGCTAAAAAAGATGTTAAATGAGGCACGAAGGAAAACGTTTGTGTTGTGCGCGTTGTTAACCATTTCTTGGTTGTTAATTATTGCAATTGTTTTAGGAAAGTTTAATGTTTAGATGTAAACCGTAATCATCAGCCATTCTTAATAAAAGTTTGGTTAAAATAAGGCTACCAATATACATGTAACTATGCACTAATATATACGCGATTGTTGGTGGCTTTAAAAAAAGTAAAATTTCAACCTAGATTATCATATATAGACATCCAGCTAAATAATTCAAAGAGTAAGAGATACAAAAACAATATGCAATTGGCGTTTCGCATGATACGTATGTGAATGTAATTTGCATTCGTTAAACTCCAAACATTGCTGCTACCAATCACAAAAATTATAAACATTATTAAATTATATTCATATAGTAGACTCCCCTATTCCGACAAAACCATTTATGCAGCGAAGTATTACGAATTTCGGTTAAAACTTACCATTAACAGATGGTCGGGTAGTGTGTGGGTACTACGCAAACATCACAGTTCATGCATCATAGTAAGGAAATGGAATGTTGCGCATGCGTCTAATTTGTGGCGCTTGCTACAAAATGAAGTCATTAATTATAATTACGTAGGAAGATGTTGACTGTAATTAACTTCACACATCATTTTGTTTTATTTCACCATGAGCTTGACTTACCAAGATATAGTTTTGCCACTCCAATTCATCCACAACTATTACACAATGTGTTAATGAGTCCATCCCGGTGAGGCCATGAGAGTCGTTGTAATTTGATAGAATATTGAATTTTCTTTCCTAGTTCATCATCTTCAATTGGATTTCCCTAACGCCTTCATGTACACCATTGTTAAATAGATCAATCACCATGGCATAAATCCTGTTGTAAAATCCAGGTTTCCAAGAATGTCCTGAACGCCACCCGTCGAATCTTAGACCAGTAGCAATATCGATTAGTCTTATTTCTTCCACTTTTGTCCAATACCGAGGGTGTTGGTTACGGCGGCGTATCGCTGCATAAGTTGTATCAGACCCTTATCAATACATAAAAATGACATTTTAGTTGTTATTACTTGTGAATCCATGTAGTCTTTCACATGGCAGTTTATAAATAAACAAAATCATGACTGTTGCATTTGTTAATATTTGAAACGAAGGTCAATGTAAGTATATCATCATCTTACCTAGTCCAGACATTGTTCATTGTTCCCTGGGAATGTTTGAATCAGCTGTAAATCGTAATCTCACCAGTGACCGTAATCTGATAGGCAAAAACAGAGAGGAAACAATGTGTATGTGCCATGAGTGATCAAGAAAATTCATCCAAAAACAGAATACAATTTGCTTGTACAAATTCATGAACACAATTTTGTATCCTGCCAATCAATAATTCCTATCAATAAAAAACAAACGGTTATGAACACTATACATGCAACCAAAACCTAAAAAATTAATACCTGATTTATGCCTCAACAAAATACACAATCATATACGACAATCTTTATAACTACTCAAAAACAGCATTCAGGCGAAAAATTGCAAAACCCCCTGCATTATAAGAACAAAACCTAACCCTAATTCCACGAACGCATTTTATCAACTCCAATTTTCTGGACGACTATATACTGATTTACCTGATTATGCGTGAGATATAGCGCAAGAAACTTTGGTGATTGATGAGCCAAAGCTCGCCGTAGATTACTCTCCACGCGATCGTGAATTCGACGATGGAAATGGAAGAAGGGTGTTTTTTGCCGATCGTTAGGCACCTTTACTGACTTGAAGTTTGGGCCAAATCTTGTGTTCAATTATTCGAGACGTGATCGTGAATTTGGTGATGAAAATGGAAGAGGGGTGTTTTTTGACGAGAAGTGAGGAACCTTCTGGCTGAAGTTGTGGAGGAAAGTGGGTCATACAAAGGCAAATAAGACAATTCCTAGATATAGATGAGTAGACACTGAAAATTCATAACCAAAGTTGGGATAACAAAATGGTGCATATTCAATATATGAGGGCATTAAAAGCAACCAAACTTAATACTCAACAAATAATATGAATCTTATTAAGATCCTTGTTGAAAATGACCAAATAGATTAGGCCCGACCAAACGAGCCCTTAGTTTTCAGTTCTGTGGTTCTGGTTCAAAAGCCTAAGAGGAGGGGGTTTTTTTTGTCAAAAAAAAAAAAATCGCTAATTGTTGTTGCTGTCAAGATTCGAACTCTGTACCTCCTACATGGACATGCTCGTCCGTAACCATTGTGCTAAGTTTATTCTTGTTAATTAACTTGATCCGTTAGGTCTTTATTACATGTTTTACTCTGCGATTTTAATTTGCTAAAATAAAACGTTTCTAATGGAATATGAACCTGTGACCTTTGCTTTAAATATGTTGCAAGTAGGGTGGTTCACGGTTCGGCCCAACCAAAAAAATGATAAGTTAACCAAAATTTTAGGCCGAACCATAACCAAAATTATGGATTTGATTCGGTTTTCGGTTATGGCTTTTGGAGTTTTAAAAAAATCAAGTTTTTTTAAAATCGAACCCCGGTTAACTCAAGTAAACCGAAAACCACCCATTTCAAAGCAATATAATAATATTTACTATGATATTTTATGAATTGATGGATGATTTGTTAAATATGCATGTTATACACTCATGAACGAATATTTGAATATGTTTTACTAGTTATGATGAATGAATTGTTGAATAACTGTTACAAATTATTGATGATAGTTTAGGTAATGTATTGTAAGAGAGGTTATGTGTTGTATTTTGAACATGGCTTGCTTTTTATTAGACAAGTTTGTAAAGTGAAATATGTTGTTGATTTGACTTCTTAACTATATTTATTTAAATTTTTGAAAGAAATTTATATATTTATTAATTGTGTTGAAAAGTTTTTTTTCTTTGAAAGAGTAGGTGATTGGTTAACTCGAAATCATAACCAAAATCGAACAGTTTTAACCGAAAACCAAACCACTTTATTGGTTCGGTTATTGGTTATCGTTTTCAGGCTAACCAAAAGTTCTAGTTCTTTCAAAACTGAACCAATGATTAAAGAAATCGAACCATGAATACCCCTAGTTGCAAGCTACCATTTGTGCGTTAAATATTGTTGCTTTATTGTGCGGTTATAAATTAATTCGCTGATATTGAGCAAAACCGTTACAAGTGGAATTCGAAACTGCTACCTCCTATGTGCTTAAATGAGGCTTTTGACTGTTTGAGCTATGTTAAATTTGTGAATTAATTGTGCGGCTACGACCTCTGCCTTAACAGTTTAGAGTCTTTCCGTCGGGATAGAATTTATTTTAATTAATGCATGTGTTATTGCGTTATTAACTTACTATGCGGCAGTTTATTGTTTGAGTTGTGTTCCTAATATATTCATGTCGAATATTAAAATTAATATTATGAGTAGATGCAATTTAAATATGTGGTTATGTGTTGAGCTGGTTATGGGATTAGTAAAAGTAATTGCAATTGAGATATGTGAAAATATAAAAAATGCAAGTGTGCCCTTTGAAGACTTAAAATAATTCTAAGTGCGAGACTTGTGAATTATTTAGAGATATGGCTAGTGAGAGCACTAACAACAATGTCGCGAGCATCGAGAATTCACCAATGACGGGCGACGTTGAGGTCGTTACGCTAAATCAAAGAGCTAACGGTATTGAGACCGTAGAACCGGTTTTGAGAACCACTATATGTCATATTCACAACTTGAGAAACCCAAAAGAATTTCGAAATAATTCTAAGTATTGAGACTGAATTATTCGATGGAAAATCGAAATGAGAATAATTCTAAGTATTGAGACTTGTAAATTACTTGAAAAAAATTCAAAGTGATAATAATTCTAAGTATTGAGACTTGTGAATTATTCGAAGAAAATTCAAAAATGAGCGCAGGAATGTAAGTCTTTTAATATCAATATGAACAATTCGCAGATGCAACCGTTTGGCGGGCCCCCAACCAGTCCCGAGGGAGAAGACGCCATCGGCTCCAACTCAAAGGATGCCACCATCGATCCACCACAATTAGCCTAGGCCAGAGACAGAGGATCGGTTGGCACCAAACATGGAAGCAGCGACTGCTCCCACCATTGGACTACCCGCGGCATTCACGGATGAAATCATGGTCATGATTTGTACTCATGTGGCCGCAGCTCTACCTCCACCAAAGCCTCAAGTGCTACCGCCAGTTGAAGTCTATAGAGGGATTCCACATGAACAAGGGTCGACTACAAGGCACCCTGTTAATGAGGTCGGAGGTAGGCATCATATGGACAGTCAAAGAACAAGGTTTATAGTCGGTTGAGGTGCACACTAAAAGGTAGCACGATGCAACAAGACGGGAGGTTGGTTAAGGTAATGACTCCAGTGTGGAGCGAGTAAAGATCACAAGAAAATTGGAAACATTGAATAGGAAAATAAATGATGTCGATAATAGGATGGCACTTTTAGGAAGGACACGTTGGAGCACGTCTTTCACATATAGAGGCCAAGGTCTTAGGACACGGCAAGAACATATTGTAGCTCAAGACATACGACGAGAAGCAAGATCAACATTAGCATATCTTCTACTTGCATGGGTTGCTCTCGCTCTACGGTTTTAGCGATAATGTGTAAGCACGCATATTCGCCACTCCTCCTTGTAGCTAATCCAATAATTTGTCAACATTAGGAATTGGAAACTTGTCCTTCACTGTGACAGCATTGAGTGCTCTGTAATCTACACAAAATCGCCAAGTCCCATCCTTCTTTTTAACCAATAAAACAGGGGATGAAAATGGACTGGTACTGTGTCGAATATGTCCCGTTCTTAACATTTCAGTGATCATATCAGTCATAATTGATTTCTGAAAATGTGGGTAACGGTAAGGCTTGATATTCACTAGTTTACTGTTTTACTCCAAATGAATATGATGATAATGTAAACGATGTGGAGACAATTCAGTAGGTTCAGCAAAGATATCCTTGTACTCAGTGAGCAATGCGTCCACATTGGGATCAGCATGCGTAGATTGTGACGCCTGCAAACTCATGAATGTGTGCATGCATGGATGCAATAGATCCTGTATGCAACATCCGTTTGAACTGGGTTGGGTATTTTCCCGTAAATCAGATTCACCAATTAAGGTGACCCACTCGTTACCATTAAAAAAACCGATTATGGGAACAATATAATTAGCGGAATAATCGCCCAACATACACAACCATTGCACACCTAGAACAATATATGCACCGTGTACGGGTAATCCAAGCATGGAAAGGTTAAATATAGTACCTTGCAAGGAAATGTGAACATCTCTGCATTGGCCCTCGCATGGAATGTATTACCAACCATAACATGAATCAGATCTTGAGCCAAAATAGGCAATTTCAACTGTTCTGCAATACGAGATTGAATAAAGATATGGGTATCCCAGAGTCCACCAACACATTAACTCGCTTTCCATTCACTATTCCAGTGACTCAAAGGTTTTCTGGCGTACGTTCACCTTTATATGTTGCCATTGACATAAAAAACTGCCCTTTCTGGATACCAGAATTGATAGACACAAATCCGGTTGGAGGCACCACGGGGTGTTGAATTTCCTCTTGTGAGGTTATATCCCCCTCTAAGTGTGCTACATTTTCCTCATTAAAATCCTCATCATCAGTAATCAGTGTGAGAAATTGTGGTGTCTTACATTTATGTCAAAGGACATACTTTTCATCACAATTGTAACACAGTCCTTTTGTGCGGCGCTCTTGCATCTATGTTAGAGACAAACGTCGAATTGGATAGGATGATGATGTACGTGGGACTTGTGGAGTCGGCTTATAAGTTGGCAGAATCGGATCTGAACGAAATTGCCTCGATGGACGCGAATAAGGAGGTCGAACACGAGTCTCACGATTTTTTGCTTCAACCAATTTAGCTAGATCAAGAGCATGATGAACGTCTACGGGTTTTAAAATAGCCAATTCTGCTCGAATGTGTGGTTTTAATCCAGAAATAAAACAGTTCACCAAAGCATCTTCTGATAAACCCTCAACAAGATTAGTTGTGCGCTCAAAGTCCTCATAAAATTCAACCACGGTTCCACCTTGACGCAACTTAAACAAAATTGCCTAATAATTATCAAATGTAGATGGGCCAGATCGTTTAAGTAAGTCACCTGAAAATTGTTCCCAATCGTGGAGCTTGTCATTGTTTTCCATCCATGTAAACCAACTAACTGCTATACCGTGCATATAAAAAGAAACCCAGCCAATGCGATCTTCCATCGGTATGTGATACAACCGAAAGTATCGTTCAGCCTGACTAACCCAATCTGCAACATTAGATCTATCAAACGAATTTAATGTCACTTGTGCGGGCTTTGGTACATTAGAAGAACTAGAACCTGAATACAAAGGATTATGATTGGTGGAGTGGGCTGGACTGGGGATTGGTGCCACGTCCGGCGGTCGTTGTAGTAGATAGCCATATAAACGTGCAACTCATCCAATTGCTGTCGATTTTCTGCACGGATTCTGGCGAATTCCTCACGAGATTCAGCACGCTCAGCAATCGAATTTTCTCGTTGTTGATCATGAGCCAATCGAACTTCGGCCAACTTCTGTTGAACTTGACGCAGAGATTCAGCAAAGAAAACTTCATTTCCAGAATTTTGAGATTGATTTCGAGGTGCCATAAGAACAATAAAAGCACCAAATGATGCACCTTACTTAGTAATAAGGCGAATCAACAAGTCCAAATTCGAGAATGGACGATCTCCTAAGAAATTTAGAAAGAAGATAAAGAAACTTGATAATATTTTCTGATGAAAAACTACAACTGTTCTTAACACAAATATAAATAAAGTAAAATTCGTAACTTCTCTATCCCATTAATCCCACTACATAAAATAAAAATTACATTAATACTTTATCATAAACAACTAATAGGAATTAATTATAAAAATCAGACAAATAGTTGGGCCTTGTAACAACACGCCTGGGCCTGGTAGCTGAAATGGGCTGGGCCGTATCAGTGTCGAAATTATTTTTTCCAGGAACTGGTTTTTATGTTTTCCAAAAACTTCCACCAGCTTGTTAATTTTTCGAGTAGCTTTAGTTTTCAGTTCTATGGTTCTGGTTTCAAAAGCCTAAGAGGAGGCTTTTTTTTTTGTCCAAAAAAACAAATTTTTGGTAACTACTGCTGTCAAGATTCGAACTCTGTACGTTCTACATGGACATGCTCGTCCATAACCATTGTGCTAAGTTTATTCTTGTTAATTAACTTGATCCGTTAAGTTTTTATTGCATATTTTACTCTGTGATTTTAATTTGCTAAAATAAAACGTTTCTAATGGAATATGAACCCGTGACCTTTGCTTTAAATCTGTTGCAAGTAGGGTGGTTCACGGTTCGGCCCAACCAAAAAAATCATAAGTTAACCGAAATTTTAGGCCGAACCATAACCGAAATTATGGACTTGGTTCGGTTTTCTGTTATGGCTATTGGAGTTTTAAAAAAAATCAAGATCTTTTAAAATCGAACCCCGGTTAACTCAAGTAAACCAAAAACCGCCAATTTCAAAGTAATATAATAATATTTACTATGATATTTTATGAATTGATGGATGATTTGTTAAATATGCATGTTATACACTCATGAACGAATATTTGAATATGTTTTACTAGTTATGATGAATAAATTGTTGAAAAAGTGTTACAAATTATTGATGATAGTTTAGGTAATGTATTGTAAGAGAGGTTATGTGTTGTGTTTTGAACATGTCTTGCTTTTTATTAGACAAGTTTGTAAAGTGAAATATGTTGTTGATTTGACTTCTTAATTATATTTATTTAAATTTTTGAAAGAATTTTATATATTTATTAATTGTGTTGAAAAGTTTTTTTTTTCCTTTGAACGAGTAGGTGATTGATTAACTCGAAATCATAACCAAAACCGAACAGTTTTAACCGAAAACCAAACCACTTTATTAGTTCGGTTATTGGTTATCGTTTTCAGGCTAACCAAAAGTTCAAATTCTTTGAAAACCAAACCAATGATTAAAAAAATCGAACCATGAACACCCCTAGTTGCAAGCTACCGTTGTGCGTTACAATATTGTTGCTTTATTGTGCGGTTATAAATTAATTCGCTGATATTGAGGAAAACAGTTACAAGTGGAATTCGAACCTGCTACCTCCTATGTGCTTAAATGAGGCTTTTGACTGTTTGAGCTATGTTAAATTTGTGAATTAATTGTGTGGCTACGACCTCTGCCTTAACAGTTCAGAGTTTTAATTATTTAAAAACTTTTTGGGTCGTAGTTGAATTAATTTGAGCTTTTGATAATGAGAGTTGTAATTATTTAAAACTTTTCGGATCGTAGTCGAACCTACGACCTCTGCCTTAATAACAATTCAGAGTCTTATCGTTGGGATATAATTTATTTTAATTAAGGCATGTGTTATTGCGTTATTAACTTACGATGCGATAGTTTATTGTTTGAGTTATGTTCTTAATATATACATGATGTATATTAAAATTAATATTATGAGTAGATGCCATTTAAATACGTGGTTATGTGTTGAGCATGGTTATGGGATTAGTAAAAGTAATTACAATTGAGAGATATGTGAAAGTATAAAATATTGCAAGTGTACCCTATGAAGACTTTAAATAATTCTAAGTGTGAGACTTGTGAATTATTTAGAGATATGGCTAGTGAGAGAACTAACAACAATTCTGCGAGCATCGAGAATTCACCAATGACGGGCGACGTTGAGGTCGTTACGCTAAATCAAAGAGCTAACGGTATTGAGACCGTAGTACCGGTTTTGAGAACCACTATATGTCATATTCTCAACTTGAGAAACCCAAAAGAATTTCGAAATAATTCTAAGTACTAAGACTGAATTATTCGATGGAAAATCGAAATAAGAATAATTCTAAGTATTGAGACTTGTAAAATATTTGAAGAAAATTCAAAGTGATTATAGTTCTAAGTATTGAGACTTGTGAATTATTCGAAGAAAATTCAAAAATGAGAGTAATTCTACATATTGAGACTTGTGAATTATTCAAAGAGAACTCAAAGTGAGAATAATTCTAAGTATTAAGACTTGTGCATTATTCGAAGATATTCTAAGTGAGAATATTTATACACACGGTTCTGTCGCAGAAAGGTGGAGTGTAAGCGAACTTGTCCCTCCACTGGCCTGAGAACCTAATATTATGTCACATAATGGTGGACTTTAAAGAGGTTTTGTCCCTCCACTAGCCCGAGAATATCTGTATAAATAGTTCGGTTGAGAATTCTCAGCGATACTAATGAAAATAATTGTGTGGATTATTTAATTAGTTATGGCGGCTAAAAATTCAAACAACAACTCGAACGAATGTTAGGTAGACATTGGGGATACTCGACCACATATGCGCGAACAAGTGGATGTTCACGACCTATCAACTTGTGGAGAACAAGCAGTGTTTCTTAGGAGACTCTGCAATCGCAAGAGTTGACAGCAGGGGAACGGTTGTGCTAAAAAGGACATCGGGGAAATAGTTGACCTGGGACCAGGTGCTTCATGTTCCAGAGATTCACACGAATCTAATATGTGGTACAATGTTGAACTAGAAAAGGTTCACACTTGTCTTTAAGTCAGACAATGTTATCATGTCTAAGGGTGAAACCTTTGTAGGAAAGGGATTTTGGTCTAAAAATCTTTTTAAGATGTCTGTTATGACCATGTCACCTAAGGGTGAGGCTAGTGTTCAAGTTTGATGTATAAAAGGTATCGTGTGAGGAGACTAGTTTTACGAATAAATGTAATCGAAGTTGCATGTGGGGCAAATATTACAATATAAGTTATTTCGATTACTTGTGACGTCTTCATGACATGGGAAAATAATACAAGTGCGAGACTTGTATATTGTGTGTGTGTGTGTGTGTGTGTGTCTATATATATATATATATATATATATTTGTTGAAAATACAAGTGTGAGACTTGTACAATATATAATATTCAGATTTATTTAAAATAAGACGCTATGTATGCAAATCAAACAAATTCTATTTTTCTTTGAGGCTCGATACACTTTTTTCATTCAGGAAATGAAAAGAAATGTGTGGGCGAGAGGAAAGAAAGTGTTGGTTCTGATTTTCTAAACTTTAGTTAGAAAATAATCAGTCTAATTTCTTTAGACTGTAAGAAGTCAAAGATAATTCTGTAGACGATTGACGAAAGGTCTAACGAGAGATCAAGTAGCAAATTCATCAATGGAAATAAGAATTGAGCGCACCAAAAGACATCACCCCATGATTTCAACCTACCTGAATTGTAAACCCAATTTGCAGGTTCAAAGGGACAACCGAGTTGTGGGGGCGAGTCGAACAAAGCACTCGGGAAATTTAGGTTCCCAACCCATTTCTAGGATGAAAGAGTGATAGACATGTACATGTAAGGAGAACTTGAGGTTCTAATGATCCTTATGTCTTGTGACACAAGCGGAGTATTACAGGACAACCTTAATGAGAGATCACCTATGTCGAATGTGAAGGGGTCGCTTCGTTGAGATGAGTTAAAGGGCTAAATCTCTAGAGCATTCGATGAAAATCGCCAAGGCAGTTCAGGGCCGGAACGAACAACAACGACGACCAATATGGTATTGGAATGAATTGTGTGAGTACCATTGTCTTGGTATACACAAAACGTCAAATAGTTCAAGGCATCACGTCCACTGGTTGGCAAGTATATCCGATGGTATTTCACTAAGAAAGGTTCAAGGCCCAAAACTACCTATCCTGATGCAACAAGTTCCGACAGAACTCTGAAATTGCATTTAGCATTTATAGGCTCACGTGCATTTTAGCCAATGACATTCATGTGGGGGATTGTTGGAGAAATTATTATTTGGCATGAGGCTAAATATAATTTTAGAAATTGGAATTGAGTCTAATTGATATTATATCAACTTGGGTTTAATGGTGTGAATTGTATTGGCTTAACAAGAAGCTAATTTGGTGAGATTATATATATATATATATATATATATATATATATTCATACATATATATAAATAAGAATTTGATTTAATAAAAATCAGATTTGATTTGAGAATTCAAACCACACCTAAATGCTATAATAATATGAAATGAATTTCGCTTTATGGCTGAATTAAAATCACCACTTAATGGCTTGTTTGTTACATGAAATATTTTCCTATTTAAAGGGCTTTTGCGCAAAGAAGAAGAGCATTCAAAAATACAAAGCCTTTTCAGCATACTCATAGCATGAACATTTTCTTTTTCTGAATTCTGCAAATACTTTTAGTGTCCGATTTGAGAAGGTAATATTGTCTTTCACTTTTTACCTTATTGTGTGAGGGCGTTGTACATTGGGAGGTCGTTTCCCAACGAGAGTTTGAAGGGTAGCCGGTAAAACTGATCTTAAGGGGAGAGGGCTAAGCCTTCGACTCGTCCTATGCTTCGACGTAATTTTTTTCTGACTCGTCTAATCCACTCCAAAGATTTTTATACAGTTGCTGAGAGGCCCATTTATATATTGTTATATTATTTGTTTAATTCCATATATGTTAATGTTTAACTTTTATGTTGTATGATTATGGAAATATAATCATGTTTATGTTTACGTTTATGAATTCACATGTTTATGTGCAACACGTTCTGAACATATATTTTATTTGATAGGAGATTTTTCACTTGACTCAGTGGTTAAAAATATCATTCTTCAGTTATTTTGACACGAGTGTCCATTTTTTGGTCTATCATGTTCGTTTGTTGCTTTTTTCCAAAGAGTGTATTTAATCAACTTGAGTCGCTGCAGGTTTTTTTATTTTGCTAGAAAATGAGATAAAAGGTCGTTAGACCATGTCCGCTAGATACAAACTAGAAATGAAAGACGGTGGATTATCCCACATAATTTCTACGCTACTAGAATCAATGTTAAATTTTCCATGCTTGTCCGCAGCTTTATTCCTCTCTCGTGGTATCCAAGCAACTCGAACGTCCCATGGTAGTGCGCGACACTCGTTGATCAAATTTGCAAGCACCAATCCGGCTTCAACCGCATCCATGAGCCCCTTGTAGGCCACAAGGGAGTCTGTCTCCAAAATTACACGGTGATACCGCCTTTCCCACGCTAGTGTGAGGCCCTTCTTAATCGCTTCAAGTTCCGCTTCATCAAAAGGTTGGGAACTAAGAACAAACTTAAACCCTCCACTCCCATCGGCAGTCCGCCTTTCGCATTACTCCCGCGCCATAGCCTCGGTTTTCATCCGCGACTACTCCCCCATCCGTGTTAAGTTTCACCCAACCTTCCTCGGATTTTCCCCACCTCTTCTCGGCCAAACTTAATTGCCCTCTTCTTCATCCCCCTCGCAACTCGTCACTTAGGAGTTTAATTTGAAGTACACACTCTTTAGTTGTGTCCATACAATTCTTGAACACTTTTTTGTTCCTATTTTTCCAAATCACCCAAAGTCCCACCACAAAAACAAACATCCAATTCTCTTTGCTTGCAATATTGTTCTCCATACTTTTGCACAACGCCGCCTCGTTAATCCATCCTTCATCCGTTGATTGCATAGTAAACTTGAAACTCAGTAGAAATTCTACGTTTTTTCTTTTTTATGTGAAGAAATTTTTCTATTGAAAATTCACACAACTGGCACATTGCGCAGATTAACCTCACAGACTGTGTTTTTGATTAATAAAACCTGTTCTGCACTTAAAGCTTTCAGGGTTTTTCTTTTAAAGGAAAAAGTTCCATAAACACCTTTAACGCAAAACCCACATGATGTATATATGAACTTCAATTAGTTAGTAGAATGAATCACAATAGAAATATGCATTAATTAATACCATAATTAGTAGAAAGAATCACAATCGAAATATGCATTAACACCACCATAAACAAACAATGTTAGCTTTTTTTTTTTTTTTGATGATCAAACAATGTTAGCTAACGACGGACTAATTAATAAAAATAAATCAGATAAAGTAATAGAATAATAATAATAATAATAATAATAATAATATGGTCGGAGATTGTATCTGTCAATGACCCGCCCTAGGAACTCTTGAGTCTCTTACTCGCATTATCCTCCTCCTGAGGGATTGATGCATAAGAAGCCTCCTCCTGAGGGAGTGCTGCTGCATCAGAACCCTGCACCGCTAGTTCTTGCCTAGGAAACTCTATGGATCCCACCATCTCACCTTCACAGCTCTTCCGAAGAATTAGTTTCGTAATCAATTCATTAAGCCATGTGATGCACCGATACCGATACCAAGACGGCTATGCAGTACCCGATACATATCGATACTAGTTCTGACGTATCCGATACGCCATGTGGCGTATCCTTTAATTTTGAAATTTAAAAAATCTCGATACGTATCCGATACATTTTTTTAGACGTATCAGAACTATTATGGGTCTTTTTTATAAACTTTTAATATTTGATGGGTTAAATATTTAAATATAAATTCCACCAAATACAAAATGGAATAAAAAGATGAAAATTCCTTTATCAAGGGCACGATTCAGGTCTAATTATTCTTACAATTATACTTTTCTTTTTCTATTCATAATCACCACCACCACCACCATGCGTCATCTTCACCCCACCACCATGCGCCACCACAATTATACTTTTCTTTTTCTATTCATAATCACCACCACCATCATGCACCATCTTCAAACTTGTTATGTTATTGTTTAACTTATTAGTAATAAATAATTCACGTTTATATGTCTTTTTTTCATATTTGATGCATGGCTTTTTTTAATGCTAAATTTTTTTTTCTGTATTTCTAATTTTTCTTGTTTAAATTTTAAATTTTATTGCTTGTTAAAATAAAAAATACAAATTCCGCCTCGAGCTTCTCAAGACGATTCCTCAGTTTAACTTTAGTAACAAGCAACTGACAAGAAAAGCCACTTGTCAGATTAGCAAGAAAGAAACCCTCAAAATCGATTATTATATTCTAAAAGTAAAAAAAGTAACTAAGTAGATTTGTTGTTATAAACAATAACAAGCACCGGTAGTTAGTTAGTTAAATAACATCACAATTAACAGGAGCAAGAAGAAATCCCAATTTATCTTTCTACAAGTGAAAATGAAAGCAATTAATTAAACTTGATTAACTCTACAAGTGAAAATTGAAGCAGTTAAACTTACATCGATAAAGGTAGCATACAACTGATCTCCAAGTTTCTCTGTACACTTCTCCGGTTGTTGTTCTAATTGTAAATGAGCAAACCTCGGGTCTATGCCAACCTCCTCCAGCTTCGCTGCAGCACGTTCAACAAATTCAGGGTGGCCTTCGCCTTCACAATCACAACAACCGAGAGTAGGAAGATTAGGGCTCCCTGCCGCCAGATCGCTCGTAGTTGCCGTTATCAAAAACTCCGTGGGGATGTTTTTTGTTTTTGGAATTAATATAAATAATATAATATGAGTAATAATTGTAATGCTGCCGCTAGTTTTATACTATATATGGGCTTTGTCCGATGTTATAATAAATATGTAATTAGTTGGAATTTGGAAAGTATTTATACCATTATATAAAGAAATACTACTATTATATAAATAAAGACATGTTGAAACAAAATTTTTCATTTTCTTTTTTACTCACGCACTATGAAAGTTTATTATTAGTGAGAGATATAACTGTAATTTACATTACCTTAATTATTTTTTAAATCTTTTCATTAAGGAAAACAATTATTAAATAATAAAAAATAAGCACAAAAAAATCTATTTTGTCTGAAAAATAATGCTAAAAACGCCATGTATCTTTTAAAATTCTACCAAAAATGCTCGAATTTTAAAACGCGACTTTTTGATTCAGCAGTGCGCCTCTTTGATTCGGATGTCACGTCGGATAAAATCTTCGAATTTTTAAAATCGGGCATTTTTGTTAGAAAATTTAAAACTTAACAGGCATTTTCAGCAGGTTTGGAAAAAAATGGCATTTAGGATTAAAAGCAAAAGATAGCAGGCATTTTTGAGAATTCGTCCTAAAAAGAAAGTTAAAGATATGTGGATTTTCTATCAAATACTGGTTATCAAATATTGTTTCAGTCTTAATTAGCACATATCAGCAAATTGCTTGTTATTCCTTGGGATTTTTTCAATTAGTTTGTTGATGATATCTGCTTTTTTACAATTACGCAGGTTATAGCATGGTACACATAACACAATCATCTTATCTGAAGCATTTGTTGGGTAGCTATTAATGTTTCTGATGATGTTATTATTGTTTCATGGTTATTGAAAGACTGATTGATACCATTGTAGGTTCAAAATATTCTTCATATGTTGATATGTGGAGGAAACTCGATTTGTTTTCAGATTCCAGACTAGCACATGGAGGTTATGTGTGTTAATCGATTGTAAGTTTTCATATGTTGCAAGGTTAGTTAGAAACATAATGGGTACATTGTGACTATAGTGGCCTGTTTGGTGATACTCTTAGGTATTCTTACATATTCTTACTTACGCTTTAGATTTCCTTTCTCGTTCTCCTTGCAGACTTTCATCAAAAAGGCAACATTCAAAATTTCTGGTTGCTACTTCACTTTCCTTGTAAATTAACTAAACCATATGTGTTCAAGTATTTAAATGTCTCATGGAAAATAGCTAGAGTCCAGACCCTATGCCCAAAACCTGTGCTTTAATGTGTATAAAGTTTGTGTATGTCGCTCTGCGGATTGTATGGGATGGTGGTACTTTGGAAATCAGCAAATGTAGTTTGTTCATTGTTAAAATCTTGTGGTTGAGCCTATGAATGCTAGACCTTGTATCTTCGAAGTTAATTGCATAATTATATGATCTTAGAGTTACACTGTCACCCCTTTTTGTTGAAGATGTGAGTGCAGCATTGGCGTTCATAGCGGAACTGTTTAATAGAAGAAGTCATAATTTATCATGAGAGAATTTCTTGCTTCTTTTCAACGTCTTGGTTGAAGCAAGTCCATTGATTTTTCTGATTGGTGTCAACTTTATTTCAATGTTTTTACTTAGTTCCCACTGGTGGATCAATTCAAATTGCGTCAAATTTGCTCAATCTTCAACTTTGCCGTTGTAAGGATTCCTCTATTTTCACTTAAAGAACAATTACTTCCTTTCTGGATGTTTATTTGTTGTGATCTTCATGTACACGTTAAAATAGGTCAGATATTTTGTCTGTCAGAACATGCTGACAATTGCAATTCAGAGAGAGTGCTTATAAATTGCTTTGCTTCTTTGACTATTGTTTCCCCTACATTTCTTTTTCAATGCGATTCTTACTTTATGAATATGTTGTTGAAAATGTGTTCTGTTGTGATCATGTGCTCTAACAGGGGAGATTTCTCAAGGAAACAACATGAAGGGACCTGGCTTGATAAAGGATATTGCAATTTGTTGTAATAAAGGTATTCTGCTGGAAATCTAGCGACCAATTTGTTCGTTTCTAAATGTTTGCTTTTGTTGAGATTCAGCTGGTGTTGGTACTTTTTTCAGTTTGGTTGAGTGCATGTGTGTTCCTTTCTGTTTGTTTAATGTTGGCTTTCTACTAGTGTAAATGTTTTAGTTTATTTATTTCTTTATATGATAGCTTTGTTGAATAACATTACCAACTCCTTATCTGGATAAGGTGATTTGCAAGTTCCAGTTAAGTGTTGGGATATGTGTGAATCATAGCAACTACTTATCCTTATTATGAAGAATTATTTTCAAGTGTATCTCCTTCTCATAACCTGGCCTTCTTATCATTCTTCCCCTCAATACCACTCTTCTCTATTATTCGCACTTCCCTGCTATCTTGTATTTTTCTTCTTTACTGCTCATTGATGTAATATACTGCTGTTTAATAATGTATAGTTTCCAATTACTTGATGTTTTCTAATTAAAATTTTTATTAGTTGATTTTTGCTTATTGTTTTGACAGTGTAAATTTGGTATGTGCTAGATGGTGCTTATTTTTGTTGGAATGCCTATTTTTATGTGCCTAGTACATTGTTATGCTATTGTGTTTTGGTCCACGCTACTCTGTTATTATTGATATTGATTTCTATATGTTAAATTCTTAAGTCTCTAATGATTGGAAATTCGAAGAACTTTCTTTGCATTGACAACAATTTCCTTAAGGATGGAAGAGTAGGCATGATTATTTTTGTTTTTTCTGATCAAAATGGATACTAAGTGTGAGATGAGTGATGGTACTATGGTTGGTTATGTTCTTTTAACATGGAATTTAGATATTCAGATTATAACAATTTGGGACCCCTGCTTATCGCTCGTGTTTATCTTTCTCTCAGGAGCATATCATAAGAACTGTTAGTGGGTCTGTTCTGTCAAGTTAATAGAGACCCCAACAAGCGCCGCTCTTGTCACCTATCCTGATTTAGCTCTAAATTGTGAGTGATCAGTTTTCTTGACAATAAATCTTTGTTCGCTATATTTTCGTGTCAATCATTTTTGACGTTGAGTACAACATTTTGTTTTGTTTCGTTGTGTTAACTTTTCTTCGCTGGTGTTTACTCTGCAGATATGTCTTGTGTGTATTTTGTGGTGTTAGCTTTTCTTCGCTGATGTATATGGAATGCTAAATTGAATTTGCGTGTTTCTTTAGGAGAGTGATGTTCATAGAAGATTAGAAGCAGAACAAATGTGCACTTGGACCTGAGAGTAGTAGCATTGCTGATACAGATTGAATTTTGATATAGATTACATAGAATAGAACCAGTAATATGGAGAACTACTGTTGGAGGAGATATAGTTTTCTATGTAAGCGTTCTTTCCGTTGTTAATCTACTGTTGGAGGAGATATGGTTTGAAAGCAATTTTTGATTTTTAAATCGATATTTTAGCAGTTTTCCTCACCTTGAGTTTCTTTCGTGCGAGACTAAAAGCGTGACTTTTGGTTGCATTTCAGGTATTAACAGAATACATTCTAGTGTCAGTTACCAGTGCAGTAACAGTGACCATAACTGGGGCGGTGAAGGAAGCCGTTACTATTTTGGTAAGAAAGCTGAGAGGTCACACTTGATATTGCATTCAGTTTTGGGTATTTTAAATTTGGATGATAATGGTATCTAGAAAGAAACTAGAAAAACCTTGATATCAATAGGAGTTGGTGAATACCATTACGTGTTAATACATAATAATTTAGCCAAATAGGCGTTTTTATTGGCTTACTTGACGTTAGGCCATTACTGAGTTCAATGTGAGAACTATAAACTGTAATCACTCTTTTTAATTGCCAGTATCTTGCAAGCCCTTCATTGTCTTGAGATCCAACTCTGTCACCATTAATTCCAAGTTTTTAATCTTTGCTTGTGGAAAACGAATTTGATTCTTGGCTTGAGACATGGATTGAGAATGAAACCTCAAGGTATGCCTCTGCTTTCTCTGGCCTTAGTTTCTACTCCTGACTTGCCAACATGAACCATGCCTGAAATGAATATTCTTTTTGCAATACGCAGTCATACTGTTACAAACGCTGCCGGAAGCTCACCGTGAAGTGCCATGGACAGGAGGAATTAGTATGATACATAGAGAAGAGAGATAGCTCTATAAGAGAGCTAGAGAGCTAGAGAGAATTTAGAGAGAGAATTGGTAACACAATTGTATTTTCATTTATAATGCTGAAACGTACACTGCACCTCCCTTTTAAACAAAATGATAACTTGGCCACCAAGTTAAGAAAAATAGAAATAAAAACTAAATAACTAAACAATACGCATAATTCGATTTAAAAGCGAAATAAGGATAATGACTTTGTTTCTCTTCCTCGTGTTTCAACTTGCGACGTTGTTTGCCATAGATTACGTTTTTAGGTGAAAGGCTGATTGTAACATTACTCCCTCCTTTATTTAGGCTTGTCCTCAAGCCTACAATCATCACTAGAACTCCATTGGCCCTCCGCATATCATCTGTTTCATCATGGAAAGAGACTGCCCAAACAAAATCTTCTTCAATTTCCAACCTGCTCAAGTGCTTGATAGCTGCCACAACACTTCGTATGCTTTTTGCATCCATTTCTTTGGTGTGATGCCTGTAATGCTCGCTAGTGATTTGCATTGTTTGGGGTCTGGACTTCGCAAGCATCAAAAAATATGTTATAATGATGGCTCCAAGTTTTGCCAAAGCTCCAATCAAAATTATCTTTAAAGTGTTGCCTGTAATGCTAGTAAAACAACACCTTCTAAGATTTTTGAAGATAGTTTCATATAACACAATCGGTGTTGGGCTGTTCACCATGCTCGATGCAGAATCTCAGAACTCATGTCTCCTTACAAACTCCTTGAACCGCATGGTTGGTTCCATAGGATAGAGACTCTAGTGCATACAACTGCACGTTTACACATCCACATAAAGCAACAACCTCAAGCAATGAAAGCACCCAAACTTTACCATCATCAAAACCATTTTTCCTATGTTTAGCAACAACAACATGAGGTGCCCCGATGCCAACAAGAGACAGAGCTAACCTTCCATCTAGCAGCGCCCCCACTTCTTCATTTACAACTCGACACATTTTTTGTGTATAAGTTGTAACATTGAACAGTTATCTGGCAGCAATACCGACATCAAGTGATGTCGTTGTAGTGAGATTACTCCCTTGTTTTAAAAGTCTTGTCCTCAAGACTTGTTGGAAGCCATCAGTGTTGAACTGAATATGACCATTTGTAACCAAGAAATATAGTGTGTCCAGGTAAGCTAAACCTTCTTCTAGAGTTCTTAGCACCACTGCTACACATTCTGTAAATATAATCATGCTTTCACTTGGAGTCCCGCTATCTTTAATCCTTTTAACATCTCCTTTGAAAAATTGATGTAACCTGGAATAGCTCTCTAGCTCATTAAGATACCAAACATTGATAATCACATATATGTCCTCCAACTTTTCTTCCTCCTTCAAGGAATTTTTATCGATAATTTTTTTTTTAAAGTGCTGGTGACCATACTGTTAATCATTACTCTATCATGTTCGATGAGCTTTTGGCCCCCTGTTTCCTTTGCAAGATCAACACATGTATCTCCAGCAGGTGAATACTCCCTCGAACTCCCACGTAAATTCCAACTCACTTCAAGCGAATTTTGATCAATATGACTTAAGTGGTAAACATACTCATCCCGCGTGCTTCCTTTTAGCCAAGTCAAGCTACAAACAAATTTCCCCTCGTTGGCAGAAATGAGATTTTCAAGCAATGACTCTAACAACTTGAGGCAGACCGTACTCTTTGACAATTTTTACTATATGATAGGATAGCAAATTCATTAGCCCATTTATATGGATATTCGCACAAGTAGCTCGCCCAACATATTTCTCAATAATCCTACACATAGCTACCTCCATCAACTCTAAGTCACGAAATTGGGAGACTCCCAAGATAGGGTAACAGTCAACAGTTAACAAGTACATCACCTCACATTTGTATGTAAGATCTCGATGACCCTTTTGGTTCTCAACAATCTCCTGTTGTTGTTCGTAATGGTTTGGTGGCGGTTTTGGTGGTGGCGTAAGCACTTTTGGGTGTTTGCTTACAAAACCTTCACGCGCCGATAAGTGTAGAAGACATTTGTTCAACATTTTGTAGTTGTCGAAAACAAAACATCGACCCTTCTCTTCAAGGTTCATATGGTAATCGAACATCGTTGTAGATGAGATCCGACTCATTGATTTTTCGTCACTTACAACCTTCCTACAATTTTTCGCTTCGTCCCCCGACGTTTCATCAAACAACTGGTAGACCTCAAAAACCTCATCATATTTTCTAACTTCACTTTGACACATTGCATCAAACAGCTGGTAGACATCAAAAACCTCATCATAGTTTTTGATTTCACTTTGGGGCATTTCATCAAACAGTTGAGAGATTTCATAAACTTCATGACAAACTCCGATTTGATCAAGAGGGCTTTTGTCAAACAGATTGTAGATACCATAGAAATCAGCTTTGAGTTCATAAAAAATGTCACGATCCTCACAACAAGCTTCAATTTGGTTCAGAGGCGTTTCATCAAACAAGTGGTACACGTTAGTGAATCCTCGTCTAGATCTGACGTTTTATCGAACAAGATGTAAATGCCAAATGAATCTTCATCTAGTTCGTCTTTTTTAACCTCAAAAATCTTACCACAAGTTTCGATTCGCCTGTGAGGCATTTCATCGAACAACTGGCAGATGTAGAGGTCCTCTTCTTCCATAACATTTCTGGCGTTCCTGGACTCATTTCGGAATAAATCGACTTCATTTGCTACCCTTCCAACACTCCTCTTAGATTCTGAAATAGGTGAGTTGATATTATGTCCATATCTTTCACGTGTATGTCCAAATATGTCACATATTTGAATAATTTTGTCGAGCTTGTCCGAAATCGCTTGAAAAAGAACTCGATTCTCTTCCGTGAAATGAAATGATGATGTACGAACCGCTGTCCGAGGATCGAACGGCTCTGATACCACTGTTTCGAACGCCGCCGAAAGCTCACCGTTAAGTGCCATGGAGAGGAGGAATTAGTATGATACATAGAGAAGAGATATAGCTCTATAAGAGAGGGAGAGAGCTAGAGAGGGTTTAGAGAGAGAATTGGTAACACAATTGTATTTTCATTCATAATGCTGAAACGTACACTGCTCCTCCCTTTTAAACAAAATGATAACTTGACCACCAAGTTAAGCAAAATAGAAATAAAAACTAAATAACTAAACAACACGCATAATTCGATTTAAAAGCTAAATAAGCATAACGACTTTGTTTCTCTTCCTCGTGTTTTAACTCGCGACGTCGTTTCCCATAGATTACGTTTTTGGGTGAAAGGCTGATTGCAACACATACTTTGTTCTGTATTATACTACAGTACAATGAGTGCAAAATGGAACTTTCGATTTATGCAATGATGGTAAATGGTAGTTATCAGAATGGTTGCATGAGATTTAAATTTCTGTGTAATGTTTTTAATGTTGTGAATATGCCTACTGAAAATGTGGTTTTGGCAGATGAGTATGGAAGTTCAAAACAAAGTATTTTTTTTATGGATTTGTGTTTATTCTTCCCCACAGGATATGTAATCGAGGAACGAGTATAAAAGAATCTGAGGATTGGAGATTGATTGTTATTTTATGGCACAAATTTAAAAACTTCAGTGACAAGCATATTGGAAAATTACTTTATGGCTTAGTTTTAGACTTTTAGTTAAGATTGTATTCTAGTTTCTCATCATTTAGATATTAGCTATTAGCTAGCGTCGCTCAATTTTGTAAAGAACACATTGGGAACAATGATGTTTTCTTTTATATCAATGATTGTTATGTATTTTGTGGATTATTATTTCACTTTTTTTTTAAAATTAAAGTACTATTTGTTTAAAGCTTCATTTGAGTTAATTGTGAGCAGATGATCTGCATGCAGAGCAATTAGAAAAGAAAATACAAGTATTTATGACTGTTTTTTTTACCATCAAGAAAAAGGAAAAAAAAACTGTCATAAATATTTTTTCACGACTGTTTCCAAACAGTGGTAATTATTTTTTACGACGGACTTTTCATGAACAAATGTATAAACGACTCTACCTTTTGCTGACATTTTTTTGATAGTTTAAATCTAGTCATAAAAAGCAAATGCGACTATTTTTTGCCTTTTATGACTGTTAAAAACAATCGTAAAAGGCATTTTTTTTCTTGTAGTGTTCGGCAAAAATCACCCGATTTCCCTGAAATTTAACACTTGCGTGTTACGTGTGCGAGATTTGAGGGCTTTTCGTCAGTTTAATTGTTTCTAGACTTCATAAAACTCAATAAAACACCTTAAACACTCCAAAGTTCTTAAATTTGTAAGCCCTAATTCCTCCAATTTCGTTTATAAATTCCAATTTCTTGCTACAAAATCCACGTCCATTGTTTATAAATAATTGAGCTGACGAAAAGACCCTCAGAAATTCGCACACGTGACACGCACGTGCTAAGTCAAATTGGGTGATAAATTCATTATAGTACCAAAATGGAAACTGGAATCATTATGGAACTAAAATTGATAAAGTGAATCATTATGGGGCCACTTTCGATAAAATTCCCAACTAATTGTGGTACAATAATATGTTGGAGCTTTTAGTCTAAACTATTAGAACAAGATTTGCAGAGTTGTTTATTGTGAAGTTAATATTCAGAAAGAATACAAATATGAGTGTTCGTACTTGGTTATTTTTCTATAACATACATATATATGAACATATAGGATTAGTGGCATTATTAGAGTTTTACTCGGTTAGACTAAGATCAAAACTTGCTTGTTATATTCTTGTGGTTTATAGGTAGTTCCGACTAAACGTATGACGATTATCTCATTGACGTTGTGTTCAGGTGCGTGTTCTAAAACTATATTATTTTTACTGAAAAGGAGTTTGTGCCTATGTGGTTACTAGTAGTAAATATGTATATATGTAATTAAGTGGATTACACGGTTAGAAGATATCTTGTTAAGTGATCGTTTGATTGAACTGTTGACTTTACTTAGTACGTGTAACGTTACTTGATTACTAGCACTATTGAATAATTCACGTTTAATGTGAAACAACTGTTTATTGATTCAGACAGTTGTTGTATTGATTGTTTCCTACTGTTAAGAACGTGTAAAAACTGACTGAATTGTTAAGAATGATTAACGACTGATTGAATTGTTTAAAACGATTTTCGACTGATTGTATTGTTTTAAACGACTGAGTGAATTGTTTTTGAATGATTGATAATGGATCCACGACTTGGTGAGCATGTCGTACGCCACCGAGACTCTCCGGATACTCTTGTTGATACGTATCGGATACGCCACGTGGCATACCCTGCATTAAAAATAATTAAAAAAGATAGATACACGTATCGGATACGCTGTGAAGCGTATCCTAGGAGTATCCGATACGTATCAGCAATTTATAAGAGTAGTGTTATAGTTTTCTTCACTAAAAAATGTCCAACAAGAATCAAATTGCAATGTATTTTTAGAAAATTAAATATATAATCGTGAAAACCCTCTATCCCAAGCCAAAATAAAACAACACACAAAACTTTGATATGCTTCATAACAGTATCTGACTAATGATTGTGCAAGTGATTAGATATAATATCATTTGAGATTTTTATTTAAATTATATTCTTATAATTATTAATATTAATTATTTGACGTATCGTATACGTATTGAATCTTGTAAATTTTTAAGAAAAACGTATCCACGTATCCGTATCCGGCGGATACCGATACTCGTATCCATATCCGTGCCACTTAGCTTGCCAATATGCTTATTTACTGCTTTCAATTATTTTCAAAATAAAAGTGCACGTCATTCACTCTGCACACAAACGCACAAACACCACTGAGAGTTTTATCTCACGCATGCATGTTTTCCCCTTCATTTCAGCTTTAGAGCATCGTGCGCATAAGACTTGGAGAACGTCAAGAGTTGAGTTTGTTCGGGTAGTTAGTTAGAATTTTGTTTTAGGTACTTCATTGTAACACATGAATTGTCTAGTTTTTGGACAATTAGTATTTTTTTTAAATGTACTGTAACTAAAACTTGCTATTGCACGTGTATTTATTCATAATTTTTCTCTTGATGGTTACACTTTCGAAGTCCATTCTCTATTAATCCAAGTTTGAGAATTGTAAAATACTAGAAACCAAAAGAACGACATATTTCAAGGATCTGAAAAAGGGTTCGTATCAAAGGAAAGGGAAAAAAAAAAACAGAAAAACGTAACTAAAGTTCCGGACAAAAACACTAGCTAGAAACTATGATATTCTTTAAAGAAGTTGAAAAATCTGCATGCATGCCGGCTGGTACTTTTGGTTTCAAGCCTTCTGATCCTCTTTGTTGATGTTCTTATTCTTATTCGACCTTGCATTCTTTTTGTTGCTCTGCTTATTCTTGTTGAAGTTCTTGTCAAAATCATCCGCCGGCAGCCTTGTTATGTTGTCCTTATTGATGTTTGATTTCTTTCCAGACTGATCATTCTGCTTCTTTACTATTAACCCCTCCTCATCGAGGCAGCTTAATATGGAGAAGCTATTGCTTGATGAGAGGACGAAGTCTTCCTTTTTAGCGTTGGTGCGAGTACTCATCGTGCTTTCGTTATGAAGAGAATGCTGACTACTTGTGTGGGGGGTTTGGAGTATTTTTCGTTTCTACTTAATTTATGGATGATGGAATGGTAAACGCAATAACTATAGTCTATATATATTGATTGTTTTTAATTCTATGTCATTAAATTGTATTAGGACTAAACCGCTTCTTATGGAATTGTAGCTCCACTGGGAAAAGTATATTTGTAATTGTCTTAGGACTAGCATTATACAAATACGTAGACCAATAAAAACTTGGGCTATTGTTATTATGATTTTAACTATATTTAAATTATTTTAGGTAAAATATCAACTTGTAAAGTATTTTCCTAATTGTATTAGGACTAAGATTTTGAAGAAAGAGTTGGTTAATTTTGCAATCCCAGTTGAACTCCAACTCATTGAAAGACAAGCTATATATAGTCTTTGAGTTTAACATTCGATCAATATCAATTAAGTAGAACAAGAGGAACCTCATAGAGTGCTCATCATCATTCTCTTCACAAAATAATAGAAAGGAAAATTACAATGAGTAGCAGTGCCCCGAGAAAGGAAGACTTCGTCCTCTCAGCAAGCAATAGCTTTTCCATATTAAGCAGCGTCGACGAGGAGGGTGCATTGATTGTAAAGAAGCATATTAACCAGTCTGGAAAAAAATCGGACATTAATGAGAAGGGCAAGGTAACAAGAGTGGATGCTCATGGAAAGAACCCGAACAAGAATAAGCAGAGGAATGACACGAACGAGAAAAGGTCGACTAAGAAGAAGACCAAAAATAAGGACAAGGAAGAGAAGGATTGAATCTCATCGCACCGATGGCTATCTGCAAATTTTTTAACTTCTTGAAGAATGTCATATTTTTTAATATCTAGAATTTTGCGTACTTGTTTTTATTTGGAAAATGATATTCATACGGAGTTAACCGGCAACCGGACTCTCCCGTTTCTATTTCTTTTATATTTTTTACCCAAAGATTATCCATAATAACATATTTACCCCTCCATAAACATACCTTTTACGTTTTTTCCTCATAGACTCAATCATATTGTTTGGACCTAACAAGTTGCTGGCATTAAATCACCCCTTTAACAAAGAGTAGATTGAAAGACAATCTAAACAACAAATAAATTTTCAAGTAAAACGAAAAGAACTAGTCCAGTAAAACTAAAAGAACTAGTCCAGTTCATTCCAAAAGAATTCTGTTGCATGAGAATTCAACTTTGTTCAAATAACTACTTAATGGAGCTCGGATTTTTTTTTTGTATTATAATGATAAAGTTGCAGCAAACGAGACTTTTTTTTTCTCTTATTAGAAGGATGAATTTGCTGCAACGAGGTTTGTTTTTTTAATCATTGTTTAGTTTTCCTATTACTTGATGATTACAATTTAAGATCTACTGTTATCTTTATAACAATAAGCCCAAAGAAATGGGTCCCATCATATAATTGACCGGCTGTAGGTAGACTGTATAAACGTGGTTGACGTTGTATGACTAGTGCTATTCTAAAATAAAATCTCTTTCTACGATGACAGAGTTTTTCGGAAGAACATATATCCATAGCAAAATTCCTCGAGAGCAATCTTTTAATATTTACTACTTTACTCTCTATAGAAGTCTGCATTGATGATGTTGTGTACCAAGTTGTATACGAAAACTTACCAGCAGTTTGCTACTTATGTGGGAGGGCGAGACCCAAAAAAGAAAACCGTGATGTAAAAGCGACCACTGATGGAGTTGCAAATCACATCACTGAGCCGAAAATTGATAAAGAGAATTTGGGGGAGAAAGAATCTTGTGCGTGACTCATTGAGAAAGCACATAAAAAATAGTTCCAGGCGTGGATGGTTATCCAACCACGTAAATATGGGAAAGGTAATCACGACAAATCTTCCAATGGGAGTAAGAGAGTCAAAAAGGTAAGTCCTGATGGGGGGTACGAACCCCAACAACACGTGGAGACAGGAGAGGCCGGAAAAATTTCTGGAAATGCCTGAATTAACCCTTTCTGCTTATCAGACATAAAGGTCATCTTGGTAGGGTCATTCAACTCCAAGTCACCTTTCAGAAGTGATAGGAACCACAACCAGTTGTTAGTGTTTTCAACAGCAACAACAGCCCAGGCAAGGGGAAATATGCTGTTTGCTGGATCCAGAGCCACAACTGTAAGCAGTACTCTACCATTAGGTCCTGTAAGATGTGCACCATTAACACCTATGAATGGCCTGCATCCTGCTGTATACCCATCCTTCATGGCTTGGAAACAAATGTACATGCATTTGAATCTATTTTCTCCTGCAATATCTTCTGTGCAAATGGCAATAGTGCTACCAGGATTTGTCTTCCTCAACTCAGCTTGGTAGTCAAACAATTTAGAGTACTGAAAAGCTGGAGTTCCCTCTAGCTTCCTTTCAACTAAATTCTTAGTCATGTATGCTTGATTGAATGTGACATTGCATCTGATGTTGGCAATGGAGTCCAGTTGAAAATCAGTGGTGTCTCTCTCAGGATCTGTGAGGAACACATCTGAAAACCTCTCAGCAAGCCAGGAAGTCTTCACATTGTTGACATAGAATGACTCAGCACAAGTGTGCTCATTAATGAACTTTCTAATTTGATAGCTCTCATGCTCTGGGATTTTCAGAGCATGCAACCTCCAAGGGCACTGTTTGCATACACATCTGTAGTGTACCCTGCCTGGATCACTCTTGTAGACCTTTACACTTCTTCTTCTCTTGATAGCATGGGACTTTACAGCATTATGTAGTTGTTTTTTGTTTATGAACAACATTTTCACTTTGAAAATAGGATCAAATTTGTTTGCCCTATGGAAACAAACCACATCAGGGTCATGATTTCCATGCTGATCTAAGAAATGCCATGGCTCCCTCTCTTCAGTTAATGTCACATCTGGATCATCTTCTTCTTGCTTAGCATTTGCATCAGTGGCTGTGTTCTTCTTATTCCTACTGTAACCACCATCTGTAGTATTTTTTGCCTCAGCAACACCATCTTGATCCTCAGCAGCACCACCTTGATCCTCAACATTTACACCATTGAATTTATCAAACCTTGCACCCAACTCTGGCACAACATCTTCATCTCCCAACTCTATATCAGGTTCAACATCCAACTCATCAAATTCATCAACATGTTCAAACAACTCATCATCAGTTTCATCTCCTGGTGCTGTGTATTCTTCATGACCATTGTCAGATTCTTCAACAACTACACATTTACCCTTATCCAACCTTGAAGGATTACCATCACCTTCCTGATTGTGATCACCAAGTCCATTATCGTCCTCAACACCATTGTCCTCGACTGCATTTATGTTTTTAGCTTCAACACTAGGTGACTGTCTTGAACATCCAACCTCATTAAGAACATGAACAGTTGCATCCCCTCTTTCATTATAAATACTCTCTAACAAAATAGCCCTGTGATTTTCATCGGTAATGTACACATGCCACTCCCTCTATTCTCTATGAGCTCTCTTACCCTCATAATAACACAGTTGATCATTTGACACCACATGTTTACAGTATGTCCACTGGTACCAGAATTTTTTTCTACCTCTTATTCCAATCTCATCTGGCAGCCTATTCAATAGAGAGATTTTAACCTCTCCGTAACTCACAAAATCACAAACACATCTTGTGTCAGATCCTTCAAATTCATAGTCCCCACCTTGGTAAACGCTTTTGGGGATATACCCTCCATAATGTAATACAAGGGTAAATCCCTTGCTTTCTGGTGCTGCAATAATGTAGAGGACAAAAGCTAAATATAGGAGACAAAAAAAAAACACCCAAACAAAATACACAATGGGACCACTAAATTGAACAACATATGTGCACTAAGCATGAAAGCTAGCAAAAACCCACAGAAAGATGTCAATACACGTGCGAGGGGACCATCTACTTTCGGACAAAAACCTAAACCCCACTAAAATATTACCTCCACCCACAAAAATACACACTTTACCCCACTTTTGGTCGATTACTACACCCACTAGCAATAAAGTACCAATTTAACATTGACTCTCAAATGAAAGAGAAAACTTACAATACTCGAGTGGATGGAAATCAAGCTCGTTCTGAGGTTGCAATTTGTACACCATCTTACCCTAAATCAAGCTTCAGCTACAAAACACTGCGAATTTGCGATTTTTGGTGAGAAATTGGGGGGGTCAGTTTTGCGATTTTGTCGCGAATTTGGGGTTTTGGATTTTGTCGCGAATTAGGGTTTGCGATTTTGCCGCAAATTTGTCTGATTTTTGCCTTTATATGCCTCGATTAGCAGGAGAAACATTTTTTTGGACCAAATAATAACAGGTGTCGGGCGCGACTTTTTGATTAGGATCGACGATTCTTTGACTAGGTAGCCACATAGGCTTTTTTGTCCGAAAATTCCACTTCGGGCATTTTTAGTAGAAATTTTAAAAGATACCGGGTATTTTTAGCATGTTTTGAAAAAATGGGCATTTTAGGTTTGAAAAAAAAGATAATGGGCAGAAATAATAATTCGTCCTTGATTTTACTTAGTACGTGTAACGTTACTTGATTACTAGCACTATTGAATAATTCATGTTTAATGTGAAACAACTGTTTATTGATTCAGACATTTTTTGTATTGATTGTTTCCTACAATTAAGAATGTGTAACGACTGACTGAATTGTTAAGAATCATTAAATACTGATTGAATTTTTTGAACGAATAACTGAATTGTTTAAAACGATTAACGACTGACGGTATTATTTTGAACGAATGACTGAATTGTTTAAAATGGATCCACGACTTGGTCGTACTGCTAGGCAGCATCGAGCTCGCTAGATGGTGTTCATGCCCCATGGCCCCTCTCCCTTAGATCTACGGGAGTTTCGTAGTGTCTAAGTGGGGTAAACGACGAGTTTGCATGTGTGGTATGTGGAACGATTTCGAGGTAACTTCTTGAATGGGGGTAACAAGGACTGATCGAACAGAGTAGTAAGGACGGGTAATATTCACTTGAGGTTAAAATTGTGTTCCATCTTGATTGCTTGTCTGATGACGGGTAATATTCACTTGAGGTTAAAACAACACACAAAACTTTGATAGGCTTCATAACAGTATGAGACTAATGATTGTGCAAGTGATTAGATATAATATCATTTGAGATTTTTATTTAAATTATATCCTTATATTTAATTATTAATTTTAAAAATTTGACGTATCGCATACGTATCATATCTTGTAATTTTAAAAAAAATGTATCCACTTATCCGTATTCGGCGGATACCGATACTCGTATCCATTTTCGTGCAACCTAGCTTGCCAATATGCTCATTTGCTGCTTTCAATTGTTTTCAAACTAAAAGTGCACGTCATTCACTCTGCACACAAACGCACAAACACTACTGAGATTTTTATCTCACACATGCATGTTTTTCCCTTCCTTTCATCTTTAGAGCATCGAGCGCAAGACTTGGAGAACGTCAAGAGTTGAGTTTGTTCGGGTAGTTAGTTAAAGTTTTGTTTAGGTACTTCATCATTCTTCTGTATTGTAACACTTGAATTGTCTAGTTTTTGGACAATTAGTACTGTTTTTTAAATGTCATTCTTGTTCTGATATTGTACTGTTTAGCCTGTTACAGTATGTATATCGAAAGTATATTTTTACATACATTTCAAAGCATAAGGGTGAAGTTGTAGGAATTTGGAATTTAGTAGTATTGTTATGATTATTAGCATATAAAAAATGTGATGAAAAGGAAATCAAATGCAAACTAGATGAAAATATGGATATCAACAAAATGTAAAATTGAGGGCAAGTTTCAAGATTAATTAGATGAGAATTGGACAGGTATGGGTTGAACAATACGACGTTGTGATTTCCTTAATGTCCATCGACACTACTTGGGAGGAAAACTACGCCAATGTGTTAAATGATATCTGATACCTTTTTGGCAACCATGTTGTTTTTATAGTTGTTGCATTGGGTGGGTAGAAACTCGAACTCATAGGCTCGCGAATTGGCACGCAATTCTTTGGCTGATGTAGAGTCGGTTTCTGGGTGTTACATCTAGTGCTTTTATTGAATGATTGTATTGGATGGTTGTCAGCTTCGCTTTTGTGACTCTTATTAAGATTTAATGAATGAATTTCAAAAAAAAAATTTGATGGGTTTGTTAGTTAAAGTTTAAACGACTCGGGTGACATATGGTTTTTATTTATTGTTTGATAAATGGGGTGACATGCGATTAGTTTAAGAGGATTAGGTAGAATTACATTTTCAATCACTTACGTTTTGTTCACTTATTTTTGTATAGTTTGAGTATTTTTTGTACTCACTTCTCTTTTACATAAAATTTAGCCTTTTGCCCAAAGAAAGAAAAACATAGATGGAAATATTTTATATTTAATTATGCCGACGATAATACATAAAAGGTTCTTGCACGTAGAGCGAAAAAAAGGTATGATTTGTTTCATATTAGTCATGCTAGTTATATTGTAAATATAAGCGTCATTATAATTTTGTTTAGTATAGGGCCATATATGGCGATGAAGTATAAAATATGACTTCGGATGCATGGGAGGATACACAATTTCCATGCCTCTTAGGTTTTTTTTTTCTATGCATGTATGCTAAACTGCGACGATTTGTCGATTCATTTTGACGCTCTCTTGAGTTCTGAGAATTTATATGATCGAATTTAGGCATTTCCATGTATTTTGACCCTTGGTTTGCATGGTTTGTCTCATCATGACCTTTTGAATTGTGATTCGATCTACATGATTCCATGTCAATGCAATTTGACTCTTGGCTCCGACCACAATTCGCTTCACAGTCACCTTCTTTTATATTCAGTCACCTTCACTACAACAAATCGGGCATTTTCCGTCGAGCCCGGCAATTTGGGCCTACGGTAAAGATCTTTACCGTCGACTTAAAGTCGACGGTGTAACCTAATCCCGTCGATTTTAAGCTGACGGGAAATCCCTTTTTCCGGTCGGCTTAAAACTGACGAAAAAAAGGGCATTACCGTCGGTTTTAAGCCGACCGGAAAGATCTTTCCTTTCCCGTCGGTAAAAATCCGACGGTAATACCCTTTTCCGTCGGTAAAAATCCGACGGAAAAGCTCTTTACTGACGAGCTTTTTTCCGTCGGGTTTTACCGACGGCTTTTGCCGACGAAAAAGGGTATTTCTGTCGGGAAAAGGCCCTTTACCGACGGTTTTTGAGCCGTCGGTAATAGTATTTTCTCTTGTAGTGCTTCTTTTATATTCTTGTAGATGAAATACAAAATCATTTGAGCAATCCGAAATAAAAACCCCATAACGCTCTGGCAACTGTTGAAAGTCATAAAAGTTGAACTATATGTTACAATAGAATTAAAATGAAAGTATATTATGCTTAAGATCATAAAAGTCATATGCTTCTTCATAATTATCAAAAAACATACATAGAGAATGTAGCATTGGCGTTGTTTTGATTGGTGTTGACGTATTATTGTCTTTGTTAGCTTCAACGTCTTCCATCTATAAAAAGAAAGAAAACGATTTGAGTGAAAAATCGACATTAGTAAAAAAATTAAAAATAACTTTGAAACTATTAAATACTTCTTCATCTCCAGGCCAAGTCATGTATGTTACGTATCAGATTTGTCGTTATGTGCTCTTTCACTCTAATTTGCAACACTGTTGGATATTAATTTCAAAAGTTTATCAATATAATGGATGATGTATCGTAAATTTTTGCTCTCTGTTATTAGACAATAACTTGGTGCGTGAATTTCATTAATGGTGGCAGCAAGTTAATATTAATTTGAGTGTTTAGGAATTAAAAGTTACCTAATGAAAGTTAACTTCTTAAAAAAGGACTGCTTTTAATATCTTAAGCTAAAAAAAGGGGACTATAGAGTAAATCATAAATTATTAAAGAAGTCATGCGGTCAAATTGTGTTAAGCGGTCAACTTGTCTCTAGATACACACATTACATATGTCTGTAAATAGGGATGTTCAATGGTTTTTTCGGTTTGGTTAAACCGTGAAACCAAACCGAATTGTAACAGTTTGATTCGAACCATTGTAGCTTTTTTACTAAATGGTTTGGTTCGGTTCAAACCAAAATTATTTCGATTTTGTAGCATCGAGACCGAATTAAACCAAATTAAACCAAAAAACCAAATCAAACCAAACTTTTATTATAAATAACAAAAACAAATGTTAATATATTAAAAAGAAAGCCAATATACCACAAATACTAAGTAAAGTCAGGATCCCTAATTTTCATAAAGTGTTTTCACAATTGAAATTATTGTTGTTTTCAATCTTTTATGGTTTCATAATTAAATAACCATAACTAGGTTATTGCATCTATTTTTATTATTTTAACATGAATAGTAATCGATCAAAAAATACACATAAATGCAGAAACATATGAAGTACAAATACAATTTCATAATTGAAATACAAACCAAGTCATATAGTTTATCCCGGTGACTTAATACTCAATATAATAAATCATATTTTTTATTGTATCAATATAAAAAATCATATAACATATACTAAGTCAAGATGCATTATCATTTGTCAATAAATGACAATTTAGTCATTTCAGATTCTGCTATTACTGGTCCAATTGGGAAGGAATGTATTGGTCTATGGCCAAGAACTGCCAGTGCAACTAATGCCTTTGTTTGGTTCTGGACCATTGAACAACCTTATCTGTACATTTAGCAGTGCCGTTGTCAATATTATAAACTTTTATCAATGTTTTGCGGATTTTTGAACATATTTTAAAAAGTTTATAAAAATCGTTTTGCGAATAGCTTAATGAATACTTTTGTATCTCATATCTGTAGAGCCAATTTTTATTAATTTTCACGGATAAAAGAACCTCAATCTATGTTGGTACTGATTATTAATAGCGAAAACGAGTCCTAATGTAGTTGATTTTGACTTATTCATAAAGATGTATAAGAAATTTCCCTGCCACTCAGCTTAGACCATGTACTTATAAATTAATTTTCACACTTTACGTACGCTCAATATTATTATTTAAAAATAAATAAATCTGAAGTTGTAATTTTTCAAAACAAATTTCATATAATATTTCGAAAAATCTAAAACTCATTTTCTCTTTTGATGAAGCCTAGAACATAAAGCATCAAACAATCTTTCGGGGGATATGCTTGTTGCAGTATGCAATTTGTATTTATGGATCAATATTTGTGTGTGTTTCCACGAAAAGTACCCAAATATTTATGCTTTTGACTCTATCGAAACTTTCCAAAATACATGAAGTTCACATGTTAGCTATAACGAATTTCTTAAAATATGTCGAAAAGTCAAAAAATATTTCTAATTTTTAGCTGACCACAGTCTACTTTGACAAAAATAGCATAGATTTGAATGGTTAGCCTAAATTCGATTGTACGTTTTTTTGGAATAAGCATGAAAAAACAGCATACTTTGGTTTGGCATTATATGTAGCTCTGAGTTCGTTAAAGCCCGCCTAAAAAAAACTCAACTTTATCCGATCATAGAGTTGTTTACAACGTTAGTACATCCGACCTTTTAATCGAGCAGTTTTTGGTTGAGTCGTTGTTGTGCGATTCGTCATCGATTGATTTAGTTAATTTCGGTTACCCTAAGGCTAAGACACTGTTTGGTTAGCCGGTTCTTGTAATGGGCTAATATGCGTCGTCTCATCGGAAAGATGATTATCCTACTGAATCCATGTACTGGAAGTTACAACGAACTACCACGTCCCATGGATGATTTGGAATGTACCTACTGGTATGTCTTTTGCCTTTGGCTATGACGAGTCCAACGACGATTATAAGCTTGTTGGTCTATGGAATTGTCGTAATTGGGGGTGCTGGAGGCAAGAACAGGTATTGATTTATCGTAAAGGTCTACAATTTAAAAAAGTAATTCTTGGAAGAGCATTGAGGATTTCAAGGGTGGTGGTATCATTGCTTCTTGTCTTGGCAGCCTTGCGAGTGGGAAGTTTCACTGGTTTAGGGATCATCCGAGTCGTGGAACAACAATTGTTTTGTTTGATATGGGGAGCGAGGTATTTGGAATCATTGAGCTGCCTATTGATGATTATAATAATATGAAGACATTGTTGGGTGTTTGGGATATTTAGAAGGATATAAAAAGCTTTGGGGCTATTTAGGAAATATTGAGGACTTGAGGAACTCTTATGCAATAAAGCTTTTGCAATATTATTACTGATATGATAAAGTACACGGCTGAAGTTTTTTGTTTGGACTCTTTTTTGCTTTGCTTTTTTATTGCATGCTTACAACTCATTCCACAATCCATATTTATAGCTAAACAACCGCCATATATATTATATTTAATAATAAAAATCTTGTAATCATTTATTCCATCTTCTTAATTAATTATTTTACCTAGAATCCAAACTAGAAGTTTCTGATATTTTTGTGTTGCTCATCTCTTCTCCATTAATCCAGATTGTTCTGATATCAATTGGGTGCAAATTATTATTGTTTAACACCCCCTCTTAATTTGCAACCCGTACTTCATTTTGTAGTTGCACGATTTTCTCTGCGGCCACTGCTTTTGTGAAACTGTCTGCGAGCTGATTCTTGGTGTTTATGAATTCCAACTGTATTTCTTGCTCTTGCACAAGACTTCTGATGAAGTGATGACGAAGTTCAATATGCTTCGATCTTGCATGAAAAACTGGATTCTTCGTCATTGCAATAGTAGACATGTTGTCGCAATAGATTACTGTTGGGGCTTCTTGTTTCTGCTGCAAGTCTTCAAGAATCCTTCTCAGCCAAACTGCTTCACGTGCTGCATCTGTAGCGGCGACGTATTCTGCTTCTGCTGATGAAAGTGATACTGTCTTCTGCTTCTTTGACGTCCACGATATTATTTTTGATCCAAGACAGAATACATATCCCGACGTACTTTTACGGTCGTCAATTGATCCAGCCCAATCACTGTCAGTATAGCCGATGAGATTATTCTCTTTTTCTTTGACATACTTGATGCCAAACTTCTTCGTACCTTGAAGGTATCGTAGAATCCTTTTTGCTGCTGCATAGTGCAATTTGCTTGGATCATGCATAAACCTTGATATCAGGCTGACGGGATAAACTATATCTGGCCTCGTGTTCGTCAGATAAATAAGGGAGCCTACTAAACTCCTGTACATTTTCTGATCAACTTTTTCTGCACCATCATCCATCATCAGCTTTTCATTGACTGCAAGTGGTGTGGATATAGGCTTGCAGTTCTGCATCTGGAATTTCTTCAAAATTCCTTCAAGATATTTTTCTTGAGAAATAAATATTTCTCTTTTGGATTGGCGGACTTGAATTCCCAGAAAATATTTCATAAGTCCGAGATCAGTCATTTCGAACTCTTGCATCATCGCCTTTTTAAATTCATCCATCATTTCTACACTTGTGCCTGTGTATATCAAATCATCCACGTAAAGACAAACGATAAGAAAATCTTTAGTACCTTGTTTCTTTACGTAGAGCGATGGTTCACTTTGACTTCTGGTGAATCCAGTCTTCTGGAAATAGCTGTCAATTTTGCTATTCCACGCCCTTGGTGCTTGCTTTAGGCCATATAGCGCTTTCTTGAGTCGATAGACTTTGTCTTCTTTTCCTTTGGCGATGTAACCCTGTGGTTGCTCGACATAGACTTCTTCTTCTAGATCTCCGTTCAAGAAAGCTGATTTCACGTCCAGTTGATAAATTGGTAACTCTAGTTGAGCAGCTAGAGCTAGCACGAGCCTTATAGTCTCCATGCGTGCAACTGGAGCAAATGTTTCATTGAAGTCGACGCCTGGCTGTTGTGAATATCCCTTTGCAACTAGGCGTGCCTTGTGCTTTTGGATTGAGCCATCTTCCTTGTACTTCGTCTTGTACACCCATTTAAGGCCAATAACTCTTTTTCCTTCAGGAAGATCTACAAGCTCCCATGTTTTGTTCTTTTCAATACTCGCCATTTCTTCGTCCATTGCTTTTAGCCAGATTTCTTCTTTTGCAGCTTCGTCAAATGTCTGCGGCTCAATAGTAAAAAATGCTACATCACATGATTCATAAATATCTCGCAAGCTGCGTACCTTTCTGATAGGACTTTCTGATTCTGGATAGAATTCTCCTGATGGTCCTGCAGCATCTGGACTTGAACCATGGTCTGGACTTGCACTTGGACTGGTACTCGATTCATCTTGTTGAAACGAGGATGGCGGTGGTTGATAGACATTACTTGTCTTCGTATTCTCTTCCCAGTTCCATGACTGCTTTTCATCAAAAATAACATCTCGAGAAATGATAAGCTTATTTGCTCTTGGGTCTAGTAAACGATATCCCTTGGATTCGTCACTATAACCAATGAAGATTAACTTTTCTCCCTTTTCATCAAATTTCTCACGTCGCTGGGAAGGAATATGAGAATAAGCAATGCATCCAAAAACTTTGAAATGATGTACCTGTGGCTTTCGGTGAAACCACGCTTCATATGGAGTCTTGCTTGGTAACGCCTTAGTCGGTGACCGGTTCAAGATGTAAACAGCCGTTGTCACAGCTTCCGCCCAAAAACTTTTAGGAAGTCCTTTCCCTGTCATCATGCTCCGGGCCATTTCAGCAATTGTGCGGTTTTTCCGCTCGGCAACTCCATTCTGTTGTGGGCTATAGCGAACTGTTAACTGCCTGTGGATGCCTTTCTCTTTGCAGTAGTTCATGAAGTCTCTTCCAATGAACTCTCCACCTCGATCAGTTCTGAGGGTCTTTATTTTTCTGCCACTTTGATTTTCGACTTTTGCCTTGAACTCCAAGAACTTGGGAAATGCTTCTGATTTCTGCTTCAAAATGTATATCCACATCATTCTTGTATAATCATCGACAAACAGAAGGAAGTACCTGTTGTCGTTTAGTGACGGCGTCTGCGTTGGTCCAAAAACATCAGCGTGGACTAATTCCAATGGAGCTTTAGTTCTGTATGAAACTTTTGGAAATGGCAGGCGATGCATTTTTCCATAAATGCATCCTTCACATGGTTTGTCCCTGTCTGGAATATCTGGAAGGCCAAGAACCATATTTTTCTTTTTCAACATATTTAAGTCTCTATAGTTTAGATGTCCGTACCTCAAATGCCAAATCATGTGATCATCGGTGGTGCTTTGAAGTACCATCTTCTCCGTTAACGACAAGAAAAGTGGAAACACTTTGTTTGTAGTCATTTTTATTTTTGCCACAACAAGACTTTTCTTTTTATCAATAATAACACAGTGGTCATTATTGAACTCCACTTTATAATTTTTTCGTAGCAATTGGCCGACACTGAGTAGATTTTGGGTCAAACCTGGGACATAGAAGACGTCTTTGATGAAGTTCGTCTCGCCCTTTCTTGTCTTCACTGCAACCGTGCCTTTTCCGGTAATTTTGTGTTCTTTGCCATCACCGAGTCTTACTTCTGATGAATATGAGTCGTCCAGCTCCACAAATATATTTTTATTCCCGGACATGTGATTGCTGCAGCCACTATCAACGTACCAGGTACTTTCAATTTTTTGTTGTGAATTGAAACATGAATAGAGTACCTGGTTATTGTTGGCCTCTTCGGTAAAGTTGGATTCTTTAGTGTTGTCGCCGTCTCTATGCCAGCAATCTCTGTCGGAATGGTTGGGATTTTTGCACCTTTTGCACCTGAATCGGCAATGCTTCGTGGCGTGATTATCTTTTTTGCATATTCTGCAACTCGGCTCATAATTTGAATTATGATTATCACCTCCTCTGTATAGATCGCGTCGCTGGAAATTTTGGTTTCTGCCGCGACCTCGTCCTCTGCCTCGACCCCCTCTTGATGTTGAGGCATTTCTTCTTTCCTGGTGGCTATCATCATTTTTTCTGTCGCCTGTAGTGGCTTTGACTTGGAAAGCCTGTTCCAAGTTTTGATTCGCAAACCGACTCATTCTTTTTTCATGAGCCTCTAATGACCCCATGAGTTCATCTAAAGACAATTTTGATAAATCTTTAGATTCCTCTATGGCTGCGACTACGTGCTCAAATTTAGCTGGCAAGCTTCGTAGCACTTTTTCGACAATTTTTCTGTCTTGAACGTTATCTCCATATGCGCGTATTTGGTTCACAATTATTGTGACCCTTGAAAAAAACTCTTGAATATTTTCATTCTCTTTCATGAAAATATTATCGAACTCACGCCATAAATTTTGCAATTTAATGGAGATAACTCTATCGTAGCCACCGAATTGTTTTTGTAAAACATCCCATGCATCTTTTGATGTTTTAACACCCATTATGCGCGGAAGTATGGATCGGCTTACCCCCTGGTGCATAAAGGACAAGGCTCTAGCATCTCTGGTCTTGTTCTCCTTATGCTCCTTCTTTTTTGCTGCCGTCAACACTGCTTCTTCCTCCGGCGTATACTTGTCGTAACCTTGATCGACAACATCCCATAGCTCATGGGACTGGAATAACGTCTGCATTAGGACGCTCCATAATTCATAATTTTGTCCAACAAAGATAGGCACTCCTTGTTGGGAATAGGCGAAGGCGAGCTCGTTGGAAGGGGTTGAATTCATTTTTTATTTTTACAGAAGATATCGAGCCAGGGGTGGCTCTGATACCACAATATGTTGGGTGTTTGGGATATTTAGAAGGATATAAAAAGCTTTGGGGCTATTTAGGAAATATTGAGGACTTGAGGAACTCTTATGCAATAAAGCTTTTGCAATATTATTACTGATATGATAAAGTACACGGCTGAAGTTTTTTGTTTGGACTCTTTTTTGCTTTGCTTTTTTATTGCATGCTTACAACTCATTCCACAATCCATATTTATAGCTAAACAACCGCCATATATATTATATTTAATAATAAAAATCTTGTAATCATTTATTCCATCTTCTTAATTAATTATTTTACCTAGAATCCAAACTAGAAGTTTCTGATATTTTTGTGTTGCTCATCTCTTCTCCATTAATCCAGATTGTTCTGATATCAATTGGGTGCAAATTATTATTGTTTAACAGACATTAGATATGCTGGGGGGATGCACTTGCTTGCATGTCGACTATGATTGACATGCGGAATTGTGGGTTATGAAGGAGTATGGTGTGCGACATGCGGAACTGTGGGTTATGAAGGAGTATGGTGTGAAAGAGTCGTGGACTAAAATGCTCACAGTTTCGTATACGATTTCTCTGAAAAACTAAGTTTGCGTTCGTTGTTACCAAATGGTGAAATCTATTTTTCTGCCACAAAGTCGTTCGTTGTTTATAATCCAAACGATGGTTCCTTTAAGTTCCTTGATACAACAAGTGTGCATTCTCCCTATCTAAAGCCACTTATTTACGTTCAAAGTTTGGTTTTACCTATTTGCACTCAAGTGCGAGGGAGAAAGAAAGCAAAGCTGGTGAGAAAGGTATGTGTGATTGAAGATATATATATATATATATATATATATATATATATATATATATATATAACCTTCTAATTGACATTTTTGCTTCTCGACATCCTAGCACTCAGTCTTCTGTTATTCGGTTATTCTGATGTTTATTTTTAAAAAATTGGATGCCAGGAACCATTGGTATCAGGGTAGCACTGAATTTAATACTTTTTATTGATTAAGTATCGTTTCTGTTATTTATTTTGAAGTTCTTATTTCTTTCTTGTTTGTTTTCTAGAATTTTGATTGTTAGAGTTTAAAATGTACAAATTGCAGCTTCAGGAGTATCTTTTATAAGCACAATACTACTTCCATATTCTAGTCGTACCACATCATTATGTACTGTAACTAAAACTTGCTATTGCACGTGTATTTATTCATAATTTTTCTTTTGATGGTTACACTTTCGAAGTCCATTCTCAATTAATCCAAGTTTGAGAATTGTAAAATACTAGAAACCGAAAGAACGGCATATTTCAAGGATCTGAAAAAAGGGTTCGTATTAAAGGAAAGGAAAAAAAAACAGAAAAACTTAACTAAAGTTCCGGACAAAAACACTAGCTAGAAACTATAACATTCTTTAAAGAAGTTCAAAAATCTGCATGCATGCGGCCGGTACTTTTGGTTTCAAGCCTTCTGATCCTCTTTGTTGCTGTTCTTATTCTTATTCGACCTTGCATTCTTTTTGGTGCTCTGCTTATTCTTGTTGAAGTTCTTGTCAAAATCATCCGCCGGCAGCCTTGTTATGTTGTCCTTCTTATTGATGTCCGATTTCTTTCCAGATTGATCATTCTGCTTCTTTACTATTAACCCCTCCTCATCGACGCAGCTTAATATGGAGAAGCTATTGCTTGATGACAGGATGAAGTCTTCCTTTTTAGCGTTGGTGCGAGTACTCATCGTGATTTTCGTTATGAAGAGAATGCTGACTACTTGGTGGGAGGGGGGGGGGGGGGGGGTGGGGGTGTGGGTTGGAGTATTTTTCGTTTGTACTTAATTTATGGGTGATGGAATGGTAAACTCAATAACTATAGTCTATATATATTGTTTGTTTTTAATAAGATTTTCTATGTCATTAAATTGTATTAGGATTTAGGACTAAAGCGCTTCTTATAGAATTGTAGCTCCACTGGGAAAAGTATATTTGTAATTGTCTTAGGACTAGCATTATACATATACGTACCCCAATAAAAATTTGGGCTATTGTTATTATGATTTTAACTATATTTAATTTATTTTAGGGAAAATATCAACTTGTAAAGTATTTTCCTAATTGTATTAGGACTAAGATTTTGAAGAAAGAGTTTGTTAATTTTGCAATCCCAGTTGAACTCCAACTCATTGAAAAGACAAGTCTGGAAAAAAATCGGACATTAATGAGAAGGGCAAGGTAACAAGAGTGGATGCTCATGGAAAGAACCCGAACAAGAATAAGCAGAGGAATGACACGAACAAGAAAAGGTCGACTAACAAGAAGACCAAAAATAAGGACAAGGAAGAGAAGGATTGAATCTCATCGCACCGATGGCTATCTGCAATTTTTTTAACTTCTTGAAGAATGTCATATTTTTTAATATCTAGAATTTTGCGTACTTGTTTTTATTTGGAAAATGATATTCATACGGAGTTAACCGGCAACCGGACTCTCCCGTTTCTATTTCTTTTATATTTTTTACCCAAAGATTATCCATAATAACATATTTACCCCTCCATAAACATGCCTTTTACGTTTTTTCCTCATAGACTCAATCATATTGTTTGGACCTAACAAGTTGCTGGCATTATATCACCCCCTTAACAAAGAGTAGATTGAAAGACAATCTAAACAACAAATAAATTTTCAAGTAAAACGAAAAGAACTAGTCCAGTAAAACTAAAAGAACTAGTCCAGTTCATTCCAAAAGAATTCTGTTGTATGAGAATTCAACTTTGTTCAAATAACTACTTAATGGAGCTCGGATTTTTTTTTTTGTATTATAATGGTAAAGTTGCAGCAAACAAGACTTTTTTTTTTCTCTTATTAGAAGGATGAATTTGCTGCAGCGAGGTTTGTTTTTTTAATCATTGTTTAGTTTTCCTATTACTTGATGATTACAATTTAAGATCTACTGTTATCTTTATAACAATAAGCCCAAAGAAGTGGGTCCCATCATATAATTGACCGGCTGTAGGTAGACTGTGGTTGACGTTGTATGACTAGTGCTATTCTAAAATAAAATCTCTTTCTACGATGACAGAGTTTTTCGGAAGAACATATATCCATAGCAAAATTCCTCGAGAGCAATCTTTTAATATTTACTACTTTACTCTCTATAGAAGTCTGCATTGATGATGTTGTGTACCAAGTTGTATACGAAAACTTACCAGCAGTTTGCTACTTATGTGGGAGGGCGAGACACAAAAAAGAAAACCGTGATGTAAAAGCGACCACTGATGGCGTTGCAAATCACATCACTGAGCCGAAAATTGATAAAGAGAATTTGGGGGAGAAAGAATCTTGTGCGTGGCTCATTGAGAAAGCACATAAAAAATAGTTCCAGGAGTGGATGGTTATCCAACCGCGTAAATATGGGAAAGGTAATCGCGACAAATCTTCCAATGGGAGTAAGAGAGTCAAAAAGGTAAGTCCTGATGGGGGGTATGAACCCCAACAACACGTGGAGACAGGAGAGGCCGGTCTCTAATGTGAATGCGAACGAGACTACAAACGTTCCTCCACAAGGAAAGAGAGTCCTTCCAAGAAATGTTATTGGGCAAGGAAAGAAGGGTAGTAAAATAGGGAAACCTCCTGGACAAGTTACATCTAAAAATGCTAGAACAAGAAAGTGTCAAAGAGAAGTTGGGGAGTAGGGAAAAGAACCCCTTCTCGATTTTAACAGAGAATGAGACCGAGGGCAATAACAACTTAAACCCTGCGAACCAATTCTACTCTACACCTCTCACGTTCGGGCAGAAACATGCTAATCTTTCAAGTATTTTTCAGAAATGAAATGTTAATAGGAAGATTGGAGGAAGTTCTGGACTTTCACGAGGTTTCATCTATTCAGGGGCCTCTCCACGACATTACGAACATGGCAAGAGGAATGACTAGTTCATGTTCTGGAAATACCATCGGTTTGAGAGATAGAGAACAAAGTGTTTTTTATACGTCGGGTAGAGATGCAAGAACATGGTGGTAGAGGAAGACGGTTAGCAGGTGGGAACTTTGACACCAAGTAGTTCTGATGATCGAGACCTTTCTGCAGTTGATTGCAATATGGAGGGGGGCAACAATTAATTATCATGTCCGTCCATATCGAATTACAAATTTATCAATAAAGGTCTTATCTTGAAATTGTCAAGGTGTAGGGAAAGTTGAATTCCATCGAAATTTGAGAGAATTTGTGAATTCATAGGCCTATTATGGTCTACATCCTAGAAACTAGGGTAGGTGAGGAACATGCAAGAGAAATTATACCCACTCTAGGGTTCTCGAGACATGTTATAGCACCTACTAACGGTATGATGGGAGGAATTTGGATGTTATGGCAAGAGGATGAGGTAGAGGTGGATTAGTCGGTGGTAATGATAAGGCTATTCACGCCGTCGAGCTTTGGAGGGTAACTGGTATATACGCGCAACTGAGGAAAGTAGATAAAATCAAGGCGTTTGATGACTTGGTGGCGACAGAAAACGCGAGTGATGAGCCGTGGGTGGTAACTGATGATCTTATTGAAGTTTGTTACACACACGAAAGGGTGGGCGATAGAACGGTAATTATAAATTGTTTAAACTTTTTTCACAAATACTTGGAGAGATGTGAATTGTTAGACCTCGGGTATTGGCGGCGGTGTTCACATGGACGAAAAAAGGAGAAAACGGGGAAAATATCATGAGCCGACTTGACCGCGTGGTTGCGAATTAGGCATGGATGGATAGATTCCCGCCTCATACAGTTTACCACATCACGCGCACCTGCTCTGATCATCATCAATTTTGAAGTGTAGCGATGAGGACAAACATTTATGCGGTTCGAAGCCGTTTCGCTTCGAAGCGGCCTGATTCTTCCATCAAGACTGCGAAAAGGTTTTGCAAAGAATTTTGGAGGATAAAGACGGTATGGTTTTCCCTTATCCATTATATTTATCATGCAGCTCTCCCAGCATTTCCAATCATATGCCTAACACAGAACCTATGTGAAGTACCTGGAAAAATTTCTGCAAATGCCTGAATTAACCCTTTCTGCTTATCAGACATAAAGGTCATCTTGGTAGGATCATTCAACTCCAAGTCACCTTTCAGAAGTGATAGGAACCACAACCAGTTGTTAGTGTTTTCAACAGCAACAACAGCCCAGGCAAGGGGAAATATGTTGTTTGCTGGATCGAGAGCCACAACTGTAAGCAGTACTCTACCATTAGGTCCTGTAAGATGTGCACCATTAACACCTATGAATGGCTTGCATCCTGCTTTATACCCATCCTTCATGGCTTGGAAACAAATGTACATGCATTTGAATCTATTTTCTCCTGCAATAGCTTCTGTGCAAATGGCAATAGTGCTACCAGGATTTGTCTTCCTCAACTCAGCTTGGTAGTCAAACAATTTAGAGCACTGGAAAGATGGAGTTCCCTCTAGCTTCCTTTCAACTAAATTCTTAGTCATGTATGCTTGATTGAAGGTGACATTGCATCTGATGTTGGCAATGGAGTCCAGTTGAAAATCAATGGTGTCTCTCTTAGGATCTGTAAGGAACACATCTGAAAACCTCTCAGCAAGCCAGGAAGTCTTCACATTGTTGACATAGAATGACTCAGCACAAGTGTGCTCATTAATGAACTTTCTAATTTGATAGCTCTCCTGCTCTGGGATTTTCAGAGCATGCAACCTCCAAGGGCACTGTTTGCATACACATCTGTAGTGTACCCTGCCTGGATCACTCTTGTAGACCTTTACACTTCTCCTTCTCTTGATAGCATGGGACTTTACAGCATTATGTAGTTGTTTTTTGTTTATGAACAACATTTTCACTTTGAAAATAGGATCAAATTTGTTTGCCCTATTGAAACAAACCACATCAGGGTCATGATTTCCATGCTGATCTAAGAAATGCCAGGGCTCCCTCTCTTCAGTTAATGTCACATCTAGATCATCTTCTTCTTGCTCTGCATTTGCATCAGTGGCTGTGTTCTTCTTCTTCCTACTGTAACCACCATCTGTAGCATTTTTTGCCTCAGCAACACCATCTTGATCCTCAGCAGCACCACCTTGATCCTCAACATTTACACCATTGATTTTTTCAAACCTTGCACCCAACTCTGGCACAACATCTTCATCTCCCAATTCTATATCAGGTTCAACATCCAGCTCATCAAATTCATCAACATGTTCAAACAACTCATCACCAGTTTCATCTCCTGGTGCTGTGTATATTTCATCATCACTATCAGATTCTTCAACAACTACACATTTACCCTTATCCAACCTTGAAGGATTACCATCACCTTCCTGATTGTGATCACCAAGTCCATTATCGTCCTCAACACCATTGTCCTCGACTGCATTTATGTTTTTAGCTTCAACACTAGCTGACTGTCTTGAACATCCAACCTCATTAAGAACAGGAACAGTTGCATCTCTCTTTCATTATAAATACTCTCTAACAAAACAGCCCTGTGATTTTCATCAGTAATGTACACATGCCACTCCCTCTATTCTCTATGAGCTCTATTACCCTCATAATAACACAGTTGATCATTTGACACCATATATTTACAATATGTCAACTGGTACCAGAATTTCTTTCTACCTCTTACTCCAATCTCATCTGACAGCCTATTCAATAGAGAGATTTTAACCTCTCCGTAACTCACAAAATCATAAACACATCTTGTGTCAGATCCTTCAAATTCATAGTCACCACCTTGGTAAACGCTTTTGGGGATATACCCTCCATAATGTAATACAAGGGTAAATCCTTTGCTTTCTGGTGCTGCAATAATGTAGAGGACAAAAGCTAAATATAGGAGACAAAAAAAAACCCAAACAAAATACACAACGGGACCACTAAATTGAACAACATATGTGCACTAAGCATGAAAGCTAGCAAAAACCCACACAAAGATGTCAATACACGTGCGAGGGGACCATCTACTTTCGGACAAAAACCTAAACCCCACTAATATATTACCTCCACCCACAAAAATATATACTTTACCCCACTTTTGGTCGATTACTACACCCACTAGCAATAAAGTACCAATCTAACATTGACTCTCAAATGAAAGAGAAAACTTACAATACTCGAGTGGATGGAAATCAAGCTCGTTCTGAGGTTGCAATTTGTACACCATCTTACCCTAAATCAAGCTTCAGCTACAAAACACTGCGAATTTGCGATTTTTGGTGAGAAATTGGGGGGGGTCAGTTTTGCGATTTTGCCGCGAATTAGGGTTTTTGGATTTTGTCGCAAATTAGGGTTTGGGATTTTGCCGCGAATTTGTCTGATTTTTGCCTTTATATGCCTCGATTAGCAGGAGAAACGTTTTTTCGGACCAAATAATAACAGGTGTCGGGCTCGACTTATTGATTAGGATCGACGATTCTTTGACTAGGTAGCCACGTAGGCTTTTTTGTCCGAAAATTCCACTTCGGGCATTTTTAGTAGAAATTTTAAAAGATACCGGGTATTTTTAGCATGTTTTGAAAAAATGGACATTTTAGGTTTGAAAAAAAAGATACTGGGCAGAAATAATAATTCGTCCTTGATTTTACTTAGTACGTGTAACGTTACTTGATTACTAGCACTATTGAATAATTCATGTTTAATGTGAAACAACTGTTTATTGATTCAGACGTTTTTTGTATTGATTGTTTCCTACAGTTAAGAACGTGTAACGACTGACTGAATTGTTAAGAATCATTAAATACTGATTTAATTTTTTGAAGAATAACTGAATTGTTTAAAACGATTAACGACTGACGGTATTATTTTGAACGAATGACTGAGTTTTTTAAAATGGATCCACGACTTGGTCGTACTACTGGGCAGCAGCGAGCTCGCTAGATGGTGTTCATGCCCCATGGCCCCTCTCCCTTAGATCTACGGGAGTTTCGTAGTGTCTAAGTGGGGTAAACGAAGAGCATGCATGTGTGGTATGTGGAACGATTTCGAGGTAACTTCTTGAATGGGGGTAACAAGGATTGATCGAACAGAGTAGTAAGGACGGGTAATATTCACTTGAGGTTAAAATTGTGTTCCATCTTGATTTCTTGTCTGATGACGGGTAATATTCACTTGAGGTTAAAACAACACACAAAACTTTGATAGGCTTCATAACAGTATGAGACTAATGATTGTGCAAGTGATTAGATATAATATCATTTGAGATTTTTATTTAAATTATATCCTTATATTTAATTATTAATTTTAAAAATTTGACGTATCGCATACGTATCATATCTTGTAATTTTAAAAAAAAATGTATCCACTTATCCGTATTCAGCGGATACCGATACTCGTATCCATTTTCGTGCAACCTAGCTTGCCAATATGCTCATTTGCTGCTTTCAATTGTTTTCAAAATAAAAGTGCATGTCATTCACTCTGCACACAAACGCACAAACACCAGTGAGATTTTTATCTCACACATGCATGTTTTTCCCTTCCTTTCATCTTTAGAGCATCGAGCGCAAGACTTGGAGAACGTCAAGAGTTGAGTTTGTTCGGGTAGTTAGTTAAAGTTTTGTTTAGGTACTTCATCATTCTTCTGTATTGTAACACTTGAATTGTCTAGTTTTTGGACAATTAGTATTGTTTTTTAAATGTCATTTTTGTTCTGATATTGTACTGTTTAGCCTGTTACAGTATGTATATCGAAAGTATATTTTTACATACATTTCAAAGAAAAAGGGTGAAGTTGTAGGAATTTGGAATTTAGTAGTATTGTTAGGATTATTAGCATATAAAAAATGTGATGAAAAGGAAATCAAATGTAAACTAGATGATAATATGGATATCAACAAAATGTAAAATTGAGGGCAAGTTTCAAGATTAGTTAGATGAGAATTGGACAAGTATGGGTTGAACAATACGACGTTGTGATTTCCTTAATGTCCACCAACACTACTTGGGAGGAAAGCTACGCCAATGTGTTAAATGATATCTGATACCTTTTTGGCACCCATGTTGTTTTTATAGTTGTTGGGTGGGTAGAAACTCGAACTCATAGGCTCGCGAATTGGCACGCAATTCTTTGGCTGATGTAGAGTCGGTTTCTGGGTGTTACATCTAGTGCTTTTATTGAATGATTGTATTGGATGGTTGTCAGCTTCGCTTTTGTGACTCTTATTAAGATTTAATGAATGAATTTAAAAAAAAAAATTGATGGGTTTGTTAGTTAAAGTTTAAACGACTCGGGCGACAAATGGTTTTTATTTATTGTTTGATAAATGGGGTGACATGCGATTAGTTTAAGAGGATTAGGTAGAATTACATTTTCAATCACTTGCGTTTTGTTCACTTATTTTTGTATAGTTTGAGTATTTTTTTGTACTCACTTCTCTTTTACATAAAATTTAGCCTTTTGCCCAAAGAAAGAAAAACATAGATGGAAATATTTTATATTTAATTATGCCGACGATAATACATAAAAGGTTCTTGCACGTAGAGCGAAAAAAAAGGTATGATTTGTTTCATATTAGTCATGCTAGTTATATTGTAAATATAAGCGTCATTATAATTTTGTTTAGTATAGGGCCATATATGGCGATGAAGTATAAAATATGACTTCGGATGCATGGGAGGATACACAATTTCCATGCCTCTTAGGTTTTTTTTTTCTATGCATGTATGCTAAACTGCGACGATTTATCGATTAATTTTGATGCTCTCTTGAGTTCTGAGAATTTATATGATCGAATTTAGGCATTTCCATGTATTTTGACCCTTGGTTTGCATGGTTTGTCTCATCATGACCTTTTGAATTGTGATTCGATCTACATGATTCCATGTCAATGCAATTTGACTCTTGGCTCCGACCACAATTCGCTTCACAGTCACCTTCTTTTATATTCAGTCACCTTCACTACAACAAATTGGGCATTTTCCGTCGTGTCCGACAATTTGGGCCGACCGCCCGTTTTATAAAAAAAAAGAAAAAATTCATGTCGGCAGCTTTTTCGATTAAAAAAAATAAAAAAAAAAATTAATTGTCTTTACCGTCGGCTTTGGGCCGACGGTAAAGCCAAAAAAAAATGAAAAATCATGTCGACCGGATATGTTTAATAAAAACAAATTATTAAATTATTGTTGGCAGCTTTTTCGATTAAAAAAAATAATTATCTTTACCGTCGGCTTTGGGCCGACAGTAAAGCCCATGGGGCTCGGTCAACAGTACTGTTACTGTTGACCGGGTGAATTTTTTTTTTAAAAAAAACTCTATAAATAACGAGCTTCTCTTCTCATTTTCAGTATCCAACTCTTCGACTCTCACTCTTGATAACAATCCTTTCCTCTCTCTCATATTCGATAAAAAAAATTTTTCCGTCGGCAAAATTCGTTTATTTCCGTTATGAATAACAAAAATAATCGTAACGTTACCGACAAAGGTAAAGGAAAACTCGTCAAATCCAAATCCAAAAAACTTCCAAAATATATTTCGAATACAAACTTGTTCAAAAACATTAAGGCCCTCACAACTATTTTGGGCCATAAAGCTCATCAAGATGTAGCAGCCTCAGATCCTAACGAGGTTATGCAGCCGATAGAGGATACTATGCAACCAACAAGGGAGACTCCGGTTGTCCCCGCTGCACAGCAACAGAGGCCTACCCGTAATCGGTCCCTTTTGCCGACGGAACTACCACATGGGCCCACTGCAACCCGAAATCGGGCCCCGCCTCCGGGCCGAGTTCGTGACCAAGTCTCGGTCCCGCCGCCGTCAATGACTCCTGCAGCTCCGACATTTCCGCTCGCCCTGATGGACGAAGTTCCAGATGACAACGTCGGGGGAGGTTCGTCGTCGCAAGGCTCCCCGGTTTCTGGTGGCTCAGCAAGTGGTTCTACTACGCCGGTTGCTGTTAGGGGACGGGGAAAAAGCCGAGCTGCGACTGATGACGAGGCTAAGAGGCCCCTAATTGACGTTACCGAAGACTATGTTTTCGATCCATCTTTATCCTACGGTAAAAGATATCATACTAATGCGGAAGAGATTACTCGTACAATCGGCTTCATAATAAGGCATCATGTGGAAGAAGCAGCTATCTATTACTCCGATTTATCCAACAATCAGAAACAAAACTTTCTGAACCATTTTGGGGTAAAATTTCTGAACCATTTAGCTTATGTTAATATTTTTGTATATTATTGTTTCTTCCCTTACACTTATATGATATTATAATTTGAAGAGGGTATTCCAATACGCGAAAGAAATAAAGCCAATGGTTCGTGAGGCATTCGACCGGGTGGCACAAGGAATCTATAGAAACTCCATCTATGATGTAAAAAAGACGTACAAGCAACGTGACAAGAAGCCAGGTTGGTACAAGAAGTCTTGGCTACCTATAGGTAAAGAACAATTTTTGTTAATCATTGGCAACAGGATAAGATGATAGAACTCGCGAAAAAGGCAAAAGAAAATCGAGAGGCCTTGAAAACAAAGAGTGCAGACGGCAAGGGTTCGTTAGCCACACACCACGGTGGATCTGTCAGCACACAACAAAGGAGCCTACAATCGGTACGATACGTTACGATTTGCTTTTGTTATGAATATACTTTATTATGTTAACTTTATCATTAATTAATATTGCTTTGAAACAAATGTTGTTATAACTTGAAAGCGAGACCCGTTACCGCTACAGCCTACAGTGGGTGGTCGACCACACAGTGAGAACTCCCGATGAAAAAATAATCAGATGGAACCCACCGAGCGCACAAGAATATCATGTAAGTTATTACAACGTTGTATATTATTTTTGGGAAATATGTATATTTTTTATTGATTTACTTTAAAAACTGTAAATGCGTTACACGCAAGGACTCTATGATAAATATGAGGTCGAAGAACGCTTTCCCTTTGAGTGTGATAAAGAGGTCTCGGCAAAGGCAGATCTCAACGGTCAACACGGGAGGCAACGTGGCAAGCCTAAGCACAACAAGATGTCAGATTCAGGGAGGACGTCGGCAAAGAATCCTAACCTTGGCGAGCAGAGAAGAATTAGCCAAGCCGTGCAAAATGTTCATTCACAGTACCAGGAACAACATACTCAACAAGAGAATCGCATAGCATCCCTGGAGCAAAAAATCCTTCATGATGAGGAGGAGAGGAGGCGGGAAAGAGAGGAATCACAACGTAATTTTAACAGGTATCCTCAATATAACAACCTTCCCAATAATTACCCCAACAACAATCCCAGCCAGTTTTGGAATCAAAACCAAACACAACAGGGTCAAACCGGTCCGGGGAATCACGGCTTTCATTCTTACCACCGGTCGAGCCAAGGCTATGATTCTTACAATCAGGGTACACCTAAGTCGTGGAACCAACAACACGATCAGGGTGCACCTTCGTCGTGGGAACAAGTCATTCCACCTACTGGTTCGTGGGGCCAGAAACAGCGTCAACCCGAGCCGTAGCCGAAAACTTTCCCGTTATGGACAGATGAATATCAACCACCATGTTCGTAGCACAATCAATGTTATATTCAAAGTGCTCCTGGACGTGCTAGTTATAGTGGGGCTCGTCCAAATGCTTCGTGGCAAAATAATAGTTGGACCGAACGTTCAAATGACCCAAGACGTGCTAGTGTTAGCAACGCTTGTCCGAGTTTTGCAAGGGGCTATCAGGTCGAACCCGTAATTGATCTAAACAATTTGGAGTTACCGACGGAGGACTACACTAATCAAGCTTGGAACAGTGACGTGAATAGAGAATACGGTGGTCCATCTTGGACATGATAGCCGGGGTCGCATGTGTGTTTAATTTTCGAGTATGAGTGTTTAAATTTCGAGTATGTGTGTTTAATTTTCGAGTATGAGTGTTTAAATTTCAAGTATGAGTGTTTAAATTTTGAGTTTGCGAGTTTAATATCCGAGTTTGTGTTTTTAATTTCCGAGGTGATTGAAACTAACATTAATTTAAAATAACATTGATTTCAACTCGAAAACTAACATTAATTTAAAATAACATTGATTTCAACTCGAAAACTAACATTAATTTAAAATAAAATAACATTGATTTAAACATAAATAAAACTAATCTTCATCTTCCTCAACAAGCTCGTACTCATCATCTGCCAACTGTCCTTCAATGTCAAAATCGATCAAATCGGCGCCCAAACTAAGTCCCGGCGATACATCATCTTGAAATAAGTCTTCGGGCTGATTAAACTCGACGTCGATTTCAGGCTCTTGTAGCCCGGATACATCGATGATGTTTCTTGCACGAATAGGGCAAACTGCCCACCATCCTTTCCTTCGCGACACATGTTGCGCTGGATATGGCGTGTAGAACACTTGTAGAGCCTGGTTAGCAAAAATGAACGGTTCATTTGTCGCGAGAAGCAGCGTAGGATCGATATCAACCATTCCATACTTCGGGTGTACAACTGTACCGCGACTGCTAATATCGTACCAATCACATTTAAAAAATACAATTGATTGGGCCCTATCTTCGCCACCGCACCATAAAAACCTCAACGATTTCCTTGATCGTCCCGTAAAAATTTGTTCCTTCAATCCCATCACCACTGCCCTTCACGTACACGCCACTACAGTTTTCGACCTTTTCTTGGTTAAACGAATCAGTACGAAATCTAAATCCGTTCACTATGTAGCCCCCGTACGATGTTATAAGTGCACTTGCTCCAGAGGCAAGGGGGTAGATACGTTCATCGACCAAGTACTCTCCTAATTTAACAGTTTCTTTAAACCACGACACGAACATGGTATTTTTCTTTCTTTGTGTTTGTCGTGGAGTAAGATCTCCGCAATGTAGGTCCTAGAACAACCTGTAAACATTTGGAACATTATTTCAATCCATGAGTCAAAATGTTAAATATAATTAAGCCAGATTTAAAAGAATATAGTTTGAAACATACGTGACCCATCCGTCGACTTCCGAACAATTCATCAACGTGTAAAGCTCAGTTTGGTTCAACTCCTCTGGAGAAATATACCGCTGGTTCTTATCTGGATTGAGTCATCTACCTCTTCTATGGAAAATCGGCAGCGCACCAGAGAAATCACCACGTAATTCAGCTTCATTTCTGCTAAGCCTGTTGTACCTTGTTTCAACACTATTGCCGAAATAGCGCGAGGTAAAATATGTGACTTCTGCCATTAGATAAGTATTAGCAATTGAACCTTCAACACGAGCTTTGTTCAAAACAGATTTCTTCAACCCGTTCATTTGCCTGCAAGGAAATTCATGTATATAACTTGAGAATCGATACAAATAATGCCAATACATATTGAAATATATAAGGAATGATATAAATAATGCCAATACCTCTCAAAAGGGTACATCCAACGATACTGAACCGGTCCACCAACTTTGGCCTCGTAGAGAAGATGTATCGTTAAGTGCTCCATAGAATCGAAAAACCCTGGTGGAAATATCTTCTCTAATTTGCATATTGTGACCAGGATAGATTCCTCTAATAACGCCATGTCCGATCTCCTAATCTCTGTGTCGCACAATGCTATGAAGAAGATACTTATCTCTACTAGGGTACCCCATATCGGATCAGCGATAAAATCGCGGAATGCAATAGGTATTAACCTTTGCATAAACACGTAACAATCGTGACTCTTCATACCAATCAACTTCAATTGTTGTTGTTGCACACAACGCTGAATATTTGAAGCATAGCCATCCGGAAATCGCAAACATGACAACCACTGACATAGTAGTTTCTTTTGAGGTCGATCAAGGCAATACTTGGCTTTCGGCTTGTAGGTTTTATTATCATCGGTATCGACAACAAAAAGCTCGATCCGAGCGGTCACAACAATTCTAAGTCTCTCCTAGCTTTTAAGTTGTCTTTACTCTTAACTGGGTCGTCCATCACCGTGTTCTTTATGTTGTCGAAAAAGTTCTTCTCGCAATGCATCTCATCCAGATTGTGACGTATCAGGTTCGTACTCCAATAAGGTAATTCCCAAATGATACTTTTGTGGGTCCAATTGTGCTCTGTTCCTTTTTATGGCATTATCGGTGCATCTGGCACTGTAGACCTTTCTGGTAGTTGTGCAACAATTGCTGCCATTTCTGCGCCTGTCCTACGCGGTGGAAGCCCATCAAATTCTGTATGTCCATTGAATCCCATAACGTCGTGCCGAAATTCATGTCCGTTAATGTTTTGTCCTGGACTACTCGGCCCTGATATGATAAGACTCAAGAAAATAAACTCCTCTCGCATGCAAAGATCTGGAGGAAGGTTATAAGGAGTCATGAACACGGGCCAACAAGAATATTGTTTCCCGAAGTTTCCGAACGGAGTGAAACCATCTGTGCAAAGACCAAGGCGGATGTTTCGTGGCTCTGCTGCGAATTGAGGATGTTTCGTATCGAAATCTTGCCACGCTTCGCGTGCTGCAGGGTGGATCATCACATCGTCCGACGACTTACAATTTAAGTGCCACGTCATGTGTTCAACTGTTGATTTAGTCATGAAAAGTCGTTTAAGACGTGGGGCCAAAGGGAAGTACCATAACTTTTTCCTTGGCACTGGATTCTTTCTACCTATAGTTTCATACCTAGCCTCCCCACATTCAGGACAAACCAAGTAATCGGAAGATGCGAATTCTCCGTAGAACAAGAAACAATTATTCAAAAACACGTCAATTGTTTCGTATCCCAACCCCAAACACCTCATCATCTTCTCGGCAACGTGCATATCCTCTGGCAGTAAGAGTTGATCCTCTGGATACAAAAGATCGCGATGCAAGTTGTACATCTGATTGCACCCGGATTGATTGTAGTTATTCTCAATATTGGCTGTAAAAAACTCGGACACCCACTGCAAAACAGATTTCTTGTTGGGGCCCTTCAGCTTAAATTCTGACATTTGGAGCAATTTTAAAAAATCTTTTGCATCGGCGTTAGGCTCCTCACCGTTAACGTCGAATTGTGCCCGAAAAGTATCGTCAACTAGATTTTCAAATAGAATCTCGTCCTGAACAAATTCGGGGTCGTTTCTAACTTCGTGCCTTGACGATGACGCCCCTTGGCTATTATGTGCGACAAAATTTTCCCCATGGAATATCCATAAACGGTACCCTTCTACAATACCCCATCGATAAAGGTGAGCTGCCACTTTGCCAGGGTCCAAGTATTTCCTATTGCTGCATTTTCTACATGGACATCTAGGATTTCGATCATCGTCTAAATAACGCTCTTGATCTGACGCAAACGCCAAAAACGGGTATACACCATTGCCGAACGTTTCATTCACTCGACCCGTCTCACTTAAACGATCATATATCCAATTTTTATCTTCGTTTGGATTCATTATATATTGTCTATAAATTTTTAAATTATAACGATTAGCACAACGACGTCGCTACATTTAGGGAACACGAACGATATTTATAATCGTACAACTTATCTTTACCGACGGCTTAAATACGACGAAAAGCTAACGCTTTCCCGTCGGCTTTAAGTCGACGGGAAAAAGGGATTTCCCGTCGGCTTAAAGCCGCCGGGAAAGATCTTTACCGTCGACTTAAAGTCGACGGTATAACCTAATCCCGTCAATTTTAAGCCGACGGGAAATCCCTTTTTCCGGTCGGCTTAAAACTGACGAAAAAAAGGGCATTACCGTCGGTTTTAAGCCGACCGGAAAGATATTTCCTTTCCCGTCGGTAAAAGTCCGACAGTAATACCCTTTTCCGTCGGTAAAAATCCGACGAAAAAGCTCTTTACTGACGAGCTTTTTTCCGTCGGGTTTTACCGACGGCTTTTGCCGAAGGAAAAGGGTATTTCCGTCGGGAAAAGCCCCTTACCGACGGTTTTTGAGCCGTCGGTAATAGTATTTTCTCTTGTAGTGCTTCTTTTATATTCGTGTAGATGAAATACAAAATCATTTGAGCAATCCGAAATAAAAACCCCATAACGCTCTGGCAACTGTTGAAAGTCATAAAAGTTGAACTATATGTTACAATAGAATTAAAATTAAAGTATATTATGCTTAAGATCATAAAAGTCATGTGCTTCTTCATAATTATCAAAAGACATACATAGAGAATGTAGCATTGGCGTTGTTTTGATTGGAGTTGACGTATTATTGTCTTTGTTAGCTTCAACGTCTTCCATCTAAAAAAAGAAAGAAAACGATTTGAGTGAAAAATCGACATTAGTAAAAAAATTAAAAATAACTTTGAAACTATTAAATACTTCTTCATCTCCAGGCCAAGTCATGTATGTTACGTACCAGATTTGTCGTTATGTGCTCTTTCACTCCAATTTGCAACACTGTTGGATATTAATTTCAAAAGTTTATCAATATAATGGATGATGTATCGTAAATTTTTGCTCTCTGTTATTAGACAATAACTTGGTGCGTGAATTTCATTAATGGTGGCAGCAAGTTAATATTAATTTGAGGGTTTAGGAATAAAAAGTTACCTAATGAAAGTTAACTTCTTAAAAAAGGATTGCTTTTAATATCTTAAGCTAAAAAAAGGGGGCTATAGAGTAAATCATAAATTATTAAAGAAGTCATGCGGTCAAATTGTGTTAAGCGGTCAACTTGTCTCTAGATACACACATTACATATGTCTGTAAAATAGGGATGTTAAATGGTTTTTTTGGTTTGGTTAAACCGTGAAACCAAACCGAATTGTAACAGTTTGATTCGAACCATTGTAACTTTTTTACTAAATGGTTTGGTTAGGTTCAAACCAAAATTATTTCAATTTTGTAGCATCAAGACCGAATTAAACCAAATTAAACCAAAAAACCAAATCAAACCAAACTTTTATTATAAATAACAAAAACAAATGTTAATATATTAAAAAGAAAGCCAATATACCACAAATACTAAGTAAAGTCAGGATCCCTAATTTTCATAAAGTGTTTTCATAATTGAAATTATTGTTGTTTTCAATCTTTTCTGGTTTCATAATTAAATAACCATAACTAGGTTATTGCATCTATTTTTATTATTTCAACATGAATAGTAATCGATCAAAAAATACACATAAATGCAGAAACATATGAAGTACAAATACAATTTCATAATTGAAATACAAACCAAGTCATATAGTTTATCCCGGTGACTTAATATTCAATATAATAAATCATATTTTTTATTGTATCAATATAATAAATCATATAACACATACTAAGTCAAGATGCATTATCATTTGTCAATAAATGACAATTTAGTCATTTCAGGTTCTGCTATTACTGGTCCAATTGGGAAGGAATGTATTGGTCTATGGCCAAGAACTGCCAGTGCAACTTATGCCTTTGTTTGGTTCTGGACCATTGAACAACCTTATCTGTACATTTAGCAGTGCCGTTGTCAATATTATAAACTTTTATCAATGTTTTGCGGATTTTTGAACATATTTTAAAAAGTTTATAAAAATCGTTTTGCGAATAGCTTAATGAATACTTTTGTATCTCATATCTGTAGAGCCAATTTTCATTAATTTTCACGGATAAAAGAACCTCAATCTATGTTGGTACTGATTATTAATAGCGAAAACGAGTCCTAATGTAGTTGATTTTGACTTATTCATAAAGATGTATAAGAAATTTCCCTGCCACTCAGCTTAGACCATGTACTTATTAATTAATTTTCACACTTTACGCTCAATATTATTATTTAAAAATAAATAAATCTAAAGTTGTAATTTTTCAAAACAAATTTCATATAATATTTCGAAAAATCTAAAACTCATTTTCTCTTATGATGAAGCCTAGAACATAAAGCATCAAACAATCTTTCGGGGGATATGCTTGTTGCAGTATGCAATTTGTATTTATGGATCAATATTTGTGTGTGTTTCCACGAAAAGTACCCAAATATTTATGCTTTTGACTCTATCGAAACTTTCAAAAATACATGAAGTTCACATGTTAGCTATAACGAATTTCTTAAAATATGTCGAAAAGTCAAAAAATATTTCTAATTTTTAGCTGACCACAGTCTACTTTGACAAAAATAGCATAGATTTGAATGGTTAGCCTAAATTCGATTCACTACTAGAATTCGGGTGTTTTTCCGACCGGAAAATCCCGACCGGAAATCGGTCGGGAGCATTCCCGGCCGCTTTTCGGTCGGGAAAAGTATTCCCGACCGAATTTCGGTCGGGAACTTTTAAAAAAGCATTCCCGACCGGAATTCGGTCGGAAAAGTGGGCATACTTATTCGCGACCGAAATTCGGTAGGGAATTAGGGGTATTGGCGACCGATTTTTGGTAGGGAATAATATTCATATTTTTAATTTCACAATTCCGCTCTCCATTTAAGATAAATCGTTGATTTAATGATCAAGTACATCAATATTAGTTATGTATTACTGAAAAAATCAAAAAACAAAAAAATAGTTGCACGTTGATGAATCGTTTGAAGCGTCGATTCATATTGTCACTTATAAATAGATTGGTATATGTAGCTGCTAATAACGTAACTACTTATGATTATGTTAAACATATGGTAATATATATCACAATTAGCCTCTTTATAATAACGTTTGTAACAAATGTTAATCGCAATTGAGAATACTTTATACTACGTATGATTAATATATATGTGAAACTCCAAACTAACTTAACTTATATGTTAATCTATACTAATTTAATAATTAAAAGAACATTAACCTAATTATTTGTTAGTGCAATTCATGTATTTATTGAGAATATATAGTTATACTTAACAAACACAACAAGATTTTTCAAAAAATCGAAAAAAAAAATTTACACTATTTTTCCCGACCGAAATTCGGTCGGGAATAATATTCATAAGTATTCCCGACCGAAATTCGGTAGGGAATACTTATTCGCGACCGAAAGTCGTTCGGGAATACTTATTCGCGACCGAAAGTCGGTAGAAAATTAGGGGTATTGGCGATCGATTTTCGGTAGGGAATAATATTCATATTTTTAATTTCACAATTTCGCTCTCCATTTTAGATAAATCGTTGATTTAATGATCAAGTACATCAATATTAGTTATATATTACTGAAAAAATCAAAAAAAAAAACAGTTGAACGTTGATGAATCGTTTGAAGCGTCGATTCATATTGTCAGTTATAAATAGATTGGTATATGTAGCTGCTAATAACGTAACTACTTATGATTATGTTAAACATATGTTAATATATATATACACAATTAGCCTCTTTATACTAACGTTTGTAACAAATGTTAATCGCCAATTGGGAATACTCTATACTATGTATGATTAATATATATGTGAAACTCCAAACTAACTTAACTTATGTTAATATATACTAATTTCATAATTAAAAGAACATTAACCTAACTAGTTGTTAGTGCAATTCATGTATTTATTGAGAATATATAGTTATACTTAACAAACACATCAAGATTTTTCAAAAAATCGAAAAAAAAAATTTACACTATTTTTCCCGACCGAAATTCGGTCGGGAATAATATTCATAAGTATTTCCGACCGAAATTCGGTCGGGAATAATATTCATAAGTATTCCCGACCGAATTTCGGTCGGGAATAATATTCATAGTTATTCCCGACCGAAATTCGGTCGGTAAATGTTGAAAATTTGGCGGGTTGGCTAAATTTTCGGTCGGGAATACTCGAAAAAATTGGCGGGACTAGGCGGGAAATTCAAATTTTACGAAAATTCAAAATTTTTAACTTTTCCCTATAAATACACTTCATCATTCCTCTCATTTTTTCATCTACTTTACATTATTTCTTCAACTTTCTCTTTATTCTCAGAATTTTGTTCTACAACTTTCTCTTTATTCCCGACCGAAATTCGGTCGGAAATTATATTTATATTATTCGAGACCGAATTTCGGTCGGGAATAATATTTAAACTATTTCCGATCGAATTTCGGTCGGGAATAATATTTAAATTATTCCCGACCGAATTGCGGTCGGGAAACTCCCGACTGATTTTCGGTCGGGATTGGGCGGTCGGAAAAACCCCGGGACGACCGAAAGACGGTCGGAAAACTTTTTCCGACCGAAGCAACGCCGACCGCTTCTTCCCGACCGAATAGCGGTCGGGAAAGGGTCATTCCCGATCGCACATGGGTCATTCCCGACTGGCTTTGCGGTCGGAAATGACCCGATTTTTTTGTAGTGATTGTACGTTTTTTTCGAATAAGCATGAAAAAATAGCATACTTTGGTTTGGCATTATATGTAGCTCTGAGTTCGTTAAAGCCCGCCTAAAAAAAACTCAACTTTATCCGATCATAGAGAGTTGTTTACAACGTTAGTACATCCGACCTTTTAATCGAGCAGTTTTTGGTTGAGTCGTTGTTGTGCGATTCGTCATCGATTGATTTAGTTAATTTCGGTTACCCTAAGGCTAAGACACTGTTTGGTTAGCCGGTTCTTGTAATGGGCTAATATGCGTCGTCTCATCGGAAAGATGATTATCCTACTGAATCCATGTACTGGAAGTTACAACGAACTACCACGTCCCATGGATGATTTGGAATGTACCTACTGGTATGTCTTTTGCCTTTGGCTATGACGAGTCCAACGACGATTATAAGTTTGCTGGTCTATGGAATTGTCGTAATTGGGGGTGCTGGAGGCAAGAACAGGTATTGGTTTATCGTAAAGGTCTACAATTTAAAAAAGTAATTCTTGGAAGAGCATTGAGGATTTCAAGGGTGGTGGTATCATTGCTTCTTGTCTTGGCAGCCTTGCGAGTGGGAAGTTTCACTGGTTTAGGGATCATCCGAGTCGTGGAACAACGATTGTTTTGTTTGATATGGGGAGCGAGGTATTTGGAATCATTGAGCTGCCTATTGATGATTAGATATGCTGGGGGGATGCACTTGCTTGCATGTCGACTATGATCGACATGCGGAATTGTGGGTTATGAAGGAGTATGGTGTGCGACATGCGGAACTGTGGGTTATGAAGGAGTATGGTGTGAAAGAGTCGTGGACTAAAATGCTCACAGTTTCGTATACGATTTCTCTGAAAAACTAAGTTTGCGTTCGTTGTTACCAAATGGTGAAATCTATTTTTCTGCCACAAAGTCGTTCGTTGTTTATAATCCAAACGATGGTTCCTTTAAGTTCCTTGATACAACAAGTGTGCATTCTCCCTATCTAAAGCCACTTATTTACGTTCAAAGTTTGGTTTTACCTATTTGCACTCAAGTGCGAGGGAGAAAGAAAGCAAAGCTGGTGAGAAAGGTATGTGTGATTGAAGATATATATATATATATATATATATATATATATATATATATATATATATAACCTTCTAATTGACATTTTTGCTTCTCGACATCCTAGCACTCAGTCTTCTGTTATTCGGTTATTCTGATGTTTATTTTTAAAAAATTGGATGCCAGGAACCATTGGTATCAGGGTAGCACTGAATTTAATACTTTTTATTGATTAAGTATCGTTTCTGTTATTTATTTTGAAGTTCTTATTTCTTTCTTGTTTGTTTTCTAGAATTTTGATTGTTAGAGTTTAAAATGTACAAATTGCAGCTTCAGGAGTATCTTTTATAAGCACAATACTACTTCCATATTCTAGTCGTACCACATCATTATGTACTGTAACTAAAACTTGCTATTGCACGTGTATTTATTCATAATTTTTCTTTTGATGGTTACACTTTCGAAGTCCATTCTCAATTAATCCAAGTTTGAGAATTGTAAAATACTAGAAACCGAAAGAACGGCATATTTCAAGGATCTGAAAAAAGGGTTCGTATTAAAGGAAAGGAAAAAAAAACAGAAAAACTTAACTAAAGTTCCGGACAAAAACACTAGCTAGAAACTATAACATTCTTTAAAGAAGTTCAAAAATCTGCATGCATGCGGCCGGTACTTTTGGTTTCAAGCCTTCTGATCCTCTTTGTTGCTGTTCTTATTCTTATTCGACCTTGCATTCTTTTTGGTGCTCTGCTTATTCTTGTTGAAGTTCTTGTCAAAATCATCCGCCGGCAGCCTTGTTATGTTGTCCTTCTTATTGATGTCCGATTTCTTTCCAGATTGATCATTCTGCTTCTTTACTATTAACCCCTCCTCATCGACGCAGCTTAATATGGAGAAGCTATTGCTTGATGACAGGATGAAGTCTTCCTTTTTAGCGTTGGTGCGAGTACTCATCGTGATTTTCGTTATGAAGAGAATGCTGACTACTTGGTGGGGGGGGGGGGGGGGGGGGGTTGGGGTGTGGGTTGGAGTATTTTTCGTTTGTACTTAATTTATGGGTGATGGAATGGTAAACTCAATAACTATAGTCTATATATATTGTTTGTTTTTAATAAGATTTTCTATGTCATTAAATTGTATTAGGATTTAGGACTAAAGCGCTTCTTATAGAATTGTAGCTCCACTGGGAAAAGTATATTTGTAATTGTCTTAGGACTAGCATTATACATATACGTACCCCAATAAAAATTTGGGCTATTGTTATTATGATTTTAACTATATTTAATTTATTTTAGGGAAAATATCAACTTGTAAAGTATTTTCCTAATTGTATTAGGACTAAGATTTTGAAGAAAGAGTTTGTTAATTTTGCAATCCCAGTTGAACTCCAACTCATTGAAAAGACAAGTCTGGAAAAAAATCGGACATTAATGAGAAGGGCAAGGTAACAAGAGTGGATGCTCATGGAAAGAACCCGAACAAGAATAAGCAGAGGAATGACACGAACAAGAAAAGGTCGACTAACAAGAAGACCAAAAATAAGGACAAGGAAGAGAAGGATTGAATCTCATCGCACCGATGGCTATCTGCAATTTTTTTAACTTCTTGAAGAATGTCATATTTTTTAATATCTAGAATTTTGCGTACTTGTTTTTATTTGGAAAATGATATTCATACGGAGTTAACCGGCAACCGGACTCTCCCGTTTCTATTTCTTTTATATTTTTTACCCAAAGATTATCCATAATAACATATTTACCCCTCCATAAACATGCCTTTTACGTTTTTTCCTCATAGACTCAATCATATTGTTTGGACCTAACAAGTTGCTGGCATTAAATCACCCCTTTAACAAAGAGTAGATTGAAAATCTAAACAACAAATAAATTTTCAAGTAAAACGAAAAGAACTAGTCCAGTAAAACTAAAAGAACTAGTCCAGTTCATTCCAAAAGAATTCTGTTGCATGAGAATTCAACTTTGTTCAAATAACTACTTAATGGAACTCGGATTTTTTTTTTGTATTATAATGGTAAAGTTGCAGCAAACGAGACTTTTTTTTTCTCTTATTAGAAGGATGAATTTGCTGCAGCGAGGTTTGTTTTTTTAATCATTGTTTAGTTTTCCTATTACTTGATGATTACAATTTAAGATCTACTGTTATCTTTATAACAATAAGCCCAAAGAAGTGGGTCCCATCATATAATTGACCGGCTGTAGGTAGACTGTATAAACGTGGTTGACGTTGTATGACTAGTGCTATTCTAAAATAAAATCTCTTTCTACGATGACAGAGTTTTTCGGAAAAACATATATCCATAGCAAAATTCCTCGAGAGCAATCTTTTAATATTTACTACTTTACTCTCTATAGAAGTCTGCATTGATGATGTTGTGTACCAAGTTGTATACGAAAACTTACCAAGCAGTTTGCTACTTATGTGGGAGGGCGAGACACAAAAAAGAAAACCGTGATGTAAAAGCGACCACTGATGGCGTTGCAAATCACATCACCGAGCCGAAAATTGATAAAGAGAATTTGGGGGAGAAAGAATCTTGTGCGTGGCTCATTGAGAAAGCACATCAAAAATAGTTCCAGGAGTGGATGGTTATCCAACCACGTAAATATGGGAAAGGTAATCGCGACAAATCTTCCAATGGGAGTAAGAGAGTCAAAAAGGTAAGTCCTGATGGGGGGGTACGAACCCCAACAACACGTGGAGACAGGAGAGGCCGGTCTCTAATGTGAATGCGAACGAGACTACAAACGTTCCTCCACAAGGAAAGAGAGTCCTTCCAAGAAATGTTATTGGGCAAGGAAAGAAGGGTAGTAAAATAGGGAAACCTCCTGGACAAGTTACATCTAAAAATGCTAGAACAAGAAAGTGTCAAAGAGAAGTTGCGCAGTAGGGAAAAGAACCCCTTCTCGATTTTAACAGAGAATGAGACCGAGGGCAATAACAACTTAAACCCTGTGAACCAATTCTACTCGACACCTCTCACGTTCGGGCAGAAACATGCTAATCTTTCAAATATTTTTCAGAAATGAAATGTTAATAGGAAGATTGGAGGAAGTTATGGACTTTCACGAGGTTTCATCTATTCAGGGCCCTCTCCACGACATTACGAACATGGCAAGAGGAATGACTAGTTCATGTTCTGGAAATACCATCGGTTTGAGAGATAGAGAACAAAGTGTTTTTTATACGTCGGGTAGGGATGCGAGAACATGGTGGCAGAGGAAGACGGTTAGCAGGTGGGAACTTTGACACCAACTAGTTCTGATGATCGAGACCTTTCTGCAGTTGATTGCAATATGGAGGGGGCAGCAATTAATTATCATGTCCGTCCATATCGAATTACAAATTTATCAATGAAGGTCTTATCTTGAAATTGTCAAGGTGTAGGGAAAGTTGAATTCCATCGAAATTTGAGAGAATTTGTGAATTCATAGGCCTATTATGGTCTACATCCTAGAAACTAGGGTAGGTGAGGAACATGCAAGAGAAATTATACCCACTCTAGGGTTCTCGAGACATGTTATAGCACCTACTAACGGTATGATGGGAGGAATTTGGATGTTATGGCAAGAGGATGAGGTAGAGGTGGATTAGTCGGTGGTAATGATAAGGCTATTCACGCCCAGATTAGACCACATCGTGTCGAGCTTTGGAGGGTAACTGGTATATACGCGCAGCCGAGGAAAATAGATAAAATCAAGGCGTTTGATGACTTGGTGGCGACAGAAAATGCGAGTGATGAGCCGTGGGTGGTAACTGATGATCTTATTGAAGTTTGTTACACACACGAAAGGGTGGGCGATAGAACGGTAATTATAAATTGTTTAAACTTTTTTCACAAATACTTGGAGAGATGTGGATTGTTAGACCTCGGGTATTGGCGGCGATGTTCACATGGACGAAAAAAGGAGAAACCGGGGAAAATATCATCGGCCGACTTGATCGCGTGGTTGCGAATTAGGCATGGATGGATAGATTCCCGCCTCATACAGTTTACCACATCGCGCGCACCTGCTCTGATCATCATCAATTTTGAAGTGTAGCGATGAGAACAAAAATTTATGCGGTTTGAAGTCGTTTCGCTTCGAAGCGGCCTGGTTCTTCCATCAAGACTGCGAACAGGTTTTGCAAAGAATTTTGGAGGATAAGGACAATATGTTGGAGGCAATTCAGGAGGCAACGAAAGTGCTTAAGTCGTGGAATATGAATCAATTTGGAAACATCTTCAAGAGAAAGAAAAATTTTATCGCGAGGCTATCTGGGATTCAACGCACGCTCTCCAACGGACCGAATTCTTATCTTTATTCACTTGGGGATGAGCTGATTGGTGAATTCAATGAAGTATTGAAATAGGAAAAGGTTTATTCGTTTCATAAATCGCGGGTTAAATGGACCCGAGATGGAGAAAGGAACACAATTTGTTTTCCAAAACGGTGATGACTCGGAGACATCGAAATAGAATTGTATCGCTGAAAATTGACGATTTATGGGAGAACAACAAAGAGTAACTTCAAGATCACGCTAAAAGAAACTTTGATAGTCTTTTGTCGGAAGGGCAAGTCCAGTAGGGAATGGGAATAGAGAACTAAAAATTTCACGGTTCCGAGTGACACTTAGTTAGGACGAACAACAAAATCTTCTCGGGTTTATCAACAAGATCGAGCTGAAAAATGTGGTGTTCACGTCTCATCCTTTCAAGGCTCTGGGGCCGGACGGTCTTCATGCAGTATTCTATCACAAGAGTTGGAGATGAATCCAAAATTCACTACTTATGTTTGTCGAGGAGACATGTAGGCAAAAGGAATTCGACAAGAGTATTTGCGAGTCATACCTATGTCTAATTCCCAATGTCAAAGATCCAGAGTTAATCTCTGAGTTTCGCCCAATCTCACTGTGTAATTTGCTTTACAAGTTCGTTACAAAATGTATCACTACGCAACTCAAAGATATTATGCCGAGCATCATAGCCCCCATGCACTAGAGTTTCATAAGAGATAGAAGCACTCAAGATAATATTTTCGTATTGCAAGAGATGCTCCATTCTATGCGAAACAAGAAGAAAGCGAAATTCGGATATATGATCCTTAAACTTGACCTAGAAAAGGCTTATGACAAAGTGAACTGGGATTTTCTGGAAGACACCTTACTCGCGTTCCGATGCCCTCCAAATTTGATTGAACTAATCATGTTTTGTGTGAGAAACGCAGCCACCAAAATTCTTTGGAACAGATCCCCACTTGAGGCGTTCCAACATTCTTGTGGACCGAGACAAGGTGATCTTCTCTCACCTTATCTTTTTGCATTGTGCGTGGAACGGCTTTCATATTTAATTAATGAGGTGGTAGAAAAGGGGCAATGGAAGCCGTTAGTGCCATGTCGATAAGGTCCAAAACTCTCACACCTTTTCTTTTTTGACGATTTAATCGCGATGGGGAAGGCTGACATCGGGACGGCGGGCACGATTAAAGCAGTTTTCAAGTAGTTTTGTTCGGCATCTGGACTAAAATTAAATCAAACAAAGTCGAAAGTTTTTTCTGTAGAAGTCAAGGATCCGCGATTAAAAGAGGAATATGTGACGTGTTGGTGTTTGGGCCAACTTGCAACCTCAGGAAGTTCCTCGGGATTAATCTTACACACAACAGAATTGGTCGAGAAGCAAGCGCCGAGTTATTTGATAGAATTTTGAGTCGCTAGAACGGATGGACGAGTAAAGTTCTTTCTCTTTCGGGGCAGGCAACGTTAATCCAGTCGGTCTCAACTGCGATGCCGGTTTACACGATGCAACCCTCATGGCTACCGGAGAATGTATGTGATAGAATGGACCATCTAAACCAAAATTTCCTATTATTAACTATAAAAAAATAAATACTGGATTAAAGAAAATATTAGTCCTAAATATGGGAATTAATATGCGGACAATACTATTGTTATGAGTACTTCCGATGAGATGTAACCACCTCCCACGAGGAGGCCCTCGGAGAGTTACAAATATGCATGGTCACTGACCTAAAAGCAATATAAATACCCGAGGAGACACAAAGCATCCCATGGAAAGTCAACGATGAATAAAGAAAAGATATCCACGTGGCATCATAAAAATAACAAACGCCCGATGAATCCATGCGACTCCGAGATCCATCAAATGCGCCACGAGGGACCACAAAGGACCCCGAGTCCCATAAACTCACGAGAACACTTCTTTGCTGAAAACTCCGCAATAGGAAACGCCCTCGGAACATCACTCATGAAATCAAATCTCAGAGAAAAAACGGATCCCAACACAAAAGTCATCAGAAAACCATTACGAGGACTCGGACAAGAAAAAACCACTCCACGAAGGCTAAGTCAAGCCCTCAGAGATCATGTCAACTCCTCGAAGATCAAGTTAAAGCCCTCGGAGGTCAAGACAAATCCTCGGAGACCACGCCAAACCACCCGGATACCAAATCAAAGACGAAAACACCCATCGGAAGCTAGCATCCCAAAAAACGGTCCCTCGAAGATCCCGGAGCTATCGAAAGATAAAGTGATCAGCCTAGTCAGCATCTAGTAGATCAAGAATATAGATTATCTTATCTTTTTACACATTTACATATATTGCAACCACTGTACTTACTAAAACACGTGCACAGCGACACCTGTCCCTCATAAACTCTATATGAAAGGGAGGTGATCAATTGAAGAAAGATAACTGGAATAACTCGAAACAAAAACAGAGACACAAAAGGAGTGGAATTCAGTGAATAAAAGAAGAAATATTCTCGTATCTTTATTATCCTTACACAATCAACGCTTCTTGAACCTCGGGTAAATCGTTCCAACCCCTCAATTACTCTGTTAATTAGGTTATAATATCCAACATGTTAACAAAATGGCGCCATCTGCGGGAACGCTATAAAATTTGCCTTTGAGCGTGTCCAACAAGCGTTGTTTACTATGGATGATTTGTTCGAAAGCGAAAGTCTTCAAACTCGTCAAGGCAACTCGGAAGAGACTTTGTCCCACAACCAATGCGGTACACGAGATTTCATCAATGTTCCCCGCTCTATCTTTGAAAGACTCATAGAAGCCACGACTCGGAGAATACCCCATGGACGGATGAATCTCGGCAATCGATCCCCCGAGTCCCTCAGATGGAGGAATCCTCCCTCGGAAGAAGGGACACCCCCCAACGGATGGAGCCCTTCTCCTGTCTTCTGGCGCCGTGAACCTCTACGAGAATCACCAAGGTATGATAATTTTGAGGAAACTCCGAGGACGGGCCAAGGAAGCCAAATACCCCATCCTTGGGAATACCCTAGGGTTGATAATCATGCCCTATGGGGGATGCTAGATGGTTTACGAAAAGAAATGAGTGATATCAAGAAAACCATGGCCCCTAAATAGGATCCCACTTTTAAAAGTTCCCCTTTCACCCCCGGAATTTCACTAGCATCTGTCCCCTCGGGGATGCGACCCGTCAACGTTCCCCTATACACTGAGACGCTGATGGAAGAGATCCACATGATCACATACACCAATACTTGGTGGGAATGGACCTATCCTCCACCCCCGACCATGTCCTATGCCGGGTGTTCCCTGTCACCCTCGGAGGACGAGCCCAAGCTTGGTTCACCCACCTTCCCCCTAACTCCATAACGAGCTTTGATCGGTTAGCCCACTTATTCGTACGACAGTTTGCATGCAATTGGCGATACCCCAAATCGGCCACCCATCTCTTCACAGTGAAACAACAAAAGATGAACCCTTGCGAGGATACATAAAACGTTTCACTGATGAAGCGTTGGATGTCCCTAATGTCAGCCCCACCATCCTAGCAGGCATACTGACACAGGGACTTCGAACAGGGGATTTCTTCCGATACCTCATGGGAAATCATGTCACGGACATGAATGGGCTTATGCAAAAGGCAGAAGTTTACATCCTCATGGAGGAAGCGGAAGGAACGAAAAGACGCATGGAGCATGATGACAATGAGCACCTAGAACACGTTGAACGAGAAGTGAAGGCTAAAGAAAAGGGAAAGGAAGGGAAACCAGCCCCCCGCAAAGACGAATGAGGGGTAGTCAAAAAATTCTTGTGACCCGTGCCCTTACCTCCGATGACTATCGCTCCCCAAGAGGTACTTAATGTAATGAGAGGCAGCGATGATTTACACTGGCCCACACCGACCAAATTTCCCAATCGGGAAAGGACCACAGGGAAGTATTGCAAATATCATAAAACCTACGGGCACACCACCGAGGAATGCACTACCCTACGCAGGGAGATACTCCGCCTTCTAGAAGCGGGATACTTGCACAACTACCTTAAAGTGAATAATCTTGAGGAGCCCAAGCCGAATGTATGGAAAAGATCACGCCCAGAGCAAGAAAAGGGCGAGGCGGCTCCGAATCACCGATCACGAGAAAGGACCACGGAGTGCGGTCAGTCCCGAGGATGGGCCATGGGCCAACGACAGGGTTCCCGAGAAAGAACTACGAGGCAACGTAACTTACCTCCTCCCCCAGACTCATACGAGGACAATGCTCCTTCCGGTCGAATGGTCAACATGATAGAGGGAGGAGATATCTCGATAACACCCCAAGGTAAGAAAGAAAAAATATCTGAAAGAGGCCCGACGAGCAGAATAAGGACTCCCTGTATGCTCCGTCCAAGAGGCAAAACTGCCTAGTATTACCTTCGGACCCGAGGACCTAGCAGGTATAGTTTACCCCCATGAAGACCCCTTGGTTATTTCAGTCGTTATCTACAGATGTAAAATTCAAAGGACCCTCATCGACACGGGTAGCTCTGTGGACGTACTCTTCTTTCCCACATTCCTTGATATGGGACTAAAAAGAGAAAGGTTGGAGATGGCAGAGGTCCCCCTAGTAGGTTTCTCTGGAGAAGCCTGCCATACCCTGGAAACTGTGACCCTTCCGATGTCGTGGGGAGAGGGAGCCCTTCGAAGAACGGAACCCACCAAGTTTTGGGTAGTGGAAGCCTCTTCACGAACGTATAACGCCATATGCGGAAGACCATCCATCCGAACCTTCGAAGCTATCCCCTCTACCCTTCATCTTAAGGTAAAGTTTCCCACTTTCTCAGGTATCGGAGAAGTTCGAGGAAATCAATCCAAGGCTAGAGAATGCCGCATGAATGCTATCCCCTCGGAAGAAGAGGAATTCCCCCTCGAAAATAATAAAAAGCTCAAAACCGAAGAGACACGGGTTCAACCCGTAGAAGAGTTAAAAATGGTAGAGTTTGTAGAAGGAAGTCCGAAAAAGGTGGTTAAGATGGGTACCCGCATGGAACCAGCGATAGAAGCTCAACTGACTTCCATCCTCAAACAATTCCATCACCTCTTCGCCTGGGAAGGGGGACCATCCGGACGAATCAGCGACAAGGTATGCCAACACTTTCTCAATATAAAACCAGGGGCTAGACCTGTCCGGTAGAAAAAGAGAAAAATGGGGCCAGAGCGCAATAAAATTATCTGATCGGAGATTCAACGACTCCTTAGCCTTAGGCAAATTCGGGAAGTTATATATCCCGAATGGTTGGCTAATGTGGTTCTGGTTCCCAAACATGGAGGAAGATGGCGAATGTGTGTAGACTTTACCAATCTCAACGAAGTCTGTTCGAAAGATTGCTATCCCTTGCCCAATATCGATCAGCTAGTGGACTCCACTGCTGGATGCGCGCTGCTCTCAACCCTAGATGGGGACCAGGGATACAACCAGATCCCGATGGCAACTGCTGACAAGGACAAAACTAGCTTCATTACCGATGCTGGTACCTTCTGCTATCTAGTAATGCCCTTCGGACTCAAAAACGTCGGCACAACCTACCAGAGGCTAGTAAGTCTCATGTTCGCTGGACTCATCCGAAAATCGGTGGAAGTCTATGTAGACGATACAGTGGTTAAGAGTAAAATCGCAGAAGATCATCCCGAGGACCTGCGAAAAGCATTGGCCATCATGGATAAGTTTGGAATGAAGGTTAATCCCAGAAAGTGCTCCTTTGGCATCCGAGTAGGAAAATTCTTGGGGTTTATGGTCACAGAAAGAGGAATAGAAGTAAACCTCGGAAAGGCTGAGGCCATCGTGGGACTTCCAACTCCGAGGACAGTTAAAGATGTTCAAAAGCTCACAGGCCGGATGGCCTCCTTGAGCCGATTTGTTTCCAAATCAGCGAAGAAAGGACTCCCCTTCTTTAAAATACTCCGTAACATCAAAGAGTTCCAGTGGACATCTGAGTGTGAAGAAGCCCTCGGAGAGCTAAAAAGGTATATGGTAAAACCACCCTTGCTAGTAAAGCCTTCGCCTCAAGAGGAGCTCTTTGTATACCTATCTGTCGAAGAAGAAGTTGTCAGTGTTGTGTTAGTCAAAGAACAAGATAGAGAGCACCACCCCGTATACTATGTCAGCAAAACTCTTCTCGGAGCGGAAACCAGGTATACTGTAACTGAAAAACTCGTCTTAACTTTGGTTACCTACGCCCCTATTTCCTATCCCACCCAATCACTGTGTTGAAAAAACACCCCTTGCGGGCAATTCTCAATAAACCCGAGTCATCGGGAAGATTGATAAAATGGGTCATAGAACTCACTGAGTATGACATTTCCTACGCTCCGAGGCCCTTCATCAAAGCGCAAGTCCTGGCGGACTTCGTAATGGAGCTGACCAACATCGGATCTGAGGAAAAAGAACATCTATGGCATGCATATGTAGATTGCTCCTCTGTTAGTACCCACGGGGGAGCGGGAATAGTCTTGGTAAATCAAGAAGTGGAAGACGAAAGACTCTATTTCGCAGTCAGACTTGATTACCCCATTTCCAACAACGAAGCTGAGTATGAAGCCCTCCTCATTGGCATGAGACTTGCAAAAGAAGGAGGAATAAGGAGAATACTCCTCCATATCGACTCTCAATTGATCGTCCAACAAATTAAAGGTTCATATGAAGCAAAAGAAGAAAGGATGCAGGAGTACCTTCGAGTAGTCCATCATAGGCAAGAATGGTTTGAAGGCTATGACATAGTCCAAGTTCCCCGAATGGAAAACCAAGAGGCGGACGCCTTGTCCAAAATGGCCACTCAAACGGCGGCCATCCACACCCGAAGGATCACACTGCTCCATGTCAACGAATCCGAAAAATCTGAGGACAAAGAAGTAAATGCCACTATGGATCCCCCGTCCAGCTGGGTAACTCCCATCAAAGCCTACTTGTAGGACCTAGAAGGTTATTCCTCAGACAAAGTTGTACAATGAATAATGTCTATAAAAACCGTTAGATATTTCCTCAAGGATGGAATACTGTTTTGGAAGACATATTCATGCCCCTATGCCAGATGTCTTAACGAAGAAGAAGCCCAACTAGCTATAGTGGAAACTCACGAGGGAACGTGTGGGAGGCATACCAGCGGCGAAAGTATGGTCGGACGCCTGATTCGGCAAGGCTATTATTGGCCCACGATGGCTAAAGATAGCAAAAGCCACGCGGAAAGGTGTAAACCATGCCAAGTTTACGCCCCTCGGGTCCATCAACCCGCGGCCCCGTGGGAACCCCATCTGACCCCTTGTCCATTCTCCAAATGGGGCATTGATATAGTGGGACCACTCATCCTCGATGCGGGCCAAAAGAAGTTCCTACTCGTAGCAGTGGATTACTTCACCAAATGGGTTGAGGCAGAACCCTTAGCCTGAATCACCGTGGGCGCCATCGTCAATTTCTTATGGAGGAATATCATGCGCCGCTTTGGCGTCCCTCGAAGCCTGGTAAGTGATAATGGCCTGTAATTCACAAATCAAGAGTTAGAAAAATGGTGTGACCACTGGGAGATCAAACATCGCTTCGCTTCGGTGGGATACCCCCAAGCGAACGGACAAGTAGAAAGAACTAATCAAACCCTATATAAGGCCAAATGGGTTGAAAAAATACCCGATATACTATGGGCCTGTCAGACCACGCAAAGCACAGCCACTGGTGAAACACCGTTTAGCTTATCCTACGGGTGTGAAGCGGTCCTGCCCTCGGAGGTTTCCGTTTAGAGCTGGTGAGTCCGAGAATATGAAAAAATCGCCAACAACTCTAACCTAGCCCTGGCCCTTGATCTTTTTGAAGAAAGAAGAACACAAACCGCCATCCAGATTGAAGAATACAAAGCCCGGATGTCACGATACTACAACGCTAAGGTAAAACCTCGAACTTTTCAAGTTGGAGACTTGGTGATGAAACGGATCGGAGCTTCCAAGAATGTGGGTAAGCTCGATCCCCGATGGGAAGGACCCTACAAGATAGAGGGAATTGTTGGACCTGCAACTTACCTTCTGGCCAATTCCGAAGGCGCAGTGCTCCGCAACACCTGGAATTCCCTCAATCTCAGAAAATACTATGCATGATGTAAGGCAACAGTTTGTACATAAATAAAAAAAGTCGTTTGTATATAAATGGTTCCCTTACAAAACAAAAAGAAATAGGGTTGCAAAACAAAATGATGACCCCTTGAAAATGTCATCACAAGCAACCTAATCTCCGAGGAGCCATTTAGTACAAACAACTAGTACAAAAGAAAAAAAGAAGTTAGCACCTACAACGAATCCTCATCCTAAAGGGATATTTGATTACATACGATACAAAGAGATCTATGCTATCTCCGCCTACATGGAAACGTCCTCTATTGGACGCTTTCCCTCCCTGACAAGTCGGCGGCGTTGCTCTTCAGATAGTGAAATAGGATCATCGACAACCACCATCGGAACGGCCGGATCCCCAATAACTGAGGGGGGAGCTTCTGCAAAAACTTGGCAAACGCTAAGTTCAAGGATGACCAGGCCCGAAGGAAATCCTGGCAGAGCCTGGACCGCATCTCGGCATAAACGATAACCTATGCGGACCAAATCCCGCATCTCCTTATGAAGAGACTCACGAGGGCTAGATGGACCCACCACTTCCAACACTGCATGGACATGGGCCATCACTAACGCCACCTCATGAGTACGAGTTATCTCCAGCAGTTGTTGAGTCGCCACATATCTCTCCTTTGTAGCACGTATGAACTGCTCATTGGAGAACTGAACTCGGTCCCTTAAATCCTCAATTCTCCTCTCCAAATTCAATATGCGGGCCCTCTCAAGGACCAGCCGACGCTCCAACTCCCAAGATTTATCTTTCTCGGCTTGCAAAACCCCCTCGTTAATTTCCCGAGCAGCCTCCTTATCTGCGGCCAATTGGGTTATCTCCTCGTGAGCTTCAAGTAAACCCTTCTCTAGCTCATCCCGACGACGATATATCAAGTCAGGGTCAGAAAAGGACTCTTCTCGGGATCCGATGACATTCAAAACCATGTAAATCTGCATGCCAATCAACCCGTCAACACCAAAGGGATAACAAAGGTTAGTGCTAAATAAAACGAATGAAAAATTGCCACACCTCGCACAAGTCTTTACATGCAAGATCCTGAAGAATGGATAGAGGAAAGGTCCTCATAAATTCACAGTCTATCGCATTCAACAACCCGCTCAAGTAATTTCGGCAAAAATCTGCCACGGAGGAAGACGAAGGAGCGGAACCGCCTTCTCTGAGGAGACGAATCCCCGCTAGAAGAGGATTACCCTCAAGAGGTGGACGAATAACTCGGGCAGGACCCTCTTCGAGGGGATGGGACCCACCCAGAATAGAGGAAGTAAAACCCTCCTCCACCACATTTACAACATCTTCCGAGAAGGAGCGTGATACCAACCGCGGTATCGGAAAATCCATCCGAAGAAGAGCAGCGGTGGGATCCTCGGAGATAGTGGGAGCTGGGGGGACTGCGGCAAGAAAGGCCCCCAGATCCCTCCTCTCCGAGGGAGGACTCACCATAATATCAAAGCCCGAGTGATTTGAGTCACCCTCCTCCGAAAGGGCATACCTATCATTTAGCGTCTGCGCCAAGAAGACCTTATCGAAAGGTTTTATCGCAAACGTTTGCATCTCTGAACCTATTGGGAAGATGAGTATGCTATAAGCTCAAAGAAATAGAAAACATCCCATAACGACGAAGATAAGAAGAAAAACTTACGAAAGAAGAAATTGCTATAAAGCGGCTGAGTGGGGAGATTGAACATCTATACTTGTTCTTGAAGACCTGCCAATATCAAAGACTCGGGGAACTCTAATAAGCTGCTTATGTCGTAGGTACCCGAGAACAGCCCAGAATGAGACAGCACCTCCTCCTCATGTAGCAACGACCCGGAGTTGGGAGTAACGTATCCAAGGCCCCATCGGAGAGGTACTCCCCATAAATCTGCTGATCGGCCCCTCGGGCGAACAAAAAAGAACCTCCGCCTTCAATCCCCTCTACGAGAACGCGGATTAGATACACGAGTGAAGGTTCTATTGATATTCCGATAGGCCAAGCTGAAAAAAGGGGGGCCATCCGCATAGGGGCGCAAGGCAAAAACGACTCCCACCCGATGAGGAGACATGGGGAGGTTCAGAAGCTCACAACATAGGATGTACCCCACCAAGTGACAATACGAGTTCGGCGTCAACTAGCTAGGACATATTTGCCAATAACGAAAGAGAGTCTGAATAAAAGGGTGAAAAAACACCCGCATCCCGCACCTCATTTGGTCACGGTACACCGTCAAGAATCCCGAAGGGGGATCGTAAGCCCTCTGCTCGGAGTGTGGTATGACCACATCATACTGGGTATAATCTAGATTATACTCAGAAAAAAGGGTCATAACCGACCCCTCGTGCTCACTACTCGTAGCAGTGCCCACTTGACCGCTACCCATCAACTTTAGAGGGTTTAACGAAAGCATATCAAACTCTGAAGACTGATCCTCCGGAGTATAAGACCCCCTACCCATAAATACCTCTCGAATATGAGTCATCCTGCGGGACTCAGCATTTGAGGATCTCCCAGCGACTCCCCTCCAATGACTTCCCAAAAGAGCTGCTATATCATCGTCCAAACTATCTCGCCTAGAGCAAAAGCTAGCCAAGGAGGCATGGCGCACTCCTAACGCCAACGGAGGAGTCCGAACCGAGTTCCGAGTGGAATTATGAGAAGAAACAGACCCTCCTCTCCTGTAATGTGGGGGCATCATCTTCTCGGGTAAGTTTTCACTCTTTTATTTCGCGAAGAACTAAACAAAAGCTGAAAAGTGATTTTTGCAAAGAAAATCGGTGAACACTCTATCTAAAAGATATTTCTTTTTCTAAAAGAAAATTGTGACAAAATTCACTACGCATTTGCTCATATATATACTGTTGCCCACAAATAAAAGCATGAGCTGCCCAAGCTAGATTAATTACTAAGGCCACGTGTCCAGTAAAAAACCTATGGAAAGGGTAAAACCTCATGCATGAAGACACCTCCTGCTACAAGTTTTACTTGGCTAGCAAGCTTATTTGGTAAACTTATCCTTAAGCATTAAATAAACAATTAGATAATTATGGCTGCTAAATAGTTGCTAACGGAAAAGTAGAACGAGAAAGAAATGATTTATTTACTGATAAGCCCCGAGAAGTCCTCGGAAAATGACCGTACAGTGCGGAAAAGGTCGGAAAACTAAGGAATTAAAAATTTACACTTATTAAAATAAAAAAGCAAAAATAAAAATTCTATACTATGCCCCCGTGGTTGATGGAGGCGGAGTGGGACGCGAAGGGGACGTCGCCTCGGCAAAGGTACCCATCGGAGCCAGGCGCGAAATTGGTGAGAACACTCCCCCAGAGCCACTGAGTCTTGGACTCGGACTACTTGCTGAATGTAGTGGAGAAGGCGCAGGAGAAGCCCGAGCGGATAGCACACCACCGAATCTCCCCACGAGTACGCAACAATCCTCGGAAGAGGGCTTCTTCAGCTTATGGAGGTCAAAGGACTTAGTGAAGTCCACATCCGGCCGCAGCAAGGACTTCGCCACTCGGGCACACTCCAAGTAACCCCACAGCATGTGACCAGTTAAAAGCTCATGTGGCGGCCTCTCGGAAAGTTCCGGTTGCTATCTAAAGGTCTCTTGTTGAGCTAATTGGACCGCCGCATCAATTTTGGCTTGTACTGCCTCGGAGAAAGAAACGTTGCCAACTTCCCCTCTGCCGACTCCGCCCTGTCAGTGACCTGACCCAGCATCTCATGAAGTTTCCTCTCCCTCTCCAAACCCTTCGCTACCTCCTTCTCAAGAGCAGCGATCCGAGCATTAAGAATCCCCTCATACTCCTTTTTTTCCTTCTCCAAAAGGGCTACATTGGCTGGTTCAGTCTTCTCGGAGGTTTCTATCTGCTTATATGCAGATTCCACCTTTTCCAGGTTGTGGTGCAAGTCCTCGATTGTCTTCTCAACCCTTTGCAGAGTGAATTCGAAGTCAGAGATTTTTGTAAGAAGCGCTTCCTCCCTTGTTTGGCTCTCTTTATCCCTGAACAGAAGAGGCGCCAATTGCGCTCGGAGTGCCTCCACCTCCTTCGCGCTCTTTAAACTACGCTGCTCCACGGCAGCAACCGCTTCCCGAGTCTTTTCTATCTACAAAAGGAAAAGCAAAAGAAAAGATTGTTAACATAGAGCATACGACACGAGGAAGAAAAAACGAATAGGAGAAGGGGAAACTTGAAACATACCATCAACCCCATCCAATTAAGGTTGGTGTACAGGAACTGAAACCCCTCGGCAGGTGTGGAATTGGAGGAAGCAAAAAATTGGAGGATCTCCCGGTAGGCATCCCCCACAGTCCAGGACGAAGGCTGCCCCTCCGGTCCACGAGGGGGTATGGTCTTTTGAAAAGTGTGACCCCTCGGAGATAATGTCACCGGAACATGACCCCTCGGAGGAGTAATCCCCGAAATTGGCGTCACCACATCCGATTCGGTAAACACCGCCCGAGGACCTCCAGCAGCTGTGGACGTACCCGTCTCCCCAATTAGTGAGCTCAAAAGCTCCACCTTAAACTCCATGTCTTCGGACGAGGGATCAAACTCCCCTTGGATGTCCTCCGAGTCCCCCAAGGAAGTCTCCGGACCGGGAACATGAAATTGTGCCAAAAAGTCTTCCTCTACAAGAAGAAACATGCATGTGTAAGAAGAGAGCATGAAACTAGAAAAAAATATACAGAGATGAAAAGGTAGGCAGAAAAGGTTTACCGAAAGGAGCAGACTCTTCCACTATCGGAGCTTTACCCTTATCCACGGTACCTATGCCAGAAAAAAGAATAATATCAATATATGAACAAACTCTGCAAAAGTTTAAAAGAATCTTGCGTAAGGATCAACCAGAACTTACCGAGAGGGGCAGGTTCAGACACGGTCTTCTCCGAGAACTCCGGAACTCTCGGAGGCATGGGCTCAACTCCACGAGAAGAATCGGGAGACGGATCCCGAGAAGATATAACCACCACCTCCATAGTCTTCTGGGCAGAACCCTCCCCGCCAGCCCTCGGAGAGATCCCTTCGTCGGAAAACCTCAGAGAACTTACCGTATCGGACCCGGAGACTGGCACCAGAGCCCAAGGACCAACCTGGCGCAAAGGAACTGCATTCTGGATCACCCCCGCAGCATCTATGTATAGAGGGGCGTGATCCTCGAGAGCTCTACCCATCCCCAAACCCATTTGCATGCCTTCCGGAGCATTAACCTCCTCCTCGTCACCCTCATCCGGAGCATCGGAAATACCACTCAGAACGGGATCCGTGGAGCCCGAGTGCGAATAATACTTCGCTAGGACGTCCCCTGCACCACCCGAGAACCAGCAAAATACAGTTATAACCTATTTCTATGCCAAAAAAGGAATAAAGCGAATACCATATACTTACGAAACAAGGTCACGGCATTGGAAGAAAGGGACAACGGCTTCTCAACCGCATCGTCAGTGAACACCACGTGATGAAGCCCAGATGCCTCGAACAACATCAGGAAATCCTCCGACTCCATCAGAAGTTGCTGTGAAATCACCGGGGATAAAACTACATCCTGATCCAAAGTGTGCACGAGAGACGTGCCTTCTCTCCAATAAAAAGGTAAGTCCCTTACACCTTCTGCTGGTTGCACAAAGAAGTACCTGTTCTTCCAGACACTGTGCAAACTTATTGAAGCGTCCAAAATCCTCTTCGTGGAATGCCTGCTATTATCCCGATGGCGAACGTGGTAGAAAGGGTACCCCCGGGAGAGACCACTATGTCAAAAATAGAAAGAAAAAAAATGGTCCACCCCACACTCCAACCCATTTATCTGACACCAAAAGACGTAGATGCAGAGGGTGGCGAATCCGTTGGGAACCAATTGACTCGGACTGATATTACACGCCTTGAACACTCCGCAGAAGAAGGGCGACATAAATGAGTGCCACCCATATCGCACCTGAGCGAAGTAAACCGTCAACATCCCTGGAGGTGGATAACAGGCCCTCTGATCCTTCGTAGGGATTTGAAACACCATATTCTTCTGAAAGGATCCAGTATTGGTGAACAAATCCAGCACCTGCTCACGAGTAGCAATACTCTGAACCTTCTCGATTTTTGCGAAATCACGAGTAGCAGCAGACTTCTTTGATTTAGGAACCCTATCTTTTTTAGCGGCGGCGCTACTATCAGCGACAGTAGAAGTCTCCCCCTTTCGCTTACGAGTAATTACTCCCGTCGGAGCGCCCCCCGTTCCCACCTGAGAATCAATCGAAGCAGTCACCCCAGAGGTAGTATAGCCGGCGATAGGATCAGTGTTGGTGGAAGAAGCCATCTGAACAGAGAACAGTAACGAGGAGAAATTATTTATCCGAAAAAGGGAAAGAGAAAAAAGGGCGTATGAATTTGCTGAGAATTTGAAGTGCAAAGAAAGACGAGAGACGAAGAAATTTTTTTTTTTTTTTTTGCTGTGGAGAAGAATTACCGCAAGAGAAAGTAGTGAAAGTGAGAATGAGGGTAAATAGTTCTCCTATTTATAACCGTAAAACAACAACGGTCAGATGCTCTTCAAACGTGGAGCTCATTCAAAGCTCCACGTCTCCGCCGCATCCGCGTGCCACGGCGTTACAAATCTAACCGTTACCAACGGTCAGATGCTTTGAAATTTTAAACTAGTCAATGGCTACCACACCCCGAGACCTCCGCGCGCTTAAAGGCAGTACCCCCAGGGGTAATAAGGTAAATTCTATATAATCCGTTTTTAAATAATTATAAGTATATATACGCTCCCTCGGAAAAACTCCAAAAAATATGTACATTGAAGACCAAGACTCGGACTAACCCCTCACCTCACTGAGGATGATGAATAAAATTTCCCTCACCTCTACGAAGGCGATCGAAATTTGGGGGGGCTAATGTTAACTGTAAAAAATAAATACGGGATTAAAGAAAATATTAGTCCTAAATATGGGTATTAATATGCGGACAATACTATTGTTACGAGTACTTCCGATGAGATGTAACCACCTCCCGCGAGGAGGCCCTCAGAGAGTTACAAATATGCATGGTCACTGACCTAAAAGCAATATAAATACCCGAGGAAACACAAAGCGTCCCATGGAATGTCAACGATGAATAAAGAAAAGATATCCACGAGGCATCATAACAATAACAAACGCTCGATGAATCCATGCGACTCGGAGATCCATCAAATGCGCCACGAGGGACCACAAAGGACCCCGAGTCCCATAAACTCACGAGAACACTTCTTTGTTGAAAACTCCGCAACAGGAAACGCCCTCGGAACATCACTCCTGAAAGCAAATCTCAGAGCAAAAACGGATCCCAACACAAAAGTCATCAGAAAACCATTACGAGGACTCGGACAAGAAAAAACTACTCCACGAAGGCTAAGTCAAGCCCTCGGAGATCATGTCAACTCCTCGAATATCAAGTTAAAGCCCTCGGAGGTCAAGACAAATCCTCGGAGACCAAGCCAAACCACCCGGATACCAAATCAAAGACGAAAACACCCCTCGGAAGCTAGCATCCCAAAAAACGGTCCCTCGAAGATCCCGGAGCTATCGGAAGATAAAGAGATCAGCCTAGTCAGCATCTAGTAGATCAAGAATATAGCTTATCTTATCTTTTTACACATTTACACATATTGTAACACCTGTACTTACTAAAACACATGCACAGTGACACCTGTCCCTCATAAACTCTATATAAAAGGAGGTGATCAATTGAAGAAAGATAACTGGAATAACTCGAAACAAAAACAGAGACACAAAAGGAGTGGAATTCAGTGAATAAAAGAAGAAATATTCTCGTATCTTTATTATTCTTACACAATCAACGCTTCTTGAACCTCGGGTAAAGCGTTCCAACCCCTCAATTACTCCGTTAATTAGGTTATAATATCCAACCTGTTAACACCTATGGTCCACTGATGCTAGCTCAAGAAAAACTCATTTAGTGGGGTGGTCCAAGGTGACCAAACCAAAATCTGAAGGGGGACTTGGGATCCGCGTGGCGCGCGCTAGTAATGAGTCGTTACTATCCAAGCTTGCATGGAAAATTATCAAATAGGAGGATTCGGTGTGGAAAGAATTTAATCAAGCCAAGTATCTCAGGAATTCAACTCTCCTCAATTATGTAGTGAAACCATCGGATAGTCCAATGTGGAAAGAAATCGTTAGGTGTGTGGGATTAATGCAACCTTTTCTTCGTTGGAAAATTGGTGACGGGAGGATGATAATGTTTTGGTATGATAATTCTCTTGGATCAAGGCATTTGTGCGAGGAGGAGATTATTATACTCCCGAATGACATGAAGTTACGGTTGCGCGACATTATGGATGACGAAGGAAATTGGATATGGAGCTTATTTAATACCGCCATACCTTATGAGCTAAAAGAGGAGATTAAGTCATAGTCCGTAGTGTTCTTCGATGAAGCTAATGTGGTACTTTGGAAAGAAACATTGAGTGGGAATTTCACGTTTCAATCGGCCTACAAAGCCTTTCTTAAAATGTACTCGGATGTTGGCGTGATCAACCATAATGGGAGCTAGGCATGGAAAGTCGAAGTGAGCAACAAGGTGCAGTATCTCCTTTGGCTTGCTCCACAGAATCGGCTCGCGACAAACAGCCTACATAAGACTCGAAAAATAACGCATAGTGCAAACTGCACGTCATGCGAGAGCGAAGACGAGAACGTGTTGCACGCCTTGAGGCATTATCGAAGAGCACATAATTTTTGGAAGAAGCTATTGGGGTGTAGGGAATTGGAGGATGAAAGTGCAAGATTTTCTGGAATCAATGTTATGCGATGTTGGGACAACATTGAGGATAACATTGAAACCAGAGAGCATATACGAAAACTGTTCTTTAATTGCCAAATTTAAGTTTTGCCTTTATTCACTTATTAATCAAGTTCCACGTTTTTAGTTGTTTATGTTTATGTCCCGGAAGGTATCTTAATCATAAGGAAGAGCTATGGAAGATTCCTTACTTGAAGTTTTCATAATTCAAGTTAAGTTAAATAGTCAACTCAACACGGTTTTCAAAGAAGGAAACAAATTGGCGGTCTCTGCAACTTAGATTTTTTCCAGGATTAATCCGATTTGAAGAAGATGTGTTACCTTGCTAGATCAGTAATAAAGGAAACACATATTCAAGAAAGATATCGAGTTCACAAAGAAGCCAAAATTCAACAAGGAAACAACAAGAGTTACCAAAACTGTGAACAACACATCTTGGCGTGCAAGTTTCGAGAAATCTATAAAGGATGTGAAGTTCATCAAGATGATGACAAGACAATAGTGCAACACAATTCGAGAGATTAATCATACGTTGTATTGTCTTCGTCTTACTTTTGCGAAGTTTTTGTATCAACTATTTACGTCTAGTTCATAGAAGTTAAGTAGTTCGTACTTGTCTGCTTCTTTGAGTCCGATCAACAAAGAGTGTGGGTGAATTGTTGTGAGGAACATTTTTGTTAAAACCTTTATTGGTTATTTGGCCTAAGGCTCGGAAGTTTTTAATAATATTGAAAACTTCTTAAAATTATATCTTCTTGTGTTTTTAATTCCGCTGCATGTTATAATATTCAAGAAGATCACAATTGAGTTAAGGCAACGCCAGCTTAATTCTCAAAGTTTTTGTGTCAATCCACAATCCGACAATTTCAGAGGAATTTAATAGAATCCTGGACAGTTCTTGGTTGAAGAAGAACGCCATCACGCGTAATAGAGTTTGCGCGCTAGTCCCGGGCAGCAGTTGGAACTTAGTATTTGTGGCCGTGTGTTGGATAATTTGGAAATCTAGAAACGGGATAGTGTTCCGTAATGAAGAAGAAAAAATCAACACAAGCATCTTCAAGATTAAAAATCTCTGCCTTGAGCTACCAGAGGCGAGGAGAAGGAAGAAAGTGCCTAAGAAATCCGAGAAGTAGAAAACAATAGTGGAAGAGTGGGTCAAACTTAATGTGGACGGGAGTTTTAAAATAATCTGAATACGGGAGAAGCAGGCGGCGGGCTACACTCACACGAGGGAGTTTGGATTTGGGGGTTCAATACGAGTTTTAATCCACCAACGGTGGACGAGGCAGAATTAGAGGCACTCAAGAAGGGACTACATTATGCGTGGGAATGACAAATCCCTCGATTGGAGATAGAGACCGACTCCTTCTCGATTTTCAAATGGATAACGGGCGAGGAAAATCCACCAAAACAAAGCATGCGTATTGTGCAAGAGTGCATCAATTTAGTGAAACAACCATGAAATTGCAAGCTCAAGTGGATACAGTCACGTCAAATAAGGTAGCAGATAAATTGTTCAAGTTTAGTTTGAGTAACGAGGAGCGTGAGCTATTTTGGGATAATCCGCCACCTCTACTTGTTGATTTGTTAGCATTTGACATGGTCCAAGTATCATTTTGTTTTTCTTGAACTAAAAAAAAATGGTACTGTTCAGTCGAAACCATCGAAAAATCACGTGCCTGTTTGGATCGCTTTTGGTTCACATTTTCAGTATTTCGTTGGCCCAAAAAACAGTTAGATCGTGTTTCAGCAGAAAATGAAGCGAAACTGCATGAAAACAATTTGTCCCTTCAATGCTAGCTTTAGGCATCTAGATTCTCTTCCGTAATGAGTCTTCACTAGTTATTACTATATGGAGTGGTACAGCTGGCCTCTATCCAAATAATAATAATAATATAATCAGTCCTTCACTTCTTACTTTTTTATCTAACATAGGCTAAGTATTGCTAGAAAATTAGTCTATTTAATCTGGTATTGCTCTAATTTTTCTTTTTTCCAAATAAAAAAAATATTATCCTTTACAAATCTCTTGGACACATCACCATATTGAAAAATACAACATAATAAATAGCTCTTTTATGTTAGAATAATTATGGCTTCCTTCTAATTATCTATTTTTTGAGTTTTTGTATAAATTCTTAAAACATATTAATCTAATAAGGGTTACCATATATAATAACTGATCGATTCATCTCCTACTTTATTATAATATATAACATAGCACTAAAAACTTCCTAATAAACCATAATTAATGGGATAAATGCTCTTATTTTTTCTAACTTAATTAGTGGTCATTTAAAAAGCCATAATTAATAAGGAGTATTTTGTGAAATTGCGATATATGGTGGGCATATTATTTCGTAATTTTCCTTATCGTTAATCAACAAGAATCTTTTATAATTGCACTGTTAATTGCCTTTTTAGCAACAAATTGGCAAATTACAAATTATGAGCAGCCATTCGCTGCTACAAATAATAAGTAAAAGCACATTACATCAGCCATATGGCTGTAATTTATTAATTTGCTTATTTGCAGCAACAAATTCATAAATTGCAGATAATGTATTTGTTATTTAGTTCCTCTTATAAGAGATATAATATTTATGGTAAGTGAAAGAATATTATTGATCAAGAGATTACATACTTATAGAAGTTACAATGATAATTACGAAAGATAATTACAGAAGATATACAAAGATATGATCATCTAATCTAAAATAGGAAAGATACAACAATAATATATTTTCTAAGATACACTATTACCTAATACGCCCCCTCAAAATAGACGTGCCATCAACAACGGAAATTTTGGAGCGTAGCATGAGGGGAGCCTTGGTGCAGCGGTAAAGGTGTTGCTGTGTGACTGAGAGGTCACGGATTCAAGTACTCAGAGCGGCCTCTTGTCAAATTTGACAGGGGAAGGCTTGCCCCTTATACACCCTTGCGGTGGGACCCTTCTCCGGACCCTTGCATATTGCGGGGATGCTTTCGTGCACCAGACTGCCCTTTTTTCTTTTCTTTTTTTAGTAGTAAGAACCGTGACCGAGCTAGCGGTTTTGTGAGGAGATCCGCCAGTTGATCCCAAGTACTAACATAGAAAACTCGAATGAGACCCTTGTTAACAAGGTCACAAACAAAATGAAGATCCACCGAAATATGTTTCATTCTCGAGTGTTGCACCAGATGTAAAAAGAGACGTAGAGCTCTCATGTTATCGCATCGGATAAGAGATGCATTTGGAAGCGTGATACCGATTTCGCCAAAAAGATGTTGTAACCAACGAACTTCAGCCGAGACAGAGGCAAGAGCACGATATTCCGCTTCCATTGAGGAACGAGCAACAACCTTTTGCTTGCGTGACAACCATAAAATTGGGTTAGCACCAAGAAATACAATGAAGGCAGTAGTAGAAGTGCCTGTGAGACTGTCTCTCATCCAATTCGAGTCTGAAAGAACACCATGTGTGAGAGAGCCCTTGAGATAACGGAGCACATGTTTAAGGGCTGTCCAGTTCGTGGCTACGGAAGACGCCATACGATGAGCTAAGCGGTTGACAGAGAATGCGACATCGGGACGAGTAAGCGCAAGATATTGGAGGCCATCAACAACCGCGACAAACGTTGAGGCAGAAGGATTAGTTGTCATAGGGGTCGTGAGAGGTTTAACACCATCCATCTTGTGCCGCGACAACAAATCATGAATATATTTTTGTTGACACATAAACAGACCTTCACGACAATGCACTACTTCCACACCCAAAAAATTGGAGAGAATTCTCATGTCCTTGACCGCAAACTTGGTTGCAAGATGTGTGATAAGCGAATAAACTAATTTATCACATGAACCGGTGATAATTATGTCGTCCACATACAAAAGCACAAAGATACGAACCGAATCTCGCTAGAGCACATAGAGTGGCATATTGTATTTGGTTTTGAACAAAACCAAACAAGATAAGTGCCGCACTTAGCGTAAGACACCATGCACGGGGAGCCTGTTTAAGGCCATATATATACTTGTGAAGAAGACATACGTGATGAGGATGACTGAGATCAATGAACCCCATGGGCTCTCGCATAAAGACTTTTTTTGAGAGAGCGTCATGAAGAAAAGCATTGCTAACGTCCAGTTGAAGAAGCGTCCAGTTGTGCATGAGAGATAAAGAGAGAATAGTTTGTATCGTGACAGGTTAATCACCGAACTGAAAGTCTCCTTGTAGTCAAGGTCAGGTCGTTGATGAAAGCCTTTGGCTACAAGGCGTACCTTAAAACGATCAATAGAACCATCAGGATGACTCTTAATGCGAAGATCCACTTAGATTCAATAATTCCACGATAAGAGGGAAGTGGAACTAATGACCAAGTGCCATGTGAAGTGAGGGCACAAAATTTTCATCCATGGGCGCACGCCATTTGGGATCCGCAATAGCATGAGAGATGCAAGTAGGTTCAATTGGACCTAGAACCGAATGGTTGGTAACCCCTAAATAAAACTTAGGCTTAAATATATTATTGCGAGAACGCGTGATCATAGAATGAGCACGATCCGAAGGCGGGTCTGCAGGCAGAACGGCTGGGACATAAGTCTCTGGTTGCAATGTTGCCCCAGCATTAGACCCAACATTCGGGACAGAAGGTGCAGAGACAGGTGCCAAAGTTTTTGGTTGTAATGTTGCCCCAACATTGGACCTAACATTGGGAACAGAAGGTGCAGAGACGTGTGCCAAAGTTTCTGGTTCCAGTGTTCCCCCAATATTGAACCTAACATTGGAGACAAAAGGTGTAGAGACAGGCGCAAAAGTTTCTAGTTGCAATGTTGCCCCAACATTGGACCCAACATTAGGAACAGAATGTGGCGCTGAAGTGTCCGGAGGAACAAGAACCTTGCGAGGAGTGGCCAATGGTGAAATGGAGGACAAAACTGGCTAAGGTGTTGATTCACTCACGGAAGGGCCACCAGAAAATCTCGTTTCAACAAAACGAGCATGCTTGGAGTTGTATAGACATCTTGTACCAAGATCAAGACACTTGTAGGTTGCCTGGGATGTGAAAAATCCAACGAACACACAAGCCCGAGAAGGAGGTGATAACTTGCCCGAAATATAAAGACGTAAATAGGGGTAACATAAGCACCTGAAAACTTAGAGATTGGTGATAATTAGAGGCTCGAACAAAGAATGCTTCAAAGGGCAAGTTATTGCGCAAAACTGGAGTAGGGAGCCGATTATATAAATAAACCGCAGTAAGAAAGGCGTAATCTCAATATTGCGGGGGAAGCCTAGTGCGTGTAAGAAACATGCGACCAATTATAACTATTTGACAGTGACGTCGCTCACTTGTGCCATTTTGTTGAGGCGTATGCGAGGTAGTGGTCAGCCAACTAATGCTATGCATAGAAAAATAACATCGTAGAGCCAAAAACTCCCCGTCATTATCCGAGTAAAAATTCTTGATTTAGGTGGCAAATTGTTTTTCAACTAGAGTGCGAAATTGAGCAAACACTGTAAAGACCTCGGATTTTGCAGAAAGCATGTACACCCAACAATACTTAGTAAAATGATCAACAATAATTAAGTAGTAGTGTGCACCAGTAATAGACACACCTGGAGAAGGCCCCCAAACATCACCATAAATAAATTGCAAAGCATGATCCGAAACAAGAGATGATTTATGAAAAATGATTTGTTGGTTTTTGTTCAAAAAACATGAACTACAATGATCAACATCCAAATCACTAGGCGAAAAACAAGGTAAATTGTCTTTATTCAAAATAAATGAACTAATCTTCGACGAATGGTGTCCAAAAAGTTCATGCCAACAAATAATAGTCACGCTTTTCATGCATGTTTAAGTGTATATATACATACTTAAAATAAAGCAAATTGCAAAACTCTTGGTAATATATCCGGGGTCGGTAAAAAATAAGTATGTAAATCCTGAAAATAGATTCTTTTTGATCAGTGCAAAATGGGCTTAGATTCTAATTTCTTTGAATTTTCAACAAAAAACATACGTGTTTGCATATATAATAGAGAAAATTAAAAAAAACAACTTCGAGGTTGAGAGGGTACGTACGAGTGATACGACCATCTCCAGCCATTTTAATATAATAACCAATGTTTTCAGAACCGGACGTCGACCCGGTAACCTCACTGGTTACTGGTTTTACTGGTTCGAATCGGTCGAACCACTGGTCTGACCGATAGAAAATAATATACTATAAAAATCATAAATATATAGAAAATATAACTTGCTACATAATTTTGTTAGTGTCAATTTTAGGAAACGAGAAGTTATAAATTTGTTTCTTCACTCTTAATTGATATGTTTCTGCCTAAAATTCATAATTTAATTCATTTAGTTAATTTGTTATTTAAATAAAGAAAATCAAATTAGAGTATTTGATTAACATATAATAATTAAATGATTAAACTACGCATGTAGTGGTTTAAGTTTAAATAAATATGCATATATTTCATGAATTTTAATTATTGAAGTATTCGGAAGAAAATAATACTAGTCTAAGAACATCTACTATATAGAAGAAGATAACATAACAAAGATGCTTTATACTATAATACTAACAAGTTATAAAAATAATAGCATAATATATTTGTTTTATATGAGAAAAGTATATTCTAGCTATTTATTATATATATTAATAAGTGTAAAGACAGCTAATTCTATTGTAGATCAATTGGTTAAAGCATCTAATGTTTACTTAGAGGTCTAGGGTTCAATTCCACTAACATGAAAAAATTTAATTTTTATAAAGTAATATACAAACCGGTTCAACCATTACGAAATCGGGTCATCGATTTCCAGTTCTTGACCGGTTCTTACCGAGTTTGACCGGTTCGTAAAGTAATCGATTCTAAAACTCAATCGGATCGACCAAGCTACCGGTTACTGGTTAAACCGGTCCGACCGACCGGTCTGGTCTGGTTTTAATAACACTGATAATAACTGAAAAAGCATTTCCTTTTCCTGGTCGTCGTTAATGTAATTTGGAAGGCATCACCAAGAGCATAATAAATAATAAATAAATTATTTTTTCGTTCCAACTTCGAAAATTATGTTATTCAAGTGATATTCAGTTGATATTCTAATTTACTTTTGAGTTTTGAGCTCTTTAGGTAAAATCATTTTGTTTACTCGAACACTCTGCAAATTAATCATAATGGTAAATAATATTAGATAGAGTATATATTTTTATATTAGTTAGAGTATATCCTTTTATGGCTATAATATCCTCTATATTTTTCCATCTCTAAGATAGGATTATTGTTGTATTTAGAATATATTTCCATAATTATCTTTGTACACGTAGTTGTATAAATACTCTCTTTACAATTAATAATAGTTATCACGTTTCTCATATCTCTTATATGGTATCAGCTTAGCCTTACCTCTAACAAGAAATTTTGATCATATGTCAAGCCCACCAAAGGATTTCGGCAACTCCATTTCCGTCATCGCCCCTAGTGGTGCTTCGTCTTCGGACGTTTCTTCGACGCGTCAGTTCTCCATGGCGCCGTCCACTGGAAATGGTATGTTTGGCGGTGACTCCCCTATTTCGATCAACGCCCATCACCATCTGCCGTTTCGTCTCACGAGTCCCAATTTTAATAGTCATGGCGATCTCAAGTTCGCCATCTACTTTTTGGGTACGGTCTATTTGGATTTCTCGATGGGACAACTCCGTGTTCACCTTCCGGCCTCGATCCCGAGTCTATGGATGCACACGTGTGATGGCTTCGTCAGGATTCCCTCATCCTCTCGGCCCTCTTTGGCTCCGTCAACCTAAAGATTTTTACTCTTATCTCCAATTGTGATTCCTCCGCCCATGCTTGGCATGAACTTCAGCGTATTTACGCAAGTCGCTCTCGATCTAGAGTTATGCAGCTCAAAGGTGATCTCAACACGCTCAAGTTGGGCTCCAGATCTGTCTTGAGTATCTTCAAGCCGTCGAATCCAAGACAGATGAGATTGCTATCATTGATGGTGCGATTAAAGATGACGATCTTACTCTCTACATTCTGCAAGGTCTCGGTTCCAACTATCGAGACATTGCTGGATCTATCCGAGCTCGAGAAAATCCGATCCACTTTGCAGAACTCCATGACCTGTTGGTAAGTCATGAGAGTTATTTGCGTTGCCTGGATTATTATTCTGCATCGCCAGTTGCAACTGCAAACATGGCTGCCTCCTCCTTACGTAACTCTCAACAACATTCTCGCGGACGAGGACGCAACAACACTAGATGGTCGAGGGTTCTCCAATAATAATCAGCGTGGCTCTGCTGATTCACGTTCTCACCATATGCGTTCACAGATTGTCTGTCAATTTTGCAACATTTCGGGCTATGGTGCGCGTACTTGTCGCTGTTACAGTCCACCTAGTGCTCATTATGTCGCTTCTCCTTCGTTGGACAAGCCGCCTAACACGAACTGGTTGGTGGATTCCGGCGCATCACATAACCTCACACTTGATCTTGAGAATCTGTCAATTCACTCGGAGTATGATGGTCCTGATCAAGTTGCAATTGCTGGTGGAACATGTTTGCCTATTACCCATACTGGCTCTTCTCGTGTTTTATGTGCTGCCCGCGAGCTTCTTCTTGATAATATCTTACGTGTTCTGAAGTCTCGACGCAATATTTTATCCGTCCATCAGTTTACAAAGGCAAATGGTGTTTATATTGTGTTTCACCCCTCTCACTTTGTGGTTAAGGATCGCAAAACATGAACTAGCTTAATTTTGGGACCTTGCATTGATGGTGTTTATCGGGTTCAGCTTCCTCGCACGTTGTGTCTTCTTGTCAATGTCTTTGTTTGTGAACAATCACTCGAGATTGCTGGCATGATCGATTGGGTCACCCCTCCTCTCAGATTAGTTTTCTAGTTATTCGCAATTTTGGTTTGCCATGTACGTCGAATACTTCGGGCATTGACAGTTGCAACTCTTGTTTACTTAATAAAAGCTAGCAGCTTATTTTTCACAATATTTCACTTGTTTCTGACCGACTATTGCAATTTGTGTGTGGTGATGTGCGGGGTCCTGCCCCTACTACTTCTTTGGATGGTCATAAGTATTATTTGATTCTTGTTGATCATTATACAAAGTATTGTTGGTTGTTTCCTCTAGTTGCGAAGTCCGATATATTCTGTGTTTTTGTGGAGTTTAAATCTCTTGCGGGAAAATAATTTGGTTGCTCCATCCTTAATGTTTACTCTGATAATGATGGGGAATTTGTGACCTTGTGACGCTATTTTGTTACTCATGGCATTAGTTGACTAACTACGGCACCTCACACCCCGTAGCAAAATGAGACGAGTGAACGGCGTCATTGTGTTGTTGCAACTATGGGACGGGCGCTTCTCACTCGTGCCAACTTGCCTCCGACTTATTGGGCCTATGCCTTTGGCGCCGCTGTCTATCTATCAAATTGGCTCCCTACACCTGTCCTCAAGAACAAATTTCTATTTGAAGCTCTTTTTGGCTATACTCCAAATTATCTTCGTCTTTGGACTTTTGGTTGCCTTTGTTATCCTCATCTTCGGGCCTATGTTTCGAACAAACTACTTCCTTCTTCTCGAGCATACCTTTTTGTGGGATATTCAACTTCTCAAGCGGCATATAAGTGCCTTGATCTCAACACGGGGTGTCTATACATCTCTCGACATGTTCGGTTTGTGGAATCAGTTTTCCCGCGTATTTCTCCTTTTCCTATTGTTGCAACTCCTCTGTCGGATACGTCCTTTGGAGTCTCGATTATCCCGATGCCACCTGTCTTGCAATAGACCTTGCCTGCTGCACCATTGGTTCCCTCTGATGTTGCACCTCCGGTTGTTGTTGCAACTCCCTTGCCCGCTGCACAACCAGTCCATGCTGATGTTGCAACTTCTACTGCTGTTGCACCTCTTTCAGCCGGTGAGTCTGTTCCTTCGGAGCAGGCTCCTGTTGTAACTGCACCTGCTTCTCCTCGCCATGACAGAGCTCACTCTATGATTACTCGTTCGTGCAATAATATCTTTAAGCCTAAGCAGATTCATGTTGCAACAAAGCATCCTACTGATTGTCCTGTAGCTCCTACTTGTGCATCCAAGGTGTTATCTGATTCGATTTGGCGTGCCGCCATGGCGGAAGAAATCACAGCCTTAACCAAGCACGACACTTGGACTCTTGTTCCCTCCCCAACGGTGGAAATATTATTGGCTCTAAATGGGTCTTTCGTATCAAGAGGCACTCGAATGGGTCAATCGACAAGTTCAAAGCTCGTCTTGTTGCCAAAGGTTTCAATCAACGTCCGGGTCTTGACTACAAAGAAACCTTCAGTCCAATTATTAAGCTAGTTACAATTCGGACTCTACTCTCACTTGCAACTATGCATGTTTGGACCTTGCGCCAACTAGATGTTAGCAACGCCTTCTTATATGGGGATCTGTCTGAAACGGTTTACATTCGCCAACCTATTGGTTTTGTTGATCCGTTGGCGCTGGACCACGTTTGCCTCATGCGCAAATCTATCTATGGTCTCAAGCAAGCTCCTCTTACTTGGTATCTTGCTCTTAGTACTGCCCTTATTCCTTTGTATTTTCTCAATCCAAACCCGAAACTTCTCTCTTTATTTTCGTTTGGGAGCATATTCGGGTTTATGTGCTTGTGGATGATATTATCATCACTGGTTTGTGTACTTCTTTGATTTCCTCGGTTATTTAACGGCTTAGTGCTTGTTTTGCCATTAAGGATATGGGGGCACTTACGTATTTCTTGGGGATTGAGGTATGTCGTTGTCGTGAGAGTTTATTTCTTTCTCAACACAACTACACACTCGATCTTTTGGTTCTTCACAAGATGGATGGTGCTAAACTACTTGCAACACCAATGACCTTCAATCCCATCTTATTCCTCTTCGCCTGATGTGGATCCTACCACATATCGCCAAATTATTGGAGGTCTTCAATACCTCACTTTAACTCGGCCGAATATTGCCTTCTTGGTTAACCGACTTGTCCAAAGGATGTCTGCCTCGGATTCGGCCAATTGGGCTGCCTTGAAACGTGTCATTCGGTATCTAAAAGGCACGGATTCGCATGGCATACTTTTGTCGTACAAGCTTTTTACCCCTCACCGTGTTCAGTGACGCCAATTGGGCTGGTGATGCAGTTCATGGCACCTCCACTACTGCGTATATTGTATTTCTTGGGTCTAATCCCATATCTTGGTCCTCTCGAAAACAAAAGGCAGTTGCACGTTCTTCCACAGAAGCTGAGTACCGTGCTTTAGCTTCTACCTCTACTGAAGTTCGTTGGTTGCAACACCTTTTTGGTGAACTCGGGCTCCCAGTTACAACTGCTCCGCTCATTCGTTGTGATAACATGAGCGCTATTTGGCTCTCTTTGAATCCAGTTCAGCACTCACGTATGAAGCATATTTATGTATATCTCCATTTTGTTCGTGACCTTGTCTCTAAAGGTTTGATCAAGGTATCTTATGTCAACACCCTTGATCAATTGGTGGATCTCCCCATAAAGCCCCTCGCTCGCTCGCGGTTTCTCCTTCTACGTTCCAAAATCTCCGTCGCCGATGGGACGCCAATTTTGCGGGGGCGTAAGATAGAGTATATCTTTTCATATTAGTTAGAGTATATCTTTTCATAGCTATAATTTTCTCTATATCTTTCCATCTTTAAGATAGGATTATTGTTGTATTTAGAATATCTCTTTCCGTAGTTATCTTTGTACATGTAGTTGTATAAATACTCTCTTTACAATTAATAATAGTATTCATTTTTCTCATATCTCTTACAAATAATGTGTTATTAAAAGAAAAATAAATAAAAAACTAACTCCCGCCTCATTCTTTTTACTCTTCTAATTAATGCCATTACGCTATAATGAGATCATCCTTTTGCCTATGTGTGAGTAAGACTAATCTATGTTGAAATGTGTTCCATTCGGTGTTACTCTTATATTGAGTATCAATTGGTGTTGTTTGTAATTCATTTTTCGCAATAATGATGGATTAGAAAATGCACTAAGATTTTATTATTATTTTTTTTATTTATTTATTCAAGTGATATGTTTCACTGGAAGCTGAGCAAGTGTATATGCATACATACTTCACAAGTATGATTTGTAGTGTAAGACCACTAGGCATTTCATCAAGCCTTATATGGTTCATTCCCACCAGGTTTCTTTGCATTGGCAGTGTACGTACAGTTGAGAAGTATGACGGATCGTACATTCGATCGTTATCTCAAATACTTAGTTCAATATTATATATGAGTTGTTCTTTTTATTTTTGTTGGATTGTTAAATTTTCATTAACTCTAACATACTTAGCAAAGTTTATGAAAGAAACAATGGATGGCAGCAGAAGGCAAAGACATGAAGCTGCATTGCAGAATAAGGCAAATGAAAGTCTGTAACATGGCAGAAGAAATAGAAGTCAAATGGCAGACAATGCAGCATGGATAATGAGCTGGAAAAGTGTAAAATGGAATATCCTGACCTGGCAGAGAATAAAGAGGATCATATGAGTGTCAAGGTCTGCACAACCACACCACTAACTTAGAAGAAGATAAAGAACTCAGCTGAAAGAATCTTGAAGAACAAGTTGACTGTTTTATAGTATTATGTTCATCATTGGTTTTGTATATATATATATATATATATATATATATATATATGATGTAGTTGTGTTGCAATGTAATCTGTATCAGATCATAAATCTTCATTAATACATAGTTCTCCATCTTTCAAATCTTATCAATAGCGTTCTTATCTTTATGTATCAGTTCCAATTTTTCATATGGTATCAGAGCAAATTTCCACTGCATTTCCGCATCAATAAGCTTCTGAAATCTTTTGATTCCATTATCTTTTACCTCTTTCCTTTTTTTATCTTCATTTATTATGTCTGAGGATACATCAGCTCCTATTGTCACAGAACAAACACAAACAAGAGACTCACAAAGAACAAACACTTCTCATCACAATAACATCCACTATGATGATCCATCTGATCCTCTCTATCTGCATCATGGTGAGAATCCTTCTCACTGTCTGGTTAGTCAGAAATTGACAACACAGAACTACCATAAGTGGAGAAGAGCTATGTATGTAGCTTTGTTAACTAAAAACAAGTTAGGATTCATCAATGGTACAATCCCAAAACCACCTATCACAGATCCATCATATGGAAAGTGGATCAGATGCAACTACACTGTCCTTGGATAGATTACATCAGCCCTTTCATCTGACATTTCAGAGTTCACATTATTTGGAGATTCAGCTTTCAAAGTATGGAATGATATCAAGCGCAAATTTGCAAAAACAAGCAATAACAGGATCTACATGCTGGAACAACAACTCATCAACACTAAACAGGAAGGTAAGGCTGTCAGTCTTTATTTTGCTAATCTCAAAGCCATATGGGATGAAATAAACAATTATGATGAACATTTGATTTGTACAAACTCTGAATGTGGAGTGTTAACTGGAATGAGAAAGAAGTTAGAGAACAAGAAAGTAATGCAATTTCTTTTGGGGTTAGATGAGCCTTTTGGATAAGTTAGAAACCAAGTATTACTCAGAGATTCTATGCCTGAGTTGGATGATGTTTTCAACTTAGTTCTTCAAGAGGAGGCAAATTTTGAGCTATCAAATAAATCTTTAAACACTGATATGGCTGCTATGAATGTAAATAGATTTTCACAGGGAAACAAGGGTTATATGAAGCTCCACAGGTTGCTGCCATGCAAAGCTATCCACAGAAACAAGGGTACAAACCATGGAACAAACAAGGAGCAGGAAAGCAGAAACATGTGTGTGCAAAGTGTGGAAAGAATAATCACACAATTGACTCCTGTTTTGAGATCTATGGTTACCCTCCTGGACACAGATATTCAAAGTTCAAACCTAGCACTTCAAACTCCAGAATGCATGTCAATCAGACCACACATACTGCTGATCAAGGAGCAAACAAGAATGCTCACATTTCACAAGAACAATTTCAGCACCTCTGCAACCTATTCCAAACTGGTAATGGTGATGGTATGATCAATCAAATTTCAAAGTCCACTACTTCTCATCTTAATGAAAACTCAGGTAGATATTTCATCTCCAGTTCCATTCTCTTCAATTCTATCCTTTCAAATAAACACAACAAGCTAAAAACTATATGGATATTAGACTCTGGAGCTACTAACCATGTAGTATGTTCACCTCATCTCCTCACTCATAAATATGTTCTGCAAGACAGTCAGGTTCAATTACCAAATGGAACTAATGTCATTGCACCTCATATGGGATCAGTGAAGATAAATGAAAGGATAATTTTGAACAATGTTCTATGTGTTCCTGATTTTCACTTCAATCTGATATCTGTTAGAAAACTGATATTTGACTTAAATAGCTTTCTCACCTTTGAATCTACTATGTGTCTTATTCAGGACCTCAACACCAAGGAGGTGATGGGGATTGCTAAGGAAGAGCAGAACCTGTATTGGATGTCCATGAGCAAAGATTCACAAGTTCCTGCTCTAGTTTCCTCTATGATCAGTCCTTCCATGCTATGGCATCTCAGATTAGGCCATCCTTCTATTGATTTATTGTCTTTGATAGATACTAAGAAATTCAATTTCCCAAGAAATTTGAAAGTGTGGTCTGTGACACATGTCATTTGGCAAAGCAACACAGAACTCCATTTGTCATTAACTCTCATAGATCCAATGCATGTTTTGACATAATTTATGTTGATATGTGGGGACCATACAGTGTGCAATCCCTTAATGGCTCTAATTACTTTCTTATAATTGTTGATGACCACAGTAGGTTTACTTGGGTATATCTAATGCATAACAAAGGACAATCCAGAACTCTTCTCAAAAATTTCATTAAGTTAATCAACAATCAGTTTAACACTTCTCTAAAGACCTTAAGATCTGATCAAGGATTGGAGTTTGACATGCCAGAATATTATGCTCACAAGGGTATCATTCACCAGAAATCTTGTGTCTATACACCTCAACAAAACTCGGTTGTTGAAAGAAAGCATAGACATCTACTTAATGTGGTAAGATCTTTAAGATTGAAAGCTAAATTACCTTACCAGTTCTGGGGACATTGTGTTGTCATTGTTGCATACCTAGTTAACAAAACACCAACACCTTTACTACACAATCTTACTCCCTTTAACTTACTGTACTCAAAACCTCCCAATTACTCTCACTTAAAAGCCTATGGTTGTTTATGTTATGCAACAACACTTCCAAAACCTCACAACAAATTCCATCCTAGAGCCTCTAAATGCATATTCATAGGTTATCCAGGCAATATTAAGGGATACACATTGTATGATCTCCACAAAAAACATGTTTTTACTTCAAGAGATGTTGTATTCTATGAAAACTCTTTCCCTTATAGCAAAGATTCAGAAAATGACTCTATGTTTCCTATTGTTGATAATAATGACAATTTTGACATTGATGAATTTGCAGTATCTACTCCCATTCCTCACATCAACACTGACACCTCTTCATCCCCACAACTAGGACCCTCATCACCTTCACATCACAATTCTTCCCATTCTGTTCCATTCCCAGAAGACAGTACATATCTTCATCCTCATGTTTCACCTCAACATTCTAATGAGGATCTTCCTTCTTCACCTTCTATTGTTGTACCAACTAGTCCTATTCTTAGAAGGTCTGTTAGACCTAAGAGAACTCCTATTCATCTTCAGGACTACCAATACAGGATAGCTCAAGCCATTGCATCTCATCACTCTCTTGGTTCTAAGGTTCAGATGACAGGTACTGATACTCTCACTGATTTCTCTTTTCCTGCCTTATCTTCTGATTATCTATCATATGTTCTATCCACTGCCTCTAATACTGAACCTACCCGTTATGATCATGCCATTACTAATCCTGTTTGGAAAGATGCTATGAACACTGAACTTCAGGCTCTTCAGGACAACAAGACTTGGACCTTGCAACCTCTACCTCCTGGTATTAACCCTATAGGATGCAGATGTGTATATAAAAGGTTACAACCAACAAGAAGGTTTAGACTAGTTTGAGACCTTCTCTCCAGTTGCAAAAATGACCACTATCAGATGCCTTCTTGCTTATGCTGCTTCCAACCAATGGTCATTATCACAGCTGGATGTAAACAATGCTTTTTCTATATGGTGATCTAGAAGAAGAGGCGTACATGACACCACCTCCTGGTCTTGCTACTGAGGGGGAGAACACAGTTTGCAAGCTGCACAAGTCTTTATATGGACTCAAACAAGCATCTCGACAGTGGAATCAAAAATTAACCTCTGTCATTCTTACTCAAGGTTTTGAACAATCTTCACGTGATCATTCTCTCTTCACAAAACATTCAAAGTCAAGCACCACTGTTATTCTGATATATGTTGATGATATAATTGTTGGAGGAAACAATAATCAAGAAATTAGCTCTCTAAAGCTATTCTTGAATCAACAGTTCAAGTTAAAGGACTTAGGACCTTTAAAATACTTCTTGGGAATTGAAGTTGCAAGAAGTAATAAAGGAATATACTTATGCCAAAGACAATATGCTTTGGAGATCATACATGACAATGGACTCATAGGTACCAAACCAGCTGGCTTTCCACAAGAGCAAAATATCAAATTCACACAAGAAGGGGGAGAACACATGAAAGATCCTACAGTTTTTAGAAGATTAATTGGCAGGCTTCTTTATTTAGGAGTAACAAGGCTTGATATATCTTATGCAGTCTAGACCTTGAGTCAGTTTATGAGTAATCCCAAAGAAGAACATATGAAGGGAGCATTGAGAATTGCGAAATATCTCAAGAGGACACCAGCACAAGGACTGCTCTTTCCAAGTAACAACAATGTAAAAATCAAGGCATACTGTGATGCAGATTGGGGGGCTTGTATTGACAGTAGGAAGTCAGTAACTGGCTATTGTGTATTCATTGGAGAAGCTTTGGTGTCATGGAGGTCCAAGAAACAGGCAACAATGTCAAGATTCTCAGCAGAAGCTGAGTACAGAGCCATGGCTTCAACTGTCTGTGAGTTAGTATGGATGAAGAATTTAATGACATACCTTGGAATATGATCACAGAGATCATGTATTTCTTTTCTGTGATAATCAGGCAGCTATTCATATAGCTAACAACCATGTTTATCATGAGAGAACAAAGCACACAGAAATATATTGCCATGTGGTGGGAGAGAAGTTACATCAAGGAATAATCAAATTGATTCATGTCTCAACAGGTACTCAATTGGCAGATATATTCACTAAGGCACTAGGAATGAAGAGATTCCATGAACTGCTAAACAAGATGGGAATATATAACATATATTCTCATCTTGAGGGGGAGTATGAAAGAAACAATGGATGCCAGCAGAAGGCAAATGGAAGTCTGTAACATGGCAGAAGAAATGGAAGGCAAATGGCAGACAATGGCAGCATGGATAATGAGCTGAAAAAGTGTAAAATGGAATATCCTGACCTGGTAGAGAATAAAGAGGATCATATGAGTGTCAAGATCTGCACAACCACACCACTAACTTAGAAGAAGATAAAGAACTCAGCTGAAAGAATCTTGAAGAACAAGTGAACTGTTTTATAGTATTATGTCCATCATTGGTTTTGTATATATATATATGATGTAGTTGTGTTGTAATGTAATCTGTATCAGATCATAAATTTTTATTAATACATAGTTCTCCATCTTTCAAATCTTATCAATGGCGTTCTTATCTTTATGTATCAGTTCCAATTTTTTCATAAAGTTTCGGGTATTAACGTCTAGAGTTTGCCAATGAATTTCAAACACGTAATAACTGTTTGTTATTCTTTGATTTCTGAATATTGATGCTCGGTAATATATGGTTTGAGAGATTATGGATCTGAGAGAAGAAAAGGGGGTCAAATGAGAGAGGGTTCGGGGGTAAGGCATGAAAGGCTGCGAGTTGGGGCAAGAACCATGGAAAGAAGACCAGCCAAGAAGAAGAAGACGAGGTTGCATATATCACGACGGTGTCGCCTGTCACAGAAGGAACATTTTGGGTGCTAGTCGGCATGGAAGAGGTGATAGGTTGATGGTCGGGATGAGTCAGTAAATAAAGAGAACAAAGCATCAAAGGATGATAGAACTTGAACATATAATTGTGTTTCAAGTGTTTTATAATGATAAAAACGTCGATTTTGAGTTATTATTATCGTGGCGTTATGCAAAATACGGCAGCCAGTAGTTGGTATGACCTTCAGTTGCCGCTACTTGCTGTTGTCGGATTTTCGTTAATGTAAATCGTAAATTGATCAATTAGTTCAATTGGATGTTATTAAAGTTTTAGGTACTATGATTTAGGATTTTTGTTTGTTTTGTTTTCAAAGTATGAGTATTGCACATGCTCAAAGAACAATTATATGGTTTACCCCGAAGAATGATGTTGCTCAATTAAATTTTCTGCCTTGCAGTTATCTTACAATGTACTTTAGAACAATGAGAAGTCATAAAACTTATGCATTCTTGCAATGACAGGTTGCACAGCTCACTGCTATACCTATACATGAAAAACATAGCTAGCTCGACGAACGTAACACGACCGTGCCCATGAAGTGTAAGTTTGCTATATAGCACTTATGGATTCTTCAATTGGAAGAACATCTTCTGGCAAGAGAATCCCATCTTTACCATAATGCAGACCTGACGGATTCAATGGTCTGCACTTCTCTCCCATTAGTATTCTCTTCTTGCATAGCTCCAGTTCCCTGTTGCCCTCTTCTTTTGCCTCTCGATGTTGCCTGAGCTTAAGACGACCAATCCTCCCATAACCGCTATTTGCAATGATGCCGTTGCTATCCGTCCCGTTAGCTGCACCACCAATGCCAATTTTAATAGTCTTCCATCTCCTGAAACTGAATCCACTGCTCTTACCAAACATCTTAGACAGACTCGATTTCTTACGGTCTTTGCCATCGACTATAACCACTTTTGTTTCATTTCTTAAAAGAGCTTTCTCGGGAGATATCTCACGCTTTCCAATAATCATAGCTTCCATTTTCTCCATGCATTCCTTTGCTTCATCACTAGTGCACATAGACACTTCTCGTGCATGTCTTCTGCTGCCACAAGCACTGGAGATGATAGAACCAAATGCCTTTGGCAAAATATTTCTTCGTTTTCCGTCTCCCTTTATCGTCTTATTGCATTCTTCGTCGCTTTGACTGCTGCAACTGAGGTTCTCGTTTAGCTTTTCGGTAAGCTTTGGTCTTGTCTTGCATTGGATTGCAGTGCTGGTGGTCAGTTGAGCATCTTTAGTAGTTGTAGTTTGCTGATTTTTGCGAAGAAGAATTCCATGTTTCAGTTTTTTCTTGAGAAAAAATTCCATGTTTGTTGAAGGACTGATTCAATATGTAGCTACTGACTTTGAGAGAATATATGCTTACAAAAGGAGATGATGAGTGTGACTGTTAGTGGGGAGAGTTGGGTAGAATTAGGGGGAAGTGGGTGCTGAAAGATGGCCTATTTTTGGGCTTGTTTGTTGCGAATTTCTTGTTTTCTTTTCCAGGAGAATTTTCATTTCTTTATTTTTTTGGATAAGAATAAGACATTATTTGTCATTATTAATTAGCATTTACGATGTATGCTAGAAGATGGTTAGGTTAGTAATAATTCTTGGTTGAAGGTGGTTAAGATTTTATCCTCCGGGGACAATTCTGGTAATGTTTTTACCACGTCATTTTATATGAGAATTGAGAACAAATCCTTTTCAAAATATATATATATATATATATATATATATATTTATTGAGAACATATCAAACTTAAATGCACTGGACCTGGAGTTAGTTACTTCATGCATCAATAAGCTTTTGTAGTCATATTCACACTATTAAAAAATTTCTTAGACGACTTTTCGCTATACGTATAAGCATTTTAGTTCACTTGTGAGACATCTTAGTCTTGATAATGGCAAATTCGACTTGTAAAGCAAGCCAATCATTAGTCATTATAGCATTTACTCATAGACAATCAACCTTTGTGATACTCGGGAGCGTCGGGGCTGCTGTTAACTGCACAGCAGCCCAGCCCCATTATTTTTTTTCCTTTTATAACTTAAGCCCCAGAAGTTTAGCTATTTTTACAATTAAGACCCCAAATATAATTCTTTTTCTTTTGTAATACTTATTTTGTTAATTAGATATTTTATTTTTTTAGCTCCGTTTATTTTCTTTCTTCTTCTATATAATTCAGTCCCCAAATAAATTAAGTCCACAAATAAATTATTCTTCTTTCCTAACAATTGCTTTATTTTTCTTGAATACACTTTCATAAAATTATCGGTATGCTAAATATTTTCTTAACACATTTGTTACTTTTAAGATAAATGATTGACCCCTCAATTAGCTCCCTTATGCTTCTAATACTTTAAAAATGTAACAAAAATACTTATAGATTAAAACTTTTGAATTTATAATTATTTTTGAAAGCACTCTTATAAACTAAATTCACATCGAAATAGACATTATTGTGAATTTCATTATTTTCTTGCAAGAAGTCTCCGTACCACTATAATGTATGTAAGAAAAAAAATATTATGACATAAAATCCTCATGATAGTAATGAGATCCCCCCTATAGCCATGTTCTATTCGGAGGAATAAAATAAAAATTGTTATGCCATTTTGGGCTTTGCTCTAACCGAGGCATAATAGACCTTTGCACATTAATCTCTTGACGTGATTTTTTCACATCTGAATACGGGTCTTATTATATCAACATGATTTTCTTCATTAAACCCACAAATTAATTTTAAGCTACTACCATAAATACAAAGTTTAGATAATATATTATTTTAATAAGATCAAATAACTAAGTTAGATAAGTTTTTAGAAGATAAAATCTATCTTTTTTAAAAAATAAACTGACTTTAAAAAATAAAATATCTAATTAATAAAATAAGTATTATAAAAGAAGAAGAATTATATTTGGGGTCTTAATTGTAAAAAGAGCTAAACTTCTGGGGCTTAAGTTATAAAAGGAAAAAAAATAATGGGGCTGGGCTGCTGTGCGGTTAACAGCAGCCCCGACGCTCCCGTGATACTCTATGTCATACTTGATTTATCAAAAATTAAAACTTTACAAGAATTACGAATGAGATGGAACCATAAAGAGTATCTTTTCCTATATAACCTTAGAAACTTCAGTAGGTGATTAGTATAATTATAAAATTATTATAATTATACAATTACTTAGCGCGTAGTAAGAGGTATCAACCTAAAGTTTAAATCAAGATGGAACTGACCGAATGGTGCCGAGGGCTTGTTGACACCCGCCAATAAATCATTTGAATACCAGAAAAGAGTTACACAGAACTAGTCAATATAGCAAGTTAAATTATATTAATCCTTCGAAAGAATCGATGCTTTACTTCCCACAGATGTTACATTTGCATTAGGAAAATAATTTAAGATATCTAAAATTTTAGATATTTTAAGAAAAGAGAGGCAATGAAGAGTATCTTTTCCTATAATAAAAAACTTAGCCATGAATAGTACATTTTTCCTATAATTTAGAAGCTTCACTAGGTGATTAGTATAATAACTGGTCTACCATATTCTAGTATTGACAGTGGCAAGCTCACAAGTTGTTAATGCGTTCGGTAGGGATTCTGCGTTTGAAAATGTTTTAACTTTTAAGTAACAGAAGACTTGACTTCTCTGAAACACGGTTACATACCGATAAGGCAACAAGTTTTGATTTGTTGTTGCACACTTGCAACAAGGTGTGCCGATTGCATGCTAACAAGGTTGCAAGATTACATGTTTGAGTTTTGACCAGGTTTTTGAGACGCGCCAACCTCATCTTGGGTCCATAGAACCCTTTATATATACCCCCTCTTAGAAGGGGAAAAAGTATTCATTATTCATTTCAACTTTATATCTCTAAATTAGAAATTTATCTCTAGAATTTATTGTCTAAATTCTAATTGTCATAAGCATCAGAGCACCTACGTCGGGTGACCCTGAATTAGGCCGAGATTATTTCGTCCCATCATCATTTGGACAATTCTTAGCCTGACATGTACGAATAACCCTATGATGATAATTCGTATCACATATCATATACAAATATGCCACATCCGCATTAGAAAACTTTTTGGATATTCTAAATTAACACTGCACTTAATCATTTAATTTGGTGATATTTCGTCTGGGTTACAATACACTGAAATTACTGTAAAATTGAGCCTTAGATAAACCAAACTATTCTAGCCAATTACATGAAATAATTATTTGCAATTGCATCATTTTGTATAACTTGAGATTTATTTTAAAGATATTTAAACAAAAGCTCATTTATATATGTACCCGTAATTATTATATAGTACCCGAACTGTACCCGTTAACCCAAATTCTTAAACCCTCTAAATTCAAAAACCCTGCTCCTTCCTCTTTTATTTATTTTGCTGTAACAATAATAATAATAATAATAATAATTTTGCGACAGACAGACAAATGAGTTCACTACTACGCCGTAAACTCTTCAATCTTCTCGCCGGAGTTTCTCCTACCTCATCGTGCCTCGGTAAGCCGCTGAACCTGTGCATTTCCCTGCATATTTTCTTCATACACTTGATTTTGTTCCATTGAGGAATTTTAGCGAACAGTTGGTGTGTGTGGATGAAATACTTAACTACTAGTACTATTGTACAATCCTTTGTGGGTTATTTCTCTTTAGTAGATTGGATGAATTTCAATGGGTTTCAGTTCGAAATGGTGGTCCTTTTTTTAATTATTATATTTACTTTTAAGTGAAAAAAGTTTTTAGGTTTGTCTCATGAAATTCTTTGTTTTAAGCGAGGACAAGCTCGAAGGTATATTTCTCGAGTGGGTTATTTGACTCGGGCAATGGCGGTGATAATGAAGAGAAAGGAGGTCGTGCGCTGGAAATTGATGACGACGATTTCCTTCCTGAGAGACCAGAGTTACAACTCCAGGGTGTTGATCCCAGGAAAGGCTGGAATTTTCGTGGTGTCCACAGGGTATGATTGATCACTTATGCTAAGTTGTCATTTTTCTCACGCGTTAGTAAAATTGCAATTATGTTGCATGAAGGGTGACTAGTTTAGTCAGTATTTTCAGAGAGTTTATATCACTTAGACCTTTCTTGTTCTTTAATAAATGAAGGACCACGTAACCTGTTCGACATTATATTTTGGTATGATGAGAAGGAGCTCTATTTCGAAAGTGCAAAAAATGTAATTGTGTCAGCTGCAGTGCTCCTGTCAAGTTGATTTGTCTTCTTAACTTAGTTCCTGCTGACTTCATTCTTTCTGGTGTTCATCATATTTGTCCTTCACGAGAACAGTCTATTTATTTGACAGGCTATTGTATGTGGGAAAGTTGGGCAAGCCCCAGTCCAGAAGATCTTGAGAAATGGTAAAACAGTAACCACATTTACCGTGGGAACTGGGGGCATGTTCGATCAAAGGCTTGCAGGTGCCACTGACTTGTCAAAACCAGCTCAATGGCATCGTATTGCAGTGCATAACCCCATGCTTGGGGCTTATGCTGTTCAACAACTTGTGAAAAAGTAGGCTGAATTTCATCAATTCAATTAAGATTTGGCTTTTGAAGTTTCATTAATACATGCAGTTCATTTCCAGCTCTTCAGTTTATGTTGAGGGCGACATTGAAACAAGAGTCTACAATGACAGTATAAATGGAGAAATCAAAAGCATACCAGAAATTTGTGTGCGCCGTGATGGTATGCCTGTAAACACTTGTATTTGCGTACTCTCCTATTATTCATGTACCTTCTGTCATGTTACCTTTGCCACTCATTTTAGACTCACTTCAATTCTTGCTCTGAAGCATGGTGGGTTGCTTTTAACATCCCATTTTCGGAGCTCCTAATGACCCAATTTATTTTATGAATGTTCATATTTCATTATGTGCTCCTGCATTTCCAAGTACATCAATTACATTTCATTGTTGGGTTTCATTCATAGTCTCCATCAAGTCTTATTTTGTGTGAAAACTGCAGCCCGTAATCCCATATACAGAAATCTTGTGTTCTCATCATCGCATTGGTTGTATGCAAAATTGCTTCTTCTTGATGTAATTCCTGAGTAAAAGCCGACAATCAGAAGCATGTTTGTTATTCGATGAATCCTTCGATTACTCTGCAGTCCTACAACAAAGCATATATTACCAGAGAAAGGTTGCTGGCATATATAAGCATAAATCAAGAACGACTTGAGTTTCTTAGCTTGTTTCTTATTCCATTTTAAAATATTCTGAAGTAGATGCAAGTGGGATGCGAACTTTGAGGTTGACCTGAATGTTGATTTAAAACATGCTTTAGCAAGTGAACGAGGACAAAAATCTATGATTGTGAAATTGTAACAAATGGATTAACTAGAAACTTCACTATGATGGTAACTGTAGCTTTATCTTACCAGAGAAAGGTTATTATATATATATATATATATATATATATATATATATATATATTTGTATATTTTTCCCTACAATCAAATGGTTAAGCATTTTGAAGAGCTCATAAGTAGAATGCTCTCTGAATTGGTATCTTATTTGACTTCTGTACATCAATGGGCTTTCTGGATTTCTTTAATACATTGAATATTACTGCTTTCGTATGCAAGTCAATACTTGGAACAAAGAAATGTTAACTGTTAGACTCTAACAAGGAAAAAGATCATTGTGGAGTCTTAGGGTTATAAACGAGTTGAGTTGAGTTAGGCAACTTGTTCACGCTTGGTTATTTTCTTATTGAGCTTGATATTGTAACTGAACTTTAATTGATTTTTAATCAACCAGGCTTGGATCAGCTCTTATCAAGCTGAATATATGTCAAACTCGGGTAGCTTGATATTTATGTTATAATATTTTCAGTAGTCGATTAAACTTGTATACTATGTATCAAGCGTATAAGTTAACGTATAGTAAGCCACTCTGGAACGAACTTTTTCAATTTCCAATTTGAGCTGAAGCTTGTGTAGTATGGTTTGATATATGTGCTTGCAGCAAGGAAGTATTCAGCGTGGGCAGTTTTCAGAAATATAATTGGTGCTCTAAGAAAACTTTCAATGTGCAGAATCAAAGTAATGTTTCAACAGCATGAACAGATACCTCTTGACACCACATTACAAATGGCATCATCCGCGTAAAATTCTCAAAATTATACTTTTCAGCTCATTTATCCCAGTTCAATCGTTAAAATCGACGCTTTTACCAGAAGTGGGTTCCTCCTTGTACTGAACCAACCTGATCAGCTGAAACCTAAAACAATAACTAGAACTTTTTAATGCTTCATCAATACAAGATATCTGGAGCATTTGTAATCCTTGGGTTTATGCTTCTTGTTGACTGTTAGTTGCATATCGACGGGTTTCTTTTGACTTATTAATGCTGTTAATCTTCCTTTTTTGTTATTAGAAAAAATAAATGAGGTTGAAAAGTAGATCATGTTATTAGAAAGAATAAATAAGGTTGAATAAATGAGGCCCCGATGAGATTCTTATTCATTTAAATAATATTTTGATATATACAAGACTTAAAAACATGATGAGTAAAACATTTACTTGTTGATGAACCTTTGCATTTAGTACGATCACATTCCTTGTTTCAAATTGGTTATTAAATGTTTTTCTCCTTATTTTAGAGCCTCCTTGTGGTTTAAAATGTGAACGTAATCTTGCAGGGAGAATTCGCCTTGTAAAATCAGGGGAAAGTATAAGCAATTTTTCCATTGATGAGCTGCGTAAGTTTCCTCATTTGATTACTCATTACTAATTGAATTTTCCAAGCCCGTGCGTTACCTCATCTCAGTGTATCTCGAGGATGAAGAAAAACCAGTTCTTGAAGTCATGGGGTTCAAATGTTTCCCTCTCAACATGTATATAAGTCTAATTGTATTTATTCTATTGCAGGGGAAGGATTGCTATAATGGAACTCCAGAGAGGAACTGCTCACACTACTTCGTCCATTTTAAGTACTTGAAGTCTTATTTGCTATCGGATTAAGGAAATGTCTAGGTTCTTTCTATAATGTAATTTGGCATTTGGCAAAATCCTGTACATGTAAATTTAACTTTTCATGGTTTTATTATCAGTCTTTGTGTTTCTTGTTCTAAACACGCATGAGGGGTGAGAATATCGTAGTTGGCAGAATGGACTGTATTTTTTAGCAACTTCAAGTAATAAACTCTATTTGATGCGTAATCCAGCTTTACGCTAAGTTCCTTGCAGTTCAAACCTAACAGACATCATACTTGAGGAAAAAGAGGGCTATGCATAGTTCTGATGCGTGGTGTGTGATTTATCGATTCAAATTCTGAGAAGTGAGATTTAACTCTCTTGTCGAGAACTGTAATGTAATGCACCCGATTACTGCATTCAACTTTAAGATTTTTAACAAATTCTTACTTGAAATGATCAGTTACCTTTTTCCCCTGAAGTTATAGTACACTCGATTGACTGGCACCTAAAGTTGATAAAAAGGCATGAACCGGTTTGAACGTGTACTATTTATCTCTTCTTACATCAAACACCAACTTGTGAAGAAACTTACGAATACTGCTTGTATGCATGGAAGATACATTAATGGGAGTAGTGTCCTAAACTATTTTATCAGTCTGATTTAAGCGAGACTCATAGTCTGTATCTTGGTAATCATGTCGGGGGTGCCAAACTCTCACACTTATCTTTCAGTGATCCCATGAAGCTTTCTAGCTTCTTTTGGTTCATCCTATGCTAATACATGTTCTTTGTCTCATCAGTTTAAGATCTTCTTTTTTTGTATACTAAGGTTTCTTTAACCACGGATAATTGGTTTGAACCAGACCAAGAAGTATAATGTCAGAACAACATTTGTCTAAGAGTGCTACTACACCTTTCTATATTAATCTTCCATCATTTAACATCTTATTTGTAATTTCTTGCAACACCAATTTTTTCGACAAATTCGACGCGATCCATATATTGTGTGATTTCTTTCAGAAATCAAAACCATTTTTCACTAAGGTGGAAATCAAAAAATTATTTGTGCAGGATCTTATTTAATACGTTTGTCATACAAACGTGCGGTTGCGCTTTGGCCATATTGCATCTTGCTTTTTAAAAAAAAAATCATCTTGTCATGTCGGTGATTGTACGTATCGTATCATATCTTGTCTTTGTTCATTGTAGATTTAAACACCTCTCATAGACTCAACCCAAGCAATGATATTTCATCACGAATCTTTCTAGGGAAAATTGGATGTCATTCAAAGCGCCTATTAGTCAATTAACTTAATGAATCTCACAATAAATAATTAAATGGTAAACTGATACTGAAATAAAAATTACTGAAGTAAAACAACATTTGCAATCATTATTATTTCTTTACACACTCGACATTCGCAACAAGCAAACCCTAATATCTTCAACCAAATTGGTGAGATCTTGTGATGACCTCAAGAGCTTCCCTATCCAGGCTCGACTCTTCTCATGGACTATCAAGCTGTTAATGTCATCAACACCTTCAGCTAGTATCTCACTTACTCAGTTCAAGCAATATTGTTTAAACACTTAACAAAAAAAGAAAAACACAAAAAGTTAGACACCTAGCAAATGAAAATATTTTTGCTTCTTGCTTAATTCAAGTATATTAGCATTTCATTTTCAAGTCAAATGTGTGAAATACAAACATGAACTTTGACAAAAGCACACGCTAAAGTATATGTCCTTATTATTTCTTACATACATTCTGTAGTGGAATCTAATCGATCCAAACGCAAAATTCAACCTAATTCAATTCGCTATTGAATTGAAACATATTTGATAGGGGTGTTTTAGGAATGACCCAATACCAATATTGGGCCAACCCAACTAGAAAAGCTCACTGATACAAAGCATCGAAAAGCAGGAATTCGATACTAGATATGCATCGAACGACACAAATTCGATACTGAGTGCATCGAATCATACCAGTTCGATGCACTTTCCCCAACTAGCAAAGGGGCCCACGGATGGGGCATTCATTACGAAGTCAAACCTACTCAAGATCAAATCCTTTGTGTTCGATACATCACTCGATCGAACCTTCGGCATTCGATATACGAAGACCCTGTATTCGATACTTACACTTACATCGAAGCACGTCAATCCGACACACAACAATTACTTACGCACTTACATTAAAGGACCGTGGTTCGATATGCCCTGCATCGAAGGACCCATATTCGATATAGAACCACTTCGGCTCACTCAGTATCGAATGACTCGAATTCAATACTACCTAGATCGAACTCATCCAATTCGATACACCGTTTGGACCTTGTAATTTACTTGTTTTATCTAGTAAGCCTGTAATTAAGTGTTTCGGGCCAAGCTAGTCTGATTATTAATTGATTAGAATTATTTTGGCTATTAATAAGCTCTTTTTATGTTTTACGGAGTTCTGTTACCCGGACGAAATAAGACCAAAATAAAATCGACGAACGGGTAAGAATGTAAAGTATAACAGGAAGAGTAAATCAAACACGAAGACCAACACGTATTTACTTGGCTCGGCGTTCTCACATCAATGTGATGAAGCATAATCCAAGGAAGAAATCGAGATCTAATTTTTATTAAAGTACAATGGCATGACAGAAACGCGTTACGGATTGTGGCTACGTGACAGAGTATATATAGTGCCTATCAAACTCTCGTGCTGAACACGTGACTTGAACACATGAGTGTACCACGTGAATACGTGAGTAACTGACTGCTCTACCTAACTCTCGTCGCCTCCTGTTGCAGCAACTATGTAAACCTAACTGTCGCGACAATGATTCAATCAGGTAGAGTTATGAAAATATCCATGAGTTGGCGTCAATAATTCCCGCACATTCTAATACTCACACTATTCTATTAAATGACAAATTAACACTCAAACACATAAATAAGGAATATTGAATTGCAACATCACTTGTACTACATACATTCATTTTCATCAAAGTGATGTGTTACCGGAGAAATAAGGGAAAAAATAAGTGTAGGTCAAAAATGTATAAAAGCTTGTAAAGTATATGTTTGTAGTAGCTATCATCGGTTACTTTCTGTGGTTTTTGTGGTCGAGGCGTAATCTATGCATCTGATTTCTGGCTGAGAATTGGTGGAACGTCGCTTGCAATTGCACCCCTGCTAATTCATACAGTATATAAATTGAGACAATATATAAATTGAGATGAAGTTGAAAGAACAAGGGGAAGGAGTATAAAAAAACGAAGGTGATGGAAGAGAACCCACATTAGTTGGACTTGGGTGATGATAGGATACGAAGATATATAAACGAAATAAACAAAATTTTATTGAATAAATCCAATCTCAAAAAGAGAAAGGAACCAAAAGAACACACTCGATCTCCATAAGAGAAATGAACCAATCCAATATGAACTAATGACAAATCTTCTGCCCATAAAATAAGACTGACCAACTCTATATATAGACTAACCCAATATATTTCCTATTCTAAGTAGAACTCTTATACGATAGATACTAACTATTTAATTAGAATACTAATACTAATCTAATTCTATAAAGAATATGACCCTTTATCACTTAAGTCTTTTCTTGTAAGTCTTGATAGGATATTTGAAGACTTCTCGTTGGTGATAAACGGCAAGTAGAAAGTCTGTAACAGGTGATAAGCCAGACTCATCATGCAAGAGTGAAGTGAAGGAGATCATGGGAATGATTTTCTTATGTAGTTCTGCGACAAAGAATGATTGTTATCCTTATTCGGTGTTAGGGCTCCCATAGAGCAAGAAAGATGTGGTGGGAAAAATCATCATGGGATGCCATTATTTCTGTGATATAAATCTAAAATGGATGTGTGGAATCTATGAAGCTGTGGAAATGCAAAAAGAAAGACGGAAATGGAGACAGAGTTCAAGGTTAAAATATATCACATGATTTGGGAAGCATATTACAGAAGTGTTGCCTTTTATAGGAGAAAGCTCTTAGTCCTTGATTTAAATGGTTTACTTGCAGACCTAGTATCGTCACCAAAAGAAGGGTATAAAGCCATCATGTTTATGTCAATGCGATAAGGTGAAAGTTAAATGTTGCTTCATCCCTTGCAATGAATCATTATTATATGCCTAAATGAAAAAAGTATATGTTTGTAGATTTCAAAAAACAACAAGGCTTTATATATACTAGTGCACCACCTCCTAGATCAGCTTGATCCAACAATTTTTTTTTTTATTTTCTTTGATGAGTTTGATCCAACAATGACCTTCAGTTGTTCTACAAAGTTCCAACTGATTTAAGGATACCTTATTTAGGTTGATCTAGGGCACTCAACACCGACGTACGAAGTTTTAGGAAAATATTGACATGCTAGATCCTCAAAGATGAAGAATTATGGAATTGCTCCAAAGAGTCCTAGCTCCTAGCGGTGGCAGCCCCATCGAGCAACCAAATACCTAAAAATTCTAAATCTAAGTCAATTTTCAAGCCTTGAACAACCATATAAGTAAAAAATCTAAATCTACGTCAATTTGATTTTTCTTAATTCAACGTTAATATTGTTTAGTCTACCCCTACATGCACCACATGATTTGAATTTAAGCATTTTTAAATTTGAATTTGAATTTAGAATTAAAGAAATCATCAATAGTTTTTAACAATCATTTTAGTATGTTTTAACATAAGAAATGAAATTCTGTCGCAACTCATGAGTTTGTATATGCATGTGACGTCATCCTATTTCAAGTATGTGTCTACGTGGTTGTGTTTGGACATTATAGTTGAAAACCTAAGCAATGAATTGTCATCATGGGCTAAGGTTCCATATCGACCAAAGTCCCTATTTATCAATTAGCAAATTGTATCACACAATAAATAATTATATGTGAGATTAACAACCAAATACATGAATAAGGAATACTTAAGTACAAAAAATTTGCCATCATTATTCCTTACTTACACATTCCAAATTTGCTTGTTAGTGATCGGATCTCATACCCATGCAAAGAACTCATATTTGCAAAACCCTAAAACAAACTTCATTCATGGCGACAACCAGACTCCTCCTCCGGCTCCAAACATGCTCCCTCCGTCGCTATTTTTCATCTACTTCTTCTACAACAGAAGATCAAGAAACTGCTTCACAATTTCTAATTATAGGACATAAAACTGATGATGGAATTTGTGATGTCAAATTGTTCAAACCGTCATCCGTGATTAGGCTAGGCCTTGCAGATCATAATAGATCGCGGATCAGGGGAAATCATCTTGCTCCTCTGTCTCCAAGAGGATGGCCAGAAACTCCTCCATTGTTGTTTGGAACGGCGGAATGGAAAGTGAGGTAGCCAATGGACTTTGTAGATGATTTCAGGGAATCGCAGTTGCTATATAGAAAAAGGAATCAGCTCCATCAAACCCCAACTCCACCTCAAGTGGAACATGGAGTTGAGGAGACAAATGCTCTGAAAGCTTTGGATGTTGGAACATCCGCTCAGCTTGATGTCAACCATTCACCACGAAAAGGAGAAACTACAGAGGTGATGAGCCAAAAAGTAGACGTCAATGCATATCTATTTCAAAGTGAAAGGGATGCACCTGGAGTTGGTACTTTGCCAACCCTAATAAGTAAAATGCTTCGAAAAGTGGCACGACATATTCACCATCTGGATTCCATGGCAGCTTCCAGTTGGGAGAGAAACGAGGCAAATAAGATTAACAAATTGGTGGTGAATCGAGAAATTGAACTTTGCCCTCACTCATGAAAAAATTTATCTCTCCGTACGCTCGTCATACATTGTTCTGAATGTGAGTTGGATTGTGAATATCGTAGTGCGGGTCAGGAAACTGGACTATGCGATTGGCAATTTGATGACATCTAAGTTTGAGGTACTGTAGTACTTTGACCTTTCGAAAATTGATAACTCAATGGCTTATAATTTTGAGCTAGCTAAGAAATTGGACATTGCTAGAGAAGATGATTGTGAACAACAAATTATGGCGGATAACTTAAAACGAGTGAAGGAATTGGGTGATGTGACTAGGAAAATGAAGGCGGACTTGGAGTCTTTAAGGAATTTGGGCTTTCGAGCGATAATATTAATCTGAATATGAAGGCTGAAGCATAGCTAGCCTGGAAATTGGGCATGGCCTTAGTGGATACTACTAAGGATGTTGAAGTGTTGGAAGATAAGATGGAACTAGTCAAGAAATTGGAGAGCGAATGACATATTGATGGTGAATAAAATGGCGTTGCTAGGGTACATTGTCCTTGAAGAAGGTCAAGCGGTGAAGAATTTTGAGCTAGTCAAGAGATTGCGTAGTGTTATCGCAATCCTTGATGTGGTTGACACAACGATGCGGCGCCAGTTGCAGGGTGTCAAGAAATTGAAGTACTGGACTGCCAAGTTGGTAGAAAGTAGCTGGAAGAGACTCATGAAGCTCGAGAGAGAAATAAAGGCTTTATTATAACAATATAAGGTATTATACAAGAGCGTAAGGATGTAGTACCCAACAACCTGAATGAAAATATCAAAACAAGGCTACAGGGTCTAAACAGTTGACCCGAGTAGCAAAGCAAGCCATACAAAAATGGCATAACATTAAACTATTTAATAGAAATCAACATAACATCTTACGGACATAATCAAGATAAACCATGACGTATAAGGTCCCCCACGGCTTCGAGGGTTACGGCTTTCAATCGTTTTTTGAGATTTTTTCTTGGTTGCCTTCGTAAGTTGAACCTCCTTAGCCGGAGATTTAGAGGGTGGAGGCGGGTTCTTACATATCACGAGTGAAGGATATTATCTTTCCTCATCTCCATAATTAATTTTCGTGTCCTTGCGGAGACTTGGAAAAACAATCTGATGCTTTCTTGAGTACTCTGAATCCGAGTTAGGGCCCCCGATCATCAGTGGAGTCCTGGATCATCTCATCGTCCGTTGTGGCATCTTTGCCAATATTTCTTTTACATTCTGAATCGGAACGTTCACCCCGGGAATCAATCACGTCCTTAAAAGTATCATATATTGAAGCACTAGAGTTCAAATCTTTTCCCGAGGTACCCGACTCAACAATAAGCAAATTATCCACAATAGCAATAATATCATCACACTCAACCAATTATTTAGATAAAGTACCCAATTCTTCAATAACCAAGTTATCTCTAACGACATTCAAATCATCAAAATCACTAGAAGACAAAACCGCCTTACCTTTATCCATTAAGCTCGCACCCTTAGGCAAAACAATATCCACATTAATAACCTATGCACAATCAACTTGTGTATCCAATTCTTCATTAAAAGAGCATGGAATGAATTATCATTACCTCGTGACACGACTTTAACCGGAGAGGAAGGCTTTGCTCCTTTGGGCCCCTCTTTTTCGATAGGCGTTGTATCAAAGGCACTAGCATAAGAACAATCAATCGGCTTAGTAAAGCCACTTCGCGATGAGGCCGCATCTTCCTTGCTACGAAACGCTACCCAAACTTTGATTGATCCTTTAGGATCTTCTTTTTGCATACGCACTTTTGCATCTTGTTTAGATTTTTTCTCGGATTTCTCAATACCACATTCTTCAATAACAAGGCCCAACCATTGACATTTTTGAAAAAAAATAGGAAAGTTTCATAAATAACTTCTGTTTGTCGTCAGTTACTTTATCTCCAACTTGTACACTCCATTCAATTTCCTTTCGTTTTGGCTCCAAAAAATTCACTTCAACACAGATACGAGGATAATCAGATGAGACAGAGTGATAGCACCCTCATCTAACCTCAGTGGTCTACCAAAATAATGACCAAAAGACATAAAAGTGTTGCGCTCACAATATCTCAAGTTTAGATTCGGTAAACCAATTCAAATCGACGCAATTGGCAGTTCTGAATCTGGTGTAAAAGGAGTCCATTTGAAAACCTTTGCCGAGGCACCTTGAAAATCTAATGAGGTTTTCATCCATAACCTCGTGTAATCCTCTTCTTTTTCAAGTTTAAGCATAACGTGACGAAAGCCAATAAGGCCGATAGTATACGTGCCTTTTAGAGCAGATCTTTGTATTATGCGATGCATAAGCATATAATTCGGTTGCCTTTGCGGAAATTGACGTGGATGAAGAAGTGATGAAGCTACTCATGGAGTTAACCTTAGCCCTTGAAAAATTGAATCGAATAGTATTTATGAGGGATCACTTGGAGCTATCGGACTTCTCGAGCACTATAAACTAGCTGCACATGGGCTATGTTTTGATCTTAAAATTCTCGCTCTGTCCTGATGTCTATGTCTATTTATGCAGAGTACTATATTTATCTATTTGTTCGTAATATTAGTGGGGCGTTTTTTATGTGATTCTATTTTATGTGTTTGTAATTGTGGGATTTTTTTTTTCTTCTTAAAAAATGGTCTTTTATCGTGGATATCATCATACCCATGCATTTCCGTTTCAAGTCAAACATTAGTGAAGCGTCAAGTACAAATAACAACAAAAATACTGTTCTCAAAAATATCTACCCATTTCACTTCTTACACACATCTTATACTCATACTACCACATTAAAGAATATATATCAACAGTTACTAGGTTACTACTACATCAAGCAGTGAGTGCTGGAAGTTTTTTCCCTTCCATGGCATCTTTCTTTCGGCGACAATTTGCGCAGAGTAAAGGACATTCCCATGGCTTGGATGCAGGTGAGAAAAATGGGCCCGAGTTAACAGATAAACCCTCACTAGGTGGCTGATCTACTTGGCAAATGGCACATCTAAACAGCCCAGAGTTTTTGTCCAAGGGGAAGTCCTTACCCAACCTGCATAAAGTTGAGTGTGAGTTAAAAAGGCCAAGAATTCATATTACAACAAAGGATTTTATAACAGCTGCACAGTTAATAAAGAACATAGATTGGATAACACAGATTAGATAAAACAGGCATCAAACAACATAAGAAGCAAAGGCGGTTTACAAACACGAAGCATAAAAAATCAATTAAAGTTCAGCGAAATCTCTGCCTTCCCCTTATCACATTAGCAATTGCATAAATTTTCATGAAAACCTCGGATGTAAGAACGGTTTAGATTTAAAATCTTGAACCACAACTATGCAATATCACCACTATGAAATGCCCACCTTGGACAATATTATGAACCTTAAGCTTTTGGATATTCTTCTCTTGAAATAAATAATTAGAAATTGGGGTTTGATTTATTTTAATCACCTAAAGTAACTCACTCTTGCCCTTAAAGTATGAATCAGGAAACTGATGGTTGGCTGTGGGAAGTGAACCCATATCATTCAGATTTATCTTTCAGCCTACATCCATTTACACAATGATACAGACGTAGGTTTTTTAGGCAGACCTACATCACTATTTCTTCAGTGGCATCTCCTTCACTGACTTGTGCGCTCTGTAACAAATATTCCTTCAATGAGACAGGTAACAGCTTACCATTTCATTTGTTTCCTTCATCTTTATGTTGAAAAGATTAAACTGCTAATTGCAAATACACACTTAAGTTAGATATCTTCATGTATAAAGAGAATATATAAATTTTCGTAATTCAACTTTTTTCCGAAACTAAAGAAAAACTTGCATGTGGATGAGAATCTTAACAGAGTTAAGGTATAAACAGCAGTGGATTTGAATCCTGCGAACCACCGAGTTAAACCGGAAACTAAGGATACTGCTCGGCAATTCTCTAATTTGTTGAATATTAAGTCCACCAGCTTCCCAATATGGATATAGATGCTACCATGTTCGGCAACGCCAGAAATTGGAATAATATTCAACAAGTTTGGTTAATTAAAATAACTTATTCAAAAATCGAGCAAATATTTCAATTTGAAACACCAATATATGATAACATCTACAACTACCCAATGCAACGGAGATATTAACAAACTTTGAATAGCAGAGTGTGCAAATGTACCATATGTTTCTCGAAATATCATGTCCACCTTAATCATTGACTTATAATGGAACGGCACCTAAAAGATGATAGGACTGATGGTTGCAGTTAGGCATGTGTTTATTAATTAGAGAATGGGTATAAGACGATAAAAAGATATGATAGTATTGCACCTGATATGAGAAATAGTATCTAAAAGAAGCTCGCCCTAGTTGTCCTTTAAATGAAAAGAAAAGTACAACATCACATGGTATCCCTACAGTATTAAATAATAAACATTTTCCAAATAATACGGAAAGATATATTGCAAAAATACCAGGAATTATGTTATAGAGTTGCAGAAGGGGAAAGACAAATAAAGCAATAAGGAAGGTGACAAATTGAATTATTTGGTCTGGAATTCCAAACCCATCTATAATGGAAGTTGGAAAGCCGAAAAAGATAATGGTTTTACATTTACTGCTGCCAAAAGAAAAGCTAGACTTCCCCATTCTCTGCAAGTCTCAAGTGAGCACTAAAACAAAAGGAGTTGCATAAAAAGACAGCAAAAGGTACCTCTCAGCAAGCATTGCAGAACCCTCCTCAAACAACTCCTCCACAGCTCCAACAGCAGATAGCTTATTAGTTCCTTGGGCAGAACTTTGTGATCGTTTCCGAAAAATAAGTGAACTGAACATGTTCTGCTTCTTGTTAGGTGTAGGTGGCTGAATAGGATGGTCATAAGGAATAATATCAACAACCAAGCAGGTCGTATCATCTTTCAAACCTCGTGATCTAAGAGCCTCCTGGTAAACACGCGAAGAAAACCATACAGTCTCAAGATCAGAACATGTGGAACACCATTAGCAAATCCAAATTATTATATAAGAAGCACCTTGACAACCATCTTTGCAGCGAGTTCTGCAGGTAAACCCCGGCATGACCGAGCAGCAGCATCAGATGACAAAGCATCCCATATACCATCAGAGGCAATTATAAGTCGTCCCCCAGCATTTGAGAGCTAGAATCCATAGACAATTTCAACAATATTAAATATTTAATCCGATACACAACCATTCAATCATTAGTTGCTCTAACAGGTGAAAAACCTTGACTTGCTTCACATGAGGAACCGGGACTATAAACTCCCCTACATCAGTATCACCAATTGATCGTGAAAGACACAATCCGCCTGGCCAGCAACGTAGTGGACCCACCTACATCGCAGAATAAGTAAATGTATCCTGGATCATGAAAACCAATAGCTCATCATGTTTATAGGGGAAAGTAAAATGGGAGAGGGAAGAGAATCATGTATACTACCTCACTGCCTCCATAAACATTGAGCCTTCCTACTTCACCACCGCTTGCAGTTACACGTTCCCGTTCTTCAATGTTCTCTTCTAGCCGATGGTCAACTGTCAAGAGAGAAACAACCCCACCTTGCGTGTCCAATATGCACCTGGAATCTCCAACAGACGCAACAGTCACCGTCCAACCATCAATAACAACAAGTGTTACTGTTGTCCCAGAGGTCTCACCTGTCAAACACAGCAAAACCAGAATAAGAAGGAAGAAAGAAAGGTCCATAAATGGAGATTTAACTTAAATAGTATACATGCCTTGCAGCTGGAACTGTATGTCTGTCTTCACAAATCCTGCTACTAGAGCCCTCGGAAGCGCTTGAAGCCACTCGTCCCTACCAATATCCTCAGGAATAGCACTCAGCACGTTGTTAAGTAGGTTCTCTTTGGCAAATATAGCGGCTGATATCCCATTATGACCGTCAAAAATCTACCATAAAACAACGTAGATTCACTGAATATTGCACACTAAATAATTAAAAATCACAAAATTCAGATAAACTGCAAAAAATACCGCAAAAGTTGAGAACGAGGTAGACGGATCACCCGGAACCCTTTCGCAGTCGGGTTTGATCAAAAAGTAATCCTCTCCTTTTTTAGCCAGAGCAGCCTGTCCATACTTGAGAGTCGGGTTTTCAACATTCTCGATTCTCAACTCACGACCAATCAACGTACCGAGCGGAACAGGTTGTAGCTGTTGTTGTGGTTGTGGTTGTTTAACATGCTTCATTTTCGACACCTCTGTTCGGCTCATTTCAATACCATTACCAGCATTTCTCCAGATTTCAGTTTCGAGTCCTGATTAGTCAGTCCCCTAAATTAGTATCAAATTCTACTCATCATAAACCCTAGCTTTTTTAGTGTTCTTCAAATATAACTAATTTCACACACAATGCAGCACCATATCAAATCAAATATGTATGTAACATGAAACCAGTTAACTACTAATAACTAACTTTACTCATAATTTGAGAATGCACTGAAATTAGGTCAAAGTGAAAGCAATACAGAAATTAGTGCAGGAGCTTACAGATTGAATGATTGATGGAGCTCACTGCTCAGCTCAGTGTTGGAAGGAAAACCCTAGAGAGAGAAAGCTCAGCTCGGCCTCGGGGTTTTTACTTCTTTTATTTTCCTTTATGATTAATTTTATGGTGACTTTATTTTTAATTCAACCAAACGAGGCAAAAGACAAAAGGAGACATGAATTACTATTTTTTTGCTTTAAATAGATTTTGGATAAATTATTTTTGAAAAAGGACAACATTTTGTTCTTTCTGAAAAGTGCGTTTCTTTTTCTACAAAAGGATGTATCTAATCTAACAAGTATAAATTTTATTAGTTTCGTGCTTGGAATCAAATATATTAAACGTCTATCCATGTATTTCAGCTTTTTCAAGAATTATTCTTCTTAAATTAATTATGGAGATTGGAGAATCATTTTTTTTAATAAATAATTATGGAGTATCATACTATCATGGAGGTTTAGGTTGTTATAAGATTTTTTCAGGAACAATTAGTGCAAATCTTGGCAATTCGGAAATTTCCCCAACATTAGTTGGGATAACTTATATAGATTAATATTGGTTTCATTATACAAATAATAATAAGAATAAGATTCCTTTGGCATATGAAAAGTTGATCCGTGTCTCTTATCGACAAAAAAATACAGTAGACACGTATATAAATAAATCATTAACAATACGACATGCAGAAGACAAAATGTAGTGTTTTATTTATTAAAAATCGCTCGGCTATAAAATTATTCATGAGTTTGGAGTGATATGTGGTACATAATTTCACACTAAGGATTCATCACTTTTTAATCTCAATCTACAAGATACCTTAATCAGTTATTGTAATGCAAAACCACTTTAGATTCGACAAAGATAGTGATTTTGACAATTACTTTAACAAATAAGTTAAATTATCTTTCACTAATTGCCAAATGCCGGATAAGCATATTATTATTGGTGATTAATATTCTCAGCAAAGCTAATCAAACTACGACCCGTAATTATCTAAATTATACCGAAAACCTTAAAGCGCAACCGTATTCGCTGTGTTTCGTTAGTTAGGTGTGGGGCTCTTGCTCCTATACCTAACAATTGCAGATGCTGTACTTTTATTGTTAATTTATGTCCTAATTTTAGGGGTAAAAAGTATCCTTCAACTTAGCTATTATCTGTTTTGCAACAGATTCTTTCGGAAAATTATATGCGTTTTATCTCCTAATATAAATGTACTTTTAGTCTTTCAAAAAAGAAATGCGAGTAATTCAAATGGCCATTGCAAATAATAATCGCGTAAAAGTGCTGAAATATTAACTATTAAACAAATGTCTTTTACCCTAGTGTCCACATATATTTTATGGATAATTCCATCAAACCCCTCAAACTATGTCACATTTATCCAAACGAGGTCTGAACTTTTATTTAAACTTTAATAGTCTGTGCGATTTGGTTTTGTACGTTTTTTCGGGGGTAAAATTATCCATTCACTTAAAATAATAAATCCAAAAAAGAAAAAGAAAAAAAAGGAATTTTCTTTTTTTTTTGTCCCGTCTTTTTCTTTTGGATTTATAAAATAATAAATCGAAAAAAGCAAAAATTTAATTATTTTGTTGGAATTATTATTTTTATTGTCCGGTCTTTTTTTTAAAAATTTATAAAATAATAAATTAAAAAAAGAAAAAGAAAAGGAAAAAAATTATTATTTTGTTGGAATTAAAAAAAAGGGTTTTATGGAATTATCCCTCATTAATTACCAAAATAATAAAAAAATCCTTTTTTTGATTCATTATTTTATAAACCCAAAAAAAAAGACGGGACAATAAAATAATAATTGCAACAAAATAATAAAAAAATTGCTTTTTTTGATTTATTATTTTATAAATTCAAAAGAAAAAGACGGGACAATAGAAATAATAAATCCAAAATAAGAAAAAATTTCCTTTTTTAGTTTATTATTTTATAAATCCAAAAAAACAGACGGGACAATAAAATAACAATTTCAACAAAATAATAAACAACTTTTTTCGATTTATTGTTTTATAAATCTAAAAGAAAAAGACGAGACAATAAAAATAATAAATTTTTTCCTTAAATTTTCTTTTTTTTGGATTTATTATTTTAGGTGACGGGATAATTTTACCTCCAAAAAAATGCATACAACCAAATTGCACAGACTGTTAAAGTTTAGGGGCACTGGTGCAAAAATAAAAGTGCTGATCTCGTTTGGATAAATGTGCCATAGTTTGAGGCGTTTGATGGACATATTCCGTATCAAGAAATTTATTAGTTCTTTTCCTGGACAGTAGCACTGTTTTCTTTAAGAAACCGTTTCTTGCACTTTCTCTCACAACTGTAGGGTAATATTTTCCACAATACACTCCAGTGGGAGGGGCAAAATGCTCGTTTTGGTAATGGCGTATATTTAAGAAGAAAAGTGTTCTTTAAGATAGGGATTAGGATTAAATGTGAATATTCTTGTTTAATTGAAGACAGCAAAAAGTCTTATAGTCTCTATAGTTTTATTAACTTATTCACTAAGGCAAATTAAACAAAAGCTTTTTAGTTGTAATAATTATTCATGCTCCATTATTTTGACAGCAACAACTAAAGTTAAGGCATGATAAAAGAATATTTTGAAATTGAATAAATATCTTGATGCTAGTATTTTTTACTCAAACAAGCAATAAATATGACATGAAACTAGAAGGAAACTCTTTAATATGTTTTATTACCGTTGTCTAGAAAAACAGTTACTCACGCATGCAATTCTTTACGATGGTAACAAAGTAAGTATATTTAAGTTCGAGTATTTTATTACATACCAAAAAGAAGTATATATCCGTTTGAATCAAATATATACATTCGTCCAGGCAGCAAGAAGGATGCAACATATCCAAAAAACATGAAAGTCTCCCATGGACGATTATCTTTCGTCATCTCATTTTTGCCCCCTGTTTCTTAAAGAGAAAGAATTACAAAAAAAAAAAAAAAAGAGAGGTAAAAGCTGAAGAGAACTCAAGCAACATGAAATCAACACACAAAACAAGCCGCAAATGGGACATTGAAAAACCTTTGATCACCATTTGAATAAAGTGTAAAAGAACCAAAGAAACTGTTAAAAAAAGCTGGCAAATGAGAAATATTGCCATTCCCTTTCGTATACACCTTCTGAATCACTGAAAAAATCTAACTATATATCATTCACAGCCAAATCAAGAACTCAGAAACAGCCATATCCCAATGCAAAAAGCAACTCCACTCATTACATTCACTTCCCACTGCCTGGTTTTCTCCTACCTTCAGCGGAAAATTGTTGTCGCCCGTTTTTCAGCCCAGGTGAATGAATCCCACTTGAAACTCTCCTCATTGGAGATGGAGGAATTTGGCTCCTGATCATGAAGACAATTCAAACGCAATATGGGATCATCAACGCATTTACGCTAATTATATCTTTCTTATGTAGATATGTCCAGGAGAATATATATAAATCTCCATATGCAATCAGAGTCGGGCCAAAAAAGGAATTTCACAGATTTCAAGCACGAGACAAATGAAGCAAAAAATAGCTATAGGATCTCAAGGAAATGAATGCATGGAAAAAGCATGGATATTACCTTGTGTCAGGGCTACTTTTCTGCTTTGGACTTGGTCTTCTGCCTTTAAATCCTAGTCCATTGGGCATGCTGTTGGATCTTGTAACACCTAGTTGGCATTGGTAATCGAGTTCAGATGAATCACTTGTTGCAGCTTCAAGTTCGTCAGAGTCATCAGTGGCTGGCGCTTCATATTGGGAGGTCCTAGCAGTACCGTTATCTAGGCTGTGTCGTCTACTGTTCTTCAAAGATTGATCAGGGTATACTTTAGAAGTATCGGGAGTACACTTTTGATAGAACATCTCAGGTAACCGCCTATTACTCTCATCCTCCCATTTTTCTAAGTGACTGTCGCCTCTCAAACCTTCCTGCTTGTTTACCATTATCTTATCGATCCATTCACCGGAGGCGCATTTTTCTTCTTCCAACGACCCATTACTACTAACTGGTGGCCAAGGAGGAGAATTCATCAAATCTTGAATATCCAAGCTATGCCTTCTTGACGTTGATGAAGAGATACTCAGTCCCTGAATGCAAACACACAATAAGGTCAAAAAATTAGTTAAACTTTCATATATAACAAATGGTTTAAGGCTTGCTGCTTGGAAATGCATTCAGGTATTTACAATTGTTACAAGAGATACAGAAAGAACATCTAATTTGCTAGGCCTGGATAGATTTCCATACCTCTTGTTTATTAATATCTCCAATACTTTGAAAAGATGAACATGATGGAGAAGATCCTAATGAATTAACTCTCAGTCTCTCTGCACTGGTAGATCGAGAATGCTGCATACGACCATTTTCTCCCCCCTCTTTCCGGGCTAAAGCTGTTTTAAGGCTAGCAATCTGTGCATGATTAGCTAATCGTCATCAACAGGAAAAAATAAGAACAAAACAATGGCAAGGATGGCCCATCTTTTACTTTGGAGTTTAGGAAGAAGGATGCAATGAAATGAGACAAAAAAGGATGGCAAGTTAATTTACGTATTGTTTATAGAAGTCTGAAGAAAAATAGAGAAGAGTAGCATCAGGTATACTTATAAATGCAGAGAGGGCGTACAAACCTGTTCTTTTAAATCTTTGACTTCAGAACTCTCTTTATTAGCTTTAGCAGCACCAAGCTCAACAGTTGAGACACGCTCAGCAAATTTAAGAGTACTAATCGTTTCTCCTAGAGCATCAGCCTCCGGACTGATGTGAACAAACATTAGTGTCTTTGCTTGCCCTCCTATGAATTAACAACGAGCATCTTAATCACTGTGATATGTGGGAAATCATATTAGGACATGAAATTTCATCGCATCTTACCGAGTGCATCTTGAAGCAACTGTGTGAGTTTACTATTTCTGTAGGGAACATGTGAATTCTTTTGGGCAAGAGAAGCAATTACATCTCCTAAAGCAGAAAGAGAGCGATTAATATGTTGAGCTTCCTTCAACCTGTCACCAACTGCCTCTGATTTATCCACTCTTTCACTTCCCGCCAAGTCAACCAGATGCATGCATCCACGAAGGATGGTGCCAGATGTCAGATCCTTTCCATGAACGTGAACTGTGAGGCAACTGCAATTGTAATAATTTATATTCAGTATAAACATTAAATAAGTTGCTTTGTAACAAGCTAATTGTGACTATTTTGAAATGGCTCGTACAGGGTAAAAAACAATATGGAATTAGAAGACTTATCACCTGTGAGAACGACTACTTCTATGATTCATAGCGGTGGATCCAATGGTGCGGTTTTTGTGTCCAAGGTTCATCAAATTTATGACATCTGATGTTGAAGTCACAGGTACAAGATTTGCATTCGGTACATTAACACCATTCTGGGAATTATTACGAATTTCCAATGTGCTTCGCAGTTAAAGGAAACGAAAAAATACTAGGCTTGGACAAACAATATAACAAAGATAAAGCAGTTCTTCAAAAGGATATTTTTTATTGATGCCATCTGTAACCAGAAGATCTCTGACTTGCTCGTTGTAGATTTCAATCATCTGAACAGAGACTTCATAAAATATCGTATCTTTCCTCTGTTCTGAGATGAGAAATAAGTCACTTAGTGCCCTGTAGTTCACACCCAAGTTCTCTTTTGATAGATCTCCTGGTCCTGTCTGTGGTTAGAATGTTAGACATTACGCGTGAAGTTACCGAGAATGCATTTTTCTTAATAAAATTGGAAAGTAAAAAGAGTTAATGAACTACTGTACGATCTTTACGAGATCTACAGGTTACAATTTTAGGTATCCTTAGTCATAGATCAAAAAATTGCTTACCATTGTATGAGTTTTCCCAGATCCAGTTTGACCATAAGCAAATATACAAACATTATAACCATCAAGAACAGATCGAATCAATGGCTGTGTGTCTGCAAAGACTTCTTCTGCACGCATGAATATACAAAGAGGGGAAAACTGGTGATTTAAGTGAGCTTTGGGGTATTTACAAAAAGAAAAACTCGATTAAGGACTTTAAGGACCTTGGTTTGCAGATGGACCAAAAGCTTTGTTAAAAGTGAACAACTTCCTGGCTTCTTTTCCACTTTTGGAAGGAGTAAGAATTGTAACACTCCTCTCATCCACACTTCCCACAGTGCTCAAACGATTTTGCTGCCCAGGCAAAAAAGGGCGTACTCGGCAATACACCCTAATATTTCCTGGAAATTATAAACATTGAAACTATATTGTTACCAGCTTCCTGCATATGTCACTCATTCATTAAAGTAAAAATCAAGACTATTAGAGTTTACCTTTGAGGTCTTGAACTTGATTGTATAATTTCCGATTCTCATCAAGAACCTTTCGATATTCAGAAGCTGCATGAGCCAGACCTTGGAGGTGTTTGCCTAGCAGAAAATAGAGTTCAAGTTCTTAAGTCCTTTTCCTTCTCCATTAGTTGCAACAGTTTGAACTAATCCATACCTAAATTGTTAACTTCTTCTTGATGCTTTATTTGCAATATTTGCATATCTTCTCTTGCAGAATGAAGGGTGTTCTTCAATTCCTATAATGTAATGAACTTCATGCATTTATCAATCTGAATTGGAGATGAGAATATTGTTTTGATAGTTGATTCAAAGTAGAGGATGACCTGTATACTTCTATGCTGGTGCTCGACCAAGTGTTGGTGTTTTGGTTCGCCACCACAAGAATCATTCTCTCTCAAAACTTCATCTTCTGTGATACTTGATGTCTTGCATAATACACAGAAAACAATCAGTCTTCTACTTTGGAATATTTTAAGGCAATTTCAAAATGAAACACAGAAAGCACCTAAGTTAGTGTAATCTCACCTCCATCATCTCTCCAGTAGTTTGTACACCGAGAGGCTTGTCAGAATCAGGAAGATCATTACCTCTAAAACTTTGAATCTGTAGAAACAAGACAAATAGTTTTGGAATCTATGAATTGGTTCTTTTCAAGATAAAAAAGAAGATAATTGAAATTATATAACTCTACTTATCCCGGTATCTCACTGAGACACTGACCTGCCCATTGTGGATTGCCAACCGATGCTCAAATTCCTCCATAACTTTACTCAGCATACTTTCCACAATCTGCAACATATGATCGTGATGTTTTTCAGGATAGAAAATACATCACAAACTCTTATGATACTGAGACTTGGGTACATGAATGATGCCTATCTTTATTTGTTAGTAATACAACTGGTCACTCATCAACTTGAAACCTATGAAGAACAAAACTGTGGAAACAAGCAAAACATCACTCACCACAGGAATATCTTCTCGTTTCTTATCAGATAGAAGTTCCCCAACAAGCACGTGCAAAGAATTAGAGACACCCTGCCATTCATTTCAAGTGAGAAATCCCCGTACTGTAAAATACAATTGCGCAATTGCAATTACAGTTAGTATCTAAATCGATAATAAAGCTTACACACCGCTTCATTAAGGTCTGCCCCAGGCTCCGCACTCAAGTTCTGCTCAATTAAAGAGGTATCAATTGACTTGTCACCAGTTGATGAGTTTCTTGATAGTGAATTCATGAAAAGATCAGAATTCTTTCTGACAAACTGCTTTCCTCCAGAAGGAGGCTTTGAGGTTCCACCAAACTTCCAGACTCCATTTCCACCTCCTTGCTTCCAGTCGCAATAAGATTTCAGCGCCAATATGCAGTTCACGATTCTGGAAGATTTCCCTCCCTAAAATGTTTCAATTCAAGTACATTTTATGATTCCATACCAAGATTGAAATGTAAGTCTAATGAAATGGAACCTCAAACACACACACACACACAGACACACCTGTTCTAAATCAGAGGCTTCGAAAGTTGGAATCCCGAGTTGTTCCATAGCATCAAGAAAGTTCCTAACGTTTTCAAAGTATTGGTATGCAGATAAAGCGGCGCCATCAGGAATAACAACACTATTATCGGCAGGCGCTTCAACTACTTTGGGCACAGCACCGGCCTGAACCTTGTTTAATACATTGCAGAGTACGATCCCACTCCGTAATCCAAGTCTAAATTCATCTTCAGAAGGCTGAGCCGCTAAATCTTTCCCTCCAACAACTCCTACCATCTTTCTTAACCACCCTGCTGCTTCGTATCTTCTCAATGCTGCATTGCATATCATCATCAACAACAACAACAACAACAATTCCCTCATTCATTACAACAACAACACATTTTACGCAACAACGAAAACAGGCAGGCAATTCACAACAAAATACCGAAAACACGAAATTAACAACGATCAAGAACGATCAAACATAAGTGCACATACATAAGCATAATAATCTCAAACACATAAAAAAGAATTCATCCATAATCACAATGACGAATTCTGAAGCCCTAATTAGTATAGCAAATCGATGGGATGAATTTACGTACAAGCTTCCTCTGCTTTTCTTGAGGCCAAATCAATGTCGTTTAATCTCTTGCCATGCTGTTGAAGCACGTCTTCCACAACTGAAGCCACATTGAATTGCAACACCCCCTCTGCCATTTTCAACCGCTTCTAAAATTTCAATAACAAAAACAAATATCTCGATGAATGTATTTCAACAAGAATCCAAATGCATGCTTCTTCTTTATAATCTACAAACAAAAAAAAATAACTGTATTTATTTGCAGAGGGGATGATGAATAATGGGAAGAGAGAAATATGCAGGGGAAGTTATAAGAAGAAGAAGAATATTGAGAGAGGGAAAAACAAAATGAAATTATTAACCGAAAAGGTGATAAATATGAAAAATGAAAAAAAAAATGTTAGATTTTGATTTTTTTTGACAAATTTGTGATAGTTCCAAGTTTTTCTGTTAACTTTTGATTTTATTTTAATTTTTTTTTCTCTCAGCTCAACTCTTCCCTCCATTTCAGGGTTTTTTTTGATTTATTTATTTATTGGTTTGCTCTTTCAACTGCCCGAATCTCTTTCCGAACCGAAAGGCCTGGCCTGCCTTCTTCATGGTTCTTATTATTTTCGCCCATTTTGTAAAAAATATTAAATTTTACTTTTTTGTTATTAATTAACTACATTTTCTGAAATTGAATGTGTCTTTATCTCATCTATTGTGTAAAAATGAGCAAATTATATGGTGATACTGCAAAATGTCTAGTAATTAAAAGTCTTACTACTTGATATATATATATATATATATGATCAAAAAGTGTGGTAAATACTAAATCAACGGGAGACTCGAAAGTCAAAGGCCCTCACGCTTGTTTTTGGCACAAAAATTACTAAATCTAACATCTTATTTTCTTTTATCTAACCAAAATATTCCACAACTTTAAATTTTCGGACCAAGTAAACAAAATAATTAAACCAAGCAGTAGAAGGTGTAGAGTTATCACAATACGTTACTTAATTACTTAATCGTTAACGGTTTGGAATTGATTTGAACCGTTCGGCAGACTGCATAATTGATTCAATTCTTTTACTTAATACTTAAATACCTCGCAACATGCAAGTATCATTAGGAGACTATTAGTTATTTTTGGCAAAGACAAACATTAAAAAATATGTTTGTTGGTATTATTTTAATAGAACCCCTTTTTAACAATGCTTCAAGAGACTAACCGAGAATAATATGATCATTTATTATTAGCATTCCGTGATGATTAGGCCGGCTCCTTTAATTGTTACTCATGATTAATTCTTGCTTAGCCACATGTAAGGTGAGCAATAGTTAATGGTTGTCAAAAAAAGCAGTCATTTTATTTTTGTCAAAATGATTTTCAAATACTTGTTACGTAAGGGATGAACTTGAAATTTGCAATTTAACATAGTGAAAATAAGGTTCACGAAAAGTGAAAAAGACAAGAAAACCAAAATCGATCTTATTATATATATGAGTCGTGAGGAGAGTCCAAATTTACACAAAATAAATGTCTCAGAATTTGATACTAAAGATCAAACAGAAATATGAAATGATTAGCTTTGTAAAAAATTAGGAAGGTGGTCATTTTCAATCATCAAGATAGTTGTTGGGAATAGTTACCAACTAATTAGTAAAATCGAAGTCCATTTCATGAACAACCCAAAGTATTACTGTTCAACCCCCAAGCTATATCCTTGATTCAAAGATAAGAAACTTTTAAGCTGTGCAATTTCTCTTTCTCTTTTTAATTTTGCTGTGGCAAAGCAAAAGTGTTTATTAAATTTGGAAATACAAAAAGTTCGAATATATACGTGAACATACTCCAGATAATCATTAACAGACTCAGATTTATATCTTCCAAAATAGATGGATCATTAATTGGGTGAAATTAATCTACACGCAGGTTGAAAAATAAATACATGCCAATTCTTTGGATTAAAAAAGTTTTTAAAGTTAGTGATTTAATTTTCTTATTTTCTTAATCTTTTTTAATGGCAAAGCACGTACAGACGTGAGGTATTTGCAGTTAAAGACTAAATAGTGTATGCCTCTGGCACGATCACTATAACAGGTACACGTATATTATACATGGGTGTAGTTACGTACAAGATAAATGTTGAAAATTTAGAATATAATAATCAAAAGTGTTGCATATTTTGTGCCATCAAATTGTAAGTTCTTACTGGGCGATCATTGGTACGTCTTGTAGTTTTGATTCGAAAAATATAATGAAGATGGTAATATATATTATTACAAAATGACGTCGTCTGACAATTTGTAATGTGTGATTTATCTAGGAATATAAAATGTTACTACACAACCTTCGGTATAGAGCCAGCCCGAAAATAATAATATTTAAATAATGCCATTATATTGTTAATTATAGAAAGTACGCGATCAACAAAAACAAATACATATACATCCATTTGTTTCCAATATTAAAGGGTTTATAGTAGTATGAAACACCATTTATAAATTATTTGATGGCTAGGACTTTATGCTTACGTGACCTCAACCATTTAGCCATTAACACAAGCGGACCATTAATATAATACTTTCACAGATAAAAATCTATAAGAAGACGATCGATTTCTTTATTATTGATGAAAACTTTGGTAAACAAATTATTGAAAGCAAACCACAATACTTTATTATATATGTGCTTCTAACTGCAAAAGCAAAAGTGTCTATGTAAAGGGAAACTTGCCCATCTGTCTATGAGAAGAAATATTAGACCATAAACATTTATTTCCCAGCCAGCCCTAAAACTTTGCGTGGGGGTGGTGTGAGAAAAGAAGGTAGACCCTGCATAAACATCCTCATCTTGTCTCCTCAACTATGTATTCCACTCAATCCTTAAAACATGATGGGAATGGTGAGACATTCAATGGACAAACTAATTTGGCGCACATGATATTATCATTTCTGTACTTAACTAGCAATTTAGATTTGTTAGTAGATAAACATAATAGTACTAATAAGATATGATTTTGCTATCAACAATTAAATTGATATTTTTTGCACCTACAACTTAATATTGTGTCATAATGTGAAAGAATGTGTTGTTATTAATGATGGACAAGATTTATTGTGATAGCAAATCTTAAGTATAGATATCTTTTAGATTATCTGAATATTTTTAACTTTGACTGAAAATATTTGAATATTTTAACTTTGACGACGAAGGAGAGAGTACATTATCGAGAACAAGATGGCAGTGTTATATTTGTTTTTCTTTAGAGAAACTTCAAGCCACTTGCATAAAAGGAAATCAGCCATCCACCGTTCGAATAAGAAAACCTTTGGGGTCAGTGTGGTGCCTCCTTGTAAAGACATGTGTACAAGACATGTGCAGGGTGTGGAGGAAGTCTTAGACATGAGACTCTCTTGTACATAGATGAGATCGTCAAAGAGGCATATGCATGATGACGGCCTAATTCTATATGAGACGAGGGAGAATTCTAAAGATAAGATACCCTTTGTTCGAGATAGAGAGAGGAGGGTCTCTGTCTGATGATGGCCTACTGGGTGTGGAGACAAAAAGAGGTCTTATAAAGAAGACCACCTAGTCGAGACCAAAAGAGATGAGTGTTAGCCTAATGAGGGGCATGTTGTGTGTTTAAAAGAGGGGGGCCTTTACAAATAAAGACCCCATGTAGTTGAGACATGAGCATATACGTGATAAAAAGGTTTGCTAGATGTGGAAATATTTTATGCATCCGTTGCATAGCTTATGTGGTGCAATCAACAATTTAGATTAAATACAAATTTAACTTTTCCCAGAATATAGGAAATAACTAACTCCCATAACCTCATCCTCGCCGTGTATTAGTAGTGGTTGCACCACGTCAGTAATACAATAGTTGCATGAAATAGTTTCTCCTTTACGTGAAGCGTGATTGAATTCTCCCCTTTAAAGTGATTCAACTATTCATAGTTTGTGGTAGTTTATTGAGAGTGACAAGTGTAGAGGTAGCGGCTATCACATGTCTTGCAAGTGAGAAGGGTTAGTGACAAGTGTAAGGATAGTAGTTGTCATGTGACATGCAATGAGAGGTTACAAGTGTAAGGGTCACCGTGACAGGTGTTAGGATAGTAGTTTAAATTTAACCACATTTATTGTTCATAATAAGTCTCATAATAGGTTTAACCTATGCATTATTAGGAGATCCCTCATGATTGTAGTTTGTAGTAGGAGTTTACAGTGGTGGAGACATGAGAGAAATGAGGGCGTGCCTCTATGCTTTTGTGGCCCTTATGTCTCTGGGACCTCCAAGTAAGATGTAATCTTAGAAAAGAAGGGCTCAAAATTGTGCGTACCACTTAAAGAGAGTCGTAGTGGTAAAATAATTGGGTAATTCCATACGAGTCTTAACGCTCGTAAGACGATTACAGACCGTCACACTTAATGATCAATCGTTCAGTTATCTGCTCTTCTACATTATTATTGATTTTGTTTTGATGTTATAACTTCATGGTTATGGTGGCAAATATTTTCTCATATTTATCATCTTATAACTCATTGTCATTGGCAATGGCTACTTGCATTAACTCTTGTTTAATGAGTTCTAGCTCTTTATAAATAAATCAAAGACAAATCTCTAGACTCTACTTCTTAGTTATATCGTTGCCAAGTATGAGTTGAAGACCCCTTGGATAATTTTAAATCTGGCCAAAGAAAAGTTAAAGATCATGTTGTATAAGTAATTGAGCTTGACAAAATATGAGTTGAAGACCCTCCATGTACACATTATAAATATTGACAAAATATGGGTAATGGTCCCTAGTTTGGTATAGATTCGTGTATTAGAGACAAAGTGTAAACGTACAAGCATAATCGAGAACCTATTACAAACTAATGTCAATCTATAACTTATACAAGCTTATAGACTAACTTTGTTCGAAACACCAATCGACGAGGCCTAGGTACACAATTCCATCATGTCGAGAATCTAAGACGTCGAATCTTGGTTATGTCGGGCAGGTAGTATATCGGGCAAAATAGCATGTCAGATTGCACTGTAAAATGCCGGGCAGAGGGTACGTATAGCTTAGGATATATCAAATATAGTCTCCATGTCGGATGGGTGAGTATATCGAGAGTGTATGTATGCGGGGTATTGTGATATATGTCGGGAAAATGATACTCGATATCGATATCGAGGTGTGAACAATGCTGAGTCATTAATTAATTTTCCTTGGAATACGGAGCGGGGAGAGGGGAGGGGGTATATATAGATCTTGGGACGCGGGGGACCAATCCCGCAATTTCTAAGCTGAGTTGTACTATATCGAATGTAGACATTTGATATCGAGGGACATATCGAATGTGGACAGTTGATATATTATGACCATGCCCGATAATCGATATATACATGTTTATCGAGATCTTCGAGCTTGGCCCAACTATTCGTTGGGCCGACTTATCGGGCTACTACAAAGGTCCATATCATGTAGTTCCCTAGTTTAGGGGTTATCATTGTAGATGATAACTTGTAAACTATAGTGTTGGTACCTCATGTCCACTAGTTTATATTCGGGACTCGAAGCGAGATGCAGATTTTCATATTTGAAATTTTTGTGTTAAAGTGTTCCTCAATATGAAAGTCGTCTACAGCCGAGTCCGGGATGTAAACTATCCCTGAGACCATGTCATATGCATCCCTTGATTTTTCATTTAAATGAAGAATAAGGCCAATGATATCGAGAGTAGTTTATATTGAATTTATGTTGATATTAAACGTTTAAGATATATCGAGGTTCTTAAATATCGGGTATACTATGTATTGAATTTTGAGAGATATCGAGTTTTTTACTCTATATCGTGGGTCAGGATTCGGTATAGGTGCAATACCGTGGTTCCTGTTCAAAGTACGGACATCGGATATGTCAGTTTCGACATCGGAGCTCGACGTCGAGCGCACTGAATGCCTCAGTGGCCCACATGGCCCATTAATTGTCAATATATATAAGATGGTCCCCTCGCCCAGTCTCGTCATTATTCTAAGTGGGGAAACTTTGTACTTTTTGCTGGTGGATATCGAATTCGGAATTATATCGAATTTCATAGGTATGTCGGGTTTTTGTTTTCAACATATTGTGTTGTTCGATATGAATAATGCTTGATGTAGTAGAAATTTCCGATATGTATCCCCGATATGTCTGTGTTTTTTATATGCAATAGTCCATTTGACATATATAATTTTTTGCATTTTAGGCGATAATGGTTCGCGTCAAGAATCCTCCTTGGCGCAAGGAAGTGGTAACTCCCCGAGCTTACGTGGCTAAGAAACGCGCGAGTAAAGAAGCTCGGATGAGCACGCCCATGAAAAAAGTAGTTAAAGGGGAAAATGTATTCCCCACTGAGGAGAATGATGAGGTTCGCGACAGCGGGGTTGCATCTTCGTAGAAAATAAAAGGCAAGTCAACAAAAACATGATTGTTGAAAATAATGCTCATCGCCATGCACGCCTAGATTCCGAATCAGAGGCCCGTCTAGTGGCACGATTGCTGCGTATACCGTCCTGGTTGAAACTGCTACCACTGAATGTGCCGCCCAACTATTAATATCTTAACATACTCCAGAGAGTTGTGGGAGGGGCGAGTGGCCATGAGGCCACTGGCGCCAGCTCAAGTGTTATCAGAAATACTACCGTAGGTGATGAAATCAAAGGTGGCAAATGTGCCAAAAATGCTGCACAGATGACACTAGGGAGCATGAGCCGATTATCCAAAATTAGGATAATACCTCAGCAGGCAAAGGCGGGTCATCGGCTGGACCTAACGAAGATGCTGGGGAACCTCTCTCAGATGATGTGCTTGAGAATGCGTTCGATAGTGTTGGTGCAAAGCGTAAGAGGCAAGCTGGTCGCCGATATGGGAAAAGAGCTCGGGCGAGAAGGCCAGATTACAACTTCCTGAGGCAACCTAACCCAAACAACCTGAACATGAGAACTAACGGGCTTGTGTTAATGGAAAATGATGCAATTGCATGCATGAATGACATCTATCCCTCCGTTGATCCAGAAGTGTTAATACGCGACATCGAGGTATTAGGTGTGCTACGTATGTGTGTGATGCTATACTATGTGGTAAGGAGTCTAATGCCATTGATTATTAAGTCATTGACTAAGTGTTGTCGTATGTGACCTCGTTGGTCTCTTTATTTCATCTTGGCAGTATCTTCCATGCCATTTGTCGAGATGACATGTTACTGGTGGAGGTTCAAGAGAAACACGATGGCATCGTAGATCATATGCGCCATCAGATTGCACTGGTCGAAGTATCTTAAAATAATGCCCATGGCCGTTGGCGAGTTGCCGCGGGAAAAGAACACAAGGCTTAGGAAGAAGCCAAGAAAGCTTTGTTTGAAAATAAGGAGATGAGGAGGGAGGTAGAGCGTGTTAAAGAAGAATTGGATTGGCTACGTCAGTGGAACTCCGCGCTCTATAGAGAAAGGAATTCTTATAAGGACTCAGTAGAGAGGCTTGAGATGAGGAATAAGGTTTTGAATGAGCGGATCACTTATCTTGAATCATACCGCTACAAACGAGAAGTGGCCTAAGAATTCCTGAGGTCCTCGACGTTCAATTACATCGAGTATGCACGCAGGGAGAGGGACATTAGATTTAGCATGGATCTTGCGGCGAGTCGAATTGGAATAATGGGGTTTCTTGGGGCCGGGTTTCTTCCTAATATGATGGACCCTGCATTGGGGCTTGATATGCAAACTCCACCAGAATCCATAAATGATGATTCTGCACCTCCGAGTTCGGATGATTCGTTTTATCCCTTGTCCCAAAAGAGAGGGTTATTTATAATTAGTTTTATGCCCAGTACCGACAAAAGAAACAACAAGGTGGAGTCCCCTATTGCTACCGGTGAGCGAGGTATGGGTGATATGGACATTCATGCAACTCAGAAAGGGCGTAATACCACAGCTGATGGTCAGGATACGGGAGATGTGGCAATACTGGCCGATTTGGATGAGGTGTTCGATTCTGGCAGAGTCTCTAGCGTACCCCTTGGTGTGAACTTAACGACTGGAATATGGAGGTAGACTTGCCTGTTGCATGTAATATGAGCGCGGGGATGCAACAAAGAGCAGGGAGCATTATGAATCCTAGTCCTCCTCAGACTAGAAATGCGATGGAGGCAGGAGGGGTTAGTTCTGATTACGAATATTCATCTCTGATGAACGTGACAATAGAGGAGATTCATACCGGCCTATATACAGGCTATCGTGATGAAGTCTTTGAAGATTAACTTAGTGATTACCTCTTTTGAGTTAAGATTGTAATTTTGTACCGTAGTTAAGTACTCTCGATTTATCTTGTAACGAGAACTAGCTACCAAATTTGAGTTACCATTATTAGAGTTGAATTATGACATGTGAAATGCACTTCTTTACTCAAATTTTCTTATTGTTTTGCTAGAGTTTCTGTTCCATGTTATTTCTTTCGTTTTATTTCCTACCGTAATTGACATGTTTCCCTAGGATCTGCCGTGTTTATGGCTTTTACCCTGAGTGTACTCAAAATTTGCCATTTTAGGCATGTTTCCACGAGTGTATAACAATCTGCCATTTTTGGCATTCTACCATGAGGGTATAGCAATCTGCCATTTCTAACATTCTACCGCGAGTGTATAGCAATCTGCCATTTCTAGAATTCTACCGCGAGGGTATAGTAATATGCCATTTCAGGCATTCTGCCGCGAGGGTATAACAATCTGCCATTTCTGGTATTCTACAACGAGGGTATAGCAATCTGCCATTTCTGGCATTCTACCGCAAGGGTATATAAAGTCTTCCGTTTCTAGCATTCTACCGCGCGGTATAACGATCTGCCACTTTTGGCATTCTATCGCAAGGGTATATCAATCTGCCATATCTATCATTCTACTACAAGGATATAGCAATCTGGCATTCTACCGCGAGGGTATATCAATCTGCCATTTCTGGCATGTTTCCTTTTCCTTGCCATGCCGCACGCCCTCCAATATCACCTCGTATTCAACCTCATTGTTGGCAATTGGAAAGTTCAGGCTAATGGAAAAATCAAATTCTCTTCGATTGGGAGAGACGATGTGTATTCCTACCTCGTCGCCGTTAGTTGTAGATGATACGTCCACATGCAGCAGCCAAGCCGAGTGCTGTCAACTGGGACCAGGGTCCCGTGCTATGTTAAAGATAAGTTTAACCTAATGTTCAACACTACTTCCCAGAGTCTCTGCCATGAAATCACCCAACACTTGAGCCTTAATAGCAAATTGAGGTCAAAATTCCAATCCAAACTCGCTGAGCTCAATCGCCCATTTCACCAAACGCCCTGAGGTCTTCGGACGGGACATCACTTGTCAGAGCAACTTATCTGTCACTATGGTTATTGGATGAGACTGAAAGTAAGGTTTCATCTTCCAAGCCTGTTACGACTATCGCTAGCGCAAAGAGTTCAATCTCTAAGTAGTTCCTTTCAGCTCCTTGCAGTACTCGACTGACATAATGTATAGGAAATTTCTTGCCTTTCACTTCCTTGACGAGGAATGTGCTAACAACGTTAGTCAAAATCGCCAAGTATAAATAAAGCATCTCCACTAGTTCAGGTTCAGCCAAAAGCGGAGGGGCATCAAACATTTCTTGAGCTGCTGGAAGGCAGTCTCACACTCCTTTGTCCATTGGAAATCTGTAGCCTTCCTCATGACTTGAAGAAAGGTAGGCCTTTTTCTTCCGACGTGGCTATGAAACGCCCCAAAGCAGTAATGCACCCGACCAAACACTGCACATCTCTGATAGATCTTCGATAGATCCATGACTGCTTGTATTTTAATCGGATTGGCCTCTATGCCTCTCTCATTGACCACATAACCCAAAAACTTCCCTTGATGCAACCCCAAATGTACATTTCTTAGGATTGAGCTTCATACCGTAATTACTCATTATCCCAAAGTGGTCTTCCAGATGCTTAATATGATTATATGCCTTTAAACTCTTTACCAACATTTTGTCTATGTAAACTTCTATAGTCCTCCAGATGAGGTCGTAGAACATTTTAGTCACCAACCTCTGAAAAGTTGCGCCTTCATTGCACAAGTACACTCCAGTGTCTGTGACAAATGCAGTCTTGGCTTGATCATGCAGTGCCATGAATATCTGATGAAAACCACTTTTGGCATCCATAAAACTAAATAGGGCGCATCCCGCGGTCGAATCCACAAGTAGATAGATCCTAGGCAAAGGGAAAGGATCATGGGGGCAATACTTATTCAAATTAATATAACCAATGTGCATCCTCCTTGTCGCCTCTTTCTTGAGCACCAAGACAATGTTACTGAGCCATTTAGAGTAACGTATTTCATAGATGTGTCGAGTCTCCAATTTCTCGATCACTTCCTTTTCTGCCGCTTTGTTTTTCTCCTTCTTGGAGCTTTTTTTCTTTTGTGTATTACAGACGAAGTGTAAAAGTACAAGTATGATTGAGAACCTATTGCAAACTAATGCCAATCGACGAGGCCTAGGTACACAATCCCATCATGTCGAGAACCAGATATGTCGAATCTTGGCTATGTCAGGTAGGTAGTATATCGGGTATAATAAGATGTCTGGCAGAGGGTACGTCTGGCTTCGAATATATCAAATATAGTCTCCATGTTGGGTGGATGAGTATTTTCGAGAGTGTAGTTATGTCGGGTATTTTGATATATATCAGGTAGATAATACTCAATATCAATATCTAGGAACAATTCTTAGTCATTAATTAATTCGCCTTGGAATGCGAAGCGGGCGGTATATATAGATCTTGAGGCGCGGTGGACTACTCCCACAATTTTTGGGTTGAGTTGTACCATATCAAATGTAGACATTCGATATCGAGGGACATATCGAAGGTGGACATTTGATATATTAGGCCCATGCCTGATATATACCTGTTTATCAAGATCTCCCATCTACCAAATCTCAAGGTTATCCTTTATTGAGTGTGTCCAGCCTACATCATTCGCCCTTGTCCCAACGACTTACCCTTATTTTGTCCAGTTCATCGTTGATAACCATTTAGGTTTTACAATAGTTACTGGGTGTGTCTCTCGACTTGGTCATTGAAAGCGTAGGTTCTTATAAATCAAGCCCAAAGGTTTATCGGCGACTTCTTGGGGAGTTTCTACTCAATGGGGTTTAGGCTATGTAGTGCTTAATTTGGAGGTTTCTTTTAGGGAGATGGCTGCGCTTATGAATGCTGGATTGTATAGCGGTTCCTATGATGATTGTTCTATATTGGAGGATTTTTTGGTTTTGACGATGGCTAATTTGCAAAGGGGATCATAGGCCTTGGAAATTCCTTCTGTTGATTTGCACGTCAATCCTACTTTACTCTCATGTAGCTCTCTTCCTTCGCATTACTTTCATCTTTCTAATGTATTCTTGTGCAGGATAAGAAATGGATGTCACGCTATTCATCATTTTGCCATAGGGTATCTGATCCCATTGACTCGTGATGAGGTTGTGAGAGAGGGTCAGGATATTTCTCTTTCACCTGGATTCCCATCTCTCCCTAATCCGCCTGCCTTGGAGGGTCTTATGGCCTTGAATAACGAGATCTTTACTTGGTCCATGGGGGCATCTTCTGACATTGTGTCAAGTCCTTGTCTCCATCATAACCCAACCCATGCTTTGTCCTCTCAGATCGACTTCATCATTTCTCCTACTGGCACGCCTCTAGGTTTAGATACTTTGACACCTCCCACTGTTCATGTCATTGTTAATCTTATGGGAGAGAGTTTTTTTGCTCCCTTTTATACTGCTCCGCTTCCTTCAGAAGAAGTTTGAAGTCAACCTCCTCATGCGTCGACCAATGATAGTGCGAATGCTTCTCCCTCTTTCATCTCCTCGGGTGGAGGTTCTGACATGGCTTTTTGTTAGAGCTTCTTGAGCGAATTGTTGAACCACTTTGGTAGTGAACTTTTGGGATACTTATCCCTATTGTATCTTTATGAATCATCTTGCAAGGACCATTGTGAGGTGTGTTGATATTGATATACTCATGCTATGTGTTTTCGTATAAAGATCTTATCCTAATTTCTCCGTATTTTCTTTTTTTTTTATATCTCTTTATTCTCTTTGATGCCATCAGATCTAGGAGGGATAGGGTTTCTACTGACAGTGAACTTATCTTTCGTCAAAGAAAAAATCATGAGAGAGACATTATGGAAGCCTGAAGCAAAATATCTCAACTGGAAGTGAACATGGAGGCTCTACTAAGTATTCACGAGTGGACACTAAAAGAGCAATGAGCAAAGACTTGGAATTTTGAACGTCAACTTGTGTTGGAGAAAGCTCAAGTGCTAAGCTTAGAGTAGAGGATAGATAATTTGTACGAACAAGTTCAAACTTCAACCGAATTAGTTCGTCCCTTACCGATGACAGATATGTAGCTAGGCGCAGACTCGCTGAGATGGCTAAAGAACACGGGGTGACTTTAGTTATGGCTAAGGCACAAGATGTAGAGATGTTCAAGGTTGTTCTCAGATCCACGTTTACTTCGTCGCGAATAGAGGGACATGGTTCGTATAGGATTCAGGATGTGCCAAGAGGTCGTTCGATCACTCCCTAGCTTCCCTACCCACCTGATTCTTTCGAACTTAGACATCCCCTAAGACCTTGCAACCGGTTCTATCTGCCTTCATGTTCCCGTTATCGATAACTTTTCTCTTTCTCCTGCCATGACAATGATGATCTGATCGACTTGACCGCTGAACAACGCCATGCTCCAATTAAAGAAGGCAAACGTCTTGTTGATGGTTCTTCAAAGAAATTGGCTGTCGCTCTTGATAATTTGTACGTGTAAATATCGTACAGGTTTTTGTGCCATCGTCCTCTGGATTGTCCAATCGTCGGAGTATCCTTTAGGCTTCTCCAAATATGCTTTTCTATCGGTCATCCATCTATTTTCTATCGGAGATACCATCGTATTCATTACCTCACACTCAACTCTTTCTAATTCAGTGACTTGCAACATGGTGATTTTCCGGGTTATTTTTGATAAGATATCTGCTTCTTGGTTTTCGAATTGGGGAATTTGGATTAGCTTAAATTCATCGAACATTTCTTTCTTATGTCGCACAATTTTCACACATTCCTTCATTCTTTCCTCCTTGACTTCATGTGTTCCATTGAGTTGTTGCACTATCAGTTGTGAATCGATATGGACTACTAACCTCTTTATTCCTTTTTCGTGAGCTAACCGCATTCCCATCAAACAAGCTTTATATTCTGCTTTGTTATTGGAGATGTGGTAGTCAATTCTTACCGCTAAGTTTAACACTTCATCTTCAATGTCCATATTCCTAAGCAGTATTCCTGCACCTCCGTGCGTATCAGCTGATGACCCATCGACAAAAGCGTGCCATACGGGTTTGTTTTCTTCCGGCTCTGGTTCCGTCATTTCCAATAACAAAATTAACCAAAACTTGAGCTTTTATAGCCGGCTGAGGAGCGTAGGTAATATTGTATTCTCCTAATTATAAAACCCATTTCACCAATCGATAGACAACTTCTGGCCTGCTAAGGATGACCCGTAGAGGATATTATGCTAAGATTGTAGCTTTCGCAGCGTGGTTATAAGGGCTAATACTAGATTTTCCATTTGAGAGTACCGAGTTTTCACTTTTTGTAACGTCTTGCTGATATAATAGACGGGGATATGCTCATTTGGCTTTCTCCTGGTTTACCTTTGTTTCCTTCTCGATTACCATAAATCCCATAAACTTTCCTCTTTTAATTTCGAAATGAGCATTTTTTAGGGTTTATCTTTATTCTAAATTTGTGTATGATGGCCAGTGCTTTCTCAAATCCACGGGGTGATCCTCAGCTTTCTGGCTCTTAACGATCATATCGGCCACGCACACTTCCATTAATCCCCCTATTAGTCCTAAAACAAATTATATTCACGAGTCTCTAGTATGTTGCTCCAGTGTTCTTCAGTCCAAAGGGCATAAGCATATAGCAAAAGGTGCCTACATAGGTGATAGAAGTGGTTTTATCTTGGTCATCTCGACCATCAATATTTGATTTTACCCTCGATATCCATCCATAGTTGACAATAGTATGCAACCAGTAGTTGATTTTAGTAGCTAGTCAATGCTTGGTAACATATAGCAATCCTTTGGACATGCGTCATATAAGTTCGTGAAGTCAACACACATTCGCCATCTTCCTCTTATTTTGGAGACTAGTACAATGTAGACAACCATTCAAGGTAAAAGACTTCTCTAATAAGTATGAGGCTTAACAAATGTTGGACCTCTAATCGTATAATATTGTTCCTTTCGGGTCCCATGTTCCTCTTCTTTTATTATACATGTCTGGCTCCAGCTCGAACATTTAGAAAGTGTTGACACACCTGAGAACTGATCCTCCCCACTGGTCCTCCTTCCCAAGAAAATATGTGAATAAACTCTATGTGTACTGTTTTGACTTGCCTTTCTATGCTAGTTTCAGTACATGTGCCAAAGTTGACCATCTTTGCACTGCCGCCTTCAACAACTTCAACCATCTTTAGTGCTTCTACGCTTGTACTTTCACTTCTTCTAATTTTCTTTTTTTATTGGATGGTGGTATTGTGGATTCAAATGTTTCCAATGGCATTGCATTCATCCTGCATTCATGTGCTTTGAACTGATCTCCCCTAACTTTTTCGATCCCCGGGGGAGTTGGGATCTTAATTTTAAGACGTAACATGAAGGGTATCGCTTCAAAGGTGTGAATAGATGGTCTCCCGCATATAGTAGCGTATGTTCGTGATGATGTGTCTACCATCCCGAATTTGATAGGCGTTGTTCTTCTCAAAGCTCCATTTGCCCATGATATTGGAAGAATTATTGTTCCCAGAGTTCAACATGATTCCCCAGAGAAACTTACTAGTGGGACGTTTATTGGTTCTAGTTGTTGTGGTTGTAGCCCCATAGCTAAGTATGATGGCATAAATAACACATCTACATAGCTCACTGTATCAACGAGAATTCTATGTACCTCAACTCTATAGATGGTGTCTCTTATGACCAACGAGTCCTCGTGTGGGTATACGATTCCACCCAGGTCTTCGAGTCCAAGCATGATGTTGGGTAATTTCGTATTTTCTAAAGAGCAAACTTATAACTTTTGTCCTACCATTCGTGCCTCCTTGAGGTATCTTCTCTTCTTTCCTACTGGGATTACGACCATGTCTCCTCTTTCAATCATGTTTAATGTTCAACTAGTGGGCGGGTTTTCTTCGTATAAGTTTGGGGGTGGCGGAGTTTGTTTTCTATATTCATCTTCTTGGGGTTTCGTCTTTCTATCATCTTTTCTCATATCTTCTTCTTTGTTTCTTGTTCTCTTTCGAGAGTCGAGCTCTCGTGCCTATCAATACCCCTCTTCAACTAAGTTCTTGAGGTATCTAAAGTCTATTAATCTACGAATTTCTTTCTTTAGCGTACTGCATAGTCAGGTAGGGCAACAACATTGGCTGAAGGTGCTTCTCCGCATTATGTTTTTCATCTTTTCAATTGGTAGGATGCATATCCTCTTTACTCCTCTCTTGGGGTTTGCTTTTGAATTCCACCTTATTGGCATCATTCTCTAATTTTATCTTTTAACTTTCAGCTTCTTCCATGATGATGTACATCTCGGCCTTCTGCATCAGTTTAGTCATGTTGCTCACTCAATTTCCATCAAATATCGTAAGAACTTTCTAGATCTTAACCCTTGTTTCAAAGGATCAACATGAGGTACATCAAGGGCTCCGTTGATGAGTCTCTTCATATAATCTCTCAGTGATTTATCTTTTTGTTGTTTGATGGTAAATAGGCGACATCTGACTTGAGTTATCGCATATTACATGCAAATTGGAGTACAAACATGCATGATGGCTGATCAAAATTGGAGATAGTACCTGGGGGATTTGAGAGAACCAAGCTTAGGCGTGTTCGGTCAACGTTGTTCGAAATACCCAACATAAGGCAAAGTCTAGAGCCAAAACTAGGTCCATGATGGCTAAGTATTGGTGCACATGGTCTTGACGGTCTATCCCATCCATTAACTCTGAATACAGAGGCAAGTTGCCTGATCGCAAACCCATTTGGACTAGTGGTTGCGCTATTTCTAGGACAAAAGGTGACCCCTGATACACATGTCCGTCTTCTGGACTGATGTTCCTCTACATGGCTAGAATTTCTCTTCTCAAGTTATCTATCATACATAGAAGTGAGTTGTCTCCCATTCCAGGGAAATTCTGATATCCTCGAGTCCCTGGGTAAACTTCTTTTTCTTGGGACATCAACCTGTCTGTCACTATAATTTCCATTATCATATCGTCTTCAACTGTTTTCATGGGTCGGTGTACGGTATCTTGGAGTTTGAAATAGCATTTATGTCATACGAAACCCCTGTTCTTCTATGTAACCTCTCCCGTGATAGGGAAGCAATTGTCCTGACTCCAACAGATGTTCAATCATATGTTGTTCTCTTTTAATTACAACATCTAGCAAGTTTGAAGACTATCCTTTGTATGTTGATGAAATCTAAATTTTCAGCTTGCGGTAAAGTTGAAGGCTCATACTCTTCTTTATGTTGTCTAACTATGCGCGTGTCCTTGTGAGTCTTCCATCATATGGTTGTGTTGACAAAAGAAATGTTCTTTCGTGTTGTATTATCTCAGAAATACTCGAAGGTAGTTTATGGCGTTCCCACAGATGACACCATTTTGTTAACACTATTTTTAGTTCACCTTCCTGATTGAGCAATTAAGTGTATTGATTCGAGAACGCCCTACCCAAATTTCGGATGATACAAACTTTGACAAGACCCAATTCAATGAGGAGGATATTCAACATGAGAGAAAGTATACTAGTTGTTGATCTTTTTTATTCAACTTGGTTCTACAATGTGGGGTGACCTTCTTATTTAAGGAAGAAATATTAAGACATGTGACAATACATGCCATATTATATTGACAAGTGCTATCTATGCACCTTATTGGCTAATATCCCCGGTGTGCAGATTTCGGCCGGTTCGGCCGAATCGGTCGAAACCGGACCGAACAGGCCAAATCGAAACTGAAACCGATTGGCATATGGTTCGGTTTCGGTCGACCGTTTTTTTATTATTAGGTTTGCGGTTTTTTTCGGTGACCGAACCAAAAAAATTGAAAACCGAACCGATTTAGTGAAGATGCATTTTTTATGGTTTGCTACTTTGTTACTTTGTTTATGGATTATTATTTGTTAGTATTTAGTAGGTGTTTAATGTTTATGCAATTTTGTTATGGTTTGTTCCTTTGTTTATGGTTTGATAGTAGGATTATTTCAAGAACACATTAATATTATAATTATATAAAAAAGGTAATAATGGATATAAGATAACTAGATAAGTATTTATTGCAGATTATTGGATTCTTGTTAAAAAACAAAAAATCTTTTAAGCAATAATTTGCCTTCTTGTTAAACAAATACACAAGCTTTCATGACTTATGTTATGACAAATAAAGTGGCAAAAATAAATTCTTTACAGTTTTTATCATTTGTTTTTGTTTATAGTTTATGGTGCGTTGTAATTTCGGCGACGTATTATATATTTGGGGGTCAATATTATATTTTGTACAACAATATTGAATAAAGAGGTTAAAACATTGATTTTTTTTCCTTTTTAATAAAATGGTAGCTAAGTAGTTTGTTCAAAAAAAATAAAATTCGGCCAAATCGGCAATCGACCGAACCGAACCAGTTGGTATACGGTTCGGTTTTGGTCGACCGAAAACCTATTGTTCGGTTTATTGGTCCGGTCAATGACCGAACCGACCGATGTGCACCCCTCATCCCAGCTAGTTTACTGACAACTGGCATGTACACGTGTCTTAAGTAGATATTTTGTCACGTGGTCTTTTTCATCAACCATCGTACCCGACATTTCATACTATGTTAACAATTCTTGTAAGGTATCATAGGATCATTTAAGACTCGTGGATCCTTGTAAGTCATCGTGTAGACCTTTATGCATTGTGGATGTATATCATGTAAGGCATCGTAAATCCGTGTAAGGCATCATAGAAGCATTTAAGACTCATATGTCCTTGTAAGGTATCGTTTTGCCTGTAAGACATCTCATATGTGCTACCTGTGAGGTACCGTAGATCCTTGTAGGTACCATGGAGTCATTCAAGACTCATAGAACCCATTAAGGTATGTCTATGCCTGTAAGGCATTCATGTGGTGTCGTAGATCCTTTAAATCATCGTAGAACCTTGTAAGGTATCGTGGAATCATTTAAGATTTGTAGAACCTTGTAAGGTTTTGTAGAGCTTGTAAGGATTCCTAGATCCTGAGTTAGGTGCTTTATCCTTGGAGGACATCACAGTAGAAAGTGTATCTAGGACCAATGATCACGATGAGAGGGGTTAACACCACCCAAAATATTTGTGTTTAGTTCCCAAAAATTTTTAAGCATAGCCTCACACTCCGGATGTTGAAACCAAGTGCCCTCGAATCTGAATGGTTTTGATCTTCCAATTATTTGAATTCTCTCACATTCTTAAGAATGTGACGATGGTCCGAGTGCGTGCGCAGCAGTTTGATGACAATGTTATTCGAAAAGTAGTCGATCCATGCTTGATTAGCAAGAGCCCTGTTTATCCGTTCTTTGATATTTGTGCCACTTTCTCTGTTATATGTCCAAGTGAATGAGGGTCCACAAAACTTAAAGTCAATCAAGCCACATATTTCCTAGCTTGTTGGAAAAATCAAAGGCCACTTAAGAAAGTTGTGCCACCCTCCCATTTTTCGTGTGCGTAGCTCACCTCGTTGAAATATCCGGTAGCAAGCCATGGAAAATCCATGCCTTTTGAGATATTCTCCAGACTTTTGAAAAATCAAAATTTTGTTGCTCTTCTCGGTTATGCATAGAATTCCAAAACGCGCCATGGATCCGGCATCTTAGGTGTATGATAGTGTGGGTTCCCTGCTCCTCAACGCAGAAGATTGCTAAATGAACAACATCCTCATTTTATAACAACCAGATACCACCCTCCATCCCTATTATAGGTGCCAATACATAATTCGTTTAGCCTATGAATAGTGCAATCTCGATGCATGGTCTTTGGATACGCGAGTTTCCATAATAAAAACCATATAGGGACTGTTTACTAAGTCTCTAAAATTACGAAGGAAGACTTCGTGAGCTGCTCCTTGGCAGTTCTAAGAAATATTTTTTATCATTGGATTAAAGAGATGGATGGATTGGTAATACCGGGTTATCATGTTGAGCTCTGGTACATATCGAAACCAACTCACTCAAGGTTTCTTTTAACAACGTATGTTGACAGTGTTGTTCCCAATCATTAAACATAGTCCTCTACCACCGCGTACTCGGTTCCTCGACTCTCGAGGAATCGATAGATGTTGGTTTCTACTTCCGAGACTGTTGGAGGGGTTTCCATTATCTGAATCAACGATTTGTCCTCGTTGGTTCGTAATATCTTGGAGTACCCTTGGAACCGATAAAGACGTGTTTCGAGTATCAGATTTCCAGCATAATGTGCTATTAACATCCCATTCATAACTTCTAGTTGTAAGTTGTTCACGTTGAATGCCATTAGCCTCTTTCAGACAAACTCTAGCTTCATTTGAGCTAATATTTTCCAATGCCTCAACAAATGTTAGGGCTACGAAAGGGTTGATATTTGAGGGTAGACCGCCTATAAAGGAGTTCTTTCCTTTTATCGCACTTGTAGTTTTAGTTGACTACGAGTCTTCTTTAGTCCCTTATTAATTCCACTTTTTTTATTTAGCCTAAAAAGCTTTGGCAATATTCTCTTGCCGTGCGTCTCTACAAGTTTGGCTGAGAAATATTTTAATATTGTTCTCCTTTTCATAGTTCTAACAATATTCTTCTCTATAGTAGCGACCCCTGATTTTCCGTTTCCCTCTTCCGTGCCTCGGCACATAAGGTCGGTATCTTTGTTGGTTGTGGAATATATTTTTTCCCATAGGATACTTCCATCCACTCCTTAAATTCTTGCTTTTTAGCGTTCTCAACAAACCAATATGTGTTTCTACCCTTGTTCAAACCTAATCAGTCATTCGTAATTTCATCTCCAGTCTTTTTCGTAGCAGTTGTCTTGTTACGTTCACAATCTACAACTGTGTGGCCTACACGTCCACATGCATGGCAAAGAGACGACGATAGATTCTCATAGACAACTTGGTATATCTTGTCGCTAAAGAAAATTTCCAATTCGAGTGGTCTGTACATACGTACTTACACACATAACCTGGAAAATTTCTCCCTTGTCGCATTGTGCGTATTCCCATTGAGATACCCAATGCATGGAACTAGAGTTTGAATCACCACTCCTTTGAATAGTTCTACAGGAGAGGTTCTTAATCTGAACCCAAGTTATAGCACTTTCCAGTTTGTCAGTGTTGCCCCGAAAGTTCAGAGTCAACTTGCGGATCGAGAGAAAGCTACCAGCGAGTTTCTATGGCCTTTCCATTAGGATCCTCTCATGTTTCTCACTTTTCAAACCGTTGACACAATAACATCCATAAACTAAATCCACTAATTCAAACTCGTTGTGTAGCGCCCACACTATGTCAAGGTTTGTCTGAAGAGTCAGGTAGTACCATGGTTTTCCTAGAACTCCTACAATGATTGTGGCATTGATTGTACATGATGTCCTCATAGTCCATAGCGAATTTCACTTGCTTAAATTTCCTCAATTGGTTCCATCACCTTTATCTACAATCTCTCCTCCATTTTCTTTTTGAGTATCAATCTTCGCGTCTTTGTTCTTTCACTTTTGGCTCATACTTTCTACATAAGTGATTTTAGGTCTTTGTACCGATTTCTGTAGTTGATTGTTATGGTATGGTGTTTCCGCCAACATTGTATGACCCTATTGTTGTCTTATATGTTTCTGTTGCCATGAGTCTGTCAAGAGATTATCCGGTGGGACATTAGGTTCTCCGATGGCGGTGGCTGCGCTACGTTATTTTGCATGTTATTTTGTCATTGGGCTGTTACTACTCGCATAGAATTGAATTACTCATTTTCTGAATAATAATGTAAGTGTTATTGCATTTATGCTTAATTACCATTACTTCATTGATTTTAAAATTCGAATTGCACCATATTGTATTATTCTAAGATTATAAAAACAAATCTATCTTAGTTGCTACTATCACACGTTTCAAATATTTTCTAGAGGTATTTGAAAATGTCCTAAAATTTGAGACCTCGAAAGGCTTTTGTTAGTGAGAAGCTTCCAAATGTTAGTAAAAGACAACTATGCACATGTATCAACTGTGAGTAGGTCAACCACTACTATATGAGACCAGATGGATGTTCTACTCTTAACAAGACATGGCATATTAATGTTAGAATTTATAGTTAAATCCATTTTGGTATCTGTTTAACTCAAGATTATAAAATGTAAAAGTGGCGTTGTATCAAGTAAACCTTTTAGTGGACAAGGTCACTACTACCAAAGTGGAAGTTCATACCTAATAAGCCAATTGGAGGTCTCAATCCCTACTATAAAACACTAGTTATGCATGCCTCTTCGAACCCATTGGTTTACTAGCAAAAGTTAAAAAGACTCCAAATGATCATGTAAGTTGTACAAACATAAATCATCACAAGAAGATATCACCTACTTTTAGTAGGAAAGTTGTCTTATTCAAGTCATGACTATATTAATGGAGCATGCTCTGGTGGCCTTTCTCGAGTGTATGTCATGTGTCCCTGGCGAATATTTGGTGCATTATGTCTTCAATCTGAGCCCCACTTATATTTAACTCTTGGGCTCTTCATCTTATGGACCCCCCTGTGTAGTCTGTGATTGGTCTTAGATCAACTTGACTTGAGTCTTGTACCATAATAGCATTTTTATTCCTATCGAGTACCAAAAAGAAGTTTAAGCAATCGTTGTATTGAAGACGTGGTGCAACCAACGATCCAGATTAAAATAATTTCCTAACATATAAGAAATAACCATTTGTAATGCCATATCCTCCGTGTATTGGCATACATAACTAACTTGTTGTGCCATGACAATAGCACCAGATAACTTCTCCATAAGTAAGCCTTGTATCTGATCGTAACACGTGGAAAGAAAGTAAGTAGACAAGTTCCACCTATTTCGATGAACTTTAATATTGAAATTGTGGATTGGGACTGATATGTTGTACCAGATTTTAAACTAACAGTGAACAACTCAATATTACTTTAACAACGATCACAAAATATAAATTGCAGCGAAAATAAAGAACACCAATTTTAAGAAGATAGTATATTAATATTATCTTCTGAGTCGTAGGCAAAATAACCACAAGGGTTTTAACAAAGATGTTTCTCACAATTCTCAAGCTCCTAATTCTCAAATTGTTCGAACTCAACAAAGCAGACAAGAATTATCTTCTTAACTCTAAACCTATAATTAACTCGATAATTCAAAAACTTTGCAAAAGCAAGACAATACTCAACAACTAAGGATCTAATCTCTTGGATTTATTAGGTCTTGTATCGTTATCGTCTTGATGTACTTCACACCTATATATATGTTCTTGACTTGATCTTCAAGGTGTGTTGTACACGGTTGGTAATTCTTCAAGTTTCCTAGTCGAACTTAGCTTCTAAGATCTAACACCCCTTCTTGAATAACAGTTCATTTGTTAGTGAACTAACTAATGAAAGATTCTTTCTTCATTTCAATGCTTATCTTGGAAGTTTCCTAGTTTCACTTGAACCCACTTCTTTCCTTCTTTAAGTTGTGTGGTTAACTTCTTCGACTTTAATTAACGAAACTTCTCTTAATGGAAACTTGAACGATCAACCTATGATAAGTTTGTTTCCTCGACAATAATCAAAGATAACTACAACTGTGTAGCTAGGTTAGTTAGTGAATAAAGATAAAACAATAATAAAGACATTCAAAACTGGATTGTAAGAAAGTTTCTGTTTTTCGATGTTATCCTAACATTGAGATCACAATGTTATTCTAACATTGGAAGAACACTTTGCACTTTTAATCTCCCTCTTTTTGTCTTACTTCACAAAACCTAACAACCTGTTCAATCAGATCAGTCCTCCAGATACAAACTTAATGATGGCATAACATTGACAATTTTAAAGTTTTCATAACATCTACCTTTATAAATGTTAGAATAACACTGAAATCAGAAAGTTGTTCTAACATTGATTTTATCAATGTTGTCTTAACATCAACAACAGACAGTACCTGCAGAAAAGTTAGTACATGTAATATACATATAAGCTTTCATAAGTAAAAACATTTAGAACCAAAAAAAAGAAAACTTAATTACAGATCCATAACAGTGGAAAGGAACATTCTCCTTGATCAAAACAAAACAAAATAAGCAAATAAAAGCAAAATTTCAAAAGATAACAGAATTGTTCAAGGAATTATGAAAAAACAAGAAATTAAAAGCCCAGAAATTTAAAATTTGATCTACTCTCCCCATTTTTACGAGGAAGGCAGATCCTTGAGATGCTTTCTATGGCTATCAATGTCCTACAACCTAATTTGCTTGTCAATAATGTCTCTTTGGGTCTCCATGTACTCCCTGTTTAGCCAAATGAGGGTATGCTCCACAAATGAGGTGGTGATCACCATGCAGTCATCCTCACTAGAGAGAGGAGCAAAAGAAGCAGCAAACTTCTGGGTCTTCTTCTTCTTCTTTCTACCAGGCTTGGCTTCATTGTTTGGATTCCATGGAAGATCATAGATCCTCACTTGTGTGAAGTAGCTGGCTATGACAGTCATCTTGGCCTTGTTCTTGACCCATCCCACTGTTCTCAAGATTTTGAAACCTTGCTTTACAATATCTTTGAGATCAGAGATAGGAATGGTAGAATCCCCTTTGGACTTGAAGTGACCTCATGCATTACCCTCAAAATTCTCTCCTTATGTTGACATTCAGCTCATTCTTTAGTTTGTACACCAACCTTGTGGTCATAATAGTGGTGTTGGAATATGGGATCCAGTTGTATGTTGCAGTCTTGTGCAACACAACATTCAAGGAGGTCAGATTTGTTGTGGGAAAGCTTTCATGCCACTTCATTTGAAGACCTCCAGTTAGGTCAGAGATGACTTCATCTATCTTGGGCTCATCAGCTTCTTAAGGATCAGGAAGTCCCCAAGCTTCATTGATGGTGGAGGGGCTTATGCCAAATACCTTCTTCTTGATATAGGCTTTCCCCATACTTGGGAGACTTCTGGAGACACACCTACTGAGAGTGGTTCATGTAGAACTTCTTGATGATATCAGGCACAAATGAGGCATGCTTCATCACAGAGCCCAACACACCCCATTGCTTCCAAATGGCTCATACACCATATTTTCCTTGAAACTGTCAACCTTCATTTCTTTCTCCTTGCAGATCATTCTGGCCTGGTAGGCTTCCCATTGTTCCGTAGATTCAACAAACACATAGAAGCCTAAGTGTGAAACCCTAGGATACCCTCCATTCCATTCATCAAAGTACTCTTCTAGTTCTGATGTTAGGTTAACATCAGCTTCAGCAGGATCCTCTACAACCAGTTCATCCTCCGCAACTTTCTCATCCTATTCTTCCTTCTCTTCTTCCTCTTCTTCTTCTTCACCCTCTTCCTCAGACACATGATCAACAACCACCTATTTACCCTTCCTCTTTCTGACAGCAGTAACCAGAGCAGAAAGAGTAAGAGTCTCCTACTCCTCAACCTCATCAACCTTAATTATGAGCAGCAGCAATAGTGGTACCCTCAACAGTAGTAACCTCAGTAGTATTCACCTCAACAGAAACAATAACCTCAGCAGCAATAGAACCAACGTGGTTCTCAGTAATCACATCCTCATTCACAAGGTCAACATTAGCTTTACTTAGCTCAGACTCAACCCTCAAATCACGCAAATCACCCATTGGGCCTCATTCTCCCCCTCAACAACATCATGAGCAGTAATAGTTGGAGTAGGGCTAGCCATCATTACATGAGTTTCAGTTTCAGTGGTCATGGGTATGGTGGTTTTCTCAGCTTCTGATGTTGCTCCAACATTACTCGTCGTCGTCGTTTTTTTCCCTTGCGCCGTTGATAGGTCGCCTTTCTCTTTGGAGCAACAGCGACGACGGATTTAGATGGTGTATGCCTGGTGTTGTACCTTCGTGGTTGCTCAATCTGCTCAGCTGCATCTACAAGAGCATCAATGGAGGACTTGCGAGCCATTGTTAGAGTAATTTTTGGTGAGAGATGAGAGAAATCTAAGTAAAATAGAGAGTTATTTGTAGAAAATCTCAAAATTGTGAAGAGCAAAACAAGATTTAGGGCTAAAATATATAGATTCAGAATGTGAAGAGGGGTGTGAGTGGGGTTATGTAGTGTTACCAAAATTAGCTGCCCACTACACACGTTCCCGCGCGTACAACCTTACCATGTGTCAGGTTAGATTAACACGTGGCTAGAGCGGTTATTAAATTTGAAAACTTATAAGTCACAGTGTTCCAATGTTAGACTAACATTGTAAAGATAACATGCATATCAGAAAGTTGGAGGTGCAGGGCTTCATCCAAACAAATTAATGTGAGAGCGTGAGATATCTCCAAAACAAATATTTAAAACTTAAACAATAAACAAATGAGTGCCACAGACAATGTTTTAGATGAAAATGATGAGTAAGTAACATAGATAACAAAAAATACACAAAGATAACCAGTTTTGAATTAAGGAAATAATCCACTTCCACAACATAGTAGGTCATAAGTGTGTTACCTATAGTATGTCACCCAAGGAGTATGCCTCAACACATGAATTAGGAATATTCTACTCCCCCTAAGACCAAATCGACACCACAAAACAAAAAGTGCAGAACTAGAATGTATGCAACAATGTTAAGTTAACATTGGAGGATGGTAAACACTTGAAACAACTTCACTCACTAGCAACAGACCACATCACATCAAATATTCATTATTATCAGTAACTCTTATGAAACAAAAATTGAAGTTTGTAAGAAAAAGGATAATGACACCACTGAATGAGGGCAGCACAAGACCCACACACCCCAGTAACATCATTATCAGCAATAGACTAGGCAAGTACAAAGGACTTGAATGATGGCAATACAATTATCATATACCTCAACACCCCAATTCCTCATGTATACTTGTTGACCAACCTGCATTCAAGAGAAAACACAAGTGACCAATGCTACTGCATGTAAGGAAATCGAAAGCCCAAACATCCTAGCAGAAATGGTCACTATCATGCGTTCCTTGGGCAAAATAACAGAAACATGCAAATAAGCACAACTAAATATCACTGAAGCTATCAACATCATGAACCCCAGCTTCTCCACATGTCATGTTTAACCTAAACATGGATAAGTCATAACTGAATAATAGGAAAGCAATGAGCTTTGTGCACCCCCAACTTCTCTGGATGTTAGGTTAACAACCTCAGACCAACATTAGAGTTTTATCTTTTCAAAACAGAGATGTGAATCTGTCAACCAGAAAGTTTAGCCAATCACAAAGTTTAACCACACAAACCAGCTATGACAAAACAAAGAAAATAAAAAAGAAAATAAAGAGAATTACAGACACACCACAAACAGTAACCAGTGCTATACATTGGTGTTATGTCAACACTGGTGAACCAACATTCTCACATTGTACACATGCCAAGAGACTTCCTCGAACTGAAGAATCTCTCACTATCCAAAGGCTTAGTTAACATATCAGCAAGTTGATTGTTTGTTTCAATGTGTTCAATGTCAATTAATTTATCCTCAACCATGTCTCTTCAAGTAATGATGTCTGATATATATATACATACATATATATATATATATATATATATATATGCTTGGTCCTAGAATGCTGAACATGATTCTTAGAGATACTGATGGCACTAAGATTATCACAAAACATGAGGAGAGTATCACTATCTAGCCCATACTCCAACATCATGTGTTTGAGCCATACAAGTTGGGTAACACAATTGCCAACTGCTATATATTCTGATTCAGCTGTGGATATGACACATAGTTTTGCTTCCTGCTATACCATGAAACCAGATTGTTTCCCAAATAGAAACAACTGCCACTTGTGGATTTCCTTTCAACTACATCACCTGCCCAATCAGAATCACTGAAACCAACATAAGATAAGGTTCCAAATATATATATATATATATATATATATATATATATCTAAGTATTCTCTTCACAACAATCAGATGAGATTGCTTTGGACTTGCCTGGTACCTGGCACACACATAAACAGAATACATGATATCATGTTTATATGCAAAAAGATACAGTAAACTGCCAATCATAGATCTATACAATGTTGGATCAACATTGTCTCCACTTCCATCCTTGATAATCTTACTGAGGAAGACGTGGGAGTCTTGCAAGTTTTTGACTCGGCTAGCTCAAACCTTTTCACTAAATTCTTTGCATAATTCTCCTGATTCAAGAAGATGCCATTCTCCATTTGTTTCACTTGAATCCCAAGAAAGAAGTGCAGTTCACCTACCATGCTCATTTCAAAGGTTTTTGTCACGGATTCAACAAACTTGTCTAGAAAAGACTTGTTAGTAGACCCAAAAACAACGTCATCAACATAAACCTGAGCAATACAAATATCAGTGTTCTTTCTTAAGATAAACAAAGTTCTGTCTCCATCACCTCTAGTGAAACCAACACTCAAAAAGAATTCTATAAGTCTTTCATACCATGCTCTGGGTGCTTGCTTCAGACCATACAAAGCTTTCTCAAGTTTATACACATGATTAGGATATTTAGCATCAATAAACCCCTTATGTTGTTCAACATATACTTCCTTATCTATTAGCCCATTAAGGAAAGCCCCTTTCACATCCATTTGATAGAGTTTAATTTTAAGATAACATGCAATAGCTAGCAGTAATCTAATAAATTCTATTCTCGCTACAAGTGCAAATGTCTCATCAAAATCGATTGACTTATACCGATGTATATATTGAAGCTACTAACCTAGCTTTGTTTCTTACAATTACACCATCTTCATTGCTTTTGTTCTTAAAAATCCATTTGGTTCCTATGACATTCACGTTAGAAGGTCTAGGTACCAGATTCCAAACATTTTTCTTGGTAAATTGTAACAGTTCATTGTGCATGACATTGATCCAGTAACTGTCTTGCAGAGCTTCATTCATATTTTTTGGGTTCAACAGGAGACACAAAACATGAAACATTATCAACAGTACAGGTGGAAACCATGCAGGCACAAAACCTAACCATATATATGTAGTTTAACCTTTCTTTGTTGTGAGTCTTCATGCGTCTTGTGATTTCACCTTTCACCTGTGTAGTTGGATGGTCCTTCTGAATCCTTGTTGGGGGGTCTCTCCTAGGTTCAGCAACAATGTCATTATATGAGTGAGATTCCCCTGATGTTAGTCTAACATTCGTTCTAGCTGGTGTTAGTTCAACATCAGCTTCTGTCTCCAGTTTAATTTGTCCAGCTCTAGTGTCCAATATTGGAGTAACATCCTTAGTTTCCAGTGTTGGACCAACATCAGAAACATAGAAATCATCAGTACCTACATCAATAGTGAAATCATCAAACACCACATTTACTGATTCTTGAATACTCTTCAATCTTGGATTGTATATCCTAAAAAAAGTACTATTTACAGAATTGCCAACAAAGATATATTTTTCACTCTTTGGATCAAACTTGCTTAGATAATCTATGTCATTCAACAAGTAGCACTCACGTCCAAATTCATGAAAATATGCAATATTTGGTTTCATACCCTTCAAGATTTCATAAGGTGTCATAATTGTACCAAGTCTAAGGTAAACCCGATTACTAATATGTCATGCAGTATTCAATGCTTCAGCCCAAAGTCTTTTAGATATATTCTTAGCATTAAGCATAACTCTGGCCATTTCTTGAAGAATCTTGTTTTTCCTCTCAGCAATGCCATTATGGTGGGGGTGTTTAGGAGCTGAATATTCATGGAAGATACCTTTTGTATTGCAGAAGTAATCAAAACTAGCATTTTCAAATTATTTTCCATGATCAGACCTAATTCTAGGCACATAAGAGCCATAGAGGTTTTTGATACTAGCACATAGAATCTTGAATTGATCAAAAGCATCAGACTTTCTTTAAGAAATTTCACCCATGTATATCTAGAGAAATCATCTACAAGAACAAAGGCATATATCTTACCATTCAGACTACTTACCTCAATTTGACCCATTAAGTCCATGTGTAGCAGTTTAAAACACTTGTTAGTTCTAGGAGTAGTACTTTGTACCTATAGGGGTTTATGAACAGCTCTGGTTTGTTTACCGTTGAGGTAGTCTCCACAGAAAAGTAGTGAACATGTCCCAGTTTTCCGTGCCAAATTGCAACTTCATCTATTTTAGCATGGAAACATTCTGCTTCTTCTTGAGCAAGATAACAGTTGTCTTTTGATCTTGTATCTGTCATAACAAGGACATTTCCATCGTATACATCACAAGACACTTTATCAAAAATTAGCTAGCAGATGATCATCACAAAGTTGACTAATGCTAATTAAGTTTGCTTTCAATCCATCAACCAACAGAACATCCTTGAGAGGTGGAAATCCTTCAACATTCAATACTCATTTCCCAATGATTCTTACCTTGGTGCCTCCTCCATAGGTGACAGTTCCAACAGCGAGGGGAATCATTTGCTTAAGATTGTCCCTGTTTCCAGTCATGTGTCTTGAGCATCCACTGTCAAAGTACCACTTACCTGCAAGGTTAGAGTAAATAGCAGAAAAGACCACATTGCATACAATCTTAATCTTAGGAGATTTCAACTTTTCAATACAAGTTCTACCCTTTTCTCCAGTGCCTAATGTTGGGCTAACAACCGAAACAGTTGTTGAGTTAACATTAGACACAATGACTATTTTCTTTCCATTTGCTTTTAGATATTTCTTACAAAACGGTTTAATGTGACCAGGTTGAAAACAACATTGACAGATATAAGTAGTTCTACTTTTCATAGTGTGGATAGGAGCACAACTCAAGGTTTTAGATTCCTTGACAAAACCTGCTTTTAAGTAGACAGAATTAGTATCATCAAAGGTAGGTTTCTCAACAAAACCAAGACCATTTGTTCCTTGATTACCCATGCTCAAAACCTCATCAAGTTTGGAAGTACCTGATTACCATTTGGCAATGATCTGATTGTCATTTTTAAGTTTTTCGTTTACATCTTTTAAATTAGCTTCTGTTTTGTCAATATCTCTCTCATACAACTTCATCATATTCCTCAAACATTCAATCTCATGCTTCTGAGCTTCATTGTTTTTGATGAGTTTATGGCTTTCCCTAAGAAGATTGCGGAAGGTAGATTTTAATCATCTATGATTTCCTCCTGGGAGATTTCTCCTTCAAAGTAGCATCATTCATCAAGATCAACTGAGCCATGAAAACATTCAAAGTTAGATTCATCACAGTCAGAAGTTAATTAGAGTTAACACAATAATTTTTCTCATTCCAATTCCCAAAGAAAATCTCTTGTTCTGGTGTTGGATAATGAATATTAGAGTAACACTGGGACCCGTAGCAGTTCTGGGAATCTTCTCCTGTCCAATTAACTTGAGTGTAGAGCGCAACAGTGTTTAACTCCTCTGAGTTGTCTTCAGCACTTGATCTAGAATTGAAGCCAGCTTTATTAAATTCATCTACACAAATCTAATGAGAACTCCCTCTTGATCGAAGGGTGTTAGCACATTCATTTTTAAAATGACCAAACCCTTTGCATTCATAGCATTGAACATCTTTAAACTTCTCAGCATCTTGAGTTGTGGGTTTAGATGCCATATATTTTATGAATCTATGGGGTAACTTCTTATAACCAGTAGATGTATTACCATGTTGTTTTTCTTTAGATTTATCTTTGTAGCTCAACCTACTTAATTTATTGGTAATATTTCCATAGTTAGAAGAAATCAGTTCAATCTCATCATCACTCTCATAGTTTTCTGAATTAGATCCTAGCAAAGCAATAACTTGTTGTTTATTTGCCTTAACAGGAAATTCTAATTCATATTCTTTAAGAGTGTTCATCAAAACTTGAAACTCCATATTAACAATATCTCTTGACTCATTCATGGCAATCCTCTTGAAGGTGAATCTAGGTGACAATGTTCTAAAAGCTTTATAAAGCATATTTTCTCTGACACAGAGAAATACCCTGCTTACTCCTAGAAATTTCAATACCCAAAAATGTATTTAAGATTACCTAGATCCTTAATAATAAACTGAGAATGTAAATGAGCTTTTAAAGTAGAAATTTCAAGCAAATCATTACCAGCCAAGATTATATCATCAACATACACACATAAAGCAGTAAATGAAGATGCAGAGTGCTTGGTAAATAGAGAACTATCAGAAATAGATTGGGTATAACCAAGAGCAAGTAAAGATGTCGTGAGTTTGTTGTACCATTGTCTAGAGATTTGTTTGAGGCCATAAAGACTCTTTTTCAACAAACAAACTTTATTAATATTAGAGCAATAGCCATGAGGGGGGTCATGGATATTTCTTCATCCAGATCCCCATGTAAGAAAGCAATATTAACATCTAATTGGTGTAAGTACCAGTTTTGAGAAGCATATAAGGCCAACAGAACTCTAACAATGGTTAGTTTTGCAACAGGGAAAAATGTGTCAAAGTAATCTAGGCCTTCCTCTTGGATATATCCCTTAGCCACCAACCTAGCCTTATACCTCTCAACAGAGCCATCACTCTTAAGTTTAACTTTATATACCCATCTACAGCCTATGCAGTTTTTGCTTTGGCTATGAAATAGAGCTAGTAACCTTTTTCTCTAAGCATAAATTATTCCAGAATGTTACTGTTCATCACTACCTAAATAGGCATGCACAGAATTCTTCTATTTGTCGAATTTTTATAGCAGCTTTCACGAAACTTATATCCTGTTTCGACGCAAACACTGTCGCACACTGTGATAAAAGAGCATGGTCCGTGGGCCACCCAACACACCCAATTCTTATAGTCACCTACCTCTGGAATTCACAGGAAAAAAAATTGTCACTTATATATCTCAAAATTATATGGCTAGCATGATATAAATATTAACTATTATCCTGTTACATTGCAATAATTATATTTTCTGAACGAGATTGACAAGGAGAAATTATTATGTACACCTCTTGTATGGATGACGTGGTACAACCAGAGGCTGGGATTAAAAGGAGTTTACGATATTGTATGAAATAACCACCCAATACCACATTTTCACCGTGCATTAATAATAATAACCGAGTGGATACACCACCTCATCTTAGCATGATTGTACCTAATAATCTCACCTACACAATAAATTCAAAGCTCGGACGTTATGTTGTATTTATAAGAAATCCAATCAAATTTCATGATTAACAAGTGGAGTCCTGATGACTTGCGGCCGCCACGGAGCCTGGGGTCCCATGTCCAACACTTCTAGCAAACAACAAATCAGGAGTCACGACAAGTCCCAAAGTAAAGTACCAAGAATCCCGGGGTCTACTTTCAAGAATATATGATATATGATATATATATATATATATATACATATACATATATCAATTAATATCTGCTTCTAAAGTCCCCACCCATGTATAAAAGTTTATTCATATAAATATATATATATATATATATATATATATATCAATTAATATCTGCTTCTAAAGTCCCTACCCATGTATAAAAGTTTATTCATATTAATATCTGAATGATGAATGATAAGGAAGTATGAGTAGTCGACACATTGAATTGGTAAACTGATTTATTCTTAGAGAAAAAGTTACTGTTAAAATTAAATAAGGTGACTTGTTACTTGTTAATTAGCAATCAGTAAATGTCCTTGAAGTTATCAGGTTTCCTTTATATCTACGTAACATATGAACGATGAACATAAGTATATATCGTAGAAAAGGTTATGCTCAGGACTTAACTTATTTTGATTACAATATTCGCATTTCTATATGTTGATGGACATGTACGCTTGCTAGCTGATGCATTTTATAATTCACTTAATCTAGTCACATTTCGTGTAAGTTGAGGTGCTGTACCAGCTTTCCGGTAGCTTCAGTATTTTATAGGTTTTCATTTTTAACGAAAGATAACACTTTGCAAAATTAGGAATAAACAAGGTTCTGTCGTATTATTATTGTTATTTTTGGTGAAGGGGTTTTAACACTTTAGCCGTGAAAGATATAATCAAAGAAAGGAGCTGGATGCAAAGAACACGGAAATTATGTCACTCAGTCATTCGATACATATCCTCTTGAGCTACAAACAACCAAGTTTCAAATATGGACACTACAATTAATTTTGGTTTAAGTTAGGGTTTTGTAAATAGCGAGCGTTTCTAGCCTTAACTTTTATAAATATATAGTGGTTATACTGACTTGCAAATCACTTTTGCTACTTGGCTACTTTATTGAGAAGTAGTCCATTATATCATGTTTTAATTTTAATAACTGCTCTCTTATCAACTCGATGAAGAACAATCGCTTGATATAGACGATAGTTATCAATCGTTGAATGCAATCATGTTTTCTTTCAATTCTAATCTCTTTACATGTCCAAAGAGTCAAATCCTTTTATTTCTCTTAATTATGAATGAATCTGTCCTAAGATTGTGATCCTTAAATAGACCTCGTAAACATCCAATTATAAAATTAAGTAGGGAAAGTCATTCCACAGTTAATAGTGTAAGATAAGAAACATACATCAACTGAATTATTTTGAGTCAAAGATGATCGTAATATCAGAATACGTAAATTACAAAATTCTAATTAAATAATCAGACCCACGAAATCTATGAAGCTGATTAACAACCTAGCCAGTGTTATTAAGACATTATAATCTGTCTACCATTCTTACAAATTTTTGTGAGCTTATTCTTATAATCAACTAGTTTTCATGTTGTGTTTGGCAGCAAAATTACGAGATTAATTGGACCATTACATTAGGAATCTTAAGTGAGAAAACAAGTAAAAGCAATGAGGCCAATACATTATCTAACCTTGAATATAGATCAATACATATAGATCTAAGAGCTGTGATCACATGACAACCTAACTTTAGCCAAATTATTAATTATATCCAAATTCTCATTTTATGGTGCAGTGGATCTAGAGTCTGTGTGAGATAAGGATGTTCAATCTAACCATGAGATTCTAACTAAAAAGAGCTCTCCTCAAATGGGGATGTTCTTCTTTATAAGCAAAGGACCCATTTTGGAGGATAATGACCATCTTTTCCAACTCCTCACGCCCAATCAACACGACAACACTACTTTCTTTTTCATTGAAAATATTAATTGAATATGGTTCCCTTAATAATGCCTGTGATTTGATCAATTCTCCTAAATGTATCCTGAACTCTCCGTAGGGACAAATGAAAATGTGATATTTTATTTTTGTGTTATAATTAAAAGGTGATGAGTTGTTTAAGATGAAAAGGTATTAGAATAGAAAATGGCCATCGAACACATGGCTAGGGATTCATTTCACGCAGTTTTTGATGCCCAAGATCACTGATTGTTCAACGATGCATGTGTCGAAAAATATTCATCATTAAAGACTTCTGATAAATAAGAGTGGTAATACAAAGAAATACGGGACCTTGACGCCAACCCCTTGTCATTAGAATACGAAGCCCTCGAGCCAACAAAATTTCACCACATGTTATAAAGAAAGCTAAATCATCATCGAAGGTGCGGTATACAAATAACCCAACTTTTCTCGAAAGAGCAACCCCGAATGACGAGCCCAAGATGACACATCATATTTGTCCAGTCAAATCTTATCATGAATCTATTTTTATCCTAGGATATGATTACATTCAATAAGGTGGCCATTATGGCCCACCGCCATTGTACATTCAAGCTATTATCCTTCCCTATATAAGAAAGAGAGCTCATATTGAAATGGGAACAAAAAAAAAAGAACCAAATATAAGATTTCACCCTTAGCCTAATAAATATGCCCTTGATAGAGTCAGTCTCGAAGGAAAGAACCCCCCGAAGGAACGCTATAAGCTTTTCTTTTTCTCCCTACCTAAAAAAAAGACAGGTTTCCGACCCTTTATAATACTAAAGAGAAATTATATCAACAATGGCGACGTCTGTGGGAACACCATGTTGACCTTAAGGAAAATCGGGAAGAGCATCATGAAGAAAAGTTTAAAATAATAAGAGAAATGAACAATATTATTTGCACTATGGCAATAGAAAACCATCATCTGCCAGAGGAACGACCCAGAAATCCCCCCGCCTGGAACTTCCCATGTGGTGACACAAGAAGCTCCCATTGTGGTAACACAACCTCTTCGAGTATCTCATGGGGACTATGTTGCGGGTAGCCCAACGACCCCCGACCGCTCATCAACTAGAGATATTAAACACTACCATAGAGGATGAACGCATTGTCGACTCTCCCCATGGAATATGAAAAAGAGGACACCTCTCAATCCCCTTACGGGAATTGGGATGCTTCTCTCGCAGGCCCCCAACACAGGCTCCACCCTTGAACGAAGTGTGGACTACATACCCCTCATATTCCTCGCCACCCTGGTCTAGGAGACCTCAACGATGCCCCAATAATGCTCATCTTCGAGAATGTTCAGGTAGCCCTAAGCGCATACCACCTCTCCGTTCCCGGGTCAAACAATATGTCGAAGAATTAGAGGACCCTTTAAAGGAGTTACTGGACAACCTCAAAAGAGAAGTCCAATATCTGAGGAAGGACGTGAACATGTACGAAGAAGTAGTCAACCGTGAGACCCCCTTTCCCCCGAGAAAAGCTCACATCTGTATATCGCTCAGCATGAAACCTGTTAACATGCCCATATATGCAGGGGATAAAACTAGCCGAGACTCACAAGACCATATTTATCAATATATGGCCAGTACGGATTTAGGATCGGCCTCTGACCTGGTGTTGTGCCGAGTATTGCGGTCTATGCTAAAGGGAAGGGCCCAGCTGTAGTTCTCGCAGTGATCCGAATGAGTCATTTATACTTTTGAGCAGCTGGCTCAAATGTTCATACATCAGTTTGCCTATAACCGCATATATCCCAAATCGGCCCAACTCTTTGTTGTGAAACAAATGAAGGATGAAATTTTACGAGATTATATGCGTCTCTTTACTGATGAAGTGCTTGACGCACCCCACGTCAACCCTACTATGCTCTCCGAGATATTAGTATAGGGACTCCATTCAGAAGATTTTGTGGATTCCCTAATCGGCACACAAGTTAAAGGCTTAGATGACCTCATGCAAAGAGCGAAAATGTTAATTCTCCGCGAAGAAGCCCGTAAGGCCAAGGAACAAATGGAAAACATGTAACTTTTGAATCTGGTCGAACTAGAGGGACGGGAAAAATCTAGAAAAGACAAGCCTACGCGATGATGAGAGGAAAAACCTGGGCACCAGCGGCACTTAAGCCAAATTCCTCTCCCGCTCATGTCCATTAAGCCGAAAGAAGTGTTGGAGATTATGGAACATGATAGGGCGATCCACTAGCCCCACGAGGCCTGGATTCCGAACGACTCAAACGTACTGGAAAGTACTGCATGTACCACTGTACGTACGGGCGTTGCACTAACAGCTGCATTTGGCTACAAAAGGAGATCCGAAGGCTGTTAAAAATGGGGTCTTTAGAGAAATATGTGATCCGTGACCCCAGGAGGGCCAACCCCTACTAATATAAGAGCAGCTCCTCCCCCGACAAGTGAGGATGCGTAGACGAAGGAGAGACCATACGCTCTCATCCCGTAATAAGAAGCCTCGATGAGGGAGTGAGATTCCTCACTTCTTCACCCCATCCCTACACCGACAACACAACCCACCGGATGCAAGGTCAATATGATTGAAGCTGGAAATTTGGCCATTTCTTCTCCTGCAATAAAATGAAAATATGTGAAGAAGATTAGAAAAAGGACCTACATCTCATGAAATATTGACAGTAGGAATAGCTCTTATTCCACAGATTACCTTCGGATCGGAAGATCTAAAAGGACTTATATACCCGTAGGAGGACCCCCCATTGTAGTCCCAGCAACCATCTTTGGGACTGAGGTACAACACATTCTGATAGATACCGGAAGCTCTGTAGATGTCCTCTCTATCCACTTTTCGGACTCTCGGGCTCCTCGATCATCAAATGAAGGTCGTGTGAGTGCCCCTGGTAGGGTTCTCCGGAGAATGTTGCCATACAGTAGGGACCATCATGCTTCTTGTATCTTGGGGACAAGACCAACTCCGGCGAAGTGCATCTATAAAATTTTGGATCGTCGATACTCCCACTCAGACGTATAATGCGATTGTGGACGACCTTCCGTGCTGCTCTTCGAAGCAATCCTATCTACCATACATCTTAAAGTAAAATTTCCATCACCAAGGGGAATAGGAGAAACCCAAGGCAACCAGGTCCGCGCTCGAGAATGTCGCATGAATGCTTTGCATACCCTTATGGTGCCAACCCCTATGATGAAGGGAACCCCGCGTCCCTCGAATTCCACTGCAAAAAAAGACAAAGCTGAGATAGTCAAGATGCAGGCAGCTGAAGAGCTCAAAATGATGCACATTTCCGGGGGAGAAGGATGCAATGTTAAAGTAGGGGCGTCCCTTGACCCCTAAAATGAGCAAGAATACTTGATGTCCTAAGTAAATACCATCACGTGTTTGTATGGGAAGGAGGACCTCCCGGAAGAATCCCCCCTGAACACTACCAAAATTTTCTCAATTTCAATATAGGCGCCAAACCTGTAAGGCAAAAGAAGAGGGTAATGGTGATCAAAAGAAATAAAAATCTTTAAATCTAAGGTGTAGCGCATGCTCGAACTTTGTCATATTTGGAAGGTCAGATACCCCCAATGGTTGGCCAACGTGGTTCTCGTCCCAAAATTAGGGGGAATATGGTGCATATGCATCGATTTCACCAACCTAAGTGAAGAAACATTTGTGGACCTGATCGAGCCTACTTGGACTGCATGCGTAGACAAGTCGTCGGCCAGTACGCATGGAGGAGTAGGAATTGTCTTTCAAAACAACATCGTGCAGTGTTCGGAGGAAATTTTGGACTTCACTGTCACCTTAAGTTTCCTGTATCTAATAGCGATGCTGAATACGAGGCCTTACTTACTAGCCTAGGGTTAGCCCGATAAGTCAATGACAATTTATCTCTCTGAAGTGACTCACAGCTAATCGTGCAGCAAATAGTTGTCTCATTCGAAACTAAAGAAAAACGAATGAAGGAGTATCTGAAATCGGTTAACCAAGCCAAGACGTGGTCCAACAATATGGAGATTCTGCAGATACCACAAACTGAAAAACCAAGAAGCGGACGTCTTGTTCGAAATTACCAGTCAAATACTACATATCGCCACGAGGAAGGTCACCGTCCTCGCTAGTCTTCTTCCCAAAAGGGGCCAACCTACCTTCGTGGATTCCTCCATTATCAAAGAGTCAGAGAATTGGATGACCAACATTCGTAAATATATCCTGAACCCAGTGAAGTGTCCTACCGGCAAAAAAGCCACTCGAATATTGAGTCGACGTTCAAATCTGGATGAGGCCGAACAGATAATGAAAGCAATTCATGAAGGAAGCTGTGGAAATCACTCGGGAGGGACCAGCCTAGCTCTCAAAGTTCTACGACAAGGTTTCTTCTGGCCCACCTTGACGACATATTGCTCGGCTAATGCCAAAAAATGCCCATAGTGTCATCGACATTCCTCGCAAGTCCACCAACCTATAGTGTCATGGGAACCTAACACGATCCCGTGTCCTTTTGACAAAATGAGGAATCGACATTGTAGGTCCGATGATACTAGATAAAGGACAGAAGAAATTCCTGGTTGTAGCAGTAGACTACTTTACTAAGTGGGTCGACGCAGAATCCTTGATGCATATCACTTCGGGAGCCATAATCAACTTCATATGGAAAAATATCCTCTGTCGGTTTGGAGTCCTGTAGTAGCTAATCATTGATAACGGCCTACAGTTCACAAGTAAGGCTCTGGAAACTTGGTGCGACGAGTGGAAATGACCCTATTAGATCTCCAGAATACTAGGGACCGCCACCTAGGTACTAAAAGACATGATGGGGAGAGAATACCCCTTGACCTGGAATGCGGTCAACCTACCCTGCTATGTGTAAACGACATAAAAAAACAAAAAGAGGAGGAAAAGTATTATTAATACCATGTAAATACTTAATAAAGACTGTCGTTCAATAAAATAAAAGCCATTTTATACATGAGTTGTTACAAATACATTCTCAAGGTGGACGAAGAACTCAATCCTATTTGGGGCCCCTTTACATTCCCCATTTCCCTAGGTGTCGAATCTACAACTTAACCCCACCATTCGCAGCCTTAGATGTTCCCTACTCTCGAACTTGATGCTTGCCCTCTCTTATTGCAGCCATGCGTTCCTCCGCCGTCATCTCCATATGGTTAATCACAGTTACTACTAGAACGCTGGTAGTAGCCTCTTCTATGCTCCCTTCTACCACCACCTTCGAACTCCCCATACTCCTAGTCTTACCCTCCCCTCGGCGTTGCACAGAGGGAACCACAACTAACTCATGTATCACCAAACTTTCAGTAAAGTGAGGTAGTGAACGAACCACGTCCTTGCAAATATTGTACCCCATTTGAAGGATTTTGGTAGTGGCCATAGTAGCGCTCTCTTTTCATGCAAAATAATCCTTCGCCTGTTTTGCTCCAAGATAGAGTAACGCAGTAACCCGTTAGAATCACCAGCACAAGCCAGTAGGACCTCCAATCTCTCTTCTAAGGGCAAGTCGAGTGCGATTCGCGCGTAGACGAGAATGAAGAGATGGCAGCTCATCATCAAAAGAATGCTCTGAAATCGTAGATCCCTCCAAAGACCACTGAGAACAACGAGGCCCATAGAACTACACCCGCAGACATACGAGACAACAAAGAAAAATGTGGGGTCGAACCCTCCACCGGAGGCAGAGGATTGGCCGTATACTCCTCCGAAAAAGGATCTAAAGCATGCACATACATTTCATCCTTTGAAAAGCAAAAGTTGGTAAGATGCCCCCACAATGTTAGAAAAAACATACATAAGACAAGACAAATGAGTCTTACGAAATAAATGGCGAAAAAGGGTAGGGCCTCCTCTAATTATGAACCCCTCGATATCCCGTCGCAAGCTCGTTTAGAGGAGAATGTACGGCTCCTCCAACATGGAGGGCACATCATACAACTCGCTAAAAAGACCCAGTTGGATTAATTCTTCACTAGCTCTATGAGTAGCATCATGTAGCACCCCGATTATGCACAATGACCTAGCGTGTGGGCACTCCCCACTCATACCTAGAGGCCCGAGGAGGACTAAGGAAGAAAAATCCTCTCCTCCAATCTTTCTGGGACTATCACTCTGTCCCAATTCCAAGAAAGTTTGAGTTGAGTCGAAGGGCACAAAGTGGAAAAATGGAGGACTAAACGGATCCTGCGCAAGCGAGAAGTCGCAGCAAATCGAACTGGAGAAAATTCTATCCCCAAAATGGCATAGCACACAACAAACCCCACCAAACATCTGAAAGATGGAGGGGTCGACTGGCTAGGACAAAATTGAAAAAAAATGAAGCCTCTCTCTAACCCAAGGATGAAAGAACCATAGCAATCCGTTCTGAACCTGTTCCAAATACACTATAAGAGAATGAACCAGAGGATCATAGGCTCTCTGCTCGCTCGAAGGAATCAAGATATGATACTCATTCGCATTCAACATCACCCGCCCGAATAAGGCGCGAACACTCTCCTATCCCCCAAGGGCCTACCATACTTGACATCGAACCTATCCCCCATGGCCTACCATATGATAAGGATTAAAAGAAGGCGTGACAAATTCGGCCCCCTATGGAAGGGAGTGATCCTCTTCTCCCTGGAAAAAGCCCCTAATATTTCCTCAACTGCCCAACTCAAAGTAAACAAGGCGTCTCTGCGCATCCGAGAATAAAATGACGTCTCCCCTCCATCATACCTCCTAATCACTTACGGAGATAAGTAAGAAGAAGTCGGCAAATTCTTGGTCGAAGAAGACAATAAAACATCATATGAACTTGAAGGGATGAGATCTATCACAGAATCTAAAACACCCGGAAAAAAAGGTAGAACGATCCGACCATCGTCATAATACAAAAAAACTCAAGAAATAAAATATAAAAATAGGAGAAGGGAGGTCCCCATTTATAAAGATCCAACATGAAAATTTCCGCTCAAAAGGAAAGAGCAACGTATCGACGCTAAAGAAACTGTCACGCCACGTGTCGAGAGTAAAGTTAAACCGCCACCCCAGTCATTAAGAGACTTTAATGCATCCAACAAAATCATTATTACCCCAACCATAGAAATGGACACGCCTCCAGAAAACAAAAGAAAAGGTACGACGAAACCCCTCACTCTTCGAATACCTCTTTTCTCAAATCCCACTCCGGCGCTTCGCCCGGTCAGGAGTGTCTCAAAACATTGCGGTCAAGACAAATTATCATCAAAAAGAAAAAAAAAAGACAAGTCGGTTCAGACTGCTGAAAATTGGTCAAATTCCGATTAAAATGGTGAATCGTCCAATCGTACGAACCGGCGGTCCAACAAAATGTGCAATTTTGAAAAAAATAAATTACTCATTTTTTGCTCTATGATAAAACTGATAGGATCCAGTTCAAACAACAAAAAATTCATGCGATCTATCCAAGAGAGAGAGGAGATACGAAAAGTAGAATCAACTACAAATCTACCATTACAATTGAATTGGAAGGTGGATGTGGGTATAATAACAACATAAAATGAAGAAAACCCTTATTCAGTTGTACCGCACGTAGTAGTAATATAGTATATGAAGCATTTTAATATTAGGCATACTATAAGCTTAGGCTTGGGCTTGTGCTTGGGCTTCTTGCATGCTTTTTTTAATTTTTATAAAAGGGAAATGTCTGGTTGCTTTTCCTTTCTGATAAGTAATTGAAGCTAGGGGTGTTTGGGCCGGGGCGGGATCTTGGATTCTCGCCCGACCCGCCGGGTTTTCCCCGATCCGGGAAAAACCCAGCCAATTACCTCCCGGTCAAACCGGAAATTTGCTCCCGGTTTGACTCCCGCCGGGAGGTAACGGGATCTGAACCGGATCCCGTTACCTCCCGCGGGATCCCGGGAGGCAGTCGAAAGCCGTGGAGCAGCAGCAGGGTGGTGGAACATCATCTGGTTCGGTGGTTCAGAAGCAGTGGTGACATAGGAGGATCAGCAGAATATCAACAAGTTTGGGAGATTCAATAATCCGCCTCACGATTTAGAAGATGAAATCAAGGCTGCTAAGGAAGCAAATGAAAATTTGGATGGTGGTTAACTGGTAGTCTCAAATTTTCTCATTCCGGCGTCTTTTGTACTAAAATCACTTGTTTACGTTAATTGAAAAGTGGGAGTGATAAAACAATGCCCTAAAGTAGATGGAAAAATGGACCCCATTGAAATTATTTTAGTTGAGTTATTTATTATATCTGATGATAACATAACAAATAAAGTATTAAAAAATGAAAGAGATAATATTGTTAATACGTAATGGGGGCTTAACAAGAAGGCTTTTTGGTCACCAATGGTAGGCCCGGTCAGTGCATAATAGTGATACAATACAGAGCATTAAACTTAAATATTCCCACCACCATACACACACAAAAGTGGTCTAGTGGTGTTGTAGAGGAACACACAAACACAAAACCAAATGAAAATCTGGAGGATGGTGGTTAACTGCCGGCCGGGACCGGAATTCCTCCCGTCCCGACCGGGAATCCCGCCTGCCGGGAACAGTGTTCCCGGCGGGAGGGAACGGGAGCTGCCAAGCAGCTCCCGCCCCGGCCATTCCCGGTGGGCCGGGGTCCCGTCCGGGCGGGACCCCGGCCCATAACACCCCTAATTGAAGCCAAGACATGATATTGGGCTTCTAAAGTCATGATATTAGTTTAGTTCATACGTTTTAGCAATTCATATCAATTAAGTTCTTATTTTTAGGATGTAAACATAAATTAATATTTGATTTTTGATATAAAAAAAATCTAATTATTTGAACATCAATAACTAGGGCTATATGTATAATTATGATATATATTATTTAGGTGATGAAAATATATATTAAGATCTGATATTTTAATGAAATTGTTTGAAGCTTACAATGTTAAATAATAAATTACTTACCCACTTTTTCAGTTAGTGGTTCAACCGATTGAACCGGTTGAATCTGTAATCAGTAGAATCATCGGTTCTATATTTCGTATGGTTCTAAAAACACCAGGTAAATTGCATGAAGCCCATATTGTTTTGTAAATTTTTTAAAATGAGAAACTTGCATCTACCAAAATTATGTAAAATACTGCTGGTCAACTTTTGACATAATGTTCTCAAAAATGGCATATACAATGAAATAGTATACCGAATTTGGCATTTTTTTTCATGCCACATTCTGTGGGATACACCACTATAGGCGTAATCATCTATCACACTGTTGACTACGAATAAATTGCACATTTTGCAATAGGTGCGGTAGGCGGGTAGAAAACCCTACCCTTACCCTGAAAATTAGCTCAGGGTTTAGACCCTTACCCTGAAATCAGGGTAAGGGTCTAGGCCCAGATCTTACCCTGTAATTTTTGAAACTCAACTTAGTGTATGGGTAGGGTAAGGGTCTTGACCCTTACTCTAAAAAGTTAATTTAAAATCACATTAAACAATGTTTATTTCGTCAAAATAACTTTTTTGTGAATGTTGCGAGATTTGCTGTCGCCGCAAAAAAATATTTGACGCGGGCGAAGTTTGGTAACAGGCCTAGTAAGACCCATACCCATTTAACAGGGTAGGATAAGGGTCCTTCAAAACAAGGTTCTCAATGGGTCTTAGTCAGGGTAGGGTAGGGTCCTTACCCAAGATTATGCACAGGGTCTTGGCATGGGTTGAGTAAGGGTAACCCTTGACAGGCCTGGTGCGGACTAATTTCTCTCTTTCTTAGGCTTCCTCCTTTTGATAATTGTCAAATGTTTCGTCCTTTTGATAATTGTGTTTCTGTTAAGTATGGTGGTCTTTTTAAGCTCGATTTTACATGGAAAGCTTCGTCTTTTTGATAATTGTCAAAAGTTTAAAACATATTGAATACGAACTTCGTTGAAATCTTGGACGTTTGTGAGGTATAGGCTAAGTTGCACGGATACGAATACGAATATCGGTATCCGCTGGATACGGGTACGTGGATACGATTTTTTAAAATTTATAAGATACGATACGTATGCGATACGTCAAATATTTAATATTAATAATTATATATAAGAATATAATTTAAATAAAAATATCAAATAATATTATATCTAATCACTTGCACAGTCATTAGTCACATAATATTGTGAAACATATCAAAGCTTTGTGTGTTGTTTTTATTTTGGTTGGAAATAGTAGGTTTTCACGATTTTATATTTAAGTTTCTGAAAAGATATTGCAATTTGGTTCTTGTTGGGCCTTTTCTAGTTTAAGAAAACTACCACACTACTCTTATAAATTGTTGATACGTATCGGATACTTCTCGGATACGCTTCACATCGTATCCGATACGTGTATTCGTCTTTTTTAATTATTTTTAATGCAGGATACGCCACGTGGCATATCCAATACGTATCTAAAGAGTATCCGGAGAGTATCGGTATCAGATACGCATTCGACACTGACCGGCCATTTTTTTGGAGTCCGTGCATCATAGGGTATAGGTGATTAGCGATTACTCATTAAAGTTTCAGTGTTAAAGATACGTTTGTGATCGGTGGACGGAGATACTGAATTCAAAATAAGTTGGGACTTATTTTTTTTGGTAACATTATAATAAGTTGGGATTTAAGAATCATCTGAATCCTCCGTACAATAATTTCAAAGTGATATTAAATATGTGATTCTGACTGATCACAACCAGGATATTGGGCCCAAAAAAAATTTCTCTGGTAACCTTCTTAAGTCTGCCCAACAAGAATCACTCACATTGGACCTTTTCAGATGATTTGAGAAGTTTTTTTTTTTTTTTTTTTTGATTGTTAAACATGATTTGAGAAGTTTAGAAACTCAAGAACGCTGTAAAAAGAACTCCATTAGGGATGGTTCAGATGATTTAAGTGTTTATTGTTAAAACAGAAATTATCTGTTCATAATGCTTACGGTTAAACATGAACTTAAAACAAACTTAAATTGCATATATTTCAATAAGTTGGGACTTGGGACAAGTTGCAAAAAGTAATAGGTTAATTGGAGGTCAACATGTGAACGCCCCCCCCCCCCCCCCCCCCCCCCCCAATTAATTGGGGTTTTAATGTTTTTTACCCTTCCCAATAGACATAACCTTTAAATTCTACCTTTGATTTTTCAGTGGTGTTATATAGTATTTGATGTCGTGTTGGAATCTTGGGTTGATTAGTTATCAGTATTTTCGGAAGTTATATTGGGCCTTAAGAATTTCGGCCATTTGATTTGATAAATGTCTGGAATATATGAAAGTATTAGCCCAAAGAACTCGGGTCTGGAAAGCTAAAATGTGTATTTGTTTCGATTTTGAAAATGGTGTTAAAAATTAAAATATGATGTTGTTGGTTAAGTTAAGTTTGTCAATGTCGTTTTTTTTTTCTTTTGGTATTTAGTTATAGTTCGTTTTGGGTCATCTGGAATATTTTGTGTTTTCTCGTTAATGACATTTATTCTCAATAATTACTTGGAGCTTGTAGCCAAAATAATAACACGTACCATTAAAAAGAAATTATCAAACGTCGATTTTATTTTCTGTATAAATATAATATGCTATTAACTTCATTTGACAAATGCTTGAGACTGATCATTTATTTATTGAACTTAATTTATAATATGACTGTTTCCGAAATAACTATGATTCTACTTAATTTTTGATGTAACTTTTTTTTTTTGAATTTATATAATGCCAATCTTAAAAAACGCATCGATTTTGTTGAACATTTATAACAGTCATGAGCTTCATGCACTGCTAGGTTCTAGCTAGTGATGTTCACACATATTAATGCAAATTATGAGTATCGATACAAATTAAAGAGTACCATGAATTGAAAAATAAACTTGAAATAATGATTATAGGCGGGAATAGAAGCGCAGGCAAAATTGTCGCGCAACTGGTAGGCCTGATGAAATTATGTACGATTAATAAACCCAAAGTTCTTGCCAAAATGTAACTTAAATTTCTTCCAGAAACAGTTCTCGCACATCAGTACATGCAATGCACACAAGTTATATTTGCAGGGTCATTTTACTTATTCCAGAAAAGTGGTTGGATTGGGAAGCTAGATAAAAAAATAAGTGCGCATGACCAATAACAATATAGTGAATAGACCTTATGCATGTGATAATAAAAGATAACAAAATCTCGATCTATTTCTTAAAACTTATTTCCATACAAGCACCAAGCAAAATTCGAACTCAGACATGTACTTCTTGTTCAATTTAGAGTGGATTAATTGCTATGAGATTGAAGATTCAAATTCCATTTGTTTCACGTGAGAATTGCTAAATAAATTAAAGCTTTAGTATTCGAGTATTGGAAGAATATTTATGTCATTATGGGAAAGCAACAAAACAAAGGACGGAATAAATTAAATCAACAGATATACTACATGTGGTGAAAGTTACGTGATAACAAACGTATAAACACCTCCAAGAAAATATGTCTCTCTTCGTCTAAATTCTCTGTATGTCATTATCCAGGTGACGAATTGAATACTTAAATGCCCCAACCCGCTTAATAATAGACACACACACACAACAAACAAAAGGCATATGATGAAAGGGGCCAAAAGATAGCGCGCTAATGTGGCAATGACATTCGACATTCATTTTCTTTTTGTTGATAATCGAAAGACAGTTACGCGATCATCTTCGAGATATCGGGAAATTTGCACATGTTTACCATTATTGCCATTCTTAAAGTTAAGGATTTCCAGCCATAAGGTCCAACTATATATGGGACATGCACAATAGAAGATTGCTAAGTCGGCGAGGATACTCACCAACAGCTTGAATAGCCCTTTTTTGTCATATTCTGGTACGGATATGTGTCAATACTCAATAGTAATATAAACCCGCGTGGCACTGATGTAGGTTGGCATGACAACACGAGAATGGCGAAACACATCAAAATTCAAAAATTATATCGAGTTTCATGGTTCAACTTACCCTAAAGGCTCTTATAAATAAGCAATAAAATTAATGTGTAAATAAACACCCAATATCGATCATATTAGCTACATAACGTTATCCTCAAGCTAGCATGGATTGAACAAAGCTTGTTCTTAGATTAAAATCTAGTTATCTGCTGAATTTCAACTTATTTGCCAAGTCTAACTGTTGTACCATAATTTGTAAGGCTCACTTGTCATGCCACGTGTCTGTTTGGACGTCAAAAACAACAACTCATACATCTTAAGTTGATAAAATCAGGCCATGAGCCATATCCCGTTGGAAAGACATTAATTTTTAGTTTCTAACAGAAAAAACGGATCTCACTTTTGATGAGTGTTAAAGAAGTTATGATCAAGTTAGTGAGCTTGTGCATAATTGAACAAGAGAGTGCTAAGCCATCAAAATAGACCGACAAACCTATAAATACCTCAAACCCTTCACAAATGGGGGGGAGGTGGTTACCCACAAGATACTAGGTCAACATAGAAGCATATGTCAACACGGGGACATAGGTCAACTCGGATGCATAGATCAACATTGATCCATAGGTCAACAAGGATGCATAGATCAACATAGATGCATAGGTCAACACGAATGCATAGGTCACCACAGACTCATAGATCAACACGATTTAGGTTAACACGGGCGCATAGGTCAACACAGAGGCATAAGTGAACTTGTACCAATAGATCAAGACGAACGCATAGGTCAACACGGACACATAAATCAAAATAGACGCATAGGTCAACACGGAGCATAGATCAACACGGGCCCATAAGTCAATACGAACGCATAGATCAACATGGATGCATAGATCAACATGGACACATAGGTCAACACGAACGCATAGATCAATACGGACCCGTAGGTCAACACTGCCGCATAGGACAACACGGAGGCATAAGTCAACACATACCAATAAATCAACACGAACACATGGATCAACAAGAACCCAAAGATCAGCGTGGATGCATAAATCAACACAGACGCATTGGTCCACACGAACCCATAGGTCAATACGGACTCATACGTCAACGCTAATATCTGATATGCAAAGGTCTAACCTAAAAGGTTCGACCTTCACCTCCGACCACGATTTACCACCAACTAGAAACAATGAACTACGTCCGGCTTGATTTCTTAAACATGATACGTAGGCAGCTTGGCTTAGTGCCAAGCTCAGTATGACATCAACAAAATCTAAATCCACATCAATCGCTCCCAGCCTACCGAGCTGATACATCCTACTTACTTAACTGTTTTCCTTCTACTGCATTATACGATTTATAATTGTTATTCAATCTACGTCTTATTTAAGCTATACCCGTTTATGGTCCCACAGTGACTATGCCCGGGTCACAGTGACTATGCCCGTTTATTTAAGCTATACCCGTTTATAACTGACTTAAGCATCACAGTGACTATGTCGGGTCAGCATCGGCCTAGTTCATGTGTCGTGTTTCTTAGTGCACATTTTTTAAACTCTAGGCTAGCTCACGACTAATAAGAAGCTTGGGTTAGTCTCACGTGGAGTGACTAGTAAGCAAACAAAATTACCTCGCATCACTAACATATCTACATAAGCTTATTTTCTTCTGTGCTGAAGAGTTTGACCTAAACAACCTCGTAAATCTAGTTGTGAAAAGTATGCTCGACTTTGTCTCTTCTCCCGTTTCTCTTTTGTTTGTAAGTATTGCCAATTAGTTATCAATGGGATTTCCTAACCTTGGATTCAAAACCCTCTAACTCTATGACACACAAAGAAGGTGATTATCCTTCTTTCCGAGTGCATTAAAGAAAGGAAGCTACAAACTAAAAGAAGGAGGTAGATTCTAGCCTACATTCAACTAGCAAAGGAGATGATGATATTTTACATTGTCTTCTCATGTAGAGATACATCGACATCTCAGCTATAGGGCAAGACATATAGAAGACTAAAAGGTTGCTAAACCCCCTTCGTTGGATTTTCATCAATATGTCTCAGGCACAATAAGCAAAAACTGGATCAACCTTACGTCAGAGGGGGCATTACTTTACTGAATCAATATTCCATTTGTTTCAATTCCTAGTCTTTAATCGATCAGAATTAAGTCCTTTCAAAAATGGGCCCAAGCTCCAATGGGAAGATACATTGAGGATAGAAGTATAAACCTCTAGCAGAAAATTGAGGAATACAAAATACCTGAATTAGGAAGCGTAGGATTGACTTAGACTCTTATATAGACTATTTAATAATCATAGCTAACAAGGAAGGCAACCTACTAAACAAAACGGTCTTCTAAAATGCATTATTAGGAGGAGAGACGAATTATTAATGTACAAGAGGACAAGTACATTTTCAATCAATTTAGCTCAACTCAACCTATATGTGATTTCAACTTATCTGGTTTATTTTCGATCTATAGACCGGTCTGTAGGCATGTAACCTTGGGCGGACAACTTCTAACTTAGGCATTAAAGTGTAATTGCCTGGTTCATTCCCACCTAGTTCACATATTATGTTTTATCGCATAATTTTCAAAGCAAAGCCAACCAAAGATCATTCGAGAATTTTAATTATTCGGACATTGAGTGCTTCATCAGCAAAAGAAGACACCACACAAAAAATGTTTTATATGTAATGTATTAGTTTTCATATCAAATGCACAAGACAAAATAAATTTCTCAAAATATAATTCGTTCACACAGCTATGAATTCTGGAGATCTAAGTTGCAACATTTAAGGTCTCAAATAATTAATACAACTTTATAGATGCAACATTTAATTTATTGGAAACACAATTCTTTTCCCAAAAAGCTTTTTTAGGAAATGTATAAACTCTCTAATGTTTCTCTAACACTACAAGAATACATGGCCATCTGCAACCGCCCGGGAAAGTTCATATATATAAACGATTAATCCAACGAGAAAAACTAACTTACAAAAATATCCAACTTATCATCATATCATCATATCCAAATTCATATAATCAATATCAAAATTCATATCAAAGTTCATATCCAAATTCATATAAACGATCCAAATTACAACAATATAAACTAGAATATAATCAAAGTTCATATCATCATATCAAAGTTCATATCAAAGTTGATATCCAAATTCATATAAACGATCCAACTTACAACAATATAAACTAGAATATAATCAAAGTTCATATCATCATATCAAAGTTCATATCAAAGTTCATATCCAAATTCATATCCAAATTCATATCATCATATCAACGTTCATATCCAAATTCATATAAACGATCCAACTTACAACAATTCGTACAACACAAATCCGACGAAACATTCATATCCAAATTCATATCATCATATCAAAGTTAATATCCAAAATCATATAAACGATCCAACTTACAACAATTCGTACCACACAAAAAAGTTAACCCACTCTAGTCTCGATTTCAAATGGCCCATAAACAGTCAAATAAGAGATATCATTTACTGTGTATATAGATCGATTGAGGATATATAAGCCAACACCTTCGTCTCACATGCACTAGCTCCTATCTTACAAAACAGACAACTGCGTTTTGGAAAGAGTCTAGAGTACTGTCATTAATTGCTGTGCTGTCAAGTCCCACAAATTCTTTGATTTCAACAATTAAAATCCCATGGTTTTATCTTTTTCTACATCCAAGATATTGTAAGAAAATCAAGCAAGTGTGGGTAAGCTATAATAAAATCCCATTTCATTAAAAAATAAATAAAGAATAAACAAAATTGCTTGAGAGTTGAAAAATTTAGCAAAACCACAAATAAATTTAAAATAATATAATGAGTAAAGCTATAATATAATTTCAGAACCACATGATTGATACAATGTTTACCGAATGGAGCGAGTACTTAGATACTGCCGTACTAGTAAATAGTATCAACTATCAAGTACTAATCTAACCACTATTTTGTATTTTAATTAAATTACCTCTTGGCTCGAATCGACCTTAAGTTTGGGACAACCTTTAGACGTGCAATTTTTTAATTCGGGTATACTACTTCATCATGGGCCGCATGAATTCCAATCCATACAATCTCGTCAGCGTGATTTATCTGCTCTATTATTGCATTTTTGTATCTAAATTCCAATCAACGCTAATATAATTCTATTTCTGAATATAGTTTTGTATTTCATGATCATACCCTACTGTTATTGCTCTCTTTAGTTTTCTATACTTTAAAAGAAAAGATTATCCAAAAGTAATCATAAAAAGATGAATATATAGTGTGTTAAGGGAAAATGTAAATTAATTGTTCCGCAAACGTTCTCAAGTTTTTAGAGTGCGTGATTATTTATCCAAAAAAGGTTTTTACACAGAACTACGTACAGACACTAAGACACAAGAATATGAAGTGCAAAAGTATGCAAATGCAACATATAATAAAATTTCCAATGTTTATATATGATAATATCTGTTTAGTGGTAATAATGATATCGTACACCAAGAAATTACAGAGTTTCTCTTACAATTAAAAGATTTTAATTTAAAAACACCTAACTAAAAATGCAGCATAGAAATTAAAAGAAAAAAATAAAATTATTCTTACAGTAATATAATTATAATTTCTTTTTCTTTTTTTCACCTTGAGGACACTGGGTTGAGAGCTCTGGCAAAGCCATTACTCATGGCACCATAGCTCTTAGAACTGAACCCCAAACAACCAAACAAACCTTGCCTGTAGGGCAAAAACGTCTTTTTCCTCATCTCCTCCGCCTCCGCTCTCTTCGCCGCATAATGCACTTCGTGTGCTGACCTCCTCTTTCCTCCACCCTTCGCCTTATTATTAGCCGGCGTCGTTTTCTTCACAGGCGAAAACGACACCGTATTCCAAAACTTACTACTACGATGATCATGACCATCATTTCTCCCTTCGCTCTTGCTCCTATACAACAACTCCTTCAAAAACACCCACCTCCTCGACCTCGACGCGCACGGCGCCGCTTCCTCCAAAACGACGTTGTTTTGCTCATTCGACGTGGCGTGACGTGGAGGAGACATGGATCTGGTTCTCCGGCGAAGGGATCCAGCTCGCTGTTTCATTTCTCTGCCTCGTGGTTCGTTGTCGGCCACGTCGTCGTTTGATTCGAGTAAGGGGGACAGGAGGTTCATGGGTCGGATCTGGCCGTTGGAGAATAGCTCGTCCGCGGAGGCGGAGGAGAATTTGGGGGCGGAGAAGTCAAAATCGAAGTCGAATGAATCGGCAGCGGCAGCGGCAGCGGCGGAGGAGGAGGAGTTGTTGAGTGTGGTGTTGGTGGACAGGAGAAAATGCATGGGACTGGCGGGGGCACTATAGTAAAATCCGGTGTTGGCGGCGGCGCGGGTGGGGCTGGAGGGGGCGCTGACGTAGGGAGTGGAGCAGCAGCTGTCGTCCATTTCAGGGGGAGGGCTGGGGTTTTCGAGCTCTACTGCTTCCATTGCTTAATGACTCTGAATGAGGATTATATATATATTGTGTGCTTTGGTTTACCTTAATATGAATGAATGAGGGTTTATATATACGTCACCTGTCGCTTCATATATAATTTATTTTATATATAGTTAGATTCGAGCGAGAAGAATATTTACATAATTACACACCATCTTTAGAAAAAGTTGAACAAGTATGTTAGAGGTTGTTGCTTTGACTATTCCATCGTATTACTTAATTACTCTATTGCAAATGTAAAGTAGGTAGTTCCATGGAACAAAATGTGTTACACATAATTGTTAGTATAAAGATTTGGCTTAAGAAAGACCTCCCAAAATATAAAAGAAATATAATAAGGCATTTTCGGTCCTTCAATTTACATGTCATTTTAAAGGCATATTCGGTCCTTCAATTTACATGTCATTTTAAGGACTCGTTTGCTTGCAAAATTAATAGTTGCATGACTATTAATACACCCTTATTAATAGTCGTGTGTATAATTTGTAGGTTGCATGATTGACGAATTAGTATTTCCAATTAAGCACAACAAAAATATATATATAATAGTGCGTTTGCTTGGACCAATTGACACAAGTTTTTTAATATGCCTTGGTCGAGTCGCGCTCCTTCCTAAAGCGGATACCAAAATCCTCAAAAGTTGCATCTCTCAACAAGCCCTACGCCTTCCCCTTCTTTACTAGTCCACTCGCTCTGATCCACAACTCATGATCTATCTTGGACTCGGTAACCCGATCCAGATACTTGGTCGGCATCTCGACAGTATCGCCTCTGCTCATTTTTATAACAATTAGTATAGCAATTAGAATACTGAAGTTAATAGAATTCGCAAGACAAGTAACAAGTATCTAACTAGAAATATTTACCTATATCTTCTCGTACGTCCACATGAAGCTAATAGCACCTCTCTCGATCTCCCTCCCTCGTCGAAGGTATCACACGTGTGTGCAATGCCCGGTACATCTGATCATGTCGAATAAGGGGCGTCTAGTTCGGGTCCACTAACATTAAACTGATTAAATAACACAAACTTCTCCAATGACTAAACAGATAAAATTTAATAAGATATACCATCCTACTACGGTGCTCCGTGTACCCGACGAATCCACCTACATAAGTGGTCGGTGCCCTAGGGATCTCCCCCACCGTCTTCCCTCATCTCTTATTCTTCTGGCCCTCTCAGATCGCTCCTTAACCTTTGTATGATCCTAGTACCGTGCAACTTCGCCTCCAACTTACTGTTCATCCAGGTATTCGGACGACCTGCCCACTTGGGATCATCCCTCCTCTCGAAATAACTACTCTTTGTGTAATTAATTAGCTCTGTAAACCTCCTTCTAGCCCACTTCTCGTATGCTTTATGTACCTTACCCTAACCGTCTTTATGGGTATTATATGTAGACTGCAAATAATTTGGGTTTTGAGATTTTACAAATTTTGTTTTATAATATAAAATACACAATATTAAATAAAATACTTATATAATACATTTTCACCGTAAATCTAAGTCACATAGCATCTTTAATCTTCTGTGGGAGGGTTCCACAAAGAGGGATAGTAGGTGGTTAGTAGCTGTCTAATGAGCATTTTGACAGTCGATGAAATCTCGTGCCCATCTAGAAAAAGTCCCTAAGTACTCAATGTAAGGCAAGTACAATATATTGGATCCTCGGATGTCAAAACTCCTCTTGAGGGTCCCGTAGGAGGCCGCTCCTGCGTACCAGTAGATGGTCCTGATCTTGCAGCCTTTGTCAGCCTACTACTCGGTCCAGCTATGGTAGACTCACCATATGGTGGTCTAGGTACACTACGCCTAGATCCGGATGATGCATGGGTATCTGGCGTAACAAACCTCTAGACTGATCGTCTAGTCCATGGGAGATGCGTCACTCTAATGGAGTAGACGATGTACATCCACCCTACGACCCACGAGCCTAAGTCTGGGCCAGTGGCTCGAATGCATCGCAAGGCTGAGATTGGACAGGGGGCTCGACATCAGTGCGAGCTGGATCTTGAGTAGCAGAATGAACTAACCGTTGATGACAAAGTCCAACACCACCACCACGACCCCTCTTCGGAGGGGGGCGTGTAGGACCGTCTTACATGTCAAAGAACTACGTATTACGTACTAATTCGAAATATCTAGGTTAGCTAATTTCTAAACTATAAAGATTCCATAAAAAGACAGTAACTACTAAGTTATAGAGATTCTTTAAAGGAATAGACGATGTTTAAAAACTAACAATTCTACGAGATCTAACAATTTATAAAGGCATATATAATAACATTTAATTCAACTAATTAAACTGACATATATAAAAACATTATTAAAATGAATAATTCTAGAATAGCTAACAATTTATAAATCTATAATAACATTTTTATAAGAAAAAAGTATTAAAAACATTAAATATAAGACATAAATTGTAAAAAAAAACATACGAATCTAAGTTAGATGAAAGCTACTATTGTTTACAAGTTATAGAGATTTCCTAAAGGCATCATCATTTCTAAGTTATAGAGATTGCTAAGAGTATAATTATTTTCTAATTAAAGGCATATGCGATGTTTAAAATCTAATAATTCTACGAATCTAATGATTTTTAAAGGCAAACAATTTTTACAAGCTATATTAACATTTCTACAAATAAAATAATGATAAAAACATTTAACATAAGACATAAATCAAAGAAGACATTAAAAACTTACAAAATCTGAGGTTGCAACTGTCAGATGGTCGCAAGAAAAAGGGGGCAGTGGTATGTAATGTGAGGAGAGAGATTTATGTTTTGTGAGAAATGAAAAGCAGAGGGGGAGTATTTACATAAAATACATCCTCAGTAGCGATTGCCCAGACCCAGTTGTGCCCAAGAAATTAGGGCGACATTTTTGTTGCCCTAATCTCAGTAGCGACCGTTGGGCGGTCGCCACTGAGGGCCTTGGGGGGGATTTTTCCCCGCCAAAGATTAGCGACGACCTGACCATTGCTACTGGGCCTAACGACTGTCATGCCGTCTCTGTCATTGATAGCATGTGACCGTCGAGCCGTAACAATTGGGTGGTTGCTGGTGCCCAAAAATCTTGTAGTGTTAAGCATACTCATTATGTTCTTAAAAGAATATGAAAATATGAATTTTAACTTTTTAAGTAATAATTCCCAAAATGTTGGAGTTTGTTTGGCTTTCAACTTAACAATAGGGTATTTTTTTGGTTATGAATTACTTAATTACTTAATTAATGAAAACATGGAAATATTTGAGTCATCTGTATAATTCTAATTTAAAATTGTTTTTATGATAAGATATTTCCTGTCCGAGAAATGCTAATATTTATTAATGTTGTATCAAACTAGTTAACAATTTAGATGTATACACTGTTGTACCTCAAGGATGTCCCCAGTATTACCAAAGACTTGGAGCTTCGTTGTGATATTATCCTCATATTCTGTATATAAAGTGGAGACACACACACATGTGTATTATCTCTGCACAAGGACGTATACGACATATTATACAACCCCACACACAGACGACATATTATACATCATGGTACCTACCATCTACAGTTCTACAAAGCTAAATAAGTGGTGGTCCGTTTATTATGCCATGCATTCATGTTCTGATTACATTGGTGGGTGGGGGTTGGGGTTTATTTTTGTTTTATTATTAAAGGCATTTTATCTTTTTTCTTACCTGTAAAAAAAAAAAAAAAAGAAAGTGACAAATGAAAATATACCGTAATTTCTCGCATTACCAGATAATTTAATTTGCTTTCCAGTTTCAAGCGGAAGCAAATTGTTGGGATTGATAGCGGGGAGATACCAATTATTTGAAATTCATCGTAAAATAGTATTTTTGAAGAGATATATAGACAAAGCTCAATTTCAATTAGCTTAGTTTGTTTTTCCGAAAAATAAAATAGGAAAAAAAATATAGAAAAAACTTTTTTTCTTACTAGTTGACAACTTGAGATTTTCTTGAAAACTAAGAAATTTCATAAATAAAAAAATTTTGTTTTCTCTCATTTTCTCTTCTTATTTTCTTTTTTTCTATTTTTCGAGGAAACAAACGGAGAAAATATTTAATAATAAAAGGATTGCGATATTACTCATACTATATATAATAATCTATCTATTTGCAAATAGATTACTAAATTCTAATCAAATTAGTAGTAAATGGATGGATGATTCACAAGATTAATATAATGTGTGTTGCGTGTATGAAAGTAAAACTCGTGATATTTCTAAAAAAATAATGTATACAATATGAGATTAACTAGTAAATGGAGCACGCGGTTCCCGCGAGCATAATCATTTTTTTAATGTCATTGTATAGGGGTTAAAGAAGAAGATTCATCTAAATGACACAGGTTGAAAGCATATGTGCCATAAATTTGGAGTAGAAAAAAAAACAGATTACGAAAAAGTAAATCATTAATTATAATTAGTAATGTAATTAATTAGTCTAACCTAATTTGTAAGGCTATTTTTGGAGATTTAATAATATATTTTTGGAGATTTAATAATATATTTTTACAATGTAGCTAAAACTCAAAGGTTAAAGGAAAATTAAAAGATTGTTGTCACAATTGATTTCTTTATATAATAGTATATAGATATTGTTTAATACTTATGCATCAAAAAAGAAATTATAAACCGCGCAATGCCCCAAAGTTAAGATTTAAAATGCATTAAACGTATTTAATATCTCATTTAAGTCTCAACAAAACCATTCATATTATTTGTTACAAAATATTCGATGTATACCAGAGTCATGAACATGAATTGATATAACGTATACATAGTAAAATATTCTAGATTATCAGTGTAACATGATCCTAACATGCCATCCGTTTCCATCTAGTCACTTACTAATAAACCTATTTTGCAATCTCCGAAGCACTTGTGCAATTATATCATCGTTGTTATTAGAATTGGTGAAAAATAAAATTTCACACTTCTTATTTGAAAAGTGTTAACGGGTAAAAATATTCGTACTAAAAATATAATTACGATGGTTCGATTAACCGATGCTACTTCATTCGTATTTAACGCGAATTATTACACTATCTATCTTCGTAACTAAGACGTTTACACGATTAATATTTATAACAATACACGCTTTATTAAACGGCTCAATTCCTATAATTATCACGGTACATAATTTCGTCACTACACATTATTAAGAAGGGTCACATGTAATATTTATACATTTAAAAGGGGCATAACTGAAATTAACACGAGTATTATATTTGAAAATATTCAACACATGCTCAATTTGTTATTTTCCCCACCTGGATACATAAAATGATACATAAGTATGTAAATTGACACCTAGTCACATAAAGTGACAAGTGGTGTATACATGCAAAGGGAAAAACTCTATAAAAAATGGATCTTCTTCCACAAAACAGGGGAGGCCGACTCTCTGAAGAAGAGGGAGAGATACCCTTCTCAAAATTCCATTAGAGAAAGGAGAAAACATGTCTGCTCCCGAGGCCCAACAATGGAGAAATAATATTTCATCTTCCTCTCTCAACCTCACAATCACTACACCCGCAACTTCAATACAAAGTCAATCCACCACAACAAATTCACATATGTTTACACTACGAGTGGCTTGATTCCCCAATTGCGAGATACGTAGGCACCTCGGAATCCATCCGAGCCCAGCCGCAAATCTACTAAAAATCATCGTCTTCCTCGGGTCGGGATCGGCGTTCCGAACAAATCTAACGCTCTTTCCGTAAAGCTAGCAGGCACGACGGATCGATGCGTTAACAAAAAGTTTGATTGTCAAATAATTAAATAATTACAGTCTAAAGTCGATACTGTGAAGTTCCTATAATAGTTCCTAGTATTATTATATAATCTTTATTAGTTTATCGTAATAAGTATAACGAAACTACCAATAATTGCATGTAAACTTTTTTCTTCTTTTTTTACTGATTTCTAGTTTATTTGTTACGAAGTCAACCATGAACAAATATTTGTTTAAACTCTAAGGGCAATTGAATTCCTTATATGGTTCTAAATCCCATAACATGTGCCGGCACTGACACCTGCACGGCAGAGTATGAGAATCGTCTTGTGAAAAATGTCCCCCTACCTTCCACCTCCAATTGCTTTATTGCTATAATTAACCAAATTAATGATCTAACGAACTGATAATATCTACATGTATCCACGTTATTATGCCCATTTTTCAATTAATTATTAGGAATAATCTAAATTTCAGTTTCAATTTTGGCAAGATTTGCAGTATATTGCGTCAAACCAGTTTACTTAGTGCGCACTCGAAGAATAATAATGTCGAGCCCCTATTTCATCCAGAGAGAGAGAGTTAGGTGTTATATATGTTATGAAAGTGCAAAGTGTTTGGTCAATGTTTGATCAACGTTGGGTTAACATTGAACACAAGAACACTTTTAACATTCTCGGTTTAAAACTGTAAATATTATTATTTTACCTTTATTCACTTACTAATTAGTTTCACGAGTTGTAGTTGATATTTTTATACGCTTTAGTTCAAGAGACTTCAAAGATGGGTCTATTTTCTTAAAGAAAATTTGTCATTTGAAGAGAAGTTTTCAAAGAAGAAATTTCTATGATTAAAGAAGGAAATATGTGTACGCTGCAATGAAAAGACCAAGCGTGTGAACTGCAAGAAGGAAATAAGATGACATGGAGTATGATTCTTTCCATAGAAAACTACAAGATGGAGAAGGATACCTTCCGTAGAAGACTACAAGATGAAAATGATTCGTTTCTTAAAAGACTTCAAGTCAAAGAAGAAAACATTTCCATTGAAAACTTCTAGCTGGACAAGAAAATATTTTCTTATTAATGAAGACTTGCTCATGAACGAAACTAGAGTCATGCAAGGGGGTCTAAAGCATTCAAAAAACGTGCACAACTTGTCTTGGACAACAAATAAGACTACATTATAAATAGGCATGTTGTGCATCAAGAAAAGATACGAACACAAGAACGAAAATATCCCGGGAGGAAATTATTAGAGTCGGGTGTCTTTCTCTTGCTTTTCCGAGATTTGAGATTAACGAGTTGAGTTTAAAAGTCTTGTTCAAATTTAAAGAGTTGATCTTTATTTGCTCGGTTGTGTTCAGACAACTTGAGAGTGAGAGCTTGAGAGTTGAGAGAACAACGTTTGTTAAAATCATTATTTCGATAGTGGTTATTTCGCCTAATAAGGCACGGAAGATTATGCTTATATAGAACTTCTTAAAATTACATCTATTTGTGTTATTTACTTTTTCGCTGTGTTATATCATTTATCAAGTAGATCGGTTTAAACGTTAACTGTTATTAACAGATGTTAAGATAGCATCAAGAGTTCAGTGTTCCTGTAACATTGAAAGAAGAGTATCTAGTCCCCATTCAACAATTTCATGTTATATATCTTGTATCTATGATAAAACTATTGAACATGCACATATTTTTGCATTGATTCGTCTTAGGCTACAAAAATATGCAATGATACATGCAAAAAAAGTTTTAGAACTACAACAAATGTATGAAGGCAAATTAAATCGTCCGAAGTGCAATTTCCCACCAGGATATAAAAGCATACATACATATAAGCCAACTAACTAATCCAAGGTTACATCAAATCCCACCAAACATGTGATATTGTTGGGTTAATTAAGAACCTTTTGAAAGGCCAATCTATCCAGACAACGATCTTTAAATAATTTATAAACTTTTTATTTATCAAAACGCGAGTAACTATATAACAAGAGAAAGAATCTTCCACACTTTTATATAAAATAATATAATCCCATCTTGTTTATGTGTCTTCGGACCACAAGAAATGTGGTGCATAAGCTTAATCACACTTTTAGGATTTTGTCTTTAAGTGGATGGAACTCGATGATAAAAAACAATTATTAATTCATTATCTTATCATTAAAATGCGTAACACAAGAATTGTCCAATAAAGAAAAGGATAATACTGAAAAGGTCAAGAGCACAAGATTCTTTTGTATACATGGGAAAATGGAAAAGATGAAAGGACCACAACAAATGTATTTTGAGGAGTGCACGTTCCCTTTTGAGATTCTGTTGCTCTGAAGTGCCACCCCACCGTTCCTCCTGTACGATTGTCGCAGGCTTCTGTACAAAAAGTAGGGTAAAGTGTAAAAAACTAACCCTGTGTTATCCCTATTTTTAACCCCCTGTGATAAATTAATTAGCCGCAGCATGGTGATCGCTAGGTCACATAATCCTTCACATCGTCAAAGTTTTTGGCGCACCGGTCTCGCACTGGCGCATTCGGTCCCCGTGCTTCGCACTAAGATGCATTATAAATTCTTAGTTCTCGCACTAAGATTTCTTAGTTCTTTTATTCAAAATTAATGAATTATCTTAAAAAATTGTGAAGAACGAAACAAATGAATGATAATAAAGAAGAGTCGAAGCAGATGTAGAACAAAACTAGGTTGAAAACAAAATAAATATAGAATATTAGAAGTAGTTTAAAACTTATACATTTGTCGTTCCACCATAATAATTTTAAAAATATTATATAAAATTAATTATCATGAGTAGTTATTAAACAATCTCAAATATTTACGAAATTATATATCAATATGTAATATTTAATTATTTTTAATAAACGCATTAAGGCGCATTGAAATTTAAGTATTTTTAAATTTGGCGAACTGGCGCACCCGCATCCGCACTCGCACTCGCACCCGCATCCGCCTTATGTGACCGTGATCGATGTTAGGAAATTAGCAAAAAGAACTCCAATACACTGAATTTAATTCGCATGTTCTTAGGCAGATCATAACACATTAATACATGATTTTCATTGTACTTATATAATACATATTAATGGGATATTTTAGGATTGACCCAATACCGAGACAGCAAAACGAGTCCGCTAAATAATACATCAAACAGGCACTGTTCGACATTAAACGCGTATCGAACACCACCCGTTCGATGCAGAATGAGCATCGAACCGCTACAGTTCGATGCATTTTCCCCAACTGCCAATTGGACCCGCGGAACGGGTGTTAAATACCTCGTCCCCTCACATTCTCGGCACGCATTCAAGACTCACTCGAACCTAACCAACATCGAACTCTGAGCATTCGATACATCATTAGATTGGACTCAGAGCATTCGACGCAGAAGCATATCGAAGACACATCATTCGACACTCTACACTATATCGAACCAGGCTCATTCAACACGCACACAACATCGAATCAAGCCTATTCGACTTACTTCAATTCGACACGGGATCACTATAGTTCCATTAGTATGGAACAACCTAGGTTCGATACGTCAGCACCGAACGCCACCTGTTCGACACACAACCTAGACTAGAAATCTATTTGTAATATCTAGTAGGCTTGTAGTAGGTGTTCCGGACCAAGATAGTCGGATTATCTATCGATTAGCATTATTTTGGCTATTTGTATCTTAATTACATCATTTTACGGTGTTTTGTTACCTGGACGAAATAAGACCAAAATAGTGGCAGCGTTTGTGGGAACACCACATTTTTCCCAGCTTACTAGGCATGACATCTAGAGTTGCTACCCGATCGAAGAGCAGGCTAGTAGAGGGCATGAACGAAGAAGTTGATGGGGGCAACTGCAAGCTAGACATTCCCGGACAATGTGCAACCACCAATAATGCCCACAGGAATGCCAACACCCGCAAGAAGGGAGACACCAGTGGATGAGGCACCAAGAGAAGATGATGGTGTGACCGGGGCAACCGCAACTACTACTTCAGTCCCGAACATGACAAGAGAGGAAATCATGGACGTGGTGAAAACCCCCATGGCTGAATTTTTGGCCTAAGCACCAATAGCGCAGGCACCGCCACTGGCAGGGCATGCAGAGGCCATAAATGAACAACGATCCGCAACCAGAGCTTCGAAGGGAGCTGACAAGGAGAAGTCGCACCAGGACGACATAAGGAGCAAACCTGCCTCTGAAGGAGAGCAGAACAGAGATAAATCGGTCCGCGACGACCAAAGAGAAAAGCCAAAGTCAATAGAGGTGCAATCACGAAGGCACCGTGAGACGAGGAGGAGAGAAAAAGATGAAATCGCAAGGACGAACCAACAAGGAGGGAAGATAAGGAAGACACGAGACGTGCGAAGAGTCACGACTCCAGAAAAGAGTATGATGAGATGATGAGGAAACTAGAGAGGCTTGAGAAAGAAAAAGCCGCCATTGAGGGCTGGATGGAGCCAGAAGGAAGTACTTTTAGGAGCAGTCCGTTTTCTGAAGAGATCGAAGTTGAGATCTTGGGCCAGGGAGAGAAGATCCCTAAGTTAAAAACTTACGACGGGAAAACTAATCTCCATGATCATCTTTTTCACCTGGATAGGAAACTGTCTTTATATGGGTTTAAAGAGAACATGCAAGCGAGGATATTTGCAACCACCCTGATTGGGGTGGCGATGGATTGGTTTACTCGAATCACGTCAGGATCGATCAAAACCTAAAAGCAGTTGAGGGCAATGTTCAAGGATCAATTCTCAAGCCAAGCAAGATTGGTTTTGGATCATCCCACCTTTACGCCATGAAGCAGGCGACTAACGAAAGTTTGAAGGACTTCATGAGATGTTTTAACGCAGAATTGTTGAGGGTAGACAACTCGAGTGGAGAGATGGTAATGAGTATACTCTTCCAAGCGACTAACAACACGATGTTTGGCAGCGACTTAATCAAACGCAAACCCACCACTATCCAAGAAATTAACAAGATAGCACAGGGTGTGGTTCATTTGGAAGAAATAATGGCGACCAAATCGTCCAGCGTTGTGCCCCCAAAAGAGAAGGAGCGAGGAAGGGAAAACCAACACCGCAACAACAATAACAACAGGAATAGGAACAACCAGTACCGGGACACGCCTTTAAATGTTAATATCATGACAATATTCGGGGCGGCAAAAAGAAAGGGGTGGCTGAAAGAGTCCATACAGATGAAAGACTCGAAGGCAACGAGGTATTTGACCCACTACTGCAAATACCACAATCATAAGGGACACGACACCGAGCATTGCAAGGATCTCAAAGATGATATTGAGCGGTTACTAAAGGATGGCAAACTCGTGGAGTTTGTCAAAAAGATGAAAGAGCAGGACGATAGCACGGACAAGGAAAGAACACCCTCCCTAGGAAGGACAAACAAAAGATGGTTGAGCAGCCGCAGTTGTTTGATTATCCTCAAATTGGGAATGACAATATCAGCAAAGCCATGATGAACATGATATCGGGAGGCCCAGGGGGCGGATTCCACGAACGACCGAAAGAAAATTTTGAGGCTCGTCTTCTTGGACAAATTCATCAACATGGTAAGTATCCTAAGGATCAAGGAAATGCCACAGGAAGAGATCATCTTCTCCACCGCAGACCTGCGAAAACTTAGTGTTGGGACCGTTCAAACAGCAAACTTGGATTCATCGTTGGTGATAACGGTGGATATAGCCAACTTCGGTGTCACGAAAATGTTGGTGGACCAAGGCAGCTCAGTTAACGTGTTATTCAGCTCTACTTTGGACAAGATGGGACTGAATGGTGAGACATTGGAACCGGTGAGAACTTCACTTTGTGGTTTTGGATGCCCAGAGATTGTGCCTCATGGAATGCTTGTGCTTCCTACCTCTTTAGGAACCGCGCCGCAGAGGAGAACTCTACTGGCCAACTATGTAGTTGTCGACATGCGCTTCGCGTACAACGGCATCCTAGGAAGGCCTACTCTGAATGCATTCCGAGCACTACCGTCAACCTACCATCAAATTGTGAAATTTTCTACTCCTGCAGGTACATGGGAAGTGATCGGAGATCACATTGAAGGATGGAAATGCTATGTGAACTCGCTTCTGTCACGACCACATCAGGAACAAGAGGCGATAGAGGCATTGGCCCCCATGCAGATGAAGCATATTGACTAAGGAACTCTGATTTAAATTTTTGCAAGTTTTAGGTACCTTGAATATTTTGAACAACAATTATTCGTCCCCTCAGCCATGACGAGCTTGAGGGGAAAACGTGTAATAACTTAACACATGGACACTGAAGACTTGAGCCCGATGGCTACATTGGGAAACATAGTAGTCTGAGCTATTGAATTAAGCTTCGCCCTACTCCCGTTATTTGAATTCGTCTCCAAAAGAGAATCATTTGGTCAAACTATCTTAAGCCACTTAAAATTGCGTAATCAATCTTATCTAAGATATAACGTTGTCGAATACAACTTAAAAAGGGATGGAGATTCTGTCTAAAATGGCACGAGATACCCCAACTCCCTAAATAACTAAAAAGGGACGAAGACTCTGTCTAAAATGGCATGAGATACCGCAACTCCCTAAATAACTAAAAAGGGACGGAGACTCTGTCTAAAATGGCACGAGATACCATAACTCCCTAAATAACTAAAAAGGGACGGAGACTCTGTCTAAAACGGCACGAGATTCCGCAACTCCCTAAATAACTAAAAAGGGACGGAGACTCTATTTAAAACGACACGAGATACCGCAACTCCCTAAATAACTAAAAAGGGACGGAGACTCTATTTAAAACGACACGAGATACCGCAACTCCCTAAATAACTAAAAAGGGACGGAGACTTTGTCTAAAACGGCACGAGATACTGCAACTCCCTTAATAACTAAAAAGGGACGGAGACTCTGTCTTAAATGACACGAGATACCGCAACTCCCTAAACAACTAAAGGAATGGAGACTCTGTCTAAAATGGCACGAGATACCGCAGCTCCCTAAATAACTAAAAAGGGACAGAGAATCTGTCTAAAAGGACACGGGATACTGCAAATCCCTAAACACCTAAAAGCAACGAGAACTTTCCGTGATTGTGGAAGGATGCTCGAGTTGTCAAAATAAAGTAAAAATCAACGATACCAATTGAAAGAAAAGGCAACGATTACGAGCCTTCGATCAAACAAACAAATGAAATAGTCATAAATGACAACCATGCGATTAATAAAAAAATTTCAAACACATTTAAAGGTGACGCAGCGCCACAAAAATAGCAAATTAGAAATTGTTCATTACATAGCAAAATAAATACGAACGCTCTTAGGCGCCAGCTTCATCCTCATCCTCAGAGAAAGGATAATTCGTAGGCATAGAAGGCGGCGTCGGGAGCCCACGAAGAACAAGATTTCATCCTCGATAAGCACATCAAACTCATCTGGGGAAGCGGGCTGATCATTCGCTGGGGGCGACAGAACTTCTAGATCAAGCCCCAAGGTAAGATCCATCTAGTCGGGTTTGAATCCCCCTCGGACGTACTTAGTCTTGTAAAACTGATGGACATTCAAGACCTGAGCCTTACCGGACTCGCGGGCACACCTTCGAGCACTAATCTTTCCAAAGGTGTTGCTACGGAGAAACGCCTCGACAATTTCCACCCTCTGCTGAGCGGACACCTATATAAACAAAAAGGAAATTGACAAGGAAGAATAAAAGAATACAGAAATACAAACGAAATAAAATTCTTCACCTCATTGAGGCCATGGGAATAGCCAACTCCCTCGGCGCGTTCAACTCTCTCTCTCTCTCTCTCTCTCTCTCTCTCTCTCTCTCTCTCTCTCTCTCTCTCTCTCTCTCTCTCTCTCTCTCTCTCTCTCTTCTCTCAGCCGCAACCTCCCTTTTAAGCTCGGAAATTCGCTTCGCCAGCTCTCCTTTGCTAGTAGAAAGGTTAGAAACTTGTGATCGAAGCTGATCAGCAGCCTCCCTCGCCTCTTTCGCTGCATCCCTATCGGCATTGGCCCTTGCGGCATAATCCATGACCTTTTGTAAGGCCTTATCCTTCGCCTCAAGGGCAAACCTTAAGGCTTCCAAGTCTCTGTCGTGGAACACTGTTGTGCCCTGGGGCTGCCCACTCATAGACTCCTCATGAGTGCGGATCAGGGCCGCAAACATGGCATCCATTATTCTGCCACCCTAAAAAATAATAAAGCGAACAGTTAACATTTGCAAAACTAATCCTGCAACGCTATAATCAAGAGGGAACGTATACTACCACTGTCAACATATGAAGGGTATTCTGCTCCACAATTCTTCGCTACTCCGTTGACACTGGATGCGGTACGACAAGGTTGGGATATATCATCTTCAGGGCATCAATGGCCGCACTCTCAGAAAGTTCATACCCACCTACGTGGGCACGTGGACCTTGACTAGGGCCCATTCCAGCATTTAGCCCTTCCACATGGCAAGAGCTACTTCCAGCAGTTGGACCCGAGGTCCGCGTAACAGGGGGGATAACGCCCACAGTTTGAGAACGAGCCTGATGGACCCTTCTCCTTTGCGCCTGGGCAGCAGCCTCGATATTATCACCTGGGCCACACGCCATACTCTCTGAACCTCCCGCCTGGCTAAAATCATCAGTAGGCAGGCTATTAAGATTCCCTCCAAGAACGTCCTCAAAGAGGTCAGCTTGGGAATCAACTTGGACAGAAGCCAAAGGCTCGGCAACAATTCTCTTTCCCTTGCCCTTCTTCTTCCTCGGAGGCAGAATCTCACGAGCGGTAGTTGTGTGGGAACTCGCTTGCTCAGCAGCAAGGACTTGATTCATGCGGGCATGTCAATCCATGATATAATTAATTGCAGGAGTATCACACTAATTAGAATTGTCATAATATAAACACGAAATACAAGGTCAGCTCAAGATGCAAAGTTATACCAAGTGTCATTCTCCCGTTATACGGAACCGGGGACAAACCAGCTAAAGACAAAACGCGATTTTCTACCAATTTTTTAACGTTAAACTGGTGCTCGCGCACCAAATTTGGAACAAAATTACAATCCCACGAGGTCGCGGCAATGCCAGGAGGTATCGCAACCCTACTGCCAGTAAACCAATCGCGATGATTAGTTTTAAACTTGTCCTCATAACTCTCTTTGATATAAAAAAGCGCTTCTTCCAGTTCTTTCCATAACTAGTAGCCTCGCCATTCAAAAACTTACGACACCTTTGCGCCTTGACGTGGTAAACCCCTCCTCCCTTCTAGCGACCTCGAAAAGAGCCCAGAACTCGTTGGGACTCTGAGGCTCGCGTAGTGCCTTCAGCATGATTATGAAACCCATCAGGTGGCCATAAGAATTCGGCGTAAGTTGCCCTGGTACAAGGTCGATAGACCTCATGAGCATCTTCAGCTCCACCGGAATAGGGAACCGCAACCCATTCAGAAGCTGGCCTACAAAAACTGTTAAATGCCTGGGCGACGGAGTTTGCATGCGGTCATTTGGACCGGGAAGAACTATCCTATAACTAGTCGGTATATCGAATTTCTCGTGAAGCTGTTTGCGACTATGCTGCAGACGTGAGACATACATATCATATGTCTGGCACCTCAGCATAATCATCGAACTCCCTATTGATGATTTCTACATCCTCGTCGGCTTCACTAGAGGCATGGTTATCCTCAGATGACGACGATTGTGAATCATCATCTTCACTTTGAGACGCCACCCTTTCAACGTTAACACTGGGATTATTACCTGCAGGTGAACCGGCATAATCTATTTCAATTGGCTCGTTGTCGTCTCCTAGGGCTATATTCGAACCCGCGGGAGCACTGGAAGGGCCCACCACAAACTTCCTCAAACCAGAGCTCGAGCCGCTACTCGACTCACTCCCAGAAGCTGACTCAAAACTCACCATCGTGGTCGAGAAAGAACTGAAATAAAATAAAAAAGAAAAAGAAAAAAGCTGACTATGCGCGAATACATCACTCTCGGTTCTCGCAATGCTATCGCGGCATATCTAAAATGACTACTTACTAAGAGATTATAAGTAAACACCTCACAATCAAGAACATAACAAATTACCTTGATTGAATATGCAAGAGCAACAATGTTTGTTCGAACGATTTGCCTGAAGAAAGAAAACAAAGAAAGCAATGTTAAAATTGCAGGGAAAAAAACTATATATTATGCTAAAAAACTTTCCTAAGGCATTAGATCGAACACTTCCCGTTCGATGCACCAAGCATCGAACAGAAGGTGTTCGATGCAGCCTACATCGAATCGTGCTTATTCGATGTTACTTATGTGCGTGCGTAAGTTGGCCAGAAGAGTATGAGCTTCGCACAAACCCTCTCCCCCTTATATAGGAAGCAAAAAGCCCATCATGCCCATTAAGACAGATCCTCAAATCACCACGATTCGACACATAATGCAGCATCGAACGATTCAGGTAGAAAATATTAGCATCAAACTTGATAATTTAGGATCGTGGATTGGCACAACAACTTTGAGAGTTAAGCTGGAATTGCCTTAACTCTATTGTAATCTTCTTGACTATAATAATGTGCATTGGAAGTAACAACACAAGAAGATATAATTTTTAAGAAGTTTTCAATATTATTAAAAACTTCTGAGCCTTAGGCCAAATAACCATAAAGGTTTTAACAAAAATGTTCCTCACAACAATTCACTCACGCTCTTTGTTGATCGGACTCAACGAAGCAGATAAGTACGAACTACTTAACTTCTATGACCTAGACGTAAATAGTTGATACAAAAACTTTGCAAAAGCAAGACGAAGACAATACAAATAATGATTAATCTCTTAGATTGTTTAGCACGATTGTCTTGTCTTCATCTTGATGAACTTCACATCTTTTATAGATTTCTTGAAACTTGCACGCCAAGATGTGTTGTTCACGGTTTTGGTAACTCTTGTTGTTTCCTTGTTGAATTTTGCCTTCTTTGTGAACTTCATATCTTTCTTGAATATGTGTTTCCTTTATTATCGATCTAACAAGGTAACACATCTTCTTCAAATCGGAGAATCCTGGAAAGAATCAAAGTTGCAGAGAATCCAATTTGTTTCCTTCTTTTGAAAGCGTGTTGAGTTAACTTATTCAACTTGGCTTGAATTATGGAAACTTCAAGTAAGGATTTTTCCACAACTCTTCCTTATGATTAAGATACCTTCCTGGACATAAACATAAACAACTAAAACCGTGGAACTTGGTTAATATGTGAATAAAGGCAAAAATTATATTTGGCAACTGAAGAACAGTTTTTGTACAAGCTCTCGGGTTTCAATGTTATCCTCAATGTTGTCCTAATATCGTATAACATTGATTCCAGAGAACCTTGCACTTTCAATATCCCCATTTTTGTCTTTCTTCACAAAACCAATACATGTTCCAATCGAGTCTTATATCCAGAAGGTTAGAATCAACAAGAAACACATTAAACTATTAAACTGCTCCCCCTCAATACAAGCTAACATATCCAAAGTTAAATTAGCAAAGACAAGTATTAAGGTCATCACTTCATCAAAAGATGTTCAGACCCCAACATTCATCAATGTTGCCTCAACATTGAAACCAGTGAGTTTCCTGCATAAAAGGTTAAACAGACAAGCAGTTCAAAATGTGCTTTCATAAGAAATAGCAGTTAGAGCAGTTCAACAGTAGTAGTACTAAGTGTTACAGGCCATAGCAATATATCAAGGACATGTCCCTTGATCAAAATAAACCAAATAGAGATAAATGTACCAGCCACACAAACATATCAGAAGTAGAGTTCATAAGAAGCAAAACATAAACTAGAAGACTAAAACATTTTAAAAACTTGGAACTATTCTCCCCATTTTTGTGAAGAAGGGAGTTTCTCCGAATTTTTCACCATGTCTTCCAGTTCTTTGAGATGCTCATTCCTTTCCTCAATCTCCCTATGAGTATCAGCAATTTGCCCCCTATACCAGTTCAGCAGATGATCCACAAAAGTAGAGGTTATGACCATGCAATCTTCCTCTTTGGACATATGCACTGAAGTTCCAGCAAACTCCTGAGCCTTTTTCTTCTCAGTTCTTGGTCTCACCACTCCTTTTGGGTTCCAAGGAAGGTCTCTCACTCTTGATCCAGACAAGTAGCTTGGGAGAATTGTCAGTTCAGTATCATTCTTCCTCCAGCCCACAGTGACACTTGTCTTCAATCCTTGCTTGTTAAGGATTTTACAGATGAGTGAGGGAAAAGGCAGCATGCCATTCTTCCTTCCATCAACTTCAGACATTGACTTTAAAATCATCTCCCTCGTATTCACAACTAGCCCATTCTTGATTTTGTACACCACGAGTGCTGATTCCTTGGTCAGTACAGTGACATTCTTGCTTGGCAGCCAGTTGAAGCAAGCTATCTTGTGCAAGACAGCACTAAGGGAGGTGAGTTTTGTGGTTGGCAGAGCATCTCTCCAGATTTTGACCGACCTTCCAGTCAAGGTTTCAATCACATCATCATAGTAGGGGTCCTCAGATTCATCAGCAGTTGGGAATCCACATATCTTGTTGATAGTGTAGGGTTCAATGTTGAATACTCTCCCCCTCACCCAAGACTTTCCATATTTTGGAGATCTATAGTCCCTGATCCACTTGGAGAGATTCAGGTAGAACTCCATGACAATCTCAGGAGCATAGTCATGCAACTCCATCACTGATTGGTGCATCCCTCTTGCTTCAAGCAAGTCCATCACCTTCTGTTCCTTGAAGCTGACCATCTCTACAGCTCTTTCAGTATGAATCTCCCTTCTCTTAAAGATATCCCACTTCCTCTCCAACTCTTGGGTGAGATAATAAGGAGAAAAGTAGCCCCCTCATCATCAGGGTAGATCACATACAACCCATCTGTGTACTCTTCTGTCCCTGATGTTGCCTTAACATCAGCAGCAACATCATGCTCTTCCGCAGTCTTTTCCTCTTCCTTCCCCTCCTCTTCCTCTTCATCCTCAACATCCAACACCTCTAATTCATCTTCCATCACTTTCTTTCCTTTCCTCTTTCTCTCAGCAGCAGCAGACTTCTTCTCTTCCTCAGCCTTCTTCTAGCTAATCTCTCAGCTTGTCTTTTCCTAGCCTCAGCGCGTTGCTTAGCAGTTTCAAACATATTTCTCAACTTCTCCCCTGCATCCTTGATCTTTTTCTTTTGAGCCCTAATCCACATCCTCACCGCTTTGTCCACAGACTTATCCACGGACTTCTCAACAAATTTATCAGCAGATCCACTACCCTCCCCCTCAACAGTTATATCAGCATCAATTTTAGGGTTGGGTTCAGCAGTGTTTACCTCAATTTCAGGATCATTAGTGATGGGAGCGGTTGATTCAGCAATTGGCTCAACATTGGAGGTCGATTCTCCCTGTTTGGACTTCTTCCCTCATCGCACGTAGGGGATCGCCTTTCGTTTAGCAGCAACATGAGCATCATCTGATTTTGCAGCAGCACCTCTAGTGTGTGAATGGGTGCGTGCGGCAATGTGTTCACTTCCCAGGGCAACATCTGCAAGAGTTTGCATGGGAGACTTTCTTGCCATTGTTAGTGACGAAGATTTGTGAGTATTTGCAGAGAAAATCGAGAGAATTTGAGAGTGGAGAGAGTAATTTTGCAGAGTAAGCACAAATAAGAAAATTGCAAGCACAATTAAGGATATTAGGGTTATGATTTCTGAAATAACCGTGAATAAGGAAAGAGAATGAATGTTAGTGGGCAGTTACTAAATTTGAACCAAATAAAATCTTCCCACTATGTTTCCCGCGCACACGTTTTAATATTAAATTAACAGTTAACCAGAGCGGTTTTCAAAAATTCGAAAACTTATAAGTTTATGTTTTCAATGTTGGCCCGTGGCAGTGCACAATGTTGGGATAACATTCAATAACATTCAAACCAGAAGGTGGAGGTACAGGCTTTACCAAGGCAAATGCATATGAGAGCTTGAGATACATCCAAAAATACATCTGAAACTTAACCAATATAGCAAGTGAGTACCTCAGACATATTGTTCAGATCAAGATCATGAGTAAGAAACATAGATAACAAGAAACACACAGAGATAAGCAGTTATGAATTCAAGGAAATATTCACTTCCACAGCATAGAAAGTCACAGAAAAGTGTGTCACCTCCAGTATGTCACCCAAATTGTATGCCTCAACACATGAATTATACTCCCCCTAAGCATAGACCGACACTACTCAACGACAAGAAAGAAAAACAATGCAGTTCTACATGAATGCAACAATGTGATGTCAAATAGGTAGATGGTAAACACATATGAAAAACTCCTCAAACCAGCTCAGCACACATCTATTTATAATCTTTATTGTTAACCCTAAAAATAAAATAAAGAAGATTACTCTTACCAGGAAAAAAACAATATATGGACAATACTATTGTCACGAGTACTTCCAATGAGATGTACCTATAAAGAAAACCCCTCGGAGGATTGCCCTACCTTTCGGTCACTGACCCGAAAAGGTTTACAAGAGCACACGAGGAGAAACATAAGTGTCCCTTGGAAAGTCAAACGGTGAATGAAAAACAGATATCAACACGGCATCGGAAAAAGAGCAAACCCCGATGGATCCGTACGACTCCGATATCCACCAATACGCCAAGAGGGACCACAATGGACCCCGAGTCCCATGACCTTACAAGAAAACTTCCTTGCTGAACACTCTTCGGAAAAGACGACACTCGGACCATCACCCGAGGACCCATTTTCGGAGAAAAACCAGAAGTGAACAACAGAGTGCCCAGATAACATACTCCGAGAACTCCGATGAAAAAATCTCACTTCAAATAAAGCAAATACAGCCCTTGGAGATCACACTAGGTCCTCGGAGATCACATTTACACCCACAGAGATCACTCCTGATTGTTGAAGAAAAGACCCAAATCAAGAAAGAGAAATAAAATCCCTCGGAAGAATAGCTCTATCAAAACAATCTACATCAAAGGTCCTCGGAGCTATCAGAAGAGATGAAGATTAAATCTAGTGAGCGCTTAGTCGATAAAAGATAAACCTTATCCTTATTTTAAACACCTGTATCAAGGTAACGACAACACCTGTCCTTACCAAAACACATGCACAATGACACCTGCCCTTACCAAAGTCTATATAAAGGGAGGTAATCAGCAGAAAGAAAGGACAACTTAACTTAACTACTAAATACAATTGGATACTCATGTACACAAAAAGAGAGGAGGAAAAGTTCAGTGAATAAAGGAAGGGAATATTCTTGCAAATATTGTTATCATTTCCACCTATCATTATCTCTGAATCACGGACATGGCGTTCTAACCCAAATAAATATCTTCCGTTAAATAGGGAATAATTCCAAACCCGTTAACAAAGTGGCGCCGTCTGTGGGAAACGCCATAACATCTGTCCTCGAGAGAATTCAGCAGACGTCGGTTAGGATGGATGATCTTTTCGAAAGTGACAACCTTCCTTTCTCGAACAGCGACTCAGAAGAAACTTTGTCCAATTACGAATCAGGTACTAGAGATTTTATTAATATTCCCCGATCTGTTTATGAAAGACTTATAGATGCTGCACGAACACCCCGGAGGAATGAACCTATCGGACGCACGTCCTCTGTGCTCTTCGAGAACGGGGATTTCCCCTCGGAGGGAGATGCACCTCCGATGGCGTGGAACCCAAATTCAAATCCTTGGCAACGAGAATCCCGACAGACGCCTCGAAGGTATGTGTGTCATGAAAGAATTCCAGAGAGGGGTCGGGAAGAAATTCCTCGCCCCTCGGAGTATCGAGGAGAGGTTGAACATTCCTTATGGGGAATGATGGATGATTTACGAAAAGCATTAGGTGACCTCAAGAAGACCATGGTCCCTGAAGAGGATCCTACATTCAAGACCACTCCTTTCATTCCCGAAATCGCTTCAGCTTCTATCCCCTCGGGGATGCGACCTGTCAATATCCCGTTATATACCGGAGAAGCTGATGGAAGGGACCCACAGGATCACATCCATCAATATCTGGCCGGAATGGACCTCTCTTCTGCCCCTGACCATGTGTTATGCCGCGTGTTTCCTGCTACCCTTGGAGGGCGGGCCCAAGCCTGGTTTACTCACCTTCCACCTTGTTCTATTACGAGCTTTGATCGATTAGCCCATTTGTTCGTACGACAATTCGCCTGCAATCGAAGGTACCCTAAATCTGCCACACACCTATTCACTATTAAACAGAAAAAGGATGAATCCTTACGAGAGTATATAAAGCGCTTCACGGATGAAGCACTCGATGTTCCCAACGTTAGCCCGACCATTATGGCGGACATATTAACTCAGGGACTCCGAACGGGGGATTTCTTTAGATACCTTGTGGGAAATCGGATCACGGACATGAATGAACTAATGCAAAAGGCAGAAATCCATATCTTGATGGAAGAGGCCGAAGGAACAAAGAAGCAAATGGAGCAGGAGGATAATGAACACCTAGAGCGCGTCGAGAAAGAAGCAAAGGCCAAAGAAAAGAATAAGGAAGGAAAACCTCTTCAGCGCAAGGACGAAAGAGGAGTGGTTAAGAAGTTTCTCCGACCCGTGCACCTGCCTCCGATGACTGTTACCCCACCAGAAGTGCTCAATATAATGAGGGGTAGCAACGAGTTACACTGGCCCAGGCCGACTAAATTCCCTAACCGAGACAAGGACACTGGAAAATATTGTAAGTACCATAAAACTTACGGGCACACTACGGAAGAATGTACTACCCTTCGTTTAGAGGTGCTCCGCCTGTTAGAAATAGGGTATTTGAAGAATTACCTCAAGGAAAATAACCCCGAGGAGCCCAAAGCACATGTTTGGAAGAGATCACGAAGAGAGGAGGAAGAACAAGAAAGGGAAGAAAGGATGCCTAGTCGGAAGTCACGAGAAGGGACAACTGGACACCTCCGATCCCAAGAGAGAATTAAAGACCGTCGGCAAAATTCACGAGAGAAAACGACAGGGTATCAGAGTTTGCCTCCTCCACCTAACTCTTACAAAAACAACCCCCCAACAGGGAGAACGATCAATATGATTGAAGGGGGTGAAATTTCCATGACACCTCAGGGTAAAAAGAAGAAATATTTGAAAGAAGCTCGACGAGCAGAACAAGGATTGTCTGTCTGCTCCATTCAAGGATCAAATCTGCCTAGCATCACTTTCGGGCCCGAGGATCTTATGGACGTAATATACCCTCACGAAGATCCATTGGTTATTTCTGTTGTCATCTACGGGTATGAAATCCAACGGATCCTTATAGATACGGGCAGCCTCAAAGAAACATTGGAAACCGTTGAGGTCCCGTTAGTAGGATTCTCAGGAGAAGCCTGTCAAACCCTCGGAACTGTTACTCTTCCAATGTCATGGGGGAAAGGAGCCCTTCGAAGAACGGAATCTATTAAGTTTTGGGTAGTGGAAGCCTCCTCACGAACGTATAATGTCATCTGCGGAAGACCATCTATTCGGGCCTTTGAGGCTATCCCCTCTACTCTGCATCTTAAAGTGAAATTCCCCACTTCTTCGGGAATCGGAGAAGTCCGAGGAAGTCAGTCAAAAGCCAGAGAATGCTGCATGAATGCCATTCCCTCAGAAGAGGACGGACCCTCACTCGGAAATAACAAAAAGTGTAAAACCGAGGAAACCCGAGTCCAACCTGTGGAAGAATTAAAGATGGTGGAATTAGTAGAAGGAAGCCCCGAGAAAGTAATCAAAATGGGCACCCATATGGCTCCAATCATAGAAGGTCAACTGATTTCTCTTCTCAAACAATTCCATCACCTCTTTGCGTGGGAAGGGGGGCCGCCCGGGCGAATCAGCAATAAGGTATGCCAACACTTTCTTAACGTAAAGCCAGGGGCTAAACCTGTCCAACAGAAGAAAAGGAAAATGGGACCCGAGCGCAACAAGATTATCCGCTCGGAAATACAACGCCTTCTTAGTTTGAAACAAATACGAGAAGTTATCTACCCTGAGTGGTTAGCTAATGTCGTGCTAGTTCCTAAGCACAGAGGAAGATGGCGAATGTGTGTTGACTTTACCAACCTCAATGAAGCATGCCCAAAAGATTGTTATCCCTTACCGAGCATAGATCAGCTAGTTGATTCTACCGCAGGGTGCGCGCTACTATCAACTTTAGATGGAGACCAAGGGTATAACCAAATCCCAATGGCGACTATTGACCAAGATAAGACCAGCTTCATCACAGATGCAGGCACATTTTGTTATCTAGTCATGCCATTTGGGCTGAAGAATGCGGGAGCTACCTACCAAAGGTTAGTAAGTCTTATGTTCGCAGGACTTATTGGGAAATCAGTAGAGGTTTACGTAGATGATACTGTAGTTAAAAGTAACACTGCCGAAGAACATCCCGAGGACCTACGGAAAGCGTTGGTCATTATGAACAACTTTGGCATGAAAGTTAACCCTCGGAAGTGCTCTTTTGGTATCCGAGGAGGAAAATTTTTGGGATTTATGGTTACGGAGAAGGGAATCGAAGTAAACCCCGAAAAAGCAGAAGCTATCATGGGGTTACCTACCCCGAGGACGGTAAAAGATGTCCAAAAATTAACTGGAAGAATGGCCTCGTTGAGTCGATTTGTCTCCAAGTCTGCAAAGAAAGGGCTTCCCTTCTTCAAGATACTTCGAAATGTCAAGGAATTTCAGTGGACCCCCCAATGCGAGGAAGCTCTCGAAGAGTTGAAAAGGTATATGTTGAAACCACCTTTGCTGGTAAAACCTATACCCCAAGAAGAGTTGTTTCTGTATTTATCAGTCGGAGAAGAGGCTATTAGCGCTGTCTTAGTCAAAGAACAAGATGGAGAACATCACCCGGTATATTACGTCAGCAAAACCCTCCTCGGAGCCGAAACCCGATATACCATAACTGAGAAACTCATTCTAGCATTGGTTACTACGGCTCGTAAGCTACGTCCCTACTTTCTATCTCATCCAATTACCGTGCTAACTTAGCACCCCCTGAGGGCAATTCTTAACAAGCCTGAATCATCAGGGAGACTGATAAAATGGGTCGTAGAGCTTACTGAGTATGATATTTCCTATGCTCCGAGACCATCAATCAAAGCGCAAGTTCTGGCGGACTTTGTAACAGAACTTACGGGCATAAGATCCGAGGAAAAGGAGCCACGATGGCATGTATATGTAGACGGATCCTCGGTAAGTACACATGGGGGGCTGGAATAGTTTTGGTAAACCAAGAAGGGGAGGAGGAAAGACTTCATTTTGCGGTTAGAATAGATTACCCCCTCTCTAACAATGAAACCGAGTATGAAGCTCTCCTTATCGGTATGAGACTAGCAAGGGAAGGGGGAATGAAGAGAGTACTCCTCCATAGTGACTCCCAACTGATTGTTCAGCAAGTTAAGGGGTCATATGAGGCAAAAGAAGAAAGAATGCAAGAGTACCTCCGAGTTGTTCGTCAAAGGTCCGAATGGTTTGAAGAATATGATATAGTTCAAATTCCCCGAAAAGAAAACCAAGAGGCGGACGCTTTGTCCAAAATGGCTACACAAACAGCCGCAATACATACTCGGAAGATTACTCTACTTCATGTCAATGAATCTGAAAAGAGCGAAGGCCAAGAGGTAAATACCATTTCAGATCCCTTATCTAGCTGGGTAACTCCTATCAAGGCCTACTTACAGAATCCCGAGGGATACTCCTCGGACAAGAATATTCAGCGAATGATGTTCAGAAAAACACTCTAATACTTCCTTAAAGACGGGATACTCTTCCGAAGAACATACTCATGCCCCCATGCTCGATGCCTTAATGAAGAAGAGGCCCAACTAGCCTTAGCAGAAACTCACGAGGGGGTATGTGGAAGCCATACTAGTGGCGAAAGCATGGTCGGACGCTTGATTCGACAAGGCTATTATTGGCCCACGATGGCCAAAGATAGCAAAAGCCATGCCGAAAGATGTAAACCATGTCAAGCTTACGCCCCTCGGACCCATCTACCCGCAGCTCCTTGGGAACCCCTTCTGAACCCCTGCCCCTTCTCTAAGTGGGGTATTGATATACTTGGACCCCTCATCCCTGATGCCGGTCAAAAGAAATTTCTGCTAGTAGCCGTTGACTACTTTACCAAATGGGTGGAAGCGGAACCCCTAGCTAGGGTAACCGCGGGGGCCGTTATCAATTTTCTCTGGAGGAGTATTATTTGTCGCTTTGGTGTCTCTCGGAGCCTGGTAAGTGACAACGGTTTGCAGTTTACTGACCAAGGATTACAAAAATGGTGCGATCATTGGGAGATAAAACATCGCTTTGCCTCCGTGGGATACCCTCAAGCAAATGGCCAAGTAGAAAGAACCAACAGAACCCTCTTGAAGAACATGAAGGCCCGGCTTGATGGGCATAAAGCTAAGTGGGTTGAGGAGATACCCGGGATATTGTGGGCCTATCGGACCACGCAAAGTGTTGCTACGGGTGAAACCCCTTTTAGTCTATCCTACGGGTGTGAAGCTGTTTTGCCCTCGGAGGTCTCCATAGAAAGCTGGCGAGTCAAGGAATACGAGGAAGTGGCCAATGACTCAAATTTAGCCCTTGCCCTTGACCTTCTCGAAGAAAAAAGAACCCGAGTAGCCCTCCGAATGGAAGAGTACAAGGCTCGGATGTCACGATATTATAATACCAAGGTAAAACCCCGAACCTTTCAAGTTGGAGATTTAGTGATGAAACGAGTAGGGGCCTCTAAGAATGTGGGTAAACTAGATCCACGATGGGAAGGACCCTACAAGATAGTGGAAATTGTGGGACCGGCGACTTATCGGCTTGCCAACTCCGAGGAGGCAATACTTCGCAACACGTGGAACGCAAGCAACCTTAGAAAGTATTATGCTTAATGTAATAGTCATACATGAATAAAAAGAGTGTTCATATACGAGGGGATATAGTATAAAAGAAATTAGAGTTGTCTGACAAAATGATGGCTCTACATATGAGACATCGAGACAACCCAATAACACTAAAAACCCTCTGTATTATGAACTAAATTGTATACTATTCGTCGACAAGCTAAGACCCTCTCATGGGACGTTTCCCCTCTCGGATAAGTCTTCGGCGCTGCTCCTCGGAAAGAGAGACTGGGTCATCAAAGAACACAGTTCCGACCGCAAAATCTCTAATAGGTGAAGGAAGAAACTCCTCGGAGACCTGACGAATGTTGAGCTCAGGAAGGAGCAAGCCCGAGGGGAACTCTGGCGAAGCTTGTACGGCATCTTGGCACAATTTATAGCCTATATGCACTAAGTCACGCATCTCACCCCGAAGAGACTCACGAAGATTGGATGGACCCACCACCTCCAACACAGCTTGGACTCGGGCCATAACCACCTCTATCGCATGAGAACGAGTTATCCCTAGCAACTGCTGACTCAAGGCATCTCTTTCCATCGTAACCTGCGTTAGTTGCTCCTCCGAGGACCGTATTTGACTACGTAACTCCTCAAGACTCCTTCCTAAATTCTGAACACGGGCTCTTTCAAGCACTAATTGGCGTTCCAATTCCCACGTCTTATCCTTCTCGGATTGTAACGCATGGATATGAGTCTCCTGAGCGGACTCGTGAACCTCCTTCAAATGAGTTATCTCCACATGGGCCTCTAAGAGACCTTGCTCTAACTCGTCCCGACGACGATATACCAAACCTGGATCTGAAGAGGAGCTTCCGTAAGATCCAAGAGCATCCAACACCATATAAATCTGATCAAAAAACAAAGCGAGTGGCATCAGACCGGAAGACAGGTTAGTATTAAATAAAATGAATAAATACCTCACACAGGTCTTTACAGGCTAAATCTTGGAGAACGGGTACCGAAAGGGTTTTTATCAGCTCACAATCTGTTACGTTCAATAAACCGCTGAGAAAGTTTCGGCAAAATCCCACCTCTGATCCAAGAAGAGAAACATCCTGACTATCCCCGGGGGGAAGAGTTCTCCCGAGGGAAGGGTGCTCCTCGGGCGGTGGTACAGGAATACGATCAGGGATATCTTCCCGGGGCTGCAAGACCTCTGTGCCAGGGGAGAGAAGATACTCCTCTAACACGTTCACCACGGCAGAGCTACGAGGAATAGGATGTGACACTATAGGATTCCCGTGAAAGTCTAATGGGGAAAGAACCGCTATCGTATCTGACAGCCCCGGAGGAATTATATAACTGACTGGGGGGGCTGCTACAGGTTCCTCCTCCTCCGAGGAAATCTCAACCATGCCCTCATTCACGAGAGGAACGTAATTACCAATCTCCGCCATCCCGGGACTACCATGCAATGCTCTCCCAAGGAAAACGTCGGTAGAAGACCCGAGGGAAAATGCTCCCATCTCCGCTCCTGCAAAAGATGTCAGTAGGAAAACGGTCCGAGGGCACCTATAAAATTTACAAGTTAAAGAATGATTAGTAGAACTTACGAAAATGAAAGTTACTGTGAAGAGGACGAGAAACAGGAGTACATCCCTCCACCCCCTCTTGTAAACCTGCCAAAATCAGGGCCTCGGGGAAATCCAGTAGCCCGGATATGTCATAAGAACCAGAAAAAAGTCCCGAGTGAAGCAATATCTCCCTCACCTGCCCTTGTGTTTCAAGGTTGGGAGCAGACCCCATCGGATGGGTACCCCCCATGATCTGGCTGACTGACCTCTCGGACGGACGAAGAAAAATCTACGCCTCCAATCCCCTCTAGAAGAGTGGGAACTGGATACACGAGTGAAGGTATTTTCCTTGTCCCTGTAGGTCAAGCTAAAAAATGGAGTCCCCTCTGAGCAAGGTCGAAGGGTAAATATTGTTCGCACCCGATAAGGGGACATTGGAAGGTTTAAAAGCTCACTACGAAGGACGTACCCCACCAAATGGCTATAGGAACTTGGTGTTAACTGACTCGGACACACCTGCCAATACCGAAAAAGTATTTGAAAAAAGGGGTGAAAAAACATCCGCAACCCGCAACGCATCTGTTCGGTATAAACGGTCATGTAACCCGAGGGGGGTGCGTAAGCTCTTTGGCCCGAGGAAGGCACTATTATGTCATAATCTTCGAAATCCAAGTTATAACCAGTGAAAAGAGATCTTACCGAGTTTTCACATTCTGTACTCATAGTGGATCCTACACGTCCTCTACCTATCAATCTGGACGGGTTAAAAGGAATCAAATCAAACTCCGAAGACTCATCCGCGAAAGGGTATGGCTCCCTACCCATGAATATTTCCCTGATATGATTGATCCTACGAGAATTGGTAGATGGAATCCTACGAGCTACCCCAAGAGAAGAACTAGCACCAAGTGTAGCCTGATTTTCGGATAGATTGTCCCTCGGAGAGAAACTTTCACGAGAAATGGGAGGAACCCTTGATGATCCAGAAGGACTCCGAGCGGTATCACGAGAAGAACCACAAGACGAAACTGAACCGCTTCTTCTATAATAAGGAGGCATCATCTTATCAGGTAAGTATTATCTTCGTACTTGCAATTATGGACAAACTTAAAAGAAAATCAAGGATTAATTATGATTATCAGATTAGAGATAAGTGCATAATTGGTAAAAAGCCTAAGTGCATATATACTCTCTAACTCTTGGTTAAAAGAAGAAGTTTAGACTCTTATTATGTTAACTAAGGGACACGTGTTGAAAAACTTTTTGATTAAGAATGACACGTACCCTACTTAACCATGCAAAGCAACACCTCCTGCTTAGGAAGCTTACTTAGTCATCAACCTTATAAGAATTATCATTATCTGATTTAGTTGAATTTTAATTATAAAAACAAAAAATAGAAAAAGGAAATTGAACAAAAATATTTATTTAAGCCGAAGAGCCCTCGGAAGGGGTAATAGATACAAAGAACATTTATTTAAAAAAACAAAAAATAAAAGAGAGCAAGACTAAGCTCCCGTGGAAGGAGGGAGGGGAGAAGTTGTCTCTTCGGTAGAAGTACCCAATGGAGCGAGACGAGAAATTGGAGAAAATACCCCCCCCGGAACCGCTAGCCCTCGGACTCGGACTAGTGGCAGAGCGCATCGGAGACGGTGTCGGAGAATCCCGAGAAGATAACAAACCCCCAAACCTCCCCACAAAGTAATGGCAGTCGTCGGGAGTTGGCTTCTTTAACTTGCGAAGATCGAAAGACTTGGGGAAGTCAACATCCGACCTTACCAAAGACTTAGCCAATCTGGCACACTCCAAATAACCCCATAAAAGGTGGCCTGTCAAAAGCTCATGAGAAGGCATCTCGGATACTCCTGATTGCTGTCGTGAAATCTCCCGCTGAGCAAAGTGAACGGCTGCATCCACCTTAGCTTGCACGTCCTCGGGAGAAAGAAAGTTTACCAACTTTACTTCAGCTGACTCAGCCCTATCAGTAACTTGGCCCAATGTCTCCTGGAGAACTCTCTCTCTCTCATTCCCATCCGCTACCGCCTTCTCGAGAGCCGCAATACGAGCAGTAAAGACCCCATCGGACTCTTTCCTTTCCTTCTCCAGAAGAGCTATCTTAGCTGCTGCAGCCTTCTCGGACGCCTCCATCTTTTTATAAGCGGACTCGGCAGCTCTTAAGGTACCTTGCAAATCCGCCCTCGTCTTCTCTGCTTCATTAAGAGCAAATTCGTAGTCGGAAATCTTGGTTTGAAGAATGTCCTCCCTAGTTTGACTCTCTTTATCCCGGACTAAGAGAGGTGCCAATTGCGCTCGGAGTACTTCTAAATCCTCTATGTCTTTCCTACCGCGCTCTTCAACGGCAGTGACCGCCTCCCGAGTCTTTCCAATCTGCGGAGAAGTCAACAATAAAGAGTTTAACAGAGATATATTGTGTAATTTCAGAGGATTAATTTAGAGAAGCTTACCATGAGCCCCAACCAGTTAAGACTGGTGTACAAAAATTGGTACCCCTCGGCGGGTGTTGAACTGGAGGAGGCGAAAAACTGGAGAATATCCTGGTAAGCTTCCCCCACCGTCCGAGATGAGAACTGCCCTCCGGATCCACTGGGAGGAGCGGGCTCCTGGAATGTATGACCCCTCGGAGACAAAGTCACCGGAACATGCCCCCTCGGAGGAGTCGCATCCTTTACGGGAGTCATCACTTCTGAATTCGTAAACACGGCCCGAGAACCACCAACTGTTGTGGGTGGGCTAGTCTTTCCCAACAGTGAATTCAGAATCCCCTCCTTCACATCTCTGTCTTCGGAAGAAGGATCGAACTCCCCTTGAGTATCCTCGAAATCCCCTCGTAAAGCTTCCTGCTCGGGAATGTTGAACTGGGCCAGAAACTCCTCCTCTACAAAAGATACAAACTGTCAGTGAGAGAGAGAATGAAACAAGAAAAAATTATGGAAAGAGGGCGAATAACGGATACTCACCGTATAATGAAGGCTCTTCTACCATCGGAGCTTTTCCTTTATCCATAGCTGCTACATCAAAAGAAAAACCGTCAACACATCAGCAAAGTGTTACGAGTAAGATATGAAAATCTCATTAAAACCTCATAGAAACTTACCACGAGGAGCGGATTCGGAAACTGTCGGAGGCTGAGGAGAAGGACCCTCGGAAGACAAGTCTATTACTTCCGTAACCTTCTGAGCAGATTCTTCCTCGGTAACACTCGGAAAGATCCCCTCCTCAGAAACTCTCGAAGAAGTTCCTATATTAGATTCAGAAGCAGGTAAATTCCCCGACTCGGATTTGGAAACGGGCACCAAAGCCAAATCCCAAGAAGCAGGAGCTACTTGGCGCAAGGGAACAGCGCTCCTGATGACCCCCGTCATATCCATACATAGAAGAGAGTTGTCCTCGTAAACTTCACCCTCTCTGAACCCATAGGCCTACTCTCGGGAGCATTAACCTCATCCTCCTCGTGATCACCCTCCTCTGGTATCTCGGAGACACCACTAGGGGTGGGCTCCCTCGGACTCGACTGCAGATAGTAGTTCGCCATGACCTCCCCTGCATCAACCCCACAGATAACGTGTATAAGCATAATTTACTGTTGTACTCGGAGAAAGAATAAAAGAATAAATAGAGGGACTTACGAAAAAGACTCCTCGCATCGGGAGACAAAGACAAAGGCCTCTCCACGGCGTCGTCGGTAAAAACTACGTAATGGAGACCGGAGGTCTCATATAACATTGTGAAGTCCTATGATTCCATCAATTTGTGTTGAGAAATTATAGGAGATAAAACCACCTCCTGGTCCAAAGCACGCACGGGAGTAGTACCCTCTCGCCAGTCGAAGGGCACGTCCCATTCACCCTTAACAGGTCCCACGAAGAAGTATCTATTCTTCCAGACGCTGTGTGAGGAAATTGCCGCACCCAAAATTCTCTTCGTGGAATCCCCCGTGTTGTCCCGGTGACGAACGTTATAGAAAGGATACCCCCCGGGTGACACCGCTACATCAAAGATCGAAAGAAAATGGTCCACCGTGCACTCTAGTCCATTCACTTGACACCAGAAGACATAAATGCAAATAGCGGCAAAACCGTTCGGCACCATTTGACTCGGGCAGATATTACAAGTCTTGAAAAGCTCACAGAAAAAAGGGGACATAAATGAACGCCACCCGTACTTCACCTGGGCAAAAAACACCGTCAACATACCCGGAGGAGGATAACATGCCCTCTCATCCTTCGTCGGGATTCGGAATACCATATTCTTCTGAAGAACCCCGGTTGAGGTAAACAGATCCGCTACCTGCTTACGAGTAGCAATATTCCGCATCTTTTCCACCTTAGCGAAAGTACGAAGAGGCGGCTCCTTCGATTTGGGAACCCTAGCTTTTTTCGAGGAAGTGGCGCCGCCCTCAGCAGCGACAGCAATTTCTCCCTTGCGTTTACGAGTAACAACTCCCACCGGAATACTCCTCACATTCGCGGAAGAATCGATCAGAGCAGTAACTTCCGAAGAGGTAGCAGCGACAACGGGATCAGTGTTGGCGGAAGAAGCCATCAATACAGTAACAAAAGAGGAATGTTTTTGAAGAACAGAAAAATAAAGAGTAGAGTTGCTGAGAATTTGAAATGCGAAAGATGAAAAACAGAGATTAGAGAAGGAGATTATTGCCGTAAGAGAAAGATGTCGTGAGAGAATGGAGAAGGGAATGAATAGTTCTCCTATTTATAGGAACATAAAGACCAAACGGTCACAAAATTCCCACACGTGGAGCATATTTAAAGCTCCACGTATGCTCCGCGTCCGCCACGCCGTTACATATCTGACCGTTGCCAACGGTCAGATATTTTGAAGTTTGAAGCCAATCAACGGCTATTTGCAACCCCTGCTCCGAAACCTCCACGTGTGAGGGCAGTACCCCCAGGGGCAAGAAGGTAATTTCTATATAATCCGTTTTTGAAATTAATGCATATTCCCTCGGAAAAATATATATAAAGAAGACCAAAACAAGAACTAACCCCTCGCCTCACTGAGGACGATGATTAAAATTTCGTATGTCTCTACGAGGACAATCGAAATTTGGGGGGGCTAGTGTTAACCCTAAAAATAAAATAAAGAAGATTACTCTTACCAGGAAAAAAACAATATATGGACAATACTATTGTCACGAGTACTTCCGATGAGATGTACCTATAAAGAAAACCCCTCGGATGATTGCCCTACCTTTCGGTCACTGACCCGAAAAGGTTTACAAGAGCACACGAGGAGAAACATAAGTGTCCCTTGGAAAGTCAAACGGTGAATGAAAAACAGATATCAACACGGCATCGGAAAAAGAGCAAACCCCGATGGATCCGTACGACTCCGATATCCACCAATACGCCAAGAGGGACCACAATGGACCCCGAGTCCCATGACCTTACAAGAAAACTTCCTTGCTGAACACTCCTCGGAAAAGACGACACTCGGACCATCACCCGAGGACCCATTTTCGGAGAAAAACCAGAAGTGAACAACAGAGTGCCCAGATAACATACTCCGAGAACTCCGATGAAAAAATCTCACTTCAAATAAAGCAAATACAGCCCTCGGAGATCACACCATGTCCTCGGAGATCACACTAGGTCCTCGGAGATCACATTTACACCCACAGAGATCACTCTTGATTGTTGAAGAAAAGACCCAAATCAAGAAAGAGAAATAAAATCCCTCGGAAGAATAGCTCTATCAAAACAATCTACATCAAAGGTCCTCGGAGCTATCAGAAGAGATGAAGATTAAATCTAGTCAGCGCTTAGTCGATAAAAGATAAACCTTATCCTTATTTTAAACACCTGTATCAAGGTAACAACAACACCTGTCCTTACCAAAACACATGCACAATGACACCTGCCCTTACCAAAGTCTATATAAAGGGAGGTAATCAGCAGAAAGAAAGGAAAACTTAACTTAACTACTAAATACAATTGGATACTCATGTACACAAAAAGAGAGGAGGAAAAGTTCAGTGAATAAAGGAAGGGAATATTCTTGCAAATATTGTTATCATTTCCACCTATCATTATCTCTGAATCACGGACAGGGCGTTCTAACCCAACTAAATATCTTCCATTAAATAGGGAATAATTCCAAACCCGTTAACATTTATTAATTTCATAACTCATCTGAACCAAAAGCTGAAGGTTGGTAAAACACAAAGCTAATGTCACTACTGAATGAGGGCAGCCTGAACTCCAGACACCCCAGTAACAACATTAACAACATCAATTTAGGCAAGTACAAAGGTCTTGAATGTTGGCAATTCATTTATCATACACCCCAACACCCCAATTCCTTAGGCATACTTGTTTACTAACCTGCATTCAAGAGAATCACCAAGTGATCAGTACTACTAAATGTAAGAAATCTAAACCTCAAACACCATAGTAGAAAGGATCACCCTCATGTGTTCCTTGGCCAAACAGGAACATATAAATAAGCACAACTGAGTAACACTGAAGCTGTCAACATCATGCACCCCAGCTTCTCCACATGTCCTGTACACCTTTCATATGAATAAGACACAACTGAATAGTCATCAAAGTAGTGAACTTTTTGTACCACAGCTTCTCCATATGTTAGGCTATCACAACCTCAGACAAACAGAAGAGTTTTATTACTTTTTCAAAACAAATATGTGAAACTGATAACTAGAAAGAGTTGTTAATCAAAACTGACAAAACAAAGATGAAATGAGACTCACAAGAAAATAAGTTCAACAAAGTAAAACATCAGAATACCTACTACACCACAACCAATATACCAGTGCTAGACAGTGGTGTTATGTCAACACTGGTTTCCTCAACATTTTCACATATTGCACATGCCAAGAGATTTCCTCAAGCTGAAGAATCTATCACTATCTAAAGGTTTTGTAAACATACCAACAAGTTGATTAGTTGTCTCAATATGTTCAATGTTGATCACTTTGTCCTCTACCATATCTCTCAGGAAATGATACCTTATGTCTATATGCTTAGTTCTAGAATGTTGGACATGATTCCTAGAGATACTTATGGCACTTAGATTGTCACAGAACATGAGAAGTGTATCACTATCTAGCCCATAATCTGAAAGCATGTGTTTGAGCCACACAAGTTGGGTAACACAGCTGCCAGCTACATATTCTGATTCAGCAGTTGATAATGAAACACAGTTCTGCTTCTTGCTATACCAGGAGACCAAATTATTCCCCAAATAAAAACAGCCCCCACTTGTGGATTTCCTGTCATCCACATCACCTACCCAGTCAGAGTCACTAAAACCAACCAAATTAGTGTTAGTGTCATAGGAATACCAAATGCCTAAAGGTGAAGTTCTAGAGATATATCTAAGAATTCTCTTCACATCAATCAAGTGAGATTGCCTTGGCTCAGCTTGGTACCTAGCACCAACACATACTGAAAACACGATGTCAGGTCTAGAAGTAAAGAGATATAGCAAACTACCAATCATGGATCTATACAATGTTGGATCAACATTGCTGCCATTGCCATCTTTTGTTATCTTCACTGAAGAGGACATAGGAGTTTTGTAAGGCTTGGACTCTTGTAGCTCAAATCTCTTCACCAGATTCCTTGCATACTTCTCCTGGTTCAGGAAGATACCATTCTCCAGCTGCTTAACTTGTAGTCCCAGAAAGTAGTTGAGCTCACCAATTATGCTCATCTCAAATGTTCCTGTCATAGACTCAACAAAATTGTCTAAGGTAGACTTGTTAGTAGAGCCAAATACAATATCATCCACATAAATTTGAGCAATGCATATATTAGAGCTTTTTCTAAGGACAAACAATGTTCTATCTCCATCTCCTCTATTGAAACCTAGGCCTAACAGAAAATCAGTTAGCCTCTCATACCAAGCTCTAGGAGCCTGTTTCAAGCCATACAAAGCCTTCTCAAGTTTGTACACATGGCCAGGATGTTTAGGATTAGCAAAGCCTTTAGGTTGTTCTACATAATCCTCTTTGTCAATTAAACCATTCAAAAAGGCACCTTTAACATCCATTTGGTAAAGTTTAATCCTAAGACAGCAAGCAATAGCAATAAGTAATCTAATTGATTCTATCCTAGCTACTGGAGCAAACGTCTCATCAAAATCTATACCTTCTACCTGAGTATAACCTTGTGCAACCAACCTAGCTTTGTTCCTCATAATTACACCATTCTCATCAGTTTTATTTTTGAAAATCCATTGTGTACCTATTACATTCACATGTGATGGCCTAGGTACTAGATTCCAAACTCTGTTTTTGGTGAATTGTCAGAGTTCCTCTTAGATGGCATTAATCCAGTAACTATCCTTAAGAGCTTCAGTTACATTCTTAGGTTCAATGGAGGAAACAAAACAAGATGCATTATCAACAGTACATGAAGAAGACATGCAAACACACAACTTAGTCATATCCTTGTAATTGACTATTTATTTGTTGTGTGTTCTAACTCTTTCAGTAATTTGTCCAATTACTTGAGAGACTGGATGATCTCTTTGTATCCCAAGTGGAGGATCTCTTCTGGATACAGGAACAACTTCATCTTCAGAATCTGACAGCACAGATGTTGGCCTAACATTGGGAGTTTCTAGTGTTAGGTCATCATTTGTTCCAGTTTCCAGTTCAGCATTTCCAGCTTTTGTGTTCAATGTTGAGTCCAATGTTGAAGCAACATCTGAACCAGTGACTTCTTCAGTACCTGTAGGAACAGTTAAATCATCAAAAATGACATTCACTGATTCTTAAACAGTATGCAATCTTGGATTGTAGACCCTGAAAGCAGCACTATTAGGAGAATTTCCAACAAATATACACTTTTCACTTTTGGGATCAAATTTGCTCAAATATTCTCTATCTTTTAGTAAATATCAGTTAATACCAAATTCATGAAAGTGTGCTACTGTTGGTTTTGAACCCTTCAAGATTTCATAAGGTGTCATAGTAGTACCAGGTCTAAGATAAACTCTATTACTAATATGACATGCAATATTCAAAGCTTCAGCCCAGAGTTTCTTAGATAGGTTTCTAGAATTCAACATTACTCTAGCCATCTCTTGAAGTGTTCTATTCTTCCTCTTAACAATCACATTTTGCTGAGGTGTTTTAGGTGCAGAGAACTCATGGAAAATGCCTTTAGTATCACAAAAATTAGCAAAGCTTACATTTTCAAACTCTTTCCCATGGTCAGACCTAATTCTTCCGACAGAAGTATCATACATATTTTTAATACTAGCATGCAAAATCTTGAATGTGTTGAAAGCCTCTAATTTTCTTTCAAAAACTTAATCCATGTATATCTTGAAAAATCATCAACAATAACAAAAGCATACTTATTACCATTCAGGCTACTAACCTCAATAGGACCCATGAGATCCATATGTAGAAAATCAAAGCACTTATTAGTTCTAGGGTTAGTACTATGTACCTGAAGTGGTGGATGGACAACTTTTGTTTGTTTACCTTTCAGGCAGTCTTCACAAACAATTTTACCTGGGCTAGTCAACTTAGGCAGTCCTCTCACAGCCTCTAACTTCTGTAGTTTCTCCAGATTTCTATAGTGCACGTGTCCTAACTTCTTGTGCCACATGACAGATTCATCTACCTTGGCATGGTAGCATTCAGCTTCATCTTGAGTAAGATAGCAGTTATCCTTTGATCTTGTACCTGTCATGACACGGACATTGTCACTATTAAACACATCACATGAACTTTTATCAAAAGTAACTATCAAGTTATCATCACAAAGTTGACTTATGCAATCCTTCAACCAACAACACATCCTTGAGTGGTGGAAATCCTTCAACATCTAATACTCCTTTTCCAATTATTTTCCCTTTAGTGCCACCTCCATAGGTAACTGTTCCAACAGTCAAAGGGTACATCTTTTAGGTTGTCAATGTTTCCAGTCAAGTGCCTTGAACATCCACTGTCAAAATACCATTTACCTGCAAGGTTAGAGTATACAGCAAAAAAGACAACATTGCAAACAATTTTAACCTTAGGAGTTTTTATCTTTTCTATCCAAGTTCTATTTTTATGTCCTTCAGCTTTGTTACCTAATGGTGGGATAACATCCAGATCAAAGGTTCTCCAAACATTGGTACTGCTATTGATTCTTGTTTTCTTCTCAATCACACTTTTGAATTTTTTACAATAAGGTTTAATGTGACCAAGTTGAAAACAATATTGACAGATAAAAGTAGGCTTTTTCACAATGTTGACAGGAATTTCACTACTCACACTACTTCTTACCTTGATAACATCAGCTATTAAATAGGCATAATCAGCACCTTCAGAGAGAGGTTTCTCAATATAGCCCAAACTATTTTTACCTTGATTTCTCATACTTAGCACTTCATCAAGCACAGTTGTAGAAGAGTTCCATTTGTCAATGGTATGTTCAGCTTTATTTAATTTTACCTTTACCTCCTTCAGTTCAGCCTCAGTTTTGTCAAGGTCTTTCTCATACAATTTCAGCATCTCCTTCATGCATACAATCTCTTCCTTCAGGTTTTTGTTGCTCTTGATGAGTTTGTGATTCTCAAGCAGGAGTTTGTGGTAGATAGACTTCAGATCTTCAATTATTTCCTCCTGGGACATTTCTCCTTCAAATAAATATTCTTCATCTAGATTCACTGAGCCATGAAAACAATCAAAGTTAGATTCATCAAAGTAGGACGCAAGATAAGGTTCAGTATCAGTATCATATTCATCCCAATCTACAAAGAAGGTCTCATGTTCTGATATTGGATCCTGAATGTTGGGGTAACATTGAGATCCGAAACAGTTCAGGGAGTCTTCTGGCGTCCAATCAATCTGAGTGAGTAGCGCAGCAGTTTGAACCTCTTCCGATTGTTCTTCAGCTTCTCCAGAACTAAAGTCATCTTCATTGAAATCATCTACACAAACCCAATGAGAATTTCCTCTTTTTCTAAGAGTGTTAGCGCATTCATTAGCCATATGACCATATCCTTTACATTCAAAACATTGAACATCCTTTAACTTATCAGCTTCTAAAGGAGTAGGTTTTGATGCCATGTACTTCACAAACTTAGGAGGTAATTTCTTATAACCTGGGGAACTATTACTAAGATTCTTTTATTTACCTTTTCCTTTAAGATTCAGCTTATTGAACTTCTTAGTAATTTTACCATAGTTTGAAGAAATTATTTCATAATCATCATCACTTTCATTCTCAAGACTTGATCCTCTTAAAGCAACAGCCCTATGTTTGCTAGGTTGTGAGGCAAGCTCCATCTCAAATTCTCTAAGAGTATTCATCAAGACTTGAAACTGTAGATTAGCAAGGTTCCTAGATTCACTCATTGCAATTTTCTTGAGAGCAAATTTAGATGACAGTGTTCTCATAGCTTTATAAACCATTTCTTGATTAGTCATAGCAAAACCTAGATTTTCACATTGGTTAGCAATATCAAGAATATTCTCAAAATAACTGTTAACACTTTCATCTTCACTCATCTCAAGTTTTTCAAATTGCAGAAGCAGTTGTCTATATTTAGAATCTTTAACAGCAGAATCTCCTTTACAATGTAATTCAAGTATATCCCAAGCATGTTTGGCTTTTGTACAATTCTGGATTAACTTGAACATGTGATGATTAACCCAACTAAAGATAGCATTAAGAGCCTTTTCATTAGAGTTATAGAGACTTACCTCTGCTGATGTCCAGTCTGTTTCTGGTTTTGGTACTAGATCACCTTCACCATCTCTTGGTAATGTTGGAAGAGAGTATCCATTGATCACGGATTGCCAGGATCGAATATCAATAGCTTTGATGTGAGACCTCATCCTAATCTTCCAATATGCATAATTGGAGCCATCCAAAACTGGAATCCTATTGGTATTAGGATTGAGACTGTCCATGGTGTTGTATCACCTCCAAACCACCAGTGTAGTCGGTGTTTGGCTCTAACGCCAATTGATAATTTAGGATCGTGGATTGACACAACAACTTTGAGAGTTAAGCTGGAATTACCTTAACTCTACTGTGATCTTCTTGACTATAATAATGTGCAGCGGAAGTAACAACACAAGAAGATATAATTTTTAAGAAGTTTTCAATATTATTAAAAACTTCTGAGCCTTAGGCCAAATAACCATAAAGGTTTTAACAAAAATGTTTCTCACAACAATTCACTCACGCTCTTTGTTGATCGGACTCAACGAAGCAGACAAGTACGAAATACTTAACTTCTATGAACTAGATAAATAGTTGATACAAAAACCTACCAAGCTCGCACACATCTGACCACCTCCAAATCGAAGGCATGTTTTTAAACGAAAAACGAAAAGAATTTCAGAGCTTGGAACTCGATCTCTCTTCGAGAACGCCTCCCAATCGGGGGCATGATTTTTAAAATACAAAAACAACGGCCGACAAATCATGGACATATTTCATAAGTTTGGAAGCCGCTCTCTGATCGACACCGTCTCCCAAACTGGAGGGACTATATGATGGGGATATTTTAGGATTGGCCTAATATCATATATTGGGCCGGCCCAGCAAAACTAACCCGCTAAATAATACATCGAACATGCACTGTTCGACATTAAACGTGCATCGAACACCACACGTTTGATGCGGAATGAGCATCAAACCGCTACGGTTCGATGCACTTTCCTCAACTGTCAATGGGGCCCGCAACACGGGTGTTATAAATACCCTGTCCCCTCACATTCTCGGCACGCATCAAGACTCACTCGAACATAACCAACATCCAACTCTGAGCATTCGATACATCGTTAGATCAAACTCAGAGCATTCAACGCAGAAGCATATCGAAGACACGTCATTCGACACTCTACACTATATCAAACTAGGCTCATTCAACACGCACACAACATCAAATCAAGCATGTTCGATTTACTTCAATTCGATACGGGATCACTACAGTTACATTAGTATCGAACAACCTAGGTTCGATACGCCAGCATCGAACGCCACTCGTTCGACACACAACTTAGACTAGAAATCTATTTGTAATATCTAGTAAGCTTGTATTAGGTGTTCCAGACCAAGCTAGTCCGATTATCTATTGATTAGTATTATTTTGGCTATTTGTATCTTAATTGTATCCTTTTACGGTGTTTTGTTACATGGACGAAATAAGACCAAAATACATATGAAACGAATGTTATTCAAATTAATTATAAGCGTAGAAGTGTATACTTGTTTCGAAGAAAAAACATGACTTTCTACTTTCTACATCCTTAAAAGCATAAGTACATGACTTTCTACTTTCTCCGTGTGTGGGGCATATTCCAGTGTAAATAGAATAAAATATATTTCAATCCAAAATTGTTACAAATATATCTCACTAATTCACAAGTGCACGAATCAAATAATAATAAAATGGTAAGTATAGTAACGAACCAAATATCGTATCTCAATGGAGTGATGGTTGTATGTATGAATCACTTAATATACAAAAACACTAATTGTTGTCACTGTCTTTTTTCTTGTGTTTGACAAATATAATGAATGTTATGAACAATTTTTAAACTAAGAATGCTATGGATGTTTTTATGCTACGAATGATTAATCTAGAATGCAATGGATTTAATCTAAGAATGCAAGAATGATCAAAATACTAATGATGCATAATCTGCCACGCCCTCGAAAAAAGGCGAAACAGGGCCCACAAAAATGACCAAGGGCTAGGGAAAATGTGTCCCCGGGTCACGACCAACTAACACCCCAGTTAAGGTATAAGGTCTGAACACTAGGAAAAGGTACCCCAGGTCACGACCAGCTAACACCCTAATAAGGGTACACGACTCGGGTTAAAAGACCCGGGTATATTTCACCTAACAGCCCAGAGCTTCCCCCCTCCAGCCTCCAAGTCGATACGACGACCCATCAAAATAGCTAACTCCATTCGGATCTCATGGGATCTGCGATAAGGGAACCCCGGAGTGGTAGCATCAAACACATAGCCAAAATATCTTTGAGAACGGAAGACAATACAAAACAATAAGGCCACGAGTGAATACAAGGAAGGGAACGAGTGATATGCATGATCCCTTGTAGAACCAATCATGTCTAGGTCCATCTGGCACTGGCATGCTCATTGTCTACGATCATACTCTATTATGCGATATGTGGGCATCCCTATCTCGGCTGAGATGACTACCTCAGAGCAATAGCCTAATGTATACGGTGCCTCACCCGTAGAAGTGTGAGGGGTGTGGTTCGGTATGTCCAGAGGATACCTTGGAGTTCGTCTATCCAACTTTTGCCTATAGCGTGTAGTTGTCGTTTCAAGTACTCATTCGGAGTTTTGTTCGTAGATTCGACCTGTCCGTTAGCTTGTGGGTGTGCAACTGTTGCAAAGTGTTGTGTAATTTCTAACTCCTTGCACCACGCTGCCATTTTGTTTCTGCGAAATTGCGTACCATTATCAAAGACCAGTGCCCTCGGGAGCCCAAAATGACAAATGATATTCTACCAAATGAATTATATCATCTTGTTTTCAGTAATAGTTGCAAGAGCCTCTACTTCCACCCATTTTGTGAAATATTCAACTGCGACTAGCAAGAACTTCTTTTGACCTTTGGTTATTGGTAGGGATCACACTATGTCGATGCCCCATTGGTCAAAAGGACAAGTGATCTATAGGGGTTGCATCGACGCCGCATATCGATGTATCAGTCTAGCATAGTATTGGCAACGCCCGACCTCTTAAGTGGTTACCACAACTTCCACATGAATCTCAACCATGATATATTCCGTTTGATCAGAGGATAAGCATCTAATTAGAGGACCCTCAGATGATCTCTTATATAATTATCCTTGGTGGGTTGTGAACGTATACGCCCTATGTTTTAGACGTCGTCAAGCATTGGCATCTACAGGCAGCGCCCCGTTTAGTAGATACTGAACAATCTCATCCTTCCAACTCGGGGCCTCTTGGATCAGAAGAATGCATTCCATGTCATTCCAAACTTTACTGAATTTGGAGACTCATATCGCTGGTATGTTAGTGGCCAGTAGAGTTATCCTCTTCTCCACAAAGTTGTTTGAGGAACTGGTGAATTTGGAGAGTGCATCAGTCTTCGTATTTTCTGACCTTGGAATTTGTGACAGGTTGAACACCCAAAATTCGGCCTCTAATGCCTTTAGCTTAGCCATGTACAAAACCATTGTTTCTTCTTTAGCTTCAAACACTCCCGAGTAATGATTAGCTAATAATTGGGAGTCTCTGAAGAGCTCCAAATGATAAGCACTCAGAGTCCTTGCCATGCGCACGCCAGCTAATATCGCTTCATATTCTGCCTCATTATTGGTGATTGAAAAGTTTAGGCTGATGGCGAAATCAAATTCTCTTCTGCATAAGAGACTAGTGTATCCCTACACCACTGTTGTTGGTTATAGATGACCCGTCCACATGCAATAGCCAAGCCCAGAGTTTAATTCTATGTTAAAGACAAGGTTAATCGACTATTCGATACTATTTCCAAAAGTCTCTTCTAGGAAATCTGCCAGCATATGTGCTTTAATAGTTGTTCGAGGACAGAGTTCCAGACCAAACTCGCTTGGCTCAATTGCCCATTTGATCAAATGACATGAAGTCTCAAGACGTGACATTACCTGTCGAAGTGGTTTATTGGTAATTAAGTCACCGGGTGGGATTGGAAGTATGGTTTCAACTTCCTAGTTGTCATAATTATTGTTAAAGCAAAGAGCTAAATTTGTAGATAGTTTATTTCTGCTCCCTGAAGCACATGGCTGACGTAGTGTATTGGGAGTTTCTTACTGTCAGCATCCTTTACAAGGACAGTACTAATGGCATTGGCAGAACTGGCCAAGTATAGATTGAGCATTTCTCCCGACTCCAATTTTGCCAAAAGCGAGGGGACATCAAATACTTCTTGAGTTGCTGAAAAGCCTTTGCACATTCCTGAGTCCACTGAAAATTGGTAGCCTTCTTCATCACCTTAAAAATGGTAGACTCCTTTCGGTCGAGGTAGCGATAAACCGCCCCAATGTTGTAATCCGTCCGACTAAACATTGTTCATCTCTCACAGAACGTGGGGATAGTAGGTCCATGAGCATCTAAATCTTATCTGGGTTGGCCTCCATACCCCTCCCATTGACCATGTAGCACAAAAACTTACCCACTCGTACACCGAACATACACACTTTTGGGTTGAGATTCATACCATAATTCCTCATAATTCTGAAAGACGCTTCCAGGTCCTTCACAAGATCTTCGGCCTTCAAACTTTTCACTAACTCGCTATCCACTTAAATCTCCACAGATTTGCCAATCTGGTTGTAGAACATCTTCACCACTAACCTCTGGAATGTGGCCCCTGCATTCCTCAGACCTAAAGGCATTACTCTGTAGCAATAAACTCTGGTATCTGTAACGAAATTTGTCTTGGCTTGGTCCTATCTCGCCATGAATATCTGATGGAATCCACTCTTGGCATCCATAAAACTGAATAGAGCACAACCTGAGGTTGAGTCCACCAACAAATCTATCCTCGACAAGGGGAACGGGTCTCAAGGACAATGCTTATTCAAATCGGTATACTCTACACACATCCTCCACGCTACCTCCTTTTCTAGAACCAAGACGATGTTACTGAGTACGTTTCGAGTGACGGATCTCATAGATGTGGCACGCCTCCATCAATTTCTCAATCACTTCCTTTTCAGCAGCCTTATTCTTCTCTTTACTATAAACCTCTTCTTCTGCCTGACCGGCTTGGCCATAAGATCGACATTCAACCTATGCACTATAATCTTAGAGTCAATGCCCTTCAAGTCCGAATCCGACCAAGAAAATATGTATGTGTTCCTTCTCAAACAATCTATCAACATATCTAGGATGCTCTGGGGCATGGTTGATCCAATCTGGAGCTTTCTGTTGGGCTTATGCAGGTCCATATTGACAATGAAGAACTCCCCGTCTAGTTCCATTTTGAAAAGGTAGAAGTGTCATCTCCCTCTTAGTTGCTTTTATGGCCATACGACGCTCTGTTGTTTTTGGCTCGATCACTTTCTTCATTTTCTTCTGAGCCAACTCAACGCTATCTTGAGACCTCTTCATCGCTAAGGTAGATCGCGACTATCCCGTCAAGAGAGTTGGTGTTCCCACAGACGGCGCCAATAATTTGGTACAAAGTCGTAGCTTACAAATGAATACAGAAGATTACAGAAATAGCCTTAGGTCTTATACAAACTATGCTAATATATTATAGGGATGAGGTTGGCTTTGTCCGGAACACCTCTACAAATAACTAGGATGGGCCCAGGCACCGTACAACAATCCTATAATCAGTACAACATATACTATGAGCTCTGTCTGATGTAGAATGTTTCACATGTCGAATATTAATCAATGTCGAGTCTCGTGATGTCGGGGATTCTGCTAATGAAGTCCTGATGTCAGAATCTAGTTGATATCGTATACTGGGGGTATATCGGGTCTTGTGATATCGAACACTGAAGGTATATCCAAATATGTATATATTGGGTGTGGTGATGTCGAATATATGGATACCAAATTGCTCTGTTCGATATCCGAGGGTGGGTGACGTACGTAATTAATGAATATACCTAGGTATGTGGAGCGGGGAGATATATATAGGCCTCGACAAGTGGAATCCGCTTCACGAATCCGGAGCGACTGTACCATATCGAATATGAATATTCATATCCAACTGGATATTGGGTATAAATCCTCGATATAGGATCCCCGACATCCAACAGGCTACCATATTATTGGGTTGGGCCTAGCTCTTTAGTTGGGTCGGCCCTCATATTGGTAAATACCCATATCAACACGTAATTATAAATATATCTTATTGAAACGGTTGTGCATGTACATATATAATTAGAGTTTTTTTCGTGGATAACACATGATGAATTGTTCAAATGATACTACGTGCATGGCATGATTATAATTGTCATCTTTTATGCATAACGTATTGTTACTACAAAATCTACAAGAAATCTGATATAAGACAACATTTTATAATGTATTCATTCGTTACATTATATTTAGGGAGAATTTCAGTTACCTATCCAAACTATTCCCGCTTTTTCAGTTACCTATCCAAACTTTCATTTTTTACACTTTACGGTTCAAATTTTCAATTTCAGTGCAATCGACGGTCTAAACTTTAATTTCGACCTATCTCGCCAAAAAATGTCACTTTTCGACTAAATGACGAATTGTTGATGTCATCCAGAGGGGTATTTTAGGTACTTTACTAATTATTTTCTTAAAAATAAATTAAATCAACAATTCAGACATATAAAGACTTAGCACGCAATTTCTCTCACACAACCCGCCAAAATCAGAAACCCTAATTTCCAAAATCGAAAGCAATCCACGAAATCAAACCTCAATTTCTGGTTTTTTCCACTCGATCGACAAAATCTAACAATGGTGTGGAGAGTAAGAACCCCCACTGACGTTATTCCTGAAGGACAAATTACACCCGATTATGGTAAGAATCCCCAAATCCAAAACTTAACTTATTTCTTTATTTGTGGCTAATTTTTGTCGTATGGTCCCTCATTTAACTGTCATTAGTGTATTTGTGTGATTACTTTAACTTTGTGCACATGATAAGTGTGTTTCTGTTTGTTAACCTCATACTAATTAATTTTTGTCTATATTCAGCTGGAGATAGAGATGAGCCTTTCACCATAATCTTGCATCATTCTGGCAAATTAATGAATTTGGGCAAATGGGTTTATCTTGAGGGACAAGTGAGCTATATAGACTGGTGTAATGAGGATGAAATGTCCAGGCTAGAGATACTGGAAATGGTGAAAGAGGTGGGTGTTAAAACATAGTGTTCTGTGGTGAAATTATTTTACATTCAAGATTCTGCTCCATGGGAGTATATTGAAGTAAATAATGATAAGGACTCAATGGATATGTCACTCCATGCATCTACAAAGAAATTAGTAGATGTTTATGTTCTTACAGATAAGGTAAGTGCTACTCAATCACAGAGTGAATTGCTTAATCTTCCTCCAATGAGTGAAGAGTTGGATTATATTGGTGATAACAATAGAGGTGCAATGTTGGTGAAGATGAGAGGTTTGTAAAAGTCCTTGTAGAGAGTGATGATGATAATGATGATGATGAATTGCCTGATGTAGAAGATGTAGCGGTTCTGTTAAGAGATATGGCCACCAGAAAAGCAAGAGCAAGTGATATACTTAGTTCTTCAAGGGCTAATGATGATATCCATAGTTCCCCCCCAACTGAATCAAGAAGCCAGATACACGTACCCCAATGCTTAAGAGACAATACTAGTCCACTGTTAGAATCTATAGTTGATATAGTGGACAGTGATGATAGTGATGGTGAAGTATCATGTGGTGATGATTGAGAATTTTCAGACACACTCAATGATAGTGATAATAATGCAGCTGATGATGAATATCTTAAGAGTGCTAGGGAGGCAGTGGGGTTTGAGGAAGAAGAAGTTAATGCACCACCTGAATTTGTTCCACCTACTGTGGAACCAAATGCTGATGATGGGGTTGAAAGCTATAGCAGAAATGCTCATGCGCAAGATGGGGCAGAAAATAATTCAAACAAATGGAAAGAAAAGGCAAAAGGTGAGACTTTGATAGGAAGAAAACCACAAAATCCAATACCAAAAAGACCTACACACCAAGGTCATCCAATCTTCAATCCATTACTTGACATGCATTGTGTCAAATTTGAGCTAGGGATGCAGTTTGAGACCACTGAACTGTTGAGGGATGCTGTGAACACTTTTGCAATAACTGAGGGGAGGTCTGTTAAGTATCCAATCAATTGTCAGTTGAAGCTCCAAGCAAAGTGTGCACAGGATAACTGTAGATAGGAGCTATATGCATCAAGGCCAAACAAAGAAGACACAATGAGGATTAAGACACTGAAGGAACCACATGACTGTGCCAGACAAGACAAAGTAAAACAAGCAACTACCAGATATTTGGTAAAGAAATATCATACAAAGATAAGTAGTGATCCAAACTGGTCTGCTAGCTTCATGCTGACTATTGCTAACATGGATTGTGGTATAGACTTCCATATAGCTCAAATGTACAGAACTAAGAAGAAGGTATTTTATGATGTTCATGGAATTGAAGCAAACCAATATTCCTTGGTATGGAGCTATGCTGAGGAGATCATAAAGACTAATACAGGGACTACTGTGAGGTTGAAGTGTAAAGTGATGGGAGAGGTGTGTAAGCTCAAAAGAATATACATATCATGGGATGCTTTGAAGAAGGGCTTTCTGAGTGGTTGCAGGCCCATCATATGCTTGGATGGGACACATCTCAAAACAAAAAATGGAGGTATACTTTTGACAGCTGTTGATGTTGATGCAAATAACTGCACATATCCCATGGCATATGCAGTGGTAGAGAAGGAGATGAGGAAATCATGGTATTGGTTTCTAAGTATTCTGGTGGATGATCTGAATATCACTAACAGTTATCATTGGACTGTTATGAGTGATAAGCAGAAAGGTTTGGTTGATGATGTTCATGAACTGTTGCCTGATTGTGAGTGTGTTTTGCACTTGTGGGCAAATTTGAAGAAGGGGCATCCAAGTGTAGCAATGAAGAATATACTTTGGGATGCTGCAAGAGCTGGTAGAGTCTGCGATTTCAACAAGATCATGGATACGCTGCAAAAGAGGAATGTCAAAGCATACAACTGGTTAGCAAGCAAACCTCCAACTCAGTGGTCTAGAGCATTCTTTAGAACACATTGCAAAAGTGATCTTTTGTTGAATAACATATCTGAGAGCTTTAATGCCCAATTGTAAAAGCTATAGGGATGCCAATTATTGACATGTTGGAATCTATTAAGAGAACCTTGATGAAGAGGATATGTATCAGAAAGATTGCCATAAAACAAGAGCAACAAGGCTATTACTCCAAAGGTATGGGATATTCTTGATAAGATAAGGGGAAAAGACGGGGGTTATAGAGCTCACTGGAATGTGCACTTTGAGTTTGAGGTTGAGGCACCTTATAGTGATACTTTTGTGGTGCAGTTAGAGCAGAAGTTATGTTCATGTATGAAGTGGGATTTGACAGGTATCCCTTGTGGTCATGCATGTGCTGCAATGAAACACACGACTTGGAAGCCAGAAGAGCACATACATGCTTAATATTCGAAAAAGACCTATCTAAGAACTTATAGTAACTACATGTCTCCTATGCAAGGAAAGAGTGCATGGCCTATGCCTCAAACTCAGAGGAACAGAATAGAACCTCCACCTGTCCAAACTATGCCTGGTAGGACAAAAAAGAATGGTAGGAAAATTGATCCTGAAGAAATCAGAGAGATACAACTGAGGAATGAACTTAGTGGCAAACTAGCAAAGGATAGAGTTAAGATGCATTGTGGTTATTGCTAACAAGAAGGTCATAATGCTAGGACTTATCAGCCAAGGAAGAATAACCCTTCAGCAAGTACATGGGTGCCCAAGCCATGGGATAATGGTAGGGTAGAATTAAGAAAGGGAGTGGGAAGGGTAGAGCCAAAAAAGGAAAAGATTCTAGCACATCTGATGGTGCTAGCACATCTGCTGACGTTCCTTCAAATGCAAATGTTCCTTGTGAGACAAGTGTTAGTGAACAAGCTGAGGTGATTACCAGTCTGATTTAATTGCTTTCTCAACTAAATGTGAAGTCAAATATAACTTGTAATTTCTGTTGATAGGTTATTGAAACACACGAGTCTATTGTTAATACTGGTGCTGTTGATGTTGATGGGCAATGTCAGCCTACTCAAAGAGCAAATAAAAGGAAAATGCAGGTAATTAAGATAGACTTAATCATTCTAGATAACTTAATTATATTTATGTGATCCATTTATAGATTATGTAAGCACGGACTAAAGTGGCTCCTCCAAAAATGAAGAGTGCATCAGCTAATTTGCCACCAAGACCATTGAGGAATCAATCACAAAATGTTGCTTCTACAAGTGAAGCCTCTCAATTACAAGTTGGTCCTCAAGCAAGACCATCTACAAGGAGTAATCCAGCACCAGTAGCTCCTATTCCAATTTCTGTTGTTGGGGCACACACTAGGCCACTCACTAGAAGTCAAACACCTGAAAGGTTTACTAGTTTATCTACTAAGAAACCTATAGTTAAGACAAAGAAGTAGTTTGTGTTCTTAGATCTACCAACATCCAACAGTAATTTGACTCTCACTCCTTTAGGCAGAAATAGGTTCAAACCTCCTGCCACAAAGCAAAAAATTGGAGTCCCAAAAAAGGTTGTTGAGATTATGTCTATTAGTACTGCAGAAGATGGTACTAACTAATGAATATATTAGTGAGTGGTACTATTTTGTAAGGTTTTGTTGTCCATATGAATGGATATTTAATGTGTCTCTTTATAAAACAACTCTGAATGAACATGCAATAAGTTAGACAAAATACTATCTAAACTATACATAAAATTACACTCGATAACATAAACTTTAATTAATTTTACACTTAACGGTCCAAACTTTCAACTATTTTACAGTATACGGTCCAAACTTTCAAACTTTTACACTTTACGGTCCAAACTTTTAATAATTTTACACTCAATGATATAAACTTTGACAATTCTAACATCCGCAATTCTGAACTTTAACATTAATTAATTATTTCCTTTTATTTTCTTTTATTTGATAAGACGCATATATCAACGCAGCACATAACCTAAAGCATCAGTTTTTTTTGCCTTTTCATTGATTAACAATAATTTAATAGATGTCAGCCAACATAAACAAAAAAAAAACCATAATGCGTATTTATGTGGCTGCTCAACTACCAATTTGACTCGGAACTCGGTGCAAGTTAAACACGATTAGACACATATTCCATTATCACCGTTGGATCAAACAAGGACCGGTGCAAGACATAAATTCCCACAAGGCATCAATTATTCATATTCTACTACTTATATACCAAACGTCAACCCTAATTATCACACGCAAACAAACCCTCAAATTCCATAGCAAAAAAAAAAAACTATCCTCCCCCAACAAACTAATGGCGGCCTATTACCAATCAACTCTAAAAAACGAGTACGACGAGGATATCGAGTACCTTCCTAACATCTTCCTCAACTTTGCTAAATACTCTCACATCGACGAAGCCTATCTTATGGATGAACTCCATGCTCTCGTCCAGCATAACCTCTGGTACACAAAGGCAACTATGCAGCCAGTGCACGAGCAACTGGCTGCAAAATTCTTGGAGAGGAGGGGCGTTGAAGTTACCCCTGTGAAGATTCTGGACCATCTGCGGATAATGTAGATGCGCCTTTAACTCTTCACCGAGTTTTACGAAAAATCAGGGGTCACCTACAACTGGAGGCGAGGGGTCGTGAACATAGACTCCAACTATGCGCGTCACTTCAAAAATGTAAGAGTACAACAAACTTTGTATATTATGATAATAGTAATAATATTTCACGTTTTTTGGACTACCGCATGTTGGACTACCGTTTTCAGATCAAGAGGCTTCCCATCACACCCATTAGGATCGTGTCCAGATTCCAAGTAGAATATGTCATAATCTAAAAATGGTGGGATTTTATAATCTCTGTTGACACCCCCCCCCCCCCCCCCCCCCAAATACCCTTTTATGTCAAGGGTTTATTTTGTTTTTTCACGAGATTTTTGAACAATGGCTTTTTTATGATTTTTCTTTGTTTTTTTTATGAATGGATGTAGTTTAATTCTGTTTTTATTCACTTTCAGCTTCATTAATTATTATATGCATCTGTTCTTCACATGCATCAAGTTACATAATAGAAATCCAACACTCTTTCATTCAACACACTTTATTCTCAAAATCAGAAAACAAAAGGCTACTTAATTAAGTTAGAGTACAACACATAAAATAGGAAAAAAATATAGGGCAATCCATAATTTCCTGATTTTTTTCTCTAAATTAGTAGCATGTTTTTCAAGCTTCTTCATCCTCTCCAACAGCTTATTATTCTCCAACTCCAACTCAGTGTTCTTCTGCTACAACTTAGGTTCAATTTTTCCCTTTTGAAATTTCTTCAATTTGGCTTCGCCTTTTCAATTCTTCTCTTCAACGTCGGCATAAACTCTCTTGCACAATGACAAAGGGGTTCATCAACCCAGAACCACAACCCACAACCTCTGTTTTTCTTGTAACATTGAGTAAATCGACGACCTGAATTTTTATCAGTTAAGGAGAAGTGGGTAACCGCTGGAAATCCGCACTTGCAAGAAAATTCCTCCACAACAGCAGTCTCTGACATTAGTCGATCATGATTATGGCGTTAATTTGATGAATTTGTTGTTAATTTTTGAAATTGGGTTTTTAGGATTCGTGGAATAATTCAATTTTAGGTTGATTTTAGGTTTAAACTGGTTTTAAAAGAGTTTGAATGAGTTAGTCGTTGAAAAATAGTAAAGTACCTAAAATACCTCCACTGGATGATGCCAGCGATGCGTCATTTAGTCGAGATAGGTCGGAGTTAAAGTTTAGACCGTCGACTGCAAAAGTGTAAAAAATAAAAATTTAAATAGGTAACTACAAAAGCGGGCATAGTTTAGATAGGTAAATGAAATTTTTCGTATATTTACGTGCACACGTATGTATATGCTTATGTCGAGATACATACAACATTGTTAGTGATATTTTTATCAAAGAGTTCACGACAAAAATAGTGAGTTATACAAATGAATAAGATCATCGTGAAAAGGGTGGAATATTCTTCCAAGAAAAATAACAAAAGCCCGAGGTGGGCGTGTACTCACGTGAGATGTGTGTTCTCCTGATTCATATATTCACGTGATTGGCTCTCCACTAAGATCTTTTTTTAGAAAGAGTACATTGTTCTTTATAGAAAAATATGCCTATTTAAGTTGTTTTCATTTTCTGTGTTATAAGCAGATAAATGGCAACTTTTATATCAAGTTTTTTTTTTTTTTGGTACGAACTTTTATATCAAGTTGCAACTGGGCAAGTGTTGTTTATGTAAATATATGCATATGCTTTTAATCACATTGTCACAAAAATATCAATTTTATGAAATAGTAGCTACCACAAGTGATAATAGATTAATAATTAGGCCTACAGACTACAGAGTCAACTGTCAAGTGGTGTCAACATATAAAGGGCAAAATGTTTTTTTTGCCCTTTATTTTATGTCAACTTCAAGTTATGCCTTTTAACTTTTCGGGCTTAGAAAATGCCCGTTAACTTCTTACTTTTTTATAAAAAATGCCCGTCGGGCTCTTGGATTGGGTTGGGCTGAATTTTGCCCACGTGGCATCTGAGTGGACTGCCACTAGGATGCCACGTCAATAAAAAAAAATTTATAATGACTGGGCTGAATTTTAAACCACAAAAAATCGTAAAATAAAATAAAAAACATTAAAAATATAAAAAAAGAAAAAGAAAAACTGGTTCAGATATGTATATGTTAATTCAATAGATAATAAAATTAGATATTATTTTGAATTAAAAAGAAAAATTTAACTAAACACTAAAAGTTTGTATAAATTCAAGTTTAATAGAAAATTTTATCTTAAAGTGTTTAGTAAATTTATATTTACTAGTAAATATTAAAAATAAGGGATAAATGCATTAAACTCCCTGAACTATGCAGGTTTTTTAGCTTTCGTCCTTAAACTAAATAAATAAGCGCTTTGCCCCCTAAACTATGCACGTTTGTGCGATTTGCTCCCTGGCCGGAATTTCGGCTATTTTCGCCATTCTTGGCCGGAATTTTTCCCCTTACCCGACACATATGTGTTGTACTAGATGTATATTAGTAGTTGATGACAAAAAGTAGGCGGAAAAACACCTTGAACGGGGCATATTCCGGCCAAAATGTGATTTCCTCTTTAGTGTATTTTAGCCGGAATATGCCCCGTTCAAGGTATTTTTTCGCCTACTTTTTGTCATCAACTACTAATATACATCTAGTACAACACATATGTGTCGGGTAAGAGGAAGAATTCCGGCCAAGAATGACGAAAAATAGCCGAAATTCCGGCTAGGGGGCAAATCGCACAGACGTGCATAGTTTAGGGGGCAAAGCGCTTATTTATTTAGTTTAAGGACGAAAACTCAAAAACCTGCATAGTTCAGGGGGTTTAATGCATTTATCCCTAAAAATAAACATAATTCTCATAATTTTTTTATAATCTACAATTTATAATGGTGATAAAAATTATAAAATGACAATAAAAAAAAATTCTAGCATCTTGATATATATATGTATATATACACAATTTTTTTATAATCCACAATTTATAATGATGATAAAAATTATAAGAAAACAAAAAAAAAGAATAATTCTAGCATTTTCATATATATATATATATGTATATATATACACAAATTTTTTCATATCTACAAATTTATAATGGTGATAAAAATTAAAAAAAAATTCTTGCATCTTCATATATATATATATATATGTATATATATACACAACTTTTTTTATATCTACAAATTTATAATAGTTATAAAAACCATAATAAAATTACATTAAAAAAAAGTTATATCATCTTCACACACACATACATATATATATGTGCAATTTTTCTTTTATCTTAAACAATTCCTTTTTTATATTTTTCACAAAATCATAACTTAAAAAATATTACTATTCATCATACCTACCACCCATCCCCTTTCCCGTAACCACCCCCCATCCCCACCCCCACCCCCACCCCCACCCTCAGCCCTCTCCCAGTCGCCCCCCACCACCCCACCACCCCCGACTTCGCCCCCTACCCCACCCCCTTCCCGTAACCACCCCCAAGCCCTCTCCTCGCCGCCATCCCCACCCTCAGCCCTCTCCTAAACTCAATCACCACCACAAAATCGGGGGAGAGGGTAGGGTGTGAAATTGGGGTGGGGTGGGGTGGCGGCGGGGAGATGGCTGAGGGTGGGGGGTGGCGGCGAGAGGGGGTGGGGGGGTGGGGGTGGTTACGGGAAAGGGGGTGGGGGTGGGGTAGAGATGATGAATAGTAAGATTTTTTAAAAAAATTACATTGTTTTTTTTTTGTTTTTTATAACAAATAATTTTGTAATTTATGAAAAATATAAAAAGTTTTGTATATATATACATATGCAAAAAAAAAATAATAATGACGTGGTGTCTGAGTGACGTCCCAGTCAGACGCCACGTCAGCCAAATTCAGCCCAACCCAATCCAAGAGCCCGACGGGCATTTTTTATAAAAAAATAAGAAGTTAACGGGCATTTTCTAAGCCCGAAAAGTTAAAAGACATAACTTAAAGTTGACATAAAATAAAGGGCAAAAAAAAAATTTTGCCCACATATGAATAACACGGGTAAAAACTCTTCTTATTATCAACTGAATCCCGGACTTCAATTAGAACACCATCTAACAGATATGGGACAGATACATCACTTCATGAGCACTCATAATGTTGATAAATCTCAAATGACACAAGTTTAACAAACCGTATATAAGACATCCCTGAAATTGAAAAGAAGCTAAGTAAAGAACGCCAAGATACCAAACAATATAATGTATATGGCTACTCAAAATTAGCCTAAATCTTGCTACCATGATGATTGATGATGTTGACCAATGTTAAAGCAACAATCCTAAATGCTAGTCACTTTTAACAAGCATGTACTAATGACATAACACTAAATGAAATCAAACAATGCAGGAAAATAACTACAGATGTCAAACAAAAGTTAGAACTGATAACTGAAGTGTACGAATGACCCTCTGGAAAAAAGCCACAATGGAAAGGGCTTCAAAGTAAGAAATCATCGATCAATTCATCTACTAGCGAAGTCAGTATTTTTTCCTCAATCTCTACACCTTCTTCAAACGCCTCGACTTCAAAATCAGTCCATTTCCCATTCTTGGCACTCATGTCTTTATCTACAAGTTCGTCCACCATCAACTCCTCGGCATTTGTCCAACTTGATATTTCCCGGTATAATTCTTCGGCCAACCATTGTTTTTTATGTAAAAGTGTCGACTGTTTGGACCAGAACTTGCAACTTCCAGCAAGAAGTCGCTCGCACCTCAGTTCCAGGCATTCAGACACGCAGTCGAACAATACTTTACGCTCAAGAATGAAGCTTTCTTCAGCTGCTTTGTTTGATCCCAGGTGGTCAAAAACGTCGGGGGCAATGATTTTATCAGCTCGTCCTAATGCAAATTCCTCCAACATCAATTTTCCACAATTGAGTATATCTCCAATATAATGTAATTCCCAGAAGGAAGAATCTTTGAAATTTGTCATGCATAAGCTGGATGCAACTGTTTCGGATATTGTCCCGATGGATAGAGAGGAGGCGGTATCTGATATTTCCACATCACCTTCATTCTGATGAGATTTTCTTGTAGAGCTCTGGGCCATCCCTTCATAAGATTCCAGTGATAAATCTTGCATGCTACCTGAAATTGCAGTTCATTAATTGATGTGTTAATTCAGCGTTAAAAATATGGAAAAAGAAGTTTAGACGATTAAAGCTCTCCTTGAGGAGCTCGCTGAGATGATGAAGTCCTGTTTAATCTTCTCGGAGGTATGCTAGTAACTTTAGGAATTCCCATTATGTGAAATCCCTCTCCCAACAAATATAAGATGCACCAAAGACATAAGATGTACCCAAAGATCAAACAGAAGAGAATTTGTAATTACTTTCATTACTTTTTCTGTCAACGTCAAATGAGTCACTACTAGCGCCTGAGAAAGAAGGAACACTTGAGACCGAATTGGAACCCTGCAAATGAAGATATCTCTGAAACTCAATATTGCCTTTATTGTCCTTTCCCATGTACTCTAGTTCCTGAAGATCACGAGAAATGACACACAATGTTAAAATAAATTTTGTATTTACACGAAACACAACAAATAAAGCCAATTATCCCTTTGAGTGGAGCTATAACAGTTGAAGGTGCACTCCTTCCAAGACTGTAGGATCAGTAGTAAAAAAAGTGGTAATGCAATTACCCTACTAAATGTTTAGAGAACCCTTCTTTACTTAATTTGTTTGTGTAATGTTTATTTACTAGCAAAAACAATATAATAAGCTTTCTTACTTCCTCCAGATCAAAGAAACACTGAACTTTATGCCTCTTCCGGATCCATAAAATAGTGTTTCTTTAATCGTGGATCTTCTAATCAGTCTGACGAATTTCAATTATTAGTTTGTTACATGATCACATTTAGTGCAAAAATACAATTATGAGCTCAGATCAACACATAACATAAACTAAGCAAATTCAAAAGAGCAGGTCCAACCAAAGCAAGAATTCTATACAGGTCCAAAGCATCCACAAACTCTCTCCTTCGGATAATAGACACGAGCATCACTGATTATGCTCACTTGTTTCACAAGAATGAACTGATTATGATGCAGAATGAAATGGTGAAAGTAATACAGCATCAGAGATGGGAATTTCCGATTTACAGCTTCAATAAGTGCAAAGACTGGGTAAGGCTCATGGTTTCAGCTTTTCCAATTGAACAAATTATCACACTCAATGCTATTTATTTCTAACAAGATGACGATAGCAATAAAAACAGGTATCAAATGAAATTAATATTAAACTTCCTTGCAGTCTTTACCACGTCCCAGCTACTATTTTGTAGTCTTTATCATGGTACCAGCTACTAGACTTATTGGGTTTACCATATCAACTAGTCACTCACCCTCGTTAACTTCATTGTTTTTCATATTCCAAATATAATATTAAAAGGTCGTAAATTAAGTGATTCAGAGTTGAGGTACATGACATCAGTATGATTTATTTCACAATGGGTGGTTTAGAAATAACTCAATTGACAATGATGCTATAATTTTGTGAAGGCACATCCGATGATTTACACAAAGTAAATCACTAACGAAACTTGCTTATGCTAGAAATTTAGGAGATACCGCGTATCAGACATAATATACTGACTTTGTACTGAGAAATTGGTATGACTACGCTAGCCTGTCGTGCTAATTTGTGAGAAGTTGTCTTGTTAAAGTTCAAACACCAAAAAGAATGGCAAAGACAACCATTACATTACTACTCCTCCAGGTGTCACCTTTCACTTGTTCTTTCATACAAATGAGATTCTTCATAGTTTAGTCATCGTTAAGTTAGTCATAACATGGAATTACCAGAAAAGAGGGGAAAATTATAAGGCACAAAGATGTGGATATAAATACGATAAATGACGAAAAATAAGAAAGTATCAGAGCAGTTTGTCAGTAGAACTACCTTGCTTTCTTTTTCAGCTCTGAGCCAAAGTTTGTCAGTAGAAGAAAAAACTGAGATTTCCTGTTTGCCTTTGCCTATATCATCAATAAAGGGATGGGGATGTACTAAATTGACACTGGGGCCTCGATTTCCATGCTTATTGGAAGAACCTGCTTCTGGTGGTTCTTGCTGGAACAACTCAACCCTCGAAGTTAATTCTTTTAGTTTTTGGTCCAAAAGCAGACTTAAAGAATCCCCACCACCAAAAGTACATCCTGAAGAGGATGCAGCGGAGTTTCTTAAGTCAGATTCACTTCCACAAGGATCACAACTCAAGAAAGATAAGCCACTGGTTTCCAAGAGTGTGCCAGAATAACTGGAACCAGCTCCCGATTTTTTGATCGGAGACGTAAATGTGAAAGACACCACATCCAAATTGTTCTTTTTGTCAATTGTATCCCATCTAGAGTTTCCTTCAAATGCAATATTACATTTGACAGATTTTTCATCTTTCATCATCACTGCACTGTTGGACACAGTTCCATCATACCGAGTATTCTCTTCTGTTGCCAGTATCTTCCTTGAAATTGTCTTTGTTCTCGATGTTGGAAAGTCTTTTCCAGTATCAGGTGCTATTGGATTTGTCTTCCTGGATGTTACTGCGTTGTTGATAACAATCTTGTTCACAATCTTATTTGGCTTCCCACTGCTGCAATTGTTTGACAAAATTGACTCTTTTCCATCTTTGTACTGGGAATTTGAAGGTTCGGAATTTTCAAGACTTTTGGTGGTTGCAAAATTCTGCTTTTGATGATTCAGCCTAAGAACCTCAGAAGGCCTTCTTGACGAACTTGGCCTTTCCATTTTGTTTTGTGTATTGGGTACATTCCTGCTGATAGAGCTTGTGGCAGTGTCACTACCTTCTCTTTGCTTATCAGAGCTTCTGCTACCAACTAAAGTTCGTCCGTCTTTTTTTGGCATACTGGCCTTTGGCTGAACTGCAACAGAAATAGCCTTTTCCTTACTCTTTGATTTTTGAGCACTGATTCTCTTGGATTCTTCGGCACCCTTATACAAATAACTATCTTCAGTTCTGCCCTGACCCCTGCCACTAAGTTGTTTTTTCGCATGTTTAATGGTTGCCTCTTTGCCCTTTCGGGAGGCATCAGCTGATCGAGATGATCCTTGAGCAACATCCATCTTCTCCCTTATTTCCCGAGTTCTCATTGAATGAGAAGATGATCCAATTGATGGCAACTTACCTTTAGCCGTGGACCTTGGACTTTGCTCCATTATTTTGGCTGCTGCCTCAATTATGTACGCAGCATTCTTAGGTGGAATGAATCCAGGACTCTTAATTGGAGATAATAGCCGGTTGTGTGCATGTGAAACAGGCTTAGCAGATTTCGGAGGCAATACCTCTCTCTGAAACCTCTCTATCGGTCTGCTCTGCACTTTCTGCAGCCTCAGGTCCAAAGGGTTCCGACTTGATCCATCCAACTTATTTCGCACACTCTCAAAGATTACAATATCATGTTCGCTTTGAAGCACAGGAGCAACTCTTGAGTAGCCAGAATCTCGGAATGAATGAGAATCGATAAACGGGGTAAAACAAGGTTCATTAACAGTTGAGGTTGGCAATGAATCCAGTCCCATAAGACGTGCCACAACCCCAGGAGCTTTTGTTCCGTATTCAGAGTCATCAGTCGCTGAAGAAGCATAATTGTAAATATCCTTGTGACCTCTGGTACCCAAAGCAAATCCGTTCTCGTGTCCCTTTATTCAATAACACGATAAGAGACATAATCGTAAGCCCCAGAAGCTCAAAAGATAATTTGGTGTAACCTATCGCAGACAAAAATATAAGACTATTACCTGCTGATATCTTGGAATAGCCGATCCATGCAGAATTTCTTTCCCTTGGTTTGAACTCTCTGCACCACAAGACAAAACATGTTTCAGAGGGAGGAAACAAAAGAAGAGTTAGATAACGGAAGATAAAAAAAAATACTAATTACCAGGTTGTTCAGATTTGGTTGAAAAGAGCTTCTTCCGAGATTTAACGTTCCAATCAAACAACTGAAAAAAGCCACCCTTTCCTCGCTTTTCAACCTCCATTTTAATGCCTTATACTGGAACACAAATATTCTCTAAGCAAAGCACCAAACAAACTCAAGCAATATACATCTGCAACAATGCGAAAGATGTTCACGAAATTATAAATAAACAACACACACTCAACGTTCAAATTCATATCAGACCAGATATGAAAGTGAAAAAGAAAGAAAGAACCCTAGCCCTGTGATTTTAAACATAAAGGGTTAAAAAACAGGCTGTCAATATTTATAATAAGCACACAGAGAAAGTGACCCATAACCCAATCTGCAGCACAAATCACCCCTACATTCATAAGAATTTAATTTACACCCCATTTCTCACAAATCTCCGAAGTTCAAGAATAAACACAAACACCCAACAAATTTCAAGAAACCCCCATTTTCGTATACACAAACCCTAAACCCATTAATATACTACAGTCAACAAAAAATCAACAATTTCAAGAAAATAGATTAAACAACAAAAACAAAAAAACCCACTTCTCATAGACTAAAACCCATCACTTACCGTACAAAAAAAATGGCTAATAAGCGAGTCCGTACAGAAATGTTGCACAAGAGCTAATTACATTGAGCTGAGGAGACCTAAAAAAATTATAAGAAAAATAAAAATAAAAATAAAAACCCACCTGAAAGTGGTCATAGTCAAACCCCTGCTGTGTGTGTGAACAAGAAGTATAAAGCTTTAATCTTTTCTTAAAAGTATCAACAAACAGTAGGCAAAGATCTACTACTACTGTGTATAACAACAACAACAACAACAACAACAAGAAGCTCTGATGTGAGTGTGTATTTTAAATACCAATCGATCGGCAATGCAGGAGAGAGAGAGAGAGAGAGAGAGAGAGAGAGATTTGAAAAGGATGGGAAGAAAAATGGGGACTTTTTTTATTTGGGGGTTGTTTGGATTTTAGAATTAAGTAACATTTTAGTACAAAATCATGAAAGAGAAAGCACCGTTATGGGATTTCATAATTTAAAATCACCCCTGAAGTTGGTGTAATTACAGATATCTCATATCTTGTTCGAAAACTTACAATCATCTCCCTTCCAACCAAAAGATATAAATTATTTTTAATTTTGCCCCACTCAATTAAGTTTTTATTTAACTTTTAAGGGATTTAAATATAAGGGGTGCGATTTCTATTTTATTAAATTTTAAGATATAAATGTATAGTTTGATATAATTGCATAGTTTTGTTTTAAGAATTACTTAAGTTTTCAAAATATTAAAACCCAAACTAAAATATTGAGTAAGGGCGAATTTGCTCTGATGTGAGTGTGTATTTTAAATACCAATCGATCGGCAATGCAGGAGAGAGAGAGAGAGAGAGAGAGAGAGAGAGATTTGAAAAGGATGGGAAGAAAAATGGGGACTTTTTTTATTTGGGGGTTGTTTGGATTTTAGAATTAAGTAACATTTTAGTACAAAATCATGAAAGAGAAAGCACCGTTATGGGATTTCATAATTTAAAATCACCCCTGAAGTTGGTGTAATTACAGATATCTCATATCTTGTTCGAAAACTTACAATCATCTCCCTTCCAACCAAAAGATATAAATTATTTTTAATTTTGCCCCACTCAATTAAGTTTTTATTTAACTTTTAAGGGATTTAAATATAAGGGGTGCGATTTCTATTTTATTAAATTTTAAGATATAAATGTATAGTTTGATATAATTGCATAGTTTTGTTTTAAGAATTACTTAAGTTTTCAAAATATTAAAACCCAAACTAAAATATTGAGTAAGGGCGAATTTGCTCTGATGTGAGTGTGTATTTTAAATACCAATCGATCGGCAATGCAGGAGAGAGAGAGAGAGAGAGAGAGAGAGAGAGATTTGAAAAGGATGGGAAGAAAAATGGGGACTTTTTTTATTTGGGGGTTGTTTGGATTTTAGAATTAAGTAACATTTTAGTACAAAATCATGAAAGAGAAAGCACCGTTATGGGATTTCATAATTTAAAATCACCCCTGAAGTTGGTGTAATTACAGATATCTCATATCTTGTTCGAAAACTTACAATCATCTCCCTTCCAACCAAAAGATATAAATTATTTTTAATTTTGCCCCACTCAATTAAGTTTTTATTTAACTTTTAAGGGATTTAAATATAAGGGGTGCGATTTCTATTTTATTAAATTTTAAGATATAAATGTATAGTTTGATATAATTGCATAGTTTTGTTTTAAGAATTACTTAAGTTTTCAAAATATTAAAACCCAAACTAAAATATTGAGTAAGGGCGAATTTGAAAGTCCCGTTATTAATTTTGGTTGAGGGAGTTGATTGTAATATTCTAAACTAGAGGGGAGATAACTGTAATTGCACTAGACCTCAGGGCGTCTGATTGTAATTATCCCATTTAAATGAGTTTTCGAGTTTTGGTCTATGGGCGCATTAAGTTCTATATTAAATTTTAGGCGCTTTTTCATATCTACCAATTCAGAATAAAAATAATGTTTCTCATTTCTCTAAGAAAATAAATAACTTGGATTTTCAAGTGGTCAAACTAACTCCTTAAGAATGATAAATTTTACGTTGAGTCAATGATAAAGTAAGTAAATAATAAATATGTTAAATTCTACTCTTAAATTTTATACATTTATTTACAGTATATATATATATATATATGCCTAAAGAAAATATTAGTAATCACTCTTAAATGTGATGACGCAAGTTTTCATTTGTTATAAAATTGATCGATGTCTGAACAAACAGATTATTTTTCTGATGTGGCCCAAATAACGTTTAAAATTGTTAGAAATTTTTTTTTTTGAATAACTAAAATTGTTAGATTTCATAACTTGTGGCGCAATATCTACTCAATACTCATAGTCTCATACTACTGTTCTTGGAGCTATATATATTTGTAATAAAGTTGTATATATGCACCATATAATTAATTATTTGGCGAATGCGGTTATTCTGAACAAATATGCACATGACCAATTATATTCTGCACAAGTGCACATGAGATAGCTTCCTACTTTACTGGACAATGTCATATGTGTATTATATTATATTATATTATTATATTATATATATATATGCACACATAATTCATCAAGAAATATTGACAATATATATCATCAATAGATATATATATATACACTATACAAGAAAGTCGAAAATACTAGGATCTTGTAAATAATAGTATTTGGTTTTATATATTTACCAACAACTATAATCAACTAATTCAATATATGTGTCTTGCAATAGTATTTTAGGCAAGTATTATTGGTGTCTCACCCGGGCCCCTATATACAGCCTTTGAACAATTAATGTATGTATATTTCGCCTGAATATTCATGAAAATCTCGTGAACATTAAATTGTTGAATGAGAACGAGTATAATTTATAAAGTGCAAGTATATCAGTCGTATTTATTTATTTTTTCATATTGACGCGTATGTTAACAGTGGAAATAACCCACAAAACTTTCCCTATATTCCCAGAGGAAAATATCTCATTTCATACTACAACCTACAAGTCTAGTTGCACCAAAGTTAATTATCAAAAAACAAAAAAAAAAAATAGCTAAGGTTTTTTGTACTCTAGTTTTTCCAAGTTACAGTTCAACTTAGTTGATTTACTGTAACAGAAACTCAAAATATATTGAATGACAAAGGACTAGGTTAATATTGGCTCGTACGATTAAAAGATCAAAGAAAATAATTGGAGGATAAATTAAAGTCATACCTACATCCCAAACCAGGGTTCGAGTACAGAAAAGTGTAATTGCCCGATGAGGCAATGACTGAATTACACAAGAAATAGAGAGTGTATAATGCTTTGATCAATTTTGAGTTCTAAAATCCTTCTCGTCAAATCCATACCTCTCCAAGAGTTCAATGTATTAATAAATTTCTGTATCCCCACCAATCAATACATTTAGATTTAATGAGTTCATAGTATATTTGAATGTTATTACGTATTAGCTATATAACTTAGAGAGAAAAAAATCATAAATATATATAATATAACAAGATAAGATAAGACAAGAATATGAAGGAAGGAAAATGTTACAATCTCCGTTGAGGTAATAATATTCTTATAACATTATTGCAAAGAATGATTATCAAACCTTCGTGACGTAGTGAAAATAATGAGGCTCCAACCTACGCATCAATCACTAAAGCGAGGGGAAAGCCAAATGACGTGAGATTTGATGAGACGCGGACTGCTGAAATTAGGAAACGCCTAAAAGTCCACAATACATTGGAGAAATCGCCAATCACGAAAGTTACGTTCACAGATGAACTTGAGGATCGCATAAAAAACGAATGGCAAGATAACCTCATTATTAGGGTTCTTGGACGTCCTTGGTACTACGAAGCGTTCAAACACAAGTTGGATGTTATGTGGTCCCTCCATAATGATTTTGAACTCATGGATTTAGGGCACGGTTGCTATTGTCTTAAAGGAATCCACATATCCAAGCGAGAGATGATTCTCACGGAGGTGTCGTGGCACTTAGTGGGTAGCTTTCTTTCTATCCGCAAATGGTTTTCGGATTTCAACGCAGATACGGATAAAATGGAAAGCGCCATCACATGGGTTCGTATCATGAACCTCCCAATGGAACTGCTCTCTGAAGGCATTGTTCATGGATTGGCGAGTTGTATTGGGGACCCCATCAAAATCGACCGAAATACGATGAATGCGATAAGGGGTAAATTCGCAAGGTTCTGTGTTGAAGTGAGCATGAGTACCCTGCTGAAGATGGCTTTGGGCGTGAGGGAGAAAGTTTACCAAGTTGTCTATGAGAACTTACCTACGCTTTGCTACAAGTGTGGGAAAGCAAGGCATCTCGAGGCCAAATGTGAAACGGGAGGGAAAAACCACACGCAAGAGACGATAGAATAAAACAAAAAGAACATCTTGGTTCCACGAGGAAGTACGGAGCGTGCAAATTGATTGGTGGACAAAACTCAGAAAAATGAATACGGTGAATGGATGAAAGACACAAGAGGGAATAAAGTTATCTCGAGGAATAACGAGACCTCTACGCAAAAAACATGTACAAACTTGAACAACCACATCATCCTCTCACGTAATTCTAAAAATCCAAATGTTCCTTATGAGAATAGTAGCTTGAGGCAGCACAGAAAGTTACCAGTTTCAATCCTGAGCGTACAAGGCAAGAGAATCCTTCATATTTCTTTTAACCTTAATGAGGCGTCTAGTTCCAAGAGTGGTGAGAGAGGTGTTAACGTTAAGAAGTTTGCGAAAATAAGGAAACCTACCAAAGATAGCAAAAAGATTCCTAATAGGAGTCTAAACAAATTTGATACCCTAACAAACTACAAGAATCAAGAGATAGAGTAAATAGCACCCGATACCATTAACGGCGATAAGAAAAATCTGGACACGTGCGAATTGAGGAAGATGCAAGGGGAACATTGGGATGACCTACTCACCTACTTATGGGAGGCATGTCTCTGTCTCATACCGAAAGTTCAGAATCCAGAAAGCATTGTGCAGTTTAGGCCGATATCACTCTGTAACGTCCTATACAAATTCATCACGAAGAGTCTTACGTCGCGCCTTAGAGAAATCATGCCATAAATCATCTCCCCAACTCAGTCGAGTTTCATTAAAGAGAGAAGCACGCAATAATATTTTCTTGCTCCAAGAAGTCCTTCACTCCGTGCGAAGTAAGAAAAAGAATAGGGTCGGTTGCATGATCATGAAGCTCGATTTGGAGTAGGCTTATGACAAGATCAATTGGAATTAGTTGAGATTATCGAGCTCATTATGTTCTATGTACGGAATGCATCGACGAGAGTATTATGGAACCGGGGTCCTCTTGAACCTTTTAATCATGCTTGTGGGCTAAGCAGGGTGACCCTTTATCACCTTATTTATTTGTGTTATGTGTAGAGCATCTCGCATATTTAATTCAAAAGGAGGTGGATCAAAATAATTAGCAGCCCTTGGTTCCTTGTCGAGGCAGGCCGCGGTTGTAACACTTATTCTTCACAGACGATCTTGTGTTGATGGGGCGAGCAACAAAAGGTATAGTAAAGTTCATTAGAAAGGTGCTTGATAGGTTTTGTGGTCCTCGGGGTTTGAAACTTAGCAACCACAAGTCTAAAGTGTTTTCTCGAAGGGGGACGAGGCGAGTTTGAAAAGGCAGATTAGCGAAATTTTGGATTTGGTCAGACAAGAAACTTAGGGAAATATTTGGCCGTCTCTCTTATACGCGGTCGAATCACTAGAGAAAATTTTGCTAACATATTAGATCGCAATATGAAAAGATTCACGGGTTGGAAAGGAAAGCTCCTCACCGTCGCGGGTCAAGCAACTCTTATTCAATCCGTGTCATCAGCACTCCCAGTTTATCATATGCAAGCATCGTGGATTTCGGAGCACGTGTGCACGAAAGTTGACCGTTTGAACCGCGACTTCTTGTGGTTGTCAGATTTTACGAAGAAAAAGCTTCATCTCGTTGAATGGCCTAAAGTTACTAAACCGAAGCGCGATGGGGGACTTGGTATTCGTGTGGCGCGCGTGTGTAACAAGGGATTACTTTCTAAGTTGGTGTGGCGTATTATGCATGAGGAAAATACTGTATGGAGAGGTTTGATTATGGCTAAGTATTTGAAGACGCGGAGAATCACGAAGTGTTTAGCCAAACCTACAGATAGTGCTAAGTGGAAAGGACTAATCTGGTGCGCTAAACTAATGACGTCGTTCCTTCTTTGGAAAATTGGGAATAAGCGGAAGATACTTTTCTGGTATGATAATTGGCTTAGGGGAAAGAGACTTTGCAACGTAACCAATTTTGCAAGGCATTGTTCATGGATTGGAGGAAAGAGACTTTGCAATTTGGTTCTTGTTGGGTCTTTTCTAGTTTAAGAAAACTACCAAACTACTCTTATAAATTGCTGATACATATCGGATACGCTTTACAACGTATTCGATATGTGTATCCGTCTTTTTTAATTATTTTTAATATAGGATACGCCACGTGGCATATCTGATACGTATCCAAAGAGTATCCGGAGAGTATCGATATACGATACGTATCCAACACTAACCGGCCAATTTTTTTGAGTATCCGTGCATCATAGGTGTAAATAGATCTAGTATATTTCATTACTCAAAATCAGTTTGAGATGACTAATAAATTAAAGGGTAAAATTAGTTGGTTGAAATAAGTTGTCATGAAGAAGAAAGGAAATGGTTGGAAAGATAAAAAGTCATCATCCCACATGAAAAGTTTGAGCTTATTTATTAATTGCTTTTGACAAAGATTTGGATTTCTTGGGGGTACCACGTGTCTTTAAAAGTGGTAAACACTAATGCTATGAGCCATGCTTCATAGTCCACACGCGTGTCACCATATGTTTAGACCGACCTTGGGTCTAGGTCGTGGGTCACAAGCCTGAGCTTGAGTTGACCAATCAGGTTTGGTCTTTTCTTTATTAATGGCGGGTGGTTTGGGGAGTAAATGTGTGATGAGTCCCTCTTTGTAGTCTCTCGTTGGCTCCCTCTCAGTTTTTGCGTTAATCGACACTGTTGCTCTCTTCATTCCTGCCAAGAGATGAGAATTGAATGAAAGTAAATATATTCTAAGTGTTGGTTTACTTGTAATAAGAGTTCATCAGAAGCTTTGTCCGAGTGGATAAAGAGACTCTATTAAGCCTGATGAGGGCACGGCCAAAGAAGGCTCATTGAGTTGAAGCGATGTTAGTTAAAGTAAGACTCGGAGTACGAGTGTTTTTAGGGGGGATACCGCTAGGGCAACGTGAGTGTGCATGGTTTTTCGGATCATAGTTCCACGAAGGGGTGGGCGTAACGATAGATATCTGCAGAGAGTGAATCAAGCCTCGGTTTGTTAAGCCCCAATGTCGTACTCAGATATGTCCTCCGTTTGGGTAGAGTCATAGAGTGTTACCGCGAGGGAGATTTCGACGACCCACCTATTAGGAGAGGTTCGGGGGAGCTCAAGGGGCCTGACATGATACCTTCATTCGGGTATGCTCGTTGGTCGAATTCCGAGGGCCTTATCCCATTCCTTGGGATATCAGTCGTTACTCCTGAACCGTCCTCTCGTAGGAAAAATAATAATATAATATGATATGCATCATCATTACCATATTGTTCTCTCATCTTATCTCTCATATCCTTTCTTTTAAGTTTCTCCTTGTCCAACATAAATAAACATTGACTAATTATACGTCTAGCTATATTATTGTTACTTATACATATATTACTTGGTATATTTATTATATTTATGTTTATATGGATTATCACTTATATTCATTCTTGTACTGTACCCAATACTTATACATGTTAGAAATGGTTTTATCAATACTTTGACAATTTATCTAAATATGTTTCATATAATAAAATTAAAAATTCTTTTACCTTAATGAAATCTACATTCGTGTAAATAGATCTAGTATATTTCATTACTCAAGATCTGTTTGAGATGACTAAGAAATTAAAGGATAAAATTAGTTGGCTGAAAAAAGTTGTCATGAAGAAGAAAGGAAATGGTTGGAAAGATAAAAAGTCATCATAAAACATGAAAGGTTTGAGCTTATTTGTTAATTGCTTTTGACAAAGGTTTGGATTTATTGGGGGTACCACGTGTCTTTAAAAGTGGTAAACACACATGCAGTGAGTCATGCTTCATAGTCCACACGCATGTCACCATATGTTTAGCCCGACTTTGGGTCTAGGTCTTGGGTCACAAGCTTGAGCATGAGTTAGAACTTGTTGAGATTATTCTTTTTTTGACAAAATTTAATCAAGTAATTAATTAAATGTCAAATTAATTTTTTAAAAACAAATAAATTAATTAACATGATCAGATGCAAATCTCTTGCCGAATTAGTATGTATAGTAAACAAAAAGTTGTACGGTATGCGAACAATCATTACATATTCCGTCAGCAATGAATGGTCACGTCAACGTCAATGAAGTGAGAATTCGGGCAGGAAAAGTGTGACGTGAATCAGTAAATAGACCCCACAGTTTCTTCATTTCTCACTCATTCAGAATATCTCTTCGCGACTTTTCGTTTTGCCTGAAAGTTCAAAACATTCTTTTAATTCGCCGTTCTTAATATTTGCAGTGCTGCTATGTTAAGATTGTTAGTTGTTGCATCTTAAAAAATAATTTTCGATAAATCGTAAGCACCGAGCTGGACAAATATTATTTTAAAGAGAAATAGTTCAACTCTTGCCTTAACTTTATTATTGTTCCATTATTTGAGGTGCACCAGTTATTACTTATTACAGACAATATATTGTAGTAATTAGGTTTGTACTCAAGCTTTATGAATTAATATTTTTTGAATTTTATATCACACATTTGTATTAATGTTAGAATTAAATTGAAACTTTGTTTATACATTTAAAAGGGGCTGTTTTTACCGCCACTTCCATTTTTGAAAATTTCCATTATGTATAACCTGACTCCGCATTATAATTTATAGGAACCATAATTCAGAAATACCTCATTAATACATAGTTATATGGTATGTCATAACTAGAATTGTATTTCTGCGTTTTGTTTCATGTAAGAAAAAGTGAACTAGGTCATCATCCCAATAAAAGTAACTTTTTTTCTTTTTACGTGTATCTGTTCCGCACATTCCATATATCCTCCTAAATTTTGTAAATCACTCCTCTTTTTGGTGTTACTGTAGCCCACTAATGGCATACAAAATATACATTGGGAATTGCCCTTTAAATTTTCGGCCTCAAATTCTAGAAGTGGATGGATTCCCAATTAAACTTTAGTAGAGGAGAAAAAGTGTTCTAATGTACTTACTATAAAATCATCATAAGTCCACCTTTAATTCTCTTTTGCTATTTTTTATAATAAATCTGATAATTCAATCACAATTAACTTTTAATCAAATTATACAACACGTCTTTTATGTTAATTTGCTTGTTCTATTAAACGTATAGTACTCCCAATCTCAAAAAAACTACAAAACCGGTTTTCACGATCGAGAAATTATAAAATATCTCTTAAGTAACGCAAAGATATATATATATATATATATATTTTATTTCTTTGACGTGAAGTAATATTGCCATGATTTGATTTAATATATATCTTGAATCTCGACTAAATACACAAAAAGAACGTAACTTTAGTTACTTTTCGTAAGAAAACCAGATGGCAGACAAGTTTTCTAGTCAAATATGGGTAGTACAAATTAGTTACGATAACGTCAGGTCATAGGAAAAAGTAACGAAAATGCACAAGAAATATATTGACGGTTGTTACGTTACTTGTTAGTGTTACACAAGGACAGCCGGATTAGCACAAAGCATTACTTAATTAACCCGAAGTGGGTTTAACATTCAAACTAAAGTCAGTATTTTTCCACATTAACTGGCCTTCGCTTATAATAAAGTCACAGTTTCATACTGCCATTATTATAGCATAACTGATATTAATCATTATTAAATGGAGAGAGAGAGAGAGAGAGAGAGAGAGAGAGAGAGAGAGAGACACCAGTATGGTGGTGCATTTTTATAAGGTAATTTTTGCAGTTAATAACCTCTGTCACTCACTCAAAAATAAAAAAATGATTAAGGTATCTTACTTTTATGTAATTTAAGCGGCATAGTTTCTTCCTTTTAACGGCAAGGTCGATTCATCTATTAAAGAACGCTAACGAAAATTTAAGATTGTTGTTGCAATTTCGGAACAAACACTTTTTTCTTTGATCCAAGAACAAACACATTTAAGAATGAATCACATTTTGCGAATTATACTGTCACATTTATTGGTTTGTACTTTGTACAACACTCAAACGCGTGGACTAATTTGTAGTTTCAGCTCAAACAAGATACTTCACTTCACAGTGTCCCAAACTCTTGTAATCAGAAAAGAGGACTTGATAAATTATTCAAGCATGCATTTATTCCAGTGTCCAAACTCCGAATTCTACGCCACACTTTTGCATCATCGATTTAGACCCCCTCTGTATAAACTTCACATATTTTTCAAACTTTAGGATATGAGTTTAATTCCGTTATGGGGGATCTATGACTGAGACAGGTCTTGGCACTCTTCATTTTTCAACAATTACCTAATCACTATAATTATTAGCTAAGAATAACTAGCAAGTATCATCATTCATTGTGATTTGTTTTCTCTTTTGCCTCAATAATCACAATGAGAACAACTTAAAAAGATCAATAAACAACTAAATGACTAAAATTGCCTCAGCAGACATGGACCCCAACGGAAAACGGACCACCAAAAAATTAATCAGTGCATGCCTAACATACGTACCAATTAGCGAACAGGTAAGGTTGCATGTGCGATGGTCAACAACTGTTATTATCAAATCATTTTGACTAAATCTTAGATCTGGGGTCCATTAAGATTCCACTTGATGTTACTAGACTTGAATTGCGAGTTTAAGGAGATAACAACACTAAACAGCTTAAGTCGCATCAATGTTCTATAATATATGATTCGGCTAGACTTTCTAATGTTTACAAAATAAAGATACTTGAAAAAAAAAAACACAAGAGATATATTAAAATCACAGTATTTGAAAATTGTGAATGCGAAGAATCGTATGATGATAACTAACAACTCAGCTGACATCCATATCGAGAGTAAACTTGCTTTCACGTAGTAACTCGGCCGTTAAATCCAACTTTGATCTTTGTCGAGAGTAAAATTGCTTTCACATAGTAAACCCGGCCGTCAAATCCAACTATGATTCTCGTCGAGAGTACACTTCTGTCCTTCACTAGTTACATTTCAGATTCTTAAGCGACCACCTCCTCTTGCATTCTGATAAAAAGACGACAAAAGGAAAGTGAATAATCAAACATATTGATGGAAATTAGACAAAATGATACAACCAACATCAATGTCAAGAGAGTTACCTCAAAGCTCCGGACTTTCTGATTCAACAGAAACAATTTGGCTATGGCTTCTATATCTTATCTGCAGTCTTAGTGTAATTTGTTGAAGGTATTATCTTTTTAAGGACCGACCAAAGCATTCGTTATCAGATAAAAATACAAGAACGCAAATTTACGTAGTTCTTTCACGAGGTTAGCTTGAGGCAATTATCACAAGGATTGGAGCCACTTTTGCAGGAATTGCGATCCAAGGACTCTCCAAAGTGTTCAAGCAAAGCTTGTCGTCGGCATTCATTCTGCGCACCATAAGTTTAGACCTTAAGCAAGCTGCTTATACAAGTTATATATATATATATATATATATATATATATATATATATATATATATATGGGCAGATAGATAGCAGAGAAATGTATAAAAATGTGTGTGTGGGTGTGTGCTACATGTTCGGGGGATACAACTTTTTGGGGCATGTTTTTCAGGAAGTATAATGATGTTCTAAAAAAGTAAAAAAATAATATATATATATATATATATATATATATATATAGAGTACCTTAAGTTCACAGTATTGTTGCATTTTTCGAGCTTGTTCCATGGCCACTTTGAAGCTTTGACTTTTACCTCCTTTCCCACTTCTAAGCATACATACGACCCGACTAAAGTCTTTCTTCTGGTACAAAAGAATGCATGCCGCAGAGAGATTATCTCGTCCAGCCCTTCCAGACTCCTGATAGTAGCTCTCAATTGATTTGGACATGGAGTTGTGGACAACAAAACGCTGAAATGGAAAAATTCTACATGACAATTCTCCCAGGCAGGACAAAGTATTTGATTACCAGGAAACAAGATTTGTAAGAAAAAGTCGGATATTTATGCAGCTATAACCAGCAAACATGGTCATCAGTAAATTTCTTAACAACCATACCAGTATAATATTAATTCTTATCATTTTTCGTTCATCTGAATCTCAAATATTACGTCAAGGAAAAGTATAATAAGACTAACTTATATTGGAAATTTCAACAACTAAAAAGAGCAATCCAGGATGAGAAGACTCACAACATCAGGTTTGTCGATTCCCATACCGAAAGCTATAGTAGCACAAACAACATGGGCTTCTCCACTATGCCATTTCCTTTGAACTGAAACCCTTTGACGTGCAGGCAAACCAGCATGATAAAATACTGTTTTGATCTTGACTTTCTCATTCAGATATTTCGAGACCTCCACACATTCATTTTTCGATAGGCAATATACAATTCCACACATGTTTTTGAAACGATCCGTCAGCAATTTCCCAAGCTGCTTCAGTGGCTCTTTAGTCTTTCCCATCACTTCATACTTCAGGTTGGGCCTATCAAAACTTGTTTCAAGCACCATTGCTTGGGGGATTTTTAATGAAGATAAAATGTCCTGAATACATAATGTCAGAAAAAAGATTAAATAAAAAGGAAGAGAAGGTAAGTTCAAAAAAATCAAACAAATGAGTATCTTACCTTACGAACTATCTGGGTTGCAGTTGCAGTTAAAGCCATGAGAGGAACAAGTGGGAAATTCTGCTTTAGACATCCTAGTACTCTATAATCTGGACGGAAGTCATGCCCCCACTGGCTGAAAGACAGGCAAACAAATAAGTACGTTAAAATCCCGCCTTACAAAGAATAATAAGAAAAACACTCTTTTCTTCAAATTAATATAATTTCATGATAATTCCCAGCCTTTTGAGTAGGTAATATTCATAGAGATGTAGGAGACACTATGAATTAAAGAAGAAAGTAGCTGACTTGGAATACCTAGCTGAGAATTGTGACATCCTATTTGAGAAGCAATACAAGATATCAGAATACAGAACTGTTGAATAATTTTTTAATCACTTTCCTCTTTTACATTTTCCTCTTATGACCATATATTTGTGTCAACTCTCTTATATATTTTCTTTTTGCTAAACATATTTGGACTTGTCCCAAGAAGATTATTAAAGTAAAGGACGATATACCTCAGACAGTGAGCTTCGTCAATGACAAATCCTGCTAATTGTCCCTGAAATTGGCAATGTTATTCTTCTTGTATTCCATACACTTGAGGTTTGCAATTATTATAAACTGCAGACAATCAAGCATTGATTTTGATGTGCCAGAGAATAGTAAGAATTCACCTTCCTGTGCAGAACTCTGAGAATCTCCTGAAACTGCATATTTCCAGCAACCCTTTCGGGAGTTACGTAAAGAAGTTTGCATGAAGGCTTATCTTTCCTGTAAACATTAGCACAAGATGTATTTAATTAGATAATCAAGTTTGCATGAAGGCTTATCTTTCCTGTAAACATTAGCACAAGATGTATTTAATTAGATAATCAAACAGTAGGGATTGTTACGGGGACGTAACCAATCCCAGTGCATATTCTATAACACCATGCGTTCTCCCTGTACCAAAATCAGTTCCTACACAGCGCAACTTCCTGTTGAGTAATAGGGGTAGATATTTCTGGACTTATAAGATTTGATATCATAAAAGAACGAGCACTTGTAATAGGATATGAACTTAAATCTCGTTGATTGTCCTACTCTGTGGAACAAACTGCAGGTATAAATGACTGCTAAAAACTCCTAGCGGTAGTTCTGTACCTAAGATTGTGCTCCACAACTAAAAACAAAATTGCAGGAGAGGGGATACGGAGTAGGGCCTGAGTATGGCATTGCAATCAGGAACTGCAATTCTGAGAAGGTCTGGTAGGATGGCTGAAAATTGCTCAAGTGGCTTCTTTAGTGCAAATTATTCACTGTTCTGATAACTATTAACAGCATTACTTAATAAACATGGAGAAAAACCTCAAACTTGCCTTAATTCTTCAAGTACCGCTGCTGCTTGTGAAGGACGTTGCTGAGAGTTCAAGAAAGTTGCAGCTATTCCATATTTGAGATTGAGTGTAACAATCTGATCTTGAATGAGGGAAAGAAGTGGCGATATAACAACTGTAACACCTGGCTGAAGAATTGCTGGTAGCTGTACAATATGACATGTCAGGGTAAGAAGATATAAGATAACATTTGGTTAAACTCATCAATCAGTAGTCAGCACTGATGAAGATATTCATAAAAATGATTCTAGAGGTCAATAATGTTCAATTACATTGTAGGTGCAGCCAAAGGGGCTCTTTGACAAACTAGATTTTCAATTGTTTTGTGAAATAGTAGGAAGTTTAATTCTTCTCCTAAAATGCCAGTAAGAATTTATATATATGAATGCGTGAACTTGTCAGGTTTCGGCATTTCGCAGGTGTAAAAACATACCTCAAGTTAGCTTCTAGCATAAACCAAGTTACCTATGCGTGAAACTTCTCTTAGGTTCATTTATCAACTTGAAAACTGAACTTGGTTTTACAAAAATAAAATAAAATAAGGGGGTTGAATATCAACCGGGAAGTTGAAGCGTGACTACAGAAAGATGATTCCTCCAATGGATTCTGACCACCAAAATCGCTTACTTAATTATAATAGCAGCTGGATGATACCAAGTGTGGCACAGTAAGTCGTCCAAAAATATCTACAAGGTGCAAGAGCACAATATCCAACTTATGATGAAGTCCAACTTTCTTTTCGTCTTGATGTCAGAACAAACTGGAAAATCCATATACCTGACACATCTCTGCTGTTTCCCTAGCCATAATTCGAAACTTCATCGTTTTCTTTCATTACTATAAAATATGGATATCTAAGAAGGCGACTTCTCTGTATGACAAATACAAATTTTTAACGCTGTTTTAAGTACTCTAAGGAGTATTTTATGTTAGAAGTGTTTGCTTTAAAATGGATTCTAATTGTGAAATGACAAAGAAGTCGAGTTTACCATGTCCTGCACTTGTAAAAATTAACAAACGGGAAAATGTGTTTGAAATGTCAAGAACCCCAAAGCACACTAATTTGTCTGAGCTGATTCGAATTTCAAGTTGGGTTTACCAAACCTTTTTCTTCACCTAATGAAATCCAAGATTACCCGAAGATAAGATAAATGAAATGTTAAGCAATGGCGAAAAGGAAAAAATCACTATTCACTGACTGGTGACAGGACTTTAAGAAGAACAGCAGACTTCAAAACTGGTTTGAAGTCATCAACTGCAAATATTACTACCCAAATCAGTACCAGAAGTTGCTAGGACCGTAAATAAAAATATACAAATGCTCAACATCCTCTGTTTTGAGGAAAAAGTAATGCGCTAGAGAACTATAGTATAGTTTCAACCGGGAACTAAGGAGAGCCCTGGCTGCCGAAACAAATAGGAAAACTAATATGTCGACCATTACACTGCAGATTTACACCGAACTTGTTTAAAATGAATAATTTGCAGTTACAAAGAGTGAAAAATAACATAAGAATACAACAATAAGATGCATTGACTTCTCTGCTAAACTTGAGTCTAAAACCTCAGTTATGGTTTGCACATCCAAAAGAGCTAACATCCTAACTTTCGAGGATAATCAAATGCACATATAAGATTCTAACTTTCGAGGATCAAATTCTGATCGGCCAAATTATTCTGTATAACTTCATATAAGATTAAAAGAATTTACCCCGTGATCTTATTGTCAATCCAAGAAATTGTATAGATGCCAAATACAATGATCTAGTCGAATGAGTTCTCACCTGGTAACATAGGCTTTTACCACCTCCAGTAGGCATAAGAACAAAACAATCATGCTTTCCAAGAAATGCTCTACAAATCTGATGCTGTAATGGTCGAAAAGTGTTATTACCAAATACAACAACATTTGCCAATTCCATGTCATCTAGTTGCTGCAGCTCTTCATATGTGAGAGTTCCACGTGCACTTCCAGACGAGGAGAATTTCATTTCTTTGGAAACTGATGAAACTGAACATTCAGTGAGGCTGCTCCCATAGTCCTTCAACAGGAAAGTATTTTCAGTACTCAGCAAACAAGAAAGATCCACAGCAACAAATTCTCTTGCTCTGAGTTAGAAAAAATGCACATGGGTAGTTGAGGAACTGGGAGTAACATTATGGACCAACAAATATGTAATACATTTTACAAGTGCAGGAAATGATATATAAACAAAAATAAAAGGATAAAATCTAGAAGCCATGTGAATCATATCCATGGGTTACTCAAAAAAAAAAAAATCATATACGTGGGCATGCCTGAGTACATTTTTCTTATTTCTCCGCAGCCATAAACTATTGTAGAGATAACATAATTAATGTAATAAGACAGTCCGTAGGTATTATATTTAATGTTATAAGTTCATATTTATCAACACAACTAACTAAACATATGATACTTTTCCAAACCCACAACCGACAACTGCTGATATCAGTGAAGAACACGTGGTAAAATATATATTTACCATAGAGACCGAAGGAGGTCTTGGTAACCTCTGGGATCGGTCATGACTGGTGCCTTCAGTATAATGTTTAGAGGAAGGATTGGGTTTCGCATGTTTTTGATCGTGAATTATATAGTCTACCTCTTCTCCCTCACTTGAAGAATCCAATAGCATCACATTTTGGTTTTTCAAAGATTCAGGTGAATCTTCAATGACATGAACCTGGCTTCTTTTCTGACACTTTGTATCATAATTATGATGAAGATCCTTGTCAAGAATCTCAGACAAAGCACCACAAGCTTCGGATTCCATGGCTTGCACATCATCCCCCCAGTCTTCAGTATCTTGCATTGATTCTGCCAATGATGCTAGAAAATCGTCCCCACAGTGCTCCACAGTGATAAAATCTTGACCATCGTCTCCTAACAAGAGGGTGAGAAGAAAAGAATCAAGTCATGTTTTGGACATCAAGTATACATAAAAATTATTAAAGTTTATCAGTTGATATGTAAGCCTGGATAACATGAAACCGAGGCACTAAATAAACTATGAGGGCCAAGATATTCGTCATAGTATATTGCACATAGAATTTTCTTTGATTGTAAAACTTCATCAGTTTGAGGCAAATAAATGCCACAGTTTTACTCCACGTTTCAGCTAAGTGTTAAGGCGTTAGTGACGTGGGGTTACAGATAATTATGTATAAACTGCTGTTGTGGTTACTCTAGAATGTAATGGAGGGCATTATGTCATGTTACGTACTCAAATTACTCAAACACTACAAAGACACACGTGTGTATATCTTTTTCCTTTGAATACCATAAGGTGCCCTCACACGTTTTTAGATCATAAAAATGAAAGTACTTGTGTGCACATAAGATAGAAGGAATCTAATTATGCAACGATATTTGTATTATCTTAAAAATTATTGGGTGCACAGTGCAGTAACCAATACATTAAAATCAAAACAAATCATTATTTCAGCCTTTTAATATACTACATCTATCTATGACACTGCAGCATCCAAAAGAAAGATCCGAAAACTACAAGGTATAGTGCGCGTTCCTAATTGTTTCACAATTGTTGAATTACTTATCCCACATCGGTTGGGGACTACCATGGGCTTCTGTTTATTAATAATTTCCTCATCTCCCTCTAATAAGCTTTTTAGGGGGAAATATGAGGGGACTCTAATTTCTACATGGTATCAGAGTCTATCCCAGCCAATGTTGGGCTTGCCCATCTATTTCTCTCACATGTAGTTCCGTTCGGTATTGTCCCTGCCTACACGTCAGGGGGCGTGTTGAATTACTTATTAATAATTCCCCTCTCTCCCTCTAATATCTCTCCCTCTAATAAGGCCTTTTAGGGGGAAATATGAGGAGGTTCTAATTTCTACAACAATCAACGACACCTCGACTTTTCATTATTATCAAAACTACATATCATTTCCTTCTTATTCTACTTTTTTATCACACTAATTGTATGCAATAAAATTCAATCAATCATGTATACTTTTATTTAAATCATTTGACACTGAAGAAAAAGCAATAGGTAGCTAGGGTTTCATTTCATGAACGGAAAAGTCAAACTGACCGTACAACTGCACAATGCGATCCAGGCACTTGGCCGACGTTTCGTCGTCGAATCCGAATTCAAGAGCTAAGCTGATTAATTTCATCTTTTCCAACTCCAAATCGTGGTCATCGCCCATCGGAATATTCGTGTGAATTTTCCCGCGCTTTCGAAACTGGAAAATGGAGGTGTTCAGTCCTAAGTCACCTGAGGCGGATGCGAGTGCGGATGCGAGTACGAGTGCGGGTGCGCCAATGCGGCAATTTTAAAAAATTACAGTCTTAGTGCGCCACTATAATGCGCTTCTAAAAAAAAGAAAAAATAACTTATATATAAAAATAAAAAGTTATTACCTAAATTAGTATATTATAAACACATAAAATAAAAGTATGTATATAATTCTCACACAAAGAAATAGATTATAATAAAAAAAAAGTACATAACTTCTAATGGTTATTAATTTTATATATTATTTTCTAAATTATTATAGTGGGAAGACAAATGTATAACCGTATAAGCCTTAAATCACTTCCAATGTTTTGTAATTATTTATCTTTTGACTTAGTTTTGTTCTCCTCTTGCTCCAACTCTTCTTCAATGTCACTCTATTGTTTGTCTTCTACCAATTTTCTATGATTATTCATTAAATTTTAACATAAGAACTAAGAAATCTTAGTGCGAGAACTAAGAAATCTTAGTGCGAGAACTAAGAATTTGTAAAGCGTCTTAGTGCAAAGCACGGGCACTGAAGTCGCCAGTGCGAGACCGGTGCGCCTGCAACTTTCTAAACATGAAGGATTAGGTGACTTAGTCAGTCCTTTTCTTTACTTTTTGCTTGATTCACGTTGTCCTCATTTGGGCTTCAAATTTGAAACTCGTGGGCTTCACTTTTATTTATTGGACGAGATTATAGGTCACCCTAGCTATAAGATGAGGTGGTGTATCCGGTCGATTATTGCTATCAATACACGTAGATATAGGGTGTTGGATAGCTATTTCTTTTAATTTAGGAAACTATTTTTAATCTCAATCATCGGTTATACCACGTCATCCATGCAACGGTTGTACACTATTTTTATATTTGAAGTAAAAAAAAAATTGAAAGATTTTAAATTTAAAGTATTGATTAGTGTATTGTCCAAAAAATTACTTACCCAATTATAAGGGAGTAGTAGCTCCCATAATTTTAGTTGTTTATAAAAATCTAATTTATAACTTATGTAGGAAAGAAACAGTAGTGGGACTTGGCTTACGATTTGAATTAGTTAGGACTTAGGAGGAGAAGCCCTATGTGTTTTAATAAAATTGACAAAATACGAACCATTGTACTTTTATTACAAAATTGGTAATGCTCCCTCTATTTATATAAAATCAGAATTAACCCCTTTATTTGTGTCATTTACCTCCAATCAACACACAAAACACAGAGAAAAGAGGCAACATGCTAATTATTAGGATAATAGATGAGGAGGATGTTTGACAATTAAAGTAGCAGTTTCTGCAAATTGCCCATATGAGCAATATCCGTTTCTCGTTCTTCATTTGTTGTTTGACTAAGTTGGTGTTTGCAAGTTCTTAGAAAAAGCTAAAATCAGCTTTTACTTTAAATAAATCACTTTTATGGTGTTCAGTTTACAAGCTAAAATGTAAAAAGTACTTTTTTTAAGCTAATAACCGTCACAATCTGGAAGTTGGTGTCCCCTGCCTTTAGCTTGTGGTGGTTATTTTCAGTATTATTTTTTTTACAACTTTTTTAATTTATAGATTTTTTTGCAAACACCACCAACTTATGATTTGTAGAAAATTATACAACTTTAACTTAAATTAAGAGATTGTAATTTTAGAAAAAAGTTTGCAAACACCACATAAGACTTTAAGTCCTCAACCCGGACATTAATAGATATTTAGTAAAAAAAGGTTATTTCTCTTCACAATTTGATGTTTATTATATAATAATATTTGAAATAAATTTAAATGTGACACGACTACATATCAAGTCGTGGAGATTAGTATTTGCCTTGCAGCATGAGTTATTTAACTTCGAGATCTGGCTTTAGAAAACATATGGATTACTTAAATGTGACACAAATAGGTTTTGAAATCACTTAAGATCATCACCCTCAGGTCCCCCCCCCCCCCCCCCCCCCCAAGAAAAACAAAAAAAAAAACGTGTCCGCACTTTAATATATACACGCGCACACAAATTCATTAAGGTATATATATGCAGCTTCATTACCCAACAAAAGAAAAATTATATGCAATTCGATGTCTTATAAGTTATAACCTCCAAATAAGATGTGACTCTAAACATGTAATGTGGCCAACAACAACAACAACAACAACAAAAAAAAAAATCTAGACAAAAATAATGATGTATAACAAATTAAAGATGAAAAATAAAAATAGAAAATGGGTGATATAGCATGCATGCTGAAACAAATTAAACCACTGTATACACTTTGCATGAATAATTCTCCTTTAGAATCCATGCACAAGCCTGGAACATGTATCCTTGAACCAACTGAATCCCACCCTAATGGAGTTCTTGACCTTACCTTCAACCGCATACAATTTATATTTGGCAATCCTCTTATTTCTCCTCAACTCCCCACCACTGTACCACGGTCGAGGACTAGGCCGCGATGATTTTGGTTTGATATCTTTACGTGTTATAGCGATTCGGGTATCGGGCTCATTCATGTTTTTACTAGCGTCGAAGCGAGACAAATAGCTTGGTTCGTTCATGTCATTACTTGCATTGCAATGTGACAAATAGCTTTCGTGCTTTGGCCCAACTGCCATCCATCCACCTTTGTGGTCATGCCTTACCCCTACCTCCATTCGTCTACCGTGGGTCCCTCTTGCTACCATCTGTCCATTATGATTAGGCGACCTATCGCCTATCACTCCTATTGTTGCGCGTCCACAATCGTTAGACGAAGAACCATTAGGTATCGTCATCTGTCTAGCGTGGTTAGACATTTTTCTTGTTGTCATATGTCCATCATGGTTGGGTGAATAACCTTCATGTGTCGTCATTCGTCTATCATGGTTAGATGAATTGTCTTCATGTCTCGCTTTTGCTCCCATGCGTCCATCATGATTAGACGAATGACCATCATGCACTGCTACTTGTCTATTATGGTCAGGCGAATAGGCAACATGTTTCGTCTTTGTCTCTATCCGTGCAACATGGTTGGGGGAATAACCATTGTGTCTTGTCGTCTGACTACTATGGTTAGGTGAATAACCATCTTGTGTCGTCTTTGGGCCCATCCGTCCAATCCGGTCATTTGAATTACAATCATGTGTTGCCACCTGTCTATTATTGTTCGACAAATAGCAATCATGCACCATCTCTGTCCTCATATGTGCACCATGGTTAGGCAAATAACCATTGTGCGTCTTTACCTGCGTATTGTGGTCAGAAAAATACTCATCATGCATGATATTGGCCTCTACGCGCCCACCATTATTAGGAGAATAACTCTCGTTCATCACGATTCCTCTGTTGTGGTTAGCCGAAGAGCCATTGTACATCTCTATTGCTGCCATTTGTCCACCATTGTTAAGCAAATAACCATTGTGAGTCGTCGTTGGTATGCTGTTGCTGGATGCGTACCCATCATGCATCACCTCTACCCCAATTTGTCCAACATGGTAAGGTGAATAACCATCCTGTGTCGTCACTTGTCCACCATGGTTTGACGAATAACCATTATATGTCTTCGTCATCCACCCACCTAGGCTAGGCGAATAACCATCACGTGTCGTCAAAGGTCCACCATGGTTAGGTAAACAACCATCATATGTTGTCATCTGTCCACCACAGTTGGGAGAATAACCAGTGTGTGCCATCATCTGTCCACCGGAGTAGCCATTATATGCCATCATTTGTCCATGGCTGTGGCTAGATGAAAAGCCATTGTGCGTCTCCGCGCCTACAACCACCGGCCCACCATGACTCAACAAATAACTGTTGTGCATCATTATTTGTCCACCATAGTTAGACGAAAGGCTATCGTACACAACCCTTGCCGCCATTTGTGCACTGTGATTAGACACCCCGAACCCCTCCATTCTATCCCTATCTCTCTTTCCTTATATTGGTTGTGGAGAGAGAAGGGACATGAGGGATTAAAGCTTGCGCTGTGTGACCTCTTTAGATATTTATACAAAGAAGAGAAAAGATGGTCAAAGAAGAAGACTTTTCTTTCTGTATTGTTTAACCTCTGGAAATGGTTCCCTTGACGACCTGGGCATTATGGAATTTGGTTGGAAGAGAGAGAATACCGCACAACTTATGAAAAGATGATTGTGAGGAGAAAAATAGGGAGGGTCACAAGCAGGGTGGAGCCAGGATCTTTTTCATCCTCTGGCTACAATTAACTTAAATAAATAAATAAAAACACTTATAAACGAGTTATAAGGAATATACATGCTTTTCTTTTAATTGACACATTTGTTTATCTATAGAACTAGAAAAAAACCTTAATAGACATATAGAAAAAGATTTAATAATTTTACTTTAAAACCCCAACAAAATAATAAGTTTGTCTTGAATGCACAAGACTATCATCAACTAAAAATTAAAATTAAATAATAAAATATATTATACTCCTTGTATATGAAAATATAATTTAGTAGAATATGCTAAATAGCTCTAGATTTGTTAGTTACTTGGGCTCCTTGAGGAAAAAATCTAACAAAACAAATAATTTGTGCTACAAAGTTTCGAACCGATGACCTATGAAATGCAATGTAACGCATTATCGCTGCACCATGACCACCATTTGTCAGATCCTTGTCGAGCAGACCGTAAAAGCGTTGAGGGGTCAATCCTTGGCAGGAGTGCATACCAGACACGCAAGTAAACAAAATTACGCGTGCATCGTATGCACAAGGAACCTTGCACTTTGGCAGAACAATCCAACAACAAGAGTTCTAAGGCCGCTCCGATTTGTTTTTGACACTTAGGCTCTATCATGTAAATAGACCAACTCTAGATTATTTCTTATATATAATAATGTTAGACTTCTCTAGAATGTGGTTAGAATTGACCAACTCATTTAATTGTAAGAAGAGTGTAGTTAATTTCTTTAGCCTTTAAGACCGTTAAATTAAATTGATGGGGTCATTCATTCAGCTCAGTTCCTTGTATATATACTATATGACTTTCACTTTTTCAAACATCAAGAATATTTTTCAACTCACTTGCATAGCTTTCAACAGTATTTTAGTCTCTCGTTCACTAAAATTTTCTCTTTTGAGATCCCCTAAGTTTTAGAGTGAGGTTGATATCGTCGTGGTTTTTCTTTTTCTTTTTTATAAGTACCTATTACATTGGGCCAAAATTGACCCCGGGCTGGAGCCCAACCTAGCCCTCAGGGTGGCTCCGCCCTGGTCACAAGACTCATTTAATCGTCAAAACATTAGCTAAATTATAGTGTACAGTTCACAGATTCGGAGAAATATACAAGTAATTTGACGAAACTTAGAGAAAAGTCGTCTTAATTCAGAATTCATGCATCTTTATGTTGTGCCAGCTTTTGTTTTTTGCCAGCAGTCAATTAGGGAATTTGAGGTCCAATCCAAATGAACATCATTCTAATGGTAAAATTTGAACCATATATTTGCATGCTATAAATAAACCTCTAGTAGCATAAAAACCCAATAACTAAAGCCCCTTTTTTCTGCATAAGAAATGTTTCCAAATTAACAACATATAACGCATTGTATGCTTGGTTTCAAGCATACAACTATATGCCATAAACTACAAATATATAAATGATAGTACTTGGTTTCAAGCATACGGCTATATGCCATAAACTACAAATATATATAGGGAAATAAGATCGCAAGAGAACCGAATATCAATTACCATTATGCAAAAAACGAAAAAAAAACCGAATATTAATTACTAGATGTATACGAAGACACATAAAAACAACAGTTATTTACACAACAGATATGCAAATACCTTTAAGCTTAAAACATAAGTATATTCAATGATTGTTAATATCGAGTACTCATATTCATATATTAACAAGACAGATTGATCCAGAAACGCTACAAAACTCCCGCATATCCAGTTAACCACAAAGCAAAATAGAACGTAAGTTCAGATGATCTAATCATGCTCTCAAATAACCCTATTGTGCATCTTTTGAATATATAAGTATATTTCCACTTTTGTACAAAGATTTAATTTACATGAAAAATAATGTAGTAATTGGACAACAAAGAAGAATTTTGTATGTACGGAGAGCTTGAGATGCTGATAACTTCCCAGCGGATGATCAAGAATTGCTGGATTCAACTACAATAGACAACTTTTTCTTGAAAACCTGCAGAACAAATAGGAAAATAAGATTCTGAAAATAAGATGAAAAGGAAGATTCACTTTGAACCGTGTGGCGGGATTCAGCCTTACCATCCAGAAGTATTGCAGGTCTTTCTCTAGCGATGCATCAACTTCCCCAGAAAATATTGGCTGTACAGAGTCAGGAGGTATGTTTCTTGCCACACCATCACTGAATACCTAAAAAATACATGTTATAACAATATCAGCCGTAAATAAATAAACCTCTCTGCACAGAGCAATGGGTTCAAATGTTTGAATATAAAGGCTTCCACACAGTCTATAAATGATTTCCCTGATCCCCCTGTTCCTAATAGCACTCAAGATGAAAACGTTATTAGGTTGACCAAGTTTTAAAAGCATTTCTAAGTTATGCCAAACATATGTAGAGCACAAATCTTGCACCGTTTTAGACATAGGCATATCAATGATTTTTGAGGAATCGTATACTAACCAAACCCATCCTGATCAAACAAAAACAGTATGAGAAACACCGCATTGCATATCAAGAAAGTACTTTTCACAATAATATCATAGTGCATAGTGTTAAAATGGAGATTTCTTAACGTTTTCACTACACTCCACGACCCAATGTATTTGTAAAAGTGTACAAAACTCACACAAATGCACTCATCACTCAGTTAAGCCCATCGGTCTTCTCTCTAAAATTCAAACCCTGATATCACCAATTTCTTAGGTCATCTATTTTATCACATAACTTTTAAATCGTGAACTGGACAAGATATGCCGGAATTCATTATAAGTTCACATGAGGCTCTGCAAGCCAACTTTCATCTTTTCGTTTTAAAAAGAAGTCATTGCCTTCCCTTACTGGTTGCAATTAGGATTGGGGAAGGGATGTGTGTGAAAGGTAACAGCACAGGGAATGTCAAGTTGGGAATTTGCCCATTTTACAGCTTTCTCATCTGATTTAATTTGCAACAAGTACCTGAACCAACCAGAATTAGGAAACGAATGATTTTAGAGGAACCCACCTTAGCTCAACCACTTCTAAAAACAGCTCCTTCTGCACCGCCTCTGTTTCACATTTGTTCCACTTATAAATTTTTATGAGCTTATGATATCTACAGCTCCTACCTTGATTCAGTGTATGTCATAAATCCAGAGCCCTTACATCATAGTAGTAAGTAGGATCTGATCAGGACAATAGACCCATGTAGAACCATCGTACTAGGTCTGCCATCATTAAGGTGGTGTTTGCATACTCTTAGACTAAGGGGAAGTTGATAGCTGTTTTGTTGCTTGACTGAGTACTTTTGGGGTGTTTGCAGAAAAAACTTACATATAACTTATTAAAGCAATCAAATTGACGAATATACCTCCATGTTAGTTCAAAAGTGAAGTGGCAACAAATTCTCTGGTCAGATTCACGTGCAGTCACTCAGCTAATTTCATGTGCATTGCATCTCACTCTCTTTATTAGAGAAGCAGTGTTTGATATCTTAAGCAATTCAAAGCAGCTGAATGTATCTCAGAATAGGCCTAATTCAACATAGGTGCAAATTCAAAGATTTAATCGTCCACAAAGAACAACTGAAGGGTCATAAGTCATAACCATCAGTGAGGTTTCTCATTACATAATTCACAACAAGGGAATAGGTGCAACTTTCGATCTCATCCATGATATTTAGTTTTATGTATTAAAAAGGGAAAGAAAGCAAGAAACAATAACCATTTTGCCCCCTATGTTGCATATAAATATATAAAGAAAATAAAGTGAAATGCTAGCTCAAATATGTTATAACTTATAACACACATAGGTTTCAAGTTTCAACTCACAATACAGATGATTCAAAGCATTAAATGCTAAGAAATAGGACTGAATCCTACCAATTTGAAACCTTCAGGCGAATGCATGAATTCCATTATATGCAAATTTGCAGGGAGAGACTGCTGCACTGTGACAGCTACACGAATGATTGCACAGAGGAATCTAAATTTCTGCGTGGGACTCAGACAGGAAAGATGAGAGAATGAGTAGACACAAAACATATCAAAAAAATAAATACACTAATTATATGCACAGATGTTTTAGTACCTCTTTACTGGTAGTTTCGAGAGCGTCACCTTTAGGAAATTTCTTTCTATGATGTCTTGTGAGCAATGCTATTAGCTGAAAGCTTTCAAACGTCATTACCATTTAACAGCCTTCTAGACTCTCATTCAGCATATGGATGAATAACAAAAAGAGTGGCATACCTTAATCTCTTCCTTACTATAACCATGGAGGTGATCTCCATTCTGAAAAGTAACCCGCATCAAATCAGTATGCGAAAATAATATCTCCATACCTCATGAATCCTCAACTTTATTTTATTATTACTTTGTTTGCCAGTATATTTGGTCTTTTGTCTAAAGTACTGTAGCTTGAACCAATCAAACCCTAGCATAATATGGCCATAATTCTCCACATGCAAGGTAATAAACTGAAACGCATAACCGTAAAATAAGGGACTTCATACCATTATCACACGATAAGACTGCTTATGGTAACCCTTCTTTCCAGTATACAACCCAATATTGTGGAGCAAACTAGCAGCTTCAAGGTACTCGAGATCCATATCATTCAAGAGCACAGAAAACTCATTACCATCATTGCCATCATCAAAAAGCTCATTCTTTTTCCTCAAACCTTCGAACATTTCCTGCACAATCCAACTTCATAAACAATAACAATTACGATGTTGTAATGCCAAAAGAACCAAAATGGCACATGACCATACCTACCCTTGCAATGCTTGCACACATAGTAGCAGCCTTCATCCTCTTTTTATTATTAAATCTTGTAGATAGCCTAACAACTGACCTCCACCGAGCATTTACATTCAAATCAAACCCCTCAAAAACCCGGCCAACCATCTCTGTAATCACACCCTCCCCCAACGCATACCCCGAAACCTCAATCTGCTCAATCCCAAGCCTCTCAAATACCTCATCCAACAAAATGGTTCCCGCCAAAATAAACCCCGCTCGCCCCTTAAAAAAACCCGCCTGTCGCACCTTTCCCTCCAATCCCATCTTTTCTTCCTCGCACAACCGCTCGACTAAACACCTCAACTCTTCCCTACTAAACCCCCACTCCCTCTTCACAAATTCCTCAAACACCCCGACATTTCCCTCCACCTCCCTCGCATACCCTTGACACACCGCTTTCTCTATCGCCTTAATAGTACCCGACGAACCAACCACAGTGTCAATCTTAAACTCCTTAATCCTCTCAATCAAACCCGAATCCTCCACCACACTCCTCACATGCGCCCGGATATCGGTAACACTATCGAATTCCTGCGTCAGTGTCACATGGCCTAAACGCAACGATATCGAGAACAGAACACTACCCTCGAACCCTACGGTGAACTCCGTCGACCCCCCTCCGATATCGATAGCGAGAACAGTAGATCCGTAAAGAGGTAAAAACTGCAGGACACCGAGGTAAGTCAAGCGAGCCTCTTCCGCTCCGGAGAGAATCTCTACTACTGGACCTAGGGTTAGGGTTTCGTTAATCGAGCTTACGAATTCGGCATTGTTGGAGGATTCACGGACGGCTGAGGTGGCGACGATGCGGAGGTGAGAAGGGGGGAGGCGGTGAGAATCGAGGTGCGATTGGAAATCGAGAAGGGCGGAGATCGAACGGCTGAGAGAGGCGGAGGAGAGGGCGGAGGTGTCGAGGCCTAAAAGGACGGGTTGTTTGAGGCGGTGGAGAGTGAGGAAACGGCCGGAGGGTGGGTCGATGCGGACGACGGTCAGTTTGAAGGTGTTTGTGCCCATGTCCACGGAGGCGAAGAGGTTGGAGGCGCCGCCGGCGATCGGGAGATTGGTTGACATTTTGTTTTATTAAAATTGCGCCAAATTTCCTACTACTTTTTAAATTCCACTTCTTAGTTCAAATGGATAATTATTTTTTCTCTATTTTTTGTTAATAATCAACATCATAGTTTCTTCTATTCTAATTATAAAAGAATTTGTGTAATTTCAGAGTAGTTGGAAGGACAAATTCTTCTTTCTTTGCTATACGACGGTGTGGAACACGGATCCTTTGATTCCAACTGAGTATGACGTGGCGAAAGCCACAACTCAGTTCTCAGCGGAGAGATTTTTCCACCAAGATTTTGATTGGGGCGAGATGTCGAATAACGACGTCTCCATATCCCTTTATTCCAATTATGGCCTAAACAGCGTTACAGCCATGGTGCCTGGTGTTGGGGACAATCCTCTTATAAGTAAGTTTTCTTTCCTTATAATTTTTTGCTTAAGTTATCATTTTCCTTGGGTTTTTAACTTGCTTTTTGTGTTTTTCTGTTTTAGAGAAAACGATGGATAAGTTGAAGTGTGATGCTCCGCCTCTCTTTTTTTAAAAAAAAAAATTTATTTTTTCTAGAAATTACGAGACTATCCATTATTTTGGACAAATTACAAACTTGTTTCAAAAATTTTAAAAAAGAAAAAAAAGAAAAAAATGCCAAACTTTGAAAGGCCATAACTTTGCGTAGAAACGTTCGTTTTGGACGCATTCTTTTTTGATTTGGGGTATTTGGACGAGATCTATCCACCGCAAACTGTCAACGGTGGTTTGGGCCATGAAATTTTAAAAAAACGCTATTTTCCATCCTAAATTTGATTTTAAAGCGAAACGAGCATGCATTTGAGAATTTCATGCATAGTATTTCGTCCGATACTAAGTTTATTTTCTAGATTTTAGTGCCACGTATTATTCTTGTATTGAATTTTGTGATACGGTTGGCTAACATTTAAAAACACAAAACAATTTTTTTAGCTTGTATTAAATATATAGTTTGTTGGATTATTTATTATATTGTTGGATAGTTAAATGGTTTTCACTACTTTCCAAAAACTAATTTTGTTGGAGGTCACGTGTTCAAATCCTAGCAGTGTTTTGAAAACCGGACCGGACCGGCCGGTTCAACCGGTTCGGCCGGTGAACCGTGCCTTGTCCGGTCCGGAGACCACTTAAAACTCGCGGTTCCCAAAAAGTGATCCGAACCGCTATAAACCGGCTAAAATCGGGGTGAACCGGCGACTCGGACCGCTGGTTGACTCAGGGTTTTTTTTCCCTATCATTTTATCACTTTCAGATGAAGAAACTGGTGCACATCCAATTAAAAAGAAATCTGTGGATGTTTACCATTTTCAAACAGCCATACTTTGCGATTTATAAGCAAAAAGATGAAAGTGATTAACATTTAACAATGAGGAGAAGAAATGAAAAAGGAGAAGAAAGTGACAAAATGAAGATGACGTCTGGAGGAAGAATGGAAAAGTAGGTTTGAGAATTTGTTTGTTTCTTATTCTTATAATAAGTTTGGGCCTCCAAGTTTTTAATTGGGCCATGGAGTCATCAGTTTTGACTTTTGAGTGACTATTAAATTTAAGTAATTAAAATACTTAGGCCACCAATATGAATAGAAAACAAATCGTATTAACTATATTAATATATATGTGTATAGACATACATGATACATACACTCATATTTATATATATATATATATATACACAATATATAACATAAACTCAAAGATAGATTTGAATTTTTGAATGTAAAAAATAAGGCATTTTAATGTTATAATATCACAATTAGTTATAGAAATGTTTAATATTTACAGTATAGTACTTTAAATATATACATTTTACGAAATATACTATGTAGCGGTTTAACCAGTGGTTTGACCGATTGAACCGGTCGAACCTGTAATTAGCGGGCTTGCCGGTTCGATGTCCGGTCCGGTTCTAAAAATACTGAATCCTAGTATTGTGATAACCATATTCTTATTTTCTTATAATATAACAAAATATTAGTGACTTCAAATATTTCTCACAATCTTATAATTTTTTATACAATTAATTTTTAATATTATATCTTTTATTGAATGTTGACTAAAATCAACAAATCTGTCCAACCAGTGGTCCGACTGGTTCGACCTGTTGACCCACTACCCGGTAGTCTCACCGGGTCAGTCATCGGGCCGTGTTTCAAAACACCGGTCCTGGTAAGTATTCCCCTTTGTGGGCCTTAATTTTGTTCAAGTGTTGGAGGATAACACTAGCTTTTGTTTCTTGTGGAGCAAGGGCCGGTGGGATCGAATGGCATTGTGCACACCTGTAATGAGGCCGCTCGTGAGAGGGATGCTCTGAGGAAGAGGCTGGGAGAGGTCGAAGAGGAGGGTCAAGCCAACTTTCTTCGTTGCGGAGTTGTCCGCCCACGTTGAGGGTCAGACTTCTTGTCTTAAGGAGTTGGAGAAGTCGGAGCGCCTATTGAAAGAACGTTTGTCTGCTGTGGAGGGGGAAAAAGAATCTCTCCTTAAGAGGGAGGCTGAGGAGGCTCGAAAGTTGCGAGCTTCAAAGAAAGTGGTGGCATCGTTTCGAATAGAGTTAGCCTCGACCATCGCTCATATGGTTTTATTTTTCTTTATTACACTGTGTATCTCCATCCCCCATTTTTTAAAGGTTGAAATCTGTAATCTGCAACCGCCCTACTCGAATTTGCACGGATTTTAAAAATCAAATGTATTGATACGATTTTATAAACAATTGCCCACGAGCTAATGACATTTGCACCCATAGAATGCCATATTTTTGCACTTTGCAGCCATAGATTTAAGAAATATGTATTTTGCACTCATGAATTGTAAATGTTTTGCACTTTGCACTAAAAGCAAAATACTTATAAAATATTTATTTTTTCGCAAAAGAAAAACATTTAATTTTACAAAGAAAACAAAAACTTTTGCATCAAAAAAACAGGGAAAATAAATAAAAAAAACTTCCCCCATAACGATTTGAAGCAGATGATCGAACGAACCCCCTGAACTTAGATTAAATTATTAACTCCATATAATTGATTTGTTTTGCTTTTTTGTTATTTTGTTAACAAGTAAAAATAAAAAGTTGAGGTCAAGTTGAAAGGAAAAAAACTGAATTGGAGGTCATGTGCACATCAAATGCCAAAATTAATGGTAAAATGATCATTTTACTGCAAAATGACCAAGCATGACACTATAAAGTATAAAAGACCAAAAATAATCCTTTACACTATAAAACACTAATTTTAAAACGTGGTACTATAAAATAACAACTTTACGAAATACTCTTTATCTAAACAACCCCACATACATACAGCCAGGCCAATGGGAGAGTAATTTGATATAGGGTTCTGCCGTTATGGGACCAACTTGCTTATATTTGGCTACACGCTCCAAACTCTTTTCTTCTCCACTTACAAACATTGAGCTACATATTTGCCCACACATATTTGATTCTACCAATAGTGAAGGGCTTGAAAAACGTGCATATTTAGCCGGTCAAAGACCTCACTTATTAATTATAAAAAAAGTATACTCGCACTTATATGTAACTAAAAATCACGTCCCAAAAAAGGTAGGAATATGACACTTATATAAATCAAATCATGTCACAAGAATCACTTAAAATTACTTTCAAGGTAACGTTGATTACATTTTCTGTTCAAGAAGTGTGATGCATGTTTCTTTAGGCAAAATGCTTATTGACGAGCGAGGAACTAATAATTACATATACACCACTGGTTGGTCTAATTAGCGAAATTAAAATTATTATACAGTTTCAAATTTTAATTTGGATACACGTTGCTTAAGCTTGTGGTTATAGTTAGTTTTGCAACATTAATAAATTTAATAAAATAAACAATGGTGACCGCTCAAACCATCATATTTTCTCTTCTTTATTGACTTATAGGGTGATGGTAAGGTTCACTTCAGGAAAATTGTTACAAGCACCCAACCTCAGATTGCTCTCACTACCTTGAAATTAATGATTCCAAATTGTATTGCGTTCCAGAAGAAAAATTTGTTGCACCAATTTCTTTCTTTGGTCAATATAATTTCTATGATTAACTTTTGATCTTGCTCGTCTATTAATTCAAACATGGATCGCACTTTGAATAAAGTTGGGACAAGAATATTTTTTTGATAAGTAGTTACTCATAGAAGGCCTACGGGGCATGATCACAAGCAAAGAGCGAAACTAGTCTTTTAACCTCTTCATTACCTATTAATTTCCCTTGACGTGCTACTACTTTATTTTCGATTACGACGTCTATTTGGCAAAAAATCTTTGAAGAGCTTGAAGTACTCAACAATGCTTTTGGAACGGTAAAGTGGATTTGAGTAACTTCATAGTGGGGTTAATATTATGTTGGCCTTCAAGTAAATTTTTTTATTATAGTAAATCAGTTACGTGTACCATAATATATATAGTATTTAAGAGTGAAAAGAAAGTATTATTAATTATGATGAGTGATATGTCTGCAAAAGTAATAACGAGCAAAAGGGATGACTTAGTTCTCACGCCCAATTTGGTTTCAATAATCCTAGAAAAAACTTGATAGTGATCAACTATTTCTGAAAAATAATTATTTAATTTCTGAATATTTCTTTCTTATCTTGATTGATCTGTTTTCTGTGGTTTCAAATGAATGTATATATAAGCTTGTGAGACGTAAAACAATTAAATCAAGTTAGCTTAGTATTAGTTAAATCAAAATATAATTAAAGTTGTCGAGAATCTACAAATATATTTTCTAAGCAAATCTTAAAAATAAAATTTCAACCATATTAACAGAATTTGTTTGAACGCCCACATTTTTCAAACTTTAAAGTATATAATCATAATTCTAAATAAGATAAACAAATACTAAGTATATAAAACCTTTATATGGAGTGATTTTTTGTTTCTGAAAAATTAGTTTACTGCCAATGCATGAAATATACAATGAAGGTTTTTATGAAGAGTGACTATTTTTACAAATATTATTTTTCTTTTCTAGGTCTTGACTTCTTGACTACAATTTCCTTGAAACTAAACTGAGACTAAAAGATAACAAAAAAACTGAATGCCACTAACTTCAACTTAATTGAATTACTTGCGTAAATACGCTAGCTGATGTGGCACCACGTTGTTAAATAGGCAATACCCCTTAATTGTATTGAAGAACCAAATTAGAAACTCCAATATATAACACAAAATAATCAATAAATTTTAAAGAAATCTATAGGGGAAATTTCGCTTATTTCTTAGGTATCTTACACGTCTTCTTCATTGAGATACTTCTTAATTCCTCCGCGATTTAGTTTTTTTATATATGAAATATTATTCAGTTGAGCAGCCTGAGATTCATTTCTTCTTGATCCCTATATTTTTAAATTTATATACTAACATTGACGTTTGGTAACACCTAATACATCTATATTAAAACTCATTCTTAGTACTGAACCGATATTATAATTATTCACTATAAGGCAAAAGAGATTATAATACGCGACTAACCATACTATAGAACAATAATATACACCATGGCCATATCATTTTGTAATCTTATTATAACTAATAACTAATCTCTTATTAGCTACCAAAAGTTCTCGAATTCACATCAACCATTAATTCAAAGATAAAAGAAAAGTATAATTGTTTCCAGTTATCATTCTTCCTTAATTCACATTGCCCATTAGTTCAAACTTCAAACTTCAAACTTCAAAGATGAAAGCAATTTAGTTTCGACACATGTGGAAACATGCTGAGGAGTATTATTGTAGATGCAAACTAGACCAGCTTCCTCGAACATTCAATCAGACACGTAATACTTTCCTAGAACATATATCCCAAAGAATAATCCCTTAATGAATTCGAAAACTTGCCCACCATTTTACTCTTTTTGTATTATAGAAAATCTCTGTCATAACTGAAATAACAATCAAGCATCATCCGTATCACCTCCCCAATATTTGGACTAAACAACTATTAAACAATTTTAATTTTCAAAGTGCGTGACGGGGGAAATGCATAAGATTCCCATGTGCTTTCAAAAACCTGCACAAAACCCATTTGTAGTTTAAAAACTACACATAACCTCCTCGTGGTTTCAAAAATTATGAAATAATTTCTTCGTGATTTTATAAACCCTGCACAAAATTCTTTTTTGTCAACTCCGTTAAAAAGTGACGTTCACTCACTCTATAAGGGAGAGAGCTTAATTTTTTATTTTTCTTCACTTACAAAAAATTTATTATAGCCTTTATAATGTTTAGCACAACTTCCCTCCCCTTGGTTTGTAAACCTGCACGGAAGCCTCTCATAATTTCAAAAATTCTGCTCGAAATTCCTATTTTTAAATTATTTGTTATAAAATTATATATATATTTTAACTGTTTTACATGATTTAAAAAATCTAACTTTTTTATAAATTATCTTTTGCAACAACAAATATTATTTTACAAATACAAATATATTTGTAATAAATAAAATAAGAATAAATTAGTCATTTGATGAAAACTTTAATGAAGTTAGTTGAAACTTAATGGAGAAAATTTTGTGCAGGGTTTTTGAAACCCGCAAAGAAGTTTTGTGCAGTTTTTAAACTACAAGAGAATTTCATGCAAGCTTTCGAAATTCCAAGGAAGTTTTATGCAATTTGCACGTGCTTGACACATTAATGCACTATAGAAACAAATAAGATGTTGATCTTTTCAAAAGCTCATGGATGTGAGAAAACGTATTTAGATATATACTGATATGAGTATTTCTCGTACTGGGTCGACCCATAGGCTAGACCCACATTTTGCCTATATCAGGGATTTTTCCTGATATGCATATCCAAGATGGCATTCGATATGGTACAAGACAGAATCTATAAATACCCCGTCCTGCATACCAAGAACAACACAATAATTATTACCCAACATACCTGCTGAATGTCGAATATATTCGATATCATCTTCGACGTGACTCCGACATCAAGTCCGACTTCACGCTAACCATCAGCATTATATCCGACGTATCTTCGACATATCACCTGACATATCCCCGACGTCACCCCTGACGTCACCTTCGACGTCACTCTGACGTCACCTTCGATATCATCGTGGTGTCTAGTTGGACCTTCCATCCCTAACATCTGGTGTTCTGGACAAAAGTCGTCCTATAGCTAGCATTAGTGATAGAAGACATAATTTGTAATAGACTCATAGCATTGTACTTGTAATATCGCACCTCATCTTATAAATACGATCTATTGTCAAATTAGTGGGCCCGTCTGTGGGAACACTAGTTTTCGAGATCAGAGGGTCACAGGGTAATCAAACAATGAAGAGACCGCAGAAGGGGAATGAGACAAGTTTGAAGAAGAGGAGAAAAACAGTAGTAGGTCTTAAGAAGATAGAGGCCAACCCGTCCGCTGAGTTCTCCAAGAGGGAGAAAGCAATTTTACTATTCTAGAATGAACCAAAAATGGAACCCGTGGGAGATTTTATTACTATTAACATCGAATCGGAGTGGCCGGACCACACTCTGCAAATTGGAGCGACGATGTCACCTTACATATGGACCGTATTGGTGGAATGTTTAAAAAGGAACACTGACATATTCGCGTGGCTTGACTCGAACTTAAAGGGAATCGATCCCAAAATCATCGTGCATAAGTTGAATGTTGACCCTCGGGCCAAATCGGTGAGGCAAAGAAAAGAAACTTCAGTAAGGAAAAGAATGAGGTAGCCGAAAAAGAAGTGGTTGAGAAGCTTAAGGAATGCCATATCTATGAGATACGTTATTTTGAATGGCTTAGCAACATTGTATTAGTTTTGAAGAAGGGGTCTGAATGGAGAATGTGTGTGGATTACACAGATTTGAACAAGCATTGTCCGCGAGACTCTTTTCCCCTACCAAGAATAGACCTCCTTGTGGACTCAACATCGAGATGTGCTTTGTTCAATTTTGTGGACGCAAAGAGTAGATTTCATCAGATCTTTATGGCAACAAAGGATCAAGCAAAAATGACTTTTGTTACAGATACTGGCGTATACTATTATCGAGTGATGCCCTTCAGATTAAGGATTGGAGACGATACCTTCCAAAGACTAGTGTCCATGATGTTTTATGACCTGATTGGGAAATCCATGAAGGTTTACGTTGATGACATGCTGATCAAGAGTATGAAGGCTCAGGATCACATGAAGCACATAGAACAATACTTTGGGATAATGAGGAACTATGGGATGAAATTCAACCCAAAGAAATGTATGTTTGGTGCGTTGGCTGGGAAGTTCTTGGGTTATATGGTCAATGAGAGGGGAATCGAAGCTAACCCCGACAAGATCCAGGCAGTGATGAGTTTACCCTCGCCGCGATCAGTGTGTGATGTACATTGTTTAGTTGGACGCATAACAGCATTAGGACGGTTCATTGCAACCTCAACAGAGAAGAGCCTTCCTTTCTTCAAGGTTTTGAAAAAGGCGACGAATTTCCAATGGACAGACGATTGTGAGGTGGATTTCCAACTGCTGAAGAGGTACCTAATGACCCCATCATTTTTGGCAAAGCGCTCTATTTATACCTAACGGTCTTGACCAACGCTATCAGCACAGTTTTGGTCAAAGATGTAGGCGACAAGCAACTACCTATCCACTACATTAACCGTGTACTCCAAGGCGCAGAAAAGAACTATCTGCAAATTGAGTTGTTTATCTTGGCGATAGTAATGATGGCACGGAAGTTGAAGCCATATTTTCAGTCGCACCCCATATCGGTTATCACAGATAACCACTCCGACAGATAATAGCAAGCCTAGAAACCTCCGGGAGATTAGTTAAATGGGCAATAGAGCTAAGCAAATTCAGGATAGAATATCGCCCCTGGACCGCCATCAAAGCACAGGTCTTGGCAGATGTTATAGCAAAAACGTTAGGAAATAACATGGACTACTCTTGCAGCTTCAACTTACTATAACACAGGACCCGTGACCTAGTACCCGACATCCGACATGGCTGTTGCATGTGGACAGATCATCGACCGCCAACAGCGGGGGCGCGGGAATCCACATGGTTTCACTAGACCGCAGAAAGTTTGATTTTGCTATAAGCTTGAACTTCCCTATCACGAATAATGAAGCGGAGCATGAGGCAATTCTCACGGGGATAAGAATGGCAAAGACTCTAAGTTCAAACCACTTAGAGGTGTATACGGATTCCCAACTGGTGGCAAACGATTCTTCGAAGTAAAATAGGAGACGATGGTCTTATATTAAGCAAAGCTGAAGGCACTAGCTTCCGAATTCACCACATTCAACCCGACTCAGATTCTGAGATCTGAGAACGCTAAGGCAGATGCATTGTCAAAATTTGCGAGCTCTTCAGACAATTTTGTTGAGAAACGCGTTACCTTATTGGCCAATTCGAGGCCAACAATAGGTTTTATTAAGATTATCATGGTTTGTGCTGATGTAGAATTCATTTTTCCTATTGTAGACACTCTTTGCTAGAAGGATGAGATCTTTCAGTATCTCCATAATGGGACACTCCTAGACGATGTAAACGCACGACGATGCCTCAAATACAATGCATACATGTTCACTATTTATCAGGGAGAGCTTTATAAGTGATCCTTTGAGGGTCCCTTGCTGAGATGTATATCCCCAGTGGACATGCAGTACATCATGAGAGAGATACACGCTGGGAGCTGTGGGAACCATTCCGGGGGAAGAGCCCTCATATAAAAGATTCCGAGGCATGGGTATTTTTGGCCGACGTTGAGAAAGGACGCGACACAATTATGTCGTACATGTGAGAACTGTCAATACCATGCAAGATTAATCCACTTACCAGCTATTTTGATGCAGCCTCTCGAGATTACTTGCTCTTTTGGTTAGTGGAGAATTGATATAGTGGGACCACTCCTCGTCCCTAAGAGACATAAAAAGTTTCTCTTAGTTGCTGTTGAATATTTCACCAAATGGGTGGAGGCGGAGGCTCTGGCCTACATAACTGAGAACAATATGATAGACTTCGTATGGAAGAATATTATCTGTCATTTCGGTCTGCCAAAAGTCCTTATCTCCGATAATGGGACCCAATTTCATGGCAAAGAAATGATTTCATGGTGCAAAGAATTAAAGATTGCACAACACTTTGCAGCCGTAGCTCACCCGCAGGCTAACGGCCAGGTTGAATCCACCAACAAGACTCTAAAAGAGTATCTGGAGCGTCATCTTCATGCCACAAGAGCAAGCTGGACACAAGAGCTCCCATGCATCTTATGGGCTTATTGTACTACTCCGTAGACTTCTACAAGGGAGGCACCATACACTTTAGTGTATGGCTCCGAGGCTGTGGTACCAGTGGAGATAGGTATACCTACCTATTGTGTTACTGAGTATAATCCTGAACACTTAGCGCGTCTGCGTTAGATGGACATTGACATGATCGGTTCTATAAGAGAACGTGCCTATTAACGCACAATAGCTTTCAAAACAGCTATGGCCCAAACTTTTGATAAACGGGTCCATCTCCGCAACTTTCAGGTGGGGGACCTTGTCTTAAAGAGTGTGAGAGCTAGTAAGCACGTGGAAAAACTACAAGCCAATTGGGAATGTCCTTATAGGGTTACTCGAGCAAGCTCTAACGGATATTATTATCTAAAAGACATGCATGGGGGTCCACTACCCCGTCCATGGAATGTGCAACACTTGTGCTGCTTTTATTGTTGATATTATCATATATTGTACTAGAACTACGCAAAGCTTGATTCCCAATATGTGATCCGTAGGCAGCCACTTTCCCGGCCCAACACCGATATTATAAAAATATTATCTTTACAATGCAGGAGCACGACAGGACGCACTACATGCCTAATGCAACAAACTTCGCAAACGGAGTGGAGTATATGCTGATAAGACAATATAGAGGTATCGCCCTCAGAGGTATCTCCCTCATATCACATGAAAAAGCAACTGTCCATATGCCTCCACGGCAAATATGCTGATAAAACAGCAGAGAGTTATCGCCCTCAGGACATATTGCTTGAAAAGGACTGTCCATATGCTTCCACGACAAATATGCTGATAACACAGCAGAGAGGTATCGCCCTCAGGACACATCGCTTGAAAAGGCAACTGTCCATATGCCTCAACGACAAAAATTATTATAAACAACCCATAGGTTTTGCTCTCAAAGGTACCGCCCTTAGGGGATACCATTTGAAAAACGCGATTGTCCACATGCCTTCACGGCGACGACATTAGTAAAACATCAAAGGTAAATGCGAATAAAAGGAGTCGTATACAAAAGCAACGGTGAAAAATCCCGGCAATGCCAATGTATTCAAAAATTATGGACACATATGCGTAAACACCCCACTGAGGACATTACAAATAGATCGCAAACTTACTCTTACTCTTACCATAACTAAGAAGGAAAAGTACAGTCTAAAACTTCAAAAGAAATCGTCTTCATAATCATTGAAGAGATCACTACGAATCTCATCCCGGCTAATGAAAAGATGCGACGACAAATCGAGCTCAGCGGTCCGAACAGGGAACTCCCATGGTTCCTCATCTATGTCCACGACAAGCTCATCCATTCCCCGTGGGGACAATGCATCTGAATACATTTACCATTTAGGACTATCACTTTCTGGATCCTTCTTGGAGAACACGTATCTCAAAGCACGAGGCACGCTATAACGCAATCGGGGGTATGCGCCAGGTGCAACCCCACATGATCGACAAATGGGACGCAACATTGGACTCGCCACCATCTTCAGGCCCATCTACTTCCATTAAATTATTATCACCAGCATATGCATCATCAAAAAAGCCCTAGGCTTCCTCCACTGGGGCGTCCCTCTCCACTGGACCAGAGAGAACCACCCCTATATCTTCATCCATATCAGGAGTAGGCGTACTAGCGATAGCCCGCCGACAATGATCGGATTCACGAGTTTCGGTTAGCTTCGTATTATGAGTCTCAAGCAACATTACGGAGTCCCTATACGAGTTCTGCTCTCGTTTTAGAAGCGTATTTTATCGACGCAACTGATCGACTCAGCTTTAGCTTCGTTGAGCTCTTTTGCTAATTTTTCGTTTTCAACTTGAGCCCTCCAAGCTTTATCATGAGCTTTCCTTGCGCGAGTCTCGACTGCATGCGTTCGCGCATTGGCTTTATCACGAGAGGCATTACTCTGAGCAATCAACATTCACATTTCCTTGGCTCTCGCGCCATGTTCAGACTGGACCTCGGTCAACAACATGTAGTCATTGCAAAGAGAATGGAAAATATGGCCAAACTACCACAGTTACGGCACATCAGACTTATTACACATACAACACATGTAGTACATGAAAGAAAATGCTTAAACAAACAACCTTACCACACAGAAGAGCATTATGCACATCTGCTGAACTACAACAACTCCCAGGTCCCGGATCATGGCAGCAAGATCAATATTTGGATAAATGCAACTCATACTTTGAACAACGTCTTGTTCATGCACGACTTGGCCACCCATCCTCATGACGAGCCGATCAGAAGCAGGGTCATGAAGGAAATCATATTTCCTCTAGTATCTCGACTGTAGGAGTGTCATCACGCCCTTGCGATGACCTACCTCGATGTTTCTGAGACGCACGCGGTGCCCCAACAGTTACAACGGTGGAGGTGGTCGTCTTATCTCGGGCGGGCCCTCGAGCCCCGACACTGGCTGCCCTATCAGGCGAAGGGACAAATTCCCCTGGTTCGAGCCCTCTAGTATCTTCAGCACCAATAGGGGTTGACACACCAAGCGACTCCTTTAGAGACGACTCCCCATCATTTACAGTATCACCTTTGGAACTCTCACCAGCCTCCTTCCGAATGGTGCCAATAGTTAGGAGGAGCGCCGGGCGGTGGCGACGCTACAACAACATTAAAGGGGTTGGCGGCAAGTCAACTTTGCGATTCAAGCTCTACTTCCACAGCCCGCAACCTATCCCTTTCTAACGCCGGACTTTCTTCAACGTTTGAGAAAGTCCCGACAACAATACCACCACCTTCTTGGCTTGGTTGAAGAACCAAGAAACGTCCAGAAAAATGAGAGTTCCACTCATAGAGACGAACATGCGGGAGCCTGACTTCCGCAGCTATACCAGGGTCCCGCATGAGGCCGTCATCCAACGCCGCCTCTGATACGTTCACCCTACCAGGTGGGTTAACCCCAGGTAGATTCGATTCAAAATTTCCCCCCTCACGAGCTGTCGGCACATACGGTCGCGGGGGAATGACATGTTTCGTGTGGGGGGATTCTTAACTCGGACCACCTTTCACCTGAGACAGGAATGAGCATCAAAATACTATAAAAATACATAGTAGGAAGAATAGCATATGGAAGGTTCTATCGAAAAACAAATCGATAACTTGTCGAGAAGACATTAAAGACGTATCAAATGATTTATCGGAAGCATATCGACAGGACATCGAAAATGATATCGAGGGCATAACATAATTCATATCGAAAACGAGCCCCGACATACATACCGAATTCTCAATATCAACTTCGATATACAGCTCGCAAATGACATAATCTGGAATAAAAAATTCGAATAAGGACAAAGACAGGGGGGACCAGGTTTTATAATAAAAATAACCGAGCCCCACAGAGCAATTAATGCTATGGATGTCGGGAGTATGTCGAAGTTAATATTCGACATGGACCCGATATGCAAAAATTTCCGACTTATGACTCTATGAATTGCTTAGAAAAATGGCAGAGTATCGCAACACCTATTTTTACTAACCAATTTCTTGATCGAATAAGTCGAAAACTTGGGTGGAGTTGTGGGTACCCCCAAGAAAGAGAAAAACCTACGAAAAGAGTTCATAAGTTATTATGCAAAATAATAACTTCTAAACTAGGAGACTACATGATATGGTATTTCCCGTACTGGGCCAGCCCATAGGCTAGACCCACATTTTGCCTATATCGGGGATGTTCCCCGATATGCATATCGAAGATGGCATTCGATATGGCACAATGCAGAATCTATGAATACCTCGTCTCGCATACCGAGAATAACACAATAACTACTACCTACCCTACCTGCTAATATCAAATATATTCGATATCATCTTCGACGTGACTCCGTGTCACGGGGCATCTTTATATTATCCGAATAAAAGGGTCCCGTGCGGCTAATAGCCCACTACGAGCTACTACGCCTTCGTTGTTCGTCGCACTGGCGCCTCGGCGGCGTTTTAGAGGAACAACCTAACTTTAGCCAACAACACAATTAACCAACAATAACATTCACCAACAACACAATCAACCGAGAGCGTAGCAATCATTCACCATTTCCACATGAATAGGAATTGCTACTAGATGTCAATATCAAGAATTACTAATGAATTACAATAACAATACAAATGCTTTGCTTTTCAACTTTCTTTTCTTCTCTTGACATAAGTACTTATATGAATTCAGAAATCATGCCAACAACAGGCAACATAAGGATACTAACTACTTGGGTGGGGTCCAACGCCCCACCCCAAATAACTCACAAATAACTTGAACAAATTACAAGTACAAAATAGTCCTACACAACAATTCTTTCAATCTTCAATCTTGGCCACGTTCGTATAGGACTCTTGAGACACCTCGCCGGGTTGGCCCGACGAGGCCTTCCACGACGTCGGGGAGCGTCTTAGGCGCCTCCCCCCATAACATCCCCCCCCACTTGAGTTAGTGACGTCCTCGGCGCTCTGCTTTGTCCCGGAATGAGATGTTTGAATGCCATAAGGGTTCTGGCTCTTTCCCAAGTGTTTTCTTCACTGCTGCAACCGGTCCATTTCACCAAGTATTCGTCCACGTTGCCCTTCTTTGTCTTCAAGACTCGGTGATCCAAAATGGCTTCCGGCACTTTCTTCGCAACATTTTTCAGCTTCATTTCCGGCCGCTGCGGCTGATTGCGGGAATCATCCTCCTGATCTGCAAAATAAAGCTTTAGCAACCCAACATGTAAAACATTATATGCCTTGCACCAAGAAGGAAGTGCAACACGATATGCCACTTTTCCAATTCGTTTGATGATAGAAATTGGCCCGATATACTTCTGCATGAGTCTAGAATCTTTCCCTCTAGACGCCTTGGATGCGCGAGGGTCGGGAACCTTCGCCATCACTAGATCTCCCACTTTGAACTCGGCAAAACGACGGTTTTGATCCGCATGTTTTTTCATACTTCGCTGTGCCTTCTCCAAATACCCCCTTGCTATATCCACGTTCATCTCCCATTCCTTCAAGAACTCCTTCGCCAAAGAAGACCTCGCAAATAGGTCAGAATCCACCGTATGTGGAAGCAGGGGTTGCTGCCCATTGACAATCTCAAAAGCACTCTTGTTGGTAGAAGAGCTCTTTTGGGAATTGAAGCACAGCTGAGCAGCATCCAATAGTTTCACCCATGCCGTCTGCGATCCATGAACAAAATGTCGGAGATATTCCTCCAACATAGAGTTAAAGCGTTCCGTTTGTCCATCAGACTGTGGATGAAAAGCGGAGCTCATATTCAGTTTCGACCCGAGTAGCCGAAATAGCTCCGTCCAAAACACGCCAGTAAACCTAGAATCCCGATCACTGACGATATCCTTCGGCAAGCCCCAATACTTGACAATGTGTTTGAAGAAGAGATGTGCCGTCTCCTCTGCTGATACATACTTGGGTGCCGGAATAAAAGTAGCATACTTGGAAAACCGATCGATTACAACGAAAATAGTCCCTAAGTCTCCCACCTTAGGCAATCCAGAGATAAAATCCATCGATACGCTTTCCCATGGTCTTGTAGGAACAATGAGAGGTTCCAACAATCCCGCCTTCTTCTTGCGGTACGGCTTATCTTGTTGGCACACAAGACAAGTGCGAACATAAGTGTCTACGTCGTCCTCCATGTTGGGCTAATAATAAGCTCGTTGAATAAGAGCCAATGTACGTTGTTCCCCCGGGTGTCCGGCCCACATGGTATCATGGCATTCTGCCATCAAAAACTTCCGCAAGTTCCCGCTTTTAGGCACATAAAGTCGGTTACCCTTAGTTTTCAGAAGCCCGTCCTCTACCCAAAACTGTCGAGCTTTTCCTACTTCGACCAGTTTCATAATCACTTTCGCCCATTGGTCGCTCGCTAGCGCATCCCGAATTTGCGTTTTCACATCGGTGGCGACGGAACTTGTCGTTAACGCTGCCAACCTACCCGTCTTCCCATAGTCGGCTCTCCGACTGAGGGCATCAGCAACCTGGTTACTTGAACCAGCGCGGTATTCCAATGTAAAGTTGAATTCTGCTAACAACTCCTGCGAGCGGGTCTGTTTCCCCGTCAGATTAGCTTGAGTCATGAAATAACTCACCGCGGTGTTGTCCGTCTTCACGATAAACGGATAGCCAAGTAGATAATGTCGCCAAGCCGGAGGCAATGGACTACGGCTAACAACTCTTTCTCATGCACCGTATACCTTGTCTCCCTATCCTTCAGTTTTCGACTCTCAAAAGCGACTGGGTGCCCATCTTGCACCAGAACTCCCCCCAAAGCGAAGTCAGATGCGTCGGTCTGCACTTCGAATGGTCTCGACATATCTGGGAGGGCAAGAATGGGATCCGTTGTCACTGCCTTCTTCAGTTTTTCAAAAGCAGTCTGACACTCCGCAGACCACCCCCACTTTTCCTCTTTCTTCAAAAGATCTGTAAGAGGTTTCGCAATTGCCGAATACCCTTCCACAAATCTTCTATAGTAATTGGCTAGCCCCAGAAACGAACGAAGACCAGGAACGTCTCGTGGGGGTTGCCACTCCTCGATGGCCCGTATTTTCTTTGGGTCCATCCGAATTCTTCCATGTCCGACGATATGTCCCAGAAAACTGATAGTCGACTGCGCAAACGAGCATTTCGATAGCTTGGCGTAAAGCTCGTTCTCACGCAGGCGAAGGAACACCTTCCGCAAGTGATCGATGTGTTGGCCCAAGGATTCACTGTAGACCGCTATATCGTCTAAGTATACCACGAAAAACTCATCAATGTATCCCTGTAGCACTTGGTTCATCATCGTACAGAAGGTAGCTGGGGCATTCGTCAACCCAAACGGCATCACTAAGAATTCAAAGGCCCCATACCTCGTTACGACAGTAGTCTTCGCCTCGTCCCCTTCTTTGATCCGTACTTGCCAATACCCGGATCTCAGATCAATCTTCGTAAAATACTTGGCGAGGCTCAGTCTGTCAAAACAGTCCCCAATGAGCAGGATAGGGTATCTATTCTTCACCGTGAGTTTATTTAGCGCCCGATAATCGCAACACATGCGTAGAGATCCATCTGTTTTCTTCTGGAAAAGAACCGGCGCCCCATATGGCGACCTTGCCGGTTGGATGAGACCTCCATCCAATAGCTCCTTGAGCTGTTTCCTCAATTCTTCAAGTTCTGGTTGTGCCAGTCGGTACGGTGCCCTAGCGGGCGGTTTCGTGCCCGTCACCAACTCAATTTCGTGATCAACCGACCGTCTAGGCGGCAACTTCTTTGGCAACTCTTCCGGCATAATGTCTTCGAATTCATGAATAACTCGCTTCACCGGTTCCGGGATTGGACCGGTAGACCCTTAGACCTCTTCCAGATTAAGGGCGCACAAGAATGACGGCTCCTGACGCTTGCACCCCTTTTCAAACTGGATAGCCGACAAATTCTCCCTCCCTGTCCAATCTACGATGGTAGGGATGAAGCATGGGTTCTTCCCCATCATTAACAATACATCGGCAAACGATATTATCACCGTCCTTGTATCCCTCAAAAACTCAAGCCCTAAGATAAGCTTGAAATCATCCATTGCGACGACCGCCAGATCGGTTCGCCCTTCGTACGGCCCCATCTTAAGCAGTACGGATTTTGCAATCCCTGCAATCGATTGGGCGGGAGAGTTAATCGCCTTGACCCTTCCGACTCCCTTCTCGGTCACTAGACTCAACCACGCCACCTCAGAACTAGCTAAGTAATTATGAGTAGCTCCTGTGTCGATCATGGCTCGAAGCGGCTTACCATTGATCTTCACGTCTACGTACATAAGTCCCTTCCGTTTTCGAGGCGGGATATACACGTCCTTCTTAGCATTTTCTGCTATGTGGTGCGAGAGGGTGTTGCACCAGTGTGAAAATGCCCCAAGATTTTCCTCTCCCTCCGGGGCCATAGCATCCCCCTCCTGATCCTCAAAGACCGGATTATCCACCCCTCCTCCAGACGGGGCGTCCGACAAACTTCTAACCAACGCGTTGAGAGATTGCTTCTTCGGGCAATCCCTTACGTAATGCGCACCTTGACACCAGAAGCAAACAGGCTGACGCTGTTGCGTGAAGGTACGCCCATCGATGGGGGACTTGCCTCTGTTGTTACTAGTCTGACTAGCGGTCGGGCGCATTCCCGCGCCTCTTCCATAGCTTGGCACCCTTCGTCCCCCTCCACTATTGGGGTTATTTAAACTTGGAACCGGGCGATTGTCCCTCCTCGGCTCTCTCTCCATACCTTGGAAATCTGTTAGGCACTCGGCCGCGCTCATAGCCGAACGCAAGTCACCCACTCGCTGACGCTGAAGTTCGAGTCTCGCCCACTGCTTTAGACCTTCCACGAAGGTGAATAATTTGTCACTCTCCGACATGTCCCGTATCACCAATATCAGTGCCGAGAAAGCCTTTACGTACTCCCGCACCGAACCGGTGTGCTTTAGGTCCTTCAATGCTCGACGGGCATTATAGTCCACATTTTCCGGAAAGTACTGTTGTTTGAAAAGTTCCTTCCATCTATCCCACGTATCCACTTGGATTCGACCGGCTTGTATGTCTTCCCACATTCTACGCCACCAAAGTTTGGCATCTTCGACCAAGTAGCCGACCACAATCGTCACCTTCAGTCTATCGTCTTCGACTCGACAGTGGTCGAAGTAATGTTCCAGATCGAAAAGAAAATTGTCGACCATCTTGGCATCCCTGGCGCCTTCGAATGGTCGAGGTTCGGGGATTCGGACTCTCAATCCCGAATCCTGGGCTCCAAACGGCCCATTATTCACAACACGTTGAAGCATCGTCAACGATTGGTTTGCAGCGTCTAGTTTCGCCTCAAGGGCGACGATCCTGGCCCCTTGGGCGTCCAAGGCAGCCATAAGCTCCTTGGATATATCCCTGTTTTGATCGAGCTGAGAACTCAGATGTTGATCCTCATTCTTCAAAATTTCCACTTCTACCTCCAAGGCTTCCATCCTTGGTTCTGCTTGCGCCTTCCACTCCCGAAGGTTCGCAAGTTGAGTCTTAGCGTCTTGCCTCGCACTTTCGGCGGGCGTTGGTATGGTGTACGACGTATCACCCGACATCACCTCAACTCGATGGACCAGGAGCCGAGGCCCTGATACCACCTGTCACGGGGCGTCTTTAGATTATCCGAATAAAAGGGTCCCGTGCGGCTAATAGCCCACTACGAGCTACTACGCCTTCGTTGTTCGTCGCACTGACGCCTCGACGGCGTTGTAGAGGAACAACCTAACTTTAGCCAACAACACAATTAACCAACAATAACATTCACCAACAACACAATCAACCGAGAGCGTAACAATCATTCACCATTTCCACATGAATAGGAATTGCTACTAGATGTCAATATCAAGAATTACTAATGAATTACAATAACAATACAAATGCTTTGCTTTTCAACTTTCTTTTCTTCTCTTGACATAAGTACTTATATGAATTCAGAAATCATGCCAACAACAGGCTACATAAGGATACTAACTGCTTGGGTGGGGCCCAACGCCCCACCCCAAATAACTCACAAATAACTTGAACAAATTACAAGTACAAAATAGTCCTACACAACTATTCTTTCAATCTTCAATCTTGGCCACGTTCGTATAGGACTCTTGAGACACCTCGCCGGGTTGGCCCGACGAGGCCTTCCACGACGTCGGGGAGCGGCTTAGGCGCATCCCCCCATAACACTCCGGCATCAAGTCAGACATCAATCCCGAGCTAACCATCATCATTATATCCGGCGTATCTTCGACATATCACCCGACGTATCCCCGACGTCACCTTCGATGTCACCTCAGACGTTACTCTCGACATCACCTTCGATATCATTTGTGGTGTCTAGTTGGACCTTCCATTCCTAGCATCTGGTGTTCTAGACAAAAGTCATCCTATAACTAGCATTAGTGATAGGAGACATAGTTTGTAATAGAATCGTAGTATTGTACTTGTAACAACGCACCTCATCTTATAAATACGATATTTTGTCAAATCATACACACTACAGTAGAGCTATGTAGTACGTATAATACTAGTCACGATCCTCATGGCCCCTTTTCTTGGTAATGACTTGGAGACATTGAAAGCGATTAATCCTGTGAATGGAAATCTAAGATATTGGTTGCGCAACAGCTGAATAAAGAAACAAATCCCAAATACTTTGTCATGTCAGTATACATGGCCACGATCAGTAAAAATTTAAAGTTTCTTCATTTTTTACTCTTGATATTACTTTATTCTTACCGAACCGTTGCATATTATTTAATGCATTTCCCAAACGACTTTCAGGTGAAATCGCACGGGTACGTGCTTAACTGCAACTAGCCCCTCTGTTGTATATAATAATATAATTAACTTCTGTTGATTACTCTCATCAGCTTTAATGTTAAGTATTTGATTAACATATAATAATTGTTTACTTTTAATGCCTTGATCAATCAGTTCCAGACTAGTATTTTAGCGAACTCGGAAAGGCTAAACACGTTAATAAGCTTAGAGGGAATTTTTATAAAATTCAGTGGCAAATGATCTTCTAACCGCGAGTTGTTTGTTCGATAAGTACACTTATGATATGACCACATAAAATATGTGGCTAGCAACTTTGTTTTTTCAGACATTGTAGATTTGTAGTTATACTTTGTTGTAAATTATTGATTTTTTTAATTACTTGAAATTTATTCAAATAGGTTTCATTCGATAAAATTAAATCCCTTTTAGCTTAATAAGTCTTTTATTTCGTGTAAATGAATCTAGTATATTCAATTACTTAAAACTAATTTGAGGCGAATGACAAATTAAATATTAAAGTTATTAGTTGAAATAAGTTGTGTTGAAGAATGAAAAGTAAATGGGCGAGAAAGTGAAAAGTCACAATCCCACATGAAAAGTTGGAGCTAAAGTATACATCTTATTTGTTGTTTGTTTTGTTAAATCTTTTGAGCCCATTGGAGTACCACGTGTCTTTGAAGGGTGGAAGACCTAGATGCTAAAGGTCATGTTTCATCGTTCACACGTGCAATCGTCTATTCAGCCCGACCTCGGTTGTGGGTCGCGACTGTGGGCTTCGGCTTTGGCTTTGAAATATATATTTTTTTGGATAAGATTTAATTAAGGTATTTATTTAAATGTTCAAAATTAATCTGTAACAAAATATTAATAATTAATAACTTGATTAGTTGTCAGTATTTGACGAATCCGTGTGTGTAAAACGAGAGAAATTGCAGTCAGTGAACATTCACCACACATCTTGTCACCAACAAATGGTCACGTCAGCACTGAAATAGTGTCAAAATTGGCGGGAAGACTGTGACATGGTGGAATCAGACGTATTCCACCAACCCGAAACCTACTTTTCTAAATCTATAAAGAAACCCCATACTTTCTTCATTTCTCGCTCATTCAGAATATCTCTTCTTATCTTTCTATTTTGTTCCGGTAGTTCAAAATATTCTTTTGATTCACCGTTCTTAATATATTTGGTGCTACTATATTAATAGTTAGTCGATGCATCTTAGAAAATGATTGTCATCAAAACAATAAGCACCGAATATAGCAAATATCGTTTTAAAGAGAAAGGATTCCGCTCTTGCCTTGGCTTTTAATTTCTATTTAGTTTTCTAATATTTCACCCATTACTATCGATAATACTTAGTCGTATATTTATAGTATAAATAATACATAATACAACAAATATATACTCACCTAATTTGTAAGTGATAACATGAAATTATCCAGGTTGGGTAATTCCTTAATTATCAAAATTCCTGTGTTTCTTAGAGAGAAATTGTATGATATAAAGGCTTATACGAAGGGGATTTTCGGGTTTCGAAGTTTCTTTATGTGTAAAATGATGCAATTACAGAATAATAAAAGAGAGATATTGCTTATAGTAAATATAGAGTACAAGTGAGTTATCTGAATCCGAGTTGGTTACAATGAGGGAATTTTTGTTTTATTTATTGGATCACTGGGAGTCTTGCGAGCTGCAACTTTTCCTTCATTAATGTGGAGGATGGACACTTATTAAAGTAGCTTCATGGGGAAGGTGATTTGCTGATATTGCTTAAATGTAGGGCGTCCGTGATTTAAAGAGGCTTTGAGCTAATTATGTTTGACGTTCCTTTATGGCATGTGTGACTCCTCCACGTGGTTCATTTAAGAATCTGACTATGTATAGAGGATCCTTCGTATGGAAAGAATGATCCTTAGATCTCCACCTTAGTCCTTCGATAGATAGTGTGCCGCCAGGTACCTTTCACGAGGGCCTTTGAATGAGGCCATTTTCTCTGGGTATTCTGGTCATTTCCTTATCCGGTGTACTTATGCATTATCAGATGTCCCCAAAGTTTCTTGGTTCACGATAGTTGAGACAGGGGACTTGCCAGTAGTGTCTCTCTTGCGTTTGTTTTTTCTTCGAAGGGTAGTTCCAGGGTAGAGAGATGGACTTGTTCCCAGAGTGTGTCGCATCCTTCTTAGTGGTCAAAGTCTCTCATGAATTTTGTATCGAAGGATCCGTGCTTCTGTGGGATTGTTTTGTGGTCATCTTTCCTTTGCACTGCAAAGTTAGGGTGATTAGTTTTGAAGGAACGTTTAACAAGCATTATAAGGTGTTGTGTGGTGTTTCTCACTGGTCTTATCGCTGCCGGGCAATCCTAGTGCCTTCATTTTGAGAGTTCCATTGGGGCATCTAGGTGCAATAGCAGCAATGTCCTCGTCTTGAGCTAATTTTGTTGGTTGTCTGACCATAGCTTGTTTAGACGTAAAACGTCATGAAGTTGAACGCGTTCTAGTGAAGCATATATTTGTTTTCCTTCCATATCTTGGAGGATGTATATGGCCGGTTGATGATTGGTGCTATCTCGTATGGCCCCTACCAAGGGGGATCCTGCTTTCCGATGGATTTTGGGGTTTCTATTATCCGTAACACGAGGTCCCCTACTTGGTACAACCACGTTCATACCCTTGGATTATATCATTATACCATTCTTGTTTTATAATTTTCTGACCGTCTTGAAGCTCGTGCCTTTCGTTTGGATAGTAGGTCAAATTGGAGGGCTAGGTTGGATCCATTGTCAACTTCATTATACTTTTGTGTCCTCCAACTTCCCTGAACAATCTCGACTGGGATCACTGCTTCGTGCATGTACGTGAGGTTGAAAAACATTTATTCGATGGTTGCCTGTGCAATAGTATCATAGGCCAGGAGGACTCTTGGAAGTTCTTCAACCTATTTGTTCTTTTATCGTTTCAGTCGGGCGCATAGTGACTTAAAGAGGGATCTTTTGGTGACTTTCACCTGCCCGTTGGCTTGAGGGTATCCTATTGACGTGACACAAACCGATGTCGTAGGTTCCATTTGTCGCACCGCTCATTGAGTTGATCAGATCGGAATTGTAACCCTTTATCACTGATCGGCAATCGCGGGATGCAAAATCAACATATAATGTTTTTCCATAAAAGTCAATTACAGTTGACGTGGTGATTTTTACAAAGGCTTCCACTTCTACCCACTTGGTGAAGTAATCTACTACGAGGAGAAGGTACTGCCACTGGTGCTTGTCTTTTGCTAATGGCCCTGATAAGCGTCTAATTATCATGATTTAAGTATCTCTTTACTCATGGTGTTGAATAATTATGATGGCGTATTTACTTGTTTCAGTATCATTTTATGTTTTCTTAGGTATTTAGAGAGCCAAGACAAAATGAGTCTACATAAAGCCAAAAATGGATGGTTTGGGTGACAATAAGTCAAGACACTATTTTGGGATATTCAGGCGATACGAGAGCGCTACGAAGTTACAGAAAGGCGAAATACTGAACATAGAGTGATTGAAGAGAAGACACAAGGAGACCGCAAGGATGAAATCATAACATCATGCGACCAACATCGTATCGCGTGGGTGGCGCGCGATCAGATGGCGCATCCATCGAGGGTCGCGATCAGAAGGAATTTGGGCCGAAAGTCATAAAACCCTAAAACATAGAGCAAAGAAAAACTAGAATTAGGAGGCCACGATTAACAGTTATGGTACAACTTTCAAAATAGTTTTCATAGCTTTTATAACCATTTTTCGACAGTGAAACCCGAGAGTTTGTCACCAGAGAGAAAACACCATTAAAGTCTTGTTCTAGTTTAGTTGAGTCATTGTTTGAGAGAAAATAATTTGTGAAGAAGAAGATAGAAAATGAGAGTAAGAAGAGGGTCAAGCACCAAAGTTCTACCGGATCCTCGAAGCTTTTCTTTATCTCTTTACTTTATCTATGATACTTACTTCTTTGTTGATTGTTGAACTCATGACTATGAGGAGCTAACCTACTCGTTGTTTAGAGCAGTGGAGTAACTATGATTTATGAATATATTTATTTGCTTTATGTGATGTATGTTTAATGGTCTTGATTGTCTAGATTGAATAGTTACTTATGATGTGTGACTGACCTTACTCTCACTGGGATAACACGGAAGCACCCGTGCAGGGTCGCCGAGAGTGTAGAATGCTAAGGATAGTTATATATATATGTGTATATATATATATATCTTTGGATTTGCGAAAGAACTGATGCATAACCTTGAGATCACAATAGATCAATCTTGACTAAGTACATTTTGTTAACACGATTTGGATGCGTTAATTGGATTTCAGATTTGATATCTATTCTAAAACAACTGACAACTGGGCTGCTTAGTTAACACGGTAGGTTATTAGAGACTTTAGGTGTATGGTTGGGATAACTCATGCCATATGTCACGGATCCATTATACATGCAAACATCAAATAACTATCAAGTACTGTAAGTAGATATATGTCGTTTGTCTACGAACTATTATGGTTAAATCATTGTGAAATCCGCCCTCTAAACAATCTTCCAATTATTGTTTACAACCACAATCAATCAATCATTAAATTATATTCTTTAGTTTAGTTTAGTTTAGTTAAAGTAGTTAATAAATCTTTTTTCTGCATTCTTAATTTAATCGTTTACTTATTTTCATTAGTTTAATTGCTTTAATTGTTTTCTTGCATTCAAAACCGAAAATCCAAAAAGATATTTAATTATTGTTCTAGCATTCTTAGATTAATTCTTATTGCATTCTAGTTTAAGCATTCTTAGCATAAAAAGCATTTAAAGCATCTTTAGTTTAGAAAGCATTCATATCAATTCATAAGCATTCATTACATCCTGTAAACACAAGAAAAAAGATAGTGACAATAGTTAGTGTTTTGCATTTCAGTGATTCATACATGCATCCATCACTCCATTGGGATACGATACTTGGTTCGTAATATACTTACCATTTTATTGTTACTTGATTCATGCACTTGCGACAAAGTGGGATTTGGGGGTAAAATTCATGTGTTGACTTATATTGTATTTTATTACATCCTACACGCCCATTAGCCCCTCAATGTCGATTCCCATTTGTCAATGAGATAGGGTGTGGCGTTGGATTCCCATGGCCTAGTTTGCATGCTCTAGCGTATTTCTCTGCATCACATGTCATTGTGGCCTAGTAAAAACCTTGTCAGAGTATTTTGACGACCAAGTTGCTGTTCTCAAAGTGGTTTACACAACTTTCTTCGTGAATTTCTTGCATGACTTCGAGGGCTTCTTTTTCTCTGAGGCACGAAGGTAAGGTTGGGAAAACCCCTTCTTGTACAGTACCCCGTCTTTTCAGTGAATTGGGCCAACTTTTTCTTGAGGGTATCTTTAGCTTCTCCGTTGAAAATGGTGCTCGGATCCAACAAGTATCCCCGAGTTTCTTCCATCCATCCTTGTGGGCTCGTGCTCGCGATTGATATGGTTTCCATCCCCGTTACCAGCTCCTCCCCTTTGAGTATTTCTGACTGGAAGAGAGTGAGGAAAGTTATACTTCAAGATTTTATGGGTGTTATGGTGCTATCCATATGGGCCAGGACATTGGCCTCTACGTTGGACGTCCGATGGATCTGAATTAATTTAAAAAAATAGAAAAACCTACTTCTGCTCAAACTAGGACGACACTAACTGACTCTCGTCCTACGACCATCTGGATATAGAGTTGTTCACCTTCTACGAGTTTGACTAGTAAATGAGGACTTACAAGATATTTCTTGAGGTGTTCAAATGTCTTTTGACATTCCTCATTCTAGTGGAAATTTTTGATTTTTTGAGAGGATTTTGCAAATATGGAGTCCTCGTTCCATAGCTTTCGAGATGAAACGATGGAGGGCCACTGCTCTGTCATTTACTTTTTGTACCAGTTTAGGTTTTCGAGGCGGGGGGGGGGGGGGCTGTCTATTATGGCTTTCACCTTTTCGGGGTTGGGTTACCATGTAACCCAGTAATCCCCCTGATTCCGAACGAGCACTTCGGGGTTTACGTTAATTTCTCCATTATGGCCATTGCTTTGCCGAGGTCCTCGTGTTTTGGCATTCATGCCTTTTATGATCATATGCTTCATGTAGACTTCCACATTACCATAGAGGTTGGCGAACATGGTGTTAGCCAGCCGTCGATACATGGCACCTACATTATTCGGTCCAAATTGTAAGACTAAGTAGTAGAACACCCCGCAGTCGGTGAACATGAAATACGCACTTGTTAACACAAATATGCTCTGGATATCTTAACTAAGTCTGGACACTTAGGATCAAAACCTAGCTCCGTTCCTATGGACTCCAATAACAAATTAAAATCAACAGGATTTAGATCCATTTCATGATGCATCTGTGTACATGCGCCTTGTAAGTAGACTAATATATCTAACTATCACTAGACATGATCTCTCTTATATATAGCTTACAATGTTTGACACAACACATGACTCTACCTACCACTAAACATATAGCTTGTACTCACAAAGTTTTAAGGTATTTGAAGTCCTCTCCAGGAAATCTTGTTCTATCCCTCAAATTCAGGAATCCACATCAAAAGGATTATGTGACAGTGACTGAGCTAGATGCCAAGACACCAGGCATATCATCACATGTTTGCACTCTATCTAGGCCACTCTCATTTTTCCTAGAAATCTAAGAAGCATCATACATTCGGTCTTTCTTCAATAGAGGCTGAATAAAGTGTATTGCATCAACTACTTGTTAAATAATCTGGATTAGACATGTTCAGATCTTTACATCAATCGGACCAAAAGCCCTATCTTGTACAGTGACAACATAAGTTCCCAATACATTTATGACAATCATGTGCATCATGAAAAATCCAAACATATACAAATTGATTATTTTTTGGTATGAAAAAAGGTTCAAGAAGGCTGCTAAAAGCGATTCATATCCTAATCAACACCAAGTGGCTAACATCCTCACCAAGCTGCTCTCTCTTCAACCTTTTACAACAATGATGTTCAAGTTGGACATTCTGGACATCCATGCCCCTCTTGCAAGGGGGTCTTAGCTGATATAACTATTTTTCTAATAGCTTTTCATATTTTGTAATTATTTAAATTTGAATTAATTAGTTTACTTCACTATTTTCCTTATCTAGGAAATTTGGCCGTTATGTATAAATAAGAGTAGCTGGTCTCCTTTTCAGTTCATTCTGTTGATTCACATAACAACCGTTGCAACATGCTATCCATGAGAAGAATATCAATGAGAATCGTTCGATTCGATTCTTCCAATCTTTTAAATGTAAACTTCGATTGTCCATGCAGAAGTCATTTGCAAATTTTTTATTTTTTTTATTAATTGTTCATCATAGTGCATGCAAATTGAGATCTTAACACAGATTGGCTCCGGAATACGTTTATGAAAATTTTGGACCGTGGATTGACACAACACTTTTGAGAGTTAAGCTGGAATTGCCTTAACTCTATTTTGATCTTTTTGATAATAATAATGTGCAGCGGAAGTAAGAACACAAGAAGATCTAATTTTAAGAAGTTTTCAATATTATTAAAAACTTCCGAGCCTTAGGCCAAATAACCATAAAGGTTTTATCAAAACGTTCCTCACAACAATTCACTCACGCTCTTTGTTGATCGGACTCAACGAAGCAGACAAGTAAGAACTACTTAACTTCTATGAACTAGACTTAAGCAGTTGATACAAAAACTTTGCAAAACAAGATGAAGATAATACAAAGAAGGATTAATCTCTTGGATTATTTAGCACGATTGTCTTGTCTTCATCTTGATGAACTTCACATCTTTTATAGATTTCTTGAGTCTTAAACGCCAAGATGTGTTGTTCACAGTTTTGGTAACTCTTGTTGTTTCCTTGTTGAAATTTGCCTTCTTTGTGAACTTCAAATCTTTCCCGAGAATGTGTTTCCATTGTTACCGATTTAACAAGGTAACACATCTTCTTCAATTCGCAGAATCCTAGAAAGAATCGCGTCACAGAGAACAACTAGCTTGTTTCCTTCTTTTGAAACTGTGTGAGTTGACTATTCAACTTAGCTTGAATTATGGAAACTTCAAGTAAGGAATCTTCCATAGCTCTTCCTTATGATAAAGATACCTTTCTGGACATAAACATAAATAACTAAAACAATGGAACTTGGTTAATATGTGAATAAAGGCAAAACTTAATTTTGGCAACTAAAGAGCAGTTTTCGCACAAGTTCTCGGCTTTCAATGTTATCCTCAATGTTAACCCAACATCGTCTAACATTGTATCATATAACATTGATTCCAAAAAAACCTGCACTTTCAGTCTCCCCCTTTTTGCCTTTCTTCACAAAACCAACACCTGATCCAATCAAGTCTTATATCCAGAAAGTTATAATCAACAAGAAACAAATTAAACTACTAAACTGCTCCCCCTCAATACAAGCTAACAAATTCAAAGTTAAATTAACAAAGACAAGCATTAAGGTCATCACTACATCCAGATATGTACATATGTTCAGACCTCAACATTCATTAATGTTGCCTCAACATTGAAACCAATGAGTTTCCTGCATAGAAGGTTAACTAGACAAGCAGTTCAAAATGTACTTTAATAAGTAATAGCAGTTAAAGCAGTTTAACAGTAGTACTTAGAGTTACAGGCCATAGGAACATATCAAGGACAAGCCCCTTGATCAAATAAAACCAATTAGAGATAAATGTACCTGCAGTTCAAAGATATTAGCAGTTCATAAGAAACAAACCATAAACAAGAAGACTAAAATTTAAAATTGGAACTACTCTCCCCCTTTTTGTGAGAAATGGAGTTTCTCCAAAATTTTCACCATGTCCTCCAGCTCTTTGAGGTGTTCCTTTCTTTCCTCAATCTCCCTATGAGTATCAGCAATCCGCCCCCTATACCAGTTCAGCATATGATCCACAAAAGTAGAGGTTATGACCATGCAATCTTCCTCTTTGGACATAGGCACTGAAGTTCCAGCAAACTCCTGAGCCTTCTTCTTTTCAGCCCTTGGTCTCACCACTCCTTTTGGGTTCCATGAAAGGTCTCTCACTCTTGATCCAGACAAGTAGCTTGAGAGAATTGTTAGTTCAGTGTCATTCTTCCTCCAGCCCACAGTGACACTTGTCTTCAATCCTTGATTGCTAAGGATTTTGCAGATGAGTGAGGGAAAAGGCAGCATGCCATTCTTCCTTCCAGCAACTTCAGACATAGACTTCACAATCCTCTCCCCCATGTTCACAGCTAGCCCATTCTTGATTTTGTAGACTAAGAGTGCTGATTTCTTAGTCAAAACAATAACATTTTTGCTTGGGAGCCAGTTGAAGCAGGCTATCTTGTGCAAGACAGCACTAAGGGAGGTAAGTTTTGTGGTTGACAGAGCATCTCTCCAGATTTTAACCAACCCTCAAGTCAAGACTTCCATCACATCATCATAGTAGGGGTTCTCAGATTCATAAGCAGTAGGGAAACCACAAATATTGTTGATGGTGTAGGGGTCAATGTTGAAGACTCCCCCCCTCACCCAAGCCTTTCCAAATTTTGGAGATCTGAAGTCCCTGATCCATTTGGAGAGATTAAGGTAGAACTCCATGACAATCTCAGGAGCATAATCATGCAATTCCATCACTGATTGTTGCAACCCTCTTGCCTCAAACAAGTCCATCACCTTGTTCTCTTTGAAACTGGCCATCTCTATAACTCTTTGAGTGTGAATCTCCCTTCTTTTGAAAGAATCCCACTTCTTCTACAACTCTTGAGAGAGATAGTAAGGAGAAAAGTAGATCCCCTCATCATCAGGATAGACCACATATAGCCCATCTATGTACTCCTCTGTTCCTGATGTTGCCCCAACATCAACAGCGACATCCTGCTCTTCTTCAGTCTCCTCTTCCTTCTCCTCTTCTTCCTCTTCATCCTCAACATCTATTACCTCAGTTTCCTCTTCCATTACTTGCTTTCCTCTCCTCTTTCTCTCAGCAGCAGCAACATCAGCTCTCAGCCTTTTTCTTGGCTAACCTTTCCACCTGTCTCTTTCTAGCCTCAGCCTTGTCTTAGCAGTTTCAGACATAGTTTTCAACTTATCCCCTGCAGCCTTGCTCTTTTTCTTTTGAGCCCTAATCCACTTCCTCACCATCTTGTCCACAGACGCATCCACATATTTCTCCACAGATTTTTCAACGGATTCACTACCCTCCCCCTCAACAGTTAAGTCAACATCAAGTTCAGGGTTGGGTTCGGCAGTGTTTACCTCAATTTCAGGCTCATTGGTGATGGGAGTGGTTGAATCAACAGTTGGCTCCACATTGGAGGTCGATTCTCCCTGTTTGTCCTTTTTTCCTCTTCGCACATAGGGAATCGCCTTCCTTTTAGCAACCACATGAGCATCAACTGTCTTTGCAGCAGCACCTCTAGTGCATGCGGCAGTGGGTTCACTTCCCAGGGCAATATCTGCAAGAGTTTACATGGGAGACTTGCTTCCCATTGTTAGTAGAGAAGTTTTGATAGAATTTGCAGAGGAAATTGAGAGAATTTGAGAGTTGTGAGAGAAATTTTGCAAAGTAAGCACAAATATGAAAATCGCAAGCACAATTAAGGAAAATAGGGTTTTGATTTTTGAAATAACCGTGAATAAGGGAAGAGAATGAATGTTAATGGGCAGTTACCAAATTTTAACTAAGTAAAACTTTCCCACTATGCTTTCCCGCGCAAATGCTTTGATGTTTAATTAACAGTTAACCAGAGCGGTTTTCAAAAAACTGAAAACTGATAAGTTCCTGTTTTCAATGTTGACCTGTGACTGTGCACAATGTTGGGATAACATTCAATAACATTCAAAACCGAAGGTGGAGGTACAGGCTTCGCTAAGGCAAATTCATGTGAGAGCTTGAGATACATCCAAAAATACATCTGAAACTTAACCAATATAGCAAGTGAGTACCTCAGACATATTGTTCAGATCAAAATCATGAGTAAGCAACATAGATAACAAGAAACACACATAGATAAACAGTTATGAATTCAAGGAAAAATTCACTTCCACAACATAGAAAGTCACAGAAAAGTGTGTCACCTGCAGTATGTCACCCAATTGTATGCCTCAACACATGAACACATGAATTATACTCCCCCTAAGCCTAGACCGACACAACTCAATAACAAGAAAGAAAACAATGCAGTTCTACATGAATGCAACAATGTAATGTCAATGAGGCAGATGGTGAACACTTATGAAAAACTCCTCAAACCAGCATAGTTCACATCTCTTTAATAATCTATATTATTTTCATAACTCATCTGAACCAAAAACTGAAGGTTGCTAAACACAAAGCTAATGTCACTACTGAATGAGGGCAGCCTGAACTCCACACACCCAAGTAACAACCTTAACAGCAGAAAGTTAGGCAAGTACAAAGGCCTTGAATGTTGGCAATTCATTTATCATGCACCCCAACACCCCAATTCCTTATGCATACTTGTTTACCAACCTGAATTCAAGAGAATCACCAAGTGATCAGTGCTACTAAATGTAAGGAATCTAAACCTCAAACACCCTAGTAGAAAAGATCACCCTCATGTGTTCCTTGGCCAAACAAACATGAATATGTAAATAAGCACAACTGAGTAACAATGAAGCTGTCAACATCATGCACCCCAGCTTCTCCACATGTCCTGTACACCTTCCATATGAATAAGACACAACTGAATAGACATCAAAGTAGTGAACTTTGTGTACCCCAGCTTCTTCATATTGTAGGCAATCACAACCTCAGACAACAAAAGAGTTTTATTACTTTTTCAAAAACAAAGATGTGAAACTGATAACTAGTAAGATTTGTTAATTAAAGAGTTCAACCACACAAACCAAAATGACAAAACACAGATGAAATGAGACTCACAAGGAAATGAATTCAACAAAAGAAAACAACAGAGTACCTACTACACCACAACCAATATACAAGTGCTAGACAGTGGTGTTATGTCAACACTGGTTTCCTCAACATTTTCACATATTGCACATGCCAAGAGATTTCCTCAAACTAAAGAATCTCTCACTATCTAAGGGTTTTGTAAACATATCAGCAAGCTGATTAGTTGTCTTAATATGTTCAATGTTGATCACTTTGTCCTATACCATATCTCTTAGGAAATGATGTCTTATGTCTATATGTTTAGTTCTAGAGTGTTGGACAAGATTCCTAGAGATACTTATGGCACTTAGATTGTCACAGAACATGAGAAGTGTATCACTATCTAGCCCATAATCTGGGTTTGAGCCACACAAGTTGGGTAACACAGCTGCCAGCTGCTACATATTCTGATTCAGCAGTTGATAATGAAACACAGTTCTGCTTCTTGCTATACCAGGAGACCAAATTATTCCCCAAATAAAAACAGCCCCCACTTGTGGATTTCCTGTCATCCACATCACCTGCCCAGTCAGAGTCACTGAAACCAACCAAGTTAGCCTTAGTGTCATAAGAATACCAAATGCCTAAAGGTGAAGTTCTAGAGATATATCTAAGAATCCTCTTCACAGCAATCAAGTGAGATTGCCTTGGCTCAGCTTGGTACCTACCACAAACACATACTGAAAACATGATGTCAGGTCTAGAGGCAGAGAGATATAGCAAACTACCAATCATGGATCTGTACAATGTTGGGTCAACATTGTTGCCAGTGCCATTTTTTGTTATCTTCACTGAAGAGGACATAGGAGTTTTGCAAGGCTTGGACTCTTGTAGCTCTAATCTCTTCACTAGACTCCTTGCATACTTCTCATAGTTCAGAAAGATACCATTCTCTAGCTGCCTAACTTGTAGTCCCAGAAAGTAGTTGAGCTCACCAATCATGCTCATCTTAAATGTTCCTGTCATAGACTCAACAAACTTGTCTAAGGTAGACTTGTTAGTGGAGCCAAACACAATATCATCCACATAAATTTAAGCAATGCATATATCAGAGCTTTTTCTAAGGACAAACAATGTTTTATCTCCATCTCCTCTATTGAAACCTAGGCCTAACAGAAAATCAGTTAGCCTCTCATACCAAGCTCTAGGAGCCTGTTTTAAGCCAGACAAAGCCTTTTCAAGTTTGTACACATGGTCAGGATGTTTAGGATCAGCAAAGCCTTTAGGTTGTTCTACATAACCTCTTTGTCAATTAACTCATTCAGAAAGGCACATTTAACATCCATTTGGTATAGTTTAATCCTAAGACAGCAAGCAATAGCAAGGAGTAATCTAATTGATTCTATCCTAGCTACTGGAGCAAAAGTCTCATCAAAATATATACCTTCTACATGAGTATAATCTTGTGCAACTAACCTAGCTTTGTTCCTCATGATTACACCATTCTCATCAGTTTTATTTTTGAAAATCCATTTTGTGCCTATTATATTCACATGTGATGGTCTAGGTACTAGATTCCAAACTCTATTTTTGGTGAATTGTAAGAGTTCCTCTTGCATGGCATTAATCCAGTAACTATCCTTAAGGGCTTCAGTTACAATGGAGGACACAAATCAAGATGCAATATCAATAGTACATGAAGAAGACATGCAAACACATAACTTAGCCATATCCTTGTAATTGACCATTTCTTTGTTGCGTGTTCTAACTCTTTCAGTAACTTGACCAATTACTTGAGAGGCTGGATGATCTCTTTGTATTCTAAGAGGGGGATCTCTTCTGGATACAGGAACCACTTCATCTTCAGAATCTGACAGCACAGATGTTGGCCTAACATTGGGGGTTTCTGGTGCTAAGTCAATATTTGTTCCAATCTCCAGTTCAGCATCTCCAGCGTCTGTGTTCAATGTTGGAGTAACATCTGAACTAATGACTTCTTCAGTACCTGCAGAAACAGTTAAATCATCAAAAATGACATTCACTGATTCTTGAACAGTATGCAATCTTGGATTGTAAACCCTGAAAACAGCACTATTAGGAGAATATCCAACAAATATGCACTTTTCACTTTTGGGATCAAATTTGCTCAAATAATCTCTATCTTTTAGCAAATAGCAATTAATACCAAATTCATGAAAGTGTGCTACTGTTGGTTTTGAACCCTTCAAGATTTCATAAGGTGTCATAGTAGTACCAAGTCTAAGATAAACTCTATTACTAATATGACATGCAGTATTCAAAGCTTCAACCCATAGTTTCTTAGATAGTTTTTTAGAATTCAACATAACTCTAACCATCTCTCGAAGTGTTCTATTCTTCCTCTCAGCAATACCATTTTGCTGAGGTGTCTTAGGTGCTGAAACTCATGGAAAATGCCTACAAAGTTTACATTTTCAAACTCCTTTCCATGGTCAGACCTAATTCTTCCTACAGAAGTACCATAGAGATTCTTAATACTAGCATGCAAAATCTTGAATGTGTTGAATGCCTCTGATTTTTCTTTCAAAAACTTAATCCATGTATATCTTGAAAAATCATCAATAATAACAAAAGCATACTTCTTACCATTCAGGCTACTAACCTCAATAGGACCCATGAGATCCATGTGTAGCAAATCAAAGCACTTATTAGTTCTAGGGTTAGTACTCTGTACTTGAAGTGGTGGATGGACAACTTTTGTTTGTTTACCTTTCAGGCAGTCTTCACAAACAATTTTACCTGGGCTAGTCAACTTAGGCTGTCCTCTCACAGCCTCTAACTTCTGTAGTTTCTCCAGATTTCTATAGTGCACATGTCCTAACTTCTTGTGCCACATGACATACTCATCTACCTTGGCATGGTAGCATTCAGCTTCATCTTGAGCAAGATAGCAGTTATCCTTTGATCTTGTACCTGTCATGACACGGACATTGTCACTATTAAACACATCACATGAACTTTTATCAAAAGTAACTAGCAAGTTATCATCACAAAGTTGACTTATGCTAATCATCACAAAGTTGACTTATGCTAATTAAATTGCTTTCAATCCTTCAACCAACAATACATCCTTGAGTGGTGGGAATCCTTCAACATCCACTACTCATTTTCCAATGATTTTCCCTTTTGTGCCTCCTCTATCGGTAACTGTTCCAACAGTCAGAGGGATAACCTCTTTCAGGTTGTCAATGTTTCCAATCATGTGCCTTGAACACCCACTGTCAAAATACCACTTACCTGCAAGGTTAGAGTAAACAGCAGAAAAGACAACATTGCAAACAATTTTTACCTTAGGAGTTTTTAAATTTTCTATCCAAGTTTTACTTTTATGTCCTTCAGCATTGTGACCTAATGTTGGGATAACATTCAGATCAGAGGTTCTCCTAACATTGGTATTGCAATTAATTACTGTTTTCTTCTCAATCACAATTTTATATTTTTTACAATAAGGTTTAATGTGACCAGGTTGAAAACAATTTTGACAGATAAAAGTTGGCTTTTTCACAGTGTTGGAAGGGATTTCACAACTCAAGTTATTGCTTTCCTTGATAAAACCAGCTTTCAAATAGGCAGAGTTAACATCTTCAGAGGGAGGTTTCTCAACATAGCCCAAACCATTTTTACCTTGATTTCCCATACTCGGCACTTCATCAAGCAGATATGTAGAAGAGTTCCATTTGTCAATGGTATGTTCAGCTTTATCTAATTTTACCTTTACCTCTTTCAGCTCAGCCTTAGTTTTCTCAAGGTCTTTCTCATACAGTTTCAGCATCTCCTTCATGCATCCAATCTCTTCCTTCAAGTTTTTGTTGCTCTTGATGAGTTTGTGGTTCTCAAGCAGCAGTTTGTGGTAGATAGACTTCAGGTCTTCAATGATTTCCTCCTGGGACATTTTACCTTCAAAGAAATATTCTTCATCTAGATCTACTGTGCCATGAAAACAATCAAAGTTAGATTCATCAAAGTAGGACGCAAGATAAGGTTCAGAATCAGTATCATATTCATCCCAATCTACAAAGAAGGTCTCCTGTTCTGATGTTGGATCCTGAATGTTGGGATAACATTGAGATCCGAAGCAGTTCAGGGAGTCTTCTGGCGTCCAGTCAATCTGAGTGAGCAGCGCAACAGTTTGAACCTCTTCTGATTGTTCTTCAGCTTCTCCAGAACTAAAGTCATCTTCATTGAAATCATCTACACAAACCCAATGAGAATTTCCTCTTTTTCTAAGAATGTTAGCACATTCATTAGCCATATGACCATATCCTTTACATTCAAAACATTGAACATCTTTTAACTTATCAGCTTCTAAAGGAGTAGGTTTTGATGCCATGTACTTTACAAACTTAGGAGGTAATTTCTTATAACCTGGGGAACTATTACTAAGGTTCTTTTCTTTACCTTTTCTTTTAAGATTCAGCTTATTGAACTTCTTACGGCGCGTTTGGATACCCCTAATAAGCCCTATTAATTAAACAGTGTGTCCTAATATTGAGTTTGGATGACAAATGATTTGTAATGGGAGCCCGGTAAATGTGGGCCAAAAATGCACTTTTTGCTTATTAATTATCTCACCTCCTCCCCTCATATTATTTAATACCTACACAACCACCTATTAATGTGGCCATAAAATAAAGGGGGGTGTTGCCTCACAAGGCATCCAAACCCGCCGTTAGTAATTTTCCCATAATTTGAAGAAATTATTTCAAAATCATCATCACTTTCATTATCAAGATTTGAACCTCTTAAAGCAACAACCCTATGTTTGCTAGGTTGTGAGTCAAGCTCCATCTCAAATTCTCTAAGAGTGTTCATTAAGACTTGAAACTGTAGATTAGCAAGGTTTCTAGATTCACTAATTGCAATTTTCTTGAGAGCAAATTTAGATGACAGTGTTCTCATAGCTTTATAAACTATTTCTTGATTAGTCATAGCAAAACCTAGGTTTTCACATTGGTTAGCAATATCAAGAATTTTCTCAAAATAACTGTCAACACTTTCATCTTCACCCATCTCAAGTTTTTCAAATTGTAAAAGCAGTTGTCTATATTTAGAATCTTTAACAGTAGAATCTCCTTCACAATGTAATTCAAGTATATCCCAATCATGTTTGTCTTTTGTACAATTCTGGATTAACTGAACATGTGATGATTAACCCAACTAAAGATAGCATTAAGAGCTTTTTCATTAGAGTTATAGAGACTTACCTCTGCTGCTGTCCAGTCTGCTTCTGGTTTTGGAACTAGGTCAACTTCACCATCTCTTGGTAATGTTGGAAGAGAGTATCCATTGATCACGGATTGCCAGGCTCGAATATCAATACCTTTGATGTGAGACCTCATCCTGATCTTCCAGTATGCATAATTTGAGCCATCCAAAACTGGAATCCTGTTGGTGTTAGGATTGACACTGTCCATGGTGTTGTATCAACTCCAAACCACCAGTGTAGTCGGTGTTTGGCTCTGACGCCAATTGAAAATTTTGGACCGTGGATTGACACAACACTTTTGAGAGTTAAGCTGAAATTGCCTTAACTCTATTTTGATCTTCTTGATAATAATAATGTGCAGCGGAAGTAAGAACACAAGAAGATATAATTTTAAGAAGTTTTCAATATTATTAAAAACTTCCGAGCCTTATGCCAAATAACCATAAAGGTTTTATCAAAACGTTCCTCACAACAATTCACTCACGCTCTTTGTTGATCGGACTCAACGAAGCAGACAAGTAAGAACTACTTAACTTCTATGAACTAGACTTAAGCAGTTGATACAAAAACTTCGCAAAACAAGACGAAGACAATACAAAGAAGAATTAATCTCTTGGATTATTTAGCACGATTGTCTTGTCTTCATCTTGATGAACTTCACATTTTTTATAGATTTCTTGAGTCTTGAACGCCAAGATGTGTTGTTCACAGTTTTGGTAACTCTTGTTGTTTCCTTGTTGAAATTTGCCTTCTTTGTGAACTTCAAATCTTTCCCGAGAATGTGTTTCCATTGTTACCGATTTAACAAGGTAACACATCTTCTTCAATTCGCAGATACCTTTCCCAACTTAGCTTGAATTATGGAAACTTCAAGTAAGGAATCTTCCATAGCTCTTCCTTATGATAAAGATACCTTTCTGGACATAAACATAAACAACTAAAGCCGTGGAACTTGGTTAATATGTGAATAAAGGCAAAACTTAATTTTGGCAACTAAAGAGCAGTTTTCGCACAAGCTCTCGGCTTTCAGTGTTATCCTCAATGTTAACCCAACATCGTCTAACATTGTATCATCTAACATTGATTCCAGAAAAACCTGCACTTTCAGTTTCCACGCATAAAATATATATCTAACTTAATATGTTAATGTGTTGACGCTTACCAGATTGTTTCAGATATAAACAACATTCGTATTATTGTGTTGGACGAACGATTCTTTCAAGATTACAAAATTAAGTTCCAACAACAAACAAATTGTTCAATAGGACATGGACACAAGGTTAGACACCCCTTCGTAGAGGCCTTAATCAATAGAGTCAGTTAACGTATGTTGTCATTTGCAAGACCGATAAACCAGATTCTCATCAAGAAAATGTAGTAACGTGATGTTGAGCAGTGAGTGTTAAGGCAACCACCAAAATATACGTCGACGTATGAGCCGCGGTATATATAAAAATTGGACTATCAAAGATGAAGATCAAATTCGACATGCCATGAATCTGTCGTATGATGCACTTTAACAAAGCAATGTGTACATTTTTTGGGTCACACATGTTTCACGATATAGGATATATCCGAGCATTGGGAAGTAGAGAACCCAAGGAAGCATATAGCAGGGGCAAGGTTGTAGGTGTTGGTGGCAATTAGGATTACCACCACGACCAATGTTATTGTTATTCATGCCCTAATGTTGAGTTACGGGTTTGACTCCACTTCTATTGATATTTGCCACGATCTGGGTTGTTCTGTAGACTGAGTTTGAAGTTTGTTATTAGGTCCAATACCAACGAAGTCGCGCTTTGCTATATGTCAGTGGAGGCTAATGCTTATTTGGCCTTTCATAATTTCTCAATAATCAATTGCAAAAGAGCCTCATAAAAGGCGATACTGGGTCACTTTGTTATGTGAAATCAGCTACTACATCATATTTTTTCCGCAACACCATCACGTAACTATAGAACTAACCGTGACACCAACATTAAAGAACTGATTAGCACGTATCTTAAGTTCTTGACAATAAACTGAGACATCGGGTAGTTCATGTGTATGAATATGAGTTAACTAATTCTTCAAAGTACACAATGCGTGAATCTTGTTATCCCGAAAAATAGTTTGGAGACGCTGCCAAGCTTGTTGCAGTCATACAAAGAACCCTCTTTTCATCTCAATTCCACATTTAGAAATAAAGAACTGAAATGCACTAACTGTAGATCGTAACAGATGTAAAACAGAAAAACAAATCAGAAATTTAAAGTTGAGACCAGAGTTGGACTTTTCCTCATTAATACGATATTTGCCCCGCTCGGTGCTTATTGTTTGATCGGCAATTACTTCTCAAGATATAACGACTATTATCTTAATATAGCAGTGCTTTGAATATTAATAAACGACGAATAAAAAAAACTTTTAATTCTTGGAACAAAACAGAAAGAAAGAAAAGTTTGTATGAATTGAATGAAAAATGAATAAGTATGGGGGGTCAATTTATAAATTTTGAAAGTTGGCCTAAGGGTGACTGGACGAACACGTCTTTCCACATCACAACTTTTTCGCCAGATTCTGCACCATTTCGGCTAACAGTACACTCATTCGTGTGAAATGTGACAATTATTCTACTTACCGGGTGTGTAGGTGAATGTTCAATGATTGAATTTTCCCGCCATATTTTAAGCCTACTGGACGCACTGATTCAACCAGATTATGATATCTAATCTCGTTTAATTAACCACTCCACAACACGAGAAAAATGGTGTAAAGTAGGGTGTTCATGGTTCGATTTTTTTAACCATTGGTTCGGTTTTTAAAGAACTCTAACTTTTGGTTAGCCTGAAACGATAACCAATAACTGAACCAATAAAGTGGTTTGATTTTTGTTTAGCCATTCGGTTTTGGTTATGGTTTCGAGTTAGCCAATCACCTACTCTTTCAAAGAAAAAGAAAAACTTTTCAACACAATTAATAAATATACAAAATTCTTTCAAAAAATTAAATAAATATAATTAAGAAGTCAAATCAACAACCTATTTCACACTATAAACTTGTCTATTAATAAAAAGCAAGCCATGCTCAAAACACAACACATAACCTCTCTTACAATACATTACCTATACTATTATAACTAGTAAAACATATTCAAATATTCGACAATTCATTCATCATAACTAGTAAAACATATTCAAATATTCGTTCATGAGTGTATAACATGTATATTTAACAAACCATCCATCAATTCATAAAATATCATAGTAAGCATTATTATATTGCTTTGAAATTGACGGTTTTCGATTTACTTCAGTTAACCCAGGTTTGATTTTAAAAGAACTTGATTTTTTTTTTAAAACTCCAAAAGTCATAACCGAGAACCAAACCAAGTCCATAATTTCGATTATGGTTCGGCCTAAAATTTCGATTAACTTATGGTTTTTTTTGGTTGGGCCGAACCGTGAACACCCCTAGTGTAAAGGGCTTACTCTTTTCTTCCATAATAACAACAACAATAATAATAACACACAATTATCACAACAAGCGGTTTGGGTATTGGGACAGCATTGGTGGGATTCATACGAAGAGGAAAATCAACAAGTTAAATGATATAATTATTAGACTAAGAAGCGGTCAAATTACTGAGGAGGGAAAGGACGAAGAGAAAGAGTTGAAGCGTGAACTTGAGGAGTTGTATACGTCAGAGGAGTTGTACTAGAAACAAAGGGCTAAAGTTCAATGGTTGCGGGAGGGGGATCAAAATACAACATATTTTCATAGTCGCGCTAGTGCACGGAGGCAAAAGAATGAGATTTTGGCGCTACAGGATGTTTTAGGGGTTATGCGGTCTAAAATCGAGGAGGTGGATGCGATTACAACGCACTACTTCTCGACTATGTTTGGGTCCACGCAACCATTGGAGTTCGTACTTGAGGAGGTTTTACGTGATGTGGTTGCGCGAGTTAGCCCAGCCGTGAACGAAAGCTTACTTCAGCAATTTAGCGCGGATAAGGTTCGCCAAGCTTTGAAAGATATGTATCCGTATAAGTCCCCTGGTCCTGATGGTTTTTCTGTGTGCTTTTATCAAAAATTTTGGTCTATTATTGGTGCTGATATTATAGCTTTTGTTCTTGCTTTTTTAAATGACCGCATTCTTGATCCTACGATTAATTATACAATATTGTTCTCATCCCTAAATGCACTAACCTTAAGGTGATGTCACATTTTCGTCCCATTAATCTTAGCAACGTGAGCTTCAAGATCGCATCTAAAGTCATTGCTAACAGATTAAAACCGTTTCTTAATGAGGTTATTGCACCTACTCAATCTGCCTTTGTTCCAGGAAGGCTCATCACTCATCACTGATAACGTCCTTGTGGCGTTTGAACTAAATCACTTCCTCAAGAATAAGCAAACATGAAACTCTTGTTTTTTGACGTTGAAGCTGATATGAGCAAAGCATACGATCGGGTCGAGTGATCCTTCTTGGAAAAGGTAATGCTTAGGGTAGGTTTTGCGTCGAGTTTTGTTTCATTAATTATGATGGGTGTTCGTACTGTGTCGTATTCTACTCTTATTAATGGCCGTGAGTCAGTGATTTTTTTACCCCGAAAGGGGAATTAGACAGGAGGACCCTTATCTATTCTTATTTGTTTCTTAGGCTTTTTCAACAATGATCACGAGAGTGGAGGAACGTCGGGAGCTGCGCGGATTGGAAATCAGTAGGGGTGCACCTCGGGTTTCGCACTTAGTATTTGTCGACGACACTTTGCTCTTCTATGAGGCATCACGAGAAGTGGCGGAAGGCATTCGGACTTTATTGAATAGATATGAGTTGGCTTCGGGACAACAAATCAATCTTGATAAATCCATGGTAGTGTCTAGTAAGAATACGAGCGACGAGCGGGCGCAAAAGTTATGAGCTGTTTCAGTTGTTGCAGTGGCGGAGCGTCATGAGAAATATTTAGGCCTCCCTTCAGTGGTAGGGCGGTCAAAACGAGAGCTCTTTGATTTTATTAGAGAACGGGTGTGGAAACGTACACAAGGTTATAAGGGTAAAACGCTCTCGGGTGCGGGAAAGGAAGTTCTTATTAAAGCAGTTATGCAGTCGATACCTACGTTTGTGATGAGTTATGTTGGAAAATAGAAGATAGCGGTTTCGGGTTTAGGGATCTTAAATCATTTAATATGGCTTTACTAGCTAAGCAAGCATGGCGCATATTCGATAATCCGGAGAGCTTGGTGAGTAGACTTGATAAGGCTAAATACTTTCCGAATTCTTCTTTCTTGGATGCGCGTCTTGGGAATAATCTATCCTTTTCTTGGAGATGTATTTGGGAAGCGATTGTTGTTATTAAACGGGGGTACTTGTTAGAGCGTGGGTAATGGAGAGACAATTTCGCCGTGGACGGATCCGTGGCTTCACCGCCCAGTTACGTTTAAACCTATTACCACTTGCCCGCATGCTCCAGAATTGCCGGAGTCCGCGAGCTTATTGATGAAGACACTGAATGGTGGGATGTGACATTAGTTCAACAAGTGTTATGGGAAGTGGAAGCAAATATCATCCTTGTAATACCTTTGGAGTGGACGGCCAAATTTGGCACTATGAAAAACACATTCGTTTCACCGTTAGGAGCGCTTACCATTTAATTCGTGCGTAGGGTTTGGTGGCTCGTGGTGATTGGGATGCGAGGAGCTCGAACGTGACAGAAGGATGGAGGAAATTATCGCGAATGGAGTGCGCAAACAAAATAAAACTGTTTTGGTGGCGTGCTTGTCTTAATATATTGCCAACACGGGTGAACCTCGCAAGAAGAATGATTGGAGATAGAAAAGATTGTGTTATGTGTGGCGAGGCGGAGGAAAGTTCACGTGTTCTTTGAGTACCATGTCGCTCGCCAAGTGTGGGCGTTGGCAAAATTTTCAACACGATCTACGCGACATCCGACCGAGGGACTACTGGAATGGTCGCTACGTATTATGCGAGGGGACGGTAAACCATTGAGGTGCGTAGCAGTGACCATTTGTTGGTCGATTTGGACGAACCGAAATCGAAAATTGGTGGGCGACCGCACCAACGAACCAAAGGAAATCGCTTCGCTGTTGCGTATGTGTCGGACTGGAGAGAATTGGGCCGTGGCTCTTTAGTTGCTAGCCGTACAAGTGGTTCAGAGTGGGAAGCGCCGCGAGAGGGTGTCTTAAAATTTAAATTTGACGGAGCGAGGTTTGAGGCGGAAAGGGTCGTGGGAATAGGAGTGGTAGTTCGTGATCAAGAGGGGACTGTTATTGCGCGCGTTCAAAAGCGACTGGTGGCAACACTCGACCCCACTTGCATTGAGGCGTTAGCGGCACTATGGGCCATCAAATTAGCGGTTGGGATGCATTGGCGGGATGTTATTTTTGAAGGGGACTGTCTCAATATAATTCATGACATCCTACATCGAACGCGAGCGTACTCGAGCTATATTAATGTTATTGCGGATTTCCTTCGGCTTTTTGAAACACGAGAAGGTTTCTCCATCCGTTGGGTAGGACGTGAGGCAAATATTTTGGCACATGATCTTGCGCCGTCAGCAATGGGCGATGTTTTAGAACCTCATACTCTTATTTTTGCTTTGCATTAGTTATCGGTTTTTTAGAGGTCTTTTGACATTGAGATGTATTTTGACGACTTTGGCTCGAGTGCGTCGGCAATAAAATTCTTTATTGAGTTCAAAAAAAAAAATTCCAACTAAATAAAATATATCGTAACGACATCCCAAAAATGCAAATGATATTTAAACTAACAATGGACAGAATCAAAACTAAATACCAAACCTCGAAATATTTTTCTAAAACGACTTTTGCTTCAAAGTCTTTCCTCAAGTCGTCGTGTTGTCCCCAAACGCGCCACTACCAATTTCACGCGTTGCATCTTCCTCCCACCTTCCTCTGCTTCAGGTGCCATCAACATCATTATTTTCGAACTTGTCAACTATTACGCGTACTACTATTAATCTTCATTAAACTCTACTTAACTCTCATATTACTATTAAATTTGTCTTCTTAACAGTTACGCGGTTATTTCAGTTTGTTTTCATTTGTTATTTCCTATATCACACATTATTATATAATACGTTTCTACGTACTTTCAGTCTATATAAAGTACAGTGTTGCCCTGTGTAGAAAACTACATTCCCATTTTCTGACAGAATCTAAAAAAAGAGATCCACAATCCAACACAAACACACATAGGATTTGTGGACTAGTGCTTAAAATAATAGTTGGAGGGGTTCTTGTTTTTACTTTGTAGTAGATGATACTCTTTTGTACTTGACCAGTATGTTAATGTGTTTATTATGTTACTTTAATGAAGCTTCTTGGGTAGTTTCCTTCCGATATCCTATTTAAGTTCCTCGTCAGTTGCCTTCAACAGTTTGTAGTCTTCCTTTTGTGTTTGTGTCTCTCTCTTTCAATCCATAGTACCGTTGAGGTTCTCATAATTAAGTTTGATGGTACTTCCACGACAGCTTCGGGTCGGGGCTCAGGAAACTTCGGAACATCCGAACAGACGTCGCCATGTACTCTCGACGTATGAGTCTTTTCTTGTTTCTTCTTGTGGTTTATGGAACTTAATTGATGTAACTGTCTCTTCTTCTTCTTCTTCTTCTTCTTCTTCTTTTGTTTTTGGCCTGAATTTCCGTTGTTCGATTTGTTTTTTGCAGTATATCCAAAGGGGTGAGGAGTGCGCGGGCTTTGCAAGATATTGTCCCCTTCTTGGAACCATTGCTAAGACAATGGGTATGTATGATATATTGTTGTGTTTCTTCTTTTAGATGATTTGCTTTATGTTATAATATTTTATAGTATTCATCTTTATGTTTGTTGGTTGTGCAATCTATGCTTGTGGTCATGCATGATGCTAAAAAAATGATAAGATTTCTTAATGATTGAATTATATCCCTCTGCCTTTTTGGATAAAAAAATAGTTTTACTAGGAAACTTTGTTTGTTAATCTTGGATCATTTGCTTTTATTAAATATATTTATTTTTGTAAAAGTTTTAACTTTTAGCCACTTGATGGGAAGCTGGATTTCTTGAATAGTACTAATTAGGAAATTTAATGTCACATCATTTTCTTTTTATCCCATTATTTGTCTTCTCGCATGATTTGATTCCCAAAGTGGTATTAGTTATAATCTAGTTGGTTCATACTTCATATGATTTGTTTCCCTTGAGCTTCTACCACTTGATGACCACTAATCCACTATCAAGAACCCACATACACTCTTCTTTTGACTCATGTATTGTATTCTGTTGTTAGGTTCAAGAGGCGGTGGAGAGTTCAGTAGACCGGATTCTAAGGTCAGTTTCATTGTTGTGCTATTCTACACTTAACAAGTTTTGCCTCCCTATTTTTATGTCTCATCTGTATGAAGAATCACATACCAAAAAAGTTGAGCTTGTGTATGTCATGAGACTATTTAAAGTGGACTATTGATTCCTAAGAGTATCGTTATTTGTGATTTCCTGCAGGTACCCCCATAACCAAATTGAGTGCTCTGGATCAAGGACTTTGCAGCTACAGTTCGTCAGCAATACTCCCTTGACTATGTTTACGGGAAGCAGGATTCTGTCGGGTGACGGAAATCCTGTCCGAGTTGTTCTCTACGATTCAGTTTCTCGAGAAATAGTTACAACTGGTCCCTTATCTTCACTCAAAGTGAACATCGTCGTCCTAGATGCTGATTTTGGTGATCCGGAGGATTGGACAAAGAACGAATTTGACAGGAAAATTGTCCAAAACAGAGTGGGGAAGAGGCCTTTGGTGACTGGAGAGTTGATGGTCACTTTGCAAAACGGAGTGGGCCAAATCGGTAATGTGAGCTTCACTGACAATTCCAGCTGGATTAGAAGTGGGAAGTTTAAGTTGGGAGCAAAAGCGCACACTAGTTCGGAAATCAGCATTAGAGAAGGAATGACCAATTCCTTCAAAGTTTTAGATCACCGTGGAGAGTGTAAGTGTTTATTTGTCATATGTTGGTAGCCTATGGAATAGAATTAGGTACTGATTCCTCTCATTTGTTGCAGCATACCAGAAGCACTATCCCCCATGCCTAGATGACGCCGTATGGCGTTTGGAGAAGATAGCTAAAGATGGTACGTCCCACAAAAAGTTACGTCAGAATGGCGTACTCTCAGTTCGAGATTTCTTGAGATTGTATGTCACAAATCGGCACGCACTACGCTCAGTAAGATATTTCTCTTGATATATACTGTCGAGACTATAATTTCTCCTGTGAAATGTAAAAACACATAATCTAACTAGATCTTGTTGCTTATTGGACTTATTGGATCTGTTTAATGTTTAGATGCTTCATAAGGTTTCGCCTAAGAAATGGGAGAGAATCATTGCGCACGCGGAAACATGCCGTTTAGATGACAAAACATACTTTTATAGAGGGGTACTCGGGACTTGCCTTTTCTTCAACTCTATCTACAAGGTTGTTGGGGCAACATTTGATGAACAGAGTTACCATTCTGTGGAGAACTTCAACATTTATCAGAAGGTTGGTATATATCTTCACCCTTAAACATTTCTTATTTAAAATTATATCTAGCATGAGTAGGAGTGCTTAATATTAGTGCTGCTAATTTAGTGGTTATGAATTTATGATCTTTCGTGAACAAACTTGTGTACATCATCTTGGACTATAAACTTGAGTCTTATGAAACTGGCCTAATTTCCATTTTCCCCAACAGAGACTGGTGGATGAAATGAAGCAGATTGCTTATAAAAACATTAACGACTGGATTCCGGTTGATGACCCATCAGTTACTGGCTTTCCCATGTTATTGGCTGCCCCAACAGTTGAGGAGTTTGACAATCGTAACCTGGTCCTTCAGAACAACAATTTCCAGGAACAAGGTAAACAATATGTCAAGATCGCCTTTTTGTCGCTTTGAACCTTCTCAGAAATTGCTCAAGATGACTTTAGTTTAATTTTCTAGGCTGCTTATCACTAAACTTATGGGGATTCTTTGCTCCTAGGTGTAAAATATTTGGTTCAATGATCACATAAAAAAGTAGTTTTGTTTATCGTTCTACCAGAAAGTTAAGACTAATTTAAGTGCTCAAGCCATACCTCACAGTTGATATTTATGCTAAAATTATGTTATTTTACTTCTTTGTTTAACAGACTTACCGAATCCTGACCCAAGTTATCCTTTCTTTTCCTTTAGATCAGCTGCAAATACAGATCAACTCTGGACATCGGTCGATTTCAGCACCATTCAACCGTGAAATGGAACAAGACAGTGGTCCCTTTGAAGTAGGTGAAAGCTCGTGTCATATGCAAGCTTTCGATTTTGGAATCACTGATTCTCCTGGTGGAACCTGTATTGGTGAACATACTTGGGCTCCTGGAGGAAACTTTGCGGAATCACAGCTGACGACAGACGACATACCAGTTGACCAGAATTTTCAGGTCAAGTCATCTCTATGGCAAGGAAACGGCTCGTTTCTTGGTTCATGCAATCATCATGCAATTGGTATGATTTCTTCTGATTCTGGAATCTTTATCCCCAGGAATGGAAAGCTGCCCAGAACAAGTTGGTGCAAGGTTCTGGTAGTGGTAAAGTGGCGGATACTGGTTAGGCGAAACGTGGCTGCTAGAAAGTGGAGAAACTTACTCAACTATTTCTAAAAGCATAAAAAAAATTGACTTTGATTTTTGGCAAAGTTTTGCTCCAATACAGAACATGGTTAGACGTGTAAGATAGTGTAAATAGAGTCTTGATCTGATTTCCATGTACTGAAAATTGTTCTGGGGAATTTTGCGTAAAATTTGTTTATTTGTAATTGTAGAGTCATGTTTGGTTATTCTACGCAATACTGGGATCTGTAGTCTCCTGTGTGCCTCTCTCACGCGGTAAAAAGTAGTGTGCGCAAGAGATGGGAAAATAGCTGCAGGATGAGACTAGTTTTACGGAGTGTTGCTTAGAATTTAGGTCCAGTACTCAGTGAAGAATAATTGCCTAAGATAAGGCAGATGCATCTGTTAGGCTTCCTGATACTGGTTTACTGTTTTTGCTGTTTCAGTCTTCTTTCATTGTATGGTGTTTTTTTTTTGCATCAAAGTCAAGTCTTTGATGCTTTTGTATTGAACATTTCAGATCAATGTTAAGGCATGTAAAGTTTTATCATTATCTCTGTTGTATCATTTTGCGTCAGTTATTTAGTTAAATGCCTACTTCAATTTTAAGTGTTTTCTCCCCAGCCTGCATAAACTATTGAGTTTCATGTTAAACTCTCGATTTGTAACAAGAAAATATTCGACTTACCTCGTGTTATTGCTTTATCCACTGGCAATCTTAATGAGCATGATACAGTGATCTCACATTCTATACGGTATGCATCATCAAGATGCCGTGAACTTTGGAGGATGGATAGCAGAGGGTTGTGTCACTCAATGGTAAAATTACTTGCAAGAGCACGTTAAGTTATCACTTGCACAATCAGTTGGACTTGGATTTGGAGGTTGAAATGCTCCCCAAAACTAAAAAAATCCTTCTTGGCGCACATAACGGTCTGTGTAGAAGATTTCCTTCAACTCTGTCCCCATTTAAAACACTGGTCTTGACTCCCGAAGGGGGAGGGTAAGTGTGTCGCTTAAGGAAATACATACACCAAGTGACATACCCAAGAATCCCTCTCTCTTTCTCCCTCTATTGCATTACTCATGTTTATGCAGATCAATGATTTAGAGTTTTTGTGCAAAATGAAACAAACTAGAATATATTTTGTTCATAAGGTAGCAATTTTACATGAATGACCACTTATTGCATATGTCTTGGTATGAGTGACTAAGGATGGAAATAACATTGTCGAGAATTATGTATAAGTAATAAACATCAACTAGGTAGAATTTTTTAACTGTTTGTGCATCAACCATACAACGTTCAACTGAGAACTCCCAGGGAAACAAAATTGTAAGGGAAATAGATGGAAATTTTTGAAACTAGCCATCCTAATCAATGAATTGATTTTGACACTATGTATATTCATACTATTGCATTGGGTTTGTGGCATTGACTCATTAAGTATGAAGGGCACAGATTCATCGTAATGTAGCAAATTATAGATTCAGCCGCATCCTTCTACCAAAAAAAATATATTCAGTGGCATCGATCCAATAATGTGAAGTTCCTGAGGTTAAATCAAACAAGAGGAAGAGTGTTGCGTGTAAAGGGATGAAAAAAAAAAAAAATAGAATTGCTTAAAAACTGGATAATGGGACTCATGTAGAAACTAAATTAAGTAATTAGAGAACTTTTTGCATAATAAACTATAATAAATTTTATAAATGGACTATGCTTAACTTACAGGCGATGCTTGGATTCCTAATTGCCCGTTAAATTGCCTTTCCATTGTGGAACGTAGTCAGGTACATGTATTTTTTTTTTCATTTTTACATAGAGAAGTTTTAAACTATATATGTATTTCATTATTTTTGTATTATTACTATTTCGGGTAATGATTTTTATTTTATTTGGGGATAATTACAGTTACACCCCCTGAGGTTTGGTGTAATTACAAAGACCCCCCATGAGGTTTGAGTAATTGCAATGACCTTCCTTCTAACAAGTAATTGTAAGAATGATTACAATTATACCTCCTGAGGTTTGGTGTAATTACAAAAACATCCCCTCTAACTATGTATTTGTAAATGCATTCTCAACTTTGCCCTTGATCAATTATATTGTTTAAATGAATTTAAATGCGCTGTTGAAAGTACTTGATATTTTATTTAATTTCAAGAGCTTGAATGTGATATTAGATAAATTAATTACTGAATAAAAAGTATTAAATATTAAACTAAATTAATTTTATTTATTCTTACATTTATTTAATTTTGTTACTCATTATTTCTTGACAAAAAAAAACATTATCGGTGTGAACAAAATACCCTTATGTCATAGTGGTAGAAAATATTGATTGTAATTTTATATTACAAAATAATTTCTTTAATAATAAATATTTTAATATGTAGCTTGAAACACATTCCTAACAATTGTTTACAAGAAATATTGAGTAATAACATTAATTTTCTTTTGATAGGAGCAATAAAATTAAATATGTGAGAATAATTAAAATTAATTTTATGTGTTTTTTAACACTTTTTAATTTAATAATTTATTTATTTAATATTACATGCAAGCTCTTGAAATTGAATAAATATCAAGTATTTTCAACAAGGCATTCAAATTCATTTAAACAATATAATTGATAAAGGGCAAAGTTGAAAATGCATATATAATTACTAGCTAGAGGGGAGGTTATTGTAATTATTCAAACCTCAGGAGAGGTCTTTGTAATTACACCAAACCTCACGGGGTGTAATTGTAATCAGCCCTTACAATTGAGGGGAGGTCATTGTAATTACTCAAACTTCAGGGGTGGTCTTTATAATTACACCAAACCTCATGGGGTGTACTTGTAATTATCCCTTTCAATTAATGCCGTTGGCTAATCTTTCCTATTAAGGATTAACGAGTTGTTAGTTTAGTCCGTTCAATTCATGTAATCATGATTAACGAGCTGTTATAAATAGCTCAAAAATCCTCACCACTTTTTACTTTTTGTTTTTCTGTTATTCATGTTCGTTAGAAGCGATTCTCTACTCGAGAATTCTCCTCTCAATTCTGTTACAATTCGATTCAATCGGCATTAATGAAATGTTAGCTTTCGTTTCTTCAACAACGACGATCATGCTCATGTTTACATAATATCAGTTTACATGTTAATACATAGATTCATGCTTTTGCATTGCTTTTCGTGTTCATCGCGATCGATATCTCTGTTTTCTAGGGTTTTAATTTTGTTATCCCCCCCCAATTTCGTCAATTAATTGAGATCATAATGACTACACCTACTGATCCTTCTACTACTACACCAGTTGTCGTTAAGAACCCCTGTGAAGATTCATCTTCAATTTACTTTCTCGGATCGCATGACTATACTAGATCCTCTATTGTTAATGATCAACTCAATGGTAAGAGTTACATTGCATGGTGTAAAAGTATAATCATGGCACTGAATATAAACAACAAGTTTCGGTTTATCCATGATTCTTTACCAGAACCCAAGATTTTGGTTTTGTTGAGTATATTTGTTGGATAAGGGCAAACAATCTTGTTCTCTCATTGTTATATCACAAAAGATTTGCGTAAGCGTTTGTTTTTAGTTGACAATGCACTTGAACTTTGGCTTGAGTTAAAGACTCGTTATGACATAACAAATGGATCAACGGTCTATAACCTTCTAAAGACTCTTTCTACTATCACTGGGTCATCAAATGTGCTGAGTACTATAACATTTTTAGGTGTCTCTATGCTGAATTTATGAATCAAAGGCCTATCAATGCTTGCACTTGTGGTCTTTGTACTTGCAATGTCAATAGAACAATGGCTGAAATACAGTAAGCGGATTATGTGATGAAATTCTTAGTTGGTCTCAATGACACTTACTCATCTATTAGGAGTCACATTCTTCTGATTACCCCATTGCTAAGTCTATCAAAAGTCTACTCCATGCTCCTACAAGAAGAATGTCAAAGGGACCCTCTATGCCACCACCCACGCTATTGATTCCTTGGCTATGTTTACTAGAAAAAAAACCTGGACCAGATAACCAATCCAAGCCAACCTCATTCTCCTTGGGATCTTCCAATAACAGACCTTACAAACCTCCTCTATTTAAGAAAGAGAAAAAGAAGCTATGTTGCACTCACTATGGGTAACTCAATTATGTCTCAACCAACTGCTATTGATGCACCTGATTCTTCTCACACTCCCTCTAATTGGGAATTATTCAAGCTAACTCATGGTCATGCTCAGACTACTCCAGCTTGATTGGAGTCATCACAACACTATGCTGCCACAACAACAATTGATATCTCTATCTACTTTGTTTCTAATACTCAATTACATTCCAGTATGATTAGTCAAAATAAATGGATTCTAGTTATGGGTGCTACAAATCATATGATCTGTCAGAAGTCTTGGTTTATTAGCACTCCTAGACAAGTCAATATCACTATACACTTACAAAATAACAACACAACTCTTGCCTCTATATAGGAAATGTTCCATTATCCAATAATGTTGTGATCACTAATATGTTATATGTGCCATCTTTTACGTATAACTTGTTATCTATCACTAAGCTAACACGATTCTCTCACACTGTTGTACTTTTTATGTTTTCCTCTTATACCTTACATGACTCAAGAACCAAGAAGAAGATTGGTTATGTTGAACTACAAGGGAATCTTTACATTTTAAATTTCAGTACATGTTCTTCTGTATTCTGTAATAAATGATAGCTCCTTAGTAAATGTTTGGCACTACAGATTGAGATACTTCCTTGAAGAAACTGAAAGCTATTTATGATATTTCTGTACATCCAAAAGATACTCATTGTGAAGTTTGTCATCTTGCATAAGAAATTGTCTTTTAATAATACACTACATGTTCTACTTTTTCTTTTAAGATTTTACATTGTGACGTCTGGGGCCATTTTCAACGGCTTCCTTTGAAGGATATATATTTTCCCTAACTAAAGTAGATGATTATACTCTCTGCAATTGGGTTTATCTGTTAAAACACAAATCAGAAGTCATAACTCATTTAACTAACTTCTATAATCGGGTCTTAAATCAGTTTTCTATTTCAATTAAGTCCATACGGGATGACAATGGTTTTGAATTCATATTTTCTGGTTTCTACTCTAGCTTTGGCATCACCCATTAGATTAGCTAGATGGAAACACAACAACAGAGTGGTCTAGTTGAACGCAAGAATCATCATCTATTACAAGTAGCAAGAGCCCTTAGATCTCAATCCAATGCCCCTCTTAATTTTTGGGGTTATTATGTATGGATACTTTTATCATTAACGGGTTACCATCAAGAACTGTGGGGAACAAAACTCCTTATTAGATGCATTTTGATAACTTGCATGACTATACACTTCTCAAAAGTTTTGGCTGTCTTTGCTATGCCTCTACTCTCACTCTTGATAGTCACAAGTTTGACCCTAGGGCAATTCCAAGTATTTTTGTAGGTTACCTGCTTGGTACTGAAATACATCTCCTATATGATCTCCATAACACAGAGTTATTCATTTCTAGACATGTTATATTCCATGAGCATATTTTTCCTTTCAAAAATCAGTCACTACATGTTCCTTCTACAAATTCACAGTCTAAGAATCCTATCTTACGTATTGATTCTTTTATACAACCTACTAACACTCTCACACATGTAGTTTAACTTGTTTATGTTATGTCTGATAACTTCTCTACCAATGAGTTCCCCCAGGACCAGTTCAATGACCGTCAAGTGCCTACAACACCTGACCTGGAACAACACATGGAAGTGGACAATTCATTTGCCATTGAATTAGATTCCCTTCCTTAATCCTATGATATTGGTAACAATGTGCAACATCCTATTATTGCACCAAGTATTTCTAAACTCCCATCTATTAGAAAATCCTCTAGGGAACACACCTGCTTAACTCAATGTTTATGATTACTCCTTACCTAAGTCTATTCACAAAGCTAACTCTATATGTGTTAAACATCCTATAGACTCACTACATATCCATTTCTAGTCTTAGTGACATTCTAAAGCATTTATTGCCTATATATTTGTCTAAGTCTTATATTGCAAGCAAGCAAATTCCTGAATGAAAAATGTTATGCAAACTTAATTAGATGCACTGGAAAGAACTAACACATGGGAGCCAAGTGGTTTGCCTCTAGGAAAACATTGTATAGTATGTAAACAGGTATTCAAGGTGAAACACAAGTCATATGGCTATGTAGAATGGTACAAGGCATGCCTCGCTGCAAATGGGATACACTCAAGAAGAAGGCTTGGACTATTTTGACACATTTTCTCTATTAGCAAAACTCACTACGGTTAGAGTTCTCATAGCAGTTGCAGCTTCAAAGAATTGGTTTCTCACTCTATTGGATGTGAATAATACCTTCCTGCATGGATATTTTGATGAAAAGATATATATGAAGTGTCTTCCAGGATACTGTAAGCGTATTGACTAGAGAGTATGCTTACTCAAGAAAAGTCCATATGGACTCAAGCAAGCTTCAAGGAAATGTAATCACAAACTCAAAACCCGCCTCACCTCATATGGATTTCAACAAATTTTATCAGATTGCCCACTCTTTCTCAGAATATACAATGGATCATTCATAGCATTATGCATTTATGTTGATGATATTATACTAACAGGAGACAATATGGTTGAAAGCAACAAAATTAAACAACCCTTGATGAAAAATTCATTATCATGGATCTTTGACTCTTAAATATATCTTAGACATTGAGGTGACCAGAAACTCTACTTGGATAAACCTTTATCAATGCAAGTACACCCTTGGCATCCTGTCTAAAGTAGGATAATTAGGCTGCAAGCCAAGCTGCACTCCAATGGATCCCAATCTCAAGTTATCTGCTAAAGATTCTGATCCACTAACTGATCCTTCCATTTATCGACGCCTAGTCAGAAGACTATTCTATTTGACAATCACAAGGCCTGATCTCAACTACAACATTCGGTGTCTGACTGAACACATGGCTAATCCTACAAGTACCCACTTAGCTGCAACACCTAGAGCGCTAAGATATCTCAAAGCCACTCCTAGACCTGGTTTAGACATTGCCTGGGTTGAGTGCACAGACACACGCAAAAGTATTACAAGCTATGTTATCCTCCTTGGAAATTCACTATCTCTTGGAAATCCAAAAAGCAACCCACGGTAAGTCGTTCATCAACAATGAAGTAAAGTGATTTGGTTGTCTCAACTACTTAAGAATCCATTCATAGCAAAACAAACCCCATGTATAGTACATTGACAATAAAAGTGCATTATGAGATGCCATAAACTCTATGCACAACAAACACACAAAACGTAATCTAATCAATTGTTTTGTTTTCTCCGGGAATAGGTGCAACAATAGTTGATCGAGGTGGTCTATGTTTCTAATACTCATCAGATTGAAGATCTTTTAGCAAAACCTCTTGCTCTTCAGCTTTTCAACAACATGATTTCCAAGACCTGCCTTCAAAACATCCACGGTAAGCTTGCAGTGGGGTGGGGTGGGGGTGGGGGGGGGGGGGGGTTAAACTATGTATTTTATTATTTTGTATTATTTCTATTTTGGGTAATAACTTATATTTTAGTTAATGTTGTTTGATGCGTGATTATTTATAGCGATTTGAATACCTGATTTCTTATGCTTTTGATTGTTCTTTGTGCCATTTTTACTAGCTCTAGTCTTGTTTTGTCATTTTATAGTTTTAATCAGGTCAGAGCAAAACGATGCATTTTAGATGGAAAAGAGCATGAAGTATAACAAGGTTGTATGAGGAGCAAGTTAGTGAAGGCTAATAATGGATTCAAACCACAACTTAGCTGGAACAAGTGGATATACAAGGCAGTGCATCGGCAAAAATATTAGACAGTTTGAAGAAGAGCAACACGCCAAAGTCCCACTAAGATCAAGAGTCTAATCTTTTTTTTTCTTTATTGCACAACTTTATGATGAACTATTGTTTTGTTACATTGATCATGAGTAGCTAAATCTCCCAGTGTCTAGGATAGGATGTTGTTTTCTCATATGGATGCACCTTGAACCTACGTTTTGATTAATTCTATTGAGACTTTGGTTTGTTGGATTTTATTTGTTGCTTATGCTACTTGGTGTATTTGGCACATGCGTTTCTTTGAATTAGATTAGTGATGTTGGAATTACCTTGTATTATGTTGCATTATGCTTACGAGATTGTTAGTACGACATTGGCATATTAGTTCAAAGAAATAAATCTCTAGACTTTTTGCACTAGCGTTTACCAAAGAATCAAGGTCTTAGTTGTCATCTCTAATCATCTTCTAAAAGTTTGTATGGAACCTTGACACAGTGAACTTCTAATGACCTGACATCATTAGGAGTCGGAGGGTTCTTTAAGTGATATGAAAGTGCGATTATCTTATCAAGTCAATTAAGTGAACAAAACGAGAATCCATAGACAAGAAGCTTTACATAGAAATCGTTGTTACTTTGTCTATGAAAAACCCGCATTCGAATTAACGAAATTCGACTCCTAGATCCATTTTACATAATCTATTTGACAACCAATCCAATCAATCGATCAATTCCATTATGTTTTTGTCTTTACCTTCTTAGCTTTAGCCTTAGTTTGATTAGTTCTTTCTATTCTAAATTATTCAAAGTATTGTTTCACTAAGTTCTCAATGATTTCAATTGCTAATAAAATATACATAATCTATAGGGATTCGATACTTGGTCTCTAAGTTTTACTTACCATTTTATTATTACTTGTGAAATTGTAAGATCGGGATTGATACGTTGTAAGCTTTAAGTTAAGCGGGCGTTGCCTTAACTTGATCACAATAAATCTTGTTGATAGAGTAATATTGCAGCTGAAGTTTAAAGCACACAAGAAGATAATTTTCAGAAGTTTATAATAGAGTATAAACTTCCTAGCCTTAGACAAAATAACCAATAAAGGTTTTATCAAAACGTTCCTCACAAAAAATTCACTCACGCTCTTTTGTTGATCGAACCCAGCAATGCAGACAAGGTAAACCTATGAACTAGATTTAACTCGACTATCTAAAAACTATGCAAAGCAAGACAAAACAATAAAACTCTAATGATTTAATCACTCAGATTATTTAGCACTATTGTCTTGTATTAGTTTTGATGAACCTCACTCCTACATATAGGTTTCTTGAAATTTGATCTCCAAGGTGTGTTGTTCACAACTTTTTGGTAACTCTTGTTGTTTCCGTGATGAATTCTCCTTCTTTGTAAACTCGGTCTCCTTCTTGAATATTTGTTCCTTTTATTAGAGTTCTAATACACCTTCTTCAATTCAGAGTTAATACTGAAGATATTCTAAGTTGCAGTAGATCTTCAGTTTGTTTGCTTTCTTGAAACCGTGTTGCGTTGACTTTTCTTCTCCTCTTGAATTATGGAAACTTCAAGTAAGGAAACTTTCAATGCTCTTTCTTATGATTAAGATACATTCATGTACATAATCATAAACAACTAAAATCTTGGAACTTAATTAATAAGTGAATAAGCATATATTCTGTTTTCAATGTTATCCGATGTTACTACAACATCCGTCAACATTGATTCCAGAATACTTTGCACTTTCAATCTCTCCCTTTTTCCTTTCTTCTCAAAACCAATAACTTGTTCCAATCAAGTAAAGTATCCGGAAGTAAAATTCAACAAGAAACAAATCAAACTACTAAACTGCTCCCCCTTAATGCAAACTATCAAAATTCAAAGTTGGCATAACAAAGATATTTGTTAAAGTCGTCATCACATCAACCTTTCTTCAATGTTATCATAACATTGAGGAGTCTAGTGAGTTGTTCAAACTTTAACATTTATCAATGTTGTCTTAACATTGAACCTAGAAAGTACTTGCACATATGTTAAATAGAAAACCAACAATTTTAAAATGTCTTCATAAGCAAAAACATTAAGAGCAGTTCAAAAGTAGCAATACTTAGGATTACAGGCCCAAGAAAATAACAAGGAACACACTCCCTGATCAAATAAAAAAACTAAAGAGAATGTACCAAAAGCATTAAAAAGCAGCTTAAGAAGCAAAAATAAAATAACTAGAAACCAAAAATTAAAAATTTGAACTACTCTCCTCGTTTTTGTGAAGAAGGGAGTATATCCAAGTTGTTAAACAAACTTTCCAGCTCCTTCATATGCTCCTTCTTGTCCTCAATCTCCCTATGGGTTTCAGCAATGTTCCTCCTAAACCAAGTAAGCAGTTGCTCTACAAATGAAGAGGTAATGACCATGCAATCTTCTTCCTTAGACATAGGCACTAAAGTTCCCGCAAACTCCTGAGTCTTCTTCTTCTGTTTGCTTGGTCTCACCACTCCTTTAGTATTCCAAGGCAAATAACTCACCCTTGTGCTATCCAAATAACTTGGTATGATGGAAAGCCTTGCATCATTCTTGGTCCACCCCACCATCTGACTGATCTTCAACCCTTGTTTTAGTAAAATTGTTGAAATCAGTGAGGGGAATGGTAAAATCCCCCTTTTTTTTTTTTCAGCAGCTTGAGACATAGCCTTCAAGACCCTCTCTCTCATATTCACAGTCAACCCATTCTTAAGCTTGTAGACTAAGATAGCAGTCTGGGTAGTCAACACAGTGGAATTCTTACTAGACAACCAATTGAATATTGCAATCTTATGTAAGATAGCACTAAGGGAAGTACATTTAGTGGTTGGCAGAGCATCTTACTAGACTTTGACCATACCACTAGTAAGATCTTCAATCATGTCATCTTGGTCAGTATTCTCAGATTCCTCAACATGTGGAAGTCCCCAAGCCTTGTTGATTGTAGAGGTCTAATGTCAAACACTTTCCCTCTAACCAAGCCTTAGCATACTTAGGTGACCTCACATCTCTTAACTATTTAGAAAGAATCAGGTTGAATTCAATGATAATTTTAGGAGCAAATTGACTCATCTCCATCACAGATTGATGAATTCCTCTTGTCTCAAGCAAGTGAAACACTTTGTTCTCTTTAAAGCTGGCCATCTCAATAGCTCTCTCATGATGGATCTCCCTACTTTTAAATGCACCCCACTTCTCCTCACTTAGACAAGTAAAATTTGGAGTAGAAGTCCTATTCATCTTCAGGGAAAGTCACCCAAAGTCCATCCAAGTATTCCTCTTTTTTTATAGATGTTGGCCTAACATCACGAGCAACATAAGTTTCCTCTTCCTCAACCTTCTCCTCATATTTCTCCTCTTCTTCCTCTTCTTCATCAACATCAACAACCTCACTTTCCTCTTCCATAACCTGTTTCCCCTTTCTCTTTCTCTCAGCAGCAACATATTTCTTCTCAGCTTCAGCTCTCTTCTCAACTTCAGCAACTTTCTTTCTAGCAATCCTTTCCACTTGCCTTTTTCTAGATTCAACAACCATCTTATCCTTCTCAGACATTGGTCTACTACCAATTCCACCCTTGCTCTTCTGAGACCTAATCCACTTCCTCACTAATTCATCCATAGATTCTAAACCCTCACCCTCAACAGATACATCAACATCATTATCAGGTTAGAGTTAGCCAAATTTACGTCAATTTTAGGATCATTGATGGTAGGAGTGGTTGTCTCAGGTGTTGGTGCAACATTTGAGGTCGATTCAACCTTCTTTAATTTCTTTGCACGCCGCACATAGGGGATCACCTTTTGTTTTGCAGCAACTAGAGCATTATCAGATTGTAGCTTCTCCACGGGTGTGAGATCAAGTTCGAGCTACTGTGGGCTCACTGTTGGTGACATCATCTGCAAGAGTTTCAATAGGAGACTTGCTCGCCATTGTTAGTTAGAGAAATTGTAGAAAACATTCGAGAGAATTTTGGTGTCAGAGAGTATAAGAGGCAGAAAAATTGAGCACAAATAAGGAAATTAAGGCAAATTTTCAATTTTGACCGTGAAGAGTGGAGAGAAAATGAACGTTAGTGGGAATTAATGGAAGTTACCAATTAAAATCATCCCACTACTCTTTCCCGTATACAAAAATCACACGTGTCAATATTTAAGTAACAAGTAACCACAACAGTTTTAAAAAATTTGAAAACTTATAAGTTAATGTTTTCAATGTTGAACTAACACTGTGAGTAATGTTGGGGCAACAGTTAATAACATCCAAAACAAAAGGTGAAGAGCTACAAGGCTTCACCAAGGAAAATTCATGTAAGAGCTCGAGATACTTCCAAAATTACATCTGAAATTTAACCAATATAGCAAGTGAGTACCACATACATAATGTTTGGATCAAAACCATGAATAAGCAACATAGATAACAAGAAACACACAGAGCTAAGCAGTTATGAATTAAGAAAATAATTCACTTCCATATCATAGAAAGTCACAAATAGTGTGTCACCTGCAGTATGTCACTCAAAGTGTATGCCTCAACACATGAATTATACTCCCCCTTAGCCCAAACCATGCAGATCTAGCATTAATGCAACCATGTCATGTCAAAATTGGAAGATGGTAAACACTTATGGGGAACTTCTCAAATCAGCAACACCAACAATAACTGATCACATCACCTCAAATCTTTATTATTTTAATAACTCATCTGAACCAAAACCGAAGGTTGTTTTTAAAAAGAGATAATGACACTACTGAATAAGGGCATCACAAGACTCCACACACCTAGTAAAAACATTATTAACAACAATTCAGGTAAAAACAAAGGCCTTGAATGTTGGCAATACATGACCCCAACACCCCAATTCCTTATGCATACTTGTTTACCAACCTGCATTCAAGAGAGTTCACCAAGTGATCAGTGCTACTAAGTACATGCAATTGAAACCCCAAACAGCTTAATAGATAGAACCACCATCATATGCTCCTTAGCAAAAAAAATAGAAACATGTAAATACCTCAGCTTCTCCATATGTTAGGTTAACAAACTTAGACTAACAAAATAGTTTTATTAGCTTTTCAAAACAAATATGTGAATCTGATAACTAGAAAGATTTGTTCATCACAGAGTTCAACCACACAAACCAAATATGACAAGACAAGGATGAATGAGACTCACAATGAAATAAAACATAACAAAGACAACAACATAATTACAAACTACACGACAAACAAAAACCAGTGCTACACAATGGTGTTATGTCAACACTGGGTGTTCCAACATTCTCACGTATTGCACATGCCGAGAGACTTCCTCAAACTAAAGAATCTCTCACTATCTAGAGGTTTTGTAAACATATCAGCAAGCTGATTATTTGTCTTAATATGCTCAATGTTACCTTATCCTCTACCATGTCTCTCAACTAATGATGTCTTATGTCTATTTAGTCCTAGAATGCTGAACATGATTCCTTGGGATACTAATGGTACTAAGATTGTCACAAAACATGAGGAGTGTATCACTATCTAACTCATAGTCTAACAACATGCGTTTAAACCATACAAGCTGGGTAAAACAACTACCAACATCTACATATTCATATTCAGCTGTAGATAATGACACACAATTCTGTTTCCTGATATACCATGAAATCAGATTATTTGCCAACTAGAAATATTCCTCTCTTGTGGATTTCCTGTCATCTACATTACCTACCCAAGCAGAGTCACTGAAACCAACAAGATTAGTGTTTGTGTCACATGAGTACCAAATGCCCAAAGGTGAAGTTCCAGATATATATCTTAAATTCTTTTCACAGCAATCAAGTGACATTGCTTTGGATTAACCTGATACCTAGCACAAACACACACAGAAAACATGTATCTGGTCTAGAGGCAAAGAGATACAGAAAACTACCAATCATAGATCTATACAATGTTGGGTCAACATTTCTTCCAGTGCCATGTCTTGTAATCTTCACTTGAAAAAACATGGGAGTTTTGCAAGGATTTGACTCATGTAGCTCAAACCTTTTCACTAGATTCCTTGCATACTTCTCCTGGTTCAGAAAGATGCCATTCTCCATCTACTTCACTTGTAGCCCAAGAAAAAGTCCAGTTCACCTATCATGCTCATTTCAAAGGTACCTGTCATGGACCTAAGAACAATGTCATCAACATAAATCTGAGTAATGCAAATATCCGTGCTCTTTCTTAAGAGAAACAAAGTTCTATCCCCATCACCCCAAGTGAATCCAAAACTTAACAAAAATTATATTAGACTTTCATACCAAGCTCTTGGTGCCTGTTTCAAACCATACCATGCTTTCTAAAGTTTATACACATGATTAGGATACCTAGGATCAACAATCCCCTTTGGTTGTTCAATATATACATATTTATCTATTTAATCATTAAGAAAAGCCCCTTTCACATCCGTTTGGTAGAGTTTTATCTTAAGACAACATGCAATAGCAAGAAGAAACCTAATACATTATATTCTAGCTACAAGAGCGAATGTCTCATCAAAGTCTATGCCTTCTACCTGTGTATAACCTTGTGCAACCAACCTAGCTTTGTTTCTTACAATTAAACCATTTTCATCAGTTTTGTTCTTGAAAATCCATTTAGTTCCTATAACATTCACATTTGAAGGCCTAGGTACTAGATTCCAAACTTTATTTTTGGTGGATTGTAATAGTTCATCTTGTATAGCATTGATCTAGTAACTACCCTTAGGAGCTTCATTCACATTCTTTTGTTCAATGGAAGACACAAAATAGGAAGTATTTTCAACAGTATATGTGGTAGTCATACACACAAAACCTTACCATATCCTTGTAATCTAACCTTTCTTTATTACGTGTTCTCATCCTCTCGGTAATTTGATCAATCACTTGAGTAGCTGGATGATCATTTTGAATCCTAGCAGGGGGATCTCTTATGTATTCAAGAACAATTTCTTCTTCAGAATCAGATCATGCAGAGGTTATGTTAACATTAGATCTCTCTTGAGTTAAGTCAACATTTGTTCCAGTCTCCAATTCAGCTTCTCCAACTTCTGTATTCGATGTTGGTTCCAATGTTGGAGTAGCAGCCGAAAGAGAGACTTCATCAATACCTATATTAATGGTTAAATCATCAAAAACCACATTAATCGATTCTTCAACAGTATGCAATCTGGGATTGTATATCCTAAAAGCAGTATTGTTTGGAGAATATCCAATAAATATACACTTTTTACTCTTTGAATCAAACTTGCTCAAATAATCTCTATCATTCAACAAATAACGGTCACATCCAAACTCATGAAAATGTGCAACATTTGGCTTCAAACCTTTCAAAATTTATTATGTTTGTTTGACCACTTTTTGGTTTATCTTAATTATCTGCATATTTATTTATCTATTATTTATATATGATATAAACAAAATATCAACGTTTCAAAAGCTTACACCCAATGCCCAGAAGCTTACGCTTTGCCTCTAAGTGTGAAAAACGTTCCGCTTGCGCTCAACGCCTTTAACCACACTGGTCATGGCAAAGCCAAGACTTTCACATTGATTAGCAATATCAAGAATTTTCTTAAAGTAACTATCAACACTTTCATCCTCACGTATCTCAAGTGTTTCAAATTGCTGAAGTAGTTGTCTATGTTTTGATTCTTTTACCGCAGTATCTCCTTTACAAGTGTAATTCAAGAATATCCCAGGCATGTTTATATTTAGTTCAACTCTGAATCAGTTTAAAGATATGATGATTTACACAGCTGGAAATAGAATTAAGAGATTTTTCATTGGAGTTATAGAGACTTACCTTTGTTGCTGTCTAATCTGCTTCTAGTTTTGGCACTAAATCACCTTCACCATCTCTTGGTAATGCAGGAAGAGTGTATTCATTGATCACAGATTGCCAGGCTCTTATGTCAATGGATTTGATGTGCGTTCTTCTTCTGGTCTTCCAATATGCATAGTTGGAGCAATCCAGAACTAGTATCCTGTTGGCACTGGGATTAATGTAGTCCATCGTTCAACTCCAAAAACCAGTGTAATCAGTGTTTAGCTGTGACGCCAATTGAAATTGTAGGATCGGGATTGATACGTTGTAAGTTCTAAGTTAAGCTGGCGTTGCCTTAACTTAATCACAATAAATCTTCTCGACAGAGTAATATTGCATCAGAAATTTAAAGCACACAAGAAAATAATTTTCAGAAGTTTATTTCCTAGCCTTAGGTAAAATAACCGATAAATATTTTATCAAAATGTTCCTCACAACATATTCACTCACGCTCTTTTGTTGATCGGACTTAGCAAAGCAGATAAGGATATTCTCCTTAGAGTTAAAACCTAGATTTAACTTGACTATCCAAAACCTTTACAAAGCAAGACAACAAAACTCTAGTGATTTAATCACTCAGATTATTTAGCACTATTTCTTGTATTTGTCTTGATGAACTTCACACCAATAGGTTTCTTGAAATTTGATCTCCAAGGTGTGTTGTTCACAACTTTTTGGTAACTTTTGTTGTTTCCTTGATGAATTCTGCTTCCTTGTAAACTCGGCCTCCTTCTTGAATAATTGTTCCATTTATTAAAATTCTAATAAGAAAATACATCTTCTTCAGTTCAGAGTTAATACTGGAAATATTCCAAGTTGCAGTAGATCTCCAAACTGTATCCTTTCCTGAAACCATGTTGTGTTGACTTTTTTTCTCCTCTTGAATTATGAAAACTTCAATTAAGGAAAATTCTAATGATCTTCCTTATGATTAAGACATGTTTCTGGACATAATCATAAAACAATTAAAACTGTGGAACTTGATTAATAAGTGAATAAAGGAAAAACTAAAATAAAGTAGTTTAATAACAGATTGCAGCATATATTTTATTTTCATTGTTACCCGATGTTGCTACCACATCCATCAACATTGATTTCAGAATACTTTGCACTTACAATTTGGCCTGTATACTTGTGAACGTACGTCGTTGTTTAGTATCTTATAGTACTAATTACACACAAGCAATACATAACTGCACAATCATCGTTAGTTAATCTTTCATTTTAAGGAAAGTCAAGTTAGTTTAGTTTGTTTAATTCATTTAATCAGGATTAACGAGCTGTTATAAATAACTCAACATGTCTCACTACTTTTCGCTTTTTGCTTTTCCGTGTTTCACGTTCATTAGAGATGATTCTCACTCTACAATTCTCTTCTCAATTCTGTAACAATTCGATTCAGTCGTCATCAATAAAAGTTTGATTACTTTTCTTCAACAATAGCGGCCATGCTCTTGTTTACAAAAAGTACAGTGTAATCCTTTAAAATCTCATTAATATAAGTATATATATTTTTATACACTCAACTCTATGGACAGTTCTTATAAATATAAAAAAAGGGGAAAAAGCAGATTACCCCCTTTCCTTCCGGCCGTTTTGCACTTTGCCCCCCCAGCTTTCAATTTTAACACATTGCCCCCCCCCCCAACTTAACAATTCGTGCGACGTTACCCCCCGAAAACCAATGACCGTCAATTTCTCGAATATTCTGCGGAATATTCCCCTATGCCCCTCACGTGGAGGGGCATTTTCGCCACTTCACCTCGACCAGTACTGATTGTGTATTTTGGTGGGAAAATTGATCGATCAGTTGCCCTAATCTAAAAAACCCTAAAACTGATCAGTTGCTCCCAATTCAAAATCGCCAAAAAAGAAAGGATTTTTCCAAACCCTACCTTAAATCAGTTGAATTGCAGCAATCTACTGTCAATCCCTTTCCAAATGGGTTGGAAAGTACGAAGGACGTACGCTCTTATACTCCCACACAAAGTGCACCTCGATTATGGTAAGTAAAGTGCATTTTTTTTTAATTTTTCCTTAATAAGTGTAGAACTGTGGTCCCATTGGTGAATAAGCAGAATTTTTGTTTGTGTGGTCCAACTATCTGTCGTATGTGCTCCTCTGGTCCAAAAATTACTCGTTTGTGGTCCAAAAATTGAATCTTTGTGGTCCCGTTTGTTAATAAGCAGATGTTTTGGTTGTGTGGTCCAAATTTTTGGTTGCTACCTTCAAATTTTGGTTACAGTGATTGCATTGATCAGGATTCTTTTTGCATGTGTACATAGATATGTTAATGCCTCTGTCTTAAGTCAACTATGTGTAGCATAAATATATTTTTGCATGTGTAAACTAAGGTTCTTTTTGCATGTGTACATACCTTCACTTTGTATGCATATAATTCAACTATGTATAGCTAGCATAAATATGTTACTGCCTGTGTCTTAAGTCATAAATACATAAGTGCATATATCTTACTCATTCACCTATGTTCATTCACAGGAAACAACAAAGACTTTTTCACCATCATGATTCAGCATTCTGGGAAGTTTATGAACTTTGAATCTTTATGCTATTTGGGGAAGACTGACTACATAGATTTCTGCACTGAGGATGAAATGTCACTGGTGGAGCTAACTACCATGGCTAAGGAAGTGGGGGTGAGGGGGGATGTGGTAGTATATTACAATGCATGTGGGTGGGACAACTGTAGGAGATTGATCCCCATTGATGATGATGAGGGTTCATTGGCTATGGTCAGGGCTGCTTCAAAGGAGAGGATTGTTGCCTTTTTTTGGCCCCTAGAACTGAAGCTCAATCTGAGCTTGTCCAGTCATATGGTGGAGCCAGAGATGATAATGAGGCTGGAGAACAGATTGTGAGAGAGCAGTTAAAAGTTGGTGACTTTCCAATAATTGATGAAGCAGTAGGTGATTCAAGCAAAAGTCAAGACAAAGCACCCAACTTGGAGGAGCAAGTATATGTAGAAGATGTGCCAGAGCACTACAATACAAACAATGAAAGTGAGAAGGACAACATGCATACTGGTAACACTACAAATGGTGCAAGCACATCAAGAGGTCCAGTGGCAAATGGTGATTTACCAAGTTTTATTAAGGATCATTGCACTGCAGAGGTTGCTGCAATGTTAGATGTCAATGATAGTGATGACAGTGATGGAGAGGTCAGTGTGGGTAATGATTCTGAATACTCTGATTACCTTGCTGATGAAGACAATGACCCCACTGAGGACAACCAACAGTTTGATGATAATGTTGATCAAGGTGCTGAGTGGGCTGGTTTGCGACCAAGAAGACCAGCTACAAGGGCTAATCATGCACCTGCATCTGCTGTTTCTGAGATACAAACTCCAAAGGATCAGTATCTATACAATGGATACAAAGTGTTCAATCCAGTTGTTGATATGGAAAAAGTTACTTTTGAGGCTGGAGTTTGCTTCACTGATGCAGATATCTTTCGAGCAGCTGTTAGAAAATATGCAATTGATGAAGGAAGAAGTATCAAATGGAAAAAGAATGACAAATTCAAGCTTACAGTGGTGTGCAAACAAGACCATTGTCCATTTAGGATTTATGTATCAAGAATCCCTGGGGAAGACACCTTGATGATCAAGAATTACTCAGGTCCACATGAGTGAGCTAGAGAAGATGTTGTGACACAACCAAATTCAAAATGGATTGCAAATCAGTATTATGAGAAGATTAAAAGTGACCCTAATTGGCCAGTTAAGTCAATGGTCACTGTTATTGGCAGAGAAGCATCCTTGGAGTTCAGTACTCATAAAATGTACAGGGCAAAGCACAAGGTCCTTAAGGATGTACATGGTTCTGAATGTCAACAATACAGTCTCTTATGGAGGTATGCTGAAGAAATTATGAAAACCAATGAAGGTACAACTGTTAAGATAAAATGCAAACTTGTTGGTGAAACTGCTAAGTTTAAAAGGTTGTATATCTGTTAGGGAGCATTGAGGAGAGGATTTTTGAGTGGTTGTAGACCACTTATCTGTCTGGATGGCACCCATTTGAAGACTGCAAATGGGGGTGTTCTTTTAACTGCTGTAGGGGTGGACTCAAACAATTGCATATATCCATTTGCATATGCAATTGTTGAGAAAGAGAAAAGAAAGAGTTGGTTGTGGTTTATGTCACTTCTGGTGGAGGATCTGAAGATCAACAATAGTGCTCAGTGGACTATAATGAGTGACAAACAGAAAGGGTTGATTGATGCAGTCCAAGAGTTGCTGCCTTTCTGTGAACATCGATTTTGTGTAATGCATCTCTATGCAAATTTCAAAAAAGATCACAAAGGGTTGGCATTGAAAGAGTTTTTATGGGATGCAGCAAGGAGCTCAAGAGTGGAGGATTTTGAGAAAGTAATGTGAAAACTTAGAGAAAGAGATGAGGCAGCTTATAAGTGGCTCATTGAGAAGCCACCTGAGCAATGGTGCAGGGCTTACTTCAAAACACATAGCAAGAGTGATCTCTTGCTGAACAATATGTAAGAAAGCTTTAATGCTCTTATTGTGAAGGCAAGGTCATTGCCCATTATTGACTGTTTGGAGAGCATTAGAGTGACCCTGATGAAGAGGGTTGGAGAGAAGAAGATAGCAATGGAGAGAGTGGAGAGTTTGTCTCAAGAATGCCCAAAGATTTACAAGATACTGGAAGGGTTAAAGAAGAGTTCCATGGGATACTCAGCACACTGGAATGGCTCTGATCAGTTTGAGGTTCACAGTCCTAGGGTTGACAAATTCACTGTGCATCTTGGTGAAAGAACCTGCAACTATAGGAGATGGGAACTCAATGGTATCCCATGTCCTCATGCCATCAGTGGCATATACTTTCAGCACAGGAAGCCTGAGGAATTCATGCCCCAATGTTACAAGAAATCAACTTTTATGAAAATATATAACCACTGCATGTCACCCATGCATGCACAGGCTGCATGGCCCAAACTGCAAACAACTGCTGCTTTACTGGTTCCTCTTGTGCCTCAAAAAATGCCAGGAAGACCAAAGAAAAATGATAGGAAGAAGACACCTGAAGAGCTGAAACAGATTAGAGCCAAGGCAATTGAAGAGTCTGGAAATGTAGGGAAACATGGCATGACCATGAAATGTAGTTACTGTCATGTAGTTGGTCATAACATTAGGGGATGCAAGGCTAGGAAAAGCAATCCTCTAGCTGTTGTGTACAAGAAGAAAGCTAAAAGTGGTGGTCATGAACCACCTGCAGCTTTGAGAAATGCTAATGTGTGTACTTTTTACTGTTTATTGAGCTCTGTCTGTTTCATGTGTGTACTTCATTTGTTTCTTATCAAATACTAACACTACTTTATTGCAAGGTGGTACTGATACTGATAATATTGCCCAAACTCAGGAATCACAGGCTGGCAAACAACAAGGAACAAATAAGAAGATGGATAAGTTGCAGGTGTAGTAGTTTGTGAAAAGTTTGTGAAGTTTGTTTTAACTGCTGCTTTGATGGTATGCTTACATGTTGGTATTGTTGTAGATAACTAGAAAGGACACTGATGGAGTTAGTAGCTCTGGAGCCAGACATGCTCAGCCACAACAAGAGGATACTAATGCTCAATCAAAGGCAACGTCTATGCCTCCAGTGATAGACAAGGGCAAAAGAAAAGTATCTGAGGCTGTTCCTGATATCCCTCAGCAGCAGAGACCAAGAAGGCCACTCACAAGGAGTGTAAACAGCCCTGTGAAGTCCCCGAGGACAGTGAACACTACAACAGCTAGAGCAGGAACTAGAAAGTCCCTTATCAATGAGCCAGCTACTTCAGTGGCATCTAATCCATCTCAATCAGGTGGGATAGCTGCTGCTCCTTCCAATAAGCCATTTAAACCACCTGCACCTAAGAAGACAGTTGGAGTACCTAAGAGGAAAGGCCAGAAAATGTTCACAGGCACTGGAGAGGATCCACTATTTTAAATGCAAGTTTGAACATTATTTTGCTTTTGGTTGGTTGTGATCATCATATTTTATTGGATTGATAATCATCAATATGAACTATCCCCTGTTATGTAGTTAGATTTACCAATGTACATTGAATAGGGTATTGATGATTGAAAATCCAGATATCACTTAACTGATATCATCTTATGTAATCGTACTGATTCAGTAAGTGATTTGATTGGTCAGCAACTAATGCAAGTTTTCTATTTATCATTTTACCAGTTAAATAATGCAAGTTTTCATTTTTCCATTCAACAAAAATTACATGTGAACTTTGGTTTGTCTTTTGTGCAATTACAGGTAATCTGAAACTAAATTAACCAACAACATTCCATGATTCCCAACCAACAAAAACTTACAAAATCATGCTTCATAACCAGCATTTTTCCATTTCATTTCATTAGCTTGCTCACAACCATGATTCACAACCAACAAAAACATACAAAATCATGCTTCATAAACAGCACAACTGCACTAAACTAAACTAAATCTTCATAAACAACACAATAACACAACTGCACTAAACTAAACTAAATCACAACTGCAATAACAGTACAACCAAATCATTTCAAGAACACTACAACCAACAATATAGCTATAACCACCCACAACTGCCTTTTGATTTTTGAGCCTTCATCATCTCTGCTTCGACCTTGTTTATCTTCCTCAAAAGGCCTGGAATAATCATCTCCGACCTTGGGCACACTGGGGGGTCGACCCACTCCCAATAGTTGCATGCACCACGCCCCTTGTTCAAAAAACAAAAGTATTAAGTGAAATTCATATCTAACAAGTGTTGAACAGTCATTTAATATCGAATCCAGAAAACAATTATAAACAATTAGATATTCAAAATTGAATTCGAGGTTACCGGGTATTTTGAGCATCGTAGAAACCTACGGCCACAATTCGCATCTGTCCATGCTGTGTGCTCCGTCGCCCTACTACCACACTTGCAAATCATGCTAAAATCCATGGTAATGTGGTTCAAATTTGTGAAGAATGAAGAACTCTAGAAATTTGGGGGTTTTTTGATTTGGAACGAATTGTCGATTATCTGTTATAAAAGGCCCTCTCAGCAATATAGCCGTTAGTCCGAGGTGAAGTGTCAAAAATGCCCCTCCACGTGATGGCCCGTGCAAAATTTTAACGGAATATTCGAGAAATTGACGGTCATTGGTTTTCGGGGGGTAACGTCGCACGAATTGTTAAGTTGGGGGGGCAATGTGTTAAAATTGAAAGCTGGGGGGGGGGGGGGCAAAGTGCAAAACGGCCGGAAGGAAAGGGGTTAATCTGCTTTTTTCCCAAAAAAAAAATCTATAGATAGCTATGTAACAGTCACATGGATTAGTCACTATTGTCATGAGTAGTCATGCTCGTTTTCTTGGCAGTACCTTGGAGACATTGAAAGAGACTCTTAAGTGTTGTGAATGGAAATTAAAGATCTTGGTTGCAAAGAAACAAATTCCGGTCCAAACACTTGGTCAAGTCAGTAATGAGTACATATTTTACGACAATAAAAACCGAAAGTTTGAAATTATTCAAATACTTTATTTTTACCAAACCGTTACTATCTATGATCATGCATTGGCTAATTAACAGGAAAAACGACACACAATACGTTATATATGTTATGCATTTAATTCTGTACAAATTTGTTCGATAAGCTAAAAGAAGTAGAATTTATACACGGACTACGCTAAACTAGTATCTTATACAAGATTCTAGTGTAGCTTTATTTGAAACGCCTGTATACTAGATGCTATAACATGAACAAACTAGTTAGATCTTCAATGTAGAGGATATCGAGATGTTGCGGATATCGAACATGTCAAGGATTCTGACCACGTCGAGGATTTAGGACATGTCGAGGATTATATGTCGAGTGCTTAGGTATATCGAAGGTTCCTGACACATCGAGGGTGATATCTCAAGGACACATCGAGTATTGTATGTCGAGTATTTATGCTCGACGTGACTGGGCGGACACTGTTGTGCACTAAATGAACTTTTCTTGATTTGCAGAACATGAGTGTTTATAGGTCTCGAGATGCATGACTATATCCGCGTTTCCTGGGATTCTGTCAGACATGTCGAGCGTATGTCGAATGCTCGACATGTTTAAGGCGAGGCAGTAATTTGACAGGACGACCCAGGCTTATTGGGTTGTTAAGCTGGACCGTAGGATTAGCTCATATCATGTAATCCCCCAATTTGGAAGTTGTTGTAGTAGAGAATAGTTTTCAAATTTCTGTATATAGTACACTTGGTCCCCTCAATTTATAGACCAGGTGGGATGTAAAGTGGGGTGTCGATTATTCTTAGATTGATCATTTGCTACCTCAAATGGTGGTTCGCTTGAAGGAGGAATTCAGACTGAAAGTGGTTGTTAAGTTGAATGATCTCGAGGCTGGACTTAACTCTAGGTCCTCCTGATATGAAGCACGTGGAGGATTCCAACAACGATTTTGATCCTGAGCTCGACGCATTTTCCTCTATTCTCGAGAATGAGTCTCTGGTTATGATTAGTATAGACGATGCTCCAACAATTACCAAAACATGAGCGATTTAAGCGATGCATCACTTTTTCTAATAATTTTTATGCTTTCTGAACTATCACATTCTAGCTTATACTTTTAAGTTTTTGTTCGAATTGTTGGGCATTTCTGCCATGTTTCTTAATATTAACTTAATCACGTCGTCCCTTGAGCTTTGTTGAATTTTTATGATGGAATAACTGTGTGCGTGGATGACAATTCTACGAATTTTAGGGGTAATCCTATCGTACCTTTTTGGATAGTAGATATCTCTTGTACCTTTAGATGTATGACTTGCCATTTTGTCTAGGTTCGGAGGTATTCTGTATACCTTTTCATGTAGGATCTCTTATCATGCATTGGATATGGGATATTTTAGGTACCTTTATAGGTAGGTTCTGCCGCATTGCTTTGAATATGAGTTATTTCACGTAGCTTGTATGGGTAGGATCTGTGGTCTTTCTTTGGACATTAGATATCTCAGGTGCCTTTGTAAGTAGGATTCGACATATCACTTTGGATATGAGGTATTTTAGGTCCATTTATGGGTAGGATATGTCGCATTGCTTTGGATAGAAGATATTCTAGGTACCTTTATAAGTAGGATATGTCGTATCGCTTTGGATAAGAGATATTTCAGGTACCTTTGTAAGTGGGATCTACCGTATCACTTTAGATAGGAGATATTTCCAGTACCTTTATATGTAGGATCTGCCGTATTGCTTTGGATAAGAGATATTTGAGGTACCTCTATAGGTAGGATCTGTCGTATCTCTTTGGGTAGGAGATTGAATTGTTGCATGTGCTCGTCTATTCAAGTGCGATAATTCATTGTGTGAGTTAGGTATCTTCTAATAAATAATAAAAATACTCATTTGAAATGATGCTTGGAATTTTAAATCAAATAGGAATGCTCAAATGTTAATGGCTGAGACATGATATTTTTTGGGTTGCCTACGTATCCTAAGATGCGGGAATCAGGCCATCATAGTTCCCTATTTTAGGTTACAATCCAACCCACAATGGGGCAATTTAGGTAAAATACAATTGGTCAAACATGAAGGAAATTGTTCATGTGTAATTTAAAACATGAAAGTAAACTCGGTGTTATTGCTAAATTATTCTACCATATCTTGATCCACATGAGATAGGGCCTCCAAAGCCGCTTCATCTTGGCGCCTACGAGTCTTGAGGGATGCCACATAACAAAGCCATGCCTCGCTGTGATCTCTTCCGTCCCTTCAGGGGTGGGGAATCTCATCTTCTGGTAATAAGTGGACACTATAGCTCAGATGTCATTCAAGGTTGGGGTGCCTATGATGACGTTGTAGGCAAAGGGCTCGTCCACGACCACATACTTGACATTTAGGGTGATTTTTTGTGGATTGTTATTGAACGAAGTTAGCAAGGTGGCAGATCCCAAAGGCAAAACTTATGCGCCACCAAAACCATGCAGGGGAGTAGTGATTGGTTAGATAACTTTGTGGCCTAGAGTCATTTGCTTCACGGTATTAGAAAATATGACATTTACAGAGCTCCCATTGTCTATTAGTACCTTAATGACACCATAATTAGCGATATCTAAAGTGACCGCAAGTGGACAGTCAATCTTACCTGCTTGAATGCCTTTTGGAGAGAGCCGCAACATATTCCTCTTGGAAAAGGTTACCTCCTCCTCGGATAGCTCCTCAATCTCGATGAGACTAGTGAAACCCACAAACCTATCATCATTTATCTCTCGGGTTATCCTTTTGCAGCCTTTAGTTAAATCCACTTCGACCGGGTTGCCGCTTAGCATGGTGATCATCCCCTAGATGGTGCGTTGACAACACTTTGGTTGTAATGGCTCGATTCCTCAATGTCTTTCTGCTTGTCCTTTCTCAGTGAATGAGAGCAGTGTCTTTCATTCGAACTTGCCAATTGTTTTAAGTCTCTAATGTACTCAACCAACTTCTTTTCTCGAATGAGCCTCTCATTTTCATATTTTAGATCCTTACAATCCTTAATGTTCTGGCCGTTCTAGTAGTGATATGCCATAATCTCTTCGAGTACCTCGAAGATGGACAGTCTTTCATCCTTCTCGGCTCATTCAACTAACCTTTCTTTTGGGTCACCGCAAACACGGTTAAAAAATCCTTGCTCAAAGGAGTGTAGAATCTAAGCAATTTATCTATGTTTTGGTCATATATGTCCTTGTTCCAACTCCTCTCATCTTTCTCCCGTGGTCTATTCTGAGACTGGTTCGTAGTGTTCTTTTTCGCCATCATTTCATCATAGTAAACCGTCTTGTAGGCGAGCTCATTGATCTGATCTATAGACTTTGGCTCTTTGGCCAACAGAGTCACTGCGACCCTCTTGTGCCTATGTGTTGTGAAAATAATGTTGGCAACTTGCTCTCTTTTTGGCTCATCTACCTTCAACAGTTCATCGTTGAACCTCTTCATGAAATCTTATGAATCTCCTTCCCTTTATGCTTAACCGAGTATAGGTGGTTAAGGTTGGTGGTGGTTCTATTTTGGATAGAGAATTGACTCTCAAATTTCCTCTTGAGTTGGTCATAACTAACCAATGAACCGACTTGTATCCCAACAAACCAGTTGAGAGTTGTCTCAGTGAGAGTGGTGGCAAAGATTCTTTGTTGCACATTTCCTGTGAATTCATAAAGTGAGAGGATCCCATCTAAATAATAGAGATGTTTTTGGGGATCACTTTTTTCTATTGTAGGCCTTCAACTCACGGCTCTTTTCTCCTTTCCCCAATACCTTTGCCTTTATCTCCTCATAAAATGGAGTGAGTCTCTTGTGACCGGCATTCTGCATCAACTTCCTCAGAACCTCCTTTCTATCGCAGTTCAAATGCTCCATCCTTCATCATATTTCTCTCAAATTGGCCCGTAGATCGATAGATCATTCCTGAAATCCCCTAGGGATGGGGAATTCCTGCAGTTCGTCATTCTAATTTTGGGGCCTTGCCCTCCCCAGTGAAATCCTGGTGCGAGACTCATGGGGCTGTGGGGGCAATGCATCAATTCTTAGGGCCTGCTGGATGGGGATTGTTGTCGCTATGGCCGCTGATGAGTGTTTATTTAGCGTCATTTTAGCACTTATTTACTCATGCTTCTGTAAAATTATTGGTGTTAGTATTGTTTCGTGTTTCTTAGGATTTTAGTGAGTCAGAATGAAAATGAGCTAAAAGAGCACAAAATTGAGATTTTTGGTAACAATGCGTCACGATGCAACTTCAAGGGCTATGACGCTATGCAACGGAGAAAAACCCAAATCGCCACACGTTGAGAAGTCCAAAATTTGGCCCACGCTAAGGAAGAAGCGACACGATACATGGAGAGTTATGCGACAGCGCCGCTAAAGCCTAATGTAGCGTGAGCAATGGGAAGAAGTAGAACGTAGCTAAGTAGAGACACCTAACTCTCACCAATTTATACAGCTCGTAACTGCTTATAATTATTTTCAGAAAGAAACACCATTGAAGTTCTGTTCTAGTTTAGTTTTATCATTGTTTAGAATCAATAGTTCGTAGAGAAGAAGATAGCGCGTAAGGTTCAAGAAGATAGCCAAAGAGTCAATGTTCCTCCGGATCTAAGAAGATTTTGTCTATCTCTTTACTTTGTTTATGCTATTCAATTCTTTGTTAATTGTTGAACTCATGACTATGAAGAGCTAACCTACTCATTGTTTAGAGTAGGGGAGTAACTCTGATGTATAAATATGTTTACTTGTTTGCTTTGATGTGTGTTTGATGAACTTATATGTCTAGATTGAATAGTTATTTATGTTATGTGACTAGTCCTACTCTCGCTGGAATAAGGAATGCATTACCCTGGGATCTCTAGAGTGTAGATGTTAAGCTAGTTATATATACATGCGATTTGTGACTTTGGTATGCTAACACAGCTGATGCACAACCCATGTATCACACTAGATAAATCTTGATTGTGTGCTTTTATGTTATAACGATCTGGATGAATTAATTGGATTGTAGATTTGATATCTCTACTAAAAAAAAACTGACAATTGGGCTGAACCCCCTAACGCGGTAGGTTATTAGACTTATATGTTCTATAGTTGGGATATGTCCAGCTATAGGTCATGGATCCATTAGACATACAAGCTTCAAACCATCATCAAGCATTTCAAGTAAATATAGGTAGTTTGTCTATGAACTACTATGGTTAAATCAGTTGTGAGACCCAATCTCTAAACAAATTTTTATTCTATTGATCACAACTTTAGCGTTCAACCAATCCATCTTCTGAAATTTTGTTTATTTACTTTCTTGTATTATTTAGCTTAGTTCTTAGCATTTATCATTAGTTTAATAATAAAATCTTCCTTGCGTTAATCTTTAGTTAGTTTAATTCTTTCTTTGCATTCACATAATTCTCATTGTTTTCATCGCGTATTAGTTTAGTAATCTTATGTATTTAAAACTATTTTCATAAAACCTACATCCACATCATTTTACATGCATTCTGCATTCACCCTGCAAACAAAAGAGATAGCTACCGTGATAACCATTAGTGTTTTGCATTTAAGTGATTTAATCATTCATCCACCACTCCATTGGGACACGATACTTGGTTCGTAACTATACTTATCATTTTATTATTACTTGATTCGTGCACTTGTGAGAATATGAATCTAGGTGTAAAAATTGATTTGTTAGCTTTATTTTTTTGTTCGCTACACCAAAGTTCCCATCAGCCGCCCTCACTATTTCTTGGACTTTTGCACTAATCTGTGCAATCACATCGAGGATAGGGCGATCGACCCTGCTGGAATTGGCGGTGATTCTTGGGTGTCGGTGTTTGATGCTGATGAGGAACTTGATCTGTAGTGATAAGTGGTTGATGTTGCACCTTAGAAGGGGGTAGTGGAGGTCCCTCGACCGGATGATCAGTTGGATAGAGTGTTTCCCCCGCATTGGGTTGTTGGCCCATAGCTGTTGAGTTTTCCGCTGCCACTATGTGAAATCGCGATCGAGTAACACGTGTCATCTTAGCGTTATCGTCTAGAAATGTGGTGTTCCCATAAACGGCGCCACTAATTCGGTACAGATTAGTCTTGGGTTACACATAAGCTAAAAGAAGTAGAACATATACAGGAACTATGCTAAACTATTATCCTATACAAGATTCTAGTGTAGGTTTATCCGAAAAACCTATCGTTTAGATGCTATAACATGAACGAACTAGCTAGTTCTTCAATCTAGAGGAAACTGGGATGTCGAGGATATCGAACATGTCGAGGATTCTGAATACATCGAGGATTCAGACCATGTCGAGGATTCTGAATACGTCGAGGATTCTGAACACGTCAAGGATTCAGGACATGTCGAGGATTATATGTCAAGTGCTTCGATATATCGAAGGTTCCTGACACATCGAGGGTGATATATCAAGGGCACGTCGAGTATTGTATGTCGAGTATTTTTGCTCGACGTAATTGGGTGGACAGTTTTGTGCAATAAATTTTCTTGATTTGCGCGACAAAAGTATTTATCGGTCTTGGGATGCAGGACCATATCTCTATCAGACATGCGGGCCCTATGTCGAATGCTCAACATGCTTAGAGCGAGGCGGTAATTTGATGGGCCGGCCTAGGTTTATTGGGCTGTTAAGCTGGGCAATAGGATTAATCCATATCAGCATTATATAGCATTATATACTGGATAACCACTTCTTATTGTAAACAAAAGAGCAAATGATCATCTTCCTACTATTTAAGTATTAGCACACTTTCCATCTTTCTTAATTTCTTACATGTATCTAAATTTTATCTAGTTAAAAAATTAAATTATCCCCAATAAAAAGTGTGGAAGTAGATTTTGTTTTACTGTATACTATTACTTTTGTAATCCATAATTTTTTGTAATCTTGGGTGTAAAATAATAGAATTTGTTTTGTATTTATATACGTGTTCATAAAACTCATTCAACAAGTATGTAAAACTTATTTTTGCCACCAAATCTATTTTTCTATAAAACATAAACAATTTTGCCTTTGTTCTCGTACGGAATTTATTATCTGATTGCGACATCACAATGCACTTGTGCCCAAGTGCTAATTAGTTATTCCAGAAATATATTTTATAACAAGTCCGTTGGTCGTAGATAGTTGATGATCATGACATATAAAATATCCTAGAGAGAAAGAAAGCATTGTTATTGACCAAAAAAGTCTATTATAGTTTTAGTATTTGTCATCATAAAATTAACTCTTTGTGTTTAGTGGTTGTACTATAGCAGGCCAGATACGCATGCGGCTGCTATTCAACCAATGACGTCGATTATCAAATGAAGTTATAGGAATAATGCAAATCTTGATAGATGGAAGTTGGAAAGTACATAATAACAACTCCCATATATAATATAGTGTAGGACACCACATTATATATTTAGTGTGAAAAGTGATAAGAGGCCAACGGCAAATAAAATAACAATTAACAAAAAAATACCAGTTTAGTACTTGATTTTGTCTTTTCTAGGTACAGTCAAATGTTTTTTAATCAGTCCGAGCTCTCTCGGCCATGCATGAGGAAGCAAGCTTCCCTTCATTCCCAAGCCACCGCCCACCACCGATTTCTTTCTCTCCTCCCCTCCAAGTCACCACCCGCCACCCTCTCCTTCCCAACTGCCTGATCTCCCACCATCTCCACCGTCACAACACCCCCGCAGTCATCCTTCACCCATAGCCACCAACCGCTGCCCCCAACCACTGTCGTGAATCAACCCGCAACCCATAACGTTTCACCCCCTTCCTACCAATCTCGTCTAATCTCGTCCACTAACCACCTCTTCTTCCCCAAATGGACTCAATCGTTGGAAGAACGAGAGGACGAGCCGTTGGCCGGCCCCAGAGAAGAGGAGATGGCGAACACAGGTCGTCAAATGACCTTCACGACCTCAGAGATGTTGTGCCTGAGCCAACCATGGAAAACGTCCCTCATCGTACCAACGGTCAACATTTCTCGATCTATTTCTGATCTGGCCACCAAGCTTCAATGCATGTCGGAAACTTCCCAACCGATCAGGATCACAAATATCGGTCGGGGCATATGTAGCCCGCTTGAGCAACCCGAAGGATTATACCATAGTCATGGTAAGAGGATCTTGGTTTTTAATGAATCACTATCTTGTCGTCCACCACTGGCACTCGAACTTCCTCAGCTCTGCTGGGCCCCTTGCAAAATGTGTACCTAGATCCAACTACCTATCCTGTCGCCAGAATTCTACTACCTCGATGCCCTTTTTCGTAAAATATGTCTCTTTGGGTTGAAATCGAGCCCTAGAGCGGTATGCAAGAATTTGTGGTATGCAAGAATTTGCGTTGAAATCGACACATCCAATCCACTCTCCACGAATATCCATATTAACGGTAGTTGCAGGGAAGTAGTCTATAAGATCAAGGTGGACTTTTATCCCGATTGTGGTCATTTAGGCCACACACGTGCCCACTGCACTACTTCAACACTCTCAGCAAAGCCCACTGTTCCTACATCGCACTCTGCAACCGCCGAGCTCGAATGTCAATTTGTGATCAAAAGCCCGTCATTTTGTCGTCCTAATGGTCTAACTCTCTCGTTCTCGCGCTTTTCTGCACGCCCAAAACCCCTTTGCCCAAGATACCTAACCTATCGCCCAACATAAAATGCCCAAACGTGTTCCCCCTCCAGCCAGACCATTGGGACATCAAAGATCCTTCTGGGTCTTGAAACCAACAAGAACTACCCCACCCCTACCCATGTTGTTGGCGACTGTGACCGAATTCCAACGTCAGTTTTGCAATCTAATTTTGAGCTTGTATGGATCCCAAAACGCCGTTAGACTAACAACTCACCACCTGATGCCACCTCCCCAGTGGCAAGGCCCATAGGTGATTGCGTGGCCTCAATCGAACACGTGTCACATGGGAGAAATACGTGTCACATCATTGTGGCAGTCTTATCCGCCATGTTAGTAGCGGATCCCTATCAGGATGGACAAGTGACAAATAGATCTGCCACTTGTCCACACGTGTCACCATTAGGTGATATATGTCGCCACATGTCAATCCACGATAACAAATGGCCAGAAAAGTGATATGTGGCGGGCATGCATGCCATGCTTCCCATGAGGTTGCCACGTAACCCCATGGACCCCATGCGGCCCCACAACCCCTCCCTTCCCCTACCCCTACCACCCCACCCTTAACACACTTACCCCCATCCCCACCACCCTGCACCTACTTACCCCAACCCTCCCACCCTCTCTTCTTACAACCACAACCAACCACTACTAGTGACCCACCGTGTGCCACCCCCTGCCATCATTTCCGTCGCTCCCCATCACCATGCCACTGTCCCTTACACCTAACTAGCCAATAACCACATCATCACCTCCTCCCCGGCCATCTACCGCCTCACCTCAGCCACCTCCCATCACTATACCTCCAACCATCAGCTTTGTCCCTCTCACCACCAGTGTGGCCACCACCTCTGCCCCTTCCTTCCTAAACACCACCGCCAATACACCACCACCTATGACCGCCACCATAATTTAGCGTCAATTTAATGTAAAGCCCTCTCAGCTCTAACGACAATCTCATATTGCCGAACTTGCACGCTATCGTAACCTCAATGGTACCACCAAGTCCCAACGAGTGTTTTGCCTAGATAGCCGTGAGTCGACCTTTACTTGACTTTGCCAACTAGCTAACCATCCTTTGCTGCAGACCCAGGATACTATCGTGCCTGCTAGGATACCTCGATCGCCCAGTCAGCATGCCAGGATCGTGCCCCTAGGGACCATGACCGCATCAACCTATCTGACTGCCACCCCCACACCACGTTAGGCCACTTTAGATCCACCTCGGGCCAGTGATGTTACCGTAGCTCCTCCCGACATGCACGATGGATCATTCGGGACTTCTGTCCCAGAACGAATTCCCATTCACCATTTCACATGAAGGCACAACAATACAGAGCTACCCTACCCAAATTCTACCATGCGCTATTTCCAGCATTACCATGGCCAAAAACTCAAAGAGCACGTTGCACGTTACATGTTTTACTTTGTGATCACCACCTCGTCGATCCCGCCTCTAACGTTGACCTACTGGTAGTCGCAAACATGCCGCTGCATCTGCTGGCTTCCACCCCAGCCAACCTCTACGCCTCTCCAGCACCGCACTCACTACTTTTATATATGAGAATAATCAGTTACGATGATTGTGATTCTTGTCGATTTGAATTCATGCCCGCTACTCGAGCTTTGATCCGTCAACACAACCCTATCACCATGACATTGTTAGAGATCCGCTGCAGAAGAGAGTGAGTTGCGAACATCATTAATCAACTCTTATTTGAAGGCCGCATTATAGTTCCCCCAATTAGATTTTTTGGTGGCATTTGGATACTTTTCCGCATGTAGCAAGTTATGATTTAGACACTCACGTTTGAGTCTCGAACTAACATATGGAGGTAACATTTCATATGGACCAGACCTTTTGGCTTAGTGCAATCTACAATCCCCCAAAACCCATGCGTCAGGACCAGGTATGAGATTCCCTTATGTCTTAAGCATGTATGGTTTCTTCGCCTTGGTTACCAATTGGTGATTTTAATGCTATTTAGCACTAACATGAAAAACACGGAGGTCGCCCTACGACTTTGTCGTCCATGACCGGTTTTCTCTTGCATTGAATCATGGTGTCTTTCTGATATTGGATTCTATGGGCATGCGTTCACTTGGACGAACCGATGCATTGGCAAAACTTTAATATGTGAACGCTTGGACGTTTTTTTATTTTTTTGCGAACCTTCCTTGGATTAATTCATTCCTCTCAGTCTGGGTTCGCATTTGGCATCCCATATCTCTGACCAATCCCCAATTCTTTTGGATCTTCTTTCCCTTTAACCTTTACCGACCTGACCATTTCACTACGAGATGGCATGGGACCTTCACCCCGACATTTTTGGAGGTTGTAGGATACATTGGGAGACTCCAATAAGTGTGGTACAACCATTCTCCACCAACTGCCGCCACCTTGCAGCAGCCGCCCGCCATTGGAAGAGTACCCAATTTGGTAACCTTGACATCCAGATTGCTTTCTTGCAGTACAAACTTGCTAATATCCTCCATCGGCTTATAACTAACCATGTTTCGCAAACATTTCTTGCACAAAGCTTGCTGACGGATTCAATCACCCGCTGCCTTGCGAAGAAAGAACTCTACTGGGCACATCGCTCCCTCGAATGTTGGATCTCAAATGGTGACAACAACACCAAGTTCTATCACGATTTCACATCGCACCACCGTCAAATGAATACGATTCAGGGGATTGTAATCCCTCCGTTCGATGGCTTCACACGATGGTGGTTCGTTCCAAATTTTGCCACTTCTTTCAATCTCTTAGACCTCACCCTCCCCCACCGCAAACCAATTGGTAATTCGCCCCCCTTTTCCCCTTGACCCTACCTTTTACCCCAATTTCGTTAATCTCGTTGAAGAGGCAAAAATTTGGGAAGGGGCTTTTAGCATTGGACCTACCAAGGCGCCTGGACCTGATGGCCTCAACAGCTATTCTTTCAACATTATTGGTCCCAAGTCCAGCCTCACGTTGTGACTCTGGTATCTGCTTTCTTTACCACTTCCTATATCCCACCAGACATCAATCAGACTACCATTGTCCTCATCCAGAAACGGGAACAACCACACCTACCACAACACTTTTTCCCTATCAGTCCTTGTAACGTCAGTTATAAAATAATCTCTAAATTATTGGTTAGTCGAATCTGCCCTGCCATGAACTCCACAATTTCCCCATATTAGAACGCCTTTATTCCTCACCGTTCTATCACAGACAATATCCTCATTTCCCAAGAACTAATCCACACCATTAACAATTGTAGTAATGGAGGTTGTGGCCTGATTGCTATCAAGATCGACCTCTGGCCAAAGCTCAGGACCACGTCAATTGGTCTTTCATAGAATTCATTCTACACCAACGATTATCTTCTGGTTACTGGAGTGCGTGCGTGCATACGGTCGAATTCAATGTTATCGACAATAGAATCCAATCCGCGTGATGGCACCCTAATCGAGGCCTCCATCAGAGAGACCCCTCTCTCCCTATCCTCTGCATGGAACTCCTCATTGTTGCATTTTCATGGCTACTGATGCGGGACAATTTTGCGTTGTCTGCCCCAGTTGCAAAGGACCCCCTATACCGATCCTCAGCTTCACATATGATTGTTTCACCTTCTCCAAAGACCCCCTACACTTCATCTCCTCCTCGAATTCCTTGATCCTTTCCATGCAATGGCTGGGCCTGGGGTGATCTACAAGAAGTCCCGCGTCCTCTTCTCCCCCAACATACCACGTAGGCAACACCGTGAACTCTTTCGTATCCTCGGTATGGAGCCTATGATCAGTCCGGACAAATACCTTGGTTTCCTAATCTAGAAGGGGTGCTTTCATCGTAGCTTCTTTGATCCATTCAATGATCGATTCTCCTGGCGCATAGGCGCTTGACATACACAATTCTTGTCCTATGCTTGTCACTGGCTCCTTATCCAATCTACGCTTCATACTATGCCTAGTTACTAGATGAGTGTTCTCTGTTTACCCCGTAGGTCTTAGCCACCTTTACTAAACTGTATAAATGCTTTCTGTTGAATGCCGACAGACATGGACTTCGCAAAGGCCTTATACCTAGGCGCACAACCTGTCTACCCACCCATTCAGATGGCCTTGGTTTCAGGTATCTAGAATACCTTAATAAGGTGTACATGCTTAAACTAGGCTAGCGTCTACTTTATGAACCCGACTATCTATGGACCAAGGTCATGGGTGCTAAGTTATTTCCAGACTATCACCCCCATCACGACCAATATCTCTATGAATGCTGGTCGTGCTTCAAAAATGATCGGTCGCCTTTTCTCCATGGCCTCTATCAATTTTTGGCATTCACGCTAGCTGGGGTCTTCACGATTGGTGAATACGTCCCATTTATTCCCCCCATCTCCTCTACCTAACTGTGCGGGTCATCATTCAGCCATCGGGGAGGTGGGTCCTCACAACCATTAGCCCACTCCTACCGCGCAACATTTTAGAACGTATCCTCGGCATCCCTATTTTGATGGAGGATGTTTCCGACTCAACATGTTGGGCATGGAATCCGATGGTGGGGCAAATAACACTCTAATTCGCATACAATTGGTTGACCTGGACATATTATAGACACAAGCACCCAACTTACCCTTGGCAACTGTGTGGTAGATTCGTACTCTTCCTCGTATAATTTTTTTGGTTGGTTGTAAGAACAGAACGCCTTACCCACTCGCGTCTGCCTCTGAAGCATGCACGTGCCTATCTCCCCCACTCTCACTCTCTGCCACTCGGCTAATGAAACCGCAACACATTTGTTTGTTGACTGCCCTCTCTTCTAGGAAGTGCGCAACAATTTTCCCCTCTTTCAACCACTCCCTTAGGAGTCCACATCGTTTCACACATTCTCCGCCTACCTCAACCAGCTACAACACTCATTGGGTGTTGGGCCATCTAGAGGGCATAAAATGAATGCCTCTTTCTTGGTGCTTCCATCTTAACTACCTTCGTTTCCACTCGCATCTCACGCGTACTTGCGCAAGCGCCACACGCTCCACCACCAAAGACACCCAGGATGAACAGGTTTCCAATCCGTAGGATTCTACCGCCGAAGGGTCTCTTCAAACTTAACACGGACGGTTCAACACTGGACACCTTAGGCCCCACAAATATTGGTGGTGTGATGCGCGGTTTTCTAGGTAATATCGATGTTGCTTTTTTCGAAGCGATGGAATGTAGTACTAACAATATAGCTGAAATTCGGGCGATTCTCCAGGGAGTGTTACTTGCTTTACAACTTTCGATTACTGCTCTAATTATGGAAACAGACTCAGAAGTTGTATATGCTTACTTAACCAGGATGCAGGACCCAATGATCTCCGAGTCAATAAAGACTCCGCTCCGTGACTTGCAAAGTTTAGTTGGCAGGATTATCACCCTATTTGTATCTTCTACATAACGTGAGGCGAAAAGGTTAGCGGACGTGCTGGCAAAGTAGGGATCCAATCGAGCTAGTGTGAACTGCCCACGACAACCACCTTTTTGCGCAGTCTGGAGCGGTTGTCTGCTCCGTTTGGCGTTTTTGGAGTTGTGTGATATCCATTGTACATATTCGTGGTTATCACGCCAACCACAATCCAACACCCTGTTGTGTACTCTTTGCCCGCAATCATAATAAATAAATAACTAGTTTGTGTTAAAAAAAGAATACAAGTTTAGTTGGATATTCATTGTTTATACTTTATGTTTTGGATCACAGGTTTATAAAGAACAATAATCACATCTATACTTCTTGAGATTAGTCTAAATTAGAGGAACCTCACGTAAAATCTTAACAATTTTAAAAGTCTCAATAGGTCCTCCAGTTTTCATAATTATTTAAATTCAATAATGTTTTTTTGAACATAAACTGTAGATGTAGGCTTATGCCTACTAAATCGTAGATTTTGTTTTTGAACAATACGAAATTGTAGATGTAGTTAGGGTGCCTTGTCCTCTCTAAGTCTCTAACTCTTTTTTAAGATGTAGTTAGTGTGCCTTGTCCTCTCTAACTATAGATTTGTTTTTTTTTTTTTGGTAAATGTCCTCTTTTAAGTCTTATTCATCAAGAAAGCACTTAACTGTGGTAACGCGAACCCTATGCAATAAGGAAATAGTAAAATGCAAAAACAACTCAAGTGTTATCTTTTTAATTGGCAAAAAACCCTGTGTTATTTGTATTTGCAAAATAGCCCGTGTTATTCTTTTAGTTGTCCACTGCACCCGAAATTATTTTAAGCTTTGACTTCATACAACAATACCACTTAACCCTCTTTTCTAAAACTTTGATTGGTACGGTTTATAACTAAAGATTTTTTTCTTTCTAAATTTTAACTCTTTTACTAAAGAACTAACGAAACACATATTATTTACTCGTTAATCGAAAACAGCAAAACATCATTTTGGCAAACAAGTAAGTACAAAAAATTGATTAACAGGTATTCGTACGCTAAGTATATGATCGTTTATCTTTTGGTTGTTTGAATGGAACCTTGACCCGTGTCTTAGTACAAATAGGAACCTTGGTATGATGACTGCAATCCAGTAATTGATATAAAACATGAACCTCGATATAGTGATAGATGACGCCACAAATGGTTATAGAGGGTGGCGATTTGGTAAGTCGAATTTGAATTCCACAGACGAAGGTGATAAACCCGTTTGATAAGCTTTGAAGTAGTCCTTCAAAGAACCAGAGAAAATAAATTCCACAAAATCTATAACAATATGATAAGTGTTTTTCTACAATAAAAGTGACCTCCAATATTTATAGCTAGGCAAATCAACGGGAAAACGACACTTACCCCCTGGACTATTTGCTCGCGAGCACTTACCCCCCTGAACTTTTTTTGGAGCACTAACACCCCCAAACTTAATTTTTGAAAGTTTTGTACCCCCCGCGACACCCCTCACACGTGCGAAAAGGAATATTTATTTTACGGAATCTTTGGGTCCGCGTGAAACACTAAGGACACTTACACCCCTGAACTATTGACTCGCACGCCTGAATTACTGATTCTGCCCTTAGTCTTGGACGGCACGTGCACGAGGAGACCAAGATTCTATGGAAGATTCCCTTTCGCAAGTGTGGGGGGTGTCACGGTGGGTACAAAACTTTCAAAAATTAAGCTTGGGGGTGTTAGTGCTCCAAAAACAAGTTCGGGGGGGGGGGGGGGGGGGGGTAAGTGCTCGCGGGCTAAAAGTTCAGGGGTGTAAGTGTCATTTTCTCCAAATCAACCATGGAGCCAAAGAGACAAACCTGACCACTGAGAAGGAAATAATGACCTTCAAACAACTTGTAGAAAAAGGTAATGCACTAACTAGACTAGAAAAATATGAAAAGTGGTCAACACTCGTTTTTGACATTTGACTATTATTTAAAACATGACTTAGATTTGATTATATTTCCCGTGATTCATAGAGATAAAGTGCACGAATATGAGAGCTTATAGGAAGGAGGATTCCCGAATCACGATGACCCTTTATGTGTAAAAAGAGAGATAACGTGGATAAATAAAGCGAAAATACATTACTTTAGGTGAATCTAAATTACAAGTATATTATCTCAATTTGAGTTCCTTTACAATGTTGATCTAGCTTTCTATTTATAAGGTCTCAGATGTGCAAGTGTGATTAGTCGTCCGCCCTCCATGAATGGTGAGGATAGGCGTCCATAACTATTGTTTCGTGGTAGATGGATCTGCTGACAGTAGATTAACACGGGCAACCCGAGAATTAAAGGAGACTACGTTCTGATAATCGTTTGACACTCTTTTATGATACGCCTAATTTGTGCTTCAAGTGGGGAGTGTCGGTGGCTCTCCGTCTGGTACGCGCGATCCTTTTTATGGCTTTAAGGTCGCAGTTCGTAACTTTTACGAGGGTCTCTGTGGTAGGCCCCTTTTCCCGGGGTAGTATGATCTTTTCCTTCGTCCGATGTATTTATGCATTATTTGATGTCCCCCAAGTTTCTTGCCTTCGAGGCATCCGAGGCAAGAGACTTTGTAAAGTTGTTGTTATTCCTAGGCATTCCGGAGTTTTTCTTCCCGGAAAAAGGTTCGTCATGATTTTTTTTCTAGTTGGATCGGTATCTTTTGGTGGCGAGTTTTCGTGGGTGGAACTTAGGGGCAAAACCCGTAATAGTGGCTTCATTTATGAGTTTTATGGGAATCGTGTGACGACTGCCTCAATTTGGTGTCTTTGTAACACACGTCGCGGTCATTCTGTTGCTGCCTTTTTTGACCATTCGAGTGCCTTGATGGTTTCGTCATATGGTAAGGCCCGCCATTTTATGCTATTTGTGTTCTTTCAGATGCCTTTATTGTGAGTGGTTACCTCAAGAGGTCTTGTTGTTTTGTGTCGCCAATCGACACGCGACTTTTCTTGGTAGTGTTTGTCATAAATGCTGGGACGGTTGGGGATCTAGGTTCCCTTCTTTATATGTGCTCCTTTTGATTTGCTCTTCCTATGTACAAAAGTTTTACGCCTTTTCTTCACCAGTGTATGACCATTCTTCTTGACTTTTCCTTTTCTTGTTGTTGAGATTTCAACGACTTTTTTTCCGGTCTTTACTAGCATATCAGATTTCTTTTTGTGGTCTTTTAGTGAGTGATGTGGTTCTTTTTTCCCGACATCATTTTTCCGATTGGTTTTCTGGATTCCCATTTTCCCAGTTGTTGGATGGTGGTTTCGCTCTGCTTCCCTCAACGTGTTGTTTGGAGAGATTCGAGTTGCACGTCCCCCTGTTACTTTGGGTGGTTTCGAGTATTTTGGTGTTTATCGTTGCTCCTTTATATGTGAATGACATCCATTTTGCTCTGACGATGAGGGAAAACAGTGAGGTGGGTGAAGATGAGAGACCTCAAAGTGATCCCTGGGTTTGTTGCGTTGCCCTCTTATGAGGACTCCCATGCTTTGACTACTTTGTGGAAGGAGGATAAACTAGAGAAAAATGGCTTTGCTGTTCTGCTGGCGTGAGGCTGGCCGAATCTTCCTTGGTTCCTTCATTGTGTAGAGCTCATGCAGGGTTGCTAGATCGTTGGTGATACTGTCGCATTGTGAAGCCGCCATGCGCCCTTCGTACTTCAAGTGCCATGTATGCCCTGCATCGATGCTGACTTCTTGACATACCAAGGTTTGGGAGTTTTCTTCTAGAGGAGGGAGCATAGTTAATTCTTTGCTTGATGATGCATCATAGTGCTGGATATTTTAATCCTCTATGTATTTGTTTGACGTCGAGTGCCTAGGCCGTTTTTCACCTTGGGCGTCCTTTGTAATGTTGCCTTTGAATCTGGCCATGTACCGGGTTTTGACTTTCCCTTTAATTTTGTAACCTTGAAATAAAATTTCTTATTTATGTTACTACTTTCCTTGTTGGATTTTTTCGCGTAAATATCTTCTTAATGGTCTTTAACGCCAATATGCTTTCGATTGATCTTTGTTTACCAACTCGCATTCGGTTGGTCTCTTTTTGCCAATGTTTCAATTGGCCTTATTTGTCAACATGCGTTCGATCTCTTTTTGTAAATATGTTTCAGTTGGACTTATTCGCCAACACGCGTTCGACTGGTCTTGTGCTAATGTATTTCAATTGGACTTTGTCGCTGGCGCACGTTTAATTGGTCTTTTATCGATATTTCTCGATTGAACATACGCCAACGCGCTTTCGATTGGTCTTTTCCCTTGCCTGGCATTTCCAAGAACTTTACGAGCTGTTAGCTCTACCTTTAACCCAAAGGCAGGTTTATCAAGAGGGGAAGGGGTCTTCTTTGTTTTTTGGGGTAATCTAGCGTTCGTGCCTGACATCGCCTCCATACGCGACCTAGTGGGTGGCATGGCTTTTGGCTCAAGGGTCAGAACTTACAAAAGCTTTGCCTTTTTCCTGCATGGTTCCTCCTCGGGTTATCTGGGAAGGTATGCTCCTCCGCTTGGCATCACCTTTGGCGCGGGCCCAGAAAGGGGTCCAACTTTATGCTATAAGGTTAGAATTTACAGGGGGAATGTGCTTTTCTTTGTTTTGAATGTTTTGAATGTTTCGAGGACGTTAACTATGGGCTGCGAATTTGCCCAAACGGCTCCAGATGGTTAGTACAAATCTTTTTTCCATAGCCCTATTAGTTATAATGTATTCTCGTAGATCCATGTCATGGGTGGGTCCTTTGTCAAAACGATAGTGGATGGTTGGCCGCGAGGCCTTTTGTATTTGATGTTCCTCAGAACGTGCTGATGCCATGCTGCTTGCTTAGTTATTCGCGAGAATCATGCTCAAGATTTTTTTCTAGTGGCATTTTTACAAACGACTCCAAAATGATAACATGAATTAACCACGTTGGGTAATTCCTTAATTATCGGAGAGATGTGGTTCGAAATGTAATTCTAGTGATTCGTAGAGAGAAAGTGTATAAATATGAGAGCTTATACGAAGGAGGATTTTCAAATCATGAAGACTCCTTTATGTGTAAAAAGAGAGATAATTTGGATAAATAAAGAAGAAATATATTTTTTTAGGTGATATAGAGAATAAGTATGTTATCTCAATCTGAATTCCTTTACAATGTTGATCTAACTTTATGTTTATAAGGTCTTAGATGTCCACGCAGGATTAATCGTAAGCCCTCCATGAATGGTGAGGATGGGCGTCCATAACTATTGCTTCGTGGTAGAAGAATCTACTGACCATAGTATAACAGGGGTCGTTCGTGAATTAAAGTGGGGAGTGATTTATGCTCCAAGTGGGGAGTGTCGATGGCTCTTCATCTGGTACGAACGACCTTTCTTATGGCTTCGAGATCGCGACTAGTAACTTTTACGAGGGTCTTTGTGGTAGGCCTCTTTTTTTGGGGGTAGTTTAGTCTTTTTTTCGTCCGATGTATTTACGCATTATCACTCATAAAGAGCTACTCTCAACTTCTTAGCACACCCATTAATCCATTAAAAGTTTAGATTTGATCCATTCTTGTGACATTATCTTGAATTGGAAATTGCTACAACCCTCTTTTGATGCGGATGTGTCCACATTTGCATTAGAAAATAAAAGTTTAAATAAAAGGAAAGAATATTCTTTAAAAAAGAAAAAGGAATAATTGGTAAAATTGATCTTCTTATTCATAACACCCTCTCCACTGCCAACCGCTCACCCCTCATCGTTAGTAGTCTAGTGCAAGGCATCGATGAACAACTATTAATTCGCGTTGTTGACTGCAATGACAACATTTAAATTTCTAAATCGATAAAATCCCTATTTAATGCTGCCAATGACAACACACAAAACTAAATCCCGCAAATCATATTAAACTATGAAAATAATTCATATTTATAACTTGTCACCTAACGACGATTTCTAATAAACTGCTGGCTGCAACCCAACTAAGGCTCCGTGCATTTGGATCAAATTGGATCGAATCAACAGTAGTATTCGAACATATTTAACTAGAGCCGATTAAGATTATGGATCATATTAAGGCTCTCTCATGGATATAGATTAAAGCAAAGAACAAGTCCTTTTGCTTCTCCTTCGTTGACTGGTCTTGTGGTACACAAGATCATTTGAAGTAAAATTGTATTGTAGTCTTCAACGTTTTCGTGTATTTAGAGTATTCTTTGTACTCTACCTCTTGTATATATGGTTTTAGTAATAATATTTGCTTTGCTTATCAAAAAAAAAAGAAGTAGTAATCGATTTCGATCTTGACAAAACAAGAAAATCAAAATCTGATCAAATTGTCAAGATTGAAATCAGATCAAATTAGAATGATCCCATTCGATTTCGATTTGATTCGATTTGGATCCTTTTATTTTTTATTCTTATTTTAGTTTTAAAGAACAGATATTATGTAACATCTTTATTTTGCATCTAAATTAGGAGAAAATATTTCATGCAACCGTTGTATTGCTGACGTGCTGCAACCACTGCCAATACACGGTGGAGATGAGATTATGGGGGTTAGATATTTCCTACATTCAATGAAAATCTGTATTTAATCTATACCGTTGGTTTCATCACGTTAGCAATACAACGGTTGCATAAAATATTTCTTTCTAAATTAGAGAAAACTTGAACTAAACATGATTATTTATTACCCCTTAAATCGCGGATCGAATCGAAGGGGTTCGATCCTAAAACAAAAATTAAAAATCGGTTCAAATATGCGATTCGATTTTTGGATATCATTCGATCAATTTCCAAATGATTCGATCGATCCGATCTATTCTGCACACATCTAGATTCAACCTATTAAAAAAAGTGTGAACGTCGCTACAGACGAGAGCAAACCGTAAAAAATAAAGAAACGTGTCCAAATTGAACAACTAATTAAACAACATAGTGGTTAATTCGAGATTATAGTTATAAGGACATATGGTGTTAGTCATCAAGTCGTAAAACGACCCTATAAATTTGGGAGTTAAAACTAAGTAAAAAGTAAAAACAAAGCTCATCACATTTTTCAAAAACGACTTTGTTATGAGTCGTCGTCTTTCAAGATGTCTCCTCCCGCGGCCATTGTCCCTATTTTCGCCGCGTTGCAACTTCCACCAACCTTCAGGTCACCTCAAAGTCAAGTGCTTTCGTTACTAGTCAGCCAACCCGCGTACTTCAAATTTTAATCTTTATTTTTAAATTTTGTCTTCTTGAGCATTTACGCGGTTATTTCAGTTTGTTTTCATTTGCTATTTCCTACTTGCATATATTGTAATTACGTATCTTTACTCTATATAAAGTGCAATGTTGTCTTGTGTACAGAACAATATTTTCCTTTTTGACAATTTTAAAAAAAGAGATACACAATCCAACACAAACACACATAGATTTTGTGGGCTAATGTTAAAATATTGAAAATTTAGTGGGTTAATATGTGTACTAATTGATACTCTTATTTGCTTGACTTGAATGGTTACTGAGTTTTGTTATGATATGTTACTTTAATGAAGCTTCTTTGGTAGTTTCCTATAATCTGATAGATATCCTATTTAAGCATTGTCAGTTAGTAGTTTTGATCTATTTACTTTAGCATTACTTTTGTTTTTATTACACTCGCAATTCCTATTACTGCTGAGGTCTGATAATGGTTCTTAAACGCCAACTTCGGGCGGGGGGTCAGGAAAGTTCCCAACTTCCGAACAGGCGACGCCACGTGCTCTCGACGTATGAATGTTTTTCGTGTTTCTTCTTTTGGTTTATGGAGTTTGATTGATTGATTTTTTTTTTTTTTTTTGGTCTGAATCTCATTTGTTCACTTGCAGTCTATTAAGAGGGGCGAGGAATGCTCAGGCTTTGCAAGAAACTGCAACCCTCTTGGAACCAATGTTGAGACAATGTGTATGTATCATATATTGTGTTTTTTCTTTTATATGATTTGCTTTATGTAATAATATTTTACACTAGTCAGCTAGCTTTATTTGTTGGGTATGCAATCTATGTTCGTGCTCATGCTTGATTGGATTCTAGTGATTGAAGTATAGTTCTCTGCTTTTTTTGCATAAAAAAATATAATATTTGACTTTGGATTTTGGTTAATCTTGGATCATTTGCTTTTATAAAATATATTTTTTTTCTTGTAAAAGCTTGAACTTTTCAGCACTTGATGCTTGACCAAGACGGGTGTTTTCCTTAAAGAGTACTATCAAGGCAATATAATGTCACATCATTTCTGTTTATTCCATTATCCCTTTTCTTTTTTTTCTTTAGTTCATTCCTTCATATGAGTATTTCCCTTGAGATGTTCTCACTTTGTGACCCAAAGTAGATGTGAATTAGAGCTCTTCTTTTGACTTGGGATATATTGTTGTGTTTTGTTATTAGGTGCAAGAGGCTGTGAACAGTTCATTCAACCGGTTTCAGAGGTTGGTTTCATCCATTGCCATTCTATGTTAACAAGTCTTGCCTCCCTTTGTTTGTTGCTATTTCTATCAAGAATCACGTATCCAAATTGCTGAACTTTTATGTGTAATAATCTAACTTAGTATTGTCATTTTATCATATCTTGTAGATACCCCCATGCTCAGATTGAGTGCTCCGGGTCAAGGACTTTGCAGCTGCAGTTTCAGAGCATTATCCCCAAGACTATGTTTACGGGAAGCAGGATTCTGTCTGATGACAGAAGTCCTATTCGAATAGTTCTGTATGATTCAGTTTCTCAAGGAATAGTTACATCTGGCCCCTTAGCTTCACTCAAAGTGGACATCATTGTCCTTGATGCTGATTTTGGTGACCGGGAGGAGTGGACAAAGAATGAATTTGACAGGAAAATTGTCCAAAACAGAGTGGGCAAAAGGCCTTTGGTGACTGGAGAGTTGATGGTCACTTTGCAAAACGGAGTGGGCCATATCGGTGATGTGAGCTTCACGGATAATTCAAGCTGGATAAGAAGTGGTAAGTTTAGATTGGGAGCAAAAGCACACACTAGTTCCGAAATCGGCGTTAGAGAAGGAATGAGTAATTCCTTCAAAGTTAAAGATCACCGTGGAGAGTGTAAGTGTTTTTTGTTTTTTGACATATGTTGGTAATATATGAAATGGAATTTACATACTGATCCATCTCTCACTTGTTGCAGCATACCAGAAGCATTATCCGCCATCATTGGACGATGAGGTTTGGCGTTTGGAGAAGATAGCTAAAGAAGGTCCATCCCATAAAAAGTTACTTCAGAATGGCATTCTGTCAGTTAGGGATTTCTTAAGGTTGTATGTTACAAACCAGCTCGCACTACGCTCTGTAAGATATTTCTCTTATGTCCACTGTGGATATCATAACTCCTCCTTTGAGAATAAACCCTCCATCTAACAAAATCTAGTTGCTGATTGGAGTTATTGAATTTGTTTAATGTTTAGATGCTTCGTAACATCTCACCTAAGAAGTGGGAAACAATCATTGGGCACGCTGAAACTTGCCGTTTAGATGACAAGACGTACTTGTACAGAGCTGTACATGGGACTGGCCTTTTCTTCAACTCCATCTACAAGGTTGTTGGTGCAACATTTGATGAACAGAGTTACCATTCTGTGGAGAACTTCAACATTTATCAGAAGGTTGGTATCTTTACCCTTAAACATTTCTTGTCTAAAACTGTACCTGGCTTTAGTAGGAGTGCTTAACAGTAGTGGTTTAGGAAAGGGACCCTAATATGAAATGGAGTAGTACAATTCAGTGGTCATTATCTTTTGTATAAAAAATTGTGTACATCATCTCGGACTATAGTGTCATTAGATGAAACTGACTTAATTTCCCTTTTCCTCGACAGACACAGGTTGACAATCTGAAGCAGATTGCATATAGAAACTTAAAGGACTGGGTTCTGGTTGATGACCCATCAGTTGTTGGCTTACCCATGTTATTGGCAGCCCCAGCAATCAATGATTTTATCAATCTCCAGGAGCAAGGTAAAAAACCTGTCAGACTCGCCTTTTGTCTACTTCAAAACTTCTCAGAACTAATTCAAGATGCCTTTAGTTTTCGAGGCTGCTTCGTAAATTCATATGCAAAGCTTTGCACTTACAAACGAAATGAAATACTGATTCACTGTATGTTGAAGTGAACACATATTTTCATACTGCTAAACTATATATTGTTTGACCAAAATGTTAGCTAATGAAGTGCCCAATTCATAGCTCACAGTCAACATCTATGCCACAATGATGTTTTTACATTTTTGTTTTAACATATCTCTCTAATATTGGAAGTAATGATAATATCCTTTATTTTCCTTCTCCTAGATCAAATGCAAATTCTGATCAACAATGAGCATCCCTCGGTTTCAGCACCTTTTATCTGTGATGTTGAACAAGACAGTAGTTCCTTCGAAATAGGTGAAAGCTCACAGCAAATTCAAGGTTTTGATGTTGGGGTAACAGATTCTCCTGCCGGATTCAATATTGGTGGACATACTTGGGCTCCTGGAGGAAGCTACGTTGGATCGCAAAGAACGATAGATGACATACCAGTTGACAATAACTTTCAGGCCGAGTCATCCCTATGGCAAGGGAACAACTCGTTTCTTGGTTCAAGCAATCATCAAGCAATTGGTATACCCTATTCTGGTTCTGGAATCATTACCCCCAGGAGTGGAAACCTTCCCAGAACAAGTTGGTGCAAGGTTCTGTCAGTGGTTAAATGGCGAATTCTGGTCAGGCGGAAAGTGGCTGCTAAAAAGTGGGAAAGTCTCTTCAACTATATATAATTACATTCATTCTTTGACTTCGTTTCCTGGCAAGCATTTAGGCGTGAAACATGTTAAATTTGTACCATAGTGTAAATAGAGTCTTGAACTGATTTCCTTGTCTTGAAAGTTGTTCTGGGGGACTTCGTATAGAATTTTTATGTTTGTATCGTTAAGAGTCGATTCACATAATTCTTCGCAACACTGGGATCAAACAGTCTGTGTGTGCATCTCTGACGCGGAAAACGTACTGAGCGCAAAAGATGGGAAAGTAAGTGCAGAACGAGACTATATTTACCAGCGGAAATTTGTTGGTTACGAAAGGTTAGGTTCAGCACTCAGTGAAGAATAAGTGCCTAAGATATGGCAAATGCCATTGTTAAGCTTCCTGATGCTGGTTTACTGTTTTTGCTGTTTCAGTCTTCTTTCATTATATGGTGTTGTTCTGCATCAAAGTCAATCTTTGATGCTTTTTTACTAATCATTGCCGATCAATGTTAAGTCATGTAAAGTTTTATTTTTGCTTTATTTGATCAGTTATTCCCAGACACACGCCTACTTTATCTGTTGATCATAAAAGGAAACACCTCCAGGTTTTGTTTCAAGTGTTTGATCTTTATCTCGTGTTTATTGCTCTAATCATGTATGATCACTGATGACAATCAGCGGATCACTGTCATTTTAATTTAGTTTTCAAAAAATAAGACAATAACTGGAAACAAAATATCCATCAGCGGAAATCCTCGCCACAAGAAATATTTAAAGGTCACAAAAAATAAGGCACGAAGCCAGACCTATGCTAGAAATCTTTCGCGGTAGCTGAACTGTGAGCTGCTTGATTGTTCAGTCTAGGAGAGAAACGAGATTTGCATTCAGGGGAACATGTCCAAATGTTACATTTTGATCCTCACTCCAGTTCTGATGTTGGTTATTAGTCAAGTTAATGATCTCAAAGAAACTTGATTCAAATATAATATTATCATTCTGGAGAGGAACCACAAGGGACGTGGCTTCAAGAATGGCACGGGCATCAGTCACTGATGCATCCAGATAGGAAAAGAGACCGGAGCAGCTAATTGACACGACTGATCTATTACAATTGCATATCACCCTGCTTGAATTGGGTAGGAGTAAGCACCCAGATTAATCTCACCATGCTTGAATTGGGTAGGAGTAAGCACCCAGATTAATCTTTGGTCATTCACTGGTTGGTTTCCTCTCCAACAAAGATCATTGGAAAAATGCATGATCTCTAAATTCCCGAGGACTTGACCTTGGACGTGTTCAGTTTCAGCAATTGCGTTTTCGATGCATTTCACTACGATCAATGTCTTTGGGACTAATCCGTTGAACCCCCTCGTGTATGATTTGGGTGAGATAAGTCACTGCGCCTAAGATGAGGAATTGGAGCTTGTCCACAAGAGAAAAATTAATTTTGTAAGATTGTAATATTGGCCTTGCCTTCTCATTAATAATCATGTCCTATATATACAAGAGTAGTCTTGATGACTAAGGAAACTAGTCTTGATGACTAAGGAAACTATATAATTATCAAATATACAAAAGATATACACAATATCTATTCTAGTCTAATATATAGTCTAATACACCCCCGCAGTCGCAACGGGAGGAGGACGAACGTTGAGGCTGTCTCGAAAATCATCAAAGAGAATACGAGGGAGCCCCTTAGTGAAAATATCAGCAATTTGATAACGAGAAGGCACATGAAGAACGCGAACATCTACGCGAGATACTTTTTCCCGCATAAAATGAATATCCATTTCAATATGCTTCGTGCGTTGATGCTGCACTGGATTTCCCGAAAGATAAACAACACTGACATTATCACAATAGACAAGAGTGGCACGGGAGACGGGAAAATGAAGCTCCAAAAGTAAGTTGCGAAGCCAACAGGATTCCGACACAACATTGGCAACACCACGGTATTCAGCTTCAGCACTAGAGCGAGACATAGTAGGTTGCCGCTTAGCGGACCAAGAAAGAAGATTATCACCAAGATATACACAATAACCCGATGTGGAGCGACGTGTGTTGGGACAGCCCCCCTAATCAGCGTCGGTGAAAGCTTTAAGGGTAGAGAGAGAGGTCGGCCGAATGAAAAGACCGAGGGCAAGTGTCCCTTGAATATAGCGCAAGACACGTTTCAGTGCTTGCATATGAGCTTCACGAGGATCGTGCATATAGAGACAAATTTGTTGGACAGCATAAGATATATCCGGTCGGGTAAACGTCAAATACTGAAGAGCACCCGCAAGAGAACGAAAAAGGGTCGGATCCGAGCAAGGGGCACTGTCGAGGGCTGCACCAAGTTTGGACTTTGTATCCACGAGAGTGAGGGATGGCTTGCAAGAAGACATGCCAGCTCGGTCAAGAATTTCCATAGAGTACTTCTTTTGAGAGAGAAATAATCCGGTGGAGTCTTGAGTGCCAGAAACCCCCAAGAAAAAACTCAAAGGACCTAAATCCTTCATAGCAAACTCCGAGTTGAGAGAGGCCATAATAGAATGGCGCAAGGCAGTGGTGGAGGTGATCAGGAGAATATCATCGACATACAAAAGAAGATATGCAATGTCGTTACCTCGCCGATAAATAAGGAGAGAGTGGTCGGATGTGCTGTGAAAGAAACCCAGAGTATGAACGTAATCAGTAAAACGCTGGTACCATGCACGAGGGGCTTGCTTTAAGCCATAAAGAGATTTCTTCAAGAGACAGACGTGATCAGGGCGGGAGGAATCCCGAAAGTCGAGGGGCTGATGCATATACACTGTCTCGTGAAGATGACCATGAAGAAAGGCATTTTTCACGTCTAACTGATGAATGGACCAAGATTTGGACACAACAAGACTAAGAATTGTCCGTATGGTGGCGGGTTTCACCACGGGGCTGAAAGTATCAGCACAATCCACTCCAACCTGTTGAGACCTGCCATCACCACAAAGACGAGCCTTATATCGCTCAAAAGAACCATCAGAGTTAAATTTATGGCGAAAAATCCACAAAGAACGAATCACATTAACATCCCGAGGACGAGGTACTAACTCCCACGTCTTATTTTTAATAAGAGCATCAAACTTGTTAGCCATAGCCAATTTCCAATCCGGGTCAGATAAAACGGCTACAGGGTTTTGAGGAATAGGGGAAGGGGAGACGGTGGTTGATAAGTTAAGGAACTGTTTAGGCTTAAATATGCCACGTTGACTGCGTGTGGTCATGGGATGAGAGGGAGTCGGGGGTGGGGTGGGCGAGTAGCCGGGGCGGCGGTCGATATGGGTGGAGGAGATGGAGGTGCGGTATGGGGAGTTAGTGCCATGAGTGGTGGAGAGACCGGGGGAATGTTTGTGTCGTGAGGTGGAGTAGGGGCGGCTGGAGTGGTAATGAGATGAGAGGTGAGGAGTGGTGATAAGTCACAATCAAGAAAATTATAAGAGATAGGGGAGGGGTTGTTGAGCGTCGAGAACAGAAATTTACCTTCATCAAAGAGGACATGGCGGCACACGATTATTTTCCGACTCGAGATGTCATAGCACTTGTAACCCCTGTGGTTTGAAGGAAAACCTAGAAAGACACAAGGAGTGGAACGTGGTTGTAGTTTATTTATGAGGGGGAAGGGACGAGGGGATAGCATAAACACCCAAAAACCCGAATATGTTCATAAGATGGATGTTTTTGATATAAAAGATGAAGAGAAGTTTTATTGCCCAAGCATTTGGAGGGGAGAATATTTAGTAAATATGTTGCCATTTGAAGTGCGTGGTGTCAAAAAGAGGGGGGACGGATGCATGAGCAAGAAGAGTGCGAACCATGTTATTAATTGTTCTTATTTTTCTTTCGGATTTGCCATTTTGTGAAGATGTGTACGGACAAGAGAACCGAAATTGCATGTCATGATTCACACAAAAATTATGAAATAAATGGTTATTAAATTCAGTACCATTGTCACATTGAAACGATTTTATGTTACGTTCAAATTGAGTTTTGACAAAGTTACTAAATAATGTAAAGGTAGGGAAAACTTGGGATTTATGGGAAAGGGGAAACGTCCACAAAAAATCAGAATAATTGTCCAAAAATAGAACATAAAAACGATGTCCAGACGAACTTAAAACAGGAGACGACCATAAGTCACTGTGCACAATATCAAACGGAAAATAAGTAACTGAAAGCGAAGAAATAAAGGGTAGTCTAATATGCTTGCCAGGAGGACAAGACGGACATAAGGACTTGGACTCTTTATGACAAGGGATGGACTCCGAGCGCCGTAAGCAATCAAGGACGGATGGTCCCGGGTGACCAAGGCGGGCGTGCCAAAGAGTAGGGGAAAGAGCGACAAAAGCGGTATGTGGAGCAGCGGAAGGAAGTGAGGCCAATGTGGAGATGGGATAGAGGTCGCCAGTGCTATTGCATCTCATAAGTCGGGTGCCCGTCCATAGATCCTTCACAGAGAAACCAAAAGGATCAAATTCCACAGTCACAGAGTTATCACGAGTAAATTTCCGAACCGACACTAGATTTTTGATAATATTAGGAGCATGCAAGACATTGTTTAGGGCAAGGGGTGGAAAAGGAGGAGTAAGAGCCGTATTACCGTAACCGCGAATCGGGATGGATTGACCACTACCAACAGTTATGCCATGATTGGTGCTCGTATTAAAATAGGGTGAAAGCGTACCTTGTTGGGATGTCATATGAGACGAAGCACCGGAATCCATATACCACGACTCATCCGGAGGAGCGATGGAGAGGGTGTGCATGGCAGCGGCTATGTCCGTGGGGGCATATGGTGGCGCGGGCGGAGAGGGGGCCGAGTAGTAGGCCTGCGCGGGCCGCGGGTAAAGGATGCTGGGGCTGCGCGACGAAGGTGGGCGTTGTGCGGTCGGGTACGGTGAGGGCGGGGCTGTCCATGCTTGGCCATAGGGCGGGGTTGTCCATGCGTGCCCGTAAGTCGAGTATGGCCATTGCCAAATAGGAGAAGAAGTGGATGGCACACCCCCGCGGCCCGTGTTGCGCCCGCCACGACCGCTGTAGCCTCGGCCCCGACCCCTCGCGCGTGGTGCACGGTTGTCACGAAAGGGAGGAGGGGACGGCTGCGTGGATCCGTCCAAGGGAGGTGGTCCGGAGACTAGGGCGGTCTCGGTGGTGGTGCGGGCGGCGCATTTGACGAAGCTCGTTTCTTCAAGAGTAAGCATAGAACGAGCCTTGCAGAATAGAGGCAGGGGATCACTCTGTTGAATTAGAGTGGCAATACCACCGTATGTCTCGTTGAGTCCCGCCACAAGTTGGAGAACCAACCTTTGATTCGAAACGGGGGCGCCAACATTAGCAAGTTGGTCAGCAATCATCTTTAACTTTTGGCAGTAAGCACCCACGTTTGAGAATTCGTCAAGAGTGGTGGACGAAAATTGGCTTTCAAGGTGGACGACTCTGGAGTTTTTGTTATCTTGAAAGAGTTCAGCCAAACGGACCCAAGCAGAGAGAGCGGTGGCATCTTTCTCGATGATCGTGTGAAGAAGATCATTCGAGATGGTGCCATAAATCCATTGAAGGACGATGGCGTCAACGCGCTTCCACATGCGCGGTTCAATGGCGTTAGCAGAGGGAGGATCGGCCTCATCGGGAAAGAGGTGATCCGTGACTTCGAAGGCACGTGCATGAATCTTGAACAATTCGGACCAAGAATTGTATTGTCCAGATTCAACATCAAGTATGATTGGAATAAAATTTCGGATGTTTGTGACCGTGAGGGCTGGAAGAATTTTAGAGGAAGAGGAGGAGGTGGAAGAGGCGGCCGATTCTTTTAGAATAGGATCAGTAGGGTTTGTCATTGAGAGAGAGAGAGGCTTGATACCATGTAAGATTGTAATATTGGTCTTGCCTTCTCATTAATAATCATGTCCTATATATACAAGAGTAGTCTTGATAACTAAGGAAACTAGTCTTGATGACTAAGGAAACTATATAATTACCAAATATACAAAAGATATACACAATATCTATTCTAGTCTAATATCTAGTCTAATAAATTTGATTTCCAATACTTCCTTGTTCTTTGTTTTTGTGGAATGCAGATTGATGTTTAATTACTTTCTTTCCCTTATTTTACTACAAGGACATAATACTTTAATGCCCTTTTAACTTTTTCATTATAATGAAAATGCCCTACACATTTTGGGGTCGATATCCCTGCCCGTAAATTTGATTTTTTCTACCAAAAATGTCCAATTTGCGTTATTTAGGCTTTTTTGCTGAGGTGGTAGCCTCGTCACTAAAACACTACTCCAATTGGACAAAAACGCCTTGCCGCATCAATTATTACACCCCTAAAACGTTTTTACACCTTATAACCCCCTAACCACTCCCCGTTCATATGAGTTTCCCCAATTCCAATAAGTTGTCCTTAATCACAAAATCCAACCCAAATCTCAACCTCCGATCTAATGTGCAAATGTGGCGCACTCGTGGTTGTTTGACAATCCCTTAACGATGCAGTTCCTGGCCGAAGGTTTTACAGTTGCATGAGGGGGACATATGGGCGCGGGTTATTTGTGTGGGAGGATCTACCTCTCTATTACAGGGCGAGGGTCTTGATACCTATTTTCATTAACACCTACGATTAACTGAAGAGCAGGTTGTTGATTCGAGACTGGTGCCCCAACGTTGGGGAGCTGACCCGCTAACATCTTGAGCTCTTAATAATACTACAAAACATTGGGAAAGTCGTCCATGTGGACTTGAGTGAACTAGTTTTCCAGATAAACAGCCCTCGAGTTCTTGTTATCCTGGAACATGTTCTAAAGTCGGATCCAAGCTTGTTAGGCCGTGGAGTCAGTCTCGAAGATGGTAAGAAGAAGATCACTGGAGACTGTGCCATAAATCCATTGTAAAAAAATAGCATCGAGGCGAGACCAAAGAGCATGGTCTACCTAAGGAATAGCCGCAATAGTAGATATATGAGGCGCGACGTCTTCCTCAAATTCAGTCGCAGAATCCTTCGCCGAAGAAGATGCGGCATGAGGTGATTATTTTGGAACAAGAGGCAAGGAAGATGGGATAATATGGTCGAGAACATGGTAGGCACGACAGTGGATCTTGAAAAGCTCAGCCCAAGATGAAGATTGACTTTTTTCTATCTCGAGGGTGATAGGAATGAAGTTCCGCACATTGAAGACGGCCAATGCGGGATGAATTTGTCATCAGCCATAAGTGGCAAGATCGGGAGAGAAGAGGATGGTGGTGTGAGGTCGTGAGAGGCGTGAGGCCGTATGAGGGAGAGAGAGAGAGTGTATCAAGGGTTAGACTCATGATACCATGTAGGATAATATCATTCCTTGCATAATAATGGGCGAATCGGTACAATATACAAGAGTACAATAACATCCTAATGATGTTAAACTACCTAAAGAGATTTCGTAGAATATTTACATACCAAAGATAGAGGCTAATTTAATCTATGAGATATACAAGAATATATATATATATATATATATATATATATATATATATATAACAATATCTAAGGTGTGTCCATATCCGATACTTATTGGACACGAATAAAAGTAATTTTTGGGCATCCGTGCAACGTAGTCTACAAGTTTTTTCTTTTGGCAGATTTGAAGAAGCGGACTAAAAGAAGTACAAAATCTAATGCAAGCTAATTAGTGATTTGAACTTGAATTGCTCTCTGCATTGACAAGGCCAATTATGTCATAGTATTTTTTTGTTTAGTATCTACAAATATCAACAAACTATCATTTTGTGCTGCTACCTTCTGAATTTATGAAGATTGGTAGCCTCATTTCTTATGCAAGAGAATTAACAACAAATGTGATAACTCATGGCAATATACAACTTTACATTTCTCATGATAATTGGTAATACTGAAATATACAAAGCCCTAACGTCACTATACCGTCTTTACTTTAGTTTAGTTAGTTAATTGTTTTCTACTAGGATTCATAGTTTAACTGTTTTAACTACTTTAATTATTTTCTTGCATTCAATAACCTAAAATATTGATTTACAATTTTCTAGATAGATTCTATTGCATTCTAGATTAAGCATTCTTAGTTTAAAAAATATTCAAAGCATCTTTAGTGAGAAAGCATTAATCGCATTCATAAGCATTCATTACATCCTGCAAAGTGCAAACACATGAGAAAAATCGTGACAACTGTTAATGTTCTGCATTTAAGTGATTCATCATTAATCCACCACTCTCTTGGGATACGATACTTGGTTCATAATTATACTTTTCCTTTTATTGTAACTTGATTCGTGCACTTCCGACAAAGTGAGATTTAGGTGTTGCATACATTTGTTACCTTATATTCTATTGCATTCTAAAGTTCCCATCAACACCCAAACTTTATGGTTACGACTCGCAAGTTGGGGGGCATATTTTAAAGTCAAGAACATCTACCACGTTGCCAAAAAATTTCAAGAAGACACATGACTTAGTTGGCACTCGCGCTTTACAAGAAGGACTCCCAAATGGGGAGACTTTATGGTGTGGGCTTAATCAGCTGAACTAAGACAAAGGTTTGGGCCAGCCAGCCAAATTAAAGGCCCATGAGTGTATTGAAATATTATTTCGACACTCTCTTATTTCAACCACTTATTTTGTTAAATCCATATAAGGGACCCACAATCTAAAGTCTATAAATACGACGGATCCCGAAAAACACATTCGTCATTAATATTGTAGCATCAAGCTGCTCTTGTGTTAAAAGGCTCATCCTATACTAGATTCAAGACATCCTTTCAATAATATACCTTAACTTTCAAGATACTTGGCCTACAACTGATTTGTTTCGAGACCAAGGGATTTCAGCACTTCGAGGCATGCCTATTTCGAGAGGCCCAATTTTGAGACTTTTGGAGACTTCAGTCCACTTCGATTATTCTTCCGTGCTAAATGGTATTTCGGACAAAGTTAGTAGATCTTTGTATAAGATTAACACAATTTGGAGTAATTGTGGCCCGATTTGTACCTTTGTTATATTTAGTTTAACCCAAACGATTTTATACAAACTTATCGATCTTACTTTTATGTTCTATGTAAATGACATATATGGAATTGAACTTTGTTGTGTACTTTTTAATGTGGCATCTTATGTATGATTCATAGAGGTCAGGACACAGAGAAAGTAAAGATAAAATAGAGAATTGGTATAGAAAGGTGGGAGAAGAGCTTTTTGGAGATATTTTTCGTTAATCTTCAAAGTGAACGGCACATGGCTGTTATTGTAGGAAATTATAGTTGTTGAATTGAAATCTATGATACACGGATATTAAAGAAAACGACTTGTTAGTACCGAATACGTATTAGATACAGATACGTATCATATACTCTTTGGATATGTATAGAATACGCCACGTAGTGTATCCTGCTTTAAAAAAGACTAAAATGCATATCAAATACGTAATGAGGCGTATCCAAAGCGTATTCGATACGTATCAACAATTAAAAAGAGGGTTGTGGTAGTTTTTTTTAACTAGAACATACCGAACACATTAATAATTGAAGAACCAAATCACAATATCTTTTCAAAAAATTAAATATAAAAATTATAAAAATCCTATTATTATCGGCAGAAAAAAAAATAGATAGAAAACAAAGCGTTGAGTTCTAGCGGTGCGAATTGCGATAATCTTATTTATTCTTCAAGTTTCAATTTCTACTATTCGATCTTCAAATTTAGGTATAAATATGATAAGTCTTCTGTATGTTTATTTCCTATTCTACTATTGTTATATTATAAACTTTTCGATTTTGTTCTTCACTATATTTGATTTGGTACATTAACCCTTAATACTTTGAGTTTTGAGTTTATGTACTATTGGGGAATTTTTTACGTATATGCTAATATTTTTTTAGTTGTGCATGAAAGTTGTGTAAATTATATCCATATGTGTAATTAAGATTATTAAATATTTAATGTATCTATCATATCATCTGAAAAAATTGTGTCTACGTATTCATATTCAACGAATACAAATACTCATATCCGTAAATCTAATGTTACAATTTAGAAAAGGTAATGAAAGATGCCAAATAAACGGTAAGAAAAGAAAAAGAAAGAAAGAATTATATTTGTAATGAATGTGCATTGTCCAAGTATACTCGTCTCTTGGTCTAATGCGCAGGTACATGATCGATGACTTTCTTATGTATTAGTTGATAATTATAGTTTTGGGATCTATTGGTATCTCATTATTATATATAATACTAGATCGATCAAGTCCCAATTTAAGTATGAAGCACTGAAAAGGTTATACAAACATATTAGAATTAGGAGTCTGTGTTGCAATAGAACTAATATGAAGCACTGAAAAGGTTATATACAAACATATTAGAATTAGGAGTATGTGTTGCAATAGAACTAATAATAATAGTGCCTGCCGCTCGATCTATATATACTTACTTAGTACTTTAACCTCTTAATAATACTAATTAATTGCTTTAGCATAATAATGAGAAACACTCTCCAAAACTCACCTCCTCCTTACAAACCTGAAGAAGGAGAAACACAAAAAGAAGATGATGAATTCACTTGCCAATTCTGCATAGAACCCACCTCGAATAAATTCAAAAACGGCGACAAATGTTCGCACCCCTTCTGCATCGACTGCATGAGCAAGTACATTCGTATTAAGCTCGACCATGACAACGTTGGCCACATCAAGTGCCCCGCTCTCAATTGCGACAACGAGCTGGACCCCTTTGCCTGGGCTCCAGCCATTGGCTCTCAGCTCTTTGTGCGTTGGTGCGACGTGCTGTGTGGAGAGGCACTCGTTGACCGGGGTAAGTGTTACTGTCCGAACATGAATTGCAATGCGCTGATCGTGAATGAGTGCGGCAGAAACCCAACGAAATCCAAGTGCCCAAGTTGTAAGGGATTGTTTTGTTTTCGGTGCAAGAGAGTTTGGCACAAGAAGTTTAGTTGTGTACAGAATGCGGATTTGATGGACGATGCAAACGACGTCGCTTTTGTGAGATTGGTGGAGGACAAGGGGTGGATTAGATGTCCGAGGTGTAGGCATTTTGTGGAAAAAGAGTTTGGCTGCCGGTTTGTAAAGTGCAGGTAACTTACTTTTGTAAACAATGTATATATATGCTAGCTAGAGCTCTGTTTTGTATACAATGTTTATGCTTGCTTGGTTGCTCTCTTCTGTTTGCTTGAGCTAATTCTCTCTATGATTATTACTATTGGGATGCTCAAGTGTTTCTTGTTTCTAATTTGAGATTTAATTTATGAATTTTGTTCGATCGAACTGCAGATGTAGGACCATACTCTGCTACCATTGTGGAAAGCAGGCTCAAAACTACAAGTGCCTTTGGTGCAACAAAAAAGGGATATCAATGCCGGATATTTTGATTTTCCTGATTATCGGCGTGCTGACAATCATCAATTTTCTATGCCTTTTTATAACTGCTAAACCCAAGACTTAAAGGCAGAAATTATGCTAATCTAGAGTGGGAGAAGCCGAGAAGTTATATACATATATATACTCTATTATCTGGTTCTTCTACTTTTTCTTGCGACTTTTACTATTTCAATGAAAGACCCATTTTTAGAAGAAAAAAAAGTAATTAAGTGGTGACAAATCCTTGTTATATCCCCTATTCTCATGCGTTTGATTTAACCAGTAGTTTGATATAACTTTTGCTGTTATTTGTTGAAATGGAAAGAACTAAGGCGTTTTGTGGCATTACTATCATATCGTGATATCCGGTATCAACTATAAAATATGATACACTTGCTGTAGTTGAAGGAACAAAAGAGAAAAGAGAAATATTTCCTGTCTGCTGGCTTACATATTACATATTACTACTGCTTTCACCTCCAAAACCTGTTGATTTTTCTCGCATAAGTAGTTCTTCTAAGTCACTTAATGCTGACAAGGGCTTGATTGGCAGAAACTAGATTTCAAGGAATCCAACCACTTGAAAATAGATTATATTTATATGAAAGAAAATTCGGTGTTGCAGTTATCCCTACTATAATATCTCCCTATTATAATAAAGAGAGGATCTCCCTTTCTTATCAACCAAATTATTTTCCTCTTTTGCCCCTTTAATTATCAACTTTTTCATTCTGCCCCTAAAGTTGTTATTATTTATTTTTGGGCCCCACATCAAATTGTAAAACAGTCCTTTAAATTTTAAATTTTCTTATTTTTGCCCCAAAAGCTTTCTTATTTACCTCGTAGAATAATTCTTATAGTTTTTAACTCTTTAAACATTGCCCCTAAAATTTGCTATTATTTACATTTGATCCCCCAATAAATTGTAAAGTGGTCTTTCAAATCTTAAATTTTCTTATTTTTGCCTCAAAACTTTCTTATTTAACTCATTTCATCGTCAATCTTGTTTTGCAGCAGTAAATACATTGCGTATTAATCAATGGTGGTCCATATCCATCTAATATAATACGAATTAACAACTAATGGTTTTGGGACTCGCACACTAATAGTTGGAAACATCTTGTGGGTCCGTGCGTATTAATAGATTGGAGTCCACCTAATATAATATGAATTAACAATTAGTGATTTAGGTACTCCCACGCTAATAGTTGGGGCTCGACGCTCATTTAATGTGCACCTTTATGTGTTAATCGCTTATTTAATCGTATGCGGTCCACACGAGCCAATATTCCTAGTATAATATTAAGAAAGGATGGCCACTTTATCAACCAATCTTTTCCCTCTTTTTTGCCCTTGCAAATTGCATAATAGATCTTGTAGTTTTTAACTCTTTTAATTTTGCCCTTAAAATTATTTATTTACTTATGGGTCCCACGGTAGATTGTAAAACATTCCTTCAACTTTGATTTTTTCTTATTTTGATCCATTGTAAATTGCCGCATAGTTCGTGCAGTTTTCAACTTTTTCAATTATGCCCCAAAAGTTTGCCCTTATTTACTGAAGGGTCCCACTGTAAATTGTATAACAGTCCTTCGAATTTTAAATTGTGTTATTTTTTTCCCTAAAAGCTTTCTTATTTGACTCATCATATCGTCCATCTTATTCTGGAGTAATAAATAACTTATAGGCTCACGCAAATTAATCGATTAGAGTCTACCTAATATAATACGAGCTCAATATGCATTAACCGTCGTAACCCACCTAATATAAAACGAATTAGTAATTAATATTTTGTTGTAAATTGTCGAACAATCATTTTACTTTTTAATTCTTTGAATTTACTTCAAAACTTTTATGTTATTTACTTGTGGCTCATAATGTTAATTGTAGAATGGGCCTTTTAGTTTTAAATTTTCTTATTTTGCCACAAAACATTATACTCTTTAATTTAGTGTTCTCATTATATTTTGTTTATTTTAGATTAATAGTTACCTTGTCGGGCCGCACATTAATTGATTGGAGTCTACCTAATATAAAATAAATTAATAATTAATAGTTTGGTGGCCAACACGCTAATAACTGGGGGACCCACATGCATATAGCCATTCAGACCAAACTAAATATATCGCGAATTAATAATCAATGTTTCGTGGACCCACATACTAATATGTATCATTTATTTTGAACTCGATATCATTAAAATTAGAACAACACTTTTAAAAATTGTAATTAAATTATCAATTGCAATAAAATGGACTTTGTCAGCGTCCATCTTTCGTTGTTAAGATTTTGTCCTGTAAGTTTGACTAATCTTGATATTATGTTTTGTTTTGTAGTAATAAATATCCTGTGCGTTGTCATGTATAAATCAATTAGGGTTCACCTAACGTAAAATAAATTAATAATTAATAGTTTGTAGACCCGATTATTAATAGTTTGAATCCATTATATTGGGACCCACCTAATATAACGCGAAGTAGTAAATAACGATTTGGGGACACTCATACACTCACATTAATCGCTAGGATCCGTGTACCGTAGATTAAGATTAATCACCGCGGCCCGCACACTAATGTTTATCGTTTATTTCAATTTGGTTATTCTTTAAATTAAACTGACACTTCAACCATTGCGGCACTACACAAATTAATCAATTCGGCCCCTTTTTATTGTCAAAATAATTACAATATTAAATAGTCTTAAACTAACGTGTGCACCAGAATACGTAGTACTGATTGTGGTGATTAGATGATGAGAACACGCATACATTATACATGGAATTAATGCAAAAATAAAGTGTGCACTTTTCATCTGTTTACGATTTATTTAATCGTCTGAGGCCGAACGTGCCCGTGCGGAGCATGGGCGTTATCTTCCAAGTGTATATATATATATATATATATATATATATATATATATATACACTGGGTTATTGGAACAAAGGCGCATTTTATTGTATTTGACAATTATATATGTATCTGAATAAGTTTATGTTATAAGTTTCCGACCAAATACGGAATTATCAGTTGTTTCCTTTGAAGGAAAAATTGAATAACATTTATACAATAAACTATGTAGTCTATTATACTATCAACATCCCACGAGAATTGATAATATCAAAAACTATAAAACAGAATATAATATACAATTTAAAAGCCTACAACATTTTGGATACTTCCACTTGTGAAACTACACTATCAATAAACAAGGGCAAAATTTTTTTTTTGCCCTTTATTTTATGCCAAATTCAGGTTTTGCCCTTTAATTTTCCGGGCTTAGAAAATGCCCGCTAACTCCTTACTTTTTTATAAAAAATGCCCGGCGGGCTCTTGGATTGGGTTTGGGCTGGTTTTGCTGACGTGGCGTTTGACTGGGCGTCCCAGTCAGACGCCACATCATTATTATTAATTTTTTCTTTTGCATATGTATATATATACAAAACTTTTTATATTTTTCATAATTTACAAAATTATTTAAGTTATAAAAAACAAAAAAAAGTAACTAATTTTAAAAAAAATATCACACACATATATATAAATAATAAAGATATATATAAATAATAGTAAACACACACATATATATATAAAAATAATAATAAACATATATAAATAAATAAAAATAAACATATATATAAACATAATAAACATATATAAATAAATAAAAATAAACATATATATAAACATAATAAACATATATATATAAAACAAATAACAATAAAATTCAAAAAAAAATAATAATAATAATAAAAAACCCTACCCCCCCATGACCCACCCCCACCCCCCACCCCCGCTACGCCCCAACATCCACGGCTGCAGTGGTGGTGGCGTCAAATCGACGCCACCACCACTACAGTCGTGGTCGCCACCACTGCGATTTGGCAGTGGTGGTGGCGGGGCGGGGAGGGGGTGGGGTTCCGGCGTGGGGTTGGGGGGGGGGGGGGTACGGAGATGGATTTTTCTTATTTTTTAATCATTTTGTTTTTTATTTATTTTATATAATGTTAAAATATTTATTATTTTATAAATAGGTATAAATAATAATATATGTTGATATTATTATATATATATGTTTTACTTTTACAAATGATTATATATATATATATATATGTTTATTATTTTTATCACCATTATAAATTGGGATAATTACACAAAGTACCCCTCAACTATGGGTAAATTACACAAAGTACCCCTCCTCTTTGGGAAATTACACAAACTACCCTTATAGCCGAAAAAATTAAAATAATTAAGACAACCATTCAAATTCAAATCATAGCAGAGACTACAATTTGCAGATAATTTATTTTTTCTTTGAAGAAATTATTTGTTTTCAATATATTTTGTCTTTTTAAACGAGATAAATGGGGTTTAATGCTACAATTTTGACTTATTTTTTGTTTTTTGTGCAAAATAAATGAAGAACATGAATTTACATTCAATAATGTTTTTAAAACAAATCATGAAAAATCGATCATAAGGGTAGTTTGTGTAATTTCCCAAAGAGGAGGGGTACTTTGTGTAATTTACCCATAGTTGAGGGGTACTTTATGTAATTCTCCCTTATAAATTTGTAGATATAAAAAAATTTGTGTATATATATATACATATATATGAAAATGCTAGAATTATTCTTTTTTTTTGTTTTCTTATAATTTTTATCATCATTATAAATTGTAGATTATAAAAAAGTTGTGTATATATATATACATATATATCAAGATGCCAGAATTATTTTTTATTTTTATTGTCATTTTATAATTTTTATCACCATTATATATGTAGATTATAAAAAAATTATGAGAATTATGTTAATTTTAAATATTTAGTAGTAAATATAAATTTACTAAACACTTTAAGATAAAATTTTCTATTAAACTTGAATTTATACAAACTTTTAGTATTTAGTTAAATTTTTCGTTTTAATTCAAAATTATATCTAATTTTATTATATATTGAATTAACATATACATATCTGAACCCATTTTTCTTTTCTTTTTTTTATGTTTTTAATGTAAATATATGTTTAATGTATAAACATATATATATATATATTAACATATATATATATATATATATATATATATATATATATATATATATATATATATGTGTGTGTGTGTGTGTGTGTGTTTATTTGTTTCCATTCAGCAACATAAAAAAAAAAAAAATTAATGACGTGGCGTCTGACTGGGACGCCCAGTCAAACGCCACGTCAGCAAAACCAGCTCAAACCCAATCCAAGAGCCCGCCGAGCATTTTTTATAAAAAAGTAAGGAGTTAGCGGGCATTTTCTAAGCCCGAAAAGTTAAAGGGCAAAACCTGAAGTTGGCATAAAATAAAGGGCAAAAAAAATATTTTACCCAATAAACAAACAATAAGATTACCATCACAACGAAGACACATGCTTCTAGTCGGATGAAGTTTCAGGAGAATTGTTAATGATCATAATAGATCCTATTTTATTGACGAAGTACAATATTACAATAATAGGGCCATCAATCTATTGCAAGATATGTGTCACGACCCGCGCCTCCACGAGTCGAAGAGCTACGAAGAAGACGTAGTCGTTCGCACGCGGGCAACGGAGAGGGACGACACCGACACTCATCCCCAAAGTTTCGTGGCCATCATGTAAATATGGAAACTTTGAGGGGCGGATTTGTAAATAGGCCGAGCCTAGATACTTGTAGAGATATGTGGACTAGCCTAGAGTTCTCTAGACTTTTGTACAGTTACACCGCCTTACTATTGTTGTGCTATTTTGGCTATTCATGCCAGGAGTAGAGTTAATAATGCTGCTAATTGCTTATGCGGGTCCCATCCCTTAAGTCGGTGGAAACCGCTATATATATGTAAGCCTCCTTGACATTTGGGAACACAGAAAAATTTCAAAGCATTCTCGAAGCCTTCTATACTTAGCATCAATTCCGCTAACTTTCTTTCGCTATCTTTCGCACTTATTCACACTTAGTCGCACGATAGACTTAACGACTGGCTGACTTGTCGAGCTAGGCGAGCTGACAAGGTCGCACGTATCGCTAACCTTCGGTGAAAAAGGGTTAAGTACGTGACACGTGGTATCAGAGCCACGGTCGGGGAGAACCAAAGGCTCTGGGCTTACGCATAAGTGATCGTGGCAATAGTGTTTGAGGGACTTTGTTGCAAAGACAATTATGTCGGGCTCTAGTGCAACAGAGCAAGGAGCAGCGCCAACCCACGAGAGGCAAACACGCCCCAGCACTCGACGTGGCCATGGGCCCTCTCGCGAGCTGTCGGTTGATCCAACATCAAATAGGGGCTGAACGTTGGAGCATCGAGTGGCATCGGTCAAAGGTGCGTTGGGCGAAGCGCACCAACTACTCGAAGACCTGGTGGACCGAGTCCAAGATATAGAGGACGTTGACATGAAGGACTTGGCTGGTCGGTTGGCTTCGTTTGAAGAACATGTACTTTCCAACCTTAATTCGATCTCTTTGGAAGTTCAATCGGTTAAGACTTCTATGGCCGATATGCAAGAGGAGTTTAAGGCCATGGAGGAAGAGATAGTCGTGTGCCCACGAGCCATCGCCCATGTGGACGAGCACCGTGCACCGACAACACAGCAGGTCGACGTTCCTAGGCCAAAGCCATATAACGGGGCACGGAACGCATGTGAGTTGGAGAACTTCTTGTACAACATTGAGTTATACTTTTCATCCGCTCACGTTGACGACGCCGCTACTCGATTAAGCACCGTTCCACTATTTCTTACTGACGTACCTATGCTTTGGTGGAGACGGCGTCAAACCAATATTGAGAAGGGATTGTGCCGAATCGACACTTGGGAAGACTTCAAGGCTGAGATCAAGAGGCAATTCTACCAAGAGAACGTTTAGTTTGAGGCGCGGGCTAAGTTGCGACGACTACAACATCGCAATGCCATTCGAGACTATGTGAAGGAGTTCCAAGAGATTACACTCGAGATCCCGGACTTGACCGACAAAGATGCCTTATTTGCATTCTTAGATGGACTTAAGCCGTGGGCTAAGCAAGAATTGCAACGCGGGAACGTACAAGACCTTGCCTCTGCTATTGCCGTCGCTGAGTCTATGATCGAGTTTAGGCCACGTCCGAGGGGACCAAGCAGACGACAAAAGGACGCCGTGATGACCGCAATGGCAAAGGTGGGGGAGCATTGACATCACACTCACAGCCGAAGTCAGTTATGCCCAAACCTTCTCAATCAAATAAAACAGGGTCTTCGGGGCAAGCTTACCGAGGGTCGGTCGAACGACCCAAGTCGAAGGATTGCTATCTATGCGGGAGTGCTGATCACCGCATAGCGGAATGCCCTCAACGGGGGCGCATGGCTGCGATGTGGCAGAAGCTTGAAGGACAATCACAGCCTGTTCAACCGGAGGAAGAGTGGGGTCTATGCGACTACTCCGTGCCGTTAAGATTCAGATGGAGCCGAAGATGGGCCCAAGCCATGGGCTTCACTTTGTGACCGTCACTATCCAAGGAATGACGGTAAAAGCCTTGGTAGATTGTGGGGTGGAATGTAATTTTATGAGGGACGGTTTAGCCAAGGAACTTAAGCTTACCGTCATGCCGATGGCCGGGGCCTTGAAATCAGTGAACTCACCGATGAAGCCTATCATTGGAGTGGCCAAGGTCGTTCGAACAAAGATAGGGGAATGGACGGGCGATGTCCCCTTTACGGTCGTTCATATAGACGACTATGCCATGGTATTGGGGCTCGAATGGTTCTATCAGGTACGTGCTTGCAAGACTACCTACGCCATACCGACTAAGAGGGAGACGAAAGGGACAAGAATGATATCGGCGATGCAATTCGCAAGGGGACTGAAGGCCAATGAATCCTTTGTCGTATTTCCCATCCCAGAAGACGAGCCAACACCGAAGGGCACCATGGACGTGCCAAAGGAGATCCAGATGGTCCTTGACGAATTCAAGGAAATTATGCACAACGAGCTGCCGAAGAGACTGCCAGCAAGACGGAACGTGGACCATAAGATAGAGCTCGTTGCGGATGCCACGCCGCCATCCCGAACACCCTATCGGGTGGCACCGCCAGAATTGGAGGAGCTTCGACGCTAACTCAAGGAGTTGTTGGAGGCAGGCATGATCCAACCGTCAAAGTCACCATATGGGGCACCGATCCTCTTCCAAAGAAAGCATAACGGGTCTTTGCGGATGTGTATAGACTATCGGGCGCTTAACAAGCTTACTGTCCGCAACCGATACCTGATACCGCTCATTGGCGAGTTATTTGATCAACTTGGGGGAGCCAAGTTATTTTCGAAGATTGACCTTTAATCGGACTATTGACAGGTAAGGATAGCCGTAGGGGACGAGCCGAATATAGCGATGGTCACGAGGTATGGTTCTTATGAATTATTTGTTATGCCGTTCGGATTAACCAATGCACCGGCTACGTTTTCTACCTTGATGAACAAAGTGTTGGGTCAATTTTTGGACAAATTTGTAGTGGTGTACCTGGATGACATCGTCGGCTACTCGCCCAACTTGGAGGAACATGTTGAACATTTGAGGCAAGTGTTCCAAGCACTTCGGGAGGCCGAATTATACATTAAGCTCGAAAAGTGCTCGTTTGCCCAAGAAGAAGTGGCGTTCCTAGGGCATAAGATCCAGCACGGACGCATCATGATGGATGGTTCAAAGGTTCGTGCTATATTAGAATGGAAACCTCCCAAAAATGTTCATCAATAACGGTCATTTTTGGGACTTATCAACTATTACCGGCGTTTAATCGCGGGCTACTAAAAAATAGCCGCACCCTTGACGGATTTACTCAAGAAGAATAAGTCATGGGATTGGGATGAGTCGTGCCATCAATCTTTTGATGAGTTGAAGGCACGAGTGATGGAAGAGCCGGTACTTGCCCTACCCAACCACTCGAAGCCGTTCGAAGTTCACACCGATGCATCCGACTATGCTATTGGCGGAGTATTTGTCCAGGACGGGCATCCCATCGCATACGAGAGCTGCAAGCTTAACGACACAGAGTGCCGTTATAAGGTTCATGAGAAGGATATGACTGTCATAGGTCATTGCTTGCGGACTTGGAGACACTACTTACTTGGGAGTCACTTCGTCATTCAAACCGACAACGTGGCGACGAGTTACTTCCAAACTCAAAAGAAGTTAACTCACAAGCAAGCAAGATGGCAAGAATTTCTAGCGGAGTTCGACTACACGCTAGAGTACAAGCCAGGGGCGTTGAATCATGTAACTGACGCCTTGAGCTGGAAGGCCGAGTTCGCTGCCATCAACCAACCACTTAGCTCATTGAAGGATCGAATCAAAGAGGGGCTGAAGCACGACGTCATGGCCAAGAACATCATAGAGTTCGCTCGTGAAGGCAAAACTCGAAGTTTCTGGATAGACATTGGGCTCCTTTATGCGAGGGAAAATCGCATTTACATGTCGAAAGGGGACAACTTGAGGCGCGAGATCATTCGAGAGAGCCACGATACTCAATGGGCGGGGCACCCAGGCATGAGACGTACCGAGGCGCTCATCAAACGGACATATTATTAGCCGCACATGGGGTAGGACATTGAACACTATGTGCGGATGTGTCTCGTATGCCAACAAGACAAGATTGAACAAAGGCAACCCGATGGACTTTTGCAACCTTTGCCAATACTCGAACATCCATTCGAAAGTGTATCGATGGACTTCATCACTTTGTTGCCCAAGTCCGAAGGATGTGGCACCATCATCGTCATAGTGGACAGGTTTTCAAAGTATGAGACTTTTATACCGGCACCAACCGACGTGACTGCCGATGTAACGGCCAAGTTATTCATGCGTTACATAGTGAAGCTTTGGGGCCTACCAAAGACGATTATAAGTGACCAAGACCCACACTTCATGGGTAATTTTTGGTCCGAGCTTTTTAAATTATTAGGATCTAACTTGGCCTTCTCCACTAGCTTTTACCCGCAGACGTATGGGCAAACCGAATGGGTGAACGCCTTATTAGAGCTATACTTACGACACTTTGTTAGTGCTAACCAACGCGATTGGTGCCAGCTACTAGACACTGCCCAATTCGCCTATAACTTGCAGGTGAACGAGTCGACGGGGCGAAGCCCGTTCGAGTTAGAAACCAGAAGGAAACCGACGACACCTCAATTGATCACTTCCGACTATGAAGGGAAGAGTCCAGCAGCCTATAAGTTTTCGAAGACTCTTCAAGAGGAGACCAAGATGGCCCGAGCTGCCATGAGCAAAGCCGCTAAAAATATAAAGAAGTATGCAGATCTTAAGCGGCGGGCCATTCAGTTCAACGAAGGGGACAAGGTCATGGTGAAGCTAAACGCGCACCAATTCAAGAGTTTGCATCAAGTTCACAAAGGGTTGGTGCAACGGTACAAAGGACCTATTGAGATAGAGCAGTAAATCAGCACGATGGCTTATCGGTTGAAGCTGCCGTCCAATCTTAAGATATATCCGGTCTTTCATGTGAGCCAGCTCAAGCCGTAGATCGGATTAGAGACCTGGGTTTGTTATGGGAAGATTTCGAGATTATCCCACTTGATCCAGAGCTGGGGCCCAATATGGAAAGGCGTAAAGATTCAGCTAACGGTCCCTTCGTGCCCCAACGGATTGAGGATGCATTATTGCCTCTCTTGAAAGAGGGAGGGTTATACATGGTCGGTTTTACGCCCACTCATGGTAGGGAGGGGGAAACAAATGGTTCTCCACCTGATGTCACTGAAGATGTTACTCCTGGCGACGAAATGCGGGAAAACGTGGATGAAGTATTCGGCGGTGCTGATGATTTCATTGAGGTCAATAATTCGGAGGGTTGAGATAACGTAGAGGTTGTGCTCGAGTTGCCGCTTATCTGGATTGTTGCTGGTGAATATCCTCAAATGCGATACATGGTACCAGCCAGTCTCAGGCCGAAGGAAGATCCTGAAAATGACAGTTCCAAATGGTATAAATACTCGGACGTATTATCTCATCGGGCGGTGGTTGAGCTTGCCGAAGATATAAACGATGAACCGTGGAAATTTCCCATGATTACTTAGAATTGATCCCTCCTCTCTTGTTGCTCTTTCGAGGGAGGAAATCCACCGTGACCTTTTTAACAATTACGAAGAGGATTTCTTCTGAAGTATGCATGTGATCTCTTTCTTATGGAGGCTAGGAGATAGCATTACAACATTATCGTTATCCCTTGTGTAGTTGTGTCATCGTTGTAGTAGGGTATTCATGTCTACAACATTATTGAAGTATTCTTTGTCTTAACTTGTTAAATATCCCACCATATCATAAAGCCAGTTGGGAAGGTTGCTGACTTAGGTATTTATAATTGTACCGCGAGTGTATATGGACAGTCGCCTTTTCAAGTGATATGTCCTGAGGGCGATACCTCTTTGTTGTTGTATCAGCATATTTACCACGAGCGTAATGGATAGTCACCTTTTCAAATGATATGTCCTGAGGGCGATACCTCTTTGTTGTTGTATCATCATATTTTTACCGTGAGGGTATGTGGAAAGTCGCCTTTTCAAGCGATATGTCCTGAGGGTGATACCTCTTTGTTGTTGTATCATCATATATCATAGTCTGTCGCACTGATTTAACGGAGTGCTTTATCGTGTCTTGCCCCTGCATTGTACGGATAATAGATTTATTATATATTGGTGTAGGGCCGGGAAAACGGCTGCCTATGTATCCCAAATCGGGAATCAAGCTTTGCGTAGTTCTGATTACATAACGTGATATTCTTAACAATAAAGACGTCTCAAGTGTTGCACTCTCCAAGGACGAGGTAAGAGGTCCCCATGCATATCTGTTAGATAATAATATCCTTTAGAACTTGCTCGAACAACCCGATAGGGGCCTTCCCAATTTGCTTGGAGTTTTCCCACGTGCTTACTAGCTCTTACATTTTTTAAGACGAGGTCTCCAACCTGAAAGTTGCGCAAATGACCCCGCTTGTCAAAAGTTCGAGCCATAGCTGTTTTAAAGGCCACAGTACGCTGATAGACATGCTCTCTTGTAGCTCCAATCATATCAAAGTCCATCTGACGAAAGTGCTGAGTGCTCCAGATCATATTCAGTAATCCGATAGGTGGGCATGCCTACTTCCATAGGCACCACCCCCTCAGATCCGTATACCAAGGTGTAGGGTGCTTTCCTAGTAGATGTCCGTGGAGTAGTACGGTATGCCTGAAGAATCCCTGAGAGTTCCTCTATCCAACCTGTGGTTGTGGCGTGAAGCCGACGCTCCAAATATTCATTTAGCATTTTGTTCGTGGACTCAACCTGTCCATTGGCATGTGGGTGTGCCACGACCGCAAAGTGTTGTGCAATCTTTAACTATTTCCTCCATGAAACCATCTCTTTACCTCAGAATTGGGTATCATTACCTGAAATAAGGAGTCTGGGAAGGCCGAAATGACAGATGATGTTCTTACATATGAATTCGATCATATTGTTCTCAGTTATGTGGGCCAATGCCTCTGCTTCCACCCACTTGGTGAAACACTCAATGATAACTAAAATGAAATTTTTCTGACCCTAGCCGATCGTGGATCAGTCTCGTATGGTACTAACAATTCTCACAGCTACGACAGAGTTGTGTTGCGTCCTTCCGCGACGTTGGCCAGAAATACCCTTCCCTCAAAATTTTATCTGAATCTCCTTTGTTCATTTGCAGTCTATTAAGAGGGGCGAGGAATGCTCAGGCTTTGCAACCCTATTGGAACCAATGTTGATATAATGTGTATGTATGATATATTGTGTTTTTTCTTTTACATGATTTGATTTATGTAATAATATTTTATACTATTCGGCTAGCTTTATTTGTTGGGTTTGCAATCTATGTTTGTGCTCATGCTTGATTGAATTATAGTGGTTCAAGTATATTCTTTTCTTTCTTTGTATAAAAAAAATAAAATTTTGACTTTGGATTTTGGTTAATCTTGGATCATTTACTTTTTTTAAATATGTTTTTTTTTTCTTGTAAAAGCATGAACTTTTCAGTACTTGATGCTTGACCAACACGGGTGGATTCCTTAAAAAGTACTGTCAAGGCAATATAATGTCACATCATTTCTGTTTATTCCATTATCACTACAAGATTGGGGCGGTTTTTGAGACCGCCTCTCAAGGACCGCGATGCGGTCCCAGAGCTTCTGAGACAGCCCAGGGACCGCAACGCGGTCTCAAAACACGATCTGAGACCGCGTTGCGAGTCCGAGCCCATTGACTGTACTGTTCCAGCCAATGTGCCAGAACTTTTGGCCAAAAAAGAGCCAAGAGTTGGGTCAAACAAATAGGGCTTTCTAGCCCTAATTTTGGGCTCCTCCCTCGGGACCGCCTAGGGAGGTTTTCAGGGACCACATTACGGTCTCTGAAACTCCGTATATATATATATACATATATATATATATATATATATATATAAACAATCTTCATTTTTTCTTTTCTCCTCTTATCTCCACTTCTCTCCTCTCCTCTCCACCCCGATGCCGATTCCGCTCCACCCCCAATAGAGACCGCGTCTCCATTTCCCACTCATTCATAAGCACGCCGCCATAGCTCCATCGTGCCGCCGTAATCCTCCACCTTCGCCCTCGGTTTCTTTTCCGTCGCTCCGCCGTACTCCACTATCGCCGCCCGTAGCTTCGCTGCTCCGTCGTAGCTCCGTCGCGCAGCCGTCCTCCATCATTTCCTATGCCGTCGTACTCCTCCACCGCCGCCCTCGGTTCCTTTTTCATTGCGTCGCCATACTCCTCCACCGCCGCCCGTAGCTTTGCTGGAAAATTGTTCGTTTTTTGATTTTTTTCTCGATTTATGTTATTATATATGTTTAACTGTTATTAGTTTAGTAAATTTTATGTTTATTTTTTTATTTTAAATGTTTAATTGTTAGTTTAGATGTTAATTAAAGTGTTAGTTAGTTTAATTAAAATGTTAATTTAGTTTCTTTAAAGTGACGATGACTAATTATGAAATGTTAGTTTAATTGTTTAATTGTTAGATTAAATTGAAGATTGATTACTGATAATTTTGGCCTGTGGATTGACACAACACTTTTGAGAGTTAAGCTGGAATTCCCTTAAATCTATTTTGATCTTCTTGATAATAATAATGTGCAGCGGAAGTAAGAACACAAGAAGATATAATTTTAAGAAGTTTTCAATATTATTAAAAACTTCCGAGCATTAGGCCAAATAACCGTAAAGGTTTGATCAAAAACGTTCCTCACAACAATTCACTCACGCTCTTTGTTGATCGGACTCAACGAAGCAGACAAGTAAGAACTACTTAACTTCTATGAACTAGACTTAAGCAGTTGATACAAAAACTTCGCAAAACAAGACGAAGACAATACAAAGAATGATTAATCTCGTGGATTGTTTAGCACGATTGTCTTGTCCTCATCTTGATGAACTTCACATCTTTTATAGATTTCCTAAGTCTTGAACGCCAAGATGTGTTGTTCACAGTTTTGGTAACTCTTGTTGTTCCCTTGTTGAAATTTGCCTTCTTTGTGAACTTCATATCTTTCCTGAGAATGTGTTTCCATTGTTACCGATTTAACAAGGTAACACATCTTCTTCAATTTGCAGAATCCTGGAAAGAATCGCGTCGCAGAGAACAGCTAGCTTGTTTCATTCTTTTGAAACTGTGTGAGTTGACTATTCAACTTAGCTTGAATTATGGAAACTTCAAGTAAGGAATCTTCCAAAGCTCTTCCTTATAATAAAGATACCTTCCTGGACATAAACATAAACAACTAAAACCGTGGAACTTGGTTAATATGTGAATAAAGGCAAAACTTAATTTTGGCAACTAAAGAGCAATTTTTTCACAAGCTCTCGGCTTTCAATGTTATCCTCAATGTTAGCCCAACATCGTGTAACATTGCATCGCCTATCATTGACTCCAGAAAACCCTGCACTTTCAATCTCCCCCTTTTTGCCTTTCTTCACAAAACCAACACATGTTCCAATCAAGTCTTATATCCAAAAAGTTATAATTAACAAGAAACAAATTAAACTACTAAACTGCTCCCCCTCAATACAAGCAAACAAATTCAAAGTTAAATTAAAAAAGACAAGCATTAAGGTCATCACTACATCCAGATATGTGCATATGTTCAGACCTCAACATTCATCAATGTTGCCTCAACATTGAAACCAGTGAGTTTCCTACATACAAGGTTAATCAGAAACCAGTTCAAAATGTTCCTTCATAAGAAATAGCAATTAAGATCAGTTAGAGCAGTTCAACAGTAGTACTTAGAGTTACAGGCCATAGCAAGATATCAAGGACATATCCATTGATCAAATAAAACCAAATAGAGATTAATGTACCAGCAATTCAAAGAAATTAGCAGTTCATAGAAACAAAACATAAAAATTTAAAATTGGAACTACTTTCCCCCTTTTTGTGAAGAAGGGAGTTTCTCCAAATTTTTCACCATGTTTTCCAGCTCTTTGAGGTGTTCCTTTCTTTCCTCAATCTCCCTCTGACAATCAGCAATCTGCCCCCTATACCAGTTCAGCAAATGATCCACAAAAGCAGAAGTTATGACCATGCAGTCTTCTTCTTTGGACATAGGCACTGAAGTTCCAGCAAACTCCTGAGCCTTCTTCTTTTCAGCCCTTGGTCTCACCACTCCTTTTGGGTTCCATGGAAGGTCTCTCACTCTTGATCCAGACAAGTAGCTTGGGAGAATTGTCAGTTCAGTGTCATTCTTCCTCCAGCCCACAGTGACACTTGTCTTCAATCCTTGATTGCTAAGGATTTTGCAGATGAGTGAGGGAAAAGGCAGCATGCCATTCTTCCTTCCAGCAACTTCAGACATAGACTTCACAATCCTCCCTCCCCCCCCCCCCCATGTTCACAGCTAGCCCATTTTTGATTTGTAGACTAAGATTGTTGATTCCTTAGTCAAAACAGTGACATTTTTGCTTGGCAGCCAGTTGAAGCAAGCTATCTTGTGTAAGACAGCACTCAGGGAGGTGAGTTTTGTGGTTGGCAGAGCATCTCTCCAGGTTTTAACCAACCCTCCAGTCAAGTCTTCCATCACATAATCATAGTAGAGGTCCTCAGATTCATCAGTAGTAGGGAATCCACAGATCATGTTGATGGTGTAGGGGTCAATGTTGAAGACTCTCCCCCTCACCTAAGCCTTTCCAAATTTTGGAGATCTATAGTCCCTAACCCATTTTGAGAGATTTAGGTAGAACTCCATGACAATCTCAGGAGCATAGTCACTCAGCTCCATCACTGATTGTTGCAACCCTCTTGCCTCAAGCAAGTCCATCACCTTGTTCTCTTTGAAACTGGCCATCTCTATAGCTCTTTCAGTGTGAATCTCCCTTCTTTTGAAGGAATCCCACTTCTTTTCCAACTCTTGAGAGAGATAGTAAGGAGAAAAGTAGCTCCCCTCATCATCAGGATAGACCACATATAGCCTATCTATGTACTCCTCTGTTCCTGATGTTGCCCCAACATCAGCAGCATCATCTTGCTCTTTTTCAGTCTCCTCTTCCTTCTCCTCTTCTTCCTCTTCATCCTCAACATCTACTACCTTAGTTTCCTCATCCACTACTTGCTTTCCTTTCCTCTTTTCTCAGCAGCAGCAGCAACAGCCTTCTTCTCTTCCTCAGCTTTTCTCTCAGCCTTTTTCTTAGCTAACCTCTCCACCTATCTCTTTCTAGCCTCAACCATTGTCTTAGCAGTTTCAGACATAGTTTTCAACTTATCCCCTGCAGTCTTGCTCTTTTTCTTTTGAGCCCTAATCCACTTCCTCACCAATTTGTCCACAGACTTGTCCATGGATTTTTCCACAGTTTTCTCAACCGAATCACTACCCTCCCCCTCAACAGTTAAGTCAACATCAAGTTCAGGGTTGGGTTCAGCAGTGTTTACCTCAATTTCAGGCTCATTGGTGTTGGGAGTGATTGAATCAGCAGTTGGCTCAACATTGGGGGTCGATTCACCCTGTTTGGACTTCTTCCCTCGTCGCACATAGGGAATAGCCTTCCTTTTAGCAGCAACATGAGCATCAAGTTTCTTTGCAGCAGCACCTCTGGTGTGTGACCGAGTGCGTACGGCAGTGGGTTCACTTCCCAGGGCAACATCTGCAAGAGTTTGCATGGGAGACTTGCTTGCCATTGTTAGTAGAGAAGTTTTGAAAGAAATCGCAGAGAAAATTGAGAGAATTTGAGAGTTGCAAGAGAAATTTTGCAAAGTAAGCAAAAATATGACAATCGCAAGCACAATTAAGGAAAATAGGGTTTTGATTTTTGAAATAATCGTGAATAAGGAAAGTGAATGAATGTTAATTGGCAGTTACCAAATTTGAACCAAGTAAAACTTTCCCGCTATGTTTTCCCTCGCACATGCTTTGATGTTTAATTAACAGTTAACCAGAGCGGTTTTCAAAAAACTGAAAACTTATAAGTTCCTGTTTTCAATGTTGACCTGCGACTGTGCACAATGTTGGGATAACATTCAATAACATTCAAAACCGAAGATGGAGGTACAGGCTTTACCAAGGCAAATGCATGTGAGAGCTTGAGATACATCCAAAAATACATCTGAAACTTACCCAATATAGCAAGTGAGTACCTCAGACATATTGTTGAGATCAAAATCATGAGTAAGCAACATAGATAACAAGAAACACACAGAGATAAGCAGTTATGAATTCAAGGAAAAATTCACTTCCACAGCATAGAAAGTCACAGAAAAATGTGTCACCTGCAGTATGTCACTCAATTGTATGCCTCAACACATGAATTATACTCCCCCTAAGCCTAGACCGACATAACTCAACAATAAGAAAGAAGACAATGCAGTTCTACATGAATGCAACAATGTAATATCAAGGAGGCAGATGGTGAACACTTATGAAAAACCTTTCAAACCAGCATAGTTCACATATCTTTAATAATCTATATTATTTTCATAACTCATCTGAACCAAAACTGAAGGTTGCTAAACACAAAGCTAATGTCACTACTGAATGAGGGCAGCCTGAACTCCACACACCCCAGTAACAACATTAACAGCATCAAGTTAGGCAAGTACAAAGGCCTTGAATGTTGGCAATTCATTTATCATGCACCCCAACACCCCAATTCCTTATGCATACTTGGTTACCAACCTGCATTCAAGAGAATCACCAATTGATCAGTGCTACTAAATGTAAGAAATCTAAACCTCAAACACCCTAGTAGAAAAGATCACCCTCATGTGTTGCTTGGCCAAACAAACAGGAATATGTAAATAAGCACAATTGAGTAACAGTGAAGCTGTCAACATCATGCACCCCAGCTTCTCCACATGTCCTGTACACCTTCCATATGAATAAGACACAACTGAATAGACATAAAAGTAGTGAACTTTGTGTACCCCAGCTTCTTCATATGTTAGGTAATCACAACCCCAGACAACAGAAGAGTTTTATTACTTTTTCAAAACAAAGATGCGAAACTGATAACTAGAAAGAGTTATTAATCAAAGAGTTCAACCACACAAACCAAATATGCCAAAACACAGATGAAATGAGACTCACAAGGAAATGAATTCAACAAAGTAAAACAACAGAGTACCTACTACACCACAACCAATATACCAGTGCTAGACAGTGGTGTTATGTCAACACTGGTTTTCTCAACATTTTCACATATTGCACATGCCAAGAGATTTCTTCAAACTGAAGAATCTCTCACTATCTAAAGGTTTTGTAAACATATCAGCAAGCTGATTAGTTGTCTCAATATGTTCAATGTTGATCACTTTGTCCTCTACCATATCTCTTAGGAAATGATGTCTTATGTCTATATGCTTAGTTCTAGAATGTTGGATAGGATTCCTAGAGATACTTATGGCACTTTGATTGTCACAAAACATGAGAATTGTATCACTATCTAGCCCATAATCTGAAAGCATGTGTTTGAGCCACACAAGTTGGGTAACACAGCTGCCAGCTGCTACATATTCTGATTCAGCAGTTGATAATGAAACACAGTTCTGCTTCTTGCTATACCTGGAGACCAAATTATTCCCCAAATAAAAACAGCCCCCACTTGTGGATTTCCTATCATCCACATCACCTGCCCAGTCAGAGTCACTGAAACAACCAAGTTAGTGTTAGTGTCATAAGAATATCAAATGCCTAAAGGTGAAGTTCCAGAGATATATCTAAGAATCCTCTTCACAACAATCAAGTGAGATTGCCTTGGCTCATCTTGGTACCTAGCACAAACACATACTGAAAACATGACGCCAGGTCTAGAGGCAGAGAGATATAGCAAACTACCAATCATGGATCTGTACAATGTTGGGTCAATATTGCTGCTAGTGTCATCTTTTGTTATCTTCACTAAAGAGGACATAGGAGTTTTGCAAGGCTTGGACTCTTGTAGCTCAAATCTCTTCACCAGATTCCTTGCATACTTCTGCTGGTTCAAGAAGATACCATTCTCGAGCTGCTTAACTTGTAGTCCCAGAAAGTAGTTGAGCTCACAAATCATGCTCATCTCAAATGTTCCTGTCATAGACTCAACAAATTTGTCTAAAGTAGACTTGTCAGTAGAGCCAAATACAATATGATCCACATAAATTTGAGCAATGCATATGGCAGAGTTTTTTCTAAGGACAAACAATGTTCTATCTCCATCTCCTCTATTGAATCCTAGGCCTAACAGAAAATCAGTTAGCCTCTCATACCAAGCTCTAGAAGAATGTTTTAAGCCATACAAAGCCTTTTCAAGTTTGTACACATAGTCAGGATGTTTAGGATCAGCAAAGCCTTTAGGTTGTTCTACATAAACCTCTTTGTCAATTAAACCATTCAGAAAGGCACCTTTAACATCCATTTGGTATAGTTTAATCCCATGACAGCAAGCAATACCAAGGAGTAATCTAATTGATTCTATCCTAGCTACTGGAGCAAAAGTCTCATCGAAATCTATACCTTCTACCTGAGTATAACCTTGTGCAACCAACCTAGATTTGTTCCTCATAATTACACCATTCTCATCAGTTTTATTTTTGAAAATCCATTTTGTACCTATTACATTCACATGTGATGGCCTAGGTACTAGATTCCAAACTTTGTTTTTGGTGAATTGTAAGAGTTCCTCTTGCATGGCATTAATCCAGTAACTATCCTTAAGGGGTTCAGTTACATTCTTAGGTTCAATGGAGGACACAAAACAAGATGCATTATCAATAGTACATGAAGAAGACATGCAAACACACAACTTAGCCATATCCTTGTAATTTACCCTTTCTTTGTTGCGTGTTCTAACTCTTTCAGTAATTTGTCCAATTACTTGAGAGGCTGAATGATCTCTTTGTATTCTAAGAGGGGGATCTCTTCTGGATACAGGAACCACTTCATCTTCAGAATCTGACAGCACCGATGTTGGCCTAACATTGGGGATTTCTAGTGTTAAGTCAACATTTGTTCCAGTTTCCAGTTCAGCATCTCCAGCGTATGTGTTCAATGTTGAGTCCAATGTTGGAGTAACATCTGAACCAGTGACTTCTTCAGTACCTGTAGAAACAGTTAAATCATCAAAAATGACATTCACTGATTCTTGAACAGTATGCAATCTTGGATTGTAGACCCTGAAAGCAGCACTATTAGGAGAATATCCAACAAATATACACTTTTCACTTTTGGGATCAAATTTGCTTAAATAATCTCTATCTTTTAGCAAATAGCAGTTAATACCAAATTCATGAAAGTGTGCTACTGTTGGTTTTGAACCCTTCAAGATTTTATAAGGTGTCATAGTAGTACCAGGTCTAAGATAAACTCTATTACTAATATGACATGCAGTATTCAAAGTTTCAGCCCAGAGTTTCTTAGATAGGTTTTTAGAATTCAACATAACTCTAGCCATCTCTTGAAGTGTTCTATTCTTCCTCTCAGCAATCCCATTTTGCTGAGGTGTCTTAGGTGCTGAAAACTCATGGAAAATGCCTTTAGATTCACAGAAATTAGCAAAGCTTACATTTTCAAACTCCTTTCCATAGTCAGGCCTAATTCTTCCTACAGAAGTACCATAGAGATTCTTAATACTAGCATGCAAAATCTTGAATGTGTTGAATGCCTCTGATTTTTCTTTCAAAAACTTAATCCATGTATATCTTGAAAAATCATCCTCAATAACAAAAGCATACTTCTTACCATTCAGGCTACGAACCTCAATAGGACCCATGAGATCCATGTGTAGCAAATCAAAGCACTTATTAGTTCTAGGGTTAGTACTCTGTACTTGAAGTGGTGGATGGACAGCTTTTGTTTGTGTACCTTTCAGGCAGTCTTCACAAACAATTTTACCTGGTCTAATCAACTTAGGTAGTCCTCTTACAGCCTCTAACTTCTGTAGTTTCTCCAGATTTCTATAGTGTACATGTCCTAACTTCTTGTGCCACATGACAGATTCATCTACCTTGGCATGGTAGCATTCAGCTTCATCTTGAGCAAGATAGCAGTTATCCTTTGATCTTGTACCTGTCATGACACGGACATTGTCACTATTAAACACATCACATGAACTTTTATCAAAAGTAACTAGCAAGTTATCATCACAAAGTTGACTTATGCTAATTAAATTTGCTTTCAATCCTTCAACCAACAACACATCCTTGAGTGTGGAAATCCTTCAACATCCAGTACTCATTTTCCAATGATTTTCCCTTTTGTGCCTCCTCCATAGGTAACTGTTCCAACAGTCAGAGGGATTACCTCTTTCAGGTTGTCAATGTTTCCATTCATGTTCCTTGAACACCCACTGTCAAAATACCACTTACCTGCAAGGTTAGAGTAACCAGCAGAAAAGACAACATTGCAAACAATTTTAACCTTAGGAGTTTTTAACTTTTATATCCAAGTTCTACTTTTATATCCTTCAGCGTTGTTACCTAATGTTGGGATAACATTCAGATCAGAGGTTCTCCTAACATTGGTATTGCAATTAATTACTGTTTTCTTCTCAATCACAATTTTATATTTTTTACAATAAGGCTTAATGTGACCAGGTTGAAAACAATATTGACAGATAAAAGTAGGATTTTTCACAGTGTTGGAAGGGATTTCACAACTCAAGTTATTGCTTTCCTTGATAAAACCAGCTTTCAAATAGGCAGAGTTAACATCTTCAGAGGGAGGTTTCTCAACATAGCCCAAACCATTTTTACCTTGATTTCCCATAGTCTGCACTTCATCAAGTAGAGATGTAGAAGAGTTCCATTTGTCAATGGTATGTTCAGCTTTATTTAGTTTTACCTTTACCTCTTTCAGCTCAGCCTCAGTTTTGTCAAGGTCTTTTTCATACAGTTTCAGCATCTCCTTCATGCATCCAATCTCTTCCTTCAAGCTTTTGTTGCTCTTGATGAGTTTGTGATTCTCAAGCAGCAGTTTTTGGTAGATAGACTTCAGGTCTTCAATGATTTTCTCCTTGGACATTTCACCTTCAAAGAAACATTCTTCATCTAGATCCACTGTGCCATGAAAACAATCAAAGTTAGATTCATCAAAGTAGCAAGATAAGGTTTAGAATCAGTATCATATTCATCCCAATCTGCAAAGAAGGTCTCATGTTCTGATGTTGGATCCTGAATGTTGGGATAACATTGAGATCTGAAGTAGTTCAGAGAGTCTTCTGAAGTCCAGTCAATCTGAGTGAGTAGCGCAACAGTTTGAACCTCTTCTGATTGTTCTTCAGCTTCTCCAGAACTAAAGTCATCTTCATTGAAATCATCTACACAAACCCAATGAGAATTTCCTCTTTTTCTAAGAGTGTTAGCACATTCATTAGCCATATGACCATATCCTTTACATTCAAAACATTGAACATCATTTAACTTATCAGCTTCTAAAGGAGTAGGTTTTGATGCCATGCACTTCACAAACTTATGAGGTAATTTCTTATAACCTGGGGAACTATTACTAAGGTTCTTTTCTTTACCTTTTCCTTTAAGATTCAACTTATTGAACTTCTTAGTAATTTTCCCATAATTTGAAGAAATTATTTCAAAATCATCATCACTTTCATTGTCAAGATTTGAACCTCTTAAAGCAACAACCCTATGTTTGCTAGGTTGTGAGGCAAGCTCCATCTCAAATTCTCTAAGAGTATTCATCAAGACTTGAAACTGTAGATTAGCAAGGTTTCTAGATTCACTCATTGCAATTTTCTTGAGGGCAAATTTAGATGACAATGTTCTCATAGCTTTATAAACCATTTCTTGATTAGTCATAGCAAAACCTAGGTTTTCACATTGGTTAGCAATATCAAGAATTTTCTCAAAATAACTGTCAACACTTTCATCTTCACCCATCTCAAGTTTTTCAAATTGCAAAAGCAGTTGTCTATATTTAGAATCTTTAACATCAGAATCTCCTTCACAGTGTAATTCAAGTATATCCCAAGCATGTTTGGCTTTTGTACAATTCTGGATTAACTTGAACATGTGATAATTAACCCAACTAAAGATAGCATTAAAAGCTTTTTCATTAGAGCTATAGAGACTTACCTCTGCTGCTGTCCAGTTTGCCTCTGGTTTTGGAACTAGATCACCTTCACCATCTCTTGGTAATGTTGGAAGAGAGTATCCATTGATCACGGATTGCCAGACTCGAATATCAATAGCTTTGATGTGAGACCTCATCCTAATCTTCCAATATGCATAATTGGAGCCATCCAAAACTGGAACCCTATTGGTGTTAGGATTGACACTATGCATGGTGTTGTATCACCTCCAAACCACCAGTGTAGTTGGTGTTTGGCTCTGACGCCAATTGATAATTTTGGACCGTGGATTGACACAACACTTTTGAGAGTTAAGCTGGAATTGTCTTAACTCTATTTTGATCTTCTTGATAATAATAATGTGCAGCGGAAGTAAGAACACAAGAAGATATAATTTTAAGAAGTTTTCAATATTATTAAAAACTTCCGAGCCTTAGGCCAAATAACCATAAAGGTTTTATAAAAAACGTTCCTCACAACAATTCACGCACGCTCTTTGTTGATCGGACTCAACGAAGCAGACAAGTAAGAACTACTTAACTTCTATGAACTAGACTTAAGCAGTTGATACAAAAACTTCGCAAAACAAGACGAAGACAATACAAATAATGATTAATCTCTTGGATTGTTTAGCACGATTGTCTTGTCCTCATCTTGATGAACTTCACATCTTTTATAGATTTCTTGAGTCTTGAACGCCAAGATGTGTTGTTCACAGTTTTGGTAACTCTTGTTGTTTCCTTGTTGAAATTTGCCTTCTTTGTGAACTTCATATCTTTCCTGAGAATGTGTTTCCATTGTTACCGATTTAACAAGGTAACACATCTTCTTCAACTCGCGGAATCCTGGAACGAATCGCGTCGCAGAGAACATCTAGCTTGTTTCCTTCTTTTGAAACCGTGTGAGTTGACTATTCAACTTAGCTTGAATTGTGGAAACTTCAAGTAAGGAATCTTCCAAAGCTCTTCCTTATGATAAAGATACATTCCTGGACATAAACATAAACAACTAAAACCGTAGAACTTGGTTAATATGTGAATAAAGGCAAAACTTAATTTTGCCAACTAAAGAGCAGTTTTCGCACAAGCTCTCGGCTTTCAATGTTATCCTCAATGTTAGCCCAACATCGTCTAACATTGCATCGTCTAACATTGACTCCAGAAAACCCTGTACTTTCAATTAGTTTAAGTGGAAAACTGTTAGTTTAGTTGTTAAAGTGTTAGTTAGATGGAAATTAAAGTGTTAGTTTAGTTTAATTAATGTGATGATGATTAGTTTTGAAATGTTAGTTTAATTGTTTAATTGTTAGATTAAATTGAAGATTGAGTAGTTTAAAGTGAAAAATTGTTAATTTAGTTGTTAAAGTGTTAGTTAGATGTTAATTAAAGTGTTAGTTTAGTTTAATTAAAGTCATGATGATTAGTTTTAAAATATTAGATTAATTGTTTAGCTGTTAGATTAAATTGAAGATTAAATTAGTTTAAAGTGAAAAATTGTTAATTTAGTTTTTAAAGTGTTAGTTTAGTTTAATTAAAGCAATGATGATTAGTTTTGAAATGTTAGTTTAAATGTGTGATTAGTTTACATATGTTAGATTAAATGTATAATTGTTAGTTTAAAATAAAGTTTACATGTGTTATGTTAAAAGTTTTACTGTTATTTAAAGTTTATAGGTGTTAGTTTAAATGATAAGTTAATGGTTTAATTAGGTTTCATAACTTAGAACAAATGATCTTTAGAATCTTTGGATAAGACGAGGGCTTTAGGGATTTTTTTGTAACTTAGACATAATGTTATTCTTAGGGATCTCAACCCCGATGCCTTTAGGAAATCTTTATCACTTAGTAACGATTGTATTTTAGGAAATCTCTACAACGTATCAATGATCTAACTTAGAAATTTCTCCTTAGTTTCGTAGTACATCATGTTAGACGCTCCTCCGCGCTGACCACATACGTCTCGTAGTGGCCCTCTTACATGAGGAGGTCGTGGTCGAGGTAGAGGATATGGAGATCCTAATGTTGTTAGTGAGGGTGGGGTTCAGGGTTGTGGTATCTCTGAGAGTGGTGGTCGAGGTAGTTGTAGACCGATCGTACGTATTTTCCACCCGGGCAGTGGTCCATCGACCAGCTTTCCAGCCGAGCTATCCCTCCCGCCACGATATCGTGGGTCGGGCGAGAGATCTACACCGTTGTCTCCTCCCCTACCGCGCTCGCATACATATGACGATGACGAGTTCCATACTACAGCTGAGCCGCGCTCGACCACCCGTACTTCTGGATCTTGGGTTAGACCACGATCATTAGAGTCCACAGGAGCCCATTGACCACAATCATTAGAGTCGACTGCAGCACATCGAACGCCATCTGCCGAGTCTACCGAAGCTCAGAGGATACCACCCACTGGAGCTGGACCGAGCTAGAGGCCGACATGGACTACAACCACATACACGCAGCGCCGACCAGGCAGGGTACCTTCTATTGGGGTTACAGCTCCACAACCACCCGCGGATACGCGAACCATTACATTGAGACGCAAAGTTATTATCGACCCCCTAGCTATGATATATCGAAGACGGTCACTGGCCTCGTCAGACAGTTTATGACGGAGTTTTGGCCCTCCTACTTGCAGATGCCAAGGCTTGTACGACAGAGGATGTGGACCAGATTTACAGTGAGAAATTATTACACAATAATATTATATAAATTAGTGCATTAATAAATAAATGACGACAATACGAATAATCTTAAGATTTTAATTATATTGTAGAACATCTATGGGGTCCGTTACTTGGAGTTGGACGCAGTGCAGAAGGACTTCGTTAAGAAGGTGAGGGGGTGCTACAAGCGTTTGATGACCAATACAAAGGCCCAATACTTTAAGAATCTAGAAAAAGAGGAATTTAGTGTGAAACAAAAGACGTGGATGAACTCGGCATTGGAGGCGAAGGCGACCGTTCACTGGGGAACCTTTGCTCATCGACAGTATTCCAAGACGACACGGATCGCTAGGCGCGGAGGACGCGATCCAACTGATTTACCTCGGGCACCGCCCACTTTTTTCGTGGTTCCGTCGATTACGAGCAGATCAAGCGCATGATGATATGCTTTATTTGAAGGACGAATTATTATTTATGCCCTGTATGTTTCCCTTTTTTTTGAAAATGCCCGTTATGTTTCCAATTATATGAAAATGCCCCGTAACTATGCCTTTTTTTGTAGAAACTGCCCTTTGCGTGCTACATGTGTATTTCGGCCTACGTGGCATCCACCGTGGCTGCCACATGTGTTTTTTTTGTCTATGTGGCTGCCACGTGTAATATGTTTAAAATAAAAATATATTTATATCCATAATATATATAAATATATATAAAAACTATATCTTTATGTATTAAAATATATCAAATATATATAAGTATATAAAAAAAGGTAAAAAATCATAAATCTAATTTTTTATTACTGAAATTTTAAAAAATCTTTTTTTTACTGAAATTAAAAAAAAATCTTGTTTTTTAGTGAAATTAAAAAAAATCTTTCTTTTTACTGAAATTAAAAAAAAAACAAACCACACCCAACGCCCCCCCCCCCCCCCCCCACACCAGTCAACCCCCCCACCCGCTGTAACTCGTCGGTTGCAGCAGTGGCAGCGTTGATTGACGCCGCCACCACTGCAACCGGCGAGTTGCAGCGGGAGGGGAGGGGGGGGGGGGTGTTGACTGGTGTGGGGGTGGGGGGAGTGGGGGGGGGGGGTGACCGGTGGGTGTGGTTTTTGTATTCTTTTTAATTTCAGTAAAAAAAAGATTTTTTTTTTAATTTCACTAAAAAACAAGATTTTTTTTTTATTTCAGTAAAAAAAAAATTTTAAAATCTCAATAATAAAAAAATATATTTATGATTTTTTACCTTTTTTATATACTTAAATATATATTTGATATATTTTAATACATAAAGATATACTTTTTTTATATATTTATATATATTATAGATATAAATGATATTTATGATTTTTTTTACCTTTTTTTATATACTTATATATATTTGATATATTTTAATACATAAAGATATAGTTTTTATATATATTTATATATATTGTGGATATAAATATATTTTTATTTTAAACATATTACATGTGGCAGCCACATAGACAAAAAAAACACATGTGGCAGGCACGGTGGATGCCACGTAGGCCGAAATACACATGTGGCACGCAAAGGGCAGTTTCTACAAAAAAAATGCATAGTTACGGGGCATTTTCATATAATTGGAAACATAACGGGCATTTTCAAAAAAAAAAAAAACATACAGGGCATAAATAATAATTCGTCCTTATTTGAATCAACAATATAATATAATCATAATTTTGGATTCTTAATTTTAACGTACTTATAAAATTCTGGCCACAAAAGACTGCAAATGCACAACTGGTCGAACATACACCATATAGTTTAAGGACCAAAGCGCTTATAAAATTAATTCAAGGGGCATTGCACAAAAGAGGCCATAGGTTGAGAGGCTTGATGTTTTTATCCCTTCGTTTAAAAACCAAATATATGTCCTATTTTCTAAAACGACTATTTGTACAAGTCACCTTCAATATGTCTCCTCCCGTTGGCTGGTGGCGGGCACTGTGTCACTATTTTCGCCGCTTTGCACCTTCCACCAACCTTCACTCTAGGTGATATCAACATCAAAAAATGACATACTAGTTATTTTAATCTTCATTTTAAAACTCTGTTTAAATTTGTTTTCTTGAGCACTTACGCAGTTAATTTCAGTTAGTTATTTCACATGGGTGTGGGCCTATATGACAATGCGTATTGCCTTTTCCAGAGAACAACACTTCCATGCATTCTTAGACAATTTTTAAGAAAAATAATATACATAAAATGATACTCTTATGTACTTGACTAGTATGGTTAATAATGAGGTATTATGTTACTTTAATGAAGCTTCTTAGGTAGTTTCCTAGCAACAATCTGTGTTCTATTTAAGTGCCTCATCAGTCATCAGTTGCCTTCAACCGTTTGTAGTCTTCCTTTTGTTTTTGTGTAGCTTTCTTTCTATTCATACTACTGTTGAGGTTCTCATAAGTTTGATGGTACTTCCACGACAACTTCGGGTCGGGGCTCAGGAAAGTTCGGAACTCCCAAATAGACGTCGCCAAGTACTCTCGACGTATGTATCTTTTTGGAGTTTAACTGACACTGTTGTTTTCTTCTTCTTTTTGTTTTGGCCTGAATTTCCGTTGTTCCATGGTTTTTGCAGTCTATCCAGAGGAGTGAGGAATGCTCGGGCTTCGCCAGAAACTGCAACTTTCTTGGAACCAATGTTAAGACAATGGGTATGTATGATATATTATTGTGTTTCTTCTTAAAGATATTATTTTCTACATGTATTATTTTGTAGTATTGGTTAGTATTCAGCTTTTCTGTATGTTGGATATGCAATTAACTTTCTGCTCATGATTGATGCTAAGGAATTAATAAGATCCTAATTATTAAAGTATATCACTCTGCGTTTTTGTACAAATATGGTTTTACTGTAGAATCTCAGTTCGTTAATCTTGGATCATTTGTGTTTCTAAATGTTCTTTTTGTAAAAGTTTGAACTTTTAACAGCTTCATGCTTGACCTGGATGGCTGGATTTCTTACACAGTTGACAGTACTATGAAGGCAATATATTATGATATCATTTCTGTCTTGTGTTATCTTTTTTTCTTTTGTCATTTTGCATGATTTGATTCTTACAGTGTAGTGGTAATAAAATATTCAGTTCATACTTCATATGATTTGTTTCCCTTGAGCTGCTGCCACTTTGTGAACCCCTTTCAAGACCCCAAAACATCTGTAATCTAGAGCTTGTCTTTTTACTTGGCATATACTGTTAGGTTCGAGAGGAGGTGGAGGATTCGCTCGTTCGGTTTCTGAGGTCAGTTTCATCATATATTACCAAATCAGTTGAACTTCTGTAGGTCATGGGGCTGTTTTGGCTTGACTACTGATTGCTAAGAGTATTGTCAGTTACGATTGCTTGCAGGTTGTCTCATAATCAAACTGAGTGCCCCGGAGCAAGGACTTTACAGCTGCAGTTTCACAGCAATATTCCCCACCGCATGTTCACGGGAAATATGGTTCTGTCTGATGACCAAATTCCTATTCGAGTGGTTTTGTACGATTCAGTTTCCGGAGGAATAGTTACATCTGGACCCTTAGCTTCACTCAAAGTGGATATCGTCGTTCTTGACTCTGATTTTGGCGACCGAGAGGATTGGACACAGAATGAATTTGATAGTAATATTGTTCGAAACAGAGTGGGGAAGAGGCCTTTGATGACTGGAGAGTTGATGGTCACTTTACAAAATGGAGTAGGGCATATCGGTGACATTAGCTTCACGGATAACTCAAGCTGGATTAGAAGTGGGAAATTTAAATTAGGGGCAAAAGCGCGATCTACATCGGAAAGCATTAGAGAAGGAATGAGCAATTCTTTCAGTGTTAAAGATCAACGTGGAGAGTGTAAGTGTTCTTTTTGGCATATGTTGGTACTCTATGGAATAGGATTAGGCACTGATGCATCTTATTTGTTGCAGCATACCAGAAGCACTATCCTCCATCCTTGGATGATGCCGTATGGTGTTTGGAGAAGATAGCTAAAGGCGGCCCAACCCACCAAAAATTATGCCAGAACGGCGTATGCTCAGTTGGAGATTTCTTGCGGTTGCATGCCACAAACCAGCTCGCACTACGCTCAGTAAGATATTTCTCTTGCATCCACTTTGGATACTATAGTTTTCGCATGTGAAAAATTAACCCGTCATCTGACAAAATCTTGTTGCTTGTTGCACTTGTTGTTATGTTGAACGTTTAGATGTTTCAGAAACTCTCAGATAAGAAATGGAAGAGAATCATTACACACGCTGAAACCTGCCTTTTAGATGATAACACATACTTGTATAGAGCTGCACAAGGAACTGCACTTTGCTTCAACTCCATCTACAAGGTGGTTGGAGCAACATTTGATGGACAGAGATACCATTCGGTGGATAACTTAAACATTTATCAGATGGTTGGTATCTTTACCCCTATTTATCTTTTTTAATCTTTTATCTAATGTTTATTGTTTTGGAAAGTAACTGCCATACGAAAACGGAGTAATGCGGCCAATTTTGTGATTGTGATCTTTTGATAAAAAATTATGTCTTTCATTTTGGACTATAAATGTCATTCCTTCAAAACTTGATTTTGCTGTTCCTCGACAGAAACTAGTAGATGATCTGAAGCAGATTGCGTATAAAAACCTGAGGGACTGGGTTCCGGTTGATGACCCATCAGTTGTTGGCATTCCCATGTTATTGGCAGCTCCAGCAATCGACGAGTTTAACAATCTCCAGGAACAAGGTAAAAAAAACCTTTCATACTTGCTTTTTCTCTACTTCAAAACTTCTCCTAAGTAACTCAAGATGACTTTGGTTTTCGAGGCTGCATTTTCAAGTGGGAATCTTTGCATTTATATATGATGAAATATTAGTTCACTGTATCTTGATAGTGACCGCATATTTTTATCTTGATAGTGACCACATTATGAATGATCCAAAAAAGAGGTCGAGCTATTTACCGTCTGAGAAAAACGTTACCTAATGAGCCAAGGTCATCGCTCACAGTTGATATCTAAGCAATAATCTTGTTTTTACATCTTTGTTTAACATATTTATCTCATCTTGGAAGTGATGAAACTAACCCTTTTTTCCTTTCTCACAGATCAACTGAAAATACTGATTAACCCTGAACATCCCTCATTTCCAGCACCTTTTAACTGTGAGGTTAAACAAGGCAACAGTTCCTTTGAAATAGGTGAAAGCTCACGTCAAATGCAAGGTTTTGATTTTGGAGTAACTGATTCTCCTATTGGTGGACATACTTGGGCTCTTGGAGGTAACTACGTGGGATCGCAGCTGAGAACAGATGACATACCAGTTGAGGATAATTTTCTGGTCGAGTCATCTTTATGGCATGGAAACGACAGGTTTGTTGGTCCAAACAATCATCATGTAATTGGTATGATCCCTTCTGGGTCTGGAGTCATTATCTCCAGGAATGGAAACCTGCCCAGGAAAAGGTGGCGCAAGGTTCTGACAGTGGTTAAATGGCGGGTTCTGGTTAAGCTAAACGTGGCTGCTAGAAAGTGGGAAAGCCTCTTAAACCGTATATAAGAACGTTCTGTCTTCGACTTCGTCTCCTGGAAAGCAGGCACGAAACGTGTAAGATATGTAAGAGAGTGTAAATAGATTCGCGAAACGTGTAAGATATGTAAGATAGTGTAAATAGATTCGCGAAACGTGTTAGCTATGTAATATAGTGTCAATAGAGTCTTGAAAAGATTTCCTTGTCTTGAAAACTGTTATTGGGGAATTTGTATATAAATTGTATATTTCAATTGTTGAGAGTCGATTCGGATAATTACGCGCAATACTGGGATCCGTAGCCTCTCTTTGTCCATTCCTGATACTGGTGTTTGCTGAGTCAGTCTTCTTTCATTGTATAGTGTTTTTTTACATAAAACTCCAGTCTTTGATGCTTGTGTATTGAACATATCAGATCAATGTTGGTACCAGTGAAGTTTTGTTGTGATTTCTGTTATAGCTTTATTGGGTCACTTATTCATCAGATACATATGCCTTTTTTCATTACTTCACCAGTCAATCATAACAGGTTCCGTATCAACTGTTCGATCTTTACCTCCTGTTAGTGCTCTAATTGTGTATAATCACTGCTTAGAATTAGCTTATCACTGTAGTCTGTATGTGGCTTTATTTTCTTTTAGATGGATAAGACAAATTACTCATAGTTTTATTTATACAATGCAAAATTTAAGAATCAAACTAAGTATACCACACATTCATCAATGATCAACTACTCTATATTACTTTGGTACCCTTCGTATGCAAAGCGTTCTCCTAAGCAAGAAAAAGTCCTATACACCTTTTTGTATTAGAATTAAAAACGACACTCTACTGCACTTTGTTAAACTATGTATTTCATTTAATTTGTATTATTTCTATTTTGGGTAATAATTTGTATTTAGTTAATGCCGTTAGCTAATCTTTCCTCTAAAGGAAATAATTTGTATGTAGTTAATGCCATTAGCTAATCTTTCCTTTTAAGGAAAGTCAGATTAGTTTAGTCCATTTTATTCCTTTAATCGGGATTAACGAGCTTGTATAAATAGCTCAACAATCCTCACCCTTTTTTACTTTTAATTTTTTTTTTTTTTTTGTGACCATTAGAGGCGATTCTCAATTCAAGAATCCTCCTCTCAAATCTGTAACATTTTTCGTTTGGATCTTCATCAATAAACATTCAAATTATTCTCTTCATCAATCGCGATCATACTCTTGTTTACATGGTATCAATTTACAGGTTAATTCATTGATTCACGCTCCGCTTTACTATTTGTGTTTGTCGCGGTCGATATCTTTGTTTTCTAGGATTTTGATTATGTTTTTCCCCAATTTTATCAATTGATTGAGATCAAAATAACACATGTTGATTCTTCTTTTAAGAACCATGTTACAACTTCAATTTACTTAGGATCACATGACTACTGATCCTCTATTGTTAGTGATTAATTCAATAGTCACAATTATATCTCATGGAGTAAAAGTATAATCATGGTATCGAATATAAAGAACAAGACTCAATTTATTGATAGTTCTTTACCAAAACCTTCAGGTTCACGTTCTCTTGAGTATACTTGTTGGATAATGGCAAATAAACTTGTTCTCTCATGGTTGTTCAGTTCTATCACTAAAGATTTGCGTATGAGTTTAATGTTCTTTGACAATTCACTTGAACTTTGGCTTGAGTTAAAGACTCGTTATGATAGAACGGATGGATCAAGGATCTATCACCTACAAAAGACTATTTCTACTATCACTCAATGGTCATCTAATGTGACTGAGTACTATAACACTTTAAGGTGTCTTTTGGATGAGTATATGAGCCAAAGGCCAATCAATTCTTGCATGTGTGGCCAGTGTTTGCAATGCCAATAGGACAATAGCTGAAATTCAGCAAGCTGATTATGTGATGAAATTCTTGGTTGGTCTCAACGACACTGATTTGGCAATAGATCGTATTATATATATGAGTGTCAGTTACAAGTGGACGGACTAGCAATACAACGAGTCTATCTCAAATCAGGCCTACACTAAGTATCTCGTGTAGACTTGGCCCGGAACCTGTTGCTCGAGGTCGGGACTTTCCCAAACTGCCTGGTGGTGCTATGTCGGTGATGACTATCTAAAGTACATCGGTGATGAGTCTCGATAGGACGTCGGGGATGGGTCTCGATATGACGTCGGGGATGAGTCTCGATATGACGTCGGGGATGAGTCTCGTTATGACGTCGGGGATGAGTCTCGTTATGACGTCGGGGATGAGTATCGATATGCTGTCGGGGATGAGTATCGATATGATGTCGGTGGTGAGGTCCTTACAGGAAGCTGAGTGAAGACGTGGACAAAACCATGTCGAATGTCTATGTCGGTCGTAACATCGAATATTTCTATTCGATGTAACGCGGGAGAGTCTAGGTGAGGAACTAATTGCCTTTCTCAGTGAGGAATTTATAGGCGCGGCTGGCCTATATCGAATCCTATATTCGATATCATATCGGGATTGATCCTCGATATGCTCGTTCATGGGCCGCGGCCCAAAATAGGCCCAAGTGCTAGAAATCTCCATATCATGTAGTCCCCCAATTTGGGGATTATTATCCTAGGGATAAGAATTTGCAAATTTAGTTTTGAATTTTTGGGTTACCTGTACCCCACGTCCCCCCAGTTCGAAGGATGGAGATCGAAAAGGTGGGAAGTGCACTTGGAACTAGTTTTGTGCGGTTCCCCAGTTCAGTTACCACGTTGCACGAGGTCCTCATTTGAACTTTAAGTTGTTTGAAAGACGCGATCTTGCGACTTACGGAAACAAGAATTTAAGGCGTGTGATAGTCTTCAATTTTTTGTAGTGCTTTGTTTTTAGCCCTTTGTCACGCGTAGTGCCCTTTCTTGCTGGTACGGTGAACTCATGTCGAAAATCATCTCGAATATGACTTTCGATGTAATCCCCGATATGGAGCATTTAATACTGTGGACTCCAGCCTTTGTTTGTTTATAAAAGTCGGTCCCTCCTGTGTCATCTTTCACTATTTTATCGCTCTGTGTTGTCGCTTTCGGGACTACGTCGAATTTGACGTCGGTAACTTTCCCCGACATCTTATTCGATCTCGATTTCGATATATGTTTCGACATTTTGCGCGTTTTTTGTAATAAATCGCCTTAATTGTTTTGCCTAAGGATGGTTCGTGGTAAAAGATCTCCAAAGAAAAAACTTGTTGTATCACCGCAGTATTATGAAGCTAGCCCTGCTAGGCGAAATGCTTTCGTCGTGTCCGACGACGAATCCTCTGACTCTGAAACTTCTGTGAAGGATACGTCTTTAGATGACGGTTTAGTGCAAGTTTCCGGAATTTCTTCCAAACTAAGGTTATCCCGAATCCGTCTTCATGAACGGAACTCTTGGTTTCCTGATAAGTATCTCGTGATGCAGTCAGATATTTATGGTGGCAATGTTATTGTTGGGGATCGCGCTGCCATATCGAAAGGTATTCGATTAGAAGAGGATAGGATTAACGCTATGACTGTGGATCATGCTTCCCATCAACGTATGGCTGCTAACCCTCCACGGGTCAAGGTGAATCTGCCGCCGGAAGGCACACCAGCTAATTATTGGCACCCTCGGGCTCGGGCTCGCTTTGAGGCGTCGCCATGGGGGCTTGGGGAAAGTCCTCATTCTGACCCGCATCATTTAGCGGTGTCGCCCGGTGTCGGGAGTGACGAGCTTGATCGTGATGAAGAAAGTATTGATGAGGTTCCTCCTATTTCGGCCGCTCCGAGCTCGTCTACTTCGGCCCCAAGGCGTACTGCGGCATCCCCTGGTAATACTGATACTGAGAAGCCATCTGAAAGTAGAGCGCCATTGAGAGAAGATTACTCTTTTCTACGTGATCCGCTTTTGAAACGGTTAATTATGCGGATTGGGAATAATAATATTCGTGAAGAGGACGCTATCCGAGGCTTGGAAACTGTTTATGGAAATTTTGATCCTTCTGAGTTTGCCGAGATCTGGGGGTGGAATTAGCACCGCGCATCTGTATGATGCTGCTATATATAGTAATGAGCTTGCCGCGTTGTCTGTTGGTTGTTACTAATGTTCATCCCTCCTATTCTTTACTAATGATTATTCGTTTCCTTGGCAGTTTAGGCACACATTCCATGAATTATGCAGAGATTACATGCTGCTTGGGGAGGTGCAGACTCGTCACGATGCTTTGGTGAAGGAACTACGTGCGATGATTGCGCGTAGCGAGATTAGTCACTATCGTGCTAATAGTCGGGCTCGTGCTGCTGAAACTCAGAAATGCATTGCCCGTGGCGAAGCATGGAAGGCATTAGTCGCTAAAGAGGAGATGAAGAAGGAACTGGCTAGAAGCCAGGCTGAGACCCGACGTTTGCGTGCCAGTAATCTTAGGTTAGAGCGTGAGCACAATGCGTATCGAGAGTCCCTCGAAAACTTGGAAGTTCAGAATGCAAAATTAACCGAAACTTTAGCTCGCAACAGGGTAATTGTATCTTCCCCTCATACCAATACAGGTGCTGGTGGCTCTATGGGGGAGAGTGATTTTAATGTCGAAGTTACTGCTTCAGCGCAAAGCTCTCCTCCATCATATGGTGGTACCCCCATCGGTGCTGATATGAATAGGACTATCGAGCCTTATTGTGGAAGGGTGACCGTTTGGGCTGTAGCATGATTGTATGTTAGGGAACGTTATAGGGTTACCCGTGCGATGCGGTATTCCAGGTTGTCACCTGATCCAGAAAGTAATAGCCCGAAATGGAATAAGTATCCAGAGGTTTTGACTCCCCGGGGAATGGATGAACTTACTGACGATATTTGTGCCGAGCCCTGGAAGTTTCCAGAGTTTGAAATGAATGTATCCGGGCTTGGGGCCTTTCATCGGGAAGATATTCGGGCCGAGTTATTCACCGATCTTGAGAGTAACGAGTTTCTTTATGATATGTAGGTTACGTCGTCGGCTAGTGACACCTTTTGATATCGTAGCATTATTTCCTTGGAATTTTTTTTCTATGCAAAGTGTAGCCCATGCCATTGGCTGAAAGCCGCTTTTACGATATTTTTTAATGAAGGGTGTTTATTTGCAGAAATTCTAACTTGTCCACTTCTTGCTGTGATCATGAATATTTTATCTTTGGCGTATAGTAGTTGTGATAGCCTGGTGATTATCTCGCGTTATTGGCATGGGATTGCCTTATCCGTGGTAGGTGCACCGTTATTGCTCATGGGTGAGAACTCTTCTGTTATGACAGGGTGTGTTTTCCTTGCGGGTAGGGGTGCATCCCGTTATCACAGGAAAACCGCTACCATTGTAATGTTTATGATCGCCCCCGTTATCACAGGGGATATTTTTCTTGTGTTGGCCCCGTTATCACAGGGAATTTTTTCTTGATCGACCCTGTTATCAAAGGGGATTTTCTCTTGGATTGGCCCCGTTATCACATAAATTTTTTCTTGATCGACCCCATTATCACAGGGAATTTTTTATTGGATTGGCCACGTTATCACAGGGAATTGTTTCTTGGTCGACCCTGTTATCACAGGGAATTTTTTCTTGAATTGGCCTCATTATTACAGGGAACTTTTTCTTGATCGACCCCGTTATCACAAGGGATTTTTTTCTTGGATTGGCCCCGTTATCACAGGGAATTTTTTCTTGATCGACCCCGTTATCACAGGGGATTTTTTCTTGATCGATCCCGTTATGACAGGGGATTTTTTCTTGATCGACCCTGTTATCACATGGGATTTTTTCTTGGATTGGCCCCGTTATCACAGGGAATTTTTTCTTGATCGACCCCGTTATCACAGGGGATTTTTTCTTGATCGACCCCGTTATCACATGAGATTTTTCTTGGATTGGCCCCGTTATCACAGGGAATTTTTTCTTGATCGACCCCGTTATCACAGGGGATATTTTCTTGATCGACCCCGTTATCACAATGGAATTTTTCTTGGATTGGCCCCGTTATCACAGGGAATTTTTTCTTGATCGACCCCGTTATCATAGGGGATTTTTTCTTGATCGACCCCGTTATCACATGGGATTTTTTCTTGATCGACCCCGTTATCACAGGAGATTTTTTCTTGATCGACCCTGTTATCACATGGGATTTTTTCTTGGATTGGCCCCGTAATCACAGGGAATTTTTTCTTGATCGACCCCGTTATCACAGAGGATATTTTCTTGATCGACCCCGTTATCATAAGGGATTTTTTCTTGGATTGACCCCATTATCACAGGGAATTTTTTCTTGATCGACCCCGTTATCACATGGGATTTTTTCTTGATCGACCCCGTTATCACAGGAGATTTTTTCTTGATCGACCCTGTTATCACATGGGATTTTTTCTTGGATTGGCCCCGTTATCACAGGAATTTTTTTCTTGATCGACCCCGTTATCACAGGGGATTTTTTCTTGATCGACCCCGTTATCACAGGGGATTTTTTCTTGGATTGGCCCCGTTATCACAGGAATTTTTTTCTTGATCGACCCTGTTATCACATGAGATTTTTTCTTGTTGTAGGTGACTCGTTACCGCTCCTGGGTAGGAGCTTTCCCCCTCAACATGCTAGTTTTAACAATAGATTGGTGCTGAACCGTATTCGGTTGCCTACGTATCCCGTGCAGGGAATCAAGCCTCGCGTAGTTCTTTCAATTGCTAATAGTGATTGAACTGCTGAATTTTTTAAGAATAAAAATGCCTAAGGTGTTGCACGTTCCATGGCCTAGGAAGGGGCTCGCCATGCATGTCCTCGAGATAATAATAACCTTTTGCGTTGGTGTGGGTAACCCTGTAGGGTCCATCCCAATTGGCTTGCAGCTTCCCAACATGTTTACTTGCTTTCACGCTCTTCAACACAAAGTCACCCACTTGAAAGCTTCGAAGATGCACTCGTTTATCGAAACTTTTGGCCATTGCCGCTTTGAAGGCCACTGTCCATTGGTAAGCTTGCTCTCTTGTGGAACCAATCATTTCTAAATCCATTTTTCGCAGTCGCGCAGCGTGTTGCGGGTCGTATTCCGCTATTCTATATGTTGGCATGCCAATCTCAACCGGGACTACTACCTCGGACCCATATACTAGAGTGAACGGCGCCTCTCCAGTGGATGTTCTAGGTGTGATCCTGTATGCCCATAGAATACCCGGCAGTTCGTCGATCCAACTCCTTCCGGTGGCGTGCAGTCGCCGCTCCAAATATTGTTTAAGAGTCTTGTTGGTGGACTCCACTTGTCCATTTGCATGTGGGTGGGATACCGCAGCAAAATGCTGGAATATTTTTAATTCCTTGCACCATGCAACCATTGTCTTTCCTCTGAACTAGGTACCATTGTCCGATACCAAAACCTGGGGTAATCCAAAGTGACATACGATGTTCTTCCAGACAAAGTCTATCATATTTTTCTCCGTGATGTGCATCAAAGCTTCAGCCTCCACCCATTTCGTAAAGTATTCTACTGCTACTAAAAGAATTTTTTTCTGACCTCTGGCTATTGGTAGGGGACCAACTATATCGATTCCCCACTGATAAAAGCCAAGTGATCTCTAGGGGTTGCATCAGTACAGCTGGCCTGTGTACCAGTTTGGCATGGTACTGGCAATTCTCACAATTGCGGCAGTATAGGGTGGCGTCTTGTCGTATCGTTGGCCAAAAATATCCCTGTCTTAATATTTTCTGGGCTAACGCTCTCCCCCTGAATGATTTCTGCAACTACCTGCGTGTATCTCCCTTAGTATGTATTGGGCGTCTGTTGGTGACACCCATCTTAGCAGTGGGCCTTCAAAAGATCTCTTATAGAGTTCGCCCTGGTAGATGGTAAACCTGTACGCCTTGTGCTTCAGCCATCTTTGGGCATTAAGATCGACCGGGAGGGTCCCGTTTGCGAGGTAATCATATATCTTATCCTTCCAACATGGCGTACTTGCGATAGGAAAGATAAACTCCACGTCGGCCCATTTTTTGCTGGCCTTTGTCACTCCGATCGCGGGCCTAGAGGTGGTCAGCAAAGTCACACGCTTTTCCACAAAAATGTTTGAGGAACTAGCAAATTTGGATAAGGCATCGGCCTTTGCATTTTTCGATCGAGGTATTTGCGTCAGATTGAATGTAGTGAACCCAACCGCCAATTCTTTCAACTTTGCCAAGTATAAAACCATGGTTTCTTGCTTTGCTTCGAAGAATCCCGAGAAATTGTTAGCCACTAGCTGTGAATCCGTGAAGACTTCCAGATGATCCGAATAGAGGGTCTTAGCCATTCTGATTCCTGCCAGAACTACCTCATACTCCGCCTCGTTGTTTGTTATAGAAAAGTTCAGACTGATAGCAAAATCAAATTCCCTACGATCTGGGGACACCAGGTGAATTCCTACTCCGCCACCGTTTGCTGTGGAGGAGCCATCCACATGAAGTAGCCAAGCTGCGGCTTTCGAACTAAGACCAGGGTCATAGCTTATAGGAAATATATGGTGGCATGAATGGTCTAAGCTGTTACCTAGTGCCTCCGCCATAAAGTCGGCTAGCACATGTGCTTTAATGGCTGCACGGGGCCGGTACTCAATCCTAAATTCGGCCAATTCTATGGCCCATTTTATCAACCTCCCCGAGGTATCAGGATTGGTCATGATTTGGCGGAGTGGTATGTCTATCATGAACACTATTTGGTGAGCTTGGAAATAAGGTTTCAACTTACGAGCCGTCATGACGACGGCCAAGGCAAATAGTTTGATTTGCAGATAATTCTTCTCTGCTCCGTGAAGGACACGACTGACGTAATGAACCGGAGATTGCTTTCTGTTTGCCTCTTTGACTAATACTGTGCTAATGGCATTGGCGGAAACCGCCAAATATAGATAAAGCGTCTCCCCCGGATCTGGATTCGCCAAGAGCGGTGGTGCCACCAGATACTTTTTGAACTATTGGAACGCTCTTTCGCATTCCTCGGTCCACTGGAAGTCCTTGGCCTTCTTCAAGATTTTGAAGAAAGGAAGACTCCGCTCTGCTGAGGTCGCAATAAAATGTCCCAAGGCTGTTATACGCCCCAAAAGGCACTGCACATCCCGTATCGAGCGTGGGGAAGCGAGATTCAACACGACCTCTATCTTGTCTGGGTTGGCTTCAATTCTGCGCTCGTTAACTATATATCCCAGAAATGTTTCCACTGCCACTCCGAAGGTACACTTCTTGGGGTTGAGCTTCATCTTATAGTTTCTCATAATGGCAAATGATTCCTCCAAATGCTTTACGCGATCTTGTGCCCTCAGACTTTTGATCAACATATCGTCCACGTACACCTCCATCGACTTTCCTATTACGCTATAAAACATTTTCGCCACCAATCTCTGGAATGTTGCTCCGGCGTTCCTCAGGCCGAAGGGCATTACACGATAACAGTACACGCCCGTGTCCGTAACAAAGGCTGTTTTTGGTTGATCCTCCGTTGCCATAAAAATCTGGTGGAAACCGCTCTTGGCATCCATGAAACTAAATAGGGCGCATCCGGCTGTAGAGTCTACTAAAAGGTCGATCCTTGGCAACGGGAAGGGGTCCCGTGGGCAATGCTTGTTCAAGTCTTTGCAATCCACGCACATTCTCCACTATGTCTCTTTCTTCAGCACTAAGACGATATTGCTGAGCCACTCCGAATAACGCAATTCGTAAATGTGTCCTGCTTTAAGCTTTTCCACGACCTCTTTCTCTGCTGCCTCGCTCTTCTCCTTGCTAAAATTACTTTTCTTCTGTCGTATTGGTTTGGCCCGCGGATCGACGTTTAGTTTATGCTCTATAATCTTTGGGTCGATCCCAATCAAGTCAGAATCGCTCCATGCAAATACATCGACATTCCTTTTCAAGCATTCTATCAACGCCTTTCGGATATTAGGCGACATAGTAGCTCATATCCTTAACCTGCGTTCCGGTTGTCTCGGGTCGATCTCTATTGCGATGAAATCTCCCACTGGCTCCATTCTCGGTTCACTCTGACAGGGAACCACCGCGCTTTCTATCTCAACACTTCCCCCTTTTTGGTCGATCCTCGCTCTCTTGCTACTCCTCGTCATATTGGTATCAGCCTTGTTCAGTTCCTGCCCCTCGATATCTTGCTGCCTCTTCCCTTACATCTCTTCTGATGAGCTCCCGATCTAGAGAACCTTGGTTCCCACAGACGGCGCCACTGATTTGGCAATAGATCGTATTATATATACGAGTGTCGGTTACAAGTGGACGGACTAGCAATACAACGAGTCTATCTCAAATCAGGCCTACACTAAGTATCTCGTGTAGACTTGGTCCGGAACCTGTTGCTCGAGGTCGGGACTTTCCCAAACTGCCTGGTGGTGCTATGTCGGTGATGACTATCTAACGTACATCGGTGATGAGTCTCGATAGGATGTCGGGGATGGGTCTCGATATGACGTTGGGGATGAGTCTCGATATGACGTCGGGGATGAGTCTCGTTATGACGTCGGGGATGAGTATCGATATGATGTCGGGGATGAGTATCGATATGCTGTCGGGGATGAGTATCGATATGATGTCGGTGGTGAGGTCCTTACAGGAAGCTGAGTGATGACGTGGACAAAACCATGTCAAATGTCTATGTCGGTCGTAACATCGAATATTTCTATTCGATGTAACGCGGGAGAGTCGAGGTGAGGAATTAATTGCCTTTCTCAGTGTGCGGGGCGGGATATTTATAGGCGCGACTGGCCTATATCGAATCCTATATTCGATATCATATCGGGATTGATCCCCGATATGCTCGTTCATGGGCCGCGGCCCAAAATAGGCCCAAATGCTAGAAATCTCCATATCAGACACCAACCCTGCTATTAGGTATTACTTATGGATATGTCTCATATTAACCTTGAAGAAAAATTAAATTCAAATATTTGTAATTCTCATCTCAAGATACTGGAACTCCATTAACATTTTATCTTTGACCAAATGTTAACTTGTAAGTTGTATCTTGAAGCACTAATTAACCTTTGATAATAAATGTCGAACATAAATCTACCTTTGGCCGATATTATGTTCACATGCAAAACTGTGTAACTATCATAAGTTTAATTCTGCAAGTATGCATGCAATTCTGATAAACATCGATCTTGCTTTTGGCCGATGGACATTTACATAAGTTACATGGACATTACCTTTTATATTTTAAGATAGATTAACTTCCACAAGAGAGCTCACTTTTGGGAGATGTTGCTTTAATTAATATATCTTAAAATATATAACATTTCCAATATTAACATTCAATATTACACTGAGGAATTTGGGCTCCTTTAAAAGGTTATCCTTTTTAATTGACAAGTCAAATCAGACGTGGATCCTGCTCCAGTTTCTTGACCCATACCCAAATTTGTATGTAAATGCCTCAATATCCATGGATAAAGTAAAATGCAATCTTATAAAAGTTGCAAATATAACAACTCAGAAGAAACAACAAAAAAGAGACTAATTTTATTGAATAAGAAATAGTTGTTCTTATCTTAGTCCAAAAATGAGAGGCAGTACACTAGTTACCACGCTAGGCGTGCGGGAAAAAATCATGTTTGGCACCTTATTTTGGCTCATGTTTAGTTTTGGTACCCTAACTTGTCACGCCAACTTTTTGGTACCCTATGTTTGCAAACTTAATCAAGATCAGTACCCCCACGGCGGAGCCCCAAAATTGCTGCCTCCAAAACTCTACATGGCTCGTCGTTGACCCAAATTTAGGGATTTTGACTTATTTTTGACACGTGGCCATGATGACATGTATTATTTAATAAAAAAATCATAAAAAACTAAGTAATTAATTATAAATATACAAATTAATTAAAATTAAAAATTATATACAATAACTCTTATTCATATTTCTTTTCCTAAACATTAATTAAATATTTCTTAACTTTATAATATTAATAGTTATCAAAAAAAAACTCTATAATATTAATTAATTGAAGCATCATCTTCCCCAACCTTACTTAACAAACTACCACCACCGCCGCTCGCTACCTCCGTCATCGGAGCTACTCTCGGTTCTGGATCCTTTTCTCAACAAACCACCACCACCGCCGCTCGCTGCTCAACCCCTGCTCAACGAAAATTTGTTGTTCATAACATCATCCCACGATGCCACAAGCGATACATGTCGCATAAGCACAACGCCATACATCGTCGGAGACTCTGCTGGCAAATGCGGCAGTGGAGATGAGTGACGGGAATTTGGCGGCAGCATCGTCGAGGGATGATGAGAGGTCGTATTCAGAGGGAGGAGGAGATGGAAGAGACGGCAGAGTACGACGGCGAGGGCGATGGGGATGGGTGGTTGTGATGAAATAGGGCGGCGAGAGGGGTTTGAAGATGAGGAATTGATGGTGGGGGTGATGGGTGTGGGTGGCGGTGGTCGGGGTGATGGTGGTGGGTGGCGGTGATGGGGGGGAGGAGGACTTGTTGAAGATGATTGTTTTTTTTTCTTTTTTAATTAATTTTTTAGATTTGGGGTTTTTTTTTGTTTTTCGAAACAAAAAAACTTATATTTATAATAGTTATATATTTAATAGTTATAACTTAAATATTTATGACTTTAAAGTTAATTACAAAATGTTATAAAAATTATAAAGATTTAATAGTACATAGTTATAGATTTTAAAGTTATGGTTTTTTTTTACTTAATTTTTGTTTTAATTCTTTCCTTTTTCTTTAAAATTCATTAGTTATAAATATTGTTTTTTTAAAATAGAATTATATAATAAGTTTTTACAATTTATATAATAAAATTAATTATAAAGAAATATAAAAACTAGAAATTGTGATATATGATTTAATAGTTTTTTTTTTTACTTTTTAAAATTAACTAATCCGGTCAGCATGGACATGTGGCAAGAAAAAAGTCAAAATTAAAATTTTAGGAGTCAACGGCGAGCCACGTAGACATTAAGGGTGGTAATTTGGGGACGCCGCCAAGGGGTATCGATTTTGATTAAGTTGGCAAACATAGGGTATCAAAAGTCGGCGTGACAAGTTAAGGTACCAAAACGAAACATAGGCCAAATTAAAGTACTAAACATGATTTTTTCCCCTAGGCGTTCCATATAGTATGCTTCTTAATTTGGTAATTTTGTAGGTTGAATTCATTTTGGCTACATAGACTCATGTGATGGATAGAATTAGTCACAGTATCTTACATCAATATGTCTATGAAATGTTCTCCAAAATATCTAAAGTTGAGGCAATAAAGAAAGTGATGCTGAAAGATGCATCTATTTGCATGATGACAATAAGTTCAAGTTGAGGCAATAAAGAAATTTAGTTTACTATGAACGAACTTGTTTTAAAATTTATTTAGTAAAGTCTTTCTATTTCGTCTTTTGCGCGAAAATTATTAGTTTTTGAATAAATTAAGATATTTCTTGATTTATCAAGTTACTAAAGAAAATTCATATTATGTAAAAGTTTCGGCTTTGAAGTTCTCGAGTTCTTTGTACAGTTGTGGAATCATTTTCTAAAATAATATAATCGCCTCATTTTCTAAAATAATATAATCGACTCGTAAATATATTACAATAGTACTTAAGGTACACAAGCTATATACTGTGAAAATTCAGTTGAGTTATGGTATATGAGATCAAGTCACACCTCTTAAAGAAGAATAATAACTCATATTACTATAATTCTCACACATTGGGTGTGTTCAAAATCATAAGGTAAAGTAAAATGCAATCTTATAAAAGCCTCAATACATAAGAATAAAGTAAATGCCTCAATACCTAAGGATAAATTAAAATGCAATCTTATAAAAGCTGCAAATATAACAACTCAGATGAAACAACAAAAAAGAGACCAATTTTATTGAATAAGAAATAGTTTTTCTTATCTGAGTCCAAAAATGACAAGTAGTACACTAGTTACCACGATAGGCGTGCCATCTAGTATGCTTCTTAATTTGGTAATTTCATAGGTTGAATTCATTTTGGCTACATAGAGTCATGTAATGGATAGAATTAGTCTCAATATCTTACATCACTATGTCTATGAAATGTTCTGTAAAATGTTTAAAGCCAAGTGATGCTAAAATATGCATCTATTTGCGTGATGACAATAAGTTCAAGTTGAGGCAATAAAGAAATTTAGTTTGCTATGAAAGAACTTCTTTTAAAATTTATTTAGTAAAGTCTTTCTATTTCGTCTTTTGCGTGAACATTATTAGTTTTTGAATAAATTAAGACATTTCTTGATTTATCAAGTTACTAAAGAAAATTTATATTTTGTAAAAGTTTCGGCTTTGAAGTTCTCGAGTTATTTCCACATGTGTGGAACTTATTTTCTAAAATAATATACTCGCCTCGTAAATCTTTCACAATAGTACGTAATGTACAAAAGCTATATACTGTGAAAATTCAGTCGAGTTATGGTACATGAGATCAAGTAATACCTCCTAAAGGAGAATAACTCATATTACTATGATTTTCACACATTGGGTATGTTCAGAATCATAGGGTTAAAGTTGACAATTTCCCCAACATAAGGATCAAAATATTGTGTTCATCCAAAATATATATTTATTTGGTAGATTTAATGTTTCAAGTGAAGTTCATCCAATATAGTTTGTTAAATTCCTATGGAGAAATGTAATATCATCTTTAGGTACATCCTAAAAATGTCACAAAGATGAAATAAGGAAAATTATTGGAACAAATGAGATTGGAGCTTGCATTATATTGAATTTTTCCTAAACTACTTATATGTCTGAGAATATTCAATTAGAAGTAAAGTCTTAATGACGTTAAGAACATAACTTGGATTCAATAGCGGTAAGTTACTTAAGTATTCCAAAGAGGTCTAAGTTAAAAGTTTTAGATCCCACATGAAAGTCAACTTTTAAGATGAAAGAAATGTTTGATTCTTTGAGGATGCAGAGTTTGCGGGGGGAGATAAAGCTAAAGACATTGTCTTTCAAGATGAATCTGTTTGTATTCTGATAGATGGGGATTTTTAACGTTTTGGTCCCTTAAGTTGGCTCATCCGCGATTTTGGTCTCATAAGTTGGCGGACCGCGATTTTGGTCCAATAAGTTGGCATACGAACTCGATTTTGCTCCCTCGATCAACATTTTTGAAAATTTATTCGTTAATCACCTACGTGGCATCAATTGACCGATTGCATGGCAATTTTGACATGAATTTAGGACCCACATATACACATATCTCTTGGTCAATTGAATAATTAATTATCTAATAATTAAGTTCATGATAATTAATTTCAGAATAATTAAGTTCAAAATAATTAAGTTCAGAATAATTAATTATCTAATAATTATTTAAAAAATTAATCGTACAACCCACCCCCACCAACCACTCCCCGCCCCACGCACCCACCAACCCCACCCCACCCCAGCACCACCACCACCCCCACCACAGCACCACCACCACCCCCACGCAGACACCGCCCCACCAGCCCCACCCCCACGCACACACCACTCCCACCACCCATGCAGACACCACCCCACCACCCTCACACCACCGATGTCTTCCCCTGCCGTCGCCGCCCCTCCGAAACCCCAATTGGTAACACAATCACCACCCTTCCGCCGCCCCTCCAAAATCCCAAATCGAAAACCTCAACAACTTCCCCACCAAAACCCCTGCCGTCGTCGCCCCTCCAAAACCCCAAGTCGAAGTCGAGTAATGGTGGAAGTCGTGTATAGTGGTGTTGATTTCAAAATCGAGATCGAAATACCGAAAGAGGTCGTGTGTGGTTGTGTTACTGGTAGAGGTCGGGCGATGATAGTGGAAGTCGTGTGTGGTGGTGCGTGGGGTGGAGGGTTGTGCGTGGGTGGGGTGGGGCGGGTGGGTGTGTGCGTAGGGGTGGTGGGAGTGGTGTGTGCGTGGGGGTGGGGCTGGTGGGGTGGTGTTTGTGTGGGGGTGGTGGTGGTGCTGTGGTGGGGGCGCTGGGGGTGCTGGGGTGCTGGGGTGTTGGGTGCATTGGGCGGGGAGTGGTTTGGTGGGGGGGGGGATTGTAAGATTAATTTTTTAAATAATTATTAGATAAGTAATTATTCTGAACTTAATTATTTTGAACTTAATCATTCTGAAATTAATTATTCTGAACTTAATTATTAGATAATTAATTATTCTGATAATTAATTATTCAATTGACCAAGAGAGAAGCAATTTTTGCCACGTGTGTGCCATGTGTGTAGGTGGGTTCTAAATTCAGGTCAAAATTTCCACGCAATCGGTCAATTGATGCCACGTAGGTGATTAATGGATAGATTTTCAAAAATGTTGACCGAGGGACCAAAATCGAGTTCGTATGCCAACTTATGGGACCAAAATCGCGGATGAGCCAACTTAAGGGACCAAAACGTTAAAAATCCTCTGATAGATGTATTGAATAATTCTTGACTTCTTTGTCATTCTATTCAACACATAGCAAGTTAAGACAATGTCAAGAAAACTCTTGTTCAAAGAGTAGTTTCAAAAGAACAAACTTCAGCATTTCAAGAACTTATAACATTAAAGATATACTATGAATTTTACGAGATGGATATGATAATTGTCTCTTACTGGCAACATTGTGAGACAATATATATAGTATATCCAGAAAACCTTGTGTCAAATGATGCATGGATTATGGTTTGCAAACTTTAGAAAACTTATCTCACGAAATTATTACCGATGGATAAAAATAGTGTTTCTACATGACAACATTGATGAGGCGATCTATATAGGGCAACCAAATGCTTTATATCTAAAGATTGAAAGATTATGGTTTGCAAGCTTAGGAAATCCATATGTGATGTGCATTTCAGCAAAGTTATGAATGGTTTTTAAAATTTTTCAAATAATTATATCAACTAATTTTGGGATGAAATTGGTAATGAAATTGGTAAATACCATAAAGTATGTGGGAGTAAAACAATAATGTAAAAAGTTGCATTACTTTCGATACTCTTTTTTCTTAAAGATGACTAGTACAATTTAATTAATGCCCTAAAAGTTGTTCTTGAGAAAAAGGTAATAAAGAATATTCCATTTGTCTTAGCAATGGAGATTCTTAAGTATGTTCAGATTATAATAAATATTGGTCAGATATTTAAATAATTCAGAAAAGACCATTAAAAAGAAGCCAAAATGAGTCTTATAGTACTTAAAGTATGTTAAAGGATACATGCTTGCATATTGGAGATCATGTCAGTTTGAGGTCGTAAGGTATATTGACTCTGATTTCGCTGGATACTTAAAAGTATGGTTTTGCATCAGGCTATGTTCATCCTCTTATCATGAAAGTGGCTTTTGAAAGAGTACTTACCGTATCTTATGGTAAATTCTTTCAAGACAACGGAGTTTATAGTCTGTTATAGGGCGTCCAGTGATAAAAGTATGATTATATACTTTTGTCATAAGGCTGCATGAAGTGGATAGCGTTGTAACGTACCACTAAAGTTATTCTGTGACAATAATCAACACTTATACATTCTAACAATAGGATCTTGCAATGTCAATCTACACAAGACGTTAATTTATTAGTTGTTGAATAAAGAGTTCAGAGTAAACAGTTGTCTATAAAGTGCATCAACACAAACCCCATATCGTGAATCCCATAATTAAAGAAGTGTCATCCAAAATTTTTATGAGCGGGTTGGTCGTATGGATGACATATCGGTTAAGGAAATTCAGCTTTTGTGGGAGTTTGTAGATGTTTACAATATAGACGCTTTCAGTTAATCTGGTTTAAGTATTTTAAGGTAGTTTCTACAGAAATAAAGTTTCAAGTGAAGTTATAATCTGATTTCAGTTTGAGGTTTGATATCTCTATGGTTTAATGGATGACTAGTTGGAAATAGGCATGTTATGGTTACGTTACATAAAGTTTCCATGCTACGCATCGACATCATGATCTATGTCATTCAGTTAAATTGGCATACGGGACCGTTGATGGGTCGAGTCACGACAAATGTGACAAAGACCCATTCAATCCTATGTTCGTATGATTGATGGACGGGACTGGCTGTAGATACTTTGGTAATAACAGTAAATGAGCTCAATTCAGTTAAACATAATTATGAAGTTCACATATAGCCCAAGTGGAAGATTGTTGAATCTTTATCAAATAATGTTGGATCATTAATCCCACATTGGGATTATATGTTAATAATTATGTAATATGAAATGTCATTAATAGTAAGCCTGATAAAAGAGATCTAAAGTTTGGTTAAATTATGGGCTTAATGTATCTAGTAGGGTATGGCCTTTAACGGGTAGAGACTGTTGTAACTTGTGTTTACGATGATGGGCTGAAACCCAAGTTACGAAATTAGAACACCAAGTTTTGGTGACCTAATATTTAAAGGTGGTCATGGTCCCCAAATCACATGATCCGCTTTCTATACTACATCCCATCGATATGTTAGATTTAGATAGAACTAAATGAACTCTCAAGAGGTTCGTGATGATTTGAAAGACCAACCAAATGGTAAATTATAAACAATTAATCGTTAAGGTGTAAAGTATGCTTCCGTAATCCAGTCTTTAATTTATGTATTTAATTCTTGATGATTTGACATGAACGCTCTTGTGTTTGTTTTCGATTCCAACACCAAGAGGCTAGAAAGGTTAGACAGCTGAGGTCCATCAATCGACAACGAGCTGAAAGGTCAAGGGATCTGAGCTCTCGAGGACCGTTGAGAGGGTATCCTCATTTTAAAATGACCACCGCTCAAAAGAACACCGAATCACGGCCGTCCACCTCGAGTAACTATCATAAAATACAAATATATATGATGATTGGCGAAGGAATTAAGACAAAAAATAAAGGAAATACAACAGACCAATGCCTCCTCGAATAGAGAGACTCAAAGATCCTCACGTGACATAACCTCGTGTTGGGTCCCAGGTGAAATGAGGCTTACTAACTTTTCCCCGTACTCGAGAGAAATGAATAGCAAGGACCCATACCATCGTGTTGAGTCCTACTTGTGCAGGGTGCTTTTGTACTACGTTAACAAAAAGAGCGTAAGCATTGTTCAAACAACCACCGATTGAATCCATAATAAATTTCACTAGTTTCGTGACACCTTCGTCAACTACTTCACATGTAATAGACTATACCATAAAACTACGGGTCACCTCTTCACGATGATACATCGGAAGGGAAAAAGACTAAAGGACTACATTCGACGGTTCGCAAAAGAGGTCCTCGAGGTACCCAACATCAATCCCCCCATGCTTACTCACACATCGTCGTACTACCTAAAATGCGGTGCCTTTCTTAGACTCCTCATAGGAAAACCTGTAAGAGTCCTAGAGGACATCATGAGAAGGGTCGAAAAATATGTACTCCAAGAAGAGGCAGAAGCCGTCAAAGAGATGATAAGGGCTGGAATACTTTCCAGAACTGCATGTGCCAAAGCAAGAGCTCGTGACAACCATAATGGGAACGATCGGTGAACCCAAAACCCCAAATGAGGCGACAGGGAAAGAAAGGAAACAACAGAGTACGCATCCATGAAATTTCTCCCATTACAGGTGTTACAGATCATAAGGGAGACCGCGAATTAACTTGACCAAATCTTTTAAGAATAGCGAACTCGAAAGAAACCAAAAGAACGGGGGGATGTTAAAAAATTCTTAAATAGTGGGGGTCACACTGATGATTTTAAAAGACCGAGTTAGAGCAACTCCTAAAGTTAGGATACCTTAAGGATTAAACATCCACTTATATAGATCCAATAGGAGGGCGGACAAGATAAAGCGAGCAAGAAGATAAAAAACCTCGACGCAAAAAAAAACAAAAAGACATGTATGAGCCACAAAGTCATAACACGACGACGAGGAAGACGATATAGAGCATGACTGTGCAAACAATACACCCTCTGAACACATTGTTCACATGATTAAGGAGGGACGGCTAGTCCAACTCGCGCAAAAAAACACTTTTTAAGATAAGCCAAAAGTAGTGAACTTAGACTCAATGTCTATTCGGTTCAGAGTGGGTGACCACACTCACTACTTTTGAGCCCGAGAACATGAAAGACATCGTTTTTCCACGATGACCCTCTCGTGATCCAAGTAACCATCTACGCAGCCAAGATACATATGATCCTCATCGACATAAGAAGTGTGGTGATACATGTTTTCCAAATTTTATTAAACGATCTTTTAGGACTTCATAACTTGAGAGAATCACTTTCCGGAGAGTAAGCCAAACAACAAGGTCATCAGTACATGAACTTGGTTTATTGCTGTTGAGTTAAATATCTTATAAATATTTTTAATTACTTTATCAAACAGATAGATGGATGACAAGATAAAATATTGGCCATAAGGTGATGCCTAACCAGTAGTTTTATTGTGCTTTAAGACCCCATGGCGCATTATCTCATTTATTGCGTCTCCCTTCTCTTTCTTCTGTCGGTGGCAAACCCAACAATTGTCTTTTCCTTAAACTCATAATTAAACTAAAATCTTATTCAGATCTCTATTTTTTTGAAGCCTCGTGGTTGTCCATATTTAATTTGCATAACCAAAATTTCCCCTTATTAAAGTCAACTAAAAATTAACTATACTTTTTTTTCTTTTCATCTTTTTTTAATTCTAATAATTATTTTTCTGGCACGCTAATCTCTCTTCCAATTTCTTATTAGCCATGTTTAAAAACAAAAAAACAAAAAATTAAAATATATGTCAGTACAATACTGTTGAACAGAACTAGATCTTGATGAAATCTACTACTACAAATTAAAAGGTTTTTGCAACCCATCAATTTAATTTTCTCCCCCAAATCAAATCCTAGGGTTTCACTTCCCTTCCAATTTCCACCAATGTCGATTCACAAATCCGCCATAGATTCGTAAAAATTACTCATTTTTATCACACAGCAAAGCAAAGCTTCAATCTTTGCCATCAATGGCGAAGCCGTACTACGCCACCACCACCCTCGTAATCGGGTACGCACTCTGCTCCAGCTTACTCGCCGTCATCAACAAATTCGCCATCACCAAATTCAACTACCCTGGTCTCCTCACTGCCCTTCAGTACTTAACCTCAGCTCTCGGCGTTTGGATCTTGGGCAAATTAGGGTTCCTCAATCACGATCCCTTCAATGTCGAAACCGCCAAGAAATTCCTCCCCGCCGCATTCGTCTTCTATTTAGCCATTTTCACCAACACCAATCTCCTCCGCCACGCCAATGTCGATACCTTCATCGTCTTCCGGTCCATGACCCCGCTCCTCGTGGCCATCGCTGATACGACATTTAGACGCCAGCCGTGCCCGTCCAAGTTAACGTTTTTAGCGTTGGTCGTTATCTTGGGGGGGTCGGCGGGGTACGTGGCGACTGATTACGGGTTCACTATAACTGCCTACTCGTGGGCTTTCGCTTATTTGGTTACCATTACGACGGAGATGGTCTACATTAAGCATATGGTTACGAATCTCGGGTTGAATACTTGGGGTTTCGTGTTTTATAATAATCTCTTGTCATTGATGATGGCGCCGGTGTTTTGGATTTTGACGGGGGAGTATGTGGATGTGTTTGCGGCGTTGGCGTCGAAGGGTGCGGTTGGGAACTTTTTCGAGCCGGTTTCGTTTTTTGCGGTGGCGTTGTCGTGTTTGTTTGGGTTGCTGATTAGTTTCTTTGGATTTGCGGCGAGGAAGGCGATTTCAGCTACTGCGTTTACGGTTACAGGGGTTGTGAACAAGTTCTTGACTGTTGCTATTAATGTGTTGATTTGGGATAAGCATGCTACTCCTGTTGGTTTGGCGTGTTTGCTCACGACTATTGCTGGAGGGGTTATGTACCAGCAGTCTGTCACTGGTGGAGTTAAGACTGCTCCGATTCAGCGGGATGCTGGACTAACCAAGCAAATTGTCAGCAAGAATACTGATGATGAAGCCGAGGAGGATGAAGAAAAAGGCTTTTCTAGGTAAATTTTTTGGTGTATGAACATTTTGCATTGGCAGTTGCTTCGGAGAGAAGAGCTAGTTACTTGAATATTAGTGTATACGGCTGTAACTCACATATTATTCCATAATTCATAGCAGAATGTTTTGTTCCATCTCCAATTATGTACTAAATATTGAAGCACGTTTTTATGACTTGTCATGGACAAATCTTTGGCGGATAAAATTGTGTTTTAGATCAGTACGTTTTTTGTGAATTTATGGCAACCATCTGAGAGAAGTACAGGATTCAGTCGATCCAGTCGTATTCGAAAGAACTTTGCTATAGCTGATATTTGTTAACCATGGTGCCTAATGATCATCTAAATAAAATAGATATAGTTGACTTTCATGGAGGCAGCCTAATTATCTAGATCTTCTTTTACTCACCCCAATACTTAGTTGGTATAAATTATGGAAATTGAAATGTGTGATCAAGGACATGTCTAGTTAGATATGGGGGTAGAATATTGTAATGTTAACATAACGGTATCCTGAATCGAAGCTTTTGTGTTTTGAGGCATGAATGGAAATAGGTATTATTCAGCTCTGTTGTAGACTTGTTTTTGAGATCATGATATTATTCAGCTCTGTTGTAGACTTGCTTTTGAGATAATGATAATCCCTGTTTAAAAATCAAGTCAGGCAGGTTTCCAAGCAATTTAAGTAACAAATTTTCGTTGTAACCAAGTCCGTAAACAACTTTAGTTACAAACTTTATTATGTATTCAATATGTTACAATATTTCCAAAAGTTTAAAGAATCTGATGAATGTAAATATTAAATGGTTCCATTAAATCATGTAACTCTTTAAATCTCTGAACCTGGTTACTTGCAATTTACATGACCCTGGCGGCACAGGGCATAAACTGTCCCCACATTGTACGGTATATCTTTCATCTTACACATTCTTTAGGAGGTTTTTCTAGAATGAGTTTTAAAATTTGTTTTAACTACCTATTTGAATTGTTTTTCAATTTCGGAAGTAACTGCATCTTGTGTATGGTATGAACAGAAGTTTCTTTCATCAAAGAAGTTTGTTGTTTGATTTCAACAGGTTTGGTATTAAGAGTCATGAGAATCTGACACTTTTAGTGCTTAAGTAATTTTAGATTTCTGCATTTTGAACTCCTGAACTCCAGAAATATGTGCTAAATCATCTTGTATTTGCTTGATAATTTGAATTTACTCAATGACATAAAGGTTTAGAGAAAACTGGAATTGCTCTTTCATGCCTTTACACGGCCAATAATGTAGCAATCTTGAACATAAGCTACTGAGAATGTTTCCATGTGCTTCATTTTATGTTTATTACTTGTAGATACTCATACAAATTAAGGAGCTTATATGAAAAGTTCAGTGTGTGGAGGAAACATATCCTATGATTGATCATATTAATTAGACCGATTCTGCTTGTGAGTTTCACAAAGCCATTATTTGTTAATGCTTTTGTTCTCTTGTTTTTTCTTACTCGACGTCGTAGTTAACTGAATATACCTTTTTAGGTCAATCTGCCTTCAAATAATTCCCTTGTTTGTATTATTTCTACTTCAGCAAGAAGTATTTACCTCCAGTTTAAAAAACTGTCTTATCATTCAACTTTACCATATGCCTTGTTTGTAATGGAAACTTTACTGAAGAAATTGATTTGCACCAGCGCCGTTTCTCTATCCTTACAATACATGAATAGCAAACATATGACGCATGTTACAGCCACAGTATCTTCAGGAACCTGCAGGATAATAGTCGTTAGAGTTAAATAATATACTTGCACCCAAGATTTGATCATACAGAAGCCTTTCACAAGATAGAAGTGTGCAGTTGTTTTATGGCATATTTGTAACTTGTGTTATTATTTCTTCATTTTCTGATGATCGGTTGCTTTTTCGTTCTACTGCCTAACTGGTGAAACAATCATGAACATGACAATGTGAATGCAATGGGTTCCTTTCAACAATTTTTACATTGTATTGTTGCATGATTAATCAGTTTTGAGATGTTATCATTTGTAAGGGGATATGCTAATCACTTCCAACTAATTTGGTATTGTATATTTCATTTCAAGCTTTAGGTGCTATGCATGCACAAAATGCTATCAAGTTTAAATAATAGTAGATTTGTGCCAAAAACTGATTTTCAGAATCATTGGTTGTGCACAGGATGAATTCGGTTAAATTGGATTAAACCAACCAAATCAAATGGGCTGTGTGCTTCTGCTAGTGGGAAAACAACAACTGAGTACTAACATAGGATTGATTGAGTCAGTCTAATTCGGGGTACATAATAAATCTTATTTCCATGTCTCCTTAATTCTTTTCCTTCCTGTTTCATTATCATTCTATTTCTCCCTTGTATAGAGATAAAAATCTTCCTTTCTCTTTTGTTCACTTTAGGTAAGTTAGGATTTCCCCTTACTCTTTTGTATAAGATGCATAAACTGCTAAACTTGGATGGACGGTTCCGCAAAAAAATCAAGAAAGGTTCTCTAATGATGTCCGATTACAGCTTCGTCCTTGAGTTGTTGGCTTTTGAATTTTAGTATTGATCAAACTTTACTCAAGTAGGTTATACATTATCCCTCAATTTTATGGGTTTTGTGATTTTACTCCAAATCTTATTAAAAAACTGCACGTGCATCTATAAATTTTGTATTCTATCAAAAAATATATATAAATGTTGTAAAATAATTACATTTATAGTCAAGCAACTCTTTTTTTTCTTTTAACTTCAAACTTAAATATGTACCTAACGGTTTGCAATTTAGCATACCGCTAACAGACACAGTTGGGGTGGGATGGGGGAACAGAAAAAGGTCTTCCAACTTAAATAATCTCTTTGCTTTTGGAAAAAAATTCTATCTGATTTGGGTTACAAGCACTACAAGAAAAAGGGGTCAATAGGGACCAAAATTACGTCCCTATTGACCCCTCCAGCGGTCCCTAAAGGTCAATAGCGACCGCACGTAGGTCGCTATTGTGCGGTCCCTATTGACCTCGGTCGCTTGCCATCAGGGACCGCAATAGGTCCCTGATGAGGGCAATAGCGACCGGAGTATCAGGAACCGGTTTCCGGTCCCTGATAATTTAAAACCAGTAACGACTTAATGCCGCTCCCTATTGTGTTTTTGGGTCTCTATTGTTTTTATTAGGTCCCTATTGACTCAAAAACAATAGGGACCTAACTCCGGTCCCTATTGTTTTTCGTCAATAGGGACCTAACTGGGGTCGCTATAACCAATATTAGGGACCGCAATTAGGTCCCTACTAGTATTCATAGATACTCTATGAATGCTAGTAGGGACCTAATTGCGGTCCCTAATAATAGTAATAGGGACCGCAGTTAGGTCCCTACTAATATTCATAGAGTACTCTATGAATATTAGTAGGGACCTAACTGCGGTCCCTATTACTATTATGAATATTAGTAGCGACCTACTTGCGGTCCCTAATAATAGTAATAGGGACCGCAGTTAAGTCCCTACTAATATTCATAGAGTACTCTATGAATATTAGTAGGGACCTAACTACGGTTCCTATTACTATTATTAGGGACCGCAGTTAGGTCACTAATAATATTCATAGAACTCTATGAATATTATTAAGGACCTAACTGCCGTCCCTAATAGTATGCGAGAAAAAAAAAACAATAATATTTCGAAAATATTCTGAAATATTATTGTTTTTTTTTTGTATAAATATGATTATAACAAGATCAAAACAATAAAATAATAAAGAAAAATTTAATATAATGACATGAAAGTATTAAAATATAAAAAAATGAATGAAATATGATAATAATAGAATATAAAATATGAATGAAAACAAAAAGATGAATGAATAAAAAAACAAGTGAAATAAAAGAAATTGTAGATCCAAAAAAATAGAAAAATAAGAAAAGAATGTATAGATTCAAAATAATAGAAAAGTAAGAAAAGAAAGTGTAGATCCAAAATAATAGAAAAGTAAGAAAAGAAAGTGTTGATCCAAAATAATAGAAATGAAAGATTGAGTTGGTGATTTGTTTTTTGTATTGTGTGATTTTTGTTTTGGATTTGTGTTGGTAAAAAGAAGAAAAGTTTTTTGTGTTTGGAGAAAAGAAGATAGTGTTTTGTTCTTGGAAAAGAAGATACTGTTTTTGTGTTGGGTGTTTTTTGGAGATTAAGTAAATTTGATGTGTAAGAGTGGTGAGTATATATAGAGGAGAGGGTGAAATTTTCAAATTTTCGTGAAATTCAAAATTTCCCCTCAATCCCGCCTAAAATTTTTGCCAAAATTTCAAATTTTTGTATATTAGTGACCTAAGTGCGGTCCCTAATTATTAATAGTGACCGCAGTTAGGTCACTAATTTTTAATAGGGACCGCAATGCGGTCCCTGCTTCCTTATTAGAGACCTAAGTGCGGTCCCTACTAATATTCATGCTTGAAATTTGATTTTTTTGGATTGATGTTGGTGTGTTTGTGATTCCTAGCAACCAAACTCATTGCAACATGTGAATTGAAGTAATAAATGATTGCAAAACTAACCTCATAATAGTTTAGTTGCGAAATAATTGATTGAATGAGATTGATCGAGTTATTAACGTTCAACATATATTTCATGTTCTACAACTAATCATCACTTGTTAGTTGTAGTTGTTATTCGTTTTTATTCTTTTCCTCACTAATGTTAGCATAGATATTAAACAATAAATTAAATAATTACAACTACAACTAACTATTGATGATTACGTGTCCTTGCATGAAATGCAATAATATACGGTTTTTCAATAAAAAGGTTGTACGGGATCATCTTCATAAGTCGGGATTTACAAATGGATCTTTAGAGTGGAATTTTCAAGGGGAAACGTCAATAGATAATATACCGTCGTATGTGCCCGATTCCCCTGGCTCGTCACACACCGATATTCCCGACAACCCAATATATGTTGATGTGCCGTTCGTAGACATGGTCGTGGATGCACGTGGAGGTCGATCATTTGAGGACGAGTCAACTAACAAGGAGCCCAACCCGGAAGCACATGCGTTCTACAAGTTGATGCACCTAGGAAATATACCCATGTATCCGAATTCCCACTCGGGTGAAGATATAAGTATCCTTCAGTGGCTGTCGGAGTGGTTGGAGTACAAGACACAGCACAAGGCTAGTACTATTTATTCTGATAAGGCTTTTAATTTGGCGAAGAGAGGTTTCACACTTGAGGTGCGAAAGTTATTACCAAGATCATCACCAATCTCCGACTCATCAATATCAATATCAAGATCATCGACATACTGGGTGGGGTTGGAAGTACCTGGAGCAAAAGGATCTGGTCTCGGACGTATCGACCTCGGAACCCGAAATGCACCTCCGCTCCTAATAGCGTTCCCCATGAACAAGTCTGACGGAATCTCTCGCACTGGTCGGTCTGTATCCGTCTGCATGTCCTCTTTAAAAGCCTGAAGCCAGGACAACATGGAGTTGACTCTCGGGTCCTTTGTCGTCCTCAACTCTGCGTTCTCCTCCTGGACCTGCCTGAGCAACTCCCGCCTGTAGTCTGGCTCCCTCCCGACCTCCATGTCGAAGTCCCGAGGATCAGCATAGCTCGGTAAACCCCGTGCCTTCCCCTTCTTGATACTCCTATCGACTTCTTCCACGAATCGGCGTCCCATTTAGGCAAGTCCTTATCTTCCACTGCATCCGGATTTTTCTTCCTCAGTTCCCTCTTATAAGTCTTCTGTTGAATTTTAAAAGATCATTAAAAAAGAGAAATTAGTTAAAAGATCATTAAAAAATTAAATAAAAACAAAGGTCATTAAAAACGAGTAGAAAATTTAAAACACTTACGTAAATAAGTCTGGTCGCCTCAGACTTCCACTCCCGCCTCAAGGGTACGGATGTACCTCTGCCACTCCCCGCCACCCTCCTCGTATGTCCTGCCTTATAAATCTCGTCGTGCCTGATAGGGTGGGTGCGGTTGGGCTGATTCCCCTCCTTCAAATTGTAAGTAATAGTTGGTTATAATTCTTTTTTTTTAAATGTTAAAATTACATTGTTTTAAACTAATCAATAAACAATAATCTTAAAATTTAACTACAAATAAAATATATAATTTTAACAAAACATACCAGGCGCTGTCGAATCTCCTCGTAGTCAATGGAACCACCGTAAAAGGTGGCGGGCGCATCGCCGTCCAACTTACCGCCTCGTCGAGCCTTCTTTCCCTTCACGGACTTCTTCTTAAACGCCTCAGTGTCCCAGTGTTTTGCCGCCTGATCCTCCAAACTCTGGCTCATCCACGACGTCTTAGGCTTATCTTTAAACTTCTCCTTGTCCTTGTTCTTCATGTACTGCTCCTTCGCCTTGTTAAGCATACGCTTATAAATCCATCTTGCCTTCAACTGGTATGCCCTATGTACCTGCTCCCTCTCTGACCGCCGGATCCCATAGGTATTCTACAAAAAAGATAAATATTAAACAATAAATTAATACACTAAATTAATAAACTAAATTAAACAATATTTTGAACCTCGGAGAAATTAATAAATATTAATAATTCATTTAAAACTCACCATAAATCTCGAGTACATCTCTACTCGTACTGTCTTAGAAACCTTCAAGTAGGAGGGCCAAAACTCACTCATAAACTGTCGAATAAATGAAGTGATCGTCTTGGCAATCTCGCGATCGGGGGGTTTAGAAAAACAACCCCTCTTCAACTCAATAAGCTGCTTCTTCTGCCCAGCCCCAACCGCTGTAAGCTCTACATTGGGCCCCCAACCCGATCGAGTATCGGTCGGTCCTGGAGTACTGGTCGACCTCTGGCTCGGTCCAGCTCCGGAGTCGGTTGTAGGCGGTGGAGTCTGAAGTCTGCTAGACTCGACTGATGGGGGCACGTGAGTCCCAACTAAATCTGAAGTATATGGTCGTGCCACCTGGGATGCGGTGGACTTTGATGATCGGGGTCTAACACCCGCTCCGGAGACGGTCGCTTCATCGTCTACAAATAACTGCCGATGTGGTGCAGGTGTCGTCGATGTAGATCCGTCACCTGACCCAAGTAGCGGGATGGACGGCTCGGCTGGATGGCTCGGCCCTGCACCACGTCCCGATCGGACAACCCGTATAGGTCGGCAACTACCTTGACCCCCGCTACCGCTACCACCACCACGCCCAACGCTACCACTGCCACCACCACTCCCGCTACCACTGCCACCACAACGTCCAACGCTACCAGTACCACCATCACGACCTCGACCTCCACTACCTCCAACACCTCCACGAGCAACACTACCACTACCTGAACCCGATACCCCACCACGACCTCGACCTCCAAGACCTCGATCTCCAGTACCGCTAGGGGTCTTACGTGACGACATGCCGAATATATATATGTACTGCAAAAAAAATTTAAATATCAATTCAACATTTACAAATCTACACTAATTACAAATTTTACAAATTATAATCTTAAAAATATAATCTACAGTAATTAATATAATCTTACAAATTAACACAAATTAACAAGTTTCACTAATTAAAATTTAATAATCCAATTTTCACAATCTAATTATAAACTAATCTAATCTAATCTAATTTCATCATTCAATAAATTTAACTAAATCTAATTTCATCATTCACTAAATTTTTATTTCATCATTCATTAAATCTAATTTCATCATTCACTAAATTTAACTAAATCTAATTTCATCATTCACTAAATTTTTATTTCATCATTCATTAAATCTAATTTCATCATTCACTAAATTTAACTAAATCTAATTTCATCATTCACTAAATTTAACTAAATCTAATTTCATCATTCACTAAATTTTTATTTCATCATTCATTAAATCTAATTTCATCATTCACTAAATTTTTATTTCATCATTCACTAATCTAATTTCACAAATATATTTTGTTTCCTTAATCATACACTAATCTATTCTAACAATCTAACATTCTTCACTAATTAACTATCTAACAACATTAACTAATAATTCTTCAAAAAATTAACAAATTAACAATCAAACACAAAATTAACACAAGATTAACACAATAATATTAACACAAAATTAACAATTTAACAATTTCTTAACATAATAACACAATTTTCGGATTTAACACAAAAATAACAAAACAAAATAAAAAAATGAGCAACCGAAGCTATACCTTAGCACCGGCGGCGGAAATGGACGGAAAATTGAAAGGGGCGGTGATGGAAGCGGAGCACGACGGTGATGGAAGCGGAGCACGGCGGATTTGAGGCGGAAATCGGGAGAAAACGACGCGGGTTTGAGTTTGGTTGGGTTGGGGACGCAATTTGGGTCGCAACTACGCACAATAGGTCGCTAATGGCGGAAATTGACACGGGTTGGGTCGAAATCGGGTGTAGGAGAGAAGGATTTCGCGATTTGTAATTTTTTTTATTATTTATAGGAAGAAATCAGCGACTCAATTTGAGTCGCTGATTGCTTCCACGCTAATTAGGGCGGAGGAGGCCCAAATTTTGGCCCAATTTTGGGCCGAATTACGTGGCCCAAGTAATATATGGACTGTTAGCGACTCAATGTGAGTCGCTGAACGTCCCTAAGGACAACAACTACTCACATTGAGTCGCTGTATTGAGTTCAGCGACTCAATGTGAGTCGGTAACAGTCCCTGAGGACAATAACGACTCACATTGAGTCGCTGTTTCCCTCAAAACTGTCCGCGACTCAAAGTGAGTCGCTGTTGCCTTCAGAAGTCGCTGAAGGCGAGCGACTCAACTTGAGTCGCTAACTAGGCAGTCCCTATTGACCGCCCAGTCTTGTAGTGAAGTATATTCTTAACACGTGTTGTCATTTCCCATCAATGTTAGAAGTTACAACACCCAGTTGACAATGAAGAAAATGTCGTGTACTTTTTACTAAAACCTATGGCAAGTCTATGTACAATATGAAGATGATAATGAAGAAATTGTTGAATACCTTTTACTTGGAAACCTATGGCAAGTTGAATCAGGGAGTATGCATTGCTTTGATCTTTAGTAGTGGTGAGACTATTGTAGTATTATTGTTCAATGCTATTTAATACACTTATCTACAATTAAGCAATTGTTGAGAGACGTGAGAAATATTTGGGCCTCCCGTCTGTTGTCGGTAAGTCAAATAGGGAATTATTTGATTTCATAGAGAAAGAGTGTGAAAACGGGCTCATGGAAGTGTTGGTTAAGGCAGTCGTGCAATTTATTCTAACGTTTGTGATGAGTTGCTTTAGATTACCTGATTCATTGATTAAAGTAATTGAATCAATTATCAACAATTATTGGTGGGGGAGTGGAATACAAAATAACATTCATTGGTTGCATAGAATAAGATGTCTCGAAGAAAATAAGGGAGGATTAGGTTTTAAAAAATTTAAAACTTTAATATGGTGCTACTTGCAAAACAAGCATGGTGCATCTTTCAAAATCCTGATAGCTTGGTGAATCGTATCTACAAGGCTAGATATTTTCCAAAATAGCAATTTTTTTTATGCAAGAGTAGGTCATACACTGTCAGTCTCGTGGCGTTGTAATTGGGAGTCTATTTCGGTGATTAAACAGGTGTGGGAAGGAGAGTGGAAATGAGGACTCGTTCTCGATTTGGGATGATAGGTGGATTCCTAGGACTATTACTTTCGGCCTATTACTCCACGTCCATTGAGCACTTTAGTATTAACGATCCGTGATCTTATTGATGAGGATACAGGGTGGTGGAATGTTGGCATGGTTCACGAGGTGTTTTGGAAGACGACGTACAAATGCTACACACGATACCATTGGGCAGTTTGGATAATTTGGATTGCCAAATTTGGCACTATGAGCGGGATGTGGGGTTTACATTTTGTAGTGCCTATCACCTAATAATGACTCATGGTTGGGGTGGCATGAGGGTCGAGGGTGAAGCGAGCTTGGGTGGACACAAGGCTTGGATGAAAATTTGGAGTCTTATATGCGCAAACAAGATCAAGCTTTTTTGGTGGCATGCATTTATGGGCATCTTACCAACTTGGACAAATCTTGCGAGGCGTTGGGTTTGTGACGTGGTCACATGAGTTACTTGTGGAGAGTGGGACGAGAACCCGCAACATTTTTTATTTGGCTGTCCTGTGGCGCGCCAAGTATGGGCTCATGCTAATTTTCCTTTTTCAACCATGCTTCGAGAGAATGAGCTTTTCCTTGACTGGTTCATGCGCATCGTGAGGGAGCTTGATGAGGATCATGTTTACTTGGCCATCACGCTTTGTTGGGTGTTAGCGGAGTAATAGGACCTAAATCTTACGGGTGAAGGTCATCAATAATTCAGTGGATATTGCTTCATTCTCACTCTCATACGCAGCAACTTGGTGCGATTCTATTAGGAATCTGAATCATGTAGCGCGGGTGGAATCTAACCGGTGGGTGGTGCCAATGGAGTGTTGCTTAAAATTTAATTTTGAAAGTACGCGGTTTTGGGGAGAGGGTGATGTTGGAATATGAGTGGCGGCGCAAGATCACAATGGTAATACGCAAGCTACGGTGCAAAAAAGATTTGAGGCTACGTTGGATCCAATGAGAGTTGAGGCGTTGGTGGCTCTTCAGGCGATCAAGTTGGCCGGTGCGATGAATTTGGTGGAGGTGGTGTTCGAGGATGATTTCTTTAATATCATATACGACATTATTCATCGGACAAAGGAAGATGCACAATAGGTAAATATCATTGCAGACTTTCTTCGGGTTTTTGAGCTATGCGAGGGATACAAGATTCGTTGGGTGGGGCACGGCGGTCGAGAATGTCGTTGAACCACATGACCTTGATTTTTTCGAACCTTAGTTGTTTTGATTAGAAGTTTTTTTGGTCTTTTTTTGATCCTTTGCTGATGATGTATTGTTGACGTTTTAAGGCGTTTCTACATCGTGGTTAATCCTTTTCTTCAAAAAAAAAAAAGGTTGTATACAATTAAGTTAAGTTCACTCCTTAGTCATTTTTTATCTCAATAATTCTCACTTAAACTAATTTAAGATGAGAGAACTTCGAAGCGTCAACTGATCATTTAAGCTAAGTGATACATCTGTAGCAAATCGAAGCGTCAACTGATCATTTAAGCTAAGTGATACATCTGTAGCAAAACACAGGGTAGTATTTTCTTATTTCTCTCGCACACTTTTTGTTTCGACACGAAATAAGTTTGTTTCCAAACAGAAGGCTCTTTTTACAGATAATGTCAGTCTTATTGCTTAATTAATTAATGAAGTTTTAGTTAGGAACACGTATAGTTTTCTTGCATTATTAGTGAAACAATTACCTTGTGCTTTTGATGTGTGTATATTTTGTGGCATTAGTCCGTGATGGGGATTATTTAGGTTGGACCCAAATTCGACATTGGGCCGGCCCAGCAGCGAAGGCCCGAAAAGATGGGCGCATCGAATGGAAGAGGTTCGATGCGAATTCAGCATCGAACCACGCCTGTTCGATGCTTACTCTACGACTCCTGAAGGATCCCACCGGATGGGGTGTATAAATAATCCATCCCTTAACCTTCTGGAGGAGGACTGGACACACGCACAACACACACTATCACATCGAACACAAGCGTTCAATATACTTTATTGTTCGACTAAGACCCAAGTTACGTTGACTAAGATCGAACCGGTACCCGTTGAGGTTGAACTGCATCGAATCAGTCACGTTAGAGGCGTGCATCGAACGCCCTCTATTCGAGCATCATGATATTTGTCTTATTATGATATCTAGAGCAATTCAATAGTTGTAATAGATAGTAGGTGTTCCAGACCAAGTTAGTCCGTTTATTATATTGGATTAACATTATTTTGGCATTGTCAGACCCATTTGTAATTATCTCTGGTGTATTTAACTCGGACGAAATAAGACCAAGTTAGTCGCGTTTCTTATTTCTCTTGTCACATTAGCTGCGCAAATACTACTTGACTTGGATTACTAAACTGGCTGAATCGATATTTCCTGAGTTGGTTTCAGTATAAAGCACGGAGTTGTCTCTAGGCAAACTAGAAGTCTATAGCTTTGGTACATATAAAGTTTTTTTTTTTTCAATCTGCATCAATTGTGATCCAATTTGGTTGAGTTAATTAGAAATAAGTACCATAAGTAGTTTTTCTAAATTTCGGGATGATATATTTAATGCAGGTTTTAAGTATTACAAAAGTTGCGATCTTTGGGATGTTTTAAGCATATTTGATATATATATAATCTGACTAATATCACAAGAAGATAAATTTACATAAGAGTATGTAGACACATTAATTTTGTGTCTAATTAAGTTAATATTGGTAATAGAAAGGAAAATATAATATTTTCTAATTCTAATATTTTGAGGTGAAAGTATGTGAGATTGTCGGATAGTGAATTGACACAACAATTTTGAGAGTTAAGCTGGCGTTGCCTTAACTCTATTATGATCTTCTTGATAAGAGTAATATGCAGTGGAATTAAAAATGCAAGAAGATAAAATTTTCAGAAGTTTTCAATATTATTAAAAACTTCATAGCCTTAGGCGAAATAACCAATAAAGGTTTTAACAGAACGTTCCTCACAACAATTCACTTACGCTCTTTGTTGATCAGACTCAACGAAGCAGACAAGCACAAACAACTTAACTTCTAAGAACTAGACTTAAAGTAGTTGATACAAAAACGTCGCAAAAGCAAGACGAAGACAATATTGTCTTGTGATCATCTTGATGAACTTCACACATATACATAGGTTTCTTGAAACTTGCACTCCAAAGTGTATTTTTCACAGTTTTGGTAATTCTTGTTGTTTCCTTGTTGAATTGGACTTCCTTGTGAACTCGGTCTCTTTCTTGAATAAGTGTTCCCTTTATTAGAGTTCTAATAATGTAACACACCTTCTTCAATTCGCAGTAATCCTGGAAAGAATCCAAGTTGTAGTGGAACTCCATTTTGTTTCCTTTTCTAAACCGTGTTGAGTTGACTATTCTTCTCAACTTGAATTATGGAAACATCAAGTAAGGAATCTTCCAAAGCTCTTCTTTATGATTAAGATACCTTCCCGGACATAAACATAAACAACTAAAATCGTGGAACTTGATTAATAAGTGAATAAAGGCAAAACTCAAATTAGCAGATAAAGAACAGTTTTCACACATGTTCTCTCGTTTCAATGTTATCCTCAATGTCGTCCCAACATCACATAACATTGATTCCAGAATACCTTGCACTTTCAATCTCCCCCTTTTTGCCTTTCTTCACAAAACCAATACCTGTTCCAATCAAGTCTTATATCCAGAAAGTTAGAATCAACAAGAAATATATTAAAACTTCTAAACTGCTCCCCCTCAATGTAAACTAGCATATTCAAAGTTAAAATAACAAAGACAAGTATTAAGGTCATCACTACATCAAAGATGTTCAAACTCCAACATTCATCAATCTTGCCTTAACATTGAAACTAATGAGTTTCCTGCATAAAAGGTTAAACAGAAAAACAATTCAAAATTTGCTTTCATAAGCAACAACAGTCAGAGCAGTTCAAACAGTAGCCATACTTAGAGTTACAGACCATAGCTAGATAACAAGGATCATGTTCATTGATCAAATCAAACAACATTGAGATAATGTACCAGCAAACACACAATAACAGCAGTTCAAGAACCAAAATAGAATACTAGAAAACCAAAATAAATATTGGAACTACTCTCCCCCTTTTTATGAAGAAGGGAGGTTCTCCAATTTTTTCACCAAGCTCTCCAGCTCCTTTAGATGCCCCTCCTTGTCGTCAATCTCTCTCTGAGTTTCAACAATGTGCCCTTTGAACCAATTCAGCAGATGATCCACAAAAGTTGAGGTTATGACCATGCAATCTTCCTCTTTGGGCATATGCACAGAAGTTCCATCAAACTCCTGAGCCTTCTTCTTCTCTTTGCTTGGTCTTACCACTCCTTTCGGGTTCCAATGAAGATCTCTCACTTTTGAACCAGACAAGTAGCTTGGGAGAATTATAAGTTCAACTTCATTCTTCATCCAACCCACTTTGGCACTTGTCTTCAATCATTGCTTGATAAGGATTTTATAGAGGAGTTACAGAAAAAGGCAGCATGTCATTCTTCCTTCCAGCAACTTCAAATATTGACTTCAAAATCCTTTCCCCCATGTTCACAGCTAGTCCATTCTTGATTTTGTACACTAAGATTGCTGATTTCTTAGTTAGTACAGTAACATTCTTACTTGGCGGCCAGTTGAAGCATGCAATCTTATGCAAGATAGCCCTAAGGAAATGAGTTTTATAGTTGGCAGATCATCTTTCCAGGCTCTGACCAACCCTCCTCTCAAATCTTCAATCACATCATTGTAGTAAGGGTCCTCAGATTCTTCAACAAGTAGGAATCCACCGATCTTATTGATGGTGTAGGGTTCAATATTAAATACTCTTCCCCTTACCCAAGCTTTTCCATACTTTGGAGATCTGTAATCTCTTATCCACTTGGAGAGATTCAGGTAGAATTCCATAACAATCTCAGGAGCATAATCGTTCAAATCCATCACAGATTGATGAATCCATCTTTCTTCAAGCAAGTCCATCACTTTGTGTTCTTTAAAACTGGCCATCTCTACAGCTCTTTCAAGGTGAATTTCCCTTCTCTTGAAAGAATCCCACTTCTTCTCCAAAACTTTGGTATGATAATAGGGAGAGAAGTAGTCCTCCTCATCTTCATGGTAAATCACATACAGTCCATCTGAGTATTATTCTATCTCGGATGTTGCCTTAACATCAACAACAACATCCTGCTCTGCTTCATCAGTCTTCTCCCCTTCTTTCTCCTCGTCTTCGACTTCTTCCTCAACATCTACAACCTCAATTTCCTCTTCCAAAACCTGCTTCCCTTTCCTCTTTCTCTCAGTAGCATCAGCATATTCTTTCTCTTCTTCAGCCTTTTTCTCAACCTTAGCAGCACTTTTCTTTGCTAACCTCTCAACTTGCCTTTTCCTGGCCTCAACATGTTTCTTGGCAGTCTCAGATATTTTTCTACCACCAATAAACTTCTCACCAGAACCCTTGATGTTTTTCTTTTGAATCCTAACCCAATTCTTAACCAAATCATCCACAGATGCACCAACCTCCCCCTCAACAGATATATCAACATTAATCTTAGGATTAAGTTCAGCCATATTTCCCTCAATTTCAGGTTCATTGATGATTGGAGTGGTGGCCTCAGATGTTGGCTCAATATTTGAAGTTGATTCTCCCTGTTTTGATTTCTTTCCTTGTCGCACATAAGGAATCGCCTTTTTTTTAGCAGTAATTTGAGCATTATCAGATTTTGCAGCATTACCTCGAGTGTGAGAGCGAGTGTGCGCAGCTGTAGGTTCACTACTTAGAGCAACATTTGCAAGAGTATCCATAGGAGACTTGTTTGCCATTGTTAGTACGAGAGATTTGCAGAGAAGATTGAGAGAATTTTGAGAATAGAGAGTAAAATTTCAGAAGTTTTAAGCACTAATAAGGAAATTTGGGTTATGATTCCTAATATAATCGTGAGTAGCGGAGCGAAAGTGAATGTTAGTGGGTAGTTAATGTCAGTTTATCAATTAAATTCATCCCACTATGTTTTCCCGCGTACACGTGTCAATGTTTAAGTAACAAGTAACCAGAGCGGTTTTAAAAAAATTGAAAACTTATAAGTTCCTGTTTTCAATGTTGGCCTGCGACAGTGCACAATGTTGGGATAACATTCAATAACATTCAAACTAGAAGGTGGAGGTACAGGCTTCACCAAGGCAAATTCATGTCAGAGCTTGAGATACATCCAAAAAATACATCTGAAAGTTAACCAATATAGCAAGTGAGTACCTCAGACATAATGTTCAGATCAAAATCATAAGTAAGCAACATAGATAACAAGAAACACACAAAGATAAGCAGTTATGAATTCAAGGAAAAAATCAGTTCCACAACATAGAAAGTCACAAAAAAGTGTGTCACCTGCAGTATGTCACCCAAAGTGTATGCCTCAACACATGAATTATAATCCTATTAAGCCTAAACCGACAAAACTCAACAACAAGAAAGAAAACAATGCAATTCTACATGAATGCAACAATGTAATGTAAAATAGGCAGATGGTAAACACTTATGAAGAACTCCTCAAACCAGCACAGTTCACATCTCTTTAAAATCTTGATTATTTTCATAACTCATCTGAACCAAAAACTGAAGGTTGCTAAACACAAAGCTAATGTGACTACTGAATGAGGGCAACCTGAACTCTACACACCAGCAACAAGTTAGGTAAGTACAAAGGCCTTGAATGTTGGCAATTCATTTGTCATGCACCCCAACACCCCAATTTCTTATGCATACTTGTTTATCAACCTGCATTCAAGAGAATTCACCAAGTGATCAGCACTACTAAGTGTAAGAAACCTAAACCTCAAACACCCTAGTAGAAAGGATTACCCTCATGTGTTCCTTGGCCAAACAAATAGAAACGTGTAAATAAGCACAACTGAGTAACACTGAAGCTGTCAACATCATGTACACCAACTTTTCCACGTGTCATGTACACCTTTCATATGAATAAGACACAACTAAATAGACATCAAAGTAGTGAACTTTGTGTACCCTACCTTCTCCATATGTTAGGCTATCACAACCTCAGAAAAACATAAGAGTTTTATTACTTTTTAAAAACAAAGATGTGAAACTAATAACTAGAAAGAGTTGTTAATCAAAGTGCTCAACCACACAAACCAAATATGACAGAACAATGATTAAACGATACTCACGAGGAAATAATTTCAAAAAAGGAAAACAATAGAATACCTACTACACCACAACCAATATACCAGTACTAGACAGTGGTGTTATGTCAACACTGGTTTCCTCAACATTCTCACATATTGCACATGCCAAGAGATTTCCTCAAACTGAAGAATCTCTCACTATCTAAAGGTTTTATAAACATATCAGCGAGCTGATTTGTTGTCTCAATATGTTCAATGTTGATCACTTTGTCCTCTACCATATCTCTCAGGAAATGATGTCTTATGTCTATATGATTAGTTCTAGAATGTTGGACAAGATTCCTAGAGATAATTATCGCATTTAGATTGTCACAGAACATGAAAAGTGTATCACTATCTAACCAATAATCTGAAAGCATGTGTTTGAGCCATCCAAGCTGCGTAACACAGCTGCCAGCAGCTACATATTCTGATTCAACTGTTGATAATGAAACACAGTTCTATTTCTTGCTATACCAGGAGACCAAATTTTTCCTCACATAAAAACAGCCCCTACTTGTGGATTTCCTGTCATCCACATCACATGCCCAGTCAGAGTCACTAAAACCAACCAAGTTAGTGTTAGTGTCATATGAATACCAAATGCCTAAAGGTGAAGTTCCAGAGATATATCTAAGAATTCTCTTCACAACAATCAATTGAGATTGCCTTGGATCAGCTTGGTAACTAGCACAAACACATACTGAAAACATGATATCAGGTCTAGAGGCAGAGAGATACATCAAACTACCAATCATGGATCTGTACAATGTAGGGTCAACATTGCTGCCAGTGCCATCTTTTGTTATCTTCACTGAAGAGGACATATGAGTTTTGGAAGGCTTGGACTCTTGTAGCTCAAATCTCTTTACTAAATTCCTTGCATACTTCTCCTGGTTCAGAAAGATAGCATTCTACAGCTGTTTCACTTGTAATCCCATAAAGTAGTTAAGCTCACCAATCATGTTCATCTCAAATGTTCCTGTCATAGACTCAACAAACTCGTGTAAAGTAGACTTGTTAGTAGAGCCAAATACTATATCATCCACATAAATTTGAGTAATACAGATATTAGAGCTTTTTTTAAGGACAAACAATGTTCTATCTCCATCTCCTCTATTGAAACTTAGGCCTAACAGAAAACCAGTTAGCCTCTCATACCAAGCTCTAGGTGCCTGTTTTAAGCCATACAAAGCGTTCTCAAGTTTATACACATGGTCAAGATGTTTAGGATCAGCAAAGCCTTTCTGTTGTTCTACATAAACCTCTTTGTCAATTAAACCATTCAGAAATGCACCTTTAACATCCATTTGGTAACGTTTAATATTAAGACAGCAAGCAATAGCAAGAAGTAATCTAATTGATTCTATCCTAGCTACTAGAGCAAAAGTCTCATCAAAATCTATACCTTCTACTTGAGTATAACCTTGTGCAACCAACCTATCTTTGTTTCTCATAATTACACCATTCTCATCAGTTTTATTTTTTAAAATCCATTTTGTACCTATTGCACTCACATGTGAAGGCCTAGACACTAGATTCCAAACTCTATTTTTGGTGGATTGTAAGAGTTCCTCTTGTATGGTATTAATCCAATAACTATCCTTAAGTTACATTCTTAGGTTCAATGGAGGACACAAAACAAAATGTATTTTCAACAGTACATGAAGAAGACATACAAACACACAACCTTACCATATCCCTGTAATTAACCTTTTATTTGTTGCGTGTTCTCACCCTTTTAGTAATTTGACCAATTACTTGAGCGGTTGGATGATCTCTTTGTATCCTCGCAGGAGGATATCTTCTGGATTCAGGAACTATTTCATCTTCAAAACATGACAGTACAGATGTTGGACTAACATTGGGGGTTTCTGGTGTTAAGTCAACATTTTTTCCAGTTTTCAGTTCAACATCTCCAACTTCTTTGTTCAATGTTGGGTCCAGTGTTGGAGCAACATCTGAAACAGTGACTTCTTCGGTACATGTAGAAACAGTTAAATCATCAAAAATGACATTAACTGATTCTTGAACAGTATGCAATCTTGGATTGTAGACCCTGAAAGCAGCACTATTAGGAGAATAACCAATAAATATACACTTTTCACTTTTGGTATCAAATTTTCTCAAATAATCTATATCTTTTAGCAAATAGCAGTTAATACCAAACTCATGAAAGTGTGCAACCGTTGGTTTAGAACCCTTCAAGATTTCATAAGGTGTCATAGTAGTACCAGGTCTAAGATAAACCCTATTACTAATATGACATGTAGTATCCAAAGCTTGAGCCCAGAGTTTCTTAGATAAGTTTCTGGAATTCAACATTACTCTAGCCATCTCTTGAAGTGTTCTATTCTTCCTCTCAGCAATCCCATTTTCTTGGGGGTGTCTTAGATGCAAAGAACTCATGGAAATGCCTTTAGTTTCACAAAAATTAGCAAAGCTTACATTTTCAAACTCTTTTCCATTGGCAGACCTAATTTTTCCTACAGAAGTGCCATACAGATTTTTAATACTAGCATGCAAAATCCTGAATAAGTTGAATGCTTCTGATTTTTCTTTCAAAAACTTAATCCATGTATATCTTGAAAAATCATCAACAATAACAAAAGCATACTTCTTACCATTCAGGCTACTAACCTAAATAGGATCCATGAATCCATGTGTAGCAATTCAAAGCACTTATTAGTTCTAGGGTTAGTACTCTGTACCTGGAGTGGTGTATGAACATCTTTTGTTTGTTTACCTTTCAGGCAGTCTTCACAAACAATTTTACCTGGACTAGTCAACTTAGGTAGACCCCTTACATCATCTAACTTCTGTAGTTTCTCCAGATTTCTATAGTGCACATGTCCTAACTTCTTGTTCCACATGACTGATTCATCTACCTTGGCATGGTAGCATTCAGCTTCATCTTGAGCAAGATAACAATTATCATTTGATCTTGTACCTGTCATGACACATACATTGTCACTATTAAACACTTCACATGAACTTTTATCAAAAGTAACTAGCATGTTATCATCACAAAGTTGACTTATGCTTAATAAATTTGTTTTCAATCCATCAACCATTAACCAACAACACATCCTTGAGTGGTGGAAATCCTTCAACATCCATTAGTCATTTTCCAATGATTTTCCCTTTGGTGCCTCCTCCATAGGTAATTGTTCCAACAGTCAAATGGATCACATCTTTCAGGTTGTCAATATTTCCAGTCATGTGCCTTGAACATCCACTATCAAAATACCACTTACCTTCAAGGTTAGAGCAAACTTCAGAAAATACAACATTGCAAACAATTTTAATCGTAGAAGTTTTTATCTTTTCAATCCAAGTTCTACTTTTATGTCCTTCAGCTTTGTTACCTAATGTTGGGATAACATTCAGATCAGAGGTTCTCCTAACATTGGTACTGCTATTAATTACTGTTTTCTTCTCAATCACAATTTTATATTTTTTACAATAAGGCTTAATGTGACCAGGTTGAAAACAATATTGACAGATAAAAGTAGGTTTTTTCACAGTGTTGGAAGGAATTTTACAACTCAAGCTATTACATTCCTTGATAAAACCAGCTTTCAAATAGGCAGAATTAGCATCTTCAGGGGAAGGTTTCTCAACATAGCCCAAACCACCTTTACCTTGATTTCCCATACTTAGCATTTCATCAAGCTTAGAAGTAGATGCGTTCCATTTGGCAATGGTTTGTTCAGCTTTATCAAATTTTACCTTTACCTCCTTCAGTTTAGCCTAAGTTTTGTCAAGGTCTTTCTCATACAGTTTCAACATCTCCTTCATGCATCCAATCTCTTCCTTCAAGCTTTTGTTGCTCTTGATGAGTTTGTGATTCTCAAGCAGCAGTTGTGGTAGATAGACTTTAGGTCTTCAATGATTTCCTCCTCGGACATTTCACCTTCAAAGAAATATTCTTCTTCTAGATCCACTGAGCCATGAAAATAATCAAAGTTAGATTCATCATTGTTAGACACAAGATTAGGTTCAATATTAGCATTATATTCATCCCAATCTGCAAAGAAAGTCTCCTGTTCTGATGTTGTCCTGAATGTTGGGGTAACATTGAGATCCGAGGCAGTTCTAGGAGTCTTCTGGTGTCCAGTCAATCTGAGTTTGTAGCGCAGTAGTGTGAATCTTTTCTGATTGTTCTTCAGCTTCTCCAGAAATAAAGTCATCTTCATTGAAATCATCTACACAAACCCAATGAGAATTTCCTCTTTTCCCAAGAGTGTTAGAACATTCATTAGCCATGGGACCATATCCTTTACATTCAAAACATTGAACATCTTTTAACTTATAAGCTTCTAAAGGAGTAGGTTTTGATGCCACGTACTTAACAAACTTAGGAGGTAATTTCTTATTACCAGGATAACTAGTACTAAGATTATGTTCTTTACATTTTCTTTTAAAGTTCGGCTTATTGAATTTTATAAAAATTTTGCCATAGTTTGAAGGAATTAATTCACATTTATCATCACTCTCATTGTCAAGACTTGATCCTCTTAAAGCAACAACCCTATATTTGCTAGGTTGTGAGGCAAGCTCCATCTCAAATTCTCTAAGAGTATTCATCAAGACTTGAAACTGTAGATTAGCAAGGTTCCTAGATTCACCCATTGCAATTTTCTTGAGAGAAAATTAGATGACAACGTTCTCATTGCTTTATAAACCATCTCTTGATTAGTCATAGCTAAACATTGATTTCCACATTGGTTAGCAATATCAAGAATTTTCTCAAAATAACTATCAACACTTCCATCCTCACCCATCTCAAGTTTTTCAAATTGCTGAAGCAGTTGTTAATGTTTAGAAATTTTAACAGTAGAATCTCCTTCACAATGTAATTCAAGTATATCCCAAGCATGTTTGGCTTTTGTACAATCCTATATTAACTTGAACATGTGATGATTAATCCAACTAAAAATAGCATTAAGAGCCTTTTCATTAGAGTTATAGAGACTTACCTCTGCTGCTGTCCAATATTCTTCTGGTTTTGGTACTAGATCACCTTCACCATCTCTTGGTAATGTTAGAAGAGAGTATCCCTTGATCACAGATTGCCAGGCTCGAATATCAATAGCTCTGATGTGAGCCGGATCCTGATCTTCCAATATGCATAATTGGAGCCATCCAAAACTTGAACCTAGTTGGTATTAGGATTGACACTGTCCATTGTGTTGTATCACCTCCAAACCACAAGTGTAGTTGGCGTTTGGCTCTGACGCCAATTGAAATTGTCGGATCATGGATTGACACAACAACTTTGAGAGTTAAGCTGGCGTTGCCTTAACTCTATTATGATATTCTTGATAAGAGTAATATGCAGCGGAATTAAAAACGCAAGAAGATATAATTTTAAGAAGTTTTCAATATTATTAAAAACGTCATGTCCTTAGGCAAAATAACCAATAAAGGTTTTAACAAAACATTCTTCACAACAATTCACTCACGCTCTTTGTTGATCGGACTCAACGAAGCAGACAAGCACGAACTACTTAACTTCTAAGAACTAGACTTAAAGTAGTTGATACAAAAACTTTGCAAAAGCAAGACGAAGACAATACAAATAATTAATCTCTTGGATTATTTAGCACTATTGTCTTGTGATCATCTTGATGAACTTCACTCCTATATATAGGTTTCTTGAAACTTGCACTACAAGGTGTGTTGTTCATGGTTTTGGTAACTCTTGTTGTTTCCTTGTTGAATTTGACTTCTTTTTAAACTCGGTCTCTTTCGTGAATAAGTGTTCCCTTTATTAGAGTTCTAATAAGGTAACACACCTTCTTCAATTCGGAGTAATCCTGGAAAGAATACAAGTTGCAGTAGAACTCCAATTTGTTTCATTTTCTGAAACCGTGTTGAGTTAACTATTCTTCTCAACTTGAATTATGAAAACTTCAAGTAAGGAATCTTCCCAAGCTCTTCCTTATGATTAAGATACATTCCTGGATATAAACATAAACAACTAAACCGTGGAACTTGATTAATAAGCAAATAAAGGCAAAATTCAAATTTAGCAGTTAAAGAACAGTTTTCACACAGGTTCTCTGGTTTCAATGTTATCTTCAATGTTGTCCCAACACTGCATAACATTCATTCCAGAATACCTTGCACTTTCAGTATGTATAACGTGATGTGTATACACATTTATTGATTTTGTATTATGATTTCCTTCACAAATTAAAGTATAAATATCATTAATCGGTTTAATTAGTAGATCATCTTACACATTACATTTTTATCCATATGTATCTAGCCATGATATATATATATATATATATATATAATCGTTGTCGTTCAAAATCGTAAGAATCTTCATAACGACTTGTCCCACATATATAATGCTTGGATTTGTAATGAGACATTGAAATTATGGTTGTTTTTAATATTATTACGGTACTTATCAACTAAACTAACAACGTGGTACCTCAAATCATTGAAAATACGTCATTTCGATGTATGAATATTATTTGTGACCGCACTTCGGTTACAAATGCATTCAATTGCAACCACCCCGCGGTCTCAAAAAACAACGGTACTCATAATAGGTATTGCAGAGCGATCGCTAATAGCAACGGCAGGGCATTCTGCAACCGCCACACAGTCCCAGAAACCAACGGCTACTAGTTTCTGCGACAGCGACGCAGTTGCTGATAATTATGGTCGTTGGTTTCTGGAACCGTCTGGTGGTTGTAGAAAGCCAATTTTTGCCTATATAAAGGCCTCTCCCTCCTCTTCAAACATTCATTCCAGTCTTCATTCTTTCTTAAGATATTCACGTTTTTTTCCCTTATTATCTCAAAATTTTTATTTTCAAAAATATAATTAGTTATTTAATTCTAACTTAAGTTTATTTGTTTGCTGATAGAGTGTAGTCATGGTAGAAGCAACATTAACTTGATTGTGCATTATATAAATTGATTATAGTATAAATTGTAATTATTTATTTTATATTTTACAACTTAGATCGATAAATAATGAATTACGAAGTGGACATAGCTTGGATGTATGATAGATACGATAGAGACGGTTATTTGCGAGATAGTTTTGTGATTGAGGTTCGGACTTTCATTGAATATGCTATGAAACAAGTCGAATACTTAGATCTACAATCACAAATTAGGTGTTCTTTCACGAAATGCAATAATTTACGATTTCAAAGTAAATACGCAGTACGTGATCATCTACATAAGTCGAGATTTACATCTGGAAATTTAGAATGGGTATTTAACGGGGAAACCTCAAAAAAGACTATACCATCGTATTTGCTCGATTCCTCCACCTCATCAAACACCAATATTCCCGACATGGCAGAACTCGTTGATATGTTATTTATAGACATGGTTGTAGATGCACGTGGAGGTCGCTATTTTGAGGATAATGCCACTAGCGAGGATCCCAATCCGGAAGAGAAGGCATTCTACAAACTGATGCACCTAGGAAAGGTAAAGTTACATCATATTACGAATATAAGTTTCCTTCAGTGGATAGTAGAGTGGTTAGAGGACAAGGCACAACACACGGCGAGTAATATTTATTCCAATAAGGCTTTTAACAAGGAGAAGCTAGGTTTCATGCCAGAGACTGTGAAGTTATTACCAAAGAACACGAAAGGGATGCGTACGATGTTAAACAGAGTTAGGGTACGTTAAGTACGATTGTTGTCCAAAATAATGTTTCTTGTATTACGGGGAGGATAAGTACAACGACAAGTGCCCCATATATGGTACAGATAGATACGTGCCTGGTTTGAAATCGAAGGTCGGGAAGAAGAAATTGTGTTATTTCCCTATTGGTCCTCGTCTTCAGAGGTTGTTTTATACCATAGGAACTGCAAAGTATATGACATGGTATTTGAATTGTGAAGAGGTTACTAATCAAATGATTCACCTAGTGGTAGGGGAGGCATGTCAACACTTCAACCGTACGCACCCAAATTTTGCCGCGGAGCCCCGTAATGTAAGACTTGGTTTGTGCACAGAAGGATTCACGCCGTATGAAGTATCTGGCAAGAATTACCCCTATTGGCCAGTGTTTATCACTCCGTATAACCTTCCTCCAAATCTTTGCATGAGGAAGAAGTTTATATTTATGAGCCTAATTTTTTTCGGACTTTGTAGTCCTACAAAGAACTTGGATGTTTTTTTGAGACCACTTATTGACGATCTTAAAGTTTTATGGAGCACTGGGGTCATGACGTATGACATCTCTAAAAGGTAAACTTTCAATTACAAGCAGCCCTCAAGTTGACGATTAGCGATTTTCCCAACGTACGAGATGTTGTTGAGTTGGAATATGCACGGAAAGTTATTGTGTCCTTATTGTATGGGTGACATGAAATCCTTTACGTTGATGAATGAGGGTAAACCGACCTTTTTTGATTTTCATCTACGGTTCTTGCCAAAAGAGTACAGTTGGAGAAAAGACACACATAATTTCAGAGAAGGGAAAAAGTCACTCGAAGCACCGATTCCTAGGAAGTCAGGTGACCAAATGCGGGAAATTGTGAATGGGCTTCGGTGCGTGGGATTTGGTACATAATTCAAACACCTACCGGACTTTGGTACGAAACATAATAGGGTGCGGAAGAGCATATTCTGGGAACTGCCCTACTGGTCCACAAACTTGGTTCATCACACTCTACATGTCATGCACTACGAGAAGAACTTTTCGATAACATCATCAACATGGTGTGGGATGACTTTAAGACGAAGAACAACATCAAGTCTTGAAATGATTTGACCCTCTCGACCAACCGTAGGGAGCTCTTTTTACAACCCACCACCCGAGGAGGGGAGTCGATAAAACGAAGGGCACTTTATTGTTTGACAAGGGAGTAAAATAAAAAAAAGGTGTTTGAATGGTTGGACCAGCTGAATTTTTTGAACGGATACGCCTCGACGTTGGGACGATGTGTACAGATGCAACAACAAATGTTGTTTGGTATGAAGAGTCACGATTGTCACGTGTTCATACATAGATTGATTCCGATTGCAAATCGTGACTTCCTACCACCTGCTATTTAGGCTGCGCTTGTGGAGATCCGTCTGTTCTTCAAGGCCATTTGCGCTTCAGAGGTTTCGGCCAAAGATATGAAAGGACTTGAGGAATCCACCGTTGTCACAATGTGGAAGCTTGAGAGGATATTCCCGCCTTTCTTTTTTGACTCTATGGAGCATTTGGCGATACGCTTACCATACAAGGCTAGAGTTTGTGGTCCGGTTCACTACAGGTGGATGTATCCATTTGAGAGGTAATTAAACGTTTAATTAGATTAACATACTTATAAACATCATTGATTTATTGAACATATCATTACAAATTTTTTTTCCAGGTGCATGTTTGATTTTAAGGGGGTGTGCTGAACAAAGCGAGGCCCAAAGAATGCATAGCCAATTCATACCTACTGTCGGAGCTGTCAAATTTGTGTTCCCAATATTTTGATAAAGGCTCTGGTTCTACTCATAAAAAACTAAACAGTAACGAGACTTTAGAGAGTTCAGAGTGGGATGCTAAGCTCTTGTTATTTTGTAAAAGGGGGTAACCGATTGGGCCATTGAACAACAATAAGCCATTGACGTTGGAAGAAAAAAAAGCAGATTGAACTGCACACACTTCTTAATTGTGAAGAGTTAGACAGATGGCTCGAGTGAGTGAACTTTCTTATTCATAACCTAATGTTACGAGTTGTATTATGTTAGTGTACTAACTTGTTTGATTTGTGACTCGCATGTTGTTCATTGAAGAGGAGTGAATTGGATTGAGTCCAATGGAGGTACAAACAAAGAGGAACAGAGAATATGCGGCGTGGTTCAAGCAGACGTGCTCTAGTGGAAAGTACATGTCGGACGACTGTGTACTACCATTAATTTATGGTCCCCTCCACACGGCCTTGACATACGAAGGCTACATTTTTAATGGATTTTGATTCCATATTGATACTAAATTGAGCCCTAACAAGAGTGATTGTAGTGGTGTCTACGTGAAGGGTGACATGGGAGACACCGATTTCACCAACTTCTACGGGAATTTGAAAGAGATCTTAGAAGTGGAATACTCGAGTGGAAGAGCTGGAAAACCACTATACATTGTCTTTTTCAGGTGTAGGTGGTATGATATCACGTCAAGTGGCAAGAATGAGCACTCTCAACCAATGTTTAAGCTGGTTGATATTAACCCACAATGAGCACTCTCAACCGACGAGCCACTCATTTATGCGAATCAAGCCCTACAATCTTACTATGCGCCTTATCCGAATCTGACGAATGGAAGGCCTGGGCGAAGGGGATGGTTGTCGGTATCTCATATTCTAGGCACATCATTGACATGTCATCCGTTAATGGTTCTAGTCAAACTGAAGCGGCCGGGATGGAGGAACCAATCCTTTAAGAGAATGACTCTTTGGGGCTCAATATATTTGTAGACTTGGGACCGTTTAATATGGATATTAAGTTAGACGTAGATGAGTTTGAGGTCGTAAAGCACGATCGATGCGAATGAGGAAGAGGGTGAAGAAGAAGAAGAAAATGAAGCATTGACGGGATGACGGGTTCAGATGAGGATAATTATGAATACTCAGATGAAGATTAGATTTGTATTATGATGTATTGATATTATTGTAGTTTTGGTTTTTTCTTTTTTTTTTGTACGTTAGTAGTGATGAGTTTGCACTTTTTTTTTTTCAATTACATTTCGGCTTTATTTCTGTGAAATAATGTCTAGCTTTTTTAAATGACAAGTACAACACACAGTTTAAGCTAAAATATACTAAAACTAACCCAACATGTAAATAACAATTAACAATAAAAATTTACCAACATTATAAAGAAAAGAAACTAGTTTGGTTCTACATTCAACTTACACTAAGACATAAACAAAATAAAAAAGGAAATTACATATTTAATAAAAGTCCAACAATAATAAACTCTCCAACATAAACTCGCTCTACCAATCACTATCTGGATACTCAACCCTCTCATGACCAAAACTCAGCCCCACAACAAAAGTATCATCCACGGTCTCCAAGGGATTTGCGTCCTTTGCCCCCTCATCATGAACAGCTAAATCATCTAGGCCATGATGTGCGATATCGGAGTCCATAAGGTGGCATCCTTATCATCATCATTGCTACCAACAACAAAATCTGGCGCTATGGAAGAACTGGGAGAAAATGGATCTCGTGCTGGACGTGGCAACCTTGGCATCCTGAACCTTGGTACGGACCTAATAGCTGAGCCCATGAACAGCTCCGAGGGAAGCTCGTGCATCGGCCGACCTGTACTCGTAGCCATATCCTGTCGAATGTCCTGCAAGAAGTCTAGAAGTATTTCCACTCTCGGATCCTGGGTCGTCCTCAACACAGGGTTCTCCCTTGCCAACTGCCTGACGTAGCCTGGCGTACAATCAGTCTCCCTCTTGTAGGGCATATCTAAGTCCGTCGGATCAGCATCAGTTGGTATCCCTTTCGCCTTCCCTTTCTTCCCTTTCCCTATAGCCTTCTTCCAACACTGGACATCTCACTCGGGCAGCTCATCTGGGTCCGGATATCTCTTCCTAAGTTCCCTTAGGTGCTTCTTCTGTTGATATAAGAAAGGAAAATTAGAATCAACAATTAGAATATAAAAAGGTTTAGATTCACAAAAACTAACGAGTGCAAAATTGAAAACACTTACGTAAGTAAGTCTGGAACCGTCATCCACCCACTCCCGTCTCAATGGGACACTTGTACGTCTGCCAGTCTTGACCACCTTCTTCGTATGTCCAACCTTGTACACCTCATCATGTCTAATAGAGGTCGTGCGGTTGGGCTGATTCCTAGCCTACAAATTTAAGGAATAAGTACGTTGAAATTAAGAATCCTAAATTACGACTATATTAGATTGTTGATTCAAATAAAGCATACCATCATGCGTTTGATCGACTTGTAATCGACGAAACCACCAAAAAAGTTGGGCAGTGCCCGATGTAAATCCGTTAGATCACGTCCTCCTCGCCTAGCGATCCGTGTCCTCTCGAAAAACTGCCAAAGAGCCTCAGTCCCCCAGTGTTTGGCCGCCTTCGCCTCCAACGCAGAGTACATCCATGTCTTTTTTTCCCACTAAACTCAAGTTTTTTTAGATTCTTAAAGTATTGGGCCTTCGTGTTGCTCATTAAACGCTTGTAGCACCCCTTCGCCTTCTTAATGAAGGCCATCTGCACCGCGTCCAACTGCAAGTAATGGACCCCATAGATGTTCTACAATATAATTAAAATTTTAAGATGATTCGTATTTTTGTCTTTTATTTATTAATGCACTAATTTATATAATATTATTATGTAATAATTTCTCACCGTAAATCTAGTCCACATCCCTTATCGTACAAGCTCCGGCATCTGCAAGTAGGAGGGCCAAAACTCCGTCGTAAGTTGTCTGATGGGGGAAGTGATCGTCTTCGCTACGTCGGGACTAGGGGGACGATAATGGTCCGCCTATCCTCGGGTGGTGGTGGTGCTGTAAACTTAATAGAGAGTCCCCTGCCAGGTCGACATTGCGTGTCTGTGGCTCGAGCTCCTGTCGACCTCTGGCTCGGTCCAGCTCCAGTGGGTGGTGTCCTCTGAGCTCCGCTAGACTCGTAGTGGCGGTCCAGCTCCAGTGAGTGGCGGTCAATGCGCTTCGGTCGACTTTGATGATCGTAGTTGATGGGCTCCTGTGGACTTTGATGATAGTGGTCTAACCCCAGATCTAGATGAACCCGGGTGCGGCTCAGCTGCAGTAGGGGACTCGTCATCATCATATGAAGCCGACGCGATAGCGAAAAAGACAAAGGTGTAGATATCTTGCCCAACCCACGAGATCGTGGCGGGAGGGATGGCTCGGCTGGAACGCTAGTCGATGGCCCACGACCCGAGTTGACAATACGTACGATCGGTATACAACTACCTCGACCACCACTCTCGAAGATACCACGACCTTGAACCCCACCCTCACTAACAGCACTAAGATCTGCAGATCCTCTACCTCGACCACGACGTCTTCCAGTAGGAGGGCCACTACGAGATGTACGTAGCCGAAGGGCAGATGAGCGTTTCACATAATGTACTACGAAACTAAGGAGAGATTTCTACGTTAGATCATTGATATGTTGTAGAGATTTCCTAAAATTCAATCATTACTAAGTGATAAAAATTTTCTAAAGGCATCAGAGTTGAGATCCCTAAGAATAACATTATGCCTATGTTATAAAAAATTCCTAAAGCCCTCGTCTTATCCACATATTCTTAAACATCATTATATTTGTTCTATGTAAACTAATTAAACCATTAATTTATCATTTAAACTAACACCTATAAACTTTAAATAACAATAAAACTTTTAATATCACACATAACAATTATACATTTAATCTAACACATATAAACTAATCAAGCTTCACTTTAATCTTACAATTAAACATTTAAACTAACATTTCAAAACTAATCATCACCACTTTAATTAACATCGAACAAACACTTTAATAACTAAACTAACAATTTTTCAGTTTATACTATTCAAACTTCACTTTAATCTAACAATTACACATTTAAATTAACATTTCGAAACTAATCATCATCACTTTAATTAAACTAAAGTAACACTTTAATTAACATATAACTAATATTTTAACAACCAAAGTAACAATTTTTCACTTTAAACTAATGAATCTTCAATTTAATCTAACCATTAAACAATTAAACTAACAAATAAACATAAGATTAACTAAACTAATAAAAATTAAACATATATTATAACATAAATCGAGAAAAAAATCGAAAAACTAACAATGTTCCGGCGAAACTACAGTGGTGGAAGAGTGAGGCAGCGGATGGTAGCGCGACGGAGTGACGACGGCGCGGCTTTGGAAAAGGAACCGAGGGTGGTGCTACGTCGGAGCGGTTGCGGAAATGGGACCGGAGTGAGTGGCCACACCTGCACTTCTGTTCGGAGTGGATGTTGATGGCTGAGGATTATTCTGCTAAATAAATAAACTTCACTCATATACATTGATGGTTAACATATTACAGTTTACATTAAAGTAAATGGAACCTATTAATTATTTTTACATATGTGTACTAGGTAGCTTGGCAAATTGTTCTTAAACAAAACTATACGTTAAATTAGCATTTGAATTACTAAACATACTTTCCACAGAAAATAATATTCACCTTGAAGCTAATCTAAAAACACATTTATGGAGTACATAGTTCATTTAAGGAAGCATGATTGTCTCCACTAGATCAAAGACTACACAATTATAACTCCTCTTTTTGCACGAGGCTAGTTTGTCAACGTATTCAAATAGTTGTGATTGTCCATTAGAAGGATCATATCTCTCGACTTGAAGAAGGAGAAACCAATTAAATCCCAGTAAAAGTGTCATTCTCCAAAAGAAATGGGATAAATAGATCATGTAAATTCATATAAATTAAATGTGTACGTAAGTAGATCTATCAAAAGCATAATTTATAAATTGACACATTATATGACTCTTGTATATCAAGGACTACCATATACTTTTTCGATGAGAAATTTATATGTCTAAAAAAATTGATCACAACAAAGGACGCCGTTGATTCATCTGTTAGATACAGGACAAATCCCTCTTTTTCCTCATATATTCAGAGTTGTAGCTAGTAACACTCCATATGAAGTGAAGTAGAAAATGAATGTGATGTGATGATAGAGACAGTAAAACAACAATTCAAGTTAAAATGGTGACTTGTTTTCATGAATATAAGTATATATCGATGAATTCATCACCAGAAAACCAAATTTTTGCGGGAGCAATAAACAATTCATCTATCTAGTAGAGATATATATGAACTCAATTAAGAGAATGTTAATACCTCTAATGTGAATCGGCCTTTAAGATAGATGGCAGGAGAGAATAGAGATGGAAGGGATACAAGTTTTTGTGATAAATGTGACTTCCTAAGATTATTATAAAAGGAAGAATTAATTAGAGACCAGAAACAGTTCGGACTATGGTGGGTGTATAGCCTATTTAAGGTTGTAAATTGGACAAAATCCAAGCAAAATATGGTATACATACCTACATGTCAATCCTTTATTTTAATGCATTCAATATTTTTCAAAAGTATTGTTGGTTGACACTCTGTTCTATAATAGTTACCTTTTTTTTCCTTGGTGGTGTATAGTTCTTTTATATTTTTACTAGTAAGAGGGACGTATCGCAGGTGAAGTGCGGTGTTAGTGACTCCTCGCTACAACATTTGGAGTTTGGACCTTCTACGATGCCTGTCAATTAGACAATGTACTTTTGCCAATATTAAAGTGATCGTTATTTTATATAAAATCTGAAAATATATGAGTTTCTTAGTTGAAATAATTAGAACTATCTGCATATGGTTCTAAATGGAACAGAATCCAAGCATAATTATGATAACCTACCTACAGAGTCATTTAGGCCTTCAGAACTTAATGCATTCAATAATTTCCAGAATTAATATTGTTGGCCGTTTTGGCATTATGTACAATAGTTATGTTGTATCTTTCTCCTTGCTAGTATATCTCTTTCTAGATTTTACCAGTAAGCGGGACATATCCCAGGGGAAGCGCGATGGCTTCCCGATACAACTTTTAATTTGGACTTTTTTTTCTCGATTCTATGAAAATACATATACGACAAAAATCGTCATTGTCTTGACTTTTTACCAATGCTTTTAAACCGCGGAGCATATGTTTTTGTAGATTACTTCAATTGATTTCTTCTTCTCTTGATTGCATGCATAAGTGCATCTATGTTTGAGCTTAAAAGATATGCTATATCGCCCGTTAATTGATCAATCTCATGCAATTTTTTTACGTAAAAGATGGAGGCCTGACTCATGCATGTGCCCGAAATCCCAATGGTTGCATTGGTTAAGGTCCTACTTTGGTAATAGGTTGCATTGGTTAAGGCCCTAATTGGACCGAAGTGTGAGATCCATATGAAGGGTCGCCTGTTGGGCTATAAAAACCCCCAAATCTTTAGCAAATCTATCATCTAAAATATTTCACTCTCTCTATTTATCTATTCCATCCCTTGTTTTAAAGAAGCCGAGAAAAACAATGAAGACTCCTAATGAAAAAGATGTGTCCTTGCTGTATCATGACGACGACTTTAATCAGCACTTTGAGACTAAAATGTTGACAAAGTTGGTGGCGTATGGTAGGAGCCACCGATTGAGTCATGTGCCTTCGCTTGAATAGGGATTATAAGGATTATCAAGGCAGAGTTGGATGTGATGAGTTGGGAGGGAGGTGAGTGGGATATGAGAGTTATCTACATAGTGTAATAGGAATGTGTTCATAAGTTCACTTTGGGGTAGAGAAAGTCATTTTCGGTTTGCTTATAAACATTTTACATGTAAGATTTATCTTTCCTTTGCTTGTAAACTATGCGAAGCATAACCATTACTACTTCTACCCAATGACAGACACTTATAGATATAATGAAAATATTCATTCACATGCAATATATTTTGAGCTTGATATGGGCATTTCCCGCATATTGGGCCAGGCCCAAACCAGGCCCATATTGGATCATATCAGGGGCCACTTTCGATGTCATATCGGTAATAATCACCGATATGTTACTGTGGTCTCCGGATCCCAAGGTCTATAAATACCCGGTAACTAGATCCCAAAGTAAGCAATTATTATCCGTCAGCTACCACGCATCACATCGAAATACATCCCCGATCTCACTCTCGATATCGCATTCGATATCGGGACTACCTTGTGTTCCTCTGATACGTCATATCACCACATTATCGATCTTACATCGAGGGAAGTCCTCGATATCATATCGAAGACGATCACCGACATACAATCGATCTAGTCACCGATATACCATTGCCATCCAAGCATCGAGGCATTAGTTCGGGGTGTTCCGGACCAAGTCTACGCGAGATACATAGTGTAGGCCTGATTTGAGATAGACTCGTTGTATTATTAGATTATACGCTTGTAACCGACACACATACATATATAATACGATCTATTGCCAAATCAGAGCTGAAAGTGTGTATACCTGATGAGTAACCTCCATTCGATCCAACCTCTTCGTGCACTGCCTATGTTATCCTATGGAAATCATTTCTTCTATCGACATCCTAGCCAATAATATAACAGTTTGTTAAATTTAAAATTTAAGTTAAAAAATTTAAATCTGGTATGGATCGAAAAAGGTTGGTCTTACCTAATTAAAACTTGTTGGTGCAATTGGTTGTGATGTAGTCACTCCAAGCTCTAAGTTTGTGTTCACCACCCCGAGATAATGTGGATATGGCAGACCAGGTTCTTGGTTTGTGTTCACCTCCTCAAGATAATGTGAATTGTTAATGTTCAACTAACGTGCCATCTATATAACATTAAGGGGTAATTCCATTAAACCCCTCAAACTATGACACTTTTATCCAGACTAGGTCAGAACTTTCATTTTCGTACCAGTGCCCCCTAAACCTTAACACTCTGTGCGATTTGGTTTTGTGCGTGTTCCGACCAAAAAATTTGTTTAATTTCCGATCAATTTTAAGCTAAATGGGGTTTAAAATACGTGGATCACGTGACAAATTGCCTACCGGCAAAAATCATCCTGATTATGGTCAGTTCTTACCGAGCAAGTCGCACACAGACATGCACAAAAGCAAATCGCACTTAGTGTTAAATTTTAGGGGGCACTGGTGCAAAAATGAAAGTTCTGACCTCGTCTGAATAAAGGTGCCATAGTTTGAGGGGTTTGATGGAATTATCCCTAACATTAATGTAAGTAACTAATTAGAGTTGCAACATAACAATAATTAGTACGTCACCACAAATAAAACTGCACGAGTGGTGCCAGAACATTGAATCTAGGAAATTTATTAAGACAGTCATACAATGTAATACTTTAAAGTCCTAAATATTATAACTTTTTATTGTAATAAAACAGAAATATGATTAAAAATTGGTTAAATTGATCAAAGTACACACTTACAAATGTGTGCATGAGTAGATCTATCAAAAGTGTAATTTATGAATGGACACAACATACAATTCTTATATATCACGGACTGCCATATATATACTTTTTCGATGCAAAATTTACATATCTAAAAAAATATCATAAACAAGTATGGAAAAATTATAAACTAGCCCCATCCTTTGACGTTTCCGCCGAAACTATACTCATCCGTTAAATTTTTGCAAAACTATACCTGACTTTGCATTTCGATAAAAACTATATCCTAGCTATTTTTCCAGCAATTTTTAAATTTTACAGGGGCAAATCCATCACTACACTGTAGCCAATGGATCTCTAACGGCTACTAACAACTTTTAAATCCCCAAAATTATCCCCAAATTCGGAAACCTAACTCCCTAATTTTGAACCCTAAATTCTTAAAATTCGATCGATTACAAATAGAAAATTCTCGATTATGGCGTTGTGGGTTGAAGGCGTCGACTAAAACATCATGGACTAATCTCAATCCAGGGCGTAGATTCTCACAATGCCCCAAAGTTTGGGTATGTCGCATTTTTTAAAATTCTGGTTGTTTTTCAATTTTTTATTGATTTTGTCGCGTTTATTTATTTGATTGACAGAGGATTGAGTGTTGCAACTATTGAGTTTGGATTGATCCACCAATGTATGAGCAATCGAGCCAAATTATCCCCGGTGTGCCTCGAAGGATGAATGGGCTCGAAGGTGAACTTGTTAGGGCCAAGAAAAGGGAAATGATGTTTGGGGTTATATTGTTTGTTGTTTGTATGTATGTTATTTGGTCTCTGTTTTAGTCGAGGGTTGCAACAACAAGTGGATAGGTTTAATTTGATTTGATCACACGTTGAAGACACTATTTAGTAACGGGTTTAATCCCTTTTTTGGCATGGTTTTAGTCATTGAATTGTCATGTGTAGCGATGTGTTTGTTGTAATTTCATTGTTGCCTTTTTATGTCTTGAAAAGATTGACGAATGCATGTAATGTATGGTTTCGAAACGTTGTGTTTATTACCATTTGAATGGATTGTGCCTTTTGGTTTTATGGTGAAAGTGTAGGGCTTTCTGGAATCAATGTTAGACGATGCAATGTTAGACGATGTTGGGTTAACATTGTGGATAACATTGAAAGCCGAGAGTCTGTGTGAAAACTGTTATTTAGTTGCCAAATTTAAGTTTTGCCTTTATTCACATATTAATCAAGTTCCACGATTTTAGTTGTTTATGTTTATGTCCAAGAAGGAATCTTAAGAATAAGGAAGAGCTATGGAAGTCTCCTTACTTGAAGTTTCCATAATTCGAGCTAAGTTGAATTAGTCAACACAACACGGTTTCAAAATAAGGAAACAAGCGAGCTGTTCTCTGCGACGCGATTCTTTCTAGGATTCTGCGAATTGAAGAAGATGTGTTACCTTGTTAACTCGGTAACAATGGAAACACATTCTCAGGAAAGATTTGAAGTTCACAAAGAAGGCAAACTTCAACAAGGAAACAACAAGAGTTACCAAATCTGTGAACCACACATCTTGGCGTTCAAGACTCAAGAAATCTATAAAAGATGTGAAGTTCATCAAGATGAAGACAAGACAATCGTGCTAAACAATCCAAGAGATTAATCATTCTTTGTATTGTCTTCGTCTTGTTTTGAGAAGTTTTTGTATCAACTACTTAAGTCTAGTTCATAGAAGTTAAGTAGTTCTTACTTGTCTGCTTCGTTGAGTTCGATCAACAAAGAGCGTGAGTGAATTGTTGTGAGGAACGTTTTTGATAAAACTTTTATGGTTATTTGGCCTAAGGCTCAGAAGTTTTTAATAAAATTGAAAGCTTCTTAAAAATTATCTTCTTGTGTTTTTATTTCGCTGCATATTATTATTATCAAGAAGATCAAAATAGAGTTAAGGCAATTCTAGCTTAATTCTCAAAAGTGTTGTGTCAATCCACGGTCCAATATTTTCATATGGTAATTGGTTGCATTGGTTAAGGCCCTAATTGGACCGAAGTGTGAGGTCCATATGAAGGGTCGCCTGTTGGGCTATAAAAACTCCCAAATCCTTAGCAAATCTAGCATCTAAAATATTTCACTCTCTCTATTTATCTATTCCATTCCTTGTTTTAAAGAAGCCAAGAAAAACAAAGGAGACTCCTAATTAAAAAGATGTGTCCTTGTTGTATCATGACGACAATTTTAATACACTTTAAGACTCAATTATTGAAAAAGTTGGTGGCGTATGGTAGGAGGCACCGATTGAGTTATGTGCCTTCACTTGAACGGGAATTAAGGATTATCAAGCCAGAGTTGGATGTGATGCGTTGGGAGGAAGGTGAGTGGGGTATGAGAGTTATCTACATAAAGCTCTACAAACTGAGGAAGAAATTTTATCGATTCATGGCGTTGCTTGCTGGAGTTCGTGCGCATGCGCCAGTTTTTAGGGTTACCATATCAGCTCCGTATCATGCCACACCCCGTCAAGTATTGACATGTAAACTTGTTCATTTGTTGCCTTAATTTTGTTACGCTAACTTTGATAAACTTATTTGTTTTGTAGGAGATTGAAGATGAGAAGTATTTTTCTTGTACGGGTGTAAGAACGTTGCCTTGCTCCATGACTTGTTTGTGACGAAGTGGATGGGATGGTTGCTACCAGTTGAGTGCACTTGTTGCAATGGGGCCGACTGATTGTTGAGTTTAGGTTTTTATTGTGTTAGGTTATTATGTATGTTTCTTTGTTTCCCAATTTTTGTGAGTTTTTGTTGTGAGCTTTGAGTCCCAGTGGTTGTTATGTTTTTATGAATAAATTGTTATCAATGTTTTTAATTTCTAAGTTAGTTTTTTTAGTGTCTTTTTGTTTGTGTTGTAATGATTTTGGTTTGTTGTTTATTACTACCATTTTGTTGTAATGAGATTGGACTAATTAACTTTACTTGGACTTTAAAAAAATAAAAATAAAACGAATAAATGAGATGCCATTAATTAGTGTAAGGAGATGTTAGTTGAGTATATGAAAAGCCACTAATGGGTAAGAGGCACTAATTATTACAAACTCTTATAAATAAGAAATCTCCATAAGCTGTCCCCATTACCAAAGAAAAAATATTTTAGAGAAAATGAATGCACATAATGAGATGGTGGCAGCTGATGAGTGGAATGCTTGGGGCTTTGACACTTTCTTCAACCGCTTTAGGGGTCCCTCTTTGATTTCAGTAATAGAGACGTGGGAGAGAATGCTCTTGGTCACGAAGATTGATGGTAGCACTTGGGAGTTTGCGATAGGCGTGCAACGAGTGAATCAGGTTGATGGCAATCACAGGTGGTGGCATCGTATTGATCTCACTCCATGGAAAAGCATGCGTCAACGAGTCTTTACCCTCGAGGTGTTGCAGCAATTGGTTTCGTCGTGGTTTGGTTTAGGGATAGGCAACCGTGTGTATCCGGCGTATCTTTACAATTCCAACATGAAGGTTGTTTCTTGGAATTGTCATGGAGCAGGAGATAATGAATTCTTTCGAAGAGACTTTCAGGAGTATGTTAGGATTCATCAACCAAGCGTTGTATTCGTGCTTGAAACTCGTGTAACCGAAGATGAAGCTTGGAACATTGTTCCTTTTTTGGGTTTTAATTGTTATGAGATTGCACCCACGAGTGATATGTTTGGAGGGATTTGGATGTTATGGAATGATTTCATCGTGGACGTTGAAGTTAATCATACGGAATTTGAGGGCATTTATGCTACTATTAGACCTGCGCATCCGTGTAGAAGCCGGCCCGCAAAAGTTTATTCAAGGCCGAAGAAAACTGCAAAGATCCAAGTTTATGATAGAACTATAGAGGGTGATATGATATTAGAATATGCATGATTGTATCTAGTTTCTAAAGTCCTGAAGTAACTGTCTTGTAGTCACTTATTTATCAAATGACCCTGTTTTGCCCTGTTTTGTTAAACTTATCAAATGAGGCACCAAAAACTAGTCAAGTAGCAGTTAACAATTAATCATTAAAAGACGACAGAGCCCTCTTTTTCCTCATATATTCAGAGTTATTGTAATTAACACTCATTTTGAAGTTACGTAAGAAATGAATATCATGCGTGGATAGAGGCAGTAAAACAACAATTGAAGTTAAAGCCGTGCAGGGCTAGTTTTCATGAATATAAGGATCGGCCTTTAAGATAGATGGCTGGGAGAGAATAGAGATATAAGGATACAAGGTTTATTGAGGTTTATATGATAAGAGTGACTTCGTAAGATAATTAAAGAAGGAATAATTAATTAGGGACCATAAACTGTTAGGGCTATGGTGGGTGTATAGCCTGTCTATGGTTGTAAATTGAACAAAATCTAAGCAAATTAATTTATACTCACCTACATGTCAATCCTTTATTTCAACGCATTCAATAACTTCCAAAAGTATTATATTGTTGGTTTTGACACTCTGCTCGATCTATAGTTGTTTCTTTTTCTTCCTCGGTAGTGTATAGTTCTTTTATAGTTTTACTCATAAGCGGGGCATATCGCAAGGTGAAGTGCGGTGTTAGTGACTCCTCGCTACAACATTCGGACTTTATACTATGCCTATTTAAACTTTGTACTTTTGCTAATAACTAAAGTGGTCTTATTTTGTTATCTGAAAATATATGCGTTTCTCAGTTGAAATAATTAGAACTATCTGTATATATGGTTCTAAATGAAACAAAATCCAAGCAAAATTATGATTAACTACCTACAGAATCCTTTAGGCCTTCAGAACTTAATGCATTCAACAATTTCCAAAAGTAATATAGTTGGCCGTTTTGGCATTATATACACTAGTCATGTTGTATCAATAGTGTAATATTTTTTTTTTAGATTTTACCAATTATCGGAATATATCGCAGGTGAAGCGTGATGGCTTCCCGCAACAAACTTTAAACAAACATATATGATAAAAATCAACATTGTCTTAAAATTTTTATAAATGCTTTTAAACCATGGAACATATATTTTTCAAACTTCATCGATTTGGTAATATCCTGTTATATATATATATATATATTTCATCCCATAAAAAGAATAATTGGTTTCTTCTACTCTTGATTTCGAAGTCTAGTTCTATAGGTGTTTCTTTACATATATAAACACCTAGGTTGCACGCATAAGTGCATCTATTTTCAAGCTTTAAAATTATGTTATATAATTACTCGTTTGTTGATCAATCTCATGCAAATAAAAAAAAAAGTAAACACAAATCTAATCGCAATTTATAATGTTTACGTCCATCTCTAACGAGTAACTGCAAAATCTACCCTTAAGTTATATATGGTTAATCGAGCATAAACCATTAACGTACAAAACCCCTCATTTGAGGTTAAACCACTACAAAAACACATCACAATTGGAGCCAAAATTTTGCAAGGGAAGTTCAATTTTAGATTCAAAACCAATTGGAGCTGAAATACAGGGCGCAATAGCCCAAAAAGAAGTCCCCAAGCAAACAATCGCACGCAAAACTGAATTAAGCCTGTGTCCGGTTTTTTTGCTGCCAGCGTGGCAGCGAAAAAATTATACGCAAGCTTCAGTTTTGCGTCTGATATTTTCAACGCAAAAAGGGCTATATATATCGCAATTTTTCAATGCAGCCTTCACCTTGCATCGAAAACATGCGATGCAGCCCATAAAGGTCATTCTTCCCTTCCACTCGCTATTCACACACAAATAAATACACTATATTGACCCTGTTAACCGCTGACCGCCCATTTTTTGCGAAAAAAACACCCATAATCAACTCTATTCATCTTAAGGAACGTTTTGATGTAATCTTATTTCTAGTTTCGTCCGCTAATTTTGTTTGCATTGTTAGTTTTCAAAGTTACTTGTTTCGATTAATTTGAATTTCATTGTTATTATAGTAGTTGTTATTGTTGATTTTCGATTACTTGATATGATTGTTTTTGTGTTAGGTTCGAATTTAGAATTAGTTTGGAGAATTTTTAGAAATATTGTGTTTTTAGGGGTGTATTTGTAGTTTAGCATAAGATTTGACGTAGAAAATGTAGTTCGTTTAGTTGATCTTCAAAATTGGTTTCAATTGTAAAGATTAAAGTTTATCTGGAGTAGAAATCTAATTTAGTTAGTGCTTTTGGAAGAATAGGGTGTTTAGAACCTTTTGGCTTCTTTGCAATTATTTTGTGAGTTGTTATTATACTAAGTTGCTAATTTGCAATTACTGTGATTATATTTCTTTCATTGTTGATTTTCGATTACTTACATATGATTATATTGTTGTGTTAGATTTGATTTTAAAATGACTTTTGGGTAAATTTAAAAATATTATGCTTTCAGGTGTTAATTTATAGTTTAAAATAAGATGTGGGGTAGGAAATTTAATTTAGTTAGAGATTTAATTTAGTTAGTGTAAATCTGGAATGGATGAATTTCAGCAGCTCTTAAGCAGAAGTTCAAGGGCAATGGAGATCTTTCAAGGAATGGTTGTCGCTCGAACGCGAGGATTGTTGGAACACATTTAATTAACTTGGAATTTTTCAGAATTCTTGTTTTAATCATTTCATTTAATTTTACTATGAAGAACAATATATGTGGGACACCGACGATACTGAGCGCGTTAGATGTCAGTGGGAAAAGGCGGGCAATAAACGTTTTAGCCGGGCTTTGAATAATCTCAAGGCAATTTTTGAGAAGATATCTACAAGGCCTGACTTAAAACATCTACACAAGATATGGATTTAAGACAATTGGCACGGTCATTACCTAGATTATTGGCATGGTCCTAAACACCAAAAGATAGTAAAGTCAGCGGAGACGAATAGGGAGAAGGGAAAGAAGGTTACTTCGTATGGTGATAGAAATTCTGGCGAGGAGCTTTGGGGGAAAGAGGCAACGTTTAAATTTAGGGGAAATCACATCAAACTCCCCAACGTTTGGAGCCATTTACAATCAACCCCCTTAAGTTTGTTTTGAAACGGTCAACCCCCTATCGTTAGGAGAAATAAGCACGTTGTCCCAAGTCAACATTTTGTACTTTTGATCAAGGGTATTTTTGTTAAATCATTTTATCTCACCTTTTGATAGGTTAAAATGTGCCCCCCTAATGTATTGCATTGTGTGCAGATTGCCACCAACCTATTGTTATAAAAATTTCAATATATTTTTTGGAAAATTTAAGACAAAATTAAAGATTTATTAAATTTGACCCACCTTTTTAGTTTCTTAATTTTGTAAGACCATGGAACTTAGACTTCTTTTCAAATATTTTTTAGGGATAATTACATTAAACCCCCCATCGTATGGTCCATTTCTCAGTCAACACCCTTAACTTTGTTTTGAATCAGTCAACCCCCCATCGTTTGCCAAAATCATCACTTTGCCCCAAGTCAACTTTTCAGCACTTTTTTCAGGGGTATTTTCGTCAAATTTTAAAAATTTTAATATTTGTTTTAAAAAAATGTAAAATCTAAAAATTTGTAAAAAAATTAAAAATGTAAAATTTTAAAAAAATGTAAAATTTGTTTTCAACCAAATTTATTTAGAACAAATTCTTTTTTGCGACGATTTTTTTTTTCGACAACATTTTTTTTTCGCCAAATATTTTTTTTCAAAAAAATTATTTTTCGACAAATTTTTTTTCGAAAAAAGAATTATGTCGAAAAAACATTTTCTGAAAAAAAATATTTGCCGAAAAAAAAAATTCGGAAATAAATTTGGTTGAGAAAAAAATTTACATTTTTTTAAAATTTTACATTTTTTATTTTTTACAAATTTTTAGATTTTACATTTTTTTAAAACAAATATTAAAATTTTTAACATTTGACGAAAATACCCCTGAAAAAAGTGCTGAAAAGTTGACTTGGGGCAAAGTGATGATTTTGGCAAACGATGGGGGGTTGACTGATTCAAAACAAAGTTAAGGGTGTTGACTGAGAAATGGACCATACGATGGGGGGTTTAATGTAATTATCCCTATTTTTTATTTCAAAGAAGCCTAAATTCTTTTTCGACATTTTTTAAACTTTAAGCACTTATTTTTGAATAATATTATTTTGTAGGAGTATTTTACAACTAGCCATTCTGAATAAAAAAGTTCTAAATATTTTTTTAAAAAAATTGTTTAAAGATTCAAAAAGAAAAAGAATTTTGTCTAAAGATTAAAAAAAAAGAATTCTGTCACACCATACTCGATACGTGTATTCGTCTCTTTTATTATTCTTTATGAATAATACGTCACATGGCGTATTCGATACATATCCGAAGTGTATCGTATCCGATACCTATCTGATACTGACAAGCCATTTTTTCTAGTATTCGTGCATCATCAGCCGCGATTCTTATTTCTCTAGTCGCATTAGTGACGCAGATACTACTTGACTTAATTAGATTGCTAAACAGGCCGAATCGATCTTTCGGGAGTTGGTTTCAGTATACAACACAGAGTTGTCTCTATGCAAGCTAGATGTCTGTAGCTTGGTGCAAATAAGTGTTTTCTTTTCGATCTGCATCAAATGAGATCCAATTTGGTTGAGTTACAAATAAGTACCATAAGTGGTTTTTATAAATTTTGGAATGGCATTTTAGTTAATGTAGGTTTAAACTGTTAAGTTTTAGGAAAGATGCGAGTCTTTGGGATGCTTTAAGCATATTTGATATATAAAATTTGACTAATAGCACACGAAGATAAATGCTTACAAAACATACATAAGAGTAATTTTATTGATTGGAAAAAATTTATGTATAGTTTTTGCAGTTTATGCATTTAAAATGTTCTAGCTCAGTCATATATCTAGTTAGGATACTGTTCTTAATAGAACTTCTGATAAATGTTGTTAAGATTTGACAAATATTTGATGTAAATTTGTAAGAATCCGATCTATCACATTCTCTCCAAACTAAAGGAATGGTGGAAGATCTTTCAACACATTTCCTTCATTTAACATGTTATCTGCACATTTTCAAGTTAACTATTCACCGCACATCGCTTTTCTTAATACCCGGACGAAGAGAATATTTTGGATTGCAGATGGATCTGGGTGTGCAATATATCGGGAGAATATGATTTGCATGACCCAAAGTTGGAGGATTAAAGGTAGAATTGGGATCAATGACATATACGTTCGATATCCATTAGAATTTGAAAGAATAAATTTACAAGATTAAAAGTAGATTATAAAAAACGACTACAAAGGCATGCAGCACCAAAACGACGTTTTTGCCTTTAAAATATGACTTATGTGTGCAACATTGAATCCTCAAAAAATTATCCCATTCCCGGTAGAGGCAGTAAAAGAACAATTGAAGTTAAAGCCGTGCATGGCTTGTTTTCATGAATATAAGGATCGATTGATTCATTTCCAGAAAACAAAATTTAGCAAGAGTGCATTAATTAATAAATTCATTCCTCCTGAATAAGTAACATATCACTAGTAATGTTATTAGACTCCAGAATAGAATGTTATTAGACTCCAGAATGGGGGGCATAGGCATAGGGGTAAGAGGCATGGAAGGGCAGTGAGTAAAACACGCCGCCTGGTGATGCGAGATCACCGACATCTGGTTGTAACAGTGGTACTACCAGAATTATCACTTCCGGTGGTAGTTCAACGGCAGCGGTGAAGGGTTGTTGTACTATGAAAAAATGTGGTTGTGGCTGAATTGCAATTTGGAGAGTAGTGGTCGAGTGAGGTTTCCACTCTTGAGCGTCAGGATTTAGCATTTTTGAATTTTTAGACATTATTACTCTCTTTTTCTCTGTCTCTCTCTTTAAACTTTTTCGAAACCCAGTTCTTAGCGTGTTAGGGAAACCTAGAGTGTGGTGGTTTATATGTGGCATACATGACTTTTTATTTTATTTTATGCCCTCCAACTGACAAATGTATATAATATATATATATATACATATATATATATATATATATATATATATATATTTTTGTGTGTGTGAAAGATACGATAGGAAAGTTTTAGGGAAAAAGAGTACTAGAAGCATGATCGGTCACAATACAAACTAGCTAGCTATAGTAAATTAAATTGAATGTGACTTTTCCAAGCGAGAACAAATTAAACATATCGTATCTCAAGAGCGACTAGAGAAATCCATTGTTGTCACTTTGTAAAATATTTTGTATGTTAGTATACTAAAATATTTTGTATATTGTCACAAGACGAACGACTGCTTGGCACTTCGTAAAATATGTTGTATAGTTGGACAAACCAAATACTCCCACATTAATAAGATTAATAAAAAAGTCCAACATTATTAGTTAAAAGTCTAACATTAATAAGCTAGTCCTACATTAATAAAAAAGTACAACATTAATATTTATAAGTCCAACATTAATATTTATAAGTCCAACATTAATAAAAATAACTATCCGCCACATGATCATTGTGCCCCCCCCCCCCCCCTCATCATCGCTAGGTGGATACACGACCCCCTCATCACTAGAACTCTCAGCCAAATCATACATTTCATCCAAGGTCGCCAATCGATCATCATCACCACTACCATCACCATTATCAAGTCCATCACCACCATCAACACCAACATCATCATCATCAACACCAAGGTCATGGACCTCATCACCCATCATATCGACATCATCATCACTCCCCTCATCGTCACTATCAAAATCATCGACATACTCAGTGCCAGTGGAAGTACCTGGAGTAAAAGGATCTAGTCTTTGAAGTATCGGCCTCGGAATCCTAAATGTTGCTCCGCTCCTAATAGCACTCTCCATGAACAAGTCTGACGGAAGATCTCGCAATGGTCCTCCCCATGAACAAGTCTGACGGAAGATCTCGCAATGGTCGGCTTATCTCCATCTGCATGTCCTCTCTAAAATTTCGCTGCAAGGCCGCCATGGAGTCGACTCTCGGGTCTTACCTCGTCCTCAACTCTCTGTTCTCCTACTGGACTTGCTTGAGCAACTCCCGCTTGTAGTACAGCTCCCTCCCGCACTCAATGTTGAATTCCCGTGGATCAATATAGCTCGGTAAACCGTGCGCCTTCCACTTCTTGATCCTCCCTATGGCCTTCTTCCACGAATCGGCGTCCCATTCGGGCAAGTCCTTATCTTCTACGGCGTCTGGATTTTTCTTCCTCATTTCCTTCCCGTAGTCTTCTATTGAATTTTCAAAGATAATTAAAAAGAGAAATTAGTTCAAAGATAATTAAAAAGATAAATTAGAATCAATAATTAGATTATAATAAAAAAGTGTAATGAATTCATAAGTGGTAAACGAGTACAAAATTTAAAACACTTACGTAAATAAGTCTGATCACTTCATACTTCCACTCTTGCCTTAAGGGTATGCCTGTACCTCTGCCAGTCCCCTTAACCCTCTTCGTATGGCTTGTCACGTAAATCTCGTCGTGTATTATAGGTGCGTGCGGTTGGGCTGATTTCCCTCCTTAAATTCAAAGTAATAGTTGGTTAATTTTTTTTTGCAAAATGTTAAAATTCTATTTTTTTGAACTAATCAATCAAGTTTTTTATTAAAAAAATAAACAATAATTTTACAAATTAACATTTTAACTACAAATAAAATATTTAATTTTAAAGAAACATACTAGTCGCCGCCTAATCTCCTCATAGTCAAGGGAACTACCGTAAAAGGTGGCGGGCGCCTTGCCGTCATCCACACCCCTTGGCCTAGCTTTCTTTCCCTTCTGGGACTTCTTTTTTCGCTCATCCACGACCTCTTTCTCTTGACCCGATACTTCTCCTTGTCTTTGTTCATAAAGTACTGCTCCTTCGTCGTGTTCATCATACGCTTGTAAATTCCCTCGCCTTCAGCTGGTATATCCTATGTACTTGTTCCCTCTCTAACCGCCGAATCCCATAGATTTTCTTCAAAAAGGATAAATACGAACACCTCCACTACCACTAACACCACCGTGACTAACACCTCCACTACCACGGTCAACACCACCACGGCTAACAATACCAGCACCACTAACTCGCCCAACGCTACCAATACCCGATACCCCACCACGACCAACGCTATCAGTACCACTAACCCCACCACGACTAACACCTCCACGACCTCGACCTCCATTTCCACTAGTGGTCTTACGTGACGAATGGCGAATATATGTACTGTGCATATAACATTTAAATATGAGTTCAACATTTAAATAACAACATTACATTAAATCTAACACATGTAAACTTTAATTTAAACTAACAATTGTGCATTTAATATAACACATGTAAAATTATAATTTAAACTAACACATGAAGATTCTTATTCACTTTTAGCTATTCAATCTTTTTTTTCTTTTTAAGATAACAATCTAATGAATCTTTAACCTACTATATAGTTTAATAATCTTACTAATTAAAATTTAACAATACAATTTTCACTATATAATTATAAACTAATCTAATCTAATTTAACAATCTAATTTTCACAATCTAATTATAAACTAGGCAAATATAATTTAACAATCTAATTTTCACTTTAAACTACTAATCAATCTTAAAAGTAACAATATAACACATGTAAAATTAAACTTAAACAAAAAATTATGATTTAAACTAACACATGGAAATTCTTATTCACTTTTAACTAATAATCTTACAAATTCAAATTTAAACTGCTAATTATAAACTAACCTAATCTAATTTAACAATCTATTTATCACTTTAAAGTAACAATATAATCAATCTTTAAATTAACAATCTAACAAACTAATAATCTTACAAATTCAAATTTAAACTACTAGTTATAAACTAATCTAATCTAGTCTTTACTTCAAACTACTAATTAATCTTTAAAGTAACAATCTAACAAACCAATAATCTTACAGATTAACATTTAACCTACTAATTATACATTAATTAATCTAAGCTAATCTAATATAACAATCTAAAAATCTTCACTAATCTAATATTTTTTTTAATCATTCACTAGTCTAGTCTAACAATCTTCGCTAATCTAATCTTTTTTCAATCATTCACTAATATTATTTAACAATCTAAAAATCTTCACTAATCTATTTTTTTTAATCATTCACTAATGTAATTTAACAATCTAACAATCTTCACTAATCTAACAATCTAACATTATTAACTAATTTAACAATCTAACATTTCAACACACAATTCGGATTTAATAAAAAATTGAGAAAATAAACAAAAAAATACAAAATCTGAAGCTATCTTTGCGCCGGCGGCGGAGAAGCGGCGGAAACCGGCAGAAAAAGTGCGTATAATGAAGGAAACGGTGGAGACGATTGGAAATTGGCGGAAAAGAGCAAAAATTAGCGAAGAAACAAAGGTGGTGACTCAATTCCGGTCACTACTCGTCCTTAGTGGTCGCTGAAAAGCCGGGTCGGGTCTAGAGCTTCAAAAAACGGGCGAAGATGGTGAAAATGTGGCAGAAATAAGGAATTTTTTATTTATTTATTCTAAGGAATCAACGACCTAGACGAGGGCAACAAAGCCCTAATTTTACCTCTGCCCAAAATTAGGGCAACATAGCCCTAATTTTTGGCCCAACTTTGGCCAAAATATGTGGCCCATTGGCGGATATTCCCGCCAATGAGCCGAGTGACCGAAGTTAGATCGCTGAAAGTCTTCACTGACTTTCAACGACCTAAGTTTGGTCGTTGTTGCATTCAGCGGTCGCTGAAGGCCAACGATCCAGCTGAGGTCACTACTGGGCGGTCCCTGAAGACTGCCCACTTTTGTAGTGAAGAGAGCTTATGATATTTAGTCAAGAAAATGAAATATAGCTAGAGCAATATATTATAAATATATCTTATGAAGAAATCAAGTATATATGAGATTTGAATATATAGAAACATGCATAAATATATATATATATATATATATATATACATATATATATATTTTATTTTGGGTTTGCGTACGATATTGTAATAGGACTATGTTCATAAGTTCACTTTTGGGTAGAGAAAGTCAGTTTCGGTTTGCTTATAAACGTTTTATATGTAAGATTTATCTTTCTTTTGCGTAAACTATGCAAAGCATAACTATTACTACTTCTCCCCAATGGCAGACACTTATAGATATAATGAAAAAATTCATTCACATGCAATAAATTTTGAGGTGAAAGTGTGTATGCGTGATGAGTAACATCCATTCGATCCAGCATCTTCGTACACTGCCTATGTTATCCTGTGGAAATCATTTCTTCTATCGACATCTTAGCTAAGCATATATCAGTTTGTTAAATTTAGACTTTAAGTTAAAATTTAAATCTGGTATCGACCGAAAAAGGTTGGTCTTGCCTGATTAAAGCTTGTTGGTGCAATTGTTTGTGATGAATGCAATCCAAGCTTTAAGTTTGTGTTCACCACCCCGAGATAATGCGAATATGGCAGACCAAATTCTAGGTTTGTATTGACCTCCTCAATATAATGTGAATTGTTAATGTTCAAGTCACGTGCCGTTTATATAACATTAAGGGATAATTCCATCGAACTCCTCAAACTATGGCACATTTATCCAGACTAGGTTAGAACTTTCATTTTCGCACCAGTGCCCCCTAAACTTTAACACTCTGTGCAATTTGGATTTGCGCATGTTTCGGCCAAAATTTGTGTTCAATATCTGTTCAATTTTTTATCCATTTTAAGAGAAATAGGGTGGAAAATACGTGCATCGATTGACGATTTGCCTACCGGTCAAAATCATCCTCATTTTGGTAAGTTCTTACCGAGCAAGTCGCACACAGACATGCACAAAACCAAATCGCACTGAGTGTTAATGTGTAACGCCCCAAACCAAGCGCCCTGCTCGGTTCAAAGCGCCACTACTACAAAATTTATTAGAGAACACATCGCTTCTCTTTTGTAAGCTACAACTAATCCAAAATATAATAGAGCGGATACTAATAACCCAAAAGTTGCATTTCAAACCAGTCAAAAATTTCCTCCAAAAAGTATTCAAAGACCTCTAGGCTTTTCCCTTGTAAATCTAGAATGGAAACAAGAAAATATCTTTATGAGTCAAAAGGATTCTGTGAGATTTAATGCATGAGAATTTTCTCATAAAATATAATTTTGTAAAACGTGATTGCGCAATAATGCTTTTCAAAGGAAGTTTATTCCTTAATGCCAAATCATAACACTTATTAGATCAATCATGTCATAACGCGCCAGCCTTATAACTCCCGACCTTATACCTCCCCTCCAGGAGCGACCCAGATAAAGGTGACGACGTGCCCGGGTACACGCCTCAACTCTGATTCACCCTGCTAGAACACTCCATCCAGACGTAGAATAAAGTTTGCTAAAAGCAGCTCTGGATTGTAAAATCTACCTGATAGCCCTATGCTATCGAGGAGAATTTCACACATCCATGCCAGGGCCCAAATAGCCATCAAGTGGCAATATTTTAGTCATCGAAGTGGCTTCAATAATTGATCAATCATTAAACTAATTCATGTACAATTTTGGCATGTTTTTTAAACATGAAGCTCAGTACATAGATCAAGAATCTTGAATGGATAATTCAGTGCAATATGATAATATGATTGCTATAATATTAACAATAATTTCATGATTTGTAAACAAGTACTTGAGCCTTCGTTTAATCAATAAGATTTGTAAACAGTTACTTCTTTGAAACATCATGCTTGCGAAATTTGCAAAATAAAACACATTGATATATTATACTTATAATTTTCATTCCAGCGAAAAAATATATAATTTTAATTTCACCTTCACCGGACAGATATCATGCCTTAGCTATAGATGGATATCGTTGAAGACACAACTCTCAATTGCCTACAATGAGAGGTTCGTTTCTTTTAAAAACAAGATTCCTCGGAATATTACTAGAAGTTATTTACTACACAATCATCAATAATGTTTTCTTATTGTTATGAAATAATTAACCAGTAAACTAATTTAACACTTAGGTCTAAGGCCGTGAAGTTGTACGTATGTTCTTTGGACTTGGCTTTATCCAAGGGTTCTACTAACGATACAACACATATTTTTCTTAATTAAACTTTATATTTTACATTCAGCGAAGACAACAACTATACCAGGTCTCTTACTATATTTAAGGCTCGCTAACGGTGTTGGGCATCCAACTTGTTCTAATAACTAATTATTAATCCTAAAAGTAGCAACATGAGTCACCATCTTACAGAATCTATAATTGATTACAAGGTTACCTATCTCCTGGCCGTAATCACTATATATTATTTCTATGTCATGGTAAATAACTAAGTGAATCGCTTAATCAAATCAATCAATAAATAGTAAATACTTAATTATTGTCTACTCTAATCTCTTTCTGAAAGAAATTATCATCAAATCTTTGGTACATATATCTCTCTCTTACGATTATGATTATAACCTTGTTTAGTTTAAGCAAATACTTTTTATTCATATGTGCAATTAAATCCATCTTCTGTTATATATGGGTCGTAGTAAATTGTCTTACTCAAATCAAAACTGAATTTGATCACACGTTGAAGGCTCTATTTAGTAACGGGTTTAATCCCTTTTTTGGCATGGTTTTAGTCACTGGATTGTCATGTGTAGTGATGTGTTTGTTTGTACTTTCGTTGTTGTCTTTTTATGTCTTCAAAATATTGACGAATGCATGTAAGGTACGGTTTCAAAACGTTGTGTGTGTTACCATTTGAATGGATTGTGCCTTTCAGTTTTTTGATAATTGGTTGCATTGGTTAAGGCCCTAATTGGACCGAAGTGTGAGGTCCATATAAAGGGTCGCCTGTTGGGCTATAAAAACGGCCAAATCCTTAGTAAATTTATCATCTAAAATATTTCACTCTCTCTATTTATCTATTCCATCCCTTGTTTTAAAGAAGCTAAGAAAAACAAAGGAGACTCCTAATGAAAAATATGTGTCCTTGTTATATCATGATGACAACTTTAATACACTTTGAGACTCAATTATTGAAAAAGTTGGTGGCATATGGTAGGAGGCACCGATTGAGTCACGTGCATTCGCTTGAACGGGGATTAAGGATTATCAAGCTAGAGTTGGATGCCATGCGTTAGGAGGGAGGTGAGTGGGATATGAGAGTTATTTACATAAAGCTCTACAAACTAAGGCAGAAATTTGATCGATTCATGGCGGTGCTTGCTGGAGTTCGTGCGCATGAGCCAGATTTTAGGGCTACCATATCGGCTCCGTATCATGCCACACCCCGTCAAGTATTGCATTGTAAACTTGTTCATTTGTTGCCTTAATTTTGTTACCATTATTTGCTAATTTTGATAAACTTATTTGTTTTGTAGGAGACTGAAGATGAGAAGTATTTTTCTTGTACGGGTGTGAAAAAGTTGCCTTGCTCCATGACTTGTTTGTGACGAAGTGGATGGGATGGTGGCCACCAGTTGACTGCACTTGTTGCAACGGGGCCGACTGATTATTGAATTTAGGTTTTTATTGTGTTAGGTTATTATGTATGTTGCTTTGTTTCCAAATTTTTGTGAGTTTTGTTGTGAGCTTTGAGTCTCAATGGTTGTTATGTTTTTATGAATAAACTTGTTAACCATGTTTTTAATTTCTAATTAATATTTTTAGTGTCTTTGTGTTTGTGTTGTAATGAGATTGGACTAATTTACTTTACTTACACTTTAAAAAATTAAAAAGAAAACGAATAAATGAGATGCCATTAATGAGTGTAAAGAGATGTTAGTTGAGTATATGAAAAGACACTAATGAGTAAGAGGAACTAATTACTACAAACTCTTATAAATAAGAAATCTCCACAAGCTGTCCTCATTACCAAAGAAAAAACATTTTAGAGAAAATGAATGCACATAATGAGATGGTGGCAGATGATGAGTGGAATGCTTGGGGCTTTGACACTTTTTTCAACCGCTTTCGGGGTCCCTCTTTGATTTCAATAATAGAGACGTGGGAGAGGATGCTCTTGGTCACGAAGATTGAAGGGAGCACTTGGGATTGTACAATAGGCGTGCAACGAGTGAATCGGGTTGAAGGCAACCACAGGTGGTGGCATCGTATTGATCTCACTCCATGGTAAACCAGGCGTCAACGAGTCTTAACCCTCGAGGTGTTGCGGCAATTGGTTTCGTCATGGTTTGGTTTAGAGATAAGCAACCCTCTGTATCCGGCGCATCGTTACAGTTCCAACATGAAGGTTGTTTCTTGGAATTGTCATGGAGCAAGAGATAATGAATTCTTTCGAAGAGACTTTCGGGAGTATGTTAGGATTCATCAACCAAGCGTTGTATTCGTTCTTGAAACTCGCGTAACCGAAGATGAAGCTTCGAACATTGTTCCTTTTTTGGGTTTAATTGTTATGAGATTGCACCAACGAGTGACATGTTTGGAGGGATTTGGATGTTATGGAATGATTTCGTCGTGGACGTTGAAGTTAATCATACCGAATTTGAGGGCATTTATGCTACTATTAGACCTGGCATTCCGTGTAGAAGCCGGCCCGCAAAGGTTTATTCAAGGCCGAAGAAAACTGCAAAGATCCAAGTTTATGATAGCACTATAGGGGGTGATATGATATTAGAATAGGCATGATTGTATCTAGTTGCTAAAGTTCTGAAGTAACTGTCTTGTAGTCACCTATTTATCAAATAAACTTACCCTGTTTTGACCTGTTTTGTTAAACTTATCAAATGAGGCACCAAAAACTAGTCAAGTAGCAGTTAACAATTAATCATTAAAAGACGACAGAGCCCTCTTTTTCCTCATATATTCAGAGTTATTGTAATTAACACTCATTTTGAAGTTACGTAAGAAATGAATATCATGTGTGGATAGAGGCAGTAAAACAACAATTGAAGTTAAAGCCGTGCAGGGCTTGTTTTCATGAATATAAGGATCGGCCTTTAAGATAGATGGCTGGGAGAGAATAGAGATATAAGGATACAAGGTTTATTGAGGTTTATATGATAAGAGTGACTTCGTAAGATAATTAAAGAAGGAATAATTAATTAGGGACCATAAACTGTTAGGGCTATGGTGGGTGTATAGCCTGTCTATGGTTGTAAATTGAACAAAATCCAAGCAAATTAATTTATACTCACCTACATGTCAATCCTTTATTTCAACGCATTCAATAACTTCCAAAAGTATTATATTGTTGGTTTTGACACTCTGCTCGATCTATAGTTGTTTCTTTTTCTTCCTCGGTAGTGTATAGTTCTTTTATAGTTTTACTCATAAGCGGGGCATATCGCAAAGTGAAGTGCGGTGTTAGTGACTCCTCGCTACAACATTCGGACTTTATACTATGCCTATTTAAACTTTGTACTTTTGCTAATAACTAAAGTGGTCTTATTTTGTTATCTGAAAATATATGCGTTTCTCAGTTGAAATAATTAGAACTATCTGTATATATGGTTCTAAATGAAACAAAATCCAAGCAAAATTATGATTAATTACCTACAGAATCCTTTAGGCCTTCAGAACTTAATGCATTCAACAACTTCCAAAAGTAATATAGTTGGCCGTTTTGGCATTATATACACTAGTCATGTTGTATCTTTCTCCTTGCTAGCGTATAATTTATTTGGACGAATTATCAAAAATGTCCGCTAACTTTTGACTTTAATCATAAATGCCCGTTGTTTCCCAACATGCTAAAAATGCTCTGTATCTTTTAAAATTTCTACTAAAAATGCCCGAAATGAAAAATAAGCACAAAAAAACTTATTTTGTCTGAAAAATAATGCTAAAAGTACATGTATCTTTTAAAATTCTACCAAAAATGCCCGAATTTTAAAACACGGCTTTTTGATTCAGCAGTGCGTCTCTTTGATTCGGATGCCACGTCGAATAAAAAGTTCGAATTTTTAAAATCGGGCATTTTTGTTAGAAAATTTGAAACTTAATGGGCATTTTCAACAGGTTTGGAAACAACAGGCATTTAGGATTAATGGCAAAAGTTAGCGGGCATTTTTGATAATTCGTCCAATTTATTTTTTTAGATTTTACCAATAATCGGAATATATCGCAGGTGAAGCGTGATGGCTTCCCGCTACAAACTTTAAACAAACATATATGATAAAAATCAACTTTGTCTTAAAATTTTTATGCTTTTAAACCGTGGAACGGATATTTTTTAAACTCCATCCATTTGGTAATATCATGTTATATATATATATATATATATATATATATATATATATATATATATTTCATCCCATAAAAAGAATAATTGGTTTCTTCTTCTCTTGATTTGGAAGTCTTCTATAGGTGTTTCTTTACATATATAAACACCTAGGTTGCACGCATAAGTGCATCTATGTTCAAGCTTTAAAATTATGTTATATAATTACTCGTTTGTTGATCAATCTCATGCAAATTAAAAAAAAAAAGTAAACACAATTCAAGGTGTTTAAGCGCAATTTATAATGTTTACGTCCATCTCTAACGAGTAACTGCAAAATCTACCGAAACTTATGGTTAATCGAGCATAAACCATTAACGTACAAAACCCCTCATTTGAGGTTAAACCACTACAAAAATACATCACAATTGGAGCCAAAATTTTGCAAGGGAAGTTCAATTTTCGATTCAAAACCAGTTGGAGCGGAAATACAGGGCGCAATAGCCCAAAAAGAAGTCCCCAAGCAAACAATCGGACGCAAAACTGAATTAAGCCTGTGTCCGGCTGGCAGCGAAAAAATATTACGCAAGCTTCAGTTTTGCGTCTGATATTTTCAACGCAAAAAGAGCTATATCGTAATTTTTCAATGCAGCCTTCACTTTGCATCGATAACATGCGATGCAGCCCATAAAGGTGATTCTTCCCTTCCACTCGCTATTCACACACAAATAAACACACTATATTGACCCTGTTAACCACTGCTAGCATGCCGTTGACAGCTCATTTTTGCGAAAAAGACACCCATAATCAACTCTATTCATCTTAAGGAACGTCTTGATGTAATCTTATTTCGAGTTTCGTCCCTTAATTTTGTTTGCATTGTTAGTTTTCAATGTTACTTGTTTCGATTAATTTGGATTTCATTGTTATTATAGTAGTTGTTATTGTTGATTTTCGATTACTTGATACAATTGTTTTTGTGTTAGGTTCAAATTTAGAATTAGTTTGGAGAATTTTTAGAAATATTATGTTTTTAGGGGTGTATTTGTATAGTTTAGCATAAGATTTGACGTAGAAAATGTAGTTCGTTTAGTTGATCTTCAAAATTGGTGTCAATTGGCAAGATTAAAGTTTAGTTAGTGTTTTTGGAAGAATAGGGGTGTTTAGAACCTTTGGGCTTCTTTGCAATTATTTTGTGAGTTGTTATTATACTAAGTGGGTAATTTGCAATTACTGTGATTATATTGTTGTCATTGTTGATTTTCGATTACTTACATATGATTATATTATTGTGTTAGATTTGATTTTAGAATGACTTTTGGGTAAATTTAAAAATATTATGCTTTCAGGTGTTAATTTATAATTTAAAATAAGATGTGGGGTGGGAAATTTAAGTTAGTCAGAGATTCTTTAAAGAATATGCTAGTACAGAAACTTTCGGCTACTTTGCAATTATGTAAAGTAAGTTAAGCAAAGCATTAGAGTAAAATAGCTATTTTGTCACTTCTATCACTACAAGAAAAATGGCCTTTTCCGTCGGGCCCGGCGTTTTGGGCCGACGGAAAAGGCCAAATTTGTACCGTCGGGCCCAATCCCGACGGTATAGGTCTATACCGTCGGCTTTGGGCCGACGGTACAAATGGGCTGGCTTTACCGTCGGCCCAAATCCGACGGTAAAGCCCATTCCCGTCGGGTTTGGGCCGACGGGAATGGCCCATTTAATAAAAAAAAATAAAAAAAAAATAAAAAATTAGGCTTGCTTTACCGTCGACCCAAACCCGACGGTAAAGCCCATTACCGTCGGGTTTGGGCCGACGGTAAAGCCCATTACCGTCGGGTTTGGGCCGACGGTAATGCCCATTACCGTCGGGTTTGGGCCGACGGTAATGGCCCATTTTATTAAAAAAAAAATTTAATTTAAAAAATGATGTCAGCATTTTCTTTTAAAAAAAATAATAATAAAATCAAAAAAGGATGTCGACCAGAATTTTTTATTTAAAAAAAATAAAAAATGATGTCGGCACGTTTTTAAATTAAAAAAAAAATTATTTAGCAATACCATTAATTTAAAATAACATTGATTTAAACTCGAAAACTAACATTAATTTAAAATAACATTGATTTAAACTCGAAAACTAACATTAATTTAAAATAACATTGATTTAAACTCGAAAACTAACATTAAATTAAAATAACATTGATTTAAACTCGAAAACTAACATTAATTTAAAATAACATTGATTTAAACATAAATAAAACTAATCGTCAACTTCCTCAACAAGCTCGTACTCATCATCTGCCAACTGTCCTTCAATGTCAAAATCGATCAAATCGGCGCCCAAATTAAGTCCCGGCGATACATCATCTTGAAATAAGTCTTCGGGCTGATTAAACTCGACGTCGATTTCAGGCTCATGTAGCCCGGATACGTCGATGACGTTTCTTGCACGAATAGGGCAAACTGTCCACCATCCTTTCCTTCGCGACACATGTTGCGCTGGATATGGCGTGTAGAACACTTGTAGAGCCTGGTTAGCAAAAATGAACGGTTCATTTGTCGCGAGAAGCCTCGTAGGTTCGATATCAACCATTCCATACTTCGGGTGTACAGTTGTACCGCGGCTGCTAATATCATACCAATCACATTTAAAAAATACAATTGATTGGGCCCTATCTCCGCCACCGCACCATAAAACCTCAACGATTCCCGTCGGGTTTGGGCCGACGGGAATGGCCCATTTTTAAAAAAAAAAAAAAAAAAAGGGTTGGCTTTACCGTCGGCCCAAACCCGACGGTAAAGCCCATTCCCGTCGGGTTTGGGCCGACGGAAATGGCCCATTTAATATAAAAAAAAAAAATATTGATGCCAGCATTTTCTTTTTTTAAAAAAAAATAATAATAAAATTAAAAAAGGATTTCAACCATAATTTTTTACTAAAAAAAATACAAAAATGATGTCGGCAGGTTTTTTTTAATACGTGTTTAATATCATAGTTTATTTTTTTAATTTAAAATAACATTGATTTAAAATAAATTCTTGATAATATATATTGTTTTATTAGTTAGATAATGAATAAAACATAAGTAGAAATAAATTAATAAAACAAATAATAAACTCTAATTATAAGTTAGTGAATATGGATAAATTAAATCAATGTTATTTTAAATTAAAAAGACAAACTCGGATATTAAACACGCAAAATCGTAATTCAAACACTCATACTCGAAAATTAAACACACATACTAGAAATTCAAACACTCATGTTGTTGGTTCCACGACATAGGTGTACCCTGATTGTAAGTTTTTTCTTTTACCAATCCTTTAAAAACACTAATTAAGCATGTCATTCCAAATCTCGTCCAAAACAAAGTAACGAAATACGATAAATAAATATTATAATATAAAATATTATACCTCTCTTCAACCCTAAACCCTAAACCCTAAACCCTAAACCCTATAAACCCTAAACCCTATCCTTAAAACCTATAGACAACATAGTTCTAACTTGTATTTTCATACATAAAGGTTGTGAAATGCCTTCAATCCTTAATTTTTGTTAACCATACACTAATATATGTAAAGTGTTCCTCCAAATTTCGTACAAAACGGAATGTCGGAAGATGTTTAAAAAAAAATTGGGGAAGAAACCGCAATTATACAAAAGATGCAAAACAACTTCAAATTCAGTTTTTTCTTGAACAACTATTTTTCCAACACTAATGAGGCATGTAAATTCAAATTTTATCGACAAACGAAGTAACGAAATACGATAAACAAATAAACGGGGGGTTTATGTAATTATAGGAAAGTTAAAGAAATATCCGAATTAAGTTTTTTCTTTTACCAATCCTTTAAAAACACTAATTAAGCGTGTCATTCCAAATCTCGTCCAAAACGAACTAACGAAATACGATAAACAAATAAACGGGGGGTTTATGTAATTATAGAAAAGTTAAAGAAATATCCGAATTAAGTTTTTTCTTTTACCAATCCTTTAAAAACACTAATTAAGCGTGTCATTCCAAACATCGTCCAAAACGAAGTAACGAAATACGATAAACAAAAAAACGGGAGGTTTATGTAATTATAGAAAAGTTAAAGAAATATCCGAATTAAGTTTTTTCTTTTACCAATCCTTTAAAAACACTAATTAAGCGTGTCAATTCTTTTACATAATTAACGTACACTAACTTATAATTAGAGTTTATTATTTATTTTATTATTTTATTTCTAAATAAGTTTTATTCATTATCTAACTAATAATAACTATAAAAAACTTATATTATCAAGATTTTATTTTAAATACGAAATTTTATTTATTATAATTAATAATTTAAAAAATTGCTCGAAAATGTGAATGTTATTATTTAAATCGATTTCTTTTAAATTAAATCGCCAAATAAACATAAAAAATTTATTTAAAATCGTTTCTTTACAAAAAATCGCCAAAAAATTATAAAATAATTATTTAAAATCGATTTCTTTTAAATAGATCGGAAAAAAAAATCATAAATCAATTATTTTAAAACGGTTTCTTTTAAGTCAATTGTTTTAAATCGTTTTTTTAAATCATTTTTTAAATTGTTTTTTTTTTAATATTTTTAATCTATACCGACGGCTCTAAGCCGTCGGTAAAGATCTTTACCGACGGCTTAGAGCCGTCGGTATTGATCTATACCGTCGGCTTAGAGCCGACGGTATAGATCCGATCCGTGTGATTTGATCACACGGATCAGATTTCGCCACGTCAGCGATCCGTGTGATAATTCACACGGATCGCTGATGTGGCACCCCCCACCCCATTTTATTTGATTTTTTTAATTTAACCCTACTCCTCCTAAATATCTATAAATACCCCTTATTCTACCCACTTAATTCATTCATTCTTTCAATTCTCCAAAAACTATCTACTTTCTCTCCCAAAAATTCTAAATAACTAACAAAAATTTATCCATATAGATCCACTAACTTATAATTAGAGTTTATTATTTGTTTTATTATTTTATTTCTACTTATGTTTTATTCATTATCTAACTAATAATAACTATAAAAAACTTATATTATCAAGATTTTATTTTAAATACGAAATTTTATTTATTATAATTAATAATTTAAAACAATTGCTCGAAAATGTGAATGTTATTATTTAAATCGATTTCTTTTAAAAACAATCGACAAATAAACATAAAAAATTTATTTAAAATCGTTTCTTTACAAAAAATCGCCAAAAAATTATAAAATAATTATTTAAAATCGATTTATTTTAAATAAATCTGAAAAAAATCATAAATTAATTATTTTAATACGATTTCTTTTAACTCAATTGTTTTAAATCGTTTTTTTAAATCATTTTTTTAATTTTTTTTTTTTTTTAATATTTTTAAACCCTTTTCCGTCGGCTTTAAGCCGACGGAAAAGCCCTTTTAAGCCGGCTTTAAATTGATTTTTTTAATTTTTTTTTTTTTTTATATTTAAAACCCTTTTCCGTCGGCTTTAAGCCGACGGAAAAGGGAAGCTATACCGTCGGCTTTAAGCCGACGGAAAAAAACTCCTTTTCCGTCGGCTTTAAGCCGACGGTAAAGGAAAAAGGCTTTTCCGTCGGCTTAAAGCCGACGGAAAAGACCTATTCCGTCGGTAAAAGTCCGACGGAAAAGCTCTTTACTTACGAGCTTTTTTCCGTCGGGCTTTTCCGACGGCTTTTGCCGACGGAAAAGGGTATTTCCGTCGGAAAAAGCCCCTTTACCGACGGATTTTCAGCCGTCGGTAAAGCCCAAATCTGTTGTAGTGTATTGGTAATATTGAACATTACTACGGGCCATGAAATGCATTTTATTGAAGCTTTTGGTATGATTTTGATAGTTATAACACCTGGTTTAGGTTGTCAAATATTCGAGGAGTTGAGAAAAGTATATGGTAGCGAATGTAATTAGATATTTTTTTAGGATTCAATTTTAAAGATTTATTTGGACAGGCTGGAAAGGAATATGGAGGGAACCAAGACCTAGTCCCACATTCAGCCGTTTGGTTGAAGACGCATTGTAAAGAAAGCCGGATAAATCACATAAGTGGACTACAACTTGGGCTCGGAGTGTATACGTAAGTTAATTTCATTAAATCATCCTTTCTTAGTTTGTGCGCCGAAGAACAGTGTAAAAAAGCAAAACCTTTTCTCAACTTGCTGAAGTTAAAGGAAAATAGTGCTGAATTAGGTGTATGAGACCTCTAACTCATGTTAGATTTGTTGAATTTGCTGAATTAGAAAACAATTTTGCTTAGTTTATGTCTTTTCTTTGTGTAATTACAGTTCTTTTTTTTAAAAAATGGATTGAGCTTCTGTTAATTTTGTCAAATCATGTTCTGTGACTTGTAGCTTACTTTCCAATGTTGATTCTTAAAAGTTGGTCTTCTGAAATTATGTTGAGTAGTGTTGGGCTTTAGGGCTTATGTTGAGTGGTGTGTTGAAACTGTGTTGATTGGTTTTACTTGTATTGTAGTTTATGATGAGTGATTTTGGGTGTTGAGTGTGTTGAGTGTTGAGTGGTGTTGAGTGGTGTTGAGTGTTGAGTGTGATGAGTGTTGAGTGATGTTGAGTGGTGTTGAGTGTTGAGTGTTGTTTTCTGTTGAGTGTGTTGAGTGTTGAGTGAGTTGAGTGTTGGTTGGTGTTGAGTGTGTTTTCTGTTGACTGTGTGAGTGTTGAGTGGTGTTGGTTGTGGGGAGTGTTGAGTGGTGTTTTCTGAATGTGTTGGGTGTTGAGTGGTTTTGAGCGTGTTGAGTATTAAGTGGTGTGAAGTGTGTTTTCTGTTGAGGTGTATGAAGCTGATAAAATAACCTGAATTAGGAAAACAAATTTACTTATAATGGTTAAGCTAATAAAATAACCTGAATTAGGAAAACATATTTACTTATAATGGTTTATGGTTGCTGAAGTTTTGCTGAAGGATTTGTATTAGACTTGCTGAAGTTTTTATGGTTTTTGGTAGACTGATGATTTATGGTTTTTGGTAGACTAATGGTTTATGGATTAAGGATTTGTCTAATTATTAAAAAGTTAATTAATATTCCCTTATAATACATATTATTTCTTTGTTTGGTATTAGTTGAAGTACTTGAAGTGGTGCGTCGAAGATCTCGGGCCTGACCCGGAAAAATGGGAACCGATCAATATGAAGCAGTGGCTACTAGCTTCGGGAGGAGGGAAGAAGGGATTTGTTTTCGGCTTCTCTACATGTGGGGATCCCGTGCTTGTGGGATATAAACAAATTAGAAAGTATCCCAAGTTCATTAAATTGGAGGGATCAAAGGAGGCCGTTCAAAAAGCCGCAACATATATTGTTCAGCTCCAGTTGCAGAATGCCGCATAGCAAGCGCAAATCGCCGCACAGAATAAGCATATTAAAGACACTGAGGAGCGACAGAAAGCTGATATGAGGGCGATCTATACGAAGTTGGATTTGCCGCTGCCTGAGCATTATCGGGAGGCACAGGATGTTGGTGGTTCAGGAGGTCTACATGGTTCAGGGACTAGTGGTTCAGACTTCAGAGGGGGTAGTGGTGGTTCAGGGGGCATTGGTGGGTCACAAGATGGTTCACATGCATATGATACCAAATGGTTTGCGGACTGAAAATACCTCGCACCTTCAGTGAGCTAGCTGAACTTCCCTTTTTTGGTGTACATATTGGTGTACATATTGCAAATATGTAGTCTTTGGCTAGGAGTTGTTCTAGTTGAACTGAATATTAAGGCTATGCTCCTTTTTTTGTCTAACATATTGCAATTATGTACTCTATAACTAGGTGGTGATCTAGTTGGTTTGAATATTTAGTATGGGTGTTAGTTGGTGTGGTGAGATGGTCAACAACATTTGTGTTGTTGAAGTGGTGTTATTTTGGATGTTTGTTGTTATATATTGTTGTGGATTTGGTTGTTAATTTTGTGGAATCGATTTCTAATTGGTTTGGCGCTTAATGCGGTTGAATGTTGATTGTCTATTGCCATGGCTCATTCTAGATGAATTAGTAGCATGTTTTTTCACCTTTTTTGGTTTAGCAGTTCTGTTTTTTTTTTTAAGTAGCAGCATGCAGTTCTGTCTGTTTTTTTTTAATGAGTTCTTTTTTAAATAGCATAGCAGCAGTTAAATGCTTTTGGTTACTGTTATTCATATGAAGATTGAAAAAAAACAAATATTTAACAAATTAGCTAGCGAAAAAACGCTAGCTAAAATGCTGAGGTGGAGTTAGCTACCGAAATCAACACACGTGGAGTTAAACTTTTCCTTTTTTGTTTTTTATTATTTTAATGGAATTTATGTATTTATTTAATGCCATTTTTATGGTAATTTTAATAGCTCAAAATATAATTACTCCATTTCTAATTAAAGTTTTATATATGGCTAATTTAATTACAGTAATTATCATACAAAATTTTATTACTCAATTTTAAATAGCAGAAATTAATAATGCCATTTTAAGTTCTTGATTTAATTGGCCCATTTTTATTTGTCTTTTCTAATTAGAAAATCTTATTTAGAGAATTGTAGTTGGGTATTCTTTTCTTTGTTTTTTTCTTTAAATAACAATGTAATGCCAGCTAGCAATTATTTGGAAGCAAAATGTGTGCTGATGTGGCATATTTGTCTTAGCTAGCGAAGTTGTCATTGCAAAACATTTTCCAACAAGATTTTCGCTTACAAATGTTCAAGCTGGATTTTTGCTACGGATTCCTTGCCTTGTAAGCGATTTTTTCCTTTACAACTAAATGACCAAGCTAAATACCAACATTCTTGTAGTGTTATACGACTCTTGTATATCAAGGACTACCGTATACTTTTTCGATGAGAAAATTATATGTCTGAAAAATTGATCACACGCAATTGATTCATGTGTTAGAAACAGAACAAAGCCTTCTTTTTCCTCATATATTCGGAGTTATAGTAACACTCCTTATAAAGTTTAGTAGAAAATGAATACGATGTGATGATAGAGACAGTAAAACAACAATTCAAGTTAAACTTGTGACTTGTTTTCATGAATATAAGTATCGATGAATTCATCCTCCGAAAACGAAATTTTAGCAGGAGCAATTAACAATTCATCTACCTAGTAGAGATATATATGAAGTGAATTAAGAGAATGTTAATACCTCTAATGTGAATCGGCCTTTAAGATAGATGGCAGGAGAGAATAGAGATGGAAGGGATACAAGTTTTTGTGATAAATGTGACTTCCTAAGATTTTTATAAAAGGAAGAATTAATTAGAGACCAGAAACAGTTAGGACTATGGTGGGTGTATAGCCTATTTAAGGTTGTAAATTGGACAAAATCCAAGCAAAATATGGTATACATACCTACATGTCAATCCTTTATTTTAATGCATTCAATATTTTTCAAAAGTATTGTTGGTTGACACTCTGTTCTATAATAGTTACCTTTTTTTTTCCTTGCTGGTGTATAGTCCTTTTATATTTTTACTAGTAAGAGGGACGTATCGCAGGTGAAGTGCGGTGTTAGTGACTCCTCGCTACAACATTTGGAGTTTGGACCTTCTACGATGCCTGTCAATTAGACAATGTACTTTTGCCAATATTAAAGTGATCGTTATTTTATATGAAATTTGAAAATATATGAGTTTCTTAGCTGCAATAATTAGAACTATCTGCATATGGTTCTAAATTGAACATAATCCAAGCATAATTATGATAACCTACCTACAGAATCCTTTAGGCCTTCAGAACTTAATGCATTCAATAATTTCCAGAATTAATATTGTTGGGGGTTTTGGCATTATGTGCAATGGTTATGTTGTATCTGTCTTTGCTAGTATATAACTCTTTTTAGATTTTACCAGTAAGCGGGACATATCCCAGGGGAAGCGCGATGGCTTCCCGCTACAACCTTTAATTTGGACATCTTTTTCTCGATTCTATGAAAATACATATACGACAAAAATCGTCATTGTCTTAGACTTTTTACCAATGCTTTAAAACCGCGGAGCATACGTTTTTCTAGATTACCTCATTTGATTTCTTCTTCTCTTGATTTTGAAGTCCTCATATTACAAACACCTAGATTGCACGCATAAGTGCATCTATGTTTGAGCTTAAAAGGTATGCTATATTACTCGTTAACTGATCAATCTCATGCAATTATTTTACGTCAAACATGGAGGCCTGACTCATGCATGTGCCCGAAATCCCAACAAGGTTGGCACATCGGTGCCGCAACGCGACTAGAACTCAAATATTATTAAAAGTAAAAATAAATAGGTGTATAGTTGAAAGTTCAGAGAGTCGGCAAAATCTAAATCTCTCTCTATTACAATAATCATCATTATGCAAACTAGAAATAAACGTCGGACAAGAAGACCACCAATAAACTCCCATGTGTTGGGCTCCTTAGTTAGCCAAGGCATTGGCCATCTTGTTTTCTTCACGAAATTTATGTAAGCCTGAAAGTGGGTTGAACTTATGAATTAAACTCCAAGCAAGACGTCCATTTGTTTCTTAATTTCCAAGGAACTTTTGCCAATCTGGAGTTCATTAAATTAACAATGTAACTGGAATCCCTTTCCAACCAGTAGTACTTCCAATTAAACTCTCTCGCCTTAAGATTAGCATGTACCGCAACCCATAATTCTGCCACGAAAGCAAAAATCAATTCTAGATGGGTGAATAGCAAATGCTCCATGTAGAAGGCCTCTGCAATTCCGAAAAACTCACCCCCTCCCACCCTGGAAGTGCCACGTGCACAACCGTCTGTATTGCATTTCATCCACGACTCTAGCGGGGGGTACCAAACCACCGATATTATTTAAGGTGTTCTTTTATGTCTCAACGTCATGCCAAAGAGTTTTATAATTTTGTAGAAGAATACCTTTTTCTTAAAAAAAATATGGAGTATCAGAAGTATTTTCCAAAGTAAATACTTTAAATTTTTTAATAGACAATAAAATATTTCAGTTTCTAAAGTCTTAAGAATCTCAAAATTTTATAGACTTTTTTAAGGTTTATTCTTTTTTAAAAAAAAAATGTACATGTAGTTTATAAGTTTTATAATAATATATGAAAATATTCTAATTCTAAGATATTTGAATTTTAAATCATTTAGAAATATATTTTTAAAATATTTATGTAACAAATAATTTTAAGGGTATAAATGGTTTGAAGAAAAAGGCATAGTTCTTTTTTTGGGTTTGAGTTTGTGTGGCATTGAAATGTGGAAAAAACCTAAAATATTCTTGAAATATAAAAGTGTAAAAGTTAACAATATAATTATTTCATATTTTTGGGGTGTAATTATATAAAACAAATCGAGTAAAAGTGCGAATGAAAACAATATTATAAAATGTTAAATATAAGACATAAGTCGAATAGACATAAAACATTACTTATCTAATTTGGATGAAAGCTACTATAGTTTATAAGTTGGAGGGTTCCCTAATTAGAGATTACTAAAAAAATACCCTAAATGCCTTATCATTTCTATGTTTTAGAGATTCCTAGAAACATCAACATTTATAAGTTATGTAGATTCCCTACAAACATAAAAATTTTCTAATTAAAGGAATATATGATGGTTAAAAGCTAACAATTCTAGGAGATCTTACAATATCCAAAGGCATAAACGATGTTTAAATGCTAAACTATTAATTTTACATATAAAATTTCTATTAGAAATTAAATATAAGACATAAATCATAAAAGTGAGAACTTATAATTTTCGGGATTGCGACGGCCGAACAGTTGCAAAAGAGGAGAGGGTAGTCGTTGATGAGGCGGAGAGGGAGAGAAATGTGGCGTGAGAAATGAAGAGGGCAAGTAGGGGTATTTAAAGAAAAATACCCCATCAGTAGCAACCACTGGGAGGTCGCTACCCAGGCTCAGCTGTGACCCAGCAAATTAAGGCGACATTTTGATCGACCTAATCTCAATAACAGCCGCTGTGCGGTTGCTACAGAAGGCTTTTGGTGGGAGTTACTGCCGGGAAAGTTTAGCGAGGATCTCCTGGCAATCGCCGATTTATGGTACCAACTGTGCGGTTACTAACTACCCCTATATCTTGTAGTGATGACCCATTCAATATTTTCCTAGTATTTATTAATTGTAAATTATCTTATTTCAAGACTATATCATAAACTAAAATTTCGTTTGAAGCATCCACATAGGTGAATCAAAGGTGGATAGCAGCACCAAATGTACCTAAATGTTTGTTAAGAGGCAAAGCATACATCACTTTATAATTTACAGGATTCGAAATTTATGAAACGCAACCACAATCATATTCTTAAATCCAAAAGACGGAACACATATTTGGTAGTTTTGGAATAAGAACACATGCAACAATCATAATACATAATGAAATGTTAATAATTATTAATGTTGTTTGTAAGGTAGATTCTGAATGTATCTTTCCGTCTAAGATCCCTTCTACAGATAGGACATTTCTTTTGATTTTCCAATGCAGTAGTTATGCAGATTTTGCAGAAAACATGCCCGCATTTGGTTGCCGTTGCTTCCACCACGTCATCCGTACATATTGGACAACTGACATTAAATTAAATAAATAAACTTCACTCATATACATTGATGGTTAACATATTATAGTTGACATTAAAGTAAATGGATCTTATTATTTTAGCATATGTGTACAGGGTAGCTTGGCAAATTGTTCACAACCAAAATTATACGTTAAATTAGCATTTGAATTACTAGACATACTTTCCACAGCATATAATATTCACCTTGAAGCACTACAAGATTTGGGGGTCAATAGTGACTCAAGTTGAGTCACTTGTCTTCAGTGACTCGTGAAGATAATTGCGACTCACCCTGAGTCGCAGATTTGTACGAGGCAAACAGCGACTCAAATTGAGTCGCTGTTGACCTCAGGTAATATCAGCGACTCAAATTGAGTCGCTGTTGACCTCAGGAAATATCAGCGACTCAATATGAGTCGCTGAACTCAAAAATATGACTTGGGCCATTCATTTTGGCCCGATTGGGCCAAAATGTGTGGCCCAAGTCTGGGCTCGTCCAATATCTGAAGCAATCAGCGACTCACGTTGAGTCGCTGATTCCTTCTATAAATAATAAAAAAAAAATTCTTACCAAATCGCAAAACCCATTTCAGCCGCCTTCTCCGCCCGTTTCGGCCGCATGTGACCCGACCCGCCACCATTAGCGACCTATTGTCCGGATTTGCGACCCAAAGTGAGTCCCAACCCAACCAAACACACAAAACACACCGATTCTCCCGATTTGGCTCGCGGTTCTCCCGATTTGGCTCGCGATTTCGTCAATTAACACTTTAAGGTACATCAATCTAGCTTTTAACTTGTTTTTTACCCATTAATTTTGAATTTCGATTCGATTTTGGGCATTATATATATGTGTATTTTGGGCTCGCGATTTCGATTCGATTTTGAAGTTCGATTCGATTGGGCATTATATGTGTATTTTGGGCTCGCGATTTCGATTCGATTTTGAAGTTCGATTCGATTTTGTCAATTATATGTGTATTTAATTAGTTCTTACTTTTGTATATTTCGAATGTTGCATTGTATATTTTGAAGTTTGATTCAATTTAGTGATGGATTGAAGTTAATTTGATGATTTGGAGGTGAATTGTAGGTTGAAATTGGAGAAAATGAAATTTTAGGATAGTTTATGGCTTTTAGTGGTGAATTGTAGCTTAAATTTGGAGGAAATGGAATTGAGGATAGTTCATGGATAATTAGTGCATTTTTTGTTTAATTATGTATAATTGCATGTTGAACTTGATGTGGAATGGAAGTATAGTGATAAACGTGTGATTGTTTAGGGTATAAAGTATAATCTTACTAACTTTTTAGAGATAATATAAGATTAGATTAAAATTTGGGCAATAGTAGAATATTTTGAAACTTTTTTGGTATAGAATGTTAGATTGTGAAAATTGGAATTGATTAGTTTATAATTAAATTGTGAAAATTAGATTATTAAATTTTAATAAGTATGATTGTTAGATTATATAGATGTTGAATGTTAGATTAAATGTAATATTGTTATTTAAATGTTGATTTGATATTTAAATGTGTTTTTTTTTTCACAGTATATACATATATTCGGTATGTCGTCACGTAAGACCACTAGCGATACTGGAGGTCGAGGTCGAGGTCGTGGAGTTGGAGGTCGTAGTGGGGTATCTACTACTGGTAGTGGTGGGCGAGTTAGTGATAGTGGTAGTGTTGGCCGTGGAGGTGTTGGTGGTCGTGGAGGTGTTGGTGGTCGTGGAGGTGTTGGCGGTAGTGATAGCGTTGGTCGTGGAGGTGTTGGTGGTAGTGATAGCGTTGGTCGTGGAGGTGTAGGGCGTGGTGGTGGTACTGGTAGCGTTAGTCGTGATGGTGTTAGTGGTAGTGGCGGGGTCGGTGGAGATGTTGGCCGTGGAGGTTTTGGTCGTGGTGGTGGTAGTGGTAGCGGGGTTCGAGGTAATTGCCGACCTATACGGATTGTCGTATCGGGTCGTCGTTCACAGCCTAGCGATCCAGCCGAGCCATCTGTCCCGCCACTAGGGCCAGGCGACGAATCTACATCGAGGACACCTGCTTTGCAGCGGCAGTTATTTGTAGACGATGAGGCGGCGGTCCCTAGAGCGGGATATAGACCTTGATCATCAGAGTCCACCGCATCCGAGCCGTCACGACCCCATACTTTAGCATCAGTTGGGACTCACGTGCCCCCATCAGGCGAATCTGCTCCAGCACATGTAGATGACACTGTAGATGTACCGAGCCAGAGGTTGATCGAGAGTCCAGGACCGAGCCAGACTCGACCCCCGAGGGAACCAAATATAGGGATTACAGCGGTCCCGGCTGGGAAGCAGAAGCAGATTATAGAATTGAAGCGGGGTTGTTTTTCTAAACCCCCCAGTCGTGAGATCGCGAAGACGATCACAGCACTCATTCGACAGTTTATGACTGATTTTTGGCCCTCCTACTTGAAGGTTCCTCTAGAAGTACGAAAAGCGATGTACGCGAGATTTACGGTGAGTTTTTAATTTATTGTTTAATATTTATTAATTTAATGTATTAAATATAGTGTTTTTCAAATATTGTTGAATTTAGTTTATTAATTTAGTGTCTTAATTTATTGTTTAATATTTCTTATTTTTGTAGAATACCTTTGGGATCCGGTACTCAGAAAGGGGTCAAGTACATAGGGCATACCAGCAGAAGGCGAGGGAGCTTTACAAGCATATGATGAACAGGGCAAAGGAAAATTACATGAAGAGGAAGGACATGGAAAAGTATCAGAACAAAAAAAAGACGACGTTGACGAGCGATAAATTGGAAAAGCAGGCGGCAGCATACTGGGACACGGAAGAGCATAAGAAGAAGTCCTTAAAGGAAAGAAAGCTCGGAGAGGCGGCAAGGAGGATGGGCCGGCGCCCGCCACCTTTTACGGTGGTTCCATTGACTACGAGGAGATCCGGCGGCGCCTGGTATGTTTTTTAAAATTTATATATTGCAATTGTAGTTAAAATGTTAATTTTTAGGAGTATTGCTTTTTTTTTAAAAAAACAAAATGATTGATTAGTGAAAAAAAAAAGAATTTTAACCTTACTATTACTTTAAATTTGAAGGAGAGGAATCAGCCCAACCGCACCCACCCTATCAGGCACGACGAGATTTACAAGGCAGGACATACGAGGAAGGTGACGGGGACTGGCAGAGGTACAGGCGTACCCTTGAGGCGGGAGTGGAAATCTGAAGTCGAGGAGCAATAGGAAAATACCACACTTTCTTCTTCCCAACCTTTGATTTTAGTCCCTCAACGTATCTATCTTCGCCGCATATCGGGCACTTATCGTAGTCCTTCGTCTCATCCCCGTAGAACAAGAAACATTGCTTTATACAAACATCGTACATAACGTACCCTAACTCTGACTGCAGCATTTTACGGATCCCTTTAGTGTCCTTTGGTAATAACTTCCGCACCTCTGGCCTAAAACCTCTCTTCGCCAAATTAAAAGTCCTATCAGAATAAATAGTACTAGCCTTGTGGTGTGTCTTGTACTCCAACCACTCCGACAACCACTGAAGGATACTTATATCATCGTTGGAATCCGGATACATGGGCACATTTCCTAAGTGCATCAATTTGTAGAACGCCCGTGCTTCCGGGTTGGGTTCATCGTTAGTTGCCTCGTCCTCAAATGTTCGACCTCAACGTGCATCCACAACCATGTCTACGAACGGCACATCAACATATACTGGGTTGTCGGGAATATCGGTGTGTGAAGAGCTGGGGGGATCGGGCACATACGAAGGCATAGTATTTGTTGACGTTTCTCCATGAAAAATCCACTGAGAATATCCATCGGTATATCCTAACTTATGTAGATGATCACGTACAATTTTTTTTACCTAAAAACCGTATATTATTGCATTTCTTGCAAGGGCACCTAATTTCTCCATGACTATCAACGAATCTAGGACCTTGTTGCGTAGCATATTCAATAAAAGCTCGAACCCCAAACACAAATTTATCACTCAAATAACCATCACTATCGTACGGATCATACATCCAAGATTTATCCATTGTATAATCCATTATTTAATTATCTAAATATAGTTTAATCATCCACTACAAAAAATTTAAAGAGCTAAATATAAAGATCAACGTACTTCTTGAAGCGTGAAAATAGTGCGCCGTAAGAAAGTTTCGTACATCACGATTACCCTTTGTGTTTGTAATATTACCTATCAACAAATAAACAAACTTAAGTTAGAATCTAATAAAACAACAAAATATATTCAAATTAAAATTAGGAGAGTAGGGGAAAAAACGTGCATACCTTATGAAGTAGTGAAAGTTGGAATGAAAACTAGAGGAGTAGGAGTGGACTATTTATAGGAAACTGAATGTCAATAGTGACCGCAAAGCGGTCACTATTGACAACGGCTATTAACAATTGCGACTCAACTTGAGTCGCTATTGGTAATGGCCATTGTCAATAGTGACCGCAAATGTCAATAGTGACCGCTTTGCAGTCACTACAAAACATTGGTGACCGCAAAGCGGTCACTAGTGACATTTGCGGTCACTATTGACAACGGCTATTGTCAATAGTGACCGCAAACGTCAATAGTGACCGCTTTGCAGTCACTACAAAAGATTAGTGACCGCAAAGCGGTCACTACTGACATTTCCGGTCACTATTGACAACGGCTATTGTCAATAGTGACCGCAAATGTCCATAGTGACCGCTTTGCGGTCACTATTGACAACGACCATTACCACAATATCCGTTGTCAATAGTAATAGCCATTTTCAATAGTGACCACAAAGCGGTCACTATTGACATATGCGGTCACTATTGACAATAGCCGTTGTCAATAGTGACCGCGAATGTCACTAGTGACCGCTTTGCGGTCACTAATATTTTGTAGTGACTGCAAAGCGGTCACTAGTGACATTTGCAGTCACTATTGACAACGGCTATTGTCAATTGCGACTCAACGTTAGTCGCTATTGAAGTTGGCCGTTATCAATAGTGACCGTTTTGCAGTCACTATTGACATTGGGTGTTATCAATAGTGACCGCTTTTCGGTCACTACTGACATTGGGGAGTCAATAGTGACCGCTAAGCGGTCCCTAATGACATAACAGTGACTGGGTTGCGGTCCCTATTGAATCAACAGGGACCGAATTGCAGTCCCTACTAATATTCATACTTTAAACCCTAAACCCTAAACCCTAAACCCTAAACTTTAAAATCGATATTTTAAGATGGTTCGAGGTGCCACGTTGTTTTTTTAGTTCATAATAACCATTATAACAGTTAAAACAACAATAATTTCAATGACGCATTGTAAATCCAAACATTAAGTAAAGAGAACGGATCACTTTGACGATGCTCTTATTATTTTGTATGACGAATGTCATAATGACAAATTAATTGTATATACATATAAGTATAATGATTACTTGATGTGATGATATATACCTCATAATCATATATATGCTAACATTAGTGAAGTAAAGCATAAAAACGAATAACAACTACAACTAACTAGTGATGATTAGTTGTAGAACATGAAATAGATCTCCAACGTTAATAACTCGTTCAATCTCAATCAATCTATTAATCCACAACTAAACTACTATGAGGTTGGTTTTGCAATCATTTATTACTTCTATTTACATGTTACAATGAGTTTGGTTACTAAGAATCATAAACACACCAAAATCAATTAAAAAAATCGATTGTAAAGTATGGGAGACAATAGTGACTGCGACGCAGTCACTATTGAGTCAATTGGAACCGCAAAGCAGTCAATGTTGACTCAACAGGGACTGCATTGCGGCCCTATTGACTCAACAGTGACCAAATTGCGGTCCCTACTAATATTCATACTTTAAAATGGATGAATATTAGTAGAGACCTAATTGCGGTCACTGATATGGCAACAGTGACCGCATTGCAGTCATTGAAATCCAAAAAATTTGAAATTGGGCGAAAATTTTAGGCGGGATTGAGAGGGAAATTTGAATTTGACGAAAATTTGAAATTTTCAACCTCCCCTCTATATATACTCACCACTATTACACATCTAAATTTCATTATCTCCAAAAATCACCAACATAATTAACAACACTCTCTTCTTTTCTCCAACACACCAACACACCAACACACCAACACAACAACATAAATCCAAAAAATCACTTTCTTTTCTTTCACTTTTTTTATTTTAGTTTTGATCTACACTTTATTATTTTCTTTCTTTATTTTGGATCTACACTTTATTATCTTTCTCTATTTATTTTGGATCTACACTTTATTTTCTTTCTTTCTTTCACTTTTTTTTTTGTTTTGGATCTACAATTTATTTTCTTACTTTTCTTTCACTTGTTGTTTTATTCATTAATCTTTTTGTTTTCATTAATCTTTTTGCTTTCATTGATCTTTTTAATCATTCATTTTTTTGTTTTCATTCATATTATAGTTTCTATTATTAGACATTTTTTTTAATCTTTTTACATTCATGTCATTATATTAACATTTTATTCATTATTTTATGGTTTTGATCTTGTTAAAATCATAATTTTACAAAAAAAACAATAATATTACGGATTAACGGAATATTATTGTTTTTTTTTGTAAAATTATGATTTTAACAAGATCAAAACCATAAAATAATGAAGAAAAAGTTAATATCCAAAATAAAGTGAAAGAAAGAAAGAAAATAAAGTGTAGATCCAAAATAAAGAAAGAAAGATAATAAAGTGTAGATCCAAAATAAAAAAAAAAGTGAAAGAAAAGAAAGTGTAGATCCAAAGAAGTCAAAGAAAAGAAAGTGTTTTTTGGATTTATGTTGTTGTGTTGGTGTGTTGGTGATTTTTGGAGAAAAGAAGAGAGTGTTGTTATGTTGGTGATTTTTGGAGATAATGAAATTAGATGTGTAAGAGTGGTGAGTATATATAGAAGGGAGGTTGAAAATTTCAAATTTTCGTCAAATTCAAATTTCCCTCTCAATCCCGCCTAAAATTTTCACCCAATTTCAAATTTTTTGATTTCAATGATCGCATTTAGGTCACTAATATATATTAGGGACCGCTATTAGGTCACTAATATTTTGTAGTGACTACAGCGCGGTCCCTGTTGCCATATCAGGGACCTAAGTGCGATCCCTAATAATATTCATCCATTTAAAAGTATGAATATTAGTAGGGACCGCAATTTGGTCACTGTTAAGTCAATAGGGACCGCAATGTAGTCCTTGTTGAGTCAACAGTGACTGCATTGCAGTCCCTATTGACTCAATAGTGACTGCGTTGTAGTCCCTATTGTCTCCCATACTTTAAAATCGATTTTTTTTATTGATTTTGGTGTGTTTGTGATTCTTAGTAACCACACTCATTGTAACATGTGAATTGAAGTAATAAATGATTGCAAAACCAACCTCATAGTAGTTTAGTTGTGGATTAATAGATTGATTGAGATTGAACGAGTTATTAACGTTGGAGATATATTTCATGTTCTACAACTAATCATCATTAGTTAGTTGTAGTTGTTATTCGTTTTTATGCTTTACTTCACTAATGTTGGCATATATATGATTATGAGGTATAAATCATCACATCAAGTAATCATTATACTTATATGTATATACAATTAGTTTGTCATTATGACATTTGTCGTACAAAATAATAAGAGAATCGTCAAAGTGGTCCGTTCTCTTTACATAATGTTTGGATTTACAATGCGTCGTTGAAATTACTGTTGTTTTAACTCTTACAATGGTTATTATGAATTAAAAAAACAACGCGGCACCTCGAACCATCTTATAATATCGATTTTAAAGTATGAATATTAGCAGGGACTGCAATTCGGTCCCTGTTGAGTCAATAGGGACCGCAATGCAGTAACTGTTGTGTCATTAGAGACCGCTTAGCGGTCCCTATTGACCCAACAGTGACTGCATTATAGTGACCGAAAAGCGGTCACTATTGAGAATGGCTAATGTCAGCAGTGACCGAAAAGCGGTCACGATTGACAACGGCTATTACCAATAGCGACTCAAGTTGAGTCGCTGATTTCTGCGACTCAAGTTGAGTCGTTGTTGCCTTCACAAGTCGCTGAAGACAAGTGACTCAACTTGAGTCACAACTGGGGGGTCACTAATGTCAGTAGTGACCGAAAAGCGGTCACTATTGACAACGACTAGTACCAATAGCGACTCAAGTTGAAGAGGGCAAGTAGGGGTATTTATAGAAAAATACCCCATCAGTAGCAACCGTTGGGAGGTCGCTACCCAGGCTCAGCTGTGACCCAGCAAATTAAGGCGACATCTTGATCGACCTAATCTCAATAACAGCCGCTGTGCGGTTGCTACTGAAGGCTTTTGGTGGGAGTTACTGCCGGGAAAATTTAGCGAGGATCTCCTGGCAATTGCCGATTTGTGGTACCAACTGTGCGGTTGCTAACTACCCCTACATCTTGTAGTGATGACTCATTCAATATTTTCCTAGTATTTATTAATTGCAAATTATCTTATTTCAAGACTATATCATAAACTAAAATTTCGTTTGAAGCATCACATAGGTTTGTAAAGAGGCGAAGCATACATCACTTTATAATTTACAGGATTCGAAATTTATGAAACGCAACCACAATCATATTCTTAAATCCAAAAGACGGGACACATATTTTGTAGTTTTGGAATAAGAACACATGCAACAATCATAATACATAATGAAATGTTAATGATTATTAATGTTGTTTTTAAGGTAGATTTTGAATGTATCTTTCCGGTAAGATCCCTTATGCAGATTGGACATTTCTTTTAATTTTCCAATGCAGTAGTGATGCAGATTTTGCAGAAAACATGCCCGCATTTGGTTGCCGTTGCTTCCACCACGTCATCCGTACATATTGGACAACTTAATTTGGGCGCACTTGCAATTCTGTTTGGAATGGATGGTGACGGCTGAGGATTATTCTGCTAAATAAATAAACTTCACTCATATACATTGATGGTTAATATATTACAGTTGACATTAAAGTAAATGGATCCTATTATTTTTGCACATGTGTACTAGGTAGCTTGGCAAATTGTTCACAACCAAAATTATACGTTAAATTAGCATTTGAATTACTAGACATACTTTCCACAGCAAATAATATTCACCTTGAAGCTAATCTAAAAACACATTTATGGAGTACGTAGTTCAGTTAAGGAAGCATGATTGTCTCCAATAGATCAAAGCCTACACAATTATAACTCCCCATTTTGCACGAGGCTAGCTTGTCACGTAATCAAATAGTTGTGATGGTCCATTAGAAGGATCATATCTCTCGACTTGAAGAAGGAGAAACTAGTTAAATCCCAGTAAAGGAGTGATTCTCCAAAAGAAAAGTTTTTAATATCTAAGTTAAGAGAAGTGAGTTTGAAGACTTTGATTGAGAAAATAATAAAGTGAAGTAATTTTAAATAGTCAGAATAGGTTACAAAATAAAAAATATGGAGATCTATCAAATTATTCAAGAGGGCCAAAAGTTATTTTTGTGTTAGTCTAATTCCTCGTAGACTAGGTCCAATTGATCTAGCCATGTTAAGATCCCTTTGTATTATTTTTTACCGCATGATCCTTATTTTTGTTATATTACATTTGGTTGAAAAAAAATTTACATTTTTTTAAAATTTTACATTTTTTATTTTTTTACAAATTTTTAGATTTTACATTTTTTTAAAACAAATATTAAAATTTTTAACATTTGACGAAAATACCCCTGAAAAAAGTGCTGAAAAGTTGACTTGGGGCAAAGTGATGATTTTGGCAAACGATTGGGGGTTGACTGATTCAAAACAAAGTTAAGGGTGTTGACTGAGAAATGGACCATACGATGGGGGGTTTAATGTAATTATCCCTACAATATATTGGGTTACACCATAACGTATTACTTACCTGTGCATAAGATATTTCAATATAACCTGCTAGCTCAAACAGCGTATAATCCTTCTCGAAGTTGATGGATTTATCAGAAACTTTTTTTAAAGGCAAAATCGGAAAAACCTTTGAATATATATTTTATTTGTTGGTTACTTATATATATATATATATATATATATATAGAATTATTTCCTAATTTAGCAAGTCAGTATTGTGCGTGAAACCTAACAATCGGACAAGTTCAAAAGAAATTAAACTGCACGAATAATAATTAAGTTTTCACTCCGTAATGTTATGTGGGCGACATACTATGTTTTCAGGCATAATATGTATGTGCATCCTCTAACCTAAATATGTAACACAATGCCGGAGTGCCAAGAAAATCCGAATGGTTTTTCTACTCTACTACAAGCAAGATGATTATTATATATAAGTAAACTATACCTCTAGTGCGTCTCGGATATAAGTAAACTTAGATATGTTGATCCATCAAATCCAAGTAGTGCTTCGACTCTTCTTCTATTGTTGTTAGTTACTCTACTTGCTGCAGTAATAGAATTTTCCTCATGAGACCATGGTATACAAAAGGGTAAAGATATACATAAAAGTGCTTTTCTTATATATAAGGTTAATTTTTATAAATGAACAAAATAAAATAAGATTAGATTATTTGATTTCTTTCATAGGACATACACGTTTAATTATAGATAACTAATAAACATCAATCTTTTCCTCTAGTCGAGAAAACCATTAAAAGTTTACAACTATTAAGAGGCATTACTATATGTAGAATTTGGTTTGTAGTGGTGAGGATGGACTTAAGTTATAAACATGTTAAAAGACTTTATGATATTTAGTTAAGAAAAGGAAATATTGCTAGAGTAAATTATTATAAATATCAATGATGAAGGAACGCATGTATATCGAATCAGCTTTAAAATAGGAACATGAGCATACATATATATATATAGGGGTAATTACATTAAACCCCCCATCGTATGGTCCATTTATGAGTCAACCCCCTTAACTTTGTTTTGACTGAGTCAACCCCCCATCGTTCGAAAAAAAAATATTTGTCGAAAAAAAAAATCGGAAATAAATTTGGTTGAAAAAAAACTTTTTGGCGAAAATTAATATTTGTCGATTAATAAATTTTACATTTTTTTAAAAGAAATATTAAAATTTTTAACATTTGACGAAAATACCCCTGAAAAAAGTGCAAAAAAGTTGACTTGGGGCAAAGTGATGATTTTGACAAACGATGGGGGGTTGACTGAGTCAAAACAAAGTTAAGGGGGTTGACTCAGAAATGGACCATACGATGGGGGGTTTAATGTAATTACCCCATATATATATATAGTTTTTATTTCGATTTCGCATACAGTATTGTAATAGAAGTGTGTAATGAATTTACTTTTTGGGTAAAGAAAGTCAGTTTCAGTTTGCTAAAACGTTTTATATGTTATCTTTCTTTTGCGTAAACTATGCGAAGAATAACCATTTCTATTTCCCTCAAATGAATGAGACTTATAGATATATTGAAAATATTCATTCAAAATATATTTTGATGTGAAAGTGCGTATAATCGATGAGTAGCCTCTATTCGATCCAGCTTCTCCGTGCATTCCCTGTGTTGTGCGATGAAAATCATTTCTTCTGTCAACATCCTAGCCAAATAAAAATAAAACAGTTTGTGAAATTTATACCTTAAGTTAAATTTTAAATCTCGTATGGAAAAGATTGATCTGACCTGATTAAAGCTCGTTGATGATATTGCTTGTGATGAAGGCAATCCAAGCTCTAAGTTTGTGTTCACCACCCCGAGATAATGTGGATATGGCAGACCAAGTTCTAGGTTTGTGTTGACGTCCTCAAGATAATGTGAATTGTTAATGTTCAAATCACGAGCCATCTATATATATATATAACAATCATGTAAGCAACTAATTAGAGTTGTAACATAATAATAATTAGTTGGTTACCGCCAATAAAATTGTAAAAGTGATATAATAATACATGGATAACATAACATTGAATCTTGGTGTTCTCTTAAAAACAACTCCAGGAAATTGAAGACAATGTCATACACTTTTATGCTTCAGACCATATCATTCTAACTTTTAATTGTAATAAACAGGACAAGTATATGTTTAGAAAAATGGGATAAATAGATCATGTAAATTCATATAAATTAAATGTGTACATGAGTAGATCTATCAAAAGCGTAACTTATAAATTGACACATTATACGACTCTTGTATATCAAGGACTACCGAATACTTTTTCGATGAGAAAATTATATGTCTAAAAAATTGATCACACGCAATTGATTCATGTGTTAGAAACAGAACAAATTAAAGCCTTCTTTTTCCTCATATATTCGGAGTTATAGTAACACTCCTTATAAAATTAAGCAAAAATGAATATGATGTCATGATAGAGACAGTAAAACAACAATTCAAGTTAAACTTGTGACTTGTTTTCATGAATATAAGTATCGATGAATTCATCCTCCGAAAACGAAATTTTAGCAGGAGCAATTAGCAATTCATCTACCTAGTAGAGATATATATGAACTGAATTAGGAGAATGTTAATACCTCTAATGTGAATCGGCCTTTAAGATAGATGGCAGGAGAGAATAGAGATGGAAGGGATACAAGTTTTTGTGATAAATATGATTCATAAGATTTTTATAAAAGGAAGAATTAATTAGAGACCGGAAACAGTTAGGACTATGGTGGGTGTATAGCCTATTTACGGTTGTAAATTGGACAAAATCCAAGCAAAATATGGTATACATACCTACATGTCAATCCTTTATTTTAATGCATTCAATATTTTTCAAAAGTATTGTTGGTTGACACTCTGTTCTATAATAGTTACCTTTTTTTTCCTTGGTGGTGTATAGTTCTTTTATATTTTTACTGGTAAGAGGGACGTATCGCAGGTGAAGTGCGGTGTTAGTGACTCCTCGCTACAACATTTGGAGTTTGGACCTTCTACGATGCCTGTCAATTAGACAATGTACTTTTGCCAATATTAAAGTGATCGTTATTTTATATGAAATTTGAAAATATATGAGTTTCTTAGCTGCAATAATTAGAACTATCTGCATATGGTTCTAAATGGAACAGAATCCAAGCATAATTATGATAACCTACCTACAGAATCCTTTAGGCATTCAGAACTTAATGCATTCAATAATTTCCAGAATTAATATTGTTGGGGGTTTTGGCATTATGTGCAATAGTCATGTTGAATTTGTCTTTGCTAGTATATAACTCTTTTTAGATTTAACTAGTAAGCGGGACATATCCCAGGGGAAGCGCGATGGCTTCCCGCTACAACTTTTAATTTGGACTTCTTTGTCTCGATTCTATGAAAATACATATACGACAAAAATCGTCATTGTCTTAGACTTTTTACCAATTCTTTAAAACCGCGGAGCATACGTTTTTCTAGATTACCTCAATTGATTTCTTCTTCTCTTGATTTTGAAGTCCTCATATTACAAACACCTAGATTGCACGCATAAGTGCATCTATGTTTGAGCTTAAAAGGTATGCTATATTACTCATTAACTGATCAATCTCATGGAATTATTTTACGTCAAACATGGAGGCCTGACTTATGCATGTGCCCGAAATCCCAACAAGGTTGGCACATCGGTGCCGCAACGCAACTAGAACTCAAATATTATTAAAAGTAAAAATAAATAGGTGTATAGTTGAAAGTTCAGAGAGTCGGCAAAATCTAAATCTCTCTCTATTACAATAATCATCATTATGCGAAGTAGAAATAAACGTCGGACAAGAAGACCACCAATAAACTCCCGTGTGTTCGGCTCCTTAGTTAGCCAAGGCGTTGGCCATCTTGTTTTCTTCACGATATTTATGTAAGCCTGAAACTGGGTTGAACTTATGAACTCCAAGCAAGAAGTCCATTTGTTTCGTAATTTCCAAGGAACTTTTGCCAATCTGGAGTTCATTAAATTAACAATGTAACTGGAATCCCTTTCCAACCAGTAGTACCTCCAATTAAACTCTCTCGCCTTAAGATTAGCATATACCGCAAACCATAATTCTCCCACGAAAGCAAAAACCAATTCTAGATGGGTGAATAGCAAATGCTCCATGTAGAAGACCTCTGCAATTCCGAAAATCTCATCCCCTCCCACCCCGGCTGAGGATTATCCTGCTAAATAAATAAACTTCACTCATATACATTGATGGTTAACATATTACAGTTGACATTAAAGTAAATGGATCCTAATATTTTGGCATATGTGTACTAGGTCGCTTGGCAAATTGTTCACAACCAACATTATACGTTAAATTAGCATTTGAATTACTAGACATACTTTCCACAGCAAATAATATTCACCTTGAAGCTAATCTAAAAACACATTTATGGAGTACGTAGTTCAGTTAAGGAAGCATGATTGTCTCCAATAGATCAAAGCCTACACAATTATAACTCCTCTTTTTGCACGAAGCTAGCTTGTCACGTAATCCCATAGTTGTGATGGTCCATTAGAAGGATCATATCTCTCGACTTGAAGAAGGAGAAACTAGTTAAATCCCAGTAAAAGAGTGATTCTCCAAATGAAAAGTTTTTAATATCTAAGTTAAGAGAAGTGAGTTTGAAGACTTTGATTGAGAAAATAATAAATTGAAGTAATTTTAAATAGTCGGAATTGGTTACAAAATAAAAAATATGGAGATCTATCAAATTATTCAAGATGGCCAAAAGTTATTTTTGTATTAGTCTAATTCCTCGTAGACTAGGTCCAATTGATCTAGCAATGTTAAGATCCCTTTGTATTATTTTTTACCGCATGATCCTTGTTTTTGTTATATTACAATATATTGGGTTACAACATAACGTATTACTTACCTGTGCATAAGATATTTCAATATAACATGCTAGCTCAAACAGCGTATAATCCTTCTCGAAGTTGATGGATTTATCAGAAACTTTTTTTAAAGGCAAAATCGGAAAAACCTTTGAATATATATTTTATTTGTTGGTTACTTATATATATATATAGAATTATTTCCTAATTTAGCAAGTCAGTATTGTGCGTGAAACCTAACAATCGGACAAGTTCAAAAGAAATTAAACTGCACGAATAATAATTAAGTTTTCACTCCGTAATGTTATGTAGGCGACATACTATGTTTTCATGCATAATATGTATGTGCATCTTCTAATCTAAATATGTAACACAATGCCGGAGTGCCAAGAAAATCCGAATGGTTTTTCTACTCTACTACAAGCAAGATGATTATTATATATAAGTAAACTACTATACCTCTAGGGCGTCTCGGATATGTTGATCCATCCTACCAAGTAGTGCTTCGACTCTTCTTCTATTGTTGTTAGTTACTCTACTTGCTGCAGTAATAGAATTCTCCTCATGAGACCATGTAAGCAACTAATTAGAGTTGTAAGATAATAATAATTAGTTGGTTACCGTCAATAAAATTGTAAAAGTGATATAATAATACATGGATAACATAACATTGAATCTTGGTGTTCTCTTAAAAACAACTCTAGGAAACTGAAGACAATATCATACACTTTTATGCTTTAGACCATATCATTCTAACTTTTTATTGTAATAAACAGGACAAATATATGTTTAGAAAAATGGGATATATAGATCATGTAAATTCATGTAAATTAAATGTGTATGAAATTGTTGGATCGGGATTGATATAACTTTTCCACGTTTCAGAGCTCAAGTTAAGCTGGCGTTGCCTTAACTTGATCTCAAACAATCTTCTTGATAGAGTATAATGTGCAGCGGAATTAAAGAACACAAGAAGATAAATTTTCAATGGTTTATTATAAATAATCAACCATCTAGCCTTACGGCACAATAACCACGCAGGTTTTACCAAAGATGTTCCTCACCACAAAATCACTCTCGCTCTTTTGTAGATTGGACTCAGCAAAGCAGACAAGAATTTTCTCCTTAAATCTAATCCTAGACTTAACTCGAAAACTCACAAACTTTGCAAAACAAGAAACATAGCAACAATGCTTAAGATATAATCTCTACGGATTTATAAGCTCTATTGTTTCTCTATGTATCTTGATGTACTACACACCCTATATATAGGTTTCTTCAAACTTGATCTCCAAGGTGTGTTGTACACAGTTTTGGTAACTTATGTTGTTTCCTTGTTGAACTCTACTTTCCTTCTTGAACTCGATCTCCTTCTTGAATAATAGTTCCCTTTATTAGATTGAGTTCTAATAAGGAAATACTCCTTCTTCAATTCAGAGTTGATCTTGGAAAGATTCCTAGTTGCACTTGAACTCCAAAACTTTCCTTATTTGAAACCGTGTTGACTTGACTGATCTCCTCCTCTTGAATTATGGAAACTTCAACTTAGGAAACTTGTAATGTTCTTCCTTATGATTAAGAGATGTTCCTGGACATAAACAAAGACAACTAAAATCGTGGAACTTGATTAATAGGTGAATAAAGGCAAAACTAAAATAAAGCAGTTAAAGACAGATTGACAGAATATGTACTGGTTTCAATGTTGCCGTGTGAATGTTGGCTCAACATCCATCCAACATTTAAAACCGAATACTTTACTCATGTTCAGAAACATGTTTTAGGTTAAGACTGTTCTCGGGTTTCAATGTTGTCCTCTGGATGTTGGCACAACATCCATCCAACATTGATAACAGAACATGTTTCAGATTAAGACTTGTTCTCGGGTTTCAATGTTGTCCTCTGGATGTTGACACAACATCCATCCAACATTGATAACATAACATCTTACACTTTCAATCTCCCCCTTTTTGCCTTTCTTCACAAAACCAATCAACCTGTTCACATAACAGATAATATGTCCAAATATCAATTAAGCATAATAATCAAAACTACTCAAACTGCTCCCCCTTAATGCAAACTATCAAGTATTAACTTGGCATAACAAAGATTATTCATTAAAGTCATCACCACAACTCAAAACAAGTTGTTCAGACATTTAACTCATCAATGTTGTCTCAACATTAAGACCAGAATGTACCTGCACATTGGTTTATCAGCAGAAACAGCAGATATAGACTATCTTTATAAGCAAAAGCATTAAGAGCAGTTAAAGCTAAGTAGCATTACCATTACAAACCAAAACAAATAAGAAGAACTAACACCAAAATAGAAACAATTCAAAACATATCAAAACAAAAACATAAAAACCAGAAATCAAAAATTAAAAACTAGATCACTCTCCCCCTTTTTGTGAAGAAAGCTCTTCCATGTTCTTAATCAAGACATCCAGCTCTTGCATTTGTTTTTCCTTGAAAGCAACTTCTCTCTGAAGATTGGCATAAGCACTTGTATACCAAGTCAACTGCTGATCAACAAAAGATTTTGTTGTTACCCTGGTTTCTTCCTCATCAGATTGAGGCACTGAAGCTCCAACAAATTGTTGAGCCTCCTTTTCCTCTCCAGGTGCAACTCCACCTTCAGGATTCCAAGGCAAGTCCTTCACTCTTGTGCTAGACAAGTAGGATTGAGTGATGGTGAACCTAGCCTTGTTCTCTGACATTCCTCCAAACTCTTTCTTGTTCATCTTCTGTTTTAGCAGCAGAGTTGTGATCAAAGAAGGAAATGGTAGAATCCCTTGCTTCCTCCCAGCAGCATCTTCCATAGCCCTTAAAATTCTCACCCCAATATTCACAGCAAGCCCATTCTTCAGTTTGTAGACCAAGTAAGCTGACTCCTTAGTCAAAACAGTAGAATTTTTTGTAGGCAGCCAATTATATGATGCACATTTGTGCAGAACAGCACTTAGGGCAGTGAGCTTTGTTGTAGGTAATTGTTCAACCCAGGTTCTCTCTAGACCACCTGTGATATCCTCAATCACCTCATCTGGCTTTGGATCTTCAGATTCCTTAACATGTGGCAGTCCCCAAATCTCATTTATCTTCTTAGGACTAATGTCAAACACTTGTCCTCTTACCCATGCTTGACCATATTTGGGAGACAACTCACAAGTGATATACTTTGAGAGATTCAGGTAGAATTCTTGTACAAGCTCAGGAGCATAATCACCATGCTTCTTCATTGAATTCTGAACCCCTCTTGCTTTCAACAACTCAAAAACTCTGTTTCTTTTAAAGCTGTCCATGTCCATGACCCTCTCTTGAAGAAAATCCCTCTTTCTAAAGTCATAAGCCTTGTCCTCTATCTCCTTATTAAGATAGTATCTAGACCTAGCGTCCTTACTAAAATAGGATAATGCAAGAGTGTCACAGTACTCTTCTTCATTCTCATCATCATCACCACTAGCTTCAGACTCTTCAGCAGCAGTTTCCTCTTCCTCTTTCTCCTCTTCTTCTATATCAACTACCTCAACTTCCTCATCCACAATCTGTTTCCCTTTCCTCACTCTCTCAGCCTCAGCCTTAGCCTTAGCCTTAGCCTTTTTCTTCTCAAGTCTCTCTCTTTGAGCTCTTCTAGCCTCAGCTCTTAGCAAGGCTATTTTACTCATTGGCCTAGACCCCATAGATGTTCTCTTTCTACCAGAACCAGCTCCAGATCCCTCCCCCTCAATTATATCATCAACATTATTCACTTGGGGTTTAGGGTTAGCCACATTTACCTCAGCTTCAGATTCATGGGCTTCTGATGTTGCGCCAACATTCGACTCAGATTCCACATTCTTAGCTCGCTTTACCCGTCGTTGATAAGGAATCGTTGGTCGTTTTGCAGCAACTTGAGCAGTAGGCCGTCCTTGATCCTCACACGCAGCAGCCCTGATGCGTGTTGTTGTTTGCTTGATATTCACGGCCAAATCTGCAAGAGTGTCTAAAGGAGTCTTGCTCGCCATGTTAATGTTGAGAATAGAGAGAAAAATATGAGAGATTTTTAGATAATTATTTGCAAAGAGAAAGACAAATTGCACAAGTGACAGAAATTAGGGCAAGTTGTTCTTTTAAGTTGTGAATAGTGGAGAGAGAAGGAATGAATGTAAGTAGGATTATGGAATATGATCAATTAAGTTTTCCCACTCCTCTATTCCCGCGTAAGAACTTCACCACGTGTCACTTAAACACAACAAGTAACCAGAGCAGTTCACAATAAAACAATAAAAACTCAGTTTTTAAAATTTTAAACAAACTTATAAGTTACTGACTTCAATGTTGTGCAGACCGTGTGGCAATGTTGGAACAACATTCAGATCAGAGAGAAGAGTAACATTCAAACCAGAAAGTTTTTAACCCATAATATTTGAGGTTTTGGGCTTCTTCAAGGCAATTTCATGTGAGAGCGTGAGATATATCCAAACTTATATCTGAAACTTCACCAAAGTAGCAAGTAAGTATCGAGAACATTAAGATTTAGATCAAAATCATGAATAAGCAACATATCAAACAGAAAACACACAGAGATAAGCAGTCATGAATTAGAGAATTAATCCACTTCCACAGCATAGAAGGTCACAAATAGTGTGTCACCTGCAGAATGTCACCCAAAGAGTATGCCTCAACACATGAAAGGGACTATATACTCCCCCTAAGCCCAAACCTAGTCAACCACACTAACCAAAGATGAAAGACAATGCAGTTCTAGAATGAATGCAACAATGTTATGACAACATTGACAGACGGTATCCACAGTGACTCACTTTTCAAACCAGCAACAGTTCACATCACTTCAAATCTTCACTATTTTCATTATCTCTTTAGAACAAAAACTGAGGGTTGATTAAAAAAGGATAATGACATTACTGAATGAGGGCAGCACAAGACTCCACACACCCCAGTAACAACATTATCAGCAGCAAGTTAGGCAAGTACAAAGGCCTTGAATACTGGCAACACATTTATCATGCACCCCAATACCCCAATTCCTTATGCATACTTGTTTACCAACCTGCATACAAGAGAGCACTAAGTGATCAATGCTACCAAGTGAAGGCAATCGAAACCCCAAACACCCTAGTAGAAAGAACCACTCTTATGTACCCCTTGGCCAAAAAAACAAACAGAGACATGCAAATAAGCACAACTGAATATCATTGAAGTTGTCAACATCATGAACCCCAGCTTCTCCACATGTCCTGTAAAACCTTTTCATATGAATAAGACACAACTGAATAGACATCAAAGTAGTGAACTTTGTGTACCCCAGCTTCTCCATATGTTAGGCTAACACAACCTCAGACACACTTTAGAGATTTATACTTTTCAAAACCTAGATGTGAATCTGCAAGCTAGAAAGATTAGTAAAACACAGTGATCAACCACACAATCAAATATGACAAACAAAGATCAATGTGACTCAAAAAGAAAAGAGACAAACAACAAAAACAAAAAGTTACATACTACACCACAAACATTAACAGTGCTAGACAGTGGTGTTATGTCAACACTGGGATCCTAACATTCTCACATATTGCACATGCCGAGAGATTTCCTCAAACGGAAGAATCTCTCACTATCTAAAGGTTTAGTAAACATATCAGCAAGCTGATTATTTGTCTCAATATGCTCAATGTTAATCATTTTATCATCAACCATGTCTCTCAAGTAATGATGTCTTATATCTATATGCTTAGTCCTAGAATGTTGAACAGGATTCCTTGAGATACTAATGGCACTAAGATTGTCACAAAACATGAGGAGAGTATCACTATCTAACCCATAGTCCAGCAACATGTGTTTAAGCCATACTAGCTAGGTAACACAACTGCCAGCAGCTATATATTCAGATTCAGCTGTAGATAATGACACACAATTCTGTTTCCTGCTATACCATGAAACAAGATTGTTTCCCAAATAGAAACAACCCCCACTTGTGGATTTTCTGTCATCTACATCACCTGCCCAATCAGAATCACTAAATCCAACAAGATTTGTATTTGTAACAAAAGAATACCATATGCCCAATGATGAAGTTCCAGATATATATCTTAATATTCTCTTCACAGCAATCAAGTGAGATTGCTTTGGATCAGCTTGGTACCTAGCACAAACACAAACAGAAAACATAATATCTGGTCTAGAGGCAGAGAGATATAGAAGACTACCAATCATAGATCTGTACAATGTTGGGTCAACATTGTCTCCAGTGCCGTCCTTAGTAATCTTCACAGAAGAAGACATGGGAGTTTTGCAAGGTTTTGACTCATGTAGCTCAAATCTCTTTACCAGGTTCCTTGCATACTTCTCCTAGTTTAAGAACACACCATTCTCTAGTTGCTTCACTTGCAATCCCAGAAAGTAGTTCAGCTCTCCAATCATGCTCATTTCAAATGTCCCTGTCATTGACTCAACAAACTTGTCTAGAGTAGACTTGTTAGTAGAACCAAATACAATATCATCAACATAGATCTGAGCAATACAAACATCAGAACTCTTTCTTAGAATAAACAAGGTTCTGTCTCCATCTCCTCTATTGAACCCAAGACTTAACAAAAATTGAGTTAGTCTTTCATACCAAGCTCTAGGTGCCTGTTTTAAACCATACAAAGCTTTCTCAAGTTTATACACATAATTAGGATGTTTAGGATCAGCAAAACCTTTAGGTTGTTCAACATATACTTCTTTGTCTATCAAACCATTAAGGAAAGCACCTTTCACATCCATCTGGTAGAGCTTAATCTTAAGACAACATGCAATAGCAAGAAGTAATCTAATAGATTTTATCCTAACTACTGGAGCAAATGTCTCATCAAAGTCAATTCCTTCTACCTGAGTATAACCTTGTGCAACAAGCCTAGCTTTGTTTCTTACAATTACACCATCTTCATTTGTTTTGTTCTTGAAAATCCACTTAGTTCCTATAACATTCACATTAGAAGGTCTAGGTACTAGATTCCAAACATGATTTTTGGTGAATTGCAACAGTTCATCTTGCATAGCATTTATCCATTTACTATCCTTAAGAGCTTCATTCACATTCTTAGGTTCAATATTTGAGACAAAACAGGAAGCATTACTTACAGTGCAAGTGGAAGACATGCAGACACACAGCCTTACCATATTTTTATAGTTTACCCTGTCTTTGTTGCGAGTCTTCATGCGTCCAGTGATTTCACCTATCACTTGTGAAGCTGGATGGTCCTTTTGAATCCTAGTAGGGGGATCTCTCCTAGGTTCATCAACAATGTCATCCTCTGAATTGGACTGTGGGGATGTTGGCCTAACAGCAGCAGGTGTCATCTCAACATTAGAACCAGTCTCAATTTCAGTGTCTCCAACTTCTGCTCCTGAGGTTGGGACAGTCTCTGTTTCCAATGTTGGGGCAACATCAGAGACAATGACTTCATCAGTACCTGAATCAAAGGTGGAATCATCAAACACTATATTTACTGATTCTTGAATAATCTTCAATCTTGGATTATAAACCCTGAAAGCAGAACTATTCACAGAATAACCAACAAATATGCACTTTTCACTCTTTGGATCAAACTTACTAAGATAGTCTCTATCTTTCAACAAGTAACAATCACATCCAAATTCATGAAAATGAGCAATATTTGGTTTCAAACCCTTCAAGATTTCATATGGTGTCATGTTTGTACCAGGTCTAAGATAAGCCCTATTACTTATATGACATGCAGTATTTAAAGCTTCAGCCCAAAGTCTTTTAGATAGGTTTCTAGCATTAAGCATAACTCTGGCCATCTCTTGAAGTGTCCTATTTTTCCTCTCAACTATCCCATTTTGCTGAGGTGTATTAGGTGCTGAAAACTCATGGAAAATTCCATTCTTATCACAGAAATCACTGAAACTAGCATTTTCAAATTCTTTCACATGATCAGACCTAATCTTACAAACAGAGCAACCATACAGATTTTTGATGCTAGCATGTAAGATCCTAAATGTGTTGAATGCATCAGATTTTTCTTTAAGAAACTTAACCCATGTGTATCTAGAGAAATCATCTACAATAACAAAGGCATATCTCTTACCACTTAGGCTGCTTACCTCAATAGGACCCATGAGATCCATGTGTAATAATTCAAAACACTTACCATTCCTGGGAATTGTACTCTGTACCTGGAGGGGTGTATGAATAGCTTTGGTTTGCTTACCCTTTAGGCAGTCCCCACATACAACCTTACCTGGGCTGGATATCTTTGGTAAGCCTCTTACAGCATCAACTTTCTCTAGCTTTTCAAGGTTCCTATAGTGAACATGTCCTAGCTTCCTATGCCACAGAACAGCATCATCAACTTTAGCATGAAAGCAATCTGCTTCTTCCTGTGCAAGGTAGCAATTATCTTTAGATCTAGTACCTGTCATAACAAGGACATTTTTACTATTAAATACATCACAAGAACTTTTATCAAATGTAACAAGCAAGTTATCATCACAAAGTTGACTAATGCTTATTAGATTTGCTTTCAATCCTTCAACTAGCAGAACATCTTTGAGTGGTGGAAATCCTTCAACATCTAGTACTCCATTTCCAATGATTCTTCCCTTGGTGCCTCCTCCATAGGTGACAGTTCCAACATTGAGAGGAATCAATTGTTTAAGATTTTCCTTGTCTCCTGTCATGTGTCTTGAACATCCTCTGTCAAAGTACCACTTACCTGCAAGGTTAGAGTACACAGCAGAAAACACAACATTGCATACAAGTTTCATCTTAGGAGTCTTTAACTTTTCAATCCAAGTTCTACTTTTCTGTCCTGTTCCTAATGTTGGGATAACATCTGTACCACTGACCAACTCAACATTAGAGACAGTTTCTGTTTTCTTCACATTTTCTTTCAAATATTTCTTGCAATAAGGTTTTATGTGACCTGGTTGAAAACAAAATTGACAGATATAAGTAGGTTTACTTTTGTTGGGATTAGCCCTGCTCAAGTCTTTTGATTCCTTAACAAAACCTTCTTTAATGAAAACAGGATTAGCAACTTTACAGGTAGGTTTCTCAATATATCCAAGACCATTTGTTCCTTGATTACCCATACTCAGTACCTCTTCAAGTTTAGATGTACCTGAGTTCCATTTAGCAATGATCTGATTATCTTTTTCAAACTTTCCTTTTACCTCTTTAAGTTCAGCTTCTGTCTTGTCAAGGTCTCTTTCATACATCCTCATCAGTTTCTTCAGTCCATCAATCTCCAGCCTTTGAGCTTCATTCTTCTTGGTGAGTTTCTGATTTTCTTTCAGAAGATTATGAAAAGTAGACTTCAAGTCTTCAATGATTTCCTCCTGGGACATTTCACCTTCAAAGTAATACTCTTCATCTAGATCAACTGAGCCATGAAAACATTCAGAGTTAGATTCATCATTATCAGACAAAGAATTGAGATCAATATGGGTATCATATTCAGTCCAATTCCCAAAGAAAGTGTCCTGTTCTGATGTTGAGTCCTGGATGTTGGAGTAACATTGGGACCCGTGGCAGTTATGAAGATCTTATTTTGTCCAGTTGACATGAGTAAATAGCGCAGCTGTATGAATCTCTTCAAAGCTTTCTTCAGTATCAGCACTTGATCCAGAGTTATAATCTTCTTCATTGAAATCATCTACACAAACCCAATGAGACTTTCCCTTCTTGCGAAGGGTGTTATCACATTCAACAGCAATATGACCATAACCTGTACATTCATAACATTGAGTAGTTTTCAACTTTTCAATTTCTTCAGGACTAGATTTTGTTGCCATATATTTAACAAATTTGGGAGGCAATTTTCTATAACCAGTGGAAGTATTGCTAGGTTGTTTCCCTTTGGATTTATCTTTAAAGTTCAACCTACTGAGTTTCTTGCTAATATTTCCATAGTTAGAAGAAATAATTTCATCCTCATCTTCACTCTCATGATAATTTGTTCCTAACAAAGCAATAGCTTGTTGTTTGGTAGTCCTAGCAGGAAACTCTAGCTCAAATTCTCTAAGAGTGTTTAACAAGGATTGAAATTCCATGTTGGCAATATCTCTTGTCTCTCCCATGGCAATTCTCTTGAGAGCAAATATAGGTGACAAAGATCTAAAAGCTTTATAAACCATAGTTTGATTTGAAACAGGAAATCCTAGATTTTCACATTGATTTGTAATGTCAAGGATTTTCTCAAAATAACTATCTATACTCTCTTCATCACCCATCTCAAGTTTTTCAAAATCTTTAAGCAACTGTCTGTGTTTAGAGTTTCTAACTGCTATATCTCCTTCACAATGAAGCTCAAGGATGTCCCAAGCTGATTTAGCTTGTGGTGCAGTTCTGAATTAACTTAAACATCTGATTGGTAACATAACTAAAAATAGCATTAAGAGCTTTCTCATTGTAGTTATACAGTGTTACCTCGTTTGCTGTCCATTGTGACTTCGGTTTTGGTACAATATCTGCATCTCGGTCGTTCTCAATCTTTGGGACAGAATATCCATCAAGAACGGCATCCCATGCTTTTATGTCAATAGATTTGATGTGAACTCTGAGCCTGGTCTTCCAGTAAGCATAATTGATGGATCCTTCTAAGACTAGGAGTCTGCCAGAATTGGGATTGATGTTGTCCATCGCGTTGTATCACCTCCAAACACCAGTGAAATCGGTGCTTGGCTCTGATACCAATTGAAATTGTTGGATCGGGATTGATACAACTTTTCCACGTTTCAGAGCTCAAGTTAAGCTGGCGTTGCCTTAACTTGATCTCAAACAATCTTCTTGATAGAGTATAATGTGCAACGGAATTAAAGAACACAGGCAGATAAATTTTCAATGGTTTATTATAAATAATCAACCATCTAGCCTTACGGCAAAATAACCACGCAGGTTTTACCAAAGATGTTCCTCACCACAAAATCACTCTCGCTCTTTTGTAGATTGGACTCAGCAAAGCAGACAAGAATTTTCTCCTTAAATCTAATCCTAGACTTAACTCGAAAACTCACAAACTTTGCAAAACAAGAAACACAGCAACAATGCTTAAGATATAATCTCCACGGATTTATAAGCTCTATTGTTTCTCTATGTATCTTGATGTACTACACACCCTATATATAGGTTTCTTCAAACTTGATCTCCAAGGTGTATTGTACACAGTTTTGGTAACTTATGTTGTTTCCTTGTTGAACTCTACTTTCCTTCTTGAACTCGATCTCCTTCTTGAATAATAGTTCCCTTTATTAGATTGAGTTCTAATAAGGAAATACTCCTTCTTCAATTCAGAGTTGATCTTGGAAAGATTCCTAGTTGCACTTGAACTCCAAAACTTTCCTTATTTGAAACCGTGTTGTCTTGACTGATCTCCTCCTCTTGAATTATGGAAACTTCAACTTAGGAAAATTGTAATGTTCTTCCTTATGATTAAGAGATGTTCCTGGACATAAACAAAGACAACTAAAATCGTGGAACTTGATTAATAAGTGTATAAAGGCAAAACTAAAATAAAGCAGTTAAAGACAGATTGACAAAATATATACTGGTTTCAATGTTGCCCTGTGAATGTTGGCTCAACATCCATCCAACATTTAAAACCGAATACTTTACTCATGTTCAGAAACATGTTTTAGGTTAAGACTGTTCTCGGGTTTCAATGTTGTCCTCTGGATGTTGGCACAACATCCATCCAACATTGATAACAGAACATGTTTCAGATAAAGACTTGTTCTCGGGTTTCAATGTTGTCCTCTGGATGTTGACACAACATCCATCCAACATTGATAACATAACATCTTACACTTTCAGTGTACATGAGTAGATTTATCAAAAGCGTAACTTATAAATTAACACATTATACGACTCTTGTATATCAAGGACTACCATATACTTTTTCGATGAGAAAATTATATGTCTAAAAAATTGATCACACGCCATTGATTCATGTGTTAGAAACAGAACAAAGCCTTATTTTTTCTTATATATTCGGAGTTATAGTAAGACTCCTTATAAAGTTAAGTAGAAAATGAATATGATGTGATGATAGAGACAGTAAAACAACAATTCAAGTTAAACTTGTGACTTGTTTTCATGAATATAAGTATCGATGAATTCATCCTCCGAAAACAAAATTTTAGCAGGAGCAATTAGCAATTCATCTACCTAGTAGAGATATATATGAACTGATGGAATAGAGATGGAAGGGATACAAGTTTTTGTGATAAATGTGACTTCCTACGATTTTTATAAAAGGAAGAATTAATTTGAGACCGGAAATACTTAGGACTATGGTGGGTGTGTAGCCTATTTAAGGTTGTAAATTGGACAAAATCCAAGCAAAATATGGTATACATACCTACATGTCAATCCTTTATTTTAATGCATTCAATATTTTTCAAAAGTATTGTTGGTTGACACTCTGTTCTATAATAGTTACCTTTTTTTTTCCTTGGTGGTGTATAGTTCTTTTATATTTTAATAGTAAGAGGGACGTATCGCAGGTGAAGTGCGGTGTTAGTGACTCTTCGATACAACATTTGGAGTTTGGACCTTCTACGATGCCTGTCAATTAGACAATGTACTTTTGCCAATATTAAAGTGATCGTTATTTTATATGAAATTTGAAAATATATGAGTTTCTTAGCTGCAATAATTAGAACTATCTGCATATGGTTCTAAATTGAACATAATCCAAGCATAATTATGATAACCTACCTACAGAATCCTTTAGGCCTTCAGAACTTAATGCATTCAATAATTTCCAGAATTAATATTGTTGCGGGTTTTGGCATTATGTGCAATAGTCATGTTGTATTTGTCTTTGCTAGTATATAACTCTTTTTAGGTTTAACTAGTAAGCGGGACATATCCCAGGGGAAGCGCGATGGCTTCCCGCTACAACTTTTAATTTGGACTACTTTTTCTCGATTCTGTGAAAATACATATACGACAAAAATCGTCATTGTCTTAGACTTTTTACCAATGCTTTAAAACCGCGGAGCATACGTTTTTCTAGATTACCTCAATTGATTTCTTCTTCTCTTGATTTGAAGTCATCAAATTACAAACACCTAGATTGCACGCATTAGTGCATCTATGTTTGAGCTTAGAAGGTATGCTATATTACTCATTAACTGATCAATCTCATGCAATTATTTTACGTCAAACATGGAGGCCTGACTCATGCATGTGGCCAAAATCCCAACAAGGTTGGCACATCGGTGCCGCAACGCAACTAGAACTCTAATATTATTAAAAGTAAAAATAAATAGGTGTATAGTTGAAAGTTCAGAGAGTCGGCAAAATCTAAATCTCTCTCTATTACAATAATCATCATTATGCAAACTAGAAATAGACGTCGGACAAGAAGACCACCAATAAACTCCCGTGTGTTCGGCTCCTTAGTTAGCCAAGGCGTTGGCCATCTTGTTTTCTTCACGATATTTATGTAAGCCTGAAAGTGGGTTGAACTTATGAACTCCAAGCAAGACGTCCATTTGTTTCGTAATTTCCAAGGAACTTTTGCCAATCTGGAATTCATTAAATTAACAATGTAACTGGAATCCCTTTCCAACCAGTAGTACTTCCAATTAAACTCTCTCGCCTTAAGATTAGCATATACCGCAACCCACAATTCTGCCACGAAAGCAAAAACCAATTCTAGATGGGTGAATAGCAAATGCTCTATGTAGAAGGCCTCTGCAATTCCGAAAAACTCATCCCCTCCCACCCCGGAAGTGCCACGTGCACAACCGTCTGTATTGCATTTCATCCACGACTCTAGCAGGGGGTACCAAACCACCGAAATTGTTTAAGGTGCTCTTTTATGTCTCACCGTCATGCCAAAGAGTTTTATAATTTTGTAGAAGAATAATTTTTTTTAAAAAAAGATATTGAGTATCAGAACTATTTTCGAAAGTAAATACTTTAAATTTTTTAATATACAAGAAAATATTTCAGTTTCTAAAGTTTTAAAAATCTCAAAATTTTATAGACTTTTTTAAGGTTTTATCTTTTTTTTTTTAAAAAAAATTATATGTACATGTAGTTATTAAGTTTTAAATAATTTTTATTTCGATTTCGCATACAGTATTGTAATAGAAGTGAGTAATGAATTTACTTTTTGGGTAAAGAAAGCCAGTTTCAGTTTGCTAAGACATTTTATATGTTATCTTTCTTTTGCGTAAACTATGCGAAGAATAACCATTTCTATTTCCCCCAAATGATTGACACTTATAGATATATTGAAAGTATTCATTCAAAATATATTTTGATGTGAAAGTGCGTATAATCGAGGAGTAACCTCTATTCGATCCAGCTTCTCCGTGCATTGCCTGTGTTGTGCGATGAAAATCATTTCTTCTGTCAACATCCTAGCCAAATAAAAATAAAACAGTTTGCGAAATTTATACCTTAAGTTAAAATTTAAATCTCGTATGGAAAAGATTGATCTGACCTGATTAAAGCTCGTTGATGATATTGCTCGTGATGAAGGCAATCCAAGCTCTAAGTTTGTGTTCACCACCCCGAGATAATGTGGATATGGCAGACCAAGTTCTAGGTTTGTGTTGACGTCCTCAAGATAATGTGAATTGTTAATGTTCAAATCACGAGCCATCTAAATATATATAACATTAATCATGTAAGCAACTAATTCGAGTTGTAACATAATAAAAATTAGTTGATTACCGCCAATAAAATTGTAAAAGTGATATAATAATACATGGATAACATAACATTGAATCTTGGTGTTCTCTTAAAAACAACTCCAGGAAATTGAAGACAATGTCATACACTTTTATGCTTCAGACCATATCATTCTAACTTTTAATTGTAATAAACAGGACAAGTATATGTTTAGAAAAATGGGATAAATAGATCATGTAAATTCATATAAATTAAATGTGTACATGAGTAGATCTATCAAAAGCGTAACTTATAAATTGACACATTATACGACTCTTGTATATCAAGGACTACCGAATACTTTTTCGATGAGAAAATTATATGTCTAAAAAATTGATCACACGCCATTGATTCATGTGTTAGAAACAGAACAAATTAAAGCCTTCTTTTTCCTCATATATTCGGAGTTATAGTAACACTCCTTATAAAATTAAGCAAAAATGAATATGATGTCATGATAGAGACAGTAAAACAACAATTCAAGTTAAACTTGTGACTTGTTTTCATGAATATAAGTATCGATGAATTCACCCTCCGAAAACCAAACTTTAGCAGGAGCAATTAACAATTCATCTACCTAGTAGACATATATATCAACTGAATTAAGAGAATGTTAATACCTCTAATGTGAATCGGCCTTTAAGATAGATGGCAGGAGAGAATAGAGATGGAAGGGATACAAGTTTTCGTGATAAATGTGACTTCCTAAGATTTTTATAAAAGGAAGAATTAATTAGAGACCAGAAACAGTTTGGACTATGGTGGGTGTATAGCCTATTTAAGGTTGTAAATTGGACTAAATCCAAGCAAAATATGGTGTACATACCTACATGTCAATCCTTTATTTTAATGCATTCAATATTTTTCAAAATTATTGTTGGTTGACACTCTGTTCTATAATAGTTACCTTTTTTTTTCCTTGGTAGTGTATAGTTCTTTTATATTTTTACTAGTAAGAGGGACGTATCGCAGGTGAAGTGCGGTGTTAGTGACTCCTCGCTATAACATTTGGAGTTTGGACCTTCTACGATGCCTGTCAATTAGACAATGTACTTTTGCCAATATTAAAGTGATCGTTATTTTATATGAAATCTGAAAATATATGAGTTTCTTAGTTGCAATAATTAGAACTATCTACATATGGTTCTAAATGGAACAGAATCCAAGCATAATTATGATAACCAACCTACAGAATCCTTTAGGCCTTCAGAACTTAATGCATTCAATAATTTCCAGAATTAATATTGTTGGGGGTTTTGACATTATGTGCAATAGTCATGTTGTATCTGTCTTTGCTAGTATATAACTCTTTTTAGATTTTAACAGTAAGCGGGACATATCCCAGGGGAAGCGCGATGGCTTCCCTTTACAACTTTTAATTTGGACTTCTTTTTCTCGATTCTATGAAAATACATATACGACAAAAATCGTCATTGTCTTAGACTTTTTACCAATGCTTTAAAACCGCGGAGCATATGTTTTTCTAGATTACCTCAATTGATTTCTTCTTCTCTTGCTTTTGAAGTCCTCAAATTAAGGCGACATCTTGATCGACCTAATCTCAATAACAGCCACTGTGCGGTTGCTACTGAAGGCTTTTGGTGGGAGTTACTGCCGAGAAAGTTTAGCGAGGATCTTCTGGCAATCGCCGATTTGTGGTACCAACCGTGCGGTTGCTAACTACCCCTATATCTTGTAGTGATGACCCATTCAATATTTTCCTAGTATTTATTAATTGCAAATTATCTTATTTCAAGACTATATCATAAACTAAAATTTCGTTTGAAGCATCCACATAGGTGAATCAAAGGTGGATAGCAGCACCAAATGTACCCAAATGTTTGTTAAGAGGCAAAGCTATCATCACTTTATAATTTACAGGATTCGAAATTCATGAAATGCAACCACAATCATATTCTTAAATCCAAAAGACGGGACACATATTTTGTAGTTATGGAACAAGAACACATGCAACAATCATAATACATAATGAAATGTTAATGATTATTAATGTTGTTTGTATGGTAGATTCTGAATGTATCTTTCCGTCTAAGATCCCTTGTACAGATTGGACATTTCTTTTGATTTTCCAATGCAGTAGTGATGCAGATTTTGCAGAAAACATGCCCGCATTTGGTTGCCGTTGCTTCCACCACGTCATCCGTACATATTGGACAACTTAATTTGGGCGCACTTGCAATTCTGTTTGGAATGGATGGTGACGGCTGAGGATTATTCTGCTAAATAAATAAACTTCACTCATATACATTGATGGTTAACATATTATAGTTGACATTACAGTAAATGGATCCTATTATTTTAGCATATGTGTACAGGGTAGCTTGGCAAATTGTTCACAACCAAAATTATACGTTAAATTAGCATTTGAATTACTAGACATACTTTCCACAACAAATACTATTCACCTTGAAGCTAATCTATAAACGCATTTATGGAGTACGTAGTTCAGTTAAGGAAGCATGATTGTCTCCAATAGATCAAAGCCTACACAATTATACCTCCTCTTTTTGCACGAGGCTAGCTTGTCACGTAATCAAATAGTTGTGATGGTCCATTAGAAGGATCATATCTCTCGACTTGAAGAAGGAGAAACTAGTTAAATCCCAATAAAAGAGTGATTCTCCAAAAGAAAAGCTTTTAATATCTAAGTTAAGAGAAGTGAGTTTGAAGAATTTGATTGAGAAAATAATAAAGTGAAGTAATTTTAAATAGTCAGAATAGGTTACAAAATAAAAAATATGGAGATCTATCAATTTATTCAAGAGGGCCAAAAGTTATTTTCGTGTTAGTCTAATTCCTCGTAGACTAGGTCCAATTGATCAAGCCATGTTATGATCCCTTTGTATTATTTTTTACCGCATGATCCTTATTTTTGTTATATTACAATATATTGGGTTACAACATAACGTATTACTTACCAGTGCATAAGATATTTCAATATAACCTGCTAGCTCAAACAACGTATAATCCTTCTCGAAGTTGGTGGATTTATCAGAAACATTTTTTAAAGGCAAAATCGGAAAAACCTTTGAATATATATTTTATTTGTTGGTTACTTATATATATAAAGAATTATTTCCTAATTTAGCAAGTCAGTATTGTGCGTGAAACCTAACAATCGGACAAGTTCATAAGAAATTAAACTGCACGAATAATAATTAAGTTTTCACTCCGTAATGTTATGTGGGCGACATACAATGTTTTCATGCATAATATATATGTGCATCTTCTAATCTAAATATGTAACACGGTGTCGGAGTGCCAAGAAAATGCGAATGGGTTTTCTACTCTACTACAAGCAAGATGATTGTTATATATAAGAAAACTATACCTCTAGTGCGTCTCGGATATGTTGATCCATCCTATCAAGTACTGCTTCGACTCTTCTTCTATTGTTGTTAGTTACTCTACTTGCTGCAGTAATAGAATTCTCCTCATGAGACCATGGTACACAAAAGGGTAAAGATATGCATAAAAGTGTTTTTCCTATATATAAGGTTAATTTTTATAAATGAACAAAATAAAATACGATTAGATTATTTGATTTCTTTCATAGGACATACACGTTTAATTATAGATAACTTATAAACATCAATCTTTTCCTCTAGTCGAGAAAACCATTAAAAGTTTACAACTATTAAGAGGTATTACTATATGTAGAATTTGGTTTGTAGTGGTGAGGATGGACTTAAGTTATAAACATGTTAAGAGACTTTATGATATTTAGTTAAGAAAAGGAAATATTGCTAGAGTAAATTATTATAAATATTAATGATGAAGGAACGCAAGTATATCGAATCAGCTTTAAAATAGGAACGTGAGCATACATATATATATATATATATATATATATATATATATATATATATATATATATATAGTTTTTATTTCGATTTCACATACAGTATTGTAATAGAAGTGTGTAATGAATTTACTTTTTGGGTAAAGAAAGTCAGTTTCAGTTTGCTAAGACGTTTTATATGTTATCATTCTTTTGCGTAAACTATGCGAAGAATAACCATTTCTATTTCCCCCAAATGATTGAGACTTATAGATATATTGAAAATATTCATTCAAAATATATTTTGATGTGAAAGTGCGTATAATCGAGGAGTAACCTCTATTCGATCCAGCTTCTCCGTGCATTGCCTTTGTTGTGCGATAAAAATCATTTCTTCTGTCAACATCCTAGCCAAATAAAAATAAAACAGTTTGCGAAATTTATACCTTAAGTTAAAATTTAAATCGCGTATGGAAAAGATTGATCTGACCTGATTAAAGCTCGTTGATGATATTGCTTGTGATGAAGGCAATCCAAGCTCTAAGTTTTTGTTCACCACCCCGAGATAATATGGATATGGCATACCAAGTTCTAGGTTTGTGTTGACGTCCTCAAGATAATGTGAATTGTTAATGTTCAAATCACGAGCCATCTATATATATATATAACAATCATGTAAGCAACTAATTAGAGTTGTAACGTAATAATAATTAGTTGGTTACCGCCAATAAAATTGTAAAAGTGATATAATAATACGTGGATAACATAACATTGAATCTTGGTGTTCTCTTAAAAACAACTCTAGGAAATTGAAGACAATATCATACACTTTTATGCTTTAGACCACATCATTCTAACTTTTTATTGTAATAAACAGGACAAATATATGTTTAGAAAAATGGGATAAATAGATCATGTAAATTCATATAAATTAAATGTGTACATGAGTAGATTTATCAAAAGCGTAACTTATAAATTGACACATTATAGGACTCTTGTATATCGAGGACTACCATGTACTTTTTCGATGAGAAAATTATATGTCTAAAAAATTGATCACACGCCATTGATTCATGTGTTAGAAACAGAACAAATTAAAGCCTTCTTTTTCCTCATATATTCGGAGTTATAGTAACACTCCTTATAAAATTAAGCAAAAATGAATATGATGTCATGATAGAGACAGTAAAACAACAATTCAAGTTAAACTTGTGACTTGTTTTCATGAATATAAGTATCGATGAATTCACCCTCCGAAAACCAAACTTTAGCAGGAGCAATTAACAATTCATCTACCTAGTAGACATATATATCAACTGAATTAAGAGAATGTTAATACCTCTAATGTGAATCGGCCTTTAAGATAGATGGCAGGAGAGAATAGAGATGGAAGGGATACAAGTTTTCGTGATAAATGTGACTTCCTAAGATTTTTATAAAAGGAAGAATTAATTAGAGACCAGAAACAGTTTGGACTATGGTGGGTGTATAGCCTATTTAAGGTTGTAAATTGGACTAAATCCAAGCAAAATATGGTGTACATACCTACATGTCAATCCTTTATTTTAATGCATTCAATATTTTTCAAAATTATTGTTGGTTGACACTCTGTTCTATAATAGTTACCTTTTTTTTTCCTTGGTGGTGTATAGTTCTTTTATATTTTTACTAGTAAGAGGGACGTATCGCAGGTGAAGTGCGGTGTTAGTGACTCCTCGCTATAACATTTGGAGTTTGGACCTTCTACGATGCCTGTCAATTAGACAATGTACTTTTGCCAATATTAAAGTGATCGTTATTTTATATGAAATCTGAAAATATATGAGTTTCTTAGTTGCAATAATTAGAACTATCTACATATGGTTCTAAATGGAACAGAATCCAAGCATAATTATGATAACCAACCTACAGAATCCTTTAGGCCTTCAGAACTTAATGCATTCAATAATTTCCAGAATTAATATTGTTGGGGGTTTTGACATTATGTGCAATAGTCATGTTGTATCTGTCTTTGCTAGTATATAACTCTTTTTAGATTTTAACAGTAAGCGGGACATATCCCAGGGGAAGCGCGATGGCTTCCCTTTACAACTTTTAATTTGGACTTCTTTTTCTCGATTCTATGAAAATACATATACGACAAAAATCGTCATTGTCTTAGACTTTTTACCAATGCTTTAAAACCGCGGAGCATATGTTTTTCTAGATTACCTCAATTGATTTCTTCTTCTCTTGCTTTTGAAGTCCTCAAATTAAGGCGACATCTTGATCGACCTAATCTCAATAACAGCCACTGTGCGGTTGCTACTGAAGGCTTTTGGTGGGAGTTACTGCCGGGAAAGTTTAGCGAGGATCTTCTGGCAATCGCCGATTTGTGGTACCAACCGTGCGGTTGCTAACTACCCCTATATCTTGTAGTGATGACCCATTCAATATTTTCCTAGTATTTATTAATTGCAAATTATCTTATTTCAAGACTATATCATAAACTAAAATTTCGTTTGAAGCATCCACATAGGTGAATCAAAGGTGGATAGCAGCACCAAATGTACCCAAATGTTTGTTAAGAGGCAAAGCTATCATCACTTTATAATTTACAGGATTCGAAATTCATGAAATGCAACCACAATCATATTCTTAAATCCAAAAGACGGGACACATATTTTGTAGTTATGGAACAAGAACACATGCAACAATCATAATACATAATGAAATGTTAATGATTATTAATGTTGTTTGTAAGGTAGATTCTGAATGTATCTTTCCGTCTAAGATCCCTTCTACAGATTCGACATTTCTTTTGATTTTCCAATGCAGTAGTGATGCAGATTTTGCAGAAAACATGCCCGCATTTGGTTACCGTTGCTTCCACCACTTCATCCGTACATATTGGACAACTGACATTAAAGTAAATAAATAAACTTCACTCATATACATTGATGGTTAACATATTACAGTTGACATTAAAGTAAATGGATCCTATTATTTTAGATTATTTGATTTCTTTCATAGGACATACACGTTTAATTATAGATAACTTATAAACATCAATCTTTTCCTCTAGTCGAGAAAACCATTAAAAGTTTACAACTATTAAGAGGTATTACTATATGTAGAATTTGGTTTGTAGTGGTGAGGATGGACTTAAGTTATAAACATGTTAAGAGACTTTATGATATTTAGTTAAGAAAAGGAAATATTGCTAGAGTAAATTATTATAAATATTAATGATGAAGGAACGCAAGTATATCGAATCAGCTTTAAAATAGGAACGTGAGCATACATATATATATATATATATATATATATAGTTTTTATTTCGATTTCACATACAGTATTGTAATAGAAGTGTGTAATGAATTTACTTTTTGGGTAAAGAAAGTCAGTTTCAGTTTGCTAAGACGTTTTATATGTTATCATTCTTTTGCGTAAACTATGCGAAGAATAACCATTTCTATTTCCCCCAAATGATTGAGACTTATAGATATATTGAAAATATTCATTCAAAATATATTTTGATGTGAAAGTGCGTATAATCGAGGAGTAACCTCTATTCGATCCAGCTTCTCCGTGCATTGCCTTTGTTGTGCGATAAAAATCATTTCTTCTGTCAAAATCCTAGCCAAATAAAAATAAAACAGTTTGCGAAATTTATACCTTAAGTTAAAATTTAAATCGCGTATGGAAAAGATTGATCTGACCTGATTAAAGCTCGTTGATGATATTGCTTGTGATGAAGGCAATCCAAGCTCTAAGTTTTTGTTCACCACCCCGAGATAATATGGATATGGCATACCAAGTTCTAGGTTTGTGTTGACGTCCTCAAGATAATGTGAATTGTTAATGTTCAAATCACGAGCCATCTATATATATATATAACAATCATGTAAGCAACTAATTAGAGTTGTAACGTAATAATAATTAGTTGGTTACCGCCAATAAAATTGTAAAAGTGATATAATAATACGTGGATAACATAACATTGAATCTTGGTGTTCTCTTAAAAATAACTCTAGGAAATTGAAGACAATATCATACACTTTTATGCTTTAGACCACATCATTCTAACTTTTTATTGTAATAAACAGGACAAATATATGTTTAGAAAAATGGGATAAATAGATCATGTAAATTCATATAAATTAAATGTGTACATGAGTAGATTTATCAAAAGCGTAACTTATAAATTGACACATTATAGGACTCTTGTATATCGAGGACTACCATGTACTTTTTCGATGAGAAAATTATATGTCTAAAAAATTGATCACACGCCATTGATTCATGTGTTAGAAACAGAACAAAGCCTTCTTTTTCCTCATTTATTCGGAGCTATAGTAAAACTCCTTATAAAGTTAAGTAGAAAATGAATATGATGTGATGATAGAGACAGTAAAACAACAATTCAAGTTAAACTTGTGACTTGTTTTCATGAATATAAGTATCCATGAATTCATCCACCGAAAAAAAAATTTTAGCAGGAGCAATTAACAATTCATCTACCTAGTAGAGATATATATGAACTGAATTAAGAGAATGTTAATACCTCTAATGTGAATCGGCCTTTAAGATAGATGGCAGGAGAGAATAGAGATGGAAGGGATACAAGTTTTTGTGATAAATGTGACTTCCTAAGATTTTTATAAAAGGAAGAATTAATTAGAGACCAGAAACAGTTAGGACTATGGTGGGTGTATAGCCTATTTAAGGTTGTAAATTGGACAAAATCCAAGCAAAATATGGTGTACATACCTACATGTCAATCCTTTATTTTAAGGCATTCAATATTTTTCAAAAGTATTGTTGGTTGACACTCTGTTCTATAATAGTTATCTTTTTGTTTTCCTTGGTGGTGTATAGTTCTTTTATATTTTTACTAGTAAGAGGGACGTATCGCAGGTGAAGTGCGGTGTTAGTGACTCCTCGCTACAACATTTGGAGTTTGGACCTTCTACGATGCCTGTCAATTAGACAATGTACTTTTGCCAATATTAAAGTGATCGTTATTTTATATGAAATCTGAAAATATATGAGTTTCTTAGTTGCAATAATTAGAACTATCTACATATGGTTCTAAATGGAACAGAATCCAAGCATAATTATGATAACCTACCTACAGAATCTTTTCGGCCTTCAGAACTTAATGTATTCAATAATTTCCAGAATTAATATTGTTGGGGGTTTTGGCATTATGTGCAATAGTCATGTTGTATCTGTCTTTGCTAGTATATAACTCTTTTTATATTTTACCAGTAAGCGGGACATATCCCAGGGGAAGCGCGATGGCTTCCCATTACAACTTTTAATTTGGACTTCTTTTTCTCGATTCTATGAAAATACATATACGACAAAAATCGTCATTGTCTTAGACTTTTTACCAATGCTTTAAAACCGCGGAGCATACGTTTTTCTAAATTACCTCAATTGATTTCTTCTTCTCTTGATTTTGAAGTCCTCATATTAAGGCGACATCTTGATCGACCTAATCTCAATAACAGCCGCTGTGCGGTTGCTACTGAAGGCTTTTGGTGGGAGTTACTGCCGGGAAAGTTTAGCGAGGATCTCCTGGCAATCGCCGATTTGTGGTACCAACTGTGCGGTTGCTAACTACCCTTATATCTTTTTCTCGATTCTATGAAAATACATATACGACAAAAATCGTCATTGTCTTAGACTTTTTACCAATGCTTTAAAACCGCGGAGCATACGTTTTCTAGATTACCTCAATTGATTTCTTCTTCTCTTGATTTTGAAGTCCTCAAATTAAGGCGACATCTTGATCGACATAATCTCAATAACAGCCGTTGTGCGGTTGCTACTGAAGGCTTTTGGTGGGAGTTACTGCCGGGAAAGTTTAGCGAGGATCTCCTGGCAATCGCCGATTTGTGGTACCAACTGTGCGGTTGCTAACTACCCCTATATCTTGTAGTGATGACCCATTCAATATTTTCCTAGTATTTATTAATTGCAAATTATCTTATTTCAAGACTATATCATAAACTAAAATTTCGTTTGAAGCATCCACATAGGTGAATCAAAGGTGGATAGTAGCACCAAATGTACCCAAATGTTTGTTAAGAGGCAAAGCATACATCACTTTATAATTTACAGGATTCGAAATTTATGAAACGCAACCACAATCATATTCTTAAATCCAAAAGACGGGACACATATTTTGTTGTTTTGGAACAAGAACACATGCAACAATCATAATACATAATGAAATGTTAATGATTATTAATGTTGTTTGTAAGGTAGATTCTGAATGTATCTTTCCGTCTAAGATCCCTTCTACAGATTCGACATTTCTTTTGATTTTCCAATGCAGTAGTGATGCAGATTTTGCAGAAAACATGCCCGCATTTGGTTACCGTTGCTTCCACCACTTCATCCGTACATATTGGACAACTGACATTAAAGTAAATAAATAAACTTCACTCATATACATTGATGGTTAACATATTACAGTTGACATTAAAGTAAATGGATCCTATTATTTTAGATTATTTGATTTCTTTCATAGGACATACACGTTTAATTATAGATAACTTATAAACATCAATCTTTTCCTCTAGTCGAGAAAACCATTAAAAGTTTACAACTATTAAGAGGTATTACTATATGTAGAATTTGGTTTGTAGTGGTGAGGATGGACTTAAGTTATAAACATGTTAAGAGACTTTATGATATTTAGTTAAGAAAAGGAAATATTGCTAGAGTAAATTATTATAAATATTAATGATGAAGGAACGCAAGTATATCGAATCAGCTTTAAAATAGGAACGTGAGCATACATATATATATATATATATATATATAGTTTTTATTTCGATTTCACATACAGTATTGTAATAGAAGTGTGTAATGAATTTACTTTTTGGGTAAAGAAAGTCAGTTTCAGTTTGCTAAGACGTTTTATATGTTATCATTCTTTTGCGTAAACTATGCGAAGAATAACCATTTCTATTTCCCCCAAATGATTGAGACTTATAGATATATTGAAAATATTCATTCAAAATATATTTTGATGTGAAAGTGCGTATAATCGAGGAGTAACCTCTATTCGATCCAGCTTCTCCGTGCATTGCCTTTGTTGTGCGATAAAAATCATTTCTTCTGTCAACATCCTAGCCAAATAAAAATAAAACAGTTTGCGAAATTTATACCTTAAGTTAAAATTTAAATCGCGTATGGAAAAGATTGATCTGACCTGATTAAAGCTCGTTGATGATATTGCTTGTGATGAAGGCAATCCAAGCTCTAAGTTTTTGTTCACCACCCCGAGATAATATGGATATGGCATACCAAGTTCTAGGTTTGTGTTGACGTCCTCAAGATAATGTGAATTGTTAATGTTCAAATCACGAGCCATCTATATATATATATAACAATCATGTAAGCAACTAATTAGAGTTGTAACGTAATAATAATTAGTTGGTTACCGCCAATAAAATTGTAAAAGTGATATAATAATACGTGGATAACATAACATTGAATCTTGGTGTTCTCTTAAAAATAACTCTAGGAAATTGAAGACAATATCATACACTTTTATGCTTTAGACCACATCATTCTAACTTTTTATTGTAATAAACAGGACAAATATATGTTTAGAAAAATGGGATAAATAGATCATGTAAATTCATATAAATTAAATGTGTACATGAGTAGATTTATCAAAAGCGTAACTTATAAATTGACACATTATAGGACTCTTGTATATCGAGGACTACCATGTACTTTTTCGATGAGAAAATTATATGTCTAAAAAATTGATCACACGCCATTGATTCATGTGTTAGAAACAGAACAAAGCCTTCTTTTTCCTCATTTATTCGGAGCTATAGTAAAACTCCTTATAAAGTTAAGTAGAAAATGAATATGATGTGATGATAGAGACAGTAAAACAACAATTCAAGTTAAACTTGTGACTTGTTTTCATGAATATAAGTATCCATGAATTCATCCACCGAAAAAAAAATTTTAGCAGGAGCAATTAACAATTCATCTACCTAGTAGAGATATATATGAACTGAATTAAGAGAATGTTAATACCTCTAATGTGAATCGGCCTTTAAGATAGATGGCAGGAGAGAATAGAGATGGAAGGGATACAAGTTTTTGTGATAAATGTGACTTCCTAAGATTTTTATAAAAGGAAGAATTAATTAGAGACCAGAAACAGTTAGGACTATGGTGGGTGTATAGCCTATTTAAGGTTGTAAATTGGACAAAATCCAAGCAAAATATGGTGTACATACCTACATGTCAATCCTTTATTTTAAGGCATTCAATATTTTTCAAAAGTATTGTTGGTTGACACTCTGTTCTATAATAGTTATCTTTTTGTTTTCCTTGGTGGTGTATAGTTCTTTTATATTTTTACTAGTAAGAGGGACGTATCGCAGGTGAAGTGCGGTGTTAGTGACTCCTCGCTACAACATTTGGAGTTTGGACCTTCTACGATGCCTGTCAATTAGACAATGTACTTTTGCCAATATTAAAGTGATCGTTATTTTATATGAAATCTGAAAATATATGAGTTTCTTAGTTGCAATAATTAGAACTATCTACATATGGTTCTAAATGGAACAGAATCCAAGCATAATTATGATAACCTACCTACAGAATCTTTTCGGCCTTCAGAACTTAATGTATTCAATAATTTCCAGAATTAATATTGTTGGGGGTTTTGGCATTATGTGCAATAGTCATGTTGTATCTGTCTTTGCTAGTATATAACTCTTTTTATATTTTACCAGTAAGCGGGACATATCCCAGGGGAAGCGCGATGGCTTCCCATTACAACTTTTAATTTGGACTTCTTTTTCTCGATTCTATGAAAATACATATACGACAAAAATCGTCATTGTCTTAGACTTTTTACCAATGCTTTAAAACCGCGGAGCATACGTTTTTCTAAATTACCTCAATTGATTTCTTCTTCTCTTGATTTTGAAGTCCTCATATTAAGGCGACATCTTGATCGACCTAATCTCAATAACAGCCGCTGTGCGGTTGCTACTGAAGGCTTTTGGTGGGAGTTACTGCCGGGAAAGTTTAGCGAGGATCTCCTGGCAATCGCCGATTTGTGGTACCAACTGTGCGGTTGCTAACTACCCTTATATCTTTTTCTCGATTCTATGAAAATACATATACGACAAAAATCGTCATTGTCTTAGACTTTTTACCAATGCTTTAAAACCGCGGAGCATACGTTTTCTAGATTACCTCAATTGATTTCTTCTTCTCTTGATTTTGAAGTCCTCAAATTAAGGCGACATCTTGATCGACATAATCTCAATAACAGCCGTTGTGCGGTTGCTACTGAAGGCTTTTGGTGGGAGTTACTGCCGGGAAAGTTTAGCGAGGATCTCCTGGCAATCGCCGATTTGTGGTACCAACTGTGCGGTTGCTAACTACCCCTATATCTTGTAGTGATGACCCATTCAATATTTTCCTAGTATTTATTAATTGCAAATTATCTTATTTCAAGACTATATCATAAACTAAAATTTCGTTTGAAGCATCCACATAGGTGAATCAAAGGTGGATAGTAGCACCAAATGTACCCAAATGTTTGTTAAGAGGCAAAGCATACATCACTTTATAATTTACAGGATTCGAAATTTATGAAACGCAACCACAATCATATTCTTAAATCCAAAAGACGGGACACATATTTTGTTGTTTTGGAACAAGAACACATGCAACAATCATAATACATAATGAAATGTTAATGATTATTAATGTTGTTTGTAAGGTAGATTCTGAATGTATCTTTCCGTCTAAGATCCCTTCTACAGATTCGACATTTCTTTTGATTTTCCAATGCAGTAGTGATGCAGATTTTGCAGAAAACATGCCCGCATTTGGTTACCGTTGCTTCCACCACTTCATCCGTACATATTGGACAACTGACATTAAAGTAAATAAATAAACTTCACTCATATACATTGATGGTTAACATATTACAGTTGACATTAAAGTAAATGGATCCTATTATTTTAGATTATTTGATTTCTTTCATAGGACATACACGTTTAATTATAGATAACTTATAAACATCAATCTTTTCCTCTAGTCGAGAAAACCATTAAAAGTTTACAACTATTAAGAGGTATTACTATATGTAGAATTTGGTTTGTAGTGGTGAGGATGGACTTAAGTTATAAACATGTTAAGAGACTTTATGATATTTAGTTAAGAAAAGGAAATATTGCTAGAGTAAATTATTATAAATATTAATGATGAAGGAACGCAAGTATATCGAATCAGCTTTAAAATAGGAACGTGAGCATACATATATATATATATATATATATAGTTTTTATTTCGATTTCACATACAGTATTGTAATAGAAGTGTGTAATGAATTTACTTTTTGGGTAAAGAAAGTCAGTTTCAGTTTGCTAAGACGTTTTATATGTTATCATTCTTTTGCGTAAACTATGCGAAGAATAACCATTTCTATTTCCCCCAAATGATTGAGACTTATAGATATATTGAAAATATTCATTCAAAATATATTTTGATGTGAAAGTGCGTATAATCGAGGAGTAACCTCTATTCGATCCAGCTTCTCCGTGCATTGCCTTTGTTGTGCGATAAAAATCATTTCTTCTGTCAACATCCTAGCCAAATAAAAATAAAACAGTTTGCGAAATTTATACCTTAAGTTAAAATTTAAATCGCGTATGGAAAAGATTGATCTGACCTGATTAAAGCTCGTTGATGATATTGCTTGTGATGAAGGCAATCCAAGCTCTAAGTTTTTGTTCACCACCCCGAGATAATATGGATATGGCATACCAAGTTCTAGGTTTGTGTTGACGTCCTCAAGATAATGTGAATTGTTAATGTTCAAATCACGAGCCATCTATATATATATATAACAATCATGTAAGCAACTAATTAGAGTTGTAACGTAATAATAATTAGTTGGTTACCGCCAATAAAATTGTAAAAGTGATATAATAATACGTGGATAACATAACATTGAATCTTGGTGTTCTCTTAAAAATAACTCTAGGAAATTGAAGACAATATCATACACTTTTATGCTTTAGACCACATCATTCTAACTTTTTATTGTAATAAACAGGACAAATATATGTTTAGAAAAATGGGATAAATAGATCATGTAAATTCATATAAATTAAATGTGTACATGAGTAGATTTATCAAAAGCGTAACTTATAAATTGACACATTATAGGACTCTTGTATATCGAGGACTACCATGTACTTTTTCGATGAGAAAATTATATGTCTAAAAAATTGATCACACGCCATTGATTCATGTGTTAGAAACAGAACAAAGCCTTCTTTTTCCTCATTTATTCGGAGCTATAGTAAAACTCCTTATAAAGTTAAGTAGAAAATGAATATGATGTGATGATAGAGACAGTAAAACAAAAATTCAAGTTAAACTTGTGACTTGTTTTCATGAATATAAGTATCCATGAATTCATCCACCGAAAAAAAAATTTTAGCAGGAGCAATTAACAATTCATCTACCTAGTAGAGATATATATGAACTGAATTAAGAGAATGTTAATACCTCTAATGTGAATCGGCCTTTAAGATAGATGGCAGGAGAGAATAGAGATGGAAGGGATACAAGTTTTTGTGATAAATGTGACTTCCTAAGATTTTTATAAAAGGAAGAATTAATTAGAGACCAGAAACAGTTAGGACTATGGTGGGTGTATAGCCTATTTAAGGTTGTAAATTGGACAAAATCCAAGCAAAATATGGTGTACATACCTACATGTCAATCCTTTATTTTAAGGCATTCAATATTTTTCAAAAGTATTGTTGGTTGACACTCTGTTCTATAATAGTTATCTTTTTGTTTTCCTTGGTGGTGTATAGTTCTTTTATATTTTTACTAGTAAGAGGGACGTATCGCAGGTGAAGTGCGGTGTTAGTGACTCCTCGCTACAACATTTGGAGTGTGGACCTTCTACGATGCCTGTCAATTAGACAATGTACTTTTGCCAATATTAAAGTGATCGTTATTTTATATGAAATCTGAAAATATATGAGTTTCTTAGTTGCAATAATTAGAACTATCTACATATGGTTCTAAATGGAACAGAATCCTAGCATAATTATGATAACCTACCTACAGAATCTTTTCGGCCTTCAGAACTTAATGTATTCAATAATTTCCAGAATTAATATTGTTGGGGGTTTTGGCATTATGTGCAATAGTCATGTTGTATCTGTCTTTGCTAGTATATAACTCTTTTTATATTTTACCAGTAAGCGGGACATATCCCAGGGGAAGCGCGATGGCTTCCCATTACAACTTTTAATTTGGACTTCTTTTTCTCGATTCTATGAAAATACATATACGACAAAAATCGTCATTGTCTTAGACTTTTTACCAATGCTTTAAAACCGCGGAGCATACGTTTTTCTAAATTACCTCAATTGATTTCTTCTTCTCTTGATTTTGAAGTCCTCATATTAAGGCGACATCTTGATCGACCTAATCTCAATAACAGCCGCTGTGCGGTTGCTACTGAAGGCTTTTGGTGGGAGTTACTGCCGGGAAAGTTTAGCGAGGATCTCCTGGCAATCGCCGATTTGTGGTACCAACTGTGCGGTTGCTAACTACCCTTATATCTTTTTCTCGATTCTATGAAAATACATATACGACAAAAATCGTCATTGTCTTAGACTTTTTACCAATGCTTTAAAACCGCGGAGCATACGTTTTCTAGATTACCTCAATTGATTTCTTCTTCTCTTGATTTTGAAGTCCTCAAATTAAGGCGACATCTTGATCGACATAATCTCAATAACAGCCGTTGTGCGGTTGCTACTGAAGGCTTTTGGTGGGAGTTACTGCCGGGAAAGTTTAGCGAGGATCTCCTGGCAATCGCCGATTTGTGGTACCAACTGTGCGGTTGCTAACTACCCCTATATCTTGTAGTGATGACCCATTCAATATTTTCCTAGTATTTATTAATTGCAAATTATCTTATTTCAAGACTATATCATAAACTAAAATTTCGTTTGAAGCATCCACATAGGTGAATCAAAGGTGGATAGTAGCACCAAATGTACCCAAATGTTTGTTAAGAGGCAAAGCATACATCACTTTATAATTTACAGGATTCGAAATTTATGAAACGCAACCACAATCATATTCTTAAATCCAAAAGACGGGACACATATTTTGTTGTTTTGGAACAAGAACACATGCAACAATCATAATACATAATGAAATGTTAATGATTATTAATGTTGTTTGTAAGGTAGATTCTGAATGTATCTTTCCGTCTAAGATCCCTTCTACAGATTGGACATTTCTTTTGATTTTCCAATGCAGTAGTGATGCAGATTTTGCAGAAAACATGCCCGCATTTGGTTACCGTTGCTTCCACCACTTCATCCGTACATATTGGACAACTGACATTAAAGTAAATAAATAAACTTCACTCATATACATTGATGGTTAACATATTACAGTTGACATTAAAGTAAATGGATCCTATTATTTTAGATTATTTGATTTCTTTCATAGGACATACACGTTTAATTATAGATAACTTATAAACAGCAATCTTTTCCTCTAGTCGAGAAAACCATTAAAAGTTTACAACTATTAAGAGGTATTACTATATGTAGATTTTGGTTTGTGGTGGTGAGGATGGACTTAAGTTATAAACATGTTAAGAGACTTTATGATATTTAGTTAAGAAAAGGAAATATTGCAAGAGTAAATTATTATAAATATGAATGATGAAGGAACGCAAGTATATCGAATCAGCTTTAAAATAGGAACATGAGCATACATATATATATATATATAAATAGTTTTTATTTCGATTTCGCATACAGTATTGTAATAGAATTGTGTAATGAATTTACTTTTTGGGTAAAGAAAGTCAGTTTCAGTTTGCTAAGACGTTTTTTATGTTATCTTTCTTTTGTGTAAACTATGCGAAGAATAACCATTTCTATTTCCCCCAAATGATTGAGACTTATAGATATATTGAAAATATTCATTCAAAATATATTTTGATGTGAAAGTGCGTATAATCGAGGAGTAACCTCTATTCGATCCAGCTTCTCCGTGCATTGCCTGTGTTGTGCGATGAAAATCATTTCTTCTGTCAACATCCTAGCCAAATAAAAATAAAACAGTTTGCGAAATTTATCCCTTAAGTTAAAATTTAAATCTCGTATGGAAAAGATTGATCTGACCTGATTAAAGCTCGTTGATGATATTGCTTGTGATGAAGGCAATCCATGGTCTAAGTTTGTGTTCACCACCCCGAGATAATGTGGATATGGCAGACCAAGTTCTAGGTTTGTGTTGACGTCCTCAAGATAATGTGAATTGTTAATGTTCAAATCACGAGCCATCTATATATATATATATATATATATATATATATATATATATATATATATATATAACAATCATGTAAGCAACTAATTAGAGTTATAACATAATAATAATTAGTTGGTTACCGCCAATAAAATTGTAAAAGTGATATAATAATACATGGATAACATAACATTGAATCTTGGTGTTCTCTTAAAAACAACTCTAGGAAATTGAAGACAATATCATACACTTTTATGCTTTAGACCATATCATTCTAAATTTTTATTGTAATAAACAGGACAAATATATGTTAACTCTAGGAAAGTAACACCGCGGCTTCCGCACCACAAAGGGTGCACGGCTAACTTGAATTCTGAAAGACTCCACTTTGGCGTTTACAAGAAAACTAACGTTTTGTTAATTTCATTTTCTATCTTTTCTGTGGGTATTTTCTTCCGGACCTGGTATTTTCTTGGTAGTGAAGGATCACAACCACTCAGCTTGGTGAACAAAGGAAAAGAAGATACTTGAAAACATAAAAGCCTATGGTGGAAGTATTGCAAGCAATTGTTAATGAGATATGGGCATGAGAATTTTATGCCTATTTATAGGAAAATACTATTGCAAAAGAGAAACATTGTCCTTGTGTTGGCATATACTAGATCGTATCACATTATTATAGGTATTTGAACTTGACTGATATATTATGCCTTCTAAATTTGATCATTATTGCTAAATCGTGTACGCTTATTTTTTAAATTGCTACAATCCTATATGTCGCATAGTACAATTTTAATTTTTATTCTCATATTTGTTATACAATGCAAAGTCTTGATGTCGTGTGTGTTGCATAACGGTGGATTATAAATTAAAAGCACAACTACCGTCAATTCTAAGACGTGATATCAGCGCAAATAATGGTCATCCCATAAGAGGCTTTTGAAAGAAATTTAGAACCGAAAGAGAAAACAAACATAAATATAAATATTGATGAAGAAACTATTAAGGAAAAGATAAATATAACATTCAACCTCATTATGTTGCTTAATATTTCAGCGTCGCCACAGTAGACGGTGGTACAAATTAGAGAATACAATATTCTCTTACACCTTTTGTTTTAATATTATGAAGTAACGTCTCTGTATTGATGTGTACTTTTTCTAAATAAGGTAATAAATCTTGTCTTAACATAATTTATCAAGTATTTGTCTTAACATAATTTATCAAGTATTTGTTATTAACTCATATCCTTCTTGACGGAGTGATTTTGCCGCATCAATGGTGCATTCATTTTCTTTTGTCGCATTTGAGGAGCATTCTTCTTTTCGTCGAACTAGTGGAGCAAATAATACTTCACTTATTAGATGGTTGAATTGGCAAATTCCTTACTTCAATTAGTTTCATTACACAACACATAGTTATCTCATGCGTGATGATGTTTGTTATTATGTACACGTTGCGCTTTTTCCTTTGGATATTATATATTTATTTCTCATTTAAATTTGTTTTGAACAACTTAAATTCCTGTTATAAATTTTGTTTTCTTTTCATTTTGTCTGGGAAGTTTTAGATTGCTTTTATACATAAATTCAATAGTTTTTGAATTTCTACTGATAGTTTGATTACAGAAAATTGTGACTTTGTAGATTAATTTTCAAGGATTATACATCTATTGATTGGACGGACAAAATCACGACCAAAACTAGTATTTCATCCCGTACTGAAATTGAATCAGCGATAGGACCTTTGCTACCTCCACCATAAAATGAAGTCAAACCAGTGTTAGCGTTGTAACAACCTTATAATTTCGAGATAAACAGAACAATATCAGAGCAACTATTACATGTCTAAATGTTAAATATATACATCAAATACACCCAAAGTACTAAACTGATGAACCAAAGAAACATAAGCTTATCTAACTCCAAACCCTAGTGAACTCTTAACGCTCCCCAATGCCAAAGGCTCCCAGGTAATAATACGTAGTAACCTACTACTTCTTATTCTTGAATGAATGAAAAGAAATACAAATTTTACGTGAGATAAAAATCTCAGTGAATGCGCATGTGTGTGTGCAAGTGTTGCATTTTCTTTCAATATCTTTCATTTGAGAACAGTTTAACAAATGAACTTAAACGCAACCAAATGTCATGTAATAATATCGGGAAATCACAAGCATTCGTGGTTTAACAAAACCCTTTAACAAAAGAACATATTAACGCTTGAGTTTATTATTGGACTCCCAAAAATTAAACTTCAACTTAAACTTCCAGCCACTAGAGCTCCCACGAAATTACAGAAAGCTTACTATATTGTTCGACATATAATATGTGTGTCTTTCCTAATCTAACTCAAAATCTATTCTAAGTTTAATATTTCATTCTTATACACCTGGGAGGTTGAATGAGTGGTGAAATTGGTTGTTTATTTATCAATGATCAATTCTATCATACTCAAGATTAATCAATTCAAACTCAACCTTTCATTAATTCATCATAAATCACCCTCATAGTAGTTCTGATTAGAGTCGTGTAGTCGAGCTATGGTCATATAATTACATATTTATCAAACAAGTACGTTTGTAACAGTATAATCTATCAAGGCCTAGTGTTCTCTAGGTTAAGACTTTAATCCAAAAGAATGATAACTAGAAAGCTTATAATCTAAAAACTCTTAAGTAATTTCATCAACATGATAAAGTTTTATTTAAGTACATAAACCGTTGTACACAAAAATGAATTTGAGTAAGAGAATTGAAGAATATGAAAGTTTTAAACCTATATGCGTAGTTCATCGGTTCGTACTCTTGAAATCTGCCCCCCTTTGTTTCTCCTTTCTTTTGCTCTTCTTTTTCCATGTTCTTATTTTGTTGTCCCGACAAAATTTCCTGGCCTTCTGTCTCTCCCTTTTTGTTTATATTGAGTGATGTGTTAAATGAATATAGGTGATGAAATGAGACATCTAGAGTATCTCACAAGGACTAGATCTCTTTTGCTTGCTACGTGTCGAAGTGCATGTAAAGGGATTAACATGAAGGGGAGTTGTGTTAATTTCAACTTGTGCATGGGAAAGTGACGCGTGGACAGATGGTGATGAAGCATTTACAGAAGTAAAATTAAAAGACTATTTCACATTTGTTTACGATTCTAAAATGTTATAGATAAAATATAAATGGTTCATACATTTTTTTAAAATTTTATGTTTGTGTGATGCGAATGTGATTAAACTTTTGAAGATTGAACACATTGTTTAGGCAGAAGGAAAAACATTAATTAAATTTAGCTTAATCTCAAGTAAGTCGTCCTTGCTTTGTTTTGATTGGTAAATTTTTGAATTAACCAACAAAGACCCTTTAGTAAAGGACATATGTCTCGAGCCATGGCTTAAATATGAAAAAACTATTTTGTGTTCAAAAATCAATGATGAGCATTCGGTGCATAAAGAAAATTAATTAGACGGAGTGCTACAATATATACGATATTTTAAACAAAACAAAAGACAACAATTTAAAAGGAACAAGCTGAATTTATGGTTACATGATCAATTTTAAAAACATATAGTCACATAACAAGACTGGCGTTAAAGCATTGTGCATGTAGAAGTCCAAACATTGCTCAACAATTTGTGCACCTAAAGTTAGATGCTCAAACATATGTGGGTGGAGCTCACCACAAGGGGCGAACCAACATTGCGTTTCAACATCATACAACTCATCCATTCATTTTTCTTGTTTTTTGGCTACTTCTAGAACGCTCTCGGTATTATTATATTCGTGAGTCAAGGAGTTTCCCTGAAATTGAGGTTGTTATAATTGTAAGCATGAAAGCCACTATTTTGATGGCCTATAAACCTATTTCCGATTGCGTTGAGGTTTGGGTTAGGGAAAGAATTAGGTTTTTGTGTCATATAGGAAATTACCACCGCGGCTTTCGCACCACAAAGGGTGCATGGCTAACTTGAATTCTGAAAGACTCCACTTTGGCGTTTACAAGAAACGTAACTTGTCGTTACTGTCATTTTCTATCTTTTCTATGGGTATTTTCTTCCGGACCTAGTATTTTCTTTGTCGTTAAGGATCACAACCACTCAGATTGGTGAACAAAGTAAAGGAAGATAGTTGAAAAAAAAAATCTTATGATGGAAATATTGCAAGAAATAGTTGATGAGATATGGGCATAAAACTTTTATGGCTATTTATAGGAAAACACTAGTGCAAAAGAGAGACATTGTCCACAATTCTGTTGGCATATACTAGATCGCATCACATTATCATAGGTGTTTGAACTTGACTGATATATTATGCCTTCTCAATTTGAACGATATAGCTAAAGCGTGTACGCTTATTTTCAAAATTGCTACAATCCTATATGATGCATAGTATTGTTTAATTTTTATTCTTGAATTTGTTACACAATGCAAAGTCTTGATGTCGTGTGTGTTGCATAGTGGTGGGTTATAAATGAAAGGCATAATTGCCGTCAGTTATTAGACGGGATATCAGCGCAAATAATGGTCATCCGACAAGAGACCATTGAAAGAAATTTAGAACCGAAAGAGAAAATAAACATAAACATAAATGTTGATGAAGAAACTATAAAAGAAAAGATTAAAATATAACATTACCTCATTATGTTGCTTACAATTTTAGCGTTGCCAAGGTAGACGTTAATACTAATTAGAGAATACAATTTTCTCTCACACCTTTTGTTATAATACTAAGAAATAGTGTCTCTGTATTGAAAGGTTCTTTTTCCAAATAAGGTAATAAATTTTGTCTTAACATAATTATATTAATCATGTATTGGTTATTAACCCATATACAACTTGAGTGATTTTGCCGCATCAATGGTACATTCATTTTCTTTTGTCGCATTTGAGAAGCATTCTTCTTTTCGTTGCACTGGTGAAGAAAATACTACGTAACTTATTAGATGGTTGAATTGGCAAATTCCTTACTTTAATTGGTTTCATTACACAGCACATAGTTATCTCAAGCGAGATGATGTTTGTTATTATGTACACGTTGCACTTTTTGCTTTGGATATTTTGTATTTATTTCTCATTTAAATTTATTTTGAAAAACTTAAATTTATGTTATAAATTTTATTTTCTTTTCATTTTCTCTGGGAAGTTATAGATTGCTTTTATACGTAAATTCAACAATTTTTGAATTTCTACTGATAGTTTGATTATAGAAAAGTAGGACTTTGTAGATTAAATTTCAAGGATTATACATCTCTTGATTGGTCGAACAAAATCACGACCAAAACCAAAATTTCCTCACATACTGAAATTGGATCAGCGATAGGACCTTTGCTACTTGCACCATAAAATGAAGTCAAACCAGTGTTAGCATTGTGCATGCAGAAGTTAAAACATTGCTCAGCAGTTTGCGCACCTGAAGTTAGATGCTCAAACATATGTGATTGGAGCTCACCACCAGGGGCGAATCAACATTGCATTTCAACATCATACAACTCATCCATTTTTTTCCTTGTTTTTTGGTTGCTTCTAGAACGCACTTGGTATTATTATATTCGTGAGTCAATGAGCTTCCCTAAAATTGAGGTTGTTATAATTGTAAGCATGAAAGCCACTATTTTGATGGCATATAAACCTATATTCGATTGTGTTGAGGTTTGGGTTAGGGAAGAAGAAAGTTTTTGTGTCATACAGAAAAGTACCACCGCAGCTTTAGCACCACTACGAGTGCGTAGCTCACTTAATTTCTTAAAGACTCCACTTTGGCGTTTACAACAAAAAGAACCTTGCCGTTACTTCCATTTCCTATCTTTTCTATGGGTATTTTCTTCCGAACCTGGTATTTTCTTGGAAGTGAAGGATCACAACCACTCAGATTGGTGAACAAATGAAAGGAAGATAGTTGAAAACATAAAAGCTTATGGTGGAAGTATTGCAAACAATAGTTAATGAGATATGGGCATGAAACTCTTATGCCTATTTATAGGAAAATACTAGTGCAAAAGAGTAACCACTACAAGAAAAAAGGGTCATTAGGGACTGCCTGGGCGGTCCCTAATGACCCCCCTGCGGTCGCTATTGATGGGGTAGCGACCGTCTAGCGGTCGCTATTGACCATGGTCGCTTGCCAATAGCGACCGTTAAGCAGTCCCTATTGTGGTCATTAGGGACCGCAAAATAGCGACCGTTAAGCGGTCCCTAATGACATCAATAGGGACCGCAGTATAGCGACCGTGAAGCGGTCGCCATACTTTTTGATAATAGGGACCGTCTGGGCGGTCCCTAATGTGGAACAATAGGGACCGCCCAGACGGCCCCTAAATTTAACAATAGGGACCGTCTAGGCGGTCCCTAATGTGGAATAATATGGACTGCCCAGACGGTCCCTAATTTTTACAATAGGGACCGTTAAACAGTCCCTGATTTTGATATTAGGGACCATCAAATGGTCCCTACTAATATTCATCGTATGAATATTAGTAGGGATCGTTAAGCGGTCCCTAATGACCTCCAGAAAAAATAAAAAAAACTACAATTATATTCCGGATTTAATCCGGAATATAATTATTTTTTTTTGTAAAATTGTAATTTTAACAAATTGAAAACAATAAAATATTAAATAAAAAGTTAATATAATGACAATTGATATGAAAGAATAAAAGAATGTGAAAAGATGAATAAAATGAGTAATAATATAAAATGAATGAAATCAAAAACATGAAATCAAAAGTGAAGAATAGTAAATGTAGATCCAAAATAAAGAAAGTATAAGAAAAAAAGATTGTATTGGTGAAAAAAAGAAAATGAAGATCCAAAATAAAGAAAGTGAAAGAAAAGAAAATGAAGAAAATCTTGTGTTGGTGAAAAGAAAAAAAGTTTTTGTGTTGGTAAAAATAAGAAAAAAAAATTAAGTGTTTTTGTGTTGGTGAAAAGAAGAAAAGAAGATAGTGTTTTTTGGAGATAGTGAAATGGGTGTAAGAGTGGTGAGATATATATATATATATATATATATATATATATATATATATATATATATATATATATATATATATATATATATATATATATTCAATTGCTTTTTGTCCGTTGGATGATTTTAGATGATCGAAGGTTTAAGATGGCGATCCGTGTTAAAGACATGATGGGTATTTATGACCGTAGATTAGGATTTCATCGACGGTTGAGATTTGATTTGGTGAAAATTCAAATTTCCCCCTCACTTCCGCCAAAAAAATTCGCCAAAAATTCAAAATTTTCGATTTTAGGGACCGTTAAGCGGTCCCTAATGTCCAATTAGGGACCGCTTAACGGTCCCTATTGTCAAATTAGGGACCGCTTAACGGGCCCTACTAATATTCATACTTAAAAATCGATTTTTTTTTATTGATGTTGTTGTGTTTGTGATTGTAAGCAACCAAACTCATTGTAATATATAAATTGATGTAATAAATGATTGCAAAATCAACCTTATAGTAGATTAGTTGTGAAATAATAGATTAATTGTGCTTGATCGAGTTATTAACGGTCAAGATATATTTCACAAATGTACAACTAATTAATTATGATTAGTTAGTTGTAATTGTTATCCGTGTTTATGATTTACTTCACAAACGTTAGCATATATACGATTATGAGGCATAATCATTAGATCAAGTATTCATTAATTATACGTATATATGTAGATCGAATTAATTTGTCATTATGTCATTCGTCGTACAAAATAGTAGGCGAATCTTCAAAGCGGCCCGTTCTCCTTGTATAATGTTTGGATATACAATGTGTCGTTGTACTTATTGTTATTTTAACCATAATGGTTATTATGAACTAAGCATACAACGCGGCAGCTCCAACCATCGAAAAATTCATAATTTTGATGTATGAATATTAGTAGGGACTGCCAAGCGGTCCCTAATTTTACAATAGGGACTGCCAAGCGGTCCCTAATGTCAAATTAGGGACCGCTTAACGGTCCCTACTAATATTCATACTTAAAAATCGATTTTTTTTTATTGATGTTGTTGTGTTTGTGATTGTAAGCAACCAAACTCATTGTAATATATAAATTGAAGTAATAAATGATTGCAAAACCAACCTTATAGTAGATTAGTTGTGAAATAATAGATTAATTGCGATTGATCGAGTTATTAACGTTCAAGTTACTTTTCACAAATGTACAACTAATTAATTATCATTAGTTAGTTGTAATTGTTATCCGTGTTTATGATTTACTTCATAAACGTTAGCATAGATACGATTATGAGGCATAATCATTAGATCAAGTATTCATTAATTATACGTATATATGTAGATCGAATTAATTTGTCATTATGTCATTCGTCGTATAAAATAGTAGGAGAATCTTCAAAGCGGCCCGTTCTCCTTGTATAATGTTTGGATATACAATGTGTCGTTGTACTTATTGTTATTTTAACCATTCCAATGGTTATTATGAACTAAGCATACAACGCGGCACCTCGAACCATAGAAAAATTCATAATTTTGATGTATGAATATTAGTAGGGACTGCCAAGCGGTCCCTAATGTCAAATTAGGGACCGCTTAACGGTCCCTATTGTCAAATTAGGGACCGCTTAACGGTCCCTACTAATATTCATACTTAAAACTCGATTTTTTTTATTGATGTTGTTGTGTTTGTGATTGTAAACAACCAAACTCATTGTAATATATAAATTGAAGTAATAAATGATTGCAAAATCAACCTTATAGTAGATTAGTTGTGAAATAATAGATAAATTGCGATTGATCGAGTTATTAACGTTCAAGATATATTTCACAAATGTACAACAAATTAATTATCATTAGTTAGTTGTAATTGTTATCCGTGTTTATGATTTACTTCATAAACGTTAGCATATATACGATTATGAGGCATAATCATTAGATCAAGTATTCATTAATTATACGTATATATGTAGATCGAATTAATTTGTCATTATGTCATTCGTCGTACAAAACAGTATGAGAATCTTCAAAGCGGTCCGTTCTCCTTGTATAATGTTTAGATATACAACGTGTCGTTGTACTTATTGTTATTTTAACTATTTCAATGGTTATTATGACTTTAAAAATACAACGCGGCACCTCGAACCATCGAAAAATTCATAATTTTGATGTATGAATATTAGTAGGGACTGCCAAGCGGTCCCTAAATTAACAATAGGGACTGCCAAACGGTCCCTAATGTCAAATTATGGACCGCTTAACGGTCCCTATTGTCAATTGTTTTTTGATTTCATTCATTTTATATTATTACTCATTTTATTCATCTTTTCACATTCTTTTATTATTTCATGTCAATTGTCATTGTATTAACTTTTTATTCATCATTTTATTGTTTTGATCTTGTTAAAATTACAATTTTACATAAAAAACAATTATATTCCGGATTTAATCCGGAATATAAATGTATTTTTTTTTTCTGGAGGTCATTAGGGACCGCTTAACGGTCCCTATTGTAGAAATTAGGGACCGTCTGGTCGGTCCCTATTGTAAAAATTAGGGACCATCTGGGCGGTCCCTATTATTCTACATTAGGGACCGCCCAGACGGTCCCTATTATTCAAAAGTATGGCGACCGCTTAACGGTCGCTATATTGCGGTCCCTATTGAGGTCATTAGGGACAGCTTAACAGTCGCTATTTTGCGGTCCCTAATGACCTCAATAGGGACTGCTTAACGGTCGCTGTTGTCTTCAACGGTCGTTGAAGACTAGCGACTGCTTGGCGGTCGCAAATTTGCGGTCTCTAATGACCCATTTTTCTTGTAGTGAACATTGTCCACAATTGTGTTGGCCTATACTAGATCGTATCACATTATCATAGGTATTTGAACTTGACAGATATATTATGCCTTCTCAGTTTGATCATTATTGCTAAAGTGTGTACGCTTATTTTTAAAAATCACTACAATCCTATATGTCGCATAGTATTGTTTAATTTTTATTCTCAAATTTGTTATACAATGCAAAGTTTTGTTGTCGTGTGCTTTGCATAGTGGTGGATATTTTTAAAAAGCATTATTACAGTCAATTATTAGACGTGATATCAGCGCAAATAATGGTCATCCCATAAGAGGCCTTTGACAGAAATTTAGAACCGAAACAGAAAACAAACATAAATATAAATATTGATGAAGAAACTATTAATGAAAAGATTAAAATATAACATTCAATCTCATGATATTGCTTAAAATTTCAGCGTCGCCACGGTAGACGGTACAAATTAAAGAATACAATTTTCTCTTACAGCTTTTGTTTTAATACTATGAAATAACGTCTCTATATTGAAAAATTATTTTTCCAAATAAGGTAATAAATATTGTCTTAACATAATTAATCAAGTATTTGTTATTAACTCATATACTTCTTGTCTCAGTGATTTTGCCGTATCAATGGTGCATTCATTTTCTTTTGTCGCATTTGAGGAGCATTCTTCTTTTCGTCGACCTGGTGGAGCAAACACTACTTCACTTATTAAATGGTTGAATGGGCAAAGTCCTTACTTAAATTAGTTTTATTACACAGTACATAGTTATCTCATGCGAGATGATGTTTGTTATTATGTACACGTTACACTTTTTTCTTTGGATATTATATATTTATTTCTCATTTAAATTTATTTTAAACAACTTAAATTCATGTTATAAATTTTATTTTCTTTCCATTTTATTTGGGTAGTTTTAGATTGCTTTTATATGTAAATTCAACAGTTTTTGAATTTCTACTAATAGTTTGATTACAGAAAGTTATGACTTTGTAGATTAATTTTCAAGGATTATACATCTCTTGATTGGTCGAACAAAATCACGACCAAAACCAGAATTTCCTCATGTACTGAAATTGGATAAGCGATAGGACCTTTACTGCCTCCACCATAAAATGAAGTCAAACCAGCGTTAGCATTGTGCATGAAGAAGTCAAAACATTGCTCAACCATTTGCGCACCTGAAGTTATATGCTCAAACATATGTGGGTGGAGCTCGCCACCAAGGGCGAACCAAGATTGTGTTTCAACATCATACAACTCATCCATTTCTTTTCCTTATTTTTTGGCTACTTCTAGAACGCTCTCGGTATTATTATATTTGTGATTTAAGGAGCTTCCCTGAAAATGAGGTTGTTATAATTGTAACTGATATGGGCATTTCCCGCATATTGGGCCTGGCCCAGACCAGGCCCATATTTAAACATATCGGGTACCAATAGCGAGGATCTCCTGGCAATTCTCGATTTGTGGTACCAATTGTGCGGTTTGTGGTACCGATTTGTAGTGATGACCCATTAAATATTTTCCTAGTATTTATTAATTGCAAATTATCTTATTTCAAGACTATATCATAAACTAAAATTTCGTTTGAAGCATCCACATAGGTGAATCAAAGGTGGATAGCAACACCAAATGTACCCGAATGTTTGTTAAGAGGCAAAGCATACATCACTTTATAATTTACAGGATTCGAAATTTATGAAACGCAACCACAATCAAATTCTTAAATCCAAAAGACGGGACACATATTTTGTAGTTTTGGAACAAGAACACATGCAACAATCACAATACATAATGAAATGTTAATGATTATTAATGTTTTTTGTAAGGTAGATTCTGAATGTATCTTTCCGTCTAAGATCCCTTCTACAGATTGGACATTTCTTTTGATTTTCCAATGCAGTAGTGATGCAGATTTTGCAGAAAACATGCCCGCATTTGGTTGCCGTTGCTTCCACCACGTCATCCGTACATATTGGACAACTTAATTTGGGCGCACTTGCAATTTTGTTTGGAATGGATGGTGACGGCTGAGGATTATTCTGCAAAATTAATAAACTTCACTCATATACATTGATGGTTAACATATTACAGTTGACATTAAAGTAAATGGATCATATTATTTTAGCATATGTGTACAAGGTAGCTTGGCAAATTGTTCACAACCAAAATTATACGTTAAATTAGCATTTGAATTATTAGACATACTTTCCACAGCAAATACTATTCACCTTGAAGCTAATCTAAAAACACATTTATGGAGTACGTAGTTCAGTTAATGAAGCATGATTGTCTCCAATAGATCAAAGCCTACACAATTATAACTTCTCTTTTTGCACGAGGCTAACTTGTCACGTAATCAAATAGTTGTGATGGTCCATTAGAAGGATCATATCTCTCGACTTGAAGAAGGAGAAACTAGTTAAATTCCGGTAAAAGAGTGATTCTCCAAAAGAAAAGCTTTTAATATCTAAGTTAAGAGAAGTGAGTTTGAAGACTTTGATTGAGAAAATAATAAAGTGAAGTAATTTTAAATAGTCAGAATAGCTTACAAAATAAAAAATATGGATATCTATCAATTTATTCAAGAGGGCCAAAAGTTATTTTCGTGTTAGTCTAATTCCTCGTAGACTAGGTTCAATTGATCAAGCCATGTTAAGATCCCTTTGTATTATTTTTTACCGCATGATCCTTATTTTTGTTATATTACAATATATTGGGTTACAACATAACGTATTACTTACCAGTGCATAAGATATTTCAATATAACCTGCTAGCTCAAACTGCGTATAATCCTTCTCGGAGTTGATGGATTTATCAGAAACTTTTTTTCAAGGCAAAATCGGAAAAACTTTTGAATATATATTTTATTTGTTGGTTACTTATATATATATATAGAATTATATCCTAATTTAGCAAGTCAGTATTGTGCGTGAAACCTAACAATCGGACAAGTTCATAAGAAATTAAACTGCACGAATAATAATTAAGTTTTCACTCCGTAATGTTATGTGGGCGACATACTATGTTTTCATGCATAATATTACTCATTAACTGATCAATCTCATGCAATTATTTTACGTCAAACATGGAGGCATGACTCATGCATGTGCCCGAAATCCCAACAAGGTTGGCACATCGGTGCCGCAACGCAACTAGAACTCTAATATTATTAAAAGTAAAAATAAATAGGTGTATAGTTGAAAGTTCAGAGAGTCGGCAAAATCTAAATCTCTCTCTATTACAATAATCATCATTATGCAAACAAAAAATAGACGTCGGACAAGAAGACCACCAATAAACTCCCGTGTGTTCGGCTCCTTAGTTAGCCAAGGCGTTGGCCATCTTGTTTTCTTCACGATATTTATGTAAGCCTGAAAGTGGGTTGAACTTATGAACTCCAAGCAAGACGTCCATTTGTTTCGTAATTTCCAAGGAACTTTTGCCAATCTGGAATTCATTAAATTAACAATGTAACTGGAATCCCTTTCCAACCAGTAGTACTTCCAATTAAACTCTCTCGCCTTAAGATTAGCATATACCGCAACCCACAATTCTGCCACGAAAGCAAAAACCAATTCTAGATGGGTGAATAGAAAATGCTCCATGTAGAAGGCCTCTGCAATTCCAAAAAACTCATCCCCTCCCACCCCGGAAGTGCCACGTGCACAACCGTCTGTATTGCATTTCATCCACGACTCTAGCAGGGGGTACCAAACCACCGAAATTGTTTAAGGTGCTCTTTTATGTCTCACCGTCATGCCAAAGAGTTTTATAATTTTGTAGAAGAATAATTTTTTTTAAAAAAAGATATTGAGTATCAGAACTATTTTAGAAAGTAAATACTTTAAATTTTTTAATAGACAAGAAAATATTTCAGTTTCTAAAGTTTTAAAAATCTCAAAATTTTATAGACTTTTTTAAGGTTTTATCTTTTTTTTTTAAAATTATATGTACATGTAGTTTATAAGTTTTATAATAATATATGAAAATATTCTAATTCTTAGATATATGAATATTAAATCATTTAGAAATATATTTTTAAAATATTTATGTAACAAATAATTTTAGGGGTATAAATGGTTTGAAGAAGAAGACATAGTTCTTTTTTTGGGTTTGAGTTTGTGTGGCATTGAAATGTGGAAAAAACCTAAAATATTCTAGAAATATAAAAGTGTAAAATTTAACAATATAATTATTTCATATTTTTGGGGTGTAATTATATAAAAAAAATCGAGTAAAAGTGCGAATGAAAACAATATTATAAAACGTTAAATATAATACATAAGTCGAATAGACATAAAACCTTACTTACCTAATTTAGATGAAAGCTACTATAGTTTATAAGTTGGAGGGTTCCCCAATTAGAGATTACTAAAACAATACCCTAAATGCCTTATCATTTGTAAGTTTTAGAGATTCCTAGAAACATCAACATTTATAAGTTATGTAGATTCCCTACAAACATAAAAATTTTCTAATTAAAGGAATAAATGATGGTTAAAAGCTAACAATTCTAGGAGATCTTACAATATCCAAAGGCATAAACGATGTTTAAATGCTAAACTATTAATTTTACATATAAAATTTCTATTAAAAATTAAATATAAGACATAAATCATAAAAGTGAGAACATATAATTTTCGGGATTGCGACGGCCGAACAGTTGCAAAAGAGGAGAGGGTAGTCGTTGATGAGGTGAGGAGGGAGAGAAATGTGGCGTGAGAAATTAAGAGGGCAAGTAGGAATATTTATAGAAAAATACCCCATCAGTAGCAACCGCTGGGAGGTCGCTACCCAGGCTCAGTTGTGACCCAGCAAATTAAGGCGACATCTTGATCGACCTAATCTCAATAACAGCCGCTGTGCGGTTGCTACAGAAGGCTTTTGGTGGGAGTTACTGCCGGGAAAGTTTAGCGAGGATCTCCTGGCAATTCCCGATTTGTGGTACCAACTGTGCGGTTGCTAACTACCCCTATATCTTGTAGTGATGACCCATTAAATATTTTCCTAGTATTTATTAATTGCAAATTATCTTATTTCAAGACTATATCATAAACTAAAATTTCGTTTGAAGCATCCACATAGGTGAATCAAAGGTGGATAGCAGCACCAAATGTACCCGAATGTTTGTTAAGAGGCAAAGCATACATCACTTTATAATTTACAGGATTCGAAATTTATGAAACGCAACCACAATCATATTCTTAAATCCAAAAGACGGGACACATATTTTGTAGTTTTGGAACAAGAACACATGCAACAATCATAATACATAATGAAATGTTAATCATTATTAATGTTGTTCGTAAGGTAGATTCTGAATGTATCTTTCCGTCTAAGATCCCTTCTACAGATTGGACATTTCTTTTGATTTTCCAATGCAGTAGTGATGCAGATTTTGTAGAAAACATGCCCGCATTTGGTTGCCGTTGCTTCCACCACGTCATCCGTACATATTGGACAACTTAATTTGGGCGCACTTGCAATTCTGTTTGGAATGCATGGTGACGGCTGAGGATTATTCTGCTAAATAAATAAACTTCACTCATATACATTGATGGTTAACATATTACAGTTGACATTAAAGTAAATGGATCCTATTATTTTATCATATGTGTACAGGGTAGCTTGGCAAATTGTTCACAACCAAAATTATACGTTAAATTAGAATTTGAATTACTAGACATACTTTCCACAGTAAATACTATTCACCTTGAAGCTAATCTAAAAACACATTTATGGAGTACGTAGTTCAGTTAAGGAAGCATGATTGTCTCCAATAGATCAAAGCCTACACAATTATAACTCCTCTTTTTGCACGAGGCTAGCTTGTCAAGTAATCAAATAGTTGTGATGGTCCATTAGAAGGATCATATCTCTCGACTTGAAGAAGGAGAAACTAGTTAAATCCCAGTAAAAGAGTGATTCTCCAAAAGAAAAGCTTTTAATATCTAAGTTAAGAGAAGTGAGTTTGAAGAATTTGATTGAGAAAATAATAAAGTGAAGTAATTTTAAATAGTCAGAATAGGTTACAAAATCAAAAATATGGAGATCTATCAATTAATTCAAGAGGGCCAAAAGTTATTTTCGTGTTAGTCTAATTCCTCGTAGCCTATGTCCAATTGATCAAGCCATGTTAAGATCCCTTTGTATTATTTTTTACCGCATGATCCTTATTTTTGTTATATTACAATATATTGGGTTACAACATGACGTATTACTTACCAGTGCATAAGAAATTTCAATATAACCTGCTACCTCAAACTGCGTATAATCCTTCTCGGAGTTGATGGATTTATCAGAAACTTTTTTTAAAGGCAAAATCGAAAAAACCTTTGAATATATATTTTATTTGTTGGTTACTTATATATATATATAGAATTATTTCCTAATTTAGCAAGTCAGTATTGTGCGTGAAACCTAACAATCGGACAAGTTCATAAGAAATTAAATTGCACGAATAATAATTAAGTTTTCACTTCGTAATGTTATGTGGGCGACATACTATGTTTTCATGCATAATATGTATGTGCATCTTCTAATCTAAATATGTAACACAGTGTCGGAGTGTCAAGAAAATGCGAATGGTTTTTCTACTCTACTACAAGCAAGATGATTGTTATATATAAGAAAACTATACCTCTAGTGCGTCTCGGATATGTTGATCCATCAAATCCAAGTAGTGCTTCGACTCTTCTTCTATTGTTGTTAGTTACTCTACTTGCTGCAGTAATAGAATTCTCCTCATGAGACCATGGTATACAAAAGGGTAAAGATATGCATAAAAGTTTTTTTCCTATATATAAGGTTAATTTTTATAAATGAACAAAATAAAATAAAATTAGATTATTTGATTTCTTTCATAGGACATACACGTTTAATTATAGATAACTTATAAACATCAATCTTTTCCTCTAGTCGAGAAAACCATTAAAAGTTTACAACTATTAAGAGGTATTACTATATGTAGAATTTGGTTTGTAGTGGTTAGGATGGACTTAAGTTATAAACATGTTAAGAGACTTTATGATATTTAGTTAAGAAAAGGAAATATTGCTAGAGTAAATTATTATAAATATTAATGATGAAGGAACGCAAGTATATCGAATCAGCTTTAAAATAGGAACATGAGCATACATATATATATATATATATATATATATATAAGTTTTATTTCGATTTATCATACAGTATTGTAATAGAAGTGTGTAATGAATTTACTTTTTGGGTAAAGAAAGTCAGTTTCAGTTTGCTAAGACGTTTTATATGTTATCTTTCTTTTGCGAAAACTATGCGAAGAATAACCATTTCTATTTCCCCCAAATGATTGAGACTTATAGATATATTGAAAATATTCATTCAAAATATATTTTGATGTGAAAGTGTGTATAATCGAGGAGTAACCTCTATTCGATCCAGCTTCTCCGTGCATTGCCTGTGTTGTGCGATGAAAATCATTTCTTCTGTCAACATCCTAGCCAAATAAAAATAAAACAGTTTGCGAAATTTATACCTTAAGTTAAAATTTAAATCTCGTATGGAAAAGATTGATCTGACCTGATTAAAGCTCGTTGATGATATTGCTCGTGATGAAGGCAATCCAAGCTCTAAGTTTGTGTTCACCACCCCGAGATAATGTGGATATGGCAGACCAAGTTCTAGGTTTGTGTTGACGTCCTCAAGATAATGTGAATTGTTAATGTTCAAATCACGAGCCATCTATATATATATATATATATATATATATATAACAATCATATAAGCAACTAATTAGAGTTGTAACATAATAATAATTAGTTGGTTACCGCCAATAAAATTGTAAAAGTGATATAATAATACGTGGATAACATAACATTGAATCTTGGTGTTCTCTTAAAAACAACCCTAGGAAATTGAAGACAATTTTATACACTTTTATGCTTTAGACCATATCATTCTAACTTTTTCTTTTAATAAACAGGACAAATATATGTTTAGAAAAATGGGATAAATAGATCATGTAAATTCATATAAATTAAATGTGTACATGAGTAGATTTATCAAAAGCGTAACTTATAAATTGACACATTATACGACTCTTGTATATCGAGGACTACCATATACTTTTTCGATGAGAAAATTATATGTCTAAAAAATTGATCACACGCCATTGATTCATGTGTTAGAAACAGAACAAAGCCTTCTTTTTCCTCATTTATTCGGAGTTATAGTAACACTCCTTATAAAGTTAAGTAGAAAATGAATATGATGTGACGATAGAGACAGTAAAACAACATTTCAAGTTAATCTTGTGACTTGTTTTCATGAATATAAGTATCGATGAATTCATCCACCGAAAACGAAATTTTAGCAGGAGCAATTAACAATTCATCTACCTAGTAGAGATATATATGAACTGAATTAAGAGAATGTTAATACCTCTAATGTGAATCGGCCTGTAAGATAGATGGCAGGAGAGAATAGAGATGGAAGGGATACAAGTTTTTGTGATAAATGTGACTTCCTAAGATTTTTATAAAAGGAAGAATTAATTAGAGACCAGAAACAGTTATGACTATGGTGGGTGTATAGCCTATTTAAGGTTGTAAATTGGACAAAATCCAAGCAAAATATGGTGTACATACCTACATGTCAATCCTTTATTTAAATGCATTGAATATTTCTCAAAAGTATTGTTGGTTGACACTCTGTTCTATAATAGTTACCTTTTTTTTTCCTTGGTGGTGTATAGTTCTTTTAAATTTTTACTAGTAAGAGGGACGTATCGCAGGTGAAGTGCGGTGTTAATGACTCCTCGCTACAACATTTGGAGTTTGGACCTTCTACGATGCTTGTCAATTAGACAATGTACTTTTGCCAATATTAAAGTGATCGTTATTTTATATGAAATCTGAAAATATATGAGTTTCTTAGTTGCAATAATTAGAACTATCTGCATATGGTTCTAAATGGAACAGAATCCAAGCATAATTATGATAACCTACCTACAGAATCCTTTAGGCCTTCAGAACTTAATGCATTCAATAATTTCCAGAATTAATATTGTTGGGGGTTTTGGCATTATGTGCAATAGTCATGTTGTATCTGTCTTTGCTAGTATATAACTCTTTTTAGATTTTACCAGTAAGCAGGACATATCCCAGGGGAAGCGCGATGGCTTCCCATTACAACTTTTAATTTGGACTTCTTTTTCTCGATTCTATGAAAATATATATACGACAAAAATCATCATTGTCTTAGACTTTTTACCAATGCTTTAAAACCGCGGAGCATACATTTTTCTAGATTACCTCAATTGATTTCTTCTTCTCTTGATTTTGATGTCCTCATTTAAGGCGACATCTTGACCGACCTAATCTCAATAACAGCCGTTGTGCGGTTGCTACTGAAGGATTTTGGTGGGAGTTACTGCCGGGAAAGTTTAGCGAGGATCTCCTGGCAATCGCCGATTTGTGGTACCAACTGTGCGGTTGCTAACTACCCCTATATCTTTTTCTCGATTCTATGAAAATACATATACGACAAAAATCGTCATTGTCTTAGACTTTTTACCAATGATTTAAAACCTCGGAGCATACGTTTTCTAGATTACCTCAATAGATTTCTTCGTCTCTTGATTTTGAAGTCCTCAAATTAAGGCGACATCTTGATCGACCTAATCTCAATAACAGCCGTTGTGCGGTTGCTACTGAAGGCTTTTGGTGGGAGTTACTCCCGGGAAAGTTTAGCGAGGATCTCCTGGCAATCGCCGATTTGTGGTACCAACTGTGCGGTTGCTAACTACCCCTATATCTTGTAGTGATGACCCATTCAATATTTTCCTAGTATTTATTAATTGCAAATTATCTTATTTCAAGACTATATCATAAACTAAAATTTCGTTTGAAGCATCCACATAGGTGAATCAAAGGTGGATAGCAGCACCAAATGTACCCAAATGTTTGTTAAGAGGCAAAGCATACATCACTTTATAATTTACAGGATTCGAAATTTATGAAACGCAACCACAATCATATTCTTAAATCCAAAAGACGGGACACATATTTTGTAGTTTTGGAATAAGAACACATGCAACAATCATAATACATAATGAAATGTTAATGATTATTATTGTTGTTTGTAAGGTAGATTCTGAATGTATCTTTCCGTCTAAGATCCGTTCTCCAGATAGGACATTTCTTTTGATTTTCCAATGCAGTAGTTATGCAGATTTTGCAGAAAACATGCCCGCATTTGGTTGCCGTTGCTTCCACCACGTCATCCGTGCATATTGGACAACTGACATTAAAGTAAATAAATAAACTTCAGTCATATACATTGATGGTTAACATATTACAGTTGACATTAAAGTAAATGGATCCTATTATTTTAGATTATTTGATTTCTTTCATAGGACATACACGTTTAATTATAGATAACTTATAAACATCAATCTTTTCCTCTAGTCGAGAAAACCATTAAAAGTTTACAACTATTAAGAGGTATTACTATATGTAGAATTTGGTTTGTAGTGGTTAGGATGGACTTAAGTTATAAACATGTTAAGAGACTTTATGATATTTAGGTAAGAAAAGGAAATATTGCTAGAGTAAATTATTATAAATATTAATGATGAAGGAACGCAAGTATATCGAATCATCTTTAAAATAGGAACATGAGCATACATATATATATATAGTTTTTATTTCGATTTCGCATACAGTATTGTAATAGAAGTGTGTAATGAATTTACTTTTTGGGCAAAGAAAGTCAGTTTCAATTTGCTAAGACGTTTTATATGTTATCTTTCTTTTGCGAAAACTATGCGAAGAATAACCATTTCTATTTCCCCCAAATGATTGAGACTTATAGATATATTGAAAATATTCATTCAAAATATATTTTGATGTGAAAGTGCGTATAATCGAGGAGTAACCTCTATTCGATCCAGCTTCTCCGTGCATTGCCTGTGTTGTGCGATGAAAATCATTTCTTCTGTCAACATCCTAGCCAAATAAAAATAAAACAGTTTGCGAAATTTATACCTTAAGTTAAAATTTAAATCTCGTATGGAAAAGATTGATCTGACCTGATTAAAGCTCGTTGATGATATTGCTCGTGATGAAGGCAATCCAAGCTCTAAGTTTGTGTTCACCACCCCGAGATAATGTGGATATGGCAGACCAAGTTCTAGGTTTGTGTTGACGTCCTCAAGATAATGTGAATTGTTAATGTTCAAATCACGAGCCATCTATATATATATAACAATCATGTAAGCAACTAATTAGAGTTGTAACATAATAATAATTAGTTGGTTGCCGCCAATAAAATTGTAAAAGTGATATAATAATACGTGGATAACATAACATTGAATCTTGGTGTTCTCTTAAAAACAACCCTAGGAAATTGAAGACAATTTTATACACTTTTATGCTTTAGACCATATCATTCTAACTTTTTCTTTTAATAAACAGGACAAATATATGTTTAGAAAAATGGGATAAATAGATCATGTAAATTCATATAAATTAAATGTGTACATGAGTAGATTTATCAAAAGCGTAACTTATAAATTGACACATTATACGACTCTTGTATATCGAGGACTACCATATACTTTTTCGATGAGAAAATTATATGTCTAAAAAATTGATCACACGCCATTGATTCATGTGTTAGAAACAGAACAAAGCCTTCTTTTTCCTCATTTATTCGGAGTTATAGTAACACTCCTTATAAAGTTAAGTAGAAAATGAATATGATGTGACGATAGAGACAGTAAAACAACATTTCAAGTTAATCTTGTGACTTGTTTTCATGAATATAAGTATCGATGAATTCATCCACCGAAAACGAAATTTTAGCAGGAGCAATTAACAATTCATCTACCTAGTAGAGATATATATGAACTGAATTAAGAGAATGTTAATACCTCTAATGTGAATCGGCCTGTAAGATAGATGGCAGGAGAGAATAGAGATGGAAGGGATACAAGTTTTTGTGATAAATGTGACTTCCTAAGATTTTTATAAAAGGAAGAATTAATTAGAGACCAGAAACAGTTATGACTATGGTGGGTGTATAGCCTATTTAAGGTTGTAAATTGGACAAAATCCAAGCAAAATATGGTGTACATACCTACATGTCAATCCTTTATTTAAATGCATTGAATATTTCTCAAAAGTATTGTTGGTTGACACTCTGTTCTATAATAGTTACCTTTTTTTTTCCTTGGTGGTGTATAGTTCTTTTAAATTTTTACTAGTAAGAGGGACGTATCGCAGGTGAAGTGCGGTGTTAATGACTCCTCGCTACAACATTTGGAGTTTGGACCTTCTACGATGCTTGTCAATTAGACAATGTACTTTTGCCAATATTAAAGTGATCGTTATTTTATATGAAATCTGAAAATATATGAGTTTCTTAGTTGCAATAATTAGAACTATCTGCATATGGTTCTAAATGGAACAGAATCCAAGCATAATTATGATAACCTACCTACAGAATCCTTTAGGCCTTCAGAACTTAATGCATTCAATAATTTCCAGAATTAATATTGTTGGGGGTTTTGGCATTATGTGCAATAGTCATGTTGTATCTGTCTTTGCTAGTATATAACTCTTTTTAGATTTTACCAGTAAGCAGGACATATCCCAGGGGAAGCGCGATGGCTTCCCATTACAACTTTTAATTTGGACTTCTTTTTCTCGATTCTATGAAAATATATATACGACAAAAATCATCATTGTCTTAGACTTTTTACCAATGCTTTAAAACCGCGGAGCATACATTTTTCTAGATTACCTCAATTGATTTCTTCTTCTCTTGATTTTGATGTCCTCATTTAAGGCGACATCTTGACCGACCTAATCTCAATAACAGCCGTTGTGCGGTTGCTACTGAAGGATTTTGGTGGGAGTTACTGCCGGGAAAGTTTAGCGAGGATCTCCTGGCAATCGCCGATTTGTGGTACCAACTGTGCGGTTGCTAACTACCCCTATATCTTTTTCTCGATTCTATGAAAATACATATACGACAAAAATCGTCATTGTCTTAGACTTTTTACCAATGCTTTAAAACCTCGGAGCATACGTTTTCTAGATTACCTCAATAGATTTCTTCGTCTCTTGATTTTGAAGTCCTCAAATTAAGGCGACATCTTGATCGACCTAATCTCAATAACAGCCGTTGTGCGGTTGCTACTGAAGGCTTTTGGTGGGAGTTACTCCCGGGAAAGTTTAGCGAGGATCTCCTGGCAATCGCCGATTTGTGGTACCAACTGTGCGGTTGCTAACTACCCCTATATCTTGTAGTGATGACCCATTCAATATTTTCCTAGTATTTATTAATTGCAAATTATCTTATTTCAAGACTATATCATAAACTAAAATTTCGTTTGAAGCATCCACATAGGTGAATCAAAGGTGGATAGCAGCACCAAATGTACCCAAATGTTTGTTAAGAGGCAAAGCATACATCACTTTATAATTTACAGGATTCGAAATTTATGAAACGCAACCACAATCATATTCTTAAATCCAAAAGACGGGACACATATTTTGTAGTTTTGGAATAAGAACACATGCAACAATCATAATACATAATGAAATGTTAATGATTATTATTGTTGTTTGTAAGGTAGATTCTGAATGTATCTTTCCGTCTAAGATCCGTTCTCCAGATAGGACATTTCTTTTGATTTTCCAATGCAGTAGTTATGCAGATTTTGCAGAAAACATGCCCGCATTTGGTTGCCGTTGCTTCCACCACGTCATCCGTGCATATTGGACAACTGACATTAAAGTAAATAAATAAACTTCAGTCATATACATTGATGGTTAACATATTACAGTTGACATTAAAGTAAATGGATCCTATTATTTTAGATTATTTGATTTCTTTCATAGGACATACACGTTTAATTATAGATAACTTATAAACATCAATCTTTTCCTCTAGTCGAGAAAACCATTAAAAGTTTACAACTATTAAGAGGTATTACTATATGTAGAATTTGGTTTGTAGTGGTTAGGATGGACTTAAGTTATAAACATGTTAAGAGACTTTATGATATTTAGGTAAGAAAAGGAAATATTGCTAGAGTAAATTATTATAAATATTAATGATGAAGGAACGCAAGTATATCGAATCATCTTTAAAATAGGAACATGAGCATACATATATATATATAGTTTTTATTTCGATTTCGCATACAGTATTGTAATAGAAGTGTGTAATGAATTTACTTTTTGGGCAAAGAAAGTCAGTTTCAATTTGCTAAGACGTTTTATATGTTATCTTTCTTTTGCGAAAACTATGCGAAGAATAACCATTTCTATTTCCCCCAAATGATTGAGACTTATAGATATATTGAAAATATTCATTCAAAATATATTTTGATGTGAAAGTGCGTATAATCGAGGAGTAACCTCTATTCGATCCAGCTTCTCCGTGCATTGCCTGTGTTGTGCGATGAAAATCATTTCTTCTGTCAACATCCTAGCCAAATAAAAATAAAACAGTTTGCGAAATTTATACCTTAAGTTAAAATTTAAATCTCGTATGGAAAAGATTGATCTGACCTGATTAAAGCTCGTTGATGATATTGCTCGTGATGAAGGCAATCCAAGCTCTAAGTTTGTGTTCACCACCCCGAGATAATGTGGATATGGCAGACCAAGTTCTAGGTTTGTGTTGACGTCCTCAAGATAATGTGAATTGTTAATGTTCAAATCACGAGCCATCTATATATATATAACAATCATGTAAGCAACTAATTAGAGTTGTAACATAATAATAATTAGTTGGTTGCCGCCAATAAAATTGTAAAAGTGATATAATAATACGTGGATAACATAACATTGAATCTTGGTGTTCTCTTAAAAACAACTCTAGGAGATTGAAGACAATATCATACACTTTTATGCTTTAAACCATATCATTCTAACTTTTTATTGTAATAAACAGGACAAATATATGTTTAGAAAAATGGGATAAATAGATCATGTAAATTCATATAAATTAAATGTGTACATGAGTAGATTTATCAAAAGCGTAACTTATAAATTGACACATTATACGACTCTTGTATATCGAGGACTACCATATACTTTTTCGATGAGAAAATTATATGTCTAAAAAATTGATCACACGCCATTGATTCATGTGTTAGAAACAGAACAAAGCCTTCTTTTTCCTCATTTATTCGGAGTTATAATAACACTCCTTATAAAGTTAAGTAGAAAATGAATATGATGTGACGATAGAGACAGTAAAACAACATTTCAAGTTAAACTTGTGACTTGTTTTCATGAATTTAAGTATCGATGAATTCATCCACCGAAAACAAAATTTTAGCAGGAGCAATTAACAATTCATCTACCTAGTAGAGATATATATGAACTGAATTAAGAGAATGTTAATACCTCTAATATGAATCGGCCTTTAAGATAGATGGCAGGAGAGAATAGAGATGGAAGGGATACAAGTTTTTGTGATAAATGTGACTTCCTAAGATTTTTATAAAAGGAAGAATTAATTAGAGACCAGAAACAGTTAGGACTATGGTGGGTGTATAGCCTATTTAAGGTTGTAAATTGGACAAAATCCAAGCAAAATATGGTGTACATACCTACATGTCAATCCTTTATTTTAATGCATTCAATATTTTTCAAAAGTATTGTTGGTTGACACTCTGTTCTATAGTAGTTACCTTTTTTTTTCCTTGGTGGTGTATAGTTCTTTTATATTTTTACTAGTAAGAGGGACGTATCGCAGGTGAAGTGCGGTGTTAGTGACTCCTCGCTACAACATTTGGAGTTTGGACCTTCTACGATGCCTGTCAATTAGACAATGTACTTTTGCCAATATTAAAGTGATCGTTATTTTATATGAAATCTGAAAATATATGAGTTTCTTAGTTGCAATAATTAGAACTATCTGCATATGGTTCTAAATGGAACATAATCCAAGCATAATTATGATAACCTTCCTACAGAATCCTTTAGGCCTTCAGAACTTAATGCATTCAGTAATTTCCAGAATTAATATTGTTGGGGGTTTTGGCATTATGTGCAATAGTCATGTTGTATCTGTCTTTGCTAGTATATAACTCTTTTTAGATTTTACCAGTAAGCGGGACATATCCCAGGGGAAGCGCGATGGCTTCCCGCTACAACTTTTAATTTGGACTTCTTTTTTTGGATTCTATGAAAATACATATACGACAAAAATCGGCATTGTCTTAGACTTTTTACCAATGCTTTAAAACCGCGGAGCATACGTTTTTCTAGATTACTTCAATTGATTTCTTCTTCTCTTGATTTTGAAGTCCTCATATTACAAACACCTAGATTGCACGCATAAGTGCATCTATGTTTGAGCTTAAAAGGTATGTTATATTACTCGGTAACTGATCAATCTCATGCAATTATTTTACGTCAAACATGGAGGCATGACTCATGCATGTGCCCGAAATCCCAACAAGGTTGGCACATCGGTGCCGCAACGCGACTAGAACTCAAATATTATTAAAGTAAAAATAAATAGGTGTATAGTTAAAAGTTCAGAGAGTCGGCAAAATCTAAATCTCTCTCTATTACAATAATCATCATTATGCAAACTATAAATAAACGTCGGACAAGAAGACCACCAATAAACTCCCGTGTGTTGGGCTGCTTAGTTAGCCAAGACATTGGCCATCTTGTTTTCTTCACGATATTTATGTAAGCCTGAAAGTGGGTTGAACTTATGAACTCCAAGCAAGACGTCCATTTGTTTCTTAATTTCCAAGGAACTTTTGCCAATCTGGAGTCCATTAAATTAACAATGTAACTGGAATCCCTTTCCAACCTGTAGTACTTCCAATTAAACTCTCTCGCCTTAAGATTAGCATATACCGCAACCCATAATTCTGCCACGAAAGCAAAAACCAATTCTAGATGGGTGAATAGAAAATGCTCCATGTAGAAGGCCTCTGCAATTCCGAAAAACTCATCCCCTCCCACCCTGGAAGTGCCACGTGCACAACCGTCTGTATTGCATTTCATCCACGACTCTAGCGGGGGGTACCAAACCACCGAAATTATTTAAGGCTCTTTTTTATGTCTCGCCGTCATGCCAAAGAGTTTTATAATTTTGTAGAAGAATACCTTTTTTTTAAAAAACAATATTGAGTATCAGAAGTATTTTCCAAAGTAAATACTTTAAATTTTTTAATAGACAAGAAAATATTTCAGTTTCTAAACTCTTAAAAATCTCAAACTTTTATAGACTTTTTTAAGGTTTTATCTTTTTTTTTAAAAAAATTATATGTACATGTAGTTTATAAGTTTTATAATAATATATGAAAATATTCTAATTCTTAGATATTTGAATATTAAATCATTTAGAAATATATTTTTAAAATATTTATGTAACAAATAATTTTAGGGGTATAAATGGTTTGAAGAAGAAGACATAGTTCTTTTTTTGGGTTTGAGTTTGTGTGGCATTGAAATGTGGAAAAACCTAAAATATTCTTGAAATATAAAAGTGTAAAAGTTAACAATATAATTATTTCATATTTTTGGGGTGTAATTATATAAAAAAAATCGAGTAAAAGTGCGAATGAAAACAATATTATAAAACGTTAAATATAAGACATAAGTCGAATAGACATAAAACCTTACTTACCTAATTTAGATGAAAGCTACTATAGTTTATAAGTTGGAGGGTTCCCCAATTAGAGATTACTAAAACAATACCCTAAATGCCTTATCATTTGTAAGTTTTAGAGATTCCTAGAAACATCAACATTTATAAGTTATGTAGATTCCCTACAAACATAAAAAATTTCTAATTAAAGGAATAAATGATGGTTAAAAGCTAACAATTCTAGGAGATCTTACAATATCCAAAGGCATAAACGATGTTTAAATGCTAAACTATTAATTTTACATATAAAATTTCTATTAAAAATTAAATATAAGACATAAATCATAAAAGTGAGAACTTATAATTTTCGGGATTGCGACGGCCGAACAGTTGCAAAAGAGGAGAGGGTAGTCATTGATGAGGTGAGGAGGGAGAGAAATGTGGCGTGAGAAATGAAGAGGGCAAGTAGGAATATTTATAGAAAAATACCCCATCAGTAGCAACCGCTGGGAGGTCGCTACCCAGGCTCAGTTGTGACCCAGCAAATTAAGGCGACATCTTGATCGACCTAATCTCAATAACAGCCGCTGTGCGGTTGCTACTGAAGGCTTTTGGTGGGAGTTACTGCCGGGAAAGTTTAGCGAGGATCTCCTGGCAATTCCCGATTTGTGGTACCAACTGTGCGGTTGCTAACTACCCCTATATCTTGTAGTGATGACCCATTAAATATTTTCGTAGTATTTATTAATTGCAAATTATCTTATTTCAAGACTATATCATAAACTAAAATTTCGTTTGAAGCATCCACATAGGTGAATCAAAGGTGGATAGCAGCACCAAATGTACCCGAATGTTTGTTAAGAGGCAAAGCATACATCACTTTATAATTTACAGGATTCGAAATTTATGAAACGCAACCACAATCATATTCTTAAATCCAAAAGACGGGACACATATTTTGTAGTTTTGGAACAAGAACACATGCAACAATCATAATACATAATGAAATGTTAATGATTATTAATGTTGTTTGTAAGGTAGATTCTGAATGTATATTTCCGTCTAAGATCCCTTCTACAGATTGGACATTTCTTTTGATTTTCCAATGCAGTAGTGATGCAGATTTTGCAGAAAACATGCCCGCATTTGGTTGCCGTTGCTTCCACCACATCATCCGTACATATTGGACAACTTAATTTGGGCGCACTTGCAATGATCTGTTTGGAATGGATGGTGACGGCTGAGGATTATTCTGCTAAATAAATAAACTTCACTCATATACATTGATGGTTAACATATTACAGTTGACATTAAAGTAAATGGATCCTATTATTTTAGCATATGTGTACAGGGTAGCTTGGCAAATTGTTCACAACCAAAATTATACGTTAAATTAGAATTTGAATTACTAGACATACTTTCCACAGTAAATACTATTCACCTTGAAGCTAATCTAAAAACACATTTATGGAGTACGTAGTTCAGTTAAGGAAGCATGATTGTCTCCAATAGATCAAAGCCTACACAATTATAACTCCTCTTTTTGCACGAGGCTAGCTTGTCAAGTAATCAAATAGTTGTGATGGTCCATTAGAAGGATCATATCTCTCGACTTGAAGAAGGAGAAACTAGTTAAATCCCAGTAAAAGAGTGATTCTCCAAAAGAAAAGCTTTTAATATCTAAGTTAAGAGAAGTGAGTTTGAAGACTTTGATTGAGAAAATAATAAAGTGAAGTTATTTTAAATAGTCAGAATAGGTTACAAAATCAAAAATATGGATATCTATCAATTAATTCAAGAGGGCCAAAAGTTATTTTCGTGTTAGTCTAATTCCTCGTAGCCTATGTCCAATTGATCAAGCCATGTTAAGATCCCTTTGTATTATTTTTTACCGCATGATCCTTATTTTTGTTATATTACAATATATTGGGTTACAACATAACGTATTACTTACCAGTGCATAAGAAATTTCAATATAACCTGCTAGCTCAAACTGCGTATAATCCTTCTCGGAGTTGATGGATTTATCAGAAACTTTTTTTAAAGGCAAAATCGACAAAACCTTTGAATATATATTTTATTTGTTGGTTACTTATATATATATATATATATATATAGAATTATTTCCTAATTTAGCAAGTCAGTATTGTGCGTGAAACCTAACAATCGGACAAGTTCATAAGAAATTAAATTGCACGAATAATAATTAAGTTTTCACTTCGTAATGTTATGTGGGCGACATACTATGTTTTCATGCATAATATGTATGTGCATCTTCTAATCTAAATATGTAACGCAGTGTCGGAGTGTCAAGAAAATGCGAATGGTTTTTCTACTCTACTACAAGCAAGATGATTGTTATATATAAGAAAACTATACCTCTAGTGCGTCTCGGATATGTTGATCCATCCTATCAAGTAGTGCTTCGACTCTTCTTCTATTGTTGTTAGTTACTCTACTTGCTGCAGTAATAGAATTCTCCTCATGAGACCATGGTATACAAAAGGGTAAAGATATGCATAAAAGTTTTTTTCCTATATATAAGATTAATTTTTATAAATGAACAAAATAAAATAAGATTAGATTATATGATTTCTTTCATAGGACATACACGTTTAATTATAGATAACTTATAAACATCAATCTTTTCCTCTAGTCGAGAAAACCATTAAAAGTTTACAACTATTAAGAGGTATTACTATATGTAGAATTTGGTTTGTAGTGGTTAGGATGGACTTAAGTTATAAACATGTTAAGAGACTTTATGATATTTAGTTAAGAAAAGGAAATATTGCTATAGTAAATTATTATAAATATTAATGATGAAGGAACGCAAGTATATCGAATCAGCTTTAAAATAGGAACATGAGCATACATATATATATATAGTTTTTATTTCGATTTCTCATACAGTATTGTAATAGAAGTGTGTAATGAATTTACTTTTTGGGTAAAGAAAGTCAGTTTCAGTTTGCTAAGACGTTTTATATGTTATCTTTCTTTTGCGAAAACTATGCGAAGAATAACCATTTCTATTTCCCCCAAATGATTGAGACTTATAGATATATTGAAAATATTCATTCAAAATATATTTTGATGTGAAAGTGCGTATAATCGAGGAGTAACCTCTATTCGATCCAGCTTCTCCGTGCATTGCATGTGTTGTGCGATGAAAATCATTTCTTCTGTCAACATCCTGGCCAAATAAAAATAAAACAGTTTGCGAAATTTATACCTTAAGTTAAAATTTAAATCTCGTATGGAAAAGATTGATCTGACCTGATTAAAGCTCGTTGATGATATTGCTCGTGATGAAGGCAATCCAAGCTCTAAGTTTGTGTTCACCACCCCGAGATAATGTGGATATGGTAGACCAAGTTCTAGGTTTGTGTTGACGTCCTCAAGATAATGTGAATTGTTAATGTTCAAATCACGAGCCATCTATATATATATATATATATATATAACAATCATGTAAGCAACTAATTAGAGTTGTAACATAATAATAATTAGTTGGTTACCGCCAATAAAATTGTAAAAGTGATATAATAATACGTGGATAACTTAACATTGAAGACAACTCTAGGAAATTGAAGACAATATCATACACTTTTATGCTTTAGACCATATCATTCTAACTTTTTATTGTAATAAACAGGACAAATATATGTTTAGAAAAATGGGATAAATAGATCGTGTAAATTCATATAAATTAAATGTGTACATGAGTAGATTTATCAAAAGCGTTACTTATAAATTGACACATTATACGACTCTTGTATATCGAGGACTACCATATACTTTTTCGATGAGAAAATTATATGTCTAAAAAATTGATCACACGCCATTGATTCATGTGTTAGAAACAGAACAAAGCCTTCTTTTTCCTCATTTATTCGGAGTTATAGTAACACTCCTTATAAAGTTAAGTAGAAAATGAATATGATGTGACGATAGAGACAGTAAAACAACATTTCAAGTTAAACTTGTGACTTGTTTTCATGAATATAAGTATCGATGAATTCATCCACCGAAAACGAAATTTTAGCAGGAGCAATTAACAATTCATCTACCTAGTAGAGATATATATGAACTGAATTAAGAGAATGTTAATACCTCTAATGTGAATCGGCCTTTAAGATAGATGGCAGGAGAGAATAGAGATGGAAGGGATACAAGTTTTTGTGATAAATGTGACTTCCTAAGATTTTTATAAAAGGAAGAATTAATTAGAGACCAGAAACAGTTAGGACTATGGTGGGTGTATAGCCTATTTAAGGTTGTAAATTGGACAAAATCCAAGCAAAATATGGTGTACATACCTACATGTCAATCCTTTATTTTAATGCATTCAATATTTTTCAAAAGTATTGTTGGTTGACACTCTGTTCTATAATAGTTACCTTTTTTTTCCTTGGTGGTGTATAGTTCTTTTATATTTTTACTAGTAAGAGGGACGTATCGCAGGTGAAGTGCGGTGTTAGTGACTCCTCGCTACAACATTTGGAGTTTGGACCTTCTACGATGGTTGTCAATTAGACAATGTACTTTTGCCAATATTAAAGTGATCGTTATTTTATATGAAATTTGAAAATATATGAGTTTCTTAGTTGCAATAATTAGAACTATCTGCATATGGTTCTAAATGGAACAGAATCCAAGCATAATTATGATAACCTACCTACAGAATCCTTTAGGCCTTCAGAACTTAATGCATTCAATAATTTCCAGAATTAATATTGTTGGGGGTTTTGGCATTATGTGCAATAGTCATGTTGTATCTGTCTTTGCTAGTATATAACTCTTTTTAGATTTTACCAGTAAGCGGGACATATCCCAGGGGAAGCGCGATGGCTTCCCATTACAACTTTTAATTTGGACTTCTTTTTCTCGATTCTATGAAAATATATATACGACAAAAATCGTCATTGTCTTAGACTTTTTACCAATGCTTTAAAACCGCGGAGCATACGTTTTTCTAGATTACCTCAATTGATTTCTTCTTCTCTTGATTTTGATGTCCTCATATTAAGGCGACATCTTGATCGACCTAATCTCAATAACAGCCGCTGTGCGGTTGCTACTGAAGGATTTTGGTGGGAGTTACTGCCGGGAAAGTTTAGCGAGGATCTCCTGGCAATCGCCGATTTGTGGTACCAACTGTGCGGTTGCTAACTACCCCTATAACTTTTTCTCGATTCTATGAAAATACATATACGACAAAAATCGTCATTGTCTTAGACTTTTTACCAATGCTTTAAAACCGCGGAGCATACGTTTTCTAGATTAGCTCAATTGATTTCTTCTTCTCTTGATTTTGAAGTGCTCAAATTAAGGCGACATCTTGATCGACCTAATCTCAATACTAGCCGTTGTGCGGTTGCTACTGAAGGCTTTTGGTGGGAGTTACTGCCGGGAAAGTTTAGCGAGGATCTCCTGGCAATCGCCGATTTGTGGTACCAACTGTGCGGTTGCTAACTACCCCTATATCTTGTTGTGATGACCCATTCAATATTTTACAAGTATTTATTAATTGCAAATTATCTTATTTCAAGACTATATCATAAACTAAAATTTCGTTTGAAGCATCCACATAGGTGAATCAAAGGTGGATAGCAGCACCAAATGTACCCAAATGTTTGTTAAGAGGCAAAGCATACATCACTTTATAATTTACAGGATTCGAAATTTATGAAACGCAACCACAATCATATTCTTAAATCCAAAAGACGGGACACATATTTTGTAGTTTTGGAATAAGAACACATGCAACAATCATAATACATAATGAAATGTTAATGATTATTAATGTTTTTTGTAAGGTAGATTCTGAATGTATCTTTCCGTCTAAGATCCCTTCTACAGATAGGACATTTCTTTTGATTTTCCAATGCAGTAGTTATGCAGATTTTGCAGAAAACATGCCCGCATTTGGTTGCCGTTGCTTCCACCACGTCATCCGTACATATTGGACAACTGACATTAAAGTAAATAAATAAACTTCACTCATATACATTGATGGTTAACATATTACAGTTGACATTAAAGTAGATGGATCCTATTATTTTAGATTATTTGATTTCTTTCATAGGACATACACGTTTAATTATAGATAACTTATAAACATCAATCTTTTCCTCTAGTCAAGAAAACCATTAAAAGTTTACAACTATTAAGAGGTATTACTATATGTAGAATTTGGTTTGTAGTGGTGAGGATGGACTTAAGTTATAAACATGTTAAGAGACTTTATGATATTTAGTTAAGAAAAGGAAATATTGCTAGAGTAAATTATTATAAATATTAATGATGAAGGAACACAAGTATATCGAATCAGCTTTAAAATAGGAACATGAGCATACATATATATATATATATATATATATATAGTTATTATTTCGATTTCGCATACAGTATTGTAATAGAAGTGTGTAATGAAAATACTTTTTGGGTAAAGAAAGTCAGTTTCGGTTTGCTAAAACGTTTTATATGTTATCTTTCTTTTGCGTAAACTATGCGAAGACTAACCATTTCTATTTCCCCCAAATGATTGAGACTTATAGATATATTGAAAATATTCATTCAAAATATATCTTGATGTGAAAGTGCGTATAATCGATGAGTAACCTCTATTCGATCCAGCTTCTCCGTGCATTGCCTGTGTTGTGCGATGAAAATCATTTCTTCTGTCAACATCCTACAAAATAAAAATAAAACAGTTTGTGAAATTTATACCTTAAGCTAAAATTTAAATCTCGTATGAAAAAGATTGATCTGACCTGATTAAAGCTCGTTGATGATATTGCTTGTGATGAAGGCAATCCAAGCTCTAAGTTTGTGTTCACCACCCCGAGATAATGTGGATATGGCAGACCAAGTTCTAGGTTTGTGTTGACGTCCTCAAGATAATGTGAATTGCTAATGTTCAAATCACGAGCCATGTATATATATATATATATATATATATATATATATATATATATATATATATATACAATCATGTAAGCAACTAATTAGAGTTGTAACATAATAATAATTAGTTGGTTACCGCCAATAAAATTGCAAAAGTGATATAATAATACATGGATAACATAACATTGAATCTTGTATATCATTCTAACTTTTTATTGTAATAAACAGGACAAATATATGTTTAGAAAAATGAGATAAATAGATCATGTAAATTCATATAAATTAAATGTGTACATAAGTAGATTTATCAAAAGCGTATCTTATAAATTGACACATTATACGACTCTTGTATATCAAGGACTACCATATACTTTTTCGATGAGAAAATTATATGTCTAAAAAATTGATCACACGCCATTGATTCATGTGTTAGAAACAGAACAAAGCCTTCTTTTTCCTCATATATTTGGAGTTATAGTAACACTCCTTATAAAGTTAAGTAGAAAATGAATATGATGTGATGATAGAGACAGTAAAACAACAATTCAAGTTAAACTTGTGACTTGTTTTCATGAATAAAAGTATCGATGAATTCATCCTCCGAAAACGAAATTTTAGCAGGAGCAATTAACAATTCATCTACCTAGTCGAGATATATAGGAACTGAATTAATAGAATGTTAATACCTCTAATGTGAATCGGCCTTTAAGATAGATGGCAGGAGAGAATAGAGATGGAAGGGATACAAGTTTTTGTGATAAATGTGACTTCCTAAGATTTTTATAAAAGGAAGAATTAATTAGAGACCAGAAACAGTTAGGACTATGGTGGGTGTATAGCCTATTTAAGGTTGTAAATTGGACAAAATCCAAGCAAAATATGGTATACATACCTACATGTCAATCCTTTATTTTAATGCATTCAATATTTTTCAAAAGTATTGTGGGTTGACACTCTGTTCTATAATAGTTACCTTTTTTTTTCCTTGGTGGTATATAGTTCTTTTATATTTTTACTAGTAAGAGGGACGTATCGCTGGTGAAGTGCGGTGTTAGTGACTCCTCGCTAAAACATTTGGAGTTTGGACCTTCTACGATGCCTGTCAATTAGACAATGTACTTTTGCCAATATTAAACTGATCATTATTTTATATGAAATCTGAAAATATATGAGTTTCTTAGTTGTGCATGCAGAAGTCAAAACATTGCTCAGCAGTTTGCGCACCTAAAGTTAGATGCTAAAACATATGCGGGTGGGGCTCACCAACAGGGGCAAACCAACATTGTGTTTCAACATCGTACAACTCAGCCATTTCTTTTCCTTGTTTTTTTGCTGCTTCTAGAACGCTCTTGGAATTATTATATTCGTGAGTGAAGGAGTTTCCCTGAAATCGAGGTTATTATAATTGTAAGCATGAACGCCACTAATTTGATGGCCTATAAACATGTTTTGGATTGCGTTGTGGTTTGGGTTATGGAAAGAATTAGGTTTTTTTGTCATATAGGAAAGTACGACCGCGGCTTCCGCACCACTAAGTGTGCATAGCTCACTTGATTTATTAAAGCCTCTACTTTGTCGTTTACAAGAAAAGTAATTTGTCGTTACTTTCATTTTCTATCTTTTGAATGGGTACTTGCTTCCGGACACGGTATTTTCTTGGTCGTGAAGGATCACAAACACTTAGATTGGTGAATAAAGGAAAGGAAGATAGTTGAAAACATAAAAGCTTGTAGTAGAGAGCGAGATCCAAAAATTAAGAATTTCCTTTACGGGCTAGAATGTGCCAAAAACCAAAAAAAGGAAATGCTCTTTGTTTTGTTGAAGTATTGAAAACAATAGTTGATAAGATATGTGCAGGAAACTTTTATGGCTATTTATAGGAAAATACTAGTGCAAAAGAGAAATAATGTCTACAATTGTGTTGCCATATACAAGATCGCATCACATTATCATTGGTATTTGAACTTGACTGATACATAATGCCTTCTCAATTAAATGGATATTGCTAAACCGTGTACGCTTATTTTTAAAATCAGAGAGTGCAAGGAATTCTGGAATCAATGTTATGCTATGTTGGGACAACATTGAGTATAACATTGAAACAAGAGAACCTGCGTGAAAACTGAACTTTAATTGCTTAATTTGAGTGTTGCTTAAAGTTTTAGCGTTGCCATGGTAGACATTGGTACTAATTAGAGAATACAATTTTCTCTCACACCTTTTGTTTTAAAACTTTGAAATAACGTCTCTGTATTGAAGGGCTCTTTTTCCAAAAAACGTAATAAATCTTATCGTAACATAATTAATCAAGTATCTGTTAATAACTCATATACTTCTTGTCTGAGTGATTTTTCCGCATCAGCGGTGCATTCATTTTCTTTTGTCGCATTTGCGGAGCATTCTTCTTTTGGTCGCAATAGTGAAGCAAACACTACGTCACTTATTCGACGGTTGATTTGACAAAGTCTTTAATTCAATTGGTTTCATTACACATCACATAGTTATCTCATGCAAGGTGATATTTATTATTATGTAAAAGTTGCACTTTTTATTTTGAATATTATATATTTATTTCTCATTTAAATATATTTTGAACAACTTAAATTCATGTTATTAATTTTATTTTCTTTTCATTTTGTCTGCAAAGTTTTAGACTTCCTTTATACGTAAAGTCAATAGTTTTCAAATTTCTTTTGATAGTTTGATAACAGAAAAGTATGACTTTGTAGATTAATTTTCAAGGATTATACATCTCTTGATTGGTCGAACACCAAAACTAGAATTTCCTTCCGTACTGAAATTAGATCAGCGATAGAACCATTGCTACCTCCACCATAAAACAAAGTCAAACCAGTGTTAGCATTGTGCATGCAGAAGTCAAAACATTGCTCAGCAGTTTGCGCACCTGAAGTTAGATGCTCAAACATATGTGTTTGGAGCTCGCCACCAGGGGCAAACCAACATTGCGTTTCAACATCATACAACTCAGCCATTTCTTTTCCTTGTTTATTTGCTGCTTCTAGAACGCTCTCGGTATTATTATATTCGTGAGTGAAGGAGTTTCCCTGAAATTGAGGTTATTATAATTGAAAGCATGAACGCCACTAATATGATGGCCTATAAACCTATTTTCCATTGCGTTGAGGTTTGGGTTAGGGAAAGAATTAGGTTTTTTTATCATATAGGAAAGTACGACCGCGGCTTCCGCACCACTAAGTGTGCATAGCTCACTTGATTTATTAAAGCCTCTACTTTGTCGTTTACAAGAAAAGTAACTTGTCGTTACTTTCATTTTCTATCTTTTCAATGGGTACTTGCTTCCGGACACGGTATTTTCTTGGTCGTGAAGGATCACAAACACTTAGATTGGTGAATAAAGGAAAGGAAGATAGTTGAAAACATAAAAGCTTGTAGTAGAGAGCGAGATCCAAAAATTAAGAATTTCCTTTACGGGCTAGAACGTGCCAAAAACCAAAAAAAGGAAATGCTCTTTGTTTTGTTGAAGTATTGAAAACAATAGTTGATAAGATATGTGCAGGAAACTTTTATGGCTATTTATAGGAAAATACTAGTGCAAAAGAGAAATAAAGTCTACAATTGTGTTGCCATATACAAGATCGCATCACATTATCATTGGTATTTGAACTTGACTGATACATAATGCCTTCTCAGTTAAATGGATATTGCTAAACCGTGTACGCTTATTTTTAAAATCAGAGAGTGCAAGGAATTCTGGAATCAATGTTATGCTATGTTGGGACAACATTGAGTATAACATTGAAACAAGAGAACCTGCGTGAAAACTGAACTTTAATTGCTTAATTTGAGTGTTGCTTAAAGTTTTAGCGTTGCCATGGTAGACATTGGTACTAATTAGAGAATACAATTTTCTCTCACACCTTTTGTTTTAAAACTTTGAAATAACGTCTCTGTATTGAAGGGCTCTTTTTCCAAAAAACGTAATAAATCTTATCGTAACATAATTAATCAAGTATCTGTTAATAACTCATATACTTCTTGTCTGAGTGATTTTTCCGCATCAGCGGTGCATTCATTTTCTTTTGTCGCATTTGCGGAGCATTCTTCTTTTGGTCGCAATAGTGAAGCAAATACTACGTCACTTATTCGACGGTTGATTTGACAAAGTCTTTAATTCAATTGGTTTCATTACACATCACATAGTTATCTCATGCAAGGTGATATTTATTATTATGTAAAAGTTGCACTTTTTATTTTGAATATTATATATTTATTTCTCATTTAAATATATTTTGAACAACTTAAATTCATGTTATTAATTTTATTTTCTTTTCATTTTGTCTGCAAAGTTTTAGACTTCTTTTATACGTAAAGTCAACAGTTTTCAAATTTCTTTTGATAGTTTGATAACAGAAAACTATGACTTTGTAGATTAATTTTCATGGATTATACATCTCTTGATTGGTCGAACACCAAAACTAGAATTTCCTTCCGTACTGAAATTAGATCAGCGATAGAACCATTGCTACCTCCACCATAAAACAAAGTCAAACCAGTGTTAGCATTGTGCATGCAGAAGTCAAAACATTGCTCAGCAGTTTGCGCACCTGAAGTTAGATGCTCAAACATATGTGTTTGGAGCTCGCCACCAGGGGCAAACCAACATTGCGTTTCAACATCATACAACTCAGCCATTTCTTTTCCTTGTTTATTTGTTGCTTCTAGAAAGCTCTCGGTATTATTATATTCGTGAGTGAAGGAGTTTCCCTGAAATTGAGGTTATTATAATTGAAAGCATGAACGCCACTAATATGATGGCCTATAAACCTATTTTCCATTGCGTTGAGGTTTGGGTTAGGGAAAGAATTAGGTTTTTTTGTCATATAGGAAAGTACGACCGCGGCTTCCGCACCACTAAGTGTGCATAGCTCACTTGATTTATTAAAGCCTCTACTTTGTCGTTTACAAGAAAAGTAACTTGTCGTTACTTTCATTTTCTATCTTTTCAATGGGTACTTGCTTCCGGACACGGTATTTTCTTGGTCGTGAAGGATCACAAACACTTAGATTGGTGAATAAAGGAAAGAAAGATAGTTAAAAACATAAAAGCTTGTAGTAGAGAGCGAGATCCAAAAATTATGAATTTCCTTTACGGGCTAGAACGTGCCAAAAACCAAAAAAAGGAAATGCTCTTTGTTTTGTTGAAGTATTGAAAACAATAGTTGATAAGATATGTGCAGGAAACTTTTATGGCTATTTATAGGAAAATACTAGTGCAAAAGAGAAATAATGTCTACAATTGTGTTGCCATATACAAGATCGCATCACATTATCATTGGTATTTGAACTTGACTGATACATAATGCCTTCTCAATTAAATGGATATTGCTAAACCGTGTACGCTTATTTTTAAAATCAGAGAGTGCAAGGAATTCTGGAATCAATGTTATGCGATGTTGGGACAACATTGAGTATAACATTGAAACAAGAGAACCTGCGTGAAAACTGAACTTTAATTGCTTAATTTGAGTGTTGCTTAAAGTTTTAGCGTTGCCATGGTAGACATTGGTACTAATTAGAGAATACAATTTTCTCTCACACCTTTTGTTTTAAAACTTTGAAATAACGTCTCTATATTGAAGGGCTCTTTTTCCAAAAAACGTAATAAATCTTATCGTAACATAATTAATCAAGTATCTGTTAATAACTCGTATACTTCTTGTATGAGTGATTTTTCCGCATCAGCGGTGCATTCATTTTCTTTTGTCGCATTTGCGGAGCATTCTTCTTTTGGTCGCAATAGTGAAGCAAATACTACGTCACTTATTCGACGGTTGATTTGACAAAGTCTTTAATTCAATTGGTTTCATTACAGATTACATAGTTATCTCATGCAAGGTGATATTTATTATTATGTAAAAGTTGCACTTTTTATTTTGAATATTATATATTTATTTCTCATTTAAATATATTTTGAACAACTTAAATTCATGTTATTAATTTTATTTTCTTTTCATTTTGTCTGCAAAGTTTTAGACTTCTTTTATACGTAAAGTCAACAGTTTTCAAATTTCTTTTGATAGTTTGATAACAGAAAACTATGACTTTGTAGATTAATTTTCATGGATTATACATCTCTTGATTGGTCGAACACCAAAACTAGAATTTCCTTCCGTACTGAAATTAGATCAGCGATAGAACCATTGCTACCTCCACCATAAAACAAAGTCAAACCAGTGTTAGCATTGTGCATGCAGAAGTCAAAACATTGCTCAGCAGTTTGCGCACCTGAAGTTAGATGCTCAAACATATGTGTTTGGAGCTCGCCACCAGGGGCAAACCAACATTGCGTTTCAACATCATACAACTCAGCCATTTCTTTTCCTTGTTTATTTGTTGCTTCTAGAAAGCTCTCGGTATTATTATATTCGTGAGTGAAGGAGTTTCCCTGAAATTGAGGTTATTATAATTGAAAGCATGAACGCCACTAATATGATGGCCTATAAACCTATTTTCCATTGCGTTAAGGTTTGGGTTAGGGAAAGAATTAGGTTTTTTTGTCATATAGGAAAGTACGACCGCGGCTTCCGCACCACTAAGTGTGCATAGCTCACTTGATTTATTAAAGCCTCTACTTTGTCGTTTACAAGAAAAGTAACTTGTCGTTACTTTCATTTTCTATCTTTTCAATGGGTACTTGCTTCCGGACACGGTATTTTCTTGGTCGTGAAGGATCACAAACACTTAGATTGGTGAATAAAGGAAAGAAAGATAGTTAAAAACATAAAAGCTTGTAGTAGAGAGCGAGATCCAAAAATTATGAATTTCCTTTACGGGCTAGAACGTGCCAAAAACCAAAAAAAGGAAATGCTCTTTGTTTTGTTGAAGTATTGAAGACAATAGTTGATAAGATATGTGCAGGAAACTTTTATGTCTATTTATAGGAAAATACTAGTGCAAAAAAGAAATAATGTCTACAATTGTGTTGCCATATACAAGATCGCATCACATTATCATTGGTATTTGAACTTGACTGATACATAATGCCTTCTCAATTAAATGGATATTGCTAAACCGTGTACGCTTATTTTTAAAATCAGAGAGTGCAAGGAATTCTGGAATCAATGTTATGCGATGTTGGGACAACATTGAGTATAACATTGAAACAAGAGAACCTGCGTGAAAATTGAACTTTAATTGCTTAATTTGAGTGTTGCTTAAAGTTTTAGCGTTGCCATGGTAGACATTGGTACTAATTAGAGAATACAATTTTCTCTCACACCTTTTGTTTTAAAACTTTGAAATAACGTCTCTGTATTGAAGGGCTCTTTTTCCAAAAAACGTAATAAATCTTATCGTAACATAATTAATCAAGTATCTGTTAATAACTCGTATACTTCTTGTATGAGTGATTTTTCCGCATCAGCGGTGCATTCATTTTCTTTTGTCGCATTTGCGGAGCATTCTTCTTTTGGTCGCAATAGTGAAGCAAATACTACGTCACTTATTCGACGGTTGATTTGACAAAGTCTTTAATTCAATTGGTTTCATTACACATCACATAGTTATCTCATGCAAGGTGATATTTATTATTATGTAAAAGTTGCACTTTTTATTTTGAATATTATATATTTATTTCTCATTTAAATATATTTTGAACAACTTAAATTCATGTTATTAATTTTATTTTCTTTTCATTTTGTCTGCAAAGTTTTAGACTTCTTTTATACGTAAAGTCAACAGTTTTCAAATTTCTTTTGATAGTTTGATAACAGAAAACTATGACTTTGTAGATTAATTTTCAAGGATTATACATCTATTGATTGGTCGAACACCAAAACTAGAATTTCCTTCCGTACTGAAATTAGATCAGCGATAGAACCATTGCTACCTCCACCATAAAACAAAGTCAAACCAGTGTTAGCATTGTGCATGCAGAAGTCAAAACATTGCTCAGCAGTTTGCGCACCTGAAGTTAGATGCTCAAACATATGTGTTTGGAGCTCGCCACCAGGGGCAAACCAACATTGCGTTTCAACATCATACAACTCAGCCATTTCTTTTCCTTGTTTATTTGTTGCTTCTAGAAAGCTCTCGGTATTATTATATTCGTGAGTGAAGGAGTTTCCCTAAAATTGAGGTTATTATAATTGAAAGCATGAACGCCACTAATATGATGGCCTATAAACCTATTTTCCATTGCGTTGAGGTTTGGGTTAGGGAAAGAATTAGGTTTTTTTGTCATATAGGAAAGTACGACCGCGGCTTCCGCACCACTAAGTGTGCATAGCTCACTTGATTTATTAAAGCCTCTACTTTGTCGTTTACAAGAAAAGTAACTTGTCGTTACTTTCATTTTCTATCTTTTCAATGGGTACTTGCTTCCGGACACGGTATTTTCTTGGTCGTGAAGGATCACAAACACTTAGATTGGTGAATAAAGGAAAGAAAGATAGTTAAAAACATAAAAGCTTGTAGTAGAGAGCGAGATCCAAAAATTATGAATTTCCTTTACGGGCTAGAACGTGCCAAAAACCAAAAAAAGGAAATGCTCTTTGTTTTGTTGAAGTATTGAAAACAATAGTTGATAAGATATGTGCAGGAAACTTTTATGGCTATTTATAGGAAAATACTAGTGCAAAAGAGAAATAATGTCTACAATTGTGTTGCCATATAGAAGATCGCATCACATTATCATTGGTATTTGAACTTGACTGATACATAATGCCTTCTCAATTAAATGGATATTGCTAAACCGTGTACGCTTATTTTTAAAATCAGAGAGTGCAAGGAATTCTGGAATCAATGTTATGCGATGTTGGGACAACATTGAGTATAACATTGAAACAAGAGAACCTGCGTGAAAATTGAACTTTAATTGCTTAATTTGAGTGTTGCTTAAAGTTTTAGCGTTGCCATGGTAGACATTGGTACTAATTAGAGAATACAATTTTCTCTCACACCTTTTGTTTTAAAACTTTGAAATAACGTCTCTGTATTGAAGGGCTCTTTTTCCAAAAAACGTAATAAATCTTATCGTAACATAATTAATCAAGTATCTGTTAATAACTCGTATACTTCTTGTATGAGTGATTATTCCGCATCAGCGGTGCATTCATTTTCTTTTGTCGCATTTGCGGAGCATTCTTCTTTTGGTCGCAATAGTGAAGCAAATACTACGTCACTTATTCGACGGTTGATTTGACAAAGTCTTTAATTCAATTGGTTTCATTACACATCACATAGTTATCTCATGCAAGGTGATATTTATTATTATGTAAAAGTTGCACTTTTTATTTTGAATATTATATATTTATTTCTCATTTAAATATATTTTGAACAACTTAAATTCATGTTATTAATTTTATTTTCTTTTCATTTTGTCTGCAAAGTTTTAGACTTCTTTTATACGTAAAGTCAACAGTTTTCAAATTTCTTTTGATAGTTTGATAACAGAAAACTATGACTTTGTAGATTAATTTTCAAGGATTATACATCTATTGATTGGTCGAACACCAAAACTAGAATTTCCTTCCGTACTGAAATTAGATCAGCGATAGAACCATTGCTACCTCCACCATAAAACAAAGTCAAACCAGTGTTAGCATTGTGCATGCAGAAGTCAAAACATTGCTCAGCAGTTTGCGCACCTGAAGTTAGATGCTCAAACATATGTGTTTGGAGCTCGCCACCAGGGGCAAACCAACATTGCGTTTCAACATCATACAACTCAGCCATTTCTTTTCCTTGTTTATTTGTTGCTTCTAGAAAGCTCTCGGTATTATTATATTCGTGAGTGAAGGAGTTTCCCTAAAATTGAGGTTATTATAATTGAAAGCATGAACGCCACTAATATGATGGCCTATAAACCTATTTTCCATTGCGTTGAGGTTTGGGTTAGGGAAAGAATTAGGTTTTTTTGTCATATAGGAAAGTACGACCGCGGCTTCCGCACCACTAAGTGTGCATAGCTCACTTGATTTATTAAAGCCTCTACTTTGTCGTTTACAAGAAAAGTAACTTGTCGTTACTTTCATTTTCTATCTTTTCAATGGGTACTTGCTTCCGGACACGGTATTTTCTTGGTCGTGAAGGATCACAAACACTTAGATTGGTGAATAAAGGAAAGAAAGATAGTTAAAACATAAAAGCTTGTAGTAGAGAGCGAGATCCAAAAATTATGAATTTCCTTTACGGGCTAGAACGTGCCAAAAACCAAAAAAAGGAAATGCTCTTTGTTTTGTTGAAGTATTGAAAACAATAGTTGATAAGATATGTGCAGGAAACTTTTATGGCTATTTATAGGAAAATACTAGTGCAAAAGAGAAATAATGTCTACAATTGTGTTGCCATATAGAAGATCGCATCACATTATCATTGGTATTTGAACTTGACTGATACATAATGCCTTCTCAATTAAATGGATATTGCTAAACCGTGTACGCTTATTTTTAAAATCAGAGAGTGCAAGGAATTCTGGAATCAATGTTATGCGATGTTGGGACAACATTGAGTATAACATTGAAACAAGAGAACCTGCGTGAAAACTGAACTTTAATTGCTTAATTTGAGTGTTGCTTAAAGTTTTAGCGTTGCCATGGTAGACATTGGTACTAATTAGAGAATACAATTTTCTCTCACACCTTTTGTTTTAAAACTTTGAAATAACGTCTCTGTATTGAAGGGCTCTTTTTCCAAAAAAACGTAATAAATCTTATCGTAACATAATTAATCAAGTATCTGTTAATAACTCATATACTTCTTGTCTGGGTGGTTTTTCCGCATCAGCGGTGCATTCATTTTCTTTTGTCGCATTTGCGGAGCATTCTTCTTTTGGTCGCAATAGTGAAGCAAATACTACGTCACTTATTCGACGGTTGATTTGACAAAGTCTTTAATTCAATTGGTTTCATTACACATCACATAGTTATCTCATGCAAGGTGATATTTATTATTATGTAAAAGTTGCACTTTTTATTTTGAATATTATATATTTATTTCTCATTTAAATATATTTTGAACAACTTAAATTCATGTTATTAATTTTATTTTCTTTTCATTTTGTCTGCAAAGTTTTAGACTTCTTTTATACGTAAAGTCAACAGTTTTCAAATTTCTTTTGATAGTTTGATAACAGAAAACTATGACTTTGTAGATTAATTTTCATGGATTATACATCTCTTGATTGGTCGAACACCAAAACTAGAATTTCCTTCCGTACTGAAATTAGATCAGCGATAGAACCATTGCTACCTCCACCATAAAACAAACTCAAACCAGTGTTAGCATTGTGCATGCAGAAGTCAAAACATTGCTCAGCAGTTTGCGCACCTGAAGTTAGATGCTCAAACATATGTGTTTGGAGCTCGCCACCAGGGGCAAACCAACATTGCGTTTCAACATCATACAACTCAGCCATTTCTTTTCCTTGTTTATTTGTTGCTTCTAGAAAGCTCTCGGTATTATTATATTCGTGAGTGAAGGAGTTTCCCTAAAATTGAGGTTATTATAATTGAAAGCATGAACGCCACTAATATGATGGCCTATAAACCTATTTTCCATTGCGTTGAGGTTTGGGTTAGGGAAAGAATTAGGTTTTTTTGTCATATAGGAAAGTACGACCGCGGCTTCCGCACCACTAAGTGTGCATAGCTCACTTGATTTATTAAAGCCTCTACTTTGTCGTTTACAAGAAAAGTAACTTGTCGTTACTTTCATTTTCTATCTTTTCAATGGGTACTTGCTTCCGGACACGGTATTTTCTTGGTCGTGAAGGATCACAAACACTTAGATTGGTGAATAAAGGAAAGAAAGATAGTTAAAAACATAAAAGCTTGTAGTAGAGAGCGAGATCCAAAAATTATGAATTTCCTTTACGGGCTAGAACGTGCCAAAAACCAAAAAAAGGAAATGCTCTTTGTTTTGTTGAAGTATTGAAAACAATAGTTGATAAGATATGTGCAGGAAACTTTTATGGCTATTTATAGGAAAATACTAGTGCAAAAGAGAAATAATGTCTACAATTGTGTTGCCATATACAAGATCGCATCACATTATCATTGGTATTTGAACTTGACTGATACATAATGCCTTCTCAATTAAATGGATATTGCTAAACCGTGTACGCTTATTTTTAAAATCAGAGAGTGCAAGGAATTCTGGAATCAATGTTATGCGATGTTGGGACAACATTGAGTATAACATTGAAACAAGAGAACCTGCGTGAAAATTGAACTTTAATTGCTTAATTTGAGTGTTGCTTAAAGTTTTAGCGTTGCCATGGTAGACATTGGTACTAATTAGAGAATACAATTTTCTCTCACACCTTTTGTTTTAAAACTTTGAAATAACGTCTCTATATTGAAGGGCTCTTTTTCCAAAAAACGTAATAAATCTTATCGTAACATAATTAATCAAGTATCTGTTAATAACTCGTATACTTCTTGTATGAGTGATTTTTCCGCATCAGCGGTGCATTCATTTTCTTTTGTCGCATTTGCGGAGCATTCTTCTTTTGGTCGCAATAGTGAAGCAAATACTACGTCACTTATTCGACGGTTGATTTGACAAAGTCTTTAATTCAATTGGTTTCATTACAGATCACATAGTTATCTCATGCAAGGTGATATTTATTATTATGTAAAAGTTGCACTTTTTATTTTGAATATTATATATTTATTTCTCATTTAAATATATTTTGAACAACTTAAATTCATGTTATTAATTTTATTTTCTTTTCATTTTGTCTGCAAAGTTTTAGACTTCTTTTATACGTAAAGTCAACAGTTTTCAAATTTCTTTTGATAGTTTGATAACAGAAAACTATGACTTTGTAGATTAATTTTCATGGATTATACATCTCTTGATTGGTCGAACACCAAAACTAGAATTTCCTTCCGTACTGAAATTAGATCAGCGATAGAACCATTGCTACCTCCACCATAAAACAAACTCAAACCAGTGTTAGCATTGTGCATGCAGAAGTCAAAACATTGCTCAGCAGTTTGCGCACCTGAAGTTAGATGCTCAAACATATGTGTTTGGAGCTCGCCACCAGGGGCAAACCAACATTGCGTTTCAACATCATACAACTCAGCCATTTCTTTTCCTTGTTTATTTGTTGCTTCTAGAAAGCTCTCGGTATTATTATATTCGTGAGTGAAGGAGTTTCCCTGAAATTGAGGTTATTATAACTGAAAGCATGAACGCCACTAATATGATGGCCTATAAACCTATTTTCCATTCCGTTGAGGTTTGGGTTAGGGAAAGAATTAGGTTTTTTTGTCATATAGGAAAGTACGACCGCGGCTTCCGCACCACTAAGTGTGCATAGCTCACTTGATTTATTAAAGCCTCTACTTTGTCGTTTACAAGAAAAGTAACTTGTCGTTACTTTCATTTTCTATCTTTTCAATGGGTACTTGCTTCCGGACACGGTATTTTCTTGGTCGTGAAGGATCACAAACACTTAGATTGGTGAATAAAGGAAAGAAAGATAGTTAAAAACATAAAAGCTTGTAGTAGAGAGCGAGATCCAAAAATTATGAATTTCCTTTACGGGCTAGAACGTGCCAAAAACCAAAAAAAGGAAATGCTCTTTGTTTTGTTGAAGTATTGAAAACAATAGTTGATAAGATATGTGCAGGAAACTTTTATGGCTATTTATAGGAAAATACTAGTGCAAAAGAGAAATAATGTCTACAATTGTGTTGCCATATACAAGATCGCATCACATTATCATTGGTATTTGAACTTGACTGATACATAATGCCTTCTCAATTAAATGGATATTGCTAAACCGTGTACGCTTATTTTTAAAATCAGAGAGTGCAAGGAATTCTGGAATCAATGTTATGCGATGTTGGGACAACATTGAGTATAACATTGAAACAAGAGAACCTGCGTGAAAATTGAACTTTAATTGCTTAATTTGAGTGTTGCTTAAAGTTTTAGCGTTGCCATGGTAGACATTGGTACTAATTAGAGAATACAATTTTCTCTCACACCTTTTGTTTTAAAACTTTGAAATAACGTCTCTGTATTGAAGGGCTCTTTTTCCAAAAAACGTAATAAATCTTATCGTAACATAATTAATCAAGTATCTGTTAATAACTCGTATACTTCTTGTATGAGTGATTATTCCGCATCAGCGGTGCATTCATTTTCTTTTGTCGCATTTGCGGAGCATTCTTCTTTTGGTCGCAATAGTGAAGCAAATACTACGTCACTTATTCGACGGTTGATTTGACAAAGTCTTTAATTCAATTGGTTTCATTACACATCACATAGTTATCTCATGCAAGGTGATATTTATTATTATGTAAAAGTTGCACTTTTTATTTTGAATATTATATATTTATTTCTCATTTAAATATATTTTGAACAACTTAAATTCATGTTATTAATTTTATTTTCTTTTCATTTTGTCTGCAAAGTTTTAGACTTCTTTTATACGTAAAGTCAACAGTTTTCAAATTTCTTTTGATAGTTTGATAACAGAAAACTATGACTTTGTAGATTAATTTTCAAGGATTATACATCTATTGATTGGTCGAACACCAAAACTAGAATTTCCTTCCGTACTGAAATTAGATCAGCGATAGAACCATTGCTACCTCCACCATAAAACAAAGTCAAACCAGTGTTAGCATTGTGCATGCAGAAGTCAAAACATTGCTCAGCAGTTTGCGCACCTGAAGTTAGATGCTCAAACATATGTGTTTGGAGCTCGCCACCAGGGGCAAACCAACATTGCGTTTCAACATCATACAACTCAGCCATTTCTTTTCCTTGTTTATTTGTTGCTTCTAGAAAGCTCTCGGTATTATTATATTCGTGAGTGAAGGAGTTTCCCTGAAATTGAGGTTATTATAATTGAAAGCATGAACGCCACTAATATGATGGCCTATAAACCTATTTTCCATTGCGTTGAGGTTTGGGTTAGGGAAAGAATTAGGTTTTTTTGTCATATAGGAAAGTACGACCGCGGCTTCCGCACCACTAAGTGTGCATAGCTCACTTGATTTATTAAAGCCTCTACTTTGTCGTTTACAAGAAAAGTAACTTGTCGTTACTTTCATTTTCTATCTTTTCAATGGGTACTTGCTTCCGGACACGGTATTTTCTTGGTCGTGAAGGATCACAAACACTTAGATTGGTGAATAAAGGAAAGAAAGATAGTTAAAAACACAAAAGCTTGTAGTAGAGAGCGAGATCCAAAAATTATGAATTTCCTTTACGGGCTAGAACGTGCCAAAAACCAAAAAAAGGAAATGCTCTTTGTTTTGTTGAAGTATTGAAAACAATAGTTGATAAGATATGTGCAGGAAACTTTTATGGCTATTTATAGGAAAATATAGTGCAAAAGAGAAATAATGTCTACAATTGTGTTGCCATATAGAAGATCGCATCACATTATCATTGGTATTTGAACTTGACTGATACATAATGCCTTCTCAATTAAATGGATATTGCTAAACCGTGTACGCTTATTTTTAAAATCAGAGAGTGCAAGGAATTCTGGAATCAATGTTATGCGATGTTGGGACAACATTGAGTATAACATTGAAACAAGAGAACCTGCGTGAAAACTGAACTTTAATTGCTTAATTTGAGTGTTGCTTAAAGTTTTAGCGTTGCCATGGTAGACATTGGTACTAATTAGAGAATACAATTTTCTCTCACACCTTTTGTTTTAAAACTTTGAAATAACGTCTCTATATTGAAGGGCTCTTTTTCCAAAAAACGTAATAAATCTTATCGTAACATAATTAATCAAGTATCTGTTAATAACTCGTATACTTCTTGTATGAGTGATTTTTCCGCATCAGCGGTGCATTCATTTTCTTTTGTCGCATTTGCGGAGCATTCTTCTTTTGGTCGCAATAGTGAAGCAAATACTACGTCACTTATTCGACGGTTGATTTGACAAAGTCTTTAATTCAATTGGTTTCATTACAGATCACATAGTTATCTCATGCAAGGTGATATTTATTATTATGTAAAAGTTGCACTTTTTATTTTGAATATTATATATTTATTTCTCATTTAAATATATTTTGAACAACTTAAATTCATGTTATTAATTTTATTTTCTTTTCATTTTGTCTGCAAAGTTTTAGACTTCTTTTATACGTAAAGTCAACAGTTTTCAAATTTCTTTTGATAGTTTGATAACAGAAAACTATGACTTTGTAGATTAATTTTCATGGATTATACATCTCTTGATTGGTCGAACACCAAAACTAGAATTTCCTTCCGTACTGAAATTAGATCAGCGATAGAACCATTGCTACCTCCACCATAAAACAAACTCAAACCAGTGTTAGCATTGTGCATGCAGAAGTCAAAACATTGCTCAGCAGTTTGCGCACCTGAAGTTAGATGCTCAAACATATGTGTTTGGAGCTCGCCACCAGGGGCAAACCAACATTGCGTTTCAACATCATACAACTCAGCCATTTCTTTTCCTTGTTTATTTGTTGCTTCTAGAAAGCTCTCGGTATTATTATATTCGTGAGTGAAGGAGTTTCCCTGAAATTGAGGTTATTATAATTGAAAGCATGAACGCCACTAATATGATGGCCTATAAACCTATTTTCCATTGCGTTGAGGTTTGGGTTAGGGAAAGAATTAGGTTTTTTTGTCATATAGGAAAGTACGACCGCGGCTTCCGCACCACTAAGTGTGCATAGCTCACTTGATTTATTAAAGCCTCTACTTTGTCGTTTACAAGAAAAGTAACTTGTCGTTACTTTCATTTTCTATCTTTTCAATGGGTACTTGCTTCCGGACACGGTATTTTCTTGGTCGTGAAGGATCACAAACACTTAGATTGGTGAATAAAGGAAAGAAAGATAGTTGAAAACATAAAAGCTTGTTGTAGAGAGCGAGATCCAAAAATTATGAATTTCCTTTACGGGCTAGAACGTGCCAAAAACCAAAAAAAGGAAATGCTCTTTGTTTTGTTGAAGTATTGAAAACAATAGTTGATAAGATATGTGCAGGAAACTTTTATGGCTATTTATAGGAAAATACTAGTGCAAAAGAGAAATAATGTCTACAATTGTGTTGCCATATAGAAGATCGCATCACATTATCATTGGTATTTGAACTTGACTGATACATAATGCCTTCTCAATTAAATGGATATTGCTAAACCGTGTACGCTTATTTTTAAAATCAGAGAGTGCAAGGAATTCTGGAATCAATGTTATGCGATGTTGGGACAACATTGAGTATAACATTGAAACAAGAGAACCTGCGTGAAAACTGAACTTTAATTGCTTAATTTGAGTGTTGCTTAAAGTTTTAGCGTTGCCATGGTAGACATTGGTACTAATTAGAGAATACAATTTTCTCTCACACCTTTTGTTTTAAAACTTTGAAATAACGTCTCTGTATTGAAGGGCTCTTTTTCCAAAAAAACGTAATAAATCTTATCGTAACATAATTAATCAAGTATCTGTTAATAACTCATATACTTCTTGTCTGAGTGGTTTTTCCGCATCAGCGGTGCATTCATTTTCTTTTGTCGCATTTGCGGAGCATTCTTCTTTTGGTCGCAATAGTGAAGCAAATACTACGTCACTTATTCAACGGTTGATTTGACAAAGTCTTTAATTCAATTGGTTTCATTACACATCACATAGTTATCTCATGCAAGGTGATATTTATTATTATGTAAAAGTTGCACTTTTTATTTTGAATATTATATATTTATTTCTCATTTAAATTTATTTTGAACAACTTAAATTCATGTTATTAATTTTATTTTCTTTTCATTTTGTCTGCAAAGTTTTAGACTTCTTTTATACGTAAAGTCAACAGTTTTCAAATTTCTTTTGATAGTTTGATAACAGAAAACTATGACTTTGTAGATTAATTTTCATGGATTATACATCTCTTGATTGGTCGAACACCAAAACTAGAATTTCCTTCCGTACTGAAATTAGATCAGCGATAGAACCATTGCTACCTCCACCATAAAACAAACTCAAACCAGTGTTAGCATTGTGCATGCAGAAGTCAAAACATTGCTCAGCAGTTTGCGCACCTGAAGTTAGATGCTCAAACATATGTGTTTGGAGCTCGCCACCAGGGGCAAACCAACATTGCGTTTCAACATCATACAACTCAGCCATTTCTTTTCCTTGTTTATTTGTTGCTTCTAGAAAGCTCTCGGTATTATTATATTCGTGAGTGAAGGAGTTTCCCTGAAATTGAGGTTATTATAATTGAAAGCATGAACGCCACTAATATGATGGCCTATAAACCTATTTTCCATTCCGTTGAGGTTTGGGTTAGGGAAAGAATTAGGTTTTTTTGTCATATAGGAAAGTACGACCGCGGCTTCCGCACCACTAAGTGTGCATAGCTCACTTGATTTATTAAAGCCTCTACTTTGTCGTTTACAAGAAAAGTAACTTGTCGTTACTTTCATTTTCTATCTTTTCAATGGGTACTTGCTTCCGGACACGGTATTTTCTTGGTCGTGAAGGATCACAAACACTTAGATTGGTGAATAAAGGAAAGAAAGATAGTTAAAAACATAAAAGCTTGTAGTAGAGAGCGAGATCCAAAAATTATGAATTTCCTTTACGGGCTAGAACGTGCCAAAAACCAAAAAAAGGAAATGCTCTTTGTTTTGTTGAAGTATTGAAAACAATAGTTGATAAGATATGTGCAGGAAACTTTTATGGCTATTTATAGGAAAATACTAGTGCAAAAGAGAAATAATGTCTACAATTGTGTTGCCATATACAAGATCGCATCACATTATCATTGGTATTTGAACTTGACTGATACATAATGCCTTCTCAATTAAATGGATATTGCTAAACCGTGTACGCTTATTTTTAAAATCAGAGAGTGCAAGGAATTCTGGAATCAATGTTATGCGATGTTGGGACAACATTGAGTATAACATTGAAACAAGAGAACCTGCGTGAAAATTGAACTTTAATTGCTTAATTTGAGTGTTTCTTAAAGTTTTAGCGTTGCCATGGTAGACATTGGTACTAATTAGAGAATACAATTTTCTCTCACACCTTTTGTTTTAAAACTTTGAAATAACGTCTCTGTATTGAAGGGCTCTTTTTCCAAAAAACGTAATAAATCTTATCGTAACATAATTAATCAAGTATCTGTTAATAACTCGTATACTTCTTGTATGAGTGATTTTTCCGCATCAGCGGTGCATTCATTTTCTTTTGTCGCATTTGCGGAGCATTCTTCTTTTGGTCGCAATAGTGAAGCAAATACTACGTCACTTATTCGACGGTTGATTTGACAAAGTCTTTAATTCAATTGGTTTCATTACACATCACATAGTTATCTCATGCAAGGTGATATTTATTATTATGTAAAAGTTGCACTTTTTATTTTGAATATTATATATTTATTTCTCATTTAAATATATTTTGAACAACTTAAATTCATGTTATTAATTTTATTTTCTTTTCATTTTGTCTGCAAAGTTTTAGACTTCTTTTATACGTAAAGTCAACAGTTTTCAAATTTCTTTTGATAGTTTGATAACAGAAAACTATGACTTTGTAGATTAATTTTCAAGGATTATACATCTATTGATTGGTCGAACACCAAAACTAGAATTTCCTTCCGTACTGAAATTAGATCAGCGATAGAACCATTGCTACCTCCACCATAAAACAAAGTCAAACCAGTGTTAGCATTGTGCATGCAGAAGTCAAAACATTGCTCAGCAGTTTGCGCACCTGAAGTTAGATGCTCAAACATATGTGTTTGGAGCTCGCCACCAGGGGCAAACCAACATTGCGTTTCAACATCATACAACTCAGCCATTTCTTTTCCTTGTTTATTTGTTGCTTCTAGAAAGCTCTCGGTATTATTATATTCGTGAGTGAAGGAGTTTCCCTAAAATTGAGGTTATTATAATTGAAAGCATGAACGCCACTAATATGATGGCCTATAAACCTATTTTCCATTGCGTTGAGGTTTGGGTTAGGGAAAGAATTAGGTTTTTTTGTCATATAGGAAAGTACGACCGCGGCTTCCGCACCACTAAGTGTGCATAGCTCACTTGATTTATTAAAGCCTCTACTTTGTCGTTTACAAGAAAAGTAACTTGTCGTTACTTTCATTTTCTATCTTTTCAATGGGTACTTGCTTCCGGACACGGTATTTTCTTGGTCGTGAAGGATCACAAACACTTAGATTGGTGAATAAAGGAAAGAAAGATAGTTAAAAACATAAAAGCTTGTAGTAGAGAGCGAGATCCAAAAATTATGAATTTCCTTTACGGGCTAGAACGTGCCAAAAACCAAAAAAAGGAAATGCTCTTTGTTTTGTTGAAGTATTGAAAACAATAGTTGATAAGATATGTGCAGGAAACTTTTATGGCTATTTATAGGAAAATACTAGTGCAAAAGAGAAATAATGTCTACAATTGTGTTGCCATATAGAAGATCGCATCACATTATCATTGGTATTTGAACTTGACTGATACATAATGCCTTCTCAATTAAATGGATATTGCTAAACCGTGTACGCTTATTTTTAAAATCAGAGAGTGCAAGGAATTCTGGAATCAATGTTATGCGATGTTGGGACAACATTGAGTATAACATTGAAACAAGAGAACCTGCGTGAAAACTGAACTTTAATTGCTTAATTTGAGTGTTGCTTAAAGTTTTAGCGTTGCCATGGTAGACATTGGTACTAATTAGAGAATACAATTTTCTCTCACACCTTTTGTTTTAAAACTTTGAAATAACGTCTCTGTATTGAAGGGCTCTTTTTCCAAAAAAACGTAATAAATCTTATCGTAACATAATTAATCAAGTATCTGTTAATAACTCATATACTTCTTGTCTGGGTGGTTTTTCCGCATCAGCGGTGCATTCATTTTCTTTTGTCGCATTTGCGGAGCATTCTTCTTTTGGTCGCAATAGTGAAGCAAATACTACGTCACTTATTCGACGGTTGATTTGACAAAGTCTTTAATTCAATTGGTTTCATTACACATCACATAGTTATCTCATGCAAGGTGATATTTATTATTATGTAAAAGTTGCACTTTTTATTTTGAATATTATATATTTATTTCTCATTTAAATATATTTTGAACAACTTAAATTCATGTTATTAATTTTATTTTCTTTTCATTTTGTCTGCAAAGTATTAGACTTCTTTTATACGTAAAGTCAACAGTTTTCAAATTTCTTTTGATAGTTTGATAACAGAAAACTATGACTTTGTAGATTAATTTTCATGGATTATACATCTCTTGATTGGTCGAACACCAAAACTAGAATTTCCTTCCGTACTGAAATTAGATCAGCGATAGAACCATTGCTACCTCCACCATAAAACAAAGTCAAACCAGTGTTAGCATTGTGCATGCAGAAGTCAAAACATTGCTCAGCAGTTTGCGCACCTGAAGTTAGATTCTCAAACATATGTGTTTGGAGCTCGCCACCAGGGGCAAACCAACATTGCGTTTCAACATCATACAACTCAGCCATTTCTTTTCCTTGTTTATTTGTTGCTTCTAGAAAGCTCTCGGTATTATTATATTCGTGAGTGAAGGAGTTTCCCTAAAATTGAGGTTATTATAATTGAAAGCATGAACGCCACTAATATGATGGCCTATAAACCTATTTTCCATTGCGTTGAGGTTTGGGTTAGGGAAAGAATTAGGTTTTTTTGTCATATAGGAAAGTACGACCGCGGCTTCCGCACCACTAAGTGTGCATAGCTCACTTGATTTATTAAAGCCTCTACTTTGTCGTTTACAAGAAAAGTAACTTGTCGTTACTTTCATTTTCTATCTTTTCAATGGGTACTTGCTTCCGGACACGGTATTTTCTTGGTCGTGAAGGATCACAAACACTTAGATTGGTGAATAAAGGAAAGAAAGATAGTTAAAAACATAAAAGCTTGTAGTAGAGAGCGAGATCCAAAAATTATGAATTTCCTTTACGGGCTAGAACGTGCCAAAAACCAAAAAAAGGAAATGCTCTTTGTTTTGTTGAAGTATTGAAAACAATAGTTGATAAGATATGTGCAGGAAACTTTTATGGCTATTTATAGGAAAATACTAGTGCAAAAGAGAAATAATGTCTACAATTGTGTTGCCATATACAAGATCGCATCACATTATCATTGGTATTTGAACTTGACTGATACATAATGCCTTCTCAATTAAATGGATATTGCTAAACCGTGTACGCTTATTTTTAAAATCAGAGAGTGCAAGGAATTCTGGAATCAATGTTATGCGATGTTGGGACAACATTGAGTATAACATTGAAACAAGAGAACCTGCGTGAAAATTGAACTTTAATTGCTTAATTTGAGTGTTGCTTAAAGTTTTAGCGTTGCCATGGTAGACATTGGTACTAATTAGAGAATACAATTTTCTCTCACACCTTTTGTTTTAAAACTTTGAAATAACGTCTCTGTATTGAAGGGCTCTTTTTCCAAAAAACGTAATAAATCTTATCGTAACATAATTAATCAAGTATCTGTTAATAACTCGTATACTTCTTGTATGAGTGATTTTTCCGCATCAGCGGTGCATTCATTTTCTTTTGTCGCATTTGCGGAGCATTCTTCTTTTGGTCGCAATAGTGAAGCAAATACTACGTCACTTATTCGACGGTTGATTTGACAAAGTCTTTAATTCAATTGGTTTCATTACACATCACATAGTTATCTCATGCAAGGTGATATTTATTATTATGTAAAAGTTGCACTTTTTATTTTGAATATTATATATTTATTTCTCATTTAAATATATTTTGAACAACTTAAATTCATGTTATTAATTTTATTTTCTTTTCATTTTGTCTGCAAAGTTTTAGACTTCTTTTATACGTAAAGTCAACAGTTTTCAAATTTCTTTTGATAGTTTGATAACAGAAAACTATGACTTTGTAGATTAATTTTCAAGGATTATACATCTATTGATTGGTCGAACACCAAAACTAGAATTTCCTTCCGTACTGAAATTAGATCAGCGATAGAACCATTGCTACCTCCACCATAAAACAAAGTCAAACCAGTGTTAGCATTGTGCATGCAGAAGTCAAAACATTGCTCAGCAGTTTGCGCACCTGAAGTTAGATGCTCAAACATATGTGTTTGGAGCTCGCCACCAGGGGCAAACCAACATTGCGTTTCAACATCATACAACTCAGCCATTTCTTTTCCTTGTTTATTTGTTGCTTCTAGAAAGCTCTCGGTATTATTATATTCGTGAGTGAAGGAGTTTCCCTAAAATTGAGGTTATTATAATTGAAAGCATGAACGCCACTAATATGATGGCCTATAAACCTATTTTCCATTGCGTTGAGGTTTGGGTTAGGGAAAGAATTAGGTTTTTTTGTCATATAGGAAAGTACGACCGCGGCTTCCGCACCACTAAGTGTGCATAGCTCACTTGATTTATTAAAGCCTCTACTTTGTCGTTTACAAGAAAAGTAACTTGTCGTTACTTTCATTTTCTATCTTTTCAATGGGTACTTGCTTCCGGACACGGTATTTTCTTGGTCGTGAAGGATCACAAACACTTAGATTGGTGAATAAAGGAAAGAAAGATAGTTAAAAACATAAAAGCTTGTAGTAGAGAGCGAGATCCAAAAATTATGAATTTCCTTTACGGGCTAGAACGTGCCAAAAACCAAAAAAAGGAAATGCTCTTTGTTTTGTTGAAGTATTGAAAACAATAGTTGATAAGATATGTGCAGGAAACTTTTATGGCTATTTATAGGAAAATACTAGTGCAAAAGAGAAATAATGTCTACAATTGTGTTGCCATATAGAAGATCGCATCACATTATCATTGGTATTTGAACTTGACTGATACATAATGCCTTCTCAATTAAATGGATATTGCTAAACCGTGTACGCTTATTTTTAAAATCAGAGAGTGCAAGGAATTCTGGAATCAATGTTATGCGATGTTGGGACAACATTGAGTATAACATTGAAACAAGAGAACCTGCGTGAAAACTGAACTTTAATTGCTTAATTTGAGTGTTGCTTAAAGTTTTAGCGTTGCCATGGTAGACATTGGTACTAATTAGAGAATACAATTTTCTCTCACACCTTTTGTTTTAAAACTTTGAAATAACGTCTCTATATTGAAGGGCTCTTTTTCCAAAAAACGTAATAAATCTTATCGTAACATAATTAATCAAGTATCTGTTAATAACTCGTATACTTCTTGTATGAGTGATTTTTCCGCATCAGCGGTGCATTCATTTTCTTTTGTCGCATTTGCGGAGCATTCTTCTTTTGGTCGCAATAGTGAAGCAAATACTACGTCACTTATTCGACGGTTGATTTGACAAAGTCTTTAATTCAATTGGTTTCATTACAGATTACATAGTTATCTCATGCAAGGTGATATTTATTATTATGTAAAAGTTGCACTTTTTATTTTGAATATTATATATTTATTTCTCATTTAAATATATTTTGAACAACTTAAATTCATGTTATTAATTTTATTTTCTTTTCATTTTGTCTGCAAAGTTTTAGACTTCTTTTATACGTAAAGTCAACAGTTTTCAAATTTCTTTTGATAGTTTGATAACAGAAAACTATGACTTTGTAGATTAATTTTCATGGATTATACATCTCTTGATTGGTCGAACACCAAAACTAGAATTTCCTTCCGTACTGAAATTAGATCAGCGATAGAACCATTGCTACCTCCACCATAAAACAAAGTCAAACCAGTGTTAGCATTGTGCATGCAGAAGTCAAAACATTGCTCAGCAGTTTGCGCACCTGAAGTTAGATGCTCAAACATATGTGTTTGGAGCTCGCCACCAGGGGCAAACCAACATTGCGTTTCAACATCATACAACTCAGCCATTTCTTTTCCTTGTTTATTTGTTGCTTCTAGAAAGCTCTCGGTATTATTATATTCGTGAGTGAAGGAGTTTCCCTGAAATTGAGGTTATTATAATTGAAAGCATGAACGCCACTAATATGATGGCCTATAAACCTATTTTCCATTGCGTTGAGGTTTGGGTTAGGGAAAGAATTAGGTTTTTTTTGTCATATAGGAAAGTACGACCGCGGCTTCCGCACCACTAAGTGTGCATAGCTCACTTGATTTATTAAAGGCTCTACTTTGTCGTTTACAAGAAAAGTAACTTGTCGTTACTTTCATTTTCTATCTTTTCAATGGGTACTTGCTTCCGGACACGGTATTTTCTTGGTCGTGAAGGATCACAAACACTTAGATTGGTGAATAAAGGAAAGAAAGATAGTTAAAAACACAAAAGCTTGTAGTAGAGAGCGAGATCCAAAAATTATGAATTTCCTTTACGGGCTAGAACGTGCCAAAAACCAAAAAAAGGAAATGCTCTTTGTTTTGTTGAAGTATTGAAAACAATAGTTGATAAGATATGTGCAGGAAACTTTTATGGCTATTTATAGGAAAATATAGTGCAAAAGAGAAATAATGTCTACAATTGTGTTGCCATATAGAAGATCGCATCACATTATCATTGGTATTTGAACTTGACTGATACATAATGCCTTCTCAATTAAATGGATATTGCTAAACCGTGTACGCTTATTTTTAAAATCAGAGAGTGCAAGGAATTCTGGAATCAATGTTATGCGATGTTGGGACAACATTGAGTATAACATTGAAACAAGAGAACCTGCGTGAAAACTGAACTTTAATTGCTTAATTTGAGTGTTGCTTAAAGTTTTAGCGTTGCCATGGTAGACATTGGTACTAATTAGAGAATACAATTTTCTCTCACACCTTTTGTTTTAAAACTTTGAAATAACGTCTCTGTATTGAAGGGCTCTTTTTCCAAAAAAACGTAATAAATCTTATCGTAACATAATTAATCAAGTATCTGTTAATAACTCATATACTTCTTGTCTGAGTGGTTTTTCCGCATCAGCGGTGCATTCATTTTCTTTTGTCGCATTTGCGGAGCATTCTTCTTTTGGTCGCAATAGTGAAGCAAATACTACGTCACTTATTCAACGGTTGATTTGACAAAGTCTTTAATTCAATTGGTTTCATTACACATCACATAGTTATCTCATGCAAGGTGATATTTATTATTATGTAAAAGTTGCACTTTTTATTTTGAATATTATATATTTATTTCTCATTTAAATATATTTTGAACAACTTAAATTCATGTTATTAATTTTATTTTCTTTTCATTTTGTCTGCAAAGTTTTAGACTTCTTTTATACGTAAACTCAACAGTTTTCAAATTTCTTTTGATAGTTTGATAACAGAAAACTATGACTTTGTAGATTAATTTTCATGGATTATACATCTCTTGATTGGTCGAACACCAAAACTAGAATTTCCTTCCGTACTGAAATTAGATCAGCGATAGAACCATTGCTACCTCCACCATAAAACAAACTCAAACCAGTGTTAGCATTGTGCATGCAGAAGTCAAAACATTGCTCAGCAGTTTGCGCACCTGAAGTTAGATGCTCAAACATATGTGTTTGGAGCTCGCCACCAGGGGCAAACCAACATTGCGTTTCAACATCATACAACTCAGCCATTTCTTTTCCTTGTTTATTTGTTGCTTCTAGAAAGCTCTCGGTATTATTATATTCGTGAGTGAAGGAGTTTCCCTGAAATTGAGGTTATTATAATTGAAAGCATGAACGCCACTAATATGATGGCCTATAAACCTATTTTCCATTGCGTTGAGGTTTGGGTTAGGGAAAGAATTAGGTTTTTTTGTCATATAGGAAAGTACGACCGCGGCTTCCGCACCACTAAGTGTGCATAGCTCACTTGATTTATTAAAGCCTCTACTTTGTCGTTTACAAGAAAAGTAACTTGTCGTTACTTTCATTTTCTATCTTTTCAATGGGTACTTGCTTCCGGACACGGTATTTTCTTGGTCGTGAAGGATCACAAACACTTAGATTGGTGAATAAAGGAAAGAAAGATAGTTAAAAACATAAAAGCTTGTAGTAGAGAGCGAGATCCAAAAATTATGAATTTCCTTTACGGGCTAGAACGTGCCAAAAACCAAAAAAAGGAAATGCTCTTTGTTTTGTTGAAGTATTGAAAACAATAGTTGATAAGATATGTGCAGGAAACTTTTATGGCTATTTATAGGAAAATACTAGTGCAAAAGAGAAATAATGTCTACAATTGTGTTGCCATATACAAGATCGCATCACATTATCATTGGTATTTGAACTTGACTGATACATAATGCCTTCTCAATTAAATGGATATTGCTAAACCGTGTACGCTTATTTTTAAAATCAGAGAGTGCAAGGAATTCTGGAATCAATGTTATGCGATGTTGGGACAACATTGAGTATAACATTGAAACAAGAGAACCTGCGTGAAAACTGAACTTTAATTGCTTAATTTGAGTGTTGCTTAAAGTTTTAGCGTTGCCATGGTAGACATTGGTACTAATTAGAGAATACAATTTTCTCTCACACCTTTTGTTTTAAAACTTTGAAATAACGTCTCTGTATTGAAGGGCTCTTTTTCCAAAAAACGTAATAAATCTTATCGTAACATAATTAATCAAGTATCTGTTAATAACTCGTATACTTCTTGTATGAGTGATTTTTCCGCATCAGCGGTGCATTCATTTTCTTTTGTCGCATTTGCGGAGCATTCTTCTTTTGGTCGCAATAGTGAAGCAAATACTACGTCACTTATTCGACGGTTGATTTGACAAAGTCTTTAATTCAATTGGTTTCATTACACATCACATAGTTATCTCATGCAAGGTGATATTTATTATTATGTAAAAGTTGCACTTTTTATTTTGAATATTATATATTTATTTCTCATTTAAATATATTTTGAACAACTTAAATTCATGTTATTAATTTTATTTTCTTTTCATTTTGTCTGCAAAGTTTTAGACTTCTTTTATACGTAAAGTCAACAGTTTTCAAATTTCTTTTGATAGTTTGATAACAGAAAACTATGACTTTGTAGATTAATTTTCATGGATTATACATCTCTTGATTGGTCGAACACGAAAACTAGAATATCCTTCCGTACTGAAATTAGATCAGCGATAGAACCATTGCTACCTCCACCATAAAACAAACTCAAACCAGTGTTAGCATTGTGCATGCTGAAGTCAAAACATTGCTCAGCAGTTTGCGCACCTGAAGTTAGATGCTCAAACATATGTGTTTGGAGCTCGCCACCAGGGGCAAACCAACATTGCGTTTCAACATCATACAACTCAGCCATTTCTTTTCCTTGTTTATTTGTTGCTTCTAGAAAGCTCTCGGTATTATTATATTCGTGAGTGAAGGAATTTCCCTGAAATTGAGGTTATTATAATTGAAAGCATGAACGCCACTAATATGATGGCCTATAAACCTATTTTCCATTGCGTTGAGGTTTGGGTTAGGGAAAGAATTAGGTTTTTTTGTCATATAGGAAAGTACGACCGCGGCTTCCGCACCACTAAGTGTGCATAGCTCACTTGATTTATTAAAGCCTCTACTTTGTCGTTTACAAGAAAAGTAACTTGTCGTTACTTTCATTTTCTATCTTTTCAATGGGTACTTGCTTCCGGACACGGTATTTTCTTGGTCGTGAAGGATCACAAACACTTAGATTGGTGAATAAAGGAAAGAAAGATAGTTAAAAACATAAAAGCTTGTAGTAGAGAGCGAGATCCAAAAATTATGAATTTCCTTTACGGGCTAGAACGTGCCAAAAACCAAAAAAAGGAAATGCTCTTTGTTTTGTTGAAGTATTGAAAACAATAGTTGATAAGATATGTGCAGGAAACTTTTATGGCTATTTATAGGAAAATACTAGTGCAAAAGAGAAATAATGTCTACAATTGTGTTGCCATATACAAGATCGCATCACATTATCATTGGTATTTGAACTTGACTGATACATAATGCCTTCTCAATTAAATGGATATTGCTAAACCGTGTACGCTTATTTTTAAAATCAGAGAGTGCAAGGAATTCTGGAATCAATGTTATGCGATGTTGGGACAACATTGAGTATAACATTGAAACAAGAGAACCTGCGTGAAAACTGAACTTTAATTGCTTAATTTGAGTGTTGCTTAAAGTTTTAGCGTTGCCATGGTAGACATTGGTACTAATTAGAGAATACAATTTTCTCTCACACCTTTTGTTTTAAAACTTTGAAATAACGTCTCTGTATTGAAGGGCTCTTTTTCCAAAAAACGTAATAAATCTTATCGTAACATAATTAATCAAGTATCTGTTAATAACTCGTATACTTCTTGTATGAGTGATTTTTCCGCATCAGCGGTGCATTCATTTTCTTTTGTCGCATTTGCGGAGCATTCTTCTTTTGGTCGCAATAGTGAAGCAAATACTACGTCACTTATTCGACGGTTGATTTGACAAAGTCTTTAATTCAATTGGTTTCATTACACATCACATAGTTATCTCATGCAAGGTGATATTTATTATTATGTAAAAGTTGCACTTTTTATTTTGAATATTATATATTTATTTCTCATTTAAATATATTTTGAACAACTTAAATTCATGTTATTAATTTTATTTTCTTTTCATTTTGTCTGCAAAGTTTTAGACTTCTTTTATACGTAAAGTCAACAGTTTTCAAATTTCTTTTGATAGTTTGATAACAGAAAACTATGACTTTGTAGATTAATTTTCATGGATTATACATCTCTTGATTGGTCGAACACGAAAACTAGAATATCCTTCCGTACTGAAATTAGATCAGCGATAGAACCATTGCTACCTCCACCATAAAACAAACTCAAACCAGTGTTAGCATTGTGCATGCTGAAGTCAAAACATTGCTCAGCAGTTTGCGCACCTGAAGTTAGATGCTCAAACATATGTGTTTGGAGCTCGCCACCAGGGGCAAACCAACATTGCGTTTCAACATCATACAACTCAGCCATTTCTTTTCCTTGTTTATTTGTTGCTTCTAGAAAGCTCTCGGTATTATTATATTCGTGAGTGAAGGAATTTCCCTGAAATTGAGGTTATTATAATTGAAAGCATGAACGCCACTAATATGATGGCCTATAAACCTATTTTCCATTGCGTTGAGGTTTGGGTTAGGGAAAGAATTAGGTTTTTTTGTCATATAGGAAAGTACGACCGCGGCTTCCGCACCACTAAGTGTGCATAGCTCACTTGATTTATTAAAGCCTCTACTTTGTCGTTTACAAGAAAAGTAACTTGTCGTTACTTTCATTTTCTATCTTTTCAATGGGTACTTGCTTCCGGACACGGTATTTTCTTGGTCGTGAAGGATCACAAACACTTAGATTGGTGAATAAAGGAAAGAAAGATAGTTAAAAACATAAAAGCTTGTAGTAGAGAGCGAGATCCAAAAATTATGAATTTCCTTTACGGGCTAGAACGTGCCAAAAACCAAAAAAAGGAAATGCTCTTTGTTTTGTTGAAGTATTGAAAACAATAGTTGATAAGATATGTGCAGGAAACTTTTATGGCTATTTATAGGAAAATACTAGTGCAAAAGAGAAATAATGTCTACAATTGTGTTGCCATATACAAGATCGCATCACATTATCATTGGTATTTGAACTTGACTGATACATAATGCCTTCTCAATTAAATGGATATTGCTAAACCGTGTACGCTTATTTTTAAAATCAGAGAGTGCAAGGAATTCTGGAATCAATGTTATGCGATGTTGGGACAACATTGAGTATAACATTGAAACAAGAGAACCTGCGTGAAAATTGAACTTTAATTGCTTAATTTGAGTGTTGCTTAAAGTTTTAGCGTTGCCATGGTAGACATTGGTACTAATTAGAGAATACAATTTTCTCTCACACCTTTTGTTTTAAAACTTTGAAATAACGTCTCTGTATTGAAGGGCTCTTTTTCCAAAAAACGTAATAAATCTTATCGTAACATAATTAATCAAGTATCTGTTAATAACTCGTATACTTCTTGTATGAGTGATTTTTCCGCATCAGCGGTGCATTCATTTTCTTTTGTCGCATTTGCGGAGCATTCTTCTTTTGGTCGCAATAGTGAAGCAAATACTACGTCACTTATTCGATGGTTGATTTGACAAAGTCTTTAATTCAATTGGTTTCATTACACATCACATAGTTATCTCATGCAAGGTGATATTTATTATTATGTAAAAGTTGCACTTTTTATTTTGAATATTATATATTTATTTCTCATTTAAATATATTTTGAACAACTTAAATTCATGTTATTAATTTTATTTTCTTTTCATTTTGTCTGCAAAGTTTTAGACTTCTTTTATACGTAAAGTCAACAGTTTTCAAATTTCTTTTGATAGTTTGATAACAGAAAACTATGACTTTGTAGATTAATTTTCAAGGATTATACATCTATTGATTGGTCGAACACCAAAACTAGAATTTCCTTCCGTACTGAAATTAGATCAGCGATAGAACCATTGCTACCTCCACCATAAAACAAAGTCAAACCAGTGTTAGCATTGTGCATGCAGAAGTCAAAACATTGCTCAGCAGTTTGCGCACCTGAAGTTAGATGCTCAAACATATGTGTTTGGAGCTCGCCACCAGGGGCAAACCAACAATGCGTTTCAACATCATACAACTCAGCCATTTCTTTTCCTTGTTTATTTGTTGCTTCTAGAACACTCTCGGTATTATTATATTCGTGAGTGAAGGAGTTTCCCTGAAATTGAGGTTATTATACTTGAAAGCATGAACGCCACTAATATGATGGCCTATAAACCTATTTTCCATTGCGTTGAGGTTTGGGTTAGGGAAAGAATTAGGTTTTTTTGTCATATAGGAAAGTACGACCGCGGCTTCCGCACCACTAAGTGTGCATAGCTCACTTGATTTATTAAAGCCTCTACTTTGTCGTTTACAAGAAAGTAACTTGTCGTTACTTTCATTTTCTATCTTTTCAATGGGTACTTGCTTCCGGACACGGTATTTTCTTGGTCGTGAAGGATCACAAACACTTAGATTGGTGAATAAAGGAAAGAAAGATAGTTGAAAACATAAAAGCTTGTAGTAGAGAGCGAGATCCAAAAATTATGAATTTCCTTTACGGGCTAGAACGTGCCAAAAACCAAAAAAAGGAAATGCTCTTTGTTTTGTTGAAGTATTGAAAACAATAGTTGATAAGATATGTGCAGGAAACTTTTATGGCTTTTTATAGGAAAATACTAGTGCAAAAGAGAAATAATGTCTACAATTGTGTTGCCATATACAAGATCGCATCACATTATCATTGGTATTTGAACTTGACTGATACATAATGCCTTCTCAATTAAATGGATATTGCTAAACCGTGTACGCTTATTTTTAAAATCAGAGAGTGCAAGGAATTCTGGAATCAATGTTATGCGATGTTGGGACAACATTGAGTATAACATTGAAACAAGAGAACCTGCGTGAAAATTGAACTTTAATTGCTTAATTTGAGTGTTGCTTAAAGTTTTAGCGTTGCCATGGTAGACATTGGTACTAATTAGAGAATACAATTTTCTCTCACACCTTTTGTTTTAAAACTTTGAAATAACGTCTCTGTATTGAAGGGCTCTTTTTCCAAAAAACGTAATAAATCTTATCGTAACATAATTAATCAAGTATCTGCTAATAACTCGTATACTTCTTGTATGAGTGATTTTTCCGCATCAGCGGTGCATTCATTTTCTTTTGTCGCATTTGCGGAGCATTCTTCTTTTGGTCGCAATAGTGAAGCAAATACTACGTCACTTATTCGACGGTTGATTTGACAAAGTCTTTAATTCAATTGGTTTCATTACACATCACATAGTTATCTCATGCAAGGTGATATTTATTATTATGTAAAAGTTGCACTTTTTATTTTGAATATTATATATTTATTTCTCATTTAAATATATTTTGAACAACTTAAATTCATGTTATTAATTTTATTTTCTTTTCATTTTGTCTGCAAAGTTTTAGACTTCTTTTATACGTAAAGTCAACAGTTTTCAAATTTCTTTTGATAGTTTGATAACAGAAAACTATGACTTTGTAGATTAATTTTCAAGGATTATACATCTATTGATTGGTCGAACACCAAAACTAGAATTTCCTTCCGTACTGAAATTAGATCAGCGATAGAACCATTGCTACCTCCACCATAAAACAAAGTCAAACCAGTGTTAGCATTGTGCATGCAGAAGTCAAAACATTGCTCAGCAGTTTGCGCACCTGAAGTTAGATGCTCAAACATATGTGTTTGGAGCTCGCCACCAGGGGCAAACCAACATTGCGTTTCAACATCATACAACTCAGCCATTTCTTTTCCTTGTTTATTTGTTGCTTCTAGAACACTCTCGGTATTATTATATTCGTGAGTGAAGGAGTTTCCCTGAAATTGAGGTTATTATAATTGAAAGCATGAACGCCACTAATATGATGGCCTATAAACCTATTTTCCATTGCGTTGAGGTTTGGGTTAGGGAAAGAATTAGGTTTTTTTGTCATATAGGAAAGTACGACCGCGGCTTCCGCACCACTAAGTGTGCATAGCTCACTTGATTTATTAAAGCCTCTACTTTGTCGTTTACAAGAAAGTAACTTGTCGTTACTTTCATTTTCTATCTTTTCAATGGGTACTTGCTTCCGGACACGGTATTTTCTTGGTCGTGAAGGATCACAAACACTTAGATTGGTGAATAAAGGAAAGAAAGATAGTTGAAAACATAAAAGCTTGTAGTAGAGAGCGAGATCCAAAAATTATGAATTTCCTTTACGGGCTAGAACGTGCCAAAAACCAAAAAAAAAAAGAAATACTCTTTGTTTTGTTGAAGTATTGAAAACAATAGTTGATAAGATATGTGCAGAAAACTTTTATGGCTATTTATAGGAAAATACTAGTGCAAAAGAGAAATAATGTCTACAATTGTGTTGCCATATACAAGATCGCATCACATTATCATTGGTATTTGAACTTGACTGATACATAATGCCTTCTCAATTAAATGGATATTGCTAAACCGTGTACGCTTATTTTTAAAATCAGAGAGTGCAAGGAATTCTGGAATCAATGTTATGCGATGTTGGGACAACATTGAGTATAACATTGAAACAAGAGAACCTGCGTGAAAACTGAACTTTAATTGCTTAATTTGAGTGTTGTTTAAAGTTTTAGCGTTGCCATGGTAGACATTGGTACTAATTAGAGAATACAATTTTCTCTCACACCTTTTGTTTTAAAACTTTGAAATAACGTCTCTGTATTGAAGGGCTCTTTTTCCAAAAAACGTAATAAATCTTATCGTAACATAATTAATCTAGTATCTGTTAATAACTCGTATACTTCTTGTATGAGTGATTTTTCCGCATCAGCGGTGCATTCATTTTCTTTTGTCGCATTTGCGGAGCATTCTTCTTTTGGTCGCAATAGTGAAGCAAATACTACGTCACTTATTCGACGGTTGATTTGACAAAGTCTTTAATTCAATTGGTTTCATTACACATCACATAGTTATCTCATGCAAGGTGATATTTATTATTATGTAAAAGTTGCACTTTTTATTTTGAATATTATATATTTATTTCTCATTTAAATATATTTTGAACAACTTAAATTCATGTTATTAATTTTATTTTCTTTTCATTTTGTCTGCAAAGTTTTAGACTTCTTTTATACGTAAAGTCAACAGTTTTCAAATTTCTTTTGATAGTTTGATAACAGAAAACTATGACTTTGTAGATTAATTTTCAAGGATTATACATCTATTGATTGGTCGAACACCAAAACTAGAATTTCCTTCCGTACTGAAATTAGATCAGCGATAGAACCATTGCTACCTCCACCATAAAACAAAGTCAAACCAGTGTTAGCATTGTGCATGCAGAAGTCAAAATATTGCTCAGCAGTTTGCGCACCTGAAGTTAGATGCTCAAACATATGTGTTTGGAGCTCGCCACCAGGGGCAAACCAACATTGCGTTTCAACATCATACAACTCAGCCATTTCTTTTCCTTGTTTATTTGTTGCTTCTAGAACACTCTCGGTATTATTATATTCGTGAGTGAAGGAGTTTCCCTGAAATTGAGGTTATTATAATTGAAAGCATGAACGCCACTAATATGATGGCCTATAAACCTATTTTCCATTGCGTTGAGGTTTGGGTTAGGGAAAGAATTAGGTTTTTTTGTCATATAGGAAAGTACGACCGCGGCTTCCGCACCACTAAGTGTGCATAGCTCACTTGATTTATTAAAGCCTCTACTTTGTCGTTTACAAGAAAGTAACTTGTCGTTACTTTCATTTTCTATCTTTTCAATGGGTACTTGCTTCCGGACACGGTATTTTCTTGGTCGTGAAGGATCACAAACACTTAGATTGGTGAATAAAGGAAAGAAAGATAGTTGAAAACATAAAAGCTTGTAGTAGAGAGCGAGATCCAAAAATTATGAATTTCCTTTACGGGCTAGAACGTGCCAAAAACCAAAAAAAGGAAATGCTCTTTGTTTTGTTGAAGTATTGAAAACAATAGTTGATAAGATATGTGCAGGAAACTTTTATGGCTTTTTATAGGAAAATACTAGTGCAAAAGAGAAATAATGTCTACAATTGTGTTGCCATATACAAGATCGCATCACATTATCATTGGTATTTGAACTTGACTGATACATAATGCCTTCTCAATTAAATGGATATTGCTAAACCGTGTACGCTTATTTTTAAAATCAGAGAGTGCAAGGAATTCTGGAATCAATGTTATGCGATGTTGGGACAACATTGAGTATAACATTGAAACAAGAGAACCTGCGTGAAAACTGAACTTTAATTGCTTAATTTGAGTGTTGCTTAAAGTTTTAGCGTTGCCATGGTAGACATTGGTACTAATTAGAGAATACAATTTTCTCTCACACCTTTTGTTTTAAAACTTTGAAATAATGTCTCTGTATTGAAGGGCTCTTTTTCCAAAAAAACGTAATAAATCTTATCGTAACATAATTAATCAAGTATCTGTTAATAACTCATATACTTCTTGTCTGGGTGGTTTTTCCGCATCAGCGGTGCATTCATTTTCTTTTGTCGCATTTGCGGAGCATTCTTCTTTTGGTCGCAATAGTGAAGCAAATACTACGTCACTTATTCGACGGTTGATTTGACAAAGTCTTTAATTCAATTGGTTTCATTACACATCACATAGTTATCTCATGCAAGGTGATATTTATTATTATGTAAAAGTTGCACTTTTTATTTTGAATATTATATATTTATTTCTCATTTAAATATATTTTGAACAACTTAAATTCATGTTATTAATTTTATTTTCTTTTCATTTTGTCTGCAAAGTTTTAGACTTCTTTTATACGTAAAGTCAACAGTTTTCAAATTTCTTTTGATAGTTTGATAACAGAAAACTATGACTTTGTAGATTAATTTTCATGGATTATACATCTCTTGATTGGTCGAACACCAAAACTAGAATTTCCTTCCGTACTGAAATTAGATCAGCGATAGAACCATTGCTACCTCCACCATAAAACAAAGTCAAACCAGTGTTAGCATTGTGCATGCAGAAGTCAAAACATTGCTCAGCAGTTTGCGCACCTGAAGTTAGATGCTCAAACATATGTGTTTGGAGCTCGCCACCAGGGGCAAACCAACATTGCGTTTCAACATCATACAACTCAGCCATTTCTTTTCCTTGTTTATTTGTTGCTTCTAGAAAGCTCTCGGTATTATTATATTCGTGAGTGAAGGAGTTTCCCTGAAATTGAGGTTATTATAATTGAAAGCATGAACGCCACTAATATGATGGCCTATAAACCTATTTTCCATTGCGTTGAGGTTTGGGTTAGGGAAAGAATTAGGTTTTTTTGTCATATAGGAAAGTACGACCGCGGCTTCCGCACCACTAAGTGTGCATAGCTCACTTGATTTATTAAAGCCTCTACTTTGTCGTTTACAAGAAAAGTAACTTGTCGTTACTTTTATTTTCTATCTTTTCAATGGGTACTTGCTTCCGGACACGGTATTTTCTTGGTCGTGAAGGATCACAAACACTTAGATTGGTGAATAAAGGAAAGAAAAATAGTTGAAAACATAAAAGCTTGTAGTAGAGAGCGAGATCCAAAAATTATGAATTTCCTTTACGGGCTAGAACGTGCCAAAAACCAAAAAAAGGAAATGCTCTTTGTTTTGTTGAAGTATTGAAAACAATAGTTGATAAGATATGTGCAGGAAACTTTTATGGCTTTTTATAGGAAAATACTAGTGCAAAACAGAAATAATGTCTACAATTGTGTTGCCATATACAAGATCGCATCACATTATCATTGGTATTTGAACTTGACTGATACATAATGCCTTCTCAATTAAATGGATATTGCTAAACCGTGTACGCTTATTTTTAAAATCAGAGAGTGCAAGGAATTCTGGAATCAATGTTATGCGATGTTGGGACAACATTGAGTATAACATTGAAACAAGAGCACCTGCGTGAAAACTGAACTTTAATTGCTTAATTTGAGTGTTGCTTAAAGTTTTAGCGTTGCCATGGTAGACATTGGTACTAATTAGAGAATACAATTTTCTCTCACACCTTTTGTTTTAAAACTTTGAAATAACGTCTCTGTATTGAAGGGCTCTTTTTCCAAAAAAACGTAATAAATCTTATCGTAACATAATTAATCAAGTATCTGTTAATAACTCATATACTTCTTGTCTGAGTGGTTTTTCCGCATCAGCGGTGCATTCATTTTCTTTTGTCGCATTTGCGGAGCATTCTTCTTTTGGTCGCAATAGTGAAGCAAATACTACGTCACTTATTCGACGGTTGATTTGACAAAGTCTTTAATTCAATTGGTTTCATTACACATCACATAGTTATCTCATGCAAGGTGATATTTATTATTATGTAAAAGTTGCACTTTTTATTTTGAATATTATATATTTATTTCTCATTTAAATATATTTTGAACAACTTAAATTCATGTTATTAATTTTATTTTCTTTTCATTTTGTCTGCAAAGTTTTAGACTTCTTTTATACGTAAAGTCAACAGTTTTCAAATTTCTTTTGATAGTTTGATAACAGAAAACTATGACTTTGTAGATTAATTTTCATGGATTATACATCTCTTGATTGGTCGAACACCAAAACTAGAATTTCCTTCCGTACTGAAATTAGATCAGCGATAGAACCATTGCTACCTCCACCATAAAACAAAGTCAAACCAGTGTTAGCATTGTGCATGCAGAAGTCAAAACATTGCTCAGCAGTTTGCGCACCTGAAGTTAGATGCTCAAACATATGTGTTTGGAGCTCGCCACCAGGGGCAAACCAACATTGCGTTTGAACATCATACAACTCATCCATTTCTTTTCCTTGTTTATTTGTTGCTTCTAGAACGCTCTCGGTATTATTATATTCGTGAGTGAAGGACTTTCCCTGAAATTGAGGTTATTATAATTGAAAGCATGAACGCCACTAATATGATGGCCTATAAACCTATTTTCCATTGCGTTGAGGTTTGGGTTAGGGAAAGAATTAGGTTTTTTTGTCATGTAGGAAAGTACGACCGCGGCTTCCGCACCACTAAGTGTGCATAGCTCACTTGATTTATTAAAGCCTCTACTTTGTCGTTTACAAGAAAAGTAACTTGTCGTTACTTTCATTTTCTATCTTTTCAATGGGTACTTGCTTCCGGACACGGTATTTTCTTGGTCGTGAAGGATCACAAACACTTAGATTGGTGAATAAAGGAAAGAAAGATAGTTAAAAACATAAAAGCTTGTAGTAGAGAGCGAGATCCAAAAATTATGAATTTCCTTTACGGGCTAGAACGTGCCAAAAACCAAAAAAAGGAAATGCTCTTTGTTTTGTTGAAGTATTGAAAACAATAGTTGATAAGATATGTGCAGGAAACTTTTATGGCTATTTATAGGAAAATACTAGTGCAAAAGAGAAATAATGTCTACAATTGTGTTGCCATATAGAAGATCGCATCACATTATCATTGGTATTTGAACTTGACTGATACATAATGCCTTCTCAATTAAATGGATATTGCTAAACCGTGTACGCTTATTTTTAAAATCAGAGAGTGCAAGGAATTCTGGAATCAATGTTATGCGATGTTGGGACAACATTGAGTATAACATTGAAACAAGAGAACCTGCGTGAAAACTGAACTTTAATTGCTTAATTTGAGTGTTGCTTAAAGTTTTAGCGTTGCCATGGTAGACATTGGTACTAATTAGAGAATACAATTTTCTCTCACACCTTTTGTTTTAAAACTTTGAAATAACGTCTCTGTATTGAAGGGCTCTTTTTCCAAAAAACGTAATAAATCTTATCGTAACATAATTAATCAAGTATCTGTTAATAACTCATATACTTCTTGTCTGAGTGATTTTTCCGCATCAGCGGTGCATTCATTTTCTTTTGTCGCATTTGCGGAGCATTCTTCTTTTGGTCGCAATAGTGAAGCAAATACTACGTCACTTATTCGACGGTTGATTTGACAAAGTCTTTAATTCAATTGGTTTCATTACACATCACATAGTTATCTCATGCAAGGTGATATTTATTATTATGTAAAAGTTGCACTTTTTATTTTGAATATTATATATTTATTTCTCATTTAAATATATTTTGAACAACTTAAATTCATGTTATTAATTTTATTTTCTTTTCATTTTGTCTGCAAAGTTTTAGACTTCTTTTATACGTAAAGTCAACAGTTTTCAAATTTCTTTTGATAGTTTGATAACAGAAAACTATGACTTTGTAGATTAATTTTCAAGGATTATACATCTATTGATTGGTCGAACACCAAAACTAGAATTTCCTTCCGTACTGAAATTAGATCAGCGATAGAACCATTGCTACCTCCACCATAAAACAAAGTCAAACCAGTGTTAGCATTGTACATGCAGAAGTCAAAACATTGCTCAGCAGTTTGCGCACCTGAAGTTAGATGCTCAAACATATGTGTTTGGAGCTCGCCACCAGGGGCAAACCAACATTGCGTTTCAACATCATACAACTCAGCCATTTCTTTTCCTTGTTTATTTGTTGCTTCTAGAACGCTCTCGGTATTATTATATTCGTGAGTGAAGGAGTTTCCCTGAAATTGAGGTTATTATAATTGAAAGCATGAACGCCACTAATATGATGGCCTATAAACCTATTTTCCATTGCGTTGAGGTTTGGGTTAGGGAAAGAATTAGGTTTTTTTGTCATATAGGAAAGTACGACCGCGGCTTCCGCACCACTAAGTGTGCATAGCTCACTTGATTTATTAAAGCCTCTACTTTGTCGTTTACAAGAAAAGTAACTTGTCGTTACTTTCATTTTCTATCTTTTCAATGGGTACTTGCTTCCGGACACGGTATTTTCTTGGTCGTGAAGGATCACAAACACTTAGATTGGTGAATAAAGGAAAGAAAGATAGTTAAAAACATAAAAGCTTGTAGTAGAGAGCGAGATCCAAAAATTATGAATTTCCTTTACGGGCTAGAACGTGCCAAAAACCAAAAAAAGGAAATGCTCTTTGTTTTGTTGAAGTATTGAAAACAATAGTTGATAAGATATGTGCAGGAAACTTTTATGGCTATTTATAGGAAAATACTAGTGCAAAAGAGAAATAATGTCTACAATTGTGTTGCCATATAGAAGATCGCATCACATTATCATTGGTATTTGAACTTGACTGATACATAATGCCTTCTCAATTAAATGGATATTGCTAAACCGTGTACGCTTATTTTTAAAATCAGAGAGTGCAAGGAATTCTGGAATCAATGTTATGCGATGTTGGGACAACATTGAGTATAACATTGAAACAAGAGAACCTGCGTGAAAACTGAACTTTAATTGCTTAATTTGAGTGTTGCTTAAAGTTTTAGCGTTGCCATGGTAGACATTGGTACTAATTAGAGAATACAATTTTCTCTCACACCTTTTGTTTTAAAACTTTGAAATAACGTCTCTGTATTGAAGGGCTCTTTTTCCAAAAAACGTAATAAATCTTATCGTAACATAATTAATCAAGTATCTGTTAATAACTCATATACTTCTTGTCTGAGTGATTTTTCCGCATCAGCGGTGCATTCATTTTCTTTTGTCGCATTTGCGGAGCATTCTTCTTTTGGTCGCAATAGTGAAGCAAATACTACGTCACTTATTCGACGGTTGATTTGACAAAGTCTTTAATTCAATTGGTTTCATTACACATCACATAGTTATCTCATGCAAGGTGATATTTATTATTATGTAAAAGTTGCACTTTTTATTTTGAATATTATATATTTATTTCTCATTTAAATATATTTTGAACAACTTAAATTCATGTTATTAATTTTATTTTCTTTTCATTTTGTCTGCAAAGTTTTAGACTTCTTTTATACGTAAAGTCAACAGTTTTCAAATTTCTTTTGATAGTTTGATAACAGAAAACTATGACTTTGTAGATTAATTTTCAAGAATTATACATCTATTGATTGGTCGAACACCAAAACTAGAATTTCCTTCCGTACTGAAATTAGATCAGCGATAGAACCATTGCTACCTCCACCATAAAACAAAGTCAAACCAGTGTTAGCATTGTACATGCAGAAGTCAAAACATTGCTCAGCAGTTTGCGCACCTGAAGTTAGATGCTCAAACATATGTGTTTGGAGCTCGCCACCAGGGGCAAACCAACATTGCGTTTCAACATCATACAACTCAGCCATTTCTTTTCCTTGTTTATTTGTTGCTTCTAGAACGCTCTCGGTATTATTATATTCGTGAGTGAAGGACTTTCCCTGAAATTGAGGTTATTATAATTGAAAGCATGAACGCCACTAATATGATGGCCTATAAACCTATTTTCCATTGCGTTGAGGTTTGGGTTAGGGAAAGAATTAGGTTTTTTTGTCATGTAGGAAAGTACGACCGCGGCTTCCGCACCACTAAGTGTGCATAGCTCACTTGATTTATTAAAGCCTCTACTTTGTCGTTTACAAGAAAAGTAACTTGTCGTTACTTTCATTTTCTATCTTTTCAATGGGTACTTGCTTCCGGACACGGTATTTTCTTGGTCGTGAAGGATCACAAACACTTAGATTGGTGAATAAAGGAAAGAAAGATAGTTAAAAACATAAAAGCTTGTAGTAGAGAGCGAGATCCAAAAATTATGAATTTCCTTTACGGGCTAGAACGTGCCAAAAACCAAAAAAAGGAAATGCTCTTTGTTTTGTTGAAGTATTGAAAACAATAGTTGATAAGATATGTGCAGGAAACTTTTATGGCTATTTATAGGAAAATACTAGTGCAAAAGAGAAATAATGTCTACAATTGTGTTGCCATATAGAAGATCGCATCACATTATCATTGGTATTTGAACTTGACTGATACATAATGCCTTCTCAATTAAATGGATATTGCTAAACCGTGTACGCTTATTTTTAAAATCAGAGAGTGCAAGGAATTCTGGAATCAATGTTATGCGATGTTGGGACAACATTGAGTATAACATTGAAACAAGAGAACCTGCGTGAAAACTGAACTTTAATTGCTTAATTTGAGTGTTGCTTAAAGTTTTAGCGTTGCCATGGTAGACATTGGTACTAATTAGAGAATACAATTTTCTCTCACACCTTTTGTTTTAAAACTTTGAAATAACGTCTCTGTATTGAAGGGCTCTTTTTCCAAAAAACGTAATAAATCTTATCGTAACATAATTAATCAAGTATCTGTTAATAACTCATATACTTCTTGTCTGAGTGATTTTTCCGCATCAGCGGTGCATTCATTTTCTTTTGTCGCATTTGCGGAGCATTCTTCTTTTGGTCGCAATAGTGAAGCAAATACTACGTCACTTATTCGACGGTTGATTTGACAAAGTCTTTAATTCAATTGGTTTCATTACACATCACATAGTTATCTCATGCAAGGTGATATTTATTATTATGTAAAAGTTGCACTTTTTATTTTGAATATTATATATTTATTTCTCATTTAAATATATTTTGAACAACTTAAATTCATGTTATTAATTTTATTTTCTTTTCATTTTGTCTGCAAAGTTTTAGACTTCTTTTATACGTAAAGTCAACAGTTTTCAAATTTCTTTTGATAGTTTGATAACAGAAAACTATGACTTTGTAGATTAATTTTCAAGGATTATACATCTCTTGATTGGTCGAACACCAAAACTAGAATTTCCTTCCGTACTGAAATTAGATCAGCGATAGAACCATTGCTACCTCCACCATAAAACAAAGTCAAACCAGTGTTAGCATTGTGCATGCAGAAGTCAAAACATTGCTCAGCAGTTTGCGCACCTGAAGTTAGATGCTCAAACATATGTGTTTGGAGCTCGCCACCAGGGGCAAACCAACATTGCATTTCAACATCATACAACTCAGCCATTTCTTTTCCTTGTTTATTTGTTGCTTCTAGAACGCTCTCGGTATTATTATATTCGTGAGTGAAGGAGTTTCCCTGAAATTGAGGTTATTATAATTGAAAGCATGAACGCCACTAATATGATGGCCTATAAACCTATTTTCCATTGCGTTGAGGTTTGGGTTAGGGAAAGAATTAGGTTTTTTTGTCATATAGGAAAGTACGACTGCGGCTTCCGCACCACTAAGTGTGCATAGCTCACTTGATTTATTAAAGCCTCTACTTTGTCGTTTACAAGAAAAGTAACTTGTCGTTACTTTCATTTTCTATCTTTTCAATGGGTACTTGCTTCCGGACACGGTATTTTCTTGGTCGTGAAGGATCACAAACACTTAGATTGGTGAATAAAGGAAAGAAAGATAGTTAAAAACATAAAAGCTTGTAGTAGAGAGCGAGATCCAAAAATTATGAATTTCCTTTACGGGCTAGAACGTGCCAAAAACCAAAAAAAGGAAATGCTCTTTGTTTTGTTGAAGTATTGAAAACAATAGTTGATAAGATATGTGCAGGAAACTTTTATGGCTATTTATAGGAAAATACTAGTGCAAAAGAGAAATAATGTCTACAATTGTGTTGCCATATAGAAGATCGCATCACATTATCATTGGTATTTGAACTTGACTGATACATAATGCCTTCTCAATTAAATGGATATTGCTAAACCGTGTACGCTTATTTTTAAAATCAGAGAGTGCAAGGAATTCTGGAATCAATGTTATGCGATGTTGGGACAACATTGAGTATAACATTGAAACAAGAGAACCTGCGTGAAAACTGAACTTTAATTGCTTAATTTGAGTGTTGCTTAAAGTTTTAGCGTTGCCATGGTAGACATTGGTACTAATTAGAGAATACAATTTTCTCTCACACCTTTTGTTTTAAAACTTTGAAATAACGTCTCTGTATTGAAGGGCTCTTTTTCCAAAAAACGTAATAAATCTTATCGTAACATAATTAATCAAGTATCTGTTAATAACTCATATACTTCTTGTCTGAGTGATTTTTCCGCATCAGCGGTGCATTCATTTTCTTTTGTCGCATTTGCGGAGCATTCTTCTTTTGGTCGCAATAGTGAAGCAAATACTACGTCACTTATTCGACGGTTGATTTGACAAAGTCTTTAATTCAATTGGTTTCATTACACATCACATAGTTATCTCATGCAAGGTGATATTTATTATTATGTAAAAGTTGCACTTTTTATTTTGAATATTATATATTTATTTCTCATTTAAATATATTTTGAACAACTTAAATTCATGTTATTAATTTTATTTTCTTTTCATTTTGTCTGCAAAGTTTTAGACTTCTTTTATACGTAAAGTCAACAGTTTTCAAATTTCTTTTGATAGTTTGATAACAGAAAACTATGACTTTGTAGATTAATTTTCAAGAATTATACATCTATTGATTGGTCGAACACCAAAACTAGAATTTCCTTCCGTACTGAAATTAGATCAGCGATAGAACCATTGCTACCTCCACCATAAAACAAAGTCAAACCAGTGTTAGCATTGTACATGCAGAAGTCAAAACATTGCTCAGCAGTTTGCGCACCTGAAGTTAGATGCTCAAACATATGTGTTTGGAGCTCGCCACCAGGGGCAAACCAACATTGCGTTTCAACATCATACAACTCAGCCATTTCTTTTCCTTGTTTATTTGTTGCTTCTAGAACGCTCTCGGTATTATTATATTCGTGAGTGAAGGACTTTCCCTGAAATTGAGGTTATTATAATTGAAAGCATGAACGCCACTAATATGATGGCCTATAAACCTATTTTCCATTGCGTTGAGGTTTGGGTTAGGGAAAGAATTAGGTTTTTTTGTCATGTAGGAAAGTACGACCGCGGCTTCCGCACCACTAAGTGTGCATAGCTCACTTGATTTATTAAAGCCTCTACTTTGTCGTTTACAAGAAAAGTAACTTGTCGTTACTTTCATTTTCTATCTTTTCAATGGGTACTTGCTTCCGGACACGGTATTTTCTTGGTCGTGAAGGATCACAAACACTTAGATTGGTGAATAAAGGAAAGAAAGATAGTTAAAAACATAAAAGCTTGTAGTAGAGAGCGAGATCCAAAAATTATGAATTTCCTTTACGGGCTAGAACGTGCCAAAAACCAAAAAAAGGAAATGCTCTTTGTTTTGTTGAAGTATTGAAAACAATAGTTGATAAGATATGTGCAGGAAACTTTTATGGCTATTTATAGGAAAATACTAGTGCAAAAGAGAAATAATGTCTACAATTGTGTTGCCATATAGAAGATCGCATCACATTATCATTGGTATTTGAACTTGACTGATACATAATGCCTTCTCAATTAAATGGATATTGCTAAACCGTGTACGCTTATTTTTAAAATCAGAGAGTGCAAGGAATTCTGGAATCAATGTTATGCGATGTTGGGACAACATTGAGTATAACATTGAAACAAGAGAACCTGCGTGAAAACTGAACTTTAATTGCTTAATTTGAGTGTTGCTTAAAGTTTTAGCGTTGCCATGGTAGACATTGGTACTAATTAGAGAATACAATTTTCTCTCACACCTTTTGTTTTAAAACTTTGAAATAACGTCTCTGTATTGAAGGGCTCTTTTTCCAAAAAACGTAATAAATCTTATCGTAACATAATTAATCAAGTATCTGTTAACTCATATACTTCTTGTCTGAGTGATTTTTCCGCATCAGCGGTGCATTCATTTTCTTTTGTCGCATTTGCGGAGCATTCTTCTTTTGGTCGCAATAGTGAAGCAAATACTACGTCACTTATTCGACGGTTGATTTGACAAAGTCTTTAATTCAATTGGTTTCATTACACATCACATAGTTATCTCATGCAAGGTGATATTTATTATTATGTAAAAGTTGCACTTTTTATTTTGAATATTATATATTTATTTCTCATTTAAATATATTTTGAACAACATAAATTCATGTTATTAATTTTATTTTCTTTTCATTTTGTCTGCAAAGTTTTAGACTTCTTTTATACGTAAAGTCAACAGTTTTCAAATTTCTTTTGATAGTTTGATAACAGAAAACTATGACTTTGTAGATTAATTTTCAAGAATTATACATCTATTGATTGGTCGAACACCAAAACTAGAATTTCCTTCCGTACTGAAATTAGATCAGCGATAGAACCATTGCTATCTCCACCATAAAACAAAGTCAAACCAGTGTTAGCATTGTGCATGCAGAAGTCAAAACATTGCTCAGCAGTTTGCGCACCTGAAGTTAGATGCTCAAACATATGTGTTTGGAGCTCGCCACCAGGGGCAAACCAACATTGCGTTTGAACATCATACAACTCATCCATTTCTTTTCCTTGTTTATTTGTTGCTTCTAGAACGCTCTCGGTATTATTATATTCGTGAGTGAAGGACTTTCCCTGAAATTGAGGTTATTATAATTGAAAGCATGAACGCCACTAATATGATGGCCTATAAACCTATTTTCCATTGCGTTGAGGTTTGGGTTAGGGAAAGAATTAGGTTTTTTTGTCATGTAGGAAAGTACGACCGCGGCTTCCGCACCACTAAGTGTGCATAGCTCACTTGATTTATTAAAGCCTCTACTTTGTCGTTTACAAGAAAAGTAACTTGTCGTTACTTTCATTTTCTATCTTTTCAATGGGTACTTGCTTCCGGACACGGTATTTTCTTGGTCGTGAAGGATCACAAACACTTAGATTGGTGAATAAAGGAAAGAAAGATAGTTAAAAACATAAAAGCTTGTAGTGGAGAGCGAGATCCAAAAATTATGAATTTCCTTTACGGGCTAGAACGTGCCAAAAACCAAAAAAAGGAAATGCTCTTTGTTTTGTTGAAGTATTGAAAACAATAGTTGATAAGATATGTGCAGGAAACTTTTATGGCTATTTATAGGAAAATACTAGTGCAAAAGAGAAATAATGTCTACAATTGTGTTGCCATATAGAAGATCGCATCACATTATCATTGGTATTTGAACTTGACTGATACATAATGCCTTCTCAATTAAATGGATATTGCTAAACCGTGTACGCTTATTTTTAAAATCAGAGAGTGCAAGGAATTCTGGAATCAATGTTATGCGATGTTGGGACAACATTGAGTATAACATTGAAACAAGAGAACCTGCGTGAAAACTGAACTTTAATTGCTTAATTTGAGTGTTGCTTAAAGTTTTAGCGTTGCCATGGTAGACATTGGTACTAATTAGAGAATACAATTTTCTCTCACACCTTTTGTTTTAAAACTTTGAAATAACGTCTCTGTATTGAAGGGCTCTTTTTCCAAAAAACGTAATAAATCTTATCGTAACATAATTAATCAAGTATCTGTTAATAACTCATATACTTCTTGTCTGAGTGATTTTTCCGCATCAGCGGTGCATTCATTTTCTTTTGTCGCATTTGCGGAGCATTCTTCTTTTGGTCGCAATAGTGAAGCAAATACTACGTCACTTATTCGACGGTTGATTTGACAAAGTCTTTAATTCAATTGGTTTCATTACACATCACATAGTTATCTCATGCAAGGTGATATTTATTATTATGTAAAAGTTGCACTTTTTATTTTGAATATTATATATTTATTTCTCATTTAAATATATTTTGAACAACTTAAATTCATGTTATTAATTTTATTTTCTTTTCATTTTGTCTGCAAAGTTTTAGACTTCTTTTATACGTAAAGTCAACAGTTTTCAAATTTCTTTTGATAGTTTGATAACAGAAAACTATGACTTTGTAGATTAATTTTCAAGGATTATACATCTCTTGATTGGTCGAACACCAAAACTAGAATTTCCTTCCGTACTGAAATTAGATCAGCGATAGAACCATTGCTACCTCCACCATAAAACAAAGTCAAACCAGTGTTAGCATTGTGCATGCAGAAGTCAAAACATTGCTCAGCAGTTTGCGCACCTGAAGTTAGATGCTCAAACATATGTGTTTGGAGCTCACCACCAGGGGCAAACCAACATTGCGTTTCAACATCATACAACTCAGCCATTTCTTTTCCTTGTTTATTTGTTGCTTCTAGAACGCTCTCGGTATTATTATATTCGTGAGTGAAGGAGTTTCCCTGAAATTGAGGTTATTATAATTGAAAGCATGAACGCCACTAATATGATGGCCTATAAACCTATTTTCCATTGCGTTGAGGTTTGGGTTAGGGAAAGAATTAGGTTTTTTTGTCATATAGGAAAGTACGACCGCGGCTTCCGCACCACTAAGTGTGCATAGCTCACTTGATTTATTAAAGCCTCTACTTTGTCGTTTACAAGAAAAGTAACTTGTCGTTACTTTCATTTTCTATCTTTTCAATGGGTACTTGCTTCCGGACACGGTATTTTCTTGGTCGTGAAGGATCACAAACACTTAGATTGGTGAATAAAGGAAAGAAAGATAGTTAAAAACATAAAAGCTTGTAGTAGAGAGCGAGATCCAAAAATTATGAATTTCCTTTACGGGCTAGAACGTGCCAAAAACCAAAAAAAGGAAATGCTCTTTGTTTTGTTGAAGTATTGAAAACAATAGTTGATAAGATATGTGCAGGAAACTTTTATGGCTATTTATAGGAAAATACTAGTGCAAAAGAGAAATAATGTCTACAATTGTGTTGCCATATAGAAGATCGCATCACATTATCATTGGTATTTGAACTTGACTGATACATAATGCCTTCTCAATTAAATGGATATTGCTAAACCGTGTACGCTTATTTTTAAAATCAGAGAGTGCAAGGAATTCTGGAATCAATGTTATGCGATGTTGGGACAACATTGAGTATAACATTGAAACAAGAGAACCTGCGTGAAAACTGAACTTTAATTGCTTAATTTGAGTGTTGCTTAAAGTTTTAGCGTTGCCATGGTAGACATTGGTACTAATTAGAGAATACAATTTTCTCTCACACCTTTTGTTTTAAAACTTTGAAATAACGTCTTTGTATTGAAGGGCTCTTTTTCCAAAAAACGTAATAAATCTTATCGTAACATAATTAATCAAGTATCTGTTAATAACTCATATACTTCTTGTCTGAGTGATTTTTCCGCATCAGCGGTGCATTCATTTTCTTTTGTCGCATTTGCGGAGCATTCTTCTTTTGGTCGCAATAGTGAAGCAAATACTACGTCACTTATTCGACGGTTGATTTGACAAAGTCTTTAATTCAATTGGTTTCATTACACATCACATAGTTATCTCATGCAAGGTGATATTTATTATTATGTAAAAGTTACACTTTTTATTTTGAATATTATATATTTATTTCTCATTTAAATATATTTTGAACAACTTAAATTCATGTTATTAATTTTATTTTCTTTTCATTTTGTCTGCAAAGTTTTAGACTTCTTTTATACGTAAAGTCAACAGTTTTCAAATTTCTTTTGATAGTTTGATAACAGAAAACTATGACTTTGTAGATTAATTTTCAAGGATTATACATCTATTGATTGGTCGAACACCAAAACTAGAATTTCCTTCCGTACTGAAATTAGATCAGCGATAGAACCATTGCTACCTCCACCATAAAACAAAGTCAAACCAGTGTTAGCATTGTGCATGCAGAAGTCAAAACATTGCTCAGCAGTTTGCGCACCTGAAGTTAGATGCTCAAACATATGTGTTTGGAGCTCGCCACCAGGGGCAAACCAACATTGCGTTTCAACATCATACAACTCAGCCATTTCTTTTCCTTGTTTATTTGTTGCTTCTAGAACGCTCTCGGTATTATTATATTCGTGAATGAAGGAGTTTCCCTGAAACTGAGGTTATTATAATTGAAAGCATGAACGCCACTAATATGATGGCCTATAAACCTATTTTCCATTGCGTTGAGGTTTGGGTTAGGGAAAGAATTAGGTTTTTTTGTCATATAGGAAAGTACGACCGCGGCTTCCGCACCACTAAGTGTGCATAGCTCACTTAATTTATTAAAGCCTCTACTTTGTCGTTTACAAGAAAAGTAACTTGTCGTTACTTTCATTTTCTATCTTTTCAATGGGTACTTGCTTCCGGACACGGTATTTTCTTGGTCGTGAAGGATCACAAACACTTAGATTGGTGAATAAAGGAAAGAAAGATAGTTGAAAACATAAAAGCTTGTAGTAGAGAGCGAGATCCAAAAATTATGAATTTCCTTTACGGGCTAGAACGTGCCAAAAACCAAAAAAAGGAAATGCTCTTTGTTTTGTTGAAGTATTGAAAACAATAGTTGATAAGATATGTGCAGGAAACTTTTATGGCTTTTTATAGGAAAATACTAGTGCAAAAGAGAAATAATGTCTACAATTGTGTTGCCATATACAAGATCGCATCACATTATCATTGGTATTTGAACTTGACTGATACATAATGCCTTCTCAATTAAATGGATATTGCTAAACCGTGTACGCTTATTTTTAAAATCAGAGAGTGCAAGGAATTCTGGAATCAATGTTATGCGATGTTGGGACAACATTGAGTATAACATTGAAACAAGAGAACCTGCGTGAAAACTGAACTTTAATTGCTTAATTTGAGTGTTGCTTAAAGTTTTAGCGTTGCCATGGTAGACATTGGTACTAATTAGAGAATACAATTTTCTCTCACACCTTTTGTTTTAAAACTTTGAAATAACGTCTCTGTATTGAAGGGCTCTTTTTCCAAAAAACGTAATAAATCTTATCGTAACATAATTAATCAAGTATCTGTTAATAACTCATATACTTCTTGTCTGAGTGATTTTTCCGCATCAGCGGTGCATTCATTTTCTTTTGTCGCATTTGCGGAGCATTCTTCTTTTGGTCGCAATAGTGAAGCAAATACTACGTCACTTATTCGACGGTTGATTTGACAAAGTCTTTAATTCAATTGGTTTCATTACACATCACATAGTTATCTCATGCAAGGTGATATTTATTATTATGTAAAAGTTGCACTTTTTATTTTGAATATTATATATTTATTTCTCATTTAAATATATTTTGAACAACTTAAATTCATGTTATTAATTTTATTTTCTTTTCATTTTGTCTGCAAAGTTTTAGACTTCTTTTATACGTAAAGTCAACAGTTTTCAAATTTCTTTTGATAGTTTGATAACAGAAAACTATGACTTTGTAGATTAATTTTCAAGGATTATACATCTCTTGATTGGTCGAACACCAAAACTAGAATTTCCTTCCGTACTGAAATTAGATCAGCGATAGAACCATTGCTACCTCCACCATAAAACAAAGTCAAACCAGTGTTAGCATTGTGCATGCAGAAGTCAAAACATTGCTCAGCAGTTTGCGCACCTGAAGTTAGATGCTCAAACATATGTGTTTGGAGCTCGCCACCAGGGGCAAACCAACATTGCGTTTCAACATCATACAACTCAGCCATTTCTTTTCCTTGTTTATTTGTTGCTTCTAGAACGCTCTCGGTATTATTATATTCGTTAGTCAAGGAGTTTCCCTGAAATTGAGGTTATTATAATTGAAAGCATGAACGCCACTAATATGATGGCCTATAAACCTATTTTCCATTGCGTTGAGGTTTGGGTTAGGGAAAGAATTAGGTTTTTTTGTCATATAGGAAAGTACGACCGCGGCTTCCGCACCACTAAGTGTGCATAGCTCACTTGATTTATTAAAGCCTCTACTTTGTCGTTTACAAGAAAGTAACTTGTCGTTACTTTCATTTTCTATCTTTTCAATGGGTACTTGCTTCCGGACACGGTATTTTCTTGGTCGTGAAGGATCACAAACACTTAGATTGGTGAATAAAGGAAAGAAAGATAGTTGAAAACATAAAAGCTTGTAGTAGAGAGCGAGATCCAAAAATTATGAATTTCCTTTAAGTGCTAGAACGTGCCAAAAACCAAAAAAAGGAAATGCTCTTTGTTTTGTTGAAGTATTGAAAACAATAGTTGATAAGATATGTGCAGGAAACTTTTATGGCTTTTTATAGGAAAATACTAGTGCAAAAGAGAAATAATGTCTACAATTGTGTTGCCATATACAAGATCGCATCACATTATCATTGGTATTTGAACTTGACTGATACATAATGCCTTCTCAATTAAATGGATATTGCTAAACCGTGTACGCTTATTTTTAAAATCAGAGAGTGCAAGGAATTCTGGAATCAATGTTATGCGATGTTGGGACAACATTGAGTATAACATTGAAACAAGAGAACCTGCGTGAAAACTGAACTTTAATTGCTTAATTTGAGTGTTGCTTAAAGTTTTAGCGTTGCCATGGTAGACATTGGTACTAATTAGAGAATACAATTTTCTCTCACACCTTTTGTTTTAAAACTTTGAAATAACGTCTCTGTATTGAAGGGCTCTTTTTCCAAAAAACGTAATAAATCTTATCGTAACATAATTAATCAAGTATCTGTTAATAACTCATATACTTCTTGTCTGAGTGATTTTTCCGCATCAGCGGTGCATTCATTTTCTTTTGTCGCATTTGCGGAGCATTCTTCTTTTGGTCGCAATAGTGAAGCAAATACTACGTCACTTATTCGACGGTTGATTTGACAAAGTCTTTAATTCAATTGGTTTCATTACACATCACATAGTTATCTCATGCAAGGTGATATTTATTATTATGTAAAAGTTGCACTTTTTATTTTTAATATTATATATTTATTTCTCATTTAAATATATTTTGAACAACTTAAATTCATGTTATTAATTTTATTTTCTTTTCATTTTGTCTGCAAAGTTTTAGACTTCTTTTATACGTAAAGTCAACAGTTTTCAAATTTCTTTTGATAGTTTGATAACAGAAAACTATGACTTTGTAGATTAATTTTCAAGGATTATACATCTATTGATTGGTCGAACACCAAAACTAGAATTTTCTTCCGTACTGAAATTAGATCAGCGATAGAACCATTGCTACCTCCACCATAAAACAAAGTCAAACCAGTGTTAGCATTGTGCATGCAGAAGTCAAAACATTGCTCAGCAGTTTGCGCACCTGAAGTTAGATGCTCAAACATATGTGTTTGGAGCTCGCCACCAGGGGCAAACCAACATTGCGTTTCAACATCATACAACTCAGCCATTTCTTTTCCTTGTTTATTTGTTGCTTCTAGAACGCTCTCGGTATTATTATATTCGTGAGTGAAGGAATTTCCCTGAAATTGAGGTTATTATAATTGAAAGCATGAACGCCACTAATATGATGGCCTATAACCCTATTTTCCATTGCGTTGAGGTTTGGGTTAGGGAAAGAATTAGGTTTTTTTGTCATATAGGAAAGTACGACCGCGGCTTCCGCACCACTAAGTGTGCATAGCTCACTTGATTTATTAAAGCCTCTACTTTGTCGTTTACAAGAAAAGTAACTTGTCGTTACTTTTATTTTCTATCTTTTCAATGGGTACTTGCTTCCGGACACGGTATTTTCTTGGTCGTGAAGGATCACAAACACTTAGATTGGTGAATAAAGGAAAGAAAGATAGTTAAAAACATAAAAGCTTGTAGTAGAGAGCGAGATCCAAAAATTATGAATTTCCTTTACGGGCTAGAACGTGCCAAAAACCAAAAAAAGGAAATGCTTTTTGTTTTGTTGAAGTATTGAAAACAATAGTTGATAAGATATGTGCAGGAAACTTTTATGGCTTTTTATAGGAAAATACTAGTGCAAAAGAGAAATAATGTCTACAATTGTGTTGCCATATACAAGATCGCATCACATTATCATTGGTATTTGAACTTGACTGATACATAATGCCTTCTCAATTAAATGGATATTGCTAAACCGTGTACGCTTATTTTTAAAATCAGAGAGTGCAAGGAATTCTGGAATCAATGTTATGCGATGTTGGGACAACATTGAGTATAACATTGAAACAAGAGAACCTGCGTGAAAACTGAACTTTAATTGCTTAATTTGAGTGTTGCTTAAAGTTTTAGCGTTGCCATGGTAGACATTGGTACTAATTAGAGAATACAATTTTCTCTCACACCTTTTGTTTTAAAACTTTGAAATAACGTCTCTGTATTGAAGGGCTCTTTTTCCAAAAAAACGTAATAAATCTTATCGTAACATAATTAATCAAGTATCTGTTAATAACTCATATACTTCTTGTCTGAGTGATTTTTCCGCATCAGCGGTGCATTCATTTTCTTTTGTCGCATTTGCGGAGCATTCTTCTTTTGGTCGCAATAGTGAAGCAAATACTACGTCACTTATTCGACGGTTGATTTGACAAAGTCTTTAATTCAATTGGTTTCATTACACATCACATAGTTATCTCATGCAAGGTGATATTTATTATTATGTAAAAGTTGCACTTTTTATTTTGAATATTATATATTTATTTCTCATTTAAATATATTTTGAACAACTTAAATTCATGTTATTAATTTTATTTTCTTTTCATTTTGTCTGCAAAGTTTTAGACTTCTTTTATACGTAAAGTCAACAGTTTTCAAATTTCTTTTGATAGTTTGATAACAGAAAACTATGACTTTGTAGATTAATTTTCAAGGATTATACATCTCTTGATTGGTCGAACACCAAAACTAGAATTTCCTTCCGTACTGAAATTAGATCAGCGATAGAACCATTGCTACCTCCACCATAAAACAAAGTCAAACCAGTGTTAGCATTGTGCATGCAGAAGTCAAAACATTGCTCAGCAGTTTGCGCACCTGAAGTTAGATGCTCAAACATATGTGTTTGGAGCTCGCCACCAGGGGCAAACCAACATTGCGTTTCAACATCATACAACTCAGCCATTTCTTTTCCTTGTTTATTTGTTGCTTCTAGAACGCTCTCGGTATTATTATATTCGTGAGTCAAGGAGTTTCCCTGAAATTGAGGTTATTATAATTGAAAGCATGAACGCCACTAATATGATGGCCTATAAACCTATTTTCCATTGCGTTGAGGTTTGGGTTAGGGAAAGAATTAGGTTTTTTTGTCATATAGGAAAGTACGACCGCGGCTTCCGCACCACTAAGTGTGCATAGCTCACTTGATTTATTAAAGCCTCTACTTTGTCGTTTACAAGAAAGTAACTTGTCGTTACTTTCATTTTCTATCTTTTCAATGGGTACTTGCTTCCGGACACGGTATTTTCTTGGTCGTGAAGGATCACAAACACTTAGATTGGTGAATAAAGGAAAGAAAGATAGTTGAAAACATAAAAGCTTGTAGTAGAGAGCGAGATCCAAAAATTATGAATTTCCTTTACGGGCTAGAACGTGCCAAAAACCAAAAAAAGGAAATGCTCTTTGTTTTGTTGAAGTATTGAAAACAATAGTTGATAATATATGTGCAGGAAACTTTTATGGCTTTTTATAGGAAAATACTAGTGCAAAAGAGAAATAATGTCTACAATTGTGTTGCCATATACAAGATCGCATCACATTATCATTGGTATTTGAACTTGACTGATACATAATGCCTTCTCAATTAAATGGATATTGCTAAACCGTGTACGCTTATTTTTAAAATCAGAGAGTGCAAGGAATTCTGGAATCAATGTTATGCGATGTTGGGACAACATTGAGTATAACATTGAAACAAGAGAACCTGCGTGAAAACTGAACTTTAATTGCTTAATTTGAGTGTTGCTTAAAGTTTTAGCGTTGCCATGGTAGACATTGGTACTAATTAGAGAATACAATTTTCTCTCACACCTTTTGTTTTAAAACTTTGAAATAACGTCTCTGTATTGAAGGGCTCTTTTTCCAAAAAACGTAATAAATCTTATCGTAACATAATTAATCAAGCATCTGTTAATAACTCATATACTTCTTGTCTGGGTGATTTTTCCGCATCAGCGGTGCATTCATTTTCTTTTGTCGCATTTGCGGAGCATTCTTCTTTTGGTCGCAATAGTGAAGCAAATACTACGTCACTTATTCGACGGTTGATTTGACAAAGTATTTAATTCAATTGGTTTCATTACACATCACATAGTTATCTCATGCAAGGTGATATTTATTATTATGTAAAAGTTGCACTTTTTATTTTGAATATTATATATTTATTTCTCATTTAAATATATTTTGAACAACTTAAATTCATGTTATTAATTTTATTTTCTTTTCGTTTTGTCTGCAAAGTTTTAGACTTCTTTTATACGTAAAGTCAACAGTTTTCAAATTTCTTTTGATAGTTTGATAACAGAAAACTATGACTTTGTAGATTAATTTTCAAGGATTATACATCTATTGATTGGTCGAACACCAAAACTAGAATTTCCTTCCGTACTGAAATTAGATCAGCGATAGAACCATTGCTACCTCCACCATAAAACAAAGTCAAACCAGTGTTAGCATTGTGCATGCAGAAGTCAAAACATTGCTCAGCAGTTTGAACACCTGAAGTTAGATGCTCAAACATATGTGTTTGGAGCTCGCCACCAGGGGCAAACCAACATTGCGTTTCAACATCATACAACTCAGCCATTTCTTTTCCTTGTTTATTTGTTGCTTCTAGAACGCTCTCGGTATTATTATATTCGTGAGTGAAGGAGTTTCCCTGAAATTGAGGTTATTATAATTGAAAGCATGAACGCCACTAATATGATGGCCTATAAACCTATTTTCCATTGCGTTGAGGTTTGGGTTAGGGAAAGAATTAGGTTTTTTTGTCATATAGGAAAGTACGACCGCGGCTTCCGCACCACTAAGTGTGCATAGCTCACTTGATTTATTAAAGCCTCTACTTTGTCGTTTACAAGAAAAGTAACTTGTCGTTACTTTCATTTTCTATCTTTTCAATGGGTACTTGCTTCCGGACAAGGTATTTTCTTGGTCGTGAAGGATCACAAACACTTAGATTGGTGAATAAAGGAAAGAAAGATAGTTGAAAACATAAAAGCTTGTAGTAGAGAGCGAGATCCAAAAATTATGAATTTCCTTTACGGGCTAGAACGTGCCAAAAACCAAAAAAAGGAAATGCTCTTTGTTTTGTTGAAGTATTGAAAACAATAGTTGATAAGATATGTGCAGGAAACTTTTATGGCTTTTTATAGGAAAATACTAGTGCAAAAGAGAAATAATGTCTACAATTGTGTTGCCATATACAAGATCGCATCACATTATCATTGGTATTTGAACTTGACTGATACATAATGCCTTCTCAATTAAATGGATATTGCTAAACCGTGTACGCTTATTTTTAAAATCAGAGAGTGCAAGGAATTCTGGAATCAATGTTATGCGATGTTGGGACAACATTGAGTATAACATTGAAACAAGAGAACCTGCGTGAAAACTGAACTTTAATTGCTTAATTTGAGTGTTGCTTAAAGTTTTAGCGTTGCCATGGTAGACATTGGTACTAATTAGAGAATACAATTTTCTCTCACACCTTTTGTTTTAAAACTTTGAAATAACGTCTCTGTATTGAAGGGCTCTTTTTCCAAAAAACGTAATAAATCTTATCGTAACATAATTAATCAAGCATCTGTTAATAACTCATATACTTCTTGTCTGGGTGATTTTTCCGCATCAGCGGTGCATTCATTTTCTTTTGTCGCATTTGCGGAGCATTCTTCTTTTGGTCGCAATAGTGAAGCAAATACTACGTCACTTATTCGACGGTTGATTTGACAAAGTATTTAATTCAATTGGTTTCATTACACATCACATAGTTATCTCATGCAAGGTGATATTTATTATTATGTAAAAGTTGCACTTTTTATTTTGAATATTATATATTTATTTCTCATTTAAATATATTTTGAACAACTTAAATTCATGTTATTAATTTTATTTTCTTTTCGTTTTGTCTGCAAAGTTTTAGACTTCTTTTATACGTAAAGTCAACAGTTTTCAAATTTCTTTTGATAGTTTGATAACAGAAAACTATGACTTTGTAGATTAATTTTCAAGGATTATACATCTATTGATTGGTCGAACACCAAAACTAGAATTTCCTTCCGTACTGAAATTAGATCAGCGATAGAACCATTGCTACCTCCACCATAAAACAAAGTCAAACCAGTGTTAGCATTGTGCATGCAGAAGTCAAAACATTGCTCAGCAGTTTGAACACCTGAAGTTAGATGCTCAAACATATGTGTTTGGAGCTCGCCACCAGGGGCAAACCAACATTGCGTTTCAACATCATACAACTCAGCCATTTCTTTTCCTTGTTTATTTGTTGCTTCTAGAACGCTCTCGGTATTATTATATTCGTGAGTGAAGGAGTTTCCCTGAAATTGAGGTTATTATAATTGAAAGCATGAACGCCACTAATATGATGGCCTATAAACCTATTTTCCATTGCGTTGAGGTTTGGGTTAGGGAAAGAATTAGGTTTTTTTGTCATATAGGAAAGTACGACCGCGGCTTCCGCACCACTAAGTGTGCATAGCTCACTTGATTTATTAAAGCCTCTACTTTGTCGTTTACAAGAAAAGTAACTTGTCGTTACTTTCATTTTCTATCTTTTCAATGGGTACTTGCTTCCGGACAAGGTATTTTCTTGGTCGTGAAGGATCACAAACACTTAGATTGGTGAATAAAGGAAAGAAAGATAGTTGAAAACATAAAAGCTTGTAGTAGAGAGCGAGATCCAAAAATTATGAATTTCCTTTACGGGCTAGAACGTGCCAAAAACCAAAAAAAGGAAATACTCTTTGTTTTGTTGAAGTATTGAAAACAATAGTTGATAAGATATGTGCAGGAAACTTTTATGGCTTTTTATAGGAAAATACTAGTGCAAAAGAGAAATAATGTCTACAATTGTGTTGCCATATACAAGATCGCATCACATTATCATTGGTATTTGAACTTGACTTATACATAATGCCTTCTCAATTAAATGGATATTGCTAAACCGTGTACGCTTATTTTTAAAATCAGAGAGTGCAAGGAATTCTGGAATCAATGTTATGCGATGTTGGGACAACATTGAGTATAACATTGAAACAAGAGAACCTGCGTGAAAACTGAACTTTAATTGCTTAATTTGAGTGTTGCTTAAAGTTTTAGCGTTGCCATGGTAGACATTGGTACTAATTAGAGAATACAATTTTCTCTCACACCTTTTGTTTTAAAACTTTGAAATAACGTCTCTGTATTGAAGGGCTCTTTTTCCAAAAAACGTAATAAATCTTATCGTAACATAATTAATCAAGTATCTGTTAATAACTCATATACTTCTTGTCTGAGTGATTTTTCCGCATCAGCGGTGCATTCATTTTCTTTTGTCGCATTTGCGGAGCATTCTTCTTTTGGTCGCAATAGTGAAGCAAATACTATGTCACTTATTCGACAGTTGATTTGACAAAGTCCTTACTTCAATTGGTTTCATTACACATCACATAGTTATCTCATGCAAGGTGATGTTTGTTATTATGTAAAAGTTGCACTTTTTATTTTGAATATTATATATTTATTTCTCATTTAAATATATTTTGAACAACTTAAATTCATGTTATTAATTTTATTTTCTTTTCATTTTGTCTGCAAAGTTTTAGACTTCTTTTATACGTAAAGTCAACAGTTTTCAAATTTCTTTTGATAGTTTGATTACATAAAAGTATGACTTTGTAGATTAATTTGCAAGGATTATACATCTCTTGATTGGTCGAACACCAAAACTAGAATTTCCTTCCGTACTGAAATTAGATCAGCGATAGAACCATTGCTTCCTCCACCATAAAACAATGTCAAACCAGTGTTGGCATTGTGCATGCAGAAGTCAAAACATTCCTCAGCAGTTTGCGCACCTGAAGTTAGATGCTCAAACATATGTGGGTGGAGCTCACCACCAGGGGCAAACCAACATTGCGTTTCATCATCATACAACTCAGCCATTTCTTTTCCTTGTTTATTTGCTGCTTCTAGAACACTCTCAGTGTTATTATATTCGTGAGTGAAGGAGTTTCCCTGAAATTGAGGTTATTATAATTGTAAGCATGAACGCCACTAATTTGATGGCCTATAAACCTATTTTCGATTGTGTTAAGGTTTGGGTTAGGGAAAGAATTAGGTTTTTTTGTCATATAGGAAAGTACGACCGCGGCTTCCGCACCACTAAGTGTGCATAGCTCACTTGATTTATTAAAGACTCTACTTTGTCATTTACAAGAAAAGTAACTTGTCGTTACTTTCATTTTCTATCTTTTCAATGGGGGTTTGCTTCCGGACACGGTATTTTCTTGGTCGTGAAGGATCACAAACACTCAGATTGGTGAATAAAGGAAAGGAAGATAGTTGAAAACATAAAAGCTTGTAGCAGAGAGCGAGATCCAAAAATTAGGAATTTCCTTTACGGGCTATAACGTGCCAAAAACCAAAAAAAGGAAATGCTCTTTGTTTTGTTGAAGTATTGAAAACAATAGTTGATAAGATATGTGCAGGAAACTTTTATGGCTATTTATAGGAAAATACTATTGCAAAAGAGAAATAATGTCTACAATTGTGTTGCCATATGCAAGATCGCATCACATTATCATTGGTATTTGAACTTGACTGATACATAATGCCTTCTCAATTAAATGGATATTGCTAAACCGTGTACGCTTATTTTTAAAATCAGAGAGTCCAAGGAATTCTGGAATCAATGTTATGCGATGTTGAGACAACATTGAGTATAACATTGAAACAAGAGAACCTGCGTGAAAACTGAACTTTAATTGCTTAATTTGAGTGTTGCTTAAAGTTTTAGCGTTGCCATGGTAGACATTGGTACTAATTAGAGAATACAATTTTCTCTCACACCTTTTGTTTTAAAACTATGAAATAACGTCTCTGTATTAAAGGGTTCTTTTTTCAAAAAAGGTAATAAATCTTATCGTAACATAATTAATCAAGTATCTGTTAATAACTCAAATACTTCTTGTCTGAGTGATTTTTCCGCATCAGCGGTGCATTCATTTTCTTTTGTCGCATTTGCGGAGCATTCTTCTTTTGGTCGCAATAGTGAAGGAAATACTACATCACTTATTCGACGGTTGATTTGACAAAGTCGTTAATTCAATTGGTTTCATTACACATCACATAGTTATCTCATGCAAGGTGATATTTATTATTATGTAAAAGTTGCACTTTTAATTTTGAATATTAAAAGTATGACTTTGTAGATTAATTTTCAAGGATTATACATCTCTTGATTGCTCGAACACCAAAACCAGAATTTCCTTTCGTACTGAAATTAGATCAGCGATATAACCATTGCTACCTCCACCATAAAGCAAAGTCAAATCAGTGTTAGCATTGTGCATGTAGAAGTCAAACCATTGCTCAGCAGTTTGCGCACCTGAAGTTAGATGCTCAAACATATGTGTTTGGAGCTCGCCACTAGGGGCAAACCAACATTGCGTTTCAACATCATACAACTCAGCCATTTCTTTTCCTTGTTTATTTGCTGCTTCTAGAACGCTCTCGGTATTATTATATTCGTGAGTGAAGGAGTTTCCTTGAAATTGAGGTTATTATAATTGAAAGCATGAACGCCACTAATATGATGGCCTATAAACCTATTTTCCATTGCGTTGAGGTTTGGGTTAGGGAAAGAATTAGGTTTTTTTGTCATATAGGAAAGTACGACCGCGGCTTCCGCACCACTAAGTGTGCATAGCTCACTTGATTTATTAAAGACTCTACTTTGTCGTTTACAAGAAAAGTAACTTGTCGTTGCTTTCATTTTCTATCTTTTCAATGGGTATTTGCTTCCGGACACGGTATTTTCTTGGTCGTGAAGGATCACAAACACTTAGATTGGTGAATAAAGGAAAGGAAGATAGTTGAAAACATAAAAGCTTGTAGTAGAGAGCGAGATCCAAAAATTATGAATTTCCTTTACGGGCTAGAACGTGCCAAAAACCAAAAAAAGGAAATGCTCTTTGTTTTGTTGAAGTATTGAAAACAATAGTTGATAAGATATGTGCAGGAAACTTTTATGGCTATTTATAGGAAAATACTAGTGCAAAAGAGAAATAATGTCTACAATTGTGTTGCCATATACAAGATCGCATCACATTATCATTGGTATTTGAACTTGACTGATACATAATGCCTTCTCAATTAAATGGATATTGCTAAACCGTGTACGCTTATTTTTAAAATCAGAGAGTGCAAGGAATTCTGAAATCAATGTTATGCGATGTTGGGACAACATTGAGTATAACATTGAAACAAGAGAACCTGCGTGAAAACTGAACTTTAATTGCTTAATTTGAGTGTTGCTTAAATTTTTAGCGTTGCCATGGTAGATATTGGTACTAATTAGAGAACACAATTTTCTCTCACACCTTTTGTTTTAAAACTATGAAATAACGTCTCTGTATTGAAGGGTTCTTTTTCCGAAAAAGGTAATAAATCATATCGTAACATAATTAATCAAGTATCTATTAATAACTCGTATACTTCTTGTATGAGTGATTTTTCCGCATCAGCGGTGCATTCATTTTCTTTTGTCGCATTTGCGGAGCATTTTTCTTTTGGTCGCAATAGTGAAGCAAATACTATGTCACTTATTCGACAGTTGATTTGACAAAGTCCTTACTTCAATTGGATTCATTACACATCACATAGTTATCTCATGCAAGGTGATGTTTGTTATTATGTAAAAGTTGCACTTTTTATGTTGAATATTATATATTTATTCCTCATTTAAATATATTTTTAACAACTTAAATTCATGTTATTAATTTTATTTTCTTTTCATTTTGTCTGCAAAGTTTTAGACTTCTTTTATACGTAAAGTCAACAGTTTTCAAATTTCTTTTGATAGTTTGATTACAGAAAAGTATGACTTTGTAGATTAATTTGCAAGGATTATACATCTCTTGATTGGTCGAACACCAAAACTAGAATTTCCTTCCGTACTGAAATTAGATCAGCGATAGAACCATTGCTACCTCCACCATAAAACAATGTCAAACCAGTGTTAGCTTTGTGCATGCAGAAGTCAAAACATTGCTCAGCAGTTTGCGCACCTGAAGTTAGATGCTCAAACATATGTGGGTGGAGCTCACCACCAGGGGCAAACCAACATTGCGTTTCAACATCATACAACTCAGCCATTTCTTTTCCTTGTTTATTTGCTGCTTCTAGAACGCTCTCGGTATTATTATATTCGTGAATGAAGGAGTTTCCCTGAAATTGAGGTTATTATAATTGTAAGCATGAACGCCACTAATTTGATGGCCTATAAACCTATTTTCGATTGTGTTGAGGTTTGGGTTAGGGAAAGAATTAGGTTTTTTTGTCATATAGGAAAGTACGACCGCGGCTTCCGCACCACTAAGTGTGCATAGCTCACTTGATTTATTAAAGACTCTACTTTGTCATTTACAAGAAAAGTAACTTGTCGTTACTTTCATTTTCTATCTTTTCAATGGGGGTTTGCTTCCGGACACGGTATTTTCTTGGTCGTGAAGGATCACAAACACTCAGATTGGTGAATAAAGGAAAGGAAGATAGTTGAAAACATAAAAGCTTGTAGCAGAGAGCGAGATCCAAAAATTAGGAATTTCCTTTACGGGCTATAACGTGCCAAAAACCAAAAAAAGGAAATGCTCTTTGTTTTGTTGAAGTATTGAAAACAATAGTTGATAAGATATGTGCAGGAAACTTTTATGGCTATTTATAGGAAAATACTATTGCAAAAGAGAAATAATGTCTACAATTGTGTTGCCATATGCAAGATCGCATCACATTATCATTGGTATTTGAACTTGACTGATACATAATGCCTTCTCAATTAAATGGATATTGCTAAACCGTGTACGCTTATTTTTAAAATCAGAGAGTGCAAGGAATTCTGGAATCAATGTTATGCGATGTTGAGACAACATTGAGTATAACATTGAAACAAGAGAACCTGCGTGAAAACTGAACTTTAATTGCTTAATTTGAGTGTTGCTTAAAGTTTTAGCGTTGCCATGGTATACATTGGTACTAATTAGAGAATACAATTTTCTCTCACACGTTTTGTTTTAAAACTATGAAATAACATCTCTGTATTGAAGGGTTCTTTTTCCGAAAAAGATAATAAATCATATCGTAACATAATTAATCAAGTATCTATTAATAACTCATATACTTCTTTTCTGAGTGGTTTTTCTGCATCCGCGGTGCATTCATTTTCTTTTGTCGCATTTGCAGAGCATTTTTCTTTTGGTCGCAATAGTGAAGCAAATACTATGTCACTTATTCGACAGTTGATTTGACAAAGTCCTTACTTCAATTGGTTTCATTACACATCACATAGTTATCTCATGCAAGGTGATGTTTGTTATAATGTAAAAGTTGCACTTTTAATTTTGAATATTATATATTTATGTCTCATTTAAATATATTTTGAACAACTTAAATTCATGTTATTAATTTTATTTTCTTTTCATTTTGTCTGCAAAGTTTTAGACTTCTTTTATAAGTAAAGTCAACAGTTTTCAAATTTCTTTTGATAGTTTGATAACAGAAAAGTATGACTTTGTAGATTAATTTTCAAGGATTATACATCTCTTGATTGGTCGAACACCAAAACCAGAATTTCCTTCCGTACTGAAATTAGATCAGCGATATAACCATTGCTACCTCCACCATAAAGCAAAGTCAAACCAGTGTTAGCATTGTGCATGCAGAAGTCAAAACATTGCTCAGCAGTTTGCGCACCTGAAGTTAGATGCTTAAACATATGTGTTTGGAGCTCGCCACCAGGGGCAAACCAACATTGCGTTTCAACATCATACAACTCAGCCATTTCTTTTCCTTGTTTATTTGCTGCTTCTAGAACGCTCTCGGTATTATTATATTCGTGAGTGAAGGAGTTTCCCTGAAATTGAGGTTAGTATAATTGAAAGCATGAACGCCACTAATATGATGGCCTATAAACCTATTTTCGATTGCGTTGAGGTTTGGGTTAGGGAAAGAATTAGGTTTTTTTGTCATATAGGAAAGTACGACCGCGGCTTCCGCACCACTAAGTGTGCATAGCTCACTTGATTTAATAAAGACTCTACTTTGTCGTTTACAAGAAAAGTAACTTGTCGTTTATTTCATTTTCTATCTTTTCAATGGGTATTTTCTTCCGGACACGGTATTTTCTTGGTCGTGAAGGATCACAAACACTCAGATTGGTGAATAAAGGAAAGGAAGATAGTTGAAAACATAAAAGCTTGTAGTAGAGATCGAGATCCAAAAATTAGGAATTTCCTTTACGGGCTAGAACGTGCCAAAAACCAAAAAAAAACAGAAATACTCTTTGTTTTGTTGAAGTATTGAAAACAATAGTTGATAAGATATGTGCAGAAAACTTTTATGGCTATTTATAGGAAAATACTAGTGCAAAAGAGAAATAATGTCTACAATTGTGTTGCCATATACAAGATCGCATCACATTATCATTGGTATTTGAACTTGACTGATACATAATGCCTTCTCAATTAAATGGATATTGCTAAACCGTGTACGCTTATTTTTAAAATCAGAGAGTGCAAGGAATTCTGGAATCAATGTTATGCGATGTTGGGACAACATTGAGTATAACATTGAAACAAGAGAACCTGCGTGAAAACTGAACTTTAATTGCTTAATTTGAGTGTTGCTTAAATTTTTAGCGTTGCCATGGTAGATATTGGTACTAATTAGAGAACACAATTTTCTCTCACACCTTTTGTTTTAAAACTATGAAATAACGTCTCTGTATTGAAGGGTTCTTTTTCCGAAAAAGGTAATAAATCATATCGTAACATAATTAATCAAGTATCTATTAATAACTCGTATACTTCTTGTATGAGTGATTTTTCCGCATCAGCGGTGCATTCATTTTCTTTTGTCGCATTTGCGGAGCATTTTTCTTTTGGTCGCAATAGTGAAGCAAATACTATGTCACTTATTCGACAGTTGATTTGACAAAGTCCTTACTTCAATTGGATTCATTACACATCACATAGTTATCTCATGCAAGGTGATGTTTGTTATTATGTAAAAGTTGCACTTTTTATGTTGAATATTATATATTTATTCCTCATTTAAATATATTTTTAACAACTTAAATTCATGTTATTAATTTTATTTTCTTTTCATTTTGTCTGCAAAGTTTTAGACTTCTTTTATACGTAAAGTCAACAGTTTTCAAATTTCTTTTGATAGTTTGATTACAGAAAAGTATGACTTTGTAGATTAATTTGCAAGGATTATACATCTCTTGATTGGTCGAACACCAAAACTAGAATTTCCTTCCGTACTGAAATTAGATCAGCGATAGAACCATTGCTACCTCCACCATAAAACAATGTCAAACCAGTGTTAGCTTTGTGCATGCAGAAGTCAAAACATTGCTCAGCAGTTTGCGCACCTGAAGTTAGATGCTCAAACATATGTGGGTGGAGCTCACCACCAGGGGCAAACCAACATTGCGTTTCAACATCATACAACTCAGCCATTTCTTTTCCTTGTTTATTTGCTGCTTCTAGAACGCTCTCGGTATTATTATATTCGTGAATGAAGGAGTTTCCCTGAAATTGAGGTTATTATAATTGTAAGCATGAACGCCACTAATTTGATGGCCTATAAACCTATTTTCGATTGTGTTGAGGTTTGGGTTAGGGAAAGAATTAGGTTTTTTTGTCATATAGGAAAGTACGACCGCGGCTTCCGCACCACTAAGTGTGCATAGCTCACTTGATTTATTAAAGACTCTACTTTGTCATTTACAAGAAAAGTAACTTGTCGTTACTTTCATTTTCTATCTTTTCAATGGGGGTTTGCTTCCGGACACGGTATTTTCTTGGTCGTGAAGGATCACAAACACTCAGATTGGTGAATAAAGGAAAGGAAGATAGTTGAAAACATAAAAGCTTGTAGCAGAGAGCGAGATCCAAAAATTAGGAATTTCCTTTACGGGCTATAACGTGCCAAAAACCAAAAAAAGGAAATGCTCTTTGTTTTGTTGAAGTATTGAAAACAATAGTTGATAAGATATGTGCAGGAAACTTTTATGGCTATTTATAGGAAAATACTATTGCAAAAGAGAAATAATGTCTACAATTGTGTTGCCATATGCAAGATCGCATCACATTATCATTGGTATTTGAACTTGACTGATACATAATGCCTTCTCAATTAAATGGATATTGCTAAACCGTGTACGCTTATTTTTAAAATCAGAGAGTGCAAGGAATTCTGGAATCAATGTTATGCGATGTTGAGACAACATTGAGTATAACATTGAAACAAGAGAACCTGCGTGAAAACTGAACTTTAATTGCTTAATTTGAGTGTTGCTTAAAGTTTTAGCGTTGCCATGGTATACATTGGTACTAATTAGAGAATACAATTTTCTCTCACACGTTTTGTTTTAAAACTATGAAATAACATCTCTGTATTGAAGGGTTCTTTTTCCGAAAAAGATAATAAATCATATCGTAACATAATTAATCAAGTATCTATTAATAACTCATATACTTCTTTTCTGAGTGGTTTTTCTGCATCCGCGGTGCATTCATTTTCTTTTGTCGCATTTGCAGAGCATTTTTCTTTTGGTCGCAATAGTGAAGCAAATACTATGTCACTTATTCGACAGTTGATTTGACAAAGTCCTTACTTCAATTGGTTTCATTACACATCACATAGTTATCTCATGCAAGGTGATGTTTGTTATAATGTAAAAGTTGCACTTTTAATTTTGAATATTATATATTTATGTCTCATTTAAATATATTTTGAACAACTTAAATTCATGTTATTAATTTTATTTTCTTTTCATTTTGTCTGCAAAGTTTTAGACTTCTTTTATAAGTAAAGTCAACAGTTTTCAAATTTCTTTTGATAGTTTGATAACAGAAAAGTATGACTTTGTCGATTAATTTTCAAGGATTATACATCTCTTGATTGGTCGAACACCAAAACCAGAATTTCCTTCCGTACTGAAATTAGATCAGCGATATAACCATTGCTACCTCCACCATAAAGCAAAGTCAAACCAGTGTTAGCATTGTGCATGCAGAAGTCAAAACATTGCTCAGCAGTTTGCGCACCTGAAGTTAGATGCTTAAACATATGTGTTTGGAGCTCGCCACCAGGGGCAAACCAACATTGCGTTTCAACATCATACAACTCAGCCATTTCTTTTCCTTGTTTATTTGCTGCTTCTAGAACGCTCTCGGTATTATTATATTCGTGAGTGAAGGAGTTTCCCTGAAATTGAGGTTATTATAATTGAAAGCATGAACGCCACTAATATGATGGCCTATAAACCTATTTTCGATTGCGTTGAGGTTTGGGTTAGGGAAAGAATTAGGTTTTTTTGTCATATAGGAAAGTACGACCGCGGCTTCCGCACCACTAAGTGTGCATAGCTCACTTGATTTAATAAAGACTCTACTTTGTCGTTTACAAGAAAAGTAACTTGTCGTTTATTTCATTTTCTATCTTTTCAATGGGTATTTTCTTCCGGACACGGTATTTTCTTGGTCGTGAAGGATCACAAACACTCAGATTGGTGAATAAAGGAAAGGAAGATAGTTGAAAACATAAAAGCTTGTAGTAGAGATCGAGATCCAAAAATTAGGAATTTCCTTTACGGGCTAGAACGTGCCAAAAACCAAAAAAAAAAAGAAATACTCTTTGTTTTGTTGAAGTATTGAAAACAATAGTTGATAAGATATGTGCAGAAAACTTTTATGGCTATTTATAGGAAAATACTAGTGCAAAAGAGAAATAATGTCTACAATTGTGTTGCCATATACAAGATCGCATCACATTATCATTGGTATTTGAACTTGACTGATACATAATGCCTTCTCAATTAAATGGATATTGCTAAACCGTGTACGCTTATTTTTAAAATCAGAGAGTGCAAGGAATTCTGGAATCAATGTTATGCGATGTTGGGACAACATTGAGTATAACATTGAAACAAGAGAACCTGCGTGAAAACTGAACTTTAATTGCTTAATTTGACTGTTGCTTAAAGTTTTAGCGTTGCCATGGTAGACATTGGTACTAATTAGAGAATACAATTTTCTCTCACACCTTTTGTTTTAAAACTATGAAATAACGTCTCTGTATTGAAGGGTTCTTTTCCAAAAAAGGTAATAAATCTTATCGTAACATAGTTAATCAAGTATCTGTTAATAACTCATACACTTCTTGTCTGAGTGATTTTTCCGCATCAGCGGTGCATTCATTTTCTTTTGTCGCATTTGCGGAGCATTCTTCTTTTGGTCGCAATAGTGAAGCAAATACTACGTCACTTATTCGACGGTTGATTTGACAAAGTCTTTAATTCAATTGGTTTCATTACACATCACATAGTTATCTCATGCAAGGTGATATTTATTATTATGTAAAAGTTGCACTTTTTATTTTGAATATTATATATTTATTTCTCATTTAAATTTATTTTGAACAACTTAAATTCATGTTATTAATTTTATTTTCTTTTCATTTTGTCTGCAAAGTTTTAGACTTCTTTTATACGTAAAGTCAACAGTTTTCTAATTTCTTTTGATAGTTTGATAACAGAAAAGTATGACTTTGTAGATTAATTTTCAAGGATTATACATCTCTTGATTGGTCGAACACCAAAACCAGAATTTCCTTCCGTACTGAAATTAGATCAGCGATAGAACCATTGCTACCTCCACCATAAAACAAAGTCAAACCAATGTTAGCATTGTGCATGCAGAAGTCAAAACATTGCTCAGCAGTTTGCGCACCTGAAGTTAGATGCTCAAACATATGTGGGTGGAGCTCACCACCAAGGGCAAACCAACATTGCGTTTCATCATCATACAACTCAGCCATTTCTTTTCCTTGTTTATTTGCTGCTTCCAGAACGCTCTCGGTATTATTATATTCGTGAGTGAAGGAGTTTCCCTGAAATTGAGGTTATTATAATTGTAAGCATGAACACCGCTAATTTGATGGCCTATAAACCTATTTTCGATTGTGTTGAGGTTTGGGTTAGGGAAAGAATGAGGTTTTTTTGTCATATAGGAAAGTACGACCGCGGCTTCCGCACCACTAAATGTGCATAGCGCACTTGATTTATTAAAGACTCTACTTTGTCGTTTACAAGAAAAGTAACTTGTCGTTACTTTCATTTTCTATCTTTTCAATGGGTATTTGCTTCCGGACACGGTATTTTCTTGGTCGTGAAGGATCACAAACACTCAGATTGGTGAATAAAGGAAATGAAGATAGTTGAAAACATAAAAGCTTGTAGAAGAGAGCGAGATCCCAAAATTAGGAGTTTCCTTTAGGGGCTCAAACGTGCCAACAACCAAAAAAAGGAAAAGCTCTTTGTTTTGTAGAAGTATTGCAAACAATAGTTGATAAGATATGTGCATGAAACTTTGATGGTTATTTATAGGAAAATACTAGAGCAAAAGAGAAATAATGTCTACAATTGTGTTGGCATATACTAGATCGCATCACATTATCATTGGTATTTGAACTTGACTGATACATAATGCCTTCTCAATTAAATGGATATTGCTAAACCGTGTACGCTTATTTTTAAAATCAGAGAGTGCAAGGAATTCTGGAATCAATGTTATGCGATGTTGGGACAACATTGAGTATAACATTGAAACAAGAGAACCTGCGTGAAAACTGAACTTTAATTGCTTAATTTGAGTGTTGCTTAAAGTTTTAGCGTTGCCATGGTAGACATTGGTACTAATTAGAGAATACAATTTTCTCTCACACCTTTTGTTTTAAAACTATGAAATAACGTCTCTGTATTGAAGGGTTCTTTTTCCAAAAAAGGAAATAAATCTTATCGTAACATAATTAATCAAGTCAAACCAGTGTTAGCACTGTGCATGCAGAAGTCAAAACATTGCTCAGTAGTTTGCGCACCTGAAGTTAGATTCTCAAACATATGTGGGTGGAGCTCACCACCGGGGGCGAACCAACATTGCGTTTCAACATCATACAACTCATCCATTTCTTTTCCTTGTTTTTTGGCTGCTTCTAGAACGCACTTTATATTATTATATTCGTGAGTCAAAGAACTTCCTTGAAATTGGGGTTGTTATAATTGTAAGCATGAAAGCCACTATTTTGATGGCTAATAAACCTATTTCCGATTGTGTTGAGGTTTGGGTTAGGGGTAGAATTAGGTTTTCGTGTCATACAGAAAAGTACCACCGAGGGTTTTGCCCCACTAAGGTTGCATAGCTCACTTGATTTCTTAAAGATTCCACTATGGCGTTTACAAGAAAAGTAACTTTTTGTTACTTTCATTTTCTATCTTTTGTGTGGGTATTTCCTTCCGGACCTGGTATTTTCTTGGTAGTGAAGGATCACAACCACTCAGATTGGTGAACAACGGAAAAGAAGATAGTTGAAATCATAAAAGCTTATGGGGGAAGTATTGCAAACATTAGTTAATGAGATATGGGCATGAAACTTTTATGCCTATTTATAGGAAAATAATATTGCAAAAGAGAAACATTGTCCACAATTTTGTTGGCATATACTAGATCGTATCACATTATCATAGGTATTTAAACTTGACTGATATATTATGCCTTCTCAATTTGATCATTATTGCTAAAGCGTGTACGCTTATTTTTTAAATCGTTACAATCCTATATGTCGGATAGTATTGTTTAATTTTTATTCTCATATTTGTTATACAATGCAAAGTCTTGATGTCGTGATTGTTGCATAGTGGTGGTTTATAAATAAAAGGCATAATTGTCGTCAATTATTAGACCTAATATCAGCGCAAATAATGGTCATCCGATAAGAGACCTTTGAAATCTTCAATTCAGAGTTGATCTTGGAAAGATTCCTAGTTGCACTTGAACTCCAAAACTTTCCTTCTTTGAAACCGTGTTGACTTGACCGATCTCCTCTTCTTGAATTATGGAAACTTCAACTTAGGAAACTTGTAATGCTCTTCCTTATGATTAAGAGATGTTCCTGGACATAAACAAAGACAACTAAAATCGTGGAACTTGATTAATAGGTGAATAAAGGCAAAACTAAAATAAAGCAGTTAAAGACAGATTGACAGAATACTCTCTGGTTTAAATGTTGTCATGATGTTGGCTCAACATCCATCCAACATTTATTCCAGAATATGTTCTCGAATTTTGGAACAATGTTTCCGGTTAAGAATGTTTCTGGTTTCAATGTTCTCTGGATGTTGGCACAACATCCATCCAACATTGATTCCAGAACATCTTACACTTTCAATCTCCCCCTTTTTGCCTTTCTTCACAAAACCAATCAACATGTTCTCATAACAGATAATATGTCCAAATATCAATTAAGCATAATAATCTAAACCTACTAAAACTGCTCCCCCTTAATGCAAACTATCAAGCATTAACTTGGCATAACAAAGATTATTCATTAAAGTCATCACCACAACTCAGCAATTAGTTGTTCAGACTTTAGATCATCAATGTTGTCTCAACATTAAGACCATAATGTACCTGCATATAAGTTTATCAGCAGAAACAGCAGATATAAACTATCTTCATAAGCAAAATCATTAAGGGCAGTTAAAGCTAAGTAGCATTATCATTACCAACCAAAACAAAGATAAAGAACTAGCAGCAAAATAGAAACAGTTCAAAAACATATCAAAACAAAAACATAAAAACCAGAAATCAAAAATTAAAAACTAGATCACTCTCCCTCTTTTTGTGAAGAAAGTTCCTCCATGTTCTTAATCAAGACATCCAGCTCCTGCATTTGTCTTTCCTTGAAAGCAATTCAAAAACTCTGTTTCTTTTAAAGCTGTCCATGTCCATGACCCTCTCTTTGTGAAAATCCCTCCTTCTAAAATCATAGGCCATGTCCTTTATCTCCTTATTAAGATAGTATCTAGACCTAGCTTCCCTACTATGATAGGGTAACACAAGAGTGTCACAGTACTCTTCATCATCGTCATCACCATTAGCTTCAAACTCTTTAGCAGCAGTTTCCTTTTCCTCTTCCTTCTCTTCTTCTTTCTCTTACTCTTCCTCAACGTCAACTACCTCAACTTCCTCATCTACAACTTGTTTCCCTTTCCTCACTCTCTCAGCCTCAGCCTTAGCTTTAGCATCAGCCTTTTTCTTCTCAAGTCTCTCCCTTTGAGCTCTTCTAGCCTCAGCTCTTTGCAAGGCTATTTTACTCATTGGCATAGACCCAATTGGTGTTCTCTTTCTACCAGAACCAGATCCCTCCCCCTCAATCACATCATTAAGAATATTCACTTGGGGTTTAGGGTTAGCCACATTTACCTCAGATTCAGATTCATTGGTTTGAGGAGTATGGGCTTCTGATGTTGCGCCAACATTCGACTCAGATTCCATATTCTTAGCTCGTTTTGACCGTCGTTGATAAGGAATCGTTGGTCGTTTTGCAGCAACTTGAGCAGCAGGCCGTTCTTGATCCTCATGCGCAGCAGCCCTGGTGCGTGTTGTTGTTTGCTCAACATTCAAGGCCATATCTGCAAGAGTGTCTAAAGGAGTCTTGCTCGCCATGTTAGTTTTGAGAATTGAGAGAAAAATATGAGAGATTATAGATAATTATTTGCAGAGAGAAAACAAATTGTCCAAGAAAAAAGAAATTAGGGGAAATTGTTCATTTAAGTCGTGAAGAGTGGAGAGAGAAGGGATGAATGCTGGTGGGATTGTGGAATGTGATCAATTAAATTTACCCACTACTCTATTCCCGCGTTTAAACAACCACTACTTGTCAAATAAGAGCAACAAGTAACCAGAGCAGTTCAAAATAAAACAATAAAAACTCAGTTTTTAAAATTTTAAACAAACTTATAAGTTATTGTTTTCAATGTTGGGCAGACAGTGTGGCAATGTTGGAATAACATTCAGATCAGAGAGTAGAGTAACATTCAAACCAGAAATTTTTAAACCAAAATATTTGAGGTTCTGGGCTTCTTCAAGGCAATTTCATGTGAGAGCGTGAGATATATCCAAACTTATATCTGAAACTTCACCAAAGTAGCAAGTGAGTATCAAAATCATAAGATTTAGATCAAAATCATGAATAAGCAACATATCAAACAAAAAACACACAGAGATAAGCAGTTATGAATTAGAGAATTAATCCACTTCCACAGCATAGAAGGTCACAAATAGTGTGTCACCTGCAGTATGTCACCCAAAGAGTATGCCTCAACACATGAAAGAGACTATATACTCCCCCTAAGCCCAAACCTAGTCAAAAACACTAATCAAAGATGAATAACAATGCAGTTCTAACATGAATGCAACAATGTTATGACAACATTGACAGATGGTATACACAGTGAATCACTTTTCAAACCAGCAACAGTTCACATCACATCAAATCTTCACTATTTTCATTATCTCTTTAGAACAAAAACTGAGGGTTGATTAAAAAAGGATAATGACATTACTGAATGAGGGCAGCACTAGACTCCACACACCCCAGTAACAACATTATCAGCAGCAAGTTAGGCAAGTACAAAGGCCTTGAATACTGGCAACACATTTATCATGCACCCCAATACCCCAATTCCTTATGCATACTTGTTTACCAACCTGCATACAAGAGAGCACTAAGTGATCAATGCTACCAAGTGAAGGCAGTCGAAACCCCAAACACCCTAGTAGAAAGAACCACTCTTATGTACCCCTTGGCCAAAAACAAACAGAGACATGCAAATAAGCACAACTGAATATCATTGAAGCTGTCAACATCATGAACCCCAGCTTCTCCACATGTCATGTAGAACCTTTTCATATGAATAAGACACAACTGAATAGACATCAAAGTAGTGAACTTTGTGCACCCCAGCTTCTTCATATGTTAGGCTAACACAACCTCAGACACACTTTAGAGATTTATACTTTTCAAAACTTAGATGTGAATCTGCAAGCTAGAAAGATTAGTAGAACACAGTGATCAACCACACACTCAAATATGCCAAAACAAAGATCAATGTGACTCAAAAAGACAAGAAAAGAAACAAACAAAAAACAAAAAGTTACATACTACACCACAAACATTAACCAGTGCTAGACAGTGGTGTTATGTCAACACTGGGATCCTAACATTCTCACATATTGCACATGCCGAGAGATTTCCTCAAACTGAAGAATCTCTCACTATCTAAAGGTTTAGTAAACATATCAGCAAGCTGATTATTTATCTCAATATGCTCAATGTTAATCACTTTATCCTCAACCATGTCTCTCAAGTAATGATGCCTTATATCTATATGCTTAGTCCTAGAATGCTGAACAGGATTCCTTGAGATACTAATGGCACTAAGATTGTCACAAAACATGAGGAGAGTATCACTATCTAACCCATAGTCCAGCAACATGTGTTTAAGCCATACTAGTTGGGTAACACAACTGCCAGCAGCTATATATTCAGATTCAGCTGTAGATAATGACACACAATTCTGTTTCATACTATACCATGAAACAAGATTGTTTCCCAAATAGAAACAGCCCCCACTTGTGGATTTTCTGTCATCTACATCACCTGCCCAATCAGAATCACTAAAACCAACAAGATTTGTATTTGTATCAAACGAATACCAAATGCCCAATAATGAAGTTCCAGATATATATCTTAATATTCTCTTCACAGCAATCAAGTGAGATTGCTTTGGATCAGTTTGGTACCTAGCACAAACACAAACAGAAAACATAATATCTGGTCTAGAGGCAGAGAGATATAGAAGACTACCAATCATAGATCTGTAGAATGTTGGGTCAACATTGTCTCCAGTGCCATCCTTAGTAATCTTCATAGAAGAAGACATGGGAGTTTTGCAAGGTTTTGACTCATGTAGCTCAAATCTCTTTACCAGGTTCCTTGCATACTTCTCCTGGTTTAAGAACATACCATTCTCCAGTTGCTTCACTTGTAATCCCAGAAAGTAGTTCAGCTCTCCAATCATGCTCATCTCACATGTCCCTGTCATTGACTCAACAAACTTGTCTAGAGTAGACTTGTTAGTAGAACCAAATACAATATCATCCACATAGATCTGAGCAATACAAACATCAGAACTCTTTCTTAGAATAAACAAGGTTCTGTCTCCATCTCCTCTATTGAACCCAAGACTTAACAAAAATTGAGTTAGTCTTTCATACCAAGCTCTAGGTGCCTGTTTTAAACCATACAAAGCTTTCTCAAGTTTATACACATAATTAGGATGTTTAGGATCAGCAAAACCTTTAGGTTGTTCAACATATACTTCTTTGTCTATCAAACCATTAAGGAAAGCACCTTTTACATCCATCTGGTAGAGCTTAATCTTAAGACAACATGCAATAGCAAGAAGTAATCTAATAGATTCTATCCTAGCTATTTGAGCAAATGTCTCATCAAAGTCAATCCCTTCTACCTGAGTATAACCTTGTGCAACAAGCCTAGCTTTGTTTCTTACAATTACACCATCTTCATTAGTTTTGTTCTTGAAAATCCACTTAGTTCCTATAACATTCACATTAGAAGGTCTAGGCACTAGATTCCAAACATGATTTTTGGTGAATTGCAACAGTTCATCTTGCATAGCATTTATCCATTTACTATCCTTAAGAGCTTCAGTCACATTCTTAGGTTCAATATTAGAGACAAAACAGGAAGCATTACTTACAGTGCAAGTGGAAGCCATGCAGACACACAACCTTACCATATTTTTATAGTTTACCATGTCTTTGTTGCGAGTCTTAATGCTTCCAGTGATTTCACCTATCACTTGTGAAGGTGGATGATCCTTTTGAATCCTAGTAGCGGGATCTCTCCTAGGTTCATCAACAATGTCATCCTCTGAATTGGACTGTGGGGATGTTAGCCTAACAGCAGCAGGTGTCATCTCAACATTAGAACCAGTCCCAATTTCAGTGTCTCCAGCTTCTGCTCCTGATGTTGGGACAGTCTCTGTTTCCAATGTTGGGACAACATCAGAGACAGTAACTTCATCAGTACCTGTATCAAAGGTGGAATCATCAAACACTATATTTACTGATTCTTGAATAGTCTTCAATCTTGGATTATAAATCCTGAAAGCATAACTATTCACAGAATAACCAACAAATATGCACTTTTCACTTTTTGGATCAAACTTACTGAGATAGTCTCTATCATTCAACAAGTAACAATCACATCCAAATTCATGAAAATGAGCAATATTTGGTTTCAAACCCTTCAAGATTTCATATGGTGTCATATTTGTACCAGGTCTAAGATAAGCCCTATTACTTATATGACATGCAGTATTTAAAGCTTCAGCCCAAAGTCTTTTAGATAGGTTTCTAGCATTAAGCATAACTCTGGCCATCTCTTGAAGTGTCCTATTTTTCCTCTCAGCTATCCCATTTTGCTGAGGTGTCTTAGGTGCTGAAAACTCATGGAAAATTCCATTCTTATCACAGAAATCACTGAAACTAGCATTTTCAAATTCTTTCCCATGATCAGACATAATTTTACAAACAGAGGAACCATACAGATTTTTGATGCTAGCATGTAAGATCCTTAATGTGTTGAATGCATCAGATTTTTCTTTAAGAAACTTAACCCATGTATATCTAGAGAAATCATCTATAATAACAAAGGCATGTCTTTTATCACTTAGGCTGCTCACCTCAATAGGACCCATGAGATCCATGTGTAATAATTCAAAACACTTACCAGTCCTGGGAATTGTACTCTGTACCTGGAGGGGTGTATGAATAGCTTTGGTTTGATTACCCTTCAGGCAGTCCCCACATACAACCTTACATGGGCTGGATATCTTTGGTAAGCCTCTTACAGCATCAACTTTCTGTAATTTTTCAAGGTTCCTATAGTGAACATGTCCTAGCTTCCTATGCCACAGAACAGCATCATCAACTTCAGCATGAAAGCAATCAGCTTCTTCCAAGGTAGCAATTATCTTTAGATCTGGTACCTGTCATAACAAGGGCATTATCACTATTAAATACATCACAAGAACTTTTATCAAATGTAACAAGCAAGTCATCATCACAAAGTTGACTAATGCTTATTAGATTTGCTTTCAATCCTTCAACTAGCAGAACATCTTTGAGAGGTGGAAATCCTTCAACATCTAGTACTCCCTTTCCAATGATTCTTCCCTTGGTGCCTCCTCCATAGGTGACAGTTCCAACATTGAGAGGAATCAGTTGTTTAAGATTTTCCTTGTCTCATGTCATGTGTCTTGAACATCCACTGTCAAAGTACCACTTACCTGCAAGGTTAGAGTACACAGCAGAAAAGACAACATTGCATACAAGTTTTATCTTAGGAGTCTTTAACTTTTCAACCCAAGTTCTACTTTTCTGTCATGTTCCTAATGTTGGGATAACATTTGTACCACTGACCAACTCAACATTAGAGACAGTTTCTGTTTTCTTCACATTCTCTTTCAAATATTTCTTGCAATAAGGTTTTATGTGACCTGGTTGAAAACAAAATTGATAGATATAAGTAGGTTTACTTTTGTTGGGATTAGCACAGCTCAAGTCTTTTGATTTCTTAACAAGACCTTTTTTAATGAAGACAGGGTTTGCAACTTTAGAGGTAGGTTTCTCAATATATCCAAGACCATTTGTTCCTTGATTACCCATACTCAATACTTCATCAAGTTTAGATGTACCTGAGTTCCATTTAGCAATGATCTCACTATCTGTTTCAAGCTTTCCTTTTACCTCTTTAAGTTCAGCTTCTGTCTTGTCAAGGTCTCTTTCATACATCCTCATCAATTTCTTCAGTCCATCAATCTCCAGTCTCTGAGCTTCATTTTTCTTGGTGAGTTTCTGATTTTCTTTCAGAAGATTATGAAAAGTAGACTTCAAGTCTTCAATGATTTCCTCCTGGGACATCTCACCTTCAAAGTAATACTCTTCATCTAGATCAACTGAGCCATGAAAACATTCAAAGTTAGATTCATCATTATCAGACAAAGAATTGAAATCAATATGGGTATCATATTCAGTCCAATTCCCAAAGAAGGTCTCATGTTCTGATGTTGAGTCCTGGATGTTGGAGCAACATTGGGACCCGAGGCAGTTATGGAGATCTTCTTATGTCCAGTTGACATGAGTAAATAGCGCAGCAGTATGAATCTCTTCAAGGTTTTCTTCAGTATCAGCACTTGATCCAGAGTTATAATCCTCTTCATTGAAATCACCTACACAAACCCAATGAGACTTTCCCTTCTTGCGGAGGGTGTTAGCACATTCAACAGCTATATGACCATAACCTTTACATTCATAACATTGAGTTGTTTTCAACTTTTTAATTTCTTCAGGACTAGATTTTGTTGCCATATATTTAACAAATTTGGGAGGCAATTTTCTATAACCAGTGGAAGTATTGCTAGGTTGTTTCTCTTTAGATTTATTTTTAAAGTTCAACCTACTGAGTTTCTTGCTAATATTTCCATAGTTAGAAGAAATAATTTCATCCTCATCTTCACTCTCATGATAATTTGTTCCTAACAAAGCAATAGCTTGTTGTTTGGTAGTCCTAGCAGGAAACTCTAGCTCAAATTCTCTAAGAGTGTTTAGCAAGGATTGAAATTCCATGTTGGCAATATCTCTTGTCTCTCCCATGGCAATTCTCTTGAGAGCAAATCTAGGTGACAAAGATCTAAAAGCTTTATAGACCATAGTTTGATTTGAAACAGGAAATCCTAGATTTTCACATTGATTTGTAATGTCAAGGATTTTCTCAAAATAACTATCTATACTCTCTTCATCACCCATCTCAAGTTTTTCAAAATCTTTAAGCATTTGTCTATGTTTAGAGTTCCTAACTGCTATATCTCCTTCACAATGAAGTTCAAGGATATCCCAAGCTGATTTAGCTGTAGTGCAGTTCTGAATTAACTTAAACATCTGATTGGTAACATAACTAAAAATAGCATTAAGAGCTTTCTCATTGTAGTTATACAGTGTTACCTCGTTTGCTGTCCATTGTGACTTCGGTTTTGGTACAATATCTGCATCTCGGTCGTTCTCAATCTTTGGGATAGAATATCCATCAAGAACGGCATCCCATGCTTTCATGTCAATGGATTTGATGTGAACTCTGAGCCTGGTCTTCCAGTAAGCATAATTAATGGATCCTTCCAAGACTAGGAGTCTGCCAGAATTAGGATTGATGTTGTCCATCGCGTTGTATCACCTCCAAACACCAGTGAAATCAGTGCTTGGCTCTGACGCCAATTGAAATTGTTGGATCGGGATTGATACAACTTTTCCAAAGTTTCAGAGCTCAAGTTAAGCTGGCGTTGCCTTAACTTAATCTCAAACAATCTTCTTGATAGAGTATAATGTGCAGCGGAATTAAAGAACACAAGAAGATAAATTTTCAATGGTTTATTATAAATAATCAACCATCTAGCCTTACGGCAAAATAACCACGCAGGTTTTACCAAAGACGTTCCTCACCACAAAATCACTCTCGCTCTTTTGTAGATTGGACTCAGCAAAGCAGACAAGAATTTTCTCCTTAAATCTAATCCTAGACTTAACTCGAAAACTCACAAACTTTGCAAAACAAGAAACACAGCAACAATGCTTAAGATATAATCTCTATGGATTTATAAGCTCTATTGTTTCTCTATGTATCTTGATGTACTTCACACCTATATATAGGTTTCTTCAAACTTGATCTCCAAGGTGTGTTGTACACAGTTTTGGTAACTTATGTTGTTTCCTTGTTGAACTCTACTTTCCTTCTTGAACTCGATCTCCTTCTTGAATAATAGTTCCCTTTATTAGATTGAGTTCTAATAAGGAAATACTCCTTCTTCAATTCAGAGTTGATCTTGGAAAGATTTCTAGTTGCACTTGAACTCCAAAACTTTCCTTCTTTGAAACCGTGTTGACTTGACCGATCTCCTCCTCTTGAATTATGGAAACTTCAACTTAGGAAACTTGTAATGTTCTTCCTTATGATTAAGAGATATTCCTGGACATAAACAAAGACAACTAAAATCGTGGAACTTGATTAATAGGTGAATAAAGGCAAAACTAAAATAAAGCAGTTAAAGACAGATTGACAGAATACTCTCTTGTTTAAATGTTGTCCTGATGTTGGCTCAACATCCATCCAACATTTATTCCAGAATATGTTCTCGAATTTTGGAACAATGTTTCCGGTTAAGAATGTTTCGGGTTTCAATGTTCTCTGGATGTTGGCACAACATCCATCCAACATTGATTCCAGAACATCTTACACTTTCAAATATTAAAAGCAATGTCATTTTGTTGTAAAACTTGAAAACATTATCTATTTATAAAAGTCAGTTTTCACATAACAGTCTTTTTTGTTAAGCTATGAGTCAAAGTATCCCAATGATAAGCTCATTGGCAAGCCACAGCAAAAGAAATCTCAAAATAGAAAAATGAGGACAATTAAAATTATAAACAACAATTTCTTCGAAATGTTCAAAAATTTAAGTAGCTTGTCGACATGACCGAGTTCCCAAAAAGAAAAAGAACCCCCTGAACAATGCACGTTTTTGCGAAAGCGTCCTTAAACAAAATAAATAAGCGGTTTGCCCCTTAAACTATACCATTATGTTCGATTTCGTCCCTGGTCGGGTTTTCGGCTATTTTTGGCCATTCTTGGCCAGAATTTTTCCCCTTACCCGACACATATGTGTTGTACTAGATGTATTTTAGTAGTTGATGACAAAAAGTAGGTGAAAAAACACCTCAAACGGGACAAATTTCGGCTAAAATGTGATTTCCTCTTCAGTGTATTTTAGCCGAAATTTGTCCCGTTCGAGGTGTTTTTTCGCCTACTTTTTATCATCAACTACTAAAATATATCTAGTACAACACATATGTGTCAGGTAAGGGGAAAAATTCCGACCAAGAATGCCAAAAATAGCCGAAAACCCGGCCAGAGACCAGATCGAACAGAATTGTATAGTTTAAGGGGCAAACCGCTTAATTTTTTTATTTAAGGACGATTTCGCAAAAATGTGCATAGTTCAGGGGGTTTGATGTATTTATCCCATCTATTTATTACTCAACTATATACAAACAGGTTAAGATTATCATTTTTTGTGATTTTCGAACTTTTATCATATCCTTTTCTCCATATATTTGTCAATAATATTAACATTTTGCCACCAATCTATACCTAGTCTTATATTTGGTAGAAACAAAAATATATTTTTCAAAATTCAAGTGGAGATTTAAATGTTCACACATGACTTATCATGTTACTATAGTAAAAACTCTAGCAAAAAGATTGGTTGTTTCTTGAAATCTGAATATTGCCATGATAAACGTCGTTCCTAGCTAGTTAGAGGACACAATTTTATCTCATACATTTTGTTTTAATACAACTGAAATAACGTCTATGTATTGACATGTTCCTTTTGCATTTAGGTAATAAATCATGTTTTTTGTTAGGATTGTGGAACTTACACTATAAAGACAATGTACCGATGTTGAAGACCGGGGTTCTAACAGAAGAATAGAACGTGGAAACGGAAGAGAAGACAAAGGGCAAGCACAAGACGGCGCGGTCCCAGGCAGGGAGCCACTCGATTTATGCAAGTTCTTGCATGTCGCGCAAGTCGTCCATAGACCTGCGCGGGCGGCAAATGCGGTGGCAGGTCGCGTAGGATACAACGCGTTGCGAGCAGGGTTCTGCATGACATGTCAAGTCTCACATCTTTTGTTTTGGCCCAGTTTTAGCCTATCTTGATAGTGATGCCCTAGCACCTATATGTATGTTATTTTTGATATGGGTATTTCCCGTACTGGGCTGGCCCATGGGCCTGGCCCATATTTCACCTATGTCGGGGTCATCCCCGACATGTATATCGTATATTACCTTCGATATGGTACGGCCACGTGTGTAGCACGTGTACGGTCCCCGCTTCCCGAGGCCTATAAATACCTCCATCTCGGTAATCAAGGTACGCTTTAATTATCTGCGATTAATGTACACCTATATCGAGTATACCCGATATAGCACCCGATACATATATATCACCAACTCACTATTTGATATCATATCCGTTGTGACCCCCGTCGTCAGCCAGGAAATCATCCTTAACGTAGAAGGTCTCCGATGTCATTCTTGATATCACCTCCGACGTCACTTCTGATATACCTTTGACATCCAGCAAAACATCCAGCATCAGTTCGAGATATTTCGGACCAAGCCTACTCAGCACTAGCATTAGTCTAAGTAGGTCTAGTTTGTAATAGAATCGTTGTACCACACATGTAATCCACCTCATTATATATACGATCTATTGTTAAACTAGTGGGGTCGTCTGTGGGAACACCAAGTTCCCGGACGAAGACGTTAAGATGCACGCAGGATGACACGCTCGTAGTATACTAGGCAAGTGGTTGACAATTCAGCAGCAGAAATTGTGCCCCCGCCGCCTGTTTCGGCTCCAGAACCAATAGTGGACCAGAATGAACCCGTGCATCCCCTACCCCCAGGAGTGCATGTCCCTGAACCTGTGGTGCAGATCAATGCTACTATATAAGTGACGTTGAACGTCGCCTCCGCCTTGGAGACCTTATTACCGCGCCTAGCCCACCAATGAGCAGGCAACGTGCGACCGCAATTGCAACCATAGCAATCTGAGAAACAGGAACTCTGGGGTCGGGCTTAGAGCGAATGAACGTGAAGATGTAGAAGAATCTAGGAGGGACCACCCTCGGTCAAGAGTTCCCGGGGATAAGGATCTTGACCCGGCGACGGGTGGAAGGTACATGGCAAGAAGGATGGAGCAATCGGACGGCGAGAGAGTAGAGGTCGGTCAAAAATTGGCGTTAGGAGAGAGCCACAAGAGCTCGACCCCTTTCTGCATGGAGATCAGCTCATAAGTACTAGAAAAATGAGAGAAAATTCTGGTTATCAAGGCATTTAATGGAAAAAGCGAACCAAGTGAGCATCTCTATTGTGTAAATAGTGTCATGAACCTACACAGGTTCTCGCGCAACATTAAGGCAAATATCCTAGCCACTACCTTGACTATGGCAGCTTTGGATTGGTTTGTAATGATGGAAGTTGGATCTATAACAAGCTATGAGCAGATGGGGCAGAAGTTGGAGGTCTAATTCTCGAGTCAGAAGAGAATGTAGACGAGCATGCACCCTTTGAATGCGATGGTTCAGAAGGAGAAAGAGAGCTTGGATGATTTTATAAAGAGGTTTAATGATGAGTTGATGAAGATGGATGAACCGAAGGGAGACCAAGTGGTGCTCATCTTGTTCAATGCAACAACGCACAAGAGGTTTGCTAGGGAATTGATCAAGATCAAGTCACCTACAATCAACCAGATTAATGCTTTGGCCTAAGATACAGTTTATCAGGAGAACATGATGGCAATGAAGCAGACTCCCCACCAGACCAACAATCGCCCCAAAGGCAAGGAAGGTTGGAACAGAGACAAAAACTGAAGGGACATGTCACCAAGGAGGTACACTCCGCTAAACCGGGATATCTTAATCGTATTCGGGGTAGCTCAGAGGAAAAAGTGGTTAAACCAACCAAGGAAATTGAGAGAGACTCAAGGAACCAAGCGTTCAAAGAAATATTGTTAGTGCCATCGTCAGAAGGGACATGAGACAGAGGAATGTATAGATCTGAAGGACGAAATCGAACAACTCATACACGAGGGGAGACTTGTTGAGTACTTGCAGAATTCTAGAGACTCTAAAGATCAAGCGGATAGGTCCCATTCCCCTATGAGGGACAAGATGAAAGCCATTGAAGGCTCAGGAGGACATGGAAATGCGATTGTCAATGCACCTTCTAGAGGAGTGATCAACATGATTAGTGGGGGACCAACAAGGGTAGACTTCACTAACGGGAGGAAAAGGATTACTAGAAGAATCCAAGAGGACTGCTATATTGGATTCACGTCACTGCTTAACGAGCTACAGGAGGAGAACATCACTTTTTTGAATAGGGACTTGGCAGATCTATCCCCCGAGGCCATACAGGCAGGTAAACTTGATTTCCCCCTAGTCGTTAAACTTGATGTTGCCAATTATGGTGTTCGCAAGGTGTTGATAGACAACAAGAGTTCCACAAATGTCATGGCACTGGGCCATCACATAGTGGAGCATATTCGCACCCATTTGACCGGCTTCGGGGGAGCAAAGGTGATACCATTGGGACAGGTGAACCTGCCAACATCATTTGGGGAGGAACCATATAGGAGGAACATCAACATTCAATACACAATAGTGGATCATCCTTTCGCCTACAACATCATAATAGGAAGGCCTGCCCTTAATGCCATCCATGCAGTGGTATCCACATACCACCAGAAAATGAAATTCCCGGCAGTAGGAGGTGTCGGGGAGGTCATCGCCAACCATGCCAAGGGATGGCTTTGCTACATAACTTCCCTCACACTCCCAAGAATCAGAGAAGCTGCATGGGGCGAATCCAGATGGCAACCATCATATGGCGGAATGACCGATGTCATGAGGATCACTTGAACTTTTTTCATTTTCAGTAATGTTGAACAATTTATGCTTTCCCTAAATTGCCCCATCGTCGGGTTGGACTGTAACTAAAACAAGGAGAACTACGCCAGTCTGATTACCATAACACAGGATACGTAGGCGGGTTGGGACTTACCTAGCCCTCGACCGTTATTCATCGTTAACTCTTATCGTTTAAACCGATACATTTGACTGCATTACGGTATTCATAACTCACTGCAGGTACATATCCTAGGGATATAACGATAACGTACCTCAATATGGGGTCCGGACGAAATGTGCTCAAGAGGCACACACTCATTTCGAGATATTTATCATTGAATATCCTATTTGTCACAATGTGATATTACAACGTCTTTTTTTGAAAATATGCTTGCTTCACCTATCTAGGGCAGGTACAAAGGCATTCTCTGCTAATAGGCAAGGAAGAATATGTTTCCCACCTATCAGAATGAAACTGAGAAGATTGGAATTCACCTTCCAATCATATTTTGTATTCAACAATACATATTGTGTTACCTTGTTTAAATAACAGGAAATGGAGATCGACAAATCCTAAGGGATATCGACTACCAGAAACATTTGAAGACCTACAAAATTCCCACCGAATAACTCATTTATCCACCGTGATAGGGAGGAGAGAACCCGACAGGAATGTCTGCTTACAAAATTCCCACAGGATAACACCCCTATCTACCGTGATAGGGATGAGAGAACCCGACAGGAATGTCTACCTATAAAACTCCCATGGGATAACTCCTCTATCCACCATGATAGGGAGGAGAGAACCCGGCAGGAATGTCTACCTACAAAATTCTCACAGGATAACTCCCCTATCTACCGCGATATGGAGGAGAGAACCCGGCAAAAATGTCTACCTACAAAATTCCTATGGGATAACTTCCCTATCCACCGCGATAGGGAGAAGAGAACCCGACAGGAATGTCTACCTAGAAAAATTCCCACGAGATAACTCCCCTATCCACCGCGATAGGGAGGAGAGTCATAACTCCCATGTTCACCATGATAAGAAGGCAACAAATCCGAATAATGCTGTAATCATCAATAAAAGAAGGGCACAAGTCAACGATATGCACAAATAAAGTGCCACTCCCTCAGAATAGAAGGAGCAGACTACTATTTTATTCAAAATGTTCGAAAATATAAAGAGCATAAAATAACAACATATACAATCCCTAAAGAAATATTACAGACACAGCCTCCGTTCGGGGTACTTAGGAGCACCCTTAGTATTGATCAGCACAAGGCTCTTCTGCTGCAAGATTTTCGTATAGACATCTGACACCGGGTCTTCACCGTCCTCGACGTCCGAGTCCTTAGGATATTTCCCATCGGGACCAAGCAATGGGTTAAGTGGACTAGGGTCAAACTCGTTTTTGAATTCATCAAGCAACTGAACTTGACCGATGATAGGGACCTTTGTCTCTTCCCTTTCTTGCACCCCCACGTTCAGCACAGATCTCCTTGAATGTTTCGCTCAGCAGAAAACCCTTGGCAATGCTCACCTTCTGCTCTCGGGTGGGCTCTTGGCAACGGATGGTTCTCTCAGCAATGGGTCGGTTTTTCCCGTACCTATTGGAGCTCTAACGCGACGCCCACACGTTTTTCCTTCTCTACTACAAGAGAGAGGTTGGCCTCGTCAAATGATGTACCCAACTCTTGGTTCTGCCTCAATAGGAGACGCACATTAGCCTCGCTAGAGCCGAGTATACTCAACGCCTCATTGCGCTGGGCTGCTAGTTTGGCAATTCCCGCAGGGTCATAATTTGCTAGATGCTCAAGTTCAGCAATAGTCCGTGAGATGGACTCGACCTTATCAACGTTATTATCACTTAACACCTTCAGAAAACTGGCAAGGAACTTCCCAACCTGGGACATACAGATCATTAATTAATAATTGTTAACAGGTTTGGAATTACGACCTAATTAACTGAATTATTTATTCGGGTTGGAACGCATTTGCCCGTGGTTCGAAAACTAAGCGCTATTTAAAAAGAGAGAAAAAATGACAAGAACATTCCTTTCTTTTATTCACTATGATTCACTCTTTTTCCGAGTCGATATGCGTATTTTCGAGTCTATACGTGTGTTTTCCACATTGTCCGGCCTCTCTTTCTTTCCCTTCTTCCTCTGTTTATATAGAGTTTTTAGGGACAGGTGTCGCTATGCATGGTTTTACAGGTGTCGTTATGCATGTGGTGGTGTTTTACACGTGTTACAATGTTTATTTAACCAATAAGATAACGTCTATCTTAAGTGCTGACTGTATCATTTTTTCTTCTTCTGAGGGCTTTGGTCTCCTTTATGACAAGGGGTAGACTGCCTTCTTTGCTTCCGAGGGCTCATTGCTTCTAACGGTGACTCGAGGGCCAAGTTTGGGTGTTCTCTTAGTGACAGTGCTTTTCCGATAGGTGTGTATTCTGGAGTGAGTGGTTCAGGATATTCTCCGAAGGGGTGTCTGTTCATGGATTGATCTCCAAGGGGTTTTTAGCTATCGTGGGTAGGTGTTTTCTTTCTCCGAGTGCCCGGAAAGTGTTGTTCTGTAGTTCTTACGTTATTGTGAAGTTCCGTCCTCTGGGTTGGTCGACTGGGGTAGTGTTCCGAGAGCATTTGTGTTAGAAGTGCATAGCAAGGAAGTGTTTTTGTCAAGGTTCTGGGACTCTGTTGATTTCCGACAGCTCCAGTGGCCTTTGATAGGCTGGTTCTTTTAACTCATCCTTTCTGAGGGTTCATACTTCTCGGAGAAGCAGAATGAGTGGGGCAGAGTGTTTGTCCGATGCTGCGGTAGTTCCAATAGCGGTTAGTATGTGGAATGCTTTCTTCAGATGTGTATTCCGATAGGTATCTACCTTGGTTACGGATTCCGCCTGTTGGGCCATTAGGCACGACTTTGCTCCAGTATTTGATGTTTGGAGATGTGTTTCGAGGGCGCTTGATGTAGCTAGGAGATATTTGAGTGTTGTTCTCGTTTGTCGATCCTCGGGGATCTTCCAAGGGATACTTGGGGTGTGATACCTGTATCGTGAATGCAGGTCGCATAATAATATATCTGGTAATTCCAGTAATTGATTTATTGTCTATTTTAAGCAGGTGAATTTTCATCATGTTAACAATAATCATTACAACCAAAACTAGAAAGGGGCGATGACAAACTTACTGACTGAATTACGGCACTCCTTCACATAGCCGTACCACCACCCTCAGTGCATTTCCTTTTATGTTGGGAAGGATTTACACCCGAAGGCCTCGGAGCCTAGCTCCTACTAGAGCTCGAGCCAATTCCACCCCAAGAGGGCGCACTGTCCCCAGAGACAACACCTTCAGCATGTTCCTCGCCTTGGGATAACCCACCCATCTTCCCCTTGAGTCAGTGCCCCCCACGCCCGCGGGTTTTATGAACAACGGGCAATGACGCGTCGTCACTAGGCTCGGCCTTCGCCGTAGTAGCTCGTTGAGAAATCATATCCAGCCTCCGATACTTTACGAGTTTCGTTGCATACAAACAATAGTACATCATCAAACAGAAGACTACTTGAAAACATCCTATTAAGACAAAGGATAGGACATGCCAAGGTCAAACGAGCCTACGTAAGGCATCGGTGAAAGACCATCCGTGCGGAGCATATCTTTGTCCGCGAGTATAGTGAGACCGTACCGATGGGCCAACAAACCGTCCAGAAACCCAGCAGCCCATTGGGACGCGCCAACATTGTCACTCCTTTCATACTTCCTCAACGTCGACCACTGTTGAGGGAGATCATTGAACTCCCTAATAGCTTTCTCCTCGACATAGAAGTATTCATGCCAAAACCGTAACTGGTCTGGCTATCGTATAAGAATTTTCGTTCAGAATGAGCTCTGATGAAGAAGAAGTCCATATGCCCACCCTTTTTGTTGGTGATGACGAAGAAGAGGTTCCAGAATTGATTAACCCTGTGGGGAGCACCAAGGGCCTTCATGACCAAAATGAAGGACACTATGACTCCAAGCGAGTTGGGATAAAGTTGTCCCGGCAGACCCAATACTCTTTAGAATAGCAACAATGGCCGGGTCGATGGGAAAGCGCAACCCATTGGCGAAATGCTTTGCATGCACAGTGACGGAGCCCCGAGAGGGCTTGTGCATTCTCTCCTCTTGTCCAGGAAACTTAATTTTATACCCAACATCCACATGACATGTCGTGGCATAATGACCAGGATGATGGGGCACGTGGGACACCATGTCCTCATAGCTAACAGTCGTCTTGTATTTCTTCACTTTAGGAGACACACGGAGACCCCATTCATTGTACTTCACATCCTCATGTAACTCATCACCCTCCTCCTCTAATCCATCCCCTACGTCATCACCGACCAAATCCGTTGTCCCAAAATATTCAAAATCGTCAAAAGCAAATTCAGACGCCGCGAATCCCGCATTTTCATGTTCCAAATCGGTCATGTCAACTCTCCTCATGCCAAGCATGGTGACTAAGAATAAGAGGCACAGATACAGAGCGCAAACAACTATTTGGGAGGCTATAACTAGCACAGACGCAACCTGAAAATCAGAAAGTTTGAAAAGGGGTTAACTCTAAAACCCATATCGAAAATCAAATCGAATAACATATCGAATTTATATATCGAATATCATGTTGAAAACCGACATCAAAAACGGATATCGAATATGTAAATCCTAAGTAGATCACAAGAACACATATGGAAAATACATATCAAAATGAATGTCGAATCTCCGTGACATAACTCTATAGAAAGAAGACAAATTTTACTACAAGACAAATGTTCCTCATCTCTCCAGCAGACCGATATTTATAGACAGCGGGTCCTTCGATGAGCACTTATGGGGATCCATATCGATGGACAAATTCGATATCCATATCGAAAATATTTCGATATCATTTCTACAAAACTCTACTAACCCTTAGAAATTCACATGATATGTTTATGCACAGTAATTTAAACGAGGACCTCTCGGCTACGCCAATTATGGGTGTACATATAACTGCGACCCGCCCGCCACCCGACCCGTCAAACCTGCAAACTCGCAGTTTACTAATTTATAACAAGTGGGGCAGTTCAAATTAGTGGTAACCCGCCTCTGGGCGGGCGGGTCGCGGGTTACCCAGCTCACCCGCCCGCCCGCCTGCCCGCTCCATAAATATATAAGGTAAAAAAAAAAAACAAATCCCTCATTTTTAGGCTTTCTTTTCAGCAGCCACCCCACCCCAACCCTCCAGATCTCACCTCTCTCACGGCACCTATCCACCAAGCTCAACCGCCGCCTAACCACCGTCAACACTGCACCACGCTCTTCTAACCACCACCAAGCCTCCACCAAGCTCAGGAGCTTGCGTAATCACCACCAACCCTCCATTATACCGCTCACTGCACAACGCCACCTCACGCTCACCACCGCGCACGCAGCTCACCTCCGTCGTCCACCACCTAACGTTGTAGGTAATTCCTCCGAATTTGACCTCTCTCTTTTTTGATTTAGCTTTAACAGTGTGTTTGATGCAATGATTTGATTTGTGGCTTGATTTTAAAGTGTTGTTGACTTGATATGTATATGTGCATGTACTGATTTTGGGAATTGCTATTCATTTATATGTTAATTAATGAACCAACACTCAACATAATTGTATGGATTTCATTTCCCTTTCCATCAATTTACTTTGGAACAAATTTTTGCAGGGATTTTTTCGATAGTGCACTCCTATGATTAAAAAGTTAATATGAGAGCTCATTCAAGCTGAATCTGAGAATGAGTCAAAATTGAGGAACATTTTGCAGAGATTAGTTTGACAATTTTGTGAGAATCATACTAAATGGAGTCAGATTGTCTCTGTGATTGCAGGTATGATTGCCATTTTGATGTAAACTGTTGGTTTACTAATCTTTTGTGTGAATTTTCCCATACTTCATTTGGATCTTTAATCCATTTTATGAGACGAGAAAACTATTTGTCTTGCGACTAGTGTTGTGTTGATATCTCGCTATGTTTGTGTTTATTGATCTTTCCTCGGAAGATAAGTAGATAACACCTTTTTACTAGCCAATATTTACTTTAATTGTGCATAATAGTTCCTTTTGCATGGGTGGACATCCATACAGCATACAACTGGATGTAAAAATTGGTAATTTCATGATTTGTCATGTCGTTTGCCCAGTTTCGCGGAACTTCTTATAGTCTCAAAGTTCTACCCAAATATGTGACTTCTTTTTCTTATCATTATCTTTTAATTGTTTTTAATTCTAATAAAGATTTGTCCTAGGATGAGAAGATAGGGATATGATATCATATGGAAACTTAACTGCTACATTCTGCAGAACTGGATGTTTTGATTAGCTTATCAATTACAAGTGAATATTATGAAGGGAGAACGTGTCGTCCAACTTTATCCGCATCAGATCCTAATGAAGACACATGCCTCAATGCTAAAAGTTTAATTAATAACTAGTAATTAAAGATTGTGAAGTACATATTAATATGTATGCTTATTATTCATGTTCTTGTGATATGTTTTAATGCAGAACGAAGTTGAACAAGTGGGATCAAGTATTGTGGCCGAACCGAATGAAACTCAAGCAATACCTCAAGAAAACCCTCAACAAGAACTTGTAGTTGCAGGGTAATGTAGCTGCTTTGGCATTGGAGTACTTTTGTTTGCTTTTGTAATTCTGAAAACAAGATTTGTAATGTTAGTGTTGGATTGTGTTCTTGTTTGTTTTTAAAAAAAAAAACAAATGTTGATGAGCTACTATTAAAAAGTGAGTGTTGAGTGTTGAGTGTTGAGTTTGTTGATGCTGATGAGCAGTAGATGAGCAACTGTTGATGAGTAGTGACATTTTATTTTAAAACAAATGTTTATTATATTCTTCTTCTTCTTTGCTATTTTGTTAATAGCAGGGACATGTTTTTTTAAACAAATATTCCTTATATTCTTCTTCTTTGTTAATAGCAGTGGCATGTATTAGTTTAAAGTTCTATTATTTGTTGCATGATATTTGATTAATGCATGTAAATTAGGTACAATAAAAACTGAATATTTTTTTCGAAATTGTGTTATAACCCGCCACCCGCATAGTTTTAAAATTAAAATAACCCGCACGATTGAAGATTTGGTAACCCGCCATACGTGGGTATGGTGTATTTTTTGTGGTAACCGGCAAATACCCGCTCGCGTACACCCCTAACGCCAATTACATTGGGGGTCCACCAACATTTTATAAAATGAATTTCCGTATCCGAGCTTCGTGATTTGAACTATCGGGACGAGAGGTACTGGTGATTCAAACTCAGAATTAATTTACGAATTATTATTTACAATAATAACTCCCAAATTGGGGGACTATATGATATGGGTATTTTCCGTACTGGGTTGGCCCATGGGCCAAGCCCATATTTCACCTATGTCGAGGGTCATCCCCGACATGTATATCGAATATTACCTTCGATATGGTACGGCTCACGTGTTTATCACGTGTGCGGTCCCCGTTTTCTGAGGCATATAAATACCTACATCCCGGTAATCAAGGTAAGCTTTAATTATCCGCGATTACTGTACACTTATCTCGAGTATACTCGACATAACACCCGATATATATCTTCGATATATATCACCAATACACTATTCGATATCATATCCGACGTCACCCCCGATGTCAGCTAAGACATGATCCTCAACGTAGAAGGTCTCCGATATCATTCCCGATATCACCTTCGATGTCACTTTCGATATACCTTCGACATCCAACAGAGCATCTAGCGCCAGTTCGAGGTGTTTCGGACCAAGCCTAACTCAGCACTAGCATTAGTCTAAGTAGGTCTAGTTTGTAATAGAATCGTTGTACCACACCTGTAATGCACCTCGTTATACATATACGATCAATTGTTAAACTAATTTCATACATTTGTATTATTGCGGCCAGAAAAGAGAGAAAAAAACACTTGTGAGATTGAGAGACATTGTGAGAGATTGTTCTTAATCTGTGAGGCACAATTATATCTTATTTGTAATTGTAAATCGCTCATCATTATCATAGTAGAAATCCAGCCATGGATCACCCTCAGATGTAGTCCTAGACTAACTGGGTTAACAAATTGTGTGTTGTGTGCTTATTGTTATTTTATCTCTTTCAATTATGCGTATTTCTCTGTTCTTGTTGTGGTTTTATATTATCCGATGCACAACAGGTTTTTGCATAATTAATCAAGTATTAGTTGTTAACTCATATACTTCTTGTGTGAGTGATTTTGTCACATTAGTGGTGTATTATTTCTTTTGTCGCAATTGCAGAGCATTGTTTTTTGTCTCATTAGTGAAGCATATACTATTTGATTTAGACGGTTGAATAGGCAAAGTCTTTACCCCAATTGGTTTCACTGAGCCATACATAGTTATCTCATGTAAGATAGATGTTTGTTATTATGTACACGTTGTACTTTTTCTTTGGATATTATATATTTATTTCTCTTATAAAATATGTTGAACAACTTAAATTCATGTTATTGACACGTATACAACCTCAAAGTTCACGATAGGCTAATAAAAGACTTCCCTCATACCTAAATTTAATATCAAACAATAGCTTATACAAGCATTAAGCGCCTACTATTTGTTAAAATAACAGCAACACTTGTCAGTCAGTAATGTGTCATTCACTATGAACAAATAAAAGCTTTGATAAATTATGTGAACCAAATGGTATCTTTTTTTTGCACCTAATACTCCTCAACGGAATGGAGTTGTTGAGAGAAAGAAAGTGACAACAAGACTATAGGTTGAAGCTTTGAACAATGCGTGTCATATCTAATAGAGTTTACCTTAGGCCTAGAACTACAATGACTCTTTATGAGATTCTGAAGAAAAAAAACTTAATTTTGCTCATTTTCATGAATTTTAATGTGTTTGCTATAATCTAAATGATGTTGACAATACACCCAAGCAGTCCAACTCAGACAATGAAGAGGTTCGAGGTCCTGATGTTAGGAGGGATACACCTGCAAGGATTCGAAAGGATCATCCAACATCACAGGTCATTAGTCAGATCACATAAGTCATCAAGACATGCAATAAAGAAAGGGTAAATTACAGAGATATGGTGCGGTTGAGTGTTGTTATGTATGCCATTTGAATAGAACTACAAATCTCTTATTTTGTTATTTCTATCTAACCTAAAAATGTGAATGAAGCCCTAAAGGACACCATTTGGATAAATACTATGCAAGATGAGCTTTTGCAATTCACCAAAAATAATGTTTGAAAATTAGTTCATATCATTCTTATGTAAATGTTATTGAAACTAAATATTTTCAAAAACCAAAGTGATGAAAGTGGTGTGATTGTTCGAAATAAAGCATGTCCAAAGGCTCAAGGCGATACACAGGTGGAATGTATTGATTTCGATGAAGCCTTTGCACATGTGGCAAGAATTGAGTCCATTAGACTTCTTCTTGCTATAATCAGTTTTCTAAAGACAAAATTATTCTGAATGGATGTTAAATGTACTTTTCTGAATGGTTATATAGAGAAATAAGACTACATTGAACAACCAAAAGGTTTTTGTTGATCCTTTCCCCCTAATTATGTATATAAACTGAAAAAAGGCTTTGTATGGATTAAAACAGGCTCCTAGAGCTTGGTATGAAAGGTTAACATAGTTTCTCTGAGTTTTGGTTTCACTAGAGGAGAAGGTGATAGGACTTTGTTTATTCTAAGAAACATTATAGATGTTTGTACTGCTCAACTATGTGTTGATAATATTGTATTTTGGTCTACGAATAGGTCTACTCTAGACAAGTTTGTTGACTCTATGACATATACATTTGAATGACCATGAGCGGTAAGCTGAATTATTTCATTGGCATGTAAGTGAAGCAGAAGTAACATGAAATGTTTAAATAGAACAACAAAAATATGGAAATCATAAACCCTAACTCAAAATTTCAAACATCACCAATGGTTTAATCCAGTATACCAAAACCTTTGGGGAAATTTTATGGTTTGGTCCCATAAGTTGGCTCTAGCTCGATTTTGGTCCCATAAATTGGCAGGCCTTTATTTTCGTCCCATAAATTGGGACATTGACTCGATTTTGGTCCCATGGTCAATCCTCCGCCCAATTCCGCCGGAAAATGCATACGTGGCGTTCGTTGACCGCAACTTTACCTATTTTGACTCATTTTTGAGCCCACATGTACACATGGCATCCATGTGGAAAAAAAATAAAACAAAAAAACAATTAAACCCCACCCCCCTCCCCACCCCCACCCCCACCCCACCCCCCACACCTCCAGCACCCACCACCCCCACCCCACGCACGCACACACCACCCCCCATCACCACCACCCCCACCCACGCACACACCACCCCATCACCACCACTCCCACCCCATCACCACCCCCCACCCACACACACAGTCGAATACCCTCCCTAGTCCCCTGCGCCGCCGCCCCTCAAATGGTGACACAATCGCCGCCCCTCCAAAACTCCAAATCGGAAACACAATCGCCGCCCCTCCAAAACCCCAAAATCGAGCTACCCTCAACAACTTCCCCTCCAAAACCCATGCCGTCGCCGCCCCTCCAAAACCCCAAGTTGAAATCGAGTGTTGGTGGAGGTCGTGTTGATGGTGGAGGTCGTGCAATGATGTTGGAGGTCGAGGTCGTGTGTGGTGGTGCGTGGGGTGGTGGTGGTGCGTGCGCGGGGTGGGGGTGGTGGTGATGGGGTGGGGGTGGTGGTGATGGGGTGGTGTGTGCGTGCGTGGGGTGGGGTGGGGTGGGAGTGGTGGGTGCTGGAGGTGTGTGGGGGGGTGGTGATGGGGTTGTAAAGGTAGGGTGGTGGGGGTTGAAGAAGAATATGCTTTTTTTTAATTAATTATGTGGATGCCACGTAGACTCCAGGTGGAAAAGTGGGCCCAAAATGCAGTCAAAATAGGTCCAGCAGCGGTCAACGAACGCCACGTAAGAATTTCCCGGCGATTTTTGGCGGAGCTATGGTGGTGGGACTAAAATCGCGGAAGAGTGCCAACTTATGGGACGAAAATAAAGGCCTGCCAACTTATGGGACCAAAATCGAGCTAGAGCCAACTTAAGGGACCAAACCATAAAATTTCCCAAACCTTTGAAATAACTATTTTGTATGAAAAGATGAATCAATGGAATACAAAATTCACCTCAAACCTTATACCCAATATGTTTCCCACTCAAATACCACAAATGAACCACAAAACAGCCTGACAATCAGGAATTCGATCGTGGAGGAGAATCGTTGTATAAAAATGAACAGTAGGTGGAGGTGAACGGTATTGTGACCTTTGAAATAAAAGCTTGAGCCATTTTATTTTGGAGGGAGCCGACGCAACCCATTAGTTTTGTTTTATTTTTTTGGGTCACATTGTACATGTCAGCAACATATGTGTTAAAAAAAGTCAAAATTAAGAAACGTGAAGTCAACAACGGTCCACGCGTGTTTTTTGGGCGGCAATTGGGTAGTTCCACCGCGAGGGTACGAATGTGACAAAAAATGCCAACTTACGATACCAAAAAAAAAAAAGATGCCAAAAAAATATCAAGGTGTCAAGTTAGGATACCAAAAATTAATTTTTCTCTCGATACTCGATAGTGTAATATTCTATTTTTACTTTTAATCTTTCTCAATAACACAAATAATTGCTTCACACTTGATGAGTGTATGGTAATGGGATACGAATCACACACACTTTTTTCCCTTTTAACGGTGCGTTGTCCGCGGGCCCCACCCACAAAAAATTCAAATTCAAAACTCGATTCCCATATCCGTAAATAAGAGTTGATCGAAGCCCTATTTCCCAATACCCACAGCCACACCAATAAATAAATAAATCCCCAAACCCCATTTTTCTCATTTCCATCAAAAACCCTGTTTAAACCAAACCAACCCTCCCCCGCCCCCAATTTCAAAAATCCCAAACCTAATCTAATACGATGTCGTTGAGGCCCAACTCTCGCGCTGAGGTCCGCCGCAACAGGTACAAAGTGGCGGTTGACGCCGATGAAGGGCGGCGGAGGAGGGAGGACAACATGGTGGAGATTCGTAAGAACCGCCGCGAGGAGAGCCTGCAGAAGAAGCGCCGCGAGGGCATGCCCAACTTCTCTGTTCCTGTCGAAACCGCCACCGGAACCGATAAAAAGGTTTTTATGATATCATGATGATCTTTTGTTTTTTTTTTGTGTAATCAGTGATTAGATTTGTTGGTTGTGATTGATTTGGGGGGTTTTGTTGTTGAATGTAGGTGCAGTTGGAGAGTCTGCCTTCGATGGTTGCTAGTGTTTGGACGGACGATGCGAGTAGACAGCTCGAGGCTACGACTCAATTCCGGAAATTGCTTTCCATAGGTGAATGAATTGGTCTTGTTATATTTTATTAGGGTTTATGTTTTTGGGGAAAATATAGTAGCGATGACGTTCTTTAACTTATTTGGATATATGTCAATTGCAGAACGTAGTCCACCTATTCAGGAGGTAATTCAGGCTGGTGTTGTGCCCCGATTTGTTGAGTTTCTGATGAGGGAAGACTTCCCACAGCTTCAGGTATAATAAAATATGTCTTCTTTGTTTTATTAGATCTGTTTATTTCTTAATTTTAATTTAATTACTAATAGCTGCTAACCTTGTGGTGCGGTGGAAAACTGTAGTTTGAGGCAGCTTGGGCCCTCACAAACATTGCTTCCGGGACGTCGGAGCACACCAAGGTGGTTATTGATCATGGAGCTGTACCAATTTTTGCGAAACTGCTTGGTTCTCCTAGCGATGACGTTCGCGAGCAGGTACAGACTTAATAGTTGAATCTGCTGGACCGTATTGGCTTAGTTATGGTTTATCTAGTGTAGATTATGTTTAGTATATTCTGCATTTTACTAACATTAACTCTATTTTTTATGTGGGCTTTCAGGCTGTGTGGGCCTTGGGAAATGTAGCTGGAGACTCCCCCAAGTGTCGTGACCTTGTACTTGGTCACGGAGCATTGGCTCCATTGCTAGCTCAGCTGAACGAACACGCGAAATTATCGATGCTCAGAAATGCTACATGGACCCTATCAAATTTTTGCAGGGGCAAGCCACAGCCTGCTTTTGAGATGGTTTGTTTTTTAAAGCATCTTTAGTCAGCTGTTTCCGTTTTATACTTGATTGAGAGTCCTGCACTGTGAATATTTCATGAATATACTGGATGTTAATACTTTGATTAAATACCTCAGTAAATGATGAGGTAAGAGTGTTTTAGTAGTTTAAAGATCCAAGTATAATGTATTCATGGGCCAACATCAACACCTCTGACATGAACAACTTTTGCCGTTAATTCACTGTTCTGTTTGAAATTGTATACTATTGAACATTATTTGATATGATTTTGCTATGCACAGACGAAGCCTGCTCTCCCAATACTTCAGCAATTGATTCACTCTAGTGATGAAGAAGTCCTGACAGATGCATGTTGGGCGCTTTCATATCTCTCTGATGGCACAAATGACAAAATTCAAGCTGTCATTGATGCTGGAGTATGCCCACGCCTTGTGGAACTATTGCTGTGAGTACCTTTTTCTCTGTTTTATGTTATGGCCTCCAGGGTCCTGATCTGTAATATTATTTCTGGTTATGTGCTTAATGGATTACATGATCTGGTATTTTAGCCACCCGTCGCCCTCGGTTCTCATCCCTGCCCTTCGAACAGTTGGAAATATTGTTACTGGAGATGATATGCAAACTCAGGTAAATACATTTATCTTATCAATCACTATGATTTGATTTTGCTGTTCCCATTAGTTAATTGTTTCTAGTGAAAGGACTGCCGCTACTTGTATATCACGTATAAGTTAACAGTAAAACTAGATGGTTTCAAAGAACTGAAATGTTCGGAGAGAATTTCATTATGCTGCACAAGTCTTGTCTTATATGTTCAGTAAGCATGGAGAAAATAAGGGAGTAAACATCATGTTTTTGGTTGGTGGTGGTGTACCACTGCAGGAGAAGTGAATTGCATTTCTTATTATGACTTTGCTACCTTCCTTTTGGTTTTTATTTTCTTTTGGGTGAGGGGTATGGTCTTGGCCATTCTTGTAATCTGGTCTTTGATAATGTTAGCAGTGGAATTTGTTAGAATTTGTGTTCTACTCAACCATTTCGTTAATTAGGTATACTCATCATACCATAATGAGAAGCAGTGGAGTTTTTTTATTCTGGGAGATGTATAGTTGGTTGCAGAGTTATTGATTCCCCAAGTCAAGATGATGTTTGGTATTTCCATAGAGAAATGAATGTTACATTGCCTGTAGTCTTTGGTTGAAAATTATTCTGTCTCAATTGTTTATCATTGTTTTTGAATATGTAGAGAGAAACAAGTTTAGGTATTGTGACCAGTGGCTGTTGTGGTACCTGAAAGAAGTTGCTGCTTTAGTGACTACTTCTAGAAGTTTATGCAAATTGTGAGGGACACCAATGAACAAGGATAGCGCATCATGGAAGCCCTTCAATTGTCTATTTTGGTTGTGTGACTGCTTTTTCTTGAATCCTGGTTGAACCTTAGGAAAATGAATATTTCCTGCATGTGATCTGGTGACCTTTTAGTGGATTGGAACACTTAATTTTTTATGGCCATTTGGGATGTTGAAGCATGCAGTGGATATCCTATTGTCAAACCCCTCTTGTGTAACCTTACGAAATCTTAATGAAGGCCTTGTTCGTAAAGAAAAACATATGTTTGTTTTAATAAACTATGGTGGCTTGTCTCTATTGTTCAGAAAGTTGAAGTCAATTACTTCTGTGTAGTGCTCTCGTGCAGTCAATTACTGTTACATGCTGGTCGTCTCACATAGACAATTTTGAATGAATCTTCCATCAGCTTTGCCCTAGTTGGTATTATAGCTTACAGCTGCATTGCAAACTTGTGATATTGTACAGATACTCATAACATCTCTGCTGATGTCCTTCATAGACTGCTTTACGTATGGAGTTTTATATTCTTAAATGTTCAGTGCAGTCCAACTAGATCCTTTAAATTTAGTGCCTAGTTATTGCATTGCTTTATTATCATTTCAAGGCTGAATATCATAATTGTTTTCAGTATATGATCAACTTCAATGCACTACCTTGTCTACTGAACCTGTTGAGTGGTTCACATAAGAAGAGCATCAAAAAGGAAGCTTGCTGGACTATTTCCAACATTACAGCTGGAAACAGAGAGCAAATTCAGGTGGAGTTTGGTCCTGATCTAACAATACAATTTTTATTTCTTTCATACACGAACCATGAAGTTCCTCAAAATTCGTTGTTTTATTAACTTTTGACATTTTTTGCAGTCTGTTATTGAGGCCGGCATTCTTGGTCCACTAATCCAGCTACTTCAAAATGCTGAATTTGATGTTAAGAAGGAGGCTGCCTGGGCCATATCTAATGCAACATCTGGTGGCACCCACGATCAAATTAAGTGAGTGCAATGACCAGTAACAATATTCATTTTATTTTGGCCGTAAGTTTACTCTGGTATTGAGCACTCTAATCTATATCTGTGAACAGATACCTTGTAAGCCAAGGATGCATTAAGCCTCTATGTGATTTGCTTGCTTGCCCCGACCCAAGAATTGTGACTGTTTGTCTGGAAGGTCTTGAAAACATTTTGAAGGTTGGGGAAGCTGAGAAGAACTTGGGACGAAGTGGAGATGCCAACCTCTATGCTCAGATGATTGATGACGCTGAGGGGCTTGAAAAAATTGAGAACCTTCAGAGCCACGACAACAATGAGATTTATGAGAAGGCAGTGAAAATTCTTGAGACTTACTGGTTGGAGGAAGACGATGAACCGGCCGCACCAGGAGATGCAGCATCCCAACAGGGTTTCCAATTTGGTGGGGGAGACGCCTCTGTCCCTTCTGGTGGTTTCAGCTTTAACTGAAGATCTGTGAAGTAAATTGTGCGCGCTATAGTCATGGTGACGTAGTGGGTATGAAGTGATGGGGGATTTTAGTACAAATAGGTCTGAATTTTTGTCCAAGTGTTTTGTATAACTAGAAATTTGTCTTTTATGCTATGGCTGGGGAAAAAATTGATTGTGGGAGGGTCTATTTATCGTTATGGACCGACCCGACCAGAGGATTTCGTCTTTCTCTCTGATTTTGTTATCAGAATTTGTTATTTGTTATGAAGTATACATGAATTGTTTATTACATCTATGTTTCATTTGCTCACTATTACTTAGTCAGTCATATTGCATGACTTGACTAATCCACCTGAAGGGACGTGAGATGAATGGGCATTTTTATTTTTATCTCATAGACAGAATAATTAACCTCAAAATATCCATTTTGATTTTTGACCATCATAAGGCGTACGGCGTACCTCATGTATTTCTATATTTTGAGCGTACCGCATCTATATTATGTTTTTTAACTTGAATTAAGTATAAGAATGACCTAATAATAGTTGTATAGTTTATTTGGCGGGACCTGCTATAAATTCTATAAGGACATGTTATTTTGGGGTGACGTGTCTTGTTTTTGATAAGCTTTTTGTAAATTTGTAACACTAATACCTCGTTCGTTGGGTTTAATTTGATTACCCGGCAATGTAGAAATAACTAATCTATTTTTAATTGATAATTATAATCGTAACTAAAAAATTATGAGGCAAAGGATCAAGCTATTAAACAATCGTATAATCTTAATAGTTCTATATTACAAATTTTTTATCCTACAATATGTTACGTCGCATTGATATAAATATATAATGATCTTTTTTTTTTTCCTTTTGATGAATATATATATATATATATATGTATATATATAATGATCTGAGTTATGTATCAAATCGAAATTAGGACGTGTGTACACCATTCAAGTTGGAAGTTGTTTTTTTCTCTTTTAGAAACAATGGCAATTTTATTTATATACTAGGCGGAAGCCAAAAGATGTGCAGCGGAGTCAGGGTTGGCGGGAGAGTCTCGTATATGTACAAGTAGTACCACACAAGCAAGATATTTTAATTTGGGGCGACAACCATGCCAAGTTGCACAAAAACGGCGGCGTCCATATAAGCTCGATTGGCTCTCTCTTTAGTCAGCACATTCGCAAGCATGTTTGCCTCTCGATATATACATGCGACAAACAGGATATTGCTACTTCCTCCTAGCCTCCGAATGTCAGGTCTTTCATCTCTTTCGAGGTCATACGGCCACAAGTCTTGGTCAGACAGTTGAACGTGACTTTCGCGTCCATTTCAATAATCAGGTATAGAAAGACGTAATGAGAGCATTACTACTGCCTACGTATAGTCTTGAGTTCTGCTACGTAGAATCCTGTCGATTCAGAAAAAACACCAACTATGTTACATACAAATCAATTTAAGTTGGAAGTTAATGCTATCTCAATTTAGTAAAGTTTACAAGAGTAGAAATTGCAAGTCCCTAATAATTTATTTTCAAATTTTAATATTACTTGTGAACCGAATCTAAGACTGTTCAATGGTTCCACAGTTTGGTTAAGTAGCATAATCACCAGGTTGCTGTTGTGTTTTGTTTTATTGAGGTATGTGATTCTTTGGTCAAATACATTATCTTGTTTGGTAGTGATTGTATGTTGTTGTTTTGATGAGTTAATTCGTTATCAGGCTAGCTATGCACGTCGTGAAATTTAAGTTGCAATATGAAGTGTATTTCTGATCTAGATTGATTCTCACTTGCTTGTGTTTTATTGGATTATGGATTTGGAGGATGTGGATTGTTTGAATTTTGATTTACGGTGGAAAGAAAGCTGAGTGATTGTTTGTAGTTGATTATAGTCTGTTTAGTCGTTGATTATATTCTGTTTAGTTCTTGATTATAGCCTGTTTGGTTCATTATATTCTGTTTAGTAGTTGATTATAGCCTGTTTAGTAGTAGGATGTCAATATTCTGGACTTAAAAACATTACTTGGTTGAATTGTTATGCTTGGGTATTTTATGGTATAGTATTTTCAAATAGTATATATATTCTGGATGCAGTTTTTTCGGTTTAAACCAAACCAAACCATGAACCGTTTAAACCAAACCATACTGCATGATTTGGTTTATGGTTTTCTTATTTGGTTTGGTTTATCTACAAAGCAAAATGGTTTGGTTTGGTTTGGACCAATGAACAGCTTTAACCTAATCTATTAGAACGAAAAGAACCCATTCCTCCTCCTTTTACCATACACGACCTATTAGTTCCAATTTGTTTCTTTTCTTCAGCGAACATTCATCGAACATTGATGGGCAAAAAAGTAGAGAAGGGAAGAGTGGCCAATGATTCCTCAATTGGTAAAAAACAACAGCAACAAGCTAATCATATCAATGCGAAAACTATGTGTAAGCTAGATCACTTGAAAGACCTAGCTGTGTCGGAGCCCTCTGCTGTTCCTTCTCTTGCCGCTTTCTTCGGACAGCGATTAGCCGCCACGTCAGAAGCCCTGGGCCTTCGTGCTGATCCGTCTCTGTTTGTTTGCGGAAGGTAAGCTTCTACTTAATAGCTTCTTCTTCTTTTTATTCACATGTGTTTTGTTGTGCTGTCACTTTGTTAGAAGTTATGTTTGAGTAGTTGGAAGCTTTATTGCTGTGTTAGTTTGTGCTAGCAGAAACATAACTATGGAGTTATGGATGTTGGTAGCTATACGAATATCCGAGGCTTTAAACAATTGGAGCTGATTGTTTAAGTTTCAAGTTGTGTTGAGCTCAGTTTTCTGTTAGTGTGTTTGCTACAAGAATCAAGCTCATACAAGCTCTAATCGAGTCGGTCTTGAGTCAAGATCATACAACATGGTATTTGAATGTATAATATGTTACTTTTTATTCGTTTTAAGTTGATACAGGTTTAGCTTCAGATGTTATTAATTGAATAATTGCTTCAAAGCAAGCTTTGTTTTGCATTAAGTGGGGCTCAAATGTGCTTTTGCTCGTTGACTTTGACCCAAATGTTGAGTAGCTTGGTTTGGTTTCTGTAACTATTTTCATGTTAAAAGGATTGTCATACAGTGTCTGCCTAAGATAACTACATTAAGACATTTACCACTATACTGACCTCCATTAATTTGTACTTTTAGGGAGAGAATTTGAATACCAGTTTGTGTAGACGGTTGTGACGTAGTTCACTGGCAGACCAGTCCTATCGTTGGTTCCTTTTTTGTAATGTGTGGTTTTGATTAGATATTTAAATACTTTATGATCCTCTCTACACGACTTTTACCTTCAAAAGCATATGTGTAATGTTTGTGAATGACAATTCATTCCCTCTCAATTAGTGTGAAGCCAGCAATGTTATGCACTTTCATGTCAAAGTGTTTGAAACTTGCCGAAAATGTATAATATGCCAATATAAAGTCCATGTAGAACCTGAAAATATCTTGGCACCCTGCCTACTAGGATGCTACTCAAGAACCAAATAAAGAAGTAGTCTGCTACTTATAGTATTCATAACCAAGTCTAGTAACTCTCACGGTTGGTCAGCTTCCTTGATAGCGTAGTCACTATGTTTGTTTCCCAGTGGCGATTCTTTGATTTTTGGGGTTGTTACGGGTGCCGTTTTTCGGATTTGTTGTTCTATATTCCTTTTTATATATATAAAAAAAAGGACAAAGTCATACGGTTTTGACGTGAAAGACGAATAATGAGTCGATCAACTAAATAAGGACTGCATCTGATTCCAGTATGTTACTGGGAATTTGTGCTAAAATAATTCTACTTGGTGTTGACATTTGGTTTTTGCTGTTGTGATATTTGTGATGTGTTTTAAGTATTTGGAAAATTAGAGGTAATTCCCAGTTACTTCACTTTAGGGCATTAAAGATATTGCTCTCCAATTGGTCGTACTTCACAAAGGAATTTCAGTGATAGAATTTAAAGCCTCATATATTTCTCCTCTTAAAAAGGCCTTATTAAGTGGAGAGGGAACTTCTCTCTATAAACAATTGTCCAAGATTATCCCGAACGACGTGGGGCATTTCTTAACATTCTGTATTACTTTATTTGGATGTTTGTTACTTAGTTCACTGTTGGATCAGCCTTATTTACTTTCTAAACCTTTTGTTTTCATTGTCAATTATGCATATATATTAATCTATACTTTGTGACCCTCTATACTTCACATTTTAAGCTCTAAAAACTCTTAATGTTTGTGGGTAGCAGTTCCTTCCTCTATTTATTATTAAGCGAATAGTTTTATTAGTGGAGACTAATAATAGTTGTCATTTCGAAGTAGAACTGTACCTGCGACAAGTATCTAATGGCCAGTTTAAAGAAGCTTTACGCGGCCTTCAAATTGGAACTCTAGTTAACAATCAAAGATTGCTCAATTAAGAATGAGTAAACAAAATTTCATACTCGATTCTCATAGATACACAATGAATCTTATTGGAGTAATAACCAAGGCCGGCCACGTTTAAAGGATCTTATAGTAGTATAAACCTAGGCTTGTAACTCTTGTGGTCAGTCATGCATACAAGATATGGAGGAGGGGTAGTATGTTAGAAACTTAGGGCAGGAACATTTATATGTTTGTTTTACTAGGTGGTAACTGGTAATCTTGTGATAGTTGGCATTGTTGCATCTGACTTTTAGAATCCGTTTCACAATATATATATTTTTCTTTCCAACTTTTTGAGGTCCGCAAAGGTAAATTTGTTTCATGTTGTGACATATTGCCCTATATGCTCTTTGTTCCTAAAAGATCTCCAGTTTTTTTTTTTTTTTGCCTAGTTTTATAATTTGTATGATTATGAGCACAAATACATGATTAATATTGTTTTGCTACCCCCTCTGATATGAAGGATGTGATGAGATGCTTTTGGAATCTACAAGTATCTATGCCCTCGATGCAATAGCTGTGTGACAAAATTAAGATAGCAATTGGGTGTACTCTGACGTTCTAATGGTGTTTTATTGTTCAACAGATGTGAATCTATCCTTCAAGTTGGCCATAATTGTACCATCCGGATTGAGAAGAACATCTCCAAACCGCGACATAGACGTAAGAAATCTAGTGTTTCGACACAAAATAACGTGGTTTACAAATGCCACTTCTGTTCTCATCGGAATTTGATGAGAGGAACACCAAAGGGCTACATAAAGGACATATGCCCTCTAAAGGCTAAAACACCTTTGAAATCAAATCCCGCCAAATCTGTTCTCGAGAAAAAGCATACAGTTATAGCTATTCCAGAGGTTACAAAGGTGGATAATGTTACTTTGCCAGTAACATCAGGGCAGAATCCTGAAACAGGGTTTCCAGAATCTCCATTGCCGCAAACAGATCTTTCTTTACTGGACTCAAAGAGAAAAAGGAGGAACCGATCTAATGCGAAGAAGGTAGCTGACAATGAAAGTAGTTCAATTGCAGTGGATGCAGAAACGAGCATTCATCCCTCAAGCAAGAGGAGGAAACAATCTTGGACAGGTTTGAAGGAAATTGCACAGAGAAGTGAGCAAGATGCTGGTAAGAAGCTCACAAATTTAACCATTCCATTTGTTATTTAAACAAGAGAATAGATCACTCAGTGGTGCCTTTTCATAGAGTACTGAGATGATATAGATAAGAGCCTCTTATGAAGAGGTTAGATAACTTATAAATTGTATTTTTCAATTAATTTAGTGAGCTATAAGATACTTGTGGTATTTTTATGAGTTTTTTTCTCTTTTGTGATTAGGCCATTATTAGGTGCATTAGATAATGATCAAGTATTTTTATGAATTTATTTTGTTACGAGATTTGTGGCAAATTTTCCTGTTGTTTTCAAGTTATTTGTGTGATTGGTAGAGGCTTATATGCTTTCCCTTTTGTCTTTGGTTTATTTTAATTCATAAATAGACAAATGGCGGGTAATAATGACTGAGAAAGAATATAAACGCAAGACTTATTTGTGTAGGAAATATGTATTTAGTTTAAGTAGAAATTCAGACTAAGTAGAAGATTTCACTATAAGGTAAATTTTTACAAGTTTTCTAGATTTTTACTGAAATATCACAACTCTCCATTTTACTATGACACTCAACTCACAAACAATACTTTATTGCTTATTAATTAAGCTTTTACTTGAGATTTTAGAACGAAAATGTCGCATGACTGTTCGTTCAATATTCGTAGTCAAGGGCTTAAGGCTCGAGACAAGAAATCAAAGAAAAATATTCACAGCCAAGGTCTGAGACAAGAAATGAAACCCCATCAGCCTCCAAATGTCGGGGAAATATATTATTGTCTCTTGTGGCAGTGATCCAATTTCAGACTCATATTATAATACATCATTTTGTCCTTTAATTTAACATATACTCCAATAATCCAATTTCCGCCTGTTCTAACTTTTCAACTTTCATTGGTCAGGAAAAGGTGTAACAGTACACTGCTCCTGAATTTGTTATTTTTTACACTAAGTACGCTGGATTTTATTACTATTTATTTGCTTTCTTTAATTTATAGAAAGAATAATTGACAAATGATCCAACAACACAGTACTGTTGCAGTGGCAGCTTTAGTGACACAGCTTGAGTGTCTAATTCGTAACTACAGTCAAATTATCTATGGTGGAAACGCATCACTTGATTCATACGTGATATTCTTAGATTGTATTTTTGGTTGAAATATCAGTAACGAAGTTTTGCAGCGATGCATAAAGAAAAAATATATTGAAGCGACAAAAATATGACAATTCCATAAATACAATTATCAAATCAATTACGCCCGGCTAGCCCGAAAGAAAAAAAAGAAAAAAGAAAAAAGAAAAAAAGAACTAACACGTGATATTGTGACTTCTTTATACTTCATATGAGCAACATTTCATCTTGTTGTCCACCAAAAAAGCAAAAAACCATCACAAGGTTTCGAACAGATCAACAACAACGTAGGATTTCTATCATGTCCCTCGTTTTTTTGTTTTGATCTTTCTAAAATATTTTATCGTTTGTTAGCTAACTGAGAAAGTTAACATTTTTCTAAGTGTAAAAATGTGTACGTAAATTGTCAAGAAATGAGTCCTTCCTGATCCTTTTTATTTTCTACAAAGAATAAGATTTGTCTTGCACTCTTGATTTTTAGCTTATTATATTTCTTAAAGAGAAAAAAAGTTTTAAATCTGAATCGGAACAAAGAGGAAATATCTCTTTTTCTTTTCTAAAGGAACTCAAGTCACTGGGTTGGATTTACCCAACGTACTCAATTATTACCGACTCTAGAATGTGTAGATTGACTCTATAAGTGTAAAACTCTCTTTCCTAGGTGAGTCATGGCGAGACTAACTGAGAGGCGACCTCTCCCCTCATTAAGTACACTTCCTTAAGTAACCACCCTTGGTCTGCTTGTGGTAAAGGTCGTAATGCCAGAGGAATCATTACCGCAAGGCATAGAGGGGGAGGTCATAAGCGTCTATACCTTTTCTTTTTTCTTTTTTTCTCTCACATATTAAACTTTTTCTAAAAGGGGTGTCAGTTTAATTTATTAGACTAAGTACCGGTGACCTCTACCCTCTTACCACAAAATCACCCTCACGTGCCTTGCCTCCCTTTGCTCTCGCCTCCATCTCTTTGGCATCATCGTTTAGGACATTCCGGATCAGCTATTTTTTCTTATCTTAGCAAGAATAATATAATTCATTGTAATAGTTCTTTTGATGATTCTAGTTGTAGTTCATGCGTTTTGGAAAACATGTTAGACTCTCCTTTTCTTTATCTACTTCTCGCACGTTATCTCCGTTTGATATTATTCATAGTGATGTTTGGACTTCACCTATTCTTAGTTCTGCTGACCACAAATATTATTTAATTTTCTTGGATGATTATACTAATTATTTATGGTCGTTTCCCCTTGGTAAAAAGTCCGACGTCTACAATATTTTTGTTTCTTTTTGTGCGCATATAAAAACACAATTTGGCATGACAATTAAAAATCTTCAATGCGATAATGGTGGAGAATATGATAATGCTAAGTTTCGCGCGTTTTGTCAAACAATGGGCACCTCCTTTAGGTTCTCTTGTCCTCATACCTCTCCTCAAAATGGCGAAGCCGAAAGAAAACTACGCACTCTAAATAATATCCTTAGAACTCTTGTTACTCACTCCGCCGTCCCTCCTACTTTTTGGAATCACGCCTTATATATGGCCACCTACCTACATAATATCACTCCATCCAAAATACTTCGCCTCTATTCCCCTACTCAACTCATCTATAATCGCACGCCTTCCTATACTGATCTGGGTATTTCCCGCATATTGAGCCTGGCCCAAACCAGGCCCATATTTGACCATATCGGGGACCACTTTCGATATTATATCGGTAATATTCACCGATATGTTACTGTGGTCCCCGGATCCCGAGGTCTATAAATACTCGGTACTCGGATCCCAAATGGGGCAATTATTATCCCTCAGCTACCACGCATCACATCGAAATAAATCCCCGATCTCACTCTCGATATCGTACTCGATATCGGGATAACCTTGTGCTCCACTGATACGTCATACCACCACACTACCGATATCACATCGAGGGGCGTCCTCGATGTTATGTCGAAGACAATCACCGATATACGTCTGATCTAGTCACCGATATACCACTGCCGTCCAAGCATCAGAGTGTTAGTTCGAGGTGTTCCGGACCAAGTCTACACGAGATACATAGTGTAGGCCTGATTTGAGATAGATTCGTTGTATTATTAGGTCACTCACTTGTAACCGACACACATATATATATATAATACGATCTATTGTCAAACCAGTGGCGCCGTCTGTGGGAACACCAGTACACGGACGAGGACGCCAAGATCCAAGGAAGGAGGACCCGATCCGAGTTTAACGGAGTTGTGACTAGAAGGCACGAGGATTGAGGACACACCACTCTCTCAACAGCCGATTGACCAAGAACAGATAATGACCTGAGCCGAGATGGAGCTTCCTCCAGCACAGAATGAACCACGACGAAGGCGTGGGCCCGGTAGGCCGTCGTGAGCCACGAATGCAGGTCCAACCTTTGTCGCGCCAAATACGGCAGAACCTACTACCGAGGGCCCGACCACTGAAAACCCGGCGGCGGATGTCCCATTGACCGAGGTGCCAAACGCGGATCCTCCCGGCTCAGAGGAGGTGAGGGCTGCAAGACAGAGCGCCGTTCCCCCTGCCGCCATAACCCCGAAGATGTTAGCGCAAATCAACGCTTCTGTGAAAGCAGCGCTTAATGCTACAATGAAGACTTTGCTGCCACGCATAGTGGAACGAAGGACAAGGCAAGAGCGGGACGAAGAGGAGATCCCGGAAGGGGGTCGAAGGGACAACGCGGGAAGAGGGTGTTGGACAAGAGCCAGAAGTGAAAAGAGGGTAGAAGTAAGTGATGATACAGAGAATGACCGGAGAGCCAGGACGTTCGAGGAGGACATACGTAACATGATAAGGGAAACAGTTAAAATGACGAAGGACATGGAAGCCGGGAGAAGGAACGAAAACCGTAGAGCGACAGCAGTTGGATACCGACGGCCGTTGACTCCCTTCTGTTGTGAAATCGAGAAGGAAGTATTGTGCAGAAGAGACAAGACTCCGACCATAAAACCATATGATGGGAAGAGTGACCCAAGGGATCACATCCACGCCGTGGAGAGTCTCTTGAACTTACAAGACTTTTTCGAGGGCATTAAGGCAAAAATAATGGCAACAACACTGATATGAGCGGCGTTAGACTGGTTTAACAGAATCGAAGCGGGATCTATTTCTAGCTTCGAGCAGATGAAGGAGAGGTTGGAGAACAACTTTTCCAGTCAGAATCGAATGAAGACAAGCATGTACCATCTGGAAACGTTGAAACAGAGATAGAGGGAAACTCTCGGTGAATTCATGAACATATTCAATGAGGAGCTACTGAAGGTGGACAACCCCTACAGAGGACAAGTGTTACAGACCCTATTCAGGGCAACGACACACAACAGATTTGCCAAAGAGTTGATCAAGCTCACAGAACCTACCATCAATCGGATAAACGAGTTGGCACATACTGTGATTTACGAAGATGCAATGATGGCAGCTAAGCTTAAACCCCAGGAATCCGGCAGGGAAAGGGGTAGAGAGGCATGGAACAGAAGTAGGGGAGGAAGAGACAGGTCGTCGAAGAGATATACCCCCCTCAACCAGGACATCCACACTATCTTGGCCGTCGCACAAAGCAGGAATTGGTTAAATGCGCCTCAGAAAATCAAGGAGACGGATTTCACCAAGAAATCTAGGCGCTACTGTGAGTACCACCGCCAGAAAGGCCATGACACGAAGGATTGCTATGACATGAAGGATGAGATCGAGAGATTGATCAAGGACAAGAGGTTAATAGAGTTCGTTAAGGCGAGCGGATAGTATGCTGAATCGAGAGGGCGGTCCCAATCCCCAAGAAGGGAGGGCCTTAAGGCAATTGAGGGTGGACAAGGACGCGATACAATAATTAATGCACCTTCGAGGGGGTGATTAATGTGATAAGCGGTGGGACTGCGGGAGCAGATTCCACCAACTAGAGGAAGAATATAACTCGTGGATTGAACGAGGACCGATTCGTCGGATTCACGACGCTAATTGAGGAGCTTCCAGACGAGGTTATCACGTTTCCGGCAGGGACCTCTTGGATCTCAACCCCGAAGCCATCCAGGCAGGCAAGCTCGACCGCCCCTTGGTTGTTCAGCTTGATATCGCTAACTACGCTGTACACAAGGTACTTATAGACAATGGTAGTTCCACCAATGTTATATTTGCGCATGCTTTGGAGAAGATGGCACTCGGCCACCATGTAGTTGAACAGGTCCGTACGCCACTGGTAGGATTTGGTGGAGCAGAAACAATCCCCCTAGGGCAAGTGAACCTTCCCACATCATTTGGACAAGAACCGCACAGGCGAACTATCAATGTTCAATATACAATCGTGGACCAACCATTCGCATACCATGTCATAATCGGCAGGCCGGCCCTGAACGCGATAAGAGCGGTGGTATCCACGTTCCATCAGAAGGTGAAATTCCCAACATGAGGAGGGGTCGGAGAAGCGGTCGCTAACCAGGAGGAGGCTTGGTTCTGCTACATCACTTCTCTTACGTTGCCAAGAATTAGAGAAGCGGAGGAAGAAGCAATCGGGCCAAATCAGGATCAACAAGCTATGGAGTGATCACCATGAGGAACAAACAGGACAATATTTTAGATTTCAGTAGTTTTTAAATTACGCTTGAACATTTGAAACATTGCCCCATCGCGGGTTAGTTTGTAAATCTAAAACAGGGGGAACTACGCCGGTCTGATTCCCTACTCAACGGGATACGTAGGCGGGTTAGGTTTACCTAGCCTTCGACCGTTATCTTTTATTTTGCCCCTTCGTGGGTCGGCATGTAACTAAAACAGGGGGAACTACGTCGGTCTGATTCCCCACTCAACGGGATACGTAGGCGGGTTGGGTTTACCTAGCCTTCGACCGTTATCCGTCACTACTTTTTATTTTTGCTTTATGTAATCTCATATTTCATGCAGGGATATGTCCTAATCGGATATTACGGAAGTGCAGAGAATTGCACGAATAATTTGGGGAGTATTTCCATTGATATATGTTTAACACATCGCCCTCTTACAGGTACATAACCCGAAGGATCATACATTACTATGTCTAAAAAGGACAGAGGGAATATTAAACCCTCGTTTTTTAAAAGAAGGGATTCAGGGGGCATCACCCCAGATTATTCAATGTTATCCATCTAAACAGGTACAACAGGCACGTTAGAACACAGCAGAAACTGAAACTCCCAGATTGAGGGAACACTCCGCAGATAACACATGGGCATCATTTCGTGCTTTCACATAAGCTTTTACATTGAAAAACCTTTCTTGTTTGTGATGTTTTACAGGGCCTAACGACCCATAGACTCAACGACGATAGAGTCACCAAAGGACATAGACAAAAAGACAAAAGAAAAGGCTCCTACCCATGAGCGGTAACGGGTTCCCCTGTGATAACGGGCGGGCTCCTACCCATGAGCGGTAACGGGACATCTACAAAGAAAAGGCTCATACCCATGAGCGGTAACGGGTTCCCCTGTGATAACAGGCGGGCTCCTACCCATGAGCGGTAACGGGTCACCTACACAAGACAAATATCCCCTGTGATAACGGGGTCGACTGTAAATATTTCAACGGTAGCGGGTTCCCTGTGATAACGAGATGCGCCCCTACCCACGAGAAAAATATCCCCTGTGATAACGGGGTCGACTGTAAACATTTCAACGTTAGCGGGTTCCCTGTGATAACGGGATGCGCCCCTACCCACAAGAAAAATATCCCATGTGATAATGGGGTCAACCGTAAACATTTCAACGATAGCGGGTTCCCTGTGATAACGGGATGCGCCCCTACCCATAAGAAAAATATCCCCTGTGATAACGGGGTCGACCGTAAATATTTCAACGGTAACGGGTTCCCTGTGATAACGGGATGCGCCCCTACCCATAAGAAAAATATCCCATATGATAACGGGGTCGACTGTAAACATTTCAACGGTAGCGGGTCCCCTGTGATAACGGAATGCGCCCCTACCCACAAGAAAAATATCCCATGTGATAACGTGGTCGACCGTAAACATTTCAACAGTAGCGGGTTCCCTGTGATAACGGGATGCGTCCCTACCCACAAGAAAAATATACCCTGTGATAACGGGGTCGACCGTAAACATTTGAACGGTAGCGGGTTCCCTGTGATAACGGGATGCGCCCCTACCCACAAGAAAAATATCCCCTGTGATAACGGCGTCGACTGTAAACATTTGAACGGTAGCGGGTTCCCTGTGATAACGGGATGCGCCCCTACCCACAAGAAAAATATCCCTTGTGATAACGGGGTCGACCGTAAACATTTCAACGGTAGCGGGTTCCCTGTGATAACGGGATGCGCCCCTACCCACAAGAAAAATATCCCCTGTGATAACGGGGTCGACTGTAAACATTTCAACGGTAGCGGGTTCCATGTGATAACGGGATGCGCCCCTACCCACAAGAAAAATATCCCTTGTGATAACGGGGTCGACTGTAAACATTTCAACGGTAGCGGGTTCCCTGTGATAACGGGATGCGCCCCTACCCATAAGAAAAAATCCCCTGTGATAACGAGGTTGATTCTAAGAATTTGAACGGTAGCGGGTTCCCCTGTGATAACGGGACGGGCCCCTACCTACAAGAAAGAATTCCCCGTGATAACGGGACGGGCCCCTACCCACAAGAAAACATCCCTTGTGATAACGAGGTCGACCTTAAAATATGTGAGCAATAACGGTTTCCCTGTGATAACGGGGTCGGACTCTAAAGAACGGAAACAGAAGCACCTCCATGCGATTAGGGTGATTAGTCAATATAATCTGGTATAACCGATAGGCGACACAGCAAGGAGGCGTAATAATAACACAAGCAATCACACAATTGAATACGTATGAACAAATATAAATTAGGACATGCAGAAAGGATTGATTGAATTAACGGGTAAAACCATAAGGTTATATACATAGGCAATTGGGCCAAAAGAAAAAATACAAATCCCTAAATTCTCAACCGGGATAACGAGGAGCCCCTTTAATATGGATTAATGCCAGACTCTTCTACTCGATAATCTCGCGGTACTCCACTTCCGGCTCCAGATCTTCGTCGTCATCGTCAGAATCTTCAAGAAATTGCCCGTCCGGCCCCTTCAACGGATTTATGGCTGAAGGGTCGTAACCGTCTTTAAGACCACCTTCTAGTTGAATTTGACCTATAACAGAGGCTTTGGCCTCCTCCCGCTCGAGCAAGCCCCGCTCAGCACACATTATCTTATATGACCGACTCAGAAGGAATTGTTTGGCCGCATTGGTCAATTGTCTCTTGCTCAGCGTCATGCACCGCATGTGCCTTTTAGCCTGGGCTAATCGGTCCTTCAGAATTGCAGCCTCGGCTTCAACTGCCTCCCGACGAGATGCCTCACGACCAACAATAAGTCGAGACTCATCGAGCTCTGCGATCAACCTTTTATTATCATTTAACAGGCCTCTCACATTACTCTCTGAAAGTGTAAGATGTTCTGGAATCAATGTTGGATGGATGTTGTGCCAACATCAAGAGAACATTGAAAGCCGAAACATTCTTAACCTGAAACATTGTTCCAAAATTCGAGAACATATTCGGGAAAAAATGTTGGATGGATGTTGAGCCAACATCAGGACAACATTTAAACCCGAGAGTATTCTGTCAATCTGTCTTTAACTGCTTTATTTTAGTTTTGCCTTTATTCACCTATTAATCAAGTTCCACGATTTTAGTTGTCTTTGTTTATGTCCAGGAACATCTCTTAATCATAAGGAAGAACATTACATGTTTCCTAAGTTGAAGTTTCCATAATTCAAGAGGAGGAGATCAGTCAAGTCAACACGGTTTCAAAGATGGAAAGTTTTGGAGTTCAAGTGCAACTAGGAATCTTTCCAAGATCAACTCTGAATTGAAGAAGGAGTATTTCCTTATTAGAACTCAATCTAATAAAGGGAACTATTATTCAAGAAGGAGATCGAGTTCAAGAAGGAAAGTAGAGTTCAACAAGGAAACAACATAAGTTACCAAAACTGTGTACAACACACCTTGGAGATCAAGTTTGAAGAAACCTATATATAAGGTGTGAAGTACATCAAGATACATAGAGAAACAATAGAGCTTATAAATCCGTAGAGATTTTATCTTAAGCATTGTTGCTGTGTTTCTTGTTTTGCAAAGTTTGTGAGTTTTCGAGTTAAGTCTAGGATTAGATTTAAGGAGAAAATTCTTGTCTACTTTGCTGAGTCCAATCTACAAAAGAGCGAGAGTGATTTTGTGGTGAGGAACGTCTTTGTTAAAACCTGCGTGGTTATTTTGCCGTAAGGCTAGATGGTTGATTATTTATAATAAACCATTGAAAATTTATCTTCTTGTGTTCTTTAATTCCGCTGCACATTATACTCTATCAAGAAGATTGTTTGAGATCAAGTTAAGGCAACGCCAGCTTAACTTGAGCTCTGAAACGTGGAAAAGTTGTATCAATCCCGATCCAACAATTTCACTCTCGCTGGCCTTCAAAATATCCAGGGCCTCGTCTCTCTCGTGCTGGAGCTGCACGGCAGCAACGAGATCGTATTTACCCAGTTTCTCGAGCAAACCGTTGGTAACCCAGAGCGACTCGACGTGATCCGATTGGCCCTTAACAGCCATCGCCAATAAACCTTTCAAAAAGCCCTCCACCTGCACATCCACAATAAGGAGTTGGTTGCTCAATCGAATGAAAACCCAAAGGAAATACACATCCAATAGACACAAAGACTACTTACAGATCGGAAGAGACCACTGTGATCTCCGCTTGAACTACCCTCCTCCCTCTTTCTTTTTGGCCCCGTGGACATCCCGACATCAACGTCATGTTGAGACTGCGAGGCACCACCCACCTCGGCAGTATTTCCGCTCGATGAGGAAACAGTTTTCTTCGCGTTCTTACGTATGCCCTCACGACCCCTCTTCTTGACGAGTGGAGGTACATCATCTGTAGCGGCATCGGCCCCCAACTGTCTACGTTCCGCTATCGCATCCAGACTACAGTACTCTACCAAATCGGCTGCAAGACACATGAAATAGAGGATTAAGAGATAAATCAGGATGAAGATACCGATTTATAAAGATATAACACTTACCGAGTGTAGAGGGACCATTATAACGTACGGGAGATATCCCACTTGCTCGCAAAACTATGTCACTGCAAAGCAGGGTACCGTCGTACGGATGGTTAATCAATTTCCTTAGAAATTTGAGGCTATGAGCAGTTGGCCCGACGGCGGCTCGCCTCTCATATTTGGTGTCTTCACACCACACACTAGGAAGCGCATCAAATTCGCCAGCCGTCCTCTTCTGGATGTACATATACTCACATTGATTTCCAAATCCATAACTGGATTGAGTATATTGCACGAACCTAAGTCCCGCCTGGGCCCACACACAAAAAAACCCTTTGTCACCGCCTTTCCTGTTGACCATGACACTAAAGAGTTGCCAGAACTCATTAGCTCCGCAAGGGGCACCCAAAGCTCTCATGACACAAATAAAAGCCACGATGTACCCCAGAGAATTGGGGGATAGCTGTCCCAAGCAGACCCCGATGCTCGCCACGATAGCACTAACCGCAGGATCGATCGGGAAGCGCAGTATGTTCTTAAAATGCTTGGCATTAACAGTAATGCAGCCTTTCGGTGGAGTATGCATTCGTTGATCCGCACTAGGGAATATGACCTTATACCCCTTGGGGATGTCATACTCGTCGGAGTAATAACCAGCATGATGAGAAACATGAGACGTCAAATCCTCGTATTTCTCCGAGGTCTTGTATTTCGGGGGGCTGACCCCAAAGCCCCATTCATCTACATTGGGGCCATCAGCTTCTGGCGGAGCAGAGAATTCAACACCGTACTAGTCACCAGTCAACTGGTCAGGCCCAAACATCTCGTTTTCCAAAAATCCCATTCCGACCTCTTCGAAATCCATATCGGGAAAACCTGAGCCAACACTGTCCCCCGCAAACGACATACTGACGCGCTAAAGGAGGAAAATCAAAATCGAAAGAGATATCGAAAGTGATATCGAAAACGATATCGAAAGTGAAATTCGACGTACTTTGCAGAAGAACAACGAATTTTCGCTAAAAGCCAAAGTGAGTTTCACTTCCTTGGAAGCCCTATTTATAGATATCGGAGATGCTAGATCGAAACAATGTTTCGATCTCACATCGGTAATCATATTCGATATAGATAAAAGGACAGGGGCAAGCACAGACGCACTAGGGGGTTCACCAAAGTTTGTCACAGAGCACAATCCCGAGATGTGCGAGGAATTTAAAATCTCGTACGACGAACGAAGAATTCAAATGAGGACTTCAAATTATACATCCACTGTACTTGGGAGTCCAGCGAAATTTATCACAAAGTGTATTCCCCGCAAATTTGACCTCCGTCATTTGAACTGGCGGGACGAAGGGTACAGGTAACCCAGAAATTTAAAATGAAATTTGCGAATTCTTATCTCCAAGATAAGAATCCCCAAATTGGGGGACTACATGATATGGGCATTTCCCGCATATTGGGTCTGGCCCAAACCAGGCCCATATCTGACCATATCGGGGACCACTTTCGATATCATATAGGTAATATTCACCGATATGTTACTGTGGTCCCCGGATCCCGAGGTCTATAAATACGCGGTACCCGATCTCATCTACCACGCATCACATCGAAATAAATCCCCGATCTCACTCTCGATATCGTACTCGATATCGAGATAACCTTGTGCTCCACTGATACGTCATACCACCACACTACCGATATCACATCGAGGGGCGTCCTCGATATTATGTCGAAGACAATCACCGATATACGTCTGATCTAGTCACCGATATACCACTGCCGTCCAAGCATCAAGGCGTTAGTTCGAGGTGTTCCGGACCAAGTCTACGCGAGATACATAGTGTAGGCCTGATATGAGATAGATTCGTTGAATTATTAGGTCAATCACTTGTAACCGACACACACATATATATATATATATAATACGATCTATTGTCAAACCATATACACATCTTCGAGTTTTTGGATGTCTTTGCTTTCCTCTCCATCCGGCCACCTCTATAAATAAACTCCTTCCATGCTCTGCTCCTTGCGTGTGTTTAGGATACCCTCATGACCATCGTGGCTACAAGTGCTTTGACCTCACGTCACATAAAATAATCATCTCTCGCCATGTTGTCTTTGATGAGACTAAGTTCCCGTTCACCGTCATATCCTCTCCCGCTTCATGCACATATAGTTTCTCAGAGGAACCCATCCATCTTATCTTTCTCCCGCACTAGGTCGACTCCACGCCCGCATTCCAACCGCGGCTTCTCCCGTGCCCACTCCTTCGCGCAACACTTCGCCCGCGGGCTCGCTCACAGCCCCGCCGTAGACCGCAGACCCGAACCCATCTCCTCCCTCCTTCACCTCAACCCACTGTGGCTGCTATGACACTAACTCCCCCTCCTCTATCACAAACCATTACAACTCGCAGAATGCGCGGTATCTTCACCCCCAAGCGTCCGTTCAATCTTTCCTCGACTACTCCTTACTCCCCTCTTCCTAATAATCCGAAGGTCGCGTTGTCTGACCCGAATTGGAAATTGGCCATGCATGATGAGTATAATTCTTTAATTATGAATAATACTTGGAAGTTAGTGCCACGTCCGTCTAATGTGAATATTATACGTTCTATGTGGATTTTTCGACATAAGTTTCGTTCTGATGGTTCTTTTGAGCGCCATAAGGCTCATGTAGTTGGTGATGGCGTTTCTCAGCAGGTTGGCGTGGATTTCTATGATACTTTTAGCCCCGTGGTCAAACCAGCCACTATTCACACCATTCTCAGTATTGCCCTTTCTCGTTCTTGGTCGATCCATCAGTTGGATGTCAAGAATGCATTTCTACAAGACAATCTCAATGAGACGGTTTACATGCACCAACCTCTTGGTTTTAGGGATTTGGCTCGGCCCGATCACGTTTGCTTGCTTAAGCGTTCGCTCTATGGTCTCAAGCAAGCCCCACGTGCTTGGTACCAACGTTTCTCGGATTTTGCCGCCACTGTCGGGTTTTGTCATAAGACCGATCACTCTTTGTTCGTTTATCATCACGGTACTTTTGTTGCTTATCTTCTATTGTATGTTGATGATATCGTACTTACTGCCTCCTCTGAGTCTATGCACTAGTCTATTATCTCCAAATTAGCCACAAAATTTGCAATGAAGGATCTCGACCCTTTTAGCTATTTTTTGGGGATTGCAGTCACACACACCGCTGATGGTTTATTCTTATCTCAAAGTAAGTATGCCTCGGAAATTATTGAACGTTCATGGATGGCTTCTTGCAAACCTTCAGCAACTCCAGTCGACACCAAGTCGAAACTTGGCGCTTCCTTGGGCTCGAATTTTTCCGATCCCACTCTCTATCGGAGCTTGGCTGGTGCACTGCAGTGTCTTAATATGCATAGTCAGAAGGAAGGACACATGGCTGCCCTCAAGCGCATTATCCGATACGTCCAAGGTACTCTTCACTTCGGCCTTCACTTGTCCCGTTCTCCCGTGAACTCTTCGTTCCTTCACTGATGCTGATTGGGGAGGTTGCCCGGATACTCGTCGGTATACCTCGGGATATTGTGTCTTTTGGGGGGATAACTTAATCTCTTGGTCTTCTAAATGGCAATCGACCTTATCTCGTTCCAGTGCTGAGGCCGAATATCGAGCAGCTGCTAATGTGGTTTCTGAAGCTTGTTGGTTAAGAAATCTTCTATTGGAGCTTCGTGTTCCCCTTTCCACGGCCACGATAGTTCATTGTGACAATGTTAGTACTATCTATCTATCGAAAAATCTGGTTTAGCATCAACGTACTAAGCACATTGAACTTGACATCCATTTTTTTTTTTAGAAAAGGTCGCGCGCGGTCAAGCCCACGGTCTTCACGTCCCGTCCCATTTCCAAGTTGCGGACATCTTCACAAAGAGATTGCCTCGGGTTTTGTTTAAAGAATTTAGATCCAGTCTTAGCATTCGTGAACTAAATAATTATTGTATGTAATTATAATTCTTATTATTTTAGACTAAGTATCTTACCTTAATTAAATTTTTTTTTAAGTTGTATATAAACTACATAGATAAAATAGACAATGTTTATTTCCTACATAATTAAGATTTAAGACAGGCATCTCCTACTCTCCTAATGAGTAATAGTTTGACCACATAATAGCACGTGAAATTGTTGGCCCCAGCAGTAGCTTACTTTTCTATGTTTCTTGAATGAATTTAGCAATCATCGATCACCCATCCTGTCATTTGTCTTCTTTACTGATTTTTTTTTTTTTTTTTTATGTACAAATCACATTCTGTCATTCCTCTGGATATCAAATGATATGATGTAGGTAAGTGAGTGGACTTAACGTGTAACCACGCCATAAAATCTCACGAAATCATTCTCCAACTATTAATACATCTCAGAGTTAAGGTATAAATGTAAATTTCAGCGTTGGAATTGTGGATTCTGCTCCCTGCACCGCAAAATCAAAACATAGATGAAGTCGTGTGCAATTTCTATTTGTGATAAATCCGGGTGAGACAGACATTCTTACATAGTTACATGCACACTGACACGTGGATGTTCTTCTCGCACAATTATTAACAACTTTGTTGCTGATGATGATGTAATCCAATAAAATAAAAAGAAGAGGATATTGGCGAATGCACTTTTATTATAAAAGTTTTGAAGGTCTCGTTTGTTAATAACTAGTAAGCTGTGCACCGATATCGATATCAAAATCGCTATGTAGTATCCGATACATATCGATATCGATTCAGATACCGATACTAGTTCTAACGTATTCGATACGCCATGTGGCGTATTCCTTAATTTTAAAATTAAAAAAATCTTGATACGTATCCAATACGATTTTTAGGTGTATCGAAATTATTATGGGTCTTTTTTTATAATTTTTTAATATTTGATGGGTTAAATATTTAAATATAAATTCTACCAAATATAAAATGAAATAAAAAAAATGAAAATCTTTTTATCAAGGAATCGATTCAGGTCTCATTATTTTTATAATTATACTTTTTTTTTATTCATAATCACCACCACCATCATGCGCAATCTACACTCCACCACTATGCGCCACCACAATTATACTTTTCTTTTTCTATTCATAATCACCACCACCACCATGCGTCATTTTCAAGTTAGTCATAAATAATTCACGTTTATATGTCTTTTTCATATTTGATGCATAACTTTTTTTAATGTTAAACTTTCTTTTGTATATTTCTAATTTTTCTTGTTTAAGTTTTAAATTTTATTTCTTGTTAAAAAAAACACATATAATAAATATTAATAATTATTTATATATAGGCGTATCCTTGCCGTACCGGTATCGACTGTTTTTAAAAAATGCCGTATTGGCGTATTCGTACCATACCATATCCGTACCGCCGTACCCGAACCCGTGCAACGTTGCTAGTAAGCGATTCTATCATCTTGTTTTGTTGTTATATTTTAAGGTTTCGTCCAATATTTTAGACAGTTGGTAAATTTTTAGGTTTGTTGTTATATGAAAAGCCAGTGTTGTTGAAATTAATAGCAATATAGTTAAAAGTTAAAACTAGTATCTTCATCTCATTATCACTAACATTTATTCACTCATAAAATAAAAGTAAACTTATTCCCATTGTGCCCAGCTAAAATATCTAATAATTTATCATTTCAGCAAATTCACATTAGGAGACAAATAAACAGACACAAATGACAGAAAAATGCAATTTCGAAGTCAATTATTTGAAATCTATAATAGACTCTTTTTTATACTTCCTTCATTTCTAGCTCATTTATAATATTTTTTCTTATCTTTCTATTTTGGTGTACCAAGAGTTTGAGATGTTCTTTTAATTCATCGAGCGGGACAAATAGTGCTTTAAAAAAAGAAAACTTAACTCTCACCTCGACTTTAAATTTTGTTCTGATTTTTAAAACAAAAACACTCGTTATTCTCGACATCATTCAAGTTTATTTCACCCTCCAAAGTTTATACATAGCAATTTTGTAATTTACTTAGTATTATCTTTTCCTGGTACACAATTATTTATGTATATACTGATTTAAACATGGTTTAAAATTTCGAGCCGTTTCCTACGAAACGGCCGAAATATTTCGGAATTTGGAGTGACCGAAGCAAACCGCTCATTCATTTTCGAAACTTAAGCAATCCTATAATAATTAATAAATCCCAGTTCTTTTGTTTCGGCCGTGTAAATACTCTGCTAACAAACATTTGAGTAATTACTAATTAATGATCCTTTTTCACATATGACTTATTTAAGTTGCTTTGTGTGGACTTTGGGTTAAATATACATGCATTGCCATATTTTTATATATGAATTTTATTGTATTTCTTTAAATATTTATGTTATGTACAAAAACTAGAAAAGTTAGATGATAAATATTGATTCTCAACAACAAAAGAAATCAATTTTTTTAGATATTTTAATGAGTTCTTACGAGACTTTTCGAAACGTTTTCGAAACTCTTCGAAACGTTTCCGAAACTCTTCGAAACGTTTCTAATATTTGATTTACCGAAACATAGTATAAACCCGAAATTTCAATCCATGGATTTAAATAAATGAAACATATCGAAACTAAGTGCACCTATATAAAAATAGTAAACTCCACTCCTATCGCCAAAAAGGAAAAAGCCCTTTTTGGTCATTTGAGCAAAATCCAAAATTAGGGCATGATTACGAATCGATAGACACAAAATATTTTTACTTTTCATTTTCTTACTCCACTCGCCCTTTTCTACTACCTCCCCTGACCCTGATCGATCACATTCATTCAAATTTCCCCCGTTTTTTTTTCTTCTGCCATTTGCGTTCAGTTTTTGCTGTTGTTGTTGTTGTTCCATTTCACGTAAAGCTGAAGTTGGCTAATCAAAACTCAGTAGCCGCCTTCAGTTTTACCGCCAAAAATAGAAAGTGAAAAAAGAATAGATTTTTTTTTGAGATCATCATGGGTTCTACTTCTACCCAGAAGGTGAGAAAAAACCCTTTTTTTGTTATCATCCAGTTAGTTAACCCCTTTTGTTTTTCTAAATTCTTTTTTTTTCTGCTTGTGTACAGGAAGAGGGTTCATATCAGATGTTGAAATGTTGCTCTATTTGCAAAACTACGAAAACACCCTTATGGAGGAGTGGCCCTTCAGGCCCTAAGGTCCAATTTTTACCTTATTCCTCTCATGTTAATTGATTTTGAGCAGATGGGATTTGTGTTGTGATGCTTAAATATATATAATTCTTTTTTTTTATTATTATTTTTGGTTGCAGTCACTGTGTAATGCTTGTGGGATCAAATACAGAAAAAAGAGTTCGAGTTCTAGTTCTAGTTCGACTTCGCCCGCCAAAAAGGGCAAAATTGGGAAAACAACAAGGAGGGGGAGGGGTATGAAGGGATTTGGAGTGAATTTGATGGTGATGCCTAAGCAAGTGGAGTTGATGGACCAGGAGCAGCAGAGGATTCCAAGGCAGCAGTGGGGTGAAGTTGAAACAGCTGCACTCCTTTTGATGGCTCTTTCTTGTGGTGCTGTTTTTGCCTAAATGGATATAGTCAGTCAGTTGTTAGTAGTTAAGAAGAGGCTTTTGCATTTTGGGGTTGTGGAATGAATTTTCCTATCCTATGCTAAAAGGGTGTGGAAAATGAATTTTGTGAATGTTTTGGGGGTGGAAGTAGTAGTTTTTAAAAGTTTAGGAGGAAAGTTAGTAGTAAGGTTGGAGGCAAAAGGACATGGTTTAGAAATTTTGGATCCCTTTTTCTCCTTTTTTTGGGTTAGCAATTATTATTATAGGGAAAAGGAAAGTGTAAATATGATATGGTATGATGTCCTTCAAGACGAAAGAAGAAATGCTTATTTTGAGCTCTTTTTCAAGATTTTGTATGTTGCGAGTTTCTTTGCAAAATTGTCTAAGTAAAAGGGTAGATTCTTGATTATTATCAAGTTATGTTGGTGGTCTGATTGCTTAAGATTGTGATAGGTGACGACTTTCTTGGCTATATTTTATTAGTTTGGATATGTGGCTTTATGTGATACTGGCATATTAAATTATGCCCGAATAATCATGGGATTCTTGCAACAATTTTAACATGTGCAAAAGTGTCTCAAACATAGTAGTAGTTAAAATTAACTGAGGATTGGCATATCGCAAGTAATCGTTAAATTGCGTTTGTTAAACAAAAGCCACTGGTATACAATGACGTCAAAGATTACGGTTGAACCTTTTGGTATGGTGTAGTTTTTACTTTTTAAACAACCTACTAAGATATTAGTGTATAGAACAAGTTTGAGCGTTCTTATAACAAATGTTAAGGATGTTATGACGTTTACATAGTTCTTGACCTTTCCAACTTACGTGTGAGATTCATTTTATTTTTATTAACACGACTCTAAGTCATTTTGATCAACATAACTGCCATATGCGTTCAGTACTAGGAGTGAGGTCTCATAGCTTCACTCATACTTCTCGTAGATTAAGGACTTATGTGGTGCGAGTGTCCTAGTTACAAGAGTAGACCTCTTCGCGGGGATTTTCCCCTCGATTGTTTTAGGGTCTTGATTAAGATCTTTGCCAGCACATTTACCTTTTTGCCCTTCTGAGGCTCGAGATGAGGAGAGATTATTTGGTGTAACCGATGTATGTGCATCCACTACCAATACACGGTGGGGATGGGGTGCTGTGTGGTTCCTACAATTTAAGTATCTATTTTTAATCTCAATCATCGGTTGTATATACAACGAATGTATATAATAATTTCTCCGAGATGAGGTATTTAAAGAGAAATTAAAGGTCACGAAACTGCACGGCACTGCTTATGCATTCTGCGAGTTGGTATTTATCAATAAATAAATAAATAAATTTAGGCCTATTTTATGGGCTTGCTCCAACTCCAATGGGCTACAACATAAGACCTAAAATCTGCACGCAACCTCGTGATAGTGCAATACATGTATTGGGCTGTTGTTGTCTTGATGAAGGCAGGCAACCACTTTCAAAGCAAAGTGGAAGTAGAAAAAAATAAAATAAAATGTAGGGCAGGGCTAAAACTTGTGGAAAATGAATGATATTCAATTAAATGCATAGTTTTTTTAGTTTTTTTTTTTGAAAGGCAATAAAATGTATAGTTGATGAGGCATGATTCAGAGATTGAAATTCTTGCAAACAATCCATTTCAGCAAAATGTCTAGGTTGGTAGTAATTTCGTGCAATATTTTTCCCAACCTTGTGTGATTACCGCCAAAATAAATCAACAGGAACGAATGGATTTGTAAGTCACATGACCCAATGAAACCCTGCATAAATTCAAGACCAATTATGAAACTAGGCTGACCAAATAGAACAAAAAATCCTTAAACTTATCTTGCCTTCTGAATTCTTTCTGCTACACAGGAACACAAGTTCAACTACGAAGGAGGAAAGTCAAATTAAATCACCAGTTAGTTTGCTTGTAAAACTGTCGTAAGATTATCATGCCATGTTTTGTTTCGTTTACCTTGGATAATATGTTAGAGTTTTTGGTCTCAATTTTTAGTATGATATTATGCTGTTTGAATGTTTCTTTTAGTTTCGGTGTGCATGTATTGACATTATATTTCTCTTTCATACACTAGTGTTCAATTCTGTTATGTTCTAGGGATTATTCTGTAAATAGTTTAGCTATTAGTTTAGTAGTTAGTTATAACTTATAACAGAACGCCAGCTCAGCCTCAACGACTCTCTTCCAGCTCAAGTGTACCACTAATTGTATTTATACTCTCTCTATCTCATTTCTCAGTTGAATATACACAAATTACTTTATTTCTCTCTAGAATTCTGTACATTACAACATGGTATCACTCGCTTAAAGGTTCGATCCGCACTATTCCGCCATTATTGAGCTTATTGTAGCTCCGTTCTTTGGTTTATTGTAACCGATCCTTACTCCAATCACTTTCCCGGTTCGATCGCCGCTCTTTTTGGCCTTTTTCAATGACAAACCGTGATTCTACAGTCGATTCGGCGCAATCCGCGCCTTCTACTTCTCGCACCACCATATCTGGTGGAGCTCTGCATTTGTACAACAATGAACACTTATGTTCTTCTCTTACTCAATGCCACTCACTCGAATCGCCAATTATTTGTCGTGAAGCCGCGAGGTGAAGCTTGCTCTCGGTGCACGTTGCAAGCTTGGTTTCATCAACGGTACGAAACGACGACCAAATCCAACTCATGAGGACTATGATGAATGGGCGCGAGTTGACTATTTGGTTGCATCGTGGACTCTCTGGTCTGTTTCTGATGAGCTGTCTGATGCTTTTCTATTTACGACCTCTACTTTTGATCTTTGGAAACAACTGGAAGAGCTCTATGGATTGAGCAATGGACCTCGCCTCTATCAGCTACAGAGAGAGGTAGCTTCCATTTCTCAATCCTCTCTCAGTGTTTCTGCTTATTACACTCGCCTCAAAAGGCTTTGGGATGAACTTACTTGCATGGTGCCACTGATTAATTGCCACTCTGATATTGCACGCATACGTACTTGTCACCTGGCGCAACAGTCACTGCACCTTCACTCACTTACTAGGATAATGCAGTTCTTAGTGGGCTTAAATGATGACTTTGATGGTGTGAGGAGCGAGATCCTTGGGGTGGGTCCTCTTCCATTGGTTGAGAAGGCATACTCTATGGTGCTGAGAGTTGAAAAACAAAAGGTTATTCAAGTCTCTATTGCTGATCCTATTGAGCATTCTGCAATGTTTGCTAAGAATACAGTTTTTAAGCCTCATTATCAACACAGTTCATATAATTCTAAGGATTTTAAGAAGGTTAAGAGTGACATGGTTTGTGAGTTTTGCTCGGCAAAGGGCCACACAAAGGACATGTAACGTCCCTAAAATTTGAACAAAAATATAAATTTACATCTTAGTTCTCAAACTTTTAGAAATAGCATTTTTGACCCCAAAAGTTTGAGAAAAATTGCATTTTAAGTAAATATGTGTAAAAATATCTATTTATTCATTTTTTATTATAAACAACAAGAATAATATCACATCATAGGTGAATGATTTTGAAATCAGCCATATCACCCTTATGGCAATTGAAATCAGATTTTGGTGATAAGTTGTTAAAGAAAGTAAAGTGAGACCTTAGTTAAATTGTTTTAACATGTATAAATAAATAAATATGTGTTTATATGTATTTTGTTTGAATTAGACATATTATATTTTAAGTTATGAAAGAAAAATCAGCCACATCTTCCTATTATCAGATTAGAATCTTCATTAGTTGGCCAATGATAAAGAAATTAAAGTGGGACCTTAATCAAAAGTATTTTAATTTAATTTTTTGGCTATAAATAGTAGGCTTTCTTCCAACAATTTTCATACCCAAAATCATTTCGGTTTTTCCTTCTTTATTGCTATGAGTCCCTATGCTAGTAAGTCTATTTTTCAGAGAAAAAAAAATTCATCCCAAATTCTTATTTCATCATATTCTACCCATAAATACCCCAAAATTTTTATCGCGTAGAAATTATCCATTCGGCCCTGCACCTTAGAAAAATCATAACTAATTGTAGAAAATTCCTTTTTGATCAAGGCCAACGACTGAATACTCCTCATGATGTCCTCGAACTTTTATATGGAGAAATGTTTTTCAAATAATGTGATTTAGAAGGTCGAAATTCCTAAACTGTAGACTGTTGTCTGAAAATCCGAAAATAGGTTATATATTATCAAGAATTATTTAGTATAGCAAACCTTTGGATATTCCTTCCCATTTGGGTACACATGTTCCTAGTGATATTAGGGATCAGTTGCCACAAAATATTTGAAAATAAAGTTCATTGGGATATCCGATCAAAGGTAAAGTCGAAACTACGACGATTTTCAGCTTATTTTACATACTTTAAGTTCTTTGTTTATGATTGAAAATAATCATTATAATTTCATGATTGATCACTCACACATGACTCTTATAAGATATAACAATCATTAGAATCACTTTAATATGATTTGTATTCACGAATTAATATTTTTTAGATTTTTCAATATTATAAATAGTATAATTATCATGTTTAACATATCCTTACATAAGTTTAATAAGATTATCATATATAATTTTGAGGTCTAATCCTCTTATATGATTATGTATCGTAACTTAAATATTCTTTGATCATTTTCCTTGATTAGGTTTACGTATTAATATTTTTATAAGTTATAAATACAATGTTATGTAATTTAAAATAATCTTGAAATAAAATAATATTAACTAAGTTATACAATTTAATGGATTGCTTCATAAGATAATTGTTTGATGTCATGATTCCTGAAATGTTTGGATGTACTAGAGACTTAAAGAATGATTTTTCATAAATCAGTTAAGTAATATATTTTGAAGATTTATTATGAATCAAATTAAATAGTTTATCATACTATACTTGATATTATTGTATACTTACCTTTTTAAACGATTTTCTAACATTAGAAAAATTGTAACTACAATTATAATTATAAATATATGGTTGATTAAGATAAATCTTGAGATATAAATTAAGTATACAAAGTATATTTGATATTTAACTTAATATTACGACATCAAAGTTTATCGCGTAAGATTTTCATCAATGATATGTGTTATTTACTTAAATTAGTATTAGCTACCTTTTTTTAATAAGAACTTCCTCATATTTCATCAACACGAAATTTGAATAGTACATATGTTTATAGTGGTGAGTTATGATTATTTAGTTAACTGATATTATCTTAATGATATTAAAGGTTTGGCAAATTAATCAACAACGCGCAAGATTCTCCGTACAAATAAAGGTGAGGTTCGACTTCTGATTTTGTTCTGGCCCAGTTTGGCATCCGGCCTGAGGAACTTAGACAAAAAAGACATTACCCCGTTACCAAATCACGAACAACCTATTATTCACCGTATTACTATTTTTGCATCTTATCTCGTCTCAAAACATGATTTCATTACTCATCGTTAAATCATACTCAACCATTAATTATTTATCACATATTAATTCATAATCATGGTAATTCGTCATTATCTCGTCTGTCGGTTCTTGAACTGTGCAAAGAGCAACGAACTATGTTCGGGACATGTAGCTCAAGGAGCAACGGATATTATACGGTTTACTAGCTTATTTGGTTATCACCCATTGGGACGCCTTTGGGAAGTTGGGCCCAGGGATTGAGTCGATTTACTGTCGGGCAGTAAGGACTGTCGGTTTAAGTAATTTTGCTTGATACCCATTTATCTAGGCGCCGCTTGCAGTCAGGAGTTGGTTGTAACCCGCGTGCTGGATCGGCATGTACTCGAGCATGTCGTTTGTTTTGTTTGCGAGGCCGCTCCTCGTTGGGAGGTATAATGTAGTATTTAGAAGTATAAGGCTAGATTGGTTTACTGTTAACGCACATGTTCATAAAATATTTTCAGAATATTCTAGTACCATTGTTACATCAAATTATCTTGTTAAATTGTTTCCATCGGTAAGATCACTCCTAGAAATATATGAATTGAATCACAGTTAATTCCTGCATTGCCACTTATTTTGTATGAATCTCACTAAGTCATCAAAGACTTATTCCTCGCTTTTTCCTGTCTGTCCATTCCTCAGGATAAGATCGACGTGGCAGCATGGATCACATGAATAATTTTGCCAATCTTGCTTTTTGGAATATTCATGTAATTGAAAATGATTAATCATCACTACGTAATTATTAAAGTATCAAATTATTTGTATTTTCCAGACTTCCGCTGTGTATATTAAAGTCAATTTTTATCATTATGTGTATGGTTGATCCTGGACAGTGACACCCCTTCCTACGAGACGTGTTTTAGTTTGAGATGGGTAAAGTGTATGGCCAACGCTGAGCCAACTCGGATCGGAACGTGACTCATGGGGCACGACTGTCATATGACACATTTTTCAAGTTGGTAGGGATACTTGATTAGTATAAGGACCTCAAGGATAAGAGAGGTTCTAACTCTGGTGGTAATTCTAGTGGAAAATCCTTTGCAAATGCAGTTGACGTTGGACATCAGAATTCCACCAGAGCTCATAATTCAAGTAATGGTTCCCTTGATAATTCTTCTGGTCCATACTTTGTCACTTTTCAACAAAACTTATACAGGTTCATGAAGAATATGATGGACCAGCATCACATGGCTCATGGTAAAGACTCCGACAGAGTGAACCTGGCTCACTTTGGGACGCTGGTACAAATACTCTATCCCCTCTCACTCCCAACTTGTTGTCTCTTGGTAGTTAGATACTTGATACAAGATCTTCTAGCCACATGATTGTAGATGCTTCCTTTTTCAGTAATGCATCTCCTCCTGTTACTCAACCTACTCCCATGTTACTCAACCTACTCCCATATATTTACCTGATGGTTCTGTTAAATGGGTTAAGCAAACTGGCACAATAGCTCTCACTCCTCACATTATTTTGCACAATGCATTATTTGTTCCTGACTTCAGGTTCAATCTCATCTCTATATCTAAATGGAGTAGAGACTCTAACTTGAAATTCATTTTTCTGTCAAATGGTTTCTTGGTGCAGGACCTTCAAACTAACAAGGTCATTGCAGAGGGTAAGCTGGTTGGTCATCTCTATCTCCTTGATCCAACAAGCTCTCTCTCTGCCCACATATCATGTCACACCTGTAATGTGGATTATGGTGTTGACCTGGAGCTCACTCACAGGAGAATGGGCCATGCTTCTCTTGACACTTTGAAGCACTTATCTACTAAGTTTTCTAAGATTCTAGCACATCATCTTAGTACATGTTCCGTGTGCAATAAGGCTAAGTTTCATAGACTCTCTTTTCCCAACAGTACGACATCTACTACTAGTGCTTTTGCTTTGATTCACACTGACATTTGGGGTCTATACAAGGTAGCAAATTCTTGGTAATGCACATTATGTGCTCACTATTGTATATGACTTTACAAGGTCCACTTGGACATTTCTGATCAGAAATAAAACTCTTGTTGTTGTTACTTTGAAGCATTTTTTTATTCTTGTTTACACTCAGTTTAATGCTCATGTGTAGACTTTGAGATCATACAATGGGTCTGAATTTACTAATTTGGAGTGTCAATCATTGTTTAGTGAACTTGGGATCATTCATCAAAAGTCATGTCCTTACACACCCCAGCAGTATGGGATTGTGGAAAGGAAACACATGCATCTTCTTCAGGTTACAAGAGCCTTACTCTTTCACGTTGATATTCCTTCTTCATTCTGGGGATATGACTTACTCATGGCTACTTATCTTATCAACAGAACCCCTAACAGACTACTCAAATGGTCTACTCCTTATGAAGCCTTGCACTTTAAGGCACCTGATGTATCTACTCAGGGTATTTGGTTGCGTGGTGTTCACTGGTAATACCAAGCCACACAAAGACAAGTTAGAACCCAGAGGTTTCAAGGGTTGCTTTCTTGGTTATGTACCTGGCCAGAAGGCACACAAAATCTACAGATTCCATGATCACAAGGTTATTATGAGCAGGGATGTTGTTTTCCATGAATCTTTCTTCCCCTTCTCCTCTTTCACTACTGAACAATTGCATGCTCCCCTACCCCTTGTGCCTCTCCATGATGGCATAATACTTAACACACACCTCTTGTTGTCCCAGAAAATTCCCGCTCCCTTACCACTTCTAACCTTCCTCTTGATCCTATCACCACTCATGTTGCTTCTGACATTGATACTACTATTACTCATGCTGCTCCTGTCCTTAGAAGGAATACTAGACACTATTGCAAACCAGCTCATTTGAAGGATTTCCTCCTCAATTGTGATTTTGATCCTCTTACGTCCACTACACCTACACTCGCAAACAGCTCCCCTCATACACCACCCAACTTTCCCTACACTATCAACCCTCGGCTTTCTCCCTCTCATATAAGTTTCCTAGATATGAGCTTACACACAGAGCCTCAATCTTTCAAAGAAGCCTGCACTGATCCTCATTGGATCACTACCATGGAAGCTGAACTTGCCGCTTTAGAGGAGAATGACACATGGTCCTTAGTTGACCTCCCTCCTGATAAACACCCCATTGGCTCCAAATGGGTCTTCAAGTTGAAATTGAAGCCAGATGGCTCCATTGATATACACAAAGAAAGACTGGTTGCAAAGGGGTACAACCAAATCTTTGGGCTTGATTATGTTGACAACTTCTCTCCAGTAGTAAAGCTGACAACTGTGAGAATTCTCCTTGCTGTGGCTACTCATTACAACTAGTTTATCCACTAGTTAGACATCAACAATGCTTTCCTCAATGGGTTCTTAGATGAGGACATATACCTAAAACCTCCTATGGGTTATTCAAAAGCCAAAACTGGTCAAGTTGGTAAATTGAATAAATCCTTGTATGGGCTCAAACAGGTCTCTAGACAGTGGAACTTGTAATTCACAAAATGTCTGCTTATTTATGGATTCATTTAGTCTAAAGCTGATGATTGCTTATTCACAAAGGGTTCTGGTGATCATTTTGTTTCCCTACTTGTGTATGTTGATGATGTGTTAGTTGTTGGCCCTAACATGTCTCTTATTCACTCCATCAAAGCCCATCACCGTTCAATGTTCACTACTAAGGACATTTGTGAAGTTAAGTACTTTTGGGGGTTAGAGATCTTTAGATCTTTTACTGGTCTTCATGTTAATCAGAAGAAGTATATTCTGGATATTATATAAGATGCTGGTCTATGGGTGCTAAGTCTACTGATATCCCTTGTCCTAAGGTTTTTAAATTCATCTATGATGGTCCTCTCCATCCTAAACCTGATCAATATAGGATGCTATATCTCAATATAACAAGACCTCATATCTGCTATGTTGTCAACCAGCTTAGTCAGTTTATGCATGCTCCCTCTCAGGCGCATTGAAATGCTGCTTTGTTTATTTTACACTATCTCAAGGGAACCCTCTCTCTGGGCCAATACTTCTCTGCTCAATCCTCTCTCCCTCAAGGCATATTGTGATGCTAATTGGGCTTCTTGCCCTGATACCAGGAGGTATTTAACAGGTTACTGTGTGTTCTTGAAAGAATCTTTAATTAGTTGGAGAACCAACAAGCAGACCACAGTTTACAAATCCTCCACTGAAGCAGACCACACCAACTGTGAGCTCAAATGGATCTCTTATGTTCTCACTGACTTGCTGGTTCCTATTGTCACTCATATTCCCCTCCCGTGTGACAACAATTCAGCTGTTCACATCACTCACAACCTTTTGTTTCATAAAAGAACTAAACACTTGGAGATAAATTGCCATCTAGTTAGGGACTCCTACAAAGATGGCTTCATTCTTCCTCTCCACTGCCATGTCACTGATTGCATATGTCTTTACTAAGCCACTTGCTGCTCCTCAATTCAAATCTTAGACATCCAAGTTGCACCTCAGTGATCCACACATCAGTCCAACTTGAGGGGGCGTATTGACATTATATTTCTGTTTCATACACTCATGTTCAATTATGTTATGTTCTAGGGGTTATTCTGTAAATAGTTAAATTGTTAGTTTAGTAGTTAGTTATAACAGAACGTCAGCTCAACCCCAACGGCTCTCTTCCAGCTCAGTTGTACCACTAGCTGTATTTATACTCTCTCCTCTGTAATCTCATTTCTCAGTTGAATATACAGAAATTACTTTACATACTGAATTCTTCTCTCTAGAATTTTGTACATTACAACAACATATTTTTAGCGTTTTTTTATGCTACTGTATAGATGATTTCTTATTTGTAGGGGGTGTTTGCAAGAGCTTATGAAAGCTACTTCTTCATAACTTTTACTTAAAGTTACTTAAAGTCGCGTTTGACTTAAAGCAGTGAGTGTTTGCAAATGTATTTTTAAAAGTTACTTAAAGCAGTTAAAAATATTTTGTGATGTTTGCAATAGCCAGTGAAAAATAGCTTTTGAATATTGATTAAGATGCAATAAGATTTATTTACCTATGTTTAAAATATACATAATATTAATCTTTAACTCACACATACACAATTATGGTTATATTTAAATAATTTAAATTTTAATAAATTGAATTAATACGTTTATTACACTACATTTAACAATTTATTTGATGTAAGCATTTATTTTAGAAAGTATAACTTTATCTGAAAATTGTTAATATAAATATGTTGTTGTTAAGTAAAAAAATTAAGAATTTCTTTCTATTCTTTTTCATTATTACTTTTTCTTTAATTATTTTTATTATTAATTAAAACACAATTAAAAATTATAGAAAATATCACGTAAATGAGGAAAGGGAGAAATCATGAGATTTCTTTCTAATTAATTAAGGCTTAAATAGGATATTAAGAGAAATTTAAGGAATATATAAGTAAAAGCAGTTTATGGAAGCACCTCATGACATGCTTCTGGACTTCTGCTTATTTTTGACTTTTTTTAAGAGAAGGAGAAGCAAAAGCATGAATTGCAAACATAAAATAAATGCTTTTCAGTGACTTAAAGTCAATAAGCTCCTTTTAAAAGCTCTTGCAAACACCCCCGTAATCTGTTTCGCTTTTTTGTTAAGATAAGTGATGATTTGTTTTCTGTTAATTGTTGCAATATAATCAATTTCATTAGTTTTTTATAATCTTCATTTACTTTAGAGACTTGATTCCAAAAAAGCTTTACTAACGAGGATTAACAATGGATCGATCAAATTCTTTATCCAAAATTAAAATACAACACCTAAAGGATCTTCATATATATATCATGATATATATAGTATGTTACTGTTGGTATATATAGAGTGTAATGTTATGAATCTTGTGTGAGTGTTTTTTTTTTTAAATTACAATTTTCATATTTTTGGCATCTTATCACCCTTTATCTTATCTTATTACTTACAAAAAAAAGTTTAATATATATTGCAAAATAGTGAGATTCATCTATTTTATACAAAGACCAGAAACTGATATATATTCTTCTGATAGGAGTCTTGAAGTACGTGTTCCATGCGGATTATAGGAGGGCACTCAATGGTTTTTACAGCTCATGACCTGTATCTTCAATAGAAGAATATAGTAATATGATTGACTTTAATTACTGGTCATTGCTTCACAGTAAATCAAAGTAACATGTTATAATGGTGCATAGCTTCATTAAGAAGCAAACCGATATATAATCCATTGTCATAACAATTTTCATAAATCTTTCGTCAAAAATCATAATGGAATTCATGGCCTCAAACTCCATTTTTGCAACATTCTGCAACTTCATAAATTGATATTTTCAATCCTTAGACATTGGTGGTTTTTTAATTGGTAAGCATTCTGGTAAAATTTAGCCTTGGCGTGTTATATCATCAACTAATTCAGATATATTATATTACATTATTTATGAACTCAATGCGTGATAGATTAAGCTCTTGTCTAGATTGTATTGTGCGCTATAATTCATAATAATTTCTATTATGTCATATAGATGTATCATTTGGTCGTGAATATGTACATTGTACCAATGTGCCGTCTTTAATTATAATTACATCCGCTTACGAAAAGTGGAAATAGAAGCAGATCAATTTCGAGTGAATGGATACTCTGAGATAGAGCGAGAAAAATTGAATTTGATTAATTCAAATTATAAGACTTTAGAACAATTAGAAAATTACAGAAATGAAATTGTTTAGTTTAAACACCAAAGGGCCGCTAATCAAGTTCAACAACAGATTTTCCAACAAGCGTTTCAAGGAGCTCTTGAAATTCTGAATAGTTATTTGAACAACGAATTACACTTTAGTGTCAACATTAGCGTGTTGGGAGCAAAAATAATATGTAGGGTAAAGGAATGAAATGTAAGGGTGCCATCATATTGGATTGGATGCATGAGCTCGATCCAGATTTGCACCTAATTATTGTAGCCAACCCAATTTTCAAATATATTTTGAAACCAACAATAGTATTCTTTAATCCTATTCTGGAAAGATATTTGTATATGCGATTGCAAGCATCGACCAGTTACAGATTAAAAAATACAAATCGGATCAAATGTTGGTCAAACTAAAAAAATGTGGAGAACAAATGGTACATAACGTAATATATTTCTGTAAGAAATCAATTATGCAAATTAATCAATTTTACCTAGTAATTTTAAAGAAAAAATGATTTATTTATTTATAGTTAGTTAAAATAAGAACAAGAAGAACACCCACGTCGCATAGTTATGGGCCCAAGGAACATGGATCGGGCCTCACGATCCGCATATTTCGGTTGTGTGTGGCGAAAAAACTCCTTTTTCCATTCAATTATTATTATTATTATTATTATTATTTTACAGTTTCTTTCTTTCTTTCTTTTTTTCTTTTTCTTTTTGTTTGGTTGCTCACACACACAGTTTGTTTGTTCAAAACATTTATTTTTTCACTTCACCTCTCCACTCAATGTTGTATTTTATTCCCCCAAAAATTCTTTTCTCCCTCCACAATCTATACACAGTTTTTGCACTGTGACCCACAAAATACTTGGTTTTCAAGAAGTGGATGCTTCACATTTCAAATACGCATTATCAGGCAAGATTGTTTTTTTTTTACCCTAACTTATTTAATCTGCAGCTGGTGAGGTTTCCATTTTGTGGGTTTTTTCGCTTGTTATGTGATACGAAAATGGGTCTGCTTTTACGTGTTAAAAGACGGTTCTTTTTAGGATTTTTTTATTTTTTTTATTTTTATGGGTCTAGTGAAAATAAAGGGCAGGCAGGTTTTACCATTTGGAGTTTTGGGTTGGTTTAGTTTGGTGTTATAGATGCTGGTTGAGCATTTTTGTTGATGCTTTTTATGGCATGGTATTTGAGCTGATTTGTGTATATGGTGTTTGTGAATTTGTTTATGCAGACTTCTCTATGTTATTCAATAATGACGGTAATATGTTGGGGATTTTGATGGCTGTGGTTAGAAAGGATCCGTCTTGCTGACGTTGTACGCGTCTTATTTGGATATGTTAAAGCACAGGGTAGGGGTATGGAGATAAATTGACCTACTGGATTTTTTGAATTCTTCGTGTGGAATGGGATTGTGTTCTGATATTTAAGACAAGTTTCCTTTGAAGTTGATGTAGGAGGAAAAGAAATCGTATCTCCCCATAAGATGATAGTATATGTAATTTTAATGCTGATTATATGGTAGTTGTGTGCTTCTGGAAATCGCAGAACAAGGAAAAAGAGGGACGAGATTGTGTGTTGTACGCAGGACTTGTGATATTCTTGTGGGTTGTGTCTTTCCCCCTTTAATTATGAAATAAGCTTGAGTTAAAAAACTGTTTCGCCGTTTATTGTTGCCATTGGGGGTTAATGGGGACTCTTTTGAGATACTGAAAGGCGAGATAATGAGTGTGCCACTTCTTTTCAAAATCACAATATTTCTTATATATACTGATTTTTCATTATATTTTTGGGCTAGCTTTTGGCTGAGAGTGCGCATTCAACTCTTGATTTGATTTACGTTGCGAATGCCTACTTGATAGAAATCTTGTTAAGGTCCTGCCACAAGTAATGTTGTGCTGTAACTAATAACTTAGTAGACATACTTCAGTATACAACTGTCATTGGCTATATCGAGAAGTAACAAAGAGTACATCGTCAAGCCTTCTAGTGTATTAGCTCTTGGTTTTATATCTCACTTTTCTATGAATGTTGTCACTCTCCAGCAAATGCAAAAATTAGTGACTCTAAATGTTTATGTGCTTGATAATACATGGTTTTGTCTGTTGATTGTTTTACGCTCATTTGATATTTGACAAATGAAGCTTGTGGAGAAAGCTCAAATGCTGATTCTTTTATCTCCCACCCCTATTGGAAGCTTCATAAATACAATCTTAAACATCTGCTGGAAATGAAGAGTCTGATCAATTTGATTAACCTTATAATATATTTTCTCTCTCATCCTAACCTATATATAGAAGATATTGAGGCTTGATGTAGAACTTTGTATTCATTATGTAAGCATTTGGTTAACACTTCATTATCATAACAATTTCTTATGGTTCTGTTCATGAAAGCAATGCTTAGTTCACTGTTTATATGGCATTTCGCATAGTATTCTCTCATTGTTTTGCGCTTAAAATTTCTGTATATTGCTATGTTCTATTATTTATTTATTTTCCTTTTTTTGATGATTAATTTACGAGTTTCAAAGTGAAACATCACAAGTATAAGTTATATTATGTCAAAGATTTATGATTATGGAGCCCCAAATTGTTACTGTGTATGACATCCATTTAACCTTATTTGCAGGTTAAACCATTTTATTGGTTCTCCACGCCTTAGTCGTTCTTTTGGTTTGGATGAAAACTATTGCAATGTGCTTCTCTCTCTTGCAATTTCCGAGATGCAGAATTCATACATTAGCTAATTCTTGGTGGGGTAATATTTATACTTTAGGTAGGGGTAGTGTAGGCAGTTCTAGTTACGCCGTTCTCTGTTCCGAGAAATATGAACTTGAAGGAGGACACAGCAAAAGGTGGTCTAGACAAACTGTTAACACAAAAACAGGAGGAAGCGATAAGAAATTATCCACCAAAACGAGTAAGCCAGATACTTCTCAATTAGAGTCAACTGTGATAGAAAGGAGCAGAACCGTAAGTATCAGAAACAAGATCGTTTCTCAAAGTACAAGCATTGAGTTAAATACGTCTAAATTAGAAACGACAGATGTAGAATCAGATCAGTATTACATTGATCTGGCCAAACACGCAACAATTATTTGTTTTGATATTGAGACCACTGGATTCAGTAGAGAAAAAGATAGGATAGTTGAGATTGCACTCCAAGATCTCCGAGGGGGTCAAGACAGCACTTTCCAGACCCTGGTGAATCCAGAAGCCAACGTGCCTAATGAACACATTCATGGTATTTCGTCACGAATGGTTAACCGATCTGATGTACCCAGGTATTTGTCCCAGTTTCCTTTCTTGAGAATTGGCATAAAAATGATTTTTTCTTTGATTTAATGGTATCGGTTACTAACTTTTTGATTGAAAAACTAGCTATTATCCAATCCATACCTTCTGTGCCAAGTTTTTGTGTCACTTATAGATTACCCCACGAATATCTAATGTGTGGTGGTATCAACATTTTTTACCTTACATTTTATCACATTTGGTGTTAACATAATGCTGTTATAGAGGATTTGAATTGGATACAATGTTCTTTTTCTCTTTCTTTTCTCCATACAAATATATGCATGAAGTTTTGTTTCCACTGGCTTTTGTAGGATGAAGGAACTTATTCCCATCTTGCTGCGGTATGTCAGAAGTCGCCAGCTACCCGGTGGAGTTGTAGTTTTGGTATCTCATAATGGCCGCACTTTTGACGTCCCATTTCTGAAAAAGGAATTTAGTCGCTGCTCTCATGAGATCCCTGAGGATTGGTTGTTTGCTGATACCATGCCTCTGGCACGTGCAGCAATGAAGTTGAACAATGGTATCTTTCTTCATTTCTCTCTTTCTACATAATCCTTTCTCCGTGTTCTTGTATCTGCATACTAAATGATTGTTAACTGAGACGGATGTGCTTTTGTCAGGATCAAAAGTTCCTCCAAGAATATCACTGCAAGCCCTCCGAGAGCACTATAACATTCCATTGGTCGGTCCAGCACATCGAGCCCTCTCAGACGTGCATTCATTAGCATTGGTTCTTCAAAGGCTGACGTACGAGTTGAAATTGCCAGTATCTGGTTTGATCCAAGGGTCATTTAAGTAGGAGATGCTAACTCTTAAGGAATGGCAATAGTTCTGTTTTGTCAGTGTCATAAAATCAATCTATTGTAGTACTTCATCTCATTCTTTTGAATGATTAAATGAATGGTAACTTAGATTTTGTTCAATATAACGTAAGCCCCATTTTCCTTGAATTTAGTCGAAAGAACAGTTGTATTCCTTTTGATGCCACCGAGGTGTCGTCTTATCATGCTACTCTCTCTCTCTCATATTGTTAAATGGGAATTGAAATGTTGATTCGTGAAGCATTATTTTGTTTATTACAATGGTTTGTAATGGGAAATGAAGTGTGCTTTAATGCTGTAACAAACATTTGGTGATCTGTGTATGGGCAGTGATATTGGAATATCCAACTAATTTACCCTTGAAAATCAGTTTGCAGTTTGAATCCGAAACAGATAATCTTTTTTTAATACACGAATGACAAACAAATAAATCTAGGAATTCAGCTCATGTGACATACTTAAGTGAGAAATATGAGACACCAATCAACAAAGGTTCCTATTTTGGATAATAAGACCAATCCACAAGAGGAATCACTTGAGCCACTGCCATTGAGATCCCAAACTTCTTTAGATCAGAATGCATCTAAACCTCCGATTGTTTCAGAATTCATTGTGCTAAGGAAAAAGATATAAGAAAATTTGTAGAAACAAATCCACAGGCAAACATCTCCATAATTAGAAAGAAGAAACATAATCTCGAGAAAAAGTTTAAGAAGTTAAAAAACATCAATCATTCTAACTTCTTATCTAATAATTTCTTTTCTTCTTATATAGGAGTTGGGGTGTGAACCAACCTACTCTGGATCTCGGAGCGCGTCTCACTGCTGTGAAAGAAGTTTGCTGCATTTTATTGTGTTTAAAGGAGAATACGCCATGTTCACGAACAACGTAGTAATCCTTGTCATGTTCATCGTTACGTAATGCAAGACCTTGGGCGTCATCTGTTGCAAAGTGTATGCAATTTGGCTCTGCGCCTCCAACAGCTGAAGTCGAAAAGGATCCAGAAGCTCCTAGAAATATCGTTTCCTCACCTATGCCGCTCATAATTTTCAATTTTCGTTCTCGTAGGCCCATGCCCTCTTGGCCAGTAAACATAGCAGCGCCAATACAAAAGTGTGCAGTTCGCTGGCGTCTGAATCCCACAACATTATCTGGTTCATTATCATCGCCTTCCTTGCACGCGAAACATTCAAACAATGCCTGTACGATTATAATTCTGTTTGTAAGTGCTGATTCCACCAAGTGATAAGCTCCTTTATGTTGCAAGCCTAAAGGACACGGAGCTTCAGGGATAATTCTGACAACATCCGGCAAGAAAATTTTTCTCACTAGTATTCCACAGCGCGCCAAAGGAATTATTTCCTGCCCCATGAAATCTTTGAATGCTCTTGTTTCTCGCGATATGTGAATGTCAGTAGCCAAAGCAAAAAGCTCTCTCCTCTCAATATGAAATAAGATATCGCTATAGCACGGTCTCAATTGCCCACCACTCACAATCTTCCATTTCTGTTCCCCTGGTGTACACAGTGCGATTTCACTGCATGCATTATTTCTCCTAAAAATTACCACCACTACACAGTCATTGGAGCATTCTGAAATTACTTCAACCCGATGAACGGCACTTGACAAGTTTTTTATTCTTCCTGTGACCTCGAGATCATTGAAGAAGGGGAGAGTGGATGGTGAAGGGAGTTTCCGGGTGTCGCCTGATAGAGGCTGCCACAAAAGCATGGTCTCTTTTCCAGCAATGAGCAGCCACCCGCGCGAAGATCCGCAGAAACACCATCCATCTTCTAGTTGGCGTTTGCCAGTGGGAGGCAACCGAAAACGATAAACTCTCTCTTCAGATAGGCTTCTGAAGCATATCTCTTTCAAACAAGTCTCCGGTTTCCTGTAGGAATCATTGGACAAGATCTCCCACGGAGCTTCGGGCTTCATTGGAACAGAGTCTCGCGCGAGGATACGCTCCCATGATTTGCAAACCAGCCTTGCACGAACTCTATCACCTAGCCAAACGAGTTCGAATATTGTGCGTAGAATGTCATCCGGGAGCAAATGCCACGACGAAGGAGAAGTAGTATCGGAATCAGGTAACGTTTCCCGCCAAATCATATTTGAACCTACCAAGGAGCAAACCATATACGTCAATAAAACAAATTCACAACGAGTGCTCAATAATAGTATCATACATACATATATGTCTTGATTTCACTTGGTAATTTTGTGTTCAATACCGATTCTCTTAATTTTTGCACAACAATAAAAATAACAGAAAATCATAAAACACGTACCAAAAGCAAAGACATAAGAATTTTTTTTTATCCCGTTCGTCTATGACTACCTCGGAGAACGCACCAAGCCAATATTATTTTTTCGCTTTATGTTTTGTTCTAGGGTTACAAGTATATGAGATTGTTATTTATATTAGACATACTCCCAATACCAATTTTATAGTACCGAGCTTGATCAACAGGTTTCACAACTTAACATTAACAAGATGTTTGTTAGTCTTTGAGTCGTATCAGACCTCTCTAACGTATCCTAAACATTCCTGAAGTAAAAATATTAGGGCTAATATGATGTCCCATCGGAATATTACATTCAGATACCTAATATCACAGTTTTTCAAAATACACAACTAATATACATTCTGATCAGAAAAAAAAAAACAAGTAATATCGAGCTTAGCCTATCACACACATAGCTAAATTCACATACCTAGGAAGAAATTCGAGTAAATTTGACCTAATTGATTCCTGCTTCGTCGATGAAACAAAAAGGAGATTAATTAGAGGCGGGAGAGGAGAGAATGGTTATTTTATACTTCTTAGTAAATAAAATAACTTATGAGAGGAGTTTTAATTGGGTGTGGGGTGTTTTTATTTTATATAAAAAGAGAAATTTCCCTAATTAAAACATAATTATTGTGATTAGTTAAAATTAAAAGCCAGTCGATTGCTAGCTTTCAGAAAATAACTCAACTTTAAAACATGATTGAAACTTTCACCTTACTCAACAAAAAAGGTAACTATTTTCCATAACCGTTTGAGGTAACAAAAGATTTGAAGAGAGAGAACAAGAAAGAAGTACAAGGTTTCAGTACATAGCAAAGTTGTCAAGGAGAGGCAGAGAAAGCAGTGCATGCAGGAGCTTATGATGAAGCGTCGTGCGGCTGCGTTGGCGGTTCCAATTAACGATAAGGCTGTGAGAGCTCGGCTTAGGCGGCTTGATGAGCCTATGACGTTCTTTGAAGAGAGGGAGATGGGGTGAAGTCTATATACCACTACAAGAATACACTCATTTAGGTAGCCTAAATTGGCTGTCTAAATGGGGGAAGCCGGTCTCTAAGCTGAATCTAGAGACTGAATTATTTTCTCTGCATTCCAGCCTCTGTAGCTTGCTAATATAGAGACGGAAAAAATGCAATCCAGGTGGAAAGCAACATATCCGTCTCTGCCCTTCAGCTAGATACCGAAGAGCTCGTTTCCAGCTAGACTCTATTTAATCGGTCTCTAAGACAATCAGAGACAGAAAACTGGTCTCCAACATTCAGTCAACGCATATATATATATACAAACATAATATATATGATATAGACAGTGATTTGTTGCTCTCTATGTAATTTCAAATTTATTGAAAAAAAGGGCGGTAACAAGAGTCCCGCCATGAATTTGATGAAAAATTAAATTGACTTAGAGACCAAAAATCAGTCTCTAATTTCAGAAATATTTGAGAATTTTCAAAAACCAAAAATGTTGTTTGGTTTAGGACTTCTGAAACAGCCCAAGAAGCATTAAAATTGGCACAATTGGTGTCTCTAAAATTTGAATTAAATTAAATAACAAATAGGCTAGAAAATAGTATCTACTTTATGTTCTAGCTTTTTCTTTATGATGTCAGCTGATTATGACACTTGACAAGAAGTTTTTTATTTTTTATTTTACTTTTTAGATGTCATGATTTAATTTTAGCCTTTTTCTTAAACATAATTGTTTTTGTTTTTAAGTTTAATCATAGTTGTATCCATAATTATGTATCCTTTAATCATAATATATCTATCTATTAATATAAGCCAAAACATTTTGTGACACCATCGAACCAAAAAAATAGTTTAAAAAAGGATTACTATTAATAATTTATTATTATTAAAATCCCACTCATACATTTTAAAATTTGAATAACTGCATTAGGCCACTACTCTTCCAGTTTGGTAGTTAATTATAATTCACTTCTTATTTACACAAATTTAAAATAACTCGAGCATCAACTTCTTTTCTCTATTTTTGTTGTGAATCTTCTGCAATACTCAATTCATTTTTTTCTGCAAATTAAATATTCTCATTTGCATAACTCCTCCAAATAATTTTATTGCAGGTCATTGCTCTAATATTCGTGTATGCACAGAGACAACGAGATTTTCATTTGAGGTAGGGAACTTCAATTTGCTTTTTTTCTTTTTTCTTTTACGTTGACACCCTGCATTTGAAAGCTAAACCCATTGAAAGGATATATAGATATAACATTTTCTGAATATATTAACCAACTGACAATATTGAGATTTCATTTGATTGGTTTTATTTCCTTTTTTTTCTTGGGTATTACAAAGTGAAGTTTCGTTACAAAATTACTGATGATCATTTCAATTGCATGTTTGACAGGTTTGTACGTTATTAATAATGGCAGATGAATTGATTGTCTTAACTTGAAAGGTAATTAATTGGTTGTTTATTATCATTAACACTAAAATATTATACCTATATTTTTAGGTATTTTTCATTCACATTTTTCATCTTATCTTTTATTTTTAAATATTTAAATAGATATTGTTCGTATGGTTTTGATCTTAGAATCATTTCAATTTTATTCTAACACTTTTTCATGTGTTCTAAAAATTAACCAAATAATGGATGTATTTTTTGTCAACTTAGCAGGTTGGTGTTTTACTATTCGAGATTCGAGAGATCTTAAGTAAACTCTATAGTAAGTTGAAACTATAATTTTCAGTTTAAGTGAACTCACTACAAGAATTCGGGTGTTTTTCCGACCGGAAATCGTATTATTTTCAGATAGAATTTAATAAAAGTTGAAAGTCTATTGCAGGTTCTGGATTCAAAACCGTATTATATATATACAAGCTTTGTTCTCATATTATTGTTTTCTTATAAAAAGTAACATAAAATCTTTAAGTAGAGCATTCGTGTATATACGTATTTATCTTCAGATAGAATTTAATAAAAGTTGAAAGTCTCTTTATCCAAAATCTTTTCATACCACTTTGCTATTTATCCAAAGTTGAAAGTATATAATGATTTGATGAAGAGGTGCGTTTAGTTTTATGGCATGTGTTCTAACTTCTAACCAAATTGAAAAACACAATATATCTTTTAAAAATCGCAGGTGCATTCAAATTCTCACGAAATTTTGCCTTTTCCCGATATTACTTCGTGCGGCTTTTTTTAATCTCTTTAATTGGGTTTTAACTTTTAAAATAGTGCTTATTTAAAAGTGTACGTCTAAGAGATTGTCAACAAATTACAACCTTAATAAGAAAGTTTAAACCATAAAATTATTTCATAAAGTGGTCAATTCGTTTTCCAAGTTCATGTTGATCTGAGAATTAGTGTAAGCAGGGCGTATATTAATATTTGAAACGTCGTTCATGCAATGAGAAGATTTCGAGGGACTTATTATGATCATTGTATTTGGTATTTTTAAAACCAAGACTTCTCCCACGTCATCCACTTTACCAATTGCTTTCGGATGCCAAATTTGGATAGAATTTAAAATTAATAATCTAACTATACCTTAAATCATGTTACTGAAATCTGTTTGTGACTTGCTTACGAGGTTTTTGTATTACATTTGTTTTCTCCCCAAGTTTCTGAAGTCGTTATGAGGTTCAAGTCCAATTAATCAATCGAGTTGTCTTTAAAGCAACATGCTCTTATTCCTTAATATGATAGACGATAATTTTCTTTCTCTATCTATTATCATTTTTATGCTTATTGTGTCTGATATGCAGATGGCTCTTGGAAAAAAAGTGGAGATTTCAGAAAATCAGATTTGAGTCATTATTTCTAATGGTAAACACGATTTACAATTATTTCTAATTTTTTCTTTTTTGATAAGACAGTTATTTCAAAACTTACAAAGAAAAGAAGATTAACATGATTTATTTAATTGTCTTTTTGAAATAATGTACAGATGACAAAGCATTTGTGATTTGTGAATTCGTCGAGGCAAGTCAATCAGCCGATTATGATTTGTATTTTTTCATATATTAGTTTTGAAAAAAAAAAGTTCCTATGGCGTGTGTATTTTCTACAAGTAAATGCTTGAGCAAAATACTGTCATTCGTTCCACTGATATTTTGTTTGTACAAAAATATATATTGCAAGCATCTATAATAAAACATGTTTTAGTACTGTACGTAGCAAGTAACAGTGAGCCGAATCAATGTACCTTAATTTACAAGTGGAGTTTCAAATCAGGGTCTTATGGGTTTAGACTTTAGATAAAAATAATCCTATATACATTATTCTTAAAAAAGTATACATGCAAACATAGTTTCTTTAACAATTTAATATAACTATTATACTTTTCAATTTTAAACTACCCACATTTAAAAGTTTTAGCATTCTCCAAATATTTTAGGCACACAATTAATATTGTTTCGATAAAATAAATTTTGTAAAAAAGAAAACATATTACACTATGTCCCTTTTTATATAAAGGAAAAGGTTGCACGTGGTCTCCGCGTGCACTAGATTGCCAGTATATAATATATAATCTTTTTGTGACACCATCGGACCAAAAAAATAGTTTAAAAAAGGTTAATATTATAATACCAAAACCACATGATATATCCACTTTCTTTTTTTCGCCCATTTCATGCAATTATCTAGCGTAAGTTATTCTATTTTCTTTATTCTAAAACAATTTGAATTTGAATTTTAACTACCCACAAATCATCCATATATCCACACGATGAGGCATTTCAATTGTTTCGTTTTTCTTTTCCTTTTTCTTATCGTTCAGTTTGAATATTTATTCTTTTCCTGAATTTTTTTCATTCTTATATTTTCAGTTTGATTTCGTATATGTTTGATTTTCTTTTTTCGATTAATTGTTGTTTTTTTCTCCCACTTCATGCAGTTATTTTTGAAAATCTTCAATTATCTAGCGTAAGTTACTCTAATTGATCGTTATTACATGCTCTCGAATCTTAATTGAGTAATATTGGTTTTATTGTTCTAATAGAAACCATTTTAAGATCTTTAACATTTTTTTAAACAAATTGATTTAAGGTTCTCTTGATTTTGTATTTGATTTAAGAAGTTTTTTATTAATCACATTAAACATCTTTCATATTTTGATTTACTCTTTGCGATATTAAGTAGTTGTTTTATTGGTTTTCAAACTTTTGCAAGTTAAGCTATTTTTTTTAGATCCTTTGATCTATTTGAATTCCTAATTTAGATTTTTCTACATATTTTTTTTTGATTTTTTCCTTTGAATCCTTATCTAACTCCATTATTTTAGCACTTTTTACTAAACTTTTTAAACGTGTGTGTGTGGGTTAGTTATATACATTGCGATTTTTAAGGATGAACCTAAATGTAGAATATCAAGATGATTTTAATTTATTCTTTATTCTTTACTCTTCATTCTCAATGTATTTTACTGCTTCGTCTATTTTGATACAGATTTATTCAGATTTATGATATTGAGTTGTTGGTCAAGGTCTTTAAGCTTGGCATTTTGTTATGGATTTGATCAGGATTTTTGAGATTATTTTTTAAATAACTTTTAAGATATTTAACATTAATAAATTATTATTTAGTTTTTAAGAAATTTATTATTTTTATATTACATAGTAATAAGTTAATGTTCTTCGCTATAAGTTATGTTTCTCATTTTTAAATTTTTTTATTTTGACCTAAACAACTCAAAATTATTTTGTTAGAACTCTTATTTGTGGTTCCCGGGTTTTGTTGTACAACTCTTTCTGTTTAATTTGTTTTAAACTAAATGCAATATTTTTACAAATCTAGAAGAAAGGTACGCAACAGTTATTTTTAACTAATAAGCTAATTAACTTGTTTGTGGTTCATATAATACCTGTTACTATCTTTACGATCATGTTCCAAAATAAAGATAAGGTTCTAGCTTATTATATTATATGCCTCATATAATGAGTTATAACATTTCGAATGACCGTCAGTTACTGACTTACTGTAGAAGTAAGTAAGGTGGTGTTTTTTTTTAGATAATTAAAATGAATGTGGTGTGGTGTTTTTTTGGAGTTAATTTTAAAATTTCTATAAGAAGGACTCTTGAAATAAAAAGGAGGGAAGAATATATGGTATTTTGGTATATTATGTTATCTACTTTTGCTAAAACTGAAATGTGTTGTGGTCCCAACTGCCATATGTCATAAAAGTAGGCTTATGGATGCTAACATTAAGATTAGGTAAGATGTTCCCCACAAAAAGCAACAACTTTATATCACCATCACACATCAAGAAAAGTGAAAATCTACAATTGCCACTCATATTTTTAAGGGAAACATTCATTAACATAATTTAAGATGTTAATTTCATCTAAATCTTAACATTTCTTTTCTTGCATGGAAACTTGAGTTTATTGTGTTACACGGGTTCGGATAAGGGGTTCGGTACGGTACGAATACGCCAAAACAACATATTTTAAAAATAGCCGATTCTGATACAACAAGGATACGTCAATATATAATTTTTTTAATATTTATTATATGTATTTTTTATTTCTAACAAACAATGGAATTTAAAACTTAAACAAGAAAATTGAAAATACACAAGAAAAGGTTTCACGTTAAAAAAGGCCATGCATCAAGGCTAAAAGAAAATGTACAAACGTGAATTATGAGTAACAACTTAAACAACAAGTCAACAACCTTGTTGTAATATTACAAAATCAAGATGTTCGATACTCGACGATTAATGACTACATAAAGTTTGTAAGAAAAATCCATAATAGTTTGGATACGCCTAAAAAAACGTAACGGAACGTATCGAGATTTTTTTATTTTTCAAAATTAAATGATATGCCACGGCAAGCGCATGTGCCTACAATCCAAAAATTAAGGTCATAAATCATACTGAATTTTCCAAAAGGGTCCACGAATACACAGATCCGGTAACGTATGTTGTTTAATAGTTGAACTTTTCTTTTCCTTCTTGAACGAACTTAATCTCGTTCTTGAATAATAGCTTCCTTCTCTAATTCATACTATGATATGAAAAAATCCTAGTTGCACTCGAAGCCCAAATATTTCGGTCTTTTTATGCGTGACTGCGTTGAGCGTTTGAATCTGCATGTAATGCTCTTCATTATGACCCCTGATCGTAATCAAATAGGGCTAAAACCGTGGAAATCAGCAATAAGGGATAAAGGCAAAACTTAAAGAACGTAGTTAAAACAGATTGTCTGAAAATATTCTGGTATCAATGTTGTCGTGATGTTGGCCCAACATCGATTTAACATTGTTTCCAGTACACTTTGCATTGTCAGTAATGTCTGATAGAATTATGTATTATGGGTATATGGAAGAAAATACGACTGCTGTAAATAATGGGGTGTTTCTAGATTATCTGACAATTCGTATAATTCTTATGTGATGATAGTCATTTAGAAAGTTCCCCTAACAAGGTGACATACACTTTTTACTGTGCTTTAAAGGTGATAATATATATATGTATCTTTTTAAATGTTCTCTTGTACCAAATACTTTACTGATATTTTTGGATAAAATTGATACATTATTGGAAAGAATTATACTATGTTTCATACTCAACTATAATCAGATAAACAAGCCAATGGATTTCCAGGAAATAAATTATGGATCATTAAGATCTCAAAATATCATATAATAATAACATATAGTCTAACTATGCAATCATTTAAAATTTTAAGCATGCATTCAAACACCGAAAATCCAAAACTGTTAAGTAGGTAATATGGCATTTAACATGGTATTCAAAATTACTTTAATTGCATTGAGTATATCCGTATCTAATTTAAATAACCTACCGCTTCTTAAATTCCATGGCACACCAACCTTTTTTAAAATTTAATTACTTGAGTTATATACATATTAAGAGTAATATCTATGCTACATTGCTTTCACTAACCTATGCCCCCACAATATATCACATCTCTCCCCATTTCTATTATTTCTCTCTCTCTCTCTCTCTCTCTCTCTCTCTCTCTCTCTCTCTCTCTCTCTCTCTCTCTATATATATATATATATATATATATATATATATATATATATATATATATATATATATACTAGCAACCCGGCGCACGCGGAGACCGCGTGCGATTTTCTTCTTTTCGTGTAAAGAGTATTTGGCTTTTAGCGTGTTCTTGAGAACATTAAGATGAGATTATATAGATGCACACAATATTTCTTTTAATTCAAAGTGTTTTTATTGGAACCAATAGTTTCACTTGCAGACTTATGTTAGTAACAAAAGTTAACAAACGTATTTCATGTTGAATATAGCGTCATTTAACAATGAAATAGTTGTGCGATCACGTTACACATTAATAACTAACTAACTAAATGTGTAAATGATTCATTCTATAGCAAACTTTTAAGTGTATATTAGCTAAAGGATAATAAAGTTTGTGGGGGATTTTTGGCATGTAAGAGCATTTTTATATTTTACATGGAATTTATATATAGAGGAGAAGACTACATTATAAAATTCAGGAGAGTATCTTGTCTTTATCATTTTTGAAGACATTTTATTTGTTCTTACTATGTCCAAAGTGTTGTAGTTAGCCAAATCTATAAATAAGTAAACATAATTAATTAACATTAGAAAACAATGTATCAAAAATTTTAGTCATAACCATAGTTCAATTACAAATGTTATCAACTTTTTCCTTTTTTCTTGCAGCCAGCGGACATGTTTGTTTTATTTGGTTGAGGTCGCAGATGCATAGGCAATAGGAACAAATGAACATTCAAAAAGTATGGTTTCTCAGCAAAAAAGAAAACGGAATCAGAATAACAACGAGCACTGTGAACTCATAATTATCAATTCTGACACTAACCTAATAATAATAAGACCATTAATAGTTAGAGTAACCAAATTGGCCATTAAGACAGTAAGTGCAATGACATATTTTTAATTGGAAATAAATAAGTCATGATTTGTAATCATTAGTTAAATAAAGCAACACATGCTTTATGTCACTGTCACACCTCGATTGAAGTGAATGCTACATTTCTCCCCAATTTTACAATTTCTTTTATTCAATTAATTTCAATTATGTTGTTAATGGGCCGAATTCACTTTTTCTGAGAAGCCCAATATCTCTAAAAATGATTTGTTTCCTGAAAAATAACTCTGAGGGGAGAACCAAACAGGAGCTAAGTCTGGCCGAAATTTTTTAAAAGTGAGTGGCGGCATTTCTGCTGCCACATTGTATTATAGATTTTTTTTATTATTCTATATTCTGTAAATTTTGTATTACAGAATATAATCTAGAAATGTAACTAATTTGTTTAATCAAACGAATTATAATAAACATAATGAAACCAAATCATAAATGCAAAAAACAAATAGTAAACAATTACTTCATATGAAGAATATGTTGTTCCCTATTCAAATATTTACAATATTTAAAAGGAACAAATAAAGTTCTATTCCACAAATTAGCATAAAATAGATCATCGTTTCTCTATCGAGTTAATCATGAAATAAAATAGAGAAACACATAAGAAAAATATTACCTCATGCGCGAATCGGATGAAAGTTACCTCAAGTGTTGTTAAATTACCAACCATGATAAAGTAAAATTGAGATGAGGCACGGACTAAGTCACAACTCTCTTTAAGACGATTCGCGCCCCTATTCACGAAGAATATGCAATAGGGTCACACCATGCACGTTCGCCTCCAGGATACAACAACCCAACCATTCCGTTGTTAATTTCTCTAAGTCTGCACTACTAGAGAAGTTTGAAGCGTAGCCTAACACTTTTCTTTGCCCACAATATTATATTTGTATATCTCACACATATAGTAGAAAATAATACTTGTTTAGAAAGAATGTATTGCTCTTATGTATTTCTCCATAGAAAAAAGATTTGCAAGACAACTATTTATAGTGTACTAGCCATTAGTCTTGTAACACCAAAATTAATAAGAGGTTTAATATATAATATAAATGTATATATAAATATAATCTTTATGCTCAACAATAAGTAGGGGGTTTAAACCATAACATTAGTAGGGGTGGTAAATGTGTAGGTTATGGGTCTTACCCCATTATTTCTCAATAATATCAACACTTGTAGCCTACAAGACTTTGACCCCCACTAACCAAAGAAATAAAGCCTTTTTAATTATTCACAGTAATCCCCAAAATATGATATTTTTATTAAAATATCCAACAATCCCCCACTTATTTTAATAACAATATAATACTAATGGGCAAAGATAAAATACCATGCATCATGAAAGTGGCAATGCCTTTAAACTTTCACTTAGTGCAACAAAATTTCCGTACTAGAATCAGAGTGGACCAAGCCGTTAAACAATGACCCTTGAGGGCACGCAGAATAATGAAGCACACCTGATATTTCAAGTGTTCTAATTCGCTTCACAAGACAGCACGTTAACGGCCTTATGCTTTATCCTAGTTTTAACGAGCGCTCTACAGAATTAGCCCCAATTCTCATAGGAAGCGGCCCCACTTCCACACTCGTAAAGGTGAGTCTATCAAGGATGCTCCCATGACTATTACATCCCACCCATAAGGGCTATAGAACTCATTAAGAGATTAAAATCTCATCCTCCATATCGTCATAGGAAACATGCACATACCATAGGGAGGGACATATGATCTAAAGATCATTTTTAAGTGCATGTCATCACCAAACTTCTCAATGATTCGTTTGTCCCTTTAACCTAGTTTCTGGGATCTCCAGTCCCTAGGTAGGGTATCCTCAAAGGAAGTTTATATCATAATAGGGCTCACGTCCCCTCCCCCTCGATGTACCTCTAGACCTTTAACTCAAGCTTGAGTTTTTGACCTCCAAAAACATTTTAAAGATCTAGGGAATCCAGCATCGATGCTAATCGCATAATTGAGCTCATATAATAAGTTTTCACAAGTAATGCACCTCAAGCATTCACAATTAATTTGATGATTTCATCATCATGTGATCACATAGCCTACGTACGTAATAAAATGGTCAGTAGCCTTACTACTAGCAACCATTACTTTCACAAATATATTACTGCATAAAATGCAAAAATTATGTACGACATTTATCCAGATTTTTATTTTATACTCCAAAAGTTTGTGAAGTCTCATCACAATTCACAACTGCACAGTTAGTTCACAACATAATAATTATGTGATAAATATGTTTGCACATGAAATATTAACCACGAAATATTGAATAATGCGTTAACCCCCGCTATTCAAGATAATGACTTCACATTCTCAAATTTATAATATGGACTCATGTCGAAATTCGAGACACGTGATAATCGAACAAAAATACTTCAATGTGCAATATAACTCCAGTACTACACTAATCAAATGATAAGTAGGAAAATTTTTGAAATAAAAAATTTCTTACCAGAGCCTTATACGCTATCTTGATTGCTCATAAGGAAAAGCAATTAGTACACTATTCATCACTATAATGCAATTGTATTGCACAACACATTTCCAGATTGTGACTAACACTTGTTTTTATTCATATACAAGCGCTACAATGAGTCTAATCAATATTGAGAACGTCAGTTAGCTAAATTGACAAAACAAACAGTTGCTCCATAAGCTACCTATGTAATTTGAACACGTTTGTGCATGCTATTTTTATCAAATAATTCATCCCCCATTATCCAAAGCAATAAGGCTAATTAATTTAGTTCATTGGCCAGCAAAACTATTGTATTCTCACAGAATACATATGAATAATTAAGATATGTGCCATAGATAAAATCGCGGGAGATTCATTTGTGAACAGGAATTTAATTACCTTAACTTTGATTAATGAATTACCAGTATACCTCAATTCACGTAATTGCTCCAAGCGTCAGACTCATTAATCTCTCTGAAGTTAAAATGCCATAAGCAAGTTTTTGCTTTTGTTCCCTGACTTCTCAAATACCTGGAGCACTTTAGAAATTGAAGCTCAACAAAATGACATAATTTTATTAGTACTCCTCGATCGGCAGTTGCAACTTAAAATAGAGCTTCAATAGTAAATTCATCTAGTAAATTTTTTTTTTCGTAACACGGCAATATGAGCCATTAGCTGTCATCTTGAACATAATTAAGTGCAAAATATAATAATAATAGATATGATATACCTTTCAAGACAATTTGTTTAAAAATACAAATTTTGGAAAACAATTAGTTTCTCCATTAAGTTCATGAAAATTAACAATTTCACAATGTGAGTCACCGTGCGTAGCATGATACAAACATATAATGTCATGTTTTAATTTGACATTTATATATGGAATTATGTTTATGAACCAACCATATTATGACAAGAATGCAACAGATCACTTTATCAAACTCATGTAGAAAACTCAATTATATTCTTGGTCTCAAGAGTAAATTAATAATTACTTTGGAGAAAGAAAACGTCACCTGACCATGAAGAAACAAAAGGTAGCATACTGAAATAATCAGCAAACACACATTTGCCTGCACATATTTTGCTGCTATTGGAATTGAATTCCATTGTGACTGCTTGATGCTTTTCATGTATTTATTTTTCGTGGCAAAACACAATTTTGTAAAGCTCCATTGTGGTCAAAATTCAATTTTTTTCTCAAACCCAACATGAATTTTTAGTTTTCATTAAATCATATTAAGGCATAAATATCTCTTATTCAAGAGACGAATCGTCTTAAAATTGTTGTTCCCTATTCAAATATTTATAATATTTAAAAGGAACAAATAAAGTTCTATTCCACAAATTAGCATAAAATAGATCATCGTTTCTCCATCGAGTTAATCATGAAATAAAATAGAGAAACACATAAGAAAAATATTACCTCATGCGCGAATCGGATGAAAGTTACCTCAAGTGTTGATAAATTACCAACCATGATAAAGTAAAATTGGGATGAGGCACGGACTAAGTCACAGTTCTCTTTAAGACGATTCGCGCCCCTATTCACGAAGAATATGCAGTAGGGTCACACCATGCACGTTCGCCTCCAGGATACAACAACCCAACCATTCCGTTGTTAATTTCTCTAAGTCTGCACTACTAGAGAAATTTGAAGTGTAGCCTAACACTTTTCTTTGTCCACAATATTATATTTATATATCTCACACATATAGTAGAAAATAATACTTGTTTAGAAAGAATGTATTGCTCTTATGTATTTCTCCATAGAAAAAAGATTTGCAAGACAACTATTTATAGTGTACTAGCCATTAGTCTTGTAACACCAAAATTAATAAGAGGTTTAATATATAATATAAATGTGTATATAAATATAATCTTTATGCACACAATAAGTAGGGGATTTAAACCATAACATTAGTAGGGGTGGTAAATGTGTAGGTTATGGGTCTTACCCCATTATTTCTCAATAATATTAACACTTGTAACCTACAAGACTTTGACCCCCACTAACCAAAGAAATAAAGCCTTTTTAATTATTCACAATAAAATATCCAACAGAATATGGTATAGAACAAATTTAAATGTTTGTACCATAAATATTTATAGGGTATAAGAAAATGTAAAAGGGTATATGAAGAGGATGATAGAAAGGTGAAAGGAGATGGGATTTTCAGTAACATGTCTCTCTAGCTTCTTCTTCTCAACAGGAACTCGAAACTGAACTGAAATTTATCAAAAAAAAAAAAGGTAAAGTAAGGAGATGAAAGAAAGGTAGAAGATGAAAAACTTAAATGTAGGAGATGAAGAAAATTGGTAAAAGAAGATTAATAAATGTAGAAGTTCAAAGTAAACAAAATAATACATTAGATCAAGTAAGATAAAATAAATGTGGAAGAACAAGTTAAAGAATATACCTTAGAGATGTTGGTGAAGAACTGAAGATGTATGAAAGAATGGGAGAATAAGTGGGTGTATATATATAGAGGTGTTGGGTGAAAAAATGAAATTTTTTGAATTTTTTCCGCCAAAAAAAGTTGATTTTGGGCATAGAGTGAAAATTTGGTATCTAGATTCTGGAAAGAGAAAATTCAGCTCTTAATTTGTGTGGCAATAATTTGGTTCCTTGAGTATGAATTCTCCAGATCATGTACTCGTGCTCTTACTTACAATAATATACTTATTTCATGAAAGTGTGTTTGATGTTAAGTTTTATTGGATGTAGTGGAAGATTACAACGTGCAAAGTGTTGGATAGATTATTGAGTTATCTCAGTTCAGGCCATCACTCAAGTTGGTTTTGGAGGCTTCATTATTACACTTTAGAAGTTTTTGAATGGTGTTTCGTATGATAATAGTGGTGGTATTTAATTTATTATTCTTCATGATTTATTTGTGGAGAGGATTTTTATAACTTTTGCTATTGTTAATACAAATTCCTTTACAGATTTTCTTCGCCGGAACCATAAGTTGCGGCAAACTTTCTATTGGCATTATTTTGTAGATTATTTTCGGAAAGAAGCGAGGTAATAGAGAACTGTCGTGTTCTTTTTTGTTATGGTGTCACTACCAGGAGATTTATTTGGTGATGATACTGTAGCGTTAAAAATTCTAAGTCTTTTTAAAATAAAAGACAAGAAAAGTTAAGTACAAATAAAATTTATTTATTCAAATAAATATGGGGTTACAATCTCTAGTAATCCTCTGATTCTTTTCTAATCATGAAACTTGATTGACTTGACGGCGGAATTGACTTTGATCGCTTCCACTGTGGTTTAAGTTGAACGTTAATCCAATGGCTTTTGAGCTTGATCTTGAATTAACAATTTGACTTGATCTTCGCGACGAACAATTTGATCTTCGTCTTGACTTGTTGAACTTGTTGACCGTCAATCTTCTTTAAAAGAATCTTGATCTTCAAAAATACTTGGATGATTAACAAACGTTGATGTGAGGGCTTGGCAACTTGATCCCGGATCGAACGGAAATTTGATTTGGAATTTGTTTTGAAGGTTGATGAAGAACGATATGATCTTCGTCTTCAGTTCTTCGAATATGTGGACTTTGATCCTCTTTGAAAGGGACTTGAATCTTCAAAAACGGTTTTTCGAGGGTCTTGTGACTTGATCTCGAATCAAACGGACTTTTGACTTGAAGATTGTTGAAGAACGATATGAACTTGATTTGGATTTGTTGAATTTGTTGAAGCTCGATCTTCCTCGGCACAAGTGCGATCTTCAAAAACGGTTGTTTGATGGACTTGGAGCTTGAAACCGGATCAAATGGAGGTTTTCGCGAAGAACACCTTGAATGCCGCGAAGAACGCTTGAAGATTGATGAACTTGGTGGAGCGAAAAAATTGGAGCTTTTCCCTCTTCAACTTGTGAATATTTGTGTGTCTTTTTCTTTATGAGAGGACCCATATTTATAGTTGTAAAAACCTATGGCTCCTTGCTTGTGATTGGTCGGTTTTATTTCAAGATAAGCATGGATTTAATTTAACTTGCTTATCAAGAAAGAATGAAGAAACACATCATATTTCCACATGGCTTAACATCATTGGTTGAAATACTCCATCTTTTCCATGTGGCTTTATTTGATTTGCCAATCAAATAAATATTAGAAAATCAATTAATTAACCTATTAATAATTAGAATTTAATTTAGTAAAATTCCAAATTAAAAATAGAAATAATCAATTTAATTTCTAAAGATTTAATTTGACACTTGTCAATATTTAATTGGAGTAGACAAAATTTATTTGTCTACAAATGCCCCCTTACGACTAGTCACGAATAGCATCGTAAAAATGTGTCTTGAAGTGAATATGTCGCAACATATTTATTTTTGGGCTATTACTAAGATTTGATAAAATATATGTACTTCATTTAAAAAAGATTAACATTTGGGGACTTCCATGTAAATTTCTTGAGGGGCAATAGGGCAATATACCACACCACTTTTCCTTATGCAAGCAAGACACGTGATTCCTTTTCTTTTTCTTTAAGCTAATGGTCTTTGTAGACCGTGTGCAGCCGATCACCACTCCCTTTTTCCTTTTTTTTTTTTTTTTAATACTTTGTCTATGTAGACCCAACACACCAGATAATATCCTTGTTTCCTTCTTCACGGGAACTCATTTTCTTAACTCCTTTTGAACTCTTCTTTTTTTTTGGTAGGCAAAAATTTCATTAAAGATGATAAATTACAAGAATGAGCTTAAGTACAAGAAGTACTCAAGACTTACAGTTCCAAACAAATTGAAGGCAGTCTACCCCAATCAAAGAAGGAGTAAAAAAATCCAATTTTTTGCACTCTAATCCAATTCCATGATTTCAACTGAATAGATTCAACAATATCGTCAACCTGGAAAGACTCGCTTTTAAAAAGACACTTATTACGTCCTTCCCAAATGGCCCAAAGCGCAAAGAACCATAATCCATGCCACAACTTCTGATTTGTTGCACCGTTAAAAAGAAATCTGTCTTGTAAGAAAAAATCGGAAACTTTTCTTGGCAAGACCATGCTGAATCCAAGCCACCCATAAAATTTCATCCAAACCTCATGAACCTTCGGACAGAGACAGAAAAGATGGTCCGCATCTTCAGTATTCAAATTGCAAAGACAACACTTATCATCATCGGGATTTATGGAATGCCTTTTAAGAAGATTATCTTTTGTTGGAAGCCTGTTCCTGATAGTCTTCCAGGCATGAATTAGCAGCTTGAGAGGAGCTTTTGCAGTCCAGATAAGTGACAGCCTTGCATCAAACTCACCAACATCAGCTGACATCAAATTCCTGTAAGTTGAACTTACAGAAAAAACGCCATCCTTTTCCCACTTCCAATGCCAGGCGTCAGGAATACCAGCCTGAATTTGAACGCTTCTAAGATCATGTTGCAGAGATTCCAACTGTTCTGTTTCCCATTCGAATAATTCCCTCCTCCACTCCCAATTCCAACTCCAAGATTCTTCATCCCATATTCCCTTATCAGCAACTTTAATATTTTTATCCAAAGCAACAGTGTGTAACCTCCTGTACTTAGACATAAAACTATCAGAGTTGAGCCACTTGTCCTCCCAAAACTTAGTATTTTGCCCATTTCCAATTTTTCTGATAATGCTATCTTCGAACCATCCTGAGCATGGCAGCGAGAGATGGAGACTTTTGAGATCTCTCCACCAAGCTGATTCTTTGCATCTACTACCGTTTTTATATTTTGATCGAACTAGTGTAACCCAAAGTTTATTTTCATCACAAATGAACTTCCACTTCCATTTCAGTAGCAAAGCAACATTGAAGACATGAAGATTGCGAACACCAAGACCTCCCATTTCTTTTTCTTTGCACACATCACTCCACTTAACCCAAGCTATTTTTCTTTCATCTTGCTTTGCCCCCCAAAGAAACTTTGTTTGCATGCTGATCATAGACTTCACAACCTGTTTTGGAGCTTTAAAAATCGAGAAAAGAAAAATTGGGAGCCCAGAAATAACAGAGTTTAAAATAGTAACTCTCCCTCCCATTGACAGATTATTATTTTGCAACCCATCTAACCTTCGAGCCATAACCTCCACTTGATCATTCCAGAACTGCACCCCCCTCGGATTCTCTCCAATTTTTGCGCCCAAATATTTAAAAGGTAACAAACCAATTTTGCAATTTAAAATGTCAGAATATATTACCAGTTCACCTTGCTGGAAATTGAGCCCATATAAGCAGCTTTTTTGATAATTAACTTTGAGTCCAGAACACAACTCAAACAACCTTAGAATAGACTTTAGTGATTTGATGTTGTGGATGCCTCTTTCACAAATCAGCACGGTATCATCGGCAAATTGCACGTGAGTAGCTTCAATCTGATCCATACCAATCTTTATACCTCTGAATACACCAATTCTATTTGTTGACTTGATCACCCTACTAAGGCCCTCGGCTGCAAGGAGAAAGAGGAGGGGAGACAAGGGGTCACCTTGTCTAAGTCCTCTTGAAACCTTAAATTCCTGTGTTGGTGATCCATTGACGAGTACGGAGACACTGGCAGATGAGAGGCATGCCAGAATCCACTTTCTCCAAGTTTGATGAAATCCCATTTTCATCATCACGTGATCTAAATAACCCCAACTAATTCTGTCAAAAGCCTTTTCAAAATCGACCTTAAAAACTATACCGGGTTCTTTCTTCGTTTTTAAGTAGTCAACAACCTCATTTACGATAATGATACTTTCCCCTATTTGTCTTCCTTTTACAAAGGCGTTCTGTTCCTCTGAGATTATGCCCTCCATCACCAGACTCAATCTGTTAGCTAGCACCTTTGCCAGAATCTTTTGCATGCATCCAATCAAAGAAATAGGCCTGTACTCACTAAGTCCAACCGGGTTGTCGTTCTTTGGTAAAAGCACAATGAAAGATGCATTCTCACCTCTTCCGATTATCCCATTCGCATGAAATTCGTTAAGGAACTTCATCACATCAGATTCAAGTGAACTCCAAAATTTTTTGATGAAGCCGAAGTTGTACCCATCTGGCCCGGGGCTTTTGCTGCCTTCACATCCCCAAACTGCTGCTTTAACCTCTTCGATACTAAAAGGACTGACTAGCATCAGGTTGTCCACATCCCTTATACTATCAAAATGAACACCATCAAGTAGGGGCCTGTTTTTGAAATCCTCCGTGAAGAGATTGTCAAAATATCGCTTGATTTCCTGCCTAATTTCCTCTTTATCTTCAGTCCATCTGTTATTTATATTCAGTCCGACAATCTCATTTTTTCTTATTCTCCCTTTGATGCTGTTGTGAAAGAATTTGCTATTCGAGTCTCCAAACTTTAACCAACATTGTCTGGATTTCTGATATTGCAATCTTTCCAAAAGCTTAAGAGACTTAGATAAGTCAGCCATCCATTCCTTTCTGCTAGTTAAATCTTCAAAACTCAATGGACAGGATTCCCCCTTTTCATCAAGATTTGCAATCTCGATTTTGGCAGATTCAATCTTCTTATTCAGATCACCAAAAACCTCTTTGTTCCATTTCTTGAGTTCCTGCTTCAAAGCCTTTAACTTTTCTTTAAGAACGAAGGAGCTCTTCCCCGAAAAAGAAAGCTGTTTCCATTTCTCATTCACAAAGGAAACAAACTCCTTGTTTTCAAACCAGCAGTCAAGGACCCTGAAGGGCTTAGGACCCCAGTTAACCTCCTTCTTGGTTTTAAGAAGAATTGGCCTATGATCAGACACACTTCTTTCAATTCCCAGCTGAACGCAATCCCAGATGTCCAGCCATTCCTTTGACACTGTGATTCTATCCAATCTGCTCATACATGTCCCATCATGTTTGTACCAGGTGAATTTGAACCTTGAGATTGCCAGATCTATCATTCCCATATCAACTAAGAATTTGTTAAATACTTCTTGAATTAGACATTGTTGACTTCATCCTTAATCAGTCCATAATCCTAATCAAACCATAATCACTCCATAATCCTAATCAAACATTGTTGACTTCATCCTTGAATTGATCAGAGATTCAACAAAACCCGATACATAAATCTGCAGATTTGAATTATCAACCACACTCCTTCAAAATTTTAACTCTTGATAAGTTTGGAAATTAATTCCATGAGCTCAGTTCTATTTGCATTAAAACTCTTCCAAATTTCTATATAAGGGCCTGAACCCCTTTTCTTTTTCTTCCACCTCTGCTGCCACTCACCGTCAGCAAAAAAAACACGAGCGACATAATTAAAAGAAGCTGAAATTTTTGCGTCTCTTTTTTTTTTTTTTTGCAGTGCAGCGAATTCTCGCCGTGTGGACGATGAAGACAAGATTTGAAGAACAGTTAAAGACCCGAGCTTAAATTCAAGATTTCTGTATCAACAACCTTTTCCCTTCTTCCTTTTTCGTTCCTGTTTTGGCTCTCTTTTTTCTTCTCTTTTTTTTTTGCTGATCATCATTTTTTTTCTGATTGCTTTTTTTTTCCTTTTTCCCGCAGCAGGTTTTTCCTTTGAGTTGGAAAGAATAGTCCTTCCACTCAATTGCAAAAAAGAGACACAAATTTCTCTTATTATTATTTCTCACCCCATATATTTTTTTTTTGTTTTTGCTTTCTATTACTGATCACTCCTTTTTTTTTTTGATATCGATACTTGTTCGCAGGTTGTAGCAGTTTTTTTTTTTTTGACTGAAAGCGGAAGACTTGCTTTGTTCAACGTGACAGAGACATATTCTTTGGGTATATATTTTTTTCTTCTTTTCTTTGCATTCTCCTTTTTTGATTATTTGCTTCATTCTTCCTCGTCAATTGCTAACTTGTCTCTCTTGTCGTTTCAGAATTGCTACAATGGTTTCATTCAAGAAGGGCTCTTCCTCATCCGACGCGGAGAATTTGGTCATCATTGACGATGACAACCGATCAACTAGGTGAGACACAATCTTGAAGGTGGGCACTCCGATTGATGGATACTATGCGAGTCTGTGGCCACCATTGACGAACAACGGTCAATTGAGGGAGTGGACTGAACAGTATCCCCGGTCTTCGAGTAGATCCTCCCGACTGTTGGTGCTCCGTACCACGCATCACCAACCATCAACTGACTACCCGCCTCTTTCAACTTTGGGACGACGCATCATGCAAGGCGACGCCGCATGGACAAACGCATCTCTTCACATTCCTGGCGAGGTTCGCTTCTTTCCTAGATATTGGGTTGTTCGGTGCTAGAGCAAACGACCTCCACAAAGATACACGGCCACCCTTGCGTTCATATTCACATAAATTGTAACTTGGAGATCATCAAAGCTTTTATGCGTGCAACAATGCTTGACAAATTCCGGATCACTTGTAAGGAGAGGAGGAGCACACTCAAACCTTAATCGACACAACATCATTGGTGAGCTTGAATGAGGAGACATTCTTTTCACGACTCAGCATCAAAGAAACCTTGAAGGAGACATTATCCTGAAGACTTGGCTTCAAAAGGCACCCGAAAAGAAAAGACTTGCTTTCGAGACTTGGCGTCAAAGACATTCAGCAGGAGCGCACTTGTTCTCGAGACTTGGCATCAAATACATTCAGCATGGGTGGACTTGTTTTCAAGGCTTGGCATCAAAGACATTCAGCGGGAGTGGGCTTGTTTTCACAACCGTACATCAAAGACATCTTGAAGAAGGAGACATTGTTTTTCATGACTTGGCATCAAAGACGGCTTCAATGAAGAGACTTGGCTTCAAACATATGCGCACTCATGTTGTTGGTCATACTCATGCGTTCTCCTCATTAAAGATGTCGGCTTCATTCGTCCAAGAAACATTCAAGATGACAAACCTTTTGAAGAACTTCGCAAATTCTCTTTGTTGGGCAAAGCAGAATGACGTACTTGTTGCACTCCACCATGAATTTTCAAAGAACCTCGCCGATACGGGAGCGGTCAAATGACATACTTGTCAAACTATGTTCCATCTTCTTAAAGGGCTTTTCTAGTTAAACATGCAAGGCATATCCTTTTCGTAGTTGGAATGGTAGTTTGGAAGTATCGACTTTGATCTAACAACACATAAGTGTCTTAATCAATGATCAAGTGAGCTTGGAGAAAGATTGCAGCTATCCTCTTGGAGCAAAGTGATTGAAGATTGGAATCAAGGTGCACATTAAAGCATCCTATTGAACTTTGCAGTATCAACTCAAGAAGCGCTCAAAAGCTTTAAGCATGATTTCGCGGTCAATATTTAAAGCATTGGTGTTCTTTATTTCCTACTTGACATAAGCTTTACTCGTCTTTATTGGAACATCACATCTCAAGGAGCTTCATGTAGCATTGTCGACTCAAGATAATTTGGTGAAAGGATATGATTGAACTCAGAATCTCTGAGCTGCCTACGTATCGAACAAAGGAATCAAGTCACGACGTAGTTCAAAGTACAACAAATTTGATTTAGAGATGGTGCAGTTTATACTCATGCAGGCCAGGAGTAATGTGCAGTTTAAACTCGTGCGTCATGGAGCAATTGACTTGAAGATTTGAAGGCTTGAACACTTGAAGAACATGCAGACCTTTTTGCTCATGTCTAGGAGGACTTGCAGACTTTCGACATGTCTAGAAGACTTGTGCATTTGATTTGAAGACTTGAAGAACTTGTAGACCTTTTGGCTCGTGTCTAGGAGACTTGAAGACTTGGATATTTTCTTTGAGGACTTGGACTTGAAGAACTTGCAAACCTTTTGGCTCGTGTCTATGAGGACTTGAAGATTTGATGGATTTGCTTGAAGACTTGGATTTGAAGGATTTGCAGATCTTTTAGCTCTTGTCTAGGAGATTTGAACATTTGTTTTTGAAGACTTGAAGGATTTGCTTTGAGTTCACATATGCAAACAGTTTATACTCGTGTTAAGGAGAATGTTGATAGTTTATACTCTTATCAAGGAGTATACACTTTGGCACTTAATTTGAAGATTTGAGATAGTTTAAGCTCGTATCAAGGAGCATATTGGTTGTAATGAAATTTGATGGTGCGCCCTCCTCATTGCTAGTGTCATCCGTATCATCACCTTCAGTATTAATGACATGAGTTGAGCTTTCTTCTTTAGTAGAGTTCATGCTTGTTTCAATGTCATGTGCACGCGTCGCCAACTCTTCAAAGTTTCTTGGTTTGATTCCTTGCAGTATGTAGGAGAAACCCCAATTCATCCATTGAATGGAAATCTCTATGGCTGAAGTTTCAGACAATTTCTCTTTGCAACTTAAGAATAGACTTCTCCATCTATTGACGTACTCAATCACTGGCTCGTCTTCTTGTTGATGGGAGTTCGCAAGCTCAATCATACTCACCGTGCGTCGAATGCTATAAAAGCGATTGAAGAACTCACTTTGCAGATCTTTCCAACTGTCAATGGAGTTTGGCTCGAGATTAATGTACCAATCAAAAGCGACGTCTTCTAAGGATCGAACGAATTTCTTGACTAGAAGATCTCCATCAGTTTCGGCACTACTGCATGTTTTAACGAAGTGAGCAACATGTTGTCTTGGGTCTCCTTTTCCATCAAATCTCTAAAACTTTGGCGGTTGGTAGCTTTCCGGCATTTGCAATTGCTCTATTCTTTGGGTATAAGGCTTCATGTAAGATTTGGAAGTCTTGTGTTGAGCTTTATGATCATGTGCAACTTCTTCAATGAGCGTCTTCAATTGATCGGCAGAGACAAAGTCTTGCGGGGAAACTTGGATTTTTTTGCTTGAAGACTTAGAATTTTCTCTAACTTCAATATCTTGAATGTTTTTCTCGGCAAACTTTGTGTGCATCATGGCGCATTGCTCTTCCTTCCTTGAGAAATTTGGCTTGTGGAAAAGAGAAGTGGCTTGGATTCTTTTACTTAGGACTTCATCAAATCCTTGTGCTTCAATGCCTTGAGTAGCCTTTTCATGCGTCATGCTTCGATCGTTGCTTTCCACGAGCCCTTGCTTTTGGAGATGAGGTGAGACTTCAACTTCGTTGATTGACGGTTTGATGTATCCTCGAACTTTGACTTTGTCAATGACTTCTTCAATTTTGTGATTTCCTTCTTGGATCTCTAGCTTTTGGAGAAGACAATTCAAGCGTTCTTCACGTCTATGCACTTGTGTTGTGAAGCTCTCAATAGCTCTCGCCAGCGCAGCAACTCGCTCCTCCATTGAAGATGCTTGATTCTTTTCCTTAGCTTCGTGTCTTGCCCCTGATGCGAGTGTAGCTTTCATCATCGATCGAGAAGAGTCTCCGCTTGTTGCCCCCATTGACTTGTCCATTGTTGAGCAACGTTGACTTCTTGTGACTTCAAACTTGCACACTTGCTAGAAAAGAGATGAGAGGTAGAAATTGTCCCACTGGGCGTGCCAAAATTTGTAGCGTTAAAAATTCTAAGTCTTTTTAAAATAAAAGACAAGAAAAGTTAAGTACAAATAAAATTTATTTATTCAAATGAATATGGGGTTACAATCTCTAGTAATCCTCTGATTCTTTTCTAATCATGAAACTTGGTTGACTTGACGGCAGAATTGACTTTGATCGCTTCCACTGTGGTTTAAGTTGAACGTTAATCCAAGGGCTTTTGAGCTTGATCTTGAATTAACAATTTGACTTGATCTTCGCGACGAATAATTTGATCTTCGTCTTGACTTGTTGAACTTGTTGACCGTCAATCTTCTTTAAAAGAATCTTGATCTTCAAAAATACTTGGATGCTTGACAAACGTTGATGTGAGGGCTTGGCAGCTTGATCCCGGATCGAACGAAAATTTGATTTGGAATTTGTTTTGAAGGTTGATGAAGAACGATATGATCTTCGTCTCCAGTTCTTCGAATACGTGGACTTTGATCCTCTTTGAAAGGGACTTGAATCTTCAAAAACGGTTTCTCGAGGGTCTTGTGACTTGATCTCGAATCAAATGGACTTTTGACTTGAAGATTGTTGAAGAACGATATGAACTTGATTTGGATTTGTTGAATTTGTTGAAGCTCGATCTTCCTCGGCACAAGTGCGATCTTCAAAAACGGTTGTTTGATGGACTTGGAGCTTGAAACCGGATCAAATGGAGGTTTTCGCGAAGAACACCTTGAATGCCGCGAAGAACGCTTGAAGATTGATGAACTTAGTGGAGCGAAAAACTTGGAGCTTTTCCCTCTTCAACTTGTGAATATTTGTGTGTCTTTTTCTTTATGAGAGGACCCCTATTTATAGTTGTAAAAACCTATGGCTCCTTGCTTGTGATTGGTCGGTTTTATTTCAAGATAAGCATGGATTTAATTTAGCTTGCTTATCAAGAAACACATCATATTTCCACATGGCTTAACATCATTGGTTGGAATACTCCATTTTTTCCATGTGGCTTTATTTGATTGGCCAATCAAATAAATATAAGAAAATCAATTAATTAACCTATTAATAATTAGAATTTAATTTAGTCAAATCCCAAATTAAAAATAGAAATAATCAATTTAATTTCTAAAAATTTAATTTGACACTTGTCAATATTTAATTGGAGTAGACAAAATTTATTTGTCTACAGATACATGTTGCCAAGAAGCAGGGTCTGTTTAGGACGTAGTATCATGATACGTTTGGTTGAATGATCAACATGTTTTGCTTCGGTTGGAAATGAACAAGAGTTAGTTTGTCTGCTTTTTTGCCGCAACAAATTAAGTAGCTACTTTGCTTTTCCTTTTGTTTTTTTGGCTGAAGTCTGTTGGGACATTGGCAACACACTTTGGGCAGAACTCTGTTTGAATTTGTTTTATAATTCAACTTAATTAGAGTTGTTGTGACAATGCACGAATGTGCGTGACTCATGCCTTGTGTTTGTGTGTTTCATATGCATCATGAGTTTAAAGTTTAGTATGAACCGTCCAAAACATGCGAAAACTTCAATCTTGGAAAGAAATGAAACGAACTGATGATGAAGTTTCCAAATGAGATTTCTTTGAAGATATGTATCATAATTTCTTCTTAAGCAAATGAAATAGTTATTATATATCATTGTTTTGTCCTTGGTTAATGATGCACATGCGTAAAATGAGATACATTTCCTTCAGACTTACACATTTGTTTATGAAGTCATTTACACAAATGACAATTTTTAAACTTAAAATATCAAACATGTATTATAATTATAACAGAAGCTGTAGTGAATATTTGACAACAATAAGGCTTGTACATTACTTTACTTTGAATAGTCAAAATCCATTGCTTTGATATTTTTATTATTTTTAAAATATTGAAACCGATAAAATGCTCTCTGTCTCCAGATTTCAGATACCAATTTTTCGGGAGCGTCGGGGCTGCCATTAAATGTGGTGCAGCCAGCCCCTACAATAATTTAATTGTTTTACAACTAAGCCCCTGATGACTTATCTTCTCCTAAAATCATGCACATACTTTATCAGTTTATCTTATACATCAATTAAATTAGATAAATTAGTAATAATCGATTAATATTTAATATTTCTTATTTTAAAATTAATTTTTAACATTTCAACTTATAATCTAAACCACCCTTTTAACGGAATTAATAAACACCTTAGCAAAATCTATAATTGGGGCCCAAAATTTTTTCTTTTCCTATAACCAAGGCATAAAATAAAATATCATCTTTTTGAAGCATTTTATTTTTGAGATTAGACCTCATCTTTTTGAAGCATTATAATTAGTAGTATGCAAAAAAATCACTTTACAATTATCTTTTAGAACCACCACTTATAAATTACACTAAGAAGATTTTAATTTGAGACACTTCATCTAGTTAGTAACATTACAAAACCCATGTGTTAAGAGAGCAAACTAAATATATACTTCGTAACTTTCTTTATATTAATATATATATATATATATATATATATATATTCAAAAAGAATTGGTGAAAAAATAATAAATTATTAAGCACTATTATAGTTTCACTGAGCTAAATCTTTATGACCTAACCAAATCTATGATGCATGTATAATTTTTTCTAACCATTTTGAAAAGATAAATAAAAACCCCATAGATAAATATTCGTTGTTTAGAATATATATATATATATATATATATATATATTGAAATTGAATCTAAATTATTTTTTTGATATGGGTGAATCTAAATAAATTAAATTATGAGAAGAAATCCAATTTTGCAATTAGGATAAATAATTTTGTTGAAAGCTTTTGACTGCCGCAAAAATTAAGGAGAATTATGCACAAAGGTTTAGTTTAAAAAAATTAATTTTAAAGTGTTGCCGTTAAGAAATATTCATCATGTGATTTCATTTTTTCATAAAAGAAATAATTTTGTGAAGGGATTGATTGTAGGGCATGATAAGATTGGTGCCTAAAATGAAGGAAATTTAAAAAAATTGGGAGTTAACTGTTGTGCAGTTAACGGGAGCCCCGATGCTCCCCAATTTTTCTCTCTCTGCTTGGAGACCGCCAATCTTCAGTCTCTATATCTTCCTATCTAAATGCAAGTATTCTTGTCCTGATAGTGGGGATACCCACTTGTCCTCCCTCCTCGGATTTGTCTGAAATGCTCACTGGGGCACAACCCCTACACTCACAGCAGTGTGGGCTCCATGCAAGCCCCATGTGTGTGGGCCCCACACTTCTGTGAGTGCAAGTTGTGCCCAATGAACTTGGCAGAAGTTTCCTGCCTGCTCAAAATACGACATGGATTCCAAAAATTATTAATTATTTTATATTTTTTATTCTCTTGGATTTGTAACCTGGGTTAGGAGGAGTTATATCTTTTATTTCTCTTCAATTCAGAACCTGAGTTAGGAAGAGTTTGGTTAGAATGATTCAAATTTTTTTGAAAACACGCTCAAATGAAAATTTAAATGTTTTGAATTTGTACCCAATCAGCTAGTATAAAACGTTTTTGAGATTTTTACAAAGATTTCAAACTTTGTTTTTCTCTACCATTCTTTTTATTTTTTATAGGAATTTCTCTACCATATCAAAAGCTCTTAAAATTTAAATTTTGGAGTTCCCTGCAAACTCTCCGTTTACTTTCGTGTGTGTCTCCAACTAAGATCAGCAGCGCTCAAGTCCACGGCTACGTAACTTAGTCAACACAGAGAACGAAACAGAGTATAGCAACGGTCGACAAAGTGTGTTCGCCGGCGGCCGCTTGCAAGCAGCCAATTAATTTAATTTTCAATTTCTGTCATATAGTAACTGTAGTAATTATTTTTTTGAGAGAAAAAATCTGAGAGAGCTTGCCCATGATTAGGAGCAAAAGAAATATGATTTAGAAAGTTTTTCCAAGTAGGATTTTAGTTGTACATGGGAGAAATTTCAACGAATTTGTATGATGTATACTGTCGCAAATTTTTTTGGTGATTTGAGTTTGGCATGGTGGGTGTATATCATCTTTGTTTAGCGGTAACTTTACTTTTCAATTCATAATCTGTGATGTATTGCATCATTTTTCGTTTCCAACTGTTAAGACTTTGTAAGAGTGTTTTGTGAGGGGTGAGTTGGGCCGGGAATCCGCGGTGGCGGGATCCCGGCCCACGGAATTCGACGGGATCAAGAGCTAACCGGAGGCTCCTGATCCGACCCGCGTAAATGGTACTCCCACGACGGCGGGAGTCGCGCGGGAGTCGGGATCCTGCTCGGATCCCGAAAATTCCAGGTTTCTTGCTAAGCTACTAGAAGAATATTGTGCCACCACCACACCGTTACGGCGATGGACATATTACACCACTGTCATCGCTACCATCTAACGTTGTCTCTTGCCTTCATAGCTTTTTTCTACTCACCTCTGCCTCAGCTCTCCGATTCAACTTCAACTCATTGTCACAATCCAGTAAGTACACACAAATTTTCTTTTGAACATTTTGTAGATTAGTTATTTATATATTTTGAATGCTGCGGGGCGACGGAGCGGCAGATTGTCGGTGTCGGATTTCGAATGAGTGTTTTGGTGGTGCCGCGGCCGCGTTTGAGAGGAGAGAAGGTGTGTTAATTTTTTATTTTTTTTTAGAGTGTTGCGTCTGTCAACTGTGTTTCAATAGAAACAATAAAAAAAAATTGAAGGCTGTTGCAGTGCTGCTCCTTGTACATATCTATAACATAGATACTGGTTGTGTTTCAATAGGTATTGGTTGTGTTTTTTATGCTTTAATTATAATTGCTCTCTTTCATACCTATAACATGCCTGAGCAGCTTAGCCTCACCCTCAATGCAGTTCTTGGGGTAATAAGATTGTCTGCCTTAATTGTTTGCAAGTGCTGCTCCCTGTAAATATCGGGAGCTCGGGTCGGATCGGATTCCGACCCTAGCTCCCGACTCCGACCCGCGGGAGCAGCTGCGGGTCGGAGTGATGATCGGATTTTTTCCGGGTGGGACAAATCCGATCGGGTCGGGTCGGGTCGGGTCGCGGGAATCCGGCCCGGTCCTCCCACCCCTAGTTTTGTCCCTCCTTAACTCTTCGCCTTAGCTTCATACATCCAAAAGTTAAATTAGATGGCTTAACAATCCCAAATTCGGAGGATATTTAAAGTCCCATGGAGCAAATAAAAAATTGGGATAATTCCTTCAAACCCCCTGAACTTTAGCGACTTTTGGACAACACTCCCTGAACTTTATAAACAAGCATTTTGCCTCCTAACCTTTGCCAACTTTTCCGACCAAAAAATCGCTGGAAAAAATTATTTTTTTCAGAATTTTCTCCTCTTCAAGACATTTTCGGTAGTGGTGACGGTATCGAAAAATTCAAAGTGATGAACACCTTCAAGTGCTCATTTTTTTTTCAAAAATTCGACGAAATAAAACTAAATTTTCCGTGTAATGGCTTTGAATTTTGCGATATCGTCACCACTACCGGAACCGCCTTGACGAGTAGAAAAGTCGATTAGAATAAAAAAAAAATCGACAAAAAATTTCCCGCAATCCGCGGTAGTGTAGTGGCGGGTTGCCGGAAGTTTTTGCCGGAATTCCTAAATTTGGACTCAATATTCTCCTCCTCGAAAAGGTTCTGTTAGTGGTGGCGGTGTGGAAAAATTCAAAGCCATTACACGAGAAATTTAGTTTTAATTCGTCGAATTTCAGGAAAACGTGATGAACACCTCCAAGTGTTCTTCATATTTTTCGGAAATTCAATAACAATGAACATTCTAAGGCTTGTCTTTCCCTTTGCCTTGTTTCTGGCCACCTTTCTTCCTATTTTTCTTCCCTTTGTCTTTTCCCAGGTCCTTGTTCATCTCAGTAATGACTCCAGTCAAATCAGCCAACTTCACATACTTCTTACTGATTCCTTCATAAAGATTGGATTTGATTTCTTGAGTTCCAAGCATTTGAAAGCACTCACTAAGCTGATCAGTGGCCTTTGGAGTTGGCTTTGTATGCTTGTTATTCAGTAGATTAGTGACCAATCCCTCATTCTGTAGTTCATCTTCTTCCTCTGCAACATCATCATATAGAGTTACTTCAGTAGACATTGGTGGAGCTATACAACCTTGGTTCAGGTCATTACCATCCTTGTTGGTTTTACCTCATTTATTCCTTCTTGCAGTCCTTGATGACTCAACCAACTCTTGCTCAACCACACATTCATTATTAATCTCATTATCCTCTTCTGCCACTGTGAAGTCATCACCAGGAGCAACTACAACAGACTGCATTTTACAAGAGTCAATAAGCATCCCATAATGAGTACAATGCATTAGCAAAATGAGTTAATACCTTGTATGGAGTAGCTCTGTTCCTCCTTCTAGCAGTACTTGATGACTCAATTTGCTCATATTGTCCAACATGAACCACACTTTCCTCATTTACATTAACTTCATCAGATTTCACTGTGAAGACATCACTAGAGCAACTACAATAGGCTACAACAGAAGGGAAAACATAATAATTTGAAAAAAATGGAAACATTAACATTACTTTATAGTGCTAATTATTATGGTACTTGGTTGCTTCTTGTTCTTTTCCTCCTTCTAGTAGTCCTTGAGGACTCTCTAATAACTTTCTCAAGTGTTTCTTCCACTAGAATTGGTTGCACAGTGTCAATGTCTTGATTGGTAACATGCTGAGGTTGGATGTCAATAACAAGTGGTTGAGGATCTGCCACATTGGAGTTTTCATCAATATTGGAATTGTTAATCACATTTGAATTGCCAGGCACATAATTGTTATCCATACTAGCCTCTTCATTTCTCCCGGTACAAGTTCTGGCATTATGGCTCTTGACACCACACTCCCTACATTTTCTAGATCCTTGCATCCTTGGAGCTTTGTCTTTTATGGATGGAGATCCTTTGTCACTTTTCTTCTTTGATTTGCCAACAGGTGGTTCTTCAGGACCTCTCTTTATTTTCCTCTTTGGCCTTCCAGGTTGTCTCCCAAAGTTATGGGGAGTGGAGGAATGTAATCCTCTTTCTTTCAAATATCAACTCCTGTCATTGGTAATATAGCAAACTGATACATTTTCTGGTATGTCTCAAGTGTATAATACTCTGGTACAAAATCTGCAGTTTGCTTTCCAATATGCAAAATTGCACTTGCAGCATGCTTACATGGAATCCCAGTCACATCCCACACCCTACAGCTGCATTCCCAATCCCTTAAATTTATAAAGTGCTGACTATTGTCAAAGCCTGTTACTTGATAGTGAATGTCATCTGATTTCATTGGCATATAGTAAGATTGTTCAAGCTCCAATCGGTTTACCAACTCTTGAATGTTAGGGCATAAGTGTTTCCTCTGATCTACTGGTTTCATCTTGGTCCACTGCCCCTAGCTTTCTCTCTATTTGTTATTAGTTTCTTCATCATGTACTCCCTTAGCCACTCTAGCATAGTCAGGATGAGATTCTCTCTTGCTGGCAGAATCACACCATTGAAAGTCTCACAAACTTTGTTCAAGATGAGATCAACTTGACATGTGGAATCATAAGCAGATTTAGACCATTGTGATGCAGGCTTATCATTGAACCACTTTGCAAATCTAGAACCAAGTTTCATTTCTGTTTACTTCATTGAAGTCTCAAACTCAACATTGGTTGTTGTGTGCAGCATCCCATATAGCATCTTCATATTCATCTCCTCTGAACCCACCCCTGTAAGCATTTCTTATCAAATGCCTCACACAATACCTGTGTGTTGAATATGGGAATACATCTTGGAATGCCTAAATTAGACCCTTTTGCTTGTCTGAGATGAAAGTCAGATTAACATGGTTATGCAAGTCCAGATCTTGCTTCAACAATGACATGAACCATACCCAGTTGTCATTGTTCTCTCTTGCCACAACAGCATAAGCCAAAGGGAAGATGCTATTGGCAGGATCCACTCCAACATCTGTTAATAGTATCCCACCATTTGGGCCTGTTAAGTGAGCTCCATCAACACCAATAAATGGTCTGCAACCAGCCTTATATCCTTCCTCCATAGCTCGAAAAAAAATGTACATGCACTTGAATCTTGTCTCACCACCCACATTGTCTGTGCAAATTGCCACATAAATACCAGGAGTTGTCCTCTTCAACTCAGCTTGATAATCCCATAGCCTTGAGAATTGGTAAGCTGGTGTACCTTCCAGCTTAGTCACAGACAATATCTTAGCTTTATAAGCCTGGTTCCTGCTAACATCAACTCTCAGCTCTTTGATTGACTCCAATTTAAAAGCCTATGTGTTTCTATTAGGATCTATTTTGAAAAGTTCCAAGAATCTATCTGCTAGCAAACTTGCCTTCATGTTCCTCACACCAAACCTCTGCCCACAAATGTGTTGAGGATGGTATTTCCTAATCTGATATGTCTGCTCACCTGGAACCTTCAATGCATGGACACTCCATGGACAATCTTCTTGCACACACTGGAAATATATTCTCCCGGTATCACTCAATTCAACCTTAACACTTCTCCTACTATTTATGGCATCTGACTGAATTGCCTTTTTGAGTTGATCCTTGTTGATGAAAAGCATCTTCAACTTCAAGGTGGGGTTAAACAATTGACTCTTGTCATATACTTGTGGTCCATCAGAATCACTGTCCTCTTCATTATCATAAGGCCGTGGGTTAAAATGAACCCTTTTGCACACAGTTACAACATCTGGTTCATCTTCCTCTTCACACTCTAGAACATTGGTCTGTGTATTCTGAGGATCAACACCAGGTCTCACAAACTCTTAACCTTCAACATCATAATCAACATTTTCACTATCATCAGTGTTCTCACTTGATTCCTCATAGGACTCATCATCACTATCACTATCAGTCTCATCAACATAGATGCTTTTACCTTTATCTTGCACAACATGCTCATTATTTGTGACTTCATCAGTACCATCACCACCTACATTCTCATTTCCAACCACACCCTCACACCCAATAACTCTATCACCCTCATTTCCAACCACTCCCTCACCAACCACAAATCTATCACTCTCATTTCCAACAACTCCCTCAACACCAGCAACTCTCTCACTCTCATTTCCAACAACTCTCTCACCACCAACAACCCTGTCACTCTGATTTCCAACAACTCCCTCACAACCAACAACTTCATCATTCTTAGCACCCCTAACTCCACCAGACTCAACCTCAACCACATTAACTGGCTCCTCATTAACTGGCAAGCCAATTTCAAAATCATAATACAGTTTGAATTCCCTACTTGGTAGAGCCCCTGACAGAGCAATGCTCAACTGCTTGTCATTTGTTATGAGCTTAAACCAACTTTTATGGTTAAAATAGAAATTCCTTTCACCCTTGGCACCAACATTTCCGGTTAAAATAGAACTTCCTTTCGCACTTGGCATTCAACTGATCAGCAAAAATGTTGAGCACTTTATATTGATCTCTGAAATATCTGCATAGTCATACATCATCAGTGTACCAACAATGTAAGTATCAAAAATAGTGGCCTTCAACTTGCCCCCATAATGAATAGTAAGAGTTAGACTCTTGCTTTCAGGATCTGCAAATTGGAGAAATACCATTTATCAGCATAAAGTACTAACAAATTACTAATTAAAGTATGGCAAAGGTAAAAGGTGCAACCTTTTTAAAAGGAAAACAAACACTTGACAAAATAACAATTTAAAAATGAGGTACAATCGACAACATGTTAAATTATTATCGTTAAACCCCTCACTATATTGTTGTAATCAAGGTGTAGCACATGGGGAGGGGACCATTTGCAGGGAAAGCCACTAAACCCCACCACAAAAATATATAAAATCACAAAGGAGATCAAATACTACAACTTCATGCACAAATAGACACAACATCTTCACATAAAGTAGTAAAATTCTAAAAACCCTACATCTGCAGTACCCCACACAAACAAACTATATATAACCACGACCTAAACCAAAAAACAACTACCTCGACACCACAAATAAACACAATCACTTCATAGAGCTGCAAAAATGCGAAAATCAAAACCCTAGTTCTACAATCACTTACGATAAGCAGGCGGGGAAAAATCATGGTAAAGGGGTGACCTCAGCATCGGCATTTTCGCGCATGCAAGTGCGCGAACTTAGCTCTTTTTTGCAAAATGGAAGTGGGTTGTGATTTATTTGGTGTGAATCGCACAATCGGGTTTGGGAATTAGGGTTTTGAAGAACAATTGATTTGGGATAAATTGTGTGTTTTTTACTAAGTGTTGGTTATTTATATGTTGAATAGCTGAGTGAAAAACGTTTTTCTGGGTGGTATATAGTGACATGGCGCGACGTTTTTCCACCCGGAACGGCACCTTATCGCGTTGGTAGCCACAGACCAAATAACCCAAATAAGCGAGATTGGGTATTTTTGTCAAGGTATACCTATAGTTACGGGCTATTTCTGAAACCCGAAATTCTTTTGGGTAGTTTCAGAAAAATTCCAAACATAATAGATAGATTTATAAATTCCTCCATAATAATGTTGCATATATAGAAGATTTCACTTTATTCGGTTTTGCATAAGTTAATTAGCTATCTAGAAACTCAGCAACATGAACCATTGGCATTCTAACTTTTACAATTAAAAAAAAAAAGCAAATTATAATACATAAGAAAATATTTTATTTCCAGAGTTATGCCAAATTGTTCCTGTGTTTTTCACGTAAATGTGAATTCTGCTTCTTAAAAACTTAATAAATATATCAGCTACCCCGTGAAGAAAAGGGTCCAAGACAAAAATATCCTTCTATATGTGAGAAAGTAGGTCACCAGTAGAGCATAAAGCAAACCGCTAATATATTTTTCAAGCGCACCTAATGTTCTCATGTTGGAATAGACATGCAATTAGATCAGAACCAAGAATTATGTTAGAGGCTAACGATGGCGATGGCGCTATTTCTTATCCTAATAAACTAAAGTATCGTAGAATGTCACAAATCAATTATTATTATTATTTCATCACTTGTTACCCTGGTATCTTGAATTATGCTTTATTTGTTATGAAATTAATATGGAGACTGGTATAAAAATTGAGTTATCTATTTCTCGAACTGTTGTATTTTTTTATTTCATTTTTTGATCAAACTGTCGTATTTAAGTATCTATTGATATGGCTAAACATAGGAGTTGAAATTGTCAGTATCTGGTTTAGCTTGATCCAAGGATTATTAAGTAGGTTGTTAATTCTTAACGAAGAGGGAAAAGAAAAATGCTGTTTGATCTCTCTGTCATAAAATCAATCTATTATATTGTAGTACTTCATCTCATTCTTTTGAATGATTACTTAGATTGGTTCAATACAAAGTGAGCCTCTTTTTCCTGGTCAGGACTTGTGTCATGCAACTTATTTCCCATATTGTTAAATGGGGATTAAAATCATTTTGCAGTTTGGAGTAACTATTTTACTTTTATAATCCAAAACAGATAATCTTCTTCTAGATTGCTCATTTCTCCCACTTTAGTCACAGCCTGCACTTGAGAAAAGCTTAACAAGTACAAACTGTACACCGTTCTAACTTCTAATCTAATAATTTCTTTTCTTTTTAGAAAATAATTGGGGCGTGAACCAACCTACCCTGGATCCCGAAAGGCAACTCACTGATGTGAAACAAGTTTCCTGCATTTTGTTATGTTTAAAGGAGAATACGCCATGTTCACGAACTACGTAGTAATCCTTGTCATGTCCACCATTGCGTAATGCAAGACCTTTGGCGTCATCTGTTGCAAAGTACATAGAATTTGGCTGGCCCCCATCGACAGCTAGAGTTGAAAAGGATCCAGAAGCTCCCAAAAATATTGTTTCCTCCCCTATGTCGCTCAAAATCTCCAAATGTACATGTCCTACGAACTGGGGCCCCTCGTAAGTCGAAGTATGATCAGTGCCAACCCTAAAGCCTGCAGTTTGGTGGCGCCTGGATCCCACAATATTGTCGGCTTCACTATCAGGGCCTTCCTCGCACACGACACAATCTAAGGATGCCCGTACAATCATAATTCTGTGTGTAAGCGCTGATTCCACTAAGTGCATACATTCCTTATGGCGCCAAACAACTTGCGAGCCCAAAGGGAATTGGGCTTCAGAGATACTTCTACAAACATCCTGCGAGAACATTTTCTCCAATTTTATTCGACATCCAACCAAACGGATAATACGGGGCACAATGCACCCTTCTAATGCTTCTGGCGACACGTGAGTAGCCAAAGCATGAAGCTCTCTCCTGCCACTGTGAAATAAGGCACCGCTATAGCTCAGCTCAAACTCCCCATCGTCCACAATGATCCATCTTTTATCCCGTGGTGAACACAGTGCGAGTTCACTGCATTTACTATTTCTCCTAAAAATTACCGCCGCTATGCAATCAATGCGGCCCATTGAAAATACTTCAACCCGATGAATGAGACTTGACAAGTTTTTTGTTCTTCCAGTCGTTTTGAGTTCGTTGAAAAAGGGGAGAGTGGATAGCGGAGGGAATTTCCGGGTGTCGCCTGACAGAGGCTGCCACAAGAACATGGTCTCCTTTCCAGCTATGAGCAGCCACCCGCGCGAAGATCCACAGAACAACCATCCAGTTTCTAATTGGCGTTTGCCAGTGGGAGGCAACCGAAAACGATAACTCTCTGTTCAGAGAGGCTTCTGAAGTGTATCTCTTTCAGACAAGTCTCTGGGGTTTGCTGTAGGAATCATTAGACATGATTTGCCACGAAGCTTCGGGCCTCATTGGAACAGAGTCTTGAGTAAGGATTCGTTCCCATGATTTGCAAACAAGCCTTGCGCGAACTCTGTCACCTAGCCAGAAGTATTCGAATATCGAACGTAGGATGTCATCCGGGAGCAAATGCCAAGGAGGAGTAGTACCAGAATCAGTTAATGTGTCCTGCCAACTCATTTTCCAACCTGCAAAGCAGTAGTAATTAAGCTGGAAACCATACAAATTTGATAAAACAATGATTCAAAACTCGCAAATGTATCGTACATACATATGTAGTCCTATGAGATGTGAAGCCTAGAACTTTGTGTAGGATATTGTAATTCCTTGCCTTTCATTTATCAATAATGAGTACATATTCTAATTCCTTGCCTTTCATTTATCAATAATGAGTACAATATATAAGAGTACAACAAGCTATCTTTGGTAATCTACCAAATCATCTAATGATAACTAAGGATATTAACATATCTAAAGGATATTAACAATCTATCAGAATATATATTTAACAATATATCTAATACACCCTCGCAGTCGAAGCCGGAGGTTCACGGATGCTGAGACTGGACCGAAAATCATCGAACAAGACTCGGGGTAGACCCTTCGTGAATATGTCAGCTAGTTGATGTCGTAAAGGGACATGAACCACACGAGCCTCACCGCGAGCCACCTTTTCGCGGACAAAATGAATATCAAGCTCAATGTGTTTTGTTCGTTGATGTTGCACCGGATTATTTGATAAGTATATGGCGCTAACGTTGTCACAATACACCAAGGTTGCCTTCTCAAGTGGAACATGAAGTTCAAGTAATAAATTTCGCAACCAACAAGACTCAGAGACAACATTAGCCACGCCTCGATACTCAGCCTCGGCACTGGAGCGAGAAAGAGTCGGTTGCCTCTTGGATGACCAAGACACCAAATTATTCCCAAGAAACATGCAATAGCCCGAAGTAGATCGTCTAGTGTCCGGGCAACCAGCCCAATCCGCATCAGTATAAGAAATCAGACGGTCCACCCGAGACTGAGTGAGATGAAGACCGAAGGAAGAAGTGCCCTGAATATAACGAATGATGCGCTTGAGTGCAGCCATGTGGTCCATCCTCGGATCATGCATATGCAAGCAAACTTGATGTACAGCATAAGAGATATTCGGTCGTGTAAACGTAAGATATTGCAAGGCCCCTGCCAAACTGCGATAAAGGGAAGCATCGGAAAAAGGCGCACTGGAGGACCCCCCAAGTTTCGGTTTGGTATCAACGGGGGTCGCAGTGGGCTTACAAGAAGTCATGACGGCCCTATCAATAATTTCAGCTGTATATTTTTCTTGATCGAGAAAGAGACCACCATTAAGTTGAGAAACGCGAACACCCAATAAATAACTCAAAGGACCAAGGTCCTTCATGGCAAACTCAGACGCAAATTGGGAAATAAGAATACGGCGCAAAGTATCTGAGGAGGCAGTAATAATGATATCATCGACATAAAGAAGAAGATAAGCCATATCCGTACCTCGACGGAAGATAAAAAGAGAGTGATCAGCCCGACTGTGAGTGAAACCAATGGAGAAAGCAAAGTCAGCAAACCGCTGATACCACGCCCTGGGGGCTTGCTTGAGTCCATAGAGGGAACGACGCAGAAGGCATACGTGGTCGGGAAAGTTAGCATCCCGAAAACCCAAGGGCTGATGCATATACACTGTCTCCTCAAGATTGCCATGGAGAAATGCATTCTGTACGTCAAGTTGATGGATTTTCCATGATCGGGAAAGAGCAATGCTGAGGACAGTTCGGATGGTTGCTGGTTTGACCACGGGGCTAAAAGTATCATTGCAATCAATTCCCACCTGTTGAGACCTGCCATCACCCACAAGGCGAGCCTTATAACGCTCAAAGGAACCGTCAGACAAATATTTATGACGAAAAATCCACATGCAACGAATAATGTTAACATCACTAGGTCGAGGGACTAACTCCCAAGTCTTAGTTCTAATAAGGGCATTAAATTCGTCCTGCATGGCTTGTTTCCAATTTGGGTCCGACAATGCAACGCGAGGATTTTTCGGTAGTGGGGAAGGGGAGGTGGAGACGGATAAGTTGAGGGGGCGTTTGGGGGTGAAGATGCCGCTCATACTGCGGGTGGTCATGGTACGGGTGGGTGGTGGTAGTGGGTGTTGATTGGGTGGTGGGGCTGTGCCGCGTGGGGCCGCGGTGGGCGTATGGTGTTGGTCACGGTCTGGTGGGCTAGGGGGCGGTGGGCTAGAGGGCGGTGGGCTGGGCGGTGGGCTGGGCGCTAGGGCGCTGCGAGGCATTGGGCCGTAGGGCTGCTGGGCGACGGGCGCTGGGCTCGGTGGAGTAGGGGCGGCGAGTGCTGGGCCGGGTACGTCACTTGGGGCCGCCGGGGAGGGCATGATGGGAAAAACATGAGGATTGAGCCCTTCATCAAGAAAGGAAGGAGGGAGAGGCGGAATAGAAATATTAGAGAAAGGAAAAATATGCTCGTTAAATATGACATGACGAGAAATGAGGAATTTGTTTGTAGCCATATTGTAGCATTTATAACCCCGATGATCTGACGGATACCCAAGGAATACACAAGGAGTGGATCGGGCCTCTAACTTATTGATGGTGGTGGAAGGGAAAAGAGGAAAACAAAGGCACCCAAAAACCCGAAGATGAGAATAAGTGGGGTTACGATTATAGAGGTATTGAGTGGGAGATTTGGAGTGGAGTAATTTAGAGGGTAGGATATTTAAGAGGTAAGTTGTTGTTTGGAGGGCGTGAGGCCAGAAGGAGTAAGGTATGGAGGCGTGTGCAAGTAGGGAACGCATCATATTATTTATGGATCTTATTTTTCTTTCAGCTTTCCCATTTTGAGAGGATGTATGTGGGCAAGAAAAACGAAAAGTCATCCCAAACTTATTGCACAAACAGTGAAAATTTGTATTGTTAAATTCGCGTCCGTTGTCACATTGAAGATTTTTAATTGACATATGAAATTGAGTACGAACAAACGAATGAAACTTTGCAAAAATATCAAATACCTCAGATTTCTTACCAATGGGAAAAGTCCACAAGAAGTTAGTATAATCATCTAGCAAGAGAAAATAATACTTATGGCCCGAAGAGCTCAAAACAGGAGAAGTCCATAAATCACCATGCAAAATATCAAAAGGACGTAAACTAGAAGAGTTTGACAAAGTAAACGGTAATTTAACATGTTTGCCAAAAACACAAGAGTTGCAAAAAGAAGATAAGTTATTACAATTAATTAACTTGTGCGTGTTAAGAAATTGCAATACTGGTTTCCCCGGATGCCCCAATCGGTCATGCCAAAGGTTGGGAGAGACGGCGGCGAGGGAGAGGTGAGGGGGTGGTCGCGGCGGCGTCGGCTTGGAGGATGAAGGGGAGGTTATGGGGTAAAGTTCACCTGTACTATTGCATCTCATGATAACTACCTCCGTCATGAGGTCCTTCACAGAAAAGCCAAAAGGGTCAAATTCAATGGATACAAAATTATCAGTGGTAAAACGACGTACAGAGATAAGATTTTTAATAAGGGAGGGAGCATGCAAAACATGAGAAAGAACAAGGGGAGGATTAGGTGTAGGTAAAGTTGCATTGCCATGACCAAATATAGGAATAATATTACCATTACCAACAAGGATAGAACGATCAATGCCCGAATTAGAGTAAGATGAGAGGGTACCTGACGAGGATGTCATATGAGACGTTGCACCGGAGTCCATGTACCACTGACCATCGGGTGGGCCGAGAGTCATGGTGTGCAAGGCGGCGTTGATGTCTGTGGGCACGTACGACTGAACTGGGTGGTTTGGGCTGCATGGGCTTGATGGGGTCGCGGACCCAAGATCTCGGGCTGATGAGAAGGGGCGAACGGACGGGCCCAGGAGGAGCTAGGGAAAGGGCAAGGGGGTAGGCCCATTGAGGGTAGGCCCACGGTGACGTCCCCCATTGCGGCGGCACGGGGGGTCGTGCGTGCGCGGCCGAGGTGGAGTTAGAGCCACGACCGCGACCGCGACCGCGCCCGCGGCCACGATAACCACCGCGGCCTTGTCCACGGTGCTGCTGCGGCGGTGTGGGCGGCGGTGCACTATAGGAGGAGGTGCGTGCGGTCTGTGTAAGATCCGAGGGTGGTGTGTCCGCAACCAAGGCTAATCCGGCGGCGGCGGCGGATGAGGCAGTTTGCTTCGCCTTCCTAGTCTCCTCCAAAATCAATCGAGAGCGAGCCTCGTAAAAAAGAGGAAGAGGATCGCTCTGTTGAATGAATGTAGCGACCCCGTCGTAATTGTCATTGACCCCGGCAATGAGTTGGAGGACGAGGCGCTAATTCGAAACCGGTGCACCAACGTTGGAGAGTTGATCAGCCAACATCTTAAGTTCCTGACAATATGCAGAGACGTTGGGAAAGTCATCCATGTGAACGTGTGTGAACTGATTTTCAAGGTAGACAGCCCTTGAATGCTTGTTGTCCTGAAAGGTTTTCTCAAGACGGATCCATGCATGAGAGGCGGTGGTGTTTTTCTCAAAGATTGTGTGCATGAGATCGGAACAGATGGTGCCATAAATCCATTGGAGGACGGTGGCGTCAAGGCGGATCCATAGGGCGGGATCCGTGGGGGAGGTAGAAGAGTCGGTCGCTGCTTTAGATGACGCAGAGCCATCAGCGGGAGCGGAGTCCGCTTTAGTGGTCGTTTTAGAGGAGGGGTCGACGCCCTTCTCAGCGGTGACCGGGTCCGCGGGTTTGGGGTCAGAGGGAGTGGCGAAAGTAGGTGGAGTGGGAGGGAGAATATGGTCCAAGACCTGATAAGCCGTACAGTGAATTTTAAACAATTCAGACCAAGTAGAATATTGGCCTTTCTCCATGTCGAGAGTGATGGGGATGAAGTTTCTCACGTTAGAAACGGTGAGAGCGGGGTGGAACTTTGGGTCGACCATGGAGAGAGAGAGAGAGAGGGGGGGACGGCTAGAATGATTCTTAGGTTAAGAGTTTTTGGTCTCTTGATACCATGTAGGATATTGTGATTCCTTGCCTTTCATTTATCAATAATGAGTACAATATATAAGAGTACAACAAGCTATCTTTGGTAATCTACCAAATCATCTAATGATAACTAAGGATATTAACATATCTAAAGGATATTAACAATCTATCAGAATATATATTTAACAATATATCTAATACTTTGAACAAGTGCATAAAACTAAAATATTAACCACCTTTATGATTTTGACGTTCAAGTACTGCATTTCACAATTTTCCACATACAATATGCAACAAAGAATCGTATCGATTGAAAATTAGCTCATTAACTTTAGCCTATCACGCACACACACGGACAACGGATGAGTAAATAGTTGCAGAAACTACACACAAGTACTAAATCACTTATACCTAGAAAGAAAAGAAAATTGTCTTTGAATCGAGTAAATTAGACTTCAAAAAGAAGAGGCAAACAATGTCAACGAAATAGTTCACTTTTCACAACAAACTACTCGCCTACAGCCGAAGAAAGCTTAATTCAATGGCGGGAGAAGAAAGAACACGTTGTTGTGCAACAATACGAATAACAAAAAATCATAAAATACGAAATACAAAAGATACAAGAATTTGTTTATCCGGATTGTCTAACTACCTTTATGGCAATATTAAGCCAAGATGTTCCACTTTGTGTTTTGTTACAGGGCAATTGCATGAAATCAGTATTTATTGTAAGATAATATTTTGATGAATGAATGTTCTCATTACTCTTGGTGTCTATAAATAATACAATACAAAGGCTATACATGGTAAATTGCCTTAATCTAAGATATATACAAATCAATCAAGAATATAAACTAAATATATCTAATATACCCTCGCAGTCGAAACGGGAGGATCACGAACAGTGAGACTGGAACAGAAATCTTCAAATAAAACCTGGGGCAGTCCCTTAGTGAAAATATCCGCCATTTGTGAGCGAGACGGAACATGAAGAACACGAACTTGACCCCGAGCACCCTTTTCACGAACAAAGTGAATATCTAACTCAATGTGTTTGGTGCGTTGATGTTGCACCGGATTATTGGTGAGATAGATAGCACTCACATTGTCACAGTAGACCAAAGTAGCCTTCGAAATGGGAAGGCGAAGCTCCAATAGAAGGTTCCTTATCCAGCAAGATTCTGAAACGACGTTAGTCACGGCACGATACTCAGCCTCAGCACTGGAACGAGAGAGAGTGGCTTGTCGTTTAGAAGACCAAGAAATCAAATTATCCCCAAGGAAGATGCAATACCCCGAAGTGGATCGGCGAGTGTCGGGGCAGCCCGCCCAGTCGGCGTCGGTATAAGAGAGAAGAGAATCAAGCCGAGATCGAAAGAGGTGGATGCCGAGATGAGTGGTCCCTTGCACGTAGCGAAGAATACGTTTGAGGGCAGCCATATGTTCAATCTGAGGGTCATGCATGTGAAGACAAATTTGTTGAACAGCATAAGAAATATCCGGACGAGTGAATGTAAGATACATACGGGCACCCGCCAAGCTACGAAATAAAGTGGAGTCAGGAAAAGAAGGTCCCAACGAGCCAAGTTTGGGCTTGGTGTCGACAGGAGTGGCGGCGGGTTTGCATGAGGACATGCCCGCCCGCTCAATGATTTCAGCGGCATACTTGCTTTGAGAGAGAAACAAGCCTCCTACAGTGTGAGTGACAGCAATACCCAAGAAATAATGAAGACTACCCAAGTCCTTCATAGAAAATTCAGCACTAAACTGAGCAATAATAGACTGACGAAGAGATGTAGACGAGGCAGTAAGAATAATGTCATCCACATATAACAGTAAATAAGCAATATCAGTATCCCGATGATAAATAAAGAGAGAGTGGTCGGATTTACTGTGAGTGAAACCGATGGTGAAGGCAAAATCAGCAAACCGTTGATACCACGCACGGGGGGCTTGCTTGAGCCCGTACAAAGACTTCTTGAGAAGACACACGTAATCCGGATGAGAGGGATCCCGATAACCCAAAGGCTGGTGCATGTAAACAGTTTCATCCAAATTGTCGTGCAAGAAGGCATTCTTGACATCCAACTGATGGATGGACCAAGAATGAGAGAGAGCAATGCTGAGTACGGTGCGAATGGTAGCGAGTTTCACCACTGGACTAAACGTGTCCAAACAATCGATCTCAACCTGTTGAGACCTGCCATCACCAACAAGACGAGCCTTATAGCGCTCAAAAGAACCGTCAGCATTAGTTTTATGACGAAAAATCCACAAAGAGCGAATAACATTCACATTAGTCGGAAGCGGGACTAACTCCCACGTCTCATTCTTAATCAAAGCATTAAACTCATCAATCATAGCATGTTTCCAGTTAGGATCAGATAACGCAAGTCTAGGATTTTTAGGGAGAGGAGAAGGAGAAGAGGAGGTGGAGAGATTAAAGAGACGTTTAGGAGTGCGGATGCCATTCATACCACGTGTGATGATGGTGTGTGGCGGAGGGGGCGGTGGTGCGGGAGGAGAGGCGGAGGAGAGGTCGGCCACAGTGGAGTGGGCCGGGGGAGAGCTAAGGTTTATGTGGGTCGGAGGGGAGCGGTCCGTGAGGGAGTGGTTCGGCGCAGGTTGGGCCGTGGTGGCCCGGGCCAGAGGTGGGTGGGCCAGGGGAGATCGGCCCGATTGGGGTTGGACCGTAGCGGTTGGGGCCGGATGGGATTGGACCGCGGGTGGTTGGGCCGTATGGGAGTGGGCCTGTAGAGGGATGGCCACGGGCGGAGTGGGCTGAGTAGGTGAGAGTGGGGCCGTATGTGGTGGGGTGGGTTGGGTTGAGCATTGAGGTGCGTGAGGCGGAAGAAGAAGGGGATTTACCCCGTCATCAAGAAAGGAATATGATTTCGGAGGTTGGAGCTTGATAGTGGAGAAAGGGAATTTGTTTTCGTCAAAGAGGACATGACGAGAGAGGATGATTTTATTAGTGAGGAGGTCATAGCATTTGTGACCCCAATGGTGGGAGGGATATCCGAGAAAGACACAATGTGAGGAACGAGGTTGGAGTTTGTGTAAGTTGGTGGAGGGGATGAGAGGGTAGCATAGACACCCAAAGGTACGGAGATGTGTATAAGAAGGAGTACGATTGTAGAGTATTTGAGAAGGGGAGGTGTGGTTCAGTGTTTTAGAGGGAAGTATGTTGAGGAGATAAGTGGTCATTTGCAAGGCGTGAGTCCAAAGAGACGGTGGCGTGGAAGAGTGAGAGAGAATAGTACGCATGATGTTGTTGATGGTGCGGATTTTGCGTTCCGCCTTTCCATTTTCGGCTGATGTGTATGGGCACGAGAAACGAAGAGTCATGCCACTGTTTTGGCAAAATTTGTGGAAGTTAACGTTGTCGAATTCCCTGCCATTTTCACATTGCAAACTTTTAATACGGCATCCAAATTGAGTTTTAATAAAGTTTGCAAAGGAAGACAAAATAGAAAAGACATCAGATTTACGCCCAATAGGGAAAGTCCATAATGAGTTAGAGTAATTATCCAGAAACAACACGTAATATTTATGACCACTGGAGCTAAGGACCGGCGAGGTCCACAAATCACTATGAACAATATCGAAAGGACATAAACTAACAGTTGAGGAAGAATAAAAAGGGAGTTTAATTTACTTCCCCAAAACACAAGGTTCACATAAAGAATTGTCGAAAATGCGACTACACTTAATTAAATTGTTCTTGTGCAAAAATTGTAAAATAGAGAGGCCCGGATGGCCCAAACGATGATGCCATCGAGAGGGGGTTAGGGCAAGCAAAGAGGCAGTGGAACGAGCGGTTGAGAGAGATGATGGTGTGATGGGATATATGTCCCCAGTGCTATCACATCGCATAAGAGGGGTTCGCGTCTGAAGATCCTTCACAGTAAAACCAAACGGATCAAATTCAATTGCAACATGATTATCAACAGTAAGACGACGAACAGAGATAAGATTTTTAACTATATTAGGTACATGAAGAACATTATATAAGTGAAGAGGGGGAGTGGATAAGGGTACAACCGCGTTACCATGACCTTTGACTGGAATTTCATGACCATTACCGACAAGTATATTGTTTTTCATGCTCGAAAAAGAATAAGACGTAAGAGTACCTGACGCCGAGGTCATGTGAGATGAAGCTCCCGAGTCCAAATACCACTGCTGATCAGGGGGTTGAAGGGACATAGTGTGCATGGCAGCATCGATGTCAGTGGGAGCATAAAAAGGACCCGTGTGTTGTGCCGCATAAGTTTGCTGAGGGCGAGGACCCAAGATTCTCGGGTGAGCTGCTGCGGGAGGGCGACCCCATGTGTTGGTTGGATAGGGACACGGGGGTAGGCCCACGACTGCTGGGGCCAAGCCGGGTAAGTGGGCCAGGCGGAGGAAGGCGAAGCCTACGGTCGCGGGTTAGGGTTGCCTGATGGGCCACGCCCGCGATGGCCGCCACGACGACCCCATGGCTGGTTTTGACCGCGGGTTGGCTGAGGTTAACCACGGGTAGGGGGTCGTCGGACGGAGGGCCCGTGCTGACAAGGGCAGCGCCAGCATGTGCGGCGGTGGAAGATTGCTTGGCCTTGCGGGTTTCTTCCATGATAAGGCGGGATCGAGCCTCATAAAACGGAGGAAGAGGATCACTCTACTGTATGAAGGTGGCGACACCGTCATAGTTCTCATTGAGTCCTGGAATAAGTTGGAGAACTAGACGTTGATTGGGAACGGATGCGCCCACGTTCGAGAGTTGATCTGCAAGCAACTTTAGTTCCTGACAATAAGATGAGATATTCGGAAAGTTGTCCAATTGTACCTGAGAGAATTGGTTCTCCAAATAAACGGCCCGGGAGTTCTTATTGTCCTGGAAGATGTTTTCAAGGCGGACCTAGGCTTGATGAGCGGTGGAATCCTTCTCAAGAATGGTGTGCAGCAAATCATTGGATATGGTTCCATATATCCATTGAAGAACGATTGCATCGAGACAGGACCAAAGAGCGGGGTCATCACCCGCCGGGGGTGCAAGAGCGGCGGCGGAGGAGGAAGGAGCCGCGGTGGAAGACGAAAAGCCGGCCTCCTTTGAAGACTCTTTCGTCAAATCCGAGGAGGCGGGTGGTGACGGGACTTTGGCCGGTGTGGATGGTGGGGCGGAAGGTGGTGAGGGGATGATGTGATCGATGACTTGATAAGCACGACAATGTATGCGAAAAAGTTCCGCCCAAGAAGAGTATTGACCTTTCTCAACTTCAATGGTGATCGGAATTAAATTACGAATATTAGAGACCGCGATAGCGGGGTGAAATTTAGATTCAGCCATTGAAGAGAGACAGAGAGAGAGAGAGAGAGAGAGAGAGAGAGAGAGAGAGAGAGAGAGAGAGAGAGAGAGAGAGAGAGAGAGAGAGAGAGAGAGAGGGGGGGGGGGCTTTTTGGAGAGGAGAAGGGTTTCACGGCTAGGTTTAGACTCGTGATACCATGTAAGATAATATTTTGCTAATTGAATGTTCTCATTACTCTTGGTGTCTATAAATAATACAATACAAAGGCTATACATGGTAAATTGCCTTAATCTAAGATATATACAAATCAATCAAGAATATATACTAAATATATCTAATATTTATATTAGCAAACTCTTATTGCCAATTTTATCAAACTCCCTAAAATACCCCTTAAATTTATAATAGCTTTCGGCTCCACAATCCAACATGGGTCGGACTTGGGAGACACTTATTTCATTCTTAATTCGTGAGGGGCTATGGATTAAAAAGGAAAATCGTGAGGGGTTTAATTTGTGGGAGTTTTTTTTTTCTTATGATAATTTAATTCTTGGGGAGTTTATCTTAAGAAGGGAAAGAATATTGTTGGGCTAAGGTATTATTATATGGACGCGGTTGAACTAAAGAATGATTCTTTTAGTAGTGTTAACTGCTAATACTCTAATATTCGAATTCCTATTTGAAGAAAAAAGTCTGAAATCCACGGGATATGAAATAAAATTTTGATTTTATATTAATAAATAGGGATAATTACAGCTACACCCCCTGAGATTTGGTGTAATTACAAAGACCTCTCCTGATGTTTGAGTAATTACAATGACCTCCCCTCAATTGTAAGGGATGGTTACAATTACACCCCCTGAAGTTTGGTGTAATTTCAAAGACCTCCCCTCAGGTTTGAATAATTACAATGACCTCCCCTCTAACTAGTAATTGTATATACATTTCCAACTTTGCCCTTGATAAATTATATTGTTTAAATGAACTTAAATACATAGTTGAAAATACTTGATATTTGTTTAATTTCAAGAGCTTGCATGTAATCTTAAATAAATTAATTACTGAATAAAAAAGTATTAAAGAATATACTAAATTAGTTTTAATTATTCTCACATATATTTACATTTTATTGCTCTTATCAAAAAAAGATTATTTTTATTACTCAATATTTCTTGACGAGAAAAACCTATTGGTACGAGAATAAAAGATAAACACTTATGTCATAAAGTGGTAGAAAATATTGATTGTAATTTTATATTACAACATAATTTCTTCAATAATTTTTTTTTTAAAATGTAGTGATATCCTCTTTTAAGCGATTGTTATGAATATCTTTTAAACTACATTAAAAAATATTTATTATTAAAGAAATTATTTTGTAATATAAAATTAAAATTAATATTTTCTACCTCTATGACATAAGGGTTTATCTTTTATTCTCGTATCAATATGATTTTTTTCGTCAAGAAATAATGAGTGACAAAATTAAATATATGTGAGAATGATTCAAATTAATTTAGTATTCTTTAATACTTTTTATCCAGTTATTAATTTATCTAATATTACATTCAAGTTCTTGAAATTAAATAAAATATCAAGTACTTTAAATAAGAGATTTAAATTCATTTAAACAATATAATTGATCAAGGGCAAAATTAGAAATACATATACAATTACTAGTTAGAGGGAAGGTCTTTGTAATTACACCAAACCTCAGGGGGTGTAATTGTAATCATCTTTACAGTTACTTGTTAGAGGGGAGGTCATTGTAATTACTCAAACCCCAGGGGAGGTCATTGTAATTACACCAAACCTCAGGGGGTGTAACTGTAATTAGCAAACTCTTATTGCCAATTTTATCAAACTCCCTAAAATACCCCTTAAATTTATAATAGCTTTGGGCTCCACAATCCAACATGGGTGGGACTTGGGAGACACTTATTTCATTCTTAATTCGTGAGGGGCTATGCATTAAAAAGGAAAATCGTGAGGGGTTTAATTTGTGGGAGTTTTTTTTTCTTATGATAATTTAATTCTTGGGGAGTTTATCTTAGGAAGGGAAAGAATATTGTTGGGCTAATTAGGTATTATATGGACGCGGTTGAACTAAAGAATGTTTCTTTTAGTAGTGTTAACTGTTAATACTCTAATATTCGAATTCCTATTTGAAGAAAAAAGTCTGAAATCCACGGGATATGAAATAAAATTTTGATTTTATATTAATAAATACCGAGACTTGATTTGAACAATACGTTCAGCAAAGCTAATGCAAAAGGAATAGAATTATAATTAGTAGCAAACTAGCAACGACCCATGGAAACAGATTTGTATTACATTGGGCACCAAGCTTAATCCCCTCTATAAGCTGGGAAAATTTATTAATATGTTTATAAATTATTTTAAAGAAATTAACAGGAAACCTCATATAGGGGTGCTGATATATATAGAGCAAAATCTTTAAATGCAGAGCAAAATCTCATGAAATTTCATTTGTACTCTTTTATTTGAAATAACAGATCAATCATATCTAGAATAATATCCTTAAATAAATGAACTAATGCATGATACTAGGAAAGATAATATCAGATCGAGGAAAATGACAATCCATGCACCTAAATTTAATTCAAATCTACTTGAACGGTCAGCAATCTTTTTGCAATCTATAAATAAAGTATCTTAGAGTTTTTATTTATTTTCAAAAAATAATTAAAGTAAGATAAAAGATAATTAATAATCGTATAACTAATTTCTAGTGATCTAAACTTCAAATTGATGAATTTAATAATTATAAAATTCGTTGTTTAAAATCATAAAAACTTGGGAACAAAACTTGGGTAGTTATATTATTTTTACATACTTCGTGGGTATTTGCAAGAGCTTATTGAAACTCCTTCTTCCAAACTTTTACTTAAAGTCACTAAAAGTCATTTTTACTTAAAGAGATGAGTGTTTGCAATCCTTTTTAAAAAAGTAGCTTAAAATCATTTAAATTGATTTTGTGTGTTTGCAATAATAAGTGAGAAGCAGCTTTATAATGCAATAAGACTTAAATACCTTATTTATCAAGCATATAAATAATTAACATACACCTACATTAGACAAGTATACATTTTGTTAAATAAAATAAAAAATATAATTGGGAATCAAGTTGAATATGGATGAGAAAGATTATAGAATATTTTTTACAGTTTAATTATAGAATATTTTTTCCCTTAATTGTAGGGGTATAGGCCGCACTTTGAGGAGAATTATGAGAGAGATATGTTTTTATAATACTGGTAATTAAAAGAAGCTTTTAAAAGCATCATCTACCATGCTTGTGGACTTGTGCTTCTTTTTGGCTTAGTTTAAGACAATGAGCAGCAAAAGTCCCATAATCAAACACTAATTAATGGCTTCTCTATAGACAAAAGTCCACAAGTTTCTTTTAAAAGCATTTGCAAACACTCTCTTCTAAAAGTAAAACAACAAAATACTTCCATAAATGTGAAGAATATTGTTATAAGTTAAACAAACAAATAGCAAATTGTTTAACATACTAACTAGTTATTTGTAATTTCATTCCACACATACATACACAAACACACACATACACGCACATCTATTATTTTATTTTATTGCATTATATCTTAATGGAATGATCAAAATAAATAAAATATTTTAATGGAATTATTTAGCTAAATTTTATTTTTTTGAATGACATAATGAAACGAACTAACTTGAAAACAAATAGTAGACTAATATATGTCTCGTAGTTAAGAATAATATTCTGTATAAAGTGATTGCCTTAAGTTATTTATTTAGGTTTTAATTAATTCATTTGATAAAAAAGAACCTGTGTTTAATATTTATTTTTTAATTCAATAGACAGAGAAAACAAGCAGCTGAATATTTGTTATTGAAAGGGAAATCCTTGTAGTCCTACCCCGATTTCCAAGTTGAATTTATTTAATTTAGTTTAAATTATGTAAAAGCCGTGGGAATTTAACGAATTTTGAGTTTTAGAGATAGATCTACGTTGCCCTGCGTGTCTTATTAGAAACAAACTTTGCACCCCTAGAACAGAACATGTCAGACCTCAAACCTCTGCTTCTTAAGTTAACCCATTTTTTTCAGTCCAAAATCCAAATCAAACTGAAAAAATTATTAAAAATAATGTTTAATTTTTTACCAGGACAAAAATGTTTGTTATCAGTGTAAAGACAATTATTGAAGATGAAATTGGAATTTAAATATTCCAGCTTTAAGATAAAAGCGCATAACGGTCTAAAAGAGATCCTCTGTCGCCTTCTCCACGCATTGTTCTGTTGAAAATGATTTTCTCGTGCAATTGTTAGAAATGGAGCTAAAGTTAAAATTCTCGACAGACCCAAGTAACATTCTATAATGTCCATTGATTGACTCGCAGAAATGTGCAATGCTTCATATTCAAAATCCTAATAAGCAATAATAACTATCATAATTCAGGATATCAACAAAGTATTGTAAAATACAGATCTCCATGACCCAGTTCAAAAATTCTGTAAAGATGAATGTTTCTTTCCACCTCAATAACAACTACGTACAAACAGAAGACTTCACCTCATCAATTCACATTTCTGAGCAAATCTGCTGCCAAAGAATTGATACCATGTCCTCCTCATCCATACTATACATTAAGATTTATACGTACAACCATGCCTCTCTAAGAACGATAAAAGAAACAGCGAATCGGAAGACTCATAAGAAATTAATAGAAAATTTGATTCTTCAAGAATGTGTATGTAAACTTGGAAATCATGGAACCTCCACCCTTCCACTGTCTGTGATTGTAGACCATGTTATCTATCGGAACCATAGTAGAGTATGCCGAAAAAATTATTTTCATTGTGGATCAAAAGATTATCTCTTTCAAAATTAAAAGAACTAGCATAACGAAGCACATAATGACAAGAATTGAAGCACACATAACCATGCCACCTTGTTTTTGACTTCTCTCTGCCTGCAATTCCAATCCATGCCAAAAGAAATATTAATAATGTATGGTTTGATCTAGAGCAAAACTGAAATCTCCATGTATCATGCATGAGGCTATAGAGTACAAAAAGAGAGTGTTGAGAACCTTCTGCAGCTGTTTAAGGCCTTCATCGACTGAGGCTGCAACATTTGTTATGTTGTAATCTATCCTATCGACAATAGTCCCCTGTTTAAATAAATACATATTGAATTAAAATTCACAAGCAATTTTATAGGCAGGGCTGCAAATGATTTCGGCATATAGCATCTGACCTGGTCAATCACCAAAACTGACAAATCTTTCATAATTTGGGCAAGTTCATTAACAGATTCCACAACCTACACAAAGAAAAAATGACACGCGAGAATAAAAATCTGGTCACTGAGAATCATGAAGAGCACAGTACTAAAACCTACAACTTACCTGTTGAATTTCTCTCTCCCTTTCTGCAGTGAATGCCTCACTTTTCTTTAATTTGGCCATTTGATGGTCACTGAATCCCTAATACATGAATTACACAACACAAATGAGATCATAGACCATGGTTTAAAAGGATAATGCCAGAGGCACTTCGATAGTAAAAGAAGTCAAAGAAGTGAACAAGAAGTTCAAATATTCACAACAACGAAGTAATGAATGCAACTTGGTTCTGTGGTATGGTCATCCCCAGATGAGGACTACAAATCAGCCATAAGACACTGCTTCTTTTGTAGGGGTTAGTTTGCAGATCAATTAGGGTTTTCCTTAGGGCCAGACTCACTATTTACAGATCTATACAATAAATATTTATGTTTCTCGGGTAGCTGTCACCTTTACCCTTGTTAATGGATCAGACAAGAACAATAGGTTCTCCACTACTGTTTAAAATAATATTATGACCCTTGATTTGTTAAATTCCAAAATAGAGTTGCACGCTAGAGAAGCCTGGACACTTGCTAGGGGTTGACCCTTGCGATTTGGCGACAGACCTAAGTAGCCAGATACGCAGTGAAACTTGTTGGATGGCGGTCTTGTTCATATATTCCCTCAAGTAGACATTTCTGGAGCAGTCACCCGCTCTGTAAAATAATGCGCTGGAACTTGGTCTCGCTCTAACGTCATTCTCCGCGAAAAGTCGCACAAAAACTTACTCAGCTCTGGTCTAAGTCTTTTGTTAATCAGTTCCAACAATAATCGTAAAACAGAGTGTGTCTCTTTGCATTTCAACCGTATTTTAAAGGATACTCTGCATATGATGCCAGTTAATTTGAAGAAGTGAAACTGGAGTTTATGGAAAATAAAAAAGAAACTAATTTCACATACAATGTCATCCAACTCATCTTCTTCCGTCTTAGAACTGCTTCCATTTAAGTTCATTTCCAAGTCAACTCCATCTGGACCCTGCACAAAATGATATGATGCTTAAGAACTTGGCAACATATAACTATAGAGCAATAAGTTAAAGTTAGACAAGGTGCTGCCCTATCACCACATGTCAGCAGTGCGCAGTTCAGGACGCGAGGAACTTAAACTGTCAAGAAGAAATTATACCTCCTTTTGCTGCCGAAGCCGTTTCAAATATGTTGACTGCTTTCTACGTAGTTCCATTGAGAGAGTTTGCAGATCAGTAGCTAATGAACGCTGACAAGGGAACAACATTCGGTAAGTACAATCTCAATACTATTTAAGTATGAAAAGTTAAAATTCATTTTCCAGAAGAAGGCAGAGATAACCGCCACAAATACTGTCACAAACACAAAATATAAAACTTATGGTATAAACAGGGACTAATTTGTATAGTACTTGAATATACTACTCAATTTTCAGCTCTGGAAAAGAACTTGCTTTAGTGGATTGTAGAGATGCACAACAGCAAAACAAGAAGAGGTCATAAAAAGTAGTCCCACCCATCCTCTCTGCTCACCGAGCATATAAATAGTTCAAAATTACTTGTTGATACCTGAAGAATGGCAACAACAACTATCCAACAATATATACAGTGTTCTGTTTTCATAGGCAATTAGACTGAGGGATAATTACTTCACCACCTCTTAAAATTTAGTTTTACAAAAAGGTCTTAAAGTACCATCACTTACTCTAGACATTTAGTTGCTGCAGTGGAAAAAAATGATATAATTTAAATTAAGAAGAAAAAAGTAGAAAATGCATCACTTTTTTTTTCTTGACGGCTTTTTAAGACAATTGTTTGGAAGAAAAAAGATGTGCGTCATACTATTAAAAACCTTGCGTCGCAGCAATGTGCTTGAAAACGTACAACTGCACAGCAAAAGTTTGAGGCACCTATGTGCATTTATTTTCAAAATAGCGATTTTAATATATAAACGAGAAAAACCTAAGGTGCAATGTTGGTAGTGATGGACTACAAACACAAAGAACATGCATTTAAGAGGTGATTTAACATAAGTACGAATTGTACTAGTGAAATTAAAGAACATTATCTCATTTATTTTTGTTTTTAGATCATTCAGTTATTACTATCCAAATACATATAGATGACTTTACATCAATAAAAACTTTATTTTTCTTTCTCTGCCCGTTTCTTCCATCAGTTTTTCCTAATTTATCTTCTTATTACAATACATGTATTGGACTAGAAGCTAAAGGGTGCCTATTCTTTTTTTATCTTCATTTCTCATTTCCTTTTGCCTTCTATTCTTTTTCTATTTTCTTGGTCTTCCTTTTTTTTCCTCATTTACACAGTCAACTTAGAACAAAAAGATTAAATGTAACTGAATCACTTTTACATTCGAAGCTTAACAGGACAACAAAACACTAATTCAAATATATTAAATTAATTACACAAGATAACAGGGTCCCATGGAAAAGAGAAACCCCAAACTGGACAGTCCCCTCACTGCTGTAAAATCCTCCTAGGCAGTTGACAAGGGGGAAGGAGGGGCCATCGTGACGTATTTTCAGACTACCGTGAATGCAGGGACGTGGGTGGTTTGGACTTTTATCTTCCTTTTCTACTTAATGGTAATTTTATCGTAGTATCAAACTTGCCCCTTTACCAATTACTGTCATATGAAAGTTGCATTGTTATGATTTTTTGATCTTTGACCTTTTCATTCCAAACATTAGCTGAATAGTTCAACTCTTTCATGGCAAATTACGACTGTAGTTCTCTTTTCAATTATTCAACCTCAGGGGAAATTAAAATAATCTGACTGAACCATAAGCTCATGGATGCAATTATCTATTGATTTTAGCATAAAGTGTGGTGTGTAGTTTCACCCTAAAAGTGCTTTACTAGACTTTTTGGTGGTGATGCGCACAAAAATTATATTATCAAACCATACCTGGACATTTTTCCTGATATTTGAGTCCTCTGAAGGCCCAGCAGCCGAGAGTCTTTGTAATCTTTTTTCGGATTTTTTTAGAAGATCTGTTATCTCATGAGTAAGCGCCTCAATCCGCCGTTGATCTTCTTTACCATCTCCAAATGAAGGCATCAAAGCTTTGGCATGAGCTTTTGCTAACTCCGCCATTTTCCCCCTCACGCGTTGAATATTAGCTGCTATTTCTTCAGATACATCCACCCATGCTGGCGGTAGACCTACTGCAACGGTGCCCGTACTGCAATGGTAAAATATAATAGGTAAGAAATGTCCAGATCTCCCAGTGGACCTTTGAGATGAGTATTATGATTATGGAAAAAGAGAACAGCTTAAAAGGGATTTCAGTTACCAGATGACAATTCTCTACATCATTTTTGTACTCTTCCCTTAAAGAAATGAGGATTCTTGCAATTAACAATAGCCTAACTAAAAGCAATGTCCGTTATTTTGTTTGTTTCCAGAGGAAAAGATGCAAAAAGGTTCTACACCTAGAACTCAGCTTCACATTTCACATTGTTAGGCGTCTTGGATCTGATTCGTGTGACCACGGAAACGCCCTAATCAAGCAGTTTCAAACAGTTTGTTCATCATATGTACGTAAATATGCTTACATAACATCTAAATAATATGTATAAACTACTAATAGCGATCATAGCTACAAGCACCAAAAACTAATTGAGCAAATTCTACTAAAGAAGAGTAAACAAATCGAACTGATCCAGCATAGCAGAGTTTCGTTGAACCATCTTAAATCACTTAATTTCTGACCAAATTGACAAAACTATATAATACCTGGAGGTGCCTGGATCTTCAGTACTAAGAGGAGCATAAGATCGGTTAGGGTTGAGTAACGACGTCGTAGAGAGCTCGATCATCGCCCCTCCTCCTCCGCCGCTGCTGCTGCCGGAGGGGGAAGGCGTAACCCTAACACTCTTCAATGCATCCCTGTACCTTCTGTACAAAATCGTCCGATTCCGCGTCGCCATCAATTAAATAGTGAAGATTTCACAATGCAACAACGCGAAACTGAAATTTTGATAATTTGAATTGGATCTAAGATATGTGAGTGAATCGGGCGGGCCGGATTTAGGGTCGATTCGTCGTAGTGCTTGCTTATTAGAATAGATCGAGAAATGAAATGAAATGAAATGGAAACAGAAACCAGACTCACTCAGGTGGGGCCAGCTTCAGAGTACATGCACCTCTTCTACTAATAAAGTATGTAATTTCTTCTGCCTAATAATTTTTTGCATTGGAATTCAATGTCATTATTATTATTATAATTTCGTGTATTGATGATATTAAAATAATCTAAAAAATACAAACATATGACTTCTAACTTCTAAGATTTGATGGTGTGGGGCTTTTTGTCTTAGCTTGGGTATGTGATAGGTTGTAACAAGTTATATTCGTATGGACTTTTTTAAGTTACTTAGTGGGTGGTATTTGTAAACTCTACTCCATAAGCACAAGTTTAGAATCTAAGCATCCAAGCAGAAGCTGCAGAAATTTATTTAAGTCATAAGTCGGGGTGTTTGAAAAAACAGTTAAAAGCTCAAAAAAAACTTGTGGTAGTGTGTTTGGAAGTAAAAAGTGATTTTTAGATTCTTCCTCAAATTGACTATAATACCCTCAACACTTATATTTTTATATCTAATTATTTTTTAAGTCGTCAAAATATACTAAATTAATAATGTCAATATAATACATTGTGGATAATTTTCTTATGTATAATTGTTAATTAAAACTTTGTATCTTATTTTATTTCCTAGATTATTAAACTTTATATATTTGTGTAAATTAATTTTTATACCTATATATTTTAACTATATGAGGAGTTATATCATTTTGATTTTTTTCAAATAAACTGAAATAGCTTTTAGGATATTTTTGTTAACGTAAATCATGCAACAAAGTTTAATAAATTATTAAAATAAATTACATAAGTTAATGTTAGATATCTAAGAAGAAAAATGAAAAACAACTAAATAGTGGGTATTCCAATTCTTCCAAAGGCTATCGAAGTGCATATATCATCCCGGACTCGATCTATCTCATTGCTATTTGAATCTATTGGAACGCCATGAGATTCACTATTATTAGCATCATGGTTTGGAATGTAATCTGGATTGCGATCATAATACAAGAAAGTTTCATATTTCAAGTTTGTCTTACGAATAAAAATATGAATTGCCCTCGTAGCGGATACGAGAGCAACCTAATTGTTCCAAGGATAGTTAATCGGGATGTCAGGAATAATTTCAAATCGAGATTCCCAACACCCAAACGATCTTTCTATTGTTGAACGCAATGAATAGTGGACGCAATGAATAGTGGACATGATTGAACATTTCAATATGATTGCTATATTGAGAAGCACGTTGAAGGTCCGAAAGATGATATTTCTGACCTTTGTATGGAGCTAAAAATCCATTTATATTAGGATAGCTGGCATCCAATTAATATTTACCTATTAAAGATATAGATATTATTAATTAACATAGAAAATAATTTTTTTACATGATTATCTAGACGCCATATATTCATATATATTATACCCGGGGGAGGATTTGAAAACTTTTTTTGAGGATCCCTAATTGTATCCTAGAAAACGCGAGTATCGTGTGCACTACCTTTTCAACCAGCTAAAACAAAGGTAAAGCACATGTCAAAATCACAAGCAACCATAATATTTTGTGTTGGTTCTCCTTTTCTACCACCATATGGCGCTTGATCTTCCTTTGGCAACTTAGCTTTTATATGAGTTTCGTCTATTGCTCCAACACAATCCTGTTCAATAATATCAATTAGAGGAAAATTGTGTTTGCAACTAACTATATTGATACAATTACCTTAAAATATGGAAAATATTTTGAATTATTCCGTATGTAGTCGTGTGAGACTGTGTTGTCACTGAATGGTCTCACCCAGTCAATGGCCATCCTCGTACACGCTTTTAAGACTTTATGAAATGAACAACTAATGGTGTAACCTGATCGTTGGAAGCTCTCCTGCATTTGCCTATTCTCTTCCCTAACTCCAACAAACATCATAAAAATAGCTACTTGTTCTTCTACGGTTACATATTCATAGGTTTAAGACCATAACTATCAACTAAAAGTCGGCATAAATCGTAAAAATCCAAGTATTCATCATGTAATTTTGATAACATCTAATAGGATGTCCATTTAAAATATCCACCTATCCATCCCAACCGCCAAAGGGCCTAGTATGACATGGAACTTTATGTAAATAGTCCACGTAATAACCATTGCTCCAACTGCTATGGCACTTAGCGCCAAATCCTTTTTGTCATTGGATGTAGTAGATGAAATTTCTTAGTTTTCCACACTACTCATGTTGTCTAAAGTTTCACTGATTTCTGAAGTACTTAGAGAACCCAAAATTGAATCCTAATCGTAGCTGTCCATTATGTTAATATTGCAAAAAAATGGGGAGAAAAGAAAAGAAAAAGGAATGAATTAAATATATAATCAAATAGGCTACACACTAGGAAACCAATTTGTTCGTGTTCAAGTAACATAACAGAGAAATCTAAATTGAAAGTAAATAAAATGAAGAGTACTCACATCAATTCAAAAAAAATTTGCACGTAGTTTACTTCAAATTCAACAATAAAATTTGATTTAAATTAATGACAATATAAGTAACTAGCTAGCCAGAATAACGTCTGAATGTTTTACGAGCCGGATCTTCTTCCATCTGCTCCTCAAGACACTTCACACAAAATTGATCTTTTTTTCATTTTTATGAACAACTCTATGATATGTGGTTTAAGAAACATTTGAGTGGCATACATCCATAGCTTGCCACCTTCTTCTATTTCAGGAATCTTCTCTAATATGTCTAAGCAAGCTTCAATAGTGAATTGACTTTCATGAGTTGGTGTCGGTGCAAATATTATCTCTATTAAATTAGTCATTCGCTCGAGAGATTTTGCTAGTTTTTTCAGCGGATGATACTTTCTTCGCTTTTTTATATTGAATGGGTGCAGTAAATCATGTGCAGCGCTTCGCTCGATTTCCCTGATCATCTAGATTAATATAATCTGAAAGTGCAAGGTATTTTGGAATCAATGTTATGCGATGTTGGGACAACATTGAGAATAACATTGAAACCAGAGAACCTGCGCGTAAACTGTTATTTAACTGCCAAATTTAAGTTTTGCCTTTATTCACTTATTAATCAAGTTCCACGGTTTTAGTTGTTTATGTTTATGTCCAGGAAGGTATCTTAATCATAAGGAAGAGCTACGGAAGATTCCTTACTTGAAGTTTCCATAATTCAAGTTAAGTTGAATAGTCAACTCAACACGGTTTGCAAAGAAGGAAACAAATTGGTGTTCCACTGCAACTTGGATTCTTTCCAGGATTACTCCAAATTGAAGAAGGTGTGTTACCTTATCAGATCTGTAATAAAGGGAACACTTATTCAAGAAAGAGACCGAGTTCACAAGGAAGTCCAATTCAACAAGGAAACAACAAGAGTTACCAAAACTGTGAACAACACACCTTGGAGTGCAAGTTTCAATAAACCTATATAAAGGTGTGAAGTTCATCAAGATGATCACAAGACATTAGTTCTAAACAATCTAAGAGATTAATTCTTTGTATTGTCTTTGTCTTGCTTTTGCGAAGTTTTTGTATCAACTATTTAAGTCTAGTTCATAGAAGTTAAGTAGTTCGTACTTGTCTGCTTCGTTGAGTCCGATCAACAAAGAGCGTGAGTTAATTGTTGTGAGGAACGTTTTGTTAAAACCTTTATAGGTTATTTTGCCTAAGGCTAGGAAGTTTTTAATAATATTGAAAACTTCTGAAAATTATATCTTCTTGTGTTTTAATTTCGCTGCATATTACTCTAATCAGGAATATCATAATAGAGTTAAGGTAACGCCATCTTAACTCTCAAAGTTGTTGTGTCAATCCACGATCCGACAATTTCAATTGGTATCAAAGCCAAACACTGACTACACTGGTGGTTTAGAGGTGATACAACACAGTGGGCAGTGTCAATTCTAATGCCAACAAGATTCCAGTTTTGGATGGCTCCAATTATACATACTGGAAGATCAGGATCATGTCTCACATCAAAGTTATTGATATTCGAGCCTGGCAATCTGTGATCAATGGATACTCTCTTCCAACATTACTAAGATGGTGAAGGTGATCTAGTACCAAAACCAGAAGCAGATTGGACAGCAGCAGAGGTAAGTCTCTATAATTCTAATGAAAATGCTCTTAATGCTATTTTTAGTTGGGTTAATCATCACATGTTCAAGTTAATCCATAATTGTAAAAAAGCCAAACATTCTTGGGATATACTTGAATTACATTGTGAATGAGATTATGGTGTTAAAGATTCTAAACATAGACAACTGCTTCAGCAATTTGAAAAACTTGAGATGGGTGAAGATGAGAGTGTTGATAGTTATTTTGAAAAAAATCTTGATATTGCTAACCAATGTGAAAATCTAGGTTTTGCTATGACTCATCAAGAAATGGTTTATAAAGCAATGAGAACATTGTCATCTAAATTTGCTCTCAAGAAAATTGCATTGGGTGAATCTAGGAACCTTGCTAATCTACAGTTTCAAGTCTTGATGAATACTCTTAGAGGATTTGAGATGGAGCTTGCCTCACAACCTAGCAAACATAGGGCCGTTGCTTTAAGAGGATCAAGTCTTGATAATGAGAGTGATAATGAATGTGAATTAATTTCTTCAAACTATGGTAAAATTACTAGGAAATTCAATAAGCTGAACTTTAAAGGAAAAGGCAAAGAAAAGAATCTTAGTAATAGTTCTCTAGATTATAAGAAATTACCTCCTAAGTTTGTGAAGTACATGACATCAAAACCTACTCCTTTAGAAGCTGGTAAGTTAAAAGATGTTCAATGTTTTGAATGTAAAGGATATGGTCATATGGCTAATGAATGTGCTAACACTCTTAGAAAAAGAGAAAATTCTCATTGGGTTTGTGTAGATGATTTCAATGAAGATGACTTTAGTTCTGGAGAAGCTGAAGAATAATCAGAAGAGACTTACACTGTTGTGCTACTCACTCAGATTAACTGGACACCAGAAGACTCCCTAAACTGCCTCGGATCTCAATGTTACCCCAACATTCAGGATCCAACATCAGAACAGGAGACCTTCTTTGCAGATTGGGATAAATATGATGTTAATATTAAACCTAATCTTGTGTCTAACAATGATGAATCTAACTTTGATTGTTTTCATGGCTCAGTGAATCTAGATGAAGAATATTTCTTTGAAGGTGAAATGTCCCAGGAGGAAATCATTGAAGACCTAAAGTCCATCTACCACAAACTGCTGCTTGAGAATCACAAACTCATCAAGAGCAACAAAAGCCTAAAGGAAGAGATTGGATGCATGAAGGAGATGCTGAAACTGTATGAGAAAGACCTTGACAAAACTGAGGCTGAACTGAATGAGGTAAAGGTAAAATTTAGGGAAAATGTACGGACTATACCCATCGTTTAGTCTCTTTTACGAAACTATACCCAACCTTTGAACTTTTGCAATACTATACCCAACCTTTGAAAACCGTAACTATACTATACCTATACTAAATTTCCGGCCAAAATTCAAACTTTTAGGGGTAAAACAGGTAAGTCACTATTCCCAACGGTAACATAACGACTCCCTCAGTTATTAAACCGATTTTTTTCTCCCAATTCGTAACCCTAATTTCTCCAGTTCAATTATTCAAAACATCTTCGTTGTGTCTTTGTGGGATAAGAACTTCGTTGGAAATATCTTGGACCGACAACAATCCAGGTCGTAGATTCTCTCAATGCACTAGGCCACGGGTAAGTCGCAAATTTGAATTTTTTTGGTAGTAATTCGTTTTAATTTGATTTCGTCGTAATTCGATTTTGTTTTTTGACAGGGATTAGGCCGTTGTAATTACTGGGTTTGGGTCGACCCACCAATATGTGCTAAATCGAGGCAAATAATACCCGGCTTGCTCCGTAGGGTGAGAGGGCTTGAAGATGAATTGGCTAGGGTGAAGAAAAGGGGAAAAATGTTTAAGATTGTACTTGTTATCGTGTTCATGTATGTACTTTGGGGTTTCTTTTGAATGTTTAAGGTTTTAGGAAAAAAATGAAGAATTGGCAGTGGTTCAATTTTGTGAAGGAGTATGTTAGTTTGTAAGTTCCAAGGTTGTGGGTGTATGAAATGAAGTGGCTTTAATTGAACTGAACAAATCGGTTTCCAAAGTTTGATGTGTGGGGAAACGATGGCATTGGTGACTGTTCGTATAATGGTCTGAAGAGTCATGTCCATACGAACAGTCACCTTATGACTTATAAATCCCCCTTTAAACATCAAACTTTAACCAACAATCTTAATCCTCTAATCCTCCAAACTTGTTTGAATCTTGTAAGAGGAAAAAAATGGAGTTCCCAAACCACAATGAATTAGCTTGGTTGATTCACGATGGGGAGTTCAATCTCTATTTCGAGAAGGAGTTGATGAAAAAGTTGTGTGACTATGGGCGTAGGCACCGTTTGAGGAATCTGGCTACTCTCCAGGCTGGCTTGAGACTGATCAAGCCAAAGTTGGATGCCCTGCGCTGGGGCGGTGGTGAATTCAAGATGCTCACCATCTATAAGAAGATCAACGAACTAAGTCGCCGGTTCTTCAGGTGGCCCGAGTTTCTTGCACTACCAGGAGTGCACTGTGGCCCGCCTGAGTGGACAGTGAGCATCGATGCCGACTATCACGCAATCCCTCGCCAGGTATATCTTTCCTTTCATATTCTTTGGTTAGATTATTTACTCTTAAACAAGGTTGTTCGATTGATGTTCTGTGTTGTGTAGGAGACCAAATTTGAGAAGTTTTTTAGGATGTACGGTTGCAAGAACGCTGGATACCTCCATGAACTCTTTGTGATGCATTGGGTGGCACATCTATCTGAGGAAGAAGAATGATATTGTTGGGACTGGAAGCTTGAGTTTTATTAATGCTTTTATTTATCGTTTTTATTTGATATGTATCTGAACAATGGTGAGGTCCGAGTGGTTTTAATTTATCATTTTTATTTGATATGTATCTGAACAATTGATATGTACTGGTGCTGCTGGTAATGCTTGTTTTATGTGGTTGTTAATGTATGATGTTTTGTTTGCTTATTATGGTTGGTGTTTGCTTGTCAATGTATGGTGTTTTGTTTGCCATTGAGATGATATTAATAAAAGTTCTTGGGTTTTGTTGTCTATCCTTGCTTATTCTGTTCTGTTTTAGCGCTATATGTAGAATGAAACAAATCAAACACTTCAAAAGCATTAACAAATGTAACACAAGCAAACAACATCATTCAAAATGGCATTCACTCTTTCAATGAAAAACCAACATATAACAAAAGCAAATAACTTGTCTTTGGCACATCTAATAAAGATGTAGAACTGTACTATAAGTACATCAAAATGGATGATGATGGCAAACCTAAAATACTATACTCTAAGTACAACAAAACTCCATCATCATCACAATACTTCACCATTATCAAATGTGCAAAAGAGTATTAAACACTAGGAAATTACTCCCCAGTTGATACAAAGGATTTAGTCACTGGCCTCTTAGGTACTCCAATCTTAGGCCTTGGTGCATGTGCTTTGAAATTCTTCCTTCCAGGAGGAGTTAGTTCCCGATTCCCATGTATTGGTGCACTTGTGGATGGGATATTTATGGGAGCTTGAGTTGATTCTGGAAACAACCTTCTCTTACTTGCCTCAACAGGCTTGGATGTACCACTTGTAGTAGCCATAGCTTGGGGAGGTTGGCTTCTTGTATGTGGTCTGGTTGGAGCTGGAAAATTGGGCACAACTGCATCAGAGGTTGCTTTTGAAGGGGTTGTTTGACTCCTTGTCATTCTTCTGGGTGGTTCTACCTAATAACAAGGGATAAATTAAGAGCATCAATTCATATATTCAACACTTTAGTAGCCCACAAATGTTCTTTAAGCAAATATTAACCTGTGATTTTCTCTTCTGTTCTGTTGCATTAACAACAGCATGTACTTCACTTGCTGATGACCACTGATGGAACTGGTTTACACCTGGTTCACTAGTTGTTGCTGTGTTGTATGCTGGTGGTGGCACATTTGTAGGAGCAGTTGGAGGCTATTACAACATATCAAATGAGTATTTAGCAATCTACAAACACAATCTTGCAGCTACTACAACATATATAAATGGGTACAATGCCTTAGGGTTCTTGTAATATCTAGCCTGTATTCTCTTCTTTTTGAGAGGTCCGGCATTTTGAGGACTTGTATCTGTGTTAACAGATGAATTTTGGGTGGAAGAGTTGTTCCTGGTTCCTTGTAAGAGTGCTTGGTGCACTGAAGAGTTCTGTGTTCCAATACCATCTTCAGCCTAGGACAAGGAAATTGTATAACAGTTAGATCAAGGATAAGTACACAGTACACCAGTTAATTCAAGGAAAGGCTAACCTGCAAATTTGGCTCATTCTGACTAGCTTTCTTCTTAGGCTTCTTCTTAATTGGTCCTGCTAGAGGATTGGATCTCCTCACTTCACAACCTCTTATGTTATGACCTTGTTTACCACAGTAACTACAAGTCATACCTATTCCAATTCTACTAAGTTTCCAGCCTCAATAGAATCTTCAATCCTTTTCTTCTTGACTTCATCATTCTTTGTGTTCCTCTTTCCTTTCTTTGGTCGACTAGGCATAGATGTAGGCTCTGGGGGTACCAACTTTGCATCTGTGGTGCTAGGCATTGACCATGCTTCTTTTCCCTCCATTAGCATCATGAAATGCCCATATATATTCAGGTATGCCTCTCTGTGATAACATGGATGGACAAATTGTTCCAGATTCTTGTATTTCATATACTTCATGCCACTGATGGCATGGACACAAGGTATGCCTGTAAGTTGCCACCTATTATAGCTGCATGTCTTCTCTGCCAAATTAACTACCCTCGCTGATGTAAATGGGCCAACAACTTCAAATTGCAGACTCCCATTCCAATTGGCAATCCATTGGACAGAATCATCAACCAATTTGTTAAACATCACATCAATCTTGGTACATAGCAATGTTGTCTCCCTCTCCATTTCCTTCCTCCTTACTCCAATTCTCTTCATCAGAAGCATTCTAATATACCCCCACATCTCAATGATAGGCATAGATCTTGCCTTCACAATTAAAGCATTAAAGCTTTATGACATATTGTTCAGCAGCATGTCACTCTTGCAGTGATGTAAGAAGAATGCTCTACACCAGTGAGCAGGTGGTCTTTCCACTAACCAGGCAGCAACAGCTGGATCTTGTACTCTTAGTTCATTTATGTATCTATCATAATCAGCTTGCCTAGTTGCTCTTGTAGCATTCCGGGGAATGTGCTTCAAGGTTAAACCCTTGAATTCCTTTCTCATGTTAGCCCAAAGATGTAGCACACATAATCTGTGCTCACTATTTGGAAGCAACTGCTCAACAGCATCAATCAACCCTTTCTTCTTGTCACTCATGATGGTCCAGTGTGAGCTGTTATTGATGTTGAGATCTCCAATGAGTAGCTGCAGAAACCAGGACCAGGTCTTACTTTTCTCCTTCTCCACAATTGCATAAGCAAATGGATATGTGCTATTATTTGCATCAACTCCTACAACTGTTAACAAGATCCCACCATTTTTGGTCTTTAAATGGGTACCATCTAAACATATTATTGGCCTGCATCCTGCCAAAAATCCACTTTTCAAGGCACCCCACCATACATACATCCTCTTGAATTTGCAAATCTCACCAAACAACTTGTATTTTATCTTCACAGTTGTTCCTGGATTTGAATTCATCATTTCTTTTGCATATCTCCAGAGATATGAGTACTGTTCAGCATCATCTTCTTTTCCCATTTCAAAAACTTTGTGCTTGCACCTATAAGCTTGGGCCTTAGAGAAGACCATGTTGGTATCCCTTCTGAAAATAGTCAACATTGACTCTACAGGACAATTTGGATCAGTGATGATTTTATCATAGTACTTCTTGGCTAGCCATGTTGATGTAGCATGTGTCACTATGTCTTTCTTTTGACGTTCATGTGGCTCTATGAGTGTCTTTATCATCATGATCTTCTCACCATTCATCTGTGAAGCATTTATGTACCAAGGGCATTCCAAGTCAGCACACCTTGCACTAATCTTCTTTGGACAACTTTTAACCATTCTGATTGGCCTTTTTTCATCCCTAGCATATTGGTTAATAGCATCATTCAAGTGATCAGGATGTTGGAATACCATCTTCATTCTAAATTCAATCTTTGCCATGTCAATCAATGGATTGAAGACTTCATGATTTCTGTAAGTCTCCCTTACAGGTTCTAGTAATCCACTTTTCTTCTTATTTTTCACAAGGCTTTCTCTAGTGAGTGTAGAGGAAGCAGGGGGGCCATCAGACACCCATGTTTGAGAGGCAGTTATGTTAGGTTGAGCAGCTGATGATGGCTCTGCAGTGGCATCTGTACTTGGCCCATTAGCATTTGATGACTCTGCAGTGGCATCTGCAGATGGTACTGCCCTGGCATCACATTCTCTTCTAGGTTCTGTGTTGACAGTTGCACTTTCAATATCAACATTCACCGTGTCAAGATTGGCTTCCTCCCTTGGATCATTATCTTCATCTTCCATCCCATCTGAGTAATCAGAATCAGACCCCATAGAAACCTCACCATCACTGTCATCACTGTTCACCAAGTCTATTATGGATGCAACTAGTGGCCCACAGTTCTCTAATATAAAACTTGGCAAATCACTTACATTGCTGCCAGATGCAACACCATTCTCTTCAGTAGTAGCAGGTTCTCTTGGAACTCCCTCAGTTGAGGTCTGTGCTCTATTTGTTATCTGTCCACCGGTTGTTGACTGACCAGCACCACCATCATATGTCATGTCTATCCTCTCACCAAAAGCATTAATAGATGCTCTACTTCTCCTCTTCCCTCTAAGTTTACCCTTACCTTTCTCCTTAGCCTTCTCCTTACCTTTACCTTGTTTACCCTTACTTATGCCACTGCCACAAGAGAGTTCTTCAACTTGACTTGCTACTCTTTCCAACTCTTCTGCAAAGCCATCGGGATCCTCTTCACCACCAAACCCATAATTCCCTTCATCATCACCACCATAGTTAAGGGGTTCACTAATTGGAGGGAGAGGATCTGTATATTCACTTGCCTCAACATCTACAAACTCAACACTATCATCATCTGACAGAGAGGCAGCATTGGGTGTTGGTGGTTTCATAAGGTAAACCTCCACCAGTTTGTGTTGAGCAGCAAATTTGGCCATGTGGTAAGCTTCATCATCATTGGTAATGCAGGCAAGTTGAAGACCAAACACCTCTGGCTCATCCTTGTAAAATACCATCCAGTCATCACCCAACCCGAGGTCAACAACCATATTTATCAGCTCAAGTCTTGACATTTCATCAGCTGTGCAGTAGTCCACAAAGCTGATTTGTCCCTCCATATTTGTAGGTTTGCCCAGAAACACCATAGTTCCAGAGTGATGAATCATGATTGAAAAGAAATCCTCATCACCCCCTGCATATAGACAATAGTACCTTCAAAACCCTAACAATGTGCGTCCATGAAAAAGGTAGTAAAATGCCAAACCCACAAAACCCTAGTTCAATAATACAATTATTTAACCACCCACTACCCCAAATGCTGCAATCGACAACAACGTAGTATGATTAAAGTAAAAAAAACAAAGTTGGTAGGGACAAAAAGTTTACCATAGTCGGGAATCAAGGATCCTTGAGGCGAAATTGTGTTTTCGTCTCGAATTTTCCACCCCATTGTCGAGAATAAGCTTAGAAGCTTTGATGTTGTCGGAATTCCGCAGAATTAGAGAAAGAATCGGTCAAATTTGAGGAATCGGTCGACTTTTAGGGTTTTTGAGAATCCCCAATTAAAGTGCGGGAAAATTGATGTTATGTGTCCTTATTCCCTCCTAAATAAGAGGCCATACCGAAAAGACTATATTACCCCCTCACTTGCCAAGACATGATGTCACTTTGTCTGGAAATGATGTTTTTTGGCCGAAAATTTAGTATATGTATAGTATAGTTACGGTTTTCAAAGGTTGGGTATAGTATTGCAAAAGTTCAAAGGTTGGGTATAGTTTCGTAAAAGAGGCTAAACGATGGGTATAGTCCGTACTTTTTCCCTAAAATTTAATAAAGTTGAACAAACCATTGCCAAATGAAACTCATCTACATCTAAGCTTGATGAGATGCTGAGTATGAGAAATCAAGGTAAAAGTGTTTTGGGCTATGTTGAGAAACCTCCCTCTGAAGATGTTAATTCTACCTATTTGAAAGCTGGTTTTATCAAGGAAAGTAATAGCTTGAGTTGTGAAATTCCTTTCAACATTGTGAACAAGCCTACTTTTATCTGTCAATATTGTTTTCAACCTGGTCACATTAAGCCTTATTGTAAAAAATATAAAAGTGTGATTGAGAAGAAAACAATAATTAATAGCAGTACCAATGTTAGAAGAACCTCTGATCTGAATGTTATCCCAACATTAGGTAACAAAGCTGAAGAACATAAAAGTAGAACTTTGATTGAAAAGATAAAAACTCCTAAGGTTAAAATTATTTGCAATGTTGTCTTTTCTGCTGTTTACTCTAACCTTGCATGTAAGTGGTATTCTGACAGTGGATGTTCAAGGCACATGACTGGAAACATTGACAACTTGAAAGATGTAATCCCTCTGACTGTTGGAACAGTTACCTATGGAGAAGGTACTAAAGGGAAAATCATTGGAAAAGGAGTGTTGGATGTTGAAGGATTTCCACCACTCAAGGATGTGTTGTTGGTTGAAGGATTGAAAGCAAATTTAATTAGCATAAGTCAACTTTGTGATGATAACTTGCTAGTTACTTTTGATAAAAGTTCATGTGATGTGTTTAATAGTGACAATGTCCGTGTCATGACAGGTACAAGATCAAGATGAAGTTGAATGCTACCATGCCAAGGTAGATGAATCTGTCATATGGCACAAGAAGCTAGGATATGTGCACTATAGAAATCTGGAGAAACTACAGAAGTTAGAGGCTGTAAGAGGTCTGCCTAAGTTAACTAGTCCAGGTAAAATTGTTTGTGAAGACTGCCTCAAAGGTAAGAAAACAAAAGTTGTTCATACACCACTCCAGGTACAAAGTACTAACCCTAGAACTAATAGGTGCTTTGAATTGCTACCTATAGATCTCATGGTTCCTATTGGGGTTAGTAGCCTGAATGGTAAGAAGTATGCTTTTGTTATTGTTGATGATTTTTCAAGATATACATGGATTACGTTTTTTGAAAGAAAAATGAGAAGCATTCAACGCATTCAAAATTTTGCATGCTAGTATTAAGAATCTATATGGCACTTATGTAGGAAGAATTAGGTTTGACCATGGAAAAGAGTTTGAAAATGTGAGTTTTGCTAATTTCTGTGAAACTAAAGGCATTTTCCATGAGTTCTCTGCACCTAAGACACCTCAGCAAAATGTGACTGCTAAGAGGAAGAATAGAACACTTCAAGAGATGGTTAGAGTAATGTTGAATTCTAGAAACTTATCTAAGAAACTCTGGGCTGAAGTTTTGAATACTGCATGTCATGTCAGTAATAGAGTTTATCTTAGTCCTGGTACTACTATGACACCTTAGGAAATCTTGAAGGGTTCAAAACCAACAGTTGCACACTTTCATGAGTTTGGTATTAACTGCTATTTGCTAAAAGATAGAGATTATTTGAGCAAATTTGATCCCAAAAGTGAAAAGTGTATATTTGTTGGATATTCTCCTAATAGTGTTGCTTTTAGGGTCTACAATCCAAGATTGCATATTGTACAAGAATCAGTGAATGTCATTTTTGATGATTTAACTGTTTCTGCAGATACTGAAGAAGTCACTGTTTAAGATGTTGCTCTAACATTGGACCCATCATTGAACGCAGAAGCTGGAGATGCTGAACTAGAAACTGGAACAAATGTTGAATTAACATCAGAAACCCCCAATGTTAGGCCAACATTTATACTGTCAGATTCTGAAGATAAAATAGTTCCTGAATCCAAAAGAGATCCTCCTGCTAGGATACAAAGAGATCATCCAGCCACTCAAGTAATTGGACAAATTACTGAAAGAGTAAGAACACGCAACAAAGAAAGGGTCAATTACAAGGATATGGTAAAGTTGTGTGTTTGTATGTCTTCTTCATGTACTGATGAAAATGCATCTTGTTTGTGTCACCCATTGAACCTCAGAATGTAACTGAAGCTCTTAAGGATAGTTACTGGATTAATGCCATGCAAGAGTAACTCTTATAATTCACCAAAAACAGAGTGTGGAATCTAGTGCCTAGGCCTTCACATGTGAATGTAATAGGTACAAAATGGATTTTCAAAAATAAAACTGATGAGAATGATGTAATTATGAGGAACAAAGCTAGGTTGGTTGCACAGGGTTATACTCAAGTAGAAGGTATAGATTTTGATGAGACTTTTGCTCCAGTAGCTAGAATAGAATCAATTAGATTACTTCTTGTTATTGCTTACTGTCTTAAGATTAAACTTTACCAAATGGATGTTAAGGGTGCCTTTCTGAATGGTTTAATTGACAAAGAGGTTTATGTAGAACAAACTAAAGGCTTTGCTGACCCTAAACATCCTGACCATGTGTACAAACTTGAGAAGGCTTTGTATGGCTTAAACAGGCTCCTAGAGCTTGGTATGAGAGGTTAACTAATTTTATGTTAGGCCTAGGTTTCAATAGAGAAGATGGAGATAGAACATTGTTTGTCCTTAGAAAAAGCTCTGATATTTGTATTGCTCAAATTTATGTGGATTATATAGTTTTTGGCTCTACTAACAAGTCTACTCTAGACAAGCTTGTTGAGTCTATGACATGAACATTTGAGATGAGCATGATTGGGGAGCTTAACTACTTTCTGGGATTACAAGTAAAGCAGCTGGAGAATGGTATCTTCCTAAACCAGGAGAAGTATGCAAGGAATCTAGTGAAGAGATTTGAGCTACAAGAGTCCAAGCCTTGCAAAACTTTTATGTCCTCTTCAGTGAAGATAACAAGAGATGGCACTGGCAGCAATGTTGACCCAACTTTGTACAGATCCATGATTGGTATTTTACTATATCTCTTTACCTCTATACCTGATATCATGTTTTCAGTATGTGTTTGTGCTAGGTACCAAGCTGAGCCAAGGAAATCTCACTTGATTGCTATGAAAAGGATTCTTAGATATATCTCTGGAACTTCACCTTTAGGCATTTGGTATTCTTATGACACTAACACTAACTTGGTTGGTTTCAGTGACTCTGACTGGGCAGGTGATGTGGATGACAGGAAATCCATAAGTGGGGGGGCGGGGGGGGGTGTTTTTATTTGGGGAATAATTTGGTCTCCTGGTATAGCAAGAAACAGAACTGTGTTTCATTATCAATAGCTGAATCAGAATATGTAGCTGCTGGCAGCTGTGTTACCCAACTTGTGTGGCTCAAACACATGCTTTCAGATTATGGGTTAGATAGTGATACACTTCTCATGTTCTGTGACAATCTAAGTGCCATAAGTATCTCTAGGAATCCTGTCCAACATTCTAGAACTAAGCATATAGACATAAGGCATCATTTCCTGAGAGATATGGTAGAGGACAAAGTGATCAACATGGAACATATTGAGACAAAAAATCAGCTTGCTGATATGTTTACAAAACCTTTAGATAGTGAGAGATTCTTCAGCTTGAGGAAATCTCTTGGCATGTGCAATATGTGAGAATGTTGAGGAAACCAGTGTTGACATAACACCACTGTCTAGCACTGGTATATTGGTTGTGGTGTAGTAGGTATTCTGTTGTTTTCCTTTGTTGAACTTATTTCCTTGTGAGTCTCATTTAATCCTTGTTTTGTCATATTTGGTTTGTGTGGTTGAACTCTTTGATTAACAACTCTTTCTAGTTATCAGTTTCACATCTTTGTTTTGAAAAAGTAATAAAACTCTTCTGTTTGTCTGAGGTTGTGATAGCCTAACTTATGGAGAAGCTGGGGTACACAAAGTTCACTACTTTGAGGTCTATTCAGTTGTGCGTTATTCATATGAAAGGTGTACAGGGCATGTGGAGAAGTTGGGGTACATGATGTTGACAGTTTCAGTGTTACTCAATTGTGCTTATTTACAGAAATTGGCCAAGGAACACATGAGGGTGATCCATTCTACTATGGTGTTTGAGGTTTAGATTTCTTACATTTAGTAGCACTGATCACTTGGTGATTCTCTTGAATGCAGGTTTGTAAACAAGTATGCATAAGGAATTGGGGTGTTGGGGTGCATGATAAGATTTTCGAGTTTTTTAATGCCATATTCTCCGCATCAGTGGTTTGCATTCTGGGTTTGTCAGCCATGCCGCCAACAAAACAGCCTTCCCCCGTTCATTTCGGCAGCCCATTGCAATGTGTGATGATTGGGTAATGATCCGAATGAGTTCATAGCAAGTTCATCACCATATTATCCAAAAAATCTATCAATCCATGCTTGGTTTACGAGCGCTCGGTTGATTCTTCCTAATATATTCTCCCCCACCTCCAGTTTGGTAGTCCATGTATGTGATGGACCATGGTACCCGAGATTAATAATACCACACCTTTCAATGTAGCCTCTAAAGAAGCATAGCTGATTCAAACTTGTTATATTACCTCCTTGACGCTCGTGAGCCAAGCTAATCACATTAAAATCTCTAGTTACTAGCCACAGGGAGTCACTAGCTTCGACTTTGCTCTCTAGATTCTCAAAGACTTTCACTTTGTCCACTTTTAGAGGTTGTGCATATACCCCAAAATGTCTCCACTCTACGTCGTCATGTGGCCGGATTCGAGCGTGAATTACTTAAGTGTGTATCGCCAGGATCTCCACTTTTACCTCCACTTCATTCAACAACATCCAAATTCCTCTGCTCATCCTGGTAGTCGGCGCCGTGATTGAACTCGAGTTACTTCGTCACTAACTCTAGTTTCTAACACAAACACAATGTTCGGATGATGTATCCTAATTAACTCACGAAAGTTTCTACGGAAACCTTCATTACCTGCCCCCTGGAAATTTCATAAGATGATCTTCATTGGAGATCAAATAATATGCGATAACCTTACCGGGTTATCGGTAGAAAACTCCATCCATCTCGCAGTTATTTGCCGAAGGATCTCTAACATCAAACTCATATGTCTTCTTAATTCCCATCTACTCACTGATGTTCTTTGCCACCATGAACTCAGTTCCATCGCTCTTGATACAAAGGCCACCTTGGTTTTGACCTCCCAAATTGATGGCGGAACCTGCATGATATGGATTACTCGTTCCCCTCTTAATATTTGTAATATCTTTGAGAGTCCGAGAAGGTAGTGCGTCCAAGTGACGAACCTCAGAATCCAAGCTACAATCATCCCTCCATAACAAAAGACTATTCTCACGTCATCCATGCTGATTCTCGCCGTTCGTAATTTTTTCTTGAGATTCCAAAACATCCACGATTTCCTCTTTTTCTAGTAGTGCAAAAGAGTTACCAGTACAGTTCGCAACAAGGTTAGTATTTGGAGTTACCTTATTTGTTTTCTTAAGACTTTCACTTCCCCTAGAAGTCTTATTTAGCATGTTAGTCTTCTTTCCTTGTTGGTTAAGGGTTTTAGGTCAAACCCTTTTCCCACTTGAACTCGGTAATTGTTGTGGCAACGAGAAATCATTATTATTGGACGGTTTGTAGGATTCTGACCCGACCGTTGAGACTTTAATATAATCTTGTTTCGTTTTCGCTTTTGAATCATTATATTTTTTGGCGTATGCTCGGGTTAAGTACCTTACGATATTTGACTTATGTCCATTCACCGTATTCTTTTTACGGCCTATCTTGATCAACCATTTTGTGTTGCATTTCCCAAAGTTAGTGTATGTTCCCACGTCTTCCCTACACTTTCCATTCTCTTCCACTCGTCCTTCTTTCCCTACGTCACAGTTTAGCGTAGTATGACTAATTTTACCACATTTGTGACATAGGTTCAGAAGATTCTCGTATAACACTTGGTACACCCTCCCATTCACACATATCCTTTGATCGAAAGGTTTGTCTGTACGTACTTGAACACAGATTCTTGCAAATTTCCCCCTTGAAGCATTATATGTGTTTCTGTCAATCTTTATCGGTTCCCCTATGCATTTTGCAAGGCCTTTGATGACAAAACGACACAGAAATTGGCATGGTAAGTTTAGTATCCTTATCCATGTTATCGCGGTATCAACTTGTCGGATGTTGCGTCGAAAGTTGGTGACCATTTTCTAATCGAGAGAAAGCTTCCCACCAATTGCCATGGTCCCTCCGTTAAGATCTTCTCTCTATTCGTTGCACTTAGTCCTCGCATGAAAAAACATCCATATCCCATGTCAAGTATTTCAAATTCACTGTGTAATTTCCACAATGAATCAAGTTTGTTGACAAGAGCTGGGTAATACCATTTACTTCCCAAAATTCAGATCACAATTGCGTCCTTCCAGGGTTCATCAATTAGGCTTTGCAACTCCGGCGCAAATGTGACTTGCTTATACGACATTTTTTCAGTCGGTGGGGCTGTGAAGATGAGACGATCTTCTTCCGATATGTCATCCTCATCAACGCGGACATGTTGAGCTTTATTTTTGAAAAGTTCTGCAAAGGATTTCTATTGCGATTGCGAGCGTAGGGCATCCATCCCGACGGTTTCAAACTGCTGCCCGTAGAATGTAAAGGTGTTATCACCTTCTTGTTGAGATCTTTTCTGCATTCGACTGTTCGCATTGTCGAGATCCGGTGGTACGAATTCGGTGGCTCAGAGGTTTAGCTGATCCAAATTGATCGGTGTTCTGGTCACTAGGGTTTGCATGGAAGCTCTCTTTAAAATGAATATTTATTATTAATGTGTTGGAATAGTATTCGACACTATTTTTTCATCTTCACAGCAACACGGCAAAAATTGAGTAGATTTGGAAATTTATAGCCATTTCACCCACTTTCACAAGTACAGATGATGGGGTTGTTCGGGTTGTTGATAGTGGAAGTGTCCTGTGATTAAGGAATATTGAGGGCAATAGTGTCATATCGTCATTATATTTATTTTAATAATTTTATCACAAGCTAAAAGTTGGTACAAAGTAACTTCTGGATTGTGGCAGTTATCTGCTTTAAAAAAAGTACTTTTCAGTTATTTGCTTGTGAACCAAATACTCTAAAAGTGTTTAAATTGAAGGGGGGAAAAGCTGATTGTAGCTTTTTTTTTGAGTTTGTAAACACCACCTTAATCTTTTTCATAAGAGATTTTGTGTATCATGTAATACAATTATTCTTTCAAATTTACCATTTGTTGAGGAGTTACACGATTTAGTCGTACTTTTCGAATACAACAAAATTCTTGAGCCCCCATCCTTTCTTTAATTCTCATTTCTATCCACTCCATCAAGTTTTGACTCTTAGATAATGAGGAAGTTTGCAGGTATGCCATTTATTCAAATGGATGAAGCAATAAGGTGTTGATACATACCCATGAGGCTTGTGGTATAGCAAGATGGTGAAACATGTTTGTAATGAAGATGAGTGATACATCCTCGTGAGGCATGGAGGTGAAAATTCCTCCATTAGAAGACTCGTAATTTATGTTGTAAGAAGTACTTGTAATGGAAGTTATTGCCACGTAAGGTCACCAAAGATTTAAGGTTAATGAGGAGGAGTAAATAGTCAATGCCTTGTCAACTGAAATGGGTTTAACGGAAATGATTGGAAAAAAAGTCTTTTGTTCAAATAGAGGGTCTATGAGATAAAGTGATTTATTATATGAAGTAGAAGTACTTCGTTGTAGGGATAAGGTACGGTTTATGTTTGAGTAAGGTTCTAATGTCCAGCCCAACCTATGTTCAACTTTAATGGCTTATTTAACGAGAGATGTTATGTAAAGATGGTCGTTTGTCTATGAGAGATGCAACTTAATATCGAGGATTGTTGTTCTATTGAAGTAAAAGTATCTTATAAGTCGTGCACTCATTTAAAAGGGTACACCAGAGATCGCCTCTTTGAAGTTTGTTGATGGATGGAGCATGACAAAGTGAATTCATGGTAGATGTTGATCATCTTTGCGATTTCAAAATCGTTGTAGAATGTTCATCTTTGTGGGTGAGCATTTTCTCGGACTTAATCATCACATGGCTGGTGGCAAATTCTTAGAGCACGTGGCGACATAGCTATCATACAAGCTATCAGAGCTAATAATGTAAGACGATACTATGAAGAAAGATATGTGATGGACTATCTCATAATAAAATATGTACAAATGGTTTTGCCCTTTATTATGTTATACGAGTTTTTTTTCTTCTTGACTCAGTTAATTTATCTACGGTGCAAAACCCAAATGCAACTATCTTATTTTTACTGAATATAAAGTGTGTCTTGCACCTAATAGAATTTGAGAGCCAATCGATGGATTGTTTTAGATTGACTCAATAGCCCCCTTATACAAAAAATGAAAGTGCCAACTTCCAGTCAACATATTGTGACGCATCTTTGCTACTCTAAGGAAGTATAACAAGAATAAAATATCGCCTGAGCAACTCTACGGCTTAATACGACTTTGCCTAAGCAAGGTTATGGCTTACGCAGCATTATCTGGGTAATCCGGTGCTTATATGGATTGATGGACAAGTTGGGGCTTATGTGGATGATGAGTGATTATTTATAGTGATTTGAGTAATTGATTTCTAATGCTTTTGATTGTTACTTGTGGCAATTTTATTGGTTTTAGTCTTGTTTTGTCATTTTATAGTTTTTAGTTAAGTCAGAGCAAAACGATGCATTTTAGATGGAAAAGATCATGACGTAGAACAAGGTTGTATGACGAGCAGGTTAGTGGAGGCTAATAATGGATTCAAATCATAACTTAGCCGAGACGAGTGAAGATACGAGGCAGCATAACAACATAAAAGATAAGACATCTTGAAGAAGAGTAACACAATTGCGCAGCTACCCGTGCAATAGCGCACAACAAGTAATAGTTTGAGCGACCTACATATCATCATGTGTCATTAAGCCAAACGTCCAGAGACTTTTGCCACAATGGACATACCCGCGCGGCTCACGCGACCAGGCATAACTTGTACCAAATGGGTCGGAGAGTTATGGGACCCTAGCAGCTACAACATACGGGCAAAAATCTATAAATACGAGGAGACGTTCAGTAGCTAGGGCATCATCAGTCACAACAAACACAAGCATATATATATATATATATATAGAGAGAGAGAGAGAGAGCAAAGTACAAGAGCAATATTTCGTAGCAAATTCCATCGTTTGAAGCATTGTAATCATAGTTGAAGGAGATAGGTGATCAGAAGGAGCTGATAATCATTTGAAGGAAGGAACCAAAGAGTCACAAGGAGAATACACGTCGAGATTTCACCAGGACCAAGAGTTTAATATTTTCTTTTCTTTATTTCACAACTTTATGATGAATTATTGTTTTGTTACATTGATCATGAGTAGCTAAATCTTCCAATGTCTGGGATATGAGTTATCTCATATGGATGCACCTACATTTTGATTAATTCTATTGAGACTTTGTTTTGTTGGATTTTATTTGTTGCTTATGCTATTTGGCTTATTTGACACTTGCGTTCCTTAAAATCAGAGTAGTGATGTTGAATTATGTTTATGAGATTGGTACCACAACACTGGCATAGAAAATCAAGCAAATAAATCTTTAAACCTTCGGCACCAATGTTATTTAGGTCTTAGTTGTCAACTGTAATCATCTTCCAAAGCTTTATATGGATCCTTGACAAGGTTAACTTCAGGAAATGGGAAAGTGCTTAACGACCAGACATCATTAGGGGTTAAAGGGTTCTGTAAATATACAAAAGTGTGTTTGACTTACCACGACAACTAAGTTAACAAAACAAGAATCAATATAAGGAAGCTTTACGTAGGGATCATTGGTATTTTGTCTATGAAATACCCGCATTAGATATTAAGGAAATCAGACTCCTAGATACATTTTACTTTATCTATTTTACAGTCAATCAATTCAATTATGTTTTTGTCTTTACTTAGCTTTAGTTGTAGTTTAACTAGCTCGTTCTATTTTTGAATATTGAAAGCATTTTTTCACTTGGTTCTTAATGATTTCGATAGCTAATACAAGATACATACTCTCTAGGGATTTGGTATTTGATTTGTAAGCTTTACTTACCATTTTATTATTTCTTGACCCGTATACTTGCGAACATGCATAATTGTTTACTATTTCATAGTACTCATTATAAACAAGCAATACACAAACTACACGATCAGTGGACTACCTAAAAAGATCATGATTTAAGTTGATTGCATGAGAGGCAAATGATTATATAACCTGCATGGGGAGAGGCTAGGGCTTATATAGGTTGCATGGAGAAAGTGTTGAACATTTTCTAATTTCCACAACAACAAAAAAAAAGTGTTGGCTCTGCATATTACTACACAACACACAAACCTATATACAATATACACACAACTCACACCGTCCTATGTTGCCTGACACCCTCATTGTTCGTCGGAAGCAAATAAAATGATGATTTTTGTGGAATAACATGAGAAAAGAAACAAGAGAATTTGAGGAGCCATTCTTTATTTGTAAATTTATCATATTTGGTACTTGACTCGTGATTGTGAAGATGATTTTTTGAAAATATCAGCAAAATCTGATGTATATTGTCATATTGATCACAAGTATGGGGTTATATACTTAATAAGCTTTTTCATCAAGATTAAAATAACGAAATTAATTTTATATGCTATGAATAAATTTTTTATATCATCTAGTTTATACTTGTAAGGCGAGGGGAAAAGTTTTGGGCTTTTTAATTACTAGGAGGAGGAGATGGTTGTAGAAAATACTACCCACAAAACCGAAGTTCTATAAATCGGTTGCCCCAAGTCTCGTCATGTTCCATTCCCCATCTTACTCACACCTACCCACTCTCACAATAAAATTAAGTTCAACATCATTAACTAAGATTGTATTTGATATGACACTCTACTAAAACGTCAAAGTACCAACTGATTGTGCACAGAACAATGTAAATATCTTTCATTGCTTTACATTGACCAATACATTTATGTTTATCATGCACCAATAGAAAAATCTCCTCAATAACCACTAAAATGGTTTTTTTCGTTTAATCCAACATAATAGCGAGTACAAACCTTATATTTCCAGTATGATGATGTGTTCCAACAAAAGAAGCACATACCAAATTGTCAGTGACAAAGGCAATGGTGCATGCGGGGACACTTGCACCACTCAACTTTTTGCATTTCTTTTAGTATTAGTACTTAGGGGGAAAATGCTGGAAAAAGAACCATCCATAAACATTTCCAAAACATTAATAATATATTGATTTTCATTACACTACATGGAGTGCTAAAAGACCCTGGAGTACTACACTACCTGGAGTGCTAAAAGACGAAGCCATACCCTAATACTACAAATAATATGAAAACAAGCTAAAACTTTAAAAAAAATGTTACCATTATTAAGGTAGTTGTCATTTTCGTTCTTAAAACTCTCTTACACACACTAAACAGAACTCAATTCCAATTGCTTTAGACGTTCATTGACATTGAGCAGTAAAACTAATAAATTTATATTTATCATGCATCTACTTAAAAAATCTCCTAAACAACCACTCAAATAATTTTTTTTTTCGTTTCATCCCACATAATAACCAATCCTAACATGATATGTTCATTATGATGACTTATTCCAACAAAAAGAGCACATACCATTTTATAGTGCTAGAGACACGGTGCGTGCGAGGGTACTGACACACCATAGCTTTTTGCACAATTGTTTTTTTAGTATTAGTATTTATAGGAAAAAATGTTGGAAAAAAACATTTTAATAGAGATTTCCAAAAAATTAACAACGCATTGATTTTCATTGATTTTCATGAAACAAGATGGAGTGCTAAAATACAATGTCATATCTAATACTACCAATAGTATGAAACAAGCTAAAAAATTAAAAATATTACTGTTAACCATAAAAATAAAAAAAGGGAAAAGAAGAAGGTTAATCCTACTCGGAAAATCAATAAATGGACAATACAGTTGTCACGAGTACTTCCGATGAGATGTACCCACTCCTAATAAGGAGACCCCCTCGAATGTTGCTCTACTTCTCGGTTACTAACCTAACAAAGGCATAAAAGAGCACACGAGGAGGAACATAAGCGTCCATTGGAAAGTCAAAGGGTGAGTAAAAAATAGATATCAACGTGGCATCTGAAAAAGAGCAAACCCCGATGGATCCGCGCGACTCTGATATCCACCAATGCGCCAAGAGGGACCACAACGAACCCCGAGTCCCATGAACTTACAAGAAAACTTCCTTGCTGAACACTCCTCAATGTCAACCGCCCTCGGAGCATGTTCCTCAATAAAAATCGCCCTCGGACCATCATCCGAAGACTCATTCTCAGAGGAAAAACCCGAGATGAAGAACTGAGTGCCTAATAAATGTATTCCGAGAACTTGGACGGAAGCGTCTCATGTCAAACAGAGCAACTACAGCCCTCGGAGATTAAATACAGCCCTCGGAGAAGACGGAATGCCCTCGGAGATTAAATCGAGCCCACGAAGATCACATTATACTATCAAAGATTCTGTTACGCTATTGCACTACGTCCTCGGAGATCACCCCAGTCATTGAAGAATAAACCCGAGTCAAGAAATGGAGATAAAGCCCCTCAGAAGGCATATACAGCAGTCCTTACTTTCATACGAGCATTCTTATTATGTGTCAACAAAAGCCTAGCCCTCGGAAGAATAATGCCCCCAAAACAATCATTCATTGGAGATCCTCGAAGCCATCGGAAAGCACAAAATCGGGTCTAGTCAGCATCCAGTAGATCAAGAGATAAATCTTATCCTAATTTGTACACATGTATTAATGAAACGACACCTGTCCTTACTAAAGCACATGCACAAGGACACCTGCCCTTATCAAAGTCTATATAAAGGGAGATGATCAACAGAAGAGAGATAACTAAGTCCAACTTAGTACAATTTACTACTAGTACACAAAGAGGAGGAAAAGTTCAGTGAATAAAGGAAGGAAACTTTCTTGTAGTTCTGATTATTTTCCAGTCATTTCCACCTGCGATTGTTTCTGAATCACGGGCAGGGCGTTCCGACCCAATATAAATTTATTCCGTTAAATAGGGAATAATTCTAAACCCGTTAACAAAGTGGCGCCGTCTGTGGGAACGCCATAATATATGTCTTCGAGAGAATTCAGCAAACATCGGCTGGGATGGATGATCTCTTCGAAAGTGAAAACCTTCCACTCCATTACAGAGACTCAGAAGAAACTCTGTCCAATTATGAATCAGGTACGAGAGATTTTATTAATATTCCCCGAACTGTCTACGAAAGACTTATAGATGCCACATGGGCACCCCGGAGGAGGGAACCTCTCGGAAACATGTCCTCAATATCCTCCGAGGACAGAAATTTCCCTTCGGAGAGGGGTACCCCTCAGGCGGTGCGGAACCCAAACTCAATCCCTTGGCATTAAGAACCTCGACAGATGCCCCGAAGGTATGCTTATTCCGAAAGGACCCCAGAAAGGGGTCGGGGGGAAATTCTCCACCCCTCGGAGTATCAAGGAGATGTTGAACACTCCTTATGGGGAATGATGGACGACTTACGAAAAGAATTGGGTGATCTCAAGAAAACCCTCGAGGAAGATCCCACATTCAAGACCTCACCTTTTATACCCGAAATTGCTTTAGCCTCTATCCCCTCGGGGATGCGACCCATCAACATCCCGCTATATACCGGAGAAGCTGATGGGAGGGATCCACAAGACCATATCCATCAATATCTGGTCGGAATGGACCTATCTTCTGCTCCTGACCATGTGTTATGCCGCGTATTTCCTGTCACCCTCGGAGGGCGGGCTCAGGCGTGGTTTACTCATCTTCCACCTAGTTCCATTACGAGTTTTGACCGATTAGCTCATTTGTTTGTACGACAGTTTTCTTGTAACCGAAGGTACCCCAAGTCCGCCACACATCTGTTCACCGTTAAACAGAAAAAGGATGAACCCCTACGAGGGTATATAAAGCGTTTCACGGATGACGCATTAGATGTTCCCAACATTAGTCCGACCATCATGGCGGACATATTGACTCAAGGACTTCGAACGGGAGATTTCTTCAGATACCTTATGGGCAATCGTGTCACGGACATGAATGAACTTATGTAAAAGGAAGAAGTCTACATTTTGATGGAAGAGGCGGAAGGAACGAAGAAGCAAATGGAACAGGAGGATAACGAGCACCTAGAGCACGCAGAAAGGGAAGGAAAGACTAAGGAAAAGGGTAAAGAGGGAAAACCTCCTCCGCGTAAAGACGAGGGCGGGGTGGTTAAGAAATTCCTACGACCTGTGCCCTTACCTCCCATGACCATCACTCCCCCGGAAGTGCTCAATATAATGAGAGGTAGCAATGAATTTCACTGGCCCGTACTGGTCAAATTCCCTAACCGAGATAAGGACACGGGTAAATACTGCAAATACCATAAAACATACGGACACACTACTGAAGAATGTACCACCCTTCGTAGGGAGGTACTTCGTCTCCTAGAAATAGGATACTTGAAGAATTACCTCAAGGAAAATAATCTCGGGGAACCCAAGACAAACGTATGGAAAAGGTCACGAAGAGAAGAAGAGGAAGAAGAAGAAGAAATGACACCCAATCGGAGGTCACGAGAAAGGACACCCAGTTGGAGGTCACGGGAAAGGATAGTTGGACGCCCACGACCCCAAGAGAGAAACAAGGACCGTCGGGAAAACTCCCGAGAACGGACCATGGGGTATCGGAGTTTGCCTCCTCCACCGGACTCATATAAACACAATCCTCCGTCAGGATGAACCATCAACATGATTGAAGGAGGTGAAATTTCAATGACACCTCAAAGTAAAAAGAAGAAATACTTGAAAGAAGCCAGACGAGTAGAGCAAGGATTCCCAGTTTGCTCGGTCCAATAGTCAAAGCTGCCTGACATCACCTTTGGTCCCGATGACCTCACAGGTATAATATACCCCCATGAAGACCCGTTAGTTATTTCAGCTGTTTTCTACGGGTATGAAACCCAACGGATCCTAATAGACACAGGCAGCTCTGTGTATGTACTCTTTTTGCCTACTTACCTTGCTATGGGGTTGAAACAAGAAAAATTGGAAACCGCTGAAGTTCCCTTGGTAGGATTCTCTGGGGAAACGTGTCACACCCTCGGAACTGTGACTCTTCCAATGTCATGGGGAAAGGGAGCCCTTCGGAGAACGGATCCCATCAAATTTTGGGTGGTGGAGGCTTCTTCAAGGACATATAATGCCATTTGTGGGAGACCATCCATTCGAGCCTTTGAAGCTATCCCTTCTACCTTGCATCTTAAGGTAAAATTCCCTACCCCCTCGGGAATCGGAGAGGTCCGAGGAAGTCAATCTAAAGCCAGGGAATGTTGCATGAATGCCATCCCCTCGGAAGAGGACGAGCCTACCCTCGGAAACAATAAAAAGCGCAAAACCGAAGAAACACGAGTTCAACCTGTGGAAGAATTAAAGATGGTAGAACTGGTGGAAGGAAGCCCTGAGAAGGTTATCAAAATGGGTACTCACATGACATCAACCATAGAGGCGCAACTGATTTCCCTCCTCCAACAATTCCACCATCTCTTTGCATGGGAAGGAGGACCGCCCGGGAGAATTAGCAACAAGGTATGCCAACATTTTTTTAATGTGAAGCCCGAAGCTAAACCTGTTCAACAAAAGACAAGGAAAATGGGGCCCGAGCGTAATAAAATTATTCGCTCGGAAATACAACGCCTTCTCAACTTGAAGCAAATTCGGGAAGTTATCTATCCCGAGTGGTTAGCTAATGTCGTATTAGTCCCCAAGCATGGAGGGAGATGGCGAATGTGCGTAGACTTTACTAATCTTAATGAAGCATGCCCGAAGGACTGTTATCCTTTACCGAGCATAGATCAGTTAGTTGATTCAACCGCTGGATGTGCACTATTGTCAACCTTAGATGGAGACCAGGGATACAATCAAATCCCAATGGCGGCGGTAGATCAGGATAAAACCAACTTCATTACGGATGCAGGCACCTTTTGTTACCTAGTCATGCCCTTCGGGCTAAAAAACGCTGGCGCTACCTACCAAAGGTTAGTAAGTCTTATGTTCGCAGGACTTATTGGAAAATCAGTGGAAGTTTATGTGGACGACACGGTAGTCAAAAGTAACACTGCTGAGGAGCATCCCGAAGATTTAAGGAAAGCATTGATCATTATGGATAACTTTGGCATGAAAGTTAACCCCAGGAAATGCTCTTTTGGCATCCGAGGAGGTAATTTTTTGGGGTTTATGATTACGGAGAAGGGAATAGAAGTAAACCCCGAGAAGGCAGAGGCCGTCATGGGATTACCTACCCCGAACACAGTAAAAGACGTTCAAAAGTTGACTGGTAGAATGGCATCATTGAGTCGTTTTGTCTCCAAGTCAGCAGAGAAAGGGCTTCCCTTCTTCAAAATACTTCGAAATGTCAAAGAATTTCAATGGACTCCCCAGTGTGAGGAAGCCCTCGGAGAGTTGAAAAAGTATATGTTGCAACCACCCTTGCTGGTAAAACCTTTACCACAGGAGGAGCTATTTCTATATTTATCGGTCGGAGAAGAGGCTATTAGTGTTGTGTTGGTCAAGGAGCAAGATGGAGAACATCGTCCGGTATATTATGTCAGCAAAACCCTCCTCGGAGCCGAAACCAGGTATACCCTAACTGAAAAACTCGTCCTAGCATTGGTCACTACGGCCCGTAAGCTGCGCCCCTACTTCCTTTCCCATCCAATTACTGTGCTAACGAAGTACCCCCTAAGGACCATTCTTAATAAAACCGAATCATCGGGGAGGTTAATAAAATGGGCCGTGGAACTCACCGAGTATGACATTTCTTATGCTCCAAGACCCTCCATCAAGGCGCAAGTCCTGGCGGACTTTGTAATGGAACTCACGGGCATAGGATCTGAGGGGAAAGAACCATTGTGGTACGCCTATGTAGATGGGTCCTCGGTAAGCACACACGGGGAGGCGGGAATAGTTTTCGTAAACCAAGAAGGGGAGGATGAAAGGCTTCATTTTGCAATCAGAATAGATTATCCCATCTCTAATAATGAAGCTGAGTATGAAGCTCTCCTTATCGGTATGAGGCTAGCAAAGGAAGGAGGAATGAAAAGAATACTCCTCCATAGTGATTCTCAGTTGATTGTCCAGCAAATCAAAGGATCCTATGAAGCCAAAGAAGAAAGAATGCAAGAGTACCTCCGAGTGGTCCGTCACAGGTCCGAGTGGTTCGAGGAATACGATATAGTTCAGATTCCCCGAAAAGAAAACCAAGAAGCGGATGCCCTATCCAAAATGGCCACTCAAACAGCCGTCGTACACACTCGGAGGATTACCCTACTTCATGTTAACGAGTCTGAAAAAAAGGAAAGCAGAGAGGTGAATGTCATCTCAGATCCTTCATCCAGTTGGGTGACTCCTATCAAGGCCTATTTACAGGATCCTGAGGGGTACTCCTCGGATAAGAATATCCAGCGGATGATGTTCAGAAAAACCATTCGGTATTTCCTTAAAGATGGAATACTTTTTTGAAGGACGTACTCGTGTCCTCATGCTCGATGCCTTAATGAAAAAGAAGCCCAACTGGCTTTAGCGAAAACTCACGAGGGGACATGCGGGAGCCATACTAGCGGTGACAGCATGGTCGGGCGCCTGATTCGGCAAGGCTATTACTGACCCACGATGGCTAAAGACAGCAAAAGACATGCCGAAAAGTGTAAACCGTGCCAAGCTTACGCCCCTCGGATTCATCAACCCGCGGCCCCGTGGGAACCCCATCTTAATCCTTGCCCGTTCTCCAAATGGGGTATTGACATACTTGGACCTCTCATTCCTGATTCCGGTCAAAAGAAATTTCTACTGGTAACTATTGACTATTTTACCAAGTGGGTGGAAGCGGAACCCCTGGCCAGGATAACCGCAGGCGCTGTTATTAATTTTCTATGGAGAAATATCATTTGTCGCTTTGGTGTCCCTCGGAGCTTGGTAAGTGACAATGGTCTGCAATTTACGGACCAAGGGTTACAAAAATGGTGCGATCATTGGGAAATAAAACACCGTTTTGCTTCGGTGGGATACCCTCAAGCAAACGGTCAAGTTGAAAGGACCAACATAACCCTTTTGAAAAACATGAAAGCCCGACTGGATTGGCATAAGGCCAAGTGGGTTGAGGAAATACCTGGTATACTATGGGCCTATCGGACCACGCCAAGCACCGCTACGGGCGAAACTCCTTTCAGTCTATCCTACAGATGTGAAGTTGTCTTGCCCTCGGAAGTCTCAATAGAAAGTTGGCGAGTTAAGGAATACGAGGAAGTAACTAACAGCTCGAATCTGGCCCTCGCCCTTGATTTGCTCGAGGAAAAGAGAGCCCGAGTAGCCCTCCGAGTGGAAGAGTACAAGGCTCGGATGTCGCGGTATTACAATGCCAAGGTAAAGCCCCGAGCCTTTCAAGTTGGAGATCTAGTGATGAAACGAGTAGGGGCTTCCAAGAATGTAGTCAAATTAGATCCACGATGGGAAGGACCCTATAAGATAGTGGAAATTGTAGGACCGGCAACCTATCGTCTTGCTGATTCCGAGGAAGTGGTGCTTCGTAATACCTGGAACTCAATCAACCTTAGAAAGTATTATGCTTAATGTAATAGTCATGCTTGAATAAGAAAAATTATTCATATACGAAGGGTTTTATTACAAAAGAAAATAGAGTTGCTTAACAAAAGGATAACTCTACATATGAGTCATCTTAGCAACCCAACAAAAAAGCCCCTCATACTATGAACTAAACTGCGTAATATCCCTCCACGAGTTAAACCCCTCCCATAGGGCGCTTTCCTTCTCGGATAAGTCGTCGGCGCTGCTCCTCGGAAAGGGAAATGGGATCATCAACAAATACAGTCGGAACAGAAGGATCCCTAACAGGTGAGAGGGAAACTCCTCGAAAACTTGACGGGTGTTAGGTGTCGAAATTAGCAAGCCTGGGGGAAGCTCTGGCAAAGACTGTACAGCATCTCGACATAATTGATAGCCTATATGGACCAAATCACGCATCTCATCTTGAAGAGACTCGCGAAAGCTAGATGGACCCATTACTTCCAACACTGCTTGGACACGGGCCATAACCAAAGCCACTGCTTGGGAACGAGTAGTCCCTAGTATTTGCTGATTTAGGGCATCTCTCTCCTTCAGGGCCTGCGTCAATTGCTCTTCCGAGGACCTCATTTGGTCATGCAACTCTCATATTCTCCTCTCTAAATTCAATACACGAGCTCTTTCTAGCACCAGTCGGCGTTCTAAGTCCCACGCCTTATCCCTCTCGGATTGCAACACATTGCTGTGGATTTCTTGGGTGGACTCATGAACTTCCTTCAATTGAGCTATCTCCGTTTGAGCTTCTAAGAGACCTTGCTCCAACTCGTCTCGACGGCGGTATACTAAACCAGGGTCAGAAGAAGAGCTTCCATAAGATCCGAGGGCATCTAGTACCATATAGATCTGCTCAAAGATCAAAGCAAACTCCCTCAGACATTGGTGACAGGTTAGTAGTAAACAGAATATAAAATAAATAAAATACCTCACATAGGTCTTTACAAGCTAAGTCCTGGAGAACGGACACCGGGAAGGTTTTTATCAACTCGCAATCAGTCACATTCAGCAAGCCACTAAGAAAATTTCGACAAAACCCCACAGCTGATCCGAGAGAAGAAACATCCTGACTGTCCTCGAAGGGAAAAGGTCTCCCTAAGGGGGAATTCCCCTCGGGTGGCGGTGCGGGAACACGATCAGAGACACCCTCAAGGGGCGACAAGTCCTCCGTTTTGGGAGAGAGGAGATACTCCTCTGACACATTCACCACAGCAGAAGTGTGGGGTAAAGGTTGTGACACCACTGGAGCTGTATGGGAGTCTGTTGGGGAGGAATCTGCTATCGGATCTGGCCCTCCGAGAGGAATTATAAAGTTTACTGGGGGGGCTGCTATGGGCGATGCCTCCCGTTCCTCCTCCTCCGAAGAGATATCAACTATTACTTCTTGTACGAGGGGATCAGAGTCCCCAACTTCCAACAACCCGGAACTACCGTGCAAGGCCCGTCCCAGAAAAACATCATCGGAAGACCCGAGAGAAAATGCTCCCATTTCTGCGCCTGTAAAAAAACATCAGTATTCCAACAGTCCGAGGACACCCAGAAAATTTACAAATTAAACAGGTAAGGAGTGATCAGTAAACTTACGGAAATAAAAGTTACTGTAAAGAGGACGAGAAGTAGGAGTACATCCCTCCACTCCCTCTTGTAAACCCGCTAAAATCAGGGCCTCGGGGAAGTCCAGCAGCCCGGATATGTCATAGGAACCAGAAAAAAGCCCTGAGTGAAGCAATACCTCCCTCTCGTGACCTTGTGTTTCGGCGTTAGGAGCAATATATCCCAGACCCCATCGGATGGGTACCCCCCACGATCTGGCTGATTGACCTCTCGGACGGACAAAGAAAAATCTCCGCCTCCAATCCCCTCTACAAGAGTGGGTATTGGATACACGAGTGAAGGTATTTTCCTTGTCCCGATAGGTCAGGCTAAAGAAGGGAGTCCCCTCTGAACAAGGTCGAATGGCAAATATTGTTCCCACCCGATAAGGGGACATTGGAAGGTTTAAAAGCTCACAACGCAGAACATATCCCACCAAATGACTATATGAACTTGGTGTTAACTGACTCGGACATACCTGCCAGTAGCGGAAGAGTATTTGGAAAAAAGGGTGGAAAAACGTCCGTAACCCACAATGCATTTGTTCGTTGTAAACAGATAGATAACCTGAGGGAGGCGCATAAGCTCTCTGGCCCGAGGAAGGCACTATTACATCATATTCTTCAATATCCAGGTTATAGCCGGCAAAAAGAGATCTTACCGAGTTCTCGCATTTCGTACTCGTAGTGGATCCTACACGTCCCCTACCTATCAATCTGGATGGATTAAGAGGAATCAAATCAAATTCCGAAGACTCATCTGCCAAAGGATATGGCTCTCTGCCCATGAATATCTCCCTGACATGATTTACTCTACGTGAATTTGTAGATGAAAGCCTACGAGCTACTCCTAAAGAGGAACTAGCACCAAGTGTCGCTTGGTTTTCGGATAAATTATCCCTGGGAGAGGAATTCTCACGAGGAATAGAAGGAACACTTGATGTTCTAGAAGGACTCCGAGCGGTGTCCCGAGAGGAACCACAAGATGAAACTGAACCACTTCTTCTATAGTAAGGGGGCATCATCTTTTCGGGTAAGTATTATTCTCGTGCTCACAGCTATTGGTAAACTTGAAAGAAGATCAAAGACTAGTTATGATTATAAAGTTATGATCATAAGGTTAGTATATAGCCTAAATACATATATACTCTTTATTTCGTGATTAAAAGAAGAGGATTAGATTCATATTGCATAGAGTAAGGGACACGTGTCAAAAAAAATTCTTAATTAAAAGTGACACGTACCTTACTTAACCATGCAAAGCAACACCTCCTACTTCGGAGATAAGCTTAGTCACCAATTTTATATGGTTTATCATTATCCTTTCTTAATTAAAAATTTTAACAATAAAAACAAAAGGTAGAGAAATGAAAAATGGAAAAATATTTATTTATTTAAGAAGCCGAAGAGCCCTCGGAAAGGACGATACGTACAAAGGACATTTATTTAAAACAAGAAATGAAAATTACAAAGAGAGGACTATGCCCTCGTGGTAGAAAGGTGTGAAGGAGTCGTCTCCTCGGCAGAAGTACCCAGCGGGGCAAGGCGAGAAATTGGGGAAAATACCCCCCCGGAACCACTAGCCCTCGGGCTTGGACTACTGGCAGAGCGCATCGGAGAAGGCGCGGGAGAATCCCTAGGGGATAGTAAACCTCCAAATCTCCCCACAAAGTAATGGCAATCATCGGGAGTTGGTTTCTTCAACTTGCGAAGATCAAAAGACTTTGAAAAGTCAACGTCCGACCTTATTAGAGACTTGGCCAGCCTGGCACACTCCAAGTAACCCCACAAAAGGTGGCCTGTCAAGAGCTCATGAGAAGGCGTTTCGGAGACTCCCGAGTGCTGCCTTGAGATTTCTTGCTGAGCAAATTGAACTGCTGCATCAACTTTAGCCTGCACATCCTCGGGAGAAAGAAAGTTTGCCAACTTACCCTCGACTGACTCAGCCCTATTGGTGACTTGACTTAATGTCTCCTGGAGACTCCTTTCCCTCTCACCACCTTCTGCCACTGCCTTCTCAAGAGCAGCGATACGAGCGGTGAAGACTCTCTCGGACTCTTCTCTTTCCTTCTCCAGAAGAGCTATCTTAGCTGTTACAACCTTCTCGGATGTCTCCATTTTCTTATAAGCAGACTCGGCAGCGGTCAACTTATGGTGTAAACCCTCATTCGCCTTCTCAGCTTCTTGAAGAGCGAACTCGAAGTTAGAAATCTTGGTGAGGAGAACATCCTCCCTCGTCTGACTTTCTTTGTCCCGGACCAAAAGAGGTGCTAATTGCGCTCGGAGAACTTCCACTTCCTTTATGTCTTTCCGACCACGTTCTTCCACAGCAGTAACTGCCTCCCTAGTCTTTCTAATCTGTGGAGAGATCAATAAGAAAAAAGTTAACACAAATGCATCGTATAATCCCGAGAAGACTAGTACGGAGAAACTTACCATGAGCCCCAACCAGTTAAGACTGGTGTACAGAAATTGATACCCCTCGGCCGGTGTTGAACTGGAGGAAGCAAAAAACTGGAGAATGTCTTGATAAGCTTCCCCCACTGTCCGAGACGAGAATTGCCCCTCAGGTCCACTAGGAGGAATGGGCGCCTAGAAGGTATGACCTCTCGGAGAAAGAGTCACTAGAATAGAGGAAGATGCTGGAATGCGGCTCCCCGGAAGAGTAGCTCCGGGTACTGGAGTCATCACCTCCGAGTTTGTAAACATGGCCCGAGAACCGCCAACTGCTACGGATGCACCAGTTTCCCCCAGGAGGGAATTGAATGTCCCCTCCTTCACATCTCTGTCCTCGGAAGAAGGGTCAAATTCTCCTTGAATATCCTCGGAATCCCCTCGTGAGGCCTCCTGCTCGGGAACATTAAACTGGGCCAAGAACTCTTCTTCTACAAAAGATAATCACTGAAGGTAAGGAAGAGAATGAAACTAGAAAAAAATATTAGTAAAAAAGGACGGGTAATGAACATTTACCGTATAAAGAGGGCTCTTCTACCATCGGAGCCTTGCCTTTATCTACAGCCACTGCATCAAGAAGGAAAACATCAGCACATGAAGGAAATCTACAGTGAGAATATGAAAAACTTTGCTAAAAGCTCATAAAAACTCACCACGAGAAGCGGACTCAGGCATTTCCGAGGATGTAAGTTCAGTAGAATCAGGAGAAGGATCGTCAGAAGACAAATCAACTACTTCAGTAGTCTTCTGAACAACCTCTTCCCCAACTGCCCTCGGAAACATCCCTTCTTCAGATGCCCTCGGAGAATTTCCTATATCGGAGCCAGAAATAGGTAGATCTCCCGTCTCAGACCTAGAAACTGGCACCAAAGACAAATCCCAAGGAGCTACCTGGCGTAAGGGAACAACACTTCTGATAACCCCTGTCATATCTATGCACAGAGGAGAATGGTCCTAGGGGACCCCCCCCACCCTCCAGAGCTGTTTGCTCGCCCTCAGGAGCATTGACTTCCTCTTCTTCGTGATCACCCTCCTCTGGCGCATCAGAAACACCACTCGGAGTAGGATCACTCGGACCCGACAGATAATAGTTGGCCATAACCTCATCTGCATCACCCCAAAGTCAGGATACATAAGTACAATTTACCATTATACGCAGAAAAGGAGTAAAAGAGAAAAATAAGGAACTTACGAAAAAGATTTTTGGCCTCGGGAGACTGGGACAAGGGCTTCTCCACAGCATCATCGGTAAACACCACATGATGGAGACCGGGCGTCTCAAACAACATGGTAAAATCCTCCGATTCCATCAGCTTATGTTGAGAAATCACGGGAGATAAAACTATCTCCGGGTCCAATGTATACACTGGAGTTGTGCCCTCTCTCCAATCAAATGGCATATCCCATTCACCTTGTGCGGGCCTCACAAAAAAATACCTATTTTTCCAAACACTGTGTGAAGTAATTGCCGCCCCCAGGATCCTCTTCGTGGAATCCCCCGAGTTGTCCCGATGACGAACATTATAAAAGGGATACCCCCCGGGCGACACCCCCACATCAAATATTGAAAGAAAGTGATCTACCTTACACTCTAACCCATTCAATTGACACCAAAAAACATAAATGCAGAGGGCAGCAAACCCGTTCAGAACCAATTGACTCGGGCTAATGTTGCAAGTTTTAAAAACCTCACAAAAGAAAGGGGACATGAATGAACGCCACCCATATTTTACTTGAGCAAAATAGACTGTCAACATACCCGGAGGAGGATAACATGCTCTCTCGTCCCTGGTCGGAATTTGGAACACCATGTTCTTTTGAAAAGCCCCTGTTGAAGTGAACAAATCTAGCACCTGTTCACGAGTAGCAATACTCGAAACCCTCTTCACTTTAGCAAAAGTACGAATAGGCGCCTTCTTTGGTTTGGGAACCCTAGCTTTCTTGGAAGAAGTAGCAATCTCTCCTTTACGTTTACGAGTGACTACCCCTGTCAGAATACTCCTCGCAGTTGCAGAAGAATCGATCGGAACAGTAACTTCCGAGGAGGTAGCGGAGGCAATAGGATTGGTATTGGCGGAAGAAGCCATGGATACAATAATAAAAGAGGAGTGTTTTTGAAAAAGAGAAAAAGGACGAGTAAGTTGAAGAACAGAAATTAAGGAAAGAAGTTTTTGCTCTGAGAGGAAGTTATCGCAAATTAGAATTGAGAGAATGAAGAAAAGAAGGCAACAGTATCCCTATTTATAGCCGGAGATAAACAACGGTCAAGAATTTTGAAGACGTGGAACTCATTTAAAGCCCCACGTAACCGCTGCCTGATCACGCCACGCCGCCAATATTCTGACCGTTGCCAATGGTCAGATACTTTAAATTTCAAAGCTGGTCAAACCCATCCGCTACCTGCGCCCCGAGATCTCCGCGTGCCTAATAACAATACCCTAAGGGTATTCAGGTAAAATTCTTATAAATTGTGAATATATATGCATACATCTCTCGAAAAAATATCAAAAGATGAATATAGAGGATACCAGAACAGGAACTAACCCCTTGCCTCACTGAGGACGATGATTAAAATTCCGCTTGCCTCTATAAAGGCAATCGAAATTTGGGGGGGCTAGTGTTAACCATAAAAAAAAAAAAAAGGGAAAAGAAGAAGGTTAATCCTACTCGGAAAATCAATAAATGGACAATACAGTTGTCACGAGTACTTCCGATGAGATGTACCCACTCCTAATAAGGAGACCCCCTCGGATGTTGCTCTACTTCTCGATTACTAACCTAACAAAGGCATAAAAGAGCACACGAGGAGGAACCACTACAAGAGAAACGGGCATTTCCGACGGCACAAAATCCGTCGGAAAAGGCCTATTTCCCGTCGGAAATGGTCTTTTCCGACGGTTTAATCCGTCGGAAATGGGCGACGGAAAAGCTTCCGTAGGAAAAGGTCTTTCCGACGGCGCAGTGCCGTCGGAAAAGGTCTTTTCCGACGGCACGAAGCCGTCGGAAAAGCTTCCGGCCATTTCCGACGGCATGAACCCGTCGGAAAAGCCCTCTTTTCCGACGGCACAATGCCGTCGGAATTGACCTCTTTTCCGACGGCATCGTACCGTCGGAAAAAGGTCTTTTCCGACGGCATCGTGCCGTCGGAAAAGAGTATTTTATACGTATTATTTCACACGTATTTTTATAAAATACATATTAATTTTAAGAATATGTATTTAATTATTTTAAAAAATATTATTAAAATGTCATTTTCGACGGCATGGTGCCGTCGGAAATAATATTTAAATATTATTAAAATATTATTTCCGACGGCTCATTGCCGTCGGAAATAATATTCATAAATATTAAAAAAAAATTACGGAAAATAACAATTTTTTGTTAATTTTCATCTCAAATTTTGTCCGAATTTTCGGAAAAGGCTATAATTAAAACATAAATATATATAAACATTAATAATATATATTAGCTATAAAATTGAATTATTTGGTACGAAAAACATAAATATAAACTAATTTGTAATATATATAGATTAATAAAAATAGTTTATTACGAAAGTATTAAGAATAATATATGATATATGTAAGAAAACAAAATATATATGATAAGATAAAAAATATAAATAAAATATAAGTAAGAAAAATAATTGAAGAAAGAATTGAGAGAAGAAATGTAGTTAGGGAGATATAATTTGAGTGTTTGTATATGAATGAATGAATTTTAGGTGTAAAATTTGGGGGTATTTATAGATTTTGGAGGGGGAATAGTGCCATGTCAGCGATCCGCGCCATGCCGTCGGAAATGAGTCTTTTCCGACGGCATGGTGCCGTCGGAAATGAGCGTTTTTTGAGGATTTTTGGCGCGGGAAATATAATCCGAGAGAAATGAGCGTTTTTCAAATCTCGTCAAAAACGGAGTAACGAAAGCCACAAAGAAACATTTCGGGGTGAAAATGTAATTATTCAAAAGTTGGAAAACAACTCAATTTTAACTTTTTTTTCCACCATCATCTTGTAAACCATAAGTATGAGTGTTCTTTCAAATCTCGTAAAAAATGGAGTAACGAAAGACAAAAAGAAACATTTCGGGGTGAAAATATAATTATTCAAAAGTTGGAAAACAACTCAAATTTAACTTTTTTTTCCACCATCATCTTGTAAACCATAAGTATGAGTGTTCTTTCAAATCTCGTAAAAAATGGAGTAACGAAAGACAAAAAGAAACATTTCGGGGTAAAAATGTAATTATTCAAAAGTTGGAAAACAACTCAAATTTAACTTTTTTTCCACCAACATCTTGTAAACCATAAGTATGAGTGTTCTTTAAAATCTCGTCAAAAACGGAGTAACGAAAGCCACAAAGAAACATTTCGGGGTGAAAATGTAATTATTCAAAAGTTGGAAAACAACTCAATTTTAACTTTTTTTTCCACCATCATCTTGTAAACCATAAGTATGAGTGTTCTTTCAAATCTCGTAAAAAATGGAGTAACGAAAGACAAAAAGAAACATTTCGGGGTGAAAATATAATTATTCAAAAGTTGGAAAACAACTCAAATTTAACTTTTTTTTCCACCAACATCTTGTAAACCATAAGTATGAGTGTTCTTTCAAATCTCGTCAAAAACGGAGTAACGAAAGCCACAAAGAAACATTTCGGGTGAAAATGTAATTTTTTAAAAGTTGGAAAACAACTCAAATTTAACTTTTTCTTCCACCAACATCTTGTAAACCATAAGTATGAGTGTTCTTTCAAATCTCGTCAAAAATGGAGTAACGAAAGAGAAAAAAAAACAATATAACACTATATGATCTTCAACTTTAAACCCTAAACCCTAAACCCTAAACCCTATATAGGTATACTCTATTCTACTAAAATTGTATTTTCACATGTAGAGAGTGTCAATCAATCCACTCGTTGATTTTTTTTCACCATATGCTATGTTATTAAAAATAACAGTGTTCTCAAAAATTTCGTAAAAAATAGAGTAACGAAATACAAAAAGAAACATTTCGGGGTGAAAATGTAATTATTCAAAAGTTGGAAAACAACTCAAATTTAACTTTTTCTTCCACCAACAACTTCTAAACAATAAGTATGAGTGTTCTTCAAAATTTCGTAAAAAATGGAGTAACGAAAGACAAAAAGAAACATTTCGGGGTGAAAATGTAATTATTCAAAAGTTGGAAAAAAACTCAAATTTAACTTTTTCTTCCACCAACATATTCTAAACAATAAGTATGACTGTTCTTTCAAATCTCGTCAAAAATGGAGTAACGAAAGACAAAAAGAAACATTTGGGGGGGTATTTATAGATTTTTTTTTAATTGTTAATTAAAATAAAAAAATGACCGTCTTTTCCGTCGGCACGATGCCGACGGAAATGACCTTGGGCCGGTCCCACCGTCTTTTCCGTCGGCATCGTGCCGACGGAAAAGACGGTCATTTTTTTATTTTATTTTTTATTTTTTTTCGATCTTTTCCGACGGGTGAAGCCCGTCGGAAAAGATCCGACGGAAACTGGCCGTCGGAAAAGACCTTTTCCGACGGCCAGGTGCCGTCGGAAAAGTGTTTCGCTCATTTCCGACGGCCGATTCCGTCGGAGGCCGTCGGAAATGAGCGATTTTCTTGTAGTGAACATAAGCGTCCCTTGGAAAGTCAAAGGGTGAGTAAAAAATAGATATCAACGTGGCATCGGAAAAAGAGCAAACCCCGATGGATCCGCGCAACTCCGATATCCACCAATGCGCCAAGAGGGACCACAATGGACCCCGAGTCCCATGAACTTACAAGAAAACTTCCTTGTTGAACACTCCTCAATGTCAACCGCCCTCGGAGCATGTTCCTCAATAAAAATCGCCCTCGGACCATCATCCGAAGACTCATTCTCAGAGGAAAAACCCGAGATGAAGAACCGAGTGCCTAATAAATGTATTCCGAGAACTTGGACAGAGCAACTACAACCCTCGTAGATTAAATACAGCCCTCGGAGAAGACGGAATGCCCTCGGAGATTAAATCGAGCCCACGAAGATCACATTATACTATCAAAGATTCTGTTACGCTATTGCACTACGTCCTCGGAGATCACCCCAGTCATTGAAGAATAAACCCGAGTCAAGAAAGGGAGATAAAGCCCCTCGGAAGGCATATAAAGCAGTCCTTACTTTCATACGAGCATTCTTATTATGCGTCAACAAAAGCCTAGCCCTCGGAAGAATAATGCCCCCAAAACAATCATTCATTGGAGATCCTCGAAGCCATCGGAAAGCACAAAATCAGGTCTAGTCAGCATCCAGTAGATCAAGAGATAAATCTTATCCTAATTTGTACACCTGTATTAATGAAACGACACATGTCCTTACTAAAGCACATGCACAAGGACACTTGCCCTTATCAAAGTCTATATAAAGGGAGATGATCAACAGAAGAGAGATAACTAAGTCCAACTTAGTACAACTTACTACTAGTACACAAAGAGGAGGAAAAGTTCAGTGAATAAAGGAAGGAAACTTTCTTGTAGTTCTGATTATTTTCCAGTCATTTCCACCTGCGATTGTTTCTGAATCACGGGCAGGGCGTTCCGACCCAATATAAATTTCTTCCGTTAAATAGGGAATAATGCTAAACCCGTTAACAATTACCTTAATTCATGTAGGAGTTGCTCTCGTTCTTAGAACTCTCGTACATACGCCGTAATTCATGAGCATGTATTTTTGCAATAACGTCAATCTTCATGTCTTCTTCACCCTACTCGAACTCTTTTGACACATCAAAGTTGGATTAGAGCCGAGATCACTTTATGTAAATATTTTCTGGCCATCTTTTCTCTAGGGTTTCTCAACCTATTCAGTTATGTGCTCGATCGAGACATAATGTATTAAGGGGTAAACAGATCTAATAGTTTTAGATGTATTTTTTTGTTGTCAAAATCCTCTAATTTGATCTAAAAATCCATAATCTTTTGGATCAAAATCCCACCATACAAAGCCACGTGCCAACAATATCTGACGAGATTGAATAAATTTCGCTCACAAAAGCTTAAACATGCAAAATAAAAATATAGAAAACGATATATGTGACGAGCTACAATAATAGACTATGCGACCAACTTAGAAGGTTAAGTATTGATTTGACAATAGATCGTATTATATTTATGCGGGACGGTTACAAGTAAGTGATCTAATAGTACAACGAATCTATCTCAAATCAGGCCTACACTATGTATCTCGCGTAGACTTGGTCCGGAACACCTCGAACTAATGCCTTGATGCTTGGACGGCAGGGGTATATCGGTAGCTAGGTCAGATATATATCGATGATTGTCTTCGACGTGATATCGAGGACACCCCTCGATGTGATATCGGTAGTATGGTGGTATGACGTATCAGTAGAACACAAGGTTATCTCGATATCGAATACGATATCGAGAGTGAGATCGGGGATTTATTTCGATGTGATGCGTGGTAGCTGAGGGATAATAATTGCTTGCTTTGGGATTCGGGTATCGCGTATTTATAGACCTCGGGATCGGGGGACCACAGTATCATATCGGTGATTATTACCAATATGATATCGAGAGTGGTCCCTGATATGATTAAATATGTGCATGGTTTGGTCCAGGCCCAATATGCGGGAAATGCCCATATCATGTAGTCCCTCAATTTGGGGATTCTTATCTTAGAGATAAGAATTCGCAAATTTAATTTTGAATTCCTGGGTTATCTGTACCCTTCGTCCCGCCAGTTCAAATGACGGAGATCAAATTTGCGGGGAATGCACTTTTGCGATGAACTTCGATGGGTCCCCTAATGCAGTGGACGCATAGTTTGAGGTCCTCGTTTGAATTCTACTTTTCTTGGGATTTGGGTTCCTTATAAATACGGGAGTTTCACTTTGAAAATTGTGATGGGGCCGCCAGTGCAATTGTTATATTCTCGAGGCTTTTTGTGTAATAGGATAGGTTATCGGGTCTCGTCGTTGATATTATGTCGAAGTGCATATTCGATATGATGTCGAAAGTATCTTTCGATGTGGTTAAAGCTTCCGTCTATAAGTAGAGCTTGTAAGAGACCTTGAAGGTCATAGTTTTTGTGTCTTCTCAGTCGTTAGCGTAACCACATCGGTATGTATATCGGTAATCATATTTGATATATTCCCCGACGTCTATTTCGATCTCGCCGTTGTACTTGATTTATTTATTATTATTTTCTCATGCTGATACTCTGATTATTCTGCAGGTACATTATATTTTTCTGAGATATTCCGTGAGAATGGGTTTCAGCCAATTGATGCGTAAACTTGAAGCCGACCGTTAGGCTCAGAAAGCTGCATTGGCTGAGACGGCAGCAGTCGCAGTGGCGCCTAAAATAGGGTCTGCGTCTAGCTTTGACCTAAATAATGCTGCCACTAAGGTTCTGATAGAGGCATCGGGAGTTGAGCAACCTCCCCTAGCACTGTAGTACCTGAACGTATTAGTGAAGAATGTTTCGAAAATGTTCCTGCAACGGTTGGGTCCTTTAACCAGGACATCCTTGATGTGGTGGGAGGCCTGGACGGTGCGGCCAATCTCTTGGAGGTGTTGACCTTGAAACAGGAGGGTGTGGTTCATCCGCCTGACGGGACTGTGTTGACGGAGAGACTAGTTGCTAAGTCTCCTTCTGGTGAGTACGTAGCTCCACGTTATGAGTCGATGGCCAACATTCCTTTGATCGAGAACGTTGGAGGTTCGAAATCGAATACCAATGTCAACTTGGGTGATTCAGCGGATGCGCCTTTTACAGTGGGGTCGGGTTCTTCAAGCCCGAACCCTATTAGCGGCAAGGGAAAGGCGACTGTTTCAGGTACGACTAACAAGGGTAAAGGGCCACTGCAGATGCCCGTGATATTGGGATGCTTTGCCCCTATCTTCCCTGGGATTCCGATTACGAAGCCTTCCGTTGACCTGGCTAGGGTATCGGGTAATAAAAGGTCTCGTGGCGGGACTATCCACAGTATCCACTCGTCTTGGAGTTCGGGCCCCAAGAAGGCGGGTGCTGTCAAACCCTCCAAGCGAGTAGAATTCCCTGAAGCAGATGTTGTACGGGGAATGATGTGGGCCTTTCCTCCTCCAGCAAATGTGCGGGTGCTCACAGAATTCGAGCGGGCCCAGAATATACGCCGCAACACTCACCTGTTTCAGAGTGTACGTATTTTAACATGACTTCGTTTGATTTTATTTGATTATTTAACATAATGTTACTGATTGAATTGTGCAGACGGCAAAGCTGGCGGTCTCGTGTCTGAAAACAATTCTCGATTCCAAGGGTGACCCTGACGCTGTCGCTGCCGAGCTCGAGGCTGATATCTTAAGGATGTGGGAGTTCAATCCCATGGTGTTAGAGAAGTTGGAGGCTGAAAAAGAGGATGCGCTGAAGACATGTCGTAAGCTCCGGGAGGAGTATGATTTGTTGAAGGGCAACTTCAAAACATTAGTGACTGAGATCGAGCAAGGAAAGGCGCATGAACTTGCGGCCGACAAGGAGCTGGAGAAACTGAAGGCTGAGGTGGTGGCGGTGAAGGCTGCTAACGAACGTCTCTCGTTGGAGCTCTCCACTGCCAAACTAGCTCCCTTGGACTTGGTATAGATCTTGTTTACGAAATCTGCTTCTATTTTCTCCTCTTGTATTTAATAGAGTTCAATTTGTAGGAACATCGTCTTGATCTCCTCCGGGTTGGAGCGGAGAAGTTTATGGAAAGCTCGAGCTTCCGAAACCTAATCTTGAAGGTTCGGGAGGCAGCATTTCATGCTTGCGTAGGGCAAGTATTGAAAATGACGGTTTCAAGGACTCCCTCGAGTTGAGTGGGTTGAACCCGATGCATGATTATAAAGACATGCCGATTGGTGGCCTAGATGAGGTGGAGGAGGGTCCGACTGACCCTGACGTGTTTTCCGAGGTCGTTGAGAAGAAGACTGAAGGGTCCTCGTGGGAGTAGCTGTTTACTGTCTTTAATGTAATTTGAATTTATCCCTTTCCGGACTATCTCCGATTCGTGGTTCTGTAACTGAATGTTTATTTCTCTATTATCTTCATAATCTGTGACCTCGTTGTCTAATAACTTGTTGATTTTTATTGTCGTGATGGTAGAGTGTGCAGTATTTCGATATCTGACACTGCATTCATTTCGTTCTCGTATTGATGGGATTTCTTTACTCTGCTTGTCGTCTACAAAGGATGATTTGAATTCCCTCGGTGTTGGTAGAAACATGGGTAATCTGCCACCGCTCATTGGTAGGAGCTCGCTCGTTATCATAAAGAAACTGTTATTGCTCAAATGTTTATGATCGACCCCATTATCACATGGGATATTCTTCTTGTGGGTCGGGGCCCATCCCGTTATCACAGGGAAACCCGCTACCGTTTAAATGTTTAGGATCGACCCCGTTATCACAGGGGATATTCTTCTTTTGGGTATGGGCCCATCTCGTTATCACAGGGAAACCCGCTACCGTTCAAATATTTAGGATCGACCCCGTTATCACATGGGATATTCTTCTTGTGGGTCGAGGCCCATCCCGTTATCACAGGGAAACCCGGTACCGTTCAAATGTTTAGGATCGACCTCGTTATCACATGGGATATTTTTCTTTTGGGTAGGGGCCCATCCCGTTATCACAGGGAAACCCGCTACCATTCAAATATTTAGGATCGACCTCGTTATCACAGGAGATATTCTTCTTGTGGGTAGGGGCCCATCCCATTATCACAGGGAAACCTGCTACCGTTCATGTGTTTAGGATCCTTTCCTTTGTAGATGACCCGTTATCGCTCATGGGTAGGAGCCCACCCATTATCACAAGGGAACCCGTTACCGCTCATGGGTAGGAGCCTTTTCTTTGTAGATGACCCGTTACCGCTCATGGGTAGGAGCCCGCCCGTTATCACAGGGGAACCCATTACCGCTCATGGGTAGGAGCCTTTTCTTTTGTCTTTTTTTGTCTATGTCCCTTGGTGACTCTGTCGTCGTGGAGTCTGTGGGTCGTTAGGCCCTGTAAAACATCACAGACAAGAAAGGTTTTTCGATGTAAAAGCTTATATGAAAGCACGAAATGATGCGCATGTGTTATCTGCAGAATGTTCCCTCAATCTAGGAATTTCAGTTTCATGAACGAAAAGGTGGTTCCATTGTGTTCTTACGTGCCTGTTGTACTTGTTTGTACCTGTTGCACCTGTTTAGATGGATAATATTGAATAATCTGGGGCGATGCCCCCTGAATCCCTTCTTTTAAAAAGCGAAGGTTTAATATTCCCTATGTCCTTTTTGGACATAGTAATGTGTGATCCTTCGGGTTATGTACCTGTAAGAGGGCGATGTGTTAAACATATATCTATGGGATTACTCTCAAATTCTTCGTGCAATTCTCTGTACTCCCGTAATATCCGATTAGGACATATCCCTGCATGAAATATGAGATTCCATAAAGTAGAATTAAAGAGGTAGCGACGGATAACGGTCGAAGGCTAGGTAAACCTAACCCGCCTACGTATCCCGTTGAGAGGGGAATCAGAGCGGCGTAGTTCCCCCTGTTTTAGTTACATGCCGACCCCACGAAGGGGCAAAATAAAAGATAACGGTCAAAGGCTAGGTAAATCTAACCCGCCTACGTATCCCGTTGAGTGGGAAATCATACCGGCGTAGTTCCCCCTGTTTTAGTTTTACAAACTAACCCACGATGGGGCACTGTTTCAATTGTTCAAGCACAATTTAAAAACTACTGAAATTTAAAATATTGTTCTGTTTGCTCCTCATGGTGATCACTCCGTGCGCGGAATGTATTCTTGGTGTGGGACTTGTATTTCTTGTCTTCTTCTGATTCTAGGGTGCTTCAGCGAGTCCACATAGCACATCCATCCTTGTACCTGGTCACATAGGATTTCGCCGACTCCCTGAGGTGTCGGGAATTTGATCTTCTGGTAATAAGTAGAGACCACTGCCCTGATCTGGTTAAGTGACGGTCGGCCAATGATGGCGCGGTAGGGAAAATGGATGTCGACTATTGTGTATTTTATCGGCGTCACCCGGGTGCGTGGGCTTCTCCCAAACATTGTGGGCAATACAACTTGTCCGAGTGGAACTACCTCTGCTCCGCCGAATTCGGTCAATGGGGTGGATATCGGCTCTAGCCAGTCTGGGGCTATCCTCATCTGCTCGTAGGCTTTTGAGAATATCAGGTTTGCGGAGCTTCTGCTATCCACCAGAACTTTATGCACCTGATATTCATCCACATTAATAGTAATAACCAATGGGCAATCTAGTTTACCTACGGTCAAGGCCAATAGACTAAGTTGCTCCAAGTCTCTTCTGGTGAAAGAGATCTTCTACTCCAAGTACCCTTCCGGCATGATTGCATTCGTGTACCCAATGTAGGCTCCACCCTGGACTCTTCGTGTTATGATTTCTCTGCCACGAGCAGTGTCGGCTCCCAAGGCTCCTCCATTGATCATGTTTATGATGCCTTTGCTCGGGGCATTCACTATGGTCCTACCACGCTCCTCGGGTGCCTCGATCATCTTCTGCTTTCCTCTTCTGGGTGAGTAATCTCTTCTAGGGATAAAGAATTGTCTGTCCCCCTAGCATCTTCCTTGGTGTTTCTGACAAACTCGATCAATTTCCCTTCTTTAATCAATCTTTCAATTTCATTCCTCAGGTGCGTACAATCCTCTGTCCTGTGTCCGGGCTGTCGGTGGTACGCACAGTATTTGCCCGACGACTTCATCCCGGGAGTCCATTCAATGGCCTGGGTTCTGTCAACCATCTGTTCCTCTTTGCCACGGCCATCACTTCCAGAATGCCCCTATTCAACGGTGTCTACGTCCTTGGGGGCCTTTCTCTGTTGCGATCTCTGTCTGCATTCCTATTGGAAAATGAACTTTGACGCGTTGAAATCATCTCGTCCTCGTAAACCATTTGGTTTGCGAGCTTGTTGATATGTGCTATGGTGGGCTCAGTCAATTTGATTAGCTCGTCGGCGAACCTGCGGTGGGTCGTACCCTTGAACAACATCATCATAACCTGCCCGACATGTGGCTCATCCACTTTCAACAATTCGTCATTGAACCTCTTCATATATTCCCGGAGGTTCTCCCTTTCCCTCTGCTGCACCGCGCCGAGGTGCAACAGGTTGGTCTTCATTCTCTTCTGGCTAGAGAATTGGTTCTCAAACTTTTCCCTCAGTTGCTCATAGTCCGTTATGGACCGGACCTCCAGCCTAGTGAACCAATCCAGTGCAACGCCCGTTAAGGTGGTGGATAGGATCTTTGCCTTTATGTTTTTTGAGTAATTGTGCAAATTCAAAATGCTATCGACCTGATGGAGATGATCTGTAGGATCACTTCTTCCGTCGTATGGCTTGATCACTGGGACCTTGTCCCCTCTTTGCAATACCTCAGCCTCAATCTCATCCGAAAATGGGGTCTTGCTGCGACCCCCTCCAATGGTTCTGAGTCACATTCCTTGTCAACTCCGCCCTCTCGCGGTCTAGTTGTTCCATCCTCCTCGATATTACCTGCAATATTTATGCATCTTCATTCTTTGAATACGCAACCTCAGCACGGTCACGACTGCGTTCCATTCTTCTGATTACGTCCGCTCTCTCGCGGTCAAGTCATTCCATCCTTCTTGCTATCTCCTGATCCGGGGTCCTAGGATCCCGTCTCTCCGACCTGTCGTAAGTAGCAGACGATATCTCTCTGAATGAGTCTCCCGTATCCTCCTGTTCATCATATCCTTGCCTTGCCCTTCTCTCACCCGACTGGATTCATGGGGCCATACCCGAACATCCTTTGTCCTTTGTTCCGCCAATCGTGGAAGCAAAGTCTCCAGCATAGTGTCAAGCGCCTCTTTTACAGAAGCATTGATTTGTGCTAGCATCTCCGGGGTTATGGCGGCAGGGGGAACGACGCTCTGTCCTGCAGCCATCGTCTCCTCTGAGCCGGGAAGATCCGCATTTGGTACCTCAGTCATTGGGACACCCGCTGCCGGATTTTCAATGGTCGGGCCCTCAGTAGCAGGTTTAGTCGTATTTGGTGCGGCAGTGGTTGGACCAGTATTCATGGATCGCAGTGGCCTCTCAGGCCCGCGCCTACGTCGCGGTGCGTTCTGTGATGGAGGAAGCTCCACCTCAGCTTGGGTCATTGTCTGTTCTTGGTCAGTCGCCTATTGAGGGAGTGGTGTGTCCTCAATCCTCGCGTTTCTAGTCACAATTCTGTTAAATTCGGATCGGGTCCTCCTTCCTAACATCTTAGCGTCCTCGTTCGGGAATTGGTGGTTCCCACAGACGGCACCACTGATTTGACAATAGATCGTATTATATATATATATATATATATATATGCGGGTCGGTTACAAGTAAGTGATCTAATAGTACAACGAATCTATCTCAAATCAGGCCCGCACTATGTATCTCGCGTAGACTTGGTCCGGAACACCTCGAACTAATGCTTGGACGACAGGGGTATATCGGTAGCTAGGTCAGATGTATATCGGTGATTGTCTTCGACGTGATATCGAGGACGCTCCTCGATGTGATATCGGTAGTATGGTGGTATGACGTATCAGTAGAACACAAGGTTATCTCGATATCGAATAGGATATCGAGAGTGAGATCGGGGATTTATTTCGATGTGATGCATGGTTGCTGAGGCATAATAATTGCTTGCTTTGGGATCCGGGTATCGCGTATTTATAGACCTCGGGATCTGGGGACCACAGTACCATATCGGTAATTATTACAGATATGATATCGAGAGTGGTCCCCGATATGATTAAATATGGGCCTGGTTTGGTCCAGGCCCAATATGCGGGAAATGCCCATATCAAGTATAGTTGTTGTGTCAACTTCACCGCATCACTGGATCACCCAAGCAATGCTCTCGCGCACCGTCTCACTTTCTTCCTTATCGTATTCATTTTTTATGTTGAAAGTTTCACGAATTTTGTCGGGGTACCTCCCCTTCATCGTGTTCGTCGTATTTTTACTTATAAGACTGACTACGTTAAAGATCCCCAAATAGTCAGCAACAAAAAACTTATCGGAGAGCATTTTGTGATCAACATTCACAAACTCAGCATCAAAACTTTTTAAGCCATTATCTGCTACTCGATGTGGCGCTTGATGTATTCAATTAGATTAAGCAGAAGCTCCGAGTCTACCTTGTCGTCGAGCTGCATTACTTTTGTACAGTCTTTTGTAGAACCCCTAAACGTCCTATTTATCGACCAGTGCTAACGTCATCTCGATAAGTCACAACAGTAACAAATTCCTTTGTCGCAAGTAGATCTCATCAATGTGTTTAAATTTAAAGGCAAAAAAAGTAAAATTGCTTTAGATATTGCTTGACATTGATTGGAAAAGAAATACGTTTGTGTTTATCATATATCAATTTAAAAAATCTCATAAACAACCACTGAAATGGTTTTTTTCCATTTCATTCGACATAATAACCAATCCGAACATGATATGTTCATTATGATGACCTATTCCAACAAGATAAGCACATACCAATTTATAGTGTTAGAGACATGGGTGCATGCATAGTATCTAAAGAAAAAAAATCTCGGAAACAAACAATTTAATAGAGACTTGCAAAAAATTAACAACATATTGATTTTAATGAAACAAGATGGAGTGCTAAAATACAATGTCATAACTAATACTACCAATAGTATGAAACAAGCTAAAAAATTAATAACGTTACCTTAATTCATGTAGGAGCCGCTCTCGTTCTTAGAACTCTCGTACATACTTTGCAACAACGTCAATCTTCATGTCTTCCTCACCCTACTCGAACTCTCTTGACACATCAAAGTTGGATTAGTTCCATTGAAAAAAGAAAAAAGAAAACGGTGGTGGTGGTGGTGGCTCGTAGGTGGGGGATAAGAGGAGGGGGAGAAAAAAGAAAAAAAGAAAATTATGGTGGTGGTGGTGGGTGGTGGAGGAGAGTTGGAAGATGACCTTTTCATATTAATAATATTAATTAAAAAGTAGAATTTTAAGTTATATTTTTTTGATTTAAATTTTATGGGTGAAATATCCTTTAGTTTCCTGGTTAATTATGCTAATTAGAGTAAAGTTATATTATTAGCGAAGTTTGGGGAGTTAACTAATAAAATTTAAGTTCAGGGAGTAACATGGAGAACGGGAAAAAATATAAAGGGTTTACTGATTTTTCCCTAACTTTAACTCCTTGTGACACTTTGGTTTGTGTATGCACGATTTTTTGCTAAAAACAAACAAAAACATACCAACAAGGTGCAATGCATCTTTTATATGTACATGATTGTTATTCTCATCCAAAACACACAAACATATACATACACACACAACACACAAACAATGACACTTACTGCACGGTTACACCTCATTGTTGTCGTCTTTTGACGCTGCTTGATACCCAGGCATCTGCAACACATGAATGGAAATGAGGGTTTTAATTTGTGAATTAACATGAGAAGAGTCATATTGAGAAGTTATTTTTCATTTGTAAACTTATCATATTTGGTATTTGACTCATGATTGTGGAGATGAAATTGGAAATATCATGACGACACGATGTATTCAGTTAGACATATTGATCACAATAAGGAGTTACATAACGTCGTCCACTGAAAGCGAATGAAAATGATTGTTTTTTGTTGAATAAAATGAGAAAAGTAATTTTGAGAAGCCCTTATACATTTGTTTGGTATTTGACTCGTATTTGTGGAGAAGTATTTGTCAGGAAGCGTTAGACACAGTAGACAGCGGTAGTGTGGTGCAGCCGTGCAATTCACTACAACAAAAACCACATGTTGGGACACTTAGAAGGGGACAATTTCTTTAGGTGTCCTAATAAATTAAGCTTGGGACATGTTATATTGCATGTTTCATTTTTAAATGATGTTGAGACACTTATTGCTCTTACAATTACATTTAATACCCACTAAAAAAAATAAACACGCTCCTAGGTTATCTAAAAAAGCAATAAAGGTTCGCACCTAGCCTACTCAAGACTTCGACTTTCTTCTTCCTCTTCAATCTTCAAACTCCATTTGGTGGTACAATCACCTTTATTCTTCTTCCCCACTCATGTGCTTTGATATCGTCCTTGTTCACATACTTTACCAGGAAAAAATGCACTCGCGAAAAAGCTGATGATGGCCCACCCCATCATCTTGCCCTCGTCTCCTCCGAAACGATGGTGCACACATCGCTTACACAGGATTCTGATCAAGGAGTACAATATGTTGAAGTGTTGTAGCAACCAAAGATATCTAAGACAAAGATCACGCGGAGGGCAACCGAGTACATGCACATCAGCTCCATGACCGACTCCGGCAAAGTGAAGAGGATCAACGCTCTGAGATCTACACACCGCCTTATGTAGTAATCACCCTTGTGTGCAGTCAGAGCGTCGGACGCGACTGAGAATATTGTGACCATTATTATATAAGCAAAAGCCCCAAAAACTGGGAGAGAAATTTTGGTTATGGCGAAAGAGAGGTTGTCGAGTTTAGAGACAGTGGTGCACAATGGCGGACCCATGATTTTTTTATACCCCGAGCTTGAAGACTTAATTATAAAAAAAAGTAAATAAAAAAACTTAAGTACAAATATATTACATAGAATAAGAAAATATTTATGAATCGATACAAAATAGTAAAAGTTACATAACGTGAAACAAAACGAGTGACAATGTTATTGGAATTTGAACTCTCCGGTACTTCCGTACATAAAATTCATCAATTATTGAATCAACATCAACACTTTTCGATAATTCCTTTTCAGTACAGACAACCATATTGTGTGGTAAATACTCCATTTCTAGTTGAAGGCTACAACATAAAAGAGTAATCTCACTTACCAACAAAATATACAAAATCCAACCAAAATTCTTTTTGAGTATCTTCTTGTATTAATCAACAATTGAATCAACTACAACATACAAAAGGAAAAAAAGAAGAAGCAACTCTGTTGCATTTGTTGAACTGATATTCATGAAAGATGATCATACTTCAAAGAATTCAATTCTTTAATCAACAAGAATCACTAACTAAAATCATATACAAATATACAATCTCAATTACCAACAAAATAAAAATCAAAAGAGAAAAACACAAAATTAGGCATCATTAAAATAAAATCAATGCTCTTCAAAGGATAGCATTTAATTGATTAAGGCATATATTAAAAATTCTTTACCTAAAACTTGAAATTTGGAATTCAATTTGGAGCCTTGTTTTTTCTTAACCCGTGAACTGCTCAGTTAGTGCACTGCCTCTTTCCTCTACAAAAGACTTTTCAACAATTTAAAAACTAGTCTAACTTTACTTAATTATTAATAATATGTTTTAAGTGAAGGTTATTCTATCTACTGCGCCTCACTTTTGCTTCTTTTTTTTTTTTTTTTTTATTGAGCTAGAGTTATTTTAGATTAGACAACTGAACCACCATAATTTATTAAAGCTTTATTCTTTGACCCCGGATTACATCTCAATTCCCAACCCAACCCTTTATTTGGGCCTGCCTATGATGTTGCAAACTCGAGACTCAGGAGGTTGAGTTTGTTTGTTGTGATCGTCATAGAAGCAACTGTGGGACGAGGAAGGTATGGTGTGGTTCAAAGAGACAATAAAAGGAATATGACACTAAAACTTATGGTGAGGTGTGAGCAGGGGTAGACTCAGAATTTTTTGTTACACTGGGCTGCTAAAAGTTGAAGTAAGCATAAAAAAAAACATATGCGAAAATTTAAATGCAAATATTTGCCGTAGAATGAGAAAATATCCATTGTTCGATACTAAATGATAAAAACTACATATCGTTAAGAGAAACGAGTAACAATTTATTGGAGTGGGACCTTTTGGTCCTTCCGTATTCATAAAAGAAAGCACCTTAACAAGCAAAAGTATTCATGGTCCCTATAACAAATAAGCTAAAGCAACCATCTTATTAATATCAAGAGGGGAGTATGAGTGTATAATATGACACATCACACATGGTTTTGATTACATACTCCAAACTAATTTGTTCATTGTAAATTTTAAAGTCTAAACCTCTTGTTTATTAATTATTAGTGATAATTGATAACGACCCAACACAAAATCCATATTTTCATCTCGATTCTTGAATCTCCACAACATGCCACAAAAAAAGGACAATTCCCAATTGGGCAAATACAATTTACAATGGAATTGAGTTTCAAAATAGAAAAATAAAAAATCAAGAATCAAAATCCAACATACTTTCTAAAATATTAGATTCTTACCACAAAGTTAAAGTGGAAGTGAGGTTGATTTTGGAATTTTGTGGTGCTTTCAATTTTTCCGAATGAATATTTGTTTCCTTCCAGTGAGTTTTTGTTTTTTCATGAGAGGGTTTTGTTGTTCTATGGTCGTCTAGTACGTTGATTAGAAAGAAAATAAGATGTTTTTTTTATATATTTTAATTGTTAATTAACGTGTGAGAGTGAGCTGAAACTTGAAAGGCATTGTAGGAATTGGGGCAAACTTATAGTTGGCTCAAACACAAATGGCAACTAAATATTTTTTAGATTAGATTGGGCTTATATTTTTTTTAAATGCCTATATATATGTATATATAAGAGGCTAGCCTAAGCTGACCCCGGGCTCAAACCCATGTTAACCTTGGGTTTGGGCTTGCCCCTGGGTGTGAGAGACCTAACCATATGTTTTTCTGCCATGTCGAGGGAGTTTGAATGTTAACAATTTCTTGAAATGTAAAAACAAAAGGTGTGTGTGTGTGTGTGTGTGTGTGTGTGTGTGTTTGTGTTTGTGTGAGTGTGATTTCCTATGAGGTTTAGTGCAGTATCTTTCTATCTAATAGGGATGGAGGGAATAATCGAGCATGTTTTATCTGTATCAATGTGCATGGCAACACTCCGTTCGTTCTTCCCATGTTTGATGCAGATGGCGCAAGTTTTTTGTGCATGTTTATCCGAGCCAAAGAGGCTATGCAAGAAATTTCTTCCAGCGCTCCTAAACCCCGATGTAATACTATAAAGGCATCGGAATTATAACAACATATGTACTATTGATGTAGTGCAACAACCACCAATACACGGTGGAGATGAGGTTATGAGAGTGATTATGTCCTATATTCTCGAAACATTACAATTATAATAAAATCTAAACCATCAGTTGCACCACATCATCAATGTTGCGATTTCATAGAATAATTTTTTTGTTAAGTAAAGGGCAAACATGCCAACACTCTTTTAAATCGTATACCAACGCAAGAAATATACACTTTTTGAACCATCTGCTGCACTACACTACAAACCGAAATTCAGTAAAATTCTCTTCTCCTCAGAGCAGAAGAAATAATAGTTTCACTTAGTCAAGAACAAGTTGTAAAAGAACATCACTTTTACCAAATTAGAACTGTTCTAACTTTTGTAGCAAATAAAAATAACAAAACTTTCCTAGAAGAGAGGAGGATGTAAACAATTGAAAGCCTCAGGGAGGCATATGAAATTTCCCCTCAGAAAGAACTTAGTAAAAATCTGATAAAAGATTTAGGAACCTAAAAAGCCGGGTAATAGAAAAACGCTACCCGTCAGATTGTCAGACAAAAAACTAAAACCGAAACAGGAAATAATAATAGTAAACTCTGTAATAATACTAAAATAAAAATAACTAAAAAAAAAGGAAAATTATATAAAAGGTGTGTGGAAGACAGCTCTTTTCTTTCCTTTCGGTGTGGATTTTTCATTTCACCCCTGCAAAGGCCATCAAACCCATCTTCTGTTTCTTTCTCTCATCGCACCCATCAACCTCAAACTTTCAGAAAAAAGAATCCCTTTATTACTTGAAATCAGCTGCTTATATACAAAAAAGAAAAAGAAAAAAGCTGCTAAGATTTATTTTTCTACAAACCATTTTCAGTTTGAATTTGAAAATAAATCACAGCCATGGATTCTAGCTCATGGGCCGCTCGTCTCTCTTCTGCCTCCAAGCGTTATCAGTCTGCTATTCAATCTCGATCTGGTGAAAGCCCCAACCTTTTTTCTTTTTTCCTTTTTTTTAAAAAAATGATTTTTAATGTGTAATTTCAATTTGGGCTTTATTTTAATTGTCATATTGTTGGTGGGTTTGTTAAAGATTGCATTTTTATCAGCTCGTGGTATGTGTATTTCATGATAAAGGTTGATTTATCTAGGGTTTGTTAAATTGTTGATTTATGTTTGTAACAAGGATTTTGGTGGTGGATTCATTATTTCTGGAGGAATTCGCTTGGTATCTTATCTATGATGCTTGGTAGAATGTAGAACTGAAATATATATTGGATGTTTGTTGGTTTGGATGATTTTGTAGGAATGAGATGGGATGGTTTCGATGCGGAAATGTTGATGGGCTTTGAGGAAATTGACGCTGATGATGACGTAAGGGAGGAGTATTCCTGCCCATTTTGTTCCGAATATTATGATATTGTGGGGCTCTGTTGCCACATCGACGATGAACACCCTATAGAGGCGAAGAATGGGGTAAAGCTCTTTTTTGTCGTTTTTAATCATTGTACATTTATTGCTGAAAGTTATATTGGCCATTTTAATGCGCAAAGCTGGAACGTAGTTGATTGCGTCTGCAGTGATAACTTCTCTTGCGTAGCTCAACGTCATTTAAAACATTGATATGCAGAAATGAGTTTCTATAGAATTTATGGATTTTTTTATTAGTTTTCTGCTGAAACAAAAATGGTAATAAGAGACAAAAACACAAGAAACTAGAAGTGTTCTACTCCTTGCATGACACGCTAAAACAATGGTTCAGCCGCATCTCTAGGAGCATTTCGGAAGAAGGGAAAGAGACCAGTCATTCTAAGTTTATTAATAATGGCAGACTTACTGTACTAGTGATGGTTGAGAAAAGGTAGCATGAAGTAGGTAGTTTATCTATGGTGAGGACTGGTCTGTATGTTCTGCTAGGAAGATTTTTTTAACATGTGCAGTTTTAAGGGAAGGGACGGATTTGAGACTACCGACGTCTCTAGCTGTTGAGCGTTAAAAAATAGTAAAAGAAGTTGATTTGAGCTGTGCTAGATTATTATGTTATATCAAGTGTATTTGCTTGCAGGTCTGTCCAGTTTGTGCACTGAGGGTTGGCGTCGACATGGTTGCTCATATCACCTTGCAACACGGGAATATCTTTAAGATATCCTTTTTATCTTGATTCGTATTTCGTGCTATTATTTTTAAATACTCTCTTTTTTTAGTAATTGTATGATTCTATTCTTCTTTTCTGTATTCTGATTCCTGAATTATTTGCTTATGTGGACTAAATTTTTTTCCTCAAGATTAACATGTGAAGATGTTGGAAAAGTGGCACTAAATGCAGTTGATTTTGGTTCTTTATAGTTGCTTTCAGATACTTAAATTGGCCTTTTCCTTATTATAATTTGTTATTACTAGTATATACCAACAGTTCGTAAACCACACTCTATTGCATGCTATGGCCTGAACATCAGAGCAATATCCTTATTCTTTTCTTCTTGCACAATGGGTTGCTTCACGCTCTTTATTCCAATAAAGAATGCTTGCCAAGCCTGGTTTCTTATAGGACTGCTTTTCTTCTTCAATTACATTTAGAAAGACATTATTGACGCCCCAAAGTCCAACTTTTTGATATCTATTTGCCTCTTCTCTGTCTGTAGACAACGAACTGCTTCGCTTGGCAACTGCTTGAGATAACTCTTTTTTTTCTTTTCTTGTTTTTTTCTTTTATACTCAATATTATGCAGCAATGCTTTTGGTTCCACCAGTTCTGCTTGTTCCTTTTTGTCGTCTTTACTTTTTTGGATGGTCTGGTTGTAATATACTAAAATTTTGTGCAGCAAGATCACTTTTTTTTTGTTAGTTAATTCTAGTCTTCGAATATTTGACTATTAAGATTAAGAATTTTATATTTAGTGCTGAAGTTGATCGGTTTAGCATTACCTGAACTTTGCTATTAGAGTAGATTTTTAGGTGGTATAAAAAAGTCTATTTGCTTTATTTGATGAGAGCATGCGCTAGACTGTAGCTTCAAGTCACATTTGTTGCCCTAATGTGCCCTGTACGCTTGAAACCTATGATGCATATATTTGTGTGAACACTCACACTCACACAAGCGTATATAACAACATTGAGGTGCACTATATAACAACTATGAGGTACACAATTCTGTAATCATGAGTTCCTTGACTAGTAAATTACATGCAGCGTAAGAGGAAATCACGAAAAGCTGGTTCGCATTCAACACTTTCCCTGTTGAGGAAGGAACTGAGAGAAGGAAACTTGCAGTCCCTTTTTGGTGGTTCTTCTTGTCTAGTTTCTTCAAGCAATGCAGCCCCAGACCCGTTGTTGTCATCATTTATTTTGCCAATGGCTGAAGAGTATGAAACTGCTCCATCACACTCTTCAGCTGAATCCAAAGCAGCCAAGAAAAGCACTAGCGCTAGCATTTCAGAAAGGTAATTGATTGCTTTCCTGACTCAGGATTTGTTTGACGCTTTAATGTAATGATCATGCGTGGATCTGGTTACTTTGCACCAATCAATTCTATCTCTCTAAAGATGTAGCCAAATGGTTTCTAGCTAAATTAAATTGCCAACTAGAATCATAGATTCTTCTTGTTAAGTGTTTCTTGATCTGCATAGCTGTACCTCAGTTTCATGCTTCTTTGCCAGCTTAACAATTGGTTGTCTTCAGTTTCTTCATTTCTTTTGAGCGGAAGTAAACAATGTATCTCATTCTTCTCGGATTTCTGGGATGATGATAAATTTGTTCATCATTAAACTTCATCAATAACTGTTCATGTACTAACCTCTTTTCACTCCTGCCACTTATCTTCCGATTTGGTGTTTAGGAGTGTGGAAATTTATAAATCATATTGTACTAGAACCAGGCCATCTTCTGAACAAATCAACTTGTTTCTAGCTAAATAAAAGGAGAGCAGTAGTTATATAATGGACTTTTGATGAATGATTTTCTAAGGACCTTTTGTTAACGGCTTATTCATATGTTGTTTAACAGTCAATGACGTGGTCCATAGTTCACCTAAAATACGGTTGGATTGTCTTTGTTCACCTAAAATACGACTGGATTGTCTTTTAGCTTTCAGATGCCTGCCCTATGTTTGTATTCTGTTTGATACTCTTCTATCTTTATTCTAAATTTGATCTTGCTTTCATACTTAGTTACATTCATGGTGAGTGTACCCGAGCATAGAGAAATAGGACTTTTGAGTTTCTTCCATGTAATCGTACAAATCACTGTTGTCGAAGCTTGGCTCTTTAGCTGTTCTGTGGCCTTTGTTCCCCAACTTTAAACGAAGCTGTTTGCTCTAGTGAAACTATACGAGTATAATAGATTCTTGGTTTCACTCTCTACTTGTGTTACTCTTTGGGACTAGTAAACTATATCTTGGGTTGTTCTTTCCCTGCTTTTGGCTATGTGACACACCCTATATCAAAATCTATTCTTAGGAGAGGTCAAAAACAGTGATGCGAACACGCAGCACGAGTATTAGAGCTGACAACTTCCCAGAAATTTCCTAATTCTTGCGTCTGTTCAGTGCTGTGAGAGCTATAAACTGAGAAAGCTGACACTATAGTTCATGTTAGACAAGAATCGAATAGCCCAAATTTTCACGTGAAAAACGGGGTTGCCAGTTGAGAATTTGAAGGTGTAGATTTGGAAGGAGAGAATTGTGAAGGACAAGGTAGGAAATGAAGGTTGATGATGGAAATAAGATAGAAGAAAATGTGTGGATATCAAAAGAGCTGTGGGAAGAGTGACATTAGAAGTTGAGGTTCTGAAGTTATTCTCGGTTTTGACACTCTAAAGTGTTTTAAGAGTTAATTTTCGTAGATGCTGCCCTGTGGGGCATACATTCTATTCTCTCCTTGCAGTAGTTCAATTATGTGGCTATCCGCATCGACTTCTAGACCTTGATATGAGGCTGTATCTGGCTAAATATGAAATTTGTTAGAAATATACTTGGAATGTATCATATTGCATCTTCAGCACTTTGTTTGTCATTTGATTAATTGATTATCTCTCATGAAACTTTGGTTTATTTGGTATTACACTTGCTTTGCATTTTGTCTGGATTTTTACTTCAATAATTGGATTATGTAATGCAGAAAAGTGCAACAACCTCCTATGTCAATCAAAGATCAGGAAGAGAAGACAAAGAGGTGTAATTTTGTGCAGGGAATGTTGTTCTCTACAATGCTCGAAGACGTTTTATAATGTCCTATGGGTGGCTGATGGTGATCATGGAAGTCGTACGACTTCAAGATGGGTGGCCTCTCTGTAATGTGTATGAGCCGGTTTATCTGAACTGGGAGTCGAATAAATTGTAGTAATAAATGTAGATTTTTATGTTACATGTAGGATTAGTTTGTAGATCGAAGCAGACGAATTGTATTTCGTTCTTTTCATGCTTTTATGAAGAAGATGATAAAACTTCTTGCATATTATCCAAGGGTTACAGCTACTGTATTTATGTTCGCCATGCGCTAAAAACCGGTTTTAGCAGAAGGGAGAACGGTTTTAGGCGAGGAAAAAATAAATTGTTCTCTACTGGTTGAAGAGCAACAATACCCTAAGTTTTCATAATAATGGTTTTAAAAATCGGTTAAAAACACTAAAATCCAAACTATTCCTCCTGTGACAAACTGCCATATATTGTAAGTGAGTTCAAACTTCAAACAACAAAAACGTGTTGAAAATTGCTACTTTCCTACTTTAGGTGAAGCTGCAGTATATTGTAAGATCAACATTAACACACGGAATAGAAATGCAAAGCGTGTCAAAATTATTGTGCAAGTAGAGTCAGAATTTGTGGGCTGATTCTCTTTTTACTATTGAAATTGGAACCAATATTTGTAGCATTGTCATTATTCTGCTACCATACTTAGTTGGCCTAGAGCTTGATTTACTTGTTTCGATTGTGATTTTAGTAAAGATTAATTATAAAAAATAATAAAGTATGTTAATTTGAATTGGCAAGAGTACATGTCTAACCCATATTAGTATTAAACTATTAATTATCCATTAGTGATACATTTAATAAGGGAGATGATATATTATATACAAAGCAAAATTATTCAATACAGAGCAATATTTTATTATTGACTATTATGACCCTTTAAGATTTAGAAGTCATTTCACATTCCTTTTGTAACACACCATTGATTTGCAAAATTTTTGCATATCTAATCATTCTATTTCTCTCTCCAATTTATGAAGTGAAAAGAATGTCTTTTTATCTATAATTCTTAACTCATGTAAATAAGTTACTTAATAAAATTTAATTAAATACTTGAACCAGTTAATCTTTTATTTTTACGATACTCACAAAAAGTGCAACGTTATAGTCTCAATTGAATTATATTACTCGTAATATGAGTTAGATTATAAACATTTTTTTTCAAGTTATGCAAATGATACTTCATGAATGTGTATGAAATAATTTAAAAAATAAAAACACGCATGTAAATTATGAACAATGCTTTTGTAAGTTCTAGATAATACTTAGCTTCTTGAATATATATATATATGAAATAATTTTTAAATAAAAGCACGTATGTAACTTATGAGAAATAAATGATCCCTTCATAGTCTAAAGAAAATAAACACAATATTTTATTTTGAAGTAAAATAAACACATTAGCATGTCTATTTATTCAAAAAAAAAAAACCCAGGTATATATCTTGATTAACACATAAAATTAATCTATTTTTCTAGGAAAGTCCAACGATAATCTATTTTTCAAAAAAAGCAACGGACATGATTTTTTTATTAATGAAATATCAATATGGTTGGACTTTTCTAAAAAAATAGATATTTTTAATATGTTTATCAAGATAGGTGGAGTTTTTTGAAAAATATATATGCTAATGTGTTTATTTTACTTCAAAAAACAATATTTTGTTTATTTCTTTAGACTATGAACGGATCATTTGTTTCTCACAAGTTACATATGTGCTTTTATTTATAAATTATTTCACATATATATATATATATATATATGTATATAGTAGCTTCTTGAACTTAAAAAAGTAGTGTTCATAAATTACATACGTGTTTTTATTTATAAACCATTTCATACATATTCATGAAGTATCATTTACAGAACTTAACAAAAAAATATTTATTTATAGTCTAGCTCATAACATGAATGATATAATACAATTGAGGACTATAACGATACGGTTGTTATGTATTGTAAAAAAATATCAATTGGTTCAAATAATTAATTAAATCTTATTAAGTAACTTATTAGCATGAGTTAAGAATTATATTTAGATATAAAGACAATCTTTTCACGTCATATAAATTGAAAATTGGAAAGAGAAACATATTGATTAGATTTGCAAAAATTCTGCAAATCAATTGGTGTGTTATAAAAGGAATGTGAAATGACTTTTAAATTTTAAAGGGGCATAATAGTCAATAATAAAATATTGCTCTGTATTGATGGATTTTGCTGTGTATATATCATTTTCCATTTAATAAACGACATAATCCACTTATCATTTGGTCCATGCTAAACTTTAGAGTAATGCTCAATATATCCTTTTTAGAAGAAAATCTCTACACATTTTTATCAAATAAACGTACTAGAAAGTAGAAACTATTCCGCATCAAATTGCAACTATGTTGGTACAGTATCGATATGTTCTTAACAAACCGTACGAAGTTGTAATGTTTATTATGACATCGATGCACATATTGGTAACAACTCCTTTTATTATTATTATTATTATTATTATTATTATTATTATTATTATAACGAGTTTTGAGTATATTTAACAACGATAAAAGAGTAAACTTGACTAGTTGAGTTGCTTATCTGGTATTGAGAAGCAATGACTCGTTTGATGAGTTGCTACATAAAATTGTACACAAGTCCATGCCACAGTATTGTGGTGCATATATTAATATTTTGCTTGTTAGACAAACATATTACTACACATGCATAAGATTACAGGACGTAATTACACATGCATAAGATTACATGACGTGATTACTTTTTTTTTCAATTAAATACAGAAATTCAAATGGAAAAGTGTCAGTGGGTAAGGGAGGTATCACATTAAATTTTCAAATGTTTTCTCAACAGAACTGTTTCTATTTTCTATTATTCATGAAAACTTTATTGGAAAATTGGCAAGACTAATAATGTATGCAGTCCGTTTCTCGTACGAAACTTCCTCAACGGCAAACCAGAAACTGAAAAATGATATGCAACAATGAAGAAAACCAGAGTAAAAAAATTCGACAAATTTCCACAATCCAATAGGAACCAAAGTGCATTTGAGTATCTATTCGTGTAAACTTCTAACACTAACAAATTGCCACAGCAAAAGCAATATGGAATACTGACCACCACTTTCCGTACCCGTTTAACAAAAAACAAAACCACCCTAGCCTACTCAATCGTGTGGCATCCGACTGAAAGAATATTTGTGCTACAAAACTAACTCCTTGTGGAGAAGGTCTGATTTATCGACGAGGGGGGGACGCTGGCGAGGACTATCTCCTGCACCACTTTCCAGGTAAACCAGTCGAAGCAAGATGAGCACTGACCCTTGATGAGACACACTTGCTTATTGGCAAATCTCTCAAAGTGGTGACACATTAAGGGATGCACCTGAACCTTGTATACATTCTCTTGACTGTACTCAAGTCCAACTGCAGCTAAAATGGTGTGCGTAGCTGTTCTTGCAATGTACTTGAAGGTACTGCGGCCTGCATCAACAAAAATGACCATTCTAAGTAATATAGATAGCGCAAAAGACAACCAAGAGTCGAACCTCTACTGCTCTCCCTTTTCCTCTAAACTTCTTTGCCAAACAAATCAAAAGAAAGTAAGAAATATATAAAATAAGTTTAGCTTTCAACTTCAGACATTTGAATTGCGGAAAGGGGAGAGCAACTGCAACTCATGGCTAAAAATCTTTCCATGAAAACCTGAGCTGAACATTTTTCAGACATGAACAGCACACAGGAATTTTAACTTACCTAACTCCAGTTTTCTGGATAAGCGTTTTAAATGACTTCTAACGATTGATTGCACTTGTTCCTTTTCAGGGGAAGAGTGTCTCACCTCTCTATATTGATAAGGCAGTGCGCTAGAACCAATCCCAGTATTTGATCTGACACTGCAAGGATGGCGTTGCTGATGATCCAAACCCCCGCCAACCCTTGCACTGACTCCCGCATATTCATTGTGTGACGAAGGTCCAACAAATAGGTGGTTCATGGATGAAGAAGCTTGATTGGGAAATCCTTGCCCCCTCAAACTGGTTAATCTTGGAGAAAGGACGTCTGTGCTATATAATGAAGGAGGTGTGTAGTTTTGTAACCTGTCCGGCTGATAAATATTTTGTGGTGCCATTCTTACCAGCTCGAAATTTTGCTGAGGTGATACCACTGCATTCTGAGTAATTTGGGAACCAAAAAGATTAAAACCTGCCATTGGGGCCGCACCACCGCTCCTGTTTGACATCCTCCTATTATTAAGAAGTACATGTATCTGTCTCTGTATTCGTCGCCTTTCCTGTAAAGTGAGTGCTCCATAGCCAGACACAGGAGAAGCAGCTTGAGAATCTCCAATAAAGTGTCTAGGTGACTGCGAGTGCACATTCAGCTGAGTCAGGGGTGTGTCGGGTACATATACTTCATTGAGATCAAAAGTTTCGCGAATATTGGCTACGGGTGATGAATTGTTACTAGTCCCATGATCAGTAGGAGGGTTAGGAGCTTGGGCATTTGAGGAAGCAAGAGCTGTAGGTCTACAGCCGTCACAGTACCAATTTCCATCTGGTACTTCATGTCCAAGACCGACACAATAAGTATGGGCGGGTGAATCACAGAGGTCACAAAGAAGCATGAGTGCATCATCTCCACCTAGATGACACTCTGTGCAATGAAAATTCTCATATGGATCTAGGTAGCCTCTCAGCTCCTCCTCAGACGGCTGATAAACCTGCATGAGACAGGAAGTAACGTTGATAATTTTTTTTCGTAAGATAACTATAAAAGTAACTGTTTTCTTGCTTTTATAAAAACATTGTTTTACATTGATACCTGATCACGCTCAGGAACAACAATTACCGCCTCCCTTAAATCGTGCCCACCATCGGCTCGTGCAGTCCTACTGATAGTTGTAAACCTTTGTTTGCAGAGTGGGCAACGAGATTCCACCTTAGACCACTCCATTATACAAGCAAAACAAAAGTAATGACTGCAACAGTTTAAACATCCCCTGATAGTTCTCTTTCCTTCGTCAGATAGACAAATTCCACAAACCTGCTTCCCCACCTCAATCTTCATTTCTTCAACCTTTTCTTTCCCCTTCCTTCCTGCACGCTTTCTTTGTGCTGGCACTTGTTCCTTCTCTTTGCGTGACTTTGACGAGGTTGAACTCTTCAAATTTGTGGTCAACCTTTTGCAGATTTCACTAGCCTCTTTAACCTGTTCCCTCTCTTCTTCAGAGACTGTGAATTCAAAATCAGATGATCCTGAACTGACAAAATCTGAATCAGAAACGACACTTGCTTTTCTCCTCCGTCCCCTACCACGTTTATTGATCTTTTGTTTCTTCAACGAATTAGAGTTGGCATCTTTACCCTCCTGCCTTCCACTCACTTGTCTCTTAACTGTCTTCTTTTGCTTGTTTCTTCTTAGCACCTTAGTTCTCCTCTTTCTTTTTGGCCCCTTGGGAATTGGAGTCTCTTGCAAACTAAGTCTACGACCCCCATTCTTCTTCGGTATGGTTACCTCTTCTTCATCATCTATGCCATCTGGTGTGAATTCTTCATCATCATCATCTTCATCCTCATGCAACCTTCGTCTACGGCCCCGATTCTTCTTCGGTATGGTTACCTCTTCTTCTTCATCTATGCCATCTGGTGTGAATTCCTCATCATCGTCATCCTCATGCAACCTTAGTTTACGCCCCCGATTCTTCTTCAGTATGGCCACCTCTTCTTCTTTATCAATGCCATCTGGTGTGAATTCATCATCCACGTCATCCTCATGCAACCTTAGTCTACGCCCCCGATTCTTCTTCGGTATGGTCACCTCTTCTTCTTCATCTACGCCATCTGGTGTGAATTCCTCATCATCGTCATCGTTATCCTCATAATCATCATCTTCCTTTTCTTCTCGATATGAAACTTTATTCTTCTTCGCTATCGCCAACTCTTCTTCATCATCTATACCATCAACCGCATCTGGCGTGAATTCCTCATCATCATCATCGTCGTCACAATCATCATCTTCCTTTTCTTCTCGATATGAAACTTTATTCTTCTTCTTCTTCAATGTGGTTAACTCTTCTTCATCATCTATACCGTCAACCTCTTCTGGTGTGAACTCCTCATCATCGTCATCGTCATTATCATCGCAATCCTCATCTTCCTTTTCTTCTCGATATGAGACTTTATTCTTCATTCTAGGTTTCTCATCGTAATTATTTGGATATATATCTGGAGATGAAATCCGGGATTTCTTTCTTGGTCTTTCATAATCAAAACCATCCGTTTTTAGTCTATCAACACCTTCCTCCTGCTTGTGTGAAACCTTATTCTTCTTTCTTTGCTTACCGGTAGTATAATCTACACCCTCATAATCATAATCATCATCATCGTCATCTTCTTCTTCTTCACTATCATCGACTATTTTCATTTTGGGCTTCACCACCACACTTCTTTTTCTACCTCGAGAGACCTTCTTCTCGGTCCGCCTTCCAACCTTCTTAACCTTCTTCCCAACCCAATCGTCGTCCTCAAATTCCCCTAGACTGGCCTCGGATTCATCTTCAGCCAGAGAACAATACTCATCCTCTGACTCATTAAACACCTCATCTTCACTGACCTCGTAATCTTCATCCGACTCATCCGAACCTTTGTTATCCAATGTCACCTTGTTCCTGGTCTTGCGTTTATACCCAATTCTGCTTCCCCTGGCCATCTGTTTGAGAACGCACAAAATCAGATATCGAGAAACAAATCCAACATCAAGACGAATCAAACCAAATAACAACCATAATCAACATCTTATTTCTTCCCCTTATAAGGGGTCTCGTCAGATCGTTAACAAATATATTACTTCCAATTCAAGATTTCCTTATTCCTAAACTAGAAATGCGAAGAAACAGCCGACCGACCGACTGATTTCTAATCGAGCACTCAACCCCCTGCGTCTGCGTAGCGTACGAGTTAATCAAAGCACAAAAAGGGCAAGATCATAATTTCCAGTCAGCAAATCAATTGATCCGGTAAATCAAATAATCAAATTTCCATATTATAAGCTAAACCAAATACATAATTCAACACCCAAATACCAAAAGCCAAAACATAAGCGATCCGATTAATCCCAGAATTGAAAAATCCCAAAATAAACCCTAGATCGAAATTGACTACAATTTTGGAACATCAGCTATGATTCAATTCAAATCCCAATTTCTAATACAATCAGAAATAATTTTCCCACCTAAATAAGCACATATTAATAATTATAATAAAGAAAAAAAGAACAAATTTTTAAGTACAAAATTCAGATAATAATATAAAACAGATAAGAAAAAGGGGTTACCTGCGAGGTCTGAAAAATCAGTAAAGCCCAATTTTTTTTTCTTTCTACAGGTTTAACTGCTTCCTGTCTTTTCCTCTTCTTCTTCTTCTTCTCTCAATATATATACATACAGACAGACGAGAGAGAGAGAGAGAGAGAGAGAGAGAGAGAGGCGTTTAATGAGAAAATGCCAATGGAGGTAAAAAATAATTTTAATTAAGAAATGAAGTTATTACGAAATTAAATTATATTATGCTAAATAATAATGGAAAGCAATAAATAATTTATACGATTTGTGTGATGACAAATTTATAGAAAGGAAGCATCTTTTGGTATTATTATTATTATTATGTTTAATGTTTTGTTTCTGTGCCGAAAAAGAAAAAGAAAAAAGGAAGATGATCTGTACGGCTTACACGTTACGCGATATTAGGTTGGAGCTGAATAGACGAAAATGCCCCTGGTGGTTGTTACTTTTCAAATTTTGCGTGAGAGCAGGTGAACCCCCAATATACCAAAACCTCTATTTGACTTTATGTTTTTGGCTTTAATTAATCTCTATGATGATAATAAGATTGATTTAGCTATTACTATTGTCATTATAATTATTATTATTATTGAACTCCTATATATTTTGAAGCTGTTATGTATTATTCATCAGAAAAAAGAAGAAGAAGTTGTTTATGTAAAGTCAATTAAACTGCAAATACTAATTTGTTTGTAATAATATGAATCATTCCATAGTGTCAAAATTAAAGAGATATAAATAAAATTTCTCATGAAGTAACTAAAGTGTAAAAAATCTTTAGTAACTAAATTATTCCTTCTATTTTGTGAAATGTGAACGTACTTTTTGTTTCTGATGAGACTAGGTGGGCTGGGCTGTGCATGAGTATTGGAAACTCCATCGTAGTTTTTTCGTTCTTTTCTTTTGATCATCAAAAGTTATATTATAAATGAAACTTTATCTATATTGAGGAGATGTCATTCATGATTCATGTACTTTTTGTAAAGTAGAAGGTAAGAGTCAACTCAAATATTCCGAAATGAATAAAAATGTAAAAAAATGTTATATCATAGAATCTTGTAGCTATCCATTGCAAGAAAGTGTTATAACTTGTCTTACTAATTAATAACAAACGCAATTCTTACACACATGAAAAAAAAATTAAATATATATGTTTGGCTTAAGAAGGTAGAAGTACCGATGCCCGTGTTTTATGATTCCCCAACTCCATTTGAACAAACTTTTAATTGCTTTATACATCAGAAAACCATGAAAATGCTTTTCTCCACATTTTCATTTATTTCTTCAGACATTTCAATGCATAATTCTAAATGGTATTGATGAAACTTTACAATCCTTCAGAGCTGAGGTAGAACATCATCACTAAATATCTTAATTATGCTGAAGATGTTATGTGTTGCGTGAAATAGACAAATTATAACATATATATTACGTTAAATATATATGATAATAACACTATCTGATATGGGTAATTCCCTTATTGGGCTGTCCCATGGGCTAAGCCCATCTTCAGCTATATCGGGAATAGCCCCCGATATGTATATCGAATGTAATATTCGATATAGTACAGATCACGTGTACGTCACGTGTGTGATCCCCGCATCCCAATGCCTATAAATACTCGGGTTCCGCTAATTAATGTAAACTTTAATTAATCTCACACTGTACATCCGATATCGGGCATCCCCGATATCACATTCGATATAACACCCAATGTATATCCTCGATATATATCATCAACATACCATCCGACATCACGCCCGACATCATTCCCGACATCTATCGGGACATCATCCTCGGCGTAAAAGGTCCTCGATATCACATTTGACGTCATATCCGATATTCATGAGATACTCTACATATCATTCTACTTGATTGTACAATTAACCTATCACCAATGAACTACGTTCGGCTTGATTCCCTCAAAGAAATACGTAGGCAGCTTGGGATCCCGAGTCCAGTCCGAGATCATGAAAGATCTATTCATCCACTCACCGCGTCGCTTGGAGTACATGTGTGCTAAGGACAAAGCTGGTTCCAGCGTAGCCTAGAATCATCATGATGCGGAGTGTTTCGTCCTGCCAAATCAGCATACAATAATGCACCAAATCATTGGCGCCGTCTGTGGGAACACACTGTGATGTACTTTGAAACAAGCACGCAACCTTAAAATTCAACCGAGTTCATCAATAACAATGGCGGATTGGAGCGCCATTGGACCTATGCCTTACATGAAACTCATTCTTACGATTCTGGGTTGACCCATATTCATCAAAACTGTGGTGCATATCGAGCACCCAATACCCCCGATCTGCCGATCAAGATAAGTCATATCAATTCACCTGCATATTCTGCAATTAATTACGTTGTACTTATTCACCTACGTATCGAGCCTATTTTGATATCGAAATCTCTTTTCGACGTCGAGTCTATATTCGATGTCGAGCCTATTTTCAAAATCGAGTCTATTTTCGATATCATCCGATTCGACGGAGGAATTACCCATGAATCAATTGGGCTTAATTATTTCTGCTTTTAATTACGTAGGAACAATTTACATTTACCTAAATTACCTTTCCCCCATATTAGGCGAACTTGGCTTTACCCGGTTTTTGACCGCTATTCGTTATTAATCTTTATTTTGAGAATATTATATATCTCTCTCTTTCATATTGATAGACTGATTGCAGAAACAAGCATATCCTACGGGATAAGACAGAAATATACCTTAAAGAGTAAAAGTATCTCATATCCTAAAGGATAAGCAAATCGGAGACTATCCGGTTCTTGCCTGTTATCTATCTTGAGGTTTTATATTGGTATTTTGTTATCCGTTTAAATGACATGAACGTAGAGACCCTCCATCAACGAGACAAGGAAGACAAAAGAAAAGAAAAAAGACCCCCAATACAGGAGATAATGAGGACAAAACAAAAGGAAAAAGATCCCCCCATCCATGAGATAAGGAGGACAAAAGAAAATGAAAAGAAGATCCCCTATCCACGAGATAAGGAGGACAAAAAAAAAAAAAAGAAGATCTTCTATCCACGAGATAAGGAAGACCAAAAAAAATGCTGATAAAACATCAGAGTGGTATCGCCCTCAGGACATATCACTTGACATGCGACTGTCCATAAGCCTCCACGGTAAAGATGCTAGTAAAACAACAGAGAGGTATCGCCCTCAGATCATATCGCTTGAAAATGCGATTGTCCATATGCCTCCACGAAAAAGATGCTCCTAAAATAGCAGATAGATATCGCCCTCAAGACATATCACTTGAAAATGCGACTGTCCATAAGCCTCCACGGCAAAGATGCTGGTAAAACACCACAGATGTCTCGCCCTCAGGACATATCGCTTACAACGACGAATATCCATATACACTCGTGGTGGATACGGTGATACAACAGACGTTATCTCGACTACTTACACAGGTCAACATACCTCCTATCCTACAGGATACGACAGAGAATACCTTAACAGGTAGACTTATTTTTGCTCTACGAGACAATATAGAAAATGCCTTAAAATGGTAGACTTATCTCATATCCCATGGGAAGAAGTCAGAAAATACCTTAACATGTAATTTGTTTATTTACTATCCTATAGGATATGTTAGAAAATATTTAACTAGACTCTGAAACGCTCTTTTTATTCACAAACTCAAACGAGGAAACAAACAATGTCGACAACACAAACGAGACATGCTAGAAACGGCAGAGTAACAACTACCTATATGGTAATATGATCGAAATGACAAGTTACATGTACCTTTACGGAAATATGCTAGAAATGGCAAGAGTTACATCTTAAAGCATGCTCGAAATGCATTTCCTTAGGCGAGTATAGAGCAGCAATGCATCTTAAAGTATCACGTCTAAAAAATCTCATTGAATGACAACAATCTTGATGGCCGCCGATACATTTAAAGATCATCGCATCAAGAGCCAATCCTCGACATCAAGTAATTGTACATTATATCTTTTGCAAACATAGTTACAAATAGAGTTTACGACCTCTACTTACCCGCTGTCAGTCTCCAGTAACGCCACCAACATCGTCTTGGTCAAGGACATCAACTATAAACCACTTCGATAAATATTTTCATCCGGACAAATGGAAGGGACCAACTTATATAATAACCACACTTGGGTTCCGGCGGCAATAGATGCCTTGTATATTGGGGAGATATCGAAAACGCATATTCGATATCTACCTAATACCACTGAATTCTCGACTTCCATCTTAACAAAATTCCAGGAAAATGGATAAGTATCCGAGCTCTATTTTCACTATCCCAATTCGTTGTTCATACAACTCAAAAACTGGGGGGAGTGAAGGGCATCCCTCAATGATAATATGGGTAATTCCCGTATTGGGCTGGCCCATGGGCTAAGCCCATCTTCAGCTATATCGGGGATGGCCCCTGATATGTATATCGAATATAATATTCGATATAGTACAGATCACGTGTACGTCACGTGTGTGGTCCCCACATCCAAAGTCTATAAATACTCGGGTTTCGTTAATCAAGGTAAGCTTTAATTATTCTCATACATTGTACATCCGATATCGGGCATCCCTGATATCACATTCGATATAACACCCGATGTATATCCTTGAGATATATCTTCAACATACCATCCGACATCACGTCCGACATCATGCCCGACATCTATTAGGACATCATCCTCGATGTAGAAGGTCCTCAATATCATCCCCAATATCACCTTCGACGTCATATCCGATATCCACGAGATACTCGACATATCATTCTGAAAGTGCAAGTATTCTGGCAATGTTAGGATAACATTGAGAGTTCAATGTTAGAGTAACATTGGTTGGCAGAATCTTTTTTACAATCTTGTTTTTGAATATCTTAATTATTGTTTTGCCTTATTCACTTAACTAACCTACTTCAACAGTTGTGATTGTCTTTGATTATTATTCACGAAACAAACTTACCATAAGTTGATCGTTCAAAGTTTTCATCATGGGAAGTTTCCTTAATTAAGTTAACCGCTCGACTTAAAAGGAAAAAAATGTTCGAGTGCAACTAGGAAACATCCAAGATGAGTCATGATCTGAAGAAAGAGTCTTTCCTTAGTTAGTTTACTAAAAAATGAATTATTATTCAAGAAGGACTGCGAGAACAAGGAAGAGGAGTTCAACAAGGAAACTAGAGGAATTACTAACCGTGTACAACACACCTTGAAGTCCAAGTCAAGAACCTATATATAGGTGTGAAGTACATCAAGACAAATACGAGACAAGAGCTAATCAATTTGAGAGATTTATTTACAAGTTGTTGAGTGTTGTCTTGCTTTTGCAAAGCTAAGTTTGTGAGTTGTTAGATTAGTTCTAGGTTTAGAATTAAGAAAGCAATTATTGTCTGCTTTGTTGAGTTCGAGCAATTCAAGAGTGAGGAACTTGAGAGTTGTGAGAAGCATATTTGTTAAAACCCTTGTGGTTATTTTGCCTACGGCTCGAAAGTTAATATTAATATATTCACTTCTTAAATTTTGCGTTTATTTATTTTAGCTGCACTATTATTCTGGGCCGTTGTTAAAATTGTTAAGTTAACAACATACAAGTATCAACCCGATCCACAATTTCACATTCTACTTGATTGTACAAAACCTATCACTAATGAACTACGTTCGGCTTGATTCCATCAAAGGGATACTTAGGCAGTTTGGGATAACTTGCGTCCAGTCCGAAATCATGAAAGATCTATTCGTCCACTCACCGTGTCGCTTGGGGTACATGTGTGCTAAGGACAAAGCTGGTTCCATCGTAGCCTAAAATCAGCATGATGTGAAGTGTTTCGTTAGCATGCCAAGTCAACAGACGATAATGCACCAAATCACTATCCAACTTCAAAAAGTAAAACAAATTCCTTTGATTATGTTAAATAAACACGTTACATTTTTTATATTTGGTAACCGCATACTTTAATGCTAATTAGATAAAGATTGCAAGACAGACATGAAAATCACGAGGCGTAGAAAAATACTTTGATTTCCTTTTAACCTTACATTTATACGAAAAGCCTTAAAGCAGTGACCCAAAATCATTAAACTTGAGCTTTTATATTTTGTTTAGTATCCTAAATATTCACCCAGCAGCTTAGGTTACACTTGTGATGCAACGACGTGGAGGTATAGCTAACATACAATTGTAAGAACAGGTCCAACAGTGCATGGAATACGATGATGAATTGGCGTAATGTCGAAGAGTTAAATTTTGAACACACACAAATTAACCGGCCAAGTGGTGGCTGCACATTCGCCCTGCCTGTCGGAAACACGAGCTCGACATTTGGCCGCCTTCTGAAATCCCTAATGATTAAATTCTTCAAACGTAACAAAGTTGTTTTCTTGCTTCAATTTTTGTCCGTGTTAATTTTCACAGTTCTCGATAAAGAGGAGTACGCTATTATGCTTGTGCAAAGCACTAAAAAAATGTTTCAATCATATATGCGATATGATGAACCACGTTTTAATGTATATCTACAATTGCATTTTTTTTTTATTTTGTGTATGATGAGTATGATATTACTGTTACACCTGGAGGCGCGTAAAATTATATCTATGATTTTTTGTTAAGAACTTGGCAAACCAAAACAAGTTCTTTCTGTAGTGATTCTTTAAATTTTTCTTTTAGAAAAGAGAAACAGATACTGAACCGCGCGTACATACGATTCTAAGAGCATGCCACCATGCCAGTTGCATCATGCCTGTGGAATACGGATACAGTCGTTTAATTAAACTTCTCATTCAAAGTCGCTGTTTCTGATTCTTGCACTTTAATCTGTTTTGTTTGAGCTAAAGCACTAGATAAGTTATTTCAATGAAAAGAAAAGAAAAGAAAAGATATACCTAAATTCAGATTTCAGGGGATATATATTTTATCAAATTTCGTTGGATCGGGTGTTTCTCTAATATAATACTAGAAACGTGACACGCCGTTCCCGCGTGTTAAATAAATTTTATGTATAACGTATGGTAAAGATTATAATATAAATATGGATAAAAAAATATATTTTAATTTTAATTTTAAATTTTTTTTTATGTGAGAGAGAATTACATTCATATCATCAAAGTAGGGATCCTCTGATTCTTCACTGAGTGGGAATCTACAGATCTTGTTGATGGTGTAGGGTTCAATGTTGAAGACTCTCCCCCTCACCCAAGCTTTTCCATATTTTGGAGATCTGTAGTCCCTGATCCACTTAGAGAGATTCAGGTAGAATTCCATGATAATCTCAGGAGCATAGTCATGCAACTCCATCACAGATTGATGCATCCCTCTTGCCTCAAGCAAGTTCATCACCTTATGTTCCTTGAAGCTGACCATCTCTACAGCTCTTTCAGTGTGAAGTTCCCTTCTCTTGAAAGAGTCCCACTTCTTCTCCAAATCTTTGGTAAGATAATAGGGAGAAAATTAGTCCTCCTCATCTTCAGGGTAGATCACATACAGCCCATCAGAGTATTCTTATGTTCCTGATGATGCCTTAACATCAGCAACAACTTCAGCAGCAACATCCTACTCTTCATCAGTCTTCTCCTCTTCTTTCTTTTCCTCTTCCACTTCATCCTCAACATCCACCACCTCTATTTCCTCTTCCATAACTTGCTTCCCCTTCCTCTTTCTCTCAGCAGCAACAACAACATATTTCCTCTCTTCCTCAGCATTTTCATCGACTTTAGCAGCCTTCTTCCTAGCTAACCTCTCCTTTTGTCTTTTCCTAGCCTCAACACGTTCCTTAACAGTCTCAGACATAGTTCTCAAATTCTCCCCAGTACCCTTTCTCTATTTCTTTTGAGCCCTAATCCACTTCCTCACCAATTTATCCACAGATTTATCCACATATTTATCACCAGATTCACCACCCTCCCCCTCAACAGTTATATCAACATCAATTTCAGGGTTGGGTCTAGTCATGTTTACCTCAATTTCAGGCTCATTGATGATTGGAGCGATTGACTCAGCAGTTGGCTCTACAGTAGAAGTCGATTCTCCCTGTTTAGCTTTCTTTCCTCGTCGTACATAGGGGATCGCCTTCCTTTTAGCAGCAACTGAAGCATCCTCTGATTTTGCTGCAGCACCCCGAGTGTGAGAACGGGTGCGCGCAGCTATGGGTTCACTGCTCAGAGCAACATCTACAAGAGTATGCATGGGCGACTTGCTTGCCATTGTTAGTAAGAGAGATTTGAGAGAATTTGCAGAGAAAATCGAGAGAATTTTGAGTGTAGAGAGTAAATTTGCAGAAATTTTAAGCACAAATAGGGAATTGTAAGCACAAATAAGGAAATTAGGGTTTTAATTCCTAATATAACCGTGAATAATGGAGAGAGAGTGAATGTTAGTGGGTAGTTACCAAATAAAAACTTCCCACTTATGTTTTCCCGCACACACAAGTCAATGTTTAAGTAACAGGTAACCAGAGCAGTTTTCAAAAATTTGAAAACTTATAAGTTCCTGTTTTCAATGTTGGCCTGCGGCAGTGCACAATGTTGGGATAACATTCAATGACATTCAAACCAGAAGGTGGAGGTACAGGCTTCACCAAGGCAAATTCATGTGAGAGCTTGAGATACATCCAAACATACATCTGAAACTTAACCAATATAGCAAGTGAGTACCTCAGACATAGTGTTCAGATCAAAATCATGAGTAAGCAACATAGATAACAAGAAACACACAGAGATAAGCAATTATGAATTCAAGGAAAAATTCACTTCCACAACATAGAAAGTCACAGACAAGTGTGTTACCTACAGTATGTCACCCAAGTTGTATCCCTCAACACATGAATTATACCCCCTATACCTAAACCGACACAACTCAACAACAATAAGAAAAAAACAATGTAGTTCTACATGAATGCAACAATGTAATGCCAAATAGGCAGATGGTAAACATATATGAAAAACTTCTCAAACCAGTACATCACACATCTTTTTATAATCTTTATTATTTTCATAACTCATCTGAACTAAAAGTTGAAGGTTGCTAAACACAAAGCTAATGTCACTACTGAATGAGGGCAGCCTGAACTCCACACATCCCAGTAACAACATTAACAGCAGCAAGTTAGGCAAGTACAAAGGCCTTGAATGTTGGCAATTCATTTATCATGCACCCCAACACCCCAATTCCTTATGCATACTTGTTTACCAACCTGCATTCAAGAGAATTACCAAGTGATCAGTGCTACTAAATGTAAGAAATCTAAACCTCAAACACCCTAGTAGAAAGGATTACCCTCATGTGTTCCTTGGTCAAACAAACAGAAACATGTAAATACGCACAACTGAGTAACATTGAAGCTGTCAACATCATGTACCCCAACTTCTCCACATGTCCTGTACACCTTCCATATGAATAAGACACAACTGAATAGACATCAAAGTAGTGAACTTTGTGTACCCCAGCTTCTCCATATGTTAGGCTATCACAACCTCAGACAAACAAAAGAGTTTTAGTACTTTTTCAAAACAAAGATGTAAAACTGATAACTAGAAAGAGTTGTTAATCAAAGAGTTCAACCACACAAACCAAATATGACAAAACAAAGATTATATGAGACTCACAAGGAAATAAATTCAACAAAAGAAAACAACAGAATACCTACTACACCACAACCAGTATACCAATGCTAGACAGTGGTGTTATGTTAACACTGGTTTCCTCAATATTTTCACATATTGCACATGCCAAGAGATTTCCTCAAACTGAAGAATCTCTCACTATCTAAAGGTTTTGTAAACATATCAGCCAGCTGATTTGTTGTCTCAATATGTTCAATGTTGATCACTTTGTCCTCTACCATATCTCTCAGGAAATGATGCCTTATGTCTATATGCTTAGTTCTAGAGTGTTGGACAGGATTCCTAGAGATACTAATGGCACTTAGATTGTCACAGAACATGAGAAGTATATCACTATCTAGCCCATAATCTGAAAGCATGTGTTTGATCCACACAAGTTGGGTAACAGAGCTGCCATCAGCTACATATTCTGATTCAACTGTTGATAATGAAACACAATTATGCTTATTGCTATACCAGGAGACCAAATTATTCCCCAAATAAAAACAACCTCCACTTGTGGATTTCCTGTCATCCACATCACCTGTCCAGTCAGAGTCACTGAAACTAACCAAGTTAGTGTTAGTGTCATAAGAATACCAAATGCCTAAAGGTGAAGTTCCAGAGATATATCTAAGAATCCTCTTCACAGCAATCAAGTGAGATTTCCTTGGCTCAGCTTGGTACCTAGCGCAAAAACATATTGAAAACATGATGTCAGGTCTAGAAGCAGAGAGATATAGCAAACTACCAATCATGGATCTGTACAATGTTGGGTCAACATTGCTGCCAGTGCCATCTTTTGTTATCTTCACTGAAGAGGACATAGGAGTTTTACGAGGCTTGGACTCTTGTAGCTCAAATCTCTTCACCAGATTCCTTGCATACTTCTCCTAGTTCAGGAAGATACCATTCTCCAGCTGCTTAACTTGTAGTCCCAAAAAGTAGTTGAGCTCACCAATCATGCTCATCTCAAATGTTCCTGTCATAGACTCAACAAACTTGTCTAAGGTAGACTTGTTAGTAGAGCCAAATACAATATCATCCACATAAATTTGAGCAATGCATATATCAAAGCTTTTTCTAAGGACAAACAATGTTCTATCTCCATCTCCTCTATTGAAACCTAGGCCTAACAAAAAATTAGTTAGCCTCTCATACCAAGCTCTAGGAGCCTGTTTTAAGCTATACAAAGCCTTCTCAAGTTTGTACACATGGCCATGATATTTAGGATCAGCAAAGCCTTTAGGTTGTTCTACATAGACCTCTTTGTCAATTAAACCATTCAGAAAAACACCTTTAACATCCATTTGGTAAAGTTTAATCCTAAGACAGTAAGCAATAGCAAGAAGTAACCTAATTGATTCTATCCTAGCTACTGGAGCAAAAGTCTCATCAAAATCTATACCTTCTACCTACGTATAACCTTGTGCAACCAACCTAGCTCTGTTCCTCATAATTACACCATTCTCATCAGTTTTATTTTTGAAAATCCATTTTGTACCTATTACATTCACATGTGATGGCCTAGGCACTAGATTCCAAACTCTGTTTTTGGTGAATTATAAGAGTTCCTCTTGCATGGCATTAATCCAGTAACTATCCTTAAGAGCTTTAGTTACATTCTTAGGTTCAATGGAGGACACAAAACTAGATGCATTTTCAAGAGTACATGAAAAAGACATACAAACACACAACTTAACCATATCCTCGTAGTTAACCCTTTCTTTATTGCGTGTTCTAACTCTCTCAGTAATTTGTCCAATTACTTGAGTGGCTGGATGATCTATTTGGATCCTAGCAGGAGGATCTCTTCTGGATACAGGAACAACTTCATATTCAAAATCTGACAGCACAGATGTTGGCCTAACATTGGGGGTTTCTGGTGTTAAGTCAACATTTGCTCCAGTTTCCAGTTCAGCATTTCCAGCTTCTGTGTTCAATGTTGGGTCCAATGTTGGAGCAACATCTGAAACAGTGACTTCCTCAGTACCTGCAAAAACAGTCAGCTCATCAAAAATGACATTAACTAATTCTTGTACAGTATGCAATCTTGGATTATAGACCCTGAAAGCAGCACTATTAGGAGAATATCCAACAAATATACACTTTTCACTTTTGGGATCAAATTTGCTCAAATAGTCTCTATCTTTTAGCAAATAGCAATTAATACCAAACTCATGAAAGTGTGCAACTGTTTGTTTGAACCCTTCAAGATTTCATAAGGTGTCATAATAATACCATGTCTAAGATAAACTTTGTTACTAATATGACATGCAGTATTCAAAGCTTCAGCCCAGAGTTTCTTAGATAGGTTTCTAGAATTCAACATTACTCTAGCCATCTCTTGAAGTGTTCTATTCTTCCTCTCAACAATCCCATTTTGCTGAGGTGTCTTAGGTGCAGAGAACTCATGGAAAATGCCTTTAGTTTCACAGAAATTAGCAAATCTTACATTTAAAAACTCTTTTCCATGGTCAGATCTAATTCTTCCTACAAAAGTGCCATACGGATTTTTAATACTAGCATGCAAGATTTTGAATGTGTTGAATTCTTCTGATTTTTCTTTCAAAAACTTAATCCAGGTATATCTTGAAAAATCATCAACAATAACAAAAACATACTTCTTACCATTCAGGCTACTAACCTCAATAGGACCCATGAGATCCATATGTAGCAATCCAAAGCACTTATTAGTTCTAGGGTTAGTACTCTGTACCTGAAGTGGTGGATGGATAGCTTTTTTTTGTTTACCTTTCAGGCAGTCTTCACAAACAATTTTACCTGGCCTAGTCAACTTAGGCAGTCCTCTTACAACCTCTAACTTCTGTAGTTTCTCCAGATTTCTATAGTGCACATGTCCTAACTTCTTGTGCCACATGACATATTTATCTACCTTGGCATGGTAGCATTCAGCTTCATCTTGAGCAAGATAGCAGTTGTCCTTTGATCTTGTACCTGTCATGACACGGACATTGTCACTATTAAACACATCACATGAACTTTTATCAAAAGTAACTAGCAAGTTATCATCACAAAGTAGACTTATGCTAATTAAATTTGCTTTCAATCCTTCAACCAACAACACATTCTTGAGTGGTGGAAATCCTTCAACATCCAATACACATTTTCCAATGATTTTCCCTTTAGTGCCTCCTACATAGGTAACTGTTCTAACAATCAAATGGATTACATCTTTCAGGTTGTCAATGTTTCCAGTCATGTGCCTTGAACATCCACTTTCAAAATACCACTTACCTGCAAGGTTAGAGTAGACAGCAGAAAAGACAACATTGCAAACAATTTTAACCTTAGGAGTTTTTATCTTTTCAATCCAAGTTCTACTTTTATGCCTTTCAACTTTGTTACCTAATGTTGGGATAACATTCATATCAGAGGTTCTCCTAACATTGGTACTGCTATTAGTTCCTGTTTTCTTCTCAATCACACTTCTGAATTTTTTGCAATAAGGCTTAATGTGACCAGGTTGAAAACAATATTGACAGATAAAGATAGGCTTTTTCACAGTGTTGACAGGAATTTCACTACTCACACTACTACTTTCCTTGATAAAACCAGCTTTTAAATAGGCAGAATCAACATCTTCAGAGGGAGGTTTCTCAACATAGCCCAAACCATTTTTACCTTGATTTTCCATATTCAGCATCTCATCAAGCTTAGATGTAGAAGAGTTCCATTTGGCAATGGTTTGTTCAGCTTTATTTAATTTTACCTTTACCTCCTTCAGTTCAGCCTCAATTTTGTCAAGGTCTTTCTCATACAGTTTCAACATCTTCTTCATGCATCCAATCTCTTCCTTCAGGTTTTTGTTGCTCTTGATGAGTTTGTGATTCTCAAGCAAAAGTTTGTGGTAGATAAACTTCAGGTGTTCAATGATTTCCTCTTGGGACATTTCACCTTCAAAGAAATATTCTTCATCTAGATCCACTGAGCCATGAAAACAATCAAAGTTAGATTCATTATAGTTAGATACAGAATTAGGTTCAATATCAGCATCATGTTCATCCCAATCTGCAAAGAAGGTCTCCTGATCTGATGTTGGATCTTGAATGTTAGGGTAACATTGAGATCCGAAGCAGTTCAGGGAGTCTTCTGGTGTCCAATCAATCTGAGTGAGTAGTGCAGCAGTTTGAATCTCTTCTGATTGTTCTTCAGCTTCTCTAGAACTAAAGTCATCTTCATTGAAATCATCTACACAAACCCAATGAGAATTTCCTCTTTTTCTAAGAGTGGTAGCACATTCATTAGCCATATGACCATATCCTTTACATTCAAAACATTGAACATCTTTCAACTTATCAGCTTCTATAGGAGTAGGTTTTGATGCCATGTACTTCACAAACTTAGGAGGTAGTTTCTTATAACCTAGAGAACTATTACTAAGATTCTTTTCTTTACCTTTTCCTTTAAGGTTCAGCTTATTGAATTTCTTAGTAATCTTACCATAGTTTGAAGAAACTAATTCACATTCATCATCATTTTCATTATCAAGACTTGATCCTCTTAAATCAACGACCCTATGTTTGCTAGGTTGTGAGGCAAGCTCCATCTCAAATTCTCTAAGAGTATTCATCAAGACTTGAAACTGTAGGTTAGCAAGGTTCCTAGATTCACTCATTGCAATTTTCGTGAGAGCAAATTTAGATGACAGTGTTCTCATAGCTTTATAAACCATTTCTTGTTTAGTCATAGCAAAACCTAGGTTTTCACATTGGTTAGAAATATCAAGAATTTTCTCAAAATAACTGCCAACACTTTCATCTTCACCCATCTCAAATTTTTCAAATTGCTGAAGCAGTTGTCTATATTTAGAATATTTAACAGCAGAATCTCCTTCACAATGTAATTCAAGTATATCCCAAGCATGTTTGGCTTTTGTACAATTTTGGATTAACTTGAACATGTGACGATTAACCCAACTAAATATAGCATTAAGAGCCTTTTCATTAGAGTTATAGAGACTTACCTCTGCTGCTGTCCAATCTGCTTCTGGTTTTGGTACTAGATCACCTTCACCATCTCTTGGCAATGTTGGAAGAGAGTATCCATTGATCACGGATTGCCAGGCTCGAATATCAATAGCTTTGATGTGAGACCTCATTCTGATCTTCCAGTATGCATAATTGGAGCCATCCAAAATTGGAATCCTGTTGGTATTAGGATTGACACTATCCATTGTGTTGTATCACCTGCAAACCACCAGTGTAGTCGGTGTTTGGCTCTGACGGCAATTGAAATTGTTGGATAGTGAATTGACACAACAACTTTGAGAGTTAAGCTGGCGTCGCCTTAACTCAATTGTGATCTTCTTGAATATTGTAACATGTAGCGGAATTAAAAACACAAGAAGATATAATTTTAAGAAGTTTTCAATATTATTAAAAACTTTCAAGCCTTAGGACAAATAACCAATAAAGGTTTTAACAAAAACGTTCCTCACAACAATTCACTCTCGCTCTTTGTTGATCGGACTCAACGAAGCAGACAAGTACGAACTACTTAACTTCTATGAACTAGACGTAAATAGTTGATACAAAAACTTTGCAAAAGCAAGATGAAGACAATACAACGTATGATTAATATCTCGGATTGTTTTGCACAATTGTCTTGTATTCATCTTGATGAACTTCACATCCTTTATAGATTTATTGAATCTTGCACGCCAAGATGTGTTGTTCACAGTTTTGGTAACTCTTGTTGTTTCCTTGTTGAATTTTGGATTCTTTGTGAACTCAGTATCTTTCTTGAATATGTGTTTCCTGTATTACCGATCTAGCAAGGTAACACATCTTCTTCAAATCAGAGAATCCTGGAAAGAATCAAGTTGCAGAGAGCCGCCAATATTGTTTCCTTCTTTTGCAAACCGTGTTGAGTTGACTATTCAACTTAACTTGAATTATGGAAACTTCATGTAAGGAATCATCCATAGCTCTTCCTTATGATTAATATACTTTTCTGGACATAAACATAAACAACTAAAACCGTGGAACTTGATTAATAAGTGAATAAAGGCAAAACTTAAATTTGGCAATTAAAGAACAATTTTCGTACAGGCTCTCTGGTTTCAATGTTATCCTCAATGTTGTCCCAACATCGCACAACATTGATTCCAGAAAACCCTGCACTTTCAGTGTGCAATAATGGCTACGCCTACATGTTCGCAAGTGCACAATCAAGTAATAATAAAATAGAAAGCAAATTACGTTCTAAGTATCTAATCCCACATAGAGTGTGTTATGTATGCTTAGCAATGCATACTTTAAATAATTAAAACAACTAATGGCACTTTAATCTAAAGAATTGGTTGGATGAAGAAAACTAACTAACTAGAGAACATGACATGATTGATTGATTTGGTTGTAATGTAGATGAGAGGGAAGCGAATATAGGAATCAGAATTCATTATCAACTGATGCGGGTACTTCATAGACAAAGTGCCAAAGTTCCTACGTTTAGCTTTTTCTATTGAGTTCTTATTTTGTTCTTAGTTTACCATGATTAATTACGCTTGCTTTTGCAACAATTAAAGAATCTTGTTGCCCCTAATTGGTTAGGCCGGTTATATTGAATGGCCCTCCCAGATTTCACAGTTCGAAGGATTCATATAGAGTTTTAGAAAATAATTAAAGTTGATAACTAATCTAAATCCCTCATGAGATGCTAATGACAAAGGTCTTGAGATTTGTTCATGTGATCTACTATGCATATAATATGTTAACAATCATTTTATGCATAAAAAATAAGATAGGCCAACACCACTGCTTTGACTTTTCAGAAACCCGCACATATTAATTCTATCATGTAGCATATGAAATAAAAAAGATTCAACAGAACTCAAATTCAATAAAAATAATCAACTTATAGGTCCAAGGTGAATCATAATAAGATAATTACATCCTATCTCAAATACTAGGTAAATTAGATATTCATGATCTAAGATTCAAAATAATAACTCATCATGAACAACATAAGAAAGATAAAGGAACGACTAAACTCTTGATCTCGGTGAGATGTCGGTGTGTCTTCTCCTTGATTCTCCTTTGTTGTTCTCCTAATGATTATGATCTTGCCTTGATCACCTTTCTCCCAAACTATGATCATTGTTAATGGATGGATAAATTGTGATGTGTATTTTTGCAAAACCTAATGTGGTGACTGCCTTTGTCCTTCTATAGTTTTTCTTGTGTCAAAATGTTGCCCTAGGTTTAAGTCATAACTCATTTGTTTCTCATGACACACTATGTTGCATTGCTTGTTTGGCTCACTGTTGGTCGTGCTACTCGTTTGGCTCAGTGCTGCTCGCACTACCTCCTGTCGTCGTCTCGCGTCGTGCTACGTCTTGAGTCTGAGTATGTAGCAACTACTAAGTCTTTCAAAGAAGCTCTTTGGTTAAAGCATCTTGTGTCTGAAATTGGTTTTCTAAAACAAGGCGTGGTTGTATTTTCTGATAGTCAATCTGTTATTCAGCTATGTAAAAGCCATGTGTTTCTTGATAGAAATAAACATATTGATGTTAGGTTGCACATTATTCATGGCAGAGTTGTGAAGAGGCTTATTAAGTTAAACAAAATCCTTTCTGAGTTTAATCGTGTTGATATGTGTACTAAGTGTTTTCCTGTTGAAAAGCTAACTTCGTGTCCAAGGACCTTTAACTTTAGCCTAGGATGTTATATGTGCTATATCTGGTAGTTGTCAATTATATGCTTGTTTAGGTGGTTATTACATATTTTGATCTGTGTGGTCAAGATTTTACTTTTGTTACCCTCTACTATCACTTGCATTCTCCGTGTAAACTTGCAGGTGCCTAGGCGAAGAGGAGTCCTCTGGTTCCCACGTATTTAGTGACCATCCTGGGCTAAAGGTGGAGATTATTGGTTTATTTGGTTGGCTCAATAGCTCAATAAAGCCCAACTCCTTATATACCCTAATATGGTCTTGTGAACCCTAGCTTAGCTTTGTGTAAACCACCATATTGCCTATTTTATAAGAGAAATATTTGGAGATACAGATAAGAGAGAAAATGGAGTCTTTGTGGGTACTCTTCACCTTTGTGGGTTTTGTTCTTTCTAATCTTGACCTAAACACTTGGTGTATGTTCGAGTGTGTGTGAGAGAACAACTTTGTGTAGAGAGTAAGCTACTTTGTTTGAGCTTATAGTTGGTGTAGACCTTGAGGTCTTGGTGTTGAACTTGAGAAGACTGGAAAATCGAGATGAGGGTTTCTGAGCGAAAATGAGAGAGTCCCAACAACCTACTTGTCCAAAAAGGGAAAAGGAACAAAATTTGTTATTGGTTAACTCAGGCATAAAGTGTAATGGATCCATTGCTTAGAGGAACTGTAATGGATCCATTGTTTTGGCTAATTTACAAATTTTTAGATGCATCAATGCTACCATGGCGGAAACTATGACTGTTCTTAAGCGATAAAGTTAGCAAATGAATCTTGATCGCCAAATTTATTTCTAAATTCAGAAATCTTAATGTTATAAATCAGATTATCAATTCGTCTACTTGCCCTCTTTGAAGTTCCAATCCCAATTGCGGAATAGATCAAGAAATTTTGGGCGTGTTGGCCTAAGTGGAAGCTCCATTTTGTAGCTAGAACGAACAACTTTTTGCATAATTTAGCCGTTGGGTTCGTAATATTTGTTGAAATGGTATTGTCCCTTTTTCCGAACTTATTGTATCTATGTTTAGTGATGGGGATTATCCTATTCTGGATACTCTGTACTGATATATATTTAGTTTCATGATAAAAAAATGAAAAAACTCACGCATTGATGATGCATATCCTTGAATACAGATATTTTCTCCCACGAGAGGGAGGCTTGGGTTATACTGAGTAACATCCCAGGGATGGGGTTAAGGTCCTCGAAACACCCATGCTGACCATGCCAATAGAAAAGCATCATATTGCGTCCCTCAAGCCTCTCTAGATCCTCTCGTCACCGGCAGTATACACGGGGATCACTCTTTCGGTAACACTCTATGACTCCACCCGATACGGGGGACATATCCGAGTAAGACGTTGAGACCTATCCTTCTGAGATCTTCCCCCTCCTTGTGGATAACACTCGATACACCCTCCCCTCAGTGGGACTACAACCTTTAAGGTCATACTCGCACATCTCTCCATATAATATTTTAGTATGATACTCGACCCACGAGTCCTCCTATTGTGATGTTCCTCGAGCCCTGATCAAACAACCTTAAACGATCCGATATACATCTTTTCATAAGCTCGGATAAAACCTCCGACAATATCTGGTCCAAGTACACCAACACTTTGAAAATATTCCATAATACCTTATTTCTCAACTCTTGGCAGGAACGAGGAGGGTAACGATATCAATACACGAGTAAAACGAGAGGCTATGAGAATGAACTCAGTACATAATTAATCACCAACTCCCAACTCCCCGCTATAAATAAGGGAATATTTTATGGACGGATGGTAGAGTACGTATGATAGCTATAAGAAGTAGAACTTTCAATTATGAGCGGCAGTAATGTGGACGATTAGCAATTTCCTGGCATATGGAATGCTGTCTCAGTGGATTACTCATGGGAAGTTATCTTGCCCTTATTGTATGGATCATACAAAATCGTTTACGCTGAAGAATGGTGGAAAACTGAATTCTTTTATTGTCATCGTCGGTTTCTACTAGAACATCATATGTGGAGGAGAAACAAAGGGGATTTCTATTATAAAAGGGATGCACCAGAAGCTCCTATTCCACAGAAAAAGGGTGAGGAAATGAGAATAATTATGGACAAACTACCACTGGTTGGTTTTGGGGCACACCCACAAAAGACCCCAGGGTTTGGAACAACTCATAATTGGTGTAGAAGGAGCTATTTTTTTGAAATTACCTTACTTGTCCACAAATTTGATCCATTATAATCTAGATGTCATGCACTGTGAGAAGATTTTATTTTGATAACATCAAGAACACGGTGATGGACGACGCTAAGACGAAAGACAACGTTAAGTCTAGACGAGATTTGCAGATCTTGACAAACTATAAGGAACTATTTCTAATTCCCACTGGTACATGAAATGAAATAAAGAAGCCCAAGACAATCTACTGTCTTACTAAGGATCAAAAGAATAAGGTGCTGGAGTGGTTGACAGATCAAAAGTTTTCAGATGGATATGTCGCAAACTTAGGAAGATGTGTGCAAAAGCAGCAAGAAAGATTGTATGGGATAAAGAGTCATGATTGTCATGTCTTCATGCAGAGATTGATCCTGATTGCCTTTCAAGACTTCCTACCAGATCGTATTTGGGGCCCTTTAGTGGAGATTAGTTATTTTTTTAGGGTTATTATCGCTTCATAGATTTCAACACATGATATGGCACAACTTGAGGAGTCAATAATTGTCACGATGTGCAAGTTGGAATAGATATTTCCACTGTTATTCTTTGATTCTATGCAGCATTTGGCCATTCACCTGTCGTACGAGCCTAGAGTCGGGGGACCAGTTCACTATAGGTGGATGTACCCATTCGAGAGGTACACTAGTTAAATTTGAATATAATTAATTTGGTATGGTATTCAGTTCATACTTTTTTGTTTCATTCGCTAACACTCATTTTACGCAGGCGTATGTATGATATTAAAAAAACTTGTGTTGAATAAAATGTGTGTCAAAGGATCGATAACCAATTTGTACATACTATCAGAGATTGTCAATTTGTGTTCTCAATATCTGGATATCTCTATTCAAATCAAGTTTAACCAACTCAATGGAAACGAGACACTCGTTGGTAGAGAGTGGGATGATAGGCACTCAATATTCCAAAAGAAAGGCAACTCGGTGGGATCAATGAACATGCAACGATAGTTAACGGGAGCTGAATTGGAGCAAATTAAACTTTACACACTTCTTAACTATCTAGAGCTTGACGGTTGACTTGAGTAAGTTACATTTTATAATGTTTAGTACTTACATTTTATTTTACTTAGTAAAACTATTTCTGGGCTTTTTCAATACTTACATTTTATTGTATATTACACAAGTTGTTCGAAGAGGAAGAGTGCACCAATCCGAGTCCCATTGAGGTCCAAAAGAAAAGGAACGGGAGTGGGGTGATGAGCACTCAATATTCCAAAAGAAAGGCAACTCGGTGGGATCAATGAACATGCAACGACAAGTAACGGGGGCTGAATTGGAGCAAATTAAACTTTACACACTTCTTAACTATCTAGAGTTTGACGGTTGACTTGAGTAAGTTACATTTTATAATGTTTAGTACTTACATTTTATTTTACTTAGTAAAACTATTTCTTGTCTTTTTCAATACTTACATTTTATTGTATATTACACAAGTTGTTCGAAGAGGAAGAGTGCGCCAATCTGAGTCCCATTGAGGTCCAAAAGAAAAGGAACGAAGAATATGTGCATGGTTCAAACAGGTGACTTCAAGTGGAGAGTTCGAGATTGAAGACCGTCGAAGGCCTTTGATCAGTGGACCAGCTTGTACAGTGTGCATGATGATGGGTACATTGTGAATGGATTCAGATTCCATATAGAGGGGACGACATGGTCGAAGAAGAGTGATTGTAACAGAGTTTATGCCAAGCGGGGCATGGGAGGGGGAGACGCCACAAACATCTACGGGACGTTGAAAGAAATTATACATGTGGTCTATTGGGGGGAGGGGGTGTACGCCCACTATACGTTATGCTATTCAAATGTAAATGGTATGATATCAACAAAGGAACCTCAGTTGACAAAAAAACCAATTGGTTGATATTAACCAACGACGTTGTCTTGTGACCAATGAGCCGTTTGTTTTTGCCAATCAGGCCCTACAAGCCTACTATACCTCGTACCCATGTTAGACACGTCACAGAGGATGGTGGGTTGTATCCACAATTCCCACTAGACACATTATTGACACGTCATCAATGATGGATTCAAACGAGGACCAAGCCGGAATGCCTGACGGAAGTGTTGCAAGTGAATGAATCTGGAGGGTTGAGTTTATGTGTAGACTTGACCTCATTTGATGTGGATGTCCAACAAGAAGTTGGTGAATTTTAGTAGGTTGAAGATGTGGGTCGTGAAAATGTTGATTCAGAAGAGGAGAAAGATATTGATTCAGACGAGGAAGAAGAGAAATATGGTGAAATAGATATTGATTCAGACGATAGTGAAGATTAGCTAGTCATGAAAGTATTGTAATAGTTAAAAATAATTGTTCGCGTATTTCGTTACATGAGTTGAGATATAACTGTTGTATTTTCTTTCATTTCTTTACTTTTATTCAATTGCTTTACATAATTTAAGTTGCTTCTAACTCACAACATTACTTATTACAATTTTACATCACTATATCTACGTAAAAAGTGCATAAATAGACATAAATAACATTTTTACATAACATAACTAACAGGTTTACGAGACATAACAAGCATTTTTACATAATTAAACATAACTAAAAAAATCAAACTTCCAACTAAATTACATAACAAGAACTTTAATTACGTAACAACGCAAATCACGACATGAGTTAGTTTTTTACATAAATAAACATAAATAAGGAGTGCATAATTAGACATTAATAACATTTTTACAAGACATAACTAATAGTTTTACATAGTTATACATAACTAAAAGTATCAACTCTGACTAAGATCCACATCCTCGTGATCCGACTCCTTATCGCTAGATGCATCCAACCCTAAAGCGCTGCATGCGGCCTGTGAAGCATGTGCATCGTCCATGTCCCGACGAAAGAGTAGATCATCAAATTGGGCGCCACTTGAAGTGCTCCGTGCATACGGTTATCGTGTACTCCGAGCGGCGACATGGTACTAGCATAAGATCTACGGGTCGCGGACATGAATCCACATGGAGGTGGTGGAGGCTATGTACCTATGCGCCTCACGAAAGCCTGGGTCAACTCTGATATCTAATCGACGATCTCTCGCCATCTCTCACTGTCAATCGCCCTCAACTCCTCGTTCTACTGCTCCAAGTCCTTCCCGTATGCCTCGTCCAGGAGGGGCTCCTTCTGCCCGTGTATGCTAAAACTCTCAGGACGTGCGTCCAACGGTAACCCCTTATGCTTCCCCTTCTTCGGATCTCCAACCACCTTGCGCCATGTCTCTGCATCAAATATAGGCCAATCGTCTTGGTTCCTACTCTACAACTCCTTTCAGTATTGCCTCTGTTCATATTTTATATGGAAACTTACCGATATTGTAAGAAGTCTAATATAATTCACAAAATCAATGACAATTAGTCAAGTGAAGTGAAGATAATTACATGAATCTCCTCAAACGGGCCTTCAAGACAACAGTGTACCGCTGACCATCTTGTACGAGCCCTCTCGATAGTCCTCATGTGCAAGGCCCGATATAGCTCGTCATGTCGCACTTGTGGTGCATCCGAGTCCGTCTACAAAGGACAAGATTCAGTAAGTACATAAATACGACTTACGCTAATTACAATACCAACAACTACAAGTAGGAGATTTTTATAAAACATCATAATACGGTGCTCTGTATAGCTTACTGATCAAAACCTCTCTATTCAATTCTTGCTATTATTTGCTTTATTAGTTAGAACTAAGACCATCTTTTGTAAAATCTATTTTCTTAATCGTTTATCATTGTCTATTAAGCGAACATTGTAGTTACACACTCTTTGTAGGGCCAATACTTTGTCAGTAACTATACTTTCTATTTTATTGTTACTTGACTCGTATACTTGCGAACATGCGTATTAGAGGAATATTGCATATTAAATTGAGCACGTGAAAATACCCATCGATACCCTAAAAATATAACCGTTTCTAAGTTCCCCAAAGACATATAATCGATGTTTAAAAATTAACATTTCTACGATATCTAACAATTCCGAAAGACATTAATTATTATCAATGTTTAAAAACTAACAATTCTATGAGATCTACCAATTTCCTAAAGGCATCTAACAATTTCCTAAAGGCATCTAATAATTTCCTAAAGACATAACCGACGTTTAATAACTAGTAATTCCACGAGATCTACTATACAAACATTAAAAATAAATCATAAATCAAAGAAAACCGAAAAAACTTACAAATTCAAAAGTTGCAAAAATCAGGCTATAGGAAAAAAGAGACGGGCGGTTGCTGGGAGGGAAGTGACTGAGATTTTTTCCCACCAAAGGTTAGCCATGGGTTAGCCCTCGCTAACTTTTACTAGCGACCGGGTTATCGTCGCTATCTTGGTTAACGAATGGGTTGCTGTTGCTAGCTTGGCTAGCGATGGCATATCGGTCGCTAATGATTAGTGACCACGTTTCGGTCACTAATTGTTGTCACGAATGACCAGAAACCTTGTATCGAGGAAACGTACAATAAGCATCTAACCAAATCCTTCCCATTACCCCTCCATCAGAAGAGAAACCCATACGAGAAAGCTAGTGGAGGCACAACAACAAAAAGAGTAAGCCGAAATTGTTGAAGATCGATCAATTAGGAGAGGGTGATTGGTTGTGAATGGATTTGAGAGTATTCTAGGTTGTGTCACTGCGTGTGTGTGTGTGGGGGGGGGGGGGTGATATGTGTTGAATGAGTGGGGATGACAAGTGTTGTGATATGTCTCAAAATGAGGGTTAACCATTTGTTGATTGTGTTTTGCCATGTAGTAGTATATGTGATAAGTGGGAGTATGAGTGTACTGTAGTTACGAATACGAGATGCATATAAGATGTAAATGATAGTCAAACCATCGTGCTAATATTTCCACGTGTCATCAGTTCGTATAAGTTATATTATAAAATTCTACAAATGTTTTTTTTTCTCTTTCAAGATTGCAATTGAACACTTTTTTTGCACGAAAGGTAAATATATATAAGCTCGAACAAGTGTCATACAAGATACGAGGGGCATACCCCAAGTCGAAGCATAAAAGACATTCAGGTCAATCATAAGACAAATCAATGCACTATCTAGCGAGGAATACACGAAGCTCTAGTCTAGGACTATGACTTGTGTAAAGCCTCACATCATGTCTACACTTTAATGATATCCCCAACAACTCCTTAGATGTTACCCTCTTCCTTCTGACACTGGGAAAGTCCGTGACCGTACTCTTTGGGTTTCATCCAGTAGGCTATGGTTGCTCTCATTTTGATAGTAGCTTCTGCATTGATCCAACGCTCTTTCAAGAAGGGATAAGGAAGCTACCTGTCTATCCAGCATTTTTGCACCCATCTTTTCATTTACTCCATTTTCTGAGGCTTTAAGTCTGAACTGCACAGATCAAGTGTATTCCCATCTCTAGACAACTATATTCTAGCAAGGTTAGAAAGAATGCATTTAATAAATCTATTCGGTTTCTTCCCCATCTTATACTTAATTCTAACCTGGATTTCATATGCCATTTCTCTGGACAGGTATCAACTTGTTTTCAAATATTTTTGTGTTCCTCCATTTCCATATGCCTGCCACAAGGCTTCTCATCATTGCTGCTATCACTTGAAACACAACACTATTTTTCCTACTAGCATGGCTGAACATCTTCATTCAGGCCCTAAGTTGCACATCATGAACAAACAAACCTACTACCCTCATCATACTATCTAAAATAGGTCTGACCATAGGGTAGAGGAAGAACTAGTGATCTGGAGATTCATTAGTGTCATTGCATAGGCAGCAAGTCTTATCAGAATTAATATTCAATTTTACCAATCTATCTCTAGTAGCTAACCTATTCTGCATAGCAAGCCAATTAATAAAGGATACTCTGGTTGTGGGAAATTTGTTCCATATCAATTCACTCCATGCCACTGTTGGTGTGTCCTCTTCTCCAATCTTTTGGAAGCATTGTAGGGATCTGTGTTCTCATGTCATCTCTTAGCTTCAGGAGATTCTTCCACCAAGGAGAATCTCCTGATCTTGCTTGAGTGCTCCATATATCTTCACTCTTCAATTTGTATTCCTTTATTCAAGTTGCCCATATGGTAGGCCTGATAGCAATTGAACATATTAAAGCATGTAAAAACTAATAAAGGAATTTTTTTTGGTAAGCAAAAAGTTTATTAACAACAAAGGAGCAAGAGAATTATTCCCCATATGTTACAAAACCCCCCAAAGTAAAGAGCTCCCAAAATTCACAAACAACTCAAACTCAACCCCTAATACATTCTAAGGGGCAATTAATCCAATCTGTAAGTGAGTAAAAAAAAACATTTATTTACTGCCTTAATCCATTTCCACGAATGAGCTTTGATGAGTTCGGCGACTCTCTCAACGTTCACCATAGAAGCATAAAAAATGGTAGTTTCTTTTGCAGCCACAATGACCAAATAACGACAAACCAAACACTTTTCCAACAATCTTTTCTAAGCCCATGTGAGAGAATATCTATAAACTGGAGAAAGTGAGTTTGTGGGCAATTCGATATCGCCGCAGAAATACCAACCCATTTGAAAATCTTAATCCAAACTAAATAAGAAAATTTACATTCAAAAAGAGGTGTACGATATCTTTGTTCGATGTTGCGGAAAGAGGAAATGACATACTAGCATGTGCAACACCTCTTCGATTAAAATTAACTTTTGTAGCAACCTTGTTGTAGATTACTTTCCAAGCAAAACTAAGGAAGTATTTTTATTTTTACAAGTGTAGATAAGTTAGAACGCCAAAAATATCTTTCAACCTTTAGTCAGCCTAAAATCTAGAATGTGTGCACTGTCCTAATCTTCAAATAACAATAGGGGTTTTGCTAACTAAATTAAAACAAAGGATTTTGCCAAAGTAAAGATGATACAAATATAGCTTTTGCATTTTATGAGTATAAACACTCATCCTCATACCTCATCATCATTACATAAATTGCAAATCCATACGTATTTAGTTTATTTTAGTTGAATTAATGTGGTTAAGGCTTAGAGTCTATTTTGTGTACTCATAATATTAAAACGAGCTAATTGGAGGGAAGTCAGTAGTCACTCATGAAAGCCAAAACTAAGGGTTAGCAACGGAATGATGAATCTAATGAAAAAAAACTAGTAAGAAGACAAAGCGCCACATTACAGCCAAAATATTATGGTATGATCAACGTTGCAAAGAGGTGCAACTCACGCCACTTAGCCAAAAAAGGGTGTAACCTAAAGTCACGCATCCCCGTGTTGCCCCATTATAAAGAGTCGATGAACCTTAGGCCCAACCTACGCCCTTAAGTCATACGGACAGAAGTAGGCGCGACTAGGGTGAGGCATGTAAATAAAGGCAAAACAATACCATTGAGTCTATGCACCTATCTTTCTTTCTTTCTTTTCTTTTTTGCTTTTGGAACCTTTGTTTTGAGTTGCCCATTTTTATGAATTCATGGTTTTTTAATCTGAATTTGAAATGCGCCACTTGGGAGGCGTGCCTAGTGCCATCCAATTTTCATAAAACGTAAGGGCAAAATTCATCGAAGTCAGATGGTACAACCCTAGCTTCAAAAACACGAAAGGAAAAAAAAATACAAGTACAAGAAAAAGAGCACATAACAAGTGTGGCAAAATGAGTGCTCAAATGAGGAGTAATGGGGGTATTACTATGTAAAAGTAATACTACTACACTTGCAATTGCGAGTTTACGTAACAAAAGAGTTCATATATTATACACCAAGTATTGTATCCATGAGGAATATGAATTAACTCATCACTAATTACCTCTATTCTATTCTAAAGTGGTGATGCGTGTCCTAAAGACGTGATTTATATCATTTTTACTTGTTCTTTTATCCAACTTTGTAGCTTTTCTAGATTTTTATGCTTTGTTTTGTAATTTTGTAGTATTGAGTCGAGTCAAGGAGAAACGACTATTTTAGAGTGTAAAATGTGCTAAAGAACAAGGAAATAAATTTATAGATGAAAAGAGGACGAAATGGGCGGGTGCAGCATAGACCTTACCAGTGCCATGTAGCACGCGACTCGCGCTTGGGCTGTAACCCTAATTTTTAGCACCACCCACTAAAAGCTAAAGTGCTGGCAAAGCGTGAGGGGTGTGACTCGCACCTGTGCATTAATAAAGGGCACGAACAGACGCGATCAATGCCAAAATAAAACTTGACCCACACAAACGACGATCGACTTAGACGAGCGACTTGAAATTAAGTAATGGCTTTGATGACCGACAATAAAATCCTAGGGCAACAAGTTCGTGAAAGAAGAACTATAAAGAAGGAGTCATCAGTTGTCAAACTTGTGGTGCAAAGGAGTGGAGAAAAAGTTAAGAGAAACACAAGTCCATAATTGCTCATCATTCACTGCAATAGTTTTAATCTTTAACAGTCATAAAGTCAAGATCCATGAGAGGAGGCAAAGCAAAGGATATCTGAAGATTGAGAGCATCAACGCTCCATCAGATCCAAAAGTTCTTCTAATATTTTATCTTCCAATCATGTTGTCTTTCAATTCATGTATTGTTGAATATGAGATTATGAGTAGCTAAACCACTTCGTGTTTGGAGTTAGAAGTAGCTCCAAGTTATGAATATGATTATATAGTTTTTTGAGTCATTGTTTGAGTCTTGATGCATTTATATCGTATTCATTTTCCATATAACACGAATAGAATTAGCTTCCGCTGGACTCATATTACCAATGAGGTTCCGCTAGAGTTGTATATATTAGACTATCTATTTTTGAAATGATATTATGCATTGAGTGTATAACACTAGATCATACAAATACTTATATCTACAAGTATGCATGGTAAACATTATCTGATGGTAAATTGTATTTCGACTTAGTTTCTCTTCTAAAATGATTGACAACTGGACTGTTCAAGCTAACGGTCTAGGTAATTAGAGAGGTTAAGAGTTTAGGGTACTACTAACGTTGGTGTTAGATCACAAACCTATTTAACACATACATTAGGAAATACTCAAAAAGTTAAATTGCCATAGGTGGTTAGTCTATGAACTACTAAGTTAACCTGTGGTAAAATCAAGCTCTGAACACATTCAACCATCATCTTAATCACAACAAACAATCAGTTTGATTCAATCCCATGTTTTACTATTTAATGCATTCAAACTATTCTCCGTCAATCGCATCTTGCAAATTAGGTAGATCTTTGGCATTAATCACACACTTTTTGTGGGGTTCCCAACTTGAGACGCAATTTACTTTTATTTCATTATTATTTGACCGTGCACTGGCGAACACGTAGGCATAGCATAATTATTGTATACATATCATTTAAAGGAAATGCTCGTCGCACAATCAAGTGGTTAATAGGTTGGAGTTTTACGGCTTATTAAATAATCAAAACAATACTTTAATTGAGTTAACGATAGATGTTGTTTAGAAGTATGGTTTCATTGGATTATCCTTATGTTCATTTACATGCATTGGTAGAAGTTATTGATCTATGCTCTATTCAAATATTTCTCCTATGTAAACATGCCAAGGTTCAAATATCCCACACAGCTATTTTGTTGGTCGCGTTAGCGTTCCTCCAAAACTCTAATCAATTACATATTGTCCAGATATATAAAATCATTAAGATCAACTCGTAACCAAGATTTTTAATCAAGATATAGGAAATCACAGAGATTTTGATCCAATTACTCCCTTACTCTAAACATAAAGAGTTAGCTACTCATGATTACAAGCTCAACATCTCCAATAGAAAATAACAACTTAGTAAAAGAGTAAAGAATAGATATACTCTCAATCTAGAAGAAATTTTGTGTCTCTGTTTAATCTCTATTGCCCTGCTTCTTCTAGCTAGATCTTGTCTCACATTGCTTTATTCTTGTAACTTTGAACTAGACTAATGATCTCAAGAGCAAGACATGTGTTTGATGACAATTAAGATGGTTTGTGAGGATTTAGATGTCCCGAGATATGTTTAGATGATGAAAAGTGTGTAGCACTAATGATATTTATACATGTGGCTACTTGACGTTACCTAGGGCAAAAGAATGCTCAAGCGTAACTTAGGCGTAAATCGCGCGATTATGCATTGGCAGTCGACGTGCAACACAAGTTGCGTGCCTCTAACTACGATGGCTCGTGTGTATTTTATGGTTGGTAACGCATTAATTCGACCATTTTGGATGTTGGTCGTGCTTCTTTCTACACGTGGGGTGCAAATATGGCCTTTCAGGTGCTAGTCACGCCTCTCAATGTTGTTCAATTATGTGTGACTACCATTTTGACCATAACTTCTTCACTAGATATTAGAATTGAAATGAGTTCTTTCTAAGTTGGAAACTAGACATTTGTGGATTTCTAATGGTGCAACTTCTAGTTCTTGTTCCACTGTTATCACCATATGTTGCAATAATTGCTCCATTTTACTTTTTCCTATTGTGTCACTTTTTGGCGCTATGGCTCTATCTGCTTTGTTACTTTCTTGAATCACTCTATGTTTCATATGTTGGACTTATCACTTGATTATCTTTGATAAATTCATGCGAACCCACTCTCCTCTAGCTCTTTTTTCCACTTAAATATATTGTATGCACTAGACTAACTCTAGAACCTTAAACGAAAGAAAATAATCTGAAATAAAATCAATACTTAAGAAATTTGGAATTTAACTTGTGGTAATGAGGTTTGAGAATGATTGTTTTATACACTCATCAAAGAGAATGCTGTCAGAAAAATAGAAATTAGCTTTCGCCATAACGTAATCATCGTTAACAATTGAAAGAGGCAAACTCAAGAAATAGAATTTAGCTGAGGAGAATTGAAGAAGTCAAGCAAATAACCATCACGGAGATCTCCTCAAAATGACAAATCTAAGTCTTTGATGTTTAATTACTTGTTATTGATATTGTTGAATTTAAGTTTAGGTATTTCGGTTGTTCTTGGAGTAGGTCGTAGTTGAATGTGAAACTATGTGAAGATTTGTTTTTGGGGTCTGAATCATTGACTTGCATGTTTATTTTTATTATCTTGTGCATATTTATAATTTTTTATAAGCCAAAACAAATTTATTAAAGATAAAAAGAAAATAGAATGAAAGATACTCCTCTCTAGGTACAATTACAAGTTGATAAAAGAGTCCATCCAAACGAGAACACCAAAATTACATCCAACATGACACAAAGTATGAAATCCAATCAACCAAAGAAAAAGAGAAATCACTTTTAGCTTTAACCAACACCACGATCTTTTTGGGATTTGTGCCTGATATGGGCATTTCCCGCAAATTGGGCCAGGCCCAAACCAGGCCCATTTTGGAGCATATCGGGGATCACTTTCGATGTGATATCGGTAATCATCACCGATATGTTACTGGTCTCCCCGGATCCCGAGGTCTATAAATACGCGGTGCCCAGATCCCAAAACAAGTAATTTATTATCCCTCAGCTACCACTCGCCATATCGAAATACATCACCGATGTCTCTTTCGATATCTAATTCGACATCTTGACTACAACACACGCCTGTTACACGTCATACCACTTCATCACCGATCTCACATCGGGGGTCATCCTCGATGTCACATCGAAGGCGATCACCGACATCCATTCGATCTATTTACCGATATTCCGCTCCCATCCAAGCATCGAGGCGAAGATCCGAGGTATTCCGGACCAAGCCTACACGAGACTCATAGTGTAGGTCTGATTTGAGATAGGCTCGTTGTATTGCTAGATCACATACTTGTAACCGACACTCGCATATATATATATATATATATATATATATATATATATATATATATATATATATATAAAACAACCTATTGCCAAATCAGTGGCGTCGTCTGTGGGAACACCAGTTCCCGGACAAAGACGCTGGGATGCAAGGAAGGAGGACCCGATCCGAAATTAGCGGAGTGGTGACTAGGAGCGCCAGGATGGAGGACACACAAACCCCTCGACACCCGACTGACCGAGAACAGACTGTGGCTCAAGCCGAGATGGAGCTCCCTCCACCACAAGTGCAACGAAGGCGCGGGCCCGGGAGGCCACCGCGAACCGCAAATGCAGCTCCGACCCTTGTTGCACCGAGTGCGGCAGAACCCGAGACTGAGGGCCCGCCCATCGAGAACCACGCAGCTGACATTCCAGTGACCGAAGCGCTAAATATGGATTTTCCCGGCTAGGAGGAGACAATGCCCGCGGGACAAAGCACCGACCATCCTGCCGCTATAACCCCGGAGATGCAAGCTTAGATCAACGCCACTGTGAGAGCAGCGCTGAATTCCACATTGGAGACCTTGCTCCCATGTCTCGCGGAGCAAAGGGCAAAGGACATCCGGGCGAGGCCCACTGAATTCGGAGCGGATGAGAGAAGGGCAAGGCAAGGATGCGAAGAACACGAGGACACTGGGGACTCTTTTAGGGTGATATCGCCCGCTTCTTACGACAGGGCAGAGAGACGGGGCCCCGAAGTCCTGGATCGAGAGGTAGCGAAGAAGATGGAACGGTTTGATCACGAGAGGGCAGAAGTAATCCGAAGAATGGAACGCGGTCGTGACCGGGCCAAGATCAATGGTTCAAAAAATGAGGATGCAGAGATACTGCAAGTAATTTCAAGGAGGATGGAACAGCTGGACCGCGAGAGGGCGGAGTTAGCAAGGAAGATGGCTCAGAGTCATGGGAAGGGTCACGGTAGGACCCCATTTTCAGATGAGATAGAGGCAGAGGTACTGCACAGAGGAGACAAGATTCCAACCATAAAACCGTATGATGGGAAGAGTGACCCGATGGATCACATCCACGCCGTGAGAGTCTCATGAACCTACAAGATTTTTCCGAGGGTATTAAGGCAAAAATAATGGCGACAACACTGATTGGAGCAACATTAGACTGGTTTAACAGAATCGAAGTAGGATCTATTTCAAGCTTCGAGCAGATGAAGGAGAGATTGGAGAACCACTTTTCCAGTCAGAGACGAATGAAGACAAGCATGTACCATCTGGAAGCGTTGAAACAGAAAGAGAGAGAAACTCTCGGCGAATTCATGAGCAGGTTCAATGAGGAGCTACTGAAGGTGGACAACCCCTGCGGGGGACAAGTGCTGCAGACCCTGTTCAGGGCAACAACGCACAACATATTCGCCAAAAAGTTGATCAAGCTCGCAGAACCAACCATCAATCGGATAAACGAGTTGGCGCATACTGTGATCTACGAAGATGCGATGATGGAAGCTAAGTTTAGACCCCAGGAATCCGGCCAGGAAAGGAGTAGAGAGCTATGGAACAAGAACAGGGGAGGAAGAGACAGGTCCCCAAAGAGATATACCCCCCTCAATCGCGACATTCGCACTATCTTTGCCGTTGCGCAAAGCAGGAATTGGCTAAATGCACCTCGGAAAATCAAGGAGACAGATTTCACCAAGAAATCTAGACGCTACTGCGAGTATCACCGCCAAAAAGGCCATGACATGAACGACTGCTATGACCTGAAGGATGAGATCGAGAGACTGATTAAGGACGGAAGACTGATAGAATTTGTTAAGGCGAGCGGGCAATACGCTGAATCAAGAGAACGGTCCCAATCCCCAAGAAGGGAGGGCCTAAAGGCTATTGAAAGTGGACAAGGATGAAATGCGATAACTAATGCGCCTTCGAGGGGGGTCATCAATGTGATAAGCGGTGGGACCGCAGGAGCGGATTCCACCAATCAGAAGAAGAAGATAACTCGTGGATTAAACGAGGACCGATTCGTTGGATTTACAACGTTGATCGAAGAGCTCCCAGACGAGGTTATCACGTTTTCCAGCAGGGACCTCTTGGACCTCAGCCCCGAGGCCGTCCAGGCAGGCGAGCTCGACTGCCCCCTGGTTGTTCAGCTTGATATCGCTAACTACGATGTACACAAGGTACTCATAGACAACGACAGCTCCACCAACATTATGTTTGCGCATGCTTTGGAGAAGATGGCACTCGGCCACTACGCAGTCGAACAGGTCCGTACGCCACTAGTAGGATTTGGGGGAGCAGAGACAATTCCCCTAGGACAAGTGAACCTTCCCACATCATTCGGGCAAGAACCGCACATGCGAACTATTAATGTTCAATACACAATCGTGGACCAACCATTTGCATACAACGTTATAATCGGCAGACCGGCCCTGAATGCGATAAGAGCAGTGGTATCCACATTCCATCAGAATATGAAATTCCCAGCAGGAGGAGGGGTCGGAGAAGTGGTCGCTAACCAGGAGGAAGCTTGGCTCTGTTACGTCACTTCTCTTGCGTTGCCAAGAATTAGAGAAGTAGAGGAAGAAGCGGCCGGACCAAATCAGGATCGACAAGCTAGGGGATGATCACCATGAGGAGCAAACAGAACAATACTTTAAATTTCTGCACTTTTTAAATTATGTTCGAACGACGAAAACATTGCCCCATCGCGGGTTGGTCTGTAAACTTAAAACAGGGGGAACTACGCCGGTCTGATTCCCCACTCAACGGGATACGTAGGCGGGTTAGGTCTACCTAGCCCTCGACCGTTATCTCTTATTTAAACCCCTTCGTGGGTCGGCATGTAGCTTAAAACAGGAGGAACTACGCCGGTCTGATTCCCCATGCAACGGGATACGTAGGCGGGCTGGGGTACCTAGCCCTCGACCGCTATCCGTTATTACCTTTTTATTTTTGTTGCTTGGCACAATCTCATATTCAATGCAGGGATATGTCCTAAGCGGACATTACAGAAGTGCAGAGAATCGCACAAACAAGTGGGGAATATCCCCCTAGATATATATTTAACACATCGCCCTCTTACAGGTACAAACAGGTACAAACATGTATAACAGGTACAAACGGGCACCAAGGGAATGATAGAGCACTACGGAAACACTATTTCTTGGGTATAACAGATATTCCCAGATTGAGGGAACATCCCTCAAATAACACATGCACGTCATTTCGTGCTTCCGTATTAGCTTTTATGTCGAAAATGTTTCTTGTCTATGATGTTTTGCAGGGCTCAATGACCTACATATTAAACGACGACACAGTCACCAAGGGACATAGTCAAAAAAGACAATGGAAAGGCTCGCCTACAACACAAAAATATCCCCTGTGATAACGGGGTCGATAAAAAACAATTCAACGGTAGTGGGACCCCTGTGATAACGGGACACATCCCTACCCACAAAAATATCCCCTGTGATAACGGGGTCGATCAAAAACAATTCAACGGTAGAGGGACCCCTGTGATAACGGGACGCATCCCTACCCACAAAAATATCCCATGTGATAACGGGGTCGATCAAAAACAATTCAACGGTAGAGGGACCCCTGTGATAACGGGACACATCCCTACCCACAAAAATATCCCCTGTGATAACGGGGTCGATCAAAAACAATTCAACGGTAGTGGGACCCCTGTGATAACGGGACGCATCCCTACCCACAAAAATATCCCCTATGATAACGGGGTCGATCAAAAACAATTCAACGGTAGAAGGACCCCTGTGATAACAGAATGCATCCCTACCCACAAAAATATCCCCTGTGATAACGGGGTCGATCAAAAACAATTCAACGGTAGTGGGACCCCTGTGATAATGGGACGCATCCCTACCCACAAAAATATCCCCTGTGATAACGGGGTAGATCAAAAACAATTCAACGGTAGAGGGACCCCTGTGATAACGGGACGCATCCCTACCCACAAAAATATCCCATGTGATAACGGGGTCTATCAAAAACAATTCAACGGTAGAGGGACCCCTGTGATAACGGGATGCATCCCTACCCACAAAAATATCCCCTGTGATAACGGGGTCGATCAAAAATAATTCAACGGTAGTGGGACCCCTGTGATAACGGGATGCATCCCTACCCACAAAAATATTCCCTGTGATAACGGGGTCGATTTAAGAAAAAAGTCCCTGTGATAACGGGGCCAGTCCAAGAAGAAATTCCCTGTGATAACGGGGTCGATTCAAGAAAAAATTCCCTGTGATAACGGGGTCGATTCAAGAAAAAAGTCCCTGTGATAACGGGGCCAGTCCAAGAAAAAAGTCCCTGTGATAACGGAGCCAGTCCAAGAAAAAATTCCCTGTGATAACGGGGTCGATTCAAGAAGAAATTCCCTGTGATAACGGGGTCAACAATAAACAGTGCAACGGCAGCGGTTCCCCTGTGATAGCGGGTCGTACTTTAAAGCACTGAAACAGAGGCACCTTCACGCGATAGCCGTGATGACTCGACATAGGCCGGGATGACCGATATGTGACATAACAAGGAGAAGCAAAAATAACACGAGCAATCATACCATGGATTATGTATGAAAAAAATATATATCAGGACACGCAGAAAAGATCGATTCAATTAACAGGTAAAACTATGAACCATATTACAAGAGGCAACTGCGCCGAAAGAAAAAATACAGACTCCTAGACTCTCAACCAGGATAACGAGGGGCCCCTTTGATGTGTATTAACGCCAAACTCTTCTGCTCAACGATCTCACGATACTCCGCCTCCGGTTCTAAATCTTCGTCGTCATCATCGGAGTCTTCAGAAAATTCCCCATCCGACACTTTCAGCGGATTTATGGCCGAAGGGTCGTAACCATCCTTGAAACCACCTTCCAGCTGAATTTGACCTATGACAGAGGCCTTGGATTCCTCCCGCTCCAGCAAGCCACGCTCAGCACATATCATCTTATACGACCGACTCAGAAGGAACTGTTTGGCCGCACTGGTCAGTTGGCCTTTGCTCAGCGTCATGCACCGCATGTGCCTTTCAGCCTGGGCTAATTGGTCCTTCAGAATGGCGACCTCAACTTCAAGAGCCTCCCGACGAGATGCTTCTTGACCAGCGATAAGCCGAGACTCATTAAGCTCTCCGATCAACCTCTTATTGTCATCTAACAGGGCTCCACATTATTCTCGCTGGCCTTCAGAATATCCATGGCCTCGTCTCTCTCATGCTGGAGCTGTACAGCCGCAATATGATCGTATTCGCCCAGTTTCTCGAGCAAACCGTTGGTAACCCAGAGCGACTCGGCGTGATCCGCTTGACCTTTAATGGCCATTGTCAAGAAGCCTTTCAGAAAACCAGCCACCTGCACGTCCACAATAAGGACTTGATCACTCAATCAAATGAAAACCCAAAGCAAATACACAACGAATGGCATAAAGACTACTTACAGAGCGAAAGAGACCACTGTGATCGCCACTTGAGCTACCCTCCTCTGCCATTCTCTTTCGTCCTATGGACGTCCCAACACCAACGTCAGGTTGAGATTGCGAAGTATTACCCACCCCAGCAGTATTTTCACTCGAGGAGGGGACATATTTCTTCGCATTCTTGCGCACGCCCTCACGACCCCTCTTCTTGACAAGTGGAGGGGCGTCATCCATAGCGATTTCGGCCCCCGGCTGTCTGCGTTCCGCTATCACAGCCAGACTACAATACTCCACCAGCTCGGCTGCGAAACACACAAAATAGAGGATCAAGAAATAAGTCTAGAGGAGAATATCAATTTACAGAGATATAACACTTACCGAGTGTAGAGGGACCGTTATACCGCACGGGAGATATCCTACTTGCTCGCAAAACTACGTCACTACAAAGCAAGGTACCGTCGTATGGATGGTTGATCAAATTCCTCAGAAAATCGAGGCTGTGTGCAGTACGCCCAACAGCGGTTCGTCTCTCATATTTGGTGTCTTCACACCACACGCTAGGAAGCGCAGCAAACTCACCAGTCGTCCTCTCCTGGATGTACATATACTCGCACTTATTTCCAAGTCCATAGCTAGATTGAGTATAGTGCACGAACCTAAGCCCCGTCTGGGATCGCACACAGAAAAACCCTCTATCACCACCCTTTCTATTTACCATTACACTAAAGAGCTCCCAGAACTTGTTAGCTCCACAAGGGGCACCCAACGCCCTCATAACACAAATGAAAGCTACAATGTAGCCCAAAGAATTGGGGGATAGCTGTCCCAAGCAGACCCCAATACTTGCTATAATAGCACTAACCGCAGGATCAATCGCGAAGCGCAGCCCGTTCTCGAAGTGCTTGGCACTGACAGTAATGCAGCCTTTTGGTGGAGTATGCATTCGTTGATCCGCACTGGGGAATATGACCTTATACCCCTCGGGAATGTCATACTTGTCAGAATAATAACCGACATGATGAGGAACACGAGACTTCATATCCTCGTACTTCTCGAAGGTCTTATATTTCGGGGGGCTGGCCTCAAAGCCCCATTCATCCACATCAGGGCTGGCAGCTTCGGGCGGAGTAGAAAATTCGGCACCCCCCTGTTCACCAGTCAGTTGTTCAGGTCCAAACATCACATTTTTGGAGAATACGGCTCCACCCTCTCCAAAATCCATCTCAGGCAAATCTGCGCCAACATTATCCCCGACAAACGACATATTAACGCTCTAAAAGGATGAAAGGCAAGATCGTAAGTGATATCGAAAAGGGTATCGAATTCGGTATCGAGAATTCAAATCAAAGGTAGATATCGAAAGCGAGGTCGAAATCTATATCGGAAGTCAGATTCGATGTGTCTTTCGAAGGAACAACGAAATTTCGCTAGAAGCCAAAGTGGGTTTTTTACCTTCCTGACGGCCCATTTATAGACATCGGAGAAACTAGATCGAAACTATGTTTCGATATAACACCGGTAACGATATTCGATGTGATGAAGGAAATGGAGACGGACAGGCGTGCATGGGACATCACCCTACCAATACACAGACGCCTTACTACATCGAAATACACATTCGACATCAGATCGAATATAAGTTTCGACATGAGATCGAAGCTAAAACCCGACATCATACCCTACTACGCGAAGAGCCGCGAGAATATAACAACTGCCCCGGCAACCCCATCATAATTTTCAAGGAACCCGAATACCAAGGGAACTAGAATTCAAACGAGGACATCAAACTCGACGTTCATCACAAGTGCACTCCCCACAAGTTTGATCTCCGTCATTTGAACTGGCGGGACGAAGGGTACATGTAACCCAGAAATTTTAAATTAAAATTTGCGAATCCTTATCTCTAAGATAAGAATCCCCAAATTGGGGGACTACATGATATGGACATTTCCCGCATATTGGGCCAGGCCCAAACCAGGCCCATTTTGGAGCATATCGGGGATCACTTTCGATGTGATATCGGTAATCATCACCGATATGTTACTGGTCTCCCCGGATCCCGAGGTCTATAAATACGCGGTGCCCGGATCCCAAAACAAGTAATTTATTATCCCTCAGCTACCACTCGCCATATCGAAATACATCACCGATGTCTCTTTCGATATCTAATTCGACATCTTGACTACAACACACGCATGTTACACGTCATACCACTTCATCACTGATCTCACATCGGGGGTCATCCTCGACGTCACATCGAAGGCGATTACCGACGTCCATTCGATCTATTTACCGATATTCCGCTCCCATCCAAGCATCGAGGCGAAGATCCGAGGTGTTCCGGACCAAGCCTACACGAGACTCGTAGTGTAGGTCTGATTTGAGATAGGCTCGTTGTATTGCTAGATCACATACTTGTAACCGACACTCGCATATATATATATATATATATAAAATGACCTATTGCCAAATCAGTGCCATGGATGCACGTAACAATTAAGTATGGACTCAAGTAAAATTTACTGAAGTATAAGGATTAAAATGAAAAGTGTTTCATTTCAATCATTTGTGATAAAAGTCCTTATGATACATTGAAGTGTTTCAATAAATATATATTTATTTACGTTAAGAATAATCTTTGATATTATCGTTTCAAAAAGATTTTGAAAATCCCTGACCACCGAATCATGAAGCTCGAGATTCAACATATAGGTTGTTATATGCAAGAGGAATGAATTTGAGTTCATTGATCATAGACAAGCAGTTAGTGACGCACATATATAGTTAGGAACCTATAATTGGATTAAGTCAAGAAGGTATTGTTAGGTTTATAGGGACTGAATAGCTAAGACGGAGATTTGAACATGGTGACGGAGGATGGTAGAGGCGGCACGAGCCACACGACTCCTTATTAAGAGTGGTGCGTGCCGCGCTGTCTTAGACGCTATCGCGCCGAATGACCAAAGAACAACACGAGTCATGCCACCCAAGCGCACATCGATTGGTGGCGTGTGGCCCGCAGCTCGCACGTTGTTGGGTCCTAGAAGGCCCAATTTTGTCCCAGCTTCATTCTAACGGCCTATTTCGCCTCATTCGTTATTTATATGCTATTTCGTGAGTCTGATTATGGATCCAATAAACATCAAGACATGATAACAAGGGAGAGACTAAAATAAGAGAGAAAACACTTGTGAGATCTGACTCATCTAGATATGTGAGAGGAAATTTTTGTATATATTTGTAATCGTAAATCACACATGTGCACCATAGCAAAAATCCTGGCTTAGATCGCCCTCACTTGTGTGTTGTTATTGTTTTATCACTTTTCGTATTTTGCATATTAATTTGTTCTTGTTGTTGCTATCGAATCAATCTGTTGCGCAACATGTAGTACATCATCATAATTGCATTAGCTGATTTTTCTAAACCAGCGGATGTGATGATATCTAGATGTTTGTATCCTTATACAAAACGTTTATTTAAAGAACTTGAGCACGGCGAAGAAAAGAGAAAGTTGTGAATGCCATTAACAAACATTTTCCTTTTTAATCATTCGTCAATATGGATGGTTAGTAACTCGTTGATCTCAATCCATCGTTTTTCATAGACTCGTACTCGTTGCCAAACTCCCTTTTGACTTAGACGTTGTGATTTTGTCCAAGTGCCACATGCCACAACATCTAGAGCCCTATCCTGGAGGAATTATGGTAAGAGTAGCTGGTAATGTGATTGGATTGTATGAAATTTTGAAAAATATGTTTTCCCTTGACATAGTTTGGAAGTACTTGTCTTGATTGAGCGCTTAATTCATAAATGTAATGAATATGGTCAAATAAACTTTATGCTAAGTCAAGAATATAAGATGTGACTAATACGGTAACAGATTACACATGTTAAATCAAGGAACATAGTAAGGAGGATTGGCTTAACTAAAATTGCCTGTATCAGTGGACACTATTTACTTTTAGTAATTATATATCTATGATGACGAGAGTTCAATATCAGACATATAGTGTGTTAAAATTGTGGAGCCTGAACAACGAAGATGAAGAGCTGATCGTAGAAACATCAGAAGGGGCAGCGTAGGCCGCGCAGCTCCTGGGTCCACAGGCACCTAACGTGCTACCAATGTATATGTTGTTCGAAATCATGCCACTCCACCGATGTTTGACTTAGACCCAAAACTACTCAACCCATATTCACTTTTTTGTCATTAATAGAGAAGATGATACTTTACAACCGCACATTTAAATGTCACACTATTTCACATTTTAGAGTTTTAACGCTCAAAATCGTATGATGCGATGTTCAATACATAGCGGATACGGGTACTCTTAGAAGCCATTTGGATACGGGTACTCTTAAAATTAGACCTACTATTTCTTAAGACTCCAATATAAAATTCTGAACAAAATATTTAATATTACATTTATGAAATTCTCGTGGACAATCATTTTACTGTTTATTAATTAAGTATTAGAAACTACATTCATAGTTTATTTTTAGGTTCTTAGTATTTAATTATATGTATATAGATCTTATTTTGCAGCAAGCATCAAAGACTTTAATTTAGTCTCTCTTATTATTTTTCTCTTCTTTAAAGATGATCAAAATTGTAATATAACTCAAAACTTTTCGAAAGTATTTGATTTATTTTTAATAATAATAAAATATTCTCATTGATTCGTAGAATTAAACTAAACAAAGAAAGATATCATAGCTTCTCTTTCTTCTCCAAGTAGACCTTAGCACCCTACTCTGAAAAATGCATACTTCATATTTAGTTTCATAACTTTATTTTACTGTAATATTATTTATTTAATTTATTGGTAAAAAAGTAGTTCACATATAAAAGAAGAAGTTGGCTGATAAAACAAACTAAACATTTATAATGATGCTACACATAGTTCAATAAATCCCCACAAAAAACAATATCATTAGCGACCGCCAATGCGATTGTTAATGACCTCCCAGTGGTCGTTGACATATTATTAGCAAGTGGTCGTTGACATATTATTAGCAACCGTCTGGTCATCGTAGATAGGCGATCGCAACAACCTCTGTCACTAATGACTAGTGACAGCCAAGCGGTCCCATAACCCTATGGCGACGGCCTAGCAGTCGCCAGGCCATCAGTGACCGCTCGGCCTTCGTTAATGTCCGGAATCCATTAGTGACGGTCGAGCTACCGCTACTAAGATTCATAAGATTATTGATGGCCCGACATTTGCTACTAATATTTAACATTGGATTTAGTGTACGTCGCTAATAACGTTCACCAGACTAAATAAAAAACAACAATATTCTAGTAATTTATAAAATTACCAAAAATTATTGTTTTCTGATAGACGATGCGAGAATTGTTGTGCTGCTTGTTGAGAAGAAGAATGTATGAAGGTGAGAAAAGAAAGATGTGTTTGAAAATATGATTTTTTTTTAAAGAAATGAAGAAGAAAGCTTTGAAAATTAAATTTTTTTTTGAAGATATGAAAGAAAAGGTTTGAAGAAATGAAAAGAACTTTGAAGAAGTGTTGGGTTTTTAAAGAAAAATAGTGTGCAGATTTGAAAGAAGGATTGAAGGTTTGAGGAAGAGAAAGTGGGGTAATTTTGAAGATATAATTTTGAGATGTTGAAAATGAGAGTGTGAGAGGGGAGTATATATAGATTGTAGGGTGAAAATTTTGAAACTTCAAGTATTGTGAGTTTCCCTCCCATTCCCGCCAAATTCAGGGTCATTAGCGACGGCCTGACGGTCTCTACTGAAACCTTTTTGTTTTTGTTTTTTTTGGGCTTGCCTTATATGGTATTGATGTGTATATGATTTTTAGTTAAAAAAACTCATAATATATGTGATGCGGGGTGATTTCGCCTGCTGACTAAGCACTCCAGGTCAGATGAACCCAATCCCTTTATTAGTCCTGAGCTAGCTTTTAGTTCAGAAAACGTACACTGAAAATCACGGCACGTGAACTAGGTCGGGGCTGACCCGACGTAGGCACTCTGATGCCTAAGTTAGTTGATGCCCGTTGAGGGGTAAGAGTATAAACAAGTTATATACTCTATTACAATGTATATTGAAGATAGTTAAGTAAGTTAAACGTATCTGGTAGGTCGGGTAAAAAGCGGTTGATGTGGATTGTGAGCTTATTGATTCAGACTGAACTTGGGACTAAGCTAAGATGCCTATGTATCTCGTTTAGGTATCAATCTAAACATAGTTCATTGTTTCTCTGTGGTTGCCGATCATGGTCAGAGGCGAAGTTCGGATCACTAAGGTCGAATCTCTGAGGTCAGGCCTTTGTACATCTGATAGTAGTTAAGGCAAGACTCAAAGAGATAGTGCACAAAGAGATTGTGCACGAAGAGATTATGCACAAAGAGATTGTGCATTAAGAGATTGTGCACGAAGAGATTGTGTACAGAGAGATTGTGCACAGAGAGACTGTGCACAAAGAGATTGTTCGTGGTCTCAAGGATCTCTCAAAAAATCTTCCCCATAATGAATATTTGGAAGGGGTGTTTATAGATGATAGACCTTTCATGGTTGGGCCCCCAAAGAGATTGTTCATGGGCAATGAGATTGGTCATGGCCAAAAGAGATTGTTCATTGACAAAAAGATTGTTTGTGGCCAAAAGAGATTGTTCATGAACCAGTTTGTGGTCCCTAACTACCATGACCAATTTGGGTTGTTGAATCTCGTGGTGTTGTCTGTTTCATCAAGTTTTCCACTTGTCATGCTATAATTGGTCGCTATATTAGTGCCAAATTATGGTACAAAGTAATATATAATCAGTATACTAGTAACTGAATTATCATAATCCTAATTTATTATTAATTAACCAAGTTTTATACGATTGAAGTAATGATGTAATTAGATATGCGTTTATAGTCTATGATTGATCCTACGAAGTTGTTATAATTGTCTCATATGTGATTGATATTCACAATATGCAAGTATAGATATTATGATGTTTGATTAGTATCTCATATAAGTATATATATATAGTCATTACGTACATCATCATTAGGTAGAAGTGTCATTATGAACCGGCCTTATAAATGATGCTTGATTGTGTCATTACGATCATGAATATTATCTGAGACGGTTGAGACGTTACTAATGACCCTAAGTTGTGACGGCCCGACGATCACTACTATTAGGGTTTCGGGGTTTAGCAACCTCCCGACCGTCACTACTAACCCTCAATTGTGACGGTCGGGCCGTCGCAAATGTAAGTTATCATTTAATTTGCAACCGTTGGACCGTGGCAACTATGAATAACCGTTACAGTTTGCGACGACCCAGTTGTTGAAAATTGCTATTTTATTTAATTTTATTATTTTTGTTGTTGGTGGTTACTAAATATTATCGTACGCTGCAACGAGGCTTGATGTGCATATAACATACTTGACAAACGATTTCTTACGTGTCAACTAGTACGTATATCTTTAATTTTTTTACTAATTCAAAATATCTAAGTTAAATCAAAGCTATAGAGATTTCCTAAAAATAGCATCATTTTTAAGTTATGGAGATTCCCGAAAAATATCATTATTTCTAAGTTATGCTACTATTTTTCTAAAGTCATTGATATGTTTAAAACACTAACAATTCTACGAAGTCCAACTATCTCAAAAAGTATAGACGCTTTTTAAAAACTAATAATCTACGAGATCTAACATTTTCTAAAGGCATAGACGATGTTTAAAAACTATAAATTCTATACGAGATCTAACAATTCCTAAAGGCATACTAACATTTCAATTCAACTAATTGAACAAACATATATTAAAACATTATTAAATCTAATAATTCTAAAAGATCTAACAATTTATAAAGCTATAATAACAATAATAATTCTACATATAAAATTACTATAAACATTAAATATAAGTTATAAATAGAAAAAATATATAAAAACTTACAAAAGCAGGGTTTGCAACTGTTGGGCAGTTGCAAAAGAAGGACGACGGTCTCTGATTTTGGGGGAGAGAAGAATTGGTGTACCCCTCTTTGTAGCGACTGTCTTACGGTCAATACGGTGGCCCAACTGGGCCCGTGAAATTAGGGTGACATCTTTGTCGCCCTAATTTTAGTAGCAACGACTTAGTCGTCGCTATTAAAGTATTTTTAGCGGGATATTTTCCCACTAAAGGGTAGTGACTGACGACCGCCTAGCCGTCGCTACTATGCGGCACATATATCTGGAATTCTTGTAGTGAATATTATAAGTTAAACATAATAATTACAATTATACATGATACAAATTAAAAGAAAAAAAATATAATGTATAGTTCTAATGATATAAAATGTCATTGAGTTGAAAAAGACAAAAACATTGTTTCCACTTGTAGAAGGGATTTTTCTTTCTTTCTATCTTTTTTGTTTTTTGCCCCAAATGAATGTTATCATACGGACCAAACAAAAATATGATTGAGATAACTATAGATTTATCTTGACACATAATTTTATCAACTAAAAGAGTAGCAGATCTTAGATATCACATAAAATGTTTATATCTCATTTCTAATTAAGCCAAATTAATTGAGATAAAACTCATTTTTAAAACCCTTCTTAGTGATAGTGTGTATTTTTCATGGACGGGAAGATTAAAGGGACCACATTGTAATGATTGTTTTTTAATAAAAAAAACACTTTTCCTTAATGAAAGTTTTTTTTTCTTTCTAAAGCTAAGTTAACCTTTTATTAATCACCAAAATAATGAACAAAATCCTCACAACTCAAAAGGAGCATGCCAAAAGAAGAAAAAGAACAACAACCTTAACCAAAACTACGAATGAAATTTCTTCCAAGAGCTCATCCCATGATGTTTACCATTCCACCTATTGGGATAGAGAGTCTTTATAATGCCAAGATATCGCCGAGTTTTGAGATTCAAACACCGGTAGTTCTCTTTTCTCCCTGTGAGGAACACCTTGTTGGTATTTTTTGTACTTCGAGTAATTTCTAGTTGCCTCTTCCATTGCCTCACACTCTCCATCATTTGGATTCCAACGATTAGATGAGAAGATGTCCCTGATTTTCTTGAATAGCATATTGAATCCGTTGTACATAATTCACAAATTTGGTTTGAGATGCTCCTGTTTTCACACTCAAAATACCCATGCCAAGCCATGCGGCATGACGAGCGAGTTCATATCTTCTTTGCAGTTTCTCGTCCATATGAGCACCCTCAATAGACGTCGTAACCTCAAAATGAATTTTTCTTTCTTTTTTGCAATCTCTTCTCGTTTGGAAATCTCTTCATCCTTTCGATCCATTATCACTTGATCCACCTGACTATCTTTTTTTCTTTTCGGTCTCCAACTGAATTTGTTGGAAATATTGCTTGTTAGCATCTTGTTGATCATTAAAGGAGTTACACCCCTGAACTATTGGCTCGCGAGCGCTTACACCCCCCAACCTTAATTTTCCGAAGAATGGTATCCCCCGCGCTACCCATAAAATGGTTGAAGGAAGCGAGGCGGGCTGACACCCCCCCCCCCAAACGTGATGAAATTATTGGATCGTGGATTGACACAACAACTTTGAGAGTTAAGCTGGCATTGCCTTAACTCTATTGTGATCTTCTTGAATATTGTAACACGCAGCGGAACTAAAAACACAAGAAGATATAATTTTAAGTAGTTTTCAATTTTATTAAAAACTTCCGAGCCTTAAGCCAAATAACCAATAAAGGTTTTAACAAAATGTTCCTCACAACAATTTACTCACGCTCTTTGTTGATCGGACTCAACGGAGCAGACAAGTACGAACTACTTAACTTCTATGAACTAGATGTAAATAGTTGATACAAAAACTTTGTAAAAGCAAGACGAAGACAATACAACGTATGATTAATCTCTTGGATTGTTTTGCACTATTGTCTTGTATTCATCTTGATGAACTCCACATCCTTTATAGATTTCTTGAAACTTGCATGCCAAGATGTGTTGTTCATAGTTTTGGTAACTCTTGTTGTTTCCTTGTTGAATTTTGGCTTCTTTGTGAACTCGGTATCATTCTTGAATAAGTATTTCTTTTGTTACATATCTAACAAGGTAACATATCTTCTTCAAATTGGAGTAATCCTGGAAAGAATCTAAGTTGCAGAGAAATACCAATTTGTTTCCTTCTTTGCAAACCGTGTTGAGTTGACTATTCAACTTAACTTGAATTATGGAAACTTCAAGTAAAGGAATCTTCCATAGCTCTTTGTTATGATTAAGATACCTTCTTGGACATAAACATAAACAACTAAAACCATAGAACTTGATTAATAAGTGAATAAAGGCAAAACTTAAATTTGGTAGTTAAATAACAGTTTACGCGCAGGTTCTCTGGTTTCAATGTTATCCTCAATGTTGTCCCAACATTGCATAACATTGATTCCAGAATTCCTTGCACTTTTACGTGAGAAAAGGAATATTCCCCAGAATCTTGGTTTCCTCGTGCACGTGTTCTCAAAGACTAAGGGCAAAATCGGTAATTCAATTATTCGACGGCTCTTTCACAGTTTACTCGCCACTTATAACCGAAAATAGTTAAGTCCCAAATTCCCCCAAAAATTTCAAGAACCCTAATATCCAAAATCAAAATCAATTATCAAATGTTTGCTCTTAGTGTAATTTCTACTTGTTTACCAAATCTGCACTTGTGGAAGAAAAACAACCGTAAAGACCTCATGGACGAACCAATTTTGTGAATATTGGGAACAATTTGGGAGATTTTGTGGTTTGGCGGGTAAATCGCGAGTGTATAGCTTGGTGTCAATTAGGGTTTGGAGTTTGGGTAAAAATGGGGCTGATTTTCCCTCTATACAATGATTGTACATCTTAGAAGAATTGAATTACTGATTTTACCCTTAGTCTTTGATGACACATGCACAAGGAGACCAAGATTATGTGGAATATACCTTTTCTCACACGTGGGGGGTGTCGCGGGGGGTACCATTCTTTGAAAAGTTAAGGTTGGGGGTGTTAGTGCTCGAAATAAAAGGTTGGGGTGTAAGTGTTCGCGTGCCAATAGTCCAGGGATGTAAGTGTCGTTTTTCCATCATTAAATTGCATTTGTTTTTTCCATTCTTCCGATATTTTTGTATTACGACGAGAATTCCAAGCTGGCTTAACCTTTCAAGTGGTGTAGCATTGCTCCACACTATGGCCGACGTGACTGCATACTATACAATAGTTAAGACCAACTCCATATACAAACTTTTACCAAAAAACTATCTTCGGGGCCATCAATAGAGATTTCCTTCACTTTCTCATCTAGCTGATCAATTTCAACACACATTCATGCACAAATAGGGCGTGTAACCCTAGCCGTCGGCTCATCTATTCATAACCATTTTCCGACTAGCGCTGCAATGTCGTGGAGGGGAGCGTCTTGGCTCTAGTTAGCTGCCATACATACAATGCTCCATTGCGCGACATGTAGCGACCCTTTAATTTTAAAATCTATTTTTCAGGTTTTAAATTCAAACCTCTCAGAAATTGCCACGTCACTTTACCTTACCAGCTTTGTTTACCATAGTTAACCATGGCCTCTCTTGGTCAAATCAAAATAAAGGCTACAAAACTCTTTTCTCTCATCATCACTTGTGTACGAATTCAGTTCACATTTTCTTCAACCATGACCAAAATTTCCTCTCTCATCAACTACAAATTTCAAATACACATTTTCTCAGCCCAAATTTTCATCTCACTTCAAGTTCTTCTTCACCTTCTACGTCTAATAGGTTAGTGGAACCCATTTATTTTTGGATTATTTTCTTAACAAAATTAATCTATCGATGTGTTGAAACCTTTTGTTTGGTTGATGGGATTTGATGATATTTTTTATTTATTTTTTGTTTTGTACTGAAAGATTATAGTGATTCTAAAAGATTAGATTTTGTTCCATTTTTTTAAGTTTCTTTTCATTTTGGATCCAAATATGAGTAGGTGTAAAATGATGATTTTTATGGCATGTGTTGTCATTTGGTTGTAATGGTGGAAGTAGATGAATAATGTTTACTGGTGCAATGAAGTCTGGTTGTTCTCTTTCTTTTGCACCTTAACTAATGAGTTTACTGTGGTGTTTGATTTAGCATGGTACGTTGACTAGTCTTCTTCCTTATATGTAGAATTTGGATGGTAATTTTGGTGTTGTGCTTATGCAAGCTATTCTAGATTCAGGGAAGGGGTAGTAATTGGGATATTATGTTTATATTCTTGGTGTTGTGCTTAATTCTGGATTCAAGTTGCTTCATTTTTTTTTTTCTAAATTTATCCATTTAGAAAACTGAAAATGGAGGTATACTGAAGTAATATTGTTGCTTCATGTATTAATCACAATTTTTTGTTGTATATGTCTCAAATGTCCGGAGTTGGAAATCGCTCAAAAATAGTTGCTAGTAAACTGAGATATGAAGAAAAGCCTTGCAAAGATTGCTTGAGAAAGACAACTATTAAAATAGTTGGATAAAGAACTCCAAATTATCAAAAACTTTACTATTCTTGTGAACATCATGGCTTCGATAGTTGGTGTTATCCAATGAATGAAAAGAAGAAGTATCTAGTGCGGGGATGATGGAAAAAGCAGTTGATGGCCATGCTCGTACGGATGTCAAGATTAAAAGAAAGATGGCGAAGATTTATAATCTATTAATTTTAAGCGTTTTACTTCTTGTGATTGTTATTGTATTGTGTATTTTGAGTATGCTTAAGTAAAGAACGGTTGGTCTTGTATTTGATATAAAATTGGTAGTTTGACATGGATTATAACCAAATTATTGCTGAAGTTATTCATTCAAAATTATTGCTGAAATGACGTCAATAAATCGACCATAACTTTCTCTACAAATTCCCGATTAACCTCTAGTTCATTTTATTAACAAGAAGACTCATAGAGCTTTCCATCGATGTATGGAACTTCTTCTGAAAAAATCTCAATCGGAGCAGTTTTGCTAATGGGTGCGAAAGAACTAATCATTGGCAGATTTCAAAGCAGTTTGTGCAGTCTCAATAAAACGGCTATAACTTCCTCTACAAATTCTCAAACTAATCCTTGGCAAATTTCTTCTTGAGTCTTTTGGGATGTAAACCCCTCTCATTTTTTATGTGAGCTTTGCGTTTGTCATTTGTTCGCTCTTGTAGCAGCCCTTTCTACAAATTTGTCATCAAAACAGGCAAGATATGAAACATAATTGAATTAATAGGTTTCAAATTACAACAAATATGCATATTAAAACTTACTTCCTTTAGCTTTTCGTTTCTTAACATCCCAATGACGAGCACGTACATCTGTGACTCCTTTTGCTTTTACATTGAGTGGATCTTGTATAAGTGTCTCTGGTGCTTGAGACAAGTTTCTTACCTCATCCAGCTCATCGGTCACATCAACTTCATTTATAATCATATTGTCCAACCAAGCATTCATTTTTTTCAATTCCATTTTCAAAAGATTCAGCCAAGATAAGTCTTGTTTCGTTGCATCTATTGACTTTTGTACAAGCGACATAACACTTCTTTATCATCTCATTAATGAATATCATCTCGGCTGCGCCACTGCTTTTATTGGTACGTCGACCATCACTTATTCTATTTGTTGCGTCATTAACCACCTCCTTTTGATATAATTCTTAGGGATAAAGTTCAAATCAACTCTATCAAAAACTTTCAAAACATGGCTACGTAGTATACCAAAATATTCGAACTTGTGACAACCACAACTCACTCTTAAAATAGAGATATCAAGCTGAACTTCAAAGCTACGTGACTCTTCATCTCGTGGTGTAACTTCAAAGTATTCAATCGAAGTGTTAGGGATAGCTCGATATTTTGTGATTGAGAATTCAATCAAGTCACGTACTTCCTTTTCAAAGAGAATGAATATTTCTATCGTGTAAACTTTTGCTGCTTGAATTAACCACATATTTTTGCTAGTTGGAAGCCTACCATGATGAGTCATACAATCTTTTCCAACTTCATCCAAGCGCCACAACTCCTGAACTTTTTCATAAGCAACCACACAATCATGCAAAGAAGAGGTTGCACTCCCACCTTTTCTTTTAAGTGCAGAATTTGCGCCTTCACTTCTAGATGTAGCCAAGAGCCCATCACTAAATTTCTGCCAACTTAAACCAGTGGACCAACTACGACACAACCCATACATGATGTCAAGCCAGTTTAATTTATCGATGATATAACCATCCATCATTTTCTTCCAAGTATATTCAAATTCTTCTTCTGAGTAACACCCAACCATGCACTTATGCCACAGACTCTTGAAATTCTTATCGTCATCCCTCCAACCAAAATGTGAAGATGTATTTTGGATTATGTGCCACTGACACAAACGATGTTGTGATTTTGGAAAAATCTTTGCTATTGCATTCATCATGGCTTCACATTGATCTGTGGATATGGACTTAGGTTGTTTCCCACCCATAGAATCTAAAAATATTCTGAACAACCATTCAAAAAACTTTCTGTTTCATCTGACATATAAGCGTATCAGAAAAAAATAAATTGATTGTGGTGATTAATCCCCACAAAAGGACAAGCAATCATGTTGTTCTTGTTGGTGTCGTAGGTTGTGTCAAAAGAAAGCAAATCACCAAAATACTCGTAGTCGACACTGCAACGAAAATCTCTATAGAAGAAATTAATGAGCCTATTGTTTTCATCCTTCTCCACATTCCAATAAAAATAAGGCTCATTTTTTGTCTTACTCGCAAAGAACTCAATTAGTTTTGTTGCATCTCCATTCTCCATTATTTCTCTCGAATGATGTAGAGCATTATATACGTCTTTTTTTATAAAATCGACGTGTTCTCTTCCATGAGATTGAGTTTCCAAGAACTCATACGCCCTAGCCATCGAAACTCCACATTTTACCAACGACTCGATGCAATCTTCAATTTTTGAATTGACACGGCGAGCGGATCGTAATAAATGTGCTTCACTTGATGAATACATATCATGATTGTGGTCTTTTTGAAACGCGGTGATCCTCCAATTTTGTCCCTTCAATCGAGCAACTGGAATCTTTGCTTTGCATTCACACCTATACATCGGCTTTATAGAAGTTGGTACATTATCCTTTGATCGCTTCTCATCTTTCTTGCCGGCGCAAGAGCATACAAATTCCCGTGCTTTTATGTTTCCAGATCCATCTGAAAACTTCCATACAATATATTTTCTAACACTGAAGCCTTTCGCTTTTGCATATATACAATATAAACCATATGCAACATTTCCATTCTTCATCGATTGGCCACTTTCGAGTTGTGATTCCATTTGATCGACCGTTAAGCTTGTAAACTCCATCTCTATTCTAGAAAATAGTATCTCTGGGTTTCCATCACATTCGTCTCTCTCTTGAGTTCCTTCCGTGTATAAGTAATATCCTGAAAATAAGACAAAATAGTTATTATATGTAAACCACACTATTAAAATATTACTTATTTGATACTTAGTAACAGAAGTTAGTCATATGTTGTATTTATATATGTTGTAAAATTACACAAATGAAGGTCTTAAGGGAAGGGAGTTGATAAATGTAACTTTTTTAATTGTGTTAAACTAAGTATGCTCCAGTTCACATTTTCTCTAGTTTTGACACAGGTAATTCAATTCAAGAAGTTTATTCACAATGCTTGACTCTTCAAACTCTATCACGAGTTACTTCAAGTGGATAATTAAAGAACTTACATTCGATTTAAACTAAAGTCAATCTATAGGATAAACTTACAGATGTTGCCCCTTTACATAGATATTTAAACTAAAGTCAATCTATAGGATAAACTTACAAATATTCAACATAAATTGCAAAATCAGTTTATTATTAACAATTGTAGTAAAGGATAAACTTACAAATGTTGCCTGTTACATTTCCATGGAGAGAACAACTTTGTGTAGAAAGGTTAATTTTTCAAAGTGAAATGTTGTATGTTCAGTTTTAGGAGGGAAGAAGCCATTTTCTGCATTAAAAGTGGGGGAGAGAAAAGTGGTGTAGAGTAGACTATAGAGTCAACGTGCAACCTTTATTTTGATTTGACCAAGAGAGACCATGATTAACTATGGTAAACAAAGCTGGTAAGGTAAAGTGACGTGACAATTTTTGAGAGGTCCGAATTTAAAAGCTGAAAAATAGATTTTAAAATTAAAGAGTCACCACGTGTCGTGCAATTAAGCCTTGGATGTATGGCAGCTAACTGGAGCCAAGACGCTCCCATCGTGGAGGGCCTCTTTATGGCGAAGGACAATCGATAACCTTATTGGAAGCGAAATCGAAACAGGAACAAGAGATGACTCTCAATATGGGTCGAAGTTCCTTGTACAGAAATACTGACTCAAATCCTCCACACGGGATAATCAACTGGACAACTCAGGTTGGGAGAATGAAATCACATACGGTTAACTAAATAACTGCAAAAATAAAATCTATAAATTAAACAATTAACTGGGATTGAACATTTTTTGCAAAATAATAAGGGCTCGTTTGGTTGGGCCTTTAAGGCCCTATAAGGGCCATTCAGTCCGGATTGAACAGTTGCAATATTTGGTTTGGTTGGGCATTTTTGGAACCCGGGTCATTCATATTGAGTATGAATAACCCGGGTTTCAGGCTCGGTTTCAATCGGCTATGACGAGGAGTTTATTACTAAATGACTTCTACAATCTTTTTTTTACTTAGTGTGCAAAACCCAAATTACCCCTGACTTTAACGTAACTATTACTTGGAGGGTGGAATCCAGAATCACATCAGACAACACATCTCTTTCTTCTCCAATTTCATCGCGCAACAGTGAACCCTACTCCGAGCCGTCGTCCCAACTGTAACAACAGGTAATTGTCCCTGTAAATAACGTATCTTAACCCTTCTTCATTCATTTGTCAAGTTGCAGTTCACAAAAGGCATCGCGACATCAACAAAGTTTCGAAATAGTAAACCCTAGTTCACCTCTTCCTCTGATTTGCAGTCCGATTCTTCCAAACCCAGGTAATTTTGCCAAGCACTCTTTAAATTTCGTACCTACTTCTTAATTTGGCAACAATTTCAGTTCTAACCGCGAACCCTAATTTGAATTTGCAATCCGCTCTACTCACCTATGGAACCTCTCCGTTGATGTAACTTTCTTCCACGGTTTTTTGTTTTGGGTACGCTCATTTATAAATCGTATGTAATTATGATGTTCTTCTACAGTCGTGTGTTTTGTATTTGATGCTGAAATTCTTACAGTTGACAACAGTTGTGCGGTTGGTGACGAATTGAAATTATTATCTCGTTGGGTTATTTCAAACAGGTAACGCTCACTGCCAACGCAACTCATACATTCGTTTTTCGTAATTGGTATATTTTGTTGTTCATTTGCTAGTTGATCGTATATTCGCATACACCATTCTATTTTGTTGCCGTTTTTACGTGATTCTTAACTTAACTACGTGGGGGTGGCGTTGTATTTGTATTGTGATGGATTAAGGGCTTAATGCAACATCTTGTAGTGTATTGGCAGGTAATATGGAATATAATTTAAGGTTATTGAATTAAAAAACTTCTGTTGTTTTCTTGTCATAAATATGGTTATCAAGTACAAGGTTGTTTTGGTTTATGATGTACCTCTATATTTAGGTTATTTGGTTTCTGATGTATTGGTTTCTTATGTATATGTTTTTATCACATAATGGTTTAAAATAACCAAATACGATATTATATGAATATTACAAGACAGTAAAACGTAATGGCACCTAGCTTATTAGAATTTTTGGATCTTGCACTGGTAGTGCTATATGCTTAAACTTGTGCTTTAATATAACTCAGCTTCTGAGTACAACTCAAAACTGATGTAGCTTGTATTCCTTTTTGTGATTTCTAGTTATGCAAGCTTCCCCTTAAAAGGCTTGTAATTGGTTTGTGCTAGCTACATTGTGCATGCAGATTCTCTCCCTCTTTGTACAGATTCTCAGAGTTCGATAATGCAAGCAGTATTTTTGCCAATGATCTTACATTGTAAACTTATTCGTCTTTCTTACAGATGCACATTTCACAAGGAGACTGTGATGTGAGAGCTGTTATAATCTCTTGGGTGACATTTGATGATAGAATATCCCGATGATAGAATTTGGATAAAGGCGCAATGCTGTATGTTATGAACTTTAAATCAATGTGTGCAATATCAACGTAGTTTTTTTTTTCTTTCCTCATTAGATGGCCGTTTATTTATGCAGTATTTCACGAAATACTATTATGAGATAGGGGATGGCGATTCTTCTAGAAAGTTATGGTTTGAAACTCCTCCACCAATTGATCCATATGCGTCCTATAAAATTGGAATAATTGGTGAATGTTTCGTTATTCAGGTTGTGGTTGCAGATGTTAAATCTGAGAAGCATTTTTTCTGATTGTGAAATAGATTTCTTTATTAGGCTTGATAGTACCAGATGAGTATTGTTTCAAATGCTATCAACAATCTCTCATTTTCATTTTCTTTAATGGATTATCCATGTGAGAGTATCAATGCTTTTTTTTTTTATTGTAGGTGATCTTGGTGAAATTCATGTAGAATGTTACTTAAGAATGTATGTATTGCTTGCTGCAGGTTATTTGGTATATTTACTGTGTTACATTGTCGCATGTGGTGGGGAGCAATTTGAAGAAGACACACGACAAACTTCGCTAAGCAAATTTTTGTATTTAAATTAGAAATTGTAACTGGTTGTAGTTACTCTTGTGCTTCTCTTTTAGTTTTTGAGGTTTTCCTTGTGATTGGAGATGGTTATTGTAACAACATTTTGTAATTTGGTTATGGTAATGAAAGCAGATTGTTTAATAGAATTTACCTTTCTGTTTTTGTTGGAATTAGTTTTTTTTTTCTATTTTTGTTGGGTATATTTGACGACACTGCAAAAGATTCATGCATAAGCCAATAAGGTAAATAAGCTCATAGTAAAAAACAGCGCCCACAATAAAAAGAAAAAGAAAAAATTGAACTGCTTTAACTAAATGAAATGAGCTAGATGAAAATTGAAATCCCTATCGCAAAATTTGGGAAAAAATAAAATGAGCCTTCTTTTTCTCTCCTTGGTGCGTTTTTTCCTCTAATTCAGTTGGCTTGTGAATGGGTGTTGTGTGGGGTAATTGTAAGGGCAATATAGGAATCTCATACTAAAATGTGGTAAGTTTGGACTGTAAATTGATAACCAAAGTTATGAGTCAAAATGGGCCCACAGCTTAATAAGGAGTTTCTTTTGTGCAACCAAACCTAGTTATAACCAAATTAATATGGATCTTATTAGAACTCCTATTGAATATGACCCAATCCCTCCCGGTCAACCAAACGAGCCCTAATAGTCTTCAGTCCAAGCGAGCCCCTGCCAAATGGGGCTGGATGGCTGGGCTGGCCCAAGATAATAACGGGCCGTATAACACAAGCACTTTCCTTAAATTTAATATCATGATATCAGTCTTTTTTATGAGTGCCATGCAATGAAATTCGTTGCGTGTGTATTCTTTCACACGATTTAGGCGGTTGAAGTATCAAAGACCCAATCCAATAATTTTCTATATATGCATGCTGAGTCGCCAGTATAATTTAAAGTATATCCTATAGCTCATATTATTGAGGAAATCGATGTTTAATATTCCCGATGAATCTAATTTTTAACGGTTTCTTAGGCATACATTTTCTGTTTTGTAAAATCAAAGTCGACACGTCCTGTATCATAAACCGCTAATAAGTATAAGCTAATCCAAATAATTGCAATGATTTAAACATCATAGTAATGTGCATGACAAACAAACGTATTTTATTGGTTAATTATGAGGTGGCTTGGTAGCCAGCAGTACACAATTGGTAGCACGTTCGTTTATTAATTAATGCATAACGCATAACTCTTAATAATTAAAAAGTGCTTAGTTACTGCAACAAAAAGATTTATTTGTTCGCGTAGCGTGCGAGCTTCAATGGAGGTGGAGAGAGGACGTCAACTGCACAACCAAGTGGCCACGACGCGTCAAATTCGAAACCTTTGTACTCCACCTTCTGCACCACATTCACTTCTCCTTTGGGATTTAACCCTGCCATATATCGATCATCACAAGTAATTTAATAATTATATTGTTTTTTTTATCAGCAAAATAAATTTTATTAACAAGGAGTATAAGAAATACTCAAAAAAAAGAGGAATTACATCATTTTTCCGATCAACAAATGGACGGAAGAGTCGACCAGTCATGAAAAGAATAAACAAAATAATTATATTGTTATTTTAAATAATATCTTAATAAAGAGTCCATATATTATATATAGTATATTATAATAATTGACATCTTTGCTTTAGAATTCATAAAAATGTTTTCTTATAAAGCCCGCCCTCTCACGAATTTAAAATAAAATCCTATTAAATGACTTTTTGAGAATTGAAATATAACTTATTAGAAAACTAGTAATAAGTGGCTTTCAACGCGTGACTACGTGAGTAACAATAATAGATACAAATATACTTAGCATTTAAATTTTATAGTTATTAAGTTTGTTAATTATCACGTACCAAAACCATCGACAAGTAGCGTGTGCTCATAGACAAGATCCATGCATAAGAATGGGATATCTTGGTCCCTAACACCAGGATAGTTGGACTTAAGGTTGTCAATATTCGTCTTGCAAGCCTCCTTCGCTGCCTCTTTGTATTCAATCGGACGAACTTTGGTAATGAGTGCGTCCTTGTCCACAATCTTTGCCTATACCACCCATTAATTAACTCATAATAAATCACCGAACAACCAAAAACAAGTATCGTGAAAGAATATTTAAGCAAGTATTAATATCATTAAGCAATCCAAATAGGCAAGCTACCTTTTTCAATAAAATAGCGCCCTAGGATAGAGTTTTTATAATTTCGCATGTTATATTTCATGTACATGAATTTATTTTGACACTCAAGTATTATGGTCATACCGCCGCGGCCGTGTAGTAGAAAGATGTCGCGACATAGAGATTCTCTTGTCCCGCTCCACCTCCACCGTTCCACACGCCGTTGAACGTGCACCTCTCGTGTGGGCAGAATACATCAAGATTCAATATTTTTCTGATCAAGGCTTGACATTTTCGCAGGTTGGTGCCCGACGGAGGAGCCGATACGTTGTAAATCACTCCCGAATAGGTGTACGTCCCTTTGATTGAGATTAGCACATCAAGATATATATAACTTATTTTTGTTTATAGCAATTTTTATCTTTTTAAATGGAATAATTGTATGTGAGAAAAGAGTTTTTTAAGATCATTTTTCTTATTTTGTGGTAAATTGATTAGATTGGTGTAGTTTTAGCCTTCTTCTTCTTTTTTTTTTTTTTTTGAGTTTAGTTTTAGTTTATGTCTTATACCAGATACATAATAAATTCGAGATAGGAAAATATTTATTGTTTACCTGTATATCCATCTATGATACACGGATTTCCACGGTTACCATAACGACCAAGAATTTGTGCGCGAGAGGCCTCCAGTCCATACTTCAAGTAACTGTGCACAACAACAAAGAATCTTTACTCTTAATTCAAGTTTCGCATCAAATTAAAATCCTAACATATATTTCGGTCCCTTAATTTTTCATCAGAATTGGAAAATTAATAAATACAAATGGTAAACTCGGCAAAGCAAGCTAATTTTTTCGATATCAGACTTTAAAAACAAATTTTACTTTATAAACAATAACCCTATTTTCGTAACATCACAAACTTTTTATTACGTACAAGACAAAGGCTACATACGCATTTAGCACATTTAGTACAGACAATGTTGATAAAAGTATATTTATTATTAAAGTTCTCTGCGTCTTACATCCAACCTAAGTAATGAGATGAAACAGATCCAATGAGTTAACAATAACATAAACCGGTAAAAATGTAATTATATTAATCACCCAAAAGAAAAATAATAAAATACTTTCATGACCCACAGATAATAATATGCCGAAGAAACCGCCCAGGCCCATAATAAGTCTGAACCAACCCAGCTCACAAAGGCCCAGGACCACCTATTACCACCGCCCTGGCCCGCCCGCACAGAGACCCAACCCAACCCCCAGAAATTATTATACACACGTCATTAGGTTGAAACGTGGTTCATAAATCAAAGTTTTTATTAATCCTAAGCCAATTGTAGCACAGAAGTAATTATTATTATATTAGTATGTACACTACAGTACGACGATCATAACGTAATACTAAATTATTAAGAAGAACGATACAATACTGTAATTTTGATGAGAAATTTAATTATTGTTTAGTAGGTAGGATAAAGTTAACGACCTGTGAGCATAGAGATAATATTCTGTTCCTTTCAAGTTCCAGTGAACCAAATATGGATCATTTGGAGCTGAATAGTTGGACGCGAGTTCAGCAGTTTCTTCAGACACTGCATAGGCCATTTGTACCGATGCACCTCCCAAATCAACCACACCAACAGTTTGTGCATAAGGTTTTCCCAAATTCTCCAATAGATAATTTATTGTCACCTGTATTTTATGTGTATCAATCATTAATATTAGGTAAGGAACAAAATAATTAATAGTATGACACATTGTGTAGGACATATGTGCATCAATTATATTAGAATGTAGGTCACACGTTTGGTTAAAATATTGAGTCACGTGGAAATAAACTCACCCACATATAGGAGCCCTCTTGAAATCCATCAATAACCGACACCCACTCGGACTTGTAATTCAGGCTGCTTTTGGTCTTCAAAAGATCTCTCACCTTCATATATATAGACATGTCAGTTCTTATCATTTATTTAGTTAAGACATGTGCTAGAACCGCTAGCCACAAAAACATGTAACGAGTAATTTAATAAAACTATGTAGAAAGTTCTTAAAAGATTTCAAAAAATATCAAAATGTTTATAATATTTAGTTAGTTAGGTAAACACACATTGAATGCCAATTTAACGTAACACTTATAAATATTTAATTATTAAAAATTTCAACTACACATGAGGGGGTATTTGTCTATACCGCTCCCAAAATTCTTTCAGCTGTATCCCCACTTAATAGCCGCAGTCCTGCAGTAGCCTGCGTGTATATCAATTATAAAATCAACTTATTACAAAACAGAACTATTGATAAAATAAACATAGGAATATATATATACTATACTATAAGAAATGTATATATATATATATATATATAATATATATATCTGTGTGTACTCACCCCGACCCTGACAGGTGTTTGAGGTTGTAGATCAGTTGGAATAACGGCTTCAGCTTGGTTGAGAAGGGAACTCAACGAATCTGCGGCGGCATTTGGATCATTTGCATATGCACTTAAACCTGGTGTGGTCTGGTATTCATTATAGGAGATAAACACGAATTAGTAAAAGAAAAGGAATTGATTGACTTACTATGGAAGAATTTGTGAAAAAGTTGGTGAAATTAAGATGATACGCTATTTCATTTCGTATGCAATAACTTCTGCGATAATTAGTTGAAATGTCTAGATTCTAATATAAATTATTACAATCAAAACTTGGTTAACAACCATCTACATTTTGTGAGGAAAAATGCATGAACAAAACCAGCTTTACCCCTTCGTTGTTTTAGAAACCATTCAATTTTTTTTTTTTTATGATTTCATGATCATTAACAAAATCTCTTTTTTTTTTTTTGTCCAATTTCGTTAAAGAGTAGTATACACTCGCTCTATCCAAGAGTTTGCTTAATTGTTTTGCATTTTTTTCTTTTAAAAAGTCTATTTTACACTTTAAAATGTTACACGAAGTCTCATCATGGTATAGAAACCTCACGAAATTCCTTGTGGTTTGAAAAACCCTCATGCAATCCCCATTTTAAATTTAGTTATTAAAAATAATAAACAAATTTATCTTAACAGTTTCATATTAAATTTTTAAAAAGTTACATTTAAAATTCCTTTCCTATTTTTTTTTAAATACATATATAAGATAAGAATGTTTTTTTTTTCTTCAGAAAATTGTAGTAATAAGGGCAGTCACTACAACAGATTTTGCTTTTACCGACGGCTCAAAAACCGTCGGTAAAGGCCCTTTTTCCGACGGAAATAACCATTTCCGTCGGCAAAAGCCGTCGGTAAAAGCCGACGGAAAAAAGCTCGTAAGTAAAGAGCTTTTCCGTCGGACTTTTATCGACGGAATAGGGCTTTTCCGTCGGCTTATTGCCGACGAAAAAGCTTTTTTCCTATACCGTCGGCTTTAAGCCGACGGAAAAGGGGTTTTTTTCCGTCGGCTTTAAGCCGACGGTATAGCGTCTCTTTTCCGTCGGCTTAAAGCCGACGGTATAGGGCTTTTCCGTCGGCTTTAAGCCGACGGAAAAGGATTTAAAAATATTAAAAAAAATTAAAAAAAACGATTTAAAAAAATGATTTAAAACAATTGATTTAAAAGAAATCGTTTTAAAATAATTGGTTTATGATTTTTTGCCGATTTATTTAAAAGAAATCGATTTTAAATAATTATTTTATAATTTTTTGTAAAGAAACGATTTTAAATAAATTTGTTATGTTTATTTGGCGATTTAATTTAAAAGAAATCGATTTAAATAATAACATTCACATATTCGAGCAATTTTTTTAAATTATTTATTATAATAAATAAAATTTCGTATTTAAAATAAAATCTTGATAATATAAGTTTTTTATAGTTATTATTAGTTAGATAATGAATAAAACATAAGTAGAAATAAAAGAATAAAACAAATAATAAACTCTAAATATAAGTTAGTGAATATGGATAAATTTTTGTTAGTTATTAAGAATTTTTGGGAGAGAAAGTAGATAGTTTTTGGAGAATATGGGAAGAATGAATGAATTAAGTGGGTAGAATAAGGGGTATTTATAGATATTTAGGAGTAGTAGGGTTAAATTAAAAAAACAAAAAAAAAGGGGGTGGGGCGTGCCACGTCAGCGATCCGTGTGAATTATCACACGGATCGCTGACGTGGCGTGATCTGATCCGTGTGATCAAATCACACGGATCAGATCTGCCACCAATTTTTTTTTTTTGCCCTTTTTCCGTCGGTAAAAAGACGACGGAAAAGCCCTTTTCCGTCGGTAAAAAACCGACGGAAAAGCCCTTTTCCGTCGGTAAAAAACCGACGGAAAAGCCCTTTTCCGTCGGCTTTTGGCCGACGGAAAAGCTAACATCATTTTTTTTTTATTTTTTTATTTTTTTTTAAATTTTTTATTTTTTGTCCCTTTTCCGTCGGTAAAAAGCCGACGGAAAAGCCCTTTTCCGTCGGCTTTTTGCCGACGAAAAAAAAAAGGCCCTTTTCCGTCGGCTTGTACCCGACGGAAAAGGGCTTTTCCGTCGTTTTTTTCCCCGACGGAAAAAAGGGCCTTTTCCGTCGGCCCAAAACGCCGGGCCTGACGGAAAATGCCCATTTTCTTGTAGTGAGTTTAATAATAAAATTAACAAAGTTACTTGAAATTTAACGCAGGGATTTTTTTGCGGAATTTTTAAAATCACAATCAATAGGATTTTAAACAATTAACAAACTACAAAATAAATTTTGTGCATGTTTTTAAAACCACAAAACCATGTCGATATCACTTAGGTGTAATTTTCGTGGAGTATTACAATCAATCAAACAAACAAAATAACAAAATTTATTGCCTTAGTCAATTTCCCCCAATTCCAAGTGTTCCTCATTTACATTATTATATTGAGAGAAATTGATAGAGTATTCGAAAATAAAAAAGAACATAAGAACTCAATCTATACTTAATTACTAATTTAGACTTTATATATATATATATGGGGAAATTACATTAACCCCCATCGTATAGTCCGATTTGCAGTCAACACCCTTAAGTTTGTTTTGTTACGGTCAACCCCTATCGTTTGCCGAAATAGACACTTTGCTCCAACTCAATATTTTACACTTTTTTCAGGGTTATTTTCGTCAATGTTCAAAAAATTCAATATTTTTAAATTTATTTAAAGACAAAATCAAAGAGTTATTAAATTTGACCCACTTTTTTATTTTTGTATTTTTTTAAGACCAAGGAATTTATGCTTCTTTTTCAACAAAATTCTTTTTTTTTAATCTTTAGACAATTGTTTTTAAATTATTTAGACGATTTTTTTCTTTTCAAATGGTTAACTTTAAAACATTCCTCCAAAATAATTTTATTTAAAGTAAATGCTTAAGTTCCACGGTCTTAATAAAATAATTTAGGCTTCTTCAAAAAAAAAAAATTGTCAGAATTTTTTTTTTTTGTCAAAAAACAAAAAAATTGTCGATTAATAAATCTTTAATTTTCTTTTTATTTTTTTTAAAAATATTAATTTTTTTGAACATTTGACGAAAATACCCCCTGAAAAAAGTGTAAATTGTTGAGTTGGGGCAAAGTGTCTATTTCGGCAAACGATAGGGGTTGACCGTAACAAAAGAAACTTAAGTGTGTTGACTGCAAATCGGACCATACTATGAGGGGTTTAATGTAATTTTCCTTATATATTATACCGGGAATGAGAATTTACCAAGTCCTTTTTTTTTTAGATGAAAGAATTTACCAAGTCAGCAGTGCTTTTAGATTAGTACAGACCGAGAGACCCAATTATTAGAGTGAATTGTCAAAATAACACAATCTACGAAACTTATTGTCAAAATAACATACTATCAAAACTTATTGTCAAAATAACACTCTTGCCACATGTATACAAAACTTATTGTCAAAATAAAACCATTTCTAAAACTTATTGTCAAATTAACACATTCTTACCACATGTATTGCCATGTGTATAAAAGATATTTAAATTCTTTATCTTTTTCAATTAAGTGAAACATACTATTCTATCATTATAATTGTAGCATATTTTTTGTATAAAAAAATAAGAATAGCAAATATTTTCTTAATAAACTATATTAAAGCCGAAATAATTTTTTTTTAAAAAAACTTTCTCTAGGCATACAAGTATAATATATGCACATTTAAATTGTCATTTATGCATTTTCAATTAAAAAAAGTCTATAAGTGTTTGTACACATAACCTATAATTTATTTACAGTAAATCTCATATTGTTGTTCTTTCGCAAAACAAAGATGCCCTAAATTTGAAAAAAATGAAAAAAAGACTAAAATAAAATAAATACATTAATAAAAATACATGGAACAGAGGTGGGCGGTGTGGGTCTGGTCTCTTATTCTACGGAAATAAATAAAATTATTCCATTTCTCTCTCTTAAACTCTACACCCCTCCACTCACACAACTCCCATAAGGCACTTTTGTTTTGCAAAAGAAACAATGATATGAGATTTATGGCTCAAAAAATTATAGGGTATGTATACAAACACTTATAGAGTTTTTAAATTAGAAATGCATAAAGGATGATTTAAATGTGCATGTATTATACTTGTATGCCTAGAGATTTGTTTTTTTTAAAAAAAAGTTGTTACAGCTTTGGTGTAGTTTATTAAGAACATATTCTATAATTTTTATTTTTGTATATAAAAAATATCCTACGCTTATGATGATAGAATAGTACGCTTTACTTAGTTGAAAAAAATAAAGAATTTAAATATACTTATACATATGGCAGTACATGTGGCAAGAGCATGTTATTTAACAATAACTTTTAGAAATAGTGCTATTTTGACAATAAGTTTTGTGCACATGTGGCAAGAGTGTGCTATATTGACAATAAATTTTGAGAATGTGTTATTTTGACACTAAGTTTCGTAGAATGTGTTAGTTTGACAATTCACTCCAATTATTACGCTGTGCCCTATTATATATTGTACCTCTCGATCACTTCTATACTGTTATCTTTGTACCTTTTCCAATATTAATCTCTTTAAGTGATCAAAGTATTTAGATGGAAAATTAAATATTATAAGTACTCAAGATAAAATAACAAGCTCAGATTTAGTTACCTTGTTATAGAACTCAAATTCCAGGCCGATTGGTAGGAGATCAAGAGTTCTGGCGTTGAATTTGAAGACATGAACCCTTGTCCCGGTACTCCCTGCATCGAATATTACCGCATATTCTTCCGCGCCATTACCGCTACCACTAATGAGGGTTTCTGCCAAGCTCAAATCTTCACCCAACAAATTAGTAATTAGGCTGATGAGGCCCTCCGAAGGTAATCGGGCTGCTGCAGCGACGGCATTCAACGTGATCACCATCAACACGAAAATGTAGAAAATTGTGCCGCCATGTTTCCCCATCTTGCCTTCTAGCTAACAAGATGGAACAAGAACATTGATTAAAATTGCATGTTTAGATAGTACTAATGATTACTCACAAATTATTTTTTCCAATCTTAATTTACTTATTTGAAATGTGCATGCAGATACTATTTAGCTAGCGACACAGTTGTTATGACGAAATTTATAAGTTTGTCTATTAATGAGTATCGGATGAGAAGAGATGTAGGAAAAGTACAAGTTATCTTACCTCAAATTGGATATAGTATGGAAAGAGGTGAATAAACTTATGTTGTACGCAGCAATTCGTGATGGTATCTTATAGGTGCAATTTCAAATCTTCTTTTCCTCCCTCGGTCCTACCATTATCTCTTGTTTATTTCAGATTATTATTACTGTGGTTATAATTGTTGTATTATTGTCTTACGAGAATATGCTCCTCGATATTTTGTAAACTAAATTCGGTACATAGTACAATATTTTGTGGCTTTTATTCTTGAACTGTTCAAACACGTGTTTCATATATTGTACTAACCTTTCGCGCAATGAATCCCACAACAACTTCCTTTTAATTTAAGTCTTGTCCCTTCCCATGGTAGAGGCTAAATTAAACCGGAAAGAGAGTGATTTAGCTAGCGATGGGTAATCATGCTTATTAATTTGTCAATTTCCTTAAAATCCGGAAAAATCTTCTGTTATATTGTTTATAAAAGCAATCAGAACTTTTCCGTAAATACATATATAGCTAATCGAAATTATTTGTATTTGCTATAATTTTGATCACAGAAAAATAATGTGGTAGCATGGTACTAATAAAAGTTTAGAAAATAATATTGAATTGTTCAAAAGTGTAAATAGGGTTGCATGGTATTCAAGGGGAGATAGGATGCTACTCCGTGGAGTAGTGCTCCAACACTGTGACTTTACCGGAATATGCTTCCTTTTATTTGTAAGAAATGGTTCCATTTTTTATAAAATTACAAATTTACCCTAATAGATTAAATAGTTCTATTTTGAGTATTCTATACATGGGAATAGTCCATCACGACCAATATCAGGCCCAACATACTTTCGTACAGAACTTATAAAACATAACAATTAAGGTACCTCGTTTGACCGTACCACCGTCGGGTATTCTGCCAGGTTTTACGAAGACTCCTCGCCCTCAACCACTCGATCGCAACCGATAGTTCTGCAACAGCTCCTTCAACGGTAATCAGCACAACCCTGGTTCGTTTCCTACTCCGGGTGTAAAAGGCAACTTAAAATGGAATATTTAAAAGCTTAACTTCGACATACTTAGGCGAAAGCAAATCGATATTTATTTATGTGGAGACTTATTTATTACAACACACTCATATCCCCTTAGAGAGGAGTTACTTATTTAGCTACTCATAGTAGCTATGTCTCTCTCGTACATACACTCAAACAGAAATTTAAACTATTATACAGACACTCGTTTATTGACAGAATTTAAATGCTCACACTATTACAAACTATGCTTCTCTTTTGTTTATAAGAAAACTAAGGGAAATGCTCGATGCCCTTTGCTTTCTTCAGCTTGTGTATTTATAGGTGAAGTTCCGGATTTGAAACGCGGATTTCAGCTACATCTTGATGCTTTTTCTTCCACTAGCGTAGTGGCCTGGCCCTCTTGTCATTTTAGTGGAATCTTTTCCACCTCAGCTTGTTGTCTTTTCCTTCCCACTATGATGGTGGTCTGGCCCACCACTTATCATCATGTCGTTGTAGTGGAGATGGTCCTGATTTGATCACATGGCCACTTTAGCTTTACCAGCTGCAGTGGTCCACTTTCCTGTCCCACGCGGCATCTTTCCTTGTCTCGAATGGCCCTCTTTGTCGTTTTCTCCTTTGTCCCTTTTCATCGGGAATCCTTTTCCAAAGAGAGGCTCTTTCCGATCTTGACACTTTGGACAGATCCTTTCCTTCCATTTGCCGACGTGTGCCATATTGCAGAACTTTCGGCTAGTTTTTGATGTGGACAGAATTTCATTCTTCCACAATGTTCTTCGCTTGTTTTCGAACATTGTTTCAGCAATCCTCGTGGTGGTGTTGGTCATGCCATTAAGCATGAACGTTCCGTTTTCCTTATTTTGGAAAATTTTGAACGCGTACTTGACTTTGTCCATCTCTGTGAGACAGACCCAGAGTCCCCAAGCTCTTCTTGTTGAGATGCCATCTTCTGTGATTGGGGCGACTAACATCGGTCCTTCCGGTGGAGGCTTGATGTAGTCCATAGCTTTCATATTTGGTCTTTGGAGTTTGATAAAATGAAAACTCGGTAAAGACCCCTTGCCTGCGATTTCTGGGGCTGCAGAGATGAACTTCATTTCCAGAATATCGCCTCTTTCTAGTGTATGATTGTTCTGCCATGTTTCATACACTTTACCTTGAATCCATTCCGGTAATTTGGCGATTTCCGGGAAGCTTGGTGATGTGGTAAAGATTGAGGCTATACAGCCAAAATCAAACCATTCTCGTACCTGCTCAGGCTTTGATCCAGGTCGTATCCAAATCCTTGGATATTTTCCTGACCAGTCTGCAACAGTCTTTCCAGGGACCAGTCCCATCCTCGTGTATAATCTTTCCCACGTTCTTTGATATTCAATCAAATGTGGGGTTTTCTCGTTTTTGTTTATCTTAGATGGTCCCGTTTGGGGTCTAAGATTAACCTCGTCATCTTTAATCTTAGAGGTGTTTTTTGATTCCTTCGGTATTTCTACCTCTGGATCAGCTTGCTTCTGGCTTGTTGATTCTTTAGGTATTTCTACCCTTGAATCAGCTTGTCATTGGGTGTCTTCCTCGAAAGGATCACTTGCTGGTTCAGTATTACTTGAAACCTAAAACTCGTATGTATTTGCTTGTATTTCCACTTCCAGTTTTGAAAGGGAAGCATCTCGAAAAAGGGGTACCGTGAGGCTATCCCACAAACTTGTACTACCCAATAAAGTTGCCTTCATTGAGTTTTGGACCTTGGAGAGGTCCCTTTCCTGTACATGACCGGAAGCCTGAGCATTGATTGCCAGACCATCGATCGCCTTGCGGAGCTCGTCCAGGTTATCCCTGTGGTGTCTCCATCTCGTAAGGATGGCACCGGGCTCATGTGCCTCCATCTCTTGTTAAGAAATCTGCAAGAACATTCTCATGAGATTTGATAACTTGAACATCAAAATCATAGTATTGACATTCCGCTTGCCATCTAAGTAATCTAGCTTTTTCTGGTTTGCTTTCGATTTTGTTTTTTAAGAAAGCCTTAACACTCGTGTTATCAATTTTCAAGGTGAATTTTTTAGCAAGTAAAAATAGTGGCCATTTTTTAAAAGCCTTTTTGACTGCGAGAAATTCCTTTTCGTTGATATGCCATCTGGCGGCCTCGTCGCTGGAAAATAGTCCGCTGCAGTATCTACAAGGGACTTCTCCTTTTGGTTCGACTTTCGTTAGAACCGCTGCCGTATCTTAGAACCGCCCACCAATGATCACTTGCATCTGCGTAAAGGATTAAGTCGTCCTCGTCATTTGGTATGGCAAGTTTCGGTAGATTCTGGCAGACGGATTTGAGTTGCTGAACCGCCTTCTTGTGTTCTTCTGTCCATTTGAATTCTGCATCTTTCTTGAGTAACGGACTGAAGATTTTTCTGTAACTTGCAAGATTGTTAATAAACATTCCTGCAAAATTTACTAACCCCAAAAAACTTTGGAGTTGTTTAAGTGTTTTGAGATCGTCGGGAAAATCGCGTACCTTTTCCACCAAATGGTTTTGGAGGATGATACCTGATTCGTCGATCTCGACACCAAGGAATTCGATCTTCCTTGTAAGAATTACTGCCTTCTTTTCTGACAGCACTAATCCTTCCTTGTGACAAACATCTGAGAAGATTTCCAAATGTCTGATATGTTCCTTGACGGTTTTTGAGGCGATGAGAATATCATCGACATATACGAACATAAATTTGAAATAATCTTTAAAAAGATTATCCATTTTCCTCTGGTATATCTGGGGTGCATTCGCAAGACCCATTGGCAAAACGTTCCAGATATAATGCCCCTGTGGTGTAGAGAAAGTTGTGAACTTCTTACTTTCCTCCTCCATCTTGATTTGATAGAAACCTAATTTGCAGTCGAACTTAGAGAAGACTCTCGCGTTCTGGACACAGTTGATCAAGTGCTCTCGATTTGGAATATAGTATCCGTCGAATTCCAAGATCTTGTTGATCCCTTGGTAATTGATCACCAACCTTGGTTTTCCTCGTTTGATTTCTCCCTGGTTTCTGACTAAGAATCCAGGACTGCTGTATGGAGAAACGCCTGGTGAGATTAGCTTAAGGTCTAAATGTTCCTTAAGGATCATTTGCATATCCTTTCGATCCTCTTGGTTCATTAGGATAGGCCTATATCTAACCAACTCGTTTTCCTTTCCCTTTTGAACTCTTAAGGTTGCCTTGAGTTCATTCTTGTTCCACCACGCCAGAGGGTCTTCTTCGTAGTTTCTTTGAATCTTAACTTTGACATCCTCGATCGAGATCTGTTCTTCGTTTGTGATGTCAATGTGAAGACTTGGTTCAAGGTTGGCCTTCAGGATCTCAATAGTCTCATCTCTGATCCTTTTGGTCTTCTGTCCGGCTAGGCTATCAATCCTAAGCTATAGGATTGCATTACCGTATTTCCTCTGGTCTTTCATTTTTGGGTGTAGAAGTCTTCCTTCATCACCACGCTTGCTGCGAAAGTGAATTGGCATTTTGCGATAAAACGTCTGCGTCAATCTCTGGACCAAGATCTTATTATCACAAATGGTTGTGAGAATAAGTCGTCTTGTTTCATTATCCTGCGTAAAACGTTTGAACGTTTGCAAGAAATTATTGCCGAGTAAGATATCGGCTCCGGTATCATGAAAATAAATTAGGGGCGTCTTTACTTTGTACCATGGGGTACCACCTGCCCCGCCAATTAAAATTTCAGCCTGTTTTATTCCTCGTTTGAAGATGATGATCTTCTTTGAGAAATCTCTTCCGGCAATCGCTGGTAAATCTTCTCCGATTTCTTCTGGAAAGACTCCCAGTTTTGCGGTGCAAATTCCTGCTCCCGAGTCGATATACGCTGCGAAGTATTCAGCTCGATATTCCTCGTATAACACCCCTACTGAGATGTAAATTGAGAATGGACTGGTGGTCATTTGAGACAATATCTTTTTCCTTCCACCGTAAACTCCATTCCTTCTGGCAATCTTTCCCAAGGCTTGTGATCCTCGAGAAATTCGATTCCAAGAACAAGTTGTTCTGGGATTTTTCCTGCACATCCATTGATGATAAAATCGAATTCGCTGAGCTTAAGATTTCCTTGATATCGCCCAACGAATGGCTGTTTTAGATAATACAGTGCGTCGCATGGTAATGTATTATCCTTCTGGGTGGTGTCAAAGATGACCTCGACTTCTCCCCATCCTCCTGGACATTGAAGTTCACCTTTGGTAGTGAATTTCTTTGGCTCGACCACAATCTCAACGATCGGTTTCTTTCCCCAGGTGAGACTTTGCATCCTGTCTTCTCGGAAAGAAACTCTTCTTGGCTCGAAACTCTGACTCGTATCTTTGCCAAAGACCAGTTGATCTCGGATGATCATATCCATTTCATGGATATGCGGCAGATTGGAAATTTCTGGCCTGACTGCATGAGCAACCTTTTCAAAGATCTCTGGTATCTCAACAAACTCATTTCTTCGGAAAAGTTCTGAATGATGAGTATTGGAGAGTGCGTAAGAGATACTGTATGTAATGGAGTAAGGCATGTTTCCTTCCTTCATCAGCTCCTTGTTTTTGAAGTCCTGATGTAGGGTTATGACTCTATTGAAATCTTTATCGACTAGGTTGTAGGCAATCTTTGGGTAAATGAATGTTGCCACCTTTCCAGCGAATAGATTTCCTGATATTCCTCCGAGACACGCATCCCGTAGGTTCTGGATCCTTCTATTAAAGATAGCAATATCAATTGGCGAATTGATACCTTCTTTGAATGTCGCCTTGATCAGGATTCTAATGGCTCCAATATGGATCCATGACAGCTTCTGGGCAACTTCTGGATTGAGCCTTCTTAGTTCCTCTTTAATCTCGTTAATGGGAACCAGCTGCATTTCCATCACATTACTCGTTAATTCCATTGGGATTGCAATTTCTCCCGCTGTCACTTTGTAGATGATGTGATGTTTTCTCTGCCTGAAGCTTAGCTGTGCTAAGGTTCTCTCCATTTTTCCGATAGTGAACCCATCGTAAACTCGCAGTTTTGGATCTTCTCGCATAATTCTCATCAGGGCTTTGTGAGAAATGCTGGTTTGTGAGAAAAATCCTGTCATGTCTTCTTGAACTTCCTGATGGAAGATCTCCTCGTCTTCAGTCTGATTCTGATTCTGATTCTGAAGACTCATCTGGTCCTTCGTCTTCCTCATATATACTTTCGTCTGAAGGGATATCCTCAAACTGGTATACCTGGACAAGGTCCTGAAAGTAGACAGCTTTTTCGAACTCTTGCGTAGCTTCGAACTGTCTCACACCTCTTTTTTGGTTTTCCGGGCAATCTGTTGAGATGTGTCCTTTGGCACCACACGGCCAACAGTTGCAGTCTTTGAAACTTTCATTAGCACGTGTGTGTGCTCTCCTGAAAGTTCGCCTAGCTGGTGGCCTGCTGATGCTTTCTTGTCTGAAAGATGTCCTCCATCGGTTGGGTCCTGGTCTTTGCCCTGATTTGTAACTACGGGCCTTTTGTTTTGACCAGAATCTTCTCGGTCTCCACGAAGATCTTCTGGGGAACTTGCTTCTCCGCTCATAGGGTTGATCCCTATGTTTCTTCTTCCGATGTCTCTCTAGTGCACCAATGACTGTTGGGATGTCATTGTCATCGCAGCACAGCCGGGCTGATTTATTGATTCGTTTCAGCCTCTTGAAATTCTTTTGGATTGCTGCCTTCTGGCACCATTCGCTCAACTTGACTTTGAGGAAAGACATCCTTTGAGCCACCGTGTCTATCCCAATAGGAGTATACTCTCGTAGTAACATTTCTCGCCACATGCTTGGTACTTTGGCGAAGAATAAGGGAATTGCCGTGTCTTTGGGCATTCGGCTCTTCCATCTGTACTCGGTGAACAGCTTGATGTATAGATCCACACTACATATGTCATGTAGTTCCAAACTATACAATGCTTGTTCATATCTCCTGACCTTCTCCTGGTCACCTCCTCCGGTCTGGGGATCAACAAAGTATCCTTCTCCGATGAAGTAGATCTTGAAAAGCCTCGCCATTCTGTCAACAATGTCTTTGAGAGACTCGCCAGATAGAACCTCACTCCTAATTTCAGGAGTACCATGTTCTGATCCGATCTTGACTGATCCTTCGAGACTCATTTGTAACATCATGATGAATCCCTCTTTGTCGAGTTCCAGCGTTGCTGCTGCAATTCTCATGGCCGATGCCCATTCATCGATCAGGGCTTCGCGATTTTTGAAATCCAGAGTATCCAGATTGAGCATAAGCCCATACGGGTGGATTGGATCGAGTTGCGATCTCCCGTATGGTGTTCCATGAACATCTGGCCTTCTCGCCCTTGCTCTGGTTGGAATCCGGTTGTACATAGATCCTGCCACGAAGTCATGCTGGTGTGGCATGGGTTCTTCACGGATTGGCTCTTCTCGGATCGGTTCTGGATTCGGGATGGAAGATCCGACCCCTTATGTAACCGTCAACTGTCCTTGGGGAGGATTTTGACTTGGCACGATCGCGCTTTCGTATGTCTGGATGTTCTCCAGGCTAAGTTCTGAAAGTGATGCTGCCAGATCAGAAAGGTCTCGCCCGATCTTGAAGTTGAAATCGTCCATCTTGAATCTGGACATGATCTCACTTTGTGCTGGGCTCTCCACGTATCCGTGCTTCCAGCTTCTCGCTTGTGGTCAACTCTCTTTTGACCTCGACTGCTCTGCCCTTTTGATGTAATAAGGGCTCCTTCCCGAAAGATGGTGGCAACCATCCAACTCTCCTTCTTTCGGATGACCTTGGCATAGATTCCAGGCTCTTGACTCGTTGTTGGATATCTTGTAAATTCCCCAAGATCTCCTTCTGTCGTCGAGACATGGCTTCAAGCTTGTCTCTGATTTCCTGTAGATGCTCGGGCACATGGTATTGGTGATTGCCATATGCTTGAACCGTTTTCTAGACTTCTCTGAGGTCCTGGGATAGCTTGGAGCTATCTGGCATGAGCTCGTGGAAATCTGGCAAAACTAGATTACTCATGAAGAACGGTTATTACGTTCAGTGATTAATCTATTAATCCTTGAGATATTAGCCATGAGACCATTAACAACTATAAACTTAGCTCTAATGGCATGGAGATTGTCTGGTCTATGACTAGCCAGATCAACTAACTTAGTCATCAAGAGTTGGAGCTCTTGTTCAAGTGTGATACCCGGCATCTTACAGGCTTAGTATAGAACTTTGCTTTTTAGCTTTTTCTAGACTAATCGTAAGTTGTCTAAACATTTATTGCCTAACAACCTTGACGGGGCAAGTATTACCTTGTAATTCACTATCGCAACACAGGACATCGTGATATGATACTCACGATAGCTCGTTAAAGCAATGATTTGCTTTTTAATACTTGCACACTTGTGTGTTCCAAAGTAGAACTGATATGGGAGATCCCATATACTATCCATTACTGAATCACTCATGTTATTGAAAAACTCCTCTCACGAGGTAATTAAGAGTAGTTATAAATAAATAAGTAACCACATAAAATAAATAAACCATGCTCTGATACCATTTTCAAGCACTAAAAATAGGGACCTTTAAAGTATGGGGTATAAGTGAAATATCTTAAAAGTTGGAGAAATCTTGGAAAGAAAAGGTGGAGGGTATAAAGGTAATTGAAAGGGTGTTGGAGTAGTGCTCTACCTCCTAGCATCTAATCTACCATATTCAAGGATGCTTAGTTCAAGAAAAATATTGTGTTTGAAAATGTATATATACTGTGTCAAAACCTGTTCTATTAATTACTATTGATTTGATATAGGTAAATATTGTATGGGCCAGCCCAGTCCAATTACTGACCCGAGTCCAATGTATATTGGGGATTTATTCTCGATATCCCAATTCTATATTGAATATTTGTCCTCATATCGAATATAAATATTGATATGGTACATAGTTCGCCGCAATTCCCCCAAAACGGACCCCCACATTGATATCAATATAAAGGCGGTCCCCAATTCAAGGTTAGGTTAATTAACATTAGATTCACTGTTCATACAACATATCAAATATGCTTATTCGATATCGACCCACCTTTCGACATATCAGTCCACACGACATACAATTACATTCGACATGGAGCCCATCTCTGATATCGTTTAAGTTCGACAGCTTTATTACATTCGACATACTCATACACTTTCAACATCACTAAGGTTTCGGCATCATCATCATTCGAGATCATCAGAAGATTCGACATCCCCAGAGTATTTGACATCCAACAGAGGCACCCAAGCGTCATCGTAGGTGTTCCAGACAAAGTCAATCTGTAGGCTAGGGTTAGCTATAGTTGACATAGTTTGTATTAGGTTGAAGGCTATTTTAGTATTCTCGTGCAATAGTTTGTAACATACAATCTTGTACCAAATTATGATTGACGATAACTTAATAATATAGATTTCTCAAAGTTTTGTGCCCTACTAGCAAGTTCGAATTGCAGATTATGGAGGAGTTATGCTTTCAAGTATACTCATCATCGAAAAGCTTGACTAGATTAATTTGTAATTTTGGTTCATTTGCTTCCGTGTTAGAAGAAAAAAAAAAGAAATTTTGAACTCAAAAAATCATTACAAGTTTACACTCATAATTTTGATGTCTCTTCGGTTTCTTCTAGTCTTATTACTACTATTTAGAGGTTTCTTCTCCAGACTTATTACTACTATTTAGACTGTAGAGCATTCTTTTAACATTAAAAATTAGATATGTTGATGCACCTTAATTCGAATAAAGTGTATCAACAAGTCCAAAATCGAGGCTGGACAAATCTCCTAAGAAAATTAAGACGAGGATAGATGATCTTTTTTTTTTATATAAATTATGAATAACATAGATTAATAATAGTTCACAATGGGGTGGCCCCCATCGCAAAAGGAGGAAAGGTGTAAGAGTTGTTAAGGAATGACCCAATTCTAATTACACAAAAAAACCCGCTTAGCAATGTTGTGGGCTGCAATATTACAAGATCTAGGAGTGAAATTAAACTTCCAATTGGGCCAACATTCCCAAATCACACGGATTTCGTCAGTGAAGAATTTTGATGTCCAGTATGGAGTCGAAGCAATGTCGTTTATGGAGTTGAGAATATTGAGACAGCCAGATTCGAATCGAATTGAGGTTAATTGCTTGCTGTCAGCCAATTTGCAAGCTTCAATGATTGCTCGCGCCTCTGCAGATGTTGGGTCAAGGCAAGGAGCGTTGTTCGCCATAGCCAGGAGTATGGAACCACTGGAATCTCGCCAAATTGAGGTCGTTGAGGCTGAGAGCTTGGTCATTACAGCATCTGTGTTGATCGAGATCTAGTTAGGAGGTGGGTTTTTCCAAGTTGTTGCAGCAGGAAAGCTTGAGGTGAGTCTCTTGTTTGTTCTGATCTTTGCATGGAGTCTGGCCTCTTTGTCAATGGATTTTGATAGTTCATATGGTGTGATAGCAGCTTTGTTGTGTGTAATTTGGTTTCTGTTGTACCATACCTTTTCCCTTGTGATAGCACAATAGGTTTTGAATGCCATGCTTGTCTTTTCATTTTTGATACCTGGCAACCTACATGACAAGAAGAAAGTGATACAATCAGTGATAGTGCATGTTGAGAAAATAGAGAGGTTAAATGACCAAGTAGAAGTTAGCATAATGAAAGTAGTGTAGTTGCATCTAATAAATATATGCTCAGTAGATTCCACTTCTTGGTTACAGAGAGGGCAGTAGATGTTGGTAATCTGGAATAGTTTATTGAGTCTGGCTTTGGTAGGTAGGATATCAGAGACACATCTCCAGAGAAAGACTTTAAGTCGATTGTGAATGTGAGAGTTCCAGATGAGGTTCCATATAGGAGGGGGGTTGGGAGAAGTGACAAGTTTGGAAATAGAAAGGAAGGCACTTTTAGTTGAAAACATCCATGACTTAAAGGGAATCCAAATAAGAGCAGGGGGATCATGTGATTGAACAATTGGAATTTTTTCAATCTCTTTAATTGTTTCAAGGGTGAACAAATTTTGGAGAGTGTTGAAATTCCAAGTGTTGGTATCCTGGTAAAATAGGTCAGAGGTGGAGTGAATAGAATCAGTAGAGATGGTGGGGTGGGGGGGTGGGGGGGAGAGAGAGGGTTTGAAAGAAAGGGTAGAGGGAATCCAAGGAGAAGCCTAGGGAGAGAGATTAGAAGTGGAGTTGGTGGAGTAACAAGCTCCAGATGGAACGAGGGGTCTTTGCTTGAATATGTCCTTCCATATCCATGAGCTTCTGGATTTGAGAGGAGACATGGTAAGGAAGTTTTTCCCTTGGACATATTCTGCTATAAGCAATTTGACCCACATTTTGTTAGAGTTGGTAGCTATGTCCCATGCCAGTTTGGAGATGAGCGCATTGTTGTGGTCTCTCATCTTCCTAAATCCCATGCCTCCTTGAGATTTTGGTTTGCACAAGGCCTCCCAACTTTTGAGGGGGAGAATGTTATGATTAGCATTATCTCCCTAAAAGAATCTCATCATCTTAGAATCCATTTTTTCGCAAATAGAGGGAGGGATAGAAAAAGTGGACATTAAGTAGGAGGGGAGAGCTTGTCCAACATTTTTGAGGAGGATGACTTTGCCAGAAAGAGAGAGGTTTTGACCTTTCCAATTAGCTAACCTACTGTCAAGAGAAGCAACCAGGGGAATCATAGCTGATTTCTTAAAAGTGGTTTTGCAGAATTGGACTCCAAGGTGTTTCTCTAAGTGGGAACATTCTTTGAGGTTCAAAATAGACAGAATGGAAACTTTAAGGTCAAATGGAGAGTTAAAGCTGAAGTGGATGAAAGATTTAGCAAGATTCATCATCTGGTTGCTCCATTTATCTATAAGGTAAAAACATTCTTTAATAGCAGTGGTGTGACGACCGCACCCCACGAGCCATGCTCCGATCCAAGTTGGATCAGTGGTGGCCAGCCACTTTACCCAATCTAGACTAAAGCACAACTCATAGGAATGGGTCTCACTTGTTCAGGATCAAAACCATACACGTTTATAAATTATATTTTGATATAGACAACGGAAGTCTTGGTATTACAAATAATGTAACTGTTTTAATGGTTATGCACTAGTGACAAAACACGAATATTCCAAAATGCACGCTTGAACAATTATTCACTTGGTCTATGTTGCCATGTTGATTTTATCCTGAGGAATTGACAGAAGAAACGAGGAATAAGTCTTTAATGACTTAGTGAGATTAATATAAAAGAACTGGTAATGCAAGAATTAACTGTGACCTACTAGATACATTTCGGGAGTGATCTTACCGGTAGAAAGAGTTCAACTAGACAATTTGATGTAGCAATAGTACTGAGTTTTCATAGAATAGTTAATGAACTTGTGCTTAACAATAAACAAATCCAGCCTTATGACTTCTACTATTCTACCTTATACCTCCCGACGAGGAACGACCTCGCAAACAATCAAGAGACATGCTCGAGTACATGTCGATCCAGCACGTGGGTTACAACGAACTCCTGACTGCAAGCGGCGTCTAGATAGATGGGTATCAAGCGAAATTACTTAAACCGACAGTCCTTACTGCCCGACAGTAACTCGACTCAATTCTAGGTCCCAACTTCCCAAATGCGTCTCAATGGGTATAACAAATAAACAAATAAGCTAGTAAACCGGATAATATCCGTTGCTCCTTGAGCTACATGTCTCGAACATAGTTCATTGCTCTTTGCACAATTCAAGAACCAGCAGATGAGATTATAATATTGGAGAATTATCATGATTATGAATAGATATGATAAATAATAAATGATTAGATATGATTTAACGATGAGTAAGAAAATCATGTTATGAGATGAGATGACAAACAAAATTATGATGAAATGTAGGTTGTTCGAGGTTTGGTAATGGAGTAGTGTCTTTTCTGTCCAAGTTCCACAGGGTCGGATGCCAAACAGGGCTAGAACAAATCAGAAATGGAACCTCACCTTAACTCATACGGAGAACCTTGATGGTGTTGATTAGTTCGTCAAACATTTGATCGGATATCCAAATGAACTTTGTTTTCAAATGATTTTGTGGCAACTGATCTCTAACATCACTAGGAACATGTGTACTCGAATGAGAAGAAAAATCCAAAGGTTTGATATGCTAAATAATTCTTGAAAATACAAAACCTATTTTCGGTTTTTCAGACAGCAGTTTACAATTTAGGAATTTTGACCTTTTAAATCACATTATTTGAAAACTATTTATTCATATGAAAGTTAGAGGATATCATGAGGAGTATTCGGCCGTTGGCCTTGATCAATTTTTTTTCTACAATTAGTTATGATTTTTCTAAGGTGCATGGTCGAATGGGTAATTTCTGCGCAATAAAAGTTTTGGGGTATTTTCGGGTAGAAAATGATGAAATAAGAATTTGGGATGAATTTTTCCTGAAAGTAGACTCACTCCTAGAGATTCATAGGAAGAAAGAAGGAAAAACCAAAATGACTTTGGGTGTGAAAGTTGTTAGAAGAAAGCCTAATATTTATTCGCAAAAAATCATGTTAAAATACTTTTAATTAATGTCCCACTTTGATTATTTTATAATAAATCACAAAAAATCTTTTAATCATGATCTTAAGGATGTCATGGCTTATCTAATCAAAAAGATGTCATGTCTTACTTCATCAATTGGTTAATTGCATATCAAGTCCCTCAATTATTTATAACTAAAATTTAAATAGGTATAATTAGATTTTTTTGTTACCTACATATTTACTTATGCAATTTTTCTAGGTAATTCAATCAACTTGGTTAATATTTGAAATTGAAATATATGTTTTAGGATTATAGACATGTAAATATAATAAAGGACTAGCTTTTAAGTCTAGGGGCTCAAATACAATTTTTTCTAAATATTTAGGGTCAAAATGGAAATTTTCAAAAGTTCAAGAACTAAAGTATAAATTTATTTTCTTCCTAATTTTTGGGGCGTTACCATCCCCCCTCCTTAAAGGAATCTGGTCCCCAGATTCTTACCTGAATTGTTTTGAAGATAAAGTATTACGATTTCACCTCTTTTTTTTCATCAGATTTCTTTTAATTAGTGATCCATCCTGATAAACCTGCAGCATAAAAACTTTTCGGTCTTTCTAATTTATGTAATCTCAAATTATTAGAACCTATGAAAACCCAATTAACTTATTCCATATATATTTCCATATTCTCAAACTTATTGTAAATTCCACCCCAAATTATCAATTTTCTCTTTAACCATTGCTTCAAGAATCCTCATATATTTAATTGAATTAATACTTGACAATGAGCATATCCCTAACTTGACTCGCCTCTAACTCAAATTGATAATGTCTCTTCTAAAAGTTTATCAATCCACTCTCAACGTGTGAATATCTAACCTCAAAATCACCTAGATAATTAATCACTTAATGTTTTAATCCATTCCATATGTCTCAAATTTACCTTTCACCTTCAAATTGTCAGTCTGGTATCCACTATTTAAATTTAACAAACTTATATCTATTAACTAGATCGGATAGTCAAACTATATTCTAAAGTGAATATCTCTTTGTAATTAATACCTAAAAGTCCATTTTTTTCGAACAAGACTAATGTATCCCAAAAGAGAAGTATTTCTAACCGCTATTTCGATTAATTTTATCCTTAATGACTAACACTTAACACCATAGGAAGTCGTAAACCCATTTTCTCGGAAGAAGATAACTAAACTCTTATGATTCTTGTCTAATAATAACCGATAGTTTAGTAGTTTTTTTTTTGATTAGCTTAATATAATTATGCAATTCAAGTTTTTGACGTTTTACACATCATAACAACTATATAGATAAAAGAAGATTACTCAAATAAATGTCTTATTATCCAAGATGCAATATTTCAATTGAACTTACATAATAGTAGTAAACTCATACCAAGAGCCAGAAATATGAAAGGTATTGCGAATCCTAAAAATACAATAGCAAATTCAAATGATGTTTCTTCATCATTTAGAAGAAAAATAAAAATAAAAATAAAAATAACAAAATTACAACAAGAATTACTTGAACCATATGATATATTTTTGGTAGAGAGAAGTTAGATGAAGATGAGTGTGTGTTTTGTAGTATAAAAATGATGTATTATAGAAGGAGATATGGCCATTATAGCCGTTTATAACCGTTGGGAGGATTTTTTTTTAATGGTTTGATGATTGGGACGAAAATTAAGATTAGAAGTATGTGACTTGTTTGTGAAAGATATGTTAGTTAAAAAAAAATTAACTAACGAGCATAACAATAGAGTAATTAGAAAAATCTTTAATATTCTTAAAATTTTGAGTACCAAAAATTTTAATCCATTTTTTTGGTCGATCAATCATGCTAGTTAATATTTTAATTATTTTAAAAAAAATAACTACCACAAAGAACACGAGTAATTTAATTGTAACATAACATAGAAGTTTTTGTGATTTATTATTATTGTTGATATTATTATTATTTTGAAAATTTTGTATTCAAATGAATAAATCTGGATACTTAGGCAAAATACAAGAGAAAAACAAGGTAACATAACTTTTCCTTATAAGTACATGCACGTATTTTAAGAATTATGCAAATATTTAGTTTTTCAGTACAAATAAAACTTAGACGGTCTTATCTATACACACACACACACACACACACACACATATATATATATATATATATATTATTTTTAATAGGCACAAATAATAGATGATGGGGTACAACGATATGAATGCGTTTTCTTAGAAATGTAAATGTCATATCATCAAGGATGGATTGTAGGGGAAGCTATTCATAAAAGATGGATTGTTGGAGACGCTACTTAATTAATTATTATTTTTGAAGGTGTTGTATTATTATTATTTCAAAAGCTTCCTCGGTACGCCTACTATGTTTTCTTATAAATAGCGATTTTGTGATATCGAAGATCACACATTGACACATACCACATTATCAGAGAAAACAAATTGAGATGAAAAAATCTTCAACTCGAGAAATAAAATCCATTTGTGTCTTTTGTGGGTCTAGTACAGGAAAAGATCGAGAGTTTCTGGAGGTAGCAAGTAGTTTGAAAAACATATTGGCTACGAAAAAGATTAAGTTGGTGTATGGGGGAGGAAGTTTAGGGTTAATGGGGTGTGTTGCGACTAGTGCATTTTCAAATAAAGGTAGTGTGTTAGGGATCATACCAAAAGCCTTAGCTGACATGAATTCCGATGGTCCAATCTTATGGGAGGAGGTTATAGTACCTAGCATGCATGAAACAATAACTAATATGTTGTATAATTCTGATGCTTTTATTGCATTACCTGGGGGTTAGGAACAGTTGAAGAAATTTTCTGCATAGCTTCATGGGCACAGTTAAACATGTACCAAAAACCTATAGGGCTCTACAATGTCAATGGTTTCTATGACGAATTGTTGTATTTTCTAGATCATTGCGTGGAGCAGGAGCTTATGAAGCCGACGGCTCGTGAAATTTTTATCTCTGCACATATTGAAAATGAATTGATTGACAAACTTAAAGCATATGTACCAAAAGTAGATTTTATTTTGTAACACATTCAATGGCAGACAAGTAGTGACAATAGTCGTGGTAAGAAGCGTGCTTTAGATGTAGATACAACACTCCGATTGTAACTCTTTTATGTTCATTAGTGTTTGATGTAAGAATATATGTTTTAATCTATATGAAGATTTTAGTGAAACATCTTTGAGTGATTAATGTTTGTCCAAATATTTTAACCAATGGCTCTGATACCATACCGTGACTATCGCGCCCCCACGAGCCATGCTCCGATTCGAGTTGGTTCCATGGTGGCAAACCACTTTATCCAATCCAGACTAAAGCGCAACTCATAGGAATGGGTCTCACTTGTTCAGGATCAAAACCATACACTTTTTATAAATTATATTTTGATATATACAGCGGAAATCTTGGTATTACAAATAATGTGACTATTTTAATGGTCACGCACTAGTGACAAAACACGAATATTCTAAAATGCATGCTTGAACAATTATTCACTTGGTCCATGCTGCCATGTTGATTTTATCCTGAGGAATTGACAGAAGAAACGAGGAATAAGTCTCTAATGACTTAGTGAGATTCATATAAAAGAACTGGTAATACAAAAATTAACTGTGACCTACTGGATACATTTCAGGAGTGATCTTATCGGTAGAAACAGTTCAACTAGATAATTTGATGTAGTAATGGTACCGGAGTTTTCATTGAATAGTTAATGAACTCGTTCTTAACAATAAACAAATCCAGCCTTATGACTTCTACTATTCTACCTTATACCTCTCGACGAGGAGCGACCTCGCAAATAATCAAGATACATGCTCGAGTACATGTCGATCCAGCACGGATTACAGCCATCTCCTGACTGCAAGCGGCGCCTAGATAGATGGGTATCAAGCGAAATTACTTAAACCGACAGTCCTTACTGCCCGGTAGTAACTCGACTCAATCTCTGGGCCCAACATCCCAAAGGCATCCTAATAGGTATAACAAATAAACAAATAAGCTAGTAAACCGGATAATATATGTTGCTCATTGAGCTACATGTCCCGAACATAGTTCGTTGCTCTTTGCACAATTCAAGAACCAGCAGATGAGATTATAATATTGGAGAATAATCATGATTATGAATAGATATGATAAATAAATAACTGGATATGATTTAACGATGAGTAAGAAAATCATATTATGAGATGAGATGCCAAACAAGATTATGATGAAATATAGGTTGTTCGAGGTTTGGTAACGGAGTAGTGGCTTTTCTTTCCAAGTTCCTCAGCGTCGGATGCCAAATGGGGCTTGAACAAATCAAAAATGGAACCTCACCTTAACTCGTACGGGGAACCATGATGGCGTTGATTAGTTCGTCAAGCCTTTGATCAAATGTTCAAATGAACTTGTTTCCACATATTTTTGTGGCAACTGATCTCTAATATCACTAGGAACATGTGTACCCGAATGGGAAGGAAAATCCAAAGGTTTGATATGCTAAATAATTCTTGAAAACAGAGAACCTGTTTTTGGATTTTCAGACAGCAGTCTACGGTTTAGGAATTTCGACCTTCTAAATCACATTATTTGAAAAACATTCTTCATATGAAAGTTAGAGGAAATCATGAGGAGTATTCGGCCGTTGACCTTGATCAAAAAGGATTTTTCTACATTTAGTTATGATTTTTCTAAGGTGCAGGGCCGAATGGATAATTTCTGCGCAAGAAAAGTTTTGGGGTACTTTCGGTAGAAAATGATGAAATAAGAACTTGGGATGAATTTTCCCCTGAAAGTACACTCACTAACTTAGAGATTCATAAGAAGAAAGAAGGAAAAATCGAAATGATTTTGGGTGTGAAAACTGTTGGAAGAAAACCTACTATTTATAGGCAAAAAATCATGTTAAAATTCTTTTAATTAAGGTCTCACTTTGATTATTTTATAATAAATCACAAAAAATCTTTTAATCATGCTCTTAAGAATTTCATGGCGTATCTCATCAAAAATATGTCATGGCTTACTTCATTAATTGGTTAAATTCATATCAAGTCCCTCAATTATTTATAATTAAAATTCAAATAGGTATAATTAAACTTTTTGTTACATACATATTTACTTATGTAATTTGTCTAGGTAATTCAATCAACTTGGTTAATATTTGAAATTGAAATATATATTTTAGGATTAGAGACTCGTAAATATAATAAAAGACTAACTTTTAAGTTCAGAGGCTCAAATATAATTTTTTCTAAACATTTAGGGTCAAAAATGAAAATCTTCAAAAGTTCAAGGACTAAAGTATAAATTTTTTTTCTTCCTAATTTTGGGGCGTTACAAGTGGAGTTAGTGGCATTGGCCTTGCAGTAGACAGTCAGGTCATCTGCATATAGGAGGTGGGTTATAGAGGGGTTGTGTCTGGCAATCTTGATTCCAGTGATGTGTCTCTTATCTTCAACTTTGGATAGAAGTATGGAGATGAGCTCTGCACAGGTGATGAACATGTAGGGACATAGAGGATCTCCCTGCCTTATTCCTCTGCTTGGATTGAAAAAGCCAAATTGAGAGCCATTGATGAGAGTACTAAATGAAGGTGAGGATATGTAGTAGTTGATCCAGTTGAGGAAGGTGTTACTGAATCCTAATTTTGAGTGGATGTTGATTAGGAGAGGCCATTCAACTCTATCAAATGCCTTACTTAAGTTAACTTTTACTGCCATGAAAGGGTAAGGACCTTTCTTGCAATTGAGATAATTCATGAGCTCATGGGCAATAATGTTGTTGTCCTGGATGTGTCTGCCTTTGATGAAGGCTGATTGGAAATGGGACACAAACAAATGAAGAGAGGTTTTGAATCTATCAACAAGAATCTTAGAGATGCATTTGTAGACCACATTACAAAGGCTAATGGGTATAAATTGATCAACTATATGAGCATTTTCATTTTTAGGGACCAGAGCTAGGAAAGTGTGGTTAAAGGCTTTAGGCATAGGTTTGTTAAGGAAAAAAGCTCTGATGGTGGAAATGATAACTGGGCTGATGATGGTCCAGTATTTTTTGAAAAAGAGGGGGCTATAACCATCACGGCCAGGGCTGGAATAGGATTCCATGTTAAATAAAACTGGGGAGGAGATAGAACATAGGTACTTATTGTCATCAGAGCTAATAACACAACTAAACAGATTATCAAAATTATCAGGATAGGAGGGAGGGGAGTTGTCAGAATAACTACTCCTAAATAAATTCATAAAGAAGAGTTCAAAAGATTGACCAATGTCTACCCAAGAGGTAAGGGTTGTACCTGTTTCATTGGTTATGTTGTGAATTCTATTGATCTTACCCATAATAAGGGTGGATAGGTGGAAAATTCTTGTATTAGCATCCCCCTCTTCAATCCATTTGGCTTTTGCTTTCTGCCTCCAATGAATCTTGATCATTTTTCCGATTTCATCCAAGTCTGATTGGAGATTACTTTCTTCTCTGAGATAAATTGAGGTAGGATCCTGACCCTGCAACTTTAATTTTATGTATAATATATTTCATATTAGTGAAGCAGTTCCCAAAGTGAGAATGATTTCAATTAATGAGAGTTTTTTTTCACTAATCTGAAGTTGTACAGTAATTTGAGAGGGGGGGGGTAATGAATATGGTTGTTCCATGCAGTAACTACAGTGTCAAAACATGTGGGGTCTTGAGCCCACATATGTTCAAATCTGAATGGTTTGCTACCAGGGTTTGCTTGAGAATAAGAATAAAGGAGAATGAGCTTGTGATCTGAGCCTATAATAGGCAGGTGGTGGAGGGATGATTTGGTGAAGTTGATGCACCAGGATTGAGTGGCTAGACCTCTATCTTACCTGAGTTGGATATTTTCTTCATATGGTCTATGATTGTTCCAGGTGAAGATTTTTCCATTGAAACCTATGTCATTGAGCTTGAGATTATTGATAGAGGTGGAGAAGATATTAGAGGAGGAGCTGGAGAAGAGATTGCCTCCTCATTTTTCTTCTTGAGACACAATGGAGTTGAAATCTCTCATCAGGAGCCATGGAGAGTCATGAGCCATGTTCAGATCCAAGATAGAGTTCCAGAAAGTTTGTTTGAGATTGTCTTTACAAGGGCAGTAACAGCCTGTAAAGAACCAGTTGGGGGAGGGGTTATTGGAGGGAGAAATGATGGCACAGTGAATGAACCAATTGTTGGAGGCAAGAATTTGAAGAGAGGTATTAGAATTCTATGCAAGGCAGATGCCTCCAGAAATTCAAATAGTGGGGAGAGAGAATGATTAGAAAGGCTATTATCTTGCAAAATATTAAGAACTGGAGAAATGTTGCTGAACTTGATTTCCGAAAGAAAGAGAATGTCAGGCCTTTTAGATGTTACAAAAGCATCTAATGCTCTAACTACCTTGGGTAGACCCAACCCTTGGCAGTTCCACACTAAAATTTTGAGAGGCATCATTTTATGTCCCCCTCTGGGGCCTTGAATGTTGTAGTGGAGAGAGGGGTGTCATTGTCAATATCTTTTTTGGAATTAACTGGAGTATCTTTATCCTTTTTGATAGGGATTTCTTCCAGCTCTTCTATGATCACTGTGTTGTGTGGTTTGAAAGATCTAAAGGGGAGAGTAGTCCCTAATCCATTTTTGATAAGACCCTGATTCAAGTTGAGTGGTCCAAAAGCTGTGAAAAGGTTTAGAAGAATAGCAGGTAGGTCAAAGGTGACTAGGGATGAGGTAGGGGAGAGGGGATCATGGGGTTCTAAGAATGATGGAGAGTGTTGTCTTTTTTTTGTTTGAGCAGGGGTAGAGTAGGGTATTCAGGTTTCTTTTGGCATTGTAACTGACTTTTGCAGTTGTGTTTTCAATTGTTGGGTTAGAAGAGTTTACATGGTAGGTGAGGGTTTTTTGGGTTTGTGTGTCTGATGTTGACCCTTCGTAAAATATGTTGGTTTTTATTGGTTCATAAGTCTCTTTGTATTTTTCTTTGCAGTTTTTGTCAGATATAATCTGCTTTTGGCTTTTAGGATTTGTTTGCAGATATTTTGATTTTTATTGACTCAAAGCTTTTGCAGATTGGTAAGACATTAATGGAGACAGGTGGGCCAATGGGATCATCAGGACTTTTGGTAGGGTTTCTCAAGGTGGCTGCTGGTGGAAATAAGGTTTGGGTTGCTGAGGGAGGGGTGGTTGTGTTGGTGGTTGGGGGAAAAGGTTTGGGGTGGTCTAGTCTGTTTTCTGCTTTAAGTCAAGCACCAAACATATATGAATTGGGGGGGTATCCAAGATGGAGAGGAGATTACATACCTGGACTTTATGACCTAGCTTCCCACAGTAGTAGCAATGGTCTCCGAGTCTTTCATACTGGATATTGACTTTGAACTCAGAATAGTTGGCTATTTGCATCACGGCAGAGGTAGTGAGGACTTGGTCAGTGTTTATTTCATCTCTAATTCTCAAGAAGAGGTTCCATTTATTTCCTTTAGTGATGTCAACTTTCAGGAAAGTAGTAAAGGAGTTGACAAGAGATTTTATGCTGCTTTCGGAGATGAAGTAGATTGGAATATTGAAAGCTCTGATCCACATTGGAGCTTTTGTGAGGATCAGGTCTTCAAAGACTTTGTCAAGGAGCCAGATTGTGAGAGTTATTAGATGTCCTTTGAAGTTCCAGCGGTACTTGTTGGGGATTCTATTAGCATCTTGGTGGTTGATGAAAATGAAGGCTAGGGTATTTTGTTGAATGTGATTTATTTCAATTTGGTATCTCATATCCCAAGCTTGAAGGAGAGTGTTTTTCATGGCTAAGGTGTTAAGTTGTTTTTCAGTGATTGCTTTGGCTATCAGAGTTTTGGGGTGGATAGTGTTGCCATGAGCAGGGATGGGAGGGCCAGGGGGAGGAGGAGGAGGTGGCTCATTGCGAGGGGAGGTTTTGAGGATCAAAACTTGATTGTTGAACTTTTCAAGGGCTGAAGAAGGAGAGCACAAACAAGGTGAAACAAGAGGAGAGGGGGAGGATGAGAGAGGAGGAGGAAAGAAAGAGAGCTATGTGGGAGAGCTAAAGAGAACCAACAAGTGGAAACCTAAGGAGGTTAGCTCTACAGAGAGAGAGCAGAAAAAATCTAGATAGATGATCTTTGAAAGGATTTTTTTTCCCTGTAACCTTTCCTATAAGTCTTAAATGCCCTTTTTATTTCGGGCCGACTAAATATGCCACGTAACTTTCAAATTTTCTACTAAAATTGCGTAAATCGTCTTATTCGGGCTAAATAGCTTATGTGGCAGTCCTGTCAATAAAACGCTGGGCCTAGTCAACAAATCGTCACGCCAAGTCATCTTTTTTCAGCCAAAAAAAGTTTTTTACACAAACCCTTGTAATTTAAAAAATTATACTTGCACCCCATAATAAATCATACTTTGCATCCGTAAACATATATATATATATATATATATATACACACACACACAATTTTTTTTTTATATCTTGAAAACTATTTGTAAAACATAATCGCTTCAGGGCTAATAACCACCGAAAAACAATCAATCAATTACTGTGTCATTTTTCTTCTTCGATTCCTAGTTTTGCTAATTCGTAATTCGTGAATGATGTTTTAATTTAGGGTTTTGAGTACAAGAAACCCTAAACGAGTCATCAGCGATGGCATCGACAATGAGAGAATCGTGTGATTACATCAAGCAGAGGAAGTAGACGCCGTCGGCGGTCGAAGGAGGCAGTTTAGCTCACCACATTTTTTATTTTTGATTTGGGGGAAGTTTTGGGTGGTGGTGGTGGACGTGAGTTTAATGTGGTTGTGGTAGGGGGAGGGGAGGGAGTGGTGAAGATGACATTTTTTATGAATGTTTTTTTACAATTTTTTTAAATTGTTAAAGTATTAATTAATTTCAAGATATATAAAAAAAACTGTATATATATATATATATGTGTGTGTGTGTTTTGGGGTGCAAAGTGCAATTAGTTGTGTGTTGCAAGTGTAAGTTATAAAATTACAAGGGTTTGTGTATAAAATATTTTTTGGCTGAAAAAATATGGCATGATGACGATTTGGTGACTAGGCCCAACGTTTTATTGACTGGACCACCACGCAAGCAATTTAGCCCAAACAAATAATTTGTGCATTTTTAGTAGAAAAATTGAAAGTTATGGGGCATATTTAGTCGACCCAAAACAAAAAAGAGCATTTAAGAATTTTAGAAAAAAATATAGGGCATGAAAAATAACTCGACCTTGAAAATATATATGATAAGAAGTTACAATCGTTCCTACACATACTTAAATAAAATGAGATAATAAAGTGCATAATCCACTAACTCCACTAATTGATAAAGGAAATTACATTAATAATTAAGATAAACCAATTAAAGTAACTAAACATAATAATCATAAAACCAATTAAGCTTTGACATGACATGCTGGACCGATTAGCTTTATTGGGCTGCAGGGAAGTTTGGGCCGTATCATTGCTCCGCATGGAGAAGGGACATGGTCCTCATGGTTCGAATGAGATAACTCATTGGGCAAGAAATCTATAATCTGGGTCATGGATTCTAGAATTAAATCCGAGCCCATCCAATGTAGGGTAAGCACCATATAAAACCTCATCATCCACCAATTCACTCTCTTCAACCCCAAACCCTAGCCACTTCACTAAGCTCTGCCGCACTTATGTCCTATTTTTTGAAAACATTCACCGTTTTTCCAGCTGAATTATAACCTTTCGGTCATCCAAAAGTTCCGGTAGTAGGATCACCACAGTAAGCTTTCAACCAAGAGACATGAAAAAAATTATGAATCCGAGTAATACTAGGAAAATCCAAAGCATACGCCACATTTCTCACTCGTTTTAGGATCAGAAACGAGCCGAAATAGCGACGGCTCAGCTTATTCATGGCGGCATTATGAATACTGATTTGACGTTAAGCACAAAGCTTGACAAAAACTTCGAAAGTTTTATCTTGTATGTGCTAATTTGCTTGTTGTGTCATTCGATGTTGTGCACATGCCACATTTGCTTTAATATCAGCCAATATATGCCCTACATTTGTGAAAGTTGAATATATGTAAGCATTATGTGATGTACCTGAAATATATGTAGACATAGAAAGTGGTTGTTGGCCACAAAGAGCTAGGTAAGCTGCAAAATATTTGGTGGTTAAGGCAATACAATGAGCAATCTACGTAGTCGATCCACCATAACCTAAATGGCAGTTTTACCCTGTGACAATTGAAGATGAGTAACCAAGTTCATCATATCAATCCAAACTTGGGTGGGAATGGGAAGTGGATTGAGTAAACCATAAGGCTTACTAATCAAATATTTATGTTGCTGACATGTTGTGAATTCTTGTATGAATATACTGACTCATTGTTTAAGCTTCTACCAATAAAAGACCCCTGAAATTCTTTCCCGTGTCCCATTAATAACCGAATATCCTCTCGTTGGGGTATTATGAAACTCGTGCAAAATTTTGGTCTTCAAGTCTTCATTATTGGGAATAAATAATTAGTTATTGTAGTACAACATTACCATGTTGCGTGTGATATTGCGGTGCCTTTGCCTTATCTTTGCATTGTTGAATTAACTTTTTCACGTCATGCAAGGATTGGACACACACTTGGAGCTCGAAAAGTAGTGTAGAATGAGGAGTATTGAGCACCAAGAATTTAGGATGTTCAACTATTGAATCATGATAACGCATCAGCAACCACAATTTGCCGACCAGGTTTGTAACGCACCTCAAAGTTAAATCCAAACAACTTAATTAGCCACTTCTGTTGCCCAGGTGTATTAAGTGCTTGAGTCAACAAAAGTCATAAACTTTGTTGATCAGTGTAAATAATAAATTTACGACCTAACAAATAATACCTTCATTTCTTGACTACCTCCATTAACCCATACAATTCTTTATTGTAGGCAGAATCTGAACTTATACGAGGGGATGTCTTACGACGGAAGAAAGCAATAGGACGTTGATTTTGGGACAGGACAACACCAATGGCAAGCGATGAAGCATCAATGCTTAATTCAAACGGTTCCTTAAAATTAGGCAGAATTAGGACTGGTACTATAGTCATTATTGCTTTCAATTTATCAATGGACTTCTTAGCCAATGTACCCCATGTAAAAGACTGGTCTTTTAATAAAGACATGAGCAGCGTGGCGAGGGTAACATAGTGGCGAATGAAACACCGATAATAAACCATCAAACTTAAAAATCCCCTTAGGACTATTTGAGAAGTAGGCAACGACCATTTCAAAATGGCATTAATCTTGTTTGAATCCACAAAGTCATAGACACACCAACTGCACTAATCAAATGCTCGACAAAACGCATTTAGACACTTGGCAAAATAATGATTAGTAGCTAATAACGACAAAACAACCTCCAAATGCTTGTTGTGATCAGTTTCAGAACGACTATAAATCAAGATGTCGTCAAAAAACTCAAGCACAAAATCATGTAAATGACCCTGAAGTAGATCATTCATTGCTACCTGAAATGTAGACAAAGCGTATATCAGGATGAAAGGCATGGCTACAAACACATAATGTTCTTCACACATTCATAATGCAGTCTTGTAAATATCTTGTAGAGAAACCATGATCTGATGATATCCAAATCTCAAATTCACCTTCGAATAAATGCATGCCCCTTGTAATTCATCAAACAATTTTTCAACAGTGGGGATACAAAATTTGTCCTTCACTGTGACAACATTAAGTGCTTGATAATCTGCGTAGAAGTGCCAAGTTCCATTATTCTTTTTAACCACTAAAACTGGGGATGTGAACGGGCTTGTAGTGTGTCGAATCTGACCTGTCCCTAACATTTCAACGATTACTTGTGCCATAATTAATTTTTGAAAATGAGGATAGATAAATGGTTTAATATTGATTGGCATTGTATTTGGTTCCCAATGAATATGGGATCGTGTAAACGATGGGTAGCAATTCAGTAGGTTCAGAAAAAATGGTTTTGTATGGCGTAAGAAGTTCATCCCCAGTGGGATCATCATGCGTAGACTATGACGCATGCAAACTCATCATCTTTTTTGGCACATTAGAAACAATAATTGCATGCATAGACGCAATTGAACCTGTATGTGACATCAGTTTAAGTTGGTTAAGAGTAGTATCCCGCAAAGCGGATTCGCCAATCAATGTAACCCATTTATCACCATCTGCAATTTGCAAGTTTGGGGACATTATAGTTGGCTGAATTGTCGCCCAATTGACACAACCATTAAACTCGCAATGCAAGATCATCACCCTGAATAGGTAGTACACGCATAGAAAGATTAAATGCAATACCTTGTAATGACAGAACAACATCGTTGCATTGACCTTGCATTGTATGTTAGCTCCATTTCCAACCATCAAATGAAATTGAGCTAAAACATGTAAATTCAATTAATCTGCAGCTCGAGATAGAATCATGTCATGTGTACTTCCTGAGTCCCCTAAGACATTGACACGTTGTTCGTTCACCTATCCAGTTACCCTTAAAGTTTGTGGCCTATAAAGTCCTGTGTTAGCGGCCATCGACATATAAATTTTGCCCTTGCATTTGTGAAATCTTTCATTTGTCACCAAATACGTACTTTCCATTACAATTATAACACAATCTCTTTGCCTGATGTTCTTGCATTTAAGTTTGAGATAAACGCCAAATTGAATAGGTAGATGGCGCACGAGGGACCGCTTGGGGTGGTTTATAAGTTAATAAAATTGGATCCAAACAAAATTGATGTGATGAACGTGCATAAGTAGATCGATTACGATTCTTATGAACTTTTGCCTCAACCAACTTAGCAAGATCAAGAGCAAGATGAACATCCATAGGTTTCAGAATAGCCAATTATGCCCTGATTTCCAATTTTAAACTTGAAATGAAACAACTCGTCAATGCATCTTCTCATAAGCCTTTAACAAAAATAGTTGTACGTTCAATTCCTCACATAATTTGACAGCAATCCCTGCCTGTTGTAACTTAAGCAGAATTGTCTGATAATTATCAAAGGTAGAAGGGCCAATATGTTTAAGAAGATTACCTGAAAATCGCACCCAATCGTGAAGTTTTGTTGTTGTTGTCCATCCATGTAAACCAACTTATCGCTTTACCCTGCATGTAAAATGAAACCAAGACAATACGATCTGCCATGAGAATTTGATACAAACGAAAGTATTTTTTGCCTCGCCAACCCCATTATCAACATTAGAACCATCAAAATAATTTAGGGTGACTTGAGGTGGTTTATAAACAGTAGAGGAACTAAAACCAAAGTATAATGGATTAAGATTGTTAGAATGGGTTGGACTGTGTACAGTTTCTACAACTGGTAGTTGTTGCAACAACGTTGCCATATAAACACGTAAATCATCCAATTGTTGACGATTTTCTTCACAAATTCTGGCAAACTCCTCGCGAGACTCAGCACGCTGTACAACAGAATCTCCTCGTTGTTGATCATGAGCCAATCAAACTTCGGCTAACTCCTATTGAACTTGACGCTACAATTCAACAAATGGGACATCGTTTTCGAAAGTTTGTGATTGATTTTTTAGGTGGAATAATAACAATGAAAGCACCAAATGATGTAACTTAATTCGAATTAAAGTGTACCAATAAATCCAAATTCGATCGTGGACAAATCTCCTTAAAAAAGTAGGAAGAAGATAGACGAACTTTGAAAATATATCTGATAAAAACTTACAATTGTTCTTACACACAACCCCACTAGTTGATGAAGAAAATTATATTAATAATTAAGATAAACTAATTGAAGTAACTAAACATAATAATCAAAAAACCAATTGGGCTTTGTCATGACATGCCTGGGCTGATTAGCTTCATTGGGCTGCAAGCCGTATCATATGTTGTTGGTAGGAAACTTAACTCCATAAATAACGAAGCCTTCACTTGTATCATTTTTTTTATCAGCCAAAAACTAAATTTATTAATCAAGGGTATAAGGGATACTCAATTGCACGTTACAAGTGCAAAGTTTAGAGACACATTCTCGTGACATAACACCAATTAACGAAAGGATAGACAAAGCTTCTTCTTCTAGATTTAATATAATATATTAATGTTAGTAGCAAAACACCAAACGAAAGAATAATATAATTATTGACAAAAGAAATAAACAAAAATAGCGTAAAGAAAAGTAGGAAATTGTTAACCTCAACCGGCAGTGAATCAGAACGTAAAAGAGTTGAGGACCTTGCGGTTTTTTTAAAACAGATTCGTTCTCTCTACATGCTTGAGAAAAACGTGAGCGACTGTCTCCCAGGATACAACGACTACGAGCAGGATTGCATGCACAAGCAAGAACTGCCCCGGCAAACTCGAGCTACGCCTTTCCTCTATTACCACACAACGAGAAGAAAATACTTTGGTTGCGCATAAAACCTTTATGCTTTTATGCTTTATGATTTTTCAATGATAAAAACCTACGGGGAGCGACCCCTTTTATAGACTAGGTCGGGGAAAAAAATGAAAGTCTTAGCCACCAAGAACGTGATTAAGATAATTACAATGTTAAGAATGCACTCCTAGAGATAAATCTCAAAAGAAAATGCTCTTTTTCCCATGTGGGATAGCCACTTTTCTTTTTGGATTTTCAACCGATTTCCAAATATTTTCAACTTTGAGTAGGCAACTTTGAGAATCAATTTCTCATTCATTCATGTACCAGTTTGAGCGTGTAATATACTGTTTCGAAGCACTCACGAAGGAGAACACGTTCCTTTCTTGTAGTCGTCAAAACCATAAGTTGAACCTGCTCAAAATCTGACTTGAAATCAACTGTACAAACTCATTTTTTGACTCATTTTTCCAACGATTAAATCATTCAATCATGTTTCTTATCTTGGGCTTAATAAGTTTCACTATTTCTTTTCTGACAACCGATGCTTCTCACATTAATTCTTCTTCAACTATTAACATCAGAGTTATATTGCACGGATACGGACTCGGGGACACGTATATGACGCGATACGGACACGGGGACACGTTTCAAAAATTACATGATAGGATACGACATGAATACGTCTAAAGTTTTTAATATTTTATATTAATATACGTATAGTTCAACATCTAAACAAAATATTTGAATTATATTTTTACGTTCATTCACAAATGAATATCAAATATAAGTAAATTGGTTGAATTCGAACTGTACAAAATAAATTAGTAAACTAAGATAGTGTAGTACACTTTTAGAAGTTTTCATTTCTGAATTCTAGATCTAGGATTACTAAAATTAAAAGCCATTAAAATCGAATAAAATCAACGATTAACTTAGTTTAACAATTGAAAAAAATGTACGTACAATGAAAAGAAAAAAAAATAGGAATTCCAACGTTGATTCTCATTTGTAATTGAGGAAGAAATGGATGATGTTCTACATGAGAAGATGATGGAGTTTTTAACTTAGTTTTCTAATTCATGAACTAACAAATTAAGTTTTAAAGTTCGATTTTTATAGGTGTTAAATTTTAACAAAAGAAAAGCTCTTGATAATACCTAAAATAAACTTAAACGTGTTACAAATGTGTCGGACACGCACATCAAACGTGTTCGACACGCGTGTTCGAATTTTTTTTATTTATATTAATTACGGACACGCCACGTGGCGTGTCGGACACGTATCTAAGGCGTGTTCAAGGATTGTCGATATCCCCCGCGTGTCCGACACAGTATTTTTCAAAAGTTTAGAGTATCCGTGCAACATAGCATCAGAGTTAGAAACTGTTACTTTCTTTCAACCATTTAATTATTTCACTTCTTTTGGACGATGGCAGTCTTTTCCTATTTCATTTTTCTTTTTGATTTGTAAAAACTTCATCTCAAATCAAAAAGAGCAACAAATGAAAACGTGTGCAATAGACCTCAAATCTCATTTGGTGGAAGAGTGACATTGCTAAAAGCCTAAAACTTGTGTCCACGAGACCTCTAATTTACATGTTCCCAATCCACAAAATCCCCGAGCAAGTAATTTAAACACGATCGAGATTCCAAGCGAAATTATTTGGGGTAATTAATACCACATCATCATATTTCATCTCATAACAAAATACAGTCTAACCAATATATAATTGGGTATTTTTCATCCACCTCCCCTGAGGTTTGGCCATTTGGCAAACACCCCCCTGAGGTTTGGTACTTTTTTAAAGACCCATTCTGTTAGTTGACCAGTTAGTCAACAATTAAAAAGAATTGCAAAAATGTCATTTATCATTCACTTCAAAACAAAAAGTTATTTACTATATATTATAATCTTCATTATCTTTATTCACATAAAAAAATTGAGATTTATATTAACGTCACTAAATAATTCACTTCAAATACTAAAACTAAAATTTTAGTCAACAAATTAGAGGTAAGTGATATTTTTAATTTTTACTATGTATGTATCGTATCCCAATATACCAAATAAAATAATGAGACAAGTAACCAAATGATAGAAATTAACAGGAAAAAAATAATGGAAAGAAACTGGACTACTCTATACTTATCTCTAATGTCTTAAAAACAAATGTGATAAAAGTAGTCAATTAACGAAATGTTAACTAGGAAATGATATAACACGGTAAAACCAAATCGTTGATAATTTCCTGAAATGATATAATAATATTACGTTTGTTCTCTAATATTATATATATATATATATATATTTATGTATATCTTAGTCAGCTTATTTTCATGGTACAATACATGGTAGTTTGTTTCTGAAATGAATTTTTTAAGGACATTATATAAATCACAAAATCTCTTAATTATTACATTTATTATTTGAAAATCACCATAGTAAACCTCCCGTTTATTTTTAAAAATGATACATTATTTAGTTATAGATTGGTATAAAACCACCACAACACCCACCAACAACCATAGGTAATAATAATAATAATAATAATAATAATAATAATAATAATAATAATAATAATAATAATAATGTACACCTTGAGAATTAAGAAGGAAAAAACACGTAATATTTACATTAAATTACTAATGATTTTATTTTATTTATGTGAATAAAGATAATGAAGATTATAATAGTAAATGACTTTTTGTTTTGAAGTGAATGATGAATGACATTATTACCCTTCTTTTTAACTGTTGACTAACTGGTCAACTAACAGAAGGGGTGTTTAAAAAAATACCAAACCTTAGGGGGTGTTTGCCAAAGGGCCAAACCTCAGGGGAGGTGGATGAAAAATACCCATATATAATTGCTCACAATGAAAGATATAATAAAATTATTTCCTCAAATTGACATTCCGAAAGAATTTGTAACATTCTAATTGTTTGAAACACCAAATCTGTAGAAAAACCTTTCAATGCGTAGACTAAATGAACGTGAAACAGAGGATTCAATTAACCAATAATAATCCTATAGGAGCTCACGAATGTGTTCTGTCTCATGTCAAAAAGCAGTTACAAAAGAAGACTTGTTCCTACTTTAATCACATTATCACTACAAGTAAAAACAAAAGTATATGTTCTTTGGGTTTTATGGCATTTCGGGTAATTGTGAGTAACGACGCTTGCTCATGCGCATCTCATCAAAGCTTTAGGCAGTGCACGAATGTGGAACATAAGTAAACAACACTACTGAGGGAAAAATTTCCCAAATGTTAAAAGGCAGCCAACCACAGGCACAATGACGTTCCTCACTGATCCAAAATAAAGGTAGACAGAATGTTCTTCTTCAATGTGAACTCATCGGCTTTTGTCACACTAATTGACTGCATCAACAACAAAAAAAAATTTGTCAGATTAAGGAAACATAAGCCATGTAGTCAGCTCTTGCACGAGACAATAGGTTAACGTGATAAGCATTTCAAGTAGTAAAAGGAAACCGAGTGAGTTTCAATAAAAAGCTAAAAATTCATCAACTGGGACTAGAATTCAGAAACAGACGATTCTGGAGAAATTGTTACAGATTTTTCAAGGTTAGCTGAGAAGGTGTAAGGGTGATTGATAGTCAAAAGTGGCCACAGAACATAATAGGAATTGACAATGTACCTTGGCCAACATGCGTTCTAAACGCAAAACTTCATTCTTGGTATAATCATCACCCTTCTCCATGCAGCTCTTGGCAGCTTTCACATAGATCTTACCATATCTTGGGAGAGAGAGACAATTTGTTAAGTCTCAATCCAAGTTTTGATACTTGTAAATCAAAACTAAGTAATATCTTGACAATATTATAGGTGGAAATTTAATCTTTGTAAAAACCTTGCACTTGCACCCGTCAGCTTATCAGCTTCCTCCTCCAACCGTTTGAATACAGTTTTCTTCTCCTCGCTTGTTGCGCTAAAAAACTCCTTCACTAAGCTATCAAGAGCTTCAATAATACCAGCCTGAGGAGAAATCACAGATTACAATCAAGAACAAGTGCCAGGGAGGAGGAGGAGGAGTTTAATTAGCAACTAACCTTGGAAGTTAATTGTCCTTTAGCATCTCGGCTCGTTCCGCACTTCTGATTGATGAAAGTAACTAAATCATCTAAATCTCTGCCACCTTCATATTCTTCACCAGCCTTGTTGTTCTTTGGGAAGAATTTTAATGTAGGATAACCACTTACACCATACCTGAATAGCAGAATACATGTGTAAGCCCAAACTCTAAAACTCTGTCTTACTATTTATGTAGATTAGGTCGGAAACTAATATGGACACGGTTTCAATCTCCCAGAAGGAAATAACAATACAGTTAAACCAGAGAATAGTTGATGAACCAAATTTCTGCAATGAAAATAAAAAACAGTTTGTGCTACTAACTTCTCTGCAAGATCCTTGTACTTATCAGCATCAACGTTTGCAATGACAACATCTTCGTCAACTTTGAATGCTGTGGCAACTGTCTCGTAAATCTAAAAGTAGAAACGTGAAAAGGTTAGTTTGTTTATCGCAATTTCCATCACAGCCATCAGCTATGTCTGTCATGATAAGAAACAAGTAAACACTTACAGGAGCAAGACTCTTGCAATGACCACACCTAGAAAATTAAACATCAAATAAACAAAATAAAACAAACTTATCAGTATTCCATACCACACAAAATAACAAGTATATGATACCCTACTGATATAAAAAATAAAAGAAAAATCTCTAAGTCAGCTCACCAGGGTGCATAAAACTCAACAAGGACATCCTTTTTCTCATCAAGCACAATTTCGTCAAAATTGTCCGGACTCAGGATCACAACACTTGAAGGGATTGCAGCTATCTTGACATTTGAGCCTGCAGGTAGAACAAAATTTGCCACTGGATAAGGTAAGGGGCTTTAATGAGTAGTTTTAGAAATGAAAGGAGAATAGAAAAGACAACAGTAAAAACTAATTGGACATGAGATTAACCTTCATTTATGCTTATCCAAGCTACTAAATTTTGTTATGCTTAACCTATTTACTAAGTAAATTCTTTTAGAAACTAAAATGATCCATGTACATAAATGCCAATTTTGCAATTCCCCCACAAGATGCAAGAGACCAGACGGAAATAGTTTTGACCACAGATATACCAAATAATAACAATAATTAAATGTTATACCTCCTTCATTGTTTACAAACTCAGCAAGGCTTTCAGCATTTCGTGCACCTTCATACCTAATAAAATACAAGATCATTATTGACAATGGTAAATTTTGGAGAAAATGCATGTTAAGGTCAGAAACGCATTTCTCACAGATACGTTAAATATTTGAGGAATACGAGATAGGAAAAGATAAGATACAAGGTTCTTAAAGAGTGTGAACTAACGGTTTGGACTCCAAGGACCCTTTAGGAAACCACTGGATGGTAGGGTACCCAGAAACCCCATATTTGCTGCAAACACTCTTATGCTCGTCACAATCAACCTACAAAAGAACAATTGCCAATTTATTAGAACTCCAAAGTATAAGTTTTCCATCTAAAGTATACAAATCAAATATAAAAGTGAAGATCATGTTGCTGAGACTTTAATAAAAACAGTGATGTGTGTAGTGATCCACAAGACCACAACTGAGATTAATTCCATAATACCAGAAAGGAATTATGTTGAATTTGAAAATACTAGACCAATAAACAGAAGCAACTACTAGAAAAACACATACGCACAAGATGAGCAGGGATAGACCAAATCTTCAGTGAACGGAACCTTAAAAGTAAAAGTAACTAAATGAACAATGAATAACTTAAGAAATTATTACTTCTCAATTTTCACAAGGACGCTATAGAGTTAATATCTTGTGACTTGAGCTAACTAATGAGACCTTGTCCCTAGCCATTTATACATTTCTACTGTTTACTTAGCTCAATTCAAAAAAATTAGCTTCAGTCTCATATAAACTGAGCTAAACTTAACCAAAAGCTGTACAAATTAACGAGCTACTTATGAAACCAGACTAAAACATTTTATTCAATACGTCTAGAAAGTGTAAGCCAATAGCAAGTTTAAAGCCAAATAACGAGCAGCACAAGTCAAATATATTGATGTAAGAACATTAGTAACGAGCTCAAATAACTAATGATTTAATATGCATGTAATATGATTCAGGTTTTAACAAATGAGATCTACTGTCACTTAAGCTTTCATATCTCCATCATTATTTCATTTGTGAGTATACTTCTTCAAACACAAATGAAATTTTAGTTCTGATATTTCTAATAAATCAATACGAAGTTATAAATCATAGTCCCTCGGAGCTGTTTGAAACAACTGGACCACTATGGCATAATATAAAATGGAGCGTAATTATTAAGTAACGAACTGATAACTAGATACAGTTAAAAACGCGAACTGAACTTTAAGGTCGTATAAAGTAGGCTAACCGCTAACCTTGGCGATCAAAACAGACTTGGCCTTCTTGAAACTGGCACCAAGCTTTTCATACTCGGGAGCGAGCTTTTTACAGTGCCCACACCTGTAAAGGCCACAAGTAAATAAACTTAAAAATCGTCGTATAAACCATCGCGTGAACAAATTATTGAAAATCTCTCAACTCATAACAAGTTAAACAACTCCTACAATCGATAATCAAATTCAAATGGATCTCATTAAAACTTCAGTTTCCTACTGCATATACATATATATATATATATATATATAGTCAAACACTCACGTTTAGCTAGATGTATCCCCTGTTCTTCAAGAATCGAACTTTGGCCAATATGCTCAATCGTTAATTTGCAATATGATATTCAAAAACTACGAAATCGTGCAAATTATGAAATTTTATTTGGAAGCAATTATATTGAAATAAAAAAACAAACACTGCAATATGAATTAATTAAACTGCCGATCGAATAAGGACAGATCTAACTAAGCATCAAGCATGGCAGCATGCAAACATAATTAAAAGAAGACATGAACAACAAACAAATTTAAAAAGTTTGGTTTAATAAATATATATATATATATATATATATATATATATATATACCATGGAGCATAGAACTCGACTAGAGCGCCACGATCTTGACCGACCTCTTTCTCAAAATTGTCCTCGGTCAACACTACGACAACATCATCGGCAAAGGCTGATGATGAAACGAACCAAGCGGCCAGCAGGAAACAGATCCGCGATCTCGACATGCTTTTTGTTTTGTTTGAGTCCAAATTAATAAAATGATGAGTAAGTAGTGTTTTAACTAAACTGCGTGCGGGTTTTTATACATTTAAATATTTGAAGGTGGTTGTTCAACTTTTATATATTGGATGTGTATTTGTGACATGGTTGGACCTATTAGGTACGGACAGATGTACAAAACCAGCAAATGTTATGTGGGGTTTAAGCAATGACATGGCGAGATCCATAGATTCATAGGGAACAATATTAAATTGTTTAAGAATAATGTAAGTTACTATAAATATTGGTATTATTTCTTCTGTATTACAATACACCTCAAAATAATTACAGTGGGCCTGAATAATACTAAAATAATGTTAATTTATTACAAGAAACGGAATAGCTTGGTGCGGAACACCAACTATGTGTTACAAATATGTAGATAAACTTGATAACCTTTAAAGACTAAAGACAATACAGTCGAATGGCAGACGTTCGATCGATAACTCTCGAACTCTGGTGGTTCGATTCTCTTAAGCCACGAATCTGCGAAACTGTCGAACTGCCTAAATTCGATGCTAATTACCCTCGAATTTGGATGGTTCGATGATGAAATACTGAAGGAGGAACGGTCGAACTGAAGGATCGATCGAATGTTGCTGACTGTCGAATCAGATAAATATCGAACTGGAATTACTACTTCGAATCACTCGATTCGATTGTTATTAAGTGGTTGCGAGTCTTGAATGTTTGCATTAATGTCGGGGGACGGGGTATTTATAGACCCCGTTCTTGGGACCCAATAAGTCTTCGAAAAATATCAATCGAATGGGCTTGGTTCGACTGTCTGAATAACGGTCGAACGGGCCTTGTTCGATAGTTCTATTTTTTCCGCCTTTTCTTGGTGGGTTGGCCCAAAATAACATTTTGGGTCTTCCTAAAATACTCTCATCATATAGTCCCCCTAGTTTGGGAGTCAGTCTTGATAAGAGCTGGTGCCAAACTCTCAAATTCTTGATGTTTCACGTAGTTATTTGTATTGTATTTTGCGTTTCGTCCGCGTGTCCTGTTTTTTGTTCGATGAATCAGTGGCACAATTTTGTTTGAAAATACTCCCCTCATTTGGGAGTTGGGCATGGATGTTCGGGTGCCAAATTAAGCTGATTACCATGAGAATATGGTTCGCACATTTTAAATGTGATTTGCGATGTTAGTCGCAAAAAATGGATTTCAAGAACAATCGAACTAAGCGAATTCGACTGTAAGTTAGTGTCGAATCAGATGAATTCGATTGTTCCCTGATCTGTTAATGAAGCGTCGAATCTCAGGGGTTCGGTTGTTATTGTAGGTATTGTCGAACTCGAACCCCTTCCGTTCGACCGTTAAGTGTCTAGCCGAGAATGATGGCAGTGTTGGGCCTATATAAAAGCCCACTCTTGCCACCTCATTTATAAATTCGCGAAGATCTGCTGTCCCCTTCAAATAACTGTCGAATCCCCAAGATTCGATCGTCTCGATAACAGTTGAACGATCAGAATTCGATCGTTCGGTGAGACTCGAATCTTGGCGATTCGACAGTTTTCCTAAAATTAGCAAAAATATTCTCCGTACGATTCTTAGTTTACCGATGGCACGCAAGAAGTCGGAGAGTCGCAGTAAGCCAGCCATATCCCCGAGAACATGTATGCTTCCCAAGGGAATGTTAACAGGCCTAGTCCTTCGAACGTAGGCCCATCGAAGGATAATACCGTCCATGTCGAAGATTATGTAGGAGTTTCCCCAAGGAGGCGACCTGTCGTGAGACCCCCCGGGAGTGTATCTACCAATTGGGGTGCTGGGTATGTCGTGCCGAAACCAATAGATCGCTCCACTATAAGGCTTGGTGGAGTATCCACGGGCACTCGGGTTCATCTTGTGTGCGATTTTGAGAGACACGAGAATTTCATTCCCCGCAGGATTGTAATGACTTCCACCGCTTCTGGGGGAAGAGTTAAGATCGGGACAAACTCTCAGATCAGGATGATGGAAGAGTCCTATGCAGCTGATGATAGGATTGTTGCAAATCAAGCACAGTCCAATGCTGAGAACCCAAATGTTAATCGTGTTCCCAGGTTTGCTACCGCGGGGGCTTCTAGTTCGGGTGTCGAGAATCGGTATGCCGCTACTAAGAGGCACGTTTTGAAAACACAGGCTACCGTTGAGGCTGGAGAAATTCCATGGCCTTCTCACAAATGTCCTCAACCATCCAGGAATCCAAGGCCATTGCCGCTTGGTAGCGTGGTCAATTATGGGTTTCTGAATGATGAGAATTTAGAGTCTCTGAATATTAAGTTGATGGGATATCGACTGCGGGAAGAGCAATCGATTGAGATCATGAAAGGGATGTGGCCTCAACTCGATCGTGGTGCTGTGCTTGAAAGATTGGGTTATCGCGATTTGGGCGCTTGTTCTTTGCTGCTACTATATATTGTGATTTATCGACTATGTTGCGATTACAGTGGTTTGATTGAGGTCCAAGGTAAACATAACGATGTAGTTGACAAACTAGTTGCGGATCTCTATAGTAACGATAATAGTTGTCTTGTCGCACTCAGACGTGCTCACGAATCAACCAAGGCACTCACCAAAGCTGTTAAAGACGCCCTTGCAGCTGACGCAAATGCTAAAAAGGCTGAGGACAGTGTGGCGTCTCTTCATGCCAAAATTGCTGCTCTGAAGAAGGAAAATGATTCCTTGAAAAGGGAGAAAGATTCGCTAAAGGAATTGAATGAAGGGGCTGAAGCCGCGATCGCTAGGTTAGGTAACAAGGTCCGACATTTGGAATCGGAGAATTATCGATGCGAAGTAGCCATATCTTTCCTAAAAAATGGTGTTTACCGCTGGCTCGAGTTGCGTCAAGGCGCTGCTGATGTGAAATTCAGTATGGAACTTGGAGTGGATAAAGCTAACTATCTTGGGTTCGGAAAAGAAGGTTTTTGAAAGGATATGCTTGATGTTAGTCGCGGCCCTCGAATAGAGATTCCCAAAGTTGACGACAACGATGAGGAGGAATTTACTGCCCCAAAAGATGGTGACTCTTTCTTTCGTATACGGCGGGAGCGACGTACTAATTACTTGCCAGATTCAAATATACCAAATCCCGCTTTGCCAGATAGACGAGAAACTGTGGATTTTTCTGGTGTGGGCGAACCTCGTGTTGATCAGGTTGGAGTAACAGACGCCATTTGTGCTGCTTTTGGCGGCAGTGATGATGACATGAATCCATCTCCAGTGATAGAACACGAGTCTTTGGTAGAAAAACCATTGGAACTCGATATTGGGCCAAGCGGCATTCTTGTTCCTCGTGATCTTGCAACAGCTGTGCCACATATGGGGTTCTGTCCTTTTTCTTCGGCGAAGAGTGCTAGTTTTAGTTCTATTTCTCTGATTGAATTGAACCCAATTTCTGGCGCAGGTGCAACTTCTTCGCATGTCGGGGTTACAAAGGAAACTCTTAATGATCATAATCTTATCTCTCCCAGCATTTACCAGCTTGGAGGATATTTCAGCGATGTCTATGAAGAGGAGAAAATTAATTTGTCGGTCATATGGGACAAGTGGACGAGCTCGTCTTGACATAAAATTAGATTGAGAAAATTTGCACCAACTATGCCCAATCCCTTGGTTTTGTTTTGCATTCAGAGTCTCCGTCATCGGAGGAATGGTATTTAGCTGGACATATAATTTTGATGGTATGATATTAGGCCATATTTTGTCTTTGATATATGTTGATTTTGTGGCAAATAAATAGCTTTGTTTGACCAGTACTTGAATATATATCATTTATTGTTGAACCTTTGTGGTCGTTCTCTTGGCTTATTGTACGAATAGATTAGAACAATAGTTGGTGTTTCTCATTAGATCTGCTTTAATCCTTTTTGGGCCAAGCATTCTATTTGGCTTTTTGTACACGAGATATCAAGTTTGCTTTCGACCTCTTTGGGCCCAGTGTCCATCTTGGCATGACACTTTTCACGATCTTTGCTAAATGAGATATTAGATTTGCATTCGACCTCTTTGGGTTGAATGTCCATCTTGGCATGACGCTTTTTGCGGTCTTTGCTGAATGAGATATTAGGTTTTCATTCGACCTCTTTGGACCGAATGTCCATCTTGGCATGACGCTCTTCGCGGTCTTTGCTGAATGAGATATTAGGTTTGCATTCGACCTCTTTGGGCCAAATGTCCATCTTGGCATGACTCTATTTGCGGTCTTTGCTGAATGAGATATTTCTTCTCGTAACTCTTATCCATGGCAACCTTAAATGCCACGGTGCGCTGATAAGCATCTTCCCTCGTGATGCCAATCATATCCAGATCCATCTGGCGCAACCTGGCTGACTGCTCCGGGTCATAGTCGTGTATTCTGCACATAGGCGTGCCAATCTCGGCCAGAAGAACTACCTATGTTCCATATACTGAAACGAAAGGTGTCTCCCTTGTCGATGTTTTTTCATCCTATAAGCCCATAATATTCCCTGAAGCTCATCGGTCCAGTTTTCCCGGTATCCCTCAGTCTCCTTTCCTGATAATCTTTCAACATTTTGTTGGTTGATTCTACCTGCTCGTTCGATTGAGGGTGGTAAACGGAGGTCATACTATGGGAAATTCGTAACTCTTTAAACCAGGATTTGATTTCCTTGCTAATGAATTGCCATCCATTGCCGCACACCATATATCTGGGAATACTGAAACGACAGATAATATTCTTCCATATGAACTCGATCATGTTCTTTTTCGTTATTGCTGCCATGGCCTCTGCCTCCTCACACTTCGTGCAATATTCTACGGCCACTACCAGAAATCTTTTTTGGCCCTTGGCCACGGGTAACGGTCCTATATGTCAATTCCTCACTGATTGAATGGACATGCCACATCGAGCGGTTGCAATATTGATAGCTTTCACAACGTCGCGAGAAAGCTGTGGCATCTTTCAATAAAGTTGACCAATAATATCCTTGGCGCAGAATTCGTTGGGCCAACACTCTACCCCCAGAATGATTTCCACAACTTCGTGCGTGGATTTCCCTCATGACATAATTCCCGTGAGGTGGAGTCAAAAAACATAACAACGAAACGTCGAATGATCGTTTGTATATTTCTTCATTGTGAATTGTGAATTTATAGGCCTTGTAAAGCATTCTGCAGCGTGTGTTAGGGTCCACAGGTAATACCCCATCAGTCAAATACTTCATGATCTCTTCTTTCCAAGTTGGAGCCTCTCCAATTGGCAATATGTACTCAATTATTGCCCGTATGCTGTTGTATTTCAATATCCCGATAAATGACTTGTCAGTTGCTAAAAGTGTGAATCGCTTCTTGACTAGGACTTCTGATGAACTAGCGAACTTAGACAATGTGTTGGCTTTGGTATTCTCATCTTGCAGAATTTGGGAGATATCGAAAAAACTAAAACGTCCTCCTAGCATCTTTACTTTCACAGCATACAGTTTCATTGTCTCCTCTATTGTCTCGTATTTTCCCAAAAATATATTCGCTACTAGCTGGGAATCTATGAACACATCCAAATGCTCTATGTTGAGGGTTAGTGCCAAATTGATCCCTGCTATCACAACTTTGTATTCGGCCCCATTGTTGGTTACTAGATAATTCAAGTTAATGGCGAATCGAACTCTCAGCGATCAGGAGAGAGCAGGTGGACCCCGACTCCTTCCCCGTGACTAGTAGCTGAACCATCCATATGCAGTATCCATGTGGTAGTAGCTCTGCTAGTTCCGGCTTGATCTAAGATCGATAAGATGCAGTTCGTGGATCCTGCCACACTATTGCCTAGAGTTTCGGCCATGAAATCTGTCAACGCTTGTGCTTTGATGGAGGTATGCGGGCGGAACTCTAGTCCGAACTCACTTAGTTCGACCGCCCATTTAACCAATCTCCCAGAAGTCTCGGGTCTTTCCAACACTTACCTTCAGGAAGTTCCTCTATGCGCAATGTAGAACTCTGCCCACATAGTGTATTTGGAGTTGTTGAACCCATCTTTCCTTTACTAAAACTCTACTAATGGCGTGCGAAGACATGGCCACATATAAGTACAACATCTCACTTTCATCTGGCTTGGAAAGGAGCGGGGGACTGACCAAATATCTCTTCATTTGCTGGAAAGTTGATTCACATTTTGTCATCCAGATGAGATCTTTACTCTTTCTCATAACCTTAAAGAAGGGTAGATTCTTTCCCCCCGAAGTTGATATAAATCTACCCAAGGTTGTTAGTCGGTCTACCAAACATTGCACATCTTTCACGTTCTTAGTGAGGGCAGATCCATCACTACATTAATTGTATTGGTTCTCGCCTCTATTCCTTTTTTATTCACCACGTACCCTAGGAACTTACCTGCCATAACTCCAAATGTACATTTTTTCGGGTTTAGCTTCATCCCGTATGCTCTCATGATAGCAAACGCTTCATCCAAATGCCCGACATGCTCTTATGCCTTCAGACTTTTGACTAACATATCATCAATGTATACTTCCATGGATTTTCCAATCTGGTAGTAGAACATCTTTGCTATCAATATCTGGAAAGTCGCTCCAGCATTTTTGAGGTCGAAAGGCATCACCCTATAACAAACAATCACAAAGGCTGTTTTGCTCTGGTCGCCCACCGCCATAAAGATCTGGTGAAATCTGCTCTTGGCATCCACCATACTCAACAAAGCACATCCTGCATTTGAATCCACTAGCAAATCTATCTTGGGCAAGGGAAAAGGATCTCGTGGGCAATGCTTGTTCAGATCAGTATAGTACACACACATCCTCAATGTTGCCTCCTTCTTGAGAACCAATACGACATTACTCAACAACTTCAAAAACCTCAGCGCATAGATATGGCGGGCAACTAATAGCTTATGAACTTCCTTCACAACCGTTTCATTCTTTTCCTTGCCAAAATTACACTTCTTTTGTCGCACGGGTTTTGCATCATTGTCCACGTTCAGTTAGTGCACTATTATTCTTGGGTCTATCCCGTGTAAATTCGAATCTGTCCACGCGAATATGTTCGCGTTTTGCCTGAGACAATCTACCAGCGCAATCTCAATCTCAGAACTCATAGCTGCTACGATTTTTATGATTCTGTCTGCATCCCCTCTAAATAGCTGCAATATTTAGAATTCACCGAGTGGCTCCATTTTTCACTCCTCCCATTGCTTCATTATTTGAATCTCGGCTATTTCTCGACCTTGATCTTGAGGTTCGGGTCTCTTTCCATTCTCATCTCTACTCGTTCTGGGCTTCCTTTTAACTTTTGTTTCTTCGCCCGATGGGCCGTCTCGTCTCTTCGCCATTCTAGTCACTTAAATCTAAACGTAATTTAAATGGTGTTCCCACAAACGGCGCCACTAATTTAGTCTTATTTCATCGGCGTTACAATACACCTCAAATGGTTACAATGGGCATGACTAATGCCAAAATAATGATAATCTATTACAAGGAACGGACTAGCTTGGTCCGGAACATCAACTACGTGTTACAAATATGTAGATAAACTTGAATAACCTTTAAAGACTAAAGACAAAACAATCGAATGGCAGACGTTCAATTGAAAACTCTCGAACCCTGGTGGTTCAATTCTCTTAAGCCTCGAATCTGCAGAACTGTCGAACTACCTGAATTCGATGCTAATTACTCTCGAATGTGGATGGTTCGATGATGAAATACTGAAGAATGAATGGTCAAACTGAAAGATCGATCGAACGTTGCAGACTGTTGAATCGGATAACTATCGAACTAGAATTACTATCGAGTCAATGAATTCGGTTGTTATTAAGTGGTTGCGAGTCTTGAATGTCTGCATTAATGTCAGAGGACGAGGTATTTATAGACCTCGTCCCATGGGACCCAATAAGTCTTCGGAAAATATCGATCGGATGGGCTTGATTCGACTGTCTGAATAACGGTCGAATGGGCACTGTTCGATAGTTCTATTTTTTGGGTCTTTTCTTGGTGGGCTGGCCCAAAAAAAAATTTGGGCCTTCCTAAAAATACCCCATTTCAATATAGATGCAATAACTTAGTTGCACAAGATATTAAACTTCATTTCAAGTATGAAATAATGTACTTCATCTTTAATTTTTTTTTCCTTTTTAGGTTATTCATCCAAAACATAGTTTGATAAATTAGTAATAAAGTACACTCAACAATACAATAATGCATAAAATATTTAAATCGTTAAAGAAAATTTCAAAAATTGTTATAAAGCTTCTAAATAGTAGGCAACTTTTGGTTTTTGTTAAATGTGATATTATTTTGTTAATAAAAGATAAAACTATAATTATATGACTAAATTTTAATTTATTTAGATAATTCCACATTACGCTTGAAGTAGGTCTATTAGGAATATTCCTTAGTATTTATCTTTAGGATATTTCCTTGTATGATTGGTTAGGATATTTCCTTGTATTTGATATATATTTTTTGGGATGTTTTCTTATATTTAGTTTATGATATTCCCTCTTTTAAGTGTTATGTACATTGTAAAAATACCACAAGTTGTGATGAATTAAAACATTCACTTATAATTCTTATATGTAATCAGCAAGAAATATCTCTAACAAGAAAAAAGATCATGCGATGTCTTTCGGGGATTCATCAAACCTTAACCTTAATATGGAAATTGCCGCCTCTATCGTCGTCGTCCCTTCTGTCTTCCGCTGCATCTCTTCCCGTTATGCGGACGACCTCATCTCCTTTGTTTTCTCGACCATCTTGTGCCTATTGTTGCACATACTTATCTGCCCCTACAACTTACTTTCAGAAACTACACGTCTTGGAATGCTTAGTGTCGCCATTTGTTTTATGGTTATGGCCTCTTTGGCTTTGTGATGGTTTGTATCCGTGCCCTCCTTTTGGTGATTCTCCGGAATCTATTGCAACATTCAACTATTGGACCCGAGAAGATTCACTCATTTTCTTTGCTCTCTTCGCTTCCGTCTCCCATGATATCATGGGGTTGATCTCTGATGTTAAGACCTCGGCCCAGGCTTGGCAAACCTTTAAGTGAATTTATGCCAACAAATCCCGCTCTCGTGTGCAATTGAAGGAGTCCCTGTCCGCCATGACCATCGGCTCTCGCACCGTTACTGAGTTCCTTTCAGCTTATTAAAATGAAAGTAGATGAGTTGGCAATCATTGATCATCCTCTTTCCGATGATGATGTCACTCTCTATGTTCTCAATGGTCTTTGTGCTGCCTACCGTGATATTGCAACTCAGATCAATGCTCGGGATTCATCTCTCACTTTTGTGCAGTTGCATGATAAATTAGTTGCGCATGAGACGTATGTCAACCGTCTTGATGCACACAACCATTTGTTGGTTGCTACCGCAAACATCGCCAGCGTTCCCTCTAATCAGTCTCGTGGCAACTCTGGTGATCGTAACAACAACAACAATCGCTCAGGTGGGCGTTTAAATGGCTGTGGTGGCCAGCGCAACGACTCTACCAATTCCCCGACTTCTCACAACAATGGTCGCTAGGGTTCTTTAGGTAATCGTCCTAATATCACATGCAAAATATGTGGCATATTTGGTCATGGAGCTCGTACTTCTTGTCTGCTCCAGCAACCTCTAACCAACCTAGCCACGACCCCGTGTCCGCCACCTCAAGATCAAAACACTTGGTTGGTTGACTCTGGTGCTAACCACAACCTTACCTCTGATCCTCATAATCTTTCTATTCATTCCAAGTATGATGGTACTGATGAGGTTGTCATTGTCGATGGTTCAGGTTTACCAATTTCACATATTGGTTCTTCTTCTGTTAATTTATCTCATCGTCGTTTTAATATCTCTCCTATTTTGTGTGTTTTGTCTTTAAAGAGAAATCTCTTATTGGTTCATCAGTTTACCTTAGCTAATAATGTAACCCTTGAATTCTATTTGTCTCAATTTTTTTTGTTAAGGATCAGGTTACGGGGACAAAGCTCAATTTTTTTGTTAAGGATCAGGTTACGGGGACAGAGCTGTTGCGCGGAGCTTGCACTAATGGAGTTTATCACCTCATGGTTCCTAACTCAGGCCACCCATCACCTATGGCATTTTTGGGAGTTATCGAGATGTTTGGCATTGTCGTTTAGGACATCCTTCTAATGTTATTAGTTCTTTGATTAATAAGAAGTTTGATTTACCATGTAATTCAACTTTTAAGAATGCTACGATTTGTCATTTTTGCTATTCAAATAAAAGTACTCAGTTACCGTTTACTACGAGTTCTTTGTAATATGTTCATCATTTGCATTGTGTTTATGGGGATGTGTGGTGTTCTTGTTCGGTTTCTTCTATTGATGGCAACCGTTATTAGTTGTTACTTGTAGATCATTACTCCAAGTATTGCTGGTTTTATTCTTTATCTCACAAGTCTCAGGTTCTCCCAGTCTTCCGCCAATTTCGTCGACTAGTTGAGACACAGTTTGGTTTTAGTGTCAAGAATTTTTATTCTGATAATGGAGGAGAATTTGTGGACTTGAGGTCTTATCTTTCTGAGACTGGTATTAGTTGTCTTACCACTGCACCGCACCCACCTCAACAAAATGGCATTGTTGAGCGTTGCCATCGCCAAGTGGTTTCTCTGGGTCGTACTCTACTACAACATGCACATATGCCTCCCTTGTTTTGGGAATTTGCATTTGCTAATGCGGCGTATCTCTCTAACCACCTTTGTACGCTAGTTACACTTGTCTGAGTGGTTGGGTGGAGTAGTTACACTTGTCCGAGTGTATATTTTTTGGTGTTAACAGAAGTCCCCCAGTTTTTAGCGCAGTCGTAAACTTACGACTGCACTATGAACTCAAAGAGTCGAGAGTTACGATGGTTCCATTACTAATTTTATATTCTTAATTAAGTTAGATTACTGAATATTTGTATCGATAAAAATATTATTACACGATTTATATTTCATAATGGTAACGTAATATTACTCGATTCGAAACTAAATACACTCTTATCGCGAATACTTGGACAAGTGTAACTACTCCACCCAACCACTTGACATCACGTACCTAACAAGTAGTTGTACACTAAGTTAACATACATGTAGTAAAACACTTGTCACTTAAGTGACAAGTGTTACTACATGAAAACTTAAGAAATCATAAGTGTTACTACATGAAAGAAGAGACAAAATTATACAGGAGAAGTTTTCTTACACATAAGGGGGGATAAGACACATTTTTAAAATTCCATGAAAAAGAAAAGAGCTCACGACTGCTAATTGGATTACAAGAAAATGATCCTTTTGTTATAACAAATATGATTCAACTTCCATTCCTCTTCTACTACTACGACAATATAATATTTTTTTACTTCATCCTTTACCATAAAGGAGAGCATTATTCTCACATTCCTAATACAACACAACAACTACAACAATGATACAAATTATATTTGAACTACAAGTGGCTTGATTCCCCAATCAGTCGTTGGATACGTAGGCAACTCGAAATTCTTTCGAGTCCAGCCGCAAACCTACCAAAATCACCACTTTCCTCTGATCGGGATCGACGTTCCGAACAAATCAAACACTCTTGCCCATAAAGCTAGCAGGCGCAACGAAAAGAGCGTTAACAAAATAATTTTACAAAAATCCTAAATTCTGGTAAGCCTTGTCAATGGGTAGAGTTTTACGAAGATCCTTCTCAAACCCTCGCAAGACTCTTTAATTTTATTGTAGTAGACCCTCATCGTATTCAGACTCTTATCTTGTTTGGACCCGGCAAGGTTAGGCTTGGACCAGACCCGAACTTTATAAGTAGGGTTGAACCCTGCATTTTTCTTTTCTTTCGTATTCACGCGCGGATGGTTTGAGACTTGGTACAAAACGGGGTCCGTGTCTAGACCTGAACCCCTATCGAACCCTGTGTACAATGTCTGGGTCAAGACTCTGTACAGACCTTACAAATGTGTTTAGGTCTAGACTCTATCTAAGATAGGTTTTAAGGTAACGACTCTTCTCTTGACATTCAATAGACTTTAACGATAGTTTAAGATAAGAGCATAATGGGGATTATTCCATCAAACCCACGAACTATGGTCACTTTATGGGTTCAGGGTCAGATCTTTATTTTTAGACCCAGTGAGGTCTAAACTTTGGTAGTTTGTGCGAATTGCCCCATTTTCTAGTTTTTGACAATTTTCCGACCAAAAATCGTCGAAATAATTATTTAAATTTTGACTAAAACCTTCCTCTCGTTGAGACGGTTCCGATGGTGGTGACGGTGTCGCAAAATTCAAAGTCAATACACGAGAAATTTAATTTAAGTGTATTGAACTTAAATTAGAATTCCAGTGTTATAACTTTGAATTTTGCAACACCGTGACCACCATCGGAACCGTCTCATCGAGGGGAAGATTCTAGTCAAACTTTAAATAATTGTTTCGGTGATTTTTGGTCGAAAAATCACCAAAAAATAAAAAATGGGCAATTCGCACAAAATACTAAAGTTTAAACCTCACATGGTCTAAAAATAAAGGTCTGACATTGCTTTCATAATGCATCTCTAATATAGTTTAATAGATTGTTTTCAACGGTAAAGAATTTCCATCACACTTGATAATAGTTTATACTTCTCGAAATTAGTTAAATACATAATAATGATAAAGATCTTTAAAAATTAAAACACTTCATAAAGATGTTAAATGAAATATCAACGTCCTTCTCCCGCCAAATAAACTTGCAATGAATAGGGGCAGCGGCAGCAGAGAGGTGGAGCGGCGTCTCCTCCGCCTCCTCCACGGCCGCGACACCCGGACCCACCTCCGCGAAATCCACTGCAAATTAATCCGCCACAACCTCCAAAATTCCAACCAGCTCCTCTCCCACTTCATCTCCGTATGCAGCTCCCTCAATAAAATGCCGTACGCACACCGCGTATTCGAGCAATCCCCCAACCCTAACATCTTTCTATTCAACTCCATGATCAAGGGCTACTCCCTTTGCGTCCCCTATCACAAATCAATCGCCACATTTTGTACCATGAAAAACCGCGGCATTTGGCCCGACGAATTCACCTTTGCGCCTCTGCTCAAGGCTTGCGCCAACCTTCGGGATTATATGTTGGGTCTTGGCGTGTATAAGGATGTTTTTGTACTTGGGTTCGAGAGATTTGGGGCTATTAGGATTGGAGTTGTGGAGTTGTGCGTGAATTGTGAGAGGATGGTGGAGGCGAAGAAGGTGTTTGATGAAATGTTGCACCGGGATGTGATCGTTTGGAATTTGATGGTACGTGGGTTTTGTAGGACTGGACATGTAGACATGGGATTGAGTTTTTTTAGGGCTATGGATGAAAGGACTGTTGTTTCTTGGAATACAATGATTTCGTGCCTGGCACGGAATGGGAGAGAGAAGGAGGCTTTAGGGGTTTTTAGTGAAATGCGGGATCAACGGTTTGAGCCTGATGAAGCCACTGTGGTGACAATTTTGCCTGTATGTGGTCGTTTAGGTGAAGTTGATGCTGGAAAGTGGGTTCATTCTTATGTAGAGTCGAGCGGTCTTTTCAAAGATTATGTATCGGTAGGCAATGCTCTAGTCGATTTCTATTGTAAGTGTGGGGAGTTGGAAAGGGCTCTTGTGGTTTTCAAGGACATGCCTCGCAAAAATGTAGTTTCTTGGAACTCAATGATTTCAGGTTTCGCTTTCAACGGAAAAGGTGAGCTTGGAGTTGAGTTGTTTGAGGAGTTGACGAATAACAAAGGGGTGAGGCCTAATGATGCAACTTTTGTTGGGGTTTTAGCATGTTGTGTTCATGCAGGTCTGTTGCAAAGAGGTAGAGATCTTTTTGCTTCAATGCGCACAAACTTTCATATTGATCCAAAACTTGAGCACTATGGATGCATGGTTGATCTACTTGGCCGTAATGGTTGTGTGAAGGAGGCCTATGAATTGATACAAGCCATGCCGATGAAGCCTAATGCTGCTCTATGGGGTGCTTTGCTTAGTGCTTGCCGCACTAATAATGCATTGGAGCTTGCTGAGAATGCAATTAAGGAACTGATCAATCTTGAACCATGGAATTCTGGCAATTACGTTCTGTTGTCTAATATTTATGCCGAAAGAGGTAATTGGAGTGGGGTTCAGGAAGTACGAACTCTAATGAAAGAAAACTGTGTTGATAAAACAGTGGGCCAAAGCATGGTTGGATAACCACTCAAGGATGGTTGAAGTCCTGATTATTGCTGTCTATTGAACTTAGAAAGCAGGACCTCATTCATATTCCCTGAGGTTTTCGTGCAAGCAGGAGCAAACAGAGCACAAAGAAATATAACAGTCGCAGGCAACTTCTGTTATGAGAATATGCTTGGTGTATTTAAGAAAGATGGTTTTAGAAAGTCCCGGTTTTTGGATTGTTGTGGTGACATAGGATGCCCAGATTGCAATTATAGAAACGGAATGTTAACGCAGCAGATTAAACTGGTAAGTGATAGTTGCTTGTTTAACGGAGTTTACATTCATTGCACTCAGAAGTCGACAATGCGGGAAGAAATTCAGGTATCGGCATGAGCAATATTCTATCGCTAAATGTAAGGATCTTTTGTAGCTTCAGTTCAGGTTGCTAAGACGGGCAAATGCAAAACGCCAATAGTCAGATAGTTTGTTGCTTCTTTAGAACAGCAGAGCATGATCTCTTGCGGCATGTCGTCATTTTTCTTTACATTCCAAGTTTTCTTCATTCTCTTCTGCAGTACTTTTACATTTTTAGATGTGAAAAAAGTAAAACTTTTGAGTAATGATAGGAATTAGGAGAGCTTCTTTAATGGTGTCATCACTCTAATAAAAAAAAAAAATCATGGAGAATTGAAGTCTTTAGTTTCGAAAATTATACATCCTGATCAACTGAGACTTGAAGAGTATTTCGAAAATATACTATCAGTTTAAAACTTTCAGAAATTATACTTTGTTCAACTAGGTGTATCAGACTAGGTGGGGGATGCTGATACCTTTAGGTGAACCTAAATGTGACTCAGGCCCAGTCAAGCATGTGACCGCTAGTAATTTTTGAAATTACTCGTTGATTGTCATGAAAATTAAGTCAACATTTAGTACAATATATGAAAGATTGTTGACTTAAGCATTTAAATGACTTGTACACTTAAATCAAATCTGGAATACATAAGCCTATTTAATTTCCTTAAACACACACACAGCTTGAATATGTGAGTAGGAGCATAGCATTAGGGCAATTATTGGTAAAGATTGTTCTTTTTTCTTTAATGTCTTTTGATAACTTTTTTTTCTTTTCTTATTATTTTGTTCATATTTCGATTTTGAGGTTGGATTTTGCATGAGAAAAGTAAAGTAAAGTAAACAAAAGATTTGACCTTGTGGTTCTTTTCGTCCACTATAGTTGTTTTCCATTTACTTTCAAATTTTGTAAGTCTTTGATGGCGAATGTTGTTGAATATCTGTGATTATTGATTTTCTCAATATTCTATTGTTTAATAATAGCTGTATATAGATGGCATAGATACCCAACAGCTTGAGGATGTACAATGTGTTGAATATTTGGTATTTGGGAATCAAGGTGTAGTGAAATTGTAGCATTGGCTTGAGCTATCATCCGAAAATTAAAAGCAAAGTTTTTTTTCTTCAAAAAAGAATCAAGATGAAATGTTAGGTTTGGAAAGATAAGTGTTGCATTAACTCCATTGGGATTTTACAAGAAAACGGAAGAGGAAGGAGTTTTGTATGCATAGAACAAATTATTTATTTTTCCATTGGAATAAGAGGGTACTGAATCTATGAGGGGTCTTTTCGGTCATTGAACATTAATCTTATTTATGCTTAATATACCGATAGATGACGTTTTCTGTTCATCGGGTAGCTTAGCATTCTATGTGGTTCACAAAATTTTTTAGACTTGCTATCTTCACATCGTAGTTTTTCCCTTCTCTGTCAAAATCTTGAACTCCGTAGAAGATCCATCGCGATACTGACCAAAAATGGCCTACTAGGCAATAAGTGAAACGCCACTTTTTCTCATAATGTACATTACATGACAAAACATTTCCTGAGAAAACGAATATGCAAAATGTGACAAGCAATGCCGGATATTTGGAATGGAATTCCCATAACTTACTTTAACGAAGATTCATCAAGATACTGGCCTACATGAAACAAAGTGTTTGCAGAGTTGCATGACCTTGAAATTCTGTTTCTTACCTTGATCTATCATTCGATGATATTTGCAGTGTTTAGCATGAACAATCTGTCATTCACCTTGATCTTTCAAGTTTTTGTACATATAGTATCGTGTTATACTAAGTAGCATTGAACTTATGTTGTTTTGATGGTGATACTTATGCCTGGTCACATGATAATTTATCAAGGCAAAGTAATTGATTACTTGTTTGTGAACCTCCTTGTCCAGGTCTTGAAATGACCAACTTGTCTGCTTGGAGTTGTCGGACTGCTACATTTGAGTAAAATTGGATGTTTGGCGAAAGATGTAGATTGAAAATATATTGTTATCGAAATAGGGAATGAAGCCATTCGTCCGTTTGCATATGAGGTAATGTAAAATATTGAAAATTTCATTAATGGAATCCATATGAAAACTAAGTTCTATATCTGGCATTTTGCGCTATTCTGAAATTTCAATTCTTAATCGTTGAGTTTTGGTTCGTTTCACTCCGGTTAATTATATATCTGATTGTCGATGTTGAAGCTTAAAGGAATATGCAAAGTAAAGTAAGGCATCTTATCACAGCAGCGAATGACAAAAGTGGTTGGGTTTGAGTTGTTTCATGTGTTTTGAGTTATTTTGGTCAAAATTTAGCAAACATTGTTCAAATAAGAATAGAAGTGCCAAGACATTTATTCCGGTAATTTCATTCAAAACAGTTACATTGAATAGAAAGAATAACAAATGCAGCATAGAAACCAATTATACAACACGCAAAACTAAAATCTTATGACAATTCATTCTCTGATGAACGAATAGCGGTCTTAGAACCTCGATTGTTTGCACTCAATAGACGCACCTTGAGGAAACCTCGGATTATCAGCACAGTAGTTATAAACCATGTGTCTCTGTTGAACCCATCGTAACCTGTTTCTCTCCTTAGCATCTAACTCTTTAGACACACACGCCGAGCCCGGTGCACAAGCGTTGATGTTAAAGTTTCTGTAATTTGCAACAAACGGAGCTTTGGTCCAGTCGGTCTTGACCCTACCGCCCTGTGTTGCCCAGTCATCTGCGTTCCACAAGCTGCAGTATACCCTCATTGGTTGGTTCTTTGGGAATGCGATTCCTTTTGCTTCGTGGTTGTTGAATACTCTGATCGGGCTGTTATCAACCAAGAATCTGAAACCAAACATGAAATTATTGTATTAGACATTGCGTTCTTTTATTAGATACTGTTTGTCTTAAAATGGCACGCGAATTTGAGACAAGATGAAGGTAAGCAATGTAATAGTTCTTACATAATGCGCTGAGGATGCCAGACGATTGAATAGGTGTGGAATGCTGCTGTTGGATCGAACCAGAGCTGGAACTGTTGCTCCTTGTTTCCTTTTCCTTGTGCATAAACGTTGGTGTGGACTGTGTACGGCTCGCCTGTGGAGTTACCCAAGAACTCAAAATCAATCTCATCGTGTCCTGCCCCTTGAGACGATAACTGCATTATACACATATAAGGAAAGATACAATCAGTGTTGTTTTGGTTTTCTTAAATTAAACATAGACAATCATTTGCCTTGAGTTAGAAAAGATAAACATAATCGAAATTCGACACTTACGAAGAAGGTGGTGACGGTTCCAGCTGAGTTTCCAGGAACAAGCTTGAGTTGCATGTCGAATCTTCCGAACAAGTATTCTTTCTTGGACTGAAATCCCGACCCGGAATATTGATCCAGCGTTAAGGTCAGAGCACGGCCACCTTCAAGTATTTTTCCACGGCCATCGCCCCAAGTAATCTCGGCGTCGCTAATGAAATCACCTACACTGGCGACAGTGAAACAGGCCAAGACCACCAGAAGAAAAAGTACAAGTAAATTTGCCAATCCTTTGGCATTAGAAAAAGCTTCCATTTCTTTCATAAGTGTGATCAAATCAAGAACTATGCTATTGTTTGTTGTGAATGTTAATTTATGAGTTAAGTGATATGTTGTAATGTGAAGAAGCACGCCCTTTTATAACATATTCAGAAATTGAAAACAACTTAAAGGGAGTTGGCTAAAAAAGAATAATTTCAACGCGCAATCTATTATTGCTATAACCACCGACGACAGCGGGAAAGTTGGAGAGTTCATAATACCAGTAGATTATGCTTTGTACATTAAATAATATTGTAACAGTAATTATTGTTCTTTTGTTTTTAAGTGCGTCGGTGTTTTTTTTTTTTTTTTTTTTTTTAAATTTAAATTTAAGTTTGTTATGAAAAGAAAAGAGAAAACTTGATTTGCAGCTTCCACGAGTCTGACCAATCATGATGGAGCATAATTGACAGGATTTGTCGGGTGGCATTTGATTGAAATATTGAAGATTTTATGGTGCTATGATTGTTAATAACTGAATGAATTATGACGCTCGATAAGGAAAAGAGGTTACTTTGCTTGCTTCGTCGAAATTGCATGCTGACTGCCACTTAAAAAATCAGGAATATAGATAGGGCAACTTCATACGTACATTTTAAAATTGACATAATTATAAAAGGTAAAAACCTTCAGACACCATAAAGTATAATCCTTTTTGCCAAGTGATTTTTATTGTTGAAAAAAGGTCTTTCTCTACAATCTATTTAGACTCTCCTTTAGGATTCATGCGCGAGAATGTAACTTGTCACAAGCTCTGCACCTATGTTACCTATAAGTAGGGTTGTGCACAATGGATCAGATCGATCAAATCGTTTGAGAATCGATTTAAATGATTCGATTTTTAGACAAAGTCAAATAATTGATCCTATTTCTAATTTTTTTTTCTAGAATTGAACCCTCTTTGATATGATCCTCGATTTCAGGGGTTAAGAATCGGACGAATCGAATAATCATCTTAAAGTTAAAATTTTAAAAAATATTTAATAGTATATTAAATTAAGCTGCAAAATAATAATAAATAAATATACGACTAATGAAATACTAACTATTTATCTAATCCAGGTTAGGTTAAATATAACACTAGTTAACAATCCTGTTTAATTCAAGTTTTCTCTAATTTGATGCCAAATAATGATGTTATACAGTTTTATCTCTAAAACTAAAATAATAATTACAAGAAAAAGGATCAAAATCGGATCGAATCAAATCGAAATTGGACCATCCAATTTGATATGGTCCAGATACTTATTTTCATGATTGAAATCAAATACTAATGTCGATTCGATCCAAATGCACATATTTATGACATTTAAACTGTAATGCTATCTTTATCTCTTCTCTACCTACTATATATAAGAAATCATCAAATCCTTCTTGTGCATCATTTCTGCCCTTAAAATTTAATGTTATTTACTTACGTACTTGTTGAGTCCAATTTAATTTGTGGAAAGAATAGCTTCAAGGGTATAGCTATAATATTAGGTTCAACTAGGCCCATTTATCTAAAATCAAAAAGAAACTGGGTGAGGGGACCAACAAAAAATATGGTTGCATTTATTTTTTCTTCTGTAAATTGCGCCCTCTCTCTTTATTTTTTGATAGAATAGTGAAGTTCAAACAAACATTACATTAAGTCTTTAGCTAACAAGCTAATAATACATTGAGAAGGAAGAAACTCCATAAAAAATTCCTCTTCATAACACCCCTTATGTAACTTAGTTAGAGCATGAGACACCTTACTGACACTCATTGGGATCCATTTGATGTGTAGTTCCATGGCATGTGTAGCAGCCTTTTGAAATCTTCCACTAAGCTGTTAAATTCTACAATTGGTTCCACCTCTTTTGTAACAAGTTTAAACACTACTAGGAAGTCAACTTCTACCTAAAGATTGAGGATTCTTCTATCCCAAGCCAACTCTAGTCCCTTTTCTTAGTGTCACTAGTTCTGTTTCATCAACAGTTGGAGCTATGATGACTTGTGAATATCCCTAGCACCACTTGCCATCATCTTCTCTAAGAAGTCCAGTTGCTGCACCTGTATTCAAATGATGATTCAGCCCAACATCAGAGTTCAGTTTGTACCAGCCATTCTGTATATAGATGGCATAGATACATAACAGCTTGAGGATGTACAATATGCATTAAATGTGTTGAATATTGGAATAAGAGAGTACTGAATCTATGAGGGGTCATTTCGATCATTCAACATTAATTGTATTTATGCTTAAAATACCGATGGATGACGTTTTCTGTTCATTGGCTAGCTTAGCATTCTATATGGTTCACAAAATTCTTTAGACTTGCTATCTGTATTGTAGTTTTTACCTTCTCTATCAAAATCTTGAACTCCAATTGGAGCTATGATGACTTGTGAATATCCCCAGCACCACTTGCCATCATCTGCTCTAAGAAGACCAGCCGATGCACCTGTACTCAAATGATAATACTAGTAGATTATGCTTTGTACATGACATAATATTGTAACAAGAATCATTGTTCATTTAATTTGTAGGTGTGTGTGCGTCGGTGTTCTTTTCTTCAGATTTAAATTTAAGTTTGTTATGAAAAGATAAGAGAACACTTGATTTGCAGCTTCCACGAGTCTGACCAATCATGATGGAGCATAATTGACAAGATTTATTGGGTGGCATTTCATTGAAATGTTGAAGACTATGGTGCAATGATTGTGCTATTTTTGCTTTCTTTTATCTTTCGAGATTTATATGTTTAATTGAATCTAACTAAGTCATGTTATTTTGAATGAATCATGACGTTCGATAAAGAAAAGAAGTTAATTTGCTTGCTTCGTCGAAATTGCATGCCGGGATGACTGTCACTTAAAAAATTAGGAATATTGACATAAATTTTAAAATAGACAAAATTGTAAAAGGTAAAAAATGCTAGACACCATAAAGTATAGTCTTTTTTGCCAAGTGCTTTTTAATGTTGAAAAATGTCTTTCTATACAATCTATTTAAACCCTTCTTTAGGATTTATGCGCGAGAGACTTGTCACAAGTTGTGCACCTATGCTACGCATGACTATGGATGTGCACAATGGTTCACATCGATAATCGTTTGAAAATCGATCGAATAATTCGACTTTTGGAGCGAGTCGAATATTTGATTCGATTTTTGATTTTTGTCCTAGGATCTAACACCTCTTTGATCTGATCCTAGATCTCACGGGTTTAGAATGGAATTGAATCGAATAATCATTTTAATGCTAAAAATCTAAATAAATATGTAATAGTTTATTAAATTAAGCTACAAAATAATAATAGATAAATATAAGACTAATGAAATACTAACTATTTATCTAATCCATGTTAGGTTAAATAATACACTAATAAAATAATCATGTTTAATTCCAGTTTTCTCTAATTTGATGCAAAATGAAGATGTTATACGTTTTTATCTTTAAACTAAAGTAATGATCAAAATCGGATCGAATCACATCGAAATCGAATGATTTGGATTGAATTGGATCGTCCAATTTGATCTGATTTTGATTCCTGTTTTTCTAATATCGAAATCAAATACTAATGTGGATCCGATCCAAATGCACATATGCGTGACATTTAAGTTGTAATGCTATCTCTATTCTCTATCTACTATATATAAGAAAGGATCAAATACTTCCTCGTGCATTTTTCTGTCCTAAAGTTTAATGTTATTTACTTATGTACCTTTTTAGTCCAATTTTATTTGTGGAAAGAATAACTTCAAATGTACAGCTGTAATATTAGGTTCAGTTAGGCCCATTTATCTAAAATATAAAAACAAAGTGGGCGTCGAGCACCACGAAAGAAAATCTGGTTGCAATTTTTTTCTTTTCCGAAAATTGCTATCTCTTTTATTCAAAAAGGGAAACGATCCTCTATCCCACTCTTGTGTGCCACTTTGTATGTCACTTTCTAATTTTAGCATTTAATTAATTAAGATTTTTTAATAAATTAATCTCTCTCCTATCTCCTCTCTCCCCTCTCTTATCAACGTAACCCATTTTCTCTCTCTCCAACCCACCACTAAAAATTACAAATCTGTTTTATTACTTAAGCTAATTTACTCTATGTATTTGTGCTTACTTTTCATTTATTGTTGCAATAAAATGATTTGTCTTTTAACTTTAACAGACTTTATAGTTGTGATATCTATCACTAGTATAATTAAATAAACTACAAAGGGGGTGTTTGATTTCGTATATAGTCTAATATAAAAGTTTGTAAAAAAGTCGTCATAACTTCCTTCATAGGTAATATGAGTGCGTTAGTAAGAACTTTGGTTAGTGTGTTATTATTTCGTATTATTGTTTCAATTTTTTTATAAAACGAGTTTGGTTTGCTGGACTAATTCATGTATTGGTGTGAATAGATCGAAATGCCCTCGAAACAAGTGGTATAAAAATGGGCAGACTCCTGATTTCCCCCAAATTAGATCGAATTACTCCCATTTCCCCCAAATTAGACCATTGCAAACCCTAGTATACGAAATCGAGGGCGAATTTGACGCATGCACGATAGGTTTAATACAAAACTTTTAATTACAAGGAAACTTAGTATGATTCCATTTAAAGTGAGATTTCAATGTTCTGTCCATATAAAAGTTCATGAATAAAAACTATATTTTTTAACACAAGTCTAGCATTCAAGTTTAATTTCACATATAAAAAAACAGACGTTAAGAGATGCATGAAATACATTGCCTATAAACCAAAAATCAACTTTTGCCATATGATTTGAGTATCGTTCCAAACAACTGTTATGCACAACAAACACATGGCATAATAAGCAATTTAGCCTCAATAGAAATGATGTAACGTGAACCAAGTATAAAATAGTTCCCGTTTCAACACTAATAATGTAATGTACTACATAACCCCATAATAATGGTTCACTGTAGTAAGACCAGGGGCATCAATATCGCAAAATAGTGGGGAAGAGGGCGATGGGAATATAATAACCTACTGAAATAGATACGTGTAGTTCCACTCATATACGAGCATTCCATAATAATTAAAAGCCATGACAGTTTTGGGAATATCAAAATAAAACCTTAATTCCCCCATCTAAAATCATTTCCTCATGGTCTTTTTACTCATGAGGTGCTTGAGATACCTCATCTGCGAACCTTCAGGCATTGCAAAGAAGACATCTGCATTCTGAGGGGAGTGGGCCAGACGATGAATAAGGTCGATCTTCTAATCCTCGTCAGATTCCTCTTACTTAGCAGCAACAACATAAAAACATCTCATCTGTTCTCTAGCAGTGTCCTCAGGCATAGCAGTTGCTACACAGAGTTGTGAAATACAGTCCATATCATTAGTCTTCTTGATGAACTCGTCAACGTAGCTGGGAATTACTAGAGCACTGTCGACATGGGGTAAGGACTCACGCCTCCTTTTCCAACCCTTCTCATTTTTAATGTTTTTTAGGATCTTTTTAATGGATGACTTAGAAGGACCATATCAGCTGGGCACGTCAGTGTCGGCTCCTCCCTTGTCCATGTCTAGGTCGGCAAAGTCGGTTTGAGTACTAGTAAGTAGGGGGTTGAGTGGGGACCTCATCTCCAAATATCACATTTCCCCCCTTAGTAAAGAGATCATTCACAACTGCTGCCAAGTCCTAAGCCACGCTACTAGTTGCATGATCCTTGCCAAATATGTTGGCCAAGTCTTCAAATTATAGTAACGGCTTGTCCTTGTATCATAGGATGTAGGGGTGTGACTATACAAATCAATTAAACGTGCAAGTTAGATTTCAAACACAAACTGATGCAAATAAACATACCAATGAACAAGTGAATTAAATATTCGACAAAAGATTAAATGTAAATAAAATGTTGAAGAAGTTGCTTGTTCATCTTAGCTTTGTATAGGCATACCTTCACGTAATCAAGCCAATACTTCTCATTGACACATTAGATGGTCTTAGTAACCGGATATAGCCACGATCCGCCACTAGTAACATCAAACAGAAAATACAAGTGCCCTTACATACGTTTCCAGACAGTAATCTTCGACCTCACATGCGGATCAGATTTCACCTTGGAGGTTGGTATTATCCTCCTGATAGAGTTCTCCAATTTCAGCAAGTACCCATCTCGGAAAGCATTGTCGATCTTCATCCATTTGCACTTTAAGTCCTTCATAGCATCAATGAGTGCCATCTCCTCCTCCCTTGTCCATTTGTACATGTTCTTAGCAGCCTTCGGCTCGGATTCCACTGGTGCAGAGTTTTAACTGGATGTTGCTGCTATCTGCACATCAAATAACGATGTCAACACAATAATTATAAACAAAGATCTCAGCAAAACAAAAGATACAATAAACAACATTGACAAAAATTATGCGTTGAAGACATCCATCATATGCATGATCACATAATATATTCCATTAACCAAACAAGCTAAGTAGTCACACACTATAAATGAACGAAAGTCTCATCTAGGGGTGTGCATTTGGATCGGATCGGATCGAATCGGATCGAATCGAGGCTGGAAGCCGATTTCGATCCTAGAGAAATGAGGATCGAAATCGAATCAATTTAAAACGATCCGATTCGATCCAAAATCATTCGATTTCGATCCGATTCGATTCGATTTCGATCCTTTTTTCTTATTTTTTTTCTTATTTAATTTAATAATAATGGGACCAACCACAACATTCAAACAGAGTTACTAAATTACAAAATTCACTTTCATATGGTGAGAGAAAGGTGTTACAAATTTACAATTGTATATGTTTCTTAAAGACAGAAATGTGGCCTTCAAATGGACCAAGAAAAAGATGTTAGGTATGTATATATATAAAAATATAATATTAACATTATATATATAAATATCTTAGTAGCATTAATAGGCTTAGCTTTGTAGATAAAAATATAATATTATATATACTATTCTATATTTATTTATTTTTAAAAAATAAGATGAGTATTCGATCCGATCCGATTCTCAGCCTCTAAAATCGAGGATCGAATCAAATGGGGGTTCGATCCTAAGGCAAAAATCAAAAGTCGGATCAAATATTCGATCCGATCCTCGGATCGGATCATTCGATCGATTTTCACCCGATTCGATCGATCCGATTCTTTTTGCACAGCCCTAGTCTCATCACACCATAATCCAAACACAAACACCAAACTCTATTGTTCATCAAACAAACTAAATTTAAAACTCCATATGGATAAATAGTCCATTAAACTATGACAAAGTTTGTCAACCACAACGCCTGGCCTGCCACTTGTCCCACATCTTAGTTGCAATGTCATCCTTGAATCTTCCCCATACAGCAATGCTTTGGAGTTCACCAGTGTATTCAGGTTGTTCTTCATCGTCGCTGTTGTTAGAGGAAGAGCTGCCACCCTCACCGACTTCTGACAAAGAAGGCGAATCAGTTTAGTAGTTCGACATCTGGACCTTGATGAAGTTATTCAAAATGCATCGGCCATGACATAGCGGTTTTGAATCTGCACTGGCATTGTGATGAGCTCTTCAAGATCTTCCACTTTTTTTTTGAGCTTCACGAATGACCGTTCGATCACGCTCCTTGCCCGCGAGTGCCTCATGTTGAACATCTCCTCCTTGTCTTGTGGCACTACACATCCCTCACCCACTCCTTCAAGGGACAACATCTACCCCTATACGGTGCCAAAACTCCATCACACTTTGCATATCCGACATCCACCAAGTAGTAACAACCTATCAATAACTTACACCAATTAGTTCTCTCCTTTTACCAAGATCTGATAAACAATCAAGTATAAACAATTTTATTTTTACTCATTAATGTCTACCTTGCGGGACTCTAAATCCACTCGGTGGTGGTCGATACAGTGCATCCATAAGTACTCCCCGGTCTATAGCAAAACCCTCCCAACCACATAGCAGGTACACTAAGCTCATTTCAATGTCACATACTTCGAGTACGTCAACCTGAACCCTACCCTTACGGGACTGATACCTTGGCTGATCAAGTAGTGGAGCAGTGACATCAATCATAGTCCCATCTAAAGCCCCAAAATAGCCCTGCATCAGCAGATGAAAACTTTTAAATTAAGAACCCACGTGGATGAAATAAAATAATTACATCATAATAAACATGTATGAGTAGTAAACAGAACAGTTGTAGTACCTCAAAATGTTTCCATGGCTCTTCGCGGTTCCCGCTCTCATCTAATATAGTATTGGGCGTCACAAGTAGTAAGTGACTACACTTGAGCAGAGCCTCGGGAGTACGTCAGAAGTAACGACCAATAGTCTGTCTGGATCTATGCCAACCAAAGCTAATGGTTCGATTTACATCGTGGTGTGCCAGTATCTTGAGGAACAGAGTGACTTGCTCACGCAGTGTTACGTATTTCTCATCCCTAATTCCACAACTCTCTCTAAGTAGACAACATAATTTCATGAAACAATATGATACATGACTTTTTCTATCTCAGCTATCTTACCCAACACGCTATAGCGATTCACCTGTCACCGTTTAGAACCCACTTCACTTTCACTTTCAAGAACATAACAATATTTGCGCGCAAAGAGATAAGTTGACAGAGAGTTAAATTCATTTTTTTCCTCCATTACTCCATGTGGAACACAATTACCAGACACATAAGTTTGAGAGTCATATCACATTCAATAAACATGCTCCATCAAACAAGACAACCCAACACCATCAACATGCATCTTTTATACACAATCATATCAATCATCACAGAAAACACATATAACATGCACCTCTTCCATAATCACCAATCATACCAGACTACATAATCGAGGCACATGCGCAATGTCAACTCATGACAATGATACAAACAAGTAAAAGGGATCTAATATTTTTACCTTGTTGATGCACTGATTTTCCTGTAGTAAAGCTACTTTCTCCTTGTAAATCACCAAACCCTAAAACCTGAAACATGAAGAACACTAATTTGCAAACCAAGTATATCACAAATACCAACAAATCACATAACAAGATAGAATTACAAATATATATACATCATTTTATTATAGGGATATGACATATGTACGTAACTACTATACAACATTTCTACATAAAACCTTTTAACAAAGTAATATTGCGATATTCAATGTCATCAATCCGATTTTTGGCACAACAAAAATAACATTTTCACAATCATACATTCTTACTACATATCCACAAACATTAGGCCCTAACCATGCATATTGACTATAAAACCCTAAAATCAGCCTAATCAAGAAAACCGAACTAGTGAGTAACAAGAAAAATAATGAATCTTATCTGTTTTGTTTTTTGTGAGAGGGTTAAGAGTGAATTTCACCTGTTGACAATCAAATACAAACAAGTGTTAGAATACGTCATGAATAGAGACTCACAAGAACGATTATAAGGTTATAACAATGATTAAGTAGGGAAAAATTGAACCTTTTAGTCAACCGTTGACAACCTAGGGTTTGCGCCGGAGTAAGAACTGAGAAGATTAGGAACAGTAACAACGTGAATCAAACGTTAATCGTCATAAGAGACTTATCACGACGAAAAGTTGCAGCATAAGATTCATCACAAGAGGCCCGTCACTGTAGAGTTTTAATGACGAAAAAATGCCAGTTGCGACAAAAATGAAATTCGTCATAGCCGTCAGCCTTTTAGTGACGTTATTTTTGTCACTGTAGTGGTAATTTTTTGCCACAATATCCTAATTTCGTCATAACAAACTGCTTTCCACAATCATTATCATGACAAATACTTCGTCACAACAAGATCAGTCTTATAGTGAAAGTAAACTCGTCATAACATATATTTCACATATATAAGCCTTTTGCACTGTTTTTTTGTTATTCTATTACTGTTCATAGATAGCAGATCAATCATACTATTTAAAAAACTAATCAAATTACCCAACTCAATGAGATAATAATACTAAACCAACGACAAAATTAATAACCATCCTTGTAACATGATACAAATATTATGTATTTGGTTGACATTTGCTCGTAACTAACATTTTCAAGAGTTTTTCACTACTAAGAAAGTTGTATCTAACAAAAACACGCAACATTCCTATGTACTCCACCATCAACTTAAGAACATCTTTCCAAGCCCTTCTTTCGATAGTCTTTTCTGCAACTCTTTTCTTAGCCCTTCCTTCGATAGCCTTTTCTTCCATTCTTCTAACACATGATGCACCTTCAAGAACATTTTCAGCTCAATGGAACGATCAATTTATCAAATGATAATAATTGGGTCAAACTAAACCAATTACAAAGGAGATAAAATATATTTAACCAACCTTTTAACCTTTCTTCATTACCAAGTACTCCAAATCCAGAGGACTCCAGGTTATCATTAAAAACACTAACCAGCATTTTCACCAGAAACATGAAAAAAATAAAAGATAGTAAGTAGTATCATTTCCCCAGCAGCAAGTGGACTTCCAGACTACAAAAGCAAAAATGTGCGTAAATTGCCTACCTTGCTCAAACGAGAATCAGCCACAAATTTCCTTCCAAAACCCGACTTTCCCATCACCTGAAGTAAGTCACCAAGTATTAACTTCTCATTAAACGCTAACAAACGTTCTAGTAAATGGAAAAAGGAACCGAAAGAGGATTCTGGTAATCATGAGACTGGATCAGTGGACCTTTCCTCAACTTTGAGCATGCTCAATACCAAATAAGTTAACTTATGCTTGACAATTTCTCCTAAGAATCTCAAGGTTGTAGAAGTCCAGTACAAGTTATATGCTACGAGATAGAGATTACATATGAATTTTAGAGTAACAAACTTCAAACAATAATATCTAATCAGATTTTATATGAATAGAAACAATACCTAGTGGGATAAGGCTTTTGCACTGCTACGATGATCTCATGTAGCTCTAATTTTAGAAGTTTAATACAAAGAGAGATCACATACTTTTACGATAGCTAAAATGCAAAAGCTTCGTAACTTTGACTAGCATTCTTCCATGGGAACTTAAACTTGCTACTCACATTGAAAACACCATCAATGCGCAACATAAATTCCAATAAAACACTACATTAATCTAAAGCTAAGCTTCTTTCAGGCATCAAAATCAAAGCTATCCATCCGTTCTAATTCACAACACTTGGTTGTAAAATGACGTAGTTGTCAAGTCGTGTTGATATTATAGAAAATCCATACTATCAAATGGATCTCAGTTGCATAGGAACACCGAAGAATGATTCCAATCGATTGGTCACTGTGATTTATTCATCCTAGCAACAAACGGTTCTCAGAAAACGAAACGAAAAGTGGAAGAATAGACATGACTCATAGGTAAATAATGTTTCTCTTACCTTCAGCAGCAACGATGGGCGGTTGGAAGAGAGGCTAAGGGCAACATACTTGCTAAATTGAAGATTTGGGTTATTTTATTGAAATGAGCTCAGACAACTGGCAGGAGAAAATATTAAGTAAACTTGAGATGGAGGGAAAAGGCTTTGACCGTGAATTCCATCACATTAAAATTTGTTAATTTTGTGGGTTTATTTAAATTAAAAGTTTTAAGAATTAAATGATTCATAAAGATTAATTGATTAAGTGTATTTTGAAAACTTAAAACTAACGTGATACCATTGGTTAAGTCTCTTAAAGTTAAAAATTACTAGAACACGATAAATAAGTGTTTAAACTTTCAACATAAAAAATAATTACGTTACATATATAAATTTTTATCAGCATTTCTCCCTTTGTGAGTATCCTCATGATTAAAATTGATAATTTTGGTAGTTATATGATCATTTAAGTGTGAAAATTAAATTGTAGTTCGTGAGATTTCACTCATCTCATATTTTTGTGAATTTTGGTATTTTTCGTCAATCAACGAATTTTCAATGAAGTCAAGTGTTTGCACATAATTCAATTACTTGACACATATTATGCTAATTTATGTAAATTGTATAAAAATAGAAATTAAAATATTTATTTTTCATAACGATGATTCAATAGTCTTTATTTTCGTACTTACTTGTCACATATTTGATTTTTTTTTCTTTTGTTAAGAGTTTGGTTCGGCGCAACATTCAACGCTGTTTATCAAGGGGGTCAAAATAACTAGTAAACACTGAGTTTCAACTTTCAATACATGCGAGGCTACTAGAGACTACTAATTTTTCGATTTCACAGTGAAAATTTACTAATAAAAGTTATTTATGAAGTTAATTTCAAAATTCAAATCAGCTATGGGTGTGTAATTATACTATATAGAATATGGTTATAGTGACAAAACGAGTTTCTTCATAAGCAAGTGTATATTATGACGATAGTTTTGTCACTACAGAGGCAACATTTGTCGCAAAGATGTATGGCCCCTATAAGAGGAATTTTCCCATTTTTTGTGTGATGGAAATGTCAAAATCGTCACGATAGGGTTATTTCATGTAACGAAATATTATTTCATCGCATGAGTCTTTCCTTATGCGACAAAATAAATATTTGTCACAATAGACGAACCGATTGTGTCAATTTTTCTTTTTGTCACGACAAATTGTCACAAAATGTTTTTTTTTTGTAGTGTATTCTAAAACTTTGCTACATTTTTTTTGTATATTTCGTTTTCTTTTTGTTGACAAGTGCTCCTCAGCGGGGGCCCTAACAAAATTATTCAAGAAAATCAATTATTATGGTATTATTTGATTCCAAATTGTGAGGCATAAAAGTATTTTTTAAAAGAAATCTTTAAATGATTTTTATTTTGTTTTAATTTTTTAGACAAAATTCTTTTCTTTTCAGAATGGATAATTGTAAAACAGTCCTCCAAAATAATTTTATTCTAAAATAAACGCTTAAAGTCTAAAACATGTCGAAAAAGACGCCTAAATTTCCTGGTTTCAAAAAATAAGAAACTAAAAAGGTGGGTCAAATTTGATAAATCTATAATTTTGTCTAAAGTTTAAAAAAATGTTAAAAGTTTTATAACATTAGGTGGGGGACAATGTGCACCAAACTCATATAGGTTGGGGGGCATATTTAACATATCAAAAGGTGGCTCAGAATTTTGTTAAAAATATACATGGTCAAAAGTGCAAAGTTATAACTTGGTGTAAGTTGGTTATGTCTTTATACTATGGAGGGGTTGACCGGTCCGGAATTAAGTTAAGGGGGTTGACTGCAAATGACCCGAACGACTTTTTTTCTCTATTTTAATTTTGATTTATGAGTTGTGGCACTTTATATTTATATTGTGGAGCATTAAAGGCTTTAGCTTTGGAAAACTGTACTTCATATGACTGAAAATGGGAATTAAAAAATATACTATTAGTATAAAAATTGAAAAAGTGATATTTAGTCCAACAATAAGAGATAGGATCAGGAGGTTTGTCGGCGGGGAAAAAAATCATGTTTGATACCTTAATTTGGCCTATGTTTCGTTTTGGTACCTTAACTTGTTACGCCGACTTTTTGGTACCTATGTTTGTCAACTTAATCAAAAGCAGTACCGCTGCGGCGGCGGCCCCAAATTACCACCCCTAGTTATTTTCTACGTGGCTCGCTGTTCATTCCTAAACTTTCAATTTTGACATTTTCGTTTCCACATGCCCTTGCTGACTGGATTAGTTAATTTAAAAAAACAAAAAAACTATTAAATCTTATATCACAATTTCTAGTTTTTATATTTCTTTATAATTAATTTTATTATATAAATTGTAAAAACTTATTATATAATTCTATTTTAAAAAAACAATTTTTGTAAGTAATGAATTTTAAAGACAAAGAAAAAAAATGAAAAATATGTTAAAAAAAACCCCAACTTTAAAATCTATAACTATGTACTATTAAACCTTTATAATTTTTATAAAACTTTGTAATTAACTTTAAAGTTATAACTATTAAAGTTATGACTATTAAATATATAACTATTATAAATATATGTTTTTTGTTTCAAAAAAAAACCCAAATATAAAAAATTGATTAAAAAAGAAATTAAAAATCAACCATCTTCAACAAGTCCCCCCCCCCCCCCCCCCAACCCCATCACCGCCACCCAGCACCATCACCCCGATCACCGATACCCACCACTGCCACCCACCCCCCATCCCCCCACCATCAATTCCTCATCTTCACCCCCGCTCTATTTCATCACAACCACCCATCCCCATCGCCCTCGTCGTCGTACCCCGCCTTCTCTTCCATCTACTCCTCCCCTTTACGTACTCAACTATGAATATGACCTCTCATCTTCCCTCGACGATGCCCCCGCCAAATTCCCATCACTCATCTACACTGCCGCATTCGCCGGCAGAGTCTCCGACGACGTATAGCGTTGTGCTTATGTGACAGGTATCGCTTGCAGCGTCGTGGGATGATGTTACGAGTAGAAGATTTTCGTTGAGCAGGGGGTTGAGCAGCGATCGCCGGTGGTGGTGGTTTGGTGAGGTACGGATTCGGATTCGAGCAACGATCGGCGATGGTGGTGGTTTGTTGTGGAAAGGATCCGGAACCGAGAGTAGCTCCGACGTTCCAAGAGTAGCTCCGACAAAGGAGGTAGCGAGCGGCAGTAGTGGTGGTTTGTTAAGTAAGCTTGGGGAAGATGATGCTTTAATTAATTAATATTATAAAGTTTTATTTTTTGATAACTATTAATATTATAAAGTTAAGAAATATTTAATTAATGTTTAGAAAAAGAAATATGAATAAGAGTTATTGTATATAATTTTTAATTTAAATTAATTTGTATATTTATAATTTATTTCTTAGCTTTTTATGATTTTTTTTATTAAATAATACATGTCATCATGGCCATGTGTCAAAAATAAGTTAAAATTCCTAAATTAGAGTCAACGAGCCACGTAAACTTTTAGAGGCGGCAATTTTTGGACTCCGCCGCGGGGTACTGATCATGATTAAGTTTGCAAATATAGGGTACCAAAAAATTGGCGTGACAAGTTAAGTACCAAAACGAAACATGAGCCAAAATAAGGTACTAAACGTGATTTTTTCTCATTGTCGGCGACATTTATTATCTGAAATCAATTGTAAATAATGCCCTATTTGTGGGCGAGGACGAAGGGAAGAGGACAACAAAATAAAGCATAATATTTTTGTAGCATTAATTTGGATTTCCTGAATTTTGTGAAGTCTATCGAAAGTATAAGTTTAAATTATGAAATAATTTTGTCTTTCTGTCTAGAAATAATTTTGACTTTCCATCTAGCATATTTGTGAAGTCCATCTAAAGTATAGGTAAAATTCGTTTAGTAAAATATTTCACTATGGACTCATCAGCCGCTAGTTGAATGATTCCAATTAATGAATTTCATTATGTTGCTTCTGTTAAACATCGTTATAATTTCAAAAACACATTTAGTTACAATCAATTTATCGTTTGATTATCATTAGACGTATAGGTTTACTTCCACGATTGCGGAATCCTAGAAAAATCAGTCACTTTCATTTTCCACACATACTGATGTGATTCTGTGAAATGCATTTAGCACACGAGTAAATTTCGTAACAAATTACTTTATGCAATGAACCCGGATATAAATATTTAATTGTCAATTGACACTAGTAATCTAATCTTGATAATTAAACAAACTAATTTGCACTTACCTTAGTTAATTATTTGGAATCAATGCATGAATTTTCTAATATAGCAATGAAGTCCAAGTACAAGTAAATTAACGAACGAGAATCTGTAAAGGCACATCTGTTTACTAACCTGCGTTTTGGTTTGTCTATAAATACTAAATCTCAGCCTCTTCATCGGAATCACCTTCACTTCATATTAATTAATAGTTCAATAATCATCTTGTTAATCACTCATTATCTACTGTTAATTGTTGAAAGCAAGAAAAGGCTATGGAAAGGAAAAGTAGTTGCTGCTCTGGAAGCTATTATTCATGTGGTACTCCAAAAAAGATCGAACCAATAGTTACTCCGAAAAAAGAACAAGTCAATGTGAAGCAAGAGACAAATGCACCAACAGTGAAGAAAGAAGAGGCGGTTAATGTTGCCAGTATTAAGAAAGAGGATGGTTGTTGTACTATCAAAACTGAACAGGTTGCTACTGTGAAGTGCGAGTCTGTCAAGGTTAAAAATTGTTGCGGTTAATATAATTAATTAGACATGCAATTAGTAGTATGTATGTCAAAATAAAGTACTAAGTGTACTTTTAGCTAATAAATCCATGTATTGTCATTTTTTCTATAGAAAAGATGACGCTTCTACCTTATTGGTTATACTATTGAACTTATTTTTTTGGTATGACTCGATCTTGACGCTTGTGTTTCCATTGATTTATCTTCAGTAACAATCAAGTAATCGTTATTTTTAAAAAATATTTAATGTTGATTTATGTTTTTTATTTGTGTTCTTTTTAAAGCTTAAATGAGTGCAGAGGACGCTCTAACCCAAGTCTCAACTCATTAAGCTCGCGCTATCACTTTCGCCTGCAATTCTCCATAACTAAAATGTTAAACTCCGGCGTCTCTTTAGTTTGAGTACATACACTCTTCTTCTTCCAGCATATCATTAGACCAATGGTTGAATAGACCGAACGAGTATGTGTTGAATCTCAGCTCTGTTTTCTCAAACACCGGTTGACATAAAACGATTAATCATTAATTGTTAATGGAAATGGAATTAATCAAACGAGCGCCAACAATAATAATGAAATTGATTTGATAATTGCTTCTACACATTCAAATTAGAATCATATTAACACTTGACTTCTCTATTTGCCGAAAGCTATAAAAATTCGGGACTCCAATGGCTCCATCTTGTTTGCGTCCACCTCCTTCCATCTTTGTATGGAACCTATTGTTGCTGAGGCACTTGCTCTTCTCCATACATGTCAAAGTCTCAATCATGCTCGAGCAAATCAGGCTATCCTTGAATCCGATTGTCTGCAACTTGTGAGCTCGATTATTGACCCTTCATCAATTATTCCTTGGACTATTTCTCCTATTGTGATAGCTATCAGAAAGTTTTGGAACCTTTGGCCAAAATGGAGATTCAAGTTTATTTCTCGCAATTTAAATTATGCCGCCCACAATCTTGCTCGATGGGCTTTTTTGTCTAATTGGTCTAAACATTGTGATGGTCAAAACCTCCCAAACTCTTGCTTTTGTGATGGAGGTTTTCCATTGACAAACTTCTGTAATGATTTTTCTTATTAATGTTTGTTTGTGATTATCAAAAAAAAAAACTTTTCATTTTCTGTACTTGATTCAGCTGCATGATCGAGTAATTAAGTTTTGTTACATATTGCTTTAACTTTGTTCAGCAATTAAAAAACTAGGATAATCATATATATAATATAACTAATATATCGAAGAAGTTATTAGAAATTAGATCCCCTCATATTTCTCTCTAAAAGGCCTTATTAGAGGGAGAGAGACAGGGTTTAGATAAACAGAAGCCAAGATCATTCCCCAAGGGATGTGGGATAGAGAGTTCAAGAGAAGTATTCTTGGTTCATGCATTACGTTATGTACGTACTCTGTATTCATCAAAACAAACCCAAATGATATATATGCACCTAATTAATGTTCTTGAATTAAAGCATCAATTTGCATTACTTATTAATACAAAAATTGGAAGGAAATATTTAGTCCAAATACAAGGAAACGAGAATCTCAGAAGGCACAAACCCACGTTTTGAATCTCTACAAATACTAAATCTGAGTTCAATTTGTTCATCAAACATCTCTTTCGTATTTAGCTACAACAAAATAGATAATTAATCACTAATTATTATCTCCAGCAAGAACTATGGAAAGGAAAAGTAGTTGCTGCTCTGGAAGGAGCTATTATTCGTGCGGTACTCCGAAGATAAAACCAATTCATCATGTTGCTCCCAAAAAGGAAGAAGCTGCCAACATTGTGAAGCAAGAGAGCAATGTTGTGCCATGTGGACCAGCACCACTGAGTTTCGCTGCCGTGAAAACAGAGGTCAAGAAGGAACAAGTTGCTGCTGTGAAAAAAGAGCCTGTGAAGGCTAACAACAACTGTTGCGGTTAATTATTATTAGCCCAAACTCCAGTGTCACAGTATTATTATTATTAATATTAAAGTTCTATGCTTATTACTAGCTTAATTATATCAATAAGTAAATCCATGCCATGTATTTGTCTCTTTGCTTCTGGAAAAATATTGCACTGTGCGGACGGTGTTCTAGACTACTAGTGCTTGTAAAGGGTTATTTTTCAACATTAAAACGTCACCGGACTTGATGGGAACCCCATTTTTTTAAAAGCACAATATGATACAATTGGAATTCAATATGCTTAAATCATGACGTATGTTGTTCAAATCATGATTTTTTTACCCCACTTAATTTAGTTTGGATCTTTTATATTATTAAGGGATAAAAGCATCAAACCCCTTTAACCATACACGTTTTTGCGACATGCCCCTTAAACAAAATAAATAAGTGTTTTCTTCGTTAAACTATGAACGTATGTTCGATTTGGCCCCTCACCGAATTCTGCTGAATATTCCTCGGAATATTCCATTCTCGTGTGAGTCACGTAAGTGTTAGAGGGGTATTTTTGGTATGAAAATTGATGTGAATAGTTAAAGGATTTTCCCCCTGAAACTATGCTCAACTGTGCGATTTGCCCCTTGAACTATATAAACATACTTGAGAATACCCCTCTTCAAGGTAGCCGATCTCGTCGATTTCCTCCTCCACGGTAGTAATCGTTCCCGCCCTACGAATCCAATCTTGAGTGCATATCAACCCGTCAACAGTTCAGGCAATAGACAGCTCATAAATGCATCAAGGACTCTACCACTTGTGCTAAAGGCAGATTCAGAGGGAACTGTAGACACCGGAACCGCCAAAACATCATGTGCTATACGCGCTAGAATTGGAAACCTCACAGTATTGACCTTCCACCACATCAAGATGTCGAATGAGTCCTCGTCTTCACCTTCCGGATCTATAGCTTCTGCGAAATAATGTTCTAACTCCGCCATCACATAATCATTACCCTCGACATTCTTCAAATTCTTGAACTTTTGCTTAAGAGTAGTTCTTTTTCTTTTTCCAGATTCAGAAAACGGGGGCTTGCTCGATAAAGTTGTGGTTATCGAGGATGTGGTATCATCACCACCATATCTTGCTTTGTAATCCTCAAACAATTCAATCATACCATCCCTAGTTTCTAACTTCATTGCAATGCTAGTGTCCACATCATACATATTATCAAAAGACCATTCAAGAAACCTCATTTTGTGATGAGGATCAAGAATCACTGCATAGTAAAGGATATGGTTCATATCCTCCAAAGGCCCCCAATATTTGTCGAATTTTCCTTTCATCTTCAATGCCATTCTTCCCATCAGTGCATTGTTTTCAATGTCCTATATTGCCTCTTGAAGATCAATTAAGATGGCACTCATTTCATGGAAGATAGCATGAGAAGTAACATGTAATGTCTTCGACACCACCTTTGTTGCATCATGAAACTGACCCAAAAAATTCACCAAACACTCGCAAGTAGCCAATGCTCATCCAACGGAACACCTAAGAAAGGAGCTTGCTCCAAGTTCTTTTTGAAATTGTCATTATTCTCAAAAAAGGATGCAACAACATTCTTCAATAATAATGCAGTTTCCAACATAAGAAAGGTGGAGTTCCAGCTTGTCGCCACATCCAAGCATTAAAGCTTCTTGGTATTAAGGTTCTCACTTGCCACACATTCTGCAAACAATAGTATTCTTGCAGGACAGCTTCTAATATACTTTACTGCACCACGAATACGAGAAATAGAATCATCCTCTTCTTTCTCCTTCAAACCATCCTGCACAATTAGATTAAATATATGTGCAGTACACCTCATATGCACATACTTATTACCTAATATGTTCGTCTTCCACACATCCATCATTTTATTCACATATTCTAGTGCCAGCCAATTAGCGGAGGCATTATCCACAGTCACCGTGAAAACTTTCTCAACCCTCCACTTCCTAATGCACTTCTCAATGCTTTTACCAATTTCATTCCCTTTGTGGCTCAATATAGGGATAAAGCTCAAAATTCTTTTTTGTAACATCCACCTGTTATCAATGAAATGAACTATCAAGCACATATAGTTGATTCTTTATACGAAAGTCCATGTATTCGTGGTGAATGACATACGCTGTGAAGTATTTTTCATAAAGGCCTTCATCGTACGGCATTCCTCACCATACAAACGATGTACATCCTTCCCTAATGTCTCTCTAGAGAGAATACGAAACATGGGACATATTGTGGCCATCAAATTCCTAAACACATCATGCTCTACATGTTTAAATGGATATTCTTCCACAATAAATATGATAGCTAATGCCTTTCTAACTAATTTTTCATCAAACTTCCACAAAAGTGTAAAATGAACAACTTGATTATTACCAGAAGCGTCGAAGATAGGCCTTTGCAAGTTGAGTCGAGCTTGATTGGCTTCTATATTATGATGGGCCTTTTTGCATGTCTATGGTGATTCTTAAGCCCATTTATCTCATGCTTTTTGGAGTTAGCCTTAGTAGCTCTTTTACGATAGTTGAATCTACCCTTGCAAACATTCTCTTTCTTGCACAAAAAGCGCCTGAAGTGGTTCCAAAATTTCAGACCTCTTGTTTCCATTCTCATCCACCTCATCAATCTCAATCTCCACCTCATTCCCATCTGGAGGAGCGTTATCAGTGCTTTTCACATCAGACTCCGGTGGCGGATTTTCACTTGAACTTGAAGGAGCTACTTGTGATGAAGAACAAGGAGTTGAAACACTTTCTTCCATTTTCTGAAAGAAAAAAGAACATACACACAATAATTAGTTTTTGTCAAAGGAATAGCAATAAACAATACATTTGAATTTATGTCAAAGTGTGTCAAGTCAACTATCAAATACTCAAACTTATCAAAATTCAAACTCAAAATTACTCGCTGTCAAAAATCTAACAATCTAAAATTACTCAAAATGACTCATAATGAAAATTGAAATATACACAAAAATAAATACTTAGGCTAACAAATACTGAGGAACACATCAATCTGAAATATACACAAAAACTGAAATACACAAAAATTGAAATACACATCAATCTGAAATATACATACTGAAATAATCACACTGCTGCATGCATCACCACATATTAAAATTCGAATTGCAGCAGCTAATTGGGCTGAAATTTGAAAAAAAAAACCTTTTTAGAGAGTGGGCTAGTGCTGGTCGACCGAAGAGAGTGTGTCAGTGGGCTGCGACGGTGTGACTTGTGTGTGTGTGTGAGAGAGAGAGCCTGAAAAAAAAAAGAGTAAGTCGCGACGGTGAGAAAGAGTGAGAAAAACTTAGAGAGAGGGGACGTGAAAGTGATACTTATCGTGGAGAGGTGGTCGCCCGTTGAACGGTTGTCGCCGGTCGGAGTGCTGGTGAGGTGGTGTGTCGGTGAGAGAGAGAGAGTTTTTGTGTGTAAACTTTGTGTGTTAAAGTATGTGTAAGACCGTGTATGTTTTGTCTGTTAAAGAAAAGTTATGTAATTATGTAAATGTGTTCTGTGTAATTAATAATATATTGCTAAAAATAAATATTATATATAATAGCGTATCCGGACTTTATGGGAACGCCGTTTTTTTAAAAGCACAATATGATACAATTGGAATTCGACATGCCAAGTCATATAATTGGAATTCAACATGCTACTGGTCCTAAACTTAATATATACTAACATCTAGTTTAATATATATATATATATATATATATCATGATGTATGTTGTTCAAATCATGATTTTCTTACCCCGCTTAATTTAGTTTGGGTCTTTATATTATTAATAGTGAAATCTTTCTATTTATATTATTTATATTAGGGGGTTTGATACTTTTATCCAAATCAACTTTTATAAATTATTTAGGTCTTAAAAATTAAAATGGTGCAAACCTTTTAGCTTGTAAAGCCCATAATTAGCCGCCATGGCTATATAATAACCTAAGGGCCTGTTTGGTTGCAGAGACAGTTATATATGTAGATTAACTATTACTCAGTTAAAATAGTCTTTTATTTCATATGCGTAACAGTAACCGTGTTTGGTTGGAGAGTTGAATAAAGTTACTATTTTATCTTAATTTATAAAACGTGTTTGGTTCATGGTACGTGCAACGGCTATTTCTGGATATTGCAGGTAATTACCTTATTGCCCCCATTTTATTAAGAAAATATACACCAAAAATATTTTCGAAAAAGATCACGTTCACCTCCCAAGCAATATTCACAATTAATTATGTCCTTAACTAATTTGAAGTAAAACATTTTTTTAATTACATTTTTTAATTACATTTTTAATTACATTTTTTAATTACATTTTTTAATTACATTTTTTAATTAAATTTTTTTAATTACGTTTTTTAATTACATTTTTTAATTATATTTTCTAATTACATTTTTTTAATTACATTTTTAATTACATTTTTTATTACATTTTTTAATTACATTTTGTTAATTACATTTTTTAATTACATTTTTTTAATTATATTTTTTAATTACATTTTTTTAATTACATTTTTTAATTACATTTTTAATTACATTTTTTAATTACATTTTTTAATTACATTTTTTAATTACATTTTCTAATTTCATTTTTTTAATTACATTTTTTAATTACATTTTTAATTACATTTTTCAATTACTATTTTTAATTAAATTTTTTTAATTACGTTTTTAATTACATTTTTAATTATATTTTTAAATTACATTTTTTATTACATTTTTTAATTACATTTTGTTAATTATATTTTTTAATTACATTTTTTTATTACATTTTTTAATTATATTTTTTAATTACATTTTTTAATTACATTTTTTTAATTACATTTTTAATTACATTTTTTAATTATATTTTTTAATAACATTTTTTAATTACATTTTTTTTAATTACATTTTTTAATTATGCCTTGTTGCTGCATAAAAAGATTAAAATTGAAGAAACATGGGTAAATAAGTCATTTCGTCGGATGAGCTGGATGACTAAAAAGTGAGATAAAATAATAACAGGGGGTAGATATTATTTAAGTTGAGAAAGTAAGTTGTGGAGCGGGCCTCAGCTATTAAATCAAAAAGCCCATTTGAATAATCATTCAAACCAAACTGGTTTTAAGTGAGATGAGGGGAGTCATCTACCCTCATCTCAGCAACCAAACACCCCTAAGTGGACTGTCGATTTAAGAGTTAATGAATTATTCACCCCTTGATAGTTAACACAAAAGCAGAGTGCGTACTCCTCTTAAGTCTGTCTAAGCTTTCGGTGCCGCAACAACAGGTGATCTCCTTTCTCGAGCATCAATAGCTTCATGAAATTCTTATTTAGTCCCCTTGTTATATTTATACTAACTTGGGGTTTCAGTTTCGTGTTGCAATAAACTTCAACAGCTCTGTTATATAGGAAAAAACAAGTTGCAAGTACTGTTTTCTAATTATTTTGGTTGCTCTCTAGTTTTTTGTTTAAAACTTTAAATGATAACAACAACTTTAGTTTTAAATTAAAGACTATGAGGTGCAACGTGCCAAACCTATGAGTCCGGCCTCCAAAACGTGATTCATTAACAGAACCATTGATCCGTTTGCATATGATACGAGGTAATGTAAGACATTGAAAATTCCCATAATGGAATCCATATGACAGCTTATTTAAGAAAAAAACATTGCTGGAAGAAAAAACATCTTTCTTATAGTTGCAACGAATACAAAAAAGAAACAGCTTGTTCCAAGAAAAATGATAGAATTATCATGGACGACATTGATCATGTTAACCGTAATTCTCTCGACTTCCTCATTTTATGTAGTCTCTCAGTCATTCGATTATCCAACCGCGAATCTCTCCACTTCATGGATCATCAGTGATTCAGCAAGTAATGTAGTAGGTTACACTGGTGATGGATCTATAGTTGGAGCTATACTTCTCAGAGAATCTTCCAGTTTAAACTATGCTTATGGATTCTATTGCGACGAAAACTGTGAGGCATTCCTCATTGCCATCTTTATTGTCAAATCTTTTTTCGGAAGTTTATACGGGGCAGGATCTCCACAAGTTGTTTGGTCTGCAAATACCAACTTTCCTGTTAGGACCAACGCAACTTTGGAGTTTACATCCGAAGGTGATTTGGTCCTAAGTGATAGAAATTGAAGCCCATCATTCTCCACTTAAAAGGCCTTTTTAAGTGTAGGGGGAACTTCTCTTTATTAACATTAATCCAAGACCATCTCCAAGCGATGTGGGATAATATATATTCTCAACACGCCCCTTCACGTGTGGCCCGGTAATTATCTTCGGTGCCATCACGTGGGTAGGTCGCGGAGCCCAACATACGTCTTGGGTTGGCTCTGATACCATGATAGAAATTGAAGCCCATCATTCTCCACTTAAAAGGCCTTTTTAAGTGGAGGGGGAACTTCTCTTTATTAACATTAATCCAAGACCATCTCCAAGCGATGTGGGATAATATATATTCTCAACACTAAAAGATGCTGATGGATCATTGGCCTGGTCCACAAATACTTCAGGAATGTCGGTAACCGGCTTGAATTTAACTGAGTTGGGAAATCTTGTTCTCTTCGATTCCAGAAACTCGGTAGTCTGGCAATCTTTTGATCATCCGACTGATACTTTGGTCCCATGGCAAATCTTGGTATCAGGGAAGAATTTGACTTCAAGTGCCTCAGAAACAGATTGGTCTCGGGGTTTTGCACTATTCTGAAATTTCAATTTTTAATCGTTGAATTTTGGTTCGTTTCACTCCGGTTAATCTCATATTTTATTGTTGTTGTTGAAGCTTAAAGGAATATTCCCAAGTAAAGTAAGGAATCTTTATCACAAAAGTGGTTGGGTTTGTGTTTTGAGTTATTTTGGTCAGAATTTAGCAAACATCATTCAAATAAGAATAGAAGTGCCAACACATTTATTCCGGTAATTTCATTCAAAACAGTTACATTGAATAGAAAGAATAACAAATGCAGCATAGAAACCAATTATACAACAGGCAGAACTAAAATCTTATGACAATTCATTCTCTGATGAACGAATAGCGGTCTTAGAACCTCGATTGTTTGCACTCAATAGATGCACCTAGAGGAAACCTCGGATTATCAGCACAGTAGTTATAAACCATGTGTTTTTGTTGAACCCATCGCAACCTGTTTCTTTCCTTCGCATCTAACTCTTTAGACACACACGCCGAGCCCGGTGCACAAGCGTTGATGTTAAAGTTTCTGTAATTTGCAACAAACGGAGCTTTGGTCCAGTCGGTCTTGACCCTACCGCCCTGTGTTGCCCAGTCATCTGCGTTCCACAAGCTGCAGTATACCCTCATTGGTTGGTTCTTTGGGAATGCGATTCCTTTTGCTTCGTGGTTGTTGAATACTCTGATCGGGCTGTTATCAACCAAGAATCTGAAACCAAACATGAAATTATTGTATTAGACATTGCGTTCTTTTATTAGATACTGTTTGTCTTAAAATGGCACGCGAATTTGAGACAAGATGAAGGTAAGCAATGTAATAGTTCTTACATAATGCGCTGAGGATGCCAGACGATTGAATAGGTGTGGAATGCTGCTGTTGGATCGAACCAGAGCTGGAACTGTTGCTCCTTGTTTCCTTTTCCTTGTGCATAAACGTTGGTGTGGACTGTGTACGGCTCGCCTGTGGAGTTACCCAAGAACTCAAAATCAATCTCATCGTGTCCTGCCCCTTGAGACGATAACTGCATTATACACATATAAGGAAAGATACAATCAGTGTTGTTTTGGTTTTCTTAAATTAAACATAGACAATCATTTGCCTTGAGTTAGAAAAGATAAACATAATCGAAATTCGACACTTACGAAGAAGGTGGTGACGGTTCCAGCTGAGTTTCCAGGAACAAGCTTGAGTTGCATGTCGAATCTTCCGAACAAGTATTCTTTCTTGGACTGAAATCCCGACCCGGAATATTGATCCAGCGTTAAGGTCAGAGCACGGCCACCTTCAAGTATTTTTCCACGGCCATCGCCCCAAGTAATCTCGGCGTCGCTAATGAAATCACCTACACTGGCGACAGTGAAACAGGCCAAGACCACCAGAAGAAAAAGTACAAGTAAATTTGCCAATCCTTTGGCATTAGAAAAAGCTTCCATTTCTTTCATAAGTGTGATCAAATCAAGAACTATGCTATTGTTTGTTGTGAATGTTAATTTATGAGTTAAGTGATATGTTGTAATGTGAAGAAGCACGCCCTTTTATAACATATTCAGAAATTGAAAACAACTTAAAGGGAGTTGGCTAAAAAAGAATAATTTCAACGCGCAATCTATTATTGCTATAACCACCGACGACAGCGGGAAAGTTGGAGAGTTCATAATACCAGTAGATTATGCTTTGTACATTAAATAATATTGTAACAGTAATTATTGTTCTTTTGTTTTTAAGTGCGTCGGTGTTTTTTTTTTTTTTTTTTTTTAAATTTAAATTTAAGTTTGTTATGAAAAGAAAAGAGAAAACTTGATTTGCAGCTTCCACGAGTCTGACCAATCATGATGGAGCATAATTGACAGGATTTGTCGGGTGGCATTTGATTGAAATATTGAAGATTTTATGATTGCTATGATTTGTCGGGTGGCACTACAAGAATGCCTTCATATTGGAGGCGCACATTGCCCTCCAATATGGCTGATTTCGCCTCCAACTAAAGAGATTGGAGGCGAAATTGGGCCTCCAAAACAATGCCCGCTGTATGGCTACCTGTAAGCAGTTTGGGGGCGATATTTTGCACGCAAATAAATTGCAGGCGCACTGAGGGCGAATATTCGCCTTCTATCATTTTTGCGTCACTGCAGGCGCATGGAAGGCGAATATTCGCCTCCTATCTCTTTGTTCCGTCAATTTTAAAAAATAAAAAATTCTATTTATTGAAGGCGATAATTCGCCCTCAATCCCTTTTTTATTTAAAGAAAACGAAATTAAATAATGAGAATGCAGGCGACTAATCGCCCTCAATCTTTTTTTATAAAAATATATATATATATATATATATATGAATTAATGAGATTGGAGGCGATTAGTCGCCCTCAATCTTTTATATATATATAAAAACATATAAATAAATTAAGAGTTTGGAGGCGATTAGTCGCCCTCAATCTCTTATATAAAAATATATATATATAAATGAATTAAGAGTTTGGAGGGGATTATTCGCCCTCAATCTTTTACAGCTTTACAAAAAATAATATAAGCAGCAAATATTTGCCGCTTTTTTTCCCTCCCAATTCTAAATATTTCATATTGCCGCTTTTTTCCTACATAATTCAATATTTCATATTTGCAGCTATTTTCCCTCCAAAATTAAATATTATAATCTCCACTTAAATCTTATATTTTAGCATTAATAAATTAATTTTGTTTGAATGTTAATAATCATACTACACATACAAAAGGATATATATTTACTTGACTTAATAATCTTTAATTTTGTTTGAATGTTAATAATCATACTACACATACAAAAGGATATATATTTACTTGACTTAATAATCAAAAATACAAATTGTTATGCAAATTATATCATTCCAAAATAATTAACCACATATTAAATAGCATGATTAGAACAAATAAAACTAAATTACACTTAGACTTAAATAAAGAGATAGATTATTCCTATATAACATAAAATTTCAAAAACAAACTAATAACTACTACTAAAAACACTATTTTTTTAAGTTGGGAAATGTTTATCTTGGAGAAGATTGGGATTTGTGGAAAGAATTATGAAGAGGAGCTTTGAAACGATGAGATTTGTGGAAGAAAATGTGTGTATTTATAGGGGAGAAAAAGAAGTACTGCAGAAATAGGAGGCGAATTTTCGCCCCCAACCTCTGTGCTAGATCTTCCTTAATCAACGGTTGAAATCATAGTCACACGGATTCTGGTTTTGTTATTTTGGAGGCGAAATTTCGCCTCCAATCAAAAGCAGAAAAAAAAAAGGTGCTATCTTATTACACGGATTTCTCCTCTTCTACGTTATTCCACCTTTTTTAGATCTCAATTTTTCTCAAAAGCAGAAAAAAAAGGTGATATCTTATTACACGAATTTCTCCTCTTCTACGTTATTTCACCTTTTTTAGATCTCAATTTTTCTCCTCCATTATTGCACCCTTCCAAAAAAGAAAAAGAACCCATAAATTCGTATTTCGTAACTTAACATCGAAATTATATTTTGTTAGATCTCTAGAAATCAAAAGTTTCGAGGTATGTATCTGGTATTTTTCTTAAATTTTATATTTTACTGTTTAATTACGAGTTCATCCACTGTATATATGTTATCGCCACTATATATTGACTGTATCTCTACTTGATAAATACTTGCGGAATTATTGTTACTAATGTTTATTGAGGGTGGAATTTCTGAATAAAATAAATGTTTGTGATTGTGGATGTAGATCTAAAAAATGTACAACAACGAAGATCGGAGTTGGATGTACGATAGGGTACGTAGTGGAGGTTATCTAAACCAAAGTTTTATAGATGGTGTTTACAGATTTGTAGCATATGCATCTTCTCAATCTAACAATCAAGGCAACGTAAGGTGCCCCTGCAAAAAATGTCGTAACTGTAAGTTTCATACAACAGACGAGATTTCATGGCATCTTTATTCACGGGGCTTTCTTCCAGATTATTATGTTTGGATAGCACATGGTGAGTTCTTTCCTAACAGAACTGAGGCGTCTAGTTCTTATGTGCCAGTGCAGTCTCCTGTTCATGAAAGTTTTGGTGGGCGTTATAGAGAAATGGTCGACGATGCGTTCGGTGGTCGCTATGAGCATATTAACTTCAACCATGAGGTAAATGAAGAGCCAAACCCTGAGGCAAGAGCCTTTTATGAACTATTGCAAAGATCAGAGACGCGGTTAAGTTGCGGCAATCGTGAAATTGTATTGGAATTTATATCTAAGTTTATGAGGGATAAGATCCTGTGTAACACTACTGCAGCTAGTTGTGACAAATGGCTAAAGCAATTTCATACCACGCTGAGTCCGGAGGATCGCCTTAAAATTCCTAAAGATGTGAAAGGGATGAAGCGGGCATTAAGAAACTTAGGACTAGAAAAGAAAACTTATGACTTATGTGAGAATAATTGTTTCTTGTTCTACGGGGTGTACGAAGCGAGTAGTAACACCCATTGTCCTGTGTGCGATGAAGAAAGATTTGAGCCCACACGGAGTGCAAACCCAAGGTCCAAACGCATTCCTAAAAAGAAATTGTGGTACTTTCCATTGACATCTCGATTTATTGGCTTCCTGAGTGGCTTAAGACTTACATAATTTATTGGCGAGAACATGAACATCTGAAGAGAGTAGATTCTTCAAAGAAGAACCAAGCCAAGTTTGAGGGTGTTACATGGCTAGGCGGTTGCATTAGCACAACTGTTCATAGAGCTGAAATGGTACGTATTCTAATTTTTCCTATTTAATTCATATATACTTATTTTGTTAATATCTATGTTTGACTAACTAGTAATATTAATTGTGTAATTCGGTGCTAATGTTCAGGCAAAAGTGAGAAGGTGCAAACCCAAAGAGGTTCCATTCCAGGAGGTGTGGATTAAGACGCACGCAGTGGTGGATGAGACGACCAATGTGGTGAAGTGGGGCAACAGATGGGCGAGGGAGGTTTACGTAAGTGACATTTCAAAATTTAGAATAGTTGGAGGCTTTATTAATATATGATATGAAATTTGGGTGGTTCTTGTACGGCTGAATTCTTATAATCTGATATTAGCTTTAGAGCAGATTTTATCTTTTGTTTTCAAAAGATTAATATTAGCAGGTTTTCAAATCTTGCTTCCAGTAGCTTAAAGTTTATCAGAGTTCAAAGTTTGTCTGCCATTTCTCAATATTAAGAGCATGTTTTCAGTACAGTTTCAAAAGTTTCAGTTGAGTTATTAAAGTTTCTATTCTGACGGTATAACAAATTGAACGTTAAATGTTATCTGGGGATTCTGGTGTTATTTACTGTTGAATGCATGTTGAAATAGCTTAGCCGGAGTTTCAGCCGGTGGAATTTGATAATAGGTTTAATCTGCTAAAGTTGTGCTTTTTAGGATACGTGGTCATCTTTATTGTTGAACGTATGTATAGTTTCTGGCAAAAACCTGAGTTGGGTTTCGTTGTTGCTGAAAATGGCGATGGTCGATGGGTATGATCTTTGATATAGCTCTGCTATTTGGTTATTAGTGTTCTGACAGCTTATGTATTGCTGAGTTCTTGTTAACTGCAGAAGAAAATTGGTCTAAGCTTTAGAGGAAAAGTTCATAATATTTTTTGTTCTTTTTCTATATACCAATTCGCAGATCATTACACTTTATACATAACTGAAGGCTATTCGCTGTTTTTTACAATAATTTGCATGAAACAGTTAGCTACTTAGAAAGTAATTTACTACTGTAATTGAATTTATGTTGATTGCTGTTAGAGTGAGTGTTTTTCTTTTGTATCTTTGTTGCTTAAATAAAGTCCTTACTTTGATTTAATTATTCTGTTACTGGATATTCTTATAAGCATGGAGAATGATTACATAACAGCACATTTAGATCACAATTTTTATTAATGAAATATGCCTAGAAGAATTGGTACCAGTTTTAGTTTTGGACACTTTTGGACACTTTTCCTCAACAGATAACTTACATGGATATTTTATTTGATTGTTGATTTTGTTCATGACAGTTTGAATATCTTCGGGAGTCGATAAAGGAGTGCTCAGTAGACATGAGCCAATGGAAACCACTCAACAAAGAATCATGGTGGAAAGCAGTAAAAGGGGCAAAGAAGAACTTTGTACCTGGTTTTTCGAGGTGTGGCGACCCGGAATTTATGGGTTTTGAGACAAGGAAACACCTTAAGTACCCTGTTATGGGCCAGTACAGAGATCAGGTTGAACAACAGACAATGATGATTGCTCATTTGGTTGAGGAAAATGCTGTGAAGGATGCACTGTTGGCAAAAAATACACAGGATACTGCCAATTTGAAGGAAATGATGAAGGAACTGTTTGAGGCGCAAGGTAGGCCCATCCCTGCAAAATTTGTCCCTATGTTTGAAGAAGAGGACGAAGGAGAGGACGATGAAGATTTCGAGGAAGAGGGCGAAGATGAAGACAACGAGGACGTGTCTGGTATACCTGAGTATTGAGACGTGTCCATCTATTGAGATGTGTCTATCTGGAAAAGTTTAGTTTATTTTCTTTTGTTTTTTGTCTCTATGGATTTGAAGGTTGGAACTGTTTTATTTAAGAATTGTGGCTGTTTTGATGGTTGTCAAGCTTGGTGAATTTTGTTGCACTAGGCTATTTTGATTGGATCACCTTTCCAACGTTTATGATTATGGGATCCGTTGCTCTCTTTGTTTATCTTGTTTGTTATGAAACTTGAAAACTTATTTGTAACACTACCTGGAATGGAAAGTTTTTGTTATAATTCTTCTTTTTTTGATGAATTTCTGTTATGATTCTATTTTTGGGTAAACATATATACTCATGAAGGTTACTAGCTATCTAAATTATTCAATTTCGATTAGAAAAATATCGTTTTTGTTTATAATCTCTTTTACTGTTAGGTGATAAATTAAATTAACCATTATCTATGTCTTTAATTTCCTTATAATTCACATAACCCAATTTTCACCCAATTTTCGTTAAAGGGAGAATGAGCTCATAAAATAAAAAAATAAAAAATTAGGAATATCATTTTCAGCCTTGATTTTGTGAACTTGTAATGTTTGACTGGTCCAACTTACTTGTTGGAGGAGAATAATCGCCCCCAACCAACCTGAATAGCTTAAAAAATAAAAAATTGTGACGTGGCCAGATTTTTATTTTTTTGGAGGCGATTATGGGCCTCCTGTCAATTTAAAGGCCTATAATCGCCTCCTACCTCACTTTATTTATTAAAGGCAATATTTCGCCTCCAATTTCTGCCAGTAGTATCAAAGCATTCTTGTAGTGATAACTGAATGAATTATGACGCTCGATAAGGAAAAGAGGTTACTTTGCTTGCTTCGTCGAAATTGCATGCTGACTGCCACTTAAAAAATCAGGAATATAGATAGGGCAACTTCATACGTACATTTTAAAATTGACATAATTATAAAAGGTAAAAGGACGAAATATTAAAACTGCCCTATAACTTTTTTTCAAAACTTAAAATTCCTGTTTTTTTCGGGCTTTGTAAAACTACCCCGTAAGTCTTGAAAAATCTTGCAAAAATGCCCGATTGTCTTATTTGGGCCAAAATTGCCTACGTGGCGGTACAGTGGCTGCCACGTCAACAAGTTGTATTTTCACCCCAAAACCCTTGTAACTTTAAATAGTGTATTTGCACCCCAAAATAAATTGCACTTTGCCCCCCAATATATATATATATATATATACAAATAATAAACACACACACATATATATATATATATATATATATATATATATGTAGGATTCATGCGTGAGAATGTAACTCTCCTTTAGGATTCATGCGTGAGAATGTAACTTGTCACAAGCTCTGCACCTATGTTACCTATAAGTAGGGTTGTGCACAATGGATCAGATCGATCGAATCGTTTGAGAATCGATTTAAATGATTCGATTTTTAGACCAAGTCAAATAATTGATCCTATTTCTAATTTTTTTCCTAGAATTGAACCCCTCTTTGATATGATCCTCGATTTCAGGGGTTAAGAATCGGACGAATCGAATAATCATCTTAAAGTTAAAAGTTTAAATAAATATTTTATAGTATATTAAATTAAGCTACAAAATAATAATAAATAAATATAAGACTAATGAAATACTAACTATTTATCTAATCCAGGTTAGGTTAAATATAGCACTAGTTAACAATCCAATTTAATTCAAGTTTTCTCTAATTTGATGCCAAATAAAGATGTTATACAATTTTATCTCTAAAACTAAAATAATAATTACAAGAAAAAGGATCAAAATCGGATCGAATCAAATCGAAATTGGACCATCCAATTTGATCTGGTCCAGATACTTATTTTCATGATTGAAATCAAATACTAATGTCGATTCGATCCAAATGCACATACTTATGACATTTAAACTGTAATGCTATCTCTATCTCTTCTCTACCTACTATATATAGGAAATCATCAAATCCTTCCCAAACATCTTTTCTGCCCTTAAAATTTAATGTTATTTACTTACGTACTTGTTGAGTCCAATTTAATTTGTGGAAAGAATAGCTTCAAGTGTATAGCTATAATATTAGGTTCAACTAGGCCCATTTATCTAAAATCAAAAAGAAAGTGGGTGGCAGGACCAGCAAAAAATATGGTTGCATTTATTTTTTCTTCTGTAAATTGCGCTCTCTCTCTTTAGTTTTTGATAGAATAATGAAGTTCAAACAAACATTACATTAAGTCTTTAGCTAACAAACTAATAATACATTGAGAAGGAAGAAACTCCCAAAAAAAATTCCTCTTCATAACACCCCTTATGTAACTTAGTTAGAGCACGAGACACCGTACTGACACTCATTGGGATCCATTTGATGTGTAGTTCCATGGCATGTGTAGCAGCCTTTTGAAATCTTCCACTAAGCTGTTAAATTCTACAATTGGTTCCATCTCTCCTGTAACAAGTTTAAACACTACTAGGGAGTCAACTTCTACCAAAAGATTGAGGATTCTTCTATCCCAAGCCAACTTTGGTCCCTTTCTTAGTGTCACTAGTTATGTTTCATCAACAGTTGGAGCTATGATGACTTGTGAATATCCCTAGCACCACTTGCCATCCTCTGCTCTAAGAAGTCCGGTTGCTGCACTTGTATTCAAATGATGATTCAACCCAACATCAGAGTTCAGTTTGTACCAACCATTCTGTATATAGATGGCATAGATAAATAACATCTTGAGGATGTACAATATGCATTAAATGTGTTGAATATTGGAATAAGAGAGTACTGAATCTATGAGCGGTGATTTCGATAATTGAACATTAATTGTATTTATGCTTAAAATACCGATGGATGACGTTTTCTGTTCATTGGCTAGCTTAGCATTCTATATGGTTCACAAAATTCTTTAGACTTGCTATCTTTATTGTAGTTTTTACATTCTCTGTCAAAATCTGTTAAAATCGACATAATTGTAAAAGGTAAAAAATGCTAGACACCATAAAGTATAGTCTTTTTTGCCAAGTGATTTTTAATGTTGAAAAATGTCTTTCTCTACAATCTATTTAAACCCTTCTTTAGGATTTATGCGCGAGAGAATTGTCACAAGATGTGCACCTATGCTACGCATGACTAGGGATGTGCACAATGGTTCACATCGATAGTCGTTTGAAAATCGATCGAGTAATTCGACTTTTGGAGCGAGTCGAATATTTGATTCGATTTTTGATTTTTGTCCTAGGATCTAACACCTCTTCGATCTGATCCTAGATTTCACGGGTTTATAATGGAATCGAATCGAATAATCATTTGAATGCTAAAAATCTAAATAAATATGTAATAGTTTACTAAATTAAGCTACAAAATAATAATAGATAAACATAAGACTAATGAAATACTAACTATTTATCTAATCCATGTTAGGTTAAATAATACACTAATAAAATAATCATGTTTAATTCAAGTTTTCTCTAATTTGATGCAAAATAAAGATGTTATACGTTTTTATCTTTAAACTAAAGTAATGATCAAAATCGGATCGAATCACATCGAAATCGAATGATTTGGATTGAATTGGATCGTCCAATTTGATCTGATTTTGATTCTTGTTTTTCTAATATCGAAATCAAATACTAATGCGGATTCGATCCAAATGCATATATACGTGACATTTAAGCTGTAATGCTATCTCTATTCTCTATCTACTATATATAAGAAAGGATCAAATACTTCCTCGTGCATTTTTCTGTCCTAAAGTTTAATGTTATTTACTTATGTACTTTTTTAGTCCAATTTTATTTGTGGAAAGAATAACTTCAAAGGTATAGCTGTAATATTAGGTTCAGTTAGGCCCATTTATCTAAAATATAAAAAGAAAGTGGGCGTCGAGCACCACGAAAGAAAATCTGGTTGCACTTTTTTTCTTTTCCGAAAATTGCTCTCTCTTTTATTCAAAAAGGGAAACGATCATCTATCCCACTCTTGTGTGCCACTTTGTATGTCACTTTCTAATTTTAGCATTTAATTAATTAAGATTTTTTAATAAATTAATCTCTCTCCTATATCCTCTCTCCCCTCTCTTATCAACGTAACCCCTTTTCTCTCTCTCTAACACACCACTAAAAATTACAAATCTGTTTTATTACTTAAGCTAATTTACTCTATGTATTTGTGCTTACTTTACATTTATTGTTGCAATAAAATGATTTGTCTTTTAACTTTAACAGACTTTATAGTTGTGATATCTATCACTAGTATAATTAAATAAACTACAAATGGGGTGTTTGGTTTCGTATATAGTCTAATAAGAAAGTTTGTAAAAAAGTCGTCATAACTTCCTTAATAGGTAATATGAGTGTGTTAGTAAGAACTTTGGTTAGTGTGTTATTATTTCGTATTATTGTTCATTTTTTTTATAAAACGGGTTTGGTTTGCTGGACTAATTCATGTATTGGTGTGAATAGATCGAAATGCCCTTGAAACAAGTGGTATAAAAATGGGCAGACTCCTCATTTCCCCCAAATTAGATCGAATTCCTCCCATTTCCCCCAAATTAGACCATTGCAAACCCTAGTATATGAAATTGTGGGCGAATTTGACGCATGCACGATAGGTTTAATACAAAACTTTTAATTACAAGGAAACTTAGTATGATTCCATTTAAAGTGAGATTTCAATGTTCTGTCCATATATAAGTTCAGGAATAAAAACAATATTTTTTAACACAAGTCTAGCATCCAAGTTTAATTTCACATATAAAAAAATAGACGTTAAGAGATGCATGAAATACATTACCTTCAGGCATTGCAAAGAAGACATCTGCATTCTGAGGGGAGTGGGCTAGACGATGAATAAGGTCGATCTTCTAATGCTCGTCAGATTCCTCGTACTTAGCAGCAACAACATAAAAACATTTCATCTATTCTCTAGAAGTGTCCTCAGGCATAGCAGTAGCTACACAGAGTTGTGCAATACAATCCATATCATTAGTCTTCTTGATGAACTCGTCAACGTAGCTGGGAATCACTGGAGCACTGTCGACATGGGGTAAGAACTCACTCCTCCTTTTCCAAACCTTCTCCTTTTTAATGTTTTTTAGGATCTTTTTAATGGATGACCTAGAAGGACCAGATGAGCTGGGCACGTCAGTGCTGGCTCCTCCCTTGTCCATGTCTAGGTCGACAAAGTCGGTTTGAGTACTAGTAAGTACGGGGCTGAGTAGGGGGCCTCATCTCCAGAGATCACATTTTCTCCCTTAGTAAAGAGATCATTCACAGTTGCTACCAAGTCCTCAGCCGCGCTACTAGTTGCATGATCCTTGCCAAATATGTTGGCCAAGTCTTCAAATTATAGTAACGACTTGTCCTTGTATCATAGGATGTAGGGCTGTGATTATACAAATCAATTAAACGTGCAAGTTAGATTTCAAACACAAACTGATGCAAATAAACATACCAATGAACATTTGAATTAAATATTCAACAAAAGATTAAATGTAAATAAAATGTTGAAGAAGTTGCTTGTTCATCTTAGCTTTGTATAGGCATACCTTCACGTAATCAAGCCAATACTTCTCATTGACACATTAGATGTAGTAACCGGACATAGCCACGACCCGCCACTAGTAACATCAAACAGAAAATACAAGTGCACGTACATACGTTTCTAGACAGTTATCTTCGACCTCACATGCGGATCAGACTTCACCTTGGAGGTTGGTATTTTCCTCCTGATAGAGTTCTCCAATTTCAGCAAGTACCCATCTCGGAAAGCATTGTCAATCTTCATCCATTTGCACTTTGAGTCCTTCATAGCATCAATGAGTGACATCTCCTCCTCCCTTGTCCATTTGTACCTGTTCTTAGCAGCCTTCGACTCGGATTCCACTGGTGTAGAGTTTTAACTGGATGTTGCTGCTATGTGCACATCAAATAATGATGTCAACACAATAATTATAAACAAAGATCTCAGTAAAACAAAAGATACAATAAAAAACATTGACAAAAATTATGTGTTCAAGACATCCATCATATGCATGATCACAGAATATATTCCATTAACTAAACAAGCTAAGTAGTCACACACTGTAAATGAACGAAATCCTCATCACACCATAATCCAAACACAAACACCAAACTCTACTGTTCATCAAACAAACTAAATTTAAAACTCCATATGGATAACTAATCCATTAAACTATGACAATGTTTGTCAACCACGACGCCTAGCCCGCCACTCGTCCCACATCTTAGTTGCAATGTCATCCTTGAATCTTCCCCATACAACAGTGCTTTGGAGTTCACCAATGTATTCAGGTTGTTCTTCATCGTCGTTGTTGTTAGAGGAGGAGCTGCCACCCTCACCGGCTTCTGACGAAGAAGGCGAATCAGTTTAGTAGTTCGACATCTGGACCTTGATGAAGTTATTCAAAATGCATCGACCATGACATCTCGATTTTGAATCTGCACTGGCATTGTGATGAGCTCTTCAAGATCTTCCACTTTTTTTTAGCTTCACGAATGACCGTTCGATCACGCTCCTCGCACGCGAGTGCCTCATGTTGAACATCTCCTCCTTGTCTTGTGGCACTACACATCCCTCACCCACTCCTTCAAGGGATAACATGTACCCCTATACGGTGCCAAAACTCCATCACACTTTGCATATCCGGCATCCACCAAGTAGTAACAACCTATCAATAACTTACACCAATTAGTTCTCTCTTTTTTCCAAGATTAGATAAACAATCAACTATAAAAAATTTTATTTTTACACATTAATGTCTACCTTGCGGGACTCTAAATCCACTCGGTGGTGGTCGATACAATGCATCCATAAGTACTCCCCGGTCTATAGCAGAACCCTCCCAACCACATAGCAGGTACATTAAGCTCATTTCAATGTCACATACTTCGAGTACGTCAACCTGAACCCTACCCTTACGGGACTGATACCTTGGTTGATCAAGTAGTGGAGCAGTGACATCAATCATAGTCCCATCTAAAGCCCCAAAATAGCCCTGCATCAGCAGATGAAAACTTTTAAATTAAGAACCCACGCGGATGAAATAAAATAATTACATCATAATAAACATGTATGAGTAGTAAACAGAACAGTTGTAGTACCTCAAAATGTTTCCATGGCTCTTCGCGGTTCCCGCTCTCATCTAATATAGTCTTGGGCGTCACAAGTAATAAGTGACTACACTTGAGCAGAGCCTCGGAAGTACGTCAGAAGTAACGGCTAATAGTCTGTCTGGATCTATGCCAACCAAAGCTAATGGTTCGATTTACATCGTGGTGTGCCAGTATCTTGAGGAACAGGGTGACTTGCTCACGCAGTGTTACGTATTTCTCCTCCCTAATTCCACAACTCTTTCTAAGTAGCCAACATAATTTCATGATACAATTACTATCCATCCTAAGGTTTGCTATGCAATACTAATCGTTCAACACATGTCATACGATACATGACTTTATCTATCTCAGGTATCTTACCCAACACGCTATAGCGAATCACCCATCACCGTTTAGAACCCACTTCACTTTCACTTTCAAGAACATAACAATATTTGCGCGCAAAGAGATAAGTTGACAGAGAGTTAAAATCATTTTTTTCCTCCACTACTCCATGTGGAACACCATTACCATAGACACATAAGTTTGAGAGTCATATCACATTCAATAAATATGCTCCATCAAACAAGACAACCTAACACCATCAACATGCATCTCTTATACACAATCATATCAATCATCACAGAAAACACATATAACATGCACCTCTTCCATAATCACCAATCATACCAGACTACATAATTGAAGCACATGCGCAATGTCAACTCATGACAATGATACAAACAAGTAAAAGGGATTTAATATTATAAAGTTTTATTTTTTTGATAACTATTAATATTTATAATATTATAAAGTTTTATAATTTTTAATTTTAATTAATTTGTATATTTATAATTAATTTTTTAGTTTTTTATGATTTTTTATTAAATAATGCATGTCATCATGGCCATGTGTCAAAAATAAGTCAAGATTCCTAAATTTGAGTGAACGACGAGCCACGTAAACTTTTAGAGGCGGCAATTTTTGGGCTCCGCCGCGGGGTACTGATCATGATTAAGTTTGCAAACACAGGGTACCAAAAAATTGGCATGACAAGTTAGGTACCAAAACGAAACATGAGCCAAAATAAGGTACTAAACATGATTTTTTTCCATTGTCGGCGGCATTTATTATCTGAAATCAATTGTAAATAAGGCCCTATTTGTGGGCGAGGGCGAAGGGAAGAGGACAACAAAATAAAGCATAATATTTTTGTAGCATTAATTTGGATTTCCTGAATTTTGTGAAGTCTATCGAAAGTATAAGTTTAAATTATGAAATAATTTAGTCTTTCTGTCTAGAAATAATTTTGACTTTCTGTAGCATATTTGTGAAGTCCATCGAAAGTATAGGTAAAATTCGTTTAGTAAAATATTTCACTATGGACTCATCAGCCGCTAGTTGAATGATTCCAATTAATGAATTTCATTATGTTGCTTCTGTTAAACATCGTTATAATTTCAAAAACACATTTAGTTACAATCAATTTATCATTTGATTATCATTAGACGTATAGGTTTACTTCCACGATTGCGGAATCCTAGAAAAATCAGTCACTTTCATTTTCCACACATACTGATGTGATTCTGTGAAATGCATTTAGCACACGAGTAAATTTCGTAACAAATTACTTTATGCAATGAACCCGGATATAAATATTTAATTGTCAATTGACACTAGTAATCTAATCTTGATAATTAAACAAACTAATTTGCACTTACCTTAGTTAATTATTTGGAATCAATGCATGAATTTTCTAATATAGCAATGAAGTCCAAGTACAAGTAAATTAACGAACGAGAATCTGTAAAGGCACATCTGTTTACTAACCTGCGTTTTGGTTTGTCTATAAATACTAAATCTCAGCCTCTTCATCGGAATCACCTTCACTTCATATTAATTAATAGTTCAATAATCATCTTGTTAATCACTCATTATCTACTGTTAATTGTTGAAAGCAAGAAAAGGCTATGGAAAGGAAAAGTAGTTGCTGCTCTGGAAGCTATTATTCATGTGGTACTCCAAAAAAGATCGAACCAATAGTTACTCCGAAAAAAGAACAAGTCAATGTGAAGCAAGAGACAAATGCACCAACAGTGAAGAAAGAAGAGGCGGTTAATGTTGCCAGTATTAAGAAAGAGGATGGTTGTTGTACTATCAAAACTGAACAGGTTGCTACTGTGAAGTGCGAGTCTGTCAAGGTTAAAAATTGTTGCGGTTAATATAATTAATTAGACATGCAATTAGTAGTATGTATGTCAAAATAAAGTACTAAGTGTACTTTTAGCTAATAAATCCATGTATTGTCATTTTTTCTATAGAAAAGATGACGCTTCTACCTTATTGGTTATACTATTGAACTTATTTTTTTGGTATGACTCGATCTTGACGCTTGTGTTTCCATTGATTTATCTTCAGTAACAATCAAGTAATCGTTATTTTTAAAAAATATTTAATGTTGATTTATGTTTTTTATTTGTGTTCTTTTTAAAGCTTAAATGAGTGCAGAGGACGCTCTAACCCAAGTCTCAACTCATTAAGCTCGCGCTATCACTTTCGCCTGCAATTCTCCATAACTAAAATGTTAAACTCCGGCGTCTCTTTAGTTTGAGTACATACACTCTTCTTCTTCCAGCATATCATTAGACCAATGGTTGAATAGACCGAACGAGTATGTGTTGAATCTCAGCTCTGTTTTCTCAAACACCGGTTGACATAAAACGATTAATCATTAATTGTTAATGGAAATGGAATTAATCAAACGAGCGCCAACAATAATAATGAAATTGATTTGATAATTGCTTCTACACATTCAAATTAGAATCATATTAACACTTGACTTCTCTATTTGCCGAAAGCTATAAAAATTCGGGACTCCAATGGCTCCATCTTGTTTGCGTCCACCTCCTTCCATCTTTGTATGGAACCTATTGTTGCTGAGGCACTTGCTCTTCTCCATACATGTCAAAGTCTCAATCATGCTCGAGCAAATCAGGCTATCCTTGAATCCGATTGTCTGCAACTTGTGAGCTCGATTATTGACCCTTCATCAATTATTCCTTGGACTATTTCTCCTATTGTGATAGCTATCAGAAAGTTTTGGAACCTTTGGCCAAAATGGAGATTCAAGTTTATTTCTCGCAATTTAAATTATGCCGCCCACAATCTTGCTCGATGGGCTTTTTTGTCTAATTGGTCTAAACATTGTGATGGTCAAAACCTCCCAAACTCTTGCTTTTGTGATGGAGGTTTTCCATTGACAAACTTCTGTAATGATTTTTCTTATTAATGTTTGTTTGTGATTATCAAAAAAAAAAACTTTTCATTTTCTGTACTTGATTCAGCTGCATGATCGAGTAATTAAGTTTTGTTACATATTGCTTTAACTTTGTTCAGCAATTAAAAAACCAGGATAATCATATATATAATATAACTAATATATCGAAGAAGTTATTAGAAATTAGATCCCCTCATATTTCTCTCTAAAAGGCCTTATTAGAGGGAGAGAGACAGGGTTTAGATAAACAGAAGCCAAGATCATTCCCCAAGGGATGTGGGATAGAGAGTTCAAGAGAAGTATTCTTGGTTCATGCATTACGTTATGTACGTACTCTGTATTCATCAAAACAAACCCAAATGATATATATGCACCTAATTAATGTTCTTGAATTAAAGCATCAATTTGCATTACTTATTAATACAAAAATTGGAAGGAAATATTTAGTCCAAATACAAGGAAACGAGAATCTCAGAAGGCACAAACCCACGTTTTGAATCTCTACAAATACTAAATCTGAGTTCAATTTGTTCATCAAACATCTCTTTCGTATTTAGCTACAACAAAATAGATAATTAATCACTAATTATTATCTCCAGCAAGAACTATGGAAAGGAAAAGTAGTTGCTGCTCTGGAAGGAGCTATTATTCGTGCGGTACTCCGAAGATAAAACCAATTCATCATGTTGCTCCCAAAAAGGAAGAAGCTGCCAACATTGTGAAGCAAGAGAGCAATGTTGTGCCATGTGGACCAGCACCACTGAGTTTCGCTGCCGTGAAAACAGAGGTCAAGAAGGAACAAGTTGCTGCTGTGAAAAAAGAGCCTGTGAAGGCTAACAACAACTGTTGCGGTTAATTATTATTAGCCCAAACTCCAGTGTCACAGTATTATTATTATTAATATTAAAGTTCTATGCTTATTACTAGCTTAATTATATCAATAAGTAAATCCATGCCATGTATTTGTCTCTTTGCTTCTGGAAAAATATTGCACTGTGCGGACGGTGTTCTAGACTACTAGTGCTTGTAAAGGGTTATTTTTCAACATTAAAACGTCACCGGACTTGATGGGAACCCCATTTTTTTAAAAGCACAATATGATACAATTGGAATTCAATATGCTTAAATCATGACGTATGTTGTTCAAATCATGATTTTTTTACCCCACTTAATTTAGTTTGGATCTTTTATATTATTAAGGGATAAAAGCATCAAACCCCTTTAACCATACACGTTTTTGCGACATGCCCCTTAAACAAAATAAATAAGTGTTTTCTTCGTTAAACTATGAACGTATGTTCGATTTGGCCCCTCACCGAATTCTGCTGAATATTCCTCGGAATATTCCATTCTCGTGTGAGTCACGTAAGTGTTAGAGGGGTATTTTTGGTATGAAAATTGATGTGAATAGTTAAAGGATTTTCCCCCTGAAACTATGCTCAACTGTGCGATTTGCCCCTTGAACTATATAAACATACTTGAGAATACCCCTCTTCAAGGTAGCCGATCTCGTCGATTTCCTCCTCCACGGTAGTAATCGTTCCCGCCCTACGAATCCAATCTTGAGTGCATATCAACCCGTCAACAGTTCAGGCAATAGACAGCTCATAAATGCATCAAGGACTCTACCACTTGTGCTAAAGGCAGATTCAGAGGGAACTGTAGACACCGGAACCGCCAAAACATCATGTGCTATACGCGCTAGAATTGGAAACCTCACAGTATTGACCTTCCACCACATCAAGATGTCGAATGAGTCCTCGTCTTCACCTTCCGGATCTATAGCTTCTGCGAAATAATGTTCTAACTCCGCCATCACATAATCATTACCCTCGACATTCTTCAAATTCTTGAACTTTTGCTTAAGAGTAGTTCTTTTTCTTTTTCCAGATTCAGAAAACGGGGGCTTGCTCGATAAAGTTGTGGTTATCGAGGATGTGGTATCATCACCACCATATCTTGCTTTGTAATCCTCAAACAATTCAATCATACCATCCCTAGTTTCTAACTTCATTGCAATGCTAGTGTCCACATCATACATATTATCAAAAGACCATTCAAGAAACCTCATTTTGTGATGAGGATCAAGAATCACTGCATAGTAAAGGATATGGTTCATATCCTCCAAAGGCCCCCAATATTTGTCGAATTTTCCTTTCATCTTCAATGCCATTCTTCCCATCAGTGCATTGTTTTCAATGTCCTATATTGCCTCTTGAAGATCAATTAAGATGGCACTCATTTCATGGAAGATAGCATGAGAAGTAACATGTAATGTCTTCGACACCACCTTTGTTGCATCATGAAACTGACCCAAAAAATTCACCAAACACTCGCAAGTAGCCAATGCTCATCCAGCGGAACACCTAAGAAAGGAGCTTGCTCCAAGTTCTTTTTGAAATTGTCATTATTCTCAAAAAAGGATGCAACAACATTCTTCAATAATAATGCAGTTTCCAACATAAGAAAGGTGGAGTTCCAGCTTGTCGCCACATCCAAGCATTAAAGCTTCTTGGTATTAAGGTTCTCACTTGCCACACATTCTGCAAACAATAGTATTCTTGCAGGACAGCTTCTAATATACTTTACTGCACCACGAATACGAGAAATAGAATCATCCTCTTCTTTCTCCTTCAAACCATCCTGCACAATTAGATTAAATATATGTGCAGTACACCTCATATGCACATACTTATTACCTAATATGTTCGTCTTCCACACATCCATCATTTTATTCACATATTCTAGTGCCAGCCAATTAGCGGAGGCATTATCCACAGTCACCGTGAAAACTTTCTCAACCCTCCACTTCCTAATGCACTTCTCAATGCTTTTACCAATTTCATTCCCTTTGTGGCTCAATATAGGGATAAAGCTCAAAATTCTTTTTTGTAACATCCACCTGTTATCAATGAAATGAACTATCAAGCACATATAGTTGATTCTTTATACGAAAGTCCATGTATTCGTGGTGAATGACATACGCTGTGAAGTATTTTTCATAAAGGCCTTCATCGTACGGCATTCCTCACCATACAAACGATGTACATCCTTCCCTAATGTCTCTCTAGAGAGAATACGAAACATGGGACATATTGTGGCCATCAAATTCCTAAACACATCATGCTCTACATGTTTAAATGGATATTCTTCCACAATAAATATGATAGCTAATGCCTTTCTAACTAATTTTTCATCAAACTTCCACAAAAGTGTAAAATGAACAACTTGATTATTACCAGAAGCGTCGAAGATAGGCCTTTGCAAGTTGAGTCGAGCTTGATTGGCTTCTATATTATGATGGGCCTTTTTGCATGTCTATGGTGATTCTTAAGCCCATTTATCTCATGCTTTTTGGAGTTAGCCTTAGTAGCTCTTTTACGATAGTTGAATCTACCCTTGCAAACATTCTCTTTCTTGCACAAAAAGCGCCTGAAGTGGTTCCAAAATTTCAGACCTCTTGTTTCCATTCTCATCCACCTCATCAATCTCAATCTCCACCTCATTCCCATCTGGAGGAGCGTTATCAGTGCTTTTCACATCAGACTCCGGTGGCGGATTTTCACTTGAACTTGAAGGAGCTACTTGTGATGAAGAACAAGGAGTTGAAACACTTTCTTCCATTTTCTGAAAGAAAAAAGAACATACACACAATAATTAGTTTTTGTCAAAGGAATAGCAATAAACAATACATTTGAATTTATGTCAAAGTGTGTCAAGTCAACTGTCAAATACTCAAACTTATCAAAATTCAAACTCAAAATTACTCGCTGTCAAAAATCTAACAATCTAAAATTACTCAAAATGACTCATAATGAAAATTGAAATATACACAAAAATAAATACTTAGGCTAACAAATACTGAGGAACACATCAATCTGAAATATACACAAAAACTGAAATACACAAAAATTGAAATACACATCAATCTGAAATATACATACTGAAATAATCACACTGCTGCATGCATCACCACATATTAAAATTCGAATTGCAGCAGCTAATTGGGCTGAAATTTGAAAAAAAAAACCTTTTTAGAGAGTGGGCTAGTGCTGGTCGGCCAGAGACTTGGTCGACCGAAGAGAGTGTGTCAGTGGGCTGCGACGGTGTGACTTGTGTGTGTGTGTGTGAGAGAGAGCCTGAAAAAAAAAGAGTAAGTCGCGACGGTGAGAAAGAGTGAGAAAAACTTAGAGAGAGAGGACGTGAAAGTGATACTTACCGTGGAGAGGTGGTCGCCCGTTGAACGGTTGTCGCCGGTCGGAGTGCTGGTGAGGTGGTGTGTCGGTGAGAGAGAGAGAGTTTTTGTGTGTAAACTTTGTGTGTTAAAGTATGTGTAAGACAGTGTATGTTTTGTGTGTTAAAGAAAAGTTATGTAATTATGTAAATGTGTTCTGTGTAATTAATAATATATTGCTAAAAATAAATATTATATATAATAGCGTATCCGGACTTTATGGGAACGCCGTTTTTTTAAAAGCACAATATGATACAATTGGAATTCGACATGCTAAGTCATATAATTGGAATTCAACATGCTACTGGTCCTAAACTTAATATATACTAACATCTAGTTTAATATATATATATATATATATATATATATATATATCATGATGTATGTTGTTCAAATCATGATTTTCTTACCCCGCTTAATTTAGTTTGGGTCTTTATATTATTAATAGTGAAATCTTTCTATTTATATTATTTATATTAAATATTATTTATATTAGGGGGTTTGATGCTTTTATCCAAATCAACTTTTATAAATTATTTAGGTCTTAAAAATTAAAATGGTGCAAACCTTTTAGCTTGTAAAGCCCATAATTAGCCGACATGGCTATATAATAACCTAGGGGCCTGTTTGGTTGCAGAGACAGTTATATATGTAGATTAACTATTACTCAGTTAAAATAGTCTTTTATTTCATATGCGTAACAGTAACCGTGTTTGGTTGGAGAGTTGAATAAAGTTACTATTTTATCTTAATTTATAAAACGTGTTTGGTTCATGCTACGTGCAACGGCTATTTCTGGATATTACAGGTAATTACCTTATTGCCCCCATTTTATTAAGAAAATATACACCAAAAATATTTTCGAAAAATATCACGTTCACCTCCCAAGCAATATTCACAATTAATTATGTCCTTAACTAATTTGAAGTAAAACATTTTTTTAATTACATTTTTTTAATTACATTTTTAATTACATTTTTTAATTACATTTTTTAATTAAATTTTTTTAATTACGTTTTTTAATTACATTTTTTAATTATATTTTCTAATTACATTTTTTTAATTACATTTTTTAATTACATTTTTTATTACATTTTTTAATTACATTTTTTTAATTACATTTTTTAATTACATTTTTTTAATTATATTTTTTAATTACATTTTTTTAATTACATTTTTTAATTACATTTTTAATTACATTTTTTAATTACATTTTTTAATTACATTTTTTAATTTCATTTTTTTAATTACATTTTTTAATTACATTTTTTTAATTACATTTTTTAATTACATTTTTTAATTATTTTTTTTTTAATTACGTTTTTAATTACATTTTTTAATTATATTTTTAAATTACATTTTTTATTACATTTTTTAATTACATTTTGTTAATTACATTTTTTAATTACATTTTTTTATTACATTTTTTTATTACATTTTTTTAATTATATTTTTTAATTACATTTTTTTAATTACATTTTTAATTACATTTTTTAATTACATTTTTTAATAACATTTTTTTAATTACATTTTTTTAATTACATTTTTTAATTATGCCTTGTTGCTGCATAAAGAGATTAAAATTGAAGAAACATGGGTAAATAAGTCATTTCGTCGGGTGAGCTGGATGACTAAAAAGTGAGATAAAATAATAACAGGGGGTAGATATTATTTAAGTTGAGAAAGTGAGTTGTGGAGCGGGCCTGAGCTATTAAATTAAAAAGCCCATTTGAATAATCATTCAAACCAAACTGGTTTTAAGTGAGATGAGGGGAGTCATCTATCCTCATCTCAGCAACCAAACACCCCTAAGTGGACTGTCGATTTAAGAGTTAATGAATTATTCACCCCTTGATAGTTAACACAAAAGCAGAGTGCGTACTCCTCTTAAGTCTGTCTAAGCTTTCGGTGCCGCAACAACAGGTGATCTCCTTTCTCGAGCATCAATAGCTTCATGAAATTCTTATTTAGTCCCCTTGTTATATTTATACTAACTTGGGGTTTCAGTTTCGTGTTGCAATAAACTTCAACAGCTCTGTTATATAGGAAAAAACATGTTGCAAGTACTGTTTTCTAATTATTTTGGTTGCTCTCTAGTTTTTTGTTTAAAACTTTAAATGATAACATCAGCTTTAGTTTTAAATTAAAGACTATGAGGTGCAACGTGCCAAACCTATGAGTCCGGCCTCCAAAACGTGATTCATTAACAAAGCCATTGATCCGTTTGCATATGATACGAGGTAATGTAAGATATTGAAAATTCCCATAATGAAATCCATATGACAGCTTATTTAAGAAAAAAACATTGCTGGAAGAAAAAACATCTTTCTTATAGTTGCAACGAATACAAAAAAAAAACAGCTCGTTCCAAGAAAAATGATAGAATTATCATGGACGACATTGATCATGTTAACCGTAATTCTCTCGACTTCCTCATTTTATGTAATCTCTCAGTCATTCGATTATCCAACCGCGAATCTCTCCACTTCATGGATCATCAGTGATTCAGCAAGTAATGTAGTAGGTGATTCAGCAAGTAATGTAGTAGGTTACACTGGTGATGGATCTATAGTTGGAGCTATACTTCTCAGAGAATCTTCCAGTTTAAACTATGCTTATGGATTCTATTGCGACGAAAACTGTGAGACATTCCTCATTGCCATCTTTATTGTCAAATCTTTTTTCGGAAGTTTATACGGGGCAGGATCTCCACAAGTTGTTTGGTCTGCAAATACCAACTTTCCTGTTAGGACCAACGCAACTTTGGAGCTTACATCCGAAGGTGATTTGGTCCTAAGTGATAGAAATTGAAGCCCATCATTCTCCACTTAAAAGGCCTTTTTAAGTGAAGGGGGAACTTCCTTTTATTAACATTAATCCAAGACCATCTCCAAGCGATGTGGGATAATATATATTCTCAACACGCCCCCTCACGTGTGGCCCGGTAATTATCTTCGGTGCCATCACGTGGGTAGGTCGCGGAGCCCAACATACGTCTTGGGTTGAATTTGACTTCAAGTGGCAAATCTTTTGATCATCCGACTGATACTTTGGTCCCATGGCAAATCTTGGTATCAGGGAAGAATTTGACTTCAAGTGCCTCAGAAACAGATTGGTCTCGGGGTTTTGCACTATTCTGAAATTTCAATTTTTAATCGTTGAATTTTGGTTCGTTTCACTCCGGTTAATCTCATATTTTATTGTTGTTGTTGAAGCTTAAAGGAATATGCCCAAGTAAAGTAAGGAATCTTTATCACAAAAGTGGTTGGGTTTGTGTTTTGAGTTATTTTGGTCAGAATTTAGCAAACATCATTCAAATAAGAATAGAAGTGCCAACACATTTATTCCGGTAATTTCATTCAAAACAGTTACATTGAATAGAAAGAATAACAAATGCAGCATAGAAACCAATTATACAACAGGCAGAACTAAAATCTTATGACAATTCATTCTCTGATGAACGAATAGCGGTCTTAGAACCTCGATTGTTTGCACTCAATAGATGCACCTAGAGGAAACCTCGGATTATCAGCACAGTAGTTATAAACCATGTGTTTTTGTTGAACCCATCGCAACCTGTTTCTTTCCTTCGCATCTAACTCTTTAGACACACACGCCGAGCCCGGTGCACAAGCGTTGATGTTAAAGTTTCTGTAGTTTGCAACAAACGGAGCTTTGGTCCAGTCGGTCTTGACCCTACCGCCCTGTGTTGCCCAATCATCTGCGTTCCACAAGCTGCAGTATACCCTCATTGGTTGGTTCTTTGGGAATGCGATTCCTTTTGCTTCGTGGTTGTTGAATACTCTGATCGGGCTGTTATCAACCAAGAATCTGAAACAAAACATGAAATTATTGTATTAGACATTGCGTTCTTTTATTATATACTGTTTGTCTTAAAATGGCACGCGAATTTGAGACAAGATGAAGGTAAGCAATGTAATAGTTCTTACATAATGCGCTGAGGATGCCAGACGATTGAATAGGTGTGGAATGCTGCTGTTGGATCGAACTAGAGCTGGAACTGTTGCTCCTTGTTTCCTTTTCCTTGTGCATAAACGTTGGTGTGGACTGTGTACGGCTCGCCTGTGGAGTTACCCAAGAACTCAAAATCAATCTCATCGTGTCCTGCCCCTTGAGACGATAACTGCATTATACACATATAAGGAAAGATACAATCAGTGTTGTTTTGGTTTTCTTAAATTAAACATAGACAATCATTTGCCTTGAGTTAGAAAAGATAAACATAATCGAAATTCGACACTTACGAAGAAGGTGGTGACGGTTCCAGCTGAGTTTCCAGGAACAAGCTTGAGTTGCATGTCGAATCTTCCGAACAAGTATTCTTTCTTGGACTGAAATCCCGACCCGGAATATTGATCCAGCGTTAAGGTCAGAGCACGGCCACCTTCAAGTATTTTTCCACGGCCATCGCCCCAATTAATCTCGGCGTCGCTAATGAAATCACCTACACTGGCGACAGTGAAACAGGCCAAGACCACCAGAAGAAAAAGTACAAGTAAATTTGCCAATCCTTTGGCATTAGAAAAAGCTTCCATTTCTTTCATAAGTGTGATCAAATCAAGAACTATGCTATTGTTTGTTGTGAATGTTAATTTATGAGTTAAGTGATATGTTGTAATGTGAAGAAGCACGCCCTTTTATAACATATTCAGAAATTGAAAACAACTTAAAGGGAGTTGGCTAAAAAAGAATAATTTCAACGCGCAATCTATTATTGCTATAACCACCGACGACAGCGGGAAAGTTGGAGAGTTCATAATACCAGTAGATTATGCTTTGTACATTAAATAATATTGTAACAGTAATTATTGTTCTTTTGTTTTTAAGTGTGTCGGTGTTTTTTTTTTTTTTTTTAAAAATTTAAATTTAAGTTTGTTATGAAAAGAAAAGAGAAAACTTGATTTGCAGCTTCCACGAGTCTGACCAATCATGATGTAGCATAATTGACAGGATTTGTCGGGTGGCATTTGATTGAAATATTGAAGATTTTATGGTGCTATGATTGTTAATAACTGAATGAATTATGACGCTCGATAAGGAAAAGAGGTTACTTTGCTTGCTTCGTCGAAATTGCATGCTGACTGCCACTTAAAAAATCAGGAATATAGATAGGGCAACTTCATACGTACATTTTAAAATTGACATAATTATAAAAGGTAAAACCTTCAGACACCATAAAGTATAATCCTTTTTGCCAAGTGATTTTTATTGTTGAAAAAAGGTCTTTCTCTACAATCTATTTAGACTCTCCTTTAGGATTCATGCGCGAGAATGTAACTTGTCACAAGCTCTGCACCTATGTTACCTATAAGTAGGGTTGTGCACAATGGATCAGATCGATCGAATCGTTTGAGAATCGATTTAAATGATTCGATTTTTAGACCAAGTCAAATAATTGATCCTATTTCTAATTTTTTTCCTAGAATTGAACCCCTCTTTGATATGATCCTCGATTTCAGGGGTTAAGAATCGGACGAATCGAATAATCATCTTAAAGTTAAAAGTTTAAATAAATATTTTATAGTATATTAAATTAAGCTACAAAATAATAATAAATAAATATAAGACTAATGAAATACTAACTATTTATCTAATCCAGGTTAGGTTAAATATAGCACTAGTTAACAATCCAATTTAATTCAAGTTTTCTCTAATTTGATGCCAAATAAAGATGTTATACAATTTTATCTCTAAAACTAAAATAATAATTACAAGAAAAAGGATCAAAATCGGATCGAATCAAATCGAAATTGGACCATCCAATTTGATCTGGTCCAGATACTTATTTTCATGATTGAAATCAAATACTAATGTCGATTCGATCCAAATGCACATACTTATGACATTTAAACTGTAATGCTATCTCTATCTCTTCTCTACCTACTATATATAGGAAATCATCAAATCCTTCCCGAACATCTTTTCTGCCCTTAAAATTTAATGTTATTTACTTACGTACTTGTTGAGTCCAATTTAATTTGTGGAAAGAACAGCTTCAAGGGTATAGCTATAATATTAGGTTCAACTAGGCCCATTTATCTAAAATCAAAAAGAAAGTGGGTGGCAGGACCAACAAAAAATATGGTTGCATTTATTTTTTCTTCTGAGAATTGCGCTCTCTCTCTTTAGTTTTTGATAGAATAATGAAGTTCAAACAAACATTACATTAAGTCTTTAACTAACAAACTAATAATACATTCAGAAGGAAGAAACTCCCAAAAAAATTCCTCTTCATAACACCCCTTATGTAACTTAGTTAGAGCACGAGACACCGTACTGACACTCATTGGGATCCATTTGATGTGTAGTTCCATGGCATGTGTAGCAGCCTTTTGAAATCTTCCACTAAGCTGTTAAATTCTACAATTGGTTCCATCTCTCCTGTAACAAGTTTAAACACTACTAGGGAGTCAACTTCTACCAAAAGATTGAGGATTCTTCTATCCCAAGCCAACTCTTGTCCCTTTCTTAGTGTCACTAGTTATGTTTCATCAACAGTTGGAGCTATGATGACTTGTGAATATCCCTAGCACCACTTGCCATCCTCTGCTCTAAGAAGTCCGGTTACTGCACTTGTATTCAAATAATGATTCAACCCAACATCAGAGTTCAGTTTGTACCAACCATTCTGTATATAGATGGCATAGATAAATAACATCTTGAGGATGTACAATATGCATTAAATGTGTTGAATATTGGAATAAGAGAGTACTGAATCTATGAGCGGTGATTTCGATAATTGAACATTAATTGTATTTATGCTTAAAATACCGATGGATGACGTTTTCTGTTCATTGGCTAGCTTAGCATTCTATATGGTTCACAAAATTCTTTAGACTTGCTATCTTTATTGTAGTTTTTACATTCTCTGTCAAAATCTGTTAAAATCGACATAATTGTAAAAGGTAAAAAATGCTAGACACCATAAAGTATAGTCTTTTTTGCCAAGTGATTTTTAATGTTGAAAAATGTCTTTCTCTACAATCTATTTAAACCCTTCTTTAGGATTTATGCGCGAGAGACTTGTCACAAGATGTGCACCTATGCTACGCATGACTAGGGATGTGCACAATGGTTCACATCGATAGTCGTTTGAAAATCGATCGAGTAATTCGACTTTTGGAGCGAGTCGAATATTTGATTCGATTTTTGATTTTTGTCCTAGGATCTAACACCTCTTCGATCTGATCCTAGATTTCACGGGTTTAGAATGGAATGGAATCGAATAATCATTTTAATGCTAAAAATCTAAATAAATATGTAATAGTTTATTAAATTAAGCTACAAAATAATAATAGATAAATATAAGACTAATGAAATACTAACTATTTATCTAATCCATGTTAGGTTAAATAATACACTAATAAAATAATCATGTTTAATTCAAGTTTTCTCTAATTTGATGCAAAATAAAGATGTTATACGTTTTTATCTTTAAACTAAAGTAATGATCAAAATCGGATCGAATCACATCGAAATCGAATGATTTGGATTGAATTGGATCGTCCAATTTGATCTGATTTTGATTCTTGTTTTTCTAATATCGAAATCAAATACTAATGCGGATTCGATCCAAATGCATATATGCGTGACATTTAAGCTGTAATGCTATCTCTATTCTCTATCTACTATATATAAGAAAGGATCAAATACTTCCTCGTGCATTTTTCTGTCCTAAAGTTTAATGTTATTTACTTATGTACTTTTTTAGTCCAATTTTATTTGTGGAAAGAATAACTTCAAAGGTATAGCTGTAATATTAGGTTCAGTTAGGCCCATTTATCTAAAATATAAAAAGAAAGTGGGCGTCGAGCACCACGAAAGAAAATCTGGTTTCAATTTTTTTCTTTTCCGAAAATTGCTCTCTCTTTTATTCAAAAAGGGAAACGATCATCTATCCCACTCTTGTCTGCCACTTTGTATGTCACTTTCTAATTTTAGCATTTAATTAATTAAGTTTTTTTAATAAATCAATCTCTCTCCTATATCCTCTCTCCCCTCTCTTATCAACGTAACCCATTTTCTCACTCTCTAACACACCACTAAAAATTACAAATCTGTTTTATTACTTAAGCTAATTTACTCTATGTATTTGTGCTTACTTTACATTTATTGTTGCAATAAAATGATTTGTCTTTTAACTTTAACAGACTTTATAGTTGTGATATCTATCACTAGTATAATTAAATAAACTACAAATGGGGTGTTTGGTTTCGTATACAGTCTAATAAGAAAGTTTGTAAAAAAGTCGTCATAACTTCCTTAATAGGTAATATGAGTGTGTTAGTAAGAACTTTGGTTAGTGTGTTATTATTTCGTATTATTGTTCATTTTTTTTATAAAACGGGTTTGGTTTGCAGGACTAATTCATGTATTGGTGTGAATAGATCGAAATGCCCTTGAAACAAGTGGTAAAAAAATGGGCAGACTCCTCATTTCCCCCAAATTAGATCGAATTCCTCCCATTTCCCCCAAATTAGACCATTGCAAACCCTAGTATATGAAATTGTGGGCGAATTTGACGCATGCACGATAGGTTTAATACAAAACTTTTAATTACAAGGAAACTTAGTATGATTCCATTTAAAGTGAGATTTCAATGTTCTGTCCATATAGAAGTTCAGGAATAAAAACAATATTTTTTAACACAAGTCTAGCATCCAAGTTTAATTTCACATATAAAAAAACAGACGTTAAGAGATGCATGAAATACATTGCCCATAAACCAAAAATCAACTTTTGCCATATGATTTGAGTATCTTTCCAAACAACTGTTATGCACAACAAACACATGTCATAATAAGCAACTTAGCCTCAATAGAAATGATGAAACGTGAACCAAGTATAAAATAGTTCCCGTTTCAACACTAATAATGTAATGTACTACATAACCCCATAATAATGGCTCACTGTAGTAAGACCAGGGGCATCAATATCGCAAAATAATGGGGAAGAGGGCGATGGGAATAAAATAACCTACTGAAATAGATACGTGTAGTTCCGCTCATGTACGAGCATTCCATAATAATTAAAAGCCATGACAGTTTTAGGAATATCAAAATAAAACCTTAATTCGCCCATCTAAAATCATTTCCTCATGGTCTTTTTACTCATGGGGTGCTTGAGATACCTCAGCTGTTAACCTTCAGGCATTGCAAAGAAGACATCTGCATTCTGAGGGGAGTGGGCTAGACGATGAATAAGGTCGATCTTCTAATCCTCGTCAGATTCCTCGTACTTAGCAGCAACAACATAAAAACATTTCATTTGTTCTCTAGAAGTGTCCTCAGGCATAGCAGTAGCTACACAGAGTTGTGCGATACAATCCATATCATTAGTCTTCTTGATGAACTCGTCAACGTAGCTGGGAATCACTGGAGCACTGTCGACATGGGGTAAGAACTCACTCCTCCTTTTCCAAACCTTCTCCTTTTTAATGTTTTTTAGGATCTTTTTAATGGATGACCTAGAAGGACCAGATGAGCTGGGCACGTCAGTGCTGGCTCCTCCCTTGTCCATGTCTAGGTCGACAAAGTCGGTTTGAGTACTAGTAAGTACGGGGCTGAGTGGGGGGCCTCATCTCCAGAGATCACATTTTCTCCCTTAGTAAAGAGATCATTCACAGTTGCTACCAAGTCCTCAGTCGCGCTACTAGTTGCACGATCCTTGCCAAATATGTTGGCCAAGTCTTCAAATTATAGTAACGACTTGTCCTTGTATCATAGGATGTAGGGGTGTGACTATACAAATCAATTAAACGTGCAAGATAGATTTCAAACACAAACTGATGCAAATAAACATACCAATGAACATGTGAATTAAATATTCAACAAAAGATTAAATGTAAATAAAATGTTGAAGAAGTTGCTTGTTCATCTTAGCTTTGTATAGGCATACCTTCACGTAATCAAGCCAATACTTCTCATTGACACATTAGATGTAGTAACCGGACATAGCCACGACCCGCCACTAGTAACATCAAACAGAAAATACAAGTGCCCGTACATACGTTTCCAGACAGTAATCTTCGACCTCACATGCGGATCAGACATCACCTTGGAGGTTGGTATTTTCCTCCTGATAGAGTTCTCCAATTTCAGCAAGTACCCATCTCGGAAAGCATTGTCAATCTTCATCCATTTGCACTTTGAGTCCTTCATAGGATCAATGAGTGACATCTCCTCCTCCCTTGTCCATTTGTACCTGTTCTTAGCAGCCTTCGACTCGGATTCCACTGGTGCAGAGTTTTAACTGGATGTTGCTGCTATCTGCACATCACATAACGATGTCAACACAATAATTATAAACAAAGATCTCAGTAAAACAAAAAATACAATAAAAAACATTGACAAAAAATATGTGTTCAAGACATCCATCATATGCATGATCACAGAATATATTCCATTAACTAAACAAGCTAAGTAGTCACACACTGTAAATGAACGAAAGCCTCATCACACCATAATCCAAACACAAACACCAAACTCGACTGTTCATCAAACAAACTAAATTTAAAACTCCATATGGATAACTAATCCATTAAACTATGACAATGTTTGTCAACCACGACGCCTAGCCCGCCACTCGTCCCACATCTTAGTTGCAATGTCATCCTTGAATCTTCCCCATACAACAGTGCTTTGGAGTTCACCAGTGTATTCAGGTTGTTCTTCATCGTCGTTGTTTTTAGAGGAGGAGCTGCCACCCTCACCGGCTTCTGACGAAGAAGGCGAATCAGTTTAGTAGTTCGACATATGGACCTTGATGAAGTTATTCAAAATGCATCGACCATGACATATCGATTTTGAATCTGCACTGGCATTGTGATGAGCTCTTCAAGATCTTCCACTTTTTTTTAGCTTCACGAATGACCGTTCGATCACGCTCCTCGCACGCGAGTGCCTCATGTTGAACATCTCCTCCTTGTCTTGTGGCACTACACATCCCTCACCCACTCCTTCAAGGGATAACATGTACCCCTATACGGTGCCAAAACTCCATCACACTTTGCATATCCAGCATCCACCAAGTAGTAACAACCTATCAATAACTTACACCAATTAGTTCTCTCTTTTTACCAAGATCAGATAAACAATCAACTATAAACAATTTTATTTTTACTCATTAATGTCTACCTTGCGGGACTCTAAATCCACTCGGTGGTGGTCGATACAATGCATCCATAAGTACTCCCCGGTCTATAGCAGAACCCTCCCAACCACATAGCAGGTACATTAAGCTCATTTCAATGTCACATACTTCGAGTACGTCAACCTGAACCTGAACCCACGCGGATGAAATAAAATAATTACATCATAATAAACATGTATGAGTAGTAAACAGAACAGTTGTAGTACCTCAAAATGTTTCCATGGCTCTTCGCGGTTCCCGCTCTCATCTAATATAGTCTTGGGCGTCACAAGTAGTAAGTGACTACACTTGAGCAGAGCCTCAGAAGTACGTCAGAAGTAACGGCTAATAGTCTGTCTGGATCTATGCCAACCAAAGCTAATGGTTCGATTTACATCGTGGTGTGCCAGTATCTTGAGGAACAAGGTGACTTGCTCACGCAGTGTTACGTATTTCTCATCCCTAATTCCACAACTCTTTCTAAGTAGCCAACGTAATTTCATGAAACAATTACTATCCATCCTAAGGTTTGCTATGCAATACTAATCGTTCAACACATGTCATACGATACATGACTTTATCTATCTCAGGTATCTTACCCAACACGCTATAGCGAATCACCCATCACCGTTTAGAACCCACTTCACTTTCACTTTCAAGAACATAACAATATTTGCGCGCAAAGAGATAAGTTGACAGAGAGTTAAAATCATTTTTTTCCTCCACTACTCCATGTGGAACACAATTACCATAGACACATAAGTTTGAGAGTCATATCACATTCAATAAATATGCTCCATCAAACAAGACAACCCAACACCATCAACATGCATCTCTTATACACAATCATATCAATCATCACAGAAAACACATATAACATGCACCTCTTCCATAATTACCAATCATACCAGACTACATAATTGAAGCACATGCGCAATGTCAACTCATGACAATGATACAAACAAGTAAAAGGGATCTAATATTTTTACCTTGTCGATGCACTGATTTTCCTGTAGTAAAGCTACTTCCCCCTTGTAAATCACCAAACCCTAAAACCTAAAACATGAAGAACACTAATTTGCAACCCAAGCATATCACAAATACCAACAAGTCACATACCAAGATAGAATTACAAATATATATACATCATATTATTATAGGGATGTGACATATGTACGTAACTACTATACAACATTTCTACATAAAACCTTTTAACAAAGTAATATTGCGATATTCAATGTCATCAATCCAATTTTTGGCACAACAAAAATAACATTTTCACAATCATACATTCTTACTACATATCCACAAACATTAGGCCCTAACCATGCATATTGACTATAAAACCCTAAAATCAACCTAATCAAGAAAACCGAACTAGTGAGTAACAAGAAAAATAATTAATCTTATCTGGTTTTTTTTTGTGAGAGGGTTAAGAGTGAATGAATTTCACCTGTTGACAATCAAATACAAACAAGTGTTAGAATACGTCATGAATAGAGACTCACAAGAACGATTATAAGGTTATAACAATGATTAAGTAGGGAAAAATTGAACCTTTTAGATGACCGTTGACAACCTAGGGTTTGCGCCGGAGTAAGAACTGAGAAGATTAGGAACAGTAACAACGTTAATCAAACGTGAATCAAACGTTAATCGTCATAAGAGACTTATCACGACGAAAAGTTGCAGCATAAGATTCGTCACAAGAGGCCCATCACTATAGAGTTTTAATGACGAAAAAATGCCAGTTGCGACAAAAATGAAATTCGTCAGCCGTCAGTCTTTTAGTGACGTTATTCTTGCCACTGTAGTGGTAATTTTTTGCCACAATATCCTAATTTCGTCATAACAAACTGCTTTCCACAATCATTATCATGACAAATACTTTGCCACAGCAAGATCAGTCTTATAGTGACAATAAACTCGTCATAACATATATTTCACATATATAAGCCTTTTGCACTGTTTTTTTTTTTTTTTTGTTATTCTATTACTGTTCATAGATAGCAGATCAATCATACAATTTAAAAAACTAATTAAACTACCCAACTCAATGAGATAATAATACTAAACCAACGACAAAATTAATAACCATCCTTGTTACATGATACAAATATTATGTATTTGGTCGACATTTGCTCGTAACTAACATTTTCAAGAGTTTTTCACTACTAAGAAAGTTGTATCTAACAAAAACATGTAACATTCCTATGTACTCCACCATCAACTTAAGAACATCTTTCCAAGCCCTTCTTTCGATAGTCTTTTCTGCAACTCTTTTCTTAGCCCTTCCTTCGATTGCCTTTTCTTCCATTCTTCTAACACATGATGCACCTTCAAGAACATTTTCAGCTCAATGGAACGATCAATTTATCAAATGATACTAATTGGGTCAAACTAAACCAATTACAAATGAGATAAAAGATATTTAACCAACCTTTTAACCTTTCTTCATTACCAAGTACTCCAATCCAGAGGACTCCTGGTTATCATTAAAAAACACTAACCAGCATTTTCACCAGAAACATGAAAAAAATAAAAGATAGTAAGTAGTATCATTTCCCCAGCAGCAAGTGGACTTCCAGATGAAAAAAGCAAAAATGTGCGTAAATTGCCTACCTTGCTCAAACGAGAATCAGCCACAAATTTCCTTCCAAAACCCGACTTTCCCATCACCTGAAGTAAGTCACCAAGTATTAACTTCTCATTAAACGCTAACAAACGTTATAGTAAAAGGAAAAAGGAACCGAAAGAGGATTCTGGTAATCATGATATTAGATCAGTGGACCTTTCCTCAACTTTGAGCATGCTCAATACCAAACAAGTTAACTTATGCTTGACAATTTCTCCTAAGAAGCGCAAGGTTGTAGAAGTCCAGTACATGTTATATGCTACGAGATGGAGATTACATATGGATTTTAGAATAACAAACTTCGAACAACAATATCTAATCAGATTTTATATGAATAGAAACACTACATAGCGGGATAAGGCTTTTGCACTGCTACGATGATCTCATGTAGCTCTAATTTTAGAAGTTTAATACAAAGAGAGCTCACATACTTTTACGATAGCTAAAATGCAAAAGCTTCGTAACTTTGACTAGCATTCTTCCATGGGAACCTAAACTTGCTACTCACATTGAAAACACCAGCAATGCGCAACATAAATTCCAATAAAACACTACAATAATCTAATGCTAAGCTTCTTTCAAGCATCAAAATCAAAGCTATCCATCCGTTCTAATTCACAACACTTGGTTGTAAAATGACGTAGTTGTCAAGTCGTGTTGATATTATAGAAAATCCATACTATCAAATGGATCTCAGTTGCATAGGAACACCGAAGAATGATTCCAATCGATTGGTCACTGTGATTTATTCATCCTAGCAACAAACGGTTCTCAGAAAACGAAACGAAAAGTGGAAGAATAGATATGACTCATAGGTAAATAATCTTTCTCTTACCTTCGGCAGCAACGACGGGTGGCTGGAAGAGAGGCTAGGGCAACATACTTGCTAAATTGAAGATTTGGGTTATATTATTTTAGTGAAATGAGCTCAGACAACTGGCGGGAGAAAATCTTAAGTAAACTTGAGATGGAGGGAAAAGGCTTTGACCGTGAATTCCATCACATTAAAATTTGTTAATTTTGTGGGTTTATTTAAATTAAATGTTTTAAGAATTAAATGATTCATAAAGATTAATTGATTAAGTGTATTTTGAAAACTTAAAACTAACGTGATACCATTGGTTAAGTCTCTTAAAGTTAAAAATTACTAGAACACGATAAATAAGTGTTTCAACTTTCAACATAAAAAATAATTACGTTACATATATAATTTTTTATCAGCATTTCTCTCTTTGTGAGTATCCTCATGATTTAAATTGATAATTTTGGTAGTTATATGATCATTTGAGTGTGAAAATTAAATTGTAGTTCGTGAGATTTCACTCATCTCATATTTTTGTGAATTTTGGTATTTTTGGTCAATCAACGAATTTTCAATGAAGTCAAGTGTTTGCACATAATTCAATTACTTGACACATATTATGCTAATTTATGTAAATTGTATAAAAATAGAAATTAAAATATTTATTTTTCATAACGATGATTCAATAGTCTTTATTTTCGTACTTACTTGTCACATATTTGATTTTTTTTTCTTTTGTTAAGAGTTTGGTTCGGCGCAACATTCAACGTTGTTTATCAAGGGGGTCAAAATAACTAGTAAACATTGAGTTTCAACTTTCAATACATGCGAGGCAACTAGAGACTACTAATTTTTCGATTTCACAGTGAAAATTTACTAATAAAAGTTGTTTATGAAGTTAGTTTCAAAATTCAAATCAGCTATGGGTGTGTAATTATACTATATAGAATATGGTTATAGTGACAAAACGAGTTTCTTCATAAGCAATTGTATATTATGACGATAGTTTTGTCACAACAGAGGCAACATTTGTCGCAAAGATGTATGGCCCCTATAAGAGGAATTTTCCCATTTTTTGTGTGATGGAAATGTCAAAATCGTCACGATAGGGTTATTTCATGTAACGAAATATTATTTCATCGCATGAGTCTTTCCTTATGCGACAAAATAAATATTTGTCACAATAGACGAACCTGTTGTGTCAATATTTTCTTTTTGTCACGACAAATTGTCACAAAAGGTTTTTTTTGTAGTTTATTCTAAAACTTTGCTACATTTTTTTTTGTATTTTTCGTTTTCTTTTTGTTGACATAGACAAAATTCTTTTCTTTTCAGAATGGATAATTGTAAAACAGTCCTCCAAAATAATTTTATTCTAAAATAAACGCTTAAAGTCTAAAACATGTCGAAAAAGACGCCTAAATTTCCTGGTTTCAAAAAAATAAGAAACTAAAAAGGTGGGTCAAATTTAATAAATTTATAATTTTGTCTAAAGTTAAAAAAATGTTGAAAGTTTTATAACATTAGGTGGGGGACAATGTGCACCAAACTCATGTAGGTTGGGGGGCATATTTAACATATCAAAAGGTGGCTCAGAATTTGGTTAAAAATATACGTGGTCAAAAGTGCAAAGTTATAACTTGGTGTAAGTTGCTTATGTCTTTATACTATGAGAGGTTGACCGCTCCGGAATTAAGTTAAGGGGGTTGACGGCAAATGACCCGAACGACTTTTTTTCCCTCTTATAATTTTGATTTATGAGTTGTGGCACTTTATATTTATATTGTGGAGCATTAAAGGCTTTAGCTTTGGAAAACTGTACTTCATATGACTGAAAATGGGAATTCAAAAATATACTATTAGTATAAAAATTGAAAAAGTGATATTTGGTCCAACAATAAGAGATAGGATCGGGAGGTTTGTCGGCGGGAAAAAAATCATGTTTGCTACCTTAATTTGGCCTATGTTTCGTTTTGGTACCTTAACTTGTTACGCCGACTTTTTGGTACATATGCTTGCCAACTTAATCAAAATCAGTACCGCCGCGGCGGCGCCCCCAAATTACCACCCCTAGTTATTTTCTACGTGGCTCGCTGTTGATTCCTAAAATTTCAATTTTGACTTTTTCGTTTCCACATGCCCATGCTGACGGGATTAGTTAATATAAAAAAACAAAAAAAAACTATTAAAAGTTCAGTTAATTATGTTTTTCAATGTTTAGGAAAGTGTTGAAGTTCAGATTGGTTCAACAATAGACTGCATTGACCACAGAATTGGCGATGAGGTGTGAAAATAATTCCATCCAATAACGAGTAGACCATGTACATTATCCCATAGAAAATATAAGTACAATCACAGAAATGAAAGAAGTCATTGAAGTTACAAAAATTGGATCATGGACTTGGATGAAAGCAAACAATCCTGACTTTTTGTATTCTATCACAGATTGGTTTTGTAATCCTAGATATTCTCTGGGATAGGATTTCTGATGTAACTTCTAGATGTTATGGGACGAGCACCCCGTTATCTTTTCTGTGAGGAATCTAAATTTGATCTTGGCTACTTAAGGACAGGCATTAGAACATAATAAGCTGAACAAAATATACCAATTAATCCATACAACAACAACCAAGTAATCTATAATAATTAAATTTTTATATGATATTATTACAACTACTATGAAATGCTTTTGACTAGACTGTAGGGATCCAGGCTCTGTTGAGTTTAGATCCCTCCAAAAATGGGAGTATGCCGCTTGAATGCAGCAAGCACACGGTATTCTTTAGTAAAAGGCGAAAGAATAGTTCGCTTTGTGCTTACTGCGCGGCTGCATGAAGTTTCATATTAGCTTGCATCAGCATTCTTCTAACAAATTCTCAACCTTCTCATACTGTGGCTACATGATGTGGGATACTTATCATTTCATTGCACTTCCCTACCATCATTTCATTTTTATTTAGAAAACAGTGAACCGAGGAATATAGTAAAGAAAGGAAGCTCGAAACCGCTCCAAGTTCAGGTCTTACGTTACACATCAATATTAACTTTCACTTATGGCTGCCAAATAAACTTTTTCCAGTTCAAACCTTTCAACATAAGAAGGCCAAAGTAATTTCCCTGCAAAGTTAATGTTGAAGATGATGCACTCCATCTGTCACTATTTTGGATTTTAATTTGCATCTTCGTATAAACTATAAACTATATCTCATGGCACAGGGGATGAAATTCCAAATGGAGCAATACGTACCAAAACTACTGTTAGAAATATAGCACGGAAACGAACAAGGAACAATATATTACTGACGAAAGTTGAAGAACGGAAATTACAATAATTAAGATTACCGTTCCCGAATAAACCTCAATTGAATATGAACTGAAGAGCGTGGAAACGGGAAGTCGAGGACCTTTCGGTTTCCTTAAAACAGATTCGCCCTCTCTACGTGCTTGAGAAAACGTGAGCGACTGTCTCCCAGGATACAACGACTACGAGCAGAATTGCTAGCACACGCCAAACTGCCCCGGCGAACTCGCACTGTAACTTTCCTCTACCACCACACAATGAAAAAAATATTTTGGCTGCGCAGAAAAGCCTTTTCGTGTATGCAATGTATTTTTCGATGATTAAAACCCTATGGGGAGCGACCCCTTTTATAGACTAAGTTAGGGAGAAAGTTGGAAGACTTAGCCACCAAGAAACGTGGTTAAGATAATTACGAATCACGTAATTAAGATAATTACAGATCTCGCAAAGATCTCGGATGAACGTAGACACGTTTCAGTTATAGAAACTGATAGGTAAATCTTATGGAAAGATTTCCTAAGATAATTAATTATCTCTTTGATGCTTATTATTTTCTGTATATAAATATAACAGAAAATTACATAATTCTATTTACGCAAAATAGAAATATTAAATATTGATATACAATATTTTCGACTTTAATTAGTCAACGTTGAGCATCAATTTCTCATTCACCCATGTACCAAACTCGACCTAAAGTCGATTGTACAAAAAACCCGTTTTATTTACGAATTTTCCAACAATCCCCCACATGAATGAAATTGAATTATCATGCATACATCATGTGGTGATAGAGTTCTACGGACTATGCCTGCATAGGATAGGTAGGACATGCCCTTGAACCTTCCCTCATGAGAAATACTTTCTTTGCTAGCCGATAGTGTGACTTGACGTCATTGAACTATCCGCCGTTTGTGCAAACGTTCCATAAATCTCACACAGGTATAATTCCTTTTACCGTTGCGGTTCTCATGGTTTATGTCCATTTTGGCCCTGGACATACGCCTGGTTCTGCAAGAGTTTTCCAGAAAACTAAGCCCCCACAGTTTTCCTCAGAGGCGGCCCCTCCTCTCTCTCACATAGGTGATTTCTTATCTAAGAATAACCCGTATTATTCCGCTCGGATTTTCGACGCGTAAGAATCATTAAAAGCATAATGCTTAACCTTTCCCATTACGGGTGTCACTGTTTCATCTAGGAATGGACAAGGGTTGACCCCCACAGTGACCGTGCAAAGTTCTTACAATTAGATTGTCCCATTGAACCAAGATCTTGGGATCTCCAGTCAAACATGGTTGGGTTTTCCTTCATAAGACTTTAATTTCCAATAGGCTTAAGTCCCATTCCCTTCGATGTCTTTTCAACTTGATCTCTATTTAACCATTTGGTTAGCGGATCCACAATGTTATCTTTTGACTTCACGTAGTCAAGGATGATAACCCCAATTGAGATCAGTTGTCTAACGGTATTATGTCGTTGACGTATATGTCTAGACTTACCGTTGTACAGAACATTATATGCTCTTTCAATCATAAATTGATTATCGCAATTTATGCATATTGCTGGCACAGGTTTGGGCCACTCAGGAATATCTTCCAAGATGTTAAGGAGCCTTTCGGCTTCTTCACTGCATTTGTCTAATGCCACAAACTCAGATTCCATCGTGAATCTGGTTATAACTGTTTATCTTGAAGATTTCCATGCACAGTTGCACCTCCTAAAGTGAATACATGTTCACTTGTTGCGTTGGAGTCTTGTATAATATATATCCAACTTGCTTTGGTAAAACCTTCAAGCAACATTTGGATATCTGGTATAATGCAACTCACAGTTACGAGTATAACGTAAGTACTCCAGTACTTTCACTTTCCAATGCTCATGCCATTGATTACTCGTAAATCTACTAAACGTGCTAATTGTATAGGTAATGTCTGGTCGTGTACAACTCATTATGTACATCAGACTTCCTATCACTCTAGCTTGTTCTACTTGATCAACACTTTCTACCTTATTCTAAGATAAGTGTTGACTTATGTCAATTGGAGTTCTGGCTACACCAGAATCACCCTTGCTGAATTTTTCAAGCATCTTGTCCACGTAGTGTGACTGGTTTAATATAAGACCATCTGGCGACCTTCTAATCTTAATTCCTAAGATTACATCGACCAGTCTCGTGTCTTTCATATTGAATCTTGAATCCAGCAAACATTTAATGGACTTCACCATTCGGTCGTTGTTTCCCACAATGATTATGTCATTAACGTACAGACAGAGAACCAAATATCCTTCTTCTGTAGTTTTGACGTAGACACATTTGTTGCACTCATTGATTTTGGGACCTTTTGACATCATGACGTTGTCAATTTTTCATACATCGTTCATGGTGTTTATTTAAGTCCACACAAGGACTTCACCAATTTATAGACTTTATTTTCTTTTTTTTTAGGAGCTACATAACTCTCGAGTTATTCCATGTATAATTCTTAATCAAGAACCTCCATTTAAGAAAAATAGTCTTTACATCCATTTGATGTACTTACAGTTTTGGAGAGTGACAATCGCCAAAATCATTCTTATTAAATCTATTCTCGTCACATGAGAATAAGCATCAAAGTAATAATGGCTTTCTAATTGCTTGTATCCTTCGGTCACAAGTCTAGCCTTATACTTTTCATTGTTTCATCTATTTTGATTTTCCGTTTGAAAATCCCCTTAGAACTAAATAGTTTACATCCCCAAGGAAGGTCAACCAATTCTCAAGTGTTTCGTGTTAGATGGAATCAATCTCATCTTTTATGGCTTCTTTCCATAAATGATTTTAAATAGAGCTTATAGCTTCTAATACGTTTGAGGCTCGACCTCTATCATGTAAGTTAGAAAATAAATTTTCTGTTCTTACCCTTATGCTTCATCTTGGCTTTTCGTGGACCTCACTAGTTTCTTCAATTTCTTTTTGATCTTGACTATGTCAATATCATCGAAGACTCGTTTGAAAAACTTTGTCCAGCCACAATGAATTTACAAGAAAACATTGTTCAAAGAAGAACGCATTTCTTCATTACATTATCGTGTTTTTATGAACCTTTAGATTCATACACAACAAATCGATAACAAATGTTATTGTGTGCATAGCCATGAAAATATAGTCCAACGCTTTGGATCTATTACCATTTTCTTTGGCACGAATTTATGCCACCTTAGCACGACACGCCCCCACATTTCAGAGTATTTATAAGAAAGTTGTACTTTTCTATAACTCATAGGGAGTGTTTACTTTTTGGGGTATCTTATTTAAAAGATAGTAAGCCAACAAAATGGCTTCACCCTACTCGTCTTGCAATAACACATAATTTATTGCATCAATGTCATTCTCTCTAAAAGTAGGAGAATCTCATTTCAAGAATCTCGCAAGATTCAAACATGGTGAGATACGTAGCATTATCTACTACACGTTTTGAGATTCACATAAGTGAACTTCTTCGATTTTTCGATATGGTTCACGAGAACCGTCGAACGTTCGATCATACCAGACCAACTGGATCAATCAAACCAATCATCCTTAAAGGTTGGGTTTTTCAAGATTGAACCTATGTCTTGATTATAGACATTTGAGGCATCGACGGATTGGTATCAATTATAACCATATCCCTTTTATTCGATATCTCCAAATGTATCAAATATGTATCCCGTCTCTTACGATATTTGTTCTTTCACATAAGAACATCTCACCAGTCAACAAATAAGATGAATACATTTATTCAGTTGTTACTTATGTATATAAGTGAACGATTACCTCAATTGTATAACACGAAGCGTCGTCTTGTGTTGGTCTTTTAAGCATCACCACAGTGCATATATCACCCAGTGACCAACCATTGTACATGATTATCCCGCAACCATTCAAGAATCAAGATTGACACAAATTCTCCTTCACATATGATACAAAATCATTGCGATTTTTCGATCCAAATCTCGATAAAACGAGACGTGAAGAATATCCAAATTCATCAATATCAAAAGGTTTTTCCATAAAATTAATAGGTGAGGAATAACGAAAAAATCCTCCACACAAATATTATTAGATCATGATGAAATAATAATAATAGGAAACAAGCCTTACCATTAGCCGCAATTAATCCCCATCATCATATATTAAGCATACTCGTATCTAATCCAACACATTGGCCTAAAGTTAATTGCACCTGCAACTATGGCCTTCAAAATCCAAAAGGAGTTTAATTAAGATTGCATGATACGTTCCGTATTGCTTCATCAGTCATGATATACCATGTCATGCATGTATATGCATCCACTTAAAGAAAGAACTTGCCATATGTATATGAACATAGCATGATGTCATGATAAAGGAATTGAAACAATTAAAGAATTGTTAATCACAATTGCTGCTGCATATATCAGGAAGATAAGCTAATTAAATACAAGTCTTAATCAACCAATTTTGCAAAGGACAAGCAACAGGTGGTATAAACACGAATCCATGTAACATATATGACTTGTATCAAACGTAAGGCTCGGCAATCAGAACTTTGAGGATTACACCCCTCTTCTTTTCCAAATGGGATTTCATAAAATCTGTAAGGATCATACAGTATATATTTTGGAAGAAAGTTATCTTCTAATCATAGCAATTCACATGTTTCCATTAAACATGTATTCACTTACCAATTGTTCCTGAAAACGTCTCTGCAGAATGATCAGATATAGAACAATTAAGATAGCCAATACAATAATTCAGAGTATCAGTCCATGAGTAGCCAAGTTAATTTGTGTGCTAACCACGTCATGGTTGAGAGCATATAATATGCATAAACAAATTAGCATCAATTTATGGACTACAGAATTATACAAGACATGGGCATGAATTAATTAATTCCTAATCCGTATGATCCAACACATGTATCAATGATTAAAATAAATATATAATGCACAAAAAAAAAAAAATTAGTGCTCGGTTTGGATGAACACATACGATGTATACCCACATATATCAATACATCCACACATATACACATACATGTGTATCACCTTGCAAGTTGCAAGGAGCCTGTCATCAACACATTAGATCCTTAAAAAGGCACGCATATGATTAAAAATTAGAATTGAATCTCAATTCTTATCAACATCATATATATAGTAAAACGTATGCGTAGAGATCCAAACTTTTGCAATATATCAGATCAAATACGTACGCACACCAAATTATAGAAACCAAAATTAATCTTCAGTCTCCCTTTTCCTTTTCGTCAAAATATTTCCAATACCCGGAAATAACCTGTTCGTCTCAAAAGGCTAGTTTGTTTTAAGATTGTTAGAAATATAGCACGGAAACGAACAAGGAACAATATATTATTGACGAAAGTTGAAGAACGGAAATTACAATAATTAAGATTACCGTTCCCGAATAAACCTCAATTGAATATGAACTGAAGAGCGTGGAAACGGGAAGTCGAGGACCTTTCGGTTTCCTTAAAACAGATTCGCCCTCTCTACGTGCTTGAGAAAACGTGAGCGACTGTCTCCCAGGATACAACGACTACGAGCAGAATTGCTAGCACACGCCAAACTGCCCCGGCGAACTCGCACTGTAACTTTCCTCTACCACCACACAATGAAAAAAATATTTTGGCTGCGCAGAAAAGCCTTTTCGTGTATGCAATGTATTTTTCGATGATTAAAACCCTGTGGGGAGCGACCCCTTTTATAGACTAGGTTAGGGAGAAAGTTGGAAGACTTAGCCACCAAGAAACGTGGTTAAGATAATTACGAATCACGTAATTAAGATAATTACAGATCTCGCAAAGATCTCGGATGAACGTAGACACGTTTCAGTTATAGAAACTGATAGGTAAATCTTATGGAAAGATTTCCTAAGATAATTAATTATCTCTTTGATGCTTATTATTTTCTGTATATAAATATAACAGAAAATTACATAATTCTATTTACGCAAAATAGAAATATTAAATATTGATATACAATATTTTCGACTTTAATTAGTCAACGTTGAGCATCAATTTCTCATTCACCCATGTACCAAACTCGACCTAAAGTCGATTGTACAAAAAACCCGTTTTATTTACCAATTTTCCAACAACTACAAACTCAGCAGGCTTAACCGTGTCACATATCTGGTGAAGATAAACTCATTCATTTGATTCACGATTTTACAGCACTCCCTTTGTATAGCAGGGTGATTACAGAAGAAGATAAACAAGATAATAAGAACCGTTAAGTTTGTATAGAACAAAAAGCACAAACCAGAAAATGTTTTTGAATTTGAAAATGTCTAATGTCGCATGTAATAATTCAGTAACTTTGTCTAGGGGTATAATTCTACCACACAAGACAAAGCAAAAAACAAAAGAAAAAGAAACAAAGTGAAACTAATCAACACTTATGTCCTAAAAACATAGCTACAAATCATCTGCTTCCCAAGTGGGACGTTAGGTCTATGAGTAAATTTCAAGAGAAAGGAATGGTTATGGATTCCAAATTCTTTCTCTGCTTGATATAGCAATTATTGAAATTCTGGTTTGTTCAAGTACGACAACGGTGCTACAAAGCGTTCCCTCTCAATTTCCCCAACGTATACTGCAAATTGTCCAGATGTATTTAATTTGCTCGCGTGGAAATCACAGGATGCTAACTAAAGGAAAATCATAGGTGATAGACGGTTTTATTTGTAACAAGTGTTAACAATAGACTTGGGGATTACCCCGACAAAGCACAACATTGAAATATGGAGAACTGTCTGGCGCAGTCACTGAATCAACTTGAATTAACTTAAAATTTGGACTTAGTATTGGGTGGGGTGCGCCAGGCCGAGGCAGTAGTGCAACGCCAAGGCGACGCTCGAGAGCCCCAATAGCAAGCTACTGTGGTGGGCCCTCCTCCTCAAAACATAAATTTAATATCGTGTGAGCCGATTGTCCACATATCAGATATTAAACTGATAAGAACAGATACTACACTTGATCTTAGCCAAAAGGCCGAGAAAGGTATGAGCTATTCACACCTGTGAAAAAAGAGCCTGTTAAGGCTAACAACAACTGTTGCGGTTAATTATTATTCGTCCAAACTCCAGTGTCACAGTATTATTATTATTAAAATTCTATGCTTATTACAAGCTTAATTATATCTATAAGTAAATCCATGCAATGTATTAATCTGTTTGCTTCTGGAATAATATTGCACTGTGGGGACGGTGTTCTAGACTACTAGCGCTTGTAAAAGGTTATTTTTCTAACATTAAAACGTCACCGAACTTTATCGGAACTCCGTTTTTTTTAAAAGCACAGTATGATCCACTACAAGACTGGGCGGTCAATAGGGACCACCCAGTAGGGACTGCATTGCGGTCGTTGATCTTCAGTTGAAGACAACAACGACCGCATTGCAATCCCTATTGACCCGTTGCCAATAGGGACCGCAATGCGATCCCTATTGGCAACGGGTCAATTGGGACTGCAATGCGGTCCATATTCACATTAGCGTTGTCAATAGGGACCGCATTGCGGTCCCTATTGACACGTTCCCAATAGGGACCGCAATGCAGTCCCTATTGACCTGTTCCCAATAGGGACCGCTTTGCGGTCCCTATTAACACTAGCTGGTGCAAATAGGACCGCAATGCGGTCCCTATTGTCCATATTTGAGACCTAATTGCGGTCCCTACTAATATTCAAACTTTAATATTGATATTTTATGATGGTTCGATGTGTCGCGTTGTTTGTTTAGTTCATAATAACCATTGTAGTAGTTAAAATAACAATAATTACAACGACGCATTGTAAATCAAATATTATATAAGGAGAACGGAGCGCTTTGAAGATTCTCTTACTGTTTTGTACGACTAATGTCATAATGATTACTTGATCTAATGATTATACATATATAAGTATAATGATTACTTGATCTAATGATTATACCTCATAATCATATCTATGCTAACATTAGTGAAATAAATCATAAAAACGAATAGCAAATACAATTATCTAGTGATGATTAGTTGTAGAACATGAAATATATCTTGAATGTTAATAACTCGCTCAACCTCAATCAATCTATTAATTCATAACTAATCTACTATAAGGTTGGTTTTGCAATCATTTATTACTTCAATTCACATGTTACAATGAGTTTGGTTGCTAAGAATCACAAACACACCAACATCAATAAAAAAAAATCGATTTTAAAGTATGAAAATTAATTAGGACCGCAATGCGGTCGCTAATGAAATTAACGTTGTCAGTTTAAAGTGGACCGCTTGACTCCATCTAGTGATGATCGTCAATTGATTTTTTTTATGGTACAAGCTTTTTTTTTTCTTTTTGCACAAATCAGTTTTTGATGGGAGAGTCTTGGCTCCACTTCTATGCTCAACATACAACCCTTATCTGCTCGACACGTGTCTTTTAATTCAGATTTTACTTTCATTTTTCAGCCAATTAGAAAACGCCACGTCGCCAATAAATTTCAGCTCACTAACCCATGGTTAACCATGGTTTCGGTCAATCAATGCATGTAGTTACTTTCAAAAATTCTGACTTCTATTACTATTACCAATCACGCTAAAAATTTTGAAAAACCCAATTCATCAAATTGTGGCGCTCAAATCTTGAATATTCTTCTCACTTTCTATTGTGGTCAGTGGTCACATTTGAAAACAAAGAACTTCAAATTCTAAGATTCTCTTCTTCATCTTCATCTTCTTTTCATATTTCTTTTTTGACAGAATGAAAAGTGTGCTTCATTAGATGAAGGAAATTAGACAAGTTTTGAACTGCACGGAAAGATTTAAGCTTTAGATATTGGTTCTTATCCAAATTAATTTATTGATTGTTGAATCCGTTTATATTCGGCATATGTTGCAGAATTTTGTTCAAGGTCCAGCTTTGCTATCCTCTCAGCTTTTGTAAAGGTAAACAGACTTTTACAACAGCTCTCTAGACTCTTGTCATTTTTAGTGATGTTGAGGAAAGGTTTTTAAGATACTGTGTTAGAAATTTCTAGTATTTTTCATGATTTATAGCAAAGTTATTCTTGTTATTATGGTCTATCCTTGTTAGTGATTGATTAAAAGTGTTCTGGCGTTTTTCAATTTTTGTGTATCTAATGGTCGGAGCCAGTGTGGAAGTTGATCGTGTATAGAATTGGTATTGTTGTTTTTTCAGTTGATATAGTTAATTTTCAATTGGTATTGTTTGACAAGTTCATTGAGAAGTATACAAATGATATTTCGTTCTGCTTATTTGCTGCCAATCTAAAAGGAGACAAAAGTGTTACTATGTGAAATACGCTTCAGCCCAGAATTCTATATCATTTGTAGCATGAACTAATTCGTTATGACATAGACTATTTTATCGTAGAATAGAGGATTATAGTCTCATCGTCGTTGTTTTGATCCGCGAAGATAGATTTGATTGGAATCATCAAACTGAATCTACAAATATGATCACTTGACTAATGGACCAACCATTGAATTTATAAAATGCAATTCAGGAATACACATTAAATTTAAATGAATCTTAACCAGTGGTGATTATGTTTCCAGTTATTATGAATATTTAGATGACTCATTTATCTTACTTATCAGTGGGAAGGATAAAATCATAAGCATTTGAACCAAAGACTTGCACTATGACTACGATTCTATAGAGCTTATTAATTTTTCACTTGTTGATCAACTGCTATTTTTTGCAGATGTCTCAAATTCTGAAGTTAGACATGGCTAAGAAATGTTGGATCAAGAATTAATTAATAAAATCTTTACTACTCATGCAAACATCATGGCTTCGCTAGTTGGTGTTATTCGATAATGAAGATGAAGAGACATCTACTACAAGGATATAAAGGAATGGAATGGAATGTGACAACTAAGAATACTTAGGACCACAATGGATAGGCTAGGCTTTGTAAGGAATATTCCTAGCTGTCACGTATAGCTAAAATTAGTTATATTTTGTCTCTTAGCTCAACTACTCTCTATATAAAGAAAGCTTTGTAATGTTACTTGACCATCACTTAATATTATCTGATTTGGTTCTATCTTTTTCCAACATCATCATGAGAATGTTTCCTCTCTCTCATCTATGTTTTACTGCCATTATCAAAATGGTATCAAAGCAGTAAGATTTGCTTCTGTTTACTGTTCCATAGGGTACATGTTCCTCATCAACAACTCATCACTACTTCCGCACCTTTTTCTTTTTCCCTTTTCGTTGTCAGTTCACCAATGGTGAACACCAACACAAATACCAGAGGAGGAACGCCAGGCACACCTGCACAAAGCCAAACCACCTCAGAATGGCCACGACTGCCAAGAGTTACACCAATAACAGAGGATCCATCACATCCTCTATATTTACATCATGGAGAATCATCCAGTCAAGTTCTAGTTCCTCAAAAACTGGATACACGCAACTATCATCAATGGAGTCGTAGCATGCACATCGGTTTGTTGGCCAAAAACAAGCTAGGGTTCGTGGATGGATCGATCCCAGAGCCACCCATTAGAGATCCAACTCATGCTGCCTGGATCAGATGTAACTACATGGTCCTTGGTTGGATTTCAGCTAGCATGTCAAAGGAAATCTATGACTGCACTCTATTCTTAGATTCAGCATTGCAGGTGTGGGGTGAGTTGAAGCGAATGTTTGCAAAACAAAGCAACAATCGCATATACACGCTGGAACAACAGCTGATAGCTACTAAGCATGAAGATAGTCCTCTCAGCCTTTACTACTCTAAACTTAAAGCTATATGGGATGAGATTAGACAATATGATGTGCCATATGCTTGTACAAATGTGTCATGTGGTGTTCTGAGTGCGATGCACAAGAAGAATGAAGCTAGGCATGTGATGCAGTTCCTGATGGGGCTTGATGACACTTATATGCAAATCAGGAACCAAGTACTTTTGAGGGATCCTCTGCTAAGTTAAGATGATGTTTTTGGCCTTGTTTTGCAAGAGGAAGCCAACTATGAGCTCACTTCAGTTCAACCTGTTAAAGCAGTAGATTTAGCAGCTATGTTGTCTAATGTCCAACAACAACAAACACCAAGTGCTGCTCTAATGGGACAATCACAGAAGCCTTGGAACAAACCATGGCAAAAGGGAGGTACAAGTAACAACATGAACAATAACAATAGATCTAAACTGACTTGTACAAGATGTGGAAAGAATAACCACACTCTGGAAAATTGTTATGAAATATATGGATATCGACCTGGGCATAAATATGCTAAATACAAACCAGGTACAATCACAGGAAGAAGCAACTACACCACTGCCAATCAAGTTGCTCCTGTAGTGCAGACTGTAGGGCAAAATGTGCCAATTACCCAAGAACAGTACAACCACTTATGCAGCCTGCTTCAGGGAGCTAGTCTGAATAATGCTCATGAGAAAAATCCCTCACCCTCCTTTCCTACTCAGCACCCCTCAGGTAGTTGTTCTGTTACCACCATATCATCATCTTGTTCCAACCTTCTGAAGCACAACACCTGGATCTTAGATTCAGGAGCTTCAGATCACATTACTTGCAACTCATCCTTACTCTTTGACAAACAACCTTTGAATAATCACCTTGTGAGGCTACCAGATAGAACCACCACTCCTGCTACTCACTATGGTTCCATTCACCTAAGCTCAAGCATTACTTTGCTTAGAGTTCTTTTAGTTCCTTCATTCACTTTGAACCTGATATCTGTTAGTAAGCTTGTTCTTAACCTTGCCTGCTATCTTATCTTTTGGTCAAATTTGTGTGTGATTCAGGAGCCAAGCAGCTAGAAGGTGATTGGGATTGCTAAGGAAGTGAAAGGATTATACCATCTGTCTTGTGACAAGGAATTTTCTAGTTCTAGTTTTCATTTTCCTGTTCCAGATATTTCCAGTCTTCATTCTGTTGTTTCTTCATGTTATTCCAGTACTATGTTGTGGCACTATAGATTAGGCCACCCCTCTGTAAACAGATTATCTTTATTGAAGTTTAATGAAAATTCCTGGCCATCAAAGATTGAATCCATTACTTGTGACACGTGTCACATTGCCAAACAACACAGATTACCATTTCAAATTGATCCACACAGAACTGATGCATGCTTTGACTTAGTACATGCTGATATATGGGGGCCTTTCACTTTGCCTTCACACAATAAATCCAGATATTTCTTAACCCTTGTTGATGACCACAGTAGATACACATGGATCTACTTAATACACAACAAGGGTGAAACAAGATAACACATAAAAGATTTCTTTCAGTTGATCAAAACTCAATTCAATAAACACATAAAAGCCTTTAGAACAGGTCAAGGGCTAGAATTCAACATGACAGACTTCTTTGCTACTCGTGTGATTATACACCAACAGAGTTGTGTCTATACACCACAACAAAACTCTGTAGTGGAGCGCAAGCACATGCACCTACTCAATGTAGCAAGGGCCTTAAGGTTTCTATCACACCTTCCACTCATTTTCTGGGGAGAGTGTGTAGTGACAACAACTTATCTCATAAATAGAACTCCAACACCTATCCTAAATAACCTCACACCTTTCCAGATCTTGCATTCAAAACCACCTAAATATTCTCACCTCAAAGTCTTTGGTTGCTTGGCTTTTGCCACTACACTCCCTCATGCAGCAACCAAACTGCATCCTAGAGCAACAAAGTGTGTGTTTATTGGATATCCAGCCAACATCAAAGGTTACAAGCTTTATGATACAGTCTCCAAACACATCTTCATTTCTAGAGATGTTATTTTTCATGAGGATCAATTTCCATACTCCTCACTTCCTCCTCCTGATATTCCCCAACAACCTCCACAGCATCTCCACTATGATGATCCCCCTCACTGTAATCATCACATATCTCATTCTTCTCCACAAGCCTCACTATCTCCTCTCTCCAATACACCAAATGACATATCTCCTTCTCCTCATAATTCTGCACCTTCAGATACTTTGAGTCCAGTACCTCCATCTCCAGATATTGTGAGTACAATACCTACTCTCTCTCATGTTCTTCCTCTCAGGAGATCTACTAGAATCAAGAAAGTGCCTGGTCACTTGTCAGATTATCAACATCAACTTGCTCTTGATATTGCAATCCCTTCACCATCTGTTGATGTTGCTGTTACACACACATGTACTCTACCTCCATCATCTCTAAACCTAACCTTCAAAAACATTTCTCCTTCTCATTTATACCATGTACTACATGTCGCCTCTCATTCTATCCCTTCTTCTTATGAACAAGCATGTTTAGATCCCTCTTGGCAGGCTGCTATACAAGATGAGTTAACTGCATTAAAACTTAATGACACGTGGTCTCTGCAGTCTCTACCACATGGTAAGTCAGCAATAGGTTGTAAGTGGGTGTTTAAGATCAAGTATACTTCCGCTGGAGCTGTGGAAAGGTTCAAAGCTAGATTAGTGGCAAAGGGGTACAATCAACAAGAGGGCCTTAACTTCTTTGAGACCTTCAGTCCTGTTGCAAAAATAACTACTGTCAGATGCCTTTTGGCCTTTGCTTCTGCTAACAACTGGAGCTTATTTCAGCTTGATGTTAACAATGTTTTCCTATATGGAGAACTTGATGAGGAAGTCTCCATGGTCCCTCCACCTAGTCTTGTACTTAAGGGGGAGAACTTGGTATGTAAGCTTCACAAATACTTGTATGGATTGAAGCAAGCTTCTAGGAAATGGAATCAGAAGCTTACCAGTGTCATCACACAACAAGGATTCAAACAGTCCAATGCTGATCATTCATTATTTATCAGACACTCAGGCCCTAACACCATAATGTTACTGGTCTACGTTGATGACATTGTCATCACATGGAATGACAATCATGGAATTTAGGAGCTAAAAGATTATCTAGGGGAGAATTTCAAATTGAAAGACTTAGGGCCTTTGAAGTTCTTTCTTGGCATTGAGGTAGCAAGGACTGCCAAAGAAATTCTCATCAATCAAAGACAATATGCCTTAGAAATTATTGAAGATTGTGGTTTGCTTGCTGGAAAGACTGCATCTACTCCAATGGAACAGAACCTGAAGCTATCTCAAACAGGGGGAGAAACAATATCCAACCCCACTGAGTATAGAAGACTTATAGGGAGACTGCTATACCTTGCGGTTACAAGACCAGACATATCCTATGCAGTTCAAACCTTAAGTCAATTCCTTTCCAATCCTCAAAAATGTCACATGGATGCTGCTATCAGAATTGTAAGATTCCTTAAAACATCCACTGGACAAGGCTTGTTCTTCCCAAGCAACAATACTATCCACATTAAGAGCTACTGTGATGCTGATTGGGCAGCATGCTTTGGCACTAGGAGGTCTATAACACGTTACTGCATTTTCCTTGGAGAGGCTCTCATCTCATGGAAGTCTAAGAATCAAAATACTATATCAAGATCATCTACTAAGGCTGAATATAAAGCCTTAGCCTCAACAGTTTGTGAGGTTGTGTGGATCAAGAATCTACTCAAAGACTTTGGTTACAATCATGAAGAACCTGGACTGATATACTGTGATAACAAGGCTGCATTACACATTGCATCTAATCCGGTATACCACGAGAGAACTAAACATATAGAAATCGATTGCCATACCACAAGAGAAAGGTTACAAAAAGAGACAATCAAGCTATTCCATGTGTCAAGTGAAGACCAGCTGGCATATATGATGACTAAGAGTTTGACAGTGCAAAGATTCAGGAAATTATTGAGCAAGACTGGAGTGTTGGATGTGTACTCCTATCTTGAGAGGGACACTACAAGAAAACTCCACAGTGGGGACTCTAGAAATGGTTTCCAATACCCCTATTTTGGTTACCAAAGACCAACGTGAAAGGAAATTGTGAACCAAAGCGTCCGTTTCATTTACCCTGGTAGCGATTGCCATGGGGACGAAGTATTTGGTTCCCATTCTCCATGGGAGTGACGGAGTTTTGTTTCCATTACGTGCGTGAACCAAATGCTTCGTTAAAGCAAACTTTGGTTCCGCTTGCTTTATAGGAACGATATTTTGGTTCCCATTGCATTAAGACTGTGACCTTTTAATTAGACATGGGAACCACGACTTTGGTTCCATTTACTCAATCAAAGGGTCCCATCTTGAGACTATCAACAGTACGGGAACGAATATGGGAACGAAACTTTCGTTCCTATTGCTGTTTTGAAATTTTTTCAAAAATTTGGCGGAAATCTAGCATTTTTCACTGAAAATTCAAAATTTTCAATTTTTGAATTTTCATAGGGAAATCATGGCGCCTTTTCCAATTTATTTGATTCAAAATTTAAGAAAGTGGCGCCTTTTTTTTTGGTTGATTCAAATTTTTTTGAATGGTGTAAGAAAATGGTGCTATTTCATAATTATAAATTCTAATTTATTTGTATTTTTAATTTGATTGTATTTTCTGAAATTTGATTATTTGGTGTAAAATCATTTTATTTTAAACTATAATCCCCACAAAGTTTGTTGTATTGTTAGAATATAAATTATAGGTTTATCACATTTAATAAGAATAATGTGTAAAAATAAAATCATACAATACAAAAGAGCTTTATGAGGAATTGAAGAATGTTAGATACAACTACTCAACACAAATTATAACAATGAATTGTAAAAAGTTTCATCTTTGATTTCATCATCTTCTTCACCACAAAATTCCTTGTTTTTGGCTTCATCTTCTTCTTAACCTCTTCAATTTTGGTTTGGTTTCATCTTGTTCTTGACCATTTTGTAAGCTTCACCTACAAGATAAAATGTTAGTTGAAGATAGATATGAAAAGGAGATGAAGGAAATGAATTAAGAAAGTTGAAAAAAAAACCTGCAAAAGGACTGTGAAATGGCCGCGCACTGTGAAAAGAAATGAGGGAAGAAGAATAGAAGATGGTGAAAGGGACTATTATATATAGAGATGTATCTGCAACAGGAACGAAGTTTTAGTTCCCATTGCCAGAAACATTGGTTTTCTTTGCTAATTGGTCCACCAATTTATTAAATTTTATAATTATATTTTCGACCACAAATAATTTTTAAACGTGTTCCGTTTCTCCGTTTTTTGATAAAATTTAAATGTGCATGTCTCGTTAGTGTTATGAAAATAGTGGTTAAAAAAAATAGAATTTGAAGTTGTTTTGCATCTTTTGCAAAATTACACTTTCTTCCCCAATACTTTTTCAAACGACTTTCGTAACTCCGTTTACCACAAAATTTTGGAGGACACACTAATTTTCAATAAGATATTGTATGATGAAAAAAAAATTAGGATCGAAGGTGTGTCTCAACTTCTATGTAATAAAATACAATTTAGACATGTAAAGTGTGTTGTATAGGGTTTAGGGTTTAGGGTTTAGGGTTTAGGATTTAAGAGAGATATAGTGTTTATATTATTATGTTTGTTTAACGTGTTTCGTTACTCCGAATTGGCCGATATTTAAAATTACTCACCTACTTAGCGTTTAGAATGCACCGGTGAAAAAAATTTGGAATTCGGAGCTGTTTTTTAACTTTTCCATATTTATATTTTCTTCCCCAATTTTTATTTACCGTATTTCGTTACTTCGATTTGGATGGGATTTAAAATGACACACCTACTTAGCATTTTGAATGCACCGGTGAAAAAAAATTGGAATTCGGAGGTGTTTTTTAACTTTACCATATTTATATTTTCTTCCCCAAATTTTATTTACCGTATTTCGTTACTCCGATTTGGACGAGATTTGAAACGACACACCTACTTAGCGTTTTGAATGCAACGGTGAAAAAAAATTGAAATTCGGAGCTGTTTTTTTAACTTTTTCATATTTATATTTTCTTCCCCAAATTTTATTTACCGTATTTCGTTATTCCATTTTGGATGGGATTTGAAACGACACACCTACTTAGCATTTTGAATGCATCTGTAAAAAAACATTGGAATTCAGAGGTGTTTTTTAACTTTTCCATATTTATATTTTCTTCCCCAAATTTTATTTACCGTATTTCGTTACTCCGATTTGGACGGGATTTGAAACGAGACACCTACTTAGCGTTTTGAATGCAACGGTGAAAAAAAACTGAAATTCAGAGCTGTTTTTTTAACTTTTTCTTATTTATATTTTCTTCCCCAAATTTTATTTACCGTATTTCGTTACTCCGATTTGGAAAGGATTTGAAACGACACACCTACTTAGCGTTTTGAATGCACCGATGAAAAAAAATTCGAATTCAGAAGTATTTTTTAACTTTTCAATATTTATATTTTCTTCCCCAAATTTTATTTACCGTATTTCGTTACTCCGATTTGGACGGGATTTTCCTAGTTAGTGTTTTGAAAGTAAGTATTTAAAAAAAAGATTTGGAGTTAATTTGGAATGTTAGTGTAATTACATTTCCCTCCTTTGAATATATCCAAAGAAAAGAAACATAATCATAATTCTACAATTGACCAACATTATTATTAAATATGATTAAAATAATTAATCTTATCCTAAAGGTGACCCACACAAATTTGAGGAGAGTGTGAGCCACAAATTTCGTATGGTATAGTTATAAGCCACGAATCAGCTCCAATTTGAAGCAATGGGAACCAAAAATGTTGTTCCCATTGCTAATGGAGACGAAAATGGCAATCAGTGAGTTCTACATACATATAGTCTTATACATTCTTCCTCATTTGTAATATTACGTACTTGAAACTTCTTCTTTTGATTTTATTTTTTCATTTCACTCTTTTATGCTCAATTCATGAGATTTGGCTATAGATCGTTTCATATATATATATATACGCAAGTGTCGATTACAAATGAGTAGTCTGGCAATACAACGAGCCTATCCCAAATCAGACCTACACTACGTGTCTCGTGTAGGCTTGGTCCGAAACACGTCGAACCAACGCTTCGATGCTTGGATGGGAGAGGAATATCGGTAAATAGATCGAACGGAAGTCGGTGATCGCCTTTGATGTGATGTCGGGGATGACCCCTGATGTGAGATCGATGATGAGGTGGTATGACGTGTCACATGCGTGAGTTGTAGTCACGATATCGAATGAGACATCGAAAGTAACATCGGTGATGTATTTCGATACGACGAGTGGTAGCTGAGGGATAATAATTGCTTGTTTTGGGATCCAGGCACCGCGTATTTATAGACTTCGGGATCAGGGGACCACAGTAACATATCGTTGATGATTCCCGATATGACATCGAAAGTTATCCCCGATATGCTCCAAAATGGGCCTGGTTTGGGCCTGACCTAATATGCGGGAAATGCCCATATCATGTAGTCCCCCAATTTGGGGATTCTTATCTTAGAGATAAGGATTCGCAAATTTAATTTAAAATTTCTGGGTTACCAGTACCTTTCGTCCCGCCAGTTCAAATGACGGAGATCAAACTGGTGGGGAGTGCACTTGTGATGAATGCCGAGTTTGAGGTCCTCGTTTGAATTCTAGTTTCCTTGGTATCTGGGTTCCTTGAAAATTGTGATGGGGTTTCCGGGGCTGTTGTTATATTCTCGCGGCTCTTCGCGTAGTAGGGTAAAATATCGGGTTTTAGCTTCGATCTTATGTCGAAATTCACATTCGATATGATGTCGAAAGTGTATTTCGATGTAGTTGAGGCCTCTGTCTATAAGTATGGCTTGTAGGAGACTCTAAAGTTCACAGTTTTCTGTGTTTTCTCTGTCGCCTACCGTAACCACATCGGTAAGTATATCGGTAATTATATTCGATATATCCCCCAACGTGTATTTCGATCTCTCTGTTGTAGTTGACTTATTATTGTTTTCTTCTACTAATATTCCCATTATTCTGCAGGTATATTACCTTTTTCTGAGATATTTCGTTAAAATGGGGTTTAGACAATTGATGCTCAAGCTTCAAGCCGATCGTGAAGCTCAGAAGGCTGCTGAAGTGACGGCAGTCGCTGCGGTGCCTGAAATAAGGTTTGCATCTAGCTTTGACCTGAATAATGCAGCTGTTGAGTTTCTGGCAGAGGCATCGGTAGTCGAGCGACCTCCCCCTAGCCCTGTAGTGTCTGGACGTGTTAATGAAGAACGTTTTAACAATGTTCCTGTGATGGTTGGGTCACTTAGCCAGGACATCCTTGATGTGGTAGGAGGCCCAGATGGTGCAGCCAGCCTCTTGGAAGTGTTGGCCTCGAATCGGGAGGGTGTGCTTCCTCAACCTGACGGGGTTGAGGCGATAGAGAGACAAGTTGCAGAATCTCCTTCCAGTGAGTATGTCGCTCCACGTTCTGAATCGTTGGCCGACGCTCATTTGACCAGGGACGTTGGAGGTTCGGAATCGAATACCCATGTCAATTTGGGTGATTTTGCAGATGCGCGTTTCATAGTGGGATCGGGTTCTTCATGCGCAGATCCTATTAGTGACAAGGGAAAGGCGGTCGTTCCAGGAATGACCGACAAGGGTAAGGAGACATTACGGGAGCCCTCGAGATTGGGGGTCGTGCCCCTATTTTCCCTGGGATTCCGGTTACGAAACCTGCCGTTGACCTGAATAGGATAACAGGTAATAAAAGGTCTCGTGAGGGGACTGTCCATAGTGGTCACTCATCTTCGAGTTCTGGCCCTCGGAAGGCGGGTGCGGTCAAACCCTCCAAATTAGTAGAATTTCCTGAAGCAGACGTTGTGCGGGGCGTGATGCGGGCTTTTCCTCCGCTTGCGAATGTGCGGGTGCTTTCAGAATTTGAGCGGGCCCAGAACATACGTCGCAGCACTCACCTGTTCCAAAGTGTACGTGCCTAAGCACGTCCTTGATTGTTTTCATTTGAATGTTTAGCATAATATTATGTATTGTATTGTGCAGACAGCCAAGTTGGCGGTCTCGTGTCTGAAGACCATTCGCGAGTCCAATGGTGACCCTGGCGCTGTTGTTGCCGAGCTCGAGGCTGATATCTTGAAGATGGGGGAGTTCAACCCCATGGTGTTGGAGAGGTTAGAGGCTGAAAAAGAGGATGCCCTGAAGACATGTCGTGTGCTCCGAGAGGAGTACGATTTGTTGAAGGGCAACTTAAAAATAGTAGTGATTGAGCTCGATCAAGGAAAGGCGCGTGAATTTACGGCCAATAAAGAGCTGGAATCACTGAAGGCTGAGGTGGCGGCGGTGAAGGCTGCTAATGAACGTCTCTCATCGGAGCTCTCCACTGCCCGATTAGCTCCCTTAGAATTGGTATGTATCTTGTGTACGATATCTGTTTCCATTTTTTGTGCTCTTGTATTTAATAGAGTTCAATTTGTAGGAACGTCGTCCTGATCTTCGCCGGATTGGGGCGGAGAAGTTTATGGAAAGCTTGAGCATCCGAAATTTGATTTTGAAGATTCGGGACTCAGCCTTTCATGCTTGTGTGGGGCAAGTATTGAGAAACGACGGTTTCAAGGACTCCCTCGAGTTGAGTGGGCTGAACCCAAAGCATGATCATAATGATCTGCCGATTGGCGGCCTAGATGAGATGGAAGAAAATCCGGCCGACCCTGACGTGCTTTTCGAGGTCATGGAGAGAAAGACTAAAGGGTCCTCTTGGGAGTAGCTGCTTACTGCCTTCATTGTAATTTGACTTTATCCCTTTCCGGACTATCTTTGATTCGTGTTTCTGTAACTGAATATCTATTTCTTTGTTGATTTCATAGTATGTGACTCTTCGTGGCCTTGTTGTCTGATAATTTGTCGGTTTTCTTTTATTGTCATGATGGTGGAATATGCAGTATCCCGATGTCGGAAGTGCAGTCATTTCGTTCTCGTATTTGATGAGATCTGTTCAATCTGTCTGTTGTCAATCAAGGACTGATTAGAATTTCCTTGGTGTTGGTAGAAACGTGTGTAAGCTGCCACTGTTTCTGTGTTTAGGATTGACCGCATTGTTACAGGGGATATTCTTCTTGTGGTTAGGGGCCCATAGAACCTGCCTCTTCACCTAGTTTGCTTTATGGAATTTTCACCCAATAGGCTCTTCACCTAACGTAATTTTATGGGATTTCCACCCAACATGCTCCTCACCTAGCTTGATTTATGGGATTTTCACCCAATAGGCTCTTCACCTAACGTAATTTTATGGGATTTCCACCCAATAGGCTCTTCACCTAGCTTGATTTATGGGATTTTCACCCAATAGGCTCTTCACAAAACGTAATTTTATGGGATTTCCACACCAATAGGCTCTTCACCTAGCTTGATTTATGAGATTTTCACCCAATAGGCTCTTCACCTAACGTAGAATCGACCCCGTTATCACATGCAATTTTTTCTTTAGTTGACCCCGTTATCACATGAATTTTTCTTGAACCGGCCTCATTATCACAAGGAATGTTTTCTTGAATCGACCCCGTTATCACAGGGGATTTTTCTTGAATTGGCCCCGTTATCACATGGAATTTTTTCCTGAATTGGCCCCGTTATCACAGGGGATATTTTTGTTTAATCGACCCCGTTATCACAGGGGATTTTTTCTTTGATTGGCCCCGTTATCACAGGAATTTTTTTTCTTTAATCGACCTCGTTATCACAGGGGATATTTTTGTGGGTAGGGATGCGTCCCGTTATCACAGGGATCCCACTACCGTTGAATTGTTTTTGATCGACCCCGTTATCACAGGGATCCCACTACCGTTGAATCATAACGATGATTCAATAGTCTTTATTTTCGTACTTACTTGTCACATATTTGTTTTTTTTTTCTTTTGTTAAGAGTTTGGTTCGGCGCAACATTCAACGCTGTTTATCAAGGGGGTCAAAATAACTAGTAAACATTGAATTTCAACTTTCAATACATGCGAAGCTACTAGAGACTACTAATTTTTCGATTTCACAGTGAAAATTTACTAATAAAAGTTGTTCATGAAGTTAGTTTTAAAATTCAAATCAGCTATGGGTGTGCAATTATACTATATAGAATATGGTTATAGTGACAAAACGAGTTTCTTCATAAGCAAGTGTATATTATGACGATAGTTTTGTCACTACAGAGGCAACATTTGTCGCAAAGATGTATGGCCCCTATAAGACGAATTTTCCCATTTTTTGTGTGATGGAAATGTCAAAATCGTCACGATAGGGTTATTTTATGTAACGAAATATTATTTCATCGCATGGGTCTTTCATTATGCGACAAAATAAATATTTGTCACAATAGACGAACCTGTTGTGTGAATTTTTCTGTTTGTCACGACAAATTGTCACAAAAGGTTTTTTTTGTAGTGTATTCTAAAACTTTGCTACATTTGTTTTTTGTATTTTTCGTTTTCTTTTTGTTGACAAGTGCTCCTCAGCGCGGGCCCTAACAAAATTATTCAAGAAAATCAATTATTATGGCATTATTTGATTCCAAATTGTGAGGCATAAAAGTATTTTTTTAAAGAAATCTTTAAATGATTTTTATTTTGTTTTAATTTTTTAGACAAAATTCTTTTCTTTTCAGAATGGATAATTGTAAAACAGTCCTCCAAAATAATTTTATTCTAAAATAAATGCTTAAAGTCTAAAACATGTCGAGAAACACGCCTAAATCTCCTGGTTTCAAAAAATAAGAAACTAAAATGGTGGGTCAAATTTAATAAATCTATAATTTTATCTAAAGTAAAAAAAATGTTGAAAGTTCGATAACATTTGGTGGGGGACAATGTGCACCAAACTCATATAGGTTGGGGGGCATATTTAACATATCAAAAGGTGGCTCACAATTTGGTTAAAAATATACGTGGTCAAAAGTGCAAAGTTATGGCTTGGTGTAAGTGGCTTATGTCTTTATACTATGAGGGGTTGACCGCTCCGGAATTAAGTTAAGGGGTTGACTGCAAATGACCCGAACGCCTTTTTTCCCTATTATAATTTTGATTTATGAGTTGTGGCACTTTATATTTATATTGTGGAGCATTAAAGGCTTTAGCTTTGGAAAACTGTACTTCATATGACTGAAAATGGGAATTCAAAAATATACTATTAGTATAAAAATTGAAAAAGTGATATTTAGTCCAACAATAAGAGATAGGATCAGAAGGTTTGTCGGCGGGGAAAAAAATCATGTTTGGTACCTTAATTTGGCATATGTTTCGTTTTGGTACCTTAACTTGTTACGCCGACTTTTTGGTACCTATGTTTGCCAACTTAACCAAAATCAGAACCGCGGCGGCGGCGTTCCCAAATTACCACCCCTAGTTATTTTCTACGTGGCTCACTGTTGATTCCTAAAATTTTAATTTTGACTTTTTCGTTTCCACATGCCCATGCTGACTGGATTAGTTAATTTAAAAAAAAACAAAAAAACTATTAAATCTTATATCACAATTTCTAGTTTTTATATTTCTTTATAATTAATTTTATTATATAAATTGTAAAAACGTATTATATAATTTTGTTTTAAAAAAAACATTTTTTGTAAGTAATGAATTTTAAAGACAAAGAAAAAAAATGAAAAATATGTTAAAAAAAACCACAACTTTAAAATCTATAACTATGTACTATTAAATCTTTATAATTTTCATAAAACTTTGTAATTAACTTTAAAGTTATAACTATTAAAGTTATGACTATTAAATATATAACTATTATAAATATATGTTTTTTGTTTAAAAAAAAACCAAAGATAAAAAATTGATTAAAAAAGAAATTAAAAATCAATCATCTTCAACAAGTCCCCCCCACCCAACCCATCACCGCCACCCAGCACCATCACCCCGACCACCGATACCCACCACTGCCACCCACCCCCATCCCCCCACCATCAATTCCTCATCTTCACCCTCGTCCTATTTCATCACAACCATCCATCCCCATCACCCACCCCCATCACCCTCACCGTCATACTCCGCCTTCTCTTCCATCTCCTCCTCCCCTTTACTCAACTCTGAATATGACCTCTCATCTTCCCTCGACGATGCCGCCGCCAAATTCCCATCACTCATCTACACCGCCGCATTCGCCGGCAGAGTCTCCGACAACGTATAGTGTTGTGCTTATGTGACAGGTATCGCTTGCAGCGTCTTGGGATGATGTTACGAGCAGAAGATTTCCGTTGAGCAGGGGGTTGAGCAGCGATCGCCGGTGGTGGTGGTTTGGTGAGGTACGGATCCGAATTCGAGCAGTGATCGGCGATGGTGGTAGTTTGTTGAGGAAAGGATTCGGAACCGAGAGGAGCTCCGACGTTCCAAGAGTAGCTCCGACGAAGGAGGTAGCGAGCGGCAGTAGTGGTGGTTTGTTAAGAAAGGTTGGGGAAGATGATGCTTTAATTAATTATTATTATAAAGTTTTATTTTTTGATAACTATTAATGTTATAAAGTTAAGAAATATTTAATTAATGTTTAGAAAAAGAAATATGAATAAGAGTTATTGTATATAATTTTAAATTTTAATTAATTTGTATATTTATAATTAATTTATTAGTTTTTTATGATTTTTTTATTAAATAATACATGTCATCATGGCCATGTGTCAAAAATAAGTCAAAATTCCTAAATTTGAGACAACGAGCCACGTAAACTTTTAGAGGCGGCAGTTTTTGGACTCCGCCGCGGGGTACTGATCATGATTAAGTTTGCAAATATAGGGTACCAAAATATTGGCGTGACAAGTTAAGTACCAAAATAAAACATGAGCCAAAATAAGGTACTAAACATGATTTTTTCCCATTGTCGGCGACATTTATTATCTGAAATCAATTGTAAATAATGCCCTATTTGTGGGCGAGGACGAAGGGAAGAGGATAACAAAATAAAGCATAATATTTTTGTAGCATTAATTTGGATTTCCTGAATTTTGTGAAGTCTATCGAAAGTATAAGTTTAAATTATGAAATAATTTTGTCTTTCTGTCTAGAAATAATTTTGACTTTCCATCTAGCATATTTGTGAAGTCCATCGAAAGCATAGGTAAAATTTGTTTAGTAAAATATTTCACTATAGACTCATCAGCCGCTAGTTGAATGATTCCAATTAATGAATTTCATTCTGCTGCTTCTGTTAAACATCGTTATAATTTAAAAAATACTAAATCAGGTATGGGTCTACTTCCACGCATACTGATGTGATTCTGTGAAATGCATTTCGCACACGAGTAAATTTCGTAACAAATTACTTTATGCAATGAACCCGGATATAAATATTTAATTGTACAATTGACACTAGTAATCTAATCTTGATAAACAAACTAATTTGCGTTTACCTTAGTTAATTATTTCGAATCAATGCATGAATTTTCTAATATAGCAATGAAGTCCAAGTACAAGTAAATTAACGAACGAGAATCTGTAAAGGCACATCTGTTTACTAACCTACGTTTTGGTTTGTCTATAAAAATACTAAATCTCAGCCTCTTCATCGGAATCACTTTCACTTCATATTAATTAATAGTTCAATAATCATCTTGTTAATCACTCATTATCTACTGTTAATTGTTACAAGCAAGAAAAGGCTATGGAAAGGAAAAGTAGTTGCTGCTCTGGAAGCTATTATTCATGTGGTACTCCAAAAAAGATCGAACCAATTGTGACTCCGAAAAAAGAACAAGTCAATGTGAAGCAAGAGACAAATGCACCATCGGTGAAGAAAGAAGAGGCGGTTAATGTTGCCAGTATTAAGAAAGAGGATGGTTGTTGTACTATCAAAACTGAACAGGTTGCTATACTGTCACTACAAAAAAATCGGGTCATTCCCGACTGCAAAGCCGGTCGGGAATGACCCCTCCGCGGTCGGGAATGACCCTTTCCCGACCGCTTCGCGGTCGCGAAAGGGCGGTCGGTGTTGCTTCGGTCGGAAAAAGTTTTCCGACCGCCCTTCAGTCGGCAAGGACTTTTCCCGACCGCATTTTCCGACCGAACTTCGGTTGGGAATTTACCGACCGCTAATTCCGACCGGATAACGGTCGGGATATATACCGACCGTTGCCCGGTCGGAAAATCCTTGAACATTATTCCCGACCGCTATCCGGTCGGGATATTATGAATTTTATTCCTGACCGGATATCGGTCGGGAACTTCCCAATGACCGCAAATTCCTGACCAACGGCCGGTCGTGACTTTTCCCGACCGCGTATCGGTCGGGATTAATATGCATGTTATTCCCGACCTATGTCCGGTCGGGAATAATATTCAAACTAATCCCGACTGATACGCGGTCGGAATAAATATTCATCTTATTCCCGACCGAATAGCGGTCGGGAATAATAATCATCAGAACAAAAAAAATAATATTCCGGTAATAAATTACCGGAATATTAATTTTTTAATATTTGCAATATTTTAAAAACATTATTTAGTTTTTTTGTGTTTTAGATGAGCAATTAAATTTTTGATTCATTGCTCAGTCTCAAACACAAAAAACTTAAATAAGTTTTTGATTATTGAACTTGAAAGAAAGTGTTTGAAAATTAAAAAAGTGTTTGAAAAATTTTTTGAAGAGAAAAAAAGTTTGTGGAGATGAAAAAATGAAGAGAATAATGAAGTTTATTTATAGAAAAAGTTGAAAAATTTTGAATTTTCGTCAAATTTGAATTCCCGCCAACTTTTTCGATTATTCCCAACCGATAATCGGTCGGGAATGTTTATTTTTTTCCAAAATTTCAGAAAACCGCCAAATTTTCAAATAATGGCGACCGAAATTCGGTCGGCAATACCTTTGAATATTATTCCCGACCGCATTGCGGTCGGGAATAAGTTTGAATATTATTCCCGACCGCATTGCGGTCGGGAATAAGGTTGAATATTATTCCCGACCGCAATGCGGTCGGGAATAATGGTCAATGCCGACCGAATTGCGGTCGGGAATGGGGTTGAATATTATTCCCTACCGCATATCGGTCGGGAAAAATAGTAAATTTTACCTTTTTTCAATCTTTTGGAAAATCTTGATGTGTTTGTTAAGTATAACTATAGAATCTCATTGAATTCATGAATTGCACTATTAGTTAGTTAGTTTAATGTACTTTTAATAATTAAATTAGTATAGTTTATCGGAGTATAGGTTAAGTTACTTTGGAGCTTACATATAATAATCATACGTAGTATATAGGAGTTCACAATTGGCGATTAACATTTGTTACGAACGTTAGTATAGAGAGGCTAATTGTGATATATACATTAACATGTGTTTAACATAATCGTAAGTAGTTACATTATTAGCAAATACATATACTAATCTATTTATAAGTGACAATATGAATCAACGCTTCAAACGATTCATCAACGTGCAACTAAATTTAATGTTTTTTGAGATTTTTAGTAATATATAACTAATACTGATTTACTTGATCATTAAATGAACGATTTACCTAAAATTGAGAGCGAAATTGTGAAATTAAGAATATGAATATTATTCCCTACCGAGAATCGGTCGCCAATAAGCCTAAACCCTAAACCCTAAACCATAATATTCCGGACCGCAACCCGGTCCGGAATAACAACGGTTATTTTCATTCCCGACCGCGTCGCGGTCGGGAATAACAACTATCATTATTACTCCCGACCGCACTGCGGTCGGGAATAGCTGTTAACGTTGTTATTCCCGACCGCAGTGCGGTCGGGAATAGTTGTTAACGTTGTTATTCCCGACCGCTACGCGGTCGGGAATAACTGTCAGCCCCCTATAAATACCCCTCCCTATTCCACTTGAGAAATCATTCCAACATTCATCCCTTGTTAAGGTATATACGATTTCCTCTTGTTATAACTGTTTTTGTTAGTTTTTGTCAATGAAGATCGTTTTTATTAACTTTTTTAATGTTTTTATTTGTTTTAGATATTGCGGTAATTGCAACGAGGGGCGTGTGTTTGCAAAGAATACTTGATCTAAGTATTTTCTACGCGACAACAAGTAAGTATTAATTTCCTTGGCCTCGTCGTACTCGAGTTTTAAAATTTTTCTATAAATGATAAATATATTGATTTGTGAAATTAATTGTAACAATTTATTTTTAATTTTCTTATATTAGAAATGGATTATCGTCCCGATAGATCTTGGATGTACGATAGGATAGATAGTAACACTGGTTATTTGAATCAACATTACGTGGTTGGGGTTCGTGAATTCATACAATATGCATCACAACAGACAGATTACGTAGATCTAAGAAATCGTATTAGGTGCCCGTGCCAGAGATGCAACAATTTAAAGTTTTTGGATCGAAACGTAGTACGGGATCATCTTCATAAGTGGGGGTTTGTGTATCAATATTGGATATGGGTGTTGCATGGAGAGATGGCGAGCGAGGCAGCTACATCATATGTACATGAATCACCGTCTACTAGTATTCACGTTGATAGTCCGGTTCATGCCGATACTTCGTTTAGAGAATTGGTTGTGGATGCATATGGGGGTCGATTTGTTGAGGGAGAGGTGCGCAACGAAGATCCAAGTCCCGAGGCAAAGGAGTTCTACAAATTGATGCAGATGGGAGACATAAAAATGAACAGTAAGAAGTCGAAGACTGTGCTCCAGTGGTTTGCCGAGTTCTTAACTACCAAGACGATGCACAAAGTAGTTAATGTCGCTTGCGAAAAGTACTTAAGTTTGTCTAAAGATATTATGGACCCAGAGATTGAGGAAATGCTACCGAATACGGTTCCAAGCATGAATAAGATGCTCGCGGGTTTGGGTTTAGGGTACGAAAAGATCGACGTATGTTGGAATTTTTGTTTCTTGTACTACGACGATAATGCCAACAAGGATCTCACATCGTGTCCGATATGCAAGACCGATAGATACGAGGCTGGTAGAAAGTCCAGGATCGCAAGGAAGAAATTGTGATACTTCCCCCTAGGCCCTCGATTACAGAGGTTGTTTTATACTGTAGGCACTTCGAGACATATGACTTGGCATTTGAAGTGCCGAGAGTCAACAGATAGAATGATTCACCCAGCTGCAGGCGAGGCAGGGAGACATTTTGATCGTACGTATCCGGACTTCGCAGCAGAGCCTAGAAATGTCCGACTCGACCTATGTACTGATGGGTTCACACCGTTTGGGCCATCTGGGAAGAACTACTCATGTTGGCCCGTGTTTGTTACCCCTTATAACCTTCCGCCGGATTTATGCATGCGACCGGAGTTCATTTTTCTGAGCCTTATTATACCCGGTCCAAAGAGTCCTGGAAAGAACTTGGATCTTTTGCTGAGGCCGTTGATTGATGAGTTGAATGATTTGTGGAGTAATGGTTTGTGGACATATGACAGCTCACGAAAGGAGAACTTCCAAATGCGAGCGACCCTAATGTGGACGATTAGCGATTTTCCTGCTTACGGAATGTTGTCCCAGTGGAGCACGCACGGTAGGCTGGCGTGCCCTTATTGCATGGGTGAGACAGATTCTTTTACACTAAAGCATGGAGGAAAAGCCTCGTGGTTCGATTGTCATCGTCGGTTTCTACCAGAGGGTCATAAATGGAGGTACAACAAGAAGGATTTCTACAAGGGTATAGAGGTCCTTGATGCGCCCATTCCAAGAAAGACAGGAGCGCAGATGAGGGCAATTGTGGATAGGCTACGATCGGTTAGATTTGGGGCAAACTCCACAAAGCTTCCGGGCTTTAACACAACTCATAACTGGTGTCGTCGACGCATCTTTTGGGAACTACCATATTGGTCCACGAACTTGATTCGCCACAATCTAGATGTGATGCATTGTGAGAAGAACTTTTTTGAGAACATCATCAACACGGTGTTGGACGATGCTAAGTCGAAGGACAACATTAAGTCGAGGCACGATCTTAAGTTGTTGACCAACCGTAAAGAATTGTTCTTGCAACCCAGTGGCAGAGGAAGTGAGTACATAAAGCCAAAGGCAAAATATTGTCTTACGAGGGATCAAAAGAACATGGTGCTTGATTGGCTGACCGAACTGAAGTTTCCTGATGGATATGCCTCGGACTTGGGACGATGTGTGCAAAAACAACAAGGAAAATTGTATGGAATGAAGAGTCATGATTGTCACGTCTTCATTCAGGGATTGACCCCCATTGCATTTCGCGAATTCTTGGAACCCGAGATTTGGGGGACCTTAGTAGAGATTAGCCTTTTTTTAAGGCGATTTGCGCCTCAGAGGTGTCGGCCGAAGATATGGAGCGATTGGAGGAATTGTTTATTGTTACCATGTGCAAGATGGAAATGATATTTCCTCCTTCATTTTTCGACTCTATGGAGCATTTAGCCATACACCTTTCGTATGAGGCTAGAGTTGGTGGTCCAGTTCATTATAGATGGATGTATCCATTCGAGAGGTACGATCTTATATTTATAATAACAATTATTTTTTAAAAATATCGATTCTTTGCCTAATCTTTGATTTCTATGAACTAGGCGAATGTTCGACATGAAGGGTTCGGTAAAGAACAAGGCGAGGGTGGAGGGATCCATAGCCAATCAATACCTACTTGCTGAGCTCTCCAATATGTGTTCTCAATATTTGGATGTTTCTTTTCAGACTAAATATAAAAAACTCAACAGGAACGAGACACTAGATAGCACGGAGTGGGATGATGAGCTTACAATATTTCAAAAGAAAGGGGCGCCAATAGGGCCACTAAACAAGCGACGATATTTGACTTCCGATGAGATGGAGCAAATAGAGCTTTACACGCTTCTAAACTGTCCAGAGCTTGACGAATGGGTGGAGTAAGTGGTAGTTAATTATTTTTAATAACAAAATGATTAAGCGCTTTAAAGACCACTAACTTATGATGATTTTCCTATGCAGACTGTTTGTAGAAGAGGAGTGAGGTGGACTAAGTCCAATGGAGATACAATCCAAGAGGAACCAAGAGTACGTAGCATGGTTCAAGCAGACATATTCAAGTGGGAAATACGAGACCGACGTACGAATAGATTCTCTAATCACAGGTCCGGCTTATTCAGTGGCAACCTACGAGGGATACATTGTGAATGGGTTCAGATTTCACACCGATATGATTTTGGGCCCGAAGAAGAGTGATTGTAGCGGTGTTTATGTGAAGGGAGACATGGGAGGATCCGATGCTACCAACTTCTATGGAACGTTGCAAGACATAATACATGTGGAATATTGGGGCAGAATCCGGCCCCTATACATTGTCTTGTTCAAATGTGTTTGGTATGATATAAACGCAGGTACGCAGGAGCATTCAACGTACAAGTTGGTTGACATCAACCCAAGGCGTATCCTCAACACCAATGAGCCGTTTGTATTCGCTAACCAAGCAAAACAGGCGTACTATGTGCCCTATCCAAAAAAGACGACAGGGCGACCGGGACAGAGAGGATGGTTGGCCGTATCAACTATTCCTGCCAGACACATAATCGATATGTCATCAGTTGCAGGATCAAAAGATGTCGAGGCAGGGATGCCGAACCAAGTGCTACAAGAGAATGCATCTGAAGGGTTTAACTTATGCGTGGACCTTTCCTCATTCAATATGAATATCCAATTGGCCAACGAGGGATTTGATGTGGTTGTCGAGGAGGCAGCAACGGAGGGCAACAAGGAAGAGGAGGGCTATGAGGAAGAGGAGGGCAATGAGGAAGAGGAAGATGAAGAGATAATGAGTGACTGAGATTCTGAGGATAGTATGTATGAATAGCATCGATTATGGTTTAGTAGGTCGAATTTTATTTTATAAAAAAATTTGATTCACGTTGTTTAATTTCATATTATATGCATAATTACCAATACTTAGATTAAACGAACAAATAATACACAACATAATTACAGAATAAATACGAAACTAGTTTAACATTACATAATTGGTCCAAGCATCAAACAAATTACATAAATACAAACAACTAACACAGTTTTCAATACTAAAATATCCCTAAAATAAATAAAACTACTACTACTCATAGTCCCCGTCATGAAATCCAAATGTATCAGGAGCTGTGGAGGGTCCAGCACCATCATCACCATCACCGGCAAGATCGGCTGCATCACCACCGAGAGTGTCATCCACGGGGTCCTCATCGAGGTCATCCTCGTACTCATCATCATACAGCGGACAATCTGGAGCACCATGCGCAAAAGGATCAGGAGGGGGTGGCGAGGAACGCTGGACGGCTCGACGAGCTTCACGCATGAGTCCCCCTGTAGGCATGGGTCGAGATGGAGGAGTACCGCCAGTCTGGGTGATGTGCTGGGTCAAGAAATCTACCTGAGTAGCAAGCGCGTCAATCCTCGCATCAGTAACAGTCCTAATACGACGGTTCTCCCTCTCCAACGCCCTCGCATAATCATGTGTCGTGTCTAGTAACTTCTTCGTCGAGAAACCAAACCGATCGTGACGTGCATCTGAAGGGAGACCCGCAGCCTTCCCCTTCTTCAATCCTCCTATCGCCTGAGTCCACAACTCCTGATCTAGCGGTGGCCACGTAGAACGATCCGCCTCGTACCTCTCGGTCATAAGGCCCATGTACTCCTCCTGTTAATTTTGTCATAATTGTTAGTACGTAATTAAGGAAGACATATATTAATACAGTAATCAAAGAATGTTGTACAAGTTAAATACTTATGTAGATAGCCCTATACTTGGGATGAACCCAAACGCGGCGACGCGGAGCTCCCTCTGGCAGACCACTTGGCACATGTGTGTGCTGATAACGATATGCCTCATCGTGCCGAGGTGGAGGGGCCCATGGAGGTCTAGAAGCAGCCTGCATATTGATATACATTTGTTATTTTAGATATTTAAATTGAAGACAATAATATTATTCGTATAGAAACTCAATTTCATAAGACATACCATCCTACGTCGAATCTCCGTGTAGCTCTGAGACCCACTAGCATGAGTAGCTCGTGCAGGACGATCAGGGTCTGGTAGCTCTCCCGATCGCCTGTTCTTCTGGCCTGCCGTGGATTTCTTCGCATGGTCCTCCGACTCCCAATGCGTCACGAACATCCTCTCTAACTTGTCGCTCATCCAACTGTTCTTCGGACGCGACGCCCACCTCGGATCATGGAGCCTGTCGTAATAGTTCTTCTTTGCATTGTGCACGGTTTCCTTGTAACACTTCTTAGCCTTCGCATCGTATGCGGAATGTGCACGAAGCATGTCATCCAGATGAACGTAGTATATGCTCTACAATTAAATAAGGTTTTAATTAAGGTTTCGTTAAATAAAAATCTTACTATTTATATATATAATTAGTAAACTTTCTAAATCTCACCTTAAACTTAGCCCACATCTTTCCCTGGACTGTCGGATCGAGCTCGGTGTATGAAGGAACCATCGTCTTCATAAACTCCCTAATGATCGAGGTAATCGCCGTCGATATCTTTCTCCCATCCATAAATACGCCGTGCTCATCCAGCTGGATCCTACGACGGGTTGTACGGTCAGCCGGAACATGCGGCCCTCTCGATACACCTCAGCCCGGTCTCTGCTGCGTCGCTGAAGATGGTCCTGCACCAGCAACGTCTGCAGGGGAAGAAGTACTAGGACCCGCCGGTGTAGACTCTGTAGAACGTGGCCTAGGTGTCGTAGGCCTCGATGATGACGGTGGCCTCGATGAAGACGATGGCCTAGATGATGACGATGGTGTCGATGCTACGTGATCATCATCTATGCGAAATGGTACTACTAGATCTGGTGGAGTACCGCCGCTCGATCCGATACCCCTATATGGATGTGAAGAAGTAGGGGAGTCGCCAAGATCGGTATCAGGTGCATCGACAGGAGCGGGTGGTGCACCGCCAGAATGAATGATCCGTAGACGAGGACCTAGCCTCGGTGGACCAGTCGTAGGTGGAGTACTCGATGGAGTGCTCGATGGACCACTACGCCCTCTCTTCGAGGGCTGGCCATGATCGCTATCACGGGACGACATGTCGTCGAGGAGGAGTGCTACGAACTAAGTAAAAGCATCTAAGTTAGAATTTTTCTAATTGTAGAGATGACCTAAGTTTAATCAATACTAAGTTATTCCTAAAGGTATAAATATTTCCCAAAGCCCAACAATTTACAAATTAAATCCTAACAATTTCTACAATATCTAATAATTCATATTAAAACATTAAATATAACATTAATAATTAATATTAAAACATATAATATAACATAAATAACTCCATAATTAGCGTCCAAATAAATAAATTAACACATATAAAAATCATATATAGTTTTCCTAAAGTCATAAATAATTACTAAACTCTAACATTTCGTAAAGCCTAACAATTCCTAAAGGTATAAATAATTACTAAAATCATAAAACTATAACATTCTCTAAAGGCATAAATAATTACTAAAATCATACAACTATAACATTTCCTAAAATCTAACAATTCCTAAAGACATAAAAGTCTAACATTTCCCAAAACCTAACAATTCCTAAAGGCATTTCCTAATTAAAACTATACTATTTCCTAAAGCCTAACGATTCCTAAAGGCATAAAAATCTAATATTTTTCCAAAGCCTAACAATAGCTAAAGGCATTTCTTAATTAAATCCTAACAATTTCTACAATATCTAACAATTAAACATAAAAAATAAATATTAAAACATTAAATATAACCTACAAAACAAGAAAAAGCGAAAAAATTTAACGATTTTGAAGTGCCGACGGAACTGCGGTCGCGAAAGGCTGATCGGCGGTCGGCAATAGTAGGGGGAGAGAGAAAAATTTTGGGTGAAAATGAAAGAGGAGGGAGGTATTTATAGAAATACCTCCTAATGCGGTCGGGAACTCTCGGCCCAGCTGCGCGGCCCAGCTGGGCCGAGATTAGGGCAACACTCTGGGCGGGAAATGGTTTTTTTCAAAATGCCGACCGTATTGCGGTCGGGAAAAGTTTTTCCGACCGCAATGCAGTCGGTAATGCTCCCGACCGAATTCCGGTCGGGATTTTCCGGTCGGGAAAGGGCGAAAAATCTTGTAGTGTGTGAAGTGCGAGCCTGTCAAGGTTAAAAATTATTGCGGTTAATATAATTAATTAGACATGCAATTAGTAGTATGTATGTCAAAATAAAGTACTAACACTACAAGAATTTTGGCCCATTTGCAACCGCCCGGGCGGTTGCAGAAGGCCCATGGGCGGTCGCCCAAAGGGTATCCGCGACCGCCGGGGAGGTCGCCGCGTCGGTCGCGGATACCCCTCGTCGTAGGCCGCTTGCGACCGCCGAGCGGTCGCCCTTTCACCAAGGCGACCGCTAGGCGGTCGCCAAATAAAGGGGCGACCGCTAGGCGGTCGTCATTTAGGGGCGACCGCTAGCCGATTGCGAATTATTGGGCGACCGCTTAGGCGGTTGCGAGATTTAGCTCGCAACCGCGTGACGGTTGCAAATAATATTCTTCAAAATAAAAAAAATACAATAATATTCCGGGAATTTTTCGAAATATTTTTTTTTTGACGAAATAAAATGGTAAAACTCAAAAAAACACGAACAAAAATATAAGAATACAAAAAAGTGTTTGGTGTTTTGTTTTGGGGATAAAAGAAAGGTATTTAAGTTTTTGTGGATTGGAAAAAAATGATGTTTGGTATTTTGTCATGAAGATAAAAGAAAGTGTTTGGATTTTTATTTGAGATATACAAGAAAAGAAAGTGGTTGGGTGTTTTGTTGAAAATATAAAGAAGCTTTTGAGTTTTTGTGCATTGAAAAAGATGAGTGTTTGGTATTTTGTTATGAAGATAAAAGAAAGTGTTTGGTATTTGTTGGAGTTATAAAAGAAAAGAGTGTGGTTGGGTGTTTGGTTGAAGATATAAAAGAAAAAAAAGTGTTTGATTATTTGTTTTGTAGGTAAAAAGAAGTTTTTGGGTTTTTTTTTTTTGTGGATTGAAATAGAAGAGTGTTTGTGTTTTGATTGGAAGATAAAATGAAGTCTTGAGTTTTTTTTGAGAGTGTAAGAGTTGTGAATGAAAAATTAGGGGAAGAATGGTGGGTATATATAAGATTTGGGTGAAAATTTTGAATTTTCGTGAAAATTTGAATTTCCCCCTAATTTCAGCAGAATTTGCAACCGCTCAGCGGTTGCGAGAAGCCCTTGCAAATGCCTGGCAGTTGCAGATATCGAGTATTGGCAACCGCCAGGCGGTTGCCATGTGACATAGCAACCGCCAGGCGGTTGCCATATGATCTAGCAACCGCCTGGCGGTTGCAAAAATATCCATTTTGAAATTAGTGATTTTTTGGAAGTATCTTGATGTGTTTGTGTTTATTGAACTCAAATATCATTATTAAATATGAATAGTAGTAGTAAATAACTACAAAACTAGTAATTAAGTTAGTAAAATAGTAGATTATGTGATTAGGCGAGTTATCAACGATATACCTATATATTATGTTCAACAACTAATCATCAAACTTAATTCTTAATGTTGTCCCTAAGCTTAATTTTCCAATGAAACCTTATAATTTGGCTTGTTTTAACTATCATTAGGGTAATTATCAATTGATCAAACAACGTACCACAACGTATCATACGTAATAGTAAAAAAATCAAGTAAGAATATTATCTACAACCGCCTGGTGGTTGCAGATATCGAGTATTGGCAACCGCCAGGCGGTTGCCATGTGACATAACAACTGCCAGGCGGTTGCCATGTGACATAGCAACCGCCAGGCGGTTGCCATGTGATCTAGCAACCGCCCAGCGGTTGCGAGAACTTAATATTGCAACCGCACGGGCGGTCGCCATATAAGGGGGCGACCGCTAGGCGGTTGCGAGGTCTGAATATCTGCAACCGCTTGGCGGTTGCAAACACATCCATTTTGAAATTAGTGGTTTTTGAGAAGTATCTTGATGTGTTTGTGTTTATTGAACTTAAATATCATTATTAAATGTGAATAGTAGTAGTAAATAACTACAAAACTAGTAATTAAGTTAGTAAAATAGTAGATTATGTGATTAGGCGAGTTATCAACGATATACCTATATATTATGTTTAACAACTAATCATCACACTTAGTTCTTAATGTTGTCCCTATGCTTAATTTTCCAGTGAAACCTTATAATTTGGCTTGTTTTAACTATCATTAGGGTAATTATCAATTGATCAAACAACATACCACAACGTATCATACGTAATAGTAAAAAATCAAGTATTAATATTATCTACAACCGCTTGGCGGTTGCAGATATCGAGTATTGGCAACCGCCAGCCGGTTGCCATGTGACATAACAATCGCCAGGCGGTTGCCATGGGATCTAGCAACCGCCAGGCGGTTGCCATGTTACCTCGCAACCGCCAAGCGGTTGCGAGAACTTAATATTGCAACCGCACGGGCGGTCGCCATATAATGGGGCGACCGCTAGGAGATTGCGAGGTCTAAATATCTGCAACCGCCTGGCGGTTGCAAACACATCCATTTTGAAATTAGTGGTTTTTGAGAAGTATCTTGATGTGTTTGTGTTTATTGAACTTAAATATCATTATTAAATGTGAATAGTAGTAGTAAATAACTACAAAACTAGTAATTAAGTTAGTAAAATAGTAGATTATGTGATTAGGCGAGTTATCAACGATATACCTATATATTATGTTTAACAACTAATCATCACACTTAGTTCTTAATGTTGTCCCTATGCTTAATTTTCCAGTGAAACCTTATAATTTGGCTTGTTTTAACTATCATTAGGGTAATTATCAATTGATCAAACAACATACCACAACGTATCATACGTAATAGTAAAAAATCAAGAATGAATATTATCTGCAACCGCTTGGCGGTTGCAGATATCGAGTATTGGCAACCGCCAGCCGGTTGCCATGTGACATAACAATCGCCAGGCGGTTGCCATGGGATCTAGCAACCGCCAGGCGGTTGCCATGTTACCTCGCAACCGCCAAGCGGTTGCGAGAACTTAATATTGCAACCACACGGGCGGTCGCCATATAATGGGGCGACCGCTAGGCGGTTGCGAGGTCTTATAAAAGCTTCGCGACCGCCGGTGCGGTCGCTACTTCTCGGTGGCGACTGCCTGGCGGTCGCTCTGCGGTCGCAGTTACTGGTGACCGACCGGGCGGTTGGGGGAGGCAGTTGCAGATGCACCCCCAAATCTTGTAGTGTAAGTGTACTATTAGCTGATAAATAGTGGGGCGGTAACTTAATATTGCAACCGCACGGGCTGTCGCCATATAATGGGGCGACCGCTAGGCGGTTGCGAGGTCTTATAAAAGCCTCGCGACCGCCGGTGCGGTCGCTACTTCTCGGTGGCGACCGCCTGGCGGTCGCTCTGCGGTCGCAGTTATTGGCGACCGCCCGGGCGGTTGGGGGGGGCAGTTGCAGATGCCCCCAAAATTTTGGCTAATTTTTGTATAACACTGGGGTTTTTTGCTAATAAAAATAACACATGGGTTTTTTTGCCAGTTAGAAATAACACAGGGTAGTTTTTTGCATTTTACTTTTTTTTCAATAGAAAAGATGACGCTTCTACCTTATTGGTTATAATATTGAACTTATTTTTTTGGTATGACTCGATCTTGACGTTTGTGTTTCCATTGATTTATCTTCAGTAACAATCAAGTAATCGTTATTTTTAAAAATATTTAATGTTGATTTATGTTTTTTTATTTGTGTTCTTTTTAAAGCTTAAATGAGTGCAGAGGACGCTCTAAACCAAGTCTCAACTCATTAAGCTCGCGCTATCACTTTCTCCTGCAATTCTCCATAACTAAAATGTTAAACTCCGGCGTCTCTTTAGTTTGAGTACATACACTCTTCTTCCAGCATCTCATTAGATCAATGGTTGAATAGATCGAACAAGTATGTGTTGAATCTTAACTCTGTTTTCTCAAACACCGGTTGACATAAAACGATTAATCATTAATTGTTAATGGAAATGGAATTAATCAAACGAGCCGCCAACAATAATAATGAAATTGATTTGATAATTGCTTCTACACATTCAAATTAGAATCATATTAACACTTGACTTCGAGTCTATAAATCATATTTGCCGAAAGCTATAAAAAATCTTCACTCAACTTTTCATTTTCTGTACATGATTCAGCTGCATGATCGAGTAATTAAGTTTTGTTACATATTGCTTTAACTTTGTTCAGCAATTAATAAACCAGGATAATCATATATATAATATAACTAGTAAATGGAAAAAGTTATTAGAAATTAGATCCCCTCATATTTCCCTTTAAAATGCCTTATTTTAAAAGGCCTTATTAGAGGGAGAGAGGCAGGGTTTAGATAAACAGAAGCCAAGATCATTTCCCAAGAGATGTGGGATAAAAAGTTCAGGAGAAGTACTCTTGGTTCATGCATTACGTTATGTACGTACACTGTATTCATCAAAACTAACCGAAATGCTATATGCACCTAATTAACGTTCTTGAATTAACGCATCAATTTGCATTACTTACTAATACGAAAATTGGAAGGAAATATTTAGTCCAAGTACAAGGAAACGAGAATCTCAGAAGGCACAAACCCACGTTTTGAATCTCTACAAATACTAAATCTGAGTTCAATTTGTTCATCAAACATCTCTTTTGTATTTAGTTACAACAAAATAGTTAATTAATCACTAATTATTATCTCCAGCAAGAACTATGGAAAGGAAAAGTAGTTGCTGCTCTGGAAGGAGCTATTATTCGTGCGGTACTCCCAAGATAGAACCAATTCATCATGTTGCTCCCAAAAAAGAAGAAGCTGCCAACATTGTGAAGCAAGAGAGCAATGTTGTGCCATGTGGACCAGCACCACTGAGTTTCGCTGCCGTGAAAACAGAGGTCAAGAAGGAACAAGTTGCTGCTGTGAAAAAAGATCCTGTGAAGGCTAACAACAACTGTTGTGGTTAATTATTATTAGCCCAAACTCCAGTGTCACAGTATTATTATTATTAAAGTTCTATGCTTATTACTAGCTTAATTATATCAATTAAGTAAATCCATGCCATGTATTTGTCTCTTTGCTTCTGGAATAATATTGCACTGTGCGGACGGTGTTCTAGCTACTACTAGTGCTAACATTAAAACGTCAGCGGACTTGTGGGAACCCCATTTTTTTAAAAGCACAATATGATACAATTGGAATTCAATATGCATAAATCATGACGTATGTTGTTCAAATCATGATTTTTTTACCCCACTTAATTTAGTTTGGATCTTTTATATTATTAAGGGATAAAAGCATCAAACCCTCTGAACTATATACGTTTTTGCGACATGCCCCTTAAACAAAATAAATAAGTATTTTCTGCGTTAAACTATGAACGTATGTTCGATTTGGCCCCTCACCGAATTCTGCTGAATATTCCTCGAAATATTCCATTCTCGTGTGAGTCAAGTAAGTGTTACACTACAAGAAAACTGCACAATTGGAACCATTAATTAGGTTCCAATTGCCCCTTTTTTGGTTCCCGTAGACCATATGGGAACCACTTATGGATACCAAAGGCTCTGTCTCCGTTACCCCCGTGGCGATTTCCTTGGGAACGAATTAAGTGGTTCCCATTGCTAATAGGAAAGAACGTGTTTGGTTTCCGTTACGCCTGGGTACCAAAGCTTATGTTCCCATGTAGAAAACCAATATTTCGTTTCTATTGCTTTATAGGAACGAATATCTGGTTCCCATTGCTTAGGACTGGGACCCCCAATATGGTCATATGAAACACACTGTTCATAGTAACGGGAACTAACTGAGCCAAAGAATGGGAACGAAATATTCGTTCCTATTGCTGTTTCGAAATTTATAAAAAAAATTGGCGGAAATCCGCCAGTTTTCAATGAAAAATTCGAAAATTTCAAAATTTTCAAAATGTGGGAAATCATGGCGCCTTTTTCAATTAATTTGATTCAAAATTTTCAGTTTGGTGTTAGAAAGTGCCGCCAATTTATTTTTGGTTGATTCAAAAATTTTGATTGTGTAAGATGGTGCTAATTTTAATTTTAAATTCTAATTTATTTATATTTTTAATTTGATTGTATTTTCCGAAACTTGATTATTTGGCGTAAATTGAAGAATATTAGATAGGGGTGTACGAGGGTGGGTTATATCGGGTGGCAACGAAAAAAGACACCATACCCAACCATGAGGGTGACGGGTTGAGCGGGTGGCGGGCGGGTGGCATTAAATAGATTACCCAAAAAATAGCACAACAACGTATAATATGTATCAACAGTTATATTAGAATAGACCTTTCATGATATATTAGAATCAATATTAACAATCAGTTAAGAAGAATATATACATTCTAATATACATCGTGAATCAGCAGAATATATACATTCTAATATACATCATGAATCAGCAGTTATAGTCTAATATATTAAGAAGAATATATACATTCTAATATACATCATGAATCAGCAGTTACATTCTAATATACAAAGGCAGTTACCAGTCGTGGTGGACAGCGGAGCAGTCGTGGCGTCGTGGTGGAGCAGATGGAGACCGCGTCGTGGTGGAGCAGATGGAGTTTGATGGCGTCGTGGTGGAGCAGCGGAGCAGTCGTAGCCGTGCCGTGGTGGATCCGTGGTGGAGCAGCGGTGTTTGATGGGGTGGAGCAGATGGAGACCGCGTCGTGGCGTCGTGGTGGAGCAGATGGAGACCGCGTCGTGGCGTCGTGGAGCAGCAGAGCAGCCGTGCCACGGTGGATCCGTGGTGGAGCAGCGGTGTTTGATGGGGTGGAGCAGATGGAGACCGCGTCGTGGCGTCGTGGTGGAGCAGATGGAGACCGCGTCGTGGCGTCGTGGAGCAGCAGAGCAGCCGTGCCGCGGTGGATCCGTGGTGGAGCAGCGGTGTTTGATGGGGTGGAGCAGCGGTGTTTGCCGTGGTGGCAATGGCGGAGGTGAAGTTGACACAGCAGCGTTGCTTCGTGGAGAAGAAGAGAGAAAGGGCGGCTGGAAGGCTGGAAAAAAAACCTAAATGAAGGATAATATATATATATATATATATATATATATATATATATATATAATTTTTTTTTATTAATAAGAGGCGGGCGGGTAGAACGGGTAACCCGCGACCCGCCCGCCCACCAGCAATAGGAACGAAGTTTTAGTTCTCATTGCCAGAAATATTGGTTTTCTTTGCTAATTGGTCCACCAACTTATTAATTTTTATAATTGCATTTTCGACCACAAATAAATTTTAAACGTGTTTCGTTAGTCCATTTTTTGATAAAATTTAAATGTGCATGTCTCATTAGTGTTGTGAAAATAGTGGTTAAAAAAATTAGAATTTGAAGTTGTTTTGCATCTTTTGCATAATTACACTTTCTTCCCCAAAACTTTTTCGAAGGACTTTCGTAACTCCGTTTTTAACAAAATTTAGGAGGACACACTAATTTTCCATAAGACATTGTATGATGAAAAAAAAATTAGGATCGAAGGTGTGTAACAATCTCTATGTAAGAAAATACAATTTAGACATGTAAAGTGTGTTGTGTAGGGTTTAGGGTTTAGGGTTTAGGATTGAAGAGAGATATAGTATTTGTATTATTATGTTTGTTTAACGTATTTCGTTACTCCGATTTGGCCGATATTTGAAATTACACACATACTTAGCGTTTAGAATGCACCGGTGAAAAAAAAAATGAATTCGAAGATGTTTAATAACTTTTCTATATTTAAAGTTTCTTCCCGAATGTTTATTTATCGTATTTCGTTACTCCGATTTGGCCGAGATTTGAAACGACACACCTACTTAGCGTTTTGAATGCACCGGGTTTAAAAAACTGGAATTCGGAGATGTTTTTTAACTTTTCCATATTTTTATTTTCTTCCCCAAATTTTATTTACCGTGTTTCGTTACTCCGAATTGGACGAGATTTGAAACGACACACCTACTTAGCGTTTTAAATGCATCGGTGAAAAAAAAATGGAATTCGGAGATGTTTTTTAACTTTTCCCTATTTATATTTTCTTCCCCAAATTATATTTACCGTATTTCGTTACTCCAATTTGGACGAGATTTGAAACGACACACCTACTTAGCGTTTTGAATGCACTGGTGAAAAAAAAATGGAATTCGGAGATGTTTTTTAACTTTTCTATATTTATATTTTCTTCCCCAAATTTTATTTACTGTATTTCGTTACTCCGATTTGGACGAGATTTGAAACGACACACCTACTTAGCGTTTTGAATGCACCGGTGAAAAAAAAATGGAATTCAGAGATGTTCTTTAACTTTTGCATATTTATATTTTCTTCCCCAAACGTTTATTTACCGTATTTTGCCACATTGATATGGACGAGACTTTCCTAGTTAGTGTTTTGAAAGTAATGGTATTTAGAAAAAATAAAAATATTTGGAGTTGATTTGGAATATAAGTGTAATTACATTTCCCCCTTTGAATATATCCAAATAAGAGAAACAAAATCAAAATTGTACAATTGACCAACATTATTATTAAAGAGAATAAAAATAATTAATCTTATCCTAAAGGTGACCCACACAATTTTGAGAAGAGTGTGAGCCACATATTTCGTATGGTATTGCTTCCTTCCACGAATCTGGTCCAATTTGAAGCAATGGGAACCAAAAATATGGTTCCCATTGCTAATGGATCTGACAATTTTGAGAAGAGTGTGAGCCACGTACGGTATTGCTTCCTTCCATGAATCTGGTCCAATTTGAAGCAATGGGAACCAAAAATATGGTTCCCATTGCTAATGGATCTGAAAATTTTGAGAAGAGTGTGAGCCACATACGGTATTGCTTCCTTCCATGAATCTGGTCCAATTTGAAGAAATGGGAACCAAAAATATGGTTCCCATTGCTAATGGATCTGAAAATTGGCAGTGAGTAAGTTCTTCATATAGGTAGTGTTAACATTCTTCCTCATTTCATTTGTAAAGTACTTGAAAGCTCTTCCTTTGTTTTTTTTTCATTTCACTCTTGAATGCTCAATTCGTGAATAGAAACGTCTTTACAAGGTATGTTTAGTTTCTAACTTATTTTGCTATTATTTCACTAATTGTTGTTATTGTTTTGTAGGATTTTATGAAATATATCTTAATATAGTTTATTTATCTTTGTTATTAGATTGAAATATGATTAACAATAGCGATCGAAGTTGGATGTATGATAGACTCGATGATGATGGTAATTTGACCGAGCATTTTGAGGTTGGTGTTGAGTATTTCCTTAATTATGCATTCTCGCAACGTTATTCGGGAAGAAAAGTTAAATGTCCATGTTCTAAATGTACAAATGCTAGAATTTTTACAAGGGACGTTATTCTTAAACATCTTTACTCGTGGGGATTTTTTTCCCAATATATGGTATGGATTGCACATGGAGAGTCGGACATATCTTCAAGGCATGAAAATGAAAATGTAGGCGAGTCGTCACAAAATGAAAATGAAAATGTAGGCGAGTCGTCACAAAGTAACGACGTTCATCTCAGGGATATGGTAAATGATATGTTTGGTGGCCAATTTGAACACATGGATTCCAATGATGTTGAAAATAATGAGCCAACATGTGCCGAAGCAGATGAATTCTTTGAAATGTTGCGTGCAGCTGAGACACCCATAGGAGAAGGTTTAGAAATGTCTAAATTAGAGTGGGTTTTCGAATTTATGGCAATTAAAACATTGCACAGGATTAGCACCGTTGCTTGTGACAAGCTAATTAAGCAAGAACATAGGTTCTTACCTCAGGCTGCCCGAGAAACTTTGCCTGACAGTTTGTACGAGATGAAGAGATTCATGAAGAGGTTGGGTCTTGGGGTCAAAACTTTTGACGTATGTTTTAATAATTGCTTCCTATTTTATGGGGAATCCGAAAGTAGCACTATTACTACATTCCCCGAATGTGGAGATCCCCGGTATGAGGTAAAACAGAATACGAGTAAAAAAGCAAAGCTCGTTGCTCGCAAGAAGTTGTGGTACTTTCCGTTGACACCACGCCTACAACGATTGTACATGTCTCGCACCACGTCGGAGCATATGACGTGGCATACAAATTGCCGAGGTGATACTGATCAAATGATTCATCCGGCACATGGCGAAGCTTGGAAGCACTTTGACAGGACCTATCCTAGTTTTGCCGTTGAGGCAAGAAACGTGAGGCTAGGACTTTGCACGGATGGATTTTCGCCCTTTGGTAACGCATCACAATATTCGTGTTGGCCTGTTCTCGTAACGTCGTACAATCTACCACCCGATCTTTGCATGAGACAAGAATATATATTCCTTAGTTTGCTTATTTCGGGGCCAAAAAGTCCAGGAAAAAATCTAGATTTGTTCCTTCGTCCACTGATTGACGAGCTAAAATCATTGTGGGTTGTAGGTGTCCCAACATACGATAGCTTCAGAAAGGAAACCTTTCAACTGCGTGCCTCTTTGCTTTGGACTATCAGTGATTTTCCCGCATATGGCATGTTATCGCAGTGGAGTACACATGGTAAGTTGGCCTGTCCTTATTGCATGGAGAAGACGAAATCGTTTCAGTTGAAACATGGTCGAAAAACAACTTTCTTCGATTGTGACCGACGATTTCTAAGTCATAACCACCCTTTGAGATTCAATGTCACGGATTTTTACAAGGAAAAAATGGAACATGATCCACCATTTAAGAGAAGAACAAGGCTACAAATGAATGCCCACGTTTGTGATCTTCCACCAGTGGGATTCGGAGAAAGTCGTGGAATAATCGAGGGATTTGGGGTGGAACATAATTGGTGTCGGTAGAGCATATTTTGGGAGCTACCGTATTGGTCTAGTAACTTGATCCGACACAATTTAGACGTAATGATTTGTGAGAAAAACTTTTTTGACAATATTAAGAATACTGTAATGGATGATCATGAGAAGACGAAAGATAACTTGAATGCTAGAAAGGATTTGCGGTTGTACACAACCCGAAGTGACCTTTTCCTGGTAACTGGCCGGGATGGTCGAGATTACAAGCGAAAGGCAAAATATTGTCTTACTAAAGATCAGAAGAGGGTAATTTGTGAATGGTTGTGTGATTTGAGATTTCCGGACGGTTACTCTTCTAACATATCTCGTTGTGTTCAGATGCAACACCTCCGGGTGACAGGGATGAAGAGTCACGATTGTCACGTGTTCATGCAACGCCTAATTCCAATTGCTTTTCGTGGGTTCTTAAAAGATACAGTGTGGGATCCACTTGTAGAAGTTAGTAACTTCTTTAGATCTTTGTGTGCTACTGTTCTTCGCAAATCTGATATGGAGCGCCTCGAAACAACCATTGTGGAGACGATCTGCAAGCTAGAGCAAAATTTTCCTCCCGCTTTTTTTGACTCTATGGAGCATTTGTCTATACATCTCCCGTGGGAGGCAAAGGTGGGTGGTCCAGTGCAATACCGATGGATGTATCCCTTCGACAGGTAACAAAAGTAATTTTATATATACATTGTCGTTACACTATTGTTGGAAAATATTGTCTCATTGTTTCTATTTTATGACATCATTTAGGAGAATGTTCGAATTTAAGAATTCTGTCGGCAACAAGGCGCGTGTTGAAGGCTCTATTGCTCAAGCATATCTTACTTCAGAGCTGACAAACTTTACTTCTCATTACTTCAAGCATGATGTTGAAACTAGGGCAAATCGGTTGAACAGGAATGAGACTAGGGCTGATCCAAGTTTGGCTTTTCAAATATCAGTGTTTCAGGCATCCGGAGACACTATTGGTAAAGCTAATGACAGACATTTATCAAGAGATGAGTATCGATCGGCAAAGTTGTATATTCTTCTCAATTGTATTGAAGTGGACCCTTACCTACGGTACGATATTAGTTATTGTTGTGTATTAATTACTTTTCAACTAGCGAAAAATTCTACTTAATTGTTGACATATTAAGCACCTCATTATTTTTGTAATAGGTTATTTGACGAGCAGATGTGCGTTGGATTGAGTGATTATCAGATTCACCAGAAACGCAATACTAAATTTGTTAGGTGGTTCAAAAAAATAGTGATGTCAAGTCGATTCAGTGGAGATTCGCGTCTACGTTCGTTAGGGCATGGTCCGAATTACATTGCACATTCGTACAATGGTTATAGAATTAACGGTCTTCGTTTTCATACGGAGGAGCATGCCGTTGGTAAGAAAAAGATGAATTGCGGTGTGTGTGTGTCAAAGCTAGTGGGGGGGAACTAGAAGAAATTTTCTATTATGGAATGCTGCAGGAGGTCTTAGAACTAGACTATCCGGGAGAAACAAAGTGCCGAGCAATTCTATTTAAGTGTGTGTGGTATGATATTTCGCCTCAAGGTTTATATGTTCACCCGGTACATCGATTGATAGAGATAGATCCTCGACGTCGCCTTCCATCAGGCGAAGCAGACCCCTACATTCTAGCATTTCAAGCCCAACAGGTATACTACACTCTGTACCCATGCCAGTCTACGAGATTGCGAAGAGGTTGGTGGGCAGTTGTCCACACTCGTGCTAGACACATTGTCGACACAAGTTCAATGAAAAATCCATCAATATCGATTCCTATTCCTCCGGTTTCAAGAAACCAATGTGCCAACTGTGGAGGTGGTTGTTGACTTCAGTGGCTTCAATATGAGCCAGTTAGCTGATGATGAGTTTGAGGAAGCAAATGAAGACGAGGTAGAACCTGAGTCCAGCAACAGCGATGACGCTGAAGATGAGGAGGAAGGAGAAGAGATTGTCTATGATGATAGCGACCCTGATTACGAATGAGGTGTTTATCAATATGTAATAGACTATTCTATAATTATATAAACCCCCCCTTTATTTGTTTATCGTATTTCATTACTTCGTTTTGGACGAGATTTGGAATGACACGCTTAATTTGTGTTTTCGAAGGATTGGTAAAAGAAAGAACTTAATTCAGATATTTCTTTAACTTTTCTATAATTACATAAACCCCCATTTTCTTTGTTTATCGTATTTTGTTACTTCGTTTCGCACGAGATTTGGAATGACACGCTTAATTAGTATTTCCAAAGGATCGGTAAAAGAAAAAACTTAATTCGGATATTTCTTTAACTTTTCTATAATTACATTAACCCCCATTTTCTTTGTTTATCGTATTTCGTTACTTCATTTTGCACGAGATTTGTAATGACATGCTTAATTTTTGTTTTCAAAGGATTGGTAAAAGAAAAAACTTAATTCGGATATTTCTTTAAGTTTTCTATAATTATATATTCTTCACGTTTATTTATTTATCGTATTTCGTTAAACATTACGTATTTTAAATAAGTGATTGATTTGTGAAATAAAATATACAAGAGTTTCAATTGTAGTAATTACCCTTTACAAGATAAAAAAACATAAGGTATTTATTAAATATGAGTCCAACTAAAAGAGATTAAATCATAATACTACCAATTAACAATCATTATTTATCCAAACAGTATAAAATAAACCACCACCACAAAGTTGTTTCAAAAGTTATTATTTTTTGGTTTTTTTTAATCAATGGGAACCACATTTGGGTTCCCATTGCGATGACGTGTCACTAACGGGCACAACACTCAATGGGAACCAAATACTAGTCCCCTTTAATATGTGCATATAGTGCTTTAATATATAATATGGATAACAGGCAATGGGAACGGAAATGTCATTCCAATTAGGTAGGAACGGATTTTGGTGCCCATATTTTCGTCTCCTATGCGGATTATTCTTGTAGTGTTAGGGGGGTATTTTTGGTATGAAAATTGGTGTGAATAGTTAAAGGATTTCCCCCTGAAACTATGCTCAACTGTGCGATTTGCCCCTTGAACTATGTAAACATACTTGAGAATACCCATCTTCAAGGTAGCCGATCTCGTTGATTTCCTCTTCCACAGTAGTAATCGTTCCCGCCCTACGAATCCAATCTTGATTGCATATCATCCCGTCAACAGTTTTAGGCAATAGACAGCTCATAAATGCATGAAGGACTCTACCACTTGTGCTAAAGGCAGATTCGGAGGGAACTGTAGACACCGGAACCGCCAAAACATCATGCGCTATACGCACTAGAATTGGAAACCTCACAGTATTGACCTTCCACCACATCAAGATGTCGAATGAGTCCTCGTCTTCACCTTCCGGATCTATAGCTTCTGCGAAATAATGTTCTAACTCCGTCATCACAGAATCATTACCCTCGACATTCTTCAAATTCTTGAACATTTGCTTAAGAGTAGTTCTTTTTCTTTTTCCAGATTCAGAAAGCGGGGGCTTGCTCGATGAAGTTGTGGTTATCGAGAATGTGGTATCATCACCACCATATCTTGCTTTGTAATCCTCAAATAATTCAATCATACCATCCCCAGTTTCTAACTTCATTGCAATGCTAGTGTCCACATCATACATATTATCAAAATACCATTCAAGAAACCCCATTTTGTGATGAGGATCAAGAATCACTGCACAGTAAAGGATATGGTTCATATCCTCCAAAGGCCCCCAATATTTTTCGAATTTTCCTTTCATCTTCAATGCAATTCTTCCCATAAGTGCATAGTTTTCAATGTCCTCTATTGCCTCTTGAAGATCAATTAAGATGGCACTCATTTCATGGAAGATAGAATGAGAAGTAACATGAAACCGGCCCAAAAAATTCACCAAACACTTGCAAGTAGCCAATGCTCATCCAGTGGAACACCTATGAAAGGAACTTGCTCCAAGTTCTTTTTGAAATTGTCATTATTCTCCAAAAAGGATGCAACAGCATTCTTCAATAATAATGCAGTTTCCAACATAGGAAAGATGGAGTTCCAACTTGTCGCCACATCCAAGCATTAAAGCTTCTTGGTATTAATGTTCTCACTTGCCACACATTCTGCAAACAATAGTATTCTTGCAGGACAGCTTCTAATATACTTTACTGCACCACGAATACGAGAAATAGAATCATCCTTTTCTTTCTCCTTCAAACCATCCTGCACAATTAGATTACATATATGTGCAGTACACCTCATATGCACATACTTATTACCTAATATGCTTGTCTTCCACACATCCATCATTTTATCCACATATTCTAGTGCCAGCCCATTAGTGGAGGCATTATCCACAGTCACCGTGAAAACTTTCTCAACCCCCCACTTCCTAATGCACTTCTCAATGCTTTTACCAATTTCATCCCCTTTGTGGCTCAATATAGGGATAAAGCTCAAAATTCTTTTTTGTAACTTCCACCTGTTATCAATGTAATGAACAGTCACGCACATATAGTTGATTCTTTATACGAAAGTCCATGTATCCGTGGTGAATGACATACGCTTAGAAGTATTTTTCATAAAGGCCTTCATCGTACGACATTCCTCACCATACAAACGATGTACATCCTTCCCTAATATCTTTCTAGAGGGAATGCGAAACCTGGGACAATCTGTGGCCATCAAATTCCTAAACCCATCATGCTATACATGTTTAAATGGACATTCATCCACAATAAATATGATAGCTAATGCCTTTCTAGCTAATGTTTCATCAGATTTCCACAAAGGTGTAAAAGGAACAACTTGATTGTTACCAGAAGCATCGAAGATAGGCATTTGCATGATAAGTCGAGCTTGATGGGCTTCTATATTATGAGGGGACTTTTTGCATGTTCTATGGTGATTCTTAAGCCCATTCGTCTCATGCTTTTTGAAGTCAGCCTTAATAGCTCTTTTACAATAGTTGCATCTACCCTTGTGAACATTCTCTTTCTTTCACAAAAAGCACTTAAAGTGGTTCCAATCTTCAGACCTCTTGTTTTTATTCTCATCCACCTCATCAATCTCAATCTCCACCTCATCACCATCTGGAGGAGCATTATCGATACTATTCACATCAGACTCCGAAGGCGGATTTCACTTGAACTTGAAGGAGCTACTTGTGATGAAGAACTAGGGGCTGAAGCACTTCCTTCCATTTTCTGAAAGAAAAAAGAACATACACGCAATAATTATTTTTTGTCAAAGGAATAACAATAAACAATAAATTCTAATTTATGTCAAAGTGTGTCAAGTCAACTGTCAAGTACTTAAAGTTATCAAAATTCAAACTCAAAATTACTCACTGCCAAAAATCTAACAATCTAAAATTACTCTAAATGACTCATAATGAAAATTGAAATATACACAAAACTAAATACTTAGGATAACAAATACTAAGGAACACATCAATCTGAAATATACACAAAAACTGAAATACACAAAAATTGAAATACACATCAATCTGAAATATACATACTGAAATAATCACACTGCTGCATGCTGCATGCATCACCACATATTTAAATTCGAATTGCAGCAGCTAATTGGGCTGAAATTTGAAAAAAAAAACCTTTTTAGAGTGTGGGTTAGTGCTGGTCGGCCAGAGACTTGGTCGGCCGAAAAGAGTGTGTCAGTGGGCTGCGACTGTGTGACTTGTGTGTGTGTGAGAGAAGAGAGCCTAAAAAAAGAGTAAGTCGCGACGTTGAGAAAGAGTGAGAAAAACTTAGAGAGAGAGGACGTGAAAGTGATACTTACCTTGGAGAGGTGGTCGCCCGTTGAACGGTTGTCGCCGGTCGGAGTGCTGTTGAGGTGGTGTGTCGGTGAGAGACAGGGTGTTTTTGTGTGTAAACTTTGTGTGTTAAAGTATGTGTAAGACGGTGTATGTTTTGTGTGTTAAAGAAAAGTTATGTAATTATGTAAATGTGTTCTGTGTAATTAATAATATATTGCTAAAAATAAATATTATATATAGGGGGTGTTTGCAAGAGCTTATGAAAGCTCCTTCTTCATGACTTCTACTTAAAGTTACTTAAAGTTGCGTTTGACTTAAAGCTATGAGTGTTTGCAAATCCTTGTTTAAAAGTAACTTAAAGTAGATAAAATTAGTTTTGTGGTGTTTGCAATAACTAGATAAAAGCAGCTTTTGAACCTTAATTAAAATACAAAAATATTTAATTATTCTTATTTAAATTATAGATATAGAAATATTAATCCTTCACTCACATTTGCACAATCATTAGGTGGATAGTTATATATTAAAAATTAAAATTATTAAAATTTTAATATAGTGTGATCAATATATATGTTTATTACATTACAATATACAAGTTATTTGGTATAATTACACCGTGCAAATATTTTCTAGAAAAAATAACACTACTAGGGACACAACTTCTGTTGTTCCTCTACTTAACAATTCACAATAATTAAATAAAGAAACATGTAAAGTAAAGTTATATTACCTCGAATTTGCATAGGACTGAATCGTACCTTGAACGACAATAATAAGAATTTTCTAACAAAATAAAAAATGACGATATTACCGAAACTCCATCGGTTCACGCCGAGTGTGAAGTATAAACGCTAGACTGAGGCGCGGACTATGTCGGCTCTCTTTAAGCCGATTCGCGCCCCTAGTTGGTAATACTCAACATGCAGTACGGTCACACACAACGCGTCGTCTCCAGGATGCAACAGCCCAGCAACACCGCTGCTTCTTATCTCTAAATTGCACACTTAGAAATAAGATGGAAGCTCGCACAACACTTTGCTCCTTTTTGCTCATATAAATATATTAACAATGTAATATATCGGTCTCACATAATATGCTCATATATATTATATTATGTTATTTATATCATATATTATTATTTTTTCTTCCTCAAAGTAAATCAACACGGCTACATATATATATATAGTTGGCAAAGTCTAAATTATTTGTGGAGTTACAAGATGATAATGCACCGATTTATATTGCTAATAAAAACTCATTAATAGGACAACAATTAGTATATAGCCGTTTGAAATATGAATTGCCCAAGTGATAATAACTGCAGCAAAGGAGTTTTAACAAATAAACCGTTCTCTGCCATTCAACCCATTTAATATCATATATGAATATAATTCAATGTATAATAACGCATGGCTAATAACTTATAGTTAACCATGAGTTTAAAACCAAATAATATTATTTTGTTAAAATAGTCCAACAATCCCCCACTTATTTTAATAAAATAATATTATCACAAACTTATATATGAGCAATAAAACTTATGAACAAGAGCAAGAATATTATGCATTATGAAAGTGGCAATGCCTTTAAACCTTCACTTAGTGAAACACAATTCCCGTACTAGAATCAAAGTGGACTAAGCCTTTAAACAATGATCCTCGAGGGCACGAAGAAACATGAAACACACATAATACTCAAAGTGTTCTAAAAATAGCTTCACTAGCTCGCACATTAACGGCCTTATGCTAATCCCGGTTTTCACAAGTGTCCTAGAGAATTAGCCCATCGATTCTCATAGAAAGCGGCCCCACTTTCTCACTGTATAGGTGAGTCTATCAAGGATGCTCCCATGACTATTACATCTCACCCATATAAGGGCTATAGAACTCATTAAAAGATTAAAAAAAATCACAACCTCCAAAACGTCATAGGAATATGCACTTACACCATAGGGAAAGACATTTGATCGAAAGATCATAATTTAGTGCATATATTTTCTCCAAACCACTCTATGATTCGTTTGTCCCTTTAACCTAGTTCGTATGATCTCTATAGCCCCTAGGTAGGGTATCCTCATAGGAAGTTTATAACATAATAGGGCTCGTCCCCTCCCCCTCGATGTATCTCTAGACTTTCACCACAAGCTTGGGATTTAATTTATATTAAGAATTAGTAGAAAGTCTAGGAAATCCACTTAAGCTCATAAAAATATTTAAGTTGAGCTTTTAAAAAAAAACATTTCCAAACAAGTGCACATAGTTGGAAATAATGCATCTCAAGCATTTATATATTCACAAAAATTTTGTCATCACATAAGTGGCAATGATCCTCTCATGCTCAAATAACCTTTGAGGTATTTCAAATATTTCTCATTTAACCGTTGTTCAATCACAACAAGTAGTATTTCACATACTATAAACCGTGAATATATTCTCAATTTTTATCATTCACTTATCTTGTTGGTCAGTAGTCATACACCTACTGGGAACCAACTAATTTCACAAAATATTTTATTGCATATAATGCAGTATGGTATATATTATGCACGACAAAATCTCTTTTAGCGAGATTTTAATATTAGTATCTAATAGTTTGTGATGCGTCATCATAGCTGCACAAGTGGTTAGTTCACGACATAATAATCACATATGATAAATATGTTTTCACCATCAAATATTAATCACAATGAAATGCGTTAAGCAACATAACCCCACTATTCAAGATAATATCACCACATTCTCTATAATATGTAGTTTATATGAACTCATTTAATCATGTGAAAATTTGAGGCACATGATAAACATAAAACATTATGTGATAACCCCCACTAGTTAAAATGAGTTTCCATCATTATTTTCAATTGCTCATAATAATCAATATAATTGTCGTAATAAAAGAATTTTTCTATCGCAAGCATGATTGCATCATTAACTTCTCAAATCAGTGAGGTAATAATTCTTTCGATAGCAATTCAATTTTCATGAAACGTTGGTGGTGGACCCCCACTAATTAAGCACGATAATATCACTTCTGTAATTGCTCAAAATAATTTATCCATGCTAAATTTTTACTGTATCACATGTACCGGTATTAGAATTTACAAATGTAATGAGCAATTAATTATAAGCGCATGAATTTAACCTTCATACCTTGTGTGGAACTTGTAACCCAGAAGATTAATTAGTGTAGAGAACCTTTTCACTAATCATTTTATACTCTATGGGCAGCCAATTAATTATACTAAAAAAAAATTGTACATAGCGTAGTTCTGATACGTACCTTAATTTGGCCATAGATTCATGTCCAGCATTCAACTAAATTGGACTTGTCCAAATCCAAGGCAAGGTAACAATCGCTGCATGATGAAAGGAAAATAGCTTGGGTAAAGTGGAGTGATGTGTGTAAAGAGAAAGAAATGGGAGGCCTCGGTGTTCGAAATCTTCATGTCTTCAACGTTGCTTTGTTACTGAAATGGAAGTGGAAGTTCATTTGTGATGAAAATAAACTTTGGGCTAGATTAGTTCGATCAAAATATAAAAATGGTAGTAGATGCAAAGAATCAGCTTGGTGGAAAGATATCAAAAGTCTTCATCTGTCTTTACCATGCTCAGAATGGTTCGAAGATAGCGCTACCAGAAAGATTGGAAATGGGCAAAATACTATGTTTTGGGAGGACAAGTGGCTCAACTCTGAAAGTTTGATGACTAAGTACAGGAGGTTACACACTATTGCTTTGGATAAAAATATTACAGTTGCTGATAAGGGAAGATGGGAGGAAGAATCTTGGAGTTGGAATTGGGAGTGGAGGAGAGAATTATTCGAATGGGAAAGGGATCAGTTAAATGCTTTGCAAAATGATCTTAGAAGTGTTCAAATTCAGGTTGGTATTCCTGATGCTTGGCATTGGAAGTGGGAAAAGAATGGTATTTTTTCTGTAAGTTCAGCTTATAAGAATTTGATTTCATCTGAGGTTGATGAGTTTGATGCAAGGCTATCATTTATTTGGAAAGCAAAAGCTCCTCTCAAGTTGCTCATTCATGCCTGGAAGACTATCAGGAATAGGCTCCCAACAAAAGATAATCTTCTTAAAAGGTATTCTATAAATCCTGATGATGATAAGTGTTGTCTGTGCAATTTGAATTCTGAAGATGTGGACCATCTGTTCTGTCTCTGTCCTAAGGTGCATGAGGTTTGGATGAAATTTTATGGGTGGCTTGGTTTCAACATGGTCTTGCCAAGAAAAGTTTCCGATTTTTTCTTACAAGACAGATTTCTTATTAACGGTGCAACAAATAAGAAGTTGTGGCATGGATTATGGTTCTTTGCTCTTTGGGCCATTTGGGAAGGACGTAATAAGTGTCTTTTTAAAAGCGAGTCTTTTCAGGTTGACGATATTGTTGAATCCATTCAGTTGAAATCATGGAATTGGATTAGGGTGCATAAAAACGGATTTTTTTACTCCTTCTTCGATTGGGGAAGGTTGCCTTCGTTTTGTTTGGAGTTGTAAGTCTTGAGTACTTCTTGTACTTAAGCGCCTTCTTGTATTTCGTTATTTTGAATGAAACTTTTGCCTACCAAAAAAAAAAACTTAATACTATATGCCAGCGAATGATTAGTCAAAAGTTAAGTTTCATAAGTAACGGTCATTTGTTACAACTGCAGAGACTATGAAAAGAGTCGCATTCCTACAAAAGGCATAACCGTTGGCTTATTAAAGATAAATAGAGCAATTTATAATCACTACTTTAATAGCCTCAATTCATTTTAATTATTTTTTCCTCCACACTGAAATGATAGCTATTGAACCATATACAATTTATGCATGCTCTTTATCAGTATGCAGCAGAGTTTAAATTGGATATACGAATTTACGATGGTATTATATACTTACAGTGGTTACCTCGCATTCCGACCAAAAAGATATATTACTCCGCAATTCATTTTCCACAAGATGCAGAGTTGTTATTATCTCATGCCTCGTATAACAACATCCACACAAAAATCATTGAGATACTCTTGATCAATTCAATATGCATATACTTTACCGAAAGAGGCATACGAAAATCGTCTTAAAATTGTTGTTCCTCTATTTAACAATTCACAATAATTAAATAAAGAAACATGTAAAGTAAAGTTATATTACCTCGAATTTGCATAGGACTGAATCGTACCTTCAACGACAATAATAGGAATTTTCTAACAAAATAAAAAATGACGATATTACCGAAACTCCATCGGTTCACGCCGAGTGTGAATTATAAACGCTAGACTGAGGCGCGGACTATGTCGGCTCTCTTTAAGACGATTCACGCCCCTAGTTGGTAATACTCAACATGCAGTAGGGTCACACACAACGCGTCGTCTCCAGGATGCAACAGCCCAGCAACACCGCTGTTTCTTATCTCTAAATTGCACACTTAGAAATAAGATGAAATCTCGCACAACACTTTGCTCCTTTTTGCTCATATAAATATATTAACAATGTAATATATCTTTCTCACATAATATGCTCATATATATTATATTATGTTATTTATATCATATATTATTATTCTTTCTTCCTCAAAGTAAATCAACACGGCTACATATATATATATATATATATACATATATATATATATATATATATATATATATATAGTTGGCAAAGTCTAAATTATTTGTGGAGTTACAAGATGATAATGACCCGATTTACATTGCTAATAAAAACTCATTAATAGGACAACAATTAGTATATAGCCGTTTGAAATTTGAATTGCCCAAGTGATAATAAGTGCAGCAAATGAGTTTTAACAAATAAACCGTTCTCTGCCATTCAACCCATTTAATATCATATATGAATATAATTCAATGTATAATAACGCATGGCTAATAACTTATAGTTAACCATGAGTTTAAAACCAAATAATATTATTTTGTTAAAATAGTCCAACAACTTCTACCTAAAGATTGAGGATTCTTCTATCCCAAGCCAGTTGCCTTTCTTAGTGTCACTAGTTCTGTTTCATCAACAGTTGGAGCTATGATGACTTGTGAATATCCCTAGCACCACTTGCCATCCTCTGCTCTAAGAAGTCCGGTTGCTGCACTTGTATTCAAATGATGATTCAACCCAACATCAGAGTTCAGTTTGTACCAGCCATTCTGTATATAGATGACATAGATACATAACATCTTGAGGATGTACAATATGCATTAAATGTGTTGAATATTGGAATAAGAGAGTACTGAATCTATGAGGGGTCATTTCGATCATTGAACATTAATTGTATTTATGCTTAAAATGCCGATGGATGACGTTTTCTGTTCATTGGCTAGCTTAGCATTCTATATAGTTCACAAAATTCTTTAGACTTGCTATCTTTATTGTAGTTTTTACCTTCTCTGTCAAAATCTTGAACTCCAGTTGGAGCTATGATGACTTGTGAATATCCCTAGCACCACTTGCCATCCTCTACTCTAAGAAGACCAGCCGATGCACCTGTACTCAAATGATGATTGAGCCCACCATCAGAGTTCAAATGATAATACTAGTAGATTATGCTTTGTACATGACATACTATTGTAACAAGAATCATTCTTCATTTAATTTGTAGGTGCGTGTGCGTCAGTGTTCTTTTCTTCAGATTTAAATTTAAGTTTGTTATGAAAAGATAAGAGAAAACTTGATTTGCAGCTTCCACGAGTCTGACCAATCAGGATGGAGCATAATTGACAAGATTTATTGGGTGGCATTTCATTGAAATGTTGAAGACTCTATGGTGCAATGATTGTGCTATTTTTGCTTTCTTTTATCTTTCGAGCTTTATATGTTTAATTGAATCTAACTAAGTCATGTTATTTTGAATGAATTATGACGTTCGATAAAGAAAAGTTACTTTGCTTGATTCGTCAAAATTGCATGCCGGGATGACTGTCACTTAAAAAATTAGGAATATTGACATATTTTAAAATCGACATAATTGTAAAAGGTATAAAACGCTAGACACCATAAAGTATAGTCTTTTTTGCCAAGTGACTTTTAATGTTGAAAATGCTTTCTCTACAATCTATTTAAACCCTTCTTTAGGATTTATGCGCGAGAGACTTGTCACAAGCTGTGCACCTATGCTACGCATGACTAGGGATGTGCACAATGGTTCACAACGATAACCGTTTGAAAATCGATCGAATAATTCGACTTTTGGAGCGAGTCATTTGATTCGATTTTTGATTTTTGTCCTAGGATCTAACACCTCTTCGATCTGATCCTAGATTTCACGGGTTTACAATGGAATTGAATCGAATAATCATTTTAATGCTAAAAATCTAAATAAATATGTAATAGTTTATTAAATTAAGCTACAAAATAATAATAGATAAATATAAGACTAATGAAATACTAACTATTTATCTAATCCATGTTAGGTTAAATAATACACTAATAAAATAATTATGTTTAATTCAAGTTTTCACTAATTTGATGCAAAATGAAGATGTTATACGTTTTTATCTTTAAACTAAAGTAATGATCAAAATCGAATCGAATCACATCGAAATCGAATGATTTGGATTGAATTGGATCGTCCAATTTGATCTAATTTTGATTCTTGTTTTTCTAATATTGAAATCAAATACTAATGCGGATCCGATCCAAATGCACATATGCATGACATTTAAGTTGTAATGCTATCTCTATTCTCTATCTACTATGTATATGAAATGATCAAATACTTCCTCATGCATTTTTCTGTCCTAAAGTTTAATGTTATTTACTTATGTACTTATTTAGTCCAATTTTATTTGTGGAAAGAAGAACTTCAAAGGTATAGCTGTAATATTAAGTTCAGTTAGGCACATTTATCTAAAATATAAAAAGAAAGTGGGCGTCGAGCACCACGAAAGAAAATCTGGTTGCAATTTTTTTCTTTTCCGAAAATTGCTCTCTCTTTTATTCAAAAAGGGAAAGGATCCTCTATCCCACTCTTGTGTGCCGCTTTGTATGTCACTTTCTAATTTTAGCATTTAATTAATTAAGATTTTTTAATAAATTAATCTCTCTCCTATCTCCTCTCTCCCCTCTCTTATCAATGTAACCCCTTTTCTGTCTCTCCAACCCACCACTAAAAATTACAAACCTGTTTTATTACTTAAGCTAATTTACTCTATGTATTTGTGCTTACTTTTCATTTATTGTTGCAATAAAATGATTTGTCTTTTAACTTTAACAAACTTTATAGTTGTGATATCTATCACTAGTATAATAAAATAAACTACAAAGGGGGTGTTTGGTTTAGTATATAGTCTAATATGAAAGTTTGTAAAAAAGTCGGCATAACTTCCTTAATAGGTAATATGAGTGCATTAGTAAGAACTTTGGTTAGTGTGTTATTATTTCGTATTATTGTTCAATTTTATTATAAAACGAGTTTGGTTTGCTGGACTAATTCATGTATTGGTGTGAATAGATCGAAATGCCCTCGAAACAAGTGGTATAAAAATGGGCAGACTCCTCATTTCCCCCAAATTAGATCGAATTCCTCCCATTTCCCCCAAATTAGACCATTGCAAACCCTAGTATACGAAATTGAGGGCGAATTTGACGCATGCACGATAGGTTTAATACAAAACTTTTAATTACAATAAAACTTAGTATGATTCCATTTAAAGTGAGATTTCAATGTTCTGTCCATATAGAAGTTCATGAATAAAAACTATATGTTTTAACACAAGTCTAGCATCCAAGTTTAATTTCACATATAAAAAAACAGACGTTAAGAGATGCATGAAATACATTGCCTATAAACCAAAAATCAACTTTTGCCATATGATTTGAGTATCTTTCCAAACAACTGTTATGCACAACAAACACATGGCATAATAAGCAACTTAGCCTCAATAGAAATGATGAAACGTGAACCAAGTATAAAATAGTTCCCGTTTCAACGCTAATAATGTAATGTACTACATAACCCCATAATAATGGCTCACTGTAGTAAGACCAGGGGCATAAATATCGCAAAATAATGGGGAAGAGGGCGATGGGAATAAAATAACCTACTGAAATAGATACGTTTAGTTATGCTCATATACGAGCATTCCATAATAATTAAAAGCCATGACAGTTTTAGGAATATCAAAATAAAACCTTAATTCGCCCATCTAAAATCATTTCCTCATGGTCTTTTTACTCATGAGGTGCTTGAGATACATCATCTGCGAACCTTCAGGCATTGCAAAGAAGACATCTGCATTCTGAGGGGAGTGGGCCAGACGATGAATAAGGCCGATCTTCTAATCCTCGTCAGATTCCTCGTACTTAGCAGCAACAACATAAAAACATTTCATCTGTTCTCCAGCAGTGTCCTCAGGCATAGCAATAGCTACACAGAGTTGTGCAATGCAGTCCATATCATTAGTCTTCTTGATAAACTCGTCAACGTAGCTGGGAATCACTGGAGCACTGTCGAAATGGGGTAAGGACTCACGCCTCCTTTTCCAACCCTTCGCCTTTTTAATGTTTTTTAGGATCTTTTTAATGGATGGCCTAGAAGGACCAGATGAGCTGGGCACGTCAGTGTCGGCTCGTCCCTTGTCCATGTCTAGGTCGACAAAGTCAGTTTGAGTACTAGTAAGTAGGGGGCTGAGTGGGGGGCGTCATCTCCAGAGATCACATTTTCCCCCTTAGTAAATAGATCATTCACAGCTGCTACCAAGTCCTCAGCCGCGTTACTAGTTGCACGATCCTTGCCAAATATGTTGGCCAAGTCTTCAAATTATAGTAACGACTTGTCCTTGTATCATAGGATGTAGGGTGTGACTATACAAATCAATTAAACGTGCAAGTTAGATCTCAAACACAAACTGATGCAAACAAACATACCAATGAACAAGTGAATTAAATATTCGACAAAAGATTAAATGTAAATAAAATGTTGAAGAAGTTGCTTGTTCATCTTAGCTTTGTATAGGCATACCTTCACGTAATCAAGCCAATACTTCTCATTGACACATTAGATGGTCTTAGTAACCGAACATAGCCACGACCCGCCACTAGTAACATCAAACAGAAAATACAAGTGCCCGTACATGCGTTTCCAGATAGTAATCTTCGACTTCACATGCGGATCAGACTTCACCTTGGAGGTTGTTATTATCCTCCTGATAGAGTTCGCCAATTTCAGCAAGTACCCATCTCGGAAAGCATTGTCTTTAAGTCCTTCATAGCATCAATGAGTGCCATCTCCTCCTCCCTTGTCCATTTGTACCTGTTCTTAGCAGCCTTCGGCTCGGATTCCACTGGTGCAGAGTTTTAACTAGATGTTGCTGCTATCTGCACATCAAATAACGATGTCAACACAATAATTATAAACAAAGATCTCAGCAAAACAAAAGATACAATAAACAACATTGACAAAAAATATGTGTTCAAGACATCCATCACATGCATGATCACAAAATATATTCCATTAACCAAACAAGCTAAGTAGTCACACGCTATAAATGAACGAAAGTCTCATCACACCATAATCCAAACACAAACACCAAACTCTACTATTCATTAAACAAACTAAATTTAAAACTCCATATGGATAACTAATCCATTAAACTATGACAAAGTTTGTCAACCACGAAGCCTAGCCCGCCACTCGTCCCACATCTTAGTTGCAATGTCATCCTTGAATCTTCCCCATACAGCAGTACTTTGGAGCTGCCACCCTCACCGGCTTCTGACGAAGAAGGTGAATCAGTTTAGTAGTTCGACATCTGGACCTTGATGAAGTTATTCAAAATGCATCGGCTATGACATATCGGTTTTGAATTTGCACTGGCATTGTGATGAGCTCTTCAAGATCTTCCACTTTTTTTTTGAGATTCACGAATGACCATTCGATCACGCTCCTTGCCCGCGAGTGCCTCATGTTGAACATCTCCTCCTTGTCTTGTGGCACTACACATCCCTCACACACTCCTTCAAGGGATAACATCTACCCCTATACGGTGCCAAAACTCCATCACACTTTGCATATCCGGCATCCACCAAGTAGTAACAACCTATCAATAACTTACACCAATTAGTTATCTCCTTTTACCAAGATCAAATAAACAATAAACTATAAACAATTTTATTTTTACTCATTAATGTCTACCTTGCGGGACTCTAAATCCACTCGGTGGTGGTCGATACAGTGCATCCATAAGTACCCCCCGGTCTATAGCAGAACCCTCCCAACCACATAGCAGGTACACTAAGCTCATTTCAATGTCACATACTTCGAGTACGTCAACCCTACCCTTACGGGACTGATACCTTGGCTGATCAAGTAGTGGAGCAGTGACATCAATCATAGTCCCATCTAAAGCCCCAAAATAGCCCTGCATCAGCAGATGAAAACTTTTAAATTAAGAACCCACGCGGATGAAATAAAATAATTTCATCATAATTAACATGTATGAGTAGTAAACAGAACAGTTGTAGTGCCTCAAAATGTTTCCATGGCTCTTCGCGGTTCCCGCTCTCATCTAATATAGTCTTGGGCGTCACAAGTAGTAAGTGACTACACTTGAGCAGAGCCTCGGGAGTACGTCAGAAGTAAAGACTAATAGTCTGTCTGGATCTATGCCAAGCAAAGCTAATGGTTCAATTTACATCATGAGGATCTGTGCCAGTATCTTGAGGAACAAAGTGACTTGCTCACGCAGTGTTACGTATTTCTCATCCCTAATTCCACAACTCTCTCTAAGTAGCCAACATAATTTCATGAAACAATTACTATCCATCCTAAGGTCCGCTATGCAATACTAATCGTTCAACACATGTCATACGATACATGACTTTATCTATCTCAGGTATTATACCCAACACGCTATAGCAAATCACCCGTCACCGTTTAGAACCCACTTCACTTTCACTTTCAAGAACATAACAATATTTGCGCGCAAAGAGATAAGTTGACATAGAGTTAAATTCATTTTTTTCCTCCACTACTCCATGTGGAACACAATTACCACACACATAAGTTTGAGAGTCATATCACATTCAATAAACATGTTCCATGAAACAAGACAACCCAACACCATCAACATGCATCTCTTTTACACAATCATATCAATCATCACAGAAAACACATATAACATGCACCTCTTCCATAATCACCAATCATACCAGACTACATAATTGAGGCAATGTCAACTCATGACAATGATACAAACAAGTAAAAGGGATCTAATATTTTTACCTTGTCGATGCACTGATTTTCCTGTAGTAAAGCTACTTTACCCTTGTAAATCACCAAACCCTAAAACCTGAAACATGAAGAACACTAATTTGCAAACCAAGTATATCACAAATACCAACAAATCACATAACAAGATAGAATTACAAATATATATATACATCATATTATTATAGGGATGTGACATATGTACGTAACTACTATACAACATTTCTACATAAAACCTTTTAACAAAGTAATATTGCGATATTCAATGTCATCAATCCGATTTTTGGCACAACAAAAATAACATTTTCACAATCATACATTCTTACTACATATCCACAAACATTAGGCCCTAACCATGCATATTGACTATAAAACCCTAAAATCAACCTAATCTAGAAAATCGAACTAGTGAGTAACAAGCAAAATAATGAATCTTATCTGTTTTTTTTTTGTGAGAGGGTTAAGAGTGAATGAATTTCACCTGTTGACAATCAAATACAAACAAGTGTTAGAATACGTCATGAATAGAGACTCACAAGAACGATTATAAGTTTATAACAATGATTAAGTAGGGAAAAATTGAACCTTTTAGTCGACCGTTGACAACATAGGGTTTGCACCGGAGTAAGAACTGAGAAGATTAGGAACAATAACAATGTTAATCAAACGTGAATCAAACGTTAATCGTCATAAGAGACTTATCACGACGAAAAGTTGCAGCATAAGATTCGTCACAAGAGGCCCGTCACTATAGAGTTTTAATGACAAAAAAAGTTGCAACAAAAATGAAATTCGTCATAGCCGTCAGCCTTTTAGTGACTTTATTTTTGTCACTGTAGTGGTAATTTCTCACCACAATATCCTAATTTCGTCATAACAAACTGCTTTCCACAATCATTATCATGACAAATACTTCGTCACAGCAAGATCAGTCTTATATTGACAATAAACTCGTCATAACATATATTTCACATATATAAGCCTTTTGCACTATTTTTTTTGTTATTCTATTACTGTTCATAGATAGCAGATCAATCATACTATTTAAAAAAACTAATCAAATTACCCAACTCAATGAGATAATAATACTAAACCAACGACAAAATTAATAACCATCCTTGTTACATGATACAAATATTATGTATTTGGTTGACATTTGCTCATAACTAACATTTTCAAGAGTTTTTCACTACTAAGAAAGTTGTATTTGACAAAAACATGTAACATTCCTATGTACTCCACCATCAACTTAAGAACATCTTTCCAAGCCCTTCTTTCGATAGTCTTTTCTGCAACTCTTTTCTTAGCCCTTCCTTCGATAGCCTTTTCTTCCATTCTTCTAACACATGATGCACCTTCAAGAACATTTTCAGCTCAATGGAACGATCAATTTATCAAATGATACTGATTGGGTCAAACTAAACCAATTACAAAGGAGATAAAAGATATTTAACTAACCTTTTAACCTTTCTTCATCACCAAGTACTCCAAATCCAGAGGACTCCTAGTTATCATTAAAAAACACTAACCACCATTTTCACCAGTAACATGAAAAAAAATAAAAGATAGTAAGTAGTATCATTTCCCCAGCAGCAAGTGGACTTCCAGACTAAAAAAGCAAAAATGTGCATAAATTGCCTACCTTGCTCAAACGAGAATCAGCCACAAATTTCCTTCCAAAACCCGACTTTCCCATCACCTGAAGTAAGTCACCAAGTATTAACTTCTCATTAAACGCTAACAAACGTTCTAGTAAAAGTATAAAAGAACCGAAAGAGGAATCTGGTAATCATGAGATTGGATCAGTGGACCTTTCCTCAACTTTGAGCATGCTCAATACCAAATAAGTTAACTTATGCGTGGCAATTTCTCCTAAGAAGTCCAGTACAAGTTATATGCTACGAGATAGAGATCACATATGTATTTTAGAGTAACAAACTTCGAACAACAATATCTGATCAGATTTTATATGAATAGAAACAATACCTAGTGGGATAAGGCTTTTGCACTGCTAGGATGATCTCATGTAGCTCTAATTTTACAAGTTTAATACAAAGAGAGCTCACATACTTTTACGATAGCTAAAATGCAAAAGCTTCGTAACTTTGACTAGCATTCTTCCATGGGAACCTAAACTTGCTTCTCACATTGAAAACACCAGCAATGCGCAACATAAATTCCAATAAAACACTACATTAATCTAATGCTAAGCTTCTTTCAAGCATCAAAATCAAAGCTATCCATCCGTTCTAATTCACAACACTTGGTTGTAAAATGACGTAGTTGTCAAGTCGTGTTGATATTATAGAAAATCCATACTATCAAATGGATCTCAGTTGCATAGGAACACCGAAGAATGATTCCAATCGATTGGTCACTGTGATTTATTCATCCTAGCAACAAACGGTTCTCAGAGAACGAAACGAAAAGTGGAAGAATAGACATGACCCATAGGTAAATAATGTTTCTCTTACCTTCGGCAGCAACGACGGGTGGCTGGAAGAGAGGCTAGGGCAACATACTTGCTAAATTGAAGATTTGGGTTATTTTAGTGAAATGAGTGGGAGAAAATCTTAAGTAAACTTGAGATGGAGGGAAAAGGCTTTGACCGTGAATTCCATCACATTAAAATTTGTTAATTTTGTGGGTTTATTTAAATTAAATGTTTTAAGAATTAAAGCATTCATAAAGATTAATTGATTAAGTGTATTTTGAAAACTTAAAACTAACGTGATACCATTGGTTAAGTCTCTTAAAGTTAAAAATTACTAGAACACGATAAATAAGTGTTTCAACTTTCAACATAAAAAATAATTACGTTACATATATAATTTTTTATCAGCATTTCTCTCTTTGTGAGTATCCTCATGATTAAAATTGATAATTTTGGTAGTTATATGATCATTTAAGTGTGAAAATTAAATTGTAGTTCGTGAGATTTCACTCATCTCATATTTTTGTGAATTTTGGTATTTTTGGTCAATCAACGAATTTTCAATGAAGTCAAGTGTTTGCACATAATTCAATTACTTGACACATATTATGCTAATTTATGTAAATTGTATAAAAATAGAAATTAAATATTTATTTTTCATAACAATGATTCAATAGTCTTTATTTTCGTACTTACTTGTCACATATTTGATTTTTATTTTCTTTTGTTAAGAGTTTGGTTCGGCGCAACATTCAACGCTGTTTATCAAGGGGGTCAAAATAACTAGTAAACATTGAATTTCAACTTTCAATACATGCGAAGCTATTAGAGACTACTAATTTTTCGATTTCACAGTGAAAATTTACTAATAAAAGTTGTTCATGATGTTAGTTTTTAAATTCAAATCAGCTATGGGTGTGTAATTATACTATATAGAATATGGTTATAGTGACAAAACGAGTTTCTTCATAAGCAAGTGTATATTATGACGATAGTTTTGTCACTACAGAGGCAACATTTGTCGCAAAGATGTATGGCCCCTATAAGAGGAATTTTCCCGTTTTTTCTGTGATGGAAATGTCAAAATCATCACGATAGGGTTATTTTATGTAACGAAATATTATTTCATCGCATGAGTCTTTCCTTATGCGACAAAATAAATATTTGTCACAATAGACGAACCTGTTGTGTGAATTTTTCTTTTTGTCACGACAAATTGTCACAAAAGGTTTTTTTTTTGTAGTGTATTCTAAAACTTTGCTACATTTTTTTTTTGTATTTTGCGTTTTCTTTTTGTTGACAAGTGCTCCTCAGCGGGGGCCCTAACAAAATTATTCAAGAAAATCAATTATTATGGCATTATTTGATTCCAAATTGTGAGGCATAAAAGTATTTTTTAAAATAAATCTTTAAATTATTTTTATTTTGTTTTAATTTTTTAGACAAAATTCTTTTCTTTTCAGAATGGATAATTGTAAAACAGTCCTCCAAAATAATTTTATTCTAAAATAAATGCTTAAAGTCTAAAACATGTCAAAAAAGACGCCTAAATTTCCTGGTTTCAAAAAATAAGAAACTAAAAAGGTGGGTCAAATTTAATAAATCTATAATTTTGTCTAAAGTTAAAAAAAATGTTGAAAGTTTGATAACATTCGGTGGGGGACAATGTGCACCAAACTCATATAGGTTGGGGGGCATATTTAACATATCAAAAGGTGGCTCAGAATTTGGTTAAAAATATACGTGGTCAAAAGTGCAAAGTTATGACTTGGTGTAAGTGGCTTATGTCTTTATACTATGAGGGGTTGACCGCTCCAGAATTAAGTTAAGGGGGTTGACTGCAAATGACCCGAACAACTTTTTTTCCCTATTATAATTTTGATTTATGAGTTGTGGCACTTTATATTTATATTGTGGAGCATTAAAGGCTTTAGCTTTGGAAAACTGCACTTCATATGACTGAAAATGGGAATTCAAAAATATACTATTAGTATAAAAATTGAAAAAGTGATATTTAGTCCAACAATAAGAGATAGGATTGGGAGGTTTGTCGGCGGAGAAAAAAATCATGTTTGGTACCTTAATTTGGCCTATGTTTCGTTTTGGTACCTTAACTTGTTACGCCGACTTTTTGGTACCTATGTTTGCCAACTTAACCAAAATCAGTACCGCGGCGGCGGCGGCCCCAAATTACCACCCCTAGTTATTTTCGACGTGGCTCACTGTTGATTCCTAAAATTTCAATTTTGACTTTTTCGTTTCCACATGCCCATGCTGACTGGATTAGTTAATTTTAAAAAAAAACTATTAAATCTTATATCACAATTTCTAGTTTTTATATTTCTTTATAATTAATTTTATTATATAAATTGTAAAAACTTATTATATAATTTTGTTTTAAAAAAACAATTTTTGTAAGTAATGAATTTTAAAGACAAAGAAAAAAAATGAAAAATATGTTAAAAAAACCACAACTTTAAAATCTATAACTATGTACTATTAAATCTTTATAATTTTTATAAAACTTTGTAATTAACTTTAAAGTTATAACTATTAAACTTATGACTATTAAATATATAACTATTATAAATATATGTTTTTTGTTTAAAAAAAACCAAATATAAAAAACTAATTAAAAAAGAAATTAAAAATCAATCATCTTCAACAAGTCCCCCGCCACCATCACCCCGACCACCGATACCCACCACTGCCACCCACCCCCATCCCCCCACCATCAATTCCTCATCTTCACCCTCGCCCTATTTCATCACAACCACCCATCCCCATCACCCACCCCCATCGCCCTCGCCGTCGTACTCCGCCTTCTCTTCCATCTCCTCCTCCCCTTTACTCAACTCTGAATATGACCTCTCATCTTCCCTCGACGATGCCGCCGCCAAATTCCCATCACTCATCTACACCGCCGCATTCGCCGACAGAGTCTCCGACAACGTATAGCGTTGTGCTTATGTGACAGGTATCGCTTGCAGCGTCTTGGGATGATGTTACGAGCAGAAGATTTCCGTTGAGCAGGGGGTTGAGCAGCGATCGCCGGTGGTGGTGGTTTGATGAGGTACGGATCCGGATTCGAGCAGTGATCGGCGATGGTGGTAGTTTGTTGAGGAAATGATCCGGAACCGAGAGTAGCTCCGACGTTCCAAGAGTAGCTCCGACGAAGGAGGTAGCGAGCGGCAGTAGTGGTGGTTTGTTAAGAAATGTTGGGGAAGATGATGCTTTAATTAATTAATATTATAAAGTTTTATTTTTTGATAACTATTAATATTATAAAGTTAAGAAATATTTAATTAATGTTTAGAAAAAGAAATATGAATAAGATTTATTGTATATAATTTTTAATTTTAATTAATTTGTATATTTATAATTAATTTCTTAGTTTTTTATGATTTTTTTATTAAATAATACATGTCATCATGGCCATGTGTCAAAAATAAGTCAAAATTCCTAAATTTGAGACAACGAGCCACGTAAACTTTTAGAGGCGACAATTTTTGGACTCCGCCGCGGGGTACTTATCATGATTAAGTTTGCAAATATAGGGTACCAAAAAATTGGCGTGACAAGTTAAGTACCAAAATAAAACATGAGCCAAAATAAGGTACTAAACATGATTTTTTCCCATTGTCGGCGACATTTATTATCTGAAATCAATTGTAAATAATGCCCTATTTGTGGGCGAGGACGAAGGGAAGAGGATAACAAAATAAAGCATAATATTTTTGTAGCATTAATTTGGATTTCCTGAATTTTGTGAAGTCTATCGAAAGTATAAGTTTAAATTATGAAATAATTTTGTCTTTCTGTCTAGAAATAATTTTGACTTTCCATCTAGCATATTTGTGAAGTCCATCGAAAGCATAGGTAAAATTTGTTTAGTAAAATATTTCACTATGGACTCATCAGCCGCTAGTTGAATGATTCCAATTAATGAATTTCATTATGCTGCTTCTGTTAAACATCGTTATAATTTAAAAAACACATTTAGTTACAATCAATTTATCATTTGATTATCATTAGACGACCATCAGGTATGGGTCTACTTCCACGATTGCGGAATCCTAGAAAAATCAGTCACTTTCATTTTCCACACATACTGATGTGATTCTGTGAAATGCATTTCGCACACGAGTAAATTTCGTAACAAATTACTTTATGCAATGAACCCGGATATAAATATTTAATTGTACAATTGACACTAGTAATCTAATCTTGATAAACAAACTAATTTGCACTTACCTTAGTTAATTATTTCGAATCAATGCATGAATTTTCTAATATAGCAATGAAGTCCAAGTACAAGCTAGTGAATTAACGAACGAGAATCTGTAAAGGCACATCTGTTTACTAACCTACGTTTTGGTTTGTCTATAAATACTAAATCTCAGCCTCTTCATCGGAATCACCTTCACTTCATATTAATTAATAGTTCAATAATCATCTTGTTAATCACTCATTATCTACTGTTAATTGTTGAAAGCAAGAAAAGGCTATGGAAAGGAAAAGTAGTTACTGCTCTGGAAGCTATTATTCATGTGGTACTCCAAAAAAGATCGAACCAATAGTTACTCCGAAAAAAGAACAAGTCAATGTGAAGCAAGAGACAAATGCACCAACGGTGAAGAAAGAAGAGGCGGTTAATGTTGCCAGTATTAAGAAAGAGGATGGTTGTTGTACTATCAAAACTGAACAGGTTGCTAATGTGAAGTGCGAGCCTGTCAAGGTTAAAAATTGTTGCGGTTAATATAATTAATTAGACATGCAATTAGTAGTATGTACGTCAAAATAAAGTGCTAAGTGTACTATTAACTAATGAATCCATGTATTGTCATTTTTTCAAACACCGGCGTCTCAACTCATTAAGCTCGCGCTATCACTTTCTCCTGCAATTCTCCATAACTAAAATGTTAAACTCCGGCGTCTCTTTAGTTTGAGTACATACACTCTTCTTCCAGCATCTCATTAGATCAATGGTTGAATAGATCGAACAAGTATGTGTTGAATCTTAACTCTGTTTTCTCAAACACCGGTTGACATAAAACGATTAATCATTAATTGTTAATGGAAATGGAATTAATCAAACGAGCCGCCAACAATAATAATGAAATTGATTTGATAATTGCTTCTACACATTCAAATTAGAATCATATTAACACTTGACTTCGAGTCTATAAATCATATTTGCCGAAAGCTATAAAAAATCTTCACTCAACTTTTCATTTTCTGTACATGATTCAGCTGCGTGATCGAGTAATTAAGTTTTGTTACATATTGCTTTAACTTTGTTCAGCAATTAATAAACCAGGATAATCATATATATAATATAACTAGTAAATGGAAAAAGTTATTAGAAATTAGATCCCCTCATATTTCCCTCTAAAATGCCTTATTCTAAAAGGTCTTATTAGAGGGAGAGAGGCAGGGTTTAGATAAACAGAAGTCAAGATCATTTCCCAAGAGATGTGGGATAAAAAGTTCAGGAGAAGTACTCTTGGTTCATGCATTACGTTATGTACGTACTCTGTATTCATCAAAACTAACCGAAATGCTATATGCACCTAATTAACGTTCTTGAATTAACGCATCAATTTGCATTACTTACTAATACGAAATTTGGAAGGAAATATTTAGTCCAAGTACATGGAAACGAGAATCTCAGAAGGCACAAACCCACGTTTTGAATCTCTACAAATACTAAATCTGAGTTCAATTTGTTCATCAAACATCTCTTTTGTATTTAGTTACAACAAAATAGTTAATTAATCAATAATTATTATCTCCAGCAAGAACTATGGAAAGGAAAAGTAGTTGCTGCTCTGGAAGGAGCTATTATTCGTGCGGTACTCCCAAGATAGAACCAATTCATCATGTTGCTCCCAAAAAAGAAGAAGCTGCCAACATTGTGAAGCAAGAGAGCAATGTTGTGCCATGTGGACCAGCACCACTGAGTTTCGCTGCCGTGAAAACACAGGTCAAGAAGGAACAAGTTGCTGCTGTGAAAAAAGATCCTGTGAAGGCTAACAACAACTGTTGTGGTTAATTATTATTAGCCCAAACTCCAGTGTCACAATATTATTATTATGGGCATTTTATAATTTCTGCCCTATAACTATTCTCAAATTCAAGTTTTGTCATTTTTTTAAATGGGCTTGAAAAATGCCATATAACTTTTTTTTTTTGAATAAAAAATGCCCGACGGACTTAGAATTGGGCTGGCTCGAAGCCCAGTCGACGTGGCATACCACGTGGCGTACGAACGAATGTGGTGTCGTGGAGTGCGTTGATGGCGGGGTATTCGGTGATAAGGGAGTGGCCGACTATGGAATTCACGTGCTTGCGTGTAATATGTATAAGGAAGCTGGTTGGGAGGCTGAAGCGATGAGAGTAAGGAGTGCGATTAAGGAGATACGAACGAAGAAAACGCCTGGAAGCAGTGCAATAGAAGTTAATGGAAGTGTCGAAGAGTTTGTTGCAGGCAATGTTTTGCATCCACAGGCTGAACACATGTGCAAAACACTTGATTCTTTAGCTGTGTAACAAATCATATTCGATTATATCAGATGAATATGTATGAAATATTGACGACAACATTACAAATTTGACGAGGGGTAATTTTGTAATTAAACTTTGGTCAACAAAAAAAATTAAAAAAAAATTAACCTATGGTCAACGAAAAAAAAAAAAAAAAAATTTGACGTGGCGCCACGTGGTCGCAGTCCGTACGCCACGTGGTATGCCACGTCGACTGGGCTTCGATCCAGCCCAATTCTAAGCCCGTCGGGCATTTTTTATTCAAAAACAAAAAGTTATAGGGCATTTTTCAAGCCCATTTAAAAAAAGGGCAAAACTTGAATTTGGGAATAGTTATAGGGCAGAAATTATAAAATGCCCTATTATTATTAAATTTCTATGCTTATTACTAGCTTAATTATATCAATTAAGTAAATCCATGCCATGTATTTGTCTCTTTGCTTCTGGAATAATATTGCACTGTGCGGACGGTGTTCTAGACTACTAGTAGTGCTTGTAAAGGAGCGGACTTGATGGGAACCCCATTTTTTTAAAAGCACAATATGATACAATTGGAATTCAATATGCATAAATCATGACGTATGTTGTTCAAATCATGATTTTTTTACCCCACCTAATTAGTTTGGATCTTTTATATTATTAAGGGATAAAAGCATTAAACTCCTTGAATTATACACGTTTTTGCGACATGCCCCTTAAACAAAAATAAATAAATGTTTTCTTCGTTAAACTATGAACGTATGTTCGATTTGGCCCCTCACCGAATTCCGCTGAATATTTCTCGGAATATTCCATTCTCGTGTGAGTCACGTAAGTGTTAGAGGGCTATTTTTGGTATGAAAATTGGTGTGAATAGTTAAAGGATTTCCCCCCTGAAACTTTGCTCAACTGTGCGATTTGCCCCTTGAACTATGTAAACACACTTGAGAATACCCCTCTTCAAGGTAGACGATCTCGTCGATTTCCTCCTCCACGGTAGTAATCATTCATGCCCTACGAATCCAATCTTGAGTGCATATCAACCCGTCAACAGTTTTAGGCAATAGACAACTCATAAATGCATCAAGGACTCTACCACTTGTGCTAAAGGAGCTTGCTCCAAGTTCTTTTTGAAATTGTCATTATTCTCAAAAAAGGTTGCAACAACATTCTTCAATAATAATGCAGTTTCCAACATAAGAAAGGTGGAGTTCCAGCTTGTCGCCACATCCAAGCATTAAAGCTTATTGGTATTAATGTTCTCACTTGCCACACATTCTGCAAAAAATAGTATTCTTGCAGGACAGCTTCTAATATACTTTACTGCACCACGAATACGAGAAATAGAATCATCCTCTTCTTTCTCCTTCAAACCATCCTGCACAATTAGATTAAATATATGTGCAGTACACCTCATATGCACATACTTATTACTTAATGTGCTCGTCTTCCACACATCCATCATTTTATTCACATATTCTAGTGCCAGCCCATTAGCGGTGGCATTATCCACAGTCACCGTGAAAACTTTCTCAACCCCCCACTTCCTAATGCACTTCTGAATGCTTTTACCAATTCCATCCCCTTTGTGGCTCAATAAAGGGATAAAGCTCAAAATTCTTTTTTGTAACTTCCACCCGTTATCAATGAAATGAACAGTCAAGCACATATAGTTGATTCATTATACGGAAGTCCATGTATCCGTGGTGAATGACATACGCTGAGAAGTATTTTTCATAAAGGCCTTCATCGTACGACATTCCTCACCATACAAATGATGTACATCCTTCCCTAATGTCTTTCTAGAGGGAATGTGAAACCTGGGACGTACTGTGGCCATCAAATTCCTAAACCCATCATGCTATACATGTTTAAATGGACATTCATCCACAATAAATATGATAGCTAATGCCTTTCTAGCTAATGTTTCATCAAATTCCAACAAAGGTGAAAAAGGAACAACTTGATTGTTACCAGAAGCATCGAAGATAGGCATTTGCATGTTAAGTCGAGCTTGATTGGCTTCTATATTATGAGGGGCCTTTTTGCATGTTCTATGGTGATTCTTAAGCCCATTCGTCTCATGCTTTTTGAAGTCAGTCTTAATAGCTCTTTTACAATAGTTGCATCTACCATTGTGAACATTCTTTTTCTTTCACAAAAAGCACCTGGAGTGGTTCCAATCTTCAGACCTCTTGTTTTTATTCTCATCCACCTCATCAATCTCAATCTCCACCTCATCACCATCTGGAGGAGCATTATCAGTACTGTTCACATCAGACTTCGGAGGCGGATTTCAATTGAACTTGAAGGAGCTACTTGTGATGAAGAACTAGGAGCTGAAGCACTTCCTTCCATTTTCTGAAAGAAAAAAGAACATACACACAATAATTATTTTTTGTCAAAGGAATAACAATAAACAATAAATTCTAATTTATGTCAAAGTGTGTCAAGTCAACTGTCAAATACTCAAAGTTATCAAAATTCAAACTCAAAATTACTCACTGCCAAAAATCTAACAATCTAAAATTACTCAAAATGACTCATAATGAAAAATGAAATATACACAAAAACTAAATACTTAGGCTAACAAATATTGAGGAACACATCAATCTGAAATATACACAAAAACTAAAATACACAAAAATTGAAATACACATCAATCTGAAATATACATACTGAAATAATAACACTGCTGCATGCATCACCACATATTAAAATTCGAATTGCAGCAGCTAATTGGGCTGAAATTTAAAAAAAAAAATCTTTTTAGAGAGTGGGCTAGTGCTAGTCGGCCAGAGACTTGGTCGGCCGAAGAGAGTGTGTCAGTGGGTTGCGACGGTGTGACTTGTGTGTATGTGTGAGAGAGAGAGAGAGCCCGAAAAAAAAAGAGTAAGTCGCGACAGTGAGAAAGAGAGGGAGAAAAACTTAGAGAGAGAGAGGACGTGAAAGTGATACTTACCGTGGAGAGGTGGTCGCCCGTTGAACGGTTGTCGCCGGTCGGAGTGCTGGTGAGGTAGTGTGTCGGTGAGAGAGAGAGAGTGTGTTTTTGTGTGTAAACTTTGTGTGTTAAAGTATGTGTAAGACAATGTATGTTTTGTGTGTTAAAGAAAAGTTATGTAATTATGTAAATGTGTTTTGTGTAATAATATATTGCTTAAAATAAATATTATATATAATAGCGTATCCGATCGGATACGGCTATTGGGATTTTTTTACCCGATCCCGTACCCGTATCCGATCGGGTACTCGAAAAAACTTAGAATCGGGTACCTAACCCGTTTTTCCCGAATCACTCTCGGAATACCCGATCAGGACAGGGATGGGAATAGGGTACCCGAAACAAAAGCCCACCCCTACTGTTAAGGCTAACAACAACTGCTGCGGTTAATTATTAGGACGAATTATTAAAAATGCCCGCTAACTTTTGCCTTTAATCCTAAATGCCCGTTATTTCCAAACCTGCTGAAAATGCACGTTAAGTTTTAAATTTTCTAACAAAAATGCTCGATTTTAAAAATTCGAACTTTTTATCCGACGTGGCATCCGAATCAAAGAGACGCACTGCTGAATCAAAAAGCCGCGTTTTAAAATTCGGGCATTTTTTGTAGAATTTTAAAAGATTCAAGGCATTTTTAGCATTATTTTTCAGACAAATTAAGTTTTTTTGTGCTTATTTTTCATTTCGGGCATTTTTAGTATAAATTTTAAAAGGTACAGGGCATTTTTAGCATGTTGGGAAACAACGGACATTTAGAATTAAAGGAAAAAGTTAGCGGGCATTTTTGATAATTCGTCCTAATTATTATTAGTCCAGACGACTCCAGTGTTACAATATTATAATAATAATTATTATTATTATTATTATTATTAAATAAGTAAATCCATGCCATGTATTCGTCTCTTTGCTTCTGGAATAATATTGCACTGTGCGGCGTTGTTCTAGACTACTAGTGCTCGTAAAGGGTATTTTTTTCGAACATTAATTAAAACGTCACCGGACTTTAATTTATGGGAACGCCGTTTTTTTAAAAGCACAATTAATATGATACAATTGGAATTCGACATGCTAAGTCATATAATTGGAATTCAACATGCTACTGGTCCTAAACTTAATTAATATATACTAACATCTAGTTTAATATATATATATATATATATATATATATATATCATGATGTATGTTGTTCAAATCATGATTTTCTTACCCCGCTTAATTTAGTTTGGATCTTTATATTATTAATAGTGAAATCTTTCGATTTAATTCGGTCATAAAAAGTTCTGTTTTAAATATATAAAGAATTAGCTTAATTAAAAATCAACTTTTGTAAATTATTTAGGTCTTAAAATGGTGCAAACCTTTTAGCTTGTAAAGCCCATAATTAGCCGCCATAACTATTTAATAACCTAAGTGGACCACCTCAATTTCTCTATACCCTATTTGTGTACCCTTGTGTGTACCCTGAATAGTTATTAGCCACTTGTACCAACCAAACTAGATTTCTAGACATACTTATTGCACATTTCCCCTAATCTCTATTATTTCTCTCTCTCCTCTTTCATGTAATTAATTTCTCTCTCCTATAATATTAAATTATTAATTTTAACCGTAAACTTCTTTCAAAAAATAAAAAGTTTTTCATCCTTGTTTATAAGAGTGTTTCAACCGAATGGTAAACTAATAAAAAAGGAATAGAATAAATTATATATTTTTCCTATAATCTAAATTCACATAAACTTCTCTAAAAAAATATATATCATCCTTGTTTGTAGGAGTACCTCAACTAAATTGGCAAAACAAAAAAAAAGTAGTAAAATAAATATAATTCACTTTCATCAAAGTGTCTATCGACATACAAGGCAATTCAGTTTTATTCCTTCCAACAAAATTATGAAATTTTGAATTCTTCTAATGTTTTATTTTTGAATTAGATTTGATATTGAATAATCTTTTAATGAGAAAAATAAAATAAAGTACCGTTGCATGGTTTTTTGTTTAAATGAATAGTATAACTTTAGTATATTGCAAGTGTCTATTGTAAAATTAATTAGATTTGATATTGGATAATCTTTTAATGAAAAAATAAAATAAAGTACCGTTGCATGGTTTTTTGTTTAAATGAATAGTATAACTTTAGTATATTGCAAGTGTCTATTGTAAAATTATATTCAATTATTGTAAATTCTTATATTAACCTGATAAAATATTTTTATATTATTATTAATTTAGTCTTCAAACACTCAAGAAATGGTAAAGCATTATCTCCAAATTTGTCCTTATATAATATAACAACGTATAACTTTTTTTTCCATTTAGTATTTTTGTCCTCAAGTTTGATATTAAGTTCTTATTCATTTTTAAGGCATATTTTATTTTATTCGTTTTGTATGTCCATAAACACTTTGATGAAAGTGAATTTTATATATATATATATATATATATATATATATATATATATATATATCTTTTTTTTGGTTTTGCCAATTCAGTTGAGGTACTCGCCTACAAACAAGGATGATATATATTTTTTTTAGAGAAGTTTACTTGAATTTAGATTATAGGAAAAATATATAATTTATTCTATTCCTTTTTTATTAGTTTACCATTCGGTTGAAACACTCCTATAAACAAGGATGAAAGATTTTTTATTTTTTTGAAAGAAGTTTACGGTTAAAATTAATAATTTAATATTTTAGGAGAGAGAAATTAATTACATGAAAGAGGAGAGAGAAATAATAGAGATTAGGGAAAATGTGCAATAAGTTTGCCTAGGAATTTGGTTTGGTTGGTACAAGTGGCCAATAACTATTGAGGGTACACACAAGGTTACACAAATAGGGTATAGAGAAATTGGGGTGTGTGGACTGTCGTTATTAAGAGTTAATTAATTATTCACCCCTTGATAGTTAACACAAAATCAGAGTGCGTACTCTTCTTTAAGTCTAAGCTTTCGGTGCTGCAACAACAGGTGATCTTCTTTCTCGAGCATCAATAGCTTCATGAAATTCTTATTTAGTCCCCTTGTTATATTTATATTAACTTGGGGTACTTCAGTTTCGTGTTGCAATAAACTTCAACAGCTCTGTTATATAGGAAAAACAAGTAGCAAGTACTGTTTTCTAATTATTCTGGTTGCTCTCTTGCTTTTTGTTTAAAACTTTAAATGATAACAACAGCTTTAGTTTTAAATTAAAGACTATGAGGTGCAACGTGCCAAACCTATGAGTCCGGCCTCCAAAACGTGATTCATTAACAGAGCCATTGATCCGTTTGCATATGATATGAGGTAATGTGTTAGATCTCAGATATGTATTGGTTCTTTTGTGAGAAGAACAGAAACTCCAGAAATTTTAGGAAGAAATGAAAGGGAAAAAATATAAAAAACTACTTCTGAATTTTCATAAACTTCATAATACGTTCATACACATTACATATACTGCTGCATACAGAAACTAACTAATCACCCATGATCTAATAACTGCCACTACTCAACTGCTATGTACAATAATAAAATAATATAAACACACTTAAGACTTATATAATATATAAATAGACACATATTATTAAACTTAGTCCACACTAGGCATAATCAGCAAACCGTGCAGGCAGTTGTGTTGCACGTTTGGGCCTTGTAGTAATTATAGTCTTATCAACTCCCACCCGCTGAAGATTGGCCTTGTCTCTAAGGCCCAAAGAAGAAGTTGCACTATTTGAACCGTTGGATGCTAGGGCAGCAGTAGGCAATTTATCCTGACCATCAATTGGAGCAAATAAAAGAGGTAATGAATCAGAATCCATCCACTCATTCACACTTGCAGCTGCGCCCTCCCAACTCACTAGGGTTTGGGCGATTTGCTGACCATTTCTCCAAATCAGTCTCTCTTCATTCGAAATGACCGGAGTTAAGGTTATATGGCCGTCATCATCGGATAATGGAAGAGAGGAAGGAGCTGTTGTTGGGTCGCCATAACATTTTCGGAGCAAAGAAATGTGAAAGACGGGATGAACACGGCTGGATGGTGGTAGATCTAACGCATATGCCGAACTTGCGATGCGCCGAAGAATGCGAAACGGACCAAAATAACGGCGAGCCAACTTGTGACAGTCATGAGGCTTCAATGAACGCTGTCGGTAAGTCCGAAGTTTGATATAAACAATCTCACCTGGTTGAAATATATGCTCTGCTCTGCTTTTATCTGCTTGCTTTTTCATTGTGTCTTGAGCCTTTTGCATATTTGCCTGTAATGTAGTCAAAATGTCCCTTCTTTGACTGAGTGTTTCATCAATGGTTGCATTTGTACAATCCCCTTTGTTATATACTGGAATGAGATGTGGTGGGCGGCCAAATAAGGCTTCATATGGTGTCATCTTGATAGATGAGTGAAAGCATGTGTTATACCAGATCTGAGCATGTGGTAAATAGCGAAGCCATTTTTTTGGATAGTCAGCAACAAAACATCTTAGATAACATTCCAGGGACCTATTAACAACCTCAGTTTGCCCATCCGATTCAGGGTGATAGGCGCTACTGTAGCATAACTTTGTTCCCACCTGTTTAAATAATTCTTTCCAAAAGGTGCTTAGGAACAAAGGATCACGATCAGACACAATAGTCTTAGGAAGACCATGAAGACTATATAAATCATTAATAAACACCGAAGCAAGATAGGCGGCTGTGAACTTGGGGGGTAAGGCAAGAAAATGTGCAAATTTAGTAAGCCTGTCAACAACAACCCAAATAGTACTCTTACCCATAGTGCATGGTAAGTGCGTGATAAAATCCATCGAGATATCCTCCCAAACATGTTGAGGAATGGGCAGCGGATTGAGTAAACCCATTTTCTTTCCTGTGACATATTTTGCTTGTTGAAAAATTGCGCAGTTTCTCACATATTCCTTTACATCTTGTTGCATTCTAGGCCAATACAAGTCAGCAGAGAGACGAGCTAACGTTGCTTTGGAACCTGAGTGACCACCCGCTGGACTAGCATGAAATTCGTCCAGAATGTCTTGTCGTAACTGCAGAATATCAGGTATAAAAATTCGGTCCTTGTAAAAGAATATCCCATCTGTCAAACGAAAATTCAAATTCTCATTGACTTGATTTTTGAATTTCAGGCCCTCGGGTGTAGTAGCAAAACTCCTAACTTGATCCAACCACTTCACCTTAGGATCAGAGAAGGCCAACAATTCACAAAGCTCAACACGGGATAAAGCATCAGCCACCCTGTTTTCTTTCCCAGGTTTGTATACAATATCATAATCGTAGCCAAGTAATTTAGTAATGTACTTGACCTGATCAGGCGTATGTATAGCTTGGGACATGATGTGCTTAAGACTTTTATGATCTGTATAAATTGTGAACTTTCTGCCCAATAAATAATGTCTGAACTTTTTGACTGATTCACTAACAACATACAATTCTATGTTATAGGCTGAAGCAGATTGCAAGCTTCCCGTTAGTTTCTTGCTGAAAAAAGCAATAGGATGATCAGCCTGTGAAAGAACAGCACCGATGGCAATGGCAGAAGCATCTGTTGTGAGATCAAAAGGCAAAGAAAAATCTGGTAGCACTAAAACTGGCAAAGTTGTCATAGTTAGCTTTAATTTTTCATATGCCTGTTGAGCTGCTGTATTCCATGTAAATAACTCAGACTTTAGTAAATCAGTAAGGGGGGCTGCAATGGCAGCGTAATGACGTACAAAACGTCGATAATAACCGGTGAGGCCCAAAAAGCCCCGGAGGCCTGTGAAAGATGTAGGAGTTGGCCAATTAACAATGGCCTTCACCTTGTCTTCGTCAACGCTAACCCCCTCAGCGGATATGACGTGGCCTAAATAATTCACAACACCCACACCAAACACGCACTTCTCCAACTTGGCATAAAACTGATTATCACGTAAAGTGCGTAAAACCTGACGTAGATGGTCTATGTGATCAGTTATAGTGGCGCTATAGACCAGGATATCATCGAAAAACACCAACACAAAACGCCGCAAAAACCCTCTAAATAAATCATTCATCACAGATTGAAAAGTAGATGGCGCGTTTGATAACCCAAATGGCATCACTAAAAACTCATAATGGCCATCATTTGTGCGGAATGCTGTTTTGTGAACATCTTCGCTAGCGACACGAATCTGATGGTACCCAGCCCTCAAATCAAGCTTTGTATAAATTGTTGCGCCATGTAACTCATCAAGTAGTTCATCAACTGTAGGAATAGGAAAACGATCTTTGATGGTTATTGCATTCAAAGCTCGATAGTCTGCGCAAAATCTCCATGAACCATCATTTTTTCCCACTAGTAGAACTGGTGAGGAATAAGGACTATTACTTGGTTGAATTTTCCCTTCCTTCAACATTTCTGTTATCAGTTCAGCCATAATATTTTTTTGAAAATGAGGGTACCGATATGGCTTTACATTAACAGGTTTTGCATCGGGCAGAATATGAATGTGGTGGTCTTGCGGTCGGGCTGGGGGTAGATCTGTAGGCTTTGCAAAAACCACTTGAAACTCATCAAGCAAATTTTGTAATTCTGGTGAAGTAGTAGAAGTAGATGGGAGGCTAAGGGTTGAGTGTATTGGATTAAATGTGAGTGTATATAAACGAGAAACTGCATGCGTTTCTAACAATCTTGTGAATTGTTGGAAAGTAGCCTCTGATAATCGAGGTTTGCCCAATATTGTTGCTATTTTCCCCCCATGATTAAATATTAATCGTGGAATCTTGAAGTTTGCCAAAATATCACCAAGAGATTCCAGCCACTCCACTCCTAAAACAACATCTGCCCCTTCAATTGGAAGAACCAAGAAATCTATTTTAAAATCACATTGTTGTAATGTCAGTGGGATACCAAAACATCGCCCTGTACAACGCAGAAATTCACCATTCCCAATCATTACTGAAAGTGCTGAGATTGCCACAACATCCAAATTTAGTAACTCAGCGACTCTTGGTTGTACAATATTATGTGTGCTGCCAGAGTCTACCAAAATCATCACATTTCGTCCCTTTATTCTTCCTTTCACCTGCATCGTTTTTGGAGCGTTTGCTCCACACAAAGCTGCCATAGAGCATCGAAATTCATATTTTGGGCTGTTTTCACCAGATTGTAGAAAATGTGAAGATGGTAATGGTGGGTCAGGAATGTCATCCTCGAATTCAATACTCTCAATTATTGGTTCAGTATGCTTCTCATCAACCATTAGAGTTAGAAACTGAGCCGTTTTACACTTGTGCCCTGGTACAAATCGTTCATCACAATTGAAGCAAAGGCCCTTAGACCTTCTTTCTTGCATTTCAACTTGTGATAACCTGCGAATGGGTAATGTTGTAGAGCTCTTTGGTGCTGGTAAAGCAAGTGTTGGCTTTGGTAGCAAAGGAGCGCTATTGGCAGAATTGTTATATCTAGCATAATTAGGCCGATAGCGAGAATCAATAAAATTCTCTTCAATTAATTTTGCCAAATCTATAGCCTCGGAAATGATTGACGGTTTAAGAATGGCCAGTTCTCGCTGAATTTCAACCTTTAATCCAGAAACATAACAATTAAGCAATGCTGTCTCTGTTAGATCGAACACCATATTTCCAATTTGTTGAAATTCTTCAGTATATGCGTCAACAGTACCAGTTTGACGTAATTTAAATAACATGGCCTGATGATTAGCATAAGATGATGGACCAAAATGCCTAGATAAATCACGTTTAAACATTTGCCAACTACTAAACTGGTTATTTGCAAACATCCATTTATACCAACTAAAAGCCTTACCTTGCATAGAGAACGAGGAATAAAGAACGCGCTGGTCAATAGGAATGTTATGATGGTTGAACAAACGATCTGCATTAAAAATCCAATCTAGCACTTCTGTTCCATCAAACGCTCTTAGTTTCAATTCTAATAGTTTAAAAGTATCCGAATGTTGAATTGGAACTTGGTAAACCGGATTAGAAAACTGTTGTGAAGGCCCACCAACATGAAATTCTGGAACCGACGTAACTGGTGGAAGTCGGAATGCTGATTGTTGTTCCAGTTGTATTTTAATAGCTTTCATCATCTGCATCATTTCTGCCAATTGCACTTTTGTATCAGCAACTTCGGCCTTTGTATCCGCCAATTCAGTCTCAAGTTTTTGAATATTTTCAGAATGTCCGACATCTTCTGTAGCATTAGATGCTTGAGATGGTTTTGGAGGCATGATCAATGAAAGCACCAAAATGTTAGATCACATATATGTATTGGTTCTTTTGTGAGAAGAACAGAAACTCCAGAAATTTTAGGAAGAAATGAAAGGGAAAAAATATAAAAAACTACTTCTGATTTTTCATAAACTTCATAATACGTTCATACACATTACATATACTGCTGCATACAGAAACTAACTAATCACCCATGATCTAATAACTGCCACTACTCAACTGCTATGTACAATAATAAAATAATATAAACACACTTAAGACTTATATAATATATAAATAGACACATATTATTAAACTTAGTCCACACTAGGCATAATCAGCAAACCGTGCAGGCAGTTGTGTTGCACGTTTGGGCCTTGTAGTAATTATAGTCTTATCATAATGTAAGATATTGAAAAATTCCATAATGGAATATGACAGCTTAGTTCTATATCTGGCGTTTTGCGCTATTCTGAAATTTCAATTTTTAATCGTTGAATTTTGGTTCGTTTCACTCCGGTTAATTTCATATCTTATTGTTGTTGTTGAAGCTTAAAGGAATATGCCCAAGTAAAGTAAGGAATCTTTATCACAAAAGTGGTTGGGTTTGTGTTTTGAGTTATTTTGGTCAGAATTTAGCAAACATTGTTCAAATACTTTGTCTTCTGGCAAGAATAGAAATTCCAAGACATTTATTCCGGTAATTTCATTCAAAACAGTTACATTGAACAGAAAGAATAACAAATGCAGCATAGAAACCAATTATACAACACGCAGAACGAAAATCTTATGACAATTCATTCTCTGATGAACGAATAGCGGTCTTAGAACCTTGATTGTTTGCACTCAATAGACGCACCTAGAGGAAACCTCGGATTATCAGCACAGTAGTTATAAACCATGTGTTTTTGTTGAACCCATCGCAACCTGTTTCTCTCCTTCGCATCTAACTCTTTAGACACACACGCCGAGCCCGGTGCACAAGCGTTGATGTTAAAGTTTCTGTAGTTTGCAACAAACGGAGCTTTGGTCCAGTCGGTCTTGACCCTACCGCCCTGTGTTGCCCAATCATCTGCATTCCACAAGCTGCAGTATACCCTCATTGGTTGGTTCTTTGGGAATGCGATTCCTCTTGCTTCGTGGTTGTTGAATACTCTGATCGGGCTGTTATCAACCAAGAATCTGAAACCAAACATGAAATTATTGTATTAGACATTGCGTTCTTTTATTAGATACTGTTTGTCTTAAAATGGCACTCGAATTTGAGACAAGATGAAGGTAAGCAATGTAATAGTTCTTACATAATGCGCTGAGGATGCCAGACGATTGAGTAGGTGTGGAATGCTGCTGTTGGATCGAACCAGAGCTGGAACTGTTGCTCCTTGTTTCCTTTTCCTTGTGCATAAACGTTGGTGTGGACTGTGTACGGCTCGCCTGTGGAGTTACCCAAGAACTCAAAATCAATCTCATCGTGTCCTGTCCCTTGAGACGATAACTGCATTATATGATAAGTCTACACCAGATTATCCTCATCAATCAGATCACTCTCCATGATCATGTGCATCAATCACAAAGAAGATTGATCTTCACTGATCTTATATAAGCATTTTATCATTGTAATTGCTAATGTAATATTCTGGACATATTAGAATATCTTTCCTTATCAGTGTTATTGTAGTGTATATAAGCAGTGTACCACATTCATAATAAATCAACCAATTCTTCACATCTCTTCTCTGAGTTCTTTATGGTACCAGAGTCCTAAGCTCCTCTTCTCTAATTTAATACTCAAACATGACTGAATCAAATGAAGCCACAGTCATGTTAAGTAGGCCAAATGCTTCTCCAGAACTAAATTCCTCTCAAATTGTCTCAATCAACACAGCTGCACTTATTCCTTATAAACTTTCAAAAGGCGGGAATTACTCGATGTGGAGCTCGCAGATGACTAATCTGCTTCTTGGGTATGATCTTATGGGATTTATAGACGGAACTCGTCCATGCCCACCAGCAACAGATCCAACACACAAGGCTTGGGTACGTCAAGACAAACTTTTCCTTCTTGCAATTCAAACGGCTGTAAGCGGACCAGCAGCCCCACTTGTATCACGATGTGAAAATGCGAATGAAGCATGGTGTAAACTGAAAACAGCGTATGCTAACAGATCCAATACTCGAAAGATCGGTCTTATCGACGCTCTTACGAAGGTTAGTCAGGAAGGGAAAAGTATTTCTGATTTTATGCATTCCGTTAAAGATATCATTGATGATCTTGCTGTAATTGGTCATGAGTTAAGTGATGGAGAAATTGTAGTTCATACACTAAATGGCCTGACTGATGACTACAAAGAAATTAAAGCTGCTTTACGTGCAAGAGAATCACCTATCTCCTTCGAGGAACTCGTGGAGAAGCTATTGGATTATGAAACCAGCCTTAGGCGCTCGAATATGTTAAAGGAAGGTTCATTCATCACTGCCCAATATTCTCAAAAACACAACAAGAAAGGCAGAGACAACAACTTTAATGCCGCCCAAAGACAATCAGGTTATGGAGGGAATGGTAATGACCAGCAAGCCAACTACAACAATCAGTTTCAGTCAAATTCTTGGAACAACAATAATCAGTTCAAGCAAAGCACCACTGGAAATCGCGGATACCAGCAAACTCCATATGCAAATCGTGGAAATCGCAATATGAGGCCTACCTTTAGCGATAATCAGCCACGAGTAGTCTGTCAATTATGTGATAAACCTGGCCATGTCGCCAAAGTATGTCGATCACGCCCAAGGCCACAGGCTAATTTCTCTTCTCATGAAACTCCAACCAATCAATCAAGTTGGATAGTTGACTCCAGAGCCTCCCATCACATGAGTTCGGACCTGCAAAACTTATCAATTCATTCAGAGTATGGTGGTAATGACGATATCGTAGTTGGAGATGGTAACAATATTCCTATTACTCACACAGGATCTACTACTCTTAAATCTCTTAACTCTACTTTCAAACTTAATAATGTTTTATGTGCACCTGATATTAAGAAAAATCTACTATCTGTTTCTCAATTTTGTTCACATAACAACACCTCTATTGAATTCTTTCCTGATTCTTTTCTTGTGAAGGATCTAACTACGGGGGCATCCTTGGTCCGAGGCCGGAGTAGAGGAAACGTGTATGAGTGGCCAAGTTCAGTAAGCAGACCAGACTCCTCAACACACAACTTGGCTCTCTCAACAACCATCTCCAGTCCTCACTCTTGCACCGTTAATAGTTGGCACAACCGACTTGGTCACCCATCCTCAAAAATTGTTCATCAAATTATTACTTCTCATAATTTACCATTAACTAAGGATATCTCTATTTCTAATTCTTGCAATTCTTGCCTCTGTAATAAAAGTCACAAACTTTCTTTTGGAATCTCCACAATACAGTGCTCTAGACCTTTAGAAGTACTATATATGGACGTTTGGGGACCTGCTCCTCTACTTTCTTTTGACAAATTTCGATATTATGTCATCTTCGTTGATTATTTTACAAAATATACCTGGCTTTACCTCCTCAAAAATAAATCTGATGTTACATATGTATTTGATAAATTCAAATCTCTTATTGAAAATTACTTTTCTACAAAAATTCAAACGGTTTATACAGATGGAAGTGGTGAAGCTACATCCCTGGGTCATTTTCTTTCTCGATCTGGAATCCAACATCTTAAAGCCCCTCCGCATACTCCTGAACATGTTGGAACTGCAGAACGCAAACATCGCCATATTGTTGAGACTGCGCGTACTTTACTTCATCATGCGTGTGTTCCTCTCAAATATTGGTCAGTTGCTTTTCAAACTGCTATATACCTGATCAATCGAATGCCTTCCCCGGTTACTAAAAATCAATCTCCTTTTCATACTCTTTTTAAGAAAGCACCAAATTACTTGTCGCTAAAAATATTTGGATGCTTATGTTATCCATGGTTAAGACCATATACTTCTCATAAACTAGAGGCCCGATCGCGACCTTGTGTGTTTCTCGGTTACTCAGTTTCACACCACGCATATCTCTGTCTCGATCTCTCAAGCGACAAAGTCTACACTTCTAGACATGTGTTCTTTGTCGAACATGTTTTTCCCTTCCGCGATAAAACTTCAGCTAATTCATCTCCTGTTTCCTCCCTGGACATTAATTTCACTCCAACTTTTAACTCCAGGTACTCAAGTCCTACCTAATCAGCCCTCTACAATACTTCACACTCCAGCAACTCAACTATTACCTCCTCACTGCCTTTCGGATTTAAGTGAATCTTTGCCTTGTGAGTCTGCTGCTCCTAGGCCAACCAATATTATTGCTACAGAGTACACCACCAATCCTACCGCTGTCGCTGCTCCTTCAACAACCACTCTCACGGAATCCTCACCTACTCCTCAACCAATGGATGTTCCCAGTTCCTCCGAGGTAAGTGCTCCTCCTTCTCCTCCCTCATCATCCCGTAATCAGGCCACACCTCATCCATATAACACAAGACTTCGTAGCAATATTGTGAAACCAAAACATGTACTAAATCTGAATGCTTCCAAAATTGCTCACCTTAATGAACCCTCTACTTTCAAACAAGCCCAAAAACATCATGAATGGCGTCAAGCGATGAATGAGGAATACACAGCTTTAGTTTCTAACGACACATGGACTCTTGTTCCTCGATCACACACGCAAAATGTTATTGGATGTAAGTGGGTCTATAGGATAAAGAAGAATCCAGATGGTTCTATTGCCCGTTATAAGGTTCGACTAGTGGCCAAAGGTTTCCATCAACGACCGGGGGTTGATTTTTTTGAAACATATAGTCCTGTTGTCAAATCTGCAACTGTTCGTTTATTACTTACTATAGCTGTGACTAACGGTTGGCCTCTTCGCCAACTCGACGTAAATAATGCTTTCTTACAGGGTTCTTTATTTGATGAAGTCTTTATGGAACAGCCTCCGGGATTCACTGATATCCATAACGCAAATCATGTATGCAAGTTGCGAAAAGCTATATATGGCCTTCGGCAAGCACCAAGAGCCTGGTACACCGAACTTCGCCAATTTCTAATTTCTAAAGGATTCCACAACTCTCATTCTGACACTTCTTTATTCATGCTTTATACCTCTACTTCAGTTATTTATCTCTTAATATATGTTGATGATATCATTGTTACTGGATCCTCCGCTAATGATGTGCTTGCGTTTATTGCTAGTCGTGCCAAACGATTCTCCATCAAAGATCTTGGTACACTTTCATACTTTCTTGGGATTGAGGCTGAATTCACCACTAATGGATTGTTTTTATCACAAAAGAAATATATACAGGACCTCTTGCACCGTGTCAACATGGCTGATGCAAAACCAGTCTCTACTCCTGTTTCTACTACTGACGTTCTCAAACTCTTTGATGGTTCCCCACCAGCAGATGCGACACTATATCGTCAAGTTCTTGGATCATTACAATATCTCTCACTGACTCGACCAGATGTTTCCTTTGCCATCAATAAATTATCTCAGTTTATGCATAGTCCTTCTGCCCGTCATTGGAGCGCCGTTAAAAGATTACTTCGATATCTAGTTGGAACAATCGACTACGGATTAATGATTCACAAGAATGCTCCTCTCACACTCCATGCTTTTGTCGATGCCGATTGGGCTGGGAACCCCAATGATCGAACTTCAACTTCCGCATATGTCGTCTTTCTTGGTTCGAATCCCATCTCTTGGAGTTCCAAAAAGCAGAAGACCGTTGCTCGCTCGTCCACAGAGGCAGAATATAGAGCGATTGCTTCAGCTGCGGCTGAACTGAATTGGATAACGAATCTTATGCGAGAACTACGCATTCCTATCTCTCATATTCCAGTTATCTACTGCGACAATTTGAGTGCTACATATGTTTGCGCAAATCCAGTCTTCCATTCTCGTATGAAGCACATAGCTATAGACTTTCATTTCGTTCGGGATCAAGTTTCCAACTCTCGCTTGCGTGTCACTCATGTTCACACGTCGGATCAACTTGCTGATTCTCTCACCAAGCCGCTACCTCGCATCTCATTCCTTCAACATCGATCCAAGATTGGAGTCCGTAAAGGACAATCAATCTTGCGGGGGCATGATAAGTCTACACCAGATTATCCTCATCAATCAGATCACTCTCCATGATCATGTGCATCAATCACAAAGAAGATTGATCTTCACTGATCTTATATAAGCATTTTATCATTGTAATTGCTAATGTAATATTCTGGACATATTAGAATATCTTTCCTTATCAGTGTTATTGTAGTGTATATAAGCAGTGTACCACATTCATAATAAATCAACCAATTCTTCACATCTCTTCTCTGAGTTCTTTATTATACACATATAAGGAAAGATACAATCAGTGTTGTTTTGGTTTTCTTAAATTAAACATAGACAATCATTTGCCTTGAGTTAGAAAAGATAACATAATCGAAATTCGACACTTACGAAGAAGGTGGTGACGGTTCCAGCTGAGTTTCCAGGAACAAGCTTGAGTTGCATGTCGAATCTTCCGAACAAGTATTCTTTCTTGGACTGAAATCCCGACCCCGAGTATTGATCCAGCGTTAAGGTCAGAGCACGGCCACCTTCGAGTATTTTTCCACGGCCATTGCCCCAAGTAATCTCGGTGTCGCTAATGAAATCACCTACACTAGCGACAGTGAAACAGGCCAAGACCACCACAAGAAAAAGTACAAGTAAATTTGCCAATCCTTTGGCATTAGAAAAAGCTGCCATTTCTTTCATAAGTGTGATCAAATCAAGAACTATGCTATTGTTTGTTGTGAATGTTAATTTATGAGTTAAGTGATATGTTGTAATGTGAAGAAGCACGCCCTTTTATAACATATCCAGAAATTGAAAACAACTTAAAGGGAGTTGGCTAAAAAATAAATAATTTCAACGCGCAATGTATTATTGCTATAACCACCGACGACAGCGGGAAAGTTGGAGAGTTCATAATACCAGTAGATTAATCTTTGTACATGAAATAATTTTGTTTTTAAGTGCGTCGGTGTTTTTTATTTTTTTTTAAACTTAAATTTAAGTTTGTTATGAAAAGAAAAGAGAAAACTTGATTTGCAGCTTCCACGACTCTGACCAATCATGATGGAGCATAATTGACAGGATTTGTCGGGTGGCATTTGATTGAAATATTGAAGATTTTATGGTGCTATGATTGTTAATAACTGAATGAATTATGACGTTCGATAAGGAAAGAAGTTACTTTGCTTGCTTCGTCGAAATTGCATGCTGACTGCCACTTAAAAAATCAGGAATATAGATAGGGCAACTTCATATGTACATTTTAAAATTGACATAATTATAAAAGGTAAAAAACTTCAGACACCATAAAGTATAATCCTTTTGCCAAGTGATTTTTATTGTTGAAAAAAGGTCTTTCTCTACAATCTATTTAGACTCTCCTTTAGGATTCATGCGCGAGAATGTAACTTGTCACAAGCTCTGCACCTATGTTACCTATAAGTAGGGTTGTGCATAATGGATCAGATCGATCGAATCGTTTGAGAATCGATTTAAATGATTCGATTTTAGCCCAAGTCAAATAATTGATCATATTTCTAATTTTTTTCCTAGAATTGAACCCCTCTTTGATTTGATCCTCGATTTCAGGGGTTAAGAATCGGACGAATCGAATAATCATCTTAATGTTAAAAATTTAAATAAATAGTTAATAGTATATTAAATTAAGCTACAAAGTAATAATAAATAAATATAAGACTAATGAAATACTAACTATTTATCTAATCCAGGTTAGGTTAAATATAACACTAGTTAACAATCATGTTTAATTCAAATTTTCTCTAATTTGATGCAAAATAAAGATGTTATACAGTTTTATCTTTAAAACTAAAATAATAATTACAAGAAAAAGGATCAAAATCGGATCGAATCAAATCGAAATTGGATCGTCCAATTTGATCTGGTCCAGATACTTATTTTCATGATTGAAATCAAACACTAATGTCGATTCGATCCAAATGCACATACTTATGACATTTAAACGGTAATGCTATCTCTATCTCTTCTCTACCTACTATATATAGGAAATGATCAAATCCTTCCCCGTGCATCTTTTCTGCCCTTAAAATTTAATGTTATTTACTTAATTACTTGTTGAGTCCAATTTTATTTGTGGAAAGAATAGCTTCAAGGGTATAGCCAGGGCTGTGTGGGCGGCGGGCCCCATAAAAAATATGGTTGCATTTATTTTTTTCTGCAGTGGCTTTTTTTTTTTTTATAGAATAATGAAGTTCAAACAGACATTACATCAAGTCTTTAGCTAACAAGCTAATAATACATTGAGAAGGAAGAAACTCCCAAAAGAATTCCTCTTCATAACACCCCTTATGTAACTTAGTTAGAACATCAGACACCTTATTGGCACTCATTGGGATCCATTTGATGTGTAGTTCCATGGCATGTGTAGCAGCTTTTTGCAATTTTCCACCAAGTTGTTAAATTCTACAATTGGTTCCACCTCTCATGTAACAAGTTTAAACACTACTAGGGAGTCAACTTCTACCTAAAGATTGAGGATTCTTCTATCCCAAGCCAACTCTAGTCCCTTTCTTAGTGTCACTAGTTCTGTTTCATCAACAGTTGGAGCTACGATGACTTGTGAGTATCCCCAGCACCACTTGCCATCCTCTGCTCTAAGAAGTCCAGTTGCTGCACCTGTATTCAAATGATGATTCAGCCCACCATCAATTTTCAGTTTGTACTTTGTACCAGCCATTCTGTATATATAGATGGCATAGATACATAACAGCTTGAGGATGTACAATGTGCATTAAATGTGTACAATCTATGAGAGGTCCTTTCGGTCATTGAACATTAATTGTATTTATGCTTAAAATACCGATGGATGACGTTTTCTGTTCATTGGCTAGCTTAGCATTCTATATAGTTCACAAAATTCTTTAGACTTGCTATCTTCATTGTAGTTTTAACCTTCTTTGTCAAAATCTTGAACTCCAGTTGGAGCTATGATGACTTGTGAATATCCCCAGCACCACTTGCCATCCTTTGCTCTAAGAAGACCAGCCGCTGCACCTGTATTCAAATGATGATTCAGCCCACCATCAGAGTTCAAATGATAATACTAGTAGATTATGCATTGTACATGACATACTATTGTAACAAGAATCATTGTTCATTTAATTTTTAGGTGCGTGTGCGTCGGTGTTCTTTTCTTTAGATTTAAATTTAAGTTTGTTATGAAAAGATAAGAGAAAACTTGCTTTGCAGCTTCCACGAGTTTGACCAATCATGATGGAGCATAATTGACAAGATTTGTTGGGTAGCATTTCATTGAAATGTTGAAGACTCTATGGTGCGATGATTGTGCTGTTTTTGCTTTCTTTTATCTTTCGAGCTTTATATGTTTAATTGAATCTAACCAAGTCCTGTTATTTTGAATGAATTATGACGTTCGATAAAGAAAAGAAGTTACTTTGCTTGCTTCGTCGAAATTACATGCCGGGATGACTGTCACTTAAAAAATTAGGAATATTGATATAAATTTTAAAATTGACATAATTGTAAAAGGTCAAAAACGCCAGACACCATAAAGTACAGTCTTTTTTGCCAAGTGATTTTTATTGTTGAAAAATGTCTTTCTCTACAATCTATTTAAATCCTTCTTAAGGATTTATGCGCGAGAGACTTGTCACAAGCTGTGCAGCTATGCTACGCTTGACTAGGGATGTGAACAATGGTTCAGATCGATAATCGTTTGACAATCAATCGAATGATTCGACTTTTGGAGCGAGTCGAATATTTGATTCGATTTTTGATTTTTGTCCTAGGATCTAACACCTCTTCGACCTGATCCTAGATTTCAGGGGTTTAGAATCGGATTGAATCGAATAATCATTTTAATGCTAAAAATCTAAATAAATATGTAATAGTTTATTAAATTAAGCTACAAAATAATAATAGATAAATATAAGACTAATGAAATTCTAAATGTTAGGTTAAATAATACACTAATAAAAAAATCATGTTTAATTCAAGTTTTCTCTAATTTGATGCAAAATAAAGATGTTATACGTTTTTATCTTTAAAACCAAAATAATGATCAAAATCGAATCGAATCACATCGAAATCGAATGATTTGGATCGAATTGGATCGTCCAATTTGATCTGATTTCGATTCTTGTTTTTCTAATATCGAAATCAAATACTAATGCAGATTCGATCCAAATGCACATATGCGTGCCATTTAAGCTGTAATGCTATCTCTATTCTCTATCTACTATATATAAGAAAGGATCAAATACTTCCTCGTGCAGTTTTCTGTCCTAAAGTTTAATGTTATTTACTTATGTACTTTTTGAGTCCAATTTTATTTGTGGAAAGAATAACTTCAAAGGTATAGCTGTAATATTAGGTTCAGTTAGGCCCATTTATCTAAAATCTAAAAGGAAGTGGGCGTCGAGCACCACGAAAACAAATCTGGTTGCAATTTTTTTCTTTTCCAAAAATTGCTCTCTCTTCTATTCAAAAAGGGAATGGTTCCTCTATCCCACTCTTGTGTGCCACTTTGTATGCCACTTTCTAATTTTAGCATTTAATTAATTAAGATTCTTTAATAAATTAATGTATCTCCTATCTCCTCTCTCCCCTCTCTTATCAACGTAACCCCTTTTCTCTCTCTCCAACCCACCGCTAAAAATTACAAATTTGTTTTATTACCTGAGCTAATTTACTCTATGTATCTGTGCTTACTTTTCATTTATTGTTGCAATAAAATGATTTGTCTTTTAACTTTAACAGACTTTATAGTTGTGATATGTATCACTATTATAATTAAATAAACTACAAATGGGGTGTTTGGTTTCGTATATAGTCTAATATGAAAGTTTGTAAAAAGTCGTCATAACTTCCGTAATAGGTAATATGAGTGTGTTAGTAAGCACTTTGGTTAGTGTGTTATTATTTCGTATTATTGTTCAATTTTTTTATAAAAGAGTTTGGTTTGCTGGACTAATTCATGTATTGGTGTGAATAGATCGAAATGCCCTCGAAATAAGTGGTATAAAAACGGGCAGACTCCTCATTTCCCCCAAATTAGATCGTATTCATCCCATTTCCCCCAAATTAGACCATTGCAAACCCTAGTATACGAAATTGAGGGCGAATTTGACACGATTATTGCCGGGTTTGAAGTTATTTCACGAACTAAGCATATCATTACCAGTGTAAGTTCGTTTTCTACTCCGAGTTTCATGTTTACTGAAGATACTTGCGTCGTACGATGTAGTTATCCTCGTTATTTTTTAATGTGATATGTTAAATGTCGTGTTTTTAAATGATCTGCGCTATGATTTTTGAATATTATTGTTTATTACACTCGTTTTGAATCGCATGCAAGTTTGACTAATTATTAGGGTTTGGTTGTTGATCCGTGTGCTGTATATGTTCAATTAATTTGTGAAGGTTTTAGGATACTAGTTTTATGGCATGTCACATGAATGTTAAAAGTGATGTCCGATTTACATGTTTCATGTCTTTTCGCCGAACCTCGTAAAATGCGTGTTGGACACTATTTAGGGGGTTAGTTGTTAGAGTCACTATTTTGAAACTAGAGCGTGTGCAGTTGTTGTAGATATAGGCCCTCTTCGTTATCAAGTGTCTATCCGAGTGTGGCCCTATGAACTACCGTAGGGTAACTAGGACGGGTAGATGCCCCGACATATACTATTATATTTGTCTAGCTGAGATACATCACACGAAATACTTCATTTGGGCAGATGAGTTATTTTTACCACGTTTTGCTCTTGTTAATCGTCAGAGGTCGTGCCCAAACCCAAGTCAGGATAAAAACTCCTCACAATATAATGTGAAGATGGAGACAAACGATGAATCTTATAATACTGCCGCCGAAAATAATACACAGTTCTCTCACAATGAGCCACCCCCTCCCACTCTAAAGTTGGAGCACTCAATCAAAATAACCCACGACCGCTTAGCGCACTTATCCAGTCATGTGTTGAAGGCATTACCGAGAGGTCCTTGGCTAAGATGGTTGTGATGTGTTGTTGCTTATCTTGGGTCGTAATCTTCTTGATCGTGTTATTTGTAATTCCATTGATCAATGTTTTTGTTTCTCGCTAGTGAAGTGTTGTAACTGTTAAGTGAACCATAGTATCATTTACCGTTTATTATAATGTGATATGACACTACTTGGATTTTCAATGTTATGTTGACTTATTACGCTGTGCTATTGCTTTCCTTAGTAAATTTGAATGCATGTCCAAAATATTTACTTGTGAGTATGTGTGATGTTGTATTGCAGATTTTTGTCGTTGTTAATCATGCCTTACACACGTAACCAATGGATCAAAAAATGTTTTGATGATCCTGATATGGGTCCGGATGGGTCCTTCAAAGTGCCGAAGGTGCTGATTGCCTATGACAAGAAGCATGACATATCCTTAATAAATGAGATGAAGTATGCGGTGCTTGACGTGCAAGAATGTGTGAGAGACAGATCTGGGAACAAAAACCGCATGAACGTGATTCAAGAGAAGGTTAAGGCCTTGAGGCATCGGCTGGAGACATTTCACCGTTGTATTAACTTCCTTGGTGTTATTTTTGATCGTTGGTCTAAGAAGAATCTAGTTTCATTCGGTCCCGAATATGCACACTACTTGAAGAAGGTAATAGTATTATTTTTTGGGATTTACTCTTTTTACGTGGTTGATATTTAATTAATAATTCATTCCCGCGTGCTTTTTCACTTACGTATGGATTTTCAAGAGAATACTATTGAGAGGCATTTCCGTATTCATTGTTTTGAGTATTACTTTTTAATATACGACAAGGTGTTTTTCGTCCGCTTCGCAGCAGTCCTCTCTCATGAATTGTGGGGATCAATTGAGATGCCAATAGTGTTGGATGAGGACGGAGTCGAAGCACCATGGTGCCAGGCAACGATTGCAAGTGGTGCGACATCTAGCTACATTACCGACACCGGAGGAAGTGTTACTCAGGCTTAGATATAGTAGTAAGGTCATAAACTATGATTTCGTCCATAAGATGGCTATGACATTTTTTAATATATGTATTTTTATGCATGGTGAACTTCTATGGTATTGGCTCTGGATGGTGGTGTACGTTTTTTGTGGAGATGTCATTGATTCTTCAATGATCTCATGACATCAATTTTCAGATTTTACCACAACTTTTGTACAAGCATGCCATTAAAAAACAATAAAGGCATGCTTTCTTTTGATCTCTTCCCTTCCCAATTGTGAACTTTGTCATTTTATTCTTTACCTTTGTTTTTCCATGTCACCTAGTTTGGCCAGACGACACGTGAATAAAAAAGGAAGTGATCAACCAATGAGATTGGTGAGTGGAAAATAGCTCTTGCTTTGTTTTTATTCATTTTTTTTTCATAGTAACCCAAGGAGCTGGGAGACAACACTAAATAAACAATTGAATGCATTTACAATGTTCTCTGCCACTCCCCAACCAAGCTAAAACAGTAAATTCGAAGCTTAAAAAAAATAGAAAACACTTCCTACAAAATTCAAGGAGCTCAAAAATGCTACCACAACTAATGAGCTTGAAATGAAAGTATTCTACGGTGAAGAGGGGATTCTCGACATCGACGAAACACTTATCAATGTCCTAAAGGAACAATGCGTCTCCGACCAAGGATGTGTTCCTCTTCATAATTCAGAATTTCTTGAGGTGATACTAGGAAACGCGATGGACACGATCAACTACTTACACGATACTCAATTCAAGGAGAGTGACATAACATTTCGCTTCTGTAATTTAGCGGAGATGCACTACGTCTTCAAGAAGATGCTTGGTCATGGCGAGACGGTTTGGAACATGGACAACAACGAAGTCACTGTGGCGAAAAAAGTTTGGGATGAGTTTAATACGGTTTTATCCCATTAGCTTAGATTTTGTATTTGACTAGTTCTTATGTCATTAAATTTTAAACTATTTGCATCTTTATTAGGGAAAATGGAAGATGCACGAAGCTTATAAAGTCCACTGCGAGTTTAGATGGGGTGATTTAGAGATGCTTTTTGGTAAAGCTAGAGTGCTTGCCCGCATCATACCTCCTAAGGAGTATATCGACAAGGTTCGAAAAAAGAAACAAACGACTCAAGAGATTATCAACGCAACTCGTAAGGAGAAGCAAGATTCTTCGCGACTTACCAGGGAAATGTCTTTCATTTTCATATCCGACCAGATCTCTGGCACCAATGCTCAAGCGCAAACTCTCCCAAAACCACCAAAAAATAACGAGGTCCCTAACTTCTATGGTGAGCCAGCCGATTCCGTCGCATCGTGTTCCGATAAATCATTCAACTTTTAGGTTCTATTTACCAATTTGCAAATTAAGGACATTTACCATCCATTATCGGATGCATCGGTATCCTAGTGTTAGTTCTTTTGTGTTTAATTTTGTACTAATTAAGGACATTTATTGTCCATTGTCGAATGCATCAGTATCCTTATGTTTTATTTCAATTTGGATTTAGCTAATTTATGTGCATGTGTCTATTTGAAGAAATTGGTGTAGATTATTTTGAGTTGAGGAGTGTCGCCCGCACGATAGGTTTAAGTGAGATTTCAATGTTCTGTCCATATAGAAGTTCATGAATAAAAACTATAATTTTTAACACAAGTCTAGCATCCAAGTTTAATTTCACATATAAAAAAAACAGACGTTAGGAGATGCATGAAATACATTGCCTATAAACTAAAAATCAACTGTTGCCATATGATTTGAGTATCTTTCCAAACAGCCGTTATGCACAACGCACATAGCTTATAGTTACTAGTACTCCAGATTTCCCATCGCATGCAGACACTTGACATAATAAGTAACTTAGCCTCAATAGAAACGATGAAACATGAACCAGGTATCAAAATAGTTCCCGTTTCAACACTAATAATGTAATGTACTACATAACCCCATAACAACGGCTCACTGTCGTAAAGACCAGGGAAGAAGGCGATGGGAATATAATAACCTACTGAAATAGATACATGTAGTTCCGCTCATATACGAGCATTCCATAATAATTAAAAGCCATGATAGTTTTAGGAATATCAAAATAAAACCTTAATTGGCCCATCTAAAATCATTTCCTCAAGGTCTTTTTACTCATGAGGTGCTTGAGATACCTCATCTACGAACCTTCAGGCATTGCAAAGAACACATATGCATCCTGAGGAGAGGGGGCCAGACAATGAATAAGGTCGATCTTCTGATCCTCGTCAAATTCCTTGTACTTAGCAGCAACAACATAAAGACATCTCCTCTGTTCTCTAGCAGTGTTCTCAGGCATAGCAGTAGCTATACAGAGTTGTGCAATTCAGTCCATGGTATCATTAGTCTTCTTGATGAACTCGTCAACGTAGCCGGGAATCACTAGAGCAATGTCGAAGGGGGTAAGGACTCACGCCTCCTTTTCGAACCCTTCTACTTTTTAATGTTTTTGAGGATCTTTTTAATGGATGACCTAGAAGGACAAGATGAGCTGGGCACGTCAGTGTCGGCTCCTCCCTTGTCCATGTCTAGGTAGACAAAGTCGGTTTGAGTGCTAGTAGGTAGGGGGCTGAGTGGGTGGCATCATCTCTAGAGATCACATTTTTCCCCTTAGTAAAGAGATCATTCACAGCTGCTGCCAAGTCCTCAGCCGCGCTACTAGTTGCACGATCCTTGCCAAATATGCCGGCCAAGTCTTTAAATTATGGTAACGGCTTGTCCTTGTATTGTAGGATGTAGGGGCGTGAATATACAAATCAATTAAACGTGCAAGTTAGATTTCAAACACAAACTGATGCAAATAAACATACCAATGAACAAGTGAATTGAATATTCGACAAAAGATTATATGTAAATAAATGTTGAGGAAGTTGCTTGTTCATCTTAGCTTTGTATAGGCATGCCTTCACGTAATCAAGCCAATACTCCTCGTTGACACATTAGATGGTCTTAGTAACCGGACATACCATGACCCGCCACCAGTAACATCAAACAGCAAATACATGTGCCAGTACATACGTTTCCAGACAGTCATATTCGACCTTACATGCGGATCAGACTTCACCTTGGAGGTTGGTATCACCCTCCCTTGTCCATTTGTACCTGTTCTTAGCAGCCTTTGGCTCGGATTCCACATGTGCAGAGTTTTAACTGGATGTTGCTGCTATCTACACATCAAATAACGATGTCAACACAAGAATTATAAACAAAGATCTCTCAAAAAGAAGATACAATAAACAACATTGACAAAAAATATGTGTTCAGGACATCCATCATATGCATGATCACAGAATATATTCCATTCAACAAACAAGATAAGTAGTCATACACTGCAAAGGAACGAAAGTCTCATCACACCATAATCCAAATAAAAACACCGAACTCTACTGTTCATCAAACAAACTAAATTTAAAACTCCATATGGATAACTAATACATTAAACTATGATAAAGTTTGTCAACTACGACGCCTAGCTCGCCACTCGTCCCACATCTTAGTTGCAATGTCATCCCTAAATCTGCCCCGAACAGCAGTGCTTTGGAGTCCACCAGTGTATTCAGGTTGTACTTCATCGTCGCTGCTGTCAGAGGAGGAGCTGCCACCCTCACCGGCTTCTGACGAAGAAGGCGAATCAGTTTAGTAGTTTGACATCTGGTCTTGATGAAGTTATTCAAAATGCATCGGCCATGACGTATCGGTTTTGAATCTGCACAGGTATTGTGATGAGCTCTTCAAGATATTGCACTTGTTTTTTAGCTTCACGAATGACCATTCGATCACGCTCCTTGCCCGTGAGTGACTCATGTTGAACATCTCCTCCTTGTCTTGTGGCACTACACATCCCTCACCCACTTCTTCTAGTGATAACGTCTACCCTTATACGGCGCCAAAAATCCAGCATACTTTGCGTATCTGACATCCACCAAGTAGTAACATCCTGTCAATAACTTACACCAATTAGTTCTCTCCTTTTACCAAGATCATACAAACAATCAACTATGAACAATTTTATTTTTACTCATTAATGTCTACCTTGCGGGACTCTAAATTCACTCGGTGGTGGTCGGTACAGTGCATCCATAAGTACTCCCCGGTCTGTCGCAGAACCCTCCCAACGACATATCAGGTACACTAAGCTCATTTCAATGTCACATACTTCGAGTACATCAACCTGAACCCTACCCTTACGGGACCGATACCTTGGCTGATCAAGTAGTGGAGCAGTGACATCAATCATAGTCCCATTCAAAGCCACAAAATAGCCCTGCATCACCAGATAAAAACTTTTAAATTAAGAACCCACGCGAATGAAACAAAATAATTACATCATAATAAACATGTATGAGTAGTAAACAGAACAGTTGTAGTACCTCAAAATGTTTTCATGGCTCTTTGCGGTTCCCGTTCTCATCTAATATAGGCTTGGGCGTCACAAGTAGTAAGTGACTACACTTGAGCAGAGCCTCGAGAGTACGTCAGAAGTAACGACTAATAGTCTGTCCGAATCTATGCCAACCAAAGCTTATAGTTCAGTTTACATCGTGGTGTACCAGTATCTTGAGGAACAGAGTGACTTGCTCACGCAGTGTTACGTATTTCTCATCCCTAAGTCCACCAATCTCTCTAAGTAGCCAACATAATTTCATGAAACAATTCATATCCATCATAAGGTTGGCTACGTAATAATAATCGTTCAACACATGTCATACGATACATGACTTTATCTATCTCTGGTATCTTATCCAACACGCTATAGCGAATCACCAGTCACCATTTAGAACCCACTTCACTTTCATGGTTGTTCATAATGATCAAGAACATAACAATATTTGCGCGCAAAAAAATAAGTTGACAGAGAGTTAAATTTATTTTTTTCCTCCACTACTCCATCTGGAACACAATTACCAGACACATAAGTTTGAGAGTCATATCACATTCAATAAACATCATCCATCAAACAAGACAACCCAACACCATCAACATGCATCTCTTATACACAATCATATGAATCATCACAGAAAACACATATAACATGCACCTCTTCCATAATCACCAATCATACCAGACTTCATAATTGAGGCACATGCGCAATGTCAACTCATGACAATGATACAAACAAGTAAAAGGGATCTAATTTTTTTACCTTGTCGATGCACTGATTTTCCTGTAGTAAAGCTACTTTCCCGTTGTAAATCACCAAACCCTAAAACCTAAAACATGAAGAACACTAATTTTCAAACCAAGTATATCACAAATACCAAAAAATCACATAACAAGATAGAATTACAAATATGTATACATCATATTATTATAGGGTTGTGACATATGTACGCAACTACTATACAACATTTCTACATAAAACCTTTTAACAAAGTAATATTGCGATACTCAATGTCATCAATCCGATTTTTGGGACAACAAAAATAACATTTTCACAATCATACATTCTTACTACATATCCACAAACATTAGGCCCTAACCATGGATATGTGACTACAAAACCCTAAAATCAACCTAATTAAGAACACCGAACTAGTGAGTAACAAGAAAAATAATGAATCTTATCTGTTTTTTCTTGTGTGAGGGTTAAGAGTGAATGAATCTCACCCGTTGACAATCAAATACGAACAAGTGTTAGAATACGTCATGAATAGAGACTCACAAGAACGATTATAAGGTTATAACAATGATTAAGTAGGGAAAAACCGAACCTTTTAGTTGACCGTTGATAACCTAGGGTTTGCGCCGGAGTAAGAACTGAGAAGATTAGGAACAGTAACAATGTTAATCAAACGTGAATCAACAAGAACAGGAAAAATTACGAGGAGAAATGGTCGGATTCGTATCGTCGCCACCAAAATTGTTGCAGAGCAAGTGTTTCCCGCCCCCCCCCCCCCCAATTTTCCCACTGTGTTATGTGGGGTTCAGATGAAAAAATGGAATATAATGGAAGGTGAAAAAGTTGCTACACGATTTACAAAAACGATGTCATTTCTTGGGCCTCCAAGGGTATTTTGGTCTTTTTGCAAAATGGCTAATCTTCGTGTAAGTTAATCTCGGGGCCGGGGGGGGGGGGCTGTTATCACTACAAAAAAACCTATTGTGACGAAATTAAATTGCGACCATAAGCATGAAAATCGTCACAGACTGGGTTTTGAGCCGGCACTAAATCCGTCGTCGTTCACGACGAAAAGTTGCAGCATAAGATTCGTCACAAGAGGCCAGTCACAATAGAGTTTTAGTGACGAAAAATGCCAGTTGCGACAAAAATGAAATTTGTCACAACCGTCAGCCTTTTAGTGACGATATTTTTGTCACTGTAGTGGTAGTTTTTCGCCACAATATCCTAATTTCGTCATAACAAATTGCTTTCCACAATCACTATCATGACAAATACTTCGTCACAGCAAGATCAGTCTTATAGTGACAATAAATCCGTCATAACATATATTTCACATATATAAGCCTTTTGCACTGTTTTTTTTGTTATTCTATTACTGTTCATAGATAGCAGATCAATCATACTATTTAAAAAAACGAATCAAATTTCCCAACTCAATGAGATAATAATACTAAACCAATGAAAAAATCAATAAACATCCTTGTTACATGATACAAATATTATGTATTTGGTCGACATATGCTCTTAACTAACATTTTCAAGAGTTTTTCACTACTAAGAAAGTTGTATCTAACAAAAACATGTAACATTCCTATGTACTCCACCATCAACTTAAGAACGGCTTTACAAGCCCTTCCTTCGATAGTCTTTTCTGCAACTCTTTTCTTAGCCCTTCCTTCGATAGCCTTTTCTTCAACTCTTGTCTTCCATTCTTCTAACACATGATGCACCTTCAAAAACAATGATAAATGATTAAAGCAAGTTAATCAAGGAAGGAACGAGTGCAAATAACACAAATGACATTAACTTATACAAAATGTTGTACTCTTATTGCAATAGATTCTCAATTACATATAATTACCACTAATTAGAATAATAAATATGGAACTTTTTACTCAACGCTATATAGAGACAGGAGATATCTAACAAATCAAAGGCTCGTTATCCTCCAAAAGAAATCAGCCTCCTAGTTTATAATATACGTAAAGTGTCAAGTGCAAAACCAAATGAAAATTGAAATTTTCCTACTTTATAAATACACAAAATGTTAAATGCGGAACCAATCAATTAAAACTTATAAAAGTGGTCATTAGATTAGATAAACATTTGAACTTGCACGTGTGAGTCATACATTTTAACTTTTAACTAATAAAAATAAGTCCATAACTACTTATTACTCCTATAGTATTAAGTTTGGGTTGTGTACTTAAGGGTATTGGAATTATGATCCCAATAATAGATATTCAGCTCAATGGAACGATTACAAAGGAGATAAACGATATTTAACCAACCTTTTAACCTTTCTTCATTACCAAGTACTCCAAATCCAGAAGACTCCTAGTTATCATTAAAAAACACTAACCACCATTTTGACCAGCAACCTGAAAAAAATAAAAGATAATAAGTAGTATCATTTCCCCAACAGCAAGTGGACTTCCAGACTAAAAAAGCAAAAATGTGCGTAAATTGCCTACCTTGCTCAAACGAGAATCAGCCACAAATTTCCTTCCAAAACCCGACTTTCCCATCACCTGATGTAAGTCACCAAGTATTAACTTCTGATTAAACGCTAACAAAAGTTCTAGTAAAAGGAAAAAAGAACCGAAAGAGGATTTTGGTAATCATGAGATTGGATCAGTGGACCTTTCCTCAACTTTGAGCATGCTCAATACCAAATAAGTTAACTTATGCTTGACATTTTCTCTTAAGAAGCGCAAGGTTGTAGAAGACCAGTACAAGTTATATGGTACGAGATAGAGATTACATATGGATTTTAGAGTAACAAACTTCGAACAATAATATCTAATCAGATTTTATATGAACAGAAACAATATCTAGTGGGATAAGGCTTTTGCACTGCTACGATGATCTCATGTAGCTCTAATTTTAGAAGTTTAATGCAAAGAGAGCTCACAGACTTTTATGATAGCTAATATGCAAAATCTTCGTAACTTTGACTAGCATTCTTCCATGGGAACCTAAACTTGCTACTCACATTGAAAACCCAGCAATGCACAACATAAATTCCAATAAAACACTACATTCATCTCCTGCTAAGCTTCTTTCAAGCATCAAAACCAGAGTTATCCCTACGTTCTAATTCACAACACTTGGTTGTAAAATGACGTAGTTGTCAAGTCGTGTTGATATTACAGAAAATCCATACTATAAAATGGATCTCAGTCTCATAGGAACACCAAAGAATGATTCCAAGAAGTTAAAACTTTAAAGGAAATTAAATTCAACCCCTTTCCTTAAAAAAAATGAGGCTCAACGTATTAAAGCATAAAGGTAACAGAACATAGCCTAAATTTTTTCACTCAACATAACAATCGATTGGTCATTGTGATTTATTCATCCTAGCAACAAACGGTTCTCAGATTTCTTTATTCTCAGAAAACAAAACGAAAAGAGGAAGAATAGACATGACTCAAGGTAAATAATGTTTCTCTTACCTTTGATAGTCGACGGGTTGTGGAGAATTTCGGCAGCAACGACGGGTGGTTGGAAGGTGTTAGTACTTGCAGATCGAGTGAGCAAGTACACAAGAGAAACTTGGGGAAGAAGTGTACGAGAGAGAGATTCTGAATAATACTCACGCTCTAAGAATGAGCTCAAATAGTACTTTGTGACATCACAAATAATGCACAAAACGACAAACTAGCGTACCGGTTTTGATGCTAAACGCGCGTTACAAAATCGCATAAGAAAAAGCAGAAATGACTAAATAACCCTCAACGACACCGTTTAGCCAATTAACGGAAAAATAAAGGAAATAAAAGAAAAAGTATTCAAATCACTCCTTCGTCTTCATCACTTGGTCAGAACCCTAACTCCACCAAAAGCTCAAAGTCGCCACCTTTACCTCGATTTGCCCTAAATTGAACCCAATCAACCCTCCATTCATGACATTACCTCCCCCTTTTCGAAAAGCTTGACCTCAAGCGACCAAATTCGGAAAAGTACGGCGAATCCAGTCCCAATCCTCCTATGTAGCTTCATTTTTCGGGAAATGAAGCCATTTAATAAGCCACTGCGGGGCGACGACATTGTTCTTCTTAATTATACGCTTAGCTAGGACTTTTTCTGGTACCATAACTGACCGTCCTTCCTCTTCCATGACAGGCAACTCCGGCGAGGCGATGGCACAGGTCCCGAGGCACTTCTTCAAGACAGAAACGTGAAATACCGGGTGGATGCAGGCTGAATCAAGGAGGCGGAGGCGGTACGCCACTTCACCAATTCGATCGAGGACCTCAAACGGTCCAACGAATTTGGGGTATAACTTCCACGCGGGACTACTGCGGACAGTGAGTTGGCGGTACGGCTTCAATTTAAGGTACACCCAGTCCCCAACTGCAAAAAACCCTCTCAATTCGTTGTCTGCATGCTGTTTCATTCTGTTGCGTGCAGTAGTAAGATTGTACTCTAGTTGTTGGGAAATTACTTGCCTGTCATAGAGTAACTGCTCAACCCCCACCACTTTCTTGTCTGTAAATGAGTCCCAATCCATTTGAGGAGGTTTGTATCCATACAAAGCCTCAAATGGGGTCATTTGAATAGCTGAGTGGAAGCTGGTATTGTACCACCACTCAGCCATAACCAACCATTTGGCCCAGTGCCTGGGCTTTCCCCCAACCATACATCTCAAATATCCCTCCAAACACTGATTAACCCCCTCGGATTGCCCATCAACCCGGGGGTGGTATACAGAGCTCATGTGTTGCTGAATTCCCAGTGAATTCAGGAGTTCCCTCCAAAATGAACTTATAAAAAGTTTGTCCCTGTCAGTAGTGATACTCTCAGGTAGCCCATGAAGCTTATAAATAGTGTCTAGGAACAGATTAGCAAGAGTAGAAGCATTGAAACGGTGAGAGAGAGCTATGAAATGAGAGAACTTATTGTATCTATCAACCAGCATCCAAATAGTATCTTTTCCTTCAGATTTAGGTAAATGCTCAATAAAGTCCATGGTAAGATCATGTCATGCTTGAGTAGGAGTAGGGAGAGGTTGCAAGGGGCCTGGGGTCTTGCAATTCTCATGCTTACAACACTAACAAATGTGGCATTGAGTCACAACCCTCTTCACTACTTCCTTCAAACCAGGCCATAGGAAAACTAGTTTAACCCTCTGGTAAGTGTTGAGAACCCTAGAATGACCTCCTAAACTTGAAGAGTGGAAGAGTAAAATCACCTTTTCCCTTAAATCAGAGCCAGTCCCCACATATAATTTTCCCTTGTACTTTAACACTCCATCCTTGTAGTGAAACCAGGACACATCAAAAGACCCCATTAGTGACTTAGCAACTTCTTCTTCAGCTGTGACATCCCCATTGTAACTTTCCTGAACCTCAGTCAACCACCCATGTTACAACACACTCAGTGCAGTGCACTGAGCCACTTCTTCCCTCCTAGAGAGTGCGTCAACAACACTATTCTCCACCCCTTTCCTACACTCAATTTTGTATGAATACCCAAGTAGCTTAGTCATGTATTTCTGTTGCAATGGAGTGGAAATCTTCTGCTCCAGTAGATACTTCAAACTGTGTTGGTCAGTCTTAATGACAAACTCACCTTGCAACAAGTAAGGTCTCCACTTATCCACAGCCAAGATAATGGCCAAGAATTCTTTCTCATACACAGACAATCCTAGGTTCTTAGTTCCCAATGCCTTGCTGATATAGGCAATATGATGCATATCTTGGCTCAAGATAGCTCCAAGACCATGGTAACATGCACCAGTTTCAACAGTAAACACCTTAGTGTAGTCAGGTAGTTGCAACACATGGGCTGTTTCCATTGCCTCCTTCAAAGCTTTTAAAGCTCTATCTGAAACCTCTGACCACTTGTGTAATACCGCAATTTTTTTTGACGCTCTCTTATTTATTTAATTAACTCTAGATTTTATTTAGGTCTTCATAATTTAGCGTATAACAAAAAAAAAATTAAGTTTTAGTTAATTAAAATTTGTAATTACATATATTACAAATAGTAAGAGTTTCGTCACTTATTTGGGAATCACATGTTATATAAGAATGAAAGTACAAAAAGCCAAAGGAATGAAAATGTAAATTACCATCTAGTATATATATGCTTGGGCGGTTAAGCATGTTCCACCTAATAAAAACAAATAAAAACAAAAGAAAAAGAACATTATTATCCATATCTTGTTTCCCTACTCCGGCGTGAGTGCAAACCACATGTAAAACTTCATCTTTTTAAAAAACAATTAAGATGAGAAATGATTTGTGGTTGAGAGTAATTGTGGTCAACAATACAAATAATATTAATAGTATGTTTGTCATATTTTTCTAAGTATGAACATGATTCCACTTCCTTGATTGTTGATGACTATAAAATATTCAATTGCAAGTTTAATTGCATGATTTTGGGGTGTCTTTTCATATATTTGTACTACGGGTGCCACTACAAGATTGAGAAAGCGGTCCATATTGACCCCCCAAGCGGTCCCTGATGGTCAATAGGGACCGCCTTTGGATCGCTATTGCGCGGTCCCTATTGACCATGGTCACTTGTCATTGCGGTCCCTGATGAGGGTCATTAGGGACGGGAAAATCAGCGACCGCTTTCCGATCCCTGATGACTTAATATCAATAGGGACCGCATTCCGGTCCCTATTGCCTAAAAATTAGGGACTGCGATGCGGTCCCTAATAACAAAAACAGGGACCGCATTGCGGTCCCTACTAATATTCATAGATAATCTATGAATATTAGTAGGGACCGAATTGCGGTCCCTAACAACAAAAACAGGGATCAGAATTCGGTCTCTACTAATATTCACATATACTATATGAATATTATTAGGGACCAAATTGCGGTCCCTATTAACCCTCCAGAAAAAACAGGGACCGCAATTCAGTCCTACTAATATTCGGACCTGAATTCCTTCTTGTATGTCTTCTGTTGAATTTTCAAAGATAATTAAAAATATAAATTAGTTCAAATATAATTTTAAAATTAAAATAGAATTCATGAGTGGTAAACGCCTACAAAATTTAAAATACTTACGTAAATAAGTCTAGTCGCCTCAGACTTCCACTCCCGCCTCAATGGTACGCCTGTACCTCTGTCAGTGCCCGACACCTTCCTCGTATGACCTGCCTTGTAAATCTCGTCATGTCTGATAGGGTGCGCGCAGTTGGGCTGATTCCTCTCCTTCAAATTTAAAGTAATAGTTGGTTAAAATTCTTTTTATAATTGAAATGTTAAAATTCTTAAATTAAACTAATCAATCATTTTCTAAAAAAAAAACAATAATCTTAAATATTAATATTTTAACTACAAATAAAATATTTAATTTTAAAAAAACATACCAGTCGCTGCCGAATCTCCGCATAGTCAATGGAACCACCGTAAAAGGTGGCGGGCGCCTCGCCGTCCTCCACACCGCCTCGCCTAGCTTTCTTTCCCTTCGCGGACTTCTTCTTATGATCTTCGATGTCCCAGTGTGCTGCCGCCTTAGCCTCCAAAGTTTCGCTCATCCACAACGTCTTTTTCTTGCCATGATACTTCTCCTTGTCTTTGTTCTTGAAGTACTGCTCCTTCGTGTTGTTCATCATACGCTTGTAAAGTCCCCTCGTCTTCGTCTGGTATGCCTTCTATACATCTCCCCTCTCTGACCACCGGATCCCACAGATATTCTACAAAAAGGATAAATATAAAACAATAAATTAATAAACTAAATTAAACAATATTTGAAAAATACTATATATAATACACTAAATTAAAAAATATTAAACAATAAATTAAAAACTCACCGTAAATCTCGCGTACATCTCCTTCCGTACTTCCTCAGGAACCTTCAAGTAGGAGGGCCAAAAGTCACTCATAAACTGTCGAATGAGTGTACTGATCGTCTTCGCGATCTCACGACCGGGGGTTTAGAAAAACAACCCCGCTTCAATTATTTAACCTGCTTCTTTTGCCGTAACCCCTATATTTGCTCCCCTCGTGGGTCGAGTCTGGCTCGGTCCTGGAGTCTCGATCAACCCCTGGCTCGGTCCAGCTCCGGTGTCGTCTACAGGTGGGGGAGTCCGATGTTTGCCAGACTCGGTTGATGGGGGCACGTGAGTCCCAACTGAAGCTGAAGTATGTGGTCGTGGCAGCTCGGATGCGGTGGACTCTGATGATCGGGGTCTATCACCCGTTCTGGGGATGGCTGCCTCATCCTCTACAAATAACTGCCACTGCAACGCAGGTGTCCTCGATGTAGATCCGTCACCTGACCCTAGTGGCGGGATGGATGGCTCGGCTGGATCGCTAGCCTCTGCACGACGACCCGATAGGACAATTTGTATAGGTCGGCAACTACAACGTCCACTATCACTAACACCGCCACTACCACTAACACCAGCAACACCTCCACGGCCAACGCTACCACTACCACCAACACCTCCACGGCCAACACTACTACCACCAACACCTCCACGGCCAACACTACCACTACCACTAACTCGCCCACCACTACCAGTACCCGATACCCCACTACGACCTCCACCTCCACGACCTTGACCTCGACCTCCAGTACCGCTAGTGGTCTTACGTGACGACATGCCGAATATATGTATATACTGTAAAAGTAAAAATATCACATTTAACTATCAAATCAACATTTAAATAAAAATATTACATTTAATCTAACATTCAACATCTATATAATCTAATAATCTAACTTATTAAAATTTAATAATCTAATTTTTACAATTTAGTTATAAACTAATCTAATCTAATTTAACAATCTAATTTTTATAATCTAATTATAAACTAATATAATCTAATTTAACAATCTATTTTTCACAATCTAATTATAAACTATTCTAATCTAATCTAATCTAACAATCTAATTTTCACAATCTAATTATAAACTAATCTAATCTAATTTAACAATCTAATTTTCACAATCTAATTATAAACTAATCTAATCTAATTTAACAATCTAATTTTCACTTTAAACTACTAATCAATCTTTAAATTAACAATCTAACAAACTAATAATCTTACGAATTAACACTAACCTACTAATGATACACTAATTAATATAATCTTACAAATTAACACTAAAATCCTTCACAAATCTAATTTTTTTTGGTTAATCATTCACTAATCTAACCTAACAATCTAACATGCTTCAATAATCTAACAATCTAACAATATTAACAAATCAAACAATATAATTAACACTAAATTCAGATTTTACTAAAAATTTAGTAAAAAAATAAAAAACAAAAACAAAAACGGAGTCGGACCTTTCACCGGCGGTGACGAGGCGGCGGAACCAACGGAAATGGAGGCGGCAAAATTGGGGCATAAATCGGCGGAGACGCGGCGGTGACGACGGTGACGACACGAATGACGGTGACGACGGTGACGACGATGACGACACGACGACAGTGACGACACATAGAATTTTGCCGGAAAATCGGAAGATTTGAGTTGGTGACTCAAATTGGGTCGCTAAAGTGGAATTTTGGTCGCTATTGGTGAAGATTTTAGTCGGGTCGGGTCAGAAGCCCTGAATCGGGTGAAGGTGGTGAAGATTTCGCTAAAATGGCTGAAAAAAAAAGTTTTTTTTTTATTTATATGGAAAAATCAGCGACCGCTCTTCCGCCAAAATTAGGGCAATTGAGGCCCTAATTTTGGCCCACATTTTGGCCCAATTCAGGCCAAAATGTGTGGTCCAAGTCCCCATGGAGTTTCAGCGACTCAATTTGAGTCGCTGAAAGTCCATGAGGACAACAACGACTCAATTTGAGTTGCTGTTGTCCTCGTGGACAATCTGCGACTCAAATGCGGTCGCTGTTGTCTTCAGCAGTCGCTGAAGACCAGCGACCGCATTTGAGTCGCTACTGGGCGGTCCATATTGACCGCCCAATCTTGTAGTGTGCGTAGCGTTGTTCTCATATATATATATATATATATATATATATATATGAAAGCTTTGTATCAATATTTAATTCTTGTATAACGGTTACGGACCATAAGATTTTAAAGGATTTCTATTTGCTAATCAAGTTAAACCAGATTTTGTTTAGTTGCTGAAAACTCATCACTTTATGTTAAAATAGTGTATGACACTTTGAATTCAAGAATATCACCAAGTAAATGTTAATATCAAAGAAAATTTGAGATAGGTACACCAGAATATTTAATACACTTGTATATAGGTATATTTTTTATAAGAGAATGTGTACTGTGATTAACTATACTTGGATATATATATATATATATATATATATATACATGTGTGTATATGTAGGTGTATATATACTTAATATAGGATTTTAGTTTAGGACTAACAAGATTTACCAACCCCTTGTTTGACTAGGACTCGAACTTGGTAGTGTTTGCTCACTTGTCGTTTGGTTAATAGGCAACTCAGGCTAACCATTTCGCATCGTGTCAGGCGCTGAACTTGTTGATCAGGTGAGTGTTCCTAAACTGTATTGTTTTTAAAACTGGAAGGAGTGCGTGCATGTATATCTATACCTATATATATATGTATTCATGAATCTGTGCATATTGAACTCAGCACATTGAACTGTCACTTTCAAAGAAAGTTGTTTCGGAAATATTTATTTCTTGAGAGAAAGTTTCTGTAAATTGGGTATTTAAACTGTTCAGTTTTATCAAAGCAAGTTAACCGCACATTGGTTAATTGCCGTAAATGATTGGAATCGATATGATGAATGGTGTCCCATTGGATTGTATTCGGAATTGATTAGACTGGATCCAATGTTTGCCGTGGGAGTGCAGGGGGTACCGCCGGACGGCGGCGGGCTTGCCGGTAGGACCCTTTGTTCCCATGTGCCTAATCCCTCTCAGACATAACAGAAGGAGGTTGTGTCTTTGTTGGGTCGTAGGATTTCCGTATGTACCATGGCATACGTTATTTGATTCCAAGGTCGCTCCTTGGACGGGGAGATAGAGAACTGTTATGAGGTGATAAGGTGGGGCTGCATCAGCAGCAGGATAACGTGGACACCGATCATCAAACGTGAATCTATTATTTTGTTAAAGGGTTTTTGTTAAAACACGAAAGCTTTTGATTTCATGATTCTATTGCGTGGCATTTGTGTTAATGTTCTTTAATTAAACTGTTTTCAAAAGAATGTTAATGAAAGAAAATGCAACACTCGCACACACACATGAACATTCACTGAGATTTTTGTCTCATAAATTATTTTTTCCTTCATTAAAGCTTTGGGTCCTGATCCATCTGAACCTGATGAAGAGACAGTCGAGGGAGATTAAGGATTCTACCACTAGGTGTATATATGTATATTCGAGCCAACAATCACCTTTTGAGGGTTCTAGGAACCTTGTGTAATGTACTGTTTGTTCCCTAAACGTTGTTTCTGGTTGTGTGATTCCAGACTAGTGGGTCTGTAGTTTACAAATCGTTGTGACGATGTAAACGTTTACTATTTTAAGAATGTCTTGTTATTTTGAGTAGTTTTGTGTTATTATGAGTATTATGAACCTTAGTTTATGTTGGTGCGTTACAACTTGAACTTGCCCTTTCTGGTCATGTCAGTTAGAGGTTTGGCAATAATGCCATAATGCTTAATAAACTTCTTGTAGTACCCAGTCAACCCCAAAAACCCCCTCAAAGCTTTAAGAGTCTGTGGTTGGGGCCACTCCACCATACATTTGATCTTCTCTGGGTCAGCAGCCAAAGTGCCATGACCAATGATGTGTCCCAGGCACTCCACTGTATCGCCAAACACACAATTGGAGGCCTTAGCAAAGAGTTTGTGCTTAGTTAACTCCTAAAATACCTCCCTTAAATGAACCACATGATCCTCCATGTTTCTGCTAAATACCAGAATATCCTCAAAGAAGACTAGCACTGTTTTCCTCAAATAATTCTTAAAAACAGAGTTCATTAATGCTTGGAAAGTGGTAGGAGCATTAGTAAGCCCAAAAAGTATTACTCTGAACTCATAGTGCCCTGACAAAGTCACAAAAGCTGTCTTCTGAATGTCATCTTCTTGCATTCTGATCTGAGGATAACCTGCCCGAGGTCTATCTTAGTATAAACTCTTGCTTCCCCCAACTCATCTAAGAGATCTTCAATAAGAGGTATTGGATAGCTATATTTGACAGTTAAGGAATTCAATTTCCTGTAATCAACACAAAATCTCAAGGTCTCAACCTTCTTCTTAACTAAGAGGACTGGAGATGAGTAAGGACTGTTACTGGGCTGAGTAACCCTAGTACTCATCATTTCCTGCACCAATTTCTCAATCTCTTCCCTTTGTAGGAAGGGGTATCTGTAAGGAGACATTTTAAAGTGCTGAGCACCCTCAATGAGGGGAATATGATGTTCCTGTCCCATGACAGGTGGTAATCCAGTGGGCTCCTAGAATACCACAACAAATTCTGCCAATAAGCTCACTAGCTCCGGTGGTGCCTCCAAATGATTTCTCTTATTTTCAAGTTGGATCAAATATAGGAAACCCCAGTAGACCTCCTCTGGTTGCTTCAAGTACTTTTCCATTCCCTCTCCAGTTGCCAACCTTAACTCCATAGTCTGGTTCCCCATACCTCTCAACACCCCTGAGTGCCCTGGTCTATAGAACATGAACAATTGTTGGTCAAAATCAAATGTAGCCCTTCCCATTCTCCTCATCCAATCCACTCCCAATACCATGTCATATCCTCCTACAGGCATTACCATGACTTCAGTAGAGAAGTCCTGCTCTCCCATGCTCCAAGTGAACTCAGAGCACTTGTGGGCACACCTCACTTTGTTTCCTCCAGCTACCATCACAACTAAGAGTTGTGTCTGTGTAAGCTCACACCCCAACTCCCTTGCTTTTTCCTTGTCCAAAAAGGAGTGAGTACTACCTGTATCCAGCAGAATTGAAAATTCTTTGTCTCCATAAGTTCTTTTCACCTTTATGGTTTCTGGTGCCAGCTCTCTTGAAAGAGCATGAGCAGATATTTTAAACACTTCTCCTTGAGTTTGCTTCTCTGTCCGTTCCATTTCTGTGCCCACATCCTCCTCTCCTTCATCCTCTATCCCGAAGATCATGAACAGTCTTTTGTACCCAACATGGGGTAACTTGTCATGGTTACTCAAATTTCTAGACTCATGGAAGGAGTGCTACCCAACAGGACCCCTGGGTTTGAAAGGGGTGAGGTTGCCCCTTGGCATAACCCTGTGTTGCTTGTTAAGGACCTCTATCATTGCCTCTTGCTTCCTGGCAGTGTGAATGGCTTGAGTGAGTGTTTCAAGGGTCAACATCTCTACCATCACCTTCACTTCATCCTTCAAGCCACTGGTGAAGCTCTTGATGAAATACTCTTCATCAAGGAATTTGTTATTCTACAACATGTATGACCTCGGTTCCCTAAACCTTCTAATATTGTTATCTACATTAGTCACCTGTTTTAACTTGTTGAATTCCCCTATAAGGTTCTCTCATTTTGCAGCAATAAACCTGTCAATTACCAGTTCTACAAAAGTAGGCCAACCCATACTTTCCTTGACCTCAATGTTATCCATATACCAACTCTCAGCCACTCCCTCCATGTGGACCCCAGCTGAGAGTATCTTCTCAAAATCACTCATAGTGTTGAGTAGGAAGTACTTTTGGCACTTCCTCACCCAAACCCTAGGTTCCCCTCCATCAACCCGATGGAATTCAGTGCTTGGACCCCTGGCATTCAAGGATTCATTCCTCTCATTCTGAGTATAAAGTAACCCCGGGACTGAAGCGTTTCTTACTGGTGACTGATTTATATTTTGAGGTATGCCCCTGTTTGATTGATTTGCGGTTTGATTATGTAGGATTTAAGCTAATGCTGCTTTCAATTCCTGTATATCATTCATGATTTCATCCTGTCCATTTTTTAGTTCATTTTGCCCCTCTTTGAGGTCATTTGATGTGATTTCTAGTAATTCGATTCTAACTGTGTTGTTTATTCCAGGTTTTGTCATTATCAAAGTGCGCTGGATCAATTTCGGCTTCGATACCAATGTTGGTACTTGCCGATCGAGTGAGAATGCACACAAGAGAAAATTGGGGAAGAAGAGTACTAGAGAGAGAAGAGAAAAGGAATTTTTTGTTTCTAATATTCTGAATAATAGTCACGCTCTGAGAATGAGCTTAAACATGACGTACAAAACGAAAAACTAGCGTACCGGTTTTGATGTTAAACGCGCGTTACAAAATCGCATAAGAAAAAGCAGAAATGACTAAATAACCCTCAGCGACAGCGTTTAGCTAATTAACGAAAAAATAAATGAATTAAAAGAAAAAGTCTTCAAATCACTCCTTCGTCTTCATCACTTGGTCAGAACCCTAATTCCACCAAAAGCTCAAAGTCGCCACCTTTACCTCGATTTGAACCCAATCAACCCTCCATTCATGACAGAAGGTGAACTGGTAGAGAGGCTAGGGTAACATACATGCTAAATTGAAGATTTGGGTTATTTTAGTGAAATGAGCTCAGACAACTGGCGGGAGAAAATTTTAAGTAAACTTGAGATGGAGGGAAAAAGCTTTGACCGTGAATTCCATCACATTAAAATTTGTTAATTTGGTGGGTTTATTTAAATTAAATATTTTAAGAACTAAATGATTCATAAAGATTAATTAATTAAGTGTATTTGAAGAATATTAAGTATTTGGAAAATTTAAAACTAACGTGATACCATTGGTTAAGTCTCTTAAAGTTAAAAATTACTAGAACACGATAAATACGTGTTTCAACTTTCAACATAAAAAATAATTTCGTTACATATATAATATTTTATCAACATTTCTCTCTTTGTGAGTATCCTCATGATTAAAATTGATAATTTTGGTAGTTATATGATTATTTAAGTGTGAAAATTTAATCGTAGTTCGTGAGATTTCACTCATATTTTTGTGAATTTTGGTATTTTTCTTCAATCAACCAATTTTCAATGAAGTCAAGTGTTTGCACATAATTCAATTACTTGACACGTATTATGCTAATTTATGTAAATTGTATAAAAATAGAAATTAGAATATTTGTTTTTCATAACGATGATTCAATAGTCTTTATTTTCGTACTTACTTGTCATGTATTTGATTTTTTTTTTTCGTTTGTTAAGAGTTTGGTTCGGCGCAACATTCAACGTTGTTTATCAAGAGGGTCAAAATCAATTACTAATATAAGCAAAGCCATCACATGGTAATTTGTGACACCAAGTCCAAAACTACCCACCTCCTCAAAGGCAAACAAAAACTGGGGGGCTTGTGTTAAACGGATATAAACGTCAAACGACGAATGTTTACGATGCCCCAAAAGAGTTCTACGATACTTTACCAAGGCTTTACGAGTCATATATGATACTCGCATGCCTTTCAAGGATCTACAAATGCCTTATGGGACATTCACGATGCAATGACCGACAAGGATCTACAAGGTTCTTGATAACTCAACGATACCTCAAAAGTATCGTTAAAAACGTTAATAGCTATCGGACCTACACTATAATATCCCCGACCTGAAAATGCGAGAAGGACGTATACCTTATAAAGGACCAAAACTATTAGCTAATCGTACGAGTACTATAGAATCATTCTACGTACGTCATATTACACTACCGAGCGCAATACCTCATAGACTATATTACCACGAGAAGGCATAACTATCACTATGATGCCTTCTCCAAAAGGGTCGAAGCAATCCCTACAATGCTTAAAAAGGCACTAAGATGTCTTAAATAGGACGTGTGATACTTTAAAAGGCTCAAAACAATGCCTTAAATGACTCCGTTACAAGAGGCTACGATACCTCTCTAAAAAAATCCGCGATACTCGAACCATCGTAACTCTCGACTTTTTAAGTTTCTAGTGCAGTCATAAACATACGACTACACTAAAAATTGGGGGGCTTGCGTTAAACGGGTAAAAATCCATGTGGTTAAAATACGCGTTGGTTTGATTATCAAAATTACTTTGTATATTATTATATGATTTATATTCATAAACGACTTCGCATTATAACACGGTTTAATTACCGGTTTACTTCGTTAAAAATTATACTATTCGTATATCGTAAATCATGACGCACGCCTATCGACCGAATTTATAGCTAAAGTACTACCAGATTTATGCTCGTATTCATAACATGTCTCACGACTCGATATATTATTACACGTACGATTTTATATTCGTTCTGGTAAAATAACTCGTATTCACAAAATACCCGTATCACACAGACCACAATACGTGGCTGCGCATAAATGCTAACACAACCTAAATAGATAAGGTTGCTTGATGTGCTGGTTAAAGAGATAATAACAATACCAGACAATAACAAAAAATCGAAGGAGATAAGAGTACAAAAACTAATATTAAAATAACAAAAGATCCCAAACTTAGGGAGCATGACTGAACTCATATAAAAGGGGACAAGAACAATAGAAGAAAAGACAATTCCTTCTTTCTTCTACTGGAAGAAGGCTCCTTCTCTCCTCTCCCTCGGACTCCTCTCTCTCTCTCTCTCTCTTAGGGCTTCATAGGACAACTCCTCCAACAAATTCAACAAATAAAAAATCAATTCAATCAATAAAATCGACATATAACAAATATCCAACACCAAAAATAAGAACTACGAGTGGATTGATTTCCAATCGAGGGATACGTAGGCATCTCGAAACAAATCGAGTCCAGCCGCAAATCAATAAAAACAACACATTTCCTCGGGTCGGGATCGGCATTTCGAACAAATTAAACACTGTTTCCGTGAAGCTTAACTAGCAGGCACGACGGATTTATCTATTAACGCTTGTCAACCACGTGAAAGAACTGGAATAGAAGGTGGTCTTCGCTTATCTTATGAATCTCTATCCCCTTTCCCGTTTTGATCAGACCTTTAATTACCGAACAAAACGAATTGAAATTGAAGCTGCGGTTCGTGAGTAATCCGCCAACAAGAATGAAATCCACTGCTCCGTTCTTAATGCCCCAAGTCTCATCTCGGAGATCAATTCCTGCCTCTTCCTCTGATATAGACAACTTTGCACACATCTGATTAATATTCGCCTCCATAACGCAGGTAAACATAATAAATATATATAAATAATAATAATAATAATAATAAACAAATATATTACTATTTTAATAATAATAAACATATATATATATATAAATAATAATCATCATTTATATAGAAATAATAATAATAAACACATATATATATATATATAACTAGTTGTAAAAATAATAAAAATATTTATATATAAATAATAATAATTAACATTTATATATAAATAATAATAATAAATATATATAAGTGATAATAATAAACATTTTCACAAAATATAAAAAAAAATTAATCATCATCTTCATCACTACCACCGCTGCTACCCCCCCCCCCCCCCCCCCCCTCCGCTGTCGTCACGAACACCACCACAAATCGCCGCACACCACCATCACCCAAATCAAAAATCGTCGCACATCGACTGAAGAGGATGAGTATTTGTAATCTAGAAGTCCAAGTGTGAGGTGGCTCGTGCCGTTACATTTGTCTTCCGAGTTTGTGCGTTGATGGGTTGGGGGGAGGTGACGGGGTGTTTGGGGTTGGAGAAGAAGAAGATAATTTTGTTTATTTTACAAATTAATTAATTGACATCTTTTTATTATTTTGTTAATTTCAGTTATTTCAATGTATATATTTAGAGTCAATTTTTTAGTTTTTTATGATTTTTTTTATCCAGTCAGCATGTCCAGATGGACTTTAATTGGTCAAAATTGAGGGTTTACGGGTCAATGGCGAGCCACGTAGACTTTAGGGGTGGTAATTAGGGGATGCTGCTGCGGGGATACTGATCTTGATTAAGTTTGCAAACTCAGGGTACCAAAAAGTTGGCGTGCCAAGTTAGGGTACCAAAACGAAACATATGCCAAAATAAGGTACCAAACATGATTTGTTTCCCTTGCGAAACATGTTGGACGTGATGGAAGTAGTATGAAATCAATCAGACCCCGATTCCACAAGCGTAATTCAAAAACCTAGAGCAGAGAAAAATATAAACACAACCCCTAATAAAATGATTGCAAGGCAAAACCCTAGATCGAGACAATTAAACTGTTGAAACAATCAAAAAACCGAGAAAAGGAAAAGATGGAACAAATTTTGGAAAGATCACGACGTTCAGAAAAACCTAGCCAGCAAAAACCTAGGAAAAGAAAAACGCGAAGAGAAAAGAAAATGAATAAGATCACCCGAGAAAAAAATCATTAGTCGAAGAATGATGAGCATGAGAACCGAGCCTCATCCGCTAAATCCGATGAGATCGCCATGCAAAGCTCGATGAAGGCCTTACTACTCCACTCAAAGAGACGAAAAACTCTCACTTGGAGACACGCCAATCTTTTTGATCTATTTATTTTCACTTTAGTACAATTTACTTTTAAGCACTGTTTAGCTAAAATATGTAGGGCGATTTTTTTTTTGCCCATTAATTTATTTGAACTTCAACCTTTGCCCTTTTTTTATCGGGCTTGTATTTTGCCCGGTAACTTTTTTTTTTAAAAAAATATGCCCGACGGGCTTTGAACTGGGCTTAGTCGAAGCCCAGTCGACGCGGCTTCCCACATGGCGTACGGATGACGGCCATGTGGCGCCACGTCGAAAATTGTTTTTTTTTTATATATTTACTCAACTAGTAAAGATTAAAACTAAATTTATATTTACTGGTAAAAATTAAAAATATATTTATATTTACGAGTAAAAATTAAAAATAAATTGATATACAAAATTATATTTAATTTTATCATATATTGATCTAAATCGTAACAAAAATAGTATCAATACAAGTTTATTTAAAAATTTTATCTTGTGTTTACTAAATTTATATTTACTAATAAAAATTAAAAATAAATTTATATTTACTAGTAAAAATTAAAAATAAATTGATTTTCAAAATTATATTTAATCTTATTATATATTGATCTAAATCATACAAAATATGTATATATTCAAGTTTATTAAAAAAGTTTATCTTAAAATGTTTATTAAATTTATATTTACTAATAAAAATTAAAAATAAATTTATTTTTACTAGTAAAATATTAAAAATAATTTGATATTCAAAATTATATTTAATATTATTATATATTGATCTAAATCATAAAAAATATGTATATATTCAAGTTTATTAAAAAAGTTTATTTAAAATGTTTATTAGATTTATATTTACTAATAAAAATTAAAAATAAATTTATTCTTACTAGTAAATATTAAAAATAATTTGATATTCAAAATTATATTTAATTTTATTATATTTTTATTAAACAAAAAAAAGCCACCACATTTACTCATTTCTTTTAACGCAAAAGAAACAATATTGAACCAAACATTTATGCACAGGCTTAGCAATAAACTAGTAAAAACTTCTATTAGATAAAATGTGCAGTAGGTTCACAGGCTTACATAATATATAATACACAACACATGAAAACGTTGAATAATGAGAAATTAAATTAAAAGCACCATAGCAATTTTCTTCAGAAATTTGTTTTGCACCCACATATGCAGAAAATAGGTTTTTATTATTTCGGTTTTATGCCTAAACACAATTCATCAGATCAAAGCTTAATAACACCACCACCACAACCACCACCACCACCACCACCCTCCAACCGCTTCCCTCTTCCTCTCACAACCCTCCCCCGACCTCACCCCACTCTCCACTCTCCACCACTACCCTCCAACCCCCACCCTCCTCCGCTCATAGCTTGCCGCCGCCCTCTCCACCACCGGAAACCTCGAGCACCGCCAGATAAACATTTCGCGGAACCCTAACCTCCTTCGTCCCCAAATACGTCGAATTCATTATTTCAAACCACAATCCATATTTCATTATTTCATTATTTCGAATTCATTATTTCCAACCTTCACTGCAAATCACACGAAATCGGAGAAGCTTAACGCCGAGACGCCGAAGATCCGGTTGGGGAGGTAACCGCGGAAGGGGATTGAGTGTGTGACTTCGAAGAATGTGGTGTCGGGGGTGGTGGAGGAGAGTGGGGTGAGGTCGGGGGAGGTTGGTGGGTGGGTGGTGGTGGTGGTTTTCATTGGTTGTTGGTGGTGGTGGTTTTCCGTGGGGGCGGGACCGGAGAAGAAGAAGAATTCCTTCTTCTTTTTTTTTTCTTTTTTTTTTCTTTTTAGACTAGAAAAAGCTGTTATAATTTATTTTGTTTAAATAAAAAAATATGACGTGGCACCACGTGGCGGCCATGTCAACAACCACGTATAACGGGCTTCGAGCTGGCCCAAGTTGGAGCCCGTCGGGCATATTTTATTAAAAAAAATAAGTTACCGGGCAAAATACAAGCCCGATAAAAAAGGGGCAAAAGTTGAAGTTCAAATAAATTAATGGGCAAAAATTATAAATCGCCCAAATTTGTAATAGTAACCTAGAATGGTTATATGGGATCAGGAGCTGCAATTTGAATCATTATGCTATTACAGAGTATTTTCTCTTAACTCTCTTGTTAAGAGAAAAGGTACTGGAATTGATAATGAAGCAATACACTATGCTAGTACAGTTATAGGAGCTGAGCTAAGATAAAAGACAAAAGGTGAATTGTGAGAGCTAAGCAAATGAAATATCTTCTAACAGTTTTGATTCTCTAGAAGAGAATTTATTATGAGGCTTAGGCAATGTTGTTGCAAAACACAAACAACCAAACACTTTGAGGTGTGAGTAGTTAGGTTCTTTAGAGTATAAGAGGTCAAAGGGAGTGTTGGTGTGAAGTAAGGGAGTTGTTGTTCTATTGATGAGATATGTTGCAGTTTCTATACATTCTCCCGAAAAGGTTAAAGGTAAGGAGGCATGAAGTCTGAGAGCTCTAGCAACATTTAGTAAATGTCTGTGTTTTCTTTCTGCAACAGAGTTTTGTTGAGGTGTATATGTGTAGATTTTTTTATGTATCACTCCTTTATGAGTGTCGAAATCATTCATATCAAACTCTAGACCTTGATCTGATCTGATGGGTTTAATAACTTTATGAAATTGTGTTTCAATGAGTTGGAAGAAGTGTAGGATCAGGCTCCTTACCTCACTTTTGCTTTTAATGAGATATACCCAAGTGAATCTACTGTGATCATCCACTATAGTTATGAAATACTTGAATAATTGAGAGAATGAGTGTTTAGAGGACCCAAGATAACCATATGGACAAGATCAAAATAGTTATTAATGATATGTGGATCAACATTGAAGGATAATCTTTATTGCTTAGCAAAATGACATACATCACATATAATGGATTTAAAATGTAAAGGAAATTTTCATTACTTAATTTCGAAAGGGATAATCTGGATACAGAGGGGTGGCCTAGTCTATAATGCCATATTAAAGAAGAAGATAAAGAAGCAACATGAGTTTGAACATGACTATTCCTACTAGAGTTAGTGCCACATCTCTTGAAGACCATGTGATATAGCCCACCATTCAACTCAGCAATCCCAATCGTCTCCCAATGTGTTAGCTCCTGAATCAAACACATGTTAGTCCAAATGATAATACAACAATGTTGGTCCTTAACAAGATTACTTGCAGAAATCAGATTTAAGGTAAAAGAGGGGACACATAAGACATTTTTTAGAGTAAGTTTATCACCTAGAAGCACAATACCCAAGTGAGTAACAAATGTTGTCTTACCGGTTGGCATTTTAACAAAAAATGTCATGCAAGGGTTGTTTGTCAACGAGAAACAAAGGATTACAAACAATATGGTATGTGGCCCTAAATCAAGGATCCATGTTTGCTTGGATAAGATATTAGAGTGTGAACAACTAAGGGATTAATATCTACCTATGGTTTGAGATGAAATGATGAGAGGTTGTGTGGTCTGATTAACATGTTCCACAACAGAGCTTGACATGTGAAATTAGCTGCAAAGGTGCTGAAATTGTTCTTGAGTGATTGGTAAATGTGGTCCTAGAGCAACAGTACCTTCTGCTGCTTGATTAATAGATAGAGTTCTATTGTTGTTGTTATAAGAGTGAGTCTGTGGAGCTGGCTTGAATCTAGCTAGCTTGTGTCATGGTGGATACCCATAAATTTCAAAACAAGTGTCCACAGTGTGGTTCCCTTTACCACACTTATTATATGTATGTTTCTGCTTCCCATTTCCAGACTTGTTCCATGGTTTATAAGGTGGTCTTTGACCATGATTCACCACAACAGCTTGCGTTATAACCTGTAGAGTTTTAACTTGCATTATAGAGGAATCAACACTAGGAACAGATCCAGAGAATAACTCTAGATTTATCTCCTCCCGCGACACAAAATTAAACATAGAATCTATTCCAAGCAAGGGATCTCTCAGCAGAACATGATTCCTCACCTGGCTATATTTGTCATCTAATCCCATCAGAAAATTCATGATATGTATATGCTCAGTTTTAGCATTGATAGCATGAGTAGCACCACAATACCGAATGTTGCAGGTGTATGGTGCATCATATGCACTCACCTCATTCCATACAGCCTTTAATCTAGAGAAATAGACACTAATAGGGCTCCATCTTACTTCATGCCAGACAACTGTTGTTCCAATGTATAGAGCCTGTTATTACTACTCTTTGAAAATTGTTTCCTCAAATCACTCCATAACTTATGTGTTAAGTCAGAGTGTTGAGTATAACCTGGTATTTCATCTGAAATGTTGTTGGTGATCCAGGATAACACCATACAGTTGCATCTCAACCACTGTGTATATGTTATATCTAAGATTGGTGATTCCTAGATGGATCCATCTATGAATCCCAACTTGTTTTTAGCCAGCAATGCTATGCTCATTGTTCAACTCCATTTGTGGTAATTTTGACTGGTAAGCTGCTGATTTACCAGCAATTGACCTGAATTTTCTCCATGGTATAGATAGAGTGGGTGAGTTGGATCTTCAGCTTGATTCACAACCCTTGGTAGTGGTGGCCACTACGTGCCAGTGTTTCCCCCTCCTGTTTGATTCCGAGGAGCTTGTGAATGAGATGGTGTATCTCCCATTGTAGTTGTAGAGAAGAAGTAGTGTTCTTCTTCACCTATTTTGTGAGTAGTGCGAAAGTGTGGTATGGATAGTGAGAACGAATCTCACATCTCTGATACCATAATAAGAAAGAGAACATCAGCATCATATGCTTGTGTGAGTGTGTGGCTCGTGTGAAGAGAGCAAAAGACAAAAAAAAATTCATTGCATTAAGAGAAAAGTTATTGGAATTGATAATGAAACAGTACACTATGCTAGTACATTTATAGGAGTTGAGCTAAGATAAAGGACAAAAGGTGACTTATGATGAGCTAAGCAAAAGAAATATCTTCTAACGATTTTGATTCTCTTCCAGCTCATCATATTCGAGAAACTTTAACTTATTGATAAAGTTTGCTTCTACATTGCTAAATCCTATGTTGTTTTCCTCTGCTTTAGATCCTTTAGCATTAGGCTGCTCCATGCTCTGATACCCCCCACCTGCTATCTAATTTACCCAGCAATAACTCAGGTGTGTAGTTTGAGCTGCCCATTATCCTACCTGAATGGACAAGACTAGAAATTTTCGTCGAATTATTTATCTGTGAAACAAATTTATTGTTACCTCTTGCAATCACAAGATCGATCACATCGTCATTAATCAAGGAGCGACTCGGTTTATAAAAACCATTTATCAATCTTTCGATCTCAGTCCTCACCTCTTCTTTTAAAGTCACTAGTCCTAAAAGTATTCCACCAACTGTTTCAGGAATTGCTGCTGCAATCACCTAAAATAAAATTGAGTACTTCTTAGATGGAAAATTGAAGGCAGTAACAACTAGACAACAATGTATTGATCTTGTCGTTTTAATTTTGTTAACCATCCAAACATCTTCATATTAAATTTGTATCGAAATTAGAGTTTGTAGACATCTTAGTTTCAATTATCAACGTTTCTGGACCTATCACTACGAAAAGTAGAAGAATTTCACTTGTTCGTTGCATGCAACTAAAGTGTTGCAAATTTCGTGTGCGGAAGTTTGAAGTCAGAAATAACAGGAACACTTTTCTCATCAAACAAACGGTGGGTGTAAGAAAGGTCTTCGTGTAAGTCAATTTCACACTACCTATTTGTCTTCGAACTTTAATAATTGTGTTTCTATTTTATTTCACGTGAATTATTGGTTCAATTTTTCCTTTTTGCTTTCAAGGCAACTGAACGTCAACATTTCTTCCTGATGTTGTATTATTTGTGGTTCTATGGTGGCGGAGTACCACCGCACCTCTTCTTGGATGATGCCACGTATCATGGACCATTTTAGCATATTTACTTGGTCAATCCATTAATTTCAAAAAATCTAATTCTATCCCCAAAAGTTTGTTTATTTATTTATTTTCAGGCTTGTAATGAAAATGGTATCAGAGCATAGGTTTATTTATTTAAAGTAGAAATTTATTTATTACAATAATATTTAATTGCCTTTAGAGGGAAGTAAACTTAAAACGTGAGATCGAACGAAAGTTTGAGATATATTCCCAATATGAAGTTTTTCGAGAAATCGGGAAACATGAAACAAGAAAAGAATTATAAATATAGTAAAATACTATCAACAAGATGAGTAATTTGGGTTCACCAAATTTTCATGAAACTGAGTCAGATGGCTATAAGTTATCTCAGGATCTTAAAGAAATCTAGAAAACGATTCACACACGTGGTAATCACCAATACCATGTACCCAAGAACCTTCAACGCCTTCAGATCCAGATTGATATCATGGCGAAGCATCAGAAGGAGATTCTTGAGAACCTTTAAGATGTCCAACTACGTGTTAAGAATTTGGAAACCCAGCCGAGCTCATCTGGAAGAAAGTGAGGAGGATGGTTACCACCATCTTTCAGAAGTGAACCCTTGTTACATCAAAAGGGTAAGGCGGTCTAAGTACATCGAGAGTTAACAATCGACGAGAAGCTAGATGGAGGAAGAAAGCAAGAAATACATTACCTTCTCCACCCCCCCCCCCCCACAAGGACATTATATCGGAAATGTGCTACCTATGGGTTTAGCAAATGCACCACAAATATACTAGTGGAAGACGCATAATCTCTTCAAAGATTATTTCAGTTTTATGTTCGTTTATCTTGATGATATTCTGGTAGCATCAAGAAACATTAAGGAACATCTGCAACATCTAGGAAAAATTGAATTTCTTGAAATTGAGATCAATGAATCGGGTGACATTCTTCAAGCACATTTGGTTGAAAAGGTATGAGATTTTGCTGATGATTTCACGACAATTAAACAACTCCAGAGCTTTATGGGGTTAGTTAATTATGCTGGAATGTTTATCAACAATCTAGCGAGCTACAGGAAAGTTTTGAGTCCACTGCTTAAAAAAGATGTAGAGTTTAGATCAGGATTTTGAAACTCGGCTCGGACCGGCCGGTTACACCAATTTGACCGGGAACCGGTGCCTTGTCTGGGTCGGGTCTCCTTCAATAACGGGTTACAAACTCCAGGGGTCAAACCGCTCGCCCGGTTCCGCTCGCGAATCGGGCAGCACTCTTTTGTTTTTTTTGTTTTTTTGGTTTTCGGTCAATTGCGAATCAGTCCTATTTTCTTTGACAATTACAAACTTGCCTCAAAAATTTTAAAAATAGGAAGAAAAAAAATGCAAAACTTTGAAAGCCCATAACTTTGCGTTGGAGCGTCCGTTTTGGACGCATTTGTTTTTTGATTTGGGGTATCTCGCCGAGACCTATCCACCGCAAACTGCCTACTATGGTTTGGGCCGAGAAATATTAAAAAAAAACTCTGTTTTCCATACTTAATTTGATTTTGAAGCGAAACTAGTATGCATCGTAGAACTTCAAGCCTTGTAATTGGTCAGATGCGATTTTCATATTCTAAATTTTAGTGTCACGTAGCGTTGCTCTTGTCTTGAATTTCGTGATACGGTTGGCCAATATTTAAAAATTCAAAACAATCTTTTAGCTTGTATTTAATATATAGTTTGTTGGATTATTTATTTAAATGTTGGATATCTCAATGGTTTCCACTACTTCCCAAGAACTTGTTTTGTTGGAGGTCACGTGGTCAAGACCTAGTATTATGATAACCATATTCCTATTATTCTTATAATATAACAAAATATTAGTGACTTAAAATATTTTTCACAATCTTATAATTTTTTTATATAATTAATTTTTATTATTATATATTTTATTGAATGTTGACTATAGTCAACAAACCGGTCCACCTAGTGGTCCGACTGGTTCGACCTGTTGACCCACTACCCAGTAACCTCACAGGATCACTCACCGGGCCGGGTTCCAAAACACTAGTTTAGATGGACAGAAGAACATAGGGGAACGGTACAACGACTAAAGAACATATGTCAAAGCATTCCCAAATTAGCGATACCCAATGATGAAGATGATCTGGTTTTATACACAGATGTCAATGATCATTGATGGGCAGCGGTTTTAACTAAGGTTGAACCAAATGCAGAAGTTCCATGCAGATACTGCAGCAGACTTTTTCCGGATAGCCAAACATATGGCATATCAACGAGAAGGTATTATTTGTTGTTCAAAAGGCTTTCAAAAAACAACCTTTGTTTTTACTTGCAACGAAATTCATTTTAAAATTTGCTAATACGAGTGTGAACGCTTTTTTGGAAAATAAAATAAAAAGTAAACCCGAGAAAGCTAGACTTTTGACATGGCAAGCTGAGTCAATACTATGATTTTGATGTTGTTGTGATTAAATATCATGAAAATATTCTTGCAGATTTTTTGACGAGAGATGGAGGCACATGAGGCCGATACCATTCTAACAAGATGGAAACACCACAGGGAAAACCTACAGGAACTTGACAAGATGATCGATGGGCATCTGGTCACTTACAAGAACTGAACCTTTCTAAGGTTAGAAGCGCCACGGGAGCCTCCATGGACAGTGTTACAAGTTTTTGGGACAACCTCATGGTTCCATTAACAAGAGATGTCTATGAATCAAAGTTTAAACTCAAAGTCAGGCTCAGCGTCTGAGACCCAAACAAGGAGGTTCGATCACCTCAAACACGAGACCTAGTGTCGACACTTTCGAGAAAGACAGAGAGGAAAGGAATTATCCGACGATGGAAACATCGGAGGCACTAGACGATTCAACCATGGTTGAAGATGACGAAGAGTAAATTAGCATTAGAGATATGACGGGAAAATCTAAGGTTATCATCGAGGAAACTGAGAACTCTCACATGTAGGAGTATCAGAAAACATGGGAGAAGCTCTACACGAGGATTGGGATTATCCCTAGCAAAACTATGGCAGATTGTTTAAGAAAATACCCTATGATGTGGATACTTACAAGTTGTACCTAAAAGCGTACGAGAATGGTATGACTTTGCGTATTTGGCCTCGGTCTTCACCACATCACTGAGATTCCCAGAAATATCAAAGTTATCGGCATGGCTTGTCAATGGAGTGTGATTTGACAATAGATCGTATTATATATATATCCGTGTCGGTTACAAGTGAATGGTCTAGTAATACAACGAGTCTATCTCAAATCAAGCCTACACTATGTATCTCGCGTAGACTTGGTCCGGAAAATCCTCGAACCAACGCCTTGATGCTTGGATGGCAGTGGGATATCGGTGACTAAATCGGACGTATGTCGGTGATTGTCTTCGATATGATATCGAGGATGCCCCCCGACGTGATATCGGTGATGTGATGGTGTGACGTGTCAATGGTACGCGAGGTAATCCCGATATAGAATGCGATATCGAGAGTGAGATCGGGGATGTATTTCGATGTGATGCGTGGTAGCTGAGGGATAATAATTGCTTATTTTGGGATCCAGGTACCGCGTATTTACAGACCTCGGGATCCGGGGACCACAGCATCATATCGGTGATTATCACCGATATGATATCGAAAGTGATCCCCGATATGGTTAAATATGGGCCTGGTTTGGGTCAGGCCCAATATGCGGGAAATGCCCATATTATGTAGTCCCCCAATTTGGGGATTCTTATCTTAGAGATAAGAATTCGCAAATTTAATTTTAAATTTCTGGGTTACCTATACCCTTCGTCCCGCCAGTTCAAATGACGAAGATCAAATTTGCGGGAAATGCACCTTGTGATGAACTTCAATGGGTCCCCTAATGCAGTGGACGCCTAGTTTGAGGTCCTCGTTTGAATTATACGTTTCTTGGGATTTGAGTTTCTTATAAATATGGGAATTGCACTTTGAGAATTGTGACGGAGTCCTTTACACAAGTGTACTCCAAGCGACGTGGTGAGGGGACGGATGGATCGTTGATGATTCCGGACTGAACTCGGTTATCCCAAGCTGCCTACGTATCCCTTTGGGGGAATCAAGTCGGACGTAGTTCATTTGTCTATTCTGCACTACGCGGCTTTACGGTTTTGACCATATCCCCTTGCAGAAAGGTCCAAATCTTAAACCGCTTCTTGATATAGAAAGTAGACTCCTTTATCTTTCCAAGCATATAAGGTACATGTTGGGGAGATAAGTATATCGATAGTGACATCCGTTATAAGGTCGGGTATTCAGGCACATCGGAGATATGTTGATGTTCCACCATATCGGCCATATCCCGAGATTGGTACATCGAAACCTCGATCTGCTTCTTCCTCTGGGTAGCTAACACATGTAGCTTTCCATACATATATTATACATGTCGAATGGATAAGTACATCGGTAGTTATGTTCGATATAATATCAGGTATTGTAGTATGTCGAAGGTATATCGGGAATCTATGTCGAATATGGCATATCGGGGATGATATTCGATGTACATTTCGATATAGACATGATGGGGTGATCCCTAGGTGTTTTTTCCTCTTGTATTTGATAGAGTTCAATTTGTAGGAACGTCGTCCCGATCTCCTCCGGGTTGGAGGGGAGAGGTTTATGGAATGCTCGAGCTTCCGAAATCTAATTTCAAAGGTTCAAGAGGCAGCATTTCATGCTTGCGTAGGGCAAGTATTGAGAAAGGACGGTTTCAAGGACTTCCTCGAGTTGAGTGGGTTGAACCCAAGGCATGATTATAATGACCTGCCGATTGGTGGCCTAGATGAGGTGGAGGATGGTCCGGTCGACCCTGATGTGTTTTCTAAGATCGTTAAGAAGAAGACTGAAGGGTCCTTGTGGGAGTAGCTGTTTTGCTGCTCTTACTGTAATTCAAATTTATCCCTTTTCGGACTATTACAGATTAGTGTTTTTGTAACTGAATTTTTATTTCTCTGTTATCTTCATAATCTGTGACTCTGCGTGATATAGTTGTCTAAGAACTTGTTGATTTTTATTGTCATGATGATAGAGTGTGCGGTATTTCGATATCTGACAATGCATTCATTTCGTTCTCGTATCGATGAGATTTCTTTACTTTGCTTGTCGTCAATAAAGGATGATTTAAATTCCCTTGGTGTTAGTGGCAACATGTGTAATCTGCCACCACTCATTGGCGGGAGCCCATCCCGTTATCACAGGGAAACCTTTGTTGCTTGAATGTTTATGATCGACCCCGTTATCACAGGGGATATTTTTCTCGTGGTTAGGGGCGCATCCCGTTATCACAGGGAACTCTCTACTGTTGAAATGTTTACGGTCGACCCCGTTATCACAAGAGATATTTTTCTTGTGGCTAGGGGCGCATCCCGTTATCACAGGGAAACCGCTACCCTTGAACTGTTTCTTGTCGACCCCGTTATCACAGGGGATATTTTTCTTGTGGGTAGAGGCGCATCCCGTTATCACAGGGAACCCGCTACCGTTGAAATGTTTATGGTCGACCCCATTATCACAGGGGATATTTTTTTTGTGGGTAGGGGCGCATCCCGTTATCACAGGGAACCCGCTATCGTTGAAATATTTATGATCGACCCCGTTATCACATGGGATATTCTTCTCGTTGTAGGTGACCCGCTACCACTGAAGGGTATGTGCCTTTTCTTAGTCTTTTTGACTATGTCTCTTGGTGACTCTGTCGTCGTGGAATCTATGGGTCAGTAAGCCCTGTAAAACAGCACAGACAAGAAAGATTTTCGATGTAAAAGCAAATATGAAAGCACGAAATGATGTGCATGTGTTATCTGCGGGATGTTCCCTCAATCTGGGAATATCAGTTTTATACAAGAAAAGGTGTTTCCATTGTGTTCTATCGTGCCTGTCGTACCTGTTGTACCTGTTTAAATGGATAATATTGAATAATATGGGGCAATGCCCCCTGAATCCCCCTTTTAATATTCCCTATGTCCTTTTCGGATATAGTAATGTGTGATCCTTCGAGCCATGTACCTGTAAGAGGGCGATGTGTTAAACATATATCTAGGGGGATACTCCCCAATTCTTTGTGCCATTCTCTGCACTTCCGTAATGTCCGCTTAGGACATATCCATGCATGAAATATGAGATTCCACAAAGCAACAAATAAAAAGGTAATGACGGATAATGGTCGAAGGCTAGGTAAACCTAACCCGCCTATGTATCCCGCTGAATGGGGAATCAGAGGAATTTTTTCTTGGATCAACCCCGTTATCACAGGAGATTTTTTATTGGATCGACCCCGTTATCACAGGGGATTTTTTCTTGGATCGACGCCATTATCACAGTGGATTTTTTCTTGGATTGGCCCCGTTATCACAGGAAATTTTTTCTTGGATCGACCCCGTTATCACAGGGATTTTTTCTTGGATCGACCCCGTTATCACAGGGAATTTTTTCTTGGATCGACCCCGTTATCACAGGGATTTTTTCTTCGATCGACCCCGTTATTCCAGGAGATTTTTTTTCTTGGATCGGCCCCGTTATCACAGGGAATATTTTTTCTTGGATTGGCCTCGTTATCACAGGAGATTTTTTCTTGGATCGACCCTGTTATCACAGGGAATTTTTTCTTATATCGACCCCATTATCACAGGGGATTTTTTCATGGATCGACCCCGTTATCACAGGGAATTTTTTCTTGGATCGACCCCGTTATCACAGGGGATTTTTTCTTGGATCGACCCCGTTATCACATGGGAGTTTTTTTCTTGAAATTGGCCCCGTTATCACATGGAATTTTTTCTTGGATCTACCCCGTTATCACAGGGGATTTTTTCTTGGATTGACCCCGTTATCACAGGGGACTTTTTCTTTGATCGACTCCGTTATCACATTGGATTTTTTCTTGGATCGACCCCGTTATCACAGGGTATTTTTTCTTGGATTGGCCCAGTTATCGCAGGGAATTTTTTCTTGGATCGACCCCGTTATCACAGGGGATTTTTCTCAGTTAGCGCCTCAGTATGTCGTTCGCCGAGAACAGTGTTGGCTCAGTTTTGCTCGAGATGGATTTCGAAGAGATCGGAGTGGGATTTTCTGAAAACGAGATGTTCGTGTCTGACCAGTTGATTGGCGACCAGTCTGGTGCTGAATTCTCTCCTCCGCTAGAAGCTGACGGTCCCAATGTGGGTGAATGGGGCTTGGGGATCAGCCCCCCGAAATATAAGACCTCGGAGAAGTACGAGGATATGTCGTCTCATGTTTCTCATCATGCTGGTTATTACTCCGACGAGTATGACATCCCTGAGGGGTATAAGGTCATATTCCCTAGTGCGGATCAACGAATGCATACTCCACCGAAAAGTTGCATTAATGTTAATGCCAAACATTTTAAGAACGGACTGCGCTTCCCAATTGATCATGCGGTTAGTGCTATCATAGCGAGCATCGGGGTCTGCTTGGGGCAGCTATCCCCCAATTCTCTGGGGTACATCGTGGTTTTCATTTGTGTCATGAGAGCGTTGGGTGCCCCTTGCGGAGTTAATGAGTTCTGGCAACTCTTTAGTGTCATGGTCGGAAGGGTGGTGACAAGGTGTTCTTTTGCGTGCGGGCCCAGGCGGGTCTTAGGTTCCTGCAATATACTCAATCCAGTTATGGATTTGGAAATAAGTGTGAGTATACGTACATCCAGAAAAGGACGGATGGTGAATTTGATGTGCTTCCTAGTGTGTGGTGCGAAGTCACCAAATACGAGAGACGAGCCGCTGTCGGGACAACTGCACATAGCCTCGAATTTCTGAGGAATCTGATTAACCATCCGTATGACGGTACCCTGCGTTGCAGTGACATAGTTTTGCGAGCAAGTGGGATATCTCCCGTATGTTATAACGGTCCCTCTACTCTCGGTAAGTGTTATATCTTTACAAATCGATAGTTTCCTCCCGATTTATCTCTTGATCTTATGTTTCATGTATCTTGCAGCCGATTTGGTAGAGTACTGTAGTCTGGACGGGGTGGGTAGTGCCTCATCAAGTGGTAATACTGTCGGGGTGGGTAGTGCCTCGCAGTCTCAACATGACGTTGATGTTGGGATGTCCACGGGGCAGAAAAGAAAAAAAGGGAAGGGGGTAGTTCAAATGGGGATCACTCCGTGCGCGGAATGTATTCTTGGTGTGGGACTTGTATTTCATGTCTTCTTCTGATTCTAGGGTGCTTCAGCGAGTCCACATAGCACAACCATCCTTGTACCTGGTAACCTAGAATTTCGCCGACTCCTCGAGGTGTCTGGAATTTGATCTTCTGGTAATAAATAGAGACCACTGCCCTGATCTGGTTGAGTGCCGGTTGGCCAATGATGGTGTGGCGGGGGAATGGGATGTCGACTATTGTGTATTTTATCGGCGTCACCCGGGTGCGTGGGTTTCTACCAAACACTGTGGGCAATATAACTTGTCCGAGTGGAACTACCTCTGCTCCGCTGGATCCGGTCAATGTGGTGGATATCGGCTCTAGCCGTCCCGGGGCTATCATCATGTGCTCGTAGGTTTTTGAGAATATCAGGTTTGCGGAGCTTCCGCTGCGGTCAGGGCTAACGGACTAAGTTGCTCCAAGTCTCTCCTGGTGAAAGAGATCTTCTGCTCCAAGTACGCTTCTGGTATGATTGAATTTGTGTACCCAATGTAGGCTCCGCCCTGGACTCTTCGTGTTATAGTTTCTCGGCCGCGAGCGGTGTCGGCTCCCAAGGCTCCTCCATTGATCATGTTTATGATGCCTCTGCACAGGGTATTCTCCATAGCCTCTGGTGCCTTAATCATTTTCTGCTTTCCTCTCCTGGGTGAGTAATCTCTTATAGGGGATAAAGAGTGTTCTATCCTCTTAGCATCTTCTTTGGCGTTTCTAACAAACTTGACCAAGTTTCCTTCTTTAATCAATCTTTCAATTTAATTCCTCAGGTGCGTACAATCCTCCGTCTTGTGTACAGGTTGACGGTGGTACGCGCAGTACTTGTCCGACGACTTCATCCCGGGAGTCTCATTCAGTGGCCTGGGTTCCGTCAACCATCTGTTTCTTTTTGCCACGGCCATCATTTCCAGAATGCCTCTATTCAACAGTGTGTACGTCCTTGGGGGCCTTTCTCTGTTGCGGTCTCTGTCAGCATTCCTGTTGGGAAATGAACCTTGACGCATTGCCATTATCTCGTCCTCGTAAACATTTGGTCCACGAGCATGTTGATCTATGCTACGGTGGGCTCAGTCAATTTGATTAACTCGTCGGCGAACCTGCGATGGTTCATTCTCTTTTGGCTAGAGAACTGGTTCTCGAACTTTTCCCTTAGTCGCTCGTAGTCCGTTATGAATCCGGCCTCCAGCCTAGTAAACCAATCCAGTGCAGCGCCCGTTAAAGTGGGGGATATGATCTTCACCTTTTTGTTTCTTGAGTAGTTGTGCAGATTCAAAATGCTATCGTCCTGATGGAGATGATCTGTAGGATCACTTCTTCCGTCGTATGGCTTGATCACTGGGATCTTGTCCCCTCTTTGCAATACCTCAGCCTCTATCTCATTCGAAAATGGGGTCCTGCTGCGACCCTTCCAATGACTCTGAGTCACCTTCCTCGTCAACGCCGCCCACTCGCAGTCTAGTTGTTCCATCCTCCTCGATATTACCTGCAGTACTTCTGCATCCTCATTTTTCGGATGTGCAATCTCAGTGCGGTCGCAACCGCGTTCCATTCTCCTGATTATTTCTGCCCTCTCGCGGTCAAGTCGTTCCATCCTTCTTGCTATCTCTCGGTCCAGGGTCCTAGGGTCCCGTCTCTCCGATCTGTCGTAAGCAGCGGGCGATATCTCTATGAATGAGTCCCCCGTATCCTTCTGTTCATCATATCCTTGCCCTGCCCTTCTCTCACCCGCTCGGGATTCATTGGGCCCTGCCCGAATGTTCCTTGTCCTTTGTTCTGCCAGTCGTGGCAGCAAAGTCTCCAAAGTAGTGTCAAGCGCCGCTTTTACAGAAGCGTTGATCTGCGCTAGCATCTCCGGGGTTATGGCGGCAGGGGGAATGGTGCTCTAACCTGCAGCCATATTCTCCTCTGAGCCGGGAAGATCCGCGTTTGGCACCTCGGTCATCAGGACATCCGCCGCCGGGTTTTTAGCGGTCGGGCCCTTAGTAGCAGGTTCTGCCATATTTGGTATGGCAGTGGTTGGACCAGAATTCGTGGCTCGCGGTGGTCTCTCTGGCCCGCGCCTACGTCGTGGTTCATTATGTGCTGGAGGAAGCTTCACCTCAGCTTGGGTCATTGTCTGTTCTTGGTCAGTCGGCTGTCGAGGGGGTGGTGTGTCCTCAATCCTCGTGTTTCTAGTCACCACTCCTTCCTTGCATCTTGGCGTCCTCGTCCGTGAACTGGTGTTCCCACAAACGGCGCCACTGACAATAGATCGTATTATATATATATATATATATATATATATATATATATATATATATATGCGTGTCTGTTACAAGTGAATGGTCTAGTAATACAACGAGTCTATCTCAAATCAGGCCTACACTATGTATCTCGCATAGACTTGGTCCGGAACACCTCGAACCAATGCCTCGATGCTTGGATGGTAGTGGGATATCGGTGACTAGATCGGACGTATCTCGGTGATTGGCTTCGATATGATATCGAGGATGCCCCCCGACATGATATCGGTGATGTGATGGTGTGACGTGTCAATGGTACGCGAGGTAATCCCGATATAGAATGCGATATCGAGAGTGAGATCGGGGATGTATTTCGATGTGATGCGTGGTAGCTGAGGGATAATAATTGCTTATTTTGGGATCCGGGTACCGCGTATTTATAGACCTCGGGATCTGAGGACCACAGCATCATATCGGTGATTATCACCGATATGATATCGAAAGTGATCCCCGATATGGTTAAATATGGGCCTGGTTTGGGCCAGGCCCAATAAGCGTGAAATGCCCATATCAGAGTGTATGATTCTTAGAAGAATAATAATACACTCGGTCGACGAGATGTCCGGAATTAAAATTCTTGACAGCAGAACTTGAAATTATAGGAAAATGCTTTCACAATAGCTTTCATTTTATCAAGCTGCGAAGGACAAACCTAAAGGCGATGGATCTGGCAAAACCACCGTAGAAGGACAATACCTAGTCTCTTCTATTATTAAAGATGAAGTCACCACTAGGAGAGCTTGGACACTTTGGGTCTGTCTCACTGAGATGGACAAAGTCAAGTATTCGTTCAAAATATTTTAGGGAAAAATGAATGGGTCTTTATGGTTACCACCATGACGAGCAGGAGAAAACCGTATGCCTAAGGGATATTCGAAGCATAAAGCCAAGAATTGTGGGAAAATTAAATTCCGAGCAAACCAGACACAAGCCGAAAATTCTGCAACATGGCTCATGTTGGACACTGGAAGGATCACATCTGCTCCCAATGCCCAACCAAGAAGGAACCCTTGTTCAGGAAGGGATTCCTAGTGAAAAAAGACAAGTGGGATAGTGACAAAGCGGGGCCCTGAAAATGTGGAAAGATTCCAATAAATGAAAAGAGGACAAAATTCTAAAGCGGACACGACAAAAGGAAAAGGAGCAATGTGAAGAGGCCATGCAACTCTGACGAGGACCACTTCCACTAACGGAAATCAAGCCAAAGTGGAGGGACCATGACAGATAATGGGTTGATACGTAAGTTGTGACGAACCAATCCACTAGGAAGAGTTGAAGTACGAATTTGAAATCCATAAGGGCTTCTGTAAATAGGCAGGCTGAAGGAAGCAGAAGATCACGACCATTACCCTCTATTTTCTTACGGAATAAATTGTATTTAGTTCTTCATTCTGAAAGCAAGTATTGTATTAGTTATTTCAATTTTTCATTTTGAAGTTTATGTACTTCGGAAACAATGCTGCTATGTGTAGCTAAACAAGTAACTCCTCTCAAAAGGGGTTATTTATTATGTAATAAATAAGTTTCCACTGATAAATAAAAAATTATGGCCTTGCCTAAACTTGTGTACACACTTGATTAATCACACATCTCGAATTATACTTCTTACACCGGGAGTAGGAAAGGAACTAGGGTTGCGTTGTTTGTCGCTTGAAGGAATTATTTTCAGAACCATCAATTGTAACTGTGTGGTTCGAGGCAGGCAGTCTTTGTAAAAACTGGTTGGGATACCCGACGACAGTTCGGTCAAAGCGAGGTACTATTTGAATTATTGAAAAATTCAGTTACCTATCCAAACTTTGGCTTCTTTGACACTTACCTATCGAAACTTATCTTGACACTTTAAGGTCCAAACTTTCACTTTCTTGACACTCGAGGGTCTGAACTTTGTTTCCGACCAATCTCAGCCAGAAAACATCACTATTCGACTAAATGACGCATAGATGGCGTCACCCCATAGGGGTAAAATTATTACTAAAAAATAAAAAATTAACATATCAAACATATAAGGGCTTAACGCGCCATTTTTGTCACACAACCCGCCAAAATCAGAAACCCTAATTCCTAAAATCGAACTCAAATCCACGAAATTGAACCTCAATTTATTGTTTTTTCTACTCGATTGATAGAATCTGACAATGGTGTGGAGAGTTATAACCCCCATTGATGTTATTCCTGAAAGACAAATTACACCAGATTATGGTAAGAAGCCCCAAATCAAAACTTTAATTTATTTCTTTGTTTGAAGCTAATTTTTGTCGTGTGGTCCCTCCTTTTGGGTGCATTTGAGGGATTGGTTGAACACATGTGCAAAATTACTAAAAAAAATTCCTTTGTTGTTCTCACATTGACTGCCACTAAGTGTATTTGTGGGATTAGTTTAACTTTGTGCACGTGATAAGTGTGTTTCTGTATGAATAGGTTAGCCCAACATGGTAATATCATACTAATTATTTCATTGTCTTTATTCAGTTGGAGATAGATATGACCATTTCACCATAATCTTGCATCATTCGGGTAAGTTAAAGTTTTTGGGCAAATGGGTTTATCTTGAGGGACAAGTGAGCTACATAGACCGGTGTAATGAGTATGAAATGTCCAGGCTAGAAATACTGCAAATAGTAAAAAAAAAAGGTGTTAAAACAGAGGGTTGTGTGGTAAGAATATGTTACATTTGTGATTCTTCACCATGAGAGTATATTGAAGTAAATAATGATAAGGAATCACTGGAGATGGCATTGGAGGCATCTACGATGAAATCTATAGATATTTATGTTCTTACAGATGAGGTACCATTAAATGTTAGTCAATCACATAGTGAATTGCCTAATCTTCATCCAATGAGTGAAGGGTTGGATTACATTGGTGAAAACAATGGAGGTAGTGCCAATGTTGGTGAAGATAAGAGGTCTGAAGAAGGCATTGTAGAGAGTGAGAATGGAGAGCCAGATTAGGATATAGTGACTTTGTTACAAGACATGGACACAAAACGAGCAAAAGAAAGTTCCCAACCTAGCTCTTCAAGGGCTAGTAATGAGAGCCATCGTGCCCTAACAACTAAATCAAGAAGCCAGAGATATGTACCTCAATGCTTAAGAAACAATACTAATCTACTGTTTGAGTCTATAGTTGATATAGAGGACAATAATGATAGTGAAGGTGAAGTCTCAGTTGGTGATGATTCAGAATTTTCAGACACTCTCAATGATAGTGACAACGATGCAGCCGTAAATGACTATCTTAAGAGAGCTTATGAGGCAGTGGGGTTAGAGGAGGAAGAAGTTACTGCACCTAATGAATCTGTTCCACCTATTGTGGAACCAACTGCTGATGATTGGGTTAGAAGCTCAAGCAAAAATGCTCACGTGCAAGATGAAACAGAAAAGAAAGCAAGCAAAGGAAAAGGAAAAGAAAAATGTGAGAGTTCAAGAGGAAGGAAATACCAAAAAGACCTACACACCAAGGTCATGCTATTTTCAATCCATCACTTGACATGCATAATGTCACATTTGAGCTTGGGATGAAGTTTGAGACCACTGAACTATTGAGGGATGCTATAATCACTTTTGAAATATCTGAGGGAAGGTCTATTAAGTATCCAATCAACTGTCAGACCAAGCTTCAAGCAAAGAGTGCACATGAAGACTGTATCTGGGAGTTATATGCATCAAGACCAAAGAAAGAGGACTCTGAAGGAACCACATGAATGTCCCAGGCAGGACAAAGTTATTCAAGCAACTACCAGATTCTTGACCATAAAATATCATGCTAAGATAAGTAGTGATCCCAACGAGCCTACCAGCTCTATGTTGACTATCAGCAACATGGATTGTTGTATAGACTTCCATATATAACAAATGTACAGAACTAAGAAGAAGATATTTGCTGATGTTCATGGAACTGATGCAAACCAATATGCCTTGTTATGGAGCTATGCAGAGGAGATCATGAAGACTAATCCAGGGACTACTGTGAAGTTGAAGTGTAAAGTGGTAGGGGAAGTGTGTAAGTTCAAAATAATGTATATATGCTGGGATGCTTTGAAGAAAGGATTCCTGAATGGTTGTAGGCCCATCGAATGCTTGGATGGGACACATCTTAAAACCACAAATGGAGGTATACTTTTGACAACTGTGGGTGTGGATGCCAATAACTGCACATATCCCATTGCATATGTAGTAGTAGAGAGGGAGAGGAAGAAATCATGGCATTGGTTTCTAAGGATTTTGGTGGATGATCTGAATATCACTAACAGTAATCATTGGACTGTTATGAGTGATAAGCAGAAGGGTTTGGTGGATGTTATTCATGAACTGTTGCCTGATTGTGAGCATATGTTCTGTGTTTTTCACTTGTGGGCAAATTTGAAAAAGGAGCATCCAAGACTTGCAATGAGGAATATACTTTGGGATGCTGCCAGAGCTGGTACAGTTTGTGAATTCAACAAGATTATGGATAGGCTGAAACAGAGGGATGTCAAAGAATATAACTGGTTAGCAAGAAAACCTCATAATCAGTGGTCTAAAGCATTCTTTAGAACCTATTGCAAAAGTGATCTTATGTTGAATAACATGTCTCAGAGCTTTAATGCATCAATTGTGAAAGCTAGAGGTATGCCAATCGTTGACATGACGGAATCTATTAAAAGAACCTTGATGAAGAGGACTGGTGTCAGGAAGATCTTCATAAACAAGAGCAAGAAGGCTATTACTCCAAAGGTATGGGATATTCTGGATAAGATAAGGGGAAGATCTGCAGGTTATAGGGCTCACTGGAATGGGAACTTTGAATGTGAGGTTGAGGCACCTTTTAGTGATACTTATGTTGTGCATTTGGAGAAGAAGACATGTTCATGTATGAAGTGGGATTTGACAGGTATCCCTTGTGTGCATACTTGTGCTGCAAAGAAAGAAATTGGAGTCCCAAAAAATACGGTTGAGATTATGTCTGTTAGTACTGTAGAAGATGGTACTTACTAATTGTGAAGAACTACTAGTTTTGTATGATGAACATTAGTGTATACCACTGTTTTGTAAGTTTTTGTTGTACATATGACTGGATATTGGCATGTCATGTTTGTGCTAATGATGATGTGCTGGACAATGTCAAGTTTTATGAAACAACTTACAATAAAACGTTTTAGATGTTTGACACACTACTATCTATCATATCTATATTTTTACACTCGATGACCTAAACTTTGAACATTTTGTCACTTTACGGTCCAAACTTTGAACATTTTGACACGTTACGGTCCAAACTTTAACAATTTTGACATCCGCGACTCTAAACTTTTACATTATCTACTTTTTTTCCTTCTACTTGATAAGACGACTTTATCAATGTGGCAGATAACTTAAAGCGACTCTGTTTTTTCCTTTTTTTTGTTTAGACGACTTTACTAATATGTTAAATTACATAAACAAAACTTATTTTGTTTGACTCATGAATTGACATCACTTAAATAACGATTAGACATCAAGGTTAAGATCACCGTTGGATTACTCAAAGGACCGGTGCAAGACATTCATTCCTATAACTCTTCAACTTCCACTACTTATATACCAAATGTCAACCCTAATTTTAGAACATGCATCCAAACCCTTAACTTCTCAAGCAAAACAACACTTTCAAGCTCAAACACTCTCTCATGGCCGCCCTAAATCAATCCACCCTTTCTGATGTTTATGATGAAGTTCATCAGTACTTGCCATCCATATTCTATAATTTATCTAAGTTTTCTCAAGCCGACGAGGACTTTCTCTTGCAAAAGCTTCGTGATCTGGTCCAGACTGACATCTGGTACACTGTTGAAACTATGCAGCCGGTATACACTCAACTGGCGGCAAGGTTTTCCATGCACAAGGGGAGGGAGTTCGCCCATGTGGCGATCCTTGATGGGCTACAAATTATGCAGACGAGTATGCATCTATTTCACCAGTTTTACGCCACACCTGAGGTGACATACAACAGGAAGACTGTATAGGTGAAGACAAATGCAACCTATGCGCACCTTATGATATTTATAAGTCTAAAACCCACCGTGTTTATTTTGATAATAGTGTAGGTATGTTAATTTTCCATGCACAGTAGGTATGTTTATTTGGATAATAGCGTAGGTATGTTAATTTGCCTGGGGTATATTTTAAAACTGTATTATACTCAATGCAGCTTTCCTATATGGCAAGGAGATTTGAAGATGAAGCCTTCAAAAACTACCACATGATTGCCTATTGTCTTCAGATCAGAGGCCTTCCCATTCCACCCATTAGTTTTTTCGTTCAATTCCTTATTGAGCCCGGTGTGGAATCCCATTTCACCCATTAGGGTGTTGTCACAGTTCGAGGTTGAATATGACAACGCCTAAATTGGTGGAATTTGTCTTCGTTGTTGAGTTCCCCACCCCTATGTCAGAGGATTTTATGTTTTTTTAATATTTTTAACAATGTTTTTGTTTTGTTTTTATTTTATCAATCGATGTATTTTGTTTTTTTTATTAATCTATGTCTGCTTCCACCCATTATTATGTGCATCTGTTGACTATGCATGCATTATTATCTCTTTATTTGTGGTTGAATCAGTAGATGTTTGATATGATGCCATGTTATGCTCTGTTTTTAGAAGTTGGATTTATGATTGAATTGTTAAAGTATATCATGTGATAATATCAATGTTTAAAGTAGAACCTACATGCATCAACTTACAAAACAGAAACAAGCACCTAAAACATCTCTTTCATTCAACACCCAGCCTTCCAAACCAACAGACTTTATTCCAACCATATCAAACCTAATTAGCCCCAAACCATACAACCTTCACAACCATCTATTTCAGTAAACAAAAGCCTACCTAATCAAATTACAGTACAACACATAGAAAAGGAAAAAACAGAGTGCAATCCACAAACTATTTTTGGCCTCTAAATTAGAAGCATGCTTTTCAAGCTTCTTCATCCTCTTCTTTAGCTTATTATTCTCCAACTCCAACTCAATGTTATTCTGCTGCAACTATGGTTCAAATTTCCCCTTTTGAATTCCTTCAATTTGGCTTCTGCCTTTTCAATTCTCTTCCTCGGAATCGGTATAACCTCTCTTGCCCGCTCACAAAGGGGTTCTTCGACCCAGAACCACAACCCACATCCTCTATTTCCCTTGTAACATTGAGTGAATCGACGACCCAAATTTTTATCGGTTAAGGAGAGCTTTGTAACTGCTGGACACCAACACTTGCAAGAAAATCCCTCCATTACAATAGTCTCTGACATCAGTCGATTAGGGTTGTGGCATTAATTTGATAAATTTGTTGTTAATTTTTGAAATTGGGTTTACAGGGTTCGTGGAATAATTTGATTTGGGGCTAATTTTAGGTTTAAATTGGGCCTGAGTGAGTTTGAATTAGTTAGTTATTGAAAATAAGTGATGTACCGATTTTACCTTTCTGGGGTGACGTCATAATGCGTCATTTAGTTGAATAGTGACGTTTTTTGGCCAAGATAGGTCGAAAACAAAGTTTAGACCGTCGAGTGTCAAGAAAGTGAAAGTTTGGACTGTAAAGTGTCAAGAGTGTAAGTTTGGATAGGTAAGTGTCAAAAGGGCCAAAGTTTGGATAGGTAACTGAAATATTCCCTTTTAATTATAATTTAACTATGTGTACGGACGCATGTTGGCCCTGATATGGTCGTAATGGACTATTCACATAAGTTATGGGGTCTAAAAACTAAATAATATAAACTTAAGGGTATTGTTTTAAACTACATTATAGAGCTAGCGTAAATGGGACACATAGCATGATCCTATGAAAGAAGGACTACTGGCCCTCTCCCCAACATAGACCTCACCTTATTTGTGATAACATCCACTGTTAACAGATATTTTTCACCTTTTAGTCGTTTAAAGTAATCATGTTTCATAAGTAGTTCTTTATAGAGCCTCGGGCCTTTTTTGGTCCTCTAAAGTAACCCGAGTTTCAGTTTTGGTTCTCTGGCATCCAGTTTGACCAGAAATCAGCATGTTCACAACACGTCATCCCCGGAATGGTGTATACTAACCAAATTAACCATTTCACTAGTGTAGTTCACACATGTGTTGACTTTGCATGCCAAACTTTAAAAATAACTAGGTTAAAATGCGATTTTATGGGCTTCAAAAAAAATATAAAATTTGTTAAAATTATAACTAAAGAAACTAATAAAATAAAACATGCACCACGAAAATAGAAGGGCCCACCCTGCGATTACATGGCGAACCCCCATTTCAGGAAACAAGAGGATGAGCAACAAATCTTCACCTGTAGAAGATCCCCCACCTGGTCCATCCCTTATTGCTATTTTCTTCCTAAATGTTTCGCGAGTGGTGTTTTTACCCCATATATCTTTTCTCTTTAGACGAATAAGCACACAGGAGAAATACTATCATCAACATAATTATAATACACAATCATCATAAAAAAGTACTATCAAGGGCTTTTTGCTAACTTTGCGTGAATTATTTTCCCATAAAAATAATATATGAAGTTATTTTCCAATTAGAAGTAACAACCAGGGTGCTTACTCTATACACACATTATATATATATATATATATATACACACTAGCAAAAATCCGCGTGCAGAATTATCTTTAGTGTAAAGAGTATATCTTTAGTGTAAAGAGTATATTGTTCTCGTATATATAAGATAATAAATAAAAGTTAAACCATTAGAAATGACTATAAATTATTTAATAAGTACCTATTACGCAGCAATACGAATAACAGAAAATTATAAAATAACGAAAGTAAAGACACCATGATTTGTTTACGCAGATCGCTATGCTACATTTGGGGCACACCAAGTTAGAATTTTTCAATATATATTTTTATCGTAGGGTTACAATTACATCATATGGCTGTTTATATTGGGCAGAATCCATGATTTATGGTATCGGGATTGGTCAATAGTATATTCATGCTCTAAAATGCATCACAACCACCAACCACTCTTTTGTATCTTTTCTCTCAAAATTCCCTCTTTGATCCTGTAATCCAAAGATCTACGGGGTTAACACCTAGATGAACAAAACAAAACAAATGTGCAAATGTGATAAAACTTATAAAATAAGTAAAGCCTAATGGGGCAAAAAGAAATAATTTACCGCCAAAATCTTAACCATTGGCTACTAACAGCCACCATTATCTTCACTACAATTATCACCCTCTTTATCCAACGAACCATTTTTCTTAGCGTCGAGTACAAAAAAAGTAAACGAATAAGCAAATGAAACTAAAAGTATAATTTAATCTAATCAAATTCTATGCCATAAGAAATAATAAGTAGATGCATCATATTTGATTTATACACTTGTTCCTCAATGAAAAACCAAAAGGACGAATAGTTAAAGTTTTCCCTTAACTTCTTTTTAAAAGTTAATATGCCCTTTTTTTCGGGTCTTGAATAAATGCCACATATGTTTTAATTTTTTTTAACAAAAATGTCATTGGCCCTTATTCGGGCCAAAATTCCCTACGTGGCGGTACAAAATTGCACTTTGCACCCTAAAATATTATGGGGTGCAAAGTACGATTTTTGTACCGCCACGTAGGCACTTTTGGCCCGAATAAGGGCCAAGGGTATTTTTAGTAGATTTTTTAAAAGATATGGGGCATAAAAACAAGGCCCGAATGAAAAGGGCATATAAACTTTTTAAAAACGTTAAGGGGCAAATTTAATTATTCGTCCAAACAAGAACATGTAGAAAAGAATAATACTGAAAGTTCAATTTGAATATATGCCATATCCTAAAGAATTGGTAATTAAAACGCATGTAACATTGTGTCAACCAAATAATTACATACACAATATAAGTTTGACATACAATATTATTTTAAGTTTATGCAAGTACTCTCCATAAATGTTTGTTCAACATACTCCTCTTTAATGCTCCAATAGAAGTCTCTGCAAGAAAATTTTCATAATGACATTGAAAAAACAATGCATATCATATGGGAGTGATAATAGAAAATGTAAATATCATTGATTTTGAGAAATCACACCTTTAATTATGATTGTTCATCAACTTTGCAAATATTTCTTGATAAACCACATTTCTGGTGTAAGACCCGTCATGACCAAGTAAGTTTCCCTTCTTTAACAAAACCTTTAGTTGTTGCTTCAGAAACACCTCTGGAAACTGCAACATATAATTAGCCATGGCTGAAAACATGGTCAGGTAAGTAGATCCCAACATACGGTATGGTTTGCCCTTATAGTTTATTAATTGTCAACGCAAAGCTCAGTCGAACTAGAAATTGTGTACTTGTCATTTCAAAAGGTAGCCCGGCATCTTTCACTATCTAAAATGGTATTCGTGGTAAGAAAACTCTTTTTAAATTGCGTACTTGTCATTTCAAAAGGTAGCCTGGCATCTTTCACTGTCTAAAATGGTATTCGTGGTAAGAAAACTCTTGTACCTTTGAATTCACCAGTCAATACCCTACATCAATGACATTTTGCCCAAATCCGTGACAAATAAGCCTAGTCTCGTTGTAGAGGCTAAATTTATGATCGGTGTTTCGTTAGAGCATAATCGGGCAATCTTTCTTTAAATTAAACTTGTGAGGTGGAATATTATCGGGAGAAAGAGAGTTAAAAAACTAAGGCAAAAATAAACTACGCACATCATCAGCTACTGAGTCGAATGAGTAATATGTAGCCTCATCTTCAGCTTGGAACGAATTAATTATCTTTTCATTTATTTTGTTAACTTCATCATGTCGTGGAGTTATTATCATTGTATGCATCATGTAATCAGGATCATGTGAATGAGAATCCAAATCGGAAAAAATGGCTAAAAATATTTGATCAATTGATAGGTCATCTTGCAGAACTTAAAGTAGAAATATTGAGAAAATGGTCATTTTGAGCTCTTACATTCTCTGTCAAGTGAAGAATCCTAATACTGGACTACATATATGAGTCTACAATGCTTGCATGTATAGTTTGTGCTCTTGTACCCCTCACAACAGCAGGAACAACTTATTGAAAATCACCCCTAATATCATTACAATAACTCGAAAAGGAAGGTCCGCCTCACAAATTAATTTAATGTGCGGTCAACGGTCGCAATTGTATTCCTATTGGCCATTGAAGCCTCATCCCAAATAATTGTTGTTGCACGGCGTAATAACTCACTCATTTTTGATTATTTGCTAAAACTACAGTCGGATTTTAGAATAACAAACAGTTGGAATTTTAAGCTTTGAATGAGTAGTTCTACCCCCATAAAGTTGGGTTGCCGCAATCCCTGATGTCGCAATTACGATCATATAAGCCAATCTTTTCGAAAGAAAGCAAGTAATGCTCAATATATGAATGTTTTTCCAGTCCTGCCTGGACCATCCACAAAGAATGTTACACTTTCCTTGCTCCTAATTACACACTTTATGATATTAATTGTCATTGTTTGGCCTGCATTTAATAAATTAATAGCATTTAAGTCATCTTCGGAGATAGGAATAGTGTGCTCATCTTCAGTGACATCAGAGATGTTCTCCATATCTTCAAAGCTCTTGCTAATTTTTGGCAAGTCCAACTATGTTACAATAAATTGTTTATGTGATGGAGAAGCCTGTTTGTCACAAACAAATTATTTGTTCTGGTAGAAGAAGGATAGTCTTCAATAATGTATGGATAATTTTCATCACATAATCGTCTTACCGCAGTTCGTTCACAGTAGACTAATATCGTTGCAAATAGCTTTTAAAGCAGAAGGCATTCTTAGATTTCTTGCCTCTATTAAGCACTGCCGAATACTATCATCTTCTTCTAGAAGAAAAAATTCTCTTGCGGCTTCTCGGAAAGTGGTATAACGTACCCCATTTACACTGAGAAGGTCATCAAAAGACTTAAGTCCTCGAACATGGTTAAGCATCATGCGCAGATAAAATCTCCTTCCTTCACTTGGAGATGTTTTATAGAGTCGACCAATACTTTTATGAGATGTTCTTCTTTACCAACGTTTTTGTGTAGACAACCACGCATAATATATAGGAAATTCAGTATATTGATACTTGATAGGTTCTCTTCCCTCATTGTAAACTTCAAAAAACTCTGTTTACATGGTTCTCAATTCGTGTGTTACGCTCATTATTTAACACATCAAAAATTCTTTGTTGATCGGAGAAGCAAACTTGTTGCAAGTTTGGCAAATGAAGTTTCAATTGCACAACCGATGAATATATTTGGCTCATCGTGAACTTATATAGTCTCCATAAAGCCTCATTAGCACATACCCATCTTCCATCAACATATTGATTCAACTCGTCGTAGTTCACACCTGAACGTACTTCAAAGGATACATAATCTGGTCCTTTGTACACACACTTGTATAAGCACTGAACACTCTTTATGCTTGAACAAATCTCTACATTGATATGGCAATCATACTCCAATAATAACCAATAATTATATGGGACCACCCATATATATTCTATTACCTTATTGCCATCATTGCCAAGAGCGACACGCCTATTATCATCACGGCCTTGATAAATTGGATAAGAATCATTTCCTCTCGACGTACATGCAGCAAATTATTTGGGGTATTCCTTATCACAACACCCTTCTTTCATCCATGAAGCATTTTGGTTTATATGTCCGCAAGGTCCATGTATCATATGCTTCAATACTGTTGCATAAAGTGCAGGTTCTTCGTCTTTGTCGGGTATCTCTGCTCTCACGACTTAGTCGTAGTAATCTGCAGTGTTCAATTTACCATCCTGGTGTAGTATGAGCAAAATATGAGCATGAGGTAAAACACGCTTTTGAAACTCTATAACATGAACATGCGCCACTACATTCCAAGGACACCGCGGTTGTAGTCAAATCGGGGCGATCTTGAGGTGTTTGTCCCGGGAATAGTTGTTCTTTTATCTCAGTCCAGTTTTGATTGCATGTCATAGTACGAAATATATCTGGTTTACCATATTTTTGCACTTATGCCATCGCATCTTGATAGCACTGGAACATTTCACGTGGACCTACGACAAAAGATGATGGCAAGACAACGCAACACCCAACATTTCCTGAGCAAATTAAAGTAGTGGCGAAAAGGGAATAATTTAGAGTATATCATTGAGAATGACATTAAAACAAAAAAAAATTGTGACAATTGTCGTTAAATATTTCCAGCATCTAAAAAATCTTGTAGACAGGTACAATTCAACTAGTATCCTATCTTGATGGTTTCTAATGTAACTCTGCTTTTGGGTTTCAATTTTCACAAAATTGTCCACGACATATTGTTGTAGTAAACGACCTCCAAACAGAAGAATGGTTGGATTCATCCGAACCTACAATTTTATCAAATGTGAAGTAATGAGTTTACAGGTATGTGTAAAGAAGAAGAAGTATTATTTTACTTCAAATATTAATTTAATAAAAAGAATGTAGCATATATGCGTAGTCATCACAACATCATATTCTGTTATTGTCAATTGTACGTGTTTCAGTATCCCATTCATATGTACTATAAGGAAGAAACAAAGGATATTGTAACGGATCATAGTATCCAGAGAATTCCATAATACTCATTAGTTGTCCCTCGGTTGTTTGGACAACAATATATCTATTCGTAGTACCTACTGAATCTTTCCCACCAGAGATAATTGCTGCAACTTGCGATGCTGCGGGAAGCACATATTGCCTATATGTAGGAGGTCTTTCTTTGATCACCAACCTACAATGAGGAAGATCGGGACGTTGAGCAAGTTGACGAAATTTTTTTACAAATGGATTATAAGAATCAAAAATTTGTTTTATTTTTTCAATCACCTCTGGACTCAAGTCGCCACATTCTTGGAGACGATTTTCAATCTCATGGTCTATATCAAAAATGAAGTTTTGTACGTAACGTGGCCTAATTCCTGAAGGAGGTAGTAATGTACCAATTCTATCATAGATTGAACCATGTGCCCTGAATACGTAAACTGCTTGGCCAGTCATAACAGTTTGATCTAGTTGAGCATCCATTGACGTGAATGAAAATACATGATTAATAGCACGTATGTTTTTCCTAAAAATTCTTCCTTAGGAGAGTCACTGACAAACGAACTATACAACTCAGCAGGAACGTGAATTTGTGGCAAATTAATCTTTCCTTCATTGCAACAGAATATTTTCGTTTCTCCACAAAATAAAATTGCTTGACAATACTAACAAACATTAGGGTTTGGGAGCTTGAAGCTACGGATCCCTTGATGTTGAGTAAAATTTCTTGCAATGTTATGGTAATGATTTACACGTCCCCTATTAATTAGGTTATCACAGGAGCTAAGATTTGAATCTTCAACACCATTAGTTCGCGAGAACCTTATAAATTTAAATGAGAAAACAGTTTAGCTTGCTATTATTAATTTTATTATTATTAGTGAGCAACTCGTCCATGTTATACGGTTCCCAAATAAAGCAACACTTAATTACCACCGATATTAGTTGCACGTGAAGTAGATACTTCTAAATGATCGGTAGTTGTTGAAGTAAAATTGGTATTGACTAACGGGGTTACACGGCTCGTCCCAGAAACTACACGAAGACACAACAATATTGAATGCAAAAATTGAATTGTTACACAAGTAAATATAATGAAAAGACCTAAATATATTATTGATAGGTAGACGTGAAACTTAAAAATATTGTAGCGTGGCATTAAAAAACTAGAGGAATTCTTAAATCTGCCCATTAAGTTTTTCCGTTTTCTAAATCTACCCAAAAGAATTTCGGGCTTCAGAAATAGCCATTAACTATAGGTATACCTTGTAAAAAATGCCCATTTTCTCTTATTCGGGCTATTTCGTTCACGTGGCTGCCAACGCGATAAATTGTTAATAGGAGAAATTTTTAAATCTGCTCATTAAGTTTGCCCGTTTTCTAAATCTACCCAAAAGAATTTCGGGCTTCAGAAATAGCCCGTAACTATAGGTATACCTTGTCAAAAATACTGATTTTCTCCTATTGGGGGATTTTTTTTTATATAAGTGTCGGTTTATTTATATTTTGATAGTACTGAGTGAAAAACGTTTTTTGGGGTGGGATATAATGACATGGCACGACGTTTTTACACCTGGAACGGCACTTTATCGCGTTGGCAGACACGTGGACGAAATAGCCCGAATAAGAGAAAATGAGTATTTTTTACAAGGTATACCTATAGTTACGGGCTATTTCTGAAGCCCAAAATTCTTTTGGGTAGATTTAGGAAACGGACAAACTTAATGGGTAGATTTAAAAATTCCTCTTAAAAAACTCATTTTTAATTCGAACTTTGTATGAGAACCTATATAACTTAAATGAGCAAAATATTTTAACTTCTTGGAAGAAGTTACCCTTGAATGGACGCTTCTAACTGATTACTGGTTGTTGAAATAAAATTAGTATTAATTAACGGAGAAACACGGCTTGCCCCATTAACTGCAAACACCAGGGACGGACCTAGAATTTTGTTTTTACCCCGGGCTGATAAAGTTTTAGTAAGCGTAAAAAAAAGCATATGTGAAAATTTAAACGCAACTATATGCCGTAGAATGAGAAAATATTCATTTTTCGATACAAAATGATAAAAGCTACATATCTTTAAGAGAAACGAGTAATAAATTATTAGAGTCGGACCTTTCAGTTCTTCTTTACATTAAATTCATCAATTATTGAATCGACATCAATACATTATGATAATTCCCTTTCAATGTACACAACCATACTATCTACCAAAAAGTCTTCCTCCATTTTGTTGCACAACACTATTTTCATAATCTTCATCGCTGAAAATGCTCGTTCTGTTGTTGCTGAAGAAAGCAGAAGATTCAAAATAAGCCGAATCAACCAATCTACTAAATGATAAAGTTGTGACTTATTTGTGTCAACCAATCTTTGACATAACTCAGAGATTGTTGCGATATTCTAAAAGTCCGAATTAGGAACAACATCAACACTGTAATGCAACAATTGACTTCTCAACAAATGATTTTCGAGATCAACAAAATCATCAAGATAGAATTTCTCAACAAGAGCAAAAATCTGATCAATATTGAACAACTTGAAATCATATCGAGGATCCAAAGCAGTACTTAGTTTCAAATGTTCCACAGTCTCGTATTTAAATCTGCTATTTATCTCCTCCACTTGAATATCTATAATAACATTAAATATATCAAAACGATAGCGGTGATCAACTGTAACAGAATCATTTTACCGACAAGAACATCTTATGGGAGACTTATAACAAAAATTCTTATTAGGTACCTCAATCTCATTCTCTGAACAAACTAACAAAACTTCATCATAAAGACAATCAAAATCATCTTCTCGCAACATATGAAGTCATGCCTTAGTCGACGAGGCTGAATCCATCGCATTTAAAATATCTAGAGACTTTTTCTGTAAGGCCTCACAAAGAAAACTAGTAAGCGCCATGATTTTCTACATTAAGCGCAAGATGAATATAAAATGAAAGGTTCTCATTGCTATAAAAATGTTGGCAGCGTCCACCTTTACGTCACCCTTTACTAAAGAAGACTCTCCATACACTATGTTCTCCAGAACCGTCATTACAGGACCATACATCTCTACTACAATACAAATTGAGTTAAAATGGGAACCCCAACGAGTCTTTCCTGCCCTTTGTAATGTTCCAATTTGATTTGCACCTCTACTTCTTTCACGGTTACCACTAGCTATCATATCCTCAATCTCATCAACTTGAGCAGAACATCTTTCACTGTATTGACGTTTAGCAGATGGACTAAACAAATTAACAATGGAGTTCAATCTAGATAAAAGTAAGCAAACATATACCTAATTTTCAGCAGCCCCTACCAATGCCAATTGTAATCGATGAGCAATGCAATGCACGTAATACACATATGGACAATCTCTTAGGAAAAGAGCTTGTAACCCATTCCAAGCACCGCGCATATTACTTGCGCCATCATAGCCTAGACCACGCATGTTGTAGATAGGTAGATCATATTTATCAGAGACTTGAGTAATCTCTTTCTTATGTGTTGCAGCAGTGGTGTCAGTGACGTGCACAAAATCAAAAAATCGCTCTCGTATGAAGCCTTTAGCATCAACAAATCTCAACAAAATAGCCATTTGCTCTTTACTTGATATGTCCTTAGCCTCATCAACTAAAATACGATATTAGCATTCCCAGCTTCCTCGCAGATTTTTCTTCTCACTTTCTCAGCAAGAATATGCAAAACTTCTTTCTGAATCTTATGTGAAGTTAACTTTGCATTTTTAGTTGCATTCTTTATTACCAAACCCAAGTCAAAATTCATTCTTCCCAATAAATGAACCATTTCCATGAAATTACCTTTATTAATCGAAGAGGTTGATTCATCATGACCTCGAAATGCAGATCCTTGCAAAATAAGCCACGTACACATTCAATTGTTACCTTCAACTTCCACCCTTGGAACTTCAATTTCCTCCCTTGGAACTTCAACTTCTACCCTTGGAAGTTTAGAAGAACATTGGTCGATATTGAATGGAGAGTGATGTGAAGTTGTTGCCTCCAATTCTTTTCGCTTATAGAAGGAAAATATAGTTTTTCCCTTGTTGACTTCCTTGGGTTCCATTATAGTATAAGTTTCTGTTCAAAGTACAATAAAAAGCGCGACGTTATACATAATTACGACATATAATTCAAAATCACAAAAGAAAGCACCGTAACAAGCAAAAGTATTCATGGTCCTTATAACAAATAAGCTAAACACTACAAGAATCTGGGGTCATTCGTGACCGCCGGCTCGTGACCGCCGAGCGGTCGCGGTAAACAACGCCGTGACCGCCCAGCGGTCACGGATAGCCCCGTGACCGCTGAGCGGTCACGGACATAAATCTCGTGACCGCCCAGCGGTCACGGGAATCCATAGGCGGGAAACTTCCCGCCTAGTGGCGTCCGCGACCGCCCAGCGGTCGCGGATGCCACTAGGGTCATTCGTGACCGCTGGGCGGTCGCGGATGCCACTAGGGTCATTCGTGACCGCCCGGCGGTCACGAATAATATTCATAAAAAAAAATTAATTTTATGGATTCCTCTTGATGTGTTTATGATTTTTAACAATAAGTCTCAATACTACATGTGAATTGAAGTAATAAATTAGTACAACATTAGTAATTAACATATTAAAATACCGAATTAGATGTGATTAGGCAAGTTATGAACGAATAACATATTTTATGTTCTACAACTAATTCATCACATACACCAAGTTGTTTTAGATGTAATGTGTCATTTTGTGATGATATCTATTTTAATTTACTTAGTAGTGACTATTTTATCAATTTAACAAACATCGAACCTTAATTAAACAAACGAAAATTAAAATTATCGAATGAGACTCTTTCGTGACCGCTGGGCGGTCACGAAAGAGGGTGATTCGTGACCGCCCAGCGGTCACGAAGTAGGTTCGTGACCGCTGGGCGGTCACGAAGAAGGTTCGTGACCGCTGGGCGGTCACGAATGAGGGGTCATTCGTGACCGCCCGGCGGTCACGAATAATATTCATAAAAAAAAAATTTTGATTTTATGGATTCTTCTTGATGTGTTTATGATTTTTAGCAATAAGTCTCAATACTACATGTGAATTGAAGTAATAAATTAGTACAACATTAGTAATTAACATATTACAATACCGAATTAGATGTGATTAGGCGAGTTATGAACGAATAACCTATTTTTTTATGTTCTACAACTAATTCATCACATACACCAAGTTGTTTTAGATGTACTGTGTCATTTTGTGATAAAATCTATTTTAATTTACTTGGTAGTAACTATTTTATCAATTTAACAAACATCGAACCTTAATTAAACAAACGAAAATCAGAATTATCGAATGAGACTCTTTCGTGACCGCTGGGCGGTCACGAATAATATTCATAAAAAAAAATTTTGATTTTATGGATTCTTCTTGATGTGTTTATGATTTTTAGCAATAAGTCTCAATACTACATGTGAATTGAAGTAATAAATTAGGACAACATTAGTAATTAACATATTAAAATACCGAATTAGATGTGATTAGGCGAGTTATGAACGAATAACCTATTTTATGTTCTAGAACTAATTCATCACATACACCAAGTTGTTTTAGATGTAATGTGTCATTTTGTGATAAAATCTATTTTAATTTACTTGGTAGTAACTATTTTATCAATTTAACAAACATCGAACCTTAATTAAACAAACGAAAATCAGAATTATCGAATGAGACTCTTTCGTGACCGCTGGGCGGTCACGAAAGAGGGTCATTCGTGACCGCCCAGCGGTCACGAAGTAGGTTCGTGACCGCTGGGCGGTCACGAATGAGGGGTCATTCGTGACCGCCCGGCGGTCACGAATAATATTCAATAAAGATTTTTTGATTTTATGGATTCTTCTTGATGTGTTTATGATTTTTAGCAATAAGTCTCAATACTACATGTGAATTGAAGTAATAAATTAGGACAACATTAGTAATTAACATATTAAAATACCGAATTAGATGTGATTAGGCGAGTTATGAACGAATAACCTATTTTATGTTCTAGATCTAATTCATCACATACACCAAGTTGTTTTAGATGTAATGTGTCATTTTGTGATAAAATCTATTTTAATTTACTTGGTAGTAACTATTTTATCAATTTAACAAACATCGAACCTTAATTAAACAAACGAAAATCAAAATTATCGAATGAGACTCTTTCGTGACCGCTGGGCGGTCACGAAAGAGGGTCATCCGTGACCGCCCAGCGGTCACGAATAATTTTCATGGTGAAAATTTTAAATTTTCAAAAAATTTGAATTTCCCCCCAATTCCAAGGTCTTTCGCGACCGCCCGGCGGTCACGAAAGGGTCTCTCGTGAGGGCCGGGCGGTCGCGAAAGACCTTGGAATTGGGGGGAAATTCAAATTTTTTGAAAATTCAAAATTTTCACCAAAATTCTATATATACCCACCATTCTACCCATTAATTTTCATTACATTCAAATTATCTTCTCTAAAAAACCCAACACTTTCTTCTCCTTTCCTCATTTCCTCATTTCCCAATCCAAAACATAAACACCAACAATTTTTCTTCTCCTCTTTTCTTATATCTTCAAAAAACAAAACACCAACAATTTTTCTTCTCCTCTTTCTTTATATCTCCAAAAAACAAAACACCAACTCTCTTATTTTCTTCTTTTCTTTACTTATAACACAAATCATTCTCTTAAATGATGTTTATATAAAAAAATCGTCCAACCATACATTATATTCACAAAAAACAAATATTTATTCCGGTATTTTACCGGAATATATTTTTTTTATTTCGTTTAATGTCATCCGTGACCGTCGGGCGGTCACGGATGACTTGAATATTATCCGTGACCGCCCGGCGGTCACGGATGGTTTAAATATTATCCGTGACCGCTTGGCGGTCGCGGGGTTGCCCGCGACCGCTGGGCCGTCGCGGATGACCCCGGGGTCATCCGTGACCGCCAGGCGGTCGCGGTGTCGCCCGTGACCGCTGGGCCGTCGCGGATGACCCCGGGGTCATCCGTGACCGCCGGGCCGTCGCGGATGACTGCCGTGACCGCTGGGCGGTCGCGGATGACTGCCGTGACCGCCCAGCGGTCACGGATGACCTCCACGACCGAGGTCATCCGCGACCGGGCATCCGCGATTCGCGACCGGAAATGGGTCATTCGCGACCGCCCGGGCGGTCGCGAATGACCCTTTTTTCTTGTAGTGAAAGCAACCATCTTATTTCTACCAAGATGAGAGTATGGGTGTATAATATGACACATGGTTTTGTTTACATACCCAAAACCAATTTATTCATTGTAAATCTTAAAGTCTAAACCTCTTGTCTAATAATTATTAGCGATAATTGATAAAGAGCCAACACAAAATCCATATTTCCATCTCGATTCTTGAATCTTCACAATATGCCACCAAAAGAGAAAGGACAATTTCCAATTGGGCAAATACAATATACAATGGAATTGAGTTTCAAAATATAAAAATAAAAAATCAAGAATCAAAATCTACATACTTTCTAAAATATAAAATTATTACCTCAAAGTTAAAGTGGAAGTGGAGTTGATTTTGGAGTTTTGTGGTGTTCTCAACTTTCTCAATATTCATTGTTGATTTGTTCTGGTGACTATTTTTTTTTTTTTTTGGGTCTTGTTGTTGCCTATGGCCTTTCAGTGATAACAAAGAAAAGGGGGTGTTATTATTTATTTTTATATTTCAATTATTGTCTAGCTAATGTAATTTACGTGTTAGAGTGAGTTGAATGGGATTGTGGGAATTGGGCCAAACTTATAGTTGGCCCAAACACAAATGTAAAATAAATATTTTTAAGGTAAGATTGGGCTCATATTTTTTTAAATGACTAATAGATGTATGTGTATATAAGAGGCTAGTCCAAGCTGGCCCCGGGCTCAAGCCCAGGTTAGCCTTCGGCTTGGGTCCGCCCTTGTCAAAAACTACACACAAACATAACAATATTGAATGAAAATTCATTTATGACATATGTAAATAAAGTAGAAACTATTGAATTATTGGCTAGTGGATGTGCAAATATTAGACATCACAATCTTATCACCTGAAGAAGTAGTTTCGTGAAATAAAGTTGAAGGCTGAACATGTTTGACTAAGAAGGGAGTATCATATCCTTCATTTGGTGCATTGCATGGTGGTACGATTGAGACGGTGGTTCCACGCACATCAATCCATGCATTAGATGAATATGTTGTAATTATAAGCACTTTGAAAACACACTCTTCTCTGAAAATAAGTTTACGAATTTAACAATTACATTAAATTAAAAATTTAAGCAACTGAATGCAACGCTGACAGTAGGAAAGTGATAGTGTACATATATAACTTAGGAAAAAATCGAAACTAGTCATTTATTGTATCCTAGTTACAATTTTCGTCCTTTTTTGTGTCATTATTGTTTTTTGTCCTTGATTGTGTATTTCGTTACGACTTTGGTCCTACGGAAGAAATCTAAGTCGAAAATATCATGTGGGAGCACTTGCCGGCAAAAATTCAGTTTTTTTTAATTCCCACATGCAAATTTACATGTGAAAACGCTGGTTTCGATCTTTTAAATTTTTATTTATTTTAAATTCTGACCCATCTGACCCGATTTGACCGGGTTGTCCTGATCGGACAGGTCAGAATTTAAAATAAAAAAATAAAAAATTAGTGTTCCAACGTGTGAATTTGCTTGTGGAAAATTCCAAAAAACTAAATTTAGAGCGGAACGTGCTCCTACGTGATATTTTCGGCTGAGATTTCATCCGGAGGACCAAAATCGTAATGAAATACACAATAAAGGACCCAAAAAAACAAGGACACAATAAATGACCAAAAAAAACAAGGACACGATAAAGGACCACAAATATATCTATGACACAATAAATGACCAATTTCGATTTTTTCCCTATATAACTTTGTTGTGTATGTTTACCAAAGCAAAGCACCAAGGCTTAGAAATGGTAAATGTAACCTGCATCCAATTCTATGTTTTACCATTGTTCAATTGTTGTTCTTGTTCTTCGCACATAATAATTTTGACGTCTACGGGCAAGATGGGACTCCCTCTCTTCTGTACTCGTTGTCTTTTCATTGTCTCTCTCGTGTGCGGGCTCTTGCCCGTACTCGCTCTTGCTCTTGCACTACAAAGATGATTGAAAGATCTTGAATCTATATTACTTGTAACCGAATGCAGTTGCAGTTGACAGTTGTTGCAATTGTACTCGTAAGTAAGACATATGATAGTTCTTTAACCTTTAAAACATGTTTTAATGTTGCAATTGCGATTGAGACAGTTAAACCTAAAGCGATAAAGAACACAAATGTTTTTACGTGGTTTGGTTCAAATGGTCCTAGTCCACGGAGTTTGAACTCAAATGTTGACTCAAACTGTACCCTACTTAAGAATTACAATGAAAAGACTTACTTCAACTCAAATCTAGGCTCCCTCTAATTTGCAGTTTCAATACCTAACCCTTAACTATTTCAGTGTACTCGATTGAGTCGAAGAACATCAAGCTTGCCCAAAGTTCCTTTGACTTAATGTTCTTCACTAAAAGACTTTGACTCAATACAGGACTGAAATCACAAACTATCTTTTTCAAAGCTTGTCCTCTAATTGTGTCGAGTCCTCCTTATACAGGCATGGGCAGAAACTTCATCAAATCTTCAGTTGCAATTATCATAATATCTTCTTTCCTTATCTGATAAGCACACCAATAGTCCAGTTGCAATCCGATTCGATCTTGTTGCCTTGTTTAGTGGATTTTGCATGATCACGAAAGTTATCCAACGTATATGCCTAATATTATGTCTAGGTACATAAATAGGGGATATAATTAATATCTAGCAAGTTAATCTCTAAGATAGAATAATATCTAATAAAGATAAGGTAATAAAATCAAGATAATTACCATCTAAAATAAGATAGAACCCTTTGGGTGGTTTAACAAAAACTTCTTCATTAAGAAACCCATTCAAAAAAGCACTTTTGACATCCATTTGAAAAAGCTTAAAACGTAAGACACATGCATCAGCAAGTAAAAGACGAATAGATTCCAGTCTTGCAACTAGCGCAAATGTATCATCATAGTTCACTTCTTATACTTGAGTGTAGCCTTGTGCAACAAGCCTTCCTTTATTGCGAACAATGTTTTCGAGCTCATCGGTCTTATTCTTGAAGATCCACTTGGTACCAATGATGTTCACATTTGGGGGTCTTGGTACTAGTTCCCAGACATCGTTCCTTTCAAACGGGTTTAGCTCCTCCTGCATGGCCTCAATCCATGTTTCTTCCAATAGAGCTTCCTTCACATTATTGGGCTCTATTTTGGAAGTGTAACTAACAAATCGTACCATCTGGTAATACATTTTCCTCGGTAGATCACGAGTTCTAATATCTTCACTCATCTCACCAATGACTGCTTCGGGTGGATGATTCTTCTTTATGTAAGGAGGAGCCTCCAGGTGTTCTGCTCTTTCATCCAACTTTGGTGAAGGGGTGGTATCTTCTGTAACCTCAGGTACAGTTGCAACTGGCAGTGCCACTGGATCGTTTACAGATAGTGGTGTGGGTCTGGAAGTCATGGGTCTGGACTCATCTTCTTCCTTTGACTCAATCAAGTTAGTGATTTCAACTTTTGAGGAGGTTGAGGCAAAGTCCCTGTAATCATCGAATTCAACGTTAGATGATTCTACGACAGTTTGGGTGCAAATATTAAACACACGGTACGAATGACTGTTTCGGGAGTAACCAACAAAGACACCCAAGTCAGATTTGGATTGGAACTTACCTCTGGATTCTCTATCATTGAGTACATATCAAGCACAACCAAAAATGTGAAAGTGATGAACACTAGGATGTTTACCTTTCCAAATCTCATAAGCTGTCTTAGTTGTACTTGGGCGTGGGTACACACGGTTTGTAACATAACATGCAGTATTCACTGCTTCTGCCCAGAACTTAAGAGCAAGCTTTTTTGAGTTAAGCATGACTCGAGCCATTTCAATGAGTGTCATGTTCTTTCTTTCTAACACACCATTTTGTTGAGTATTCATGAAATATTCCCTTATCATTGCAAAAGTTGTTAAAATTGGAATTTTCAAATTCTTTCCCGTGATCACTTCGGATTCTTTTGGACTGTTACATCTTTTTCAGTTGCAACAGTGTTGCAAAGGTATTTGAAAAACACAAAAGATTAATTTTTTTCTTTCAGAAATTCAACCCAAGTGAAACGTGAGAAATCATCAACACACACAAAGATGTACCGTTTACCAGAGATGTTACCTTCTGAATTGGCCTCACAAGATCCATGTGAAGAAGTTCAAGGATTCTTGTAGATGGGGTATGTTGCAACACTGTGTGATTGGTCTTCTTCTTCTTTTCTTCCAAGCATGAACCACACTTACTCAGTGGTTTAGGACCAAGTTTAGGTAGTCCTCTCACAGCTTGAATCTTGAAGATATTGGTATGGGATTTAAAGCTGATGTGTCCAAGCCTTTGGTTCCAAAGATCTGTAAGATTATCTGCTCTAAAGTTGCAAGTCAGTGACCTAATAATAGCTTTACAATTTGTCATAGTATAGTAGTTTTCAGTACTTCTTAGTCCTTGTAGCACTAGATTCTCAAATTGATCAATAACCTCACATTCATCTTTGGTGAAACAGACATATAGATCATCATCACATAACTCACTTATACTAATTAAATTAACATGCAGACCATCAACATAAAAGACATCCCTGAATTTAGGAAAACCTTTCACGTTTAGTGTTCATTTTCCAAGGATTTTCCCTCGGTTACCATCTCCGAAAACAACATCTCCTTTTCGTTCATGAATGAAGTTGCTCAAAATGCTCTTATCTTATGTCATGTGCCTAGAGTAACCACTATCAAAAAACCAAGAGTTAGAGTAGGAAACACGTTGCGAAGTAGAATTGCAAGCAGTAAGGAATGTAAGAAGAGTTTTGGCTGATTTCTCAACCCAAACTTGTTCTACTGATTTCTCAGTTACAATAGAGGATGCAATTTGCTTGGTTTTCTTCTTCTTCCGATTCCTCATTTTCTTCTTTTGACATGCAACATGATGGTTGTTCTGAATGGGATGCTAAGTCTCCCACAACTGGTAGCAGTATGGTCTGATATGTCCTTGGACACCGCAATAGTGACATGTTGGAAAAACCGCCCTCTTTGTGACCTATTAAAGGGAGCAGAGTTAGAGATAGGTATATGTGAGTTGCAACTGGGATATACCTGATCTTGAGACAGTTGGATCTGAGAGTAGTCAAGTTGATTTTCAACTCCCTTAGGCACCCGTTTCTTCTTTTATATAGTGATCTTAGTATCTCCAAGAAACTTTGGGTTGACAGGATCAACATAACCAACTCCTGTTTTCCCAGTTGGAACTTTCTGAGTCTCCAGAACCTTTTCCAAATTATCAGTACCTAGGTTGAGTAATTTTACATTCTTCATTATGGCTTCCAACTCCTTTTGAGTGAGATCACAAACATCTTCTAATGTTTTGTGAGCCTTGAGGGCTGTGTCTAGCTCTTCAGAGAGTATGTCTCTTTCCCTAGTAAGTGAGAGAACTTTTCTCTCTAGTTCCGTGATTTTGTTGTTCATTCTGACTAGGCTTTCTAATGCTGAAATGATTTTGAATTGTGCCTCTAGTTCAAAATTTCTCTTGCACATAGCTTCCAGCTCAGTCAATGGAATGATCTCTTCATCCATAGCCTCAATGTCAAGTGACTGCAATCGGAATCTATTAGGTTCTGAATTGCAACAGCCATGTTGTCTTTGGCAAACAGAATGAAGGATGAGAATGCAATATCAGCTACTTCTTCCGTATCCTCCTCGCTATTTTCTGACTCGTCATCACTCCATGCGAGTAAGGCTCTACTCTTGTTCTTCTCTATGTTCGCACAGTCAGCTATAATTTTCCAAGTCCTTGGCATTCCCTGCATTGAATACCTTTTTCAGACCTTTTGTTGTCAAGTCTATTAGTAGCGGAAGGCTTTTTAAAATTATTAGAGAGACTTGAAACAGGACTAGAAGAGTTACCTTTACTCCAATGTTTGTACATTTTATTGAACCTTTCTATGAGGAGAGCCAATGATTGGACCAAGTCGGTGTTGGGACTACTCTGATGGAGATTTTCCTGCAACGCAACTCCTTTGGCAATGGTGTCTCCTTCCCTTTTGAGCTTCATTTCCCATGTAGTGAGGGATCCCATGAGGTCAGCAAGCGGCAGAGTGTCAATGTCCTTAGCTTCTTCAATTCCTGAGTCGTTCAGCAGTTGCAGCTTGGATGCTCGAAATTTTGCATTTCCTTGATGAGCATTCTCAATAGCCTGCTAAGCCTCTCTTGCAACTTCACAGTTAGATATACTCTTATATTGGTCATAATCAACTGCAACTAAGATAATATTTAAAGCAGTAGAATTATAATTTGCAAGAAGTTCCTCTACATCGGTCCATTCTAGTTCATATTTGACTATGCCTGGTATCTACTGGGGACTCCACCCTTTTAAAATGCTTTTCCACACCTTCAGATCCTATTGTTTGATGAAGTTTTGCATTCGATTTTTCCAGTAGGAGTAGTTGATTGCGGTCAGTATCGGTGGCTTTATGGTCGACAAGCCTTCCTTCATTTCCTCCATATAAAAAACAAACAAACAAAAATAGATCTTTTAAACCAGAATCTACACTATAAATTATGGTGACCCGCTCAAATACCAATTGAAAGATCTTGGATCTATATTACTTTTAACCGAATACAATTGCACTTGACAGTAGTGGCAATTGTACTCGTAAGTAAGACATACGACAATTCTTTAACCTTTAAAACATGTTTTACTGTTACAATTGCAATTGCAATTAAGACGGTTAAACATAAAGCGATAAAGAGCACAAAAGTTTTTATGCGGTTCGGTCCAAATAGTCCTAGTCCACGGGGTTTGCACCCAAATGTTGACTTAAGGATTACAATGAAAGGACTTACTTCAACTCAAATCTAGGCTCCTTCTAATTTGCAGTTGCAATACCTAACCTTAACTATTTTTGATGTACTCGATTGACATATGGTTCTTCACTAAAAGACTATATTTTTCAAAGCTTGTCCTCTAATTGTGTCGAGTCCTCCTTATACAGGCCTGGGCAGAAACTTCATTGAATCTCCAGTTGCAATCCTAACAATATGTTATTTCCTTATTGATAACCATGTCGATAGTCCAGTTGCAATTCGATCCGATCTCGTTGCCTTGTTTAGTGGATTCTGCATGATCACGAAAGATATCCAACGTACATGTCTAATATTATGTCTAGATACAGAAATAGGGGATATAATTAATATCTAGCAAGTTAATATTTAAGAATAATATCTAATAAAGATAAGGTAATAAAATCAAGATAATTACCATCTAAAATATTAACTTATCCTAATGATTTGAACAAAACAATATCAATTAGACCCTAGTTGGACCGATCGAATTTAAGCCCAATCCGTATGAGGAAAATGGCCCTAATAATTATATATGCCAGTTTAAATATGCTATTAAGTACTTCTTAATTAAGTTATAAAAATAAATAAGATAAATTCATTTACAATGAAGAAACCGTAGAAATGTTGAGAGTTGTAAAAATCCACCGTAAGAACATGATCCATATGAAATTAAGTAACTTGTGAGAGAGCAACATTAAGAAATGGTGAACAACATGACCAATTTGTTCTTTTAGCTAGACTAATCATAATTTTGACGCCTTCGAGCTAAATATGATTGTCTCTCCTTTGTACTCATTGATTGCCTTCTTTCTCTATGTTTATCCCGAGCTCTTGTTCTGGACTGCTGATCTAGCTACTTGTGCTGCTTCATCGACAATGGAGTTGGACGAACTCTCCATGATATTTGAATTAATATGTGAAAACCTGCAATGCCCGTTGCGATAATTTAATTATTCACATTTAAAATATGTAATAGTTCTCTATATTCTCGGAAGATATATTTGTTATTATGTAACTTGAGATTACAGTGGCACACTGTAGAAACTCTTAACTTATGATACTTATTGCTAACAAATATGATGGGGGTATTTTAGGAAGACCCATAATAGTATTCTGGGCCGGCCCAATCAGGAAAGGCCCAATAAATTCAATATTGATTGATAACTATTTGACCTATCTGAAGGTCGAATCAAGCTAATTCGAAGATTGTACGGGCTCCAGGGACGGGATCTATAAATACCCCGTCCCCCAACATTAACGGACGCATACACATAACGATCGAATTTAGTGATTCGGTACTCATCCAATTCGATCTTCCACCAGATTTGACACTTGTCTCGATTTGATCATCTAGAAGGTTTGATCTTATCAATCAGAGCGGCACAGTCAAATCGAACCCATTCGAGGTTCAACAGTATCGAACCAAGGTCATTCGAGACTCATCAGATTCGACATAGAGCTAAATCAAACCACTACAGTTCGAGATTTGTGAATCAAACGCTCATCGTTCGATCCATCCACTTATTTGTCTTAGAAGGTTATCTAAACTAATTTTAGACTTGTAATACGCAGTAGGTGTTCCGGACCAAGCTAGTTTGTTCCTCGTAATAGATTAACATTATTTTGGCATAGTCAGGCCCATTATAACAGTTTTTAGGTGTATTGTAAACCGGACGAAATAAGACCAAAATATTGGCGCCGTCTATGGGAACACCCTTTAGATTCCTTTAGAGTTAAGTAGCTAGAATGACGAAGTGGCGACACGCTCTGTCAGGCAGAGTAGTCAAAGCAAAGAAGAAACCCAGAACAAGTAGAGATGAACCTCAGGAGCAAGGTCGAGAGAAAGCCGAGAATCAACTAATGAAGCAGTGGGAAGAATGCAAAATGGAGCCACTCGGGGAGTTTATAATAATTTAGCTATTTAGAGAGAGTACAGACAAAATCATAAAAATTGGAGCAGCTATGAACTCTGAGAAAGAGGTTGTGTTGGTGGATTGTCTCAGGTGAGATGCTGACATTTTCGCTTGGACTGGTTCTGAGTTGCTCAGGATAGATCCCAGAATAATAGTGCACCGGCTAAATGTGGATAAAAATACGAAGCCGATGAGGCAAAAAAACGAAATTTTAGCAAAGAAAAGAATGAAGCGGCCGAAAAAGAAGTTCAAGAGCTTTTAACAGCCCAACATATTTACGCGTTGAGATTTTCGGAATGGCTGAGCAAGGTCGTGTTAGTTTCCAAAAGAGAGGCAACTTAGAGGATGTGCGTGGATTACACCGATCTGAACAAGCATTGCCCGACAGACCCATTTCCTTTACCCAGAATAGATTTGTTAGTAGATTCGACTGCAGGATGCGCATTACTGAGCATGGTAGATGCCAAGACCGGTTTTCACCAGATCTTTATGGCTGTGGGTGATCAGAGCAAAACGGCTTTTGTACCTGACACATGAGTATATTGCTACAAGGTGATGCCTTTCGGCCTCAAGAACGCCAGAGCAACTTTCTAGAGACTGGCGGAGAAGATGTTTTACCATCAGATTTAGAAGTCCACGGAAGTATACATTGATGATATGTTAGTCAAAAGTCTGAAGGAAGAGGAACACGTCCGTCATCTGGATGAAGCATTTGCCATCATAAGAGCATACGGGATGAAGCTGAACCCGAAAAAATGCATGTTTGGAGTTACCGCGGGAAAGTTCTTAGGGTTCCTAGTGAACGAAAGGGGAATAAAGGCAAACCTAGATAAAATCATTGCAGTATTAGACTTACCCTCATCGAGAACAGTAAAGGACGTGCAGTGCTTAGTTGGCCATTAGACAACATTGGGCAGATTCATATCAACTTCAGCAGAAAAGAATCTACCTTTCTTAAAAGTTATGAGAAAGAGCAAATACTTCATCTGGGCACCAGAGTGTGAGGAGGCTTTCCAGCAAATGAAGAGATACTTGGTCAGTCCCCGGCTCCTAGCCAAGCCAGGCCAGAAGAGAACGAAATGTTGTACTTGTATTTTGGCAGTGTTTTCGCATGCCATCAGTACGGTTCTAGTAAAAGAAAAGCGGGCTCAACAACTGCCCATACATTATGTGAGCAGAGTTCTACAAGGCGCGTAGAGGAACTATCTGGAGATAAAGTTATTCACTCCGGTAATTGTAGCCACTGTGCGGAAGCTAAGGTCATATTTCCAATCTCACCCGATCACGATTATCACGGATAAGCCATTGAAGCAAGTGCTGGCGAGACCCGAGACATTCGACAGACTGGCTAAATGGGCAATTGAACTTAGTGAATTCAGTCTCGAGTACCGGCCCCAGACTTCCATCAAAGCACTGACATTCACAGATTTCATGGCCGAGACTTTGGGTAATAGGGTGGAAGGATCCACGAATTACATCTATTCAATATCAGATCAAGCAGGAACTGGTAGGGCTACCACTACATGGATACTGCACACAGATGGTTCCGCCACGAGCCAAGGCGGAAGAATTGGGATTCATCTTCTCTCTCCTGATCGTCAGGATTTCGAATTCGCCATTAGCTCAAACTACATGGTGACCAACAACGAAGCTGAATATGAAGTTGTGATAGCAGGGATAAATCTGGCATTAACGCTCAACATAGGACACTTGGATGTGTTCATAGATTCTTTGCTGGTAGCGAACCATTTCTCAGGTAAATACGAGACAAGAGAGGATACGATGAAATTGTATGCTGTAAAGGTTAAGATGCTGGCAAAGCGTTTCAGTTTCTTTGATAACTCCCAAATCCCTCGAGACGAGAACAGCAAGGCCGACGCATTGTCTAAGTTCGCTAGTTCTTCAGAAGCCCTAGTGAAAAAGCGAGTCACTCTCTTAGCAACTAACAGGCCATCAATCGGGATATCAAAATATAACAGCACTAGGGCAAGAATTGAATACATATTGTCGATCGGGGAGGATCGATCTTGGGAGGATGAGATCCTGACTTATTTGGTGGACAGAATATTACCTACGGACCCAAACGCACGCCGCAGAATGCGTTACAAGGCTTACAGGTTCACAATTCACAATGGAGAACTATACAAGCAGTCGTTCGAAGGCCCATTGTTGCGTTGTTTGACTCCATCCCAGGTTGAATACGTTATGAAGGAATCCACGCAGGCTGTTGTGGAAATCATTCTGGGAAAGAGCATTGGCCCATCGAATTTTGCGCCAATGATAATATTGGCTGACTTTACTAAAGGACGCTACTGCTTTCTCGCGATGTTGCGATAGTTGTCAGTACCATGCTCGTTTTATTCATAGGCCGGTGCAGCCATTGCAACCACTCGATGTACCATGCCCTTTCGACCAATGGGGAATTGACATAGTCGTACCACTACCAGTGGCCAAAAGCTAAAAGAGATTCTTGGTAGTGGTTGTGGAGTATTATACCAAAGGGGTCAAGGCTGAGGCCATGGCGGCCATAACAGAGAAGAATATGATCGAGTTCATATGGAAGAATATTATCTGTCGTTTCAGAATTCCCAGATATATGGTGTGCGACAACGGTCGACAGTTCATTGGCAAGGATACACGACTACGACCAAGAGCAGTCGGCCCGATTGCGCCAGATGGATCTGGATATTATAGGAACTACGAGGGAAGATGCTTATCAACGTACCCGGGCATTTAAGGCAGTCATGGCCAAAAGTTACGACAAAAGGGTCTAGTTCAGGAATTTCGAAGTGGGAGACTTGGTTCTGAAAAGCATCGCTGCAAAACAGCATATCGGGAAGTTAGAACCAAAATGGGAAGGACCATACAAGGTTATACAAGCTAGTTGACGAGGCTACTACTACCTTGAAACTATGCAAGGCCGCAAGCTTAAGCGCCCATGGAACGTACAACATCCGAGACGCTATTACGTGTAGGCATTGATCAGTATAGCGGGTCGAAGAAATATCAAATTGTATGAACTGCGAAGGCTTGAGTCCCACATAATATCCGGGAAACGTAGGCACCTCAGTAAGAAACTGAGCTAAGCCCCGTCTCAAATTAAAAATAAAAATCTGTTTCTTGATTGACACTGCAGGTGAATTCATCATGAAATAACGCCGGGGAACCTGTGAAACAGCAAGTAGACCGAGTGAAACACTACAATCAAAATTGACATTCGGCACCGAGAGGTCGAACGCCAATCAAACGTCTTACTCCACATATACCGCAAAAAGCGTCATGTCGTAAGCACGTTCGGCCTCAAGAGGTTGGATACGGAACATATTACTCCACATAGACCGTGAAAATAGTCATGCCGGACGTAAGTTCGGCCCCAAGGGGTCGAGCGCCAACCTCATTGATTACTCCACATAGACTGCAAAAAGCGTCATGCCGAACCCGTGTTCGGCCCCCAAGAGGTCGAACGCCAACCTTAGGGCATACTCCGTATTGACCGCGAGAACATCATGTCGGATGCACATTCGGCCCTAAGAGGTCGAATGCCAAGCTACTGCCTCACCTCACATAGAGCGCGAGACGCGACACGCCACATGCACATTCAACCTTAAGGATCAGAATCATAAAATGGTATCTAGCGTGGAAAACACAGAAGAGAGAATATTTGACCAAAAGTGGATCAAAACAAGTCTAAAAAGATAACTGCTATTGATTTAATCAAGGAAATGAAACAGAATCATGATAGCAAAAATCCAACAAAACTATACATTAAAATATAGATCAAACTAAGCTATGATATTTAGCCACAAAATCGGCTCCTTAGAGGACAACGTTACAGAAGTAGTGTGAGCATACGTGGAAAAAAAAATAGTCTAATATCATCAAAACTGTATGTTCAGCTAATGCTACTCTCCCGATGACTAGGGGGACTCGGCATGCAAAACATAACCAAGAGACCGTACAAATTAGGTACAATTCTTCTGAATCTGATCTTCGGTCAGCACGAGCTCATTCGATTGCTCCCATCCATTCGGTAAGTTAGGTTTCTCTTCTTCAGAGGCACCACCAAAATGTCCTTTGATCTGGAAAATGCTGGGAGAGATTAGATTACGATCGTTAAGAACCTCTCCGGCAACTTTGGCGTGAGACAGAGTCACACCTATGTCCCCAAGAGGATCTAACTTAATCGACGAAGCGAGATTTAGATTAACGCTCCTCGTCGTGATGGAAGGACCAAGCTCTTTCTAGGACATATCTTTTGGGTGATTACAAGAACCAGGAATTCTGATAGGCTCAGCATTTTCTGTTGTAGCAGGCAAACTCATTTCGTCATCATTATCACCAAAAGCGGCACGAAGGGCATCCATCGCTCCAATAGGATCAATTCGGGAATCACCCACAACACCAAAATTCACAGTTTCCTGTCTTGTTGGTGGAACCAAATATGGCATAACTGAGTCAGGCATAGTGTTACCGCGTCATTCCCGCCACAGACAAAAGAAAGGATCGCCAACCTTGGAGCAGAAAATTACTACTCTTCATCGCTGTCAACCTTAGGAATCTCTATCTGAGGACCACGGCTAACATCCAGCATATCCTTCCGGAAACCCTCTTTCACAAACCCAAAATAATCAGCCTGATCCACTCCGAGTTCCATGCCAAATTTCATGTCAACAGCACCTTGGCAGAGTTCAAGCCAATGATAAACACCACTCTTCATAAAAGATCTAGCCACCTTGCACCGATAATTTTCCAATTCCAGATGTCGCACCTTCTGACCCAACCCGACAATCACAGTTTCAGCCCCCTCTTTCAGTACCTTAAGAGAATTATACTCCCGTTTCAGTAACCCAATTTCCCTCTTCAGAGAGGCAATTTTAGCACGAAGAGCCGCCACACTGTCCTCAGCTTTTTTAGCAGTAACGCCAGCTTCAAGGGTGTCATTAACAGCTTTAGCACTTATCTTGGCGGCATTCCGAGTGCGATTGCAGCGGAACGACTGTTATCATTACTATGCACGATATCCATCAATTTGTCGACTATAACATTATGCTTGTCCTGGACCTCAATCATACCGCTACAATCCCGACATAGTCGGTACATCGCAACCCCAGTAGCAGCGAATAAAAAACGCCCGAAGCGTACCAAATTAAGATAACCCAATCTCTTTAGTACAATACCACGATTGAGTTGAGGCCACATCCGTTTAATGATCTCTATAGATTGCTCTTCCCGCAGTCGATATCCCATCAACTTAATATCCAGTGATTCTGAATTCTCGTCGTTCAAGAATTCATAATCAACAATGCTGCCAGATGGCGCCAGCCTTGGATTCCAGATGGTCGAGGTCGTTTGCGTGAAGGCAATGGAATTTCTCTGGACTCAGCGACAACTTGTGTTTCCAGAGCACGCCTCTTTGCAGCGGCATACAAGTTTTCGCCTCCCGAACTTGAAGAGCTCTCGGCGAAAAACCGTGGCACTCGTTTAAAATTTGGATTCTCGAAATTGAATCGTGCTAAATTGGGCGTGATCCTATCGTCAACTGCATCAACCTCTTACATCATTCTGATTTGGGAATTCGTCCCGAGAGTCATGACGAGCCTTCGGGGAATAAGGCTTCGTGCCTCTCGAAATTGCTCACAATGGGGATTCGAGTGCCTGCGCTTACTCCTCCTAGCCTGATAGTAGAGCGGTCTGTTGATGCCGGAACGGCATGACCAGCACCCCAGTTATCATATAAGCTCCCGGGGGGCCTCACAGCAGGTCCCCTTCTTACGGGAACTCCTGCAAAGTCTTCAGCAGGGGAAGTGTTATCCATAGACGGGCCTGCATTCGAAGAACCAGCCCTGTTGACGTTCTCTTAGGGAGCATAAATGTTCTCGGGGGGAAACGGCTGGCTTACTGCGACTCTTTGACTTTTTTTTTGCTCCATTGGTAGGCTAAAAGCTAAATAGGAATTTTTTTCTTAAACATTGTCGAATCGCTAAGATTCGACCCTAACTAAACGATCGAATCCTAATCGTTCGATATGGAAAGATCGAATCCTGAAGATTCGACGAATGCAAAAAGCGGACAAAAGTTCTCTGCGGAAAGAAAAATGAAAATGAGGTGGAAAGTGGTGGGCCTTTATATAGCCCCACCACCGCCTTCATTCTGAATTCGACACAGCAAGGTCGAATGCAAAGGATTCGACCTATACTTGCTCGATCGGTCGAATGTTTGAAATTTGATATAAAAAAAACACCTATTAAAATTCGAATTCAAAAATATCACGGTTTCCAAATGGGGGGAGTAGTTTCAAGCATGTATTCGCCTAACAAAATAATCAAGCCCGCGGAAGAAACACACAATGCGATACGAACAATTGGGTAAAACGTAGCACATTCAAAAGTTTGGAATCCGCTCTTGTACCAACACCGACTCCCAAACTAGGGGGACTATATGATGGGGGTATTTTAGGAAGGCCCAGAATAGTATTCTTGGCCGGCCCAATCAGGAAAGGCCCAGTAAATTCAATATCGAACGATGACTATTCGACATATCTGAAGATCGAACGATGACTATTCGACATCCACTTCTTTGTCTTAGAAGGTTATATAAACTAATTTTAGACTTGTAATAAGTCGTAGGTGTTCCGGACCAAGCTAGTACGTTCCTTGTAATAGATTAGTATTATTTTGGCATAGTCAGACCCATTGTAACAGTTCTCAGGTGTATTGTAACTCGGGCGAAATAAGTCCAAAATAAAATAGTACAATGCATTTGATTCTATGTGGCAATTTAGTTAACTTATTTTAATTTTCAAATCTTCACTTCACGTAATTACAAATTAAATATAAAATAGCCTAAGTATGTGATAAATAATTTTGTTCTAAATTATTCACCACGGTACTTATTATCAGGGGAAGGCGACAAACTCTTTAATATAATGCTTTGTGAGCATATTAGATTCATTCATATTCTTATTTTGCGTCATATTTGTTAGCGTCCGACTTAATTAATAAAGAACCCAACATGTGATCAATTATTAAAACTGTTTGGGTTTCAAAATTCCGTTTTTTGGACATAATCAAACTCTGATTTTGGATTATTTTAAAAAGAATCTATAAATATTAGTAACTCAATTGCCAAAAATTGTATTGTATTTATGCATCACCTTAGATCTTTACATGACATATGTCGATGTGGCATTCATAAATATCGCAGATCCTTTTTAGACGTTGAAAAACTTTCTTCATAAAATAATGGTATAAATTAAGTAATGAGGAATATGATTTTATCCCCAAAAATGATTATTACTTTAAAATGTTAGAATGTTTCTTTTTTCTATATTTGTGATACAAACTATATATATCGAAGTGATCAGTAACATGTAATCAGAGAATATTAAAAAAAAAAAAAGGAACAGAAAATTGATTAGAAGCGAAAGATTATTCTGGTAAATTAATAGAAACTATGATGAAATCAAACAAAACTCTATTATATTCTTGAAAACAATTATTGCATAAGGATTAAACACTCACAAATTTAGAACTGTGTGTGTCCTAATCGATTAAAATTTAATTAAGACATTGTGCACTGATCAGAATTTTATTGAAAATGTAAAGGAATAAAGATGCATTTGGATCATAACGCAATGCTAATGTGTTGAACTCTGGAATGCCATACCTTCAGCAAGAAGAGATCGATGCAATTTCGTCCTTTCCTTTTGTTTCAATAATGTAGACTGATTGAGGAAATCAATATTTTTGAAGCTATATAAAATTACGCATTAAGCGTAAAATACTATCATATCAATATCATTATAATGCACAATCATCATAAAAAAAATGCTATCAAGGGTTTTTTTGCATGAGTTATTTGCAAATAAAAATAATATATGAAGTTATTTTCACAAGGGTGCTTTCAACTATTAGCTCTATACATATATATATATATAAGCGTTGTATATATATCTCTATATATATATGTTTCACGTAGTGTACTAACAAAAAAGAAAAAAAAAAAAAAGGTCGTAGAATTGGAGTTCACGTACTAAAATGCGGTTCTTGGTATATGACGACGTTTTGTGATAAGGATGTGACGAGTCTTCTTCTTAAACCCCTGTAGCTCTAGTTTTCAACATACCGCATACGGGCAGAAAAATGAGTGGTGGGATTATAATCATTTTATTGCATGATAATTATCGCTATTAACTATATTCTAATTCCACGATGATGGTCCTGCTGCATCCTAGTTAATACACGCTGACACCTCTATCAATTAAATACAACACATACAGAAGAAAGAAATAGGAAGTTGCTGCTAAGTGCTAATAATACTAGTTGTTTATGGGACTATCTGATCATATCATATGGGGTGGGGCCGACAGACATGTTTGTGAGAAGGAAAATGTTCGAGGCTCAATTCAGCCTTCCTTGACATATCATCATATCCTTAGTGACTTTTTCGAAAAGGTTTACAAAGACTATAACTTATCATTAATGCATCTTCTTCGTCGTGGCGGTAAGTCGGTTTTTCCACTATTTTCTTATGTCCACCACTTTCAGTAATTTACTGTTTTTATTTCATTTTGGAGTTGTTACGAACTGCGTCAATCATTTTTATTTGCTCTGACTTTAGATCGTTCTTTCCTGTATAGTTTCCGGGCGGTACGCATTTTAATTCCATTTCCAATTTTCAACTCATTTCTCATAGATGTGTTATTATTTGTATTAACAACATTAATTGTTCTTTCGTACGGACGTGGTTGACATTTTCAGATAGATCTATTCATCTGTTTTCTCCACCTCGCTATCACTCACTCTCTGATTGTTTTGGTGAATTCAATGGAAGAATCTGTTGTTGGTGCTATTGTTGGTGCCTCAATTCAAGTTTTACTACATAACTTGATGACCAAAGCCGTGGAAGAGATCAATCTCATTGGGTCTTACAAGAAAGAAATGCTGAAGCTCAAAGACTCCTTGCTCATGATTCAGGATTACTTGTCCGACGCCGAGGTGCAGAGGATCCACAATAAAGCTGTCAAACGTTGGCTCCACCAGCTCGAATCCTTGGGTTTTAAAGCTGACCACGTGTTGGATGAGATCAACTATCATCGACTCCGCTATAAAGTCGAGAACCTAAAAAAGAGAAAGCTTGTGAGCCTTCTCTCGCCTTTGACTTCTAACCCAATAGTTTTCCGCGCAAAAATGGCTCGTAAAATCAGGGAGATCAACGAGGAGTTGGAGGCTATTAACAAAACCGCAGAGAGCTATGGCCTTCATAGAGCAGTTGTGGCAGCGCAGCATTTCAGTCTTCTCTCGATCAAACCTTCGGATCGGGAAACTGACTCATTCAGCATTGAACCCCATGTCATCGGGAGGGAGAACGATTTGTCGAATTTTGTTAAGGTGTTAGTTACGGCTCCATCTGAGGAAGTCTTTTCTGTCATTCCTATAGTTGGCATGGGCGGCCTTGGCAAGACCACTTTGGCTCGAGAAATATTCAACCATGAAAAGATAGAAACTCATTTTGATAAGAAGATCTGGGTGTGTGTTTCTGACCCTTTCAACGTGGTGACTCTTTTTAAGATGATTCTTGAGTCATTGACTAAGGAAAGTTGTTCATCTAGACAAGTGGTTCTTGAAAAGATCAAGAAGGAGTTGGGAAGTCAAAAGTGCTTGCTTATCCTTGATGACATGTGGAGTGTAGAGTCACACAAGTGGGATGATTTTATAAGTTCGTTACGGGGAATTAGTTCTACAAAAGGAAATGGCGTCATTGTTACCACGAGAGGAAAAAGTGTTGCTGAAATGGTGAAAACACGTTCATATTATCAGTTAAGGAGCTTGTCAGACGATGAATGCTGGTCCATAATAAGATCAAAAACCTTCAAAGGGGCAGATGTTCCCGCAGAATTGGAAGTACTAGGAAAACGTATTGCACAAAAATGCAAAGGTTTGCCACTAGCAGCCAAACTGGTTGGAGGTTGGCTGAAAAGTAGCCCAAGAGAGCAGTGGCCCTCGATTCTAGAGACTCAACTGTCATACTTTCATGAAGATGGAAATCATCTCATGAAAATATTGAAATTGAGCTTTGATCGTTTGCCCTCATCATCAATCAAAAAGTGCTTTGCCTATTGCTCTATTTTCCCTCAAGATTATCTAATCAACAGAGAAGAACTAATACAGATGTGGATGGCTGAAGGATTTTTGCAGCCCGATCAAGGGAATGATATGGAGGCCATGGGTAACTTATTCTTTAACAATCTCTTTCAGAACTCTTTCTTCCAAGATGCAGACAGAGACATGCACGGTAATATAACAAATTGTAAAATGCACGACCTTGTGCATGATCTTGCATGTTCTGTTTCAGGCATGAAAAACAGTGGTTCAAATAATATTCATGGATATCGATATCTTCCCCTAAATTCGTCTAGAGATTCACGGATATCGATCTCACATGAACAAGGAAAACATTTGCGTACGCTAATCTTCGAAGGTGTAGTAGGAGACAACATGTTTTCAAACTTCAAATGCTTGCATGTTTTAAAACTGGTGGGGCATGATATCAGTGAGCTGCCCAATCAAATCGGGAATCTTATACATTTAAGATATCTTGACACATCTGAATCATCAATTGCATGTCTGCCAGATCTGGTAGGAAAACTATACAACTTACAGACTCTTAGCGTCGGACTTGTGGATAAACTGCCAAAAACTATAATCAACTTGATTAATTTAAGGCATCTTCATTTTTATCACAGGCATTGCCATGCGCAATTGCCGCCTGGGATTGGGAAATTGACGTGTCTTCAGACAATGCCATATTATGTCATCCGCCGAGAGAAAGGCTATGGAATTGGGGAGCTTGGAAGCTTGAAGAATCTTGGAGGAAATCTTGAAATTCAAAATCTTGAAATGGTTAGTAATAAAGAAGAGGCCATGAGTGCAGATTTATTTGGGAAATCAAACATATCCGATCTAAGTTTCGGATGGGGTAGATCAAGAGTAGGAGAAATAAATGATGAGAATGTATTAGAAGGCCTTCAACCTCCCCACGAGTTGAAGTACTTAACAATTAGAGGATACAAAGGCAAGAATTTCCCATTGTGGACCATCAAAATGGCAGTCCACAATGACATTAAAGATAATTGGGTAGGACTCGATAATTTAATTTACATTGAATTTATAAGCTGTCATCAATGTGAAGAAATTCCAATGCTTGGCCAACTCCCACATCTCAAGTCTTTGGTTATATTGGATCTGCCTAAGGTTAAAGAAATAGGGCTACGATTCTATGGCATTGAAAGCTGCGACACATCCAGAAATATATTTCCAGCACTAGAGAAGTTGGAGTTGCACGACATGTCAAGCCTAACAGATTGGATTGATCCAGAAGCAATTTTCCCTTGTCTTCAATACTTGAGTATTCAACGTTGCCCCCAATTAAAGAGTGCTCCGAGTCGTTTTGCGTGCCTCAAAATGTTGTCTTTTGAGGATGTGGATAGTTGTTTACCTTTGGAACATATATGTGATGGCAACTTAAGCTCTCTTATAGAACTTAAAGTCACAGATATCCAGGGATTGATTTCTCTTCCAGATGGCCTTTTTGTCAAAAACCAAAATCTGAAATCTCTAAGTATACAATTTTGTCCCGACTTAACCCATATTGTACCATGCTCATTTGGTGGTGGAGCATCCCTTCAATTCTTGCAAATAATTAGTTGTAAAAATTTGAGAGAAATGCCTAATGATCTACGTACATTACAGTCTGTGAAGGAGTTGGAAATACGTGATTGCCCACAGCTCAAGACGATTCCATATCAAAGCGCTGGAGAACCACAAAGTGGCCTCATTTCTCTTCAAAAACTGGTTATTGATAACTGCCAAGAGCTTACTACGTTGCCATTGGAAATGCTTGAGCATTGTGCAGAACAACTTCAGAGATTCACATTGAGAAATTTGCGAAATCTGATGAATTCTTCGGAGGTGATTGCTTGCTTGTCAAGAATGACGCATCTATTCCACTTAAAAGTTTACAATCTTCCCAAGTTGATGAGTTTTCCTGAAGAGTGCCACTTTCTTAGTGGCTTGAATTGGTTGTGCACTGGTCATTTTTCAGATTCATTAGATATAATTTCCTTCTATAACTTCCTCGATGGCATCTTTCAAGTTTCTCAGTCCCTTCGATCACTTACTTTGTATGGAAATGAGTGTTGGGAATTTCTGCCAGACCAGCTTCAGCAATTGACTGCTTTAGAAGAATTATTTTTATGTGATTTTGGATTAATCGAAGTTTTACCTGAATGGCTTGGGAACATCTCGTCACTACGAGTATTAGTAGTTCGTGATTGCAAGATGCTTAGGGATCTGCCCTCTAATGAAACCATTCGATGCTTGACTAAGCTAAACTACTTTTCAATTGAAGATTCGCCGTTGGTAAAAGAGAGGTACAGTGATAGTCAAAGCAATGATGGTTCTAATTCAGTGTGGTCCGAGAATTTCCCATCATTAAGAGTTTATATCCGCTGACAATTTCATCAGTAAGTGCAGATATCCTCTATGATCTTTATGCACATGTTTTCCTTTTATATTTGACGTAATTTCATTTCAGTTTTTTTTTTTTTTCAAATGAAGGATGCATCTCCAGTTAACTAGTCCCTTTAACTACTAGGATATATGTCTTGTTGCAGTGATGAAGGTTTGTTGGAAGTGATCAGATGATCTGTGGAATGAACAACCAGTATGCTGTTTTTTACCATATTTCTTAGATATATCTTGGCCTTGTAAGGTATATGTATCTCTATATATATATTCACTCTGTAACATTTGGTATCAGATTATCTCTGGAAAACATGTTGACAAGCTCGGCTGATTCAGCCAGGCTGGCACCTTTGTCCTGCTCAACTGATCCACACCATATATCTTGCCCAGCGTCGTTCGTCAGGTTTTCGTCTATACATATTCATTTTGCAAATTCCTAGCTTATTCTCACTTTTATTTCAATTCGATAAACATTATAGTTTTTCTTATGATTGAATAGGTAGAGTTAGTTAAGTTGTATGTAATTAATGGATTATATTCTGAACTCTGTCCTTGTAATGTTATTGATATATTTTTTATTTGTTTGTGTGTGCCAATGGAAGTATGATCTTTGAATTCAACAGGTAAGCAAAGTTGTTTATGAAGTATTGAAGCTAAATACATGATTAATTACCAAAATCGATTTAAGGCTATTATGGGAATTGGCTTGAATATGAGTTGCTGCGATGGATTGGTCATATTCAAACTTCAGACCATATTGGAAATCCTTTATGTTATATTAGTGAGCTGAGGAAATAAGCAATTGTTAACTCCTGCAGGGACGGAGCTAGGAATTTGAATTGGAGGAGAAATAAGGGTGAGTCGGATTCTTTTTTCTTTGTTTACTTTTATAATTATTTCATCATCGTAACATAAATGCTTTAAAAGAATTACACAAGATTCCTACATATATATGAATATAGAAGAAAAGTGTATGACAGTAGTATTGTGACTATACTTGTTGGGTTGATTTGGACTTGCAGTATTTTTCTTGTATCAAATTATTGAAAGAGATGAAAAACGAGTGCGGCTAGGGTTACATGAGAGAGAACGAGATTTGTTCTCTCTCTAATATCTGAGTTAATTTGGCAAAAAGTAAAAAATAAAATAAACACATAAACTATTTATATACAACTAATGTTCTAAAAGCGTGTTTAGTATAACTCGTTTCTTTCAATATTCTAAGACCCCCCCCCCCCTCAAGAGGGGCGTGAATGTCGATGATGCCCATCTTGGACATCATTTTCTGGAAAGGTTGAGGTGCAAGCGGTTTTGTAAGAATGTCGGCTATCTGATGTTCGTTTGAAATGTGCGCGAGGAGACCCTCTTGGACTTTCTCTCTGACGAAGTGACAATCAATTTGTATATGTTTCGTCCTTTCGTGATGAACGGGGTTGATCGCTATACAATATGCACTTTTGTTATCTGTGAATAAGAGTGGAGTGCGAGTTTGTTTGATATGAAGATCTGTTAGAAGTTGGTTGAGCCATAGCATTTCGCATGTCGTCGAAGCAACCTCGCGGTATTCGGCTTCGGTAGAGGAGCGGCCGACCGTTGGTTGCTTTTTCGCTTTCCATGAAATCAGGGACTGTCCGAGATATATGGCGAATCCCGTTATACTGCGGCGTGTGTCCGGACAGGCTGCCCAGTCGCTGTCGCAAAATGATTTTAATTGATATTCGGATTGTGATGGGTAGAACAATCCTTTCCCTGGAGCAGATTTAATGTAACTTAAAACACGATGAGCAGCAGATAAGTGATAAGTAGTCGGTTGAGACATGTGTTGAGTCAGACATTGTATACTATAAGATAAATCAGGACGAGTAATAGTAAGGTAAAGTAAACGACCAACTAAACGACGATATTCAGTTGGATCTTTTAGAAGCGGGTGATCATTTTCCTATAATCTAGTAGAACAATCCATAGGAGTGGAAGCGGGTTTGCACCCAATGTACCCTGACTCAGTTAAGATATGCAGGGCGTATTTTCTTTGGCATATCGAGATGCCTTTACGACTTCTAGCGACTTCTAGTCCTAGGATATATTTTAAAGGACCCAAATCTTTAATTGTGAACTGATCATCAAGATGATTTTTCAAACTAGTTATTTCATTCATGTCATTTCCTGTTAAAATAATATCGTCAACGTATACACATAAAGCAGTGAAGGAATTATCACGCATTCTTACAAATAAAGAGCAATCAGACACTTTTTGACTGTAACCATAAGCTTTGAGGCAGGTGGTCAATTTATTAAACCACTGTCTCGACGCCTGTTTAAGACCATATAGACTATTTTTCAGCAAACACACCCGGTTATCCGATGGAGAACAGTAACCGGACGGGGGTTTCATGTAAATAGTTTCATCTAAGTCGTCATGCAAAAACGCTTTATTTACGTCTAGTTGGTGTAAAAACCAGTTATTTGAAGCAGCAACAGCAAGCAATACATGCATAGTAGTCAATTTAGCAACATGTGAGAAAGTATCGAAGTAATCTAGACCTTCTTCTTGGGTATACCCATTGGCAACTAAACGAGCCTTATATCTTTCTATGGACCCATCAGCTTTATATTTTATTTTATAGACCTACTTACACCCAATGCAGTTATGATTAGCAGGTAAATCAGTCAATATCCAAGTGTTAGTCTTTTCAAGAGCATCTAATTCATTTTTCATAGCAATTTGCCAATCAACAGACTTATGAGCCTGACTAAAAGACTTAGGTTCAATGTTTTGAGAAATAGCAACAGTAAAAGCCTTATGATTAGATCCAAGTTGGGAAAGATAAAGATGAGCCTCAATAGGGTATTTTGTTTTGAAACCAGAAGTGCTTAAGTTGGCCTTATGCGGAGAATAAGGTAGGTTAACATCATAAATTTGCAAATAAACTGGAGCATGAGTTTGTCTACTGGATTTCCTAACAGGTACAGTTAATGGCACAGAAGGAGCAGATAAATCATTTAAAGGAGCATATAAAGGAGCAGGTATAGCAGGTATTGAAGCAGGCAAATCAGAATGTGTAATATTAACCAGTTGGTCATTAACATTAGCAGGACTATGTAAAAGAGGAGTAGTGAAGGAATTGCAAACAGAGGTGGTGTTCGGGTCACTGTAAGATATTGAGTTGTCTCTGTCCAGTTGTGCATCCAAGGGTGGAGTGGGGACTTGGGAATGAGCATCACTAGCATCTTCAATCTCCTGAATCTGATCTGCTGGAGGAATCTGAACAGGTGCAACGACCAAGGAGTCCTGCAATAAAATAAAGGGATCTATGCACAGAGGTGTATTCTCTTTTGAAGAATCACAAGGGGTTAGTACAGAGGCATATTTAAAAGGGAACTCAGTCTCATAGAATACCTCATTTCTGGAGATCAAATTTTTTCTAGAATCCAGATTTCATAAAAGGTAACCCTTAGTACCCTGAGGATAACCCATGAAAACACATTTTTGGGCTTTTGGGTCAAATTTATCTCTATGAGCAAGTAAAGTAGATGCATAACACAAAGAGCCAAATACCTTAAGCAGTGAATAATCAGGGGGCTTTTGATAAAGCATTTCATAGGGCGTTTTGTTATGCAACACAGAAGAAGGTAATCTATTGATGATAAATGCGGCAGTTGAGATGCAATATGTCCAATATTCAAGGGGAGTGCCAGATTGAAATCTTAATGATCTAGCCACTTGAAGTAAATGCTGGTGTTTCCTCTCCACAAACTCATTTTGTTGGGGAGTTTCTACACAGCTCTTTTGGTGTATAATACCCAAGTTATTGTAAAAATCTTTCATGATAAACTCAGTCCCATTATCATACCTCAGGATTTTGATTTTAAAGGAAAACTGATTTTGAACCATGTTATAAAAATTAAGTAAATGACTCTGAACTTCAAATTTATAAACCATGAAAAATACCCAGGTGCATCTAGTATAATCATCCACAATAGTAAGGAAAAATTTAAGACCATGAACAGAGGGCACTGCAAATGGCCCCCATACATCACAGTGTATGAGATCAAAAGGAGCAGATGACATAGAAGTGCTAGTAGGAAAAGGTAACTTGTTCAGTTTGGCCATATGGCAAATGTCACCAGAATTGTGAGAATTACAACTAGGAATCTGTAAAGAATTTATGTAAGATAATTTTTGAGCTGAGGGATGCCCAAGTCTATTGTGCCACAAAGAAGCATCATTGTTTATTTTGAAAACAGAATTGCAGCTGGACTGATTTAAAAACTGATTGATGTCCAGAACATACAAACCATTAAAAACTTTAGCAAAACCAATCCTCCTCCTCTTGGTTGTGTCCTGCAGAACACAGGCAGAGGAGAAGAAGTGCAGGGAAATATTTGAAGATTTTGTTAACTTTGAAACAGAAATAAGATTGTAAGTGAATGCAGGGAGAAAAAATGCATCTTTAAGTAAGAAGCTGTCAAATAAATGAATGTCGGCCATGGAGGTAGCCATAGTTGTGTGATTATTAGGCAAGTGAATATGAGTTTTAGCAACAACAAAATGATCGAACAAATGAGATTCACATAACATATGATCAGTGGCCCCAATGTCAAGAATCCACAGCCTATTAGTGTTAACAGTCATGCCATTATGAGAAGATAGGCACACTGAGGAGAAGGGATTTATACCTGCCATAGAAGTGACTGTGGCAGCATAGTGGTTAGGTGCAGACACTTGAGGAGCAGAAGATTCTTAAGCCTTAGTGAATGCCAAGAACTTTTCAAAAAGTGCTTGATTAGAGACATCAGGAAGAGCACTCTTAGTGAAAGAATCTGGTAGAACCACCTCCTTAGTAGCAGTAGCATAGTTAGCTGATGAGTTGGAAGAAGTAGGAGTTGGAAGAAGTAGGAGCCATTCTCTTCCCAGTAGGGCCATCCCACCCAGGTGGATACCCAATAATCTGATAGCACATGTCCACGGTATGCCCAGTAAACCCACAGAAAGTACATTTGAGCTTCTTCTTGTCTTGGGCTGGAGGCTTAGTGAAGCGAGGGTCAGTGTATGAAGTCTTGGGATTCTCAGAGGTGGTTTTATGGCGGGTGAACATGGCTAGGGAATCAAAGGATTGGGCAGGGGTGTGAAGAGAACGCTGAACTTCTTCCTGAAGTAACACTGCATAAACCCGGGACAGAGAGGGGAGGGGAGTCAAAAAAAAGAATCTGAGAGCGCACAGTAGCGTATGAATCATTAAGCCCGATCAGGAAGGCTAAAACACAATCAGTCTGCTGAAGCTCAGGCATGTTCTTGTTGACATTACACGTGCATAGACCACATGCACATGCAACCACAGGGCGCTGACTAGCATATTCGTCCCAAAGGGAACGAAAGGCATTGTAACGGACATATTACCTTGGTTCAGGGTGAACAGAGACTTCTGAACCTGAAAAACCCTAGATCCATCGGTGCGGCCATAGCGGATCTTGAGTTCTTGCCAAAGGTCGTAAGCGGACTTGATGTAGAGTAATGTGTTGCGGATCTCGCCTGTGACGGAGTTGAGGAGCCATGAAAGCATCAAATTGTTGGCACGAACCCAACGCATGCACTCAAATGCATCACTTTCAGAAGGCATAAGGAGAGATTCGTCCCCAAAAGCGGATTTTGTTCTTGATAGTGAGGGCCATCTCAACGGCCTGACTCCACGACACATAGTTGTTACCAGAAACTTATCGCCGACGATCGACGCACCGGTGAAATCCTGATTTTCGAGAAAGTACACAGACATGGAGTCTTCACACGGGTTTTTCACATTATAAGGAGTAGAAGAAGAGGTTGACGAAGAATTGACCGGAGTCGTCATGCTCACAGTATAGAAATCGAAAGAGGCAGAAAAAAAATTAGGGAGGGCGAAAGAGAGTGAAACGAAAATCAATCGAATCACGAGAGAGAGGAGAAGAATCAGAGATCTACAACGGAAGACAGAATCGACTAGCGATTGATACCACATCAAATTATTGAAAGAGATGAAAAACGAGTGCGGCTAGGGTTACATGAGAAAGAGAGAACGAGATTCTCTAATATATGAGTTAATTTGGCAAAAGTAAAAAATAAAATAAATACAGAAACTATTTATATACAACTAACGTTCTAAAAGCGTGTTTAGTAAAACATGTTTCTTTCTATATTCTAAAATCTTGGGATGGTCGTTTCCATTAAGTTAGATGAGTTATGCATTTTCAATTGTTTTGTGTCCCTTTCAGATTTTCAATTCATTTCTTATTGACATTTTTCGATCTCTATGTGCTTGTATGAATTTAATGGAAGAAGTTGTTGTACAAATAAAATAAAATCCAACTCGCAAACATTGAAAATCGATTCAGTCACCAGAGTGTTTCGAGATGAAGAATCGTATTGAGCCGTTGGGTTAAAAATACGTAGTCTGACCATTATTTGTGATAATTGTAAGCGTGTTACATAGTTTGTCACGATGAATCACTGAACTGATTCAAATTTTACGTATCGGTTTTACTTTTAGTTGAATGCATTCTTCGTTCACTTCGTCCAACTCTACTTAAACTAGTGATTCTCCTTTTATTTGCTTCACTCTTATTCATGGCGAATTGGTCTCCCCTTCCCGAACAACTCATTCACCTTATCACGCAACGCCTTCTCATATAAGCAGACCTCATCCACTTTCGTGCCGTCTACTTCACGTGGCGTGCCTCTGCTCACCAACCACCATCTATTTAATCAGCTCAAGGTATAAGCTCATAAAGGACTTCATCTATCAGCTCGAGCTATAAGCTCATAAAGGACACCATCTATTGTATCTGATCATTCCTCATCGATTGTCAAACTCAAGCACACTAACCAGATGGGCATGCGTCACCTCAACCCGCTTACAACTGGATCCCCATTCAAATCCTTACCTGATAATTTCCCAAAGTATTTATATATCTTGACTTTTAGGTTTCATGAGTTGGGTGAAGCGTGCTATGGTAAAGTGCTCTTCAAGGAGTCAGGGCATTTTTATAGGCGCAATTTGAATGATCATGGTGTTGGTTTTGTTCTATTGACATTCTACGCGTGGGGAAATATTTTTGTTTGTGAATACTGTGATGAGAAATCGAGAGTTTGATGATCAGCCTAACGAGCGTTTTCTCATGAATTATGATGATTTAATTGTGAGGGAATAAAGATTTTACTTTGTTGATAAAACTGTTAGACTAGTTGTTGTGCATCATGTGGACTCAAATGTTGTGAGTGTTGTTGGGGATCCATCTTTGGTAGGGATAATTGGATAAAAAGTTTCTCGTAAATTCAAATGATGAACTGTTGTTGGTTGACTTGTATAAAGGCCTAATGTCAGAGGATAATTTTGCTATAAATGAGAGATTAGTCGAGTATCGCATGATTGTGAAGTTTACGGGGTTTAGGTTGGATGACAATGTGGGAAAATGGGTAGAGTTGACTGACTTGGGGATAGGATTTGAGTGACAATGCAGGCCCACGATAGCCAGAGTTGATAAAATCAGGCACGAGCCATATGCATTTGAAAAGACACGAACGTCTAGTTTCTATCGCAAAAAGTGGATCCCAATTCCAATGAGTATTGAAAAAGTTATGATCAAATTAATGAACTCAGGCATAATATTACAAGAGAAGCCCAAGCCCATCAAAGATAGCCCAACAAGCTCCTATAAATACCCCATTAATCATCATTCAGGGGGAAGGTTTTTCTCTAAGCTCTCAGATCAGTTCATACGTATTGAGTTCATACGTATTGAGTTCAAACGTATTGAGTTTATACATATTAAGTTCATACATATTGAGTTTATACGGAAGATTAGATGATCCAGGAATCAACTGATGATCGCAGTCCTAACTCAGATTTAGAGTACTTAAAAAAGCATCGGCTGGTTTTGCCAAGTTACCGCAATGACACGAAAATTAATTATGGTGATGATGAAAGTGAATATATAAAAACCCACCTCCGCACTCTAAATCTCCAGCTAAAGAGGTGCAAGTTACAAAAGCAACCAAGAAAAAAGCTCAAAAATCGGTTGAAAGTCGTAACCTTCGAAGCCGTGGGGGATATTCTATACGTCGGGGTTTGTATTGATTATATTAAATCATGCTATGTCCGTAAGATGTTTATGTTGATTTCATTTAAATAGTTTAATGTTATGCCATTTTTTATGGCTCGTTTTTGCTACTCGGGTCAAGTGTTAGACCCCGTAGCTTTGTTTTTTCTTATTCACGGTCAGGTTAATCGGTACTACATCCTGACCGCACTTGTTATAGTACCTTATATTATTATAATCAAATCTTTATTTCTCTCCCGTATTCTGTATCTTTTTTGTAGCAAAAATACAATAAACGTGATGATGCATAATCTGCCCTCCCTATGGTAGGGGCAGAAAAAGGGTACCTTACAAAAGCAACTAACCATATAACGGAGGGATACATCTAAGCCGCGACCAACCTCCACCTGAACAGGGGTAAAAGGTCCGACCTTCAGAAAATGTACCCCCGGGTCACGACTAGCTAACACCCTCTGAAAGGTACTCGATCTGAACACCTGGAGAAGGTACCCTCGAATCTCGACAAACCAATGCCCTCGAAGGGAATACGGTGCGGACCCAAAGGCTTGGACAAACCCCTCCCAACGACCTGACATCATCACAAACTCGGGTACCCACAAGGAAAGACCCTAGAACACCCCCTCCCCCTAGACCAAGGAGCAAACACTCCCCGGAACGCTAAGCACCTCTCAGATCCCTGCGAGACAATCACCAACACTGGAAAAATGAGCACATGATAAACGTTAAGGACATAACTATATACAAGGAGAAGTCAAGACCACCACTATTCTGACTAAAGTAGACAACTCACCCATATCGCCACAGCAAAGAGCGACCCTCCGGGTCTCATTCAGAATAAACGACCCAGAAAGCTATTTGATCATCTAGGCAGACCGTGGCCCATGAACCGACTCGGAAGACACGCCAGCCATCATCATTCACCTTAGATCCTAATCACTCTAATTATGAGAAAGACTGCACCTCTTTGGCTCGACTCATTCATTGGAGCAGAAAGCAACAAATCCTATCGGTGCAGATCAATGATTGGGGCAGACCGATTTCCATGCACTGGCTCAGTACCACCTCCGAAGACCATTGGAGCAGATATCATCATTACCCACTCAGGCGAACTACAGTCAGCTCACACCATTAGTCACCTCCTGACGAACTATCCCCATTGGCGCTGAAGACCTCACGCCATTGGCCACCAGCACCCCAAGAAGTAAAGACGGCAAGATCAGCCCCTATTGGCCAAAGACCCATAGGACTAACACTATAAATAGTCCCCCATTTCAGCAAAAAAGAAGACTTCATGCACTACTATCATTCACCACAAGAATCACCTCAAGAATACTATATGCAATTTTATACACTCTATTGCATTTAGAATTTATCGCACTCTTCTAGCTCAAATTCGTGTTGTCACACGCCCCCTTGTAACTCACTCAAAGTCCTTAATAAAATCAATGTGCCTCCTTTCCCTAAAATTCGAGATTCGCATTCTGAGCAATCATATGTGCGTTAACATTCGCCTCTCTGAACACTTATCGAAAAACATAGTCTCTTTTTTCTCCACAAAACTCTCGGATATCTCGAGCAATGTTAAAATATTTCGCGCCTCCGTCTGTTTTGTGAGAGAGATCGTTTATTACACCCAAACAATCCCCTTCAAATATTACATCACTCCAATTTTGATTTAACGCTAGTTGAACCGCAAGACGTGCAACCAACATTTCAACAAAGCTCGACTTAAACAACACTGGTAATCTTCGTCTTGCCCATGCTATCATTTTCCTGGAACTATCCCTTGCCAACACCTCAAGTCTGCTCGCTTCATTTTCCGGAAAACAAGCTCCATCAAAATTTATTTTAACCGTTCCATCTATCGGGGGTTGCCAAATAAGTAGTGATCGTGTTCGTTCCACTTCCCTAACTTTCTCGTGTGCAGCCATCCAAGCGTTACCAATATTTGTCGCAAACTCCATAATAGTTGTTGGACTTGTTGCCTTTTTCTTCGTTACTATACGGTTCTGCCAGTTCAAATGACGGAGATCAAATTTGTGGGGAATGCATTTTGTGATAAATTTCGTTGGACTCCCCAGTGCAGTGGATGTATAATTTGAGGTCCTCATTTGAATTCTTCGTTCACCGTACGAGATTTTGAACTACTCGCACATATCGGGATTGCACTGTTTGATATGCCTGTTTTTTCACATAACTTGACTATAATGTCATTTTATCTATATCGAATATCAGTACCGATATGAGATCGAAATTTTGTTTCGATCTAGCATCTCCGATGTCTATAAATAGGGCTTCCAAGAAAGTAAAACTTACTTTGCCTTTTAGCGAAAATTCGTTGTCCCTCCGAAAAGTACGTCGAATGCCATTTTCGATATTGTTTTCGATATCTCTTTCGATATCGTTTTTGATATCTCTTTCGATCTGTTTTCCAATTCATTTTCCGATTTATGTATATATATGTGCCTAGATATTTTAAGTTAAATAACGAACCTTGCCATGTTTATTTATTTCAGGCTTTAACGTTCAATTTGATTTTTCTCACTTAGCGCCTCAGGATGTCGTTCGCCGGGAACACTGTTGGCTCAGGTTTGCCCGAGATGGATTTCGAAGGGATGGAAGTGGAATTTACTGAAAATGAGATGTTTGGGTCTGACCAATTGACTGGCGACCAATTTGATGTTGAATTCTCTACTCCGCCGGAAGCTGACGGCCCAAATGTTGATGAGTGGGGCTTGGGGATCAGCCCCCCGAAATATAAGACCTCGGAGAAGTATGAGGATATGGTGTCTCATGTTCCTCATCATGCTGGTCATTACTCCGACGAGTATGACATCCCCGAGGGGTACAAGGTCATATTCCCTAGTGCGGATCAACGAATGCATACTCCACCGAAAGGCTGCATTACTGTTAATGCCATGCACTTTAAGAACGGACTACGCTTCCCAATTGATTCTGCGGTTCGTGCTATCATAGCGAGCATCGGGGTTTGCTTGGGGCAGCTATCCCCTAATTCTCTGGGGTACATCGTGGCTTTCATTTGTGTTATGAGAGCCTTGGGTGCCCCTTGCGGAGTTAATGAGTTCTGGCAACTCTTTAGTGTCACGGTCAACAGGAAGGGCGGTGATAAAGTGTTTTTTTGTGTGCGGGCCCAAGGGGTCTTAGGTTCGTGCAATATATTCAATCCAGTTATGGATTTGGTAATAAATGTGAGATTATGTACATCCAGGAGAGGACGACTGATGGATTTGATGTGCTTCCAAGTGTGTGGTGCGAAGACACCAAATATGTGAAACGAGCCGCTGTTGGGACAACTGCATATAGTCTCGGATTTCTGAGGAAGCTGATCAATCATCCGTACGACGGTACCCTGCTTTGCAGTGACATAGTTTTACGAGCAAGTGGGATATCTCCCGTACCTTATAAAGGTCCCTCTACTCTCGGTAAGTGCTCTATCTTCAGAAACCGATAGCTTTCTCCTGATTTATCTCTTGACCTTATGTTTCATGTATCTTGCAGCCAATTTGGTAGAGTACTATAGTCTGGACGCGGTAGCAGAACGCAAACAGCTGGGGGTCGATGTCGCTGCGGAAGATGCACCTCCGCTCGCCAAGAAGAAGGGCCATGAGGGCGTATGCAAGAACGCAAAGAAGACTGCTCCCTAATCGGGTGGAAATACTGCAGGCGTGGGTGGCTCCTCGCAATCTCAAAATGATGTTGATGCTGGGACGTCCACGGGGCCAAAAAGAAGGAGTGGGGAGGGTAGTTCGAGTGGGGATCACAGTGGTCTATTCCGATCCGTACGTAATCTTTGTGTCCATTGGATGCGTATTTCTTTTGGGTTTTTTATTCAGTTAAGTAGCTAATTCCTTATTGTGAATGTGCAGGTGGCAAGCTTTTTGAAAGGTTTCTTGGAGATGGCTGTTAAGGGCCAATCGGATCACGCGGAATCGCTTCGGGTTACCAACGGTTTGTTCGAAAAGCTGGGTGAATACGATCCCGTTGCTGCCGTGCAGCTCCAGCACGAGAGAGATGAGGCACTGGATATTTTGAAGACCAACGAGAGTAATGTGAGAGGCCTGTATGACGATAATAAAAGGTTAATCGCAGAGCTCGATGAGGCTCGACTTATTGCTGGTAGTGAGGCGTCTCGACGGGAGGCATTTGAGGTCGAGGTCGCAGTTCTGAAGGACAGATTAGCCCAAGCTGAAATGCACATGCGGTGCATGACGCTGAGCAAGAGCCAATTGACCAGTGCGGCCATACAATTCTTTCTGAGTCGATCTTATAAGATAATATGTGCCGAGCGCGGCTTGCTCGAGCGGGAGGAGGCCAAAGCCTCCGTTATAGGTCAAATTCAGCTGGAAGATGGTTTTAAGGACGGTTATGATCCGTCAGCCATAAATTCGTTGAAGAGGCCGGATGGAAAATTTCCTGAAGATTCTGACGGTGATGACGAAGACCTGGAGCCGGAAGTGGAATATCGTGAGATTATCTACCAGAAGAGTTTGGCGTTAATCCATATTAAAGGAGCTCCTCTTTATCCTGGTTGAGAATTTAGGGATTTGTAATTTTCCTTTTGGTCCAATTGCTTCTGTCTATAACTTGATGGTCTATCCGTTAATTCAATCAATCCTTCTTGCGTGTCCTGATTTATATTCGTCCGTACTTATTTCAATGGTGTGTTTGGTTGTCTTATTATTACACCTCCTTGCTGTGTCGCCTATCAGGTTATACCGGATTATTTTGGCTAATCCCCCTCATCACAAGGAGGTGTTTCTATTTCTGTTCTTTAGAGACCAACCCCGTTATCACAGGGAAACCGTTATAGCTCAAATGTTTAGGATCGACCCCGTTATCACAGGGGAACTTCTTCTTATGCGTAGGGGTCCATCCCGTTATCACAGGGAACCTGCTGCCGTTCGAACGTTTAAGATCGACCCCATTATCACAGGGGATATTTTTCTTGTGGGTAGAGGCCCATCCCATTATCACAGGGAACCCGCTACCGTTCAAATGTTTAGGATCGACCCCGTTATCACAGGGGATATATTTCTTGTGGGTAGGGGCCCATCCCGTTATCACAGGAAACCTGCTACCGTTCAATGTTTACGGTCGACCCTGTTATCACAGGGGATATTTATCTTGTGGGTAGGGGCCCATCCCGTTATCACAGGAAACCCGCTACCGTTCAAATGTTTACGGTCGACCCCGTTATCACAGGGGATATTTTTCTTGTGGGTAGGGGCCCATCCCGTTATCACAGGAAACCTGCTACCGTTCAATGTTTACGGTCGACCCTGTTATCACAGGGGATATTTTTCTTGTGGGTAGGGGCGCATCCTGTTATCACAGGGAACCCGCTACCGTTCAAATGTTTACGGTCGACCCCGTTATCACATGGGATATTTTTCTTGTGGGTAGGGGCGCATCCCGTTATCACAGGGAACCCGCTACCGTTCAAATGTTTACGGTCGACCCCGTTTTCACAGGGGATATTTTTCTTGTGGGTAGGGGCGCATCCCGTTATCACAGGGAACCCGTTACCGTTCAAATGTTTACGGTCGACCCCGTTATCACAGGGGATATTTTTCTTGTGGGTAGGGGCGCATCCCGTTATCACAGGGGACCCGCTACCGTTCAAATATTTAGGATCGACCCCGTTATCACAGGGGAACCCGTTACCGCTCATGGGTAGGAGCCTGTCTTTTGTCTTCTAGGTGACCCGTTACCCCTCATGGGTAGGAGCCCGCCCGTTATCACAAGGGAACCCGTTACCGCTCATGGGTAGAAGCCTACCTTTTTTCTTCTAGGTGACCCGTTACCACTCATGGGTAAGAGCCCGCTCGTTATCAGAGGGGAACCCGTTACCGCTCATGGGTAGGAGCCTGCCTTTTGTCTTCTAGGTGACCCATTACCACTCATGGGTAGGGGCCCGCCCGTTATTACAGGGGAACCCGTTACCGCTCATTGGTAGGAGCCTGCCTTTTGCCTTTTTTATGTGTCCCTTGGTGACTTTGTCGTCGTGGAGTCTATGGGTCGTTAGGTCCTGTAAAACATTACAGACAGGAAAGGTTTTTCGATGTAAAAGCTTATGTGAAAGCACGAAATGATGCGCATGTGTTATCTACGGAGTGTTCCCTCAATCTGGGAATTTCAGTTTCATGAAAGAAAAGGTGTTTCCATTGTGTTCTAACATGCCTGTTGTACCTGTTTGTACCTTTTGCACCTGTTTAGATGGATAATATTGAATAATCTGGGGCGATGCCCCCTGAATCCCTTCTTTTAAAAAGCGAGGTGTTAATAGGTTTGGAATTATGACCTAATTAACTAAATTATTTGTTTGTGTTGGAACGCCCTTACCCGTGGTTCAAAAGCTAAATGCTATTAAAAGAGACAAAGTAACAAGAACATTCCTTCTTTTATTCACTATGATCCACTCCTTTATATGCTAATCAGTCTTTTTTTCCTCTTCTTCTTCATGAGATCACTTCCCTTTATATAGAAATTTTTAGGGATAGGTGTCTCTATGCATGTTGACAGGTGTCGCTATGCATGTTGCTATGCTTTGGGATGAATACAAGTGTCACAATGTACATTAGTCAATACGATAATGTCTATCTTGATATGCTAAGTGCTGACTATACTTATTTTATCTTCTTCCGAGGGCTTTCGTTTTCTTTCCGATAGATGGTAGGCTGCCTTCTTTGTCTCCGAGGGCTTATTGCGTTTAGTAATGACTTGAGGGCCAAGTTTGGGTGTCCTCTTGGTGATAATTCTGCTCCGATAGGGAGGTATCCTGAAGTAAGTGATTCTGGACACTTTCTCCAACGGGGTGTTTACCCGTAAGTTGAACTCTGAGGGGTTTTTAGCCTTAGTGGATAGGCGTTTCTCTTTCCGAGTGCCCGGAAAGAGTTCTTCTCTGGTTTTTGCATCAATGTGTGGTTTCGCTCTTGGAGTTGGCCGTCTGAGACATTGCTCCGAGGGCGCTTTTGTTGGGAGTGCATAGCAAGGAAGCGTTTTGTCAAGGTTTTGGGACTGAGGAGTCCGTTGGGGCACTACTCGGCGTCTTGATGGATATCTGAATCAGACGGATCCATCTGGGTTTGTTTTTTATCCGATGCCGCCTTGATATCTGGTCTTGATTCATCATGACTTTCCGAGGGACGCTAGGTGCCCTCGTCGGATGGCCACTCGTACCGCTTTGGGTTAGTAACCGGGCGGTATTGGTCACACCTGATGGGCCTCCTCGTTGGGAGTGGGTACAACTCATCGGAAGTACTCGTGACAATAGTATTGTTCATTTATTAATCCTTTTTATTTAGAACTAATATTCTCTTTAATCTCGTATTTATCTTATACGGTTAACACTAGCCCCCCCCAAATTTCGATCGCCATCGTAGAGGCGAGGGAAATTTTAATTTTGGGGTTTTTTGTAAGCTGAGGAGCTTCGTGTTATTTCCTCTTTGTCAATTTTTATTTTTTCTCTTTGCTTTTACAAGCAACTATAGTTTTTTTTTTCAATAGGATAAATTCTTACCCTTTAAGAAATTTAATTGCTCAAGTTTCATCTATTTCTTTCGTAAGGTTCTATGATTTGAATTGGGTCTCCTTGAATTATTCTTAATATTTGGTCCCAATTCAAACAGAAACAAGAGATGAAGCCGTATCCAAAGGCCAAGAATCCACTACCTGTTCGAATCGAATGAAAGCTTATGATTGAGAATTTACTCACCAGCGATCGAGGTGGGAGAGTCGAGGTGGCGCGTGCACATCCACGCGTCACCGGTGAGAACAACGAACCTTTCCCGCGGTGGTGGATCGCCTCCGTGCATGTCCCCGACACGTATGCGATGGCTTCGAGGTGTACGCTCCTCTTCGCGGGTACGTGTAGCACTTTTGGGTATGCTCTGTTTCTTATCCGCACGCCTCGTATGGTATCGGCAGCACTCGTAGAAATCTCCGAGGGCTGTTTCGTTATTGGTGATGAGCTTTCCATCCATCTCCGAGGGCTTTCGTGGTCGGCGAGAAGCTTTCCAACCATCTCCGAGGGCTTTTGTTTGCTTCCAAGGATAGGTTCGTCCTCTTCTGGAGGGAGAGCATTCATGCGGCACTCCCGGGCCTTTGCTTGGTTTCCTCGGACTTCTCCAATACCTGAAAAGGTTGGGAATTTTACCTTGAGATGAAGGGTTGAAGGGATCGCTTCGAAGGCCCGAATGGAGGGCCGCCCGCATATTGCGTTATACGTTCTTGACGAAGCCTCTACCACCCAAAATTTTATAGATTCCGTCCTTCGAAGGGCCCCTTCTCCCCACGACATCGGAAGTGTCACGATTCCGAGTGTTTTGGAGGCTTCTCCCGAGAAACCTATTAACGGAACCTCGACTACTTCTAGTCGTTCTTTCTTCAATCCAATGGCCAGATAGGTGGGGAGAAATAAGACGTCCACGGAGCTACCGGTATCAACAAGGATTCTCTGGATGTAGATCCCATAAATAATGGCTTCTATTACCAGGGGGTCTTCGTGGGGATAAATCACCCCTTTTAAATATTCGGGTCCAAAGGTGATGCTAGGAAGCTTTGCACTCTGAATGGATTCTACGAACAATCCCTGTTCCGCCCGCCTAGCTTCTTTCAAATATTGCTTCTTTTTACCCTGCGGTATAACAGAGAGATCTCCTCCTTCTATCATACTGATAGTACGCCCCGATGGGGTGTTATCTTCATATGCTTCCGGGGGAGGGGGTGGGTTTCGCTGCCCCGCCGTTCTTTCTCGTGACCTCCGATTGGGAGTCACTTGATCTTCTTCTTTGTCTTCTTCTTCCTTTCGAACTCTCTTATAGGTATACCGAGGGGGGTTCTCTGGGTTGTTCACCTTGAGATAGTTCTTCAGGTACCCGGCTTCCAAGAGGCGGAGCATCTCCCTTCGCAGTGTGGTACACTCCTCGGTAGTATGCCCATATTTTTATGGTATTTACAATACTTACCCGTGTTCTTATCTTTGTCGGGGAACCGGGCTTCCCTTGGCCATCGCAGCTCGGTGTTGCCTCGCATCACATTGAGTACTTCTACGGGGGCAATGGTCATCGGGGGCAAGCGTACCGACTTGAGGAATATCTTGATCGGGCCACTCTTGTCTTTACGCTGGGCTGGTTTCCCTTCACGGCTTTTTTCCTTGGATTTTACCTCCCGTTTAGCGTGCTCATGATGTTCATTGTCATCTCTCTCTAGGCGTCTTTTCGTGCCTTCAGCCTCCTCCATTAGGATATAAGTCTCCACTTGTTGCATAAGCTCATTCATATCCGTGATATGATTTCCCGTGAGGTAGCGAAAGAGTTCGCCTGCCCGGAGCCCTTGTGTGAGTATATCCGCCAAAATGGTGGTACTAACGTTCAGGACATCCATCGCTTCATCTGTAAAGCGTTTTATGTATCCTCGTAGGGGTTCATTCTTATTCTGTTTAATGGTGAAGAGGTGTGTGGCGGATTTAGGGTACCGCCGATTGCAAGCAAACTGCCTCACGAATAAGTGGGCCAGTCGGCCAAAACTGTCGATGGAGCCGGGCGCAAGGTGGGTAAACCACGATTGTGCTCGTCCTCCGAGGGTTACAGGGAACACACGACAGAGCACGTGGTCCGGGGTGTAATTGAGATCCATTCCGACTAGATATGGATGTATATGATCCTGCGGATCTTTTCCATCCGTATCCCCAGTATACAGAGGACCATTTACAGGCCGCATCCCCACGGGGATAGAGGCTAAGGCTATTTCGGGGGTAAAGGGGGAGGTTTTAAAGGTAGGGTCCTCCTTGGGGCCCATCGTCTTTTTAATATCACCCATCTCCTTCCTAAGACCATCAAGAATTCCCCATATAGTATAATCCTCACCTGGAGAGGGGACTGACGTAGGGCGGTCCGGGGGAGCCGGTCCCCCTTCCCGTTGGCCGGTCCGGCTCGTTTCCCAATAGTTGTAGTACCTCCGGGCATTCTGCGAGGGTTCATGGCGCCAGGGATTAGAGGCGGGACTCCATCTAGTTCGAGTCCGATCGAGGGGATAGGTCGTGAAGGTTCACGTATCCGGGCGGGGTTCTCCGGGACCTAGTCTCCATGAACCTTTCAAAGACTGAGCGAGGGATGTTGATAAAATCCCTTTCTTCGGATTGGCGATTGGACAGAGTTTCTTCCGAATTTTTAGATTGGCTAGGACAGCTTTCGCTGTGGAATAAATTCTCCATAATAGGCATCGCTCTTGAACGCTCTCCATAGATGGCGCCATTTTGTTAACAGGTTTGGAATTATGACCTAATTAACTGAATTATTTGTTTGGGTTGGAACGCACTTACCCGTGGTTCAAAAGCTAAATGTTATTAAAAGAGACAAAGTAACAAGAACATTCTTTCTTTTATTCACTATGATCCACTCCTTTGTATGATAATCGGTCTATTTTTCCTCTTCTTCTTTATGAGATCACATCCCTTTATATAGAAATTTTTAGGGACATGTGTCTCTATGCATGTTGGCAGGTGTCGCTATGCATGTTGCTATGCTTTGGGATGAATACAAGTGTCACAATGTACATTAGTCAATAAGATAATGTCTATCTTGATATGCTTAGTGCTGACTATACTTATTTTATCTTCTTCGGAGGGCTTTAACTCTTTCGATAGGTGGTAGGCTGCCTTCTTTGTCTCCGAGGGCTTATTGCTTTTAGTAATGACTTGAGGGCCAAGTTTGGGTGTCCTCTTGGTGATAATGCTGCTCCGATAGGGAGGTATCATGAAGTAAGTGATTCTGGACACTTTCTCCGACGGGGTGTTTACACGTGAGTTGAACACCGAGGGGTTTTTAGCCTTAGTAGATAGGCGTTTCTCTTTTCGAGTGCCCGGAAAGTGTTGTTCTCTGGTTCTTGCATCAATGTGTGGCTCCGCTCTTTGAGTTGGCCGTCTGAGACATTGCTCTGAGGGCGCCTGTGTTGGGAGTGCATAGCAAGGAAGCGTTCTTGTCAAGGTTCTAGGACTCGGAAGTCCGTTAGGGCCTTGCTCGACGTCTTGATGGATATCTGAATCAGGCGGATCCATCCGGGTTTGCTTTTTATCCGATGCCGCCTTGATATCTGGTCTTGATTCATCATGACTTTCCGAGGGACGCTAGGTGCCCTCGTCGGATGGCCACTCGTACCGCTTTGGGTTAGTAACCGAGCGGTATTGGTCACACCTGATGGGCCTCCTCGTTGGGAGTGGTATAACTCATCGGAAGTACTCGTGACAATAGTATTGTCCATTTATTAATCCTTTTTATTTAGGACTAATATTCTCTTTAATCTCGTATTTATCTTATACGGTTAACACGAGGGTTTAATATTCTCTGTGTCCTTTTTGGACATAGGAATGTGTGATCCCTCGGGTTATGTACATGTAAGAGGGTGATGTGGCAATCATATATCTATGGGAATACTCCCCAAATTCCTCGTGCAATTCTCTGCACTTCCGTAATATCCGATTAGGACAGATCCCTGCATGAAATATGAGATTCCATAAAGTAAAAATAAAAAAGTAGTGACGGATAACGGTCGAAGGCTAGGTAAACCTAACCCGCCTACGTATCCTGTTGAATGGGGAATCAGACCGGCGTAGTTCCCCCTGTTTTAGTTACATGCCGACCCACGAAGGGGCAAAATAAAAGATAACGGTCGAAGGCTAGGTAATCCTAACCCGCCTACGTATCCCGTTGAGTGGGGAATCAGACCGGCGTAGTTCCCCCTGTTTTAGGTTTACAAACTAACCCACGATGGGGCAATGTTTCAATTGTTCAAGCGTAATTTAAAAACTACTGAAATTTAAAATATTGTTCCATTTGTTCCTCATGGTGATCACTCCATAACTTGTTGATCCTGATTCGGCCCGATTGCTTCTTCCTCTGCTTCTCTAATTCTTGGCAACGCAAGAGAAGTGATGTAGCAGAACCAATCCTCCTTCTGGTTAGCGACCACTTCTCTGACCCCTCCTCCTGCTGGGAATTTCACCTTCTGATGGAATGTGGACACCACCACTCTTATCGCGTTCAAGGTCGGCCTGTCAATTATGACATTGTATGCGAATGGTTGGTCCACGGTCGTATATTGAACATTGATAGTTCGCCTGTGCGGTTCTTGTCCAAATGATGTGGGAAGGTTCACTTGCCCTAGGGGGATTGTTTCTGCTCCACCGAACCCCACCCGTGGCGTACGGACCTGTTCAATTACATGGTGGCCGAGTGCCATCTTTTCCAAAGCATGTGCAAATATAACATTGGTGGAACTACCATTGTCTATAAGTACTTTCTGTACAGTGTAATTAGCGATATCAAGCTCAACAACCAAGGGGCAGTCGAGTTTGCCTGCCTGGATGGCTTCGGGGTTGAGATCCAAGAGGTCCCTGCTGGAAAATGTAATAACCTCGTCTGGAAGCTCATCAATTAGCGTCGTGAATCCGACGAAACGGTCCTCGTTCAGTCCACATGTTATCTTCTTCCTCTGGTTGGTGGAATCTGCTCCCGCAGTCCCGCCGCTTATCACATTAATCACCCCCCTCGAAGGTGCATTATCTATTGTATTGCGTCCTTGTCCACTCTCGATTGCCTTAAGGCCCTCCATTCTTGGGGATTGGGACCGCTCTCTCGATTTGGCATACTGCCCACTCGCCTTAACGAACTTTATTAACCTCACGTTCTTAATCAACCTCTCGATCTCATCCTTCAGGTCATAGCAATCCTTCATGTCGTGGCCTTTCTGGCGGTGGTACTCACAGTAGCGCCTAGATTTCTTGGTGAAATCCGTCTCCTTGATTTTCTGAGGCGCATTTAACCAATTCTTGCTTTGTGCGACGGCCAAAATAGTGCGGATGTCCTGGTTGAGGGGAGTATATCTCTTTGGCGACCTGTCTCTTCCTCCTCTGCTCCTGTTCCATGCCTCTCTACCCCTTTCCCTGCCGGATTCCTGGGGTCTAAGCTTAGCTGCCATCATTGCGTCTTCATACATCACGGTATGTGTCAACTCGTTTATCTGATTTATGGTAGGTTCTATGAGCTTGATCAGTTCTTTGGAAAAACTGTTGTGTGTCGTTGCCCTGAATAAGATCTGTAACACTTGTCCTCCGTAAGGGTTGTCCACCTTCAGTAGCTCCTCATTGAATCTGTTTATGAATTCCCCGAGAGTTTCCCTCTCTCTCTGTTTTAACGCCTCCAGATGGTACATGCTTGTCTTCATTCGCTTCTGACTGGAAACGTGGTTCTCCAGCCTCTCCTTCATCTGCTCGAAGCTGGAGATAGATCCCGATTCGATTCTGTTAAACCAGTCTAACGCCGCTCCTATTAGCATTGTTGCATTATTTTTGCCTTAATGCCTTCGGAAAAGTCTTGTAAGTTCAAGAGACTCTCCACGGCGTGGATGTGATCCCTTGGGTCATTCTTCCCATCATATGATTTTAGAGTCGGAATCTTGTCTCCTCTGCACAACACTTCTTTCTCGATTTCACAACTGAAGGGAGTCAACGGCCGTCGGTATCCAACTGATGTCGTTCCACGGTTTGCGTTCCTTCTCCCGACTTCCATGTCCTTAGTCAGTTTAGCTGTCTCCCTCATCATGTTACGTATGTCCTCCTCAAACGTCCTGGCTCTCTGGTTGTTCTCTGTATCATCGCTTACTTCTACCCTCTCTTCACTTCTGGCCCTTGTCGAACGCCTTCTTCCAGTGTTGGCCCTTCGACCCCCTTCCGGGATCTCTAACCTCTCCTCCTACTCTTGCCTTGTCCACCACTCATCCACCCTGGATTCATGAGGCCTTGCTTGAACATCCCTTGTCCCTCGTTTCACTACGCGCGGCAGCAAAGTCTCCAGTGTAGCGTCAAGCGCCGTCTTTACAGAAACGTTGATCTGCACTTGCATCTCCAGGGTTATGGCAGCAGGGGGAACGACGCTCTGTCCTGCAGCCATCGTCTCCTCTGGGTCGGGAAGATCCACGTTTGGCACCTCGGTCATTGGGACATCCGCCGCCGGGTTTTCAGTGGCCGGGCCCTCAGTAGCATATTCTGCCGTATTTGGTGCGACAGTGGTTGGACCTGCATTTGTGGCTCGCGATGGCCTCCCGGGCCCGCGCCTACGTCGTGGTTCATTCTGTTCTTGGTCAGTCGACTGTTGAAGGAGTGGTGTGTCCTCAATCCTCGTGTGTCTAGTCACAACTCTGTTAAATTCGAACCGGGTCCTCCTTCCTAGCATCTTGACGTCCTCGTCTGGGAACTGGTATTCCCACAGACGGCACCACTAGTTTGACAATAAATCTTGTATATAAGTGTGGGTCGGTTACAATGGTGTACAAGAGAAATAAAACGAATCTATCTTAACAAACTAGGCCTAATCTAGGTGTCTCGATTAGGCTTGGTCCGGAACACCTCGAACTAACGCCTTGATGCTTGGACGACATGGGTATATCGGTAATTAGGTCAGGCATATATCGGTAATCATCTTCGATGTGATATCGGTATTGATCTGGATGTGATATCGGTATTGGGGGGGTATGATGTGTTAGTGGAGTACGTGCGTTATCTCGATATCGAGACTGAGGTCGGTGATCTCTTTCGATGTGATGCGTGGTAGATGCGGGATAATAATTGCTTGCTTTGGGATCCGGGCATCGCGTATTTATAGACCTCGGGATCCGGGGACCACATCACCGATATGATATCGAAAATCATCCCCGATATGGTTAAATATGGGCCTGGTTTGGGCCAGGCCCAATATGCCGGAAATGCACATATCACGTAGTCCCCCAATTTGGGGATTCTTATCTTAGAGATAAGAATTCGCAAATTTAATTTTAAATTTCTGATTAACCTCCCGTCCTTAATCAACCTCTCGGTCTCATCCTTTAGGTCATAGCAATCCTTCGTGTCGTGGCCTTTCTGGCGGTGGTACTCGTACTGATTTGACGATAGATCGTATTATATATATGCACGTGGGTCGGTTACAAGTGAGTAATGTAATAGTACAACAAATCTATGTCAAATCAGGCCTACACTAGGTATCTCGTGTAGACTTGGTCCGGAACCTGTTGCTCGAGGTCGAGACTTCACCAAACTGCCTGCCCATGCTACGTCGGTGATGAATATCGAACGTATATCGGTGATGAGTCTCGATACGATATCGGGGATGTGTCTCGATATGATATCGGGGATGAGTCTCGATATGATATCGGTGAGCAATCTCGATGTAATATCGATGGTCAGGTCGTTATAGAAGGTTGAGTGATGACGTGGACAAAAACATATCGAATATCTATATCGGGTATAATATCGAATATTGCTATTCGATGTGATGTGGGTAAATAGAGGTGAGGAATTAATTGCCTTTCTCGGTGCGCGGGGCGGGGTATTTATAGGCGCGGCTAGTCTATATCGAATCCTATATTCGATGTCATATCGAAGGTGATCCCCGATATGGTCGTTCATGGGTCGTGGCCCAGAATGGGCCCAAATGCTAAAAACCTCCATATCATGTAGTCCCCCAATTTGGGGATTGTTATCTTAGGGATAAGAATTCGCAAATTTAGTTTTGAATTTTCAGGTTACCTGTACCCCACGTCCCCCAGTTCGAAGGACGGAAATCAAAAATGCGGGAAGTGCACTTGGAACTAGTTTTGTGCGCCCCCCCCAGTGCAGTTACCGCATTGTATGAGGTCTTCGCCTGAACTCTAGGTTGTATAAAACACGCGATCTTGCAAATACGGATACAAACAGTTAAAACATATGATAGTCCCCCATTTTTCGAAATCTCGTACGGTGAATGAAGAATTCAAATGAGGACCTCAAATTATACATCCACTGCACTGGGGAGTCCAGCGAAATTTATCACAAAATGCATTCCCCGCAAATTTGATCTCCGTCATTTGAACTGGCGGGACGAAGGGTACAGGTAACCCAGAAATTTAAAATTAAATTTGCGAATTCTTATCTCTAAGATAAGAATCCCCAAATTGGGGGACTACATGATATGGGCATTTCCCGCATATTGGGCCTGGCCCAAACCAGGCCCATATTTAACCATATCGGGGATGATTTTCGATATCATATCGGTGATAATCAATCACCGATATGATACTGTGCTCCCCGGGTCCCGAGGTCTATAAATACGCGATGCCCGGATCCCAAAGCAAGAAATTATTATCCCGCAGCTACCACGCACCACATCGAAAGAGATCACCGATCTCAGTCTCGATATCGAGATAACGCACGTACTCCACTGACACGTCATACCCCCGCAATACCGATATCACATCGAGATCAATCCCCGATATCACATCGAAGATGATTACCGATATATGCCCGACCTAATTACCGATATACCCCTGCCGTCTAAGTGTCAAAGCGTTAGTTCGAGGTGTTCCGGACCAAGCCTAATCGAGACACCTAGATTAGGCCTAGTTTCTTAAGATAGATTCGTTGTATTTCCCTTGTACACCATTGTAACCGACCCACACTTATATAAACGATATGTTGTCAAACTATGCTCAATCGGTGATGATAAATGGAAAGTTATTGAGGATGTCGACTTGATTTGATTGTTAGGGAAGGAAGATTTTATGTGGTTGATAGAAATGGGAGACTAGTTGTCGTGAACCATGTGGATCCCATCTTTGGTGAAAAAAAAAAGAAATTCTCGTAAGTTCAAATGGTGAGCTACTGCTGGTTGACGTATATGAGGGCAAAAGGCCAGAGAATGATTATGTTAAGAGTAATAAATTAGGTCATTGTCTCATGATTGTGAAGTTTAGGGTGTTTGGATGAGAATGTGGGGGAATGGGTGGAGGTGACTGATTTGGGGGATCGGATATTGTTCTTGAGCAATGATGGTGTTTTTTCTGTTTCAGTCTCAAATATTTTTCCTAACCATGATCGTTTGAGTAGAGGGAGCTGTATAGTTTTCAATGATCAGGTCATTTATTGGGAGAGTTTAATCCGAAGAATGATGTCCTTTGGTGTTGGTGTATTTGACTTAAAGAGTGGAGTCATTGATGGACCGAATCATAACCGTGTTAGTTATTCCAAGGTGTTTGGACCACCTCCTATTGTATTTCTTCATCAGCATCAGTTGAAGAGTCGATCTGAACTCGGAGACGATGCTTGAAGAGATTTAGTCATATAAAATGCGCTTTATGGTTGGTTTCTTTATCTGCATCAGTTGAAGTAATGGAATGTCATGTGAGACAAATGCATTTTACACCAGTATTTTGCTGTGCAATTCCGCTTCCATCAGGGTATGTAATATGTAAGCACTATGTTACTTCTTACAACTAATTGACTCCATTTATGTCAACTCTAGTACCTTTTTGCCATACATTACAATTCGGCATGCATCTATGACATCAGTTTCTTTTGTTTTGTTCTTTGGGATATTCATGATTATCCACTTGCTCCAACCGCAGTTAAGAGCACTAGATTGTTAGTTGTTCCACCATTGTTGAAGGTGCTGCATGTGCCCTGAGACGCTTGGCCACTTTATAACACTTGAGAATCATTGGGATGGGAGGATGTAAACATGGATTTGATTTTGCCGTGTCGGTCTAGTTTAGAGGGATTACGGAATATATCTTGAGGAATATATATATCTTATTGTTACACGTAATTTTTGTTAACAATTGATGTTTTTCTATGGAGTGATGTTGTTGAATGGTTGTGTACTATTTGGGTTCTTTTTAATCAGTAAGTAGCTCGCTCTCTGTGTGAATCCTTTTTAGCATATTACTGTTTATGAAATTTAGAAAATTAGGAATGCAAATCCTGCTACCTCGAACTATAAATAAAATCGGCTTTGGCATATTTGACTTGAGAGTGAGATCATTAATGGGCCGAATCATAGTCATGTTAGTTATTCAAAGATGTTTTGGCCGCCTCCTGATTGGGTTTCTTCATGTGCTTCAGGTGAAGTAAGAGCCAATCAGAACTTGGTCACGGTGCCTGAAGAGATTTAGTCATATCAAAAAAATGTTTTTGTGTTTCTTTTTATTGTGTACATTTGGTGATCATATGGTTTCAGTTGATTTCCAGTTTTTTGCTTTTGAGTTGAATCGTTTGTTTGTTGTCGTGATATGATGATATGAAAATAGGTTGTTATGCAATTGACAAAAATCGTGTGGCGATCAGTAGCTCATCTTTTCTGTGGCTTGATTAATTTTAAAATAGATGAAAGTTACAGATTACATATATTTTGTTTTACGCTCGTGTTTGTGTATGAACGAACCTATATATATATATATATATATATATATATATATATACATGCATGAAATTCAGAGAATTAAAGTGTTTAATACAACCTGCATTTCTTAGATTATTCGCGTCAATATCTGGTGTTGATTATGATCGAAATCAATTTGGTTTTTTCTTGTTGTAGAATATGTGCACGCCATATTTGCTTCAATCTATGACTATTATTTGTGTTAAAATTCGTTTATCCATCATTTAAGTAGACTGATTCTATAGTAACGTATGCCTAATTGTATGTTATGGTGTTTGCACGGCTAGTTAAAAAGTGCGTGGAGTTGCTTGAACGTTGAAAACAAAGCTAGTAGATACTTAAGAGATTTTGTGTAGGAAACCAGAAACATGTGATTTTTAGAAACCACTTCAAGGCAAAGGGATAGGTAACAGAGTCAAGTTACCACTGATGCTTATATATCCTTCTTGTTTCAGCGTTAATATTGGTGGGGAAAGTTCATTCAATTTTTTGACAGTTAAAACTTAAAAGTGATCAACACGGCATTAATTAAGCCATTTCAACAGAGACAGTTCAACAACAATGGCAAACGAATATAATGATACAAATATCTTCTCCCTATTCAAAGTCTTCTCTCAAGTCTCCGTTTATTATATCTCAAGTCTCCGTTTTCAACACGGTTTTCTTATTTCACCACTTTATTTTTATTGTTCCTTTGTTTTTAGCTAGCTGTAATTTCGAGGAAAGTAAGCATTCTCAATTGATTTGAATTTCAATTATTTCGTTTCAAATTTTCAATTATTCTATTTTAATGTGGATTATTTGTGAGAGCTAATAGCAAAAGAGTATCTATCTTTCTGTTACTGCTAATTGACAAATGATGTTATCTTGATTATCAAGAAAAATTAAGATTTGGTATTAGTAAAAGAAGCCCTGAGAATAAATCTTTACGATGGTTGTTTAATTTTTTCTTAAATCGTATAAAAGCATATAGTAAAATTAACTAGGTAGCGCTTCTTGAAGATATGATAATATATAATGTTTTATTCAAATCAAAGATATGCGTATAAATGGAATATATATATATATATATACCAAACAAACAAAGAATAGAATAGTACGTAGGGTGTTTTTTACTAATTATTTAACAGCTAGCACATACATCAGCATTTGAAATTTACCTATCACATCAGTTGTGTTAGTACAACTGCTCGTTGACATTTTCTGATCACATTTTTTCTCATCTCATTCGCTCTTTTTTCGTGTGTGTGAATTTTTTAAACTTCAAATCAAGGAAGCGACTTTAGTTGGTGCCTCTATTCAAGTTGTGCTACAAAGCTTGCTGATGAAAGCCATTGAAGAGATTAATCTCCGTGTCTCTTACAAGAAAGAAATTAAGAAGCTCAAAGGCGAGCTCGACATGATTCAGGCTTACTTGTCCGACGCCGAGAAGCTGAGGGTCCAGAAGGAAGCTGTCAAACTTTGGCTCTATAAGCTCGAATGCGTGGCGTTCAAAGCCTACACTGTGTTGGATGAGATCAACTATCACCGTCTCCAAGCACAAGTCGAAAACCTGAGAGAGAGAAAGTTTGCGAGCCTCTTCTCGCCTTCGAGTTCTAACCCAATAGTTTTCCGCTAAAAAATGGCTCGTAAAATCAGGGAGATCAATGAGGAGCTGAAGGCGGTTAATGAAACCGCTAAAAGCTATGGCCTTCATACCACCGATTTGGCGGCGCAGCAATTCAGTCTTCTCTCAGTCGAGCCTTCAGGTCGGGAAACTAACTCATTCATCGTAGAGCCAATTGTTGTGGGGAGGGAGAATGACTTGTCGACTATTGTTGAAATGTTAGTTACGGTGCCCGTCTTCTCTGTCATTCCTATAGTTGGCATGGGCGGCCTTGGCAAGACGACACTCGCCCGAAAAATATTCAACCATGAACACATTGAAAGTCACTTTGACAAGAAGATTTGGGTGTGTTTGCCTGAGCCTTTCAATGCAGTGACTTTTTTTAAGATGATTCTTGAATCATTAACCGGGAAAAATTGTGGATCAAGTCAAGCTCAGGTGGTTCTTGAAAAGATCAAGAATGTGCTGGGAAGTCAAAAGTGTTTGCTTGTTCTGGATGACATGTGGAGTGATGATTCACACGAGTGGGATGAATTTATAGGTTCGCTGCAAGTAATTACTTCTGTCAAGGGAAATGGCATCATTGTTACTACGAGAAAGAGAAATGTTGCTGAAATGGTGAAGACACTTCCGTGCTATCAGTTAAGAAGCTTGTCCGACGATGAATGTTGGTCCATAATAAGAGCGAAAGCCTTTAAAGGAGCAGATGTTCCCGCAGAATTTGGAGCACTGGGAAAGCGTTTTGCACAACAATACAAAGGTTTGCCACTAGCAGCCAAAGTGGTAGGAGGTTTACTGAATGGTAAATCGAGAGAAGAGTGGCAAAATATTCTAGAAACTCAACTATCATACTCTCGTGATGATGAAAATAATATCATGACTATATTAAAATTGAGCTTTGATCGTCTGCCCTCGTCATCGCTCAAAAAGTGTTTTGCATATTGCTCCATTTTTCCACTGGATTTTGAGATCAAGAGAGAAAAACTAATTCAGATGTGGATGGCTGAAGGATTTCTGTAGCCTCATCAAGGAAATGATATGGAGACTGTGGGTGACAATTTTTTCTACCATCTCTTGAAAACTCTTTATTTCAAGATACACTAAGAGACGATTGTGGCAACGTAAAATACTGTAAAATGCACCACCTTGTGCATGATCTTGCATGTGCAGTTTCAGGCACGGAAAATAGTGGTTCAACTGATATTCATCCATTGCAATATCTTTCATGGAATTCGTCTAGAGATGGCCAATTCAAGATCTCACAAAAACAAGCAAAACATTTGCGTACACTGTGTTTCGAAGGTACAGTTGAAGAAAACATGTTTTCAAAATTCAGGTGCTTCTGTTCTAAAATTGGAGGGACGTGATATTACTGAGCTTCCGAGACAGATCGAGAATCTTATACATTTAAGATATCTTGACATATCTTATTCATCACTTGTATGTTTGCCGGACTTTGTGGGAAAGCTCTACAACTTGCAAACTCTATACGTAGGAGATTTCGAGAAGCGGGCTAACACTATAACTAACTTGATTAACTTGAGGTATCTTTATATTGGTTCCCGGCAATTGCCTCCTGGGATTGGGAAATTAACTTGTCTTCGTGCATTGTCCGAATACGAGGTCCGCCAAGAGGAAGGCTGTGGAATTGGAGAGCTTGGAAGCTTGAAGAATCTTAGAGGAAAGCATGAGATTCGAAATCTTCAATTGGTTAATAATAAAGAAGAGGCGATACGTGCAGATTTATTTGGGAAACCAAACCTGTCCCATCTTTCTTTGTTATGGGGTTACAGAATAGGTGAAAATAATGATGAGGCTGTATTAGAAGGCCTCGAGCCTCCCCAAAATCAGAAGAGCTTAAATATTGAAGGATATAAAGGTAGAAATTTTCCTTTGTGGACCATAAGAATGGCAGTCCACAACGGCATCTCAGATCAGTGGGTAGAACTGAATAATCTAATTGATATTCAATTAAGAGATTGCCTATGTGAAGAAATTCCAATGCTTGGCCAACTCCCACATCTCAAAGATTTGTTTTTATTTGATCTTCCTAATGTAAAAAACCATAGGGCTCAAATTTTATGGCATTGAAAGTCGCAACGCATCCAACAATATCTTTCCAGCACTCAAGAGTTTGACGTTGTGTAAGATGCGAAGCTTGACAGAGTGGGTAGATCCAGAAGTTGCAACTACAATTTTTCCTTGTCTTGAAGACTTGGAAATTCAAACTTGCACCCAGTTGAGGAGTGTTCCGAGTCATTTTACGTGCCTCGAAACACTAGATTTTCAAGATGTGGATAGTTGCTTACCTTCGACACATATGTGATGGCAACTTAAGCTCTCTCAAAAACCTTAGCATCCAGAATGTGCCAGGATTGATTTCTCTTCCAGATGGACTTTTTGTGAAAAACCGAAATCTCAATTCTCTAGGTATAGATAATTGCCCCCAACTTAACACATCTTGTACCAGGCTCATTAGGTGGTGGAGTATCGCTTACAATGTTGAGAATAATGAATTGAAAATCTGAGAGAATTGCCTCATGATCTACAGAGGTTACAATCTCTGAAGTGGTTGACAATAAGTGATTGCCCGAAGCTCAAGTCAATTCCATATCAAAGCAGTGGAGAGGCACATGGTGGCCTCATTTCTCTTCAATATATGGAGATTGAGAATTGCCAAGAGCTGACTACTTTGCCATTGAAAATTCTGGAGCATTGCGGAGAACAACTTGAGAGATTCCATTTGATAGATTTGGTGAATTTGACATATCCTTCTGAGGTGATTGGTTGCTTGTCGAGAATGACGCATCTATTCCACTTAGAAGTTTACAAAATTCCCAAATTGATGAATTTTCCTTTAGAGTGCAACTCTCTAGTGGCTTGAATTTTTTGCGCATTGGTCAATTTTCAGATTCTTTGGATATAATTTCCTTCTATGACATCATCCATGGCATCTTTCAAGTTTCCCATCCCTCCGAGAAGTTTATTTGTTTGGAAATGAGGGTTGGGGATTTCTGCCAGACCAGCTTCAGCACTTGACTGCTTTACATGTTAGGTATTTGAGCCGACAAATACGCACCCCCAGGATTTGTCCATCATGAATATACGAAGCAAACACGAAAAAATATGACAATAGTAACAACACAAGGATTTTACGTGGAAACTCCAAAACCAGAGAAAAAACCACGGGGCCCGAACGAAAATACACTATGTAGAAAATTGTTACAACTACACAATTTCTCGCTCAACCCTACGGATCCCCACAAAGCTTTTTTACCCGTAACACTCCCCGAATACACCTCACACTAATATATAAATATTACAAGATGAAACAAGAGTATTACACTGCAAAATGCTATTGAATTGGATACCTCAAATGAGGAATTTGCACTGCTATTTATAGGCAGCAATTGGTCCAAGAAACCACTCTCGGTTTCTCAAAACTATTGGCCACAATTATTGTGGCCAACCAATTGCCCACTACCCCAATATTTAATTTGGGGTAGTTGCAGACAATAATTGAATTCCCATGTCGGAATTCGGTGCCCACATTACAAACCTTAAAAATATTTGATTTTGGATCGATTGAAGTTTTACCTGAATGGCTTGTGAACATCTCTTCATTACGGGAGTTAATAGTTAGCGATTGCAAGAAGCTTAGGGATCTGCCTTCTAAGGAAACCATTCAACGCCTCACCAATCTAAGGGACTTAAGAATTATTGGTTCTCCGTTAGTGAAAGACAAGTACAGCGAGAATCAATGGAATTGATATGCTTTTTTAAATTCAATGTGGACCAAGGAATTCACATATTTAAGCGTTGAGATTTACTGACAATTTGCTCCGATTTCGACAGTGAGTGCAGATTATCTCTCATCTTTATGCGCATGTTTCCCAATATTTTATTGTATATTTGATGTATTTTCTCTTTAATTATTATTTTTTAAACCTAGTCTCTTTGTTGTAGGGATATTATCAGCTAATTAATGCTTTGTTTTGCCTGGTCATCGGAATTGGCTTGAATATGTGTTGTAGGGATCGATCGGACTCATTCAGACTTTACAAGTTATAAATTCTTTATCATATATAATTATAATATTCTTTTTCTTTGTTAACATTGATATACCATACAACCAAAGGAAATAGGGAGAACACTAGAAGCTCACATTTTCATGGTGAGTCTCTTTATGTGCATCAGTTGAAGTAAGAGTCGGTTAGAACTCAGACGTGGTGCTTTAATTGATTGTCTTGTGAGAAGAATGTTCAATTTTTGGCAGCATTTCTGTTCAAGTTCACTTGCATTTGGTTATGTAATATGTAAGCTTTGAATCTTATGTTACTTTAAGACTGGCTGACTCCATTTATTCTCTTGGCTTAGTAGCCTTTTGTCCATATAAATATTTTCCCTATGTTACAATTCTGCCACCCCCTATCACATTGTTCCATTAGTTGTCTGTATGACATGAAGATGGCGTAGGAAATGGGCATGCTCTGTTTCATCCAATCATAAAAGATTAACAAAGGAACATTGGTGCAATGTGAACTCAAGTACGAATAGTTAAGAATGCATTACGAAAAAAGAAAAAAAATGTTTCAAGATTGAAACATGGTATTAATTGTTTAGCGAGTCAATGACTCGAGTGTAACTAAAATCTCTCGTTTGCACTTGTGTTTGTTAGCGTTGAAAACAGAGTGCAAAGGTAGCACCACCATCACTCAAGTGATGCATGAGACGCATTCGTGATCTTTAGCATGCTTATTGCTTGGAACCGTAGTGTATGGTAGCACAATCATCACCAAAGTGATGCATGGGATGATGTTAGAACGAGGTTAAAAGTTTCATCGTTTGGCAATAAGCTTAAAATTGGCAATGAAATGCAGAAATTTGGCACGTAAGCTTGTAGTTGTACATATAACAAACTCTAGACACCATATGAACCTCATTTATCAAAATGTAGTTATGGGGAATCAGTGATACAAAACTATTGCATGTTCTATCAATGGCATCCTGTAGAAAAAACTTACGCCGCAAACCCCCTCTTTTAAACTGTTAAATGGATATTAAAGTAGAAAACTATCCTGTTATTGTACACCAAACTTTTTGAGCAAGCATCGTCATATTCGATGATCTAAGTGGTACATTGGCAGAGATCCTTGTGGGTATAAGTAACCCCTTCACAACATGTCCATTACCTCTCAGAATCCTGCGATGAAAACAAATAAAATGGATCGCGACGAGCTTAGCGTTGAATATGTTATATGATTAATTGCGAGGTAAGCTATTTATTTCCAGAAAGAACAAAGTAGTGAAACATAAGCTACTCATGGAAAGAAAATAATTTTGAACAGTATTTCTTTATCATTTTTTGCCCCGGTTAAATAGTCTTCACGCACCGTTCTCATTCGCGTTCTAGCCTCGCGTACGTTAAAAGTTCTTCAAGTCCAGCTGGACCTCTATCATGAATCTTGCTTGTGCTTATTCCAACCTATTCCACGAAGAACAGCGAATAAGCAGGAGATTAAAAAAATACAAAATATTTGACAAAATGAGTCTAGCATTCCCAATCCTACATCCACCTCAAATCCAAACCGCATTCCATCACAGAATCTAGCGCTTACATTGTGAAAAAATGTGGTCTGTAAACACCACGACCAACAATGCGTTCAATGATTCCCATAGTTAAAATCTACAGAATTGTAATCAAAAACTCCTATATAAGTGAGATTATTTCGAGCTATTACCTGTCAACTTGTCTTAAGAAATAACCAGTTGCCTACATTACATTCGGTATGGCCACTGCAATTGGATTAGAATAGACTCATTGGTACTTGACAAATCCTGGTGGACAAGAAGAGTTTCCTGGAGAAAATGAAAAAAAAAAAAAGCGAGAATGTGCATAGAGAAAATTAACATTGTACATGCAAGGTGATGCAGTCGAGAAGGCGTTGGAGTTTATGGAGAAACGGGATCATCCCAAGATTAGAGGTTGATTTTGACTCGGTCCGTTTTTTACGTGTGATTAGTCCAATTGCATCCGTAACGGGCCAACGAACAGTAGTAATGATCTTTATCGGATTTTAGCCAAATTCTAGCGTTTAGGCCCCGAAAATGTCATTTTTGCCGTTTTTAGTAATTTTTCATTTTAGTTATATATTTTATTCTAGAACTCGGAATTGCATTCCACTTGTTGGAGCGTGTTCCACATGAGTAGCACTTTTAATTTATGCTTTTGTTTCGATTTTTTCTATTTAAAAAAAAACGCTTTTACTTATTTTAATTATATTTTTTAGGGTATATATGTAAACCCTAAGAAGTCTGTTAGTAGGTTATTGAATAAAATTTTGAGAGTTTCTCTCTTTGCATCAATTTCTTGGCATTCCTTACGGAATCAACAAGTCTTTGATTATCATGTGTTGTTCCAACCTTTCCTATAAGCTTCCGCTACATCACAAGGCGTGTGCAAAGTTGAGAAATTTAAAGTTTGACGTAGTTTTTCTTCACAAAAATAAACTTAAATTATCATAACATTACAGGCAGCAACATAATTCTGCTTCGAATCAACCATGATTTGTCTTGCCATGTCCATATTTCCTGATTGTCGACATAAACATAAACATGGCAAATCCCATCTCCATGTAAAATTACGAAGTGTGATTTAAGTCTTCCCCGTTTGCTATCTAATTTACCTAGCAATAAGTCATGTGTGTGGTTTGAGCTGCCCATTATCCTACCCGATAATAAAAATTTTCGTTGAATTCTTTATATGTGAACTAACCTTATTGTTGCCTCTTGGGATCACAAGATCGATCACATCGTCATCAATCAAGGAGCGACTCGATTTATAAAAATCTGGATGATCCACAAATCTAGATCCATATTGCCACCCTTACTCATATGGTATTAGACTTCTTATGTGCACACTGTAGTCGATACGTGCCAAATATCTACATTTCAATGACAATTCTAAGCTTGGGAACATCTCTTCATTACGGGAGTTAATAGTTAGGAATTGCAAGAAGCTTAGGGATCTGCCTTCTAAGGAAACCATTCAACGCCTCACCAAGCTACTCCATTTAATAATTGGAGGCTCTCCGTTGGTGAAAGAGAAGTACATCGAGACTCAAAGGAATGATTATGGTTCTAATTCAGTGTGGTCCAAGGATTTCCCATCTTTAAGCGTTGAGATTAGATGATAATTTTATCCAATTTCGTCAGTGAGTGCAGATTATCTATCATCTTTGTGCGCATGTTTCCCAATATTTTAATGTATTTAATGTATATTTGACGTAATTTCTGTTAAATTATTGTTTTTTGAACCTAGTCTATTTGTTGCAGGGCTATTATTCCATCACCAATACCATTCCATTCCAGTCAGAAGCTGGAATTTATAAGATGCTATGTTACGCCAACTCCGTATGTCGTCTCTTACCATGACTGTGAAACTTAATACTTACATTACCTTTCATGTGCAAGATTTATTATGTCTGCGTTTAATTAAGATAAACACTCGTATTTCATAGACATATCTTTGCCTTGTAAAGTATAAGTATATGTGTGTTCACTCTGAGTAAAGTATCAAATCATCTCAGGGATGTTTGTTGACAAGCTCGACGAATCCGGCCAGGCCGACACCTTTGTCCTGCTCAACTGATCCACCTAATATACCACCAGCATTGTATTTTAGATAACTTTTTTTGTTTGTACATATTCATTCCGCGAATTCCTGGACACAACTTATCCTCTCTTCAGTTCCTGTTCTATATTCGTTTTTCTTGAGTGAGGGTGGACAAATTAGTTTTTCTTATATTGGAATAGGTAAAATTGGTTGAGCTATGTAAACTTATGGATTATATTCCGACTTTTGTGTATGTGATAATGAATGTATATAATCTTTTAATGCATCAGATAAGCAAAATTATAATCAGCTTATTAATACCATGTGTTGCGATTGCCTGATTTATTATCAAGTATTGAAGGTAAGTTGGTGATTAGTTACCAACATCGGTTTAAGGGTATTATGAGAATTGGCTTGAATATGAGTTGCAGGGATCGATCGGACTATTCAGACTTTACATGTTATAGATTATTTATCGTATATAAGTATAATATGGTGGGTCTCTTTGTCATGTGAGATGACTGTGCTTTATGACAGCATTTCTGTTCAAGTTCACTTGCATTAGGTTATGTAATATGTAAGCCCTGAATCTGATGTTACTTCTTCAGACTGGCTGACTCCATTTGTGTTGGCTTTAGTAACTTTTTGTCCATATAATTTTCTTCTTGATGTTACAATTCTTCCTGCCCATATCACATCAGTTCCGTCTTTTCCTATACGAGAAATCAACTTGTTCCAATTACAATCAAGAACACAAGACCGCTAGTTGTCTGTATGACATGAAGACGGAATAGGAAATGGGCGTGCTTTGTTTCATCCAGTGGATATCTAGGATTCGTAATTAGGGGGGCTATATTGTTTTTGTAAAGAACAATACACAAGAAATAAAGAGAAAACCACGAGAATAAAGGCTAGAAGTCTTTTTTTTTGGCGAGCTCTTAACATGAAAGGGATTCTGTTTTGCTAATTTTAACTTCAAAAGGAGCTTTTCGCTAAATTTTTAATATCAAAAGAGATTTTCTTGCTAATTTCTTAACATCAAAGAGCTTGTTCGCGATTTTTTTAATATCAAATAAACATGTTTTTGCTATTTTTTAACATCAAATAAGTGTTTTCGTTAAGTTTTTAACATCCAAAGAGGTTTAATGCTAATTTTTTCATGCTCAAAGAGCTTTTTTGCTAATTTCTTAACCTTATGTTTTGGCTAATATTTTAACATTATATGGGTTTTTGCAAGAAATAAGAGTCTTTCTTTACCAATATCTTGACAACAAATGGAGATTTTAACTTATTAAAATAACACTTGAGGTTAATTTCAAATTACACATATTATAGGTATTTTTTTAAAATATTTTTTCAACTTTAAAATTTAGATGTATATATGAAATAAAAATCCAAAAACAATTGGGGGTGGGGTGGGGGGGGGGGGGGAATATACGAAGCAAACACGAAAAAATATGACAATAGTAACAACACAAGGATTTTACGTGGAAACTCCAAAACCGGAGAAAAAACCACGGGGCCCGAACGAAAATACACTATGTAGAAAATTGTTACAACTACACAATTTCTCGCTCAACCCTACCGATCCCCACAAAGCTTTTTTACCCGTAACACTCCCTGAATACACCTCACACTAATATATAAATATTACAAGATGAAACAAGAGTATTACACTGCAAAATGCTATTGAATTGGATACCTCAAATGAGGAATTTGCACTGTTATTTATAGGCAGCAATTGGTCCAAGAAACCACTCTCGGTTTCTCAAAACTATTGGCCACAATTATTGTGGCCAACCAATTGCCCACTACCCCAATATTTAATTTGGGGTAGTTGCAGACAATAATTGAATTCCCATGTGGGAATTCGGTGCCCACATTACAAACCTTAAAAATATTTGATTTTGGATCGATTGAAGTTTTACCTGAATGGCTTGTGAACATCTCTTCATTACGGGAGTTAATAGTTAGCGATTGCAAGAAGCTTAGGGATCTGCCTTCTAAGGAAACCATTCAACGCCTCACCAATCTAAGGGACTTAAGAATTATTGGTTCTCCGTTGGTGAAAGACAAGTACAGCGAGAATCAATGGAATTGATATGCTTTTTTAAATTCAATGTGGACCAAGGAATTCACATATTTAAGCGTTGAGATTTACTGACAATTTGCTCCGATTTCGACAGTGAGTGCAGATTATCTCTCATCTTTATGCGCATGTTTCCCAATATTTTATTGTATATTTGATGTATTTTCTCTTTAATTATTATTTTTTAAACCTAGTCTCTTTGTTGTAGGGATATTATCAGCTAATTAATGCTTTGTTTTGCCTGGTCATCGGAATTGGCTTGAATATGTGTTGCAGGGATCGATCGGACTCATTCAGACTTTACAAGTTATAAATTCTTTATCATATATAATTATAATATTCTTTTTCTTTGTTAACATTGATATACCTTACAACTAAAGGAAATAGGGAGAACACTAGAAGCTCACATTTTCATGGTGAGTCTCTTTATGTGCATCAGTTGAAGTAAGAGTCGGTTAGAACTCAGACGTGGTGCTTTAATTGATTGTCTTGTGAGAAGAATGTTCAATTTTTGGCAGCATTTCTGTTCAAGTTCACTTGCATTTGGTTATGTAACATGTAAGCTTTGAATCTTATGTTACTTTAAGACTGGCTGACTCCATTTATTCTCTTGGCTTAGTAGCCTTTTGTCCATATAAATATTTTCCCTATGTTACAATTCTGCCACCCCCTATCACATTGTTCCATTAGTTGTCTGTATGACATGAAGATGGCGTAGGAAATGGGCATGCTCTGTTTCATCCAATCATAAAAGATTAACAAAGGAACATTGGTGCAATGTGAACTCAAGTACGAATAGTTAAGAATGCATTACGAAAAAAGAAAAAAAAAATTCAAGATTGAAACATGGTATTAATTGTTTAGCGAGTCAATGACTCGAGTGTAACTAAAATCTCTCGTTTGCACTTGTGTTTGTTAGCGTTGAAAACAGAGTGCAAAGGTAGCACCACCATCACTCAAGTGATGCATGAGACGCATTCGTGATCTTTAGCATGCTTATTGCTTGGAACCGTAGTGTATGGTAGCACAATCATCACCAAAGTGATGCATGGGATGATGTTAGAACGAGGTTAAAAGTTTCATCGTTTGGCAATAAGCTTAAAATTGGCAATGAAATGCAGAAATTTGGCACGTAAGCTTGTAGTTGTACATATAACAAACTCTAGACACCATATGAGCCTCATTTATCAAAATGTAGTTATGGGGAATCAGTGATACAAAACTATTGCATGTTCTATCAATGGCATCCTGTAGAAAAAACTTACGCCGCAAACCCCCTCTTTTAAACTGTTAAATGGATATTAAAGTAGAAAATTATCCTGTTATTGTACACCAAACTTTTTGAGCAAGCATCGTCATATTCGATGATCTAAGTGGTACATTGGCAGAGATCCTTGTGGGTATAAGTAACCCCTTCACAACATGTCCATTACCTCTCAGAATCCTGCGATGAAAACAAATAAAATGGATCGCGACGAGCTTAGCGTTGAATATGTTATATGATTAATTGCGAGGTAAGCTATTTATTTCCAGAAAGAACAAAGTAGTGAAACATAAGCTACTCATGGAAAGAAAATAATTTTGAACAGTATTTCTTTATCATTTTTTGCCCCGGTTAAATAGTCTTCACGCACCGTTCTCATTCGCGTTCTAGCCTCCCGTACGTTAAAAGTTCTTCAAGTCCAGCTGGACCTCTATCATGAATCTTGCTTGTGCTTATTCCAACCTATTCCACGAAGAACAGCGAATAAGCAGGAGATTAAAAAAAATACAAAATATTTGACAAAATGAGTCTAGCATTCCCAATCCTACATCCACCTCAAATCCAAACTGCATTCCATCACAGAATCTAGCGCTTACATTGTGAAAAAATGTGGTCTGTAAACACCACGAGCAACAATGCGTTCAATGATTCCCATAGTTAAAATCTACAGAATTGTAATCAAAAACTCCTATATAAGTGAGATTATTTCGAGCTATTACCTGTCAACTTGTCTTAAGAAATAATCAGTTGCCTACATTACATTCGGTATGGCCACTGCAATTGGATTAGAATAGACTCATTGGTACTTGACAAATCCTGGTGGACAAGAAGAGTTTCCTGGAGAAAATGAAAAAAAAAAAAAAAGCGAGAATGTGCATAGAGAAAATTAACATTGTACATGCAAGGTGATGCAGTCGAGAAGGCGTTGGAGTTTATGGAGAAACGGGATCATCCCAAGATTAGAGGTTGATTTTGACTCGGTCCGTTTTTTACGTGTGATTAGTCCAATTGCATCCGTAACGGGCCAACGAACAGTAGTAATGATCTTTATCGGATTTTAGCCAAATTCTAGCGTTTAGGCCCCGAAAATGTCATTTTTGCCGTTTTTAGTAATTTTTCATTTTAGTTATATATTTTATTCTAGAACTCGGAATTGCATTCCACTTGTTGGAGCGTGTTCCACATGAGTAGCACTTTTAATTTATGCTTTTGTTTCGATTTTTTCTATTTAAAAAAAAAACGCTTTTACTTATTTTAATTATATTTTTTAGGGTATATATGTAAACCCTAAGAAGTCTGTTAGTAGGTTATTGAATAAAATTTTGAGAGTTTCTCTCTTTGCATCAATTTCTTGGCATTCCTTACGGAATCAACAAGTCTTTGATTATCATGTGTTGTTCCAACCTTTCCTATAAGCTTCCGCTACATCACAAGGCGTGTGCAAAGTTGAGAAATTTAAAGTTTGACGTAGTTTTTCTTCACAAAAATAAACTTAAATTATCATAACATTACAGGCAGCAACATAATTCTGCTTCGAATCAACCATGATTTGTCTTGCCATGTCCATATTTCCTGATTGTCGACATAAACATAAACATGGCAAATCCCATCTCCATGTAAAATTACGAAGTGTGATTTAAGTCTTCCCCGTTTGCTATCTAATTTACCTAGCAATAAGTCATGTGTGTGGTTTGAGCTGCCCATTATCCTACCCGATAATAAAAATTTTCGTTGAATTCTTTATATGTGAACTAACCTTATTGTTGCCTCTTGGGATCACAAGATCGATCACATCGTCATCAATCAAGGAGCGACTCGATTTATAAAAATCTGGATGATCCACAAATCTAGATCCATATTGCCACCCTTACTCATATGGTATTAGACTTCTTATGTGCACACTGTAGTCGATACGTGCCAAATATCTACATTTCAATGACAATTCTAAGCTTGGGAACATCTCTTCATTACGGGAGTTAATAGTTAGGAATTGCAAGAAGCTTAGGGATCTGCCTTCTAAGGAAACCATTCAACGCCTCACCAAGCTACTCCATTTAATAATTGGAGGCTCTCCGTTGGTGAAAGAGAAGTACATCGAGACTCAAAGGAATGATTATGGTTCTAATTCAGTGTGGTCCAAGGATTTCCCATCTTTAAGCGTTGAGATTAGATGATAATTTTATCCAATTTCGTCAGTGAGTGCAGATTATCTATCATCTTTGTGCGCATGTTTCCCAATATTTTAATGTATTTAATGTATATTTGACGTAATTTCTGTTAAATTATTGTTTTTTGAACCTAGTCTATTTGTTGCAGGGCTATTATTCCATCACCAATACCATTCCATTCCAGTCAGAAGCTGGAATTTATAAGATGCTATGTTACGCCAACTCCGTATGTCGTCTCTTACCATGACTGTGAAACTTAATACTTACATTACCTTTCATGTGCAAGATTTATTATGTCTGCGTTTAATTAAGATAAACACTCGTATTTCATAGACATATCTTTGCCTTGTAAAGTATAAGTATATGTGTGTTCACTCTGAGTAAAGTATCAAATCATCTCAGGGATGTTTGTTGACAAGCTCGACGAATCCGGCCAGGCCGACACCTTTGTCCTGCTCAACTGATCCACCTAATATACCACCAGCATTGTATTTTAGATAACTTTTTTTGTTTGTACATATTCATTCCGCGAATTCCTGGACACAACTTATCCTCTCTTCAGTTCCTGTTCTATATTCGTTTTTCTTGAGTGAGGGTGGACAAATTAGTTTTTCTTATATTGGAATAGGTAAAATTGGTTGAGCTATGTAAACTTATGGATTATATTCCGACTTTTGTGTATGTGATAATGAATGTATATAATCTTTTAATGCATCAGATAAGCAAAATTATAATCAGCTTATTAATACCATGTGTTGCGATTGCCTGATTTATTATCAAGTATTGAAGGTAAGTTGGTGATTAGTTACCAACATCGGTTTAAGGGTATTATGAGAATTGGCTTGAATATGAGTTGCAGGGATCGATCGGACTATTCAGACTTTACATGTTATAGATTATTTATCGTATATAAGTATAATATGGTGGGTCTCTTTGTCATGTGAGATGACTGTGCTTTATGACAGCATTTCTGTTCAAGTTCACTTGCATTAGGTTATGTAATATGTAAGCCCTGAATCTGATGTTACTTCTTCAGACTGGCTGACTCCATTTGTGTGGCTTTAGTAACTTTTTGTCCATATAATTTTCTTCTTGATGTTACAATTCTTCCTGCCCATATCACATCAGTTCCGTCTTATCCTATACGAGAAATCAACTTGTTCCAATTACAATCAAGAACACAAGACCGCTAGTTGTCTGTATGACATGAAGACGGAATAGGAAATGGGCGTGCTTTGTTTCATCCAGTGGATATCTAGGATTCGTAATTAGGGGGGCTATATTGTTTTTGTAAAGAACAATACACAAGAAATAAAGAGAAAACCACGAGAATAAAGGCTGGAAGTCTTTTTTTTTGGCGAGCTCTTAACATGAAAGGGATTCTATTTTGCTAATTTTAACTTCAAAAGGAGCTTTTCGCTAAATTTTTAATATCAAAAGAGATTTTCTTGCTAATTTCTTAACATCAAAGAGCTTGTTCGCGATTTTTTTAATATCAAATAAACATGTTTTTGCTATTTTTTAACATCAAATAAGTGTTTTCGTTAAGTTTTTAACATCCAAAGAGGTTTAATGCTAATTTTTTCATGCTCAAAGAGCTTTTTTGCTAATTTCTTAACCTTATGTTTTGGCTAATATTTTAACATTATATGGGGTTTTGCAAGAAATAAGAGTCTTTCTTTACCAATATCTTGACAACAAATGGAGATTTTAACTTATTAAAATAACACTTGAGGTTAATTTCAAATTACACATATTATAGGTATTTTTTTAAATATTTTTTCAACTTTAAAATTTAGATGTATATATGAAATAAAAATCCAAAAACAATTGGGGGTGGGGTGGGGGGGGTGGGAATATACGAAGCAAACACGAAAAAATATGACAATAGTAACAACACGAGGATTTTACGTGGAAACTCCAAAACCGGAGAAAAAACCACGGGGCCCGAACGAAAATACACTATGTAGAAAATTGTTACAACTACACAATTTCTCGCTCAACCCTACCGATCCCCACAAAGCTTTTTTACCCGTAACACTCCCTGAATACACCTCACACTAATATATAAATATTACAAGATGAAACAAGAGTATTACACTGCAAAATGCTATTGAATTGGATACCTCAAATGAGGAATTTGCACTGCTATTTATAGGCAGCAATTGGTCCAAGAAACCACTCTCGGTTTCTCAAAACTATAGGCCACAATTATTGTGGCCAACCAATTGCCCACTACCCCAATATTTAATTTGGGGTAGTTGCAGACAATAATTGAATTCCCATGTGGGAATTCGGTGCCCACATTACAAACCTTAAAAATATTTGATTTTGGATCGATTGAAGTTTTACCTGAATGGCTTGTGAACATCTCTTCATTACGGGAGTTAATAGTTAGCGATTGCAAGAAGCTTAGGGATCTGCCTTCTAAGGAAACCATTCAACGCCTCACCAATCTAAGGGACTTAAGAATTATTGGTTCTCCGTTGGTGAAAGACAAGTACAGCGAGAATCAATGGAATTGATATGCTTTTTTAAATTCAATGTGGACCAAGGAATTCACATATTTAAGCGTTGAGATTTACTGACAATTTGCTCCGATTTCGACAGTGAGTGCAGATTATCTCTCATCTTTATGCGCATGTTTCCCAATATTTTATTGTATATTTGATGTATTTTCTCTTTAATTATTATTTTTTAAACCTAGTCTCTTTGTTGTAGGGATATTATCAGCTAATTAATGCTTTGTTTTGCCTGGTCATCGGAATTGGCTTGAATATGTGTTGCAGGGATCGATCGGACTCATTCAGACTTTACAAGTTATAAATTCTTTATCATATATAATTATAATATTCTTTTTCTTTGTTAACATTGATATACCATACAACCAAAGGAAATAGGGAGAACACTAGAAGCTCACATTTTCATGGTGAGTCTCTTTATGTGCATCAGTTGAAGTAAGAGTCGGTTAGAACTCAGACGTGGTGCTTTAATTGATTGTCTTGTGAGAAGAATGTTCAATTTTTGGCAGCATTTCTGTTCAAGTTCACTTGCATTTGGTTATGTAATATGTAAGCTTTGAATCTTATGTTACTTTAAGACTGGCTGACTCCATTTATTCTCTTGGCTTAGTAGCCTTTTGTCCATATAAATATTTTCCCTATGTTACAATTCTGCCACCCCCTATCACATTGTTCCATTAGTTGTCTGTATGACATGAAGATGGCGTAGGAAATGGGCATGCTCTGTTTCATCCAATCATAAAAGATTAACAAAGGAACATTGGTGCAATGTGAACTCAAGTACGAATAGTTAAGAATGCATTACAAAAAAAGAAAAAAAAAATTTCAAGATTGAAACATGGTATTAATTGTTTAGCGAGTCAATGACTCGAGTGTAACTAAAATCTCTCGTTTGCACTTGTGTTTGTTAGCGTTGAAAACAGAGTGCAAAGGTAGCACCACCATCACTCAAGTGATGCATGAGACGCATTCGTGATCTTTAGCATGCTTATTGCTTGGAACCGTAGTGTATGGTAGCACAATCATCACCAAAGTGATGCATGGGATGATGTTAGAACGAGGTTAAAAGTTTCATCGTTTGGCAATAAGCTTAAAATTGGCAATGAAATGCAGAAATTTGGCACGTAAGCTTGTAGTTGTACATATAACAAACTCTAGACACCATATGAGCCTCATTTATCAAAATGTAGTTATGGGGAATCAGTGATACAAAACTATTGCATGTTCTATCAATGGCATCCTGTAGAAAAAACTTACGCCGCAAACCCCCTCTTTTAAACTGTTAACTGGATATTAAAGTAGAAAATTATCCTGTTATTGTACACCAAACTTTTTGAGCAAGCATCGTCATATTCGATGATCTAAGTGGTACATTGGCAGAGATCCTTGTGGGTATAAGTAACCCCTTCACAACATGTCCATTACCTCTCAGAATCCTGCGATGAAAACAAATAAAATGGATCGCGACGAGCTTAGCGTTGAATATGTTATATGATTAATTGCGAGGTAAGCTATTTATTTCCAGAAAGAACAAAGTAGTGAAACATAAGCTACTCATGGAAAGAAAATAATTTTGAACAGTATTTCTTTATCATTTTTTGCCCCGGTTAAATAGTCTTCACGCACCGTTCTCATTCGCGTTCTAGCCTCGCGTACGTTAAAAGTTCTTCAAGTCCAGCTGGACCTCTATCATGAATCTTGCTTGTGCTTATTCCAACCTATTCCACGAAGAACAGCGAATAAGCAGGAGATTAAAAAAAATACAAAATATTTGACAAAATGAGTCTAGCATTCCCAATCCTACATCCACCTCAAATCCAAACTGCATTCCATCACAGAATCTAGCGCTTACATTGTGAAAAAATGTGGTCTGTAAACACCACGAGCAACAATGCGTTCAATGATTCCCATAGTTAAAATCTACAGAATTGTAATCAAAAACTCCTATATAAGTGAGATTATTTCGAGCTATTACCTGTCAACTTGTCTTAAGAAATAATCAGTTGCCTACATTACATTCGGTATGGCCACTGCAATTGGATTAGAATAGACTCATTGGTACTTGACAAATCCTGGTGGACAAGAAGAGTTTCCTGGAGAAAATGAAAAAAAAAAAAAAAAAAGCGAGAATGTGCATAGAGAAAATTAACATTGTACATGCAAGGTGATGCAGTCGAGAAGGCGTTGGAGTTTATGGAGAAACGGGATCATCCCAAGATTAGAGGTTGATTTTGACTCGGTCCGTTTTTTACGTGTGATTAGTCCAATTGCATCCGTAACGGGCCAACGAACAGTAGTAATGATCTTTATCGGATTTTAGCCAAATTCTAGCGTTTAGGCCCCGAAAATGTCATTTTTGCCGTTTTTAGTAATTTTTCATTTTAGTTATATCTTTTATTCTAGAACTCGGAATTGCATTCCACTTGTTGGAGCGTGTTCCACATGAGTAGCACTTTTAATTTATGCTTTTGTTTCGATTTTTTCTATTTAAAAAAAAACGCTTTTACTTATTTTAATTATATTTTTTAGGGTATATATGTAAACCCTAAAAAGTCTGTTAGAAGGTTATTGAATAAAATTTTGAGAGTTTCTCTCTTTGCATCAATTTCTTGGCATTCCTTACGGAATCAACAAGTCTTTGATTATCATGTGTTGTTCCAACCTTTCCTATAAGCTTCCGCTACGTCACAAGGCGTGTGCAAAGTTGAGAAATTTAAAGTTTGACGTAGTTTTTCTTCACAAAAATAAACTTAAATTATCATAACATTACAGGCAGCAACATAATTCTGCTTCGAATCAACCATGATTTGTCTTGCCATGTCCATATTTCCTGATTGTCGACATAAACATAAACATGGCAAATCCCATCTGCATGTAAAATTACGAAGTGTGATTTAAGTCTTCCCCGCTTGCTATCTAATTTACCTAGCAATAAGTCATGTGTGTGGTTTGAGCTGCCCATTATCCTACCCGATAATAAAAATTTTCGTTGAATTCTTTATATGTGAACTAACCTTATTGTTGCCTCTTGGGATCACAAGATCGATCACATCGTCATCAATCAAGGAGCGACTCGATTTATAAAAATCTGGATGATCCACAAATCTAGATCCATATTGCCACCCTTACTCATATGGTATTAGACTTCTTATGTGCACACTGTAGTCGATACGTGCCAAATATCTACATTTCAATGACAATTCTAAGCTTGGGAACATCTCTTCATTACGGGAGTTAATAGTTAGGAATTGCAAGAAGCTTAGGGATCTGCCTTCTAAGGAAACCATTCAACGCCTCACCAAGCTACTCCATTTAATAATTGGAGGCTCTCCGTTGGTGAAAGAGAAGTACATCGAGACTCAAAGGAATGATTATGGTTCTAATTCAGTGTGGTCCAAGGATTTCCCATCTTTAAGCGTTGAGATTAGATGATAATTTTATCCAATTTCGTCAGTGAGTGCAGATTATCTATCATCTTTGTGCGCATGTTTCCCAACATTTTAATGTATTTAATGTATATTTGACGTAATTTCTCTTAAATTATTGTTTTTTGAACCTAGTCTATTTGTTGCAGGGCTATTATTCCATCACCAATACCATTCCATTCCAGTCAGAAGCTGGAATTTATAAGATGCTATGTTACGCCAACTCCGTATGTCGTCTCTTACCATGACTGTGAAACTTAATACTTACATTACCTTTCATGTGCAAGATTTATTATGTCTGCGTTTAATTAAGATAAACACTCGTATTTCATAGACATATCTTTGCCTTGTAAAGTATAAGTATATGTGTATTCACTCTGAGTAAAGTATTAAATCATCTCAGGGATGTTTGTTGACAAGCTCGACGAATCCGGCCAGGCCGACACCTTTGTCCTGCTCAACTGATCCACCTAATATACCACCAGCATTGTATTTTAGATAACTTTTTTTGTTTGTACATATTCATTCCGCGAATTCCTGGACACAACTTATCCTCTCTTCAGTTCCTGTTCTATATTCGTTTTTCTTGAGTGAGGGTAGACAAATTAGTTTTTCTTATATTGGAATAGGTAAAATTGGTTGAGCTATGTAAACTTATGGATTATATTCCGACTTTTGTGTATGTGATAATGAATGTATATAATCTTTTAATGCATCAGATAAGCAAAATTATAATCAGCTTATTAATACCATGTGTTGCGATTGCCTGATTTATTATCAAGTATTGAAGGTAAGTTGGTGATTAGTTACCAACATCGGTTTAAGGGTATTATGAGAATTGGCTTGAATATGAGTTGCAGGGATCGATCGGACTATTCAGACTTTACATGTTATAGATTATTTATCGTATATAAGTATAATATGGTGGGTCTCTTTGTCATGTGAGATGACTGTGCTTTATGACAGCATTTCTGTTCAAGTTCACTTGCATTAGGTTATGTAATATGTAAGCCCTGAATCTGATGTTACTTCTTCAGACTGGCTGACTCCATTTGTGTTGGCTTTAGTAACTTTTTGTCCATATAATTTTCTTCTTGATGTTACAATTCTTCCTGCCCATATCACATCAGTTCCGTCTTTTCCTATACGAGAAATCAACTTGTTCCAATTACAATCAAGAACACAAGACCGCTAGTTGTCTGTATGACATGAAGACGGAATAGGAAATGGGCGTGCTTTGTTTCATCCAGTGGATATCTAGGATTCGTAATTAGGGGGGCTATATTGTTTTTGTAAAGAACAATACACAAGAAATAAAGAGAAAACCACGAGAATAAAGGCTAGAAGTCTTTTTTTTTTGGCGAGCTCTTAACATGAAAGGGATTCTGTTTTGCTAATTTTAACTTCAAAAGGAGCTTTTCGCTAAATTTTTAATATCAAAAGAGATTTTCTTGCTAATTTCTTAACGTCAAAGAGCTTGTTCGCGATTTTTTTAATATCAAATAAACATGTTTTTGCTATTTTTTAACATCAAATAAGTGTTTTGGTTAAGTTTTTAACATCCAAAGAGGTTTAATGCTAATTTTTTCATGCTCAAAGAGCTTTTTTGCTAATTTCTTAACCTTGGAAGAATGTTTTGGCTAATATTTTAACATTATATGGGTTTTTGCAAGAAATAAGAGTCTTTCTTTACCAATATCTTGACAACAAATGGAGATTTTAACTTATTAAAATAACACTTGATGTTAATTTCAAATTACACATATTATAGGTATTTTTTTTAAATATTTTTTCAACTTTAAAATTTAGATGTATATATGAAAAATGATTTTCAACTAAAATATTGTATACATCTGTGTTCTTTAGTTTGGATATTACTTGAAAAATCATAGTGTAAAGGCAGCACGAACATCACCCAAGTAATGCATGGGACGCATTTGGGATCTTTAGCGTGCATATTACCTGAAAATCGTAGACCGTAGTGTAAAGTAGCAACCCCATCACCCACGTGATGCATGGGACGAAGTTAAACGAGGTTAAAAGTTTCATTGTTTGACATAAAGCTTAGAATTGGCAATGAAATGTAGATTATTCAGTTAACTGATATTATCTTAATGTTATTAAGGGTTTGACAAATTAATCAACGACGCGCAAGATTCTCCATACAAATAAAGGTGAGGTTCAATTTCTGATTTTGTTCTGGCCCAGTTTGGCATCCGGCTTGAGGAACTTGAACAGAAAAGACATTACCCCGTTACCAAATCACGAACAACCTATATTACTCACCGTATTCCTATTTTTGCATCTCATCTCGTCTCATAACATGATTTCCTTACTCATCGTTAAATCATACTCAATAATTAATTATTTATCACATATTAATTCATAATCATGGTAATTCGTCAATTATCTCGTCTGCTGGTTCTTGAACTTTGCAAAGAGCAACGAACTATGTTCGGGACATGTAGCTCAAGGAGCAACGGATATTATCCGGTTTACTAGCTTATTTGGTTATCACCTATTGGGACGCCTTTGAGAAGTTGGGCCCAGGGACTGAGTCGATTTACTGCTGGGCATTGAGGACTGTCAGTTTAAGTAATTTCGCTTAATACCCATCTATCTATGCGCCGTTTACAGTCAGGAATTGACTGTAACCCGCGTGCTGGATCGGCATGTACTCAAACATGTCGCATGTATTGTTTGTGAGGTCGCTTCTCGTTGGGAGGTATAAGGTAGTATTTGGAAGTATAAGGTTGAATTGTTTACTGTTAACGCACATGTTCATAAACTATATCCAGAATATTCTGGTACCCTTGTTACATCGAACTATCTTGTTAAATTATTTTTATCGGTAAGATCAACCCTAAAAATATATCAATTGAATCACTGTTAATTCTTTCATTGCCACTTGTTTTGTATGAATCTCACTAAGTCATCAAAGACTTATTCCTCGTTTTTCCTATCTGTCCATTCCTCAGGATAAGAGTTGCGCATCAGCATGGATGACATGAATAATTTTGTCAATCTTGCCTTTTCGAATATTCATGTAATTGAAAATGTTTGTCAACAGAACGTAATTATCAATGTTATCAACATATTTGTATTTTCAAGACTTCCGTTGTGTATATTAAAAGTTAATTTTTTATCATAATGCGTTTGGTTGATCCAGGACAGTGACACCCCTTCCTACGAGACATGTTTTAGTCTGAGTTGGGTAAAGTGTCTGGCCAGCACCGAACCAACTCAGATCAGAACACTACTCATGGGGCGCGACCGTCACAATATCTTTGTTATTTTTGAAAAACCATATGGATTACTTAACCCCTCCCTATTCCGTCTCAAGTTTGGACTAATATAACCATGGATGTAATCACTCACTTACCGACGTCTTAAGGGAAATAGCAATTTGGGTGTTAGAGGATCGTATAAGTAAATTTGCTCACTTTGTGGCTCTACCACCTAAATATTTAGCAGCATATTTGGCAAATATTTGGCAAATATTTTTCTCACGAAGATCTATAGTATCTACGGGCTTCCTAAGTCAATTGTGTCGGACATAGATACTATTTTTCTAAGTTCCTTTTGGTGAGAACTTTTTAAAAAGATGGGGACATCTCTACATTTTAGCACGGCCTATCACCCACAAATCGATGGACAGACGGATGTGGTGAATAGGTGCCTTGAATGTTACCTAAGATGTTTCACAATAGATCGCCCGAATCATTGGGTTCGTTTTTTACGTGTAGCTCAACATTGGTACAACTCAAGTCCCAACAGTACCATACAAACTACCCATTTTCAAGCGTTGTTCGGCCGATCACCTCACCCCATGCCCACTTATCTACCTGGTTCATCCGATAACACATGCATAGACACTACTTTGGTCACACGAAAATAGATCTTGAACAATATTAAAGCTAACATGCAACGTTCTCAAAGTCGGATGATATCGCAAGCTAATAAGTGTCGTTTGGATAAAGAATTTACTGTTGGTGATTGGGTGAACATCAAGCGTCGTGCGTATCAAAAAATGACTCTCCGTCATTCGTCGATGAATAAGTTAAGTCGTCGGTACTACAGACCGTATCAGATCTTGCGTCATGTAGGATCCGCCGCGTACGCCTTAGATCTACCTCCGGATGCAAAGCTTCATAACGTGTTTCACGTTTCCTTGTTGCACGCATGTATTGGACCGCCGCCACGAGCTTCTCCACCGCTACCCGCCATGAATTTCGATGGGCAAGTGTTGATTCAACCCGAAATGGTGCTTGAAACGAGAGAGGTTTGGACATAAGGGGAAAAACACCGTCAAAGCTTAGTGAGGTGGGTAGGGTTTGGCACAGAGGAAGCTGAATGGTTGGACAATGAGCTTTTGTATCAGCTATACCCTGAATTGGAGGGCTGTGATGAAGTTTGTAGATCTGAGGGCTCAAAATTGTTTAAACCCGCATTTGGGCAGCCCCGGCTAGATCGTTAGGACCCGGTCCAATCCTCAGGGGGAGGCATTGATATGGACCAGCCCATTAGCAGAGTTAGGCCCAGGTGTGGCATTATTAAACCCAAGTGGATGGAAGATTATCTAGTCTAATTTTAGGTTTTATTTACTTAACTATCTCCTTTTCTTTAATTGTAATTTCGAAATATTATATAGTGGGTAGTTATTCAGTTGTTTAGTGCTTGTATTTAAATTATCAGATTGTAAAACTTGATGCCTTTGCTTATGAAAAAATTCTGAAATTTCTATCTTCTCTCTATATTTCTGTTAGGAGAAAGTCCTATCTCAAATTTGGACAAATTTGTTACACCTTAATTAATTGAGGTGTTTCAATTGGTGATTTCACTGTCTATGGCTCGAAAAGATCAATCAATCGTCTGATAATGAGGTTCGTACAAATAATGATCAGCAACTTGCAGATTCTGCTTTGCAACAGACTAAATCTAACGAACAATTTGCTAGGATGCGTGAATAGGTGGATGAATTACATGTTTATATGGCGAATTTATTGAAAAAAACCGCAAGGGGTTGAGACTAGCAGCAGTCCGGGTCATTCAAACACATTTAATCCATTATACAGTGGTAGTGACATTTCGTCTACAATACCAAAGCCACCACATGTAACACTCAATCATTTTAATGGATCAAATGCTTTAGATTGGGTCGCTCACGCCAAGCGTTATTTTCTATTGTATCATATTCCAAGAGAAGATCGTACACAAATGAGATTATTTCGAACTATTACCTGTCAACCTGTCTTAGGAAATAGTCGGTTGCCTCTTTATCCTCAGTAACAATACATTCAGTATGGCCACTGCAATAGGAATAGAAAATACAATCATTCATTGAGGTGTTCTCAGCAACATATACGCTACAAAAAAGAACGATAAAATAAACGTCCCTTCCATATTTACGTATGTGTTTAACAGCTGCCTCCAAATCATTCACTATTTCAAATGTGCAAACTCTTGAATTGTACTCGTGATGAAGCGTAACAGCATCAGGAATGTTCAACAATTCACTCGCCTGTGGTCCACTGTAAAGAGAAACGCCAAAAACATGGATCAGTCATGGTATGCAATGAATACATACGAACATTCACATGGAAAAACAAATTTTACGGAGCTTAATACCTTCATTTTTTATATCTCCTTATATGTATCTAGACACATTTACTAGGCATGTATAATTGGAAATATTTTAATGGTCTTGTAGAATTTACTGGATAAGGTGTGAAGATCCACACATATTGAAACTAGAGAATCGTCGAGCTTCTCAGATAAGGAAAGAGGATATGCGAGGATTGCAACTGAAGATATACAGAGATTCTGCCTATGCTTATATAAGGAGGAGACTCGACACTTTAGAGGACCAACTTTGAAAGATAATTTGTATCATTCGTCTTGTATCGAGTCAAAGTATTTATAGTGAGAGAACTTCTTGTCAAAGGAACTTTGAGTTATCTTGAAGTTCTCCGACTCAAAGGAGTATACCGAATATAGTTGAGGCTTAGGTGTTGCAACAGTAAAATAGAGGGGGTCTAGTTTTATATTGGAGTAATTCCTAAGAATTATAATTCTTAAGTAGGTATATTATTTTAGTCACGAATTTTGGGTGAAAACACCGTGGACTATGACCAATAGGACTGAATCACGTCAAATTATTGTGTTCGTTACTGCTTTAGTTTTAACTGTTTCACAGATTCACAATTGCAAATTGACAAGTTTAACTGTACTCATTTACAAGTAATATAAATCCAAGGTCTTTCAATTGGCATCAAGAGCATGTCATTATTCTTTATAGTGTAGATTTTGGTTAAAGGATCTTATTTTTGTCTTGTGTTTTTTTTCTCAATGGAGGAAATGTCTTTCGACCATAAAACCACCTATGCTAACCGCAACCAATTATTCCTACTTGAAAAATCGAATGCGAAATTTCATTAAACAGCAGGATTAGAAGGCGTGGAAAAGCATTCTGAAAGGGTGGAGCCCCCAAGTAGATGACAAGGGCATAGTAAAATCTGAACTTGAGTGGTCTGATGCAAATGAACTCATCACCAATTACAACTCTACTGCCTTAAATGCCATTCTTGTTGCAGTTGATTTTGATCAATATAAAAGTCTTGATAACTGTGAAATTGTTAAAGATGCATGGCAAGCATTGAAAACGCTCATGAAGAAAATGCCAAAGTCCGAGCATCAAAGTTGCAACTGTTGAATGATCAATATGAGTTTGTTCTGATGGAGGAGAGCGACAATTGCTCAGTTTCACTCAAAACTCAGACACCTTGCAAGTGAATCCACCATTCTTGGTGCAGACTTTCCAGAGTCCATCATCGTGCTAAAACGTCTGAGGTCATTTCCATAAAGATTTGCAATAAAAGTCTCAGAAATTGAAGAAGCTAAGGAAATAGACACTATGCCAGTTGCTGGCCTCATGGGGTCTCTTACTATATGGGAGACAAATCTAAAAAGGGAAGAAGACAGCATTGCCAAATGAGCTGCACTTCAGGCAAATCTCCAACAGAACAACCCAAGCACTGAGTCGATCCAGTCCATGGCACTTCTCACTGAAAGGTTCAACAAAATGAACAAGAACTAGAATAAAGGTAACTCTTCTAACACTGTTTCAAGTCCCTCTGATAATTTTAAAAAACTTCAGCTACTAATAGACTTGACATCAAAAACACTGGGAAAGGTATCCAATGTAGGGAATGTCATGGCTTTGGCCACATAAGGGTTGATTGTGCAAACCTCCCGAAAGAAGGAACAAAAACAGAGCTTTGCTCACATGGAGCGATAATGAGTCTGACAATAGCGATAAGGATACGAAAAGAACATCGATGTTGCATTCTCAACTTGCATCTCGTTCGCTAGAGCTAACATGGCTGTTGCAACTAACATTTACATCATGTTCACTAGAGCCAACATTGTTGTTGCAACTGGCATCCTAACTGAATTCGATAGCAATACGAATGATAATTCCAACCTGGACGAGAGGGAGAAGGCCATGTCAAGATTTGAAGCCGTATGCCAAAGGAATTCTGAACTAGAAGCTCAATTCAAAATCCTATCACCATTTGGAAGCCTAGTCAGAATGAACAACAAAATCTTGAAGCTTGAAAGAAAGATTCTTTCACTGACTGTTGAAAGATATCTACTTACTGAAGATTTGGAGACAGCTCCCAAAGCCCAAAAAGCACTGGATGATGTTCTTTCTCTCACACAAAATGATCTGGAAACAATCATGAAGAATGCCATGTTACTTACCCCAGGAACTGAAAAACTGGAGAATGTTCTGGACACTTAGAAAGTTGCAACTCGAAAAACGGGAGTATGATTTCTTGATCCTGCCAAACCAAAAATCTTTGGACACACCAAAATTACAGTGTCAAAGAAGAAACGGATACCAGAGGAGTAGAAATCCCACTTGATTACTCTCAGATGCAACTTCAAAACAATCAGGTAAATTCTAATTGCGATTCGAATAACGCCAACCCTTTGTATGTTCCCATTAACAGATTCTAGAGAAGTCGATTTGTTCTAATATGTCATCATTAAAAGTCATATTCGACCCTACTGCTATCAACTGTGGGAATCTCAACAACAGATTTCGAACAAATCAATTGTTGCATCTATGAAGAGTCAGTAGAAGAAAGCCAAGAAAATAGCACCCACTGCTGCATCTATGAAATTAATAAAACAAGTTTGGGTTGACAAATCAGCCAAAACTCTCACTTGCCTTATTGCTTAGAACTCTTCTTCTCAACACACTTCAAACTCTAACTCATGGTTTTTGATAGTGGTTGCTCTAGGCACATGACGGGAGATAAATGTATCTTGAGCAACTTCATGGATGAATGTAAAGGACACGTGGTCTTTAGAGATGGTAACCGGGGTAAAATCCTTAGAAGAGGAATATTGAATGTGAAAGGTTTTCGTAAACTCCGAGATGTGTTTTATATTAATGGCTTGCATGCAAACTTAATTAGCATAAGTCAGTTGTGTGGTGATGATCTTTATGTCAAATTTGCTAAAAATGATTGTGAAGTTACTGATCAACATGAGAATCTTGTGTTACATGGACTAAGAAGTACAGAAAACTATTATACCTTGACTAATTGCAACCATGTCATGAGATCACTAACTTGCAACTTTAGTGCTCATAATCTTATAGATATATGGCACCAAAGGTCAGGTCACATTAACTTCAAATCACTGGCCAAGCTTCACAACATCCAAGACGTGAAAGGACTGCCCAAAATTGGTCCCAAACTTAAGGGTAAGTGCACTTCATGTATGGAAGGAAAAAGAAGGAAGACCAGTCATGCAGTGTTGGAACACTCTCCTTCTGAGAGAATCCTTGAACTCCTTCATATTGATCTTGTGGGACCAATTCAAAAGGAAAGCATCTCTGGTAAACGCTACATTTTTGTATGTGTTGATGAATTCTCACGATTCACTTGGGTGGAGTTTCTGAAAGAAAAAAATTGAATCTTTTATTTGTTTTAAAAACTTGTGCAACACTGTTGCAAGTGAAAAAAATTTAACCATTCAAAGAATCCAAAGTTATAATGGTAAGGAGTTTGAAAATTCCAACTTTAATAACTTTTGCAATGATAAAAGACTTTTTTCCATGAATTCTCAGCACCAATTACACCATAACAAAATGGTGTGGTTGAACGTAAAAATAGGTCAAAAAAGATGGCACTACGGTTTTGGGTAGAAGCCGTGAATACTGCATGCTACCTACCAAGCCGAAGGTACTTACGTCCAGGTACAAATAAGACTACCTATGAGATATGGAAAGGTAAACGTCCTAGGGTTGATCATCTTCACATTTTTGGATGTACTTGCTACGTCATTAATGATCAATAACAAAGGGATAAGTTTTAATCCAAATCTGTCTTGGACATCTTTATTGGCTACTCTCGCAACAGTCACTCCTACCGATTTTTTAACATCCGTACCCAAACTTTTGTTAAATCATCTAACGTAAAATTTGATGATTACAGAGACTTTGCATCAGCCTCCTCGGAGGTTGAGATCACAGAACTGGTTGAATCATCTCAACATTCAAAGAAAGTAGAAGATGTGGTTCCTAATGGAACTACAACCACACCTACAGTTGCAACTACGCCTGAAGCAACTATAGTTGCAATTGAGCATAAAGTAACTGAGGTAACTTCTCATTCAGAAAATTTGGATGAGCAATCAAGTCCAGAACACAGGGAAGCACCTCCTCACATAAAGAAGAATCATCCACCAGGACCAGTAATTGGAGAACTAAATGATGGTATAAGAACTTTAGATCTTCCTCGAAAGAGTTATGACCAAATGGTACGTTTTGTGAGTTATACCTTGAAAGTGGAACCAAAAAATGTAAAGACAACGCTCTTAGAAGAAGCATGGATTGAAGCCATACAAGAGGAGTTGAATCAGTTTGAAAGAAACGACGTTTGAGAACTCGTACCGAGGCCCCCAAATGTGAAATCATTGGTACCAAATGGATATTCAAGAATAAAACTGATGAGCTTGGAAACATTGTGAGAAATAAAGCAAGGTTGGTCGCCCAAGGATATATTGAAGTGGAAGGCGTAGACTATGATGATACATTCTCACCGGTTGCAAGACTGGAATCCATCTGCCTCTTGCTTGATGTTGCATGTGTTTTGTGATTTAAACCTTCTCAAATGGATGTTAAAAGTGCATTTTTAAATTGGTATCTTAATGAAAAAGTTTTCATGGAACAACCTAAAGGGTTCATTGACCCACACTTCCCATCTCATGTCTTAAAATTAAAAAGAACTCTTTATGGTCTCAAACAAGCACCTCGTGTTTAGTTTGAAAGACTGGCCATCCATCTACTTGAAAAGGTGTACACTAGAGGATTGATTTTTAAACATTTCAGAACTCATATTCTTATTGCACAAATTTATGTAGACAACATTGTATTTGGGTCTACATCTGCTAGCGAGTTGCAACAATTTGTCTATGTTAGGAAAAATGAGTTTGAAATGAGCATGGTTGGAGAATTGACCTACTTTCTTGGATTGTAGGTCAAATAAAAGGTCGATGGAATCTTCATCTCTGAGGCCAAGTATGCAAAAAACCTGGTCAAACGATTTCGACTAGATCATGCTAAACCCATGAAAACTCCCATGTGCTCTACAGACCGACTCAATAAAGACGAGAGTTGCAACTCCGTTGATCCAAGTCTTTACAGAAGCATGATTGTAAGCCTACTTTATCTCATTGCTAGTCGACCTAACATTTGTTTTAGCGTAGGAGTGTGTGCATGATATCAGGCGAATCCAAAGGAATCAACTTTAAGGCTGTCAAAAGAATCATTAGATACATTTCTGGTACACTTGATTTTGGTCTTAGGTACAACTTTAATGACAATGTATCTCTTGTAGGATATAGTGATGCAAATTGGGCTGGATGTGCTGATGTTCAAAAAGTACGACTAGAGGATGCTTCTATCTTGGAACTAACCTAGTACCATGGTTCATTAAGAAGCAACACTGTATCACTCTTTCTACAGCTGAGGTTGAGTACATTGCTGCAGGTAGTTGTAGTTGGTTTGGATGAAACAAATGTTGCAAGACTTTGGTATTACTCAAAAGGAACTGTTGTTATATTGTGATAATACTAGTGCTATTAATATCTTTAAAAATCCAGTTCAACACTCTCTCACTAAGTATATTGATATAAGATATCATTATATTAGAGAATTTGTTGAAGCCAAGACCGTTGACTAACATCATGCTTGTACTGAACTTCAACTTGCAAACATCTTTACAAAGACACTCGATGTTACACGCTTTGAGCACATTCGTAAGTCGTTGGAACTTTGTCTCATGTAAATTGCAACAAGGACAATGTTGCAACTAAGGGTGACATATCTGGATTTTATTCATTATCTTTTGAGATTATGTGCCCTTAGTTCTTGCTCTTCATTGGTTCTCTACTTAAAAAAATGAGGGGTAAAACAAAGATCGGCTTTGCTGACTCATTGTTATAACTGGAAAAAAGCTACCTGACCAAAAAGAAACAAGTGTGAAAGCTATCAATTTCTATCTCACGCGTCTTCTCATTGAAAAGAGCTACCTTGTTCACATATGTGCCAGTGTGAAAGCTACTAGTTTCTTGTTTTTCAAAGTAGCAATTGAGGATCCATTATATATGTATGTCTTAGAAGTATGGAAAATAATATTAGGGCAATTTCCCACTTTTTGTGGCTGCGGAAGTGGAATAGTGTTTTTTCCCTTCAAAAATGAGTCCATGCATCAGATCTGGATAATTGCTCTTCACATCATCATATTTTACCCAACTTGCATCTTCGATTGACGAATCCTTCCACGATACCAACACTTCCTTAACTTGTTGTCCCTTTTTCCAAACCACATGGTTGTGGATCACGGAATCCAATGTTGAGATGAACTGTCCGTCGAAATTCAAAGGCGGTAATGGTGGCGGCGTGGCAAATTGTGTGCCGTTGCAAGGGCGTAGTAAAGAGAGGTGAAATACATGATGGATCTTTGAGTCTGCGGGGAGATCGAGTTCCTACGCTACAGAGCCGATGCGCCAGAGAATCTTATACTGACCGTAAAGTTGCCGAGACAGTTTATGGAATCCAGTTTGTCAAACAGAGAGCTGACGGTGTCGCCGAAGTTTGAGGTAAACAAGGTCGCCTTTGTTGAATAGAATATGAGTTCTCTCAGAATTATAACTGGAAATCATTCTCTGTTGAGCGTGTTGCATGTTAGATTTAATTTTCTGCAAAACCTGATTTCAGTACATTAATGTTGTGTTGATTGTGGCGTTGTTGGAATCTCCTTGTGTATAGATCTGTGATATTATTGGCTTCTTACTGAACATAACTTCATATGGCGATGTGTTGATTGCTGAATGTGTTGAGGTGTCGTACCATAGTTGTGCAAGTGGTAAATATCTGGTTCAGTGTTTTGGTTCGTCCATCGTATAACATAATAGATAACATTCTAGGGGTCGATTAACCATATCAGTTTGGCCGTCTGATTCCGGGTGATAGGTCGAACTGTAGTTTAAAGATGTGTCTAACATGTGAAACAATTCTTTCAAAAACCTGCTTAGAAAAATTAGGTCTCTATCTGACACAATAGAACAAGGTAAACCATGTAAACTATATATGTGAGTTAAGAAAATTGGAGCAAGATAAGCAACATTAAATTTGGTAGGTAAGGCAATGAAGTGACTAAATTTACTTAACATGTGAACCATTACCCATATCACTGTTTTCCCGTTTGAACATGGCAGATGCGAATCCATTGTGATATGTGCCCAAACTTGTTCATGAATTGGTAGCGGGGTGAGTAGACCAAAAGGGTTGGTAGTTAAGTATTTATGTTATTGACATACTTGGCATTCTTTGACATATTATGTGACTGATTCTTTGAGTTTAGGCTAGTAAAATGTTGATGAAATGCGTCCTAATGTCCCTTTGATGCCTGAATGTCCACTAATTGGTGATGAATGAAATTCATGCAATATTTGTGGTTATAGTGCACTTTTAAGTGGAACAAAAATCCTACCCTTGTAGAATAGTAAATCATCTTTGACTTGATAATGCCCTCGTGTATCCTGTTGTTGCACATTGTTTTTAATCGCTTCTTGTCCCTACGAGGTTGCAAAAAAAACGTGCAAGTCTCTGATGAGAGGGTTGGTGTGGACGGTCATTGTGAGACCATATGTCGGATCTACACGAGAAAGAGTATCAGCAACAACGTTGTCCCGACCAGGTTTGTACTTTACCTCGTAATAGTACCCAAAAAACTTAATCATCCATTTCTGTTGTGCTGGTGTATGTAAAGCTTGTTTGATAATGTGTTTTAAACTGTGGTGATCTGTATAGATGGTGAATTTTCTGCCAAGTAGATAGTGTCACCATTCTTTTACCGCTTCCACTAATCCGTACAGTTCTTTGTTGTAGGCTGAATCAACGCTCATTTGGGCAGACATTTTCTTGCTGAAAAAGGCCACGGGTAGCTGATTTTGGGACATAATTGCTCCAATTTCCACTGCTGAAGAATTAGTCATGAACTCGAATTCTTTCGTGAAATCGGGCAAACAGATATTAGGAAAATCTTGTATTTTTTTCGTTTAATTGCTCAAAGGCCTCTTGGGTCGTTGTATCCCATGTAAAACTGACTGCTTTTAGTAAATTGGTGAGGGCAGCGGCTAGTGTAGCATAGTGATGTACAAATCTGTGATACTATCCTGTTAACCCGTGCAAACCCCGTAGGGCAGTGATTGATGTGAGCCGTGGCTAGTTTTTCATTGCTGCTACTTTGTCAGGATCAACCGACATACCTGCTGGAGTAATAATGTGACCAAGATAATGAACAGTAGGGGTGCCAAAACAGAAGACTTACAGGAGGGAAATGAGGAAGAAAAATCCAGACGCAGTAGAAGATAAAGACTTGCCAGAATGGGACACCGATTCATGGAAGAAGGACATATGGAGGATCAAGAAGGGAAAGGCGCAGAGTTTACCGAGCTATGCTGATCCACGGGACTTCGACATGGAGTGGGGGAGGGAGCGAGACTACATGCGGGAGTTGCTCAGGCAGGTCCAAGAGGAGAACAGAGAGTTAGGAACGACACAGGACCCGAGAGTCGACTCCATGTTGTCCTGGCTTCAAGGTTTTAGACAGAACATGCAGATGGAGACAGGTCGACCAGTGCAAGAGCTTCCGACAGACTTGTTCATGGGAAACGCTATTAGGAGCGAAGGCGCATTTAGGGTTCCAAGGTCGATAAGTCCGAGACCAGATCCTTTTGCTCCAAGTACTCCGCCATCGAGTATGTCGATGATTTTGATACTGATGAGTCAGGGAGTGATGATGATCTCGATATGATGGGTGATGAGGGTGATGTTGGTGTTGATGAGGCGGGAGATGGTGTTGATGAGGGTGGTGATGGTGTTGATGATGATCCACTGGCGACCCTAGATGAGATGTATGATTTGGCTGAGAGTTCTAGTGATGAGGGGGTCGTGTATCCACCTTGTGATGATGAGGGGGGCAGTGATCATATGGCGGGTACTCTTTTAGTAATGTGGAACTATTAAATGTTATGGTTTTAATTTTGGACTATTAAATGTTATGGTTGTAATGTTTTAGTAATGTAGAACTAGTTTATTAATGTTTTTTCTTTTAACTATTAATTTGAGTAATTGTTTTGTCCAACTATTAGTTTTTTTGGGTTTTTGTCGGTTTTTAGTATACTGTCATACAAAATATTTTACAAATACCAAAAAATAGAGAAAAGAAAAAGAAAAGAAAAGAAAAGAATATTTTACTAACAATATGCAATTCAGCCTCACCCGCAGTTTTTTATAGCACAATATGACTTCGGGCGGTGGTGCAACGACGACGTTGAATCTTCAACGTCGTCGTTGCACCAGCGTCGGAAGTCATACTTCCGATGTATACCTTAAGGATTAGTGAAGGTTAGAATGAATATTAGAGGAGTAGGGAGTGGCCTTTTTATAGGCCACTGACAGGCAATAGGGACCGCACTTAGGTCCCTATTGATACTAATTGTTGTCAATAGGGACTGCAATTAGGTCCCTATTGACACTAGCGGTCCCTATTGATTGTCAATAGGGACCTAAGTGCAGTCCTTATTGCCCATATTTGTGACCTAATTGCGGTCCCTACTAATATTCATAATTAAAAGTTAGGTTTTCTCGATGATTTGAGGTGCCGCGTTGTTTGTGTAGTTCATAATTATCCTATTCATTGTTAAACCAACTATCTTTACACATCTTTAATTGCAAATCCAAAAATTATATAGGGGACGACCCGTTTTAAAAATTCTTAATTTATACAACGACAACGATCACATTCAATATCTAATAACTCACTCCATCACATTCAATATCTAATATTCAATAACTAAATCACTTGTTTTGTAACCATTAATTACTTCTTTTTACATTTAGTATTCAGGTTGTTGCTAAAAACCACTAACATAGCGAAAGCAGTTCATAAAATAACGATTTTAAAGTATGAATATTGTTAGGGACCGCAATTAGGTCCATGTTGGGTCCATATAGACCGCTTAGCGGTCCCTATTGACCCAATAGGGACCTAATTGCGGTCCCTATTGACTCAACAGTGATCGAATTGCGGTCCCTACTAATATTCATACTTTAAAATTGTTATTTTATGATAATTTGAGGTGCTGCGTTGTTTGTTTAGTTCATAATTACCACTATAATAGTTAAAATAACAATAATTACAACGATGCATTGTAAATCAAAACATTACGTAGAGGGAACGGTCCGTTTTGAAGATTCTTTTACTATTTTGTATGACGAATGTCATAATGCTTACAAACTAATTGTATATACATATATAAGCATAATGATTAGTTGATCTAATTATTGAACCTCATAATCATATCTATGCTAACATTAGTGAAGTAAAGCATAAAAACGAATAACAACTATAATTAACTTGTGATGATTAGTTGTAGAACATGAAATATATGTTGAACGTTAATAACTCGCTCAATCTCATTCAATCTATTATTTCACAACTAAACTACTATGAAGTTGGTTTTGCAATCATTTATTACTTCAATTCACATGTTACAATGAGTTTGGTTGCAAAGAATCACAAACACACCAACATCAATAAAAAAAAATCAAATTTCAAGGATGAATATAATTAGTAGGGACCGCACTTAGGTCCCTAATAACGCAACAGGGACCGCACTGCGGTCACTACTCAATATTAGTGCCCTAAGTGCAGTCCATATTCAATATTAGTGACCTAAGTGCGGTCCCTGAAATCCAAAAATTTGAAAATTTGGCAAAAATTTTAGGCGGGATTGAAGGGGAAATTTGAATTTGGCGAAAATTTAAAAATTTCACCCTCCCCTCTATATATACTCACCACTCTTACACATCTGATTTCATTAATCTCCAGAAAACACCCAACACAAAAACACTATCTTCTTTTCCAACACAAAAACACTATCTTCTTTTCTCCAAAAATCACCCAACACAAAAACTTTTCTTCTTTTCACCAACACAAATCCAAAAAACAAATGACCAATACAATATTTCTTTTCTATTATTTTGGATCTACACTTTCTTTTCTTACTTTTCTTTCACTTGTCTTTTATTCATTCATCTTTTTGTTTGGATCTACATATTTTATTTTCTATTATTAGTCATTTCATTCATCTTTTTACATTCATTAATAATTTCATGTCATTATATTAACTTTTTCTTCATTATTTTATTGTTTTGATCTTGTTATAATCATATTTCTACAAAAAAACAATAATATTTCGAAATATTATTGTTTTTTTTTTATTTTCCTCGCAGTCTATTAGGGACCGCAGTTAGGTCCCTACTAATATTCATAGATATCTATGAATACTAGTAGGGACCTAATTGCGGTCCCTATTACTCATACAATAGGGACCGCAATTAGGTCCCTATTGACTCAAAATCAATAGGGACCGAAATGCGGTCCCTATTTATTCAACAGCAATAGGGACCACAATTGGGTCCCTATTGCTATTAAAGTATCACTGACCGCAATGCGGTCCCTGATTGTCCGGTCCCTATTGACCCTTATCAGCGACCTAATTGTGGTCCCTGATGGCAAGCGACTGAGGTCAATAGGGACCGGCCAATAACGACCTAAATGTGGTCCCTATTGACCTTCAGGGACCGTATGGGGAGTCAATAGGGACCTAATTGCGGTCCCTATTGACCCAGTTTTCTTGTAGTGTTAATGCACTAGCGTTTTCGGGATGATGGGTTAGTAAAACAATTGACATATATCAAGGAACTAAGGAGTAGAATATGCACATTGAAGGACACTAATCAAATTATGAACATTTTTTTATCGAAGATGGAGACCCAACAAACTACTTGGTCTCAAATAACATTAAAAAATAAAATAGAGTACAAAGAAGTGGAAGTGTCCACAAAGCTAGCAAAATCAAAAGTTTTCTCTATTACAATAATCGTTATTGACTAAATTAGCAATAAAATTAGGACTAGAAGTCCACCAATGCTCTCCTTGATTCTCAGCGCCATATTTAGCCAATGCATCCGCCACTTTATTGCCTTCTCTAAATTTATGTGATGCCTGAAAATAAATAGAGCTAATGAACTTGAGGCAAGTCGACCAACGACTCCTCATTTTCCATGGCACTTTGTGAGACTTAGAATTCAAGAAGTTAACCACGTACGTAGAGTCACTCTCCATGGCATTGGTGATCGCAAAAATAGCTGCATAGAGTTCAGCTTCAAAGGCAAACACCGATTGAAGTCGAATAGCAAAAGCCCCATGTGGCAAACCTCTGTAGTTTCTAAAGATCCCCCATGCGCCACCCAATCCTGGCGTGCCAAGAGAACAACCAAAGTGTTGCATTTTAGCCACATCGGAAGAGGAGGATGCCACTTTACCGAGATGATTTTCGGAGCTTTTCTAGGCATGATAGAAATGTTGAACATTTTTAGTATTCTGAAATCTTCCATTGTAGAGGCCGATCCTTTCTAGAAAAACTCCGCCCCCTTAATCATTCTCCAGATTTGCCTAAAAAATTCATTGATATTTGGACTTAAATTCTCAAACACACATTGGTTCCGAGTATTCCATAACAACCAGACACAAGAAGTGATGGCAGATGTTCAGAGAACGCCAACTTGTGAGGGCTGAACCATGCACGGGCAGCCTCTTCAAGTAGCAAATGAAGGGATCCAGAAGTGTTTATTCGATGTCGAAAGATCCTCGCAATAGCTGTCCAAGGCACAGTCGCAAAAGAGCAATTGACGAAAACATGCTTCACAATTTCATTGCTAGAGCTGCAAAATCTGCATATAGATGCAAAGTTGAAACCTTTACGCATTAATACGTCCTCGGTTGGGATATATTTTAGCGCAGCCCGCCAGCAAATCAATGACCTCGAAGTTTTCTGCCAAATGTTATTCGAGACATTCGCAGAACATATTTCTTTATAAGCGCTACAAACCTGGAAATTACAATCTGAACTCCTTCTCTTCTGAATTAATGTGTATCCTCCTAATATCAAATTGGAGCTCCAATGGAATAATGGTTGGTAAAGCCCATTGCTTATTGTTATAAAAGTTATCGACTTTGTCGATGAGTAGTTTTCTCTCTATGTGACTGATCTGTAATTGTTCATTCAGCGATGCAAGGGTAAATCCAATTGTCATTCCAGAAATTACACTTTGATCTCTCACAAATCGACCAGCGAATAGAGTCAGAGACAAAGCCGTGAATGCGACGGATAGAGCACCAAATGGATGAACTGATATGTGTTGTCTTCATAGAGCTGGTGTTATAGAAGAGTCGTGATTTAATCAAGCTTAGAGGATAAGATTCAGCGGTGATAAACTTCCAACTAAGCTTAGCAAGGAGTGCATTATTCAGACATACCAGATTCTCTAGCCCGATACCTCCATCAACAATCGAGAGGCAACACTTAGTCCACGGTACGTAACAAGCTTGCGAGAGTCAATGGATCCCGACCAAATAACGTTACGAATTGCTCTCTCCATGCTCAACAACAGATTCTTCGGCTATGCATAAATTGCAAATGAATGAATAAAAGAGCTTTGGATGACTGAATTGACGAGAGTTATTCTACCCGCCATCGAGAGAGTCGAACCTTTCCAGTTTGCAAACTTGCCTAAGATTTTGTCGGCAATGGGCTGTAACCATCGTCTTCTTGGGCTACCCTTAAATAGTGGAACACCAAGATAATTAAACGGAAAGTGCAATTGCTTCATGTTCAACGAGATTATGATGTCAAGCCTTCGATGATTAGCAATGTGTTCGGAGAAGAAAACTCCTGATTTGGCCCAATTGTCGTGTTGTCCCGCTAAGCCTCCATAGATATCAAAGATTTTTTGAACAACTCGTACATTTCTTTTTGTCGCAGCAAGAAAAAGCAAAATATCTCCGGCATATAAAAGATGAGATGTGAAATTCTCTCTAGCCGTGTACTTCAATGGCTGAAGCTTCTTTTCCTCAACAAATTTGGTGAGCAGCCTACTCAAAAAGTCTTCCGCAATCACAAAAAGTAGTGGCGAGAGCGAGTCGCCTTGTCTTACCCATCGTTTACAACCAAAATATCCTTTCGTTGTCCCATTATGCATCATAGATAAGCGTGAAGTTGAGAAAATTTCTTTCACCCAATCCCTGAGCTTCTGTGAAAATCCAAAGGCCTCTAAAACATCAAGAATAAAACCCGAGTCCATCGTGTCAAAGGCTTTCCGAATATCAATTTTTAAAGCCATTTTACCTCCAAAACCTTTTTTTGTCCAAGATATTTATCCCCTCAAAGGCCGTGGCAATGCAGTGAGTTATGTCCCTGCCTTTCACAAATCCAAATTGATTTGGTGAAATAATTTTTGAGGCCACATTTGTTAATCGTGTCGCCAAGATTTTAGTAATTATCTTAAAGCAAAAGTTGCTTAAGACAATAGGTCTAAACTCTAAAGTTCTCAATGTTGATTACCTCTTTAACTTTCAGGATCAGAATCATGAAACTCGAATTCAAGAAAGTGGTGAGCTTACCTGTTGAAAAAAAACTTTGCACGCATCGACAAGTGTCCGTCCCAACTATATCCCGGTAGGCTTGAAAAAAACTTTCCAGTGAAGCCATCTGGTCCCGACGCACTACTTCCGTCCATAACCAGTACAGTTTTATGGATTTCTTCGTGTGAGGGTATGCAGGTAAGTGCATCATTTTCAGCTTCATTAACCAAGCACGGTACCACTGATTTTACATATTCCGTATTTGGAGATATATCATTGCCCAAGCTAAACATTTGCTCAAAATATTGTGTGACAAAATCTGACATCTCCTCACTATTCACTGACAGAGCTCCATTGATCATCATGCAATTGACCTCAGCCCTTGATTGCTTAATAGATGCCAATTGATGAAAAAAAATTGAGTTGCAATCTCCCACCTCAAGCCACTTGTTTCTGCTTTTTTCTTTTAGATATACTTCTTGTTGCTTTAGAGCAAGCTCTAAGTTTGCATGAACATGTATCTCCAGTGCGATATTGTTCTCAGTCGTACCATTTTCGGATATTTCCCTTTGAATCTGCCCCACCTCTGACTTTGCCTTTAGGATATTAACGTTTAAGTATCCAAAAAGGTTTTTGTTCCAATCTCTTAGTACACCACGCAACACTTTAAGTTTCAGCTGAATGCCTTGAATAGGAGATGTGTCTGGGAATGTTAACCAATTGTTTCTTATGTGGTTTCTAAGATCCGGGTGCGTTAACCACATTCCTTGAAATCGGAAATGAGATCTGTTTGGAGCCACATATGTTCAATAATTGATAATGATCGGGCATTGGTCAGACTTATATCTCGGCAAAACCGAGCAAGTAACCATGGTCCAAAAATCTAAGCATTGTTTGTTGATGAGAGCTCTGTCCAGCCAACACTCTACTCTATTATTTTGATGACGACCATTACTACAAGTGAAGTTCGCTCCTTGTAGAGGCACATCCAACAAACCACATTCGTCTAAAAAAACTCTAAACTCACGACAAGGAGTTAGAGACGGTGGACAGCCAGTTTTCTAATGGACACCTTTGATTGCATTAAAATCCCCGACCACCATCCATGGCATATACTCAACGTATGAGAGGTGTATAAGTTCTAAGAATAAATCCCTCCGAGCCACCATATTCGTACTTGCATAAACACAAGAATACGCATGAAGAGAACCGTTAAAATCCATGGAGAAATTAACATGTTGAGCCCCAAAAAACATGGTGTTAGGTGGGTCAAGTGTTGTTTTGCTCAGTACCCATAAGGATGGAAACTCTGTATTGTTTGTGCCAATCAATGAAAGACCAAGAGAAGTCCAGTACCATGTTGGAATTGACTCAAATAACGTCATAGTTTCCGATAAACAAAGCAGGTCCGGTGAAAAGCGTTTACAATAATTAAATAACAACCTCTGTGAACTTGGGTTAGAAAAACCCCGCCAATTCCAGTAAAAAACAATCATTAATTATACCTCAGAGGTTTCCGAATTGTCCTTTTCTCGCGGACAATTTGATCCATGGCCCTATTCTTCTTTCCTGTGACTGTAGTCCAAGTTTCCTCCGCAACTTCTAGGGAAAGGGGGTCCGACCGCTGCATCATACATTCCTGATCCTCTATCGGTACCATAGCCAATTCATTAGCAACATCTATGGCTACAGTATTTGGTTGGTCGTTAATATTCCTCTGATTGTTGCACAAGTTGGGTATTATTCGGCTTTGTTGGTTCATTGAGCCCGTCTCGGACTCTCTTAAATACGCGGGGCACCGGAATTTCTGATGTTGTGACACTGAGCCTCCATACCGTTCTGGTTTTAGACTTGCCCCTTGAAGGAGGGCGCTTGTCTTGCTCCTCTTGTTTTTTATCGGGTAAATTATTGTGCTTCTCCTCTTTAAGCAAGTTACGTCTACAGTATGTTGATGTATGTCCAATTGATTTACATGTTGCACAGAGGTCTGGGATTCCCTCATATTCAATATGGACACATATTTTAAGATCGTCTGTATCGACGCGTAAAGTTTCTTGAATGGGCTTTTGTAGATCGATATCCACGAGTACTCGAGCAAAGTGACCAAATTCACCTTCGAGGGTGTTCTTATCAATTTTTAGAGGGATACCAATGCCCCGAGCGATGTCCGAGATAATATTTGTTTTCCCAAAATTCCCACGGTAATATGGATGCGAACCCAAACTTGAGTCTAGGTTGATTTTTGAACTGTTGGGTCAAAACCTGGTGTCCAGGGCATCAGTCGCAGAATACCCGGCTTGAGATTAATCGCTCCACGGCTCCAGATTTTTTGTAGAGAGCTCTTGGTTTGAAGAACTATATGGTAGAAGCCTTTGCCGATGGAAATTAGCTGTCAATCCATGTTGAGACCCCAAATCGAATTGAGTTTTGTTTTCAATTCTTGTTGTCGCCATGGTTTATCCCCTTTTGGATAGTGTAATCCTACTTATGAAGAAGAATTTGCAGACTTGAGGTCGTTGGTTGTATGCTTATTGCGATACCTTAATGGCAAAGAATCCGCCAGGATCCAAAACTCTGCCGCCACGCTGTGAAATCGGCACGGGGGAGTAATTTTGGTTGGTTACTGCTGCGTATGTGGGTTTCTGGATTGAAGGTGACTCTATTGGATGAGTATGTGTAGGTGGCGTTGACATGGTGTGAATCTCTGGGAAGAGACAATCACAGTCCATGGAGGTTGACAAAAAGTCGGGCGCGGAAGCCTCCGCGCGGGAAATCAATCTATTCGTAGTAAATTATGAACATATTGAGACCTATATAAATCGAGTTCGTTTGTTTTTTCTCTTGTCTATTTTGGATATTCATCTTCAATAACAATCAAGTAATCGATCTTCTTAAAAACAATTAGTGTTGATTTATGTTTTTATCTGTTTTTTTTAAGGCAAAAGCTCTAGTGAGTGCAAGGGACGCTCTCTAACCCAAAATTATATAGAGTTCAAAAATATTATTTGCTAAATTTAGTTAGTTCAAAAAACACAGGACACAATGCACGAGGAGTACTTTCGCAGGTTCGGAATTGCCAATGGGGACCTGCTTTACAAGCTTTTTATTGAAATGAAGTGTGCAACTTTTCCTGAAGTGGCTGTAGTGAATGCGCAGAACCCAATAGTGATAGGAGATGCGGAAGAAGAAGATGAAGAGTAGTCTGATCTTGCCTGATTTTGTAACGCCCCAACAGAAACTAAGGTTCATATTACTCATAATAACACGAACTACTCAAAAATAACAAGACATTCTTATAACACTAAACGTTTACATCATCACAACAACTTTCAAAATACGGACACACTAGTCTGAGAATCACACAACCTGAAACAACGTTTAGGGGAACAAATGGTAAAATACACAAGGTTCCTAGAACCCTCAAAAGGTGAGGGCTAGCTCGACTATACATATCATAGACCTGGTGGCAAACTCCTTAATCTCCCTCGACTGTCTCTTCAGCTGGTTCGCATGACTCATGACCTATAGCTGGAAGGAAGGAAAACAAATAATTTATGAGATAAAAATCTCAGTGAATGTTCATGTGTGTGTGCAAGTGTTGCATTTTCTTTGATTAACTTTCTTTTGAAAAGAGTTTAACAACAGAACTTAAACGCACACACATGTAATGCAAGAGTATCGTGAAATCAGATTTAATAAACTCTTTTCACAAAAGAACAAAATCCCGTATCGATGATCGGTGTCCACGTTTTTGTCGATGCCAGTCAACCTTATATCACCTCACAGACAATCCTTATCTCCCCGTCCAAGGAGCGACCTTGGAATCAAGAACGTATGCCATGGTTCATACGAAAACAATGTACCCAACAAAGACACAACAACCTCCTGTCATGCCTGAGAGGGAATGGCCCAATAGGGACAACGGCCCATACCGGCAAGCCCGCTGCCGCCCGGCGGTGAAAGAAATATTTAAAAGAATGAAAAGATTGGCTTTGCAAGCTATTTTAGCCTTGCATAAGACCTCTGTATTTATAATATCATCTGTAACTGATTTACAAAGAAAAAGAAAGATACGAACTAATCTAACAAATCTACAAAACTTTATCAGCAAAACAATTTCAAATGATAACAGAAAATCACATCTAACGGATCCTATCACTTCACAATTATTTGAATTTGAAAGCTCTAACACCCCCTCGCAAACTGAGAGGGAGGATACAGATGCTCAGTTTGGTACGTAAGAAAATAAACCGTGATGATGTCTGCCCTTTTGTGAATGCATCAGCAACTTGATCAATCGTAGAGACATATCGAACAACAATATCCTTATTAAGAACTTTCTCTCTAATGAAGTGATAATCAACTTCAATATGCTTTGTTCTAGCATGAAAAACTGGATTAGTGGCCAAAGCTAGTGCACCAATATTGTCACACCAAAGTGTTGGAGACTGTGGAATGACAACTTTCAAATCACGAAACACCATTCTTAGCCAATATAATTCAGCAGTTGCGAGTGCCATGGATCGATATTCTGATTCCGTACTTGAACGAGAAACAACGTGTTGCTTCTTAGAACTCCAAGAAATAAGATTCTGACCGAGAAAAACAGCGTAACCACTTGTTGACTTCCGATCATCTGGATTTCCTGCCCAATCGGAATCAGAATATGCTTGCAAATTGATAGAAGTTGGCTGATAAAGAAGACCAAAATCCACACTCCCTTTGAGATAACATAACACACGTTTAACAGCTATCCAATGAGGTTGTCGTGGAGAGTGCATATACTGGCACAATTGATTGACCGCATACGCAATATATGGACGTGTAATTGAGCAATATTGTAGTGATCCAACTACTTGTCGATATTCAATAGGATCATCAATTGGATCACCATATATTGCTGATAATTTACTGCCAGAGACAGTTGGTGAAGATAAAGGCTTGGCTTCAGACATTTTAGTGCGTTCAAGGAGGTCTACTATGTACTTCGTTTGTCGAAGATGAAGCCCTCCAGAATCTCGTGATGCCTGTACACCAAGGAAGTAGTGTAACTCCCCGAGATCTTTAATTTTGAACACTTCGCCTAACTTGTCAATCAAAACAGATATGGCTGCAGAAGAACATCCAATAATAATAATATCGTCAACGTAAATTAGGATATAAATCGTGGCCTTATCTGTATGAAGCGTAAACAACGAATAATCAACCGATGACTCAATAAAACCAAACTCCAATAGTTGTTGAGTAAGTTTATGAAACCAAGCTCTTGGAGCTTGTTTTAGACCATACAGAGACTTGTGAAGTTTGCAAACATAATCTGGGTATTCAGTGTCTACAAATCCGTGAGGTTGTTCCATAAATACTTCCTCTTCCAGTACCCCGTGCAAAAAGGCATTCGAGACATCGAGTTGGCATATTGACCAATTATAAGTAACAGCCAAGGCAAGAACAAGTCTGATTGTTGCTGGTTTGATCGTAGGACTGAACGTCTCATGATAATCAATTCCACTTCGTTGTTCAAAACCTTTAGCAACGAGTCGTGCTTTATACCTGTCAATGGAGCCGTTAGGTTTCACTTTTATCTTATAAACCCATTTATTTCTTACCACATGTCGATGAAGAGGTCTCGGACACAACGACCAAGTCCCATTTTCCATAAGAGCTTCGAATTCTTGTGCAATAGCAGAACGCCATGCTGGAGAAGTTGCAGCTTTAGTATAGCAAGTTGGTTCAGGAGTGCAATGGAAAGATGACAAGGCGTGAAGAGGATGCCGAGTAGAAAGAAAAAGCTTATAGTCAGATAATTCTTTCGGCTTGGATTTTCCTGTTTGAGACCTAGTAACAATCTTATTTTCTTGTATATGGTTTATAGATGAAGAGGTTTCATGATTTGTAATTTGAAGTGGAGTAGGTGATTCGGGTAAGGATGGTGAAATGATTTGAAGTGGACTAGATGAGTCGGGTGAGGCTGGTAGTATATGAGCAGATTGTGGAGAGGAGTTAAAATCTTCACCAGATATACTAGATTGTATATGACTGTCATGGTCAGAATGGTTTGTGATTGGTGCATTGACTTGTGTATATGTTATTGGCGTAGGGAACTCTGGACCAATTAATTTATTTTCAAAATCTGCAGAAGACTTATTAGAATTATTATGAACAGTAGCCAATTCTGTTGAAGTGAGAAAAGGAATATTGCATTTACCTACTCCTTTTGTCTGGTAAGCATGTGATGTATCCTTGGCAGGAAAAGATGTCTCATGAAAAATTACATGCCTTGAGATATATACTTTGCCACTAGAAGGATCAAGACACCTATAACCTTTTTGATTAGTCATGTACCCCAAAAATATGCATTGTTTGCTTTTAAAATTTAGCTTGTGATCATTATATGGTTTCAAAAAAGGAAAACAAGCACAACCAAAAGTTTTCAATTCACCGTACGACGGGAATCGAGCAAACAATTTGTAGTATGGCGATACATTTTGCAAAACTTTAGATGGAAGCCGATTAATTAAAAATATAGCCGTTAAAAAAGCTTCTACCCAATATTTTGTATTAAGCCCGGATTCAGAAAGTAAAGTTAAACCAGTTTCTTGTATATGGCGATGTTTCCGTTCCGCCACACCATTTTGTTGAGATGTGTGTGGACATGTTAGACGATGGTTGATCCCATTTTGTATCAGAAATGTTTTAAATTTATTTGATAAATATTCACCATCATTATCTGTTTGCAATTGTTTAATGGAGCTTGAAAACAAATTTTCAACAAGAGCTTTGAATTTTATAAAGGTGGAAAATACTTCAGACTTACTATGAATTGGGTACAACCAAGTGAACCTGGAAAAATCATCGACAAATATAACATAATACTTGTAACCACTAATTGAATGGATAGATGAAGTCCAAACATCAGAATGAATTAAATTTAAAGGAAACATAGACTCTCGACTTGAACTAACAAAAGGTAATTGCTTTGCCTTTCCCATGGGACATGAAGGACACAAATTATTATTTTTATTAGACACAAACATAGGAAGCTTAAATTGACGAATTAAAGAATGTACTACTGAAAATGCAGGGTGTCCGAGACGAGAGTGCCAACAGTCCACAGATGTCTTAAGCCCGATAGTTGCAGTAAGGCAATGTAATTTATTTTGAGATTTCTTTTGAAGAGCCAGAGGATACATGCCATTCTCAACCATTCCTTGGAGTAGGATTTTGTCGGTTTTGTTTTCCTTCACACAAAAATCAGAATCAGTTAACTGAAAATAACAATCATTGTCTTTGCAAAATTTATTGATTGAAACTAAATTAGAAGATGCTGATGGACAATGAAGGATATCTTTCAAAATGAATTCAGAGTTTCCAATAGAAAAAGGAGTAAAACCAGTATTTTGAATTTGCAAACCTGAACCATTACCAACTGTGACCGCTTCTTCTCCTTCATAGGTTTGCTTATGGACTAGATTCTCAGCATCAGACGTAATATGGGCATTGGCACCACTATCAGCATACCAAACTTCATTCTCGTAAATGGCATTGCGTTCAGCGACCATGGCAGCAAGCTCCATTGGTGGATGACGCCCTTGATATGCATAATCATACCGATGAAAGCAATCAAGTGCCTGGTGAAATTCTTTCTTACATATTTGACAAACATCTTTGCTAGAATCGGCCTTCGACTGTCCAAGAACATGTGGTAGTGACTGTTGGGGACCAGTTGGTCTAGCATGTCCAGAAGTTGTACCTGTTGAATATTTAGGTACTGGAAGATTCTTAGATTTAGATTTTCCTCGTGTTGCTGCCATTGCAAAGTGGGGCTCCTGAGCAGGGTACAAATTATTTTGGTTTTGTAACATTGAGTCATAGCTAAGAAGTTCAGCTTGAAAGTCATCGAACGGAAAGTCCTTTTCACGAGAGGCAAAGTTGTAAGAGGTTATAAAAGGATTATATATTGGATTCAAACCAGAAATAATATATGAAATTAAATCCTCGTCATCAACAGCCCTACCAGACGCAGATAATTGGTCAGCCAAATTCTTTGCATGTTCAAGATAGTCAGTGCACGTAGCGTTACCTTGACTGATGGATTGAATTTGTCGTTTGAGATGGGATATTCTGGATCGAGACTGTGATGAAAAACGCTTGGAAAGAGATGACCAAACTTGATGAGAAGTTTTAAGTCCATATAAAGTAGACATAACCTTATCAGACACAGAATGAACAAGACAACCAAGCAAATGTTGGTCCTTTTGATTCCAAACAACATACGCTGGATTAGGGGAACCATCGGCATTGGTCTTGTCAGGTGCAGTGCTGGAGCCATCAATGAAACCTTCATAATCAAAACTATGGAGAATTGGCAGAACTCTAGAGCTCCAATTTAAATAATTAGGCCCTTCAAGTTTAACAGTAAAATACTGCGCAATATTTGGAAGATTGGATTGTGTTTGAGGTTCTGTCATTGTGGGAAAAAAAAGGGAAAAGAAATATTATTAAAGTGCGGAAGCTACCAGGATCAAGCGTTTGCTTGAAGGGATGATACCATGAAAGAAATATTTAAAAGAATGAAAATATTGGCTTTGCAAGCTATTTTAGCCTTGCATAAGACCTCTGTATTTATAATATCATCTGTAACTGATTTACAAAGAAAAAGAAAGATACGAACTAATCTAACAAATCTACAAAACTTTATCAGCAAAACAATTTCAAATGATAACAGAAAATCACATCTAACGGATCCTATCACTTCACAATTATTTGAATTTGAAAGCTCTAACATGCGGTACCCCTGCACTCCCACTTCAAGTTGGATCCAATTGCATATCTGATCGGGACCGAGTAAACCAACAAGACACTATTTATCGTAACAATTTCAATCATTTAAAACAACCAATGCACGGGTTACTTGCTTTGGACAAATAAACGGTTCGAATACCCAATTCACATATAACTTGCTTTGAAGAAACAACCAGTTCAAGTACCCGATTTACGATAACTTTCTTTGAAGAAATGAAAGTTTAATATGCAGAGAGTCATGATTACATATACATAGATATAGATATACATGCACGCATTGCTTCCAGTTTTGAAAATAATAGGGTTTAGGAACACTAACGTAAACTGTTTTGCAGAGAGATATTACTGAACGGCTAATTCCGATCTACCTATTGACCAAAAAGACATGTTAACCACATTACTGCTCGATAACTTAAATCTGCACTTTACTGCGAGCTCGTCTAACTAGATTTAACCAAAGGACAGATGTGACATGCATGATTAGAATATAGTTCATGAAGGTTTGACTAATTTGTAGATCGCTATATTTCATTAGCTTAGTTGTTGTAAATTATAATTTCTAGTGGTGTAATGTAAAATTAGAGTTGATAAATGATTAGCCTACTTAACTCACACATCTATCCACAATCATACGATGTTAGATGGTAATACACTTTATTTTAATCCATCTCTTCTACGGTCTAAAGGTTAAGTAATTATTTTACTTTCATTTATTAATTTCTAATTTACATCATGAACTAGCCTCACTACAACAGAATTGGCCTTTTCCGTCGGGCCCGGCGTTTTGGGCCGACGGAAAAGGCCCGATCTATACCGTCGGGCCCAATCCCGACGGTATAGATCTATACCGTCGGCTTTGGGCCGACGGTACAAATGGGCCGGCTTTACCGTCGGCCCAAAGCCGACGGTAAAGCCAATTCCCGTCGGGTTTGGGCCGACGGGAATGGCCCATTTAAAAAAAAAAAAAAAAAAAAAAAGGGTTGGCTTTACCGTCGGCCCAAACCCGACGGTAAAGCCCATTCCCGTCGGGTTTGGGCCGACGGGAATGGCCCATTTAATATAAAAAAAAAAAAATTTGATGTCAGCCTTTTCTTTTTAAAAAAAAAATAATAAAATTAAAAAAGGATTTCAACCAGATTTTTTTACTAAAAAAAATACAAAAATGATGTCGGTAGGTTTTTTTTAATACGTGTTTAATATCATACTTTATTTTTTTAATTTAAAATAACATTGATTTAAAATAAATTCTTGATAATATATATTTTTATAGTTATTATTAGTTAGATAATGAATAAAACATAAGTAGAAATAAATTAATAAAACAAATAATAAACTCTAATTATAAGTTAGTGAATATGGATAAATTAAATCAATGTTATTTCAAATTAAAAAGACAAACTCGGATATTAAACACGCAAAATCGTAATTCAATCACTCATACTCGAAAATTAAACACACATACTAGAAATTTAAACACTCATACTCGAAAATTAAGCACACATACTAGAAATTTAAACACTCTTACTCGAAAAGTAAACACACATACTAGAAATTTAAACACTCTTACTCGAAAAGTAAACACACATACTCAAAATTTAAACACTCATACTCGAAAATTACACATTAAGGCGACCCCGGCTATCATGTCCAAGATGGACCACCGTATTCTCTATTCATGTCACTGTTTCAAGCTTGATTAGTGTAGTCTTCAATCGGTAACTCCAAATTGTTTAGATCAATTACGGGTTCGACTTGATAACCCCTTGCAAAACTCGGCGAAGTGTCGCTAACTCTAGCAAGTCGTGGGTCATTTGGGCGAGCCCCACTATAACTAGCATGTCCAGGAGCACTTTGAGTATAACATTGATTGTGCCACGAACTTGGTGGTTGATATTCATCTGACCATAACGGGAAAGTTTCCGGCTGCGGCTTGGGTTGACGCTGTTTCTGGCCCCACGAACCAGCAGGTGGAATGACTTGTTCCCACGATGAAGGTACACCCTGATCGTGTTGTTGGTTCCACGACATAGGTGTACCCTGATTGTAAGTTTTTTCTTTTACCAATCCTTTAAAAACACTAATTAAGCATGTCATTCCAAATCTCGTCCGAAACGAAGTAACGAAATACGATAAACAAATAAACGGGGGGTTTATGTAATTATAGAAAAGTTAAAGAAATATTCGAATTAAGTTTTTTCTTTTACCAATCCTTTAAAAATACTAATTAAGCGTGTCATTCCAAATCTCGTCCAAAACAAAGTAACGAAATACGATAAACAAATAAACGGGGGGTTTATGTAATTATAGAAAAGTTAAAGAAATATCCGAATTAAGTTTTTTCTTTTACCAATCCTTTAAAAACACTAATTAAGCGTGTCATTCCAAATCTCGTCCAAAACAAAGTAACGAAATACGATAAACAAATAAACGGGGGGTTTATGTAATTATAGAAAAGTTAAAGAAATATCCGAATTAAGTTTTTTCTTTTACCAATCCTTTAAAAACACTAATTAAGCGTGTCATTCCAAATCTCGTCCAAAACGAAGTAACGAAATACGATAAACAAATAAACGGGGGGTTTATGTAATTATAGAAAAGTTAAAGAAATATTCGAATCAAGTTTTTTCTTTTACCAATCCTTTAAAAATACTAATTAAGCGTGTCATTCCAAATCTCGTCCAAAACAAAGTAACGAAATACGATAAACAAATAAACGGGGGGTTTATGTAATTATAGAAAAGTTAAAGAAATATCCGAATTAAGTTTTTTCTTTTACCAATCCTTTAAAAATACTAATTAAGCGTGTCATTCCAAATTTCGTCCAAAACGAAGTAACGAAATACGATAAATAAACATTATAATATAAAATATTATACCTCTCTTCAACCCTAAACCCTAAACCCTAAACCCTAAACCCTAAACCCTATAAACCCTAAACCCTATCCTTAAAACCTATAGACAACATAGTTCTAACTTGTATTTTCATACATAAAGGTTGTGAAATGCCTTCAATCCTTAATTTTTGTTAACCATACACTAAGATATGTAAAATAGGAGTGTTCCTCCAAATTTCGTACAAAACGGAATGTCGGAAGATGTTTAAAAACAATTTGGGGAAGAAACCGCAATTATACAAAAGATGCAAAACAACTTCCAATTCAGTTTTTTCTTGAAAAACTATTTTTCCAACACTAATGAGGCATGTAAATTCAAATTTTATCGACAAACGAAGTAACGAAATAAGATAAACAAATAAACGAGGGGTTTATGTAATTATAGAAAAGTTAAAGAAATATCCGAATTAAGTTTTTTCTTTTACCAATCCTTTAAAAACACTAATTAAGTGTGTCATTCCAAATCTCGTCCAAAACAAAGTAACGAAATACGATAAACAAATAAACGGGGGGTTTATGTAATTATAGAAAAGTTAAAGAAATATCCGAATTAAGTTTTTTCTTTTACCAATCCTTTAAAAACACTAATTAAGCGTGTCAATTCTTTTACATAATTAACGTACACTAACTTATAATTAGAGTTTATTATTTGTTTTATTATTTTATTTCTAAATAAGTTTTATTCATTATCTAACTAATAATAACTATAAAAAACTTATATTACCAAGATTTTATTTTAAATACGAAATTTTATTTATTATAATTAATAATTTAAAAAATTGCTCGAAAATGTGAATGTTATTATTTAAATCGATTTCTTTTAAATTAAATCGCCAAATAAACATAAAAAATTTATTTAAAATCATTTCTTTACAAAAAATCGCCAAAAAATTATAAAATAATTATTTAAAATCGATTTCTTTTAAATAAATCGGAAAAAAAATCATAAATCAATTATTTTAAAACGGGTTCTTTTAAGTCAATTGTTTTAAATCGTTTTTTAAAATCATTTTTTAAATTGTTTTTTTTTTTAATATTTTTAATCTATACCGACGGCTCTAAGCCGTCGGTAAAGATGTTTACCGACGGCTTAGAGCCGTCGGTATTGATCTATACCGTCGGCTTAGAGCCGACGGTATAGATCCGATCCGTGTGATTTGATCACACGGATCAGATTTCGCCACGTCAGCGATCCGTGTGATAATTCACACGGATCGCTGACGTGGCACCCCCCACCTCATTTTATTTGATTTTTTTAATTTAACCCTACTCCTCCTAAATATCTATAAATACCCCTTATTCTACCCACTTAATTCATTCATTCTTTCCATTCTCCAAAAACTATCTACTTTCTCTCCCAAAAATTCTAAATAACTAACAAAAATTTATCCATATAGATCCACTAACTTATAATTAGAGTTTATTATTTGTTTTATTATTTTATTTCTACTTATGTTTTATTCATTATCTAACTAATAATAACTATAAAAAACTTATATTATCAAGATTTTATTTTAAATACGAAATTTTATTTATTATAATTAATAATTTAAAAAAATTGCTCGAAAATGTGAATGTTATTATTTAAATCGATTTCTTTTAAATTAAATCGCCAAATAAACATAAAAAAATTATTTAAAATCGTTTCTTTACAAAAAATCGCCAAAAAAATTATAAAATAATTATTTAAAATCGATTTCTTTTAAATAAATCGGAAAAAAAAATCATAAATCAATTATTAAAACGATTTCTTTTAAGTCAATTGTTTTAAATCATTTTTTAAATTGATTTTTTTTAATTTTTTTTTAATATTTTTAAACCCTTTTCCGTCGGCTTTAAGCCGACGGAAAAGCCCTATACCGTCGGCTTTAAGCCGACGGAAAAGCCCTATACCGTCGGATTTAAATCATTTTAAATTGTTTTTTTAAATCATTTTTTTAAATTTTTTAAATTTTTTTTTATTTTTTTTTAATATTCTAAAACCCTTTTCCGTCGGCTTAAAGCCGACGGAAAAAACCCCTTTTCCGTCGGCTTTAAGCCGACGGTATAGGAAAAAGGCTTTTCCGTCGGCTTAAAGCCGACGGAAAAGCCCTATTCCGTCGGTAAAAGTCCGACGGAAAAGCTCTTTACTTACGAGCTTTTTTCCGTCGGTTTTGCCGACGGAAAAGGGTATTTCCGTCGGAAAATGGCCCTTTACCGACGGATTTTCAGCCGTCGGTAAAGCCCTTTTCTCTTGTAGTGCCTGGCCAAACAAATCCTAGTTGATCTGTATTATAAAGGATCAGTAATTACTTTCTCATAATCAAAGAGACAATTTGATGAATCATCACCTCGAAATACATATTTTAAACCCTTGAAGACATGCATCAATTGGTAATGAACACTCATGCTCCCTTTATGTTAAACCACATCCAAGTATCCTGAGTTTCCTATAGTAGTAATAATACCACGGTTAAGAAGAATGAAGTATATCCACTATTTAGCATGGATCAAAATTTTCGTCCGTTTTCTCGATAAGTACCGAAACGTTTTCGTTTTTGACTATGTCGAAATGAAAAATACATGTAGTTTCCATTTTGGCTATAACCACAATTTTACGAATTTTTCGGAACATGCCGAAAAGTTCTCGAAATATTACGAAATGTTTCTAATTTTTAGTTGATCGAAACCTCCTCCGAAACCGAAACTTTAATCCATGCTATCTAGAGCATGCTAAGAACTATTATTTTATTCGTTTCACATACCCTCAAGACCCTACACTTTGAAGGAAGTCATATAACAGTCAATTACCCCACAATCCGTAATCTAGTCCTCATAAACTATAGTTATTTCCTCTTGAACGAATATCTAACAAAATATTAAAAGGTTTTACAAGGAAATAGTGACCTGACGATAGGTGGCCGGCTGGCCGCCAAAGAAAGGAAAGAAAAGAGAAAAATAAAGTGAAGACTGGAGAGTGCCTTTCTTATCTTTTAACCGACGTGCATCTCTTAAACCTCCTAAGTCGGTCTTACTTCCAAATTGTAAGGCTTTCTATACATATAAATATTTTTTTAGGATTATATGGGCTTTCTATTATGGGCTTTTTAGAATGTAATATATGTATAACATGTAACGCCCAATTGAGCGACTCTAAACTTCACTATTAGTAGTTTATGTCGTTACAAATTTCAAATGATTAGTACTTAACTTTATTTGTATACACTAAATTATGTGGACTCAAACAGTAACAAAAACTAAATAGAGAGCACGAAAAAGTGTACGGTATTACAGTTTTTGTTTGGAATAATGAGTGTGATGTTGATGCAGCTTAATTATGTTTGGAATTCTTATTTTGTTTTGGATTCAGTATCGTTTTCAATTTGTATTCCCTGGACTGAGTTTTGAATAGGGGTGGCAATATGGTTCAACTGGTTGAATCTAGTTGAGATCCAAAAGATTGAGTTGAGATATGATTGAGTTTATATTGGATCCACAAATATGGATCTTATATCAACCTCAACTCAACTTCAATCAACCTCAACTTTAAGTTGAGAATCTCAATCCAATTTCAACTCAACTTCAACCTCAAGTTTTAAAATGTATAAATACTCCTAAAATCCTATAAAATAATAAAATCCATTAAAAAAACGAAACAATATATAAAAAATCCCGAGAACCTCAAATATTTTGATAAATTGTTCAAATAACCCCTAAAATTCTATAAAATTCGTTTTAACCCCAAAATTCACAAAAAATGTAAAAAAAAAAAAAAAAAAAACCTCCAAGTCTAAAAAAACGAAAAAAATATATAAAAAATCCCGAGAACCTCAAATATTTTTATAAATTGTTCAAATAACCCCTAAAATTCTCTTAAATTCGTTTTAACCCCAAAATTCACAAAAAATGTAAAAAAAATCTATAGCATCATCATCAATCATCATATCACTAAAAACATAAATAAATTAGCCAATCAATAAACTAATTTACAAGAATCATGAATTCTTCCAAAAAAAAGAAAATTTACTTTTTGATGGAAGGTGCTGCATACAACATAACATATATATAGAAAACGGAGGACCTTATAATTGAAAAAATTGAACAGTGACCTATATATGTCCGTCCTTTCTAATGATTTTTGTAAGAAGAAAGAAACATATATAATGCCTGGGGCCTATCTTTTAACGAATTTAATTTTTATCTTGCCCTGTTACAAAATAAGAATTGTGAAATTTAAATCTTAGACAAACGGCAAGATTATTGGTCGCATTTACAACAAAAGTCCATTTTCCCTAATTCTTTTTCCTTAAACAATACACACTAATTTAACATCTGCAATTCTGCATCATCAACTAATTATAATCTAATATTCTTGTTTGTCCCACTTTTCACTGCTCATACTACTTAATAATCAACACTTAATAATCACTGTTCACTTTTCAATCTTTTCAATGGACTTAATAATCACTGTTCACTTTCGTTATTTTTTTTTCAAAATATAAAAATTGATTTAGAATATATAAAATATTTGGAAGAATATTTGCATAAGTTGGGTTAGCTCAATGGAAAAGATTCTAAACCTTTGAGAGAGGGGCGCAGGTTCGATTTCCACAGAGAGTATAAGCAGCAGGGATTATTTTTATTTTTTTAGCGAGTTGGGCTAAAATTTGGCCCCAAAACAGACTTCACTAATTTAGGTTGAGTTGAGATTTATGTCAATCTTATGTGGATCCAGATCTGAAAATCTGGTTCAAATTTGGACAATTTGGAGATCCAGATCCACATTGCCACCCCTAGTTTTGAATGTTGATTTGTGCTTTGGATTCAGTATCTGCTGAATTATGAGTGTGTTTTGGTTTAATGGTAGTGTTTTGAATATGACTTTGTAGTTCATTGCATTATTCAAATGTTACAACACACCACTAAAATATCAAACACACAACTGAAATAAAACACAACCAAGAAGGAATAAAACCCCACCACCTTACAAAAGATTAGTCTCATCAGCTCAATGGAATCATTTTTGTACCAAAATGGACAATTGAGAATTCGGTATCAAGACAACAAATCTCCATGTCACAGTACCACCATTTTGTAATAAGTAACAGAATTCAAGCGAGTCACTTAAAACTTGCATCTTTCACACATGCAAACACACAATGAGACGATTAAAGATAATAACCAAAAACAAATATAAACTGAAAGGTTGCATTCATAACTGACAGTAGCAGAATTCTGCATTGTTCATACATATTGACAAGCATCATCAAAATAGAAAGACTCAATCACTCCTAACGCATCACCCTCGCTAGAATTAACTTAAGGCTTATGTCACAGATCAATGTGACTCAACAGACTTCAGAATTAAGAGCTCACAATACTAAATCAGTACAAAATAAGAAAAACAAAAATCACATTTCTAAACTTGAATATTCTGTTGTCAGAACTAAAATAAAAAGGGGTAGGGCAGAGTTGACCACACAGACTTCAGTTTAAAACATAAAAAATACTATTTCTTCTGTTTGCGGGACCATTTCACAACTTCACAGGTGCTATAACCTTTAAATATACCCACTAACCTAACAACCCTAAAAAAATGGTGCTACCTGTCAATAAAAACAACAATCGACGAAAAAATCAGCAGGGAAAGCGAAATCGACACTATTCAATTCATAAAATCAGTTTAAAATGCAAAATGAACTAATTAAGAGTTAATCAACCACCACAATTCGTACCATAGTTTGAAAGAGGGTTTTGATGTCCTCGGTCGGCCGTTTCACCACCATTCTCGAGTACGAGGTCGAATTCTTGGTTGAAGTTGACGAATTTACACAAGATTTGATGAATTATTTTGACGGAAATTAGGGTTTGGAAAAGGGGGCGACCGTTAGTGAATTATCGAAGTGAGTAGAGGGAAATGAGCTTAGTACTGAAATCAAGAAGTGAAAGGGGTAATAATACAGTCTATTCACTATGAGGGTAATATTGTCCATTCACTATTCACTATGCCTTTGAACGTTTAACTACCAGGGGCAGTCTGGTCATTTCACCTCAATTCGTGGTTATCTTTTTGGACATGTTTTCTGACTTTTGTTTTTGTGGACCACGTTAGCTTGGAAGAGCGGGGGTAAAGTTGTCAATTCCTCTTGTCGGTAAGTCAGCACCCAAAAAAAAAAAAAATTAAAATATACATGGCCGCATTGTAGCAGGCCAGTCAGCCGCCATGTTGTCAGCACAGTAATCGGGGGCTTTTGGCCCAGTGGGCATTTAAAAAAAATAAATTGAATTATCGGGCAAAAATGAAGCCAGCAAAAATAATTTATAGGGGAAAAAAGTCCCATGAATTTATGCTAATCCATTACTTTTTTAGTATATAATATCAGATATCGTTAAATCCCATCTCCATAACTAAAATGTTAAAACTCCGGCGTCTCTTCAGTTTGAGTACATACACTCTTCTTCCAGCATCTCATTAGACCAATGGTTCAACAGATCAAACGAGTTTGTGTTGAATCTCAACTCTAGCTGTTTTCTCAAGCACCGGTTGCCATAAAACGATTAATCATTAATTGTTAATGGAAATGGAATCACACGAGCCGCCAATAATAATAATGGTATTGGTTTGATAATTGCTTCTACACATTCAATTAGAATCACATTAACACTTGACTTCGAGTCTGCAAATCATATTTGCCGAAAGCTACAAAAACTCACTCAACTTTTCATTTTCTGTACATGATTCAACTGCATGATCGAGTAATTAATTTTTGTTACATATTGCTTTAACTTTGTTCAGCAATTAATTAACCAACCAGGATCATCATATATATAACTAATAAATCGAAGAAGTACTCTTGGTTCATGCATTACGTTATGTGGCCTCCTCCATGATGACATTTTTTTTGGTAAAATGCACATGTAGCATCCAATTTCCCTAGAGTATTGTTAAACTTGAACTTGGATATTTTTACGAGGCAATTTGTAACGCAGAACGTTAACAGAAACACAAACACAAACCACTAGGGTTCTCCCTAGTATTATGTGTAGAGCAGACACTCGATTTGATATATTATGGGCTTTTTTACTTTGCATCTCGCTAGCAAGGAAGGAACATTGGGCTTTTTTCACGTTATATATAAACTTAAGATCAGTGTTGATTTGGGTGGTAAGAGAATGGAGAACCTAACTACTGTATTTCTATGTTGTTGTTGCTGTTAAATGTTGTGTGTTATTTAATTTGTTCCCGATTTCTACTCTTTACAATTTACAGTATGGGCCCAAGTCTTTTAATAGGCGAGAACAAGAAAGTACATGAGCATGGGCATGGACATGTTGTTTTATCAATTCCAAAGTTTAGTCTAATTAGACTTTTATTACTGGAATAAATATAATAATAGATACAGGACTTGATATTTGGAAATACTACGTTGATGGAATTTCTTCTGAAGATCCATCCATATTTTTCACAGATTTCAAATTTTAGGCAATATTCATTTTATATTAAATTTAAGAAAAAATTCTATAAGTAGATTACATTTCAAAAGATATAAATATAATTTACTCTTTAAAGTTTATACAAAATTGGTTGAGGCCTTAAGTACTTGCAATGGACATGGTCTTACCATGTCCTTGCTAGAACCCACGATTGTTGTGTCCAATTCTAAGTACGATCCTTGCTTGCGCTTGCCCTAACTTTACTAGGACCATGTTCTGTGGACCCAATCATGTCTTGGGCAGGGTTCCAACTAGACCCGTTGACCCGTTTGCATTGATGGAAAATTTTATAACACTAAAAGAAAATAACGAGAGAGAAATACATCGTTTAAGGTGGTTTTACCATGAATTATCATTTCTTCTACATAGTGGGTAGTAGAAATAATTGGATTTTGCGCCATTACAATTTTCACTTTAAAAGTTTACTTGGAAGAACTAATTGTCAAATATGTACCACAATTCTCCTTAATTAAATAGAAAACGTTATTTCGAATTTCCTTATATAGTAATCCTTTTTACTTGAACCTTATTCTCGAGAAACTATTCCGTGCAACTGTTGTATTGTTGACATGGTGCAACCACTACTAATATATGGTGGGGATGGGGTTATGAGGGTTTAATATTTTGAAAAAACAAATCGGTTTATACTCTAAACCGTTGGTTGCACCACATTAGCAATGAGACGTATGCATAAAATATTTTTTCTTTTATTAACAGTCTATCTTATGCAAATATATTGGAGGGTGATGTGCAAATTTTAATACCGACAAGGGATAATAATAGGCGCATATCTAACGTAATATTATAAGAAAAAAATCTAGGTCACATTCAATGTACGTAGCAGTGGTCAATAACAGGCTAACAACATTCGTTTATGACAACAAACTTGAAACTTAGTATAAATATACAAGAGTTTTCTCATCACCCTCATTCCCAAACAAATGAAACAAAAGCAACGAGTACAATTATTTATTTTCTAACCATAATAAGATAGCTTCCACTTCATCGTCAAACAATGATTCTTCAATCCCGGGGCGCGAGAAAAGAGGTGATGATTCACATTGATACTGGTGTGAAAATAGTCAGTGAATGCATATTTCCTCAAACCATTGGTTGTGTCCAGTGCCGAGGGATCCATTCTAGCTCCACCATCGACAAACTCTCTTGCGGGGTTACTCATTAACTGATCCAATTTAACGGCCCAGGGTTGGTAAACTCTGTTGCCCGGCTGAAAGAATGGGCTAATACAAATGCCACCGAGCAAAGAAATGCGTGGACCCAGGAAGAGGTTTATGATATCGTTGCTAATTCTGCATACCAGATATACAAGAACGAGAAGCTCATTTTTTCGTTTGCGGAAAGGTGGTGCAAGGAGATCAACACGATGTCTTTTCGTGGGGTGATGCAACCATACTACTGGCCTCAGCACCGACGTCAACATCAGGCCAGATCTATTAATGAGTATTTTTTTTAACCTCCTAATTTAATATTTTTCATGATTTTAGGAAAGTAATGTTAAAGTTTATAAATTTAGATTTGTTTCTTTGAAGTTATAATCTCGTGTTTGATTGTGACTAGTTTGTTGTGGATTTATTGAGTTAGCGTGAACAGAAAGGAAACATAGGTTAAATTACTGTTACCGAAAGCTGGAAAATGAAATTAGATTTAGTGACTAAAATTTCTAGAATAAAGGGAATCTCCATGTTCGTCTCCTTGCACCACCTAACTACCTACCACAAAAAGAGCTTTTTTTTTCTTGCATGTGGAGTTGGCGACGGACTCATAAACCCCTGCATGGGTCCAAACATTTCTTTGCTAACATTTCTTTGCTTGGTGGCAACTGTATTAGCCGATTCTTTTCAGCTGGGCAACGAAGATTACCAACCTTGGACCGTCAAATTGGATCGATTAACTAGTGACCCCACAAGAGAGTTTACCGATGGTGGAGCTGGAATGGATCCTTCGCAGTAGAGACAACAGGTGGTTTGAGAAAATAAGCGTTCTCTAACTATTTTCACACCAATGTCAATGTGAATCATCACCTCTTTTCTCGCTCCATTTTTGAAGAATCGGTGTTTGAAGATGAAGTAGAAACCATCTGATTATGTTCAGAAAATAAATAATCGTACTGGTTGTTTTCGCTTCAGTTGTTTGTGAATGAGGGTTATAGAAAACGATTGTATATTTATAATAGGTTTCAAGTTTGTTGTCATAAATGAATGTTATTGCTGACCACTGCTACGTAAATTGAATGTGACCTAGATATTTTCTTATAATGTAATAATGGTGTTTCTGTAGGTTTGATGCCGCTAACATAATTTTGAAAACTACGGTATCTCATATTATTGCACGCTCAATAATTCTCGGTCAAGTTGTTGTGTTAGGAGAATATATATATATTTTTAAAGAGCAAATGTTAAATTACCCTATGTAATATATGAAATATGTATATTACCCCTATAATTTTAAAATAAGCAATTTTTTGTCTATAATATTAGAATGGGTGCGGTGCACATTGCCTCCCTGAAGTTTTCTCCATATGCCGGTCAATTGTACTTCTCTAATTCTATTATTTGAATGTTTTTGAGTAACATAGTTTAATTATAACATTTTTCTTGCGATATAATGTGAAAACAATACAAAAATTCCACTCTCAACTTTTGGCAAGCGGACTCTATCTCCTTACATAAGGAGTATTTTACACCATGTTAAAGAGCGTAATATGCGTATTATTTTTTAACACTGGGTAATACGCCCCTGCACCTCAAAACCCCATTTGAAAGTATCAATTCTTTCTAAAAGCGAGAGGACTTGATGAAGGTGATAATTTTGTAGTCATGGTTTAAGAGATAAAGTTCTTTAATCTACAAAAAGAAAAAGAAAAATAGCATTTCAGACCCGAAAATCCATATCATGCCCGACTTATCCACGGGTGATTGCATCTTAATTAATTTAAGAGAACAAAAATTATTAAGAGAAAAAATAGAGGCAGGAATGTTTATTTTCAAATTTTATAACCAAAGACACTCTCATTTGAGCGATTATGATTCACGAAAAGGTATCTAACTAATAGCAATTACACAAGAAGATATTTGTCAAGTAAAAATAAAAAAGTGCGTAATTCTTACACTTTATTCATGGTTACATAAAGAATCACTTTTACAAACTTTCATGTGCAAAATATTTTCCAATCCTTTTGATTAGGGAAAAAAATTTCAACGCCGTTCTTAGCATTGCTCTAGTTATGTCTTGGAATATTCACCGGTTGGAAGTTAAGAACACTTTTTTTCATGACGCATTTGAGAAAACCGTTTATATGCACCAATCATTGGGTTATTGAGATTCCTCTTATCCAAATTATGTTTGTTTATTGGTCGGGAAATTAACTACTTTGGTCCCATACCTTGGCTTCTTTTCGATTTTGGTACAATAACTTGGCAGACCTCGATTTTTATCACTCAAGTTGGCATCCCAGTTCAATTTTGGTCCCTCATCGTCAGATTGTCTTGTTGGCACCGTAAAAATCATATGTGACTCCCGTTAACCGGCCAATAACCTATTTTGACCCTCCCTCTCCTCCCACAAGTACACGTGGTTTCCATGTGGATGACACATCTTTAAAAAACAAAAACAAAAACCTTTGGCAAAAAAATGCAAATTTCTATATTCTATAATTAAGAAAAAATTATAATTATCTAAAAATATGTATTGTTAAAGTTAAATAATTTTTTTAATAATGTTAAGTAATAATTATCTATTCAAAAGTATAAGATTTTTTTTATTGCTAGTTTTTATATTATATGAAAAGTTCTTTAATAAAGTTTTCATTATATAAGTAATTATTTTATAAATGTTCTTTAATATTTATATTTTGTCAATAACAAACCTAAAAAACTTAATAATATTAATTTGTCACTAAACTTAAAAAAATAAAATCATCTTCTTCTTCAAACACCTTACCCCTCCCCTCCAAACTCACCATCATAGCGGCCTTCTTCCTCCACCACCAAACTCCACATTTCAATCCACAATCATCTCCAACTTCTCCCTTCCTCCTCTCACTCTCTACCCGTCTCCATCAAATCTCCATCACATCAACCTAATTTCTTTGTTGCGGCACGGCGATACAAAGAGGCAACGAGGACAACGATTTTGTGGAGGAAGTGGCGTACATGAACGTTAGAATTAGGGAGGTGGTGGTGGGAGGCGGGTTTCCGGTGGTGGAGGTGGGTTTGGGGAGGAGTGGTGGCGGGTTTGGGGTTAGTGGAGGTCGGACTGGGAGTGATGGCGGTGGTTCTCCATGACCGACGGGATTGCGGGTGGGGAAGGTGGGATTGGGGTGGTCGTGGTGGTGGATCTCATTTCTTGCCGGGGAGGGTAAGTTATATCCTTTATTTCTAAAAATCTAATTACAAAATAAATATAAAAAATTGTATTATTAAAGAGCTTTTAAATATGAAAGTCTAGGGAGATAAAGAATATTATGGAAAAACAAGAGTATGATTCTAACTTTTTTTTCAATACGTCGCATCCACATGGATGCCAAGTGTGAGGGTGGGGTCATATTTTGGTCAACATGAGAGATTATTAAGTCAACATGTGCCACGTAGGAGTTTCACGGCGAAATTAAGCATTCTGATGGACAGGGGACCAAAATTGCGTCGACGTGCGAAATTAGGTGACCAAAATCAAGTTCTGTCAAGTTAGTGTACCAAAATAAAAAATAAACCAAGTTATGGGGACCAAAGTAGTTAATTTCCCACTAAGTCTCTATAGATTGAAACAGGAACCGCAGGCTTGGTAACAACGTTTTGTGGATTTTATTTCTACCATTGGCTTCACTCACAACCGCTCGGATCACTCCCTCTTCATCTACAAGCATGGTGCACAAGTTGCTTATTTATTACTTTATGTCGATGATATTACTCTCACTGTCTCATCTGATGATCTCCGGTGTTTGATTATCTCTCGACTTGCCTTTGAGTTTTCTATGATTGATTTGGGTTAGCTTAGCTATTTTTTGGTATTGCTGTCACTCGTCACTCGGGTGGTCGATTTCTTTATGAGAATAAATATTCTCTTGAAATTATTGAGCGTGACAGGATGTTATCTTGCAAGCAATCTCCACTCCCGTCAATACCATATCAAAACTCAGCATGTCAAGTTCTCTTTTTCCTGACCCCACTCTTTTTTGGAGCTTGGCAAGCGCCTTACAGTATCTTACCTTCAATTGCCCCGACATCTCTTATGTCGTTCAGCAGGTTTACTTGCACATGCATGATCCAAAAGCTGAACATATGGCTGCATTGAAGCGTATAATTCGGTATATACATGGGACTTCGCCTTTCGGTCTTCACCCATACAAGTCGATACCCGACAATCTTTGGTCTTTTACTGACGCGGATTAGGTGGCTGTCCGGATATTCAACGCTCAACTTCTAGATATTGCATGTTCTTGGGTGATAATCTTATTTCTTGGTCTTCCAAACGACAACTATGCTCTCATGCTCAAGCGCCAAGGCTGAATATCGAGGTGTAGCAAATGTCATTTCAGAGTCTTGTTGGCTACTTGACCTTTTACTCGAACTTCACTTTCCAATCTCTAAGGCTACACTAGTTCACTATGACAACATCAACGCCATTTATTTGTCCAGTAATCTTGTCCAACATCAACGAAATAAGCATATTGAGATGGACATCCACTTTGTTTGGAAAAAGGTTACTCGTGGCCAAGTTCGCGTTACTCACATTCCTTTTCGATATTAGATTGCAGATTTCTTCATAAAGGGTCTTCAACGTGTCCTTTTTGATGATTTTCATTCCAGTCTTAGTGTTCGTACGCCTCCCGCTTCGACTATGGTCGTATATTGGTATTATATTATTTATGAAAATATATGAATCTCCTTGTAAATAGATTAGTGTATATCTTGAGGATCTTTCATTAGTTAGAGTTGGTGTATCCTAGATGTACTTTACAGAGTTGAATGATAATGATCACATAATAATTTTTACAATAAAATAACAAACGAACTCCCCACTAACGCACAACTCCTAAGAATACTACCCATTATATAACTAATATTAACTGTAATATAATTAATACTATTTAATATATAATACTAGCTAAACTGGTCCGTATCGCTAATGCTGCTCTATGGGGTGCTTTGCTTAGCGCTTGCGCACTTATTAATGAAATGGAGCTTGCTGATTATGCAGTTAAGGAGCTTATTAATCATGAAGCATGGAACTCAGACAATTACGTTCTGTTGTCAAATACTTATTCGGACAAAGGTAGTGGGAGTGAGGTTCAGGAGGTAAGATCTCTGATGAAAGAAAACTGTGTTAACAGTGGGCCAAAGTATGTAATTTGACAATAGATGGTATATTATAGATGAAGTGCGAGATTACAACAATATGACAATCAATCTATTCAAAATCAGGCCTCCTATCACTAGTGCTAGATCTAGGTAGACTTTGCTCCGAAACACATCAGAGTAACACTTGGATGCTTGCGGGATGAAGATATCTTTTATGTCGGGGATGTGGCAGATATCAAGGATATTGCCATATCGGGAATGGTAGATCGGGTATGTATATCAGGTAAGTATATCGGGTAAGTGTATCGGGAGTATATATCGAATGGTATATCGGATGTGGATGTCGAATGTCTATATCGGGTAAGAGCTCGATATCGAAATGGATATCGAAATGCGAATGAACAGTGTAAGGTAATTAATAAAGCTTACCTTGATTAGCGGAACTCGGATATACATAGGCCTCGGGATGCGGGGACTACACTAGCGATTTCTGCGTGCGTTGTACCATATCGATTGTGATATTCGATATTGAAAGTTATATCGGGTGTCATCCCCGATATAAGAGTGTTGGACCAGCTTCCTTATGGACTTGGCCCATATAACTAGATGGACTGACCCAATATGGGAATTACCCATATCAATATGATTAGATATATAACCATTTAGATGTATTGAGCTCAGAAAGCTGGGCCTCTTTCATTTTCATCAAGGTTCCGTTCAAGCAAGAGCAAACAAAGCATATAAGGCAATGAGAATATACTCAATGTATTTGAGAAAGATGGTTTGGCAGGATCCAGTTTTTTTCGATTGTTGTGGTGACAGTGATAGGATGTTCAGATTGCAATTGGCATAAAATAAAGCTTGAATATCTCATAGAAATAGATTGAAATCAACAGATTTAACCGATAAGTGATGATTGGTGGTTTCTGAGATTTTGTGATCATTTCAAACAAACGTATTGAGAACGAATTGAGAAATCACGAATTTGAATAATAAATGATTATATGGTTTCGTATAAGATATGTTGTGACTTCAGGTTGCTAAGGCGAGTGAAAACACAACAACACAGCAATCAGATGATTTGTTGCTAATGTTAAACAATTGGACATTAGCTCTTGCGGCATGTAAATACGTTGTCTTTTCCTTGGTTTTTGTAGTACTTTTACGTGTATAGTGTGAAACTATAACGTAACGAAACGGTAATTTGGTGTCATCATTGTCTTTTGATAAAAGTATATTGCATACTCCACATGACACCTTATATACATATTGCTGGGAAATTGGTAAATGAAATGGGTTTGTACAACTGAATTCGGGTCAGATTTTGAGCGGGTCTCACTTGTCGTTTTGACGAGTTCAAGATGGGGACGTGCTCTCCTATGTGAGAGCTTCGAAACGGTATATTACACGCTCAAAATAGTACACGGGTGAATAAAAAATTGATGCTCAAAGTTAGCTACACAAAGCTGAAAATATTGGGAAAAATGAGGAAAAAACTTAAAAGGAAAGAGGGTCATCCCACATGGAAAAAAGAGCATTTTCTTTTGGGGTTTATCAATTGAATGCATTCTTAGCATTGTAAGAATCTGTTGGCTAGTGTCTCCTCCCTCGCGCAGGGGGGGTGCAAATCTTGGGCCAAAATCCATTGGATTAGTGCGACTCGGGCTCGCGCACACGACGAGGTATGCGTCGAATGTCAATCTATTTGGCTTGTTGGGCTCCTGCTCGCGTGGGCCTGATTTTGCAATTCCAATATTTCTTTTTTTGTTTTGTTTAACAGAATTATTTATTTTCTGATATATACTTTATATATAGAAAATTCGTAGAATCATTTTGTTAATTAAAATTACCTTACGAAACAAAATATTTCGTGATTCAGTTTTAACTGAAAACGTGTCCAAATTCATCCGAGATCTTTGCGAGATCTATACTTATCTTAATTGTACGATTCGTAATTACCTTAACTACAGATTCGTAATCATCTTTTAACTCGTTTACTTGATGACCAAGTCGTCCAACCCTCTCCCTAACTAGTATATAAAGGGGTCGCTCCCCATAGGTTTTATTCATCCAAAATACTTTGCATACACGAAAAAAGGCTTTTGCGCAGCCAAATATTTTTTTATCATTGTGTGGTTGTGAGGAAAGTTATTGTGCAAGTTTGCCGGAACTGTTTTACGAGTGCTAGTAATCCAGTTCGTATGTCGTTTTATCATGGGAAGTGGTAATCCAACGTTCTCAGCACGGTAGAGAAGGACTAATCTGCTTTAAGAAAATTAAAAGAGACTCGACCATCTTCATGTTCGATTCACTACGGTTGAGGTTACAATTTCTAACTTCCTCTTATTATAATATTTCTGATTGCTTATTTATTCGTCAATATATATTATATTTGTTCGTTTCCGTGCTACTTGTCTAACAATCTTAAAACATATTATCTCTTGAGACGAACAGGTTACAATATTGGCGAAAGTTTTTTTTGTTGGAAAATAATTTTTATTCAAAACACGGTTTATCAAACCATAGTATTTTTTCTTTACGAAAAATTATATATATTATTTTCTGGAAAAAGTGTTCTAAAAGCTTTCTTAAATATAAAAATTGTAGTTTTTATTCGTGAAGGATTGTCCTTATCCTTACCTACTATAACGAGAATTTCTTTTCGTATTTTTTCAAAGCCACTGTGAAGAATTTTCGTAATTCTTCTATTTTCTAATATCAAAAAATTTCTTGAAGCGTTTCAGGTATGTTTGATAACAACAACTCGTCAGATATGGTTATTACTAATACCAATCTGAAGACGCCTGATACGTCGAAATCACAGGCGTCTGGTTCTGTTCTGAAATCCTAGCCTCTGCGTATGGCGAGTTTGGAGACTCCGGCTGTTCCCGCGGTTCCTATGAGCCATAATGAGAAACCGGCAAAATTTGATGGAGCGAATTTCAAAACATGGCAACAAAAGATGTTGTTTTATCCCACCATGCTGAATCTTGCGAGATTCTTGAAAGAGGATCCTCCTTCTGTTAGAGGGGATGAAATTGATGCACAATCGCAGACTGCAATTGATGCGTGGAAGCACTCTGAGTTTCTTTGCCGAAATCTGATTCTGAACGGTTTGACAAACACGTTGTATCAAGTATATAGTGTGAAGAAAACGGCAAAAGAATTGTTGGAATCCTTGGACCATAAGTATAAGACTGAAGATGCTGGTGCCAAGAAATTCCTAGTGGGTCAATTCATGGACTACAAGATGAAAGACTCGAAGACTGTTATTAGTCAAGTGCAAGAGCTTCAATTGATTCTCCATGGAATTCATGATGAGGGAATGGTCTTGAGTGAATCTTTCCAGGTAGCTTGTATCATCGAAAACTTACCACCTGGTTGGAAGGATTTCAAGAACTATCTAAAGCATAAACGAAAGGAGACGAGTATTGAAGATTTGATTGTCAGACTTCGTATAGAAGAGGACAACAAGGGTGGAGATAAAAAGTCTTCTAATGATGTTGTTAACACCAACACTGCTAGGGCAAACGTGGTGGAGCATGACAAAGGCTCAAAGAACAAGAAGCCTAAACCTGAGTCGAAGACTGGACCAAAGGGTGGAATTTCTAAGACGAAGAAATTCGTGGGGAAGTGCTATAACTGCAACAAAGCGGGGCATAAGTCGTCTGACTGCAGAATGTCGAAGAAGAAAGGAAAAGAGACTAACGAGGCCAATCTGATGGACACTGCTGCTCGGCATGTGTCGGATATAGACCTATGCGTTGTGATCTCTGAAATGAACCTGATGGATGCTAATCCAAAGGAATGGTGGCTCGATACTGAAGCAACACGTCACGTATGTGTTGAAAAATCGAGCTTCTCCGAGCTTACTCTTGCTGAAACTGGGGAGATGATCTACATGGGCAACTCTGCTACCTGTGAGATCAAGGCAAAAGGAACGGTGCGCCTTAAGATGACTTCTGGAAAGGAGGTTACGCTGCAGAATGTGCTGAATGTGCCAGACATTCGTAGGAATCTGATTTCTGGATACTTGCTAGACACTCATGGCTTCAAGATGGTGTTTGAATCCCATAAAGTTGTGATTTCCAAATATGGTGTTCATATTTGAAAGGGTCATGTGAAAGAAGGGATGTGGAAAATGAATGTAATGGTTGTTAAGCCCACTTCTTTTAATTCTGGCAATAAAACTTCTACTTCCGTTTATTTGCTTGAGTCCTCTAATCTATGGCATGGTAGATTAGGACATGTTAATTATGATTCTTTACGTAGACTAATTAACATGAATCAAATACCAACGTTTAAAATTGATTCCAAACATAAGTATGAAACTTTTGTAGAGGCAAAACTAACGAGAACATCGTTCCCAACTGTTGAAAGAAATACAGAACCCCTTGATTTAATTCACAGTGACGTATGTGATTTAAAATTTGCACAAACAAGAGGTGGATATAAGTATTTTATAACTTTCATTGATGATAGTACAAAATACTGTTATGTATATTTGCTGAAAAGTAAAGATGAAGCTATTGACAAATTCGTTCTATACAAGCAAGAGGTCGAAAACCAACTTAATATGAAAATTAAGATGGTTAGAAGTGATCGTGGTGGTGAATATGTTGAACAATTTGGTGAATTTTGTTCACAACATGGAATTATTCACGAGGTCACTGCGCCATATTCTCCTCAATCCAGTGGGATGGCTGAAAGGAAAATTCGAACCTTAAAAGACATGGTGAATGCCATGTTATTAAGTTCTGGATTGCCGCAAAATATGCGGGGTGAAGCCATTTTGTCGGCTAACTATCTTTTAAATAAGATACCCAAAAAGAAAGAAGAAAAGACTCCCTATGATTTGTGGAAAGGTCGAGAACCTTGCTACAAATACTTAAAAGTGTGGGGGTCTCTTGCTAAGGTGTCATCACCTTTGCCTAAGAAAATGAAAATAGGTCCAAAGACGGTGGATTGTATTTTCATTGGCTATGCTCATAATAGAACTGCTTATCGGTTTCTTGTGCATGAATCTAAAAACCCTGAGATTCATAAAAAACACGATAATAGAATCAAGGAATGCGACGTTCTTTGAACATATATTTCCTTCTAAATAGACTGTGGCTGGACCAAGCTCTTCACAACCAACTTTCGAGGATATTGACAATATTCAAGATCAAGAAGAGATTGAAGAAACTAGCGAGGTCCAAGAAGAGCCGAGAAGAAGCAAAAGGGTAAGGACAGAAAATTCTTTTGGGCCAGATTTTCTAACCTATATGATAGAGGCTGAGCCTCAAACTTATAAGGAAGCTATAAGGTCAGCTGAAGGTCCTTTATGGAAAGAAGCCATAAACAGTGAGATTGATTCTATCTTACACAATCACACGTGGGAACTGGTAGACCTTCCTTCGGGATGTAAACCATTAGGTTCCAAGTGGGTTTTCAAACGAAAAATGAAAACGGATGGAACAATTGAAAAGTATAAGGCTAGACTTGTGTCGAAAGGATACAAGCAACAAGAAGGCCATGATTACTTTGATACTTATTCTACTGTAACGAGAATAAATTCAATACGGATGATTTTAGCGATTGCTTCTCTCCGAAATCTTGCAGTACATCGAATGGATGTAAAGACTGCTTTTCTTAATGGAGATCTCGATGAAGAAATCTACATGGAACAACCCGAGAGTTATGTAGCTCCTGGAAAAGAAAAGAAAGTCTGTAAATTGGTGAAGTCTCTGTATGGACTTAAGCAAGCACCAAAGAAATGGCACGAGAAATTTGACAAAGTCATGTTGACAAATGGCTTTAGAATCAATGAGTGCGACAAGTGTGTCTTTGTCAAAACTACAGAAGAAGGATATTTGATTCTCTGTTTGTATGTTGACGGCATACTCATTGTGGGAAGCAACGACCAAATGGTAAACTCCATTAAAGGTTTGCAGAATTCAAGGTTTGATATGAAGGACATGGGGCTGGCCGATGTAATCTTATGAATTAAGATTAGAAGATCGCCAGAGGGTCTCATATTAACTCAGTCACGCTACGTGGACAAGATTCTTTAGCAAGGGTGATTCTGGTGTAGCCAGAACTCCAATTGATACGAGTCAACACTTGTCTAAGAATAAGGGAGAAAGTGTTGATCAAGTGGAATATGCTAGAGTGATAGGAAGTCTGATGTACTTAATGAGTTGTACACGACTAGACATTGCCTATACAATTAGCACGTTGAGTAGATTCACGAGTAACCCAAGGTATGAGCACTGGAAAGCAATTGTGAGAGTACTTAGGTACATACGATATACTCGTGACTATGGGTTGCATTATACGAGAGATCATGTTGTGCTTGAAGGTTATACCGATGCAAGCTAGATATCTGATATACAAGACTCCAAGGCAACAAGCGGATAAGTATTCATTGTAGGAGGTGCAGCTGTGTCATGGAAATATTCAAGACAAACGGTTATAACTAGATTCATGATGGAATCTGAGTTTGTGGCATTAGACAAATGCAGTGAAGAAGCCGAATGGCTTCGTAACTTCTTGGAAGAGTATTTAAATTTTTACTTAGTGTGAAGAGTATTTAAATTTCTAAGCGTATTTTTACCATAATATGTGTGACAATAAATAAAATTGTGTCTAATATATGATATCTTTACAAACTATAAAATTATCCGAAAATTTTGACATGAAGTCATTGGAATGTGTCTTCCGACTATTTACTAATACATCTGTTTCACAAAAGAGAAATTAAAATAAAATTCACCGATTTTTAAACATTAAGAGTCTAAACAATATTAGAAGTTCCATTGTGGAAAAGAAACTTGCAGCGGCTTAAGGCAAGATTTTGCTTAACTAAAAGGATTCCCAAACACAAAAAAAAAAAATAGAAATGGTAAGATTGATGGATGATGTTAAAAATTTCATCACAAACATTTCTATTTAACAAATAAAATGATGAACAATCAACCAAAAAAAAAAAATTTCCAAGGAAAAGTTAGATACCTCGAGCATATCAGGCACAAAATCAAATCGGGAGCCACACGAAAAACTATATATACATTGAGCAATTCAAAAATAAAGTAATAAATTTAACAAACCAACTTCACAGGAAAAAGAAAATCTTAAAGACAAATCCAGATTATGAATTCACTAAAATGAAAAACCGAATATTTATAAATTGTCAAACTTGACAATCAATTATTTCTGGACAATATATTAGAAAGACCCTACATACTTTCAAATGAATTTTTAGGTTGGTGTTTGATATTTCAAATCGTGTAACTTATCATAATACTCTTTCTTGAGAAATACAATCAATCGAGATTTAAGGAGATCTTTGAGGGATTATCATGTCTAATATAAGTACGTACTGTAGCCAATTTTTTTGAAATGATCTTTTATTGATTTTCAAGCTGTGCTCAAATTTTTATATTTTTCACAAGTATTTTTTTTGTATTTATATGAAACTAATTTTAATTCAACATATACACTGAGTTTGTCAGTATTATAGCTTAAGTAAATTCCCCTCCTCCTGGATCTTTTAACCTCTTGCGTGGAGTGTAACCAGTTTGCTAGTATATACAGGAATCTGAAGCAAATTCATTTGAAAGTATGCAGGGTCTTTCTAATATATTGTCTATAAATAATTGATTGTCAAGTTTGACAATTTATAAATATTCGATTTTTCATTTTAGTGAATTCATAATCTGGATTTGTCTTTAAGATTTTCTTTTTCCTGTGAAGTTGGTTTGTTAAATTTATTATTTTATTTTTGAATAGCTCCATGTATATATGATTTTTCGTGTGGCTCCCGGTTTGATTTTGTACCTGATATGCTCGAGGTATCTAACTTTTCCTTGGTTTTTTTTTTTGGTTGATTGTTCATCATTTTATTTGTTAAATGGAAATTTTTGTGATGAAATTTTCAACATCATCCATCAATTTTACCATTTCTATGTTATTTTTTTTGTGTTTGGGAATCCTTTTAGTTAAGCAAAATCTTGCCTCAAGACGTTGCAAGTTTCTTTTTTATTGTGGAACTTCAAAGTACCTAATATTGCCTAGACTCTTAAAGTTTAAAAATCGGTGAATTTTATAATAATCTATTTTTTGTGAAACAGATGTATTAGTAAATAGTCGGAAGACACATTCCAATGACTTCATGTCAATATTTTCGGATAATTAAAAAATGTGTAAGAATAATAATATTAGACATAATTGTATTTATTGTCACACATATTATGGTAAAAATACGCTTAAAAATTTTAGTACTCTTCACACTAAGCATAAATTTATTAGTTGTAGAACATAAAATAGGTTATTCGTGTACTCGCCTAATCACATCTAATCTATTATTTTGATAAGTTAATTATTAATGTTGTACTGATTTATTACTTTAATTCACATGTAATAATGAAATCCATTGTTAAAAATCATAAACACATCAAGATCGCTCCATAAAATTAAATATTTTTTATTAATATTATTTGTGACCGCCCGGCGGTCACGAAGCATTTCGCGACCGCTAGGCGGCCACAAACCTGTTTCGTAACGGTTCGTTCGTGTTGTAAAAGACAGTTGCATTAGATTTTTCTAAAAGGAACATTTTATATGAAATATCCAATGCACTCAAAATTTAACATTACAGATTTAAATTAAAAATAAAAGTACACAATAGGCCAAAAGATAAATTACAATAACATTACAACATTACAATAATGAAAATTTAACAGTCCAACATTACAATAAAAAAAAAATACTAATAATCATCCGAACTATAAACGCCCCACCTGCAGCAGTGACCTCATCCTCACCATCATCCTCACAATCATCATCACCATCATCCACACCATCATCCTTACCATCATCCTCAACGCCTAAATCTACACAATTGTCAGCGGGCATCTCCTCCTCATCGGAGTCATCAGCGTACTCCTCGATATACGCAGGCCTACTGGAAGAACTGGGAGCAAATGGATCTGGTCTCCGACGCAGCGGCCTAGTAATCGGTGGAATCATATGCCCAACTCCCGTCCTACGTGCATTCCCCATGAACGTCGAATCTGGAACCGATGGAAGTTCCCATCCCATCTTCTCGTTAAACATGACTCTCCAGAGGTCCATAGTGGCATGCATATCAGCCATCTTTCGATCTGCGTGCGAAATAGTCCGCTCATTTTGCGTATGCAATTCCTGGATGCTCGCCCATGCATAATCTTCTTGTTTTCTGTACTGAATGGCGTACGCCTCTAGGCGTGAATCCGTCGGTAAGCCCTTCACCTTCCCCTTCTTCACAGGACCAAATGCCTCGGTCCAACAGTCAGGATCGAACACAGGGAGCTTAGCTGGTAACGGATATCTCTCCCTCAATAGAGCCATGTACTTGTTCTACATTAATATTTGAAAGCATCATTAATTAGATTAGAATAAGGAATTTAAAGCTAATTGAGGAAAGATTAAAGGAGTATGAGGTTGAAATAACTTACGTGAATTTTCTTCGCCCCAAGATCGATCCACTGGCGCTTTGCTGGCACTCATGTGTCTTTGCCCATCCCCTTTACCCTCTGCGTGTGGCCACGTCTGTAGGCCTCATCATATCGAATATGGTCCTTTCGCTGAGGGTGGGCCTCAGCCTACACATTTCAAGAAAGAGTACGTCAAACTTAATTACACATATATTAAGATTACTTAATTACACCCATATTGTTAATTTTAATAAATCATACCAGTCGACGTCTAATCTCCTCTATGTCGATGAATCCACCAAAAAAAGTGGGAGGTGCCTTCGTCCCCTCCTTTGGCTCCTCGCCTCCTCTCCTGTTTTTCTTGGACTGTCGCGACACCTCTATATGATCCTCTATGGCCCAATGCTTAATCGCCTCCGCCTGCAACGTGTCGTGCATCCACGTATTCTGTTTTTTTAGCATATTTTGGATCCTCAACCCTCTCAAACTACTGTTTCTTCGTGTTGTATATCAAGTTCTTGTAACAAGCCTTCGTCGTCGCTTCGTAGGCCGCTTGTACTTCGTATTTCTCTCTCGCACGGATCCCATATATTTTCTACAAATTAATAAAGTTTTAAGATTATTCTTATTACGTCGTTTGATTTATTGATACATTAAATTAAATAATATGATATATTTGTAAAATAATTCCTCACCAAAAATTTAACAAACATGTCGCCTCGCACTTCCTTGGGCATCGCTAAGTAGCTAGGCCAGAATTCTTTCATGAACTGTCTGATCAACTCCGTGATCGTCGTCGCAACCTCGTTGCTAGTGGGGGACTCAAACAGGCCACGAGGAGATAATCTAATGACCTGCCTCTGTTTCTGGTCAGTGGGTGCCTGCGCACCTTTGGAGGTGCCCCTAGTTGGGCGCTGTTGCGTGGCAGTGAATACTCCTGATGCTGGAGTCTCTATCAGCCTCCGGCTCGGGCTAGCTCCGGTGGAACTCGCGGAAGATGGGGGTCTAGCCCTAGATCCTGACGCAGTGGGCGCGACATCAGCGGCATCAAAAGAAAGGCGGCGATGTAGTGAAGGTGTCAACGATGTAGATGCGTTGGGGGCTGCGGCATCGCGACTACGATCGCCATGTGTGATAACTACACGAGGTCCAAGACTACCTCGGCCACTAGCAGCAGGGGGAATATCGGGAACATCGGGTACATCGGGTACATCGGGAACATCGGGAACATCACAAGCACTCGAACGTTGTGGACCAGTGCCAGTCCGACGGCGACGACTTCCTGACATGTCGAATATATGCTAGAAAACTACGAATAATTATCTAAGTTAGATGATTGAGAAAGATTCCCTAAAGTTCAATCGTTACTAAGTTAAAAAAATCCCCTAAAGATCATTTGTACTAAGTTATTAAGATCCTCTAAACATTATTTGTTCTAAGTTATAAAGATTCTATAAAGGCATTATTTCTAACTTATAAAGTTACATTAAATTAACTAAACTAACAATTTAACATGCATTTAAATTTAGAAAATAACAATAAATAATCTAAACTAAATAATAATACATTAAATTACATAAGTTAACATGTATTTAACTAACAATTTAACATGTAATGAATATTCTCTAAAAACATTATTTCTAAGTTATAAACATCCCCTAATTGCATTACTTCTAAGTTATAAATATTTCCTAAACGAATCCTTGTTGTTATAAAAAAACTTTCTAAAGAAATTATCTCGAAGTTATAAAGATTACCCTAAATGCATTATCTCTAAGTTATAAAAGACCACTTACATGCACAATTTCTAAGTTATAAGGACCACCTAAATACACTATTTCTAATTTATAAAGATTTCCTAAAGGCTTTATTTCTAAGTTTAACATTAATTAAACTAAACTAATAATATAACAATTATAAATATTACTAAAAATAAATATAAAAAATAATTAAAAAACTAGAGAGAGAAATAATTAAGAGAGAGAGAGAGAGAGAGAGAAGACTTACATTGGTGTGGAATGAGAGAGGAGAAGGAGGGGTTTATATAGAACCCCCCCCCCCCCCCCCCCCGCCATCCGCGACCGCCTAGAGGTCGTGCATACGCGACCGCTGGGCGGTCGCGGATGCCAGGCGGGTAGGCTGCTGGCGGGAGAACTTCCCGCCAGCGGCATCCGCGACCGCAGGCCGGTCGCGGATGGCAGGCTGCAGACCGCATGCGGGAAATTCTCCCACCTGCGGTATCTGCGACCGCTGGGCAGTCGCAGATTCTGTGGCGACCGCTGGGCAGTCGCAGATTCTGTGGCGACCGCCCGACGGTGACGAGGTGGCGGTCACGGTTGATCGCCAAATCTTGTAGTGGTTGAGTGTTTATTTAAATCCGACTTCCAAATGGTGTTTCATTTGGTCCGAAATAGTAAGGATATATGATAATATATTATTTTGAAAGTAGTTTCGGAAATAAATATTGTTCCTTTTTCATTATAGCTCTCGGAACTTATAATTTATTGAAGACTCTTTTCTAAGATAGTGGGTTAGCATTTGTTTCAAATTCGTGAACATGTATTTAATCACTTAAGATTTTGATGTGTAGATATTTTGTAGTCCATTCCCTTCTTTGGCTATATTACACACTTAATTGAAAATTTATCATGTTAGTGTTTTTAGAATAATGGAATGTCATACAACACGTACTAAAATATTATGGCTAAGAATTATTCTTTTTTATATAACTTAAGAACGATTGAGATAGCTACACTGTTACTGATGATACATATAAAAGCACATTAAAATCAAAACATTATTTACTCTAAACAAAGTTTTTAGTGGAATGAGACTTCAAGAAATCTATTTAATTTCTCTTTTGTACGTGAAGTTTTGCAATTTTATTCTAAGAAGAAGAAACACAAAAGATGTAATTGCAATGTTACAAATATGTTTAATTTGTTGTCACAAATTCACGGCAAATGAAACGCGTTTAATCTAAAATACTCCTTACATCAAAAAGAAATTTGCACGCGGTTTTCGCGTGCGCTTTTTTGCTAGTTTTCCTATATGTCAATATTTCGTGCATTTTATCTAACTTAAATCATGTAGTTTGAATTTTGATGACATGATGTGAAACCCACTAACTCGAAATAAGTTAGTGGCTGACTCATAATTTAGAGAAAAAAATGAATTATTCTGATCACTGGAAAGTTATTCAAACATTTTTTCTCTTCTATTAAATAATTTGTTTATTCGATTTTTAATTCATTTGTGACAAAAAACAAGCTGCTGAAAAGATATATTCATTACTTCAGTTTTAATTCATTGAAAAAAGAAAAGAGAAAAAAACGAGCTCCTTAATAATTTATTTAAAAAGTAAATATAACCTGCATGAAAATTTAAGGTTTATATATACTATACTTCCACTACAAGAAAACAGCTCAAAAAGAACTGAAAAATTCAACCCAAAAGGTCGAAATTTCGATCCTTTTGGTAAATTGGATCGAAATATTTGGATTATAACTTTCGATCCTAATAGTCTCGTCGCAGAATAGTCTGGATCGCAAAATTTCAATCCAACTGCAATTGGATCGAAATAATGTGACGCAAGACAACGTGCATCGAAAATATTCAACCCATATAGTGGGACCAAAAATTTCGATCCAAAAACAGAGTGGATTGCGTAATTTCGACCCATCTTTTCTATGGATCTGAATATTTCGATCCAGACTGTTTTCTGCACAAAAAACAGACAGCGAACGCGTGGCGGCTGGTGAGTGGTTGAAACTCTGGATCGAAATATTTCGATTCATAGTATTCCGGATCAAATATTTTCGATCCAACAATATTTAGGATCGAAATAATTTGATTCATAGCATGTTTTGCATTGAAATGTTTCGATCCAACATTATTTGATTTTTTTTTTTAAAAAGGGGCGGGAATCAGCCATATTTGAATTATTATTTATACATATTTATGTTTTAGTATATGATTTATTTATGTTTTAGTATATGATTTAAACTATACGTATTAATAATTTTGAATGATTATACATATTTAATTAAAATATTATTATTATAATCATGATAATTAGAAACGCTTGCAGAAAATACGAAATATAAAAAACTAATTACATTTCGTTAATAACATAATATGTATTTATTCTAATACACAAAATAAAATTACAAAAACTACAAAACTAATAAAGAAATTCTCTAAAATAAAAATTTGATGGTGAAGAGAGAGGAAGATGAGTTGTGGAAAGAATGGTGAGAAGGTGGGGGTATTTATAGGAGAACTCTTGTACCTAATTTACTTTATGGGTCTCAAAATTTCGATGCATAAGTAGTTGTGGGTCCGAAAAATTGGATGCAAAACTAGTTTAGATAAAAAAAACTCAATACAAAACAAAGTGGGTACCAAATTTTCGATCCAAAGGTTTACTGGGTCCCAATATTTCGATCCAAAGTGATTCTAGGACCCAAATTTTCGATGCAAAAGGTTTCTAGGTCCCAAATTTTCGATCCAAAGCTGTTGTGGGTCCGAATTTAGCCAATAGCATTGAAATATTCCTACGTATATAATTTTGCATTGAAAATTTGCAATGTATCTTATATAAGTATTTAAAAAAATTACCCCTAGACACTATGTTTTGTAATTACATTTTTTACCCCAAAAACTTTTTAACGTTTTTCATCACTAATTTTTTCACGAAATTTGAAAGAACACACATACTCAATGCTGTGATGATAATTGTGTGAAAAAAAAGGAATTTGTATGTTTTTTATAGTTGTTTTTGCATCTTTGCATATTTTACATAATTACATGAAGTTTCCAAAACTTTTTTAAGCATGTTTCGATATTCCGTTTTTACTTTGGATGGAAAAAATCCCTTTCATTATTATTTTGGATGGAAATATTCCATTGCATTTTTACTTTGGATGGAAAAAATCCCTTTCATTTTTATTTTGGATGGAAAAATTCCCTTTTATTTTTACTTTGAATGGAAAAAATCCCTTTCATTATTATTTTGGATGGAAAAAATTCAATCCATCTAATACAATATTCTTCCTACTCTTCCTCTATTTAAGCACCCACTTCTCAATCAAATTACTCACTACATCACTCATCACTCATCACTTCTTCTTCCTAATTAAAGAGACAAAAAAATTAATAGTGTATTGTATCTACTTGAAGCTCAAAGTTAGTTCTACGAAGGTACGCATACAGTTTGAATTATTCTTTGTCATTTTTTTCTTTCTCAAATTAATTATTGATAATTTATTATAGTTAGATATTAATCTCTCATTTTGTTGTAATGCTAGTTAACTGTATGCACGATGGATAACAATGGTGATCGTAGTTGGATGTACGATAGGCTCGATGCAAGCAGTAATTTGAATCATCACTTTGAGGTTGGTGTGTCAAACTTTGTCGATTTTGCATTCTCGCAAACTAGTAATCTATTTCGTGGTAGAGTTAGATGTCCCTGTGTAAAATGCAATACTATCAAATATTCAAAAAGATATACCCTTCATATGCACCTGTACAAATGGGAATTCATACCTCATTATATGGTGTGGGATTTACAGGGTGAGTTTGAGAGCACCGTTAGGGGTAATATTAACCCACATGTCGAAGCCGAGTCCTCTACCCATAATTATACGGGTCCGTTGATAACCAAATGAGGAATTTGGTCGATGATGCATTTGGTGGTCAGTTTCTAAACTATACTTCTGATATGGCAAACCTAATAGGTGAACCTAATAGGGAAGCAAAGGCTTTCTTTGATATGCTTAGTTCAGCAGAAAAGCTCGTGACCATAGGAAGTGAGACCACCACTATACTTCGATGGGTTTCTCAATTTATGTTGAACAAGGTGATGCACAAGGCGAGTACCGTCTATGCTGATAAACAGATCAAGCAGGTTCACCAATTGTCTCCTTCTGAAGTTCGGGCTGAATTACCCAAATCTATTTACGAAATGAAGAAATTCATGAAACGTTTGGGCCTAGGTTATAAAACTTATGACGCGTGCACAAATAATTATTTCTTGTTCTACGGAGATTTTGAGGCACCTGAGTACGACAAATGTCCGGAGTGTAATCAACCGCGTTATGAGCCTGGCCTTATTCTGAGTAAAAGAGGCAAGCCCATTCCGCGTAAGAAGTTGTGGTTATTTCCGCTGACTGCGAGACTTCAACGGATGTACATGTCTCATTCAATTGCAGAGCACATGACAAGGCATACCAATTATCGAGATGACATAGATCATATGCTTCATCCGGCACACGGGCAGGCCTGGAAATACTTTGATCATTGTCATCCTAGTTTTGCGGCCGAGCCTAGAAACGTAAGACTAGGACTTTGCACAGACGGGTTCACCCCGTGGGGCAGCTCTTCGGGCCCCTATTCTTGTTGGCCCGATTCTGTAACACCGTATAACCTGCCCCCCGATCTTTGCATGAGGCAAGAGTACATATTTCTAAGTTTGTTAATATCTGGTCCAGAGAGCCCAGGGAAGAACCTTAATGTATTTCTACGACCTTTGATTGATGAACTTCATTCTCTTTGGCAAGATGGTGCTCGCACTTATGATAGCTTTAGAAGACAGAACTTTCAGTTACGAGCGTGTGTCCTTTGGACTATAAGCGATTTTTCGGCATATGGTATGTTGTCTCAATGGAGTACGCATGGAAAGTTCTCGTGTCCTTATTGTATGGAGTTCACCAAGTCATTCCAGCTTGCGAAAGGTAGAAAAACAAGTTTCGTGTGAGGAGAGTATTTGATCACCGGTATTAGATAGAAGAATCGGCGGTCCATGGCAGCGCGGGAAGCTTTGGCAGCTTTGCCGCGGGAAGCTTTGGCAGTTCTCTTCTGTCAATAGAGAAGCAAGAGGGTAATTTCCCCTTTTAGTAATGGGTCGGCGGTCCACGGCTGCATGAGGGCTGTCCACGGCGGCGCGGGAAGCGTTGGCAGCTTTGGCGCGGGAAGCTTTGGCAGTTCTCTTCTGTCAATGGAGAAGCAAGAGGGTAATTTCCCCTTTTAGTAATGGGTCGAAATAATTCGACGCCACATGGCTAATGGGTCGAATTATTTCGACCCAACAAATCCCGCGTGGCATATTTGCGACGCAGCCATGTAGGATGCGTCGAAAATAAGTGATGCTGATGCGTCGAAAATAAGTGATGCCACGCCAGCATCACTTATATTCGACCCAGACTTGTGGGCTGCGTCGAATTAACTCAATTCGGGATTTTTTTGGATCGCATTTTTTCTATGCAGGCCCATTATGAATCGAAATTGCCTTGGATGGGCCCAAAATATTTGATCCAACTTATTTTGGATCGAATTTTATTTTTTCATGCATAAAAAAAGGATCCAATTGCTATGTTTTCTTGTAGTGTTCAGCAACGTAAATAATGGATCTTTAGAATCTTAGATTTCCATATGAAGCAGCAATATATTTGCCAAAAGAATTGATTACGTTAACCTAAATAAGTCAATTATATAATAATCAATCAAATCTTTGATTAATAATTTCAAGGACATATTAGGTATTACAATAAAATTGCTCTGGGAATAGGAATATTGCTTTGTCTATATCATTTGCCCAAAATAAAGCATAATATTTTTGTGGGGTGGGGGGTGGTCTATTTTTTTATTTTTTTTTAAAATTTCAGTAATAAAAAATAATTTTTTTAATTTCATTAATAAAAAATGAATTTTTAAATTTCAGTAATAAAAAATGATTTTTTTAATTTCAATAATAAAAAATGATTTTTTTTTAAATTTTAGTAACAAAAAATGATATTTATGACTTTTCTGTTTTTTATATATTTATATATATAAATATATTTTAATACATAAATATATATTTTTTTATATATTTATATATATTATGGATATAAATATGTTTATGTTTTAAATTTATTAAGATTAAAGTTTTTATATATGTTTTCATTTTTAAAAATAGTTATATATATATGTTTTTATATATATATATATATATGTTTTTTTTGTTTTTATATATATGTGTTTTATTTTTATAAATGGTTATATATATAACATATATATATATATATATATATATATATATATATTAGGGTGCAAAGTGCAATTTATTTTGGGTTCAAATACAATATTTAAAATTAGAATGGTTTCTTTAAAAAATATTTTTTGGCTGAAAATATGACGTGGTGGGGCAGTTTATTGACGTGTCAGCCATTGTACCGCCACGTAGGCTGTTTTAGCCCGAATAAGGGCATCGGACATTTTTGAAAGTTTTTTTAAAACATATAGGGCATTTTTGCAAGGCCCAAAAAAAAATGGGCATTTTAACTTTTTTTATAAAGTTAGCGGGCATTTTTAATATTTCGCCCAATATATAATTATCAATTGACATTAGTAATCTAATCTTGATAAACAAACTAATATGCACTAATTAACCTTAGTTAATGATTTCGAATCAATGCATGAATTTTCTAATATAGCAATGATGAGTCCAAGTACAAGAGTATATTAACGAACGAGAATCTCTAAAGGCACATGCATCTAATTACTAACCCACGTTTTGGGTTTGTCTATAAATACCAAATATGACGTGGGTTTGTCTATAAATACCAAATATCACCCTCTTCATCGATATAACCTTCATATTAATAGTTCAATAATCATCTTGTTAATCACTCATTATCTACTGTTAATTGTTGAAAGCAAGAAAAGGCTATGGAAAGGAAAAGTAGCTGCTGCTCTGGAAGCTATTATTCATGTGGTACTACAAAAAAGATCGAACCAATTGTTACTCCGAAAAAAGAACAAGTCAATGTGAAGCAAGAGACAAATGCACCAACGGTGAAGAAAGAAGAGGCGGTTAATGTTGCCAGTATTAAGAAAGAGGATGGTTGTTGTACTATCAAAACTGAACAGGTTGCTACTGTGAAGTGCGAGCCTGTCAAGGTTAAAAATTGTTGCGGTTAATATAATTAATTAGACATGCAATTAGTAGTATGTACGTCAAAATAAAGTACTAAGTGTACTATTAACTAATAAATCCATGTGTTGTCATTTTTTCTACAGAAAAGATGACGCTTCTACATTATTGGTTATAATATCGAACTTATTTCTTTTGGTAAAACTCGATCGTACAGTTTGTGTTTCCATTGATGGATAAAATTAAATTTGAGTTGGTGTGTTGTTTGCAAAAAGTTATTCAAGTTAATGTAATAGTTTTTTCGGGATGATGAATGATCGAAAGAATAGAATATGCAATTTGAATGACATTAATCAAATTATGAACATTTAGGGAACAATATAAATCGAGTTCATTTCTTTCTATTTTGGATATTCATCTTCAATAACAATCAAGTAATCGATATTTTAAAAATAATTTAATGTTGATGTATGCTCTTTATTTGTTTTCTTTTTAAAGCGTAAATGAGTGCAAAGGATGCTCTAACCCAAGATTACAGAGTACTGCTTACGCACTCCTAGTGGGCGCTCAACATTGGTTCAAGTCTCAACTCATTAAGCTCGTGTAATATATTTTCCACCTAAGGAATCAAAAGGACGAATTATTATTTATGCCATGTAAGTTACCCCTTTTATTGAAAATGTCCGTTATGTTACCAATTATACAAACATGCCCCGTAACTATGCGTTTTTTTGTAGAAAATGTCCTTTGGGTGCCACATGTGTATTTCGGCCTACGTGGCATCCACCGTGGCTGCCACATGTGTTTTTTTGTCTATGTGGCTGCCATATGTAATATGTTTAAAATAAAAATATATTTATATCCATAATATATATAAATATATATAAAAACTATATATTTATGTATTAAAATATATCAAATATATATATAACTATATAAAAAAAGGTAAAAAATAATCATAAATATCATTTATATCTATAATATATATAAATATATATAAAAAAGTATATCTTTATGTATTAAAATATATCAAATATATATTTAAGTATATAAAAAAGGTAAAAAACCATAAATATAATTTTCTATTATTGAAATATTAAAAAGTTTTTTTTACTGAAATAAAAAAAAAATCTTGTTTTTTTGTGAAATTAAAAAAAATCTTTTTTTTACTGAAATTAAAAAAAAAACACATATATAAAAACTTAAATCTTAATAAATTTAAAACATAAATATATTTATATATTTAAAAAATTAATTAAAAAAAAAATAGAACCCCCTCCCACCCCACCCCGCAACGCCCCCCCACCCCGCAACGCACCCCCCCCCCACTGCAACTCGCGGTTGCAGTGGCGGCGGCGTCGATCGACGCCGCCACCCGCTGCAACTCGCGGTTGCAGTGGTGACGGCGTCAATCGACGCCGCCGCCACTGCAACCGCGAGTTGCAGTGGGGGGGGGGGGGGCGTTGTGGGGTGGGGGGGAGGGGGCAGTGGGCGATCCGGCTGCGGGGGTGGGGGGAGGGGGCGATCCCGGTTGCGGGGTGGTGGGGGGGGGGGGGGGGGGGAAGGGGCAGGGGGCGATCCGGTTGCAGGGGGGTTCTGACGCGGGGGGGGGTGGTCGGTGAAGAAGATGATGAATTTTTATTTTTTTTATTGTTAAAATGTTTATTATTATTATATATATTTATTATTTATAAAAAATAGTTATATATGTTTATTATTATTAAAGATATAATCATATATAACATGTGGCACGCATGTGGATGCCACGTCGTCCGAAATGGATGCCAACTCGTTCGAAATGTATGCCACATCGCCCGAAATACACATGTGGCACTCAAAGGGCAATTTCTACAAAAAAAAGGCATAGTTACAGGGCATATTCATATAATTGGTAACATAACGGGCATTTTCAAAAAAAGGGGAAACTTACAGGGCATAACTAATAATTCGTCCGAATCAAAAACCACGAATCAAGTCTGGATCCTCTGTTTTGTATTCTCAAGTTTCCCTGCAATTCTCTATATACATTTTTATTCCATTTCTTCAACTTACCGACATTCTTACGCCACTGCTTCAATAAAAACTTGCTAAATTGTTCATATTTGTACCACCCATCAATGTCCTTAAAAGTTTAGTGTTCCAATTAATCTGTAAATTTTTGTCTTTCAATAAAATTGGGTATTGGCGCAAAATTGATCTTTAAAGCCCTCGCTGTGAAATATTTGGCAATTGTTCAAGCTCATTAACTTGAAATTAGGAACTTATCAAGATGAATTTGTGCTAATCCATTACTTTTTGAGTATATATCAGATATTGTTAAGTCCCATCTCCATAACTAAAATGTTAAACTCCATCGTCTCTTTAGTTTGAGTACATACACTCTTCTTCAAGCATCTCATTAGACCAGGATCATCATATATATAACTAATAAATCGAAGAAGTACTCTTGGTTCATGCATTATGTTATGTACGTACTCTGTATTCATCAAAACAAACCGAAATGATGCATATGCACCTAATTTATGTTCTTGAATTAACACATCAATTTGCTTTACTTATTAATATGAAACTTGGAAGGAAATATTTAGTCCAAGTACAAGGCTAACAACAACTATTGCGAATAATTATTATTATTCCAGACTCCAGTGTCACAGTATTATTATTATTATTAAAGTTCTATGCTTATTACTAGCTTATTAGATTTTGCTCTACGCCAGCGAACGGTGCGCACATGGTCGACCATCTGTTGACCGATTCCGACCAACTTGGAAAGGCTGACGTGATGGGCGCACCGGCGACCCATCAACTACAGACTACTCAGGCGACCGACGCCTATGGTGGGGCCCACATGGGTGGGGTAGTTTTGCCATCTATTCTTAAACGGCGTATTGAACCAATCAAGGTCTCCGGCCTTAACGATGAGCAGCAGCATGCGTCCGACCGGCACCCGCCATAGGCCCATCAACAGCCGATAGCGAAAGACCAACAACCACAGCAGGGGCCAGCCGATGAGACGGTCCAGTCGACGCGCCCATCACCGCAGATGCAGGCTGGCGTCAACCGACAGCGCCCTCAGGCACCCATACAACCCGATATTGGGTCCAGGGCCGCTGACATAGTTTTGTCTTCGATCTCCAAAGCTGCTATTGGTGCAAACACACGGGCTCCCCCAAAGCCCGACCAAAACGCACCTATGGTTAACGAGGACAATTTCCCGGCTTTGACATCTATCAAGCCAAGGTCACATCCGGGACAGAGTTCTCGATCTTTTAGGCCCATTTCTTCGAGGCCTGGGCCAAACCTTGGGTATCTCTCTTCCGCCCAGATGATTCAGGATAGCAAGGTATCTCACGTGGCACATTTTTCACCAAGATCGAAAAAGAAATCTCTATTCGACGGTTTTCATGATGATTTTGAGATAGATGATAAGAACCAACCGATCTTGTATGATGGGAAGCCTGCTTTTATTTACTCTCCAGAACTTGAAGAGAAACTTGTACAACCGTATAAGTGCACCCTGGTTTTCAGATTTCAGTCCCATACTCCGAGCTTCCTTCGAGTGAAGCAAGGATTTGCCTCCTTAGCTATTAAGGGATGTTACAATTTTTCGGTCCTTTGGGGCCAAGACATCTTTACTTGAAGCTTCATTTACAAGAAGATTTCTAGCAGCTTCTTGCCAGAGGTTCGGCCTATGTTCTGAATGTCCCCGTAAGAATATCCAAATGGACACCAAATTTCTCTATTGATAAGAAGGCTCTGATTGCCCGGGTCTGGGTTCAAATTCCAGACCTCCCGATGCATCTTTATAAAAAGAGCACGCTCTTTGCCATTGCCAAACGCATTAGCAGACCTCTCCGACTGGATGAACAAACTACTGAGGTTGTTCGTCCACTGGCTGCCAGGTTGCTTGTTGAGATCAACTTGTTGGACAAACGAGTCGAAGAGGTTTTTATTGGGATCAACAATGGCGGCAACATGGAAGGTAAGAGCTACAGTGTGATCTATGAGGACATTCCAAAATACTGCATTAAGTGTAGGAATCTTGGTCACACTAAACAAGAGTGCATCCTAGCTATATCTCCACCTTATTCATGTACGAAGGAAAAAGTGCATGTGACGCACCTTAGCAGTGAGAAGATGAATAAGGACCCGGTGGGAGATAAGGAGCAAGTTTAGAATAATGCGGCCCCTAGAGGTAGAAGGGGTGGTAGAGGCAGAGGGAGAGGAAACATTCGTGGTGCTAGTCATGCTACGACTGTCAAATGAGTTTCCTCAAACCCTTTTGAGGCACTTGTTAAGGCCCCTGATATGGGGCCGCTGGTGGCACTTGAGGCCGATGTGTCTAGAGCTTAGAGAGAGCCGATTGTTTTATCTAATTCCCCTCCTACTCCAGTAGAGGAAATTGTGGCTAGTGTTCTTGAGACAGATTTGTCTCTAGATGTTTACATTGATATTTTACTAGCTAACCCCACAGGGGTTTATTCTAAGGAGACTAGGACAAATGTCTTCGACGATGTCGAAGTGGACAAGGGCCATGCATCTGGCGATGTAGCTATTACTCCAAAGTCTCGTGTCAGGTCAAACATTCGGAACAAGGGTTTGGCAAAACATATCTAATTTTTTGAGGAACAGTCCGCTAGTGCTGCTACTTCTAATTCGGCATACATTAAGGGGCTACAAGCTATTAATCTTGGGGAACCTTTGGGTCCTCTGATTAAACATGCAAAGTCGACCAAGAAAAAGAAACAAGAGAGATTTGTTATTAGGGAACAGTCGCGTCTGGCAGCCTTCGAACTTCAAAACTCGACGGACTTGGGCGTGCAGAACTTTTTTCCTGAAGAGGAACCTGATCTTAGCCATATTACCAGGAGAAAGGTAAAGGCAGGAAAGAAGACTGTTAGGTCCGAGCCACCCCTAGCAACTCGAGACAACACAGAGGTGCTTGATATGGACGACTTATCATGATTCCTTTGTTAGTTTGGAACGTCCGGGGGATTGGTAATAAGAAATCTCGTAAGCATGTCTTTGATATTAAGCAGCAGCACGAGATCAAGGTTCTTGTTCTTATTGAGCCAAACGGTTTGGCCTTTCCCGTGTTTATGATAATGTGTCAAATAAAATATGGTTACTGGTAGCTGATGAGATTGAGGTTGTAGTCCTTGTTAATGACCGTTGGTTTCTTCCTATTCATATTAAGACTCCGGAGCATGATAGATCCATCTTCTGCACCTTTGTCTATGGTGCGAATACTATGATTCCAAGAAGCGAGCTATGGGCGGGTCTGAAGGAAAACGCCATCGGGTTAGAGCAGTGGTTGGTAGCTGGGGACTTTAACATTGTTATGCACCCTGAAGAGAAGGCAGGGGGAATCCTATCTCTTTTACTGAGGCAGCTGAGTTCCGAGATTGTGCCTTTGAGTGTGGCCTCACTGATGCTGGTTTTGAGGGGAACCAATATACTTGGGCTGGCCAAGGCATAAGAACTCGATTAGATAGAGCCCTAATCAATCTCTATTGGGCTTCTTATTTTGAGTTAACTCGCGAGACACATTTGGTAAGGAGACGGTCGAATCACAACCCTCTTCTTATCACTTTTATGATTAAAGTCGAGCGTCGTCCCATCTCTTTCCGGTTCCAAAATATGTGGACTCAGCATGGCAACTTTCTGGACGTTGTCCATCAGATTTGGCAAGTCCCATCTGTCCACCACAGCCTTGCAGACGTCTCTGACAAGCTGTTAAGGCTTAAGCAAAGATTGAGGTGGTGGAATAAGCATGTCTTTGGGGACAATTTTGCTAAGCTCGCAGAGAAGGAAGCTGCCTTGCGGCAGGCTGCAATTCTATTTGATTCTGATCCGACTCCTCAGAACCGTATAGAATTTCATCGGTGTAATGCTGAACATTCCCTTATTCTGAACATGGAGGAGGAATTTTGGCGTCAGAAGGCCAATGTAAAGTGGATTGTTGAGGGAGACCAGAATACCAGAACTTTTGCATTTTTGGGTGCAAAGTGCAATTTATTTTGGGGTGCAAATTGTAATTTTGTACCGCCACATAGGCAATTTTGGCCCGAATAAGGGCCGAAGACATTTTTAGTAGACTTTTTAAAAGATATGAAGTATAAAAACAAGACCCATAAAAAAGGGCATATTAAATTTTAAAAAAAAGTTAAAGGGCAAATTTAATTATTCGTCCTAAATTATTTAGGTCTTAAAATGGTGCAAACCTTCTAGCTTCTATAGCCCATAATTAGCCTCCATAACTATTTAATGACCTAAGTGGACTGTCAATGTTAAGAGTTAATCAATTATTCACCCCTTGTTAGTTAACATGGTTTTTATCAAACTTAGCCCGCTAAGTTGGCACATTTTCAAATTACACCCACTATGTTGGCACTCGCCAAACTTAACCACTATGTTGGCGCTGGTGTCAAAATTCACCCACTGCTAACACATGCCACTGGATTTGCCCACGTGGATAGTGAGCGGTGCCACGCGCGACAATTTTCATACGTGGCATTTTTAATTCATTTTTTTCATTTTCCACGTAATGTTTTATTTTTTTTTCTCATATTTTTGTTGTTACTTTATTAATGAAAAAAAAAAAAAGAAAAAAGGGGGAAATGACTTACGGGGAGAGAGAAATCTAACCACAATCCCACCATATAACACTTAACTAATTCATTGTGGTTAGATTTCTCTCTCCCCGCAAGTCATTTCCCCCTTTTTTTTCTTTTTTTTTTATTAATAAAGTAACAACAAAAATATGGGAAAAAAATAAAAAAATTACGTGGAAAATGAAAAAAAAGAATTTAAAATGCTGTCCACGTGGGCAAATCCAGTGACATGTGTCAGCAGTGGGTGAATTTTGACACCAGCGCCAACATAGTGGGTTAAGTTTGACGAGTGCCAACATAGTGGGTGTAATTCGAAAATGTGCCAACTTAGTGGGCTAAGTTTGATAAAAAACCTTAGTTAACACAAAAGCAGAGTACGTACTCCTCTTAAGTTTGAGCTTTCAGTGCCGCAACAACAGGTGATCATCTTTCTCGAGCATTAACGGCTTCATGAAATTCTTAATAAATTAGTCCCGTTGTTATCTATAGATTAATTTGAGTTAGTTAAGTTTCGCGTTGCAATAAAATTCAACAGCTCTGTTATTGTTATTAAATACAGAAGAAAACAAGTTGCAAGTACTGTTTTCTAATTATTCTGTTTGCTCTCTTGTTTTTTGTTTAAAACTTTAAATGATAACAACAGCTTTAGTTTTAAAGGCTATGAGGTGCAACGTGCCAAACCTATGAGGCCGGCCGCCATAACGTGATTCATTAACAAATGAACTTTTATTAGGTCTCACTAAAATTGCAAGTCTTAGCAATTTCTTTGGCACAATATGCAGGTTGATTGATTGAGTTATGATCACAAGCACTCAAATTAGCGAGACTCCAGTTGAGAACTCGCGAAAAACTGATCATGCGGAACATGATCATATCAGTAACTTACCAGACTGTATTATCTCTCTCATTCTTTCTCGCCTACCCAAAGGATACAGTGAGAACATCAGTTTTGTCGAGAGATTGGGAATACAAATGGGCTTCAGTTCAAGAAATTGAACTTGATGATCTTTTGCCATTTCAGATTTTGGGTAACAAAGATAATTTTGTCAACTTTGTTGATAGGACACTTCTTAAACTAGATAATTTGCGAAGTTTCCCTTTTCATGTGACGGGGTGTACGACTTTAGTAGCATGAAGAAATGGATAGCTGTTGCATTAAGTCGTGATGTTCATTGTCTATACATATCTTATACTCATGCATGCATCGACTTGTCCTATAACCTTTTCAATTTGTATACCCTGAAACAATTGGAACTTGATGTTTTCTAGTACTCTACTTTCAGAGTTCCTGCCAAGATTTGTTTTCATCGCCTCACAATTTTGAAGCTTGAAAGAGTTGAGATTTTGAATGAGAATTTTAACTCTGATCTCGTGCTCTACTTTCAGTGTTCCTGCCAAGATTTGTTTTCATCGCCTCACAATTTTGAAGCTTGAAAGAGTTGAGATTTTGAATGAGAATTTTAACTCTGATCTCGTGGAACTCAGTTTTCCAATCTTGGAAAAATTTATATTAATAAGATCCAAGTGGTTGAACGTGAAGTTTGTGGAAATTTATGCTCCTAAAATGACTAAATTCAAGTCTCAGGCCCGGCATGACATTGATGTGGATAACTATTCAATCAAAATTACGGCAGAAAGCCTTGTAAAATTCAAAGCATGCGGTGGTTTACCTGAAAATATCATCCTATCTAGTGGATCAGAAATTATGTTTGCACGTCTGGCACATAGGTGGCTCTTCTATGATCTTCATGCACTTCAAAATAGTGGAACACAATTTCGAAAGCTATTGACAGGGCTATCAAGTTTAAAAGATTTGGAGTTACTTGGCTTTGTGCCTGAGGTTAGCGCTTATTATCTATTGTCATTTGAATCTGAACTCTAAGGCGAACACCTCTTTATCAACGAATATGCAGAATTAATGGGCAAGGTCTAGTTTCATCTCCTAACTTAAAGAAAAAGACTGACTTACGTTTCTTCTGTTATTTTACCAAGGCTATTGGCCTATCAAGTCTACGGATTTCTCATCCCAAGTTTTACAAAATGGAACGACTGGTTCTGGGAATTGCTGGCAGCTATACTCATGAAGTATTGCTAGAGTTACTCCACGCAGCACCATTGCTCAAGAATCTGGAAATAGGAGCGGTAAGTCATTTCGTTAAGTTTATGTTCTTTTTTGTTCTTCTTCTAAGTAAGGATATTTTTTATTGGTCTTTTTCAGTGGGGATGGCAATATCATGATGGTGAGGAACATGTGCCGTCGTGTATTGGAGCTATTGAAGTTTACCTGTTATAGTACTAATGAGATTCATCAACTGCTTAAATTAGCCAAGTTTTTCTTGACGAATGCAGCACAACTCAAGCAAGTTTATTTCTCTACCTTTAGCTTCTCATGTCCTCCGTCTTTTAAGGAAGAGTTGGGGGCATCTCCTAAAGCTTCGACTTCTTTACTCATTGCACTCTCTTCCGAAATGTAGAGAAAAAAATTCATGGAGTGAAAAAATGAAGTTACTCACTGATGTTGCTTATTAGATTCCTTGTGATATGTATATTTCACTTAGTTAATCGATGGAAATTCATCATAATTCAAGTTTTGTTTCTAACATTTACGAAATCAATGTTAATAAAATTTAATGAGGAGCTAGCTAATAATGGCTGCAGTTATTGGTGAAATACTGAAATTAGTGAATTAAAGCTGAAATATAGGGGATACCTTGGCCAGTTCATTCCCATTGTACATTTCTGTTACTGTTGGTATGTGATATTAAGTTCGTTGTCAACAAATTACATACATATTACACTACACCAGAAGTGGTCATTAGCAACTGGGTTTCCAATTGCTAATGTCCTACTTTCGGTCGCTAATAGTGACCCAATAGCAACCGGAATCTGGTCGCCATTTTTCGGTCGTTGATGCCTCGGTCGCTAAAACTTTATAGCGATCGAAAAACGGTCGCAACCAGGCTTTAGCGACTGAATTCTGGTCACAAATGTACGACCGAAATCTGATTGCCGGTATTATTAGCAACCGAATTCCGGTCGCAAAAGCTTTTCAATGAATTTGCAATCGGGATCCGGACAGTTGATATTTGCAATCAGGATCCGCCATTTTTTTTACAAATGTTAGTATAGAGGTTATAGTGATGTTTATATAGATGTTGCAACTAATTAGTATATACATACGTAGAAATTATGGATTTATATTTTTGTGTTTGTTTAACTTATGAGTACCTAATATTGTTGTAATAAATCATTGAACCAATAATATGTCTAAAATTAGAGTGCGAAATGCATAAATTAATAACATGAATATTATTTACAACCCGAATTCGGTTGGAAATGACACCAAATAGCCACCGAAACCCGGTCACAACTACTAATTTTCATCATTTGCGATCGGATTCCGGTCGCAATTGCCCATTAATATTAGTTGCGATCGGACTCCGGTTGCTAATGCCTCTTTGAATACTAGTTGCAAGCAGAACCTGGTCGCAACTACTAGTTTTCATTATTTGCGATCGGAATCCCCGTCGCTTGTTCAGGTTGGAGAATACCGGCAAGTCTTGTAGTGTGGCCAAGTGCCAATACGTACCATTAATATAATACAGAAAAAAATTTGTTTAACTATAAGCCTACATCTTATACGCAGTCAAATGTTCAATTAACTACTTAAACCTCTTGCATAACTAAATATAAAACGTGGATGTAGCTGTCCAAATCATTGTATATTTATTAAATAAATTTATATGTACTGCATCGATCTATATATTTTTGTCATTTTATTTATCCTGAGAAGTCCATCCATTTATTTTCCCCTAAACTTCAAAGATTTAATTTTAGTTGTCCATATTTTAACAATGCAGTACACTGCATTATTATTTGGTTGTTTTTTTGGAAGACAGTACAATACATGTGAAGCACTATTTTTTTTTCGCACAAAAGGTAAATATATTACTAAAGAGATTCATACAAAACTACGAGGGGCATAGCCCAAGGCGAAGCTACATTGTTCTAATTAGTGCTCTATAAAGCCGAGGAATATAGCTAAGTTCTTGTCTAGGACTATGACTTATATAAAGCCTCAAACCTGTACTACACTCTAGTGGTCTCCCACGTGACCGTACTCTCCAGGCTCCACGCAGCAGTCAAAGGTTGCTTTTGTATCGATAGATGCTCCAGCACTAATTTTTGCTCTCTTTCAGATAAAGGACAATGTGATCATTTCCTCAGCCAGGGCGGCTCCGTAACACGTTGGAGAGCTTTTGGTGGTGGCCCTCTCCCATGCCTATTTACCTGTGAGGATAACAAACAAACACTTCGTGGCAAAGAGTCAAGTGTATTCAAGCAACATTTTGATTCTGGACAAGTTATTTAATATGTTTTTTGTGAACCTGTTGCTCTTTTTACCCATTTTTTATTTGATACGAGTATGTAGTTCTCGTGCTATTTCATTGCAAACCTACTGGACTGGTATTGCTTTATTCTCAAAGATCTGTGTGTTTCTCCAGCTCCAGATTCCAGCTAATACTCCACCAAAAGTTGCGACTCTAATCTGAAAGATCGTACTGTGCTTTTTCTCTGATCTCCTAAACTTTTATGTCCAAATTTGCACTGCACATCATACATATGTACTCCAAGTGCCCTCATTATAGGCTCAAGTATATTCAGGACTATAGGGCACTGAAAGAAGAGATGTTTCATAGTTTCTTTAGCATTATTACACAACACACAATTACTCCCATCCAATAATTTATACTTGGCGAGTCTCTCCTTTGTAGCCAAACTTTTATGCATTATAAGCCAATTAATAAAGGACACTCTAGGGGTTGATATATTGTTCCATACATGTTCACTCCATCCAATAGCTGAAGTTTTCCTATGAAACAGATCATAACATTCATTTACTACATGTTTTTGAGTTTTTTTTTCTCTAGTCTGTTGGTTGAATGGTAGGTAGCTTTTCTTGCATTGCATTCCTCAGCTTTAGTAGCCTCTCCACTAAGCTGAATCACTTGGTCTCATCTGGACTTTCCAAAATTCCCGCACCCTTCAGTTTGTACTCCATTATCCATAAGGTCCAAATGGTTGGCCTCTTGTGGTGATTGTCTATACTTCTTAGCTGGCCACATAATACAGCTTTATTTCAGCTGAGTATTTCCTTTATCTGGAGTCCTCCATATTTCTAGCTCTTGACACACCTTAGTCCAGGCTACAAGACTCTTCTTTCCTTGTTCGTTGGAAATGCCCTTACCAGTTGGAGTCTACCAGCATAGCTAAGTTGTTTTGCCATCCAACTCTGGATCCTGGCACCCACCTTCTTGATGAATGGTTCATATTCTGTGATGTTCAACTTCCCTGGGCTAAGTAGGATGCCAAGGTACCTCACAATGGAAAATACCTTCTAGGAATTGTCAAACTTCTATCATGTCTACCTATTCATCTCCTTGTACTCCTGCCAGAAAGATGGAACTTTTAGAACCATTAATTTGCAATCCAGAGGCAGCAGGAAATTCATCCAGAGAGTTCTTAAGTGTTTGCAAATACTCTTTATCTGCTCTGAAAAACAGGAGAAGATCATCTGCAAAAGATTAATTCTGGTAGTTTTAGGATGATATTTAAACCCATTGCTCGTGTTCACTTGAGGTTGATGATTCTAGACAGATATTCCATACAAATTACAAAGAGAATATTACATATAAAAGAGTAATATTTTCTAAACTATTTTACTTGTAAATTAATAAGGAAGAACAGTACTGTAAGGACCACACAAATGAAAAGAAAAAGGAAGCACCAATCTTCGATCGAGGATTTTCCTTGAAGCCCCAAAATTATAATGATTCTTGACATTTCATTGAGTTCATGCATAAATTATTTTCAATTAAATTCACGTACTTTTATTTATTTACTCAATTATTTGGTTCAAAGCTATATATGTGGTGTGTGGTGTGCGGTGTGCCAAATACCTTCACAAGAATAAGAGAATACGTTACAACTACGTTCAATCATGAACACTTACAATGCAAAAGCAACATTCGCAGTTTAGAGGACCCAACCCAACCTTATAGGTCGACACACATATATAGTCGATTCCGAATGTGCTCATGTCGACCTATCTTGTATGGATCGACCTACAATGAAATGTTCTATACCACAATCGAGCGCTAGCCCATCATCGGGTGAGGCCGAAACATAGTCCAATAATTAAAAGAACTAATCATTCATATACACCCTACTAATTATTATTAAAAAGAATACGTTATACACTAATCACTCTCATAATACACACTATGAAGCTCGTCATAAGCACCCCAATCAACATAAGCATTCGGATCGACTTACTCGTTTATGACTCATCCCCCAACAAGCAATATCTTACCAAGGTATTGAAGTGCAAAAGCATGATCATCCCACAATTAGTTCACATGTCGTGTGTTTCAGAACCAATAGAAAATCAAAATTAATTTAATGTTAAGTGATTAGCCAGCTAACGAAAATATCCCGCATGAACATGATTTTTTTATCTGTATAGATCTAGTTAGCATTTGCATGATGATCTAACCATTTTCATTCGTTTTCCATTACATTCATTATTTTTTTTTTCTAATGGTGGTATATCCTCGTTTTCATATCGTAACAAGAGAGCAAATACAGAATATTGTTATTTTTTTTATTTAATAAAGACCACACGTCTACATGTACCCAGTATGTTTAGGGAATTGATAGTTGTTAGCTCAGTCACATAAGGCGGATGTTTGTGCGAGTGCGGGTGCGCCAGTTTGCCAAATTTGAAAAAACTTAAATTTCAAAGCTTCTTAATGTGTTTATTTAAAAATTAAAATATTATGTATTGATATATAATTTTATTTATATTTGAGTATTGTTTAATATACATAATCATTTTTATTAATTTTATATAATATTTTCTAATTTATTATGGTAGAAAGGAAAATGTATAAGCCTTAGATTATTTTTAATTTTTTGTCATTGTCTAATTTTCAACTTAGTTTCGTTATGCACTTGTCGTGGATCTTCTTCAGTATCACTCATTTGTTTCGTTCTTTACAAATTTTGTATGATTATCCGTTAGATTTCAATGAAAGAATTAGTAAATCTTAGTGCAAGATCTTAGAATTTATAAAGTCTTAGGGCAAAGCACGGGCAATAAATTCGCCAGTGCGAGACATGTGCGCCGTAAATTTTAACAGTGTGGAGGATTATGTGACTTAGGACTTGTGAGTTGACCCAATAAATGTTAATTTTTAAGGTTATTTATGTCATTCGATATAATGTTATTATTTGGACGAAATATTAAAAATACCCGGTAACTTTTTAAAAAAGTTAAAATTTCTGTTTTTTTGGGCCTTGCCAAAATGCCCCATATGTTTAAAAAACGCTTTCAAAAATGTCTTTGACCCTTATTCCGGCTAAAACTGCCTACACGGCGGTACAATCAATGCCACATCAATAAATTGCTCTGCCACGTCATATTTAAACCAAATAACATTTTTTACACAAGCCCTTTTAATTTTAAAAATTTTACTTACACCCCATAGTAAATTACACTTTGCACCCTAAATTATATAAACATAAAAAATAATAATAAAGATATATATATATAACTATTTGTAAAATTAATACATATATAGGAATAATAATAATAATAAACATATATATATATAAAAAACATAATAATAAACATTATATATATATATATATTAAAAACAAAAAAAATAAAAAAATTAATCATCATCTTCATCACGAGTACTAGTACCACTACTGCTGCCCCACACCCCCGCCTCCGCCGCCGCTGCTGCCACCACCACCACCACCATCTTCATCGGATACCGATTACAACCACTATCTTCTTCCCCACTACCACCTCCTCATCACCGAACACCACCACCATCTTAATCGGCGCCACCCCCCACCACCATCGCCTATAAATCATGCCACCACCCTTCTAATCGCGCCACCACCTCTCCTAAAAGCGCGCCACCACCTCTCCCAATCACGCCATTCCTCAATCAAATCGGCTCCGCAAATGTTGTAATCCACGGCTCGAATCGCGCCACCATCACAAGAAAATTAGGATTTTTCATATGGGGGAATTTTGGAGTGGTGGTAGTGATGGTGAAGATGGCGTTTGGGTGTAGCGGTGGTGGTGGTGGTCCCGACGACGGCGGCGGGGTGAGTGGGGTGGGGATGGTGATGAAGATGATGATTAAATTTTTCTTTTTTGTATTTTTTGTAATTTTTTATATTGTTAAAATGTTTATTATTATTATTTATATCTATATATATGTTTATTATTATTATTATTATTTATATATAAATTATTATTATTATTATTAATATATATATATGTTTATTATTTTTATAAATAGTTATATATATGTTTATTACTATTTATATATAAATGTTTATTACTATTATTTATATATATGTATATTATTTTTACAAATAGTTATTATATGTTTATTATTATTGTTTATATATATATATTTATTATTTTTACAAAACAGTTATATATATGTTTATTATTATTATTATTACATTTATATATATATTGGGGTGCAAACTGCAATTTGTTTTAGTGTGCAAATACAATATTTAAAATTACAAGGGTTTGTGTAAAAAATATGTTTTGGCTAAAAAATATGACGTGGCATTGACAACTTGTTGACTGTACCGCCACATAGGCAATTTGGCCCAAATAAGGGCCTAGGGCATTTTTTAAAGCTTTTTTTAAACATACGGGCCATTTTGGCAAGGCCCGAAAAAATTTGGCATTTTAACATTTTAAAAAAAGTTAGCGGGCATTTTTAATATTTCGTCCTTATTATTTAAGAATACATTTTTTTCTTATCGAAGCATTTGGAGTTCAAGATATTGTACAATCACGACTTGTGTTCTAAATTCTAATCTACTTCTAAATAAATTCAAATCTACTTCTAAATTACGATCGAAATTTAATAGAAGATGCTAAATTCATCAGACATTTGTTTCGTACTCACTTCTTATTCGAGTCCGCACAAGACACATTGTTAACGAACAGAAATTGCAAGAAGAAGAAGATTTGAATCACATATGTTTAAACCTTTGGTGGTGTTTGCAAACTCTTTAATAAAGCTATAGTCAACTTTTAATTTAAATTTAGTACTTCTCGAGTGTTTGGTTCACAATCTAAAATTACAAAAGTACTTATTTTATGCTAGTAACCACCAAAATCTGGAAGTTGTTATATGCTTGCTTATAGCTTGTGATAGTTATTTCCAGTAAAATTGTTGTACACTTGTTTTAATTCTTAGATATTTTTTCCAAACACCACCAACTTATAACTTATACATTTTTTTACAACTTCTGCCTAAGTTATGAGATTATGCTTTTAAAGAAGAGGTTGCAAACACCACCTCAGTTAAGGGTGGAAACGGGACGGGACCCCGTCCCACGGGATCATATTTTACGGTATCCCGTGTGCACGAGCATGAGAAATCCACTCCCGTTCTCGTCCCGTTGTAGACGGGATCCTGCCTAGGTTGGATCCCGTCGTTGGCGGGATTAACGGGACGAGATACCGTCTACGCGGGAATCCCATCGTTGGCGGGATTTTCCGCTGGAATACTACAATTTTTCAGAACACAAATGGGGGAAAAGGTGGGGAAAAATGTTTCTCTACTTTTTTCCCTTCGACAATCGGCATTCGCAAATACTTCGTATTTGAAAAATATCCTCTTTTTGACATTACCGAGTAACAACTTGTTAACATTAATCACAATTCAATACGAATCACATTCACAATGAATCACAATCGCTATTCGTTATCACAAATCAAAAAAAAAAAAAAAATCTGCGACTCAAAAGGCAAAAATTGTTTAACGATTATACTTTAATGTTTTATTTATCTCCTTATACTCCCCTCCTTTTAATTTATTTTAGCAACAAACCCCCTCTAAATTGCATAGGCACTAGAAATTGGCGGGATTCCCGCCTCCCGCGGGAATCCAAAAATGATTCCCGTTCCCGTCCCTCGGTTGGCGAGAATCCCGCCCCGTTAGCCGTGGCGGGACGAGAACAGGATAGAAAATTTCCCGCAAAGGAAATTTCCACCGGGGTGGGACGGGAACGGGAATTTTCCCGTCCCGTTCTCACCCCTAACCTCAGTCCAATGGATTTTGGGCTAAACTTAATTCCTTCGCACATATCACAAATTAGAATCAGGGTACATTTAGTGATTTAGACATACTTCACATTTCCGAGCTACAACACCATACCCCCCCCCCCCCCCCCCCCCCCCCACTCTTTTTACATGGAAATTTACAAAACTAGCTCTTTATGTGGTCACATTGCGTCTTTAGGTCGTTTTTGTGTTCCTTTACAGGAATAGTCTTGTATTGTGGACATTTATGCAATTTTAGTCCTCCGACAAAAATGAAAATTTCACCAAAAATGGAACATGAGACACGTGACCAACAAAATTGGCGAAAATTAAACACACACGTACGAACTTGTACACGTTTGGTTGTTTGATGTGCAAAACGTGACTTGACAATTAAATGTGTATCTTTAATCTTTAGATATCTTCTATATTAAAGTGCGAATTCACACGTGTGTTTAACTTTTGTTGATTTTGGCAATAACCTATCTCACGTGGCATTTTTGGCGAAAATTTTCGTCGGAGGACTCAAATCGCACAAATATCCACTATACCAGACTATTTTTCTAAAGGAACACAAAAACGGACTAAAGACCCAACGTCTCCACATTAAATAACTATTTTTGAATTTTCCCCTTTTTACACCCTATCCTTATGAAAAACAATTCTTCGTAATTTACTCAAAATTTTCAAAACATTCTTTGACGCAAATTCTATAAAACGATAAATAGTATAACGGAATTCCATTTTTAATTGATTTTTTTTTTCAATTTGATCAAAAGAACCAATCCTAGCCTCACTTTCTTTCATTGGTAACTAATGTGGTCCTCGAGGGTTTAAAGGGAATCTCCATGACACGACAATTAATTTGACATCTCAGCAAATTTTAACGTCTTAGGTCCAATATTAATACTTACAATCGAACTCTGGGGTCTTTGCCTTTTCTTTTCTGTCTTTTCTTGTTTTTATGATCGGACAAGATAATCGAACTCTTGGTTTGTAATTGAGAAATATGAGAATTCTTGACATTTTGCAAATTTGGTTCACACCATATAGTATCACCAACAAACTAAACTTGAGTAGTTAGTTCTATTCTTGCAATGTGTTCTTACCACTATTAAGAATAGGAACTTTGAAGATTATATTATATGGTTTGGTTTTCATTATTTGAATCTGTCGTAGTTGCCGGACTCTTTTATTGATCCCCAATGTACGAAATTGAAGGTTGAAGAATGCAATATGTTCGTCCGATATAATTGAATATAATCTCCTATATATATTTGAAACCGGCTATAGACACATTTCTATATTAATTAAACTTATAAATTAAGATGAAAGGAAATAGGGACAAATGAAATTAATTGCTAGCCTCTATTAGCTTTTATTGCGGAAATACATTTTAATTAATTAGGATCACTTGCTTAATTAACGTCGTCGTTTATTGTCAGACAACCATACATCATGATGTGGAAAGCTGAAAAATGCACTCACTTAATTCATCTTCCTGGTTCAGGTTCATTATCAGTAATATAAATGAATTTTGTTACACATTGGTTTAACTTCATCAATGAACCCGGATATAACTAAACAAATACGAGAAGTCACAATTCATGCGTTACTTTAGCTAGGTGTTAATTCTATAAATTGTATTCATCAAAACATACTGCTGCATCATACATATGCACCTACGTACCTTAAATGTTACTTATTAATGAGAAGTAATAATTAGTCCAAGTACAAAGTAACCAGAATCTCAGAAGCCACAACCCACGTTTTGAGTCACTACAAATACTAAATCTCAGTTTCTTCATCAAACATCACCTTCATACTAGTTAGTTCAAAAATCGTTAATCGTTCATTGTCGATCTACTGTTGTTGAAGCAAGAATTATGGATAGGAAAAGTAGCTGCTGCTCTGGAAGGAGCTATTATTCATGCGGTACTCCAAAGATCGAACCGATTCATCACGTTACTGCCAAGAAAGAAGAAGCTGCAAATGTAAAGCAAGAGACCAAAGTTGAGCCATGTGGAACAGCACCAGTGAGTTTCGCTTCCGTGAAAACAGAGGTCAAGAAAGAACAAGTTGCTGTGAAGAAAGAACCTGTTAAGGCTAACAACGACTGTTGCTGTTAATTAACTAGGCAGGCGATTAGTAGTCTGTCACATTATTGTCAGTTTTTTTTTTTATTATTATTATTATTATTATTATTATTATTATTATTATTATTATTATTATTAAAGTACTTAGCTTATTAGTAGCTTACTATCAATAAATAAAATCGTTGTATCGGTCTTTCTCTGAAGAAGTGTTGATGCCTCGAAGTTAATTATTCGAATAATATTTATTGGATTTGCTTTTGTTACGTTACTCATACTTATTGTGCATTTATATTTTTAATTATTCAAATACAAATCATAGATGAAATTGTCTTTGTGTGCACATATACAAGGATTGTCTAATGATCCCACAACGAAATTTGGAAGCTTAAGTTGGTATAGCACTTGACACTGAAAAATCATATAAGTAAGTCGGATGGTGACTGCTTTAAATATTTAGTATTGAAAACTAATTAAAGCTTGTGCGTGGAGTAATTGCGCGCTAAAATGCACGACCATTGGCCTTTCAGATTCACATGTTGCTTTAAAAATGGGATATGTATTTCTTTATGGTTTTGGTGAACCCTCCACTTTTGACTAATGAAACATACTAATAATTGTATGAACAACGTAGGCAAATTAGAAAAAACACGTACGATTCAATATGCTTAGATTGACTAGTGTTTTCCCACCCCATCAAAGATCCTAATTCTTGCCCCACAATAATCGAGAGCAGAAATGGAATGTCACGTACCAGCTTCACTAATACAAAATTCAACATCAACTCCATTTCATTAGCATAAATTCTAAGCTATATATATGTCAGATATGACATTTCTCCATATAGGTATAACTCATCCGGCAATCCAATTTGGCAGATATAAAAAACCAAACCAAAATCAGTGTTTTTGCCTTGTTTCAAAATGTTTAGTAAGTATTCCTCAACAACTATTTATATTGCAATGATATTTGCCGCCATCAATCTTACCACAATCATTTCAGCCATCGACTCTCAGGCACCGACAACAGGTGAACAAGTGATTGAACTCTACATGCACGATATTCTAGGCGGAAGCAACCCCACCGCCCGACCAATCACCGGCCTCCTAGGCAACATCTATAGTGGCCAAGTGCCGTTTGCTAGGCCCCTCGGTTCCCTCCCTCCTAGAGGAGGTGTAGCGATTCCAAATGCCAATGGCGCTATGCCCACTATGAATCAAAATGGGGTCCCACTGGGCACCGGCTTAGCTGGTACGGCTTTCGCCGGTAACCCAAACAACAACAATAACAATAATAGAAATATTAACACGGCCCAATTAGGGCCGGATGGATTAGGACTCGGGTTTGGCACAATTACGGTCATTGATGATTACTTGACTTTGGCACCCGAATTGGGGTCTCAACAATTGGGCAAAGCACAAGGGGTTTACGTGGCGAGCTCAGCAGACGGGACGACGCAAATGATGGCGTTCACGGCTATGATGGAAGGTGGCGAGTACGGCGATTCACTAAATTTCTTTGGAGTGTACAAAATAGGTAGCCCGATGTCGCGGCTGTCGGTTACAGGCGGCACGGGTAAGTTTAAGAATGCATGCGGATTTGCGGAGGTGAGGTCGTTGATCCCGGAGGGTCAGCACGTCATGAATGGTGTTGAGATGTTGCTGAGGATCATTGTCCATCTTAATTATTGATTAAACTCATGATGGCTCTTTGTTTGTTGAAGAGAAGAACACTGATCTTTTCGTTTAGCTGAGTTTCACCACATAATTGGTGTCACATGAGTTTTGATTTCTTATTTGTGTGTGTCTATATCAAAGAATATAAAAATAATATATATATGTGGGAACTTTATTTGTTATTTATCTTAGTGCACTCTAGTGTTGGCTGAATCAGTTTTGTTGTAATATTGTAGTGGTGTTTTGGATTTGCGCAATATCTTATTAAGTGATTATCATATGTTTCCATACAATAATAAGAATATAATTAAGATCTAGTTACTTTGTTTTTCTTATTATTTCCTAAAAAATACCTCAAAAATGTCAAAGGCAATTATTTTATGGCACTTACATTTTCTAAACAAGAACTACTTGCAAACTACATAAATGCACGGGCAATTAGGGGTGTTCACGGTTAGGTCCAACCGGAAAAATCACAAGTTAATCAATTTTTACGCCGAATCGTAACCGAAAGTAACCGCTTGGTTCGGTTCTCGGTTTGGGTTATTTGAGTTTTAAATAAATCAAGCTTTTTAAAAATCGTTGTCCGGTTAACCCAAGTCAACCGAAAATCGCACATTCTAGATAATGGATGAAATGTCGAATTAGTGTTACAAATTATTGTGGATTGTTAGGTAATGAATTGATCGAAAAATAATTTTCAATTATATATGTGTTATGTTTTGAACATGACTTTTTTATTATTATTAATAGGTTGTTAATTTAACTTTTTTATTTTATATATTTATTTTTTAAAAGAAAATTATATATTTATTAATTATGGAAAGCTTATATTTGGAAAGAGAATGTAATTGGTTAACTCGAAACCATAACCAAACCGAACAGTTTTAGTCGAAAATCAAACTACTTTATTGGTTTGGTTATTGGTTATCGTTTTTAGGTTTCAAATTCTTAGAAACCGAGCCAATGGTTAAAAAAAAAACTGAACCATGAACACTCCTAGGGCAGTACTTTAGTCTTCTATAATTTTAGTCATTTTCTTAAATGCTCTTTTACTCGCATGATACTTGGAAACAAGAACATTTGTTTTTTTATAAAACTCAAAATAAATAAATAAACTAATTACTTAATTAATGTATATAAGCTAAAAAGTTAAATTTGTTCCTTGTGTTTCTCTTTTTTGCCCTCTTGCCTAATAAGTTTTCGGACCGAATAAAAAATGTCCCGTATGTTTTCGATTTTCAGTTGAAAATGCCCAACGAGTGCCTGATCAGGCTTTCGGCCTACGTGCGAGCCAAGTGTATACGTAGATGGACAAAATTAACTACACGTGTGTTATCTTTAATTAGAAATTAACCCCATATAATATTTTTATTAACAAAACACTCTCCATAGTTTTATTTAATTTCCATAGAACTCCTAAAGTGTTTTTAGTACTCCTCTGTGTAATCTTTTAAGTTTTTAAAATTCTTTAAAGAATAAATTTGATTAGTTATGTGTTTGACAAACCTTGAAATGTGATATAATTTCTTTTTTATAATATAAAATTAGAGGGAAACAACAAAAAAGAAGAATTATTTCATTTTTGACAAATTTGGAAATAAACTAAGTTTCTTTTATCTATTAAAAATAACTTATGTTGTTTTATTTAATAGCATAAAATTAGAAGGGAAAAAGCAAGAAACAACAAAAAGAGAGATTATTTATCTCATACCAGTCGTTGGTTTTTGCTCCGATCGCCGATGGTACAGACTCGTCGGAAAGTTCTCTCATCTTGGCCCGATCCTCGATCGGTGAAGCTATCCAAATAAGGCCTCAACGACTATTAGATAGAGTAATCTTGATATCTTACTTGCCTTACACTACAAGATTTCGCAATATTAGCGACCGCATTTTCGATCGTTAATGACCAAAATGCAGTCGCTAATAGTCAGTTATTAGCAAGTAATCGCGTCGCTAATAACTGGCGACGGACATGCGGTAGCTAATGACCCAGTTTACTACCGTCAATCCGTTGCCAATATTATATCGCCATTTTTGTCGCCACTCTCCTGAGTTTAGTGACCAAAAAACGGTCGTTAATAAGTAACTTAGCGACCGAAATTTCGTCACCAATGTACCAATTTGCCTTCCTTATTAAACCTCATTAGCTACACGTTGTGGTAGCTAATACTATGAGTATTAGTAGATACCGCACGGTGATAGCAAACTATGAAAATACATCTAGCTACCGTTGGTCCGTAGCTAATAATATTTATACAATTAGCTACCAAATCGCGGTAGCTAATAATGTTTAATGCGTTGAATATTATTAGCTACAGCGAGCCGGTAGCCAATAACATTTTAAGATTTAAAAAAAAAAATCTGAAATTTTTCGAAAAAAGTATTTGTGTTTATTGTTTCAACAATATGAAAATCAGTGTTGAGTTGTTTTTTTTAACACTAACAAGCATTTAAAGAAAGAAGAAAAATATTTTAACAAAGTGATAGTATAACAAAAAGATTTGGAGTTTTGAAGATATGAAGAAAGTGTTGGGAATATTTTTTTATTTGAGAAATGATAAACTTTTTAAAGATTTGAAGAGAGTGTCAGGTAATTTTTTAGATTTGATAGATGGAAAAATTTGGAAGATATGAAGAAATAATAGAAATGGTATGGATAGTTTTTTAGATTGGAGAATTGAGGAACTTTTGATGATATAAATAAGTGTTGGGATTATTTTGTATATTGAAGAATTGGGGGATATTTATAATGAGATTGAAAATTTTGAATTTTCAGAAAATTTGAACTTCCCGCACTTGGGCGCCCAAATTTTCGAGGCTTTGCGACCGAAAATCGGTAGCTAATTGTCAAATTTTTCGAATTTTTTCGGAATGTCGCCAAATTTATGGGTTCTGCCATGTTGAATATTAGTAGCTACCTCTTGCCGGTAGCTAATATGTTGGTAGCGATGGACAGGCGGTAGCTATAGTCCGTTGAATAATATTAGCTACAACGTCGCGGTAGCTAATGTACGTTGAATATTAGTAGCTACCGTCCAGCCATAGCTAATGCTGATTTTTTGCTATTTTTTAAATTTCTTTGTGTGATTTTGATTTCTTTATGTTTTTAGTTTAGTAATAATAATAATAAAAAGTAATAATTAACTAATTTATTAGTATTTGAGTTATTATTAGGATTGATGTATTGTGGAGATTTATGTATTAGTTTAATCTCTACACTTAATCATGTCTCCTATGTGATTGATGTATCGTTGCGACGTGATGATTGATGTATCGGTGTGACGTGATGATTCGTTATGATGTGATGTTACGATCTTTATTTCGTCCTATTGGGAGATACATACATATATATAGTATTGATAAACAACGACAGTAGGTATTACTGTTATTATGAACTGGCATTAGTAATATCATTTGATTGTGCAATGAAATCAATAATTTGTGTTTATTTAGTTAATTATTACTTGCTATTGACGTATTTGATAACAAACAACCCATTATACGTAAAAGAATCGTCGAAAAACCTCAATTTAAGAACTTGAATATTATTAGCTACCGTTCGGCGGTAGCTAATGTGGTCAATGGCTACAGCGCCGCGGTAGCCATTGTTAGGGTATGAATAATCAGCTACCACCTTACGGTCGCTAGTGTTATGGTATGGGGTAAAGGGTTTGATCAGATTTTCCTATTGTGCAAACGGTATGAATCATTAGCTACCGCTAGGCGGTAGCTAATGTCAACAGCAAGAAAGGTTAGCTACCGCCTGGCGGTACCTAATGTCAACGGTAAAAATCGTTAGCTACTGTCTCGCGGTCGCTATTGATTGTTACTGTTGTCATTAGTTATCGCTTGGCGGTAGCTAATAGATGTTACCGTTGGAATTAGCTACCGCCTAGCAGTAGCTAATGAAAGATTTTCCCCTATAAATACACATTCTCTCCCCATTTCGAGAATTCATCGTTCCACTTCCACACTTACACTTGTTCTAGGTACGCTTTTTTTCTTACTCCTTTCAATTTTTATTACTTTTTTCCACGAATTTAAGTTTTAAATATTTACTTTAATGTTATTATTTTTTCATGGTTGTAGATTATGTATTAGAGTTTATCATACGAGGCGACAAGGCTAGACGGGCTCGGTAGATACTTGACGATTGAGAGTCTGCGTGCCAACAAGTACATTTTATATTATGCTAATGACGTAAATTGTTATATATTTATTTAATATATATTGTTTAATTATTAGAATAAATTGTAATTATTGTTTTTTAATTACTTAGATAAAAAATGGCTTATGGTGGCGATAGATCTTGGATGTACGATATGTTAGATGACAACAGTTATTTGAAGGAGATTTTTATTATTGGGGTTTGGTCGTTCATAGATTTCGCTTCTCAACAAACATCATATTTAGATCTAAAAAACAATTTTAGGTGCTCGTGTCTTAAATGAGCAAACACAAAGTGGTTGGATTGAAATACAGTACGTAGTCACTTGTAAAAGTCTGGCTTCAAGGGTCAATATTGGATTTGGTTGTCGCACGGTGAAACTTTTGAGCGGGAATCTACATCGTATTTAGAAGACTCACCTAGCCCTCCACCCACTCGTACTACTACTCATGCAGATAGCCCTCTTCAATGCAATGACTTAAGAGAGATGTTCGTTGATACATATGGTGGGCGATATGAACATGAAGCAATGCGTGACGATGAACCAAATCCTGATGCCAAGGCATTCTTCGATTTGATGGATCTTGAAAACGTGAAGATACATAGTCGAAAGGAGAAAACTGTACTCGAGTGAATTTCAGAGTGTTTGACTACAAAGGTTATGCACAAAGTTAGTAATGCAGCAACTAACAAGTTCATAAGACTGAGTAAAGTTGGTATGGATGCAGAGATTGAGAAGATGTTACCTGATACAGTGCACGGGTTGAATAGGATGTGGATGGGTCTAGGGTTAGGGTACATGACAATTGATGTTTGCAAAAAAAATTGTTTCTTGTATTATGGCGAGAATTCGGATAGGGAAACATGCCCTGTTTGTAAGGAGACAAGGTATGAGAGTGGAAGGAAGTCAAAAGTCTCTAAGAAGAAATTGTGGTACTTCCCCCCTAGGACCTCGTCTACAAAGGTTGTACTATTCTAACGGCATCGCAAAGCACATGACATGGCATTTAAAATGTCAACAGTCTACTGATAGGATGATCCATCCGGCTTCAGGAGAAGCATGGCAACAATTTGATCGTTGCCATCCAGACTTTACAGTAGAGCCCTGAAACATTCGACTAGGTTTATGTACAGATGGGTTCACAGCATTCAACCAATCTGAAACCAATTACTCGTGTTGGCCTGTGTTTGTAACCCCTTATAACCTCTCTCCTGATCTTTGCATGCGGGCATAGTTCATCTTTCTGAGCCTTATTATACCTGGTCCACAAAGTCCTCGGAAGAACCTTGACTTATTGTTGAGACCTTTGATATACTAGTTGAATAATTTAGGGATTGATGGTTTGAGTACGTATGATAGCTATGTGAGGCGGAACTTTCAGTTAAAAGCGGCAGTAATGTGGACGATTAGTGATTTCCCAGTTTATGGAATCCTGTCTCAGTGGAGTATTCATGGGGAGTTATCTTGCCCTTATTGTATGGAGTTTACAAAGTCGTTTACCTTGAAGAAAGATGGGAAACCAACTTTCTTTGACTGTCATCGTGATTTCTACTTCAAGGACATACGTGGCGGAAAAACAAAAGGGGTTTCTATTATAAGAGAGATGCACCAAAAGCTCATATTCCACATAGAAAATGTGAGGTAATGAGAAGAATTGTGGACCAACCACCACTAGTCGGATTCGGGGCACACACACAGAAGATTCCGGGTTTTGGGACTACTCATAATTGGTGCCAAAGGAGTATATTTTGGGAATTACCTTATTGGACCTCAAATTTGATTCGTCATAACCTTGATATCATGCATTGTGAGAAGAATTTTTTCGATAACTTCAAGAACACTGTGATGGACGACGCTAAGACGAAGGACAACGTCAACGCTAGACATGATTTGCAGATCTTGACAAACCATATGGATCTATTTCTAATTCCCACTGGCAATGGAAATGTAGTGAAGAAGCCTAAGGAAAAATATGTTCTTTCTAGGGATCAAATATGTGCTTTCTAGGTTTTGGAGTGGTTGTTTGAGCTTAAGTTTCCCGATGGATATGCCTCAAACTTGGAAAGATGTGTGCAAAAGCAACAAAAAAGATTGTATAGGATGAAGAGTTATGACCGGCTAGGGCATATATCACATGCCTTGAACACTTCACATTAGAACGAAAGAAAGAATGGTCGAAGCCCTGCCTTCACTTGCGTATAATAAACTGTGACGTGCTTCACGGGAGGCTAATCTCCCCTATGCTCCGCCTCTGGAATCACGACTTCTATATTACGACATAAGGCATCGTAATCCGTAAACAACTTTTTAAACTCCTCGTCCATGGCGGTGCTGGCCAAATTTAGGGGTTCTGCCATGTTGAATATTAGTAGCTACCTCTTGCCGGTAGCTAATATGTTGGTAGCGATGGACATGCGGTAGCTATAGTCCGTTGAATAATATTAGCTACCACGTCGCGGTAGCTAATGTACGTTGAATATTAGTAGCTACCGTCCAGCCATAGCTAATGCTGATTTTTTGCTATTTTTTAAATTTCTTTGTGTGATTTTGATTTCTTTATGTTTTTAGTTTAGTAATAATAATAATAAAAAGTAATAATTAACTAATTTATTAGTATTTGAGTTATTATTTGGATTGATGTATTGTGGAGATTTATGTATTAGTTTAATCTCTACACTTAATCATGTCTCCTATGTGATTGATGTATCGTTGCGACCTGATGATTGATGTATCGGTGTGATGTGATGATTCGTTATGATGTGATGTTACGATCTTTATTTCGTCATATTGGGAGATACATACATATATATAGTATTGATAAACAACGACAGTAGGTATTACTGTTATTATGAACTGGCATTAGTAATATCATTTGATTGTGCAATGAAATCAATAATTTGTGTTTATTTAGTTAATTATTACTTGCTATTGATGTATTTGATAACAAACAACCCATTATACGTAAAAGAATCGTCGAAAAACCTCAATTTAAGAACTTGAATATTATTAGCTACCGTTCGGCGGTAGCTAATGTGGTCAATGGCTACGGCGCCGCGGTAGCCATTGTTAGGGTATGAATAATCAGCTACCACCTTACGATCGCTAGTGTTATGGTATGGGGTAAAGGGTTTGATCAGATTTTCCTATTGTGCAAACGGTATGAATCATTAGCTACCGCTAGGCGGTAGCTAATGTCAACAGCAAGAAAGGTTAGCTACCGCCTGGTGGTACCTAATGTCAACGGTAAAAATCGTTAGCTACTGTCTCGCGGTCGCTATTGATTGTTACTGTTGTCATTAGTTATCGCTTGGCGGTAGCTAATAGATGTTACCGTTGGAATTAGCTACCGCCTAGCAGTAGCTAATGAAAGATTTTCCCCTATAAATACACATTCTCTCCCCATTTCGAGAATTCATCGTTCCACTTCCACACTTACACTTGTTCTAGGTACGCTTTTTTCTTACTCCTTTCAATTTTTATTACTTTTTTCCACGAATTTAAGTTTTAAATATTTACTTTAATGTTATTATTTTTTCATGGTTGTAGATTATGTATTAGAGTTTATCATACGAGGCGACAAGGCTAGACGGGCTCGGTAGATACTTGACGATTGAGAGTCTGCGTGCCAACAAGTACATTTTATATTATGCTAATGACGTAAATTGTTATATATTTATTTAATATATATTGTTTAATTATTAGAATAAATTGTAATTATTGTTTTTTAATTACTTAGATAAAAAATGGCTTATGGTGGCGATAGATCTTGGATGTACGATATGTTAGATGACAACAGTTATTTGAAGGAGATTTTTATTATTGGGGTTTGGTCGTTCATAGATTTCGCTTCTCAACAAACATCATATTTAGATCTAAAAAACAATTTTAGGTGCTCGTGTCTTAAATGAGCAAACACAAAGTGGTTGGATTGAAATACAGTACGTAGTCACTTGTAAAAGTCTGGCTTCAAGGGTCAATATTGGATTTGGTTGTCGCACGGTGAAACTTTTGAGCGGGAATCTACATCGTATTTAGAAGACTCACCTAGCCCTCCACCCACTCGTACTACTACTCATGCAGATAGCCCTCTTCAATGCAATGACTTAAGAGAGATGTTTGTTGATACATATGGTGGGCGATATGAACATGAAGCAATGCGTGACGATGAACCAAATCCTGATGCCAAGGCATTCTTCGATTTGATGGATCTTGAAAACGTGAAGATACATAGTCGAAAGGAGAAAACTGTACTCGAGTGAATTTCAGAGTTTTTGACTACAAAGGTTATGCACAAAGTTAGTAATGCAGCAACTAACTAGTTCATAAGACTGAGTAAAGTTGGTATGGATGCAGAGATTGAGAAGATGTTACCTGATACAGTGCACGGGATGAATAGGATGTGGATGGGTCTAGGGTTAGGGTACATGATAATTGATGTTTGCAAAAAAATTTGTTTCTTGTATTATGGCGAGAATTCGGATAGGGAAACATGCCCTGTTTGTAAGGAGACAAGGTATGAGAGTGGAAGGAAGTCAAAAGTCTCTAAGAAGAAATTGTGGTACTTCCCCCTAGGACCTCGTCTACAAAGGTTGTACTATTCTAAGGGCATCGCAAAGCACATGACATGGCATTTAAAATGTCAACAGTCTACTGATAGGATGATCCATCCGGCTTCAGGAGAAGCATGGCAACAATTTGATCGTTGCCATCCAGACTTTACAGTAGAGCCCTGAAACATTCGACTAGGTTTATGTACAGATGGGTTCACACCATTCAACCAATCTGAAACCAATTACTCGTGTTGGCCTGTGTTTGTAACCCCTTATAACCTATCTCCTGATCTTTGCATGCGGGCATAGTTCATCTTTCTGAGCCTTATTATACCTGGTCCACAAAGTCCTGGGAAGAACCTTGACTTATTGTTGAGACCTTTGATATACGAGTTGAATAATTTAGGGACTGATGGTTTGAGTACGTATGATAGCTATGTGAGGCGGAACTTTCAGTTAAGAGCTGCAGTAATGTGGATGATTAGTGATTTCCCAGTTTATGGAATCCTGTCTCAGTGGAGTACTCATGGGGAGTTATCTTGCCCTTATTGTATGGAGTTTACAAAGTCGGTTACCTTGAAGAAAGATGGGAAACCAACTTTCTTTGACTGTCATCGTGATTTCTACTTGAAGGACATACGTGGCAGAAAAACAAAAGGGGTTTTTATTATAAGAGAGATGCACCAAAAGCTCATATTCCACATAGAAAATGTGTGGTAATGAGAAGAATTGTGGACGAACCACCACTGGTCGGATTCGGGGCACACACACAGAAGATTCCGGGTTTTGGGACTACTCATAATTGGTGCCAAAGGAGTATATTTTGGGAATTACCTTATTGGACCTCAAATTTGATTCGTCATAACCTTGATATCATGCATTGTGAGAAGAATTTTTTTGATAACTTCAAGAACACGGTGATGGACGACGCTAAGACGAAGGACAACGTCAACGCTAGACATGATATGCAGATCTTGACAAACTATACGGATCTATTTCTAATTCCCACCGGCAATGGAAATGTAGTGAAGAAGCCTAAGGAAAAATATGTGCTTTCTAGGGATGAAATATGTGCTTTCTAGGTTTTGGAGTGGTTGTTTGAGCTTAAGTTTCCCGATGGATATGCCTCAAACTTGCAAAGATGTGTGCAAAGGCAACAAAAAAGATTGTATAGGATGAAAAGTTATGACTGTCACGTCTTCGTGTAGAGACTGATCCCAATTACCTTTAACGACTTTCATGAAGATCCTATTTGGGGCCCGTTAGTGGAGATTAGTCATTTATTCAAGGCTATTTGCGCTTCAGAGGCTTCAGCAAAAGATATGGCACAACTTGAGAAATCAATAATTGTCACGGTGTGTAAGTTGGAACGGATATTTCCCCCAGCATTCTCTGATTCCATGGAGCACTTGGCCATTCATCTGCCTTACGAGGATAGAGTTGGAGGACTCATTCACTATAGATGGACCAAGCCCATCGAAACCATCCACGATGGTAAAAGAGGTAGGCTTCTTACCAACTTAGACCCCACCTGCGGCATCATCTTCAGGCGCATCGGAAGCACCACTGAAAGACCTCGATAGGGCAACACTAACAGAAACAACCTCCATGGATATCAACTGTGTTTCCATACGATCGCCTTTGAAGTTGGAACAATGCTTTCAAGGTATTTTCTACAGGATGACAAAACACCCACTAGCAAATCAAAACAAACACCACACCACGATATATGAGGAATGTATTAAAAATCACTGCTACATACCAAAGGAGGCAACGGCATTGAGGGGTAGAGACAATGGCTTTTCCACCTTGTCCACATGATCTATAAACTTAAGGCCCGCAGTCCAGTACAAAGTTTAAAATGCGAAGACTCCACGAGGGCTCTTGCATTGTACAATGGCGAGAACACCAAGCTATCGTCCAGGGTCATATTGAGGAGCCTTTAGCACCTTCCAAGTAAGAGGCATGCCCCATTCGCCCTTCTCTGGCTTGACGAAGAAGAATTTCCTCTGCCAGCTGCTATCCGAACTAATGGTGCCATCCAAAATCCTCTTAGTAGAATCACGATGATTGAAAAAATAGAAGGGCGTCCCAGTGGGTGATACTGGCACCTCAAATATGGAGAAAAACCTCGCCATCGGGAACTCTAAACCCGCAACAAACACCAGAAAATGAACACTGATAGAATAACGAAGCTATTCGGGGTGAGCTGGCTAGGGCATATATCACATGCCTTGAACACTTCACATTAGAACGAAAGAAAGAATGGTCGAAGCCCTGCCTTCACTTGCGTATAATAAACTGTGACGTGCTTCACAGGAGTCTAATCTCCTCTATGCTCTGCCTCTGGAATCACGACTTCTATATTACGACATAAGGCATCGTAATCCGTAAACAACTTTTTAAACTCCTCGTCCATGGCGGTGCTGGCCATCGTATCCACCTTTTGAGTGTTCCGAGGAGTTCACCCTTATCTCATGAATTATTAGCCCTCGTCCTCTTAGGAAGACCACTCCCTTTGCCGCCCTCCATCGTGGCAGAACCTTAGTACGGGAGAAAGGCTCAGCAACTCCGGTGACAGTTAGCGAATCCGTAGCAGGAGAGAAAAAGGCAGCGCCGAAGGCAGAGGCAACCAAAATAGGGTTAATAATGGAAAAAGGCACCACTGGTAAAGCTCAAAAAGAAACTCTTGAAAGCAAGAAAGCTCTGGAAGTAAGTTACAAAAATTTCGCAAGGCACATAAAGTATGAATGACCATATGAAGAGGAAGAATGGCGGGTGAAGGGTTTTTATAACCCTAGAAATTGGGGGCGTTAGTGGGAGTTAATAATCAGATTAGTGGGAGTTAATTACCCATAACCCCCACAATTAATGCGCACGACTCCCAAAAATTTAAGAGTCGTTATGCGTTCTCTCACCCATGTAATAATTGGGGAGCGTAATAATTCCTCTTGATTCTCACGAATACAAGAACTGAGGAGACTGGTGTTAACCCCTCACATTTTGGCCCCGGACCACGATGGCGCAGATATTGTGTTGCTGCTAAGAAACACCTATCGTTTAAGCACGATACCTTGGGAGTCACGATGTTAACTCAGGGGACACAGATCTTAGATGATTCAGTGATGCCAGAAGGACATCGTAGCGCTCCCCACTTCTCACAGTATCATGATGGAACTTACACGGTACAGAGAGTCTGCGCGTGGCACTACGGATATTGTATGATCCCACGATGCCCCCTAGGACCTACGTTGCCCTTCAAGTTGTGCATCAAGATACTATGAGCACGTTACCTAAAGATGCACGTTTCCAGTCTATAAGCTTCGTGTGAACCTATATGGTCACACTACGCTAAAAGCGCTGCTTTACAGCAAGGCTATCAGATACGATAGTTCGCATAAGACCACATGAAAAAATGCCTTATCACAAAACGTGTACTCTACAAGGGGACCAACTGTCAGAAGAATAATCAGGTTAATCTACCAACGGTTGCATGAATAACCACATGTCAAAACACTCTACATGCAGGTAGACACATGTTTCTAAGATACCCTATATAAATATGGAATGGACCCCATAGTTGAAGGACACGTTGAATAAAAGAATCAACTTACTCTCTTTTTCTCTCTTCCTTTTTGTGTTCAGTCTTTATTTTTTCGAAAATCAGATAGGGCATTCCAAACAAAATACACGATAATTACTCAACTATCCCAGTGATACAAAGTGAATTTTAACACCGAGGGTTTACTTTGTACTATTTTGATCTACTGGAAATTCACCAACTTGCTGGTGCAATGTCGGAAGCAAGGGTACGAATATGGTGCAGTTTAACGTGAAATATGTTGAAGGAAAAATCAACTGTGGCTTGTGGCAAGTTGTGGATATGTTGATTTGGTTAGGGTTACACAGGGTGGAGTTATCGCTATACGTAGCGGTGTTACTAGCACAACGGATACAGTTGCTAGTGGAGTGGTGCGGACACTTGATCCACGAAAAAAAATATTTGGGACGACGAGTCGTTACGACAAACGGCTCTTAGTCAAGAATTGTTGAAACTAACATTGACCACTTGAGTGACGTATTATAAGTGGAGGGTACGTTTTGATGGCATCACACCGTGAGGTTGCCATGAGACAGGGCGTTGGTGTTAGTTGGTCCCGGTTTGCACACGAGCATTGCTTTGGGCATTAATGCAATGTGTGTGTTTATTCATGTCGACGGGTTGATGACTTCCGTAGGTGCCCAAAGAGGAAGTTGCCACCATACTATCAATAGGGTTCAGTGTTTTAAAAAGCTTAATTTAGGCTCGCTTTGAAGCAAGATTCCCTCAAAATGGCTCCAGACTTATGCACTTGGCTTACACCTTTTGCGTTTTACGCCTTGAGAAGAAACTAACGCCTAATTATATATTGATAAGAAAAAGAACTACTTACTAATCAATGGTAAGAAAATGAATATAATCTATAATTTCGAAGGTAAAAGTCAAAACTATATTTATTGACAAAAAGGTACGCAGTTTTTAAACATAAGTTAAAAGAAAAAAAAGCCACAACACCTCTTTTCACAATAATTTTATTTAGAATATGCATAATAGTGTGACCAAAAGTACATCTATATTATACTTCGAAAATTTTATATGAAACTAATATTACATATTTATATTTTTAGAAACAAGTATTTTTTATAATATTTAATATCAAAATTCACAAAGCTTGCACTTTGTGCCTTAAGGATTACGCCTCGCTTTTGGGAACACAAAACGCCCAACCTTACGCTTTCGTTTTTTAAAACACTGACAGGGTTATGTTTGACAAGGGCCAAAAATAAAATTCTCGGCATTAGTTTACTCTGAGTAGTTGTACTTTATGGTGGAGCATGGTACTTCTGAGATGAAGTATGACTGCTCAGCAGTGATAACAAAAGCTATGAAGATCTTATGAGGCAGAGTGGACGTGCGATCATTCAGAGGCTGGGGTGAAGATATTTTTGAAGATTTGATTCGTCACTAATCAAATCTTCAAGGTGGAGATTGTTGAGATGGCAATTGGCCATCACATGGCATTAAATGCACAACATGGAGTGCATGTGAAATTCATGAACATTGCCCATTGCAGGACAATGTTAGGTGTCAAACCGTGTGAGAGAACACGGTTTTGGACTGGACTTTCCCTATAAGTAGCAATGGTTCTGTTATTTGTAAATCATCCCATTTTAGAATTATTTTATGTTCTCCTTGATATTATACAATGTAGTATGTTATATACTTGTGAGGTGTAGGTTAGGGAGTGGTGAAAGTGAAAAGGCTCTGTGGATCGTCCAAGTTGAGTGAAAATTATGTTGTTATACAAATTTTCTATATAGTGAATTTTGCCCGGGTCCCCGTAGTTTTTCTCCGGTAAAGGAGTTTTCACTTTAAATCCTTGTGTTGTTACTATCTTGTTACTTCGTATTTACCTTATGAGCAAATCCTGAAGACAGTATTTGAAGTGGTTCAAATACCCAACATCTTTTGGGATCTAATATTACATGCATGTATTCAACTAGAAATCTATGTCTTGACCAGATCACGCTAAAATAAATGTTACAACATATTTCTAGTTCTGTATGGAAGAACAAATTAAAGTATGTGAGAATCCTAGGTAACGTTTTCAATATTTTCAACCGAATTTGAATAACAAACCACGCAATAGTGATCACATATGCTTTATTTAGCAAAAAGATTAGGCAGCTAAAAGAACCCCCAAACGCCAAACCCTACCACACGTTCTATGCGTGCATGATCACGTACACATATACATGTCCAAAAATTAACAAATTCATCAAACTCTATCTCCCCGCCAATCTTCCTTGTCCCATACTCCATTCCTTGTTAAGCTAGCAATTATTAAAAAAAAATCATCATTTATATACGTGTGTATATATATACAACAATAATAAACCAAATAATGAAAACAAATTAAACCCTCCCACCACCACCAAAATGACTCATCAAATAACTTCAGCACCAGCACCACCGCAATCGCAAGTGCAATTGCAATCGCAATCACCACCACATCCCCCTCTCCTTCAGAGTCCAAAGAGCATGGCGGCCTACAATCCCGTCCACAAAACCCTAGCAAGTGCAGCCAACCTAGCTAACCTCTTACCAACCGGCACCGTCCTTGCTTTTCAAACCCTAACACCCTCGTTCTCGAACCAAGGCGTTTGCCAACTATCCAACACATGCCTCACAGCAAGCCTAATCGCCTTTTGCGCGATAGTTTGCTTTCTATCAACTTTTACCGACAGTTTCGTGGATTCCAATGGGAAGATCTACTACGGCATTGCCACCTTTAAGGGACTCTACATTTTCAACAATGAAGAGACGACAGAAGAAGTCAGCGCGAGAGATTTGACGAAGTTTAGAATAAGATTAATAGACTTCGTTCATGCGTTCGTGTCGCTTTTGGTTTTCCTGACGTTTGCGTTTTGCGACAGTGACGTGCAAAGTTGTTTCTTTCCGTCTGGTGGAACGAATTTGTACGTGTTGGTTATGAATTTGCCCTTGGCAGCTGGGATTTCATCGAGCTTTTTGTTCATGGTGTTTCCGTGTACGCGTAGAGGAATTGGTTATGCTGACATGCCTGCTAATACATTCAAATTAAATGAAACTGATGCCAATTGATCGAGTGCTATGTAATTATGTTACTCGAAGATTGTATTATAAATCATAAGTTATATTAATTAATGTATATATGTCGTCTCATGCAAGAACTTTGGGTTGATATTTAACTGTTTGCTCCGACAATTCGAAGTTAGATTCTAGGTGTTCCCTACGTATATTATAGATTCCTACACTATACATTAAATATATATAATTTTATTTAAATAGCGTTTCTTGAATTAATAAATTTAAATGTCATTTCCTTCTTCAAGTTTGAACTTTAGATGAAACAAATTCATGAGAGGGCAGTATTATGAAACCAGAATTTAGGGGAAATAAGAAGTCCTAGGTTCAAGCTAAGTCTCACTGCCATCACTTAATTATTGACCAATGACGTGTGTAACTAAGGTGCAATAAAAAGATTTAAGATCAGTACGTAAGGACAACTTATGTATTGGAGATTATATATAAATTAATAAAGATCAATCATCAAACTTCTAGACAGCAATTCGACATGGGGGCAATTGAACGCCTTATATCTATGTCTATATAATTTGAGTGATAAAATTTATGCATTTGGTCAGATATATTTAGTTTTTAGACTAGAAAAACGTGTTTAAATGTATACACCATGGTTTCTTAGATATGTGTACCGAAGGTTCTTTGTTTTCCTCGAACAATATCGCAAAGTTTTTATTTTTAGCTCTACTTAAACGAAACACACAAGTATTTTATAAATTATTTACAATCACATTTTTTATTTTTGAAACTTCAAAACATTCTGAAGTTTTTTAATATTTGGCGGAAATGAAACATATTGTCTAAATGAAATTTTGATCCATGGGGATACTTATATCGTCCTATGAATGGCGTTTGTCATTGCATTCGTCGAGTTGCATTGCAACCCGCATGGAATAAATGTTTCAATTTTTGTATTGTTTTTTATTTTGTCAATATTAGCAACTTTTTGCAAAATTTTAAGGTCTTGTCATCATGTTTCAAGGAACTCTTAAAAGTTTTAGTTGTAAGTGACATGGGAAATATTTTTATATTTCATTTGAATAAACATAAAAATGATAACTTTTTGAGAAAACATGTGTAATATTTTATTCATGGTACACGCGGAAGAGTATCGGGGATTCCTTTTTTCTTTTGTTCATTTTTGAGTTCCCAAACTGATTTTTCAGTTTGTGGTTCTTGTGTTCTCGTTTTTAAAAGTTTGTGACTATTATACTTCATTTTTTACTTCGAACGAAAAATAATCACTTTTGTACAGCTCAATCTTAATCGCTTAGCGGGTTTTCTCTTTAATTTAATAAATTTTTTACTTTTTTCTAACTATCTCACATATTCAATTTTATAGGACATTCCGCATAAATTAGGTGACGGCACAAAAAAAAGGCGTACAAGTTTACCACGGACGTTATTTAACACGTATTGCAGTTTTTAAACTAAAATTCATCTTAACTTCCAAGATTTATGCACCAATGCATGTATTCAACAGATTAAAGTGCTGATGACATTTACCCACCAAAATATGTGAAATTCCGTGTGAAAAATAGCAAATTCTCATTGTAATATGTTGTCCATGTATGTTTTACTTTAATCATCCAAGGAAGAGTCTTTCTTTTTATCAGAAATCCAAGGAAGAGTCTTGAAACAAAAGACAGGATGTGTTTTTAATTATATCTATAATAAGTGACAAATGGAAGTATAAATACCGAACAACAAAAGTCTTCCTAATCATATGGAACTTAGTGTTCAGGTAGAGGAAAAAAAAATGTCGGACCAAACTTGGGTTAAGGTATCAAAATTGCAACCACCAATACTTGTTAGCCTTCTGGGACTTTGCCATTTCTACTCACAAAGAAATAGAAAGATGAAAAACCAAACTGTGCAAAGTAGTCATAGCCTTACAGTTGGATATAATCAGTTCAACGAAAATATAATGAAAACCCAAAAGAGAATAGACAAAATATACCAGGGAACAGAAAGAAACTCGGGGAAAGTTTCCAGGTTGAGATAGTAATGTAATTTTCAGAGAGATACTCTCCACTCGATGGACACATAGATAAGTAGACTTTTGTATTTGGTCGTTTTCTACTTATGAAGAGCTATTACCTAATTTTCGATACCAGCCTTCCCATAATCGAGGTTAGCAACAAGTAATCTGCAGACTCTACTAGAGGAAGAAAGAGAGTTACAAAACCATTCACAAAAGAAAATGGTGTTCTCAAAAGAGGATAGGAAACCAACACCCACTTACAGTAAATGATTCTTAGGCAAATCAGATAATGGTCAGTTTTAACTTCAATGTAGTATGTTGCCAAATCCAGTTAAGAGATAAGATTCCTCAGTATTCCATAGGGTTTTTGGCAAGTTTAGTCCTTTATGTATACCCTTCTGCAATGTTAGTCCGTTATGTATATCTTGCTCGATTTTAGTCCTTTATATATACCACATGCTCGAATTTAGTCCTCCGGCCAATTTAATTTAAATTTTGACCGGAACACGTCAACGTGCCGCGCACGTGACGTCTGAGTCAACAATTATTTTTTTATTTTTTTAAAAAAAATTGAAATTATAGTCCTTTATATATACCACTTTGCAGATTTAGTCCTTTATATATACACTGCTCAATTTTAGTCATTTATGTATACACTGCGCTCTATTTTGGTCCTTCAACCAAATTAATTTTAAATTCAGTCAAAAGACGTCAAGTGCGAGTCATGTGATGTTCGATACGGGTCTCATTATTTATTTATGTCTATGTTAACCTTAAATTTTAAGAAAAAAATGTAGATTCGTCAACAAAATGTAGATTTTGTCAAAAGAAGTCGCGTGTCGAGCAAAATCTCAATCCATAATTTAGTTCAATGACACATGGAATAACATTATATATGAATTGACAATGTGTAACAAATCACTACAAGAATTTCCGTGTTATCCCGACCGAAAAATCCCGACCGGATTTCGGTCGGGAGCATTCCCGACAAAATCTACATTTTGTTGACGAATCTACATTTTTTCTTAAAATTTAAGGTTAACATAGACATAAATAAATAATGAGACCCGTATCGAACATCACATGACTCGCACTTGACGTCTTTTGACTGAATTTAAAATTAATTTGGCTGAAGGACCAAAATAGAGCGCAGTGTATACATAAAGGACTAAAATTGAGCAATGTATATATAAAGGACTAAATCTGCAAAGTGGTATATATAAAGGACTATAATTTCAATTTTTTTAAAAAAATAAAAAAATAATTGTTGACTCAGACGTCACGTGCGCGGCACGTTGACGTGTTCCGGTCAAAATTCAAATTAAATTGGCCGGAGGACTAAATTCGAGCATGTGGTATATATAAAGGACTAAAATCGAGCAATGTATACATAACGGACTAACATTGCAGAAGGGTATACATAAAGGACTAAACTTGCCAAAAACCCGTATTCCATATAATAAGCAAGATGAAGCAAAACTCATCAAGTTTCAGATTTGGGAACATAAGGTATACATAGATGCTAACATATGGTTATCAAAAGAGTTCAATAAACGGTAAACCCAACAAAAACAATCTTATGAGCAGCTATGATATACCATAATTCAATATTTGTGACTGAATGAATGATCAATCTACCAAAAGACACTGAAACAAACAATATAAAAGCTGCATGTCACTCACCAGTTCGAAAAAAAGAGAATTTATCCAGCAATGATTTCAAACAGACAACAGTAAAGGCTCAAGTATAAATCCAACAAAAGTCGGACCAATATTAGCTTCTTCTTGCCCCTACTTGATGTATTGAGAAACCCATTTGAAGCCGTCTCCATAGCCCATCTTGCGAACAATGCTGCACATGAATACCTCAATAGGACGGACATTTGAGTCGGTGAGGTTTACCTTCCCCTTTCCAGTAGTAATGCCCATCAACCCCAAATGGTAACGTAACTCCTCTTCAGATGAAGCATAAGGGATATCGATCTTGTTGCCCAATATCAAAAAAGGAACAGTGGCCAAGGACTCATCAGAGAGGAGAGCATCCAGCTCTTTCTTTGACTCGGCAAACCTCTCTTTGTCAAAAGCATCAACCAAGTAGACAACTGCATCCACCTTCATATCCAAAAGATTGCATATTACACATTAGATAAACATCCAAAACTCTCAGAAAATGAGATTCAAATTCTAGTCTCATTGTTTTGCTAGTATTACTCAGGCAATACAATAAAGAAACCAGCAAATGGAATACATACGGTGGTTAAAATTGGTAAACATCGTGAAACCGCTATTTTTGGGGTTGAAACATACATCCGTGCAACACACATAATAGACACTAAAAGGGAAGCAACCAAACTTCTCATACTCAAGGGATTTTCTTTTTCTTCTCCTTTGAGGGGGTGGGGTCGGAACGGGAGAATGAAAGGTGCAGAAGAGTGGGGTAGGAACAGGAGAATGAAAGGTGCAGAAGAGTGGGGTATGAATGGGAGAATGAAAGGTGCAGAGTAATACGCTTTAGATGATATGACATTTTCTGAAAACAAAGAACACCTTCGTACCTCAAGGCAGTAGCATCACACGAACATACACATTACAGAATACAAATAACGTATAAATCTCAGCTGAAATGGTTATTAAAACAGATCAATCTCATAAATTCAAAATGAAAAGTAGGAGACGTGTATCTCTACACACATAGATCGACCTCATATAGAATTTTATATCACAAGTTGGAGTATCAACTATATTTTCAAACGGGTTCACCATTCCCCTACCAAAATGCTGTTGTTAACACCTTTAGCAATAGCCACTACTCATTAAACAATAATAGTACTCCAAGAAGACTACTGAACTGTTAAAATCTTCTTCACATACAGATAATTCAAAGATTTTTTTTTTTTTTTTACTTTGGCATGAATTTGGACGTTCATCCTTGAAGCCATCCAAATGGAAACATTTATCAATTTCACAAACTGTTCTAATACTGCTGGCAGAGTAATCAGCACACAAAGAGAACCGCAATCAGGAACAAAATACAATTACATCATATAGTAGGATTCTTTGATTTTGCTTGTTTTTACGGCTGAAATTAGCAATTAAAAGCGGGGTTCCCACCAAAAGAGATTAAATATCTGGAGAGGTACTATTGAAGCACCTAAATAGGAATAAAGGTGCTATCAGCGAACTCCCATTGTACATTTAGGCCTCCCATGAATCAAATAAACACGCCAAAAGTTCATTTGGGATTATGAAGGCTCGGTGGTACATCAATTTGCAGCACAGTCAACAACAGATGTAGATAAAATATATTTTTAGTCACAACACAAGTCTCAACAAGGAACCAACAAGACAAAGCAACTGTCATTGTTTTCATTTCTCTAGCAGGTTTTTCTTTAACATATTGTTGCGAGGAATGGTTGTCGTTCATAGAAGTGTACCAGAGCAATATAACTGCGAATGAGCATATATTATATATATATGCACAAACAAAGTACTCAAAATTCACAACCGGTTCTCTAAACATTAGCAATCGAACGTTTATTACAGATACACACAATGAAAAGGAGAATCACAGGAGATCCAAATCTAATTATAACAGAGCAACGAAAAGCGAGAGATTCTTTATTTATTTATTTATACCTTGGCGTAATAATCCTTCCACACCCTGCGTGCGATCTGGTGTCCTCCCAAATCAAACGCCTTGAATTTGATTTTGCCGATACTCAATTCTTCCGATGTCGGATGCTGCGTCGGCTGATGCTGCACAAGCCTCTGCACATTCACAACAACAAATCAATCATTCAATCGATCAATCAAATTGAATAAAAATGAAAATGATTTGAGATTAAAAATGAACCTCATCTTTGAGCATATGAAGGAGAGTAGTTTTTCCGGCATTATCGAGGCCGAGAAAGAGAATTTTCGCCTCCTTCTGCCAAAGCCCTAGCGATGCCAACACGCCGTAAAACCAATCCCACAAGAACATTTTCGACCGATTACCGACAGATCTCAACCGTTAAATCTAATCTAACAATTAGCGAGATAGAATAGATCGATCGATTTACGAACAGTATGAGGTGTTCGCAATCTCTCGATTGGCTGAATGAATGATATATATATATATATATATATATCCCTTTTATTCTCTTTTTTTCTTTCTTGGGGAGAGAGAAATGTGATCTGTCAGAGTCGACGTAAATGGCTAATCAATAATATAAGATTAAATTCAACTCAGCCCTAGCCTAGAGACCAAATAATAATAATAATAATAATAATGTCTCCATTATTATTAATTATTTTAATAAAAGTAATGGGATTTTGTTTCTTCTTATGTTAAAAATATCACATTGTTGCTTATGGAAAAATAATAAACATATTACTTATTATATTATATCAAATTAATTATGAAAAGATATTCTTATGTAAGAAGAGATGTTAAATTATCAACTCACCTAATTTTTAAACTTAGAGCCTTTAACATCTATTACTATATTAAAAGCAAAGTCCTCACACTCACAAAAGGTAGTTGGGATACCAATTGTTGTGTTTCCTAAAATACCCTCATTTCTCTCTTCTCAAATAAATTAATAGCATAGTTTATAATGTCCTTTTACTTATTTTGCTCAACTGCACCTCCTACAAAATAGAAATTCTCACGCATGTTCACTTATATTTCAAATTTAAAATTAATAATTTGCACGCGGTTCCCGCGTGTGTCAAATTTCTAGTTTTCGTATACGAAAAAAAATGCAATTATCTTATGAGTGTGCAAAACTCTCAATCCCACTTTTGGTGTCCATAACATATTCACTCTACATTTATGTCATTATGTATTTTACTATAAAGTGATTCATTCCAAGTCTTCATACGTAAAGAGTGGATACTTAATGAGACACAAAATGTGACAATAATAAAGGTGGGATAAAATCTCTGCTAACGAACCAAATGACAAACAATTGCATGGTAAGGTAATTTGACCGGAATGCATAAACAATCGAGTAATTAGTATAACCTCAAATATTGGAACTAGTTTTAATACATATCCATAACCTTAGCTCCTTGAACCCTACTACGCAACTCTTCTAACCTTAGGTATTACGACCCGAGAGAGAATGTGTATGTCCCTAATGGCCGCCTCTCATATCTCTTTCAGTTCCTCTCTCTCCCGCCACTCACCTTTGCACCGCCCTTTCAGTTACTTCATTCGTCCTCGCCCTCGCCCTAGACTCATTCTTCACATTGTTTGAATATGCGCTAGGATTAAGGAAATCATAATGTAACCAGGGCAAGAATGAATCATCCCCGTTTAGTTTAAATCAGTGGACGATCCTATCTAGGGTTGGGAGCGGGATCGAGATGGGGAAATCCTCGCTCCCGATCTAACCCGTGGGAACTTTTCTCGATTGGGAAAAGCCCGTCCCAACGAGTCCCATTAGGCAGGACGAGATTGGGATTCCCGCCATTTCCACGAGGGGATCGGGAATGAAAGTCTGGATCCCGCGGGAGGCGAGAATCTCGAAAATTTCTAGAGACTTGCGCCGTTGGGGGGTTTCGGGGGGTTAATTGTTAGTAAAAAAAAACTACACAATTAGGTATGTGAAACAATAGGGGTCTTTGTGAGGTAAATTAAAAATCAAATTAGCCCACATATAATTATAGAATTTACAATTACAATCACCACTCACTCTCTCTCTCTCTCTCTCTCTCTCTCTCTCTCTCTCTCTCTCTCTCTCCATGCACATCGCACACGCACCACCACTCCGCTTACAAACATCACGCACGACCACCACCACTTCACCGCCCGCATGTCTGTTGTCGTTGCCCCTTTGTTGTCAAAATGCGTTGCAGCCAACGCCTACAACAACAACCCCTCAATCTCTCACACTCATCTTACTCTAGGTTTTTTTTCTTCTGTTTTTCTCTAAATTATTTGTTGATATAGATAAACTAAAGCTGGTTAGATTGTTTATTGATATTTAATTTACGATTGAATTGATGAATTGCGATTTGAAATTAGGAGTTTCTTGAAATTAGGCTAAAATTATTGCATGTAAAATTAATGTTGTTGTATTTGAATTAATTGGATTAAAGAAATGTTGCATTACCTTGATTTTTTTAATTTGATATCAAAAGAGATCATTTTTTGAGATTAATTGATTGAGTTGCTTTACTAATTTTGTGTTAGTTGACTTGAGATTTAAGAATTGAGATGATTGAGAATTTGAGGTCGGTTGATAGAGTTGCTTTAATAATTTTGTGTTAGTTACCTTGAGACTTGAGAATTGAGATGATTGAGTTAAGTTTATTGAGTTCTTAATGCAGTATCGCCTATTAATTATTTTCTTTGGTTGTTGTTGTCTTGTAGAAAGCTAGAAATGAAGAAACAACTAGCTTCAAAACCTCCTACTTCTCGCAAACGTTCTCGTGTCGATGAAGACTAGGATGATAAAAAGAAAGTGAAAAGGTATCAAAAGTTATTCGTGGAGGAGGTCTGAACCCCCACGCCAAAGGGTGGCCTCTTTATTACCTCCAAGACGACTACATTGATGTCGGAGTGGTGGAACCACTATGAGCCTTTCCAGTGTCCATAGAAGGAAACTATCAAAGGCAAATGTTTATATTGCGGAAGAGCGATTGCTTGTGATACTGCAACACAAGGGGCATTCGGCTTATCAAGGCACATACGCGCTTGTCCAAAGAAGCCCGAATCTCTTAGAAAGTTTCTAACTCAATCTCGTTTGAATTTTTACAAAGCGACTAATCAAGTTGGAGTTTGGACATTCGATGAAGATTGGATTTTACAGGGGATTTTGTAGTGGATGGTTGTGACTGAACAACCATTTAGTACGGTAGATCAAACGACATTTAGGGAGATGTTAAGGCGAGCATGTCTAAACTTGAGTTGGATTAATATTGTGCAAATATATGTCGAAGACATGAAAAAGTTGAAGGAGTTTATCAAAGAAAATGCACAGAGAGTTTGTTTAACCGCGGACACGTGGACTTCTATAAAAAAAGGACAACTATATGGTCCTCACAGCGCATTACATTGATAATAAGTGGGGGTTGAAGAAGCGCATTCTATTTTTTGCTTGATTTTGGGCCATTCGAGAGAAGACATAGCTCGAGATATTGGGGGTGTTTGAGGGATTGGGTAATCGAGAAGGTTTTTACGATTATGGTGAATAATGATACTTCAACCGTTGTCGAGATTGAGAATTTGGGGAGGAAGTTTGTTGTGTGATGTGATTTCTTTGTTTTAAATGAGATCCATGTGCAAATACGGTGTATTTCACACATCCTTAACCTTGTGGTGCAAGATGAGTTGAAAATCAATGGCAAAGGCAATTCTTTGGATCGAATTAGAGGTGCAATAAAGTGGGTTAAGGGTTTCGCCGAGAAGTTGAAGAAGTTTAAGCAATATGTTGAAGACGAAGGTATTGAGACCAATAAATTTCTTTGTCTTGGCGTCCCTATAAGATGGAAGTCGACGTACTTAATGTTGAAGGCAACATTGGAACTTTGGGCAATGTTTGACGCTTATAAGATCCACGATGTTAATTATGTAACGAACTTAAGGGGCATTACACAACAACACTAGGATTGGAAGACGGCGAAGAGGTACATGTAATTCTTGAAGTCGTTCAAGAGGTTGACCAATATCGTCCCAGGAACCACCTACGTTACTTCAAATTTGGTGTTGAGGGAAATTGGCACCATAGACTAAATGTTGAGGGAATTGATGCAACTTGAAGACCGAGATGGCCCATGAAATTGTGGGTCAGGTTGATACTTTAGATTGATGTTAAAGTTTCAATGTTACTTAACAACGGGCCAGAATAAGTTGCAGCGAAAATAAACAACACACCAATTAAGAAGATAATATATTAGTATTAGCTTCCGAGCCGTAGGTAAAATACCACAAGGATTTAACAAAGGTGTTTCTCACAACTCTTAAGCTCCTAACTCTCAAGTTGCTTGAACTCAACAAAGCAGACAAGAATTGTTATCTTAATTCTGAACCTAGAACTAATCTAATAACTCACAAACTTTGCAAAAGCAAGACAACACTCAACAACTTGTAAATAAATCCATCGGATTGATTAGCTCTTGTCTCGTGTTTGTCTTGATGTACTTCACACGTATATATAGGTTCTTGACTTGGACTTCAAGATGTGTTGTACACGATTGGTAATTCTTCTCGTTTCCTTGTTGAACTCCTCTTCCAAGTTCTCGTAGTCCTTCTTGAATAATAGTTCCTTTCTTAGTAAAATAACTAAGGAAAGATTCCTTCTTCAAATCAAGACCCCATTTGGATATTTTCTAGTTGCACTCGAACTCCTCTTTCCTTTTAAGTTGTACGGTTAACTTAATTAAGGGAACTTCTCATTATAGAAACTTCGAACGATGAACCTATGTTTAAGTTTGGTTCCTGGATCACGATCATAGATAATCACTACTGTGGAACTCAGTTAGTTAAGTGAATAAGGCAAAACAATAATAAAACATTAAAAACTTAATTTTAAGAAAGATTATGCTTTACGATGTTACTCTAACATTGAGATTTTATTTTCAATGTTACTCTAACATTGAGATCCTAATGTTATCCTAACATCACCAGAATACTTGCACTTTCAATCTCCCCCTTTTTGCCTTACTTCACAAAATCCAAGGACATGTTCGAATAGATAAAATAACCAGAAGCAAACTTAAAAAACAAGAACAAATAATAACCAAGTAACTCCCTCTTAATATCAGAAGAGTCCAACTTAATGTTGATCTAACATTGATATTTTTAATGTTGTCATGACATCCGACCTTTTCAATGTTAACTTAACATTGAATCCAGACAAATGTTCTAACATTAACTTTCTCAATGTTATCTTAACATCAGATATTAGATAATGCCTGCAGAAGAGTTAGAACTTGTAACAAATATTCAAGTCTACATAAGCAGAATCAAAAGAAACCAAAATGCATTAAACTTAATTACATGCCATAACTGTAACAAGGAACATACTCCTTGATCAGAACAAAGATAAAACAAAAAAACAAAAGAAACAGTTCAAAAATAACATAAATAGTTCAAAAAAAAGATAAGAAACAGAAAATTTAAAGCTCAGAAATTAAAATTTGATCTACTCTCCCCCTTTTTGTGAGGAAGACGGATCCTTTAGATGTTTTCTGAGGCTGTTAATCTCCTGAAGCCTGACTTGCTTGTCAGTAATCTCCCTTTGAGCATCCTTGTACTCTTTGTCCAATCAGATGAGTGTCTCTTCCACAAACGAGTTGGTGATCATATAGCAGCTATCCCCATTGGATGTAGCAACAGAAGAAGCAGTAAACTTGTGGGTCTTCTTCTTCTTCTTCTTCTTCTTCTTCTTCTTCTTCTTCTTCTTATTCTTCTTCTTCTTCTTCTTCTTCTTCTTCTTCTTCTTCTTCTTCTTCTTCTTTTTCTTCTTCTTCTTCTTCTTTCTGATTGGTCCAGCTCCATCTTTAGGATTCCATGGAAGATCCTGAATCCTCACCTATGTGAAGTAGCTCCTGGTGACAGACATCTTGTCAGTGTTCTTGATCCACCCCACAATTTTCAAGGTTTTGAACCCTTGATTCACAAAGATTATGGAGATTAGAAAGGGATATGGAATGATTCCTTTTGCTTTTGTTGTGGCCTCTTTCATTGCTCTCAGCACCTTCTCTCATATATTGACATTCAGCCCATTTTGCAACTTAAACACCAGTTTTGGAGATTCCTTTGTCATCACTGTGGTGTTTGAGGATGGAAGCCAGTTGTAGGTGGAGATCTTGTGCAGCACAGCACTTAGAGAGGTCAGCTTTGTTGTGAGAAAGTTGTCATTCCATTTCCTTGTCAAACCACCAGTGAGATCAGTGATGATCTCATCCATGCTTGGATCATTAGATTCTTCAGGATCAGGAAGTCCCCATGCTTCATTGATGGTGGAGGGGCTAATGTCAAAGACATTCTTCCTAATCTAAGCCTTCCCATGCTTGGGAGAATTCTGGTGGCACATCCATTGAGAGAGGTTTATGTAGAACTCTCTGATGGCATCTGGTACAAATGATGAGTGGTTCATCGCAGAGCCCAAAACACCTCTTGTTTCCAGCAGCTCATAAATTCTGGTATCTTTAAAACTTTCCTCATTTATTTCTCTCTCCTTGTGGATCACCCTGGCTTGATAAGCCTCTCATATTCCTCAGCTTCCACAGACACATGGAAGTCAAAGTATGGTTTTTTGGGATACTCACCCTCTAGTTCATCAAAATATTCATCACTTTATGATGTTGGAGTAACATCGGCAGGATTCTCTGCCACAAGTTCATCTTCTTCAACTTCCTCCTCCTCTTCCTCATTCTCCTCTTCTTGTTTTTCTTCTTCTTCTTCTTCTTCTGACTCAGTCTCAGAAGCAGCCATCACCTGTTTAGCCTTTCTCTTTCTAGCAGCATTAGCCAGAGTTGTAAGAGTAAGGCTTTCCTCTTCCTCTCTCTCAACCTTTTCTGGTTCCTTATTACTCTCCCCAACAACATCAACAAAGGTACCCTCAGTAGTACCCATGTCAGTACCTATCTCCTCAACAAGATTACCCCCAGCAACAGAAATATCAGTATTTAGATTCTCAGACTGCTCAACTACAATCTCAGACACATTCCCAACATTCTCCTCAGGAATCTCAAGAATAGCCTCAGACTCACCCACAACAACAACAAGGGCCTCATTCTCCCCCTCAATACCAACCTCAGAAGTTAAATTTTGAATAAGGTTAGCCATCATTACTTCGGTTTCTGTGTTGGTGGGTGTGGAGGTATTCTCAGCAGCTTCTGATGTTGTTCCGACATCAGTCTTCGCCATTTTCTTTCCCTTGCGCCTTTGATAGGTTGACTTTTTCTTTGGAGCAGCAACGACGATGATTTCAGTTGGTGCATGTCTAGTATTGTACCTTCGTGGTTGCTCAATCTGCTCAACAGCATCTACAAGGGCATCAATCGAAGACTTGCGTGCCATTATTATAGTAATTTTAGAGAAAATAAGAGAGTTTGAGTTCATAAAAATTGTTTGCTTAGTAAGAATTTAAAATGCGTGAAGAATTAGAAGAGATATTAGGGCAAAATATATATTAATGAATAAGAAGAGTGGTGGGAGTGGTGTTGTAACATGTTACCAAAATAATCGGACCACTGTCACACGTTCTCGCGCATAGTACTTTCCTATGTGTCAGTGTTAGGTTAACACATGACCAGAGAAGTTTTCAAAACTGAAAACTTATAAGTCACGGTGTTGCAATGTTAGACTAACATTGGTAAGTTAACAGCAGGGCAGAAAGTTGAAAGTGCAGGGCTTCATCCAAAGCTGAAGAATGTTAAAAAAGATAATATCATCACTGAATGTGGGCAGCACAAGACTCCACACACCCCCAGTAACTCTATTATCAGCTACATAGGAAAGTACAAAGGAATTGAATGAGGACAATACACTTATCATATACTTCATAACCCTAACTCCTTATGCATACTTGTTGACCAAACTGTTTACAAGAAAAATACCAAGTGAACAGTGATGTTGAATGTGAGGCAGTCGAAACTCCAAACAACCCAGTGGTAAGGATCACCATCATGCATTTCCTTGTCCAAATATAACAAAACATGAAAATAAGCACAATTGAATAACACTAAAGCTCTCAACATCATGTACCCCAGCTTCTCTTCATGTTCTGTTTAACCTAAACATGGATGAGTCACAACTGAATAACACCAAAGTAGTGAACTATGTGCATCCCAGCTTCTCCTGATGTTAGGTTAACATTCTCAGACCAACAATAGAGTTTTTACTTTACAAAACTTTTGATATGAACTGTTCACCAGACAATTCAGCAATTCAGCTATTCATACAGATTAACCACACAAACCAAAATATGACAAAACAAAGATGGAATATGCAAGAAAGAAAAATGCAAAAAGAAAAATAAAAAGAATTACAAACACACCACAACCAATAACCAGTGTTAGAAAGTGGTGTTATGTCAACACTGGTGGACTAAAATTCTTACACAATGCACATGCTAAGAGAATTCCTCAAACTGAAGAATCTTTCAATATCTAGGGGCTTGGTGAACATATCAGCAAGCTGATTGTTTATCTTAATGTGTTCAATGTCAATTAACTTGCCCTCGACCATGTCTCTCAAATAATGATGCCTTATGTCTATATGCTTAGTCCTAGAATGCTGCATAGGATTTCTAGATATGCTAATAGCACTAAGATTATCACAGAACATAAGTAGGGTATCACTATCTAGCCCATAATCCAACAGCATGTGTTTGAGTCATACAAGCTAGGTAACACAACTACTTGTTGCTATATATTCTGATTTAGCAGTGGACAGTGAGACACGGTTTTGCTTCCTACTGTACCATGAGACCAAATTGTTCCCTAGATAAAAACAACCTCCACTTGTGGATTTTCTATCATCAACATCACCTGCCCAATCTAAGTCACTGAAACCCACAAGGTTAGTGTTAGTGTCATATGAATACCAGATGCCAAGGGACAAAGTTCCAGATATGTATCTAAGAATTCTCTTCACAGCAATCAAGTGAGACTGCTTTGGACAAGCCTGGTACCTGGCACACACACAAACAGAGAACATTATATCAGGTCTAGAAGCAGACAAATATAGCAAACTGCATATCATTAATCTGTACAATGTTAGATCAACATTGGTTCCAGTTCTATCTCTGGTGATCTTTACTGAGGCAGACATGGGCGTCTTACAAGGTTTTGAATCAGCAAGTTCAAACCTTTTTACCAAATTCTTTGCATACTTTTCCTGATTCCAGAATATGCATGTACCTGTTTGCTTCATTTGAAGACCAAGGAAAAAATTCAACTCACCTATCATACTCATCTCAAATGTTCATGTAATATATTCCACAAACTTTTCTAGAAAATAATTGTTAGTAGAACCAAACACTATATCATCCACATAGATTTGAGCAATACAGATATCAGAATTTTTTCTTAAAACAAACATTGTTCTGTCTCCATCACCTCTAACAAACCTAAGACTTAAAAGAAATTATGTAAGTCTTTCATACAATGCTCTGGGTGCCTATTTTAGACCATACATAGCTTTCTCAAGCTTGTACACGTGATTAGGAAATTTGGGGTCAGTAAATCTCTTAGGATGTTCTACAAATATTTATTTATCAATCAGCCCATTTAGGAATGACCCTTTCACATCTATGGTATAATTTAATCTTAAGACAACAGGCAATAGCTAGTAATAACCTAATAGATTCTATCCTAGCTATTGGAGCAAAAGTCTCATCAAAATCAATACCTTCCACCTGAGTGTACCCCGGTGCAACAAGCCTAGCTTTGTTTCTAACAATTACTCATTTCTCATTACTTTTGTTTTTAAAGATCCATTTAGTCCCTATTACATTTACATTAGGTGGTCTAGGTACCAAACTCCAGACATTGTTTTTAGTAAATTGCAAGAGTTCATCATGCATGGCATTAATCCAAAAGCTATCTTGAAGAGCTCCATTCACATTTTTAGGTTCTATGGCAGACACAAAACATGAGGCATTATCAATTGTACATGTGAAGTTCATACAGATACACAACTTAACCATCTCTCTATAATTTAGTCTCTCTTTGTTGTGTGTCCTTACTCTTTCAGTGATCTCACCTATTACTTGAGATGATGGATGGTCCTTCTGAATCCTAGTTGGGGGATCTCTTCTAGGTTCAGCACCAACTGCATTGTCTGAGTCAGATTATCATGTTGTTAGTCTAACATCCGATATGACTGGTGTTAGTCTAACATCAGTTTATGTCTCCTATTCAGTATTTTCAGCTTCAGGTTCCAGTGTTGGAATAACATTCTCAGTTTCCAATGTTGGTCCAACATCAGAAACAGTAATGTCACCAGTACCTGCATCAAGTGTGAAATCATCAAACACCACATTAACAGATTGTTGAATGGTCTTTAACCTTGGATTATAGACTCTGAAAGAAGTACTGTTAGCAGAGTCACCTACAAAGGTGCACTTTTCACTTTTTGGATCAAATTTGCTAAATAATCTCTGTCATTTAGCAAGTAACAATCACATCCAAATTCATGAAAATATGCAATATTTGGCTTCACACCCTTCAAGATTTCATAAGAAGTCATATTTGTTCCAGGTCTAAGATACACCTAGTTACTAATGTGATATGCAGTATTTAAAGCTTCATCCCAAAGTCTTTTAGATATGTTCTTAAGCATTAAGCATAAATCTGGCCCTTTTTTGAAGAGTTCTATTTTTCCTCTCAGCAATGACATTTTGCTGAGGAGTCTTAGGAGCTGAATATTCATGGAAGATTCCTTTTGTGTTACAGTAGTTATCGAAACTAGCATTCTCACATTCATTTCCATGATCAGGCCTAATCTTAGACACTGAAGAGCCATAAAGGTTTTTGATATTAGCACAAAGAATTTTGAACTGATCAAAAGCATCACACTTTTCTTTCAGAAATTTTACCCATGAATATCTAGAGAAATCATCTACAATAACAAAGGCATATTTCTTACCATTCAGACTACTTACCTCAATAGGACCCATTAAGTCCATATGTAGCAATTCAAAACATATACTAGTTCTATTAGTAGCACTATGTACCTGTAGAGGTGTATGAACATCTCTGGTTTGTTTACCTTTGAGGCAGTCACCAGAAACAAGCTTACCTGGACTGGTTAGCTTAGGCAAACCTCTTACAGCATCAACTTTTTTCTCTAGGTTCCTGTAGTGTACATGTCCCAGCTTTTTGTGCCAAATAGAAGCCACAACTATTTTAGCATGGAAATATTATGCTTCTTCCTGAGCCAGATAGCATTTGTCATTGGATCTAGTACCTGTTATTACGAGGACATTGTCACTATCATAAACATCACAAGACACTTTTTCAAATATAACTAGCAAATCATCATCACAGAGCTGACTAATGTTAATTAAATTTTCTTTTAGCCCATCAACCAACAGAATATCCTTGAGTGGTGGAAACCCTTCAACATTGAGTACTCCATTTTCAATGATTTTTCCCTTTGGTGCCTCCTCCATAGGTGACAGTTACAATTGTGAGGGGAATCATATGTTTAAGCTTCTCTTTATTGCCAGTCATATGTCTTGAACATCCACTGCCAAAGTACCACTTACCTGAAAGGTTAAAGTAAACAGCAGAAAAGACAACATTGCAAACAATTTTAATCTTGGGAGATTTCAATTTTTCTATCCATGTTCTACCTTTCTTTCTAGTACCTAATGTTGGATTAACATTGTAAGTAGTTGTTGAGTTAACATTAGACATTGGCACTGTTTTCTTACCACTCTCCTTCAGATATGTCTTACGGAATGGTTTAATATGACCTGGTTGAAAACAGTATTGACAGATATATGTAGTTTTACTTTTTCCAGAGTTGATAGGAGCATCACTCAAGTTTGTAGATTCCTTGACAAAACCAGATTTAAGATAGGCAGAATTAACATCAGGGGAGGTAGATTTCTCAACAAATCCCAAGCCAATAGTACCTGTGTGTCCCATATTCAACACCTCATCAATTTTAGATGTACCTAAATTCCATTTGGCTATGATCTGACTATCCTTTTTGAGTTTATCTTTTAGCTCTTTTAGTTCAGCTTCTGCTTTGTCAAGGTCTCATTCATACAGTTTCATCATATTCTTCAAACATTCTATATCATGCTTCTGAGTTTCATTACTTTTATTGAGTTTTTGGTTTTCTCTCACTAGTTTGCGGAAGGTAGCTGTCAAATCATCTATAATTTGCTCATGGGATATTTCACCTTCAAAGTAGTATTCCTCCTCAAGATCAACTGAGCCATGAAAACAATCAACGTTAGTATCTTCATAATCAGAGTATACTTCAGAATTAACACTTAGATCATTGTTATTCCAATTTCCAAAGAAGATCTATTGTTCTGGTGTTGGATCCTCAATGTTAGAGCAACAATGAGATCCATGGCAGTTCCTGGTATCTTCTCCTGTCCAGTTGATCTGTGTGTATAGCGCTGCAGTGTTGATCTCCTTTGAGTTTTCTTTAGCACTTGATCCAGAGTTGAAATCAGCTTCATTGAAATCATCTACACAAACCCAATAGGAGTTCTCTCTTGCTCGGAGGGTGTTAGTACATTCATTTTTAAAGTGACCAAATCCCTTACATTCATAAAACTGGACATCTTTCAATTTCTCAGCATCTTGAGGTGTGGTTTTTGTTGCCATGTATTTTATGAATTTAGGGGGCAACTTCGTGTAACCAGGGCTAGAATTACCAGATTGTTTACCTTTACCTTTATCTTTGTAACCTAACTTACTGAATTTCTTGGTAATATTTCCATAGTTAGAAGTGATTTTCTCATACTCATCATCATCTCTCTCACATGGTTCTGAATTAGTCCCAAGTAAAGCAACAACAAGTTGTTTGTTAGACTTACCTAAAAATTCTAATTCATATTCCTTGAGGGTATTCATTAAAGTTTGAAACTCCATATTGGCAATATCTTTAGACTCATTCATGGTAATCATTTTGACAATGAATCTAGATGACAGTGTTCTAAAGGCTTTGTAGACCATAGCTTGATTTGAAATCATGAATCCTAGGTTCTGACATTGATTAGAAATATCAAGCAATTTTTCAAAGTAACTGTCTATACTTTCATCTTCACCCATCTCAATTTTCTCAAAGTCCCTAAGCAACTTTCTATGTTTAGAATCCCAGACAGCAACATCTCCCTCACAATGCAGTTCAAGAATATCCCATGCAGATTTAGCAGAGTTGCAAGTTTGAATAAGTTTAAACATATGGTTACCTACCCATCTGAAAATAGCATTGAGAGCATTTTCAATGAAGTTGTAGAGAGTAATGTCATTAGCTGCCTGTTGTGCTTTAGGCTTTGGTACCAGATTAGCATCTCCATCTCTTGGCAAGTAAGAGATGGTGTAGCCTTCCACTACAGATTCCCATGCTCTAAGATCAATCGATTTGATGTGCACCCTGAGTATGGTTTTCCAATAGGCATAGTTGTTTGGACCTTCCAATACTGATAGTCTGCTGGTATAAGGGTTACTGTTGTCCATCTTGTCGTATCAATGCCAAACAACAGTGAAGTCAGTGCTTAGCTCTTATACCAATTGAAATTGTGGATCAGGTTGATACTTTAGCTTGATGTTAAAGGTACACTGTTACTTTAACAACGGACCAGAATAAGTTGCAGCGGAAATAAAGAACACACCAACTTAAGAAGATAATATATTAATATTAGCTTCCGAGCCGTAGGAAAAATACCATGAGGATTTAACAAAGGTGTTTGTCACAACTCTCAAGTTGCTTGAACTCAACAAAGCAGAAAAGAAATGTTATCTTAATTCTGAACCTAGAACTAATCTAACAACTCATAAACTTTGCAAAAGAAAGACAACACTCAACAACTTGTAAATAAATCTCTCGGATTGATTAGCTCTTGTCTCATGTTTGTCTTGATGTACTTCACACCTATATATAGGTTCTTGACTTGGACTTCAAGGTGTGTTGTACACGGTTGATAATTCTTCTCGTTTTCTTGTTGAACTCATCTTCTAAGTTCTCGCATCCCTTCTTGAATAATAGTTCATTTGCTAGTAAACTAACTAAGAAAAGACTCCTTCTTCAAATCATGACTCATCTTGGATGTTTTCTAGTTGCACTCGAACTCCTCTTTCCTTTTAAGTTGTGCAGTTAACTTAATTAAGGAAACTTCTCATTGTGGAAACTTCGAATGATCAACCTATGTTTAAGTTTGTTTGTTGGATCACGATCATAGACAATCACAACTGTGGAACTCAGTTAGTTAAGTGAATAAGGCAAAACAATAATAAAACATTAAAAACTTAATTTTAAGAAAGACTTTGCTTTACGATGTTACTCTAACATTGAGCTTTTGTTCTCAATGTTACTCTAACATTGAGATCTTAATGTTATCCTAACATCACCAGAATACTTGCACTTTCAGCCCGGATGGGAAGGAACCCCACCCCACGAACTCAAGGCCATAGGCATTGAAAATGAAAGAAAAGTATGACAATTATTGGGGCATGCAGGAAAAGAGAATGAACCATATGGTGTACTTTGCTGCGATTTTGGATCCCCGTTTCACGTTCGAGTATATCAAGACTATGGTGTTGGAAGATTTGTGGTTTAAAACGTTGATTTGGGTTGAGTCTGAAGTGTTTTATAACGAGTACAAGAGAATGCATGACGCAACTTCTTCAACTACGACTTGCCCTCCTTCCAAACACACTACCGAGAAGAAAAAAACACGAAACATTTATCATTTGTGATGTAATTGATTTATTCTTTGTTCATTTGTTTGATCACTTAAATCATAATTCTTAAGTTAGTCTTAACTTATTAAAAGTACAACGGATTATAATTCAAATGCATTTGTTTTTTGTAGTAAGAAGACACATAATTAAGTAAAACCAAAGACCCATTTTGAAAAGCACTTCGAAGAGGAGAGCGATGAACCATTCAATGAGAGTGAAAAATTGATCGATATTTTGCTTTGTGAAAGGTAAATTCGATATGGTACCCGGTCTTGAGTAGAATGGCTCAAGTGTACTGGTTATCATTTTTATATGTTAATGTATTAAAATCAATATTGGCCCATGTTTATTTTTGTTTCTTTTGTGTAGATTACTCAAATGGGTTTGGTTGCATCCTTTCTTCAAGCATAATAAAAGTGAAGACGCGAAAGTATTTAGCAAGAACATGGATTGATGGTTCATGTTTAAACATTTTTTGTGATTTGTGAACTGATATGTGATGATGTGATGAATGATGAATTATTCATGGACTGATGGTCTATGGATTGTGATTCACTGATTTGTGATACTATAAACTATAACGTATTTGATAACTTAGAGTCTTAGATGATTGTATTTGTTAACATGTGATGATGTGGAGCGTGTAATCGTATTTGTATTTAGTACTTGGAATAATTAGATTGCGAATTGGTAATTTATTTTGGTATTGAGATAATTAGATTGCAGATTGGATGCGTTGTTTCATGGTTTGTTTGGTGGATTGTGGATTGTGAAAAGATGATTGATCTATTGTTTAATTTTAGCTCGAAAACAAGTTCAAAACATGTATTCTTTTTGGCTCAAAAGCAAGTTGAAAACACAGGATGAACTCCGCAATGCCAAAGGCAAAAACAAGGGGGAAATCCCATGTTTATGCCTCAAGAACGGTCGGAAAAAGCGGGATTTTCCCGATATTTTAGTGGCCTATTTTGTTTACACTGGAAAATTGTGGGATCCCGCCGCTGATCCCGTCAGGATTGGGATCCCGATTGGCAAATTGAGATCCCAATTGGAAAAGGACGGGATCGAGAAGGGATTTTCCCTTCCCCAGTCTTTAGGATCCTGATCCGCAGCAAGAATTGGCGAGTCTCGTACCGTGTCGTCTCTAATGTTAATCCTATCTACAAAGGAGAAAAGATCGCGCTCGCTAAAGACGTTCACATGTTTAAGTAGTGTGCCCTCACAATGGGATTTAAATCCGTCAGTGACCATGTGTTCAAAGGCAAAAAAATCTCCTTCGCTTGAGATGTTGTTCACATGTTTAATTAGAGTGCTCTTACAATGGGATTTAAATCAGTCGGTAATCATGTGTTCAAAGGCGAAAAAATCGCCTTTGCTTGAGATGTTGTTCACATGTTTAAGTGGTATGCCCTTATAATGGGGTATTAGGCGCATTTATTTAGAACTTTTTATGTTAATTACTAGTGTGTAACCATGCATTTACTAGTATGCCATATGACAAGGAGTTACTAAAAAGCCTTTGAAGACAAGAACGTTGGAAAACTCTAAGTGTATACTAGAATTGCCTTGATCTTGATAGTTTACAAAATGACCCAAGTCCCCAATTTATAGTATTCCAACTTCTTAAAGAATGTTAGAGATCATCTTGTAACTACGACTATAATTGACACTCTACAAAGTTTCCCGCAATTACACATAATCACCTACGGTAAAACATGAGTTGGAGTTATAGATTGCTCGAATACGCGGTGCGCGTACGTCATTTTGTCGAGGGAGGTGCATATGAAGATGAAGTGGGATAAGAATTGGTTGGAGTTTTGGAGGTGGAGCCGGATTACTTTGCAGAGGGTTTTGTAGAGGTGGGTTCGGTGTCGCGGAGGTGGATTTCAAGAATTAGCACATTCTGATATGATCATTTCTGCATGATCAGTTTTTTCATTTTTGTGATTGCTCAACTAAAACCTGACTAATTTGAGTGTTATACTCATAGCTCAATCAACCAACTTGAATATTATGACAAATGATTTTTTAGAGTCCTACAATTTTAGTGAGACCACATGAACGTTCGTTTGTTAATGAATCACGATATGGAGGCCGGCGGCAAGGTTTGACAAATTAGTAAAATTTGCTACTTACACTCAAAAGAATTACATCTAAAACTAAAGTAAACACACTTTTTAAAATAGGTTTGGCGCATTGCACCTCATAGTTTTTAAAACTAAAGTTGTTATCATTTAAGCTAAAAGGGGGGGGGGGGGGGGGGGGAATTGGAATAATTACCTGATGATGCATATCCTAAAATATAAGTAATTTCTCCTACGAGAGGAAGGCAGGCCTGGGTAATAACGAGAAGTATCCCAGGACGGAGATTGAATTCTCAAAACACCCCTACCGACCACGACATCGAGAATGCATTGGGTCGCATCCCTCGTGCCTTACCCGATCCTTTCTTAATAGGCAGCGTCCACATGGTTCCCTCTCTCGGTGACACTCAATTTACCACGGGGGACATATCCGAGTAAGCCGCTGAGATTCATTCCTTTGAGGTCTATATCCTCTTCGTGGATAACGCCCGTTACACCTTCCCCTTGGTAGGGTCATGACCTCTAAGGTCACGCACCCACGCCTCTTCTCAAAATTCTATTTCGAATGCAACTCAACCCACGAGTCCTACTCAAGAGACTCTAGCTTAGACTCATACGAGTCTCCTACTACAGCAACCTACAAGCCCAGCTCAAACGACTCTAAGCAGTCTTACGCGAATCTTTCTCGGTGCTCGGATAAACTTGCGAAGGCGTCCAACCCTGACGATTATCACACCGATACTTAAGGAAATATGCCACTAACACTTATGTAGTTATACATTCCTAAATCTTAGTAGAAACGAGAAGGGCAACAATATTAACAGACGAAAGGCTACGAGAGAGCTCAATATGAACGAATTTAGAAACCCAACTCCCATCTACTCACAATAAATAAGAAGAAGACCAAACTTGATTGGCCATCCCTCGTAGAAGACGAGCTATTAGACCTAGAAGAGATTACTCACATTAGTTCAGTACGCCAACAACACTCGTTGGGCCAGAAGAGTCTCCCGTGATTGACTCCCCCAACCTACGATCCTCATTGAAGCATGAGAAGCCTCGTTATAGGCCACCCTCGCCAGAAACACTCATTGGCACAAAAGAAGACCTACCCCATTGGTTGACCTAACTAATACAATAACTCTCAGCAGAAGACATGTTGTGATTGGCCATCAGCCCCCATGAAAGTCCTATAAGTAGGGCTTGTTAGCACTCCCATAACAACAACTTTCAGCAACATTTTGACACCAACTTCTCAATAAAAGCATATTTGTTTCAGTAGCTTTGTACTTTGTTTCTAGCTATTTTCGTTACATCTCCCTCCCCAATTAAGTTCCATTTTTTTGTATCCCCCTCTTCCTTAAAAATTTTAATAAAATACCTCCCCTTCTCTCAGGCTCATGATCAGTGTTCCAAAAAACTCACTTGATCAATATCCCAAAATTACCCTCCTGAAAGGTCGGATGATATTGCATCATCAATTACAAAAGAATACAGGATGAGCTTTGCGACTTGCTTTCTTCTATATTTGATAGGAAAATGATATGTACAGTCTGTACATGTACAAACACAGTTCTGCAATATCTCTTTTTTCTTTCCAACCGGCAACCGACTCTACAAGTCACTTCTATTTTTCTTTCTTTCATTTTAACAAGTTTCTTGTAGTTTCTCAAAAGTTACGGATGGCCCAAACTCTTCAATAATTATATTTCACTCCTAACAATTAGTAATTAGCACATAACATTTTCTATTCCTTTTAATCTCTCTCATTGCAAAAACATCATATAATTTTTTTAACTTTCAACCAAAAAGTAAGTATTGTATTTCAGAGAACTATACCTTAACCAGTTATAATTGTATATTATATTTAGAAACTTAAAACATTGGGTAGAACAAAATTAAGTTTTTGTATTTTCCGTTTTTGCACAATTATTTTATTGTTTCTTACGTGGAGATGAGTTTCTTGTTGTTTTCTCAAAAGTTACAGATGGCCCAAACTTTAATAATTATATTTCACTCCTAACAATTAGTAATTAGCACATAACATTTTCTATTCCTTTCAATCTATTTCATTGCAAAAAGGGACAATTCCATCAAATCCCCAAACTATGGCACCTTTTATCGGACGAGGTCAGAACTTTCGTTTTAGCTCCAATGCCCCCTAACCTTTAGTCATTTGTGCGATTTACTTTTGTGCGTGTTCCGGCCATATTTTTGCCTGAACAGTAAGGCACATGCATAGCACGTGTTAAATTTTAAGAGCATTTTTGTCCAAAAAATATTCGCCAAACTTTCAAACCCCCTAAACTATACTCTTTTTTGACTTCCCCCCTGAACTATCAATTGTGCGATTTGTCCCCTGAACTATGGTATGATTTTGAGGACTGCCCCTTGAACTATTTTTTGAGTTTTTGGATTGTCCCCTGAATTTTTATGAGTTTTTAGAATTGCACCCCTGAACTATAATATGGTTCTTGAGATGCATTTTGTTGAATTGAAATGGTATTAACTGGAGCAAAAAGGTAAGCATCAAAACACCAAAAAAATATTCATAATGATCATTCACAACCCCATCATCACCATAATAAATAACCAGACCATAATATGTTCCATAGGCTTAACAAAATACCGACACATTGTATCTGAAGGCCTTAACAAAGTCACACAACATTTTGAAACTAAATAGATCTCAATTCTTCGTAACAAAATAAGAAAGGGCATAACATGGTGGTTATCCCTCATAAAATAGTGGTCACAACCACTTCATTTCTTCACAATCCTGTTCACTCTCTTGTTAATCAACTTATTTGTTTCTTTGTCAATTATATGATCCACAACACCTGAAGTATTCCCCACGTTGCTCATTATTTCCTTATTAGATGCCTGCACCAAAAACACAAGGAAATGAGATAATGAATTTGGGACCACATGACATAGATAAGAAATTTTGGATCACAAACATGTAAATGCAGTTTTTACCTCATTTCTTGGTGCATTCTCCCGTGAAGTTGATGCACCCTTCTTTTTCAATTCTGGTAGGCAATGAAAATAGGGATCAATCACGCTCACTAATTGCAGTCAGGTGCTCATCTATTTCTTCAGTTGTCAATACTTTGAAAGCTGGATCATCTTTCCTCACAATACCAACCTGCCAGGATTCACCAAAAAAAAAAAAAAACATTCCCCATCAACTGATAAATCAGAAACAATATTTTCACCAACTCGTGTGTAGACAGCCGACAAAATATATCATAAAGTAACGAACTTTATATTTATCTTGAATGTACAAAGTTTTCAAATTAACTTCTTATAGAATTTATCTCAATTTCACCCATTCAAATATCAATCTTGCAAAAATCTTGAATCTCTTCATAGCCCACCAAGTTGCCCACTAAGTACCAAGAAGTAAAAATGCCCATTTCTCTAACTTGTTGTGTAGTCATTATTTAAATATTTAGTAGGATTAACTAGGATAAACCAGTCTACAATGTAGAACAGTTTTTTACATTAGAATTCACAAACTTGACTCTAAGAATTAAGAAACACAAAGCAATATTCTTTCCCTATATTAAAAGTCTCATGATATCTTGAAATCAAGGAATTTCTGAGACAGCCCCCTATGTTGGGTGTAGGATATTCCTTATTAAAGTTTTCCACAAACAAAAAAAGAGATACCAATGAAATGAAAGAACGGAAAATAGATTTTAGCAACCTTAATTTTTTTGTAAAACAAACAAAGGAAGTTCTATATAAATAACTCCATTATATGATACTGAGTGTTGGAATCTGAAGCTAGATAACACTCAAAATATCAGTCCAACTACGCATACATGTTGAATAATATACTATCCACATAAAAACATTAGGAAGTCATTCATCTATATTATGCATTCCCTTTTACCTGAATAGTTTCATCATATGAGAAAGCAGGATCATTTTTCATCTTCTTTTCTAAAAATTTAATGGCTTCTTGATCCTTTCCCAGCACTTGTTGCCTACCAGAAAACCTACCAGAAAACAAAGCAGAAGGTAAATGACCTTTTCACCAGAAATCATTGCAACTTCACATACCAAGGAACAATTCAAACACTAAACAACAGTACATGGAGAACAAAAAATCTGTAAAGTTATGTTCATTAATATGTAGAGATATTAGCAACAAACCTACTCCAAGTGGTCTCATGTAAGCGTGTTGTGTATAAACTTGAGACTTGTCAGCAATCTTGAAAAGAATCCATAAACATTTTCTTGCACACACACACACACATTTTCACAACTAAACAACGACAAATTCATTGGAAAACAGAAAACAAAAGGAAACCCAAAAAATACTTACATGAACTTTCTTTTGAGTAACGACACAAACGGAATCCGATCCACAGACGCCAATTGAAGTGATTCCGGCAGCTTTCACATCCTTAAAAGCATATTCTGCACAATCAATAAATAAACCCAAATTGAAATAATAGTTGAGTAAATTAAATTAGGGCTTTGAGGGTTGAATTAACGAAACTTACCAACTTGGTAGAGACGACCTTCGGGTGAGAAGATCGTAATGTGTCGATCGTACCCGCCTCCACTTCCACGGCTCATTTTTCAGATTGAAATTGGGATTTTTATTTTGCAGTATAATAATAATGTTACTAAAATTGGGATATTTTATTAGTTTTTAATTATTTTAAGTGACATGTCTATTTTACCCCTTACGGGTCACGTGAGACATGCACGTGAGGGAATATTCTACGAATATTCCGGTAAAAATGAGGCTCGAACACGCACTAAAGACACTTGCACAAACGACTAAAGTTTAGGGGGCACTGGAGCTAAAATGAAAGTTCTGACCTCATTCTGTAAAAGGTACCATAGTTTAGAGGGTTTGATGGAATTATCCCTTGCAAAAATATCATACAACTTTATTGACTTTCAACCAAAAAGTAAGTATCGTGTTTAAGAGAACTATATCTGAACTAGTTATAATTATATATACTTTACTTGGGAACTTATACAACTAGGTAGAACAAAATTAAGCTTTTGTATTTTCCTTTTGTGCACAATTCTTTTATTGTTTCTTACGTGGAAATGAGTTGTGTTTCATTTTTATGATGAATTGGAAATCTTTGGGTTTAAAAGTATTTTTTTGTGTTTGACAAACTATATTTCCCGCTTGTGATGAAAATGATAACTTATTATGAATATTTGGATGATGTTAATAATTAATAAATGATATTGTTATATCATGAATGGCATTGTACTTAAATGATGTGCGATTATGTTATTTGTGATTGAGTAAAAATTTACTATTCAATTTTGAACCAATTTATTTAGGTTTTCTGTTGTCATTTTTTCTCCGAATAAATAAAACCCTGTTATGATTAGATCACTAACTAGTTGAGTTGATGTGTTGTGCAATCCACTAACTAGTTGATCTGATGTGTTGTGCAGGTGAAACTTGGAAAAAAAGTAAGAAATCAACTAAAGGGAAGGGAAAGTTGGCTCACTTTATCCAGAGAGTATTTCAGAGAAAGCGTAAATCAAAGTTGTAATAATAATTCATAATCATCTTAAGATAAGCTTTGGTGATCTTATAGCAGTTCAGACAATGACATATGCACTAATCCTCATAAGAGTACAGTTATCCAACTACAACTACTAACGGTAATTAAAATAAAAAAAGGAAAATATGTTGAAAATAAAAGGAAATAAAAGGAAGCGACATCGTGTTGTAGATAGCCGAAATGGTGTTGTTGGTCTTTGGGTGTTTTAACAACACGATTCTTCAACATAGAACTTGAAAAGTCGACTTTCCCCAATTACTCACATTTACCCCAATTTCATATCATGAACCCTAATCCCAATCTTACCAAATTTGACATTGCTCTCTTCTTCTCTGAAGCTTGACCTCAAGCTTGCCATCCAGGAAATCTTCGTGCCATATCCTCATAGGCCTCCCACGTTGCTTCGAACTCGGATCTATTCTTCCATTTCACCAACCAATCAATTCTCGCTGCATTCTCTCTCTTTACTATTCTCCTTGCTAAAATTGCTTCCAGATCCAGTTCTAACTCAGTCGATTCTTCAATTGCAGGTACCTATGGAGTGGTGGAGTCCAAAGATCCTACCTTTCTCTTCAACAAGGAGACGTGAAAGACTGAATGCACTAGAGACCACTAGTAAGTTCAATTTGTAAGCAACACGCCCAATTTTTGTTAAAATTTGAAAAGGCCAACGTATTTAGGGCTCAATTTCCAGGATTTATCTTTTCTGATTGGATTTTGGCGGTAGGGTTTTTGTTTTAAGAATACTTATTCCCCTTTCTCAAAACTCCTCTCACTTCTGCCCTTGTCTGCAAATTGTTTCGTTCTATTATGTGCTTGAAGTAACTGTTCCTTGATGTGTTGATTTGTTGCATGTCTATCATGTAACACTTTGAGGTCCTGATAGAGTCCCATCCCAATATTGGGGGGGGGGGGGGGATTGTATCCATATAGGCCTCAAATGGTGTCATCTGAATGGTGGTATGGTAGATAGTATTATGCCACCATTCAGCCATAGCAATCCACTTAGACCAGTGCTTAGGGTTACCTCCCACCTTACACCTGAGGTATGACTCTAAACACTGATTTACTCTCTCTGTTTGCCCATCTGTCTGTGAGTGATAAGCAACATCGAGGTGTTGATGTACCCCTAGGCTGGTGAACAGCTCCTTTCAGAAGTGAAAACCTTATCTCTATCAGTTGTTATGCTGATAGGGAGTCCATACAACTTATATATAGAGTCTAGAAATAGTTTAGCTAGAGTAAATGTTGTGTAGGGGTGAGAGAATGTAATGAAATTAGAGTACTTAGTGAACCTATCAACTATAACCCAAATGACCTCCTTACCTTCTGATTTTAGGAGTTGATCTATGAAATCCATGGTGGTGTGTTTCCATGCTTGTTCTGGTACTTGCAAAGGTTTCAGAAGACCAGGATACTTAGTGTTCTCATGTTTGCATTATTGGCACACAATACATTGAGACACTAATCCCTTTACCTCAGCCTTCATTCTTAGCCATAAAAAAGTAGCAGATATCCTTTGGTAAGTGCCCTGCACTCCTGAGTGCCTCCCATGCTGCTATCACGGAACAACTGCACTACCTGCTCCTTGAGTTTAGTAGATTCACCCACATACAACCTCCCCTTGTACCTGCTTACTCATTTGTAAGGAAAAATATGAGACATTGTAGGGTTGCATCATACATTCATTTATTACCTCATGGGCTAGCTCATCTCCTTGATAGCTAGCATGTAACTCTTGAGCCCATTCAGGTTGCAAGGTAGTAATAGCCTTGCACTCCACCTCCTCCACTTCTTTTCTGGACAATGAGTCTACAACTCCATTGTCCTTTCCCCTCATGTATTCTATCTTGTAGCTCAGCCCCAATAGTTTAGTTACGTATTTGTATTTTGTAGGAGTATAAATCTTCTGACTAAGAAGGTACTTAAGACCATGCTAATTAGTTTTGATAATGAATTGATCTTGCAATAGGTAAGCCCTCCATTTCTCAACAGCCAACAAAATGCCTAGAGATTCCTTTTCATAAATAGTCAACTCTTAATTCTTGGGCCCTAAAGCCTTGCTAATATAGGTTATAGGGTGTCTCTATTGACTCAAAACAGCTCTCATACCATAATAACATGCATTTGTCTATATAGTGAAAGTTTTGTCAACACTATAGATGTGGTCATATCATCCTCCAGTTTGCAAAAAGCATCTTTTGCTTCTTGGCTCCATTGAAAAGCACCCTTCTTTGTCATATTTGTCAATGTCTTGGATATAATGCCAAAATTCCTTATAAACTTCTTGTAATAGCCTGTCAAACCCAAGAACCCCCTCGTAGCCTTCACATTCATGGGCTTGGGCCAATCCACCATGCATTGAATCTTTTGTGGTTCTAGTCCTGCTCCCACAGTTCCCTCTTCTATAATGTGCCCAAGGTACTCTACTCTTGGTTGACCAAAAGTGCATTTACACTGTTTTGCAAACAACCCATGTCTCCTTAGGATATCAAACACAAATCTCATATGTATATGGTGCTCTCTTTCATCCTTACTATATATCAAAATGTCATCAAAGAACACTGGAACCAGCTTCCATAATTGTTCTTTGAATAAGATGTTCATTAGTTTTTGGAAAGTGGCAGGGGCATTAGCCAACCCTAAGGGCATGACTATGAACTCATAGTGCCCTAAAGAGGTTACAAAAGCAGTCTTAGGTATATCAGCCTCAGCCATCCTAATCTAGTGGTAACTTTCTCTCAAATCCACTTTCGAGAAAATCCTTGCATGACCCAACTCATCCAGTAGCTCTTCTATCAATAGAATAGGAAAACTATTCTTGATAGTCATTGAGTTAAGACTCATATAGCCCAACAAAACCTCCAGCTTTCATCTTTCTTCTTAACAAGCAATAAGCAATACTGGAGAAGAAAATGGATTGTTGATATCTTGAACCAACCCATACTCCATCATTTCCTTTACTAACTTCTCTATCTCTTCCTTTTGAATGTAAGAGTACATGTATGGGTGCTGTTTGAAAGGAGAAGTTCCTGGGATGAGCTCAGTCTCATGTTTCGGTCCTCTCTCAGGAGGCAAGGTTTTTGGCTCCTCAAACACATCTCGGTACTCGTATAGTAGCTCTTTCAATCCTTCACTACAACCTTTTGTTTTCAGTTCCTTGCACATGGGTAATCATACACAAACAACTCAAGATTTTGTCTATCCCCTTGCTTATCAATTTAGTCATCTTGTCCCCAGTCATAAACTTAAGAGACATCATTAACTTCACCCTTGAAGTATGATGACCTCTCCATTCATCTTATATTTAATCTTCTGGTTCTCAAAATCAAAAGTGATTTTGCATGGCTTTTTCATCCAATCCACCCTTACTATCATATCACATCCCCCAGCTTAATAACTCTTACATCAGCAGTGTAAGTCTTGTCATCCATATCCCACTGAAAGTGAGAGCATCTGTGGTTGCATCTCATTTTCCTCCATCAGCTATTGTAATCATAATAGGCTTAGTGTTTTCTAGAAGACACTTAAGCTTCTTGGCAGTACTCTCATCAATGAAACTATGAATACTACCTTTATCCACAAGGATATTGATTACCTACCCTTTTACAGTCCCCATGAGTTTAATGGTCTCTGAAACTACTTGTCCAGCAAGAGCATGCATAGAAATTTTGAAAACTTGCCCCTCCTTCCTAGGCTCTCTTCCCTCTTGTTCTTCCTCTCCCATTTCCTCTTCTCCCAAGACCAGAAAGAGCCTCTTGCACTTATGCCCTATGCAATAAGGTTTATCACAGTTAAAGCATAAACCCCTCATTCTCCTGTTGTTTATTTCCTCAGGGGGGACAATCTCTTACTAAGGGTAAATTTCTCGTGGGAATTCTGTCCCTTCACTGTTTCATTAGTGAATCATATCCCCTTGGGCTTGAACCCCATGTTCTGGGTTTTTGTGCCTCCTTTATAGGACATGTTAAGTGTTTCCATGTGCACTTCATGTTTCTTTGCCATGTATATGGCGTGACTGAAGAAGGATGGCATCAACATCTCCACAACTACATTGATATCACCCTTGAGTCCACTTGTAAAGATTTGGATGAAGTATTCATCATCCAGGTGTCTGTTCTTTTGAGACATAAATTTCTCTAATTCCTCAAATCTTTGAATGTAGTCATCCACTACCCTTATTTGTTTGAGTTTGTTGAACTCACCCACTAAGTTTTCACCTCTAGCAGAGGTAAACCTCTCCATCACTAGATATGTGAACCTAGGACACCCCATATTTTCTTTACCTTCTATATTATCCAAGTATCAAACCTCGACTACACTTTCCATACTCATACCAGCATCAACTATTTTTTAATAGTCTGACATGTGATGTAGGAGAAAAAACCTTTGACGACGCCTTACCCATGCCCTAGGATCTTCACCGTTGAACTTAGGGAACTCCATTCTTAGGCTTTTGAAAATGTTCCATTCTCTTTCTGTGTGCATCACTCCTGCATCAGCTGAATTTCTACGAGGGCTATGTGAGTGTACATATTCAAAGTTGAAGGAGTGTGAGTTTTCTGGTTCATTTGCCTTGTCCGGTTTTAGAGATAACATGATCTGTTTAAGCTTCTCATTCATAGACTCCATTTGGTTTTGAAACTTCTCCCGACTCACTTCCAGGCGTGTCTGCCCTTCTTGCAACATTTGTTGACCCACTTCTAGGTCATCAATCCTTGCAGCGTGAGACCCCGATTTTGACATGATATATCAGAGTTTATGCGCCCATAATCGAGGGCTCTGATATATCACTAATTGATCTAATGTGCAAGTGAAACTTGGAAAAAAGTAAGAAACCAACAAAGGGCAAGGAAAAGTTGGCTCACTTTATCCAGAGAATATTTTTGGGAAAGAGTATAGCAAAGTTGTAATAATAATTCATAATCATCTGAAGATCAACTCTAGTGGTCTTATAGCAGTTCAAACAATGACATGTGCTACAACAACTAACGGTTATTAAAATAAAAAAGGAAAATATGCTGAAAATAAAAGGAAAGGCCGTCGTGTTGTAGATAGCCGAAACGGTGTCGTTGGTCTTCGCGTGTTCTAACAACAAGATTCTTCAAAATAGAACTTGAAAAGTCGACTTTTTCCAATTACTCACATTTGCCCCAATTTCAGATCGCGAACCCTTAATCCCAATCTTACCAAATCTGACAACCCCTAATACCAAAAACTGTACCAAGTTACCAACCATAAGTTATGGTCTGCGGTACCGGTGTTTGACGTCCTTTTGATTTTTATCCTCGGCGTGTACTTAAGCGAACCGGACATGCCCTGATTAAAAATTAAAATCTTAGAGTAAATTCGAAAACGTACCCATATATAATATATTGTTTAAGCGACGTTAAATCACATGTGAAGGTTTTTATTAACTAGTACTTTGGATAAAATTAAGAGAAAACTAGCAAACAACACTCCAAAATAATATTGATGAGTAACGATTTTTGGTATTAGTTTCAGTGTTTGTTTTCCAACAAAGACAACGAAAATCAAATCATATTGAATAAGCCCAAGTTGACCTGATTGTGTTCATGGATCCATACGGCCACCACTAGCTCAGTTCTCCATTAGAATGTTATATTTGGTCCTCATTCCAATACAATAAGTTTCTATAACAAATTCATGTCTACAAATGACAAAATTGGCTTCTTATGGCACCACACAAAGGCCACTGCAGGTTCTTATAGTAGTCCATGAGACTCTGCTCTGGTCCAACATGGCTTCAGTAGCTGAAGAACCATGGTAAGATCTGATTGCCTCGGAATATTCGTCCCGACAAATTTACAACACTCCTGGAAGCCTAGACCAGAGTTTGTTGAGCAACTGGAGCAGAGGCGCCGACTTAAACCTGCAGTAAGAAAAATAAAAATGTATTAGTCATTTGTGTATATTGCCATGTGACTTAACTTTAATAGCAGGTATGAGCTCTCAATTCAAGCATAGCAAGGTTTGTGTGTAGTGGGCCGTCACCATTGGAATGTGAGTGGGGACTTCGGCTCAGGACCTAAGGAAGGTTTTCTCTTTACCTGCAATTTATACGTGCGAGTGCGTGAGGAGCTGTGGCTACCACACGGTGGATACTCTTGTCTCAGATTGATGGCAAACAAAAGACTGATGCATCCTTGAATTCCGTATATTCAATATTTGGACAATGCAACCCACCCCACTCCAAATTACCAGCATTCAGTCTTACAAGAGACTAAAGTTGAGACACTAAGAAATAGCTTATTGTTTTTTTCATTTGAATAGCATGGTTGTTGGTTAATGTGCACTATAAGGGAGACATGCAATGTGGAATATGTTAAGGGACAAATCCCGATTCTTTCAGAAAGCACTGATTAAAAACAACGGATCACCTTTGCCGATTTAAAGAGTTCATCAAGGACTTCAGACAACGTTGGATGTGCATGCACTGCATACTTTAAATCCTGTGGGGTGAAAGAATTGAGCAAATAATAAATATCTATCGTAAATCCATCCATGTAAGTAGGGATACTCAGCAATCACGGTAATCATGAGAGCTAAAGGAAAAGCTTTTGGATAACAATTAGCTTATTTTCCAAAGAGTCAAAGGTGAGATTCTTAAATTGTGCAACCACTTCAGTACATTTGGTCAATCGTTTTTCCGCGTATCAGCAATTTCTAATTGGAAGACAAAATATACCTGTATACGTGTTCCCATAGCAATGGCATTAGACGCTTCATGAATGAGATCTGCGGCATGCATTCCAAAAATATGAACCCCAAGGATCTCTCCATTGTCAGGTCTGTATATCAACTGCACAAAACAAAGTATGTAGGTGTTATACTCTCTCCAACAAACAGTAGATTACAAAGACAGTCAATAAATGATCTAATACTAGTAGCAGTCAAAAAATCGACATTTTCCGGGGAGGCTCGTATAGAAATTGGTAACTTTTTTTTTTCTTCCCCATGGCAAGGGTGGGGATTATAACTTTCTAAAGGTACTTTCGGTCTGCAAACGCCACCACTGTAGTTGAGGAGTGAGGATGCATTTACGACAAGCATGCAAACTAATGACATCTACACAATTTGGGCATTACCTTGGCCATTCCTTCCCCTTCATTCTCAGCAAGGGCTTTAGTGTTAGCTTTGAAACTTGTCTTTGCAATGCTTACTTCAAAGCCCTCTTTCTCTGCTTTTTCTCTTGCTTGAGGCTGCAAACATTTGAAATCATTCAGCCAAAGTTACACCAATAATATTCAGAAAGCCACCTGTGAGTGATGAACTATTTTTATCATCTATCTTCACGGACATCAGTCCTAGTTATTAAGTTTTTACATACTAAATTTTCTAAGGAAACTTCGGCAGAATAGTTTATAATCTTTTAACATGTTATTATATTAGATATGAATTTGTTGGTTGTCCACACAAATATTATTTTAGATATGAATTTGTTGGTTGTCCACACAAAATTATGCACACAAGCTTTGCAGTCTGAACCTACAGAACCACAACATAAAGAATCCATTTACAGAGACCAGTAAAATCTGTCAAGGGATCTGTTGCCAATCAAAACCTATTATTACTTACATCTACGAGCCTTCCAATGTCTCGACTAAGAACGTATGCATGCAGGGGATGGTATGTACTTTAAGAATATGCACAAGAGACTATTTCCTCGAATTAAGTCATACTTCTTTGATTGATAATTTTTTGAAAATGATAAAAGATAGTGTTCTATTAATGTATTTCACTGAGAAATTCATGATCGAAAAGGAGACACCTCGAGAAGAGAGGACAAATTCCATAAAAGGGTTTAACTTATTTCTGTCTCAAGCCTGGATGAAGGAGATTGTCCAAGGCTCAGATTTGAGTCATGTTGAGGATTTTTATGGGAACTTTCCGTTCATGTTATCGATCTTATTTTAAATCATATAAATTGCCCAACTAATTGAGAATCTTGGGTTGATTTTTGTTTTGTTCTTATTATTGACTTCCAAGTGTTGATGCATTCAGACTTACAGAGAGTTTACAAGCTAATTACTTGGACAGTGGGAAAATAAATGTTTTGCTATATACAGTAATCCATTCAGCGTTCTGCTAACAGTACTTCAGATGATCAAAATCAGCTGGATGGATGCACAATGAACAGTCTAGCCTCATAGATACAACGAGACATCTTACTTGGTGAAGAAGGCTCTAGTTGAAATTGCTAATACTGTCATCTAGTTAATGCTAGATTGAGTGAAAGGTAAAATATGAAAAGACGCAGTTACACAAACTCAGATAGAAATGTAAATGCAGAAGAGAACTGGGAGTAAATCAGTAAAGTGACTACACAGCTTAAAACTAAAATTTCACATGGAAAAACATACCTCTGTATAACCAACCATACTGATTTCAGGATGCGTAAAGCATGCAGCGGGAATGCTTAGATGATTTAGTACATGGTCCGTCCCAGTAACTTGTTCAACAACTAAAAGGGCATACAGTAAGTTTATTATGAGGCATAATGAGGATACTAATGTATTGAGATGTTTTCAGATTGCTACCAGATATTCCTTGTGCACTTGCTGCATGGGCAAGCATCATTTTTCCATTAGCATCACCAATGCAATACACATGAGGAACCTGATAGTAAGAAGTACGATGGTAAAAAAGCACAAAGAACATGGCATAGGCAGCAGAACAAATCAATAAGAACATTGCCAACCACAAACAAACCAAGAACCAACCAGCTTTCCATTTGCGTCAATTACTCTCATACGCTCATCAACAGGGACAAATCCACGTTGTGTTTGCACATTGATCTGTAAAAAGCTCAATATGTTCAGAAAAAATCTCTTACAAACTGTAAAACATATTTGCATAATTAATGCCTACTAACATTATCTAAACCAAGTCCTTGGGTGAATGGAGCCCTTCCAGTCGCAATAAGAGCTGCATCTACCTGCAGGAATAATGCAATCATCAGATATGTATGTCTGTTTGCGCGAGTTGGAGAGCATCAAAAGAGTAGACCAAAGAGATGGACTAAAGTTAACAGAAACAGATATGTTTTGCAACTGTAGCCAAAAGAAAATAAGGAAAATAAAAAAGCAGGTAAGTAAAGTAGATCTCATTCAAGAACTGAAGTAAGGATCTCAAAATCCAGAAAGTGTAAAGCCGAAAGCAGGACTTCACATATTAGTGCCGATCATTTTATCAGACCTAAGCCTTCGAGGAGAAAGATATGTAAGTTTTACCTCTAAAGTATCTTTTGGTTCCTTTGTCTTTGCATCAATAAGCTCTATTTGCACTGGTTTCCCATCCTTTGCAGGAGTTACCTGCACATGAAAATATATTAACCAGATATTTTTGTTATCAGTTTACATACAATATGCACCTGTACAAATCGGCACCTTGCTAGCAAATACACCAGTATGATAATCAATCTTGCGGGGATTGATGAGAACTCTCTGAGCTAACTTTCCAATCTCAGGATCAAAGCCAGGCATGAGTTGATCTAAAGCTTCAATAAATGTAACCTGGTGCAAATTCAATTAGAACACCTTGAAGTCTCAAGAACATGCCATTTTACCATAATTGAAATAGTGTGAAACAAATAGCTTATAATACTCATATAAATCAAAGTTGAACGACAACCAGTATCCACAACAAACAATTACTTCTTCTGAGTGAACATGTAAATGGATATATCAACGAAAGTTGGGTTTCATAAATGGGAGTCATCAGAGAAACAAAGTAATCCTTGTTCCGAAAATGACACATTTATCTTGATCATAGACAGAAGATATTAAGAAATGAAAGCCCTCCATGATAATATGAAAACAAAAGCTACTTTCCACTCAATCAAACTTTCCATCTGTAGCTAGAGAGATAATGTCAAGTACCATAGGAAAACAAATGCCGCACCTCACTCCCAAGTGCTGTATACACGTCGCTGAATTCAAGCCCAATGTAACCGCTACCTATCACAGCTATCCACTCTGGAACAGACTCCAATTTCAGAGCATGATCACTGGTTATGACCGACTTTCCTGCAGACAGGACAAATTAAGTATATTGTAAGCAGAGAGAGCACACTTGCAACAGATGAAATTGAGTCATTTGAACAACTATGCACCAGGTCTCAAGCATGCAGTGAGAAATAGGCAGTCCTAAGGGACTATCTTGTAAATTCCCTCTTTTCTAGTCTTTTCCACACGTTTGTAGAATTCTCTTGAAAAGCCTAGAGTTAGCAGGAACCGCGAAGCTGGAATGATCACCCGTCTATTGAGGCGGTTAGCTTATATAAATAGGGATCGTTGTACGTTTTCTAAATCAACCCACTTATCTTTCTAATCATACACTTTGCAACAATCACTTGAGAACTAGGCTGACGGATTTTTGATCTGTCATAATACTGCAGCTGTCGAACTTTTCACTTAGTTGTTGAGGCAATAAGTTGTCTAAGTATCTATGACCATCGACGTAAATATTTTTCCGTTACACCTCTTACAACATCTCAGAACTTGGTAGAGCCTCCTATCAATTGGATTAGCCTCATTCGGACTCATTACTACAGTATCAAGCATTTCTCTATACCTCATACATAGAGCAAACATATAGGTCTTATAGCTACAAGTCAATAACTTAATGCTATATATGTATATTTATTCACAGTGGTACAGATTTGTCAATAGAGAATTGGCTTCTTCATCGGTACTCTCTCTACTAAACAAAAGTAATAAGCAAATAGATAATGACACATACTGAAATAATGGAAAAGGTTAGAGCAATTTCAATAAAGTTAAGGCACCATTAAACTGATGGAAAATGAACTACCATCAACTTCTATTCCTTTGGGCACCATGGGAACAGAGCCAGTGGCAATTATTATGTCTTTTGCTGTTATGATAGTGTCTTCAGAATCTCCTTTTCCGTATTTCAATTTTTGTGGACCCTGAATTTATTCGTAAGTTATATATCATAAAAGAAATGTCAAACTGTTTTAGTACACTAGATATGTATACAAATCTTAGGACTAAGGATTCTTATGGCTAATGATATTCACATACCAAGATTGTACCATAGCCGGTTAATATATCAACACCAAGAGATTTCATGGAATTGGTTAGATTGCTACGTATTTTTGAGGCCAAACTGTTTGCATGATCAGCAACTCCCTGCCTATCATATCCAGCGGCTGCAACCTGTCATTACAGGAATACCTAACCGTTGAATAGTGGAGAAAACCGATGAAAAACCAAATTCAGAAAGAAAAGAAAAAAAAAGGCATACTTCTCTCATGGACTTGTAAGAAAATATAACAATTTCCCCAATATCATCATGGTATTTAAATTTGAATATACATGGCTTTCCTTTTACTTTATTTTATCAGACAACTTTCTTATTGGGCTGAGTTTAATTTTTATTTTCGTGCTAATTAGTTAGATTGGTCCCTTCCGACTGTCAAGCATGTTTCATTAATCAGTTAAGAATTGTTTCAGATATCCTAAATTATACTCCATTTCTAGTTTGTTAACTGAAATTTATCTAGAACTATAGTGCGAAACTATCTTCTTTCCAGGCAAACACCATTTTGCTCATGTTAAGCAAAAGATAACCGCGACAGATTCCTTAAAAGTACGTTGCACATTTGAGTTGTCAATCATAACTGAATAAGTCATGAATTTACTAGAGAAATTCTCAATATGACAGACTAGTTTTATCTAGTGTAACGCGTAACAAGATTTGCAGAAAGTACGGGTAAAAGCTAGAATGAGAATTACCTGTAAACCAAAAGACTTCATATGGTGTTCATTTTGAAGCTCTCGCATTCTACCACTGACAGCAAGAAGTGCTTTAGAAGGAACACAACCCCTATTCACACATGTACCTCCCACCACATCCCCTTCAATGATTGCAGTCTTCAAACCCTGCAGTACATTTAAATCACCAGTTGATTATAATCTTCTGAAATGAATAAAAACATAATCACCATATGCTTAAGCAGACAATTTTGTTGATTTTGGCAGCATTACGGTCTTAGCTAACATCCTCATAAGGTTAATGATGAAGAAACTCCTCTCGTTTAAGTCCGAAGCTCATTCCATAGACCAAAATACTCTAATTTTCCGCATTTGAATAGTCGGTTTAAGGATAATTGTGATTTTTATCATCATTTAACTATTTTTATACATTCATACGATGATCAATCGCATACTATTGTAAAAACGGTAAGGTGACTGATCATCAATGACTTCAACTCATGAATTAAGAGAGTAAAAACCAAACAATCAAGGATATTAGCTCTCGTTAAACAAGCTTACGCCTCATAGTATCAATTTATCAATCTATAGGATGACAGAATATTCAAACTAATGTACATAAACAACTTTTTTTTAAAAAAAAAAAAAAAAAAAAGCAATGAGGAGCCATATATATAAAATGGTACATACAAAATACCTTCTCAACGGCGTGAAGAGCGGCACCATGGCCGCCAACTCCGGCGCCGATAATCACGAGGTCGTAGTCGAAGCTGGACGCTCCGTTGCTACTCAATGCCGCAAACATTCTATTTAAATTCAATCGAGAAGAGCGAAACGACGACGTATTAAACGAGGCAGGGGATTGAAAAGGCTCCCTACGGAGACCGCAGAATCGAAGCGATCGAGGCGTTGGTAGGCACGCATTAATGGCGGAGGTGGCGTCGGATCGGACGATCAGCGACGGCGAACAGAGGGAGAGAGAAACGGCGGATTGCATGATTTGTGTGTTTGCGTGTGTGTGTGTGAGAGAGAGAGAGAGTTAATTAAGATGAATGGGAAGAAAAACAAGTTTGAGAGCTTCGAAAGGTCCGGTGGGAGTGGCGGACTTAACCAAGTGTGAGTGAGAGAGTGCTTTTTGTGCTTAAATGAACTAAACAAACTACTACATACAATTTTCTTTTTTAAAAACACTATAAATAAATTAATTGTTCTTTATATTTAAAACAAAAGAAACTTTGAAAGTAAAATAGGAAGGTGTGAGTTAATTAGAGAAAAACCTCTTCTTATTTAAAAAATTATACAAACATTCCTTGTAAAAAAAAGTTTAAATTGATTACGAAAACAAAAAATCTTAAAGTCATAATAAAAAAATAAAACTTGCATGTAATTTATTTTAACTTCAAGAATATCCTTTTAATTTTTTTTGTCTTTTTAACTAGAATAAATGAGGTTTACTTTATATTTTCTATCCATTTTTTTATGTGAAAAGTAAATGAAGAGTATAAATTTTCATTCGACAAAATTTAATAACTTGCACACAAATAATAGATTGTTTTGTTCAAAAAGTCGATGGGTTGTGGGTTTGTAGTAAAAAGGAGATAAACAAAATAAAGGGCACATTTGTTGTAAAAAAAAAGGTAAAATCTTGCCGAATACTTTGTTTTTTCGTGCACCATGAACAAGAGTAAAAATATAAGGTTTATCTCTTCGAAATAGCTGCATACTACTCGTGAATAAGAAAAAGAGATGATGTTGACAAGATGCTCCTCGAAAAACTTATCTTGTAGGAAGAGATCAGCTCAAATACGGATGCTCTCATAAAAATTCGACACGCACCTCCAAAGTACTTGCCACCCGTCAATACCCCCTGCACCAACCACGAAAGACAAACATGCACAAGAAAAATAGAAAGGTTCACCCCGCGATTACATGGCAAACCCTCATGTGAGGAAACAAAAGGACGAGCTACCAATCTTCACCTATAAAAGACTCCCCCATAATCCAAAGAAATGGGAGCCTCTTCTAAGACCTAAAAGAGACAAGACCCTAGTAACCCCTGAATAAAACATGACAAACCCCTCTTGTCCACCCCACATTGCTATTAAAAATACTAATCTTTTCTTTTCGATTTATCTTAGCATCATCAAAAACTAAGAGTAAAATCTGAATCTAAGAAAAATGACAATTTTGTAATTGAAATCAAAATGTGGTGATTGGTGAAGTGATGAAGTTTCATGTGTTAAGGTGCATATTCTTGCAAAGATGAACTTTTAGAGAAAATTGACTAAGGGCGACATGCTCCAAAATCTATAGGTTGTGGGCTATGATGCACGGATACTCCAAAAAAATAGTCGGTCAGTGTCGGATACGTATCGGATACCGATACTCTCCGAATACTCTCTGGATACATATCAGATACGCTACGTGGCGTATCCTGCATTAAAAATAATTAAAAAAGACGGATACACGTATCGGATACCCTGTGAAGCGTATCCGAGGAGCATCCGATACGTATCAGCAATTTATAAGAGTAACGTGGTAGTTTTCTTAAACTAGAAAATGCCCAACAAGAACCAACTTGCAATATCTTTTCAGAAAATTAAATATAAAATCGTAAAAACCCTCTATTTCAAACCAAAATAAAAAACAACACACAAAGTTTTGATATCTTTCATAATAGTATGTGACTAATGACTATGCAAATGATCAGATATAACGTTATGTGATATTTTTATTTAAATTATATCCTTATATATAATTATTAATATTAAATATTTAACGTATCGCATACGTATTGTATCTTGTAAATTAAAAAAAAATCGTATCCACGTATCCGTATCCGGAGGATACCGATACTCGTATCCGTATCCGTGCAACCTAGGTTGTGGGTGATTCAGCGAGCAAAATTATGTTGCCAATCAATTTTTTCTTTTTTCTTTTTTAAAAAAAGGACTTACTCCAACATAAGATTCATCTCCTTCAATACATGGTAAAACAGACGTTTGATCTATCCTATGATGGAGAGGATCATTTATCCCACTTTGTGTTCCAATTTCGTGTCTCACTTTCCACTTCTACAATTAGTAGTAATTAAAAGTTATTAAATCAGAAATAAAATTCTATCGTGCTTCATCTATCTCTCTCTTAAAAAATGATTTTTTTTTAACTTTAACAAGCTTTGCTTGTTATGTATATATTAAAAAAAATTGAGATGTATATCTAATATACAAAATTTCTTAAGACTAACTAATTTTAACTCTTTTCTCAACTTTAACCATAGCAAAATCTATTTATTTTATATACCCATACTGCTTTTTCAAGTCCATGGTATTTTCAAATTGATTACTTTCAAATCAAACAAATTTCATAGAATCTTGATTATGAGATTGAAATATATTGTAATCTTTGATAAACTTTTGTATCTTTAAAGATAACATTAACATCTAATAACTTGTTTTCCTAATTTTCGATTACTTTATTTGCAAAAATAAAATAACGAATTGAATAATTATCCCACAATTTTTTTATTTTCTATATTTTTATTGAGTAATGTAAAGTACTATTTCCTTATTCTTTTTTAAACTAAATTAACTTAGTGGTTAATATGTTCTATTTGATTTTTTTCTTTCTAAAAGAAGAAGACATATCACAATATTTTAAAATAAACTATTTTGTATTTAAATGGTTTAAATTCTTAAAATATATTATATTCGATACATGAGCGACTGAATTCATATTAAAAATAAAATAAAATAAAATCCGTTCAAGCATTTATCAAATAACAAAAAAAGCATAAATACTATCTATAGCCTTTTCGCTGACAAAATTCTATTCCATAATTGATTACATTGATTAAAGTTGTGCAAATATTGTTAAGGATAAAGTTAGGAAAAGAGTTAAATTGCTCTATTTGGAAAATTACCAAAAAAATAAATTGCAAGTAGAATGATATAGCAAAGATTTTTTACACAAACATAACAAGCATAGTTTATATATATATATGTATATGTATATATATATCAAAAAAAATAGACATTTTATATGAACACGAGCTATTAAAATATTGAATATAAATTTTTACATTCGAATAACAACATCAAAAAATTGACTAGAATCCTTAATGTTACACTGTAAACTCTGCAACTAATTTCCCTAAATAAAGTTAGTAAATATGGTCTTGTAAGAAATTTTGTACAAGAAATATACACCTCAACAGACAACAAGCAATTTATTTTTTATTTTTTATTTAATGATAACAAGCAAAGTTTTGCTAAAGCTAAAAAGAAAATCATTTTTTCAAAGAGAGAGAAGAGAGAGGAGAAGGAATTTTATGTGCAGAGTTTCACAATACTGCTTAGTGCCTATTTAAACTTTTACCTTATTCTTCCTTAACTTAACTATCAAACAATAATTAATTATTTGAGATATTCCAGGAGCATGGGTGGAGAATAAATCATGCAACTGGTAGAAGCTACTATATGTCTATATCTATATGGAGTCCCTATCAGTAAAACGCTTAAATTTATTTAAAACTAACTCTTAAAGATTTATCTTTTTAGTTGAAAAGACACAAAAAGAAAAAAGGGTATTTTTTTTCTTAATACCATTAAAGCCCACCATATTTATAACCACGGAAATGGGTCAAAACCGCCAACTGAATACAGCTTTGTAAAAACATATCATGAACCTACTCCACTCCTACACTATATAAACGTCACACGTTTCTTCAGTTCATTACAACAACCAATATTTCGAAATATTAAATATCTGCATATTCTTATTGATAGTTATTTACTCTTAACATTAACACCTATTTTAAATGGCAGAAAAAGGGCGCAAAATCCTGGTTGCACTTGATGAAGGCCAAGAGAGTGCTAACGCCCTCTCATGGTGTCTTCAAAATCTACTCCGTGATGGAAATTCCAATGATACCCTTATCCTCCTTTTCGCCAAGAAGCCTCTGGCCGTGTACACCACAGTGGACTCAATTGGTAAGTTATAAGCTCATCCGGGGCATTTTGGTAAATTGTTAATACTTGGTGGTTTATTTTGTAATTTTGTGAAATTCTCAGGGTACATGCCGACGTCAAGTATTATTGCTACTATGGAGAAGTATGGAAATGAAGTGGCTTATAGCGTTATGGACAAGGCGAAGCAAATTTGCAAAAATTTAAATGATCAGGTGAGTTTTTGGGTAATAGTAAGGACCTTTTTAGTATTTTCTTGTTGTGGTAATAATCCTGTGTGGTGGGTGTATGTAGGTTACGGTGGAGACTGTGGTGGAGCGTGGAGATCCAAGGGACGTGATTTGTGAGGTGGCTGAGAGGTTGAAAGTTGACTTTTTAGTCGTGGGAAGTCACGGCTATGGGGTTCTTAAGAGGTGATTATTCCCAACTAAATTTTAATCAAATAAATTGACTTGGTTTTTAAAAAAATAAAAATAAAATTGACTTGTCTCTTGTTGCACTTATATATATATATATATATTTAAAATGAGAAATTTCTGTTTATATTTAAAATGGAAAACGTATAGTTTTGGTACTACACACTTTATTGCTACATATTGGTTTACAAATTAACTGAAACATATTTACAGGGCGCTTCTCGGGAGTGTGAGCAATTATTGTGCACAGAATGTGAAATGTCCAGTGCTCATAGTGAAAAGTCCCAAATGAAATCTTGCGATTATAAAGTTCAATTCGTTACTAGTTTTTAATGTATTAACAGGACAATGTGTCATGAGGCAATACTAGTTGATTCAGAGTTTTGTCTTTGATAACTTGGCAAAGTAATTGTAAGCGTTTGTAATTTCAATTTCACGATAAAGGAATGGATACGTTCGGCTTGTGTATATCACGTTTGTACTACTTATTTAGCGTATGTGTGTATATATCGTGTATATGGAATTGTATAGGGAAATGGATGTATGGGACCCTGCAGCGAGTCCACTTGCTTGTGTCAAGTTGGTTTTTTTTTTTTAGAAACTTGCTTGTGCCAACGCACCGTTGTCAAGCTATCATTGTCTATGTACGGTTGAGATAAAGCCTAAAACCTATCTTTCTGAAATCAAATATATTCCTTTTGGTGGTTGGTTTAATATCAATTTATTATACAGCAATAATATGTCACGCAGTCACGCTAGTATATCACAATCCAGCTGCGCTTCTGTCTATTTGTAAGGCAGCCCGCTAAGTGCTAAGAGACCATACTCCTCAGTCCTCAGTCAATTACGACGGGCGCTAAAATCTTAAAGCTGCAAAATACATGGTGGCTGTACAAAACTACAAATGCATTACAAACTACAATATATTGGCTGCCTTTTACAAATTTGGAGATTCAATTAGATAAGCTCACACATATTTTAACATATGAAATTTTATGATGACTGAGGACAAAAATAAAACAATTGATATTCATTTGTGAATGAACTTAAAAATACAATTCAAATATTTTGTTTAGATGTTGATGCTATAAATATATTAATATGAAATATTAAAAAAATAGACATATCCATGTTGTATCCTATCATGTAATTTTTTAAAATCCGTGTCCTCGTGTCCGTATGGTGTCATATACGTGTCCCCGTGTCCGTATCCGTGCAACATAGAAGTGTATAAATTTTCATTCGACAAAATTTAATAACTTGCATGCAAATAATAGATTGTTTTGTTCAAAAAGTCGATGGGTTGTGGGGTTTGTAGTAAAAAAGAGAAACAAAATAAAGGGCACATTTCGGGTTCGAGTCTTGTGGATGTAAAAAACACCGTTGGGAGAGCCGCCCCCTCAAAAAGGGTCCGACAGTGCTCGGCTGGATTAGTCGCATAAGCGGACACAAGTAAGAAATAAAAAAAATCAAAAAAATAAAATAAAGGGCACTTTTGTTGTAAAAAAAAGGGTAAAATCTTGCCGAATACTTTGTTTTTTCGTGAACAAGAGTGAAAATATAAGGTTTATCTCTTCGAAACCGCTACATACTACTCGTGAATAAGAAAGAGAGATGATGTTGACAAGATGCTCCTCAAATAACTTATCTTGTAGGAAGAGATCAACTCAAATACGGATGCTCTCATAAAAATTCGACATGCACCTCCAAAATACTTGTCACCCGTCAATACCCCGTGCCCCAATAACGAAAGACAAACATGCACAAGAGAAATAGAAAGGCCCACCCCGCGATTACATGGCAAACCATCTTCACCTATAAAAGACTCCTCCATAATCCAAAAAAATGGGAGCCTCTTCTAAGACCTAAAAGAGACAAGACCCTAGTAACCCCTAAATAAAACATGACAAACCCCCCTTGTCCACCCCACGTTGCTATTAAAAATACTAATTTTTTCTTTTCGATTTATCTTAGCGTCATCAAAAACTAAGAGTAAAATTTGAATCTAAGAAAAATGACAATTTTGTAATTGAAATCAAAATGTGGTGACGGGTGAAGTGATGAAGTTTCATGTGTTAAGGTGCATATTCTTGCAAAGATGAACTTTTAGAGAAAATTGACTAAGGGCGACATGCTCCAAAATCTATAGGTTGTGGGTGATTCAGAGGGCAAAATTATGTTGCCAATCAATTTTTATATTTTATTTTTTAGAAAAAAGGACTTACTCCAACATAAGACTCATCTCCTTCAATACATGGTAAAACAGACGTTTGATCTATCCTATGATGGAAATGATCATCTATCCCACTTTGTGCTTCAATTTTGTGTCACACTTTCCACTTCTACAATTAGTAGTAATTAAAAGTTATTAAACCAAAAATAAAATTCTCTCCTGCTTCATCTCTCTCTTAAAAAAAATGGTTTTTTTTTAACTTTAACAAACTTTGCTTGTTATGTATATATTTTTAAAAAAAGAAAAAATTATTTGAGATGTATATCTAATGTACAAAATTTCTTCCTAGAACCAGACTTACTAATTTTAACTCTTTTCTCAACTTTAACCATAGCAAAATCTATTTATTTTATATACCCATATTGTTTTTTCAATTCCATGGTATTTTCAAATTGATTACTTTCAAATCAAACAAATTTCATAGAATCTTGGTTATGAGATTGGAATATATTGTAATCTTTGATAAACTTTTGTATCTTTAAAGATAACATTAACATCTAATAACTTGTTTTCCTAATTTTCGATTACTTTATTTGCAAAAATAAAATAACGAATTGAATAATTATCCCACAATTTTTTTATTTTCTATATTTTTATTGAGTAATGTAAAGTACTATTTCCTTATTCTTTTTTAAACTAAATTAACTTAGTGGTTAATATGTTCTATTTGATTTTTTTCTTTCTAAAAGAAGAAGACATATCACAATATTTTAAAATAAACTATTTTGTATTTAAATGGTTTAAAATTCTTAAAATATATTAAATCCGATACATGAGCGACTGAATTCATATTAAAAATAAAGTAAAGTAAAATTCGTTCAAGCATTTATCAAATAACAAAAAAAGCATAAATACTATCGATAGCATTTTCGCTGATAAAATTCTATTCCATAATTGATTACATTGATTTAAATTGTGCAAATATTTTTAAGGGTAAAGTTAGGAAAAGAGTTAAATTGCTCTATATGGAAAATTACCAAAAAAATAAATTGCAAGTAGAATGATATAGCAAAGATTTTTCACACAAACATAACAAGCATAGTTATATATATATATATATATATATATAAAGAAAAGTAGACATTTTATATGAACATGAGCCATTAAAATATTGAATATAAATTTTTATGTTCGAATATCAACATCAAAAAATTGACTAGAATCCTTAATGTTAAAGATATGGAAACTCTGCAACTAATTTTCCTAAATAAAGTTAGTAAATGTGGTCTTGTAAGAAATTTTGTACAAGAAATATACACCTCAACAGACAACAAGCAATTTTATTTTTTATTTTTTATTTAATGATAACAAGCAAAGTTTTGCTAAAGCTAAAAAGAAAATCATTTTTTTAAAGAGAGAGAAGAGAGAGGAGAAGGAATTTTATGTTTTGATTTAATTTATATAAATTTAAATAAAATTAATACTATTAGTAGAATAAGATACAAAGTGTGATATAGGATTATCTCCCGTCTTCTAAGTATGTAATTTTGGTTATCTAGCTCGACTCGTGTTATATAACAAATAAGTAATAATTTACAAGCATTATGAAATAAGATAAACAACGTCACCAAAAAATAATGTGAATGTGCAGAGTTTCACAATACTGCTTAGTGCCTATTTAAACTTTTATCTTATTCTTCCTTAACTTAACTATCAAACAATAATTGATTATTTGAGATATTCAAGGAGCAAGTGTGGAGAATAAATCACATGCAACTGGTAGAAGCTACTATATGTCTATATCTATCTATATGGAGTCCCTATCAGTAAAACACTTAAATTTATTTAAAACTAACTCTTAAATATTTATCTTTTTAGTACTTAAGTAATGCTTCCAGTGGGTACTCGAAACCTTTTTAGTTGAAAAGACACAAAAAGAAAAAAAGGGGTATTTTTTTCTTAATGCCATTAAAGCCCACCATATTTATAACCACGGAAATGGGTCAAAACCGCCATTTGTAAAAACATATCATGAACCTACTCTCCTACACTATAAAAACTTCATCACGTTTCTTAAAGTTCATTACAACACCCAATATTTCGAAATATTAAATATCTGCATATTCTTATTGATAATTATTTACTCTTAACATTAACACCTATTTTAAATGGCAGAAAAAGGGCACAAAATTCTGGTTGCTGTTGATGAAGGCGAAGAGAGCGCTTACGCACTCTCATGGTGTCTTCAAAATCTACTCCGTGATGGAAATTCCAATGATACCCTTATACTCCTTTTCGCCAAGAAGCCTCTAGCCGTGCACGCCACAGTGGGCTCAACTGGTAAGCTAAGTCACCCAATCCTTCCTATTTAGAAAGTTGCAGGCGCACCGGTCTCGCACTGGCGACTTCAGTGCCCGTGCTTCGCACTAAGACGCTTTACAAATTCTTAGTTCTCGCACTAAGATTTCTTAGTTCTTATGTTAAAATTTAATAAATAATCATAAAAAATTGATAGAAGACAAACAATAGAGTGACATTGAAGAAGAGTTGGAGCAAGAGGATAACAAAACTAAGTCAAAAGCTAAGTAATTACAAAAAAATGGAAGTGATTTAAGGCTTATACGGTTATAGATTTGTCTTCCCACCATAATAATTTAGAAAATATTATTTAGAATTAATAACCATTAGAAGTTATGTACTTTTTTTTAATAATCTATTTCTTTGTGTGAGAATTTTATACATACTTTTATTTTATGTGTTTATAATATACTAATTTCGGTAATAACTTTTTATTTTTATATATAAGTTATTTTTTTTTAGAAGCGCATTATAGTGGCGCACTAAGATTGTAATTTTTTGAAATTGCCGCACTGGCGCACCCGCACCGGCACTCGCATCCGCACCCGCATCCGCCTCAGGTGACTTAGCTGGTAAGTGCTCATCCGGGGCATTTTGGTAAATTGTTATACTTGGTGGTTTATTTTGTACTTTTGTGAAATTCTCAGGGTACATGCTGACGCCAAGTATTATTTCGACCATGGAGAGGTATGGAAACGAGGTGGCTCATAGCGTTATAGACAAGGCCAAGCAAATTTGCAAAAAATTAAATGATCAGGTGAGTTTTTGGGTAATAGTAAGGGCTTTTTAATATTTTCTTGTTGTGGTAATAATCCTGTGTGGTGGGTGTATGTAGGTTACGGTGGAGACTCTGGTGGAACGTGGAGATCCAAGGGACGTGATTTGTGAGGTGGCTGAGAGGTTGAAGGTTGACTTTTTGGTCGTGGGAAGTCACGGCTATGGGGTTCTTAAGAGGTGATTTTTTTTTTTGTTCTCAATTAAATTGAATTTACTTCTTTCTTGTGGTAATTTCTGTTTATATTGAGCTTTTAAGTACATTATAAAGTTTGGAATTGATATTCTATCGCACGTGCATCTACAGTCAATGATGTTTTTGAGACACAATAACATTATGTTACATGACGTATGATTTTTTCATGTAAAATATGTGTTCGTGGGCAGAGAGTTGCATAAATTGGTACTTTAACAGTTAATTGTTAGTTGATCGGTTAATAATGTTACTGAAACTTATTTGTTTTATCTAAATGTAATTACAGGGCGCTTCTCGGGAGCGTGAGCAATTATTGTGCACAGAATGTGAAATGTCCAGTGATGATAGTGAAAAGCTCCAAATGAAGTCTTGCGATTATAAAGTTCAATTCGTTGCTCAAAAGTTTCTTTTTTTGTTTTAATTGAACAATGTGTCATGAGGCCATACTAATTGATTCAGAGTTTTTCTTTGATCACTTGGCAATGTAATCGTAAGCGTTTGTAATTTCAATTTCACGATAATGGAATGGATACGTTCGGCTTATGTATATCACGTTTGTACTACTTATTTTGCGTATTTGTGTATCGTGTATGTGGAATTGTATAGGGAAATGGATGTATGGGACCGTGCAGCGAGTCCACTTGCTTGTGTCAAGTTTTTCTTTTTTTAAGAAACTTGCTTGTGTTAACGCACTGTTGTCAAGCTATCTGTCGATATACGGTTGTATTAAGGTTGAGATAAAGAGTAAAACCTAACTTTCTGAAATCAAATATATTACTTTTACGGGTTGGTTTAATATCAAATGATAATACAACAATAATATGTCACGCTAGTATATGGTGGCTGTACAAATGAATTACAATCTACAATATATAGACTGCCTTCTATAAATTTGGAGGTTCAATTAGATAAGCTCACAGGTACTTTAACATACGAAATTTTATGATGACGGAGGACAAAAATAAAACAATTAATTTGAATTGTAAAGTGGAACGTCTCTAATAGTTAGTGCCCTCCAAGTCTACAACCTCAAGGTAAAAGACGGTTTATTTCTGATTAATTTGAATAAACTGAGTTTTGTGCACTGGTTTACTGAGGGATTTTGTAACAATTTTATTCTTCTTAACTCTACAATACCATGTGATTGTTTACCGCCTATTTGCGATGAAACCATTACAAGTACATGTTTACTTATCAATTGAATGTGGCTTGGATATAAACAATTATTCACATATACTCCTAAAGTGACAAATTTTAGGAGGCAAGGATAACAATTTCTCTGTGTATTCAACTACTAATTTTATTTTTCTATTTCATGAAGCTTTCTCTTTTTTTTCAGTGCGTACTCATCCAACACCGAGGATAGCACAATGTGAAAGTTCATACTTTTTTTTTTTTTTTTGATGACGCGGGAACTCTAGCCGCTACCCTTCGGGTGCGCACTAGTTAAACCCACGGGTCGACGAAATAGCCTGCAAACCTCGCCTCCCTCGCCTCCCTGATAAATCACACTAGGCTAACCATGTGTGACAGACCATGATCTAGAGCATAGAAATCGCTTCGCTCCCCGATGTGAAAGTTCATACTTAATCCATCGCGGTGTTTTTCGATCTTTTAAAATTATCGAATGAGAAAGAAAATCATCAAGGATCAAACATAAGAGCCCACGACTTCATGACAAAATCCCAATCAGATACGAAATAGTAAGAGTGAGAGATTGGACAATATTTAGACTCTTCCAAACAATAAACATTCCTCTGTGTGTTCTAATGGCGAAGTCAAACGGAAAATAAAGCAATCAGTCACAAAATACTATTATGCTGCTTCAAATTGCCTTTTTCCATATCAAAGAGAGCTACAGCTAAAAAGTAGTCTAAAAATGAAAATTTTGGAGTAATCGACCACCTCTGACCAAAATACTCAAATCTTCACTGATCAGCCTGTAGAGATGTTACATACTTGAAGAACCTTATAGTTCATCCTGTTGACATAATCCAACACAAAATGAGACAAGGAAAAGATTATACAAAATTATACTGAATTCGTAAAAGGATTTTCTCTTACATGTACATCATCGTCGACTTCGGCAGTAGGATCTTCTTTCAAGTCAGTTTTAGTGTCATCATCACCTTCGGCATCATCAGCATCATCTTCATCCTCAGCCTGTCAAACAAACGAGCCTCAAATCAGGTCATACTATGATTACAAATATTAAGAGTCTTTCAAAGACGAGAATTTGGGGCTTACATCAGATTCAGCTGGATCATTCTTGGTTTCCTGAAGTGAGAAATACAGAAGATTAGCATTAATGATTATGCATACAGAAGCTAAAATATGCAATTACACTCAGAAATAGACTATGAAATAGTACCTCCTCTTCTCTCTTCTTTTCTTCCTCCTCAAAAGCTGCCTTCTCAGCCTGAAATTCGGTAAGATTTATTAATCAGTTGATAGTGTATGCTTTAACTCGATTTGCAAAGACAAGTGATGTGTGCCTATGGTACAAGACAAAAAACAAATTAATGAAGAAACAGTCACATACATCCTTTTGCTTGCCCCATGTTTCTTCAGCTACCTTCTTAGCATACTCAGGATCATCGGCAACAAGAACATTATCAAACAAGGTTCCAGATTTCACCTGCAGAATTGAGTTGCGATTAGCTAAACTCTGATAGTTGATCCCAATCTTACAGAAAAACACCGAAAAAGAAGACAACATTTATTTACCTGCCATAGCTCAATACCAACATACTTCAATTTAGGGTAAACATAGAGGTCAGGATCATCCTTGAAGTCTGCGCTCACATAGACATGGAAATCAGATATTGCTGAAGCATAGGACAGGTGATATGCTCAATTGCTCAACAGAGGCAAAAATACCTGGGTTGTCAATCATGGGTGCCTTCCACTTGCCCTTGAAGTTCGGGTTCTTAATTTTCTGATTATAGAAAAAGAAGCTCATTATAAGCAATCTATCAAAAGTAAAATTACCACTGAAAGAATGGTTGAAATTCCATGTACCTTAGCCTTCCACGGGCCCTTGTACTCGGGATTGGGAATGGTTGGTGCAGTCCACTCACCATCTTCCTCATCATCCCAGTCCTCAGGCTGCATGGAATAAAGCAAATTTGCATAAGAATTGAGGCACTAGCACTTTCTAACATATTGCTATGCCCAAACAAAAATCAAGAACGTGGCTTACCTTCTTGGCTTCGGTGTCTGGAATTTCCTTAGGAATGTCATCATAACCCTGCAAACATAGTAATTTGAATTGGGTACCAACTATAATATCATAAATTCTTTCCAAATTTATTTTTAGGAATATAAAACAAATGTTAAAAATTTAACAAACTTATCTACCTCTGGTTTCTTGTCTTCAGGGTCAGGAATGAACTCCTTGTCATCCCAATCTTCTGGCTGTCATCGAGATGCAAACATATGACTAAGAACCTTTACACAGTACAAGCTACCGGATTGGACAAAACGAAAAAGTATATAACTCGACTACAGACCTTCTTAGCCTCGGGGTCCTTGATCTTCTTAGGAGGGAGGATATCCCAATCAGTGTACAAGCTACCGGATTGCTTCTCCACATTATCAATTAGGATGGTGTAAGTAGAATCTGGGCGAAGGACAAAAGTGTAGACGTGACTTAGTTGATCAGTCTCACATGGAACATCCTTCTTGATCAAGTGGTTTGTCTCGTTGTGGGTGAGAATTGCATGAACCTTTTTGGTGGAGTAACCACAGATGTCAGGTCCAAACATGATACTGCAAGCAACCATATATTACAATCTATCAGTAATTTATTTGTATGTGCAAAAAATTCAGCAAAAAGCACGAAAGGTACGGAAAGATTAGATAAACAAGAACCTGTAAGGAGTGTCACCGCCAAATTTCTTCTGGTCGATGTCACCACTGATCAATTTCATGTATCCACCACCGCAGTCAAGCTTCTGCTCGTGCTTGACAGAGAATTGGAAAACTAAGGTGTTATCCTTGTTGCTGAATTCAGGGAATTCAGCTGAGATAGCATAGAATCTATAGTCCTCACTGGTCTGGATACCTACGGTAGAGAGGCAAACAATACCAAATTAACACGGCATTCTTCTTCACAGCATATATGGACTGTGACATCAATCAACGGCAGAATTACCTTTGTCGTTAGCATCTCCGTTCCATTTGCCAGAAGTGAAATTCCACTCGCCCGCCATGTTCTCGTCTCTCTTCCAGTCGGATTTGACCCAACGACTCTCCCATCCATCTTCACATTTCAGCAAACAAAATAATTAGTATAAGCTAACTAGCATCAATTACAATTTTCTACGACAGAAACCATTCCTATTCAGATCAATGAAACGCCACATAATCGGGCGAAAGGAACGCATCGACAAGTGTTCGACGAGCAATATTCGCTTATCATCACGCGCACTACATCATTCAGCATGTAAAGTCAAAGTCAAAGTCACGGTCACAATCACACAACACTAACTCGTATCAATTACCATTTTCCATGACAGAAACCACTCATATTCGCAAAAGGAACGCATTGACACATTTCGAAGAGCGATATGCTTTCGAGTCTTACGAGTATACATTATCATCACGTGCACTACCTCATTGCTTCATTCAGTAAGTACAGTTACAGTCACAATCACAATCACCCAACACTCGCAACAATTGGTATCTTAATGAATGAATTCACAATACAACATCACAGATCTACGCTAATTTCAACTCAATTAATTGATTATTAATCATAAACGCCATTGATTCCATTACATATATTCAGATCGAGCTAAATTGAACAGAATTGTACCTTCGAAACGCTCCTCGAAGAATACTTTGGCGGATGAAATGGCGAGGAGGAGAGAGAGAGTAATTGTTAGAGAGAGAAAGTTAGGGCTCGCGATCGCCATGGCTGTGTGCTTGCTTCACTTGTTCTGAGCTCCACACTGTGGTGGGGAGAGGTATTTATATCAGTGTGGCATTTCATCCGATGAGTTCAGTCTGACGTGGAGGGTCGGAGGTGAGAGCCAATGAGATTAAGACACGTCGGATTTCGCCGTCATTGGATTATACGTGGCGGACCGTGATTGGGAATTTACACGAATTAGAGGAACCCGAGAGTGAGAGGACAGTTAATGTGAATTGACGGATTTAGCCTTTGGGGGTTTGGGTTTAGCCTAAAATTTAAGAGATGAATTAATGGTCTTAGATTTTGTAGGTATGAATATTAAATACGGTTTTCGATGTACTTATTAAATATTGTTCTCATAATTTCTAGGGAGAATTACACAAAGTACCCCTCAACTATGGGTAAATTACACAAAGTACCCCTCCTCTTTGGGAAATTACACAAACTACCCTTATGGTCAAAAAATTTAAAATAATTAAGACAACCTTTCAAATTCAAATCATAGCAGAGACTAAAATTCACAAATAATTTATTTTTTCTTAGAAGAAATTATTTGTTATCAATATTTTTTGTCTTTTTAAAGAAGATAAATGAGGTTTAATGCAACAACTTTGACTTATTTTTTGTTTTTTGTGTAAAATATTTGAAGAGCATGAATTTACATTCAATAATTTGAAATAAAAAATTTACGAAAAATCGGTCATAAGGGTAGTTTGTGTAATTTCCCAAAGAGGAGGGGTACTTTGTGTAATTTACCCATAGTTGAGGGGTACTTTGTGTAATTCTCCCTAATTTCTAATATACTAACATTTAAAATTTTGAATGTATAATTATATCTTGATTTTAATTTCACACACACACACACACACACACACACACATATATATATATATATATATATATATATATTTAGAAATGGCAAAAAGAAGCTGATTTAATCACTTCTAGGGGTTTATCAAGTATTATGTACTTTACTTTCATCAAATTATTTTCAGTGGTGTTTAAGGAGGAGGACAATTTTGTAAAATGGAAAAACATACAAAGTCAACCATGGAATTTTGTGACATTTCGAGGATTCTAAGTTGAATTATGTAAAATTTTAAATGTGTTATCTAATTTTAAAGCATTATCCTCATATATGTTGTGATAAAGATTCGTGATAAAGATTGATACCAAATCCGTTACAAATATGAACTTTTCCTAAAAAATAAAGAATAATGGATACCGCAAAACCTTATTTATGTTAGACACATTGGGGTGATCAACAATCTTTTTAAGTATAATATGATTAATTTGTATAAAAAAAATTAAAACTTAAATATGCAAAAAAAAATGTTTTAACCTTTTATTTATGTAAGAGCGAATTAAGTATGATTTTCTTCTTTAAGGAGAAGGTTGATATAATGATAAAGTTAAAATAAATTACAGTTATATTCTAACTAATAATAAAATTTAATAGTGTATCGAGAAGTAAATAAGAAAATTAAAAAATTTGTGTCAGCATGGCTTTTTTTATCTAATAATATAGACGCCTAGATTACGTTTTACTTTTATATTTACAATTTTTTCGACGTTTTACGATTATTTATTACAACTTTGACAATATTTATAATTACAACAATATAGTTAATTTATTGCATAAATTTTATTTAGAAACTGACCACGTGACCTCCATTAGTGGCATTTGTAAAAAGAAATTAATTTAGAGCCATGTCTAGTCTAGAAAGTTCCTTGGTTGATTCATGATTGTCTAAACAATAGTGCCAAAAATATAATTAGAGCATACTTGTGTGCTTACGCCTCGATAATGTCGTTACACATTGATAAATGATCATATGGCTACTTTTAGTAGAATGTGGCCGTCTGTAATGTATAAGGTTGTTTTAGTAGAAGTTTGAAACCTCTCATTGTCATTTTTAAGCAAGTTAACAAATTATAACTTTATTTAGAATAAATATACATATCGATAGATGCACAAAATAAGAAATGCTGAATTGAGTACGAAGCATACGACAATGATGGTATGGGCGGCTAACTGTAACTGTCTATTTATCAATTGAAATTTGTACAGAGGTGTGGGGGCGACGGCAATCAACACATTTTGGGATGCTTGATTTTGAAGATAACAACCATCAATCATGATTGTTCATTCTTCTCACTTCATGGTCAAGCATCATCATCTGTTACTAATTAATAGATTAAAAGAGCATTTTCTGGTAAATTACATATAGGAAGATTTCAGAGCTATTAGCAACAACTACCCTTGTGTTATCTCTAATTGGCAGATAACCTCTTGTGTTATTTTAATTGGCAAAACGCCCTCTGTATTTTTCAAACATTAGCAATGATGGGTGTATTTTAGGAAAGGCGTAATATTTTATATTGGACCAGTCCACAAAGAGAAACCCATAAAGTTGTATATCGAACGGGAGCAATTTGATGTTGCGTGAGTATCGAACGTACATAATTCGATCTAAGAGATAGATCGAATCGCTGCTATTCGATACTCATCCCCCAGCAACCACTGGGGCCCACAAGATGGGGTCTATAAATACCCTGTCTTCTGGCATTCTCAGGGATCATTCAACACTCGATACATATTCATGTATATCGAATTCACTGATTCGATACACACTTGATTCGATACTCATCAGAATTCGATCTTCTAGTCAATTCGATACAAGACCTTATTTGACTTAGGTCAGCAGCGAAGAGTTCCCGTTCGAGATTCATCAACATTGAACCAGCGTCGTTCGATACACATTGGGTTTGATTTACAACTGCATCGACCACTACGATTCGGCATTCATTGATCGAACCACATCGATTCGATCTAGCAATTTCTTTGTCTGAGAAGGATATCTCGAGTAATTTTGTACTTGTAATAAATGGTAGGTGTTATGGACCAAGCTAGTCCGTACATTGTAATAGATTAGCATTATTTTGGCATTATCAGGCCCATTTGTAACAGTTTCTAGTGTATTGTAACGCAAACGAAATAAGACCAAAATATTGGCGCCGTCTGTGGGAACACCATTTAAATTGCTTTTAGATATAAGGAGCTAGGATGACGAAGAGACGACGTGTTCAGTCGGGTGGGATAGTCAAAGCAAGAAAGAAAACCCGAGTGGTTAGAGATGAGAATGGAAAACGACCCGAGCCACAAGAGTAAGGTAGGGAGAAAGCAGAAAACCAACTACTAAAGCAGTGGCAAGAATGTAAAATAGAGCCACTAGGGGAATTCAAAATAGTTCAGTTATTTAGGGAAAGTGCTGAAAAAATCATAAAGATTGGAGCAGCTATGGAACTGGTGATAGAGGCAGCATTGGTAGATTGTCTCAGGCGTAATTCAGACATATTCACTTTGACCGATTCTGACTTGCACAGAATAGACCCCAAAATCATAGTGCACCGGATAAACGTGAATAAAATGCAAAACTGGTAAGGCAAAATAAACGAAATTTTAGCAAGGAAAAGAATGAAGCGGCCGAAAAAGAGGTGTAGGAGCTTTTAGCGGTTCAACATATTTACGCGTTGAGATTCTCAGAGTGGCTGAGCAATGTCGTATTTGTTTTGAAGAAGGAGGCGACCTGGAGGATCTGCGTAGATTACACTGATTTGAACAAGCATTGCCTGAGAGACCTGTTTCCACTGCCCAGAATAGATTTGTTAGTCGATTCAAGAGCGGGATGCGCATTACTGAGTATGATGGATGCCAAGAGTGGTTTTCACCAGATCTTCATGGTAGTGCAAGATCAAAACAAAACGACGTTTGTGACGGATACAATAGTGTATTGTTATAGAGTGATGCCTTTCGATTTGAAGAACGTTGGAGCAACCTTCCAAAGACTTGTCGCGAAGATGTTTTACCATCAGATTGGAAAGTCCATGGAAGTGTACATTGATGATATGCTTGTGAAAAGTCTTAAGGCGGAAGACCATGTACGTCACTTGGATGAAGCATTCGCTATCATGAGAGCTTATGGGATGAAGCTAAACCCGAAAAAATGTACATTCGGGGTAACATCATGAAAGTTTCTGGGGTATGTGGTGAACGAAAGAGGAATAAAGGGCAACCTGGATAAAATCAGTGCAGTACTAAATTTGCCTTCACCAAGGACGGTGAAGGATGTGCAGTGTTTGGTTGGCCGCCTGACAGCTTTGGGCAGATTTATATCGACTTCGACAAAAAAGAATCTGCCATTTTTCAAGGTCATGAGGAAAAGCCAGTATTTCAGCTGGGGACCAGATTGTGAGGAGGTTTTCCAACAGATGAAGAAATATTTGGTGAGCCCACCGCTTCTGGCTAAGCCGGAGGAAAATGAAATGTTGTATCTATACTTGGCGGTGTCTTCCCACGCCATCAGTACGATTCTAGTAAAAGAGAAAGGAGTTCAGCAGTTACCTATCCACTATGTAAGTAAAGTTCTGCAAGGGGCGGAGAGGAATTATTTAGAGATAGAGTTGTTTACTTTGGCAATCGTGGCCACTGTGCGGAAGTTAAGGCCGTATTTTCAATCTCACCCAATCATGATTGTAACGAATAAGCCGTTAAAGCAAGTGCTAGCGAGACCCGAAACCTACAGGAGACTGGTCAAATGGGTAATCGAACTCAGCGAGTTTGGTTTAGAATTCAGGCCCCGAACCTCCATTAAAGCACAAGCATTGGCGGACTTCATGGCCGAAACATTGGGCAACAGCGTGGCGGAATCCACAACATACATTTTTTCTATATCAGACCAGGCAAGAACCAGCAGGGCCGCCACCACATGGAACCTGCATACCGATGGCTCCACCACGAGCCATGGGGGAGGAGTTGGGATTCATCTTTTGTCCCCAGATTGCAGGGAGTTCGAATTCGCCATTAGTCTGAACTACATGGTAACCAACAATGAAGTTGAGCATGAAGCTGTAATAGCAGGGATAAATCTGGCATTGACACTCAACATTGAGCATTTGGATATTTTCACCAATTCTTTGCTAATAGCAAATCGTTTTTCAGGTAAATACGAGACAAGAAAAGAAACAATAAAGTTGTATGCTGCAAAAGTTAAAGTACTGACAGTTCGCTTCACTTTTTTCGACATCACTTAGATCCTGCGGGATGAGAACGGCAAGGCTGGTGCACTATCTAAGTTCGCCAGTTCTTCAGAAATCCTAGTTAGGAAACGAGTTACTTTGTTAGCGACGGATAAGTCGTCAATCGGGATATCGAAGTATAACGGCACTATGGCGAGAGTCGAATACATAATGTCAATTGAAGAAGATCCATCTTGGAATGACGAGATCATGACATATTTACTGGAAGGAATATTACCAACGGATCTGAATGCGCATCGCAAGATGCGTTATAAGGCTTACAGGTTCACAATTCACAATGTCGAACTACACAAAAGGTCGTTCGAAGGTCCGCTGCTTCGTTGCCTGACTCCGACTCAGGAGACTATGTAATGAAAGAAATCCACGCTGGATGTTGTGGGAATCACTCAGGGGGAAGGGCATTAGCCCAGCGAATTCTGCGCCAGGGATATTATTGGCCAACTTTGCTAAAAGATGCCACGAATTTCTCGTGGCGTTTTGACAATTGTCAGTACCACGCTCGCCTAATTCACAAGCCTGACAACAACCTCTCGATGTAGCATGTCCTTTTGACCCATAGGGAATCGACATAGTTAGACCACTTCTGTGGCCAGGGGTCAAAAGAGATTTCTGGTCGTGGTCGTGGAATATTATACCAAGTGGGTCGAAGCTAAGGCCATGTCATCCATTACGGAGAAGAACATGATTGAATTCATATGGAAAAATATCATTTGCCGCTTTGGAATTCCCAGGTATATGATATTCGATAATGGCACACAGTTAGTTGCCAAGGAAATCAAATCCTAGTTCTCGGAGTTGCGAATCTCTCACAATATGACCTCGGTCTATCACCCACAGTCGAATGGATAGGTGGAATCCACCAATAAGACACTAAAGGATTATCTTGAGAGAAGATTGACAGACACCGGGAAAAGCTGGACAGAGGAGCTTCAGGGAATATTATGGACTTATAGAACAACTCCCAAGACATCGATAGGGGAAACCCCGTTCGTTCTTGTTTATGGGACTGAGGCAGTTCTGGCCGAGATAGGAATGTCAACGCGCAGAATACATGACTACGACCCTGAACACTCATCCGATTATGCCAAATGGATCTGGATATGATAGGCACTATGAGAGAAGATGCTTATCAACGTACCATGGTATTTAAAGCAGCAATGGCCAAAAGTTACAACAAAAGAGCCCAATTCCAAAATTTCGAAGTAGGGGACTTGGTCCTGAAAAGCATAGCAGCAAAGCAGCATATTGGGAAATTGCAACCAAAATTGGAAGGACCTTACAAGGTGATACAAGCCAGTCCACGAGGCTACCATTACCTAGAAACTGTGCAATTTGTAAAACTAAAGCGCACGTGGAATGTACAACATCTTAGACGCTATTATGCATAGACATTAAAATGAATCACGGTCGAATGTTAACGAATTGTATGAACTATGAAGGCTTGAGTCCCTCGCAAACTCCAGAAAACATAGGCACCTCAGTAAGAAACTGAGCTCAACCCATTATCAAATTAAATCAAAATTTGTCTATTTCTCTAAACTAACGCTGCAGGTGGAGTCATAAAGCACTGACGCTGCAAACCCAAATGGAGAAGCAGGGGAACCAACAATATAATCCACATCGCATGCACCGCGAAAAGCATCATGCCGGAGTTACATTCAGCCCCAACAGGTCGAACTCCGATCAAATGATCCACCCCGTATGCACAGCGAAAGTGTCATGTCGGAGGTATGTTCGGCCCCAAGAGGTCGAACGACGATCAAATGATTCACCCCACATGCACAACGAAAATCGTCATGACGGGGGAACGTTTAGCCCCAAGAGGTCAATGCCAAATAATCAACTCACTCCGCACTAACCTTGAAAAGTATCCAACCGAAATTCCATTCGACCCGAAGCGGTCGAATGCGGAGGGCAGCCAACTAAGAGAACATTCGATTTAAATACTCCAGAAGAAAGTGCAATACCTCACATGGAAGATGCAAATAAAGGTAGACAAGAGATAATCAAAGAACTAAGATTAAACTTGGTCAATAATTCGGCAAACTATACAGTAAAGTATAAACAAAATGGCTATGATATCAAGCCACAAAATCGGCTTCCAAAGAAAGCCGTTACAGAAGTGACATGCAAAAAATTAAGAAAAACTAAAATGGCCTAATATCATCAAAATGTATGCCCAGTTAACGCTACTCAGTAGACGACTGGTGGGACTCAGGACGCAGAACAATACTCATAGACCGAGCAAAATTAGCACAATTCCTCTTAATCTGATCCTCTGTAAGCACCAGTTCATCTGCTTGAGCCCATCCCTCTGGTAATGCATGTTCATCTTCTTCGGGTGCACCACTAAGATGTACGCCGAGCTGATATTTACTGGGAGATATCAAATTCTGCTCATTGAAAGTTTTCTCAGAAACTACAGTATTGGACGTAACAGTCTTGACGCCCCGAGGAGGATACATTCCAATCGGCAATATCAGTGTTGGCCCAGGAATTTTCGATGCAGGCAAAGGTCATTTTCCTTTCTCAAGCACCGCCGCTGATGATCCCAGTGAAACAGGTATCCCTTTAGGGCCCGAAAGGGTTATAGTAGCCATAACTGCCGGAGGTGACACTATTCCCGTAGGAGGTGAACTGATCTCATCATCACTGTTGTCGAAAGTATCATGAATAGCGTCGTTTACCAGATTTAAATCAGTTCGAGAATCGTCGACAGCATTAACATCCACATTTCACTGTCTTAATGACGGATTCAGATCTAATGTGTCCGACTCAAGCACGCAGCCACCATTACGTTCTTGCCATAGATCATAAAATGGATCGCCGATTTTTGGAGCATAAAACTCCTCCCCGTTGTCATCATCGACTTCTGGAATCCCCATACTAGGACCGCGACGAACGTTTAGCATGTCTTTTTGGAAACCCTCTTTTAGAAATCCCAGATGGTTAGCTTGGTTCACACCAAGTTCCATACCAAACTTCACATCAACGGAACCTTGGCGCAATTCGAGCCACCGATAAACACCACTTTTCATAAATGATCTGGCGACCGAGCATCGGTAGCTCTCTAATTCGAAATGTCATACTTTTCGACTTAATCCTGCTATTGCAGTCTCAGCACCCTCATTCAAAGACTTAAGGGAGTTATTCTCCCACTTCAGGGATGCGTTCTCTTTCTTCAATGAGGCAATTTCAGCACGTAAAGCTGCTGCATCATCCTCAGCCTTTTTGGCGATCATCCCTGCTTCAAAAGCGTCTTGAACCGCCTTAGCACTAACTTTCACGAATATTTTAGCGCGTGCTATCATAGCACGTCGGCTATAATCATTACTGTGGGCACTCACGTTCATCTTGTTGATAACGACATTGTGTTTGTCCTGGACTTCCATCAAATCGCTATAATCTCGGCACACATCACTGTCGCAATTGCAGCAAAAAATTAACGCCCAAAGCGCGCTAGGCCAAGATATCCTAGCCTGTCCACTACAGCACCGTGATCCAATTGAGGCCACAAGCCTTTACTAATCTCTATAGACCGCTCTTCTCACAACCGATACCCATTCAATGTCATACTCAGTGATTCAGAATTTTTGTCATTCAAATATTCATAATCAACAATGCTGCCAGGTGGCGCTAGCCTTGGATTATCAGACGGTCGAGGTCGTTTTCGATAGGAGGTGGAATTTCTCCAGCCTCAACAGTGGCATGTGCTTCAAGACCTTTTCTTTTCGCGGCAGTATACCAGTTCTCACCTCGCGAGGTAGAGGAGCCTTCACCGAAAGTTCGTGGCACACGTCTAAAGGTTGGATTCTCAACATTGAATTTCACCAGATTGGTAGCAATCCTGTCATGAACTGCATCACCCTCCTCCATGAGCCTGATTTGGGCATTTGTACCAACCTTAACACGCCCTCCGGCGGCAGTCGGAGTCATATCTAACCTTCGCGGGACGAAGTCTTCATGCCTTTCAAAGTTTCTCAATAAGGGCACTTGGGTGCCAGCACCTACGCCACCGAGTCTGACCGTAGAATGATCCAATGATGCCGAGGCAGAATGGTCAGCACCCCAATTCTCAGACAAGCTTCCGAGAGGCCTAACCGCGGATCGACTTCTTATGGCAGCTCCCACGGAGTCTTCCACAGAGACGTTATCAGAGGACGGGCCTACATTTGATGAACCGACTTTGTCGGTATTCGTTTGAGTTGCGTACATGTTCTCGGGTGACACAACTGGTTTCTTGCGACTCTCATATTTTTTTCTCGCCATTAAAAAGGTTATAAGCAAGAAGAAGATATTTTTTCTAAAAATTCAATATCGAATCGCTAGGACTCGATCCTAACTGGTAGATCGAATTCGAGTTGTTCGATGTTAGTAGTTCGAATTCGGACAATTCAACATATGCAACAAAACGGACAAAAACCCCCCTCGGAAGGAAAAATGAGAATGAGGTGGAAAAGGGGCCTTTATAACCCACCACCGCCTTTTCTCCAGATTCGATACTTATGTATCGAACGCATTGGATTCGACATTGAAATATCGAATCAGCTAAATTCAATATTAGTGTCTGGTAAGATCGAATTGCTGCAATTCGATCTAAGCAAAAACAATTCTTATCTCTGATATAAACAAAAATATATAAATATCATTATCCAAAAATAAATGATCGGAAAGATTTGGTACCCGAGCATGATTATTCCGGCTACTAAATGAGGGAGTATTTTTGAAATAAAATGCGATCCGGGAAGAAGGTGCGAATTAAAATGACTAGAATTCAAGTCGCAAGCGGCATGCTTTGAGATTTGGAAGCCAATCTTGTACCAATATTGGCTCCCAATCGAGGGCGTGATTTTCAACAGTGGCATAAGTGACGAATACTTGGCGGTCTAGTTCAAACACAAACCTAGAGTTTGGAACCCAATCTCGTAACGAGACCGACTCCCAAACTGGGGGACTATATGATGGGGGGTATTTTAGGAAAGACCCAATATTTTATATTGGGCCAGCCCACAAAAAGAAGCTCATAAAGTTGTATATCGAACGGGAGTAATTCGATGATGCGTGAGTATCAAATGTACATAATTCGATACTCATCTCCCAACAACCACTGAGACCCACAAGACGGGGTCTATAAATACCCTGTCTTCTGGAATTCTCAGGGATCATTCAACACTTGATACATATTCATGTATATCGAATTCACTGATTCGATACACACTTGATTCGATACCCATCAGAATTAGATCTTCTAATCAATTCGATACATGACCTTATTTGACTTAGGTCAGCAACGAAGCGTTCCCGTTCGAGGTTCATCAACATCGAACCAGTGTCGTTTGATACACATTAGGTTTGATTTACAGCTGCATCGAACCTTTACGATTCGACATTCATTGATCAAACCACACTGATTCGATCTAGCAATTTCTTTGTCTAAGAAGGATATCTCGAGTAATTTTGTACTTGTAATAAACGGTAGGTGATCCGGACCAAGCTAGTCCGTACATTGTAACAGATTAGCATTATTTTGGCATTGTCAGGCCCATTTGTAACAGTTTCAGGTGTATGGTAACCCGGACGAAATAAGACCAAAATAAGCAAAAACTCTCTTCATGACACATTTTATAATGACACCACTAATAACTAAGGATTTATAAATATTAGATGCGTGTTTATTCAACAAAATGCCATAAGCTTTTGCTAATTTCTTCTAGATTATTCTTGATATAAGTTTTTAGCTTATTACAAAAAAAAATGACAATTCTTGTTCTTTTAGCTTTAGAAAGTATCATGTTTTTGTTTTTAAAAGAAAATTTGTATATTTTTCAATTACAACATCTCTGATCGTTTACGTATCAAATAGTGCCCATGAAAAATTAGTATAAGTTTCAGATCAATTAAGGACTCGTATGCAAGCTCCTATAAAGTTAAATAAAATTGTTAGTTCTAGATAGTCAGTTATGTGTTTAGTTGCTCTGTTTACAGTGTGTTTCGCCATAAATTAATCCTAGATGGCAACTTAAATCCCAACTATTCAAAGTCTTCTCCCCTCATGATAATACGTCCTCTACTAATATACACCTCAAATGTCATAATTGTCCCTCACTTTTAATCATTTATGATCATTTTTCTCTTAATTCAAGAGCATATTACAGTTCACCATGATAACATTCATGAATAATGCCATGATCTTACAAGACAAAAGATGAATCTTACAAAACAAATAATGTGTGAAGTTAGATCTAGGGTTTACAAGATTTACATATATATACAAGACAAGTAAATGACTAAACTGCCCTTGACAATTAATATACAAATATAATATAATATGCTAACACCCCCTCAAACTCGAGAAGGTACTGCAATAAGTAACGAGAGTTTGCCAACAAAGAAGTTGTGTCGTTGAATCGTATGTGCCTTCGTAAAGAAGTCAGCCAACTGCATCGAAGACGAAATGAATGGTAGAGAGATAACACCATGCTGAAAATGATGTCGAGTCGCATGACAATCGATCTCAATATGTTTGGTACGCTCATGAAAAACAGAGTTATGAGCAATCTGAACAGCACTTTTGTTATCACAATACATGGGTGTGAGGGATGACAACAACACCCCTATATCACCTTACAACCGTCGTAACCAAACAAGTTCGGTTGTGGTGGAAGCCATAGCACGATACTCTGCCTCGGTAGAAGAGCGAGAAACAACATCTTGTTTCTTGCTTTTCCAAGAGATGAGAGAATCACCCAGAAAAATACAGTATCCAGTGGTAGATTTTCGATCGGATGGATCACTAGCCCAGTCTGCATCCGTATATGCTCGAAGTTCTAAGGAAGAACTCGAAGGAAACAATAGACTTTGATAAATAGTACCACGAAGATAACGAAGAATGCGAGTAACAGCAGCCCAATGATCAGAGGTAGGGGCAGCAACAAACTGGCTAACAACATGGACCGCATAAGCAATATCCGGTCGGGTAATAGTCAAATATACCAAACTACCAACAATAGACCTGTACAAAGTGGGATCCGGAAGAAGTGTGCCGCCAGTAGGAGTATAACGAACATTTACCTCTATAGGAGTAGCAGCAACACGAGTATCTGTAAGATGAGCTCGCTCTAAAATATCTGAAGTATACTTCGACTGAGACAAAAGATAGCCCTTTGGAGATGATGCGACTTCAATACCTAAAAAGTAACGAAGAGGACCCAAATCCTTCATATCAAACAAACGAGATAAGGTGTGTTTCAACACCTTGATACCCTCAACATCGTTACCTGTAATAATCATATCATCAACATACAGTAAAAGCATTATGCGACCATCATAACTGCATTTAACAAATAAGGCTGAATCATTAGGACTAGAGGAGAAGCCCAGAGAACAAACAGTTGTAGAAAACTTTTCAAACCAAGCTCTTGGAGCTTGCTTAAGCCCGTATAATGCTTTCTTAAGTCTACACACCTGCCCTTTGTCATGAGGAACACCCGGAGGAGGTGTCATGTACACTTCCTCATGTAAATCACCATTCAAGAATGCATTTTTCACATCCATCTGTGAAACATACCATTGTCGTACTGATGCAACTGCAATAAGAACTCTGACATATGTCATCTTAGCAACAGGAGCAAAGGTCTCCTCATAATCCATGCCATATTGTTGAGAAAATCCTTTTGCCATTAGACGAGCTTTATATCGCTCAACTGAACCATCAGCTTTGGTTTTAATTTTATAGACCCATCGAGAACCAATTGACTTTTTCCCTACTGGAAGAGGAACCAAGTCCCAAGTGTGATTTTTGTTCAAAGCTGATAGTTCCTCAGCCATAGCCTCTTGCCAAACAATATCTTGTGTCGCCTCAGAATAAGACCTAGGCTCACAAAGAGGCCAAACAGATGCCAAAAAAGAAACAAAAGACTGAGAATAACAAGAGTAAATGAAATCAGGCAGTTGAGTAGACTTACGAGTACGCTTGGGATACCGCTCCTGAGCTGGATCCGAAATCGTAAGAGAAGGGACACGAGGGGGTGACTCTTCAGCAATACCCAAGTCATCTCCATCACCAACACCAATATTGTCATCCCCAACAACATCACCAATACAAATATTCTCACCAGTTGGATCATTAGTTCTAATATCAGAACCATCAAGAGTAAATGGGTCAATGTGAATAATATCAGACAGTGTCACATTATGGGAGCTTCTCGGAATGGAAAAATATGGAATATGCTCAATAAAGTGAACATGAGGAGAAACATAACATTTTCTAGCAACTGGATCATAACACCGATAACCCTTCTGACCATTTCCATATCCCAAAAAGATACATATTGCAACACGTGAAGACAACTTAGTTCGCTCTACATGTGGACGAAGAACAAAACATGTGGACCCAAAAACCCGCAAATGAGAATAATCAGGAGTTTGACCAAATAACTTAGCATATGGAGAGATACATGCGTTCTTAGGAGTTGGAACTCTATTTATGATATAAACAGCAGTGAGAATTGCTTCTCCCCAATAGTCACTAGGTACACTAGCAGACAAAAGCATAGAACGTGTCGTTTCAACAATATGCCTATGTTTTCTTTCAGCCACACCATTTTGCTGAGGTGTGTCTGTACAAGAGGATTGGTGCACAGTACCATCACTAAGAAGAGTGTCAGGGAGCGCCTTACTCGTATATTCCCCACCCAAATCAGATCTAAAACATTTGATGACTTTAGAGTGTTGAGTTTTCACATATGCAGCAAAATGAGCATAAACGTCAATGAATTCAGAACGATTTTTCATCAAGTAAACCCAACAATAACGAGTATAGTCATCAATGAAAGAAACATAATATCGTGACCCCCCTTTGTAGGAATAGGGGCAGGTCCCCAAACATCAGAATGAATCAAATAAAATGGTGCAAAAGAAGTGGATGTACTGTGATTAAAAGGTTTTGCAGAAAACTTTCCAAGTTTACATCCACTACAATCAGAAATATCATGAGACTACAAGTCTCCCAAAACACCACTATTACATAAAAACCTCAGACAAGATCCAGATACATGACCTAGTCTAGAGTGCCATACGTAAAACTTCGAAGAAGAAGAATTCAAATGAAATGTAGATAGATCAATACTCGTAGCTGCAAACTGACCATCAACCTTCATGCCATCCAAAACATAAAGTCCCCCCTCTCTACTTCCAGTCCCAAGTATTCTCTTTGAATTCAGATCCTGCACATGACAAGAAGTAGAGGAAAAGTGAACATCAAGACCACGATCACACAATTGACCAACAGAAATAAGATTCATAGCCAATTTAGAAATACAATAAACATCAGGTAGTGAGAGATTTTCTGTTTGAATTGTACCAACACCTACTAGTGGCATAGGAGTGCTATCAGCAGTCATAACAGATGTAGATGGTAACACATGAGACAAAGATACAAATGAGTTGCGATCAGGAGATATGTGATGAGATGCTCCAGAATCCAACACCCATAAGGACGAGTTTCTACCTGATGTGGATGGAGCAGACATAGCATATGGTGGAGACTGGGTTTTGTTTGCCTGAAGAAGGTTCTGCAATAGATTAACCAAAGATGCGTTGTCTGACACAGTTGACTCGACAGAAGCTGGATCCAATGTAGGCATTACAGCAGCTGTATTAGGCTGCCCTCCAAAGCGAAGATTCTGTGAATATGAAGGTTTGTCACTTGGCCTCTTTCCATATTCCTGTTGTGGTTTGCCTTTCTGGTGCAATAAAGGACATTGATTCTTCCAATGACCCTTTTCATGACAATAGCGACACTCATCCTTATCATAACTCTTTTGTTTAGATCTGATATGACTAGGTTGAGTAACTAAAATAGAACCAACAGGAGTGGACTTTTCAATTTGAGTCTTGAGGCGGGTTTCTTCAGCCAACAATTCATGCACAACTGAATCAACTGAAGGCAAAGGAGTACGGTGCAGAATTGATCCACGGATGCCTTCATACTCAGATCGGAGATTGTACAACAGTTGAACCAAACGTTGTTGTTCCCTCCTTTCAATATACGGACCGAATGCTTTTAGTTCAGCGCATTCTGTCATAGCCAATTGGTCCCAAAAGTTTGTCATCTCAGAATAAAACTCTTGAACACTTCGATTGCCCTGTGTAAGAGCACGAATTTCTCCTTCAAGTTGATATTGAACAGCAAAGTTGGACCTCACATACAACCTCTCCAAATGTTCCCAAACTTCTTTCGCAGTATCAAACTTAGCCAACTGAACACCAATCTTATGCTCAACAGAATTGTTAATCCAGGTAATAATTTTAGAATTATTGGTATCTCACACATCCAATAACTCAACAAAATTAGCATCATATGATTTAGGAGCAACCAAAACACCCGAAATATAATTCCACATCTTCTTCCCTTTTAGAAAGTTTTTCATAACTCCAATACCCATAGTTTTTCCCATCAAATCGAACACTAATCGACTGCAACGAATCATCCCCTCCCGCCATGATAACAGAAATCAAAAATTGCAGCAATACACAAAGCAAGACTAACCCAGAAACAGAATTGGAGCAACAAATCGAACAAATAATTGCACCAAATCAAAATCTAAATTAACACACCAACAAGTTCAGAGAGTGCAGCGGATTACCAAAAACCAGTAGCAATACCAGGACGAAAAACCCAAAAAAAATTCGATCGGCGTGGTGTCGTGTTTGCCTACCGGTTGGATCTGAGATTTGGCTCTGATGCCATGATAACATTCATGAATAATGCCATGATCTTACAAGACAAAAGATGAATCTTACAAAACAAATAATGTGTGAAGTTAGATCTAGGGTTTACAAGATTTACATATATATACAAGACAAGTAAATGACTAAACTACCCTTGACAATTAATATACACATATAATATAATATGCTAACACACCATAACCTTTTGCTCTTGTTGATAGTAACGGGTCTAATTTTGGAAAAACAAAAGTCGAGGCAAGAGTTGAACTTTTTCTTAAAATAATAGTTATCTCGCTCGATGCTTAAGATTTTTTTGGCAATCGTTTCTCAAGATGCAACAACTAACTTTTAATATAGCGGCACTACTACTATCAAGAACTTCGAATCAAAATATTATTTTGAACTCTAAGAACAAGACAGAAAGAAAGAAAATACTATGTTGTGAGTGAGCTTTGAAGGAAGTAGATGGGCTATTTATAGATTTTGAAAGTTGGCCTAGGGGGCGACTACTGACTGGGCAGACACGTCATTTTCATATCGCGACTTTCCTGAAAGATTTTCACACCATTTTGGGTTGAATGTGCAACCATTTGTGTGTAAGGTAGATTTCTCTGACTGGGTGTGTAGGTGATTATCCGTTGACTAGATAGATTTTCACCTATTGGGCACACTGATTCGGCAGATTTTACACCTCATCACGTTTTATCAATATTTAATTTGTTACTTATTATTTTATGAACAATTAATTACAAATGATGTGTGGCGAAGAGTGTAGTGTCTTAAATATGTATGCAATTAATTGCTAGCCCTATATGTTCGCAAGTGCACGGTGAGGTAATAATAAAATGGTAAGTATAGTTAAGTTCCAAGTATCTACTCCCAAGGAAGTGGTTGATCGACTCTAGAATTCCTTAACTGCAGAAACAGTAATAATTGTCGCATGTTACTACCTTCTTTATGTGAATGCAAAATGCTTTTGAGTGCAGGTTTTGAAAGATTGTTTTGAATGAAAATAAGAATGCAAAGAAAGCAATGGTGTTGAAATTGTTCGGATTAACTTAATTGATAAAATGCAACGGATATGAAAGAACACAACTATATATGAATCTTAAGCAAATTATACAAATAGAATGTACCGAACTTTAGCCAAAATAATCACTATGAAATAATGATTTTACAAAAAGTATCCTAACAATTGTAAGACCTTCACTCAATAATTATAAGGACAAAAACAACCAAGCGACTAAGGATGTATCTCCTTACAAGTTTAGCTCATTAACTCTAAAAACACTTAATTTGCTAAACAAAAACATGGAAAAAAAGACAAGACACATAATCTCTCAGATTCTTTTGTTTTTTTTTTCTCGTGCCTTGGTGTACTTCATGTCTTTATATAGATGTATAATTCTTGAAACCCGGACATGTTGTACACGATTTAGATCGCCTTTAGTTTCTTTGTACTCCATTGTTTTCTAGTTTGATATTCAGTCATTATTAAAGGAAAGTTTCCTTATTTAACTCTGGAGTTAATTAAGGAAAACTTCTTCTTCAATGTTCGCTTCAAAACTGGAAAGCATCTTCACTTGAATATCCTTTCAACTTAGCATTCTCCACGACATAACCTTTTCTTCACCCGGAAGCGTTTTCAATTAAGGAAAGTGTGATTAAGGAACCATTAACTTTGAACTTGATCCTCATATGATCTCGTTGACCTGGAGCATACACAAACAATTAAAACTGTGAAACTAAGTTAGTATGTTAATAAAGACAAAACACAATTATATCTATATGCTTTGTCCTAAAGTGTTGGACATGATTTCTTGAGGTACTAATGGTACTAGGATTGTCACAAAATGTGAGGAGAGTATCGTTATTTAACCCATAGCCCAGCAACATGTGTTTAAGCCATACAAGCTGGGTAACACAACTGTCAGAAGCTATAATGACATACAAATTATGTTTCTTGTTATACCATGAAACCAGATTATTTCTCAAATAGAAACAACCCCCACTTGTGGATTTACTCTTATCTACATCACCTGCCCAATCAGAATCACTAAACTAACAAAATAGTATTTGTGTCATATGAGTACTGAATGCCCAAAGATAAAGTTCCAGATATATATCTAAGAATTCTCTTTACAATAATCAAGTGAGATTGCTTTGGATTAGACTGGTACCTAGCACAAACACACACATAATACATAATATCAGGTCTAGATGCAGATAAGTACAGTAAACTCCTAACCATTCTCCATCTGTTTCACTTGTATTGGCATTAGAAGCTGTCTAGGTTTTACTTTTCTGTCCAGATCCTAATGTTGGGCCAACGTATGTTCCAGGTGGTGTATTGACATAAGAAGTTGTAACTATTTTCTTTCTTTTCACATGTAAATATTTCTTGTAGAACGGTTTAATGTGTTCATGTTGATAACAATATTGATAGATAAAAGTAATTTTTTTTTCTTCTCCATATTGGCAAGAACACAACTCAAGTTTTCAGTTTCCTTAACAAAACCCACTTTCAAAAATACAAAATTAGTATAATCAGAGGTAGGTTTCTCAACAAATCCAAGACCATTTGTTCCTTGATTATCTATGCTCAGAACTTTATCAAGTTTAGAGGTACCTGAGTTCTATTTGGCAATGATCTGATTGTCTTTTTCAAGCTTTACCTTTACCTCTTTTAGTTCAACTTATGTTTTGTCAAGGTCTCTCTCTCATACAATTTTATCATCCTCTTTAAGCATTCAATTTCATGCTTCTGGGCTTCATTGCTTTTGAAGAGTTTATGACTTTCCTTCAAAAGATTGTGAAAGCTAGATTTTAAATCTTCAATAATTTTCTTCTGGGACATTTCTCTTTCAAAGTAGTACTCTTCATCTAGATCAACAGAGCCATGAAAACAATCAAAGTTAAATTCATCACTATTAGATGAAGAAATCAAAATTAATACAAGAATTGTATTCATTTCAATTTCTAAAGAAAATCTCTTGTTTAGGTGGTGGATCCTTGATGTTAGAGTGACATTGGGGCCCATGGCAGTTCTGGGAATTTGCTTGATCCAGAGCTAAAGTCAGCTTCATTAAAATCATCTACACAAATTCAATGAGAATTCTCTTTTAATCGAAGGGTGTTAGCACATCATTTCTTAAGAGGACCATACCCTTTACATTCAAAACATTGTACATCTTTCAACTTTTCAGCATCTTGAGGAGTAGCTTAAGATGCCATGTATTTTATGAATTTAGGGGGTAACTTCTTATAACCAGATGATGTATTAGATTTATCTTTAAAGTTCAACCTACTGAATTTCTTGTAGTATTACCATAGTTAGAAGAAATTATTTCATACACATCTTCATCCTCACACTTATTAGAACTTGAGCCTAACAAAGCAATAGATTGTTGTCTACTTGATTTTGCAGGATATTCCAATTCAAATTGTTTAAGAGTGTTCATCAAAGCCTGAATCTCCATATTGGAAATATCTCTAGTCTCATCCATGGCTATTTTCATAAGAGCAAATCTAGGCGACATTGCTCTATATTCTTTATAAACCATCTCTTGATTTGTCACCATAAATCCTAGATTCTAACATTGATTGGTGATATCTAGAATTTTCTCAAAATAACTGTCAATACTTTTATCTTCACCCATCTTAAGTTTTTCAAGATCCCTAAGTAATTTTCTATGTTTAGATTCTATAACAACAACATCTCCTTCACAATGAAGTTCAAGTATATTCCAATCAGATTTAAAAGTAGACCAATTTTGAATTAACTTGAACATGTGATTACTAACCCAACTGAAAATAGCATTGAGAGCATTCTCATTGAAGTTGTATAGAGCTATCTCGTTTGCGGTCCATTTTCCTTTGTGTTTGGGTACAAGATCAACATCTCCATCTCTATCAAGGTAAGAAATGGTGTAGCCACCTAACACTGAATCCCATGCTCTCATATCAATAGATTTGAGATGAACTCTGAGGCTGATCTTCCAATATGCATAATTGTTGGGACCTTCTAAAACTGATAGTTTGTTAGTATTGGGATTGACGTTGTCCATTGCGTTGTATCAACTCCAAACACTAGTGAAATCGGTGCTGGGCTCTAACGCCAACTAAAATTGTGGACCGGGATTGATACGTTGTAAACACACTGTTAAACCAACAATGTAGATCCAATGTTGTTTCAACAATGTTATCCTAACAACGAATCACATAATGTATTGTGGCGAAAATAAAGGAACACAAATTTAAGAAGTTAATATATTAATATGAACTTCCGAGCCGTAGGCGAAATAACCAAAATGGTTTTAACAAAGATGTTTCTCTCAACTCTCAAGCTCACACCCTCGAATTGATCGAACTCAACAAACCAGACAAGGATTCTCCCCTTAAATCTAAACCTAGACTTAATTCGATAATTCACAAACTTTGCAAAAGTAATACAACACTCAACAATTAAAGATCTAATCTCTCGAATTTACTAGATCTTGTCTTGTGTTTGTCTTGATGTACTTCACACCTATATATAGGTTGTTGAACTTCAACTCCAAAGTGTGTTATACACGGTTCTAGTAACTCTTCAAGCTTCATAGTTGAACTCTTCTTTCCTTCTTTAACCTTGAACTCCTTCTTAAATAACAGTTCACTTTATTAGAGATTCTAATAAGGAAAGACTCCTTCTTCAATCCAAATATCATCCTGAATATTTCCTAATTGCACTTGAACCACACTTCTTTCCTTCTTTATAAACATGCGTTCGGTTGACTTCAGAGCTCTAATTATGGAAAGATCTCTGAATGGAAACTTGAACGATCCAACCTATGTTAAGTTTGATTCCTGGACATAATCAAAGACAACTACAATTGTGGAACTTGATTAATAGGTGAATACAGGTAAAACAATAATATATATATATATATATATATATATATATATAAGATTTAAAACAAGAGTGTTAGAAAATTTTTGTTCCATGATGTTATCCTAACATTGTCATCACAATGTTACTCTAACATTGGAAGAATACTTTGCACTTTTAGTTTCTCACCATGACATACTCCTTCAAAGGAAAACTGGTGTTTGCATAGAACTCCAAGGCTATTATTGTGAAGTTAAATATCCCTTCTTTTGTCAAGTTTTGTATATCCCAATTTCTTCACTTTATCATGAAAATAATTCAGACTTTTGTTTTCCACAATAAAGGTTATATGCTTGCATGATTGTGGCTTGATTTTCTTTATGGGTCGTGATCTCCTTTGATCTTGGTCTCTTGTGGTGGAAACTATTCTGCAAAATCATTATGAAATAGAATAAGTAAAAGAGTAGAAAGGAAGTGAATAATTTAAAAGATGGAAAAGAGAGAAAGAGGAACTTGTGATCTCTATGTATGAAGAATGAGTTATAAAATTCTTTAAACCTTATTTTTTGATGTAAAATAGGTGTTGGTTTATTTGGACTAGGATTCCTATAAACATCAAATTAATGTGATAGCTATGAATAGATATAATATTTTAAATAATAATGATTGAATGAGGTCGAAACAATATATTAAAATAATGATAGGTATAGAAATTAGGTCGATGAGTTCTGACTAAGATATTTCACTTAGTAATGAATAATTAGATTGAAATAATGATAAAAAACATAAAATATCATTGGTTTGTCTCACATTATTTGAAATAAGTCGAAAGAGATTATTTTCATTGAAATAATTAAATTATATATCTAATATTTTAAACTGATTACAAATAATTTTTTTTATGGAACTTAGACTTTTTAGGTCAACGTAATCCATATATGCCACATCAATTATATAAAGTGAAGATTTCATTAGGCAGTGTGATTGGACGTAGTAATTGGATACATTATTAGGTGCAACCGTTGCATGAGGAGGTGTTACATCTAGTTAGTTATTGTTACAAATACACGGTGTGTATGAGTGGTTATATCTTATTGATAGAAATTGAAGCCCATATGCGTATCACACTGAGGTGGCTCCATATGCTCCTACGGACATTGACTCAGCGATGCATACGCTGTCTCTCGGCCAACCGGACGACAAGTGGTACATGGACACAGGTGCCTCATCTCACATGACCTCTAACCAAGGTAATCTCACGTCTTACTTTAATTTGCGCACCAAACGTGATATAATTCTTGGTAATGGTCACACTCTTCCAATTAAGGGCTCGGGTCACTCCTCTCTCTCCCCCCCTAATATACAAATATTAAAATGACTACCATTTCTAACAACTTAAGCTTTTAGATGAGATGGCAATTCAATACTTAAAATTTAAGAAGAATACTTGAGCTCAACTCTTGGCTTCACCACGTCGTAAATACACGAGTTGTAAAATAAATATTCTAATAATTATAATCCCCCCCCCCCCCCAATATTGGTATATTCATATTAAGCCCCACAATTTTCATTTTGTCCCTAGATACCCAAAACAATTTATTACATGCATCATATTGGTTAACTGGGAGTCACAAAAATTATATATAAATAAATAAACGTCCACCATTTCTAATAGCTTAAACTGCTAGATAAGATGGCAAATGTGAATGATCACTTTTGTTCATTTTCTTATGATAATAACAATCAACTACCTCATAACTAGACTCAACAAATACAAAATATACAAATCAAACGACATGTCTAGTCTCTAGAGACATCGTAAATATCATTTTGCAAATAGGTATAGCTATCTTTTACTATAGTTTCGCATGGGTGGAGAGGATTTTGGCTTGGGGGGGGGGGGGGGGGGCGAAATAGTTAGATGTAATATCTCTTCAAGAACGTCTCTTGACTTCTCAATAAGTGGAGTACAAATATTTTCTTATATAATGTAATTAATTTAATATGTTAGCTTAACTATAATACATTGATATTTAAAAATATAATGAATATTTACTTAAGCATTGAAGACATCGATATGGACTACATTACATAAACTCCAAAGATGTTTTTCACTTTAAATTGATAATATTTGTATGCATATACCATTATGTATTACTTTGACAGTAAAAGAGTTATAATCTTTTTTGTTGTATATTATAAAGTGTATATTTACAAGTATTTTCTTAATGTGTTCTTTTCTTCTTATTTTTTTTTTTGAATCAAGGTGCTTTATGTCTAGAGATTTTTAATTGTATTTTTAAATGAATCGAGGAGCTATATATCAAGTGGCATATCCAAAGATCGTACGACCAATTGTTGTACAGATTTGTATAGTACATATTAGTCAGTGACATATCCAAATATGATTTTGTAGTGGGCTAAAATCTAAAAAAACCATAGACAAAAAATGAAAAGAAAATTAAGAGGATAAAGAATTGTAGTGGGCCAATAAATTTTTGAGTAATGGATCTGTAAATTTATAATACGTGAGTTAATTAACTTAAAAGTGGATCTTTTAATTATCTAAAGTATAATTTTAGGATTAAAGAAGAACAAGTCCTTCCGTCTTGTGGTTATCCAAAATAAATGTATTTGTTAAAATTTAGCATTGTAACAAGAAGTACGGTTTTTATTATACCAACTATTTATTTGAAGAAAGTTGTTTACTTGTTATTAGAATTATTTGCATACTATTTTCGCTCCGATTAAAACTTGTTTCTCCACATTACTTATATTTTCTAATCTTGTTTGTTAATGGCTTTATTTATGAATTAGCTAATAGCCTAATATAGAGTTTTATTTTTAATGATGAAACTTGGGATTTAATTATATGAAATGTATTTCTTGCACGTCTATGTGTTTAGTAACAATGAAAAGGGACTGTAATCGTACAGTTCCGTTAGGAAATTATTTTCTTATGTTTTTTAATTCATTAATGCTATGAAAGTGGGACTGTACATGTAATATATATAATTATATTTATATAGACTAGACTAAGCACTAACACAATAACAGTAGTATTAAAAAATGCAAAATGTTGGGGGTGCGGTTGGCCCCACACGCACCCCCGTGGCTCCGCCACTGGTTTCGGGTAACAATTAACAAATAGCTTGTACCTATAGTCTAAAGACTTAATTAGATCAACATATCAACTGATTAGAGGATCGACAAATAGAGTTTGAACAAGTGCCGCAAACGAACTCTCCGGTGACGTATATGCATCTTCAGAGTTTCTGTAAGTTACCTCCGCTGCACGTGCATAGTTAAGTAACAGTACCAAAAATTCCTTGGGTACTGAAGTATTTGCCAGCCACTCCGTATTGACAGTTTTCCATTGTCTCAACGAAGTTGAGAAACTGGTGTGCAACCTCTTGCTTCGATACACCGTGTTGTTTCCTGTAGCAATCCACCGCCATGCACATTTGGCCGGTCTTGCTCTCGCGCTGCAATTAAAATCAAAGAATAAATGAACTAGATGTTATCAGATGAATGTCATAATATAATCTAGAAAATTAGACTTTACTTGATCAATTCAAAGAGACTATTATGTCATACGTATCACAAATTCTGAATTCATCTATATACACTAAAACATTCTTTGTGATAAAGAAATTACCAGCAGACGTCCATCAAATGATATAGTTGAATATTTTTTAATTAGTTGAAGCGACTCAAATCAAGTATTACTTACTTCGTAGCTGGCCACGTCATTCAAATATCGACCTATTTTACTAGAAGCATATTGCATTTTGTTAGACTCGGAGACAAACCAGTCCATGGTTTCTTTAGATACCGATTGCATCCCCGGGACTAGAGGTGTGAGAAACATAACGAGGCCACTGATCGGGATCAAAACTTCGGACAAGTATTCGTCAAATGTAGGCTTCTGCTGTCCCAAAAACCACTTCATTTCTATGTAGTAAGCCCTACAAAGTTGTTTCACCTACGAACAAATTAAAACAAAAGCAAAATTGTCGTTAGAGCTTCATCAATTGCCTAGCTAAGACGCATTTCACAGATTTTCCAAATATACATATTCAGTCTGTTCTCTGTTTAGAAGAAAAACAATCTCATATGGTTGTTCAAAGTTCATGTTCACAAAAAGAAAGTGCAGGCTTGCTCAAGCTCAAAATCATGTTTTATGATCGTCATAAGATGTTGGAGAAATCGACAAAATAAATCAAGACACTCAAAACTCATGTAGCACACATAGATGAAGCGTGGAGGAGGAGTTTCTATCACTCAACTCTCGTGTACTTGCTACAAAATGAATAGACTACTTAGGCATGTGCGGGATTTTCCGAAGACGAACCTAGACTTAACATGGAGAATGATGCTAGTCTCATATGGTTATTCAAAGTTGACGAACTAATTAATACACAAATGACATTCATTTCATTCCAATCTTGTACCACTTGCATATTTATAGATACTCTTAATTGTTTATGCACTTAGTACATTTAAGCCTTGACCTAGTTCTATATATCCAACAAACCAAATGAGTCATTTGACATGTGTTTCTAATGTCTCGTTTCGCTTCACTTGTTGCTTTTTAAATACTAACATGCATTTTAATTTATGCCAAATATGGTTACGTCTTATTGACCTACATTGTATAACACTACTATAGAACATGATAGATAATTTCTCATTCCTAATATACTGATTCGAATATTATATGGATGTTACTACATGATACGCGTTTCGTCCTTACTGCGTCTGTGGCATAATGTATCGCAAACTCCTTTCCATGCTTGGCTGCTTCGACTTCATAATCCTCATATACATTTACAAGGCACTTGTAGAAGAATTTCATGTAATCTGGTAAGCAATCGATTTCATTAACATCCCATCTGCTCAAAAACCAACATTTAATACAATTAAATGGAAGTCGCGGCAAAGTGAAACATAATAATAATAATAATAATGAAGGAACATAAGTTTTTTCTTTTGTGTTTTGGTCAGCAAGAAAAAAAAACTTTGTACCTTTGTATAATCTCGGTAAAGAGTTGTGCCTCTTGGAGAGTAGCATAATTGTCATATGTATCATCTAAATTCGTCATCAGCTGCACTGATTTAGCCATCGCCGTTCGAACATACGAATACTGAGGTTCAAAATGCATTGCCACGCCCCACAAAAAAGCTTCCACCATTCTGTCTCTTGTGTAAGGAATTTTGGACATAAGGTCTAGGTCGTTCCACCACCTTCATTAAATAAATATTCAATAGCAATCATTTAGAATCATCATGCATCCTTGTTAGAAGAATTAAAGCATATTGCCTCTATATATGTTCAAAGAAAAAAAACACTAATTGAGTTTTTTTTGACATTAATGAAAGGGCTTATATAACTAATTGGGTAAATCACGTTAAACCCCTAACGCATGCTGTGTTTCTCACTTTAGCTCCTAAAATTTCAAAATTAGTGATGTGCCCTCTAACATATGATGATAAATACCCTAGCTCCCGGACTAAATCTGACGAACAAAAATGTAAATACGTGTCCAAAATAAACGATTAATCAACGGTCATGGAGTATTAATTATCAATACCTTGGAGGTGCAATGGTAATTTTAAAATCTTAGGAGGCAAAGGGGAGAAACGCAATATACGTTAGGGGGCTTAATTAATGAGATTCTTCACCTAACTCATTTTAACTAACTAGCTAGTTGAGAAATATTGTGTATTATTCACGTATCTACCGGTAAGTGGTTGTACCAATGAAAAGAAAACTTTACCTCAAGAGATCACGTAACTCTTTCTTGTACAAGTTTTGTAAAAAATTGAAATCTAGCTTGGCTAGTTTGAGAAGAGTATCATCCTCTGCACCATTCATTTCATAGATGGAAATCTGAAAGGGCGTTTCAAATCTTGGAATATTCCTGTGGAGTGAGTATTGTAGAGCTCGTTTCACTTGGTTTTGAAGGGGAGATTCCAATTGCAACACCATCCGATTCAGATGAGATTTAGTGAACTCCTCAGCCTTGTCTAAAGTGTAATCACTATGAGACCTCACTTGAGTTGCTTCGTACAAGCTTAACAGGCCCTTAGCATCCATACTAAGCGTTTCTTTCAATTTATTCGTCTCGCCGTCCTTAAATTTTTCAAAGACATCTGTTTAGGATATACCAAAAAAAAGAAAAAAGATTAATAGGCAAGCAGTCCATCATGCTGATCAATGAGTGAAAGTAAAAAAGAAACGCCATTCTCTATTGTTTTGTAGGAGGAGAGAATATATGTACGTACCGCAAGAAACAGGATAGCAATGTTGTCTGAGTAGACGAAATTGGAGTGCAGTAGCAAACAATTCAGAGCAGTCCTCATTATAACAAAAAACATCAGACTCGTGAAGGTTGTTGTACATTTGTTCGAGTTGCTCCTCGATTTCCTTCTCAAAGTGATATGCCACTCCCAAACGTTCCAATGTGTCAACTAGAATCAATTTGTCAATAGTGCTTGCTCTGATCCCTTTAGTATTAAGCATATTCCTCGCTTCTTCCTTCAATACTCGAATCTCTTGAGCATACTTCTCTTGAACCTTTAAATTATTATTGGGATTTTGGCACAATACCCCCCTGTAATATAGGAAAGAGGCGCATTACCCCCCTGTAAAAAAAGAAAGGGCATATTACCCCCCTGTGATATACGAAATAGGCGCATTACCCCCCTGTAAAAAATAAATAGGCAAATTACCCCCCTGTAATATATGAAATAGGTACATTACCCCCCTATAATTTTTAAAAAGTTGCACATTATCCCCTTAGTACATGTGTATAAAAAGGAGGTATTTTGCACCGTATGAAAATACACAAGGGGGTAATGTGCCTATTAAACATAACACAGGGGGGTAATCTGCCTATTTTATTATTACGAGGGGGTAATATGCCTATTTCGTATATCACAGGGGAGTAATATGCCCTTTCTTTTTTTACAGGGGGGTAATACGCATATTTCTCATATTACAGGGGGGTATTATGCCAAAAACTCATTATTATATATGACCAATCGTTTAATCTGTTATCTATTAGTTCTAATTTCTAAATATATTGTAGTGTACATGTACAGTACTACCTAACTAGCACTCATCAAGAAGAAATAAAGTAATATACTATGATAATATTTGCGTATTTCTCTCTAAATAAAAAAAACTAAAAAGGAATGAAATAAAAGAGAGTACTAATAATTAATATTTACATGGTATCAAAGCTTATATAAACGATTGTTTATACGTGTACTGGTTTCGACAAACGAAATGAAATTGTTGTTTATATAACTAAGCGATAGTTGATACATTTACAAGAATTATAACAAGCAATGCATTTAATTAAGCGATAGATTGTTTCTTTGTTTTCGTTTGAGTTTCGCTGTGTGTTTTGCTTTGATAGGCAAGACTTTTGTTTGTGTTTTAATGAGAAGCAGTTTATATATATTTCCAAAGAAGAAAAAAGACAGACACAATATATAAAATAAAAAGCGACATGCCTGATCGTTGAGAGTAAATGAAAGAAAAGTATCGGTCCATAAACTGGGGGAGAAACTTGCTCTGGGTGGCCGTACAACATCCTCGACGAAATTCGAACAAGAATCAGCAGCCATTTTGATTTTCGGGGTATAATTATTTAGTAGTGTACTGGCTAGTATTTTCTTGCTTTTGCTTCGATTGATAACAGTACCAGCAGTACCTCATAGAATTTATAGAGTGATCTCTGACTCCTGGTGTGCTGTATGTTAGTCAAAAATAGTAAGCGATGATATGATAGCATTATTAAAAACATATGGGGAAATTGTAAACAAATGAAGAAAGTGACCGAGATTCCATGCACTAATTAATAATGTTTTAAAGTAAAACAAAATGCCCCAGTATCTCCCCACTAATTTGAGTTTCAGTGTTTCACCCCGTAATATTTTTATTAATTAATAAAATACATTAATATCTCCCAAGTAATTATCCTTTTCTACTAATTTTGGAAATGTATTTACACTTCAGTTCAGATTTTTCATAAAAAGGGAGAAGCTTCAGTTTAGCTTCCAGCTCTCAACAGAGTTACGGTGGGACTAGCGAAAAGGTTGCACAATGCACAGGATATGAATTATTGGGCTTTGCGGTTTTCTGTTGACTTCGGTTAACCGGGCTTCGCTGTTTTTTTTTTAAAACTCCTAAAGCCCAAAGAGAAAACCGAATTAATGGTCTAAAAATTCAGTTAACTTGTGTAGCTTGAGACCTAATATATGTTTAACGACGCTCCATTTCTAAAAGTTGGGAATAAAATCTGTTATAAAAAGATCTCACTGAAATATAAATCTTAAAAAATTTAAACGTGAATCTTAAAGAAGTTTAAGAAATAAAACGCTGTGTGAAAAATTGAGCCAAACTTAAAAGTTGAATGGGGGAGTTATTGGTTCCGCTGGCCCATTGATATAAAAACATAAACCAACTATAAAAAAAAATAAAGGCATTATTCCATCGAACCCCTGAACTATGGTCACTTTATGGGTTCAGGGTCGAATCTTTATTTTTCGACTCAGTGAGGTCTAAACTTTGATAGTTTGTGCGAATTGCCTCTTTTTCCACTTTTTGGCAATTTTCGGACCAAAAATCGTCGAAAAAATTATTTAAAGTTTGACTAAAACATTCCTCTCGTTGAGACGGTTCCGATGGTGGTGACGGCGTCGCAAAATTCAAAGTCAATACACGAAAAATTTAATTTAAGTGTATTGAACTTAAATTAGAATTATCGTGTTATAACTTTGAATTTTGCAATACCGTCACCACCATCGAAACCGTCTCATCGAGGGGAAGACTCTAGTCAAACTTTAAATAATTTTTTTGGTGTTCTTTTGTCGAAAAATCACCAAAAAGTGAAAATTGAGACAATTTGTACGGACTACCAAAGTTTAGACCTCGTTGGATCTAAAAACAAAGATATAGCCTTATTTGCATAAATTACCTATAGTTTGAGGTGTAGTGGAATAATCTCAAAAATAAATATAAAAACATAACTGGGCTGTACGCTTACAGATACAGACTGTAAACAAAGTGTTTTCCTATAATTTTAAATCCATATAAGCGATACACTTGCCCATAACTGGTCAACAGTCAAAAGTAAGATAGCATTATTATATATATAATATAATATATCTAGTATTTTATTACTTTTTTTTTTTGAACAGACCGTAGTCAAATACATTAATGCAAGTAAATAGTTTTAGTACAAGGATAAATAGAACGCGAAATGCGTGATACAATAGTAGAATAATCAAAAAGTAATAAAGGTTGCAGCCATGTGGGGCATGTAACCCAAACATGATAAGGTGGTGGGGCCTGAATGATGGCGCTGATGGAGGATGCTCCCATTTTGGCAAGATAGTCTGCTGTCTGGTTCGTCTCTCTATATGTGAAGATGCCAATCACTGCCTGGAAAGTAGTCAGTCTAGTCTGAATCTCCTGAAGCATACCACTCAGGTGAGCCGGTGGGGATAGTTTCCTGGAGAGACAATCAATCAAAAACATATAATCTGATGCGATGATGATGTGAGTGAGCTTCAATGACTGAGCTAAATTGAGTCCATCCCTAAGTGCCCAAAATTCCGCCTGGTTATTGGTTGTGTGCCCTACTGAAGCCGAGAACGCCGCCACAAAAGTCCCATTAGAATCACGGATGATGCCCCCAATCCCTGCCTGACCTGGGTTACTGTAAGAGGAGCCATCTAAGTTGAGTTGGACGAAACCTAGAGGTGGGGGATTCCATTTGAGAAGGAATGTAGAATATTATGGGTTATGGAGATGGTTATTTAGCTCAATCTGCTTGTCTCCTGAATGTAGGTGGTAGTAGTAAGCTGAGCGGATTTGAAAGCTCGAAAAAGCTTGATTATTGAACACTAAAGAGTTTCGAGCGTTCCAAATAGTCCATGCAAGAGTCGACCAACTTTCTCGGGTTTTTCGAGGGAGAGAGGTAAGATGAATCAAAGGGTGAGTGGTATGAAGAAGTGGCATAGTTGGCAGAAGTTGCTGGATTAAGGGTTTTGTCACAGGACATTCGCCTAGTAGATGGTGGATAGTTTCCGGCGACTGGTGACATAGTGGGCAATCAGGGTTTGGTATTACTTGTTGCTGAAAGAGGCGTTGTTTAGTTGGGAGTTTATCATGGCTCAAGATCCAGAAGAATGATTTAACCCTAGGATTAGTTTTCAGATGGGAAATAGTATTCCAAGGCAATGAGGGGTAGTGAGCTTGATGGTTCTGTTGTGTAATAGCTCGGTAGGCACTGGTTACAGAGAATCGACCGTTAGACGTCCAATCCCATGAGAAGAAATCATTAGTGTCAGTGTCCATCGACAGAGGTGTACCAAAAATGGTTTGGATAATGTTTGGTGGTAGGAAAGTAGCGACTTGTTGGATATTCCAAGTTCTGGTGGAATGATTGATGACATCTGCTATAGTGAGAGTAGCATGTTGTTGGGGAATGGAGGGCATATATTCCGCAATGGTGAAGCTTCCTAGCCACTTTGTGTGCCAGAAGTTTAGCATGTCTCCTTTGGTAATGTGCCATCTAATAGCCGATGGGAGGATTTTGATTACAGATTGAATGGATTTCCATCCCCAGCTATGCTGCATTTTAACTGGAGCCAAAAAGAGATGAGTGTTCGAGAAGTACTTTTCTCTCATAACTTGGGCCCAGAGGGAGTCTGGTTGCGTGAGTAAACGCCACCCGAGTTTGAGGAGCAATGCATCATTCATATTCGTAAGACGACGGATCCCAAGTCCCCCTAAATCTTTTGGGAGACACACTGTGTCCCAACTTACTTTAGCTCGACTATTTCCAGCTGGAGTAGCATTCCATAGGAACTTTTTGGTTCGTTTCTGAATATCCGCTAAAGTGGTACGGGGCAGTCTGAAAACTGACATAGCATGAGTAGGGATGGCTGTCAGCGAGGAGGATGAGAGGATGGTGCGTCCCGTGAAGGACAGAAGTCTGGTATACCAGGTATCTGTTTTATAAGACGCGCGAGTGACCAAGGGCGTGAGGCTATGAACTTTAGATCGTCCAGACCAAACTGGGAGCCCTAAGTATTTATCCTCAGGAGACATTGTTGACAGATTCAGAGTGTTGACTAGTGTTTGCTTTTGTTGTGGGGGAACAGAGGGGGCAAACAAGACTTTTGATTTGGACCAATTAATTGTTTGTCCAGCCGCTTCGGCAAACAGATGCAGGTTTTGCTGCAAGGTGCGCACCGTTCTTGAACTGGTATCGCAAAATAGGAAGCAGTCATCTGCAAAGCTTAGAATGGGGATTTTAGGACCAGTGCGATTTGCGCGCATTGCCCCGTATGATCCATTTTGAGTACTTTGCAGCGTGAGATGGATGAACATGTCCATGCAAAGGATAAATAAGTAATGTGATAAAGGATCACCCTGTCTAAGGCCTTTGGTTGGATTCCATGGAGCAGAAGTGGACCCATTGGCAGAAACCGTAAAAGTGACGGTTGTGACACATGTCATGATCTGCCGAATGATAATTGGGGGGAAATTGAAAGCTTTCAGAGTTTCTTCAAGGAATTCCCAGCTGAGATTGTCATAAGCTTTTTCAATATCAAGTTTTAGGGCCATATGTCCCTTTTTACGTTTACGCTTAGACTGCAAAGTGTGAAGAAGTTCATGCGCCATCAAAATATTATCGGTAATTTGGCGACCCAGAACGAATGCATTCTGAAAAGGAGATATGAGATCAGAGAGGAAAGGTCGAATACGTGCCACCAAGATTTTAGCTATTATTTTATAGCTAACATTACATAGACTAATCGGCCGAAATTCAGTCACAAGAGTGGGGTGAGGGCGTTTAGGGATAAGGATGATGTTGGTATCATTCAGATGGGGTTGAAGAATCCCGTGCTTGAAAAAATCGTTAACAAAATGCTCAACGGAGTTTCCTACATGTCGCTAGTATTTTTGGTAGAAATGTGCATTCAAACCGTCTGGGCCTGGTGCCTTCAAAGCTCCAATACTTTTGACTGCGTTGTGGATATCATCTGAAGAGGGAATCGAGCATAGGGACTCAAAAGCCGAAAGAGGGCCTTTTGTTTTAAATGCGGATGCATTGGCCATTTTCAGACGACGTGTCCGAAAGATTATGAAAATAATGACTGCGGCAACTCAGCGGGAGCTACGAAAAATGCGGCTGAGAAAAGAGGCGGAACCAACACCAATCAGCAAGCAGAAGCTATAGATTCACCAGGTGAACCCGTTGGAAACCACAAGCAACGATGGACTATCGTATCTAGCCGTCCCCGACGAAAGGCGGCTAATTCGTCGATCGGAAAAACTGCTGGTGGCCACCAGCGTAACCCTATGTCTTTTGGGCCCAAAGTCAGCTCCCAAACCCAAAGAAATAATGCTTTTGGGCCATTGCAAAAAGAAGCAAACAATCAGCCCAATTTTTCCCTTTCTAAATCCCCAAGCCCTCAGGCCCAACGACCAACTAGCCCAACTCAAAACAATCAGCCCACTTCTCATATTAATCTGGATCCAGAACTCAACCCACCCATTAATCCAAACCCACCAGATTCAACATTGGATTAGATCCAACCAAATCTACCAATTGGATCGCTGGTGCACCATAACACCCATACTCCTACCACACCAGATCCGACCACCATTGCCATCACAACCCACAACCCGTCCTCTAGCCTGCTGCACCAACAAACAATGGCAGCTCATCCACATCTTCAACATGTGACGCCAACTCCAGCCATACCAACAACTATGCACGATTCCATTTCCGCTCCTACATATCTACCACCACTCCTCAACCGTCTCCCCACCCCAAATCTAGAATCACCGCCCATCCACCACGACTCCACCGACCATGACCAAGAACGGCCGGGGAACACAATCGCCACAAGCTCCATCCCCCCGATCGTCATCGGGTCTTCCGAATCCACCAACCACGACACAAGTTCCGCTGCTCCACCACGATCCACCACCACCTCCTCCATCACAACTCCGCCTCATCAACCCCACCACACCCGATTACTCCCATTTCCTCCCTCACATTCTTTGCCGTCGATTTCGTACGGAAACTACAGCGGAGGAATCTCAACAGCCCCCCCTCTTTCCACCGGCGGCATCACCACCACCAATCTCTTCCCCCCTCATGACCACAATTTTGAGCCAACACACGGGGGTTACGTCTTTACAGCAAAACCAATCTTATCCCCAACACCAATTGGGCCAACAGTTAGTGATACCAACATCATTGGGCCCGAACCAAGTGACCCATGTTACTTATACGCCAAATCCGGATCCGTTAAACCCGACACGTCTACCCGCCACGTCCGTAATGGCAATCCCCGTCTACGACCTCATAATAATGTCGGAGAACCTTTCACCTCACCTTTTCCTTCATCAAATGCTCGGTACAAATGTGGTCCTTCGTCTGAGCTAACAAACACTATCCCCACCCGCCACACGCGAAACATTGTACCGCTTCAGATTAATCTCCCGAACAAACGACCAGCAGCCCCATTACCATTTACATCAACACCAAAGAGGACGGGGCAACACAGACCAGAATCGTTCCAGTGGAGCAGGGTCCAACAACTCAACAACACCTCCAATGATGGTAAGCATCCTAGCATGGAATAGTAGAGGAGCAGCACGACAGGCGTTCCGTGATGAATTCTGCCAACTCATCTACATGCATCGACCGACTGTAGTGACAATTCTCGAAACTAGACTCTCGCATAACCGATCAATGTCAATTATAAGAAGACTCCCATTTACTGATCACTATATTATACCAGCTGTTGGCTTTTCAGGTGGTATCTGGATATTGTAGAACTCAGCTCAGATCACCCTATCTTCGATTGGGAGTTCGCCAAGAACAGTGCATATGGAAGCAGTTGACAACAACACGTCAAATGCCTTCATCCTATCAGCTGTCTACAACCCACCGCAACCCCCACTGCAAGAACAGGTATGGTCTGAATTAACCCAACTGGCTACTACCATTCAGTGTAAATGGATTGTATTGGGTGATTTCAACAATATTCTTGTGTCTCATGAAAAATCTGGAGGATGCCCCAAATCCCAAACTGCTATGAATAGGTTTACTAGTTGTATTCAAACATGTGGCCTTGAAGACCTGGGTTATGTAGGACACCCGTTTACCTGGACTAACCGTAGATTTGGGCGACATTTCATTTGTGAACGCCTTGATCGTTTTTTCGCTAACAATGCTTGGCTAACCGCTTATCCCAACACCCTTGTTACTCATTTGGTCTCCCAAGCGTCAGATCACTCCCCCATTCTTCTTACCAACTCTATTAACCAGCGGCGAACTGCTAGGCCCTTCAGGTACGAAACTGCGTGGGACGAAAATCCCACGTTCCTCCCCCTGGTAGAAGAAACTTGAAAAAATTTCAATCTCTCATTCCCTAATTCTCCACCGTTTTTCCAGCAATGCTCGAGGTTTGGCGCCGTGGCTAGACGTTGGAAATCTAAGTGCTTTGGAAACTTAGATAACAGCATCACCCACGCCCAAAGTTTGCTCAATACCGTTCTTACAACATTAAACCCGTCCTCTCCGCCATCCTTATTCCGCAGGGAGAAATCTCTCCGTACCTATCTTAACCGTCTCATCTCCCAAAAGCAAGCTTATTGGGCTCAAAGAGCTAAAAATCAATGGATCAAAGACGGGGACTGCAATACTAGGTTTTACCATGCCTATGCTACTAACCGTCGTAGATCCAATTTAATCCAGGGTATCCAAAACTCAATAGGCCAATGGATCACGGATACCCCCCAGATACTGCAAAAATTTGCAACTCATTTCCAATCCAGTTCCTCTACAACTACCACTCAAAACTTCCCATTCCAATCTTTCAGTATTTTATTACTTTTTTCATCGATAAGAGGTTTTCTGAATCCTAGAGGATCCCCTCAAAATTTGACACGTGTTATTTTAATTTAATTTTATTTTTGTTTTTATACATGCTCTCCCCCCAAAGCAACTACTGATATTATATGTTTTTTAAAATAGTACCAATTAATAGAAAACATTATCTAGGCTGACATTTCCGGATTCCGTATTTCATGCTTACGTTTAAAAACACTAGTAAAAGATTTTTAACCTCTTAATTAATATTTTATAACAATCAGACGTAAAGATTAAGCAACTATACTTGGATTATCATCAAATAATACCAATTATCAGTTAGTTATGTGATGTATCGTGGGAACCTACAAAACATTTTATTTTGATTTATTATTAATGCCTCATCCTTAACATACATCAGTTCTCAAAAAAAAAAAAACATACATCACGATAGGTTTTGATTTTGCATATATAATTAATGGCCTAATAAAGCATGTCATTATCATTAACTTAAGTGTGCATGTTGTTGCCTTAATTCCCCAATGCCAACATACTGTAACATAATATTTATTTTGACGTCATATTCCTTTTTCCCTTTCTCATTTTTTATTTTTAAATTCCTACCATCCATTTTGCAATAATCAAACATTTTAAGAGGAAACATAAAAAATATTAAAATCTCTCTTATATAATAGTACGGATAGTAAAGTGATAGGAGCTTTTGCTTTTGGATTCTGTCAATTAGCTTTGACAAGTGTCAAATTTTGAGGGGTGACCCAGTGGTGACCCCTAATATTCCGAAAACCCGATAAGAGTATAACGACCATAGAGAATTATTAGCGCATAAATTTAATAATGTGATGATCTCTGACTTAGCTCGCTTCGAATTTTCTATTCCAAAAGTCTATTTCATTCTATGTGCCACGAATAAGGTTAGGACACGTGGCGAACCTTTATGTCTCAGCCTTTTCAAACTGTTAGCTCCGTTAAAACAAAAGTACTACACTTTTTCAATTGCTACATATATAAATAAAAAATTAAAGATTGCTACTATTGTACTACAGCTGTATCTAACTCACCACATAACACAAAAGAAATTGAGTTCCACATAAACTATTAATTGTAATAAAGTAAAATAGTAATTTTCTTCATCTTCTCAGTCGTCCTACTCTGTTTCTCTCTCTCGTTTCTTCTTCAACCATATATCTCTTTTTGTTTACTGAATTCATAAAAAAAAACATTTGTAATGTTTTTATAGCTTATTCGATATGTTCATAGCTTCAAGGTGAGAAATTTCTTCGTACTCATTTAGTTTTATCTCTTATCCAGTCAAATTTATGATATATTTTGACATGCATGTATCTTGATTTTTTCTTTCTTACAAGTAATCTTGCCGTTGTTATCAGAGTAAAATTGGAAGAATTGGTTCGGAAGTTCACTTTTCCAATAAGCTTTTTTGCCTAGATATCTCTATAATTGAGTAACATATGGTGATTTCTATTTGAAAGGAATAGTTGTGTGTCTATGTAGAAATAAATAAATTTGATCACAGAATGTAAATTTTTGTATATAAAAAAGCACTATCAGGTTAGTGAGAGGTTGATAAACTAAAAATTGCATAAATTTCAGAATATTTATAGCAAGATAAATCTGAAAGGAAGAAGAAGGACAAAATACACGAATATGTTAAACTTCGTGCTTGGAGTTTATATCAGATTCATACTAGTACTTAACATGATCTTTCATCTTTGTTTGTAGAAATCTTCTTTTGATCAGTTTGAGGTGTCGACTCTTGCAATGCAGATCTTCCCCTTCGTTAATTTCCTTTTTTCTCTTTGAATGCAAAAAGTTTTTCCAATCTTCAATAATAAATCCCACCTTATCACGTCCACCTACTTGACGAGCCATGTATTCCAATCCCGCTTTTGGTGGTATCCCAGACTTTTCAATGTCGTCTATTTGAATGGCTTGTTGCTCGCTGATATTTCTATGAGACCTTTGAAAATGAGATTTCCGAGGTGTCACCAACATATGTCCATTGTGCTCATCAACAAATTTGACAACTGTATATTTACTTGCATTGCGAATATTGATCTTCATACGTGCACGACAAAAAGTCCTTGTTTCGGGACGATGAGACTTGACATTCATGTCTCGTTTATCTTCTACTCTTTTGCCTTCACATGAACAACAGAATGTCCTGTCGAGAATATTTTCATCCATGTCTTTTATGTATCGTGCTTCTTCTAATGCTAAAACCTTTTGCGTAAGCATAATCATTATAAAATTGATAAGCTAAATCCTCAGTATCAAATTCCATACCAATTTTTGGAATTTTAATTTCTGGCTCTATGTTGTGATGATTATCCGAGGGATCTGTAGTCCTTTCAAGATCAATCGTCTCGCTTTCCCTTCTTTCTCTTTCTTCTTGCAAACCGAAGATCTCATCATCTTTTCCAAAGTGCAACTTACGTTGTGATGATCGACTTTCTATAAATTTAGTAACTTGACTCATCCTGCGAAGTTAAGAAAACATTGATATGTAAATTTTCTGTAAATTTCTGTAAATGTAGTAACTTTGATATGTTAAACAATGTATATATATATATATATATATTTATATATATTTATATATATTTATATATATTTTAACATGATCCTAGACTTTTTCGTAACAGACATTTATGGGAAAATAATGGCTTCATTAAACACAAGGGTAAATAGATGAAAATAGAAAAACTATAAAAATTATTTTTCTTCAATTATATATGTCATTTGCTTTTATATTGATACTTCTTACATAATATTGTATGAATTGGTGTACTGTAATGATATGTGATAGAACATAGGAGGCTAATTGTTGAGTGAGTATGTAAAACAAATTGGAAGGTGTGTGGGTTGTTTTATTCATCAACAAGTTGATTGCCAGGTTTTAATTTTGTTTTTTTTGGATGTTTTTGGAATATAAATTACCACCAACACCACAACAGGAATGACCACCCAAATATCCATATAGTACGCAATAAATACACAAGTTGAATATAATAAAAATATAATTTAATAACATAAAAATTACCTGCGACTTTAACAATGTTATTTGCTGGTGTTGTTACTATCTCAATTCTCAGGAATGGTGATTTGCAGAATTTAGGGTTTATAAAAGATTAATGAAGAAAAGAACTTTTCTTTAAAATATACATTGCGGGGCCAATTTTTTTGTTGTTGAGTGAAGTACAACTCAAAAAGGTGGAAGAACTTTTGTTTTAACGGAGCTCACAACTTGAAAAAGCTGAGACATAAAGGTTCGCCACGTGTCCTAACCTTATTCGTGGCACATAGAATGGAATAGACTTTCGGAATAGAAAATTCGAAGCGGACTTAGCTATATCGGTTTTCTGAATCTTATAGGGTCACAGCTCGTTAGTCAAATTAGTACGCCCGTGACAAGATGAATATATTATAATATAGCATATTAAAATCCTGTAGGGAAATTGTAGGTTAAAAATCACTTCGCACCCTCAAATTAGCCATTTTTATCATTGCACCCTCAAAAAAAATTAAAGACAGTTTGCACTCTCAAATTACAGTTAATTATTACTTTGCACCCCCAATTATTTTCAGCCTTTGACCCATTTTAAGAGGGGGCAAAATCGTCATTTAACATATACACAATATTTATATTTTTTTCCAAGATCTTTATTAATATAAACACATCAACTTCACAACATTATATATATATATATATATATATATATATATATATATCTTTTATTATATATTTAATAATATATAAAATAGTAAAAAAAAAATACTTTAGAAATTCTTTCATCTTCACACACACACAAATATATATAACCATTTTTTATAGCTTTTACAATTCTTTTTTATGTTTTTAACAATTTATAAGAATTGTTTAAATATTAAAAAACAAAAAAATAAAATACATTTTTAAAAAATACTATTCATCATCTTCCACCCACTTCCCGTCACCCCCTACCAGCTCCAAATTCGCGTTGATCATAAACACCGACACCATATGCGCAAAATCGGGGGTGGTGTCGGCGTTTATGATCAACGCGAATTTGGGGCGGGTATGGGGCGGCGTTGGGGGGGGGGGGGGGAGGGGAGGTGACGGGAAGTGGGTGGAAGATGATGAATAATATTTTTAAAAATGTATTTTTTTTTGTTTTTTATATTTAATAATTCTTATAAATTGTTAAAAATATAAAAAAGAATTGTAAAAGCTAAAAAAATGGTTATATATATTTATATATTTGTGTTTGTGTGTGAAGATGAAAGAATTTCTAAAGTATTTTTTTATTTTTTATAATTTTATATATTATTAAATATATAATAAAACATATATATATATATATATATATATATATATATAATGTTGTGAAGTTGATGTGTTTACATTAATACATATCTTGAAAAAAAATATAAATGTTGTGTATATGTTAAATGACGATTTTGCCCCCTCTTAAAATGGGTCAAAGGCTGAAAATATAATTGGGGGTGCAAAGTGATAATTAACTGTAATTTGAGGGTGCAAACTGTTTTTAATTTTTTTTGAGGGTGCAAAGTGATAAAAATAGCTAATTTGGGAGTGAGAACTGATTTTTAACCGAAATTGTAAACAAATGAAAGTACAGCAATGGAATAATTTTAAATTCACATAAACGATCATAGTTGTTAAAAGTTTATGCGTCGGTCACATTTCTCCATTTGATGACCAAAGAAGGTACCTATGACTTATTAAATATATCGAAAAAAACTAGTGATATTCGCTTTCCACAAGGACCCAACCAATTTGGTATTGAATCTCATCCCGGGAATTAAAAGCTTGACAGACCCATGCGTAACAAAAATCCCTCAAATTCCGAGACAATTTCCACAAGTGTTTACTTTTTTTTTCATTCCTTCCACCTCTCGTGTATCCCTTGTTGGCTTACGATTCTCATAAAAAACCGTCAACTTCCGATGATATTCTCTTAAGAGCATTGTTTTCAGACTCGGGCCGGTCGCAGAACCGGTGAAGCTACAAGATAGAGGGTCAACAGGTCGGATCGGTCAGATCACTGGTTGGATCGGTTTGTTGACTTTAATCAACGATTCAATAAAATATATTATAAATACTCAATTGTATAAGAAAATTCATAACAAAATACTCAATTGTATAAGTAAAGTCATAACTAAATACTCAGTTACTCAACTTTAAAATCTCTAAATAAATATATCATACTAATATCACAACTTATCACTAAATTAGTAAACAAAATATTAAACAACTTCAAAATATTAAATTACCAGTGTTTTTTCCTCACTTTTTTTTTTCTATTCTCAGTTCTACTGCAAGTGCCCGCAACTGTCTACTACTGTGTATTTGTGTATGTTATAAATATTTTATAAATATTTGTGTATGATATATTATAAGTCCCATTATTGATAAATAAAATTAAAGTATCTTCTTATGAATTGGACTTATAAACCTATGTCTATGTCTATCATCTTTTTTTTAAGAATGGGCGATCATGAAGGCCCATGGCCTAGGCTGGCGACTTTCATTGCACTTTGAAAGGGCGCCCGCTTAAGATCGGCCCAAGTGGTCGAGTCTACGTCATAATTTGTTACTTCGGGGGCATGCGTTCGCGAGGCCCCTCCAAAAAGAAAAATAAAATACAATGGACCAAAAAAGAAAAATTGATAGCCTATTAAAAAAACAAAGCCCACAAATATAAAGAGAAAATAGGTCACCCTCATCACTCATCAATTTTCTTTCTCTCTCCAATTCTCCATCATATCCCACCCGCTCTTCTTCTTCTCTTCCTTTTTGTTTTGTTTTTTTCCTTGTTCTTTTTTTCTTTCATATTCGGACTGATCTGGATCCTACCACTTTTTCATCTTCTCTTTCTTATTATTGCGCGATTTATCAAGATTCATAAAAAAAAAATTGGCCACACCGGTTCGCTAGCGGAACCGGGTCACCGAGTCGCAGGGCGAACCGGCTGAAATCGCTGGTTCGCTCGGCTGCCTCAGCAACCTGTTTTGTGGCATGAACCGTTCCGTTCAGGCCACCGGGTCCCGGTCCGACCGGTCGAACCGGTCGGTCCGAGCCGGGTTTCAAAACCCTGCTTAAGAGTATTGGCCCATCAAAAGCCACGGTGCCCGAATAAGTAAATACTCATTTCTATCAAAGATATTGGCAGTAAGTCGGACTCTTGTCCAATCTTTTGTAACTCACTTCTTTACGCATGGGATCCTACAATTGCAACACTATTCTTATCCACAAACGGGCCCACCCCACCCTGTGATTGAATTTCGTACTATTAGTCTGCGTAATGTTAGTGACAAATCATTGCCAAAATTCTTGTCAACAGCATCCGCCTTTTCCTTTTTGATCTTATCTCCCTCCTTCCAAAATGCCTTTGTTATAGGCCTTCAAATTAGTGATAATATTCTCACGGCTCATGAACTTCCCCACACTTTGCCTTCTAAGCGCACATACAAGAAATGTCATATGGCTTTGAAACTCGACATAGAGAAAGCCTACGACAACCTTAGTTTCGGAGTTTCTTCGAAAGACCCTTGAAGCTTTTCATTTGTCATCAATCATGATACAACATATTATGACTTGTATCACTCCAGTTACGTTCACGGTGTTTGCAAACATGACCACTTCTACCTTGTGGCTTCCTACTAAAGGGCTTAGACAAGGAGACCAACTATCTTCTTGTTTGTTTATACTTTATATGAACATGTTGATCCACCTCATAATACAAAGTACCTAAAATGGATGCTATGAGAGCAAGTAGGACAGGACTATAAATCCTGATCCTAAGCTTCTGAGATGACTGCTAATAGCAAATGATGAGTAAACTAAAATTTGATCACTTTTTAGCAGATCAATTTACGAGTGTCATAATTTTTATGATAAGTAAACTGTCATATCCATTACCTATCTGAAGTTTCAGGTATATGCTATTTTTTGGAGGTTCGACACTTCCTTTTTCCATAGCCACAATAGGACTGTTGTTAGCACACCAAGTGTCGAATGTGTGTTACGTGATGCATCAAATATTTGGACACTTATATGGCAGGTACTACGGTCTTGTTTCCTCTTCAATGTATTCAAAAAAAAAAAAATCGAATTAGTCTCATAATGTAGCCCCATTCTAATTTTGGTCTCATATTATTTATTTTTTCAATTTTAGTCCTATTGTGTTAAAAATATCCAATTTTAGTCCTCCGAGGTTGCAAACGTACAAATTTGGTTGCAACTGATCACGTGTTTTGCACATGGCCAACTGAAATAAGTTATTTTCAAATTCTTCATGTATGAGACGTGCTACACGTGTGAAAAAATATTTTGTGAAAATAACATTTACAATCTTAGGCCACATGAGACATGTGCAGTGCGTCTCACAGAGGCGGGATTTAAAAATAACGTATTGGAAATAACGTACTACAATTGGTCACCTGCAAGGCATATAATCAATTTTGACCAAATTTGCACGGTTCCCTTGCCTAAACTTCTCGACGCTATGGGACACACACCTGCTTAGCCGGCATACACGTGCGCACATCATCAATATTGAAGCACACCAGTCACTCTAATCAGAGAAAATAAAAGAAAAATAAAGTAACACAATTTGAGACTAAACTACACGGGGAAATGAAGGCACTTTTACACGACACATAATACAGATAAGATAATATAGAATAATAGAACTTAACAACATATAAGCACATACATACAAATTTGACAGGAGATGCAAGTAACAGAAAATCAACCGGTAGTCACTCGTTTATTCTCCCAGAAAGCACTTGTATAAATTATACTGCCCAGACGTAGATACTTACATCGGATTGAACCCAGTTCCAGCCACTTGCACATAATTTCAGTGACTGAGTGACTCGACCAAGAAGCCTGGATTTGACAATTAAGGCGTAACAAAGGTTAATGTCTAACTACTGTTGAAGGAATAAGAAAACATCCCTTATACTACATATAAAATCTAGAAAAACATCCAATGTCGAATTACAACTTTAAGAGTCACGCGATATTATGAAATAACATCACACAATAACTTGGTTGAAGTGTGAAGAATTACAAGGTTTGGAACAAAAGTGTCCAAAACCCTACATTAAATATCAAACATCAAATTACAAATACTTATAAAAGGTGCCAAGTCAACGCATATAACATGTAGTTATACGAACAACAAAGTCATACAAAAGGATGTGCCTTAGTTCACCCCCAAGTGCTTTCAGAAAAAAATGAAGAGGAAATATGCAACTTAAACGAGAGTCTTTGGAAAAAGTACATCAGTACGGAACTAGAAGCCTGGTGACAGAATGTTATTATTTGGAGATAGTGCATCAGTACTAGATTAACATGCCGATAAAACTGAGAAATGTTTCAATGTAGATTATATAAAACATCATCTTTCTCCAGATTTTCATCCCAAACTACTTAAAGCTTCTGCTCTTACAGATAATTAACAGATAATCACAAAAAGCCCCTTAATGGAGTACAAACTTGAACAAAAACATCAATAGCAACAATGAGGACCACTGCCAAAGATAAGAGCGTCGTTAGGAATCAAACCTACTACATGTTGTAGCATATTTGTCTACAGTTATCTATGTAAGGTGCAAACATGCGAGAAATCATGCTAGCTCAGTAGCTTGCAACATTGAGATCCTTAAGCTTCAATGTTCATCGATTATTCAAAAAGAAAAGATGGCTTGCATAAGCAACAAAAATAATAAGCTACTAACAAGCTATGTGGTTTCACTGATAAAATTCACAACTGAAAAACTGGGAAAACTAATACATCGACTTTTTTAATAACATCGAAAGGTACAACATAAGATAACAAAATGTTGAGTGGGTTAGCAGATGAAACAAACAACTTTCCGAAATCCTCCACCACCTTGTACTTGCAACATGTACATGTGGACTGAGATGAAATTATGAATAGGGTCAAAACTCAAATGAGTTTTGAAATAAATAACTCCTCAATTAAGTAACATTCTATAGTTATCAAAATTGAAAAAACTATAAAAAATAATTACTAGGATCAAAGGTTTTATCAGTGCTTTTGTTCTTTCTGATGAAAGTCCATCTAGGAGGATAGTTGTCCTAGTGCTTTCCTAGCCCATATCGGATAAGGTGCCTTAATCAAAACATGTTGACCTGTAATTGGATGCTCAAAAGACAAGCTCTCAGCATGTAATTCATGGCCTTCATATATTCGACCTTTCCACTCGCACTCACCTTCATATTTTACGTCTCCTCTTATGGGAATTCCAAGATATTGGCAATGCAAACGAATCTGATGCGTTCTTCCACTACGGGGATACGCTTTTACCAATATCTCAGCTTTCTCAGCATTACATTCAATGTCAGATTTCTCTTCGACAACGACTTCTTCATGTTCTTGTAACCGGAAGCTCTCTGGTAAGCAGCCTTGACCATTTACAGACACAACCTCAAACAAAGTTTCCATGTCTCTAATGTATGATCCCCCAGGTAGTGTCCGGCCAACATCTGCCATAGCATAAACACGCCAAGCTCCGTGCCTGGATCGACCATGACCAGACTTTATGGTTATAGTTTGCCACTTTGGAATTGTACCAATACAGAAGGCAATATAAGTTTTTTTTACCATGTGATCAGTAAAGGCTTTCACAAGCTTTGCGGCCACTTTGTGCGACTTAGTTATGACTGTTACACCACTTGTGTCACGATCGAGCCGATTAGACAAGTGGAGCTCTGTAATGTTTGCTTGCTCCCCTGAAAATCAAAGAAGATGAACATCAGAAAACCAGTTAATCCAAAGAAAAAGCTACCTTTTACTACTAACTTATAGTGAAATAGTGCAATGTTTGTTGTACAGATTTCCTGAATCTTTTCTTAAAACATTAACAAAAAGTGTGTATTATTTAGCAGACTGAAACGTACCCAAAATCGAATCTTCGATCCGTGGCCATATGTAAATGACAGCAAGAAAACTGTACATGTAAAAGGGCAAAACAACAACGAATACCAATCAAACTTGAGAACTTTAACAAGCAACAAGTCTTCAACTCTCTATCCAATTCCAAACTATTTCTTCCCATGGTTAATACAACAATGCCTGGAAATTCCAGCAAGTTTATATTTTATCTAACTAGTCTGAGTAACTTACTCCAACAATATAAGAACCAATCAAAGTAAATATAATCAACGCAACAAGCACCATATCCTGATTTAAAACAAGTAAAAAAGTTGTACCTTGATCATCATCAGTTTTCAGTAGATTTTGGACAGCAGAGAAAAGGGTTTCGCAGTAAATACCCTGAGGCTTATTGACAGCAATGAGCCATTCATCTTCGAAGAGAACATCATTTTTAGAAAGAGTAAAAAGTGAGGATTTTGAAGAAGCAGTTAAAGCTCTATTCAGCTCCATGTTCTTGGATATGGCTGGTGGTGGTGGTGAGAGTGGGACCGGGTAGTTTTCCAGATTAATTGACCCGTTTTCCATATGGGTTTTGGTTGAATTCAAGTGGGTTTCCGCTGCCATGGATAAAAATTGGAGGGGTTTGGAGATTCTGAGTAGGGGATGGAGGTGACCAGCGAAGGGTATTCTTGTCATCTGACCATGTGCCAATGCCAACTTCTCAAAACTACCAACATTTGTTATTTTTTGAAAAGAAAATCACTTTTGTTCCCTTAGGCCTAGTTTGTTTCCCCGGAAAATGGGGGAAAAGGAAAAAAAATAAGGAAAATGAGGGAAAACAAGGTTTTCCAGGAAATTCCTTAGGGAAAATAAAAATTTTCCTTTCTTTTCCTGTGTTTGGCTCATAATGACTTTTCAGGGAAAATTCTTAAGTTTTTTTGTATTTCTTATAATCTAACCGTTTAAAATCCATAATTATACTTTATACTTTGAAATATGCATTAAAAACAAAAAAAGAAGTTATATTAATTTTGTTAATATTTTCATTTTTGAAGTTCTCCTTGAAACTACCTTATGTAAAATATCAAAAACTTGCATAACTTTATGTCATACGTACTATGATAATTATTTTTAAATATATGTGTTATATATAATATAATTAAAAAAGAAAAACTTTTACAACAAAAATAAAAATAAAACTGAGATATTTACTCACGTTGTGTAGATGAAGAAGATTGATATGTATAATTAACAATATACAATTTAGTTTATATAGAGACTAACAAACGAAAATTTTGTTTAAATTGGTGGGAAAACAAAGCTTTTTAAATTTTTAGAAGAGATTGGGAAAATTTTGATGAAATCTTCCCACTTTTTTTGTAGGAAGTGAGATAAAATTTTAAAATGGGAGATAAAATTTCACCGGTTTTCCTCTCATTTCCAAGATTTTCCCTTATTTTCCTCTCTTTTCCAAGATTTCATTTCTTTTCCAGAAAAATCTTAAATTACCAAACAGTAGGAAAAAAAGATTTTTCTTCAAAATTTTCCTTTTCCCCTATTTTCCGTGGAAACAAACTAGGCCTTAATGTTAATGTGGCGTAGTTATCGTTTTGGTTTCTTATTGTGGCTCTATTCACATTTAGTCCTATGTTGTGGCTTTCAGTTCCACATTTAGTTCCCCAGCCACTATTTCGAGCCAAAATCGCACGTGGCCACACGTGCCGGACAAAATTTGGGGATTTTGACCCCGCACGTGCGGTCCCGCACGTGTGATGCTTTGACCCTAAATTTTTTTTAAAAAAAAAATTATAAATCTGATAATTAACCTTAAATCCAAAAAATTAAATTTAATTAAACATCAACCCGCCCGACCTGATTGGAATTCAGTTCAACAAAACACCACAACTTTAACGCCCCAAAAATTAGGAAGAAAATAAATTTATACTTTAGCCTTAAACTTTTGAAATTTTCTATTTTTGACCCTAAATGTTTAGAAAGATTTGCATTTTAGTCCCTAAACTTAAAAGTTAGTCTTTCATTATTTTTATAGGTCTCTAATCCTAAAATATATATTTCAATTTCAAATCTTAACCAAGATGATCGAATTATCTAGAAACATTACATGAATAAATATGTATGTATGTAACAAAGAAATCTAATTATCTGTATTTGAATTTTAATTGAAGGACTTGATATGCAATTAACCAATTAATGAAGTAATCATGACATATTTTTGATGAGGTAAGCCATGACATCCTTAAGAGTATGATTAAAAAAAAATGTGATTTATTATAAAATAATCAAAGTGAGACCTTAATTAAAAGTATTTTAACATGATTTTTGCCTATAAATAACAAGCTTTCTTCCAACAATTTTCACACCCAAAATCATTTCGATTTTTTCTTCCTATGAATCTCTAAGTTAGTGAGTCTACTTTCAGGAAAAATTCATCCAAGTTCTTATTTCATCATTTTCTACCTGATAATACCCAAAAACTTTTATTTCACAGAAATTATCCATTCGGCCCTATACCTTATAAAAATCATAACTAATTGTAGAAAAATATTTTTTGATCAAGGCTAATGGCCAAATACTCCTCATGATGTCCTCTAACTTTCATATGAAGAAATGTTTTTCAAATAATGTGATTTAGAAGGTCAAAATTCCTAAACCGTAGACTGTTGTTTGAAATTCCAAAAATATGTTCTATGTATTCACGAATTATTTAACATATCAAACCTTTGTGTTTTTTCCAAATTCTTGCATACACACATTCATCATGACATTATGAATCAGAAACTATAAAATAATTTGAAAACCAAGTTCATTTGGATGTCCGATCAAAGGTAAAACCAAAACTGCGGTGATTTTTCAGTTTATTTGGCACAACCTTTGTTTTCTTAATTTATAAGTTTAATCGGCATCATGATTCAATGTATTTATCACACACATAAATTTAAAATGATATAATATTAGTTATAATTAGATTATTTTGTTTTATAATCCTGAATTGACATTTTTGTGATCTTATTTATAGCATTTAAATGGTAGATTTATCATGTTTAACATACTATTTTCATAAGTCTTACAAGATTATTCTTTCCACTTCATGACCTAACCATCAAATAAGATTATTTATCATCCCTTATCACATGTTTTGATAAACCTTTCATGTTTATATCTTTATATTTAAGATATGAAACAAGTATATGCATTTTTAAACTTACAATGTAAAATAAAGTAATAAATGACTAAGTTATACCTTTTAAGATGTTATTTCGTATGATACTTATTTGGAGTGTGGTTATTAAAAGTTTGGAATTGATTAAAGATTAAAAATATGAGTTTTTTTAGAGTTAGTTAAGTAATATGTTTTTCTTTAAATTCATCATCTAAGATTCTCATGTTTTGTGTAATGACATAAATTAAGCTTATGTATTATTTACTATAATTTACATTGTAACTAGCATTCTTAACAACAACGTTCTCAATTTCACCAACATGATAATTGAAGAAAAAGTACTAATCTTTGTTGTGGTGAATTATAAATCAATTGATTAATATTATTTAAATTTGTTAAATGTTTGACGAACTAATCAACGCCATCAAGGTTCCCTGTACGAGTTAAGGTGAGGTTCCATTTCTGATTTGTTCTAGCCCCGTTTGGCATCCGGCCCTGAGGAACTTGAACAGAAAAGTCACTCATCTATTACCAAACCTTGAACAACCAATATTTCATCATAATCTTGTTTGGCATCTCATCTAATAACATGATTTTCTTACTCATCGTTAAATCATATCCAATTATTTATTATTTACCATATGTATTCATAATCATGATAATTCTCCAATGTTGTAATCTCATCTGCTGGTTCTTGAATTGTGCAAAGAGCAACAAACTATGTTCGGGACATGCAGCTCAAGGAGCAACGGATATTATCCGGTTTACTAACTTGTTTGATTATTTGTTATACCCATTGGGACGCCTTTGGGAAGTTGGGCCCAAGGATTGAGTCGAGTTCCTGTCGGGTAGTAAGGACTGTCGGTTTAAGTAATTTCCCGTGATACCCATCTATATAGGCGCCACTTGCAGTCAGGAGTTGGCTGTAACCCGCGTGCTGGATCGACATGTACTCGAGCACGTCTCTTGATTGTTTGTGAGGTCGCTCCTCGTCGGGAGATATAAGGTAGAATAATAGAAGTTATAAGGCTGGATTTGTTTATTGTTAAGCACAAGTTCACTAACTATTCTATGAAAACTCCAGAACCATTGCTACATCAAATTGTCTAGTTGAACTGTTTCTACCGGTAAGATCACTCTCGAAATGTATTCAGTAGGTCATAGTTAATTCTTGCATTACCAGTTCTTTTATATGAATCTCACTAAGTTATTAAAGACTTATTCCTCATTTCTTCTGTCCATTCCTCAGGATAAAATCAACATGGTAGCATGGACCAAGTGAATAATTGTTCACGCGTGCATTTTGGAATATTCGTGTTTTGTCACTAGTGCATAACCATTAAAATAGTCACATTATTTGTAATACCAAGACTTTCGATGTATATATCAAAATATAATTTATAAAACGTGTATGGTATTGATCCTAAACAAGTGAGACCCCTTTATATGAGTTGCGATTTAGCCTGGATTGGGTAAAGTGGCTGGCTACCACTGAACCAACTCAGATTGGAGCATGGCTTGTGGGGCGCAGTCGTCACAACAACCCCCAACTCGACCGTCATTCACCCATTTTCACACAAATACCAAAACCCCAATTCACAAAATGAAGAACCCTAATTCGATGCCCCTAAATCGATCAAATTGATCCAATTCGTCCTCTAAATCGCGAATCACCTTTCAGACTTAATGATTTTCCCCGAATTCGAGTCTGAAGAACCATAAATCGTTGCCCTACATGGCTCCAAAATACGAAATCAAAGCATTCTCATCCCGTGCGAACCATCGTGAGGCGAAATCGGGACCGCGAGTCTTTGCCAAATAACGACTTAGAGATGCGTTAAAGCTTAACCATCCTCAAATCAAACGACATTGTTTTGGTATTTTTCAAATAAAGTTGATAGAAGAGAGAGAAGAAAGCTGATGAGAGAGAGAGAGAGAGAGACGGATTCAGCTTAATGGAGAAGAAAACTATTTCTTAGGGAAGAAGAAATAAAAATGTTATAACTTTTCTTTCCTCCTCTTTGTGCCCTCAGTTCACCTTCTTATACAAATAAAATGGAAATAATGAAAAACATAAATGACACGTAGGATCCTAAACCAAAACAGTAAACAAATGCTAGAGATGCTCTATTGTGCATAAACACATTCTCTTAAAAGCGCCTTTTGTAAATACTTCTTTTACCACGTTCGTGACATTACTCCCTCATTTATTGAGGCTTGACCTCAAGCCTCCAACTATGAACACCTTCGCACGATCTGTCAACAACATAATCAACAACGCTATAGAGAATTTTAAGAACATTTCGCTCAGGACAACTAAAGCAATCCTCACACGAGAGAGAAGGATAACCTTTTTGCTGTCAAAACTTGACAGATTACAGATTGTTCCAGGTTTTCTAGTGTTGTCGCAGTATGAAACCAAGAAATTTCGCAGAACCTCCAGAGTCTCCACATGTTCTTCAGGAGTACTTGTACTCAACTCGTCAATAATACCAGCTACTAGTAAAGTCCAAGTGCTCTTGCTAGAGACAACCATGATTTTCTTACGACTGTAATCATTAAGAAATTGTGCAACATGTGTATCCTAACAAGCTTCCTTGGATTTCATATGAAAAGCCACAATTTACATTGTTACCTCAAGAAATTCACAAACAATGTTGTCTCCTCTCTTCGCCTCTGCACACCCTTGGAAGAATTCTCCAACCAAATTCTGTTCTAACTCATCCTCCCATAAAAGAACAACGTCATTTGGAATTAGGAAATCATATTTGACACTCATTTTTTCTCTGTTAATTGTCCATGCCCAAGCAGAAATTGATTTTTTTTCCTGAAGATATGAAACTTGTTCTGGTAAGGTAATGGTAGTGTTTTTCCATGATGTAAGAACCTCTCCCGCTTAGGAACAGGGGTGATACAGATGGTCACAATATGGCTCATGATATCTCGCATAAACTTCTTAAGTTGGGGAATAAAGACCTTTATGTTGTCCTCATACAACTCTAGTTGTTGCTTCCAAATCAAAACATTCACTGATGTCCAGTGGCTTCCAGATATAACTAGCATGACTTTAATAAGATACCTCCATAGAAACAGTGTGATACATAGTAATGTCTTGAAATCACTCCCCACTTTTATTAGGCTTGACCTCAAGCCTCTAAGTCCAAGAACTCCATGATGGCTTTTCATTGTTGGCATAAGCACGTTCTTCATTATGATAAGCTCACATATTATAGGTTATTCTTTAATTATCCATGCAATAGATCTTGTTGCCCCGTCGCCAACAATACGACATAATTAATGAATGCATCTTAGAAATTCCCCACTTGAGCTATTTAAATTATCGAAAATCCCCATGCTTTTGATATATTCATATAATATATTCTTCAGTCGAGTTAAGCTTGTGTCGAATACCTTTGCTGCGATTCTAGTACTTGTGGAATATACTTTCTCCTCACTAAGTATCTCAAAAGGTACACTTGGAGCTTTAGTTGCATCATTAATTATGACGACCATATGTGTTGTATTACTTAACTTAGTTCTGTCCACTTCAGCAAATACATCCAGAAACTTAGAGTTTCTGTCCAGCATCATCAACATTTGAAGTTTGGCTGCACAAATAAGGAAATAAGGAACATGATGATATTCTATAAAATCCATCAAGGCTCTTGTTACCTTTTCTTTCTTGTGGCCAAATTCCGAAAGCCAAAGTTTTACGCCATCTTTCAGGGATACAACTCTCTGTCCAGCCATGGCACCATGGACCCACTTATCGAGCTCCCCAAATTCATGCCAGCTTCTATGAGATCTTAAGACAACTACAAGTTCACTAGAATCTGCAACATATGGCTCAGTCCTAACATGCCATGATTGCTGACAATTTTCTGAAAATGAATCCATATGTTTCTTTTGAAATTATAGACTAGCATTCTGACCCCCAACAATATTAGAGAACAAATTCAACAACTCAAAAAAGATTTTGTGCTTTGTTAAATGCTCTAATTCAACAAGTTCCTCCCCTGATTTAAACTTCAGTGTCTGGTGTTGCAATGCAAAGTAATAATCCCAGGTTATCATATAACAATCAACAAATTTGTGGGTGACACCGTTTTGTGTACAACTACAATTCGACAAAGAATTCTCAAAATCGTAAGTAGGAATATAAACACAATATTTCCAATCATGTTTGGCTAATTTTCCATAATCCATAATTTCTCCAAGTGTTGGTTCCATAAACAAACCATCTAGTCTTAGAGAACTTGTATCGAAATGACTCAGGTGGTATACATACTCATCTGTTATGCAGCTATAAACTCCAATCCTCGTGCACTGCTTGTCCCTTTCCTCCAACACTTGATGTATTTCTTTTGCATCTACGAGACGTCACAAACCTCATCATACATCCTGACTTCACTATCAGGTAATTCAACAAACAAGTATACACATCAAGGCTATCTTCTCCGAACTCCTCATTTTCAATTTCACAAATATCATCACGAAACCTTGTTTCGTTATGAGATTTTTCATCAAACAGATGATAGAATTCATAAAGCTCATCATACTTTCTAATTTCACTCTGAGGCATTTCATCAAACAATAAATAAATTTCATAAACCTCATCATATTTTCTATATTCACTTTGAGGCATTTCATCGAACAACTGATGAAACTCATAAACTTCATCATATTTGTCGACTTCACTGTGAGTCATTTCATTGAACAACTGGTAGACTTCATAAACCTCATCAAATGTTTTGATTTCCCTTAGAGGCATTTCTTCTAACAGGTTATATACATTGAGTTCATCCCCATCTAGATCTGATTCTTCATTAAAGAGGTTATACAAACCAAAATCCTCATCTAACTCCTCATCTACTTCAAGAATGTGAAGCTGAGACTGAAATAGACTCTTCATACCTGAATCTGTCGTAGGTTTCTGAACAGCTGGTATAGAAGGGTAGTCAGAGTTTAGTTGCTTCTTACCATCCCTTGCAGCTAGTAAACTTAGAATTTCAGAAGCCATACTCAGCATCTCCTCCAACTGAAGCTTCATCTTCAGCTGCCCAACCTCCAAAGATGTAGCTCCTCGCTCATATCGATTCGAGTCGTCTCTCTTTCGATTTTAGGAGTTTTGATCAGAGTACGCCAGGACAACGGCTTTGATGCCATTGTTATGAACGGAGCCGGAGGTTGCCGATCAAACGACATTGTTTTGGTATTTTTTTAAATAAAATTGATAGGGGAGAGAGAGAGAGAGAGATTCAGCTTAATAGAGAAGAAGACTATTTCTTAGAGAAGAAGAAATAGAAATGTTATAACTTTTCTTTCCTCCTCTCTGTGCCCCCAGTTCACCTTCTTATATAGAAATAATGAAAAACATAAATGACACGTAGGATCCTAAACCAAAATAGTAAACAAATGCTAAAGATGCCCTATTGTGCATAAACGCATTCTCTTAAAAGTGCCTTTTGTAAATACTTCTTTTGCCACGTTCGTGACACTCCTTTTTTTTTTGTTCTTTGATTTCGATTTCAAATTTCGAAATATGTTTGATGCGTGATTTGAGTTTCGGAGAATTAGGGTCAACGCTTGAACCCGAATTTTAGAGAATTAGGATTAGGGCAGGATTTCAAATTTCAATTTTCGTGTAACTGCAGTTTGATTGATGTTATTTTTGTGTTAACGAGATGCTTATATGATAATTTGATTTTTTTGTTGTTGTTTTTAACCTTGGTATAGGATTGAATTTAAGAAGAAAACGAACAGTTAATAACAATAAACTAAGAGGACTGTTGTTTTGTTGTTGGTACAATAAACAGTTAGAAATATTAATAAATATCAATAAACTAACACCAAATCATGCCAAATACATTGGATTACCGGGTCGGGTCGGGTCGGGTTGATGTTTAATTAAATTTATTTTTTTGGATTTAAGGTTAAATATAAGATTTATGCTTTTTTTTAAAAAAGAAAAAAAATCAGGGTCAAAGCATCACACGTGCGGGGTCAAAATCCCCAAATTTTGGCTGACACGTGTGGTCACGTGCGATTTTGGCCGAAAATAGTGGTCGGGGAACTAAATGTGGAACAGAAAGCCACAATATGGGACTAAATGTGGACAAAGCCACAATAGGGGACCAAAACGGTAACTACGCCACAATAAGGAACCAAAAGTGAATTTTTTCCGTTATTTTTAGGTTGTGTCTTTTCTTTATGATCATTTTTCTTTTCTTTTTGATAAGTGATTTTCTTAATGGTCATTGTAATGGTTTAATGTTGTAAGAAAGTATGACATAATTTGCATTAAGGCTTAGTTTGGTTCTCAGGAAAATAGAAAAAAGAAAAGAAAATGAGGGAACATATTGTTTTCCAGCTGTTTGGCAGTTTAAAATTTAGCGGAAAAAATAAAAAGAAATCTCTGAAAATTATATTTGAATTAGTATAAATCTACAAGAATCTTTAACCATAATAATAATTTCCAGAAAAATCAGTATACGACCAAGCACATTGAAAATAAAGAAAAATTATATTTTCCACAAAAATTTCCTAGAAAATCATATTTTCCGTCATTTTCTCTTATTTTCTCCCATTCTTTTGGGGAACCAAACTGAGCCTAAAACTCCATAGCTTCAAATGATGAAAACTAGTTACCATACCACAATTTAAAATTATTTATTTATTGTTAAAGTAAGAGAAATATATATAACAATATGGATTTTTTTTATAGCAAACCATATGGATTATATGATTAGCTCTTTAGTTCTTTCATTATAGGCTATTGGATTTCTTCCACTCGGAGACACTTTTGTAAAAAATAGAGATTCTCTACTTGTTGGAATTTTTTTCTTCATGTTTTCAGACACCAACACTTCGGGTTAATGGTTACTTGATGTAGTGAACTTTGAGACACGACAACATCATTTTATTATGTCTCTTTCATCTCCAAGTTTAGTATGTCACTGAACTCTAACTTATTCAAAGAGAACTGAGATTGCGACATTAATGAAATGTGCCCCTTAATTCACTACAACAACCATATTCAGATCAGTTCCTAAGAGTTATAAACTTAGGAAATACAGTTTTAACAATTACAGAGTTGTATTTCACCAATAAAGCGCCCAGTCGTGACTCCAAAGCACAAGCTACATTTAACTCATCGAATTAACCCTGAACTAGTCTTCAACACCCTCAACTAACTTACATAGCCTCCAATAATGTATAAAGTTCATGACAAAATGGCATCACTCACATTTTATAACCACCTTCTCTTCTATTTACATATTAAGAAATGTCAACATTTAAATTTTAAAGAGAGTTCGATTTCAACTAGTGAATAGTAGTACTTCAATAACAAGGTCGTGAACTAGTCACTCACTCCGTCAACTCCACTCTCCTTCGCATATTCTCCAAATGCATTTGCAAGTTTTACCAAGGAACTACACACATATGATCGTCGAAACTTTCAATATACCACTAAGTACTCATTAATAGCCTTCCTAACGTGCATACACAAATAACAAAAGAAAGGCACAAAAAAATCAATTCATTAAGTTGGCAATAAGAAAACAAAATTGTATAGGAATCATAATGACCTTAGTCCTAAGAAAAATGAATTCCAGCCTTGTTAAATAAAGAAAGCAAGTGGATGAAATCTGCTTGTGTTAGCTTCGACGCTCTTCTCTCTTCAAACCCTTCAGACTTCAACACACCCAAAACTTTTTCTTTGAAATCTGACCCCTTCGTTGTTTCCCCATCATCCGTCTCCATCTTCATCTCATCATCAACATCATTCCCTTCATCAGCATCCATACTAAAATCACCAAGAGTGTCAACCAAAGCAGATGCAATGTCATCGGATAACCCGTCGGACGCCAGCTGCAATGCTTGCAATGTCTTAAAATTCTTCTCAAGTATCTAAAGTACAGTCTTTTGCCTGAATAACGCACCCAACGTCTTGTTCTTCCGGTTAAAACAAATCCTCACCAAACCATCCCAATCTTTGAAGTTCACCGGAGGAAGCGGCTTCCTAGGCTCGATCCTGAACACCGAGGAATCAACCTTAGGCGGAGGCCTGAAGCTGTTCCTCCCCACTTTCAACAAATGGTTAACTCTAGCCAACAACTGCGTGTTAACCGAAAGACGACAGTAGAGATTATCCCCCCGGCTGTGCAATAAGCCTCATAGCAAACTCTCTCTGGTACATAATAACAGCGCATCTGAACAATGGGCGATGAGACAACAACTTAAATGTAAGGGGGACGATATCTGGTACGGAATATTCGCCACGCAAATATCAAAGTCGGGCAAATCACACTTCAACGCATCTCCCTGTATGACTTGCCACACCATAATACAATAACAGACGCTCAGTTCACAATTCAATTGTATCGATTATCGACAAGACCTAAACCCTAACATATTAAAAAAAAAAACCTTAATTTATACAGTCGTTGAATTGCTGACGTGGTGCAACGGATGATCCTGATTTAAGTTTTCCAAAAATTATAGGAAATAACCACCCCTATCAATCACATCATTCTAATTGTGGGTGTTCTTTGAAAGCGGCGCTGCAATTCGAGAACCATACGAGGATCGAGTTCAACAGGAATAACGGATTTACCACTTCTAGAAGCTTCTTGGTGAGGTTTTCGGTACCAGAATCGATCTAGAGGATGACGTCAGTGGGTTTAATGCTGGATTTTTGTATGATAGAGTCGACTAAGAGAGGATTTTTGAGTATGTGTTGTCCTTTGGATTTGTGGAAGGGAATTTCGTCTTGGAAGTAAGCTCCGGCGGAGGCGGTTGAGGATTTGCTCTTCTCTTTTTTAATTTTCCCGCCAGCCATGATTGCGTTGAGAGGACATGCGGCGAGGGCTCGTGTGTGTTAGTGTAGGAATTTTAGATGTATTAATATTATATATTAAGAATATTACAAAAAGTTTCATAATACAACTTAATTGTTTGATGCACAGAAATATTACAAAACTTAGCGTGCATTTGAGGAATAGCGATTTCGGGTTCTCAAACTATAAAAAAACACCATAATATTACTAAGGGATAATTACAGTTAAACCCCTTAAGGTTTGGTATAATTACAAAGACCTCCTCTGTGGTTTGAGTAATTACAATGACCTCCCCTCTAACAAGTAATTGTAAGGATGATTACAATTACACCCCATGAGGTTTGGAGTAATTACAAAGATCTCACCTCTGACTAGTAATTGCAAATGCAATTCCAACTTTGCCTTTGATAGATTCTTATGTTTAAATGAATTTAAATCTCTTATTTAAAGTACTTGATATTTTATTTAATTTTGAGAGCTTGAATGTAATATTATATAATATATATTTTGTACCAACGAGTTCATACGAAAGAAAACATAACTTGTAAAGAAGTCCCTCTCTTCTTGAGGGTTCCGTCTTCCACAGTGAGAGAACAGCGTGCCTTTTCATTAAGGCCTTCTTCGACTAATTAGGACGACATCATAACAGTGAAGGATAATCGTTCACATTGGCACTGTTCTTTTTGTCTTACGACATTGGTTTTTTCTTTTAGGGCTAACATTTTTTTGTTCTTCAATTTTCTTTTTTCGCTCGTTGTGTCGTCCAGGTCTTCCAATTCCTTTTGTCCCTCTGTTACTTCTCACCTTCGTATTTCCTTGATTGCTGCAGGGTTGGTTCTAGGGTTCATTCAGATTTTGGTTCAAGGTTTCATCACGGCCCCGACAACTCCGACTATATCCTCATAACGACGTGTGCATGGAGGCCGAAATTGAGAAGCTAAGTAAAACCCTGAGATTAACTGAGAAGGAGCAGGTTATGATTGGGGATGAATCATGGAACAAGCCAAACGAGGTTTCTGAGTTGCTGATGGTTGGTCGACTACTTAAGACAGGGGGTTTCAATTTTAATGCATTCAACGCCGTGATAAAATCGGTTTTTAAGGCACGCAAGGGGCTGGAGATCCAGCGGATTGGGGATGACCGTATTCTTTTTCAGTTTCATCACGCCATTGACAAGAAAAGGGTGATGGAGGGCTGCCCATATTTGTTTTGATAACCATATACTTATCTTGAACACCATCGATCCGGAGGAGAACCCATTACAAGTTGATTTTAATTGGTGCAGCTTCAATATCCGGGTGCATGACATCCCTGTAATTCACCAAACTCTGGATATAGCTGAAATCATTGGCACACAGTTGGGGGTCTTCGAAGAACTGGACCCGAAAGAGCCTTGGGGTGAATCGATGCGTATCCGGGTGAAGATTGACGTTTGCAAACCATTACTTTGTTGCTTGAAAATTCGCAACAAACAGGGCGATGAGATGCTTGCGCGTTTCACCTACGAACATCTCCCTAATTTTTGTTATGTTTGTGGCGTCATAGAACATATCATGTATGACTGCGACAAACGGTATGATACGAATGTTGATTTGAAAGACATACACAATTTGCCTTATGGTGCGTGGATGCGGGATACCAATGCTCGCGTGGATCCAAACCGTATAATCAAGAGGAACAACCCTGAACGTGACAGACCGGGGAGGAGCAGAGTGAATATGTCTCGAGAGTACAGCGATCAGCGGGGTTTGAACATATGGGAAGTAGGATCAGGTTCCAGGATACATGTAAGGGAATCGGAATTGAAGAGTTCAGCGGAGAACTCACATTCCAAGGGGCTGGAGCAAGGAATTGGCGCTGAAGCACAAGGAGAGACTGAAAGTAGAGTGAATGCGGTGATAAATAAAAATTCAGAGAGTCAGGTGAATGAAGAGGGGACACCTGAAACAGCGAAACAAGTCTGGACAGCCTAGACTGCGATCTTAGACAGGGGGGTAGAATTCGAATTATTACCAGGAGACACGGAAAATATGCAAGTGGAGCAGGAAGTAGTGGGACAGGCTTTAGTTGTTGTTGCGCGTCAACAAAACACCTCCAAGGAACCTGAAGTCGTAAACACCACAAGGAAGGTACGGATTAAATGTACACCGAACATGTATGTATCCGAAGGATCGATCAGTGGAACAAAATCAGGGGCGTTGGTCAAAAGAAAAGAACAGGTGGATGGCAATAAAGTCCCGGGAAATCAGAAAAGGATGAAGGGAGGGGAGGAAGTAACAACTATCGCAACGGTGGAGACTGCAGTGCAGTCCCGCCGATCACAATGAAAATATTATCTTGGAACTGCCAGGGCCTGGGGAACCCTTGGACAGTTCAAGAACTCTGGCGTACGGTGTTCCAACATAATCCCTCTCTAATTTTCTTAATGGAGACTCGATTGACCAAAAAGAAATTAGAGGACATTAGAGATAGCTTAAATTATTTTGGCGTAGTAGTTGAAGCAGTGGGGAAATCTGGCGGTTTAGCATTATTATGGAAAAAGGATACGGAGGTACAGCTTGTGAGCTTTTCAAAATATCATATGGATGCAATGGTGTTATGTTCAAATGGGCGTAACGAGTGGAGATTTACGGGTTTCTATGGGGAACCGGAGGTGGCGCGATGGAATATATCATGGGATCTTCTTAGACGATTAAGTCAAGCATCGGCGAGACCGTGGTTATGCGCGGGAGATTTTAATGAAATTCTCCATAATAGTGAGAAGAAATGAGGGACTCAGAGGGCGAGTTGGCAAATAAGGAATTTTCGTACACCACTCGGGGATGCAGACCTTGAGGACATCGGCTTTGTGGGTGCAGCATTTACTTGGTGCAACCGCTGGCCGAGTCAACACACAGTATGGGTTCGACTCGATTGAGCGTGTGTTAATAGTCGCTGGAATTCGGTTTTTAATAAGATACGTGTGTCTCATATTGACACCATTTACTCGGACCATTCAGCCCTCCTTATTTCTTGCTCTAATGAGGCTGTTTCAACGACGGTATGGCAAAAGAAAAAAAGATTCCGGTTTGAGGCTGCGTGGGCGATTGGAGTTGAATGTCGTGGGGTAATTGAAGATATTTGGCATGCTCCTGGAATGGCGGGGCAACCCCTAATGAAGAAATTGGCGGAATCCAGTAGGGGGCTAGGGATGTGGTCGAAGCTATCCGCGGAAAGTTTAAAGAAACACATAGAGCATCTTACAAAAGAGATCTCGGGACTTCGACATGGTATCATCACTGAGGAGGCTAAGGGGAAAGAGATAGCTTTAAAAGGGAAACTGGAGAGAATTTTGGCACAAGAGGAGACATACTGGAAATAGAGGGGAAAGGTTCAATGGCTGCGTGAAGGGGATAGGAATACTTCCTTGTTTCATTCTAGGGCATCCGAAAGAAGAAAGAAAAATGAGATCTGGGGAATTCGAGGTGTCGACGGGATTTGGCGTGATAAACAAAATGAGATGGAAGCGGTTATTCAGGATTATTTTGTTTCTCCTTTTCATTCCGAGCAGCCAAGTTATGAGGATATCGAGGGAGTTATGGATGTGATGCAGCCTCGTGTTTCTGAAGAGATGAATCAAACCCTGAACCAACCCTACAATGCAGACGAAGTAAAAAGAGGTCTTTTTCACATGTACCCCTTTAAATCTCCTGGTCCTGATGGTTTTTCTGCGATTTTTTATCAAAAATATTGGCATGTCGTTGGTTCGGATGTTACAAAATTCTGTCTTGATTTTCTTAACCAACAAATTCTTCTCGAAGGCATGAATTTTACCAATATTGTGCTTATTCCGAAGTGTGATCATCCTGAGTTTGTGAATCAATTCCGCCCTATTAGTCTTACCAATGTGTGTTTTAAAATTGCATCTAAAGTTATTGCTAATAGACTAAAAACGATCTTACCTTCTATTATTTCTGAGTCTCAATCTGCTTTTATTCCTGGACGTTTAATTATTGACAATATCTTAGTTGCTTTTGAGATTAACCACTTTCTTAAGACGAAGCGAACAGGAAAAAAGGTGGCGATGACTCTCAAACTGGACATGAGCAAAGCTTATGATAGGGTCGAGTGGTCCTTTTTGGAACGGGCTATGCTCAGGTTAGGTTTTTCTGAGAGTTTTGTTGCACTTATTATGCTGTGCGTTCGATCAGTCTCATATTCTTTTTTAGTTAACGGGAACGAGTTTGGCGCGGTTACTCCGGAAAGAGGCATCCGTCAGGGTGACCCTCTTTCGCCTTACTTATTTCTTTTTGTTTCAGAGGCTTTTTCTGCTTTAATTAGGGATACTGAATCTCGTGGGGCACTTAAGGGAGTTCGAGTTGCACGCCTTGCGCCAACTGTTTCACACCTCCTATTTGTGGATGACACTCTGATATTTTGTGAGGTAACGAGGGAGGCAGCGATTGAGCTTAGGGATATTTTGGCAAAATACGAATTGGCGTCTGGCCAAAAAATTAATTTAGAGAAATCTGTGTTGGTTTTTAGTGCAAACACTGGTGATCCAATTCGAGATGAGGTGGTGGGTATTTTGGGTGTACTTGTGGCCAACATTCATAACAAGTATTTAGGGATGCCGGCGGTGGTAGGAAGGTCGAAGAAAGAAATATTTGATTATATTCGGGATCGAATTTGGGATAGAGTAAAGGGGTACAAGGAAAAGAAGTTATCTATTGCAGGGAAGGAGATACTAATTAAGGTCGTCATGCAAGCCATACCGATGTTTGCTATGAGTTGTTTCCGTCTTCCTGACACATTAATAAAGGAGATAGAATCAATGATTAGTAACTTTTGGTGGGGTAGTGGAACAAATAAAAAAATCCATTGGCTTGCTTGGAAGAAAATGAATGCAAGCAAAAGGGATGGGGGTTTGGGATTCCGTGAATTGAAGGCGTTCAATATGGCTTTATTAGCAAAACAAGCTTGGAGGATGTTTGATAATCTGGATAGTTTGTTGGCAAAAGTGTATAAAGCGAAATATTTTTCCACGTCGACTATTCTTGAGGCAAAAATTGGCTCTATTCCGTCGTTCTCGTGGCGTTGCATCCAATGCAAGTATTAAAATTGTTAAGGCGGGTCTGAGATGGCGCATCGGCAATGGCGATAGGATTCGAATATGGGGGGACGCATGGACTCCAAGGCCAAACTCTTTTAAGGTCTTAACGCCACCAGTTGAGGGATATCTAAACTATCGGGTATCGGGCCTACGAGACGAGGAGACTGGGACGTGGGATGTTAATCTTATACTTCAAATATTTTGGGCGGACGATGTATCGGCAATCCTTGCGCTGCCACTAGGGGAGGGAAGTCGTGGATAGACAGATTTGGCACTATTCGAGCTCCGACTTATTCACGATTAAGAGTTCTTATCATCTCACAGTTGAGAGGGGTTTGCACATGGGAGTGGAGGATATGGGTAGTAGCAGCAGTTTGGTGGAGAACTGGAGTGTGATTTGGAAGCCAACAATTCCGCCGAAAATTAATCTCTTCAGTTGGCGGATGGGTCATTCGATTCTTCCTACACGACTTGCTTTGAAATGGTGGCATATTGATATTGAGGTGGATTGCCCGGTTTGTCACGAGGGGAGTGAAGATATTAGGCACTGTGTGGCGACGTGCCATGTTGCGCGACAAGTTTGGGCTCTTCTTTATATTCGGACGTCGATGCTATGGCGGGAGGGCGAGGAGTGTTTGAATTGGTTAAAGCGGACAGTAAATGAGCACGGAATTGATGTGATGACTAAAGTGATTATTACATGTTGGGCGTTGTGGGGTAATCAGAATCGCATTGTCGCCGGCGAGCTTGCTTCTCCACCATTATCGATTGCAAATTTTGTTAGTGCGAAGTTGGGAGCTTGGACCAGCGGCCTTTGTGGAAGAATGAACACACCAAATTTTTTTAGTCCAGCGCGCGTGATATTCTCGGCCCTGTGGTTTAAAATCCGTGTTGATGCAGCGATAAATCGTGAGAGGGGCACGACGGGCATTGGCATCATTGTATATGACCACCTGGACCAGATTATGAGGAGAGTTAAACGGTGTGTGATTGGGATGCAACCTAGGAATGCTGAGGCGAATGCGATATGGTGCGCGATTCAACTTGCGCAAGGTGAACAATGGGAGACAATTATTTTTGAAGGGGATTGTTTGGGTATGATGCACGATATTTGGCTTCCGATGAATGTTAATGGCGATCATGCAAATTTCATTACCGATATCGTACGGGAGTAGAGTCAAATTGGACCACAACGTTGGGGCTTTTTCTGGATTCCAAGAGAAAATAACGAAGAAGCTCATGCGTTGGCGAGATACGCGACTTTACTCAATCCGGGGGTTGAGTTCGTGCAAGAAGGAGATAATGGATAACTTTATTGAAAGAGTTGAGAAGAGTATCTGTTAATTAGTTTCTGATTCAGTTTCTGATTCTCAATTTGTCATGCGCATGTATGAATTATTCTCTTGGTTGGTCTGTTGGCCATTTATAATATGAGTTCTGATTTCAAAAAAAAAAATGTAATATTATATAAATTAATAACTGGATAAAAAGTATTATTGAATAATAAATTACTTTTATTCATTCTCACATATATTTAATTATGTTACTCATTATTTCTTGACAAAAAAAAATATTCTATTAGTTTGAGAATAAAAGATAAACCCTTATGTCATAGAGGTAGAAAATATTAATTATAATTTTATATTATAAAATGATTTCTTTAAGAATAAATATTTTTTTTACTGTAGTTTAAAAGATATTCCTAACAAATGTTTAAAAGTGGAGACAACTACATGTAAAAAAAAACTGAATTGATCCATTTATTAATCATTCAATAAACCTTTCTCTAATACGTATATTCATCATGAGGTAAGTTCCAACAAAATTCTTGAACAAAAAGCACAAAGAATCAAAGACAGCCACAATAAGTGTAAACATATATAATTAGAGCTCCATAACTTTTAGCAGAATACACAAGTATCAGATTTCAAGATCATCCATCCCCAGAGTCCCACTTCAAATCAGATCCCAAACTTTACAAAGAAATAAAAAGACGCACACAGCCACACAACACAGTATTACTAGAGTACAAATAGCGTTAAGGAACAACAAATCAACGCAATATACAAGATCACATGCGTGCAATAGTGCTACCAAAGTAATAATCAGAGAAGTAAGACAAAAGATGAGATCGTTTGGTGCAATGAAATAAATACTTTTTCTTTTTGTACAATTGATGTCTAACTCTAGCAAAAATATATAGAGTTTAAGTGCATGTAGAAATAGTATCTCTGCCCTCCTAATGAATTAACTAATGACTACTACTGATTAAGCAAAAAATGAAGAAAAGAAATAAAGTCTTGAGATGGGACAGAATGAGAAACTATGAAATCAAGAAGGATTTCCTATAGTTAAAACTATTTGTGGTGAAATCAATAAATAAATGGTGAATGGTTGGTCTACAACTTAATTTTCAAGTATCAAACATGTAGCATAACTAGAGAAAATTTACTAAAAATCAGTAATGACCGGCCCACTGAAATTGCATAACATTGAGGCACTCTTTTTAGGCATTTCACACAGCTTACAAAAGTGCTCAACAAAGCAACCAAATATCTAACATGTCTCCTTTATCAGTCAAACAATACTTTTCTTATGTGATCATCATGTAGAAATTGTTCAAAGTTAAGTAGGTATAATTCCAATGAAAATAAGAACTGCATGGATCTAAAATAAGCAGAGCACATTACTAATAAATACATGAAACAACAAAGCACAGAGATTAAAGAGATTCCAAACAAGTAAACACAATTGCGCCTCCACATTAATCAATGACCAATCACCGAGTGGCCAAAGAAACAAAAGTTTAATACTGTAAACAGTGAAGCGAAAGATATATCGATCAAATAATCAACCCAGCACAATATAAACCCTTTACACAATCAAATACCCAAGCCTCAAAGGAGACCCAAAAGTAAATTGAATATGTATAAGCAATTAAGCATTAAAGTCTAAGAATTTGCCCTATACTTAGTTGTAGAATGAAAACAAAATAAATAATTAAAAAAAGACAATAAAAGAGATCAGATATAATGAGAAAAAATTTATGCGCGTACGGATGATGTGGGTTATCGGCAGTGAACGATGGTGGAGAAGAAATTCGCCCAAGCTTTCGTGCGCAGAGAAAGATAGAGAGTGAAAATGGCTTTTGAGAATATAGGTTTTTTTCTTAAACAAAGAATATATATAGGTTAAATATATTAAGAGAAAGAAAACTAAAAAGGAGGGACGGTTTTTATTTCTCCACCTTAATGTAGATAACTTTTGTGGGTTTTCAAGTGTCCCAAGGACCAAAATATTGTTAGGACCCAATTAAAAAGTGTGCCAAGAATTTATATTATTAGCATATAGTTAACAAATGTCTCCAGAATTTTAATAAAATAAGACATAACAAAATAAGTGTCTCAAGAACTAAAAATATATTAGGATACAACTGAATAAATGTTCCGAGCATCAAATTTTATTAGGACATACTTAAATAATTGTTTTAATATATTGGAATTGAAACATATATGAAAAATAATGTCCCCAAACAAATGTCCCGATACCCATGTTTTGTTGTAGTGATAATTGTTTGAAAATGGTAAATTTAATTTGCAAACTTTTTGGTCATAATTGTACGAAATAAAAAATCAAAAAAACTTGTCATACCAAACATATAGTTCAACGGTTACTAAACATTTTGTTTGATATAGTCAAAATTGTGTAAATGAGTATTATTTCTCAATTCGTATCAAAAAGAAAAAAAAAGTATTATTTCTCAATCTCGCAGTTTTAAAATGAGAAACATGTACATTTACACAATACAACCTTTATTTAGAAATTTAAAACAGTGATTTTACTTTGCGGCGGTTAATCTACACAATAAACATCAAATCTCAACATCAATTAACATCAAGCATTAGAATATTCTGAACAAAGGAAGTATCCATAAGCAACTAAGACCGCGTTTTGTAAAAGTTCTCATGATTAGAATATAGGAAGACAAAAACTTATTCCAAATCCCAAATGACCATTTTGATCAAAATGGGATATATCACAAAACCTACCAAAACAAAAATCCAAAGTCAAAATCCCAAGAGGGTCATGAAAAGGGTGTGTGCATGTCTCATTACCCGCGTTTGACAATACTAATTCTCACATCAACAACGTTAATCTCAAGTATTAGGATGATCCGGAGGAGGTGGAAAGTACTGTCCATTGTTGTTGGGATTGGTCCTAGGATGATCATGATCATATTGACCATTAAGATTATTATTCATTATCTCACCACCATGCACATTATATCCGTTGGTGTCCAAGTTTGGAAAATAACCTCCATTACTAGAATTAGTACCAGCCATTGCTTGCATATTTGTTGTGCACCAACCTATAGGCCCAGGATTAGAAATGGAGTTGTTAATCATCTGATCACCATTACCGTTGTTCACTCCATAGTTTGTTCCCTGATAATATATAGCGTCGTTACTATTCTGGTCGAACTGTAAGGGGTACGTTTGTTGGACTTGAGGTCCTTCCACCAAACTATTCTCAAAATTACCAAAAAGATCATCTTCATCTTGTACTTGTTCTTGAGAGCTGAAGGATGTGTGACTTTGATTGATGGAATTAGTAACATATGATTGTCCTCCAGAAAAATCATTATCCAACGCCGCTGAAAGATTTACTTCTGGATTCCAATTAACAATCTGTTGTTGTTGTTGACCCAGCAATTGATGGTTTGATCCATTCTGATTGCTACCATTATGTTGTTGTTGTTGACCCAACAATTGATAGTTTGATCCATTCTGATTGTTGAACGACGACACACTTATGCCTGTGATGATACAAAAAATATCAATGTCGCATTTCACAGTTAACAAAAGGAAAAACTACAACTTGTTTTGAGTGAACTTGTTGGAGATTATTGGATATTAAATAATAGATGTCGATCATCTCCACAAAATTAAATATGTAAATGAGGCAACAATTCAATAAATTACCTGAAAATGAAGAATTTGGCGGTGATCTAAATGGAGCTCCCCTTATGGTATTGGTAGGATATGTCGAGTAATGCAATCCAGGGTGAAAACTCGACCCGTATCCATTGGGGTTGAAAGACAAATTTGAAGTCCCATACATATTGTTCTGTTGAAAGCCGGTATCCGCTAAGGACGGAAAAGGTTTTTGACTAAGAAATTTGAGTCGTCCGTCATGTTGTAAAAGCTTTCGGTAATGTTTGTCTAAGACTCCTGCAGCAAATTTTACACTATGTCTCCTGATCAAGATCAAACAATATGCATGCATTTTAGTGACAGTCATTGGTCTTGATCAATTAAATAATTAATAGTAATAACAGATGCAACCAAGCAATAATAATTAATTTAAATTAATCATGCGATATATGCAAAATGACATTTACGAATTTATCATCTTTTGTTTGTAAACTAAATTAAATAATCATAATATTTGCTGTAGGAAACCACAACTTTACCAAACATAGAATTAGACCTAAGATAAAATGGAAAAATTCAAAGATAAATGTCAATTTGTCGAGAAAAGAAATTAATATACCTGCAAACCAAGGCGCGACCTCTAGTAAAATCAGATGCCTGGTGCCAATTTGTGTGCCTTCTGGGTTGGGGATTGGATTCTCTAAAGAACGTAGGCGGTTGTTTCAACTACAAATTAAAAAAATAATTAAAAGATATATAACTGATGCATAAAAAAAGGCAAACGCCTTACAAATAAAAAAATAAAATTAGGACTAAGTTAATTAATTAATAACCTCAATATCCAAGATCCCAGGCTCGTTTGCAGAGAGTATAGCTCGAATGGCAGTGATATCGGACCATTGTATTTCAATCTTGCTCTTCAATGCTCCATCCAACATCTCCCAAACAATTCTTTGCTTAGCGTAGTAAAATTTGGCCACTAATCCTCCTAGATTCCTCGCAACCCACTGTCAATCAAAATTTTAAATATATATATATATAACTTTCAAACCATATAACATATACATGTTGCATATAACATATATATGTTACAATTTGTGACATATATAATACGTACCGTCCATCCTCCGATGTCTAAGACAAGTGCTGGGATATTGGAAGCCTTTAATTTCTCAGAAACAGCATCCGTCTTTGATGATTTAGGCTTGTTAACATTATTATTATTATTATTATTATTATTATTATTATTATTATTATTATTATTATTATTATTTTCCGGTGGTGAAGAGGAATTATTGACTACTGGCCTCTCTATTTTGGACGACAATTTCATATTCAACAAATCCACTAAAGATTGCGTTCTAGTCAGCTTCAACCCAATTGGCTTTGCATCAATTGCTGAATTATCTACGCCATCTCCTTCCTGCCACAAAAATCCATTGCTAATTAGTTGAAAGATGATTCTAAAGAGGATACTAATTATATAATCCAAAATAAAGGAAATTGCTTTATTGGGAATAATTAAGGGCACTGGATAAGCGGCCACCATGTGTGTAAATCTGTATTAAGACTTGGATTTTTGGCACAATGTCACATAACAAACCATTTGGTATGTAAAATAGTCACACTATGTACTGTAAAAATTAGGTAGGGATCTAATATGTGAAATAATAAGCACATTACACATCTACAAAAATGAAATAAGAAAAATTTCTTATTCAGATGTTGCAAATTAAACATATGAGATTCTTAGGGGCGCGGTATGCAATTTCATTGAAATCACATGGGAGTAATTTGACCACTTATTCTTCAAAATGGGGTCATGGGCCTATTTCACATATGTTAACATATAGGATGGCTGGATGGGGAATTTTGAGGGGGCAAAATCACATTAGCTCTTAAAGGCAATGTATGTTATTCAAAAAGAAAAAGAAAAAGAAGAACACTATATCATGCATGAAACGAGAGACCCCACAAAACTACCGCCGTACAGAAACCAACCACCGCCTATACACAGCGAAGAACGAACACGGAGAAGAAAGGGAAATTTGGACTCTCTTTTTTTAACAAAATAAAATAAAAAATCACTAATGCAATCCTCTAACCAACACAGCAGAACATCAAATATCTCTACTAGATCTTTCTACTTGATTTTCCATTCAAATTAAAACTTGAAACAGAAAAACAGAATTAACAAACCATTGTTTTACATAAAGTAACCAACTCTTAACGGTGAACCCTACTCGTCAAGAAATATACACACAATGAAGATCATGCGGATTTCACTACAAAAAAAGAAAACTGACCTTCAATGGCCGATTTGTTCAGAGTAACAGCCAAAAAAGGAGGGAAACAAAAAGCAGCCATGCAAAATATTATCGGGTAAAAATTGCACAAGAAGAGAGAGAGAGAGAGAGAGAGAGAGAGAGTAATATAATTGCATAGGAGATCAATCAGGAGGAATTAAAGAAGAAGAAGAAGAAAATAAAAACCTGATGATCAGCAGCAGCTGGTTGGTCAACAATGGAATTGGTTTGATCATTATAAGTACTGACACCATTATTAATATTATTGTCATTAACGTCGCTCAATATATCTTCAAGAAACCTTTGCTCTTGTTCATCACACAACACCGTTGTAGGAGTACTACTCTCGCCCATCGTATCAATAATACTTCTCTTCCTCTTCTTCTTTTCACTATTTGATTCTATTTTATTTTTCCTCTCTTCATCACCACCATCATCACGGTGCACGTTTTTTGCAAATGGAAGATCTTTCATATATGCGTTGATGGGGTATAAAAAAAAAAAAAGTGGGGCGGGGGGTAAAATTATAAGAGAACGAGTGTGACAAGGGAACCAATATTTTGTGTGTATTTTGAAAAACTTGTACGACCAATGACGTATACTGACTAGTTCAAGTCATAACCGGACTCTTGACTTAATTCCTCTCCCTCTACAAAGAATCCAATATCTACTGGTCTTCTTTTTTTATTTGATGCTGTAAAAATAAATTATAAAATGGAAAAACAAATTAAGGTCTTTGGTTTTAGTTTTTGTTTACAAGAATTTTCTTCTTAAGAAAGAGGTTGATTCTTTTTTAAATAAGGTACGGTGGTCTAATTTACTATATTTCAAATAGAAGAATTATGGGTTCTAGCCTAATTATAAAATTGGATATATAATTACGAGCGCGTTGTAATCGTCGACTATGATTTTTGCGGTATACTTTATTAAATGCAGGGGAATGTTTCTCCCGTCGGGAAATTTCTAGATTAAAGCTTATAAGAGATTTAAGTTAAATATTGTTAGATCATATGTGAGTAAATAGTGAAAAACAATTAAGGTCGTATGCACATTGAATTTTTTATTTTTTTTTTGTTTTGCTAATTTAGATTGTGGTAAGTCATGACTTCTGACATATTGACTAAAGTACTAAAGTTAGGACTTAGGATGTACCAATAGAGTATTGCCCTCTTGGTTGTTGTTGCATATCTCCATGCATGTTCAAGACCGTAAATTATTAATTTTTCATGCATTTTTTTTATTATTAATAATTAAAGATAAATTTAATGCAAACTAAAAAGAGATGAAAAGATTGAGAAAAAGACACGGATAGATGAGCAACTTTTTGTCATTTAGTTACTTTTTGTAGATTTGAATGGATCCTCCATTTAATGTATAGGTATGGAGTTGTAAGTCATTTGGCACACTAAATATACGATAAAGTCTTATTTAACCGATCAAACTATTATGCTTGTATCGTGCTAATAATCCATGGTGTTTTAAACAACCATGTCGAGACTGTTGTACCAGCCCCTCAACTGTTCCTTTGACGGCTACTATTCCTTTCACGACTACTATTTATTTCACGGCTGCAACTATTCCTTTCATGGCTCCAACTATTCCTTTCACGGCTCCAACTATTCCTTTCACGGCTCCAACTATTCCTTTGACGACTTCTCCAAATTCAGTGCCTATAAATAGAGCTTCAAGAGGAGTTCAACAATCATCCACAAAAATACACAAAACACACACCGAGAGAAAATAGAGAGAAAAAGCCGTAGAGCTAAAACGTGAGATTTGAGGGTTGGTTTTTTGTAATAGTCGAGTGTGAGAGTTGCTCCTCCTATTGTAATTCATTCGTATTGTTGAATGAAGAATTTTCCAACCCCAACAAAGTGGTATCAAGAGCCACGGTAAAATTTCGTCCGAAATTTTTCTTCCCGAAACCTTGGTTTCTTATCACGGTTGTGAAGCTCTCGGTCTGACGATTCCGAATATATAGTTTTTGAGCTATTTCGATCGCCGGAAAGTGACGATCGAAGACGACCCAATTCGACGTCAAAATTTTTCCGTCCCGAAATCGTGTTTTGTTACTACCGTTGCGAAGCTCGTGTTGCGAGGATTCCGAAAATATATTTTTCGAGATTTTTCGGTTGCCAAAGGCGTCGTTTCACGCCGACCGAGTTAACGACGAGTTAACTCGGCCCAACTCGAATTGACGGGCGAAGAAGACGAAGTCCAGATCCGGATCCGACCCGCCCAGATCCTGACCCAGTCAGCTGGTGGTCTGACCGGTCAACTACTGGTCCAACCGAATTTGGTCCAGTTCAACTCAATTTTTGTCGGTTTTTGACAAAGTCAGAACGGTTCCCAAGGTTTTCGACCGTTCTGGATCCAACCGTGCGCTCCGTTTCCCCAAATTCAGCTTCTAAATTTGGGTACAAGCAAGCTTGTTGAATTTTAACATGGAAAATTCAACATCGGACACGATGATGCGATTGACGCCTACTAATTACAACATGTGGAAGCTGCACGTGGAGGATTTGCTAAATTTGAAGAATTTAGCCGGGCCAATCGAAAATAAAGGTGTCAAACCCGAGAAGACAAGTGATGACGATTGGAAAAAGTTGAATAAGAAGACTGTTGCTCAAATTCGTCAGTGGATTGACAATAGCGTGTTCCATCATGTCGCACAGGAAACGAGTGCCTACACGTTGTGGGATAAGCTTGCTAACATGTATCAGGCAAAGACGGCACGTAACAAGACCTTGTTGATGAGACGTTTAGTAAACCACAAGCTTCGTAGTGGTACGTCTATACCAGAGCACACGAGTCAGTTCCAGGACCTCGTGAACCAGCTTGCTGCCGCCGATTGGAACCTCAAAGACGAGGAACAACGATACTACTTCTAAGTTCCCTACCGGACAATTGGGAGACTCTTGTTGTCACCCTCAGTAATTCTGCCCCCGACGGTAAAGTATCTATGCAAATGGTGACAGATGCTTTACTTAACGAAGAAGCCCGAAGAAGAGAAGTCAGTGCCGACCAATCTTATGCTCTTGTGTCGGAAAGTAGAGGCAGAGGTCGAGGTAGAGGAAGAGGTCGTGGCAGAGGTAGAGGCAGAGGTCGAGGTCAAAATCGTGGACGATCTCAAGATCGAGGTAGATCCCAGGAGAGGGGTAAATCCGTTGACAACTCGAGTCGATTCAACGGAAATTGTAATTATTGTGGAATTTACAGTCATATAAAGAGGGACTGTCGAAAGCTATTGAGGGATCAACCCCAAACCGGCCAGAGCTCCAACAAGGATGAAGGTGAAACCATTGTCACAGTATCATCAGAAATTGCACTTGTTTCTTATGGAGACGAGACATGCCTACATGTAGGCAACCAAGATATTGAGTGGGTGATTGACTCTGCAGCTTCATTTCACGCCACTCCACATCGTGATTTGTTTGCTACATACAAATCAGGGGACTTTGGTACCGTAAAGATGGGTAACACCAGTTACTCCAGTGTAGTTGGTGTTGGTGACGTGCACGTGAAAACCAACATAGGATGTTCTCTTATCCTCAAGGATGTGCGTCATGTTCCGGATCTCAGGCTGAATTTGATCTCAGGACTAGCCCTTGACCGACAGGGTTATGAAAGCAATTTTAAAAATGGCAAGTGGAAGTTGTCGAAAGGTGTGATAGTTGTTGCGAGGGGTCATATCTGTGGCACGCTGTTCAAAACTCATACAAAATTGTGCGAGTTAAGCCTCAATGCTATTGAAGAAGAGGCGTCACCAAATCTTTGGCACAAAAGACTTGGGCATATGAGCGAGAAGGGCTTGGCTACACTAGCCAAGAATGATGCTATCAATCTCACAAAGGATGTTGCACTAGATCCTTGCGAGCACTGTTTGTTCGGGAAACAACATAGAGTTTCTTTCAGTTCCACCAAGAAGCAACGCTCCGAGTTACTGAGTCTCGTTCACTCTGATGTGTGTGGACCGATAGAAGAAGAATCTCTTGGTGGAAGCAAATGTTTTGTGACCTTTATTGACGATGCTTCACAGAAATTATGGGCCTACTGTTTAAGATCAAAAGATCAAGTTTTTGATCGCTTCAAAGCATTTCATGCGTTGGTGGAAAGACACACATGGAAGAAGTTGAAGTGCCTTCGCTCAAACAATGGAGGCGAATACACTTCTCGAGAATTTGCTGCATATTGCACTGAACATGGCATTAGGCACGAGAAGACGGTGCCGAGGACCCCACAACATAATGGTGTTGATGAGCGAATGAATCGCACCATTATTGAGAAAGTTCGTTGCATGCTCAGTATGGCTAAGCTGCCTAAAGCATACTGGGCCGAAGCAGTCCTCACAGTTTGTTATCTGATAAATAGGACATCGTCAGTTCCTTTGAACTTTGAAGTTCCGGAGAAGATATGGACAGGGAAGGATATTTCATATTCTCACCTAAAAGTGTTCGGGTGCAAGGCTTTTGCACATGTGTCGAGGGAGCTCAGGCAGAAACTTGATCTCAAGTCAACTCCATGCATCTTTATTGGCTATGGTGATCAAGAATTCGGTTACAGATTGTGGGATCCACAATCCAAGAAAGTTATCCGCAGTAGAGATGTGATTTTCTATGAAAATCAATTCTATGACCATACTCCAGCTGCTCCAGTTTGACAACGTACTAGTGCTCCGGAAGAAGTTACTTTACCACCAGAACCTCATATTCAAAATGAGGATGCCCAAGATAATGTAGACGATGTTGACGATGATGAAGGTGCTGAGCAGGGGGAGCTCTCACCTCCTTTACAAGAAGATGGTGAACCTCGACGATCTGGACGTGTGTCGATACCATCAACAAGGTATCCTGCATCAGAATATATCCTTCTTACGAGTGAGGGGGAGCCTGAAAGTTTCAAAGAAATTCAATCTCACAGTGACAAAGAAAGCTGGAGGCAAGCCATGGAAGAAGAAATGAATTCTTTGCAGAAGAATCAAACTTATGAGCTTGTGAAACTTCCGAAGGGAAATAGAGCACTGAAGAATAAATGGGTGTTCAAACTCAAGAAAGATGGTCGTGGAAATATTGTGAAATATAAGGCCAGGCTTGTCGTCAAAGGATTCCAACAGAAGAAAGGCATTGACTTTGACGAGATATTCTCACAAGTGGTGAAGATGACATCAATCCGTGTTATACTTGGGTTAGTTGCCAGTTTGGATCTGGAGCTTGAACAGATGGACGTAAAAACTGCATTCCTTCATGGTGATCTAGAAGAAGAGATATACATGGAGCAGCCAGAAGGTTTTCAAGTCCGCGACAAGGAGCATCTTGTCTGTAAATTGAAGAAAAGTTTGTATGGCCTAAAGCAAGCTCCGAGGCAGTGGTACAAGAAGTTTGACTCTTTCATGGCGAGTCACCAGTATAACAGGACTGCGGCAGACCAGTGTGTTTATTTGAAGAAGTTCGCTGATGGTAAATTTATCATCCTTTTGCTCTATGTCGATGATATGTTAATATTTGGCCAGGATGCATCGCTAATCAACAACTTGAAGAAAGATTTGTCCAAGTTCTTTGATATGAAAGACTTGGGTGCAGCACAACAGATTCTCGGCATGAAAATCATGCGAGACAGGAAAATGAGAAAGTTGTACTTATCTCAAGAAGATTACGTTGAACGAGTTCTGAAAAGGTTCAACATAGGTAAAGCAAAGCCTGTTTCGACTCTGCTCGCAAATCACTTCAAGTTAAGCAAGAGACAGTGTCCTTCTACGATGAAGGAGAAAGAAGATATGGAGGCGATACCATATTCTTCGGCAGTGGGAAGTCTGATGTATGCGATGGTGTGTACTAGGCCAGATATTGCTCATGCAGTTGGTATTGTTAGCAGATATTTGTCAAATCCAGGGAAAGAACACTGGGAGGCGGATAAATGGATTCTTCGGTACCTGAGAGGTACGTCTAACCTATGTTTGTGTTACGGGGGAGCAAAGCCAGTTCTGAATGGTTTCACAGATGCCGACATGGCAGGAAATCTTGATAGTAGAAAATCTACATCAAGTTACATATTTACTTACGCAGGGGGAGCTGTTTCGTGGCAGTCCAAGCTGCAAAAGTGCATTGCCTTATCCACCACTGAAGCCGAGTACATTGCTGTAGCGGAAGCAGGGAAAGAGTTATTATGGATAAAGCATTTTCTTCAAGAACTATGCTTTACACAAAATGAGTACATTATTCACTGCGATAGTCAAAGTGCTCTAGACCTGAGCAAGAATGCAATGTATCATTCCCGTACAAAACATATCTACATTCGGTATCACTGGATACGCGAAGTGATGGAGAAATAACTATTGAAGCTTGTTGAGATTCACACAAGCAAGAATCATGCAGATATGCTAACGAAGGCGGTGACACGAGAGAAACTTGGTCTGTGTACGAACATAGTTGGGCTGGAGGGGGAGATTTGTTGTACCAGCCCCTCAACTGTTCCTTTGACGGCTACTATTCCTTTCACGGCTACTATTCCTTTCACGGCTGCAACTATTCCTTTCACGGCACCAACTATTCCTTTCACGACTCCAACTATTCCTTTCACGACTTCTCCAAATTCAGTGCCTATAAATAGAGCTTCAAGAGGAGTTCAACAATCATCCACAAAAATACACAAAACACACACCGAGAGAAAATAGAGAGAAAAAGCCGTAGAGCTAAAACGTGAGATTTGAGGGTTGGTTTTTTGTAATAGTCGAGTGTGAGAGTTGCTCCTCCTATTGTAATTCATTCGTATTGTTGAATGAAGAATTTTCCAACCCCAACAGAGACTTGTGTTGGACTAAATTAGTGCATATTGAAACTATATATAATTGTATGACACATTATGCATGTGACATTTAAGAATTACGGTTACAATGTTGATCATGCAATTTATAAGTTATTCAATTGTCAAGAAGTTTATGATTACAACGTTTTTATGCATTTATAAATGAATGTTCAATTCCAAGGAATTCCAACGACCTCTGTAATTAGATAAATATATAGCGATCATTCATTTGTGAGCAACACGTACTACACAAACAGTACTTGAGATCTCTGAAAAACAAAACTCTAAAACTAGGTCACATATATATACTTATACACACAAACTATATGTATGATATGTAACACTACAAGATTTGGGGGTCAATAGTGACCGAAATGCAGTCACTATTGACCCCCCTTGGGGTCCCTGATGGTCAATAGTGACCGCATTTGGGTCGCAGATGACCGGTCACTATTGACCTCGGTCACTTTCCATCAGTGACCGCAATTAGGTCGCTGATGAGGGTCAATAGTGACCGAAAATTTAGTGACCGCCTTCCGGTCCCTGTTTATCGGAAATGTCAGTAGTGACTGCTTTCAGGTCCCTATTGATTGAGAATTAGGGACCTAAACGCAGTCACTAAAAAAAATAGGGACCGTAATTCGGTCCCTATTTAATATTCAAAGAGTATATATGAATATTAGTAGGGACCGAATTGCGGTCCCTAATAAAGTGAATAGCGACCGGAATTCGGTCCCTACTAATATTTATGAATATTAGTAGGGACAGCATTGCGGTCACTAATTTTAAACTTAGTGACCGCAATTCGGTCCCTACTAATACTCATAGATATCTATGAATATTATTAGGGACCGAATTGCGGTCACTAATTTTAAGAACAGTGACCGCAATTCGGTCCCTACTAATATTCATAGATATCTATGAATATTAGTAGGGACCAAATTGCGGTCACTAATTTTAAGAACAGTGACCGCAATTCGGTCCCTACTAATATTCATATATATCTATGAATATTAGTAGGGACCAAATTGCGGTCACTAAGTTTAAAAACAGTGACCGCAATTCGGTCCCTACTAATATTCATAGATATCTATGAATATTAGTAGGGACCGAATTGCGGTCACTAATTACCTGTACGAAAAATAAAAAAAAACACTAATATTCCGGATTTAATCCGGAATATTATTGTTTTTTTTGTAAAATTATGATTTTAACAAGATCAAAACCATAAAATAATGAAGAAAATGTTAATATAATGACATGAATGTAAAAAGATTAAAAAAAAATGACTAATAATAGAAACTATAATATGAATGAAAACAAAAAAATGAATGATTAAAAAAATCAATGAAAGCAAAAAGATTAATGAATAAAACAACAAGTGAAAGAAAAGTAAGAAAATAAAGTGTAGATCCAAAACAAAAAAAAAAGTGAAAGAAAGAAAGAAAATAAAGTGTAGATCCAAAATAAATATAGAAAGATAATAAAGTGTAGATCCAAAATAAAGAAAGAAAGATAATAAAGTGTAGATCAAAACTAAAATAAAAAAAGTGAAAGAAAAGAAAGTGATTTTTTGATTTATGTTGTTGTGTTGGTGTGTTGGAGAAAAGAAGAGAGTGTTGTTGTGTTGGTGTGTTGGAGAAAAGAAGAGAGTGTTGTTGTGTTGGTGTGTTGGAAAAAAAAGAAGAGAGTGTTGTTAATTATGTTGGTGATTTTTGGAGATAATGAAATTTAGATGTGTAATAGTGGTGAGTATATATAGAGGGGAGGTTGAAAATTTCAAATTTTCGTCAAATTCAAATTTCCCTCTCAATCCCGCCTAAAATTTTCGCCCAATTTCAAATTTTTTGGATTTCAGTGACTGCAATGCGGTCACTGTTTCCATATCAGTGACCGCAATTAGGTCCCTACTAATATTCATCCATTTTAAAGTATGAATATAAGTAGGACCGCAATTTGGTCACTATTTAGTAAATAGGGACCGCATTTAGGTCACTAATACATATTTTCGACCGCTATTAGGTCACTAATATTTTTTAGTGACTGCAATGCGGTCACTGTTGCCACATCAGTGACCGCAATTAGGTCCCTAATAATATTCATCCATTTTAAAGTATGAATATTAGTAGGGACCGCAATTTGGTCACTGTTGAGTCAATAGGGACCGCAATGCAGTCCCTGTTGAGTCAATAGTGACTGCTTTGCGGTCCCAATTGACACAATAGTGACTGCGTCGCAGTCACTATTGTCTCTCATACTTTACAATCGATTTTTTTTTAATTGATTTTGGTGTGTTTATGATTCTTAGTAACCAAACTCATTATAACATGTAAATAGAAGTAATAAATGATTACAAAACCAACCTCATAGTAGTTTAGTTGTGGATTAATAGATTGATTGAGATTGAACGAGTTATTAACGTTGGAGATCTATTTCATGTTCTACAACTAATCATCACTAGTTAGTTGTAGTTGTTATTCGTTTTTATGCTTTACTTCACTAATGTTAGCATATATATGATTATGAGGTATATATCATCACATCAAGTAATCATTATACTTATATGTATATACAATTAATTTGTCATTATGACATTCGTCATACAAAATAATAAGAGCATCGTCAAAGTGATCCGTTCTCTTTACTTAATGTTTGGATTTACAATGCGTCATTGAAATTATTGTTGTTTTAACTCTTATAATGGTTATTATGAACTAAAAAAACAACGCGGCACCTCGAACCATCTTAAAATATCGATTTTAAAGTTTAGGGTTTAGGGTTTAGGGTTTAGGGTTTAGGGTTTAGGGTTTAGGGTTTAGGGTTTAAAGTATGAATATTAATAGCCATTGTCAATAGTGACCGCAAATGTCACTAGTGACCGCCTTGCAGTCACTACAAAAGATTAGTGACTGCAAGGCGGTCACTATTGACCTTTGCGGTCACTATTGACAATAGCCGTTGTCAATAGTGACCGCAAATGTCACTAGTGACCGCTTTGCGGTCACTAATGTTTTGTAGTGACTGCAAAGCGGTCACTATTGACAACGGCCATTACCAATAGCGACTCAAGTTGAGTCGCTATTGTTAATAGTCGTTGTCAATAGTGACCGCAAAAGCGGTCACTATTGACATTCAGTTTCCTATAAATAGGCCACTCCTACTCCTCTAGTTTTCATTCCAACTTTCACTACTTCATAAGGTATGCACGTTTTTTCCCCTACTCTCCTAATTTTAATTTGAATATATTTTGTTATTTTATTAGATTCTAACTTAAGTTTGTTTATTTGTTGATAGGTAATATTACAAACACAAAGGGTAATCGTGATGTACGAAACTTTCTTGCGGCGCACTATTTTCACGCTTCAAGAAGTACGTTGATCTTTATGTTTAGATCTTTAATTTTTTGTAGTGGATGATTAAACTATATTTAGATAATTAAATAATGGATTATACAATGGATAAATCTTGGATGTATGTTCCGTACGATAGTGATGGTTATTTGAGTGATAAATTTGTGTTTGGGGTTCGGGCTTTTATTGAATATGCTACGCAACAAGGTCCTAGATTCGTTGATAGTCATGGAGAGATTAGGTGCCCTTGCAAGAAATGCAATAATATACGGTTTTTAGGTAAAAAAATTGTACGTGATCATCTACATAAGTCAGGATTTACCGATGGATATTCTCAGTGGATTTTTCATGGAGAAACGTCAACAAATACTATGCCTTCGTATGTGCCCGATTCTCCCAGCTCTTCACACACCGATATTCCCGACAACCCAGTATATGTTGATGTGCCGTTCGTAGACATGGTTGTGGATGCACGTGGAGGTCGAACATTTGAGGACGAGGCAACTAACGATGAACCCAACCCGGAAGCACGGGCGTTCTACAAATTGATGCACTTAGGAAATGTGCCCATGTATCCGGATTCCAATGATGATATAAGTATCCTTCAGTGGTTGTCGGAGTGGTTGGAGTACAAGACACACCACAAGGCTAGTACTATTTATTCTGATAGGGCTTTTAATTTGGCGAAGAGAGGTTTTAGGCCAGAGGTGCGGAAGTTATTACCAAAGGACACTAAAGGGATCCGTAAAATGCTGCAGTCAGAGTTAGGGTACGTTATGTACGATGTTTGTATAAAGCAATGTTTCTTGTTCTACGGGGATGAGACGAAGGACTACGATAAGTGCCCGATATGCGGCGAAGATAGATACGTTGAGGGACTAAAATCAAAGGTTGGGAAGAAGAAAGTGTGGTATTTTCCTATTGCTCCTCGACTTCAGAGGTTGTATTATACAATAGGAACTGCAAAGCATATGACATGGCATACGAAGTGTAATGGGCCTAATGACCGAATGATTCACCCAGCTTCAGGGGAGGCATGGCGCCACTTCGACCGGACGCACCCAGATTTTGCTGCGGAGCCACGAAATGTAAGACTTGGTTTGTGTACGGATGGATTCACACCGTATGGAATGTCTGGTAAGAAGTACTCTTGTTGGCCAGTGTTTGTCACCCCTTATAACCTTCCTCCCGATCTCTGCATGAAGAAAGAGTTCATCTTTTTGAGTCTACTCATTTCTGGGCCCGGCAGTCCTACAAAGAACTTAGATCTTTTTCTTAGGCCACTTATTGATGACCTCAAGCTTTTATGGAGTAGTGGCGTCGCGACATACGACATCTCAATGAAGCAAAACTTTATATTACGTGCATCTCTCATGTGGACGATTAGCGATTTTCCCGCATACGGGATGTTGTCGGGATGGAGTACGCACGGAAGGCTTTCGTGTCCTTATTGTATGGGTGACACTCAATCATTTCCATTGGTGAATGGGGGTAAACCAAGTTGGTTCGAGGCCCGAGGGATGCGTGGCCAATGCCTATTTACTTTCAGAGCTATCAAATTTGATTTCTCAATATCTCGATGTAACCCCTGGTGCTACACACAGACGACTTAACATGAACGAGACACTGGACAGCACGGATTGGGATGGTGAGCTCATATTGTTCCGAAAGAAGGGGCGACCGCTTGGCATTTTGGAGAAGGCAAAGAACTTAACGGACGAAAAAAACGAGCAAATTGAACTGTACACACTTCTTAACTACGAGGAGTTGGAGGGATGGGAAGAGTGAGTCTACATCAATTTTCTTCATCTACTGTCATATTCTTTATTATATAAGGACTAACTTATTTTTCTGGTAACACGCAGTTTGTTCATAGAAGAGGAGTGCGGCGGATTGAATGACATGGAGGTGCAAACGAAAAGGAACAAGGAGTATGTGGCCTGGTTCAAGCAAGAGTATAGCAGTGGAAAGTACATGACAGACGATCGGGTAATACCGTTGATTAACGGTCCACTAAACGATGCAATCACCTACGATGGATACATTGTGAATGGGTTTCGGTTCCACATTGACACAAAATTGGGACCCAAGAAGAGTGACTGCAGTGGGGTTTACGTGAAGGCCGACATGGGAGACACCGGTTCAACCAATTTCTACGGAACTTTGAAAGAGATCATAGAAGTGGAATATTGGGGAGGTAGAAATGGGAAACCAATGAGCATTGTCTTCTTCAAGTGTTTGTGGTATGATATTGGACCGAATGGCACAAATGTTCACGAGAGGTTCAAGTTGGTGGAAATTAACCCTACTAAAATACTCCGTACAAATGAACCATTTATACACTTACGTAAATAAGTCTCGTCGCCTCAGATTTCCACTCCCGCCTCAAGGGTACGCCTGTACCTCTGCCAGTCCCCGTCACCTTCCTCGTATGTCCTGCCTTGTAAATCTCGTCGTGCCTGATAGGGTGGGTGCGGTTGGGCTGATTCCTCTCCTTCAAATTTAAAGTAATAGTAAGGTTAAAATTCTTTTTTTTTTCACTAATCAATCATTTTGTTTTTTTTAAAAAAAAGCAATACTCCTAAAAATTAACATTTTAACTACAATTGCAATATATAAATTTTAAAAAACATACCAGGCGCCGCCGGATCTCCTCGTAGTCAATGGAACCACCGTAAAAGGTGGCGGGCGCCGGCCCATCCTCCTTGCCGCCTCGCCGAGCTTTCTTTCCCTTTAAGGACTTCTTCTTATGCTCTTCCGTGTCCCAGTATGCTGCCGCCTTCTTTTCCAATTTATCGCTCGTCAACGTCGTCTTTTTTTTGTTCCGATACTTTTCCATGTCCTTCCTCTTCATGTAATTTTCCTTTGCCATGTTCATCATATGCTTGTAAAGCTCCCTCGCCTTCTGCTGGTATGCCCTATGTACTTGACCCCTTTCTGAGTACCGGATCCCAAAGGTATTCTACAAAAATAAGAAATATTAAACAATAAATTAAGACACTAAATTAATAAACTAAATTCAACAATATTTGAAAAATACTATATTTAGTACATTAAATTAATAAATATTAAACAATAAATTAAAAACTCACCGTAAATCTCGCGTACATCGCTTTTCGTACTTCTAGAGGAACCTTCAAGTAGGAGGGCCAAAAATCAGTCATAAACTGTCGAATGAGTGCTGTGATCGTCTTCGCGATCTCACGACTAGGGGGTTTAGAAAAACAACCCCGCTTCAATTCTATAATCTGCTTCTCCTTCCCAGCCGGGACCGCTGTAATCCCTATATTTGGTCCCCTCGGGGGTCGAGTCTGGCTCGGTCCTGGACTCTCGATCAACCTCTGGCTCGGTACATCTACAGTGTCATCTACATGTGCTGGAGCAGACTCGCCTGATGGGGGCACGTGAGTCCCAACTGCTTAACCTACAATTCACCACTAAAAGCCATAAACTATCCTAAAATTTCATTTTCTCCAAATTCAACCAACAATTCACCTCCAAATCATCAAATTAACTTCAATCCATCACTAAATTGAATCAAACTTCAAAATATACAATGCAACATTTTAAATATACAAAAGTAAGAACTAATTAAATACACATATAATTGACAAAAATCGAATCGAACTTCAAAATCGAATCGAAATCGCGAGCCCAAAATACACATATAATGCCCAATCGAATCGAACTTCAAAATCGAATCGAAATCGCGAGCCCAAAATACACATATATATAATGCCCAAAATCGAATCGAAATTCAAAATTAATCGGTAAAAAACAAGTTAAAAGCTAGATTGATGTACCTTAAAGTGTTAATTGACGAAATCGCGAGCCAAATCGGGAGAACCGCGAGCCAAATCGGAAGAATCGCGAGCAAAATCGGAGCGAAATCGGTGTGTTTTGTGTGTTTGGTTGGGTTGGGACTCACTTTGGGTCGCAAATCCGGGCAATAGGTCGCTAATGGTGGCGGGTCGGGTCACATGCGACTGAAACGGGCGGAGAAGGAAGCTGAAATGGGTTTTGCGATTTGGTAAGAAAATTTTTTTTTTTTTATTTATAGAAGGAATCAGCGACTCAACGTGAGTCGCTGATTGCTTCAGATATTGGACGAGCCCAAACTTGGGCCACACATTTTGGCCCAATCGGGCCAAAATGTATGGCCCAAGTCATATTTTTGAATTCAGCGACTCATATTGAGTCGCTGAATTTCCTGAGGACAATAGCGACTCAATTTGAGTCGCTGTTTGCCTCGTACAGATCTGCGACTCAGAGTGAGTCGCAATTGTCTTCACGAGTCACTGAAGACAAGTGACTCAACTTGAGTCACAACCCGGGGGTCACTATTGACCCCCAAATCTTGTAGTGTAAGTATATTATTTCATATTAGAAATCCGATACATTAATTTATCTTCAACTAGGTTATCGTTATTTATTTTATGGACTTGGAGTTGCCCAAAAGGGCCAGAACCACTTTTGGGACAAATTTTATTCTCCTCGACAATGCATGTTTATTGCACCAAATAAAAATAATAATAATAACAATAACAATAATAAAGCGTGTGCAACGTGAACTGGATAGAATAAATAAGAAAAAGAAATTGAAGATGTGAGTCAAGAGGCTATGTATCCCACGTGTCATAATTTCATTAATTCACAATGCTTCTAAAGTGAGCCGCCATCGTCGGCTGTTCTTAATTCTTAACAGATATTTTTAATTAAGTAATCTATTCTGCTATCTCCTTGTACAATTAATTAACGTGGTTAACTTTTTAAATTTAATCCTCGTAAAATCGTAGGTTGGACATCATTTTAATGACCTCATTCTATTGTATGATAAGTTATTGGTATGTCATGAATACTTAAGAAAAATGCCATGTATAGTGTAATACGTATTAAATACGAATATACCTTCAACATTTGTGAGTTACAATGCGGCGCATTTATTATTTATAAGAATAATAATACGAATCATGTATAGGATATACGAACATACCCGACAGACCATGGATACAGGATGGACTTTGTTTTATGAACTTTTACTTTTGGGTAAAATTGAAGTTCATTAAAGCTAATTCCGATGGAGTGTTATTCCGTGAGCAAAGGGTTTCGGGGATGGGATCCTTACACGGAATTCAAAAGGCGAAGAGGTAGCACAATTGGCACAAAGAGTTGAAGGACTGATGAACGCAAAACATGCACGACGAGATTGGCAATTAACTTGGCTATTCAGGTGGGGTGGACAAAGGTGATATTTGAAGGCGACTGTTTGTCAATTATCCATGATATCATTTGCGCGAGTATAGATGAGGCGGAGTGTGCTAATGTTATTCGTGATGTGCGACGCCGCATATTGGACAATGAAAAAAACTTTGTTTTTTAATGGGTCAGCAGGGACGCTAATGTGGATGCTCATAAGATTGTGAGAACGGTTGTGGAAAATTCTTCGTAGTTTCGTGAGTAAAATCTTTTGTTCTGTTAGTTTGTTATGTTTTTTCTTCTGCTTATTTTGTATGGGCTTTTGAGAATCCGGGACTGTAATTTCTTGTTTTGTTAGCTGGGATGACTATGTATGACTCTTTCCGAATTTTGTTGGAGTTCTGTAATATGCAAAACAAATATCAAAAAATTATCTTCTCAAAAGAAAACTTATCATTTACAATAAAACCTGTATAGTACATCAATTGATGAAATCTAAGAACAAAAACATTTCGGACTTCGTATCCTAACAAGTTCAGACTTCAAGTATAACTTGTGTTTTAAAAACAAACGCTCTTCTACACGGGATATCGTCCGACATGTCTAATGATAAGTTGGGGATATGGATAAAATCAAGGTTGTCGAGTTCTCCTATTCCTTTTTCTAATGGTCTTTGTCACCTTTTTCCAGTAACATTTGATGCAACATTTTGGAGAGTAACTCTTGAGCTCCCCCTATCAATAAATATTTCTTTCCTCTATCACATAAAAGAACAAAAAACGTTTTATTTCTCATGCTCGACAAAGTCTTATCGTACTTGCTACCATCTTGCCACCACTTTACTAACAATCAACAGAATAATCTTTTTTTTCATCTTATTTATCTTTGACATCTATTTCGATATGTTTATTTATGACAAAGCATAATAGAAATATTTAAGACTATTCAATGGTTCCACGATTTGGTTAAACCGTGAAAACCAAACCAAACAAGACAGATTGATTTGAACCATTGTACATATTTGCTACTTTGGTTCGGTTTGGTTTCGAACCAAAACCGTTTTGGTTTTGTTGCAAATTAAATCAAATTAAACCAAACAAAACAAACCATTGAAAAAACAAAAAAAAAATGTTAATTTATAAAGAAATAAGCCAAAAACGTCAACACACATACACACAAACAAAAAAAATCACAGAACCCACCCGTCGGTTTTCCTACATCCCTAATCCCCAATTTTTCTAAATCTCCAATTTCCAACACCGAACCACCTCCATATATGACCCTCCAAACCTTGGAATTTTCCTAAAATCACGTGGACGTAAAGTCCTTACGTTTTGCTCGGGAGGCTGTTTCTACATGGAAAAGTGGTATCGTTTGTCAAAAACGGACTCCGCTGACTTTTTGGTCAAATCTCAACTCATTTGGATCTTGAATATGTTCTTCTCAATCTTGAAATTATCATTTTTCTACACTTCATCACTTCTCGTTTCAAGAAAATTTAGTTGTATGCTTAATTAATGATCGAATAGTCATTAAAAGTTGCATCTTTAAGCTTGAATCGCAAATGGGTTTTGTGGATTTTAGCTAAAAATCTTGATTAATCAATCTACTCTAATGTGATTTTAGTTCAACTTTAATGAAAAAAGAGGGTAATGCAAATTTGCTTTAAAAAAAAGATGACTTTATTTCTTTTCATAATTGAACAATTTCTCGCATTTGGTTTTATTTGTTTTTTTTTGGGTTAGCCCGAACCGAACCATGAAACCGTTTAAACCAAACCGTACTGTATGGTTCGATTTGAGTTTTCTTATTTGGTTTGGTTTGGTTTATGATTTTCTTATTTGGTTTGGTATGGTTCGGGACCAATGAAAAGCCTTAGAAATATTGATATAAATTTCATACAAACTACAGTGTATGGTATCGTTGTTACTCTTAAAAAACAAATATATCTTCATCTCCATATTCATATATACGTGCAACAAAATAAGTTAGTTTGGTACCTTTAACTAAATATTGCAATTTCATCCCACTCATACAAAAATAATATAGCAAGTAATGTTTATCATACTATTCACTATTTATAAGTTAGTAGCTCGCTCACAAAGAAAACTGATCTACCTAAATTGAGCAAGTCATCATTTAATCTGACTGGACAATTGACATCCTTCAAAAAGATTTGTTTTTCTTACAAGTTGTCTATTGAGCCACATGAGCCATTGATTTTTATGAACTTTTAGAAATTTGACATGTGAAAAATACACACTATACTAATTAGTTTCCAAAAAAATAAAATAAAAAAATACACACTACTAATTTGGTTATACCCAAGCAAACTAGTATGCGTAGCACAGACCTCTCACACGTGTAATTAAAATAATGCTTATTAAATTGAAAAAATAAGGAAACAAGTTGAGATACAACAGCCTAGATAATCAAATAACCAGATTTCTAATTTTCTCCCATAAGAAAGTAAAACTAATAAGTTGGGGAAAAAAAGAAGAAGAAGAAGAAGAAGGGCGGCGAGATGGCCCATAGGTACAAATGAAATATTGTAATCTAGCACGTGCGTTTGGAACTCAAATGTAGAGAGTGCTTTTATGCCAAATCTTTCTTTGTATCGAAAAACGGATAACGTAGGGCCTTAAGCTTTCATGCACTTGCTTGCATGCGCAAACGGAGATGATATAATAAGTATAACCCCCTACTAAAAATCCTAATATAATAATAAGGGAGATGCAATTTCAATCAAATATCATGGTCACGTTTGTATGACTAATGATGTGTGCAATGAGTGTGACCAATCATTCTTCATTTCTTCTTTCTATGATGATTGCAATATCTATATTGATGGTGATGGTTTGGTTTGATAAATTCTTGAATTAGTCAGTTCTTGTGGGAAAATGAAATGAACCTATAAGTTGTGAGTTGTGACTTTTTCCCTTTATAGTTGGTGGAAGTGTGACAGGAAAATGGTCCCAACTCTTCCATTTACAAATTGTTGTGCTCCTCCTAAGAAGCATACTAACTCAAGTCCAATTATTTACCTATTTTTTTCAACATATTATTGATATGTTAACATCTCCTTATTACTTTGGTGTACTTACAAATTTCACCAATATTAGTGCATGTATTGTAGTGGTACGCGTATTTGTGTGGTGATCACATGTCAAATGCCTCATATTAGTGGTAATCGCATATCCACAGTCTCATGCAATGTGACATAAATTTTAAGAAGAGTGTTTCCATCTCTAGTGTGGCAAACAATAGAGAATACTTTTTTGTTCATAATGTATTTTTGGGAAGAAAGTTCATTCTTTTTTAATCGTCAAAACTAACGATCTCCTCCCTAAAAACATTCAGTCCTAATTCATACATGTCAGGATCAAACATTTCTCTTGCAGAAGTCATCATTGCTTAGATTTTTTCCGTCCCTAATAGTATCTCTGAGACTCAGAACTAAACTTTTAGAGACGACTTTGGGAGAAATATTTGCCCTTCCTAAAGACCTTTAGAGACAAATTTGTCCATTTCTAAGTGGTGAAACCGAGAGACATTGTACGTTCATCTTTAAATAGCGAAATTATGATAGAACTCCATTCTAGCTTCCATCGATTATTAGATGTTGTGCAAGTCAGGCGCCTTAGCTTATACTCGATGTGGCTTTGCTTAGAAATCCAATTATGGAAGTCTAATCATGAACTGATCACGTTAACATGACATGGATCCCATTCTTTTATGATTTCATTCCACTCTCCACTTTTTTCCTTTCTCTTATCAATTATCATCATTAAAAGCTTCCAAGATTTCTTCCACCTCACAGCCAATTCCGACTCCCATTATTAGTTTTGAAGAATTCACTTATACATTATTATTTAACTTTATTAGGCATAAGACAAGCGTCACATAAAGGATTTCGTAAGAAATTCAGAAAATGAAATCTTTGTGGGGCATATATATTTTCGAGTAAAATGCAAAAAACTACCTTGTGTTATTTTTAATTGGCAAAAAAGCCACTGTTTTTTTTTATTAGCAAAAACCTCCCTGTGTTATTTGGTCAAAGGCAAGAAAACCCCTATGAGCCAAAATTGTAACACACGCGCTGCACATGCGAATTGAGTTAGGTTTTTTCACTGGAAATTACTACTCTACCCTCAAATCTGTTTAAGAAAATAAAATGAAAATGTAAGACAAAAAAAATGAAAAATAAAAAATTAATTATTCAAAATAATTAAACCTATTCAATAAAGTACTGAATAATAAAAGAAACTTTTATTAAAAAGAAAAACCAAAAATACAAACTGGAAATAATTGTAGGTTTCTAATAAGGGCAAAAATGACATTACACAACAAGTCAATGCTAAATGTGATTTTGGGGCGGTTTGCTAAAGAAATAATAACACAGGGGATTTTTTGCTAATAAAAAAAACACAGGAGCTTTTTTGCCAATTAGAAATAACACAGGATAGTTTTTTGCATTTTACTCTATATATTTTCTATTACGGTAGTTTTCGTAGAATGAAAGAGCGGATTAGTTTATTAAGGATAAGATTATGAAAGATTCGAGCCGTTTTAATAGGAAGCTTGAAATTAAATATAGATTTAAATAATTCTTTGGAGTTTATCGGATCTATCAATAAGATTTCAACTGTTGGTTGGTTTGATACATCGTAATAATAGAGAATGGGTCAATCAACATTAGCAACTAAAAGGTAGTGAGACTGTGAGACGGTGACACTCCTGATGATAAATTCTTGACAAAAAGTTAGAAGAGGAATGTTCTAGATCTTGGACATCATCATTATCTCAGCTAATAAACTTAATAAAATACTTGGTGATCTATATTAGCTACGATGGCAAGATATTAATTTAACTTGTTTAATATATGTGTAGGTGTTGTTTGCCCAAAAAAAGAAGGAATATGGGGGGGGGGGGGGGGGGGGAGGAAAACACTCGTTTTTATCTCAATAAGTGTTATAGCGATGTTTCCAAATTCAGTTTTTCTGTTACAAAATTTTAAAGCTAAAAACATCTCCCAATCTCTAAAGTTAATTGGCATGACCATACTTTTGGCATACGCATGCGAGCTGACCTTTAAATAAATTAAATTTGAATGATCTATAGCTTCTAGATTCGAAACACCACTAACTTTTATATTAATTTGCAGCTTAGCTTACATTTATGAACTTGTGTATTTTGAGAAGAGCCCTCAAACACCACCTTAAACTGAAAAATAGATAGGATGGTTGCAGAGACATGAAAACGAATATAATTGGGGAAAATAATGCCCACAAATTATACTTTCTATGTAAATATGAATAATTCATCATGAGAACATGAGCACCTTACAAAATAGATATTTAATTATATTATAATAAGAACAATATTGGTAATGATTATAAAAAAGTGAGTTATAGTTAAATATTTTGAGAAAATTATAAATTAACAAAGTAATACAAGTAATATGTCAAACGAAATAAGAATTGTTGGATAGAAACCAAAGAAGTTTTCTAATTTATCTTGTTAGATATTATTATAATTTAGATTCCCTCATATTTGCGTCTAAAGGCCTTATAAAGGAAGAAGAGCGGGATATTTATATCTATACTATTATATAAAGGAAGCCATGTTGAGACCAAATTTTTGATTTCATTTTTTACCCCTTTACACACTATGAAAGTTTATTATTAGTCGGATATAATTGTAATTTATTTTATTTTAATTATTATTTAAATATTTTTATTAAATGAAACAATTATTAAATAATCTCTTACATACAAAAGAAGGTTAGGATATGTGAATTTTCTATCCATATTTAAATTAAAATCTTTATCATATTTACTTAAAAATTAAAAGAAGTGATTAATGGTACTCTATATATTGCACGCTTTATTCAAATAAAATTGAGTTAGTACCATAGTTTTGGTAATTTCTTTCTCAACAATATAGTTAAGAAGTCAAGTTGAATTACTTTAAGTCAATAATGTTTGTCTATCAATTTTCATATCACAAAGGTCTACGTTTAATTGATTTGGTTGAAAGGAACAAAGGAGGGGTGTTATTAATATTATTGAAGCTTTGGGGGTGTTTCTGATAATATCCTTTTATCGATCTTAAGAAAAGTATGTTTAATACTCATTATCATCTAATTTGCTCATACTAAATTTTATTTTTGAAACATTATATGGATATAATTATTTTGTTGACTTAAAATCGTGATAATAAATCAATAATAGTATTTTTGTATTCTGTTTTACTTGTTTTTGCATGACATAGCCACAAGACAGTATAAACTTTTTCTTTTCTTTTCATTTGATCAGTGATATAGTAATTTTAGTTTAAATAAAAGATGGAGTACAAGATATACTCAAAAAAATAAACATAATTTAAACCGGAATCCTCAACGTGATTTATGTAAGACTCCATTTGGTTGCTAGGTAAATGGGAGAAAGGAAAGAGAATGGGGAAAAAAAATCAACTGTTCGACAATTCATGATTTTCCCAAATAATAAAGCCAATCTCCGAAGAAGATGGAAATATATACAGAAACGTGGAAAATGCCAAAAATTATTTTAAAATATTTAAATCTTATATTTCCTTCTACAAAAAGGTGAAAAAACATTGTCAATATATTCCAAATCTTTGTAATTATTGAAACTTTTTATATTCCCACGAAAGTGAAAATAAGTTTTTTTTTTACACTTTATGAGACTCTCTACGAAGAATCTTTTTGATTGAATCTTTTTTTTTCTTCGATCTTGAACTTATTCATAATACTTGTGATATTAAAATAAATAGATTAAGTTAATTATTATAGTATTTAATATATAAAGCTATATATGAAGTTGAAAAGGATATACACAAAATAAATTTTAAAAAAAACTTGAAGAAAAATATTAACCAATTTAATTTGATACCTTTTAAATATTATATTATAGCGCATATTTAATTTCAAGGTACAAAGTATAATTGTAATTTTAGAAAAAATAGATAAATGGTAAATATGAAAAACTTTTAACCATGATAAGGATAGAAACGCATGAAAAATAGGGAAAATAAAAATATTTTGTCTAAATATTTCCAGAAAATCTTGTTTCCCCTCCGCCCTCCTCCCCCCCCCAACTTTTGTCATTTTTCTGGCAACCGAATTACGAGCTTAAGCCTAAGGTAGAGCTACATGTGCTCTACTAAAGTATTAAGCAAACATGATTAATGAGATCTTTTAGTATAGCTTAAAATACTAGGCTTCTAGCTACCATCAGTTATAACTTATAATTATCTAAACATTTTTTAGAGGCAAAAAAGCCTGACCTAAATGTAAGACATTATAGTTATAAATTTGGATTTCACTATTTGCCTGTTTCCATCATATGCTTTTCTAAATTTAAGGAATCAACTAATTCATGACTCGATTGGCAAAACTTTAATTTATCATGAATCATATCAGATCAGGAAAACAAAAGGCGCATGTTTAGGATTCATATGGCTTTTCAAAGATACTCCATTACTACATCGATCGAATATTACTATTCGTTTTTATTTCAATTTTGGTTGTATGGTTCGACAAGGACCATTCTTTCACACTGCAGTGTGCCAACGCATACTTCTTACATAATACAAAAACAATTCTCCAGAAAATAGTATTTAGTAAGACTATTTTGTCTCCAAGAAAACAAAAATGGTTAATAAGTAACAGTGATAGTAAATGTATACGGATATCTCAATTAGAAACTCCTTTGATTTTGATGTGTTATTTAATATATCCAAAACCGGTTGAATTAATAAAAAAGAAAATTTTAGTGTTTCCCATAAAATTAATCATTCATTTCTCTATTTTCTTTTGAGACAACCTCGAGCCATTTTTGAAAATGCAATAACTAAATTGTATTATATATATTATATATAATATGCAATATTTTTTTTGAACACAATATGATATTCAATCTTTAATTGCTGCACTTCACACAGTCACACACAGTCACACTAACCCACTTAACCGCCCACAAATTCAAAAGCCCACCTCACCACAGAGTCAACATCACTCCAAATCTCCCAAAGGACTGAATCTTCAACCGACACCAAATAACACTTAAGTTTTATGAACTAATATATAATCACTTCTAGAAGAAAAACACTTAAGTTACATTAAAAAAACATCAAAGTACGTAACTAGAATCTCTTTATGTGTTCTGGTGGGGCCTTAGCTTGACTGATTTAGATGTAGGATTATGACAATGTAGAAATAACAGCATGATGTCAGTTCATATCACCATAGGAATCTTTGCAATTATTAGCTCCAAGTTCTAGAACGGACCATTCTCCAAACAGTATCAGCAAGTAGCACTAAACTTAAATTTATAAAATTATGATGTATCATTTTGTTTACAATGTCGACTAGTATACAACATTTCTGTTCCAAAACAAAATGAAAACAAGATGTTAAAATTTACCAAAGATCCATCAGCTTTTATTCCACAAGGCTATAACTTCTAAGAATAAATGAATTACAGTTCCTCCTCTATGAAGACCGCAAAAATTGCGAAATGCGTGACCTACCGAAGCTATGGAAATGATGCAAGGTACAACCAAAGCCCAGAACTCAAGCAAGCAATGCACAGTAGTATGGAGAGAATGTGTATTACCGCGTGTCACCAAACGCCAGACCAAATATTTGAGAGTAATCATCTACAAAATATACCTTAAGACCTTCCTTCACATTAGGTGCTAGCTCATCAAAGTCTCTCTGGTTGGCTGAAGGAAAGATGATGGTCTTCACATCACTCCTCCTTGCAGCAATTGTCTTCTCCTTTACCTATATTTACAACAGAAGAAAATTCATAGGAAATTCTGAGGATTATGTGGCTAAGTTTAACGAGGAAAAATAACTCATGATATACTTCATTCTTCTAAAGATGAGATTGTTTAGGCAACCGGACTTTCAAAAATGAAGCTATGGTGGGATGATAGAGTTTGCTTATCACAAACTATTGCACCAGCTTCAGTTGACTTTACTGGAACGTGTAAAAATGGGCCGTGAGACTAAATATCGGGGAGAAAAGAAAACTTGAAACTGCACTTACCCCACCAATAGGAAGAATTTTTCTGGTTAGTGTAACTTCCCCAGTCATTGCGAGGTCTTTCACGACAGGCTTATTCATGGCAAGAGACAACAAGGATGTTATCATCGTACAACCAGCACTTGGACCGTCTTTAGGAGTAGCACCTGCAGGGACATGTAGATGAATCTTCGAGTTGGCAAAGAACGGGTTATCTGGTTCCTTCTCGAGTAATATGGCACGAGCAACGGTATAAGCAATCTGGGCACTTTCCTTCATGACCTCTCCAAGTTGTCCAGTGAGATTGAGGGCCCCTTTACCTTCCCCTTGCTCAACCTGAGACGTCTCGATGTAGAGCGTTGAGCCACCCATTGCAGTCCATGCAAGGCCCATAACAACCCCAACTGGTGTTTGGTCGTATATTCGCTCAGCATGGAAAACAGGTTTTCCGACATAATCAGCCAGGTTAGCTGAGTCAACCGAGACCTTTTTAGCTGTTTCATCTGTTGAGTCACTTTCACGACTTTTCTCAGTTTCCAGGGGGTTCTGCCATGTGAATCAATAAAAAAAAAGTTGCAGTTAAACAAATATATGGCAAGATCAATAACAATTCAGCTGCTGTATCTTGAGATTGCGGAAAAAGGTAAGGTAGAACTTTAAATACCTCAGGGTTACCAGATTGATCAGTTGAAGTTGGAGCGGGATCATCTGTTGAGCCCCCCACTATTTCGGCTTCTAAAGCAGTTTCAGACTCTTTTCCTTCAAGTACAGTTTCACTCGATACAGAAGTAGAATCTGCTTCTAATTTTCCAGGTTGGAGCTTCATGGCAGCAGCCCCTTGCCGCACGAGTTTTAGAGCGATCTGATCATGAGTTTAAAAATAGAATCATTTTCAAGGCTCTCGGACATGAACATTCATATTAATCATCAGGGCAGATGGACTAGCATTTACTAGAACATACAGACAAGTAAGGGAGAATAAACCTTTCTGTATATCTTTTCAATTTGCTTTTGAAGATTCCTGACGCCAGCCTCTCTGCAGTAACTCTCAATTAAAGCAAGAAGAGCTGAATCTGTGACCTCAACCTGGATCAGACAGTTGATGGCGAAAACGTAAGTGACAGCTTTAGAGGACGGACATCTTTTATCTGAATTAACAGATTGATTAATGCATCCGCAATATGCACATCTATAGCACTCATTCAATTAGCATGTCAAATGAGAAACGAAAAAGTGCATTTCTCGAGGATAAGTAAAGCTCAATCAGAAACAACCATATAGTAAATTGTGATCGGTCGGTAATGACAATTATAGTTGATTACAGTTGGAAACAGGAAACTTGGTAACTTTTCAGTTCTGCAATTATGTAAATAGCTTTCGGTGCAACATGCTTAGGTGAAATTCAAGTTTAGCTTCTTGTTCTGTATGTACTGTGCTTGAGCATTGTACATTACTTTCATTTGGGGTAAACATTTGTAGAAAACAAACCAAGAGTTCTTCTAAATCCCTAAGCTAGTTCTGAAATTCCCAGCAATTTCTTGTGCATTACTATCAGTTGTGAAGGACTTTTATAAATGAACTGGTGATGCTGTCATAGGAACCAAAATACCTCATCAGGCTTGATACCACATGATTCTCGAGTCGTCTTCTCCAAATAATCTCTTGCAATGTGCATTTTCTCATCTGTAATATAGCCGGCTATAGAGATTACCTCCATTCTATCCAAAAGGGGGTTGGGTATCATTTCCACAACATTCGCGGTGCAGACAAACAAAACCTACAGCAAATGAAAGCGTATTTAGAGAATTCGCAATGACAACTCTATACTACTATATAGCCAATAGCTGATAAATACAGAGCATTCACGGTAACTTTACAACTAATTAAGATATGCAAGTATTAGATTGGAAAGTTTCATTCAAGTGGATATGAACGCATATTGCAGTCAAAACAAGCATTATGCAAGGCAGTCAATTTTGAGCTCATCGCGTTTGATAATTAGGTCGCAGCACTCCTTTATCTACGCTGTGAACCAAGGGAACAAAAGATACACCCCTAATATGCACGCAATCATCCTCAAAGTCAAAAAATTGGTTGTATCGAAAATTCTAGTTGTAAAACTGATAGAAAGGAAATAAACAAAATTTATTTTGAAGCTTGGATGCGGCAACAGAGCATTTGGTCATATCGCATAAGCACTATTCAACCAACACTCTGCTGCTTTCCTAATTTTTCTCCTTTTCTTCGGAAAGGAGTAACATCAAAATACACCATTGTAAATACAAATTATAGTTGAAAATCAAAAGATAATCGTATAAGCTGTGTATAATTTTCTCCAAATGGTCCTACGGCTAAATATGTCCAAACTGTGGGTCAATCAAAAGTATCCATCAACTGCAAGACGATTGATAAAAAAACATTAAAAAAAACAAAAAAAGAATGCAACACAAAAAACTGTCAAAAAAAAATAGTATGTCAAAAAAGACCATATAACCCACAGAATACTCAAACTCACCAACCTTAGACAAGTCGATTGGAACATCAAGATAGTGGTCGAGAAAGTTTGCATTCTGCTCCGGATCCAGAAGCTCCAGCATTGCACTTGCAGGATCTCCTGCATGTCCTTTCCCCAACTGCCAGTAGATTATGTTATTAAAGATATATGCTATTCCAATGACGGACTAAGTTGTAAAAGCAACAAATTGAGGATAATTACAATAAGAAACTGTTATAATGATCCCAACAATATTGAGCGAGTACCTTATCTATCTCATCAATTAGAACAAGAGGGTTAGCTGTTCCCACACTTTTAAGACATTGCACCATCTTTCCAGGCATAGCACCAATATATGTTCGGCGATGCCCCTGAGGAAAAGCGTACGCCAGCATTAAGGAATAATAATTATATATTGACAAAATATAGTTTTTTGAGCATTATATTATGTTTTGGAAGTTTCATTATACCTTAATCTCAGCAACGTCAGATAGACCTCCCACAGAAAATCTGTAAAATTTACGATTTAAAGCCCTCGCGATAGAGCGACCAATACTTGTCTTACCCACTCCAGGAGGACCAGAGAGGCATATAATTTTACCTGTAAGTAATTGGCATAAGAACAAGGATACTCCACATCAGGTATATCTTCCTTGCAGAACTGTGCTAGATAAGTCCACCAGACACATGGGGAGGGGTGGCCGTAGTTATTACTTCATTCTTTCACATGTAACTGCCTAGGTTTCGTATTGGCAAAACAGGCACACATTATAGAAGTAAAGCCCAAAGCGGAATGCACCCAATGTTTCTTAGTTTCAACAATTTTCAGACACTTATCAATCAAGTAATGAACATTTAGCAGGATACTTATCAACGTTAACGAGCTATTCAGGAACCACCATTTGGAGATTCCAGATCAGGGCAGAGGAAGCTGGAGAGTTGGGGATCGGAGTGACTAAACAGAGTTGATTCAATTAGAATATATCCAGAATGCCATAGAAAAATGTAATTAAGAAATAAGTAGCCAAAGTTTTAGTTCTTTACTGGATCCATGTTGAGTAGCAGATGAGCATACATACACTTTAAGGAAAGCGAGTCAAGGTTCCAATTGACTTAGCCAAGCTGGTTTATATTTTAATCATAAGCAACTCAACAAATAAATAGCCTTCACAATGAATTACAAGTCACTATTTACAAGAAACAAGAAAATTTTAAATTTTGAAAGACTGGAGCTGCAGCTGCTATTAGTGTAACAGAAGAAAAGAATAACCAGAGTGGACCTTTCAAAATCAAAAAGATATATTCTCGTTTGTTTTTCTCATTCAAATAATCCACTCAACTAATAGGCTCCAATAGCACAGAAGCCAGGAAGTTCAAGAATGCGAACCTTATTCCAAAAAAACAGTAACGAACGGAATATCTAGAAACAGCCATACCTTGTGACGTTCCTCTCAGTTTCCCCACTGCTATGAACTCCAATATCCTTTCCTTAACATCAGTGAGTCCGTAATGGTCCTCATCAAGAATCTTTTGTGCTTGTATGACATCGAAGTTCTCATTGCTAACATTTTAAAAAAGAGAACTTATCACAAAGGTTTCCATCATAAAAAACCAACCATTTTTAAAAATCCACATGGCCCAATTATCGTGACATTAACATGACTGCAATAAGAACACTCAAATTCACAAATACAAAATCCTTTCCACCAATTTTACGGTCACATTAGCAATAACCCAAAAGTCAGCAAAAGAAAAATTCTGAAATAAGAAACTAACAGTTATTCACACTCTTTGCCCTACCCTCTTACCACTGTCTCCTGCATCCACTCACCCCCAACAAAAGAAAAAAACATAAAACTGTTTAGGCCATATTAGCAAACAAGCCACCACCTCCCTCGCGAGTTAGCCGCTGCTCTTGCCCATGTTTCTTCTTTAAGAAAATCCATTATGCCTCCTTTTCACAGTGCAATGAACAAAAGTGGCACCCTTTAAGATTTTTTCCACGGTGCACGTCTCCAACACTTTCACCAGTCAGTTTCGGTAATTGAACCATGCATGCTTAGGTACAATTAAGTGAACGTCCGAAAATACAGATTGGTTCTTTCGGTTGTTTTAGGATGTAATTGTTTCCCACCCAATCTAATGATCCTTCAGTTAGTGATAGCAACACAGATAAAGAACCACAGTGTCTTAACAGTACCTTAAATTTGTAACTTATCAACTACCAGAACACTCTCATCCATTTGAGTGTACATGTGCAGGCACTAAAAACACTCTATACACTTTGTTTGGCTTTTACATTATACCAGATAAGACACTGGCATTGCTAAATAATAATCAATAAACTCAGAAAACAAATGAAAACAAATTAACAAAGAAAACCTGTCAAGGAATTGCACGTACAAACGAGGCAACAGAAAGTAAAATTGACTTCAATGTTTAGGCAGGTTAGTGCAAGTTATTAGATTTAGGACCAAAAGATATGGTATCAAGAAGCTGCATATAACAAAACGCTTCAGCCATAGGTTCATTATAATCAAATTCGACCACTTAAACTACAACTATTATATGCTTAGATTTTCTCCAAATCTAGTGGGATAACGACATTGAGGCAAGGAAAGCCAGCAACACAGTAAAGAAGCAACCCACAATAACTGATAAAGGAACTCAAACCTGTATTCTCCCCAAGGTAGCACAGTTAGCCAATCAAGATAATTACGCGTCACATTGAATTCACTCGAACTGGCTTCCAGTAACTGTAGTTTTGTCAGCTCTTCTTCTATAACTTGCAGAATATGAGGTGGGATTTTCTCTTTCTTTGGGTCAAGCCTCTCCCTGAACTTTGCTGAGGTAAATAACATGCAAACATAACAATTACAACGGAATTCTCATAAAGTAACTCTAACCCAGTGTTGAACAAATGTTCAAATGATTGCTTCCATATTGACCAAAAAAAATTGAATTAACAAAACACAAGCCTGATTCACACCAACCACCTCGCCCCCCAGCTCCCCTCCCTCCTTCACCCATTTCTAGCATAACATGGTTCCCTACACAGAACTCAGACTGCAAAGGCTGCATAGAGGAAAAGGGAAAGGGTAGTACGACATGGAGAAAAGAGTGAGCTGAGGGGAGAATTGGAAGACTCTATCCTGCTTATATTTTTGTTTTATATTTAGTTTTATTCTATTTAAACATTCCATGCATTGAAGATTTCGTATGTTTATTTTAACGACAGGTCTTTCTCATTTCTATACGTCATTGTTTGCTTTAAATGTAAAAATGAAGGATTTGTACCACCAGGATAATGTTGTTTTCTTGCATTCAAAAAGAAAGTCAAATATCTCAAAACCAAGAGTGGAGTGTCAAGCCATATAAAAGAGGGATTTGTCACATGGTACAGAAATACATCAATGATTTATTCCCCTCGTCTTTTCTTTTCTTTTCTTTTTTTGCTTTGCCAGAAGGGTACTATTGCATGGCAGGTTAACTGGAGTATAATTTATATGTACAGTTTTTTTCATGCAGGAAAAAATGTTCCATTTAAGGTCGATTTACCAATACAGAAGTACTACCAGTATTTTCAAAGAAACTTCAACGTTATTTGGTTATTAATGTAACTAAATTTCAACAAAAATTAAAAAAAGTAGAATAAAATAAAACAAAAGGATGAATTAGGGATCCGGTACCAGACGAAAACCAACGTCTATAAGCTTATACTCTTATCTTATAAGACTGCAATTAGCTCCATTTCCAGTTTGATAGTTAAAATCATTGAAAAAGAATAAAAATCTATGAACTGTAAAGGCATCTTCTACTGTTCAGCTATACTGCCGGATTTATATTTGGAGTCCTTTGTGATGCAAGATTGATGTACATAACATGTTTGGACATGGTAGTGACCGTAATATTGGTGTGCAGAACACAGGAAGGTGAGTAACTACATAAGAAGAAATGTCGTCTGACCAGAGATAATGGTACTCTGCTCAACTAAGAACTGAGCCGCAAAAACAATATGCTTACCTGTACGCCTAATATTCTTCTACCTAAGTTTGAAATGCAGCAATGAGCAGACGCATGCATAATCAATCTATTTACCAGTTTGGCCCTAAACCTGAAAGCGTTCATTTGAATTCTTGGACATGCCATTAGAGATATCTTAATTCCTTGAAGGAAAATCAAAAGCAGATAGTTAATACCACCACCTATTACCTACCCCTTCCTAATTCTTTCATCTCTCAGTAAAGCATGACAAAAATAGTAAACTTCAATCAGGCTTCCAAATACTTTTAGTTTCTGTCCCGCGCCCCTTGAAGGTACCAACGTTGCAGTACAACAACAACAAGAAGCAACAATTATTATAGAACAATGTCAAGTATATGGATGGGTGATGGCAAAAAACAAACCAGAAAGTGCTGTTTTGTCGTCACTCTCCAATCCCAATTCCTGCAGAAGAAAAACTATCATAATTAGCTTACTCCCATTCTCATTCACCAGACGCTGATTCAAGTAAGATAAAGCTAGATTTACTTGACAAAGTAATGTAAATAATGAAAATGGTTCCACAAATTGACATGCCTTCTTTATAGCCTTGAGTTGTTCATTCAATAAGTAGCGGCGCTGTTCCCCACTTATCTTTTCTTCAATAGCTTTTGCTATGGATTCCTGAGTCCAGTAACATTTTAGATTGACTAAATAAAACCAAGGTCTAGGAAGATCTTTTTCCAAAGCAGCCATACCTGGATTTTACTGATCTCCATCTCTTTCTTCACCAACTCCAGAGTAAGTTGTAGCCTCTTATGAACCTAAATGTTGAGAAGTGGGTATCAGAAACATGAGAAGACATAAACTTGAACTCTTTAGACATTAACCCTATTCACTTAAACGTTTTGAAACACATTTTGTGCCTTCTTGATTAGGCACAAATGCTTCAAAGATGTTCCTAAGTGTAGGTTTTATTATGTCTGGTTTAAATCTGGCTGCAGATTAAATGAACATATCCATCAAAGACTAGGGAGCAGTCTAATGGAAGCTTAGTCTATTGCCACTTGTAGCAATTCTGAGGTCTAATAAAAGATTAGCGTGCTCAAGACGCCAAATCAAAGCCAGTAAAAGACTTGAAATAGAAATTATTAATCTTGATAATAACATAATTATTCTAGGGAAGAGACAGTCAAGTGGGGAAAATGCATTATGGACTGCTTACATCAAGTTCTTCGAGTACTTGCTGACACTGTAACTTATTTCCACCTGATATTGCCGCTCCAAAATCTGCCACTCTGGGATAAGTAAAATCACCTATATGCTGCACAGAGTGATTAGTCAGCAGATAACAAGTAGCACAAACCTTAAAAAAAAAAGGAACTGAAATAATCATCTATTTTGGAATATCAACACCGGCACTCTTATAACGTAGAGATGTTGAGACAACAGTCTAGTCCATTACATCAAGCATATTAAAAATTTAATAAGGAACACGCAAAAAAGACAACAACTAGGCCTATTTTAAAGAAAGGAAAAAAAAACAGAAAAAAAAGGAGAGAGAGAGAGAAGCTATCTGCAGCAACATCACAGAGAGTTTTTACTCATACCTGAGTGTAAGTTTGCGCATGATCCCGCCAGAGGGGGCTCGTTTTCAGAACATCCCGCAAAGTTGATATAACTTCAAATGACGTAGCCTTAAGAACATCATCATCTTTATCATATGGTTTCTCCTGAAACATTATTAAAACTAGAGTAAAATGAGTGTCACCAATAAGTTGGAATATTAAAGGGCCTTTATGATGAATTATGAATACCTTGAGATGGTCAACTTTGACCGTGAGAGGATCTTCACTGACCTGCAATACAATTATTTCAGTTTTGTTCTTCCCCATAGCAACTTGAAGACAATCTAGTTTTCTAATATATTATGTTATGCCAGGATACAGAATCCGAAACAGATATATACCGAGGAACGCAATGAGATGACAGGTTGATTACAAGATAAATGATAAACAAAATGCATGCATTACTCACAGAAAGCGTAATATCTCTGCACTCACCATCTCACTGATCCGAAGTCGCCTGTGACCGATCAGAAATACCTGATCTCCCTGGATGCTTGTAATCTAGATTACCACGGCAGCTTGGTTAATGCAAAAGTATTATTTACAGGTCACGCCATAGCTTAACAAAAACTGGAGGCATGAACTTACCTGAGCAAGTGTACCAACTTCATGAAGGCGATTAAGTAAGTCTTTTCCCTTGAGGTCGTATATATTCTTATCTGAATCTGAACTCTCAGTCCCTTCCTCGTCTTTTATAAGGAAGGCGCCAGCATAAGGGGCTTGTCTTTTCCTACTCTCTACTAATGCTGCCAACAACTTTGGATCCTGCAAAAAATGATCATAGAATCAGCTCTTCATGATCTTTAGGTACGAACATATTTTTCCATTATTTGATAGTGGACCTCCGGAAGGGATAATACAAACTACCACAGCAACCCCATTTACACACACAAGAAAACGAAGAGACAGAAAAGCACAAGTCAGCCCCAATTTGTGAGGCAATAGCTTCAGTACCATCAAAATCTTATTATTCAGCTATTCAGCCCATTTTTTACCTTGAATTGGTTAAAATATGCAGAATTTCTTACTTTTCGTGGAGTGACATGTAAGGTCAAAGAAAGTTGGACCCTTGGATAATAATTAACACTTGCATCAAGAAGAGGTCATATGTTACACAAATATCAAAGAGTAAGAAATTTCTATCCAAAATTTGCATTAATCGCATGATTCCATAACGTACACTCTAAATATTTCGGAACTTATTTGTATAGTTAATGTTACCACTTCAAACCTAGTGCACCAAAAAGAATCATAAAAAGTGAAAGAAGACAAATTACAAATTCACATATTTTCCATGATACAGCGCAGAGGTTGCATAAGAATAGATAAGCACTGTAACAGTATAAATATTATATTCGAGAACACGAATAGTAGATACTATACCTTCACGTATATTGGCATATAAAATCCAGGAAACAATGGTCTATGTGGCAGTGGCAATGCTATAACCTGTATAAGAAACAAAAATCTACATCCTGTGACTCCTCAATTAACATTGTACTGAAAAATATAAGTGAAAACTGAAGCGTGAAAATTAGCATATAACCTCAGTTACTATAATCAACATAGGTAAAGAAACATCTTCAACTGAATAGCTAGCATTAAAAATTAGTTTCAAAAGAAAGTCAACGAAGACAAGCAAAGTATAAACTTAAAAGAAAAAGGTGAACAGGCACGAAGGTTTAGTTACATGCAATACGACAAGCTGATTAAAAAGGACTGCTTCCCATGTCTATCCTCCACAGATGTCAACTACCTCATACCCATTGGTCTGCTGTGTTTGGTTTTTAACTTACAACAATAACCAGTGCAGTAATGCTTTTCAAAGAAGGTGACATTAGTGGCTCACTACAAAGGCTTAGATTCGCTCTAAGCAAAATTGACCACCATAAACATAGTACCCCTGCACCTCATGATTCCAAAAACCAAGTAATTCTGTGCGCCATGCCTCCCCCATATCATACCACTTCAAGGCATAGATTCACTAAACCAACTCTGAGAGGATGTGAATTCAGAGAATAAATAAAAGCCAAATGAGTCTAAAGGTCTGGCATCGAAACCTGAGGCACACAGGCAGAAACGAAAGAGTGGAAGAAAAAGAAATAAATAGAGATAATATTTCTCTTCAACACCATGGTTCAAACTAAATGCTAAACAAATTTTGATCCCCATTGTCTCGTGCAGTCCTCATGAAGGAAAAAGACATCGTAAACACCATTTCTAGCTCAATACTAGAGTCAGGAGGCACCATCATGCTTAATGACTTGCAGTTAAACACTCAATTAAGGGAAGCCAATTAAGTGGAGAGAGTCAGCAACTAATTTGTTACGACCCAATGATAGGGAACAGATATAAGTTTAAATACAGCAACACAGCTGTCCACGAGTATAATCCTAAGGTTGTCCCACAATGATCCAGAACTACATATTCAGCTTCCTGGCTTATCCAATAGCCAAAGTTGCCAAAGTATAAGAATTACCAGCAAAAGCTCATTACAACAATGTGCTCCCCAGTTGAGATAAAAAAAAAAAAAAAAAAAAAAACGTCTTAATAACTTGTAAACAATATAATCTTAGAAACTAAAGCAACTCAATGATAATTTACATTAGCTAAGTACGATGTTGTACCATATAATTGTTACTCTGAAAAACAAATCCAGTGCATGTTCTGCTATTTTGTACAAGTAATAGAATGTTTCAACATGTAAACTAAATTCTCGCCTTCACCATGAGATTAACACTCAATACCACAAATTACAATATACTAGTCTCCAATCACGAACTCAATGACATGACCTTAGGAGAACCCGACTTCAGAAGCTAAGCTACTGCAGTGGTGAAAATCATGTATTTATATAAACCTCACACCAATATCCCATAATACCGACATGGGATCCAAGTCACATACCACGCAACTACGATCATAACAATTACGTGCATACTTGTTATAATGTTAGCAAAAAGACTGAATCTTTATCGAAATTGGGGACTCAATAACTCAAATTAAACTCGTAATTCGACGAAAAAACCGACCGTTAAACAATCTTCTGGTTTAAATACAGTGGGCAAAATTGACGATGGAGTCTTATCCTCCGTCGTCGTCGTTGCTGCTGCCGCCTCTTCCTCCGGTTCGACTCGTTTAACATCCCGTTCGGACCCATCGCAGAAGAACCTCTGAAAAAGATATGGGATTTTCCTATTCTGCCCCTGCAAGTACCGGAGCAACGGAGAGGTGGGTTCTCCGGAGGTCACGTGCCGCCGGAGGTGGGGCCCGAATAAAGCGTGTGAGCGGCACGTGGAGGTAAGGACCTTCAACATTGGGGAATTAAGAGAAAAAAGGCGGTAACTTTAGGGGTAATTGGGGAATTGGGGAATTAGAGAGAAACCGCCATTGATGAGTGAAGTTAAGCTTGTGGAAGAAGAAACTCTGCATAAACCTTGGGTTTTTGCTTATTTGACGGAAGTGCCCTTGTACTTTTGTAAATTGCGGATCTACCCTTCTTTTGCATTATATTAAAAAAAATGGCGAGGACTTTCTGCTTTATTGCATAGGAGAATAATTATATTTAATGTTTGTCGAGTTTTAACAAATATATTAGTATTAGTAGTGATGATGCATAATCCGTCCTGCCTTCGGTAATAGGCAAAACGGGCACCCACAAAAATGATCAAGGGCTAGGAAAAAGGCACCCCGGTCACGACCTACTTAGGCCCAATAAGGGTACACGGTTCAGGCAAAAGGACACGGGTAGGCTGTACCTAATCCGCCCAGCGTCGCTCATGTTCAGGGGTACCCCGGAGAAAGCCACAAGAGCCCTTCATCACGGGTCAGTAAAGGACCCAAATTGGTTAACTCCACCATTCGGATTTCACGGGACCCACGAGAAGGAACCCCTGGGTAGTGGCATACAGCACTTAGCCAAAATGTCTTTTGAGAAATGAAGACAATACAAAACAGTAAGGAACGAGTGAATACAAAGAAGGATTGAAGGAAGAAGATCCCCGATCTCAATATAACAGATCGGAGATGGAGCAACTCAGAAAACCACCTAACTGCTCAGAAGGAATACGACTCAAGACCCATCTCAGAACATATGGGGATGAAACACAACTCGGTGGGTCTCATTACCCTCAAATCAGAGACAAGCATGACGATGGCACGACCCGACTCGAAGGAAGTGTCAACCACCCTTGTTAAAGGCAGCTCCCAACTACCCCTCGTTATGAAGAAAAACCACACCTCATTGGTCCAAGACTACCATTTGGGCAGAATGCGGTAAATCTTATCGGTCCAGAGCAACGATTGGTGCAGGGCCGACTTACCCTCATTGGTTCAAAAAGTCCCACCATAAGATTGGAGCAGATATAATTATTATCCGGTCAGAAGAACTCAGTCAGGGTCACGCAATTGGGCGCCTCGTACCAAACGATCCTCATTGGCGTAGAAGACCCCCTCCCCCACCCCCTAGTACTTTGGTTATCCTCACCATCCACAATTATGAAGGAAGACCGACTCTCCTTGGGCAAAAGACCTTAAGGCTAGCACTATAAATAGACCATCATTTCAACATCAGGAAGAAAAAAAAAGTGCATTATCACCGTTATACTCATCATTTTATCTAGCGCAATACTAAAAATACTCTCTGTAAGAGAAAGAGTTATCTCCACACACGGCTAGGGATGTGAAAAAAGAATCGGATCGATCGAATCGGGTGAAAATCGATCGAATGATGCGATCCGAGGATCAGATCGAATATTTGATCCGACTTTTGATTTTTACCTTAGGATCGAACCCCCATTTGATTCGATCCTCGATTTTAGAGGCTGAGAATCGAATGGGATCGAATACTTATCTTAATTTTTAAAAATAAATAAATATATAATATTATATTTTTATCTATAAAGCTAAGCCTATTAATGCTACTAAGATATTTCTATATATAATGTTAATATTATATTTTTATATATACACATACCTAACATCTTTTTCTTGGTCCATTAGAAGGCCACGTTTCTTTCTTTGAGAAACATATACAATTGTAAATTTGTAACACCCTTTTCTCACCATATGAAAGTGAATTTTGTAATTCAGTAACTCTGTTTGAATGTTGTGGTTGGTCCCATTGATATTAAATTAAATAAGAAAAAAAAAATGATCGAAATCGAATCGAATCGGATCGAAATCGAATGATTTTGGATCGAATCGGATTGTTTTAAATTGATTCGATTTCAATCCTCATTTCTCCAGGATCGAAATCGACTTTCAGCCTCGATTCGATCCGATCCGATCCAAATGCACACCCCTACACACGGCCCCCTTGTAATCACTCGAAATCCTTAATAAAATAATATTGTTCGGAACACTATTCAGTGATTATACCCCTGAATTCTTTCGATTCTACGGGCCTCGGACGATATTGCATCTCCAAGTAGAGTTAGAATCTACATGTTACCAAAATCAAAAATTAAGAAAATAGTACCTATCAAATACATAATAGTATTTCAAAAATGGTATAACAAATTACACGTGGGTCGAATTATTGCAAAGAGTAGACTTGGCTGACAGAACAATATTGTAATAAAGTTCTTTTGTTTTTTCAATTAATTATAACATGATTTAACCTAAATTATGACTAAAGTTACTTTTATAAGATGCAGGGTATAACAAATATTGTTGGCTTCAAATCTATCATGATATTTGGAGTCCTCCAAGGCGTGGTCTATGCGTGCTTCAATTGAGATAAATAAAAACTAACTTGCATTGTATTGAATATATTAAAAAGGTGTGTACATACTTTAGACACATTCTGAAGTGAGTTGTATATTTTAAAATATGTATTGTGAATTTTACTTTCAAAATAAGTTGCAAACTGGCAATCAAAAGATAAAGGTGTTAACAAAAATAAATGTTTATGGTGAATCAATATTGTCTGAGGTCCGCAAAACGGGGAGAATCGGGGATATAATCACGGATATTGTTCGTAACGCCGATCTCGAGCTTGAGAAGGAAAGCGCTATAATTTTATTAAGGGAAAGGGTGTTGGTATTCGTTGCACAACGTATAATGATAAAGAACAAATAACGACAAGAAATTACGTTCATATTCATGATGTTGATTTTCCAAAATACATACATATGACAAACAAATAAAGTTTACCGAAACTGTGAACTAATGGATTGACGAACGGTTTTTGGACGAGTTGAAAGCAAGCTTTCTCCCCTTAAGACCGAATTCCTCGGCTATCCTTGAAGCCCTCGTGAGGAAGAGATCTCCCAAGGTACAACGTCCACTCAAATAAACAGCAAGTGAAGGACAATACTGTTTTTCAATTTTGAACACGAACGGTACTTGCAAAACTCTGAAATTGAATATGAAAAATGAAATGCAGAATGATGTGTGTTTTTTTTCTTGGATGAAATTCCTCTGCGCAGAGGGTCTAGTTTTATAGCTGAAAATTGTGTAACAGCCAAAGACAATCAAGGGGAATTTATTCAACATTCAAAACGTTTTGACTCAATTCAAAACGTCTGATTTAATTCACAAATTAAATCAACAGATTTAATTTTTTAATTAAATTCGTAGCCTTTAAGTGTGTAATAATCATTCTTGAATTCAAACTTCAAATTCAGAATTCAGAATTTCGCTTAAGCGTTTTATTTAATATAATTAAATAAATTTCTCCCAAAAAGATATTTATTGCCTTCCCGGCAGGGACACGCGCGACGCGACGAGGCGAGTCGAGACGGACGGACGACGACGACTGCGCGAGGAGTCCCATATCTTCTAGTTCACTACACTCTCTAGTTTGGTATCTCAATATAACCAATAGAATTTGTAGGACTTTTTCCAACGTGGGACAAAGTCCCTTACACTTGCATAAGTCAATGAGCATTCACTACACACTTACTTACTTGGGCTTACTCAATTAATCCCAATTATTTAAAATTCTCCATCAATCCCCCACATGAATGTAATTGGCTGAAATGCACGTGAGCCTAACAATGCTAAATGCAATTTCAGAGTCCTGCCGGAACTTGTTGCATCAGGATAGGTGGTTTTGGGCCTTGAACCTTCCTTAGTGAAATACCATCGGATATACTTGCCAACCAGTGGGCGTGATGCCTTGAACTGTTCGGCGTTTTGTGTATACCAAGATAATGGTACTCACACAACTCATTCCAATACCGTATTGATTCTCGTTGTTGTCCGTTTCGGCCCTGGACTGCCTTGGAAAACTTCATCGAATGTTTTAGAGATTTAGCCCTTGTGTGTCATCTCATAGAAGCGGCCCCTTCACATTCGACATAGGTGATCTCTCATTAAGGGTATCCTGCAATACCTCGCTTGTGTTCACAAGACATAAGGATCATTAGAACCTCAAGTTCTCATTAACCTGTACAGGTCCATCACTCTTTCATCCTATAAATGGGTTGGGAACTCAATTTCCCGAGTGCTTTGTTCGACTCGCCCCCACAATTCGGTTGTCCCTTTGAACCTGCAAATTGGGGTTTACAATTCAGGTAGGGTTGCCATCATGAGGTGATGTCTTTTGGTGGGCTCAATTTCCCATTTCCCTCGATATATTTGCTACTTAGTCTCTCGCTAGACCTTTCATCAATCGTCTTCAATATTTTCTTTAACCTCTTAAAGTCTTCTGAAAAATATTATGATTATTTTTCTAACTTAGAAGTTTAGAATAATCTTAACCAACACTTTCTTCTTTTAGCCCCCCCCCCCCCCCCCCCCCCCCCACATTTCTTTTCTTTTTCTCAAGAAAAAAAATGTTTCTAGCCTTAAAGAAATTATTTATTCCATAATTTATTTTGTTTGCATATTTCGGACTTATATTCCAAAATCTGAAATAAATAATATTGAATTTCTCTTGCTTCTCACTAAGCAATTTTATGCAAGTATATATTTGAACTCAATTCCAAATATTTCTTGTGTTTTTTGTTCTAACAAATATATATATATATATATATTATTTTATCCTTTAATGTAGCAAACACATCGCAATTAATCAAAGGAAAATTTTTATTCATAATATTTAGCCTCCTCTCACGAGACTATTTTTATTACAATTATTTAAATTATTAGTCTCCTCTCTCAAGACTTTTATTACAATAATTTAAATCTTCAACTTAGTTGCTAGCTTCATTGCTAGCTTCACTCTTATTTGCCAAGGTCATCACCGACATTTTGAACAGATTTTGGGTCAAGTATCCCTTGCCCACAAATGTTCCTCCATTTGAAAGGATGACCCGGTTGGACTCGAAAACGAGCCTAAAACCCTTCTTGCTCATCATAGAACCGGATATCAGGTTCTTCCGAATTTCTGGGACATGAAGAATGTCGCTTAAACCCACCATATTCCCGGAGGTCATTTTAAGCACCACCGTTCCCTTGCCTTCCACCTTAGATATAGCGGAATTTTCTATGTAGCATTGTTCGTTCTCAACAGCTTGGTAGGTTTTAAACATCCACTTATTTGCACATATGTGCCTCGTAGCTCCCGTATCAACCCACCATTCCTTGGAGTTTCCTCCAACAAGGTTGATTTCTGAGACCATAACACTTAGATACGTGTCTTCATCGGAGTTTTGGCTTGCCTCTGCCACATTTGCAACTGATCGTTTGCCTTTCCCTTTCCCCTTGGGACGTCGGCGACAATCCTTTGCTTTGTGTCCAGCCTTGCCACATGTGTAGAAATCCCCCGAGAATTCTTCTTTCTCTTTTCCTTTTTCCTTTGAAACATCCGAATGTTTCCTCTTCTGGCCGTTAGAGGTATCCACGGATTCGATCACGTGGACCTTTGAATACGCCCCATCTGGGTTCCTCTCCATCTTGCGGTTGTCTTGTTCTATCCGCAGTCTACGAACAAGATCCTCAAGCCCCATCTGCTTTCGCTTGTGCTTGAGATAACTCTTGAACTCCTTCCATGAGGGTGGTAATTTTTCAATCACCATTGCCACTTCGAAAGGTTCGGGTAGAGGCATTCCTTCCGCAGCCAATTCGTGGAAAATCAATTGCAGTTCTTCGCATTGTTCCACCACGCTTCTCCCATCGACCATCCGGTACTCATGGAAACGTCCGGCCACAAATTTCTTAGCCCCGACATCATCAACCTTGTACTTCGTCTCCAACGAAGACCAAAGCTCTCGAACGCTCTCCTTTGGGGAGTACACGTTGAACAAATAATCATCTAGTGAGTTCAACACATAATTCCGGCAAAGATAATCACCATTTGACCAGATTTCCATCTTCTCAACGGAGAGAGGATCCTCACAATCTTCTTTGGGTTTCTCCTCCTTGAGAAACTTGGTCAGATTGAGTGTCGTAAAAAAGAAGAGCATCTTTTGTTGCCACCGTTTGAAGTTCGAGCCCTTGAACTTCTCCGATTTCTCCGGATGAGAGTAAGGCATTTGAGGGTTCCTCAAGATCGGTATAGTGGCCTCAGTACCACTATTCTGATGTTGCGCGTCGACCTCAGTGCCGACAGTTTTTGAGGATGTCTCGATTCCATCTTTATTGGACAAATCATCCCCCGCCATATCTAAAATAATTCAAAAAAGTCTCACACTTCAGAATTATTTCACAAGGCACATAACAAGTTTTATCATAATTAATCACGGATTTTTGCTTCACCAAATCATTATCTTAACGCATGAACAGTGACTTAAACAAAATAATTCACTGCAGCATATCAGTTATTATAAGTACAGAATAACGCATGCTTTTAACAAGAATAATAGCCTAGTCAAACGGTTAGGAGTAACGATCAAATCACATAAGTCTTGGGTTCGTTTCCAGGTGGAAACGTTTTGCTAATACTCAGCAGATTAATTTCAGCGAAATTAATAACATGATATAATATGTAACCGCACAATTAGTCACCAAGAGTTTGTAACGCCCAAATGGTAAAGATCGCAGCTAGCAATGGAAGGGTCTCGGGTTCGAGTCACTCAGCACTTGTTTTATTTTTTTCAATTAATTCACATAATCGCATTGAATAAATACGTAACGGAGCAATAAAATGACAAGAATTAACCACAGCTTAACGGCAAATACAGTAAGTTATCACAGGAGAGGTAATGAGTTCGAACCCTGCTGTGCTATCAGTTACGAAATATTATTTCTTTTTTTTTCTTTCCAAACTCCATACTTGGTTTTAAAACCAGAAACAATGAACAAAAAAAAACCTGCACTATTAGACTTTGACACATGAGACTTAAATTCGAATTGCAGATTAACTAAAATATAACACATCCACGCCCAAAAAAAGAGAACAGAAACATATAGCTTGCAGCACACAACAAAATCTGGAAATAGTTTAAAACACAAAACCTGCTCATTTAGAAAGTCACTGGAAACTACAAAAGCATATTAGCAGAATTAGGTTTTCAAAACAGAATCTAACACCTTAGAATTTTAAAACAAATTCTGGAAATACTAAAACAAAAACCACATATACGTGCAACACATAATACATAAATAAAAAGTTCGATCTTAAGAATGTTGGTATTCGTTGCACAACGTATAATGATAAAGAACAAATAACGTTCATATTCATGATGTTGATTTTCCAAAATAAATACATATGACACGCAAATAAAGTTTACCGAAACTGTGAACCAATGGATTGACGAACGGTTTTTGGACGAGTTGAAAGCAAGCCTTCTCCCCTTAAGATCGAATTCCTCGGCTATCCTTCAAGCCTTCGTGAGGAAGAGATCTCCCAAGGTACAACGTCCACTCAAATAAACAGCAAGTGAAGGACAATACTGTTTTTCAATTTCGAACACGAACGGTACTTGCAAAACTCTGAAATTGAATATGAAAAATGAAATGCAGAATGATGTGCGTTTTTTTCTTGGATGAAATTCCTCTGCGCAGAGGGTCTAGTTTTATAGCTGAAAATTGTGTAACAGCCAAAGACAATCAAGGGGAATTTATTCAGCATTCAAAACGTTTTGACTCAATTCAAAACGTCTGATTTAATTCACAAATTAAATCAGCAGATTTAATTTTCTAATTAAATTCGTAGCCATTAAGTGTGTAATAATCATTCTTGAATTCAAACTTCAAATTCAGAATTCAGAATTTCGCTTAAGCATTTTATTTAATATAATTAAATAAATTTCTCCCAAAAAGATATTTACTGCCTTCCCGGCAAGGACACGCGCGACGCGACGCGACGAGGCAAGTCGAGACGGACGAACGACGACGACTGCGCGAGGAGTCCCATATCTTCTAGTTCACTACACTCTCTAGTTTGGTATCTCAATATAACCAATAGAATTTGTAGGACTTTTTCCAATGTGGGACAAAGTCCCTTACACTTGCATAAGTCAATGAACATTCACTACACACTTACTTACTTGGGCTTACTCAATTAAGCCCAATTATTTAAAATTCTCCAACAAAGGGTGGATTACAAATAGGGTCGTGTGTGAGGGGAGATAGGTTCTCCTAATGCTGAGAATGCTTTTAGTATTTTTCTAAGTACAAGGAATAGAATGCATATAGTGAGTTTGAAGGGTGTTCACCTGTATTGATCTTCTCTTGTGGTGGTACTATTTATAGTGCTGATTGTAGGGTCTTCTGGCCAGTGATTGTCGGTCTTTATTCATAATTGCTGAAAGGATGGGCGACCTATGCCGTATAAGTCCTTATGCGCCAAAGAGGATGGGCCCAAGAGAGTTGTCCAATGGTGTGAGTTTGACGGGACCTCTCTGACCAGGTAATGATTATTTCTGCCTCAATCATCTTGAGGGGTTGTCTGAGCCAATGGGAGTAGGCTGGCTCTGCTCCAATGGTCGTCCGGGGTGGAAGGGGGCCGGCAAGATTTGCCATTGGCTGCCCCAATCGCAGTCTTGAACCAATGAGATAAGGTTGTCCTTCTTAATGGCGGGTAGTTAAGAGCTGCCTTTAATGTTTAACGACTGGCATTATCTTTAAGTCGGGTTGTATCCAGGTCGTGCCATCTCCAAGTTGTGGGTGGTAAAGTTCTCCGGGTCACGTTACTTCCGAGTGACTGAGAGCTCTTCCGAGTCGGGTTGTCCCTGAGTGGCTGTGAGGTCTTCTGAGTCATTATTCCTTGGTGGTTGATGAGAGTCCCTTCCCCTGTATGACATTTCTTGTATTCACTCTTTCTCTTGTCATTTTGTACGGCTTTCCTTTCTCAAAGTGATTTTAGCTAAGTGTAATGCTGACGACCGGGGGTCTCTTATTGTGAGACACGTGAAATCCAGGTAGCGGGGTTAGCTTATCGATGGATCGTTTTTGACCCAGGGGGGGCTCTTTAGATTCGTAGGGGTACCCAGCAATGTGGGTGCCTCTTGGACGAACGAGTGAGGTGTACCTGGGTCTTTTATCCAGACCGTATGCCCTCAGTGAGGCGTTAGTTAATCGCGACCCGGGAGTACCATTTTTTCGGCCCTATGTCATTTTTGTGGGGTGCCCGTTTTGTTCATACTCAGGAGTGGGTCGGAATATGCATAATCAGTTTAAAACTTAAACAATTAAGTAAAAGACCTAAACTTAAATTATATTTAATTAACGTCTCATGACCTTCAGTCCATTTGTTCAGCTCCTTGGGTTTCATGACCTATTAATATGATCTGAAAATTCGTAAAAAATATTTGTAAATATCATTAAAAAAATACTTGTATGTTTCTTTCAATAGCGACGAGATTTTTTTTTTAGTTTTGAGAAGAAAAAACCATGATTTTTTCTATTAATATTGGCATCGTAAAAATTGATTTTGTTCCTTTTTTTGCATTAAAAAATTGAAGTTTTGATAAATTTAGCAAATTACAACCCCTCTCAAAAATAAATTGGCATGATGCGACGATGTTATTTGTGGATTTAGTAAAACACATGAGATAATTTGTAAAAACCCTAAATTATATTAGTCAAACATATTACCAAGGGTTTTGATCAAATACAATAGAACCAGCTAGTAGTTTATTTCGTTCGTGAGAAAATAATAATATGAATCAGATCAAATTAAAACGATGCAATTTAGAATTAATTGATTTTGATCCGATTCGATACATTTTCCTTTCATTATGGTTTTAAAACAAATGCTATATAAAAGTGAATTGAACACGACAACAATAGTATACTATATCAAACTCATATGCAACAATAAGTTCCTCGTAACATAACAATTCGCTATCTTCCTAGTGTAATTTCACACAATCTCCACAATCATCACATAAAAAAAACCTATCAATTTACATGTACTACAACTCGAACAAAGTTAAACTACAAGCCATAATCGACAATCCACGACCACACATGTAATTCAACTTGAACTATGTGCAACTGTTGACGTAGGATGACGAGCGTCAAGGGCACAAATTTTACGCAATGTCTCATTCAATTTTAAGGGTTTCACGGTTTGAGAATCAATTATTTGTTTTAGAGTTTCTAACTTTCATTTTTCTTGATTTTGGATACTTGAATGGTTAATTATTTGATGAATGACTTATTAACATATTAATTTTTGTGGTGACTTAAATTATAGTTAGTTTATTAACTCACATTTTATTATATACTTTAATCAGTTTTGTATCTATTTAATTAATTTTTTTCTGTAATTGATTATATTATACATTCAGTTTTAATATACTTTATTTATCTATATTCTCTATACTATTATATAAAAGAAGCCACGTTGACACCAAATTTTTGATCGACACACAATTAAATTTTGTTATTAATCAGGATATAAGTTTAGCTTCTAGAAAAATTTACTTAATGTTTTCAACATAAAAAGAAGTTTAAGATGAATAAATTTTCTATCTATATTTAAGTTAAATTTTTATTATACAAATTAGTTTTATTACACTTAAAATAAACTAATAATCACGCAGAAACGACATTTTTAGTTTATGTTAAACACAAGATGGATTATTCAGTTCGATATTGATTTTTATGAGATAATTAAGTCTAAATTGAAACGGTTGGATCGGTTTTTCACCCCTACTCAAATAGTCCAACTAAGATTAAAAAAGGGCAATACCGGTCAAGCTGTTGGCACTTGGCAGGCAGCCAGTGATTATAATTATATTCAGACCCTTATTTTTCTCAGCTTTAAAATATTAATAACATTATTCTTTTCTTCACGCAAACTCAATCTGATAATAAATCATATTATTACAGGTTTTTGAATGTATTAGTAAGTGTATTAATAACAAGTTGCATAATTTTTATTAAGTGTATTACATGCTCCAAAATAAATAAATTAGAGAAAAAAATGTAATGTAAAACGCCAACCTATAAAGTTGGGGTCTAACTTTTTCTTACCTTGTAACAAATCCAAATGATGTTTTACTAAAATGTTGGGAACATACAAGTAATAGAAGAGATTATTTGCTGCAACTGCTGTATGTGCATCCACTACCAATATACGGTGTGGATGGTGTGTTGAGTGGTTATTCCTACAATTTAGGGATCTTCTTTTAATCTCAACATCGGTTGTACATACAACGGATGTATATAATAATTTCTCCACTAATAGGCGGCAAAATATTAATTCGATCATTGTATTTTTTTTATCATTAATTACATACATCAGCTCAGTCTGTCGCCGCCTGCTCGACCAATGTCCTCAAAGGCAATTATAATTTTGAATTTCAAACGTGTTCAAATCACTAATAAGCAACACTGATATGTGTATTTCCCGTATTGGCTGGCCCATGGGCTAGGCCCATATTCACCCATGTCGGGGGTCATCCACGACATGCATGTCGAATATTACCTTCGATATGGTACCGCTCACGTGTCTATCACGTGTGCGGTCCCCGCTTCTCGAGGCATATAAATACCCGCATTCCAGTAAACAAGGTAAGCTTTAATTATCCGCAATTACTGTACATCTACATCGAGCATTCCCGATATAGGATTCGACATAGAATTCGATATATATCTCCGATATATACCACCGATACATCACCCAACATTACATCCGACGTCACCCTCGACGTCAGCAGAACATCATCCTCGACGTGGAAGGTTTTCGATATCATCCCCGATATCACCTTCGACATACTTCCGACATCTCACAGTGCATCTAACGTCAGTTCGAGGTGTTCTGGACCAACCCTACTCAGCACTAGCTTTAGTCTAGGTAGGCCTAATTTTGTAATAGAATGGTTATACTGCATCTGTAATCGACCTCGTTATATATATATATATATATATATATATATATATATTAAAAGATCTATGAAATTAAGACTTACCATATCGAACATGTAGATACAAAGAAAGTACAGAGAACTTACTTGATAAAATTTGTAAGGATTTATTGATATCACTGATTATTGTACAACGTTGATTACTCCATGAACAAACATTGTAATACGAACTCTCACTTATTTTTTCTAACTCTAAAAACTCTCCTTGAAATTCTCACTAAAAGTTCTCACTTGAAAGCTGAATTATCAAAAGTAGTTTTTGGCTCTGAAGATTGATGCCCTCTCCTCTTCCTCAATGCCTCTATATATAGGCAGAAATTTGTTAACTATTCCGGATTTGAAATTAGAAATTTCAATTCCGAGTTGCCTTTTTCCAATACAGCATGATGGAGGTGGGACCCACTTTGTCTTCTTCTTCTGGCTTTGCTTTTCAGAGTGATGCTTTTCAGTGGAGACTGACTTCGAAGCTTTTCAGAATATTTGTCTTTTTGCTTTTTTCTTTTTCTCTTCTGTTTTTTTTTTTTCAATCAGCCTATTTTTTCTTTTGTGTCGGCTGACTATTTTTGTTGTTTTTTGAATACTTTGTTTTTTGAATTTTTTCATATTTTTGTACTCTTTTTTTTTTTTTCATGAGTGCATTTTGTAAACTGGAAATTACATGAGTGAAAATTACATAGTAAATTATTTACGTGAAATTGGGGAAAATATATTGTAGCAATCGTCTTCATTGTCGTCATCTAAATGAACCGATGTTGACGATCCTTCATCATCACTTGCATTTTGTAGTAGTCTTTTGACCTCTTCCAAAGAGGTGGCAGCAGCTATTTGTGTTTGTAAACTTTGTTTCATAACTAGGAATTCTTCATGTTTTTCGACTGCTGCGGGAGATACCTGGCCTGCAGTTTTGTCGAAACGTTTGTTTTCTAGAAACCACTTCTTTATCTCGAGTATTTGGAACTTTTCTGTGTTCATCTTGTTCCACCATTTGACTTGAGCAACTTTAACTAATCGACACAGTCCAGATGTAGAAACTTGTAATTTTTGTTCTATTTTTAGAATCCAAGTTAAATGGAATTCTAAATAGAACCTGAGTAAAACGGAACATTTGTAATCTGGACTAGTATTGTTGAAATTTTTCTGGAAATATTCAAATGATTCAGTAACTTCAGGAGGGAAGATTTTTGTCATTGGGCCAAAGTTTTCCCACCAATGTAGGAACCAGTTTGGGAATTTTGTAGTTTCGGCTAAATTCTTTCCTAAAAGGAAGAATGTTGAAATGGCATGAACTTCGTTTTGGAAAAATAGGAATTTTGTCCAGGCTTCAATATAATCAAAATATGTAAAAGAAACTCCTGATCCTTTGTAGGTATTTGTGTTGTAAGGGTTACCCCATTCAGCTGGACCAATTATTTTGTTAATGAAAATTTTTCTGTATCCAATGGCAGTTGAAGTAGGAGGGTGACCTTTTGGCAATTTGTTTTCTATATGAATGGATTTTGTGACAACAAGAATATGTTCGTAAAATTTTTGGGTTTTTGTAGGATCTTCATAGATCCTGAAATACTCATTGTCGAAGAGTAGAGCAGATAGCAATTCTGCCCTTTCACTTTGTGTCTGTGGAAGATTTTGGGGTTTCCATTCATCTTCGATGATGCAATCAAAATGGACCCAATTTGTTTGTTCGTAAGGGCAGTCTTCGGAGGACAATTGGGTTTGTGTTTGTAAGACTGTTTGTTTGTAAGTTTGTAAAAGGACCTTTGTTTGTGAGGCAAAAGGGGTTACTGCAATTTTTGGTGACAAAGGTGTAAATCTGTTGCATATATCAAAAGCTGTTTGTGGCTTGGAAAGTGTGGTGGTAGGTGTTTTTTGTGGAATTGTTTGTAAGGGTTTTGCGGAAATTGGTTTAGTATGAGTAGTTTGGGAGAGAAATTGTTGTGGGCTTGTAATTTGTTTTGTTCCAGAAATGCTTCCTGGTGAATTGGATTTTGAGGATGAACTAGATTTTGAAAATGGAACTACTTGCTTTCTTTCGGACATCCTTGCAAAAATTCCCTGGTAAGAAAATCTGGGATACAATTGTCAGTTCCTTTAATATATTCAATATCAAAATCAAAAACAGAAAGTATTGCTTGCCATCTAGCAAAAATTTATTTTGATGCTAGATTTTGGACATCTTTTGTCAAAACTTCTTTTGCTGCTTTGCAATCTACTTTTAGCAAAAAAATTTGATTTAGTAAATCATCTTGAAATTTTGAAATACAAAGCACTATAGAAAGGATTTCCTTTTTTATAGTAGAATAATTTTGTTGTGCACCTGTCCAGGCGCCAGAATGATATCTAATAATTTTTCTTGGTTATCAATTACCTGTTTAAGAATACCACCATATCCTGATTCAGACGCATCTGTCTGTACTATTTTAGGGGTATTTGGGTGACAAATAGATAAACACGGTAGTAATTTTACCTTGGATTTAATTTCTCTGACAATTTGAGTATGTTTGTTATTCCAAAATGGTGGATCTTTTTTCAATCTATCGAATAAGGGTTTACACATTTGTCTTAAATTAGGGTAAAAATCTCCAATATAGTTCAAAGCTCCTAAGAACCGTTGTAATTGGGTTTTATCTCTAATTTCGTCTGGAATTTTGTCCCCAAATTCAAGAGATCTCTGGATAGGAACTATAGTTCCTTCGCTAATTTGGTGCCCTAAAAAGCGAATATTTGTTTGAAATAATTTAATCTTTTTTGCAGAAATAACTAAACCATTTTCCTTTATTATTTTTAGGAATATGTTTAGGTGTTTCCAATGTTGATCAATACTTTGACTAAAGAGAAGGACATCATCAATATAGACTATTGAAAAACTTGTATAAGGAGTAAATATATCATTCATAATCTTTTGAAATTCGGACGGAGCGTTTTTTAATCCGAATGGCATTACATTCCATTCAAATTGTCCGAAAGGGACCGTGAAGGCTGTTTTGTATTTGTCTTTTTCAGCAATTTGTATTTGCCAAAATCCTGATTTCATATCAAATTTGGAAAAGACTTTAGCATCGTAAAGCCTTTTTAGTAGGTCGGATTTATTGGGAATATGATACCTTATCCACTGTAAAACCTTGTTTAGAGGTTTGTAATTTATGACAAGTCTGAGAGTACCACGTTCCAACTCTGCATTTTTTTGTACATAGAAAGCAGAACATGACCATGGAGATTTACTAGGTCGAACAATTTTTTTATCTAATAAATCTTTGATTTCTTTTTTGCAATGCTCTAGGGTCTCCTGATTCATTTGAATAGGTCTTGCCTTAGTGGGAATAGTTTTTTCATCAAAATCCTTTTCATAAGGAAGTGTTACAGTATGTCTTCTCCTTTCCCAAAAGGCATTAGGCAATTCTGAACATATTTGTTTTTCCATGTTATTCTGGAAATCAATAACTTTCTGTTGGAAAGCTCTATCATGTATTTGTTCTTGTATTCTTTTATAACTGATTTCTTCTTTGAGGAAAAGTATTTGTTTTTGTTTGTTTGCTAGGTTACTTCTATAAATCCCTGCAGTTTGCATGTTATCAACCTCTTTTTTGAGGAAAAGTATTTGTTTTGGTTTGTTTGCTGGATTACTCTCGTAAATTCCTGCAGCTTGTAGGCTATTAACATCTCTTTGGGAGATGGGGAATAAAAACTTAAAGAGAACTTTTTTGCCGAGGACGGTGGTTTCGATACCCGGAATATCTACAGTAATAGGGTAAAGCATTTGGATGAAAGGGGTACCAAGGATGACATCAGCATTAAGGTCTTTAACAAGGACGAAAAAAGTTTTGAAGCATACGCCATCATTGCAAATATGAGTATTAGATAGTTTGTAATTTATTTGTAACCGAGTGTGGTTAGCAGCAGACAATCTTTCTTTTGTTTTTTCAAAATATTTTGTTGGGACAAGACCTTCTTTAATGCAATTCATATCTGCTCCAGAATCTATAAGAGCAATGGTTTGTAACTTAAAGTCTTCGATAACAATCGTGACTTGGACGAGCCATTTTTGGAATGATATTCGACTAATAACATTGACAAATGAATTTTCTTCTTCGTTATCATCTTGGTTGGCTTCTTCATTTATGTGATCTTTAATTCTTATGATTAAAAGATCTTGTTGGATTTTATCATGATTTATCTTAATTTGTTTTATTTCCCTTTTTAGCTCATTTATTTCACTTTGTAAGTCATTAATAGTAAGCTTATTATTTTTAGAAGAATTAAAAGACTTTATAATGTCTTTGAATTCCGTCTTATGAGCTTTAGTAGGCTGAGATGTTTCTTCTTTGTTTGTCATCATATCTTTTAGCTTGTTTAAGTATAAGCTTTGAGAATTAGGATCTTTAACTTTTTCAAGCATTTCAAATATTAGTTCATATTCATTTTCTTTAGTTATAACATTTATTTTCTTATCACAATTGCAAACCATCATATCTGGTTTACAAGCGCAATTTTGGACTTCATCTTCTGATGAATCAGAAGATGCTTCGTAATCAGTCCTTATCTGATTTAATCCAATCTCACTATCTGAGAATTGACTCTCGTCACTTTCTTCTTCAGGATTTATCTGTCCGATGAGATTTATTAAAGTTTCTTTTAAGTCATTTTCAATCTCTAGGGACAAAACTTTATTCCTAACTCTGCAAGTATTTGCATAGTGCCCAGGTTTCTTGCACCTATGACAAATAATTTTGTCCATAGGGGTTTTGTGATAGTTACTATTTCTTTTAAAAGGTTTTTTAAGCGAGTAATTTTTATTTCTGAAATTTGGTCGTTTGTATGTATGGTGAGGATTTCTATGGTGATGGGTTTTGTGAAACTTTTGGCTAACTGGTGGTTTGAACTTTTCGAATCCGAATTGTTCACACCAGTTCCCAAGCTCTTTTCTGTTAATGTTATTCTGGGTCTTTAGTTGTGACTTGAGTTTCAAATCATTGCATAATTGGAGAGCTGTAATATTAATATGATTAATAATTTCTCCATATGATAAATCGGATATGTCCTGTTGTGTACTTTTTATTTTATCTCTGACTTTTTCTCCAAAGAGCTTAGGTAAACCAGAAACAAATTTTTCTTTCCAATAGTAATTATTGGGATCATCTCTTTCAAAGACTTTAGTGAGAAAAACATATTTGTACCATCTGAAATCTTGTAAACGACGACATTTTAGATTTTGTAGTATCTCAGTATTTCTTTCTTGGTAAATTTGGGGGCTTCCAACAAAGTTGACTACAATGGTATAAATAAGACAAGAGACTGCATTAGGGATAGTATTGTTTTGTATATCAAGAATAGGATTCCCTTCATCATCCTTCTTTATACTTTGTAGGATTTTTTCTTTTGTTTCGATAGTTAAAGCATTATCCCACCATCCTTTTAATTGGCCATTAAAACCTAAGATTAGGTTTTGAGTTGCATCAACCTCAGAAGACTTAGATGATTCCTTATAGATATTAGCAACAATAGCCATTTGTTTGCATAAATTAAGGATTTGGTATTCTGCTAATCCATCAATGTTCCACTCATAAATAGCGGAACCATTAAAAGTTTTTTGTTGGTGAGTTTCCTCAAATTGCAAATCAGGTGGCATAGGTCTTGGATAAAAATTCTTTGAGACGCCTTCCACTTTTATGATAGGATTTAAGACATTAATATCGGATGTCTCATTCTCACTTTCAGAATAATAACTCGCGTGGCTTAGGGTATTAATTTTATTAATACTTAAGTCCTCAAGTCTAGTATGAATTCTTTCAAGAAGTTCACTATTCTGGAGTTTTGGCTTATGTTCATTTATTTTAAAAGGAAATTTTAAAATGTCAGTTTTGGTTGTGGAAGATGTAGATTCCTGAAGGGGTTTAATATTTGAAGGTAGCTCTTCTTGCCTACTATCAATTTTATTTTCTATCCGCTCTAGTTGTTTCCCGACAATGTGTAAGGACATATTAGTAAAATTATTTTGGCGGATGAGATGATAACTTGGTTCTTTGGCATCACTTGGAGCCGTAAAAACGGGACGACATGTTATAATATGATCTTTGATCATAACCCCAGATTCCTCGAGAGGAGGATATTCAAGGGAAATTTGTGAACCATCATATTTTGTCCATTTACGACTTATCTTTTGGATAACCATCAATTTGTCGTTTCCATATTTCTCGAAGAAATAAGTAAAAAATGGAATATTCTGATTACTTTGTTCCATATAGTCATACCATTCGGTACGAATGTTATCTCTTTGGTCAGTGGAAAAAGTTTTAATAAACCATTTTCTGTTGGTTTTATTATTTTTACTAAGAAAATCAGTTTTTAAATAATCCTTATTAATGTTGAAATCTTTAGTTAAAACACAAATTTGAGAGGGGTCAGGAGAAGGTGGTTTTTTCGAATCATCATTGTCAAATTGTTCATAAATTGGTTGGGCATAATTGTTCTCAACCCTAACTCCTTGAAAGCTTTGTCTCGATCTTTCAGGGATACTACAAGATTTTCTCCTCGGGCTAGTGCGAGAAGAAGATTCAAAAGATTCGTAATCATGAAATCTTGCAGATTGTTGCCTATTGAATTTAATATCAACAGCACCGTCAGTGTGTTGAATAATTTGTTCAATATCATTGTTTTCTATAGGTTGGGTTCTAGGAATAGATCCCGATGGTAAAAGCCAAGATTCAGGAAGATTAATATTTTTCCATTCTATAGTCTTAGGGACTATCAGATTGGATTTTGATTTATTTATTTCCCAGAAGATAGTTTGACCAGAAGGTTTTTCATTGTAAATAACTCTTACGTTTAATCTTGTGTTCATAACTTTGTAATGTATTCTATAAAATATTTCATAAATATGAGACCCGTGCTTCATTTTGTAATTATGAGTCTTAACATTGAGTGTTAAGATATCCATGATGTGAGGGTCATTTAGAGAAATGGTAAAATTAGGATAACAGTTAAAGTAAATTGGTCCATTACAAAGACTGGTTTCAACTAAGCCAAGTAAGGAATCATGAAAATTAAGATGTCTTCCGTCCCTTAAGGCAACGAATATGCTAGTATCTAAACCATCTCTTGTGAGAGGTTTAATAGCAACTTGAACAAGACCAATATGCAAAAATTTGTAATTATTGTTGAGGTGTCTATTGACAGATTTTTTAGAAAAAAAGATGAAGAGTTTGTTGATCACTTATAAGAGGTAGAACTTGTTCTTCAGTCTTAATAGTATATGCAGATCTAAAATCTAGTAAAGACTTTCTATAAATAGTACTTTTATCGATATTTGGGGGTTTTTAATTAAATAGATCTTTGTCTTCCCATGTATTTTCAGTTCTAGAAATAACATTGCAATTTTCACTGGACTCTGATGATGTGGAGGAAGAGGCCATATTTCCAAAAATTGTGTTCATAATTATAACTTCTAATTATCTTACAACTTGGATCAGACAACGGAAATCCAGGCAAAAAACTCAAAGAGCCTGTTACACGTGTCGAAGTCCTTTAGTTGTAGGAAATTTAGATTTGTTATATATATATATATATATATATATATATATATATATATATACGATCTATTGTTAAACTAGTGGCGCCGTCAGTGGGAACACCAAGTTCCCGAGCGAAGACGTTAAGATGCAACGTAGGATAACCCGCTCGCAGTCTAATGGGCTAGTGGTGGACAATTCAGCAGCTGAAAGTGCACCTTCTCCATGCACACGAGTTCTAGAACCAGTAGTGAACCAGAATGAACCCGTGCAGCCTCAACCGCCAAGGAAGCCAACATCCGCGCTCGTAGCGCCTACCGCTTTGGCACCCAAGATCATGGCGCAGATCAACGCCACCATCCAAACAACACTGAATGTGGCCCTGGAAACCTTACTACCGCGTCTGAACAACAGAGGAGCAAGCGACGTGCCTCCACAACCCCATGAGTCTAGAACTAGAGACCCTGAATCCGGGCGTAGACCTAATGAACACGAGGATACAAGAGATTTTAGAAGGGACCGGCCATAATCAAGAGCTCCTGGGGGTGAAGGTCCCGGCCCAATGATGGACAGAAGGAACATAGCTAGAATGATGGAGCAATTGGACCGCGAGAAGGCAGAGGTTGTACGAAGACTAGCGTTGGGAGAAGGCCACATGAGCTTGACCCCATTCTCAGAGGATATTGAGTCAGAGGTGTTGGAGAAAGGTGACAAGATTCCTACTATCAAAGCGTAGGACGGAAAGAGTGACCCAACTGATCATCTTCACTGTGTCGACATTGTCTTAAACCTACATAGATTTTCACTCAATATCAAGGCAAATATTTTAGCTACAACTCTAACTGGGGCAGCGTTGGACTAGTTTACCAGGTTAGAAGTTGGGTCTATAACAAGTTACGAGCAGATGAGGCAGAGATTTGAGAGCCAAGTCTCCAGCCATAAGAGAATGAGGACTAGCATGCACCATCTAGATGCTATAAAGCAGAGAGACAAAGAGAGTCTGGAGGATTTCATCAAGAGGTTTAATTATGAGCTGCTCAAAGTTGACGAGCCGAAGGGGGACCAGGTTGTCCTGTCTTATTTAATGCTACATTGCATAGGAGGTTCGCGACCCAGTTGATCAAGCTTAGATCGCCGGCGATAGATCAGATCAATGCTCTTGCGTACGATATCGTCTACGAGGACAACATGATGGCCACCAAGCAGAGCCTCAATCAGCCACAGAATAGGCCCCCACGGATGCAGCCAAACAGGAATACATACCATATACGGAGTAGTCCCTACGCAGCGAATGGGGTCTCCTATCTTCAGTCTGATTCCTATTTTTACTATTTCCGAAACATTTATTTTATGTCTTTTCGAACAATTTCATTTCCCTAAATTGCCCCATCGTTGGGTTGGTCTGTAATTAAAACAGGGGGAACTACGCGGGTCTGATTCCCATACCACGGGATACGTAGGCGGGTTAGGATTTACCTAGCCCTCGACCGTTATCCATCGTTAACTCCTATCGTTTAAACTGATATATACCTGCATTACAACATTTATGAACTTCTGCAGGTACATATGCTATGGGGTATGACAATGATGTCCTTCATCATGAGGACCAAACGAAATATGCCCAAAAGGCACACATATTTTATGCTATTTCTCATGGTTATCCTGCGAATGCTATACAATATTCTTACTACTTTTGCCAAACAAGTTCATTTTAACTGTCTAGAACAGGTGCAATAATACTCCTTGCTTACACGCAGGGAAGAACACATCTCCCACACAACGGGATAACATATACAAATTGAAACTCACCTTTCGACCCCATATTATCAAATGTTCATCAATATACATTATGTTACTTTGTTGAAACAACAGGAAATGAAGATCTACGAAGCCTAACGGATATCAATTACCCTAACAGGGATGAAGTACTACAAATCCTAATGGATATCAACTACTCTAAGAGGGGTGAAGATCTACAAATCCTAACGGATATCAACTACCCAAAGAGGGATGAAGATCTACAAATTCTACGAGATCATAACTCCCATATCCACCACGATAGGCAGGAGAGCACCCGAAAGGGCCAAATATCTACAATTCCTGTGGGATAACTCCCTTATCCATCGTGATAGGCAGGAGAGAACCCGACAGAGAAAAATAAATCTACAAATCCTACGGGATCATGACTCCCTTATCCACTGCGATAGGCAGGAGAGCACCCGACATGAGCAAATATCTACAATCCTTGCGGGATAACTCCCCTATCCATCGCGATAGGGAGGAGAGAGCTCGACAGATAGCAACAACCTACAAATCCTACAGGATATCAATTAACCGAAGGGAGCCAAGATCTACGAATCTCAGAGGATCGTAATCCCCTACTCATGGAAACATGGAGAAAAATGATATTAGAGGCCATTCGAACGTAAAACAAAGCGAGATAAGTTTAAAAGGTCAGAGTAGCATTATCCGAACACTTATTACATAACTAAATGAATAACAAGGTGATGCAACGCCAATGAAAAAACAAGTGTCTCGGCTCAGGCAGGACCTTTCTCCTTCAACAGGGATGAAACTAGATCAGGCTGCTCGGAAACGGCATCCATAGGCTCATGGTCTTCAAGGGGTAGCCCATCCAGACCACACATGGCATTGAGTTCTATGAACTTGAACCCTTATTTGAATCCTTTCTTGGCAGTTACCTGCCCTATCAACAATTGGAAGGCTCCTTCCCGCTCCATGACAACACGCTCTGCCAGGAGCTCCTGATAGGTCCCACTTGCAAGAAACTTATTGGCAACACGCAACAGGATTTCAGGAGATTCATCCTACACCGGTGAAATGTCACTAAATATGAATTATGCGAGAGAAATGTGTTATGAACAAACGCACACTTACTGCATTCTTCAGATCGAGCCAAGCCTTCGTTAGATCGGCTTGCAGACACACATTTTCTGCCTGCACCTTCTGGAGCTCATGTTCAGCCGCTCTACGTTGATCTCGCTCCCTAACAGCATAGGGCCTCCTCATTTTAAGTCTGCAGTTTTTCTATAGCCATTGGGTTGAAATCACCCATCTTTTCGATGTCAGCCTTAAGCTCAGCGATAATAGCATCTTTATCGCCCTCAGACCGATGAACAGTCCTCAAGGAGGTAGCCAACAATTTCCCAAGCTACAAATGCAACGAGAATAAATAAAAAGAATGCGAGGAAAATATACATAGGTCACAAATTCTTAAGACCTCGACGATTTACACTTTGGAAAACGTGCATATTACGACACACGTTTTGCGCCCATTCATGTTCACTCAATACGGGGACCCTAGCCGGGGGAGGGAATGCCCGCGCCATACCGCGTACCGTATTATCCTCTCGAAACTCTACATTTTTACAAGGGACACTAGGTCCGGGTCTAGTACGCCCTTGTCCAGGAGGGGGTCGAGGGACTGATGAGCCCTCATCTCGAGCCCTCTTTCGACCAGACTGACCAGAGGACGGGGTGGGCGGTGCAACAAGTTTTTGGGCATGATGACCCCTGAACCCCTGAAGAGAAGGCATCTATGAACGAGCGCCAGCAGCAACACCCTTTCATTTAGCCGCAATAACGACTAAATCAAAAGTCTCTTCATCCAGCGGTATGGGAACCTCAGAAGAACCTCCCAGCTCTGCTGAATCAGTTGCCACTGGGGGAATACCTTTGGCTGCAACCCCTACATTTGAGGGATTACCCTCCAAGGGATCACCAACTGGAGCTGGCCCTGAAGCAGTAGCTCCACCTGCTTCTTTGTCCTAGATTGGGGGACGAACTTCATTCTCCGCCACCAACGGAGGGCGAGCTTGCGTAGATCCCGCAACATCAATGGCTAGAGACACAACCTTTAGAAAAAAATCTGCCCCAACCACGCCTCCCACAATTTCGAGGACCCCCTCTGGTGAGGCAATATCGTTCGGGCCCGTGTGGTCGGGATTTTTTGGGATATTGTTACTCAAGTATTTTTGTTCGGAACGCCACTCTCGAGTTTGAGGAAAGGAGGCACAATGATTTTATTAAGGACTTTGAGTGAAGTACAAGGGGGTCGTGTGAGAACAAGAATGAGAGCTAGAAGAATGCGATAAATTCTAAGTACAATACAATGTTAAATTGTGGAGAGTGTCCTTGTACTGCTATTGTAGTGAATGATATATTTTGTGAGTGAAGTTGAATCTGTCTTCTTTGCTGAAAATGGGGAACTATTTATAGTGTTAGTCCCATGGGTCTTTGGCGAATGGGGGCTGGTCTTGCCGTCTTTACTCTATGGGGTATTGGTGACCAATGGCGTGAAGGTCTTCTGCACCAATAGGGGTCGTCTGTCAGGAGGTGACCAATGGGTCGACTGCAATTCGTCTAAGCGGGTAATAATGATAGCTGCTCCAATGGTCTTTGATGGTGGTACTGAGCCAATGCATGGGGATCGGTCTGCCCCAGTCATTGATCTGCACCAATAAGGCTTGTTGCTTTCTGCCCCAATAGATGAGTCGGACCAATGAAGTGCGGTATTTCCTCATTATTAGGGTGGTTGGGACGTAAGGTGAATGATTATGGCTGACGCGTCTTCTGAGTAGCATCGTGGGTCATGGTCGGCCTGAATGGTCGGGTAGCTCTTCTGAATCGTCTGTTCTGGGTGAGACCCGGGGGTCGTTCTTTGTTGTGGTCATAGGCTGCTTCTTTTTATGGTAGGTCTTGACTTCTCATTGTACTTACTCGTGTCCTTAGTGTTTGTTATGTGCTCATGTTTCCTCAATTTTGGCTAAGTGTTGGTGGTGGTCCCTCGGGGGTTTGAGAGGTACTCGGTGCTCTGAGGAGTATTATTCTTTGGAACTGGGGGGTTCCATGTTTGTTCCTCGTGGGTACCCGAGTTCGGGTAGGTGTCAGGTTGTTGGGAGAGGTGTGTCTAGGCCTTTGGGGTCTTACCGTATCCCTTTAAGAAGCGTTGGTCGGGATTCGGGGGTACCTTCTCCGGATGTTCAGACCGAGTACCCTTTGTGGGGTGTATACTAGTCATGACCCGGGGGTACCTTCTCCAAAGCCCGGACCGTCAGCCCCTGTTCGGGCAAGGGTGGTCGTGGCTTAGGCGTATCTCTCCGTAAGATGGTGAATAATTTTTGTAGGGTAACCATTTTTTCGCCCCTCTCGGAGGATGGGGCAGATTATGCATCATCACCATCCCCTCCAAATCCAACAGCGACCAAAGCAACTTTCTCCGCCACATTCTCGCTCGCTTCAGTTTGAGACATATCACCGGTTGGTGAGACACTAACAACCTGGGCAGCCTGTTCCGACGTCAATGTAGAGGTGACCCCACCTCCCAAAACCGATGCTTCTGTTCCGGAAGCAAACGAGATCCCTTCTCCTCTCGCCGCCAAAGCAACAGCTTCCTCCGCACAACGTTCCAAGATCCTTTGCATACGCGCGCGAATACCAGCTGTTAACCTTAAAAATAAAATAAAGAAGATCACTCCTACTCGGAAAAAACAATATGTGGACAATACAATTGTCACGAGTACTTCCGATGAGATCTACCTATAAGGAAAACCCCTCGGAGGATTGCCCTACCTTTCGGTCACTGACCCGAAAAGGTTTACAAGAGCACCCGAGGAGGAACATAAGCGTCCCTTGGAAAGTCAAACGGTGAATGAAAAGCAGATATCAATACGGCATCGGAAAAAGAGCAAACCCCGATGGACCCTTATGACTCCGATATCCACCAAATGCGCCAAGAGGGACCAAGATGGACTCCGAGTCCTATGAACTTACAAGAAAACTTCCTTGCTGAACACTCCTCGGGAAAGACGGCACTCGGACTCATCCGAGGACCCAATTTTGGAGAAAATCAAGAAATAAATACAAGAACATCCCGTGAATACAGTCCGAGAACTCTGGTGAAGAAATCTCACTTTCAGTAAAGCAAATGCAGCCCTCGGACACAAAATCACAGCCCTCGGAAGTTGTACCAAACCCTCGGAGATCACATTTACACCCGTAGAAATCACTCCTGATTGTTGAAGAAAATACCCGAATCAAGAAGGAGGGATAAAAGCCCTCGGAAGAATAGCTCAATCAAAATAATCTACATCAGAAGCCCTCGGAGAAGTCAGAAGACACAAAAGCTAATCCAGTCAGCGCCTAGTAGATAAGAGATAAACATTATCCTAATTTTCACACCTGTATCAATATAACAACGACATCTGTCCTTACCAAAACGCATGCACAATGACACCTGCCCCTACCAAAGTCTATATAAAGGGAGGTGATCAGTAGAAGAAAGACAGGCTGAAAAGGCGGAAACAACTTAGCTTACTTACTACAAATTAACACTCAAATACGTAGGAGAGGAGGAAATGTTCAGTGAATAAAGGAAGGAATATTCTTGCAATTAATCTTATTAGGTCCATCTATCATTGCCTCTGAATCACGGACAGGGCGTTCGAACCCAAAATAAATATCTTCCGTTAAATAGGGAATAATTCCAAACCCGTTAACACCAGCCATGACTCTAAAGAAGATACGAACGTTAAGAAAATCGGAAACTTGAAAATCTGCAAACATATAAACAAAGTAAAAATCAAAACGAATATTATATCGAAGAACATATCAAATAGAATATCGGATAACCAATATCGAGTATCGTATCGAAATACGATATCTAGACGAAAACGAATACGTGAATCGAAGGAGGATGTCGAAAAAGTTCATATCGAAACCCTTATCGGGAATCCCCGACATACCTCTCTTGAAGCAGATCTGAATGCACTAGAAGACAAAATGAACCCTCCTCTCTCCAAAATGTTACTATTTATAGGCACAAACTCTATAAATACGCATTAAATATCTAACACGTCGAAATTCACATTCGACATACTATATCGAAAACAATTCGATATAAATTTGAAAAACCCTAGAAATTCACAAAACATTGGCTAAACACAAGAATTCAATTGAGGACCTCTCGGATACGCCAATTGCATTGGGGGGTCCACCGACATTTCGTCAAAAATGAATTCTCGCATCTGAGCTCCGTCATTTGAACTGGCGGGACGAGAGGTACTGATGATTCAAACTTACATTTAATTTAAGAGTTATTATTATTAACAATGATAACTCCCAAATTGGGGGACTACATGATATGGATATTTCCCGTATTGGGTTGGCCCATGGGCTAGGTCCATATTTCACCCATGTCGGGGGTCATCCCCGACATGCATATCGAATATTACCTTCGATATGGTACCGCTCACATGTGCGGTTCCCGCTTCCCGAGGCTTATAAATACTCGCATTCCGGCAAACAAGGTAAGCTTTAATTATCCGCAATTACTGTACATCTATATTGAGCAATCCCGATATAGGATTCGACATACAATTCGATATATATCTCCGATATATACCACAAATATGTCACCCGACATTACATATGACGTCACCCTCGACATCAGCAGAACATCATCCTCGACGTGGAAGGTTTCCGATATCATCCCCGATATCACCTTCGACGTCATACCCGATATACTTCCGCCATCTGACAGTGCAGATAACGTCAGTTCGAAGTGTTCCGGACCAAGCCTACTCAGCACTAACTTTAGTCTAAATAGGTCTAATTTTATAATAAAATCGTTGTACTGCAACCTCGTTATATATATATATATATATATATATATATATATATATATATATATACACACACACACGATCTATTGTTAAACTAAACAGTGTCGTTCTTTTTCTTTTTGGATTCCCTTCAACGAATCACATAAATCAATTGGGTTAAATTTTACTAATAATCTTGAAATATTTGAAGTTTAGACGATTAACCCGAATTTAGAGTTTTCGAATTTGAAGTGGATATGGCGATGAACCCTAATAATAATAATCTCCCGGAAGATATTATACTCGATATCTTTGCGAGAGTGCCTGCAAAATCCATCGGCAAGTTTCGGTGTTTATCGAAGCCATGGCGAGCTCTATTGACGAGCCCCAGTTTCATCAAATCCCACCTCACTCATCAAACTCAAACCCACCAGCAAAATCTCATTCTCATCTCTTCATCTGGAGCTCTTCGCACTATTTCAGCTATCAGAGACGACGGTGGAACAGTTTCAAACAAGTTCCATTTGTCAAACACTTGGAGGGCAGTGGTGGGTTCTTGCAATGGCCTGGTTTTGTTACAAAACAAGCAGAAAAAAACTTTTTTGGTGAATCCCGTTACACAGGAGCAGGTACAAGTACCTGAGCAGCCTCCGGAACGCGAGGAGGGGACCACGAAACTGCTTGGATTTGGTTACGACTGTGTAAGTGATGACTACAAAATTGTGTCCCTTTCTTATTACACTACCAATGTTGAGTATCGCTATGATACATTTGTTGATGTTTATTCTCTGAAGTTGGGTGTTTGGAGAAGGCTTGATAGTCGTCCACCTTATCATCACCTTTTGAAATTGGGTGTTTTTTTTAAAGGAGCTATTCATTCTTTGACGATGTGTGGAGAACCCGATGCTACTACTGTGATTACGGCTTTTGATTTGTGTCGTGAGGAATTTTATGAGATCCCCCCTCCTATTGATATGAAGAAACACAAGTTTAATAATCTTTTTGTTTTGGAGGGGTGTTTGTGTATGATGAACAATAGCCCTGGTGTAGAAGACATATGGATGTTAAAAGAGTACAATAAGTTAGAATCCTGGACAAAATTTCGTATTTATTATCGCGATGAATGGATAACTAAACCTTTGTGTTTCATTGGTGTTGAGCAAGTTGTGTTGATATCTGAAGCGGGCACCTTTGTATCTGAAAAGAACACCTTGGTTGTGTATAATTTTAAGGATCGAAGTTTTACAAACATGGCTGTTGATGGAGTTTCTGCAATGTTTGCTGATGGAGAAACCTTCACAGAGAGCCTTCTTTCGCCTGATTTCAACAATCACATTAGAGGAGGCAACATCTCATAGTTGTAATTTGAAAATGATACAAAATGCAGGTAAACCAACTTCATTGCTTATCTTTTAATAGTGATACTATTGACGCCTGATGATTATTGATTAACTTTTGTCATTTTGGACTTTAGAGTAATTGATATTGTGTCTGGTGACAAATCAAATGGAAAATCAATTATGATAAGCACAGAAGTAAAAAAACATTTTTTGATAGCAGATATCATGTTCTCTTTCCTGTTGGTTACTCCTTGTATAGAATCCAGAGCATATGGTTTTATTGCTTATGCAAGCTTATGTTTTGTCACTACACATTGCTTTGCCACTGGATCTTTATTGGCATGGGAGAATACATCACATAAAAGCTAGAAGAAAGTATTAACGACTTGAGTTGATAAGCCAACATTTCTGGATTTAGTTTTGTTTTTTAGGGTATGCACCTTCATTAGATAATATCATGTTAGATTGTACAGTTAAGAACTTAAATGAAAAAAGTATTGTGAGTGAGTTTGTCATTATTATACGATAAGCTTCTTATGTATATGACCGTGAACGTCTAGCGATTCCTTTATAAGTTGCAGCGTGATATGTTTTCCCATGTTACGGTGATGACATTAACATTAGTGCTCTTGGGATCAGCTTTTTGGTATATACTATTCCACATCGTCTGAGTTTTCTTTAGCCCTGCGGTTAGCACTTGCTTCAAGTATAGTAGCAAAAAAAATTCTAATCATATGGACACGTTTGCTGCTTCTTTTACTAAAGTACAAAATATGTTCGAATGTTCTTTAATTCTACAACTGCTGGATTAATTAAAATGACATATTTTTAAGACTGTCGGACTTTCTTATTACTATGATCCTGTCAACTAATATGATACCCTTGTGAATGTTTACTCTGTGAAGATTTAGGACCTTAGAAACAAGCTGCTTTGATGGCATCCAGACCTGTGGAACTAAAAAGAGTCAGGAGCATGGAGTTGGATAAAAGGAAGAACCTGGAGTATCCTTTCTCGTTTAATGATTGGTGTTATGCACCCTGACCATGTTTCTTTCATTTCAACTGAATTTAAACTCCTTTCTTTGCTTCATTTTGGAATACTGTTGGTACTCAAATCAGCTCCATTTATTACCTTTTTCATGGAATGAGATTACGTGTCTGGACAAAAGCTTTGTCGTTTGTTGTTTTTATATATAAGTTTTTGTATGTTTCAATATTATTTTTTGTTGTGGTTTATGTACATTACTTGAAGATTCTGAGTCCAATTTCATGATATTGTTGTGAAAACATGTGTTATTTATATTTTGGTCGTTCGTCTTATAACTAGGAAAAATAGAACAGGAAGAAAAAAAGAAAAAGAAGCTTGTCTTTTGTTGTTTTGCTGCTCTTCTGTGCAGCGGTGCCATTTGGCCATAACGCACATTTTATCATTTTGCACGTTTTGTTTTGGCACATACTTATAATATGCTAATAAAGCAATTTTGTGATGACATATTGTTACTCATTCTCGTGCACAAACTGCATCCAGGTGCTAATTGCACTACTTTTCTCGATTGAGAGAAGCTAACTTTTTGCAGCATATTTTTGTCGTGCACAAGTTAGGGGTGCGTGGGACTGCTACAGTGCTACACTACCTTTAGAAACTCACTCAAAGATTGTACCTTTAGAGCATTTTTTTTTATTTTTTTTTTTTGGTGTCTCATTAGTGAGAGGCGTATGTTGTTTAAGTTTGATCCGTCTATTTTAATGCACTGAACATGTTGTTTGAACTTGTGTTTTTGATAAGTTATGAATTAGTCAAAAGCTGTTCCCTGCGTTAGGATCGACTTCAATTAAATTCAAGAAACTACACCAAGTTCAGTAGGAGAAATTCAAACTGCAGCCTTATCTTTTACCACTCATCATTGTATTTACCATAATCTATAATTTGCAGTAGTGAAATCCTATCAAATATTGATGTTGGTCAAAATATAAATAACAAACTCACCACACTAGATCCTCAGTCAAGCTTTTGGATATCTAACTTCTTTGTTCATAAATTCAAGTACACAAATTCCTTTTTTTTATTTCTTGCCTATTCATTGTCGCTCTTGTTTCTACAAGAAAATAATATTTACATATTTTTCATAACCAAAAGAAACATAACATACAATATCAATACCAAATTACCAATACTGAATACTATTATTTAAAATAAACCATGCACAAGTTGCAATTTTATTTATTTTCCAATTTTTTCTTCCACAATTCCTAACTCAAAATCCAAAAAACCACTTTAGAATAATAAAAGTAAAAGCAAACTTTTCAACTCCTACATTATTAAGGTACTTTATCTAGTATGTGAGTGTGATATGCATAGCCTTAGTTGTTGGATGAAGGCAAAGACCAAGGAGTACACTTCCTCGTTTAATGGCTGGTCTAATGTACCTCGCCATGTTTCTTTCGGGACATTAGATGCTAGGGGCGAGACTTGTGCTCTCGCCCCGTTGAGATCTTGCCACATATACAAAGTGGGTGGGTGTTTGTACACATGGCAAGATCTCAACGGGGCGAGAGCACAAGTCTCGCCCCTAGCATCTAATTTCACGTTTCTTTCATTGTAACAGAATGTGAACTCATTTGTTTCCTTCATCTTGGAGTACTATGGCACTCAAATTAGCTCTTTCTATAAATTTCATGAATTAAATCACTTTGAGGACTTTATTTTTATTTTTGTTTCACTTTGACAGCTAACTACAAAGCCAAAACAAAGAACTTAGTCTCAGTCATTATTTGATATCAATGTTTCCAATTTAATTACTACGTTTTGTTAATTGATTGAATTTAGCAATTACAAAGGTAAATAAGGCATAATGAAAGTAAGATATGATGATTAAAACCACTATAGTTTAAATAATATTAAGAAAAAAAGATTATATGAGAATGTATGTCCCTTTTGGACTCCTGAAAGCACATTTTGAATTAGCCAAATAAAAAATATGTTGTTAAGTGAAATAATGTAAGCTTTTATATAGTTCTTTGAGATTGCTTGAAATTATGTAAGAGCATAACAAAATTTATCAACACCTTTGATGCGGGGTGATTTCGTCTACTGACTAAACACTCCACGTCAGACTAACCCAAGCTCCGTACTGGTGTTGGGTTAGCTTTGAGTTCGAGAAACCTGCACTGAAAAACACGAAAAGTATATACCTGAGTGACCTTGGAGTTTGTTGATTTCGGACTGAACTTGGGCTGGGCCAAGTTGCCTACGTATCCCGTATAGGGAATCAAGCCGAACGTAGTTCATTGTTTCTCCGTGATAGCCATTGTTGCGCGTTGGGCTATTGGACCGTGCTGAACGGGTATGGCTTATGTTGGGCTCGAGGCTTGTTGGACCTTGCTGAACGGGTATGCGTTGTGCTGGGCCCGAAGCTTATTGGGCCAAAGTGAGTCGGATGGGCCGCCAATCCGTACTGGATTGCGCGTAGCTCAAGAGCTTGATGGACCACGTCGCATAAGACGTCGTCGCACCGAGCGGGTCGGACATAATTTGAGCTCTTCAAGTCTAGAGAGAGAAAGCTCTGACTTAGAGAGAGAAAGTCAGATGTGAATTGTGTCTCTTTTGCATCCAATTGAGGGGGTATTTATAGGTACTTAATGGGCTTGTTGATGGGCTTGGCCCATCATTGATGGACTTGTGTTGAACCTGAGAAGGAGATGATTCGAGGAGGCGACAACCCGAGAAGGCGATGACTTGAGAAGGCGATGACCTGAGAAGGCGACAACCCGAGAAGGCGATGACCTGAGAAAGCGATGACCTGAGAAGGCGATGACCCGATGAGGCGATGACCTGAGAAGGCGACAACCCGAGAAGGCGACAACCTGAGAAGGCGATGACCTGAGAAGACGATGACCCGATGAGGCGATGACCTGAGAAGGCGACAACCCGAGAAGGAGACAACCATAGAAGGTGACAAGACGACATTCTGAGAAGCCAACGACTTTCAATCCTTATCTCTTTAAGATACTAAAGCAACACCAATGACTTAGTACTTTTACGGAACTTGTTATTTATATACTTCAAGGTGTGACACGTGGTCGAGTGAGAGGTTGCCAAATATCAATACCAAAGTATGGTACAACAGTAATCCCCCCACTTCGCAGTGTGTTATCTGAAGGAGAAGACACTGTGAAGTAGATTAGGCATTCCTTGGTTCATATTTCGCTTATCTTGTTGTTCTTGCTTGTCTTTGCCTCCAAATGTCATTATTTGGTTCTTGTCTTCATGACTTACGATGATGGCCTACCTTAATAGGCTATTTACCTAGTTTATTTCGGTAGGCCTTACATTATTCGCCTACTTTATGGGATATTCGCCCAATAGGCTCTTCACCTAGTTTATTTCGATAGGGCTTACGTTGTTGGCCTACTTTATGGGATATTCGCCCAATAGGCTCTTCACCTAGTTTATTTCGGTATGGCTTACATTATTGGCCTACTTTATGGGATATTCGCCCAATAGGCTCTTCACCTAGTTTACTTCGGTAGGGCTTACGTTGTTGGCCTACTTTATGGGATATTCGCCCAATAGGCTCTTCACCTAGTTTATTTCGGTAGGACTTATGTTGTTGGCCTACTTTATGTGATATTCGCCCAATAGGCTCTTCACCTAGTTTATTTTGATTTGTTTGGTGTCATCCCCTAACAATGTCTTCTTGTAGGTGGAACAATGATTTGAAGTCGTCTAAGCATCTCTACAGCTTCATGGAGATTTTCATCTGCCATTCTACAGTAAAGGTAGGATGATCCATGTCCATGTGTTGTGCCTTATACAATGTGTGTGACTTTGCTCTATCACTTTGTGTAGAGTGACGAGGTAGTCGAATATCTCTTCATTGTTGCGAGGTCGTGTGTTCAGAACTGAGCTCTTTTTCGTGAGTAGTTGATCATCGTGCATAACCCTGAGAGGCGTTCGGTGTTGTGAGAGGAAATCAATGCCTTAAGAGGCAATCAAAACCTTAAGAGGGTTTTTGTGCCTTAAGAGGCATTCTTTTGGCGTAGTTGCTTTGTGAAGCGATGTTGACGCGTAAGTCACATAAGGAAGCACTATTTAGGCGTAAATATTAACGAAGTATTGTTGATGCTAGTCGCTTAATAAAGCCTTATTCTGACATAAGTCACTAAATGAAGCATTGTTGATTTGTAAGTCGCTTCATGAGGTATTCTTTGTAGTTTGATGTAGTTGATCCAACTTTTTCATTAGTGGAGGTAGTTGATCCGCCGACATGCAACACCCACGCCGTACTAGCATTACTTGACTTGAGGCCCTCGCCTATAATAAGAGTATATGCGACATCCCTTACTTATATGCTTCACATCTGGGGGTCGCATTAATTTCTTACACAACATGCCTTCTACGAGATTGAGTTCAATCTTCATTGTGCACATTCTCTTCGATTTGCATTCAATTTTCGATGGTGCATATCCTCTTTGGCGTCGTATTTTCAGTCTTCAATAGTGCATTCCCGCCTAGGGGTCACAATTAATTTTATATGATGCATGTCCCTCTATAAGGTCGCATTCAATCTTCATCGGTGTGAACTCTTTTGGAGCATTGTAGCTTTGGAGACGTTAGGTCCTTTACTGGTTGAACTTTGGAAAGCTAGCTCTTCATTATTTTCCGAAGGCTAAGTCTCTTTGAGCTTTGAAAAAGCTAAGTCTGCGGCGAGTGAACTTAAGAAAAGTTAATTCTTCTTGAGCTTTGGAAAAGCTAATTCTTCATTACTCTAAGCTTTTGGAATGCTAAGCCTTCTATACCTGGGCTTTAGGAATGACTAAGTCTTCTTGAGCTTTGAAAAAGCTTAGTCTTTAGTACTTGAGCTTTCTTCATCACTTTACCGATGAATGTTGAAACTTGAGGTTAACTCACTTGTATTCAGATTAGATCTTGCATCCTGGGGTCGTAGTAAGGTGTTGGACCGTGCTGGCCGGACTTCTAGGGGCCACATTCAATCTTCATGTAGCTATTCTTGAGCACTGCAACTTTAACTTGACATATTTCGACGCAGTCTGCGCAATCTCAGAAAAACATCCATAACTTCTTCTACAAAATTCCAAATGATCTCTAGTTTGTTGCATTAACTACAAGACTCATAGATCTTTCCATTCGTATATGGCGCACTTTATGGAAATGTCTCATTAGGAGCAGTTTTTTGAAAGAACTTGAGCATCATAACTTTAACTTGATGGATTTTGAAGCTGTCTGCACAATCTCAGAAAAATAGCCATAACTCCCTATAGAAAATTCCAAATGACTTCTAGTTTGTTGCATTAAAACCATGAATCATAGAGCTTTCCATCCATATATGACGCACTTTCTGGAACTGTTTCAATAGGAGCAGTTTTTTGAAAGAACTTGAGCATCGTAACTTTAACTTGAGGATTTTGATCAGCAGTCTGCGCAATCTCAAGAAAACAACCATAACTCCCTCTAGAAAAGTCCAAATGACCTCTAGTTTGTTTCTTTTAAAAGACGGCACACATATCTTTCCATTCGTATATGGCATGCCTTCTCGAAAATTCTCAATGGGAGCAGTTTTACGAAATAGTTTAATCTTCTACTAAGCCGTATGCTGAAAATTGAAGCTTAGTGTACTAATTTCTCGAAGCCATTTTCCCATTATTTCTTCATCCATCAATCGAGCTTCCAATAACTAAGATTTAATGAGCATTAGAAAGTCTCACTTTCCATGAAGAAACAATCAAATAAACATGTAACTGCATCATTCTAAATACAAAAAAAAAAAAAAAAAAAGCTCCAGGGTCCATGAGAAATTAAAACATTGAGCATTGATGGATGGTCAAAAGTCACTGATGCTTGGAATATAACGGCTGCACCCATATTATTTTGAATTTAATGGGATCCTTTGCAATGAATTGAGTTTATGACCTGCTTCACCATCGCCTGTCGATTTTAAAACGGCAACAGTAGTAAACCATTCTTCACTTGAAATTGAACAATTACCAGCCACTTCCCCTTCTTATAAATTGCACGCTGCTCTCTCATTATTTGTGGCATCATGGCGGATGTTCCGGATGTGCATGGCGTGCAACAAGGAGCTAGTATCAAACGAGACATTCAGATTCATCGGACGCGGCATAGCAAGTCGGTGCGAGCAGATTTTTTCGACGCGGAGCTACAGGATCAGTTCCGGTAGAGGAGTTCGTTGGAGAAGCTGCAAATCTGTTCGGTCGTGGCAGAAGTGTTCGCTTGCGGCGCTGCTCGTGAGTAAGCACGAGCGGATCAGATCAGATCAGTTGACGAGAAGATCGTTCGTGGCTGGCGAATCAGTTCGATTATGGATCTGTTTGAGCAAGAAGAGGTCATTGGCGCTGAGTTCGTGTGCCGAGGAATTTGGGTGAAGGAGAACAGATCGTGCGCGTGGAGGAGATCGACCACGCGGAAGAGTTCGTTCGGGGATGCTGCTATTCGTTCACGCGAAGAGTTTGGGAGAGGAGATCGCTGTGGATCTGTTCACGGTAAGGCGTCATTGATCAACTTGTGCACATCGAAGAGTTGGAATCAAGGAGACGAGATCGTGCAAGTGGAGGAGATCAAGCACGCGGAAGAGTTTGTTGGCAACGGTGAGTTCGTTGGCTGCACTGATCAGTTTGTGCACGGCGAAGAGTTCGTGCGTAGGAGTACATGCTGAGTAGTTTGTTTTCTGGCCGGGTTCGGAGGAGTCGTACGGTGGCAAAGACAGTCCATTTTTTCAAAAAATCGTTGCTGAACTAGCGGAGTTCGGCGATGGTGCACGGCGACAAAGACAATCCATATGTTTCAAAAAATCGTTGCTGAACTAGCAGAGTTCTGCGATGGCATATATCGGTGATGATAATCCATGTTTTCAAAAAATCGTTGTTGAACTAGCAAAGTTCTGTGTACGGCGGCAAAGACATTCCATATTTTTCCTGCGTGGTGCACCTTTTTTTATTTTCTTTTGGTGGAGGCGCATGCAACATTGAAACTCAACATGGGTTGAATTGTTGCTCTTCTAAGAACTTTACTAGATAGTTCATTTCAAGGTCTCAATTGAGAGATGGTGATTAAAGTCCAGGAGGGTTATTTTCATGATTTATGTTTCAATGACATTGTAGTATGATAATGATATTTTATCGTCGTTGCTCGATAGTGATCGTAGTGTTTGGTGTTAACCTTGCTGGTTTACTTCTACAGTGCACTTGGTGTTGTCAATTAAAAACGCCGTAGGAGCATCCTTGGCTAGTCGAGTCTTGGATATACCCATTTTGGTGGAAGGACAATGTTTGATCTCCAGCATGGAGTTAAGTTTTTGTGAAAACTTTGCTAGTTTATTCACAAGTTCCATTGTGAAATAATGATGATCCATATATGTGAGGCGTAATGAACGCGAATCTGCTCCACCGGGTCTAGGATATTGACGATGCGGGCAGATCTTATCTAGGTTGGTTGCGGGAATGCCCCTCTTCTGGTTGGAACCACAAGTAGCACCGTATGTGCTACTAGGACAATATGTATCCCATTTGCAATTGTTGACTTGTCGTGTGTGCACGTTGCTGCCTAAGGATCGTTGCATCAACTTTCTTAGCATCTCTAGCCAAATATCCTTCTTGTTGCTGAGTAATTTGTAGCGGCGTTGGCTCTTGTAGACTGTAGTTGCTTTTGTAGATTGTGCAATGGTGGTGAACACATGTGTTTCTTCTACAGTGCACTTAGTGGTTTCCCACAGACGGCGCCACTGATGCGGGGTGATTTCGTCTGCTGACTAAGCACTCCACGTTAGACTAACCCAAGCTCCGTACTGGTGTTGGGTTAGCTTTGAGTTCGAGAAACCTGCACTGAAAAACACGAAAAGTATATACCTGAGTGACCTTGGAGTTTGTTGATTTCGGACTGAACTTGGGCTGGGCCAAGCTGCTTACGTATCCCGTATAGGGAATCAAGCCGAACGTAGTTCATTGTTTCTCCGTGATAGCCATTGTTGCGCGTTGGGCTATTGGACCGTGCTGAATGGGTATGCCTTATGTTGGGCTCGAGGCTTGTTGGACCTTGCTGAACGGGTATGCGTTGTGCTGGGCCCGAAGCTTATTGGGCCAAAGTGAGTCGGATGGGCCGCCAATCCGTACTGGATTGCACGTCGCTCAAGAGCTTGATGGACCACGTCGCATAAGACGTCGTCGGACCGAGCGAGTCGGACAGAATTTGAGCTCTTCAAGTCTAGAGAGAGAAAACTCTGACTTAGAGAGAGAAAGTCAGATGTGAATTGTGTCTCTTTTGCATCCAATTGAGGGGGTATTTATAGGTACTTAATGGGCTTGTTGATGGGCTTGGCCCATCATTGATGGACTTGTGTTGAACTTGAGAAGGCGATGATTCGAGGAGGCGACAACCCGAGAAGGCGATGACTTGAGAAGGCGATGACCTGGGAAGGCGACAACCCGAGAAGGCGATGACCTGAGAAGACGATGACCCGATGAGGCGATGACCTGAGGAGGCGACAACCCGAGAAGGCGACAACCTGAGAAGGCGATGACCTGAGAAGACGATGACCCGATGAGGCGATGACCTGAGAAGGCGACAACCCGAGAAAGCGACAACCATAGAAGGTGACAAGACGACATTCTGAGAAGCCAACGACTTTCAATCCTTATCTCTGTAAGATACTAAAGCAACACCAATGACTTAGTACTTTTACGAAACTTGTTATTTATATACTTCAAGGTGTGACACGTGGTCGAGTGAGAGGTTGCCAAATATCAATACCAAAGTATGGTACAACAACCTTTTTTTCTTAGCTTTACAAATCTAGAACAACATAGCGATCTTAGCTAAGAATTGGAAAAGGGTGATCTTTGAGGGGGATAATATGGATATTGTGAATGGTATCTCTTTTGGTAACGAGTTGCGCGATGAGGGTGGTGCGTTACTTTTAGAAATCCAAAGAATTAAGAGGGATAATCCATATTTCTTTTTCCAATGGATTCGTCGAGAGGGAAACATAGCGGCTCATCAATTGGCGCGTTCTGCTAAGGATAACACATATTGGGTCCGTACCACGGAGATTGAACCAGACTTATATGTTTTTTTCCTTCTGTTCCCAGAGCTGATGCTACTGTTATTTGTTTTTAGTTTCTGAATGTCTTTCATTTGTAATTGCATGGTTTCATGCAGTACTCATGTGTTAGGCTGTTTTGGCCTAGTAATCTAATGATTTTCAATCTTTCAAATAGAAAAAAACATAACAATTCGCTTTCTTCCTAGTGTAATTTGACACAATCTCCACAAGAATCACATAAAAACAACATTTATCAAATTTACATGTACTACAGCTCGAAGAAAGTTAAACTACAAGCCATAATCGCCAATCCACGACCACCCTCGAAATTCAACTTGAACTATGTGCAACTGTTGACATCGGATGACGAGCATCAAAGTTAGTGAGGGATGGACACAATTTACGCAATGTCTCATGCAACCTTAAGGGTTTCACGGTTTGAGAACTAATTATTTGTTATAGAGTTTGTAACTTTCATTCTTCTTAATTTTGGATACATGGATGGTTAATAATTTGATGAATGACTTATTGTGGTGACTTATAGTATAGTTAGTTTATTAACTCTTTGTGGATTATTGAATTCGATTTTGATTTTTGATCAGATCACTAAGGGGGTATGTGCAAGAGCTTTTAAAAGCTCCTTATAAGCTTTAAGCCACTGAAAAGCATTTAATAAGTGTTTGTAATTGTTGCTTTTGCTTCTTTTTCTCTGAAAAAAGGCAAAAAAAGAATAAGCCCATAATCATGCCATGAGGTGCTTCCATAAGGAGCTTTTCCCCAAATCTTGATGCATATCTTATTTGGACTTATTAATCCCTTAAATTTCTCTAAATATCCAATTTTATCCTCAAATAAATTCCATGATTTTTCTCTTTCCTTATTAACGCGATCTTCTTTTCCATAAATTTATATTTTTAGAGTAAAAAATAATAAAAAAAAAAATAAAAAATCTTAAAAATATTTTACTTAATAACAACATGTACGATATTATTATATTAACATCTTTTTGATATAGTTATTTTTTCTAGAAGATATATGCATGGTGTAATTGCACCAAATAACTTGTATATAGTAATGTAATAAATATATATATATTGATTACACTATATTAAAATTTAAATAATTTTAAATTTTAATATATAACTATCCACCTCATGATTGTGCAAATGTGAGTGAAGGATTAATATTTCTATATCTATAATTTATATAAGAATAATTAAATATTATTGTATTTTAATTAAGCTTCAAAAACTACTTTTATCTAGTTAATTTTTTTTTTTTGCTAGGAAAGAAGAAAAAAGGTCGTTAGACCATATCCGCTAGATACAAACTAGAAATAAAAGCCGGTGGTGTATCCCACAAAATTTCTATACTACTTGAACTAATATTAAATTTTCCAAGCTTGTCCGCCACTTTGTTTTTCTCTCTCGGTATCCAAGCAACTCGAACTTCCCATGGAAGCCGCAAAAGCGCGCGACATTCATTGATTAGATTAGTGAGTGATGTATCAACATCCCTCCCCTCCGTTAGTACTTTGAAAGCCACCAAGGAATCCGTTTCCAACACTACGCGTTGATAACGCCTCTCCCAAGCGAGTTCAAGTCCTTTCTTAATTGCTTCAAATTCCGCTTCATCAATAGTTGGTGAAGTAAGCACACCGCAAACACCGCAAAACTAACTTTATCTGCTTTAAGTTATTTTTAAAGAAAAATTTGCAACACTTATAGCTTTAAATCAAACACAACTTAAATAAAAGCTATAAAAAAACATAGAAGGAGCTTTGATAAGCTTGTAAACACTCCCTAACGTAAGAGTCACTAGCTATACAAAAGATAAAAAAAGAAAGAAAAGGAAACCGAGTACCGGTCGAGCCGTTGGCAGGCAGCGACTGGTTTTTAATTATATATATATATATATTCAGATCCTTGTTTTTCTCAGATTTAAATATTAATAACATTATTCTTTTCTTCACGGAAACTCAATCTGATAATAAATCATATTATTATTATTACAGGTTTTATATTTCCAAAATTATGTGAACAGTATAAACTCAAAAGTCATAAACATAAACAAGGGATAATGGCGGGTCTGGAGAAGAAGAGGATCCAATTTCTACTCTTCGTTGTTGGCATCATTGCTCTCAGCATCACTGGTAAAAAAAAAAACAACATTTATCAAATTTACATGTACTACAGCTCGAAGAAAGTTAAACTACAAGCCATAATCGCCAATCCACGACCACCCTCGAAATTCAACTTGAACTATGTGCAACTGTTGACATCGGATGACGAGCATCAAAGTTAGTGAGGGATGGACACAATTTACGCAATGTCTCATGAAACCTTAAGGGTTTCACGGTTTGAGAACTAATTATTTGTTATAGAGTTTGTAACTTTCATTCTTCTTAATTTTGGATACATGGATGGTTAATAATTTGATGAATGACTTATTGTGGTGACTTATAGTATAGTTAGTTTATTAACTCTTTGTGGATTATTGAATTCGATTTTGATTTTTGATCAGATCACTAAGGGGGTATGTGCAAGAGCTTTTAAAAGCTCCTTATAAGCTTTAAGCCACTGAAAAGCATTTAATAAGTGTTTGTAATTGTTGCTTTTGCTTCTTTTTCTCTGAAAAAAGGCAAAAAAAGAATAAGCCCATAATCATGCCATGAGGTGCTTCCATAAGGAGCTTTTCCCCAAATCTTGATGCATATCTTATTTGGACTTATTAATCCCTTAAATTTCTCTAAATATCCAATTTTATCCTCAAATAAATTCCATGATTTTTCTCTTTCCTTATTAACGCGATCTTCTTTTCCATAAATTTATATTTTTAGAGTAAAAAATAATAAAAAAAAAAATAAAAAATCTTAAAAATATTTTACTTAATAACAACATGTACGATATTATTATATTAACATCTTTTTGATATAGTTATTTTTTCTAGAAGATATATGCATGGTGTAATTGCACCAAATAACTTGTATATAGTAATGTAATAAATATATATATATTGATTACACTATATTAAAATTTAAATAATTTTAAATTTTAATATATAACTATCCACCTCATGATTGTGCAAATGTGAGTGAAGGATTAATATTTCTATATCTATAATTTATATAAGAATAATTAAATATTATTGTATTTTAATTAAGCTTCAAAAACTACTTTTATCTAGTTAATTTTTTTTTTTTGCTAGGAAAGAAGAAAAAAGGTCGTTAGACCATATCCGCTAGATACAAACTAGAAATAAAAGCCGGTGGTGTATCCCACAAAATTTCTATACTACTTGAACTAATATTAAATTTTCCAAGCTTGTCCGCCACTTTGTTTTTCTCTCTCGGTATCCAAGCAACTCGAACTTCCCATGGAAGCCGCAAAAGCGCGCGACATTCATTGATTAGATTAGTGAGTGATGTATCAACATCCCTCCCCTCCGTTAGTACTTTGAAAGCCACCAAGGAATCCGTTTCCAACACTACGCGTTGATAACGCCTCTCCCAAGCGAGTTCAAGTCCTTTCTTAATTGCTTCAAATTCCGCTTCATCAATAGTTGGTGAAGTAAGCACACCGCAAACACCGCAAAACTAACTTTATCTGCTTTAAGTTATTTTTAAAGAAAAATTTGCAACACTTATAGCTTTAAATCAAACACAACTTAAATAAAAGCTATAAAAAAACATAGAAGGAGCTTTGATAAGCTTGTAAACACTCCCTAACGTAAGAGTCACTAGCTATACAAAAGATAAAAAAAGAAAGAAAAGGAAACCGAGTACCGGTCGAGCCGTTGGCAGGCAGCGACTGGTTTTTAATTATATATATATATATTCAGATCCTTGTTTTTCTCAGATTTAAATATTAATAACATTATTCTTTTCTTCACGGAAACTCAATCTGATAATAAATCATATTATTATTATTACAGGTTTTATATTTCCAAAATTATGTGAACAGTATAAACTCAAAAGTCATAAACATAAACAAGGGATAATGGCGGGTCTGGAGAAGAAGAGGATCCAATTTCTACTCTTCGTTGTTGGCATCATTGCTCTCAGCATCACTGGTAAAAAAAAAAACAACATTTATCAAATTTACATGTACTACAGCTCGAAGAAAGTTAAACTACAAGCCATAATCGCCAATCCACGACCACCCTCGAAATTCAACTTGAACTATGTGCAACTATTGACATCGGATGACGAGCATCAAAGTTAGTGAGGGATGGACACAATTTACGCAATGTCTCATGAAACCTTAAGGGTTTCACGGTTTGAGAACTAATTATTTGTTATAGAGTTTGTAACTTTCATTCTTCTTAATTTTGGATACATGGATGGTTAATAATTTGATGAATGACTTATTGTGGTGACTTATAGTATAGTTAGTTTATTAACTCTTTGTGGATTATTGAATTCGATTTTGATTTTTGATCAGATCACTAAGGGGGTATGTGCAAGAGCTTTTAAAAGCTCATTATAAGCTTTAAGCCACTGAAAAACATTTAATAAGTGTTTGTAATTGTTGCTTTTGCTTCTTTTTCTCTGAAAAAAGGCAAAAAAAGAATAAGCCCATAATCATGCCATGAGGTGCTTCCATAAGAAGCTTTTCCCCAAATCTTGATGCATATCTTATTTGGACTTATTAATCCCTTAAATTTCTCTAAATATCCAATTTTATCCTCAAATAAATTCCATGATTTTTCTCTTTCCTTATTAACGCGATCTTCTTTTCCATAAATTTATATTTTTAGAGTAAAAAATAATTAAAAAAAAATAAAAAATCTTAAAAATATTTTACTTAATAACAACATGTACGATATTATTATATTAACATCTTTTTGATATAGTTATTTTTTCTAGAAGATATATGCATGGTGTAATTGCACCAAATAACTTGTATATAGTAATGTAATAAATATATATATATATATATATATTGATTACACTAAATTAAAATTTAAATAATTTTAAATTTTAATATATAACTATCCACCTCATGATTGTGCAAATGTGAGTGAAGGATTAATATTTCTATATCTATAATTTATATAAGAATAATTAAATATTATTGTATTTTAATTAAGCTTCAAAAACTACTTTTATCTAGTTATTTTTTTTTTTGCTAGGAAAGAAGAAAAAAGGTCGTTAGACCATATCCGCTAGATACAAACTAGAAATAAAAGCCGGTGGTGTATCCCACAAAATTTCTATACTACTTGAACTAATATTAAATTTTCCAAGCTTGTCCGCCACTTTGTTTTTCTCTCTCGGTATCCAAGCAACTCGAACTTCCCATGGAAGCCGCAAAAGCGCGCGACATTCATTGATTAGATTAGTGAGTGATGTATCAACAGCCCTCCCCTCCGTTAGTACTTTGAAAGCCACCAAGGAATCCGTTTCCAACACTACGCGTTGATAACGCCTCTCCCAAGCGAGTTCAAGTTCTTTCTTAATTGCTTCAAATTCCGCTTTATCAATAGTTGGTGAAGTAAGCACACCGCAAACACCGCAAAACTAACTTTATCTGCTTTAAGTTATTTTTAAAGAAAAATTTGCAACACTTATAGCTTTAAATCAAACACAACTTTAAATAAAAGCTATAAAAAAACATAGAAGGAGCTTTGATAAGCTTGTAAACACTCCCTAACGTAAGAGTCACTAGCTATACAAAAGATAAAAAAATAAAGAAAAGGAAACCGAGTACCGGTCGAGCCGTTGGCAGGCAGCGACTGGTTTTTAATTATATATATATTCAGATCCTTGTTTTTCTCAGATTTAAATATTAATAACATTATTCTTTTCTTCACGGAAACTCAATCTGATAATAAATCATATTATTATTATTACAGGTTTTATATTTCCAAAATTATGTGAACAGTATAAACTCAAAAGTCATAAACATAAACAAGGGATAATGGCGGGTCTGGAGAAGAAGAGGATCCAATTTCTACTCTTCGTTGTTGGCATCATTGCTCTCAGCATCACTGGTAAAAAAAAAAAAAACCTCCTATTTGTTTTTTTACTTATTTTTGTGCCCTATATTGTTTATTTGAACTTTTGTTGATTGGTGGTTATTAGATGAAGCTGTATAATCTGTAACTTGTGTTCTCTGATTTTGTTTGGTTAATAAAATTATTTTAATCATTATTGGTTTTGGTAATTTTGTGGTTTTTTGTCCATAGTTACTAATTTATTAGCATCACTTTGTATGTGAACAAGTAGCAGAAGAATTGTGTGGATCTTAAATGAATCAGAACTTTGTGGATCCTATGATGTGTTCCCACATGTTGTGTGGATTATCGTATTTGCGTAAAATAATTGTGCATAATCAATGAGTTGCAAGCGCATAATACGACATTATATTAGATCAGTGAACGGATAGTTGCTAGGGAAAAAGGGGGTGTTTGCCAGAAGTTCAGTAGTCGAGAACGAATCAAGTTTCATGTCATTGCCTCATTGGTCATATCTCTGAGGAAGATTAGATTTTTGCTCCTGTTATCATGATTTCAGCTATAATTGGTACAAGTTGGGTTAGTCCGGTAAAAAAAGGCATGGGAGCTATCTTATTCTTCTCTTTCATTTGGATAAATAGTCAGACCTTTCATTTGACGCAACTTACATGTTGTTTACTCTTGTTGGTCCGCATTCATTCGGCCTGAGATGCGTTTCTAATACCGAGTTACTAGTTCTCATCCTCATGCAAATTTAACTTTACCAAATTTCAGAGCTACTTATTTTTTTGGATACTTCTCAGCTGTAACGTTGAGCTTCTCCACTGATGGTGGCATTTTGGAAGCTAACTTTTATAATGCCACATGCACAAAAGTGTCTCAAGAAGATACTTTATGAGTCAAACGCGACACTTTCAAGCACTGATCAAAAGAAAAAAAAGTAATATCGTCAGCGGTTTGTGAAGCTCTATACTTAATACTTTTGTTCTTTGTGCCAAATGACATACTTAAAACTTGTAGTGAGTAATTTAACACTTGAAATCACTTCCGTTTGCATGATATGTATCGTTCCTAGAAACTTGTTGCTGAACATGCTTCTTTTGCAGCCAAAAATGTCCTTTAGAACTTCTGTAAAGTGATGTTCAATAAATCTGTAGGTTGATGCTAAGCTTTTTCTTCAGATGAGGATTATTAGCGTATGAATTGAAAATTTAAGCGTCAGCTCTGCTAGAGCTGTACTGCTTTGTCAGTTTTTCATTTAACACTCTGAACTCTACTGACCTACTTCATAAGTTCAGGTTTAGATTGATAAGAGAGCATTTTCAATGAGTAAAATTCCCTGATTACTACTGTACTGCTTAGTCGGTTTTTCATATGGCATGCATTAGCTTTCCAGTTATTCCTATTAATTTTTAGAAGAGACGCATAATCACTATAAGGTCATCCAAGCTTTGCACATAATTGTGGTAATGATGGGTTTCCTTGGAACAATATCATAGAAGAGTAGTTTCACTTTCATGATGCATCTGCTTATCAAACAACATTTATCAGTACATTTCCATTGCCCACTCCATCTTACTCTTGTCCAGTACATCACCTTAGTTCAAGAAAACATATTCTTTCTCGAGGAGTCCCGATTGGGAAAATGAATTGCATTCTTAAATGTCAATTGACCAATTCCTTTTGATCAGTAGAACAAAGCAGAGCATTGCCCGTAAACGACGTTACACCAATACGGATATGGTGTTGTATGGATACCACGACTTGTGTTCTTCAAAAAGTATTGGATATTCTATGTCGGATATCGCTTTAAAAATTTATGTTCAAATTTGTATTAAGCACTTAATAAAAATTAAATCTTTAATGCATCTACTAAATATAAATTCAAAATCAAAATTTTCTCAAGTTCAAAATCATAACTTGAAATGTAGTAAAACTTACACACACAATCCATCTAATTTCTCAGTAAAAACATAAATTGAAAGATTAAGGGGAAATATGTCATTCGGTAAATTTCTTTTATCTCCAGCATAATTACACTTCTGAGTTTTGTTTTTATAAATATGTTTTGATGAAGAATGTGAATTAAAGTTTTTAGAAGAAACCACAATAAATAAATTAGAGAGAAACAGTGATAAATGTTTGATAAATCTCCATTGGAGTCTGAATAACGATTCACCTAAGATTTCCATTGCTTTTTGATCCATAGTTTTCCCAAATTCCATTAGCAACTAATCCAAGTTTAGCTTCTATTCAATTTTTTGCCCTACACTTTGTTTTACGGATCTGAGGTAAAAAAATACATGTTATGCATAAGAGGTAAACAAATCCTGTGAATGAAAGAGGCAGAAAACCCGGTATGTTTTGGATACGTGACAAAAACAGGGATTCTTTTTACGCGTTTTTAGTTAAAAAGTTTTTGCTTATTTATTGTTCATGGGGTTCTCTTGTCACTTAAGCAAAACACAAGAGGTCTGTTTTTTGGCTCTTTCTCCTTACTTAGGGTACATTTTTGCTATTAGCTCTTATTTTTACTCTGGTAGGTAAACATTTTGTCTCCAACAAAGTAGGTAGTCGAAGGTAGATTACCTCAGTAATGTAGCCAACTCAATCAGCATTATGTACACCTCAACTAAGAGATGCCCCTGTTTCTGGATAATAGCCTCTTTACCAGTGTTCCTTTCAACTACCTTAGGATCTTATATATCTGCTTCAAATTCTGTAGAGATGTGTGTGATAATAGATCAATCATCCAACGTGTCTTTGAAACTGTTCTATGTTCACCATGTTCTCTTGTCTTGCATGTTGAAGTTTTCAATTGGGTTCAATAGGAGTCTCACCTGTTGACACCCAAGTAAACATTTCTCTCTGAGCAAATCAATTTTATCTATGGATTGAGTGACTAATATGTCTTCCTGTAGCTTTGGAAACTCCATATCAAGGAAATATAAAAGAAGTATTCTAGAGTTTCCAGATATTTTTTTTTCCTTTTTTTCTGAAAACCTTTAGGATTTCTATTATGTAATTTGTTAAAATCATCTGTACACAATCAAGATAGCCACTTTTCCTCTTAAGTCTTTCAACACATAGTCTCCAAACCACGTCAGACAATCACCACAAGCAATTCCTCAAGATCTTCTCCAGAGCCTTTGGCCCACTTCATGGAGATTGTTTAAGACCATATGAAGACTTCCATAATTTCCAGAAAATGTCTTCACCATACTTATTGTCAAACGCCGGAGTTAGCTTCATATATACTTCTTATGCAAGATCTCGATATAAGTAACTGTTCTTTACATCCAATGTCAAGGCAAATAATAATTAACAACCGAGGGTATAGTTGCCCGAACTGAGCTCGTTTGGCTCTTGATTATCAGTTCCAGGAGTTTGTGAAAAATCATTAGGTACTAGTCTTGTTTTACTGCTTTTTACACTCCCATCAGCCTTGCAGAACGCCAATCTACTACGTAGGGGCTCTTTCAGTGGCAGTCTGTCCTAAATTCTAAATTCTTTTGCAGTATTCATTTCTTCCATAGTAACTATATTTCATTCAGATTTTTCTAGTGCCTTCGTAATAGTTCTACAACAAACCATCTGGGCTCAATGAAAATAAAAGCTCTATAATCATTGTCTAGTGGTCTCATATTTCGTCAACTTTTGCCTTAAGCCTTCTCTAGACCAGCAACCACTTTTGCACTGATTCCGGTCCACTTTTCTCAAAGACAGTAGTCTAATTTAAATACCATTAGCACCCAAGAGATGTCATTTGAAACTATCGTGGCAATCACTTCTTCATTAGAGCGAAGCTTGTACGAATCAATCGATTGCATTGTTGTTTTTCCAACCACAGATTGATTGATCAATGTCTTTTGTAGTTGAAATCAGTGAGTAATATATTCAGAAGGAATAAACAATGCGGTCACATCTGTCAGGGAATCCAGTTGCTTGATAAGTCTTCCCTCAACCTTTTCCATTCTCACGCCATTATTGTGCCATAAGCCTTAGAGAAACAAACTGAACTCCTAGTCCTCCATTTACATTTGTACACAAGCAATTGAGAGCTATTTAGTGCAAATATTTGATTCTAAGAGCATTTTCAGTGCCACTGATGGCATTTGATGTTGATAAGAAATTAGATGAACAATGAATTTACTTTTGAGTCTTTCATGCTAAACCCTATGTTTCATTCATGTTTTTCTTCCTTAGCTGTGATTTTCTAATTTCATAGTAGCCAGAATGGGTGTGGTGTCAAGAATGTTTTGTTTTTACTAGTATAATGAGGATTTTCTTGAATTTTGAGATATTTGGGATTGTTTGTGCAATTTCGCCATGTGTCACGGATATTATCAGAATTCATCCTTTGAAAATTTTAGTATTATTCCTTACATGTTATGAGATAACATTCAGAGATATACTTATTTCTGTTTCTCCTCTCTCTATTCATTTTTCACTTTCCATTTTGTCTACATTATATTTTAATATTCTTCTGTTGTGCAGCTGAAAAATGTAGGGAATTAGTTGGGAAAGAAGCCGCATCGAAAAGTGGGGAGTTTACTATCTTGAACTGTCTTGACGGGGGTTCTGGAACCCTTGCGTGTGTGGTAAAAGAGGGTGTAAAACTTTATTTCTATAATATTAGATCTCTTCACGTCGAGACCAAGAGGAACCTAGCAATTGAGACTGCTCTGAATGATGCTCTAAGCCAGGGCATGAATGCCGTTGATGCAGCCAAAGTTGCACAAAAGGAAGGAGCAAAAGCAGCTAAACTAGCAACCCAGAAAGCCAAGCGTATTATCGGGCCTATAATTTCTTCAGGATGGGATTTTTTTGAAGCCATTTATTTTGGGGGTACAATAACAGAAGGGTTTCTTCGTGGTACCGGGACCTTGTTTGGCGCTTATTCTGTTGGTTTTCTTGGAGAGCAAAGGTTTGGAAGGTTTGGTTATTTGGTTGGAAGTCATTTGGGAAGTTGGGTTGGAGGAAGGATTGGGCTTATGGTGTATGATGTTGTCAATGGAATTCATTACGTATTTCAGTTTACTCAGGCGGCAGAATCTGTAATTCATGAGGAAGTGGCGGAAGATTCATACGTAAAATCTGATGTATCAAGCAATTATGAAACTCCAGCTGATGAGAGCTATTATGCTCATGAAGAGTTCTAATTAGGTTAAAAAAAAAACGATTGCTGAGATACTTAGATTGCATTGTACACTGTTCAGTAATTGGGACGAACAACGCGATTACTTAGATCAGTAGATGCTTATATTGTGTCGTCGTATCACACACTGTTCAACTGTATTTTACATATTTTTAGTCATCATTTGTCGATACACAGGTCAGTTTGTATGTATGTGGGAGGCTTATGTACGGAAGTATATTTTATCTGTAGTCTTTCAGCGTATACTACAGAATCAGATTCCACAAGTAGAAGCTAAAATTGCTGGTGAGGCTTTATTGTTAAAATTCTTTTGCAGTTAAGGGTGAGAAAGCAATTCATTCAGCCTGTGCAAAAATGCTGATGCCTTGATACTTGACAGTCATGTTAAGATTGGGTCAATGCAGAACATAACTGTCAATTATCAACGTGTTTAATTTGGGATGATCCGTGTAAATTAAGTATATGGATATCTTTCAAGTATAAATAATGAAATTTATTAATCGTGAACAGCTACATTATAATACATTAGGGGGCCGTTTGAAAAGCCGTGAAAGATTAGTGTAAACCTATGGAGAAAAATTAAGTCCCTCGGAACTTAAGTCCATCGAGGGACAAGCAAAATGTTCCCCATCGAGAGAACAAATAAAATATTTATCATCGGAAGATAAGTTACTTCTCGATAACTTTATCTTCGATGGCGCACGGATTACTACACTCACAGAGCATCCGATGCTAAAGGCACTACCAGTCTTGGATGACTCTAAGATGCCTAATAATCGCCGATGCTTTAGCCAGTGAACAATCCTAAGGAATAGGAACACGATAAATACGTTCCTCCTAATGGATGTCTACTATAATGATATTTCAGGGTATATATCCTAACGACCCGATGGGGAGACATCCCGATGGCACAACAATAACAAAATTACCCGATGGCACCATTACAGGCAGAGTAATTCGATGGCAGCCAATCCGAGGGCAAAGAAGTTCGTCCGAAGGCAAACAAGAGAAACGCTTCTAGAACAATAACCAAGTGTCATCCTTCGAGATATTCCTGCCATGCAAAGACCAGGTGTCATCATCAATATCATGAATCAACCCCAAATTAACCAGGTGTCACCCTTGCTCGTGATGCATCAGCACAAGAAGAGTTGAGTGGCCGTATTATAGACAGCTGAGTTAGCATGTAAACATTTTTCATCTGCCACCCAATATGGGGCATGCAATCGAGCTATAAATACTCTCATTTGGTAAAGAAAGAAGGGCAGATCGGAGGGGGAAGAAAAAAACATATTCTAAATTTAGCCTGTAAACCAAGAGAAGAATATTAATACAACACCATCTTGCTTTGCTTCTTGCAAAAACTCACTTACTGACTATTTGGGCAAGGCGTTCCTCGAATAAAAGAATATAAAATTACTCCGATGAGTTAACAAATGGCGCCGTTTGTGGGAATGCCATAAATTATTGCCTTCGAGTTACGTCAGTAAGAGAGGCTCGACACTTAAGGTATTCAGAACAAATGGACAGATCAGCCCACTCTGAACATCGGACAGAAAATCACAGTGAGAGTATATATCAAGAATCTGCAGAGGGTTCCCCTGGAAACCCCCCGCCACCTAATGCCGACTATATCAATATCCCGAGGACAGTGTTTGAAGATCTAGTGGAAGCAGCTTTGAGAAGAGCTCAAGCTAATGAAAGACCCCCTGAACCACAACCTATACTACCCTATAGAGAAAGATATAGGGTGGAAGAGCAAGTATCAAGAATGATGCCAACTCCACAGCAAATACCCCCACCACAACCAGGGTATCGACAAGAAGGGTATCCAGGAGTAATACCTCCACCAGGTAATGGTTTCGAGGATAGAATGCCTCCCTATCGTCCCAACATGTTTCCCCATTCAAGCAATGAGCCAGCTCTTTGGGAAATGCTGAATCATCTCCGACGAGAGATGCTCAGCATGAAAAGGGCCATCACACCGGAGGATGAGCATGTATACCATGGATCTCCGTTTATTCTGGATATTGCACAAGCTACAATTCCAACCTATGTAAGAGCGGTTAACCTACCCATGTATTCAGGAGAGAAAGATGGAAAAGACCCTCAGGATCACATCAATCAATATATCGCAACGATGGATTTGCAGTCAGCCCCATATTTTGCGTTGTGTCGGATATTCCGGGCTACACTGACAGGAAGAGCACAATCGTGGTTCACACAGATATCACCGGGCACCATATCCAATTTCTCCCAACTGGCTAGTCTATTCGTATGACAGTTCGCCTGTAATAGACGATACCCAAAGTCAGCATGCCATTTATTTACCAGAAAACAACAAAAAGATGAATCCTTGAGAGATTTCATGAAATTCTTCTCCGATGAAGTGTTGGATGTTCCAAATGTTGACCCGACCATGATAGCAGACATTCTTGCCCAGGGATTACGGTCGGGAAATTTCTTCCGATATCTGGTAGGAAATCGAGTGAAGGACATGAATGAATTAATGCAGAAAGCAGAAACTTATATCTTGATGGAAGAAGCCGAAAAGTCTAAGCTGAAAGCAGAAAGCGCCAATGCCAATGCAAGGCCAAAAGAAAAAGAGGAACCCAAAGGTCTTCCGCCTCGGAGAGACACTCCGGGAGTAGTGAAAAGACATCTTCAACCGGTACCACTACCAGCCTTGACAATCACTCAATCGGAAGTTTTAAACGTGATGCGAGGAAATAAAGATTTCTCTTGGCCTATGCCAGTAAGACAACCATACAAGAAAAAGGATACAAGAAAGTTCTGTAAGTATCATAAGGCATATGACCACACAACCGATGGTTGCAAGAACCTACGGAACGAAATTCATAGGTTGTTGGACTTAGGATATTTGAGAGATTACATAAGCAATAACAGAGAGGATCAATCGATGGATCGAAAGAAAGCCAAGAGTGAAGAAGGTGAGATTGCTGCTGAACCCCCCTCGAGGAAAGGCGAACAAGGTGAATTTAATCAACAATTACCACCGCCACCAGATACATATCGAGATAACCCTCCATCGGGAAGAACTATCAACATGATTGAAGGAGGAGATATATCCGTATCCCCTGCTGGAAAAAAGAAGAAATATCTCAAAGAGGCCAGAAAGGTGGGACAAGGAATACCGGTTTGCACAGTGCAAGGAATGAGGTTACCAACAATATCCTTCGGACCCGAAGATCTTCAGGGAATCGTATATCCTCATGAAGACCCGCTGGTAATTAAGGCAACCATAATGGGTATTGAGATACAACGAGTCCTCGTGGATACTGGAAGCTCAATGGATGTATTGTTTACCCCAACTTTCGGAGCGATGGGACTAAAAAGGATACATCTTGATCCCACGGAGATACCTTTGGTAGGCTTCTCAGGAGAAACCAGCCGAACTTTGGGTACCGTCGTACTTCCGATGTCTTGGGGTGAAGGAGCAGTGAGGCGTACCGAGCATGTGAAGTTTTGGGTAGTAGAAGCATCCCCACGAACATATAATGCTATATGTGGAAGGCCATCTATTCACGCCTTCGAGGCCGTACCCTCTACTCTTCATCTCAAAGTAAAGTTCCCCACGATGTTGGGTATCGGAGAAATCCGAGGCAATCAAATCAAGGCTAGGGAATGTCGTATGAATGCCATACCAACAAGTGTGGAAGAAGAACTTAGTCACCCAGGAAAAAAACAGAAAATGGAGGAAATACGAGTCCAACCGGTGGAAGAATTAAAACTGGTAGAACTAGAAGAGGAAAATAAGAAAGTGAAAGTAGGAACAGGAATGGGTCTGGCGATTGAAAAGAAAGTCGTTTCCATCCTAAAGGAATACAGACACCTCTTCGCATGGGAAGGAGGCCCACCTAGAAGAATCAACCCAAGGATATGCCAGCATCGCCTCAATGTCAATCCCATCGTCAAACCTATCCGGCAAAAGAAAAGAAACATGGGCCCATAAAGGAATGGGATTATCAAGTCAGAAATACTACGCCTTCTCGGATTACAGCAAATAAGGGAAGTTATATACCCTGAATGGCTATCCAATGTCGTGTTAGTACCTAAGTCAGGAGGACGATGGCGAATGTGCGTGGATTTTACTAATTTGAACGATGCCTGCCCAAAGGATTGTTACCCCTTGCCCAACATCGACCAGTTGGTAGATTCAACGGAAGGGTGCGCACTATTATCCACGATGGATGGTGACCAAGGGTACAATCAGATTCCAATGGCGGAAGAAGATCAAGAGAAAACCAACTTCATTACTGATGTTGGCACGTAATGCTACATGGTCATGCCGTTTGGACTCAAGAACGCCGGTGCCACCTATCAAAGGTTAGTGAATCTGATGTTCTCAGATGTCATCGGAGATACGATGGAAGTTTATGTGGATGATATGATTGTGAAAATCAAGAGGGCAGAAGATCATCCGAGAGACTTACGACAAGCTCTGGCCATCATGGATAAATTTGGCATGAAAATAAATCCCAAGAAGTGCTCTTTCGGGATCAAAGGAGGAAAATTCCTAGGATATATGGTAACAGAAAAGGGAATAGAAGTCAACCCAGAAAAAGCCAAAGCCATCGTAGAGATGAAATCCCCTAGAACAATAAAAGAAGTGCAAAGGCTAACAGGAAAGATGGCATCACTCAGCCGATTCATATCACGGTCAGCAGAGAAAGGTCTACCATTCTTTAAAGTGTTAAGGAATGTGAAAGAGTTTCAATGGACTCCCGATTGTGAAGTAGCCTTCGATAGCCTGAAGAATTATCTGGTGAGTCCTCCGCTACTAGTCAAACCTGAGCCTGGAGATAAGTTGTTTGTATATTTGTCGGCTGGAGATGAGGCTGTAAGTGCAGTGTTGGTGAAGAATGACGGAGGTGATCATCGTCCTGTGTACTATGTTAGTAAAACCCTGCAAAGCGCGAAGAAGAATTATGTGCAAACAGAAAAGTTGATATTAGCCCTTGTAGTAGCGGCTAGAAAGTTAAGGTCATACTTCCTAATGTACCATGTGACGATACTCACCAAATATCCGTTAAGATCCATACTCAATCATCCTGAAACATCAGGACGAATGGTAAAATGGGCGATAGAATTAAGCGAGTATAACCTGTCATACGATCCACGGCCAGCCATCAAAGCACAGATTATGTCTGATTTTGTAGTAGAGATGAAGGAAATGCAAGATGAAAAGATACCCGCACTATGGCATGTGTATGTAGACGGATCATCCGTCGGAACGCATGGAGGAGCATGAATAGTCCTGAAGAATTACGAGGAAGAAGAAAATCTATGTTTCGCCGTCAGGATTAATTACCCACTGTCTAACAATGAAGCGGAATACGAAGCCCTCCTGATCGGAATGAGGCTAGCCATGGAAGGGAACATCAGTCGAATGGTGGTTCACAGTGATTCACAACTAATAGTGCAACAGGTGATAGGAGAATTCGAAGTGAAAGAAGAACGGTTGAAAGCCTATATCCAAACAGTTCGAAATAGGCAAAAGCTATTTGATGAATTCCAATTGAGACAAATTCCTTGGCTGGAAAACCAAGAAGCAGATGCGTTATCAAAGATAGCAACTCAATCTATGGTCGGAACACGACAGATTACTTTGTTACAAGCTATGACCTCAGAAAAGCAAGTACCTCATAAGGGCACCAATGCCATCGTGGCCCCGGTGAGAGCAGGATGGATGTCGGATATTGTTGCTTACTTAGAGGATCCTACACAATATTACGATGACGACAAAGAGAGAAAGAGGATAGAGAGGAAAGCAGCGCGTTACTTCATGCATAGAGGAGTGTTGTTTCGACGATGCTACTCTAACCCTCATACTTGATGCCTAAGTGAGCAGGAGGCGATAGGGGTGATAGAAGAAATGCACAAAGGAACATGTGGAAATCACACGCAAGGTGCAAGCATGGCCAATCGCATCATAAGACAAGGGTACTATTGGCCCACGATGGTTCAAGATTGTCAAGAATACGCGCGTAAATGTCCCGCGTGCCAAGCCCACGCTTCACAGATCCATCAACCAGCAACCCCATGGGAACCAAGTTTACTAGCATGCCCATTCGCCAAATGAGGGATAGATTTGGTCGGACCTTTGATGCCTAATCCAAGGCAGAAACGATATTTGCTAGTGGCAGTAGATTATTTCACAAAATGGGTGGAGGCAGAGCCGATGGCCAGAATTACAGCTGGCGCTGTTATCAATTTCCTGTGGCAAAATATACTATGCCGATTTGGAATTCCTCGATATCTTGTAAGCGATAATGGGCTACAGTTTGAAGATAAGAATGTAGAAGATTGGTGCAAGCACTGGGAAATTCAGCATCATCTTGCTTCCGTCGGATATCCCCAAGGTAATAGGCAAGTTGAGTGGACTAACCGAACCCTGCTGAAAAGCATTAAGGCGAGGTTGGATCACCACAAGGAACGATGGGTGGAAGAAATTCCAGGCGTGTTGTGGGCATACCGCACGACTCCTAGCTCCGCCACTGGAGAAACGCCATACAGCATGGCCTACGGCTGTGAAGCCGTAATCCCGCCAGAAATTGTAACGGAAAGTTGGAGAATTCAAGAGTATGAGGAAGTTAGTAACAACTCTAATCTAGCCTTAGCTCTGGATTTGTTGGAAGAAAAGAGGCATCGAGCTTCGATTCGGATGGAGGGGTACAAAGCTCGAATGGCCAGACACTACAACAAGAATGTCAAGTTTAGGACATTCCAAGTTGGAGATCTGGTTCTCAAACGAGTAGGAGCATCAAAGAATGTTGCTAAATTACAGCCTAAGTGGGAAGGACCATACAAGGTGAACAAAATCATTGGACCCGCTACTTATCAACTAAGTACTCTTGAAGGTATCATGCTTACCCGAACTTGGAATGCATTGAATCTCTTGTAAATATAATGTAAATATGGGAGTCACACCAGTGTACATGTAAATAAAGTCGTGGTGGAATAAAGATGGCTTCTATTTATATACATGGAATTCGTACATAGTTACAAAACACGATTCATTCCGATACAACCATCTAACCCGACTAACTTGCATACACACATATAAATATGGCTGAACTCGAATAGGTTACGAGATGCCTACGTATCCCGGTATAAGGGAATCAAGTCACTCGTAGTTCAATTTACATGTGCGCTCACATACATAATACACGTAAGAAAGGATTAGTTCTACATAGGACACTTGCCCTCTCGGATTAAGCAACGACGTTGTCCTTCTGAAAGACCAGCGGGATCCATAATAGTTACTGATGGAACTATAGATCTTCGGAGAGGTGCAGAAGGAGCTGTAGTTCTAGAGGAGGTAATAATCTCAAGATCGGGAAGATCCAGGTGTGGAGGAAAACTTGGGAGTGTCCTCACAGCCTTCCGGCAGATTTGAAAACCCATCAAAACCATCTCCCGTATCTCCACACGCAAGGTTGCCCTTATTTGTTCCAAACTTGGAGCCGCCAAGGTAGCCTCGACACGGGTGATCAACACATCTACTTCGTGAGATCTCTCTAAATCCGACAACCTCGTAGCTAGCAAATCCCTTTCGGCCAAAAGAGAAGATATCAAAGCATCGGAAGTACGGCTTTGACTCAACAAGTTGTTTATACGATCCTCCAATTCTCCGGCACGATCTCGCTCCAAGGTAACCAGTTGTCTCATATCCAAGATGGTATCTTGGGCATCCTTTAGTAAAGCTTCCAAAACTTCTTGGTCAGAGTCATATTGAGCGTGTAGATTGGCAATTTGGTTACGTACACTGGTTAAGTCGTTCTCCAGATCGGCTAGGTATCGATACAAGAAACCAGCATTGCTGGAGGGATATGCATGTTGCGAACCAAGGGTATCCACAATCAAAAACACCTGCAAGAAATAAGAGGAAATCAAGGAACTAGAAGGAAGGCACAACGAAAAAGAAGCATGAACGTGACGTACCTCACATAAATTGCGGCATAATCTGTCCTGGAGAAGATCCATAGGAACAGAGCCAAGAGCTTCACAATTAGCCTGACTCAACAAGCCGCTTAAGAAGTGCCGGTGGTAAGAAACATCGAAAGTTAGCACAGGAAAGCTATCACAAAAATCTCCTGTAGCTACACCACTTGGTCCCTCACCGGAGGGTGGGACCATTCTAGGAGGGGAAGGAATCACATCAACAGGGCTTATAGGTGGCACAGTCGTATTATCACCATCTATGACATTGACTGAAGGGTCGCGGGGTGATCGGACGGCTAAGGTCAGGGTGAGAGGAGACGGAGCGTTAAGATCCACATTTAAATCATGTGGGGTAGGGTCCCCAAAGAGCGTGTCAATAGAAGGAACGACAGTGTCCCACAAAGAATCGGGCTGCGAGAACATCAAAAGGTCATCGGAATCAAGATAAGGATCGGGAGGATCACGCTCGACGGACGAACTCGAACTATCAGAATGCACAGGGAAGGAACCCAGAGGGACGAGCATTTCCTCAGGATAACGCCTGATGACGAATCGCTCCATTTCATATCATAGAGAAACAATTAAAAGTTAATCATCAGAACAAAAAGACGATACCCCTGAAGTAAGTAAGTAGATCGACTTACGAAAAGCAGGGTTTGAGTGCAAGGGCATTGGAGGAATATTTAGCTGTTCTACGCCGTGTTGTAAATCAGCCATAGTTAGAGCTGGCGAGTTCGCCAGAATAGAGCACACATCATAACTACCCAAAAACAAGCCAGTGGAAGTTAGATACGCCATTTCTCGCACCGCAGTCTCAGGACGAGGGATCACGTACCCCAAACCCCATCGTAAAGGTACACCCCATGTATCTCCAGAGGAACCCCTCGGCTTAATAAAAAAGTATCTTTTCTTCCAGTCCACTACAAATGCCAGGCGTCGGGGTATATTGAAGCTTCTCCGCTGATCGCGATAAACTAGGCTAAAATAGGGAAGACCATTAGGACACGGGCGCAGAATGAAAGCAACACCTACTCGATACAGAGTTAGGGTTACATTCAAAAGGTTACAACAAAGAACGAAGCCCACCAAATGACGAAATAAGTTAGGAGTCAGTTGAATGGGGCAAATCTGCCAGTATTGAAATAGTGAATGCATGAAAGGATGAAAGAGCATGCGCATGCCACAACGAATTTGCTCAGAGTATAGGGTCAGATAACCCAAGGGGGGCTCGAAGGCCCTATGGAAAGGACGAGGAACGATGATACTGTATTCATCGGGATTCAAACCATATTCGCGCAACATACGAAAAATGGACTCTTGTGATTCGACGCTTTGACAAGAACCTACTCTGTTTCCCCCGATCATAGCATTAACATTCAGGGCAGAAGTGTTAAAAATAGAAAGACTGTCGGGAGGGAGATAAGGTTCCCGACGGAGGAATGTGAGATGCAGGGAATCCGCTATGCTCGAGCTAGAACGAGATGCAGGTGCTCGATGCACAGCAGGAGAACTTCTAAAAATCAGGGACAAACCGCCCACGGTAGATCTAGCCCTTGCATTTTCGTTCGAGGGTTCACCTCGAGCATGCATGGGAGAAGATTCCTCAGAAGATGATGATGACCCACGGATGAGAGAAGGCATTATGGTAAAATATAGAAAGTAGTGGAGGAGTTATATTTGCTATGATAAAGTGCAAAGCGAACCAAGAACAGTAAAAGGACAAAAACAAGATTCTGCAGAGAATGCTGTTAGTTGAGAAGGATGGATTGAGGAAATGATGAGAAGACAATTTATAGAAGTACCTGAAGACAACAAGGGGGTACGTGTCAAAATAAAAATGACATCTGGAACCCTCAAAGTATATGCAAACAAGGATAAAGACACGTGAGAAGAATGTTAGTAATAATGGCAGACACCAGACATAAAAAGCAATGCAGAAGGTGACAAGAAAAGACAAAATGGCAGAGCAAAAAAGGATGGGGACAATAAACTTGCTCGATAATTCATAAATCAGCAAATATTCGTACATTCATACAGTGAGATGAAAAACTTGTTCAAAATATGATTACAAGTCAAAAGACAAGGATAAAATAAAGTAGTTACAAAAACAAAGGATAGCCTAAAAGCGTCTGTCCTATGGTCGAGACGAGGAAGACGGAAAACCAGTAGAAGGGGCAGGAGAAGGAGTGCAACCCAATAGCTTCTGATAAGCATCGTAAGCTTCCTGGGATGAATGTGGGCGCATCATCAAGGCCTGAGGATTCAATCTCCTCCAATTCTCGAGATGGGAGAACAGTCTATCTTCACGACACTGGTTGATGCAGCCAAGGTACCCAAGTAGAAAGTTACCCATGAGATGACTCTGATGCCTCTGTTGATACTTTTCCTCGCAGTGCCTCTGAACCTCATCCTTCGTGAGAAGGATGGCCCCATACAATTTCTCTTCTAGTATCTCGGGGGAGAGAAAACCCGAGGGAGGGGGAGGCGGCCTCTTCAATTCTTCCTTGAGCCGATTATATTGGGCCTGGAGAGTAGAAACTTCCTTTTTCAAATTACTCTCTAACTCCCCCCATGAACTTTTCTCCCTCGATAGCATAAAGACCTCGCCTTTTAGCTCATGGCACTCGGAAGTGCGCTCTGATAGGGCGTTGGTCATTTCATCTAGCTTAGTCTCTAACAGCTTCTCCCTCACCAGACTTTGAGCAAAGGCCTCCCGAAGGTTCTTCAGTTCGTCCTCAGCTTTTTTCAAAGCCATGTTCTGAGCAGCCAACTCCTCCATAGATGACTGCCCGATAGCTTGAGCTGCATCCACCTCTCGCCAGATGGAGGGGATGATCTTAGGAACCTGGAAAGATATAAAGGATAAGTTCATAAATGTGAAATCTAGCAGTCATAACGAAGAAGGATAACCAAAAAGTTTACCATGGCAACCATCAACTCGGAGAAGAATCGAGCAGTGTGTTCATCGTGGGGAGTGGCCGCCGAGGTGACATTCAAATATCGGGTGATGACCTCGAGAGCTGTACTTAGATCCGAGCCACTTGGTTTTATGCTAGACTCGGCTTCGGCCCCAGTAGTATGAATAAAGTAAGGGGAGCCAGTCGGGGTAAAACGACTAGAGAAAGGCACCCCCTCAAAGTGAGGCATCGCAGAAGTACTAGGAGGAGCTTCCGAGGGCGCATTCCATACGTGCTTCTTCACCAAAGAAGGCAACAATTCATCCAATAGCTCCAAGTTAACTGAGCAAAGAGGAGCTGAAGGAGAAGCATCGTAAGCATTGCCTTCGAGAACACGACCTTCGGAAGAGAAGAGGTCATCAACGGACAAATCCTGATGAGCCAAGGACGGGTGTTTCTGAATATCCGAAGGTGAAGTACCTGATCAAAAATGTAGGCAAAAGTAAGCGCGCAAGCTAAGCACAGAAAGTAAAAACTGACAAAAAGATAGTGGTAAAATGGGTTAACCTGTTCGAACACCTTCGTCCTCAATCTCGATCAGAATGACCTTCTCTTTGTTGGCTGTGGAATAGCAAAGAAAATAAGTCACAAGTTACAAAAAAAGGAAAAATAGAAAATCTTTAATGAATACCTGAAGGAGAAAAAACCGGGATGGGGTCGGGTTTTTCCTGGCCATCATTTGCGCCTTGAGGTGACTGTGAGGGCATGGAGGGATCTTCCACAAGATGTGAAGAGAGAGAAGGGGTATCTTCCATAGCTTTCCCAGGATAAGCAGAAAGCGAGGACAAGGAGGATGAGGCGTCAAAGCTGATCGGAGCCTCGAGTACCTCAAGAACAATGGTAATGACAGAAGCATCCTTTTGAAGGTCCTCATCCTCGATGCCTGGTTCCGCGGACTTCTGAGAGTTGGCCTCATGAGACCCCTCAGAATCAGAATTCTCATTGGGTGTCGAAGAATCGCTGTCCGGAGGTGGCACAATCTTCTTGGATCCCTTGCCCTTCGCGCGTGAAGCAGTGGGACGAGGAATATCGTTCACATCCTTCTCATGCTCCTCCAAGTAAGACACTGCATAAGAGAAAGGTAAATAAGAAAATGCAAGGTATCGATGAGAAGTGTATAAACAAGAAGGTTGTCGTGTAACTCACCAAATGTAGGCCGTTCCTCATCGGAGAGACAGATGAGTGTTTTCCCCACGAGGGAAGCCTCCAAAGGAGCCGTTATATTCAGCCCAACAACATCGTACAAGGGCAAATAATGGGCGGATTTCAACAAGGCAGAAGCATCGAGGGCTAGAGCAAAGGAAGTAGATGAGTCTATCTTATAGAAAGGGGCCTCGGGTTGACGCCAAGAGTAAGGAAAATCCTACTGGCCCACTACAGGTTTGATAAAAATGAATTTGTCCTTCTAGCTGCTGTAAGACAAGGTAGTTCCTACGACTACCTTTTTCTCGGGGTCTCGGTGAGCAAAGAAGTACGATGGGTGATCAGTGGAGGATACGCTAACGGTAAAAAAAAGAAAAGAATCTCCTCACAGTACACTCTAGTTTTCTCGATAGGCACCAGAATACGAAGGAAGATAAAATAGTAAAGCTATTTGGTGTCAATTGGCTAGGGCAAACATCGCAGGCTTTGAACACTTCACAGAAAAAAAAGGGATAAAAGGATCGGAGGCCTGCACGAACCTGAACCAAGTAGAGTGTAACGTAGCCATCGGGGGTAGCATTTCCCCTATCATCCTTCGAGGGAGTCTTCCGACGGATGTTCAGAGACGACACTCCAAAATCATGAAAGAAGCTATCAACTTCTTCCTCGGTAGCTGTGCTTATGACCTCTTCTACTTCTTTGTAACGGCGGTTACCTTTCGTCTTCCCAAGGGCAACAGAAGCGTCAGCGGCGACGGTTGTCTTCCTTGACCGCTTGGAAACCCGTGCCGGTTCCCCATCCTTGGCAACAGAAGCCTTACCCTTCTTCTTGCGACGGTAAGTTTTGATACCGGAGGGGTTATTCTCCGATAGCGCTGCCACCGTGACAGTGGTGGCGTCCTCCGCAACAATCGAAGAGGCAATCGGAGCAGAAACGGGCTCCGTTGGAGGAGCGAGCAGAGCGTCAGAAGTATCCACCATGGTGGTGGCCAGAGGGAGCGTGGCGGCGGCAGTCTCAGTAGCCATAATAGGGGAAGAAAAGAGATGAAGAAATTAGGGCTTTCTTTGCTAGAATGAGATAAGAAGTTTGAAGAAGGCGAAGAACAGTGAGAGGAGAAAAATAGGGAGGGGTTGCTTATAAAGGAAGTTTCGTCAGAAAAAGTGGGAAATTAATGCACGCCCACATTAAAGAGCACGACCTCCCAGAATTAAAGACTGTTACAAACCCTTGGAATTCTCTCATTAATGCGGAGTTAATCCACTCCACACGTTCTCCGATGGCTACATCAGCCTCCGATGACCACCTCACTCTAAGTTCATGTTGATTATCTATAATACACCAGGAACTGGGGGGGGACTGGTGTAAACCTATGGAGAAAAATTAAGTCCCTCGGAACTTAAGTCCATCGAGGGACAAGCAAAATGTTCCCCATCGAGAGAACAAATAAAATATTTATCATCGGAAGATAAGTTACTTCTCGATAACTTTATCTTCGATGGCGCACGGATTACTACACTCACAGAGCATCCGATGCTAAAGGCACTACCAGTCTTGGATGACTCTACGATGCCTAATAATCGCCGATGCTTTAGCCAGTGAACAATCCTAAGGAATAGGAACACGATAAATACGTTCCTCCTAATGGATGTCTACTATAATGATATTTCAGGGTATATATCCTAACGACCCGATGGGGAGACATCCCGATGGCACAACAATAACAAAATTACCCGATGACACCATTACGGGCAGAGTAATTCGATGGCAGAGGGCAAAGAAGTTCGTCCGAAGGCAAACAAGAGAAACGCTTCTAGAACAATAACCAAGTGTCATCCTTCGAGATATTCCTGCCATGCAAAGACCAGGTGTCATCATCAATATCATGAATCAACTCCAAATTAACCAGGTGTCACCCTTGCTCGTGATGCATCAGCACAAGAAGAGTTGAGTGGCCGTATTATAGGTAGCTGACTTAGCATGTAAATATTTTTCATCTGCCACCCAATATGGGGCATGCAATCGAAAGAGGGCTATAAATACTTTCATTTGGTAAAGAAAGGGGCAGATCGGAGGGGGAAGAAAAAAACATATTCTAAATTTAGCATGTAAACCAAGAGAAGAATATTAATACAACACCATCTTGCTTTGCTTCTTGCAAAAACTCACTTACTGACTATTTGGGCAAGTCGTTCCTCGAATAAAAGAATATAAAATTACTCCGATGAGTTAACAATTAGCATTAGATTAAATTCGAGACGGATTATAATTTGTTAACCTACATATTACAAAAATATTTGGTAACACAAATGATGTCCCAATATAATATGGTCCGACATATGATAATTCATTTGATACACTTAAACTTGAATATGACACATTAATCTGTGTTGATGGGTAATTAAAAAACGTCCTCCAGGGGACTTTTGGACAAACTTTTTATAATATCTCAGTCGGCTGATTAACGTAACTAATAATCTGGTTATTATATCTGCCAATATATGCGGGCTTCCAGTATTTAATCCATAAAGCCCACATTTACAGTAAGCCAACTGAATCCATATTTACAGTAAGCCAACCGAATGATATATTAGTGGTTGATATGCCTTATTAAGGCCCTATTGCATTTTATCAAGCGGCCCCCTAAATATTCTGTATGTGAGCTTTACTTGGATCTCGTAATTTTTTAATTGTGTTGATCTTGTCTCACCATAATTTTTTGATGACTACTATCATTCAATTTAGGGTTTGCTGCAAATTGCCTCTTTAAATTGACAAATTGCTTTTCTATGAAAAAATAAATTGGTCAAATAGAGTTGACGTTTTACTCGCATGTGTAGTTCAATTGCTCATACATGAGAAAATTGGTTATATTTTGTTTAGGAAAAGATATCTATACCCCTGGTTTTTCAAGAAAATATCTATATCTTTATTTTTATATATTAAATAAATTATCGAAAACATAAAGTTAAATTACAAATTTAAGATATATATGTATATGCCTTGGTTTTTTTTTTTGTTTTTTTTGTTTATTTTTTTATAAAAATAGTAAAATTTAATTTGCAATTACACAAAAGAAAATATTATTACTACTAAGGGCGTCTTGGGCTTTCAATATGAACTTTAAAACATAATTATTTTTTAGGGAGGTGGTGTGCCAACTTTTAATATCACAAATGAGTATTTGGCCAACTTATGTTTCACCATTTAGCATAACACAAAGAGGTAATTTACCAAAACCCTCGAATTTGTGTCCCAATATTTGGGGAAACTTATAACTTGTATTGTAAGTTGTAACCAACAGTTGATAATTATTTTGTACCAAGCAATTATCGAATTGTTGCATGTCACCGTATAACGGTTGCATGCAATAATTTCTTATTATTTAGATAATGGATTCAATTGTCAAGCCACTTACATTCAAACTAGCCATCGATTAGGTTAATGTTAAACATAACAGTGGATTTATCTAGCTATTAGGAAGTTGCGATATAGTCCAGGGTTTATTCTGATACTCGTGCGGGAAATTCAGAGGGTTACATTGATACCGAACGAACACAGCTGAATAAGCCAATTGACTTTACCATATAACTATGCAGAATTCAATTTACGGATTCTAAAGGACGTACTTCTTATACCATTTAATTTAGGTAACAACATCATGTTACAAGACGCACACCTACGTAAATAATTTAAGGGAGTTTAATTATTGTCTTTAGTGGAATTATTAATTGTTGAAAGATGATATAAGTTATTTTGTGAGGAAAACTCAACAGAACCAATTCGGCATCATAGCCCCAAACCTAATACTATCGGTGCATCATATGACATAAAAGTAGAGTGGGAAGTATAAATTATGATATCGGAAATTAATTAAAATGAATGAATGTTCATGAATGACTTTCGGCTATATTAAGATATAAGCCAATATAATTTGTATTTGAACGGTTGGGATATGTACTTTCAGAAGCTACTTGTTTAGTCAGTAGAGTATCATTGATTGACAAAATCAACGGTACTGTCAGAACAAAGAAAAAAGGAAGCTAAAGTCCGGGATAGGAATGATCATGAGCAGTATCACTTGTTCGCTTAAGTTCTTAGCCAACTTGAGTAGTGTTGCAATCGATTCAGAATAGGAAAAAGTAGAATCAAAAGCGAACATGAAAATTCTAATCCATTGATGATACCATATGCCAAGTTGTATATTTGGTGTCAATATTGCTCGAAAGTAGAATAATGAGAATAGTGTTATCAAGTATGGCACACTTGTTCGTGTGGATAACACGAATTTTATCTTGAATAGCTTGTGGCATTTTTTGACTTCATCCATGGCCAACCAAATTGCTACAAAAACAAAAGATGTGATAGTGCTATCTATAATAGTGCAGCATAGAATCAGAATCACCTCTTCAAAAAAAAAAAAAAAGTAGGTCTCGACACTTCCTGTTGGCTTGAAAAAATTAATCACGGCTCTAGCAGGGTATATGCTAAAAGTGATAGGCGTACTACACTATTACGTACTATATAATATGGTAGCGTACTACTATAAAAAATGTGGTTGATTTCATAGCTATATATATATATATACACATTGATAAAGTCGAGAATTTGTTGATTTTGACATCGATAGAGTCTTTAAGCGTGCAAATTAATCGAACGAACATTGTCTTATCTAGTAACATTTTATTGGAGTTTCAAAATTTTTTACTTTGTTTATAATATTGTGGAATGTTGGCCAAGTGTTAGGCTTATCTATCATATTAAGTGGTAGGAATGTTGGAGGATACTGTTAGGGACTTATGACTGATATATTGTAAATTGCCGTTGACACCAGATTGCGCTGCCACTTTTATTGTCTTTATTTTTCAGCCTCTCCTTGAAAGGACAGTCCAATGATACCTAAAGATATATATAATTAAAGTGGCCTATGTCGTCGTCGAGTAGTCGCATTAATTCTACTTTTTGTAGTGGAAAGGATCAAATTAAAAGAAGTTTGTTGCTAAATGATCTTCATACCATTCTGTCTAAATTAGACCTCACTTGGAAATGCCTCTTTAAAATATCCAGGATATGCCAGTCCGGAACATATTGTTCCAAACCTCGGAGAGACAAGATATATCTTGTACTCGAAACACCGCCAAGATATGATTTTCTTTTTTCGCGTAAAGTATCACTCCTTATATGCTCTATGGGTTGCTTGGTGCTTAGCTAGCCTAAATATATACTTATAAACAAAATATTCTATAGTGTATGAATAAAAACTATGTGTACTTTATATAAGATTGTGATTTAAAACTGTCACGTAAGACTGGACTCTTTCAGACAATCAACGTAAACGACAGTGAACCCTAACCTAACCAAGTAAGGCAATACGTAAATTCTGCGTTAGCTTCGCAGTATATATAAGCCACTAACTCAGTGGTCATTTTACATAAGTGTTGGAAAAGTTGCACCAATATTACATAATTTATTTCGATTAATTTCTATTTATAAAATTGGAATTTCGTTAGTTCACTGAAATCTACATTTTGTGTAGATCAACCTAGTATATTAAATTGTTCAAAACCAATTTGGGATGAATGTGAAATTAAATGATAAAGTGAGCAAGTTGAGATAAAATATATTGATGGAAGAAAATGAAATAAGTGGGAAGGTGAAAAGCCACCATCCCACATGAAAAAAAGAGAACTAACTTTTACACCTTATTAGTTGCTTGTTTGTGGTAGGGATTTGGGCTCTAAGGGGTACCACAAGTCTTTGAAGGGGAGAAGACTTAGATGGGCTACACTTCGATTTAAGCCCACACGCGCGCCGCCACCCGTCTAGATCGGACCTGGGCCGGGGTCGTGGGTCACGGGCCGTGGGCCTTGGACTTGGATTTCCCTATCAATTACTTATCTTTTTAGACAAAGTTTAATTAAATAATTAATTACTTGTCTGAAAACCCGATGTATTTTACTAAGGAAGGTTCAAAGCCAAAAGCTACCTATCCTGATGCATTAAGCTTTCCGCTTGAACTTTCTCGAATGTACACATTGAATTTTCATTAATGTGGGGGATTGTTAGAAAATTGGTGTTGCACCAATATTATATAATTTATTTCGATTAATTCTATTTATAAAATTAAATTTTCGTTAGCTCAATGAAATCTACATTTTGTGTAGATGAAACTAATATATTTAATTGTTCAAAACCAATTTGCGATGAATGAGAAATTAAATGATAAAGTAAGCTAGTTGAGATAAAATATATTGATGGAAAAAAATGAAATAAGTGAGAAGGTGAAAAGCCACTATCCACATAGAAAAAGAGAGCTAACTTTTACACCTTATTAGTTGCTTGTTTGTGATAGGAGTTTGGGCACCAAGGGGTACCACAAGTCTTTGAAGGGGAGAAGACTTAGATGGGCTATGCTTCGATTCAAGTCCACACGCGCGCGTGCGCGTCGCCGTTCGTCTGGACCGGACCCGGGCCTAGGTCGGGGTCGTGGGTCGTAGGTCACGGGCCGTGGGCCTGGGCCTGGGCTTGGGCTTGGGCTTCCCTATCAATTACCAACAAATTAAATAATTAATTAAATCGTGATTAGATGTAAGAATCTCGCTGATTTAGTGTGTCTAGTGGCTGAAAATCTGGCGGAAAAGTCTAGTCAGCGAACAATCACTTACGCACCCAGTCAGCATAAACAATGCCACCTTTCATCCGAATAGGTGTACAGTCAGCCGAAGTGGTGCAAATTCTGGCAGGAAAGCTGTGATGTGGAAAGGACATGTCCGTCCAGTCACCCCCTAGGCCCACTTTTTTCGACATCTATAAAAGGCAGGCTCCTCCTCTTCCAAAATCATACAATCACAAACATTATTTCTTTCTGTCTGTTTTGTTCTGAGAGTTCAAAATAATTTTTAGTTCGCCGTTTCTTAATATTCGAAGTGCTGCCATATTAAGAAGATAGTCGTTGCATCTTGGAAAGCGATTGCCGATCAAACCGTAAGCACCGAGTGGGGCATATCGTTTTAAAGAGAAAACGTCCAACTCTTGCCTCGACTTTAAATCTAGTTTGTTTTCTGTTTTACACCCGTTACGATCAATAATAAGTCATAGCCTCGTTCAGACTATCTACATAAGCTCTAACTAGTCCATGCAATTTACATAAGTATTGGCCTCATTCAACCGGTTTGCATAAGCCCTACCCTTGCATGGGGAAATCATTTATAAGACTTGGTCATCCAAGTAAAACAAATTCGACAAAAATGACTTTCAAAAGAAGGGGTCAAAAGAAAATATTCTGGAGGCAACCCTCGCCTCGTCCAGGTACTCTTAATAAGCCCTACCCTTGCGTAAGCAAAGCCGTTATAAGCCTCAATCATTCAAGTGGTAAGAACTCGACAAACGTGGTTTATCAAAAGCCGTGGTCTCGTCTAGATAAAATATTTATGTAGAACAATACACAAGCCTTAACTTCGTTCATGATGTATATATGTGTAAGCCCTACCATCGCGTACCTAAATCACTTATAAGCATTAGCTATCCCTAGTAGTAAAAAACTCAACTAAAATGATTTTCACTAAGTCCTTGCCTCGTTCAGCTAAAGGTTAACTAAGTCCTAGCCTTGTACATCCAAAGTCTTATTTTAGTCATCTGTCCAAGCAAAGTGTTATCAAGTCTCAACCTCTTCTAGGAAAAATCCCATTAAGCCTGAACCTTGTCTAAACAATGTTCTATTAGATCCTGACCTAGTCCAAGCAGAATTTCATTAAGTCCTTACTTTGTCATTGAAAGGTTTTATTAAGTATTTGCCTCGTCAAAAGTTTTTTTTTTATTAAGTCCTACTCTTATTCGGGACAATACCTCTGTAAACCAATCTCACCTCAATGTAAATGTTAGAGAAGATTCTTTCCCTAGCAGGCAAGTCATTTTACTAACATTGATACATGTACAAGACTCCGAGATGACACTTGTATACACAAAGCAATGCAACATAGGCGAACAAAGGGAAATAGAAACTAAGATAAAGTTACGCAAATTACAAGAGCCTTTAGGGCGTCTAAAGCTCGTAGGACAACAATCTAGACCATGTGACTTCATGACCTTAAATTGGTAGAAGAGCATAAGTCGACCATGCTTGAAGAATCGAAATGCATGGATATTAAGGTCACAACTTTTCCTGTTCCACCATCACTTTAGAGAGGCATAGGCAACTGCATACAAAGGTGCATACTATTGGACAACTATTGTTTTGTCAAATGCCGTCACCACCATGATTATCCTCAAAACTCGGTTCTACAGAGAGTGCGTAGATTAATGGTATTTTCACACGACTCACTTCACAGTTGAGATTAACTAGTGGTTTTGTTAATAATAGAATGAGATTTATTGATTACTAAACTACTAAACAAATTAAATAGTAAACTAGCTAGTACTAATTAAGCTTAATTCACAGAGAATGCAAGAGCACATAGACTTCGGTTTCATTCAAGAATTATTCTAAGGTTCATAGACAAATCTCATTACCTACTTGATTCAACACTTTACCTAAAACCACATCTTGTTTGCTATCGATATATTGTTTCACCCCCAAGTCGTTTTTCAATCCAGAAGGAGTATGAGCCACATCGACATAATCAAATAAGACATGCATAAGGGACCAACGTCTGTGAACCATTAAGCACAAATGTAGTAAAGCAAACAAAGTAGTTCAACTAACTAGCTCAAACAATCAAAAGGAAGTAAAGGAATATCGTCTTAATGACTTTCTGGTCTTACAAAGAGAGATTAGCCAGTCATATAAACAAGACAACATAATAAAGACTAGAGAAACGAGTAAACTTGATCTCGTTGGGAGTTTGTTGTGTTATTTTGAACATTCACAATGCCTGCGACGTCTTCTTCTCACAGCTCCATGCTTGAATCCTCATGTATTCGCTGCTACTTCTAACTACTAAAACATAACTAAAACTAATTACTAAACCAATCTACTATATTATCTTATTTTCTTCTTTTCTCGTCTCCATTTTTTCATTTATAGATGCAAAAGTATAGTCTTGGGCTAGGGCAACACAAGAAGTCTATTAACGTAGTTCAACTTCAAGCGAGTGAAGGAAGCAACTTCATTTTAAGTTACCATGGCAGGCAAGTTGCTCACTCTTGATGGGGTTGCTTGGGTATATTCCATCATAAACGTGTGAGTTGCCTTCTCTTCTAGAGAATCGTTCAACCAGTCTCAGTCTCAACCTCAGCCTTGCCGCTCGCTTCACTCGTTTATGGTTGGTTGGACTACCATGGCGGAGGTTGGTTTTAGAGCTAACTTCTTGTGGAAGGCACTCGCTTCTTCAAGAAAGTTACTAGTGCCATCTAATAACAGGCCAAGTGAGTCGTTTATCTATCTACACAAGTTGTTTATTCCTCTTTGAGCTTCCAGCTTCTTCTTCATATTAAGCGAGTCGCCAAGACTTGTTCTTAATCATTCGCCTGCTGCCCTTTTTTCCACACCACAAAAAAGGGAAATGTCAAAAATAGAAAGAGTTGAGAAGTTGCCCCATTTGAGTTAAAAAGTTGAGGACTCACACAATCTTCAAGTTACTGCCGCATGAGAGTCACCCACTGTTATTGCGAGTTGCTCGGGTCTCTTATATAGTAAATGTACTACTTGTCCCCGCTTATGACGAGTAGCTTGGTTAGTTTCTGCGTTAACCATGCGAGTCACTTCATTCAGCGTCTAGTCGTTTGACTGTTCTTATGGCATTTGGTTTTAGGGTTACACTTCTCATTCAAGTCGCTCGTTCTTCCTTTGAGCTTTTAAACTTCATCTTCAAATTTGGCAAGTCGCACATACTTGTTCATAGTCACTGGCCAGCTGCCTTTTGTTCCAAACCACTACTTTTTGGAACTTTTCCTCATATTTCTTGACTAAACTCCTAAACCTACAAAATATAGAATAAACAAGTAAAAGACTCTAAAATTTGTTAAAATTAACTATTAAATGTGTAAAATAGACTAAAAAGGATGAGTGTTTGCATACTCAACATTGATCTTCTCGTGCCTAAAATTGAAATCTCTACCAATCTCACCTAGAGGCAACATGTGTACATAGCCAAGAAACAATGACCTAGGATACTATACACCCACCTAAAATCCCAGTGAATCTCTTTCTCAACCCAAATGCAATTAATCAAAACTCCAACACCCGATGGTTTAGTTCCTAAACAAGTCATCCCTCAACCTCACCTATGGATGGCCCCTCAAGTTTTTCAATTAAATCACCAAAAATCTCGATTGAGAAACATTATCGTAACTTTCTGAAGAAGAGGTACGAACGCAAGAAAGGGAGAAGAGAAAGAGAGGATTTATATCCTCAAAAAAGTAGAGGATCTTGAAGAATATTCAACGCTCATCTCATACTTATCCGAATGTGGCCGTTGAAACACCACAAAGGAAAAGTTTTGCACTCACCAATTTATAATTTACAAGAATCTCCACCTTCCCACACACGCCTTTATAAAAAAAGATTGCAGAGACCTAATACACACATCCTCCTTAATATGGAGTTTCGATAAAAAGTGCGGCTAGTCAAATTTGATAAAGAAAGGTGTTGCAAATAGTTGGCAACTTCCCCCCCCCCCCCCCCCCAAAGTCAACCAAAAACTTAATAAGGCATACACTCGTAGTTCACATTCGTTAACCTTAACTTCCCTATGATTCTCGAGGTATTTTAGCTTCCACTACACACTTTCATAGTAGAAGGTGAGGGCCTCTTGAATATATAAATGATTCAGCCTATTGTTAAAGAGTAAGATTAAATTCCCTATGAATACTCCCCTCGCTCCACCAGCAGATTACATAATCCTTCCAGTATCCCTGTCGCGTTGTCGCTCTAGTAAACTCAGTGTTATTGCTCTGCTTTAATGCGAACTAAGAATTCTTAGTTCACAAATTAAGAACTCTTAAATCCTGAACTAAGAATTCTTACTTCGTTTGCACACTTGTTTCAGTATCTATTAGTGAACTATTATCTTTTTCGATATGAAGGAGGGAGGGAAGGAGAGAGGGAGGGAGAGAGAGAGAGAGAGAGAGAGAGAGAGAGAGAAAGAGAGAGAGAGAGAGAGAGTACCTTGTGGGCTTAAGACGAATAAGAAAGAAAATAACAAAATAAGCAATGAGTGAATACAATGAACTCTTATCACACAGTTAATAAATAAACCAGATACTGGATTTAACACATTTTGATACAAGTAATAATATAGTTCCTTGGTTTATCACATGAATACATAAATCCACACCAAAGAATATTTAGATTTGTCTTTGATTAATCATATAAATACTTTTTATTTATTTTTTAACTGACGCACTAAGATGCACTCAAATTTACGTATTTCTAAATTTGGGACACTATCGCACTGGCACTTGCACGAGCTCGGCTCACGCTCCCTTTATATGACCTAGTCCACCACTAAAATTCCACATATACAAACACTCACCCTCGTAGACGACATTATCATACTTAGTTCATAAATTACCATCAAATGAGTAAGGATGAAACATATTGATCCCTATAATCTCATTGTCCTGGTGTCGTCATCACCCTTGCCATCAAAGTTTAAACCCCTATGCCGTCATAAAAGGGTATTAACTATCTTTAACTATTCATGAACATAACTTTATCAATGTCCACACATAGAAAAACCTTTGTCATCCCCACCTTAGAGGCCCCAAAGCCAGTCAGTTGTTTGATAATCTCTAGTTAACTCATCATGAGGACATCTGCAACTCTTAGAGCTGACAATCATAGGCTTCTTCCTCGTACACAACAAAAAGAGCATTAATGCGCACTAACGATAAGCCCCTTCGACCTCCCATATCCTTGTTCACCCCCTCTACCTTCATAAATGGGCATGTGGATGCATAAGCTAGAGATTTATGGTCCATTTGAGCCCCCTTGTATACATATAGTGTGTTATCCCTCCAATAATATTCTATCACATTATTTTTGTATACTCGTCTTGAATTCTATACTTTTCATCTTAAAAATTATATAAGAATAAAGTCTTATGCATGCTTCCTTTGCTGCAATGACGTTTACGTTTGAGACCATCATATTCGTAACCTTCTAAATTCTCTGTTTATTCAACACTTATATTTGTGAAAATTAGAAACAAATCATCCTTACATTCAAACTTCAGGAACAATGAAATTGTGGATCGGGTTGATACATTGTTGTTGTTAACTTAACACTAGAGTGTTAACAACAATTTGGTATGTTGTTAACTCAGCGATGTTACTTTAACAACATACCAGAGTAATAGTGCAGCGGAATAAAAAACACCAAGTTTTAAGAAGTGAATATAAGATTATACTAACTTCCGAGCCGTAGGCAAAATAACCCGTTAAGGTTTTAGCAAAAGTCGTTCTCTCAATTTTCAAGCTCCCCACTCTCAAATTAATCGAACTAAGAAAAGCACACAAGAATTTATTCGACTATCTCTAAAAGCTCCTCACTCTTAGATCTATTCTCACAACTCACAAACTTTGCTAAAGCAAGACAACACTCAACAACTGTAAATTAATCTCTCGGATTGATTGGCTCTTGTCTTGTGTTTGTCTTGATGTACTTCACACCTATATATAGGTTCTTGACTTGGACTTCAAGGTGTGTTGTACACGGTTGGTAATTCTCCTTGTTTCCTTCTCGAACTCCTCTTCCTTGTTCTTGTAGTCCTTCTTGAATAATAGTTCATTCGTTAGTGATCTAACTAAGGATAGACTCCTTCTTCAAATCAGGACTCAATCTTGGAAAGCGCTCCTAGTTGCACTCGAACTCTTCTAGCGGTTTGCTTAATTAAGGAAACTTTCCTTCTTGGAAACTTGAGCGTCCAACCTATGCCAAGTTTATTTCCTGAATAATAATCAAAGACAATCACAATTGTGGAACTCAATTAGTTAAATGAATAAGGCAAAACTATAATAATAAATGACAACAAGATTAAAAATCGGATTCTGCTTCAGCAATGTTACTCTAACATTGACTTCTCAATGTTAATCTAACATTGCCAGAATACCTGCACTTTCAATCTCCCCATTTTTTCCTTAATCACAAAACCTAAGAACCTGTTCTAATCAGATCAAATTATTCAGACAAACTTCACTATCTTATATAATGGAAAATTAAGTACACTCCCCCTGAATATCAAAAGGGACCAACTCAATATTATTCTAACAGTGATACTTTCAGTGTTGTCATAACATCCATCTTTGTCAATGTTGGTTTAACATTGAGTCCAGACCGAAGTTCTAACATTGAACATCTCAATGTTAACTTAACACCAGAGAACAGTTAACACCTGCAACACAGAGTTAGTACTTTGTAACCACAGTTCAAATAGCATAAACAGAAACACTAAGTACCAGTATAGAAAAGTACTTAATTACATACCATACTTAGTAGCAAGGAACACACTCCTTGATGAAACAGAAAAATACGAAGAAAATAGAATTGTTCATACTGCCATCGAAAACAGAAAATTAAAAGGATGCAGAAATTCCCGAATTGATCTACTCTCCTCCTTTTTGTGAGGAAGACAGATCCTTCAAATGCCTCCTAAGGCTGTCAATCTCCTGCAACCTCACTTGCTTGTCTGCTATCTCTCTTTGGGTATTTTTATACTCTCTGTCAGCCAAACCAGAGTCTCCTCCACAAATGCATCAGCAATGACAGAGCAGCTGTCACCACTTGCAACTGGAATAGAAGAAGCAACAAACTTGATAGTCTTCTTCTTCTTTTTCCTGCTTGGACCAGCTTCTGCATTGGGATTCCAGGGTAAGTCTTGAATCCTGACTTGAGTGAAGTAGCTCTTGGTGATGATCATCTTGGCCTTGTTCTTGATCTAGCCCTCTCTCTTCTTTGTCTTGAAGCCTTGCTTCACCAGAATGCTGGATATCAGAGAGGGACATGGAATGATTCCCTTTGCCCTTGTTGTGACCTCCCACATATGCCTCAGAACTTTCACCCCTATGTTCACACTCAACCCATTCTTCAGTTTGTACACCAGCTTTGCAGATTCTTTTGTCACAAAAGTGGTGTTGGAAGAAGGCAGCCCGTTGTAGGTAGAGAGCTTGTGAAGTACAACACTTAAGGATGTCAGCTTTGTAGTTGGAAAACTATCATTCCACTTCCTTGTGAGTCCACCAGTAAGGTCAGTAATCACCTCATCCATGCTAGGATCCTCAGTCTTCTCAGGATCAGGAAGTTCCCAAGCTTCATTGATCACAGAAGGACTAATGTCATAGACATTCATCCTTACCCAAGCTTTACCAAACTTGGGAGAGCCCTGGTGGCACACCCACTGAGAGAGGTTCATGTAGAACTCTCTGATCACATCATGGACATATGATGACTGGTTCATCACAGAGCCCAACACACCCCTAACTTCAAGCAACTCAAATAACCTATTTTCCTTGAACATCTCCTCATCAATGTTCCTCTCCATGTGAATAACCCTGGCTTGATAAGCCTCCCACTGTTCTTCTACCTTAGCAGACACATAAAAGCCAGAGTAAGGCTTCTTGGGGTACTCCTCATCAAGCACATCAAAATACTCATCACTGCCTGATCTTTGAGTAACATCAACAGGGTCATCACCTACCAGTTGGTCTTCTTCCTCAATTTCCTCTTCTTCCTCTTCCTCCTTATCATCTTCTTTCTCTTTTTCTTCTTCTGACTCAGACTCAGAAGTTTCAACAATCATCTGCTTCCCCTTTCTTTTCTTAGCAACATTAGCTAAGACAGAGAGAGTCAGGCTCTCTTCTTCTTCTCTCTCAACCTCTTCAGGTTGATTGTTACCCTCATCATCAACATCTTGGTTACCTTCAGTAGTAACCTCCTCATCCACAGTCTCCTCAACCTGATCATCTTCCTCAGGAAGAGTATCCATCTCAGCAGTAGCAGCATGCTCAACAACATTAGCCTCAGACGGCTCAACATTCAACTCAAGGTTTTCACCTTCATCAGTAACAACCACATAATCATTCCCACCATTACCCTTAGGGACCTCATGCAAAACCTCAGACTCACCCACAACAACAACATGGGCCTCTTTCTCCCCCTCAATACCAATTTTAGCAGTAATATCTTGAGTAGGGTTAGCCATCATTACCTCGTTTTCATCGTTGGTGGGAGTGGAGGTTTGCTCAGCAGTTTTTGATGTTGAACCAACATCACCCTTTGCGGATTTCTTTCCCTTGCGCCGTTGATAGGTGGATTTCCTCTTAGGTGCGACGGCAACGACGGCTTCAGTGGTTGCTCGTCTGGTACTGCTGCGTACTGGTTGTTCAATCTGCTCAGCAGCATCTACAAGAGCATCAATGGAAGACTTACGTGCCATTGTTAGAGTAATTTAGAGAAGAAAAGAAGAAACTTGATTTGCAGAGAATGTTGTTTGCACAAGAATTTTGAACGCGTAAACAGTAAGAAGAGATTAGGGCAAATTATAGAGATAATCAGCTGAAGAATAGTGATAGTGGTGTTGTTACATGTTACCAAAATAATCGGGCCACTGTCACACGATCATACCCATGTTTACCTTACCACGTGTTAGTGTTAGATTAACACGTAACCAAAGAAGTCTCCACACCTGAAAAATTATAAGTTACAATGTTACAATGTTGAACTAACATTGGCAAGTTAACATCAGGGAGGGAAGTTGTAGGTGCAGGGCTTCATCCAAAGCAACATCATGTGAGAGCGTGAGATACTCCTGTATACTGATCTGAAACCTCAACCAACTACATAGGTACAAAGACATAGTTTAAGATCATCAGTATGAATAAGTAACACATCAGACAGAAAAACACAAAGTGGATGTACATATCCAGGGAAAAAATGTTCCCACAGCATAGAAGATCACAAAACATAGTGTTTTACCTGCAGTTGGTCACCCACGAAGCATGCCTCAACACATGATTCCTAGGATTACAACTCCCCCTAAGCCCAAACGGACATAAGGAAATAATGCAGATCTAGAATGAATGCAACCATGTTAGATCAACATTGGGTGATGGTAACCAAGTATACACAACTTTACTGATTAGGATCAGGACATATCAATTTATCTTTTACTAATATCATGAACTCTTTTGCACAAAAGCTAGTGAATGTTAAAGGATAGTTTCATCACTAAATGTGGGCAGCACAAGACTCCACACACCCCAACAACTTAACCATCAGCTACAGATTAGGCAAGTATAAAGGAACTGAATGAATACAATACATTTATCATATACTTCTCTATCCCAAATCCTCATGCATACTTGTTTACCAACCTGTTTACAAGGGAAATACCAAGTGAACAAAGCTACTGAATGCAAGCAGTCGAAACTTCAAAGCACCCCAGTAGTAAGGATCACTATCATGCATAACCTTGGCCATAGACAAAAACACAAAAATAAGCACAACTGAATGATAATGAAGCTCTCAACATCATGTACCCCAGCTTCCTTTCATGCTCTGTCTAACCTAACATGGATAAGTCACAACTGAATAACATCAGAGTACTGAGCTCTGTGTATCCCAACTTCTCCTAGATGTTAGGTTAACATTCACATACTAACAACAGAGTTCTTAATTTACAAAACTCTTGCTATGTACCTGTCCACCAGTCAACTCAGCTATTTATACAGATTAACCACACAACCCAACAGAATCTCTAACAAAGAAGTAATATGCAAGAAAGAAGAATGCAGAAAAGAAACATAAAAGAATTACAGATACACCACAACCAATAACCAGTGCTAGACAGTGGTGTTATGTCAACATTGGTGTACTAACATCCCTAGACAATGCACATGCCAAGAGAATTCCTCAAACTGAAGAACCTCTCAGTATCTAAGGGTTTAGTGAACATATCAGCAAGCTGATTGTTAGTTTCAATGTGGTCAATGTCAATGAGCTTATCTTCTACCATGTCTCTCAGAAAGTGATGCCTTATATCAATATATTTAGTTCTAGAGTGTTGCACAGGGTTCTTAGAGATGCTTATAGCACTAAGATTATCACAGAACATAAGTAAGGTATCACTGTCTAACCCATAATCCAGTAGCATGTGTTTAAGCCATACTAACTGTGTGACACAGCTGCCTGCTGCTATGTATTCAGATTCAGCAGTGGAGAGTGACACACAATTTTGCTTTCTACTGTACCATGAGACCAAGTTGTTCCCCAGATAAAAACATCCTCCACTTGTAGACTTTCTATCATCAGTGTCACCTGCCCAGTCTGAGTCACTAAAACCTACAAGATTTGTGTTAGTGTCATAAGAGCTCCAGATCCCAAGGGCCAAAGTGCCAGATATATATCTAAGGATTCTCTTAAAAGCAATCAGATGTGACTGCTTTGGACATGCCTGGTACCTAGCACACACACACACAAACAGAGAACATTATATCAGGTCTTGAAGCAGACAAGTAAAGTAAGCTTCCAATCATTGAACGGTACAATGTTGGATCAACATCTGCACTAGTAACATCCCTGGATATCTTCACTGAAGAAGACATGGGAGTCTTGCAAGGCTTTGAATCTGCCAATTCAAACCCTTTCACCAAATTCTTTGCATACTTTTCCTGACTTAGGAATATCCCATTACCTATTTGTTTTACTTGGAGACCAAGGAAGAAATTTAATTCTCCTATCATACTCATCTGAAACTGCCCTGTCATTGATTCAACAAATTTATCTAAAATAGAGTTGTTAGTTGAGCCAAAAACAATGTCATCCACATAAATTTGAGCTATACAGACATGAGAATCTTTCTTCAAAACAAACAGTGTCCTATCTCCTTCACCTCTAACAAAGCCAAGACTTAAGAGGAATTCTATAAGTCTTTCATACCATGCTCTAGGTGATTGTTTAAGTCCATACATGGCCTTTTCAAACTTGTACACATGGTTGGGGTACTTAGGATCTGTGAATCCCTTAGGGTGTTTAACATATACTTACTTATCAATTAGCCCATTCAGGAACGCACCCTTTACATCCATTTGTTATAGTTTTATCTTAAGACAGCATGCTATGGCTAGAAGTAACCTAATAGATTCAATCCTAGCAACTGGAGCAAAGGTCTCATCAAAATCTACACCTTCAACCTGTGTGTACCCTTGAGCAACTAGTCTAGCTTTGTTTATAATTATGACCACTTCCTCATTACTTTTGTTTTTTAAAAATCCACTTTGTCCCTATTAAATTAACACTAGGTGGTCTAGGCACCGGTTTCCAGACATTGTTCTTAGTAAATTGTAATAGTTCATCCTGCATGGCATTAATCCAAAAGTTATCAATGAGGGCTTCATTCACATTCTTAGGTTCTATGGAGGAGACAAAACAAGAGGCATTATCAACAGTACAAGTGAAGTTCATACATACACACAATTTTACCATATCTCTATAATCAAGTCTTTCTCTGTTGCGTGTCCTTACCCGTTCAGTGTGTTTACCTATTACCTGGGATGCTGGATGATCTTTCTGAATCCTAGCTGGGGGATCTCTTCTAGGTTCAAAGACAACTTAATGTTCTGAGTTAGAGTCCTCTGTTGTTAGTCTAACATCAGATCTCGCTGGTGTTAGTCTAACATCGTTCCCTGACTCCTGTTCAGTGTTTTCAGCTTCCAGTTCTAATGTTGGTGTAACATTGTCAGGCGTAACATTCTCGGTTTCCACTGTTGGTTCAACATTGGGAACTGAGATGTCATCAGTACCTGTATCAAGAATGAACTCATCAAACACAACATTCACTGATTCCTGAATTGTCTTTAATCTCAGATTGTAGACTTTAAAGGAAGTACTATTGGCAGAGTATCCTACAAAGATGCATTTTTCACTTTTAGGATCAAATTTACTTAGATAATCCCTGTCATTAAGCAGATAAAATCACATCCAAATTCATAAAAATATGCAATATTTGGTTTCACACCCTTCAAGAGTTCATAAGAAGTCATGGTAGTTCCAGGTCTAAGATACACCCTGTTACTAATGTGAGAAGCAGTATTTAAGGCTTCAGCCCAGAGTCTTTTGGATAAATCTTTAGCATTGAGCATAACTCTGGCCATCTCTTGAAGAGTCCTGTTATTTCTCTCAGCAATCCCATTCCGCTGAGGAGTCTTAGGAGCTGAATATTCATGGAAAATACCTTTAGCATTGCAATAGTTATCAAAACTAGCATTTTCAAATTCTTTACCATGATCAGACCTAATCTTAGTCACAGTGGAGCCATACAAGTTTTTAATACTAGCACAAAGAATTTTGAACTGATCAAAAGCTTCTAACTTATCTTTAAGAAATTTTACCCAAGTGTATCTAGAGAAGTCATCTACAATCACAAAGGCATATTTCTTACCACTGAGACTACTTACCTCAATTGGACCCATTAAGCCCATGTGCAGCAATTCAAGACACGTACTAGATCTAGGATTAGCATTCTGTACCTGTAGGGGTGTATGAATAGCTCTGGTTTGCTTGCCCTTGAGGCAATCACCACACACAAGCTTACCTGGATAAGACACCTTAGGTAAGCCTCTTACAACATCAACTTTCTGCAGTTTCTCAAGGTTTCTGTAGTGAACATGTCCAAGTTTCCTATGCCATATAGAAGCCTCATTTATTTTGGCATGGAAACACTCTGCTTCCTCTTGGGCTAGGTAGCAGTTATTTTTGGATCTAGTACCTGTCATAACAAGAACATTATCACTATCATAGACATCACAAGAAACTTTGTCAAATGTAACCAGTAAGTCATCATCACACAGCTGACTGATACTGATTAGATTTGCCTTTAACCCATCTACCAACAACACATCCTTCAGGGGTGGGAATCCATGAACATTTAGTATCCCCTTGCCAATGATCCTTCCTTTAGTGCCACCTCCATAGGTCACTTTTCCAGCACTTAAAAGAATCATTTGCTTAAGATTCTCTTTGCTGCCTGTCATGTGTCTTGAGCATCCACTGTCAAAGTACCACTTACCTGAAAGGTAAGACTACACAACATAGAAAACAACATTGCATACAATTTTAATCTTAGGGGTTTTAGCTTTTTCTACCCAAGTTCTACTTTTCTGTCCTGCACCTAATGTTGGTCTAACATCAGAACCTATTGTAGTTTTAACATTGGGAACATAGGCTATTTGCTTACCACATTCTTTTATGAATTTTCTACAGAATAGTTTAATGTGACCTGGTTGAAAACATTATTGACAGATAAAAGTTGGTTTACTTTTTATAGTATTGATGGTACCAGAACTCATATTACCAGATTCTTTAACAAAGCTTGTAGTTAAATAGGCAGAATTACCATTAGAAGAGGAAGGTTTTTCAACAAATCCCAAACCACATGTACCTGAATTACCCATGTTTAGTACCTCATCGAATTTAGAAGTACCTCCATTCCATTTGGCTATGATCTGTGAGTCCTTTTTGAGTTTCTCCTTTACCTCTTTCAGCTCAGCTTCAACTTTGTCAAGATCTATCTCATAGAGTTTCAACATGTTCTTCAAACATTCAATGTCATGCTTCAGTGCTTTGTTACTCTTTATGAGTTTGACATTCTCTCTCTCAAGTCTGAGAAAGGTCGTATGTAGATCGTCTAGGATTTCCTCCTGGGACAGTTCTTCTTCATTGAAGTACTCTTCTTCTAGATCAACTGAGCCATGAAAACAATCGAAGTTAGTATCATCACAATTAGAGAGCACATCATAGATAACCTATGTATCATTGTTGTTCCAGTCTCCAAAGAAGATTTTCGGCTTTGCTGTTAGTTCTCCAATGTTAGAGTAACATTGAGAATTTGGCAGTTTCTGGTGATCCGAGTGCAGAGCGCAGCAGTGTTGATTTCCTCTGATTGTTCATCAACACTTGTCCCAGATTCGAAGTAAGCATCATTGAAGTCATCCACACACACCCAATGAGAATTTCCTCTTGTTCTGAGGGTGTTAGCACATTCATGTTTAAAGTGACAATACCCCTTACATTCAAAGCACTAGACATCCTTCAATTTCTCAGCATCTTGAGGCGTGCTCTTAGATGCCATGTACTTTACAAATTTTGGGGGTAATTTCTTATAACCAATGGCAGCATTACCAGATTGTTTTTCTTTATTTTTATCTTTGTAGCCTAATTTACTAAACTTCCTGGTAATGTTTCCATAGTCAGAAGAGATCAACTCATATTCATCCTCATCACTTTCTATAAAACTGAGCTAGTTCCTAGTAGGGCTAAAGCAAGTTGTTTACTAGACTTTCCTAGGAATTCTAGTTCAAATTATTTTAAAGTGTTCATTAATGTTTGGAAGTCCATGTTGGCAAGATCTCTAGGCTCATTCATAGCAATTCCTTTGACAGTGAACTTAAAAGATAATGTTCTAAAAGCTTTATAGACCATGATTTGATTTGGGATGGTAAAACCTAAGTTTTGACACTGATTAGAGATATCAAGAAGTTTCTCAAAATAACTATCAATGCTTTCATCCTCACTCATCTCTCTCTTTTCAAAGTCCCTCAAAAGTTTTCTATATTTAGAGTCCCTCACAGCCCCATCACCCTCACAATGTAGTTTAAGAACTTTCCAAGCAGTTTTAGCAGCTGTACAAGTTTGAATAAGTTTGAACATATGGTTACCTACCCAGCTAAAAATAGCATTGAGAGCCTTTTCATTGAAGTTGTAGAGAGCAATCTCATTGGCTGTCCATTGTCCTCTTGGCTTAGATACCAGACCAGCATCTCCATCTCTAGGCAAGTAAGGGATGGTGTAGCGTTCTAGTATTGCGTCCCAAGCTCTCAGGTCGATGGATTTGATGTGGACTCTGAGTCTGATCTTCCAATAGTCATAGTTGTTGGGACCCTCCAATACTGGCAACCTGCTGGTATTGGGGTTGGAGTTTTCCATCTTGTCGTATCAACACCAAACACCGGTGAAGTTGGTGCTTGGCTCTGATACCAATTGAAATTGTGGATTGGGTTGATACGTTGTTGTTGGTAACTTAACAATGGAGTGTTAACAACAGTTTGGTATGTTGTTAACTCAGCGATGTTACTTTAACAACAGACCAGAGTAATAGTGCAGCGGAATAAAAAACACCAAGTTTTAAGAAGTGAATATAAGATTATATTAACTTCCGAGTCGTAGGCAAAATAACCCGTTAAGGTTTTAACAAAAGTCGTTCTCTCAATTTTCAAGCTCCCCACTCTCAAATTAATCGAACTAAGCAAAGCACACAAGAATTTATTCGACTATCTCTAAAAGCTCCTCACTCTTAGATCTATTCTCACAACTCACAAACTTTGCTAAAGCAAGACAACACTCAACAACTGTAAATTAATCTCTCGGATTGATTGGCTCTTGTCTTGTGTTTGTCTTGATGTACTTCACACCTATATATAGGTTCTTGACTTGGACTTCAAGGTGTGTTGTACACGGTTGGTAATTCTCCTTGTTTTCTTCTCGAACTCCTCTTCCTTGTTCTTGTAGTCCTTCTTGAATAATAGTTCATTCGTTAGTGATCTAACTAAGGATAGACTCCTCCTTCAAATCAGGACTCAATCTTGGAAAGCGCTCCTAGTTGCACTTGAACTCTTCTAGCGGTTTGCTTAATTAATGAAACTTTCTTTCTTGGAAACTTGAGCGTCCAACCTATGACAAGTTTGTTTCCTGAATAATAATCAAAGACTATCACAACTGTGGAACTCAATTAGTTAAATGAATAAGGCAAAACTATAATAATAAATGACAACAAGATTGTAAATCGGATTCTGCGTCAGCAATGTTACTCTAACATTGACTTCTCAATGTTAATCTAACATTGCCAGAATATCTGCACTTTCAAATAAGAAATCCTTCTTGACACATTCAAACATTTGAAACGAGAAATCTTACGCTAAGTATTTATCATTTAGAAATTAATGGATTTAATTTCCACCCTAAAAATCTGTTACTAATTTTAAACTTCGTAATGTAACCTATTTCCCGACCCTAATTAATAATTTTATGGGGCGAGTCTAAATATTTATACATTAATACTTGCCTTTTTGATGAACTCTTGAGTTTTACGAGCAGTACAAGGTAATCGGTCATTTGCAACCGCCCAGTTGCAACAGCCAGGCGGTTGCGTGCATTTGCGATGGCTCAGTCGCCGCTATACTCAGTTGTGACGGCTGAGCCATCGCTAATACTGGGAGGGGAAAATCTCGCCAAAGACACTTAGTAGCAACTACTGGGCGGTCTCTACTGAATTAGGGGAACGACCCAACAGTTGCGTAGCAAGATGGTATGTCTGATTTAACTTTTACTCGTAACTGTTGTTATTGTTATTTTTATTGTAATGTTTATGTTATTTAACGTATATAATATTGTAATCTTTAGAAAACCCAGCTCTGGGGCCCCCACCAATCTGAAAGGATCAGATGTATGGGTTTGTGCCGAGTGCGAGCAGATCTACGTAAGTATTTTTAGTTAGTTTATTTTTATTTATATTGTGAATTCAATTAGTTTTCAAATTCTTATCGATATACTAACCTTTATAAAACTAAACATAGACAACATTGAAAATTGATGTTCGAGAGGTATGCAGATTGGTCTATTTAGCCTTCTCCAGTGGAGTCTAACTTGTAGCTCCAGACGGCTAGAACAGCGAGGAAGGGGAAGGGGAAAGGCTTTCCTAGTGACGCAGCCCCTGAGGCTTTTGGTATCCACTATAGGAGGGAGCACAACTTGACCCAGCCTTACGTGGAGGACTTGGAGCCGGAGAACCAGGATATGAGGTCAGCCGATCCAACGTGGAAAGAGACATGATATGACATATCGAGATGTTAAGCCAGCAGATTGCGACGGAGACAGATACTCCTCCACCTCCACCTCCACCACCTCACGACACGTTAATATGAGATGCCATTAGATCCTTCCTAGTAGCATGCCACAGTCGAGGCCCCCGACCCGTAGGAGACCTATTTGCACCCAACTCTTCGAACACGCGGATGTATTATGATGATGATGATGATGGTGATGATGAGGGGGAGGTTCACACATGTTGGGATTAGGAGGTCGTGGTTGAGGATGAGGATGATGAGATAGACGTGGATGATGAAGGTGATGAGACGGAGGGGGACGACGCACTGGTCTAGGGGATGACGAGGAGGACGTTGATCTCTCTCGTTAGTTGCTTTTTTTTTCGTTATTAATGTGAGATTGCAGTAAAATTGTTGTGTAATTTTATTTTAGTGATGTAATTAATTTCTCAGTATATACTTTTCATGTACTTAAGTTATGTCTATGTTAACGCGGTTTATGTACTTATAATGTAATTTAATGTTGTTTTTGAACCTTTTCATGTAATTAAGTTATGTCTATGTTTGTCGTACTTGTGTACTCTTATTTGATTGATAGTGAACGTGTAGCATTGCAGAACATGGACCTCAATAGTTAAATACATTGTAAACACATATTTTTAATGTTAATAATCAAATTTAAAAAAAAAACAATTACAATAGAATGACAAACTACTCAAACACACTATCATCTGAATCCGTATCTATCTCTTGGTCTAAACCATTTATTTCGTTACCAACATTATCCTCTTCGTCTGAACCAACATCATCTTCAACAAGTGAAAACTCACCATCGCCTAATAGTACATCCATATTGAATGAGCTCAAGTCCACAAGTAGGTTCAACCCTCCAGAATCATTCTCTTGAAACACTTCTTATGCTTTTCATTGGAATCCACAATTGACGATGTGTCAATAATGTGCCTAGTCAGAATCTTGGTTACAGTCCACCATCCTCTTTGACGCAGCACAACCTGAGCTTCATATGTGGTATAATAACATTGTAGGGCCTAATTAGCAAAAACAAACGATTCATCGTTTGCGAGGGAACGTCGCAGGTTAATATCAACCAATTTGTACGTCTTGTTAACTTCTGTCCCTCGCCCAGTATTATACCTCACACATTTGAATAACACAATGTATATCGGTCTTCTTCCTCTGTAATATTCCACTTGTATAATGTATTTCAACGTGCCATAGTAGTTGGTGGATTCCGCTCCTTCGATGCTTCCTTTGACATAAACCCCACTATAATCGCTCTTTTGTTTGCCCAGGTGCATAGCCTTTACGAATATGAAACCATTCACAATGTATCCTTCATACTTCATCACTAAACCACTGGAAGTCACCTTTTTGAACCACACGACGTATTCTTCATTCCTTTTTGCTTGGACCTCCATTGGACTGAGGCTACCACACCCATCTTCTTCAAACAACCTGTGTAATATATAAAATTAACAAGTACGTACTAGATAAAACATGCTAGAGTTTTAATTTAGTCATAATAGCTAAAACATTAACTCACTCGACCCAACCATCGAACTCTGTACAATTTAGGAGCGTATAAAGTTCAATCTACCCTAACTCATAGACTGTCAATTGCCATTGATTATGCACCGATCGTATGAGCACCCCTTTCTTGCGAAATATTGTAAGCTCATCATCCCACTGCATGCTTTCAAACACCTCGTTCCTGTTGAGACGGTTGTAACTATTTTGAATAGAGACATCCAAATATTGAGAACACATATTGGCAATCTCCGTAAGTATTGTTGCATTGGCTATCGATCCTTTATTTTTCACTATTTCTTTATATTGAACATATGCCTGTTTAAACCTTACGATTGTTAGAGAATGACACATGAAAATAAAAACTTAATATTGAAAAAAATCTGGTACCTCTCGAATGGATACATCTATCTATAATTGACTAGTCTCCCAACTTTGGCCTCATACGGAAGGTGTATGGCCAAGTGCTCCATAGAATCAAAAATGACGGAAGAAATATCAACTCCAACTTGCATATCATGACAACTATTGATTCCTCCATTTGTGCTCCGTATCCATGGCCGAAGCTTATGGAGCACAAATTGCCCTAAACAACTAACTAATCTCCCCTAACGGGCCCCAGATTTCATCGGGAAGGAAGTCGCGAAAGGCTATTGGGATCAATCTCTACATGAAGCTGTGATAATTGTGACTTTTCATACCATACAGTGTTCCTTGTTGCATCTGCACACATCATCCAAAGTTTGAAGGATATCTGTCAAGAAACTTAAAATTAGTCAAACACTCGAACACCTTTTTCTTTCCCTCGTGGGACATTAGGTTACCTTTGGCCTTTTAACTTCATTTCCACTTCCAGTGAAAAAAAACAGTTCCTTACGGTTAGTTAAGATCGCCAAATCTCGTTTGCACTTGATGTTGTCTTTCGTCTTTACGTCGTCCATCACTGTGTTGATGATGTTATCAAAAAGATTCTTTTCACAGTGCATGACAACTAGATTGTGATGAATCACGTTTGTGGACCAATATGGTAGTTCCCAAAAAATGCTTCGGCGACACCAATTATGCTCTGTTCCAAACCCCATAAGCTTTGTTGGGTTTTGCTCAAAAGCTACTAGTTGGAGTTCATCAACAATTTCTCTCATTTCATCACCACTTTTCCCTGGGATAGGCTCTTCGGGTGCCCCTCGATCTTTGTAGATTTCTTGTTTACTTTTCCTCAACCTACTACTTTTTGGCAAGAAATGACGATTGATAGGGGAATACTCTGATGGGGTGTAACTCTCACATAATATCAGTTAATAATCAAATATTATACCTTAGTTTCTCTTCGTCACAAGTGCACAAATCAAGTAATAATAAAATGGTAAGTATAGTTACGAACCAAGTATCGTATCCCAAGAGAGTGCTCGATTAATATATGAATCACTTAAATAGAAGACACTAAAGATTGACACGATATTTTTTCTTGTGTTTGCAGGATATCGTGAATGCTTTCTATACTAAGAATGCAAATAATAACTATTCTAGAATGCAGGGAAAATCTATCTACACTGCACCAGGAATGGTCATTAGCTACCGGATTTTCGGTCGCTAATGACCTATTTCCGGTCGCAAAAGACCCAATAGCGACCAGATTCCAGTCACTATTGTTCCGTCGCAAATGCTTATGTCGCAAAAATTTTAGCGACAGAAAAGCGGTCGCGACCGGTCGATTGCGACCGAGTTCCCGTCGCTAATTTTGCGACCGAATTGCGGTTGCAACTTATAATTGCGACCAAATTTTGGTCGCAACGTTTGCTACCGGATTCCGGTTGCCATTACTAGTAGCAAGCAAAATTTGGCCCAAGTACCAAACAAGGTATTTGCAGCCGGAATTCGAAGCATTAGCAACCGAAACCCGATAGCGAATGCCTTTGAAGGTATTCGTGACCGGATTCTGGTTGGTAATACCTTTCCAAGCATTCGCAACCGGAATCTGGTTGCTAATAATATTCAATATCTTAGTAACCAGATTCCGATCACTAATAATATTCAAGGTATTAGCAACTGGATTCCGGTTGCAAATAATGTTTAACAAAATAAAAAATTAATAATATTCTGGTAATAAATTATCGGATTTTTTTTGAAAGATTCCGGATTCTTGCGTTTAGAATAGAGAGAAATGTTTGTTAGCCAAATAATTTTGAATAAATGAAATGTTAGAAAAAGTGTTTATTTGAAGAAAAAAGAAATGGTTTGAAGTTCTTGAAAATATATATGTATTTCTTGTGAGAAAATTGTTTGAAGAATAAAAATGAAGAAAGAAGGTAAAGTGTTTCGAGATTTATAAAAAGTGATGGAAGAAAGGGAATGAAGAAAAAAGAATAAGCGTTGGTATATTTTGATGAAAAAAATAGTGTTTGGAGATTTTGATAAATTGATGGAAAAAAACGAAATGAAGAAAAAAGAATAAGTGTTGTGTATTTCTCTATGAAACGGGAGTGAAAAAATGAAGTATATATGAATTTCCCCCCTAACCCCACCATAGTTTTTTGGGAATTGGAACCGGAATGCGGTCGCAAACAATCAAATTTTTAAAATTTGGATTTCCGCCAATTTCTTGGAGTATTTGCGACCGAACTCCTGTCACAAAATAACTTATGCCCAATTTTGCGACTATATTTCGGTCGCAAAACAATTGATGCCCAGTTTTACGACCGAAATCCGGTCGGTAATGCCCATGAATATTAATAGCAAACATATTACAATTGCTAATGCCCCTATGAAGATTAGTTGCAACTGGAATCTGTTTGCAACTAATAAAAAAACTTTGAATTTCTAATTTTTTTTAATCCAATCTTGATGTGTTTGTGATTTTAAATAAAGAATCTCACTAATAAACTTGAATTGAAGTAACGTTTAATTAGTTTAATATTATATTACTATGAAATTAGTAAGTTATAGTTGATTAACCTATATATTAAACTCTTTTAAGTTCTACATCTAATCATACTTAGTGGAGTACTCGTCTCATTTGCGATTGGCATTCGTTACAAATGTTAGTATAAAGGTTATTGTGATAACAACAAAGTAACATATTCATAGGTAGTCATCATGCATATATAGCCATTGTAGTTCGTTACAAGTGACATTATGAACCGATGCTTCAAATGATTCTTTAACGTGCAACGAAACTATTTTTTTTTTTTTTACTTTTTTAACTTACATGTACCTATTATTGTTGTAATTGATCATTAAACCAATTAGGGTGTGAAATGCGTAAATAAAAAACATAAATATTATTTATAACCGGAATGCGGTTGCAAATACACAAAATAGCGACCAGAGTCCGCTTGCTAATGCTTGTTTTTTATTCTTGCGACCAGAATCTGTTCGCAACTAGAAAAGGCTAGTACTATTAGCGACCGGAGTCCGGTCGCTAATAGCAACGACTAGTACTATTAATGACTGAACTCCGGTCGCTAAAGGTAGTTTCTGTTGCTATTTGCGACCGGAATCCGGTCGCTATTAGGCATGCTGTACCTATAAATACCCAACCCCATTCAATTTGAGAATTCATTCAAATCTTCCTCATTTGCTAAGACATCCTCGATTTCCCACTATTACAACTAATTTATTGTATTCTTCTCAATATTTTTTTTATTATAATGATCACTAATTTCTTTATATGTTTGGTTGTTTATTACTAAATATTGTCGTAAATGCAACGAGGGATGTGCACACATAATACTTGAACTAAGATTTTTTTTTTGCGCTACAACAAGTAAGTATTGACTTCACTTCTATGTACTGATTATTGCGGCATAACATGTTTGTGATATTTAATATAAATGATATATTGATTGGTAGAATTAATTGTAATATGTTTTTTAGTTTTGTTAGATAAAAAATGGATTATCTCGCCGATAGATCTTGGATGTACGATAGGATTGATAATAATATTGGTTATTTGAAAAAACATTACGTGGTTGGGGTTCGTTCATTCATACAATATGCCTCACACTTAGATTTAAGCAAACGTGTTAGGTGCCCGTGCCAGAAATGCAACAATTTAAAGTTTTTTGATCGAAACGTCGTCCATGATCATCTTTATAAGTATGGCTTTACGTATCAATATTGGGTATGGGTGTTGCACGGAGAGGAGGCGACCGGGGCATCCACATTGTATTTACACGATTCACCACCCACTAATATTCACGCAGATAGCTCGACCCACGTTGACAATTTGTTTAGAGAAGTGGATGTGGATGGATATAGGGGTTAATTTGTTGAGAAAGAGGTGCACAACAAAGATCCAAATCCCAATGTTCGGGAGTTCTACGATTTGATTCATTTGAGAGGCATACAAATGCATAGTAAGAAGCCGAAAACTGTGCTGCAGTGGGTTGTCGAGTCTTGACGTACAAGACCATGCACATAGTTAGTAATGATGCTTGCAAGAAGTTTTTAAGGTTGTCTAAAGATGGTATGGACCTAGAGATGGAGAATAGGTTACCTAATACAGTGCCCAACATGAATAGGATGCTTGGGGGTTTAGGGTTAGGGTACACAAGGATCGATGTCTGTAAGAATTATTGTTTCTTGTATCAAGGCGAGAATGCCAACAAGGATCACATATCATGTCCGATATGCAAAGAGGATATGTACGAGGTTGGTAGAAAGTCGAGAGTCGCGAAGAAGAGATTGTGGTCCTTCCCTCTAGGCCCCCGACTTCAGAGGTTGTTCTATATTGTAGGCACTTCAAAGCATATGGCGCGACATTTGAAGTGTCGATAGTCAAGTGATCGAATGATTCACCCAGCTGCAGGCGAGGCATGGAGACATTTTGATTGGACGTATCCGAACTTCATAGCAGAGCATAGAAATGTATAACTCGGTCAATGCATGGATGGATTCACACTGTTTGGAAAATGTGGGAAGAATTACCCTTGTTGGCCCGTGTTCGTGACCCTCTATAACCTTCCTACCGATTTATGCATGCAGCCGTAGTTCATTTTCTTGAGCCTTATTATATCAAGGCCTAAAATTCCCAAAAAGAACTTGGATGTATTGCTGAGACCGGTGATTGGCGAGCTAAAAGATTTGTGGATATATGACAGCTCTTAAAAGGAAAACTTCCAAATGCGTGCGGCCATAATGTGGGCTATAAGTAATTTTCCTGCTTATGGAATGTTGTCCCACTGGAGTATGAACGGGAAGCTATTGTGTCCTTATTGTATGGGCGACATAAATTATTTTACGCTAAATCATCGCAAAAAAGCCTCGTGGTTTGACTGTCATTGTCGGTTTCTACCAGAGCATCATGAATGGAGGCACATATCATCATGAATGGAGGCACAACAAAAAGGAGTTCTACAAAGATAGAAAGGCACTACACGCAGCTATTCGAAGGAAAACATGAGATGAAATAAGGGAAATTGAGGATAGTCTACGACCGGTGGGGTTTGCACCAAACACCACTAAGCTCCTGGGTTTTGGAACGACTCATAGTTGGTGTCGTTGGAGCCTTACTGGTCCAAAAACTTGATTCGCCACAATCTAGATGTCATGCACTATGAGAAGAACTTTTTCGATAACATCATCAATACAGTGTCGGACGATTCAAAAATGAAGGACAACATGAAGTCTAGGCAAGATCTGAAGATATTGACTAATCGTGAAGAATTGTTTTTATTACCCACTCACAGAGGAAATGAATATTTAAAGCCAAAGACATCCTATTGTCTTACGAGGGAGAAAAAGATTATGGTGCTTTATTGGTTTACCGGTCTTAATTTTCCTGACAGATATGCCTCGGACGTGGGACAATTTGTGCAAAAACAATAGGGAAAGTTGTACGGTATGAAGAGTCATGATTTTTACATCTTCATGCATAGACTGGTCCCGATTGCCTTTCGCGACTTCCTGGACCCGGAGTTTTGGGGCAGATTAGTAGAGATTACTCTGTGTTTTAGGGCGATTTGTGCCTCACAGGTTTTGGCCGCCGATATGGAGCGACTGGAGGAATCATTTATTGTTACGATATGCAAGATGTAGATGATATTTCCACCATCATTTTTTAACTCTATGGAGCATTTTGGCCATATACCTCCCGTATGAGGCTAGAGTTGGAGGTTCGGTCAACTATAGATGGATGTATCCATTTGAGAGGTACTATTGTATATTTTCTAAAACAATATCTTTTATATTGTATTATTCTTTATCTAACTAACAATTTCTATGAATTAGGTGTATGTTCGACATGAAGGGTTCAATATTGCACAAGGCGAGGGTCGAAGGATCCATAGCCAATTCGTACCTACTTTCATATTTTGCCAGCTTGTGTTCTCAATATCTGGATGTCTCTGTTCAGACTAGATATAACCACCTCAATAGGAACAATATGTTAGATATCATAGAGTGGGATGATGAACTTCCAATATTTCACAAGAAAGGGGCACCAAGGCGACACTTGACTTCCGATGAAATCGACCAGATAGAGCTTTATATGCTACTTAACTGTCCAAGGCTTGACGAATGGGTCGAGTGAGTTAATGTTATTTTTAATCATGACATGATTAAAATGCTATAATGACTTCGGAGTACTAACTCGTTTTTTTTACTACACAAGTTATTTGAAGATGAGAAGTGCATTGGACTAAGTCTAATGGAGGTACAATCTAAGAGGAACCAAGAATACGTAGCATGGTTCAAACAGACGTATTCCCGTGGGCGCTACAAAATTGACGTGCGAATAGATCCTCTAATCGCTGGTCTGGCTAATACAGTGGCGACTTATGATGGATACATTGTGAACGGGTTTAGATTTCACACTGAGATGACATTGGGCACAAAGAAGAGTGATTGTAGCGGTGTTTATGTAAACGGAAACATGGGAGGATCCGAGGCCACCAACTTTTACAGAACGTTGAAAGACATAATACATGTGGAATATTGGGGCCAAAGAAGACCACTTTACATTGTGTTGTTCAGATGTTTGTGGTATGATATACACGCAGGTACGGAGGTGCACTCAACGTAAAAGTTGGTTGATATAAACCCGCGACGTACCCTCGCCACCAATGAATCGTTCATCTTTGCTAACCAAGCATTACATGCTTACTTTGATCCGTACCCAAAGAAGACGACGGGACTTCCGGGTCCCAGAGGATTGTTGGCTCTATCTACCATTCCTTCCAGGTACATAATCGATATGTCATTAGGGGTTGATTCAAATGAGGCCCAAGCGGGTATGCTGGACTAAGTGCTACATGAGAATGAATCTGGAGGGTTGAAGTTATGTGTAGACATTTCCTCGTTCAATATGGATATACAATTAGCGGATGGGGGGTTTAATGTGATTGAAGAATGAAGCTTAGAGGAGGAGGACAATCCTGACATAGAGGAAGAGGACGATAGTGCGAGTGACTCAGAGTCGGAGGATAGTATGTATGAATAGCGTGAGATTAGAGTTTAGTAGCCAATTTCTTTGTTTTGAAATATTTAATAAATATTGTTTACCGTCTGATCCAGATTATAGTTTGTATGTGTAGCGCGAAATATTGCTGGTTACAAATTCTTTTATGTATGCAATGTTGTCAAGTGTAATTGAAACGTGATTGTGTATAATAAGTACAATTAAACTAGTACTAAAACAAAAGGCACACGCATTTACATGAAATATACATAAACATTAATTCATTACATAAACATAAATGAATTACAATAACATATCCATTAACATAACTTAAATACACCAAGAGTAAGCATTTGGAACTTAATTACATGAAAACTACATAACACAAATTCTTTACAAAATAAAAAGCAACAACTAATACTACTAGTCGGCATAATCCTCATCGGAAAATTCGAAGGTACTCGGAATGGAGCCTCCACCACCATCGCCACCATCACAACCAGGAGGATCATCACCACCAATATTAGCAGCATCACCATCAAGAGTAACCCCATCATCCTCATGTGGTGCATCGTCATCATCCTCATACTCAGGCATATACATCGGTGCAGTCGAATACAAAAGAGCAAATGGATCACGTGCGAGTGGTGGGGGCGGGGGTGTCGGCATGGAACCAATGTAGGCTCTACGGGATGCTGCCATGAATCTAGTAGGATACAGAGTAGGATGAGTACATGTTGCATCGATAAAGTGTGCCGGGTCAACCCTATGTGATGCAGTAAAGAGTCAACTCGATGATAGGTAGCGGTCTTAAGATGACGGTTCTCCAACTCCAAGCTCCTCATGTAGCCCTGCATCAAGTCTGACACCTTCTTCGATTGATACCAAAAACATCTGCGACGCCTCCGAAGGTATGCCTGCAACCTTCCCCTTGTTCACTCCTTCAGACACCCTCTACCACAACTCTGAATTGATGAAGGGCCATTTTGTTGATAATTAATATTTAATTAATAATGCATAAGTTAATATAGAGACCGGTAGATAAATTACAAGTAAACACTTGAAAACACTTACGTAGATAGCCCTGTACGCGGGGTCTAACCAACCGCTGCAACGTGGAGCTCCAGGTGGCAGATCATCCGACATATGTGTATGCTAAAAACGATATGCCTCATTGTGTCGAGGCGAAGTCCCCCAATGCGGCTTTGTGAGCATCTACATATTAACATAAACCAGTACGTTAAACTCTATAAATTTAAGATAAAAGTTATTCGTATACGAGTGAATCAATTAAGACATACCATCCTACGATAGTTCTCTGTGTAGTTGATGGACCCACCGACATGAGTGGTACGTGCACGAGGGCACTGCTCAGGGGTCTCTCCTACTCTCATGTTCATATGTGCTCTCTCGAATCGCTGCCTATGAGCCCCTGACCCCCAATGCTGTACAAACTCACTCTGAAACTTTTCATTCATCCACCTAGTCTTCGGACGATCCACCCACTCTAGATCATCCTTCCTGGTATAGTAGTACTTCTTCGCGTTGTGTACCACCTCTTTATACCTCTTTTTAGCCTTCTCCTCGTAGGCTAGAAATGCCTTACCCAATCGTCTTGATGAGTATTGATGTTTTCTGCAAATAATTAAGGTTTTTATATTTTAAGACTTGGTTTTAAATACGCTTTGTTAAATAATGTACTTATATATATATATATATATATATATATAATAATAACTTCTCACCGTAAATCTAATCCACATCTGGTCTCTAATAGGCTTCCCCAGATCATTGTACGATGGAACACAAGTCTTCATAAAGCTCCTGTTGATCTTTGTAATCGTCGTTGATATCCCTAGCCCACCCACAAAAAGTCTATGCTCATCCAAAGAAAGGGCATGACGACCTCTACTGTCAGGCGGTACCGAAACGCCTCTAGTTATGCCCCTACCAGGTTGCTGCTGCGTGCCTATAGATGGTCTTGCACCGACATAATTTGTGGCATACTACTCGGTCCAGATCCGGGTGATTCAACAAATAAAGGACTATGTGCACTACGCCTTGATCCGGGCGATGTACGGGGCGTTGATCCTACGTGCTGATCATCTAATCGATGTAAAACCGCTGCCTCTGCTGGAGCACCTTCACTTGATCCACCGTGGGACCCACTAGGCTGAGAAGTGATGGCAGCCTCGACAAGAGTAGGCGGTGTAGTACCCCAATGAACTATGCGGAGGCAACGACCGACACTCCGTCAAATGCCACGCCCCCCTTTGAGGGGTGGTCAGCGCCAGTGGAACATGACAAGCATTGAGGATTGTCCGACATGTCGTCGACTACGTACTATGTACTATGTCAAAATTTATAAGTTACATTATTTCTAAATATAAAGATGACCTAGAATTTAATCATTACTAAGTTTTATAGCTTTCCTAAAGGCATAGACGATGTTTTAAAAACTATTAGTTCTACGATATCTAACAGCAATTCCTAAAGGAAACGTCATAATAACTTTCAATTCATCTAACTAAACTAAAACATATAAAAAATATAAAATCAAATAATTCTAAGATAGTTAACATTTTAAAAAGCTATAATAACATTTTACAAAAGTATAACCATTTCTAGTTTATAAAAATTCCCTAAAGGCATCATAATTTCTAATTTATAAATCGATTCTCTAAAAATATAATTTTTTTCCTAATTAAAGTCATAAACGATGTTGAAAGCGTAACTATTATACAATATCTAACAATTCCTAAAGGCATAAATAATATTTAAAGGGATAAAAACATCAAGCCCCCAACCTATAGACACTTTTGCGCGTTGCCCCTTAAACTAATTTTATCACCACTTTGGTCCTTAACCTATATGGTGTCTGTTCGGTTTGCCCCAGTTGTGCATTTTTGGCTATTTCCGGCCATTTTTGGCCGGAATATTCCCGTCTACCTGACTCATACGTGTTGTACTAGATGCATAATAGTAGTTGGTGAAAAACAAAACAAAAAAACACCTCCAAGTGATAAATATTCCGGCCACAAAAAGACCGGGAAGGCACCACGGGATTTGCCTATTTTTGGCCATTTCTGGCCATTTTTGGCCGGAATATTCCTCTCTACCCGACTTATATGTGTTGTACTAGATGTATAATGGTAGTTGGTGACAAAAAAGCAAAAAAATACCTCAAAGGGAAGAATATTCCGGCCACAAAAAATCGGAAATGCACAACTGGGGCAAATCGAACAGACACCATATAGGTTAAGGACCAAAGTAATGATTAAATTAGTTTAAGGGGCAACGCGCAAAAGTGCCCATAGGTTGGGGGGCTTGATGTTTTTATCCCATATTTAAAATATAACAATTTCAAAAGCCTATCAATTCCTACAATATCTAACAATCTTAAAATTTTTACATATAAAATTACTATTTAAACAATAATTATAACACAAAAATTGAGGAAAACGAAAAAAACTTACGAAATCCGGGTTTTCGACCGAAACCCGGTGGCCAAACGGGCGGCTGCGGTTGCAAGTAAGAGTAGAGGAAGAGAGAGTGAGTTGTGAGAATGAGAGAAGAAGGTGGAGGCATTAGCGACCGGGCTGTGGTAGCTAATATGGTATTAGCGACCGCAACCCAGTTGCAAGTTTCGGCCCAGATGCACAGCCCAAGTTGGCCGAAACTAGAGCAACACCTTTGGCTGGAAATTGTCCCACCAAAGGTTTGTGACTAGGTTCCAGTCGCAATTAACATTTGCGACTGAATTCTAGTCACAAACGGTCGTAAAAAATTGCAACCGCATTCTAGTCGCCCTTTTCTGGTAGGAAAAGGGCACTCAACCTTGTAGTGATATGATGTAAGAAACAGTAAAACAAGATTATGGTTTGAATGCAAAAAAACAATTAAGAAATTAACTAAAGAAAGCAATTAGTAAAAAAATTAAACTAACTAAACTCAACTAAAGCAGAATTGATTGATTGATTGTGTTTGTAAACAATGATCGGAAAGATTGTTTAGAGGCCGGGTTTCACAATGACATAACCATAGTAATTCATAAAAAAACTACGTATATTTACTTATAGTGCTTGATGATAATTTGGTCCGTGACCTATGGCAAGAGTTATCCCAACCATATATCAATGAGTCTCTAATAACCTACCGCGTTAATGGATCAGCCCAGTTGTTAGTTGTTGTAGAAGAGATATCAAATCTGCAATCCAATTAACTCATTTGAATCGTGTTAACGAAACGTACATAATTAAGATTGATCTAGTTAATCTAAAGGTTGCACATCAGCTGCGTTAGCACATCAAAGTCACAAATCACATATATAAACAACTACTCTTAGCATTTTACATTTAGGGAGGGCCCACACATGCGCTTCCGTTTTATCCCAACGAGAGTAAGATTCGTCATACAACATAAATAACTATTCAATCCAGACATGTAAGATTATCAAACACACATTAAGCAAAACAAATAAATATATTCATAAATCATAGTTACTCCCCTACTCTGAATAACGAGTAGGTTACCTCCTTACAGTCATGAGTTCAACAATAAAGAGTTAAATAACACAGACAAAGTAAAGAGATTAAAGAAAAGCTTCTCGGATCCGGAGGAACTTAGACTATCTTTTGACTCCTTTTTGCTATATTCTTCTCTACGAACTATTTTCTCTCAAACAATGACTCAACTAAACTAGAACAAGACTTTGTTGGTGTTTACTTTCTACAGACAATCTCACAGGATCTCCATAGACTCTTGTAAAATGTTTGTGGCTCTTGTAAGCTGTTATCTTTTTGTTGGCCATCCCCTTTATTTATAGGAGAGTCTTGCTGCCTTGATTCTATGAGTAGCGGTAACCTAATTAGACAGAATGACCGTTCACTCATCGTCAGTTGCGATCAACTTCAATCATGCCCTAGTCGCGCGCCGCATGTGTGATCATAGTGCCTAGGTGACCCAATCGCGCCACTCTCTACTTCTTTCTGCGGTTTCTTGATGTTCTCCTCTTGCTCGTACTACATTCGGTATTTGTAGTGTCATAGCGTTTCCATAGCGCCTAAAAGTTCGAAAGTAGTGTCTCGACTCGTTTGTCTCCAAAAATATCCAGTTTGGCCTATTTTTGCTTCATTTTGTTTGACTCGATAAAATCCTAGAAAAACATGAAACAATACTAAAACCAATAAATATACAATAATAAGTACACAAAAGCATAAGTGAACGGATACTGAAATCATGTTAAATAAATGCACATCAACGATGACAATCAAAAAAGCAAGATTTCCCCCAATTATTCAACGTGAAAGCTTTTTTGTCCCCCATATAGTAAGGGCACGATAACTTCCCGTGTGTACTCTATTGGGACAACATTCCATATGGTGGGAAATCACTAAACGCCCATATTAAGGTCGCTCGTAATTGAAAGTTTTTCTTTGTAAAAATGTTATACGTCTGTAAACCATCCTTCCAAAAAGCATTCAACTCATCAATCAGTGGTCTCAGCATCACGTCCAAGTTCTTTCTGAGACGATTTTGTCCAAATATAATGAGACTCAAAAATATGTACTCCAGTCGCATGCACAAATAGGGAGGGAGGTTATATGAGGTGGCAAACACGACCCAACATGAGTAATTGGCCGAAGACATATTAAACAGTGTGAATCCATCTGTGCATAAATCAAGGTGTACATTTCTGGGCTCTGCCAAAAATTCCGGTTGCTCACGGTCAAAGTTTCGCTATGCATCACCTGAAGTCGGGTGAATAATTTGATCAGTTGAATAGCGGCATATTAAATGCCAAGTTATGTGCTTTTCCGTTCCTGTAGAATAGTACAAGCTCTGGAGACGAGGACCTAAGGGAAAGTACCATAATTTCTTCTTCGAGATGCGCGACTTCCAACCAGACTCGTAGCCTTGCTTTCCGCGCACAAGACATGTTTTGTAATCTGCACTTGCGTAGACTCCGTAGTACAAAAAACACTAATTATGCACACATCGACCCTCGTGTACCCTAACCCCAAGCCTGACAATATCTTGTTCATGCTTGCAACCTTATTAGGTAAGACCTTCTTAATCTCTGGGTCCATATCATCTTTGGACAACTTCAAAACCTTTTGCATGCGGCATTACTAACTTTGTGTATTGTCTTGTACGTCGAGAACTCTGCAATCCACTGCAACACGAATTTATTCTTCTTACTATGTAACTTCATGATGCCCAGATACTTCAAGTCATAAAATGTCCTTGCACCAGGATTGGGCTCTTCGTCGTGTTCCTCTGCATATTGGCCATCGTACGCATCTACAACCACTCATGTAAACTAATTATCAACGTGAATAGGGCTATCTACGTTAGTGGGTGGTGGGCCGGGTGACTCGTGTAAATACAATATAGTTGCCTCGTCCACATCCTTGCCGTGCGAGACCCAAATCCAATATTGATACGTAAAGCCCAACCTATGAAGATGATTGCGTACTACGTTTCGATCGAAGAACTTTAAACTATTGCATTTCAAGAACATGCATCTAATATGGTTACTTAGATCTAAGTAATCTCTTTGTTGTGAAGTATGTTCTATGAACGACGATACTCCAGCAGCAAAACTTTCTTTCAAATAACAATTGCTATCAAATATATCGTATATCCAAGATCTATTGCCGCGAAAATCCATTATTTATCTAAGTAATTAGAGAACAATATATTACAAATTATGCTACTGAACTAGGTTAAATATAAATTTAAACATCGCGCACAAACTTAATATATCATAATGATTGTAAATAATTCAAAAAAATACGTACTTGTTGACGCATAGAAAGTTGGTTTTCAAGTGTGTTGCGTGCATGTCAACCCTGGTTCCGTGGTACGACAATAACGAGTACTCAACAACTACAAAATAATCGAATTAGTGTTTATATAAAAAAAAAGTATCGTAAAGGAATCAAATGTAATATAATCGAAAAAACTGAAATACCTTATCTAATGTTTGAGATTGGAATGAATTCTCAAAATGGATAGGGAGCCTATTAATAATTGAAACAGTCAGTTTGCAACGGACAGTTGCAAACTGTAACGGTGACATACATTTGCGACGGCCTGGCCGTTGCTAATGTAAGTTACCGTTACAAATAGCGATGGCCGGGCCCGTTCCTAAACGAAGTTACCGTTGAGATTCGCGATGGCTCAGCCGTCACTAATCTTAAAAGTAATGTCAACTTTTTCAAACGTAAATCCTAAACCCTCAATCATAAACCCTAAACCCTACATCCCCTCAATAGCGACCGCCTAGCCGTTACAATTGATAGTGCTACAGTTTTGCAACAGCTAGGCCATCGCATATGAGGGTCAATTGCGACGGCATGTCGATTGCTAATAATATTCATTGTAATAAATTAGGTATTTCATGTGATAATATAATTCATATATATATATATATATATGTATATGTATGTATATATAACATTGTTTTAAGTATCAATTACCAGAGTAATATGTATAAGTAAGTTAAATAAACACAACTAATGGGTTTCGTTGCTCATTCAAGCATCAATTATAGGGCTGGTGCAAAACGACACTACTATCTAATGACGATGTACGTATTAACTATATTTATATACGGATATATATATATATATATACTTATATATGGGAAAATTTCAGTTACCTATCCAAACTTTGGCATGTTTGACACTTACCTATCAAACTTACACTCTTGACACTTTACGGTCCAAACTTTCACTTTCTTGACACTCGACGGTTAGAACTTTGTTTTCGACCTATCTCGGCCAAAATACGTCACTATTTGACAAAATGACGCATAGATGACGTCACTCCAGAGGGGTAAAATCGGTACATCACTTATTTTCAACGGCTAACTAATTCAATCTTATGATTGTTCTTCAGCTTCTCCAGAACTAAAGTCATCTTCATTGAAATCATCTAGTCAAACCCAATGAGACTTTCCTCTTTTCCTAAGCGTGTTAGCACATTCATTAGCCATATGACCATATCCTTTACATTCAAAACATTGAACATCTTTTAACTTATAAGCTTCTAAAGGAGTAGGTTTTGATGCCATGTACTTCACAAACTTAGGAGGTAATTTCTTATAACCTAGGGAACTATTATTAAGATTCTTTTGTTTAGCTTTTCCTTAAGATTCAGCTTATTGGACTTCTTAGTAATTTTACCATAGTTTGAAGAAATTATTTCATAATCATCATCACTTTCATTTTCAAGACTTGATCCTCTTAAAGAAACATCCCTATGTTTGCTAGATTGTGAGGCAAGCTCCATCTCAAATTCTCTAAGAGTATTCATCAAGACTTGAAACTGAAGATTATCAAGGTTTCTGGATTCACTCATTGCAATTTTCTTGAGGGTAAATTTTGATGACAGTGCTCTCATAGCTTTATAAACCATTTCTTGATTAGTCATAGCAAAACCTAGATTTTCACATTGGTTAGCAATATCAAAAATTTTCTCAAAATAACTGTCAACACTTTCATCTTCACCCATCTCAAGTTTTTCAAATTGCAGAAGCAATTGTCTATATTTAGAGTATTTAATAGCAGAATCTCCTTCACAATGTAATTCAAGTATATCCCAAGCATGTTTGGCTTTTGTACAATTCTGGATTAACTTGAACATGTGATGATTAACCCAACTAAAGATAGCATTAAGAGTCTTTTCATTAGAGTTATAGAGACTTACCTCTGCTGCTGTCCAGTCTGCTTCTGGTTTGGTACTAGATCACCTTCACCATCTCTTGGTAATGTTGGAAGAGAGTATCCATTGATCACTGATTGCCAGACTCGAATATCAGTAGCTTTGATGTGAGACCTCATCCGGATCTTCCAATATGCATAATTGGAGCCATACAAAACTAGAATCCTGTTGGTATTAGGATTGACACTGTCCATTGTGTTGTATCACCTCCAAACCACCAGTGTAGTCGGTGTTTGGCTCTGACGCCAATTGAAATTGTCGGATCGTGGATTGACACAACAACTTTGAGAGTTAAGCTGGAACTGCCTTAACTCTATTGTGATCTTCTTGTCTAAAATAATGTGCAGCGGAATATAAATCCAAGAAGATATAATTTTAAGAAGTTTTCAATATTATTAAAAACTTCCGAGCCTTAGGCCAAATAACCATAAAGGTTTTAACAAAGAAATGTTCTTCACAACAATTCACTCACGCTCTTAGTTTATCGGACTCAACGAAGCAGACAAGTAAGAACTACTTAACTTCTATGAACTAGATGTAAATAGTTGATACAAAAACTTCGCAAAAGCAAGACGAAGACAATACAAAGTATGATTAATCTCTTAGATTGTTTAGCACGATTGTCTTGTCTTCATCTTGATGAACTTCACATCTTTTATGGATTTCTTGAATGTTGTATGCCAAGATGTGTTGTTCACATCTTTGGTAACTCTTGTTGTTTCCTTGTTGAAATTTGTCTTTTTTGTGAATTCAATATCATTCCTGAATATGTGTTTCCTTTATTACTGAGCTAGCAAGGTAACAAATCTTCTTCAAATCAGAGAATCCTGGAAAGAATCGCATTGCAAAGAACTGCCAATATTGTTTCGTTATTTTGAAACCGTGTTGAGTTGACTTGTTCAACTTAGCTTGAATTATTGAAACTTCAAGGAATCTTCCATAGCTCTTCCTTATGATTAAGATACCTTCCTGGACATAAACATAAACAACTAAAACCGTGGAACTTGATTAATAGGTGAAGAAAGGCAAAACTCAAATTTGGCAACTAAAGAACAGTTTTCGCACAGACTCTCGGGTTTCAATGTTATCCTCAATGTTGACCCAACATCGTCTAACATTGCATCGTCTAACATTGATTCCAGAATCATGCACTTTCAGATACCACCACAAATAAAGAGATAATAATGCATGTATAGTCAACAGATGCACATAATAATAGATTGAAGAAGACAAATAATAATAGCAAAAAAAAAAAAAAAACAAATTACATCCATTCATTAAATAAAAACTAAATTAAAACATTATTCAAAATATTAAAAAACAACAAAAAATCCCTTGACATCGAAGGGGGGGGGGGGGGGGCAGCAGGGAAGATAAACCCACCAATTTAGGCGTTGCTCTGTGAATTTCCTATCACTATTAAAAAAACATGACTTTCTATCACTATTATCAGAATAAACAAAGTGGATATTAGACCTTCAATTTTCACACGGCGTGCATAGTTGTCATTTGCTCGCACCTCCCCCCTCCTCCTATTGTAGGTAACCCCAGGAGTCGCGTCAAACCGGTCAAAAAGTTGTAGCCTCATCTGCATTATCCTCAGCCGGTACAGGATCTCCACAGAGGTCACTTCCACACCCTTCCGCATAGATTATTTTGCAGCCAGTTGAGTGTACACCAGCTGCATTGACCCCTTTGTGTACCAGATGTCTGTTAGGACAAGATCATGAAGCTCTTTCAAGAGAAAGGCCTCGTCCTTGTGAGTAAAGTTGCGGAAGTTGTAGAAGATAGAGGGCAATTACTCGTTGACTTCATCGTAAACGTCGTTGAGTGTTGATTGATAGACGATTGCCATGTCTATTTATTTACTTTTTGAAATTTTCTTTGTTAGAGAAGTTAAGGGTTTGTTTGCATGAGAAAATTAGGGTTTTCCCTTTGGTATATATATATATATATAGTGGGATATGAAGAGTTGTAGGAATAAATGTCTTGCACCGGTCCTTTGAATAATTCAACGGTGATCTTGGCCTTGATGTCTAATCGAGTTTAAGTGACATCGATTATTGAGTCAAATTGGTAGTTGAGGAGCCACATTAACATAGAATAGGAAAAAAGATTTGTTTATGTAATCTGACATATTAATAAAGTTATCTTAAACAAAAAGGTAAAAACACAGTTGTTTTAAGTTATCTGCCACATTGATAAAGTCGTGTTATCAAATAAAAGGAAAAAAATAGTTAATGTAAAAGTTTAGAATCGCGGATGTCAAAATTGTCAAAGTTTGGACCGTAAAGTGTCAAAATGTTCAAAGTTTGGACCGTAAAGTGTCAAAATTTCCAAAGTTTATGTCGTCGAGTGTAATAATATAGATAGTATCGATAGTCGTGTGTCAAACATGTAAAACGCCGTTTGTGAGTTATTTCATAAAACTTGACATTATCCACCAAATTATCATTAGCACAAACATGACATGCCAATATCGAGTCATATGTACAACAAAAACTTACAAAATAGTGGCATACAATAGTGTTTCATCATAAAAAGCTAGTATTTCTTCACAATTAGTTATCTTCTGTAGTACTAACATACATAATCTCAACCGCCCTTTTTGGGACTCCAATTTTTTCTTTGGAGCAGGAGGTTTGAACCCATTTCTACTTGGAGGAGTAAGAGTCAAATTGTTGCTTGATGTAGGAACATCTGAGAATACGAGCTGCTTCTTTGTCTTGCCTGTAGGTTTCTCAATAGATAAACTACAAAACCTTTCAGGTGTTTGGTTGCTAGTAAGTGGCCTAGTCTGTACATCTCCAACAGATATTGGAATAGGAGCTGCTGGTGCAGGATTACTCCTTGTTGATGGTCTTCCCATAGAAGCCACTAGAAATCGAGAAGCTACACTTGCAGAAGCTACCTTCTTAGAAGCTACATTATGTGCATGATTACCTACTGGATTTGGTGGAAAATTAGTAGCTTCATTTTTTTTGAGGAGCCTTTTTATTTTGTCCCTACCATTCAGATGCGCATAAGCTATAAAGGGTTCACACAATGATTATTAACATAAGCAATAACTGGCATAACTTAATTACATGCTATTTCCTTTTATTTGCTCTTTGAGTAGGCTGACTGGAACCTAAGTTCTTGAGTAGGCTGACTGGAACCTAAGTTCTTGGCCCTACCCTTCCCACTACCTTTTTTATCCTTCCCTTTCCATTGACCCTTGGCTTGTGCACCCATAGTTTTCCTTGACTGACACCCCCTAGCATTATGGCCTTCTTGTTGGAAATAACCACAATGCATTTTTACTCCATCCTTTGTTAATTTGCCACTTAGTTCATTCCTCAGTCGCTTCTCTTTAAGTTCTTTAGGATCAATCTTCCTACCATTCAATTTTGGCCTCCCAGGCATTGATTAGACATGTGGAGTTTTTTTCTGTTCATTTGAGTTGGAGGCATTGGCCAAGCACTCTTTCCTTGCATAAGAGAGTATCCTTTGAATAAGAAGCATATATGTGCTCTTCTGGTTTCCACCTCATGTGTTTCATTGCAGCACAAACATGCACACAAGGGATACCTGTCAAATCCCATTTCATACATGAACATGTCTTCGTGTCAAAATGCACAACATAAGTATCACTGAAAGGTGCCTCAACATCAAACTCAAAGTTCCCATTCCAGTAAGCCATATAACATGCAGATCTTTCTCCTATCTTATCCAAAATATCCAATACCTTTGGAGTAGTAGCCTTGTTGCTCTTGTTTATGGCAATCTTCCTGACACTAGTCCTCTCCATCAAGGTTCTTCTAATAGATTCCATCGTGTCAAGGATTGGCATACCCCTAGCTTTTACAATTGAGGCATTAAAGCTCTGAGACATGTTATTCAACAAAAGATCATTTTTGCAATGACTTTTAAAGAATGCCCTAGACCACTGAATAGGAGGTTGCTTGCCGACCAATTATATGCTTTGACATCCCTCTGTTTCAGCCTATCCATGATTTTATTGAAATCACAAACTCTACCAGCTCTGGCAACATCCCAAGGTATATTCCTCATTGCAAGTCGTGGACGCTCCTTCTTCAAATTTGCCCACAAATACAAAACACAAAACCTATGCAAACAATCAAGCAACAGTTCATGAACAACATCTACCAAACCCTTCCGCTTATCACTCATAACAGTCCAATGATAACTGTTAGTGATATTCAGATCATCCACCAAAATCCTTAGATACCAATGTTATGTTTTCTTCCTCTCCTTCTCTACTACTGCATATGCAATGGGATATGTGCAGTTATTGACATCCACACTCACAAATGTCAAAATTATACCTCAATTTCTGGTTTTAGTATTTGTCCCATCCAAGCATATGATGGGCCTGCAACCAGTTTGAAAGTCTTTCTTCAAAGCATCCCAGCATATATACATTATTTTAACTTACATACTTCTCCCACCACTTTACACTTCAACTACACAGTAGTCCCCTGGATTAGTCTTCATGATCTCCTCTGCATAGCTCCATAGTAAGGCATATTAGTTTGCATCAGTTCCATGAACATCAACAAATACCTTCTTTTTAATTCTATACATTTGTTGTATATGGAAGTCTATACCACAATCTATGTTACTGATAGTCAACATAGAGCTGGCAGGCCAGTTGGGATCACTACTTATCTTTGCAAGATATTTCTTGGTCAATAATCTGGTAGTTGCTTAAATCAGTTTGTTCAGCCTGGGACATTCACGTGGTTCCTTCACAGTCTTTATCCGCATTGTGTCCTCCTTGTTTGGTCTTGATGCATATAGCTCCTAGACACAGTCTTCATGTGCACACTTTGCTTAGAGCTTGGTCTGACAATTGATTGAATACTTAACAGACCTCCCCTTAGATATTGCAAAAGTGTTTATAGCATCCCTCAATAGTTCAGTGGTCTCAAACTGCATCCCAAGCTCAAATGTGACATTATGCATGTCAAGTGATGGATTGAAAAAAGAATGACCTTGGTGTGTAGGTCTTTTGGGTATTTCATTTGGTACTTTCCTTCCTCTTGAACTCTCACCTTTTCCTTTTCCTTTTTCCTTTGTTTGCTTTCTTTTCTGTTTCATCTTGCATAAGAGCATTTCTGCTCGTGCTTCTAACCCTATCATCAGCAGTTAGTTCCACAATAGGCGGAACAAGATTATTATGTGCAATAACTTCTTCCTTCTCTAGCCCCATTGCCTCATAAGCTCTCTTAAGATAGTCATCTTCAGCTGCATCATTGTCACTATCATTGAGAGTGTGAAATCATCACCAACTGAGACTGCACCTTCACTATCATCACCACCCTCTATATCAACTATAGATTTCAACAGTGGATTAGTATTGTCTCTTAAGCATTGGGGTACATATCTTTGGCTTATTGGTTCAGTTGTTGGGGCACTATGGCTCTCATCATTAGCAGTTGAGGAGCTAGGTTGAGCACTTTCTCTTGCTCTTTTTATGGCTATGTCTTGTAACAAAGTCACTATATTCTCATCTGGCTCTTCATTCTCACTCTCTATAACACCTTCTTCAAACCTGTTATCTTCACCAACATTGGCACTACCTCCATTGTTTTTACCAATGTAATCCAACCCTTCGCTTATTGGAGGAAGATTACAATTCACTATGTGATTGACTATCATTTAATGGTACCTCATCTGTAATAACATAAACATCTACTCATTTCCTTGTAGATGCCTCCAATGCCATCTCCAGTGATTCCTTATCATTATTTACTTCAATATACTCTCCTGGTGAAGAATCAGAAATATAACATATCCTTACCACACAACCCTCTGTTTTAACACATACTTCTTTTACCATTTGCAGTATTTCTAGCATGGACATTTCATCCTCATTACACCAGTCTATTTAGCTCACTTGTCCCTCAAGATACACCCATTTGCTCAAAAATATTAACTTGCCCGAATGATGCAAGATTATGGTGAAAGGGTCGCCCCTATCTCCAACTGAATAAAGACAATGATATAATTAGTATGATATTACCATGTTGGGCTATCCTATTCATACAGAAACACACTTATCTCGCGCACAAAGTTAAACTAATACCACAAATACACATAGTGGTATTCAATGTGAGAACAACCAAGGGAAAAAATTAATGATTTTGCACATGTGTTCAACTAATAGCCCGCTCAGCGCTTATATGTTTGATTTGTTCAATTAATAATTTGGCTGGTTGTGTGACAAAAATAGAGCGCTCAGCCCTTATATGTTTGATTTGTTAATTTTTTAATTCTAAGTAATAATAAGTGATGTACCAATTTTACCCCTCTGGGGTGACGTCATCTATGCGTCATTTGGTCAAATAGTGACGTTTTTTTTGGCCAAGATAGGTCGGAACCAAAGTTCAGACCGTCGAGTGTCAAGAAAGTGAAAGTTTGGACCGTAAAGTGTCAAGAGTGTATGTTTGGATAGGTAAGTGGCAAAAATGCCAAAATTTAGATAGGTAATTGAAATTTTCCATATATATATATATACACTTATATGAGATACTAATTACGTACCCAAAGAACATCAATTGTCGCACTTCATAACATATATCACTAGCATAGGAGGTGATTATAACAAAGGTTTGATGAGCCGTACACCAAAGACTAGTTCAATCGTAAATAAATAGGTTAATTAACTATATATAGATTTGCATTTTGATAACCCAATTACAAGTATAATAATTATATATTACCTAATTTCACATATATTAAGGATATTATTAACTAAAAAACATAAACACATCGAAACATATAAGAGAACCCCTAAAAATTAAAAACATAACATAACAATGGCTGGGCGGTTGCTACAAATATTTAAAGCTCAATATAACGACGACCAGGCCGTTGGGCCGTCGCAGATTCTGGGAAATCTCAATAGCAACGGTCATGCCGTCACTAATTACCAGATTTTGGCAGAACTTTCAAATTTTTGAAAAATTTGAAAATATTGCGATGGCCCGACTGTTTCTAATGACCCTTAATTTGGCGAAATTGGTAGGGAAACTCAGTTTTTGAAATTGAAAAATTTCTTCCAAATATCTTTATATAAACCACAATTCTTCCAACCTCATTTTACACTCAACATTAATTCATCAAAAAATACCCAAGACATTTTACTTTTTCTTCATTCATTTCTTCAATATCATTCTTAGATTCTTAAACTTTTTAACTTCTTCAACCATTTTCCGAATCTTCAAACAATTTTCTTTCTTCAAATCATTTTTCCATTACACGTTACTTTTTATAAAAATCTTCAAAAAGCCAAACACCCTTTTCTGATCCTAAACATTCTTTCGATTCAAATATTTGTTTATTTGTTCAACACCACTGCTTTCTGTAATCGAGTTTCACAAAAAAAACATAATATTTCAATAATTTCACAAATTACACAAATATTATTATTTTTTAAAATCCTAAAAAACGACATTTGCGACAGCTAGGCCGTCACTGTTCCTTTGAATATTATCAACGACAACCCAACTGTTGCTGATTCTCTTAACTTTATTACCAGCGACGGTTGGGAAGTTTCTAATGACTGCCACCTCATTGGCGAGGGATGGGTCGTTTTAGATGACTACAGAACATTAGTGACAGCCACGCGGTTGGAATTGATCCCTAAGTCAGTTGCAACTGAGTTTTACCTTATTAGCGACGACTCAGATGGTTTGCCACCGTCTAGCAGTCGTTCTTGGTTTGCGACTGCTAGACAGTCGCTAGTTATGTTAGCGACCGACAGACGATCGCGGATGGTTTGCCATATATTGCGACGGCTGGACGGTCGCAAAAAGTGTTTAGTGATTATTTAGCGGTTGCAAAATATTAGCAACTGATGCAGTCACGATCGCTGGTTTGCGACCGCCTAGCCATCGCAATTGATGGCTTTGCGACGGTCAGAGGGTTAATTGCAACCGCGTTACTGCAAATGACAGTTTACCTTGTAGTGGAGTACAGTATTTACCCCCAACAATATATATATATATATATATATATATATATATATAATATTCATTTTGTGTAATTGTATTATTAAGTGAAGTGAGATCATCAAAGAAAAGTGATGACTGACGACTAATTAATAAAGGTTATTGTAAGTATTAATCAGAAAAAGAAAAGTTGATTGTAAGGTATGTTATCAGGATGTCAACATATTAACGCTATGATGCACTTTCTTCTGCAAGCCCATGTTCTCTTGAATATATAATAAGATTATATATAAATAATGAGCAACATTTGTTAAGTACTGTTTTCGTTTTTCTATAGCCCAGTAGTGGAATGAGCTTTACATCTCCATTAGCTGTGTACTTCAAAGTTCCAAGAGTAAAAAGCTGATTATGTGCTAAGTACGTAGACCCATTTATATGTCGTGCTTGCATACGAAAGTAAAAACTTACTAAATAAATTTGCACATGGAGATGTCAACATTCTTATTCCTTCTACTATCAGTTAATGTGACATATATATGTAATTTTACTACTCTAAGCATACATCTTGCAAATAATTAGTTTATATAGCTCTTATTATAATTTGAGTACTGTCCATATAAAAATGCTATTTATAAGAGTGAATATTTAAGTGGTTGTTACATAAGTGAATATATTGTCTTAGAACAGGCACTGCAAGAAAATAATTTTTTAAAAATTGGAAAATTAACATTCATTCTTCCGAACCCTAATATGCGTCCAGTTGTTAATAGTATGCATGCTGGGTCCTGAACTGGTTTTCGATCTGATTCTTTGTCCAGGGTAATTAGTGCGTAATCTTAATAGATCTGAATATGTACACGGAACCTCTTTGTGTTTGGCCATTGTCTAAAACCCCATTATAGTTTCAGAAATTCTAGAAAAAATCCATTCGTGATTTCATAACTCGCTTTGTGTTAGAGAGTGTGGTACATTCGCCCTATATGCAAGGTCATGCACAAAATCTCCATTATTTTTATTTTTTTATAAATAGTATGCCCAATTCTTTATTCCCTCTTAGAAATACATTAATATTTTGTTTACAACTGTTTGCTAGTTTAATGCATTTTAAAATATTTTATATGTAAGTACAATCTTTTTTTCAAATAAGAATTATTTGGCCATTGACAATAGCAATAATAAAGTTATTTAAAATTTTAACAAATACAAATGTATGCGCCGTTTTAAAACTACGAGGAGGATATAGACAATAACTAACCCAAAAAGGCATTTTGTGCCGGTTTCTCAAACCATAGAGGGTTCTTTGTTGATATCCCCTTTTCTTGATCCGTTGTTTCTTTGAGTGAAAATAATTCTAGTTCTTGTCAAATTCAACTTGCAAACTCTCCCTTCCAGTTTCCAAATCGGCTTGCTTAAGTTCTCACTTCAAACTGAATCGACACGGTTAAATCGCAATTGTTTTTCCTCTAATTAATCCTTTTTTTATAAAAAAAATATAGAGTATTGATCGACCATGGAGTGATATTCACTCATTTAGGGTGCATATCAATTTAAGATACAATTGAAAAATGTTTCTAAAAATTGAGAGTATGCGAATATGACTTAGAATAAATTGGTCCACTCTATCACATACATATACGATGCATAATACATCATATATGTATTTGACGGGTGATGTCGCCATTCATTTATTCCTTTAGTAAGTTGCGAAAAAGACAAGTACTACACTCATATTTGGACACAAGCAACATTGAAATCTCACTTCATGCCGTACGTATATTCAAAATTTTAATATCTGTAACTAAAGAATAACGGGATATTCTAATGAAGAATAGGTAAACTCATGTTATATTAAGCAATACCACTGGACATTGTTGATAATAACACATGAATAATATTGTCGGATTGGTGATGAATGATGAAACTTATTATATGTTCAGCCGTGAATAATCAGCTAATTAAGCTAGTTTCAATAAGCCAAAGACAGAAATGTATGTTGTCCGTGTGTGTACTACTTACGCTAGAGCACATAAAACTTATCCTTGACTCGAGCAAGAAAACTTAGCGCCAGTCAAGAATCTCAACTGATAGTGATGTTGGTCTATCCATGATTGAGTTACATACTAGAAAACCACTTGTTAACTTTTACTCTTCTATGGTTTATTATACCGTCGGACTTGAAAATCATGTTGGGGTTGTTTGTGATTGTTAGGGATAGGGTTCTATTCGAGCTAGAACGGGCTCCAAGAATTACTTGGGAGAGAAGAGAGAACTAAAATTAAATTAAACTAAAATTTATTGTTCTTGAATGAATCAAAAAGTAACAAGACTTAGACTATTTATACTACTACTAATAGTCCTTAACCCATTAAACCTAGACTTCTTAAAAGGAAATAACATAATTAAAGAAAGACTCTTAATTTAAGAACAAGATAACGTAATTAACTACTCCCGATAATCCCTAAGCCATATGGGCTTATTCGTTATCCGCTTGGGCCTCGTACTGTTCATCGCACGCTGTTGGGCCGTAACAATGCCCGCCTCTGAAAAAGAGGCCTTGTCCTCAAGGCCCAAATGGAGCTCTTCGCGGCCCAAATCACATTGGCCCAATTGCAGATTTTTGCGGCCCAATAGCTGTTGGCCTGCTGATATAAGGCCTTGGGTGACATTAGGGTTTTCAGTTGTCACCCTCACAAGAGCAGGCGGCCGCCCCTCCTCTTCTTCCTTAGAGTTTTCATCCTCCATTTCCCCCCTTTCATTTTCGGCCGATTCGCGCCTAGCGCCACCCATCTCCACTCCACCCGTCGCCATTTCGCCCCTTTCCGCAGCGTCTTCTTCTACCCGTCGCCGCAATCCGCCATCACCCTTATCCAAAAGCTTCTCCAAAGTGCCTTCTTCAACCTCGGAAGCGTCGTCGCTGTCCGCTAGTCCGCCCACGCTAGCCGCCGCTACATCCCTTCCCGTCATTTCCGCCGTCAACGGAGTGTCGTCTCCCCGCCGCACTCGACCGCTCCGTTCCTCTCTCAGCCATGGCAACGGCGCCTCATCCAATTCCGTCACTTCCTCCGTCAACGGCGGTTCTTCTCCCCGGCGCACCCGACCGCCCGTCGCCTCCCCTAAAAACTGCTCCCCATCCGACGCCATCATTGCCTTCGTCAATGGCGGGTATGCTCCCCGACGCACCCCACCGCCCGTCGCCGCCCCTAACAGCTGCGCCACATCCGACTCCTCAACCCACGAACCGGGAGTTTTCCCTCTGTCTTTGGGAAAATAAGTATATTTTGTACTCAAGTTGGTGAACTCGGTGTAAGATGAATTAGATAGGATTGGGTGCGTTGGGAGAGAAAGGTTGTGTGTGTATGTAGATGTTGCTGGGATTCTCGACATTATAGGCTTCGGTGGAGTTTGTTTCTTTCGTTTGTGAATGGAAGTTTGAGTTTGTGCAATTAGGATTTTTTTGTGTTTCTGAAAGTTAGTTCCTCGTTGGGCTTTGGGCTCGGTATTTGGGGGGATAGGAGTTTTTGGAATTGGTTCTTGTTGAATGTGTATAGGGGGGTGTGGCGGTGACAATGGTAATTGTGTCGGTGGTGGAAGAAGCGGTATAGACGAGGGTTGTGGCTGGAGATGTGGCAGTGGATACTTGGAAAAAAGATTTTCCAACTTACTTTGCCGGTCTGCATAAAATTTAGCCATCCGTGCTTCAAGACGTGCGAAAATTGCAAGCAATTCAGATTGGAAATCCATTACGAGAGGTAATAGAGTAAAAATCAATGAAAGCACCAATGTTAGGGATAGGGTTCTATTCGAGCTAGAACGGGCTCCAAGAATTATTTGGGAGAGAAGAGAGAACTAAAATTAAATTAAACTAAAATTTATTGTTCTTGAATGAATCAAAAAGTAACAAGACTTAGACTATTTATACTACTACTAATAGTCCTTAACCCATTAAACCTAGACTTCTTAAAAGGAAATAACATAATTAAAGAAAGACTCTTAATTTAAGAACAAGATAACGTAATTAACTACTCCCGATAATCCCTAAGCCATATGGGCTTATTCGTTATCCGCTTGGGCCTCGTACTGTTCATCGCACGCTGTTGGGCCGTAACAGTGATAAATTTTATCAAACTGAAAGAATTTAAGGTATTTGACTACTCCTCTAATTTTAAAGATTTAAAATATTCAATCCATTTTTTCTTGATTTTATTCAGCTCCAAGATCGTAGTTTAATGAGACCCACCGCCCTTGAAATTATCTCGATCCATTAAAAGACACTAAGATTCATGAACTATATATAGGCTGAAGAATTAGAGAAATCTCCATCTCATACCTTTTTGGTGAGTGAATAAGTATTGAGGAAAATCATATCCAGCCTTTTCTTAAATGTCATCAAAAGACCAAACCAACCGCACCATCTCATTTGAATCCCATAGTCATAGGCAACCCGTCAGTCGAAGAATATATATGGGTCATTTGGATTGGGACAATATGATTCGCACAGAACGTATTCTACATTGCCAATGATGTGAATCTTACTAGGTTAAATTTCGTAGTGTTTTTGCTCTAGACAGCCCTGTGTAATAGAATTAGACATTTTTTCTTTTTGTTAATTAGAGCTAGAATTACTCTCTGTGTTTCTATTGAGGGGGAATTTACCGCATGTATTATTTTCATACAATGTGTATTTATTTAGTGCGTCAAACTTCATGATTTCTGTTAGAGGTGACGAGGCATATGCAACGTCTAAATAGATAATTTGCTAACTTTTTTTAACACACGGGTATAGATCAAAGTTTCGTTTCGAGAGAATGTTTCGGTCTGCTAAATATTAGAAACGTTTCACATGGTTTCGAGATGTTTTCGACATATTTCAAAAAATTTATAAGAATTATAATGGCACATAACTAAGAAAATACATGCGTGTCTCGTTTCGGTAAACCAAAAAAGTAGAAACGTTTGGATACTTTTCGTAAAAAATAAAAATAAAATTGATCTATGCACACGGGTAATATATTCTTTTAATATTTGCCCATGCGTTTTTCAAAGTAGAATGTGCTTATGTAAAGTAAAACAACGAGGTAAGAATGTCATTAATATTTATTTCAAGAGTAAAATAACTAACCCCGTGTTATTTCTAATTGGCAAAAAGCCACATGCACTACTATAATGAGCAAAACCTCTGTGTTATAAAGTCAAGTGAAAATACATAGGCCACCAACCCAGGGAGATGATTACCTATCACATTTTTAGTGTTTAGAGGATCCGCTCCCTTCAACTCGAAATTGTGTTGCACCGGCGGCCTTTATGCAAGTATGAACTTTTTTTTTTACTTACAATTATAAAATTGCCGTTTATTTCTTGTACAAAAAATAAATTTATAAGCAATCAAAACAAAAATGCAGTGGCGCACCCTTGGAGAAGAACCGTCGCCACCAATCGAGCTAGTATATGAAAGCGAGCGTGTCATTTCACAAGTAAAATTTGGTGCAACAGCACCGTCTCGAAACCTAACAATGGGATTAGGCAATTATGGGTTGTTGGTGCAAAATATGACTGAGATTCTAACTTCGAGGTTGCACAAGTTCGGCAATTGGTGGTTGTTGTGTTGAGAAGTAAAGAGAGGAAGAAGGGGACGCTCCTATTTTCCTTTTATTTTTGTTTAAATTTTAGGTTTTACTTGTCTAATTTACACTTAAGATTGAATTAAAGCAGAAAACAAGTTTACTTGGTGTTTGCAATCACTTTAAAAAAGTTAGAATCTAGCTACTTTTATCCAATTGAGGCACTTTTAGAGTGTGTTTTTATATGATATATTACTTTTCGAGTGTTCGATTAATAATTAAAAATTACACAACTACTTTTGTAAAGTTAGTAATTGCCACAATCTAGAAGTTGATAGCGCCTTGTAATAAGTGGTGGTTTAATTTAATGGTAATATTTCACAACTTTTTTAACTTTTAGACTTTTTTTTCAAACAACATCAACTTATGATTAAATTTTATAATTTTAGCTTAAGTTATGAATTGTGCATTTAGGGGAGAGTTTGCAAACACCGCCTTAGACGAATTCAAATTATTTATTCTTTGTATTATGAGTGAATAAAACGATAATAGAAAACTTTCTAATAATACTTGACTTTTTATTTATTATTAAGATCCAGAAAAACATAGAAATATATTTTAGTTTAAAAAGCTCAAGTAAAAATTTTAAGCATTTCTTAAAATAATGAATAAAAATTCAAATTATATTGAGAGTTTGAAGGTTTTACACAAGGGGGGTAAAAATGGGATCGTGTCTCTTGTCAAAGCTAGAAGCAAATTTGGGGGTGATTTGCAACTAAAATTTAAAATGATAGCAAATGGGATTTTAGCGAATAACACTTTTTTTTACAGTTAATTAGGAACAACAAGAGTTAGTGTTTGCCTTTTAACCTTTATTGGGACACATTGATTAATATTACTAAATTGAGTTTGTTTACTACTTTTGTGAATCCTATGAGACTAGATGTGGATAAACCAAAAAACAAAAACGAGTAGGATCACTGTTGACTCTTCATTGCCAAATACTATTTAGGGGTAATTACATTAAACCCCCCATCGTATGGTCTATTTTTAAGTCAACCCCCTTAACTTTGTTTTGACTCAGTCAACCCCCCATCGTATGCCAAAATCATCACTTTACCCCAAGTCAACTTTTTGCACTTTTTTTCATGGGTATTTTCGTCAAATGTCAAAATCTTTAATATTTATTTTTTAAAAAATGTAAAATTTATTAATCGACAAATATTTTTTTTCAACAAATTTTTTTTCGAAAAAAGATTGTCGAAAAAAAAAATTTGGTCGTAAAAACAAATTATCGAAAAAAAAAATTGTCGATAAAAAAATTTGTCGAAAAAAAAAGTTGTCGAAAAAAAAATATTTGGCGAAAAAAAAATGTTGTCGAAAAAAAAAATTGTTGGGAAAAAAAAATTGGTCGAAAAAAACCTTTTTGTGGCGAAAATTAATATTTGTCGATTAATAAATTTTTTATTTTTTTAAAAAAATAATAAAAATTTTTGACATTTGACGAAAATACCCCTGAAAAAGTGCACAAAATTGACTTGGAGTAAAGTGATGATTTTGGCATACGATGGGGGTTGACTGAGTTAAAACAAAGTTAAGGGGGTTGACTAAAAAAGGGACCATACGATGGGGGGTTTAATGTAATTATCCCTACTATTTAATACTATTTTGATGACATTTTAATATTTGATTACGACTTAGGAGTCTCCTTTAATTTCCTTTTGAATATGGTTTGTTTTCGTCCCGCCATTGCTTTAATTTTATTACTCCTGCATTATCTTAAACTTTTTTAAAATACTTTTTTTACGAATATATTCTTACTAAAAATTAAAGAAGTGGTGATTGAAATTCACCCTTGAGATAAGCTGAGGACAATTACAGCAGTGGAGACAACAAGAAACGTTGCAGTTATGTTGCTTGACTTGTTTGAATCTGCCACTATTCAGTTTTGGTATTTTCTCCATGTTGAGACAAATATTAGATCACCACCGTTAGTAAGCGAAAGTTGAAAGACCCTAACAAAAGAAGAAGAAAAACAGAAAAAAAAAATGATTGAGGTTGACAATATTATCACGATAACAGCATTATTAGACCTATATGTGTGGCTATAAGTGTCAGAGGGTAGACCATTTTGTTGTTTGGTAACCCTCTTGTTTTTAGCAATGATGTCAGAGATGGATTGCGCTTTTCTGAATTCTTGCATAGAACGCAGTTCCAAAAAATTTATAATACCAATATAACGACTTATCTTGATTGAAATAATACACCAATGAACTAGAAATAACTAAACATGTCACTTGTGAGGAAATCATTAGTAATATTACGCAAATTTAGAATCAGTGACATGACTGGGGAGAAAATAATCATGTCATCAATTGAAAGACTATTGTACGTAACACAATTTGCAACATATATAAAATCCAATGGTATTTATAAGACATACACATACATATATTCGGAATGTGACCGAAAACATCAAATGCTAAAGAGCCGTGTTATTTCTTCAAAATGCATAAACAACACAAACGCACACACTCAACAAGCTGAGTGCATATAACAAATAAGTAAAAGGTCATGCAATGCATAATATTATATCACTTCAAACTGCAAAACGGCAACAATGGGTAACAGTTTGATTAATTTCGATGGTTACGATCTTCAGCAGATATGATCTTCAACCGTTAATTCTTCAATCATATTCATCTGGCCAAGAAGATTGAACCCTTGAATCTCCTTACACTTGCTGCAGAACATCTGTGGCACAAACCCCTGATCCATTAGATGCACGGCGGACACCGATGGAGTACACTTCCTAGCAATAACCACCGAGTTAATCACCTCATCCGTTGGATGATAAATCGACAAAACCTCAAATCCTCGAAGATCACGCGGCTCAACAACCGGATATAGAAAGGCTCTTGCCCCGTGGGCGCTCCTCAGCATCAGGATCGCCCCTGGTGCCATGTTCTCCGATAAATACTCAACTATGTGCATTTTCTCCTCTATCTCCATTCCCACAAGAGCAGCCAAAAATACGACATCATACTCTTTCAATGCGGTACCAGAGACCTGTTATCAAAATTATGATTTGTGATCAAGTGGAACGAGTGTCACTCAAATATTTTTGAATTCTATTAAATATCACTTGTGTATATTAAATAATCAGCTTTTTTTTTTTTTTTAATAATTATAAGGCTTTATAATGGAACATTATGAGATCAATATTCAGATAAATATGTTGGACATTAAATAAACCTTAATGATATAATTTAAATTCGGATGAGAATTACGAGAGAAAACGATAATTGAAAGATTCTAAAAATTAATAACGTATATATAAACGTAAACATATATTAAGTTTTATTGCACAAATTTAGGAAAAGCTTTGTTTCTCTAATAATAATAGCCTCAAGTATATTTATCTCTTCTTTATTTATGTCTTCCAAAAAACTTTACCTTCATGATGTCGTTGGTCTGGAAAGCCATCCGTTTCGATAGGTCGGAGTGCGACTCAACGAGCTTTGCCGCCATGGAATTAGCCTCCTCATCGATGTCATAATTGTCGAAGGTGGCCGAAGGGAGGTGATGAGACGCTAAAACTAAGGAAGTGAGGGGTAGGGGTCCGGAGCCAACAAAGGCGAAACGTGTTGGATTGGGGCAGTGCTGAACAAGAAGATCGTACTCAAGACGGGCAAGTTTGAGGTAATTGTTATAGTAGGGAAAGAGGTCGAGATGGTCGAGGGGGTTTTTGAGGGATCCAAGGATGGTGGAGTAGTGCTTTTCGAGGAGGCCTTCGGCTTGGCCGCAGAGGCGGATGAGCTTGCTTCTTATGTTTTGGACTTTGGTGCATAGTTTGGTGACATCGATGGGGTGTGGCGGAATGCACGTTTCAACGAGCTGAGAGAAGAGAGTGTTGACATCTTTGGAAGGTTTGAGGTTATCGAGCTTCGAGATATTCTCGTACAGCTCGCAGATTGTCTGTACCAACGGATCTTTCTGGCAAACCATGTCGACACTATGAGGTTATTAATTAGGTTGATTTGCTAATGAAGAGAAAAAGTAAATTATATGAAAAAAGGTAGCTCTTTCAGATGGAGCACACTCTTTTCTTTTTTTTCTCTTCTGTTTTGTTGTTGGTTCTTTGATCTCAAGTAGCAGGGTATATAAAGGCAATTGTGGGGTCCCTTTCTTTAGGAGGGAGGTGGAGCAATTGCTTCCTCGTTCGTGAGTAAATGTGTAATTAATTGTTTATGAGATTATTGTTATCTATGTAAAAGTGAAATAATTTTGCTATTTTTATAAAATCATAAATGTTTAATTACTTTTTACTTCCAACAACTGTCTTATTCTCACATATCACTGAGATCAGTTACATCATTGCATATAAAATGGGCATTTTGTAGAGAAATTCTCTCCTTTGCTCTTAGACGAGTTTATTTGGCTTTCCACCATAGCGAAGGGGCTGTCAAATTCAAACGTTCTAAATAATATATTTTTCTGGATAATTATTAACTTTAGAGTTAATACTATTTTAGCATTTATGTATACAAAAACAAACCTGTTAATTACTCCAGTAAGCTAAAATAGACAAATTATATTACTCTATGTTGTAAATCGTAGAGTTAAATATAACGTACCACGCTCTATATGATGAAAAAAAAAGTATATTGTCCTCATGTGTTAGTGTTAACTATGGCATGTTACCTCTCATGACATGATAGAGAAAAATAAAATTAAAAGACAAATTATCCCACGTATTGTTTCAGAGTGATTTGTGATGTATAAATAAGTTGGAGGTAAGTAACGTGCACATTTGATATATCAAAGGTGGTATGTCGTCTAGCTATTTATTTTTCGCCAGAGAAAAATGTATCCAATTCCGCAATTTGCTCAGAAGAGCAAAGTGGCTATTTCACACAACATAAGTGTATTGTGTCAAAACACTTGTACATAATGTTAATAATTATTATTCCAGCAGTTATTAATATCTTTACTCACTAGTCAGTAGCCTATCCATAATTCATATATTGGATGCTTAAATTTGCTTTGAAAGGAACAATAAATAAAAATGGAAATAGAATTACGAGCAGAGAATCGATTTTTTTTTTTGTTGCTAATTGCTTAACATTAGAAGAGATTTTTGCAAATTCATAACATCAAAAGGGGCGTCTTCCTTATTTTTAACATTAAAAGGACTTTTCGCTAATTTCTTAGCATCAAAAATATTTAATTTTCTAATATAAAAATAAATTTCTTAACATCAAAAGTGTTTTTTCTTTATATATAATTTCTTAATGTCAGGAGCAGGTTTTGCCTAATTTAAATAAAACTTGAAGTTAGCTTCCAAATTATACATAATATATAGGCATTTTTTGCAATTTGTCAAAATTTGTATATATAGATCATGAAAGGTGGGATCAGTCGGCCGGTCCCGCTATCTAATTAGTTATGGTTAATAATACGAGTGAGAACGAGTGGGGCTTTCACTATTGGCTTGTAGGCTCATTGAAGTTATACATAATATTTGACACTAGCCATGTTCGTTAGTTTTTTTTTTTTTTCCCCGAGTAGAATGAGACTAAACTTAAGTACACTCAATGGGAGCAACGTACTGTATCTTTAGTAAACCAACACGCAATAACTATAATTACCTGCGAAATGAAGAAAAGAATGGAGCTATCTCTGGTACTTTTGTGTTTGACGGATTTGATCTCTCCGCAACAACGTTTGCTTCAAAAACTGTCGTGTAAATTAATGACGAAGAAACGGCTGAAACAATCATGACAAATGCTTGAAACTGGATCAAAGTGAAAAACACGGATTTTTACTACTTCTCTGATTGGCACATACCACGTGCTTGTTGTTTATAGTTTTTTGATGCTGGTTTCTTTTCTTGGTTATTTTTTTTCATGTTTCTGGTCTCTTTTTCTTTTTCTTTTTTTAGACAAATGTTGCTGGTCTCTTTTGGATTGAATGGTCCAATATGGCTTGGATGTTTTGGACTTTCTGCGAGTATTATTTGTACCCCCATTTTCTCTTAATAAAATTCTTCATTGTTCTGATTAAAAGAAAAAAGAAAAAGAAAATTGCACAAATTTCGTAATTAGAAACTTTTGATATGTTTGCGTTATATTTATCATTTTTAAGATGCTCTTAATGCAAGTAAATAACACTGTAACCCAAGAGTTGGCCTAGTATAACTTTCAGAATTACTCAACGTTAAACTGAGAATAGCATATAAGATCATATGCTATGTTTTCTGATATCGGGAAATTGTTGCCTTACTACGTTGCAATACGAATAGCAGAAAATCATAAACAACGAAAAGTAAAAGACACTGGAATTTGTTTACGCAGCTCGTCTATGACTACCTCTAAGGACCTTACCAAACCAAGATTTTCCACTTTATGTTTTTGTCGTAGGGTTACATATTACATGAGATGACTATTTATATTAGGCAGACTGTACTCCTAATGCGAATTTCACATGGACTCTTTAAAATACCCCTAAAAACTTTAGAGTTATGAATTTACAGCAGTACGAGACTTTGTCAAAAGTATTTAGGCTCTACAATCCAACAAAAGTATCTCTTCTCCTATTATTATTTTAAAAAAAACATCTATATATAAATGTTATAACATATGCAAGTTACAATCCTAACTGTAACGGAAATATGGTTTAATAACATTTGAAAATGTCATTGAAATATTATATATAAATGACATTTTTTTGTATAAAGACATTTTAATCCAATGTAATTGTAGCAGGCTGATGACTAAAAGTATAAGTACCACTATTTTGTTATATGGCACCACACATAAAATGCCGCAACCAGCAACAGTTATATATGATATTAGAAAATATAATGTCATGACATATACATTCCCTCACTTTAAAGAAACCCACAATAATAAGGAAAAAATGTCATAATATACTAGAAATGTTGGCACATGGTATCCGCATGATTAACCTTTATTTTTAGTATAATATAATTAATTGGCGATTTATTGTTTTTGCCCATTAATTTATTAGAACTTCAAGTTTTGCCCTTTTTTTGCCGGACTTTTTTTTTTTGTCCGGTAACTTATTTTTTTCTTTTAAAATTTCCCCTGTGGGCTTCGAACTAGGCTGAGTCGAAGCCCAGTCGACGTGGCCACCCACGTTGCGTACAGACGACGGCCACGTGGAGTCACGTCAAAAATTGTTTTTTAAATCCTTGCGAACACTATGATTTGGGCACTTTTCCCGACTGGAAATTCCCGACCGATATTCGGTAAAAAAAAAAAAATCCCAACCGATTTTCGGTCAAGAATAAAAATTCTTGACCGAATATTGGTCGTCAAAAGTTTTCCCGACCGATATTCGGTCAGGACCTTTGGCGGGACCGAAATTCGATCGACAATATTAGGCAATATTTAAAGGTAATGCCGACCAAAATTCGGTTGGCATTCTGGGCCGATCGGTAAACTCGAAAAATTTAGCGGGTTATCCAAATTTTCAAATTTCAAATATGTTCCGACCGAAATTCGATCGGAAATAATCGAAAAAATTGGTGGGTTTTACAAATTTTTAAATTTCAAATAATTGCCGATCGAAATTCGGTCGAAAATACTCGAAAAAAGTGGCGAGCCTTGGTGGAAAATTCAAAATTTTCGAAAATTCAAAAATTTTCAACTACTATATATTCACTTCAATTTCATCTACTTTACATTTTCTCTTCAATTTTTCTCTTCATCTTCAAACACTTTTTTTTCACAAACACAATTTTTTCTCCTCAACTTGAAACAGTTTTTTTCACAAACTCAATTTTTTCTCTTCAACTAATTCAAACACTTTTTTTCACAAACACAAAATTTTCTCTTCAACTTTAAACAATTTTTCCTCTTTTCTCTTCATTTCTTATTTAATCTTTAAACAAACTTTTATCTTTATTTCATCTTAAATAAACACTTCTTTATTTCAACAATATCTCCACAAACATATTTTGAAACATTCTTTACCTATTTTATGTTTTAGATTGGGCATTAAATCCAAAATATCCCAAAAGAATAAAAAAAAATATTCCGGTAATTATTACTGAAATATTAATTTTTTTATTTTGTTGATTATTATTCCCGACCGAAGTTCGGTCGGGAATAATTTAAATATCACTCCCGATCGAATTTCAGTCGGGAATCATGGGCCCGACCGACTTGTGGTCGGGAAACTCCAGACCGATTTTCGGTCGGGATAAACCCGGGCTGACCGAAGCAATGGCGAGCGACCCACCCCGACCGAAAATCGGTCGAGAAAGGGTCATTCCCGACCGAAAAGGGTCATTCCCGACTGACTTTGCGGTCGGGAATGACCCGAAAATCTTGTAGCGAAATTATGGGTAATTACCAAATTACCCTCGTTAACTTTAATTAACGTTAAACTTCCCCTCTTCTCCCTCCTCCTATACTCTGCCGCCACCACCTTCACCACCACCTTCCAACCCCAACCCTCTTCTGCCCTACTCGCTGTCATCCTCTCTACCACCGCCCTCTCCACCACCAAAAAATGGGAATGTCGTGGCTGCACTTAACTCTTTTGTGTAGCCAAGGCCCAATTTTACATTAATACCCCCAACTTAGTCTTTTCTTCAAAACCCATTATTTAAGTTTTATTCCAGATTATACCCTGTAAATTGAATCGTTTTATTTTGATTACGGTTTTGCATAAATGGTATCAGAGCCACGTTTATTTATTTCAATGAAAATTTATTTATCATACCTCATCCCTTTGTGAGAAGAGTAATTTATAAACATGAATGATCCAGTAATGGATAACATATGGGATCTCCCATATCAGTTCTCTTTCAAAGGACATAGATGTTCAAGTATTAAAAAACAAATCGTTGCTTTAACAAGATACCTTGAGTTCCATAAAACGAAAATCAAATACCATGATGTCCTTTGTTGCGACCTGGAACAATAAGGATAGATTTGTCCTATCAAGAATGCTAGGCTAGAAATAGTTAAGCAGATAAAAATTAGCCTTGAAAAGGCTAATAAACAAAGCTCGATATTGGGCCTTTAATGATGCCTGGTATTACCCTAGAACAAGAGCTCCAAATCTTGAAGACTAGGTTAGAACTTCTAGCTAGTCAAAGACATGACAACATCTGTAGCATTAGAGCCAAGTACCTAGCTGTTAATGGCCTCACGGCTGAAATAACTAGGATAACCAGATTAATTGTCAAAAGAAATAATAGATGAGTAATCGGGCTTTGCAAATTTTCACGAGCTTGAGACCGATGGCTCTAAGCTGTCTCAGGACCTTAGAGAAATCCAGAAAATGGTCCAATCATATGGTAATCACCAATACCATGTGTCCGAGCACCTTCAAGAAACCCAGACAAAAATGGAAACTATGTCCCGACGCCAGAAGGAGATCTTGGAAACTCTTCAAGAGATCCAGAGACAAATAAAGAATTTGGAATCCCTTCCAAGAACATCAGAAAGAAGGAGAGAAGGATGGCTACCACCATCTTTTGGAAATGAGCCCTTGCTTCATCGAAAAGGAAAAGCGATCGAGGTCAAAAGGGAATTGACAAGAAACGAGAGGCTCGAGGCTTTGATACGAGAAAAACCTAGTATGCCTTAAGATCATGTCCAGAATCAAGCTTGACGAGATCAACTATGGAGACCTGCAAAATCTTTCTGATCTTGCAGAATCATTTGTTAATGTCCAAGCCTTAGAAGATTCAATCGTTCCAAGGCAAAATCCTCCTCAGGAGCAGTCAATGGTAACCGAGAGCTTTGGATCACATCGTCCAAATCAGAATCCAATTCGAGATGAACCCATGCCACATCAGAATGATTTCGTGGCAAGATCTATGTTTCCAGCAGTGCCAACTAAGTCGAGAGCAAGGAGATCGGACATTCATGGGACACCAGACGGAAGGTCCCAACTCGATCCAATTCATCCTTATGGGCTTACGCTCAATCTGAATATATTGAATTTCAAAAACCGAGAAGCACTTATTGACGAATGGGCCTCCGTAATGAGAATTGCAGCAGCAACACTGGAGCTCAACAATGAAGGGTTCATAATGATGCTACAAATGAGCCTCGAGGGATAGGTTAAGATCGAATGGGAACATGTCACTCCCGAAATAAGAGATGGTGTTCTATCTGGCGAAGCCCTCAAAGACATTGTGGACATAATTGCCAGACTTTTCAAAATCTACTTCATCGGAGAATGATACTTTGTTGATCCCCAAACCGGAGGAGGCGACCAAGATAAAGCCAGACGATACGAGCAGGCTTTGTACAACTTGGAGTTACATGATATATGTAACGTCGATCTATACATTAAGCTATTTATTGAGTACAAATAGAAGAGCCGAATCAACGAAGAAATGGCGATCCCAATGTTCTTCACTAAAATACCAAGTCCATGGCGAGAAATGTTACTACGAGAATACACACCTGTAGGGATGGATACAGTAGCCCGAAGGATGTCCTTTCTCAAAGTCAAACTTAGCGAGTGGTGCCAGAAGGCAGCTATCCAGAAGAATTAAAAGAGGCTAAAAGGAATCAACAAGTCAGCCCGTCTTTGTTGCGACGATAATGACATCCCAACGGTCATAGGAGCACCAGAAAGACACCGAAGAAAAAAGCATATGGATCACCCCTATGAACAAAGAGGAAACAGGTTTCCCAGAAGATCCCCTTGGAGACCAAGGAGATTCTAGTCAAAACAAAAAGCCCGGAGTTATAAATCAGGGCAGAGACCAGGACCTAGTCGGGGAAGGACATCTTCCAGCCAAGGGAGTACGAGTAGACCACCAACAAGAAGGACTTTTAGAAGAGCACACACACATGCTAATGAAAGTTTCAAAGATTGCCACTGTTGGACATGCAGAGCCAAAGGACATATCTCGACAGAATATTCGGAGAATCAAAAAAGGGGAGTTCGACAGTTCGAAGCTACACCAGAATTCGAAGAAGCTGTCTACTTCCAAGACCTTGTTCAGGTATACCAGTTTGAGGATATTCCCTCAGACGAAAGTATATATGAAGAAGAAAGCCAAGATGAGTCTTCAGAATCAGAACTAGAATCAAACTGAAGACGAGGACATCTTCCGTCAGGAGACACAAGAAGATCTGTGGGGATTCTTCTCTCAAACAAGCATATCCCACAAGGCTTTGATGAGGATCATGCGAGAAGACCCAAAACTCCGAGTTTACAATGGGTTTACCATTGGAAAAATGGAGAGAACCTTGGCCCAATTAAGCTTCACGCAACGAAAACATCACATCATCTACAAAGTTACGGTGGTAGAGATTGCAATCCCGATGGAACTTACAAGTAATATGATGGAAATGCAGCTGGTTCCTATGAATGAAATCAAGGAGAAACTAAGACGACTCAATGACGAGGTTGCCCAGAAAATGTCGTGGATCCATATTGGAGCTATAAGAATCTTGATCAAAGCAACATTCAAAGAAGGTATCAACTCGTCAATTGATATCGCCATCTTTGACAGGAGAATTCAAAACCTATGAGACGCGTGTCTTGGAGGAATTTTGAGAAATCTATTTGCTGGAAAGGTGGCAACGTTCGTTTATCCGAAGATTGCCTATAATCTAGCCGATCGAGATTTTAATAGGGTTCTTACGCTGCATCAATATTTCAAAACCAATGAGTTGATGAAGGAAGGAGATAGGCCATACTCGATCACCTACAGTATCTCCTATGCCCTCTCCAATACTCATCATTCATACCTTTTCCGCAGAAAGGAATTTGTCGAGATACCTGAGATCTTTGATAAAGTGGCCCATGCAGTCAAACCGGAGATTTCTGATCTGCCACATATCCATGAGATGGACATGATCATCCGAGATCAACCAGTGGTCGGCAAAAACACTAGCCAAAGGATCGAACCCAGGAGAATTTCTTTCCAGGAAAATAGAATGTATAGCCTAACATGTGGAAAGAAACCAATTGTTGAAGTCGTAATCGAACCAAAAAGGTTTACGACTAGAGGAGAGCTCCAATTCCCTGGAGGATGGTGCGAGGTCGAGGTAATTTTTGACATTACTCAAAAGGATAATACTCTTCCTTGTGATGCATATATTATCTAAAGCAGCCCCTCGTTGGAAGATATCAAGAAAACCTAAAATTAGGTGGAATGGATTTCGTCATTACCGGGCAAGCAGGAAAGACCCCAGAACAACTGGTTCTTGGGATTGAATTTCTTGAGGATCACAAACCCTGGGAAAGATTACCAGAAGGAATGGAAATCACAGTGGAAGGAAAAAGATATAGATTCCGATGACCACTAGTCCATTCTCAATTTACATCTCAGTTGGGATGTTATATGAAAAGTATCGAGCCGAATACTTCACGGCGTATATCGATTCAGGGGCTGGAATATGCACAACAAAACCAGGAATCTTCCCCGAAGATATCGGAGAAATCTACCAGCTGTTGCTGGAAGAGATTTCTCAAAAAAGATTATTATCTTCAAAAGAGGAATAAGACAAGCAGAGATATTGATTGGCGGAGCAGGAAGTACCCATGGTATAAAGTAAAAATGCCACCAATCTATTTTCATGACACCGGGGCCGATATTCTACTCAGCAACAATTTCCTGCAGACGTTTAAACATTTTACACAGGATAATGAAATAAGACGTCTTATTCTCACAACACTTTGTGATCATAAGATTTTGGTGCAGCGGTTGACACAAGTATTTTACAGAAAGTTGCGTATTAAATTTCGCAGCAAGCGTTGTGATGAAGGAAAACTTCGACACCTAAAGATGAGCGATCAGAGGAGATATGGCAAGGCAATCCTTCAACTGCGGATTGACAACCTAGGTGGCCAGCTTAGAACCAAGTCCTCACTTGGACATCACTAATGAAGAACAGATCTCACTAGAAGATGTCAAAACCAAGATTCGAAGAAACTTCAATGAAGATCCTTTGGCATGGTGGAACAAGAACGAACTCAAAGCATCCTTGGAAATTAAAAAAGGAAAGGAAAGTGAGTTTGTTAGATAGAAGCCTATCCTGATGAATCAGAACGATTGGAAGGATATGCAGAAGATTCTTACGGAGCATCTTGACCTTAAGCTCATCTCCCCAAGAGTATCTCCATATAGCAGTCCCGGGTTCTTAGTCAGGAACCATGGATAAATCAAAAGAGGAAAGCCGAGATTTGTAATCAACTACCAAGGGATGAACAAAATCTTGGAATTCGACGGATACTATATCCCAAGCCGAGAGCACCTTATCAACTGCGTCCAAAACGCGAAGGTATTCTCAAAGTTCGATTGTAAATCGGGCTTATATCAAATCAAGACGGAGGAAGAAAGCAAGAAGTATACGACGTTCTCTACACCCCAAGGACATTATATTTGGAATGTTATGCCAATGGGATTGGCAAATGCACCTCAGATATATTAAATGAAGATGGATAATCTTTTTAAAGATTACTTCAGCTGCATGTTCGTTTATTTCGATGATATCCTCATTGCCTCAAGAAATATCAAAGAGCATGTTAAACATATGGAAATATTCTCAGATGTTTGTCACAAGGAAGGATTGGTGCTATCCGAAAAGAAGGCAATAATCCTAACAAGGAAAATCGAATTCCTTGGTATTGAGATTGACGAATCAGGTATCATCCTCCAAACGCATTTGGTTGAAAAGGTACGTGATTGCCCTGACAATCTTAAGACGGTTAAACAACTTCAAAGTTTTTTGGGGTTAGTTAATTTTGTAGGAATGTTATTAACAATCTTGCAAGTTACAGGAAAGTGTTTAGTCCTCTGCTTAAAAAGGATGCAGAATTTAAATGGACAGAGGAACATACAAGAGCAGTTCAACAACTAAAGAAGTTGTGTCAAAATCTGCCCAAACTCGCGATACCCAATGATGAAGACGATCTGGTTCTATACACAGATGCTATTGATCATTGGTGGGCAGCCATTCTAACGAAAGTAGAGCCAACAACAGAAGTCATGTGCAGATATTGCAGTGGATTATTTGCAGATAATAATGCTGCAAGATGGCATATCAACGAGAAAGAATTCTTTGCCGTCCGCAGTGCATTTAAAAAATGGCCCCTGTTTCTACTCGCAAAGAAATTTATCTTAAAAATTGATAATACAAGTGTTAAAGCTTTCTTAAAAAATAAAATAGAAAGTAAGCCCGAGAAGGCCATGCTTTTACGATGGCAAGCTGAATGTCAATACAATGATTTTGACGTTGTAATTATTAAATCTCATGAAAATATTCTTGCAGATTTCTTAACACGAGATGGATCCAAGTGAAGCCAACAACATCCTCACTAGATGGAGGCATCATAGCGACAGTCTGGAAGAACTAAACAAGTCAATAGATAACCTTACGATTAATGCCAAGGCTTCATGACATGTACAAGAAAAGGATCTTAACAAGGTCCATACTGCAATAAAAGCCGCAAGGCTTTGCAGCACCATGTTATGGGATAGTATTTATGGCCCCATTATGCGAGATGCTTCAGAGTCAAAACTTGTCTCTGAATTACGAGCACAAGACGTGAAAATTGAGGTTGGTGATTCAAGCACGATTAATCCAAATCCAGGAGTGGATCCTTATGAATATGAAGAGGATTCCATGAACGAGAAAGATTCCAAGATGGAAACATCTAAAGAATCAGGCCAGGATAAAAATTTAGATGCTGACATTAACGAGCTTCATCTTAGACCAAGAACAGAAAAATCTAAGATCAATGATAACCTTAAACCATCTCCATTGATTGAATATCAAAGAACATGAGAAAGGTTATATACGAGAATGGGACTTGTCCCGGGTAAATCCCAGGCCGATTGGTTTGGAAAATGCCCACAAGTCTGGACACTACCAGGTGTGAAACTGGAGAATGTTCGAGAATGGTTTGACTTTGGTTGTCTAGCCTCTGTCTACACTACATCCCCAGGGTTTTTGGAAATCTCGAAATTACCAGAATGGATTTACAAGGGAGTGTACGATACATGGAAAAATAATAATACACTCGGTAGAGGAGAAACTCTAGAACTTTATTTCAGCAGCTCCAGAAATTACAGGAAAAGGTTTTTATCCCATCTTTCATTTCATTAAGCTGCAAAGACCATACATGAAGGCTTTAGATTATATAAAGCCACCACCGGAAGAAAACTTCTAGTTGCTTCTATATCAGAAGATGATATTACTACGAGAAGAGCCTGGGAACTTTGGGTCTATCTAACTGAGATGGACAAAGTCAAGTATTCGTTTAAGATATTTCAAAAATATAAGAACGGATCGTTCATGCTTAACGCTATGACAAATACCACTACCCGTTTTGCCGAAACAATATTTGAAAATAAAAGGCAAAAGCTGTGGAAAAACTAGATTCCGGTAACCTCAGAAACCAGCCGGAAATTATGTAACATAATGCACACTGGGAAATAGAAAGACCACATTTATCCAAAATGCCCTGATCAGAAGGAACCACTTTTTGGCAAAAGATTGCCGGTGAAAAAAGACAAATGGGAATACGACAGAAAGGGCTCCACTAGACCAGGAAAGATGCCTCGTGAGGAGAAGAGGACAAACTTTTCTAAAAAAATAAAAGAGGCCATGTAAAGCTGACAAAGACCACCTCCACTAAGTATAAAGAATGGAGGGACCAGATTCCCATTTACAACGGGACAAGAAGAGCTAGTGGGTTAAAACGTAAGCCGTGACGAATTAATCCACAAAAAAGAAGTGAAGTCCGAAATTGAAGTCCGGATGAGCTTCTATATATACCCAAGCTAAAGGAAGCAGAAGACATTGAACAACCTCCTCTTTTTGTTACTCTAAAATAAAGATATAAGTTTAGCTTGTATTAAGTTTTTCAATTCTGTTGTTTAAATACGAGTGTATGTGTGTAGGAAACAGGGCTACTATGAGTAGCTAAACAAGTAACTCTTCTGTATAAGGGTTATGATGTTGTAATAAATAAGTTCCCATTTTATAAATAAAATTCTTCTTTTGCTTAAAACAATATTTTCCTATTTAAATACCCAGTCAATACCACAATAGTATCTTCTACGCCCGGAGTAGGAAACGAACCAGGGCTATGCTAGTTGCCGTTGAAGGAGCCATTACAGAACCATCGGTTGCGATCGAGTGGTTGGTTGAGGAAACTGTAAAACCTGGTGGAAACCCGACGGTAGTTTGGTCAAAGAGAGGTACTATTTTAATTTTAACAGTTTATTTATATGGTCGGAAGCATGATGGGTCTGATATGGTCGTAATGGACTAATTCCATTTAAAACTCTACCTAAATAAAAATATTCAATTAATCGGGGTAAAAATGCGAACACCACAAATAAGGGATCTTGAATTGCAAAAAGAAGTTGAAGGGTAGTTTTGTAAAAGGGACTCCTGGCTGCACGTGCAGTTAAGTGTAGCCTAGACACTCCCCCAAAAAATGACAAAAATTCCTAACTCTAACCCGCAGCAAAAACCATCGAAGCTCCTACTACTCCCTCTGCATCCTCCTACTCCTCGTAATCTCTGCCGCCATCTCCGCTGGAGTCCTCTACACCGTCTTTCACTTCAAATCACCTAACTACACTGTCACAAACCTCACAATCAACGGGCTCAACTCCCCGCCATTTGCCCCGATTTCACCCAAATTCAACGTCACCATCAGAGCGGAAAACCCTAAAGGTAAAATTGGGATCTATTACTTGAGAAACGACGCGATTACTTTGTCGTACGACGACGTGAAGCTGAATAACGGTGAGTGTCGTTTGTGGTTTATTTGGTTCAGATGATCGGAAATGATGGTGTTCTTTTTGGTTGCAGTGGGGAGGGGGGGGGGGGGGATGGAGAGGGCGGCGGCAAGTAGGGCGGATGAGGGTGGTGGTGTTTGATTTGTTGGGTGGCGGCGGTAGTGTGGGTAGTGCGACCGTTAGTGGGTTGAACGTGTTGTTGGTGGTGTTTGATTTGTTGGGTGGCGGCAACAGTGGAGGTGGTGCGGCCGCTGGGGGGTTGGGGGTGGTGTGGCTGGTGTTTGATTAAGTTTATTATTTTATTGAGAAATTAAGTTATTAAGAAAAAATATGTATAATTTTACTATATTTATTTTTAACAATTACTAGTAATTATAACTTTTTTACAAATTTTTATTAGTAAATATAAATTTATTAAACATTTTTAGATAAACTTTTCCAATAAACTTGAATTTATAAATTTGTTGATTTAGATCAATATAATAAAATTAAATATAATTTTTAATAACAATTTATTTTTAATATTTACTAGTAAATATAAATTTATTTTAATTTTTTACTAGTAAATATAAATTTATTAAACATTTTAAAGCAATGTTATTAAATAAAATTGAATAGATACTATTTTTTTTATGATTTAGAATAATATATAATAAAATTAAATATAATTTTGCATATTAATTTATTTAAAATTTTTACTAGTAAAAAAATTTATTTTTAATTAGTACTAGTAAATATAAATATTTTTTAGTTTTTATTAGTAAATATAAATTTAGTAGACATGTTAAATAAATTTTTTTAATAAACTTGAATTGATACTATATTTTTATAATTTAGATCAATATATAATAAAATTAAATATAATTTTGAATATTAGTTTATTTTTAATTTTTACAAGTTGAGTAAATAAAAAAAAATCAATTTTGACGTGGCTCCACGTGGCCGTCGTATGTACGCCACATAGGTGGCCATGTCGACTGGGCTTCGACTCAGCCTAGTTCGAAGCCCTCAGGACAAATTTTAAACAAAAATAATAAGTTACCGAGCAAAAAAAAAAGCCCGACAAAAAAGGGCAAAACTTGAAGTGCTAATAAATTAATGGGCAAAAAAAGTAAATCGCCCTAATTAGTTTGTATAGTAAAAGTTATAAATTAAATATGGATGGAGAATTTATGTATTTTAACATTCTTTTTATGTATGTAAGAAAGAATTAGGTAATAAATATATTTTTCTTTAATGTAAAGCTTTAAATAATAATAAAACTAAAATAAATTACCTATATAACCCAACTAATAAGAAAACTTAATATCGTTTCTAAGGGATAAATGGAAAAATAAAATAATTGGTGCCGGATTACATGGCTTCTTTTATATAATAATATAGATATAGATACTATATATAGAAATACACGGTAATTAACAAGGCAAAAACATACATTAGCAAGTAACATTGCCCCAATTTGTTGAAACTTAAGTTACAAGGTAACGCAGTGTTTCTATCTCTGACCTGTTAGAACATCAACTATATTATATTTGTTTCGATAACTCATTAATTGACGCTACTGATTCTTGAGTTTATCATAATCAATTTGTGCTTACGTGAATCAAATACGCATACACGGAACATGTGGCATGAAGCATGTACAATAATATAGTTAGATTCGATGACTACTACATTTGCAACTTATTTTCACACCATGTGGTCAAATGCATTGTTCCGTAGATTTTTTATTTTTTAACAACCGATTCTATATTCTTATGCTTTCACACTATCCAGATTTGCTATGCATTCGAAACCATAATTCATAAATGGCCACAAGCTATGTTCTTTAGAACGAACTTTAATATTTCATGCGTCAATGGGCATATCTATGCATTGGCTAGGGGCTCCATTTTAAAAAAATAAATCTCTACCAATATGTAATTAACGGTAAAAGAAAACGAGAGATATTGATGATGCGTGAATTATACCATTATAAAGGGTTGGTCTTTCCCTGGTCAAAAGATGAAGAACTATGAAAAAAATTATTAATAAATGAAAGGAATAGTTTTTTTTTGATAATAAGAAATGAATAGTTTAAGTGTTAATAAGTAGTAATATATGGCACACATAAGTCGCTTCCTTGCAAAGAAAAGTGGGGAGCAATATATATATAGACTTTTTAGGATAGGTTCGTAGGTAAATGTCCTCGAATGGCGGTGAAGCTGGCTCGAATCAGCTTTTGACATGTATAGTGGGTCTTGTTAAGAAGATAAGAATTTCGAGGAGCTTCTGAGTCAGCTTTGGCTTTAATGCGTGTTGATCTTTGAAAATGGGATAAGATTTTCGAGGGGTTCCTCAGTCAGCTCCGGCTCTAAGGCATACTGATCTTGAAATGGGATAAAGTTTTCGAGGAGGTCATTGTCATCTCTATCTTTAATGCGCACTGATCTTGAGATGGGATAAGATTTTCGAGGAGCTCTTTGTAAGCTCTATCTTTAATGCGCATTGATCTTGAAATGGGATAAGATTTTCAAGGAGCTCCTTGTCAGCTCTATATTTAATCTGTTAATTACCGCTTTGTATGAGGATTCGTATTTCCTCGTATGATCAGGAGTCTCCAAATTCTTCTCGTATTCATAGAATACGAAAGCAATTTAAATCGTTGCTTCCGAAAACTCAGAAGTCAGTCTGTAATGAGATGCAACTCTCTGTTTTTACGACGGCTCGATTGGACGCATTGATTAGGGGTATAATTATGACGAGCTAGTTGTCCCTGAGGTGGCGCGACTCTTGATGTTTGGTTCGACACGTGTGTTTCCATGAAGCGCTTCGTTTTTGGGCGGGAATTAAATGACGTTCTTCTTGTCTATAAAAATGGGTATTTCGCCATTTCTCATACTCACCAGCAATATCTTTTCTTACTTGCAAGAGAAAGCCTTGTTCTTCCGATTTCTTTTTCTTTCATACCATTCTACACTACTTCTCTTTATATATATATAATGGCTTTCAATACTCCTGTTGCTATAGCCCCTTCTAGTGGAAACATAGGTGCGACGCCGCCAGGGGCTGGAAGAGGGGTTCCGAAGCAAAGCGGCCGCCGTGTTGCTTCTCGACGACATCGAAGAGCAGAGGCGGAGGCCAAGCATGTTCATGTTGGCGACATTCCTTCCCTCGTTACAGAGACATTCGTGGTGGATAAGTTTGAGGAGTTCGTCGTGGATGCTTCGAAGGTGGAGTTTAGGATTCCTCACCCTTCTGATAGGGCCTGAAAGTGCAAGTATTCTGGCAATGTTAGATGGACAATGTTAGAGTAACATTGGCTGTCAGAATCTGTTTTACAATCTTGTTTTGAATATCTTAATTATTGTTTTGCCTTATTCACTTGAATAATCTTGTTCCACAATTGTGTTTGTCTTTGGTTATTATTTAGGAAACAAACTTGTCATAGTTCGATCATTCAAAGTTTCCATAAAGAGAAGTTTCCTTAATTAAAGCTAACCGATCAACATATATGGAAAGAAGAGTTCGAGTACAACTAGGAAACATCCAAGTTGAGTTTTGATTTGAACAAGGAGTCTTTCCTAAGTTAATTTACTAACAAAGGAACTATTATTCAAGAAGAACGACGAGAAAAAGGAAGAGGAGTCCGAAAAGGAAATTGGAAGAATTACCAACCGTGTACAACACACCTTGAAGGCCAAGTCAAGAACCTATATATAGGTGTGAAGTACATCAAGACAAACACAAGGTAAGAGCTAATAAATCCAAGAGATTAATTCACGAGTTGTCAAGTGTTGTCTTGCTTTTGCAAAGTTTGTGAGTTGTTCAATTAGTTCTAGATTTAGAATTGAGAGAATAATTCTTGTCTACTTTGTTGAGTTCTAGCAATTCAAGAGTGAGGAGCTTGAGAGTTGTAAGAAACATATTTTGATAAACCCTTGTGGTATTTTGCCTACGGCTCGGAAGTTAATATTAATGTATTCACTTCTTAAACTTTGTGTTGTTTAAATTCCACTGCATTGTTATTCTGGACGTTATTAAAGTAACATTGAAAAGTTAACAACGAACGCGTATCAACCGATCCATAATTTCAATTGGTATCAAGAGCCAAGCACCAACTTCACCGGTGTTTAGCGTTGATACGACATGATGGACAACTCCAACCCCAATACCAGCAGATTGCCAGTGTTGGAAGGACCAAACAATTATTCATATTGGAAGATCAGACTGAGGCTCCACATTAAATCCATTGACCTAAGAGCATGGGAATCAGTCCTGGAAGGCTACACCATCCCTTATTTACCCAGAGATGGAGATGATGATCTGGTGCCTAAACCCAAAGGACAATGGACAACCAATGAGACCGCTCTCTACAATTTCAATGAAAAGGCTCTCAATGCTATTTTTAGCTGGGTAGGTAATCATATGTTTAAACTTATTCAAAATTGCACGACAACTAAATCTGCATGTGATATTCTTGAACTACATTGTGAGGGAAATGTGACTGTGGGGGACTCTAAACATAGGAAGTTGCTTCAAGATTTTGAAAAAATAGTAATGGGTGAAGATGAAAGCATTGATAGCTATTTTAAGAAACTGCTTGATATTGCTAACCAATGTCAAAACCTAGGATTTGTTATTTCTAATCAAACCATGGTTTACAAAGCCTTCAGATCCCTGTCTACTAAATTCACTGTCAAAAGAATAACTATGAATGAGTCTAGAGATCTTGCAAATATGGACTTTCAAACCTTAATGGACACTTTGAAAGAATTTGAGCTAGAATTTCTAAGTAAGTCCAGTAAGCAACCTACTTTAGCCCTACTTGGAACTAGTTCAGATAATGTAGGAAGTGATGTGATGAGTATGATGATGAGTATGCATTGATCACCTCTAACTATAGAAACATTACCAAGAAGTTTAGCAAATTAGGTTACAAAGATAAAGGTAAAGAGAAGCAACCGGGTAATGCTAGTCCTGGTTATAAGAAGCTACCCCCTAAATTCATAAAGTACATGACATCAAAGAGCACTACTCAAGATGTTGAAAAACTGAAAGATGTCCAATGCTCTGAATGTAAAGGGTTTGGTCATTTTAAACATGAATTTGCTAACATCCTCCGAGCAAGAGGGAACTCTCATTGGGTTTGTGTAGATGATCTTGATAAAGCTGATTTCAACTCTGGATCAAGTGCTGATGAACACTCAGAAGAAATCAACATTGCTGCGCTCTACACTCAGATTAACAGGTTAGGAGAAGACTCCAGGAACTGCAATGGTCCACAATGTTACTTTAACATTGAGGAACCAACAACAGCACAAGAGATTTTCTTTGGAAATTGGGACAACAATGACTTAAAGGTTAATTCTGATTTTTACTCTGATTCTGATGATACTAACTTTGATTGTTTTCATGCTTCAGTTAATCTGGAGAAGGAATACTACTTGGGAGGAGAACAGTCTCATGAGGAAATCATAGAATATCTTCACTCTACCTTCATCAAACTTGAAAGGGAGAATATTATGCTCATCAAAAGTAATAAAGCCCTGAAATTTGATATTGAGTGTTTGAATAACAAGATGAAACTCTATGAAAGAGATCTTGACAGAACATAAGCTGAGTTGAGATAGGTAAAAGAAAAACTCAAAAAGGACAATGAGATCACTGCAAAATGGAACTCTAAAACTTCCAAACTTGATGAGGTACTGAACATGGGTAATATAGGTACAAATGGTCTAGGTTTTGTTGAGAAAAATTTTGTTGAGAAATCTTCCTCTTCTGATGAGAATTCTTGCTACCTTAAAACTAGTTTTGTCAAAGATTCTTCTAAATTGAGTTCTGGTCCAGTCAACATAGCAAAAAGTAACATATCTTTATCTGTCAATACTGTTTTCAACCAGGTCATGTTAAACCATTTTGTAAAAAATATTTGAAAGTGAGCAGTAAGAAAACAACTTATGTGGCTAATGTTAAACCAACATATGTTCCTGATGTTTGTCCAACATTATGTTATGGACAGATTGGTAGGGCTTGGATTGAAAAGGTGAAATCACCTAAGATCAAGATTGTGTGCAGTGTGGTTTTCTCTAATGTTTACTCTAACCTTTCAGGTAAGTGGTACTTTGACAGCGGATGCTCAAGACACAAGACAGGCAACAAAGAGAATCTTAAACAGATGATTCCCCTAAGTGTTGGAACTGTCACCTATGGAGGAGGCTCCAAAGGGAAAATTATTGGAAAGGGGACACTCAATGTAGAAGGATTTCCACCACTCAAAGATGTTATGTTGGTTGATGGGTTAAAAGCAAATTTAATTAGCATTAGTCAGCTCTGTGATGATGATCTGCTAGTTACTTTTGACAAAGTGTTTTGTGATGTTTATGATAGCGACAATGTTCTTGTTATGACAAGTACTAGATCTAAAGACAATTGCGATCTGGCTCAGATAGAAGCAGAATGTTTCCAAGCCAAGATAGATGAAGCTTCTGTATGGCATAGGAAACCGGGACATGTGCACTATAGAAACTTAGAGAAATTACAGAAAAGTTGATGCTGTGAGAGGTTTGCCTAAGCTAACCAATCCAGGTAAGCTTGTGTGTGGTGATTGTCTCAAAGGTAAGCAAACCAGAGCTGTTCATGCACCTCTACAGTACAGAATGCTACTCCTAGAACTAGTAGGTATCTTGAATTGCTGCATATGGACTTAATGGGTCCTATTGAGGTAAGCAGTCTGAGTGGTAAGAAATATGCCTTTGTGATTGTAGATGATTTCTCTAATTATGCATGGGTAAAGTTTCTTAGAGAAAAATCTGAAGCCTTTGATCAGTTCAAAATTCTTTGTCCGAGCATCAAAATGTTGTATTGTTCTTCTGTGTCTAAGATTAGGTCTGATCATGGAAAATAATTTGAGAATGCTAGTTTTGATAGCTACTGTAATGCCAAAGGCATCTTTCATGAATATTCCGCTCCTAAGACACCTCAGCAGAATGGTATTGTTGAAAGAAAAAAATAGAACTCTTCAAGAAATGGCCAGAGTTATGTTGAATGCTAAAGATCTATCTAAAAGACTTTGGGCCGATGTTTTAAATACTGCTTGTCACATTAATAACAGAGTGTATCTCAGACCTGGAACTAATATGACTCCTTATGAAATCTTGAAGGGTGTAAAGCCAAATATTGTATATTTTCATGAGTTTGGATGTGACTGTTATCTGCTAAATGACAGGGATTATCTGAGTAAATTTGATCCAAAAAGTGAAAATTCATCTTTGTAGGCTACTCTGCTAACAATGCTTCTTTTAGAGTCTATAATAATAGATTAATGACTGTTCAAGAATCTGTGAATGCTTGGTTTGATGATTTCACTTTTGGAACATGTACTAGTGACATTTCAGTTTCTAATGTTGAACCAACATTGGAAAATGAGAATGTTATTCCAACACTGGAGCTTGAAGTTAGGACCACTTAGCAGGAGACACAAACGAATGTTAGAATAACACCAGCCAAATCAAATGTTAGACTAACAACAGAAGAATCCGACCTAGAAACTGAAGGTGGCACTGAATCTAGAAGAGACCCCCCTGCTAGGATTCAGAAAGACCATCCATCATCTCAAGTAATAGGTGAGATCACTGAACGGGTAAGGACACGCTACAAAGAGAGACTGAATTACAAACATATGGTTAAGCTATGTGTCTATATGAACTTCACATGTACTGTTGATAATGCCTCATGTTTTGTCTCTTCCATAGAACCTAAAAATGTTTCTGAAGCTCTTCTAGATAACTTTTGGATTAATGCCATGCAGGATGAACTATTACAGTTTACTAAAATAATGTCTGGATCTTGGTACGTAGACCACCTGATGTAAATGTAATAGGGACTAAATGGATCTTTAAAAACAAAAGTAATGAGGAAGGAGTAATTGTTAAGAACAAAGCCAGGCTTGTTGCTTAGGGATATACTCTGGTTGAAGGTGTAGATTTTGATGAGACTTTTGCTCCAGTAGCTAGGATAGAATCTATTAGGTTACTTCTAGCTATTGCTTGCTGTCTTAAGATAAAACTATATCAGATGCATGTGAAGGGTGCTTTCCTAAATGGGCTAATTGATAAGGAAGTATTTGTGGGTTTCAGTGACTCGGACTGGGCATGTGATGCTGATGATAGGAATTCCACAAGTGGATGATGTTTTTATCTAGGGAATAACTTAGTCTCATGGTATAGCAGAAAGCAAAACAATGTATCTCTATCCACTGCTGAATCCAAGTACATAGCAGCAGGCAGTTGTGTCACCCAGCTTGTGTGGCTCAAACACATGTTGTTGGATTATGTGATAATCTTAGTGCTATAAGTATATCTAAAAGTCCTGTACAACATTCTAGAACTAAGCACATTGACATAAGTCATCATTATCTGAGAAATATGGTTGAGGACAAGTTAATAAACATTGAGCACATTGAGACAAACAATCAGCTTGCTGATATGTTCACTAAGCCCTTAGATTCAGAGAGGTTCTTCAGTTTAAGGAATTCTCTTGGCATGTGCATTGTGTAAGAATGTCAGTTCACCAGTGTTGACATAACACCAGTGTCTAACACTGGTTATTGGTTGTGGTGTGTCTATAATTCTTTTATTTTCGTGTTTGCATTCCTTCTTTCTTGCATATTCCATCATTGTTTGTCATCTTTTGGGTTGTGTGGTTAACCTATGCAAATGACTGAATTGACTGGTGAACAGGGTCATATCAAAAGTTTTGTAAAGTAAGAATCTGTGTTGTTGGTCTGAGAATGTTAACCTAACATCAGGAGAAGTTGGGATGCAGAGTTCACTACTTTGGTGTTATTTAGTTATGACTTATCCATGTTTAGGTTAAACTGAGCATGAAAAGAACCTGGGGTACATGATGTTGAGAGCTTCGGTGTGATTCAGTTGTGCTTATTTTCATGTTTTTGTTATTTTTGGCCAAGGAAATGTATGATGGTGAACTTTTCTACTGGGATGTTTGGAGTTTTGACTGCCTCACATTCAGTAGCACTGATCACTTGGTGTTTCTCTTGTAAACATGTTGGTCAACAAGTATGCATAAGGAGTTGGGGTGATGAAGTATATGATTAGTGTATTGTCCTCATTCAGTTCCTTTGTACTTACCTAATCTGTAGCTGATGATAAAGTTCGTGGGGTGTGTGGAGTCATGTGCTGCCCACATTCAGTGATGATATTATCCTTGTTTAACCATTCTAAGCTTTAGATCAAAAAGAGTTTCATGATAATTGTAAAAGATTCAAAATTGATATGTCCTGGTTTCAGCCAGTACAACTTTTAGTACTTGGTTACCATCTCCCAATGTTGATCTAACATTGTTGCATTCATTCATTTTCTGCATCTTACTGTTGTGTCGGTTTGGGCTTAAGGGGAGTAGTATCTTTATTCATGTGTAGAGGCACGCACTTTGGGTGACTATACTGCAGGTAAACACACTGGATTGTGATTTGTTATGCTAAGAGAATAATTTTTTCCTGGATATTTATGTCTACTATCTGTGTGTTTCTTCTGTCAGAAGTGTTACTTACTCATACTGATGATCTTAAACTCTGTCTTGTGTACTCATGTGCTTTGATGAAGTTTCAGATCTGCATTTAGTAATATTTCACGCTCTCACATGAAGCTATTTGGATGAAAGCCCTGCACCTCCATCTTCCTGACCTGCTGTTACTTTACCAATGTTAGTCCAACATTGCAATGTTGTGACTTATAAGTTTTCAGGTTTGGAAACTGCTTTGGTCACATGTTAATCTAACATTGACACGTGGGTAAGTAATGTGCGAGGGAACGTGTGTAAGTAGTTCGATTATTTTGGTAACATGTTACAATACCACTATCAACACTCTTCATAATCGATTACCATATATATTCCTAGACCCTTATAATTCTTCACGCTTTCTGAATCAGAATTGTGCAATCAAAATTCTCTTTGTGCCTAAACTCATTTTCTCTCCCCAAATTACTCTAACAATGGCCCAAAACTCTTTAATTGATGCCCTTGCAGATGCTGCTGAGCAGATTTAGCAACCAAGGAGGTACAACACCAGGCATGCATCTACTGAATCAATCGTCGCCGCTGCTGCTAAAAGGAAAAATACCTATCAACTGCGCAAAGGAAAGAAATCAACAAAGGGTAATGTTGGTTCAACATCTAAAGCTGTTGAGAACACCCCCACTCCCACCAACATAGAAATGAGGTAATATTGGCTAACCCTACTCAAACTTTACCTGCTGAAGTTGAAATTGAGGGGGATAATGAGGCCCCTGTTGTTGTTGTGGGTGAGTATGAGGATGTTAATGAGGAGAGTGTTGAGGTTGTTGCTGAAGAGGATGTGATTCTTGAGGAGAATACCTGTGATGCTGAGAACAATCAGGATGAGAAGACTGTTGCTAGGTTGGGTACTACTGAGAGTATCCCAGCTGATAATGTTGGAGATGACAAGGACAGTGATAAGGAAGAAGAAGAGAGCCTCACTCTGACTGCTCTAGCTACTTCTGCTAGAAAGAGAAAGGCGAAGCAAGTTGTGGTTGCTTCTGAGTCTGAGTCAGAAACAGCTGAAGAGGAAGCTGAAGAAGAAGAAGAGGAACATGAGGAAGAAGAACAGAGGAAGAGGAGGAAACTGGGGATGAAGAAGAACTTGTGGTAGAAGACCCTGTTGATCCTGATGTTACTCCAACACCTGATAGTGAGGAGTACTGTGATGTTATGGAGGGAGAGTATCCCAAGAAGCCATATTCTAACTTCTATGTATATGTGGAAGCAGAGGAGCAATGGGAGGCTTATCAAGCAAGGGTAATCCACAAGGAAAGGGAAATAGAGGAGGATAGTTTCAAAGAAAATAGGATTTATGAACTGCTGGAAGCAAGAGGTGTGCTAGGGTAAGTGATGAACCATTCACCCTATGTTCCAGATGTCATCAGAGAGTTCTATATGAACCTCTCCCAATGGGTGTGCCACCAGAATTCTCCCAAGTATGGGAATGCTTGGGTTAGGAAGAGTGTGTCTTCGACATTAGCCCCTCTACTATCAATGAAGCATGGGGATATTCTGATCCAGAAGAATCAGAGGATCCAAGCATGGATGAGATCGTCACTGATCTTACTGGTGGACTGACCAGGAAATGGAATGACAACTTTCCCACAACAAGGCTGACTTCTTTGTGTGTTGTACTGCAAAAGATTTCTACCTACAACTGGCTACCATCTTCCAACATAACATTGATGACTAATGAGTCTGCAAGGCTGGTGTTTAAGTTGAAGAATGGTCTAAATGTCAACATAGGGGAAAAAGGTGCTAAGGTCTATGAATGAGGTCACAACAAAGTCGAAGGCAATCATTCCATATCCCTCTTTGATATCTAGCATACTGGTGAAACAAGGGTTTAAAACCCTGAAGACAGTGGGATGGATTAAGAACAAGGCCAAAATGCCTATCACCAGGAGCTACTTCACTCAAGTGAGGATTCAATATATTCCATGGAATCCTTAGGATGCAGCTAGACCAAGCAGAATGAAGAAGAAGAAGAGGACTCACAAGTTTGCTGCTTCTTTAGTTCCTATAGCCAGTGGTGACAGGTGCTTAGTGATAGCTAATCCTTTTGTGGAAGAGACCCTCAGGTGGCTGGACAGGGAGTACAAGGACACCCAAAGGGAGATTGCTGACAAGCAAGTTAGGCTTCAGGAGATTTACAACTTAAAAAAAAAAACCTAAGGGATCTGTCTTCCTCACAAAAAGGGGGAGAGTAGATCAAATTTTAATTTATGAGTCTTAAATTTTCTGTTTTTAGCCTTTTCTGAACTATTTCTGTTTTTGCATGAGCTGTTTCTATTTTTTTTATATTTCTTTATTTTGATCAAGGAGTGTGTTCCTTGTTAAAGTTATGGCGTATAATTAAGTATTCTGCTTATTGGTACGTTGTGTTTTTGCTTATGAAATCTTGAGCTTCTCTCAAGTACTAACTATGTCTGCAGGTGTTAGCTGATATCTGATGTTAAGATAACATTGGAAAATTCAATGTTAGAACAATGGACTAGAGTCAATGTTAAGTTAACATTGAGATAAACGGATGTTATGACAACATTGGGAAATCATTGTTAGAATAACATTGTGTTGGACTCTCCTGATATTGAGGGGGAGTTACTTGTTTTAGATGTACCATTAGGTTGAATAAGTTTGTTCTGAATATTTGATCTAACTAAACAGGTTCTAGAGTTTTGTAAAGTAAGGCAAAAATGGGGAGATTGAAAGTGCAAGTATTCTGGCAATGTTAGATGGTCGATGTTAGAGTAACATTGACTGTTAGAATCTGTTTTACAATCTTGTTTTGAATATCTTAATTATTATTTTGCCTTATTCACTCGACTAATCTAGTTCCACAGTTGTGTTTGTCTTTGGTTATTATTCAGGAAACAAACTTATCATAGGTCGATCATTCAAAGTTTCCATAGAGAGAAGTTTTCTTAACTAAAGCTAACCGATCAACATATAAGGAGAGCAGAGTTCGAGTACGACTAGGAAACATCCAAATTGAGATCTGATTTCAAGTAAGAGTCTTTCCTAAGTTAGTTTACTAACAAAGTTTATGAATTGTTCAATTAGTTCTAGATTTAGAATTTAGAGAATAATTCTTGTGTGCTTTGTTGAGTTCGAGCAATTCAAGAGTGAGAAGCTTGAGAGTTGTAAGAAACATATTTTGATAAATCCTTGTTGTATTTTGCCTAAAGCTCGGAAGTTAATATTAATATATTCACTTCTTAAACTTTGTAATGTTTAAATTCCGCTGCATTGTTATTTTGGACGTTGTTAAAGTAACATTGAGAAGTTAACAACGAATGTGTATCAACCGATCCAGAATTTCAAGGCCCAAGGGCATCTTGTTGGGTTCGTGACACAGTAAGAGGCCCAAATTAAGGCGGTCTTTCAGGCGTGTGGGATATCTCCCACCGAGGTGGCGCCCAATGGGTATTTGAGCCTAGTCTGCTTCGTGTGAAGTGCACAATGGAGAGTTTTTTGGCGGTGTATGGGGTGAGCTTATCACCATCGGGGTCTCCCTTTTATTATTTTACTCCTCAAAAAGGACACTCTCGATTTCTATGCCATACATCCTCGTCTTTTGGGGCTTGGAAATTTCGTTTCTTTTTAGTTCGTCCCTTGGAGGTGTCGTGGTTGATCCCTTACGCCTGGCAGGCGGAGACTTTGGTTCAGGATTCTACTTGTTTGGATGTCGTGATGCATACGATGCGGGACGAGGGATTTTTTAGTACCATGTACGATGCTACCAAACTCCTTGATCCTAAAGTGTTGGATTTTTTCTATAAGAGCAGCAATCTTTTGTTCAGGGGCCCTGGTCGTTGGACGCTCTTGCAGGTCGATTCGTATGCCATATATAAGTATTTTATAGAGACCTTGGTGAGCATATCTTTTTGCTATTCTCGTATGTTTATTTTTAAAGTTGGTATATCCAGGTGCACATATAGGGGTAGTGTTACTGAAGCAGGGGAGTGGCGTGGGTTCGACCTTCAAGAAAGAATGTGGTGGAAGGAGGGAAAAAGTGGCCTCTGGAGATGGATCGAGTTGTATAGGGTTCTAGGCGGTGTGTCGAAGGGCGGGGGAGCAGATCCAAGCGAGAAGAAGAAGAAGAGGAAGAAGAATAATAAGAGTAGGAAGATGGGCAAGAAGAAGGCAAGGGTATCTATTGGAGGGAGTTCCTTGGTTGCAGGAGGGTCCGGGGGCGGAGATATAGGGAAGAAGGGGGGCGAAAGATGCTCCTATGGAGTCGATAGTGGTTGATCTGAAGTAAAACTCTAGGACTTTTTCGGATATGGAGGCGAGGAGACGTTACGAGTCTTTTTGTCAAGCTTTTGTTGAGGCTTTTACGGAGACGCCTCAGTCTAGTTATTCAGGGGTATCTCTTCCAAAAGAGGATTTTGGTGACGTCTATGCTCACATTGCTAATGGTGCCCCGCTCGTATCTTCTTACCCTATAACATCATATGGAGCGACTAATTCCTTTGTTGTTCGAACATGGAACACGATTGTTCCATTTGCTGCAGGATCAAATGACACGATTATAACTGACACCATGGCCGTGGGGGTACGCGATGTTGTAAGTTCTCATGTCGACTGTGGGACTATCATCGAGGTTCCAGTGGTGACATACAATGTTCCAGAAAGAGTTTGTGTGATATTGAAGCTAAAAGAGATCAAGTCGAATTAGACCCAAGGTTGGGTTTATTACGATTCGTGGAGCTTGGTACTTTTTCGCTGACAGAGGGTGAGATCAATGGCAGGTGCTCATTACTGTTATCTCCCTTGGTATAGTACGACGAGTCGACTCACCGCCACCCCTAACTTATAAGTGGATACTCTGGATGAAGCATTTAGTGGTTATTTAGTTAACGCCTGAGTTTGCTAGAAAGATAAGGATTCTTTGGCATAGATGAATTTTGTTAAGTATGGTTCTAGTTGTAAGAAGTTTTTGCAGGTAGCTGTAAATATGATCCTTGTTTGTTATATTAATCTTTATCGATTGTAATCGTCTATTTTAATAATATACGTACCGTGTGGACACATTTGAATTATACATGTTGGTTAAAGACCCTATCAGGTTAGGCGTGCTCGTATAGGGGTAGTTTGAATTCTACCGTACTGGCATGGTATCTTGTAGGTAATGTTTCTCCCATTATGGCATGTTACCACGAGGGTAGGTAAACATTTGCCGTTTATTAGTAGGTTACCACGAGGGTAGGTAAAATTCTGCCGTTTATATGCATGTTGCCATGAGGGTAGGTAAAATTCCGCTATTATGGCATGTACCACGAGGGTAGGTAAAATTCTGTCGTTCATTGACATGTTGGCTCAAGGACAATTTTAGCTCTACCGTTTTTGGCATGTTACCGTAAAGGTATGTCCTTTGTCAGTATGGCATGTTACCACAAGAATAGTTCTAGCTCTGCCGTATCTAGCATGTTACCTTAAAGGTACTATACCAGTATGGCATGTTATCATATGGGTAGTTTTAGCTCTGTCATTCTGGCATGTTACCTTAAAGGTATTTTGTGTCACCATCACATATACTCAGTGTTTCCCGCTATTTGATATCATAAAGATAGGATAATTTCAATAAAGGTGTGGGGCCGTGATTTTGGTTGCCTTCGTATGCCAAATGGGAAATCAAGTTTTGTGTAGTTATGATACATGGAAATTAAATATTAGTTGTAAAAATGGTGTAAGTGTTGGACATTCCATGGGTAGGGTAAATGATCTTCGTGCATGTCCTCCAAGTAGTAATAGTCTTTTGAACTCGCGTGCGTGACCCTGTAGGGTGTGTCCCAATTTGGTTGCAATTTCCCAACATGTTTGCTAGCTTTTACGCTTTTGAGTACCAGGTCTCCCACTTGGAAATTGCGGAGATGAATGCATTTGTTAAAAGTTTTGGCCACCGTGGCCTTAAATGCGACAATGTTCTGATAAGCATAGTCTCTGGTAGAGCCGATCATGTCCAAGTACATTTTTTGTAGCCTTGCAGAATGTTCGGGGTCATATTCTGGGATTCAGTAGGTGGACATTCCAATCTCCGCCAGAACGACCGCCTCCGAGCCATAATCTAGTGTGTAAGGTACTTCACGGGTAGAAGTACGAGGCGTCATGCGGTATGCCCAGAGGATGCCCTGGAGTTCACCAATCCAACTTTTCCAGTGGCGTGGAGACGTATTTCAAAGTATTTTTTGAGGGTTTTGTTGGTGGACTCGACTTGTCCTTTGGCATGAAGATGTACAACTGCTGCAAAATGTTGGTTGATAAACCCTTCGCAACAAGAAGGGGTCCTACGATGTCAATGCCTCATTGATAAAATGGGCAAGTCATCTCAAGTGGGTGCATCTGTGCTACATGCTTGTGTATCAATCTGGCATGATACTGGCAACTTTCACAGCTGCGAGAAAATCTCGGTGCGCCTTTCAGCATTGTGAGCCAATAATATCCTTACCTCAATATCTTTTTTGCCAAGGCATGGCCTCCTGAGCGGTTTTCAGAACTTCCATCATGGATCTTAGTCATAATGTAGTCAGCTAGATCTAGAGACAAACATCTAAGTAAAGGTCCCTCAAATGATCGTTTGCATAGCTCGCTTTGGTGGATAGTGAACCTATAGGCTTTGTACTTGAGACGACGCCGAGCATTGTGATGACACCGAGCATTGGCATCCTCTAGTAGCGTTCCATTTTGTAGGTATTAAAAAATCTTATCCTTCCAGCTTGGTGCTTCATGGATTAAGAAGATAAACTCCACGGAATTCTAAACCCTACTATTGTCTAGAAGAGAGACTCATTTCTCTACAAAACTTTGAGATGAACTTGCAAACTTTGACAATGCATCCGCCTTGGAATTCTCTAATCTCAGAATCTGCGATAAAATAAATACCCATAACTATGCCACGAGCGCCTTGACTTTTGCCAAGTATACAACCATAGTCTCTTCTTTAGCCTTATAGATTGCAGAAAAATGATTGGCTACTAGATAGGAATCAGTGAAAACCTCCAGATGATCGGGGCTCAGAGTTTTTGCCATACGGACACCAGCCAATACCGCTTCGTACTCGGCTTTGCTATTGGTAATTGAGAAGTTTAGGCTTATGGCAAAGTCAAATTCTCTATGGTCGAAAGAAATCAAATATATTCCACCCCCTCCACCATTGGTCGTGGATGAACCATCCACATGAAACAGCCAAACCAAATGTTGCATGTTGGGGCCAGAGTCCTGAGCTACAGTAAAGATGAGGTTGACCGAATGCTCAATATTGTCTCCAGAGCCTTTCCCATGAAATCGACCAAAACATGTGCCTTGATAGCGGTTTGGGAACGAAATTCCAACCCAAACTTGCTTAGTTCTATCGCCCTTTAACTAGGCGTCCATAAGTCTCTGGGCGGGACATCACCTGGTGGAGTGGTCTGTCTGTGACAACAATTACTAGATGGGATTGAAAGTAAGGTCTAAGATCCTGGTTGTCACAACTTTTGCTAGAGCAAACAACTCAGTCTACAGATAGTTCCTCTCTCTGCATGCCATGGAGTACGCGACTCACGTAATGTATATGCAATTGCTTGCCATTCACCTCATTGACGATGACGGTGCTAACTGCATTGGTCCTTATAATTTACCTTGCTTTAACTACTTTATCAACTTAATAAACAACGCGCCATAAATAAACTTTTGAAACGCAAGACATTTAACATGAGCGTTATTCGCAACCGTCCGACGATCATGAATGAGGGTCTTTAATTGAGATGAGTCAATATAGTTACTTTAATAATTTAAGTGAAAATAATTTTTTAATCAAACTATAGTCGGAAAGTTAACCACTAAAAATAACTTACGCGGATTTAAAACGGTCAAAAAGTATATTACACCATTATAAAGAATTATGTAAAACATCGGACAACGTGATATATAGGGAAGAAAGACAAACTAGCCCCACCTTTGCCCGTTATCGAGAAACTATACCTATTCATTCAATTTTTTTTTAAAAGTATACATGGACTTTGTATTGCGAAAAAAAACTATACCCTAGCTTTCATTTCAGCCAAAAAAAACGTCATAGTTCGACGTTATGACATCACCACTCCGTTTTGGTCGAGGGCAAAATATACATTTCACTTAAAATATTGAATTTTTATTATTGAAATCCAAAAAAATATAAAGAAAGCACCAAAAATTTGTAATTTAAAATATAAAATTTTATCATTGAAATCCAAATTTGTAATTTGGAGTGTGTTTTTGATTAGACCATTAGTTTCTTTGTCAGACCATGAATTCACCATTTGTGTTGCTTCAGCAGCCTTCAGCAATTAAATATCAAGAGTAAATTTCTTAAAAAGAAGCAGTTCAAATAAAAATAATAAGAAAGAAGAATCAAATGTTTTTCTCGTAAAGAGTTACAAATCTATTTGTCAGCAATGTAATACTAAATAACTTCCAAGTGATCAACGGCTGCTGTGATAGGCGTGTCAAGGGTAGGGTTTTACCCTACCTTTACACTAAAAATGAGCTCAGGGTCTAGACCCTTACCCTGAGGGTCTAGATTCAGGGTAAGGGTCTAGACCCATACCCTACCTTGTAACTTTTAAAACTCAACTCAGGGTATGGGTAGGATAAAGGTCTTGACACTTACGCTAAAAAGTTCATTTAAAATCACATTAAACGATGTATTTTTTCGTCAAAATAATTTTTTGTGAATGTTACGAGATTTGCTATCGACGAAAAAAAAAAAAATTGACGCGGGCGATGTTTTGTAATGGGTCTAGTAAGACCCTTACCCATTTAACAGGGTAGGGTAAGGGTCCTTCAAAACAGGGTCTTCAATGGGTCTTAGTCAGGGTAAGGTAGGGTCCTTACCCAAGATTATGCACAGGGTATTGGCAGGGTTTGAGTAAGGACAGGGTAAAACCCTACCCTTGACAGGCCTATGCTGTGATATAATATATGGTCCCTAACATAGGAACCCAGGTCTATTCTACACTACAAAAAGATGTCAACTCATATCTCAAAAAGACCGATCATGAGCACCCAAATTGATCGGGAAGTATAGTAAACTGGGAAGGTGAAGCTGTGGCTCTCAAATGCTGATGATAGTAAACTGGCATGGTCATTCATTGTAGAAATGTTTCCTAATATTTCCACTCTTTTGACACACTCCAATTTGTAATTGTTTTTCTTTTTGTTATAAATTGGAAGTGTAGTATCGGTTTTGCCCCTGGTAAAATTTAAATTTGACCGGAATAAAAGTTGGGATATAGTTTTTTGCGAAATACAAAGTTCATGGATAGTTTTACAAAAATTAAAAGGATGATATAGTTTCGCGAAAACAGGCAAAGGATGTGGTTAATTTATCTTTTTTCCTTGATATATACTATAACATACGTTGTGAAGCTTTTTATATACTACAATGACTCGTTACTTGTAGACGATCAATATCATTTCAAGTTTTCTTTCTCATCATTTTTGAATTACTTCGAAGCTGTGATCAGTTTATCTAAAACATTTCACTTTTAAATTTTAAACGAGCTTATCATTTTCCTGACAGCATCAGTTATGATATTTTAATAAACCACAATTTATCATAGTATAATAGTACAATGACGCCTGAAATATAAATTTCGTTCAAAAGATTATATAGCGTGTGGCCACCTATGAATGCACGCAAATCTGGATAGTGTGAAAGCATATGAGTATAGAATATGTTGTTAAATAAAAAACAAAAAAATAACGGAATAATGATATTTGCATGACCACATGGTGTGAAAATAAGTTGCATATGTAGTAGTTATGGTATCTTGCTAGATTATTTAATTCATGTAAGCACAAACTATACCTAATGTTTGATTATGATTAACTCAAGAGTCATTTAGTGCCAACTAGCTGGTGAGTTATCGAAAGAAGTATAATATGGTTGATAATCTAACAGGTCATTCGTGGTAAATTAAGCTCCAGGCTAAAATAATTCAATATGTTAAAATATTGGGGCAATGGTACATGCATGGAACTGTGTGAGTGTGTAAGTTCTTATTCTTTTGATCATCCATGTAACGCCCAAAAATTAGAATGAAAAATATTTTATACTTTAGTTCTTGAATTTTTTAAAATTTTTATTTTTGACCCTAAATGTTTAGAAAAACTTGTATTTGAGCCCCATAAACTTAAAAGTTAGTCTTTCATTATATTTACAGGTCTTTCATCCTAAAAAATATATTTAAATTTCAAATATTAACCAAGTTGATTGAATTACCTAGAAAAATTACATAAGTAAATATGTATGTAACAAAGAAATTTAATTATACCTTTTTAAATTTTAATTATAAATAATTTAGGGACTTGATATGCAATTCACCAATTGATGAAGTAAGCCATTACATCTTTTTGATGAGGTAAGCCATGATATCCTTAAGAGAATGAAAATCTAGTGGTTTATGATAAAATAAGGGCGATTTATAATTTTTGCTCATTAATTTATTAGAACTTCAAGTTATGTCCTTTTTTTATCGGGCTTTTTTTTTTGCGCGGTAACTTATTTTTTTTGTTTAAAATTTGCCTTGTGTGCTTCGAACTGGGCTGAGTCGAAGGCCAGTCGACGTGGTTGTTGACGTGGCCGCCACGTCATATTTTTTATTTAAACAAAAAAAAATTATAACAACTCTTTTTAGTCTAAAAAGAAAAATGAAGAAAAAGAATAAGAAATTCTTCTTCTTCTCCGATCCCACCCCCCCTCCCCCCTCAATGAAAACCACCACCACCACCCACCCACCCACGCACCAACCTCCCCCGATCTCACCCCACTCTCCTCCACCACCCCCGACACTCCCCCCTCCCCCACCACATTCTTCGAAGTCACATACTCAATCCTCCTTCCTAGTTATCAAATTCTGGCAATAAAGGCCTTTTTGTACCCAACTACTACACCATTATCAGTCCCAAAATTACCATTTTACCCCCACCATTCCCCTTCACCATTTCTCCAATTCACAACGAACCTCTTAGACAGAAGAAGTATAAAGACACTAGAAGCCAGTAGAAGAATCATAAAGGTATCATCATCAATGGCTTAGCAACATCAACAAACGACAATTCACAAACCAACAAACCATTTTCCGTGCTTTTTGTTTGCCTCAGAAACATCTGTCGAAGCCCCGCAGCTGAAGGCGTGTTCAGACACCTCGTCAAGCAAAAGGGTATCGACGGTGGTGGGCAAAAGAGAGAGGCGGTGGGAGGGTGAGGGTTGGAGGGTGGTGGTGGTGGTGGTGGCGACGGCGGCGGCGGCGATGGTGGGCTTTTTTTTTGTTTATTAAATATATGATAAGATTACATATAATTTTGAATATCAAATAATTTTTAATATTTACTAGTAAATATAATTTTTTTTATTTTTATTAGTAAATATAAATTTAATAAATATTTTAAGATGAACTTTTTTAATAATCTTGAATTTATACAATTTTTATGATTTAGATCAATATATAATAAAACTAAATACAATTTTGAATAAAAATTTATTTTTAATTTTTACTAGTAAATATAAATTTAGCAAACATTTTAAGATAAACATTTTTAATAAACTTGAATTGATACTATTTTTTATGATTTAGATCAATATATAATAAAATTAAATATAATTTTGTATATCACTTTATTTTTAATTTTAACTAGGAAATATAAATATATTTTTAATTTTTACTAGTAAATATAAATTATTTTTAATTTTTACTAGTAAATATAAATATTTTTTTAGTTTGTATTAGTAAATATAAATTTAGTAAACATTTTAAGTAAACATTTTTAATAAACTTGAATTGATACTATTTTTTGATAATTTAAATCAATATACAATAAAGTTAAATATAATTTTGAATATTAGTTTATTTTTAATTTTTACAAGTTGAGTAAATAAAGAAAATTAAAAAAATTTGACGAGGCTTCATGTGGTCGTCGTCTGTACGCCACATGGGTGGCCACGTCGACTGGGCTTAGACTCAGTCCAGTTCGAAGCCCATAGGACAAATTTTATACAAAAAAATAAGTTATCGGGCAAAAAAAAAAAGCCCGATAAAAAAAGGGCAAAACTTGAAGTTCTAACAAATTTATGAGCAAATAAAATAAATCGCGCATATTAGAAATATTGACACACGGTTCCCGCGTAATTAACAACTTATTTTAAGTGCAACATAATTAATTTTGTATGGTAAAAATTATAACTCAAATATGGATAGAAAAATTATATATTGTAACCTTCTTTATATGTAAGAGAAAATTAAGTAATAATATTTTCCCTCAATGAGTAGGTTTAAATAATGATTAATCTAAAATAAATTACAGTTATATCCCAAGTAATAACAAATTTTAATACTGTGTTGAGGTGTAAATAAGAAAATCAAATGATTGGTGACAAAATGACTTCCTTTTGTGTGTATATATATATATATATATATATATATATATATGTATATATATGGATAAAAGCATCAAACCCCTTGAACTATGACCACTTTTGCGATTTGATCCTTAAACTAATTTAATAAGCACTTTGCCCCCAAAACTAAGGTCATTTGTTCGATTTTTTTCGACCTTTTTTGGTCAGAATATTCCACGTTTTGTGTGTTTTTTTCGCCTATTTTTTGTGATCAACTACCAAAATGCATCTATTACAACACATGAGTCGGGTAGAGGAGAATATTCTGATAAAAACTGGCCAAAAATACACCGTTGGTGCAATTAAACAGACGACATTAGTTTAGGGGGAAAATGCTTATTAAATTAGTTTGTGGGGCAAGTCGCAAAAGTGATCATAGTTCAGAGAGTTTGATGCTTTTATCCCATATATATATAGCCAAACTAGATGTGGGCCGTCATGACCTGAGTAAACAATGAGTACCTTGTTGGGTCTAAGATCACCCAAGTAAAATAAACATGGCGTCCATCCACATAGCCATTTAGATAAATTTGTTTTAAACACACAATTTATAATATGTAGAAGAGTAATACTGAAGATTTATAATGTCTTGTTGCATATGCCACAATTGTGCAGCATTTCTTTATGGTAATGAATATTTGAAATTTGTGTTGCTAATTAATGCTTGGCACTAATTGTATTTTTAAATTGGATTTATAGCTATCCTCCTCCACAGGAGAAATGTGCTAGCCTTTCATGTACAAATATGTACAAATACAGAGACTCGAAGTCTAACCTCCCACTTTGCAGTCTTCTTTGCTACAGAGCAATACACAAGAAGAGCCAACGTTAACTGCTTGTTAGGTTAGTTGGTCCCTTCTATTTTTCCGTTATAAGGTGGCCAGAGATTGCGACTACAATATTGCCAGAGATGCTACACTAGTTAAATGAGGAAATATTTCCTTATAAGACTTTAAGTTAAATAAGGAAACCGTTCCTTATTAAAGAAGAATTGTTCAAGAATGAAATCAGAGCTAATGCATTTCGAAAAGGTGCAGAACATGTCTTGGACATCTAGGAAGACGACATTATATATAGACATGTTGTGCATCAACAAAAACACGAAGACAAGAGCTAAAAATCACGTAAGGAACTTATTAGAGTTGAGTGTCTTTGTCTTGTTTTTCCAAGCTTTTTATTTAGCAAATTAAGTCTAAGTTTTTAGAGTTAATTAGCTTTACTTGTATGTAGTGACCCTTAGTTGCTTGGTTGTTTAGTTTGAACAATTCGAGAATGAGGAGCTTGAGAGTTGTGTGAATTATCTTTCTGTAAAATCATTATTTTGAAAGTGGTTATTTTATTCTAAGGCTTGGTGGATTATATTTATATAATCTACTTAAAATTTAACATCTAATATGTTCTTTACAATTCTGTTGTGCTTAAATATTATGTCAGTAGGTGTTACGACAACACCAAGTAAAATCAGTGTTGGCTCAGCATTGGGTGTCAACTTCAGTGTTCAAGTTAAGAAAGTTGTATTAAGTCTCGGTCCAGACAATTTCAATTGACGTCAGAGCCAATCGATTTTATTGGTGTTTAGATTAGGTACTAAAGAATGGACAACGCGAATCTCATCAACAACGAGCTACCTATCTTGGATGGATCCAACTATTCTTCCTCGAAAATCAGAATCCATTTACTCTTTGATATCGGTTTGCAAGCTTGGGAATGGTGATCCAAGGGTATGTGGTTCCTAGATGTGCTCCAAATGAAGATCATGAGGTCGTTCTTAAGCCAGAATCAGAGTGCACTCAAACTGAGATAAGTAATGCTGTCTTCAATGAAGAAATCCTTTATGCTATATTTGTTTTGGTTGATTCTCACATGTTTAAATTAATTAAGAATTGTTCACCTGCTAAGCATGCTTGGGATATTTTACAAAACCACTGTGAAGACGATTTAAGCATTTGAGAGACTAAGTTGCGCATGCTTTGGAGCAACTTTGAAAATATTAAAATGGGGAAAGATGAAAGAATTACTTAATATTTTTAAAAACTCATGGATATTGCTAATAAATGTCAAATTCTTGGTAATTTTTGGTCTAATAAACAACTAGTTTATAAATCTATGAGAACTATTTCTAAAAATTTTGAGATAAAAAAGGTTGCCATGGAAGAAGTTGTAAATCTTGCCACTTTAGATCCTCAAGCCTTGCTTAATACTGTCAAGAATTATGAGATGAATCTAGGACCTGGGGTAAAGGATTTAGTGTTACAAGTTAAAACTTATGAGTCTAATAAAGAGGTCATGGAAGATGACGAAGAAAATAATGCCTTTTATAATGCAGCGGTCAAGAAATTTAACAAAATGAATCTCAATGATAAAGTAAAGAAAGATTCTAGTCGTAGTTTACCACTTGCTTTTAAAGATAATTTTTCTAGTACTATGGCCAAGTACACCATTTAGAAACCTATTCCTCAAGATGTTGAACAACTCATGAAAGTACAATATTATGAATGTGCAAACACCCTTAGGAAAAACGGTAGTGCTAACTAGGTTTCTATAGAAAATTTGATGAGACAGGTTCAAGATAATGCGTTGAGGGAGAAGAAAATAATGATGAAATAAATACAACATTGGTCACAAAGGTGTACGAGCAAACTGGTGTCAAGGCTCATTGTTTTACCAACACGCGGACAACTCGGTGTGGTGACAACACTCAGTAGCGGTGTTCCAAAATCCGCCCACCCGATCGACCCACTTAACCCGCCACTCGCATATTTTTGTTGTTTTAACTTGTGTAGCGGTTAACAAAAGTGGAGACCTGTCCTTTAGCATCTGGGTTTCGGGTTGACGCGTAAACCCGCTGCCCATGCGCCTATCCGCATATGTAAACTAAATATAAAAATATCTTAGAGCATTTCACCAAACCTACAACGAAAACTAAAAAAGAAAAAAAAAGTAGTAGTTTACTAGCAAATAATAGGGTAGGTACATAACATTACATCTCCTTTCATCTATAATGTGAAAAGTTAAAAGTTTGACCCTTATTCAGGGAAGACTTTATATACATATAGTTGAACTCAATATTCATTAATATTGGCATTAAAAGGCATACGAAAGAAAATACAAGAAAAAAATAGACATTTCTTTTATATAATATTATAAGACTATTGTATTATAGAACATGAGTGTTTTCAACCATTGACGAAAAAAGTTATTTGAAATTTGTTGTGTAACAAAACCCGTAATTTCCCGCAATTCGGCCACACCCGCAATTCGCAGGGTCTTAAAAATTATTTCACCCGCATGGTTGAATAACTTGGTAAACCTCAATTACTGGTTATGGTATATTTTCTGATAACAACTCGCCAAAACTCGCCTGCGAACACCCCTAACACCCAGAAGACAACACCAGTCTAGGAGATTTTCTTTGGCGATTGGGATGAAACCATTTGTTTAAACAACACTGGATGTTTGATCTCTGATGTTAATGAGTTTGATGATCGTTTGGACTTTGAGTATTTGCATGATTTTATAGGTTTGGAAGATGATTACTTTTTTGAAGGTGAATTAAGTTAAGAAGAGTTTCTTGGAAAACCGAAGATCATCTACCAAGACCTGCTCAAGGAGAAAGACAAGTTGAGTAGATATCAAAAGGTGCTTATTGAAGAGAATGAAAGCATGAAAACTACACTAACTCAATTGGGGGTAAGTTTGATATAAAAAGATGCTTCTAAAGTAGAAATTTTTGGACAAAGCATCACTGAATGAAAAACATGTACTTCTAAACTGGATGAAGTTTTATGCTTGGGCAATGATGATAATTCTGTTTTAGGATATCAATGTCAAGTTACTCACTCCGCTACTTCTGTTAAATCCACTATTCCTGGTTTTGTAAAAGCAAAGGTGTTTTCTGAAAAATCTAGGAAAATAACATATATTTGTTAATATTATTTTCAACTTGGACACCTTAAACCATATTATTATAAATACATAAAGTCTCTTAAAAGGAAAACCGTTGAGCGGAATAAGGATTCATGTTGTATTGATATTGGTGTTAAGCCAACACTGGAATCTAGTGTTGTCTTATTATTCAGTTTCATTAATGCTGAATAGAATAGGAGGATGAGGAACACTAGACTTTGGACGCCTAAAATTAAGATTGTTTGCAATATTGTATTTCCATTGTGCATACTAACTTTGCAGGTAAGTGGTACTTTGATAGTTAATGCGCGAGTCATATGAATGAATACAAATCTAATTTGAAGGTTTGTACACGACTAACCACTGAAGCTGTTACCTATTATGATGGAAGTAAAAGAAGAATCATTTCCAAACAAGTTCTGAATGTTGATGGATTCCCAACCTTGGGGAATGTGATGTTGTTGGATGGATTCTGTGAAAACCTTATAAACATTACTCAATTTTGTGATTATGACTTCCTAGTAAGGTATAATAAAGGTTCTTGTGAAGTATATGACAATGCAAATGTGTGATTTTTTGACAGGTAAAAGGCTCAAAGACAACTACTTGTTGAGAAGTCAAGTGACTTGCCTTCAAACAAAGGTGGACAATTTAGTTGTCAAGAACAACAGACTTCGACGCATGCACCACAAGAATCTGAACAAGCTGCTGAAACCTGAAATTCTGAAAAGAAATCTCAATTTCTCGGGTAATGGTAAGTTTGCCTGTGATGATTGCTTGAAAGGTAGGGTGACCAAAGCTTCTCTTAATCCAATCCAAGTGGATGAACATGTTACAAGTACCTCTTATTGTTTTCAGCTACTTCACATGGATCTCTTGTAACTTATTGAAGTAAGTAGAGTTGGGGATAAATGATATGATTGTGTGATTATGAAAGGACTTTCTCTATATAATTTGATTAAATCTTTCAAAGAAAAATCTGATGCTATTTATACCTTCAAAATGTTGCATGCTAGTATTGATAACTTACATGGTACTTCTGATAATTTTACAAGTGTCGTAGGTGAGCTAGAGGTTATTGTGCCAAGTCTACTAGATTTGGGTGTTGAGCCAACACCGACTCTAGATAGTGTTATCCCAAAACCGATTGTTGAACCTGAACTTGAACCTGAACTAGAAGCTGGTGTTATTCCAACACCAATTGTTCATGCTGTTAACAAAACACCGAAGCTGTCAGATCTCAAACGATGAAAAGCTTCAAGGTCCATACGTTAAGAGGGACACATCTACTAGGATTCATAGGAATCATCCCACATCTCAAGTTATAGGTCAAATAATTGATGACATCAAAACACGCAACATAGAAACGTTGAATTTTAGAGATATGATAATGTTGAGTGTTTGCATGTTTACCACATGTTCTTATGATTGCGTAGTTCAAATACTTGTTGATGACAATGTCTGAGGTTGAGGCTTTGACAATTACATTTGAGATAAGCATGATTGGTTAGCTCAATTTCTTCTTGGATTTGCTAGTGAAGCAAAACTAGGATGGGATGTGAAATTGTAGGACAGTGGATTGACACAACACTTTTTGAGAGTTAAGCTAGAATTGGCTTAACTCTACTTTGATCTTCTTCATAATAATAATGTGCAGCGGAAGTAAGAACACATGAAGATATAATTTTAAGAAGTTTTCAATTTTATTAAAAACTTCCGAGCCTTAGGCGAAATAACCATAAAGGTTTTATCAAAAACGTTCCTCACAACAATTCGCTCACGCTCTTTGTTGATCGGACTAAACGAAGCAGACAAGTAAGAACTACTTAACTTCTATGAACTAGAATTAAGCAGCTGATACAAAAAATTCGCAAAACAAAATGAAGACAATACAAAGTATGATTAATCTCTTGGTATATTGGCACGATTGTCTTGTCTTCATCTTGATGAACTTCACATCTTTATAGATTTCTTGAGTCTTGAACGCCAAGATGTGTTGTTCACAGTTTTGGTAACTCTTGTTGTTTCCTTGTTGAAAATTGCCTTCTTTGTGAACTTCATATCTTTCCAGAATATGTGTTTCCTTCATTACTGATTTAGCAAAGTAACACATCTTCTTCAATTCGGAGAATCCTGGAAAGAATCGCGTCGCAAAGAACAACTCACTTGTTTCCTTCTTTTGAAAGCGTGTGAGTTGACTATTCAACTTAGCTTGAATTATGGAAACTTCAAGTAAGGAATCTTCCAAAGCTCTTCCTTATGTTTAAGATACTTTCCTGGACATAAACATAAACAACCAAAACCGTGGAACGTTGATTAATAAGTGAATAAAGGCAAAACTTAATTTTGGCAACTAAAGAACAGTTTTCGCTCAAGCTCTCGCCTTTCAATGTTATTCTCAATGTTAACTCAACATCGTCTAACATTTCACTGTCTAACATTGATTCTCGAAAACCTGCACTTTCAATCTCCCCCTTTTTGCCTTTCTTCACTAAACCAATACCTGTTCCAATCAAGTCTTATATCCAGAAAGTTATAATCAACAAGAAAAAAATTAAACTACCAAACTGCTCCCCCTTAATACAAGATATCATAATCAAAGTTAAATTAACCAAGACAAGCATTAAGGTCATCACTACATTCACATATGTACACAAGTTCAGACCTCAACATTCATCATCAACATTGAAACCAGTAAGTTTTCTGCATAAAGGTTATCCAGACAAATAGTTCAACATGCTCCTTCATAAGAAATAGCAATTAAGGTTAGTTAGAGCAGTTCAACAACAATACTTAGATTTACAGGCCATAGCTAAAATATCAAGGACATATCCCTTGATCAAATAAAACCAAAATGTACCAGCAGTTCAAAGATATTAGCAGTTCAAAGAAACAGACCATAAACTAGAAGACTAAAATTAAAATTGGAACTACTCTCCCCCTTTTTGTGAAGAAGGGAGTTCCTCCAAAATTTTCACAATGTCCTCCAGTTCTTTGAGGTGTTCCTTCCTCTCCTCGATCTCCCTCTGAGTGTCAGCAATCTGCCCCCTATACCAATTCAGCATATGATCCACAAAAGCCGAAGTAATGACCATGCAATCTTCCTCCTTGGACATAGGCACTGAAGTTCCAGCAAACTCCTAAGCCTTCTTCTTTTCAGCCCTTGGTCTCACCACTCCTTTTGGGTTCCATGGAAGGTCTCTCACCCTTGATCCAGACAAGTAGCTTGGGAGAATTGTTAATTCAGAATCATTCTTCCTCCAGCCCACAGTGACACTTGTCTTCAATCCTTGACTGCTAAGGATTTTGCCAAGGATTTTGCAGATGAGTGAGGGATAAGGTAACATCCCATTCTTCCTTCCAGCAACTTCAGACATAGACTTCACAATCCTCTCCCCCATGTTTACAACTAGCCCATTCAGGGAGCACTCAGGGAGGTGAGTTTTGTGGTTGGCAGAGTATCTCTCCAGATTTTGACCAACCCTCCAGTCAAGTCTTCCATTACATCATCATAGTAGGGATCCTCAGATTCATCAGCAGTAGGGAATCCACAGATCTTGTTGATGGTGTAGGGGTCAATGTTGAAGACTCTCCCCCTCACCCAAACCTTTCCAAATTTTGGAGATCTGTAGTCCCTGATCCATTTGGAGAGATTAAGGTAGAACTCCATGACAATCTCAGGAGCATAGTCACTCAGCTTCATCACTGACTGTTGCAGTCCTCTTGCCTCAAGCAAGGTCATCACCTTGTTCTCTTTGAAACTGGCCATCTCTATAGCTCTTTCAGTGTGAATCTCCCTTCTCTTGAAGGAATCCCACTTCTTCTCCAATTCTTTGTTGAGATAGTATGGAGAAAAGTAGTCCTCCTCATCCTCAGGGAAGAACACATACATCCCATCAGTATACTCCTCTGTTCCTGATGTTGCCCCAACATCAACAGTAACATCCTGCTCCTCCTCAGTCTCCTCTTCCTTCTCCTCTTCTTCTTCCTCATCCTCAACATCTAACACCTCTACTTCCTCTTCCATCACTTGCTTTCCTTTCCTTTTTCTCTCAGCAGCAGCAGCAGCAACCTTCTTCTCTTCCTCAGCTTTCTTCTCATCCTCAACAGCCCTCTTCCTAGCTGATCTCTCAGCCTGTCTTTTCCTGGCCTCAGCCCTAGCCTTAGCAGACTCAAGACATATTTTTCAATTTCTCCCCATTGCCCTTTCTCTTTTTCTTTTGAGCCCTAATCCACTTCCTCACCATATTGTCAACAGACACATCCGCGGATATCTCCACAGATGTTTCAACAGAGCCACTACCCTCCCCCTCAATAGGTATATCAGCATCAAATTCAGGGATGGGTTCAGCAGTGTTTACTTCAGTTTTAGGCTCATTGGTGATGGGAGTGGTTGGTACCACTGTTGGCTCAACATTGGAGGTCGATTCTCCCTGTTTGGTCTTCTTTCCTCGTCGCACATAGGGAATCGCCTTCCTCTTAGCAGCAACAAGGGCCTCAACTGTTTTTGCAGCAACACTTCTAGTGTGTGAGCGAGTGCGTGCAGCAGTGGGTTCACTTCCTAGGGCAACATCTGCAAGAGTTTGCATGGGAGACTTTCTTGCCATTGTTAGTAGAGAAGTTTTGAGAGAATTTGCAGAGAGAAAAAAGAGAGAGTTTGAGAGTAGAGAGAGTAATTTTGCAGAGTAAGCACAAATAAGGAAAATAGGGTTTTGATTTTTGAATTAGTCGTGAATTAAGGAAAGAGAATGAATGTTAGTGGGCAGTTACCAAATTTGAACCATGTAAAACTTTCCTACTCTGTTTTCCCGCGCACAAGCTTTGATGTTTAATTAACAGTTAACCAGAGCGGTTTTCAGAAAAAGAAAACTGAAAACTTATAAGTTCCTGTTTTCAATGTTGACCTACGACTGTGCATAATGTTGGGATAACATTTGATAACATTCAAAACCGAATGTGGAGGTACAGGCTTCACCAAGGAAAATTCATGTGAGAGATTGAGATACATCCAAAAATACATCTGAAACTTAAGCAATATAGCAAGTGAGTACCTCAGACATATTGTTCAGATCAAAATCATGAGTAAGCAACATAGAGAACAAGAAACACACAGAGATAAGCTGTTATGAATTCAAGGAACAATTCACTTCCATAGCATAGAAAGTCACAGAACAGTGTGTCACCTGCAGTATGTCACCCAAATTGTATGCCTCAACACATGAATTATACTCCCCCTAAGCCTAAACCGACACAACTCACAAACAAGAAAGAAAACAATGCAGTCCTATATGAATGCAACAATGTAATGTCAAATAGGCAGATGGTAAACACTTTATGAAGAACTTCTCAAACCAGCACAGTCACATCTCTTTATAATCTTTATTATTTTCATAACTCATCTGAACCAAAAACTGACGGTTGCTAAACACAAAGCTAATGTCACAACTGAATGAGGGCAGCCTGAACTCCACACACCCCAGTAACAACATTAACAACAGCAAGTTAGGCAAGTACAAAGGCCTTGAATGTTGACAATTCATTTATCATGCACCCCAACACCCCAATTCCTTATGCATACTTGTTTACCAACCTGCATTCAAGAGAATCACCAAGTGATCAGTGCTACTAAATGTAAGAAATCAAAACCTCAAACACCCTATTAGAAAGGATCACCCTCATGTGTTCCTTAGCCAAACAAACAAGAATATGTAAATAAGCACAACTAAGTAACACTGAAGCTGTCAACATCATGCACCCCAGCTTCTCCACATGTCCTGTACACCTTCCATATGAATAAGACACAACTGAATAGACATCAAAGTAGTGAACTTTGTGTACCCCAACTTCTCCATATGTTAGGCAATCACAACCTCAGACAAACAGAAGAGTTTTATTAACTTTTTCAAAACAAATATGTGAAACTGATAACTAGAAAGAGTTGTTCATCAAAGAGTTCAACCACACAAACCAAATATGACAAAACAAGGATTAAATGAGACTAAAAAATAAATGCAACTCAACAAAGGAATAACAACAGAATACCTACTACATCACAACCAATATACCAGTGCTAGTCAGTGGTGTTATGACAACACTGGTTTTCTCAACATTTTCACATGTCACACATGCCAAGAGATTTCCTCAAGCTGAAGAATCTCTCACTATCTAAAGGTTTTGTAAACATATCAGCTAGCTGATTTGTTGTCTCAATATGTTCAATGTTGATTACTTTGTCCTCTACCATATCTCTTAGGAAATGATGCCTTATGTCTATATGCTTAGTTCTAGAATGTTGGACATGATTCCTAGAGATATTTATGGCACTTAGATTGTCACAGAACATGAGAAGTGTATCACTATCTAGCCCATAATCTGAAAGCATGTGTTTGAGCCACACAAGTTGGGTAACACAGCTGCCAGCTGCTACATATTCTGATTCAGCAGTTGATAATGAAACACATTTCTGCTTCTTGCTATACCAGGAGACCAAATTATTCCCCAAATAAAAACAGCCCCCACTTTTGGATTTCCTGTCATCCACATCACCTGTCCAGTCAGAGTCACTGAAACCAACCAAGTTAGTGTTAGTGTCATAAGAGTACCAAATGCCTAAAGGTGAAGTTCAAGAGATATATCTAAGAATCCTCTTCACAGCAATCAAGTGAGATTGCCTTGGCTCAGCTTGGTACCTAGCACAAACACATACTGAAAACATGATATCAGGTCTAGAGGCAAAAAGATATAGCAAACTACCAATCATGGATCTGTACAATGTTGGGTCAACATTGCTACCAGTGCCATCTTTTGTTATTTTCATTGAAGAGGACATAGGAGTTTTGCAAGGCTTTGACTCTTGTAGCTCAAATCTCTTCACCAGATTCCTTGCATACTTCTCATGGTTCAGGAAGATACCATTCTCCAGCTGCTTGACTTGTAGTCCCAGAAAGTAGTTAAGCTCACCAATCATGCTCATCTCAAATGTTCCTGTCATAGACTCAACAAATTTGTCTAAAGTAGACTTGTTAGTAGAGCCAAATACTATATCATCCACATATATTTGAGCAATGCATATATCAGAGCTTTTTCTAAGGACAAACAATGTTGTATCTCCATCTTCTCTATTGAAATCTAGGCCTAACAGAAAATCAGTTAGCCTCTCATACCAAGCTCTAGGGGCCTGTTTTAAGCCATACAAAGCCTTTTCAAGTTTGTACACATGGTCAGGATGTTTAGGGTCTGCAAAGCCTTTAGGTTGTTCTACATAAACCTCTTTGTAAATTAAACCATTCAGAAAGGCACCTTTAACATCCATTTGGTAAAGTTTAATCCTAAGACAATAAGCAATAGCAAGGAGTAATCTAATTGATTCTATCCTAGCTACTGGAGGAAAAGTCTCATCAAAATCTATACCTTCTACCTGAGTATAACCTTGTGCAACCAACCTAGCTTTTTTCCTCATAATTACACCATTCTCATCAGTTTTATTTTTGAAAATCCATTTTGTACCTATTACATTCACATGTGATGGCCTAGGTACTAGATTCCAAACTCTGTTTTTGGTGAATTGTAAGATTTCCTCTTGCATGGCATTAATCCAGTAACTATCCTTAAGAGCTTCAGTTACATTCTTAGGTTCAATGGAGGACACAAAACACGATGCATTTTCAACAGTACATGAAGAAGACATACAAACGAACAACTTAGCCATATCCTTGTAATTTACCCTTTCTTTGTTGCGTGTTCTAACTCTTTCAGTAATTTGACCAATTGCTTGAGAGGCTGGATGATCTCTTTGTATTCTAAGAGGGGGATCTCTTTTGGATACAGGAACCACTTCATCTTCAGAATCTGACAGCACAGATGTTGGCCTAACATTGGGGGTTTTTGGTGTTAAGTCAACATTTGTTCCAGTTTCCAGTTCAGTATCTCCAGCGTCTGTGTTCAATGTTGAGTCCAATGTTGGAGTAACATCTGAACCAGTGACTTCTTTAATACCTGCAGAAACAGTTAAATCATCAAATATGACATTCACTGATTCTTGAACAGTATGCAATCTTGGATTGTAGACCCTGAAAGCAGCACTATTAGGAGAATATCCAACAAATATATACTTTTCACTTTTGGAATCAAATCTGCTCAAATAGTCTCTATCTTTTAGCAAATAGCAGTTAATACCAAATTCATGAAAGTGTGCTACTGTTGGTTTTGAACCCTTCAAGATTTCATAAGGTGTCATAGTAGTACCAGGTCTAAGGTAAACTCTATTACTAATATGACATGCAGTATTCAAAGCTTCAGCCCAGAGTTTCTTAGATAGGTTTTTAGAATTCAATATAACTCCAGCCATCTCTTGAAGTGTTCTATTCTTCCTCTCAGCAATACCATTTTGCTGAGGTGTCTTAAGTGTAGAGAACTCATGGAAAATGCCTTTAGATTCACAGAAATTAGCAAAGCTTACATTTTCAAACTCTTTTCCATGGTCAGACCTAATTCTTCCTACAGAAGTGCCATAAAGATTCTTAATACTAGCATGCAGAATTTTGAAAGTGTTGAATGCCTCTGATTTTTCTTTCAAAAATTTAATCCATGTATATCTTGAAAAATCATCAACAATAAAAAAAGCATACTTCTTACCATTCAGGCTACTAACCTCAATAGGACCCATGAGATCCATATGTAGCAATTCAAAGCACTTATTAGTTTTAGGGTTAGTATTATGTACCTGAAGTGGTGGATGAACAACTTTTGTTTGTTTACCTTTCAGGCAATCTTCACAAACAATTTTACCTGGCTAGTCAACTTAGGTAGTCCTCTTACAGCCTCTAACTTCTGTAGTTTCTCCAGATTCCTATAGTGCACATGTCCTAACTTCTTGTGCCACATGACAGATTCATCTACCTTGGCATGGTAGCATTCTACTTCATCTTGAGCAAGATAGCAGTTATCCTTTGATCTTGTACCTGTCATGACACGGACATTGTCACTATTAAACACATCACATGAACTTTTATCAAAAGTAACTAGCAAGTTATCATCACAAAGTTGACTTATGCTAATTAAATTTGCTTTCAATCCTTCAACCAACAACACATCCTTGAGTGGTGGAAATCCTTCAACATCCAGTACTCATTTTCCAATGATTTTCCCTTTAGTGCCTCCTCCATAGGTAACTGTTCCAACAGTTAAAGTGATTACATTTTTCAGGTTGTCAATGTTTCCAGTCATGTGCCTTGAACATCCACTGTCAAAATACCACTTACCTGCAAGGTTAGAGTAAACAGCAGAGAAGACAACATTGCAAACAATTTTAACCTTAGGAGTTTTTATCTTCTGAGTCCAGGTTCTACTTTTATGTCCTTCAGATTTGTTACCTAATGTTGGGACAACATTCAGATCAGCGGTTTTCCTAACATTGGTACATCTATTAATTAGTTTTTTCTTCTCAATCATAATTTTATATTTTTTACAATAAGGCTTAATGTGACCAGGTTGAAAACAATATTGACAGATAAAAGTAGGCATTTTCACAGTGTTGGAAGAGATTTCACAACTCAAGTTATTGCTTTCGTTGATAAAACCATCTTTCAAATAGGCAGAATTAACATCTTCAGAGGAAGGTTTCTCAACATAGCCCAAACTATTTTTACCTTGATTTCCCATACTCAGCACTTCATCAAGTAGAGATGTAGAAGAGTTCCATTTGTTAATGGTATGTTCATCTTTATCTAATTTTACCTTTACCTCTTTCAGCTCAGCCTCAGTTTTGTCAAGGTCTTTCTCATACAGTTTCAGCATCTCCTTCATGCATCCAATTTCTTCCTTCAAGCTTTTGTTGCTCTTGATGAGTTTGTGATTCTAAAGCAGCAGTTTGTGGTAGATAGACTTCAGGTCTTCAATGATTTCCTCTTGGGACATTTCACCTTTAAAGTAATATTCTTCATCTAGATCCACTGTGCCATAAAAACAATCAAAGTTAGATTCATCAAAGTAGGACGCAAGATAAGGTTCAGAATCAGTATCATATTCATCCCAATCTGCAAAGAAGGTCTCATGTTCTGATGTTGGATCCTGAATGTTGGGGTAACATTGAGATCCGAAGCAGTTCAAGGAGTCTTCTGGTGTCCAGTCAATCTGAGTGAGTAGCGCAGCAGTTTGAACCTCTTCTGATTGTTCTTCAGCTTCTCTAGAACTAAAGTCATCTTCATTGAAATCATCTACACAAACCCAATGAGAATTTCCATATGACAATATCCTTTACATTCAAAACATTGAACATCTTTTAACTTATCAACTTCTAAAGAAGTAGGTTTTGATGCCATGTACTTCACAAACTTAGGAGGCAATTTCTTATAACCTGTGGAACTATTACTACGGTTCTTCTCTTTACCTTTTCCTTTAAGATTCAGCTTATTGAACTTCTTAGTAATTTTTTCATAATTTGAAGAAATTATTTCAAAATCATCATCACTTTCATTGTCAAGACTAGATCCTCTTAAAGCAACAGCCCTATGTTTGCTAGGTTGTGAGGCAAGCTCCGTCTCAAATTCTCTAAGAGTATTCATCAAGACTTGAAACTGTAGATTAGCAAGGTTTCTAGATTCACTCATTGCAATTTTCTTGAGAGTAAATTTAGATGACAGTGTTCTCATAGCTTTATAAACCATTTATTGATTAGTCATAGCAAAACCTAGGTTTTCACATTGGTTAGCAATATCAAGAATTTTCTCAAAATAACTGTCAACACTTTCATCTTCACCCATCTCAAGTTTTTCAAATTGCAAAAGCAGTTGTCTATATTTAGAATCTTTAACAGCAAAATCTCATTCACAATGTAATTCAAGTATATCCCAAGCATGTTTGGCTTTTGTACAATTCTGGATTAACTTGAACATGTGATGATTAACCCAACTAAAGATAGCATTAAGAGCTTTTTCATTAGAGTTATAGAGACTTACCGCTGCTGCTGTCCAATCTGCTTCTGGTTTTGGTACTAGATCACCTTCACCATCTCTTGGTAATGTTGGAAGAGAGTATCCATTGATCACGAATTGCCAGGCTCGAATATCAATAGCTTTGATGTGAGACCTCATCCTGATCTTCCAATATGCATAATTGGAGCCATCCAAAACTGGAATCCTGTTGGTATTCGGATTGACACTGTCCATGGTGTCGTATCACCTCCAAACCACCAGTGTAGTCGGTGTTTGGCTCTGACGCCAATTGAAATTGTAGGACTGTGGATTGACACAACTCTTTTTGAGAGTTAAGCTGGAATTGCCTTAACTCTATTTTGATCTTCTTGATAATAATAATGTGCAGCGGAAGTAAGAACACAAGAAGATATAAATTTAAGAAGTTTTCAATTTTATTAAAAACTTCCGAGCCTTAGGCGAAATAACCATAAAGGTTTTATCAAAAACGTTCCTCACAACAATTCACTCACGCTCTTTGTAGATCGGACTCAACGAAGCTGACAAGTAAGAACTACTTAACTTCTATGAACTAGACTTAAGCAGTTGATACAAAAACTTCGCAAAACAAAATGAAGACAATACAAAGTATGATTAATCTCTTGGATTATTGCCACGATTGTCTTGTCTTCATCTTGATGAACTTCACATCTTCATAGATTTCTTGAGTCTTGAACGCCAATATGTGTTGTTCACAGTTTTGATAACTCTTGTTGTTTCCTTGTTGAAAATTGCCTTCTTTGTGAACTTCATATCTTTCCAGAATGTGTGTTTCCTTCATTACTGATTTAGCAAGGTAACACATCTTCTTCAATTCGGAGAAAGAATCGCGTCGTAAAGAACAGCTCACTTGTTTCCTTCTTTTGAAAGCGTGTGAGTTGACTATTCAACTTAGCTTGAATTATGGAAACTTCAAGTAAGGAATCTTCCAAAGCTCTTCCTTATGTTTAAGATACTTTCATGGACATAAACATAAACAACCAAAATCGTAGAACTTGATTAATAAGGGAATAAAGGCAAAACTTAATTTTGGCAACTAAAGAACAGTTTTCGCTCAAGCTCTCGGCTTTCAATGTTATCCTCAATGTTAACTCAACATCGTCTAACATTTCACTGTCTAACATTGATTCTCGAAAACCTGCACTTTCAGGATGTTCTAATGGCAAGAGAAATATGCTAGAAACTTGGTAATCGGATTTGAATTGAAGGATTCTAAACCAAGTAAGAATCAAATGTCGTCTATCTTGATGAATGGGAAAAGGATGGCACAAGAGACAGTGTTCATACAACACTGGACAAAAACATGATTGGAAGCTTGCAATATATATCCGACAGACGCCCATATATTATGTACTTGGTTTGTGTTTGTGTTTGTGTGAGGTATCACGCTGACCCTAAAGCTTTTCACTTAATTGACGTGAAGCGGATACTAATATATATAAATATGTATATATATATATATGTGTGTGTGTGTGTGTGTGTGTGTGTGTGTGTGTGTGTGTGATACTGTAGACTTAGGCATTTGGTATACACATGATAAAAAGAGAAACCTTGTTGGTTTTGATGGTCCTATATGGGCTAGAGATTTAGATGATAGAAAATCTACATGCGGGGGCTGTTTTTATTTGAGAAATAATATTGTTTCATTGTATAACAAGAAACATAATTGTGTGTTGTTATAAACTGTTATATTAGAATATATTGCAACTTGAGCACATAGAGACCAGCAATCAGTTGATGACATAATTTCTTTAATTTGTGTGTCACTATTTCTTGATAGAATTAGTAGACGACAAGGTTATAAACATTGGGCACATAGAGACCAACAATCAGTTAGCTAATATCTTTAAGAAGCCCTTAGATAGCGAGAGGTTATTCAATTTGAGAAACACTCTCGACATGAGTGTTATGTGATTCACTGTTGCATTCCGGCGTTGCCATAACACCACTTGCTAACACCGTAGACTGTTTGTTGTGTATATAATTGCATTAGATATTTTTTTTGTTTTTTGTTTCTTCATTAGTGTTTTATCAATTTTTTTTTTGTTTTGTGTGGTGGAACGCTTGACACTGACTGAAAGTTCCTTCATGTTTTTAGAAGCATAAACTGAAACTCTCTTTTTAAATATGAGGTTATTTACTTATTTATGGAGAAGTGGGGGTGCATGGAGTCCACTATAATGATATTCAGTCGTGCTTTATCCATAAATAGGTATTGCATTACATGTGGAGAAACTAAGGTACATGGATTTCACTGCTACATTGATATTCATTTGTGTCTTATTCACATGTTTAATGTTTTTCAGCCAAGGGCCACATGATGTTGACTTGTCCTACTTTGGTGTTTGGGGTTTCTATTGCCTGCATTCCGTACTACTGATCACTTAGTGTTGAAACCCTGAATGTGGTACAGTAAACAAGTGAGGTGTTGGGGTCCTGTATTTCTATCTTCAAGGTCTATGCACTTACATGTACTACTGCTTTGATAGTATTGAGTCTGGGGTATGTGTGGTCTTGTGCTTCCTACTAACAATGTATTCACTATATTTTTTATAAAACCTTCAAATGTGTTTGCACGAGAGTAAATTGATGATAAATATAGATTCGGTAAATTTGAAGTTATTTGATTTCTGGTGTTATCACTCAGTGTTGGGAGAACACCATCATGCCATGTTGTCATAACATTCTGCATTTTATTTAGGCATGCATTTATTCATTTTTTTTCCTTGATTGTGTCTATGTAGGTTTGGGCTTAAGGGGGAGTAAATGTTCTGTTCTCATGAGAAGGCATATATTTTGGATGATTTAGCTTTGGTGACACACTAAGTTGTCTTTTACTAAGACTTGGAAGTAGATTAACTACTTTAATAAACTTCATACACAAAATATTGGATGTTCTGTTAACTAAATCTCATTTCCATGTACATGTCTGATATATATGTGGTACTAAGTTGCTAATATGTATTAAGTTTAAGGTTTGTGTTTTAAGACCTAGCTCATACTTTTACTTGAAAATATCTTGAGGGTAAGCCCAATACCTTCACATTCGCAAGAACTAATGTCGAGTCAAAACGGGTGTCAATGTTGTGCCAACACTAGTCTGTAAGTGTTATCAACGAGATGGATTTATGCATGATTCATTATATGAAACTAATCTTTGCTTTTTTTCACTCGTGATTTTGAATTTTTGAACTCTCTTTGCGCTCAATCTCTCAAACACATAGAGGTCTTACTTGCACATTTGAAATCCATGACATTTATCTTTGATCTTGTTAATGTAGCCTTTGATATGGAGAATCGAGGAGATAACCCCACCCCTGATCTTGTAGTTCTTTTTTTCATAGATACAACACCCGTTCTAAACATTGTTGCTAAGACAAAACAAGTTCAAACTGGAGAACATGGCATTGTTGGTACTTCAAACACGATTGAGGAGATGGTGGATGAGGAACCTTTTGCCGAGAAGAATGGTTTGATTGAGAGGGAGAACACTTGAGTTACTAGAGAAACTGTTGCGAATGGTAATAGTGATTCTATCGCTGGTGCTGATTAATAAAAAAAGGGATAATGATGTTGTTGGTTAATTGTAAGAGGATGAAGAAAATGCAAAAGAAAAAGACGACAAAGAGGTCGAGAACAAGAAATAAAGTGGTGAAAGGAGAAAGACGGTTCTTAGGAAAATCATGAGGAAACTAATAACGTTGATAATGAAACCGTGGAGATCAGGAAGATAAGGTAGAAGGTTCTGAGAAGTCGGATGATGTTGAGTCTAAGCAAGGCGTTAAGCCAATATCTTATAAGGAAAGAATTTACTTAAATGGCCCCAAACGATGGGGGGTTTGATGTAATTTCCTCTAAAATAAATTGTGAACATGTTTGGTTTTGTGAAGAAAGGGAAAAAAATGAGAGATTCAAAGGGCACGTGTTAGACCTAGTCTTATGACAACACCGAACTTGTGAACTGTTATAGCAATACTCAGGATAACAATGTAACACTGCATTCAAGATTTATTACCATAATTATGTTTTACCTTTATTCACTTGCTAACTTAGTTCCACGAGTTGTAGTTGCTATTTTTATGTCCTTCAGGTCAAGAGACTTCAAGGATGGATCTATTCGTTACTCGAGTTTGCATCCGAGGTATTCACAAATAGAAACTTTGATCCCGAAATTTATGAAGCCCATCTTTCCTTAATTCCTAATGTTCCAAACCAGGTAAGAATTTCTTAGTTTTGACCTATTTTGTTATGCAATGTTCTTTATAAATTTATTACAAAGAGTATAACTTTGAGGTTGAAGGAAATCATGCCAAGAATTATATCACCGACCCGGTCGAGTTTTATTGAAGGCTGTTATACTCATGATAATATCTTTATTCTTCAAGAGATCTTACATTCTTTAAGGTCCAAAAAAAAAGAATAAGACATGGACATGATCATGAAGCTCGATCTTGAAAAATCTCATGATAAGGTGAACTGGAATTATTTGGAGGATACCCGATGGATGTTTGGGTTTTCGTATTTTTTGGTAGAGCATATCATGTTTTGCACTAGAAACGCTACCACTAAAATTCTTTGGAATGGCTCACCGCTTGAAGCATTCAAACACTCTTGTGGGTTACGTTACGTAGATCGGTTGTCCCCGTATTTATTCGTTCCATGTGTGCAACTATGGACGTATCTTATTGAAGAAAAAGTGGATAAGAAGAAGTGGACACCGGTGATCTTATGTCATGAGGGGGCTCGTATTTCTCACCTGTTTTTAGTATATAATCTCATTTTAATGAGAAAGGCTACCAAAAGAATAGCTTGAGTCATTAGGGGAGTGCTAGATATATTTTGTAAGGCTTTGGGTTTGAAGTTAAGTCCACAAAATTCGAAGATTTCTTCTCTAAAAGTGAGGGGGTGGGCTGGAAACGGAAAACCAGTAGCATGCTTTGTTTCGAGAAGACTTTGAGCTTGGGAGAATAACTAGGAGTGTGTTTAATTCATGGTAGAGTAACTCGGGAAATTTTAACCGAAGTATTAGATCGTGCCTTGACGATTTTGTGGTTGGAAGAGGAAGCTACTTTAGCTCGTGGAACGTGCGACACTTATTCGATTCGTATCATCTGCCATACCAATGTATCATATGCAAGCCTCGTGGTTACCAAAACACATTTGTGATAAGCTTGATAGACTTAACATAGACTTTCTATAGTCCACATATGTTACATGCAAGAAACTCCACCTTGTAGGATTGAGCCAAGAGACAAAACCAAAAAATAAAGGCGGACATGAAATTCGCACGAGTCGCACAAGTAATGAGGCCCTTCTATCTAAACTCGCTTTGATGATTATGAAAAAGAGGAAATAGTGTCGAGCGATTTGATTCGGTTGAAATACTTGAAGAAGAAGTCCATACATGAGCATATCCCAAAAGATCAAACGAAATCAACATGAATCTTCAAAGCGTATGGACTTGTGGTGGCTTTTGGGATATGCTCATGTATGGACTTCTTCTGAAGCGTTGCGACCGAATCAAATCGCTCGACACTATTTCAAAATGATATACTTACTTCGCAACGATAGAGGAAGCAGAACTCGAAGCCTTAAGAAAAGGAATTTAGATCGCTTGGGGGAGAAGGTTGACAAATCTGAAAATCGATACATACTCTCAAAAGTTCTTCAAGGTAATTTTGGGTATTAGAGATCCGTTAATATGTGATTCGAGACTTGTGGATCATTGTCGTAAGCTATTGCACTTACCATGAAGGTGGAGCTAAACAAGTTTAAGCTTGATGTTAGTGTGCGAGATGTATTCTGGGATACACCACCGACTCAGATAGTTAGATTACTATAGTTTGATTGTAGTTAGTTAATTTTTGTGTTTTACCTTGTTTAGCAAAAAAATAAAAAAACATTTCTGCAAGAATTGTATTGGCCTAATGGAGATTAACCCATATTTAATAAAGATGAGGAAATGTCAAACTATGTGGCTTAGGGGAAATTGGCATCGATCATCACTTGGGACCACGTAGGATAAATGATACGACTTTATAGAATTTATTTTAAGTGTAGCAGAATTAATTTTGTATGGTAACTATTATAACTTAAATATGGATAAAAAAAATTATATATCGTAACCTTCTTTATATGTAAGAGAAAATTAAGTAATAGTTCTTTTTCTCAATGAAAAAGTTTAAATAATGATAAATCTAAAATAAATTACAGTTATATCTCAAGTAATAACAAATGATTGGTGTCAACATAACTTCCTTTATATAATAGTACAAATATAGACATATATATATATATATATATGTGTGTGTGTGTGTATGTATTGAGCCAAATCAGATACTTGGTCTGTCATGACCTGCGTAAATAATGAATACCATGGTGGGTCTGAGATGACCCAAGTTAAAATAAACGGCACGTCCGTCCACATAACCATTTAGATAAAATTATTTTAAACACACAATTTATGATGTGTGAAAGAGTAATGCAGAAGTTAATACATACATAATTCAAAAATGGATGGGAAAAAGAAAAAGCATGACGTGCCTTTATTTGACGTGCTTTGTTTGACATGCTCTTATTTGGCGTGCTTTGTTTGACGTGCTCTTCTTTGACGTTTGACAGACATGCCATGTCACTTTAATTAACGACGTGGCGGTCATCTTTCCGACGTGTCGCATCGGATGCCCTGACGTGCTCTCATTTCGGGGAACATGATGGTCTGACGTGGCACGTCGATCATTAAACTGAGGTGCCATGTCGGACCTTTGTCTTGTGTAACACGTCAGTTGTAAAACTGGTGTGCCCCTTTTGGGGAATACGTGGCACATCATTTCGGGCCTAGGTGCCCTTCGTTGGGCAACATTGGTCAATGCAAAGTGGGCCCTACATGGGTTATAATTCTACCGTATCGAGCTATCTGACATGGACTTATGATATTTTGAGAATCGAGTCGCCCGGGCATCGTCTCGGCATGTTTTGGGCCTTACGGATTGGGCGAGAATTACCTTTTCGTCCCCTTGATTCCGTGTAAATGTTAAAGTGATTCGCGTTTTTTAAGGTATCAAAATTATGGTACACCAAATGTGATTCATGATCTTGATAAACTTCTAAAAATGATAATTTGCTAAATTTGTTTAACATACGGGTAATATATAATTTTAATATTTGCCCATGTACCTTTCAAAGTACAATGTGCTTATGTAAAGTAAAACAAAAAGAGAGAATGTTATTAATATTTATTTCAAGAGTAAAATAACTAAAGTTGTGTTATTTCTTACTGGCAAAAAGCCCCATGCGGGACTTTAATGAGCAAAACCTTTGTGTTATAAAGTCAAGTGAAAAAACATTGGCCACCAACCGAGGAGAAGATCATCTATCACAATTTTGGTGGTTAGATGATCTGCTCCCTTCAACTCGAAATTGTGTAGCACAGGCGCCCTCTTATGCAAGTTTGAATTTTTTTTTTACTTACAATCATAAAATTTCCCTTTATCTCTTTTAAAGAAAAAATAAATTTATAAACAATCAAAACAAAATTGCAGTGGCGCACCCGTGGAGAAGAATCATCGCCACCAATCGTGCTAGTACATGAAAGTCGACACGTCGTTTCACACGTAGAATTTGGTGTAACTGCACCGTCTCGAAACCCAATAATGGGTTTAGGCAATTAAGGGTTCTTGGTGCAAAATAGGCCTGAGATTCTAGCTTCGAGGTTGCACAAGATCGGGAATTGGTGGTTGTTGGTGCTGAGAAGTAAAGAGAAAATCGCCGTTTTGTTGGTCCAAAAAATAAACGGAATAATGATATTTGCATGACCACATGGTGTGAGAATAAGTTGCATATGTCGTAGTTATGGTATCTAGCTAGATTATTTAATTCACGTACGCACAAACTACCTAATATTTGATTATGATTAACTCAAGAATCATTTATTGCCAATTAGTGAGTTATCGAAAGAAGTATATTAATATGGTTGATATTTATTAGCTTATTTGAAATGCATTTTTCCCGTTACACGCTTTCCTTTTAGATGGTTTATTATTTTCCTTCTTAGTTCTCTTTCTTTGTAAATATTAGAGTTTGTCGCCCTACTATAAATAAGTAGTGTGGTGGCTTTTGTAACTACTTTTTCATTCTGTAATCACAAGCCAAGGAGACGAAACCCTAGCCTCCATCTTCCCCAAAATACTCTCTGTAAATTTCTCTTTCAATATAAGGAATTCAATTTTTTTCTTTTAGTTTACATGGTATCAGATGTTTAAGGTACCCTAATTCTCTTCTCTTCTGCTGCGATCTCTCTCTCTCTCTCAACCCTAAAATCGCCTCAGCCCTCTCCAAAAACGCTAATTTCTCAGATCTACTACTGCTATGTCTTCTTCTCTGGCTGATTCGTCCACCGCTACTGGTCATCTATCCACCGGTGATCAAACTCCTGCCTCTCGGCCCCCTGGCACACCGCTGCCGCCCATTCCTCCGAAGAACCCTAGTGAGGACCCCTTTTCAGTCTATTATTGATGGAGATCAAAAATATGGGTATCTCTTGATCGAAAATAATCAACCAGAGGTTCAAGCGAGTCGAGTTTTGACCAGAAAGTCAACAGAGCCTGTTTTTAACAAAAGATATCACTTTTCCAAGTGGAAACGGCCCACGTGATTTTAGGCAAATTCGAAGGTTTAGAGGGTCAAAACTGCAGCTTATTATTTCCAGCGGGATTTTTACGTTTTATTTAGTTATTTTAAGAGTCTTTTGTAATTTTGGCATTTTTCTTAATTAGGGTTTTCATATTATAAGTTAGTCGTCTTTGAGTCATTGTAGTCAGTTGATTATTGAATAAATTTCTTGAGAGTTTCTCTCTTTTGCATCAATTTCTTGGTATTCTTCGTGAATCAACAAGCTTTTGATTCTTGTGTTATTTCATCTTCCCTTATGTCTTCCGCTCGCTACATCAGTTGGCATCAGAGACAGGTTCGTTCCTTCACCATGGCGGCAAGGAGAAACCCTGAAGTCCATGATGTTCTGGTAGAAGAAGATAGATGTGATTAATGCACAAAGTTACGTCAACAAATTCACTTGTTGACGCAACAAATGACGGTGATGGTTGCTCGACATCCTGAACCCACACCCACACCTGGAGCTCCATTGTTTTCGGATTTCATGGAGAATCCGTTTGTACCGCTAGAACAACCATTGATTCCTCCTATTCACCGGAGACAAGATGATCTAGAGGAAAAACATTGGAAATCATAGTTTCAAGGTGATATTCTAAATTTACATGGTGATTATGAAGAGGATTGTGAATCTTCACATGATGTTGTTTATGATAGCGATGGTGGCGGTATTGTTGATGAGTTTGAGATGTCTCGGTTAAAAGCTTTCATGGCGGGTTTGGATGAGGAGATCCCAGTGGCGCACCCAGTGAAAGAGATGGAGATGTCGGGAAGGTACGAGGTTGATAAAAAAGCTGATATGCTTGAAGATGTTGAAGAGGAAAAGAAGAATTTAGGTGTGATAGTGGTCGACGAAGAGAATAAACATATTGTTGTTGCCACAATTAAAGATGTTCACTATCGGGGTTTTGAGTTTTTTCAAGTTCCAAATTTTATTTTGTATTGTGGTGATAAAGTTACTAAACACGATTCAGATTCGAGGTCGAATCTTTTTCAACCAGGGGAGAATGATGGAGATCATAAATATGGGTATCTCTTGATCAAAAATAATCAACCGGAGGTTCAAGCGAGTCGAGTTTTGACCAGAAAGTCAACAGAGCCTGTTTTTGACAAGAGAGCCTGTTTTTGCCGACATGATTTTAGGCAAATTCGAAGGTTTAGAGGGTCAAAACTGCAGCTTATTATTTCCAGCGGGATTTTTACGTTTTATTTAGTTATTTTAAGAGTCTTTTGTAATTTTGGCATTTTTCTTAATTAGGATTTTCACTCGTCTTTGAGTCATTGTAGTCAGTTGATTATTGAATAAATTTCCTGAGAGTTTCTCTCTTTTGCATCAATTTCTTGGTATTCTTTGTGAATCAACAAGCTTTTGATTCTTGTGTTATTTCATCTTCCATTATGTCTTCTGCTCGCTACATTAATTATCTTGGTGCTCACGATGTTCACGGTGCTTCGATCATCGGCGAACTCCTTACTGGTGACAACTACCCCTCCTGGAGCAGATCTATTCGTCTCGCCCTCAACATCAAAAATAAGGACCGATTCATCGATGGCTCCCTTCCTCCTCCTGTTGGTGACGAGGTGTTACAGATTTGTTGGACCCGTGCTGATAACCTTGTTCTCACATGGATCATGAACTCGGTTGTGAAGGATCTTCGCTAGAGCCTGATGTTTCAGACCACCGCCCTGGAGTTATGGAACGAGATCCGTACTATGTACGACCGCACTGATGGTAGCCGTGTTTTTCATTTACAGAAATTGTTGTATACGATTTCTCAGGGTAACTCATCCATTACTCACTATTTTTCGCTCTATTTGGGATGAGTATGTCACCCAGCGCCCCATAACTATGTGTTCTTGTGGTCTGTGTACATGCAATGTTAATCATAATCTTGTTAGTTTACAGCAGAGTGACTGTGTTTTGGGCTTCTTGATTGGTCTCAATGATTCTTTTACTGCCATTCGCAGTCAGATTTTGCTCATGTCTCCCCTTCTCACTCTGTCAAAAGTTTACTCTCTTCTCCTTCAGGAGGAAAATCAAAGAGCTCTTTATTCCAACCCCTCCCCTGAACCCCTTGCCATGTTTACCAGAGGCCAACCTTCTACTGAATCTGTTTTTCAAAAACAATATCCCTCTAACCCTTCTAATGCTGGTCCTCCTAATGCCTCTGGCAAGCCTGGCAAACCCCCATTTTCTAAAGATAAAAAGAGAGTTAAATGCTCCTTCTGTGGTTATCCTGTCCACACTGGTGACAAATGTTACCAAGTTATCGGTTATCCCCCTAGTTGGGATGGCCCAAGAGGTAGGAGGTTGTTGCCTCTTTCTGGTGCTAATTCAGCTTCTATTGTTGATGCCCATTCTGCCTCCACTCAGGTTGCTGCCCCTGAGCCTAATATGCAGCTTTTGTTTGAGCATTTCCTGGCTTTCACCAGGGCTCAACCAGCTTCTCAGCCACCTGCTTCAGGCACTAATTCTAACCACACTGCTGCTACCACTATAACTGGTACAGCACCTCACTTTTCTCTTAACTCTACTGTTTTTAAAAATACTCCTATCACCAACACTAACACTTGGGTTTTGGACACTGGTGCTACAGATCACATGGTATGTAGCCCCCTTTACTTTACTTCTCCCCCTAAATCTACTAATATTACTATTTACTTGCCTAATAATAGTAGCACTGTTGGTACTTTAATTGGGGGCATTTATATCTCTCTTTTTCTAACCCTTCAAAATGTCATTTATGTTCCAGGATTTAAGTTTAATTTGATTTATGTCTCTAAATTTACATTTTCTTCTAAGATTTGTGCTCTTTTCTACTCTTCCATGTGCATCATGCAGGACATCTTCCACCAGCAGATGATTGGTTCTGCTGAGTTGAAGCATGGTCTTTATATTGTGGATTTCAAAATGTTTTCTCCAAATAGACAAAGTTTTTCAAAGAAATTTGCTTGTCACAATGCTTCTCTCACTGGGACTACCTCTGATTTGTGGCATATGAGATTGGGCCACCCTTCTGTTGACAAGCTAGCTAACATTTCTACTATTTCTGCTCCTCCTTGTTCTAAAACAGTTTGTGATGCTTGTCATTTTTCAAAACTGAAGAGACTTTCCTTTCCACACGGTGTTTCTGTTACTTCTGCTCCTTTTGAAATAATACATTGAGATGTTTGTGGCCCATTTTCTGTTTTGTCTCAGGATGATTTAAACTTTTTTCTTACTATTGTGGATGATTTTAGTTGAACTACTTGGATTTTTCTTCTTACTAATAAATCTGAGGTTAAGTCTAAACTCAGGATCTTCCTTAATCTTGTTCAAACTCAATTTTCAACTAGTATTAAGATTTTGAGGTCTGATAATGGAACTGAATTCATTATGAAATGTTTTTTTGAATCTACAGGCATTATTCATCAAAAGAGTTGTGTTGGGACTCCTCAACAAAATGGTTTGGTTGAAAGAAAGCATCAACATTTGCTGCAAGTTGCTAGGTCTCTAAAATTCCAGTCTAATCTTCCTATTGAGTACTGGAGTAATTTTGTGTCCACTGATGCTTTTCTCATTAATAAGTTGCCATCTAAAACTCTTTTGCATAAAACTCCTTTTGAATTGTTGTATAAAAAAGTTCTTGACTATTCTGTTTTAAGATGCTTTGGTTGTCTTTGTTTTGCTTCAACTTTATCTGCTCACAGACAAAAATTTGATGCCAGATCTAGAAAATGCATCTTTCTTGGTTACCCCTTTGGTGCTCACAGACAAAAATTTGATGCCAGATCTAGAAAATGCATCTTTCTTGGTTACCCCTTTGGTACTAAGGATTATTTGTTACTTCATGTCTCTTCTATGAAGACTTTTATCTCCAGAAATGTTGTCTTCTATGAGACAGTGTTTCCTTATAGGATTCCTAATTATTTCACTAACCCTACAGGGCAAGATTCCTCTTGCACCAGTCCTTTTATTACTTTGCAGGACATCATTCCCCATGCTGATGATATCAGCCCTAAGGAGCCTCTTCTGCCATTGGATACCCCAGCAGTTGCTCCTGTCCAGCAGCAGATGCTCCTTCTCCTACTGCCAGCCACCCCTTGATACTCAAGGGGAGAGTACAATTTCTTCTCCCTCCTCTGCATTACATTATGTTCCTCTTAGAAGATCTACTAGGACCACTGGTCTACCTGCTTATTTGCATGATTATGATTGTGATATTCCTGCTTTCCTTGCATAAGAGCAATGCCAGTGCATCTAGTTTTGCATCTAGTTTCCTTTTAAGTACCCTATTGCATCATATATGTCTTCTGCTCATATTAGTGACTCCCATAGGGCATTCACTGCATCTGTTGGCTCTATTGAGGAACTTAGGACATATAAACAGGCATGTTTGCATCCTGAATGGCACGCTGCCATGCAAGCTGAGTTGAATGCTTTAGAACAAACTAAGACCTGGATCATGACTGAATTACCACCTGGCAAACATTGTATAGGTTGTAGGTGGGTTTATAAGGTTAAGCTTAAGAGTGATGGCTCAATATATAAGGCTAGATTAGTTGCAAAGGGCTATACACAGGAAGAAGGATTTGATTACTTTGATACTTTTTCCCCTGTAGCTAAGTTGACCACTGTTAGACTCATTCTTGCTTTATCTGCTGCATTTAATTGGCATTTGCATCAATTAGATGTTAATAATGCATTCTTGCATCGGGATCTGCATGAAGAAACATACATGAATCCCCCTCCTGGCTATTGCTCTAACAATAATTCTAAAGTTTCTTTGTTGAAAAAGTGTCTCTATGGCCTCAAACAAGCCTCTAGACAATGGTATAACAAACTAACATCTTTTTTACTTACTATGGGTTATACTCGGTCTGTCTCTGACAGTTCTTTGTTTACTAAATCCTCTTCTTCTTCTTTTACTGCTTTATGTGTCTATGTTGATGACACAATACCTGATGGCAATGACTTAAGTGAAATTTCTTCTTTAAATGCTAAGTTGCATGCTCAGTTCACCATTAAGGATTTGGGCACTTTGAAATATATCTTAGGTCTTGAAATTGCTAGAAGCCATAAAGGTATTTCTATTAGTCAAAGGAAATTTGCCCTGGACATTTTACATGATTCAGGATATCTAGGTTGTAAGCCTAGTAGTTTGCCTATGAATTGTAATTCTAAACTTCAGCTGAATGATAATACTGCTCTCTTAGATGATGCTTCTGTTTACAGGAGATTGGTAGGTAGGTTATTGTATTTGACTATAACAAGACCAGATTTAAGTTATAATATACATTGTCTCACACAATTCATGGCTCACCCTACTGTTGGTCATTTCTCTGCTGCTCATAAGGTTTTGCGTTTTATTAAGACTTGTCCAGGTAAGGGACTTTTCTATTCTTCATCATGTGAATCTCACCTCAAATCATTTTGTGACAGTGACTGGGCGACGTGCGTTGACTCAAGACGCAGTATCACGGGCTATGCGGTCTATCTGGGCAACTCCCTCATATCTTGGAAGGCCAAGAAGCAGGCCACAGTTAACCGTTTGTCGACTGAGGCCGAATATAGGGCGCTCGCGACTACAACATGTGAAGTTCTTTGGTTAATCTAGCTGCTTCGTGATCTTAACATCAAGCAAACACGAGTCCCTGTCATTTTCACTGACAGCAAGAGTGTGGCCGCCATTGCGGTGAACCCTGTTCAGCATGAACGTACGAAACACGTTCAGATCGATTGCTTCTTTGTTCGCGAAAAAGTCCAGCAAGGGATTTTGAAGGTCTAACACATCCCCAACCAACATCAGCTCGCACACATATTGACGAAGCCCTTGGGCCTTGTCCCTTTTTCAAGACTTTTCTCCAAGATGGGCCTGTTAGATATACATGCCCCTCATCGCCACCAATCGTGCTAGTACATGAAAGTAGACGCGTCGTTTCACAAGTAAACTTTAGTGCAACTGCACCATCTCAAAACCCAATAATGGGTTGTTGGTGCAAAATAGGCATGAGATTCTAGGTTCGAAGTGGCACAAAATCGGGAATGGGTGGTTGTTGGTGCTGAGAAGTAAAGAGAATTAAAATCGTCGCTTTGTTGGTCCAAAAATAAACGGAATAATGATATTTGCATGACCACATGGTGTGAAAATAAGTTGCATATGTAGTAGTTATGGTATCTAGCTAGATTATTTAATTCACGTAAGCACAAACTACCTATTATTTCATTATGATTAACTCAAGAATCATTTAGTGCCAATTATTGAGTTATCGAAAGAAGTATATTAATATGGTTGATATTCTAACAGGTCAGAGATAGAAAACACTTCGTGGTAAATTAAGTTCCAGGCTAAAATAATTCTATATGTTAAAATATTGGGGCAATGGTACATGACTACATGTGACTGTGTGCGTGTGTATGTTCTTATTGTTTTGATCATCCATTTGTAAGAAGTTATTTATTTTCACCATTATATGTTATTGTCCATAACGGGCCAATTCTTTTATGATTTTGTTGTGTGTAATCCATAACAATGAAGATATTGTACTCTTATTTTTATTTTTTTATGTGGTGTTCTTGTTTTCCCCAAAAAGCATGATTCTTTGTTTAGTCTAAAATTAATTTGTTGTTACATTTTTTCATAACATTTAATGAGTATTATATTAAAAAGTACGACTTCGTTTTTTTGATAAGTATTAAAAAAAAAAAAGTTCGCCTTTCTTTAACTATACGATCAAAGTTTTATGCATAAAGGTAAACTATATTGAGTTAATTAAAAGAGGCTCTACCAGTTTATGAAGCAGGTCAACTAATGGACGAATTATTAAAAATGCCCGATAAGTTTGGCCGTTAATCTTAAATGGCCGATTTTTCCGGCCAATCTGTTGAAAATGCCCGTTAAATTCTAAAAACTCTAACAAAAATGCCCGAGTCAAAGAGGCGCGCTGCTGAATCAAAAAGTCGCGTTCATTGTTCATTGTCTGAAAAACGTTTCTCCTTAACAATAATAAAGATATAAACATATATATATATAATAAATATATATAATAATAATAATAAACATTTTAACAAATAAAAAAATTAAAAATTCATCATCTTCTTCATCACCGCCACCTACCCCCCCCCCCCCCCCCCCCCCACCACACCGCTGCAACTGCGAGTTGCAGCGGGTGGCGACGCCGTGAACAGTGAAGACGATTTGGTCCGTGAACAGTGACTCGAGTAACGCCGTGAACAGTAACCCGATGACCAGTGGCCCGATTATCAGTGACCCGATGAACAGTGACCTTTTTTTCTTTTTTTTTTACAATTTTTAGAAAACGTTTTTTCGGACCAAAAAATCCTAGGTGTCGGGCGCGTTTCTTTGATTTAGCAGCGCGCCTCTTTGATTTGGATGCCACGTCGGATAAAATGTCCGAATTTTTTAAATCGGGCATTTTTGTTAGAGTTTTTAGAATTTAACGGGCATTTTCAACAGATTGGGAAAAATCGGACATTTAAGATTAAAGGCAAAAGTTAACGGGCATTTTTGATAATTCGTCCTCAACTAATTATATTTATATCTCTTGAGGCCTTATACAGAGTCATCAATTAAAGAAATATCCGTGTCATCACTTTAAATTTGCCCTGGAATGGTACGCATAATGGTGTCAGTTTCACAACAGAAGATTTTTTTAATATCATTTTATCTAATCCTTGTGGCATTTAGAACATTATTGCATTTAACAGCCCTTCGCTATGGACTGGAAAGCCTAAGAAACTCAAGGGTAAACAGAGAATTCCTCTCACAAAATAGCCCTTTTTTATGCAATGGTGTAACTCTCAGTGACATGAGAATGAGACATTTTGCTAGTTTAAAGTAATTAAAAATTTATGTCAAAATTATCTCACTTTTACATAGTGAAAAGCCTGATTAAATAATACCAATAATCTCATAAACAATTAATTACAGGTAGTCCCCATCACGAATGAGGAAGCAATTGCTCCATCTCCCCCCTAAAGAAAGGGACCCACAATGGCCTTTATATACCCTTCTATTTGAGATCAAAGTACCAACAACAGAACAGAAGAGAAAAAAAGAAAGAGTACTGTGCTCCATCTGAAGAGCAACCTTTTTTTTTTTACATTAATTACTAAAACAACCTAATTCATAACCTCATAGTGTCAACATGGTTTGCCAGAAAGATCCGTTGGTACAGACAATCTGCGAGCTGTACGAGAATATCTCGAAGCTCGATAACCTCAAACCTTCCAAAGATGTCAACACTCTCTTCTCTCAGCTCGTTGAAACGTGCATTCCGCCACACCCTATTGATGTCACCAAACTATGCACCAAAGTTCAAAACATAAGAAGCAAGCTTATCCGCCTTTGCGGCCAAGCCGAAGGCCTCCTCGAAAAGCACTACTCCACTATCCTTGGATCCCTTGAAAACCCCCTCGACCATCTCGACCTCTTTCCCTACAATAACAATTACCTCAAACTCGCTCGCCTAGAGCACGACCTTCTTGTTCAGCACTGCCCCAACCCCTCCCGGTTTGCCTTTGTCGGCTCCGGACCCCTACCCTTGACTTCGATCGTCTTGGCGTCTCATCACCTCCCTTCCGCCTCTTTCGACAATTATGACATCGATGATGAAGCTAATTCAATGGCCGCCAAGCTTGTTGAGTCGCATCACGACCTATCGAAACGGATGGTTTTCCACACCAATGACATCATGAAGGTAACATGTTTGGAATTAGGATATAAATATAACAAGAGATAAATAAACTTGAGGCCATTATTATTCGAGAAACAAAGCTTTTCCTAATTTTTGCAACAAAACTTAATATATTTGTACTTCTATAGTACTAATCCTTTTTTGAATCATTCAATATTTATTTTCTCTGGTAATTCACACAATAGTAAACCTTAAAAAAACATTAGATCCCCATATTTTTCCTCTAAAATGTCTTGTTAAAGGGGATGGAGCCAAAAGGCAAAATTATTCCCTAAGCAATGTAGGATAGAGGATTCAAGAACCTTAACCGACTCAATCATCTGAAGATCTCTTCCTTTTTTAAGAATCCAGTTCCGCCCGTAATGCAAACCATTTTAATTATATCATTAAGAATTATTTAATGTCCAACATATTTATTATAATCTTGATCTCATAAGTTTCCTTTTATAAAGGCTTATTAAGAAAAAAACTGATTATTAATATATAGATAATCTCAAGTTCATTTTCAAGCAATTTTATATTGGATAAAATTCATCTATACTCAGAGTCACCACTGCTCCATAATTGATCACGAATCATAAATTTGATAACAGGTCTCTGGTACCGCATTGAAAGAGTATGATGTCGTGTTTTTGGCTGCCCTGGTGGGAATGGCGATAGAGGAGAAGATGCACATAGTTGAATATTTATCGGAGAACATGGCACCAGGGGCGATCCTGATGCTGAGGAGCGCCCACGGGGCAAGAGCCTTTCTTTATCCGGTTGTTGAGCCGCGTGATCTTCGAGGATTTGAGGTTTTGTCGATTTATCATCCGATGGATGAGGTGATTAACTCGGTGGTTATTGCTAGGAAGTGTATTCCACCGGTACCCTCCGTGCATCAAATGGATCAGGGGTTTGTGCCACGAATGTTCTGCAGCAAGTGTAAGGAGATTCAAGGGTTCAATCCTCTTGGCCAGATGAACATGATTGAGAAATTAACGGTTGAAGATCATATTTGCTGAAGATCGTAACCGTCGAAATTACTCAAACTGTTACCTGTTATTGCCGGTTTGCAGTTTGAATTAATATATTATTATGTATTGCGTGACCTTTTTTACTTATTTGTTATGCACTTAGCTTGTTGAGTGTGTGCGTTTGTGTTTTCTTATGCATTTTGAAGAAATAAGACGGCTCTTTGGCATTTGATGTTTTCTGTCACATTCCGATCGTATATATGTATGTGTATGTGTATGTCTTATCAATACCATTGAATCTTTATATATATATATATATATATATATATATGTGTGTGTGTGTATATATATGTTCCAAATTGTGTTACAATAGTCTTTCAATATAATTGACATGATTATTATCCCCATGGCCAGTCATGTCACATATATTATAAATTTGCGTAACATATAGACCTCACCTAATAACAATTACATGGTGATAATTTGTTGGCTAATCATTGCTAACTAGTGTAGCTGTATGGTTGCCCTATTCAATAGAATAATTTTAGGCGATTTTCGGTGTAAAAATGGTCGCCCCTTAACTAGGTAATAATGACTATGAGGTATATTTAATTGTAGTTTATTACTTAAGTTAGTTAAAATTATTATGATCTTGAAAAACCTTTCTAAAGTTTTTACAAGCACCAAAAAACATGAAAGCAAAATTGTCTCAAACTCAAAGCCACTAATTCTAACATATGTAAAATAAAATTGTAGAGCGCAACATGAACTTGGAGGTTTAATTTAATTTGTTTACTAAAAGAAATCATCGGGTATTCTTAAGATTTTAATTAGAGTGTCAAGCATCTCTCTAATAAACTGGGAAATCTAGCTAGCTGATAAAAGAGTATAATGAGGTGTTAAAACAAGAAGAAATTTTTTGGCTCCAGAAATGAAGATTTAAGTAGATTTATGAGGGAGAAAGAAATATAAAAAATTTCCACAAATCTTAGCCCGTAGGAGAATTAACAAGATTCCCTCGCTTATAGTTGAGGAAAGTTGGGAAATTGATGCTCGGATACTTCAGGGACATGTGCGCGATTACTTCAGGAATTTGTTCACTTCAACTGAAGCCAACAGCGCGCGAGGAGGCCGTTATACGCTGGCACTTTCAACATACCAAGCGACGTTGAACCAAGATAAAAAGGAAACAATCTGCCTTAACATTGACATGAGCGAGCTAAAGATGGTTGTATGGGCTTTGCACTCGCTGAAAGCCCCGGAATCGGACGGCCTTCAAGCTATTTTTTACAAGAAAGGTTGGAAAGTGGTAAAGGATTTGTTGCTGGAGTTTGCATCTGAGGTATTCACAAATAGAAACCTTTATTCCATAATTTGTGAAGCCCATCTCTCACTACAAGATTTCTAGGCATTAGCGACCGGAAGTCGGTATCTAATTTCCAATCGCTATTAATCGCGTCGCTAATAACTGGCGACGGCCGTGGGGTAGCTAATGACCCAGTTTCCTACCGCCAATCCCTCGCCAATATTAGTGACCAAAATTTGGTCACCACTTCCGTCGCCACTCCCAAGGGTTTAGAGACCGGAAAACGGTCGCTAATAATTAAATTAGCAACCGGAATCCCATCACCAATGTATCAATCTGTCTTCCCTATTAAACCTCATTCGCTACCGTGTTGTGGTAGCTAATACTATGAATATTAGTAGCTACCACCCCGTGGTAGCTAACTATAAAAATTTAGCTAGCTACCGCTGGTGGGTTGCTAATAATATTTATACAATTAGCTACCGAATTGCAGTAGCTTGTAATATTTAACGCCTTGAATATTATTATCTACTGTGAAGCGGTAGCTAATAACATTTACACATTTAAAAAAAAATATTCCAAAATTTTGCCATAAAATTATTTGTGCTTTTTGTTGAAACAATATGAAAATCAGTGTTGATTTGTTAGTTTAACACTAAAAAGCATTTAAAGAAAAGAAGAAAAATATTTTAACAAAATCATTGTATAAATAAAAGGTTTGGAGTTTTGAAGACATGAAGAAAGTGTTGAGAATATTTTTTTAGATTTGAGAAATGAGAAACGTTTTTGAAGCTTTGAAGAGAGTGTTAGGTTAATTTTTTGGATTTGATAAATGGAAACATTTGTATGATATGAAGAAATAAAAAAATGGTATGGATAGTTTTTTCGATTGGAGAAGTGAGGAATTATTGATGAAATGATTAAGTGTTAAGATTATTTTGGAGATTGAAGAATTGGGGGATATTTATAGTATGAGATTGAAAAGTTTGAATTTTTAGAAAATTTGAATTTCCTGCACTTGGGCGCCCAAATTTCTGAGGATTTGCGACCGAAAATCGGAAGCTACTTGTCAAATTTTTCGTTTTGTTTTGCAATACCCCCAAATTTCTCGGTTCTGCCTGGTTGAATATTAGTAGCTACCACTTGCCCGTAGCTAATAAGTAATTTTTGATGGATAGGCGGTAGCTACAGTCCCTTGAATATTATTAGCTACGGCCTCGCGGTAGCTAATGTCCGTTTAATATTAGTAGCTACCGCGGAGCCGTAGCTAATGCTAATATTTTGCTATTTTGTAGATTTATTTGTGTGATTTTAATTTTTGTATATTTTTAGTTTAGTATTATTGGTAATAATAAGTCATAATTAACTAATTCATTAATAATTGAGTTATTATTACGATTGATGTATTGTTGTGTGACGTATATATTAGTTTTACCTCTACATTTAATCATGTCTCGTATGTGAATGAAATATCGTTGCGACATGATGATTGATGTATCGATGAAATGTGATGATTCGTTATGACGTGAAGTTATGATCTTTATTTAGCATTCTATTGGGAGATACATACATGTATGTATTATTGAAAAAGAATGACATTAGGTATTATTGTTATTATGAACCGGCATTAGTAATGTCATTTGATTGTGCAATGAAATCATTATTTTGTGTTTACTTTGTTAATTATTACTTGTTATTCACGTAATTGATAACAAACAACCCATTATATGTAAAATTATCGTCGAAAAATTGCAATTTAAGAACTTGAATATTATTAGCTATCGCGTGGTTGTAGCTAATGTCGTGAGTAGCTACCGCCGCGCGAAAGCTATTGTTAGAGTATAAATATCAGATACCGTCATGTGGCCGCTATTGTTAGGGTATGGGGTAAAGGGTTTGGTCAGATTTTTTCGCTGGGTCAACGGCAACAATCATGCTGATGGTAACAATTGTTAGCCACCGCAGCCAAGTGTAACAATTTTTTAGTTAGTGACAAGTGTTACAATTTTTAATATTATTGTTGAGCATAATAGTATTTGTAGTAGCAGCAATAGTATTATTGAGCATAACATTATTAGTAGTAGTAGTAGTAGTATTTTTAGTATTATTATTATTGACTAGCAGTAAATGTTACCACTCTTTAGCTTGAGGGTTCAACATTTTTGTTTTCTTGGAGATAACACACATTATTACTCTCTCTCTCTCTCTCTTCACTCTTTTTGCAAACCTAGCTCCTTAAGAAACTTCTCAACTCCCCCATTTTCAACCTTGCCGTTAAAATTTAAATTCTAAACTCACAATTTTTCTTTTGCGGGAAAAAACAATCATTGTGTGACCACTCAATTGCTCCTCCAAAGAATGAACTGAGATTTAGTTTTTTGCAGTCTGTAAGTTGCATAAAAAATGAGATTTTATATCGATGAATTGAGATTTTTTTACGATCAATTGAGATTGTTTTAACGATTAGTTGGGATTTAATTGTTCGCAGTCTATAAATTGCATAAAAAATGAGATTTTTAAATGATGAGTTGAGATTTTATTAACGATGAATTGAGATTTTTAACGATGAATTGAGATTTAATTATTCGCAGTCTATAAGTTGCATAAAAAATGGGATTTTTAAACGATGAATTGAGATTTTTTTAAACGATGAATTGGGATTTAATTGTTCGCATTCCATAAGTTGCATAAAAATGATATTTTTAAACGATGAATTGAGATTTAATTGTTCGCAGTCTATAAGTTGCATAAATAATGAGATTTTAAACAATGAATTGAAATTTTTTAGACATCCATAAGTTCATGAGTTTAATTACATACTCAAACTACACAACAAACTAAATAAGTTTAACTTAAATACATACCGAAATAACTAAATTGAAGGGACATAAACATTTCATGAATTCAAAACACAAATAACATAAATAGAAACAACATTGTTTATAATAATGTAACATAAACAACAAAATCATGGCATGCCATGATCCTCGTCATCGTCCAAGGAAATGTCCAGCCCGAGAGCACTGCATGCGGCCTAGCACACTGAGCGTCTTCTATGTCATCGCGCCTCAGTATATCGTCAAACTGACTAGGATATTGTGTGCTCAGCGCATATGGATCTGCAAAATGGCGCATCTGACGTCTGGGAGGAGGATTGACTGGGGGCATGGTCCGACGATAAGATGCACGGGACTTGCGCATGAGTTCATCTGCATTGACTCCCGTATATATCGAACATCATTTCTCCATCTCGCTCCGTCCGTCTCCCTTTCCTGCTCGTACCGAAGCTCCAAGTCCTCCACATATGCCTCGTCCAATAGGGGGTGTGATCTCCAATGGATGTCCGAAGCCTACGGAGGTGCATCCGTCGGTAGCCCCTTCTATTTCCCCTTCTTCGGATATCCGGCCATAGTTCATCGTGCCTCTTGGTCAAAAATAACCCAATCATGCTCTTGATCACTGTTTGTTCATATTTTAAGTGATATTAGTAATAAGTTTGTTATAATTTGCAAAACAAAGAACAAGTATTTAGGTGAATTGAAGATTCTTACATAAAGGTCCTCATAGGACGGGTCGAGCCACTGGCGTACCGCTGGTTGTCCATCGCGCTCCTTCTGAACAAACTTCGTGTGCATGGCCCTATATAGCTCGACATGTCGAATAGGAGGTCCATCAGGGCGTCGGTTCAAAGGACAAAATTAAGATTAAGTAAAAAAAATATATCAATTACAATTATTACATTACTAACACATAAAAGTATATATGTAATATAATAAAACATACCATCCTAACACGGTACATGTTGTAGCCAATGGATCCTCCAGCGTAAGTGTCATTCGCCTTCGGTTTCTTCTCGAGATACTCTTCTCCTCTCTTATTCTTCTTTGCCTTCTTCGACAACGCTTTCACTTCTTCCTTCGTCCAATGCAACTCCTCCTCGGCTTCAAGTTTATCGTTCATCCAAGTCTTTTGCGGTTTGCCCACTTCGGATCATCCTTCCTAGTCACATACTTCTTCTTCTCATCATGCATCATCCTTTTATACCTTTCCATATCTTTGGTCTTAAAGGCCATGTGCCCCTGAAGCATTTCAGTGAACGAAATTTTATATGTTTTCTACAAATCAAATATTTAAGGTTTGATTATTATAGGCATTTTTTTAAAAAAGAAATCAACGTTAGATTCGTGCTTTTTATATATTAAATACTCACCCTAAAGCTTAGAAAAATTATATCTTTCACGTCTTGATTCAGTTTCATCCAACATGGTACGAACTCCATCAACAAATAGTCCCTCGTGGGTCAAATATGGCGTCATACGCTATCAGCTATGCTGAGGCACCATATCTCCTCTAGTAACTCCTCTGGGAAGCCGTGTATGACTAGACCCTGCTTGTGTAGTAGACGATGGGCCTGCATGATTTGTACCGCGTGCCTCTGGTGGAGTAGATGATGTGCCTGCGTGATCCGTACCGCGTGCCTCTGGTTGAGTAGAAGATGAAGGCGTTGCATCGGCAGGAGCGGGAGCTGGAGTAGTAGACAAAGGTATACGTCTACGCCTAGGACCTAATATGCCACTCGCGAGAGGGTCGACAGAGGGGTCATTTCGACCCTCGGGTCGTGTATGATCGTTAGAGATGTCAAAAAACTAGATACTACGTAGTAATTCAAAATCTAAGTTAGAATTCCTAAAGGTTAAGTCGATTCTATGTTATAAGGATTACCTAAATATTTATCTTGTCTAAGTTAGAGATTCCTTAAAGCGTAATTACGGCATCAACGAGATCCAAACTAATATACATAATAATTAATATAATAGCATGAATCAAATAAATCATAAAACTAAGTCCAATTAACCAAGTTACATATACAATCAACGTTTAAAACTAACAGTTTCCTAAATGCATAGCATATATAATCAACGTTTAATAAAAAATTACACTTAAAGAAAACTAGCAATAATTTTGTAAGGGTTTCTAAAGCATATAATCGACTAAACGAAGTTAAATATAACGACATATATCTAATAAATGTTACCATATTTAACGAAATTGTAATCGAAGCATAATATAACGAAAGTTAACAATTCCCAAAGCAATTCATTACCAAAATCTACAAGAATGATATAACACATGATTTCTAGCTAATTACATCCGACTCCTAACAAGTACCAAATTTACTGCTTCTTAACTTATAAGTATACCGATTTGAATTCGTAACATGATTTCAAGAACGGTATATAAAACAATTACTAACATAATTTCAAGGACGATATAACGAGATTGGTGTACATTCATAAAAAAAGCTAAAAATTGAAGAACACAACAAAACTTACAACAATTCGAAGGTGCAACGGGGGTGTCTTTCGGAGGTCGGCGACAGCGGCGCGGGGGTGGGTAGCAACAGAAATCATATCGGCGGCGAGGGGTGGGGTGGGGCAATTGATAATGGGGGACGGTGTGATGTTTTGGGGGAGAAGTTTTCTTTTATATACATAGGAAAATGGGCAACAGGTTGGTCCTGACTAAGGTAGCCAAGTGCTTCTCATCGCCCCTTGGACCTAGTTGCGGCCAAGGGCAACCCTCCTGCTGCCCTAAAAGGTGGCGACGGAAATCCCGTCGCAACCTTGTGTCATCGACGAAGTGCATGTCGTTACTTTGAGCTAGCGATGGACTTACCGAAGGAATGTCCATCGCTCGCTTGCTCAGCGACGGACATAGTGTCACCACTTATGTTAGCGACTAGTTTTCTGTCACTACACGCCTAAGCGATGGATTTTTGGTCCCTAATGTGTGGCGACGTAGTGGCGGTAGGTAATTTGCGGTAGCTAATGCCGCGAAATCTTGTATTATCTACTTAATTCCTAAGCTGCCAAACCCGATAATAATTTCCCAGTTTTGACCTATTTCGTTACGCAACGTTTTCTATAAATTTATTACAAAGAGCATAACGTTGAGGTTAAAAGAAATCATGCCAAGAATTATATCACCGACCCAGTCGAGTTTTATTAAAGGCCTTTTTACGCATGATAATATCTTTATTCTTCAAGAGGTCTTACATTCTTTAAGTTCCAAAAACAATAATGAAAGAGGGGACATGATCATGAAGCTCGATCTTGAAAAATCTTATGATAAGGTAAACTGGGATTATTTGGAGGATACATTTTGGATGTTTTGGTTTCCAGATTTGTTGTAGAGCTTGTCATGTTTTGTGTTAGAAACGTTGCCACTAAAATCCTTTGGAATGGCTCACCGCTTAAAGCATTCAAACACTCTTGTGGGTTACGTCAGGGAGATCGGTTGTCCCCATATTTATTCGTTCTATGTGTGAACCGATTGACGTATCTTATTGAAGAAAACGTAGATAAGAAGAAATGGACACCGGTGATCCAATGCCGCGAGGGGGGGGGCTCGTATTTCTCACATGTTTTTAGTAAATGATCTCATTTTAACTAGAAATGCTACCAAAAAAATAGGTCGAGGCATTAAGGGAGTGCTAAATATATTTTGCAAGGCTTTGGGTAATGAGGCCCTTCTATCTAAGCTCTCTTTGAAGATTATGAAAAAAGGGGAAACAGTGAGGAGCGATTTGATTCGGTCGAAATACTTGAAGAATCCAAACAAACCTCCACAATACTCCCCCAGTTTTTGAATTAATAACTGTTGAAAGTGGGATAGATACACATCTTTTTGTACATTAACTATGTTCAGTTTCAATTCCTTCTCCATTCCTCACGTGAACCAACCACATCTTTAATTATCTCTCATTTTCGTGTTTTATGAATCAAATTAATGGAGAAGAAAGCATGATAGTAATATTTGGAATCATGGAATTTTATTGGACGAATTATTAGTTATGCCCTGTAAGTTTTCCCTTTTTTTGAAAATGCCCGTTATGTTACCAATTATATGAATATGCCCTGTAACTATGCCTTTTTTTTTTAGAAATTGCCCTTTGAGTGCCACATGTGTATTTCGGGCGACGTGGCATCCATTTCGAACGAGTTGGCATCCACATGCGTGCCACATCTTATATATGTTTATATCTTTAATAATAATAAACATATAAACATATATAACTATTTTTTATAAATAATAAATATATATAATAATAATAAACATTTTAACAATAAAAAAAATAAAAAAAAAAAAAAAAAATTCATCATCTTCTTCACCGACCACCCCCCCCCCCCCCCCCCCCGCGTCGGAACCCCCCCTGCAATCGCCCCCTGCCCCTTTCCCACCCCCCCACCCCCACCCCGCAATCGGGATCGCCCCCTCCCCCCCCCCCCCCCACCCCCGCAACCGGATCGCCCCATTCCCCCTCCCCCCCACCCCGCAACCCCCCCCCCCACTGCCCCCCCCCCCCCACTGCCCCATATATGTTAAGTAGAAATATGGTTTATAGGTTTTCTTCTTTAAATTTATAAAGTCATCCCACGATAGTAAAACTTTAAATAATTTGTTTCAAGTTTTGGTGATATAGTTTGTTCTTCTATTATCTTTTTTGACGACTTTGTAGGGCTACTAACAATACTTATTTTGTATTTGTGGTCTCCTCTTTCATTTTGACATGGATGAATAGACAACTCTTATTTTATGACTTTATTCCGAGACTTTCTCCTTTAGGTCTCGACTCGATCGGCACATTAAATTGGTCAAAGGTGTAATTTAAAAATAGATATATCTTCGTGTCACTACAAGAAACTGGGGTCAATAGGGACCGCCATTGACCCCCATTCGGTCACTGAAGGTCTATAGGGACCGCATTTGGGTCGATATTGACCAGCCCTACTGACCTCGATCACTTCCCATCAATGACCGATATTAGGTCACTAATGACGGTCAGTAGGGACCGATAATTAGTGACCGCGAATCGATCTCTATTACCTTAACATCAATAGGGACTGCATGGCGGTCCCTATTGCATTTACAGCAGCAGGGACCGCAAGGTAGTCCCAATTAAATTTTAGACAATAGGGATCGCAATGTAGTCCCTATTGACTCAACAGCAATATCGACCGCAATGTAGTCCTTATTGCCTTAACAACAATAGGGACCGCTTTGCGGTCACTACTGATGGAGCAATAGTGATCGTTTTGCAGTCCCTACTAATATTCATAGACACTATATGAATATTAGTAGGGACCGCTCGGCGGTCCCCAATAGTCTGCGCTCGGCGGTCCCCAACCTCATTATAACATGTGAATTGAAGTAATACATGATTGCAAAACTAGTAGTTTAGTTGTGAAATAATAGATTGAATGAGACTGAGCGAGTTATTAACGTTCAACATATATTTCATGTTCTACAACTAATAGTCACTAGTTAGTTGTAGTTGTTATTCGTTTTTATGCTTTACTTCACTAAGAGCATAGATATGATTATGAGGTTCAATCATGAGATCGACTAATCATTATGCTTATATATGTGTATATATAAGTTGTAAGCATTAGGACATTTGTCATTCAAAATAGTAAAAGAATCTCCAAAGTGGACCGTTCCCTCTACATAATATTTGGATTTACAATGCGTCGTTGTAATTATTGTTATTTTAACTATTATAATGGCAATTATGAACTAAATAAACAACGTGGCATCTCAAATTATCATAAAATCACGATTTTAAAGTATGAATATTAGTAGGGACCGCCCCGCGGTCACTGTTGAGTCAATATACACTGTCAGGCGATCCCAATTGGGTCAATAGGGACTGCTAAGCGATCACAACTGACCCAATTGTGACCGTCGGGCAGTCCCTACTAATATTCATACTTTAAAATCGTGACTTTATGAATTGATTTGGATATATTAGTGGTTTTTAGAAACAACCTCAATACCAAATCTAAAATGAAGCAATTAATGGTTACAAAACAAGTGATTGAGTTATTCAGTATTAGATATTGAATGTGATGGAGTGAGTTAATAATTTTGAACTTGTTTTATTATCGACACCTAATCATCATCTACACCCTAGTTGTTATTGGTTATTATGTTTTAACTTTATAAATTAAAGTATATACATCATTACGCGGTTCAATTAAAGTATGCCCTATGTACTTATATATTCTATACATAAATATATATATATGATCGTTGTCGTTGTATAAATTAAGAATTTTCAAAACAGGTCGTTCCCTATATAATGTTTGGATTTGCAATTAGAGATGTGTAAATATGGTTGTTTTAACAACGAATAGGATAATTATGAACTACACAAACAACGTGGCACCTCAAATCATCGGGCAAACCTCATTTTTATTGTATGAATATTAGTAATGATCGCCCGGCAGTCACTGTTGAGTCAATAGGGACCGCCAGGCGGTCACAATTGGATCAATAGGGACCGCTAAGCGGTCACACTTGACCCAACAGTGACCGCTTGGCGGTCCCTATTGACTCAACAGTGACTGTCGCGCGATCATTACATACAACAGTGACTCAATGGCCTAAAAACATACAAAAACTATCAAAAACTAACAAAAACCCGACAAAAAAAACTAATAATTGGACAAAACAAATACTAATAACAGTCCGACAAAACTAAAGTCCCACGTTAATAATATTTAAAAAAGTCCAACATTAATAAAAAAGTCCAACATTAATAAACTAGTACTACATTAATAAAAAAGTCCAACATTAATAAACTAGTCCTACATTAATAAAAAAGTCCAATATTAATATTTAAAAGTCCAACATTAATAAAAACAAGTACTCGCCACATGATCAGTGCCCCTCTTCATCATCACTAGGCGGATGCACGACCCCCTTATCATCATTGCTCCCCTCATCATCACTATCAACATCATCGACATACTCGGTGGCGGTGGAAGTACCGAGAGTAAAAGGATCTGGTCTCGGAAGTGTTGGCCTCGGAATCCTAAATGTTCCTCCGTTCCTAATAGCACTCTCCATGAACAAGTCTGACGGAAGCTCTCGCACTGGTCGACCTGTCTCCGTCTGCATGCCCTCTCTAATCCCGCAGCAAGGTCGCCATTGAGTCGACTCTCGGGTCCTATGTCATCCTCAACTCTTTGTTCTCCTCCTAGACATGCTTGAGCAACTCTCGCCTGTAGTCTGGCTCCCTCCAGCACTCAATGTCGAAGTCCCGGGGATCAGCATAGCTCGGTAAACCCTGCGCCTTCCCCTTCTTGATCCTCCCTATGGCCTTCTTCCATGAATCGGTGTCCCATTCGGGCAAAATTAGTTCTTCACAATACTTATTTTTAAGTTAGTTTTCATAATTTTTATATGGATTTTCGAAATATTTCTATTGTTAATACATCCTTCAATTTATAGAGTGTCATAAAAGGACAAATTAATATTTATGCCCTGTAATTTTACCCTTTTGAAGAATCTGCCCAATAACTACCGAATTTTTAAAAATAACCTACGAGTTGGCCTTTTTTCAATTTTTATGCCCATCTAGTGGCACATAGGAAAAAAAGCCGACATGTCAGCCGAGTTGGCTTTTTTCGCACATGCCCACTTAAAAACGCACTGCCACCTCAGATTTCAGCCCTTCTAAAAATGTTTAATTTGATTAAAAAGATTATGCAAGTTTGAGTAAATGAGGTGTGAGGTTGTGTGGAGTTGATTTTCTGGTTGTAGGATTAAGGTTGTTTGGTTAAGATCTTGATCAGTTTGATTAAGGTTGTTTTGGATTAAGGTTGTGTAAGATTGTTTTTTGAGTTTGTTGATGATGTGGTTCATGTAATGAATGGGTACTAATCGAAAACCTTGTTTCTCATCTTGTTAACCTTCTATTGAGTTATGTTTTATACTATAGCAATGGACTAATTAGATTGGATAAAGATTGTTGTGTGTGTGTGGCATTATCTGTTGTTAGGGCATTATTAAAATAAAATGCCCATTACGTTTTTCAACTTAAAAAAAAAATTGCCCAATATGTTATGAATCTGGCCTTTTAGTTTGGGTCTATTTAAAAAATATACCCATTATGTATTAAAAAGATAAACAATATGCCTAGTAAGTATTAAAAAAACATAATCAATATGCCCTGATTACACTAAAATTCACTAAATTTGATATGATACCTCTAAGATAAGTACTAGATTTAATCCTCAATGTCACTTGGACAAAAATCAGGCAAATCATCATCATCTACAAACACGTTATCGAACATAGGGCTTTTCATCTACAAAAATCATCATCATCATCTATTATAGGGCTTTTCATTTCCAACAAACACGTTTGCATCTAATACGAACGCATACATATGGCAAATTTAAATTGTCCTAAACACAACAAAACAGAATCCCACAATTATCATTACACAATTTAATTTGTTCACTCAAAAAGAGATCATATTAGAACTGGAGTGCAATTTTGCATATCAGAATCCCACATATAATGCTCCTATTACATTGGAAATATTTTTGCATCAAAATAAAACTGTTATCCAATGCACAGAATAGACAACAAAATATGTATCACTATTAAACAACAGCTAAACAAAGTTCAACAGTCTCTAAGGCTTTTCTTTCCCTTTTCCTGGACTTCATCACTTTCTTGTTACTCTGCCTTTCCTCCTAGTTTCATATACCTTCTTTCTCTCTCTGTCCGCCTCATCTTCAACATTCACTTTACCAATTACAGTAGCCAAACTTGAAATCTTCACATATTTCATGTTAATCCCTTCATATGGATTAATTATGTCTTTCTGAGAGCCTAACATTTCAAAGCAATCACTTAATTGGTCTATAATTTTTTGTTGTGCCTTTGATGGCTTCTTATTGAGCAAAGTACTGACCCATCCATCATCTGCTACTTCATCTGCAGGTTCCTCTTCAGGTACTTCAACAGATAAAGGTGGAGCAATAGCATACTTCCTTTGAACATCCTATGTATTACACAAATAGTTAGATTAACCATAAATATATATTTTGACAACATCATGTAATTTTGATATGGCAGTGTGGTGATAATACCTTTTTTTGCCTTTGTCTTTTCTTCCTCCTTGTAGTCCTGGATGATTCCACAACTTCATTGAGAGCTTCATTTTCAACATCTGCAATGCTTTCATTAGTTCTCTTTTCAACATTCTGGCTTTCAACATCAATATTCTGTGTTTCAACATTCTGGCTTCTTACATTCTGGCTTCTGACATCTTCAAAGACACTCTTCTTTTGTTTACTACGTCTTCTCTTCCTCCTTGCATTCCTTGATGATTCAAAGAGGGATGTATTTTCATCATCTTCATTTATTTCTTCATAATTCTTTTCAACATCTTGGCTATCAACGCCAGGCTTATTCTTCAGATTATCTACCTCCATGATCCTTTGCCTTTTGTTTCTCCTGGCAGTTCTAGATGATTCGACAAACTATGCTAGAGTTCCAGTAATAACTTGTTCATCCACTCCTTCTTCATGTATATCATGATCATCTTCAGCTGGATCATCTTGAGGTTCCTCTTCTATTGGCTGGATAATACATAGCAACCTTTATCAACATAATTGTTCACAAAATACAACTTTAGAGATTTATTTCATCATTTACCTCTAAGAATGTTAACTTTATTCTACTAGTATTAGTGAATGAAGACTCCTCCAAGTTTTCTTCTCCAGAAGTCACCAGATTTGATTCAGGAATAGGAGTGTTTCTATGCCTGTTGCTCCTTCTCAAATTCATATTTGTCTCAGTATCAGTAGGAGGTGAATCAGTGGCCAAACTTGATGTGTTGTTCTCTTCCTCAATTTGTGTATCTTCAACATTCTAGATTGTACCAAACATATGTTATTATTAAAGAAACCTTTGGGACATGAATAATCCATCATTTTAATAGAGTAAATGAAAGTTACTTGCTTGTTTCTCTACCTTGTACTTCTCCTTACACTTTGGCCATTGGCCTTATCTGGAACCTCACTGCTACTTCTTTTGTTCCTTTGCCTTCCTTGTCTTGATGACTCTCCAACCATGTCAGGGTTCCTTTCACAACTCTCATCATTCTCATGTTCCTTCTGTTTTCCACAAGTCATGGCATTGTGCCCTTCCTCACCACACTTTCTACATTTACTAGAACCTTGGATCCTTCGACACTTGGTGACAATGTACTTATTACCCTTTCCTTATCTATTCTTTGCCTTGCCATTTATGGGTTCCTCCTCACCTCTCTTTCTTGCCTTCTTTGGTCTTCTAGGTTGTCTACCAAAGTTAGGTGGGAGTGGAGGGACATAGTCTTCACCAAGCCAAATTTGATCCCCAGGAATAGGAAAAATTGCAAAATTATACACTTGCGGATATTCCTCTAGTGTATAATAATCTAACGCATAATCAGCTATTTGCCCTCCAGTATACAATATGGCACATGCAGCATGTTTACATGCAATACCTGTCAGATCCCACACCCTACAGCTGCACTTCCAATCTCTCAAGTTCACGCTATGCTGTGATTTGTCAAACCCATTGATTTGAAAGTCATAATCATTTGACTTTATTGGATAAAAATCAGACTGCTCAAGATCTGCTTCGTCAACCAAAGCCTGGATGTTAGGGGTTAATGCCTTTTTCTGACCATCTGCAATCTGTTTTGTCCACTTCTTCCTTGCCATTTATCTACCCTTTGTCATTTTCACCATTAGATATTCCCTTATCCACTCCAATAGTGACAGAATTGGCCTCCCTCAGGCTGGAATAAGTACACCATTAAATTTCTCACAAAGATTGTTCAAGATTAGATCAACACGGGAATTTATTTTGAAACCAGACATAGACCAATGTTCTTTTGGTTTGTCATTAAACCATCTTGCAAAGTCCACACCAAATTTTGCTTCCATCTTCTTCATAGAGGTCTCAAACTCAAGAGTGGTTGTCTTGTAGGCACCATCCCATATGGCCTTCTCATAATCATCTCCTTTGAAACCTGCTCTATGAGCATTCCTTATCAAGTGCCTTACACAATACCTGTGTGTGGCATATGGGAATACATCATAAAAGGCATTTACCAATCTCTTCTGCTTATCTGAAATAAAAGTCAAATTAGAATGATTATGTAGCTTCAGATCTTCTTTCAACAATGACAAGAACCACTCCCAGTTGGCCTGGTTTTCAACTGCAACAACAGCAAAAGCTAAGGGAAATATACTCTTGGCAGGGTCAACTCCCACAGCTATCAAAATGGTTCATTTATTTGGACCTGTTAGGTGTGCTCCATCAACACCAATAAAAGGTCTACAACCAGCCTTGTATCCATCCTTCATTGCCTGATAGCATATATACATGCTCTTGAATCTTGTCTCACCAGCAACATCTTATGTGTGAATTGCCACAGAGGTACCAGGATTGGTTCTCTTCAATTCTGCTTGATAATCCCAAAGCCTGAAAAATTGGTAAGCTGGAGGGCCTTCCAATTGAGTAGTTGCCACTCTTTTGGCACAATAGGCCTAGTTCTTGGTTATATCTACTCTCAGAGCTCTGATTGAATCCATTTTGAAGGCCTCATGGTTCCTGTTGGGATCTGTTTTGAAGACTTCAATAAATCTAGCAGCAAGCCAGGTTGCCTTCAAATTCCTCACACCAAACCTCTTACCACATGAGTGAGCTAGATTATATTGCCTTATCTGCCAGGTCTACTCACCGCCAACTTTCAGTCCGTGTATCCTCCATGGACAAGAAGCATGAACACATTTGAAATATATCCTTTTGGGGTCACTCTTATCAACTAAGACATTTCTTCTATTGTTGATGGCATCTGATTGCATATCCTTTCTAAGTTGATCTTTGGTGTTGAAGAGTATTTTCAACTTGAAATTAGGATTCCATCTGTCACTACTGTCAAACACCTTTGGATCATCACTGTCATCACCTTTTTCTTCATAAGGCAGTGGATTGATAGGCACTCTTTTGATGTTACTAACCACATCAAATTCATCTTCATTCAACATATTTCTCATTGTCAACCCCATTCAAATCCTCCCTAACTTCTGAGCTTCCTGGTAAATTGGTATCAGTATTCAATGGAGGGATTGGTTGTGTATGGGGAGGTGGATTCATAGATGCATTGACATTAGCACTGACATTATCTTCTTCTTCAACATCATCTTCAACATTGTCATTAAAATCATATTCATCCGTATACTCACTCTCTTCTTCATTGGTAGGATCTTCACTGTCACCCTCGCAATCTTCAACCAGGATCCCCTTTCCCTTTATCTTGCACTTCAGTTCTTCTACGTTCACTAGGCACGTCAACTTCCACTTCATTTACACATAATTCTATGTGATCACACACACTTCAACTCTATTATCACCATCATTTTCAGTCCTTTCATCTCTCAAGTCTTCTGTGATTATTTCCTCTTGCTCTTCTTACTCTTCATAAAAATCAATATTTTCTTCAAAATCTTCTCTTCCTCATAGGTGTCATCATCACTGTCACTAGGTATGTCTTCAACCATCACAATAATGGTATCTCCAGTTTGCTCAACCACTACTTGTTCTTCAGCAACAATACTAGGACTCACATCCTCTGATTCTACTACATCTTCATCAACATTTTCATCAAAATCTTCATCATCAGAATACTCACTTTCTTCCTCATATGTATCATCCTCACTGTCAGAATCATCATCTCCTATAGTGATTGGATCTCCTTTGTCACCCAACCTAGTAGGTTCAGCACCATCATTTTCAGTGCCTGATACTACTCTAGGATTACCATTAGGTGTAACTTCTTCCAATTCCCTTACCCTTGTATCTTCATTGTCACTAACCCCTTATATATTATCTGTGATAGCATCCTCATTGACCACTATTGTATGATCACCACCAGGTGTTGCTAAAATTTTTCCAGTCTCAGCAACATCAGGATCAGGAGGCATTTCTGGAAATGGTGGATCAATCTCAAAATCACAATAGAGATCAAACTCCCTGGTTGGTAGTGCTTCTTTGAGGGTTATTTTCAGAAGCTTGTTATCCTCTATGACTTTAAACCAACCTCTCCTGACAAAGTAGAATTTCCTTTCACCTTGAGCATTCATATTATCACCGTAAATGTTCAGAAGCTTCATGTTTATCTCTTTAATGTCTGAGTAGTCAAACTTCATGACTCCACCACCAACATAAGTATCAAAAGGATTGGACTGTAACCTTCCTCCATAATGGACATTTAGTGTAATAAGATTGCTTCTAGGATCTGCATATAGCATGAATGTAGCATATTGACCATTAAGTATAAAAGAAAATGTTGACTTAATAAGACACAATAAACAAGAAAGATTAACTTTTTTTAAAGGAGAACTTAAACTTTTTATATGATCTATAAAGTACATTTATCATTTTTATATTAAGATTTAAGCACTTGAACTACATCCCAAAAATGTTTTGTCACCATGGTTGGGGCACATGGTTGGGACCATTTTTGGCTTTAATCCATTAACAGCAGAAATATTTAACTAATATCACTATACCACACCACACAAACATGCTGAGGGGACCATTTGCAGTGATAACCACAAAACTCATCTATATTTTGGCATAATAAGACACAAAATCCACAAACAAACATAAAAAAATCCATATTCTAAAACCCTACCTCAACAGTGACTTACACCGACCACAAAACTACTTAAGCACACAATAATTAACTAAAACATAAACATTTTGGCACTACAACTCACAAAAACTCCTATTACTTTGTGGACATGCAAAAATACAAAACGAAAATGAAGTAAAACTTACGATAAATTGGCGAGGGCATATCATGGTAAAGTGGGGATCGCAACTTCGGTATTATCACGCATGCACTACACCACCAGAGCTACTAATGTTATGTATCAAAGTTTTGGGTCATGAATCAGGGCTGTTGGGGTTCAATTTTAGGGTTTAGATCACAATTTTGGTATGGAATGCAACTCTCGTGCGTCAGATTAGTAATGTATACTCTTCAAACGACGCAATTATATGACAAAATTGAGAATTATGCTTTTTAGAATTAGGGTTTCGGGTATAAAGAGAAATGGGGGGGAAAATTTTTGTGACAAAAATTCTAAGTGTTCGGTTGGGTTTTATGGTATTATGCCCAAAAACGTTTTTAGAAGGGCAGAAATCTGAGGTGGTGGTACATTTTTAAGTGGGCGTGTGCCAAAAAAGCCAACTCGGCTGACACGTCGTCTTTTTTTCCTATGTGGCATTGGTTGGGCATAAAAATTGAAAAAATGCCAATTTCGTAGGTTATTTCTAAAAAATCGGTAGTTATTGGCAGATTAAATAACAATTAATTCATATGATTCATAAGCTGCGTGTTTCTTTGCTTAATACACCCACGTGATTAATTATTTGTTATATCACTTCCTATATATCCTTATCAATTTGTTGATCATAAAGCAAAAAGAGGATTAGCTTTCATCTGTATATAGCCATAGGACTATTATCGTGAAAAATGTTTCTCTTATCATTTTGTATTATTTGTTCCACTCTTGGTACATATAAGTAAATTTATACGCATATTCGCCATCGTTGCATTATGGTAAACTGTATATTTTAAGGGATTTTCTTGTAAATTCAATACAAATTAATCACTGCATTTTCATATTAAGGAACTAAAGGTGTTCTCCTTTTTTCTATGACTTAAATCTACTTTTCACCAATTAACAAAAACTCAAATAAATTCTTATAACTTAAACATAGCTATTCATGACTTTTTATGAATTAAAAATCTGACATATATTTAAGGAGGCCTAATAAAATGATATTTTCATGTTCCATTATATGGATAAATAGAGATACATAAAATGCGTTGTATAAAATCTCTTTAAATTAGAAAAAAAAAATTACACGCAAGGATTTCTTTAAATTAGGAAGAAAAAAATTGCACGCGGTCCCTGCGAGTGTTAAATTGCTAGTGTAAAGTAAAACAAAAAGATAAAATGTCATTAATATTTATTTCACTAAAGTTGTGTTATTTCTTACTGGCAAAAAACCCCATGCGTTTTTTTATCAGTCATAAAGTTTATTAAGAGGAGTACAAGGGGTACTCCAAACCCGTTACATCGAGGTTACAAACAATGAGTTGGAAAACGAACCCAATCAATAAAAGAAAATGAGAAACTAGGAAATTTTGCTTTAATACACACCCACGACTCTGCCTTGATGATCTCAGAGATACTTTCATGGATAGGTTCGTGGTTCTCAAATTCCTTTTTATTTCTCGCAACCAAGATTGCTCAAATACAGAAGAAACATAATGATTTCCAACTTTTCTCAACCCTGTAGCAGTCACAAGTATACAATGCTGGATAAAATGGCTCGTCGGATCCGTAGCAAGCACGGATTGAACTCCCTACCACTTATATAAATTCATCCACACTTTATGTGCAAACGAACATTGAACAAATAAGTGATGCACACTCCCTTCTTCTTCTCCACACATACCGCAATTCCAATGAATCTTCTAGACAGATTCACTTTCAAATGAATTTTATTGTTACACCCCTTGTGTTTCATTTTTTTTCTTTTACTCATAAAAACAAAATTACACATCATCCAAGCAAAAACCATAGTTTTAAGAGGTGCATTAGTCTTCCATAAAAGAGAGGAAAGAAGACAGTTGGCATGGGAATTAGCAAATTTAACAGAGAAAACTCCATTCGAGTCTCCCATCCACTCCCATTCGTTACTTTAATGAGCAAAACCTTTGTGTTATAAAGTCAAGCGAAAGAACGTTGGCCACCAACCGATGAGAGGATCATCTATCACAATTTTAGTGTTTAGAGGATCTGCTCCCTTCAACTCGAAATTGTGTTGCACAGGCGCCCCTTATGCAAGTTTGACATTTTTTTTACTTACAGTTATAAAATTGCCCTTTATTTTAAAGAAAAAATAAATTTATGAACAATCAAAACAAAAATGCGGCGGCGCACCCGTGGAGAAGAATCATCGCCACCAATCGTGCTAGTACATGAAAGTCGACGCGTTGTTTTACAAGTAAAATTTGGTGTAATTGCACAGTCTCGAAACTCAATAATGAGTTTAGGAAATTATGGGTTGTTGGTGCAAAATAGGCCTGAGATTTTAGCTTCGAAGTTTCACAAGATCGGGAATTGGTGATTGTTGGTGGTGTGAAGTAAAGAGAAAATCTTCGTTTTGTTGGTCCAAAATAAACTGAATAATGATATTTGCATGACCACATTGTGAAAATAAGTTGCATATGTAGTAGTTAGGTAAAAAATCATGTTTGTTACCTTATTTTGGCTCATATTTCGTTTTGGTACTTTAACTTGTTACGCCAACTTTTTAGTACCCTATATTTGGAAACTTAATCAAGATCAGTACCCACACGGCGGAGCCCCAAAATTGCCGCCCCCAAAAGTCTACGTTGCTCGTCGTTGACCCAAATTTGGGGATTTTGACTTATTTTTTACACATGGCCATGATGACTTGTATTATATGTCATTATATAATACAAAAATTTAAAAAAAAAATCAAAAAAAAAACTAAGAAATTAATCATAAATATATAAATTAATTAAAGTAAAAAATTATATTCAATAAATCAATAAATTTGTATTCATATTTAATATATATTTAATCATCATCTTCATCACCACTACCGATGTGTCGCCGTCGCCACCACCACCGCCATCTTCATCAAACTCCACCACAAATTGCTTCATCGGTGCCGAAATTGCTACACCGGATCTTCATCACCTGCCCAACATTTTTCAAATCAATTTTCAAATATATACATATTACTCGAATTCTGTCGACTACAACTGCAACAACATTTCTTCGTCCTCCTCTCCTCTCACAATATATACATACATACACTTCTGTATCTATAGGCCAACACCAAATTTCAAATCAAACTAGAATTATGCAAATATGCAACCAAATTTGATTACTTGTTAGGGTTTTTGATTTGGGTGGTGGTGGTGTGCGGCGATTTGTGCTGGTGTTCGTGACGACGACGACGATAGCGGTGGGGGGTACATAAAAGTGGTCGTTTCCACTAGGGTGTTTGGGGCTTCGATTTCCTTGACTTAGTAGCACTAATAACTTAGTGTTCTCTTGTATGCAGTTTGGTAAACAAGTATGCATAAGGAATTGGGGTATTGTGGTGCATGATAAATGTGTTGCCAGTATTCAAGGCCTTTGTACTTGCCTAATTTTTTGATAATAATGTTGTTACTGGGGTGTGTGGAGTCTAGTGTTGCCCTCATTCAGTAATGTCATTATTCTTTTTTAAGCAACCTTCTATTTTTTTGTGCTAAAGAGATAATAAAAATAATGAAGATTTGATGTGAAGTGAATTGTTGCTGGTTTGAAAAGTGATTCACTATGTATACCATCTTTCAATGTTTTCATAATATTGTTGCATTCATGTTAGAACTGCATTGTTATCCTTCTTTGATTAGTGTGTTTGAGTAGGTTTGGCCTTAGGGGGAGTATATAGTCCCTTTAATGTGTTGAGTCATACTCTTTGGGTGACATACTGCAGCTGACACACTATTTGTGACCTCTATGATGTGGATGTGTATTAATTCTCTAATTCATAACTGCTTATCTCTGTGTGTTTTATGTTTGATATGTTGCTTATTCATGATTTTGATCTAAATCGTATGCCTTTAGTACTCACTTACTACTTCAGTGAAGTTTCAGATATAAGTTTGGATATAACTCATGCTCTCACATGAAATTTCCTTGAAGAAGCCTAGAACCTCAATTATTTTGATTTAAAAACCTTCTAGTTTGAATGTTACTCTACTATCTGATCTGAATATTAGCCCAACATTGCCATATTGTCTACCCAACATTGCCATACTGTCTGCCTGACATTGAAAACAGTAACTCAAGTTTGTTTAAAAGTTTAAAAACTGAGTTTTTATTATTTTATTTGAAACTCCTCTAGTTGCTTGTTGCCTTTAATTGATATGTGGTGAATTTTTACGCGGGAATAGAGTAGTGGGTAAAGTTAATTGATCACATTCCACAATCCCTAATTTCTTTCACTTATGCAATTTGTTTTCACTCTTTGCAAATTATCTATAATCTCTCAATTTTTTTTCTTTCAATACTCAAACTAACATGGCAAGAAAGACTCCATTAGACACTCTTGCAGTTGTGGCCTTGAATGTTGAGCAAACAACACCATGCACTAGGGCTGCTACGCGTGAAGATGAACAACGGCTTGGTGTTCAAGCTGTTATAAAATGACCGACGATCCCCTATCCACGAAGAGCAAGAAAAGCTAAAAATGTGGAATCTGAGTTGAATGTTGCCGCAACATTAGAAGCCGCTCCTCAAACCAAGGAATCAGATTTTGAGGTAAATGTGACTAACCCTAAACCTCAAGTGAGTATTATTAATGTTGTGATTGAGGGGGAGGGATCTGGTTCTGGTAGAAAGAGAACACCAATTGAGTCTATGCCTATGAGTAAAATAGCCTTGCAAAGAGTTGAGGCTATAAGAGCTCAAAGAGAGAGGTTTGAGAAGAAAAAGGTTGATGATAAGGCTAAGGCTGAGGCTGTGAGAGTGAAAAAATGGAAAACAGATGGTAGATGAAGAAGTTGAGGTAGTTGATGGTGATGAAGAGGAGGAGAATGAAGAAGAGAAGGAAGAGAAAGAGGAAACTGCTGTTGAGGAGTTTGAAGCAGAAAATGATGATGATGAAGTGTATTGTGACACTTTTATGGTACCCTACCCTAGTCAAGTTGCTACGTCTAGTTACTATCTAAATAAGAAGATAGAGGACAGGGCTTATGAGTTTAGAATGAGGGATATCCATAAAGAGAGGGTTATGGACATGGATAGTTTCAAATGAAACATAGGTTTCGAGTTGCTGAAAGCAAGAGGGGTTCAGAATTCAACGAAGAAGCATGGTGATTATGCTCATGAGCTTGTACAAGAATTCTACCTGAATCTCTTAAAATATGCCAGGTATGAGTTGTCTACCAAATTTGGTAAAGCATGGGTGTGAGGACAAGTGTTTGACATTAGTCCTCAAAAGATCAATGAGGCTTGGGGACTACCACATGTTGAGGGTTCTGAAGATCCTAGGCCAGATGAGGTGATTGAGGATATCATAGGTGGTCTTGTGAGAACCTAGGTTGAACAATTACCAACAACAAGGCTCACTGCCCCAAGTGCTATTTTGCACAAATGTGCATCTTATAATTGGCTGTCCTCCAAAAATTCTACTATTTCGACTAAGGAATCAATTTACTTGGTCTACAAACTGAAGAATGGGCTTGCTGTGAATATTGGTGAGAGAGTTTTGAAGTCTATGCAAGAAGCTACTGGAAGGAAGCAAGAGATTCTACCATTTTTTTCTTTGATCACAACTTTGCTACTAAAACAGAAGATGAACAAGAAAGAGTTTGGAGGAATGTCATTGAACAAGGTTGAGTTCAATATCACTAAATCCTACTTGTTTAGTACAAGAGTGAAAGACTTGCCTTAGAATCCTGAAGATGGAGTTGCACCTGGAGAGGAAAAGAAGGCACAACGATTTGTTGGAGCCTCAGTACCTCAATCTGATGAGGAAGAAACCAGGGCAACAAAAAAATCCTTTGTGGATCAGCCACTAACTTGGTATAAAAATGCTTATGCCAATCTTCAGAGGAAAATTGCTATCAAGGAAAGGCAATTGCAGGAGCTGGATGTCTTGATTAAGAACATTGAGGAGCTTTCTTCACAAAAATGGGGAGAGTGATCCATTTTTTAACTTTTGATGTTTTGTTTTTGTTTTTGTTTTGATATGTTTTGAATTGTTTCTTTTTGCTGCTTGTTCTTGTCTTTAATTGGTTGTAATAAGTATACTACTTAGCTTTAACAGCTCTTAAGATCTTGCTTATGAAGATATTTTATATCTGCTATTTTTGGTGTTAAACTTATCTGCAGGTACATTCTTATCTTAATTTTGAGACAACATTGATGATCTAAAGTCTGAACAATTACTTGCTGATTTGTGGTGATGACTTTAATGAATATCTTTGTTATGCCAAGATTAATTCTTGATAGTTTGCATTAAGGAGGAGCAGTTTAGTCGGTATAATTATTATGCTTAATTGATTTTTGGACATATTATCTGTTGTGGAACAGGTTGATTGGTTTTGTGAAGAAAGGCAAAAAAGGGGAGATTGAAAGTGTAAGATGTTCTGAAAACAATATTGGATGGATGTTATGCCAACATCCAGAGGACAACATTGAAACCAGAAACATTCTTAAGCTGAAATATTGTTCCGAAATTCGAGAACATGAGCAAAGTGTTATGGATTAAATGTTGGATGGATGTTGAGCCAACATTCACGAGACAACATTGAAACCAAAAACTATACTGGCGGTCTATCTTTAACTACTTTATTTTAGTTTTACCTTTATTCACCTACTAATCAAGTTCCACGATTTTAGTCGTCTTTGTTTATTTCCAGAAACATCTCTTAATCATAAGGAAGAGCATTACAAGTTTCCTAAGTTGAAGTTTCCATAATTTACAAGGAGAAGAATGGTCAAACACGCGCTTTCAAAGAAGAAAAGTTTTGGAATTCAAGTGCAACTAGGAATATTTTCAAGATCAACTTTGAATTGAAGAAGGAGTATTTCCTTATTAGAACTCAATCTAATAAAGGAAACTATTATTCAAGAAGGAGATCAAGTTTAAGAAGGAAAGAAGAGTTCAATCAGAAAACAACATAAGTTACCAAATCTGTGCACAACACACCTTGCAGATCAAGTTTGAAGAAATCTATATATAGAGTGTGAAGTACATCAAGAATACCTAAGAAACACCAGAGCTAATTAATCTTAGAGATTATATCTTCGAGTAGTTGCGTGTTTCTTGCTTTGCAAAGTTTGTGAGTTTTCGAGTTAAGTCTAGGATTAGATTTAAGGAGAAAATCTTGTCTGCTTTGCTGAGTCCGATCTACAAAAGAGCGAGATTGATTTTGTGGTGAGGAACATCTTTGTTAAACCCTGTGTGGTTATTTTGCCTTAAGGCTAGGTGGTTGATTATTTATAATAAACCATTGAATATTTATCTTCTTGCGTTCTTTAATTTCGCTGCACTATATACTCTATCAAGAATATTGTTTAAGATCAAGTTAAGGCAACACCAGCTTAACTTGAGCTTTGAAAGTTGTATCAATCCCGATCCAACAATTTCAAACTTAAACATAGCTATTCATGACTTTTTATGTATTAAAAATCTAACATATATTTAAGGATGTCTAATAAAACGATATTTTCATGTTCCATTATATGGTTAAATTCAGATACATAAAAAGCGTTATATAAAAATCTTTTTAAATTAGAAAAAAAATTACACAAGGTGATTTCTTTAAATTAGGGGGAAAAATTACACACGGTCCCCACTTGTGTCAAATTGCTAGTGTAAAGTAAAACAAAAACATAAAATGTCATTAATATTTATTTCAAGAATAAAATAACTAAACATGTGTTATTTCTTACTGGCAAAAAGCCCCATGCGTTACTTTAATGAGCAAAACCTTTGTGTTATAAAGTCAAGCGAAAAACATTGGCCATCAACCGAGGAGAGGATCATCTATCACAATTCTGGTGTTTGTCAAATTGCTAGTGTAAAGTAAAATAAAAACATTAAATGTCATTAATATTTATTTCAAGAATAAAATAACTAAACCTGTGTTATTTCTTACTCGCAAAAAGCCCCATGCGTTACTTTAATGAGCAAAACCTTGGTGTTATAAAGTCAAGCGAAAAAACATTGGCCATCAACCGAGGAGAGGATCATCTATCACAATTCTAGTGTTTAGAGGATCTGCTCCCTTCAACTCGAAATTATGTTGCACACGCGCCCCATATTCAAGTTTGACTTTTTTTTTACTTACAATTGTAAAATTGTCCTTTATCTCTTTTAAGGAAAAAATAAATTTCTAAACAATCAAAACAAAAATGCAGTGGCGCACCCGTGGAGAAGAATCATCGCCACCAATCGTGCTAGTACATGAAAGTAGACGCGTCGTTTCACAAGTAAAATTTAGTGCAACTGCACCATCTCAAAACCCAATAATGGGTTGTTGGTGCAAAATAGGCCTGAGATTCTAGGTTCGAAGTGGCACAAAATCGGGAATGGGTGGTTGTTGGTGCTGAGAAGTAAAGAGAAAATCGTCGTTTTGTTGGTCAAAAAATAAACGGAATAATGATATTTGCATGACCACATGGTGTGAAAATAAGTTGCATATGTAGTAGTTATGGTATCTAGCTAGATTATTTAATTCACGTAAGCACAAACTACCTATTATTTGATTATGATTAACTCAAGAATCATTTAGTGCCAATTATTGAGTTATCGAAAGAAGTATAATATGGTTGATATTCTAACAGGTCAGAGATAGAAAACACTTCGTGGTAAATTAAGTTCCAGGCTAAAATAATTATATATGTTAAAATATTGGGGCAATGGTACATGTGACTGTGTTGAGTGTGTATGTTCTTATTGTTTTGATCATCCATTTGTAAGAAGTTATATATTTTCACCATTATATGTTATTGTCCATAACGGGCCAATTCTTTTATGATTTTGTTGTGTGTAATCCATAACAATGAAGATATTGTACTCTTATTTTTATTTTTTTATGTGGTGTTCTTGTTTTCCCCAAAAAGCATGATTCTTTGTTTAGTCTAAAATTGATTTGTTGTTACATTTTTTCATAACATTTAATGAGTATTATATTAAAAAGTACGACTTCGTTTTTTTGATAAGTATTAAAAAAAATAAAGTTCGCCTTTCTTTAACTATACGATCAAAGTTTTATGCATAAAGGTAATTATATTGAGTTAAAAGAGGCTCTACCAGTTTATGAAGCAGGTCAACTAATGGACGAATTATTAAAAATGCCCGATAAGTTTGGCCGTTAATCTTAAATGGCCGATTTTTCCCAATCTGTTGAAAATGCACGTTAAATTCTAAAAACTCTAACAAAAATGCCCGAGTCAAAGAGGCGCGCTGCTGAATCAAAAAGTCGCGTTCATTGTTCATTGTCTGAAAAACGTTTCTCCTTAACAATAATAAAGATATAAACATATATATATATAATAATAATAATAAACATTTTAACAAATAAAAAAAATAAAAATTCATCATCTTCTTCATCACCGCCACCTACCCCCCCCCCCCCCCCCCCCCCACCACACCGCTGCAACTCGCCGTTGCAGCGGTGGCGACGCCGTGAACATTGAAGACGATTTGGTCCGTGAACAGTGACTCGAGTAACGCCGTGAACAGTAACCCGATGACCAGTGGCCCGATTATCAGTGACCCGATGAACAGTGACCTTTTTTCTTTTTTTTTTTACAATTTTTAGAAAACGTTTTTTCGGACCAAAAAATCCTAGGTGTCGGGTGCGTTTCTTTGATTTAGCAGCGCGCCTCTTTGATTCGGATGCCACGTCGGATAAAATGTCCGAATTTTTTAAATCGGGCATTTTTGTTAGAGTTTTTAGAATTTAACGGGCATTTTCAACATATTGGGAAAAATCGGGCATTTAAGATTAAAGGCAAAAGTTAACGGGCATTTTTGATAATTCGTCCTCAACTAATTATATTTATATCTCTTGAGGCCTTATACAGAGTCATCAATTAAAGAAATATCCGTGTCATCACTTTAAATTTGCCCTGGAATGGTACGCATAATGGTGTCAGTTTCACAACAGAAGATTTTTTTAATATCATTTTATCTAATCCTTGTGGCATTTAGAACATTATTGCATTTAACAGCCCTTCGCTATGGACTGGAAAGCCTAAGAAACTCAAGGGTAAACAGAGAATTCCTCTCACAAAATAGCCCTTTTTTATGCAATGGTGTAACTCTCAGTGACATGAGAATGAGACATTTTGCTAGTTTAAAGTAATTAAAAATTTATGTCAAAATTATCTCACTTTTACATAGTGAAAAGCCTGATTAAATAATACCAATAATCTCATAAACAATTAATTACAGGTAGTCCCCATCACGAATGAGGAAGCAATTGCTCCATCTCCCCCCTAAAGAAAGGGACCCACAATGGCCTTTATATACCCTTCTATTTGAGATCAAAGTACCAACAACAGAACAGAAGAGAAAAAAAGAAAGAGTACTGTGCTCCATCTGAAGAGCAACCTTTTTTTTTTTACATTAATTACTAAAACAACCTAATTCATAACCTCATAGTGTCAACATGGTTTGCCAGAAAGATCCGTTGGTACAGACAATCTGCGAGCTGTACGAGAATATCTCGAAGCTCGATAACCTCAAACCTTCCAAAGATGTCAACACTCTCTTCTCTCAGCTCGTTGAAACGTGCATTCCGCCACACCCTATTGATGTCACCAAACTATGCACCAAAGTTCAAAACATAAGAAGCAAGCTTATCCGCCTTTGCGGCCAAGCCGAAGGCCTCCTCGAAAAGCACTACTCCACTATCCTTGGATCCCTTGAAAACCCCCTCGACCATCTCGACCTCTTTCCCTACAATAACAATTACCTCAAACTCGCTCGCCTAGAGCACGACCTTCTTGTTCAGCACTGCCCCAACCCCTCCCGGTTTGCCTTTGTCGGCTCCGGACCCCTACCCTTGACTTCGATCGTCTTGGCGTCTCATCACCTCCCTTCCGCCTCTTTCGACAATTATGACATCGATGATGAAGCTAATTCAATGGCCGCCAAGCTTGTTGAGTCGCATCACGACCTATCGAAACGGATGGTTTTCCACACCAATGACATCATGAAGGTAACATGTTTGGAATTAGGATATAAATATAACAAGAGATAAATAAACTTGAGGCCATTATTATTCGAGAAACAAAGCTTTTCCTAATTTTTGCAACAAAACTTAATATATTTGTACTTCTATAGTACTAATCCTTTTTTGAATCATTCAATATTTATTTTCTCTGGTAATTCACACAATAGTAAACCTTAAAAAAACATTAGATCCCCATATTTTTCCTCTAAAATGTCTTGTTAAAGGGGATGGAGCCAAAAGGCAAAATTATTCCCTAAGCAATGTAGGATAGAGGATTCAAGAACCTTAACCGACTCAATCATCTGAAGATCTCTTCCTTTTTTAAGAATCCAGTTCCGCCCGTAATGCAAACCATTTTAATTATATCATTAAGAATTATTTAATGTCCAACATATTTATTATAATCTTGATCTCATAAGTTTCCTTTTATAAAGGCTTATTAAGAAAAAAACTGATTATTAATATATAGATAATCTCAAGTTCATTTTCAAGCAATTTTATATTGGATAAAATTCATCTATACTCAGAGTCACCACTGCTCCATAATTGATCACGAATCATAAATTTGATAACAGGTCTCTGGTACCGCATTGAAAGAGTATGATGTCGTGTTTTTGGCTGCCCTGGTGGGAATGGCGATAGAGGAGAAGATGCACATAGTTGAATATTTATCGGAGAACATGGCACCAGGGGCGATCCTGATGCTGAGGAGCGCCCACGGGGCAAGAGCCTTTCTTTATCCGGTTGTTGAGCCGCGTGATCTTCGAGGATTTGAGGTTTTGTCGATTTATCATCCGATGGATGAGGTGATTAACTCGGTGGTTATTGCTAGGAAGTGTATTCCACCGGTACCCTCCGTGCATCAAATGGATCAGGGGTTTGTGCCACGAATGTTCTGCAGCAAGTGTAAGGAGATTCAAGGGTTCAATCCTCTTGGCCAGATGAACATGATTGAGAAATTAACGGTTGAAGATCATATTTGCTGAAGATCGTAACCGTCGAAATTACTCAAACTGTTACCTGTTATTGCCGGTTTGCAGTTTGAATTAATATATTATTATGTATTGCGTGACCTTTTTTACTTATTTGTTATGCACTTAGCTTGTTGAGTGTGTGCGTTTGTGTTTTCTTATGCATTTTGAAGAAATAAGACGGCTCTTTGGCATTTGATGTTTTCTGTCACATTCCGATCGTATATATGTATGTGTATGTGTATGTCTTATCAATACCATTGAATCTTTATATATATATATATATATATATATATGTGTGTGTGTGTGTATATATATGTTCCAAATTGTGTTACAATAGTCTTTCAATATAATTGACATGATTATTATCCCCATGGCCAGTCATGTCACATATATTATAAATTTGCGTAACATATAGACCTCACCTAATAACAATTACATGGTGATAATTTGTTGGCTAATCATTGCTAACTAGTGTAGCTGTATGGTTGCCCTATTCAATAGAATAATTTTAGGCGATTTTCGGTGTAAAAATGGTCGCCCCTTAACTAGATAATAATGACTATGATGTATATTTAATTGTAGTTTATTACTTAAGTTAGTTAAAATTATTATGATCTTGAAAAACCTTTCTAAAGTTTTTACAAGCACCAAAAAACATGAAAGGAAAATTGTCTCAAACTCAAAGCCACTAATTCTAACATATGTAAAATAAAATTGTAGAGCGCAACATGAACTTGGAGGTTTAATTTAATTTGTTTACTAAAAGAAATCATCGGGTGTTCTTAAGATTTTAATTAGAGTGTCAAGCATCTCTCTAATAAACTGGGAAATCTAGCTAGCTGATAAAAGAGTATAATGAGGTGTTAAAACAAGAAGAAATTTTTTGGCTCCAGAAATGAAGATTTAAGTAGATTTATGAGGCAGAAAGAAATATAAAAAATTTCCACAAATCTTAGCCCGTAGGAGAATTAACAAGATTCCCTCGCTTATAGTTGAGGAAAGTTGGGAAATTGATGCTCGGATACTTCAGGGACATGTGCGCAATTACTTCAGGAATTTGTTCACTTCAAGTGAAGCCAACAGCGCGCGAGGAGGCCGTTATACGCTGGCACTTTCAACATACCAAACGACGTTGAACCAAGATAAAAAGGAAACAATCTGCATTAACATTGACATGAGCGAGCTAAAGATGGTTGTATGGGCTTTGCACTCGCTGAAAGCCTCGGAATCGGACGGCCTTCAAGCTATTTTTTACAAGAAAGGTTGGAAAGTGGTAAAGGATTTGTTGCTGGAGTTTGCATCTGAGGTATTCACAAATAGAAACCTTTATCCCATAATTTGTGAAGCCCATCTCTCACTATAAGATTTCTAGGCATTAGCGACCGGAAGTCGGTATCTAATTTCCAATCGCTATTAATCGCGTCGCTAATAACAGGCGACGACCGTGGGGTAGCTAATGACCCAGTTTCCTACCGCCAATCCCTCGCCAATATTAGTGACCAAAATTTGGTCACCACTTCCGTCGCCACTCTCAAGGGTTTAGAGACCGGAAAACGGTCGCTAATAATTAAATTAGCGACCGGAATCCCATCACCAATGTACCAATCTGTCTTCCCTATTAAACCTCATTCGCTACCGTGTTGTGGTAGCTAATACTATGAATATTAGTAGCTACCACCCCGTGGTAGCTAACTATAAAAATTTAGCTAGCTACCGCTTGTGGGTTGCTAATAATATTTATACATTTAGCTACCGAATTGCAGTAGCTTGTAATATTTAACGCCTTGAATATTATTATCTACTGTGAAGCGGTAGCTAATAACATTTACACATTTTAAAAAAAATTGTTCCAAAATTTTACCATAAAATTATTTGTGCTTTTTGTTTAAACAATATGAAAATCAATGTTGATTTGTTAGTTTAACACTAAAAAGCATTTAAAGAAAAGAAGAAAAATATTTTAACAAAATGATTGTATAAATAAAAGGTTTGGAGTTTTGAAGACATGAAGAAAGTGTTGAGAATATTTTTTTAGATTTGAGAAATGAGAAACGTTTTTGAAGATTTGAAGAGAGTGTTAGGTTAATTTTTTGGATTTGATAAATGGAAACATTTGTATGATATGAAGAAATAAAAAAATGGTATGGATAGTTTTTTCGATTGGAAAAGTGAGGAATTATTGACGAAATGAATAAGTGTTAAGATTATTTTGTAGATTGAAGAATTGTGGGATATTTATAGTATGAGATTGAAAAGTTTGAATTTTCAGAAAATTTGAATTTCCTGCACTTGGGCGCACAAATTTTCGAGGATTTGCGACCGAAAATCGGAAGCTACTTGTCAAATTTTTCGATTTTTTTTGCAATACCGCCAAATTTCTCGGTTCTGCCTGGTTGAATATTAGTAGCTAACACTTGCCCGTAGCTAATAAGTAATTTTTGATGGATAGGCGGTAGCTACAGTCCCTTGAATATTATTAGCTACGGCCTTGCGGTAGCTAATGTCCGTTTAATATTAGTAGCTATCGCGGAGCCATAGCTAATGCTAATATTTTGTTATTTTGTAGATTTATTTGTGTGATTTTAATTTCTGTATATTTTTAGTTTAGTATTATTGGTAATAATAAGTCATAATTAACTAATTCATTAGTAATTGAGTTATTATTACGATTGATGTATTGTTGTGTGACGTATATATTAGTTTTACCTCTACATTTAATCATGTCTCATATGTGAATGAAATATCGTTGCGACATGATGATTGATGTATCGATGAAATGTGATGATTCGTTATGACGTGAAGTTATGATCTTTATTTAGCATTCTATTGGGAGATACATACATGTATGTATTATTGAAAAAGAATGACATTAGGTATTATTGTTATTATGAACCGGCATTAGTAATGTCATTTGATTGTGCAATGAAATCATTATTTTGTGTTTACTTTGTTAATTATTACTTGTTATTCACGTAATTGATAACAAACAACCCATTATATGTAAAATTATCGTCGAAAAATTGCAATTTAAGAACTTGAATATTATTAGCTATCGCGTGGTTGTAGCTAATGTCGTGAGTAGCTACCGCCGCGCGAAAGCTATTGTTAGAGTATAAATATCAGATACCGTCATGTGGCCGCTATTGTTAGGGTATGGGGTAAAGGGTTTGGTCAGATTTTTTCGCTGGGTCAACGGCAACAATCATGCTGATGGTAACAATTGTTAGCCACCGCAGCCAAGTGTAACAATTTTTTAGTTAGTGACAAGTGTTACAATTTTTAATATTATTGTTGAGCATAATAGTATTTGTAGTAGCAGCAATAGTATTATTGAGCATAACATTATTAGTAGTAGTAGTAGTATTTTTAGTATTATTATTATTGACTAGCAGTAAATGTTACCACTCTTTAGCTTGAGGGTTCAACATTTTTGTTTTCTTGGAGATAACACACATTATTACTCTCTCTCTCTCTTCACTCTTTTTGCAAACCTAGCTCCTTAAGAAACTTCTCAACTCCCCCATTTTCAACCTTGTCGTTAAAATTTAAATTCTAAACCCACAATTTTTCTTTTGCGGGAAAAAACAATCATTGGGTGACCACTCAATTGCTCCTCCAAAGAATGAACTGAGATTTAATTTTTTGCAGTCTGTAAGTTGCATAAAAAATGAGATTTTAAATCGATGAATTGAGATTTTTTTACGATCAATTGAGATTGTTTTAACGATTAGTTGGGATTTAATTGTTCGCAGTCTATAAATTGCATAAAAAATGAGATTTTTAAATGATGAGTTGAGATTTTATTAACGATGAATTGAGATTTAATTATTCGCAGTCTATAAGTTGCATAAAAAATGGGATTTTTAAACGATGAATTGAGATTTTTTTAAACGATGAATTGGGATTTAATTGTTCGCATTCCATAAGTTGCATAAAAAATGATATTTTTAAACGATGAATTGAGATTTAATTGTTCGCAGTCTATAAGTTGCATAAATAATGAGATTTTAAACAATGAATTGAAATTTTTTAGACATCCATAAGTTCATGAATTTAATTACATACTCAAACTACACAACAAACTAAATAAGTTTAACTTAAATACATACTGAAATAACTAAATTGAAGGGACATAAACATTTCATGAATTCAAAACACAAATAACATAAATAGAAACAACATTGTTTATAATAATGTAACATAAACAACAAAATCATGGCATGCCAAGATCCTCGTCATCGTCCAAGGAAATGTCTAGCCCGAGAGCACTGCATGCGGCCTAGCACATTGAGCGTCGTCTATGTCATCACGCCTCAGTATATCGTCAAACTGACTAGGATATTGTGTGCTCAGCGCATATGGATCTGCAAAATGGCGCCTCTGACGTCTGGGAGGAGGATTGACTGGGGCATGGTCTGACGATAAGATGCACGGGACTTGCGCATGAGTTCATCTGCATTGACTCCCGTATATATCGAACAACATTTCTCCATCTCGCTCCGTCCGTCTCCCTCTCCTGCTCGTACCGAAGCTCGAAGTCCTCCACATATGCCTCGTCCAATAGGGGGTGTGATCTCCAATGGATGTCCAAAGCCTACGGAGGTGCATCCGTCGGTAGCCCCTTCTATTTCCCCTTCTTCGGATATCCGGCCATAGTTCATCGTGCCTCTTGGTCAAAAATAACCCAATCACGCTCTTGATCACTGTTTGTTCATATTTCAAGTGATATTAGTAAGAAGTGTGTTATAATTTGCAAAACAAAGAACAAGTATTTAGGTGAATTGAAGATTCTTACATAAAGGTCCTCATAGGACGGGTCGAGCCACTGGCGTACCGCTGGTTGTCCATCGCGCTCCTTCTGAACAAACTTCGTGTGCATGGCCCTATATAGCTCGACATGTCGAATATGAGGTCCATCAGGGCGTCGGTTCAAAGGACAAAATTAAGATTAAGTAAAAAAAATATATCAATTACAATTATTACATTACTAACACATAAAAGTATATATGTAATATAATAAAACATACCATCCTAACACGGTACATGTTGTAGCCAATGGATCCTCCAGCGTAAGTGCCATTCGCCTTCGGTTTCTTCTCGAGATACTCTTCTCCTCTCTTATTCTTCTTTGCCTTCTTCGACAACGCTTTCACTTCTTCATTCGTCCAATGCAACTCCTCCTCGGCTTCAAGTTTATCGTTCATCCAAGTCTTTTGCGGTTTGCCCACTTCGGATCATCCTTCCTAGTAACATACTTCTTCTTCTCATCATGCATCATCCTTTTATACATTTCCATATCTTTGGTCTTAAAGGCCATGTGCCCCTGAAGCATTTCAGTGAACGAAATTTTATATGTTTTCTACAAATCAAATATTTAAGGTTTGATTATTATAGCCATTTTTTTAAAAAAGAAATCAACGTTAGATTCGTGCTTTTTATATATTAAATACTCACCCTAAAGCTTAGAAAAATTATATCTTTCACGTCTTGATTCAGTTTCATCCAACATGGTACGAACTCCATCAACAAATAGTCCCTCGTGGGTCAAATATGGCGTCATACGCTATCAGCTATGCTGAGGCACCATATCTCCTCTAGTAACTCCTCTGGGAAGCCGTGTATGACTAGGCCCTGCTTGTGTAGTAGACGATGGGCCTGCATGATTTGTACCGCGTGCCTCTGGTGGAGTAGATGATGTGCCCGCGTGATCCGTACCGCGTGCCTCTGGTTGAGTAGAAGATGAAGGCGTTGCATCGGCAGGAGCGGGAGCTGGAGTAGTAGACAAACGTATACGTCTATGCCTAGGACCTAATATGCCACTTGTGAGAGGGTCGACATAGGGGTCATTGCGACCCTCGGGTCGTGTATGATCGTTAGAGATGTCAAACAACTAGATACTACGTAGTAATTCAAAATCTAAGTTAGAATTCCTAAAGGTTAAGTCGATTCTATGTTATAAGGATTACCTAAATATTTATCTTGTCTAAGTTAGAGATTCCTTAAGGCGTAATTACGGCATCAACGAGATCCAAACTAATATACATAATAATTAATATAATAGCATTAATCAAATAAATCATAAAACTAAGTCCAATTAACCAAGTTACATATACAATCAACGTTTAAAACTAACAGTTTCCTAAATGCATAGCATATATAATCAACGTTTAATAAAAAATTACACTTAAAGAAAACTAGCAATAATTTTGTAAGGGTTTCTAAAGCATATAATCGACTAAACGAAGTTAAATATAACGACATATATCTAATAAATGTTACCATATTTAACGAAATTGTAATCGAAGCATAATCTAACGAAAGTTAACAATTCCTAAAGCAATTCATTACCAAAATCTACAAGAATGATATAACACATGATTTCTAGCTAATTACATTCGACTCCTAACAAGTACCAAATTTACTACTTCTTAACTTATAAGTATACCGATTTGAATTCGTAACATGATTTCAAGAACGGTATATAAAACGATTACTAACATAATTTCAAGGACGATATAACGAGATTGGTGTACATTCATAAAAAAAAGCTAAAAATTGAAGAACACAACAAAACTTACAACAATTCGAAGGTGCAACGGGGGTGTCTTTCGGAGGTCGGCGACAGCGGCGCGGGGGTGGGTAGCAACAGAAATCATATCGGCGGCGAGGGGTGGGGTGGGGCAACTGATAATGGGGGACGGTGTGATGTTTTGGGGGAGAAGTTTTCTTTTATATACATAGGAAAATGGGCAACAGGATTCCCGTTGGTCCTGACTAAGGTAGCCAAGTGCTTCTCATCGCCCCTTGGGCCTAGTTGCGGCCTAGCTGAGGCCAAGGGCAACCCTCCTGCTGCCCTAAAAGGTGGCGACGGAAATCCCGTCGCGACCTTGTGTCATCGACGAAGTGCATGTCGTTACTTTGAGCTAGCGATGGACTTACCGAAGGAATGTCCATCGCTCGCTTGCTCAGCGACGGACATAGTGTCACCACTTATGTTAGCGACTAGTTTTCCGTCACTACACGCCTAAGCGATGGATTTTCGGTCCCTAATGTGTGGCGACGTAGTGGCAGTAGGTAATTTGCTGTAGCTAATGCCGCGAAATCTTGTATTATCTACTTAATTCCTAAGCTGCCAAACCCGATAATAATTTCCCAGTTTTGACCTATTTCGTTACGCAACGTTTTCTATAAATTTATTACAAAGAGCATAACGTTGAGGTTAAAAGAAATCATGCCAAGAATTATATCACCGACCCAGTCGAGTTTTATTAAAGGCCTTTATACGCATGATAATATCTTTATTCTTCAAGAGGTCTTACATTCTTTAAGTTCCAAAAACAATAATGAAAGAGGGGACATGATCATGAAGCTCGATCTTGAAAAATCTTATGATAAGGTAAACTGGGATTATTTGGAGGATACATTTCGGATGTTTTGGTTTCCAGATTTGTTGTAGAGCTTGTTATGTTTTGTGTTAGAAACGTTGCCACTAAAATCCTTTGGAATGGCTCACCGCTTAAAGCATTCAAACACTCTTGTGGGTTACGTCAGGGAGATCGGTTGTCCCCATATTTATTCGTTCTATGTGTGAACCGATTGACGTATCTTATTGAAGAAAACGTGGATAAGAAGAAATGGACACCGGTGATCCAATGCCGCGAGGGGGGGGGGCTCGTATTTCTCACATGTTTTTAGTAATTGATCTCATTTTAACTAGAAATGCTACCAAAAAAATAGGTCTAGGCATTAAGGGAGTGCTAAATATATTTTGCAAGGCTTTGGGTAATGAGGCCCTTCTATCTAAGCTCTCTTTGAAGATTATGAAAAAAGGGGAAACAGTGAGGAGCGATTTGATTCGGTCGAAATACTTGAAGAATCCAAACAAACCTCCACAATATTCCCCCAGTTTTTGAATTAATAACTGTTGAAAGTGGGATAGATACATATCTTTTTGTACATTAACTCTGTTCAGTTTCAATTCCTTCTCCATTCCTCACGTGAACCAACCACATCTTTAATTATCTCTCATTTTCGTGTTTTATGAATCAAATTAATGGAGAAGAAAGCATGATAGTAATATTTGGAATCATGGAATTTTATTTGCACAAAGTATTGTTCAATTCTGTTTTATTCATTTCAATATTTTTATTTTTTCAAAATTACCAGGAAAATACAAGATGATCTTGCAGCAGTTCGCCAACTATCATGGTCCGTTTAATTTTAAGTATTTGCTTTATGAATAATGGTTTAAATTACGCTTTCTTAACAGTTTCAATTACGCCTTCAACAAATGGGGAAAAAATGAAGAGTAAGAGGAATAAAAGAAACATTATGTAAGCACACATGATACAACATGTAGATTTAATATCATGAGTTGATTGAGATGTTATCCACGTTGCATGGTTTCAGGAAAAAGGTTTAATTGCTTTTTTCTTATCTAAATTTTCGATCTTCGTATCTTCTAATTTTACAAGTTTTTGTTTCCACTTTTACTCCATTATTTATTCAAATTGCAACTTTCATTTTACTTTTTTGTTGCTAGACTCACACAACCTTACTCAGGAGTCATGACGTAAAGCAAATAAATATGTAGTACATACTATTTCCATTAACCCTTCTCCTTTTATCATTAGTTTTATATGCGGATTTCTATTATTTTCCCAGAAATGAGATGTATATATGCTTTTAATTTCATTTCCAGTTTGATTATGATCGCATGAAGCGGAAGAGTGATTTATGGTTGCCGTTAGGCACGAGGAATATCAAGTTTGTATTAACAAAATAATTTATACTAGCAGTTAAGTAGAAATATGGTTTATAGGTTTTCTTCTTTAAATTTATAAAGTCATCCCACGATAGTAAAACTTTAAATAATTTGTTTCAAGTTTTGGTGATATAGTTTGTTCTTCTATTATCTTTTTTGACGACTTTGTAGGGCTACTAACAATACTTATTTTGTATTTGTGGTCTCCTCTTTCATTTTGACATGGATGAATAGACAACTCTTATTTTATGACTTTATTCTGAGACTTTCTCCTTTAGGTCTCGACTCGATCGGCACATTAAATTGGTCAAAGGTGTAATTTAAAAATAGATATATCTTCGTGTCACTACAAGAAACTGGGGTCAATAGGGACCGCCATTGACCCCCATTCGGTCACTGAAGGTCTATAGGGACCGCATTTGGGTCGATATTGACCAGCCCTACTGACCTCGATCACTTCCCATCAATGACCGATATTAGGTCACTAATGAGGGTCAGTAGGGACCGATAATTAGTGACCGCGAATCGATCTCTATTACCTTAACATCAATAGGGACTGCATGGCGGTCCCTATTGCATTTACAGCAGCAGGGACCGCAAGGTAGTCCCAATTAAATTTTAGACAATAGGGATCGCAATGTAGTCCCTATTGACTCAACAGCAATACCGACCGCAATGTAGTCCTTATTGCCTTAACAACAATAGGGACCGCTTTGCGGTCACTACTGATGGAGCAATAGTGATCGTTTTGCAGTCCCTACTAATATTCATAGACACTGTATGAATATTGGTAGGGACCGCTCGGCGGTCCCCAATAGTCTGCGCTCGGCTGTCCCCAACCTCATTATAACATGTGAATTGAAGTAATACATGATTGCAAAACTAGTAGTTTAGTTGTGAAATAATAGATTGAATGAGACTGAGCGAGTTATTAACGTTCAACATATATTTCATGTTCTACAACTAATAGTCACTAGTTAGTTGTAGTTGTTATTCGTTTTTATGCTTTACTTCACTAAGAGCATAGATATGATTATGAGGTTCAATCATTAGATCGACTAATCATTATGCTTATATATGTGTATATATAAGTTGTAAGCATTAGGACATTTGTCATTCAAAATAGTAAAAGAATCTCCAGAGTGGACCGTTCCCTCTACATAATATTTGGATTTACAATGCGTCGTTGTAATTATTGTTATTTTAACTATTATAATGGTAATTATGAACTAAATAAACAACGTGGCATCTCAAATTATCATAAAATCACGATTTTAAACTATGAATATTAGTAGGGACCGCCCCGCGGTCACTGTTGAGTCAATATACACTGTCAGGCGATCCCAATTGGGTCAATAGGGACTGCTAAGCGATCACAACTGACCCAACTGTGACCGTCGGGCGGTCCCTACTAATATTCATACTTTAAAATCGTGACTTTATGAATTGATTTGGATATATTAGTGGTTTTTAGCAACAACCTCAATACCAAATCTGAAATGAAGCAATTAATGGTTACAAAACAAGTGATTGAGTTATTCAATATTAGATATTGAATGTGATGGAGTGAGTTAATAATTTTGAACATGTTTTATTATCGACACCTAATCATCATCTACACCCTAGTTGTTATTGGTTATTATGTTTTAACTTTATAAATTAAAGTATATACATCATTCCGCGGTTCAATTAAAGTATGCCCTATGTACTTATATATTCTATACATAAATATATATATATATGATCGTTGTCGTTGTATAAATTAAGAATTTTCAAAACAGGTCGTCCCCTATATAATGTTTGGATTTGTAATCAGAGATGTGTAAATATGGTTGTTTTAACAACGAATAGGATAATTATGAACTACACAAACAACGTGGCACCTCAAATCATCGGGCAAACCTCATTTTTATTGTATGAATATTAGTAATGATCGCCCGGCAGTCACTGTTGAGTCAATAGGGACCGCCAGGCAGTCACAATTGGATCAATAGGGACCGCTAAGCGGTCACACTTGACCCAACAGTGACCGCTTGGCGGTCCCTATTGACTCAACAGTGACTGTCGCGCTATCATTACATACAACAGTGACTCAATGGCCTAAAAACATACAAAAACTGTCAAAAACTAACAAAAACCCGACAAAAAAAACTAATAATTGGACAAAACAAATACTAATAACAGTCCGACAAAACTAAAGTCCCACGTTAATAATATTTAAAAAAGTCCAACATTAATAAAAAAAAAGTCCAACATTAATAAACTAGTACTACATTAATAAAAAAGTCCAACATTAATAAACTAGTCCTACATTAATAAAAAAAGTCCAATATTAATATTTAAAAGTCCAACATTAATAAAAACAAGTACTCGCCACATGATCAGTGCCCCTCTTCATCATCACTAGGCGGATGCAAGACCCCCTCATCATCATTGCTCCCCTCATCATCACTATCAACATCATCGACATACTCGGTGGCGGTGGAAGTACCGAGAGTAAAAGGATCTGGTCTCGGAAGTGTTGGCCTCGGAATCCTAAATGTTCCTCCGTTCCTAATAGCACTCTCCATGAACAAGTCTGACGAAAGCTCTCGCACTGGTCAACCTGTCTCCGTCTGCATGTCCTCTCTAATCCCGCAGTAAGGTCGCCATTGAGTCGACTCTCGGGTCCTATGTCATCCTCAACTCTTTGTTCTCCTCCTAGACATGCTTGAGCAACTCTCGCCTGTAGTCTGGCTCCCTCCAGCACTCAATGTCGAAGTCCCGGGGATCAGCATAGCTCGGTAAACCCTGCGCCTTCCCCTTCTTGATCCTCCCTATGGCCTTCTTCCATGAATCGGTGTCCCATTCGGGCAAAATTAGTTCTTCACAATACTTATTTTTAAGTTAGTTTTCATAATTTTTATATGGTTTTTCGAAATATTTCTATTGTTAATACATCCTTCAATTTATAGAGTGTCATAAAAGGACAAATTAATATTTATGCCCTATAATTTTACCCTTTTGAAGAATCTGCCCAATAACTACCGAATTTTTAAAAATAACCTACGAGTTGGCCTTTTTTCAATTTTTATGCCCAGCCAGTGGCACATAGGAAAAAGAGCCGACATGTCAGCCGAGTTGGCTTTTTTCGCACATGCCCACTTAAAAACGCACTGCCACCTCAGATTTCAGCCCTTCTAAAAATGTTTAATTTGATTAAAAAGATTATGCAAGTTTGAGTAAATGAGGTGTGAGGTTTTGTGGAGTTGATTTTCTGGCTGTAGGATTAAGGTTGTTTGGTTAAGATCTTGATCAGTTTGATTAAGGTTGTTTTGGATTAAGGTTGTGTAAGATTGTTTTTTGAGTTTGTTGATGATGTGGTTCATGTAATGAATGGGTACTAATCGAAAACCTTGTTTCTCATCTTGTTAACCTTCTATTGAGTTATGTTTTATACTATAGCAATGGACTAATTAGATTGGATAAAGATTGTTGTGTGTGTGTGGCATTATCTGTTGTTAGGGCATTATTAAAATAAAATGCCCATTACGTTTTTCAACTTAAAAAAAAAATTGCCCAATATGTTATGAATCTGGCCTTTTAGTTTGGGTCTATTTAAAAAATATACCCATTATGTATTAAAAAGATAAACAATATGCCTAGTAAGTATTAAAAAAACATAATCAATATGCCCTGATTACACTAAAATTCACTAAATTTTATATGATACCTCTAAGATAAGTACTAGATTTAATCCTCAATGTCACTTGGACAAAAATCAGGCAAATCATCATCATCTACAAACACGTTATCGAACATAGGGCTTTTCATCTACAAAAATCATCATCATCATCATCTATTATAGGGCTTTTCATTTCCAACAAACACGTTTGCATCTAATACGAACGCATACATATGGCAAATTTAAATTGTCCTAAACACAACAAAACAGAATCCCACAATTATCATTACACAATTTAATTTGTTCACTCAAAAAGAGATCATATTAGAACTGGAGTGCAATTTTGCATATCAGAATCCCACATATAATGCTCCTATTACATTGGAAATATTTTTGCATCAAAATAAAACTGTTATCCAATGCACAGAATAGACAACAAAATATGTAACACTATTAAACAACAGTTAAACAAAGTTCAACACTCTCTAAGGCTTTTCTTTCCCTTTCCTGGACTTCATCACTTTCTTGTTACTGCCTTTCCTCTTAGTTTCATATACCTTCCTTCTCTCTCTGCCCGCCTCATCTTCAACATTCACTTTACCAATTACAGTAGCCAAACTTGAAATCTTCACATATTTCGTGTTAATCCCTTCATATGGATTAATTATGTCTTTCTGAGAGCCTAACATTTCAAAGCAATCACTTAAGTGGTCTATAATTTTTTGTTGTGCCTTTGATGGCTTGTTATTGAGCAAAATACTGACCCATCCATCATCTGCTACTTCATCTGCAGGTTCCTCTTCAGGTACTTCAACAGATAAAGGTGAAGCAATAGCATACTTCCTTTGAACATCATGTGTATTACACAAATAGTTAGATTAACCATAAATATATATTTTGACAACATCATGTAATTTTGATATGGCAGTGTGGTGATAATACCTTTTTTTGCCTTTGTCTTTTCTTCCTCCTTGTAGTCCTGGATGATTCCACAACTTCATTGAGAGTTTCATTTTCAACATCTGCAATGCTTTCATCAGTTCTCTTTTCAACATTCTGGCTTTCAACATCAATATTATGTGTTTCAACATTCTGGCTTCTTACATTCTGGCTTCTGACATCTTCAAAGACACTCTTCTTTTGTTTACTAAGTCTTCTCTTCCTCCTTGCATTCCTTGATGATTCAAAGAGGGATGTATTTTCATCATCTTTATTTATTTATTCATAATTCTTTTCAACATCTTGGCTATCAACGCCAGGCTTATTCTTCAGATTATCTACCTCCATGATCCTTTGCCTTTTGTTCCTCCTGGCAGTTCTAGATGATTCGACAAACTATGCTAGAGTTTCAGTAATAACTTGTTCATCCACTCCTTCTTCATGTATATCATGATCATCTTCAACTGGATCATCTTGAGGTTCCTCTTCTATTGGCTGGATAATACATAGCAACCTTTATCAACATAATTGTTCACAAAATACAACTTTAGAGATTTATTTCATCAGTTACCTCTAAGAATGTTAACTTTCTTCTACTGGTATTAGTGAATGAAGACTCCTCTAAGTTTTCTTCTCCAGAAGTCACCAGATTTTATTCAGAAATAGGAGTGTTTCTGTGCCTGTTGCTCCTTCTCAAATTCATATTTGTCTCAATATCAGTAGGAGGTGAATCAGTGGCCAAACTTGATGTGTTGTTCTCTTCCTCAATTTGTGTATCTTCAACATTCTAGATTGTACCAAACATATGTTATTATTAAAGAAACCTTTGGGACGTGAATAATCCATCATTTTAATAGAGTAAATGAAAGTTACTTGCTTGTTTCTCTACCTTGTACTTCTCCTTACACTTTGGCCAGTGGCCTTATCTGGAACCTCACTGCTACTTCTTTTGTTCCTTTGCCTTCCTTGTCTTGATGACTCTCCAACCATGTCAGTGTTCCTTTCACAACTCTCATCATTCTCATGTTCCTTCTGTTTTCCACAAGTCATGGCATTGTGCCCTTCCTCACCGCATTTCTACATTTACTAGAACCTTGGATCCTTCGACACTTGGTGACAATGTACTTATTACCCTTTCCTTATCTCTTCTTTGCCTTGCCATTTATGGGTTCCTCCTCACCTCTCTTTCTTGCCTTCTTTGGTCTTCTAGGTTGTCTACCAAAGTTAGGTGGGAGTGGAGGGACATAGTCTTCACCAAGCCAAATTTGATCCCCAGGAATAGGAAAAAATGCAAAATTATACACTTGCGGATATTCCTCTAGTGTATAATAATCTAACGCATAATCAGCTATTTGCCCTCCAGTATACAATATGGCACATGCAGCATGTTTACATGCAATACCTGTCAGATCCCACACCCTACAGCTGCACTTCCAATCTCTCAAGTTCACGCTATGATGTGATTTGTCAAACCCATTGATTTGAAAGTCATAATCATTTGACTTTATTGGATAAAAATGAGACTGCTCAAGATCTGCTTCGTCAACCAAAGCCTGGATGTTAGGGGTTAATGCCTTTTTCTGACCATATGCAATCTGTTTTGTCCACTTCTTCCTTGCCATTTATCTACCCTTTGTCATTTTCACCATTAGATATTCCCTTATCCACTCCAATAGTGACAGAATTGGCCTCCCTCATGCAGGAATAAGTACACCATTAAATTTCTCACAAAGATTGTTCAAGATTAGATCAACACGGGAATTTATTTTGAAACCAGACATAGACCAATGTTCTTTTGGTTTGTCATTAAACCATCTTGCAAAGTCCACACCAAATTTTGCTTCCATCTTCTTCATAGAGGTCTCAAACTCAAGAGTGGTTGTCTTGTAGGCACCATCCCATATGGCCTTCTCATAATCATCTCCTTTGAAACCTGCTCTATGAGCATTCCTTATCAAGTGCCTTACACAATACCTATGTGTGGCATATGGGAATACATCATAAAAGGCATTTACCAATCTCTTCTGCTTATCTGAAATAAAAGTCAAATTAGAATGATTATGTAGTTTTAGATCTTCTTTCAACAATGACAAGAACCACTCCCAGTTGGCCTGGTTTTCAACTGCAACAACAGCAAAAGCTAAGGGAAATATACTCTTGGCAGGGTCAACTCCCACAGCTGTCAAAATGGTTCCTTTATTTGGACCTGTTAGGTGTGCTCCATCAACACCAATAAAAGGTCTACAACTAGCCTTGTATCCATCCTTCATTGCCTGATAGCATATATACGTGCTCTTGAATCTTGTCTCACCAGCAACATCTTATGTGTGAATTGCCACAGAAGTACCAGGATTGGTTCTCTTCAATTCTGCTTGATAATCCCAAAGCCTGAAAAATTGGTAAGCTGAAGGGCCTTCCAATTGAGTAGTTGCCACTCTTTTGGCACAATAGGCCTAGTTCTTGGTTATATCTACTCTCAGAGCTCTAATTGAATCCATTTTGAAGGCCTCATGGTTCCTGTTGGGATCTGTTTTGAAGACTTCAATAAATCTAGCAGCAAGCCAGGTTGCCTTCAAATTCCTCACACCAAACCTCTTACCACATGAGTGAGCTAGATTATATTGCCTTATCTGCCAGGTCTACTCACCGCCAACTTTCAGTCCGTGTATCCTCCATGGACAAGAAGCATGAACACATTTGAAATATATCCTTTTTGGGTCACTCTTATCAACTAAGACATTTCTTCTATTGTTGATGGCATCTGATTGCATAGCCTTTCTAAGTTGATCTATGGTGTTGAAGAGTATTTTCAACTTGAAATTAGGATTCCATCTGTCACTATTGTCAAACACCTTTGGATCATCACTGTCATCACCTTTTTCTTCATAAGGCAGTGGATTGATAGGCACTCTTTTGATGTTACTAACCACATCAAATTCATCTTCATTCAACATATTTCTCATTGTCAACCCCATTCAAATCCTCCCTAACTTCTGAGCTTCCTGGTAAATTGGTATCAGTATTCAATGGAGGGATTGGTTGTGTATGGGGAGGTGGATTCATAGATGCATTGACATTAGCACTGACATTATCTTCTTCTTCAACATCATCTTCAACATTGTCATTAAAATCATATTCATCCGTATACTCACTCTCTTCTTCATTGGTAGGATCTTCACTGTCACCCTCGCAATCTTCAACCAGGATCCCCTTCCATTTATCTTGCACTTCAGTTCTTCTACCTTCACTAGGCACGTCAACTTCCACTTCATTTACACATAACTCTATGTGATCACACACACTTCAACTCTATTATCACCATCATTTTCAGTCCTTTCATCTCTCAAGTCTTCTGTGATTATTTCCTCTTGCTCTTCTTACTCTTCATAAAAATCAATATTTTCTTCAAAATCTTCTCTTCCTCATAGGTGTCATCATCACTGTCACTAGGTATGTCTTCAACCATCACAATAATGGTATCTCCAGTTTGCTCAACCACTACTTGTTCTTCAGCAACAATACTAGGACTCACATCCTCTGATTCTACTACATCTTCATCAACATTTTCATCAAAATCTTCATCATCAGAATACTCACTTTCTTCCTCATATGTATCATCCTCACTGTCAGAATCATCATCTCCTATAGTGATTGGATCTCCTTTGTCACCCAACCTAGTAGGTTCAGCACCATCATTTTCAGTGCCTGATACTACTCTAGGATTACCATTAGGTGTAACTTCTTCCAATTCCCTTACCCTTGTATCCTCATTGTCACTAACCCCTTATATATTATCTGTGATAGCATCCTCATTGACCACTATTGTATGATCACCACCAGGTGTTACTAAAAATTTTCCAGTCTCAGCAACATCAGGATCAGGAGGCATTTCTGGAAATGGTGGATCAATCTCAAAATCACAATAGAGATCAAACTCCCTGGTTGGTAGTGCTTCTTTGAGGGCTATTTTCAGAAGCTTGTTATCCTCTATGACTTTAAACCAACCTCGCCTGACAAAGTAGAATTTCCTTTCACCTTGAGCATTCATATTATCACCATAAATGTTCAGAAGCTTCATGTTTATCTCTTTAATGTCTGAGTAGTGAAACTTCATGACTCCACCACCAACATAAGTATCAAAAGGATTGGACTGTAACCTTCCTCCATAATGGACATTTAGTGTAATAAGATTGCTTCTAGGATCTGCATATAGCATGAATGTAGCATATTGACCATTAAGTATAAAAGAAAATGTTGACTTAATAAGACACAATAAACAAGAAAGATTAACTTTTTTTAATGGAGAACTTAAACTTTTTATATGAACTATAAAGTACATTTATCATTTTTATATTAAGATTTAAGCACTTGAACTACATCCCAAAAATGTTTTGTCACCATGGTTGGGGCACATGGTTGGGACCATTTTTGGCTTTAATCCATTAACAGCAGAAATATTTAACTAATATCACTATACCACACCCCACAAACATGCTGAGGGGACCATTTGCAGTGATAACCACAAAACTCATCTATATTTTGGCATAATAAGACACAAAATCCACAAACAAACATAAAAAAATCCATATTCTAAAACCCTACCTCAACAGTGACTTACACCGACCACAAAACTACTTAAGCACACAACAATTAACTAAAACATAAACATTTTGGCACTACAACTCACAAAAACTCCTATTACTTTGTGGACATGCAAAAATACAAAACGAAAATGAAGTAAAACTTACGATAAATTGGCGAGGGCATATCATGGTAAAGTGGGGATCGCAACTTCGGTATTATCACGCATGCACTACACCACCAGAGCTACTAATGTTATGTATCAAAGTTTTGGGTCGTGAATCAGGGCTGTTGGGGTTCAATTTTAGGGTTTAGGTCACAATTTTGGTATGGAATGCAACTCTCGTGCGTCAGATTAGTAATGTATACTCTTCAAACGACGCAATTATATGACAAAATTGAGAATTATGCTTTTTAGAATTAGGGTTTCGGGTATAAAGAGAAATGGGGGGAAATTTATTTGTGACAAAAATTCTAAGTGTTCGGTTGGGTTTTATGGTATTATGCCCAAAAACGTTTTTAGAAGGGCAGAAATCTGAGGCAGAGATCTAAATGAAGACATGATCGTCAACCAAAATCTATGGAGGCAGAAGATTCATGTTCACGACTCGACGTGATTCATTCATGGTTCATATAGCCTACCCCAATTTAATTGGGATTACAGGCTTGGTTGTTGTTGTTGTTGTTGTAGAAATCTGAGGTGGTGGTACATTTTTAAGTGGGCGTGTGCCAAATAAGCCAACTCGGCTGACACGTCGTCTTTTTTTCCTATGTGGCACTAGTTGGGCATAAAAATTGAAAAAATGCCAATTTCGTAGGTTATTTCTAAAAAATCGGTAGTTATTGGCAGATTAAATAACAATTAATTCATATGATTCATAAGCTGCGTGTTTCTTTGCTTAATACACCCACGTGATTAATTATTTGTTATATCACTTCCTATATATCCTTATCAATTTGCTGATCATAAAGCAAAAAGAGGATTAGCTTTCATCTGTATATAGCCATATGACTATTATCGTGAAAAATGTTTCTCTTATCATTTTGTATTATTTGTTCCACTCTTGGTACATATAAGTAAATTTATACGCATATTCGCCATCGTTGCATTATGGTAAACTGTATATTTTAAGGGATTTTCTTGTAAATTCAATACAAATTAATCACTGCATTTTCATATTAAGGAACTAAAGGTGTTCTCCTTTTTTCTATGACTTAAATCTACTTTTCACCAATTAACAAAAACTCAAATAAATTCTTATAACTTAAACATAGCTATTCATGACTTTTTATGAATTAAAAATCTGACATATATTTAAGGATGCCTAATAAAATGATATTTTCATGTTCCATTATATGGTTAAATAGAGATACATAAAATGCGTTGTATAAAATCTCTTTAAATTAGAAAAAATAAATTACACGCAAGGATTTCTTTAAATTAGGAAGAAAAAAATTGCACGCGGTCCCTGCGAGTGTTAAATTGCTAGTGTAAAGTAAAACAAAAAGATAAAATGTCATTAATATTTATTTCACTAAAGTTGTGTTATTTCTTACTGGCAAAAAACCCCATGCATTTTTTTATCAGACATAAAGTTTATTAAGAGGAGTACAAGGGGTACTCCAAACCCGTTACATCGAGGTTACAAACAATGAGTTGGAAAACGAACCCAATCAATAAAAGAAAATGAGAAACTAGGAAATTTTGCTTTAATACACACCCACGACTTTGCCTTGATGATCTCAGAGATACTTTCATGGATAGGTTCGTGGTTCTCAAATTCCTTTTTATTTCTAGCAACCAAGATTGCTCAAATACAGAAGAAACATAATGATTTCCAACTTTTCTCAACCCTGTAGCAGTCACAAGCATACAATGCTGGATAAAATGGCTCGTCGGATCCGTAGCAAGCACGGATTGAACTCCCTACCACTTATAAAAATTCATCCACACTTTATGTGCAAACGAACATTGAACAAATAAGTGATTCACACTCCCTTCTTCTTCTCCACACATACCGCAATTCCAATTACCAACAACTCCGTTGAATCTTCTAGACAGATTCACTTTCAAATGAATTTTATTGTTACACCCCTTGTGTTTCATTTTTTTCTTTTACTCATAAAAACAAAATTACACATCATCCAAGCAAAAACCATAGTTTTAAGAGGTGCATTAGTCTTCCATAAAAGAGAGGAAAGAAGACAGTTGGCATGGGAATTAGCAAATTTAACAGAGAAAACTCCATTCGAGTCTCCCATCCACTCCCATTCGTTACTTTAATGAGCAAAACCTTTGTGTTATAAAGTCAAGCGAAAGAACATTGGCCACCAACCGAGGAGAGGATCATCTATCACAATTTTAGTGTTTAGAGGATCTGCTCCCTTCAACTCGAAATTGTGTTGCACAGGCGCCCCTTATGCAAGTTTGACATTTTTTTTACTTACAGTTATAAAATTGCCCTTTATTTTAAAGAAAAAATAAATTTATGAACAATCAAAACAAAAATGCGGCGGCGCACCCGTGGAGAAGAATCATCGCCACCAATCGTGCTAGTACATGAAAGTCGACGCGTTGTTCTACAAGTAATTGCACAGTCTCGAAACTCAATAATGAGTTTAGGAAATTATGGGTTGTTGGTGCAAAATAGGCCTGAGATTTTAGCTTCAAAGTTTCACAAGATCGGGAATTGGTGATTGTTGGTGGTGTGAAGTAAAGAGAAAATCTTCGTTTTGTTGGTCCAAAATAAACTGAATAATGATATTTGCATGACCACATTGTGAAAATAAGTTGCATATGTAGTAGTTAGGTAAAAAATCATGTTTGTTACCTTATTTTGGCTCATATTTCGTTTTGGTACTTTAACTTGTTACGCCAACTTTTTAGTACCCTATATTTGGAAACTTAATCAAGATCAGTACCCACACGGCGGAGCCCCAAAATTGTCGCCCCCAAAAGTCTACGTTGCTCGTCGTTGACCCAAATTTGGGGATTTTGACTTATTTTTTACACATGGCCATGATGACTTGTATTATATGTCATTATATAATACAAAAATTTAAAAAAAAAATCAAAAAAAAAACTAAGAAATTAATCATAAATATATAAATTAATTAAAGTAAAAAACTATATTCAATAAATCAATAAATTTGTATTCATATTTAATATATATTTAATCATCATCTTCATCACCACTACCGATGTGCCGCCGCCGCCACCACCACCGCCATCTTCATCAAACTCCACCACAAATTGCTTCATCGGTGCCGAAATTGCTACACCGGATCTTCATCACCTGCCCAACATTTTTCAAATCAATTTTCAAATATATACATATTACTCGAATTCTGTCGACTACAACTGCAACAACATTTCTTCGTCCTCCTCTCCTCTCACAATATATACATACATACACTTCTGTATCTATAGGCCAGCACCAAATTTCAAATCAAACTAGAATTCTGCAAATATGCAACCAAATTTGATTACTTGTTAGGGTTTTTGATTTGGGTGGTGGTGGTGTGCGGCGATTTGTGCTGGTGTTCGTGACGACGACGACGATAGCGGTGGGGGGTACATAAAAGTGGTCGTTTCCACTAGGGTGTTTGGGGCTTCGATTGCCTTGACTTAGTAGCACTAATAACTTAGTGCTCTCTTGTATGCAGTTTGGTAAACAAGCATGCATAAGGAATTGGGGTATTGTGGTGCATGATTAATGTATTGCCAGTATTCAAGGCCTTTGTACTTGCCTAATTTTTTGATAATAATGTTGTTACTGGGGTGTGTGGAGTCTAGTGTTGCCCTCATTCAGTAATGTCATTATTCTTTTTTAAGCAACCTTCTATTTTTTTGTGCTAAAGAGATAATAAAAATAATGAAGATTTGATGTGAAGTGAATTGTTGTTGGTTTGAAAAGTGATTCACTATGTATACCATCTTTCAATGTTTTCATAATATTGTTGCATTCATGTTAGAACTGCATTGTTATCCTTCTTTGATTAGTGTGTTTGAGTAGGTTTGGCCTTAGGGGGAGTATATAGTCCCTTTAATGTGTTGAGTCATACTCTTTGGGTGACATACTGCAGCTGACACACTATTTGTGACCTCTATGATGTGGATGTGTATTAATTCTCTAATTCATAACTGCTTATCTCTGTGTGTTTTATGTTTGATATGTTGCTTATTCATGATTTTGATCTAAATCGTATGCCTTTAGTACTCACTTACTACTTCAGTGAAGTTTCAGATATAAGTTTGGATATAACTCATGCTCTCACATGAAATTTCCTTGAAGAAGCCTAGAACCTCAATTATTTTGATTTAAAAACCTTCTAGTTTGAATGTTACTCTACTATCTGATCTGAATATTAGCCCAACATTGCCATATTGTCTGCCCAACATTGCCATACTGTCTGCCTAACATTGAAAACAGTAACTCAAGTTTGTTTAAAAGTTTAAAAACTGAGTTTTTATTATTTTATTTGAAACTCCTCTGGTTGCTTGTTGCCTTTAATTGACATGTGGTGAATTTTTACGCGGGAATAGAGTAGTGGGTAAAGTTAATTGATCACATTCCACAATCCCTAATTTCTTTCACTTGTGCAATTTGTTTTCACTCTTTGCAAATTATCTATAATCTCTCAACTTTTTTTCTTTCAATACTCAAACTAACATGGCAAGAAAGACTCCATTAGACACTCTTGCAGTTGTGGCCTTGAATGTTGAGCAAACAACACCATGCACTAGGGCTGCTACGCGTGAAGATGAACAACGGCTTGGTGTTCAAGCTGTTATAAAATGACCGACGATCCCCTATCCACGAAGAGCAAAAAAAGCTAAAAATGTGGAATCTGAGTTGAATGTTGCCGCAACATTAGAAGCACATACTCCTCAAACCAAGGAATCAGATTTTGAGGTAAATGTGACTAACCCTAAACCTCAAGTGAGTATTATTAATGTTGTGATTGAGGGGGAGGGATCTGGTTCTGGTAGAAAGAGAACACCAATTGAGTCTATGCCTATGAGTAAAATAGCCTTGCAAAGAGCTGAGGCTATAAGAGCTCAAAGAGAGAGGTTTGAGAAGAAAAAGGTTTATGATAAGGCTAAGGCTGAGGCTGTGAGAGTGAAAAGGGGGAAACAGATGGTAGATGAAGAAGTTGAGGTAGTTGATGGTGATGAAGAGGAGGAGAATGAAGAAGAGAAGGAAGAGAAAGAGGAAACTGCTGTTGAGGAGTTTGAAGCAGAAAATGATGATGATGAAGTGTATTGTGACACTTTTATGGTACCCTACCCTAGTCAAGTTGCTACGTCTAGTTACTATCTAAATAAGAAGATAGAGGACAGGGCTTATGAGTTTAGAATGAGGGATATCCATAAAGAGAGGGTTATGGACATGGACAGTTTCAAATGAAACATAGGTTTTGAGTTACTGAAAGCAAGAGGGGTTCAGAATTCAACGAAGAAGCATGGTGATTATGCTCATGAGCTTGTACAAGAATTCTACCTGAATCTCTTAAAATATGCCAGGTATGAGTTGTCTACAAAATTTGGTAAAGCATGGGTGTGAGGACAAGTGTTTGACATTAGTCCTCAAAAGATCAGTGAGGCTTGGGGACTACCACATGTTGAGCGTTCTGAAGATCCTAGGCCAGATGAGGTGATTGAGGATATCATAGGTGGTCTTGTGAGAACCTAGGTTGAACAATTACCAACAACAAAGCTCACTGCCCCAAGTGCTATTTTGCACAAATGTGCATCTTATAATTGGCTGTCCTCCAAAAATTCTACTATTTCGACTAAGGAATCAATTTACTTATAATTGGATGTCCTTTCAAAGAAGAAAAGTTTTGGAATTCAAGTGCAACTAGGAATCTTTTCAAGATCAACTTTGAATTGAAGAAGGAGTATTTCCTTATTAGAACTCAATCTAATAAAGGAAACTATTATTCAAGAAGGAGATTAAGTTTAAGAAGGAAAGAAGAGTTCAATCAGAAAACAGCATAAGTTACCAAATCTGTGCACAACACACATTGCAGATCAAGTTTGAAGAAATCTATATATAGAGTGTGAAGTACATCAAGAATACCTAAGAAACACCAGAGCTAATTAATCTTAGAGATTATATCTTCGAGTAGTTGCGTGTTTCTTGCATTGCAAAGTTTGTGAGTTTTCGAGTTAAGTCTAGGATTAGATTTAAGGAGAAAATCTTGTCTGCTTTGCTGAGTCCGATCTACAAAAGAGCGAGAGTGATTTTGTGGTGAGGAACGTCTTTGTTAAACCCTGTGTGGTTATTTTGCCTTAAGGCTAGGTGGTTGATTATTTATAATAAACCATTGAATATTTATCTTCTTGCGTTCTTTAATTTCGCTGCACTATATACTCTATCAAGAATATTGTTTAAGATCAAGTTAAGGCAACACCAGCTTGTATAAATCCCGATCCAACAATTTCAAACGTAAACATAGCTATTCATGACTTTTTATGTATTAAAAATCTAACATATATTTAAGGATGTCTAATAAAACGATATTTTCATGTTCCATTATATGGTTAAATTCAGATACATAAAAAGCGTTATATAAAAATCTTTTTAAATTAGAAAAAAAAAATTACACACGGTGATTTCTTTAAATTAGGGAAAAAAATTACACACGGTCCCCACTTGTGTCAAATTGCTAGTGTAAAGTAAAACAAAAACATAAAATGTCATTAATATTTATTTCAAGAATAAAATAACTAAACATGTGTTATTTCTTACTGGCAAAAAGCCCCATGCGTTACTTTAATGAGCAAAACCTTTGTGTTATAAAGTCAAGCGAAAAACATTGGCCATCAACCGAGGAGAGGATCATCTATCACAATTCTGGTGTTTGTCAAATTGCTAGTGTAAAGTAAAATAAAAACATTAAATGTCATTAATATTTATTTCAAGAATAAAATAACTAAACCTGTGTTATTTCTTACTCGCAAAAAGCCCCATGCGTTACTTTAATGAGCAAAACCTTTGTGTTATAAAGTCAAGCGAAAAAATATTGGCCATCAACCGAGGAGAGGATCATCTATCACAATTCTAGTGTTTAGAGGATCTGCTCCCTTCAACTCGAAATTGTGTTGCACACGCGCCCCATATTCAAGTTTGACTTTTTTTTTACTTACAATTGTAAAATTGTCCTTTATCTCTTTTAAGGAAAAAATAAATTTCTAAACAATCAAAACAAAAATGCAGTGGCGCACCCGTGGAGAAGAATCATCGCCACCAATCGTGCTAGTACATGAAAGTAGACGCGTCGTTTCACAAGTAAAATTTAGTGCAACTGCACCATCTCAAAACCCAATAATGGGTTGTTGGTGCAAAATAGGCCTGAGATTCTAGGTTCGAAGTGGCACAAAATCGGGAATGGGTGGTTGTTGGTGCTGAGAAGTAAAGAGAAAATCGTCGTTTTGTTGGTCAAAAAATAAACGGAATAATGATATTTGCATGACCACATGGTGTGAAAATAAGTTGCATATGTAGTAGTTATGGTATCTAGCTAGATTATTTAATTCACGTAAGCACAAACTACCTATTATTTGATTATGATTAACTCAAGAATCATTTAGTGCCAATTATTGAGTTATCGAAAGAAGTATAATATGGTTGATATTCTAACAGGTCAGAGATAGAAAACACTTCGTGGTAAATTAAGTTCCAGGCTAAAATAATTCTATATGTTAAAATATTGGGGCAATGGTACATGTGACTGTGTGAGTGTGTATGTTCTTATTGTTTTGATCATCCATTTGTAAGAAGTTGTATATTTTCACCATTATATGTTATTGTCCATAACGGGCCAATTCTTTTATGATTTTGTTGTGTGTAATCCATAACAATGAAGATATTGTACTCTTATTTTTATTTTTTTATGTGGTGTTCTTGTTTTCCCCCAAAAAGCATGATTCTTTGTTTAGTCTAAAATTGATTTGTTGTTACATTTTTTCATAACATTTAATGAGTATTATATTAAAAAGTACGACGTCGTTTTTTTGATAAGTATTTAAAAAAATAAAGTTCGCCTTTCTTTAACTATACGATCAAAGTTTTATGCATAAAGGTAATTATATTGAGTTAAAAGAGGCTCTACCAGTTTATGAAGCAGGTCAACTAATGGACGAATTATTAAAAATGCCCGATAAGTTTGGCCGTTAATCTTAAATGGCCGATTTTTCCCAATCTGTTGAAAATGCCCGTTAAATTCTAAAAACTCTAACAAAAATGCCCGAGTCAAAGAGGCGCGCTGCTGAATCAAAAAGTCGCGTTCATTGTTCATTGTCTGAAAAACGTTTCTCCTTAACAATAATAAAGATATAAACATATATATATATATATAATAAATATATATAATAATAATAATAAACATTTTAACAAATAAAAAATTAAAAAATCATCATCTTCTTCATCACCGCCACCTTCCCCCCCCCCCCCCCCCCCCACACCACACCGCTGCAACTCGTCGTTGCAGCGGGTGGCGGCGTCGATTGACGCCGTCACCACTGCAACGGCGAGAACCCCCCCCCCCCCCCACCACATCGCTGCAACTCGCAGCTGCAGCGGTGGCGACGCCGTGAACAGTGAAGACGATTTGGTCCGTGAACAGTGACTCGAGTAACGCCGTGAACAGTAACCCAATGACCAGTGGCCCGATTATCAGTGATCCGATGACCAGTGACCTTTTTTTTTTTTTTTACAATTTTTAGAAAACGTTTTTTCGGACCAAAAAATCCTAGGTGTCGGGCGCGTTTCTTTGATTTAGCAGCGCGCCTCTTTGATTCGGATGCCACGTCAGATAAAATGTCCGAATTTTTTAAATCGGGCATTTTTGTTAGAGTTTTTAGAATTTAACGGGCATTTTCAACAGATTGGGAAAAATCGGGCATTTAAGATTAAAGGCAAAAGTTAAGGGGCATTTTTGATAATTCGTCCTCAACTAATTATATTTATATCTCTTGAGGCCTTATACAGAGTCATCAATTAAAGAAATATCCGTGTCATCACTTTGCCCTGGAATGGTACGCATAATGGTGTCAGTTTCACAACAGAAGATTTTTTTAATATCATTTTATCTAATCCTTGTGGCATTTAGAACATTATTGCATTTAACAGCCCTTCGATATGGACTGGAAAGCCAAAGAAACTCAAGGGTAAACAGAGAATTCCTCTCACAAAATAGCCCTTTTTTATGCAATGGTGTAACTCTCAGTGACATGAGAATGAGACATTTTGCTAGTTTAAAGTAATTAAAAATTTATGTCAAAATTATCTCACTTTTACATAGTGAAAAGCCTGATTAAATAATACCAATAATCTCATAAACAATTAATTACAGGTAGTCCCCATCACGAATGAGGAAGCAATTGCACCATCTCCCCCCTAAAGAAAGGGACCCACAATGGCCTTTATATACCCTTCTATTTGAGATCAAAGTACCAACAACAGAACAGAAGAGAAAAAAAGAAAGAGTACTGTGCTCCATCTGAAGAGCTACCTTTTTTTTTTTACATTAATTACTAAAACAACCTAATTCATAACCTCATAGTGTCAACATGGTTTGCCAGAAAGATCCGTTGGTACAGACAATCTGCGAACTGTACGAGAATATCTCGAAGCTCGATAACCTCAAACCTTCCAAAGATGTCAACACTCTCTTCTCTCAGCTCGTTGAAACGTGCATTCCGCCACACCCTATTGATGTCACCAAACTATGCACCAAAGTTCAAAACATAAGAAGCAAGCTTATCCGCCTTTGCGGCCAAGCCGAGGGCCTCCTCGAAAAGCACTACTCTACTATCCTTGGATCCCTTGAAAACCCCCTCGACCATCTCGACCTCTTTCCCTACAATAACAATTACCTCAAACTCGCTCGCCTAGAGCACGACCTTCTTGTTCAGCACTGCCCCAACCCCTCCCGGTTTGCCTTTGTCGGCTCCGGACCCCTACCCTTGACTTCGATCGTCTTGGCGTCTCATCACCTCCCTTCCGCCTCTTTCGACAATTATGACATCGATGATGAAGCTAATTCAATGGCCGCCAAGCTTGTTGAGTCGCATCACGACCTATCGAAACGGATGGTTTTCCACACCAATGACATCATGAAGGTAACATGTTTGGAATTAGGATATAAATATAACAAGAGATAAATAAACTTGAGGCCATTATTATTCGAGAAACAAAGCTTTTCCTAATTTTTGCAACAAAACTTAATATATTTGTACTTCTATAGTACTAATCCTTTTTTGAATCATTCAATATTTATTTTCTCTGGTAATTCACACAATAGTAAACCTTAAAAAAACATTAGATCCCCATATTTTTCCTCTAAAATGTCTTGTTAAAGGGGATGGAGCCAAAAGGCAAAATTATTCCCTAAGCAATGTAGGATAGAGGATTCAAGAACCTTAACCGACTCAATCATCTGAAGATCTCTTCCTTTTTTAAGAATCCAGTTCCGCCCGTAATGCAAACCATTTTAATTATATCATTAAGAATTATTTAATGTCCAACATATTTATTATAATCTTGATCTCATAAGTTTCCTTTTATAAAGGCTTATTAAGAAAAAAACTGATTATTAATATATTGATAATCTCAAGTTCATTTTCAAGCAATTTTATATTGGATAAAATTCATCTATACTCAGAGTCACCACTGCTCCATAATTGATCACGAATCATAAATTTGATAACAGGTCTCTGGTACCGCATTGAAAGAGTATGATGTCGTGTTTTTGGCTGCCCTGGTGAGAATGGCGATTGAAAGTGTAAGATGTTCTGTTATCAATGTTGGATGGATGTTGTGCCAACATCCAGAGGACAACATTGAAACCCGAGAACAGTCTTAACCTAAAACATGTTTCTGAACATGAGTAAAGTATTCGGTTTTAAATGTTGGATGGATGTTGAGCCAACATTCACAGGGCAACATTGAAACCAGTATATATGCTGTCAATATGTCTTTAACTGCTTTATTTTAGTTTTGCCTTTATTCACCTATTAATCAAGTTCCACGATTTTAGTTATCTTTGTTTATGTCCAGGAACATCTCTTAATCATAAGGAAGAACATTACAAGTTTCCTAAGTTGAAGTTTCCATAATTCAAGAGGAGGAGATCGGTCAAGTCAACACGGTTTCAAAGATGGAAAGTTTTGGAGTTCAAGTGCAACTAGGAATCTTTCCAAGATCAACTCTGAATTGAAGAAGAAGTATTTCCTTATTAGAACTCAATCTAATAAAGGGAACTATTATTCAAGAAGGAGATCGAGTTCAAGAAGGAAAGTAGAGTTCAACAAGGAAACAACATAAGTTACCAAAATTGTGTACAACACACCTTGGAGATCAAGTTTGAAGAAACCTATATATAGGGTGTGAAGTACATCAAGATACATAAAGAAACAATAGAGCTTATAAATCCGTAGAGATTATATCTTAAGCATTGTTGTTGTGTTTCTTGTTTTGCAAAGTTTGTGAGTTTTCGAGTTAAGTCTAGGATTAGATTTAAGGAGAAAATTCTTGTCTGCTTTGCTGAGTCCAATCTACAAAAGAGCGAGAGTGCTTTTGTGATGAGGAACATCTTTGGTAAAACCTGCGTGGTTATTTTGCCGTAAGGCTAGATGGTTGATTATTTATAATAAACCATTGAAAATTTATCTTCTTGTGTTCTTTAATTCCGCTGCACATTATACTCTATCAAGAAGATTGTTTGAGATCAAGTTAAGGCAACGCCAGCTTAACTTGAGCTCTGAAACGTGGAAAAGTTGTATCAATCCCGATCCAACAATTTCAATTGGCGTCAGAGCCAAGCACCTATTTCACTGGTGTTTGGAGGTGATACAACGCGATGGACAACATCAATCCCAATTCTGGCAGACTCCCAGTCTTAGAAGGATCCATCAATTATGCTTACTGGAAGACCAGGCTCATAGTTCACATCAAATCCATTGACATGAAAGCATGGGATGTCGTTCTTGATGGATATTCTGTCCTAAAGATTGAGAACGACCAAGATGCAGATATTGTACCAAAACCGAAGTCACAATGGACAGCAAACGAGGTAACATTGTATAACTACAATGAGAAAGCTCTTAATGCTATTTTTAGTTATGTTACCAATCAGATGTTTAAGTTAATTCAGAACTGCACCACAGCTAAATCAGCCTGGGATATCCTTGAACTTCATTGTGAAGGAGATATAGCAGTTAGAAACTCTAAACATAGACAATTGCTTAAAGATTTTGAAAAACTTGAGATGGGTGATGAAGAGAGTATAGATAGTTATTTTGAGAAAATCCTTGACATTACAAATCAATGTGAAAATCTAGGATTTCCTGTTTCAAATCAAACTATGGTTTATAAAGCTTTTAGATCTTTGTCACCTAGATTTGCTCTCAAGAGAATTGCCATGGGAGAGACAAGAGATATTGCCAACATGGAATTTCAATCCTTGTTAAACACTCTTAGAGAATTTGAGCTAGAGTTTCCTGCTAGGACTACCAAACAACAAGCTATTGCTTTGTTAGGAACAAATTATCATGAGAGTGAAGATGAGGATGAAATTATTTCTTCTAACTATGGAAATATTAGCAAGAAACTCAGTAGGTTGAACTTTAAAGATAAATCCAAAGGGAAACAACCTAGCAATACTTCCACTGGTTATAGAAAATTGCCTCCCAAATTTGTTAAATATATGGCAACAAAATATAGTCCTGAAGAAATTGAAAAGTTGAAAACTACTCAATGTTATGAATGTAAAGGTTATGGTCATATTGCTGTTGAATGTGCTAACACCCTCCGCAAGAAGGAAAAGTCTCATTGGATTTGTGTAGATGATTTCAATGAAGAGGATTTTAACTCTGGATCAAGTGCTGATACTGAAGAAAACCTTGAAGAGATTCATACAGCTGCGTTATTTACTCTGCCACGGGTCTCAATGTTGCTCCAACATCCAGGACTCAACATCAGAACAGGAGACTTTCTTTGGGAATTGGACTGAATATGATTCCCATATTGATCTCAATTCTCTGTCTGATAATGATGAATCTAACTTTGAATGTTTTCATGGCTCAGTTGATCTAGATGAAGAGTATTACTTTGAAGGTGAAATGTCCCAGGAGGAAATCATTGAAGACTTGAAGTCTACTTTTCATAATCTTCTGAAAGAAAATCAGAAACTCACCAAGAAGAATGAAGCTCAGAGCCTGGAGATTGATGGACTGAAGAAACTGATGAGGATGTATGAAAGAGACCTTGACAAGATAGAAGCTGAACTTAAAGAGGTAAAAGGAAAGCTTGAAAAAGATAATCAGATCATTGCTAAATGGAACTCAGGTACATCTAAACTTGAAGAGGTACTGAGTATGGGTAATCAAGGAACAAATGGTCTTGGATATATTGAGAAACCTACCTCTAAAGTTGCTAATCCTGTTTTCATTAAAGAAGGTTTTGTTAAGGAATCAAAAGACTTGAGCAGTGCTAATCCCAACAAAAGTAAACCTACTTATATCTGTCAATTTTGTTTTCAACCAGGTCACATAAAACCTTATTGCAAGAAATATTTGAAAGAAAATGTGAAGAAAACAGAAATTGTCTCTAATGTTGAGTTGGTCAGTGGTACAGATGTTATCCCAACATTAGGAACAGGACAGAAAAGTAGAACTTGGATTGAAAAGTTAAAGACTCCTAAGATGAAACTTGTATGCAATGTTGTGTTTTCTGCTGTGTACTCTAACCTTGCAGGTAAGTGGTACTTTGACAGTGGATGTTCAAGACACATGACAGGAGACAAGGAAAATCTTAAACAATTGATTCCTCTCAATGTTGGAACTGTCACCTATGGAGGAGGCACCAAGGGAAGAATCATTGGAAAGGGAGTACTAGATGTTGAAGGATTTCCACCACTCAAAGATGTTCTGCTAGTTGAAGGATTGAAAGCAAATCTAATAAGCATTAGTCAACTTTGTGATGATAACTTGCTTGTTACATTTGATAAAAGTTCTTGTGATGTATTTAATAGTGAAAATGTCCTTGTTATGACAGGTACTAGATCTAAAGATAATTGCTACCTTGCACAGGAAGAAACAGATTGCTTTCATGCTAAAGTTGATGATGTTGTTCTGTGGCATAGGAAGCTAGGACATGTTCACTATAGGAACCTTGAAAAGCTACAGAAAGTTGATGCTGTAAGAGACTTACCAAAGATATCCGGCCCAGGTAAGGTTGTGTGTGGGGACTGCCTAAAGGGTAAGCAAACCAAAGCTATTCATACACCCCTCCAGGTACAGAGTACAATTCCCAAGACTGGTAAGTGTTTTGAATTATTACACATGGATCTCATGGGTCCTATTGAGGTAAGCAGCCTAAGTGGTAAGAGATATGCCTTTGTTATTGTAGATGATTTCTCTAGATACACATGGGTTAAGTTTCTTAAAGAAAAATCTGATGCATTCAACACATTTAGGATCTTACATGCTAGCATCAAAAATCTGTATGGTTGCTCTGTTTGTAAGATTAGGTCTGATCATGGGAAAGAATTTGAAAATGCTAGTTTCAGTGATTTCTGTGATAAGAATGGAATTTTCCATGAGTTTTCAGCACCTAAGACACCTCAGCAAAATGGGATAGCTGAGAGGAAAAATAGGGCACTTCAAGAGATGGCCAGAGTTATGATTAATGCTAGAAACCTATCTAAAAGACTTTGGGCTGAAGCTTTAAATACTGCATGTCATATAAGTAATAGGGCTTATCTTAGACCTGGTACAAACATGACACCATATGAAATCTTGAAGGGTTTGAAACCAAATATTGCTCATTTTCATGAATTTGGATGTGATTGTTACTTGTTGAAAGATAGAGACTATCTTAGTAAGTTTGATCCAAAGAGTGAAAAGTGCATATTTGTTGGTTATTCTGTGAAAAGTTCTGCTTTCAGGGTTTATAATCCAAGATTGAAGACTATTCAAGAATCAGTAAATATAGTGTTTGATGATTCCACCTTTGATTCAGGTACTGATGAAGTCACTGTCTCTGATGTTGCCCCAACATTGGAAACAGAGACTGTCCCAACATCAGGAGCAGAAGTTGGAGACACTGAAATTGAGACTGGTTCTAATGTTGAGATGACACCTGCTGCTGTTAGGCCAACATCCCCACAGTCCAATTCAGAGGATGACATTGTTGATGAACCTAGGAGAGATCCCCCTACTAGGATTCAAAAGGGCCATCCAGCTTCACAAGTGATAGGTGAAATCACTGGACGCATGAAGACTCGCAACAAAGACAGGGTAAACTATAAAAATATGGTAAGGTTGTGTGTCTGCATGTCTTCCACTTGCACTGTAAGTAATGCTTCCTGTTTTGTCTCAAATATTGAACCTAAGAATGTGACTGAAGCTCTTAAGGATAGTAAATGGATAAATGCTATGCAAGATGAACTGTTGCAATTCACCAAAAATCATGTTTGGAATCTAGTGCCTAGACCTTCTAATGTGAATGTTATAGGAACTAAGTGGATTTTCAAGAACAAAACAAATGAAGATGGTGTAATTGTAAGAAACAAAGCTAGGCTTGTTGCACAAGGTTATACTCAGGTAGAAGGAATTGACTTTGATGAGACATTTGCTCCAGTAGCTAGGATAGAATCTATTAGATTACTTCTTGCTATTGCATGTTGTCTTAAGATTAAGCTCTACCAGATGGATGTGAAAGGTGCTTTCCTTAATGGTTTGATAGACAAAGAAGTATATGTTGAACAACCTAAAGGTTTTGCTGATCCTAAACATCCTAATTATGTGTATAAACTTGAGAAAGCTTTGTATGGTTTAAAACAGGCACCTAGAGCTTGGTATGAAAGACTAACTCAATTTTTGTTAAGTCTTGGGTTCAATAGAGGAGATGGAGACAGGACCTTGTTTATTCTTAGAAAGAGTTCTGATGTTTGTATTGCTCAGATCTATGTGGATGATATTGTATTTGGTTCTACTAACAAGTCTACTCTAGACAAGTTTGTTGAGTCAATGACAGGGACATTTGAGATGAGCATGATTGGAGAGCTGAACTACTTTCTAGGATTGCAAGTGAAGCAACTGGAGAATGGTATGTTCTTAAACCAGGAGAAGTATGCAAGGAACCTGGTAAAGAGATTTGAGCTACATGAGTCAAAACCTTGCAAAACTCCCATGTCTTCTTCTGTGAAGATTACTAAGGATGGCACTGGAGACAATGTTGACCCAACATTGTACAGATCTATGATTGGTAGTCTTCTATATCTCTCTGCCTCTAGACCAGATATTATGTTTTCTGTTTGTGTTTGTGCTAGGTACCAAGCTGATCCAAAGCAATCTCACTTGATTGCTGTGAAGAGAATAATAAGATATATATCTGGAACTTAATCATTGGGCATTTGGTATTCTTTTGATACAAATACAAATCTTGTTGGTTTTAGTGATTCTGATTGGGCAGGTGATGTAGATGACAGAAAATCCACAAATGGGGGCTGTTTCTATTTGGGAAACAATCTAGTTTCATGGTATAGTAGGAAACAGAATTGTGTGTCATTATCTACAGCTGAATCTGAATATGTAGCTGCTGGCAGTTGTGTTACCCAGCTAGTATGGCTTAAACACATGTTGCTAGACTATGGGCTAGATAGTGATACTCTCCTCATGTTTTGTGACAATCTTAGTGCCATTAGTATCTCAAGGAATCCTGTTCAGCATTCTAGGACTAAGCATATAGATATAAGACATCATTACTTGAGAGACATGGTTGAGGATAAAGTGATTAACATTGAGCATATTGAGACAAATAATCAGCTTGCTGATATGTTTACTAAACCTTTAGATAGTGAGAGATTCTTCAGTTTGAGGAAATCTCTCGGCATGTGCAATATGTGAGAATGTTAGGATCCCAGTGTTGACATAACACCACTGTCTAGCACTGGTTAATGGTTGTGGTGTAGGATGTAACTTTTTGTTTTTGTTTGTTTCTTTTCTTTTCTTTTTGAGTCACATTGATCTTTGTTTGGCATATTTGATTGTGTGGTTGATCACTGTGTTTTACTAATCTTTCTAGCTTGCAGATTCACATCTAAGTTTTGAAAAGTATAAATCTCTAAAGTGTGTCTGAGGTTGTGTTAGCCTAACATATGGAGAAGTTGGGGTACACAAAGTTCGCTACTTTGATGTCTATTCAGTTGTGTCTTATTCATATGAAAAGGTTTTACAGGACATGTGGAGAAGCTGGGGTTCATAATGTTGACAGCTTCAATGATATTCAGTTGTGCTTATTTGCATGTCTCTGTTTGTTTTGGCCAAGGGGTACATAAAAGTGGTTCTTTCTACTAGGGTGTTTGGGGTTTCGATTGCCTTCACTTGGTAGCATTGATCACTTAGTGCTATCTTGTATGCAGGTTGGTAAACAAGTATGCATAAGGAATTGGGGTATTGGGGTGCATGATAAATGTGTTGCCAGTATTCAAGACCTTTGTACTTGCCTAACTTGCTGCTGATAATGTTGTTACTGGGGTGTGTGGAGTCTTGTGCTGCCCTCATTCAGTAATGTCATTATCCTTTTTTAATCAACCCTCAGTTTTTGTTCTAAAGAGATAATGAAAATAGTGAAGATTTGAAGTGATGTGAACTGTTGCTGGTTTGAAAAGTGATTCACTGTGGATACCATCTGTCAATGTTGTCATAACATTGTTGCATTCATTCTAGAACTGCATTGTCTTTCATCTTTGGTTAGTGTGGTTGACTAGGTTTGGGCTTAGGGGGAGTATATAGTCCCTTTCATGTGTTGAGGCATACTCTTTGGGTGACATTCTGCAGGTGACACACTATTTGTGACCTTCTATGCTGTGGAAGTGGATTAATTCTCTAATTCATGACTGCTTATCTCTGTGTGTTTTCTGTTTGATATGTTGCTTATTCATGATTTTGATCTAAATCTTAATGTTCTTGATACTCACTTGCTACTTTGGTGAAGTTTCAGATATAAGTTTGGATATATCTCACGCTCTCACATGAAATTGCCTTGAAGAAGCCCAAAACCTCAAATATTATGGGTTAAAAACTTTCTGGTTTGAATGTTACTCTACTCTCTGATCTGAATGTTAGTCCAACATTGCCACACGGTCTACACAACATTGAAGTCAGTAACTTATAAGTTTGTTTAAAATTTTAAAAACTAAGTTTTTATTGTTTTATTGTGAACTGCTTTGGTTACTTGTTGTGTTTAAGTGACACGTGGTGAAGTTCTTACGCGGGAATAGAGGAGTGGGAAAACTTAATTGATCATATTCCATAATCCTACTTACATTCTTTCCTTCTCTCTCCACTCTTCACAACTTAAAAGAACAACTTGCCCTAATTTCTGTCACTTGTGCAATTTGTCCTTCTGTCTGCAAATAATTATCTAAAAATCTCTCATATTTTTTCTCTCAATTCTCAAAACTAACATGGCGAGCAAGACTCCTTTAGACACTCTTGCAGATTTGGCCTTGAATGTCAAGCAAACAACAACACGCACCAGGGCTGCTGCGCGTGAGGATCAAGGACGGCCTACTGCTCAAGTTGCTGCAAAACGACCAACGATTCCTTATCAACGACGGGCAAAGCGAGCTAAGAATGTGGAATCTGAGTCGAATGTTGGCGCAACATCAGAAGCCCATGCTCCTCAAACCAATGAATCTGAATCTGAGGTAAATGTGGCTAACCCTAAACCCCAAGTGAATAATGTTGATGATATAATTGAGGGGGAGGGATCTGGAGCTGGTTCTGGTTCTGGTAGAAAGAGAACATCTATGGGGTCTAGGCCAATGAGTAAAATAGCCTTGCTAAGAGCTGAGGCTAGAAGAGCTCAAAGAGAGAGATTTGAGAAGAAAAAGGCTAAGGCTAAGGCTGAGGCTGAGAGAGTGAGGAAAGGGAAACAGATTGTGGATGAGGAAGTTGAGGTAGTTGATATAGAAGAAGAGGAGAAAGAGGAAGAGGAAACTGCTGCTGAAGAGTCTGAAGCTAGTGGTGATGATGATGAGAATGAAGAAGAGTACTGTGACACTCTTGCATTATCCTATTTTAGTAAGGAAGCTAGGTCTAGATACTATCTTAATAAGGAGATAGAGGACAAGGCTTATGACTTTAGAAAGAGGGATTTTCACAAAGAGAGGGTCATGGACATGGACAGCTTTAAGAGAAACAGAGTTTTTGAGTTGTTGAAAGCAAGAGGGGTTCAGAATTCAATGAAGAAGCATGGTGATTATGCTCCTGAGCTTGTACAAGAATTCTACCTGAATCTCTCAAAGTATATCACTTGTGAGTTGTCTCCCAAATGTGGTCAAGCATGGGTAAGAGGACAAGTGTTTGACATTAGTCCTCAGAAGATAAATAAGATTTGGGGACTGCCACATGTTGAGGAATCTGAAGATCCAAAGCCAGATGAGGTGATTGAGGATATCACAGGTGGTCTAGAGAGAACCTGGGTTGAACAATTACCAACAACAAAGCTCACTGCCCTAAGTGCTGTTCTGCACAAATGTGCATCATATAATTGGCTGCCTACTAAAAATTCTATTGTTTTGACTAAGGAATCAGCTTACTTGGTCTACAAACTGAAGAATGGGCTTGCTGTGAATATTGGGGTGAGAATTTTAAAGGCTATGGAAGATGCTGCTGGGAGGAAGCAAGGGATTCTACCATTTCCTTCTTTGATCACAACTCTGCTGCTAAAACAGAAGATGAACAAGAAAGAGTTTGGAGGAATGTCAGAGAACAAGGCTAGGTTCACCATCACTCAATCCTACTTATCTAGCACAAGAGTGAAGGACTTGCCTTGGAATCCTGAAGATGGAGTTGCACCTGGAGAGGAAAAGGAGGCTCAACAATTTGTTGGAGCTTCAGTGCCTCAATCTGATGAGGAAGAAACCAGGGTAACAACAAAATCTTTTGTTGATCAGCAGTTGACTTGGTATAGAAGTGCTTATGCCAATCTTCAGAGAGAAATTGCTTTCAAGGAAAAACAAATGCAGGAGCTGGATGTCTTGATTAAGAACATGGAGGATCTTTCTTCACAAAAAGGGGGAGAGTAATCTAGTTTTTAATTTTTGATTTCTGGTTTTTATGTTTTTGTTTTGATATGTTTTGAACTGTTTCTATTTTGTTGTTAGTCCTTCTTATTTGTTTTGGTTTGTAATGGTAATGCTACTTAGCTTTAACTGCTCTTAATGCTTTTGCTTATGAAGATAGTCTATATCTGCTGTTTCTGCTGATAAACTAATGTGCAGGTACATTCTGGTCTTAATGTTGAGACAACATTGATGAGTTAAATGTCTGAACAACTTGTTTTGAGTTGTGGTGATGACTTTAATGAATAATCTTTGTTATGCCAAGTTAATACTTGATAGTTTGCATTAAGGGGGAGCAGTTTGAGTAGTTTAGATTATTATGCTTAATTGATATTTGGACATATTATCTGTTATGTGAACAGGATGATTGGTTTTGTGAAGAAAGGCAAAAAGGGGGAGATTGAAAGTGTAAGATGTTCTGTTATCAATGTTGGATGGATGTTGTGCCAACATCCAGAGGACAACATTGAAACCCGAGAACAGTCTTAACCTAAAACATGTTTCTGAACATGAGTAAAGTATTCGGTTTTAAATGTTGGATGGATGTTGAGCCAACATTCACAAGGCAACATTGAAACTAGTATATATGCTGTCAATCTGTCTTTAACTGCATTATTTTAGTTTTGCCTTTATTCACCTATTAATCAAGTTCCACGATTTTAGTTATCTTTGTTTATGTCCAGGAACATCTCTTAATCATAAGGAAGAACATTACAAGTTTCCTAAGTTGAAGTTTCCATAATTCAAGAGGAGGAGATCGGTCAAGTCAACACGGTTTCAAAGATGGAAAGTTTTGGAGTTCAAGTGCAACTAGGAATCTTTCCAAGATCAACTCTGAATTGAAGAAGAAGTATTTCCTTATTAGAACTCAATCTAATAAAGGGAACTATTATTCAAGAAGGAGATCGAGTTCAAGAAGGAAAGTAGAGTTCAACAAGGAAACAACATAAGTTACCAAAACTGTGTACAACACACCTTGGAGATCAAGTTTGAAGAAACCTATATATAGGGTGTGAAGTACATCAAGATACATAAAGAAACAATAGAGCTTATAAATCCGTAGAGATTATATCTTAAGCATTGTTGTTGTGTTTCTTGTTTTGCAAAGTTTGTGAGTTTTCGAGTTAAGTCTAGGATTAGATTTAAGGAGAAAATTCTTGTCTGCTTTGCTGAGTCCAATCTACAAAAGAGCGAGAGTGCTTTTGTGGTGAGGAACATCTTTGGTAAAACCTGCGTGGTTATTTTGCCGTAAGGCTAGATGGTTGATTATTTATAATAAACCATTGAAAATTTATCTTCTTGTGTTCTTTAATTCCGCTGCACATTATACTCTATCAAGAAGATTGTTTGAGATCAAGTTAAGGCAACGCCAGCTTAACTTGAGCTCTGAAACGTGGAAAAGTTGTATCAATCCCGATCCAACAATTTCAGCGATAGAGGAGAAGATGCACATAGTTGAATATTTATCGGAGAACATGGCACCAGGGGCGATCCTGATGCTGAGGAGCGCCCACGGGGCAAGAGCCTTTCTTTATCCGGTTGTTGAGCCGCGTGATCTTCGAGGATTTGAGGTTTTGTCGATTTATCATCCGATGGATGAGGTGATTAACTCGGTGGTTATTGCTAGGAAGTGTATTCCACCGGTACCCGCCGTGCATCAAATGGATCAGGGGTTTGTGCCACGAATGTTCTGCAGCAAGTGTAAGGAGATTCAAGGGTTCAATCCTCTTGGCCAGATGAACATGATTGAGAAATTAACGGTTGAAGATCATATTTGCTGAAGATCGTAACCGTCGAAATTACTCAAACTGTTACCTGTTATTGCCGGTTTGCAGTTTGAATTAATATATTATTATGTATTGCGTGACCTTTTTTACTTATTTGTTATGCACTTAGCTTGTTGAGTGCGTGCGTTTGTGTTTTCTTATGCATTTTGAAGAAATAAGACGGCTCTTTGGCATTTGATGTTTTCTGTCACATTCCGATCGTATATATGTATGTGTATGTGTATGTCTTATCAATACCATTGAATCTTTATATATATATATATATATATATATATATATATATATATATATATATATATATATATATATGTGTGTATATATGTTCCAAATTGTGTTACAATAGTCTTTCAATATAATTGACATGATTATTATCCCCATGGCCAGTCATGTCACATATATTATAAATTTGCGTAACATATAGACCTCACCTAATAACAATTACATGGTGATAATTTGTTGGCTAATCATTGCTAACTAGTGTAGCTGTATGGTTGCCCTATTCAATAGAATAATTTTAGGCGATTTTCGGTGTAAAAATGGTCGCCCCTTAACTAGATAATAATGACTATGAGGTATATTTAATTGTAGTTTATTACTTAAGTTAGTTAAAATTATTATGATCTTGAAAAACCTTTCTAAAGTTTTTACAAGCACCAAAAAACATGAAAGGAAAATTGTCTCAAACTCAAAGCCACTAATTCTAACATATGTAAAATAAAACTGTAGAGCGCAACATGAACTTGCAGGTTTAATTTAATTTGTTTACTAAAAGAAATCATCGGGTATTCTTAAGATTTTAATTAGAGTGTCAAGCATCTCTCTAATAAACTGGGAAATCTAGCTGATAAAAGAGTATAATGAGGTGTTCAAACAAGAAGAAATTTTTTGGCTCCAGAAATGAAGATTTAAGTAGATTTATGAGGGAGAAAGAAATATAAAAATTTTCCACAAATCTTAGCCCGTAGGAGAACTAACAAGATTCCCTCGCTTATAGTTGAGGAAAGTTGGGAAATTGATGCTCGGATACTTCAGGGACATGTGCGCGCAATTACTTCAGGAATTTGTTCACTTCAAGTGAAGCCAACAGCGCGCGAGGAGGCCGTTATACGCTGGCACTTTCAACATACCAAGCGACGTTGAACCAAGATAAAAAGGAAACAATCTGCCTTAACATTGACATGAGCGAGCTAAAGATGGTTGTATGGGCTTTGCACTCGCTGAAAGCCTCGGAATCGGACGGCCTTCAAGCTATTTTTTACAAGAAAGGTTGGAAAGTGGTAAAGGATTTGTTGCTGGAGTTCGCATATGAGGTATTCACAAATAGAAACCTTTATCCCATAATTTGTGAAGCCCATCTCTCACTACAAGATTTCTAGGCACTAGCGACCGAAGGTCGGTATTTAATTTCCAATCGCTATTAATCGCGTCGCTAATAACTGGCGACGGCCGTGGGGTAGCTAATGACCTAGTTTCCTACCGCCAATATTAGTGACCAAAATTGGTCACCACTTCCTTCGCCACTCCCAAGGGTTTAGAGACCGGAAAACGGTCGTTAATAATTAAATTAGCGACCAGAATCCCATCACCAATGTACCAATCTGTCTTCCCTATTAAACCTCATTCGCTACCGTGTTGTGGTAGCTAATACTATGAATATTAGTAGCTACCACCCCGTGGTAGCTAACTATAAAAATTTAGCTAGCTACCGCTGGTGGGTTGCTAATAATATTTATACAATTAGCTACCGAATTGCAGTAGCTTGTAATATTTAACGCCTTGAATATTATTATCTACTGTGAAGCGGTAGCTAATAACATTTACACATTTAAAAAAATTTATTCCAAAATTTTACCATAAAATTATTTGTGCTTTTTGTTTCAACAATATGGAAATCAATGTTGATTTGTTAGTTTAACACTAAAAATCATTTAAAGAAAAGAAGAAAAATATTTTAACAAAATGATTGTATAAATAAAAGGTTTGGAGTTTTGAAGACATGAAGAAAGTGTTGAGAATATTTTTTTAGATTTGAGAAATGATAAACGTTTTTGAAGATTTGAAGAGAGTGTTAGGTTAATTTTTTGGATTTGATAAATGGAAACATTTGTATGATATGAAGAAATAAAAAATGGTATGGATAGTTTTTTCGATTGGAGAAGTGAGGAATTATTGATGAAATGAATAAGGGTTAAGATTATTTTGTAGATTGAAGAATTGGGGGATATTTATAGTATGAGATTGAAAAGTTTGAATTTTCAGAAATTTTGAATTTCCTGCACTTGGGCGCCCAAATTTTCGAGGATTTGCGACCGAAAATCGGAAGCTACTTGTCAAATTTTTCGATTTTTTTGCAATACCGCCAAATTTCTCGGTTCTGCCTGGTTGAATATTAGTAGCTACCACTTGCCCGTAGCTAATAAGTAATTTTTGATGGATAGGCGGTAGCTACAGTCCCTTGAATATTATTAGCTACGGCCTCGCGGTAGCTAATGTCTGTTTAATATTAGTAGCTACCGTGGAGCCGTAGCTAATGCTAATATGTTGCTATTTTGTAGATTTATTTGTGTGATTTTATTTTCTGTATATTTTTAGTTTAGTATTATTGGTAATAATAAGTCATATTAACTAATTTATTAGTAATTGAGCTATTATTACGATTGATGTATTGTTGTGTGACGTATATATTAGTTTTACCTCTACATTTAATCATGTCTCGTATGTGAATGAAATATCGTTGCGACATGATGATTGATGTATCGATGAAATGTGATGATTCGTTATGACGTAAAGTTACGATCTTTATTTAGCATTCTATTGGGAGATACATACATGTATATATTATTGAAAAACAATGACATTAGGTATTATTGTTATTATGAACCGGCATTAGTAATGTCATTTGATTGTGCAATGAAATCATTATTTTGTGTTTACTTTGTTAATTATTACTTGTTATTCACGTAATAGATAACAAACAACCCATTATATGTAAAATTATCGTCGAAAAATTGCAATTTAAGAACTTGAATATTATTAGCTACCGCGTGGTTGTAGCTAATGTCGTGAGTAGCTACCGCCGCGCGAAAGCTATTGTTAGAGTATAAATATCAGATACCGGCATGTGGTCGCTACTGTTAGGGTATGGGGTAAAGGGTTTGGTCAAATTTTTTCGCTGGGTCAACGGCAACAATCGTGCTGATGGTAACAATTGTTAGCCACCGCAGCCACGTGTAACAATTTTTTAGTTAGTGACAAGTGTTACAAATTTTAATATTATTGTTGAGCATAATAGTATTTGTAGTAGCAGCAATAGTATTATTGAGCATAACATTATTATTAGTAGTAGTAGTAGTATTTTTAGTATTATTATTATTGACTAACAGTAAATGTTACCACTCTTTAGCTTGAGGGTTCAACATTTTTGTTTTCTTCAAGATAACACACATTATTACTCTCTCTCTCTCTCTTCACTCTTTTTGCAAACCTAGCTCATTAAGAAACTTCTCAACTCCCCCATTTTCAACCTTGTCGTTAAAATTTAAATTCTAAACTCACAATTTTTCTTTTGCGGGAAAAAACAATCATTGGGTGACCACTCAATTGCTCCTCCAAAGAATGAACTGAGATTTAATTTTTTGCAGTCTGTAAGTTGCATAAAAATGAGATTTTAAATCGATGAATTGAGATTTTTTTTACGATCAATTGAGATTGTTTTAACGATTAGTTGAGATTTAATTGTTCGCAGTCTATAAATTGCATAAAAAATGAGATTTTTAAATGATGAATTGAGATTTTATTAACGATGAATTGAGATTTTTTAACGATGAATTGAGATTTACTTGTTCGCAGTCTATAAGTTGCATAAAAAATGGGATTTTTAAACGATGAATTGAGATTTTTTTTAACGATGAATTGGGATTTAATTGTTCGCATTCTATAAGTTGCATAAAAAATGATATTTTTAAACGATGAATTGAGATTTAATTGTTCGCGGTCTATAAGTTGCATAAATAATGAGATTTTAAACAATGAATTGAAATTTTTTAGACATCCATAAGTTCATAAGTTTAATCACATACTCAAACTACACAACAAACTAAATAAGTTTAACTTAAATACATACCGAAATAACTAAATTGAAGGGACATAAACATTTCATGAATTCAAAACACAAATAACATAAATAGAAACAACATTGTTTATAATAATGTAACATAAACAACAAAATCATGGCATGCCAAGATCCTCGTCATCGTCCAAGGAAATGTCCAGCTCGAGAGCACTACATGCGGCCTAGCACACTGAGCGTCGTCTATGTCATCACGCCTCAGTATATCGTCAAACTGACTAGGATACTGTGTGCTCCGCGCATATGGATCTGCAAAATGACGCCTCTGACGTCTGGGCGGAGGATTGACTGGGGGCATGCTCCGACGATAAGATGCACGGGACTTGCGCATGAGTTCATCTGCATTGACTCCCGTATATATCGAACGACATTTCTCCATCTCGCTTCGTCTGTCACCCTCTCCTCCTCGTGCCGAAGCTCCAAGTCCTCTACATATGCCTCGTCCAATAGGGGGTGTGATCTCCAATGGATGTCCAAAGCCTACGGAGGTGCATCCGTCGGTAGCCCCTTCTGGTTTCCCCTTCTTCGGATATCCGGCCATAGTTCATCGTGCCTCTTGGTCAATAATAACCCAATCACGCTCTTGATCACCGTTTATTCATATTTTAAGTGATATTAGTAAGAAGTTTGTTATAATTTGCAAAACAAAGAACAAGTATTTAGGTGAATTGAAGATTCTTACATAAAGGTCCTCATAGGACGGGTCAAGCCACTGGCGTACCGCTGGTTGTCCATCGCGCTCCTTCTGAACAAACTTCGTGTGCATGGCCCTATATAGCTCGGCATATCGCATAGGAGGTCTATCAGGGCGTCGGTTCAAAGGACAAAATTAAGATTAAGTAAAAAAATATATATCAATTACAATTATTACATTACTAACACCTAAAAGTATATATGTAATATAATAAAACATACCATCCTAATACGGTACAGGTTGTAGCCATTGGATCCTCCAGCGTAAGTGCCATCCGCCTTCGGTTTCCTCTCGAGATACTCTTCTCCTCTCTTATTCTTCTTTGCCTTCTTCGACAACGCTTTCACTACTTCCTTCGTCCAATGCAACTCCGCCTCGGCTTCTATTTTATCGTTCATCCAAGTCTTTTGCGGTTTGCCCACTTCGGATCATCCTTCCTAGTCACATACTTCTTCTTCTCATCATGCATCATCCCTTTATACTTTTCCATATCTTTGGTCTTAAAGGCCTTGTGCCCCTGAAGCATTTCAGTGAACGAAATTTTATATGTTTTCTACAAATCAAATATTTAAGGTTTGATTATTATAGCCATTTTTTTAAAAAAGAAATCAACGTTAGATTCGTGCTTTTTATATATTAAATACTCACCCTAAAGCTTAGAAAAATTATATCGTTCACGTCTTGATTCAGTTTCATCCAACATGGTACGAACTCCGTCAACAAATAGTCCCTCGTGGGTCAAATATGGCGTCATATGCTATCAGCTATGCTGAGGCACCATATCTCCTCTAGTAACTCCTCTAGGAAGCCGTGCATGACTAGGCCCTGCTTGTGTAGTAGACGATGGCATGATTTGTACCGCGTGCCTCTGGTGGAGTAGATGATGTGCCCGCGTGATCCGTACCGCGTGCCTCTGGTTGAGTAGAAGATGAAGGCGTTGCATCGGCAGGAGCGGGAGCTGGAGTAGTAGACAAACGTATACGTCTACGCCTAGGACCTAATATGCCACTCGTGAGGGGGTCGACAGAGGGGTCATTGCGACCCTCGGGTCTTGTATGATCGTTAGAGATGTCAAAAAACTAGATACTACGTAGTAATTCAAAATCTAAGTTAGAATTCCTAAAGGTTAAGTCGATTCTATGTTATAAGGATTACCTAAATGTTTATCTTGTCTAAGTTAGAGATTCCTTAAGGCGTAATTACGGCATCAACGAGATCTAAACTAATATACATAATAATTAATATAATAGCATGAATCAAATAAATCATAAAACTAAGTCCAATTAACCAAGTTACATATACAATCAACGTTTAAAACTAACAGTTTCCTAAATGCATAGCATATATAATCAACGTTTAATAAAAAAATTACACTTAAAGAAAATTAGCAATAATTTTGTAAGGATTTCTAAAGCATATAATCGACTAAACGAAGTTAAATATAACGACATATATCTAATAAATGTTACCATATTTAACGAAATTGTAATCGAAGCATAATCTAACCAAATTTAACAATTCCTAAAGCAATTCATTACCAAAATCTACAAGAATGATATAACACATGATTTCTAGCTAATTACATTCGACTCCTAACAAGTACCAAATTTACCGCTTCTTAACTTATAAGTATACCGATTTGAATTCGTAACATGATTTCAAGAACGGTATATAAAACGATTACTAACATAACTTTAAGGACGATATAACGAGATTGGTGTACATTCATAAAAAAAAAGCTAAAAATTAAAGAACACAACAAAACTTACAACAATTCGAAGGTGCAACGGGGGTGTCTTTCGGCGGTCGGCGACAGCGGCGCGGGGGTGGGTAGCAACAGAAATCATGTCTGCGGCGACAGCGGCGCGGGGGTGGGTACCCGTTATTGCCAATTTGCAGTTTGAAGTAATATATTATTATGCATTGCCTAACCTTTTTTACTTATTTGTTATGCACTTAGCTTGTTGAGTGTGTGCGTTTGTGTTTTTTATGCATTTTGAAGAAATAAGACGACTCATTGGCATTTGATGTTTTCTGTCACACTCCGATCGAATATATGAATGTGTATGTCTTATCAATACCATTGATTATATATATATATATATATATATATGTGTGTGTGTGTGTGCGCGCGCTCCAAATTGTATTACAATAGTCTTTCAATATAATTGACATGATTATTCTCCCCATGGCCAGTTTTGTCACATATATTATAAATTTGCGTAACATATAGACCTCACCGAATAACAACTACATGACGATAATTTGTTGGCTAATCATTGCTAACTAGTGTAGCCTTATGGTTGCCCTATTCAATAGAATAATTTTAGGCAATTTTCGGTGTAAAAATGGTGGCCCATTTGCGAAAATTGTGTTACAATAGTCTTTCAATATAATTGACATGATTATTCTCCTCATGGCCAGTCATGTCACATATATTATAAATTTGCCTAACATATAGACCTCACCGAATAACAATTACATGACGATAATTTGTTGGCTAATCATTGCTAGCTAGTGTAGCCTTATGGTTGCCCTATAAAATTCAATAGAATAATTTTAGGCAATTTTCGGTGTAAACATGGTCGCCCATTTGCGAAAATTGTGTTACAATAGTCTTTCAATATAATTGACATGAGTATTCTCCCCGTGGCTAGTCATGTCACATATATTATAAGCTTGTGTAATATAGACCTCACCGAATAACAATTACATGGCGATAATTTGTTGGCTAATCATTGCTAACTAGTGTAGCCTTATGGTTGTCCTATTCAATAGAATAATTTTAAGCGGTTTTCAATGTAAAAATGGTCGCCCATTTGCGATAATTGTGTTACAATAGTGTTTCAATATAATTGACATTATTATTCTCCCCATGGTCCGTCATGTCTCATATATTATAAACTTACGTAACATATAGACCTCACCGAATAACATTTAAATGGTGATAATTTGTTGGCTAATCATTACTAACTAGTGTAGCCTTATGGTTGCCGTATTCAATAGAATAATTTTAGGCGATTTTCGGTGTGAAAATGGTTGCCCTTAACTAGATAATAATGACTATATATGAAGTATATTTAATTGTAGTTTATTACTTAAGTTAGTTAAAATTATTATGATCTTGAAAAATCTTTCTAAAGTTTTTACAAGCACCAAAAAACATGAAAAGAAAATTATCTCAAACTCAAAGCCACTAATTCTAACATGTGTTAAGTAAAATTCTAGAGCGCAACATGAACTTGCAAGTTTAATGTAATTTGTTTACTAAAAGAAACCATCGGGTAACAATACGTCTTAAGATTTTAATTAGAGTGTCAAACATCTCTCTTAAAAACTGGTAAATCAAGCTGATAAAAGAGTATAATGAGATGCTAAAACAAGAAGAAATGTTTTGGCTCCAGAAATGAAGATTTAAGTGGATTTAGGAGGGACAAAGAATTACAAAGTTTTTCCACAAAACTTAGCCCGTAGGAGAAGTAGCAAGATTCCCTCGCGTTGAGAAAAGTTGGGAAATAGATTCTTGAGTACTTCAGGGACATGCGCGCAATTACTTCAAGACTTTGTTCACTTCAAGTGAAGCCAACAGCGCGCGAGGAGGCCGTTATAAGCTGGCACTTTTGACGTACGAAGCGGCGTTGAACCAAGATGAAATGGAAACAATCTGCCCTAACATTGACATGGACGAGCTAAAGATGGTTGTATGGGCTTTGCATTTGCTGAAAGCCCCGACACCGGACGGCCTTCAAGCTATTTTTTACCAGAAAGGTTGGAAAGTGATAAAGGATTTGTTGTTGGAGTTTGCATACGAGTTATTCACAAATAGAAACTTTGATCCCAGAATTTGTGAAGCCCATCTCTCACTACAAGATTTCTCGACATTAGTGACCGGAAGTCGGTAGCTAATTTTCAATCGCTATTAATCACGTCGCTAATAACTGGCGATGGTCGTGCGGTAGCTAATGACCCAGTTTTCTACCGCCAATCTGTCGCCAATATTAGTGACCGAAATTTGATCGCCACTCCCATGGGTTTAGAGACTGGAAAACTATCGCTAATAAGTAAATTAGCGACCGTAATCCCATCACCAATGTACCAATTTGCCTTCCCTATTCGCTAATAACTGGCAATTGTCGTGCGGTAGCTAATATTAGTAGCTACCACCCCGTGGTAGCTAACTATGAAAATTTTGCTAGCTACTGATGGTCGGTAACTAATAATATTTATACAATTAGCTACCGAATCGCGGTAGCTAATAATATTTAACACCTTGAATATTATTAGCTACTGCGAGGTGGTAGCTAATAACATTTACATATTTTTTTTTTAAAATCCAAATTTTTTCATAAAATTATTTGTGATTTTTGTTTCAACAATGTGAAAATCAGTGTTGATTTGTTAATCTAACACTAACCAGCATTTAAAGAAAAGAAGAAAAATATTTTAACAAAATAATTGTATAAATAAAAGGTTTAGAGTTTTGAAGATACAAAGAAAGTGTTGGGAATATATTTTTTTAGATTTGAGAAATGAAAAACTTTTTAAAAATTTGAACAGAGTGTTAGGTTAATTTTTTAGATTTGATAAATGGAAAAATTTGGAAGATATGAAGAAATAAAGAAACGGTGTGGATAATTTTTTAGATTGGAGAAGTGAGGAATTTTTTATGATATGAATAAGTGTTGGGATTATTTTGTGGATCGAAGAATTGAGGGATATTTATAATATGAGATTCAAAAGTTTGAATTTTCAGAAAGTTTGAATTTCCCGCACTTGGGCGCCTAAATTTTCGAGGATTTGCGACCGAAAATCGGTAGCTACTTGTCAAAATTTTCGAACTTCTTTGCAATGCCGCCAAATTACTCGGTTCTACCCGGTTTAATATTAGTAGCTACCGCTTGCCCATAGCTAATAACTAATTTTTGATGGATAGGCGGTAGCTCTAGTCCGTTGAATATTATTATCTACGGCCTCGCGGTAGCTAATGTCCGTTGAATATTAGTACCTACCGCGGAGCCGTGGCTAATGCTTATTTTTTGCTATTTCGTAAATTTCTTTGTGTGATTTTGATTTCTGTATATTTTTAGTTTAGTAATATAGTAATAATAAGTCATAATTAACTAATTTATTAGTAATTGAGTTATTATTACGATTGATATATTGTTGTGTGACGTATATATTAGTATTACCTCTACACCTAATCATGCCTCGTGTGTGATTGAAATATCATTGCGACATGATGATTGATGTATCGATGAAATGTGATGATTCGTTATGATGTGAAGCTACGATAATTATTTAGCGTTCTATTGGGAGATACATATTTATATATAGTATTGACAAAAAACGACACTAGGTATTATTGTTATTATGAACCGGTATTGGTAATGCCATTTGATTGTGCAATGAATCAATATTTCTTGTTTATTTTGTTAATTATTACTTGTTATTGACATAATTGATAACAAAAAAACCCATTATATGTAAATAATCGTCGAAAAATTATAATTTAAGAACTTGAATATTATTAGCTACCGCCGCCAGTAGCTACCATCGGCGGTCGCTACTGTTAGGTATAAATATCAGATACCATTATGTTGGGTCAACGACAACAACCATTAGTTACAGTAGTGCGGTAACTAATGCCAATGGTAACAATTATTAGCTACCGCGTTGCGGTAGCTAATGAGCAGAATAACAATTATTAGCTACCGTTTGGCGGTAGCTAATGACAAGTGTAACAATTTTTTAGCTAATAACAAGTGTTACAATTTTTAGTATTATTATTGAGCATAATAGCATTAGTAGTAGTAGTAGTATTGAGTCTAATAGTAGTAGTTTGTTTTCTTCGAGATGACACACATTATTATTCTCTCTCTCTCTTCTAACTTTCTCACAACCTGACTCCTTATTTTAACGTGGTTCGGTCCAAATGGTCCTAGTCCACGGGGTTTGCACCCAGAAGTTTGACTCAAACAATACCCTACTTAAAACTTACAATAAACGTTTTACATCAACCCAAATCTTAGACTCCCTATAATATTTGCAGTTGCAATACCTATCCTTTAACTATTTTTGGTATATTCGATTGAGTCGAAGAATACACTAAGCTACTACAGAGTTCATCTGACTTAATGCTCTTCTTTAAAATGCATTGGCTCGATACAGGACTAAATCACAAATTATCTTTTTCACAGTGTCCTCTAATTGTATCGAGTCTTCTTCTTATATAGGCATGGCAGAATCTTCATTACATCTTCAGTTGCAATCCACATAATATCTTCTTTCCTTATAGATGAGCACGCCCGATTATTCTGTTGCAACCAATGTATCTTCTTGCCTTATCCAATAGATTCTGCAAGATCATACAAGATATCCAACATATATGCCACATAAATATGTCTAGATACATAATAAGAAGATATATGCAAGTTAATCTTTAGGATAGAATAATATCTTATATTAATATGGATATATAAACAAGATAGTTATCATCTAAGATTTAACTTAACCTATAGATTTAAAACAAAACAGAATCAATTTAAATGAGTTGGGCCGAATAATCTTAGCCCACACTGCGTGAGGGAAAACGGCCCTAACAATCTCTTCATTTGGTTTTTTTTGTCAAAATCATTCACCTATCTACATAAATGGTTAGCGCAATTCAGATAAATAGGACAGTTAGTTTCTTACAAAAGCTAACGTGCATAAAAGTAGTAGTTCAAAAGATGTAGTTGCAACAACGGTGCAACCATCCGTCAAAACGAAGCAGAAAGGTAATGATTGTTCAAACAAAGAAAAATAAAAACCAAAGAGCAAAAACTAAAGAGGAACCATAACATGCTCCCCTTCAACTGGTTCTTCTCCTTTTTGACACAAGAAATCAAGAGGTGCCAACCTGTTGCAACAGGCGATCCAGCTTGGAATCCATCAACGCCATGGAAGTGCTCATTGCCTCGTGCGACTTGCTCAGAACTTCTACCAGCCTTTTTAGATGGGCGAGTTCCATGTGAAGGCCATCAAGGTTGGCAGTCGCATCAGGCAGGGATCCTAACCCCTTCTTTGAGGAGCTGCCAGTTGCAGCTGGTGAGGGAGGTGGCTTATTCAGCACCTTGGTACTTGCGTGCATGGGCTGAACCCCAGTGAGGTCTTCTGCCTTGGCCTTGAGAGAGGGCACCTGGGGGACGAGAAGTTGGTAGATGGGCGAGGGAAAGCTAAGGGAGAGATGTACATCTTGAAAGGCTTCCCGATAGATGCGCTCAAACACGAGCTTGCCTAGGTCAATTTCGACACCCGTGCCAATGTGGTAGAGAACACTTGCAACATCCACATTTATAGAGGTGGGTGGGTGCAAAGCATCCAGCGACACACTAGAATGCAAAAACGAAGACTATACATGTTCATGAAGTCACTGGTGGTGAATGGGCCTGAGGGCCAGGAACGGATGAGACCGCCAGTGAGTTCAGTTGCAACTTTATTCATGTTGCGCTCCAGTTGCAACTCGGATAGATCACCAGTGTCCACTTCGGGGACACCCATAGTAGCACATATAATGGCGAGGGTAAAGGGACACATGCTTGTGCACATAGATCATGTGACGCTGGAGGGAACCCTATGCATCCAACTGGGGGTCAAGTTGGCATAGAACTCTTGGACCAGCATCTTGGAATAGCTGGTGGCCTTCTGTGTTGCAACTAACCAGCCACGCTCAACCAATGACGCCAAGAAATCCGTGTTGGTGTAGGTCTTTCATCAAGAGGTCGTTCCTCCACCAAGGTACGCTTCAAATACCTAGCAAAATGAACATGGGCCTCACGGGTGTAGAAATGGGCAGAGAAGGCACGCACAGATTTCAAGGCGAGAGTAGCAAGTGCAACATCAGGATAAGCAAATTGTTTTGCAGCCGTGAACGATGCCGTTTTCTTAGGCACGGCGGCGTGGCGGTGTTTTTTGGTCGACGGTTCGACATCAGTGTGAGCAGTAGCAGCAGCAGCACCGTCAGTGGACGCATCCACATCGAAATCAGCCTCGGACGTGGATTTCTCAAAGATTTTGTGAAGGCACCTAGGGCGGACTGTCTAGCGAGTAAGAATCTTGGTACGCTTCCTGGTTGCAACACCAGATGCAGTAGACATTGAAGGGGTAGGCATCTCTTTCAGGTCATTAGCTAAATCCTCTTGTGGATTAGAGGATTCACCCACCTTGCCCTTCCCTTTGTCCTGAGCAGAAGCCCTAGCATGTGATAGGGGTGGCGGTTGAGTGGGAGTGCGACTTGGAGATGATTGATCAACATTGATGGGGGGAACACAATCATCATCGTTGTTGTGATGCAAGGGAGAGGGTGAGTCGGGTGGTGGAATAGATTGGAGAGGCTCCATATTGATTGCCTCGGTGGCGTTGGATTGTTTCATTGAGCCACCCATCTGTTAGAAGAGGGAGAGAGAGAGAGAGAGAGAGAGAGAGAGAGAGAGAGAGAGAGAGAGAGAGAGAGAGAGAGAGAGAGAGAGAGAATTGCAGGAAGTAATGAGTCAAAGTGAGAAGTAAGTTGCAATAAATAGAAGTACACAACCCTAGAAAATAGGAGGGAGATTTTCCCACCAAAACACAATCTTATCCTAATAATAAGAATCTTTCCTTAGGGGCAGATATGCGGAAATACGAGAAAAGATTGAGGCAAATCTTGTTGAGATAATTATAAGGTAACAACCTCATCTTAACATATTTAGTGCAAAATCTCCTAATGTTACACGAAGTTAACCACAATCACGAAATAATTAGGACCCTACAAGTTAAGTAGAATTGAGACCAACGATAGAGTGACCCAAGGAATTAAATTAGATGAAGATAATTACAAATTCCATAAGAGAACTAAGTCCAAAACAAATTCATATCACGTTATCTCCCCAGTTACAACAGTACATGATCAACTCAAGCAACTGGTAGCATTCACTTTGATACATTTGTGAACAATGTAGCCCTTTTCAATGAGTGGACCCGTGGGGTAAGAATTGATAGCTTTCACATTTGTTTCTTTTAGGTCATATAGCTTTTTCCAGTTGCAACTGAAGACTGGTGTGATTAGTTTCAAATGAATCACCTTGCTGTATAGGTCTCATGCACAGCAAAAGTATCTGTTTTTCTTCCTTTTTTTGTTTTTGGTGTGCATGGGATGATATTGAGGAGAAAAACGAGTATACAAAATTAACTTAGAGGATTGTTCATCAATGGAATAGGTAATTAAGTCCAAAAAAGTCACCCTTAGTTGCAACAATGTCCCTGTTGCAATTCACATAATGCATCGGCCTAATGACTTATGAAGGTGCTCAAACCGAGTAATATCGAGAGCCTTTGTAAACATGTTTGCAAGTTGAAGGTCAGTACACACATGATGTAACTCAACAGTCTTAGCCTCTACCAGTTCCCTAATGTAGTGATATCTTATATCAATATGCTTAGTGCAAGAGTGTTAGACTGGATTTTTAGATATGTTAATGGCACTAGTACCCCTTTTTCAAGAAGATGAATGGTGAGTCTCTCGTACCATGCACGGGGTGCCTGTTTGAGACCGTAAAGTGCTCTTTTAAGTTTCAACACATGGGCGGGGGAATGGGGGTCCATGAAACCTTTGGGTTTTTCAACAAAAACCTCTTCATTTAGATACCCATTTAAGAAAGTACTTTTAACATCTATCTGAAAAAGCTTAAAGCGTAAAACACGTGCAACATCAAGTAAGAGGCAAATAGATTCCAGTGTTGCAACTGGTGCAAATGTATCATCATAATCAACTCCTGCAACTTGGGTGTAGCCTTGTGCAACAAGTCTTTCTTTGTTGCGAATAATGTTTCCCAGCTCATCGGTCTTATTCTTGAATATCCACTATGTACCAATGATGTTTAGTTTTGCTGGTGTGGGTACTAATTCCCACACCTCATTTATTTCAAACTGATTGAGTTCCTCCTGCATGGCTTCAATCCATGCTTCTTCCAATAGTGTCTCTTTTACATTCTTGGGCTCGATTTTGGAGGTGTAACTCACAAAACGTACCATCTGGTCATACCTTTTACGAGGGAGATCTCGTGGACGAATGTCTTCACTCATCTCACCAATGACCGCTTCAGGTGGGTGATTCCTCCTGATGTGAGGAGGTGCCTCTAGGTGCTCCGTTCTTTCATTTGTCTCTGGTGAGGGGTCAGCTACCACTGTGACCTCATGGGTAGTTACAACTTGTGGTTCTACATGATCAATTGCAACTTGAGGAATGATTCTAGGAGCACTTGGTCGTGATTCATCCTCTTCTTCTTCCGTATCTATAAGCTCCGTGATCTTGACCTCTGAGGAGGTTGAAGCAAAGTCCCTGTAATCATCAAATTCAACATTAGATGATTCTCCTACAGTTTGAGTGCGCTTGTTGAATACGCGATAAGAGTGACTGTTGCGAGAATAACCAACAAAGATACCTAAGTCAGATTTGGATTGAAACTTACCTCTAGATTCTCTATGATTGAGTACATAGCAAGCACAACCAAAAATGTGAAAGTGATGTACACTAGGACGTTTACCTTTCCAGATCTCATATGTAGTTTTAGTTGTACCTGGCCGTTGATACACACGGTTTGTGACATAGCATGTAGTGTTTACTGCTTCTACCCAGAACTTAAGAACAAGTTTCTTTGAGTTTAGCATAACTCGAGCCATTTCGACCAGTGTTCTATTCTTCCGTTCTACCACACCATTTTGTTGAGGTGTTATGGGTGATGTGTATTCATGAAATATTCCCTTATCAGTACAGAAATCTTAAAAACTGGAATTTTCAAACTCTTTCCCATGATTACTTCGAATCCTTTTGACGGTTAAATCCTTTTCAGTTTCAACTGTGTTGCAAAGGTTTTTGAAAAACATAAAAGATTCATTTTTCTTTTTTAGAAACTCAACCCAAGTGAAACATGAGAAATCATCAACACACACAAATATGTAACATTTACCAGAGATCCTTTCCTTCTGAATTGGCCCCACAACATCCATGTGAAGAAGTTCAAGGATTCTTACTGATGGGGTGTGTTGCAACACTTCATGGTTGACCTTCTTATGTTTCCTTTCAAGACATGAGCCACATTTTCCCAGAGGTTTGGGACCAAGTTTGGGTAGTCCTCTCACAACTTGGTTGTTGGAGAGATGTGCAAGAGACTTATAGTTGATGTGACCAAGCCTCTGGTGCTATAGATCTGCAGTAGTTTCTACTCTAAAGTTTCAAGTCGGTGACCTAATAACAGCTTTACAATTGGTCATGGTATAGCAGTTTTCAGTACTTCTTAACCCATATAGTACCATGTTTTGATTTTGATCAATAACCTCACATTCATCTTTGGTGAAACGAACATAAAGATCATCATCACACAACTGACTGACACTAATGAGGTTAGCATGCAAACCATCAACATAAAATACATCCCTGAGTTTAGGGAATCCCTTCACATTCAGTGTTCATTTTCCAAGGATTTTTCCTCGGTTGCCATCTCCAAACACCACATTGCCTTTTCATTTATGAACGAAGTTGTTCAAGATGCTTTTATCTCCTGTCATATGCCCGAAATAGCCACTATCAAAGAACCATGAGTTAGAAAAGGATGCACATTGGGAAGTGGAATTGCAAGTAGTAAGGCATGTAAGAGTACTAGATGATTTTTCAACCCAAACTTGTTTTACTGGTTTCTCTGTTGCAACTGGTGTTGCAATCTGCTTGATTTTCTTCTTCCTTCGGTTATTTCTCTTCTTCTTGGTCTACAAGTCAGGCTTTAGAGGCTAGGATGTGTGGTGTGGTTCCCAAAGTTGATAACAGTAGGGTCTGATGTGCCCTTGGACACCACAGTGGTAACACGTTGGAACAAAACGTCCTCTTGGAAATCTGTTAAGAGAGCCAGTGTCAAAAACATGAACTTGAGAGTTTCAACTCAGGTGTACCTGAACCTGAGGTAGTTGGATTTGAGAGTAGTCAATTGGAATATCAACGCCTTTGGGTACTCGCTTCTTTTTTGATATAGTGATTTTGGTATCTCCAAGAAACTTTGGGTTAACGAGATCAACATATCTCACTCCAAACTTTCCAGTTGCAACTTTCTGGGTGTCCACAACCTTTTCCAAATTGTCAGTTCCCGGAGTGAGCAACTTCACATTTTTAACTAACGAATCCAACTCATTTTGATTGAGATCACACACATCTTCCAACGCATTGTGTACCTTGAGTGCACTGTCAATATCGGTAGATATGAGATCTATTTCCCTTGTGAGTGAGAGAACTTTTCTTTCAAGTTCCATGATGTTGTTGTTCATCCTGACTGGGCTTCCAAAGGATGAAACAATTTTGAGTTGAGCCTCGAGTTTAGAATTTCTTTTGAGGATGGTATCCATGTCGTCAATGGGATCTTGTTCATCACTGTCGAGTGAGTCACACTCGAATTCTGTGAAGTTTTGAATTGCAACAGCCATGTTGGCTCTAGCGTACGAAATGAAGGATGAAAATGCAACATCAGCGACTTGTTCTGATTCTTCCTCACTTTTCTCGGATTCTTCATCGCTCCATGCAAGTAGCGCTCGATTCTTGTTTTTCTCGAGAAGGTTCGCACAATCTGCCCCAATGTGTCCAAATCCTTGGCATTCCATACATTGAATACCCTTTTCAGACCTTTTGTTGTCAATTCTATTAGTAGGGAAGACTTTTTAAGGTTATTAGAGGGACTTGCAGCAGGACTAGAAGAGTTACCTTTGCTCCAGTGTTTGTTCATTTTATCGAACCCTTTTGTGAGGAGAGCCAATGATTGGACCAGTTCGGTGTTGGGAATGCTCTGATGGAGGTTTGCTTGTAGTGCTACTCCTTTGGCAATAGTGTCTCCTTCTCTCTTGAGTTTCATTTCCCATGCGGTGAGAGAACCCATGAGATCAGCAAGGGGTAGAGTGTTGATGTCTTTTGCCTCTTCAATGGCTGAGACCTTCATTGCAGATCTTCCTGGAAGGGATCCTAGAAGCTTTAACACAATTCTGGATTCTAGGAAGTCGGCTCCAAGGATGGTGGCTTCGCTTGCTAGGTTCCTGAGTTTGGAATGAAACTGTACAATGGTGTCCATTTCTTCCATACGTACGAAACTGAACTGGTCATTAAGCAGTTGTAACTTGGATGCACAGACTTTTGCCTTTCCTTGGTGCGCGTTCTCAATAGCCTACCAAGTGTCTCTCGCAACTTCAAAAATAGAAATACTCTTATATTGGTCAAAATCAACTACAATTAAGTTAATATTTAAGGCTGTAAACTTATAATTTGCAAGAAGTTCTTCTGCGTCAGTCCATTTCAGTTCGGATTTGACTCTTCCATGTTCATCAGTTGGTGGGGTCCACCCTTTTATGATGTTTTTCCACGCCTTTTAGTCCTACTGTTTAATGAAGTTTCGCATGTGATTCTTCTAGTAGGAGTAGTTCGTCATCGTTAGCATTGGCGGCTTTATGGTCGACAGACCTTCCCTTATTTCCTCCATAATAAAAACACTTAAACAAAACAAAGATCTTTAAACCAGAATCTACACTATGCAATATAGTGACCTGCTCTTGATGCCAATTGAAAGATCTTAGATCTATGTTACTTATAATCGGATGGAGTTGCACTTGATAGTAGTTGCAACTGTACTCGTAAGTAAGACAGATAACAGTTCTTTAACGTTTAAAATCTGTTTTACTGTTGCAATTGTAAAATGACAGTTAAATATAAAGGAATAAAGAACACAAAGATTTAACGTGGTTCGGTCCAAATGGTCCTAGCCCACGGGGTTTGCAACCAAAAGTTTGACTCAAACAATACCATACTTAAGACTTACAATGTAGGTTTTACATCAGCCCAAATCTTAGACTCCCTCTAATATTTGCAGTTGCAACACCTATCCCTTAACTATTTTTGGTATATTCGATTGAGTCGAAGAACACACTAAGCTACTCCAGAGTTCCTCTGACTTAATGCTCTTCTTTAAAATGCTTTAACTCGATACAGGACTAAATCACTAGTTATCTTTTTCAAAGTGTCCTCTAATTGTGTCGAGTCTTCTCCTTGTATAGGCATGGCAGAATCTTCATTATCTTCAATTGCAATCCACATAATATCTTATTTCCTTATAGATGAGCACGCCCGATTATTCTGTTGCAACACGAATGTATCATCTTACCTTATCCAATAGATTATGCAAGATCATATAAGATATCCAACGTATATGCCACCTAAATATATCTAGATACATAATAAGGAGATATATGCAAGTTAATCTTTAGGATAGAATAATATCTAATAATAATATGAAAATATAAACAAGATAATTACCTTCTAAGATTTAACTTAACCTAATGATTTAAAACAAAACCGAATCAATTTAAACGAGGTGGGCTGAATAATCTTAGCCCACACCGCATGAGGGAAAACGGCCCTAACAGATTTGATTCGATCGAAATACTTGAAGAAAAATTCTATAGATGAGCATATCCCAAAACCCATCGCGCAAGTCTGGCATGGAAGGGGATTATGAGATGTGCGAACTTGATAAAGCCCTTTTTTGAGTTGGAAAATTGAAGATGGCATGTTGATTTCGTTTTGGTATGATAAATGGATGGGTGAGGAACGGTTGTGCGAGAAAGTCACAAATATACACCCGACGGAGGCAAGTTTTTGGGTGAGTGATGTCTTCTCAAACGAGAAGGATGGAAGCTTGAGGAATTAGAGACTTTTATTCCATCTAATATCAAGAGTAAAATTTTAAATAGAATTATGTTACTAAAAGAAGAGAAGACACGGTGCTATGGAACGGAACGGGGAGCGGAGTTCTTACGTGTCAATTGGCATATAAAGCTTTCACGCGGCACTATGGAGTGGAGTTGAGGAGAACCATCAAGTGTGGATGGATTTGGAAGACATGTCTTAGCTACAAATTGCAACACTTTATATGGCTTGTAGTGCATGATCGGTTAGCTACAAACCAACTAAGGAAGATAAGGAAAATTAAAAATCCAGTCGCGTGTCTGTCATGTGATTTTTCGGAGGAGACGACTTTACATATTTTGAGGAACTACATGAAGGCAATAGCATTATGGAGTTGGCTTCTCTCATAATCGGACTTGGACATGATTGATAAATTGGGCGATGCAATTTGGGTGCGCGATAACTTACAGTGAATGGACTTTAAGAGCAGTATACTTCTGAACATCAACTGGACTTGTGTCTTTGCCGTGACTATTTGGTGTATCTGGCAAGCATGGTGTAATGGTATTTTTCAAGGAACATCTGACTCAGAAAACAATGTCTTTCATAAGATCGAGCACATGAGTGTGGAGTTACCAATGGTGCAGAAAAAAACTACTTTACCGAAAGAAACCAAATGGAAGTAGACACGACAAGGATGGATTAAACTCAATGTGGATGGTGGAGTTTGTACTCGGTCTAACCAGGGGGAGCGAGTGGGGTCTTATGATCCGATAAGGGTGAATGGATTTGGGGGTTTAAGAAATGACTTACTTCGTCAACGGTGGAGGAAGCGGAACTCGAAGCCTTAAGAAAAGGAATGCAGATCGCTTGGGAGAGAAGGTTGACAAATCTGAAAATCAAAACATACTCTAAAAAGTGCTTCAAGCTAATTCTGGGTATTAGAGATCCGTTAATCTGTGAATCGAGACTTGTTGATGATTGTTGTAAGCTATTGCACTTACCATGGAGGGTGGAGCTCAAATAGATCCCAAGAGAGGCAAATATGGTGGCGGATGCACTGAACAAGATTGAGCTTGAAGTTAATGTGCGAGGTGTATTCTGGGATACACCACTGACTCAGATAGTTAGATTACTACAGCTTGATTGTAGATAGTTAATTTTTGTGTTTTACCTTGTTTACCAAAAAAACAAAAAAAAAAAACATCTACAAAGATTGCATTGGCCCAATGGATACCCATATTGAATGAAGATGAGGAGAAGGTACACTATGTGGCTTGGGCGAAATTGGCATCGAACATAATTAGCGACCACGTGGGATAAATGATACAACTTTATAGAATTTATGCTTGTAACAGAATGGTTAATACTAAAAACAGTGACACGAGGTCTCCGCATAATTAACCATTTATTTTAAATGCAGCAGAATTAGTTTTGTATGGTAAAAATCATAACTTAAATATGGATAGAAATTTTTTATATCGTAAACTTCTTTATATGTAAGAGAAAATTAAGTAATATTTTTTCCTCAATGCAAAGGTTTAAATAATGATAAGTCTAAAATAAATTGAAGTTATATCCCAAGTAATACAAATTTTAATATTGTGCCGAGGTGTAAATAAGAAAATCAATTGATTGGTGTCAACATGACTTCCTTTATATAATAGTACAAATATTAATATATATATATAGGGATAAAAGCATCAAGCTCGCTGAACCATGACCACTTTTGCGACTTGCCCTGTTGTGGATAAATTCGCAAGTGCACGAAATCGTAACAAGTAATAAAGTGAAAGATAGGGTTGTCGATCCCACGAGGAATAAATAATTAATTACCAAAATTTATTAACTCTAATTTTATTTGAGAAATCGGATTTCAGATTGTTCAAGCGAAAAGATTAACAATTTATTAACTACAGCAAAAACTTTTAACAAAGTATGGCGTTGAGACAATAGAATAACAAGAGTATTTCAATAAATAAGTGTAGACAATAAGAGAAGAGCTGGGAATCATGATTTCACCGTCATTAGTCTGATCTAACTTTTAATTAAGCATATTATTACGAGTTTCACGTTCAAAATTGTTGTTGGTTATCACCATTTATACTTTATGTACTCTTTATCAAGTTATACATAAATTCTACAGCTTTACAACTAGAAAATGAGTCTAGTTACGAAGAACTGCACATGTATGTTCGGTGGTAATTTTATTAACCACGTGAAAACAATAGATATATTTCTATTCTATTGAGAGTTCATGGTATTTACTTCAAATCTATTTCACGAAAATCTCCTCTTGATTTCAATTCGATCCTTAGTTCATCCAAAAGTTGGCCAAAATCTTAGAAGCATTATATTCACAAATAAATACACCAACTATTTTGACATCGTAACAATACGTTTTAATTAAAGGTTAGATCATCGTAATTAGGCTACGTCACTATCCTAGCAAAGTAAATTTAGCACATAATGGAATATAGAACAAGACTATAAGATAAATATAATATCATAAAGTAAAGAGAGAAGAGTAAAGAGAGTTTAGAGATCATTACAGATTTTTACTTCCGTAAAGCCTCCGGTGGACTCCCCCGTACAAACTCCGAATTACTCCTTCAAAATTACAAACTACTAGTGAATACTACTACTATAGAAAGACTACTAAGTGAAGAGAGAATGAAGAAGATTGGTGTGTTGAAATATGGAAAATGTGAGGTCTATTTATAGTTGAAGCAAAAGCATAAGATGACATCTCGACCGTTCATCTAGTTTTGATCCAATGGTCCAAAGTTGTCATATAATTGATGAATTATTGATCACAAAAGTCATCTAATTTGATCACAAAAGTCATGACACTCTAGAGTCTTCCATTTGGAAGCTTGCAAGACTGAATATAGACCATTGATTAGCCATTTTGATCCGACGTTCATCGAGCGCGCGAGTTGCATATGTACATTTCAGCTTTGCGCAACTTCACCGTTTTGGTCATAATTTTCTCTCCAGATGTCGGAATCACAAACCGCTTGTTGCGTTGGAAACTAGACATCTTGTGGCTTTCCAGTGATATAAAGAACCAAACATAACTCAATCTCCACAGGTGTCGGTAAATTTTTGAAGTTTCGGTTCTTGATTGACAAATCATATTTCAACCTACTAAACATGAAAACAAACATAAAATACCACAAAACTATCAAGAATAATCAATTAAACAAGTGTAAAATTATGATAATGATGAGTATTTTCCAAGCTCGTCACACCCCCAAACTTGTTCATTTGCTTGTCCTCGAGCAAAATGCTTAAAGCAAACAACGCAACGTTCTAGACTAAAAAAAAACAAAGACAGAATAAAAAATTATTTCACATTATCATTTAAATCATGGATCAATTTTTAGAGTTTCTTTACTGTTTGATGAGAATGCAAAGAATCAGAGCAATGACACAGTTGTTCACAACCTGGCGGTTAATCAAGTTTTCACAAACAAATCTCCATGTGCAACGTGTGAATAATAAATACAATGATTATTGAGTTTAGTTGGATAAGTTCATCAAAAACAAGTTCACCAAAGTTAATCATCCTAACTCCATATGTATAACTTTCACACTATCTCTCTGCTAATCTGAATAAGATTCACTACAAATCAATAGAACTTTTTCAGCTTATAACATTAAGCTCGGGTATGGGCTCACTGAAGGATAAGTAAAGCAGAGCTAGAGACGTAAAATATTACATTAGAAATTTCTTGCACTTCGGTTCTTTCTCCTTTTCTTTCTTCACAACATTTCATATCCCTCATTTCTTTCTCTCTTTTTTTAAAACATTTTTTCTTTCACATATTTCCTTCCATTTCAAGTTCCTGAATGCAAATCAGTCTCTAGAAGGGTAGGATAACTGTTTGTGGCTACACGGGATAGGTAACTGGGCTCATAAAAAAAAGCTTTAATGAAAGGCTCAGAGGGGTTCTGGTGATTATTTTATTTGTGAAAGGGTATGGCTTAAAAGGCTCAAACGTGTTAAAGAAAAGATGGCCTAAATCATTTTTGTAGTGAATCATCATCAACGATTTTGCTTCAAGAGGTGATCAATTATTTATAAAGCTCGGGTGTATCTCCCTTAGTTTACTTATCTCAATAACCGTTCTCCAAGTATGCTCAGCCACCAATGCAAATCAATGTGTGAAAAGTGTATATGAAGATAGGCATGCTCAAACATAGATTAAACGAGACGTTGTTCACATAGTATATCATGCTCATCATCATCACAAAAATCACCCTAAGTATCAAATTTCTATCATTAATCCATAATCTCAACAATTATGTGAAGTAAAGTGGTAGTTTTTTTTTAACCAATATAAAGACAATAGAAGCCATCACAATCAAAAATGTCCCCCAAATTTAGATGAGACATTTCCCCTAATGTCTAAACCAAAGAAACAAATATAAACAATAATAAAAACGATGGCACTTGATAGGAAAATAGTAGTTGTTATTGTGGCTCACATCTTTCTCTGGTTTTACGTCCAGAAACGGCATAAACGCATTCTATGAGTCGAGGATTGGCTTCCCATCCAATTTTCTAAAAAATTGGCAAACAGGGTCTTTTAACATTAGATTCTCAAGACGCCACTAGCTGCTTCCATGTTAAATGTAAAGAACATAAAAGGAGAGAAAAAAAAACATATATACAATACAACTGAAAATAACAATAAAAAGAAAGAACTAATATGGGTTGCCTCCCAAACAGTGCTTGATTTATAGTCATCGGCTTGACTTCTGGTAATGACTTCAAGTGGGATTATGTAGAGTCATGGATGTTTTCTGTATCTCAAACTTGCCTCCAATGTAGTGCTTCAGTCTTTGCCCGTTAACTTTGAATGCCTCCTTGTCATTGTTTTGAATTTCAACAGCTCCATATGGAAAGACTTTCGTGATTGTAAATGGGCCAGACCATCTTGATTTCAACTTTCCAGGGAAAAGTCGAAGACATGAGTTATACAAAAGTACTTGTTGACCAGGCTCAAAATCACGTTGTAGAATGCGTTTGTCATGCCATCGCTTTGTTCTCTCTTTGTAGATTTTGGCATTTTCATAAGCTTCATTTCTGAATTCTTCCAAAGCATTGAGTTGTAGCATTCTCTTTTCTCCAGCCAGTTTCATATCCATGTTCAGCCTTTTCACAGCCCAATAAGCTTTGTGTTCAAATTCGACCGGCAAGTGACAAGCTTTTCCAAAAACCAAACGATATGGTGACATACCAATTGGAGTTTTGTAAGCAGTGCGATAAGCCCAAAGTGCAACATCAACCTTTTTGGACCAATCTTTTCTTGAAGAATTCATTGTTTTCTCTAATATTCGCTTTATTTCCCTGTTTAAGATTTCCACTTGGCCACTGGTTTGCGGATTATGAGCAGTTGCAACTTTGTGGCGTACTCCATATTTAGCTAATAAAGATTCAAAGTAGTGGTTAAGTAAGTGTTTACCTCCATCACTGATGATTGCCCTCGGTGTGCCATATCGGGTGAATATGTATTTTCGAAGAAAACTGATCACCACCTTGGCATCATTGGTTGGTAAAGCAATGGCTTCCACCCACTTTGAGACATAGTCAACAGTTACCAAAATGTATTTGTTGTTGTATGACGAAGGAAATGGTCTCATGAAGTCAATGCCCCAAACATCAAATAATTCAACTTCAATATTATTATTCAAGGGCATTTCATTACGTCTTAAAATATTTCATGTCCTTTGACATCGATCACACGAACTAACAAAAACATGAGCATATTTAAACAAAGTTGGCCAATAAAGTCCACACTGAAGTACCTTCGCTGCAGTTCTTGTTCCACCAAAATGTCCTCCATATTCTGAAGAATGACAGTGTTGTAATACCTCAGCAATTTCTTCTTCTGGAACACATCTTCTTAAAAGTTGATCATGGCAGTGCTTGTAGAGGTATGGATCATCCCACAAAAAATGTTTGACTTCGGAAAAGAACTTCTTCTTCTGCTGGTAAGTTAATTCAGATGGAATAATATTGCATGCAAGGCAATTAACAATATCAGCGTACCATGGAGTATTGGTTGTTTGCATAGCGTATAGCCTCTCATCAGGGAATTCTTCATTGATTGGTTGAAGTTCATGTAATTCTTTAACTTTCAATCGTGATAGATAATCTGCAACAACATTTTCTGAGCCCTTTTTGTCATGGATTTCCACGTCAAATTCTTGAAGAAGCAAGATCCATCGAGTCAACCTTGGTTTTGCATCTTTCTTTGAAAGTAAGTACTTGATTGTTGAATGATATGTGTACACAATAACTTCAGAACCAATCAAATATGAACGAAATTTATCAAATGCAAAAACAATTGCTAATAACTCCTTCTGTGCTGTTGCATAATTCATTTGAGTGTCACTTAGAGTTCGACTGGCATAATAGATCACATGTAAGACTTTGTTCTTTCTTTGGTCCATCACTACTCCAATAGCATAATCACTTGCATCGCACATCAGTTCGAATGGAAGATTCCAATCGGGGGTGGAAATTACAGGTGCTTCTGTTAGCTTCTTTTTCAGCAAGTTGAAGGCTTTGTGACATTCTTCATCAAATGTGAAAGTGGATTCCTTTGCCAACAAGTTGCACAAAGGTTTTGTGACTTGAGAAAAATCTTTGATGAAACGCCTGTAAAATCTTGTATGTCCAAGAAAACTATGAATACCTTTTACTGATGTAGGAGGTGGGAGTTTTTCAATTACCTCAATCTTGGCTCGATCAACTTAAATGCCTCTGGCAGATATATGATGTCCTAGGACAATTTCTTCTTGTACCATGAAGTGACACTTTTCCCAGTTCAAGATCAAGTTTGTTTCTTCACTCTCTTCAAGACTAAAGACAAGTTAGTCAAACAGTCATCAAATGACATACCAAAGACAGAAAAACCATCCATGAAAACCTCAATGAGTTTTTCCACCTTGTTAGAAAAAATAGACATCATGCACCTTTGAAAAGTAGCAGGGGCATTACAAAGACCAAAAGGCATTCTTCTAAATGCAAATGTACCATATGGGCAAGTGAAAGTTGTTTTCTCTTGATCCTCAGGTACAATGGGTATTTGATTATATCCAAAATAACCATCAAGAAAACAGTAATAAGGGTGACCTGCAAGTCGATCCAACATTTGATCAATGAACGGTAAAGGAAAATGATCTTTGCGGGTTACCTTATTTAGTTTTCGATAGTCAATGCACACCCTCCATCCAGTGTTTGTTCTTGTGAGAATATCTCCATTTTGTTCATTCTTCACTACAGTCATTCCTCCTTTATTGGGCACAACATGTATTGGACTCACCCATGAGCTATCTGAAATTGGGTAAATAATTCCAGCATCTAGAAGCTTTAATACTTCAGCCTTTACCACTTCCTTCATATTGGGATTCAGACGACATTGATGTTCGACAGTTGGCTTGTAGTTCTCCTCCATTAGTATTTTGTGCATACAAGTCGAGGGACTGGTGCCTTTGATATCAGCAATGGACCACTCTAAGGCAGTTTTATGATCTCTTAGAACTCGCAACAACTTATCTGTTTCCACATTAGTCAATGACGATGAGATGATAACAGGTAGAGGTATTGCATCAAGGGCTAAAATAAATCTTTCAATATTATCATTATCAAAATCTCTCTTCTTTTATTAGACATACCTCGAGTGAATCCTCCAAGTGGCTCTTGTCAAATACTTGTTCAACCAGCTTATCGAGAATGTCAATTTTGAAACAACTATCAGCTTCTGATGGGTATTTGATAGCTTTGAAGACATTGAAGGTGATTTGTTCATCTTGCACTCTCATGGTAAGTTCTCCTTTTTGCACATCAATTAGAGTTCTCCCAGTTGCAAGGAATGGGCGACCAAGAATGATTGGAATATCATGATCTTCTTCCATGTCTAGGACGATGAAATCTGCAGGGAAGATAAACTTATCAACTTTAACCAATACATCTTCAACCATACCTCTAGGATACTTGATTGATCTGTCTGCTAGTTGAAGGGACACGGTGGTTGGTTTGGCTTCTCCAAGTTCTAACTTCATGTACACAGAAAGAGGCATCAGGTTAATGCTTGCACCTAAGTCACACAATGCTTTCTCAAAATGTGAATTCCCAATTACACAAGGAATTGTAAAACTCCCTGAATCTTTGAGCTTTGGTGACAATTTCTTCTGTAGAATGGCATTGCACTCCTCGGTTAGGCATACAGTTTCAAGTTCTTCCAGCTTTCTCTTATTTGATAAAATTTCTTTCATTAATTTGACACAGTTGGGCATCTGTTCAAGAGCATCTGCAAAAGGAATGTTAATGTGCAATTTTTTAAAGATATCAATAAATTTAGAAAATTGCTTATACAGTTTAGTTTTCTTCAATCTTTGTGGAAATGGAATTTCTTGCACATTCGGTGGTCGTGCGTCGGCAGAAGTGTGCTTTAGCTCAGATTCACGTTCATGTTCATGTGTATGAAACTTCTCTGCTTGTGAGGCAATAGGTTCTGGTAACACTTTTCCACTTTTGAGTGTAATTGCCTGCACATGTTCTCGAGGGTTGGTTTTTGTGTTGCTCGGCAATTCTCCTTGTGCTCTTTCGGCTAGAGTGGTGGCAAGTTGACCCATTTGTACTTCTAATTTTCTGATGGATGCTCCTTGGTTTTAGAACTGTTGTTTGGTTTCATTCATGAATTGGTCAGTTCTTGAGGCTAATTGGTTTGTGGTAGTGGCTAACTGAGTGACAATGTCCTCCAGGGAAGGTTTCTTTTCTTGGTGCAGTGGAAATCCAGGAGGAGGCCTGATATGGTTCTGGTTGTTGCTCCAAGAGAGGTTAGAGTGGTTCCTCCATCCAGGATTATAGGTGTTGGAATATGGATTATTTTGCGGCCTCTTAAAATTTGACACAAAATTTGCTTCTTCATTGTGAGCAGAATTTTCAGAATTGCTTACCAAATGGCAGTTGGCAGTTGAATGTGAGTTTCCACAAAAATCACATGTTGCTGATGTGGACTGAATGGCATTTACCCTCATTGTTCCCAGTTGCTTGGTGAGAGTAGCGACTTGTGCTGTTAATGCTGTGATGTCATCTATCTCGTGCACACCAACCGGCTTTTTCTGTCGTTCAGAAGGCCACTGGTAATTGTTCGACGCCATTTCCTCCAATAGTTGATAGGCATCTTCTGTGGTTTTCGCCATTGAAGCTCCTCCTGCAGCTGCATCTACTAAGGTTCTAGTGTTTCCACTCAACCCATTGTAGAATGTTTGAACTTGCAACCATTTGGTAAGTCCATGGTGAGGACACTTCCTAAGCATTTCCTTGTACCTTTCCCATGCTTCGTACAGATTCTCCATGTCGTGTTGCACAAACTGGGTGATTTCATTCCTCATTTTGTTGTTTTAGGCTTAGACTGGGGGCCGATGGTGGTAGTATTGTCTTTGGTACTCGCACAGAGATTCAAGAGGGGTTGGCTGCTGATGAGGCGAGGCAGCGTGCTGTAGTATTAGAGGTTGAGTTGTAGAGGAGGCTTGTGGCCAATCCTCTTTGTCGTTGTATCAGCATATTTACCGCGAAGGTATATGGACCGCCGCATTTTCAAACGATATGTCTTGAGGGTAAGAACTCTTTGTCGTTGTATCAATATATTTATCGCGAGGGTATATGGACAGTCACATTTTCAAGCGATATGTATTGAGGGTGAGACCTCTTTGTTGTTGTATCAACATATTTACCACGAGGGTATACGGACAGTCGTCTTTTCAAGAGATTTGTCCTGAGGGTGAGACCTCTTTGCTATTGTATAAGCATATGTAGTCGTTTTGCCGCGCAGGTAGGTTGATCTGCTGGTGTGGTAGGTAATGTTCCATACTTGTACTGAAAGAATAATATATTTATAATAGGACAATTTATTAATTGTGTCTGTTTTTTATGAAAATGCCCAATATATTTACATTTATTAAAAATACGTTGAATGTATACCAACTTTTGAACAAAATGCCCTTTGTCTGCCAACTGTAAAAAAACGTTCGATGTAGTTGTCAACATTGAAGAAGCGCTTGACACGGGTTAAAAAAGTTTGGGTACATTTTTGGTGAAATACAAACTTAAAGGGCAAAATTAACTAAATCCCGAAACATATAGGGCAAAAATAATCACAACTTAAAACTTAAAGGGCATTTTTTATTTTTATTTTGCAAACTGAATGATGTGGCGTAGACGTTTTTAACCCATGTCAAGCGCTTCTTCCAAGATGGCAGCCACATCGGACGGTTTTTATAGTTGGCACACAAAGGGCATTTTGTTCAAAAATTGGTATACATCTAGGGGGTTTTTAATAAATGTAAACATATTGGGCATTTTTATAAAAAAAACGTAAATATCCCAGGCACAAATAATAATTCGTCCTTTATAATATATCGATGCTGAGCCGCGAAAGTGGCTGGGAATTAAGCTTTGCATAGTTCTTATTACAAGATGTGGTAGTTTAACTATAGAAACGCCTTAAGTGTTGCACATTCCAAGGACGGTGTAGAGGGTCTCCATACATATCCTCTAAATAGTAGTAGCCCTTGGAGCTTGCTCGAATAACCCGATAGAGGTCGTCCCAGTTTGCTTCGAGTTTTCCCACGTGTTTACTGACCTTAATGCTTTTTAGAACAAGGTCTCGAACTTGGACGCAGATGTACATGGTTGTCAAAGGTCCTAGCCATAGCTGCCTTAAAGGCCATTGTACGTTGATAAGCGTGGTCCCTAGTGGACCCAATCATATCGAGGTCCATCTAACGCAATCGTGTTACTGTTCTGGATCATATTCAGTAATATGATAGGTGGGCATACCTATCTCCCCCGGCACTACAGCCTCTGAACCATAAACCAACGTGTATGGTGCTTCCCCGTGGAAGTGCTCGGTGTTGTGCAATAGGCCCAGAAAATTCCTTGAAGTTCATCTATCCAACTTTTGCCTATCGTATGGAGCCGAGGTTCCAATACTCCTTCAGTGTTTTGTTTGTGGACTCAACTTGTCCATTAGCATGTGGATGTGCCACTGCCACGAAATGTTGCGTAATTTTCAACTTCTTGGGTGCCACGCTACCATTTCCTTACTCCGGAACTGGGTGCCATTGTCTAAAATAAGCGTTGTTGGGAGCCCAAAATGACAAATAATATTTTTTCATATGAACTTGATCATGTTGTTCTCAGTGATGTGTGCCAGTGCCTCGGTTTCTACCCATTTTTTGAATATTCAACAGCAACCAATAGGAATTTCTTCTGACCGTTAGCCACGGATAAGGGATCCACTATGTTAATGCCCCACTGGTCGAATGGACAAGTAATTTCGAGGTGTTGCATTGGCACAGTTGGTATGTGTATGAGTTTGGTATGGTATTGATAGTTTTCGCAACTACAACAAAATTGCGTGGTCTTTCCGTATTGGTGTCCAAAAATATCCTTGCCTCAATATCTCATGCGCTAATGCGCGTCCACCTGAATGATTTCCACAACTACCAGCGTGGATCTTCCCCATGATATATTGAGCATCCACAAGGGATATGCATCTCAAAAGTAGCTCTTCAAATGATCGCTTGTAAAGCTCTCCTTGGTAGATGGTGAATCTATATGCTATGTACTTTAGGCGTAGCCGCGCATTGACGTCGTCGGACAATTTCCCGTCTTGAAGGTACTGGAGAATCTCGTCTTTCCAAAATGGACTGTCTTCTATTGGAAGTATAAATTCAACTTCGGCCCAAACCTTGCTGGATTTGGTGAATACTATTGCAGGTCTGTTGGTGCCTAATAAGGTAACACGTTTCTCCACAAAATTGTCGGATGAACATGTGAACTTTGATAGTGCATCCGTCTTCGTATTCTCGGACCTTGGAATCTGAGTCAAGTTAAATGTGGCGAATTCTGACGCCAAATCCTTGAGTTTGGCTAAGTACATGACCATTGTTTCCCGCTTTGCCTTGAAGAATACTGAGAAACGGTTCGCGACCAGTTGCGCATCTGTGAACAGTTCCAAGTGGTCGAAACTTAATGTCTTCGCCATTCTTCCCCTTCCCCCCCCCCCCATCCCCAAGCACCGCCTCGGATTCAACTTCGTTGTTCGTAACAGGGAAGTTTAAGCTTATAGTGAAATCATACTCTCAACGATCTGGCGAGACAAGGTGAATGCCTGCCTCTTCGCCATTGGTCGTGGATGAGTCATCCACGTTTATTAACCAGGCTGAATGACGAGTACTCAGTCCAGAGTCTTGAACTATAATAAATATGTGATTACATGAATGATCAACGCTGTTATCCAAAGTTTCAGCCATAAAATCTATTAAGACTTGTGCCTTAATAGCGGTACGGGGGCGAAATTCTAGCGTGAAATCACTTAACTCTATCGCCCACTTGACCAGATGGCTGGAAGTCTCTAGGCGTGCCATTATTTGTCAAAGTGGTTTATCCATTATAACAGTCACAGAATGTGATTGGAAATACGGCTTCAATTTCCGAGTTGTCATTACTATTGCCAAGGCAAATAGTTCAATTTGCAAATAGTTTCTTTCCGTGCCATGAAGCACGTGGCTATATAATGGATAGGCAATTGTTTACTGTTGACGTCCTTGACTAGGACGGTGCTGATAGCATTAGAGGAGATCTCTAGATACAGATAAAGCATCTCACATGGGTCAGGTTTCACCAACAGTGGTGGAGTCATCAAATACTTCTTGAGTTATTGGAATGCCCTCTCGCAATCATCCGTCCACTGAAAATTCATTGCCTACTTCAACACTTTAAAGAAAGGCAAACTCTTCTCGGCAGATGTGGCAATAAACCGTCCTAACGCTTGATGCGTCCGACCAAACATTGGACCTCTCTTATAGAGTGCGGGGACGGTAAACTCATCATCATCTGGATCTTGTCCAGGTTAGCTTCAATTCCTCTCTCATTAACCATATAGCCCAAAATTTTCCCGCTGGCACACCAAACGTACACTTTTTGGGGTTGAGTTTCATACCATAGTTCCTCATAATCCCAAAGGATTCCTCCAGAGGTTTCACGTGATCCTCAGCTTTTAGACTCTTGATCAACATATCATCCCTACAAACCTCCATAGATTTTCCAATCAGGTTGTAGAACATTAAGGCTACCAATCTCTGAAAGGTGGCTCCTGCATTCCTCAAACCAAAGGGCATGACCTTGTAATAGTAAACTCCGATACCTATGAAATAAATATTTGATGGAAACCACTTTTTGCATATACAAAGATGAAAAATGCACACTTTGCCGTCAAGTCCACGAAAAGAACAATTATCGGCAAGGAAAAGGGATCGCGCGGGCAATGCTTGTTCAAGTTAGTATAGTTCACGCACATCCTCCATTCCGCCAATTTTTTGAGCACCAACACTATGTTGTTGAGCCATTCCAAATAACATATCTCGCAAATGTGGCTTGCCTTCAATATTTCAATCACTTCCTTCTCTGCGGCCTCGTTTTTTTCTTTACTAAAGATCTTTTCTTCTGTCTCGCAGGCTTAGCCTTGGGATTGACATTTAACATGTGCACTATGATTTTGGGATCGGTGCCTTATAAATTCGAGTCTGACCAAGCAAACATATCCGAATTCCTACTCAAAATAATCCACCAGTATATCCCTTATGCTATCGGCTATTGCTGACCATTTGCAATGGTTGGTCTAGTCTTTATGGGTCAATGCTGATGGTGATAAAGTTACCCATAGACTCCATTTTCGGTTATGTCTGGAAAGGCAAGATCGCCTTTCCCTCTTTGATAATTCAGTCTGAGTGTAAGTCTTTGCTTTCTTAGGATCCGCTACCTACTTGTCTTCCTCTAAGCTGACTCCTTGATATCCTAAGGTCTCTTCATTCTCTGCAAAGATTGTGGCTATCCAATTGAGAGAGCTGGTGTTCCCACAGACGGCGCCAATATTTGGTAATAGATCGTTTATTACTGAAGAAATGTGCGAGATTATAGTGATACAATAATCAATCTAATACAAACCATGTCAATCTATCATTAACGTTAGTTATAGGTTGACTTCAGTCCGAAACACCGAAGACCTACTATTAAAAGCTTGACTGGATATCGAGGATGATGATATATCGAATCCTGACGGATATGGAATATCTATGTCGGGGTTCCTGGATGTCGGGGGTGAGCGGATATCGGGAATAAACGTACGCCAAGGATGTAAGTATATCAAGGAGTACCGTCTATCAAATGTGATATATCGAATGTTCCTGGATATCGAACATGAGTATTCGATATCAGTGGGTATGTGGTGCTATTAATTATCAATCTGTCTCGGTATGCGGAGGGGGGGTATTTATAGACCTTGGGATCCCGACGTGCACTGTACTATATCGAATGTCGTATTCGATAATATCGGGTGTCAATCCTTGATATACAAGTGTTAGGCCAGCTATCTGCAGGGCTCGACCCATATAATTGGATGGGCTAGCCCATTACGGGAATTGCCCATACCATATTGGTTTTTCTTATTCTTTGTTCGAATGGTCGAATTTTCCTTTGCAATGTAATTGTTGAACTTCTTGTTTGGAGTATTCCTTATACTCCTAGTGCAATAAAATTCCTCGTTGATAAAAAAAGATATTATGAAAAAAATAGAAAAATATAAATAAATTCTTTTGGCAAAGACTATGCATATGCTACTTACATAGTTACTACCCGTTATACCAGCCCTGCATAACAATTACAGGGCGATAATTTGTTGGTTAATCACTGTCGGAAATGCAATTTGTCCCTTCAGTGTATTTTTGGCCATTTTTAGTCGGAATATTCCCCCTACCCGACTCATATGTGTTGTACTAGGTTTTGATAGTTGATAACAAAAAATAGGCGAAAATCATCTCCAACGGGGAATATTTTGGCCCAAAATAGTCGAAAATGCACTAAGGGGCAAATCGCAGAGATTAACATAGTTTAGGGGCAAAGCGCTTATTATATTTGTTTGAAATGTCAAATCGCAAAAATGAACATAATTGAGAGGTCTTAGATGCTTTTATCCCTAAAAAGAAATCATCGTTTAACAATATGTCTTAAGATTTTAATTAGAGTGTCAAACATCTCTCTGAAAACCATTTTTTGCTTAGGTTTTCATCAAAATCACAATTTAAAATTAAAACTACAAAAGAACGAAAAGCAAAGGAAAAAACAGGAACTTGATTGAAGTTGTTGTGCCGGGCATACAAATGAAACTATGAGCACTGAGCATCATCCACTTCAACTCCAAAATGCCACTTCACCTTTTCCATAAGGCGCTACTGTGACTTCATACTCTCATTGTAAGTTCTCATACTTCCTTTTTTTTGCTAATGTTTTGATTTGTGTACAATTTTTTGTCTGAAATCTTGTGGTTCTTTGATGGGTTGGCAACCCCATACTTCTCAAATGTTTCTCATATATTGTATTTTGTAATTCAGTGGTATATGCAACTTATAATTCAAGTTCATCTTCCTTTTTTTTTCCCTTATGTAATTTCAAGATGGGACCTTTACAGCTTTTACTTGTCAGAATAATATTTCTCCTTAAGGGTTTTTGCTTTTGATCTTATTTTTGTAATCCCAGTTGCATTTTCCTTCCTCATGAATTAATATGCTTGATTTCTTGGCTCTGTTAATTGATTAAGTTCTATATTGGTTGAAAGTTTGAATTTTTATTTATCTTCTTACAACAATTGACTAGGAAATTGAAGTTGCACAAGCATTCGATCTGTTGCTTCTGCCCTCATGGATAGCCTGGGAGGTTTGGGGCTTGGTGGCATAACCAAAAACGCGAGGAAGAGGAGAAGTCATTTGAATCGTCGTCCCATAAATGAACAAGAATCGCCTTACGAGGACCGTGATTCCATTTCATTGTCATCGACGCCTTCAGACCGTGCCACTGATGATGTTCGTGAAACGATAACCGAAACGCCACAGGCTGGCGTAATGGATGCTCAGGTTGTGCAGAAAAGTAGTGATGAAAAAGAACTACTTGGAGAGAAATTGAATGAAAATGTCACGGGTGAGATGGTGATTGGCAGTTGCCACTCTGAAGGAATCGCAAGTGAAAACAAAGTTAGAAAGGTGAAACTTAAGGTTGGGGGTGTTACACGTACTATTCACGCAAGATCTACTTCTGAAGGTTCTTCTGTAGCTGGAACTTCTGCCACAACTACTCATTCAGATGCCGTTGGTCCTTCCCATAAGCTGAGTCGTAAGGTATTTAGTATTTCCCGTTAAAATATGAGTTTAAAGCTCAGTGGTGTTAAAATGATTAAACATTTGTACACTTTGTTGGCTCCATTATGAACTTTCTATAAGCGGCTAGTTTCTTAATAGCGTAAATATATGCAAGGAGGTCACCGATACTCGCTTCCACAATAATAATTAACTATGTTCCGTGTAAAATAGTATAAACAGTCACAGGTATGGCATGCTACTTGCTTAGGGAAATTAGCCTTTGCGGTTTTATCTACTTTGTTTAACTTTTAAAAGCACACTTCATGTTGCCAGATCCCTTTACATCTCTTCTTCTCGGTCATATGAGTTTAAAAGGTGCCGTCTCATGTCCTTCAGAAATTGTGCTTGAACATTAACCTTATTTCCCCTTTGGATGTACATCTTACTATAGAATTTTTATGTTTAATTAAACTGCCTCAGCTGTTTAGTTCCTTACAGTATCTGTCTTACAGAGAATTTCTTTATATGGCTAAGCAGGAAAATAAAGATTTGATGGGTGAGAAAGGTGGCTTGCGTGGGGTACCATGGAAAGATTTCTTCGGAACTGGTTTTAGTTTTGGAAAAGTGGATATTCCCAAGGTAGATACACCAGAAGGATCTGTTAAGCAAGTTTTGAAGCCTGGGAAATCATATAGAAACAAGTCGATTGTTAAGAAACCTCCAATTTCTGAGCTTGATGATGAGGAAGATGATGATGAAATTCGATACCTTCAAAAGCTCAAAAGTTCCAGAATTACGTCCTATAATGACATAGGATATGAAAATGAACCCAGAGTTAAAAAATTACGAAAGATCTCTAATGTTATGGATATAAATAGTCAAGAAACTAAAAAATCCAGGTCAGTAAGAGAATTGGAGGATACCGACTATCTTGAAGACGAAGCATCAGTCTCTGACAATGAGATAGAGCCCAAAAGCAGTAAACAGAGGAGGGAGTCAATTGATGCTTCAATTTTTTCTAAGAGAGAAAGTTCAATCACTACACGGCGGAGGGCTATTCAGACTGGTAGAGAAAACTCACCAAGTTTAGGTGCTAGTTTAATCCAATTTCCGGATGGGTTACCACCTGTCCCGCCAAGAAGTAAGTACTACGTGCTCTTATATAATTCGCATAGAATTTTGTTTTGCATCATTTCTCAGTGTGCTGTACCCGTCCATCTGACATCATTATTTTAGCAGAGCAAAAAGAGCAACTCTCTGAGGTGGAGCAGCAAATGAAAAGAACCGAGGCTGCTCAAAGGCGCAAGATGCAAAATGAGAAGGCGGCTCGTGAGTCTGAGGTTTGTGTCCTTTTCTGTATGTGCAATTTAACATACTGTTTAAGATTGCTCTACGGCATTATCAACACTAATGTCTAGTTCTGCCATGTCTGAATAGCTGAATAAAATGGCAATAGAATCTACTTATTATTATCATTGAACATATAGGCTGAGGCAATTAGAAAAATTTTGGGCCAAGATTCCAGCAGGAAAAGGCGAGAAGACAAAATTAAGAAACGACAGGAAGAGTTAGCACAGGTAACAACATTTTTCATTGACAGATTTTACCCATAAATTCTCTATTTACTTACATGAGTTATGCACTATATTTCAGGAGAGATCTGCGAATGCTGGTATAGTTGCACCCGATGTTGTTAGATGGATCATGGGACCTTCAGGGACAGTTGTGACATTTCCTAGTGAACTTGGCCTCCCATGTATATTTGATTCCAAGCCTTGCAGGTAACTGGAAGCAACATGACATAAAAGATCACATATAAGTACTACTTGGAACCCATATTGCTATTTTTTTTGTATAATAAAACTGCACCCTTTCAGTTTTGGTCTAGCTACATAAACTTTCTATTTACATTGTAATAACTGCAGAAACTCCAATTGATGCTTGTACATATATTACAGATAGGTTGGACCTCAGAGGGTCTCGGTAGTAATTGTAATGACGTACTAGATTGGTTTTGTAATTATTCATGAGAAGTTTCTTTAGTTGCACCAAAGCTGAGAGGATGTAGACGTATTAATCCCTTTAGCTTTTGTAAACTTACACTCTTGTTGCATATGCTACAATTGTTGCAGCATTTTTTTGGGCAATGAAGATTTGAAATTTGTGTTGCTAATTTAGTGCTTGGCACTAATGGTTTTCTTACTTGGATTTCCAGCTATCCTCCTCCACGGGAGAAATGTGCTGGCCCTTCATGTACAAATGCGTACAAGTACAGAGACTCGAAGTCTAACCTCCCACTTTGCAGCCTTCTTTGCTACAAGGCAATACACAAAAAGAACCAGAGTCTAACTGCTTGTTAGGTTAGTTGGTCCCTTCTATTTTCCCGTTATAAGGTGGCCAGAGATTGCGACTACATTGTTGCCAGAGATGCTATGCTAGTATGGAAAAAGAGTCGTGCATGTTCATGTTTGTTCATCTACTTCCTGATGTTGCACAGTATGTTGATGAGAAACGAAATGTGCTGCTGCTGCTATGAATTGTGTCTACTATGTACAAAGGTCAAGAACTTATCTTGTTTGAGTAGTGTTTGGTTATGTAATGTGTAATAGTGTGAAGGTTTTACCATTTTAGTCGAGTAGTTAAGTTCCGGGACATGTAAATATTTAAGTTGGTAGTAACCGTGGGTGCTTGTCGACTTCCATGTTAGTTTGCACTCCGTACAATGGTTACTTATAAATTATATCTTGAAATCACAGTGTGGCACTTGCCTTAACTCTAAAGAAACCGGCCAGTTCACAAATTCTAAGCTTAAGCACTTTTTCTGATTTTCTTGAAGTTTCCTGTTGGAAGCAAAAGTTGAGGAAGAAGGGATTGTTGTTGTTTGGTTGAGTTAAAATTTCAAGAAAATTATTTGGGTGGCAATTGAGGTTTGTTCTTAGGAGCAGTCATAGTTATTGTAGGCCTGATGGATGGAGCCTGCGAAGCACAGAGGTAGTACGGCTTCATTAAAAACTTCCATTTGCTCTGCATTTAGGTACTCAAAAAACTTCGTAAAGGAGACGAGTCATTTGATAACAAACTCCTCCAAGAATCCTAAAATTTCTTCTAGCTTACTTTTTGAACACTTTCTGTGTCTAATTTCTTCAAATTTCGCCCAGGCTTTGCCATCTCAAGCACGAAAGACGGTGGCTTTGTTTTCCTTTTTTTTATTCAGTTGTTTCTATCTTTGTTGATGAACTATATATTTTGAGGTCTACTTTATTGAAATATGAACGGTTTTTTTCTTCAGTTATGTTTAATTATAATTCATTATAATAATTTTTGAATATGTTAGTGTAATTTTTGTATATTTAAATACCAAGTGGCTGAAAAAGTTAGATACCAAAAGTGCCACCACAAATGAGGGAGTGAAATTGTTCAAACGCCAAGAAGTTGTATTATATAAGGTGCAAATTTTCGGAAGATTGTAATTTTGGGGTGTGATGTGCCAAACCCCCTAGTTTTTGGGTGTAAGTTGCCAAACACCCTTTAAGGATTGTTGGGAAATGGTTTTAAAGGTAAACTTTGTTTTCTATTTCTTCTTAATTCAATATAGGCTAGTAAATTAACGTCAATTTTGTATTCTTTTCATTCAATAGTTTCAAATGTTTTTTCATACCGTTTCCACGGATTGTGTCGAGATTGATACTAGTGCCAATCTATGAAGTAAGTAGAACTAAAACTTAATCAGATAAGGTTAGTCTTCAAGCAAGGGAAACTGTGACAAGTGAATTTTAACTTAGATTAGTAGTGTATGGCAAAAAGATCCATAAGTCTTAAGCTCCTGTAACAACTATTAAAAAGGCCAAAATTTATGGATTGTTTTTACCCTTAAAAGATTGTGGTTGCATTGAAAACATAATTGATATTTCCACATGATTAGGATATTAAATTAGATTCTCAATATTCTGAATTTAGTGCGGCATGCAACGACATCAAGAAAGTAAAATCTTAGAACAACTAAATGCTGATCTCGCATTCATGGCCTTAAAATGATAATATTTATAATAATTGTGCTAGTCATCAATTATCAATTAACTATAAAGGGTCCTTCATTCTTTCGTTGTATCCCATCCGATTTCTCTCGTCATTTTATCGACGCATTCCCCTCTACTTCGGTCTTTGAAAGTTTTGTCTTGCCAAGGTATGTTGTTTGCTTCATCACTATCCTAAACATTTACTCACTACTTAAGAATTGCGAGTAAGTAAGAGAGAAATAAACCACTTTGATTTTTATTTGTTTTTCTTGATTATAATAAGAGTGTTGTACAAAGGATATAAATTAGAACTATAATCACATGTTGATTCTACTCTCACTATTTAAATTTTGTTGATGTTTAGTACTTTAGTTAATTAACCTTGTCTTTCATTTAGTTTAATATTGAATTTCAGATGCAGATATTCATTAAAACATTGACAGGAAAGACTATCACGTTAGACGTGGAGAGTACGGATACAGTCGAAACAGTAAAGTCTAAAATTCAAGAGAAAGAGGGAGTTCCTCCTGATCAACAACGGTTAATATTTGCTGGGAAGCAACTAGAAGATGGCCGCACATTAGCTGACTATAACATACAAAAAGAGAGCACCCTCCACCTCGTCCTTCGTCTCCGTGGAGGAGTTACCGTTGCTTGATAATTGTAATTGTCGTTGTTATTGACGATAGTCATAGTCATATGCTAAAATATGTCTATGTTAGATTAATAATAGAAAGTTGTTGAATAATATACTGCATTAATAAAAATTCATGTGCGGCACATATTTAAATATTCGATATCATTTTCTAGTCTTGCGACAATGTTCTTTTGCTAGATCCTCAAGAATGGATGAAACTATATGATAAAAGTTGTGCTTGTACAACCATTGACACACAACATATAGTGAGAACCTATATACAAATCGTTTATTTGGTGTGACTGTTATTCTAATGTTTATTATAAGTATGTTACAGCCAGTAATGATTGATTTACACTAATGAAAGCATTGTAATCTGATTGATTTGTTATTATAAAATTATGTAGGATTAGTAGAAGATCTATTTACTCATATTTTGATGATAACATATATATTTAGTTTAGAGCAAGCTTAGTACTATTATGACTTATAATTTCTTTCACAAACTAAAGTTTTTGTGGAGTTTTATGAATGCAAGCTTCTAATGCGAGTAGTAATTTTATAAAATTTTATTTTTGTTTGTCCGTCTACAGATTGTTTATTGTTGTGCCTCTACTTCAAGTACATGGCCCTTTTTCTGATAGTGCATAAATTTTGATGAAAACGGGATAAGAAAAATGAATTTTGTGAAAAAACATCTGGAGGGTTTTAATATATATTCGCCCACTTCTTTGAAAGTGCATTTAACTATATCTTGGTAACTTGTTTGTTTGATTACAAGAAAATAGTACACGTAGTTATTTGATAGAGATGGAAATTAGCATCTGGCAGTTTGGTAATCTAATCAACCAATATTTATTGTTTCTTTTCTTTGTAAAAGCTAGATTGAAAGAACAGAAAGGCACTATTGAGAGCTTTATGAATCTTACGATTAATGTACACTTCGAATCAAGTTATTTAAGTGACAACAACCACATTGGGAAAAAAAATACAAAAGACAAAGACAGAAAGCTAATTGGAAGAACAACGCTAAACTGAAATTATTTTTTTACCGAAAAAACAACAAAATTTAACAGTAAAAGGTACATTGAAAAATTAGGCACATTGAAATTGATTACCACACATTAGTTACATTAGTTTATGCATTCTTTAACAACATATGAAATCAGAGATGAAGTTCAAACTATGACGCGAAGTTTACAAACGAATTGATCATCGCTTAATAGCAAACTAAGTTTCTACCTGGCCTCAAGAAACTAATAATCAATTCCTAGGCAAAGTTTCAAAAAGGAGATTATTAGAACTCTTATGTACGCACCAAGTTTACGACATGCAAAAAATTATAGATTAGGTTTCTTAAATTTAAATCGTAAAATTCAGCTTGATGAAGTAAATCAGTAAAAAGTGTAGCTAGAGGATAACGAGCGTATGCATCATCAGGCTGTGATATTGCATCCGATTATCAAAACTTCTTCTCAGGTCTCTTGCGATGGACGCTTCTCACCCTCTCTATGCAAGATATTATACATAATTGAGATGAATAATTTTTAATAATAAAAATTAAGCATACTAAAAACTTATTTAAGCTTCACCCTATTTTAGTTTTTCTTATTTTAACATCCCAATGCCAAGGACAGATCTTTGGTGTCGGCCACAAAGTTTCTATCCCATGTAGACCATTTGTGGCAGCAAATTTATTTATACTCATATTGTCAAACCGAACATTTTTTTTCTTTTCAAAAGATTTAGCCAAGTTAAGTCTTTTCTCGGTGCACCTATTGACTCCCCTAGCAGTTGCAACACTTCTTCACCATCTCATTAATGAATATCATTTTAGATGCGCCAATGCTCTTACTAGTATGTCGCCCATCACTTACTTTATTCGCTACGGATTTCTTCTACCCCCTCTTAGTATAAGTCTCAATAATAAAATTCAAGTCGCCACTGTAAAAGAGCATGGTTGTAAAGTTGAACAAATATTTTGAACTTGTGAAACCACAACTCACTCTTGAAGTAGATGTATCAAGCTAAACTTTAAAGCTATATGACTCTTCATCTTGTGTTCTAACTTTTGAAGCACTTTAGCAAAGTGTTAGGAACATTTAGATATTTTGTAATTCAAAAAGAATCAAGTCACGTAGTTCTTTTTGAAAGAATTATATTTTGACGCTGAGAATGCCCAGCGAAGGCTGCAAAAGATGCATTTACGGAGCAGAGGATGTGAAGTTTGGGATGGAGCTTAGTGTCGACCAGATTGAATATATGGGGTACTTGAAGGAGGGGTTTCGAAAGGAGATGCTCGACCTGAGCCGTGGTCCTCGTATGGAAACTCCTAAAGTCTCTGATGAAGACGAAGAAGAGTTTGCTCCTCCTAAAGATACCTTATATCGCATCTGGCGGGAGAAAAGAGGTCTTGTTGATATAACATGCGATTTAAGGAGGAGTGAGGTTGTGCTTGACACGGTAATTGGGGAGGAGCATGTCGGAGGGGCAGCCAGTCAGGATAGAGTTGCATCTGCGGTTGATGATGTGATTTGTACCGTCTTCGGAGGTCGTGACAATGAATGGATTACTCCACATATTGTGTCTGGAACTAACGGAGGTGTGCCCCCGGCCTCTTGCGTGGAGAAACCCGATGATTTTCACTGTGGCATGGCTAATCTGTCACGAATTTTGTTGCCTCAATTGGAGGAGGCGTTCGTAATTGTAATGAAAGGCTTTTGCTTTTTCCAGATTATACATTTGCCTACGACTGCGTTAAGTCGAACGTTTGTCTTCCTCTTTCTTTAGTTGACACTTAACCGCGTTGGATTCGGTTTCCATCTCTTTTGGTGATGGAGGCAATAGGTCTGCATTTGACCTTGATGGGTTGAATGTTCATTTCTGTTTTTGTAGAGATATCGGGTTTGTATTCAACCGCGTTGGGTCAAATGTCCATCTTTGTTCTTGTGGAGATATTAGGTTTGTTTTCAATCGCGTTGGATCAAATGTCCATCTTTGCTTTTGTAGAGATATCAGGTTTGTATTTAACCTTGGGTCAAATGTCCATCTCTATTCTTGTGGATATATCAAGTTTGCATTCAACCGCGTGGGGTCAAATGTATGTCTCTGTTCTTGTAGAGATATCGGGTTTGCATTTAACCGCGTTGGGGTTAAATGTCCATCTCTGTTGCATGACCGCATTATATTTAAGGGTTGCGGTAGCCGCGTTCTTGAACTTGTTTCTTTGACATTTGCACGCCTGGGAATGAGACAACTGCGCTTGTGTATATGTATAGTCATCCTTGAATACAATAATAAATATCACACAAACGAGGATAACATTTCAAATTAAGATAAGGTTGAGCCCGGCACAAGACAGAGTTGCCTACTTTTCCCGAGTGGACTCAAGGCGACATAGTTCCAGTATTAAGATTTACATGCCAAGTGATAATTACAAATTATAAAATTAAGGGTAGTAACGTCTCAAGTGTTGCACGTTCCAAGGTCGGGTCAATTTGTGTCCCTCTAAATCCTCCAAATAGTAGTATCCTTCGTACTCTGCCTTGTTGTTTGTAACAAGAAAATTTAAGCTTATGGCAAATTCAAATTCCCGACGGTCGGGTGAGAGTAGGTTTACCCCGACTTCTCCTCCGTAGTTAGTAGCTGATCCATCCACGCAGAGCAACCATGTGGTAGCCGCACGACTCGTGCTCGGATGGTCTGAGATTACCCAAATGAAATTTGTTGAGCCTGTTAATGCCGCTTCTTTCTTCTCCTTGCTATAAATGTTTTTCTTCTGCCTAATTGGTTTAGCATCTAGGTTGACATTTAATCTGTGTACTATTATCCTCGGATCAATTCCATGCAAGTTTAAGTCTGTCCATGCAAATATATCTACATTGCGCTTAAGACAATCCACCAACGCGACTTTCACCGGTTGGGTCATTGTCGTGCCAATCCGAATTGCTTTCTCGTCGTCCCCCTTAAACAATTTCACATACTTGAATTCTCCTAACGATTCCATCTTCGACTCGTCCCACTATCTCATAGCCATTCACTTACATTTCTCTCTGTCCTGCTCTTGGGACTTGGGTCCCCGTGTCTTTCTCAAGCTTCTAAGCTTTGGCCTTCGTCTTCAACGTTCCAACCGCCAAAGTTGCATTTCTTTTTTCACCATTCTGCCAATCTGGGCTCCTACGTGCAAACGTTGGTGTTTCCACAAACGGCGCCAATGATTTGGTCTTATTTTATCTGGGTTACAATACACCGAGATTACATACAAATGAGCTTGAAACAAACAAACTATGCTAGTCTATTACAAGGAATTGGGCCAGCTTTGTTCGGAACACATATTACACGTTAGGAAGCCTAAAACGACTAAAGTAACCCTGAATGGTCGAATCTAAGAACAATCTAACGGTGCATGGTTCGATGCCGATGTAACAGTCGAATTCCTAAACAGTCAAACGACTACTAGTTCGACTCTGAAAACTCTCGAACAGAACGGAACAACTGATATCAATCGAACAGTGAGGCAGATGGATCGAATCCTAAAACTCTCGAACGGTCGAACGTCCTAATTCGATTATTGTATGGTTGGTGAACAGTAATTAATGTGTGTCGTGAATCTTGGGGAGTTGGGTATTTATTGATCTCGGATTGCGGGACCTACACCGCGAAAGGGCAATAACAATCGAACGGAGACGTTCGATTCTCCCATAAGAGTCGAACTACATTGGTTCAATTCTTTTCTGTCTGAGCTTCTAATGGGACACGCCGACCCAATTTGTTTTTGGACCACGTAAAACACCCTGCCAACCTTAATTAACCTCCGAAGTTCGATTGGTTGCATGGTCATTTACTATATTGCATAATGAAATATCTTGCTTCAAATAATCTTTCATAGTAATATTTAATTTATATTTCTCCAGTGTCCTTAAATTTTGAAGGCAATTCCGGTCTTAAGTGCGAAATTTGAATTTGAATGGCTGCTTTATTCTTTTGTTTTTTGACAATTAAAGTTGCTACTTTCTTTTAAACTGAGCCCAGTTATTAGTTAATTAGTTTCGTGGGTCTGTTAGTAGACTTAAAGTGCCTTGAGAAAGGATTATCGTGTGCGAAAATTCGCATAGCTCAATTCATAAAAAAAATAAAAAAAATATCACAGCTCATTAGAGCATTGAGAACGTAGGCTAATATTACTTTTAGATCCCTAATTTAATGGGTAATAAATACGTAAAGAAATTAAGTTTTGGCACTCGTCGTTAGACTAAATTAGTTTGTGTGCCTCGAAATTAAATTCTCAATTTGTTTTTCAGTTTTAATTTCCAGTAATTACATATTTCACAGATAACCTGGAAACCCTTTTTTTTCTCCTCCTTTTTTGATGAATCAAAATTCAAAACCCTTTGGTGCTCAAGACACATACAAGAGCGTAACATGAAAATCTTGACAAAGAAACCAAAAGCTAATATTCCTCCTATAAAACAAAAAAAGTACTTTTTATTTTTTATATTGGAGTAAAAAAAAAAGAAGAAGAAGAAACTAAATACCCCTCACAAAGTGCAAGCTGGATTTGGAGGATAATCCAATTCCCGTCAGATCCTTGAATCCTAATAATATTTAGCTTTATTCAGTATAATATAACTATTGTTTACATAATCATCATATGAAATACAAGTAGCAACACATAAACCTATAGAGCACGTTTGGATGCCCCATAAATGTATAAGATTTTATTAATAAGGTAATACTCTATCCCCAACTCCCAAATAATACTACGTTTGGTTCTTAAAAATTCACCCTTACTATTTGATTTAAAACTTGTAGTATCATGTTTGGTTACCTCTATTTGGTTGTGTTAAATTAAACATTGCCTAATTTATTCTTAAAAATTTGACCACATTATTACCTATATATTTAATTGGTCTGAATACAATTTTCACGCCCTTCTCACAGCAAAGTTAGGTTCACATGCTTCTTCAAAACCCTAAAAATCACCACAAGTACCATTTCTCAATCCATCGACCATCCTGTTTGTACTAGCGCGATTGAACAATTGGGTGAGAATGAAGAACACTCGCAAGGGTCAATCGTCGTCCGAGGGAACGGAGGTCGCGAAAACGGTGCGGATACGACTTGTCCAAGGTTAGCAAGAGGAAATCGATTACCCGTGAATCGTCTGCCGTTGAAGAGCCCAACTTCAGTTCAACCTAGCAAAATGTCGTTAAAGGTGTGACTTTTACTCACTTCCACGCATATTTGCATCCAGACTTTTTATATGATATGGACTAATTCGGTTTCTCAGATTTGTTCTAATTATTTGAATCCTTTACATTTTAATTATATAGGTGGGTGTTTTGGTTATATCTAGTTGGTTTTGCTTCAGTATAAAAATTTACTACAAGACATATTTTAACAAAGTCAGGGGATGTATAGATTGATGATAAAGGTGATAATATGTTGTTTAATGTTAAACCAATTATTATGATTTAAATTGAGCATAATACTGGTCCCGATAATCCTACATTGTATCCGGGCCTGCATTAATGCAATGCGGTTGAATCAGTGGGTACTATGTGTTGATGAATGGTAGCGTATAGTGGTTACTCAAATTAGGCCAAGTAGTTTATAATCCTTTAGTTTCCATACGCATCGGCCGTGACATATATTTATAACTTACTATTAATTGCGGTTACTGAATTGCCAAATTATGTTAAATATCATATTGCTTATGATTTAATCGCTGTTGCATAGTAAAAACAGATATGATATCGGCCAAAGTACTACATTTATATGTAGACCGATTATCATAATTAGATGTATATTTTGTGAATTAAATCATAATTTATTTATGCAGCCACTACAATATGTTCCGCTTGAAGAAAGTGAGTACGAGGCGGAGGAGTGGGTGCCATGGAGAACTGAAAAGATGTGGTCTATCCTAGCTGACATTGGCGCGAAGAACAAGATCAGTGAAGAAAAGGAAATGGAGAGGGCACTTAACTATACCACAGAGCGACTGAACAATGATTGGGGTCTTGAATTCCCCGACGATCTTCGTGTGCGCCATCTGTTCATTCGTTCAAGGTTTCTTTTCCTGAGATTCTGGAACTTTGTTGTGTTTCATAAGTTGCCATTTGATTGGGATATCGGCATCGTCACAGCAACACCGACCTACGAACCATACATCGTGAGGGTACGTATGTACTTATTGTCCTACTAGTTTGTAATTCTTTTCAACGCTACCTTTCCTTGCTTAATATTTTCTCCTCGGGTGTCCATTCAATGACCTTTCACGTGTTTATATCATAGGAAACTATTGTTGAGAGAGAATTTCGCAGTACCGGGTTGCGCAACTTAGGTTATATGCACATTGTTTTCATCCAGAACGATGTCGCTTACTTGCGAGAGGAACAACACTTTTACTATGTTCGCGATGGACTTCTAAATCTGCCCATTGATCGCTTCACATGGATCTATTTCAAGGAGGAGAGGGTATTTGATATACTGGTTTCGTTTAGCTCACATGTGTGTGGAGTGAATACCGTCGAGGGACTGATGAAGTCACTAGCCTATGCCTGTGAACAAGTGAATGTCGACGCGAATAAGATTCGCCGGTTAATTCGAAGAAGGCGCTATCCCTTCATGGAGTTTTACGAATTCATCATGGAGCACGATCTCGTTGACTGCTGGAAATGTCGTGGTCTTGAGTGTTGCGTGTCTGAAATCTACCACAAGATGACAGTGAGTATCTTAATTTGTGTTGTAGCCACTTTTATAGTACGTTAATGTTGGATCTGTACCATTTAATATTTTTCAACGACGGACCTGGATGCCTTTCACTCACTAGTTATCCCCCACTTACAGAGTGATGCACAAGAGTACTATGATACACAGACCCCAGACAACTACCGAGTACACCGCAAATTCTACATAAGAGAGGATGCCAATTTATTCCCCGAAGAAACACTTGATTTCACCAGAGACCTACCCCTAGTCCATTATGGTTTCTACTTCGAATAGAGACGAGAAATGTGTTTTTCAGGTGAATCCTTAATTCCTGGTGACTCCTTAAGTCATTGAGATGAATGTGCGGTGTACCTTATAATGTAGTACTCTTTACAATTTAATTCTTTATTCACTTTTACTTTTTGTCATATGTTGATGTTTGCTCTATTTTGCCTACCTTCAAATATCTAAGCGCAAGCAAACGGGCGTGTCAGTTTCATATGTGGTAACTGTAATCTTGTTGATGATCTCCGCACACGTTTATGTTGTGGTTTGAAAAAGTTTTGGCCGCTAATTTGCAGCCAAAGATGTATTACATTTTCTTTTTTGCATGCTAAATATTCTACATCGAATGCTATTTACATTAGTCATTGCCTATGCGAAATCTTGGATGTAAGCTCACCGTTTATACTTTTTATTGCAGCAGGTACGGAAAATGACGCCTCCTTTCTGAAATGGCTTATGCAGGCAAATTTTGTTAAAAAACGTGTGCGGAGACTGCCTAAATTGCACTACATTAGTTGTAGTTTAAAGTTTTCAACCTAGACGCTGTATTTCAGACCCCCATCCCCATCAGTTTATTTTGTGTTTCCTTGCTTTTGTACTGGGAAAGTAGTCCCATACTATTATGCAGTATTTTGAAACCATGTACCATACAGTTAACAATGACGGCTGGGATTGGTTTAGTTTGATTAATTCGTATCTAATTATTTCATTTTCCGCCTTCTCTGTGACATATGTTGTGAATTGTTTGGTAAATGTGGTACACTAAATTTTGATTGATGCCTTGTTTGTAATTGTGCTCTATCTTTAATGTAAAATTGCATTACATGCCAAGTTTTTGATATTATAAAGCAATTTTGTGGCCATTCACATAAGTATCTTCTATTACCAGCAACTCATTTGCATTTGTGTATATGTTACTTTTTGTTTTATTAATGTGAAATACTACTATAAATACAGAGTGTAAAGCATTACAAGATGTATTTGAATGCAGAACACCTACTTGCTGCAACTCAAATTGCCTAATTTTAGTTCTTTACCAAGCTACTAGTCTAATCACAGTTAATGTAGTGTGCAACCGGTTGGTGTGGAAGTGTACAAATGGAAACTGAAATTGTGGATCGGGTTGATACGTTGTTGTTGTTACTTTAACACTGGAGAGTTAACAGCAGATTTGTATGTTGTTACTTCAGCGATGTTACTTTAACAACAGACCAGAATAATTGTGCAGCGGAATAAACAAACACCAAGTTTAAGAAGTGAATATAGAATTATATTAACTTTCGAGTCGTAGGAAAAATAACCCGTAAAGGTTTTAACAAAGGTCGTTCCCTCAATTCTCAAGCTCCTCACTCTTAAATTGATTGAACTAAGCAAAGCACACAAGAATTGCTTCGACTATCTCTAAAAGCTCCTCACTCTTAGATCTATTCTAACAACTCACAAACTTTGCTAAAGCAAGACAACACTCAACAACTGTAAATTAATCTCTCGGATTGATTAGCTCTTGTCTCGTGTTTGTCTTGATGTACTTCACACCTATATATAGGTTCTTGGACTTCGACTTCAAGGTGTGTTGTACACGGTTGGTAATTCTCCTAGTTTCCTTCTTGAACTCTTCTTCTTTGTTCTCGCAGTCCTTCTTGAATAATAGTTCCTTCGTTAGTGATCTAACTAGGGAAAGACTCCTTCTTCAAATCAGGACTGATCTTGGAAAGAATTCCTAGTTCCACTCGAACTCAACTTCCCTTGTAGAGTGGTTTGCGTAATTAAGGAAACTTTCCTTCTTGGAAACTTGAGCGTCCAACCTATGACAAGTTTGTTTTCTGAATAATAATCAAAGACAATTACAACTGTGGAACACAGTTAGTTAAATGAATAAGGCAAAACAATAATAACAAATATACTCAAGATTGTAAATCGGATTCTGCTCCAGCAATGTTACTCTAACATTGACTTCTCAATGTTAAACTAACATTGACAGAATACTTGTACTTTCAATGTTAAACTAACATTGACAGAATACCTGCACTTTCAATGTTAAACTAACATTAACAGAATACATGCACTTTCAGAAACTAATTGGTGCTCTACTTGGACTCAGATGTAATGCATAAATTGGTGAACTAAAAAGTTGTCATCTCCAACAACACGCAGCAACCAGTTAGGTTTAATAAACATTGTGCAAACACTCTCATTTTTCATTCGACACTGAGCAAATGGTTTTCTGCAATGGTAACAGGGCTCAGCAAAAACTAAAAGCTCACAATCTTCCTTGCAAGTGTGACTGTTAACCTCTTGTGTTTTCGGTTTTGCACATGCCTAACATCAGACCTATTCCTTGTTATTGCTGGCATAGGAGATGCACAACCGCAGCGCACAACACAGCTCAGGTTCGTCATTCTCGACAACTCGATGACGAACTATCCCCACTGATCAGTACCATGACTTTTGTGAGTGTCACCTCAAATCGAACCCGCTACCCAGTTGGACGAACCATATCACATTACTACGATTTTGGCGATGCACTCAACCGAGAGTAAGCTTTCTCATCTCAAACCAGAACCACAACCATAATTCATCATTTTCTGGAAATGCTGATTATTTACAAATCGTATAATAATATTGTTTTATTTGTTGAGGGTCGACAATGTCGGCTGTATGTGTGGGTTGACCCTGAAATGTGTCATCAGTCTAAGGTGATAATCACCGGCCTACTAAAGCGGATCAATGTTTTCGAGGACAACGTCAAGAGTTTGACGCGCAAGGAAAAGGCGCTGAGGATCTTACTTCTCTTTTCGTGGTCATTCACATTGCTCGCTTGCATCTTCTTTTATCGTCGATAATTGTACTAGTTTTGAAATAACATTTACATAAGCTCTGTACTTCCTTATCTACTAAATTTTACAGTTATGCTAAGTGATGTAATGTTGCTTTTAATGTAAGTTTGTTATTTCCTGTCATAATTAATTTCACCAAGATCTAAAGTACTAAATATAACTTTTGTATTACTTGAAGACTTTGGGAGTGGTCATAATTGTGGCAGTTAAAAAAGCCAAAGAAAATCCAACCTTGAATGTTCTGCTAGGACAATGCAAATAAATCAAAGTGTGTTTCAACAGTTAAAGTAAAAAAAAATGGAACGCATGTATATTTCCAAATGTCATATATGACCATCGCATTAAGAGTTTATTTTGGTTATCTGTGTTTTGGGAGAATATTTTGGGAAGAGGTCAGGCTTGTGAAGCTTATCCATAAAGATTGCTTCTGGTGAAAAATCTTTCTTGTGTGCACAATCGAAAGTACTTAACAAAATCAGTACTAGCTCATTATCATATTTGCACAACATAAACTTTGAAGACCAACTGTTTTAATCTTTTGCTTTAATACAAACTTTGCTATCTGACTATAAAAAGACAACCATATAACATCAGTAAACCTGCTAAGAGGATTTTGGCATGGATAATATCAACTCATTGGACAGTCAATAGTAACACATTGCACACGGCTCCATGGAATATAACATCACACCATCAGGGAATATGTTACTTTTTGAATAATTACACATAAGAATATAACATCACAGTACTGTTAATCAACTACACTCTCATCAACTTGCTATGTGTCTATATATAATGTCTGAATCTTGGGCAATCACAACCAAGTGCTTCATATAAACCAAACATAAGATTGACTAATGTCACATATTAACCCGAGGCCACAATCGCATTTCTTCTATACTAGCACGTGGACTTATGGCGTTGATTGTACGTTCATTCACTACCTACTCGAAGAGAAAGAGCGTGCTGCAGCTTTCCATGATATGTTTAGCATGCGCATGATAAGAGTTGCCACTGATAAGGTGAACGCAGTTCACAGCACGCGCTTCACCTTTTGTCAATGTTTGCTTCAGTATCATAAGCTCGAACAACGTTTCACAGTATTCCAATTCATCATTGGTCTAAGCTCGGTGTATTTTGATGAGACGAACAACGTTGTTCATGCGTTTGAGGATTTTGTATGGGATTATGTTGTGCTGGTAAGAGTCCTTGTTAATACCTTAGCTTGTTCCCTTTTTATTTTAACTAGTATCTGGAAATGGCTACCATTTTTTGCAATCTATACTGTTATCCAGAAATATAAGCTTGGGGAGGCTTACATGATTGAGGGGGAGCCCGAGTGGTACAATCTATGCAAGTTGTTTGGTGCCCCTACTCCGGAACCTCCCACCGCTGGACCTTCGGAGCCCCCACCTCCACCACCTGCTTTTGTGGACTTGACAACCCCTGAAAATAGCGATCCCAATGCTCTGTCTAACAACTTTGCTACTGCCCCGGCTCTGCGTAGTGGTGCTGAACTGTTACCAGTTCCAAGCTTGACGTACTCACCACCTTCTTTAGGTGTCCAGGTATTCTCTAGGGAAACTTTCGACATTCTCCATTCCGACACAGAAAGCGACTTCTGGGCAGAAGTGTTTGACGATGCAGGTGCCTTACGTCCGACACTAGCTTTTGTAGTGGAAGAGACTCCCGCACTCCCTACAGTGGATTCAAACGACCTTCGTGACCGTGGCAGACAAAGGTCCCTATTCCGTATACCCGAGAATAGAGATAGCAATGACAATCGTGGTGTTAACCCTCCCACAAGAGCTCCCGTGTTATCGAACGACCACAGTAGCTCGCAAGGCTCATCAAATTCAGTCAATAGCCCGTGGCGTACCAAGGGTGATGGAGGTTCTATGAAGGGTAAGGACAAGGTTTAAACAATCTCATATGAAGGAGGAAGCTTGGCGACGAATCACAACAATTTTCATTGTAATCGACTTTTATTTACGGTTTCCAGTATGTTTATTTCCTAATTCCCAGGTGTTCTGTTCTGTTCTGGTTGTAGGGACTACTTAATTGTGATGTACTACTATAAGGCTATGCACAATGTAAGTGAGTAAGCCTATGCTATTTTCTATTGCAACTCTACTTAATATGTTTATTTTCTGAATGTGTTATTTGGTGTATTGTGTAAGGTCCCTATTGTTCTTCTGTGCAATGTATGAGCTTGACCAAGTAATGCTTTCATACCATTAAGGCTTAACATACAAGGAGTTTCCTGTATGTTTGATTCCTTGTACTTTTGCATTACTGTCAGTCAATTCTTGCCACAAAGTGACACAAACACCATTACAAATATGCAATTTATTTTTCCTGGGCATACATTTCCCTTTGCAAATCACTTGAAATAACAGTAATGTGAGTAACACAAACACCAATTCATCAAAACAGATTCACAAAAGAACTTGAATCGCTTTCCCTCATTTTGATGCTCTGATTCAGTTCGAAGTGGCCTGAATGTGTGAATATTAATGGTGAAATATGTTGAGTGAATCCTGTCCAGAATAATATATAACCCCATTGCAGAATATAGGGTGGCATAATCCTTCTTCATCATTTTCACAAACCAGTATATAAACTAATAGAGCCATATAACATCACAGTACAGAAAATACAACCACAATACCAGTTAGGATGACAAAAGATTCAGTTACAAAATAACAACCCATAAATATAAGTTTAATCAAATTCTACAAAACAATGACTCACTGGTCCATTGCTGCAGATGCTGATTATATTAACAAGGGTGAATGTGACTATGTTTTCCAAAACACGCCAACCACAAAAAAAGAACCACCTTCCTAACAAATTACAACAGCCCCCTGTTAGTTTGGCATTTCAAATATGAGTATCATATTTCCCATACATACTTATACATGATACGCTTAAACATAACGCGCTCCATGATCATCAACACGAACAAAAATTATGTAGAGAGGGAGATTTAGTTTATCTTGTCCTACATAATTTAAACAAAATATCAGAGGGCAACTTATTGGACATTGCTCATGAAAGTAGTCCCCGAGGACGGGTCCAGCGCACCTGTCACAACCATGTCTACATAGGCTGATCGACATTGGTTATCCATCCCAAGAAAGAGGTTTGTAGCTTGAGGGTTATTCACTATCTTGTGTGCAACAATAATACGCAACTACAACGACATTACTCCCATTTCGGCAACTGCATCAAAGACTCTCTTGCTCTTTGTGGGTGGAGAAGTAGGCATTGTGGGGGGATGTATTGGTTCAACTGTTTTCTCAGGAGTCAGCTTATCAACGACCTTGTTTGCCATTTCACCGAATTTGTCATTGCATTTCTCGAACATATTCCCTAGCAATGATACTAGTTGGTCTGGCAGATTTGGAGCCTCGCGCGCCTTTCTTTTACGCCCAGTACTTGAAGATGTGGATTTTTTGCCCTTTGCATCAGCAGTGGGATGCTCGGATGAGCTAACTTCCTGCGTGTCGTGAGGGTCACATAAATTAGCGTCACGAGGATGACTATTACACTTATATGTTCCCCCAGTTTTCTCCTTGCCCTTTGCACCACTAATGACATGTACATCGTAAACCTCGTCATACACTTCATGTGGATTTTCCAAATCCAGAACCGCATCAATGAAGGTTTGTGCCGCTTTGCCATCCGCCCTATCATTCCCAAAAATGAGTAGCCAAACTTCGTAAAAAGGGAAACTTTTATAACGCCATTGTGCCACCTCAGGGTGTGCCTGTTACATTGCAATTTTGGTAACTGATATTAAAGAGCCATAATTATTATCAGTAAACCTCTTTGCAGGCCACTACCAATACATTGGCATTACACTAAGTATGATTAAAATCCATACATATTTAATAACATAGAAGCAAGATAAATCTGATAGTAACATGTTGGTTCTAAATCTCAATCATTTTATTGCCGGAAACCATTTTTCCGTCACACAATCTTGTTGTACAACTTTGTTAAACCATATTGTTTAGAACAGTTCTAGGCAACATATGATTGAAATTTCCATAAAACAAAAATCAATACTGACCTTAGCATATTCGTTCCAAACGTCATCGGAATCCACGTTGACCATTTGTTTGTTTGCCTCAAAACCAAAGCCTGATGTGGTGAACAAGGTATGAACAATAGCGAAGATTTTCTTCCAAAACGTTAATTTCGAGTTAATGTGTTTCTCAGTCATTGGTCTTGCGTGAGGGGATTTTTCTGCCATTGCACGCTCCAGTGCCCCGAGATACCCGGGTCTAAACCCATTTTCTGCTCGCCAACCATTGGCACATATTTCTTTCAAAGCATCAATTAGTACTAACTCCTCCGGCGTGGTCCACGTTTTTCTGGTCCCAGTCGGCTTCTTGTAAGGAGGGAGGCCGCTTGGACAGCTAGATTACGAGAAAGCCATCTGCAACGATTGAGACTTATTAACTCCAGTAAAACATATAATTATACGTCGACAAATCATACATTGCTTTTACATTCGATCAATACTAAGACTGACCGAGGTAAGTAGGTAGATGTTCAAATAAGTTATGATATATGATCTGGTCAACATATACAGGTGAATGAAGCAATGTAATAATTTACATTACAATAGTTTTTACACAATTCTTCAGTTTATTAATTTTTGTAGCATCTGTTACTTATTTGAATAGTGTGTTTATATTCAAATAATATTTGAATATAAACGACTTGGTGTCAGTTCATAAAGAAAACTTTGTGTGGATGGTATTTGGGGTTATGACTTTTGCAATATGAGGTCATCCAAGACTACATTGATTGAATACATGCAACAGGGGGTAAAAACAAATAACCAGTCATCATGTTCTAATATTGCAAGTTTATCAGTTATCACATTTGAATATAAACTATACTAAGTTTTGTTTGTCCAACAATGTTTCTATCTATCACGAACTACTCGTCCAATTATTAGAACAAAAGAGGATACATATATTAATAAATAAAACTCTCAAATCAAGGGTTGCCAATCAATTAGATATATAGTGCTCTGAAAAGATTAAATAATAGAATAACCAAGAAGGCAATGATAAGAAGCTGTACATTTTCTGCAATAATCAAACAGTAGTGAACATTAACCAGTGAGCTTCATGCACTGATCATCATTTCTAAACAAGCTTGAATATAGGATAAAACAGTATTGAGCATTCCCATTGACTGCGCATCATTGTTTTGGCATCTTACTTTAATAAATTACTTAAAAAGCAATCACAATGGAAGGATTAAAGTACTGAGCATTGAACAATAAATTCATAACATTCAATAATCGTCATATTACATCGCCCATTGAAATGTAAAAAGTGAATAGCAGTAACACAAAAAGCTGCCCCTAATCACTGTCCCTTGTCAAATAACAGTAAATAGGGACAGTAAATTAACGCCCCCTTCGACCAGCTTGCCACTCGTTGTACATTTGCAAGGCTGTGGTATCGTGAAAATCTGACCAAGTTTGCGAGGGCTCAACCACATCAATGTAATTTGGTTCACGTTCCGTGTTTGATGGTGAGCGTGGGTAGTTCTCCTCATTAATGGCATTTGACATGTTGGTTCTAATAAAATTGTGTAGCAGAGCACGCCATAATGATGTGGTTATGCCTCTTAACAGAAAACCAAGAGTGCTTTCTTAATATACCCCACCGTCCTTTCAAGGCACCAAAAGCACACTCGATTACGTTTCATGCTCTAGCGTGCTTCAAATTGAAATACTCCCAGAATTTTTGTGGCGAGAGGTTGTTGTGTTCCTAGTCCCTCAAGTGATAACGCACTCCACGGTACGGCACGAGGAACCCTTCCCCATTTGTATAACCATCGTCCCCTAAGTAATAACAACCCAACACGTGTTTGGGAAACATTACAACATAATTAGAAAATGTTGTCCCTACAGTTTTAGAATTCCAGGTATAAATATCAATTTACGTTAAGAAGGCTATACTTAACAAATTGTTTATACCAGTAGGGATATGCAATCCATGGTCTCGATGAATAACGTCTTTGAGTATGCGACTATCCGCAACTGACCCCTCCCACCCAGCTAGTAAGAAAACAAATAACCCATTTCGGTCACACACAGATAGGAGATTTGTAGCAACTACTCCCTTCCTCGTTTGATATCTCCCTTGGTCAACAACTGGCGCTCGTACTTGAAAAAAAGATCCATCAAGAGCTCCTAAGCAACCCTATATTTTTTTAATTCAAAATAAACCATGTTGAGTGAATATTATAGGCTGCCTAACTGTATCTTTTTAATAAAACAGTTAGGTTATAATTGCTGATTATGTACAAATACCTGGAATGGTTTCCAAGTGGGATGAAGGTCGTCGGGTCCAATTGGTTCCGGTTGAGACAACAATATAGGGTGGCATTTTAACAAAGCAAGGAGGACTTTCCCAAATAAACGGCTAACAGTCTCACCCGATCTTATAAAGTGACCCCCAATTTTCCGATTTTTAGTGTGATGAGACAGAGCATCTAAAAACATAGACACTTGGCTAGAAATACCAACGTATTTTGACTCTTCCAAACCACCATAGCTATGTAACAGGTAACATAGTTTCATGAAATAATCCCGGTTCATACGTAACGAATTTTTAACCCATGTATCACCAGTGTTTAATAGTTGGTCGACGTATTTGATTTGATGTGGGATTCGACGCATGATACTATACTGGATGCCACCCCGTCTAGGTTTACGTCTTAAACTACCCGTGTGGATTAGGTAGATTAGAACTAATGCGAAGGCAAATAAGGATACCCTAAAAACCATTTGGTGCATCAAAATGAGAATAATTAATTTCTCCCTCGGACCCATTACGAAGCCTGTTGAACAACGAGAGTGTAAGAGGTAAATACTCCATAACCAATTCATAACATTCACTGACAAGGAGATGTTTTGTATCAAGTTGCTCCATTAGGAATGTAACCTGCTATGCTTCTAATTCTTTTCAAATTGTACATCCCCAGACAACAGTACTAGCACCAACCACTGGTCCACTAACCATGAGAGTGCAAGGCAATGAAGGTATGGCGTATGTTATATAGAATTGTACATATGAAAAATGAACCACACAGGTGTCACTGCAGCATTCGACACACAAAAATAACGTAACCACAATCCTACACTTTCTAAAACAGGTGTGTGAATGTTACCACTAAAATCTTGCAAATATAACACCACACAGATCACTCGTCAGTCACAACACACCATTTTAGTTAATGGGACAATTCAAATTAACCACATTATTCACTACTACCTGTAACACATCAAACTGAATAAACAAAAGTAGTGGCGAAGCTAAAAGTTAGTATGAACGACCTGCAGCTGAATTGATTGCGGTGCCTGATGCCCCAGAACAACGAAGATTACCTGGAAACAAGAAACGGTAATTGTACATCTACGGGTTGTCCTTAATTTAAGGAAACATCAAAATAAATTCTATTAAAAGTGTGAATTTTGTTACCTTCTTCGTCAAAATCGCAGCAAAATCGCAAGTCCTTGAAACCCTAGCTTTTGGTCGACGGAGTGAAAGTGAGAGAAAGGGGGATGTTTTGTCTGATTTTTGGATGGGACGGGAAGCAGCGGGAATTTTAAAGTTCATTTGGGGGTATAAACGACATTTCACAATTAATTTAAACTACCTATTATGAATCCGGGGGGGGGGGGAGACGATTAGGAATAGTGGGATAAGGCCCAGATGGCCCACTTATCGGGATATTGCTGTTAAATTATGGGTCGATCCAAACGCCATATTAGACCCTTATTATTAGTTAATCTGAACCAATGGGAGCATCCAAACGTGCTCATATACTACTACTTGCATCTACACAAGATTCCCAGAAATACCCTTGTGGGTGGCTCAGTTGGTTAAAGAAGAGAGTTACCCTCTCCTTGGTTTCAGGTTCGAATCCCATTGGGAGCGAACAAATTCTGATTCTATGCCTTTTGAGTCGGAGCCTGTCACACATGGTTAGCCTAGTGTGGTTTAACTCGGTTGGCGAGGTTTGCAGGCTATTTCGTCGACCCGGGGGTTTACCCAGTGCGCACTCGAAAGGTAGCGGCTAAGGGTTCCCACGTCATCCAAAAAAAAAAAATCCCAGAAATTACAAAAAAACTTTGTAATTAAAATATAGGTGAAATAAAAAAAAAATAGAGAAAATGAAATTTGAAAAATTGAAAAAGTCAAAAAGTAGGAAAAGAGGTGGGTTAGAATTCCCAAGTAGTGTTATGTTGTTATGTTGTGTTGTGAGAAGGACAAAGACAAAGACCAATGCAAGAGTCTTTCTGACAATCACGTGATCTCTCTCTACTACTCTCTTTTTCTTCGCTTTGCTTTGATTAGAATTCCCTCTTTCATCGTTCAATTCTTTTCTTTATTATACATATACATAAAATACAGTATATAAATTTACTACCTTTCCTTCTTTCACTGTCACGCCTCTCTTCTTCTTTATCACTATTCTTAAAATTTGAACACATTGTCTACTTTTGTGAGTGATAATAATAAAGGGTTTTCTTTCTTTTTCTTGTGGGAGTTAATTTTTGGCTCTCCAGATCTGTTGCCTCTGCTACCAAAGGTACGTGCTTTTCAACGATTTTCTTTTATACTTCCATATGAGAGCTTAATGTGTGATTTTTCAGCCTCTTCAGTCAGTTTTTTTGTTAATGTGTTGAGAGATCACACCCATTGTGGTATTTTTCTTGCAAAGTTTGTTTCTTTTCTACATTGGTGTTTTTGTTTTCATTTTTTAAGTAATGGGTTTGAATACTTTGTGTGTGTGTATCTCTTCCAAAGCTGGGAGCTTTTTTCTGTCAGTAAAAGGAAAAACCATAAAAAGCCCTGGAAGATTTTTCTTTTTACAGAATGGAATTTCCTTTTCTGTTGTTCATGTTTAATGCCTACTTACTTTATAGTATGGTATTAATTTATTGTTTGAAAAGCTTATTTGCTCTTTCTTCTTGATATTTGGTGTATTTCGTTGGTTTAATGTTGATTTCTGGTTATTTTGGTTGTACATTCCCCTACGGTGAAGAAAACTATGTGGGTATGCTGGTTAGTTGAGGAGGGTTCATGTTACAGTGGTTAGGTCAAGAAGAAGACAGATGATGTGCAACAGTTTCTTACTTTTTTGTTATGCATTTTACATACTGTAGGAAAATGGGTGTTATTTCTCGAAAGTTGTTCCCGGCCTGTGAGAGCATGTGTGTTTGCTGCCCTGCTCTGAGGTCAACGTCTCGGCAACCTGTTAAGCGTTACAAGAAGTTGCTTGCCGAAGTATTTCCTAAGTCTCCTGTGAGTATTCTTCAAGGAACTTGAACATGTGCGTTTTTCTCTGCAATGTACTTGCTTAGTGTTAGACTGAGATTCTGATTATTACGTCAGTTGTAGCCATTGCTGCGTGAGTCATGTCGAAGCTAGTTCCTTGTAAGTTCTTGGAATATCATTGAGTCTACCTCATGAACTCATTGGCGGAGTTGCAAGAATTGATAACTTAAGAGTGTTGGTTTGGTTCTATGACTAAATTAAACAGTTTGGATATGCAACAGAGAGATGAAAACAGAAATGAGATCTATGATTCTTGATGGTTTATATAAGGTCTACGATGATGTTATCCAGCTACTCATCTTAAAGAAACTTTTAATTCGAAAATACATAAATGCATGGCCTCTGTCAGACCTTCTAATATTGCAACATGTGTTTGCTTATAGTTCAGTAGCGTCCCATGAAACTGTATTTAGTTTCTTTTCATTGTTATCTCTCTGTCCTCTTTTATTTGATCTACACATGCATGCACAATGTGCCGGAGTATCGTGAAACCACCATTCAAATGAAACATAAAGTGAATGTCTTACCTCTGTAATTCCATATACAGCTGAAGAAGAGGTGAAGCAGAAACATTTAGGTGAAACTAAAAGAGTTCTCTAAGCTTGCGATGACTAGTTATTGAATCGTGGTAGTCATTTTTTTCTTAAGTTAGCTCGGAAGAAGAGAAAGCAAAAACATCAAAGAAAAATTAAGGTGAAACACGAGCACGTCACGAAATGTGTTACCAGTGTTTTCATACGTACATGTTGTTTAGTGTTTGCTAAATTGTTCTCAAATTGAATGTTACCAAAATTATGTTAATGAAAACTACACCACTTTAGAACGAAAGGATTGCAAGCCAATGTATAGGATGAAGATTGGACCTTGGCTTTTTATCGTGTTAGCAAACAACCAATGAAATATGCTGTAGAAATTGGCTTACAGCCTAGTGTCATGGGAATACCGGAAACTCAAGACTGTTCCGCTTACCCCTTAATGTCATTCCTCTAGTGTCCATTTCACTCAAACTCTTGGTGGAGGTGATTTAACCTTTTCCCTATCTTGCACAGGATGGCCAGTCAAATGAAAGGAAAATTTCAAAGCTCTGTGAATATGCTTCTAAAAACCCTTTCCGGATTCCAAAGGTGTGGACATTTAGTGTGAATATCTGTGGCTGCAGATATATTATTTTTCTTATGTTTAATGTGATTGCATTTATTTCTTTCTGATTAATTAGATTGCTAAATATCTCGAGGAAAGGTGTTACAAAGAACTGCGATATGGCCACCTCAAACTTGTCAGCATCGTTGCGGAAACTTATAACAAATTACTACGCATCTGTAAGGAGCAAATGTAAGTATTTCACGAGATATCTTTGGTTCATGTGGTACAGTTAGTTTCGTTAGGTAACTATTGGTTGTTGGTTCATTATCATACCCACAAACTTGCTTATTCAGCAACAGGTTGTACTATGGATGCAGCTTCTGTGCTGTGTCCTGGATATCGTATTGTATTGTGTGAAAATCTCCATATTAGTTGGGCATGTTTATTGTTGGACATGAATTTTGTAGATCTTTGCAAGCTATATATTCAATCTTTAGTTATTTGCAACTCCTTATTCTTGCAGAGCGCTATTTGCTGTTAATTTGCTGGATGTAGTGGTTGAACTTCTGAATGATAAGAGATCTGCTGCCCAGATAAATGGATGCCAGATTCTGACTGAATTTATTTACTGTCAGGTGATTTTATGCCCATGTTGAATTTTTTCTTGCCTCAGTGAAAGGTGAAATGGGGGTTTCTATGGTGGTAGATTTATGCATCTCAGTGAGTCAATTTATGGCGACAATTAAGGCTTATTATGGTTGCTGCATAAGATCATGAGATACATGCTTTATTTGATTTTGTTTCTTCTTTTAGCTCTTTTACATTTGGCTATATTGGTTATGCTTGCTTCATGGAACCAGTTTTATGTGGTTAATGTTTCTACTTGCTTGATTGAAATTCTTCATCATTCCTCCACCTCTCACACATTGTACTTACCCAGGTCCAAACTCAAAATCATTTTTTTTGAAAACACAAATAAAAATAAAATAGAGCAAGATGAGAGATGGGTGGTAATACAAAAAATGAAATGATGTCTCTTTAGTTTGTTAGATGGGTACTAATTGTTTATCTATCAACAGGTTGATGGTACCTACACTCACAATATTGAAAATCTGGTCGAGAAAGTAACCCCTCTGGCTCATAAGACTGAAAATGAGCATCAGAGCAATGGTTTAAGGGCTTCGAGTTTGCAGTGCCTTTCAGCCATGGTAATTTAGATGAAAACTAACTTTTAAATTGCTTGTTTTGAGTCTCGCATTTCTTGAATCACTTTCTTTTTTTCTACTTAACTAATGTACACTTAAATTTGGCGCGTGGTCATCGATTTTGGTGACTCATATAATGTACGATTTTGTTCGTATTGTTTTCTGAAACTTGTTTTGGAGGAGTTTATAACATAATTCACTGTATTGGTTCCTCTTCTGCAGGTGTGGTTCATGGCAGAATTGTCTTACATATTTCTTGATTTTGAAAAGGTTGGCATTCTTATTGTCATGTCGTATTATTTCAGTTCAAAGCCTCTTTACTTATCATTTTTTCGAATTAAGTTTTTATTTTGTCCACTTTAGATTGTGCATGTTACACTTGATAACTATGAGGTGGAGAAACAAAATGAAGAAGACGAAGAAAGAAGGGAGGCACATCATAATTGGGTGGATGAAGTAGCTCGATGTGAGGGCAGAGGTCCTCCTGGTGTTGGTGGTGAATTTAGCCATGGTCAGAACATTAGATTAAGGCCAGAAAAGAAAGATCCTTCTCTGTTAACAAGGTTAGAGTTTTGAAGTTTTTGAGTAAAAGAAATTTAAGCATTTTTGTTCAGAAGATAATTGTAGAGAACTGCAAATGGTAGAGCTTTATTTAGTACTCTCTACTTATTCTGTCTTATTCTTTATTCACTTTAGGGAGGAAGCGGAGATACCAAAGATATGGGCTCAAATATGTGTCCAGAGGATGGTTGATCTTGCAAAAGAAAGTACAACAATGCGACGAGTTTTGGACCCAATGTTCGTTTATTTCGACAAGGGAAGGCATTGGGTACCTCAGCATGGATTGGCTCCTGTTGTTCTGTCTGATATGTGTTACTTTATGGATAACCCAGGTGAATTTCTGCTCCTTCGCATCTTTGTTACATTGGTCCCTTAGTATATTTGGCTTTTTCTTAAGTTCTTAACTGTAGGTGGCTTATTTTTCTTGCTGGCTGTCACTTGGTGATTCTTTTAGAATGAATATCACGTGCACGTAAACTGTATTTTTTTAATAGTTTATATTCTGTTTTTTCGTATAGGGATGTTCTTGACGTTTTAAGTCTGAAAAATGGGACTTTTGCCGTCTTCAAGGCCACTGCATTTTTTTTTCTCGAATTGAGGAGAATATATGGGTCCACCAATTCGATGTATTGAAATAGATTCTTTACTAAAAATACTACATCGAAAAATATTTTTTCTTTTTCTTTAGGCTCATGTATAAGGTAATTTGGTCCTTTCATATTATAAAAACTGGTCTTCTACTAGAAATGATGGACTGTTGTGCTTAAATATAGCGAATCTTATGTACCATTGCTAATGTAATAAATTAGGTTTACATTAAGTTACAATGGGCGTTTTAATTACATAACCCTTGTTGACGCTGTTTTTTCACAGCATTTTTTGAGTTAAGAGTTTGAAAAGAGCATGCACGTTGGTTACCTCTTTTGGTTCATGTGAACTTACTAGTATCTGTAGTATTCCATTTTCTAAAATCTAGCTGAGGAAGTAGTCTAAAAGGACTAATATGGTATGGTTTATTTATCATAGATAGATTCTGACAATTAGATCACCATTCATTTAAGCCATACGCTTTCCTAATTTATAGTTAAAACGGAAAATCTTGAGTTGTCTATTAAATCTCTTTTTGAGTTCATAGTAACTTTTTGTTGTTCATGAGTTAAAAAAATTGTAGCTTTGGTTTCAGTGCATAACATATGCACATGATGCTGATTCCATAGATTTGGATTCTTTTGAGAAACAATGACACTTTTAATTCTTCTGATTATAGGAAACCAGCAACTAATTTTAGCAGGTGTTGTTCGACACTTAGACAACAAGAATATTGCACACGACCCCCAGATTAAATGTCACATTATCCAGACAGCTACCTGTTTGGCCCGTCAAATTAGGTCAGAATCTGTTATTTCTGATATGGGGTTTGTCAGTGACCTCTTCAGACACTTGCGCAAAACGTTTCAAGCAACAGCTGAATCAGTTGGAGATCAAGAATTAAGTGTGAATGCTACACTGCAGAATTCAATAGAAGATTGCTTGTTGGAAACTGTGAGAGGGGTAATGATGTTGACATTATTGGAATTACTTTATTTGTTTTCATTCTTATCTAACGGTGATTAATTGATTGTAACTGTTAGATTATTGATGTGGGCCCTCTCTTTGATATGATGGCAATCACACTGGAGAAACTTTCACCCATCAGAGTTGTTGCCCGAGCAGCACTGGCCTCACTTATAATTCTTGCTCATTTGATTTCCTTGGCATCTATATCTTTCCATTCTCAGCAGGTAAAAATCTGAAATGCTATTCTGGCAAAGTTGCTTGCCCTTTCCTTCTTTTCCTTTTTGGGGGGTCAGGGCGGGGGAAATCTCATTCTTTAGCTGCACTGCATTTGATTCACCGGGAATCGTTTGTTGTCCCATCATCAGGAGTTGTTTTTTACGTTATTTACTGTGTAGCTGTACGGAAAACTTGACTAATTTGCAGTCTCACATGGTGAAGGTTAAGATGAGATATTTGTTGTGTCTGTAGAACTTCTTGAAGTGATTGACCTAAATATGGAGTCTTCAAGATCTGGAGATAAGATCTATCACGCCAAGCTTCTTACTAGGATTAAGAAATAGCACTACGTCAGCTTAATAAACAGCTGACTAGTTTTCTTTAACTGCAGTAAAAACTATTAGTAATTCTCAGTCTTTTAGATCGGTCCTGTGTAGACTTTTAATTTTTTATTTTCCTTTCTCTCAATTAATAAGTTCCATTATTTATCCCAAAAAATTATGTAGTACAAATTAATATCGTTTTTCGACTTTGGTAAACCTTTGGATATCGTGAGTACGTTGTTGTGGAATAATTTGTGGGCTATCATGAAACAAGTTGCGATGCTTGCTTCTGTTGACATTTTCAGGTATTTCCAGAGGCCCTATTCATTCAGCTCCTGAAAATGATGTTGCAATCAGATGTTGAAATGCGTGTTGGAGGGCACCAAATTTTCTCCGTTCTTCTCATTCCAAGTTTAGCTCATGCAAGAAATGATGTCTTCAACCATCCGAGACGGCATTCAAAAAACGCGTCCACATTTTCCTCAGTAACAGCTCTGCTTGAGAAGCTCCGAGGAGAAACTTACGGAACTAACGTGAACCAGGAACATGAAAAAGATGATCATAAGCAGCAGAACAATGTCGAGGAAGAGTGGAGGCATGGGTGGTCCCATAAAAACTCTACTAATATGCATATAATAAGCTCCATCATTGACAGAACTAACAAGCCAGCTAGCCTGGCTGAGACTGTACGAATTCTGTCAGCCTTGTTCCCAGTCCTTTTTGTATATATTTGATTTATTTGTTGTTAGCATTTCTCTTTGACATCACGTCATGTGAATAATAACAGGAACAATATTTTTTGTGGTGCAACGAGGACCAAATAGCACAGTTGCTCTCTGCTTTATGGATACAAGTAAATCTTCCTGATAATCGACCCGCTAACATTGAAGCTATTGCCCATACGTTCTGCTTAGCACTTACTTCTTCACACCTAAAGGTCAGTCTGAAGGTGCCAATTTCACTTTATACTCTTTTCCTGTAAAATTGGAGTGCCAAGTTCTAAAATGCACCTTATGCTTTAATTCTTTGGTTGTTTTTGTGAAACATGTCTCATCAAATGCTTGTTACTATTTCATTGGCTTATGGGGATGTAAACAAAGAAACTGTAGCAGTGTAGGTGAGAAAATGGTTTTACTCAAGTATGGATAATAATAATAACAACTAAGGCTTTAGAGTGGATTGATTACATGTGACCTTTTAACAATTTTATATTTCTCAATGATTCTTCTGAGCAATAGTGCCCTTATATACAAAGGATACAATCCTACTCTAGGATTCTAAGGTATTCTAACTACAATCGGATACTAATCAAACTAAAATTTTAATAATAATAATATCCTTATGGACATGTGCTGTGCTATATAGGGTCAACTGTGAACCACATCAGGTCAAGCATATTAGACCCACTATACCTGTCCACATCGAATCTATTCTAAGCTGTCTTTGGTTTTGTTTGCTCACTGTTTTTCCGTAGGTTGACATCTTCAGGTGCATTTTTTATTTACACCGCACATGGCTAACTTACTTTGTCAATTTTCTTACTTACTCTCTTTTATATGAAGTGTACTTACCTCAGCACAATTGTATGTCTTTTCTTGCCTTACCTCTTCCAGTAAAGACATCTCTTAAGAGCCTAACATTCCGAGACATATACAAAGCGCACACTCCTACTCTAGGATTCTAATTAAATAAATATTCTAATAGTTCTATTATTGACATGAGCTATATAAACCAAAATGTGATTTGCATTGAGTCAAGCACATGAAATCTCCTAAACTTATTTCCTTTGAATCTGGATTAAGCAATTAACCAGTCTACTTTCCATTTAAGGTATTTTCTAAATTGTTTTCGATTTTCTTTTGTTCACTGTTTTTCTTAAGTTTCAACTTTCGCGCACTTGTTGATTTACACCTCATATTACTGATCCATGGTTTCAGTTTTCTTACTTATCCTCTTTTATAGGAAGCACACTTACCTTAGCACAAATGTATTTCTTTTCTTGCCTTACCTTTTCCAGTAAAAACGTCTCTTAAAAGCTTAACATTCAAGGTCTTATAATAAGCGTTGGTCAAGTGGCTATACATCAGATTTCTTTTAAATTTATTGGAGAGTTGTAATCGCACAGATTCTGTTTTTTCTTCCATTTAAATCAGCCAACTTGAATTTTATGATTGAAATCATTATCAAAATCGTTTCCTTATGAACTGTAGATTTTGTGAGTATTCTTTTCCTCTGTTATCAAGTAGGACATCTCTATTGTCTCAAAGCATCTGTTTGTTAGAACTTATGCAGACTGTGTATTTTGTTTTGATCCAAGTTACTCTAAAGCACGTGCATCTAAGGTTTGCTTCATCTCTCAAATATGTGGGGTTTGTTTGATTGATGCTATAACAGAACCGAACAACCTTAAGTTTTGTTGGCCCTACATTATACGGGAAGCCGGAAAGAGTTCTATATCAACACCAAAACTATTTTATGTTGATGTTTCTGCTTATTTAATTACTTGTTAGAACCCTTACTCATGTATCTTGATTAAGAGTTAATTTATTTTAGGCATATTTTGGTAATACATGGTAATTGTAGTTGTGTGAGTCGTATATGTTATTTATCTTTTTCTTTTTGTTGCAGGACTCCAACAACAATCTTGTACTCAGGTTCTTTCAGTTTCCTCTCTCAGTTAGAAAGTTGTCACTGGACTCCTGTAATGGTATGGAACAGCTTTGTCAGTTGGCTACTCAGGATGAAATCAGTATAATTGTATATTTGACCTATTAGGTGTCATTGTAGGGTCCCTTCCTCCAGCGTACCAGAGATCACTTCTTGTGCTATCAACTGCTATGCTGATGTTTGCTGCAAAGATATATCATGTTGAAGATTCACATAACTTGCTTAAGTTACTACTTGAATCTGATGTAAGTTGTAGTTACTAATGTTTTGCTTTATGGAATTAATGCTTGCTTTATTTCACTATGAAATTTAACTCATCTGAAATTTTAGGTTATACTCATTTTTCTTTGACTCCCAATTAAAAAGTAAAAAGCATTTTAAGTCCTATTTTTGGGAAAAAATCACATACCCCCTATTCTATTGCCCCAAAATCACTTACCCCCCTATCCTATTTTTTTTATCACTTACCCCCCTATCCTATTCTAATCTCATTACATTCCTCCCCTCCCCCCCCCAAAAAAAAACGAAATTAACCCATTAATCTCTTCAAATTGCGCATGTGCGGCTCGTGTGCCACACTAATCAGGGGCAATTTCGTCCATTCAAATACCCCAACACATTACAATCGAGAATGCCCTCCAATTCACTCAAATCAACACTTACAATGTTTTTCTCCAAATTTCGAAAACCCTAAATTCCCAAATCCAATAACCCGTCTCTTACACGTGGGTGGGTCAATCCACAACCAATACTCACACGACCCATTTTGCTGTGAAAACAAACATTACAAACTTAATTGGAATAATTTAAAACAAGATTACACGAAAAAAAAGAGCTTGAAGCTGAAGCTTTACCTGATTCTTGGAGCATGTAACAAACTTTCTTACGGGATTAAGATTAGTCCATGAAGTTTTTTGAGCTACTCGGCGCTCGCAACGACAAATGTGCGAGTTAGAATTCATCAATTTCGTCGATTTTATGAACCCTTATTTGAATTTGGGATTTGTTTGGGAAAACTGAAACTAGGCCACTTGAATAGACGAAATTGAGGGTTTTTTTTTAAATATATGACCGTTATAATATGTTGGGGTATTTGAATGGACGCAATTGTCCCTGATTAGTGCGGGACACGAGCCGTACGTGCGCAATTTGGAGAGATTAATGGGTTAATTTCATTTTGGGGGAGAATGTAATGAGATTAGAATATGATAGGGGGGTAAGTGATAAAAAAATAGGATATGGAGGTAAGTGATTTTATGAACCCTTATTTGAATTTGGGATTTGTTTGGGAAAACTGAAACTAGGCCACTTGAATAGACGAAATTGAGGGTTTTTTTTTAAATATATGACCGTTATAATGTGTTGGGGTATTTGAATGGACGCAATTGTCCCTGATTAGTGCGGGACACGAGCCGTACGTGCGCAATTTGGAGAGATTAATGGGTTAATTTCATTTTGGGGGAGAATGTAATGAGATTAGAATATGATAGGGGGGTAAGTGATAAAAAAATAGGATATGGAGGTAAGTGATTTTGGGGCAATAGGATATGGGGGAATCTGTATTCCCCTATTTTTATGTGCAAAGCAAGAAACTATAACCTGCAAGAGTGTATATGGGACTTCTATTAGGAAATAACTATCTGTTTAAAAAGTATTTAACATTATTCAAGTACATAACACATCATTTGTTTAAGTTCATATCTCTAATTCCTTTGTGTTTTTTAAGTTACAGAATTTATACCACAATAACCCATTGAAAACAAGATCATCGAAGTCCACTTTGAATTTATATCCCTGGTTTTTATTTAATAATTAAGTAATTTAATGAGCACGTAGTTCTTTAATCTCTATGTCACGTTTCGGTTCTATGAAAACTTTACAAAATTGTGTAACTTCTTACTCATTTATTATTATTATGTTCCTTTATCAATCGTGGTGTTTCCTTAGAGAGACTATAATTATAGTAAATGTTGCTATTTCACTATGTTTTTATAAGGAGACTAGAATTATTGTATACTTTGCATAGTGTAGTAGAATATGTTATGAATGTTAAGCATAATACAAGGTACTTTCACTAAAATACATATTATGTGAGATCTTACATATCATGTGAGATGTCGTAAGATATTTTGTGATTCTTGTTGCTGTCGCGTGAAGTGGAGCTGGGCCTATGGCACCTTGTTATCCCATAAGAGGCACTAACCTCCATTTGATTGTTTCATATTTCAGTTAAACTTGTCAGATTTGTTATCAATATGTCACCATTTTTTACCATGTAATTCCAACTTTAGTGAAGTTTCTTCAACTCATTCGGGTCCATTATATATTTAGGTGGACCCATATGTTGGCCTCAGTGATGACTTTCAAGTTTATGTAAAGCCCCAAGCGGAATTGAAAGGTTATGGAACTGATTCAGATAACAGAGAAGCTTCATCAATTCTCTCTGAACTAAGGGACAAGGCATATGAATCTGACAAATTGGTATTAGCCATTTTAGTTGAAAGTTTATCAGCCAGTACAAAGGTAATTGTTTTGTGCGTGGATAAATTAAACTAGATTTTAATTGGCTAATGCAACTGAAGCTTGTATAAATCTTCTGTTTGTGCTCTTTTAGTTTGAGGAAGAAGATATTGCTGAGCAGCTAACAGAAGGATTTGTGCCTGATGAAGCCTTCATGTTTGAATCACAATCATCACTTTACATGGATCATAACCAAAGGGCTGAACACTCTAAGGGCTCACCATCTTTTGACGGGGTATGGTACATCAATATTGAACTATATTGATGTTTTTGAGTGAATGTATTCGGCTTTTTAAAATAAAGGCGTGCTAGAGAGTCAATTTCACTCAAGCAGGGAACTGTTGTGCAAGGATGTTGGTGACTATGTTATATCGACAAAACTAGTCTTCATTTTTTATCATAATTTTGTTTTTGTGAACAGGAATTTTCCGCGAATTCCCTTGTTGAAGATGATGCCATGAGTATATCATCAGTTGCTGATATCTCTCGTTTCATCCCAAAGCTGCCACCATCTGCATCCCCTTCGATGTCCCATATTGTTAGCATTGGTCAGCTTCTTGAATCGGTAATGCTCCTTACCTTTTGTGTATAAATTTGCTGAGCGCTTGGGAGTTAAACCGGAAAGACTTCGATACTACCCTGAAGTAGTTCTTTTGTGACCTTCATTTTTTGTATTCTGCAGATTTCTTGTTTCTTTGATCAGTTTAACTGTCCATCTATTCTGTTAAAATTTCTACATTCCCTGCATTGTATATGCAACAAAATTCTTCTCTGGACTAGTTCTATGCAAGCCATATGACCGTTCTTCTTTTTTCATATATTGGAACTTGTGGAACAATCACATCAGGTGTTTTAATATTGATCCGTCGTCAATAACCTGGCAAATTTTTCGTAGAAAGATTTAAAGCCTCGGTCTTTCCAGTGTTTCTAAGGATTTACTACTTTGACCAGACTTAGAAATTAAAGAACATAATAGGTAACGTAAATCCCCGTCAAGTTTGCATACTTGGGATCTCACAAGCAGTTCATTTAGGCACTTGAGGTTGCTGGTCAAGTGGCTGGAGCATCTGTATCTACCTCTCCACTTCCATATAGTGCCATAACCAATCAGTGCGATGCTTTTGGCAATGACACTAGGAGGAAGCTTTCCAATTGGTTGGCCTATGACAACAATTGCACAAATGCCAGTGAAATCTTGCTTCCATCTGCAAATGAGACTTCGGCTGTCAAGAAGGTTAGCTGATATTTATTTGGGAAAAATTGATGTGGTAGTCCCTGACTTGTTATCAAATTACGATATCTCATGTTCCAAATTTTATCAAGACATAGTTTTGACTAAAATCAGTAATGCATGAAGTGTTTACGATCCTTCATTCTAAACCTTGAAAAAAGTAATGCATTGTGATTGTTTGAAAACGTATTAAGAATTTAATGGACACAATAGTAATGCAGAAATTGTTTTTGTGTTTTGAACGCAAAAGCTGTGAGTTAAAAAACATTGCTAGTCCATAGCTATGTTTCATAGTTATTTCTTAATCTTGGTACAGATAACCCTTGGCGAACCCGTACTAGAAGTTGTACCGTCACCAAACCCGTGGTTAGGTCTCAGACTGCCTCCAGCCAGCCCTTTTGACAATTTTCTCAGAGCAGCTCGTGGGTAGAGCCAAGGTAGGCGAGACGTGCATCTGAAAATGTGAACTGATTTATTATCACCTATGTATAAATTGTTAGGCCAGTTACTTTATTAGTGTTGGTGTCTAATTAAATTTTAGGACACGGCAAAACTATCATAACAATTTGGTGCAGTAATATTGCCTCTTGTAACTTGTTCTGTAGTTTGCAAGAGTTTCTGATTGCTCTGTGTGCTTGTGTTGCATTTGGCTGTGTGGTACCTCGTACACATTTTGGTCATGATTTTTCTTAAATTAAGAAAGGCATGTAACATAATCCTTTACCCCTGAGGTTTGCTTTTGTTGACATATTTCCGGCAAGTCTTCAGTTTTGGGTTTGTTTTAGGTCTCATAATCTTAAAGATTCAAGAGATGTCTCTGTAATTATCCAGTCTTAATATGTCCCGGTTTGTGTTCCTTATATCTTTTTTTTTTTCTTTTTTAAAAATAAAATCCGAAGGATGCTTCTACAATTGTTCCAATAATAGGGAAGGTATTTGTACCAAGTACCAACACCAAATTTGAGGGTAAAAGTGCAGTTATCCTTGAGATTCGCGATGCTGAGTATAAGGTTGTCAATTTTATAATGAAATGCATATTAGAGGCGTTTACGTTTACTTAACCTATTAATCATATTTTTTTTTGAAGTGACCTCTTAATCATTTCTTGAGTACTGATTTATCATTTGATCAATATGGTAAGCGGTAAATCTCTTTTTGAGTTTTTTGATGCAATTAAATCTATCATATCAACGCGCTCAAAAAAAAAAAATCTATCATATCAACTTGTGATTTTTGGTTCTAGGGAAATAGCAACCAAATAGTTGAATTGGTTTGCATTTTTGTTTTTGGTGTTTCATAAAAACAAACTGGGGCTATAAAATTGCTTCATTTGCATCTAAAAATAGAGAAAATACTTTTTATCAAACATAATAAAAGTACTGTACGCTATAAAAGTCATCAATCGTTTTAAAAGAGAATTGAAGCTATGTGTCATAACAAGATTGTGAAAGGCACCCCTTGGGGCTTGCCATGTGCGAATTTGGCCTTAAAATTTTGTGGGGCTTGAGCCCCAAACGTTGGGGCTTGCGCTCGAAGTCCAGAAGGTGCATGGGCGAGCATTGCAAATGCTTCACAAACTTGCCTGCGTTTCTATCTTTTTTCGTATATACTCAGTCCTGAAGTGAATGGAAACACATAAAATTGACCCACTCTAAAAACTCTAAGCCTAAAAGTAAACTAAAGAAAGAAAAAAAACAAGAGTTTGCAATTATGATTTGTGAAAGAATATGATAAGTCATACGTGACCTAAGTTTTCTACTTTTTTTCTTTTCATTGTTCTTCCATAACGGGATCATATCAAAGTATGATATGAATATGATAACTTCTTTTGCTTGATTCTCAAGAAGTCTACGAACTCCATTATTTCTTCTAGTATGGTTCTTTTGTGAAAGCATTTATAAATGCTATTGTGAATTGTGAGGAGTTTACTAATATTTTTGGGTTTTTGCATATGAGCAATTTGGTTTAAAGTTTTAACTCATATATTTTGAATATTTTCAAAGTTATATGTTATTTTTGATTTATTCCATATTTCTTTGTATTATTATATAATCGTTTTTATAATATTATGCTTAAAATATAGTAAATTGGCAACATTTATTGGGCTTACGCCTCACGCCTCGCCTCTAGCTATGAAAAACGCCTCGTTTACGCTTCGTCTCTTTAACAATACTGGTCACAATCGATGAAAGAAAGAGAAGATCCACCACAATCCGCCTAAAAGTTAAAATATTTGCCGATAAAAAAAAAAAAAAATAGAAGTTAAAGCATTTTTTGTTAGAATGTTTCTGGTAAGAAGTTGCCATGAATAGCATGTGAGGCCATAAAAGATGCGAGCATACACACTTGCATTGCATATGGCCTAGTGAAGATGGAGGATGAAAACTCATTTAATAATCATTCCAGTTATGTGTGTCCAGAAAAACTCATTAAAAAAATATTCGGTTACGAGAAGTGATAACTTAGGCATTCGATTACCAGAATTGATTATTAACAATTATTTTACTAAATCATGTGACTTGAAGAAAATTTAAACTTATCAACATATCAGAATGACAAGAACCAGCAATGAAGCCTTGCTTGCTAAACTGGCCTGGAAAATTCTTTCAGAGGAAGAGAACTTATGGAGCTCTATTATCAGAGCCAAATACTTAAAGAATCAAACCATCACCAATTACACTGGGAAATTGTCTGACAGTCCAGCTTGGAAGGGGGTGATTAAATGTATGGAATTGATGAAGCCTTTCCTGAGATGGAAAGTAGGGAAGGGGAATAAGATATCACTTTGGTATGATAACTGGAGGGGCAGTGGTTGTCTCAGTGAGGATCAGCAGGAAGACAAGAGCCTGAAGCTCATTGATGTCATCTTTGACAATGGTGACTGGAACCTTAATGGTTTAACTACCCACATCCCACAGGATATTTTATCAGATATAACTAGGAGAAGAATCATTCTGACTGAGGAAGAAGATAGAGTTCTCTGGAGTGAGAACTCAAATGGATTCTTCACCTGCAAATCTGCTTATCATTGCTTCCAACAGAGACATCAAATGATAAGGACAAAACATATGGATTGCAGTTGGGTCTGGAAAGTGGATTCTGGATACAAATATCAGCATTTTCTCTGGCTATTGTCACAAGAAAGGCTGGCCACTAATGCAGTTCGATTCCATAGACAAGCTTCATTGACAGCAATGTGTACTATCTGTGATTCTTATCAGGAGACTGGTCTCCACCTTATGAGACACTGCTCAGCTGTTAGGGAACTCTGGACTAGGATCATAGCCCCTGAGGACCTGCCTGTATTTGATGCATTACCTGATGAGATTTGGTTAAAGCCGAATCTCCAAGGACTGGAAATCAGGAATCTTATCAGACCAAACTCTGCATGGAAGTGGATTTTTCTGGCTTGTCTTTGGATCTACTGGAAGCACAGAAACTCTAGAGTCTTTCACAACAAAGAGATTAACATTAAGGGCCGCATTGCTCAAGTTAAACAGCTCAGCTTGGAGTTCTTTGCTGGTTGCAGACAGATGAGGGAGAATGCAAGAGTAGTGAAGTGGTCTAAACCTAAAAGAGGATGGCATAAACTGAATGTGGATGGTGGCATTAACAAGGATCTGAACTCTGGACATGCTGCTGGAGTTCTACGGACAGATGAAGGCAATTGGTTATTGGGATTCTGTCGCAGCGTTCCAACACCAACTGTGGATGAAGTCGAGCTCATTGCCATTAAACATGGTCTTCAGTTGACTTGGGAACGTAGAATGAATTTTATTGAAGTTGAAACTGACTCCCTCACCGCATTTAAGATGATCACTAGCGAGTTACAACCTCAACCGGTCTACATTTCATTGGTGAAAGAATGTCAAGTGTTGTTGCATAAACCATGGAGTGTTAGCTTCAAATGGATTCCTAGGACGGCTAACTTGGTAGCTGATAGTCTCGTTAAATTTTATCGTAGTAATAATGTGGTGGATATCCTTTGGGAGAGTCCCCCTTCTCATTGTATTAGTAGCCTAGTTGCTAAAGACTTGTTCTAAGGCTTGCTGCCTTCTTTGTTAATAAAAAAAAAAGAAAGAATAGACCTAATTGCTTGAAAATTGATTAAACCATTTGACTATAAAATTCTCGCGAACCACGTTGATTCAATAATCGACTTTAGGGGTTCGATACCTGAATTGAATAATTAATTTATATTTAGTGAAAACAAACTTAAAATAGTATACTGAATTAAGTTAAAAATCACAATAAGATAAAATAAGTCTATGACGCTAATGAAGTATTGTCTAATGTTGTAAAGTTACGTAAACTGTATGGGTGACAATATGGATCTGATTTTGTGGATCATCTATATTTGATCTAGATTTATAAAATCAGATCCATATAAGGTTGAGATGTATCCAAACTCAATCAGGTTGAGCTGATATCCACTTGATTTGAGATCTATTTCAACCAGAAGCAGATCGAAAGTCAACTTAAATTTCAACCCTAATCAGATCTATATTATTTTTGAAAAACTCAATTTATGTAAACAAAACATACACTACACAAAAAATACACTACGCCAATTATTCATGAAAAAACATGCACTACACCTAAAACGCATATTACGGCCAAACCTTACAAAAAAAGATACACTATACATGTAAAATTCACAAAAAATCTTTTGTACTGTATATTTTTAGAGACCCATTTTCGACAAGTGATACTACTTTTTCAAATGAAAACGGTAATCGAAGCATATCGTAAGACTAAAGTCTTACGACGACGTGATTTTTGCCTAATTCTAACGTTTAGAGGGTGAAAACGTTGTTCTTCGATTTTCTACGGGATTTTTTTTGTCAACGGAGCCTGTTTTCGACAAGTGATACCATTTTTTCAAGTGGAAATGACCATTTGAGCAAAATGTAAGACTAAAGTCTTACAACGACGTGATTTTTGTCAAATTCCACATTTTAGAGGGTGAAAACGTTATTTTTTGATTTTCAAAAGGACTTTTTTAAGGATTCTGGATTTATTTTTGAATTTTGGGGGTTATAAATTATAATGTATTTTATAAAATTTCAAGGGTATTTTACTATTTGAACAATTTTAAAAGTTCAGGTTAAGTTGAAATTGTGTTGAGAATTTCAATCTAAGAAGTTCATTTCTTAGATTGAGAAAAAGTTGAGGTTGATTGAGATTGAGTTGAAGTTGATATAAGATCCATATTTGTGGATCCAATATAAACTCAATCCTATCTCAAATCAACCTATTGGATCTCAACCAAATTCAACTAGTTGAACCATATTGCAACCCCTAGTAAACTGAATGACAAAAATGTCAAGTAGTTTGAATGTGACAAGGTAAACTAATCTAACGTACACAATAGAGGGTGCAAGTTCCTCTCACATGTGTATGAATTAGCCTACAAATATGTGAGAGGACTTTAAAGTTTACATACACAATTGTGTAGCTTAGATAAAATTGTGGGTACAATATGCTACACAACGGGAAGTGGAAGGTCCTCTCACATGTGTCAGCCTCATATACTTGACTCCCACTTACGTATGAGAGGACCTTGCACTACATAGAGGTATAACATAAACAAAACTATGGGTCTAGTCCTATACTATACATGTTTAGTAGATCACCTATGTGATGCATGCTAATATTATGCTTTACTTGATTAGTTAGTTAGTGTTAAGCTTATCTTTATGAACGGGAATATATATATATATATATATATATATATATATATATATATATATATATATATCATTTTCATCATCACTAAACGAATAGGAAAATTAAAAGGGTGGGTGATCGCTGGAGTCTTTATTCTTTAAGGCTCTAAGTGTTGTATTAAGGTAACGTGTTAAATAATGTAGTTTGTTAAATCAACATGTTTTTATGAAGCAATAAAATAGAATAAATGGAACAAGAGTACTCCAACCCATTTACTATGGGGGCAAACAAGAGTCTGACATCGAAAAGATGAAGCAATTGATTTGAGTTTATTGAATTGAAGACATCTCAATTGGTATGAGGTCTTTTGGGGAGTTGGGCCCCAAAAATAAAACCATGAGGGTTTGGGCAAAAAGTAGACAATATCATACTAATGTGGATATCTCAATTCCTAACAACTGATATCAGAGCATCAGGTTCTGAGGGACAGTACAACTGTGGAGGAGTTGGATGATGGACGAAGGTAAAACACAAATCGAGAAGTTTGAAGGGCTGGATTATGAGTTCTGGTGGATGCTGGTTTAGGATTTACTATATGTAAAGATCTGTGGAAACCATTGAAAGATAAACCAACTGAGATGTCAGATGCGGATTGGAAAGTTCTTGACAGGAAGGCGGTGAGCGTGGTTCGGTTGACTTTGGAGAAAAATGTGGCGTGGAAAGAGACAACCACGAAGGTGATACTGAATGTTATTGCAGGCATGTACGAGAAACCACATCTGATGCGATGTTTGTTCTACTTGAATATGACAGAGAACGCGGTGGTGTCAGATCATCTTAATGATTAACTTGATTATGTTAAGGTTGAACTCAATCAGAATTGATTTTGACGACAAAGTCAAAGCCTTGATTTTGTTGTCCTTTTTGCCAGAGAGTTGGAGCGAAACGGTACGACTGTTAGTTCATCAATCGAAAATGCGAGGTTGAAGTATTGTCGGTGAGGAAATTCGCAGGAAGGAGTTGAGTAGTTCATCGAATAATTCTTCATGATCAGTTCGAAGTATGGAGGCTAGAGGTAGATCAAAGCAAAGGGTTCAAATTCGAAAAGGGGTAGATCAAAAACGAGGAAGTCGAAGAAGGACAAGAGTTCCAATGAGCGTTGGAATTTTGGAAATGAGGGTGATTACAAAGCTAATTGACGAGCACCGAGGAAAGATAAAAACTCAGCAAACGCAACCACTAAAGAGAATAGTGATGCACAATTCTAACCGTATACAGTCCAATAGAGTATTGGGTATTCAATTCTGGAGCATCGTTTCATGCTTACTCTGGCAACAGTTCAATGGAGAATTATGCTGCTGGAAATCTTGGAAGGGTCTATCTAGGTAATAATTTTCCCTTGGATGTTGTGGAGAAGGGAGATATTCGTGTTAAATCTGATATAGAAATATTTGATTGATGCATGTTGTGAGGCACATTCATGGCCTTAAGAGAAATCTGATCTCTGTAGGGCAGTTGGGTGATGATGGTTATGATCTTAACTTTGGTTTAGGTGCTTGGATAATAATAAAAGGAGCCATGTTGGTGGCCCAGGGTTTAAAAAAAGGCACCTTATATGACTGAGATAAAACAGAATAGCATTGGAATTGCCGATGCACATAGTGATGATGACTTGTGGTATTGTCGACTTGGCCACATGAGTGATAAAGAGATGAAGCATTTGTGTTTGAAGGGTAATCTATCGGGTCTGAAAACAATTCACATGTGTCTTTGTGAGGACTGTGTGTTCAGGAAACATAAGAGAGTCAGTTTCTCAATAAATGGTAGAACTCTAAATAAGTAGAAGTTGGAACTAGTACATAGTGACTTATGGGGAGCATTGTATTACATGGGTAGAAGTCACATCCCTTGGTGGAGCATTGTATTCCATGACTTTCATCGATGACACTACGAGAAAGTTATGGGTGTATTTCTTGAAGCAGAAATCAAAAGCTTTTGATGTCTTTAAGAAGTGGAAAACACGAGTATAAATCGGGACTGGTCTGAATGTGAAGTGTTTGAGGTCTGACAATGGTGGCGAGTATGAACTTGCAAAGTTCAAACAATATTGTGCAGGGAATGACATTCACATGGAAAAGACGGTTAAGGGGACCCCTTAACAGAACGGGGTTGCCGAGCGTATGAACAGAACACTAAATGAGAGGACTAGATGCATGAGATTGAAGAGTGGATTATCGAAGGAGTTTTGGGTGAATGAAATTGACATTGCAGCATTCCTGATCAACCGAGGACCATCCGTTCCACTGGAGTATGGTATTTCGGAGGAGACCTGGAGTGGTAAGGAGGTAAACCTGTCATATTTGCGAGTAATTGGTTGTGTGTCATATGTTCACATTGATGTTGCTGCTAGAAGTAAGTTGGATGCTAAATCTGTAAGTGTACGTTTATTGGATATGGCAGTGATGATTATGGTTAGAGATTTTGGGATGATCAAAATTGAAAAGTAATACGTAGTCGAGATGTCATATTTAATGAGCATGTGTTGTACAAAGATAGATTGGGTACACAAATTACTTGCATTGATGACGTTTGAGATGATAAAACAGATGTTGTGGGTTTAGATGTGCCCAACTCAGATGAATAGAAGGTCTTGCGCGAAAATGAGAATGTTGAGCTAGAGCCTCGTACACCAGTGTCTACATTGAGAAGGTCAAGTAGACAACGTTGGGCTTTAGAGAGATATGGATACGCTATACGATATCTTTTGCTGACTGATAGTGGTAAGCCGGTAAGTTGTGCAAATGCAATACATAGTGTTGATTCGAGCAAGTGGGATTTGCCATGGAAGTTGGGATGAATTCCTTGAAGGCGAATAACACATGGGAACTCGTGCAGATTCCTAAGGGAAAGAAGGCCTTACATAATAAATGGGTGTACAGAATTAAAAAAGAATCCGATGGAAGCAAGAGTTACAAAGCAAGATTGATTGTGAAGGGTTTTCATTAAAAGGAAGGTGTTGATTACACGGATATATTTTCTCTGATGGTGAAGCTGACAACTATTAGAATGGTTCTAAGTATAATTGCGGTGGAGAATTTATTGGTAAAACAAATGGATGTTAGGACGTCGTTCTTTATGGTAACCTTGAAGAAGATATCTATATGAAGTAACTAGAAAGTGTCTTATTTAAAGGTAACATTGAGCTTAATTGCAAACTCGAGAAGAGCTTGTACGGCCTTAAACAAGCTCCACGCCAGTGGTACATGATATTTGATGGTTTCATGCATGATATTGAATTTAGTAGGTGCAATGCTGATCATTGTTACTATTTCAGAGGTTCAACAATTCCTTCATTATATTGCTATTGTACGATGATATGTTGGTAGATGGTGCTTGTTTCAAGAGGTGAACAAGGTGAAGGAAAAATTGTCTGAACGATTTTCTATGAAAGATCTTGGCGAGGTAAAACAGATCTTGGACATGCATATTTCACGGGACAAGGTTTCAAGGAAGCTTTATCTTTCGCTCATATTGGGAAGGTTCTTAAGAGATTCAACATGGATGGTGCAAAGGCGGTAAGTACTCCTTTGGGTAGTCAATTTAAATTATCTACGAAAGAATCGCCTAGTAGTGAGTGGGAGCGTGCTGAAATGATGAAGACTCCATATGCGTCGTAAGTAGGCAATATTATATATGCAATGGTGTGTACTAGGCCAAACATTGTGTAGAGGGGATTGTTAGCAGATACATGAGCAATCCGGGGAAACAACACTCGAAAGCAGTGAAGTGGATTATGAGGTACTTGAAGGGTACTACAGATACATCGCTGTGTTTTGGAGGATCTAACACAAATCTATGTGGCTATGTTGATGCTGATTTGGCAAGTGATCTTAATGGGAGAAAGAGTACTACGGGGTATGTGTTTACTTTAGGTGGTACTACAATTTCTTGGGGTTCTAAGTTGCAGAAGATTGTGGCGTTATCTACTACTAAAGCTGAGTACGTAGCGGTAACAGAGGCAGCAAGGAGATGGTATAGTTGCAAGGTTTGCTCAGTGACTTGGGTAGAGGGCGGAGTAATAACATTCTCTACAGTGATAGTCAAAGTGCCATTTTCTTGGCAAAGAATATGATATTTCTGTCGAGAACAAAATTGAGTTAAAGTTTCACTACATACGGCATCACATGGAGATGAAGATTTTTCAGTCACTCGACAGTAATTAGTGTTTTGCATTTAAGTGATTCATACATACAATCATCACTCCCTTAGGATACGATACTTGGTTCGTAACTATACTTACTATTTTATTATTACTTGATTTTTTGCGACATAGTGAGATTTAGGTGTAACAATTCTGTGTTAAGATATATTCTATTCTATTACACCTCAAATAGACACCCATCAAGTTTTTGATTCGTGTGGGTGTCCTAGTGAACAAGAAAAAACGGTGGTGAGGTTCCCAACTTAAGAAGATTGTCACGGGTGGTGAGCAGTCGAGTTAAGGGGAGGCTCTGAGGTCCTTCGTTCAAGGAGAAAAAAGTTTGTTGGGCCAAAAACAATATCCTGGGTACAAACTGAAAAAAGGCAAAGTTCTATTCACGTGAGGCGCACGTAGAGAAAGTTTGGTGGTCCTTTGTTTGAGGGAAGGATTGTTGAGGCAAACAAGAGTCCTACATCGAAAAGATGAAGGAGTTGATATGGGTGTATAGAAATGAAGATATCTCAATTGATATGAGTCATTTTAGGGAGTTGGACCCTAAAATTAAAACCAAGATGATTTGGGATCAAAGTGAATAATATGAGCATACCAATGTGGAGATTTCAATTCCTAATATTTAGGAGGAAAAACTGGAGACAAACTCAAAGATGATAACAAACAATGGCATTTTTTCATACCAATCGGAAAAAGGTACTATAACCAAAATCTATGCATGTTAACTCACAACATGTACTGTATATATTTCAAATAATTTAAAAGTATTTGTGTTCAACTTGATTCGTGCATGCATCAAACCTTAAAATTGAACAACAAACTAAATGCGGTCCTTCGCATGAATGGCAACCAAAAGTAATTTAAAAATTTTAATCCAAATTTTAAATCAAATGGTTTGATTGTTTTTCTAACGACTTGATCGAAGATCATATATAACCCAACGGAACTGTTAATAGTTGTGAGATATTTATACTGTAGACCTGTACCCGAAATCACTATTAAATCTTAAAAGTCTTGATTTAGGCAACAGTACCCACAAAACAAGGACTGTGATTTAATATACCTAATTTGGGTAGAGAGCAGAGAAGTTTTAACGTGTAGTATGTGATTGACTGTTCGCTATATCTATGTTCCTGGAAAAGATAAGGTTGGCAGCCGCAGTACCTGGATATGATAAGGTTGGCAGTCACAACCCTGCATATGGCACACAGAAGGTATAGCCAGAATTAATCATAAAAGAAATAATTACATCTTCATTAATTAAGTACATTTCCTTATTATGGGTAGAGTAATTAATTACATCAATAATTCAAGTTATGCGAGCTAGTCTCGACTGTGATATTAGTTACTAAGTTTACATTTTTGTGCTGGTCATTTTTTCGTGAAATTCAACGACTGTAAGCCATGTTATATTAATTGAAATATTACATGTATTTTCAAGATTTATTACTTTATCCTAGACCGTTTGTTAAAGTTTAGTAAAAACGATTTAGTGTATGAAATTGTATACGTATGTCAAAAGGTTGGATTTATATAATCTTCATCTAATTCATAATAAAAAAAATTCATAACTTTAATATACTTCACATGACCAAATATGTTGATAAATAAGATTAATTTTAGTATAGTCCAAAGTTCATGTCATGAAATTACTTAGTTACATTCGTATCAAAAAAAAAAAATTTACTTAGTTACAGGTAAAGACCTTATATACAGCATGCCGGGGGTTTGTTTGTTTAATGTATTTCATAGTTTTTCTCTCGGCCACATCATGACTTCATGAGTGAACGACGACTATGTACGTACTAGGATTCAAATAGTTTATACAGTTGTGATTAAAATTTTTAATAAGACCCATCATTTTCAGAATCGGCGTTGGTCATAGTATAGTACGAACTCGTGTATGTTCTGCGTTCTTTTATTGCTAGTACTAAAACATTATTTTACAGACATTTACAACAATAGTCGTTGTATAAAAAAAAAATGCTACGTTACCATTACAATCATATTAAATTTAAAAAGTGACATTTTATTTCAGCTGAATGTGCCCTCATCAGAAACTGCAAGTTTCATTGTGATAGATGAAATTTATGTACTTGGCTGGGCCATGTTCAAGGCCCACAAACGTTTATATCAAGGATGAAGCCCGATAGACTCCCGCATATTGAATATGACATTCGATATAATACATGGCAGAAATCTATAAATATCCCGCTCCGCATACCGAGACAAACACATTATTTACTACCTAACCTACCTGCTGATATCGAATACCAATATTCGATATCATTCCCGATCTACTCCCGATATCAACTCCGACATAGCTTGCAGGACCATATTCGACGTAATCATTCGATATCATCCTCGAGGTCCAGTTTCGACATGTCCTCAACATCATTCCCGACTTGCCCGTCACCCTCTACATCACCCTCGACGTAACCTTCGACGTCTCATCGACATCAGCTGTGAGATCCGATCGGAGCTTCTATCTCCAGATTCTAGTGTTCTGGACTAAAGTCATCCTAAAGCTAGGATTAGTGATAGGGGACATAATTTGCATTTGAATCGTAGCACACCACTTATAATATCATACCTCGTCATATATATATACCATCTATTGTCAAATTACATTGAAATGTCTTGATTACCATCAAAAGACCATTTGGAGAAACTAGCTCAAATATTGTTTTACAGTTCATATTTTGGCTATGTATGCCTTTGAACCTTTTGTTTTGTAGTCTTAAATTACTGCTGCATAAATCCAATTTCGTAATGGATTTGATTGTGCTCTCCCCGCATTATTATCATTCCTCAATTTCAAAAGGAAAAAAACATCTTACTTCCCATCGTTTGGAATTATTTGCACTAAACCTTTATAACTATATTTTTTCACAGTATACCCCATTAGCATTGGTGGTATTGCTATTAGGGATAATCAAGATTTAGTATTATCTACCAAAATTAAATAGGATTCCTTTCCATCTTAGAAGATACTTATAACCTTATGTAGTTATCTCTTACTTGCTCATCAAGATTTCTAGTTGTATAAATACCTATGTAATCTAGCATTGTAATTCATTCACAATAATATAAAAGAATATATTTCCCAGATGGTATCATATAACCTCTAATAATCTAACGATTAAATCCTACCGATCCGCCGCCTAAACCCTAGCCAATGTTGACCGTGCAATCGTCCGCCTCCCACCACTCCGATGACGACGACGACACCGCCTCGTCCAACCACAATACCGCTGCCACCACTCACAAAAATACCGCCGCCTCATCTCAAAAAACCACTCCTCCCGCCCCCTCACCATCGTCCCAATCTCCTCTCATCATCACCTCACCCTTCGTCTTACTCCGACGAATTATATTTCTTGGCGACTTCAAGTCGTCTTAACCCTAAGCGGTTTAAATCTCATGGGTTACCTTCAAGGGACTTACAAACGTCCCCCTTGCTCCGATATTGCTGGTCACGCGCCATGGTTTCAACAAGACCAACTGATCCTCTCTGCCCTCGTTGGTGCCATGGAACCCGAAATAATCCCACTCGTTGATTGTGCCAAAACCTCATCCGAGGCATGGGTTCTCTTGATGGGCGCGTTGGCCCTTTCTAACCGCACTCGCATCATGGCCCTTAAGGATGCGCTCAACACCACGAGGCATGGCAACCGTTCCGTTACGGAGTATCTCACGGACATAAAGTCCAAAGTTGATGAGCTTGCGATGCTTGTACGCCCTCTAAACCCTGACGACATCACCATATATGTCCTCAATGGTCTCGGTCAAAATTACCGTGACATCGCCACCTCCATCCATCTCCGTGAACAGCCCTTGATGTTTGCTGAACTCCACAACGCCCTCGTCACCCACGAGTCCTATATCAAGCTATTTGAAGCCGACACTGCTGCCCTTGTCGCCACGGCCAACAACGTCTCCGCTGAACCCTCTCGTGGTCCCTTTTTCACGCGCGGCTCCTCATCCAGGGGGCGTGCTCCGTTCCGTGGTGGGCGCGATCAAATCCGTGGTCGAGGTAGACCCCCTTCTGGTTTTGTTTCTAGTGGTTTTACTAACCCCTCTCAAAGCAGTGGCGAATAGGTTATTTGTCAATTCTGTGGAAAACCTAATCATGTAGCCTCCCGTTGCTACAAATTGCAAAAGCTGCTGAACCCCACTGCAAACTCGGCCGTCACACCACCGGCCGTGGGTCACCGTTCTCCTTCTCAGTCTTGGATGGTTGACTCGGGCGCATCTCATCATATCACGGGGGACCTCGACAATCTTGCATATCACTCTGAGTATGATGGTACTGATGAGGTTCAATTAACCGATGGTAATGGTATGCCTATTACCCACACTGGCTCTTCTATTATTTTGTTTCCTGCAGGCAATTTCTCTTTGAATAATGTGTTGTGTGTACCGTCATCTCATTATAATCTCTTATCCGTTCATCATTTCACGCAAGAAAATAATGTCTCCTTGGAATTTTTTCCGAATTATTTCTCGGTTAAGGATCAGGGTTCAGGGGCAACAATGGCGACGGGACCTTGCACTAATGGAACCTACTACATCCGTCCACCGCTGCACTATCTCAAGCATCCAGAAAAGTTCGTGAATCTTGGTGTTCGGACGTGTGCATCCACTTGGTACTCACGTCTTGGACATCCAGCCTCAAAGACGAGTTCCTTTTTGATTTCTAGTTTTTCTTTACCGCTTTTGAATAAGTCCTCTGTGAAGGACACATTTTGTGACTTTTGTTTAGCGAGTAAACCGCACCGTTTGCCGTCTATGGATACTTCTTTTGTTGCTACTCATCCTTTGCATTATGTGTTTGCTGACGTTTGGGGTCCTACTGATACTTCTGTGGATGGTTTTTGTTTCTACTTGGTTATTGTTGACTTATTTAGTCGATACTGTTGGTTTTTCCCTATGACTGCTAAATCTCAAGTTCAAGATATTTTTCGCCAATTTAAGTCTCTTGTGGAAAAACAGTTTCGACATAATATAATCAACTTCTACAGTGATAATGGTGGTGAATTTGTTGGCTTTTAAACAATTTATTGTGCAATCCGGTATTAGTTGGCTCACGTCTGCCCCGCACACACCACAACAGAACGGCATGGCCGAACGTCGCCACCATCATATCACTGAGATGGGACGTGCTCTTCTTCACCGTGCCAAATTACCAAGTACTTATTGGAGTTATGCTTTTCAAGCCGCCATGTATCTTATTAATCGAATGCCATCCTCTGCACTTAAGTCATCAACACCTTTTTACAAGTTATTCAACCATCATCCTAATTATCTCAAGCTCCGGGTCTTCGATTGTTTATGCTATCCTTGGCTCCGTCCTTATGTCGACAGCAAGCTCTCCTTTCCGTCTCGACATTGCATCTTCTTGGGCTACTCCACGTCTCAGAGTTCTTACAAGTGTCTTGACCCTATTTCCAATCGGTTATATCTTTCTCATCACGTTTGTTTTTGCGAGACAGTGTTTCCTTAATCCACTTGGCAGCCTATCGTGCCCGGTCCGACTCCGCCCGGTCCAAGGGCCCCACCACTCACGGTCCTTTCTCTTGGCCCCGCTCCATCACATGCGGCCCATCCAGTACCCACCCCATTCGCCCGTGATCAGTCCATGGCCCATTCCCCGCCTCGGCCTGCGGCCCCTTCGCCTAGCCCAACCCACAGCCCAGCGGCCCCATCGGCTAGCCCAACCCGCGGCCCCGCGGCCCCATCGGCTGGCCCAACCCGCGGCTCCGCGTCTCCAGCGCCCATGACCGCAACCATCCACCCACGACCCAATCCGAGGACACCCCCTCTTCTCCTCCTCGACCCGCTCACCACATGGTCACGAGGTCCAAGAACAATATTTTCTGACCTAAGGCCCTCACCGCTTGCACCAACCACCCTCTTTCTGATCCGGTGGAACCTACTTGTGTCTCTCAAGCAGTCAAGGATCCTCTCTGGCGTTCGGCTATGTCTGACAAAATCACTGCTCTTGTCTCTCATGGTACTTGGGAACTTGTTCCTCGTTCCTCTGCCAAAAATATTATTGGGTGCAAATGGGTTTTTCGCCTCAAACATAATCCTGATGGGTCCATCTCCCAGTACAAGGCACGTCTCGTCGCTAAGGGCTTTCACCAGCGCCCTGACATTGACTATATGGCGGCTTTCTCACCCGTCGTCAAACCAGTCACTGTTCGTACTATTCTCACGATTTCTGTCTACAAATCTTGGGGTATTCATCAACTGGATGTCAGCAATGCCTTCCTTCATGGCACCCTCAGTGAAGAGGTCTATATGCAGCATCCCCCGGGGTTTGTGGACTCGACCTTGCCCTCTCACGTCTGTCGCCTTCGCAAGTCTATCTATGGCTTGAAACAGGCCCCTCGCGCGTGGTTCCGGGCTCTTTGCACGTCTCTCCTGTCTCTTGGGTTCACTCAATCCAAGTCCGACCACTCACTCTTTATCTTCCGACGCGGCAAGACTGTCCTCTTTCTCCTGGTTTATGTCGACGACATTATTTTCATGGGCAATGATTCCGCTCTTATCACCTCCATTATTGCCAAGCTCGGGTCGACGTTTCGGCTCAAGGACCTTGGCGCCATCTCATTTTTTCTCGGTATTGAAGCCATCCCGTGTGTAGAGGGTCTCTTCCTCTCTCAACAAAAATAATTTCGGGACCTTCTTTCACGCCACAAGATGAATGGTGCTAAGTCCGCGACTACTCCTATGTCAACCTCCTCCGTCACTCCATCCGACGTCAGTGCCTTTGACGAAAGTCTCTACCGTCAGGCAATTGGGGAACTTCAGTATCTTGCCTTCACTCGCCCTGATATCGCCTTTGCTATCAACCGCTTGGCTCAATCCGTCTCTTCTCCTCGTGACCATCACTGGACTGTCGTCAAATGGGTTCTTCGCTATCTTAAGGGTACGATTACACATGGCCTTCTCATTCACCGTCGGACCGCTCACACGCTCAGTGCCTACACTGATGCTGATTGGGCTGGTGATCCTTCTGATCGGACTTCCACGTCTGCCTTTCTTATCTTTCTTGGTGATACTCCGATTTCTTGGTCTTCTCGCAAGCAACGAGCTGTTGCTCACTCCTCGACTGATGCTGAGTACTGAGCCCTCGCCACGACTACATCCGAGGTTCAGTGGATTCAGCATTTATTGGCCGAACTCCGGGTGCTTCTTCGACGGCCCCCGACTCTTTATTGTGATAACATGGGGGCCACGCATCTCTCCCTCAATCCCGTTCTTCACTCTCGGATGAAGCACATCGCAGTCGACATTCACTATGTTCGGGATATTGTGGCAAAGGGTCTCGTCTCCATCTCGCACATCAGCACTAAAGATCAGCTCGCTGGTTTTCTTACTAAGGCACTCCCTCGTGCTCGCTTCTTACTTCTTCGTTCCAAAAGCGCCTTGGCCGATAGCACGACACTTTTGAAGGGGCGTATTAGGGATAATCAAGATTTAGTATTATCTACCAAAATTAAATAGGATTCCTTTCCATCTTAGAAGATACTTATAACCTTATGTAGTTATCTCTTACTTGCTCATCAAGAATTCTAGTTGTATAAATACCTATGTAATCTAGCATTGTAATTCATTCACAATATATATAAAAGAATATATTTCCCACAATTGCAAAGTGTCACAGGTCAACTATCAGGCGAAAGATTTCGCCGGAGATTCCCTACACATGCCGGACACGTGTTCTGAGTGAGGGTATTCTTGTTCGAAAACTTTTGAGTATATCTTTTGCTCCCCCACCTATTGATGGCGCTGCAAATTGCCCCCAACCTATTGACGGCGTTGCAAATTGCCCCAACCTTCAATAATTTTTATATTCAAAGTTATATTTATATGAATATCCAAAATAAAAGATATATATGTTGATTTATAGATTTTGACGAGGCTCTTTTGTTTATTTATTTATATTCATACTTTATTTGTTCGTATAAAAAAGAAAGACTTTATTAGTCAAGTACAAATTGAGATAATTAGCCAAGTTTTTTTTGATTAATAATTAGCCAAGTTTATAAGTACATAAATTAAATTTAAGAATACAATAATGCGCGAAAATATTAGAAATAAACATTAAGGAAATGAATCAACCATATCTTATTATATTTGTTATTGAATATCTACAATGCACACATATAATGACTGAATAAGTTCTTCCTGCTACATTTATTATTAAAAATCTTAATTTATACATGTATTACTTTTCTCAAACTTTGTTTGAAATAAATAAATCACATTGACCTCCAATATTCACACATGATTTTTATATCGTCAATAGTTTTATGAAAAAATAATAATATTGCAATCCGTATACAAATACATCGTTACATAAAAGATTACTGAAAGTTTGGAAGCAATATGCAACGCCGCCGTCAATAGGGTTGGGGGGAGGGACAAGCTTAATGTATTAAAAGTTTTTGGACGAAGATATCCTCTATTCCAGCACCTGTAGGGGATATTCCGTGGAGTCTATCGCCGAAAAGTTGACTTGGGGCACTCTGCGGCACCGCCAATTCGTTGACTTGGGGCACTCTGCGGCACCACCAATTCGATGGAGGGTATACCAAAAAAATAAAGTTATGAGAGTTTAATGCAAATAATTCCAAACGATCACTACAAGATTTCGGGGCTTTTCCCGACCGCAATCTCCCGACCGCCATTTGGTCGTGAGCATTCCCGACCGCGCAATAGTCGATACAAACATTCCCGACTGCAGCGTGGTTACGAAACGTTCCAGGACTATTCTCGACCGCGCTGTAGTCAGGAAAACATCTCCCGACTGCAGGGCGGTCGGGAGTGTATTGGGCCGGATATTATCAGCCCGAATTTTTGGCCCGGCTGGGCCGCGCAGCTGGGCCTTAGGGTCCCGACCGCACGGCAGTCGGGAGGAAGACAGACGATTTAGTCGTCTTCCTCCCCCTTTCTCTCCATTTTCGCCTCTCTCACCACAAAAACCCTAACCGACGTCCACCGCCTGTGCGCCGCCCCTCTCTCGACCGCAGTTCGGTCGACGCCTTCCTCTCTCCCTAATCTCGACCGCGTTCCAGTCGTCTCTCCACCTCCAGCGCCGCCTCTCCACCTCCACTCTCTCTCTCTCCGCCACCACCGCGCTCCGCCTCTCCACCTCCAATCTCTCTCTCTCTCCGCCACCACCGCGCACCGCCCCTCTATCTCTCTCCGCGTCTCCACCGCCCCTCTCCACCACCGCGCACCGCCCCTCTCCTCCGCCTCTCCACCGCCCCTCTCCACCACCGCGCTCCGCCTCTCCACCTCCAATCTCTCTCTCTCTCCGCCACCACCGCGCACCGCCCCTCTATCTCTCTCCGCGTCTCCACCGCCCCTCTCCACCACCGCGCACCGCCCCTCTCCTCCGCCTCTCCACCGCCCCTCTCCACCACCGCGCACCGCCCCTCTCCACCGCCCCTCTCATCTGCAACCACCCCTGCCTGTCCACCGCCTGTCCACCGCCGCGCCGCCACCTTTCCCGCCTCTCCACCACCGCGTCACTTTCTCGATCCGGTAAAATTTAATTAATTAGTTATGTTTAAAAGTTAATTAATTATGTTTAAAATTTAATTACTTATGTTTAGAATTTAATTAATTATGTTTAAAATGTTTTTATATATACTTATGTTTAAAATTTAATTATTAATTAGATACCCGCGCCTTCTCCCGACCGAACGCCACTTTTCTACACCGAAATTTATTTGGCGACCCCGATCCGGTAAGTTTTCGACTAATCTTGTATTTTTTTATTTGTTTAATGTTAATTTGTTTATTGTTTAATGTTTAATTTATAATGTTTAATTTTTAATGTTTAATGTTTTATTTGTTTAATTTTTAATGTTTAATTGTTAGATATCGTTAAATTTTTTAGGATTTTAGTAGAAATTGTTTTAAGAATATTGTTAGACTTAATATTAGTGGATTTAATTAATATTAGGAAAATAATAGTGCTTTTAGGAAATATTAGGAAAATATTAGTGCTTTTAGGAAATATTAGAAAAATATTAGTGCTTTTAGGAAATATTAGGAAAATATTAGTGCTTTTAGGAAATATTAGGAAAATATTAGTGCTTTTATGAAAACTGTTTAATGTTTAATTTATAATGTTTAATTTTTAATGTTTAATGTTTTATTTGTTTAATTTTTAATGTTTAATTGTTAGATATCGTTAAATTTTTTAGGATTTTAGTAGAAATTGTTTTAAGAATATTGTTAGACTTAATATTAGTGGATTTAATTAATATTAGGAAAATAATAGTGCTTTTAGGAAATATTAGGAAAATATTAGTGCTTTTAGGAAATATTAGAAAAATATTAGTGCTTTTAGGAAATATTAGGAAAATATTAGTGCTTTTAGGAAATATTAGGAAAATATTAGTGCTTTTATGAAAACTGTTTAATGCCTTTAGGAAAAAACTATATAACTTAGTGTTTGATTACAATTAGCGTTTTCTTTTATTTAGATGTCTTCCTGTGATCGTGACGAGCCCTTCCGTCGTAGTAGTACTTTTGGTACTGTATCTGGTCCTTCACCGCGTCTTCCTTCCGTTGCTCGGTCGACTGCTCCTCCCGTTGCTCCGTCGACTGCTCCTCCTACTGACGTCGGGACTACTGCCCCACCACCGAGGATACCTATTCGTCTCGCCTTACGTGATCAGGCTGCACCATCTGATACGGACGATTCCCGTGATTCCCTCGTCGCCGAGACTCCACCAGGTTTACTTGATGATCACGTAGCTGCGACGCCCTCGACATCTGGTGGATCGAGGCCTACGGCACCTGTGGGGCCCACTACTTCTTCCCGACCAGACGGGGCCCAGGCAGGATCATCTTCGACACAGCGCCGACCCGGACGAGGCCCAGCGAGAGCTCCAGAGGTTCCACAGGATCGCACCAGGCGTCCGACGATCCGTTTGACGCCTCTGGGCGAATTTGAGGATAGCAACGCGGTGGCCAAATCCATTACCACGAGTATTCGAGAGCATATGAGGGTCGTTTGTCACCGATTTGACAAGGTTCCTGCAGCCACAAAAGGGAAGTGGTGGGCTAGTTTTCGGGTAAGACTTTAAAAGTTTACAATATATATATATATATATACATATTCATCAATTTTATATATCGAAAAACTAATAATAAACTTTAATTAAATGCAGGATAAGTATATTATTGATCCCACTATATTCAATGAAGTTCATAAAGTGTTCCTAAAAAAGGCCCAAAAGTGTTACAAGGAAGTTAACCACGCTGCGAAGCATTACTATTATGAGAGGCTCAATGATCCGAGGTGGGCGAACCGTCCGAAGAATGAATGGATGAGCGACGCGTTAGAGAAGATGTACATAGAGCATTGGGAGTCGGAGAAGCATCAGAAGAGGGCCGTCACTGGAAAGAAGAACAGGCGAGGAGGAGAGGAGCCAGTCCCAGGAAAGAAAGCAAAAGGGACGCATGCTACTGGAAAAACGGGCTACACGAAGATTTCTCAAAAGATGGTATGTCTTATTAAAACTTATTATACGAATATAATACTTATTGTCTTAAATTTAAATTCTTACATTATATCAATATGCAGGCTGCTGCTAGAGGTCCCGGTGCCCCTAAGCCTCGACACGATGAGATATATCGTTATCAGCACACACATGAGGTCGAGGTGCCAGAGGGAGCTCCACGTCGCCGAGAGTGGATTCATTCCGACTACAAGGCTATATATGTAAGTATTTTACTTGTAAAGCATTCTAATAACATACGTGATGAAATTAATGATGTACTAACTCATTTTTGTCTTATTGAACAGGATGACTACATAGCCCGTATGACAAGGAGGTACGAGGCGGACCGTTCACAGTGGGTCCATTTGGACAATGAGTTGTGGCAGCTTGCGAGTGGAGGGTTGAAGAAGGGGCTAGCTGCTGGTTTTCCACAGGATGTACCTCACAATGTGTTTGGGTTCGACACGCAGAACCCCAATGCCGAGCAGGATGAGTACATTCGTGTATTGCAGACAGATAGCCAGCAGCAGAGGGAGACTATGGCGAAGAAAATTGACGAGCTTGTTGGTCACATCGGATACTTGTCCGATCACATCACACAGACTACAGGTTGTGCCCCTTCTCGACCCACACCTAGCTTTACGGGTTCCGATGCAGCGAACCCTACTCAGGATCCATTTGCCCACGGAGTGGAGAATGTTCCATTGTACGACGATGATCTAGACGATGGAGCCGAGCTTGGGCTTGATGGTGATGTTGGACCCGCTACCATGGATACCTTCGGTTTTTACGATTGTGACTATGTTTGACTTGTATTATGTTTTGACTTGTATTATGTTTTGACTTCTATTATGTTTTGGCTTGTATTATGTTTTGTATTTCTACTATCTTGGGGATGTTTGTGATGTATGTCTTGTATTATATTTGATTGTGACGATGATGGTTATATTTTGACTTGTATTAATTTTGTTAAATTTTTAATATTCATCTCGAAACACAAACACATTAAGTAAGACAATATTTCAATAAAAAAATTAGACAATATTTCAATAAAAAAAGTAGACAATATTTCAATGAAAAAAGTAGACAATATTTCAATAAAAAAGAACACATTTGGAAAAAAAGTAGACAATATTTCAATAAAAAAAGTAGACAATATTTCAATAAAAAAGAACACATTTCAATAAAAAATTTTAATATTCGGAAAATTAATCTTCCTCAGAATCATAGTCACTCATCATCTCTCCCTCTTCCTTTTCCTCGTTGTCCTCCTCCTCCTCGTCTTCGTCAACCTCCACAATCGGTTCATCGGGCTCTTCTACTGCATATTCATCAACCATCTCAAACTCGTCATTGGCCAACTGGATATTCATATCAAATGAGGTAAGGTCCACGAATAAGTTAACCACTTCTGATACATTTTCTTGTAGAACTTGGTTCGGCATCCCTGATTCGACATCGTTTGCTCCCGCAACTGATGACATATCGATTATGTGTCTGGCAGGAATAGTTGTTACGGCCAACCATCCTTCTTGTCCTGGACGCCCCGTCGTCAAGTTTGGATATGGCACATAGTACGCCTGTTGTGCTTGGTTAGCAAATACAAACGGTTCGTCTCTCCAACTTGTACGCTTGGGGTCGATGTCAACCAACTTGTACGTCGCATGTTCCACTGTACCTGCATTAATATCATACCAAACACACTTGAACATGACAATGTATAGGGGTCTCTCGTGGCTACAATATACAACCTGTAAAACTTCTTTTAACGTTCCATAGCAGTTTGTAGCATCAGAACCACCCATGGCGCCCTTCACACAAACACCACTGCAATCACTATGTTTGGGCCCCAATATCGAGTCGACGTGAAATCTGAACCCATTCACAATGTATCCCTCGGAGGTTATTGCCTTAGTATTCGGACCATCAAGTAGAGGATTTATTCGTACGTCAGTCTCGTATTTACCACTGCCATATGTCCGTTTGAACCATGCTACGTACTCACGGTTCCTCTTTGCTTGTTTCTCCCTTTGACTAAGACCACTGCACTCTTCCATTTCAAACAATCTACACATAAACATTTACATTAGTCAGTTATTCTAAAAGTAATTCAGTATATCGTTATTAAGAATAATTAGAGAGCACTTACTCGACCCAATCGTCAAGCTCTGGACAATTTAGAAGCACATAGAGCTCTATTTGCTTCATTTCCTTGGTAGTCAAGGGCCTATCGTCAATTTTTCCTAGCGTACCGCCTCTCTTCCGAAATATTGAAAGCTCATTATCCCACTCCGTGCTCTCTAGTGTCTCGTTCCTGTTGAGTTTCTTAAATGTAGTCTTAGCCGAGACATCCAGATATTGAGCACACAAATTTGACAACTCCAAAAGTAGGTACTGGTTGGCTATACATCCTTCCACCCTCGCCTTGTTAAGTACAAAACCCTTCATGACGAACATTTGCCTATATCAATTAAATCAAAGAAAGATGAGAGAAAACAACAAATATTTTTAAATATAATAATTTTAAAAATATGAAATTGTACCTCTCGAACGGATACATCCATCTATAATGGACTGGACCCCCAACTCTAGCCTCGTACGCGAGGTGTATGGCTAAATGCTCCATGGAGTCAAAAAATGAAGGAGGGAATATCATTTCCATCTTGCACATAGTAACAATAAACGAGTCCTCCAAAATCTTCATATCCTGAGCCGACACCTCTGAGGCGCAAATCGCCTTGAAGAAAAGGCTAACCTCAACTAAAGTACCCCAAATCTCGGTGTCCAAGAAGTCTCGAAAAGCAATCGGGATCAATCTCTGCATGAAGACGTGACAATCATGACTCTTCATTCCAATCAGTTTTCCTTGTTGTTTTTGCACACATCTTCCCAGATCAGAGGCATATCCATCAGGAAATTTGAGTTTGGTCAACCAATCAAGTACCATGTTCTTTTGTTCCCTCGTGAGACAGTATTTTGCCACTGGCTTTGCATACTCACCACCTCTTCTTCCACCGGGTTGCAAAAACAATGCTTTACGTGTTGTGTAAAGCCTAAGATCGTGCCTCGACTTAATGTTGTCCTTCGACTTAGCACTGTCCAACACCGTGTTGATGATGTTCTCAAAAAAGTTCTTCTCACAATGCATGACATCTAGATTGTGGCGAATCAAGTTCGAGGACCAATATGGTAGTTCCCAAAATATGCTTCGTCGACACCAATTATGAGTTGTGTTAAAACCCGGGAGCTTAGGGGGATTTAACCCAAACCTAACCGATCGTAGCCTATCCACAATTGCCTTCATCTCCTCCCCTGTTTTCCTTCGAATAGGCGGCTCATGCACCTCCTTCTTCTTGGTGAAATCCTTCTTGTTGTACCTAAACTTATGACCAGGTGGTAGAAATCGACGATGACAATCAAACCACGAAGGTTTTCCACCGTTATCAAGTGTGAAAGAATCTATATCACCCATGCAATAAGGACATGCTAGTTTCCCGTGAGTGCTCCACTGTGACAACATTCCATAAGCCGGAAAATCGCTAATAGTCCACATAAGGGTCGCTCTCATCTGGAAGTTTTCCTTTCGTGAGCTGTCATATGTCCATAAACCATCACTCCACAATTGTTTCAACTCATCAATCAACGGCCTCAACAACAGATCCAAGTTCTTTCCAGGACTCTTCGGGCCAGGTATAATAAGGCTCAAAAAAAGGAACTCTGGTCGCATGCATAAATCCGGCGGGAGGTTATAAGGGGTCACAAACACGGGCCAACAAGAATATTGTCTCCCAGATTGCCCAAACGGTGAGAACCCATCTGTACAGAGCCCAAGTCGGACATTTCTGGGCTCCGCGGCAAAGTCCGGATAAGTGCGATCAAAATGTCGCCACGCCTCGCCTGCAGCGGGGTGTATCATTCTATCAGGTGACGCGCGACACTTCAAATGCCAAGTCATATGTCGGGAAGTACCGATGGTATAAAACAATCTCTGTAACCGAGGGCCTAGGGGGAAATACCACAACTTTTTCCTTCCAACCCTCGACTTTCTACCGGCCTCGTACCTATCTGTCTTGCATATCGGACACGATGTGAGATCCGGGTTGGCATTTTCACCGTAGTACAAGAAACACAGATTCCAACATACGTCGATCTTTTCGTACCCTAAACCCAAACCCGCAAGCATCTTATTCATGCCTTGAATCGTGCTCGGTAGCATTTCCTCAATCTCTGGGTCCATGCAATCCTTGGACAACGCTAAGTACTTTTCGCTCTCGACATTTGAGGATTTATGACCCGTCTTAACTGTCAACCACTGGGCAAACCACTGGAGCACAGTCTTAGGCTTCTTCTGGTGCATTTTATGGTCGCCCAACTTCATCAATTTGTAGAACTCCTTTGCATCGCGACTCGGATCTTCGTTGTGCACCTCTCCCTCAACAAATCGACCCCCATATGCATCCACAACCATATCCCTAAACAAAGTATCGGCATGAACAGGACTATCAACGTGAAAATTAGGGGTCGGTGATTCTGGTACATACGATGTGGATGCCTCGTTCGCCTCCTCTCCATGCAAGTCCCATATCCAATATTGATTCACAAACCCCGACTTATGAAGATGATCTTGTACTACGTTTCGTTCCCAATATTTTAAATTTGTGCATTTCTTGCACGGGCACCTAATACGTTTTCCATCTACGTAATCTGTTTGTGCTAATGCAAACTTTATGAATTCACGAACCCCAATCACGTAATGTTCATTCAAATAACCGGTATTACTATTTATCCTATCGTACATCCAAGATCTATCGGGACGATAATCCATTTATAATCTACGGAAATTAAAAAGAATTTGTTACACTTCTAAGAATTTAGCTTGATCTTATAAAATTAAATAGCGTAGGAAAAAAATGCTTACTTGTTGTAGCGTAGAAAAATACTTAGATCAAGTATTTGTTGCACACACATACGCCCCTCGTTGCATTTAATTACCGCAATATCTAAAACAAATCAATAAAAACATTAGTTTCTAAATAAACATGAGCTTAATGGTTATAAAATAGGAAAATTGGGATATAACAAGGGAAAATCGTGCATACCTTAAAAAATGATGAATGTTGGAATGATTTCTAAAGGGAATAGGAGAGGGTATTTATAGGAGATTCGCAGAGTATTCCCGACCGCACGGTGGTCGGAAAAACCAACGGTAATAAAGAGTCCCGACCGCAAGGCGTTCGGGAAACTTTGTTACCGTTACTAGCCGTTACATCTCCCGACCGCCGGGCGGTCGGGAAACTTTGTTACCGTTACATCTCCCGACCGCACTGCGGTCGGGAAACTTTGTAGTCGCGGTCGGGAAAATAACTTACCGACCAAACTGCGGTCGGGAATGTTAGGGTATAGGGTTTAGGGTTTAGGGTTTAGGGTTTAGGGTTTACCGCTATTCAGTAACGATTAATATTCATATTTTCTCAATTATTATTTGATTAGTATTCATCTAGTGTTTTAAACATTGGTGAAATTTTATAAGTGCAATAAAAATATTATATTTTGTTATCCAAAGAATCATGAATCGATTGATCTTGTCATATATATTTACGTAACACTAATAATTCAGTAACGTAACTAATCATCATCTCATAATTTAGTTATATATATATGTGTATACCTCTAATTAACAAATGTGTTCAATAACACAAGTGGCTTATCTTTACTTATCACTAACGATTACAACAATTGTTGATTCCTATATATAGGTAGATAGATATATAGATAGATAGATATATATAGATAGATAGATATACACACGACTAATTAATATATATAGATATATATACATAGATATACACGTAAAACTCAAAGTTACCCCGACATAATATTATTTAACAAATAATTATTAATTTTTTAACTCAAATAAACATTAAACTAGTATTATTATAGCTCAATAATAATTTTTAAAAAATAAAAAATTTATCATTCCCGACCGGCGTTCGGTCGGGAGTAATATTCATATGATTCTCGACCACCCTGCGGTCGGGAATAATATTCATCGGTGTGTTTCTGGGCAAAATAATTGTCCCGACCGCAGGCCGGTCGGAACCGTTAAAAGTTTTGGCGGGGCCGCCAACAATTTAAATTTTTCAACAAAACAAAATCCAATCTCATCCGTTCATTAACCAAAACAATCCAACGACTCAAACCATGATCCGCGCCACTCACATCCCACCAATCAAAACCAATCCCACAAAACTTATAAATAAACCATACCCCATTGCCATCACTCCACACAATTTTTTCACTAAACACTTTTTCATTTATTTGTTGATGCACCTATCTTTCTTTTTCTCCAAACACTTTTTATCTTTTATTTCTTCAAACACTTTTCTTTCTTTTTCTTCAAACACTTTTTTCTTTCTTTTCCTTCAAACACCTTTCTTTCTTTTTTTCTTCAAACACTTTTCTTTCCTTTCTTTCTTTTTCTTCATAAACTTTTATTTCATTTATTAAAACACTTTTATTTCATTTTCTTCAAACACTTTTATTTCATTTCTTCAAACACTTTTATTTCATTTTTCTTTCAAACACTTTTATTTCATTTTTCTTTCAAACAATTTTATTCTATTTTTCTTTGAAACAATATATATAATAAAGAAACATTAAATTATATTGAGCATATAGATTGGGCTACATATAAAATATAATATTCCGGTAATTTTTACCGGAATATTATTTTTTTTATTTCTATGAATATTACTCCCGACCGCACACCGGTCGGGAGAGTATGAATATTACTCCCGACCGCACACCGGTCGAGAAAGTATGAATATTACTCCCGACCGCACACCGGTCGGGAGAGTATGAATATTACTCCCGACCGCAAACCGGTCGAGAAAGTATGAATATTACTTCCGACCACAAAGTGGTCGGGAATCTTTGAATATTATTTTTGACCAATCGGCGGTCGATATTTCTTGTAGTTCCCGACCACGTGTTGGCCGGGAAATGCAAATTATTTAAAATATATACGGGATGGTTTCTCGACCAAATTGCAGTCGGGAATATTACTCCCGACCGCCATGTGGTCGGACGCTGGCCCGTAGCCCGGTTTTGCAACCGGGCTACAACCCGACCAGATTCTGGTCGGGAATAATCTCCCGACCGCGTGGCGGACGGGTATTATCCCGACCAAACTGCGGTCGGGAATTGTTTCTCGACCAAATTGCGGTCGGGAATGTTATGACCAGGCTCCGGTCGATATTTTGTGGTCGGGAAAAGTATTGCCGACCTATTGCGGTCGGGAATGTATTTCCGACCAGACTTTATCCGACCGCAGCTTCGCGACCGCCCTGCGGTCGGGAATGGGCTTTTCCCGACCGCAGGAGGGCTTTTCCCGACCCGAGCTGCGGTCGGGAAAAGCCCCGTTTTCTTGTAGTGGATGGAGAGTTTAATGCTTTCTCCCCAAATACAAAATTGAGTTTTTCATGTTAAATATGAAACTTGAATAGTCAATATAAAAGCATGTAATATCTAGTTTCCTTCACATAGCATAAACTTTGATAGTAGACATACTGAAAGCTAAGCGTTGTGTGTTCTGGAGCATGTTCAAGCAACAATCAGGCTTTAAATTGGACCTAATATTCCGTATACTAAATTCATGTCTCTTTTGAATAAATACTACGTTAAAACTTGAACATTTTATTTCTGGTTGTAATTAATTTATCATTGTATAACGGACAGCACAATGTTTTTGTGAAAAAAAAAAAGAATGGTTTATATATATATGTGGTTCAACGCCCTTTCACAGATGTGTTCCTTAATGAATGATAAATAGATAGTAATTACATTTTCGCAACCTCATATAAGAGAGGATGATTACGATGGAAGGGGCTACGCTTGTCCATTAATGGTCATGACTCATGAAGGACAGAGAATGCCATAACTCAACAGTTGCATTGAGCGTACAGACCAAAAAAATGAAATTATTCATTACGCAATTTAAGGAGAACATCCATAGGAGAATAACATCTGAAACTAGTCCTCTCGTGAAAGTATATGTCACTTTCAACTAAAAGCTTTGGTGGTGGTCAAGTCTTTCTTATTTATACAGCTTTATCATGTACTAGTTAGGGGCCATGATCCATAAAATGCGGAAATTGTTTGCTCGTCGCCTCATATGCTTTGATTTGGTTTTTGGATACAAACAAATTCATTTCAGCAGGTTCAAAACGCTTATTAACGCATATTAGATGTAGCTGCATAATGTTAATATGCATAATAAATTAGTTTGAATGCTAGTTTCACTTCAGGTTCAGGGTCGGTTTATTAGTGATTGTACCGACTTTCGGTCTAATTCATTTCATGGAAATAATTATTAAAATTGATTATATTTTGAGTTTAATTATTTTCCAAGTCTTTCCTTGTGTGAATGGATACTAACGTAACAAAATATTTATGGATCTTGTCGTCACAGGAGTTTTAAGGATATCCTGTCTTGATAGGATCATTTAAACATGAAAAGTCTTGAGTATAATTCCAGAATCATAACACTTCTTCTTTTAATCTCCAGACGCGTAAGGATCATGTAAAATATGGAAAGTTAAAATATATTTCATAATCTTACCAACTAACATTCCTTAAATATCTTATTTTGGACTTAAAATCTTTTTTGCAGGTATGGATGTAATTAAGGAATCGTCGTCAATGTTATGGCAACATATGGGAAGGTGAGGATGCAAGTTTTCATCAAATCCATATAAATTAAAGCATGGAAAAGCATACTGAGGATGGTCCTCGCCAACATATGAGAATGGAATAGTCAAAGTTGACGTAGATTGGACTTATGATGAATATCTTTTGGCTAGCCATAACTTCAGTACTAAGAATATTATTTTTAATTAGTGATAATTACAGTTACACCCCCTGGGATTTAGTGTGATTATAAAGACTTCCCCTGAGTTTTGAGTAATTACAAAGACATTCCCTCTAACAAGTAATTGTAATCATACATCCCATGAGGTTTGGTGTAATTATATTACAAAAGTCTCTCATCTAATTAGTAATCGTAAATGCATTTCCAACTTTGCCCTTGATAAATTCTATTGTTTAAATGAATTTAAATCTCTTGTTTAAAGTGCTTGATATTTCAAGAGTTTGAATGTAACATTAGATAAATTAATAACTAGATAAAAAGTAAAGAATACTAAATAAATTTTATTCACTCTCACATATATTTAATTTGGTTACTAATTATTTCTTAACGAAAAAAAAACTCTACTAGTGCGAGAATAAAAGATAAACCCTTATGTCATAGTTGTAGAAAATATTAATCGTAATTTTATATTACAAAATAAATGTTTTAATAAGAAATATTTTTTAATGTGGTTTAAGATATTCCTAACAATTGTTTAACATTGGAGATAACTACATTTAAAAAGATATATTTTACTAAAGAATATATGTTGTAATATAAAATTAAAATCACTGTTTTTCACCTCCATGACATAAGTGTTTATCTTATATTCTCGCGCCAATAGGTTTTTCTCGTCAAGAAATATTGAGTAACAATTTTTTTTTGATAAGAGCAATAAAATAAATATATGTGAGAATAATTAAAAGTAATTTAGTGTATTCTCTAATACTTTTTTATTCAGTAATTAATTTATTTAAAATTTCATGTAAGCTCTTGACATGAAATAAATATCAAGTATTTTCAACAAGAAACTTAAATTCATTTAAACAATATAAGTGATCAAGGGCAAAGTTAGAAATGCATATACAATTACTAGTTAGAGGACGCCATTGTAATTATTCAAACCTGATGGGAGGTCTTTGTAATTACACGAAACCTCAGGGGGTGTAATTGCAATCATCCTATACAACTGATGGGAGGTCATTGTAATTACTCAAACCTCTGGGGATGTCTTTGTAATTACACCAAATCTCAGGCGGTATACATGTAATTATCCCTTTTAATTATGTTGATATTAATAATGTTAAATGAATATTTAACCGTGTTTCGGCTAAAGAATTTCGGAGTTTTCTTAGGTTGGCTCATGAAACAACTATAAATGTTAAACAAGAAGATGAGCCATCTGTGAAAGATATGGTGTTTCATGATGAAATTTAGAACAACCCTAAGGATGATGATCTTGTTCAATCATTGCCCATTATCAGAAATGAATTGAGAAAAAACCTCAAATCATAGAAAAACAAAGATAAGAATCTAATCCCTTCACAAATCTTCTCGTTTCTTCTTCGATGTTCTACAGTGCTTTTGTAGTGACCAAATCTCAACAACTCCCACTAACTGAAACTCTCAGGCATTGACTTCGACCCGCCTTTTATTTCCCGTACAACAGAATTAGGGCTAGTACCTTCACTATCAAAATCAATACACATCAAGTTCAATATGAACTCAATCAAACGATCAGAAATTGCTGAGTTTTTTGACATCTTCACATAGAACATGCTTTGCATCAAATGAACCTTGTTCGCCGCAGATGACTTTACCAACACGTAAGCCAACACCTTCAACGCCCATTCATGGTTATATCATCAACTTGAAACCCCCATTTCGCAGCAGAGACAAACAAACATCGATCATCACCTTCATGTCTACCATCACCAGTCAGCATCGACATCACCGTTAGTTTAACCATAAGAGATCTCCAAAAATCATTAGTGGATTGGTACTCTCGATCTGCAATTTCCAAACCCATAATCATTCATCGAACATCATGATTATCAATTCCCTCCATTCACCATACAACTCCCACATAATTGCATCGCCCCTAAGAACCTGGGGCTCTAATACCACTTGTTGCGCAGCGAAAAATACAAAACCACAACAAGAATAGAGAAATATGCACAATCAAGAACGATAAATAACAATCAGCACACAAGACACAATTTGTTTACCCAGTTTGTTAACAAACTGCCTCCGACGACGATCTAATCTAGGATCTCCACTATGATGATGTGATTACAAATAAGATACAACATATGTTTCTCATAGATTTAGAGCAATCTCTCACAATGTCTCTCAATTTCACAAGTGTATTCTCTCTTATTTTAATCTCTCCCTCTCATCTCCCATGGTGGCTACAAGGCCACACATTGTAGGCTACATAATTACATCTTGCGCCACTTCACCTCTCTTTATGTTTCACCACCTAAAGGCCTTTAAATAGCTCATATAACGCGTCCGATGGAATCAGATGAAGATGGGCCAAAATTTTAGTCGTGCGGCATGTACTGTAGCACAACTACCTGCGCGACCAGTGGCATGACGCGGCTCCTGTAGAGATGAAATGGTCAATTGCATGTGCTATTCCTAAAACATCGAACCAAATAATATCAAGGACCTTGGTATTGCTCAAAATACTTTATCTATCTTATGTGATAACACTTGTGCCATAAACATTTCCAAAAATCCAGTCCAACATTCACGTGCCAAACACATTGAAATAAAAGATCATTTCATACATGATCTTATGGAGGAAAAGGTTGTCGAATTAAAACATGAGGAGTGATAGTCAAGTGACTGACATATTTACTAAGGCGTTAGATGCAGTAAGATTTGAAACCCTTAGAGCATATCTTGGCATCTGCCGTATGTAAGTCGCAACAGCTTGCTGTTGCAACGGTGGATGAACTGATTTAATGTCTGGTTTTCAAATGTTCATCATATCATATTTTTATTGTCTTGTTTTAGATGTGAGCTTACTGCACCAATTGCATCAAAATCATATTATGAAAAGCTAAAAATATTCTTTTTGTTTGTGTGTGTGTGCCTTGTCTCACCATTTGGCACTTCAAAAGAGAAATGAGTGACTGGAAAAAAACTACGTGACCTAAAAGGGGTGAGTGTGAAAGCTTTCAATTTGTATCTCACGCGTCATGTCGTTGAAAGAGCTACCTCACCCAAAAATGAGTCAGAGTGAAAGCTACATGTGTTGCATTAGTAATGATTACTTTGCCATGGTTTTGTTGTTTTGTCACTTTCAAACTTGACGATTACAAACATATTGTGGTGTTTTTGAAAATTTGGTCCTAATTTTGTAACTCCATTGTGCCTTAGATGTTGTTGCATCCACTTTTGACACATGCCTAAATTGCTTTTCTAAAGTAAGTATTTTCCCCGCTCTGTTGCATCAATGTTTATATAAAGAGTCAGTTGGTTAATCATGTCCACTCGTTTTTCTTGGAAACTACTCATTTCTCACTACACCATTTCGAAGTTATATCATATTCAATGTGTAAGGCAAGTGAAATGATGTGATAAGAAAAGATTGGTAATGCTTTTGGGGGATTTTTCCCACTGAATGTTAAGAGAAAATGACCGATAGCGTACAAGTACCGTGAGGGAAAGGTGAAAAGAACCATATTTAGGTATATTGTACTTAACGATTATATATTTTACATTTTTAATCAAATTGTTTCATGGTGAAATGTTTTAAATTCTGAAGATATCGTCTAAGCACAAGGAAATTGGGATGTATACACAGTGTATTAGTGATATACTCAAAGAATAACTTTTCTTGCTTAGATGGGTTTGTAAGTTTTTGCAATTATCTATGAAATCTTAGATGGTACTATCAACTCATATTCCATGGAAAGCCACCTCGCCGAGCTTCCTTATCATCGACCAAAATCCACAAACTTACCTTTTTGACGATGAGAAAAAAAAGAAAGACATGTTAATTTAAGAAGTTTGAAGAAAATCTACAAAATAAGGAGTGTTCTACATCAAGATGCAATCCGATATGTGCAACTGGACTGCTAGAAAGATGGAGTTAGAGATTCTACAATATCTATTAAATCGTGTTGTTGGTAGTAAGTACCCACCCCCTGACACACCAATTTTGAAGAGAACATACATGTGCCATCAAGGCGTGACCCTGAGTAGTTTAGGTTTATTCTTATTATATTCCATTATACAATCGCACTCGAAAGAATTTTGTAGAAGACAATATAAAGCCTCATGTATCCAAACAAATAGAAGGTTTGCACTAAACAAATAAAAAAATACAATGCCATATGTGTTCTTGTTGCGACGCAGACATGTGAGTTGTTAGAGACATAATAATCTCATCACGTTGTAATCGCGCTCTACTTCATAATACTATCATTTGCCTAACATGAAATTGTGGATTAGGTCGATTGCATGAAAAACGTAAACATTATCCATGGCATTACCATTAGTTTATGCATGCATGCAAATCTTATGGCTTAATCTTAAACTAGCTTAAGTTAAATCTTGATAACCAACTGAAATTGAATTTTAATCGACATCAAGAGTAGGTCACTGACGTACTATTTTAACAAACATATTTTATGTTATTCGATTTAGTTCATAAGATGAGGATATCCATCAACAACCATATGCCCATCATCTCCCCATCCAACTTTGTTGAACGGCAAACTCACATGGAGATACACATCATGGTGAACATAGAAAAGTTTGGATGAGTGTTCTTCGAATCTAAAGCCCACAATTTGATTTCAACTTTGATTTGCGTTTAAAAATTATTGTACATTATGGTTTATTCATCCCAAAAAAGTAACCGACAAGGGCTCAAGGGTTTTTGGTCAATCTTTCTCATCGACTGTGCTTGTACAATGCTAGCAAAATTGCTTGCCAATAGACTTGCAAAAGTGGTGCGCAGAGTTATTTCCCTCGAGCAATTGATGTTTCTTAATTGTAGAAACATCACATATCATCATTAATGAGATCATTGACAAAGTGAAATGAAAAAATGCCAAAGCCCTAATTTTAAGGTCGATTTTGGAAGGTCTTCAACAAAGTCAACTCGAACTTTGTTGATGATATGAAGCGATGGGTTTTAACCTTAGTTAGATGAAATGGATTCACACCTACCTCAGCTCCTCTACGGTTTCGGTGCTTGTTAATGGTAGTGAGTTTGCAATGATACATGCGCGACAACTGAAGGATGTAACGGTCTTCTAAATAGGGCAAAAACTTAAGGTTTTCTCAAAGAAGTGGAAACTGGAGCAAATAGTTTTGAAGTTAGTGACATTCAATATGAGGATGACTCTGTTATTTTATGTAAAGATAAAATATTTTTGGGCCTCGAAATGCATTCTTCGAAACTCTGAATTAGTTCTGGTCTTAAAGTGAATTTATTTCAAAGTAACTTGATTGACATATATATTAGGGATAAAAGCATCAAGCCCCCAACTTATGGGCTCTTCTTGACCTTGCCCCTTAAATATTTTTTTTCGACAACTATAGTCCTTCACCTTTGCCTACCAGTGCGAATTGCCCCTCGGCGCTTTAACGACGCTTTAGAGACCAAATTCGCCTGGAATATTCCCTTCACGTGCCGCCAAAAATCATGTATGTTTTTACCCCCTCCCCCAACCTATGAAATTATGTGCGACATACCCCATGATCTAAGTAGAATAATTAAAATATCAAATTGTGAAAATTAGGATTCGAACTCGCGCCCTCTTACTTGAGTTTGGGCCTCTTACTTGATTTTGTTTGAAAATGTATTATCTTTTAATTATATATTTCTATACTACATATTGATATACTAAAATATTAATTTAATAAAATATTGATATACTAAAATATTTATTTAATAAAATATTGATATACTAAAATATTTATTTAATAAAACATTGATATGCTAAAATATTTATTTAATAAAATATTGATTTATTAAAATATTTTACAAAAGTTATGATTTACTAAAATATAGGTTTACTAAAATATTTCGTTAAAATATTCATTCACTAAAATATTTATTTAATAAAATATTGATTTATTACAAAATGTTTTTAAAATATTTATTTACCTAAGTATGTATTTAATAAAATATTGATTTACTCAAATATTTTACGAAAATTTTGATTTTTATTTATCATAAAACCGGTTTACCAAAATATTATACAAATATCATAAAACCGATTTACCAAAATATTTACATGATTTTCAAACAAATTTCACGGACAAAAATACCCTCATGGATGACATGTGCTAGTCACTTGAAAGCATCTAAAAGGAATATTCTGGGTGGTTTTGGTCGTTAAAGCGCCATGGGGCTGGGGGGGGGGGGGGGGGGGGGGGTAAAAACATACATGATTTTCAAACAAATTTCACGGACGAAAATACCCTCATGGATGACATGTGCTAGTCACGTGAAAGCATCTAAAAGGAATATTCTGGGTGGTTTTGGTCGTTAAAGCGCCATGGGGCAATTCGCATATGTAGCTAAAGATGAAGGACTATAGTGGTCAAAAAGAGCCTATACGTTGGAGGGCTTGATGCTTTTATCCCTATATATTAATACTATGGTTTTGTCGAGATTTGTAGATATGCTAAATTGTAGGGTAGGTTCCATCCCATTCATAGATTTAGAATCCCGGTCGGAGCAAACCAAATAGAGATCGGTAGGAACAAGTACATGTTGTTTGGCCAGAATTAACGAAGTTATTGCTATTTGCAACCATGTATTCCCATTTCCATCCTTTTAGTTCAATATGACCAGACTGACTATGACTTAAATAAGATTTTCAACAAACTCATAATCTTTAATGTTAACCGTTAGTAAGAATCCCGTGAACCACCAAACATCTTTGATACTTTTTCTCTCACCGGGGTTCTTCCCTTCCCATATCGAGAACTAAGAGAAATAAGAGTTAACTAAACATGACCAGCTAGGTTAATACAGTCGACAATTAACTCCAAGATATATTGATTTGAGCTCTTTGCTTCAGTTGTGGGAGTTTATCAATCAATGCATAATATTGTACCAGCTTAGGGGATGAGTATCACAATTAGAGAAACATTAGAGAGCTGAATTTTCCAAAGATTCTTAGGCACATCCTGGTGCAAAACTTCAGTACAAAAATGGTAGATGTCATTGTGAGTTGAAATATTGATGCTTTTCTTAAACCTCGACGGGTTTCTTGCGGATGCCTCTCAATCAACCGTAAATAAGTCTTTGCGATCTTTGCCAACCACCGTGTTAAAGTTTTGTATGTATAATCTAATTTCTAGCATTTTTTAGCCACTACCAAACTTAGTAAAAAGAATCTCCGAATCCCATTCGTAGCGGTAGCTGCATAATTTGTTTTTCACAAATTTTGTGAAATTCGTATACTTAACCATAGTCCAATTTGTTAAATTTGTTAAACTTTAGAATAATATAGTTAAAAGACCTAGATGTAGCCTATTAAAGGAACACAATGTCACAACTGATAGGCGTGTAGGGTATAATAAAATAGAATATAAGTGAACATGAGAATGTTACACCTAAATCCACTTTGTCGCAAGTGCACGAATCAAGTAATAATAAAATGGTAAGTATAGTTGCGAACCAAGTATCGTATTCCAAGGGAGTGGTGGATGAATGTATGAATCACTTAAATGCGAAACACTAACAATTGTCACAATCATTTCTCTTGTGTTTGCAAGATGTAATGAATGCTTATGAATGATGTGAATGATTTCTATATAAAGATGTTTTTAATGCTTTTTATGCTAAGAATACTTAATCTAGAATGCAATGGAAATTAATCTAAGAACGCAGAAACAATAATTAAATATCTTTTTGAATTTTGGTTTTGAGTGCAAGAAAACAATTAAAGCAATTAAACTAAGAACGTTGGAAGAAAGATTGATGAACTAACTTAACAAAACTAAACTAAAATAGGATTTAATGATTGATTGATTGATTGTGGTCGTAAACAATAAGTGAAAAGATTGTTTAGAGGTCGGGTTTCACAGTGATTTACCAATAATAATTTATAGACAAACTATTTATATCTACTTACAACACTTAATAGTTACTTGATTCTTGCATGTCTAATGGATCCGTGACATATGATAGAAGTTATCCCAACCATACACCTATGAGTCTCTAATAACTTACCGTGTTAACGGACCAACCCAATTGCCAGTTTTTTTAGAAGATATATCAAATCCGCAATCTAAATAACTCATCCGAATCATGTTAACAAAACTTACTTAGTCAAGATTGATCTAGTATGATCTAAAGGTTGCACATCAGTTTCTTTTGCATATCCAAAGTCACAAATCACACACACACACACACACACACACACACACACACACACACACACACACATATATATATATATATATATATATATATATAACTATCCTTAACATTCTACACTCGAGGCAGCCCTGCACAGGTGCTTCCATGTTATCCCAGCGAGAGTAAGGTCACTCACCCATCATAAGTAACTATTCATTCTAGACATTCAATATCATCAAACACACATCAAGTACAAGAAATAAATATATTCATAAATCAGAGTTACTCCCCTACTCTAAACAACAAATTGGTTAGCTCCTCATATTCATGAGTTTAACAATCAATAAAAAAGTAAATATCATAGACAAAGTAAAGAGATAAAGAAATGCTTCTCAAATCTGGTGGAACGTTGTTGTTTGACCTTCTTCTGATTCCCTTTTGCTATCTTCTTCTTCACACACTATTTTCACTCAAACAATGACTCAACTAAACTAGAACAAGACTTCGATGGTGTTTTCTCTCTAGTGACAAACTCTCAGGGTTTTCTGTCGGAAAGTGGTTGTAAGTGATTGTGAGCTTGTGCCCTAACTCTCAGGGTTTTCTAGGGTTTCTGACTTTTGACCCAACTTTTGTTTTGATTGCGCGCTACCGTGGCGATGCGATGCTGGTCGCACGACATTTTGATTTCCTCCCTGCAGTCTCCATGCGTCTTCCTTTTCAATCGTCCTATGTATGGTATTTCGCCTTTTTGTAGTGTTGTAGCCCTCCCTCAGCGCCTGAACATCCCAAAATAGTGTCTTGACTAATTATCGCCAAAACATCAACTTTTGGCCTTATTTAGCCTCGTTTCGTCTTGACTCCATAAATTTCTAAGAAAACATAAAACAATAATAAAGCAAGTAAATATGTTATCATAAATATTCAAAAGCATAAATAAACAGATACTTAATCACTCTAATTCAATGCTTATCAACAACTATAAAAAAGAAATAAGACAGTTTTAAATTCAAAAATGAGAAGAATAAAAAAAATCAAAGTGAAGAAGACTTTCATTTTGCATTATTTAGTCCTCCAAGAAATTTGGATCAAATTATTTCCGTTTGCAATTGGATATTAACCACTTTGAAGCACTAAATTCAAGTAAGCTAGAAACTAGAACTGTATTTATATGAGCACATCTATTCAAGGACTAGGTGAAAATATTAAACGATGTAACCAACTAAAATGAAAATATAGCATTTAGTGTAAGGAGAGACATGAAATCTCACAATGCCATCAAACTGATAATCACATAGTAGTTTTTGCACCTTGTTCGTTCCAATACTTGTCTTTCAAAGGAGATGAATGAGCGAACTTCAATTCCATGTTGCATCAATTATTCTTAATACCCCGGATGGATGGGTCTCTTGCGTAGCTTCATCATTCAGAAAGAAATATGATTTTACAACAAACAAAACTTTTTTTCTTTTCTTCCAATTAAAAAAAAAAAATACACGGTCCGTTGCTTTATCAACATAATTGAGAAACATACCATCAATGTTACTTTGTAACTTTTGAGATTGCATTACTGCTCGGAGTTTATTTGTTTTTTTTTGGGGGGGGGGGGGGGGGGGAGGGGGTTGTACAATGGAATCGAGGTTTGGGTGGTTATTGATAGAAACGGTTGGAGGCTTGAAGGGTGGCGTAATTTACTCTCGATTTTATATTAGTTGACTGCGCACTTTTGAAAACGTTCGTGACACATTTCATTGCATACACTCATAAAAACTATACGCATCGGGGTGCACTCGATGCACCTTTGTTCCTTTTCCCCCTCTTCAGCTCCTCAATTCCGTTGACCACATGCTCTTCACTAACATTGATGTTACCTTTTGGTTGGAATGGCATATCTTCATAATTTGATAAATATTTCTAGCAAGTCTTTTCCCTTCTGAGGTAGATCCCAAGAGAGAGATAAATTCATTAATAACTCAAGTCGATTCAACAAAAACTATAATTATTATGGGCTTTACGGGCACATAAAGAGGGAGGTCAAAAGTTTTTGATAGAACAACCTCAAATCGGTCAAAGTTCCAACAAGTGTTGCACAATGGGTTGTTCGATAATAGTAACAAGAACATAGTAATACATATAATACGAAAAGCGATAAAACCAATGATAGAACCCAAGAAAAAATTTGTTACACAGTTCATCGATGACTACCTCTGGGGGCGATCCAAAATAGGATTTCCACTATGATGATGATGAGCGATTATGATTACTTACAAGATACAACAGTTGGCTCTCATGAATTAAATATGTCTCTCACAATGACCCTCAGATTGCACAAGTGGTTTCTCTTTTATTTTTATGTCTCCATGGTATGCTACAGTTGTTCACACACCTCACACAGTATATAAATAGTTGTTGAAGCGAATTAGGGTGTTAGAAGAAAAAAAGAACTAAAATGCGGTGCAACGTGTGTTGCGTCCTCCAATCGTGTTGTTTTCAATGCCCACCTCCGTCGGCTTCTTGTTTCTACCTCCATCGGCTTTTTATTTCGATTGTTCATGCTCCACAATCCACACAAATTACATCAGTCTCACACAATGAACCTCAGATCGTACAAGTAGTTTCTCTTTTATTTTTACCTCTCCCTGGTTTGCTACAATTGTTCACACGCCTCACACACCATATAAATAGTTGTTGAAGCGAATTAAGGTGTAAAAAAATGGACTGAAACGCGGCCCAATGTGTGTTGCGTCCTCCAATCGTGTTGTTTTCAATGCGCACCTCTATCTGCTTCTAGTTTTCATTGTTCAAGCTCTACAAACCAGTCAGTCAAGAATAGTTGGTGTTGGTGATGTGCATGTGAAAACCAACATAAGTTATTGTCGAATCCTCAAGGATGTGCGCCATGTTTTGCATCTCTGACAGAATATGATCTCAGGAGTAGCCCTTGATCGATAGGGTTATGAAAGTAAATTTCAAAATGGCACCTTGAAGCTGTGACAAGGTGCAATAGTTATTATGATGGGTCATAAATATGGCACGTTGTAGAAAACTCATACAAGAGTGTGCCAGTTAAGCCTCAACGCCGTTAAAGAAGAGGCGTTACAAAATCTTCCCAAAAAATCTCAACATGAATAAATCAAAGCCTGTTTATGAAGAAGAAAGAAGAAATGGAGGCGATACCATATTCTTCGGCAGTGGTCTGATGTAAGCGATGGTGTGTACGAGGCCACATAATTCTCATGCATTGGTATTGTTAGCAGATCCAAGGAAAGAACGCTATGAAGTAGTGAAGTGGATTCTTCGGTACCTGAGAGGTACATCTCACTTTTGCAGATTAGACTACTTTTGCAGATTAGACTACCATGATACATCTCGCGTTGCGTAAGTAAATATGTAATTTGACGTAGATTTTCTACTATCAAGGTATCATGCCATGTCACCATATGTATAACCATTCAGAACTAGCTTTGCTCCCTTTTAATACAAACTTATACTAGCATGCTTTGTCCACTACTGAAGCCGAGTACATTGATGTAGCAGAAGCAGAAAAAGAGCTATTATGGATAAAACATTTTCTTCACAAACGGGGCTTCACACAAAATGAGTACATTATTCATTGTGATAGTCAAAGTGCTCTAGATCTGAGTAAGAACTCAATGTACCATTCTCGTACAAAACATATCGACATTCGATATTATTGGATAAGTGAAGTAATGGAGCAACAACTCTTGAAGTTGTTTAAGATTCACACAAGCAAGAATCCTGCAGACATGCTGATGAAGGTTGTAGTACGAGATAAACTTGAGTTGTATACAAACACAATTGGATTAGATAAAGTATGGTTGAGGCTGAAGAGGGAGGTTTGTTGCTTGGTAAAAGTTACAAGTCACAAACCGAGGCCACGAGATACACGTCTGACAAACGCCTACCGCAATTCAGTTATCCAGCTATGTGATAATGACAGATAACAACAACATCGCACCAATTCTTCCATTGGCTACAAATAGGCTCCAAGAGGCGTTCATCATTCATCCAGAAAAATACACACACCTACCGAGAGAAAATAGAGAGGAAAACTCGTAGAGCTAAAAGTGAGATTTTGAGGGTTGATTTTTTGTAATAGTTTATTGCGAGTGATTCACCTCTTATTGTAATTCGTTTGTATCATTGAATGAGGAATTTTTCAACTTCAACATAATATCCTGAAGTTGAACTTTAATTTGCACAAAAAATCATAGCATCAATGCTACATATAATATAATTACATGAAACTAATTATTTATTTTTTAACAAACCACCTATCCTATATAATAACCATATTATCAGAAAAAAGGTCTATATTAATACCATACCAGGAATTTATACAACTATCGCAGATCTTACACAGAAAGAAAGATTGAGGGAGATACAATATTCTGAGACAACAGTAGTATACCATTGCCTGGGATTTTTGTTCCACTAATATATCTTCTGTTATGCCTTTGAGTAAGCAGCAGGGAGTCACATAGTCCAAGTCAAAAGTAAGTTAAATATTACTCCAGTTGGTCATACCCTACCCCATTCGTAGCCTCTTGCACCAATCAGCTTCCGAAACGTGTCGGAATGTCATGTCACTGCAGAGAAGGCCTATGACTATGAAATGAAATGAACCGTCCATTAATGATGTACTTGTACCCCTCTCATATATTCTCTCTCTCTCTCTCTCCATAAACACACACAAATTATATGTTTGGGTTGTTTCATATATCTATTTGTTTTTTAACTTACGACTGCTACTACAATTTACAAAGCGCAGAGGAAGGAAGTATGTTACAGTTCACAAAAGTGCACCTAATATTACTCAATCCCCTGTCCACTTACTTTTAGTCCTTACCCAAAAACAACCCTAATCCCTCTTCCACAACCATTTTGCTATAATTTATTTGTTTGTTTATTGTCTACACGTCTTTCCGTGCCAAGTTAGTACTTACTATTTGCGACAGTACAAAAGTTGGAAGTGTTTAGTCTCTTTCGCCCTTCTATGCTATACCCTCTGCAGGGAAAATCTTTCAATTAATACTTAATAGTACTAGTGTTGTTCAAGATTTTCATCAAATTTTATGCCTGCCTCTTTTGCATATTAATGGTTGTCACAGTGAAGTACCTAATCATCACTGTTTTTGATCAAATTTTAGGTACTACTACACTTTAAAAGAGGTTTTTTCTTTAATGTTTTGGTAGTTGAAATTGACCAGTAGAGACTATTCCTATACATATATACTTGTTCAAGAACTGTTTATTTACATGATCGGTAAGTCGTGATGGATGAGTTATACAGGCTTCATTCATATCCCATTGGCAGTGGGAGTAGTAACTTCATTGGAGATGGAAACAGTAATTTTTCTGGGTTCATCACTGATCATCAACAACATCATCAGCAGTTTGTTTTAACAGGAGAAGAAGTTGCTCATGATGATCAAGTGACCAACACAGGATTGCAGATTTCAGATTTAATCAAAGCACAAATTGCTTCTCACCCTCTTTATCCCATCTTACTGTCTGCCTCTATCGACTGCAGAAAGGTAAATAAATGAGACGAAAATTAAAATACCTTTTTAGATTAAATTGTCGTGTCATATAGAAACTTGAAGTTTATAAACATTTATTAATTTATATATAATCTCCGCACTATTTAACACTATTGTTCGTTGTATATATTCACTTTAAATTTAAAGGTGGGAGCACCACCAGAGATGGCATCACTTTTTGAAGAAATCAGCAGAGAAAACCAATCTTTTTCCACGTGCAGTGCAATTGGAACAGATCCTGAACTTGATGATTTTATGGTAATAATAATTAATGTAATCCCATGTTCAAACATATCATCAATTAATGTTTTATATATATACATGCAACTGTATATTAATTTTGTTATTTTGATGTGTCTTGTTGGAATTAGAAATCGTATTGCGAGGTGCTACAGAAATATAAGGAGGAGCTATCAAAGCCATTTGATGAAGCCACAAGTTTCTTGAGCAGCATTGAATCACAGCTCACTAATCTCTGCAAAGAAACCCTATTACCACCTATAACCAACAATTCTTCCTTCGCATATTTTTCTGCTGGTACGTACCCTACGTTATACATTTTTAATTTGATTCTCCTTTTATTTTACCGTGCCTTTTTCGGAATTTCTTAAAGCATTTTTTATTTTAATAAAATTACAAGTACAGTAAGCACAAGAATTTTTGAAATTAGTACAGCACCGACTTTTCTTCACCCTTTAATATTTTTTAGTGCCTTGAGGAATTTGAAGTTGTGCCCCATATTTAATTTATCACGACTTTTTGTTTTTTTTTTTTTGTGGTTTTTCGCTAATACCTTTATGTCTATAGTTTTTCTGGGAATCATTAGGATAATTTTTTTTTATCGGGTTGAATTAATTAACTAATTATATTTGTTGTTTTGGCCTAAAGCTGGAGTAACGAAGCCTAAGAGTCAAAGTCTATACATTCATTTTTCTTAATGGTTCCTTTTGCATCTAGTTTTAAGTATACATGCCTAGGCGACAGATATATATATATATATATATATACACACACACACACACACTAAAGTGATTTCTTTTGGGGGTTATTGTAGCTTGAATTATCCCCGTTTAAAAGATTACTCTTTTTTATCATAATATGTAAATGAGGGTGAAGAATCATGTCCGAAGTAAAACATCGTAATTTTAACATGGGTCGGGGTTAGTTATATATATCCTCCTAATCCACTCGGACTATGCCTTTGCGGTTGCTATTTATTGATTTGATTATCGAAGTGAATTACAACAATCGACTTTATCAATATTCTTAATACTTTAATTACACTATCTCACCTAATAATTTGGTCCTTCTTCTCAAATTGTTTGGCGAGCTGTGCCTTCGTCTTTTCTGATGCATGGCCGGCCTCAAACAAAGTGATGAACAATATATATAAGGAATGATCAACAACTTCCCCACAATTAAATAAACTTCTTGAAACTCTTTTGACATGCATGCTCAAGTTATAAGAGTTTCTAGGGGATGCAATAAGGAAGATTATTGTACTTATAAAGTATAACAGAGTACATTTAGGTTGGACCGAATCTTTTGTACTAACAAAACAACCATAAATAGTTGATGTTCATTCCTCACATCGTATGATCCTCTAAGGTTGATAAACACATCAATTGAATACAACCTCTTAATAAGACAAGTGTGGGTATATCTTTCGTTCGCTCTCCATACCAATCGTTTTTTCGGAGTTCCCATTCCGATATAACATAGCCAAGATTTCAATAAACTCATATATATATATATATATATATATACATATATATATATATATATATATATATATTCAAACGCATAATATACTAAGAGTGAAAGTGCTTAAGTTTTTTAGATTATTATTAATCTCCTATATGACCCATCAATGTTCAAGGCTTTGTTCCATCCCATTTAAATTTTATCCAGTGTTTTAAAAGGCGAAGACGAAAAACGAGGCCTTTTGTTCTGAAAGGCGAGGCTTAAGCCTCGAAGCACAAAGCATAAGGTTTGTAAATTTTGATATTTTATATTTTTAAAAAATATTTGTTACTCAAAGTATTAAAAAATATTAATATTATATACATATTTTAAGTGAAATATAAATTATCTTTTTTTGTTTCATGCAGTATACGAATTGTAAATAAAATCAATGTGAGAGATTTTCTCACTTTTTTTTAATTTATATATAAAAACTGCATACTTTTTGGTCAAGAAATAGAGTTTCAGCTTTCCTTCAAATATTTAAATCATATTCGTTGTCGATCAGCCATTGATTGAAAAAGTAGTTCTCTATTCTTATCATTATATGACTAGGTATTGATTTTTTTTCTCAAGGCATAAAAAGCGCATCGAGGGCTTATGTCCTAACTATAAGGGTTAGTTAAGGCGTAAGCCTTATAACCTTTAAGCCTGGCACGTGAGCCTTTAAGCATTTAGGGGGATTTTGCTTCCAAGCGAGCCTTAAAGCGAGTGTCAATAAAGCTTTTTAAAACACTGATTTTATCCACTCAAAACATATTGCTTTTTCTTATTGTGGAAAGTATAGGATCTATATATCTTTTCTTTTGAGCTTCATTTTAAATTTTAACTGTGTGTTTTCTTTTATGAATTCTGTGTGCACCAGTTTGAGGGCTGAGAGATACAGAGATAGTAGTACTGAAAACGTGCTCAGTGTTGAAACATTAATGTAACTTCTGAAATATCAAATATGATCTAGTTTTGCATGGGAATATTACAATATAAATGTCGGCAATCAATTAACATGAAGGATAATATAGCGCTAGCTGGATTGAACATTTAATAAGTTTCTGCGAAGAGCTAGGCAAGAGGGTGATGAATTATAATAAGATTATGGCAAATGGGAAAGACTGTTCACTATGCGACTTTATTTCATGTGTTGTACCTAGTGGAGCCCTCTACTTAATTACCTGATCTTCCTCTATTTGATCATGTAACTGTATCCCCTTAGCTTGTCTATTTTGTAATTAACATTGGGAGACCATCAACCACCGAACGTTAATGATATCTATCAAAATTAGTGTAGTTGCAAAAGTAAGAACTCTCTAGTCTCGGTTGTTAGGATCTTTCTAAAATATATGGTCTTACAATGAATTATATATTGTACTATCAAATCATATTAATCTGTAGTAACGTGAATGATACATGTCGGTTAAGAGCATCGTAAATACATGATGGTGTTATTTAACTTAGCGTAGGAGTGGAGTGAAATTGTAAATAACATAAAATAACTATGTGGTCATATCGTGGGAGCTAGAGAAGCTGTGTGTTTTTTCAGACCTTACGGCATAATTTGAGAAATTATTATTATCTCCTCTGTTTAATAATATGGACGAAATATTAAAACTGCCCTATAATTTTTTTTCAAAACTAAAACTGCCCGTTTCGGGCCTTGCAAAAATGCCCAGTAAGTCTTGAAAAATCTTGCAAAAATGCCCGATTGCCTTATTTGGGCCAAAATTGCCTACGTGGAGACACAGTCAACGCCACGTCATAAAGTAGCTCTGCCACGTCATATTTTCAGCCAATAATAATAAAATATATATAAATAATAATAATAAACATATAACTATTATATAAAAATAAATAAAAAAACAAAAATATTAAAAATATACAATAATCATCATCTTCATCTCGTTTGCCCCCACCTCCGCCGCTGCCGCCGAGCACCACCACCTTCCGTCGCCGAGCACCACCATCAACATCGATTCCGCCGTCGAGTACCGCCACCAACATCGATTCCGTCGCCGAGCACCACCACCAACATCGATTCCGTCGCCGAGCACCACCATCAACACCTGCGAATTTTCGACGTCTTCGGTATTCAATCTTCATGCCAAGTTTTTGTTCGGATTTTATCATTTTGTTCGGATTGAATACAAAAATTAATTGTTCTGTATCAAGTTTTAATAAGTGAATTGAGTCGTCGGGGGCGGTGGTGGTGAGGTACTCGGCGGCGGTGGTACTGTATGGGGGCGAACGGGATGAAGATGATGATGTTTTTTTATTTATTTTTTATTTTTTGTTTGTTTTTTATTTATTTTATATAATGTTAAAATATTTATTATTTTATAAATTAGCATAAATAATAATATATGTTGATATTATTATTTATATATAATATATGTTTTACTTTTACAAATGATTATATATATATATATGTTTATTATTTTTAAATATATATATATATTTTGGGGGGCAAAGTGCAATTTATTTTGGGGTGCAAATATAATATTTAAAGTTATAAGGGTTTTGGGGTGCAAATACAACTTGTTGACGTGGCAGCAACTGTACCGCCACGTAGGCAATTTTGGCCCAAATAAGGCAATCGGGCATTTTTGCAAGATTTTTCAAGACTTACGGGGCATTTTTGCAAGGCCCGAAAAAAACGGGCATTTTTAGTTTTGAAAAAAAGTTATAGGGCAGTTTTAATATTTCGTCCTAATAATATCCCTATAATATGATGTAATAGGAGAATGAGGGGACGAGTCAAAACTCAAACCGATAGCGCACACACACATGGAGTTGTGGAGGAACTCTGGTCATTGAATTAATTTGTTATTAAATAAACAATTTTTATAATAAGAATATACGCAATAATATTTATAAGATGAACCTACTGGGGCGGAGCCATGATTTTTTTCTACCTCAGGCTGCTATTAACTTAAGTAACTTTTTAAAAACAGTGTAATCAAAATGAAAATATTAAATATGCAAGATGAAGGAGGTTGCTCTGAAGTTGATGAAGGAGGTTGTTCTGAAGTTGATGGAGGAGGTTGTTGTGAAGTTGATGATATACCTTCATTTGGTTTTTAAAACGATAACATTGTCTTACTTTTCCGTTTCTTGGCTGTTCCACTCTCCATTGTGATTTATAATCTATTATAAGGACATAGATATAGGGCAATGGATTAGGACATATGAATTATGAATGTCAACAGATAAAGTGACAAATATTAAACTTTTTAAAGTACTAAAAAAATATGATTTTTCTTGATAAAGTAATTGTAGGTTAAAGCCTACTTTAAGAATTAACTATAAACTTATATGACCTTTTTAACTTTTAACCTCAAGTTCAAATTCTATTTTTTTTTAGTAGGGTACCAAGTACTATAACAAGTAACCAACAAAAACAATTGTTAGTTTATACACAACATCCATCAAAGATTTAAACTAACAAAAAATAATGTGCATAGAAAATTTTCAATAATCGCACTTTCAAGCTCTCAATTTTATGAATTTTGGCCAAGAGATTGACAAAAATAATAACCCTAATTCCTAAATCCCTAATATTTTAATTTATTTTATTATCAAAATTAAATTAACACAACTACACAAGCTAAAATATAAGATATTATTTAATTAAAAAGAATGACTCACCAATTCCAAGAGTTGATTTTGAGGCTAAGCTATTTTGTTGCGCGCAGCAGTACAATGGAGTTTGTTCTTTCTTTCTTTTTCTATTTTTTTTAGTTTGTGTGTGTATAAAAAAGCTTTTGACCGAATGGGCTATAAAGTATAGATGGATAGTAATATTTGGGTTACCTATTAAGTTAGATGTTAGGCCGAGAAACTTAAATTCGAAATTCATTTTTATTGGGTCAGATTATATATATTTTTGTTGGGCTATTAATAAGTATACCTAGTGGACGTTTTTTAAAATTTTGTACCGGGCTTCAGCCCACCTGAAGCCCCTATGGGACGCCGCCCATGGAACCTAGCCTAGTTCATGTATAAATTTCACCTACTGGCACCTTCATTCTCATTTTAATTTATGTACTACATTATTTTAGATACTTACAATTGTTCATGCACTTAGTAAATTAATAAAGCTTATAATCCAACAATACCTCTTAAAGTTGATTCCGAGCTTCTAAAGATCTCTTCTTCAATGGCTTGAAAACGTCAATGGTTTTGTCTTAGAATTTCAAAGACTTTAACTTCATCTATTTCTCTGATGATTTTCTATCATTTTTATCACTTTGACAATCAAGTAGAAAAGTGATGTTTCCGTTTCCACTATGATCTCCTTAGCATCATCATTCTTGCTCTCGACAAAGTTATTGCTCTCTTTTACGTGCATGATTCTAGCATTCCCAAGAATATTTAAGTTGATGATGAATGCAACTTTCAACATAAAATGTCATGATTCTTGTTTCTTCATCTTCTACCACCACCACAACCATTGTCTCTCGCCCATGTCCTAGGCCTCTATGGGACGTATCATACATTTTCCTTTTCTTACAATGGAAATAGGTTTCTTTATGAGTTTGCGGTGAACAACAAATTCTTCAAGTGTCCTGGTGTCTTGTACTTTTTAGACCCTTCAATTGCGACAAGAATATAATTAAATTTTGGATCTAGGAGTACGGCATTATTCTCGAAGTATAACTCAAGTCGTGTTTGGATTTCTTCATCTGCTTCATCTCAAATTTGTCATGTAATGTTAGAAAACTAACTTATTCTTTCTATCAAGTCCTTTAAAGAAAGTGGTAAGAATCTGCCCAGCATGCTTGCAGGTGGTTGCACTAGGGACCGTTTAGAACATCTTGTCATTCAAACCGTAATGGGATATAGTGATAGCTTTTTGGTTCTTCCTTATGGCATTGGCATTTTCATCTTCAATCAATACTAGACAAGTCTTCAAACATTGCCTTCATTTGAATGCACACAATTATCTTATGTTTCTTTTGAAACTTGAATTGGAATGATGTTCGATGTCGTTTTCTCAATCTTACCTTCAAACACCAATGACTCTGGTGCCACTTTCTTAGACATTTAACGAACAAACAAAACTCAGCTCTATAGCACACACATAAAGGTAGAGTTTCTGTCACTCAAATCTAATTGACTTGTTTGTAAAATAAGTAAAATAATTTATTTTTATAGGATATTCCTAACATGAACATAGCCTAATTTATATACCATCGCTTCATTAAATACATTCACTTATCTTACTGCATGAATTTCATCAATAAACACCTTTATTTTTAATACATTATTTGAGATATTTATAATTATTCATGTACTCTGTAAATAAATACATCAAGCTTTTAATCCAAAGCACCCATATACAATCTTTTCTCTGACAAAATAATTGAGCTTGAAGATTTAATTTCAACTAATTAAGCCTTAGTTTGTAGCTTTATTTTATATTAAAAGCTGCACCCATATATTTCAACTAAGTTAATCCTAAGACTTTAATTTTCTATTGAGAACATAGTGAATTTCAGCATCATGATCATGATCAAGGATCACAATGTGAACTTTTAGATTTTCACATAGAATAAAGTACAGTTTTTTTTTCCCTTTTTCTTGCAATACTTTGGTTTGCTTCTAGTTGCAAATACATATCTGTTTTACATGGTACAACCTCTGATATGAAGATTCTGTTCTTTTTGAAAATGTACCTGTATCCTTATATGATATGTAAAGTTTTTGTTATCAGATGATGGTGGTTGTCAATCTGATGAGGATATGAGTTGCGGGGATTTGGACGCATCTCAAAGTCATGATCAATCAGCTTGTAACCATCACGCTGGCGATCACGAGCTCAAACAAATGTTAATGCGCAAGTACAGTGGCTATCTTAGCAGCTTGAAAAAGGAATTCTTGAAGAAAAGGAAAAAAGGGAAACTGCCAAAGGATGCGAGGACCGCATTGCTCGACTGGTGGAACACACATTATAGGTGGCCGTATCCCACGGTAAATTTCTTGAATCGTCGTCTTAACTTTTCAGTAATATGGAAGTGAATATGTAAGTGTTATGCATTTTATAGGAGGATGAGAAGAATAAGCTATCGGAGATGACTGGATTAGACCAGAAGCAGATCAACAACTGGTTTATTAACCAGAGGAAACGACATTGGCGACCATCGGAGGACATGAGATTTGCTCTTATGGAAGGCGTTAGTGGCGGGGGCGGTGGTGGTTCAGGATCAATGTACTTTGATGCTGCAGGAGGTACTGGGGGAATCGACACTTGAGTCGTGAATTAGTTAAGCTTTTGTCGTGCAACGTCCTACTGCGTGCAGGCGCATTCGTGTAAATCTTCAAGAAGTTGGACTCTGTTGTATGTATGTAAACTAGTGCACTCTTTGATTACCCAGAAAAATTAAGCTTAAATCTTATTACTTGCCCTTTAGCTAAATTTTGCATGATCCGAAGTCTACCCTCTACGTACATGCAAGAGTTCGCTCATTATTACATGTGGAGCTTATTTAGTCGAATTTTATTAACACAACCTGATGGAAGTATATTTTTGTGTCAATGTATGTTTGTACATAATTCCCGCGAGTCTGCTATTAATTAACTGTAACTGGACTTTGCATTTAGGCTTTAGCGATGCAGGATTAGTGCTCTTTGCTTTAAAGTTTCAAATTGGGCCGTATGGGTCTGATTGGTGTTTTGTTGGGCCGAATAAACTAACCATCTGTTTTTGTCAGTTTCTTTCCGGGTGTCAAAACTACTGTGTCAATTCTTAAAACACAATTTTTGACTTTCTGTTGTTATAACCATAATTAATTCTATAGTATGTCCTTATTCGTTTTTGTTTCTAATTTAAATGATATGACTATTTTTAGTTACTCCAATTAGCCCGTGTGCCCGATATATAAAGTCTTGAATGAAATTGGGTAATTCTCTTTTATAATCCAAGTGTGCAATCAACTGAATCTCACATCATTTATTATTTCACGTAAAATATAAGATACCTATTTAAGGGATTAGACTTACATGGACCAGCTCCGTAAGGGAAATTATGTACCTTGTAGTCCTTACTGGACTTGGCCCTACGTTTAGGCTCCACTTTTTTTTAATAAATGATAAATTAGATAAATGTTTTTTCAAAATTAATTATTGACCCCAGAGGTTTTAGAATCTTCTTTTTCAAGACCTCAATTTTGGGAATAATCCATAACGACCATATCAGACCCAACATTCTTTGGTACAAATAGCTAAAACATAATTGAAATAGTACCTCGTTTTGACCGCACTACCGTCGGGTATTCCACCAGTTTTTACGAAAACCAATTGCCTCCAACCACACAATTGCAATTGATGGTTCTGGAAATGTCTCCTTCAAGCGGCAGACAACACAACCCTAGTTCGTTTCCAACTTCGGGGTGTAAGAGGTATAATTTGAAATGTATGGTTAAGACAAAGATGCTTAGGCAAGTTTAGGCAAAGCCATAATTTTATTTATAAGTGAAAACTTATTTATTACATAATAGATAACCCCTTTAGAGAGGAGTTAGTTGTTTAGCTACTCATGATATCTATGTTTCCTAAGTACATAAACTTCCAAACTCGAAATGAAATAACTGTTACAAACCTTATTTTCAGAATGGAAACTGGATACAATTTATTTTGTAAGAAAACAAAGGGTAATGTTCGATGCCTTCTGCTTCCTTCATCCTGTCTATTTATAGAAGTCCTTCCGAATTTCAAATTCGGACTTCAACTCTATCCGATGCATTGGTTCGTCACTGCTTACGTCTCAGCCCATTATCTATCATGGTCCTTCCAATTTTGGCTTGATTCCCGTTAATTGAGGTGGTCCTCGTCAGGGTCACATAGCCTCTTCACATGGTTCCCTTTTTCTCTTGTCGGGCATGCTTTAGAATATTGGCCACTTTTCACTTGGTGGAATCTTTCCACGTTTTTAGGGGTGTGCCTTGTCATTTTTCCACTTGTATTTTTTCACTAGGAATCATTTTCCGAACAAGGGTTTCTTCTGAGTTAGGCAATGGGAGCAGATGCGATCCTTCCAGTGACCAATATGTTCCATGTTGTAGAATTTCCGGCTAGTTTCTGGTGTGCTCGGAAGTTCATTTTTCCACAATGCTTGTCTTTTTGCTTTGAAGATACCTTCGGCAAACGTTGTGCTCTTGCTCGTCATGGAGTTAACCATAAAAACCGGTTCATTTTACCCTGAGATATTTTGAACGAATACTTCGTCCTGGTATTGACTTCGTCCTTAATAATAACAGAGACTAGGTATTTTCCTTCTGGCGGTGGTTTTGCCAGATCCATCGTCTTTTGATAAGGCCTTTGTAGCTTGATGAAATTGAAGCTATTGTGAAAGCCTTTTCCTACAATTTCAAGTTGTGCCGTTAAGAATTTTATCTCCAGGACATCCCCTTGGTCGAGTGTATGACTATTCCTCCAAGATTCATGCACTCCATTGATGAGCCACCCCAGTAACTTTGATATTTCTGAGAAACTTGGTGATGTGGTGAAGACCGAGGCTAGGCAGCCAAAGTCATACCATTCTCGTACACTCTTAGGCTTAAAACTGGGAAGCATCCACATTCTCGAATATTTTCCTAACCAGTCTGCCAGATTTTTGCCAGGGATAATCCCAATCCTCGTGTAGAGCTTCCCCCATGATTTTCGATACTCTTGTAGGGGAGAGTTCTTAATTTTCTCGATGATAACCTTAGATTTCCCCCTCATTGGTCTAAGGCTAATTTCCTCTTGTTCATCTTCAACCCTGGCTGAATCGTCTAGTACCTCCGATGTATCCATCATTGGATAATTACTTTCCTCTATGTCTTCCTCAAATGGACCGACACCAGGTCTCGTGTTCGAGGTACTCGAACTTTCTTTTTTGGGTTCTGGACCCTGCACTCGAACTTCAGTTTTAAAATTTGATTCAGAGGCATCTCGTGTTAATGGAACTATGAGGTTGTCCCATAAACTCATAACAGTGTGCATGGAGGCTCCCATGGCACTTTTGACCTTTGAAAGGTCAAGTTCCAGTATGTGACCAGATGCCTTAGCATTAATAATAAGGCCTTCGACCATCTTTTCCAGTTCCTGTAAGTTTTTCGTGTGGTGTTTCCATCTCGTTAGGATGGTATCGGCTTCATGTGCCTACATCACTCGTTAGAAAATTTGCAAGAATATTTTCTTGAGATTTAATGACCATAACATCAAAATAATAGTATTGACATTCAGCTTGCCATCTCAAAATTCTAGCTTTCTCGAGTTTACTTTCGATTTATTTTTCAAGAAAGCTTTGACACTCGTATTATCAATTTTTAAAATGGATTTCTTTGCAAGTAAAAACAAAGGCCAATTTGTGAAAGCCTTTCGAACAACAAAGAATTCCTTCTCGTTGATATGCCATATTGCAGCATGATTATCCACAAAAGCCTGCTACAATACCTGCATAGAACTTCTCCTTTTCATTCAACCTTGGTTAAAACTGCTGCCCACCAATGATCACTGGCATCTATATATGGAACCAAATCATCCTCATCATTGGGTAGTGCCAGTTTATGGAGATTCAAATATATGTTTTATAGCTGTTGTACCGTTCCCCTATGTTCTTCTGTCCATATGAACTCTGCATCTTTTTTGAGCAATGGAAGAAAAACTTTCATGTAGCTCGCCAGAATGTTTATCCAGTGAAATTAACTAACCCCTTAAAGCTTGGAGTTGTTTAACTGTCTTGAGACCATCAGGGAAATCTCGTAACTTTTCAACAAAATGTGTCTGGAGAATGATAACTGATTTATCGATCTCCATTACAAGAAATTCAATTTTTGTTGTTAGAATCATTGCCTTCTTTTTCGATAGCACCAACCATTCTTTGTGGCATATATCTGAGAAGATTCCCAGATTTTGCAGATGTTCCTTAATGTTCTTGGATGCTATGAGAATATCGTCAACATAAACGAACATGAAACTGAAATAATCTATGAAGACATTATCCATTTTCCTTTGTTATATTTGTGGTGCATTTGCCAATCCCATGGGCAACACATTCCAAATATAATGTCCTTGCAGAGTGGAGAAGGCTGTGTATTTCTTGCTTTCTTCCTCCATCTTAATCTGATAGAAACCAGATTTGCAATCAGACTTTGAGAAAACCCTTGCATTTTGGACACAGTTGATTATGTGTTCTCGACTCGGGATATAACACCCATCGAGCTCCAATATTTTGTTGATCCTCTTATAATTAATTAATAACCAATCTCGGTTTTCCTCTTTTGATTTCTCCATGATTTTGTACCAAGAATATGGGATTGTTGTATGGAGAAACTCTTGGTGAGATCAGCTTAAGGTCCAAGTGTTCCTTAAGAATTTTCGACATATCCTATCTATCACTTTGGTTCATTAGGATAGGCTTGTATCTTACAAACTCACTCTCTTTTTCTTTCTTGACTTTTAAGGATACTTTGAGCTTGTTTTTGTTCCACCATGCCAAAGGATCTTCGTTGAAGTTTCTTTGAATTTTGGTTTTGACATCTTCTAGGGAAATTTGCTCTTCCGTAGTGATGTCTGGCTGGGACACCTTTTTCTATGTTGGCTTTTAGGACCTCGCTCATTTCATTTTTGATCATTTCCTCTTTAAAGCCTCATAATCTTTCAATCTTTAGTCGAAGGATTGCATTACCATATTTTCTTTGGTCTTTCATTTTTGGGTGTCGAAGTTTTCCTTCATCATCACCACGCTTGTTGCGAAATGTAATGGGCAGTTTCATGTAAATTCCCGACTCAGGCTTTGAACAAGAATCTTGTGATCACAAAGAGTTGTGAAGATAAGTCTTCGTGTCTCATTCTCTTGTGTGAAAACGTTTAAACATTTGTACAAAATTGTTGCCAAGTAAAATGTATGCCCATGTATCATGAAAGTAAATCGGGGGCGTCTTGAATTTGTACCATGGGGTACCTCCTGCTCCGCCAATTAAGAACTCTGCTTGTCTTAACCCTCATTTGAAAAGGATAATCTTTTTAGAGATGTGTATTCCTGCCACCGTTGGTAATTCTTCCTCGATGCCTTTAGGAAAAAATCCTGGCTTAGTTGTGCATATACCAGCCCCTGAGTCGATATAGGCAGCAAAATACTCTGCCCAATATTTTTTATATAAAATCCCAATTGAGATGTATATGGAGAATGGACTGTTGGTCACTGAAATCTGTATTTTTTTCCTTCCTCCATGAATTCCATTCCGTCTTGTGACATTTCACAAGGTCTGTGTTTCTCTAGAAACTCCAACCCCAAAATTAATTGTTCTGAAGTTTTTCCTACACGTCCTCCGATGATAAAGTCGATTCCACCTATTTTTGGGTTTCTTTGATATCTTCCCTCCAAAGGCTGCTTTAAGTAATACAATGCATCGCACCGAAGAGTATTATATTTTGGGGTGATGTCAAAGATTACCTCAATCTCATACCATCCTCTAAGACTTTGGAGTTCTCCTATGGTTGTTAACTTGCATGGTTCAATAACAACTTCAACAATCAATTTCTTTCTCCATGCTAGGCTGTGCATCCTATTTTCATGGAATGAGACTCTCCTGAGCTCAAATCTCTGATTAGTGTTTCTGTTGAATACTAGTTGATCCTTTATGAACATCCATTTCGTGGATATGTGGTAAATTAGAAATCTCTGGTTTGACTGCATGAGCTACCTTTTCAAAGATTTATGTTATCTCTACAAACTCTTTTCTTCGAAAAAGATCTGAATGATGAGTGTTGGAGAGGGCATAGGAAATACTGTAAGTGATTGAGTATGGTCTATTTCCTTCCTTCATTAACTCCTTATTTTTGAAATCCCGGTGAAGGGTAAGTACATAACTGAGTTCTAGATCGGCCAGATTATAGGCAATCATTGGATAAATGAATGTTGCCACCTTGCCAACAAATAGGTTTCCTGATATTCCTCCAAGACATGCGTCTCATAGGTTTTTTTATTCTTCTATCAAAGATGGCGATATCGATTGGAGAACTGATACCTTCTTTGAATGTTGCCTTGATCAAGATTCTAATGGCTTCGATATGGACCCATGACATCTTTTGAGCAACCTCTATGTTAAGTCGACTTAGTTCCTCTTTGATTTTATTCATAGGAACCAACTGCATTTCCGTCACATTACTTGTTAATTTCATCGGAATTGCTATTTCTCCCGCGTTAACCTTGTAGATGATGTGACGTTTACGTTGCCTGAGGCTCAGCTGCGCCCGGGCTCTTTTCATATTTCTGACCTTAAAGCCATCGTAAACGTGGAGTCTTGGATCCTCTCACATAATTCTCATCAACCCTTTGTGAGATATACTCACCTGTGAAAAGAATCTAGACATATCTTCTTGCACTTCCTGGCAAAAGATTTCCTCTTCTACAGTTTGAGCCTGATTCTGATTCCGAAGACTCATCTTGGCACTTTTCTTCTTCGTATATACTTTTGTCTGAAAGTATATCTCAAACTTGTATACTTGAATGAGGTCCTCGTGATAGACAACTTCGTCAATTTCTAGTGTTGCCTCAAACTGTGTAACGCCTCTCTTTTGATTCTCGAGGCAGTTTGTCGAGATGTGTCCCTTAGCACCACATGTCCAACAATTGCAATCCTTGAAACTTTCGTGGGCCTTGTATGTGCCCCTCTGAATGTTCTTCTTGTGGGCGTTCTACTTGTGCTTCCATGGCTGGAAGTTGTCCGTCCTCGATTAGGACCTGATCTTTGACCGAATTTGTAATTGTGAGCCTTTTATTTTGACAAGAATCTTCTTGGTCTCCATAAAAACCTTCTGGTGAAGCTGCCTCCTTCTTGCTCATAAGGATGATCCCTATGTTTGCTCTGTTTATGCTTTTAAAGAGTTCCTCTGATACTAGGAATGTCATTATTATCACAACAAAGGCAAACAAATTTGTTGATTCATTCCAGTCTCTTGTAATTCATCTAGATCGCTGCCTTCTCGCACCATTAGCTTGTCTTTAAGAAAAGTTCGTCAAATAATAGTGTCCATTACTCTTGGCATATTCTCGTAGCAGCATTTCCCTCAATGGGCTTGGTATTTTTCCAAAGAACAAAAGGATGGCCATGTCTTCACTGATTCGGCTTTTCCATTTGTACTCGGTAAAGATTTTTATGTATAGATTGACGTTACATATATCACGCAACTCTAAGTTATACAACGCTTGCTCGTATCTCTTGGCTTTATCTTGATCGCCTCCCCCAGTCTCGAGATCGATGAAATATCCTTATCCGATGAAGTAGATTTTGAAAAGTCTAGCCATCCTATCCATGATCTCTTTGAGGGATTCCCCGGCTAGAACACCTTTTCTAACTTTTGGAGTTGCACGTTCTCAACCAAGTTTAACCGATCCTTCAAGGCTCATTTACAGCATCATTATGAATCCTTCTTTGTTAAGTTCTAATGTTGTTGTCGCAATCTTCATGGCTGATGCCCATTCATCGATTAATGTTTCTTAGGTTTTGAAATCTAATATATCCAAATTGAGCATAAGCCCATAAGATGTATCGTATCTAACTGAGACCTTCCATATGGTGTTCCATGGGTATCTGGTCTTCGAGGATGTGATCTGGTTCATAATACTAGAAATACTGATCCAGCAACAAAGTCATCCTAGTGTGGAATAGGTTCATCTTGGATTGGATTATTGGATCTAAAACTTTCAGTTATTGTCGACAATCCCTGTGGAGAATTTTGTGCCGGAACCAATGTTCCTTGTATTGTCTTGGCATTTACGAGCTTTAATCCGAAAAATGATTCCATGAGATCAAAGAGATATTACAGATCGTCGTAGTTGATTTCGTCAAGATTGATAATGGACATTCATTCTTAAGGATTTTTTTAGTTTTCTCATTATCAAGGCTTCCAACTTCTCGTCGCTTGTTAATTCTCGATGGACTTGTACCGCCTTGCCCTTTTGATGTAATAAGGGTTCGCTGCTGAAAGATGGTGGTAACCATCCTCCTCTTTTTCTTACTGATGAGCTTGGTTGGGCTTCCAAATTCTTCACACGTCTTTGGACATCTTGAAGGTTCTCAAGAATTTCCTTTTGATGTTTCGCCATGTCTCTATCTAAATCTGGGGTTGTTGAAGATGCTCGGGTACATAGTATTGGTGATTACCATGTGTTTGAATAGTCTTCTGGATCTCTCTATGGTCTTGGGATAACTTAGAGCCATCCGTCTTGATTTCATGATAGTTTGGGGACCCCAAATTACTCATCGTGTTGATAGTATTTTACTATCATCATGATTATTTTCTTGTTTCATGTTTTTCGATTTTTCGGAAATGTTTCTGTTGAGAATAGATCTCGAACTTTCGTTCGGAATCATATTTTTAAATATACCCCTCCCTCGAGGTGATTAAATATTATTGTTATAAGTAAATTTCTACTTTTAAATAAATAAAATCTAAGCTCTGATACCAATTTTGTGAGTATTGATAAATGAGAAATTTCCTAGGGTCTTAATATAATTTCGACAAAGTGAAAGACTAGATTTATTATCTTCCAAAGACAAAGGGCTAAAAGATAAAGACTACGACAAATAAGGTCCACAAGGTGCATAATAAACTTATGCATCTAGTTCATATAAGTTTTTTCCTATTTAAGGTGCCAACAAGTCTAACTCAATTTTGTTCTTAGTGTTTGAAATACTAATCTCTCGCATTTACTTATGGAGATTTGTGAGATTCAATGCAACATAATTAGTTGAAACTTCCAACCAGAATTAAACAAAAAAGAAAAATTTAAATTCTAAAAGATACCCGGCTAAAATAAGTTCTTTATGACATAGAACATTTTTGTAAAGTTAATCCCATCATTTGTTGCAAAAGATGACATGCTAATTATTATAATACTAATGTAGCTACGCTTGAGGTTTGGTGAAATAATAGATGTAAAAGTCCTCGAAATCCAACAAGCCTCCCAAAGAAGTAACATACATACAGGCAGCCTCGTAAAAATAGTGACCAAGAAGATAGGCACTCGTGTAAAGAGTTCTCAACATCCTCAAATGAAGGATTCTCTAGAGCCCTGAAGAAGGAAGAAGCCTCCATCGAAGACAAACGTTTAATTACACTTACGAGATCCGGCGCAATAGAAGCCTACTTGGAGGAATGAGGTGAGTCATTATTCAATCATCATTAGAAGAAGTTTATATCACAGACAACTAGAACTTAAGAATTGCCAACTGATCCACATAAGTCGATGCAACGCAAAAATGCTGCCCATACCACTATTTATGAGGGCCCAACTAAAGGGCATTAATGGATAGATGATGCCCTTGCCATATATTTACCCATGAAATCATTTGTAAAGGACAAACTAAATCCACTCTACCATTGTCTTCACTATCTAAACTGCATATTTCCTTATATTATTATATTCTCTCATTTTTTATAGTTATTTATGCCGAAGTCTTTATTTTTTATAAGTTTTACCTCTCAAATTCTTCTTAGGACTTCTCTCAAAGCTATGAGAAGAGTGCTACAATCTCATCTAACTACCGTTGATATCACTGTTGGCCCCTCGTACTAATTATGTGTTATCATTTTGGCGTCGTTTGTGGGACGCTTAAAATTCCTTGAGCATGATTCGAAAAGTATATGTCCTTAATCACTATCCTAGAAACCTCAAACATGACAGTTTACATGATCGAATGGGACATTTGATTATGTTGAAAACAGAAAAGAAAAAAAGAGACCTTGCCTCTCCCAATGCCCTGTGGAAGTCCACACACTAAAGGAACATAAAAGCCACATAATCACATTCGGCTCAACGATATGACAGGAGTGTACCCACAAGAAGACGTCATCATGGTGCAAGCCCTCGTTTGTAGGTGCCTATATATCTAGGATCCTCGTTGACATATTGCACCATCAACTTGATGTTCCTTTCCAGGTTCCAAGGCATGACCCTTGACTTGTCCCATGTCGAGCCTGTACAATTTCCCCTAGTAGGGCATCTTATAATGCATAACTAATTAGGTAGTTAAAAGATCTAAAAGCCTCATAAATTCAAGAAACTCCTCGAAGAAGACCTAACAAACATACATGCAACCTCATAGAAACCCTCACCACAAAGGAGACGACAATCCTTGAGTAAAGAGTTATGAACAACCTCGAACGAAGGGTTCTAAAGAACATCGGACAAGGAAGAAGCCTGCCTGGGAGACAAAGGCTTAATTACACTTATGAGATCCGGCACAAAAAAAACTCACTTGGAGGTATCATAATCATTATTTAATCATCATGAGAAGGCATTTATATCACCGACAACTAGCACTGAAACACGCTCAAAAGATCCACCTAACTCGAGGTAGGGAAAATGTTGCCAACACCGCTATTTATGAGGGCCCAACTAAGGTAAATTAATGAACACATCCAACACTTGTCATATATGATATATAGAACGCGACTTTAGTACTTAAAAAAAACATAATTGACAAATAACGCAAAATAACTCTATCAAGTGCACGCCACATTAAAGTATAGCTATTTGTGTTTATCGCTCTTCCTCTTTTGTCTTCTTTCTTCTTTTAGTTACTATTAACCTTTCCCCACCTTTTGTAGGTCTTCCCCAATTCTGGTGGTGGTCCTCCTAGTTGTAGGGTGGTGCCATACTTGCCTCGACCAAGCTCCTCCAGGTAAGTTAGGTGAGTTGAAAGTTAGGTGAGTTGCCTTGAACTGCCAGTCTTCTTTGTTGTGATTCACCGCATTTATGCAATAACCCCGTTGGAAATGCATGCGCCTTTCATTTCCTTAACAATTGTGAATTTCTCCGATTTGCAGATTCAGGATTTTTGTACTTCAACTGAATTAGGGCATCTTTGATTTGAAAATTAGGGTAAAATTAAGACTCACAACTTGGAGCATCTTTACTCTTCTGCTTCCATAAGTGGATCCATGTCCCAATGGATCAAATTTGGGAACTTAAATTGAATATATGAGTAGTTTTCCTAGGTAGCATGTTCTCCTCCACTGTTCAGCCATTGCATTAACACCTAAGACTACTGCATTATTTCTCTTCACAAGCCTCTTAACTAACACTCTAAGAGGATGAGCCTTGAACATGCCCATCACCATCTTTGATTGGTAGAGTGGGACTGGGTAAGTACTTGCTACTTATCTTTTTCTTCATAAAGAGAGACATGCATACATGGTGAATCAAACTGCCTTGGGGTAGCTTCAACATGTATGCTACCTTTCCTACCTTATCCGAAATCATGTAAGGACCAAAGTTCTTACATGAGAGCTTCAAAGTCCTCCTTAAGACAACATGGTTTTATCTGAAGGGTTGTAGATTGAGGTACACTTCATCTCCCACCTAAAACTCCATCTTAGTTCTGTTTATGTTTGCATAATGCTTCATTCTTTCTTGGGCTTGAACTAAGTTTTCCCTTAGCTATTGTGTTAGCTTAATTCTCTCTTGAACCACCTCTTCAACTTGTGGATGTTGACTTTGGAAGTAAGGTCCTAAGGATAAATGTGAAGGGGCATATCCATGGAGTGACTCAAAAGGTGACATCTTCAGACTAGTGTGGAAGTTAGTGTTATACCAATGTTCCTACTCTTAAGTTTCAAATGAACCATACTTCTTAAGTATTATTCCCCACATTGCTTCACTTTCTTTGTCTGACCATCAGTTTGAGGATGGTTGGCAATGTTGTAGTGAAACTCAGTCCCCAATAACTTAAATAGTTCCTTCCAAAAACTGCTAGTGAATATCCTATCCTAACCAGTAACCATACTTATAGGGAGACCATGCACTTTGAACACATCATCCCAAAACACCCTAGTAACACTCTCAGTAGTATAAGGGTGGGCCAAGGACACAAAGTGTTTGTACTTTGTGAACCTATCCACAACCACCAGAAATATACTCTTCTTCTATGACTTAGGCAGTCCTTCTACTAAGTCTAGTGGCACATGAGTCCATGCCTGATGAGGTATTGTCAGTGGTTGTAGCAACCCTGAAGTATGTACATGCCCACTTTTGGTCATCTTACAATTATCACACTCACTGACTAACTCCAGTACATTTTTTCCCAACCCAACGCAGTAAAATATAACTCTAGCCCTCTGATAGGTGCCAAACATCCAAGAGTGTCACCTTACAAATGAGTTATGAACATGTTTAAGAATCTTGTCCCTTAGTCCCCCTAGTACTAACGCATGCCTTGCGTTGATATTTGAGAACTCCATTTAAGCAAGAATATCTTATGTGAGTCAGGATCCTGATTCAACCCTGTAATGATATCAGTGAACTGTTTATCCCCATGATAACACTGTTCAACTTCAGTAGCGCATTGAGGTCGTAGAGTGACTTTCTTCCCACTTCATAGAGCAGCCAACTCCCCTTCTGCCCTTCTCTCCTGGACAAGGCATCAACCACCTTGTTCGTTGTCCCTGTTTTATAGTGTATTTCATAATCCCGACGCAAGAGTTTGGATGCCCACTTGTGTTTGAAGAGTGGTAGTGATTGTCTGCTCTAAAGATGTTTTAGACTATGTTGGCCAGTCCTGATTATGATATGATGCCCTTGTACGTAGTGTTTCTACTTAGTAATGGCCATAAGGATGACCAAGAATTCTTATTAATAAACTGACAACCCATGGTTCCTCTAACTTAAGGAATTGCTTGGGTAAGTTATACGTCTCCTCTCTTCCATCAACACTACCCCTAGTTCATTGGCACTAGCATCAGCCCCAATCTCCTAATGCCTGCAAGCCTTCTTTAATTCGCTAAATACAATATTAGCCCCCACAGACCATTTAAAACCATCATTCTTCAATAATTCACTTAGAGGTTTTCTTATCAACCCATAACCCTTAACAAACTTCCTCTAGTAACCTGTAAGGCCTAAGAACCCTCTCAATTGTTTCAAGGTCTTAGGAAAATGCCATTTAAGCATGCATTCTATCTTAGCGGGGTTCTTGGCCAACCCACTAGAGCTTATAATATGGCCCAAGTACTCAATGAACCTTCTCCCAAAACTACACTTACTCTTCTTAACATACAACTGATTGATTATCTTATAAAATACTCAGGGTAATGTTAAAATGGTGTAGGTGTGATTCTAGTGTAGGTTGTATACCAGAATATCATCAAAAAACACTAGGATAAACTTCTTCAATAGAGAGAAAGTATTTGGTTCATTAAGGAATGTAAGGTGGTTGGTGCATTGCACATCCCAAATGGCATTACTAGAAAGTGGCCATGATGTGTAGTAAAGCATGTCTTGTACCCATAATCCTTCTTCATCTTGATCTTGAAATACCGTGACCTCAAATTTATTTTTTAAAAATAACTTGACCCCTAGAGCTCCTCTAGTAGTTCAGAAATTACAGGGATGGGAATTCATGTTTAATAGTGAATTAATTGACATATTGTAGTCAATGCACATTCTCCATGTCCCACTTTTCTTTTTCACCAACAGAACATGAGAGGCATATGCACCGGTACTGTTCTGTATGATGTCAGCATCGAGCATCTCCCCCACAAACTTTTCTATCACCTCATTGAATGCATGGAAGTACCTTTAAGGTGTTTGGAGCCTAGGTATTGCATCCTTCTTGAAATTGATATGGTGTTCCACCATTCTATGTGGTGGAAGCCCCTTTGGTGTAGTGAAGACACTAGAAAACCTGTTTAACATTCGACCAAACCAAGGTTCTTTCTCTTCTTCTTGTGACCCTCCGTCAATACTACAAAACTGACCAGTCAATACATATTGACTCTTTCTCCAGATCTTATGTAATGCCTTGCCAATATAAGTTTACATTCAACCTTATTTTTGGAGCCCTGAAATGTAACCCTCTCCTTCTGGCCCATATTAACCTTGATTTGTATCTTATTATAGCCAAATTCCACAGAGTTGTGGGTTCTTAGCCAGTCTCTACCTAAGACTATGAGGCACCCAACTAACTTGGTAAGCCTCAAGTTGAACTCAAAGTCATGATCTTGTATGCAACATTTGAAACTTGGACAACTGTTGTTATCTATGATCCGTCCTCCATCAGCAACACTAATGAGCATGAGTGGTGTTTCTTCAGTTACACAGCCCAGCTGAGTTGCAGTTTCTTCATGAAAGAAACTATGAGTGCTCCCTCTGTCTATAAGAATGCAGAGTTGTGCTTACCATAAACACCCTAAAATTTAAGAACGTTATTCTTGCTGCTCCATGTGAGGGCATTTGCTGAAATATAGATGTCCTCCTTGTCCTCATCACTTTGTTCTTCTTTCTCCTATGTTTCTTCTTGAGGCAAAGCCTCCTCCTCTTCCTCAAGCATTATGTTGTATGTCTGCTTCATCTTACATATGTGCCCTACTGTGTACACCTCATCACAATTGTAGCAAAAGCCTTTCTCCTTCTTATCTCTCATTTTAGCAGCAGTCCTGATTATGATATTCTCCTAATAGTGCTGCTTTTAGGGTCTGCAATCCGAGATTGCATACTGTACAAGAATCAGTTAATGTCATTTTTGATGAGCTAACTGTTTCTGCAGGTATTGAAGAAGTCACTGGTTCAGATGTTGCCCCAACATTGGACCCAACATTGAACACGGAAGCTGGAGATGCTGAACTGAAAACTGGAGCAAATGATGACTTAACACCAGAAACCCCCAATGTTAGGCCAACATCTGTACTGTCAGATTTTGAAGATGAGATAGTTCTAGTATCCATAAGAGATCCTCCTGCTAGGATACAAAGAGATCATCCAGCCACTAAAGTAATTGGACAAATCACTGAAAGAGTTAGAACACGCAATAAAGAAATGGTTAATTACAAGGATATAGTTAAATTGTGTGTTTGTATGTCTTCTTCATGTGCTGTTGAAAATGCATCTTGTTTTGTGTTCTACATTGAACCTAAGAATGTAACTGAAGCTCTTAAGGATTGTTACTGGATTAATGCCATGCAAGAGGAACTCTTACAATTCACCAAAAATAGAGTTTGGAATCTAGTGCCTAGGCCATCACATGTGAATGTAATAGGTACAAAATGGGTTTTCAAGAATAAAACTGATGATAATGGTGTAATTATGAGGAACAAAGCTAGGTTGGTTGCACAAGGTTATACTCAGGTAGAAGGTATAGATTTTGATGAGACTTTTGCTCCAGTAGCTAGGATAGAATCTATTAGACTACTTCTTGCTATTGCTTGCTGTCTTAGGATTAAACTTTACCAAATGGATGTTAAACGTGCCTTTTTGAATGGTTTAATTGACAAAGAGGTTTATGTAGAACAACCTAAAGGCTTTGCTAACCCTAAACATCCTGACCATGTGCACAAACTTGAGAAGGCTTTGTATGGCTTAAAACAGGCACCTAGAGCTTGGTATGAGAGGCTAACTGATTTTCTGTTAGGCCTAGGTTTCAATAAATGAGATTAAGATAGAACATTGCTTGTCCTTAGAAAAAGCTCTGATATATGTATTGCTCAAATTTATGTGGATGATATTGTATTTGGCTCTACTAACAAGTCTACCTTAGACAAGTTTGTAGAGTCTATGACAGGAACATTTGAGATGAGCATGATTGGTGAGCTTAACTACTTCCTGGGACTACAAGTAAAGCAACTGGAGAATGGTATCTTCCTGAACCAGGAGAAGTATGCAAGGAATCTGGTGAAGAGATTTGAGCTACAAGAGTCCAAGCCTTGCAAAACTCCTATGTCCTCATCAGTGAAGATAACAAAAGATGGCACTGGCAGCAATGTTGACCCAACATTGTACAGATCCATGATTGGTAGTTTGCTATATATATCTACCTCTAGACCAGACATCATGTTTTCAGTATGTGTTGTGCTAGGTACCAAGCTGAGCCAAGGCAATCTCACTTGATTGCTGTGAAGAGGATTCTTAGATATATCTCTGGAACTTCACCTTTAGGCATTTGGTATTCTTATGACACTAACACTAACTTGGTTGGTTTCAGTGACTCTGACTGGGCAGGTAATGTGGATGACAGGAAATCCACAAGTGGAGGCTGTTTTTATTTGGGGAATAATTTGGTCTCCTGGTATAGCAAGAAGCAAAACTGTGTTTCATTATCAACAGCTGAATCAGAATATGTAGCTGCTGGCAGGTGGGTTACCCAACTTGTGTGGCTCAAACACATGCTTTCAGATTATGGGTTAGATAGTGATACACTTCTCATGTTCTGTGACAATCTAAGTGCCATAAGTATCTCTAGGAATCCTGTCCAACATTCTAGAACTAAGTATATATACACAAGGCATCATTTCCAGAGAGATATGGTAGAGGACAAAGTGATCAACATTGAACATATTGAGACAACAAATCAACTTGCTGATATGTTTACAAAACCTTTAGATAGTGAGAGACTCTTCAGCTTAAGGAAATCTCTTGGCAAGTGCAATATGTGAAAATGTTGAGGAAACCAGTGTTGACATAACACCACTATCTAGCATTGGTATATTGGTTGTGGTGTAGTAAGTATTCTGTTGTTTTCCTTTGTTGAATTTATTTCCTTGTGAGTCTCATTTAATCTTTATTTGTCAGATTTGGTTTGTGTGGTTGAACTCTTTGATTAACAACTCTTTCTAGTTATCTGTTTCACATCTTTGATCTGATAAAGTATTAAAATTCTTCTGTTTGTCTAAGGTTGTGATAGCCTAACATATGGAGAAGCTGGGGTACACAAAGTTCACTACTTTGACGTCTATTCAGTTGAGTCTTATTCATATGAAAGGTGTACAGGACATGTGGAGAAGCTGGGGTACATGATGTTGACTGTTTCAGTGTTACTCAGTTGTGCTTATTTACCTGTTTCTGTCTGTTTGGCCAAGGAACACATGAGGGTGATCCTTTCTACTAGGGTGTTTGAGGTTTAGATTTCTTACATTTACTAGCACTGATCACTTGGTGATTCTCTTGAATGGAGGTTGGTAAACAAGTATGCATAAGGGATTGGGGTGTTGGGGTGCATGATAAATAAACTGCCAACATTCAAGGCCTTTGTACTTGCCTAACTTGCTGCTGTTAATGTTGTTACTGGGGTGTGTGGAGTTCAGGCTGCCCTCATTCAGTAGTGACATTAGCTTTGTGTTTAGCAACCTTGAGCTTTTGGTTCAGATGAGTTATAAAAATAATAAAGATTATAAAGAGATGTGAACTATGCTGGTTTGAGAAGTTCTTCATAAGTGTTTACCATCTGCCTATTTGACATTGCATTGTTGCATTCATGTAGAACTGCATTGTTTCCTTCTTGTTGTTGAGTTGTGTCGGTCTAGGCTTAGGGGGAGTATAAATCATGTGTGGAGGCATACAATTTGGGTGACATACTGCAGGTGACACACTTTTCTGTGACTTTCTATGCTGTGGAAGTGAGTTTTTCCTTGAATTCATAACTGCTTATCTCTGTATGTTTCTTGTTATCTATGTTACTTACTTATGTTTTTTATCTAAACATTATGTCTGAGGTACTCACTTGCTATATTGGTTAAGTTTCAGATGTATTTTTGGATGTATCTCATGCTCTCACATGAATTTGCCTTGGTGAAGCCTGTACCTCCACCTTCTGGTTTGGATGTTATCGAATGTTATCCCAACATTGTGCACTGTCGCAGGCCAACATTGAAAACATGAACTTATAAGTTTTCAAATTTTTGAAAACCGCTCTGGTTACATGTTACTTAAACATTGACGCATGTGCGCGAAAAAACATAAGTGGGAAGTTTTTATTTGGTAACTACCCACTAACATTCACTCTCTCTCCACTACTCACGGTTATATTAGGAATCAAAACCCTAATTTCCTTAATTGTGCTTACAATTTCCTATTTGTGCTTAAAACTTCTGCTATTTTACTCTCTACTCTCAAAATTCTCTCAAGTTTTCTGCAAATATCTCTCACTAACAATGGCAAGCAAGTCGCCCATGGATACTCTTCCAGATGTTGCTCTGAGTAGTGAACCCACAGCTGCGCGCACCCGCTCTCACAATCGAGGTGTTGCTGCAAAACCAGAGGATGCTCCAGTTGCTGCTAAAAGGAAGGCGATCTCCTACGTGCGACGAGGAAAGAAAATAAACAGGGAGAATCAACTTCTAATGCAGAACCAACTGCTGAGTCAACCGCTCCAATCATCAATGAGCCTGAAATTGAGGTAAACATGGCTGAACCCAACCCTGAAATTAATGTTGATATAACTGTTGAGGGGGAGGTTGGTGAATCTGTGGATAAATCTGTGGATAAATTGGTGAGGAAGTGGATTAGGGCTCAAAAGAAAAAAAGCAAGGGTACTGGTGAGAAGTTGATTAGTGGCCGAACTATGTCTGAAACTACCAAGAACCATGCTGAGGCGAGGAAAAGGCAAATTGAGAGGTTAGCTAGGAAGAAGGCTGCTGAAGCTGAGAAAAAGGCTGAGGAAGATAGGAAATCTGCTGCTGCTGCTGCTGAGAGAAAGAGGAAGGGGAATCAAGTTATGGAAGAGGAAATAGAGGTTGTGGATGTTGAGGATGAAGTGGAAGAAGATGAGAAAGAAGAGGAGAAGACTGATGAAGAGCAGGATGTTGCTGCTGATGTTAAGGCAACGTAAGGGATAGAAGAATACTCTGATGGGTTGTATGTGATTTACCCTGAAGATGAGGATGACTACTTTTTTCCCTATTATCTTACCAAAGATTTGGAGAAGAAGTGGGACTCTTTCAAGAGAAGGGAACTTCACACTGAAAGAGCTGTAGAGATGGCCAGCTTCAAGGAACACAAAGTGATGGACTTGCTTGAGGCAAGAGGGATTCATCAATCTGTGATGGAGTTGAATGATTATGCTTTTGAGATTGTTATGGAATTCTACCTAAATCTCTCCAAGTGGATAAAGGATTACAGATCTCCAAAATATGGAAAAGCTTGGGTAAGGGGGAGAGTCTTCAACAAGATATGTGGATTCCCACTTGCTGAAGAATCAGAGGACCCCTACTATGATGATGTGATTGAGGACTTGACAGGAGGGTTGGTCAAAGTCTGGAAAGATGCCCTGCCAACTACAAAACTCACTTCCCTTAGTGCTGTCCTGCATAAGATAACATGCTTCAACTGGCTGCCAAGCAAGAATGTTACTGTACTAACTAAGGAATCAGCACTCTTAGTGTACAAAATTAAGAATGGGCTAGTTGTGAAGATGGAGGGGAGGATTTTGAAGTCAATGTCTAAGATGTCAGCCTCGAGCTCGGCAACAACAGCGTCAGGGTCACCGTTGGACTCGCGAATGGTCTTCAAACACGAGACCGCCAACTTGGCCGTCTGCACAATACAATACATAACATTATGCTAAACATTCAAATGAAAACGATCGAAGTCGTGTTCCGATACATACACTTTGGAACAGGTGAGCGTTGTGGCGTATATTCTGGGCCCGCTCAAATTCTGTGAGCACCCGCACATTCGCAGGAGGAGGAAAAGCCCGCATCATGCCCCGTACAACATCTGCTTCAGGGAATTCTACTCGCTTTGAGGGTTTGACTGCACCCGCCTTCCAAGGGCCCGAACTCGAAGATGAGTGGCCACTGTGGACAGTCCCCTCACGAGACCTTTTATTACTTGATATCCTACTCAGGTCAACGACAGGTTTCGTAATCGGGATCCCAGGAAAAATAGGGGCACGGCCCCCCAATATCGAGGGCTCCTGTAGTGGCCCCTTACCCTTGTCGGTCATACCTAAAACGGTCGCCTTTCCCTTTCACTAATAAGGTTCGGGCTTGAAGAACCCGACCCCACTATAAAAGGCGCATCCACAAAATCACCCAAGTTGACATGGGTATTCGATTCCGAACATCCAACGTCCTTGGTCAAATGAATATCGGCCGACGATTCAGAACGTGGAGCGACATACTCACCGGAAGGAGACCTCGCAAATGGTCTCTCTCTCACCACAGCCCCACACCCTCTTGTTTCGAGGTCAACACCTCCAAGAGGCTGGCCGCACCATCCGGGCCTCCCACCACGTCAAGGATGTCCTGGCTAAGGGACCCAACCGTTGTAGGAACATTGTTAAAACGTTCTTCATTAACGCGTTCAGGCACTACAGTGCTAGGGGAGGTCGCTCGACTCCCGATGCCTCTGCCAGAAACTCAACGGCTGCATTATTCAGGTCAAAGCTAGACGCAGACCTTATTTCAGGTGCCACCGCGACTGCCGCCATTTCAACAGCTTTCTGAGCGTCACGATCGGCTTGAAGTTTAAGCATCAATTGTCTAAACCCCATTCTAACGAAGTATCTCAGAAAAAGGTAATGTACCTGCAGAATAATCAGGGTATCAGCATGAAGAAATAATAATAAATAATTCAAGTACCACGTCGAGGTCGAAACACACGTCGGGGAATATATCGAATATGATTACCGATATACATACCGATGTGGTTACGCTAAACGACAGAGAAAACGCAGAAAACTATGAACTTCAGAGTCTCTTACAAGCCCTACTTATAGACGGAGGCCTTAACTACATCGAAATGTACTTTCGACATCATATCGAATATGCATTTCGACATCATGTCGAAGATGAAACCCGACATCCTACCCTACTACGCGAAGAGCCACGAGAATATAACAACTACCCCGGCAACCCCATCGCAATTTTCAAGGAACCCAAATACCAAGGGAACTAGAATTCAAATGAGGACCTCAAACTATGCGTCCACTGCATTGGGAGACTAATCGAAGTTCACCACAAGTGCATTCCCCGCAAATTTGATCTCCGTCATTTGAACTGGCGGGACGAAGGATACAGGTAACCCGGAAATTTAAAATTAAATTTGCGAATTCTTATCTCTAAGATAAAAATCCCCAAATTGGGGGACTACATGATATGGACATTTCCCGCATATTGGGCCAGGCCCAACCAGGCCCATATCGAACCATATCGGGGATCCCTTTCGATGTCATATCGGTAATAATCACTGATATGTTACTGTGGTCCCTGGATCCCGAGGTCTATAAATACGCGGTGCCCGGATCCCCAAGTAAGCAATAATTATCCCTTAGCTACCGTGCATCATATCGAAACACATCCCCGATATCACTTCTGATATCTCATTCGATATCGGGGTTATTTCTTGCACCTCTAACACGTCACACCACATCATCACCGATATCACATCGAAGACAATCACCGACGTACATTCGATCTAGTACCGGTTTTCCACTCCCATCCAAGCATCGAGGCGTTGGTTCGAGGTGTTTCGGACCAAGTCTACACGAGTTACGTAGTGTAGGCCTGATTTGAGATAGACTCGTTGTATTGCTAGACTATACACTTGTAACTGACACTCATATATATATAAAACGGTCTATTGCCAAATCAAATAGAAATATATCTATCATTTTCACGTGGTTGATAAAATCACCACCGAACATACATGTGCACATCTTCGTAACTAGACTCATTTTCTAGTTGTGAAGCTGTAGAATTTATGTATAACTTGAGAAAGAGTACATAAAGCATAAATGGTGATAACCAACAATAATTTTGAACGTGAAACTCGTAATAATATGCTTAATTAAAAGTTAGATCAGACTAATGACGGTGAAATTATGATTCCCAGCTCTTCTCTTATTGTCTACACTTATTTATTAGTAAATTGTTAATATTTTCGCTTGCACAATATGAAATCCAATTTCTCAAATAAAATTATAGTTAATAAATTTTGGTAATTAATTATTTATTCCTCGTGGGATCGACAACCCTATCTTTCACTTTATTACTTGTTACGATTTCATGCACTTGCAAATTTATCCACAACAAGTTTTTGGCGCCGTTGCCGGTGAATAAAATTAATTAATATCAATACCAGTTAACCCTATTATTAATTTGAGATTATGTCTTATATGTGTTAATATTTTACTGTAGTAAAAAAATCACCTTGGTAAAAAAATGTTTGGTTGCTCGCAAGCATTTTATTTTTTGTGACGATAAATAATATTTTTTTTACTGTGGTAATTTTTTTCTTACTGTTGTTTTTTCTTTTATGTTTACAAAGTAAGAACTCAACACTTTTACCTTTTGATCCTGAAATTGAAAAAACTTTACAAATACTGCGTAGGATAGAAAAGGGTAAAAGCAAAATGAGTGGACTTATAGAAAATGAATCAAAAGCCTTGCAGAACTACACTGTCCCAACAATCTTAGGTGCCAAAACAAGCATCCAAAAGCCGTCAATTGCTGCAAATAATTTTGAAATTAAACCAGCAATTATTCAGGTACAATGAAATGCTTAGGAAGTGTCCTCACCATGGACTTCCCAAATGGTTGCAAGTTCAAACATTCTACAATGGGTTGAGTGGAAACACTAGAACCTTAGTAGATGCAGCTGCAGGAGGAGCTTTAATGGCGAAAACCACAGAAGATGCCTATCAACTATTGGAGGAAATGGCATCGAACAATTACCAGTGGCCTTCTGAACGACAGAAAAGGCCGGTTGGTGTGCACGAGATAGATGCTATCACAACATTAACAGCACAAGTCACTACTCTTACCAAGCAACTGGGAACAATTGGGGTAAATGCCATTCAGTCCACATCAGCAACATGTGATTATTGTGGAAACTCACATTCAACTGCCAACTGCCATTTGGTAAGCAATTCTGAAAATTCTGCTCACAATGAAGAAGCAAATTTTGTGTCAAATTTTAACAGGCCGCAGAATAATCTATATTCTAACACCTATAACCCTGGATGGAGGAACCACCCTAACCTCTCTTGGAGCAACAACCAGAACCATATCAGGCCTCCTCCTGGATTTCCACTACACCAAGAAAAGAAACCTTCCCTGGAGGACATTGTCACTCAGTTAGCCACTACCACAAACCAATTAGCCTCAAGAACTGACCAATTCATCAATGTAACCAAGCAACAGTTCCAAAACCAAGGAGCATCGATCAGAAAATTAGAAGTACAAATGGGTCAACTTGCCACCACTCTAGCCGAAAGAGCACAAGGAGAATTGCCGAGCAATACAAAACCAACCCTCGAGAACACGTGCAGGCAATTACACTCAAAAGTGGAAAAGTGTTACCAGAACCTGTTGCCTCACAAGCAGAGAAGTTTCATACACATGAACATGAACGTGAATCTGAGCTAAAGCACACTTCTGCCGACGCACGACCACCGAATGTGCAAGAAATTCCATTTCCACAAAGATTGAGGAAAACTAAACTGGATAAGCAATTTTCTAAATTTCTTGATATCTTTAAAAAATTGCACATTAACATTCCTTTTGCAGATGCTCTTGAACAGATGCCCAGCTATGTCAAATTCATGAAAGAAATTTTATCAAATAAGAGAAAGCTGGAAGAACATGAAACTGTATGCCTAACTGAGGAGTGCAGTGCCATTCTACAGAAGAAATTGCCACCAAAGCTCAAAGATCCAGGGAGTTTTACAATTCCTTGTGTAATTGGGAATTCACATTTTGAGAAAGCATTGTGTGACTTAGGTGCAAGCATTAACTTGATGCCTCTTTCTGTGTACAGGAAGTTAGAACTTGGAGAAGCCAAACCAACCACCGTGTCCCTTCAACTAGCAGACAGATCGATCAAGTATCCTAGAGGTATGGTTGAAGATGTATTGGTTAAAGTTGATAAGTTTATCTTCCCTGCAGATTTCATCATCCTGGACATGGAAGAAGATCATGATATTCCAATCATTCTTGGTCGCCCATTCCTTGCAACTGGGAGAACTCTAATTGATGTGCAAAAAGGAGAACTTACCATGAGAGTTCAAGATGAACAAATCACCTTCAATGTCTTCAAAGCTATCAAATACCCATCAGAAGCTGATAGTTGTTTCAAAATTGACATTCTCGACAAGCTGATTGAACAAGTATTCGACAAGAGCCACTTGGAGGATTCACTCGAGGTATGTCTAATAAAAGAAGAGATAGATTTTGATAATGATGATATTGAAAGATGTATTTTAGCCCTTGATGCAATACTGATTGATTACAAAGGAAAGGTTGAAGAGCTAGAGAAAGGTACGAATATCACAATCCCATCTATTATCAAGCCACCAACTCTAGATCTTAAACCAATTCCTTCTCATTTAAAGTATGCATTTTTGGGAAATAATTCAACTCTACCTATTATCATCTCATCGTCATTGACTAATGTTGAAACAGATAAGTTGTTGCGAGTTCTAAGAGATCATAAAACTGCCTTAGGGTGGTCCATTGCTGATATCAAAGGCATCAGTCCTTCGACTTGCATGCACAAAATACTAATGGAGGAGAACTACAAGCCAGCTGTCGAACATCAACGCCGTCTGAATCCCAATATGAAGGAAGTGGTAAAGGATGAAGTACTAAACCTTCTAGATGCTGGAATTATTTACACAATTTCGGATAGCTCATGGGTGAGTCCAATACATGTTGTGCCCAAGAAAGGAGGAATGACTGTAGTGAAGAATGAACACAATGAAGATATTCCCACAAGAACAAACACTGGATGGAGGGTGTGCATTGACTATCTAGAACTAAACCGTTCATTGATCAAATGTTGGATCGACTTGCAGGTCACCCTTATTACTGTTTTCTTGATGGTTATTCTGGATATAATCAAATACCCATTGTACCTGAGGATCAAGAGAAAACAACTTTCACTTGCCCATATGGTACATTTGCATTTAGAAGAATGTCTTTTGGTCTTTGTAATGCCCCTGCTACTTTTCAAAGGTGCATGATGTCTATTTTTTCTGACATGGTGGAAAAATTCATTGAGGTTTTCATGGACTATTTTTCTATCTTTGGTATGTCATTTGATGACTGTTTGACTAACTTGTCTTTAGTCTTGAAGAGATGTGAAGAAACAAACTTGATCTTGAACTGGGAAAAGTGTCACTTCATGGTACAAGAAGGAATTGTCCTAGGACATCATATATCTACCAGAGGCATTCAAGTTGATCGAGCCAAGATTGAGGTAATTGAAAAACTTCCACCTCCTACATTAGTAAAAGGTATTCGTAGTTTTCTTGGACATGCAGGATTTTACAGGCGTTTCATCAAAGATTTTTCTCAAGTCACAAAATCTTTGTGCAACTTGTTGGCAAAGGAATCCACTTTCACATTTGATGAAGAATGTCACAAAGCCTTCAACTTGCTGAAAAAGAAGCTAACAGAAGCACCAGTAATTTCCACCCCCGATTGGAATCTTCCATTCGAACTGATGTGCAATGCAAGTGATTATGCTATTAGAGTAGTGATGGGCCAAAGAAAGAAAAAAGTCTTACATGTGATCTATTATGCCAGTCGAACTCTAAGTGACACTCAAATGAATTATGCAACAACAGAGAATGAGTTATTAGCAATTGTTTTTGCATTTGATAATTTTGTTCATATTTGATTGGTTCTAAAGTTATTGTGTACACAGATCATTCAGCAATCAAGTACTTGTTTTCAAAGAAAGATGCAAAACCAAGGTTGATTCGATGGATCCTGATTAGAAAATGTTGTTGCAGATCATCTATCACGATTGAAAGTTAAGGAATCACATGAACTTCAACCAATCAATGAAGAATTCCCTGATGAGAGGCTATACGCTATGCAAACAACCAATACTCCATGGTACGCTGATATTGTTAATTACCTTGCATGCAATATTATTCCTTCTGAATTAACTTACCAGCAGAAGAAGAAATTCTTTTCCGAAGTCAAACATTTTTTGTGGGATGATCCATACCTCTACAAGCACTGTCATGATCAACTTTTAAGAAGATGTGTTCTAGAAGAAGAAATTATTGAGGTATTGCAACACTGTCATTCTTCAGAATATGGAGGACATTTTGGTGGAACAAGAACTGCAGCGAAGGTGCTTCAGTGTGGACTTTATTGGCTAACTTTGTTTAAAGATGCTCATGTTTTTGTTAGTTCGTGTGATCGATGTCAAAGGACAGGAAATATTTCAAGACGTAATGAAATGCCCTTAAATAATATTCTTGAAGTTGAATTATTTGATGTTTGGGGCATTGACTTCATGGGACCATTTTCTTCGTCATACAACAACAAATACATTTTGGTAGCAGTTGACTATGTCTCAAAGTGGGTGGAAGCCATTGCTTTACCAACTAACGATGCCAAGGTGGTGATCAATTTTCTTCGAAAATACATATTCACCCGATATGGCACACCCAGGGCAATCATCAGTGATGGAGGTAAACACTTCCTTAACCACTACATTGAATCTTTATTAGCTAAATACGGAGTACGACACAAAGTTGCAACTGCTTATCATTCGCAAACCAGTGGCCAAGTGGAAATCTTAAACAGGGAAATAAAGCGAATATTGGAGAAAACAGTGAATTCTTCAAGAAAAGATTGGTCCAAAAAGCTTGATGATGCACTTTGGGCTTATCGCACTGCTTACAAAACTTCAATTGGTATGTCACCATATCGTTTGGTTTTTGGAAAAGCTCTTCACTTGCCGGTCGAATTTGAACACAAAGCTTATTGGGCTGTGAAAAGGCTGAACATGGATATGAAACTGGCTGGAGAAAAGAGAATGCTACAACTCAATGCTTTGGAAGAATTCAGAAATGAAGCTTATGAAAATGCCAAAATCTACAAAGAGAGAACAAAACGATGACATGACAAACGCATTCTACAATGTGATTTTGAGCCTGGTCAACAAGTACTTTTGTATAACTCACGTCTTCGACTTTTCCCTGGAAAGTTGAAATCAAGATGGTCTGGCCCATTTACAATCACGAAAGTCTATCCATATGGAGCTGTTGAAATTCAAAACAATAACAAGGAAGCATTCAAAGTTAACGGGCAAAGACTGAAGCACTACATTGGAGGCGAGTTTGAGAGACAGAAAATATCCATGACTCTACATAATCCCACTTGAAGTCATTACCAGAAGTCAAGCCGATGACTATAAATCAAGCGCTGTTTGGGAGGCAACCCATATTAGTTCTTTCTTTTTATTGTTATTTTCAGTTGTATTGTATATATGTTTTTTTCTCCTTTTATGTTCTTTATAGTTAACATAGAAGCAGCTAGTGGCGTCTTGGGAATTTGACGTTAAAAGACTCTGTTTGCCATTTTTTAAGAAAATTGGATGGAAAGCCAATCCTCGACTCATAGAAGGCGTTTATGCCGTTTTTGGACGTAAAACCAGAGGAAGCTGTGAGCCACAATCACAACTACTATTTTTCTATCAGATGCCATTTTTTTTTATTATTGTTTATATTTGTTTCTTTGGTTTTAGACATTAAGGGCAATGTCTCATCTATGTTTTGGGGACATTTTTCATTGTGATGGCTTCTATATTGTCTTAATATTGGTTAAAAAAAACTACCACTTTACTTCACATAATTGTTCAGATTATGGATTAATGATGAGAAATTTGATACTTATGGTGATTTTTGTGATGATGATGAGCATGATATACTATGTGAACAACGTCTCGTTTAATCTATGTTTGAGCATGCCTATCTTCATATACACTTTTCACACATTGATTTGCATTGGTGGTTGAGAATACTTGGAGAACGGTTATTGAGATAAGTAAACTAAGGAAGATACACCCGAGCTTTATAAATAATTGATCACCTCTTGAAGCAAAATCGTTGATGATGACTCACTACAGAAATGATTTAGGCCATCTTTTCTTTAACACGTTTTAGCCTTTCAAGCCATACCCTTCACAAATAAAATAATCTCCAGAACCCCTCTGAGCCTTTCATTAAAGCTTTTTTTTATGAGCCCATTTACCTATCCCGTGTAGCCACAAACAGTTATCCTACCCTTCTAGAGACTGATTTGCATTCAGGAACTTGAAATGGAAGGAAATATGTGGAAACAAAATGTAAAAAAAAAAAAGACGTGAAATATGAAGATCACCCCTCTGGTACATATGAATAAGTTTGGGGGAAATATGAAGGAAATGAAAAAGAAAAATAGAAGAAGAAAGAAATGAGGGATATGAAATGTTGTGAAGAAAGAAAAGGAGAAAGAACCGAATTGCAAGAGATTTCTGAAAGTAATATCTTACGTCTCTAGCTCTGCTTTTACTTATCCTTCAGTGAGCCCATACCCGAGCCTAATGTTACAAGCTGAAAAAGTCCGGTTGATCTGTAGTGAATCTTATTCAGATTAGCAGAGAGATAGTGTGAAAGTTATACATATGGAGTTAGGATGATTAACTTTGGTGAAGTTGTTTTGATGAACTTATCCAAGTAAACTCAATAATCATTGCATTTATTGTTCACACGTTGCACATGGATATTTGTTTGTGAAAACTTGATTAACCGCCAGGTTGTGAACGAGTGTGTGATTGCTCTGATTCTTTGCATTCTCATCAAACAGTAAAGAAAGTCTCAAAATTAATCCATGATTTAAATGATAATGTGAAATAATTTTTTATTCTGTCTTTGTTTTTTTAGTCTAGAACGTTGTGTTGTTTGCTTTAAGCATTTTGCTTGAGTATAAGCAAATGAACAAGTTTGGGGGTGTGATGAGCTTGGGAAATACTCATCATTATCATACTTTTACACTTGTTTAATTGATTATTCTTGATAGTTTTGTGGTATTTTTATGTTTGTTTTCATGTTTAGTAGGTTGAAATATGATTTGTCAATCAAGAACCAAAATTTCAAACATTCACCGACACTTGTGTAGATTGAGTTATGTTAGGTTCTTTATATCACTGGAAATCCACAAATGTCTAATTTCCAACTCAACAAGCGGTTTGTGATTCAGGCATCTGGAGAGAAAGTTATGACCAAAACGGTGAAGTTGCGCAAAAATGAAATGTACATACGCAACTCGCGCGCTCGATGACCGTCGGATCAAAATGGCTAATCAATGGTCTATATTCAGTCTTGCAAGCTTCTGGATGGAAGACTCTAGAGTGTCATGACTTTTGTGATCAATAATTCATCAATCATATGACTTTTGTGATCAATTAGATGATTTTTGTGACCACTTTGGACCATTGGATCAAAACGAGATGAACGGTCGAGATGTCGTCTTATGCTTTTGCTTCAACTTCACTTAGTAGTCTTTCTATAGTAGTAGTATTCACTAGTAGTTTGTAATTTTGGAGGAGTAATTTAGAGTTTGTACGGGGGAGTCCACCGGAGGCTTTACGGAAGTAAAAATCTGTAACAATCTCTAAACTCTCTTTACTTTTCTCTCTTTACTTTATGATGTTATATTTATCTTATAGTCTTGTTCTATATTCCATTGTGTGCTAAATTTACTTTGATGGGATAGTGACATAGCCTAATTACGATGATCTAACCTTTAATTAAAACGTATTGTTACGATGTCAAAATAATTGGTGTATTTATTTGTGAATATAATGCTTCTAAAATTCTGGCCAACTTTTGGATGAACTAAGGATCGAATTGAAACCGAGAGGAGATTTTCGTGAAATAGCTTTGAAGTAAATACAGTGAATTCTCAGTAGAATAGAAATATATCTATCGTTTTCACGTGGTTGATAAAATCACCACCGAACATACATGTGCACATCTTCGTAACTAGACTCATTTTCTAGTTGTAAAGCTGTAGAATTTATGTATAACTTGATAAAGAGTACATAAAGCATAAATGGTGATAACCAACAACAATTTTGAACGTGAAACTCGTAATAATATGCTTAATTAAAAGTTAGATCAGACTAATGATGGTGAAATTATGATTCACAGCTCTTCACTTATTGTCTACACTTATTTATTAGTAAATTGTTAATATTTTTGCTTGAACAATCTGAAATCCAATTTCTCAAATAAAATTATAGTTAATAAATTTTGGTAATTAATTATTTATTCCTCGTGGGATCGACAACCCTATCTTTCACTTTATTACTTGTTACGATTTCGTGCACTTGCGAATTTATCCACAACACGCAACATTGATGAATGTTGGGGTCTGAACATCTTTTGATGTAGTGATGACCTTAATACTTGTCTTTGCTAGTTTAACTTTGAAAATGTTAGCTTGCTTTGAGGGGGAGCAATTTAGTAGCTTACTTTTGCCTTTATTCACTTATTAATCAATTTCCATGGTTGTAGTTGTTATGTTTATGTCCAAGAATATATCTTAATCAAAAGGAAGAGCAATGGATGATTCCTTAATTGAAGTTTCCATAATTCAAGTTAAGTTGAATAGTCAACTCAACACGGTTTGCAAAGAAGGAAACAAATTGGCGCTTCTCTGAAACTTAGATTCTTTCCAGGATTACTCCGATTTGAAGAAGATGTGTTACCTTGCTAGATCGGTAATAAAGGAAACACATATTCAAGAAAGATATCCAGTTCATAAAGAAGCCAAAATTCAACAAGGAAACAACAAGAGTTACCAAAACTGTGAACAACACATCTTGGCGTGCAAGTTTCAAGAAATCTATAAAAGATGTGAAGTTCATCAAGATGAATACAAGACATAGTGCAAAACAATCTAAGAGATTAATCATACGTTGTATTGTCTTCATCTTTCTTTTACGAAGTTTTTGTATCAACTATTTACGTCTAGTTCATAGAAGTTAAGTAGTTCGTACTTGTCTGCTTCGTTGAGTCCGATCAACAAAGAGCGTGAGTGAATTGTTGTGAGGATCATTTTGATAAAACCTTTATTGGTTATTTGGCCTAAGGCTCAGAAGTTTTTAATAAAATTGAAAACTTCTTAAAATTATATCTTCTTGTGTTTTTAGTTCTGCTGCATGTTATAATATTCAAGAAGATCACATGTGGAGTTAAGACAACGCCAGCTTAACTCTCAAAGTTGTTGTGTCAATCCACGATCCGACAATTTCAGGGTGGTCTAGGTTTGCTAAAAGTATTACTGGTAGTTCGCTTAACTGGAGACTCTATCTTGGGAAATGGTTTGAACCTATTCCCACCTAACCATTCAGGATTCCGAGTTTCCTGAGTGTTAAAGTAGGGATTAGGAATCCTGGGTATGTTAGGTCTTGCCTTGAAAAGGGCTATCCCACTGTTCACTCTAAGTGTTAACCCACCGCCTAGAACTGGCCTGCTCTTTTTGAGTTCAGTTATTTGCTCAATCCTTTTCAGTAGCTGGTTCTAGATACCTTCGATGGCTCCCCTGAATAGATATCTTGCCTTTGGTTCAAGGCAAGTACTTATTCTTTCATATCCCTTTTGTGTTTGTTCTTGCAGCTCGCGCATCCTTGTCTAATCTACCATTTGAGCCACAGATTCACTAGTTTCGAACCTTGCTCTTGATGCTAAGTTGTTACATTTTGTAGCTTTATTTCTCCCAATTTTGAATCGTAATATATGTTCTTTTTGCTGGGAATAAAAATTAGATGAGATAATAAAAGAAAACAGGATGTGAATTCAGAAATTTCACTGCTTGCTTAACTCCAAGTGGCCAACATAGTTTAAATACAACAACCGAGGGTAAACGCATAGTCATAGGAAAATACAAGAAATGAAAATGACAATAACGAACGCGCGTTATACAGAACGCGACTTTAATACTTAACAAAATATAATTGGCAAATAGGGCAAAATAACTATGTCAACTGCACGCAACTTCAAAGTGTAGGTCTCTGTGTTTCTCTCTCTTCTCTTCTTCTGTCTTCTTTCTTCATATAGTTACTGTCTTACTGGTAACCTTTTCCCCCTTTTCGCAGGTCTTCCCCAATTCCGACGATGGTTGTCCTAGTTGCAGGGTGGTCCCATACTTGCCTCGACCAAGCTCCTCCAAGTATGCCATGTGAGTCGCCTTGAACTGCCAGCCTCCTTTGCTTTGATTCGCAACATTTATGTCAATATTCCCGTTGGAAATGCACACGCCTTTCATGTCCTAATCAATTGTGATTTTTTCCCCAATTTGGAGATTTAGAGTTTTTGTGCTTCAATTGAATTAGGGCATCTTCCAATTTGAGAATTAGGGCAAAATTAGAGCTCATAACTAGAGCATCTTTAGAGCATGTTTGCTTCCCACGAAAACCCCCGATAAATTACTAATCAGCCGCATAACCGGCGTTTGGATCTATCACTCCATACGCTCAAGCCCGAGATATCTGTCACTTCATGGCATTGTCTCCCAACTCCAAGTTGTCTTCTACCCTCTCAAATTCCAAGTGGTGGTTTTTGAAGCATTGCAAAAACCCAAATTTGCACTTAACCTTAGATCGAATATTCTCGCTGAAACTAAATTGTTGCGGGGAAAAAAGAGACACAACATTCATTTCAATTGCATTCGTTGAAGCTAGGATTTTGGGAGAAGGACGCCCTCCTTTTATTGTTCACGAGATCAAAGGGTTTTACTTTTTTCTTCATGAATTATCTGTTGCAGATGTTATATCAAACTCTTTTGTAGGTCAATCCTTACCATTCATTGTTTCTCATTTGCAGAAGTATTATGGGTTGGTTGCTTGAGAATTTTCTGGTGTGAAGATGCAACCTGAGTGTTATTGTGATGTATATATTTTAGGGTTGTGTAATGGGAAAGATGGAGAACTGTTTTTAGGGGAAGAGTAAGTGGAATGAAATTGAATTCAAAACTCGAGGGTAAAAGGATAATATCATATAACTCAATCCCTAACAACTGGTAAGCAAACATCGTAATAGCTATTTTCTTCGACTTGTGAGGGTGGGTTTTAATACCAAACGACTAGTAAACAAACGTCATAGTAACTATATTTTTTCAACTTGTGAGGGTGGTTTTAAGAAACCAAACAAAAAATTAATTTAGAGTCACATGTGCTCTTTTTATAATGCTGAAAATGTAAAACAGGGGAAGCAAACGTGCCCTTACATACATGTACAATACTTATCTTTAATCGAGAATATTAATAAATAATTTAACATAGTTGTATATTTGGACCCAATGAGAATCTTTAGTTTTTCTTCCAATAATTTGTGAGAGAGAAAGAGAGAGAGAGAAAATATCGAAGAAGAAATAAATGAATAGTTGTGGCAGTAACGTCAGCAAAGGTCTGAGATGTGTCTTGTCTGACGGGACAAATGATGAAATCTGACTGGGATAGCGACAGATCGGACGGCTGACAGCGACTCTCCCCATCTCTTTCTCTTTATTGTGTGTACAGATTGAACAGTACAGAGTAAACACAACCCGCGTCCAGCACGGGAGCTTTTGCCCCCTCACACGTCACCACGAGAAAAGAAACTCCGTTGGAAAAGCAAAAGAATTCGTCCTCATACACTTCACTTTTATCATGTGATGAAGTGAAATAACTTGCAATGGCTCTGACACACAAATGAAAGTACAACTTCAAATGGTTTTGAAGGGTTTGACTTACCCACAGTTGTTTGTCTTTCAACAATTATCTTTATTATTTATGAAGTGGTTTACATTATAAATCACGCAATCTATAAGTCGGATTTTTGAGTAATTGTTGAATTGTATTTGCAGTTTCATTCAAGGGTTCTTCCTATATTTCCTGAAAGAAATAAAACTAAAACAATATATATATATATATATGTAGTAATTAATATATATTTATATGTATTATAAGAAAGTGGTTGTCCAATTTTAGCAAACCTGGTAGGAAATGAACTATAAAACTTAAAGGTATTTCTCTTATAAGGGATTAAAATATACAACAATTAACTCATATTTGTTCGAATGTAGCAGGTGACTAATATCAATAAGCTCCTTCTTGCATTTACTATTCTACATCGTTTGGAGAATGATTTTGGCTTCTATTTAATTTTACTATGTTTTTCTCCTTCTAATAAGGTCTTCTAGATAGAAATATGAGAAGATCTAAACTATAATATAACTTCATTTGATTTCCCTCGTTACCATCATGATTCCATATTATTTGTTATACCTATAGTAACCGTCGAATTTTATTGTCTTCGTATGTTTATGATATGATTACTATTAGTAGCGATGGTGAAATTATAATGTTCAAGTCGGAATTATCTTTTATGATGCATCGAAAGAATTTAAGGTCTCGAAGTGACTTTCTTGATTACTTCTGTTTACCGCTTACTATTCTTTGTTGGAAAACCTTCTATGGCAGTCAAAGCAACATCGTGTACGTGCTCTAAAGGAAGTCGTTAAATATATAGGTTAGCTATTTCTATTATTTCTTTACTAATATTACACCAATCATTTTTTTCAGTTTAAAACATTAAGTAGTTCAATGAGAAACCATGTATCAGTTTGTCATGTTATGCTCTCTAGAACTACCCAAATATATGAGTATCAAATTAACAAAAACTGCATATTTGTCATTGTGTTATCTTCTTTAGCTAATAACTCTGCATTTGTAGCATCCTAAGCCAGAACACTTGAAAATTCAGGAAGTTATGGTGATGTACTCCTCACAATATTACATGTTTTTATTGAAGCACAAGTAAAAAGCAGGATTAAAACATATCACACTCACAATGATAAGAAGCTCTTTCTTTCATGTCTCTACCTAACATTTGAGTACTCAATACACTTGACATCCAGTACTCTACATAAAATGTACAAAATTGACAAAACGAGGTAAGAAATATATTTTCCTTTAAGCCGTGCCAAGATCACTTCCCGGTGCTAGAGTCAGAACTACACCTTGAAGTTCACTATTAAGCTTTGAATCTTTGCTCGACGTTAGAGGGGTTCGAGTCTCTCGGGGCAATCTTGATTGAGTTTGTCCCGTTCCTGGACCAAACAGTTTCACGTGCTGATGGGATTGCCTCGGATGAGCAACATTGAAATGTTTTGCCCCAGAATTTGCAGCAATCTTTGTAGCAAAAGATGGGGGATGTTGGCCAGGAACGGTACCTCTTTGCGTACAGTCAGGTCCCTTTATCAAAAAATCATAACAAATATTCAGGAATAGAATCTTGAATTAGTAAAGTATTTGCTTTAAGTCGTAAGAGCTTACAGGAGCAAAAAGAACTCCTCTAAAGATCTTTCCGTTTACAGTTGCTGTCATTAGGTAGCCCGAATCAAATGCTCCATCAACTTGACCGTGAACTTCAGCTCCAATCTGAGGGAAATACAGCGATGGATAAATTTCAATAGAATCGCCAAACATATAGCACACAGAATGATCTTGAATTGATAACTTACCAAATTTCTGATGGATAGGATTCCTGGCGCTTTGGATCCCGAATCAATACCGCCAGCATTTGAACGTTCTTGCTTACCTTGCTCTGAGGATAAAAATATATCTGGACTAGGCCGAGAAATAGCGTGTCTGGGATTGAATGGGTTTAGAGGAATATGATTAATCTGATAATTACTTGGACGAGAGATTTTCTGCCTAAAAAGTGGATGAGCTCGAGGAGATGAGTAGCTTTTCTTAATGGAACTTTGTTCGTGATCAGATTGAGAAGGAGACGAGTTCTGAGACTGTGGACGGGAATGCGTTTCAGACTCCAGGTTTGTTTCGTACAATTTTGAATTGCTAGTCCTTCTCCTTTTAGGATGCAACATATCTTCAAAAAGAAAAAAAGTTTTAAGTCAGTCATCATTTTCATACGAGCTAAACTAGGTAAGAATGAAACGTGTTCAGACACCAACCGGAACTTAAACGAAAAGATTCCTTCGGAATAAACTCAAGCTCCTGAACATCATCTGATGCTAAATCTTCATTTTCACCCACAAGTATTGGTTTCTGCAAATATATTGGTACTATTGGCATGTATAATCAAAATAAAAAGAAATTATGAAACCAAAATAACATCTATTTGTTGTACCAAATGATTCTCTGTGTTGTTCCCAAACTTTTGGTTTTCTTCGTTAGATGAGTGTCTAAATGCTCTGCATGCGAATGAATCAATCTGCAGGAATAGTAACTCATTCAAAGGATGCTCATCTTCCCCACATCTGTAAGTTCGAACAAGACAAAGTAATATCAGTATAATAATATAGGTGAGGCAAAAGTCATTGAAGAATCAATGACTTCGGATGCTGCACGAGTACTAAATCTCACCCTCCAAAGACTGAAATGCCGAGATTTGTGACTGTGGCCGAATGAGAAAATCGCCCTTGGGACTTATGTGATCGTGCGTCGAGCTGATCCCAGGAAGACGTGATCACATCTAGAACCCATACATCGTTATAATATTTTTTGTCGCCAACACCGCCAAGAATATACACCTGCAGAGCCCAGATGATTGTTTAAATTTACTTTATGTTAATTCATTAGTACATTGTAAATTGTGTAACTAGTAAACTCGAGAAATATCAATAGGAGTACTAATAAGTGGTGGATATTTATTTTTTAGAGAATCACTTGCCTTAGTCCCTATACTCACAGAAGCATGACCAGCACGAGGTCCCGGTAAAGGTCCATGAGTATTCAGCTGCAAGGGAAATTTCGGTAATTTGAAAATTATGATTAAGAAGATCAACAAAAAACTAAAATGGAGAATGTAAGTCAAGAAGTAACACTAGACAGAATGAGACCTCATACCTTGGACCAAATAAGTGTATTAATGTCAAGTATGGCAACATCTCCTTGATATCTATCACCAGAGTCTCCGCCAAACACAAAAATCCGATTACCTACAGCGACAGAGCTATGGCTATCACGAGGTGCGGGTATATTTCCTCTAACCTTAGGCGACGACCATTCCATAGTTTTTAGGTCCAAAATATGTAAATCGTTCAAACAATTACCCTTGCCTTCGCCACTCCCACCAAACACGATGAGTTTCTCATCACCAACAACGTTAGCAGTGTGACTTTCACGAGGTGAGGGCAAGTTGCCGTGGCAATCAGGACGAGTCCACTCCCTCGACTGGAGATCCAATATGTGAAGGTCGTTAACTTTCTTAGAACCATTAGTACCTCCAAACACCAACATCTTGTGTCCAACAAGGACAGCACTATGGCTGTCTCGAGGCCCTGGCCCCTGCCCTGAAGTCTTGAGAATAGTCCAACTCATTGTCTCAAGATTACACACGAGTACATCACTGAAATGCACGCCCCCACGACACCCCTGTACGAGCATTGTTAGATTGATTATAATTAATAGTGCTGAAATCTGAATGCCAAGGTTTAAGAATATTACTGGTTCTAGTTTTCGTAAACCTATAGTTTCTATGTTTTCTTCAAATAATCAGAAAATGAAAATGATTACCAACATATAGTATACAGACAAACAAAGGTGTAGGACAAAAATTAATCGACCATCACTTTTTTCAGTGTTTTGCTTTACATAGATACACAATTCTTATGACTCTTGAAAAATAACGTTACACTGTAAATTTGACGTGAGGTGCTACAAGACAAAATGGAACAGGAAGCACGAGCGCCTTTAGCAAAAGCATGCTCATGTGATCAAACTAAGAAAAATAAGAAATTACATGAAAAAAAAATCATGAAATAAAATATTATGAAGGAAGTTTTCTTAATGGTTCCAACCCCAAACAAATTATAGAAAAAGATGGTGGTAAAAGAATCAAAAGGACTTTATGGGCAACAAGCTGGAGACAAATGATTAAGTAAGAAACGAAAATGGAAAGAACTAACCCTATTACAGAAAGCTAAGGTGTGTCCTAGCCAAAATTAAAAAGATACAAATAACTTAATTAATATAGAGCTTTATTTCGATTCTCAAGTCAATCAAATGAAGAAATCAATCAGCAAGCAAGAACTCCAAAACACATGAGTACCATGCATCATAAATATTATACATCGAATTTTTTTTAAAAAAAAAATAGAATTGATGAATATAATAAAACATTAGCTTAAAAATACGTACTCCAAAGATGTAAAGAAATGAATCGAAGTAGCAAGAAGAATGCCCCCATCTCTCAGAAGGGTTAGCCCCCATCACCTTCGGACAAATCCACAATGCGTCGTTCTTTCTTGCAATTTCTTCACACCAAGACCCCATTTTTTTTTTCTTTTTTTCGTTTTTATTTTATTTTTAACGTGAGTGTTTTAATTGGTGCTAGTGTGTGTAAGAATCCAGTGTAGTTTTTCACAATGCAAATTGCTGTGCTTTGAAAAGGATGGGGGAGAGAGAGAAATGAAAGCAAGGGCTAAATTAAAAGGAGGAGCTAATAGTGTGTGTCACATATTATTATTATTATCAAGTATCAATGTCAATAGACATGAAAAGATGGGCGCTTTCAAATCCAACGTCACTGTGCCACCAACACATCATCAACCCAGACACACGGTCACGCTCATGCTAGAGTCACAATATGTATTATTTAAGAACAATATATCATTTATATATTCACGCACTATTATAATTTATATAATCATTTATCACCTTCCAATTCCTATACTTTTATTATATATATATATATATATATATATAACTACAAGTTAGGTTACCAGCAGTTAGAAATAAATGTTTATATTAAAGTCTAGAAAATAACATGCTACTCTAATGGCACTATGTTTAAATTGGTTAGGTCACATGAATGTCTAGATTTGTTCCCAAGCGTACGTTCCAAGCTTAAAAAAATGAACGTTCTTGTAAGTTGTAACTGTTAATAATACTCTAAGGTAAGCTTAAGTACTTGAATGGATATCACAATGTAACTCTTATTAGCGTTTCCCTTGTTCTGACGGATGCTATCAGTATCACTATGTGACAGCTTCCTCTAATTGTGTGAGTTGAATGAAAACATTATTTTTTCTCCTCTAATTGTGTGATGTGTGTGTGCGTGAGAGAGAGAGATAGTAATAAGTACTACTTTTTTGGTTACCATGTTTCATGTCGTTCTTTTGTTTCTTACTTTTCCTTCTCAATTGTCTAACTTAAAATGATGGACAAAGTGAGCATCGGATTGTGGGTGGTGAAGTTGTTTTGGCTTTTCTTTTCTTTAATTTTAACTTTGTAGGAGGAAAGCAAAAAACTTATTTTATGTTCTATATATGTACATATACTCAAAAATAAAAATCATCTATATTTCAGGTGTCGAACGTATCACAGTCCACGAACGTGGTTGTGTGATGAACATGCGGGTCTGTACGATTTCGGGGTCGTTTGCTTAGACTTTTTTTTTTTTTAAGTGAGTCCAGTTTATACATATTCATATGGTCTGTATTAGAATATAATAAATATTTGTTTTTGTAGTTTGATATATATATACAATAATAACGTGTGTGTATGTATGCCTATTGCCTACTATTTCACTGTTTGTAGCATTTCTGGGTTTGTGCTCTATGATCGAGGGCTCTTGGGATTGACAGGAGAGAAATTTAACAAATGGCACCCAATTTTCAAGGTAGTTGAGTAGAGTGGATCAAGAAAAATGTGTCTTCTCAAGGTCTTTGGTAGAAAGCGTGGGGTTTTGTGTTGGTGCAATTTTATTTTTATTAGTTTTGGGAATTGGAACTGGCACTGTTTCCCTTAAAATACTCAGAGTTTTTCCTTAAAATAGGATCTTTATAATTACCACTCTCGATTCTCTAGAAGTACTTGAAAAATTTTCTAGTGTTCATTTTTCGAGCTAGTTTTGGGGTTCCGCAAGTTTTAGGGGCTTTTCTAACCTATGTTTGCGCAAATTTAGATAATCGAGGTGAATTTCAATTTAATTTATGATGATTATATGTAAAGTTAAGGCATGGCAAGGGAATCACACGAAGAAGTTTTACACCGATCAAAGGGTTGGTTACTTGGTTGATGGCCCTCTTTTTCTTTTTCTTTTCTTTTTTCTTTTTCTTTTACGGTAATAAATAAAGTTTTTAGAATAATATGGATGGATAATCAAGTAGATGACAAATAAATTAGACAAAGATGTATGTGAAGAGTTGTCCTTGCATTGTGAAAATAACTCTAAGACCTAAATAAATTCAATAATATGATTGATATATGTATGTAGGTCGTCCTAAGTTGGAGCCTCATATATAATATCAGAAATTTCATTATTTGCCAGAAAAACCTGAACTTTTTTCTATAATTTTTACCAATTAGTACCATACTTTAACTTAAATTAAAGTTGTATCTTCCCCCATAAAAGTTTCACTTATATTACTAGAAACAATGACATGTCCCCGCGTAATTAACGATTTATTTAAATATAATATAACTAATTTATATGGTAAAAATAATTAATGATTGTGGATAAAAAATAAATATAATTTAAACTTCTTTTATGTAAGAGAGAATTAAGTATAACTGTAAAAAACTAAAGTAAATTATAGTTATATCTCAACTAAGAACTAAATTTGATAGTGTGTTTAGGGTAAATAATGAAATTAAAAGTTTGGTATAAAACGCTGATTTCCTTTATATGATAGAATAGTATAGATATAATATAATAATATAGATGTTTAAATTTTTAATATGAAATAATACCAGTAGCACCTCCTTACTTCCTGAGCTTTGGGTATATAATAACGACATGGCTTGCAGTTTCGATAATTAATCACGTGCCCCCTTGAAAAATTGACTTTGTCCACAAAACCACTACTTTGAAATAAAAAAACAAAAAAAAAACACTAGTTTGCAGTGACATTTCTTTGATGTTGAATATCTTCTGGTGTAAAAAGTATATTAATTCTTACAACTGGGTTGGGTCGATTGATCTTCTTGAAGTAATAAACTTTGTAATGAGTTGGTATATAATACTGATTACTTTCTTAAAAAGAAAAACCACCATCCTTTATCGACATACTCATAAATCAAAGGATAAAGTTGAGAATTATTCAAAGCAATTAAGTTATTCATCATTTCGGAGTTACGAGTTAAAACATGAAATTGCTTAATCGACTAGAGATAACCTTGAATTTTTTTGTAGAGTAATATCATGTAAATGGGCCTCGCTGGAGGAAACGATCAACCAAAAAAATAAAAAAGTAATTGTAAAAACCCTCGAGATTAATCGTTTTTCTCTCTTTAAACAAACGAGAAAAACAAAATAGCACTCAAAATTGGGGGAGTGGGTGATCTTTTTATTGCATAATATACATAGTGATATTTAATTCACAAATGTACAAATTGATAAATATCTAGAAAGACATTACAAATGTTTTTCAGCTAGGAAGATTGCAATATAATTAATAGTTAATGCTTGGGTTATAAGAACACTTTATCTTGTTTAATGCGCAACAATACTTGTCCTTAAAATGATATATTTATATGATTGGACTGTACTGTACTAACAAATAGGTCAAATTGTAACTGTAGTCAGAAGGAGAATATTACAAGTGCTGTAGTAGTATGGGGAACATATTCCAATGTATTTGAGAACACGCTCAGGCGTGGAGTGCACGCGACAAACACGGGTGCCTTTTTATCTTTCACTCATCTGCTAAGCTCTGTGTGTGTGTGACAGATAGAGAGAGAGGAGAGAAAGTGGCGGTGAATTGATGCACCATATCATTTCTCTTTAGTCTTACTTTTTTTTTTTTTTTACGAAATAGTGAACCTTTTCTGTTTGTGGTTGATATAGCAAAGGTTTATTTATTTATTTTTAATTATGTAATATATTTAATGTTTTCTGCTCTTTCACGTTTCTTTGTTTTCTAATGACAGCAAGGAAAGTAATTGAAATGAGAAAATTGAATGACCATTGATATCTGTCTTGTCCGTAGAAAAGAATTTATTTTTTCTCAGTAGATCTGAGAAAATAACGCGACGGAACCGAGAGTGTGTTAATTTAGGTTGGATGTTTTGTTATGGATGCAATCTATCTAGGGATAATTAGATATCTACACTAACACTACCGCTGACCAAAAAAAATCTACACTAACACTACTACCTAAAATTAGGTCTAACAACAAATACCATTCTTTTAATTTGAAAAATTACAATTACCATATCTCTAACCAATAATAAATGAACTTTCAATTTTTCATTGATCAATTAATTTCTTTAATTAAAACTATTACATATTCTATAAAACAATATTAATCATCCCATGTTTAATTACTCTTAATAAAAGAATTTGAATACTCCATATTTTAGCCTGTAAAGTTAAATTCAAGTTGTTTCTTGTGCTACAAGTAAAAATATATTCTTAGTTGAATCATTTATTTCTAGAATATTAACACATAATTATTTTTTAGACTGATTTAAGAGATAATATAATACCATATACTTTGCAAGCTTAATTACTTTTAAAGACTTATAGAATAATATATAATTAGTTTTAAAAAAAATGCAAATCAATTCTACGTTTAATACAAGAGACTACATATGTTTTTATAATAATAAAGAAAATGATGATTCCAAAAAAGAAAGAAGTTGTAAATCAATTGTTACAAATCATAATTAAAAAGAATGCACCAATTTATTGTATGTTGTATAATTGTAAATCTACATTAATATAGATTTTGGGTTGATTTATCCTGGGATGACGAGGCTACAAATATTGTTTGCAAACTTGGGCAGAGCCGTGAAACGTCTTAAAGAAGGCGACCTAGTCCGCGACTACCCCCAAGATATTGGTAACTTCGTTTCTTGTTTTATTTAGTGCAACAACAATTTTAAGACGAGTTCTTCTGCCATTACTACTGAGATCTCTGCTGCTGATTTGAACAAACCATTTCGTTTTGAAGTACTACATTTTAAAAGATGGAGACAAAAAATGTTGTTTTTCTGAACAATAAAAAAGGTTACTTGTGTCTTACAATCTCAGAAATCGTTGCTACCCGCTGTACCAAATGAACTTGAGAAAAAGGAAAATGAGACTTGGGTAGATAATGATTTTCTTTGCAAGAATTATATACTAAATGGTTTATGTAATAATATGTATGATTACTATAATTATGATAAGTCCGCAAAGGAAATTTGAGATGCTCTACAGAAAAAGTATGACACAGAGGAAGCTGGAACAAAGAAGTATGCAGTAAGCCGGTACCTGAAGTATCAAATGACGGACGACAAATCAGTGGAAGCACAATCACATAAATTGCAGAAAATCGCTCATGAAATTACTTCTGAAGGTATGGTTATTGATGAACAATTTCATGTAGCTGTTTTGCTTGATAAATTACCCTCGAGTTGGAAAGATTTTAAAAATATTATGAGGCATAAAACAAACGAGTTTTCTTTGGAAAGTTTGATTACTCGTCTTTGAATTGGAGGAGGAAGCTCGTAAACAAGATAAAAATGATGAAGTACTTGTTGTTTCAAATAATGTTGATGTTTCAAAGAATCTTGCGATGAAAAGTTCCACAAATCATTTTCAAAAGCCGAAAAAGAAAATTATGAAGAATTAAAATCGCAACAACAACAATTTTCAGAAAAATAATAAAAATCAATTTCAAAGAGCTTCACAAGGTTATCATGGGCATCAACATCCCCCAAAGAATGATTCGGCCCCATTCAATTGTTATAACTGTAACAAGCCATGACATCTTGCTAGAAATTGTCGGTTAAGGAATCATTATGTTCCACAAGCAAACTTAACCGAAGATCAACTAATTGCGAAGATTTCAAAAATAAATTTAGTTGGTGGATCTAAGGGGTGGTGGGTAGATACTGGCGCCTCACGTCATGTTTGTTATGTTCGTGCTATGTTCAAAACTTATTCTGATGTTGATGATAAAAAAAGTGTTGCTCGGTGATTCTCACACTACCATTGTTGCTGGTATTGGTGAAGTGGAATTAAAGTTTACATTTTGGATTACTCCACAGATGAGAAAGAATTTGGTTTCGGGCTATCTCCTCAATAAAGCTGGGTTTACTCAAACTATAGGCGCTGATTTGTATTCAATTACTAAGAATAATATTTTTGTAGGAAAAGGTTATGCTATTGATGGTATGTTTAAGTTGAATGTTTAATTGAATAAAAATGCATCTTCTCCTTACATGTTGTGTTCTTTTAATACTTGGCATTTTAGACTTTGTCATGTTAACAAACGTGTAATTAAGAACATGAGTAGCTTAGGACTTATTCCTAAATTGTCCTTGAATGAGTTTGAGAAATGTGAATGTTGTAGTCAAGCTAAGATCACAAAAACATCACACAAATCGGTTTTTAGAAAATCCGAACCTCTTGATTTAATCCATTATGATATATGTGAATTTGATGGTGTTTTGACTAGAAATGGAAAGCGTTATTTTATAACCTTTATTGATGACTGCTCTGATTTTATGTTTGTATATCTTATGAAAAATACAAATGAAGCATTTGATATGTGCAAACATTTCTTGACCGAAATTGAAAATTAATTAAATAGAAAAATAAAATGGTTACTCGATGATAGAGGCACTGAATATAACTCTACTATTTTTAATAAATTTTATGAATCTCACGGGATTATTCATGAAAAGACAACACCTTATTCTCCTGAAATGAATGGTAAAGCTGAAAGAAGAAATAGAACTTTTACTGAAGCTAATGTGGCTATTTTACTCAAATCTAGTGCTACTTCTTATTGGCGGGGTGAAGTTTTATTAACCGTTTACTGTATTTGAATAGAGTTCCAAAATCAAAGAGTAAAATTGCACCTTATGAGATTTTTAAAAATAGAAAACCAAATCTTAGTTATTTAAACACTTGGGGTTGTTTGGTTTATATATGTTCGAATTCCTGATACGAAAAGGAATAAACTTGCTAGTAGAGCTTATGGATGTGTATATATTGGTTATGCTATAAATAGTAAAGCTTATAGATTGTATTCCTCAAATGATCGTGTCATTATTGAGTCCAACGATGCTGATTTTTATGAACATAAATTTCCTTTTATATTGAGAAGTAGTGTGGGCTTGTCTCCTAAAAACACTCCTATCGAAAGAATTGATGATTCAATTTAAGAAGTAGATTATGAAAATAGAAGAAGTAAACGAGCTCGTACTAGTAAAAATTTGGTTCTGATTTTTATGTCTATAATTTAGAAAATGATCCAAATACACTTGATGAAGCCTTGTCCTCTTTAGATGCCAACTTTTGGCAAGAGGCTACCGACGATGAAATGGATTCACTTGAATCTAATAGAACTTGGCACTTAGTATATTTACCCACTGGTTGTAAAGCTATAGGACGCAAATGGGTTCTTAGAAAGAAATTAAGAGCTGATGGAAGTATTGCTAAATATAAGGCTCGCCTTGTAGCAAAAGGATTTTCACAAAAAGAAAATATTAATTCTTTGACACATTTTCACCTGTTACAAAAATTACTTCAATACGTGTGTTAATTTCTATTGCTTCTATTCATGATCCTTTAGTGCACCAAATGGATGTTAAAACCACTTTTTTAAATGATGATTTAGAAGAAGATATTTATATGGAACAACCGGAAAGTTTTGTCGTTTATGGTCAAGAAGACAGAGTGTGGAAATTAGATAAATTTCTTTATGGTTTAAAAAAATCACCAAAGCAATGGCATGAAAAATTTGATAATCTTATTATCTCTCATGGTTTTAAAGTAAATGAAAGCGATAAATGCATTTACTATAAATCAGAAAATGGCATATTGAGTTTGATATGTTTATATGTGGATGACTTGCTTATTTTTGGTTCTAATATTCATGTTAATGATATGAAATCTATGCTATGTGCCAACTTTGACATGAAAGATTTAGGAGAAGCAAGTATGATTCTTGGCATTAAAATTACATGGTATTTCTCTAGATCAATCTTCGTACATAGAAAAGATCTTAAAGAAATATAACTACTTTGATTGTAAACCTGCATCTACACCTTATGATCCTAGTGTAAAGTTGTTCAAAAATGATGGTGATAGTGTTAATCAATCTGAATATGAAAGTATTATTGGTAGTTTACGATATGCTACAGATTGTACTAGGCCAGACATAGCGTATGTTGTAGGATTAATATGCAGGTTCACTAGTAGACCTAGTATAGAAGACTGACATGCTATTGAAAGAGTCATAAGATATCTGAAAAGAAATTTAAAATTTGGATTACATTATCAAAAGTTTTCCGATATACTCGAGGGATACAACGGTGGTGATTGGAACACCCTTTCAGATGTCTCTAAAGAAACTACTAGTTATATTTTTAGTATAGCCGGTGGAGCCGTTTATTGGAAATCAAAGAAACAAACAATTTTGGCTCAATCAACAATGGAATCAGAAATGATAGCTCTAGCGTCAGGTAGGGAAGAAGCATCACGGTTGAGAAGTTTGCTTTCTGATACCCCTTTATGGGAGAGATCGATTCTAGCAATATTGATCCATTGCGATAGTGCTGCAGCTATTGCTAAAATTCAGAACTGTTACTATAACGAAAAAAGACGACAAATACATCATAAACATAGTACCATTAGAGAGTTTCTCTCGACGGGTGTTGAAAGAGTGGATCATGTTTATTCTGATGAGAATTTAGCCGATCCTTTGACGAAAGGACTAGCTAGAGAAAAGGTTTATAAAACCTTAAAAGAAGTAAGACTAAAGCCTTTAGAATAATAAATCACTTGTGATGGAAACCCAACCTAGAGACTGGAGATCGCAAGAACATGGTTCAATGGGTAATAACAAGTCATGAAGTGAAGTGAGATGAATCATGTTATAATTAAAGTCTTATTTAAAAATGATTGAAACATGAATCTTGCAGCGTATATAGGTTGAGTTAATTATAATCTCATAAAGAATGCTATACTCTATATTGAGTGGAGTATCTAGCTACAAGAGCACTCTTGATAGATTCACCTAAGTGGATGTGGGGGTGTGGCCGCTTCCTATGAAAATTGTAGGCGGATTTTCTAGAGCATTCACTACACAGAGATACATGTGAATGGCCGAAAAGCACGGGCTTTGGAACTTCACCTTGATATGTTTGTGTGTGTGATGTTGTTAGAGATAGAGTTTAAGACTACAAGTTACTCTAGTAAATTCTAAATCATCAACACTACGTAAAGGTTCAAGTTGATGCACACCTTTATTTAGCACTAACATATATATGAATATAACTCAATGAAAAAAGATTTATTAAAATTTCCAAGTGGGGCTCTGTCTAAGTGTGCAAACAGTGTTCGTAGCCTCGTCGTCCCTAAGATAAATCAGCCCAGAATCTCCCCTGTCTCAATCTTTTATGCACATGCACAACAAAGGATTGGAATACTTTCACCTTCTCCTTCTCTTTTATTTATAACTCAGAAACTTTTAAAGAATGAATAGAAGAGATCATTTTTCAAATGAAGCAGCGTACTGACTCTCTGGTTTTTTTCTCTTTTTTCTTTTCGAAATCTTTCCCATTTTTATTTTCAAATAGGAATTCTCTCTCAGTTTTCTTCATCTCAAATAACGTTTATGATTGATATTTTATAGAATAGATAAGTTCTAAAAATTGGGAAATATGCATCCGTTATTTAGAGTGAGGGTTTGTGGTGATTTGATAAGATTTTGACTCTTTCAAATAAGACTTAGCCCCTGTTAGGTCTTCCCCCTAGAGATATTTTTTAGAGAGCAAATCATTTTGAGATTAACATAAAGTAACTCATAAAGTTGTTGCTTTATTTAGCTAACGACTGCATAACTGAAATGATCTAATTGTAAAAAACTGTTGCTTCATTTTTTAAAAATAAACGGTTGGTTTGAATTCAATTCTCCAATACATTTTTAAACGCCCCACTATGTGCAACATTTTTGAATTATATGTGCTTGTGTTCATGCTTGGACATTAAATTAATTACATAATAAAAATACACTGAATATAATTATAATATTTTCGAGATCTTGTGCACTCATATTTGATTTTCTTGAAATTTGTTGGCTTCTTTATATGAAATATAATGATTCAGTCACATAGTATAATTGTCTCCAAATTAAAAAGGTATCACTTTTATCCGGGAACATAATATTATATTTGGTACAAACAAACAAAGTTTAATAGATACATATATATCACCATACGTAACAAAATAGATATATTTGATATTATCCCATTACTCATATATTGAGTTTACATTAGTCACAATACGAAATGAATAATACATGCCATATTCAGTCTTGACCTCCTCAAATTCCAGATCCTGGTACCATCTTTGCCTATGTCTTATCATTTTCTCTAGGGTAATGTACGCGCATTTATCGCCGAATATAGATTCCATCAACTCGTAGTTCGGCAACCCGTTATTACGGAAGCATTTCCTGTCGCATATTCCTGCACGTTTATTTCAAATCATGAGAAGACATCACTAGCATGTACAACACAATTTACTTATCAAAATGAGTATACGGGGCGCCGTTACACACCTTCAACCCATGAGGCATTTCATATTCGGTTGTTGTGCTGACCCGCTTTGTTTGCCGGTTGAAACTTACCCCGCCCATCGGTTGCTACTTGTATTTATTTATATCATAAGAGTTTTGGTAAAATATTATAATTATTCAGGCACGCGACCAGGTTCGTTAAAGAACGAGAGAAGAGTTCAACTTTTAAAAAAATACGTTAGCAGATTTGTCTATTCGTGTACCTTTTTTGGGAATTCGTCCAGCCGAGGGTTGTAACTGCCTTGTCCGTACTCGTAGTTGTCCTGCTGTTGTTCCTTACCACACTTGGTTTCCATTGAATCTCTTCTAGTAATAATGATAAAAAGAGAAGGTACGAACTACCGTGCATATAGTGTCTCTGTTGAATGCGTTATATAATCTTAAAACCAAAAGTCAACTTTGATGATAAGACTGTTGTGTTGCCATTACTATACACAACTGAAACTACATATATGACACATATAAAATGTGGTGACCATTAATTACGTAGAATCCAACTCTTCCTGTAATTTCTTTAATGCAATCTTGTAACTTTATTGACGGGATTGATATGGATACTTCATAATTGAGAATCCCCAGTCCACCGATGAACGTTGTCAATAGAATACTAACTCTGTTGTGCTGGCAGTATTCCCACCTAATTAAATACACAAGTCAACTAAACTGATTGTTTTCGTCACATCTAAATTACAAACCTCCATATTTTGCAATAGTTATGCACTTAGTGTAAGCCTTACGATATAAGCATACAGAAAAACAATTTTATTATTGAATTTCCTTTGATAATATGCCAACTTATATCTCCCTTATTTATTGTACTATTTTATTAACTCTTGCGCCAGTTTCAATTACTCGTGTGTTGAGATTATATTATCCCCTTGAAAATTGAAGTCCTAGTTTTATCGAGGCCGGTAAAATTTATTTTGATTTCCTTGTCTTTTGTTGCAAGGTAGGCCGCGTAGTAGTTTGTTTCCTTTCAGATCCTCTTAAATAAGTTTGTATTTGTAATAGGGCGGAAACTCACAAGTCAAAAGTTTCTTTCAATTGCAACTATCATCCCATCGCCGTGGGATTAATCAAAACATTACATAAGGTGGTTTCAATATGCTCTTGCCTTACTAGATTCTCTGATCACAAAAACATAGGTGCGATCAATATATATTAGGAACTACTTTATACGCGGCAGGTACCATTATATTCGAGCATCATAATAATATAAATTGGCCATGAAGCCGCAAAGCGTTGCTTGATTGCCATACTACAATGGTCCTATCTTAATAATTCTTTGGAGGTTGCGCATCTCTTTCCCCGAAAATGAACTCCATTAAGGCGTAAAACAGCAAACCGTGATTGCAAAAGAACTTCCTCCTCATGTTATCCTATGCATGCATAAAAATAAAGTTAAAATATGAATCCCTGACGTCTATATTATTAAGTTAACTTCAATTGTTGTCGAGGTCCTTACCACTACGCCGTTCTTTCGAACCTCTAATTTTGATATGCTAACACGGTTGGTCATAGGGTTGAAGGTTATGCCCAGTGATCGAATGTATTCCTGGAAGTATTCATACCTCCTGCACAATGTCCGATACTGATTGATTACATCGATAATTGTGATGTCGAGGTAGGGACGAGAATGACATATCATGAAGTAAATGCGGCTTAAGGCGTCACCGACACCACATCGCATTGATACGTCTACCTCTTTCACAATGCAGTACAATGCGTTTATATACCACTGATCCAATGAACGGTTCCAACCCCACTTGTATATAGCCAAGTTGGTTCGCATCGTACGCATTCCGCGTGACTAGCAATATTTTAACATGGTCATATGATCAACATAAGCACTAGTCCAATTGTAAAAAAAAAAATTTGACGTAGCATGCAATGAAACATAATATAATTAAATGCACCTTCCTCACGGTATTGCTAGCGCTAACTGCCATTTAAATTGGCCACATTACCTGCATGTTGAGGAAAATTTGCATAAGAGAGTGCGAGCTACCTCCTCCATACTCGAAGTTGTTGATCTTGTACTCGCCATTGTCTTTCAGATCCATTGCTGCGTAGTCTCTAATTTTTGGTTTGCAATATTACTGGTAATATGGGTCTTAGACCACGATCATGTGGTGGGGTGCATTTTATAAGGAGTTGCATGTCCCATTAGGTTACCCCCCTATGACGTAGGTGCCATTATTATCCATGCATCCGAGTAGATTGATTTTTTAATAAATGTGGGTAAGCATCGAAACCCTGTTTAATTAATTCCCACATAGATCCTATAACTTATTATATGCTGGTGGCATGACAATAATATAAAAAATAGTCCAAAACTACGTTGTACTTCTACAATCTCAATTGTATGACTTTTTCAAGTAACAACGACCTTTTATATTGAATATTTACTGCTACTATCAATCCACGTTGACTCGCGTAAATTAATGTGTCGTATCACAACCTATTATCGGGAGTAACTATGGGGATTATTGGGCCTCCCTATTATTAGTTTACCCGGACTTACCTTGATTATTTTCTGGTTTCATTATACATTCCGAAATTTGTGATTTCTTTCATGTGAAATTTCAGAAATATAGGAAGTGTGAAATTTTGATCATACCAATTAAATGTTAGCAACGATTACGTACTACGAATTCTTCAATGATTTTTCGTCTATACTATATATTAAACTATCTCATTTCTATAGTCGGGTGGGACGTTGATGCATATTACATGTTATGGCGTATATTCATAGGCCAATTAATTTCTTTCCGCAGTCATGCCCGACATTTCTATTACACACAAATTATTCCAACTTGATTTTGAAAGCGGACCTGTTGTGGTCACAATGTTGGATGGATGTTGACCCAACATCTAGATAACATTGAAACCATGACCCTCCTTTCATGCGCTGGTAGGTTAATCCGTTACTAGTATGGGACCGATGTGCATTGAATGAAAATTACACAATGCTTTTCACAAATAAACGTTTCATTTGTAGGGCAACACAAATACATGTTCGTTATTACGCCTCGTTTATAAACAATCTAAAATTGCATTAATTGTTTTGTAATTCTTATAGGTCTACTGTGGGCATCGTTTCCTATTAAATACAGATTTAAATTGTTGGTCATGGTTTGATGATATGTTTGCCCATGACCATATATTTGTAAAACATATACGTAAAGCCTATTCATGCGTATCATACGAGCACTAATTAGGGCCCCCACTAGTTAGTTATGGTTTACTTCGCATTTGGGCAACAATATGTACAAAATAATATGCATCATTACAATTTTGGCATATAATATAACCAACGACGGGCCAACTTATAACATATAATATTCTTAAAGGGGGTTAAAAAGTGGCACGTGCTATTTACTTCTACTTGCATGGGCCTGGGATGTGTACGTAAAAAAATATCCTCGTGGCATTTAATTAGCGAATCTGTCCTTCAACAACCCTAACCACCATTGATCAATGCCATGCAATACCTCTTAAACACAATGATCCTCTACCTATTACAAAATCTGTTTTTTTATTATTCCTCTTGCCTTATGCTTTGATAAGGAAATACTCATCACTACGTGAGTTCTCCAAACCTCACCTGATTTTAGATTATGCGCACGTGTGGAAGATTATTAAACAGGCGGGCATTTTCATGTCCAACACGTTCGCAACCGATATTACTTCCGGCATGGTACGAGCTCGCGTTGGCATTATGTGCGAAAGATTTATCAAGTTTCGCCGTTATATGTCAATTTTAGGAGTTATTTTCGATCCATTAAGCGATTCCGTCCGCATTGACGAACTATACGCCGAATACGAGCATAAGGTACTCATTTATCAAAACCAATTTTTGTGTTACATGATTGATCGATTAATCCATAACGATTCTGATAAAATCTTCTTATTAGAATATACTGCTATTATTGATAGATAGAATATCTTCTTACATTATGGATAATTTCTTGAATTTAGATAAGATGGGATTATATATTATTTTTGTATTTATTGTTGTAGTTGTATTTGTATACATACACTATATACAATTGATAAGATTAATCACGTTGAGCCATTTTCTTATACCTTGAAGTATGAAATACACATATTTCCGTTTAATAAACGAATCCGTGCTATATCTTTTCAGTGTTGTTGGACGTCCCTATTGATTGCGTGTGGTATATGCGTGGTCGAAAATATTTAATCATTTCAACTAACGGAACTTGGCCACTTCATTCATTTGTAAACAAAATGCATGAGACAATGTTTGACTTCTATTTTAAGGTGAACGGAATGCCAAATTATTCGAGCTTGATTATTTCTTCAACGTCAAGCATGCTCCGCTGACACGCGTTGAGAAGATTGGATCTTCAAGAACCCCTTATGAGATTTATGGAGAAGCTTCAACAACCCTACAACTCAGCTCTACTTAGAGTGTTTTATATAGATTTGCAATATTGCTTTATTGACCAGGAATATTTTAATCAATATTGTTGTACCAATTTCGGCATAATTCTACATGATAACATGTTTGTTTGTACCAATTGATACTTTACTAGTGCTTGACCTAATGTTTGGTTCCATTAATTAATATGATCATACTTTTATATATATATATTTAGGGGGAGGCTATTATGTACAACAACTAACATCCCATATATTGTGCTAATTGTCCCATCGGATATACATGGGGAAGAGAAAGCATTAAATGCACCCAAAAATCTCATGATTAAGCATATCCCAATTGGATTTACTGAACAAAGTTGGCGGTAAAAAAACCCGCCATAATTCCAAGACCAATTTCCCCCCCTTTTCTTTTGCTTATAAATAACTGCCTTATGATAAGTAATTTTACCAAATACTCAAAATAAAATGCTCTTTGCAAATTGTCATTTAGTAGCATAATTTATTATCGTTGGCCATCCAATATTTTATTACTCAATATTTTCCGGATTCACGATCTTTTTCAACATCTACAGTCATTATTTATCGCTATTTGTTGCTAACTTATACAAAAAAACATGTGATAAAAATGGATGCCAAAAACGTGTTGTTTTATGAGTCCCCATGGAGTGTCCAAATCAATGGCACTTCTATAGGGCTCTTGGCAGAACATGCGAAACTTCTCGAGATGAATATACAAAAAAGTGACAGTTTTATTTTTTCCGAGTGCATGGAATGGCTTAATGTGTAACATGGCACACCATTCAATATGAGAGCCTTACGAGTACGTTTTGAGCACTTTCATGCTAGTTTTAAATGTTTTTCATGGCTAGTAGACAATCCATGCATTAAATTTAATCCGGTCACATTTGAGCTAACCGCCGAGTACCAGTTTGTTTGGGACTATGCCGTACGTGCATAATTCTACATATAACTAGCGAAAGGTTTTCGCAAATTATTTATATATTGATTTGCATGCATTTGTGCTTTGGGAATTTTTATATTACCTCGTTCAACTGTTTTAGTTGTATAAATTGAACAACGGTTGAGCTATGAAATATTTTTAACGTGTACACATCAAATTATTTAAGAATTAGTTTGAAGAAACCCTTAACACATGAGCTACATTTATTAAACTTTTGTCATATATGTCTGATTTATGATCCTCATTTGTTGGACTATAGACGCACGCCCTTGTCGTAGCATATCACAATGAGGGTGAACTTCGGTGGAATGAACTCGTCCATATTTGGACGACTTGACCCGGCAGGAAGCACCCGCACTTTCCCAATTGTCGACATAACTGTTGATCCATATATGTTCGGCGAGGTGGACGCCGAGAACAAGTATTGTTCAGAGACCACGACCGACAATTTTATTGAGTTCCCAAGTCCAGATTGCGTACTCCCCGTCAAGAGCCACAAGCGAAAGGCAATCACAATCGATTACCTTCTTGAGTGGTCGCACCCCTCAAAAGACCCCATGTAGAGAACCTTACCCCCAAAAGGAAAAGAGTTGCCACGACAAAGTGCCTGTTTCCCGTGAAGAAAGAATAGAAAACCCCAGAGTCGAAGCCAAACAACGTTGTCAACATCGACTCTAGCCCAGAAACTCCCTCAATCAAGAAGTGATGCCTCAGTGCATTCTATGTATCCGCTCCCTAACTATTGAATAGCCCTTGGATGAGTAATAGTAATAGGCATTCAATCATGTTTTGTCAGGGCTTATTTTGGAGCATGGTAGTCTTTGGATGTTTTGTTGATGTGTTTGGAACATCTCCAAGCATAGTGTCGTATGTTGGTTGCATGTGGTCGAACTTATATATGTAATTCGACTTATTTCGTTATTGGCCATAACTATGTTTTGGTAATTTTGTGTGTGGTTTCATTTAGGGGGTCATAAACCTATATTTCTTGATTTCATGATTTGCTTATGGCAAGTGCAAATTCGTCTGGACCTAATGTTGAAATGATGTTCCACCAACATCAATCAAACATTGACACCAGTAACGTTTGCCCGTTATCCGTTACAAGTAACACATCACAACGTGTCTATAGTGGGGGACTGTCTTTGCTAGTTTTATATGTTGGTAATATTTTTTTAAAAAAAATTAACACTTGTCATTTTGAGATTAGCTTTTTAACACCTCGACTTATAAATTAATGATACTTCTAAAATAGATCTTATTTATAAATTTTATTTTTTAACACATGATGTTACGTTGTAAAATATTTAACATTTTAAAAAATATAGATATCATTCATTTTCCACTAATCCAATATATTCTTAGCACAAAATTTATTATGCTAATTTTATTTCTCGTACTATACACCGCATGTGTTGTGATTAAATTTTTAATTTAAACAAAAGAGCAATAAAGTTTAATTTTTGAATTAGCTTATAATAGTTGAAGTCTTAAAATATAATTGACCGTGAAGAGTAATTATCTATTTAATTATTATATATACGTTCTATAGTTTAAAATATGGTTCTAATTGAAGAAATACAAAAATCCGTAACAAAACTAATTTTAAAGTGAGATATTTTAATTTTATATGTCATGATGTTACTGTTACCTAAATCAATGAAAACTAATACTCGCTGTATATAAATAATACGCCATATGCTTTGTTAATTTTTGTTGTTAATGTGTTAGTTTGTTGGGGCACAATGTGTTCTGAAAGGACTATTTGACGGATGTTGATCCAACACCATAAAATCATTCAAACCAAATACTTCGGCACTTGACGAACATATAAATATTTCGGTGCTTCTGAAGTCTGCACCGACAATTCGTAACTGACATTAAAGACACATAATAAGACTGTACTATAATCCCTGGATTGCATCATGTCTGTTGTATTTCAAAAATTTCATTAAAGAGGATAATTGGGCACGTTAGAAACTATAAAATATTTGATTAGTTTTTACCAACGCATGCAGTTGGTTTTTGGCCTCGACTACTACTATCAAATGAAATGCACCTTACTCATATCGACACCAAAATGCCAATTTATAAAAATTTCAATTACGCTGTGTTTACTTTTGTCCTTTTAACAACCATTATAGGTTTTTTATTTTTCACTTAGGCAAAATGATTAATCTACTCTTGTTTAGTCTTGGATGAAATGAAATTAGGATTTGTTGTTTCAATAAACTAACTAATTAAAGTTTTTAGTTCACACCGAATCAAGTTCTTTTTTGGTTTAAATGATGGTCAGTTTATTCTGACACCTAAGACGTACTTGTGTATGCGCCCATGTTAGTTGGATGTTGGCCCAACATTGGCCACCCAATTTAAAATCGCCTGCACAAATTACATCGAAATATGGTCTATTATGATTCATTAATTTTGAAGTAGGAGTTGACTTTCATCAGGTCCCAAAACGCACATAGTTAAATTGGACAATTAAAGTAACACGCGCCTATTGTGTACCCTATACATATATATTTTTACAAATTTTTGTTCTATATTCTATTTATTAAAAAAATGATCTATATAAATAAATATATATATATATATATATATATATATATATACACATGTATTTGTAGGAAAAATTTGTTTCATGTGGTCCATGTACATTATTCTCGTACTAATGTTGACTTTCCTATGGTCAATGGAGTCACCTCGTACAAAATGAAACAACCCCATCTGCACATCATACATCACGCGTGAGTTTTATTTGGATTCAATGACTTTACGATATTCGGACGGGCAAACGTTGAACATTCTTCTTACCCTTACATGACTTATGCACACGTGTAAAGTCAAAACTCAAGGTAAATGTTATAATATACTTCAGTCTGGGTCTAATGTTGTACGAACTATACATTTTAATTTTAGTCTATATTTTCATGTATTTATTTTAGTGTTGTTATTTATGTTCAACAACCCAAATTGTTGGGGAAAAAATGCCTATTCGTGGAATAAATACAATAAGACAACACTCTTTTTTCTTCATCTTCCCAAGCATCACCAACCTTTGCCCTTCCCGCCCATCATTAATGGTTCACGACTATTTAGGCTGACCATTCTAACCCACCGTAGTTCAGTTGTAACGGTCTATTTTTTAAAATTCCTATTTAAACACGGGTAGAACAAACTTAATTTTAGCACAAAACCTATAAACACATCCCACATTCGGCCAAAATAGTAAATTTTTTCTCATCACTTGAAAAATAACCACGAAACCTGTAAACATCAAATAAAAATGGATCAATTAATTGCCGATATGAAGCGCCTAGGGTCCACGCTGGTCGAAAGAATCATTGTAAGATAACGTTCCTTCTCAACCGAGTTCAATTGTTTGTCAAGCTTACTTTGTTTTATGTACCGTTTTTTGCTCATTCATAGTTGTTGAAACAATGATTATGTTCTGGCACCAAGAACTGCCAAATGAAGCGATGTTCGCACCGATGTAGTACAACGATGAGTGGAATGACGCTAGGGAAGCCATGTTACTCAAATACCTACGGTTGGTGGATGACATATCAAGGAGCAGATATATGCACGACGCACTTGAACAACTCGCAGTGGATCTTCACACACACGATGGTCCACCCCTGGATGTAGGAAGCCTAGTTGAACGAATGCAAATATTGGCCCGTCGCATGACGACTTTCCTCTCCTTCGTTAATAGGGACGGTGTAGTTTACGACGAGGAAATGCATCTTCCTACTCTGCAGGAGCATGCTTATAGGTACTTCCATCTGCGCGGCCTACCGACCCACGCAGATATTTTTGCCGTGTTTGACACTATGAAGGGTGCATATCCTCATACAGATAATGAACCAAGTGAAGACTCTGACGACGAGGACACCAGCGCAGACGACTCTGGAGACAAAGAGACTCGGGGCCGATCCAAGCCAACATAGACAACGACGAAGACGGGTGCTTTTTTGATAGTACAAATATGCCGTCTCCCTCTAATGATGAAAATACAGACTGTTTGAAATGTGGCAACTTTTATGAAATGTGTGTTTGCACATCTTCTGATGGGTCGAATGGTCTCCCATCAGACTTTTATGACGATTCAGACTAAACCTAGATTAATATTAATTTGCCTAATTTTCTTTAATTATGGATATTGTATTGCTTGAATTTTTGGAATGTTAAATTTATTCCATGGTAATTGCATCCCTGTTTTACATAATTTCATTTGTTGCGCTATGATAAAATTACAATAAGTGTTAAGTGTATATTATGGAATGCTACTGGGTATAGTGTTGGCCAGGTTTTATTTTAACATCCCTCAAACATTCATAATTAAGCACTTGAACTGACACAAACATGCGTGCACTATTCCGAATTCCATATGTTTATTGGTTGCGCTACGTTATTTTCCCCATTTCTTATGCTTAATATGCACTGGAATGATTCCTTAAGAAAACCTTAAAGGTGATCTGCCCGTCTCGTAAAGTAAAAAGGATACAACATAATTCACAAATTACAGGGGTATTTTTATTCAGTTATTTGAGATGTACCATGTATAAAACAACTTATTGATAACATATGAATCTTGGTTTATTATATGACTCAAAATATATAGTTTTACTTTTCCTCATTTTAATTAGTACCATGAGGAAAGAGTAAACAAAATAAGGAAGAAGTACTCTTTTGTATTAGGACACATGTCAGGCCATAAAAAGTAGAAAATCATTACACGGGTAGGCCCATTTATAATTTTGTGGACCTTGTTGCTGAGGTTTCTTTTCTAATTATTAATTTATTAAATGAAGGTCCCTCTTCAGCTGTGCGATGTTGTGGCAAAATGTGTTTAACATTTAAGTTCGTTTGTTTTAATATATATACTGAATGTGTTCCAGCAAACTTTTTCTAAAAAAGTGTATACTGATTATGTTAAAGTAGAAAAAGTACACACACACACACACACACACACACACACATATATATATATATATATTAGATATCGAAAAACAATTGACTGAAAATTAGGCAGTATAGTAGATCCTAAAATCTTATGTTCATAAAGTAAAAGATACTAATGGAACGTGACACATATCAACCCATTTGTAGTAAAGATTTATGTTAAGATTCACAAAATATTCACCACTCGGTCACCCTCCCCAGGAATTGACACGTGCCCACTTGGGCCTTTTTTTTCGATTTTGTGCTTGACGGACTGCGTTGGTTTTTTGTACACATGAAAAATATAAATCTAAGTTTATTGCCAATATAAGTCCCCAAAGTTCATTCAATATAATTATTGCAAACTATATTAATATTTTAATATTATTTTTAATTTAGTAACTGAGCACCAAAAAATGATAAAATTGGTTATTATATCATTATGTAATAGCACTTCATTTTTATTTTATATCATCAACCTCTATACTTTTTTTATTCTCTGCTTTTATTTTTCAGATTTTATGTCTAATATTTTGAAAAGTTTACATTATTTCGCAAATGAAAAGTACTAATTGTTGACATTATTGTTTTACACATTCTTTAATTATTCAAACTACAAGATTAAAATGTAAGACAAACAAGTTTTTATTTTATATGCAATTAAAAATGAGAAGTAGTAATAGGAAAAAAGAAAAATGAACATTTTGTCAAAAAGAGGAGAAAAGAAGCCGTCAAAAGAAAAGAAAAAATAGTATGTACATAAGGAATAAAAAGTGCCATTAGGAAAAAAAAGGTGCAAGTGGACACATGTCAATTCCTGGGTAGGGAGGGTGACCCAGTGGTGGCCCCCTCAGGATTAAGAAAACCATTTTTTACATCATCCCATAACATATATTCATTCGATCTTATGGATTGTATATCTTGTGGTGATAAATGCTATTGATTCATTCATTGGGACGAGCGAGGTAATGATTATGAGTTATCATTCATATATGACATGACGGACAATGTCAGAAGTGCATATGTAATTTATTTAAAAAATAGAAATCAATTTCCAACTTGGTCGTCTTGCATTGGTAAGCTATATGTTGGCATAAAAAATAATTTGGCGACTGCTGTTACATATATATATATATATATATATATATATATATATATATATATATTAGGCACTCATGAATTTTTGTAATTTAGCTAACAAATGGATTTTACACCTTTATGTTTCTTAAATGAGTTTTTGTATAGTCTTCAAAAATTGTCATCAACATTTAAACAATTGATTTTAAGTACATATAGTTAGTTATTTTAATCCCGATTGATGAAATACGTATAGTCTATATAGAAATCAGATGAATCTTATTAATTATAAAGAGACTTAGATCATAATTGCTTGTGCACAGGTTATGAAAGTATACATAGATATCAAATATACCTTAGCTAATGAACGTGCAGAATTCTATATAATCATCTGACCATTTTTAGGATAAACCTCTAAAGTCAACAAGCTACTTAATGTAATCCCCTGTCGATCGTGGTTGGGCCAACATACTATAATAGAAATCTACAATATCATACATACCGAATATCTAGCTTGCCAAATCCCTATCCAATCAAAATTTACCATAACGTGTGCTAAGCAGTAGTTGTTTAAAACCATAACAAATTAGTAGTCAATTATACGAGTAAAACTCACATCCAAACATTTTATAGTCCAACGTGCTACAAGTACTTAGCAACCCAACTCATAACAAAACACGGATGTTCAACTAAATCCGCATAACATTAACAAAAACAAATTGCATATTAGAGATGTTCAGGCCATTTCACATGACATAGCATAAACAGTAGAATTTCCTTCATGGGTCGGCAGACAATACATCCATCTTGTACATGACCTTAATTAAAGGGATGGGAAGTTTTTTCACTGCGAAGAGATACTGCATCTTGTTGTAGTTATTGAACCCTTATTTCTTGAACAACATATTAATCATCGGGGGCTGCATTTAGCAAATTAGAGATTCAAAATTTAGTTAGGTTAAATTTACATGCATCAGGGGAACGAGAGCAACTCACGTGTTTGACATGCAGATCATGAAGATATCGATTAGCTGTCACTTTGCCTTTCTTCTTGTTTAGCCGCACACCAGGTACTTTATAATATCGATTGAACAATTGGAAACGAGTTTGCATGATTATGAGACGTTTCTTGATCATCAAAGGGGATATATCCATCCCCTTGTGCTTCATTAGTTTCTCAGCCAATTCCTCATATATCGGCTGCATCATCTCCCCCGTGAACCTAATATACCGATCGACTCTCTTGCGAAGCTTGCATAGTAGTAAATTCTCGTCTGTTTGTGTAAACTCTTTGAAGCTCAAGAACACTTTATGTATGTCCTCCTATTAAGAACGATTCAATCGGACAAGTCAACACCCTACGCATGATAAAAATAAGACTTATAGAATAACTATGTAGAATTTACCTTCGTCGAATCGTACACTTCCTTCAGGTTGCTATTCGTTGCCGCCATTGCGATGGATATAAGTTCTTGTTTTCGTGTAAGGATGGTGTGAGAAAGTGTTGATTTATGTGTGAGAGTGTTGGTAGAGTCAACATATTATATTCTGTTGGAACACTTATTTAATGACATGCATCCATCCTTAGGTCTATGGGACGGTCCAATATAAACACGTGGTTACTCATGTTCAATTGCATGTCTGGATGATCGTACACACATCCGCCAAGAAAAGTTGAGTGGTCTATAAAAGAGTCTACTGTTATCTTATTTTATGATCGTGTATTAAAGTGCAAACCTCGGGAGCTACCCCAACTACCACTCTTAATTGTGCTGATCAAACATAATTATAGTTTAATATACTAGGGCCAGGAATAAGTAATGTATGTTTCCTATGGCGCTTATGCCTGACATACACGTTTGAACATCGTTAGACTATTTGGGGTCATATTTTTTGTCCAAATGAAAAAATGTTCTTACGGTTTAGAAATTGTGTGATTTGTGTGAAACATTATTGAATAATGTTCTCTAATTTGGTTTGGGATTCCAATTTTATTAGTCGATAAACCCATAATGCGTTAACATATTATGTTTGCAATGTTGGCATGATGTTACCTCAACATCCAATACAACCGTTGCAATACCACACAGTTGATAATCCACCACACAAATCAAATAATAATTAGTTTTATGTGGGCTATAATGTTTTATTATTGGGCAACCTAGGTATATCGTAATGTGTGGTTCGTGATGTTGTGAACACTGTAAAACATACGGATTGGAATGTTGTACTGATGTTGGCCCTACATTAATTCAACATCGATTCCTGGACGTTTGACAATTAATTACTCTTAAATCAGTACGCATATAACCAAGATAAAACGAATTATGAATAAAAATTGAATATCCATTCAGATCATATATTACTCTTTAGAAATATTTAATTTACTTCCCGCTATGTTACGTGCCATAAATATTTAAGTCTTAACTACCCGCTATAGAAACCGATTTCGTGCTTATTACTATGAAACCTAATAATTTTATACTTTCATAGCTAAAACTGATCATGTCAACGAGTGTATAATTGAATTAAACAATAATCATTGTAACAAATATGTGTCTGTCATGTAGACGTGTAATCAAATGTTAAGGGATACATAATGACACAACCTAATTTATAACATTTAATTTTACATTCATGAGGGGAAAAATGAGAGACCAGACTAATGATATTTCAGGTTGAAACATTTTTTGAGTAGCTTATGTGTGAAATAAATTTTCAATATATGTACCATGTATATTTGCATTCAATTAAAAAGAATCCAGTGTCCATTTCGCACATATGCTTCATATTTAAATTTAATATTAAATAGACTAACATAGGTAGGAAATTTTTTATTAGTTCGAAATAACAACAAAATACTTCTTTTCGACAACTCACTTTTGGACAGTTTAAAAAGAGGATTTTTTGAAAAAGGTATATGCCACTCACATGTGGGAAAGATCTTGGATACGCAATGTGCTGAATAAAGAATAGTATTTAAAGTACATAAATGGAACAATTTGTACTTTCCTCTGGTGTGGTTTCTCGTAATAATTGGGAAAAACTTCTAGAGACCAGTTTATCATATATGGACGGCGTGTGGCAATTTCATATACTCAAACTACGTTTTGATACTTTCACTGATTTGATGGCCCGAGATGGATTTTTTGGGAAAATAACCAAATAGTTTATACCGAAGAAAACACATTTGAGGAAGTATTAAAGGTAACCATACTTGATATTATTTGTGGATAATTCGCCATGCAATGATTTAAAGTTGTTTGACAAAATATATATTTATTTTTGCAGAAGAATCTATTTGCGGAGGTGTACATGATAAATGGTGAACCAGCATGGAGCGGGTTGTGTGATATATTCCGCGAGAACGGACCCACAAATGTAAGCAACTCTATATGATTCACACTCTATAAGGGATTATTTTCATAGTATTTGAAAAATAACCTCTACATATGATCGATAGGTGTCACGATTTTAATCGTCGTATTGTACGTAGTGGGAGATCTTCCAATTGAAGTTGGAGTGGAAGTGCAAACACACAATGGGTCATATCGTCCTTCGTGAAAAATCAAATATTTTGCATCCTCTAATTACTTATGGCATCTGGATGTTGGCATATGTAATGAGCTGTCATTATCATATGGTATTAAAATACATTTGCACAAGTTGCCAAACACGTGCATTTATATTTATTATATTATTTACTTTCTGGATCTTCAAATATATAAGCTTGTAATTAGTTACTTCATGTTACTTTGTTCGATTCACCGATGGGATATCTATGAAGAGTCCTTTTTACCGAACACTATATAAGACTTTAAAAAAAATTGGACTCGCGAACTTGACTACTGTTGCATCACCACCCAAATGACACTAAACACAGTAAAAGATGCAATGCAGGCCGCACAAATTACATCATTGCAATTTATGAAATATTGGATTCTGGATTCAATGTTGGACTCATGTTGCCCCATGATCGTCCCAACATTAAAACCAGAACACTATGTACTGAACTGAACGCCGTCTCGTAGCATGTCAAATAATTTGCGGGCGGGTTCTAGATTCAATGTTTTGCCGATGTTGTCCCAACAACAATACAACATTGAATCTAGAACAAACTATTTAGCCGTAAAGCAGATCAAGTTCATTGCAACAAATTATTTAAGTAAGGGGGCTGGACTCTTTGTTGGATGGATGTTGCCTCAACATCCATCCAAAGTTGAATCCAGGACACTCTACACTTTCAAAGACCTACATCATCAATGATGTCTTATCATAGACATCCAAAAGATCATGCGCGGAATGTTAACAGATAACTAGTAGAATCCTAAATTATAACCATACTTATACCAATAACTGTAGATAAAAATTAGACAGAGTACTTAAATTCCAAACCAAATAAGTCAAAATCCTCAACCTAACAAAACATTCGAAAAAAAAACACAGTACAATAAACACATAAGCCACCCCTCCAACAAAATCAACCATGGATCAATCTATACCATTTTGTGCAGCAAGCTCCTCCATATTCTTAATCATGACATCTAGTTCCTACATCTGAACTTGCTTAGCATCAATCTCTCTTTGAAGACCAGCATAAACATTTCGATACCAAGCGAGCTGCTGATCCACAAAATCTTTTGTGGTGATCCTGGTTTCAACCTCATCTGACTGGGGCACTGACTGTCCAGCAAACAAATGGGCCCTCTTCTCCCTATTTTCAGCAGGTTCTTCTCCACCCGCAGGCACCCACGACAAGTCCTTAACCCTTTCGCTAGTCAAGTAACTGGGAGTGATGCTGAACTTATCCTGATTCACTAACATCCCAGCAAACTCTTCCTGCCTCATACTATGTTTGAGAAGAAGGGTGGTGATCAATGAAGGAAATGGCAGAACCTCTGGCTTCCTTCTCGCAATGTCTTCCATTGACCTAAAAACTCTTTCATTAATGTTCACGGGTATCCCGTTCTTCAGTTTATGGATCAAGAAAGCAGCCTCCTTAGTCAAGATAGTGTTGTTCACAGTGGGCAACCAATTGTAACTAGCAAGCTTGTGCAAAACAGCACTTAGTACAGTGAGTTTAGTGCTTGCTAGTTGTTCTTCCCAGACCCTAACCAGACCTCCAGTTAGATCCTGAATCACCTCGTCTAGTCTAGGATCATCACCTTCTCGGAGTCCCCAAACCTGATTGATCTTTTGAGGGCTAATGTCATACACTTCTCCTCTCACCCATGCCTTGCCATATTTGGAAGACACCAGTCACGTGACATATTTTGAGAGATTCATGTATAATTCTTGCACGAGCTCCAACGAATACAGACCATGCTCCCTCTTACAATTCAGAACCCCTTTTGATTCAAGGATTCAATCATTCTGTATTATTTGGAGCTCACTTTTCCATAACTCTCTCCTTATGAATTTCCCTCTTCCTAAACTCAATCGCCTTAGCTTCTATCCCCCTAGTGAGATAGAACCTAGAGCAGGTTGGATCACCCCGGTAGAACTCAGAAAGTGTGTCGCGGTACTCGACTTCTTCTTCTTCATCGTTCGCAATAGTTTCCTCCATATCTTGCTTCTCCTATCCATTTTTTTAACGATTCATCATCCATCACATCATCCTCCTCTTCCACAACACGCTTCCCTTCCCTCCCGATATCGCTCTTTTGCTTTCCACGCCTCACGCGTTTAGATCTTGCAGTCGCACCTCGTCTTATAGCTGCTTTCGGCAATGTGCTTGCTTCTGCCTCCACCTCAACCGCAATAATTTCCTCGACATTTTCACTATCCTCTGCCTTATCATCCTCTTCATCTTCTATCACTTCAACCTCCTTAACCACACCATGTTTCCCTTTCCTCCCGTCAACGGACTTTGGCTTTCCATGACTTAGTCATTTAGATCTCTTTAATGCACCTTTTTTAATGGCCAATTTCGACACTGTGCTTGCTCCTGCCTCCACATCGGCCACAACAGTTTCAACATCATTCTGCCTATCCTCTTCAATATCCGCTGATTCATCATCCATCACCTCAACCTCTTCATCCACAACACTTTTTCCTTTCCTCCTGCCTTGGGACTCTTGCTCTGCAAACTTCACTCATTTATAACGTCTAGACTCAATTCTCTTCTCACCCGGTTTTGGCACTGTGCTCGCTTCGGCCTCACTCACAGCCACTCCAACGTGTTCTACCACAACCTCCTCCACCTTAACCTAGTTAACTTTTTCAAGGAGCTCAGCTCTTTTCCTAGCTCGCCTTTCAATAGCGGCTAGTCACAACTTATCCGCTAGCGCAAATAATTTGGTTACCTTCCTCATGTAGATTGGTGAGCGACTCCGTTTACGAGCACCAGCTCTACTCCCACCAGGTGAATTAATTTCACTACCACGTCTAGGATTAGGTTGACCAACAATTAACGAGGGAACAAAGCCCACTGCATTGGCCTCTGATGTTGGGGCAACATTAGAGACTCCCTCACGTTTTTTGGGTGTCTTCAACTGTCCTGTACTAGTTGATTCAGTATTTGACGCGGTGCAGTCAGAGCACTAGTTCTACAAGTGCGCGAACCCACAGGTGGGCTCATTCCTTCCTTGTTCAAAGCTACATCCACAAGTGTATCTAAGGGGGTTTGCTAGCCATTTGAAAGATATATAAAGAAAGAGGGATTTTGAAGTGAGCGTTGAAATTTGTTGAAAATAGAGAATGAAAGGGGAATTTGTAATTGTAGAAAAATTAGGGCACAAAGTGTTGAGTTAGAGAAGAGAGAGAGAGAGAGAGAGAGAGAGAGAGAGAGAGAGAGAGAGGAATTTATGGCAAGAATGACAGTGGTTTGGAGAGTTTATTTTTACATTTACTTCATTTAATTAACGGCCAAATTATGTTTACATTTAATTTAAGTTAAGTCCCAATTTTTTTGGTCATTATATATATTAGAAGCCAAGTGCAAATATGACTTTTATTTTTTCTATGTAACCCACTAAAACTTATATTTTCTATCAATTGTGACTTAAAATATAGATATTTTTCTTCTTTTTAAACAACAAACATAATTACTATCCCGCGTATAACTTATATCGTAAATTAAATGTACTCTCTTGGTTCATTGCAAAATTGTTTTAAGGAAATCAAGGAATTTACACGAATTTTGAAATAAATGGTCAATCCTCTCGCAGCATGATAATATCAATAACAAGTCGTATTTAGATATATCGAATCGAGCATTGCTTGATTACCAAATCAAAGTAAAATAAATAAATATTTAAATACGATTATGTAAACTCGTGTGTGGGTCCATGCATGACCAACAATAATGGTGATTTATTTATATAAAAAATATAATGTTTAGGTCTTAACTGTGACTTATCTATAAAATTGTGGGTTCACGGTTATGGAGTAAATATACGTTGAAATAAAATTGAAAGAGGTTATATAAAGTTACTGATTTTCATGTTAAACAGATGTTGGACTAACATCTCTTGCACATTGAAACTAGTACTGTTGCAACTATATTGAGGACAGCCGGGTAGAAAGGGCTAAGCTCAAAGTAGATTCGACTTAAATATAAATCATAAACACCAAATAAAATGTTTGTGTCTTAACTGTGTCTTATCTATAAAATTGTGGGTTCAGGGTTGCGGAGTAAATATACGTTGAAATAAAATTGAAAGGGGTTGTATAAAGTTACTGATTTATATGTTAAACAGATGTTGGACTAACATCTCTTACACATTGAAACCAATACTGTTGCAACTGTACTGAGGACAACCGATTTGAAAGGGCTAAGCTCAAAATAGATTTGATGTAAATAGAAATCATAAACACCAAATAATAATGATAACATCCACATATGTAAGGACATCGTGCCAAAGCAAAATACAATATGCCACAAGGTTAAAAAATAAAGACCATAACAAGGGGGTAGCTAAACCCGATCCAAAATATGCAACATGTCGAAGGACGGTGACAAGTTATGTTATATTTATAATTCACATGGCTCCATTTTTATTATGATAGTCGTCCCACATTGCCGGTGCTATTGCGCCCCTCATATGATCCATTGCTCTTTTTTCTGCAGGAATGGTGTTAATCCGACTTCGGATATTAGGCTACTCGCACGGTAAACGTCGTCTGGGTGAAAATCAAACAAGAAATCGCCATCGACTCCATTCTTCCAGATGAAGTTGTGCAATGTACGACATGCCATGACAATCTTAGCCTGATGCTTTAAACTGTAGTTGGGCATCATCTCCAGAACGAGGAAGCGCATCTTCAACACACCAAAAGTATACTCAATCACTTTACAGAGAGTCGAATGCGTGTAGTTAAACAATTCTACCATTCCAATCGGATGATTGTTTTGGAACTCGTGTAGGTGGTACCGCTCAGACGCAAATGGAATCACGTAATAAGTGTACAATGAACCCTAAATCAACAAGGTAATACTTGTCGCCAGGTAGATTTCTCCAGGAGGGGTCACTGGCGATAGACATTTGTATTGCCTTGTAGTCGTTCATAGAACCTTCGTACCCAGCACCGACGTAAGTGAAGTCCATGTCGAAATTGCAAACATCAACAACGTTCTGGCTCAAGTTGTTTTTTCGGTTAATGTACACCGTGTGAAGATGCATGGGCACGTGTACTGATATATGTGTACCGTCAATTGCATCAACACAGTCCTGCCGTGAATCAATGGAGGCTATTGTCAAATTGGACAAAAGAAATTAAAATGTGCCTCAAAACACAAGATCATGAAAGATTAAATAGGTTCTGAAGACAATGTTGGATGGATGTTGAGGCAACACCTGGCCAACATTGAAACCAAAAATATTCTTAAAGTGCAACAGTATCCCTATATTGGGGGATGAGTGTAAAGGTTCTACACATATTGTTTCAAACCATAGAGTGTTAGCAAGAAGGGCACAACTTCGGAGTGGTTAACCTATACCAAAGTAAGGATAAAAGCGGTATGGCAATGCGGTCCGGAACAACGTTGAAGTCGAGTGGCATAATCATGCCCACAACCATGTTTAAAATGGCCATTATCACCCTACGCACGTGGCAATGAATGGTTTAAGTTGAGTGTTGGAAGCGCAAGAATCGCAGAATCTTTGATTCAACCCAACAGTCCACATAAATATCGCAAGTGCCTCCATGGACTGTATCTGCGAGTTATGCGATTCAGCGAGGCTGTAATGGTTCTTTAGTGCATCCAGCAACGTGTAAAATGTATCCTAGTTCAAAGCAGCGAAGAACCGATCGTCGTGTCTAAGCAATAGTTCCATGAGCCACCTCGAACCCGTCAATCCGGAGTTATTCCTAGGGCGCTTCAGATAAAACCAATCGGGGGCCAAACACAAACTAATGAACATGAATTCAGAAAAACCATCATCGCTATCATCGTTGTTTCGGTCGGTATAGGTCGACACAGTTTTATCGCTGCCGGAATCCATTTTTGCAAATTATAAATATCGACGAATCAAGATAACCATGATAACCGTACTCTCATCCAGTTATTTACTGGTCTAGTCCTCAAAAATTAATAAAAAAAGTTATATCATACCAAACACGATGCATTCATAGCAAAATGGCACAAGCAAAGTGCAGTAACGGTTGTCAAAACATACAAAAATTTCACAATTTCATCTGCTAAAATCCAACACAAAAGGAAATAACAAGGTAATATTCCAAGATGTCTGCATGAAGGCCCAACGTAGACTTCAAGTATAATACAAAAGATTGGACCTCGAATGCACAAAACGGCGACACTGCTCTAGGGGCCTGTTTCCATGTTTGCGGGAGGTTGTTCAACTGACAGACACATCACCCATTCACGACGATCCTCTTCTCTCATCCTCGTGAAAAACATCCTTGTCTCTTTGTCCTTCAAGCACTTAATGGCTTCGATATCCAGTTTATACAATGCATCCACCCATTCACCAATCTGGTTGGATGTTGACTACGTGATGTTGGCCGCTTTTGTTTTGTTCAACATATTCCAACACTTAAGAATAATGTCCAGCATAGTGCCTCTGGACGTAGGGTTGTCGGAACGTTTCCTTGGGAGGCGCCTAGTTGCAAGACCCAACTGAGAAGGAGTCATATTAACCACATGAGGCATAGGCACAGTGGTGTTAGGGGGATTCAAACTACTAGATGCATATTAGGAAGCGTCTCGTGTGTATCTAGTAGGGTCACCACCTTCAGGAAGGCTGTCCTAATCAAACACAGAGCTACCACCACAAATCTGCTCGAGATCACCAAGTTGTGTGATCTTGTCCTAAGAATCGGAACCGCCCTGCCCAAAATAGCAGGCCAGGTCGCCAGTGGCAACCCAGTTGTGCCACATCTCATCCAACAACTCCCAGTCCAGACAGCCACGCCTGCAGCTTAGGACGGCTACGGGATCTTTCTGCAAATTGTCAATCGATAAACAGATAAGGTTGCATTCAAAATTCCCAATGTTATAAATGTAGTCTGATGGAAATGATGATTGACATTTTACCTTGTTGAACTGCGCCCAACGATCCTCGTCGAATTCCAACTTACCATTCGTTGGGTCAATACCAACACCAGTCTTTGACCTGCCTAGCTTAATGTGCCTCCATAGGACCTTCACCCTATTATACTTGCCCTTTTGCTGGTCAACGGTGTAATCGAACCTGATCGGGCAGTTCACTCTCATGGCGTTCACTAGTTCGTTCCACGTTCCTGTGGTGAAAGTGCTCCCTAGTAACTTACCGGCCACAAATTCCTGGTATATTAGCCGGATGAAAAAATGCTCGTTTACGTCACCCCAGTACACATCTTGATTCTTAGAGCGCTTCAGACGGTTTGTGGGCCTTTCGCCCCTAGCACCGTGGCGATTAACCATTTAAACCTCAATGAACTTGACCAATTAGTAACACTCAACAGTCGTACGTAAGCACAAACACGACACCAGGGAAAATGTTTGAACTAAAAAATATACGAATCTGCAAAGTGTTCTGGTTGCAATGTTAGAAAGATGTTAAGCTCACATCAATCCAACATTGATATCAGAAACCATTTTGCCAAACTGTTTTAAACTACTATGCACTTAGTCATCCATTTAATCACACAGCAAAAAAGTATATATATTTAGTTAGCTTTCATTATGTTCATGAACATCTCTTAATACCAAGTTACAACAACACAAGTTAACATAATGAAGGTGGCATAATCTAAGAGAATAATAGGTGATCTAGGAAACAACATACGTTGGGAATCAATTGTTTAAGAAAACTTTCAAAGTAATGCATAAAGGATTCATGTAACATGTTATGTACGTGTAAAGAGTGTAACTAATTGAGCACAAATATCTTCATGTGAACACAATGGGAGAATGCACAAACTAAATACATAAAACACGGACAGCAATAACAACAAATCATATTAATAACAAGTAATGAACAAGAAAAGCAATATATATGAGATTATCATGTGTAAGAACTAGAACAATTACACTGACCTTGACTAAAAATAGAAGCTGCAATGGAAATAATGAGAGTAAGGGTTGTAGTATATAGGAGATTATTAGGGGAAAACCAAAAATTTCGAATTTTTGATATTTGGACTGAATAATTTTTTTGATTTGATGCTGAATAATATTATTCTTTAGCTGGAGAATTTTGGAGGGAAGAGTTGGTGCAATTTTGGGTGAACAATATATTGTTTTTCGGCTACATCATCTTTTGTAAGCTGTCACACCTGACAACATTGCAGAAAGGTGAAGCTATATTATAGACTAATTTCAGCGTAATTTTAAAACTCAGTTTTGAGACAACAATGGGGCAATTTTCAATGCCTTTTGGGCCGTATCAGAAGTCTCAAACCAAACATTTTTTTTTGCGTTTTGAAAATTCTCAGATCTTTCTGAAATAAACACTAAACAGGGGCTTAGTCTTTCGTTTTCTCAACGTATTTATTAAGATAAAAAATAAGTCTAAGAAATAATCCATATCAGAACTTAATCTTTTTCCTTTTCAAAAATAAACATGTGATAAATAAAAACTTCACCAACAAGACATAACACATGTTTTTTTTAAATAACAAAAAGAAATACTAAACTACCTTAACACCCTTGCTTTTGAGAGTTAACTAGATGATCAACTAATAGAAGAAGTGTTAATCAAAATGCCAGATCTCAAGGGTGTTTGCCAAAAATCGAACTTCAAGGGTGGTGGATGAAAAACATCAAATTATAATTTATTTTAAAATGATCCTATTAACTAAGCATACGCAAAACGATCAATGCAATCCTCCGCTAATACATTATTATCAAGAAACTAATTACAAAGTAATCCATGTCAACCACTACAAGATTTCCAGGTCTTTTGCGACCAGAAATCTGCAACCGCAATTGCGGTTGCAAAAGTTTCAACCGCAATGCGGTTGCAAAAACGTCGAGGACCGAATTTGCAACCGCAATGCGGTTGCAAATTCCTAGACGTTAGTTTTTATCATCCCTAGATACATATAGAAATAAACGTAATGTGAAAAATTTATCTGCTAATTGAACCAATTAATCATATTATTAGTGAAGCAAATCATAATAACAAGAAGAAATATGATGATGAGTAGTAAATAGAACATACAATATGTTCATGGTCTAATAACACCTTCGATCATCTCACATTCAATCTACTCTTTTATTCCACAATTACTTGTTTTGTAACCATTTATTAGTTTATATCACATGTAGCATTGAAGTTTGTTGTTAAAAATCAGAAACGCATTGAGAAAGTCCTATAAATTGCGATTTTGATGTATGAATATTTTTTGCAACCACAATGCGGTTGCAGAAAGAGGCTATTGGGACCGCAGCGCGGTTGCAAAAGCTAGTATTTGCAACCGCAATGCGGTTGCTGAAAATATTCATACTTTCTGCAACTGCGTCGCGGTCCCAGAAAGTGTTCATACTTTCTGCAACCGGATTGCGGTTGCAGATACTACTATTTTAAATTTTAAAACTTTCAGCAACTGCTTTGCGGTTGCAATTTGTTCAAAATTTTTGAAAATTTGGGCGGGCTAGGGGGAAAATTTGAATTTTCGCGAAAATTCAAATTTTCACCCCATTTTCTATATATACCCACCAACACTCTCTTCTTTTTCCAAATCCAAAAAATCAACAACGCTTCTCTTCTTTTTCCAAATCCAAAAAATCACCAACACTTTTCTTCTTTTTCCAAATCCAAAAAATCACCAACACTTCTCTTCTTTTTCCAAATCCGAAAAATAAAAAACAACCCAACACTTCTCTTCTTTTCTTTTCCAAATCCAAAAAATAAAAAATACCAACACTTCTCTTCTTTTCTTTTTCAAATCCAAAACAAATAACTCCTAACACTTCATTTTTTGCTTTTTTATTTCTCTTCATCTTTATGTTTATTTGTTCAACTTTTTTTCATTTTTCATTTTATTTTATTCATTGTTTTTCATTATTTAATTACATTTGTTCTTGTATATTCACTATATTGATTTGCTGCCATTATCTATTTGTAATTTTAATAAAAACCAATAATATTTTGGTAAATTATCAGAATATTATTGGTTTTTTTTTTATTTTCGTTCGCAGGTCATTTGCAACCGCAAAGCGGTTGCAAATGGTATGAATATTTTCTGCAACCGTGTTGCGGTTGCAGATGCTTATTGGACTTTCTGCAACCGCATTGCGGTTGCAGAAACTCAAAGAACAGTTGCAACCGCATCGCGGTTGCAGAAAGTCCAATAAGCATCTGCAACCGCATCGCGGTTGCAGATTTTCTGGTCGCAGATGCTCATCTGCAACCGCGATGCGATCGCGGATGACAAGTAACCGAGGCTTTACGAGACCTCGTCATCTGCAACCGCTTTGCGGTTGCAAATGAGTATCTGCAACCGGATTTGGACCTTGCGGTTGCAAAAGACCTTGCAACCTTGTAGTGAACGTAGGCCGTCGTGAAATTCAGAATGCCTGTTAGGCTTGTCATTGTTAGTTCTTTACCATTCAATTGAATTTATTTATTTAGTTGGGATAACTGCAGTAACTTCTTTCACAGTAATAGCTACATATTATTGTTCAATTTGATTTTTAGAATGCTCGCAATCCGTGCCAAAACTAGGTTGCAATAGGTACATATTATTGTTCGTAGTATGTATGTTATGTGGCTTTCACCTAATAATCGTAAAAGATTTTAAAAAAAGCTACTAAGAAAAAGTTGATACGTTAATAATATATGAAAGTGCAAGTATTCTGGCAATGTTAGAATGGCAATGTTAGAGTAACATTGACTGACATAATCAGTTTTACTATCTTGTTGAGAATAATTTTATCTATTGTTTTGCCTTATTCACTCGACTAATCTAGTTCCACAGTTGGGTTTATCTTTGGTTATTATTCAGGAAACAAACTTGTCATAGCTTGATCACTCAAAGTTTCCATAAAGAAAAAGTTTCCTTAATTAAAGCTAGCCGCGTAACAAATAAGGAGGAAGAGTTCGAGTGCAACTAGGAAACTTCCAAGTTGAGTTCTAATTTGAAGAATGAGTATTTTCTAAGTTAGTTCACTAACGAAGGAACTGTTATTCAAGAAGAACACCGAAAACAAGGAAGAGGGGTCCGACAAGGAAATTAAAAGAATTACCAAACCGTGTGCAACACACCTTGAAGATCAAGTTAAGAACCTATATATAGGTGTGAAGTGCATCAAGACAAACACAAGACAAGAGCTAATAATCTAAGAGATTTATTTACGAGTTGTTAAGTGTCGTTGTCTTGCTTTTGCAAAGTTTGTGAGTTGTTCAAATTAGTTCTAGTTTAGAATTGAGAGAATAATTTTTGTCTGCTTTGTTGAGTTCGAAGCAATTCGAGAGTGTGAGCTTGAGAGTTGTAAGAAACATATTTTCATAAAACCTCGTGGTATTTTGCCTACGGCTCGGAAGTTAATATTAATATATTCACTTCTTAAACTTTGTGTTATTTAGTTTTCCGCTGCTTTGTTAACATGGACGTTGTTAAAGTAACATTGAGAAGTTAACAACGGTCTTGTATCAACCGATCCACAATTTCAATTGGTATCAGAGCCAAGCACCAACCTCACCGGTGTTTAGCGTTGATACGAGAATATGGACAACTCCAAGCCCAATACTAGCAGAATACCTATGTTGGAAGGACAAAACAACATGCATATTGGAAGATCAGACTCAGGGTTCACATCAAATCCATTGACCTGAGAGCATGGGAATCAGTTCTGGAAGGCTATACCATTCCTTACTTACCAAGAGATGGATATGTTGATCTGGTCCCCAAACCCAAAGGACAATGGACAGCCAATGAGATTGCTCTCTACAACTTCAGTGAAAAGGCTCTCAATGCGATCTTCAGCTGGGTAGGTAATCATATGTTTAAACTTATTCAAAACTGCACTACAGCTAAATCTGCATGGGATATTCTTGAACTTCATTGTGAGGGAGATGTGGCTGCGAGGGACTCTAAACATAGGAAGTTGCTTCAAGACTTTTAAAAAATGGCGATGGGTGAAGATGAGAGCATTGATAGCTATTTTGAGAAACTGCTTGATATTGCTAACCAGTGTCAAAACCTAGGATTTGTTATTTCTAATTAAACTATGGTTTACAAAGCTTTCAGATCCTTGTCTACTAAATTCACCGTCAAAAGAATAGCTATGAATGAGTCTAGAGATCTTGCAAATATGGATTTTCAAACCTTAATTAACACTTTGAAAGAATTTGAGCTAGAATTTCTAAGTAAGTCCAGCAAGCAACCTGTTTTAGCCTTACTTGGAACAGGCTCAGATAATGTAGGAAGTGATGATGATGAGTATCAGTTGATCTCTTCTAGCTATGGAAACATTACCAAGAAGTTTAGCAAACTAGGCTTCAGAGATAAAGGTAAAGAGAAACAATCTGGTAATGCTAACCCTGGTTATAAAAAGCTACCCCCTAAATTCATGAAGTACATGGCATCAAAGAGTACTCCCCAAGATGCTGAAAAACTAAAAGATGTCCAGTGCTATGAATGTAAAGGGTTTGGTCATTATAAACATGAATGTGCTAACGTCCTCCGAGCAAGAGGAAACTCTCACTGGGTTTGTGTAGATGATTTTGATGAAACTGAGTTCAACTCTGGATCAAGTGCTGATGAACACTCAGAAGAAATCAATACTGCTACGCTCTACACTCAGACTAACTGGTCAGAAGAAGACTCCATGAACTGGAATGATCCACAATGTTACTTTAACATTGAGGAACCAACAACAGCACATGAGATCTTTTTTGGAGATTGGGACAACAATGGCTTATAGGTTAATTTTGATAATTACTCTGATTATGATTCTACTAACTTTGATTGTTTTCATGGTTCAGTTGATCTGGAGGAAGAACATGGCTTGGATGAAGAACAGTCCCATGATGAAATCATTGAAGAACTTCATTCCACATTCATCAAACTTGAAGAAGAGAACAGAGTGCTCATCAAAAGCAATAAAGCCCTTACATTTGAGATTGAGTATTTGAAGAACCTGATGAAACTCTATGAAAGAGATCTTGACATAACAGAAACCGAGTTGAGGGAGGTGAAAGATAAACTCAAAAAGGACACTGAGATCATTGCCAGATGGAATTCAGGTACTTCCAAACTTGATGAGGTATTGAACATGGGAAACACAGTTACAAATGGTCTAGGTTTTGTTGATAAAGATGTTGTGGAGAAATCATCTAATGAGAAATCTTCTTACCTCAAAACCAGTTTTGTCAAAGAATCCTCTACTTCATGTTCTGGTCCAGTTAGCATAGCAAAAAGAAAACCTATCATTATCTGTCAATATTGTTTTCAACCAGGTCACATTAAACCATTTTGTAAAAAATATTTGAGAGTGAGTGGTAAGAAAACAGCTTCTGCAGCTAATACTAAACCAACAACGGTTTCTGATGTTAGTCCAACATTGGGTTCTGGACAGAAAGGTAGAACTTGGGTTGAAAAGATAAAATCCCCTAAGATCAAGATTGTGTGCAATGTGGTTTTCTCTGCTGTTTATTCTAACCTTTCAGGAAAGTCATACTTTGACAGTGGATGCTCAAGACACGTGAAAGGTACCAAAGAAAATCTTAAACAGTTGGTTCCTTTGAGTACTGGAATAGTCACCTATGGAGGAGGCACCAAAGGGAAAATTATTGGAAAGGGGACACTCAATGTTGAAGGATTTCCACCTCTCAAGGATGTTCTGTTGGTTGATGGGTTAAAAGCTAATTTAATTAGCACCAGTCAGCTCCGTGATGATGATTTGCTAGTTACCTTTGATAAAGTGTCTTGTGATGTTTATGATAGTGACAATGTTGTTGTTATGACAGGTACCAGATCTAAGGACAACTGCTATCTGGCTCAGGAAGAGGCAGAATGTTTTCATACCAAAACAGATGAGGCTTCTGTTTGGCACATGAAATTTGGACATGTGCACTATAGAAACCTAGAGAAATTACAGAAAGTTGATGATGTAAGAGGTTTGCCTAAACTCTCCAGTACAGGTAAGCTTGTGTGTGGTGATTGTCTCAAAGGTAAGCAAACCAGAAGCCTTTGATCAGTTCAAAATTTTGTGTGTCGGTATCAAAACTTTGTATGGTTCTACTGTGTCTAAGATTAGGTATGATCATGGAAATGAATTTGAGAATGCAAGTTTTGATAACTACTGTAATACTAAAGGCATCTTTCATGAATACTCTGCTCCTAAAACACCTCATCAGAATGGCATTGCTGAAAGAAAAAATAGAACTCTTCAAGAGATGGTCAGCGTGATGTTGAATGCTATAGATCTGTCTAAGAGACTTTGGGCCGAAGCTTTAAATACTGCATGTCACATTAGTAACAGAGTATATCTCAGACCTGGAACTAATATGACACCTTATGAAATCTTGAAGGGTGTAAAGCCAAATATTACATATTTTCATGAGTTTGGATGTGACTGCTATTTGTTAAATGACAGGGATTACCTGAGTAAATTTGATCCCAAAAGTGAGAAGTGCGTCTTTGTAGGCTACTCAGCTAACAATGCTTCCTTTAGAGTCTAAAATCCTAGAACAAAGACAATCCAAGAATCTGTGAATGTTGTGTTTGATGATTTCACTTTTGAAACAGGTACTAGTGACATTGCAGTGTCTAATGTTGAACCAACATTGGAAATCGAGAAGACTATACCAACGCTGGAGCTTGAAGCTGGAATCACTAAGCAAGAGACATGAACTGATGTTAGACTAACACCAGTCAGATCGGATGTTAGACTAACAACAGAAGAATCTGACTCAGAAACTAAACTTGGCACTGAGTCAATAAGAGACCCCCATGCTAGGATACAAAAAGATCATCCAGCTTCTCAGGTAATTGGTGAGATCACTGAAAAGGTAAGGACACGCAACAAAGAGAGACTGAATTATAGGGATATGGTTAAATTGTGTGTGTATGAATTTCACTTGTACTGTTGATTATGCCTCATGCTTTGTCTCTGCCATAGAACCTAAGAACGTGTCTGAAGCTCTGTTAGATAACTTTTGGATTAATGCCATGCAGGATGAACTATTACAGTTTACTAAGAATAATGTATGGACATTGGTACCTAGGCCACCTGATGTAAATGTAATAGGGACTAAATGGATCTTTAAAAATAAAAGTAATGAGGAAGGAGTAATTGTAAGGAACAAAGCCAGACTTGTTGCTCAGGGGTATACTCAAGTGGAATGTGTAGATTTTGATGAGACTTTTGCACCAGTTGCTAGGATAGAATCTATTAGGTTACTTCTGGCTATTGCTTGCAGTCTTAAGATAAAACTATACCAGATGGATGTAAAGGGTGCTTTTCTGAATGGGCTAATTGATAAGGAAGTGTATGTAGAACAGCCTAAGGGTTTCACTGATCCTAAGTTCCCCAATCATGTGTACAAGTTAAAGAAAGCTATGTATGGTCTCAAGCAGGCTCCTAGAGCATTGTATGAAAGACTTACTGAAATTCTTTTAAGAGGTGACAGAGACAGGACACTGTTCCTTTTAAAGAAAAATTATGATATCTGTATTGCTTAAATCTATGTTGATGATATAGTGTTTGGTTCTACTAACAATTCAATTTTGGAAAAGTTTGTTGAATCCATGACAGGAACATTTGAGATGAGTATGACAAGAGAATTAAATTTCTTTCTTGGTCTCCAAATAAGACAAACATCTACTGGAATATTCTTGAACCAGGAGAAGTATGCCAAGAATTTAGTGAAAAGGTTTGAACTTGCAGATTTAAAGCCTTGTAAGACACCTATGTGTGCCTCAGTGAAGATCACCAGAGATGGAACTGGAACCAATGTTGATCCAACATTGTACAAATCAATTATAGGAAGTTTGCTTTACTTATCTTCATATAGGCCTGACATAATGTTCTCTGTTTGTGTATGTGCGAGGTACCAGGCATGTCCAAAGCAGTCTCACTTGATTGCTGTGAAGAGAATCCTTAGATACATATCTGGAACTTTGTCTCTTGGCATCTGGTATTCATTTGACACTAACACAAATCTTGTGGGTTTCAGTGACTCAGACTGGGCAGGTGATGCTGATGATAGAAAGTCCACAAGTGGAGGATGTTTTTATCACATAAATAATTTAGTCTCATGGTACAACAAAAAGCAAAATTGTGTGTCTCTATCCACTGCTGAATCAGAATACATAGCAGCAGGTAGTTGTGTCACCCAGCTTGTGTGGCTCAAACACATGTTGCTGGATTATGGGTTGGATAATGATACTTTACTTATGTTCTGTGATAATCTTAGTGCTATCAGTATCTCTAAGAATCATGTCCAACATTCCAGAACTAAGCACATAGATATAAGACATCATTATTTGAGAAACATGGTTGAGGACAAATTAATAGACATTGAGCACATTGAGACTAACAATCAGCTTGCTGATATGTTCACTAAGCCTTTAGATTCTGAGAGGTTCTTCAGTTTGAGGAACTCTCTTGGCATGTGCATTGTATAAGAATGTTAGTCCACCAGTGTTGACATAACACCACTGTCTAGCACTGGTTATTGGTTGTGGTGTGTTTGTAATTCTTTTACTTTCTAGTTGTGTATTTCCTCTTCTTGCATATTTTGTCTTGGTTTGTCTTCATTTGGGTTGTGTGGTTATCCTATGCTTCTGACTGGATTGACTAGTGAACAAGTTCATATCTTATGTTTTGTAAAGCTAAGAAATTCTAATGTTGGTCCGAGAATATTAATCTAACATCAGGAGATGTTGGGGTGCCCAGAGTTCACTACTTTGGTGTCATTCAGTTGTGACTTATCTATGTTAAGATCCAACAGAACATGAAAAGAAGCTGGGGTGCATGATGTTGACAGCTTCAGTGTGATTCAGTTGTGTTTATTTTCATGTTTTTGTTATTTTTGGCTGAGGAAATGCATGATGGTGATCCTTTCTACTAGGATGTTTGGAGTTTCGACTGCCTCACATTCAGTAGCGCTGATCACTTGGTGTTTCACTTGCAAACTGGTTGGTCAACAAGTATGCATAAGGAGTTGAGGTGATGAAGTATATGATAAGTGTAGTGTTCTCATTCAATTCCTTTGTACTTGCCTAATCTGTAGCTGGTAATTGAGTTGCTGGGGTGTGTGGAGTCCTGTGCTGCCCACATTCAGTGATAAGATTATCCTTGTTTAATCATTCTCAACTTTTGTTCTAAATGAGTTTCATGTTAAAATAAGTCAAAGGGATATGTCCTGGACTCAGTCAGTGCAATTATTAGTACTTGGTTACCATCTCTCAATGCTGATCTACCATGGTTGCATTCATTCTTTCTTTTCTGCATTTTATTGTTATGTCGGCTTGGGCTTAGGGGGAGTAGTAATCCAAATTCATGTGTTGAGGCACGCACCTTGGGTGACTATACTACAGGTAAACACACTAGATTGTGATTTGTCTTGCTAAGGAATTGAATGTCTTCTGGATATTTACATCTACTATCTGCGTGTTTCTCTGTCAGAAGTGTTACTTACTCATACCGATGATCTTTAATTGTGTTGTGTGTACTTATGTGTTTTGATGAAGTTTCAGATCTGTATTTAGTAATATCTCACGCTCTCACATGAAACTGTTTGGATGAAAGCCCTGCACCACCATCTTCCTTACCTGCTGTAACACTGTGACTTATAAGTTTTTATGGAAACTGCTCTGGTCACGTGTTAATCCAACAAGACACGTGGGCGAGGACTGTACGCGGGAACGTGTGTAAGTGGCCAGAATTTTTTGGTAACATGTTACAAATCCACTTTCACCACTCGCCTCATTCGATTACCTTATATAATTTGCCCTAATTTCTTTAAAAACTTCACGCTTTCACAATCAGCTTTGTGCAATTAAAATTTTAAGTCTTTTCTCTCTCCAAAAATCACACTAATAATGGCCCGCAAGTCTTCATTGATGCTCTTGCAGATGCTGCTGAGCAAATTGAACAACCGAGGAGGTACAACACCAGGCATGCATCAACTGAGTCGCTCGTCGCCGCTGCTGCAAAAGGAAAAACCACCTACAAACGACGCAAGGAAAAGAAATCAACAAAGGACAATGTTGGTTCAACATCGAAAGCCGCTGAGAACACCTCCACTCCCACTAACATAGAAAACGAGGTAACAATGGCTAACCCTACTGAAGATTTACCTGCTGTAGTTGAGATTGAGAGGGAGAATGTAGATTATGTTGTGGATGTGGGTGAGTCTGAGGATGTTGAGGTTATTTCTAATGATGATGTTGAGATTGTGGCTGAAGGGAAAGTTGGGGTTGTACCTGAGGAGAATGATGCTGGGACGGATACTACTGAGGGTATCCCTACTGATAATGAGGACAATGTGAGTGAGAAGGAAGAAGATGAGAGTCAGACTCTGGCTGCTCAAGCTAAGGCTGCCAGAAAAAGAAAATCCAAACAAGTGGTGGTGGCTTCTGAGTCTGAGTCAAAAGCAGCTGAAGAAGCTGGAGAAGAAGAAGAAAGGGAAGAAAATGAGGAAGAGGAAAAGGAGGAAGAGGATCAGGAGGAGACTGAGAATGAAGAGGAAGAACTTGTGGCTGAAGACCCTGCAGAGGCTGATGTTACTCCAACATCTGATGATGAGGAGTATTGTGATGTCATGGATGGGGAGTATCTAGAAAAGCCTTACACTGACTACTATGTGTCTGCGGAAGAAGAAGAGCAGTGGGAGGCTTATCAAGCAAGGGTGATTCACAAGGAAATGGAAATAGAAGAGGAGAGTTTCAAAGAAAACAGAATTTTTAAGCTACTGGAAGCTAGAGGAATGCTTGGGCCAGTGATGAATCATGCCTCTTATGCACGAGATATCATCAGGGAGTTCTACATGAACTTATCTGAGTGGGTGTGCCGCCAAGATTCTCCCAAGTATGGGAAAGCTTGGGTTAGGAAGGGTGTCTTCGACATTAGGCCCTCCACCATCAATGAAGCTTGGGGACTTCCTGATACTGAAGAGTCTGAGGATCCAAGCATGGATGAGATCATCACAGATGTCACTGGTGGGCTGACCAGGAAGTGGAATGACAGTTTTCCTACAACAAGGCTGACCACTCTGAGTGTTGTGCTGCACAAGATCTCTACCTATAACTGACTGCCATCTTCAAACACCGCTGTAATGACTAAGGAGTCTGCAAGGTTGGTGTTTAAGCTGAAGAATGGTCTGAATGTTAATATAGGTGAAAAGGTACTGAGGTCAATGAGAGAGATCACAACAAAGTCCAAGGGGATCATTCCATATCCCTCTCTGATTTCCAGCATTTTGGTGAAGCAAGGGTTGAAAACCTCAAAGACAGTGGGGTGGGTCAAGAACAAAGCAAGACTGCATATCACCAAGAGCTACTTCACACAGGTGAGGATTCAAGATCTTCCATGGAATCCTGAGGATACAGCTGGACCAAGCAGGAAGAAGAAGAAGAAGAGGGCTCACATGGTTGCTGCCTCTTCAGTGCCCATTTCCAGTGGTGACAGCTGCTCAGTGATTGCAGATGCATTTGTGGAAGAGACCCTCAAATGGTTGGACAGAGAGTACAAGGACACCCAAACGGAGATAGTTGGAAAGCAAGTAAGGCTACAATAGATTGACAGCCTCAGGAAGAACTTAAGGGATCTGCCTTCCTCACAAAAGGGGGAGAGTAGATCAAATATTTGAAATTTCTGAGTCTTTAATTTTCTGAGTTTGGTAGCATGCTTTGAACTGGTTCTGTTTTGTCTGAACTATTTCTATTTTTCTTTATATTTCTTCATTATAATCAAGGAGTGTGTTCCTTGTTACAGTTATGACATGTAATTTAGTATTCTCATTGGTATTGAGTGCTTATGCTATCTTGAGTTTCTGTCAAGTTCTAACTTGGTCTGCAGGTGTTAGCTGATAACTAATGTTAAGATAACATTGTATTAACTCTGTCTGCATGCGTTTGCTGATATCTGATGTTAAGTTAACATTGGAAAATTCAATGTTAGAAAAATCGACTGAAGTCAATGTTAAGTTAACATTTATACAGGAAGATATGATGACAACATTGGAGAATCGATGTTAGAGCAACATTGTGTTGGACTCTTCTGATATTAAGGGAGAGTTACTTGCCGTAGGTATCTCACAAGGTTGAATAAGTTTGTTCTGAATATTTGATCTAACCACAGGTTCTAAGGTTTTTTGAAGTAAGGCAAAAATGGGGAGATTGAAAGTGCAAGTATTCTGGCAATGTTAGAATGTCAATGTTAGAGTAACATTGACTGACAGAATCAGTTTTACTATCTTGCTGAAAATAATTTTATCTATTATTTAGCCTTATTCACTCGACTAATCTAGTTCCACAGTTGTGTTTATCTTTGGTTATTATTCAGGAAACAAATTTGTCATAGCTTGATCACTCAAAGTTTCCATAAAGAAAAAGTCTATGTAATTAAAGCTAGTCGCGTAACAAATAAAGAAGGAAGAGTTCGAGTGCAACTAGGAAACTTCCAAGTTGAGTTCTGATTTGAAGAAGGAGTCTTTCCTAAGTTAGTTCACTAATGAAGGAACTGTTATTCAAGAAGAACACCGAAAACAAGGAAGAGGGGCCTGACAAGGAAATTAGAAGAATTACCAAACCGTGTGCAACACACCTTGAAGATCAAGTCAAGAACCTATATATAGGTGTGAAGTACATCAAGACAAACACAAGACAAGAGCTAATAATCTAAGAGATTTATTTACGAGTTGTTAAGTGTCGTTGTCTTGCTTTTGCAAAGTTTGTGAGTTGTTCAAATTAGTTCTAGTTTAGAATTGAGAGAATAATTCTTGTCTGCTTTGTTGAGTTCGAAGCAATTCGAGAGTGTGAGCTTGAGAGTCGTAAGAAACATATTTTCATAAAACATCGTGGTATTTTGCCTACGGCTTGGAAGTTAATATTAATATATTCATTTCTTAAACTTTGTGTTATTTAGTTTTTCGCTGCTTTGTTAACATAGACGTTGTCAAAGTAACATTGAGAAGTTAACAATGGTCTTGTATCCACCGATCCACAATTTCAGTATATATTTTTAGGACAAATTATTATTTGTGCCCTGTATGTTTCAATGTTTTTATGAAAATACCCGTTATCTTTCGAATTGTTGAAAATGACCTGGATCTATGCTTTTTTTTTTGTAGAAACTGCCCTTTTGCATAGAAAAATGGCAGTTTCTACAAAAAAGGGCATAGATCCAAGGCATTTTCAAATATTCTAAAGATAAAGGGCATTTTCATCAAAAAGTGAAACATCACGGGCACGAATAATAATTCGTCCAAATCATAAAGCAAACATACTAAATAAATATGTAGTATTGTGAGTGGGACAAGGTGAGAACTTGTTTTTCTCAGGGAACGAAGATGATCCCACATTCTTCCGTGTTGTAACATGGGACGAATATGACGTGATTTGTTGGGTATGAAAAAACATATAGGGACTACTTCTAAGTCGAGAGTTCTATCAAGATAGACCCAATTTTTTGTTAACCTTGTGTTAAGAGATTTTTTGTTAACATTGTGTCATGAGATTTTCTTGTTAACCTTGTGTCAGGAGGCAATATTTTGTTAACCTTGTGTCATGAGATTTTTTGTTAACCTTCTAAGTCGAAAGCTTTCACACTGAACCTCTTAGGTGAAGTAGCTTTTTCCATGCAAGGAGATTTTCTTATACTGAACATTTTACTATTGCTTAAAGACTCAATAGGTGCATTCTTTTAGAGAAATTTATTTGTGCCCGTGATGTTTCACTTTTTTATGAAAATGCCCTTTATCTTTCGAATATTTGAAAATGCCCTGGATCTATGCCCTTTTTTTTCCGCAGTAAGTTAAATAGATTTCACTGAAAGAGTCTTACAAGAATATGAGGGTAAAACCCAAATGGAAGCTCATGTAATCAAATTACATTCAATGTGGGAATCACTGCCTATCACAACTATGGGGAATGAACAAGGCTCTAGACTATGTCTATGACCCGTTCAAAGCCTCTCACATCAAGGCTAACTCTATCCTTTCCTCCTATTGAGCATGTTGATACCCCTTCTTTCAGCTCCAGAATATATCTGTGACTGTACTCTGCCTGTATCAGTATGGCCCTTTTGTGCTAGTTCTTTCATGATAGTGCTTTCTCAGTGATTCTGACTCTTCCAATAGGTGAGGTTGGATCAGAAGGCAAGAGAGCTACCTTTCCTTTTCTCCTTCTAGTAGAGTTTCTGTCTTTGGTAGAGTTTCTATCTCTGGACCTGCAACTGGTTAGTACACTCAAGGCAATTGTTAGTCATTGCAGTGCATTAAGCTTGCTGATAATAGCTCTGACATACGTGTTCATTTTCTTTTGCAATTTCATCTGTATGAGGGTCTTTAGTTCCTCTGCTATCTCTTTACTTATTACCTCAGTAGATATATTTTTGTCTTGGAAAACTTTTAGATTTCTAATTCTCCATATACCTGCAATAGCTGCTCCAAATGCTGCTGCCCTGATTTTGAATGGCACAGTGTGTTTCATGTTAGAGTCTCCAAACTTAGCCATCCATTCCTCCAGATTGCCCCCTGTGTTGTATAGTCCAACTGCATTCATCATTTTCCTTAGGACCTGTTTAGTTTTGTCACACTCAAAGAACAAGTGATTAATAGACTCTTTTTCTTTGGAACACAGACTACATATGTCATTATCAATAATCTTCCACTTTTCTAGTATGTCTTTAGTAGGTATTTTCCTGTGGGCAACCAACCAGTTAGTGAATGCAACTCTAGGGAGAGATATACCATTCCATACCTGTTCACTCAATTTTACCTTTCTAGTGGTGTTGTGGAATGCTTCATACATTTGCTGAGTGCATTTCTTCTGTCCTTGAGTTGTAAGAGACTGGCTTGTGCATCCAGGGTTTCTTCTTCTGATATCATCTCTTATGTTCAGGATGTATTTCCACCAAGGTGAGTCATTTTGTCTTTTCTGTACATCCCATATACTGATCCCTTTCAGCTTATACTTCTCCATCCATGTTGTCCATATAGTAGGCTGTCTTGATGTGTCTTCCATTCTTATGACCTGGGCCCCTAGCAGTGCCTTGTTCCATCTAAGCACTTCCTTTATCTGCAGCCCTCCATTTTCCCTGTCTTGGCATACTTGGTCCCATGCCACTAAGTTCTTGTGTCCTCCTATTTTTCCACTTCATAGAAAGTTCCTGCAGAGCTGCTCTATTTTATTGATGATACTCTTTGGTATTGGGAAGACTCTACACCAGAACCCATGTATGCTTCTCAGGACTGATTTAAGCAGTTGCAACCTCCCTGCATAGCTCAGGAATTTTGTCATCCAGCTTTGTATTCTCTCTGTCATTTTTTTGATGAGTGGATCATAGTCCTTCAATTTGAGTGTCCTGGGGTTTAGCGGTATTCCCAGATATCTCACTGGGAATTTCCCCTCTGCAAAGTTCCAGATCTTCTCCAAGTTCTCTTTTTCCTCTCCCTTCACCCCTGCTATGAAAGCTGAACTTTTGTTCTGGTTGATTGAGAGGCCAGACATTTGTGAGAACTTGTCCATTGCTTCTTTCAGTATCCTCATAGATTTTTCATCTCCCCTGCAGAATAATAACAAATCATCAGCAAATATCAGATGAGTTAGCCCTATTCTTTTTCATTGATGATGGTACTTGAACTCCATGTTATTATGTATGCTCATTTTAATGTATCTAGTCATGTATTCCATGCACATGACAAAGAGGTAGGGGACAGGGGGTCCCCTTGCCTCAGCCCTTGTTTACCTTGCACCAAGCCTTCAAGCTTACCATTCACAGAGAAAGAGAACTGAGTTGTAGTGACACAAGTGTTAATGAGGCTCACAAACCCCTTATCAATTCCCAAGCCTAAAAGAACATGTTCAAGGTACTTCCAATTAATGGTATCATAGGCTTTCCTCAGATCAATGTTAAGCATTCTCCTAGGGGATATGTTCTGTCTACTGTAACCTCTTATAAGCTCATTAGCCATGAAAATGTTCTGAAATAAATCCCTACCATGAGTAAATGCATTCTGGCAAGGATCAACTAAGTCAGTCATCATAATTTTCATTCTGTTAGCAAATACTTTAGTGATGAACTTGTAGATCAAGTTACAACATGCTATAGGCCTGAAATCCTGTATAGTAGAAGCATTATGCATTTTAGGTAGCAGAGTCACAGCAGTGGAATTAATTTGCTTTAAAATCTTACCTGTTCTTTGATATTATTTTATTGCTTCACATACCAGAGGTCCTGTTATTTGCCAGCTTTTTTTTGAAGAAGCAAGCATTGTAGCCATCTGGTCCTGGGCTTTTCCAATCACTCATGCCAAATACTGCTTCTTTCACTTCTTTGTCTTGTATAGGCTTTGTCAGTTTGCTGTTCATCTCCTATGTGGTTTTGGGTCCATAAACAAAAGCTGTTGCATCCACTTGCTCCACCTGTTGTTCAGAACCAAGTAATTGTGAGTAGAATTTTATGATATGACTAATAATAGCATTTCTCTGAGTTAATTGTTCCCCTTTATCATCCACCAATAGGTGTATGCCATTATTTCTTCTCCTTGCTTTTACATGATTGTAGAACAGTCTGCTAGATTGATCCCCCTCCTCTAACCAGTCCAGTTTAGCTCTCTGCTTCATCTCTGTGTTGTAAAGTTTCTTTGTTTCCATATACTCTTCTGATCTGTCTTGTATGACCTTCACAAGGTCCCTGTTCTATGGATTTCTTAGACTTTCCTCTTGTACCTCTGTGAGGGCCTTCAATTTGCTTTGAACTTGTCTTTCCAAATCCTGGTACTTCCTTGTGTTAAGTTTCTTCAGATCTTTCTTCAGGTTTTTCAGCTTTGTAACAAGTTGGAACATGGCACATCCTCTAACTGGCCTATCCCATTCCTCCTTCACAATCTTCAAGAAATCCTTATCACTAGCCCAAATATTCTTAAACCTAAAAGGAATTCCTTGTTTGCCCTCCTGACTCATTATTCTTGTTATGCTGGGTGCATGGTTTGAGACTCCTGGTGGTAGGAAGTTCACCACTGATTCTCTGTGGCTATTGTTCCAGGCTTTATCCCTATCCAACTTGCAATATGTGTGGGAGTTGGTCCAAGTATAGACAAGTCCTGTGTATCTATGATCCTCCATATCAATGGCCTCCAGAACATCTTGCAGTTATGTCCCTATCTCTCTAGCGTTGTCTTGCTCATTCCACTTTTCTGTGCTATTTAGAACCACATTTAAGTCCCTAGCTATAATCCATGGCCCACTCACTCCTTCAGCTACCTCTTTGATGTCCTTCCAGAGCTCAGCTCTGCCTTCCACCTGGTTGTGCGCATATATGAATGTACACATACTTTCCCATTTTTTGTCCTTGTTTTGCACATTGCAGTGAATGTACTGATCAGTCTTCCTCAAGATCTTCATATCAACTTTCTCTTTCTTTCACATAATAAGAATTCTGCAGTTCTTGCCTAACTCCATATTATCTTCAGTCTCCCACTCTTCTTGAATTTTCTTCACTACCTTGTTGTAACTCTCCTTCCTAAGCCTAGTTTTTAAAGCCACCCCCATGCTGCACCTATTCTCACTAAGTAACTTCCTCAATGCCTCTAGCTTAAGGGGATCATTCATTCCCCTTAAGTTCCACACTGCTATGTTGATGTTGCTATCCATTTGGCCCATTGGCCTTCTTCATCTTTAGTATCCCTATTGGCTCATTCCCTTGCTGTTTCCCATTCCCTTTATCCTTAGTTTTGCTTTTCTTTTTGTTTACCACATTGTTCCACTCTTGTTCTTCATTCTCTTTTCCTTGTGCTCTCCTTACTTGTATCCTTTCTGACTGCCTCACTTGAACTTTCTTTGTCCTGTTGACATTAGCACTCTTCTGTTCCCCTTTAGTTCCTATCTCATTTGCTGGTGTTTTGTCTATATTAGTTTTCTGCTCTGTTCTATTCTCTATGTGTTGTTGTAAGTCCTCATTATTTGTTTGTACCCCTCATCTGCTTTCCTGTCTCCTGTTTGGTGTTGCCTCTATCCCTACTATATCATGTTGTGCATGTTCTTTCTTCTCTTCCAGTTCTTTCTCCACAGGTACCCAAGCAGATTTTGCTGTGCAGCTTCTGGCATTGTGTCCAATCTTATAGCATTTGAAGCACTGGTGAGGCCTCATTTCATACACTACTCTCTTCTCCCACTCCTTCCCATTTGCTCCCTTCAATTTGATTTTGTCTAGCAACTTTTCACCTGCATGTAACTCAACAAAAACTCTAGCATATGCAAGTCTTTCTCTGCTAGCTGTTAGTTTATCAATATAACATGGTTTCCCTATAGCACTAGCTATTTTTCCTATAATACTTGGTGACCAAAATTGCAGATCAAGAGCTGGTAGTTGAATCCAAACAGGGTAATCTTGCATAAAAGAGGTGTTTAGTTTCATACCTGGTTCCCACACCTTAAGTACAAGTGAGTGAGTTCCTCTTATCATCCATGGTCCTCCACTGTAAGTTTTGAGCATATCCTCTGCTGTTTCAAATCTGAAAACATACACTCCTCTGTCTGCTACATGAATAGTTCGCTTTGCCTCCCATCTACTTGCTATGTATCTTTGTATTGCCTCAAATCGTAATTTAAGCCATATTACAGCTCCAATTAGGGCAAATTTCCAGTAGTTGACATTCCCACTCACCTCTTCTGCTGTGAACTCGACTATTTCTCTGTTGGTCGGTGGCGTGTAGGTCAGCGCGACACCGTTCTCCGCCCTCCGGTTACCCGCAAACAGTTCATTATATCTGCGCGTTGTTGTTGCTTTTGGCTCTCCAATATCCTCCTTTGTCTTTGCCCTAATTTTGCCATCAATACTGTTAGTGTTGTTGCTCGGAACCCTAACTTCTCCTCCGTTGCTGCCTGTGACTATTGGAGCCCTAATTCCACTTCCTTTGTTACTTGTGTTGCTTTGCCTCCTGATTTCTCTTTCATTCGAAACCCTACCTCCATCGCCGCTGGTGCTTCTATTGATGATCAGATCCCTAGCTCTGTCGCTACTGCCGGTGTTACTCGGGCCCCTAGCTACCTCAATTACCCTCTCTTCCTGTTCATACATCTCATGTTCCTCCGATTCCTCTTCTCCTTCTGAAACCGAATAATTCTCCTCAAATTCCGCCCGATCTTCCTTCATAGTATCTTGAATTGCGTTCCTCTCGTTGTTTCTCATCTTCGCCATAGCCGTTTAACGGCGAAGCTAAGTGAAGCTGTGTTTTCTCTTTCACGCAGTGACGGTGTAATCGCCCCTAGTGCTCCAGAGAAAGAAAAAGTTGTGGTGACAAATCGATAGGACAAACAACTAGGGATCTATGCCATTTTTTGTAGAAACTGCCCTTTTTATATGCAAAGGCAGTTTCTACAAAAAAAAGGGCATAGATCGAGGGCATTTTCAATAATTCGAAAGATAACGGGCATTTTTATAAAAAATTGAAACATACAGGACACAAATAATAATTTGTCGATATTTTTAACACAAAATTGTTTTATATTGATTTTTATGCGAAAAGTATTTTTAAACGTGAGAAGAAACACATACAACTTGCTAGAATTTGATGCATTGCACATTGACGTTATATAATCAAATTTGAAAAGAATAAAAGAGGAGCAAGAAAATCTCCGAGTTTTTTTTTTCTTCGGTGCCAAACACGTCCTTTAGTTTTGAAAAGAAAGAAAGGGGAAATGATAGGACAGTGGAAAGACATGTATCCCATCAAGAAATAAAGGACTGAAAGATTTTATTTATTTTTGATAGAAATAATTGACTGAAAGATTGATGTTTGAGACAAAGCCATTTTATAATGTTTGTTGTTAGTAAAACATTAAAGTTTAGTGCCAGTTAAGTTAAGTGTACGGGATGCTTCAATCTAATCACTAATCAATGCGAAACTCGAAACATTTGGTTTAGTCAAATGAAAAGAAGTTCTTTTGTTTTTTAATACGATAATAAGATTCTTATGTGGGTCATACAAATATAATATACAATACCGTGGCGGGTACGTGCGGCTAAGCTATGAGGAAACCAAAAAACAAATGAATCGAAAATCGTAATTGCAAAAAGAAATGCATTAAAAAAAAATAGTAAACAAGAAAATCTACTTTCTTAGTATGGCAACCACCAAATGCAATTAAGGTTGTGTTTAAATGATTTACAAATCTTATTATGTACCACTCTCTAAATTTTAAAATTAAGTCTTATTTCGTCCGAGTTACAATACACCAAAGACAATTACAAACGAGACTAACTTTGTCTGGAACACCTACTGTCTATAACAAGTATTAAATTGCTCTAGATATCCTAATAAGACAAATAAATGTGTAGATCGAATTGGGGACGTTCGATGCCGTTGTAAGTCGAACGTGGTTGGTTCGAGAGCGTGTGCGGTTGAATTAAAGAAATGTCGAATGGATCTGGTTTGATATGGTAGTGTCGAACTACAGTGATTTGACGTTGCAGTACCTCGAATGGGGACTGACTCGATCTTGGTTTGGATCTGTGAGGTCAGTGTCGAACGATGTATAGTATCGAACAGTAAAGTGAGTCTAATCCAGGTGTTCGATGTGGTAGCAATCGGTATTATGTGTAATCTCCCCCTATAAGGTCAAGGAGCGGGGTATTTATAGGCACCGTCCCGCAGAACCCTCCAAACGCATGAGAGTCAACATAGAACATGTGTGGTTCGATGCGGATCCCGCATCGAACAGAAACCATTTGATGCTCTCGTATCAAATGGGCCTTACTGCTGGGCCGGCCCAATCTTGGATTTGGGCCCACCTAAAATCCTCCCCATTAACTGCTAAAGTGGAACATGTATCGAAGGGTCAAGGGCAATTTTGTTTATTTAGACTGAGATAAATCATAATGTCCGATAAAAGAATAACTAAATTCTATTTTATATTATAAAAACATACGAATTGAACACTACAACTCGACAACTTCAATTATTGAAGAAAAAATGATATGCAGCCTTGTCTATAACCCCATTAGGTTTTCAAGTGAAATCAAACTTTAAATACATCCATGTATTCATGAGTCACTACAACAAACCGGAGCAATAGCATGGAAAGTCTTGCATCTGAATTTTTATTTTCGGATGCAAGACATTTAGAATTGAATAAATTCGATGCAATTGACGTTAGGGTCAATTGCATCAGATGGTACGGATGCAGCCACACAGGCTGCACCCGAAAATTTCGATGCAAAGCTTACATCGGATAAACCAGATGCAGCCTACTTAGGCTGCATCGAAAATATCCGATGCAAGCTTTGCATCGTTTGTTTCGCATTCAAATATCAATCCGATGCAGAGATATAAAAAAAAATTGCATCAGATATATCTGATGCACAGATATAAAAAAAAAGCCCACCGTCTCTCCCATTCAGTTCGTTGTTCTCTCTCTCTCACACACACACAAAAACACACACATCGTCGATCGTGACCGCCGTTGACTGCCCCACCGTCGCCGAAAATCACCCAAATACACTGGTAAGCAATTCTACTCATCTCAAGGATCAATTTGATGCAACTTTTACTATTTTTCATCAATTATTTACTTTTGTGCGATTTTGAAATTGTTGATATAATTTTGATTATAGTTGTGGTTTGTTAATGTGCATATGATTATTGTGTTGTTATGTGAATTCTTAAAATAGTTTTGTACTAATTTTTAAATTTTGAGATTTTAGGGCTTAATTTTTAGTTTAACAAAAGACTTGGGGTATAAATTATAGTCAAAAAAACATGAGGGTAGATAAAGTAGTTTTGAGAAAGTTATGGTCTCAATTTGAAGTTTAAAATTTTTGTGGTGTTGAATGTATTTACTAGAGTTTATTTTAGGAATAAGATAATTAATTAGAAGATTTGGGCTTGTTTGCAAATATCTAGAGTATTTGGTATTAAACTTTGGAGGTTACTTTGTAATTTAGAAAATGTGTGTTGAAACAAAATTAGGAATAAGATTAATAATTCGAAATTTTGGGGTTATTTTGGAATATGCAGTGAGTTAACAGAAAACATATAGATCGATTGGAAATTCCAATTAATTATATCTCTTATTAGGACCGAGCTGTGAAGAATAACATTTATGTAGTGTTGAAATATATTTTAGTAAAGTTTAGGGACGATTATATTGATATTTTTGTCGGATAATTTAGATGGCAGATAGAGATCGGGGATCATCTAGGGGTGGAGGTCGTAGGGCGAGGCGTCCGAGGAAGGAACATGCATCTACTACTCAGCAGCCACGTAGACCTCAGATGCACCCGTTTAACCCACTTGATGATGATGATGATGATGATTTGCCGATTCACCCTACGCACTATGACCCGTATGGGTTTATTGCTGACTTCGAGATAGAGCCTCTTCCACCGATCAGCACTGCCACCACCGAGTCGCCGCATGGCTCGGCGCATGCCTTAGGTTCCAACAGGCCGACATCGTCTGCTGCTTCAGACAGGCCGACATTGTCTCTAGGTCCCGCCGATGCAGGACCATCACATTCCCCCGATGACGATGAGCTGAGAAATATTCGGGGGCAGGGCAAAGGGGCACATATACCAGATAATCACGATCAGAGGGAGTGGATCACATTTTGTCCATATACCGGAGGGTTGAAGAACCAATCGTCCATTAGTGCGTCGATTTATGCTACTTTGAAGAAGTTGTGTCAGGGCCCGTGGTTTCGATTCAAGGATTTTCCTCAAGCTTATAGGGACAACGCATGGAAAGAATTTGAAGTAAGCTTTTTAATGAAATTATTATTAGATATTAAAAATATTTAAATAAAATGCGTATTTTTTCATTTTTTGTTGTTTATTTTTCATATGTTTTTGTTTTGAATTATTTATATTATTTTAAATTCGCAGAGCCAATATCAGTGGGATGAATCTGACGACTATAGAGTTAGGAGTGTTTGGAAAACGATTGGCAACAAGCGTTTTAGCGAATGCTTGAACTCACTGAAGAGAGTATTGATGGAGATAAGGGACCAACACGAAGACCATAGTAGACATTATATATGGATTCCCGAAAGAGATGAGCATAAATTCATGGAATACTTGGATGGGCCTGAACACCAGAATAGGTGCCCAAAAGCCAAGATCAACAGGCAGAAGGCGCCATTAAAGAACTGATTTGGTGGGAGGCATTCGGGCCAAGAAATGGCAGAAAAAGTGGTAATTGTTTTTTTTTTTGTATTTGGTCCTTAAGATACATATTAGGGTGTCGTATTAAAAATTGGCCCTTTAAAATTTTTAGTATTACTTTTTTAATTGTTTTGTGAAACAGGCTGAAGATGAGGATGTTACGATTAAAGACTTGTCGATAGCGAGAATTTACAAGCTTGGCCTAGTGAAGGAAAAGAAAACGAAAGAAGGAGTTATAACGGAAGAGTGGGTATCAGATGAAGCTCACCAGGCTTGGGTAAGTAATCTATTAATACAATAAATGTAATTTAGGAGTTAGAAATTCCACAATTCACTTATTGAATTTTTGGAATTTGGCTTTTTTTTGCAGCTTAAATATCTGCAAGAGCTCTAGACAAAATATGGTTCGGACAAGAGCAAATAGCCTCGGTGGGACTTCGACACCTGGTTTAAGGCTCAACCAATGAAGAAAAATAAGGTAAAAACATTTTCTACCACAACAGTTGGTCCGGTTATGGGGGTATACACCCATTAGCATTTCAGAGGTGATGCCTCTAGTAGTGGTAGTGCATATGCGGATAGGGAGGCGGCGCACCGCGCACAGATGACGGCAATGAGGGATGAGCAGCGTCGGGCCTATGCGAGGTATCTGGCGGGGATGAGGAAAGAGTACGAGAACTCGTTATGACAGTGGGAGCATAGCAAGCTACTCACGGATCATCTGAGAAACATGTCAAGACAAAACGGACAGGAACCCCTAGATTTGCCGTACCAGGATAGGCCAGAGCCACCAGAGGGCCTAGACGATCCCTTTCATGGTGATGATACACCGGTCACTTGCTCTTCTATAGTTTTGTATAGTATTTCACCTACAGAGCGCCACCATCCGCCGCATCCCGTTTGGTGAGGGAGTCCTACCCAACATTCGCAGCTCACACTTCTCAGACCCCACGACGTACGCATCCACCTCTTCAGGTTGGTACACAATATACAAAGCACTCGAGATCCTTCTCGCTGCATCATGATGACTATGACCCATACCCTGAGGGCGGTGTGTACTACCTAGACACGTCACATATACTTCGTCGAGAGCGGGAGCCTGAGCATACAACATATCAGCGGCCACACCTGGAGTCATCTTACCAGCACTTGCCCCCAGCGTACGACATATCAGCGACCACAACAAGGTCGAGGGGATGCGTTGTACCATGAGTTGAGTAGGTAGAGGAATCATGAGCGGGGGGAGGTGCAGTATCAGGAGGTGGGTAGACCGCTATCTCAAGGTCAAGGAGTTGTGCAGTATCAAGAGGTGGGTAGGCCGCGTTCTCAGGGTCGAGGAGATGTGCATCATCAGGATGTGGGTAGGCCAAGGTCTCAGGTGCGAGGGGATGTTGGTGGGTAGACCGCTATCTCAAGGTCAAGGAGTTGTGCAGTATCAAGAGGTGGGTAGGCCGCGTTCTCAGGGTCGAGGAGATGTGCATCATCAGGATGTGGGTAGGCCAAGGTCTCAGGTGCGAGGGGATGTGCAGTATCAGGATGTTGGTAGGTCGAGTCCTCCGGTTCGAGTACACCAGGACACCGATGCAGCATTACAGCAACCGACGCATCAACAGCTTGATGGGGAGTTTGGCAATTTGGAGCCAGACTTTCAGACGTTGTACGATCAGCTTAGAGATGAGATTCAGCCTTGTATCCCCAAGCCGAGTATCCCACCTCACTCTGATCAGATATTGTGGATCTTATGTGTTATGTTTATTATTGTAATTTTTATTCCAACTATGTTGTAATTTGAGATTTTGGGACTATTGTTATTTTTCGTGGTGTCCTTATTATTATTTTTCGTAATTTTTATTTTAAGTTGTTATTAAATCGAAAAAAAATCATAAAATTAAGACATAGTCGAATAATACAATGAAAGCATACATTCGAAGTTCAATATTGAAATACAAGTACATATTAGAACTAAACATAATCTGGGTCGCTACTGTCATCATCTTCGACCTCCTCCTCTCCTCCCTCCTCATCATCCCCCTCCTCGTCATCCTCGTCAACCTCATTGTCATCATCATCTTCGTCACTGCTCACTGCCACAGGTTTCTCCTCAATTGTCACTGGGATAGATTGGCCATCCACTACTAACTGTGTCAAGTTAAATGATGTAAAGTCAACGAACAATCCGGACACATGAACATTTGCTTCTTGGAATACCATTTCAGGTACACCTTGAGCTCCTGGAGCTTCTGTCGCTTTATTAGTCATATAACTCATGTCAACCACGTGTCTCGCTGGAGTGTGAATCACTACCCACCATCCCCTTCTTTATATGTTCTTTTGACATGCATATGGCGTATAGTACACTTGTTACGCTTGGCTAGCTAGAATGAATGGTTCGGTTTCCCAGACGGGAGACAACGCGTTGGATCAAGCTCGATCAAATGGTATGACGGGTGGACTCGCAAACCACGAGAGCTGGTATCATACCATATGCATTTGAAAAGGAAGATATATGCCCTTTCCTAGTATTGTAGCTCTAGAACTTTGGTCAATGTCCCGTAAGATACGTGTCTTCCTGCTCGTCACTGCACCACTTCACGCATACCCCAATGTCTGTCGTCTTTTTCCCAATAGCATATCCATATGTGTGAAAATGAAGACCATTTACCACATAGCCATTTTCCAACTAATCACCTGATTCTTTGGTCCAAGTGCTAGGTTTAGCAGCCGCGGATCATAATCGTGGCGTTTGGTGAATACCATATCCTTGAACCATTGTACAAATTGATCGTTTCGTCTGTGGTTGATTGCATCATCGGATAACCCAATGCACATCTCCTCATCGAAAGCACTGATATAACACAATTTGAAAAATAAGTAATGTAATTATTTTAGTACGAGAACTTAATAAACATTTATATATCATATGGGCATTTCCCGCATATTGGGCCAGGCCCAAACCAGGCCCATTTTGGAGCACATCGGGGATTACTTTCGATGTCATATCGGTAATCATCACCGATATGGTACTGTGGTCCCCGGATCCCGATGTCTATAAATACGCGGTGCCCGGATCCCAAAACAAGTAATTTATTATCCCTCAGCCACCGCTCGCCACATCGAAATACATCACCGATGTCACTTTCGACATCTAATTCGATATAGTGACTACAGCATACGCCTACGACACGTCATAACACACCATCACCGATCTCACATCGGGCCTCATCCTCGACGTCACATCGCAGGCAATCACCGACGTCCTTTCGATCTATCTACCGATATTCCACTCACATCCAAGCATCAAGGCGTTGGTTCGAGGTGTTCCGGACCAAGTCTACACGAGACACGTAGTGTAGGCCTGATTTGAGATAGACTCATTGTATTGCTAGACCATACACTTGTAACCGACACTCGTATATATATATAAAACGATCTATTGCCAAATCAGTGGCGCCGTCTGTGGGAACACCAGTTCCCGGACAAGGACGCCGAGATGCAAGGAAGGAGGACCCGATCCGAAGTTAGTGGAATTGTGACTAGGAGCACCAGGGTGGAGGGCACACAAACCCTACAACACCCGACTGACCGAGAACAAACAGCGGCTCGAGCCGAGAGGGAGCCCTCTCCACCACAAGAGCAACGAAGGCGCGGGCCGCGAATGCAGATCCGATCCTAGTCGCACCAAGTGCGGCAGAACCCGAGATTGAGGGCCCGCCCATCGAGGACCACGCAACTGACGTTCCAACGACCGAAGCGCTAAATACGGATTTTCACGACCAGGAAGAGACGATGCCCGCGGGACAGAGTGCCGTTCCCCCCGCCGCCATAACCCCGGAGATGCTAGCGCAGATCAACGTCTCTGTAAAGGCGGCACTTGACACTACACTGGAGGCTTTGTTTCCACGACTCGCGGAACAGAGGACGAAGGACATTCAGGCGAGGCCCCATGGATCCAGAGCGGGCGAGAGAAGGGCAAGGCAAGAATATGATGACCAGGGGGATACGGAGGACTCATTTAGAGAGATATCGCCTGCTGCTTATGACTCAGGAACCCTAGATCGAGAAATAGCAAGGAAGATGGAACGGCTGGACCGTGGGAGGGCAGAGGTAGTCCGGAGAATGGAACGCTGTCGCGACCGCGACGAGGTTGCGTATTCGAAGAATGAGGACGCAGAGATACTACGGATGATCTCAAGAAGGATGGAACAGCTAGACCGCGAGAGGGCGGAATTGTCGAGAAAACTGACTCAGAGTAAGGGGAAGGGCCGCAGTAAGACCCCTTTTTCGGAAGAGATAGAGGCCGAAGTATTGCACAGAGGGGACAAGATCCCAGTGATAAAGCCGTACGATGAAAGAGGTGATCCGATGGCTCATCTCCATCAGGTCGATAGCATTCTGAACTTGCACAACTACTCGAGGAACATAAAGGCGAAGATCATGTCCACCACCTTGACGGGCTCTGCACTGGATTGGTTCGCTCGGCTGGAGGCCAGATCCATAACGGATTACGAGCAGTTGAGGGAGAAATTGGAGAATCAATTCTCTAGCGAAAAGAGGATGAAGACCAACCTGCTACACCTCGGCGCTGTGCAGCAAAAGGAAAGGGAGAACCTCTGAGACTATATGAGGAGGTTCAACGATGAATTGCTGAAGGTGGATAAGCCGCATGGCGGTCAGGTCATGATGATGTTGTTTAAGGGTACGACCCATCGCAGGTTCGCCGGGGAGCTAATCAAGTTGGCGGAGCCCACCATAGCACAAATCAACATGCTTGCCAACCAAATGATCTACGAGGACGAAATGATGGCAACTCGTCAGGGTTCGTTTTCTAGCAGGAACGCAGACAGAGAGCACGATAGGGAAAGGCCCCCACAGACGTACACCCCGTTAAATAGAGGTATTCTAGAGGTAATGACCGTGGCGAAAAGAAACAGATGGTTGATGGAACCCAGGCCGTTGAATGAGACTCCCGGGATGAAGTCATCCGGCAAATACTGCGCGTACCACCATCAACCTGGACATAGAACGGAAGATTGCGCACACCTGAGAAACGAAATCGAAAGATTGATCAAAGAGTGGAAACTGATCGAGTTTGTCAGGGGCGCCAGTGAGGGTGTTAGAGGAGTAGAGCATTCCTCACCTCCTAGAAGAGACTACGCACCCGAGAGAGGAAAGCAGAAAATGATTGAGGCGCCCGAGGAACGAGGTAGGGCCATTGTGAATGCCCCGAGCAGAGGCGTTATAAATGTAATCAACGGAGGAGGCATGGGGGCCGACATGGCTCGCGGGCGAGAAGCCATAACAAGAGGACTCCATGGTGGAGCCTATGTTGGGTACACGAACGCGATCATGTCAGAAGCATACTTGGAGCAGGAGATCTCTTTCACTAGGAAAGACTTGGAGCAGCTTAGCCTATTGGCCTTAACTGCAGGGAAATTAGATTGCCCACTGGTTATCACAATAAATGTAGACGGATATCAGGTACACAAGGTGTTGGTGGATAGCGGTAGTTCTGCAAACCTGATATGCTCAAGAGCCTACGAGCAGATGAGGATAAACCCGGACCGACTAAAGCCGATATCCACCTCGTTCACCGGGTTTGGTGGAGCAGAGGTAGTACCGCTTGGACAAATCACATTGCCCACCACGTTTGGCAGGAGTCCATGCACTCGGGTCGCACCGATAAAATACACAATCGTCAATACCCCATTTCCCTACCACGCTATCATTGGCCGCCCGACGCTCAACCAGATCAGGGCTGTGGTCTCTACTTATTATCAGAAGGTTAAATTCCCGACGCCTCGAGGAGTTGATGAGATAATAGGCGGCCAGATACAAGGATGGATGTGCTATGTGGACTCGCTGAAGCATACGAGAATCAGAAGAAGGTAGGAAATACAAGCCCCACACCAAGAATACCTCCCGCGCACGGAGTGATCGCCATGAGGAGCAAACAAAACAATATTTTAAATTTCTGCACTTTTTAAATTATGTTCGAACATTTGAAACGTTGCGCCATCGTGGGTTGGTCTGTATACTTAAAATAGGGGGAACTACGTCGGTTTGATTCCCCACTCAACGGGATACGTAGGCGGGTTAGGTCTACCTAGCCCTCGACCATTATCTCTTATTTAACCCCTTCGTGGGTCGGCAAATAACTTAAAACAGGGGGAACTACGCCGGTTTGATTCCCCACTCAACGGGATACGTAGGCGGGCTGAGTTTACCTGGCCTTCGACCGTTATCTTTTATTACCTTTTTATTTGATTGATTGGCGCAATCTCATATTTCATGCAGGGATATGTCCTAAGTGGACATTATAGAAGTGCAGAAAATGGCACAAAGAATTGGGGAAGGTTCCCCTAAATGTATGTTTAGCATACCCCCCATTCTTACAGGTACATGGCCAAAACGGTCGCCCATTACTATATCCGAAAAGGACATAGAGTATATTTAAAGAGTGATTCAGGGGGCACTACCCCAGACTATGCAATATCTTCTATTCAAACAGGTACAACAGATACAAACAGGTGCGACAGGCGCGATAGAGCACAACGAGAACACTGTCTTTCGTATGAACTGATATTTCCACCTGGTGGGAACATTCCGCAAATAACATAGGCACATCAATTTGTGATTCCATATTAGCGTTTACATCGAAATTTTTTCTTGCCTATGTTGTTTTACAGGGCTCAACGACCTACATGTTCAATGACGACAGAGTCGCCAAGAGACATAGTCAAAAAGACAACGATAAGGTCCGCCAACGCCATAAAAATATCCCCTGTGATAACGGGGTCGATCAAAAACAACTCAACTGTAGAGGGACCCCTGTGATAACGGGATGCATCCCTACCCACAAAAAATATCCCCTGTGATAACGGGGTCGATCAAAAACAACTCAACGGTAGAGGGACCCCTGTGATAACGGGACACATCCCTACCCACAAAAAATATCCCCTGTGATAACGGGGTCGATCAAAAACAACTCAACGGTAGAGGGACCCCTGTGATAACGGGACGCATCCCTACCCACAAAAAATATCCCCTGTGATAACGGGGTCGATTAAAGAAAAAATTCCCTGTGATAACGGGGCCAATCCAAGAAAAATTCCCTGTGATAACGGGGTCGAGATTACGTTAGGTGAAGAGCCTATTGGGTGAAAATCCCATAAATCAAGCTAGGTGAAGAGCCTATTGGGTGGAAATCGCATAAATTACGTTAGGTGAATAGCCTATTGGGTAAAAATCCCATAAATCAAGCTAGGTGAAGAGCCTATTGGGTGGAAATCCCAGAAATTACGTTAGGTGAAGAGCCTATTGGGTGAAAATCCCATAAATCAAGCTAGGTGAAGAGCCTATTGGGTGGAAATCCCATAAATTACATTAGGCGAAGAGCCTATTGAGTGAAAATCCCATAAATCAAGCTAGGTGAAGAGCCTATTGGGTGGAAATCCCATAAATTACATTAGGTGAAGAGCCTATTGGGTGAAAATCCCATAAATTACATTAGGTGGAGAGCTCATTGGGTGACGATTCCACAAAGGAAACTAGTTGAAGAGGCAAGTTCTATGGGCCCCTAACAACAAGAAGAATGTCCCCGGTCATAAGGCGGTCAATCCTAAACACAGGAGCAATAACAGCTTACTCATACTTCTACCAACACCAAGGAAATTCTAATCAGTCCTTGATTGACAACAGATAGATTAAACAGATCTCATCAAATACGGGAACGAAATGACTACGCTTCAGACATCGGAATTCCGCATATTCTATCATTGTGACAATAAAAGAAATCGACAAGTTATCAGACAAAAAGGACACGAAGAGTCACAATACTATGAAGACAACAGAGAAATAATTATTCAGTTATAGAACCACGAATTCGAGATAGTCCGGAAAGGGAAATTCAAATTAAAATAAAAGCGGGAAAAAGCTACTCCCACGAGAACCCTTCAATCTTTTTCTCCACGACCTCGGAAAATATGTCAGGGTCGGCCAGACTCTCTTCCATCTCATCTAGGCCGACAATCGGCAGATCATTATGATCATGCTTTGGGTTCAGCCCACTCAACTCAAGGGAGTCCTTGAAACCGTCGTTTCTCAACACTTGCCCCACGCAAGCATGAAAGGCTACATCTCGAACCTTCAAAATTAAGTTTCGGAAGCGCGAGCTTTCCATAAACTTCTTCGCCCCGACCCGGAGGAGATCAGGACGACGTTCCTACAAATTGAATTCTATTAAATACAAGAGGACAAAAAACAGAAACAGATATCGTACACAAGATATATACCAAGTCCAAATAAGCTAATTTGGCAGCAGAGAGCTCCAACGAGAGACGTTCGTTAGCAGCCTTCACCGCCGACACCTCGGCCTTCAGTGTTTCCAGCTCTTTGTTGACCGCAGATTCACGAACCTTTCCTTGATCGAGCTCAGTCACTAATGTTTTGAAGTTGCCCTTCAACAAATCGTACTCCTTCCGGAGCGTACGACATGTCTTCAGTGCATCCTCTTTCTCAACCTCCAACCTCTCCAACACCATGGGGTTGAATTCCCCCATCTTCAAGATGTCAGCCTCGAGCTCGGCAGCAACTGCGTCAGGGTTGCCCTTTGACTCGCGAACGGTCTTCAGACACGAGACCGCCAGCTTGGCCGTCTGCACAATACAATGTATAACATGATGCTAAACATTCGAATGAAAACGAGAGAAGTCGTATTCAGATACGTACACTTTGGAACAGGTGAACGCTGCGGCGTATATTCTGGGCCCGCTCAAATGCGGTGAGCACCCGCACATTCGCAGGAGGAGGAAACGCACACATCATACCCTGTACAGCATCTGCTTCAGGGAATTCTACTCGCTTTGGGGATTTGACGACACCCACCTTCCGAGGGCCCGAACTCGTAGATGAACGGCCACTATGGACAGCTTCCTCATGAGACCTTTTATTACCTGATATCCTACTCAGGTCAACGACAGGTTTCGCAATCGGGATCCCAGGAAAAATAGGGGCGCGACCCCCCAATATCGAGGGCTCGTGCAGTGGCGCCTTACCCTTGTCGGTCCTGCCTGAAGCGGTCGCCTTTCCCTTGTCACTAATAAGGATCGGGCGTGAAGAACCCGACCCCACTAGAAAAGGCGCATCCGCAAAATCACCCAAGTTGATAGTGGTATTCGATTCCGAACCTCCAACGTCCTTGGTCAAATGAATATCGACCAACGATTCAGAACGGGGAGCAACATACTCACCGGAAGGAGACCTCGCAAATCGTCTCTCTCTCGCCACAACCCCGTCAGGTTGAGGAGCCACACCCCCTTGTTTCGAGGTTAACACCTCCATGAGGCTGGCCGCACCATCCGGGCCTCCCACCACATCAAGCATGTCTTGGCTAAGGGATCCAACCGTGGCGGGAACATTGCTAAAACGTTCTTCATTAACACGTTCAGGCACTACAGTGATTGGGGGAGATCGCTCGACTCTCGAAGCCTCTGCCGAAAACTCAACGGCTGCATTATTTAGGTCAAAGCTAGACACAGACCTTATTTCGGGCGCCACCGCGACGACCGCCGTTTCTGTAGCCTTCTGAGCTTCACGATCCGCTTGAAGTTTCAACATCAATTGCTTGAACCCCATTCTAACGAAGTATCTCGGAAAAAGCTAATCTCCCTGCAGAATAATCAGACTATCAGTATGAGGAAATGATGATAAATAATCCAAGTATCACGGCGAGGTCGAAACACATGTCGGGGATCATGTCGAATATTATTACAAATATACTTACCGATGTGGTTACGCTAAACGACAGAGAAAACGCAGAAAACTATAAACTTCAGAGTCTCTTACAAGCCCTACTTATAGACGGAGGCCTTAACTACATCGAAATATACTTTCGATGTCATATTGAATATGCATTTCGACATCATGTCGAAGATGAGACCCGACGTCCTACCCTACTACGCGAAGAGCCACGAGAATATAACAACAACCCCGGCAACCTCATCATAATTTTCAAGAAACCCAAAATACCAAGGGAACTAGAATTCAAACGAGGACCTCAAACTTGGAGTTCATCACAAGTGCATTCCCCACAAGTTTGATCTCCGTCATTTGAACTGGCGGGACGAAGGGTACAGGTAACCCATAAATTTTAAATTAAATTTGCGAATCCTTATCTTTAAGATAAGAATCCCCAAATTCGGGGACTACATGATATGGGCATTTCCTGCATATTGGGCCAGGCCCAAACCAGGCCCATTTGGAGCACATCGGGGATTACTTTCGATGTCATATCGGTAGTCATCACCGATATGGTACTGTGGTCCCCAGATCCCAAGGTCTATAAATACGCGGTGCCCGGATCCCAAAACAAGTAATTTATTATCCCTCAGCTACCGCTCGCCACATCGAAATACATCACCGATGTCACTTTCGACATCTAATTCGATATAGTGACTACATCATACGCCTGCGACACGTCGTAACACACCACCACCGATCTCACCTCGGGGCTCATCCTCGACGTCACATCGAAGGCAATCACCGACGTCCTTTCTATCTATCTACCGATATTCCACTCCCATCCAAGCATCAAGGCGTTGGTTCGAGGTGTTCCGAACCAAGTTTACATGAGACACGTAGTGTAGGCCTGATTTGAGATAGACTCGTTGTATTGCTAGACCATACACTTGTAACCGACAGTCGTATATATATATAAAACGATATATTGCCAAATCAATATAGTATTTATCACTAGCCGTATCCAGGGTTCAACCTCTGTGCAATTTAAAAAGATATACAACTCGGTGGCCTTGAGCTCTATGGCGCTTAATCAACGTATGCGAGACACCTGTCCTACTGGCGAACCGACCTTTCGAAAGATGGATAGTTGTTGAGAATCATTAGGATCAACTCTTGTCTCATTTCTACTCAGGCGGACCAGGCGTGTATCAAAATCATGCTAAAAATAATGATCGCAGAAATTGGTCATCTCGACGTCAGGTACGCTTCAACAATAGATCCCTCAATCGTCTTGTTACCGACACTACCCTTCAAATCGAACATACGCTTGAAAATATAAACAAAAAAATTAGATATGAACGATAGGAGCATCTATGTCAATAACTGTAAATTCAGTTGGTGAATACCTATCGAAGGGATACATCCATCGATAGTGCACCGGTCCTCCCATTTTTACCTCCCATGGAAGATTAATAGCTAGATGCTCCATGGAGTCAAAAAATGTTGGTGGAAATATCAGCTCCAGTTTACACACTGTTTCAACAATCGCAACCTTTATGCGAGCCATATTAGATTTTCAAATGTTAGTTGCGCACAATGCCTTAAAAAAGTTGTTAACCTCTACTAGCGCACCCTAGACATCATCTAGTAAGAAGTCTCTGAAAGCAATAGGAATTAGTCTTTGCATAAACACATGACATCGTGACTTTTCATTCCTGTTACTTTTAGATTATGCATCTGCACGCATCGGCCAATATCAGAAGCATAACCGTCAATAAAATTCAAACTGCACAACCATTCTCACACTTGCCTCTTTTGATCCTTTGTTAGTCAATATATTGCATGAGGTTTATGTGTACGTTGATCCGATCCCCTTGCTAAAAACAATCCACTTCGGTTGGTATACTATTGCAAATCCAGACGGGCATTTATGTTATCTTTTGTCTTTTCTGCGTCATCCATCACCGTATTCTTTATGTTGTTGAGTAAGTTCTTCTCGCAATGCATCACGTCTAGGCTATGACATATCAAGTTTGTTGACCAGTAAGGGAGCTCCCAAAATATACTCCTACGACGCAGCTGTGCTTCGTTCCAACCCATTGGATGGTCCCTATTTCTTCTCCAAAACCGACATTAGGGAGGCGATCAACATGACGTTTCATTTCTGCCCCTGTCCTCCTATGCAAAGGTGGGCCAGTCTCTACACGGTCGTTGTAGAAACCAGTATCACTGTGCCTCAATTCGTGATCTAACGGAAGGAATCTGCGATGACAATCGAAGAAGCTTGTCTTCCTACCCTTCTTAAGCTGGAATGCTTTCGTATACTCCATACAATAAGGACACAGCAACTTTCTGTGCGTACTCCATCCAGACAACATCCCATACGTTGGTAAATCACTAATAGTTCACATAACAGCGACGCGTAATTGAAAATTCTGTTGTCTAGAGCTATCCCACGTGTGTACGCCGACTTGCCACAAAGAGACTAGCTCATCAATCAAGGGGCGTAGGAAAACATCTAGGTTCTTGCCACGGCTATTAGGGCCAGGAATGATAAGGCTTAAAAATATATACTCTTGTCTCATGCACATATCTGGTGGGAGGTTGTACTGTGTTACAAAGATATGCCAACAAGAATAAGGACCCAAAGAGCTGCCGAAATGGGCGAATCCATCGGTGCACAATCCTAGCCTTACTTTTCTATCCTCAGTGGCAAAATCAGGATGATGATTATTAAAGTATTTCCAAGCATGGCCGGATGCCGGATGTATCATGTGATCCCTATTCTCACGACAATTGGTATGCCACATCATGTGCTTAGCAATTGATCGAGACATGTACAACCGTTGGAGTCTGGGAGTTAGCAAAAAGTACCACAACTTCTTACGAGAGATTGGTTTGTAACTATTTCTTGGAATTCGAAAGGGTTTGAAACGAGGTTCCTCACAAATCGAACACGCCGTATGGTCGATGGACTCGAACTCCCAATAGAACAAGAAACAGTTATTTATGCATGCGTCATAAGTTTTTGCACCTAGACCCAAACTTTCATAAGTTTTTATCATTTGGTAAACATATTCAGGTACTTTATCCCGATATTCAAGAGGGAGCAAGTTTTGAATTAGTCTGATTGTGTTGTTACAAGATACATTACTAAGCTTTTGTGATACCTTGTTCGACATAAACTGAGAAACCCATCTTAGTACAGTGGTCGGGCTCCCTATGAATACCGGTTCTTCTGCATCACTAAGCATTTTAAAGAAAGCATTTGCCAGACTATTGGGCTCATTGATTGCACTTGCCATATTAGAAGTGACGTTAAGAAATTGATCGCCAAATGCGTCATCTACCATATTCCTCATTAGGTCATCTCCTTGACCCCTATGACTATGTGATGATGACCCTATTTCAACGTTTGAGTATATATTACCGCCCGAGGTGTCACCTAACTCGCCATGGTAAGCCCATATCATATAGTGTGGTAGAAACCCCCACTTATACAAGTGCATATGAATAGTATGCATATTGAAATATTTTGTGTTGGTGCATTTTCTACATGGGCAACGAGCTCGACCACGATTCAAATTACTACTATGCGAGAATGCGTAATCGAGAAAGTTCGACATACCAACCTCAAAATGATAATTCAAGTTTTCGTTTTCGTCTAGCCGCTCGTACATCCAACGTCGATCGGACCACCAATTACTCATCCTTCGTATTATTTACTGACAAACTAACGTTATACGAAATTAATAACCAATTATTTATTAAAACATAATTATTGAATTAATGCATAATTGACAAAGGTACAAAAATGATGAACAAACCTTCAAATGTAGGCTAGCTTAATTGAGCTTCAATGAATATACGGAAGAGAAAATTTATTATAATTTTTGAGAAATTCAAAAAAGTAGTGCGAGATTGAAGAAGAATTGTGAATGAATGGATGGAAGTGAGTGCTTAAATAGAGTGAGCAATGGGGTAGAGTTCATAGTTGCATGGGAATTTTTCAATGCATTGAACAATTGCATGAAAATTATAGCAATTGCATCGAAAAATTCCCATGCAAAGATAGACTATGAATCCCAAAATTGCGATGCAAGAGAGCACATCATGGTAAAATTTCCATGCATTAAGCAATCGCATGGAAAATATCGCAATTGCATGGAAATATTTCCATGCCAAAAAAATACAACAAAATGAATTACACCTTTCGAGTTGAAAATGTAATTATTCAAAAGTTGCAAAACAACTAAAATTTAACTCTTTCTTTCACCAATATTTTCTAACCAATAAGTAGGAGTTTTCTTTCAAATCTCGTCAAAAAATGGTAACAAAAGACGCAAAGAAACCTTTCAGGGTGAAAATGTAATTAGTCAAAGTTGCAAAAGAACTCGAAATCCACTTTTTCTTTCACCAACATTTTCTAAACAGCAAGTAGGAGTGTTCTTTCCAATATCGTAAAAAACGGGGTAACGAAAGACGCAAACAAATATTTTGGGTTGAAAATGTAATCATTCAAAAGTTGGAAAACAACTCAAGTTTAACTTTTTCTTTCACCAACATTTTCTAAACCACATGTAGGGGTGTTCTTTCAAATCTCGTCAAAAACGGAGTAACGAAAGACACAAAGAAACCTTTTGGGGTGAAAATGTAATTAGTTAAAAATTGCAAAACAACTCGAAATCCACTTTTTCTTTCATCAACATTTTTTAAACAATAAGTAGGAGTGTTGTTCCAAATCTCATCAAAAATGGAGTAACAAAAGACGCACAATAAACAATATAATACTATATATATGACGTTCAACTCTAAACCCTATATAGGTATACTCTACTAAACCAAAATTGTATTTTCACATGTAGATAGTGTCAATCAAGTCCACTCGTCGATGTTTTTTTACCATACGCTATGTTATTAAAAATAAAAGTGTTCTTCAAAATTTCGTCAAAAACAGAGTAAGGAAAGACGTTTAAAAAATATTTGTGGTAGAATATCTAATTATGCAAAAGATGGAAAACGACATCAAAACTCCAATTTTTTAACCACTATTTTAATAACACATATGAGGCATATGTACGTTCAGAATTTGCATAGAAAAATTGCCATGCAATTCTTAGTTGCATGGGAAAATTCCTATGTAGTAGATGTTGCATTTTCCCATGTAGTACATGTTCCATGGGAATTTTCCCATGCAAAGGAAATCCTGCATGACAATATTGCATCCGAATTTTCCGATGCGAAATCTACAACATTCTCCTATAAATACCCCCACACCCCCATTCACTTCTCATTCATCCACTCCTCTCTTCTTCCTCTCTACTCATCTTCTCTATAAATTTACAATATAAATATCACTACAAAAAAATTGGGTCTTTCCCGACCGCAAATCCGGTCGGGAATAACCCTTTCGCGGTCGGGAAACCGCGGTCGGTGTTGCTTCGGTCGGGAAAAGTTTTCCGACCGCCTTCCGGTCGGCACGGACCTTTCCCGACCGCATTTCCCGACCGAATTACGATCGGAAATTTACCGACCGATTATTCCGACCGCACAACGGTCGGAATTATTCCCGACCACATAGCGGTCGGGAAATACTTGAATTTTATTCCCGACCGCTATGCGGTCGGGATCATATGAATTTTTATCCCGACCGGATAGCGGTCGGGACTTTTTCCAACCGCAAATTGGTTGGGATTAAAATTCATGTTATTCCCGACCGGGGCCCGGTCGGGAATAATATTCAAATCAATCCCGACCGATTCGCGGTCGGGGAAAATATTCATCTTATTCCCGACCGAATATCGGTCGGGAATAATAATCATCAGAACAAAAAAAATAATATTCCGGTAATAAATTACCGGAATATTATTTTTTTAATATTTTGCAATATTTGAAAAACATTATTTAGCTTTTGTGTTTGCAATAATTAAATTTTTGATTCATTGCTTAGTCTAAAACACAAAAAAAATAAATAAGTTTTTGATTATTGAAAATTTGAATAAAGAAGTGAAAATTTTTAATTTTGAAGTTGAAAGAAAGAAGGTTTTGAAAAAGTGTATGAATATGAAAAAAGTGTTTGAATTTTTTTTTGAAGAGGAACAAAGTGTGTGGAGATGAAAAAATGAGGAGAATAATGAAGTGTATTTATAGAAAAAGTTGAAAAATTTTGAATTTTCGTCAAATTTGAATTTCCCACCAAGTCCCGCCATTATTTTCGATTATTCCCGACCGATATTCGGTCGGGAATGTTGAATTTTTTCAAAAATTTCAAAAAACCGCCAATTTTTCAAAAAATACCGACCGAAATTCGGTCGGCAATACTTTGTAGCCCAGAAACTCGCGACATACCGACCGCACTGCGGTCGGGAATAAGTTTAAATTTTATTCCCGACCGCACCGCGGTCGGAAATTCCTTTAAATATTAGTCCCGACCGCGACATACCGACCGCACTGCGGTCGGGAATAAGTTTAAATTTTATTCCCGACCGCACCGCGGTCGGAAATTCCTTTAAATATTTGTCCCGACCGCATGGCGGTCGGGAATACCTTTAAATTTTATTTACGACCGCCATGCGGTCGGCAATAATGGTAATTCCCGACCGATACGCGGTCGGGAAAAATAGTACATTTTTCTTTTTTTCGATCTTTTGGAAAATCTTGATGTGTTTGTTAAGTATAACTATAGAATCTCATTAAATTCATGAATTGCACTATTAGTTAGTTTGTTTAATGTACTTTTAATTATTAAATTAGTATAGTTTATCGGAGTATAAGTTAAGTTAGTTTGGAGTTTTACCTATAATAATCATACGTAGTATATAGGAGTTCACAATTGTCAATTAACATTTGTTACGAACGTTAATATAGAGAGGCTAATTGTGATATATATATGTTAACATTTGTTTAACATAATCGCTAGTAGTTACATTATTAACAACTACATATACTAATCTATTTATAAGTGACAATATGAATCGACGCTTCAAACGATTCATCAACGTGCAACTAAATTTAATTTTTTTTTGAGATTTTTAGTAATATATAACTAATATTGATTTACTCGATCATTAAATGAACGATTTACCTAAAATTGAGAGCGAAATTGTGAAATTAAGAATATGAATATTATTCCCTACCGAAAATCGGTCGCCAATAAGCCTAAACCCTAAACCCTAAACCCTAAACCCTAAACCCTAATATTCCCGACCGCCACGCGGTCGGGAATAACAACGATTAGTATTATTCCCGACCGCATTGCGGTCGGGAATAACAACTATTATTCCCTAAACCGAATGTTAGTATTATTCCCGACCGCATGGCGGTCAGGAAGTCTCGGCCCAGCTGCGCGGCCCAGCTGGGCCAAGATTAGGGCGACACTCTGGGCGGGAAATTTCCCGCCCAGAGTTTTCCCGACCGCATTGCGGTCGGGAATATTATTCCCGACCGCGATGCAGTCGGGAAATATTATTCCCGACCGCAATACGGTCGTGAATGATTTTTTAGAAAGTACCGACCGCATTGCGGTCGGGAAAAGTTTTTTCGACCGCATTGCAGTCGGGAATGCTCCCGACCGAATTCCGGTCGGGATTTTCCGGTCGGGAAAGGGCGAAAAATCTTGTAGTGTATAAATATAAGTTTTCATCACAATTTGTTTTTCATATAACTATACAAAACATTTAAATAACTATGTATAGAAAATAATTATAGTTGATATTTAATATATATATCTTGAAAAAGTAATCAATATGTATTATAAAATTGTTTATATTAATCAATATGAAATTTAATCAATATGTATTATATAATTGTTTGTTAAAAAATTATTTATATATATATAAAAAAAATATAAAAAAGTGGCGGAATAATCCCGACATTATTTTTAAAACAAATTTCGCATATTTTGCATCAGAAATTTCCGATGCAAGGAGTTCTACCGAACCTCCCTACTGCTGCCACGTTGCACTTTCTCACTTGGGTTATGCATCGGAAATTTCTGATGCAGGTCTTTCCTGCATCGAATTTTTTCGATGCAGGGACTTTCTGCATCGAATTTTTTCGATGTAGCTTATTTTGCATTGGAAACTTTCCATGCAACTTCGCATCCGAAAATTTCGATGTAGAGCCCTATTGCATCAGAATTTTTTGATGCAATTCTCTTGCATGGACACCAAATGCATGAGATTTTTGCATCAAATGTTTTTCATGCAACTGATCAATTGCATGGAAAATGTACCCAATTGCATGGAATGTTTTCCATGCAATTGATGTGTTTTGTTGTAATGAGTTGTTTATTTTTGATTATTTATTTGCTTTATCAATTAAATAATCATTTATTCTAGTAAAAATGCAAACACAACCTAAATAGAAATTCGTAATTAGTTTAGTATATGTGTATATTTATATATATATATATATATATATATATATATATATATTTTTTTTTTTTTTAAACTCTGTTTAGTATATATGTTTATGTGCAGTTAATTTCTGTGAGTTGGATACGAGCCAGATATTGAATGAAACCCTTTTATTACAGGATTCATACACTTTGACATGAAAAACATGCATCACCACAATTGGTAAGTTGCTTAATACATATAATCATTGTCAAGAATTGAAACTGACATGTTTTGGGCCCATGAGTTCAATTACATGAATGCTTATTAAGAAAATCAATAAAGGAAGACCAAAGCAAAAATTATTATTTGAATATTGTAATTATTAATTATTTCGTAGAACGACATTCAGTGTCCGACTATTTGGCATTTAATAAATACGAAATACTCATGTGAAAAATTCTATCACATACTATTTTAGTCGATAAATAAAAGGGAGAAAAACTTCAATATCACTTGGAATTGTTCATGATATACAGTCCTCGCAACTTTCCAGTGTCCTCAATGAAAAACGCAGCTTCAGTACGCTGAAAAAAGAGAAAAGTTGAAGGTCATCATATACAAAGTACAAACATAAATTATCTAAACTGAAATTAAATTGATAAACAAAAGTGATCAAAGCTAAAAACACTGTAGAGACCATAAAATTGATCATATTTAAAAATCTTGTAAATACAAAAGAAAGTATAAAGAACTTACTCGATGAACTTTATAACTTGGAAAGATTTATTGATATCCAAAATATTGTATAATATTGTTATGACAATGAACAAACATTGTAATAAAACACTCACTATTTTTTCTAACTATCTAAACTCTCACTGAAAGCTATAAAAATGAAAGTAGTTTCTCCTCTTCTTCAATGCTCCTATATAGGCAGAAATCTTCCACTGTTCTGGATATGAAATTGGACATTTCAAGTACGAGAGTTGGTGGTTGATGACATTTTTTCCAATATAGCATGATGGAGTAAGTGGAGGTAGTGCTTACTTTGTCTTCTTCTTCTGACTTTGCTTTTCAGAGTAGTGAAAAATGACTTCGAATCTTTTGCTTTTCAGAGTAGTGGAAACTAAATTTTTTTGAATTTGTTTTCAATCAGCCTATTCTTTTCTTTTGTGTCGGCTCACTGTTTTTTTTTCTTTGAATTTTTTTCACTTTTTGTACTTTTTTTTATGGAATTACATTAGTGAATTTTGTAAACTGAAAATTACATCGTAAATTTATTTGCGAGGAACTGGGGAAAATATCCCGTGGCAATCGTCTTCATTGTCATGATCTAGGTGAACCGAGGTTGATGATCCCTCATCATCACTTGCATTTTGTAGTAGTCTTTTGACCTGTTCCAAAGAAGTGGCAGCAACTATTTGTGTTTGCAAACTTTGTTTCATGATTAGAAACTCTTCATGTTTTTCGACTGCTGCGGGAGATATCTGACCTGCAGTTTTGTTGACACGTTTGTTTTCTAGAAACCACTTCTTTATCTCGAGTATTTGGAACTTTTCTGTGTTCATCTTGTTCCACCAATTCACTTGAGCAACGTTCACTAACCGGAATAGTCCAGATGGTGAATTTTGTAATTTTTGTTCTATTTTTAGAATCCAAATTAAATGAAATTCCAAATAGAACCTGAGTAATATGGAACATTTGTAATCTGGACAAGTATTGTTGTAATTTTCTGGAAATATTCGAATGATTCAACCACTTCGGGAGGGAAGATCTTCGTCATTGGGCCAAAGTTTTTCCACCAATGTAGAAACCAATTTGGGGATTTTGTAGTTTCAGCTAAATTCTTTCCTAAAAGGAAGAATGTTGAAATGGCGTGAACTTCATTTTGGAAAAATAGAAATTTTGTTCAGGCTTCAGTATAATCAAAATATGTAAAAGAAACCCCTGATCCTTTGTAGGTGTTTGTGTTGTAAGGGTTACCCCCATTATGCTGAACCAATAATTTTGTTAATGGAAATTTTTCTATATCCAATGGCAGTCGAAGTAGAAAGGTGTCCTTTTGGCAATTTGTTGTCTATATGAATGGAATTTGTGACAACAAGAATATGATCGTAAAGTTGTTGCATCTTTGTAGGATCTTCATAGATCCTGAAATACTCATTGTCGAAGAGTAGATCGGATAACGATTCTATCTTTTTATTTTGTGTTTGTCGAGTTTTTGGGGTCTCCATTCATCTTCGATAATGCAATCCAAATGGACCCAATTTGTTTGTTCGTAAGGGCAGTCTTCGTGGGGACAATTGGATTTGTGTTGGTAAGACTGTTTGTTTGTAAGTTGGTAGAGAAACCTTAGTTGCATATATCAAAGCTGTTTGTGGCTTGGAAAATGTGGTCATAGGTGTTTTTTGTGAAATTATTTGTAAGGGTTTTGCTGAAATTGGTTTCGTATGGGTAGTTTGGGAGATAAACTGTTGTGGGTTTGTAATTTGTTTTGTTCGGAATGCTTCCTGGTGAATTGGATTTTGAGGGTGAACTAGCTTTTGAAAATGAACATACTTGCTTTAATATATTCAATATCAAAATCAAAAACAGAAAGTGTTGCTTGCCATCTAGCAAAAATTTATTTTGATGCTAGATATTGAACATCTTTTGTCAAAACCTCTATTGCTGCTTTGCAAACTATTAGTAAAAAAATTTGATTTAATAAATTATCTTGAAACTTCGAAATACAGAGCACCATATAAAAGATTTCATTTTTTATAGTAGAATAATTTTGTTGTGCTCCTGTCCAAGCGCCAGAATGATATCTAGTGATTTTTTCTTGGTTATTAATTATTTGTTTAAAATACCACCATATCTTGATTCAGACGCATCTGTCTGTACTATTTATGGGGTATTTGGGTGACAAATAGATAAACACGATAGTATTTTTACCTTGAATTTAATTTCTCTAACAATTTGAGTATCTTTGTTGCTGTAAAATGGTGGATCTTTTTTCAATCTATCGAATAAGGGTTTACACATTTGTCTTAAATTAGGGTAAAAATCTCCAATACAGTTCAAAGCTCCTAAGAACCGTTGTATTTGGTTTTTATCTCTAATTTCATCTGGATTTTTGTCCTCAAATTCGAGAGATTTCTGGATAGGAACTATAGTTCATTCGCTAATTTGATGCCCTAAAAAGCGAATATTTGTTTGAAATAACTTAATCTTTTTGCAGAAATAACTAAACCATTTTCTTTTATTATTTTTAGGAATATGTTTAGGTGTTTCCAATGTTGGTCAATACTTTGACTAAAGAGACGAATATCATCAATATAAACTATTGAAAAATTTGTGTAAGGTGTAAAAATATCATTCATAAATTTTTGAAATTCGAACGAAGCATTTTTTAATCCGAATGGCATTCCATGACATTTAAATTGTCCGAAAGGGACCGTGAAGGCTGTTTTGTATTTGTCTTCTTCAGCAATTTGTATTTGCCAAAATTCTGATTTCATGTCAAATTTGGAAAAGACTTTAGCATCGTAAAGCCTTTTTAGTAAGTCAGATTTATTGGGAATAGGGTACCTTATCCACTGTAAAACCTTGTCTAGAGGTTTGTAATTTATGACAAGTGTGGGAGTACCACGTTCTAACTCTGCATTTTTTTGTGCATAGAAGACAGAGCATGACCATGGAGGTTTACTAGGTCGAATAACTTTTTTGTCTAGTAAATCTTTGATTTCTTTTTTGCAATGTTCTTGGGTCTCTTGATTCATTTGAATAGGCCTTGCCTTAGTGGGAATAGTTTTCTCATCAAAATCATTTTCATATGGAAGCGTTACAGAATGTTTTATCCTATCACAAAAGGCATTAGGTAATTCTGAACATATTTGTTTTTCCATGTTATTCTGGAAATCAATAACTTTCTATTGTTTGATCTACTTCCATTTTTACAGCTTTCAGTGAGAGTTTAGATAGTTGGAAAGAATAGTGAGTGTTTTATATCAATGTTTGTAACGGGAAAAACCCGTCCTATTTACCTCCCGGTCAAACTGAATTTTCGGTCCCGGCTCAGATCCCCCTCGGAGGCAGTGACTTTACTTAAAAAAAAAAAAGACGCCTCAGTTACTTACTTAATGATCTGTTCACCAACCCTACAACAATCGAAGCATGTCGTTCGACTGTTCGAGAGTTCTTGGGTTCGATCGATCTGCCTTCAACTTTGATCCTTATCAATCAGTTAATCACGTTCGAGAGTTTTCAAGGTCGAACCCACGATGTTTTGACTATTCAAGAATTTGACAGTTATTATAGCATCGAAAGTTCGACCTTTCAGGGTTGCTTTAGTCATTTTAGGATTCTTAACGTGTAATCGGTGTTTCAGACAAAGCTGATCCATTTTCTTGTAATTAGCTAGCATAGTTTGGTTTATTTTGGGCCCATTTGTACAGTAATTTCAGTGTATTGTAACCCACACGAAATAAGACCAAATTAGACCATAGTATTATAATCAGTGTATATACACGCGCCTATTGTGCCAGCTCCGGCCACACTTCTTTAGCGCTTATAAACCATGTTTATTCAAAACTTATAAATGCACTAGGAAAATTACATGTGCTCCGCACGGGCGAAGTCCTCACCTTATATTGTTTTGAGTCCAGTGATTGAATACGATGCATATTCAAGTACTTCTATCAGATAATCACTGCATGAAAAATATCACAACAAAGTACAAAATATATTATCCAACTTCTACAGATAACATTACTTTCAATATTTGTTCAACATTCATCTATCCTTAGTGTTTTCAAAATGTATAGTTTCAATGTCGTCATCTTTTGTGTTTGTTTACTTATTTGTGTTTCATTTATATTTCGTAAATATTATCCTTTTGTTACTTGCCTTTTTCCAATTCTCATGACATTCCACTCTTGTAAAAAAATACAGTAAATATTCTTGGATTCAATCGAAGGAAAAATTGTTAATTTACCTATAATTTACAAGTACCATATCTTAGATTAAAAAAAAAGTCGAATTAAATTTATATCCATTTTTTAGCAACACGTTAAAAGAAGGAATTATATTATTCAAATTTATTTTATAAAATAAATACGCCACCATCAATATGTATTATCTATGATATCCTGTTGTTTGCAGTCATTTTATATAAGATTTAGAACCTACATTTCCATTAAAAACTTAACCACTTTCCACTTTCCACTTTCCTCTCTCTCTCTCTCTCTCTCTCTCTCTCTCTCTCTCTCTCTCTCTCTCTCTCTCTCTCTCTCTCTCTCTCTCTCTCACACACACACACACACACACACACACACACACACACCATCTCCAGCCGCATCCCAACCTTCTGCGGCATTCTCCAAACCCTCTCCACCACCACCGCCACCCTCGCTACCGCTACCAGTCCTTTTCTCGCAAAAACTCCACTCCACGCACGAAGCTCTAATATTTTTGGGGCGAATAAAACTTTGGGGCAAGATCGAAAGAATTAAAAACTGAGAAGACCGTTTGCAATATACAGTGGGCCTCATAGTAACTTATGTCCTAAAGTAAAAATTAGAAGTTTATGAGAAACCATAAAAACTAAGAAGATCATTATATAATTTACGGCGGGACCAGCAAGTTGAATAACATAAACCTCTGGGATAAAATTAAAAGAATTTAAAACTAAAAAGACTGTCCTGCAATGTAAAATGGGGCCACTAAGTTAAATAACATAATTTTTTGGGTGGGAAACATATAAATCTATCAGTGAAAGGACCATTCTGCAATTGGTGACGGGGGTACAAAGTTATATAGCATAAACTATGTGGGAATTAATCGAAAAATCCAAAAAAAGTCTGTTCAACAATTACAGCGAGCTCCATAATTATTAATACGTCATAATCTACAAGTGGATGGACCATTCTGCACTTGACAATAGGATACTTAGCTAAATAGCATAAAGTTTGGGGCAGAAATCAAAAAAATCTAAAAATAAAAGCACTTTGGTAAAAGAAAAAAAAATAGAGGCAAAATGGGGAACAAAAAAATTATAGGACTAAAACCTTTCCCCTTTAGTATGTAGTAGATATAGTAGAAAAAAGATAAAACCCCGTTTGTTCTAAACCAAAAATATTGGATCGACAACCTTTTCTTCCCAATAATAATTATTCTGACATGTACAGAATATATATTCATAGTTTTATATATCTCTGGTTATAGCTTACATCAGTTGTCTTAGCCATGAATTTGGTCTTTCCTCCATAAGCACTCACTGCGACACTCGAAAGATATCCAGTGAGAAGGAAAGATATGTTTTTTGCCATTGTATTTCTTTCTACTTTTGTAATTAATTTATGAATTTCTCGTTTTTGTTATGGAGATTTCAGACAAGTTCATCGAATTTATAACTTTATATAGTTTGTAAGGCATAATGAAAACGTTGAATCTAATATTGATAACGTGAACATGAAATCAGTATTGATGAAATTGGATTGACATAAAAATATATTTAATTCATAATTTTTCATAAACCCTTTTTGATCCTTCTATTCCTGGGTTGATTTATTAGGGACTTCTTTGGGATAATAATTGATATATAGTTCTCAACATGAGGAAATTAAATGAATTGATTTGCGTACTTAGCGCTTTTTTATGCAACGCAAATATTATACACATGTGCGTTTATTGATAGTTGTACGTGATCTATTAGTAAAACGCTCATAAGTAATGTGACCAAATATCCAACACTTCAAGGTAAGCGGGATGACCTTCTGGCAGTTGCTGAAGATCCATTTGTGACTGTCACCTTCATGTATATATATATATACACATTTTTTTTTCTTTTACAATTTTTAAAGTTTAATAAAAAAAAACTGATTCATCATTTTTAAAAATTACGATGAATTAGTTTTTTTTAATAATTTTAATAACCACTATAAATTGTTAAAAAGATAAAAAAAACAAAACTGTGTGTGTGTGTGTGTATATATATATATATATATATATATATATATATATATATATATATATATATATGAAGGTGATGAACTAAAATTTTAAATTTTTTTTTGTAATTTTTATAAATTTAATAAATTATTTAAGATAATAAAAAAATTATATATATATTTAGATGATGAATTAATTTTTTTGTTATAATTTTTATAACTTTTGTAAATGGTTAATGATATAAAAAAAAAAAAAAAAATATATATATATATATATATATATATATATATATATATATATATATATATAGATATGATGAATGATGAATTCAGTTTTTTAAAATGTATTTTTTTTTTATAATTTTTATAACTTTTATAAATTGTTAAAGATATTAAAAAACAATTGTGTATATATATATATATATGTTTTGGGTGCAAAGTGCAATTTATTTTGGGGTGCAAATGTAAAAAAGGAAAAAAAAGAGGATCAAAATTGGTCAAAATTGCCTTAAATTGGTCAAAATAGGACCAAAATTGGACAAAAAAACGCGATAAAGGACCAAGATTAGGCTATGACTCAATAAATGACTATTTTTGTAATGATGCCACAATAACGGACCAATTTTGAAAAAAAACCCTGTCAAACAACGGTCGTAGCTGCTTCGGTTTGGATTGTCGCTTATGACACTTTGCGACCGAAAGGCAGTCGCAACAATTGCGGCGGCGACCAGGCAGTCGTCGGTCATTAGCAACCACGAGACGATCGCTAATGACGTCAAACTCATTAGCGACCGTCGGACGGTTGGCGGTTGCTAATGGCTTGGGGATCAATATCGACCGCCTAGCGATCACTACGTTTCATCTACCGTCGGGTGGTTGCTAATAATGCACAATTCAGCAGCGACCGCCCGACGGTCGCTATTAATATTCAAATCATCAGCAACCGCCAGGCGGTCGCTACTAATATTCAAAACATCAACGACTGTTGGGCCGTCGCTGGTATTGTTTAATAGAATTTAAAAAAAACAATTTCGATAATTTGTGAAATTAACAGAATATTGTTATTTTTTTGTGAAAGACAAATACAGAAAATGTGGTGTTGAGCAAACAAAGTTATGTTTGTAAAACAAAGAACATTTTGAGGATATAAAGAAAAGTTAGAAAAAGTGTTGGGTTTATTTGAAGATTTGAAGAAAAAATAAATGTGTTGGGTTTTTGTGAATATGTGAAGAATTTTTTTGAAGAAGTAAAAAAGTTTGAAGATTTGAAAAAATTGTTGAAGAAAAAGTAAATGTGTTGGGTATTTTTTGATGAAAATTTTTGAGTGTATATAAAATGAGCGTGGAAGAATGAAGTATGTATAGATTTTTGAGTGAAAATTTTGAAATTTCAATAAAAAATGAGTTTTCCTCCAAATTCTGCCAGATTTAGGGTCTTGCCATTGCTAAGTTTTCAATTTTTTCAAAAAATTGAAATTTCTGCCAAATTCTGAGAAATTAGCGATGGCCTGGCTGTCGTTATTGACTTTGCCCATATTCTGACCTGTGAATATTGTTAGCAACGGCCTGGCTGTCGTTGTTGACGTTTAAATATTAGTAGCGATCGCTCAACCATTGCTATTTACACGTACTTTTTTATTTTTGGTTTCTCTTATATAATTTCGATGTGTTTATGATTTTTAGGTAAAACCTCCTTAATACATTTGAAAGGAAGTCATATATAATTAGTATACTAGTAATTGAGTTATGAAAATACTAATTTATAGTTAAATAATCAATATATCAGGGTTAAACTAATTTATGGTCTACGACTAATCATACAAAGCTGTTATAATCGCCTCATATGCAATTAATACTCGTTACAAAGTGCAAGTATTGATGTTATTATGATATTTATTTAGTATCTCATATAAATATATATAGACAGAGAGTCATTATGTACATCGTCATTATACAAGCGTCATTATGAATTGGCCTATCAATGATGCTTGAATGTGCAACAAAACTTATTAATTGTGCTTGTTTAACTTACTTATACTTATTATGTTGTAATTGATAATTAAAACAACAATACATGTTAAATTATCACGTGTAATGCGTATTTTACTAACATGAATATTATCAGCGATGGCCGGGCGTAGCACATGACCTTCAATTGCAACAACCAGGCCATCGATGTAGCTAATAACCCTCAATTGCAACGGCCCGACCGTCGCTTGTTGTTAGGGTCACAGTTAGCAACGGCCCGGCGGTGGCAATTAATGCTCATTAGTGACGGCCTGCCATCGCTGATAATATCAGTGACAACCTGATAACATCGTCGCATATACACCCAGTGAGTGCCATGCCGTTGCTGATGGTAGGCCACCGCCCAGCCGTCGCAACTAGGCAGTTACTGATGGCCAAAGTTCTAGTAGTGCAAGGGCAATCACACTTTCACACTCCAAACCTTTATTCACTTATTTACATATTGACATGAACAAGATCCTACAATAAACTAGGTAAGCAACGAGGCCAGTTTTCGCGTGCGAAGATTTCACTCATTTAGGTCCAATATTATTTTTACTGAATAAATTAGATATTATATTGACATTGTTTTGGAAAATTTTTAAATCAATGTATGAAATAAATTAAGTGAGATATGATTTTAATTAATTGAATAAAATCTTTAATTTTTTAAATTATGAATTTTGTTACGGTAGAATTACATAAATTATCCCTGAAGTAACACTACAAGAAAACAAGACAACAACTACGATGATTTCCGTTGGTGAAACTCCGATTTCCGTTGGTAATTGGATATACCAATGGAATTTTTTGTCGGTTAAAAGGGGGTTGTGGAAGCCCCGTCGCTAAAGCCAGCCACGAAAAGTTATTTCGTTGGTATAATTTGCAATAACTTTTTTTTGTTGCTATAATTGTTACTATTTTGTTGGAGACAACGGCATACGGGACAATTTCTTTTGTTGGAAATTTGTTAGTCTTGCAACAAAAAAATTGTTGGAGTTTTACATACAAAATTTGTAACGATTATTTTTGTTGAGACAACGACATATGGGACAATGTTTTTGTTGGAAATCTGTTAGTCTTGCAACTAAAAATTTGTTGCAATTTTACCTACAAAATTTATAATGATTATTTTTGTTGCTACAAACAAATTTTGTTAGTTGTCTTGGACTTTGCTACAAGCGTTCTCGATGGTGATTTGTTGCAATTTTCTGACAAGAAATATCAACAAAACTTTGGTTGGAATTTAGCTACGAAATATTTTTGGTATTTAATTGGTGACAATACAAAAAGATAGCGACGAAATAACATCGATTATACTTGTTAGAGTTTTTGTATGAAATTACCAACATAATATAGTGACCAAATTATGGTTGGAATATAACATATGAATTAATGTTGGTATTTAGTGGCTACTAATTTAAAATATAGCGACAAAAATAGTATCAGGATTGCTTGTTGGAGTTTTGTATGAAAACACCTACGCATAATCCTGTTTGAAAAATCGTTGAAAATATATTCAACAAAAATTTCCAACAAATTTTTTTGTTGCATCAACACTTTCATTTACTCTTTTTTGGGAAATAAGAAAAAGAGGCAATTATAACTTTTTCTTGCAATGTTTTATAATATATTATAAATAAATTATAAATAATAGAGATAATATAAGACAAAATAAACTTTTATTCCATTCATAAACTCAAATGAACTTAAAAAAACAATCATTTGTGACATGTCTTGTTTTGCCCTGTAGTCCTGTGTGGTCACTTCCAAATTCTACAAATACACATATACCGCATAAAAATATGTATAACCCCATATTAAATCAAAATTCTAGACATAGTAAATTGACGTTTTCTTCTAATGACCCTACAACTAAGATTCCTCTGTGTGCATTCAGAGTACTTTAGCGCCTTCATAATTGTATCAATACCTGGATTAAAGCAATTGAAAATGAAGTTTTAAACATTCATGAATGAACTACAAACAATAAATAAAAATGGAGAATTGTAAAATTGAAATTAAATTGAAACATAGAAGTACCTCGTAATACTAATGTCGAGTTACTGATCATGAAAGAATCGACGGACTTGAAAAATGATATAAATCCCGCTTAGTTTTTTTTTTCTCATTTATGATGGATATGAATCTGCTTAGTTGATAGTGTATGGGGGTGTTTGGTTCGGGATATAGCGATAGATAATGTGCGTTATCCATTGCTATATCCTGTTTGCTTTGAATGTCACCACGCAAGGGCTCTTATCCTAGCCCGCTGAAGCCTGGCCAAAAAGTGGAGTTATCCTCTGTTTTTCATCTCTCGCCCCCCTCCCCTCCCCTCCCCCCCTCCAAGACAAGTTATCTCGGCCCTTGAAGGATAAAACACATTTTTGTAAAATGTCAAGATTGCCCATACTTTTACACGTGCTACATTGTTATTCGTCCCCGAAAATCTTAAAATTTCACACTAATACACCACACTTTCCCCCCAATTTTCTATTCATTCTCCCTCTAAAACGTTAGGGTTCCTCACTTAGCCCCATTTCACAAAAATACGACGGCGACAAAGCAATCGGTGATTCTCGTGAACCTCGTACACATGTAATGTTCTTCAGTATGAATTGTTGTATGTCCAAGTCTTCGTCTAGATTTCAAGTTGTTTAAGGTTGGGTTGGTTTCACTTTGCAGGGATTCGTGCGGAGCAGGTCTCATTTGCTCAACTTTACACCTAATCCGAACGTTTACAGGTATTATCTCGCTCTTGACACTTTTATTTATGATGAAATAGCTCACATTTGTTAGATTCGAACAAACTAGACCACAAAATATTGATAAAATGTTAATGCATGTGTTAGGTTATCATGTATATATGTGCAAATGTGTTTGTAGTTGACTTATCAGTGGTTTATGTGATGATTATGTGCTTGTGATTGATTAAAAATTGTGTTTTCAAGAGTAAACCCTAGTTATTGTAGATGAGCATGACTGTTAGGGTGAGTATTGGGTGTTTATTATGATATGGTTAGAAATTAGGTTCATTAAAACCGAAAGTGTCGAAACCCCCGTTGACTGAAGTTAGCAAACTGACCATTTCACCGATTGAGCTTTAAGTTTTTAATGAAATTGTGTTGTGTGGCCATTATATGGATCATAATCAGAGGCGTATGCTAGTGTTAGTGCTATTGCAGATTATATTGTTGAGGGTTCGGGCTTTCTTGTTATGAGCATGATGCACCAACGACAAATTAAGTTACGTAATTTTTGGAGAAGAGAAGTTGTACGATATAGCCTACTCAGTAAGATTCCTAATATAAGGGAACACATAGACAAGCTAACCCTTAAGAATGACATAGGTTCAATTAGGAACTTGACGATGGATCATGAGTGTTTTGATAAGCTTTGTTGGGTTCTTCGAGAGGTTGGGGGTTTGCGCAATGAAAAGTACGTGAGCTTAAGGGAGCCGATGACACTGTTCATAAAGATAATGGCGCACCACGATACGAATCGGGTAATGGAGTTCTATTGGTAGCTTCCTGGGCATACTATTAGTCGGTACTTTGGTAAAGCTCTAAATACATTGTTGAAGGCTAGTGAGCTCTTTCTGGTCACACCATCACCTATAGCCGAAGAAAACGGCAACTGTCATGAGCCATGGACTTACTTCAAGGTTTGTCAATTTGATTAGTTGTTTTATATTGAAATCTTAGCCAGTGTTAAATATCAAATTTTAATGAGTATGCATTGTTTTTCTTCTCATCGTAGGATTGCCTGGGAGCGTTGGATGGCACCTTAATCGATGTGACGGTGCCATTAGCTGATCAAGCAAGGTACATATCAAGGAAGGGTCGAATCAACATTAACGTGCCAGGAGTCTGTGATATTAACATGAAATTTGTATACCTATTGTGTGTTGGAAGGGTTCGGCCACTGACGAAAGAGTACTACAAGACGCCATGTTCTGACTTGCCCCAAATGGATTGAAGATTCCAAAGGGTAAGTCTATAACGTTCTCCATGCAAAGTTCATTCTCACACTGCATTGTAAGATGTTATATTACTAATTCAATTATGACTCTTAGTTTTGTCTGCAAGGCAACTACTACCTAGTAGACTTCGGCTACGCAAACTTCGAGGATTTCCTTGCTCGATACCGTGGCATACGCTATCACTTAAAAGAGTGGGAGAATGGTAGAACGACGCTGCAGGACCACAAGGAATTCAGAACCGGTGGAAGATTTTGAAGCACCACGCCAATTACCCGATAAAGATTCAGAACCGTATAATAATTGCGTATGCCCTGCTCAACAACTTCATCAGGCGGCATATCCTAGATGATCCCATTATAAACTCAAGTGATGATGAGGATGATTCTTTCGACGATGATGACATCGGTGACGATGTATTGATGGACTTGGGAACTCTGCAGAATGGAACCAGTTTAGGGACTAGATTGCTATGGAGATGTGGAACGATTATCGTGCACGTCGACCGAGCCGTTAGGGAGTTTGGGGATTGATTGCTAGGATTAGGATTGTTAGTTTAAGATGTTGCGAGCCTGAGTGGTGGAAGAATATTGGGGTGTTGAACTGATGTTTGCGAACATCTTGCTTTGATCACATTAAGTTCTAATTTGATACTTTGTGAACAAGTTTTTTTTCCAATGGATTGTTTTTTGGTTTGGTGTTTACTGCTGAATTTGTATTTGTAGAGCAATTATATATGTGTTGATTCTGTGGTAATTATGTTATTTGCTTGATGAACTCATTCAAATAGACACACTGTACTTGTGTATAACAGGTATTCTGATCCAACATGATACCACATCTTGATTAACATTTCTTGAGGTTTGACTTAATTGGCATTTCTTTTAACATGTTGTTTGTAGTATTTTGTAGATACCTTGTATTTGAGATGGAGGCTTCATGTGCCAGCTCAGTGCCGATACCAAAGAAGAATGGAAGGAATGGGAAGGGCAAAGAAAAGATCGATGGCGATAAAGGTTCGAGGAGAGTGTGGACAATAGAGGAGGAGAGAGCACTGATCAATGCTCTTTATGAGTACAAGGCAACAGGCAACAAGTTTGATAACAATTTCCGAGCAGGGTACTTGAGGGACCTGGAGGATTTCATAAGGAAGGAGTGTCCTGACACCGACATTCCCGGAGATCCTCATGTGAAGTCCAAGGTCATTGTCTAGAGGAGGGTTTACTCACACCAATACTCAATGTTTGGGATAACATGTGGTTGTGCTACTTATGATCAGAAACCTAGAAGATCAAGATCTCTGATGAACTCTGGTGGATTGAGTACAAGAGGGTGAGTATGTATAACAATAATTCAATATCATTAACTTTGATCAATTTAATTGTGTCACGTATTTGTTATATATAACTTGTGTCTATTCCTACTTATTAAAAGGTCCATAACTACGTGAAAGGCTATCGCCTAAAGAAGTTTCCCTTCTATGAGGATTGGGCGAAACTGTTTGGGAAAGATAGGGAAAATGGAGGTGGTGCCGAGGATATATCTGCAGTTGTGCAAGATGTGATTAACAACACATGTGTGACTGGTAAGGGCAATGGTGGGGTTATTGATGGTGCTGGTCTGAGCCGAGGATGACGTATGCAGATTGAGACTCCTTCCCCAAGCCGTGTATGGGGATAAGATATGCCAAGTGATCTTGATGTGGGATCCAGTGGCACTGACTACAATCATCCATCCCGCCATGATGAGAAGCTCAGTGCTAAGGCCATAATGAAGAAGATCAAGAAGGCTCGTGCTGAGAAGAGGAGACTTGCATTGGAGAAGGATGAGAATGAGGCCAATGAGGTTCCCTCGTACAAAGAGGAGTTCATGCAGAAGACTGAGCAAAGCATTGAGAGGATGGTGACACTCTTCTCTCAGTCTCAGGCCATCCTGGAAGATCCAGCGACCTTTCAGCGCAAGAGCATCTTTGATGAATTGGAGAAACATGAGGAGTTTGAAGAGGACCAAAAGATGGTCCTTGCACACAAGATTGCTCATAACAAGGAAGATGCTGACCTATTCTTGAACAAGCCTAGGAGCTCCAAGCCCAAGTACCTCAAGTTCCTCCTCAAGGAAAAGCCTGCCAAGTGATCTGATTCCCAAACATTGCTGGTTCCATAATTTGTGAAGTTTTTCGAACAATTTTAACTTATTTGTTGTGTTGGTTGTCTGGTGAATTGTGAACAATGTACCCTTTTGGCATGTTTGGCAACTGCACTTTAGTGCATCTTTTGTCTATGTGGTCTAACATAGGAGAGGTCATTGTTAGATCCACATTCATGACCCTATTGCTGGTATAGGTTGCCTGTGTTATGCATTTCCATTAGGAGTGCAGTGGGGTCTAATCATTAGGCATGATCCTATTTTCTTGTCTAAGCAGCCTAAACATTGATGTTTTGTCATATATTTTTTCATGTTTATGCGGAGTTCAATGGAAAATAATATGGTTTAGATTATCCTCAAAGTTTTGTTTATTTTATATGCATTAGTTAATATTTTATTGTTGTTGACAAAGCAATCCAATGTTGTTTAGAGCAAACAACTGTTTACATATATTTTGTTAAGTAGGAACTGTTTTAAAACCAAATCATTCATAGTTGTAATGTAGAAGTAAGCATAGGAACACAGGTGATTCACTCCAGTAGCTTAGGGAAATAGAAATACATGCAGAATATTAAAGACTTAGACATTGAAGTAGGATAAAAAAAGAAACATAATAAGCCCCTGCGCTTTATAAGGCACACAAACATCCCATTCCTAAAACGAGTAAGAAAGGGCTAAGCAAGACGCGTGTGAGCTATGCTCTTGACCAAAAATTTCGTAAAAACTAAGATTTTTTACAACGATTGACAGATTCTAGGATCTTACCGTGATTTCCTTCCGAAAATTATGAGATTTGGACCACACGTGAGATTTGGAAACCCTAGTATTTTGGGTGTGAAATGTTAGAGCAAATATGGAAATTGATAGTGAAATTGTGAGTTTTGACCGATTATGTCGCTTTGGAAATGAAACGACGCAAGGGGTATTTTAGTCTTTTAAAAAATGTATGTATCGGTCTAGATTTCAAACCAAACATGATATTAGAGTGTTAGGACCATTGTCTTTAGTGCGCATCGTACAACCCAAACGATTTACTGTGAAAGTGATATAGGGCCAATCTGCAGAGATAAGGGATTCAGGCTATCTCTAACTATTAAGCCGTCTTCCGAACCAAACACCCCTTATATATATAGAGAAAGATAAAGTGAAGATTTACAAAGATTTACCATAAGGAACAAACAGCGGGAGTACAAAAAGTGAATTTATGAGATTTGAAGAGATTCAAATAACATATCCTTTTTTTTCTACTCATCAAAAAAAAAAAAAAACTTATCCTTTCTTTTACAAGTCATCTCAAAGGAAATTGCTGATTTACAAAATCTTATCTAAAGTGAAACATTCATTGGTCATTTCCATGAATTTTTATTCAATTATTACTTATTAATTATCACTCTTGTACACAATCCTAAGGAAAATATTCAACTATCTTGTATCTTCTTTTAATATATCATTATAAACAAGATAAAAAGTATATTCTTAATTTCCTCTACAAACTTATGTATGATAACTGTTAGTATTACTAATTGAAATTGATAACAAAACTATGCATATGTACATGTAGTAAATATTAAATATGATATTTGATGCCGAATAATTTTGTTTGCTGAGTAACCACTCCATGTCAAGTTTAGTTCAGGCTTGTTACTGGTTATAAGCTAGGTCACATAACCCAGATGCGCATGCGTGTGCGTGGGTGGATGCAGGTGCGTCAATGCGCCTATTTAAAAAAATTGAATTGTTAATGCGGTCTTATTGAAAAAATATAAAATGATTACAAATATTAGGTGAATCCGTCTCTTTTAACGTGACAAAGAAATAAATGTTGATTACTTGTATTAAAACATGTTCTAAATATTGTCTTTGATTTATTTGTTAATTGAGATAAGATTTACAATGTATTTAGTCATTATTTATTTATTTATTTTTTCTTGTTTGTCCTCAACTAAGAAGAACTCTAATTCTCTCTCACTATCCTTCCTATAAAATAATATAAGGAATCATAAACATCACCTTAATTCACAATAGATGTCGAAAAAAAATACTCAAACTTAGTCATACTTCTTAGTTCAAGAATTAAGGATCCTTAGTTCGCATTAAAGTCACGCACACACACTGAATTCGCTAGTTCGCGACTAGTGATCTAGTGTGACATGAGTAGTAGGAGGATTATGTGACCTACGTCATGAGTTAGCTTTGAGTTGAAGAAACATGCACTGAAAAACACGACACGTGAACGAAGTCGAGGCTGAGCCGGATTAGGCACTATGATGCCTAAGTTGGTTGGTGTCTGATTGATGCGAATTGGGATTATGTTAGTTTCTGATTGAACTTTGGACTAATCCAAGTTGCCTATGTATCCATTTAGGGAATCAAGCCATATATAGTTCATTGTTTATTTGTGGTTTTTGATCATGGATTCACGGTTTTCCTCGTAACTCTCTTTTTAGAGGTCCAACTGAAAAATCGTTTGTTGATTTGGAAACTATACTCAAAAGTTTTACATTAGTATAAGCTATATTAGTTCCTTGATGAGCCCAATTAAGTTGGGGAAGAGTTTAGTCAGGGAACAATTTGGTCAGGGAAGAGTTAGGTCGGGAAGAGATTGGTCAAGAAGAGATTGGTCACGAAGAGATCATTTTTGACAAGATCATTCACGAAGAGATTCTTCATGACATGTGGCATCAAAGCCTCGAATTGTGATCCACTTAGTTCAGATAATGTTGGGAGATACATGTTATTCACTGCAACAGTTCGCTGAAAGTGTGAAGTTGGATGCCAAGGAACAATTAGCGGCTCTGAAGGAGTGGAGTGCACAAGCAACCGTGAGGATTTACTCTTTAAAGTGGGAAGTCGAAATCCTAAAGTCAGAGAATATACATTTAAATTCTCAACTAAAACATAATAGAAATTGTTCCAAGTAGCTTATTGCGTCCTTGGAAGCCTTTAGGGCGAGGTTTGACGCCCATGAGGTGAAGATGGAAGTAGTGTACCAGACTCTAACTACATCGCAACGATTTGTGAACAGTGGCCCGATTGGAGCATCGGAACCGTCATCTCAAGACCATATTCCTGAACACTCGGACATATGGCCAATGAATGTCCTAACACTCTTAGGCAAAGAGGAAATTCTCATTGGGTTTGTGTAGATGATTTCAATGAAGATGACTTTAGTTCTGGAGAAGCTGAAGAACAATCAGAAGAGGTTCAAACTACTGCGCTACTCACTCAGATTGACTAGACGCCAGAAGACTCCCTGAACTACTTCGGGTCTCATGTTATCCCAACATTCAGGATCCAACATCAGAACAGGAGACCTTCTTTGCAGATTGGGATGAATATGATACTGATTCTGAACCTTATCTTGCGTCCTACTTTGATGAATCTAACTTTGATTGTTTTCATGGCACAGTGGATCTAGATGAAGAATATTTATTTGAAGGTGAAATGTCCCAGGAGGAAATCATTGAAGACCTGAAGTCTATCTACCACAAACTGCTGCTTGAGAATAACAAACTCATCAAGAGCAACAAAAGCATGAAGGAAGAGATTGGATGCATGAAGGAGATGCTGAAACTGTATGAGAAAGACCTTGACAAAACTGAGGCTGAGCTGCAAGAGGTAAAAGTAAAACTAAATAAAGCTGAACATACTATTGACAAATAGAACTCTTCTACATCTCTGCTTGATGAAGTGCTGAGTATGGGAAATCAAGGTAAAAATGGTTTGGGCTATGTTGAGAAACGTCCCTCTGAAGATGTTAACTCTGCCTATTTGAAAGCTGGTTTTATCAAGGAAAGCAATAACTTGAGTTGTGAAATCCCTTCCAACACTGTGAAAAAGCCTACTTTTATCTGTCAATATTGTTTTCAACCTGGTCACATTAAGCCTTATTGTAAAAAATATAAAATTGTGATTGAGAAGAAAACAGTAATTAATTGCAATACCAATGTTAGGAGAACCTCTGATCTGAATGTTATCCCAACATTAGGTAACAACGCTGAAGGACATAAAAGTAGAACTTGGATAGAAAAGTTAAAAACTCCTAAGGTTAAAATTGTTTGCAATGTTGTCTTTTCTGCTGTTTACTATAACCTTGCAGGTAAGTGGTATTTTGACAGTGGGTGTTCAAGGAACATGACTGGAAACATTGACAACCTGAAAGAGGTTATCCCTCTGACTGTTGGAACAATTACCTATGGAGGAGGCACAAAAGGGAAAATCATTGGAAAAGGAGTACTAGATGTTGAAGGATTTCCACCACTCAAGGATGTGTTGTTGGTTGAAGGATTGAAATCAAATTTAATTAGCATAAGTCAACTTTGTGATGATAACTTGCTAGTTACTTTTGATAAAAGTTCATGTGATGTGTTTAATAGTGACAATGTCTGTGCCATGACAGGTACAAGATCAAAGGATAACTGCTATCTTGCTCAAGATGAAGCTGAATGCTACCATGCCAAGGTAGATGAATCTGTCATGTGGCACAAGAAGTTATGACATGTACACTATAGAAATCTGGAGAAACTACAGAAGTTAGAGGCTGTAAGAGGACTACCTAAGTTGACTAGCCCAGGTAAAATTGTTTGGGAAGACTGCCTGAAAGGTAAACAAACAAAAGCTGTCCATCCATCACTTCAGGTACAGAGTACTAACCGTAGAACTAATAAGTGCTTTGATTTGCTACACATGGATCTCATGGGTCCTATTGAGGTTAGTAGCCTGAATGGTAAGAAGTATGCTTTTGTTATTGTTGATGATTTTTCAAGATATACATGGATTAAGTTTTTGAAAGAAAAATCAGAGGCATTCAACACATTCAAGATTTTGCATGCTAGTATTAAGAATCTCTATGGTACTTATGTAGGAAGAATTAAGTTTGAACATGGAAAGGAGTTTGAAAATGTAAGCTTTGCTAATTTCTGTGAATCTAAAGGCATTTTTTATGAGTTTTCAGCACCTAAGACACCTCAGCAAAATGGGATTGCTGAGAGGAAGAATAGAACACTTCAAGAGATGGCTAGAGTTATGTTGAATTCTGAAAACCTATCTAAGAAACTCTGGGCTGAAGTATTGAATATGCATGTCATATTAGTAATAGAGTTTATCTTAGACCTGGTACTAATATGACACCTTATGAAATCTTGAAGGGTTCAAAACCAACAGTGGCACACTTTCATGAATTTTGTATTAACTGCTATTTGCTAAAAGATAGAGATTATTTGAGCAAATTTGATCCCAAAAGTGAAAAATGTATATTTGTTGGATATTCTCCTAATAGTGCTGCTTTCAGGGTCTACAATCCAAGATTGCATACTGTTCAAGAATCAGTGAATGTCATTTTTGATGACTTAATTGTTTCTACAGGTACTGAAGAACTCACTGGTTCAGATGTTACTCCAACATTGGACTCAACATTGAACACAGACGCTGGAGATGTTGAACTGGAAACTGGAACAAATGTTGACTTAACACCAGAAACCCCAATGTTAGGCCAACATCGATGCTATCAGATTCTGAAGATGAAGTGGTTCTTGTATCCAGAAGAGATCCCCCTCTTAGAATACAAAGAGATCATCCAACCTCTCAAGTAATTGGACAAATTACTGAAAGAGTTAGAACACGCAACAAAGAAAGGGTCAATTACAAGGATATGGTTAAGTTGTGTGTTTTCATGTCTTCTTCATGTACTATTGATAATGCATCTTGTTTTGTGTCTTCCATTGAACCTAAGAATCTAACTGAAGCCCTTAAGGATGGTTACTGGATTAATGCCATGCAAGAGGAATTCTTACAATTCACCAAAAACAGAGTTTGGAATCTAGTACCTAGGCCATCACATATGAATGTAAAAGGTACAAAATGGATTTTAAAAAATAAAACTGATGAGAATGGTGTAATTATGAGGAACAAAACTAGGTTGGTTGCACAAGGTTATACTCAGGTAGAAGGTATAGATTTTGATGAGACTTTTGCTCCAGTAGCTAGGATAGAATCAAATAGATTAATCCTTGCTATTGCTTGCTGTCTTAGGATTAAACTATACCAAATGGATGTTAAAGGTGCCTTTCTGAATGGTTTAATTGACAAAGAGGTTTATGTAGAACAACCTAAAGGCTTTTCTGATCCTAAACATCATGACCATGTGTACAAACTTGAAAAGGCTTTGTATGGCTTAAAACAGGCTCCTAGAGCTTGGTATGAGAGTCTAACTGATTTTCTGTTAGGCCTAGGTTTCAATAGAGGAGATGGAGATAGAACATTGTTTGTCTCTAGAAAAAGCTCTGATATATGCATTGCTCAAATTTATGTAGATGATATTATATTTGTCTCTACAAACAAGTCTACTTTAGACAAATTTGTTGAGTCTATGACAGGAACATTTGAGATGAGCATGATTGGTGAGCTCAACTACTTTCTGGGACTACAAGTTAAGCAGCTGGAGAATGGTATCTTCCTGAACCAGGAGAAGTATGCAAGGAATCTGGTGAAGAGATTTGAGCTACAAGAGTCCAAGCCGTGCAAAACTCCTATGTCCTCTTTAGTGAAGATAACAAAAGATGGCACTGACAGCAATGTTGACCCAACATTGTACAGATCCATGAAGGGTAGTTTGTTATATCTCTCTGCCTCTAGACCTGACATCATGTTTTCAGTATGTGTTTGTGCTAGGTACCAAGCTGAGCCAAGGCAATCTCACTTGATTGCTGTGAAGAGGATTCTTAGATATATCTCTGGAACTTCACCTTTAGGCATTTGGTATTCTTATGAAACTAACACTAACTTGGTTGTTTATAGTGACTTTGACTGGGCAGGTGATGTAGATGACAAGGAATCCACAAGTGGGGGCTGTTTTTATTTGGGGAATAATTTGGTCTCCTGGTATAGGAAGAAGCAGAACTGTGTGTTCATTATCAACTGTTGAATCAGAATACGTAGCAGCTGGCAGCTGTGTTACCCAACTTATGTGGCTCAAACACATGCTTTCAGATTATGGGCTAGATAGTGATACACTTCTCATGTTCTGTGACAATCTACGTGCCATAAGTATCTCTAGGAATTCTGTCCAACATTCTAGAACTAAGCATATAGACATAAGACATCATTTCCTAAGAGATATGGTAGAGGACAAAGTGGCCAACATTGAACATATTGAGACAACTAATCAGCTTGCTGGTATGTTTACAAAACCTTTAGATAGTGAGAGATTCTTCAGTTTGAGGAAATCTCTTGGCATGTGCAATATGTGAGAATGTTGAGGAAACCAGTGTTGACATAACACCACTGTCTAGCACTGGTATATTGGTTGTGGTGTAGTAGGTACTCTGTTGTTTTACTTCGTTGAATTCATTTCCTTACGAGTCTCATTTCATCTGTGTTTTGTCATATTTGGTTTGTGTGGTTGAACTCTTTGATTAACAACTCTTTCTAGTTATCAGTTTCACGTCTTTGTTTTGAAAAAGTAATAAAACTCTTCTGTTGTCTGAGGTTGTGATTACCTAACATATGAAGAAGCTAGGGTACACAAAGTTCACTACTTTGATGTCTATTCAGTTGTGTCTTATTCATATGGAAGGTGTACATGACATGTGGAGAAGCTGGGGTGCATGATGTTGACAGCTTCATTGTTACTCATTTGTGCTTATTTACATATTCCTGTTTGTTTGGCCAAGGAACACATGAGGGTGATCTTTTCTACTAAGGTGTTTGAGGTTTAGATTTCTTACATTTAGTAGCACTGATCACTTGGTGATTCTCTTGAATGCAGGTTGGTAAACCAGTATGCATAAGGAATTGGGGTGTTGGGGTGCATGATAAATGAATTGCCAACATTCAAGGCCTTTGTACTTGCCTAACTTGATGTTGTTAATGTTGTTACTGGGGTGTGTGGAGTTCAGACTGCCCTCATTCAGTAGTGACATTAGCTTTGTGTTTAGCAACCTTCAGTTTTTGGTTCAGATGAGTTATGAAAATAATAAAGATTATTAAGAGATGTGTGCTGTGCTGGTTTGAGGAGTTTTTCATAAAGTGTTTACCATCTGCCTATTTGACATTACATTGTTGCATTCATGTAGAACTGCATTGTTTTCTTTCTTGTTGTTGAGTTGTGTCGGTCTAGGCTTAGGGGGGAGTATAATTCATGTGTTGAGGCATACAATTGGGTGACATACTGCAGGTGACACACTTTTCTGTGACTTTCTATGCTGTGGAAGTGAATTTTTCCTTGAATTCATAACTGCTTATCTCTGTGTGTTTTTTGTTATCTATGTTGCTTACTCATGATTTTGATCTGAACAATATGTCTGAGGTACTCACTTGCTATATTGGTTAAGTTTCAGATGTATTTTTGGATGTATCTCAAGCTCTCACATGAATTTGCCTTGATGAAGCCTGTACCTCCATCTTCGGTTTTGAATGTTATTGAATGTTATCCCAACATTGTGCACAGTCGCAGGTCAATATTGAAAACAGGAACTTATAAGTTTTCAGTTTTTTGAAAACCGCTCTAGTTAACTGTTAATTAAACATCAAAGCATGTGCGCGGGAAAACATAGTGGGAAAGTTTTACTTGGTTCAAATTTGGTAACTGCCCATTAACATTCATTCTCTTTCCTTATTCACAGTTATTTCAAAAATCAAAACCCTATTTTCCTTAATTGTGCTTGTGATTTTCATATTTGTGCTTACTTTGCAAAATTTCTCTCGCAACTCTCAAATTTTCTCAATTTTCTCTGCAATTTCTTTCGAAACTTCTCTACTAACAATGGCAAGCAAGTCTCCCATGTAAACTCTTGCAGATGTTGCCCTGGGAAGTGAACCCACTGCCACACGCACTCGGTCACACACTAGAGGTGCTACTGCAAAGACAGTTGATGCTCATGGTGCTGCTAAAAGGAAGGCTATTCCCTATGTGCGACAAGGGAAGAAGTCCAAACAGGGTGAATCGACCTCCAATGTTGAGCCAACTGCTGATTCAACCACTCCCATCACTAATGAGCCTGAAATTGAGGTAAACACTGCTGAATCCAACCCTGAACTTGATGTTGACTTAACTGTTGAGGGGGAGGGTAGTGGTTCGGTTGAGAAAACTGTGGAACAATCCATGGGCAAGTCTGTGGACAAATTGGTGAGGAAGTGGATGAGGGCTCAAAAGAAATAGAGCAAGGCTGCAGAGGATAAGTTGAAACCTATGTCTAAAACTGCTAAGACAAGGGCTGAGGCTAGAAAGAGACAGGTGGAGAGGTTAGCCAAGAAAAAGGCTGAGAGGAAAGCTGAGGAAGAGAAGAAGGTTGTTACTGATGCTGCTGAGAGAAAGAAGAAAGGAAAGTAAGTAGTGGATGAGGAAACTGAGGTAGTAGATGTTGAGGATGAAGAGGAAGAAGAGGAGAAGGAAGAGGAGACTGAAGAAGAGCAGGATGTTGCTGCTGAGGTTGGGGTAACATCAGGATCAGAGGAGTACACAGATGGGCTATATGTGGTCTATCCTGATGATGAGGGGAGCTACTTCTCTCCTTACTATCTCTTTCAAGAGTTGGAGAAGAAGTGGGATTCCTTCAAAAGAAGGGAGATTCACACTGAAAGAGCTATAGAGATGGCCAGTTTCAAAGAGAACAAGGTGATGGACTTGCTTGAGGCAAAAGGGTTGCAACAATCAGTGATGGAGCCTAGTGATTATGCTCCTGAGATTGTAATGGAGTTCTACCTAAATCTCTCAAAATGGATCAGGGACTACAGATCGCCAAAATTTGGAAAGGCTTGGGTGCGGGGGAGAGTCTTCAACATTGACCCCTACACCATCAACATGATATGTGGATTCCCTACTACTGATGAATCTGAGGACCCCTACTATGATGATGTGATGGAAGACTTGACTGGAGGGTTAGTTAAAACCTGGAGAGATGCTCTGCCAACCACAAAACTCACCTCCCTGAGTGCTGTCTTGCACAAAATAGCTTGCTTCAACTGGCTGCCAAGCAAAAATGTCACTGTTTTGACTAAGGAATCAACAATCTTAGTCTAAAAAATCAAAAATGGGCTAGCTGTGAACATGGGGGAGAGGATTGTGAAGTCTATGTCTGAAGTTGCTGGAAGGAAGAATGGCATGCTGCCTTTTCCCTCACTCATCTGCAAAATCCTTAGCAATCAAGGATTGAAAACAAGTGTCACTGTGGGCTGGAGGAAGAATGACACTGAACTTATAATTCTCCCAAGCTACTTGTCTAGATAAAGAGTGAGAGACCTTCCATGGAACCCAAAAGGAGTGGTGAGACCAAGGGCTGAAAAGAAGAAGGCTCAAGAGTTTTCTAGAACTTCAGTGCCTATGTCCAAAGAAGAAGACTGCATGGTCATAACTTCTGCTTTTGTGGATCATTTGCTAAACCGGTATAGGGGGAAGATTGCTGATTGTCAAAGGGAGATTGAGGAAAGAAAGGAACACCTCAAAGAGCTGGAGGACATGGTGAAAAATTTGGAGAAACTCCCTTCTTCACAAAAAGGGGGAGAGTAGTTCCAATTTTAAATTTTAGTTTTCTAGTTTATGTTTTGTTCTATGAACTGCTAATATCTTTGAACTGCCGGTACATTAATCTCTAATTGGTTTTATTTGATCAAGGGGCTTGTCCTTGATTTTTTTCTTTGGCCTGTAACTCTAAGTACTAGCGTTGAACTGCTTTAGCTGCTATTACTTATGAAAGTACATTTTGAACTCCTTGTCTAGTTAACCTTCTGTGCAGGAAACTCACTGGTTTCAATGTTGAGGCAACATTGATGAATGTTGAGGTCTGAACATATGTACATATCTGGATGTAGTGATGACCTTAATGCTTGTCTTTGTTAATTTAACTTTGAATTTATTTGCTTGTATTAAGGGGGAGCAGTTTAGTAGTTTAATTTGTTTCTTGTTGATTATAACTTTCTGGATATAAGACTTGATTGGAACAGGTGTTGGTTTTGTGAAGAAAGGCAAAAAGGGGGAGATTGAAAGTGCAGGGTTTTTTGGAGTCAATGTTAGACGATGTTGGGTTAATATTGAGGATAACATTGAAAGCCGAAAGCTTGTGCGAAAACTACTCTTTAGTTGCCAAAATTAAGTTTTGCCTTTATTCACATATTAACCAAGTTTCACGGTTTTAGTTGTTTATGTTTATGTCCAGGAAGGTATCTTTATCATAAAGAAGAGATTTGGAAGATTCCTTACTTGAAGTTCCCATAATTCAAGCTAAGTTGAATAGTCAACTCACACGGTTTCAAAAGAAGGAAACAAGCTAGTTGTTCTCTGCAACGCGATTCTTTCCAGGATTCTACCAATTGAAGAAGATGTGTTACCTTATTAAATCGGTAACAATTGAAACACATTCTCAGGAAAGATTTGAAGTTCACAAAGAAGGCAAATTTCAACAAGGAAACAACAAGAGTTACCAAAACTGTGAACAACACATCTTGGCGTTCAAGACTCAAGAAATCTGATATGACAATAGATTGTATTATATATGTATGCGTGTCGGTTACAAGTGTATGATCTAGTAATACAACGAGTCTATCTCAAATCAGGCCTACACTATGTATCTCGCATAGACTTGGTCCAAAACACCTCGAACTAACGTCTCGATGCTTGGATGGCAGTGGGATATCGGTGACTAGATCGGATGTATGTCGGTGATTGTCCTCGACATGATATCGAGGATTCCCCCTGATGTGATATCGGTGATGTGGTGGTGTGATGTATCAAAGGTACACGAGGTAATCCCGATATCGAATGCGATATCGAGAGTGAGATTGGTGATGTATTTTGATGTGATGCGTGGTAGCTGAGGGATAATAATTGCTTACTTTGGGATCCGGGTACCGCGTATTTATAGACCTCGGGATCCGGAGACCACAGTAACATATCGGTGATTATTACCGATATGACATCGAAAGTGGCCCCCGATATGGTCAAATAGGGGCTTGTTTTGGGCCAGGACCAATATGTGGGAAATGCCCATATCATGTAGTCCCCCAATTTGGGGATTCTTATCTTAGAGATAAGAATTTGCAAATTTAATTTTAAATTTCTGGGTTACCTGTACCCTTCGTCCCGCGAGTTCAAATGACGGAGATCAAATTTGCGGGAAATGCACCTTGTGATGAACTTCGATGGGTCCCCTAATGCAATGGACGCCTAGTTAGAGGTCCTCGTTTGAATTATACGTTTCTTGGGATTTGAGTTTCTTATAAATATGGGAATTGCACTTTGAGAATTGTGACGGAGTCCTTTACACACGTGTACTCCAAGCGACGTGGTGAGAGGACGGATGGATCATTGATGATTCCGGACTGAACTCGGGTTATCCCAAGCTGCCTACGTATCCCTTTGGGGGAATCAAGTCGGACGTAGTTGATTTGTCTATTCTGCACTGCGTGGCTTTACGGTTTTGACCATATGTACTTGTAGGATGGTCCAAATCTGAAACTGCTTCTTGATATGGAAAGTAGACTCCTTTAGCTTTCCAAACATATAAGATACATGTTGGGGAGATAAGTATATCGGTAGTGACATCCGATATAAGATCGGGTATTCTGGAACATCGAAACCTCGATCTGCGTTTTCCTATGGGTAGCTGACACATGTAGCTTTCCATACATATATTATACATGTCGAATGGATAAGTACATCGGTAGTTATGTTCGATATAATATCAGGTATTGAGTATGTCGAAGGTATGTCGAAGGTATGTCGGGAATCTATGTCGAATATGGCATATCGGGGATGATATTCGATGTACATTTCGATATAGACATGATGGGGTGATCCCTAGGTGTTTTTTACTCTTGTATTTAATAGAGTTCAATTTGTTGGAACGTCGTCCTGATCTCCTCCGTGTTAGAGTGGAGAGGTTTATGGAAAGCTCAAGCTTTCGAAATCTAGGGCAAGTATTGAGGAAGGACGGTTTCAAGAACTTCCTCGAGTTGAGTGGGTTGAACCCAAGGCATTATTATATCGACCTGCCGATTGGTGGCCTAGATGAAGTGGGGGATGGTCCGGTCGACCCTGATGTGTTTTCCGAGGTTGTTGAGAAGAAGACTAAAGGGTCCCTGTGGGAGTAGCTGTTTTGCTGCTATTACTGTAATTCAAATTTATCCCTTTCCGGACTATTTCAGATTCGTGGTTCTATAACTGAATGTTTATTTCTCTGTTATCTTCATAATCCGTGACTCTGTGTGATCTCGTTGTCTAATAAGTTGTTGATTTTTATTGTCGTGATGATAGAGTGTGCGGTATTTCGATATCTGACAATGCATTCATTTCGTTCCCGTATCGATGAGATTTCTTTACTTTGCTTGTGTCAATAAAGGATGATTTGAATTCCCTCGGTGTTGGTGGAAACATGTGTAATCTGCCACCACTCATTGGCGGGAGCCCATCCCGTTATCACATGGAAACCTTTATTGCTTGAATGTTTATCATCGACCCCGTTATCACATGGGATATTTTTCTCGTGGTTAGAGGCGCATCCCGTTATCACAGGGAACCCGCTACCGTTGAAATGTTTACGGTCGACCCCGTTATCACAGGAGATATATATTATTTTTTTATGGCCAGGGGCGCATCCCGTTATCACGGGGAAACCGCTACCGTTAAAATGCTTACGGTCGACCCCGTTATCACAAGGGATATTTTTCTCGTGGGTAGGGGCGCATCCCGTTATCACATGGAAACCGCTACCGTTCAAATGTTTAGGATCGACCCCGTTATCACAGGGGATATTCTTCTTGGATCGACCCCGTTATCACATGGGATTTTTTCTTGGATTGACCCCGTTATCACATGGGATTTTTCTTGGATCGACCCCGTTACCACAGGGAATTTTTTCTTGAATCGACCTTGTTATCAAAGGGGATTTTTTCTTGGATCGACCTCGTTATCACAGGGGATGTTTTCTTGGATCGGCCCCGTTATCACAGGGAATTTTTTCTTGGATCGACCCCGTTATCACAGAGGAATTTTTCTTGGATCGGCCCCGTTATCACACGGAAATTTTTCTTGGATAGACCCCGTTATCACAGGGGATTTTTTCTTGGATTGGCCCCGTTATCACGGGGAATTTTTTCTTTGATCGACCCTGTTATCACAGAGGATTTTTTCTTGGATTAGCCCCGTTATCACAGGGGATTTTTTCTTGAATCGACCCCGTTATCACAGGGGAGTTTTTTTTGGATCGGCCCCGTTATCACAGGGGATTTTTTCTTGGATCGCCAACGTTATCACACGGGATTTTTTCTTGGATCGGCCCCGTTATCACGGGAATTTTTTCTTGGATCGACCCCGTTATCACAGGGGATTTTTTCTTGGATTTGCCCCGTTATCACGGAGAATTTTTTCTTGGATCGACCCCGTTATCACAAGGGATATTTTCTTGGATTGACCCCATTATCACAGGGAATTTTTTCTTGGATCGACCCCGTTATCACATGGGATTTTTTCTTGGATTGACCCCGTTATCACAGGGAATTTTTTCTTTGATCGACCCCGTTATCACAGGGAATTTTTTCTTGAATTGACCCCGTTATCACAGGGAATTTTTTCTTTGATCGACCCCGTTATCACAGGGGATTTTTTCTTGGATTGGCTCCGTTATCACAAGGAATTTTTTCTTTGATCGACCCCGTTATCACATGGGATTTTTTCTTGGATTGGCCCCGTTATCACATGGAATTTTTTCTTTGATCGACCCCGTTATCACAAGGGATTTTTTCTTGGAGTGGCCCCATTATCACAGGGAATTTTTTCTTTGATCGACCCCGTTATCACAGGGGATTTTTTCTTGGATTGGCCCCGTTATCACAGGAAACTTTTTCTTACTTAGCGCCTCAGTATGTCGTTCGCCGAGAACAGTGTTGGCTCAGGTTTGCTCGAGATGGATTTCGAATAGATCGGAGTGTGATCTTCTGAAAACGAGATGTTCGGGTCTGACCAGTTGATTGGCGACCAGTCTGGTAGTGAATTTTCTTCTCCGTCGGAAGCTAACGGTCCCAATGTGGGTGAATGAGGTTTGGGGATCAGCCTCCCGAAATATAAGACCTCGGAGAAGAACGAGGATATGACGTCTCATGTTCCTCATCATGCTGGTTATTACTCCGACGGGTATGACGTCCCTGAGGGGTATAAGGTCATATTCCCTAGTGCGGATCAATGAATGCATACTCCACTGAAAGGCTGCATTGCTGTTAATGCCAAGCATTTTAAGAACAGATTTCGCTTCCCAATTGATCATGTGATTAGTGCCATCATAGCGAGCATCGGGGTCTGCTTGGGGCACCTATCCCCCAATTCTCTGGGGTACATCGTGGCTTTCATTTGTGTCATGAGAGCGTTGGGTGCCCCTTGCGGAGTTAATGAGTTCTGGCAACTCTTTAGTGTCATGGTCAACGGGAAGGGCGGTAACAAGGGGTTTTTCTGCGTGCGGGCCCATGCGGGTCTTAGGTTCGTGCAATATACTCAATACATTTATGGATTTGGAAATAAGTGTGAGTATATGTGCATCCAGGAGAGGACGGCTGGTGTATTTGATGTGCTTCCTAGTGTGTGGTGCGAAGTCACCAAATATGAGAGACGAGCCGCTGTCGGGACAACTGCACATAGCCTCGAATTTCTGAGGAATCTGATTAACCATCCGTACGACGGTACCCTGCGTTGCAGTGACATAGTTTTGCGAGCAAGTGGGATATCTCCCGTACGTAATAACGGTCTCTCGGTAAGTGTAATATCTATACAAATCGATAGCTTCCTCTCGATTTATCTCTTGATCTTATGTTTCATGTATCCTACAGCCGATTTGGTAGAGTACTGTAGTCTGGACGCGATAGCGGAACATAGACAGCTAGGGGCCGAAGCAGCTACAGACGTTGGGTAACACTGCCGGGGTGGGTAGTGCCTCGCAGTCTCAACATGACGTTGATGTTGGGATGTCCATAGGGCGAAAAAGAAAAAAAAGGGTGGGGGTAGTTCAAGTGGGGATCACTCCGTGTGCGGAATGTATTCTTGGTATGGGACTTGTATTTCATGTCTTCTTCTGATTTTAAGGTGCTTCAGCTAGTCCACATAGCATATCCATCCTTGTACCTGGTCACGTAGAATTTCGCCGACTCCTTGAGGGGTCGGGAATTTGATCTTCTGGTAATAAGTAGAGACCACTGCCCTGATCTGGTTGAGTGTCGGTCGGCCAATGATGGCGTGGTAGGGGAATGGGATGTCGACTATTGTGTATTTTATTGGCGTCACCCGGGTGCGTGGGTTTCTCCCAAACACTGTGGGCAATATAACTTGTCCGAGTGGAACTACCTCTGCTCCGCCGGATCCGGTCAATGGGGTGGATATCGGCTCTAGCCGTCCTGGGGCTATCATCATGTGCTCATTGGCTTTTGAGAATATCAGGTTTGCGGAGCTTCCGCTGCGGTCAGGGCCAACGGACTAAGTTGCTCCAAGTCTCTCCTGGTGAAAGAGATCTTCTGCTGCAAGTACGCTTCTGGTATGATTGCATTTGTGTACCCACTGTAGGCTCCGCCCTGGACTCTTCGTGTTATACTTTCTCGGCCGCGAGCAGTGTCGGCTCCCAAGGCTCCTCCATTGATCATGTTTATGACGCCTCTGCTCGGGGCATTCACTATAGCCCTACCACACTCCTCGGGTGCCTCAATCATCTTCTGTTTTCCTCTCCTAGGTGAGTAATCTCTTTTAGGGGATAAAGAATGTTTTGTCCCCTTAGAATCTTCCTTGGCGTTTCTAACAAACTCGACCAATTTTCCTTCTTTAATCAATCTTTACATTTTATTCCTCAGGTGCGTACAATCCTCCGTCCTGTGTCCAGATTGACGGTGGTACACGCAGTATTTGTCCGACGACTTCATCCCGGGAGTCTCATTCAAGGGCCTGGGTTCCGTCAACCATCTATTTCTTTTTGTCACGGCCATCACTTCCAGAATGCCTCTATTCAACGGTGTGTACGTCCTTGTGGGCCTTTCTCTATTGCGATCTCTGTCCGCATTCATGTTGGGACATGAACCTTGACGCGTTGCCATCATCTTGTCCTCGTAAACATTTGGTTCGGGGGCATGTTGATCTATGCTACGGTGGGCTCAGTCAATTTGATTAACTCGTCGGCAAACCTACGATGGGTCGTACCATTGAACAACATCATCATGACCTGCCTGCCATGTGGCTCATCCACTTTCAAAAATTCATCATTGAACCTCTTCATATATTCCCGGAGGTTCTCCCTTTCCCTCTGATGCACCGCGCCGAGGTGTAACAGGTTGGCCTTCATTCTCTTTTGGCTAGAGAACTGGTTCTCAAACTTTTCCCTTAGTTGCTCATAGTCCGTTATGGATCTGGCCTCCAGCCTAGCAAACCAATCCAGTGCAGCACCCGTTAAAGTGGTGGATAAGATCTTCGCCTTATGTTTCTTGAGTAGTTATGCAGATTCAAAATGCTATCGACCTGATGGAGATGATCTGTAGGATCACTTCTTCCGTCGTATAGCTTGATCACTGGGATCTTGTCCCCTCTTTACAATACCTCAGCCTCTATCTCATTCGAAAACGGGGTCCTGCTGCGACCCTTCCAATGACTATGAGTCACATTCCTCATCAACTCCGCCCTCTCCCGGTCTAGTTGTTCCATCCTCCTCGATATTACCTGCAGTACTTCTGCATCCTCATTTTTCGAATATGCAATCTCAGCGCGGTCGCAACTGCGTTCCATTCTCTTGATTATTTCTGCCCTCTCGCGGTCAAGTCGTTCCATCCTTCTTGATATCTCTCGGTCCAGGGTCCTAGGGTCCCGTCTCTCCGACCTTTCGTAAGCACCAGGCGATATTTCTCTGAATGAGTCCCCCGTATCCTCCTGTTCATCATATCATTGCCTTGCCCTTCTCTCACCCGCTCGGGATTCATGGGGCCTTGCCCGAATGTCCCTTGTCCTGTGTTCCGCCAGTCGTGGAAGCAAGGTCTCCAATGTAGTGTCAAGCGCTGCTTTTAAAGAAGCGTTGATCTGCGCTAGCATCTCCGGGGTTATGGCGGCAGGGGGAATGGTGCTCTGACCTGCAACCATCGTCTCCTCTGAGCCGGAAAGATTCGCGTTTGGCACCTCGGTCATCGGGACATCCGTTGCCGGGTTTTCAGTGGTCGGGCCCTCAGTAGCAGGTTCTGTCGTAATTGGTATGGCAGTGGTTGGACCAGAATTCGTGGCTTACGGTGGTCTCCCAGGCCCGCGCCTACGTCGCGGTTCATTCTGTGCTGGAGGAAGCTCCATCTCAGCTTTGGTCATTGTCTGTTCTTGGTCAGTCGGCTGTCGAGGGGGTGGTGTGTCCTCAATCCTCGTGTTTCTAGTCACCACTCCGTTAAACTCGGATCGCGTCCTTCTTCCTTGCATCTTGGCGTCCTCGTCCGTAAACTGGTGTTCCCATAGACGGCGCTACTGATTTGACAATAGATTGTATTACATATGTATGCGTGTCGGTTACAAGTGTATGGTCTAGTAATACAACGAGTCTATCTCAAATCAGGCCTACACTATGTATCTCGTGTAGACTTGGTCCAGAACACCTCGAACTAACGTCTCGATGCTTGGATGACAGTGGGATATCGGTGACTAGATCGGATGTATGTCAGTGATTGTCCTCGACATGATATCGAGGATGCCCCCCGATGTGATATCGGTGATGTGGTTGTGTGACGTATCAAAGGTACACGAGGTAATCCCGATATCGAATGCGATATCGAGAGTGAGATCGGTGATGTATTTCGACGTGATGCGTGGTAGCTGAGGGATAATAATTGCTTACTTTGGGATCCGGGTACCGCGTATTTATAGACCTCGGGATCCGGGGACCACAGTAACATATCGGTGATTATTACCGATATGACATCGAAAGTGGCCCCCGATATGGTCAAATATGAGCCTGGTTTGGACAAGGCCCTATATGCGGGAAATGCCCATATCAAAATCTATAAAAGATGTGAAGTTCATCAAGATGAAGACAAGACAATCGTGCTAAACAATCCAAGAGATTTATCATTCTTTGTATTATCTTCGTCTTGTTTTGCGAAGTTTTTGTATCAACTACTTAAGTCTAGTTCATAGAAGTTAAGTAGTTCTTACTTGTCTGCTTCGTTGAGTCCGATCAACAAAGAGCGTGAGTGAATTGTTGTGAGGAACGTTTTTGGTCCTTTATTGTGGCAGAGTTACCGTTTTGGTCCCTTATTGTGGTTTTGTCCACATTTGGTCCCATATTGTGGCTTTCTGTTCCACATTTAGTCCTCCGGCAACTATTTCCGGCCAAAAACAAAATTCCGGTAAAAATTTGGGGATTTTGACCCCGCACGTGTGGTCCCACACGTGTGATGCTTTGACTTTTTTTTTTTTTTAAAATAAATCTGATATTACACTTAAACCCCAAAAAAAAATATAAAAATTGTGTCAGTTTTTTTGTAAAAAAAAAACTTTTAAAAACGTTTTTTTTTTAAAATTCGACACTGTTTTTTTGTAAAAACAAAATCTTTTAAATTTTATTTTTTTACACAGTTTTTTTGTAAAAAAAAAAACTTTTAAAAAGGTTTTTTTTTTATTTCGACACTTTTTTTTGTAAAAAAAAATTATTTTAAATTTTTTTTTACAGTTTTTTTAAAAAAAAAATTCGACACTGTTTTTTTGTAAAAAAAAAACTTTAAAAAACATTTTTTTTTATTTTTGACACAGTTTCTTTGTAAAAAGAAATCTTGCTTTTTTTTTTTTTACAAATTCCGACACTGTTCTTTTACACAGTTTTTAAAAAAGTTTTTTTTTTTACAAAAAAACAGTGTCGAATTTTTTTTTAAAAATGTTTTTTAAAGTTTTTTTTACGAAAAAACTGTGTCAAAAATAAAAAAAAAATTTTTTTTTTTACAAAAAACAGTGTCGAATTTTTTTAAAAAAACGTTTTTAAAATAAATTTTTTTACAAAAAAAACTGTGTAAAAAAAAAATTTAAAACAACTTTTTTTACAAACAAAAGTGTCGAAATAAAAAAAAAAGGTTTTTAAAAGTATTTTTTTTACAAAAAAACTGTGTAAAAAAATAAAATTTAAAAGATTTTTTTTTACAAAAAAACAATGTCGAATTTTTAAAAAAAAAATGTTTTTAAAAGATTTTTTTTTACAAAAAAATCTTTGTAAAAAAAATGCTTTGATACAGTTTTAAAATTTTTTTTTTTTTTGGGTTTAAGTGTAATATCAGATTTATTTTAAAATTAAAAAAAAACAAAAGTCAAAGCATCACACGTGCGGGGTCAAAATCCCCAAATTTTGACCGGAAATTTCTTTTTTGCCGAAAATTGTTGTCGGAGGACTAAATGTGGAACAGAAAGGCACAATATGGGACCAAATGTGGACAAAACCACAATAAGGGACCAAAACTGTAACTCTGCCACAATAAAGGACCAAAAGTGATTTTTTCCCGAATTGTTGTGAGGAACGTTTTTGATAAAACCTTTATGGTTATTTGGCCTAAGGCTCGGAAGTTTTTAATAATTTTGAAAAATTCTTAAAATTATATCTTCTTGTGTTCTTACTTCCACTGCACATTATTTTTATCAAGAAGATCAAAATAGAGTTAAGGCAATTCCAGCTTAACTCTCAAAAGTGTTGTGTCAATCCACGGTCCAAAATTTTCACAAACAACGAGTTATTTAATTGTTAAGTACCTCTTGAAAGGATACTATTGAGTTAGTTAGTTTAGTTGTAACTATTCTTGGGGTCACTGCGTAATTATTCGTAAGTATAGCTGCTTAGTTAGTTACTTAATCTGTTAGCTTGTATGATCACACTTCACTTTACTTTCATCAATAATATTTCTGTTACTTTTTACTTCTTCACATGATATCAATCGAAGCGTCCGATCCTCCGTCGGGTTTCGCTGCTAATGAACCTTTTTTTTCGGCGCACCTTCAGAGTTTGTACTCTGCTTCACTACCTTACCTTCATTTCGATAATTTTTGCTCGATTCGTCTCGAATTTAGAATCTACTGCGATTCCTCCACCTCCTACTTTGGATACCTCCGTTAACACTACTTGCACCTCTCACTTGACCGAATCTATGCAATTGCTGAACTCCGATCATCCAGGTTTTAGCTTAACTATAGTTCCTCTTGCTAGAATTTTAAATTATCCATCATAGAGCATATCGGTGAAGATCGCACTTCACGCGAAACAAAAATTAGGTTTTAAGTTGGCATAATTGCACGCCCTAACATTCATGATACTTCGTTTGAGGAGTGGGAGAGGGTGGATAGCATGGTGCCATGGTCACCTCCTAGATCATCCACTCCATTGATGACAACTTATCGTGTATTGTGATTCATCTGCTGGACTTTGGCGCCAGCTGGAAACTCATTTTGGTCTCAACAATGGACCACTGATATATCAACTACAAAGGTTTGTCGCCTCCATTACTCAGGGTTCTAATTCTGTTTCTGAGTATTGCACTAGATTAAAACAATTATGGAATGAACTTGATTGTTTTGTACCTACTGTTTCTTGCCACTGTGAAGCCTGGCCTCTATGCACTTGTAACTTAGCTCAACATTCATTAGACTAACTGATGATCTTAACACTATTAGAGGTCAGATTTTAGGAATTGATCCTCTTCCTTTAGTGGAGAAAGCTTATGCTATGGTTTTAAGGGTAGAGAAATAGAAGAAAATTCAACTCTCTTATTGTGACAACAAGGAGAATAGTGTTATGTATGTCAATCACCAGAACAATAGGCCTTTTCATTCTAAGAATTCTAAGGACTTTAAGAAAAGAAATGCAGACAGAACATGTGACTTCAGTCATGCCAAGGGGAATTTTAAGGATACATGTTTCAAGCTAGTGGGGGTACCAGAATTGTACAAAGAGCTTAAGGACAAGAAACAATCACAGAGATGTAAGCAGATGGCTCAGCTGGTGGATTCCAGTGTGCCAATGCTTCCTCCTCTAATGTTGCAGGTAACTCAGACTTTTCTAAGCCTAGTCTAGGTTTTCAAAATGACTTTATGGCCATGATGAAATACTTCATGAGCCAAGATAGAGGCCACACTTCACAGGGACTTGAGGTGGGAAGAGTGAACTATGCTCAGTTTTGAAACTTTGCTGGTACCACTTCTGCCCCACTCTCTACTACTTCAATTCAACCAACTTATTGGATTATAGATACAGGGGCATCTAACCACATGGTTATGCATGAATCTTGTATGAAGAGCATTAAATCCTTGGTTAATCCTTCTTCTGTGTTTCTTCCTGAAAGTTCAGTCAAACTTGTCGAAACTGTTGTTGACATTCAACTTACATATGCCATTTTACTAAAAAATGCACTTATTTTTCCTGAATTTAAATACAACTTGCTTTCTGTGTCTATGTTGACACGTGACACAAAGATGTTCCTTACATTCTTCTCTACTCATTGTATATTGCATGCCCCATGGACTAATGAGGTACTTGTGGCAGGACATTTGGTTGGAAACTTATACATACTGGATCAACATAATTTCTCACCTTCAAGCGTTCCTGGTTCTAAATCTGTTGTTTACTTGGCTAAGTCTGCTTTTATGCAGGCCCCAAACTTTCTTTCTTTTGCAGCAAATAAAGTGAGCTGTAATAACAAACTTCTACTTTGGCATAATAGATTTGGTAATACCTCATACATTGCAATTAAATACTCTCCATGTATCTCTGATTTCACTCGTTCATTTACTCATCTTGATGCTTGTGATGTATGGCATAAGGCTAAACAACCAAGACCCGGCTTTTCTTCTAGCAACACCACCTCCCCATGTGAATTTCATCTGATTCACATTGATCTTTGTGGACCATACGAAGTGCCTACCATGGCTAATGCTCATTATATGTTAATTATTGTTGACGGCTACTCAAGAGCTACTTGGGTGTTTTTGCTTAATAACAAGAATTTAGTGCACTCCACCTTAAGCACTTTTATCACCTATGTTCAAACTCACTTTGACAAGAAATTACTATAAATCAGGAGTGATAATGCCAGAATCTGTTTGCCACTCATGGAATTGTGCATCAAAAATCTGCCTTGTACACTCCACAACAGAATGGAGTTGTAGAGAGGAAGCATAGACACTTGCTTCAGGTCACTAGAGGCTTACTCTTTCAGGCTAACTTGCCAACATATTTCTGGGCTATGCCATACTTGATTGACAGAAGTCCATCTCAACTTTTTTACTAGAAGACACCTTATGAGTTACTAAATTGCTCCCTTCCAAATCTTTCTCTCTTGAAGGTTTTTGAGTGTCTTTGTTACTACACAAATGTCATTCCTCACAACCATCCTATCACACCACTCCACCTTATCATGAATGAAGGCAGAGCTAATAGCTACAAATGGGGTAGAATCGTCCTCAGCAACTGAGGCAATGATGAAGTTGTGTGCCTTCTTCTTCCCCTGCTGTACACCACTAATTTCTGGAGTATGTAGATCCTTCCATGGCAGATCTTTGATTCTTTCTCCTCCAAAGTAGCTCTTGGTGATGGGCAGCCGACCAGTCTTGTCCATCTCAACTTTTTCACTAGAAGACACCTTATGAGTTACTAAATGGCTCCCTTCCTGATCTTTATCTCTTGAAGGTTTTTGGGTGTCTTTGTTAATACACAAATATCATTCCTCACAAGGATAAACTCACCCCCAGATCCTTTAAAGGTTGGTTCTTGGATTTTGCTACAAGACAGAAAGCCCACAGAATTTTTTGCTTTGATCAGCAAAAAGTCATAATTTCTAGATATGTTGATTTTCATGAGGATTCATTTCCTTTTCATGCTTATGTAACAACTCCTCTTGCTGCACCTACATATGCTTTTTCTATAGTCACACCTGACATACTTGATACACCTCTGACATATCCTGCATCTCAATCATCTTATATCAACCATATTACTTCATCCTCTATTGTTGCTACACCGCCACAACCTCAAATTTCTGCCTTTGACATTACACTTTCACCTACTGAATATCCTACAATTCTAGTAAGAAGAAGTACCAAAACTCACTCTAAGCCATCTCACTTACAGTACTACATACTTACTTGCACTAATGACCAACTCGCATCAGCCCTTCATTATTCCCCTAGTTCTTCTCCTTACTCCCCTCCTTCTTTTCCATATAATACACTTGGTCATGTTACTCCCTCATATACAACCTTTCTAGCTACCATTTCTAAACACTCTGAACTTTGCACTTACACTCAGGCAGCTAAGGATCCTCATTGGGTTGTTACTATGGAACTTGAGCTCAATCCTCTTGAAAATAATAACACTTGGTCACTTGCCTCCTTGCCTTCTGGCAAACATCCAATTGGGAGAAAGTGGGTGTTCAAATTAAAGCTCCATCCTGATGGTACTGTTGAGAGACACCAGTCTTGTAGTCAAGGGCTACAACCAGGTTTTTGGTCTGGACTATAATGAGAACTTCTCTTATGTTGTTAAGCTTGTAACAGTCAGAATCTTATTAGTTGTTGCTATTCATTTTCACTAGCCAATTCATCAATTGGACATTAACAATGCATTTTTTAATGGCTTCTTGGGTAAAGAGATTTACCTCACTCCTCCTCGAGGTTACTCGAAAGCACTCCCTGATCAAGTGTGCAAACTTCACAAATCTCTATGTGGCTTGAAGCAAGCCTCTAGACAAAGGAATTTGGAATCCACCAAGAATTACTTGATTATGGTTTCTCTCAGTCACCTCATGATCACTGCTTATTCACCATGGGTTCTGGGTCCAGTTTTATTGCTCTTCTAGTGTATGTGGATGATGTACTCATCATTGGACCTGATACTTCAAAAATTCTTGTTGTTAAAGAATTTCTCTATTCCACATTTATCATCAAGGATCTTGGCTTGGTCAAATAATTTTTGGGGCTTAAAATTTTGAGAACTCCTGATGGTATGTTTGTTAACCAAATACAATACATTCTAGACCTCATTACTAATGATGGTCTTTCTGGAGCTAAGCCACTTTCTGTTCCCTATGAAAATGGTGTCAAATTCACTTATGAGGGTCCTCTACTTGCTGATTGTGAGAAGTATATGAGACTCACTGGCAGGCTCTTGTACTTGAACATGTCAATACTTGAAAATTTGCTACATTGTGAATCATCTTAGTCAGTTTATGAATTCTCCAAGTGAAGCTCATTGGTCTGCTGCTTTGAATGTTATGATTTACTTAAAAGGATGTCCTTCTCTTGGATTACATTATCCTGCAAAGTCAGATCTTCAACTTTATGCTTACAGTGACACTCGTAGATCACTCACTGGTTTTTGTGTCTACTTGGGAGGCTCTCTCTTCACCTGAAAAACAAAAAACTAACTTGTTGTCTCTAGATCCTCTACTAAGGTTGAGTACAAGAGTATGGCTTCAACAACTTGTGAAGCTCTGTGGATCTCTTATATCCTTCAGGAACTTCAAGTCCCTTTGTCACTTCCCATTCCTTTGTTCTATGACAATAAATCAGTGATTCACATTACTCACAATCTAGCGTTTCCTGAGCGTGCAAAGCACCTTGACATAGACTGTCATGAGGTGATAAATTGCTTCAAGAATGGATTCCTCTTTTCTCAACATTACCCCTCTTCGAAGCAAATGGTTGACATCTTCACAAAGACATTTCCCCCTCTTGTATTTTATCATTGGGTTTCCTAGTTGGGACTTGGTGATTCTCACAATTATCCAACTTAAGGGGAGGCTATATAGTTAGTTAGTTTAGTTGTAACTACGTCGGGGTCACATTGTAATTATTCATTAGTATAGCTCCTTTATGTAAGTAGCTGCTTAGTTAGTTACTTAATTTGTTATCTTTATATAGAGATTAGCTTGTATGATCACACTTCATTTTACTTTCATAAATAATATTTCTGTTACTTTTTACCTATGCACAGATACATCCATCGTTATTGCAAAGGACCCCTAGTATTTGCCTCGCATGCAAGGTAAATCGGTAAATGATCCACATAGTCAAATAATTATAGTATCTACTATCCACCTCTCAAGCTTTGCCATAACAGATTTGTGGATATTAGTAGCATACCATTCCCTAAAGAAATTCCTAAACTTCACAAGTGGACCACATATGCTATCAGCTAAGAAAACGCGATAAAATAATTAGTATTTGCATGAAGGCGTGACATTCATCACTTTTCATACCAGTTAGACGTAGACTTTGCATCTACATGCAATGCCTAGTGTAAGAACCATAACAATCGACAAATGCCAACCTGCATAATCGTTCACGAAAAAAGCTTATTTTGTTCGCTAGTTAGACAATAGATCGCTTGAGGTTTGTAATATTTTAGGCCAGTCTCGAGAAACAACTCCCTCCGCAAAGTAATCAATGCCAAATCTCTTGTGACTTTATGTTGTCGTAGGCTTTGTCGGGCTCATCCATACCTGTGTTCTTATTATTGTCAAAGAATTTCTTCTCGCAACGCATCATGTTCAGTTTATGATATGCGAAGTTTGTAGAACAATATGGATGCTCCCAAAATGAACTCTTATGATAACAATTGTGTACCACTACAAATCCTTCTATACTTTTTTTGGCTTACCCGAAATCCGACATTGGGACTATGCAATGTGTTCATCCATTTTTTCCTCTATCATCATCTATTTGATTTATCGTGAGGTATTTCATGTTTTTCCTCCAAGGATAGTTCATTGCAAGTAATTGATGATGATAAGCAAAGTATATCTTTCGTTAGCTGGAGCGATTTCGTGTACTCCATACAATAAGGACAAGACAATTTATTGTGCATACTCCTCTGAAATAACATCACATTGCTTATTGTCCAAATAACACAAGTTCATCGCCTAAGACTATCTTAGGTACCAACATCAATTTCCCACAAAAAAATATATTCATCAATCAAAGGCCAAAGAAATGTATCAATATTTTTATGGGAGCTTTTTGCACTAAATATAAGCAAGTTAAGGCGTACGTACTCTGACTGTAAATGTATGGACTGGGATTGGTACACTTTTGTTTGATTCACACATTGTATGTACACTGAATGTTATGCCAACACCAGGCGTATTCGGTGTTGTCCCAACACTCGTTGTAGAGTAATTATGCACCGAAATAAAGAACGCGATGAGATGAATTTTAACTAGGTTATATGAATATAACCTGCCGAGCCTTACGGCCAAATAATCACTAAATGTTACTTTAAGGATCTTACGAAATACAACTGAGCAAGAAACCCAATCGTAACACTAACTAATCTATGAGCTATAGTTTAGCTAGATAAAACTCAGTAAAACAAGACCAATACAATACACAAATTACTTCTACTCTTTCAAAACTTAGTTCTAGTCTTGTTGTTGTTCTTGATGTCGAGCACGCCTCTTTATAGGATTTGATCGTCCGTGTTCTGTGGCGTGATAGACACGAGTGGTGATTATCCTCTTCTTCATTGGATAACTCCAAAATTTCCTTTGGTGTTATCTTCATAAGATCTTCAAATATTATTTTCATGTAACTTTGACTATCTTTAGATTATCCCTTTGTTGCTAGCACAGATCTGTACGTTCCTTAATACCCTGAAATAATCACAAATAAATACAACTCGTGGAACTAAGTGAGTTTAAGAATCAAGGAAAAATAATGTATTCAACTTAAATAAATCGAACAGAGCAGCGTTGAGTTCAGTGTTGTGCCAACATCTCTTTTTAGAATGTTGGACCGACACTTCCTCATAACACCTGCAGTTTCAATCTCCCCTCTTTTTGCCTTTCTTCACAAAACTCCACCTGCTACTAATTTTGGTTAAGTACATGTATTCCAGAATATAAGAACAACTACTTATTCTAATTTGCTCCCCATTAATCTAAGAATGAAGAAATGTAGTGTTGAGCCAACACAGTTAACCTTTGTGTTGTCCCAACATTTCCGTCTGTCATTTCAACACCTGTAGTTAGTTCAACAGTACAAACCAAATCAAACTAGAGTAATTACCAATGTGCAGAACAATATTCAGATTACATCCCATCAGAAACAAAACAGAGAACATGCTATATGTGCCAAAGCATGAATTGTTCAAAATAACTTAAAACTACAAGAAACAAAAAATTGTTGGCCTCAATCTCCCCTTTTTTTTATGAGGAAAGCACCACCAACAAGTGCTTCTTGATGGTGTCCGGTTTCTTAATATCTTCCTACATGTCTGCAATTTCCCTTCTCCTATCATCAACCATTCTATCACATCACTCCACCTTATCCTGAATGAAGGCAGAGCAGATAGCTACGAATGGGGTAGAATCATCCTCATCAACTGAGGCAATGATGAAGTTGTGTGCCTTCTTCTTGAATCCTTGATCAGTGAGAATTTTGTAGATCAAGGAAGAGAAGGGAAACATTGCATCCTTCTTGTGCGTAACCCAGTAATCATTCTAAAAATTCTCTCCCATATGTTCACTGGATGCCCTTTATGTAGCTTGTATATCAACACAGCCATCTCATGAGTGAGGACTGTAGAATTGGTTGAGGGTATCCAGTTGAATGAGGCAGCTCTGCAAAGAATAGCAGTGAGGGAAGTGAGTCTAGTCACCTTCTGCTTGTTCTTCCACTTCTTTTCAAGTCGACCTGTCAGTTCGTTCTTCATGTTGTCATCATCAATTTCTTCCTCTGTCTCTTGTCCTCTAGGCATCCTCCAAGCTTTAGTGTTGATAGAGGTATTGAACTTGTAGAACTTATCCCTCACATATACTCTCCCATATGGGGGACCCCTTTGCATGCACAAACTTAGACAGGTTATAGTAAAATTCCCTAACAACATCACGGACATAGGGGATAATCTCAATTAAGGAATATCACAAGCTCCTAGACTCAAGGAATTCAAACACCTTGTACTTTTTAAGGTTATCAATAACAATGTTCCTCTCAGCCCAAATCTTTCTAGCAGTCATAATAGTAAAGTTTTCACTCACAGTTTTGGTCCAGAAATACCTATTATGACATTGTGTCCACCTCATCCTCGGCTGGTGTTAGGTCAACATTTCGATCAGTGGGTGTTGGTCCAATATTGCGCCCAACCGATGTTGGCACAACATCAAGTTGGTTCTGGTCCTCAGCTTCTTCCTTAGTTTTTTCATCATCTGCATCCTCTTCTTCATCCGAACCCTCTTCTTCATCCTCATCAGCAGAGTCATATTCCTCAGAAGATGAGGATTCTTCTTCTTCAGCAACAGCTTCTTCCTCAGTTGCTTCTTCCTCAGCAACTTCTTCCTCACCAGCTTCCTCTTGATCGTGTGCCTATTCTTCTTCATTCTCCCCCTAAATTTCAGCTGGAGGAGTAGGGTGTTGATTCTCCTCAGGCACCTCTGCCTCTGGATTCGCCTGTGCATATGTCGGGGAGACATCCTCAGCGATGACATGCGGGTTCAAAGTAGCCTCTATGTCTGCAGGTTCATGTGTGGTGACAACATTCTCAAAAGCTGGTGTTGTGACCACATCAGTGGGTTTGTGTGCTGGCGCAACATCTTCTGGAACTGGTGTTGGCTCAGCACTGGTAACAGCGCCCTTTTTGGACTTTACGTTCCTCTTGGTATAAACATGAGCCTTTCTTTTTTGTGCTTCAGTAGTTACCACGGTGTTGCAAGTGCGGGTGCTTCTACGGGGTTGAACCCCCCTGCATCAGATGACATGGCAGCTGCAACGTTAGCAAGATCAGTAATTGTGTTGACTCAACATGGTTGGAATGGCACACGTTCTCAATATTCACCCGCCCATTACTTCTTTAATAATTCCTATATTTCGTATTCATCCTATTTATAATTGAGCTTAATTTGTGCAAAATCAGTCAAACCCTAGATTCTTACTTACTTTCGAATTTACTCACGCAGGCCACAATGCAACGTGTTGGCATGACACGTGACCATAGCAGTCAATGCGTATAACTTATGAGTCACAGTGTTGTGGTGAGTGTTGAGACAACATTCAGAAATGCGGTTTTGGCACAACATTTGAACTAAACATTTTGTACAGGGCCAATTGTCTGTGCTGTCAAGGTCTTACCAAGGTTTTCTTCACATACTAGCATAAGCAGAATCTGAGCAAGATACCTAGAACTTCAAGAGTTAGAATGAACCAGTTAAACCAGTAGCTTGCCTTAGATCTGAAATAAGAGTGAGAGTTAGATAACAGAAAAACATACAAGTAGACAATAAAGGGGTTAACATCACAAAGATAATTAAGCACCTATAGTTCAATGAGAAACACACTTGGGTGTTACTGGCAGCTAATAACCCAGGAGATATGTCTTGCATATAACATTTATGAATTAAACAAAACCAAGAGATACTCCCCCTTAAGATCATGACAACACAGTAGGATAAGCAAACAGATAAGAAATAAACGAAGATGAATGTTTGTCCAACATTTATGAGCCTAATGTCGTCCCAACACACCATATCAGCAGTCAGAGACAGAAACTCTTTACTTATTTTATTTTTAGACCTGGTAAACATAAATAAATTTCAAGCATAATGCTTTGAGGCAGGAAGGATCATGTCTTCATTGAATGTAGGCAATAACATGACCCCTAACACCCTAGTTTCAACACAATCAATGTAGATGCACAGACAGGTACATAGGGCTGGATGCTGGAAGCTTAGGACCCCAACACCCCAGTTACCTAGAACATACTTGTTACTAAGCACTAATAAGAAGGTTTTAGCACAAGTGAGCAAATACACTGAATGAAAGGCAATACAGGACCCCAGACACCCCAATATAAAAGTTCACCATTATATGCCACTTCTGCAAGAAAAACAACATAATAAGTTACAACCGAATACAACATAGCTATCAACTCTGTGCACCCCAGCTTCTTTATATTGTGTTATGTGTCTATCACTTGAATAGGACACAACTGAATACAACATAGCAGTCATCTCTGTGTACCCCCACTTTTCCAAGTGAAGACACTATCTCAAAGCCAAGAAAGTTTTAACAAAAAAAAATCAAAAAACAGTTATAAGGAGTATGCTATCTAATCATGTCGATTGGTAATTGAGACTCCACATGGTTCAAGAATCTGGACACACAAACATGAGATAACAAGGAAATCACAAGGACTAACTAAACAAACAAGAGAACAATCCGGGTACATCACAATCAGTCACTAGTGTTAGCCTGTGATGTTAAGGCAACACATGTATGTTCAGTGTGTTCACAACACGCTCATGGCGAGAGCCTTCCTCAGACTGAAGAATCTCTCAATGTCTAATGGTTTTGTAAACATGTCAGCGAGTTGATTGTTGGTTTCAATGTGTTCAATTGTGATTATTTTATCTTCAACCAAATCTCTTTAAAGGTGATGTCTAATGTCAATGTTATTGGTTCTAGAATTCTGCACAGGACTCTTGGATATACTAATGCCACTCAAGTTATCACAGAAAGTATTCATAGTTAACCCATAATCACAAACCATGTGTTTCAACCATATCAGTTGGGTTACACAGCTGCCAGCTCCAATATACTTTGACTCTGCAGTAGACAAAGACACACAATTTTGTTTTTTTACTGTACCTGGAAACCAAATTATTTCCTAGATAAAAACACCCCCTTTAGTGGATTTTCTATCATCTAAATCCCCTGCCCAGTCACTATCACTAAAGCCAACCAAGTTTGAATTTCTATCATGAGAGTACCAAATTCCTAACTCAGAAGTTCCAGAGATATATCTTAGGATTATTTTTACAGAAGTTAAGTGAGATATCTTTGGTGTTGCCTGATACCTGGCACAGACACACACTGAGTACATTATGTCCAGTCCGGTGGCTGATAAGTACATGAGACTCCCAATCATTGATCTGTAGAGTGTTGTCAACATCTTCACCAGCTACATCCCTTTTAATCTTCACTGTAGTGGACATTGGTGTCTTGCATGGCTTAGATTCCAGCAACCCAAATCTCTTCACCAAATTCCTCGCATAATTCTCTTGAGATAGAAACATTCTTTTTTTTCCTTTTGCTTCACTTGCATTCCTATTCTGGCCACATGGGCAAATGGTTCATCAAACCCAATCCCTTCTACCTGAGTGTACCCTTTTGGCTACTAATTTGGCCTTATTCCTCACTATCACTCCATTCTCATCACTTTTATTTTTAAAGATCCACTTAGTTCCAATTACATTAGCATGAGTAGGCCTAGGAACTAGTTTCCACACTTTATTCATAAAAAATTGCATGAGTTCTTCCGGCATAGCATTTATCCAGTGAGAATCTTTAAGAGCCTCATTAACATTCTTAGGTTCTACAACAGAAACAAAACAAGTAACAGTATTACACATAGATGACATGCAAACACTAAGTTTAGTCATATTTTTGTAATTTACTCTTTTTTTTTCTGGTTCTTTCACCATCAGTTAGATTTCCTATAACCTGAGAAGTAGGATAATCTCTCTGTATTCTGGAAGAAGTGTCCCCCTTAACATTTTCTCCAGCAAATTCTTCAGTGTCAAAATCTGTGTATTCTGGTGTTAGTCCAACATCAGCATCTACCGGTGTCAACTCAACATCATCAGTCCCTGTGTCTTCTATGTCAATCCCTAGTTTTGAGTCCACATGGTCTCTGTTAACAGGCTTGTTATTTCAACCGAATTAACGAGTTTATAAGGGTTAGAACGCCTTGTCCGAAAGTTCAGAAGTGTGCTTATGATGAGAACATCCGTCTTTTTATTCACTGAGTGTTGTACGTCCTGCTGGCCTTAATTTTTTTTATATTGACAATGGGGGTACCCCTTTTATAGAGGTATTTGGGGACATGTGTCATTATGAATGAAATTAGTAAAGTATAGGTGTTGCAATGTGTGTGAGTGGATAAGTTACACTTTATCTCTAGGTCATTTATCTATTAGGCACTGATTCAGATGAACTTCTATCCTTTCCAATAGCTTTCAGGAGGCTCCGATAGAGAGATTTTTGGATTCTTTCTCCGATAGGCTATGATTCTTGTGAGAGCTTCATAGGTGAGGCTGGGTGTTCGTCTGATATATTTTTGGCCCCGATAGGGGTCTATGCTTGTGTTTTAATCTTCGTAGTTTGCCTTCGGGTTTCTCAGCAAGGGGATGTTCTCGTATTCGGGGACTCAGGGTTCTTGTATTTGCAGTGGTCCCTCTTGGCGTCTTGATGGATATCGGGTTCTCGCGGATGCATCGTGGTTTATTTTTTCTTCCGATGCCACGCAGATATCTTATTTTTATTCATCGTGCCTTTCCAAGGGACGCTTAAGTGCCTCTTCACGGGTGTCACTTTTTACCACTTTGGGTTAGCGGCACTCGGTGGGCCCTCATGGTGCTACGTAAACCCAAAGCGGTAAGAAGTACACGAAGAGGCACCAAAGCGTGCCTTGCAAAGTCACGATAAATAAAGAAAAGATATCAATGCGGCATCGCAAAAAGAGTAAACCCCAATGGACCCGCGCGACTCCGATATCCATCAATGTGCCAAGAGGGACCACAACGTACCCCGAGTCCCAGAAAATACGAGAAGAACCCCTCACTGAACACTCTGAAGTCTAAAAATCCATCGGAGCACTTATCCCGAAGGTCAAAGTACGAGAAAATTGCCCTATTAAAGTCTAAAAAACCCTCGGAGCACATGCCATTGTGCTACTAAGGTAAAAAAAGCCATCGGAGCCTACGCCGCACAAGAAAAAGTGCAGATCTACCTATCGAAGCCCATATCAAGAAGAAAACAACATAAAAACAGACCGCCATCAAAATTACAATCGCATCGTACGAGTACCCCATCTCACTTACCAAGCCTTCCTAAGAGACCCAGCTTATCGGAGAGAAGAAGTTAGAAGAGCCAACTCATCGAAAACCCTTGAAGCCATCGGAAGAGATAAAATTCATCCCAATCAGTGCCTAGTCGACAAATATGAAGTTTATCTTATCCTTTCACGCATATTGTAACACCTGTACTTTATTTAAACATGCATAACCACACATATCCCTAAAAACCTCTATAAAAAGGGACGGGTTGAGAAAGAAAGGGACAGATACAAGAAACACACACATACACACCAAGATACAAGATTATTCGGAGTGAAATTCAGTGAGTACGAAGAGGGATAGTCTTGTTATATTACAAGCTTCTGAACTACGGACATGGCATTCCAACCCTAAATAAATCCGTTAATTAGGAAATAATACCAAACATGTTAACAAAATGGCATCGTCTATCCTTGAGCGTGCTGAGTAAGTGTTGTATATTATGGACGATTTATTCGACAGCTAGTGTTGTAGGACCCACCAAGAAAACTCGAAAACTACTCCCTCAGTTCATTGATCCGAAGACAGATATTTTGTTAATATCCCTCAATCCGTCTTTAAAAGGCTCGTGGAGGCCACCACTCGAAGGACTCCACAGAGGTCTGAGAATCCCCATAACATGCCCTCCTAATCTCGTTATCGGAGAAATCTCCATTTTGAAGAAGGCGAACCACGTGTAGGATGGAGCCCTATGCCCGCGTCTTGGCACCGTGAACCCATCCGGGAGCCTCGGATGTACTATAATTACGAAGAGACCCCGAGGGCAGGATAGAGGGAAGAAATGACATACGAAGAGCGGGCGAACCCGCTATGTACAAAACGACCTTAACTTTGGCCATTACCACCTCTACCTCATGAGTACGAGTCATTTCTAGTACTCTTTGGTTTGCCGCATCCCGTTCCTTCGTAACACGCAGCAACTGCTCATCAAAAAAGTGGATTTGATCCCTCAAGTCTCCCATCTGTTCTTCCAAACCTAACACCTGAGCCTTCTCTAACACCAATCGGCGTTCCAGCTCCTAGGACTTGTTCTTCTCACGTTGTAACATCTCATTGTGAACTTTCTGAGAAGACTCATGATCCGCCTTAAAATGGGATAACTCCTCTTGGGCCTCCAGTAGATCCCTCTCCAACTCATCCCGATGACGATACACCAAGCCTGTATCGGAGGAAGAGCCCCATCGGGAACCAATGGCATTTAGCACCATATAAATCTGTGCAAAGGAGGCCTATCACCATGACAAAAGCGCAAAGGTTAGTGTTGTATGAATGAACAAATACTATACTTCACATAAATCTTTACAGGCTAAGCACTGAAGGTTGGATAAAGAAAGAGTCTTCATTAACTCACAATCCAGCATGTTCAATAAACCACTTAAAAAGTTCCAGCAAAAATATGTGGCTGAGGTAGCCGGGGGAACAGAACCATCGCCCTCCCCGAAGGGCTGAAACCCCTCGGGAATAGGATTCCCCTCAAGGGATGGGGAATTATCGTGACCAAACCTTCCTGGAGGGAATGAGACCCCCCGGGAGTAGGAGAGGGAAGACCCTCATCTACCACGTTTATCATGTCAAAGACATCTCCCTCGGGAGAAGTTCGCACCATCAAAGGGGGCGTAGAAGGATTCATTCGAAAGACGACCGCCATCGGACGCTCGGGCACTATAAGCTCCGTTGGATTTAATGGGGTGGCTACGATTGGCAAAGCCCTCTGATCCCTTTCTTCTGAAGAAGAACTTGTTACTACCTCCAAATGCGAATGGTAAGAGCCCTCGTCCTCGGATAAGGCATAGCCACCATTCGGTATTTGCCCTAAAAAAGCCTTATCCAAAGGCTTAATAGCAAACATTTCCATCTCCGCACCTATCAAGAACACAAGTATATTATAAGCCCGAATTATTGAGGAATATCTTAAAATAGAAGACAACAAAGAAGAACTTACGAAAAAAGAAGTTGTTATGAAGGGGCTGATGAAAGAGATTAAAAATCTCCACCCCCTTGAAGGCCTGCGAGGATTAGAGACTCAGGAAGCTCTAGCAACCCGTTGATATCGTAGGTGCCCGAGAACAACCCTGGACTAGACAAAACCTCCCATTCATATACCGATGTCTTAGAATTAGGGACGATATATCCTAAGCCCCATCGAAAGGCACTACCCACACGCTAGCCGATTGGCCCTTCGGACGGATAAAGAAGAACCTTCGCCTCCAACCCCCCGATGAGAGTAATGATTGGAAACATGCGTAAAGGCTCTGCTATTGTCCCGATAGGCCAGGCTAAAAAAGGAAGTGTTACCCGAACAAAGGCGTAGGATGAATATCACCCCTACCCGATAGGGAGACATCGGGAGGTTAGTTCACAACACAGAACATACCCCACCAAATGACGATAAGCGTTAGGCGTCAATTGACTAGAGCATATCTGCCAATATCGGAGAAGGACCTGAAGAAAATGGTGAAAAAACACCTGCATCCCACACCGCACTTGCTCGAAAATAGCCCAAAGGGGGATCATATGCCCTCTGATCGGCGTGGGGTATAACTACATCATACTTATCAAAATTTAAAGCATACTCAGCAAAAAGGGTCATAATTGACTCCCCGTATTTAATACTCACGGTGGATCCAACGCGACCTCGGCCCATCATCCTTGAAGGACTCAAGGGAAGCATATTGAACACCGATGAACAGTCAGCGGGGTAATAAGGCTCTCTATCCATAAAAACCCCCATAATATGATTCATCCTAAGGGAATCCTCGTACTAAGGCTCTAGCATAGCCCTCGTTGAAGAACTCCCCACGAAGGCAGCCGAACCTTCATCGGAAGCGTGACGGACGCCCAACCGCAATGAAAGATTTCGAGATGAATTACGAGAGGAATTCTTGGAGGAAATACAACCGCCATGCTTATAATGAGGAGGCATCATCCTGCCAAGTAAGTTTCTTATTACTCTTTAAATGCTTAGTTTAAAAAGAAACCCAGAGGAAAACAAAAGTGAAAACAAAAAATCTAGCTTTGCTGAAAAAAGGGTAAACAACTTAGTACACTAACTTAGAGATTTTTGAGAAGTGTGTGAGAATATTCACTAAACTCCAAATGTATATATATATACACGGACATTCCTCTTGAGAAACGAGTTAAAAGCTTGAGTTGTCAAAGTAAAAATATAGTAGGGACACGTGTCAGTGGATATCTCTATTTGGAGAAAAGTAACTCCAAGGTTTACCATGCAAACGGGCACGTTCTGCTTAACAAATTACTTGGCCGACAAGAATAAGAATATTAACTCAAGACTAATGAGGGGATCCCAGTATTTATATATAATAAATAATTTCTTTTTTTAGTCGATTACAAGTACAAAAAGAAAGAAATTAACGAAGATGAAATAAACTGATAAAGAGCAAAGTGACTGATTCATTCATAAACCCGAGAAGCCCTCGGAAAAGCTCTTACAATCATAAAAAATAATAATAAATTCCTACGAATGCTTAAAATACGAAATAAAGAGTTCAAAAAATAAAACATAAGCAATCTAAATACAGAAATTCTAAAATAAAAAATCCTAAACTCCCTAGGATGGAGGGGTAGAAGCAGTGGTCCCCTCGGGTGGAAGAGTCCTTAGACTCAACAAACTTGTCGGCACCACTATCGGAGGCAGCGGGGTATCAAATGAAAACACCCCTCCGGAACTGCTAGGCCTTGGACTCACACTCCCCAACCTGGTGCGAGAAGTAAAGGGAAAAGCCCGAGGAGAGAAGCCCATATGCCTCCCGAAAAGGGCGTACGCCTCCACGAGGCTGGTTGGGTTCTTTAACTTGCGAATGTTGAAGGCCTTCGCAAAGTCAACAGCCGGCCGCACCATCCCCATTGCCAACTTGGCACACTCCAGGTAACCACATATCGTATGACTAGTCAGAATGCCATGTTGACGTTTCTCGAAGAGGTCTGAGCACTGCCAAACCATTTCCAACTCGGCGTACTTCACCGTCGCTTCAACCTTGGCCTACAATTCCTCGGGAGAGATGGCCGCTGCTAGCTTCTCCGAGGCTGACTCAGCCCGGTCCAAGGCCTGGCCCAATTGCACTTGAAGGACCCTTTCCCTTTCGTGAGCCTCTTCATTCTCCTTTTTAAGGAGCTCTATTTCGGCCTTCAAAGCCTTCTCCCACTCGTCAACCGAAGCCTATAAACGTTTCATCAGTTCACCTTGCCTCGCTATCTCCTTTTGATCGTTCTGCCATCGAAAGTCATAGAAGGATATCTCCGTGCGGAGAAAGTCCATTTCCATCAGATCCTCCTACCCTCGGAGGATTTTCATCTCCTCCCCACCATGGTTATACCCCTGCTCGGCCACGATGGCCGCTTCCCTAGCCTTTCCGACCTGAAAAACAAATAGACCTCAGGCATAAGTTCTTCTATCCGAAAAGGAACCCCTACAAGGATAGAATTACAAAAAAGGACAAACTGAAAGAGAGGGGAAAACTTGCCATGAGCCCCATCTAGTTGAGGCATGTCTACATAAAGTGGAAGCCGTCAGAAGGCGTGGCATTAGAGGAAACGAAAAAGTCAAGGACTTCTCCGAATGCATCCTCCAAAGCCCGTGGTGATGGGAGATCTTCTAAACGGGAAGGACCCCCTAGAACAGGCATCCCAGAAGAGATGCCCCTGAGGAAACCGTCACCGAAATCGAGGCGATGGTAGTGGAATCAGTGAATAAAACCCGATGAACACCCATAGGGATTGAAAGAAGTGCCACCCCCAAAAGAGAATCCAAGAGCGATACTTTGATGTCCAAAGAATCTTCGGGTTGCGCCTCGGGAATCTCCAGAACATCCTCGGAATTGCCTAACAACATTTTCGAGTGGGACTTGGGCAGCTACGCCAACAAATCCTCCCCTACAAAAAAATTGTAAGTTAGAAAACTACGGAATAAACAGTTAACATTTATAAATCTGAGAAGGAAACCAGGTAAACTACCTGAAAACAAAGACTCCCCTTCCTGAGTCATCGGAGCCTTCCCCTTATCTACATAACCTATAGACAACAAGGGAGAAATAACTTAGCCTAAGAAAGAACGAGGATATCAAAAATACTTAGGAAAAAAAAATTTGCAAAAACTTACTAGGGACAGTGGGCTCGAGAACTAGCCCAACCGACAGTGCCATAGAAGGTTCCTTCACTTCCTTCGGAAATTGGCCCAACCGAAAGTGCCATAGAAGGTTCCTTCACTTCCTTCACTTTCTTTCATGGCTAAATGGACGACTCCCTAGATCACGCCATCTTCCCCAATGACGAACGACAAATGATCCTCCTCCTCTTCTACCGGAGGCACATCCCTATCTTCAGATGTACTAACCTCATCATCATCTTCCTAGGGAACTTCCAAAGTACCACTGGAGGAATGGGCCGATGAAGTCACCCGAGCCTTACGCTTCTTTCGACTACTCAGAGTCGGGATATCGTGCCCCGATAGCATCACGGTCACTAACGGATCCGTAGGACTCTTACACGAAAAATATTTCGCCAAAATCTCCCATGTATCACGCGAGAACACATAAGAACCAGGGAAATCAAAAGTCATTCGAAAGAAGGCTCAACGAGACTGAACCAAAATTACTTACCAAAAATAGTTCGCCCCTCCGAGGACATGGATAAAGGCTCCAAGACGGAAGCATTGGTGAACACCACGTGATGCGACCCTGACATTTCAAACAGCAGGCTAAAGTCATCCGACTCCAAGATTTATGAAAAATTATCGGAGAGAGACACGCCTTTGAGTCCATAGAGTGCGCAAGAGCATCAGCCTCCCTCCAGTCGAAGGGCATATCCCATTCACCCTCTACAGGCTTCAAGAAGAAATACTTGTCCTTACAAGTACTGTGAGAACTGACTGTCTCTTCCAAAATACACTTCGTGAAGTTCTTCGCGGTATCCCGATGGCAAAAATGATAGAAATAGAAACCCCCAAGCAAGATTACGATGTCAAAAATTTAAAAGTACTGAGCCACAGTACATCTTAATCCTTTCACTTGGCACTAGAAGATGAAAATACATAAGATGGCAAAACTGTTTGGAGTTACCTGACTTGGACAAACGTTACATGCCTTTAAAACCTCGCAGAAAAAATGAAGCATAAACGATCGCCAGCCATACCTCATCTAGGCAAAATAAACTTTGAGGTAACCCATTGGAGGGTTGTTATCCCTCTCCTCCTTCTTCGGGATCTTGAAGGTCATATTTTTCTGGTATGCCCCCAGATCCATTGTAGTAGTACTCATAGTCTTCTCGTCCTTTTGAAGATTGCGAGTATTGGGCTTCTTTGTTTTCGAAGCCCTAGCTTTCTAAGAGGAAGCAGCACCGCTCTACTCCACCGCAGAAGTTCCAACCTACCTCTTACGAGTAGCCACAACAGAACCACTCACTGCCACGCCGCCAGTAACTGCCGGTGAATCGGTGGCGGAGGTAAAAGCCACGGCCCCCGAAGCTGACGTGGCAGTAGTAAGATCGGTAGCAGAGGATTTCATGTGAGTTGATTAAGGAAGAATTAAAAAGTGTTTGCAAAAACTTGAGGAGAAATCGTGAAATTAAAGAGAAAATAGAGAGTTTGCTCGTTGAATTTGCTGAAGAAAATTGAGAATTGGAAGTGAGGAAGGACACGGACGTGATGGCTATATTTATAGCCCAAGCCGTGAATAAACATGGAGCATGTCTAATGCTCCACGTCACCCACTCGCCTGACACGTACCCCAAGCACGTCACATAGCTGTTAAAAAGCGATAGTTACCAACGGTCAGCTGCTCGAGCCGTTACACCGTCGACAGACCGTTACATCTCCACCGTTATTCATAATAAATGCTCAACCGCACTACTCATCCGAGGACAAAGTTCCCGAGGACCAACAGGTAATTGCCTTAGAAATTTTTATATATATGTAATATATACCCGCACCCCTAAAAAAACAAAAATAAAAGAGAAGAAAAAGCCCCTCTCGTCACCGAGGACAAAAAATGAAACGAACAAAACTCCTCTTGCCTCTACGATGGCGACTGAAATTTGGGGGGCTGGTGTTAACCCAAAAAAAATAAATATAGGGATTAACCAAAACGTTAAGCCCTAAAAATAGGGATTAACCCCAGGGCGATACTATCGTCACATATACTCCCGATGAGGAGGCCCACCGAGTGTCATACACCCAAAGCAGTAAGAAGTGGCACCCGAAGAGGCACCAAGACGTCCCTTGGAAAGTCACGATGAATAAAGAAAACATATCAACGCTGCATCGGAAAAACCCTAAACCCCGATGGACCCGCGCGACTCCGATATCCTTCAATGCGCCAAGAGGGACCATAACGGACCCTGAATCCCAAAAAATACGAGAACATTTCCTCCCTGAACACTCCGAAGTCTAAAAATTCATCGGAGCACTTATCCCGAAGGTCAAAGCACGAGAATAATGCCATATTAAAGTCTAAAAAACCCTCGAAGCACATGCCATTGTGCTGCTAAGGTAAAAAATCCATCATAGCCTACGCCGCACGAGAAAAAGCGCAGGCCTACCTATCGGAGCCCATATCAAGAAGAAAACAACATAAAAATAGACCGCCATCAAAACTACAATCGCATCGTACGAGTACCCCATCTCACTTATCAAGACTTCCTAAGAGACCCAGCTTATCGGAGAGAAGAAGTTAGAAGAGCCAACTCATTGGAAACCCCTAAAGCCATCGAAAGAGATAAAATTCGTCCTAGTCAGCGCCTAGTCGACAAATATAAAGTTTATCTTATCCTTTCACGCATATTGTAACACATGTACTTTATTTAAACATGCATAACAACACATGTGCCTAAAAACCTCTATTAAAAGGGGCAGGTTGAGAAAGAAATGGACAGATTCAAGAAACACACACATACACACCAAGATACAAGATTATTCGGAGTGAAATTCAGGTTGGGGTTGGGGTTGCTAAGATGATTCTGTATAGGGTCATCATTTTTTCGTGTAACCAGATCTTTCCCCACTGTTTTGAATGTACATGAACCAACTATATATAAACAACTATTTTTTATGTACAAACTCCTATCTTAGATTAAGCATAATATTTTCTAAGGTTAAGTGCGTTACAGGTATTGTGGAATACCACGCCTTTGGAGTTGGCTAGTCAGTAGGTTACATGTCCAACGATTTTGAAATTGTAGGACCGTGGATTGACACAACACTTTTTGAGAGTTAAGCTGGAATTGCCTTAACTCTTATTTTGATCTTCTTGATAATAATAATGTGCAGCAGAAGTAAGAACACAAGAAGATATAATTTTAAGAAGTTTTCAATATTATTAAAAACTTCAGAGCCTTAGGCGAAATAACCATAAAGGTTTTATCATAAACGTTCCTCACAACAATTCACTCACGCTCTTTGTTGATCGGACTCAACGAAGCAGACAAGTAAGAACTACTTAACTTCTATGAACTAGACTTAAGCAGTTGATACAAAAACTTCGCAAAACAAAATGAAGACAATACAAAGAATGATTAATATCTTGGATTATTGGCACGATTGTCTTGTCTTCATCTTGATGAACTTCACATCTTTATAGATTTCTTGAGTCTTGAACGCCAAGATGTGTTGTTCACAGTTTTGGTAACTCTTCTTGTTTCCTTGTTGAAAATTGCCTTCTTTGTGAACTTCATATCTTTCTAGAATATGTGTTTCCTTCATTACTGATTTAGCAAGGTAACACATCTTCTTTAATTCGGAGAATCCTGGAAAGAATCGCGTTGCAAAGAACAACTCACTTGTTTCCTTCTTTTGAAAGCGTGTAAGTTGACTATTCAACTTAGCTTGAATTATGGAAACTTCAAGTAAGGAATCTTCCAAAGCTCTTCCTTATGTTTAAGATACTTTCCTAGACATAAACATAGACAACCAAAACCGTGGAACTTGATTAATAAGTGAATAAAGGCAAAACTTAATCTTGGCAACTAAAGAACAGTTTTCGCACAAGCTCTCGGCTTTCAATATTATCCTCAATGTTATCTCAACATCGTCTAACATTTCATTGTCTAACATTGATTCCAGAAAACCTGCACTTTCAATCTCCCCATTTTTGCCTTTCTTCACAAAACCAATACCTGTTCCAATCAAGTCTTATATCCAGAAAGTTATAATCAACAAGAAACAAATTAAACTACTAAATTGCTCCCCCTTAATACAATATATTATATTCAAAGTTAAATTAACCAAGACAAGCATTAAGGTCATCACTACATTCACATATGTACACATGTTCAGACCTCAACATTCATCAATGTTGCCTCAACATTGAAACCAGTAAGTTTCCTGCATAAAGGTTATCCAGACAAATAGTTCAACATGCTCCTTCATAAGAAATAGCAATTAAGTTTAGTTAGAGCAGTTCAACAACAGTACTTAGATTTACAGGCCATAGCTAAAATATCAAGGACATATCCCTTGATCAAATAAAACCAAAATGTACCAGCAGTTCAAATAAATAGACCATAAACTAGAAGACTAAAATTAAAATTGGAACTACTCTCCGCCTTTTTGTGAAGAAGGGAGTTCCTCCAAATTTTTCACAATGTCCTCCAGTTCTTTGAGGTGTTCCTTCCTCTCCTCGATCTCCCTCTGAATGTCAGAAATTTACCCCCTATACCAGTTCAGCATATGATCCACAAAAGTAGAAGTAATGACCATGCAATCTTCCTCCTTGGACATAGGCACTGAAGTTCCAGCAAACTCCTGAGCCTTCTTCTTTTCAGCCCTTGGTCTCACCACTCCTTTTGGGTTCCATGGAAGGTCTCTCACTCTTGATCCAGACAAGTAGCTTGGGAGAATAGTTAATTTAGAATCATTCTTCCTACATCCCACAGTGACACTTGTCTTCAATCCTTGACTGCCAAGGATTTTGCAGATGAGTGAGGGATAGGGTAGCATCCCATTCTTCCTTCCAGCAACTTCAGACATAGACTTCACAATCCTCTCCCCCGTGTTTACAGCTAGCCCATTCTTGATTTTGTACACCAATATTGTTGATTCCTTGGTAAGTACAGTCACATTCTTGCTTGGCAGCCAGTTGAAACAAGCTATCTTGTGTAAGACAGCACTCAGGGAGGTGAGTTTTGTGGTTGGCAGAGCATCTCTCCAGATTTTGACCAACCCTCCAGTCAAGTCCTCAATCATATCATCATAATAGGGGTCCTCAGATTCATCAGCAGTAGGAAATCCACAGATCGTATTGATGGTGTAGGGGTCAATGTTGAAGACTCTCCCCCTCACCCAAGCCTTTCCAAATTTTGGAGATCTGTAGTCCCTGATCCATTTGGAGAGATTAAGGTAGAACTCCATGACAATCGCAGGAGCATAGTCACTCAGCTCCATCACTGACTGTTGCAACCCTCTTACCTCAAGCAAGTCCATCACCTTGTTCTCTTTGAAACTAGCATCTCTATAGCTCTTTCAGTGTGAATCTCCCTTCTCTTGAAGGAATCCCACTTCTTCACCAACTCTTTGTTGAGATAGTATGGAGAAAAGTAGTCGTCCTCATCCTCAGGGAAGACCACATACAGCCCATCAGTATACGCCTATGTCCCTGATGTTGCCCCAACATCAGCAGCAACATCCTGCTCCTCCTTAGTCTCCTCTTCTTCTTCCTCATCCTCAACATCTACCACCTCAGTTTCCTCTTCCATTACTTGCTTTCCTTTCCTCTTTCTCCCACCATCAATCTTCTTCTCTTCCTCAGCAGCCCTCTTCCTAGCTGATCTCTCAGCCTGTCTTTTCCTGGCCTCAGCCCTAGCCTTAGCAGACTAAGACATATTTTTCAATTTCTCCCCATTGCCCTTTCTCTTTTTCTTTTGAGCCCTAATCCACTTCCGCACCATCTTGTCAACAGACACATCCGCGGATATCGCCACAGATTTTTCAACAGAGCCACTACCCTCCCCCTCAACAGGTATATCAACATCAAATTCAGGGATGTGTTCAGCAGTGTTTACCTCAGTTTCAGGCTCATTGGTGATGGGAGTGGTTATTTCCACTGTTGGCTCAACATTGGAGGTCGATTCTCCCTGTTTGGTCTTCTTTCCCCGTCGCACATAGGGAATCGCCTTCCTCTTAGCAGCAACAGGAACCTCAACTATTTTTGCAGCAGCACCTCTAGTATGTGAGCGATTGCGTGCGGCAGTGGGTTCACTTCCTAGAGCAACATCTGCAAGAGTTTGCATGGGAGACTTGCTTGCCATTGTTAGTAGAGACGTTTTGAAAGAAATTTGCAGGGAAAAAATTAGAGAATTTGAGAGTTGAGAGAGTAGATTTGCAGTTTAAGCACAAATAATAACCTTGCAAGCACAAATAAGGAAACAAGGGTTTTGATTTTTGAATTAGTCGTGAATTAAGGAAAGAGAATGAATGTTAGTGGGCAGTTACCAAATTTGAACCATGTAAAACATTCCCACTATGTTTCCCCGCGCACAAGCTTTGATGTTTAATTAACAGTTAACCAGAGCGGTTTTCAGAAAAAAAAAAAAAAAAACTGAAAACTTATAAGTTCCTGTTTTCAATGTTGACCTGCGACTATGCATAATGTTGGGATAACATTTGATAACATTCAAAACCAAAGGTGGAGGTACAGGCTTCACCAAGGCAAATTCATGTGAGAGCTTGAGATACATCCAAAAATACATTTGAAACTTAACCAATATAGCAAGTGAGTACCTCAGACATATTGTTCAGATCAAAATCATGAGTAAGCAACATAGAGAACAAGAAACACACATAGATAAGCAGTTATGAATTCAAGAAACAATTCACTTCCACAACATAGAAAGTCACAGAACAGTGTGTCACATGCAGTATGTCACCCAAATTGTATGCCTCAACACATGAATTATACTCCCCCTAAGCCTAAACCGACACAACTCACAAACAAGAAAGAAAACAATGCAGTTCTATATGAATGCAACAATGTAATGTCAAATAGGCAGATGGTAAACACTTTATGAAGAACTTCTCAAACCAGCACAGTCACATCTCTTTATAATCTTTATTATTTTCATAACTCATCTGAACCAAAAATTGACGGTTGCTAAACACAAAGCTAATGTCACAACTGAATGAGGGCAGCCTGAACTCCACACACCCCAGTAACAACATTAACAGCAGCAAGTTAGGCAAGTATTGAATGTTGGCAATTCATTTATCATGCACCCCAACACCCCAATTCCTTATGCATACTTGTTTACCAACCTGCATTCAAGAGAATCACCAAGTGATCAGTGCTACTAAATGTAAGAAATCGAAACCTCAAACACCCTAGTAGAAAGGATCACCCTCATGTGTTCCTTGGCCAAACAAACAGAGACATGTAAATAAGCACAACTGAGTAACACTGAAGCTGTCAACATCATGCACCCCAGCTTCTCCACATGTCCTGTACACCTTCCATATGAATAAGACACAACTGAATAGACATCAAAGTAGTGAACTTTGTGTACCCCAGCTTCTCCATATGTTAGGCAATCACAACCTCAGACAAACATAAGAGTTTTATTAACTTTTTCAAAACAAAGATGTGAAACTGATAACTAGAAAGAGTTGTTCATCAAAGAGTTCAACCACACAAACCAAATATGACAAAACAGGGATTAAATGAGACTCAAAAAGAAATGCAACTCAACAAAGGAATAACAACAGAATACCTACTACACCACAACCAATATACCAGTGCTAGTCAGTGGTGTTATGACAACACTGGTTTTCTCAACATTTTCACATATCACACATGCCAAGAGATTTCCTCAAGCTGAAGAATCTCTCACTATCTAAAGGTTTTGTAAACATATCAGCTAGCTGATTTGTTGTCTCAATATGTTCAATGTTGATTACTTTGTCCTCTATCATATCTCTTAGGAAATGATGCCTTATGTCTATATGCTTAGTTCTAGAATGTTGGACAGGATTCCTATAGATACTTATGGCACTTAGATTGTCACAGAACATGAGAAGTGTATCACTATCTATCCCATAATCTGAAAGCATGTGTTTGAGCCACACAAGTTGGTTAACACAGCTGCCAGCTGCTACATATTCTGATTCAGCAGTTGATAATGAAACACAGTTCTGCTTCTTGCTATACCAGGAGACCAAATTATTCCCCAAATAAAAACAGCCCCCACTTGTGGATTTCCTGTCATCCACATCACCTGCCCAGTCAGAGTCACTAAAACCAACCAAGTTAGCGTTAGTGTCATAAGAGTACCAAATGCCTAAAGGTGAAGTTCTAGAGATATATCTAAGAATCCTCTTCACAACAATCAAGTGAGATTGCTTTGGATCAGCTTGGTACCTAGCACAAACACATACTGAAAATATGATGTCAGGTCTGGAGGCAGAGAGATATAGCAAACTACCAATCATGGATATGTACCATGTTGGGTCAACATTGCTACCAGTGCCATCTTTTGTTATCTTCATTGAAGAGGACATAGGAGTTTTGCAAGGCTTTGACTCTTGTAGCTCAAATCTCTTCACCAGATTCCTTGCGTACTTCTCTTGGTTCAGGAAGATACCATTCTCCAGCTGCTTGACTTGTAGTCCCAGAAAGTAGTTAAGCTCACCAATCATGCTCATCTAAAATGTTCTTATCATAGACTCAACAAATTTGTCTAAAGTAGACTTTTTAGTAGAGCCAAATACTATATCATCCACATATATTTGAGCAATGCATATATCAGAGCTTTTTCTACGGACAAACAATGTTCTATCTCCATCTCCTCTATTGAAACCTAGGCCTAACAGAAAATCAGTTAGCCTCTCATACCAATCTCTAGGGGCCTATTTTAAGCCATACAAAGCCTTTTTCAAGTTTGTACACATGGTCAGGATGTTTAGGGTCGGCAAAGCCTTTAGGTTGTTCTACATAAACCTTTTTGTCAATTAAACCATTCAGAAAGGCACCTTTAACATCCATTTGGTAAAGTTTAATCCTAAGACAGCAAGCAATAGCAAGGAGTAATCTAATTTATTCTATCCTAGCTACTGAAGCAAAGGTCTCATCAAAATCTATACCTTCTACCTGAGTATAACCTTGTGCAACCAACCTAGCTTTGTTCCTCATAATTACACCATTCTCATCAGTTTTATTTATGAAAATCCATTTTGTACCTATTACATTCACATGTGATGGCCTAGGTACTAGACTCCAAACTCTATTTTTGGTGAATTGTAAGAGTTCCTCTTGCATGGCATTAATCCAGTAACTATCCTTAAGAGCTTCAGTTACATTCTTAGGTTCAATGGAGGACACAAAACAAGCTGCATTTTCAACAGTACATGAAGAAGACATACAAACACACAACTTAGCCATATCCTTGTAATTTACCCTTTCTTTGTTGTGTGTTCTAACTCTTTCAATAATTTGACCAATTACTTGAGAGGCTGGACGATCTCTTTGTATTCTAAAAGGGGGATCTCTTCTGGATACAGGAACCACTTCATCTTCAGAATCTGACAGCACAGATGTTGGCCTAACATTGGGGGTTTCTGGTGTTGAGTCAACATTTGTTCCAGTTTCCAGTTCAGCATCTCCAGCATCTGTGTTCAATGTTGAGTCCAATGTTGGAGTAACATCTGAACCAGTGACTTCTTCAGTACCTGCAGAAACAGTTAAATCATCAAATATGACATTCACTGATTCTTGAACAGTATGCAATCTTGGATTGTAGACCCTGAAAGCAGCACTATTAGGAGAATATCTAACAAATATACACTTTTCACTTTTGGGATCAAATTTGCTCAAATAGTCTCTATCTTTTAGCAAATAGCAGTTAATACCAAATTCATGAAAGTGTGCTACTGTTGGTTTTGAACCCGTCAAGATTTCATAAGGTGTCATAGTAGTACCAGGTCTAAGATAAACTCTATTACTAATATGACATGCAGTATTCAAAGCTTCAGCTCAGAGTTTCTTAGATAGGTTTTTAGAATTCAATATAACTCTAGCCATCTCTTGAAGTGTTCTATTCTTCCTCTCAGCAATCCCATTTTGCTGAGGTGTCTTAGGTGCAGAGAACTCATGGAAAATGCCTTTAGATTCACAGAAATTAGCAAAGCTTACATTTTCAAACTCTTTTCCATGGTCAGACCTAATTCTTCCTACAGAAGTGCCATAAAGATTCTTAATACTAGCATGCAAAATTTTGAATGTGTTGAATGCCTCTGATTTTTCTTTCAAAAATTTAATCCATGTATATCTTGAAAAATCATCAACAATAACAAAAGCATACTTCTTACCATTCAGGCTACTAACCTCAATAGGACCCATGAGATCCATATGTAGCAATTCAAAGCACTTATTAGTTCTAGGGTTAGTACTCTGTACCTGAAGTGGTGGATGAACAACTTTTGTTTGTTTACCTTTTAGGCAGTCTTCACAAACAATTTTACATGGGCTAGTCAACTTAGGCGGTCCTCTTACAGCCTCTAACTTCTGTAGTTTCTCCAGATTCCTATAGTGTACATGTCCTAACTTCTTGTGCCACATGACAGATTCATCTACCTTGGCATGGTAGCATTCTGCTTCATCTTGAGCAAGATAGCAGTTATCCTTTGATCTTGTACCTGTCATGACACGGACATTGTCACTATTAAACACATCACATGAACTTTTATCAAAAGTAACTAGCAGATTGTCATCACAAAGTTGACTTATGCTAATTAAATTTTCTTTCAATCCTTCAACCAACAACACATCCTTGAGTGGTGGAAATCCTTCAACATCCATTACTCTTTTTCCAATGAGTTTCCCTTTAGTGCCTCCTCCATAGGTAACTGTTCCAACAGTCAACGGGATTACATTTTTCAGGTTGTCAATGTTTCCAGTCATGTACCTTGAACATCCACTGTCAAAATACCACTTACCTGCAAGGTTAGAGTAAACAGCAGAAAACACAACATTGCAAACAATTTTAACCTTAGGAGTTTTTAACTTTTCAATCCAAGTTCTACTTTTACGTCCTTCAGCTTTGTTACCTAATGTTGGGATAACATTCAGATCAGAGGTTCTCCTAACATTGGTATTGCAATTAATTACTGTTTTCTTCTCAATCACAATTTTATATTTTTTACAATAAGGCTTAATGTGACCAGGTTGAAAACAATATTGACAGATAAAAGTAGGCTTTTTCACAGTATTGGAAGGGATTTCACAACTCAAGTTATTGCTATCCTTGATAAAACCATCTTTCAAGTAGGCAGAATTAACATTTTCAGATGGAGGTTTCTCAACATAGCCCAAACCATTTTTACCTTGATTTCCCATACTCAGCACTTCATCAAGCAGAGATGTAGAAGAGTTCCATTTGTTAATGGTATGTTCAGCTTTATCTAATTTTACTCAGCTTCAGTTTTGCCAAGGTCTTTCTCATACAGTTTCAGCATCTCCTTCATGCATCCAATCTCTTCCTTCAAGCTTTTGTTGCTCTTGATGAGTTTGTGATTCTCAAGCAGCAGTTTGTGGTAGATAGACTTCAGGTCTTCAATGATTTCCTCCTGGGACATTTCTCCTTCAAAGAAGTATTCTTCATTTAGATCAATTGTGCCATGAAAACAATCAAAGTTAGATTCATCAAAGTAGGACGCAAGATAAGGTTCAGAATCAGTATCATATTCATCCCAATCTGCAAACAAAGTCTCATGTTCTTATGTTGGATCCTGAATGTTGGGGTAACATTGAGATCCGAAGCAGTTCAGGGAGTCTTCTGGTGTCCAGTCAATCTGAGTGAGTAGCGCAGCAGTTTGAACCTCTTCTGATTGTTCTTCAGTTTCTCCAGAACTAAAGTCATCTTCATTGAAATCATCTACACAAACCCAATGAGAATTTCCTCTTTTTCTAAGAGTGTTAGCACATTCATTAGCCATATGACCATATCCTTTACATTCAAAACATTGAACATCTTTTAACTTATCAGCTTCTAAATGAATAGGTTTTGATGCCATGTACTTCACAAACTTAGGAGGTAATTTCTTATAACCTGTGCAACTATTACTAAGGTTCTTTTCTTTACCATTTCCTTTAAAGTTCAGTTTATTGAATTTCTTAGTAATTTTCCCATAGTTTAAAGAGATTAGTTCACACTCATCATCATTTTCATTGTCAAGACTAGATCCTCTTAAAGCAACATCCCTATGTTTGCTAGGTTGTGAGGCAAGCTCCATCTCAAATTCTCTAAGAGTATTCATCAAGACTTGAAACTGTAGATTAGCAAGGTTCCTAGATTCACTCATTGCAATTTTCTTGAGAGCAAATTTAGATGACAGTGTTCTCATAGCTTTATACACCATTTCCTGATTAGTCATAGCAAAACCTAGATTTTCTCATTGGTTAGCAATATCAAGAATTTTCTCAAAATAACTGTCAACACTTTCATCTTCTCCCATCTCAAGTTTTTCAAATTGCAAAAGGAGTTGACTATATTTAGAATCTTTAACAGCAGAATCTCCTTCACAATGTAATTCAAGTATATCCCAAGCATGTTTGGCTTTCGTACAATTCTGGATTAACTTGAACATGTGATGATTAACCCAACTAAAGATAGCATTAAGAGCCTTCTCATTAGAGTTATAGAGACTTACCTCTGCTGCTGTCCAATCTGCTTCTGGTTTTTGGTACTAGATCACCTTCACCATCTCTTGGTAATGTTGGAAGAGAGTATCCATTGATCACAGATTGCCAGGCTCGAATATCAATAACTTTGATGTGAGACCTCATCCTGATCTTCCAATATGCATAATTGGAGCCATCCAAAACTGGAATCATGTTGGTGTTAGGATTGACAATGTCCATGGTGTTGTATCACCTCAAAACCACCAGTGTAGTCGGTGTTTGGCTCTGACGCCAATTGAAATTGTAGGACCGTGGATTGACACAACACTTTTTGAGAGTTAAGCTGGAATTGCCTTAACTCTTATTTTGATCTTCTTGATAATAATAATGTGCAGCGAAAGTAAGAACACAAGAAGATATAATTTTAAGAAGTTTTCACCATTATTAAAAACTTCCGAGCCTTAGGCAAAATAACCATAAAGGTTTTATCAAAAACGTTCCTCACAAAAATTTACTCACGCTCTTTGTTGATCGGACTCAACGAAGCAGACAAGTAAGAACTACTTAACTTCTATGAACTAGACTTAAGCAGTTGATACAAAAACTTCGCAAAACAAAATGAAGACAATACAAAGAATGATTAATCTCTTGGATTATTGGCACGATTGTCTTGTCTTCATCTTGATGAACTTCACATCTTTATAGATTTCTTGAGTCTTGAACGCCAAGATGTGTTGTTCACAGTTTTGGTAACTCTTCTTGTTTCCTTGTTGAAAATTGCCTTCTTTGTGAACTTCATATCTTTCTAGAATATGTGTTTCCTTCATTACTGATTTAGCAAGGTAACGCATCTTCTTTAATTCGGAGAATCCTGGAAAGAATCGCGTTGCAAAGAACAGCTCACTTGTTTCCTTCTTTTGAAAGCGTGTGAGTTGACTATTCAACTTAGCTTGAATTATGGAAACTTCAAGTAAGGAATCTTCCAAAGCTCTTCCTTATGTTTAAGATACTTTCCTAGACATAAACATAAACAACCAAAACCGTTGAACTTGATTAATAAGTGAATAAAGGCAAAACTTAATTTTGGCAACTAAAGAACAGTTTTCGCACAAGCTCTCGGCTTTCAATGTTATCCTCAATGTTATCTCAACATCATCTAACATTTCACTGTCTATCATTGATTCCAGAAAACCTGCACTTTCAGATTTCCGAGATCTTGTAGGGTCCTTCCCATCGGGGTTCAAGCTTTCCCAAGTTCTTGGAAGCTCCAACTCTCTTTAGCACTAGGTTTCCTACTTGGAAGGTCCTAGGCTTTACTTTGGTGTTGAAATATCGTGACATATGGGCTTTGTATTCCTCCATTCGGACGACGGCTCTTACTCTTCTTTCCTCCAAGAGATCGAGGGCGAGGGCCAAGTTGGAGCTATTGGCCACTTCTTCGTATTCCTTGAATCGCCAACTTTCTACTACTATTTCGGGGGGTAAAATCACATCCCTGCCATAGGCTAGTCTATAGGGGGTTTTGCCCGTGGCTATGCTTTGTGTCGTCTGATAGGCCCACAGAATGCCAGGTATCTCCTCGACCCATTTGGCTTTGTGCCAATCTAGCCTAGACTTCGTATTTTTAAGGAGGGTTTGGTTGGCCCTTTCTACTTGGTCGTTCACCTCGGGATATCCTACCGAAGCGAAATGATGTTTGATCTCCTAGTGGTCACACCAATCTTCTAATTCTTTTCTTGTAAACTAAAGCTTGTTATCGCTCACAAGGCTTCGAGGGATACCGAATCGGCCCATGATATACCTCTAGGAAGTTAATGACTGCGCCTATGGTGACTTGGGCTAGGGGTTCTTTCTCCACCCATTTGGTGAAGTAGTCCACCGCTACCAGCAGAAATTTCTTTTGCCCGACGTTGGGGATTAAGGGACCCACGATATCGATACCCCCATTTGGAAAAGGGACACGGGGTTAAACTGGGCTCCCATGGAGCTGCGGGTTGGTGGGTTTGCGGGGCGTAAGTTTGGCAAGGTTTGCATTTTTCGGCGTGCCTTTTGCAATCTCTAGCCATCGTGGGCCAATAGTAGCCTTGCCAAATTAAGCGCCCGATCATGCTTTTGCCTCCGGCGTGACTTCCACAAGTTCTTTGGTGAATTTTCGATAAGACTTGTTGGGCCTCTTCTCATTGAGGCATCAGGCGTGAGGACAAGAGTATGTTTTCGGAACAATATCCCATCGTTTAGAAAGTATTGAATTGTTTACCTAGAAATAACCCGTCGCACAGACTTGTCCTCGGAATAGCCTTTGGGGTCTTGCAGATAGGCTTTAATGGGAGTTATCCAGCTCATTGGGGGATCTGACATGGCATTTATCTCTTTGTTCTCCGCCTTCTCCGACTCGCCCACATGGAGTATGTTGATCCTTCGGGTGTGGATGGTGTCTGTTTGAGTAGCCATCTTGGACAAGGCGTCTGCCTCTTGGTTTTCTCATCGTGGTATCTCGACGACTTTTCACTCGTCCAACCATCCTTGTCTTTGGTAGACTGCCCAAAGGTAATCTTGCATTTTTTTTCCTCTTTATCTATGTAAGATCCGTTAACTTGTTGACAATTAGCTGAGAGTCGATATGGACGAGTATTTTTTTTATCCCACATTCATGTGCTAGTCTCATTCCAATGAGAAGGGATTCGTATTCGGCCTCGTTATTGGATAAGGGGTAATCGATTCTAACTGCGAAGTGGAGCACTTCTTCTTCCACTTCCTTGTTTATCAGGACTACCCCTGCACCCCCCATGTGTGCTTACGGAGGAGCCATCCACGTAGGTGTGCCATAGAGGCGCGTTTTCTTCGGCTTTTATGCCTGTTAGTTCTGTCACAAAGTCTGCTAGGACTTGCGCTTTGATGGAGGGCCTCGGGGCGTAGGAAATATCATACTCCAAGAGCTCTATTGCCCACTTTATCAGTCTCCCTGATGAATCGAGTTTATTAAGGATCGCACGCAGTGGGTGTTTAGTCAAAACAGTGATTGGATGGGATAGGAAGTATGGGCGCAGCTTTCGTGCAGTAATAATCAGAGTTAAGACAAGTTTCTTGGTTAGGGTATACCTGGTTTCAGCTCCAAGGAGAGTTTTGCTAACATAGTATACGGGGAGATGCTCCATGTCCTGTTCTTTGACCAGTACGGCGTTGATGGCCTTCATCCCGAATAACAAGTAAACGAAGAGCTCCTCTTGAAGTGATGGTTTTACCAGCAAGGGTGGTTTTACCATGCAACTCCTTAGCTCCTTGAGGGCTTCTTTGCACTGTGTTGTCCACTGGAACTCTTTAATGTTTCAGAGTATCCTGAAAAAGGGGAGTCCCTTTTCTGCTGATTTTGAAACGAACCGGCTCAATGAGGCCATTCTGCCGCTCAATTTTAAGACGTCATTTACCGTCTTTGGAGTGGGCAATCCCACTGTGGCTTCGGCCTTTTCGAGGTTAACCTCTATCCCTTTTTCCGTGACCATGAAGCCTAGGAATTTTCCTCCTCGAATGCCGAATGATCATTTCCGAGGGTTAACCTTCATCCCAAAGTTATCCATGATGACCAACGCCTTTCGTAGGTCTTCGGGATGATCTTCTGTTGTGTGGCTTTTAACAACTATGTCATCCACATAGACTTCTACCAATTTTTTGATGAGTCCGACAAACATGAGGCTCACCAATCGTTGGTAAGTAGCACCGACATTCTTGAGTCCGAAGGGCATTACTAGATAGCAAAAGGTACCCGCGTCGGTGATAAAGCTAGTTTTATCCATATTGACCACTGCCATCAGGATTTGGTTGTATCCCTGATTTCCGTCTAGGGTTGACAAAAGCGCGAAAACAGCAGTGGAGTCGACCAGTTGGTCTATGCTTGGTAGGAGATAATAATCCTTCGGACAAGCCTTATTGAGATTTGTGAAGTCCACACACATCGACCTTCTTCCCCCGTGTTTGGGGACTAGGACAACATTGCCAGCTATTCGGGGTATATGACTTCTCTAATTTGTTTTAGGCTAAGGAGTCATTGTATCTCCGACGGAATAATCTTGTTGCGCTCAGGTCCCATCTTTCTCTTCTTTTGTTGGACTGGTTTAGCCCTAAGTTTTACGTTAAGAAAGTGTTGGCATACCTTGTTGCTGATTCACCCGGGCGGTCCTCCTTCCCACGCAAAGAGGTGATGAAATTGCTTTAGGACATAAGTTAGTTGGGCTGCCACTTCAGGCTCCATATTCATGCCCATCTTAATAACCTTCTCGGGATCCCCTTCTACGAGTTCTACAATCTTTAGTTCTTCCACGGGTTGAACCAGTATTTCTTCGGTCTTGCACCTTTTGTTGTTGCCGAGGGTTGGTTCGTCCTCTTCCCGAGGGATATCATTTATGCGGCACTCCCTGGCTTTGGCTTGGCTCCCCCGGACTTCTCCGATACCTGAACATGTGGGAGATTTTACCTTAAGGTTAAGGGTGGAAGGAATCGCTTCGAAGGTCCGAATGGAGGGTCATCCGCATATAGCATTGTACATCCTTGACGAGGCCTCCACCACCTAGAATTTGATGGGTTCTATTCTTCATAGGGCTCCCTCCCCCCATGACATGGAAAGAATTACGGTCCCGAGGGTATTACATGCTTCTCCCGAAAAGCCTACTAGGGGGACCTCCATTATCTCTAGTAGTTCTTTCTTTAGTCCCATAACGAGGTGGGTAGGTAAGAACATGACATCCATTGAACTGCCCGTGTCGATGAGGATTCACTGGATCTCAATTCCATGAATGGTAGCTTCAATCACCAAGAGATCTTCATCGGGGTAGATTATACCCTTCAGGTTCTCGGGTCCGAAGGTGATGTTGGGTAACCTTGCTCCTTGAACGGAGCAACTAGTGAGTCCTTGTTTCATTCACCTCACTTACTTTAAATCATTCTTATGCTTACCTTGGGGTGTCATAAAAATGTCTCCCCCTTCTATCATGTTAATCGTTCACCCTGAATGAGCATTATCCTCGTAGGATTCTGGGGGGAGGCAGGATTCTCTGCCCCACAGTTTTTTTATCGTGACCACTGACAAGGGGTCGCCTCTTCCTCCCCTAGCTCCCCTCGCGGCCTTTTCCATATGTTCGGTCTTAGCTCCTCGGGGTTGTTCTCCTTTAAGTAGTTTTTCAAGTATCTAGCCACTAGGAGACGGAGCACTTCCCTCTTTAGGATGGTGCATTCCTCTGTGGTATGTCCATCGGTTTTGGGGTATTTGTAGTACTTCCCCGAGTTCTTATCTTTGTAGGGAAACTTGGCCGATAGGGGCCAGCGTAATTCATTATTACCTCTCATCACATTTAGTACCTCCTCGGGGGCGATGGTCATCGGGGGCAGGGGTACAGGTCGCAAATATTTTTTGACCATGCTGTCATCGTCCTTGCGTTAAGATGGCTTCCCTTCCTTACCTTCTCTTTAGCCTTCACCTCACGTTCAGTGCGTTCATGGCGTTCGTTGTCGTCATTCTCCATGCGCCTTTTTGAGTTTTTAGCCTCCTCCTTGAGGATATAAGTTTCTACTTTTTGCATAAGCTCATTCATGTTCGTAACAGGGTTACCCATAAGGTATCAGAAGAAATCTCCTATTCGGAGTCCCTGGGTCAATATGTCGGCTAAGACAGTTGGGCTAACATTCGGGACATCTAACGCTTCATCGGAGAAGCATTTTATGTATCCTCGCAAGGGTTCGTCCTTCTGCTGCTTAACCGTAAAGAGATGTGTAGCGGATTTAGGGTATCGTCGGTTACAGGCAAGCTGTCGCACGAACAGTTTGGCCAATCGGGCAAAGCTAACTATAGAGTTTAGTAGAATATAGGTAAACCAAGCTTGAGCCCGTCCTCCGAGGGTAACTGGGAATACGCGGCTTATGGCATGATTGGGGGCGGAGGATAGGTCCATTCCTGCCAAGTATTGGTGGATGTGATCATGTGGATCTCTCCCATCAGTGTCTCCATTGTACAAGGGGACGTTGATGGTCCGCATCCCCAAAGGGATCGAGGCTAGGGCGGTCTCGGGGACAAAAGGGGAGGTTTTATACTTCGGATCCTCCTTGGAGGCCATAGTTTTCTTGATGTCGCCCATCTCCTTGCATAGACCGTCGAGTATTCCCCATAGGGTGTGATGTTTGCCTGTAGGGGGTAAGGGTGCCGGGTAATCCGAGGGATATGGCATTTCCTCCCTCTGACCGGCCCTCGGGGCTTCCTCGTAGTTATAATACATATGTGGTTCCCGCAGGGGTTCGCGGTGCCAAGAGGCGAGGGTAGGGCTCCATCTTACACGAAATTCCCTTATTTTCGAAGGGTAATTTCTCCGATAGGGTGACTCGGAGAATGGGTTATGGGAATTCTCGGGTTTTCGTGGAATTCTCCAAGTTGTGGCTTCCACGAGCCTTTCGAAGACGGACCGAGTGACGTTGATAAAATCTCTTTCCTCAGACCGACGTACTAAGGGGGTAGTTTCCGAATTTCCTTGGTGGGTCCAAGGACTATCGCTGTCAAACAAGTCGTCCATAATGTACAATACTTGCTGAACGTGCTCAAAGACAGGTTTTATGGCATTCCCAGAGACGGCACCATTTTGTTAACAAGTTTGTTATTTTAACCGAATTAACGAGTTTATAAGGGTTGGAACGCCTTGTCCGAAAGTTCAAAAGTGTGCTTATGATAAGAACATCCCTCTTTTTTTTCACTGAGTGTTGTATGTCGTGCTTGCCTTGAATTGTTTTATATTGACAGTGGCGGTACCCTTTTTATAGGGGTATTTGTGGACAAGTGTCGCTATGCATGAAAGTAGTAGAGTACAAGTGTTGCAATGTGTGTGAGTGGATAAGTTACACTTTATCTCTAGGTCATTTATCTATTAGGCGCTGACTAGGATGAACTTCTATCCTTTCCGGTAGCTGTTAGGAGGCTCCAATAGGGAGATTTCTGGATTCTTTCTCCGATGGGCTAGGATTCTCGTGAGAGCTTCATAGGCGAGGCTGGGTGCTAGTCCGATATCTTTTTGGTCACGATCAGGGTCTATTCTTGTGTTCTAATCTTCGTAGTATGCCTTTGGGTTTCTCAGCAAGGGGATATTCTCGTATTCGGGGACTCGGGGTCCTTGTATTTGCAGTGGTCCCTCTTGGCGTCTTCATGGATATCGGGTTCTCGCGGACTCATCGTGGTTTATTTTTTCTTCCGATGCTGCGCGGATATCTTATTTTTATTCATCGTGACTTTCCCAAGAATGCTTAGGTGCCTCTTTGCGGGTGTCGCTTTTTACCACATTGTGTTTGTGGCACTCGGTGGGGCCTTTTGGTGCTACGTGGAATCGGGAGTTAGGTGATGTTTTTATCGTCCTTTAGTTAATCCTTATTTACTTTTTTAGGGTTAACAGTCTCGTACTGGTGTTGGCACCACATCACCAGTCTGGGACAGTCCCAGTTGACTATCAGTGATTCCTTCTACATGTATGGGTGCATGTGTAGTCTTGGTTTGTTTACCTTGCAGGCAATCACCACAAACCAGTTTACCTGGACTGGAAAGTTTAGGTATGCCCCTCACATCTTCTATCTTGATGATCTTCTCGAGATTCCTACAGTGGACATGTCCTAGCCTTTTGTGCCACCCTACTGATTCATCAACCTTCACATGTAGGCATAGTGCATCCTCATCCACCAAGTAGCAGTTGTCTTTTGACATTTTTCCTAACATAACACAGTTGTTAGATTCATCAAACACTTCACAGGAATACTTGTCAAATTTTTCAATCAAGTTGTCATCACAAAGCTGAGTAATGCTAATGAGATTAGCATTTAAACCATCCACCAACAGAACCTCCGTAAGATGAGGGAAACCATCCACATTGAGAACCCGTTTTCTTATGATATTTCATTTGCTTCCTCCACCATATATAACAGTGCCAGTGAATACAGGCACAAGATCCATAAGGTTAGTCTTGGTACATGTCATATGTCTAGAACAACCACTGTCAAAATACCAGTCACTAGTAAGAGTATGAATAGCTGAGAACACGACATTACACATAATTTTGATTTTATGAGACCAAAGTCTGTTATTCTGAAAACTGTTGTTTTGTTCCCTGGTGTTGCTTCGGAATGTTGAGCACACATTTGAACGACCCAATGGTGTCCTAACACCTGTTGCATTGTTACTGCTATAATTATATTTCTCATAGAACTTTATGTACTTATGGCAGTATGGTTTTAAACGTCCCGGTTGAAAACAATATTGGCACATATAGGTTACCTTCTAAGGTTGATTAGAGTGGCCATTATTTTTGCAAACATCGGCCTTTACAAAATCAGGTATAACATTATCATGTCTACTTGACCTTTCTTGGTATCCTAAACCTATAGTTTCTTCATTGCCAACACTCAGTGCTTCATCTAGCCTTTTTGTGCTAGAGTTCCCCTTGGCAGTGGTTCTCTCTACTTCTTCTAAATTCATCTCCATCTTTTCTATTTGGCACTCTTTTCTGGTGAGATTCTTCTCCAGTTCAGTTACAGTTTCAATCAAGAAATTGTTCTAACTGATGAGCTTCTTTTTTTCCTTTTTATGATTTTCTTTGCCTCGTCAAGAAGTTCCGTATAAACAACTTTTAGCTCATCAACCACCTTGTCTTGATCCATTTCCCCTTCAAGGAAGTATTCTTCTTTCAAATCTATAGATCCACCAGAGCAAACGAAGTTAGAATGTTCCTCTGATGCATTTATATCAGAAATAAGACATCGAGGATTAGAAATATAGTCATCATCTTCCCAGTTATCAAAGTAGTCCTTCTGGTCCTCTAGATCTATCTGAGTGTTGAGCCAACATCCATTCGTCCCGATGTTGTCCTGACACTCTGTCTAGTTGACTTGTGCAGACATAGTTGCTGTGTGGACTTCTTCGGACACCTGTTCTTCTGGTAACTCATCCAAACCTGTCTGATCATCAATATCATCTATGCATACCCAGTTAGAACTACTTTTGGTTCTTAAAGTATTATCACACTCATATGACATGTTTCCAAAGCCTTTACACTCAAAGCATTGGGTTCTTTCATTTTCTTAGTGTCACTCTCAGTAGGTTTTTTGAAAGAATACTTAACCATTTTACTAGGAAAACTCTTTCTTAGATTAGGAGGAACATTCTTCTCTTTTCTGTCTCTATTATTTAAAGTAATTTTATTGAACTTTTTCATTACTGAACCTAGATAGACACTTATTTCAGTTTCATCATCTACTTCTTCTTTAGTAGCTTTTAATGCAAGGCTTCTGTGTTTGGTAGTGGGTTCTGAGTTCATTTGAAGTTCTTGTAATACATTCAGAAGAGTGTGAAAGTTAAGTGATGACATGTGTCTGGCTTCTTGCATAGCAATCTTCTTTACCTCAAACCTAGGAGACAAAGTTCTCATAGATTTGTAAATTAGTTGTTTATTAGTTAGAGGATCACCTAGACTTTGACATTCATTAGATAAATCCATTAATTTTGCAAAGTATGAAGTAACAAACTCAACATCACCCATCCTAATGCTCTTAAATTTCTGTAAGGCAATTTGAAGTCTAGCTTTTTTGACACTGGCATCTCCTTCACAATGAGTTTGTAGGAGCAACCAGGCTTGTTTAGAAGTTGTACATAATTGTACTAACTTGAACATATGTGGATCAATCCAACTAAAGATGGCATTCAGTGCTTTCTCATTGTTGGATGCTTCAATGACTTGTGCTTGAGTCCAATTAGCTTAAGGCTTAGGTTTACATCATTGTCATCGTCTTGGGTCGTCATTGGTGGAGTGTATCTATCAATGATTGATTTCCACGCCCTAAGGTCTAAGGATTTGATGTATAGTCTAATCATGATCTTCCAATAAGCATAGTTTGTCCCATCTAGCACTGGTAACCTGTTGTTAGTATTGTGGTTCACATTACCCATGGTATGGTACATGTTAACTATTTTTTTTTTTTTGAGGAATTTAAGAGTGGATTTTAATGCCTTGCCTAAGTTCGAAGAAAATCTAATCACTTTTTTCTCCCCAAAAAACGTGTACCTTTTATTCTCAATCTTTGCCTCCTTTTTATAGGGGTCAATTCTCGTACAAGTGGGGTATCCCCCTTTTGACAGATGTCCAATGCATGTAAATTGCGGTTGAGTCTTAGTTTCTAATTTAGACAACTGTCTCTAAGGGGGCTGACATAGCTCCCTGAAGTTGCCGCCTTCGGGTTATGGATGCCATGTGTCTCCAGTATGTTAAGTGAATTTTTTTGTGGTCTTATCCATTTGGGGGGATAAAGACATGACGTGTACCGTTGCTCTGGTGCCTTTCTTTCGATAGGTAGTCTTCGAGGGGGAAGGTTCTTTGGAGAGTTTTTCGAGAGATCCCGATGTGCCATTTTACGGGGTGTCGATTCGTGAGGGAGTGAGTCTCGAGGGTTGTATATTCGAAAAGGTAAGTGCTAGAGCATCATATTTCAGGGGGTATTCGTGAAGCTATTTAAAACTTCTAATACATCGCGCGGGATCTGTACTCTATGAGATACTTTATCATGATTTTGAATTAGGCACCATTTTTCCGGTATCGGGGAGAGCATCTAAGTCTACCGATACCGAGGTAGGTTTTCGTGATGCTTTGAGGGCATCTTGAAGGGAAAGTGGAGTTCTAAACAAAGTCTAGTGTTAAAAGTACCAAATCCAAATACCAATGAACTAGGTGCTTAGCTTTGACTCTAATTGTAAATGTATGGACCGGGATTGGTACCATTTTATTTGATTCACACATTGTATGTACACTGAATGTTGTGCCAACATCGATCGTATTCGGTGTTGTCCCAACACTCGTTGTAAAGTAATTATGCAGCGAAATAAAGAACACAATGAGATAAATTTTAAGCAGGCTATATGAATATAACATGTCGAGCCTTAAGCCAAATAATCACGAAATGTTACTTTAATGATCTTACCAAATACAATTGAGCAAGGAACCCAATCATAACACTAACTAATCTATGAGCTATAGTTTAACTAGATAAAACTCAGTAAAACAAGACCAATACATTACAAGAATTACTTCTACTCTTTCAGAACTTAATTATATTCTTGTTGTTATTCTTGATGTCGAGCATGCCTCTTTATAGGATTTGATCGCCCTTGTTTTGTGGTGTGATAGACATGAGTTCATGATCATTCTCTTCTTCATTGGATAACTCTGAAATCTCCTTTAGTGTTATCTTCATAAGATCTTCAAATATTATCTTTAAGTAACTTTGACTATCTTTGGCTTATCCCTTCGTTGCTAGCACAAATGTGCATGATCCTTAATACCCTGAAATAATCACAGATAACTACAACTCGTGGAACTAGGTGGGTTTAAAAATAAAGGCAAAATAAAATATTCAACTTAAATAAATCGAACACAGTAGTGTTGAGTTTAGTATTGTGCCAACATCTCTTTTCAGAATGTTGGACCGACGCTTCCTGACATTACCTGCACTTTCAATGACCACATGCAAAGATCAGGCGATAGCTTGTATGGTGTTACGAAAGCGTGTCGACATGAATAAGGGCCTGAAGCGCTGCCCAAAGGGGTGAATCCATCTGTGCACAGTCATAGTTTATCATTTTTTGAATCTGCCACAAAATTGGAATGACTCGTATCAAAGTGTTTCCTTTTTTATTTTTTTTATAAGGCAAATTTTATTAAAAAGCACAAGGGGTGCCTGCCCAAAATCAATCGCAATTACAAGTTAAACGACTCTACCACAAAATTGGGATGACTCGTATCAAAGTGTTTCTGAGCATCTCTAGACGTAAGATGCATTAACTGATTTCGATTCTCGATATTTGGTATGTCACGTCATGTGCTTAGCAATTTCATGGGATATGTACATTCTTTGACTTCGAGCAAACACGAGTTAATGGGTACAAAAAGTTAAATAGATAAAAAAAACAAGAATCTTGAGGACAAAACGAATTCAGCCATACAAGTCTATTGACTAGTTCGCCTCATTCACTTCTCCACTTCGACACTGAAATCTTGCAAAATCAAATTATAACTTTTTATTTATCTTTGTTATAAGTAACTAATATCCAACTTAGTTACATGGGATGAACAATCTTCAGAATATATGTATAAATAGTTTTCCAATGCAACTAATTTTATTTCTTTAATTTATGTAAATCCGTAAATCGAAGAAACACACCATTTTTAGACGCATTGTCGTACTATTTTGCCACATTTTGTTGTGAATTTGTAACAAAAGAAATATAATCAGTTATAATAAGAAGGGTGAAATTAAGTTCTATATAATTAAAAAAAACTAGAATTCAAAAGCTACCATTATATTTTTAAAATTGTACTTTGCGCCCCAAAAGAAAAAGAAAAAAGATCATTATTTCTTAGGTGTTTTGTCCTTTCATAAATAATATAAAAAAAAACCTTATATTTTATTTCAAGATTTTTTTTTTAAAAAAATATGTCTTCTCCAAGCTCCACCTCCTCTCGACGCTCCCGCCACCAGATTCGCCATCATCTCCAGCGAATAACCACACCGAACCACCACCACCAGCTCTCCTCAATAGCCCCAACAACCACTCCCACAATCGACAACCACACGTCCACCACCTATGACCACACCGCGACCGCCGATTCACCATGTGGTGACGACGTGGCAGCCACATCAACAAAGAAAGCCGAATAAGAGCAATTGGGCATTTTTTGTTAAGAAAAAAAACAAGTTACGGTGCATATTTATCAGCCAGAAACCAAAAGGACATTAAGAATTTTAGAAAAAGTTATGTGAGTTTACATTAAAGAGTGTCTATTATTAGAGGAGTGAGAATCATTAAAGAGCAATTAAAAGGTATAGAGGAACAACAGTGAGTAGTATTGGAAACGGGGCAGAAAGCGCGGCATACCTTATTTTGTAGATAACATTTTGTGCTACCTACTTCCTGCAAAAGCGTTCCCGAAAATTTTGAGTACGCAAACAAAATGTATTCCCCACCCACCCCCCATAAGGGAGGGGTTACATATGTGTACGTAATGTCAACAATCATATACTGAGAATAAGTCATCGAACTCCCTTGAAGTAATTAAACCATATTATATCTTGCATAATTAGCCAACGTAATATATCAAAAATATTGTGTGCAATTTGGTTCTCGTAGTAACATTGGTAGACACCGACTGGACTCTGTAACAACATAAGTAGATTTCTTAAATCTTCTTTTAGAAAACATTACGCGCTTCTCGTCCCATTTTATTTGTGGGAATATAATTTTTTTCTAATTCTCGCTTTTAGTCAATTCGATAATTTTGATTAAAAGATACCTATTTTGCATGGGGCGATACCCAATTACAGAAACCCGCTCCTACCCCTAAGAGTGCGGGTGCCATATGAGTCAAAAGGAGAGAAACATTTTGAAATGAAATGCAAAATGGTGGATTGCAAGGAGTTTTAGTTCCCTTTGAAGTTAAAACAAGTGGTAGAGCCCATAAAACTTAGTAAAATTTCACATGTACACAATTTATGTTCTCTTCCTCTTATACAAGGCATGTGATATTTTCATTGAAGTCCAAGACTATTGAGAAATGACTAATTAGTCAGCTTGATTATGGCTGCTTGAGTTATTGACATCAAATATATATTTATTATTTTCTAAAAGACAAATTATCAAATAAGAAAGTACGTGAATCTTACGCCTCGGCGCCTTGGCGTCTACGTCTACACTCCAATCTCTGCGAAATGCTTTGCCCAACTCCTTCATCTTTCACATCATTTGTACCTTGCTCATGATTCCACTTTCGAGTGAGGTGTTTGCGCTCTAAAATGTAAGTTCAAGTTCTTCCCTTGTAATTTAGTTTGCCAAGTCTATAGGCTTGCAACTTAATAAAAAAATAAAAGAAAGAAAGAAAAATAGGCATTAAATACATTAAGAATGAAGTGCGTGCAATTTCACCGCTAGTGTGTGCAATTTTCACACACTCAGCTAGGGATTTTTGACCTTCGCAAATTTCATGCCGGAGAGGAGAAATCAAGTGGAAGAACAAATGAATCAGACATTGAAGGAACATTTAGAGAGAGAAAATGAGGAAATCACTAAGATCGTAGAAGAGGAAACAAAGAACGGAAGCAATTTCGAAGTTGAATTGGAGGGTGATGATGAAAAATCAAGGGGACCACCAAATATTTCGGCGTTCAAAGACATCGGGGTGAATCAACCGAGAAACACGAAGCGGGTTAATGAACTTTTTACGGGGAACATGAGGTTCAAAAATGGAGCGGGGTAAAGTACCATCCACCAAAAATAGAGACGTGATCGAGTTCACGAAGGGAGATGTGCATGAATATGTCGATTACTGGAAGCGTGCGTTGATTGGAACTGTGGTGGGCCTCAAATTACCATTTGAATCAATGCAAAGTTACATGAACAATAAATGGAGCAGCCAGTCTCACATTCACGTGGCACAAAGAGGGGTGTTTGTGTTCGGATTTGAGACGGAGGAGGCAATGATGGAAACCTACGGAGGAGGTCCATGGATGGTGAAAGGAGCTTACCCCATAATCCAACAGAGGTGGTACCCAGTTATGACACTCAACCCATGTAAACTACAAAATAATCCAGTATGGATACAGGTATCTGCCATAGACCTACCGTTTTGGAACCTTAACATGATAGGGAAGATTTCTAGTATGGTTTGGAAACCAGTATATATTGATAAGATGATTGCTTCTAAGGAAAGACTAGCTTTTGCTAGAGTATTTGTTGAATTGAAAAGAGGGGAAAAATTGATTAAGAAGGTTAACTTGAAAGGTCCTGATGGGGTTCAATATGTGCAAAAGATTATTTATGAGAGGAGGCCCATGTAATGCTACAGGTGTAATAATTTTGGGTGCAATGCAAGAGTAAGCAATGGTATGAAACATGTCTTGGTGGTGCAAAAGAAAGGAAGTAGTACTGGGGAGATAGGAAAACACAAGGAGGAGGAAATTAGACTGTTGTTGAGGTGGGATCATCCAGAATGTGAGAGAGGAAGAGAAGGTATTAGAAGTACCAAAGGGAAAGCTGTCAAATGAAGGGGAGAGTCACAAGATCACTAATATAGGAGACCTGGAAATATGGCTACACATAACTCCTAAGGAAAAATGACAGATCACAGCAACGGAACAAGAGGCACCTGATAAATCTAAGTCCAAAGAAGAGGATGGGTGTCAAGGGAATGAAGTATGGTACATGGTAGAGAATAGAAGAAGGTTAGCAAGACAGAATAACAAAGGGAAATGAGGCTCTGATCATAGGGAGAAGAATAGAGGAGCTCATGGTCCTAATGGATAAAGATATAAGAATATGAATATGAGTCATCTATGAATAACTTCCTATGTAGTAATAAGTGCACCATTGGTGCCATAGTTGAAACTAGATTAAAAAATAAGAACTATGATAAAGTAAAGAATATATTGTCTCAATATTGGGATATGGACATCAATATCGAACTGAGTAAGAACTGCAGAATTCTGTTAGATTGGAAGGAGGAAGAAGTCAAACTCAAAGTGGAGCAAAACAGTGATCAATTCATCCATGCAAGCATCCAGAATAAAGACAACACATGGAAAGGAAATCTAACTATCATCCATGCACACAACCAAAAGAGAGATATCTGGAGTTGGACAATATATTCAAGAACATGAAAGGGCCATGGATTGGTGCTAGATATTTCAATGTAGTCCTCAAATCTAAGGAAAAATAGAGTGAGGATAATACTAATCACACTATGGGTAGTGAACTTCAAGATATGCTAGATACCACTGGGCTACAAGACCATTAGTTCCTGGGGCCTATATATACATGGTGCAACTCACACACTTTCTGTAAGCTAGATAGAGTTATGGTGAACCAAGATTAGATGGAGGCTAATAGGGAATCAGTGGTCCAGTTCCTCCCTCTTGGTATCTATGACTATGCCCCTAGCATCACTAGGATTTTTGCTGATGAAAACTAAAGAAGTTTATGGAGTTGGTTATAGAGGCATGGGAATATCAAGTTAGAGAATGCAAAATGCTCCAGCTAATACATAAGATGAAGTATCTTAAAGAGAAATTAAAGGCTCCAAATATCAGGAAGTACCAGAGTCTGAAGATCATGGTCCATGACAAGCTTAAGGAGTTGCATGAGCCTCAAGGGCAAAACTTCAACAGTCCAGGAAAATCCAACCAGCATATCATTCTCAAGAAGGAAGAATATACTCAGGCTCACCAAAAACTCTTAAATCAACTGCATCAAAGAGATAAAAATGATTGGATTGAGGATGGTGACAAATGTAGCAGATTATTCTTCCAACACATAAAAGCTAGGAGGAAATCTAACATCATACATACCCTTGTAACCAAAGAGGGAAAGACTTTGAATACTAAAAATACAATTACTGATCATGTCCTTCCTTTTTACCAAGAACTTTTTGGCAAGGAGAGGGATGTGGAACCAATCAGAATGGAGGCATTTGAAGCAGGCCCAAGGATCACTGAAGAGATGAACAATCAACTCAGGAGCCCAATCCATAATGAAGAGGTCAAAAAGGCCCGATTTAGCATGAGTGACACCAAAAGCCCAGGCCCAGATAGGATGAATGCTTGCTTTTATAAGAGAAGATGGAAAGTAACAGGTGACTTAATATTTGAAGCAATTCTAGAGTTCCAGAAGATAGGTGAGATTATAAAACAAATAAATGTAAATCCTGTGTGTTTGATACCTAAAGTTGTGAATGCTTCCTCCATTGTAGAATACAGACCTATAGCTTGCTGCAATATTCTGTATAAAATCATTACTAAAGTGTTAGCTAATAGGATAAAGAATCTCTGGCTTTAGTTGATTAATTCTAGTCAAATGCTTTTGTAGCTGGTAGAGATTTATTTTAGAATGTTTTCCTTGCTCAGAACTCGATTAGAGGCTATAATAGAAAGAGAATCACTCCTAGATGCATGCTTAATATTGATCTTAGAAAAGCCTGTGATACTATAAATTAGAAGTTCTTACATGATGTCTTGATGGGCTTTGGGATGGATAAAGGATTTGCTGACCTCATTATGACTTGTGTTTCAACTGCAAGTTTCTCATTTTGTATAAATGGTAGTCTTAGAGGGACACATGTCTGACAAACAAGCCCTTAGACAGGGGGACCCTATGTCTCCTTATTTGGTTGTGATGTGTGTGGAGTATATGTCCAAGTTGATTAATTTAAATGTGAATGATAGCAAAACCTTCAAACACCACCATAAGTCAGTAAAACTGAACTTGACTCATATGTGTTTTGCTGATGACTTACTCCTATTTTGTAGAGGAGACAGAGAGTCTTTGAATGTCCTCAAACACACACTGTAGGAATTTTCTTTTGCCTTAGGATTACAAATAAATAAGACTAAAAGCACTATCTTTTTTGCAAGTGTGCAAGGAGAGGAATAGGAGAAATTAATGAAGATATGGGGATTCTCTGAAGGATACTTTCAAGTAAGATATCTTGGAATCCCCCTAAGCCCAAGGAAACTAAGGATAACAGAGTATGAACCTTTTATCAAAAACGTTAGTGCAAGGAAAAAAAGTTGGGTGGCAAAGCAGCTGAGCTATGCAGGAAGGGTACAACTGGTAAGAACAGTCCTTTTATCAATTCAGAGATTTTGGTGTTGTGTATTTCCTCTACCCGCATGAGTAGCAAAGAAAATAGAGGCTCTATGCAAAACATACCTACGAACTGGGAAAGACCAAGGGAGAAAGAACCTGGTGGCATGGGAAAGAGTGTGCCAAGATCATGAACATGGAAGATTACAAATCAAGAAAATACTAAGCTGGAACAAAGCCCTTTTATGTGCACAATTCATTAACATAGACAACCATCAAAACATGCCTACAATTTGGACAAGATGGATCATGGAATTTAAACTGAAGGAGAGTGAAATTTGGAGTGTAAACTTGAAGCCATGACACTCACCATGGTGGAGGACACTTCTCAAACTAGAAGATGAAACAAAGTCAAAACTACCAGCTATAACACCTGACAAATGAAGAGTGGTGAAGCAGAGAAATGTAGTAATAGAATGTTACAAAGAGTTCCATGAGAAGCCCCCCATAGTAGAGTGGAGTGCCCAAGTATGGAATGAAATTTCCACTCCAAGAGTGGCATTTATTAATTAGCTTGTGATGCATAAGAGGTTAACTACTAAAGACAAGCTAATGAAAATCAAATTTCTAAGTGAAACATGATGTGTGTTGTGTAATAATTGTGAGGAATCTCTGGAGCATTACTTTTTTCAGTGTTCAATGGTCAAACCTATTCTGGACAAAGTTATGAAAGCAGTGGGAGTGCATTCTCATGAAACACACTTGCAAAAGTGGGTTGACTTGTTCAGCAGATCTACAAGGGAAAATATTGATGATTTTCAAGTGAGAGCTGCAGCTTTAGGAGGTGTGGTAAATGGAATATGGAGATGGAGAAATACTGGAGTATTTGAGGATAAAGCAAACTTCAGATAAAAGGTATTTGTAAGGAAATTACAAATGAGTTGTTGATGATGTTAAGGTACAAGCTGGGTAAGAAAAATAAAAGATTTATTAAGAGTACTCAAGTGAATCTTCAAAATATTGCTTGATGTACTAAAGTATTAATAATCTGTATACTTCATTGAATTAAAAGGGAGCATAAACTGCTCAATATATACAAGAAGAAAAACCTAAATAGATCCTGAGGATCCAAACTAAATAAGGAAAAGATAAACTACAATCTTAATACAATATACAATATTCTACATAATCTTCCTAACTTTTATCAATATCTTCAACACTCCCCCTCAAGTTTTGTGTGTATGTATTATACATACCAAGCTTGCAGCTCAAATCTTCAAAGTTAGGACGAGGTAGAGCTTTAGTGAGCATATCAGCAATTTGGAGTTTTGAAGGAATATAAGTCAGCTGGATTGTGGAGTTTGATATCTTTTCAGAGATGAAATGTCTATCAATTTCCACATGTTTAGTGCGATCATGTTGAACTGGATTCTTTGAAATGCTAATAGCTGCTTCGTTGTCACACATGAGTTTGATAGGAGTAGGTTTAATGCCAAGTTCACTTAGTAGCCTTTTAATCCAGATTCCTTCGCAAATTCCTTGAGCCAAAGCTCTATATTCAGCCTATGCGCTGCTTCTTGACACAATTGATTGCTTCTTGCTTCTCCAGGTCACTAAGTTGCCCCAAACAAAAGAACAATAACCTGAAGTAGATCTTCTATCCGTGAGATTCCCTGCCCAATCTGCATCTGAGTAAATAACAACTTCTCTATTTTCAGATCTCTTGAAAAATAGTCCATTTCCAAGAGTCATTTTTAAATACCGAAGGATTCTACACACATCATTCATATGCTCCTCTGTGGGGCTGTGCATGAACTGACTTACAAAGCTGACAGCAAAACCAATGTCTGGACGAGTATGAGAGAGAGATACCAGCCTTCCCACGAGTCTTTGATATTGTCCCTTATCAACTGGTGTGATGTCCATGTCCACTCCAATCTTTTTGTGTGCATCCATAGGTGTGTCAGTCGGTTTACACCCTAACATACCTGTTTCTTTAAACAAGTCAAGAGTATATTTTCTTTGCGAGATCACAATCCCTTTGCTGGATCTAGCAACTTCCATTCCTAGGAAGTATTTTAGACTTCCCAAGTCTTTTACTTCAAACTCTTGAGCAAGACGCCCCTTCAATAACTTCAATTCTGCTTCGTCATCACCTGATAGTATAATGTCGTCCACATATACTATCAGTGATGCAATTTTCTTGGTTGGAGATATACGGACAAATAAAGTGTGATCTGCCTCACATTGCACATATCCAAACTTGGTAATCACCTTTGCAAATCTATCGAACCATGCACGTGGTGATTGTTTGAGGCCATATAGGGATTTCTTGAGCTGACAAACTTTGTTTCCCCTTTTTCTAGCCTCAAGACCAGGTGGAATTTCCATATATACTTCCTCTTCAAGGTTGCCATTGAGGAAGGCATTCTTTATGTCCAGTTGGTAGAGATTCCACTCGAGATTAACAACCAAAGAGAGGATGATTCTGATAGAGTTTAGTTTTACCACATGAGCAAATGTGTCTTGGTAATCAATGCCGTAGGATTGAGTGAACCCCTTCGCAACTAATCTAGCCTTCAATCTTTCCACACTTCCATCAGCCATGTACTTCACCGTAAACACCCATTTGCATCCCACCGGTCGCTTCCTTAGGACGGTTTGTGATGACCCACGTACCATTCTTTTCAAGTGGATTTAGCTCATTTTGAACAACCTTTCTCCACCCTGGTATAGCGAGAGCTTCATGAATGTTGTTAGGAACCTGGACTGTATCCAGTGTTGAAACAAATGCCTTGTAAGCTGGTGAAAGACCATCATAAGATACATAATTGTTGATTGGATGAGTTGTGTGCTTTCTGACACCTTTTCTTTCAGCAATAGGCCTGTCTAAGTCATCAATAGTAGGGGTAATGGGAGCATTAGCAACAAATTCATCCATACCTGTTGTATTAATAGGAGGAATTGAATTCGGATCAGAGTCTTGATCTGGTTTTTGTGTTTCCTGCCTCACACCACCTTGTCTTCGCCTCTGATAGACCCAAAGTTGAGTAGAAAGAGTACTGGGAATAAGGGTGTGATGGTCAGAGGTGTTGGTGTTTTCAGGAGGCTGGATTTGAAGTGATGAAGGTGATAGCTGGACATGAGGTGAGAGAGGTAGCTCTGGTTGGGTAGGCTGATTTTCAGAGTGAGAGATAGGATTTTGAGTTGAGATATCCCAATCCCAAAGCTGAGATTCACTCACATTCTCCCCCTGAATTGTAGATTTGGTATAGTATGGACTTTGTTCAAAGAAGCTGACATCCATAGACGTGTAAAAATTTGGGTTTGAGGTGAGTAACATTTGTATCCCTTTTGTGTTGGTGCATACCCAACAAAGATGCACTTGAGTGATCGGGGGTCAAGTTTACTCCTGTATTGATGATGGATATGGACAAAAGCTGTGCAACCGAATATTTTTAGCGGTAAGTCAGGAGAAACCAGCCGTGAGTGAGGAAATGATTTGAGGAGGATTCTGTGAGGACTGGAGAATTGGAGAACTCGTGAGGGCATCCTATTAATGAGGTAGGCTGCTGTTAATATGGCTTCACCCCAATAGAATTTTGGAACATTGGTTGAGAACATAAGACAGCGAGCAACTTCAAGAAGGTGACGATTTTTGTGTTCAGCGACCCCATTTTGTTGAGGGGTGTCAACACAAGAACTGATATGAAGAATGCCATGTTTGTTGAGATAGGATGATAGATTAGATGAGAAATATTCTTTAGCATTGTCTGTCTTCAGGATTTGAATATTTGTATGAAACTGATTTTGAATTAAGGAATGGAATTTTTGAAAAATATTTCCAACTTCAGTTTTTTCCTTCATTAAGAAGACCCATGTGATACGTGAGTGATCATCAATAAATGATACAAACCACCGTGCCCCAGAAATACTTTTTATTTTGGATGGTCCCCAAACATCACTATGAATGAGTGTGAATGGCTGTGAAGGTTTGTATTTCAGTTGCGTATAAGAACCTGAGCAAACAATTGCTGAAGAATCTCCATTTATTCTTTACTGAACGACTGAGTTTCAGATGTGGTATGTTCAGTACTAGCAGCAACATGAGCATTTCCATTGCGATTAGCCTTTTGTCGAGGCTTCCAATCTGCAGGTTTACCGTGAAGTTCCCAGCAAGTATCCTTGATATGATTGACTTTCTTGCAGTATTCACACCATGGTCGTTCGCATTTACGACGAGTGTCACCAACTCCACCATTAAGCTGGCCACGGGCTGCAAGGGCAGAGGCATCCAGCACTGACTCTGACGTCCCCATCATCACCTTTTTCTGCTCTCCTCACGTCTGACTTCAGAGAACGCTTCGCGAAGGCTTGGCAAAGGTTTTGTACCCAAGACACGACCTATGACCTGGTCCAGATCCTTATTAAGGCCAAGGAGGAACTTAAAAGTTCTTTTCTGCTCTACAATTTTCTTGTATAAGGCATAATCAGTAGTACATGTCCACGGGAATATCTCAAATAAATCTAATTGTTGCCAATGTCGAGTGAGAGTACTAAAGTACTGTGTCACAAATTGATCTCCTTGGCGGAAGTCATGGAGGACGGTTTCAATCTGGAATAATTCTGAAGTGTTTGTCAACTCGAGTACGTCTCTCTCGCTGCATCCCAAATCTCTTTTGCTGTCCCAAAGAGTAGGAAATTTTCACCAATATCATTATTCGTGGAATTAATTAACCGTGACATAATCATATTGTTTTTAGATTTCCACTTTTTGTATCTTGAATCTGTTGAATCCGGCATTGTGACCTCACCCGTAAGGTAATCATCTTTGCCTTTACCACATATGAACATCATGACAGACTGAGACCATTGGAGGAAATTATGCCTATTTAATTTGTGACCTGTGATTGAGATTGGAGATGCTTCTGAGCCACCATGAATTACGGTCTCCATGTTTCCTCTTGAATTTGCTGTTGATTCTGATGTTGTGGAGGATTTGGAAGTATCCTCTAGATTAGTCATCTTCAGTCAACATAGCGGAGAGAAGAGGAAAGAGGGAAAGATCCGTTGAAAAAAATTGGTGGGCAGCAGCGTTGTTAGGGTTCAGAGTTATGGCCCTGGTACCATGAAGTTTTAATAATCTGTATACTTCATTGAATTAAAAGAGAGCATAAACTGCTCAATATATACAAGAAGAAAACCCTAAACAGATCCTAAGGATCCAAACTAAATAAGGAAAAGATAAACTGCAATCTTAATACAATATACAATATTCTACATAATCTTCCTAACTTTTATCAATATCTTCAATATGTACTATGAATATTGTTGGGTTCTGATCCTGAACTGTGGTAACTCTTAATCAGTACTATAAAAATTGTTGTGTAGTGTATGTGTCAAAATGTTAGGATTGAAGCCACATGAGACCTTGGAAAACATATAAAAGTAAACTGAGCAGGTAACTTTCCTCCCTCCCATACTGAAAGAGGGCCGAATCGTGTGCATAAGCAGCTATCATCTAAGCACCACATACTATTGGATTGTTCTTTGAAGAGTACGATCACGAACCTGGCTCGGAGTCGGAATGGAGTGGGTAACTATTCGAGTTTAGTAGTAGGATAAGGCTTTACAGTTAGTTGTAGTCCTAGGCTATCACTATTGTATTCATTTGCTTGATAGAGCACCAATTTCTCGTTGCTTGTCTTGGGATATGTAATCTGTATGAACTTCTTTTAATTTTAATTTATTTACCTTTCGTAAAAAAAAAAAATAGTCATTGAATAATAAAATATTATCCAAAAACACTCAAGACCCACACAAACTGCCCCTTTTTTCCCCGCCATACATCCACAAACAAAATCACCAAAAACAAAAGAAGCTCACAAACACTCACTCTGACAATGGCGTTGCGATCACTGCCATCCCCATTTTCCACCTGCTCTTCAAAAACCCACATCAGAAATCTTGTTTTCTTGAACTCAAAATCCACCCTTCTCACTAACCAATGGAAGTTCAAAGACCCGTCTTTTACTTTACCTTTGAGTAAAAATAGAGTAGGGAAAATGGTGAAGGCGTGTGTGAAATTGGAAGAGAAGAATGTTGGCGAAACGGGTGCCGTTGAATGGGGTAAAGTATCGGCAGTGTTGTTCGATATGGACGGAGTGTTGTGCAATAGCGAAGAGCTGTCCCGATTGGCTGCTGTCGATGTGTTTGCTGAAATGGGAGTTCAAGTTACAGTTGAGGATTTTGTGCCTTTCATGGGCACAGGTAATTTATTTTCCGAATTACAAGTTAAAATTCCAATCTTTTGCGTTTTTTTCTTCATCTTAGCTTGTGGTTTTTTTGTTAATTAGGCAATTTCGATTGGTAGTGTCAGTTAAATGAAATGTATGCAGATTTTCCAATTTATCGAACTTAGCGGAGAAGACGAAGATATTTGATTTTGTTAGATTGACTTAACGGCTAGATTAAAATTTACGTTCAATTACTTGACAAATGGATTGACACATTGGACTTTTTTTTTTGTGTGTGTGTGTGTTTCTTATATGTGTTTTAGGGGGTCATATTAATTGGAGGTGGTTTGCGCGTGTTGTTTGTGGTTTCTGCGTTGCTCTGTTTTAGTTACACGTCTGATATTGAAAGCCTCAGTTTAGTCCTTGAACTTCTCATTGTGGTTGTACTACACTAGAACTCAACATTTTGACTTATAATAGACTAAGCTATTAGTTTTCGTTACTGAAGGAGAATGTGAACGAATAGGAAATGCACTTGTTGAGGACTTAACATAAGAATACTAAGGTTTTGATCCGAACTTCTTAGATATGTTGTGAGTTTGTGCATGATAAAAATTGCGTGAAAAAAGAGTATACTGTTAGTGTCTTCACATTTGGAATTTAATTACATAGGCTTTGTTTGAGAATATTTATGTAGACATATATACTAAGGATTGAGTGTGATCTGTTTTTCTTTATGCCCATCTGAAAAACGTTAATGCCAGGTGTTAAGTTTCTCAGACAATATTAGTTTGGGCTTGTGTTTTAGTTAAAATCATTGATAATACTTTAATGAGAATTTAGTTATATGGTTTATTTGTGCCATTCATTTAAATCTACTTCGTAAGCAAAACTACTTTTGGGTGTCTTTGCATGGAGAAACTCTTCTACTCCCAAATATGTAAATAGTGTGAAGTAAGTTATAAATTCCCTTTTGAGAGAATGATAGAAACATGCAGAGCAACTTATCATCTGACATGATAAGTTAGGATGTGTTTGATTAAATACTCTCACAGTTAGGATGTTATCTTTTAAATCACGTTCTGAAGTGTTTCATAAAATGAGAGAAATCTGGATTGTTTGAGATAAGTTTGTCAGTTCTGTTGGAAACCATGTAGAGGAACTAGATATTTTTGGTTCAGTGACATGATTTTATGAGATTAGAAATGCCAAGGACGCCTTGAAATTTCTCTGCCGACTACATATCAAATGCCCTATAATGTTATTACCTATTCCTCTTTGACAACTCAGAGCCCCTATCTAATTTAATTGGATGCTATTGTATTGAAATAAAAAAAAAGGAGAGTAAGCTGAAGTGCTAAGCTAAATCTCCCAATACTGAGATGAAACTTCACTGAAGATTTTATACTCTTTCTCAATGTTGCATACTGCCGACTATATAAATTTTCTGCTCTTTGAATCAGGTGAAGCCAATTTTTTAGGAGGTGTTGCTTCTGTTAAGAGTGTTACGGACTTTAATCCTGAGGCGGCGAAGAAGAGATTTTTTGAGATATACCTGGATAAGGTGATAGAACAGTAACTCTTTCGCAATTAGTTCTAATCTTAATTTTATTAAAAAAAGAAAAACCCAGACTGACTCCATGAAGTTATTCTACTTCTTGTAGTATGCAAAACCAGAATCTGGTATAGGCTTTCCTGGTGCCTATGAACTTATAGTACAGGTATCTTGAAGCAAATACCTTTGCTACATTTATTTTTTCTTCAGCATATTGTTGGTATTGAACTCACTCTCGTATAACAGTGTAAAAACAAAGGCCTCAAAGTTGCTGTTGCCTCTAGTGCTGACCGTATCAAGGTTGATGCCAATTTAGCAGCTGCTGGCTTGCAGCTGTCATTGTAAGTTGTTTTTGACACTCAATATCTATTCATTTCAAAACAATTTCACTATTTAAGTGGCTCCATGTATTCCTTCTGTTGCCTTGAAGTATAATGAAATATTAAAAATGAGTAATTATAAACATTTGTGAACTGCAGCTTCACAATTTTGTTGTGCCTTTTTCCTGTCATTTTACAGGTTTGATGCTATTGTGTCTGCTGATGCCTTTGAAAACTTGAAACCTGCTCCCGACATATTCTTAGCTGCATCAAAAATTTTGGATGTGCCCACAAATGAGGTATGCTTTGCTTTAAGGAGGCACCATTCGTTGAATATGTGTTGCTTTCGTGGTTCTTTCGGCTCTTGATCTTTTATTTACTAAGGGCCTAAGTGGAGGGGTCATTTTTTACCGAGCTGTAGCAGATAATCTGTTTAGGAGATGGATGATATCGGAAAACTTGATCATCTAATTATCTTCTTACTGGAAGATGTAGTTTTTCTTATCTAGTCTGGGTAGTGAAGTAATAATAATCTACATTCATATTCTAATGTCTATTCCGCGACCTGCATGTGCTATGGACTATTGATTGCTAAAATCTTGAAAAACAAAAATTTGATTATGTTCAGGCTCTACATCATTTTCTTCTTACTTTTTCTGCACAAGACTGCCGTTTAAGATTTCAGCTACATAATATTTGACTGGATGAAAGTTTAGAATATAATGTTGCCCTGAAACTAGTTTGTTTTCCATTTATCAAAAACATATTTGAAATGAGAAATTGTCATTGGCCCTATTTCCAAGGCTTAGGTACTCTATGTCTGCACCCACTCTACCTAAATAAGTGGACCAACAGTTCAAGCCTCATTCATATTTTTGAGTAGCCAAACCGTCTGGACAGCAACTGCAACACCTTAATTTGTAATTGCTAATCACCTTTGCATAAAAACTCTAACCACAAAGAATAAATGGAAAATGAAGAAACATAAAATAATTCAAACAGAACTTATTTTGACTAAAAGTTAATTTTGATTCTTCCATATTACGCAGTGCATCGTGATTGAAGATGCATTAGCTGGAGTTCAAGCTGCCAATTCAGCTAAAATGAGGTACTTCTAAGAATATTTGTGTTACTGTATTTATTTACCTTGTCGTATCACTCTAAAGGCTTTTCTATTTACTTTGTTCATCTACATTTTTTGTTTGAATGTTACCGTATGCATTTTCTTTTTTGTCTTTGAATGGCCCTGATAGCCCTGGTGGTGCAGCTTGAATTTCCCGTATATATTAGTGATCTTCTTTCTATTTTCCCCCCTGTATAACAAGCATCTGACCATTATCTTACGGTTGATGAGTTCTTCAGTTGCATATTTTCATTTATCTTTCCTCTTTCTGCTACGTGGAGCACTTCTTCCTTTGTTGCGCTCTTGTAATTCTTTATTGAGTCACATATATTCCACTTTTTTCTCTCGGAAAATGGTGATCGTGGTTACTCCAGTATCTGTTGACAAACTTTTTAATTGAATTGCACTGTTTCCCTTGTTAGTTTCTTGTGCGTTTCACGTGTTTCCTTCTTCCCATCTGAATTGGAATGTGAATTTCTTCATGCTCGTCTGACTTTTGTATGCTATGGACTCATTGCCATATTATCCTCTCTCCTTTTTCCTTATTGATATGTTGGCCTTTCCCTTTTAACCCAATTTGCTGCTTCAGATGCATTGCTGTAACGACAACCTTGGGAGAAGACACTTTAAAGGAAGCGGGTCCTTCATTTATCAGAAAAGAGATTGGAGATATTTCACTTGACGATATTCTCTTTGGTGGCCCGGGTTACCGTAGTATGTAATCGTGGAATAAAGTCTTTTGCATCACTAATCATGTAAAACAGTGCAGACACTACTTCTGCTAGACGTGAAAGCGCCACTAAGGCTTATTTCTTGTAATGAATCCATGTTCTTGATTAATCAAAAAAAGAATCTATGTTCTTGAAAGTTTATTTCCGTTACATTGAATAAGGTTTTTGTGTTCTATCATTATGTCTTTCTTGCTTGCTGTTTTTGGGTGTTCAATCAGCAAAGCCTACAACTCTTAGATTTAGTAAATTTCTCTGCTACTCGTGGTCTAGTCCTTGATATCAAGTTGTTTTACGGAAAGTAATATCTAATGAAAAGAAAATATTGCAGATACACTGAAGCACCCTTCTCAATCTGTGATTCATGCACAGAATCTGCCCAATTCACCCAGTACAGAAATTAAATCATCCCGGGATAAAGATTCTGTTAATGTTCCAGTCTTCTCAATTGGAGGGTAAGGACTTATATGACTAAGTCTTCAATTTAAGAATTGGTCTCTCCTTCTCCAACACATTGGATAAACCCATGTTATTCCATTATAACAAGAAAATATTTTTTTTTTCTTTTGCTTAATACTACACATCATCTCTTAAATAAATCACATATAGGAAGTTGTTGGGCATCAGCAACATTGTAGTTAATGTGCTGCTAGTTGTGTCAAGGGAAGTGTTGCAAAATTAAATTGAATATGTCGTCATTCCTACAAAGGAAATCATTACCAGTGATCTACCTTCTCGTACACGCCAGATCAACTGTAGTGCCATTACCCTATATGGGTTTGAAACTTTGTACATTACTTTGAGTTATTAGTACATTATAAATCAAATGCTTGCCAGTAGAGATGCTATTGCAACTTTTGATTGTTTGAACAGTGTTTACCAATGTATATGAATTCCAAACTTAAATGTGCATCAAGAATTCTAAAGTCTAATCTGCGTGTTAGGCTAGAAGTCATGGATGTTCGACAACTGAGGCTGATGACTAGCGTCAGGGGTTCTAACGTATCATGTTCTTGCTCTTGAAGGTGCAGGAGAGATATTGATTGATACATCATTGCAATTTCCTTAGCAATATTGTGAAACCTTGTAATCAGTGTGGCTTTAATGAATAAATCATTCATCAATATTGCATGCCGCAAGTGTCTATGAAAGCTAGGATGAATCATTAATATCAAAATAGGATGATTTGTGATTTTGTTTATGATATTATCATGAATATTTCACTACGCATTTTTTTTTCTTTTTATGATAGGGTGTCCTCAAAATTTTATTTGTTACAATCATGCGTCTATACAGCTTATGAGTTCTAGTTAAGCTGGAGTAGTTTGAGAATCAAACTGCCAAGCCACAATAGCTCTTGTTCTCTGAGCATATGTGTGAAGTAACAGTTAGATAGGCTAATGGTGTATGTATGTGCGGTCTTGCGTTATTTTTGTGCATCAATAGCCTTTTCTTTTAATTATCTATTTTTCAGGAATATGTTCAGCAGGTTGATCTCATCGAAGAAGAAACCAAATGCTAATATGAACATTTTGTTTTTTTGGAAGTTCTATTTTACTACTATCAAATTTGCAGAACTAAAATCAAATGTGAACCACATTTTTCTGCCCACTAATTCCAGAAACTCCGATGTGATTATGACAGGGAATGATGTTTAGATTTATTTCGCACCATGCTAAAAATATGAGGATAAGTTCATAATGTAAGAAATATTATCCTTCGCGGAAACTAAAGGCTGGAACCAAATGACTGTAATAAATAGATACACCAAAACTGGAAATTTTGGTTATGTTAATAGTGATTTGTCTCATTACGATACTTCATTATTTTTTCATGATGAAATGTCAAGCTGCGTGTTTATTATCATCACCTAAATGCTGTCATTGGCATATAAGAGCATACAGTCCAATACTTTTGAAATTTCAGAAATGATTTGCTGACAGGTTTCAGGGATCTCGACGGGACATTCTGAGATATGGAAGTTTGGGAGTTTCTGTTTCTTGCCTTTTCTTTGTAATCTCGAACCGGAAGGTGTAATTTTGTTTAAATTTAAGAAAGAACTTGACCAGCATACTGGGATTTATAAATATTACATATTTGCAAGTTTTAGGAGTATCCTTAGAAGCTTCCAAATCTTTGCAGGCAATGCAATATGCATCTCCAAAAGCTATCTGGAATATGATCTTTAAAGATGGCCTTCCGTTTGGTCAGAAAGGTCTATCATCAATAATAAATATCCTTACGACTATTCCGTTACAGTTTATGACTCATGATTATATGCAAGTTGCATGTCCTTTTGTGTGTTCTTCTATTTTAAACTGCTTTGGCATGATACAGTATTTTGGTGCACTCCTGATGCTACATGTAATCAATATGTATAGAATAATCTTTTCTGCTGTTCCTAGGAGAGGATGAACTGAATTTCGATTCTCTTGCCTTTTGGTGGTTGCAGAAGAACATCGCAATGGCAGAATCCAACAGTTTATAGATTTCATGTCTGATTTGGACAAAAGGTGTATAAAGATTACTTCGTTCTTGTTTTGTCATGTGTTATGCACTATCATACTTTCTAGATAAGGATTGTGATTATTCTTTTCTTCTATCTATATGGACTGCTTTTACTACAGGAGTGTCTTATGTTACTGTACCTAACTTTATCTATCGGTCAAAACATTTCAACTGCAATGTTAGTTAAAAAACAAAATTAGCATCACTGCACCCCTCCATTGAGTTTCCATCTTCCAAAACTGATAGTCAAATGATAGAGGGTTGATCCACTATTATATTCTTATGTAAGTGCAAAAGAGAAGTAGTTTATTCTCAATCAACTTTCATGTTGTGTTCTATTAAGTGGTTCATTTATTTAGTTTTGTGGGTGCGTGTGTGGGTAGTTCCGGTGGGGGGGGGGGGGGGGGGGGGGGAGTCAGAAGACAACTATCTGTGTGCAGAAACACAATATACTCATTCTAGTAATCTTTGCTACATAAATTTTGATCACTAAAACAGGAGTGCAGGGTCAGGAAAAATTGCCAATTCCAGTAACTTTCCGCCGTCTTGTTGGCGGTGTACCAGCTCGGTGAGAGGTGTGGCTGGTGACGGGTAATTGGGTGGTGGGGAGTTGATGAATTATGTTTCTCTCTTTTGTTTGTTTTATTTGATTGTGTCAAGATGGTCCTTAAATCATTGGTGTGCTTGTGATTTATAGTACAATTTTAAGTAAAACAATGTGAAAAAGCCAGTTTGCTACTTTTACATATACGTGTACATGTTTTCTATATATCTATATGATATGTATTTATGTTTGTTATATGTGTAAATATGTATATATATGTTTATGTTTATGTTTGAGAAAATTACAAACTAGAATCTTACTTTGGCGGTTTTTGCACTTACATAGCCAAACTTCAAAACTTTGTACCCGACTATCTAAACTTTGCTCTGGTGAGCACTTTACTATCCGAACTTTAAAAAATCAAATTTTTGGCCAAATGACATCACTTTTCTGCATTGTGACGTCATTGTGATGTACCCATTGTTGTACTTTACTATCCAAACTTTCATTTTTGTGGCACCCGCCTATCTGAAGTGACGTCACAATGACGTCATAAAGCCGAAAAATTAAATCATTTGGCCGCAAAATTGATTTTTCAAATTTCGGATAGTAAAGTGTTCACCGAAGCAAAGTTCAGATAGACGGGTGCAAAGTTTTAAAAGTTTGGTCATGTAAGTGCCAAAACTGCCATAGCTGGGATACTAATCTATAATTTTCCCTTTATGTTTACCTATGATCAGATGGATTTATATATTCGCATTTACTACTTTAGCAATTCATATGTTCATATAGCATATACATACATATATATACATACACATAAAAGACATTTTATGCGTTTTTTTCAACTATATTTGATAACTGGCAATTTACAACCATGTTAGGGGAACCGCAACGATTTTGCCAGAGTTTCCTTCTAAACTTGACTGGCTGAACACTGCTCCTCTTCAGTTTCACAGGGTAAATGCTGTTTAAGTTTATTGCTGTTTATTTGCTTCGCCATTATTGTTTTATCTACTTCGTAGCAAAATCCTATCATTTACTGAAGTGATAATTTACCTTTTTGCTCTTCACTTCAAAAGTCTTGCTAATATCTGAGAGCTTTGTATGGGGTGGAGGTCACAGCATTCTCCACGTCAAAAGTTATGTGGAGACAAAGTTAGAGCTTTTCTTCGGATCTAAAACCTTGCTCCTAGCTTTAAATTGTTTATCCTACGTTATTATGCATATCAAAGTTGATGATACTCAAACATAAAGGTTCTCGGCATCAGATGTTCTGATTTATCGTAGGGCTGCTGATCTCTTTGTTGTGTATCACTTCATATCAAAAGAAAGTTGTTGATTTTCTAATTTCTGTGATATTGTCTTATTGAGAAGCATGATTAGATTATGATTATTATGGATTCTCATATAATCCTTTAATTACAGGAATTGAAAGGGAAAGTGGTACTTCTGGATTTCTGGACCTACTGCTGTATTAATTGCATGCACGTGTTGCCTGACCTTGAATTTCTTGAGAAAAAGTATAAAGATATGCCAGTAAGAATCCAATTTTCTCTTTCTCTAGTTTCACCAAGTGATTCCTTCTGACTTTTTCTTCTATTATAGTTTCTGTTTGATGTAATCAGGTTTCCTTCTTTTGTTGTAAGCAGAGTAGAATATTTATTAATTTGCTATTCTGCATTAAGCTTTCACATAGCTTCTCAGTGATTTGAAGCATTTGATGCAAGAAACATTTAGTTAGATGATTTTAACTAATCCATGTATTCCTCTTAAACTAACTCCTGGATTTATTTCTTTCTTCTTTTAGCTCTCTATGATTGGTGTGTTGTTTTCTCTCACAGATGTGGTTTTGTCTTGCTTGATTTATGGTCCTATTAGATCTGTCTCTGAAATTCTCAAATCTGATTATTTGGACTAGATCCTGTAAATTATTTACTCTGCACAATCTTTTTTCATCTCAAAACTTGTCATAAAAGTTTAATGAACAACTTTACAGTTTGCTGTTGTAGGTGTGCATTCCGCGAAGTTTGATAATGAGAAGGACTTGGAGGCCATTCGCAGTGCAGTTTTGCGTTATGGAATCACTCATCCAGTTAGTGTGCATTTTGCTATGAATGACTTTCCAGTTAGTTCACTTAATAACTTGGAATTTGCCAACCTGCAGGTTGTTAACGATGGTGATATGTATCTGTGGCGAGAGTTGGGTGTGAGTTCATGGCCTACATTTGCCTTGGTCAGCCCAGATGGAAAGCTTATTGGACAAATAGCAGGTGAAGGCCATCGTGAGGTACTTTGTTCCCCTCGTATGTGCATGTTTCATATTCTCAATATCCAGTAGCTTAAATTTTTTATTTTGAGCTTGAATAAAAAGCTAAGATATGTAACATCTGAAAGTGAAACAGAAAAAAAGGAAAAAATGCGGTAAGCGTGTATATAGAGTATTTTGTATCAATTTACAAATGAATTTTTAGTTTAAATAGTTGTGAATTTTAATTGCTGTTAGTAGATTTTTGTTTTTGGACTCAGTTAATTTTGGGAGAACGAATTTTCTTTTCTTGTTCCACTTAGACCTGTCAAATACCACATGCAGTAAAAACTTCTATTATGTAGCATCAGATAGAAATATTAAATCACTCTCTGCATTAATTTTTTTCTGCAAGGATCTGGATGATTTGGTTGAGGCAGCATTAATTTATTATGGTGGAAAGAAACTCTTGGACAGCACACCTATACCCTTGAACTTGGAGAAAGATAATGATCCTCGGTTACTGAAATCCCCCTTAAAGTTTCCTGGTAAGCTGGAAGTTGATGTCCTCAACAACCGGCTGTTCATTTCTGATAGCAACCACAACCGCATCGTAAGTTATTTCTCCTCTCTCCCTCTCTCTATGCACATTTATATAATTCTCTCTGTTTTATCCCTTCCGTAGCATCAAAATTCCTTCTGGTATTTGCTTAGCCCATTGCTGGTGCCGAAACAGGACTTGCCACTTAGATCCGGATGGATTAACTTGCTTGCTTCAATATTTGTTAAGTTTATATGCTAATGAGATTTGTCAGCACTACCCAATGCTACTTGTAACCAGGTCCAAGTTTTTCAGGTTATATCAACCTTTGCTTTCGTTCTTACTTATATTCTTTGCTTAGAGGAGGACGCAATCACTCAATTCTCTTTTATTGTAATAACTTTATCCAAAAGCACTATTCTCTCTCTCTCTCTCTCTCTCTCTCTCTCTCTCTCTCTCTCTAATTGTATTACTTATTGTCAGATGCTCTTTACTTTGAAGCAAGCAAATGCCAGTGGAAATATGCTTGGACCAGGTGTATTTATTTAAATTGATTCGCTGCAGGTTGTTACTGACCTTGACGGGAATTTCATAATCCAAATTGGAAGCACTGGGGAAGAGGGTCTTCGTGATGGTAGTTTCGATGATGCCATGTTCAACCGACCCCAGGTAATAATTTTCTTGCCTTTTTTGATGTTGACTATTCTTTTGGATATTATAACTGCTTCAAGTTTTTTCCTTTGGCAAAAGGGGATCTTCATTTTCTTTCTTTGCTTCAAGACTTGCTGATTTTATACATGTTTGTGTAGGGTCTGGCCTACAACGTGAAGAAAAATCTCCTTTATGTGGCTGACACTGAAAATCATGCTTTAAGGTAGCTCTATCATGCCTGCCCTTGTTTCAAACCAAATAAGAATAGGACTGCGAAATTATAAGCCCGTACAGAGAATGGCTTATGCATCTACTGAATATCTATCTTCAGCAAGTGACTGATAGTGGACGTTTGAGTTTTCAATCATTGGTCATGGACGCCATTCTTTCTGTCCATCTAGCTTGTTCTCGGGACAGGGCAATGACAAGCTGCATTCAAGGACTATTCTGATTCTATTGTCTTGGTTTTGTGTTTCCTTCTTTCTTTCTTTAATATACTTGAAGAGGCATCCATAAAAATAATTTGAGGTTCGGTACGATATTCCTGACAAATATAATAGATTTGCTTGGAGAGTTTGATCACTTGTAATATCTGAGTGACTGCTTAGAATTTATTAGCTTGGTATGAGGGTGTGTTTAGTTTTCAGTTTATGCTAATTATTGTTCAACCCATGCATGATTGAGACAGATAGCTGGAGGAAGATGTTGAGGTAATTAGCAGGCATCATCATGTTCAGTTACATAGAAATAGTGATAGAAATAAAAAACGGGAATAGCATCATCATGTTCATTTGTAGGCCTCTTCAGTTTTCTTGTCTCGGAGGTGTTTATCGGTCATCATAATTCTGTTATTGTACATGATATTGGTAAGATGATCTTGGAATTTTACATTCTTATTTCTTTTTGACATGAATGTTCTTCTCCTGCAGGGTGATTGATTTTGTGGAAGAAACTGTCCAAACACTAGCTGGAAATGGTACGAAAGGTTCTGACTACCGAGGGGGAGGATCAGGATCCACCCAGGCAAGTTTCTTAATGAGATATGTAATATTTATAGACTATAAGTATTGTGTATTTATGGTTAGTTATGAAGTGACCATCACGCTATCGAATATAAATATATTCTCGCCGTGCTCACTCAATTAAAAGCACATTTCAAAGCATCATATAATAATTACATTTCTTGATGCTTCAGCTCCTTAATTCTCCTTGGGATGTCTGCTTTGAGCCTGTGAGTGATGTTGTTTACATAGCAATGGCTGGCCAGCATCAGATTTGGAAACATAATACATTAGATGGAACTACAAGAGTTTTTAGTGGAAATGGCTCTGAAAGAAATTTGAATGGTGCCAGGTAATCTGTCATTTTACTAAAAACTGCTTCTGTATATCTCATATCACCTGCCTGCATGAGTATTTAAAAAAAAAAATCAGATACTCCAGATAAAACTATTTATTGGATAATTAAGAATTAAGATTAAATCATATTTGGCCCTCCAAATAATATATACAGATGTACACACACACACACACACAGATATACTCATCATGTACACCGCTTGAAACTCAAACATATATTAGAGACACACTTCGAAAGGTCATTTGGTCCTAAGTTTAGGTGGAAATTAAGTTCTGAAATTAATCGAGTCAATTTTTTTTTTCTTAACATTTTGGCATTGACATCCGCATCTTTCATCCATTAATTTAGTTGTTGGACTTATTGTAATATATGTGCAAATAGCAAGTTAATGGAAATATTGTAGTCTAAAATCAGTATGACATCTGACTGAACTTTCCAAAACTTTGATTTCTGCTGTGTGCAGTAGTCTAATGTAAAAAGTGGCAATAAGTTTGGATCTTTCTTATCTTGTTTTTGTTTATGTTGAAATATGACTTGTCTGATTTCTATATATTATCTTTGGCACAAATCAACTCTTAAAACATATTTCATGTTTTTGTCTACATACATCTTTATTTGCTTGCTTATTTCTTGTATTTTCTGGACCTTACATCCATTTTGAGGCAGCCCTGAAAGCACTTCATATGCACAGCCTTCTGGAATTTCATTGTCACCTGGTACGTACATATCACATCAAATAATTGCTGATTACTTTCAGCACTTGCTATGTATATTTTATCTTTTTTCCTTGCACTGATAGATTTGAAGGAAGCATACATTGCTGATAGTGAGAGTAGCTCCATCAGAGCAGTTGATCTAAGATCAGGAGGGTCAAGATCATTAGCAGGTGGTGATCCGTTTTTCTCTGATAATTTATTTAAGGTACTGCTTCCATTCTGATCCCTTTCCATCTTTCAACTGACCATACATAAAGCCTATTTTTTAACGTGGCCATGTTACATGACACAGTTTGGGGACCACGATGGAATAGGTTCTGAAGTACTTCTTCAACATCCATTAGGTGTTTTTTGTGGAAAAGATAATCAAATTTACGTGGCAGATTCTTACAATCATAAGGTACCCATTAACAACTCTCTAAGTTAGATAGTACAACAGCTTTGCAAGTCTGAGAATGCTATAAATTGTTAGTCTCCGGGATAAAATCAAATAGTTCTGTTAGATATTGTTCATAAGTTTCTCGTTGAGGTAAAATTTTCATCCAGTCGATTGTATTTGCACATGAAACTTGCATGTATGTAAATAATCGTTGAGTTTTAAGGATACCTTCTACTATACGTACAAAGTTATTGATATCAGTGGGCCTTACTGTTGCATTATCATGTTATGATATCATGCAGCTAGTATATTGGACTGTATTATTGTGTTAGTAATGGATTAGTCATGATTATGCTTTACTTAAAATTATGTTATGCTTTTGAATATATGTACAGATTAAGAAGCTTGACTTAGCTAGTGGAAGAGTGAGTACTTTAGCTGGTACTGGAAAAGCTGGCTTCAAGGATGGATCAGCCTTGGAAGCACAGGTAAAATATTATCCTCTTAGTTATCAGTGGTTTTGTGAGATGCGAGTTAGAGTATGCTAAGTGTGCTGAAAAAGAGAAGAATTTATAAATTACATTTTTTTACATAAGAAACAGGACAAGATTATAATCTGTTGCTGGTACTGGGCAAGTTGGCATCCCAGACTTAGCTGGAAGTGAATGAACCAACTTCCAGATATAGTTTCTATCATCTCTTGTGAGTGAAATTTTGGGGTGCAAGACGTTCCTCTTATTGATATAAAATGAACAGAAATGGATGATGTGAATGCATTGCAATAAAATCAACAATAATACTACAGTTGAAGATCAATAGTTACATCTGATTGTACCTCTATTTTTTAACTTGTTAATTTGAAATGACCAATCCTTTGCTAGTAATTTTGTACAATTATTTAACATTACATGCATAAGTTCATTTTAGCATCAATATCTTTAGCATGTCAACTTCATTTGCAGCTTTCGGAGCCATCTGGAATTGTTGAAGCGGGAAATGGTAATTTCTCTCCTCAACATTGTCATTATTACTACTTATTTGTAGTTGTTGATATAATGCATAATTTAACTATTGATATATACATATATGGCCTCTTAAGTGCAAAACCACGCTGGTTGTCTGTCCATCTATGAGAATTTGACAAACTTATAGGAAACAAGTAATAGTAGATCTGATAATGACGATTATGAAGGGAGATTGAATGCTAACAATGTATACCCTGTCATTAGTATAACACAATTACATTGAGCAAGTTTTACAGCATTAGTACAATTTTGCTTTCATTGAGGTTCATTTGGAACTGAGACATTTTATCATGCACAAATACTTCGAAAATCACATTGGGCAATTTACACACATTTTAAACATGGATCGAGCCCAATATGCAACACACTACATACCATTTGATTTGTTAGAAAAAGAATAGGAAAAAGTTACACCTTGGACATGGCTAGCGGTATAAAGCTCTGGATAGGGTGTCTTTTTTATATTTTTTAGAGTTTTGAGATAAAAGTTTAAAATATTGTCAAGTCTTGTATACCTGATATGCCGTTTAACATAGTCCAATTTGAGTTCCAATGAAGTTGCTTGTGTTTGGATTTAATCTTTTAACCCTTAACATTTTAAACTTATGTCTTCATAAAAATAAAATCATAATCTATAAAGAATCTTGATGACAAAAGTATCTGTGGTGAGATAAATATGTTAACCGTTGAATGTTTTGAATTGTATATAAGGAATACAATATCTATATGTAACGTGTCTCTACAATGTTGTGTCGTATAATCTAAATAATCCCAAATTGCATATTTGTATCGTGGTCATCTTTTCGTGTTGTATCAGTTTCCATTCACGATAGACTATAGATTGTTTTCATTGCATATGTATTGTGGGTTATATTGCACTTAATTTGTTGACTCTTCGACATAAATGTGATAAGCTTATCATAAACTTTGACATGGGGTTTGGTCATCTTTAGGAAGGTTACTCATAGCAGATACGAATAACAGCATAATCAGGATTCTGGACCTGAAAAGCAAAGAACCAATACTTCTTACTTTGGATTTAAAAGGGGTCCAACCTCCGGCACCAAAATCGAAAACGTTGAGGCGTCTCAGAAGGAGATCCGCGGCTGACGCAGAGACTGTTGTCATTGATGGTGGTATATCGACTGAGGGAAAATTACGCATTAAGATATCAGTACCCGAAGGCTACCATTTGTCAAAGGTTATCTTCTCTCTCTCTTGGCCTTGATATGTGTCTGTCTCAGAATGTGTGTGCTTCTCTTTCTTAACACACGAAGATTCCTAGAGATCAGCCTATGATCATGCATGTTTGTAATGTAGCACATTGACACAACAGAGACATGTTATCGCTGTGGTACTATCTGGTTTATGTAGGTGGTTTTTCAAAACTTTTCCGAGACTCTTTGCCTCATTAGAGAAATGCTCTTCTTTTTCCCCTTAAAATGCATATCTGCTTTTCTGGTCATACTTTAGTGGCTATAGGAGGAGATTTGTGTGAAAATTTATCTCATGTCGGAAAATACAAAGGACTTCAATTTCTGCGCAATGAATTCTTGTTTAATTTTTGTAATGTTATAGTTATCTCTTTCACACGTTCAATAAATTTTGCCAATTCCATATACAGGAAGCACAAAGTAAATTCAGTGTCGATTCTGAACCAGAAAATTCAGTCATGACTGATCCTGTTGATGGGAATATCAGCAGCCAAGGATCTGCTGTTATTCAGTTTAAGAGGTCCTCTCCTTCACCCTCCAAGAGTAGAATTTACTGCAAGGTATAGCCCTCGATTTATGTGTATCATGCCTTTTCCCTTCTATTGAAATTTTTTCTTGGCCATTCTGAGGATCTTTTGAGCCAATGAGTTTCATATTGCTTTTACCTTTTTTGCAGGTATACTATTGTAAGGAAGACGAGGTATGTTTGTATCAGCCATTGATGTTTGAAGTTTCTTTGGAAGAGGTTAACTCCAACGATACTTCTACCCCAGTAGAGATAACACTGCCATATCTTGTGAAGCCTAAATCATCCACGTTCACTTTACAAACTCCGATATCCAGCCGTCTCCAGTAATGTACATATATTTTTCTTTTCTTTTCTGTGCATTGTTTCTTGTAATACATCAAAATTGAAAACATGTTAGTGTATAGAATATAGATTATGGATGACGATATTGGAGGCCAGTTACATGAACTACAACTTGATTGAGTTTTTTCATGTACTTAAATCACTTATCATTGCATAAAGCTTCAAACTGGAGGATGTTAGTTCTGTTAGCATTTGAGTTTTGGGCGTGACGGATCAATGTTATTATATGCTCAATCGATGTGGACGATAATTCTACGTGATTCACAAACATATATTTTTAGACATGATAATTTTACTTCACTGAAAAAAAAAAACAAAGCAGCAAAATGCATTAAAGAAATCTAGAATTTGAGAAGTAGTTCATGACTTCATGTCTTACTTGTCAGCTTAAAGCAAGTCTCCATCTGAATAGATTTATGTTTTCATAGCCGACTGACGATTAAGTTCTTGAAACTGAAGCCGTTATCTGGTGACGTAAGTAGAACTCTTATATTAAATGTATTTGATTACTTATTTGTAGAATATATCAGCTAAACCAGTATTGAAGATTAAATGTGGTTTGATACTTATTCCATCTGGTAAGAATTATTTTAGATTTATTTTAAATCGCTTCATTTTATCAAAAAAATAATGTTTAGTTTGACTTTAGCCCATTTTTTCCATTCCTTGTGGCAATGGCAATACCGCTAAAAGCCTTGTTGAATTAGAGAAAGGAATAAGGCATGGAATGTTAGATACAGAATTGACTGAGTGCAGTCAATTAATTGGTTTGTGAAAAAGGAGGAGTTGTTTTAGATAAGCATGAAGTACTATGTTTGATGTTTTAGAAAAAAGAAATTAATAAGCCAACCTAATCATTTTGTTGGAGTTGTTAACTCTTCATTAAACTGCATGCTTTGACTGGAAAAGGACAGCTCATGATTGAAGTTGACGTTGGGTATATTAGATAAGTGGTAAACGTACATGCGTACGCAATGGGTGGAATATGATAATTCAGAGTAAACTCCTTGAATGTAAACTAGCAAAAATAAAAGAAGCAATAAGAATGCAAGTAATAAGATATATCTAAAATAAGGATATTAACGTCAATTGCTCCAACGTATGGAGCCTTTTGCTACTTGCTTTTTTGAGAATTTATCTCACCTTTGCTAACTTGTTCCATTTATTTTAGTGTATTTTTTGTCATTTTTACGAGAATATTCCCCCCTTCCCCTCCCCTTCCACGCGACTGCGACTGATACGTGTTGTATTAGATATATGAAAATGTGTGGACCGGAATTGACACTCTTTGAAATTTACACGTGTTAATTGAATGTTGCGTCAACACTTAAGTACTCGATGTAACATTCACGAAACAATAAATTGCACAACAGAACAGAAATACAATATATGAAATTTTAAGCAGGTATATGAACTGCCGAACCTCAAGGCGAAATAATCAATAATCGCTCAATGATTTTACAAAATTTAACTGAGAACGTTAAAGGAAATCACTCCTCTCAACCTAACAATCTGGATCTATATGCATCAGCAGTCTCTTTCTATTCATCACTTTCTTCTTCTTCAGACTCATCCTCCTCGTTACCTTCTTCATATTCAGACTTTTTCTCCTGTTCCTCAGCCATGTTCTCCTCTTTATTACCAGCAACACGTTTGTTGACTTGATTTTGTTCACCCTCATCTTCTTCAGCAACCTTCTCCCCCATATGTTCAACAGGTGGGGATGTAGGTTGAGGTAGTTGAGGTGCGTCTATAGTAGTGGCGATCACAGGTTCCTCAATTTGAGGAGCTTCCTCTTCTGCAACGGTGTCAGGTTCATGTGTTGTCTCGGCATCGTTTGGTTCTTGTGCTGGCCCATCATTTCCTTTGATTTGACATTTCTGTTGGAGTTTTCACAGTACTTGTGCAGGGCATATGCGTGTGCTTTTTCATGGTTGAACTCTCCCTACATCAGACTCCATGGTGATGGTTACGTTGGCAATATCAACAATTGAGGCTTTCTTAACCATGATGTAATATGTGGAGAATTATGTAAAGAAATTAGCAAATTAGAGTTTACTGAAACTGACAGTATTCACGCGTAATTATAAGATAAAACGGGAAATTAGAGATGAGTTAGGAGTAATGGGCGAGAATTGATGTGAAAGTGTGCGCTTTGCGCCATGTTGAGTCAACATGCAGACGTGTTGTCATAACACATGACCATATCAGTTAATGGAATAACTTATAAGTCACAATGTTGAACTAAAATGTTGAGGCTATACCCATCATGACATGTTGGCACAACATTTTTACTCGTGTCAAGTCACTACTGAAGACTGTGTCTGTGTGGTATGAGTCTTACCATAAAGTCCTCTTCAATTAAAGGCATAAGCAATAACTGAGAGATATATCTGGAACTTAAGATTTGATTAGCGCCATTACAATCTAGTATAGCCCAGTTCTATAGAGTCATGAGTAGTTAGATGACAGGAAAAACATTATAAGTAAAGGAAAGAAGTTAAAATCACATAGATAATCAACTTTTATGGAAAGTGAGAAACAGCCTTCTGTGTTACTGACTTACTGACAGCGAAGATAACCAAGACATATGACTTTGATATGAAGACATGATGATAGGTAACTCCTCCTTAAGATCAAACAACTAAGACTGGAATTGAAATAAAAGACTAGGAGATAAATAGAAACCAGAAAAATGAATGTTGTGTCAACATAAATGAGAGTTGTGTTGTCTCAACATAGTCTGTTAGTAGTGATAGATAATTTCTCTTTTGTTTACTTTAAGAACCAGCAATTAAAATATACTCCCAAGACATACTCTTTAAGGCAAACAAAATGGTGATTATGAATTCACTCAATGTAGGCAATAATAGGACCCCTAACACACGAGTTGCAACATAATCAATATGGATGCACAATCAAATATATAGGACTGATGAAGGTAGCACATGACCCCAACACCCCAGTTCCTAACACATACTTGTTTACTAAGCAGTCATAAAGTAGGTTTTATCACCAAGAGAATAATAATGCTGAATGAAAGGCAGCCAATTCAATACTTGCAAGTGCAAGTCGACGTTCCTGCGCACAGGACCCCAAACACCCAAGTATTAGAATCCACTATCCTATGCCCCTTCTACAAGCAGAGGAACATAGATAAGTCACAACTGAATACAACATAGCAGTCAACTCTGTGCACCCCAGCTTCTCCATATTGTTCTGTGTAACTTATGCCTCAATAAGACACAACTGAATACAATATAACAGTCAGCTTTGTGTACCCCAACTTCTCCAAATTAAGTTATTGCCTCAAAGTAAAGGGAGTTATATTAAGCTTTAATAGAAACTTTGTAAAAAGATAAGAATCCATCATTCAATGACAAACTAGTAGGACTAACAACAACTCAAATATGAAGACTCACAAACATATAAGGATGAGAAGAACACAAGAAAACAAAAAACACAAAGACAGTGTTTGAACATCACAATCAGTCACGGGACTTAGCCTGTTATGTTAAGGCAACACCTTTATGCACACTGTTCTCACAACATACTCATACCGGAGCGTTCCTCAAACTGAAGAATCTCTCGTTGTCCAATGGTTTAGTGAACATATCAGCTATTTGGTTGTTTATATCAATGTGTTCTATCATTATTGTCTTGTCATCAACCAAAATGATGTCTTATATCAATGTGTTTAGTTCTGGAGTGTTGAACATGATTTGTTGATATGCTTATGGCACTAACGTTGTCACAAAACATCAAGAGTGTATCACTAGTTGGCCTATAATCATGTAACATATGTTTTAGCCATATTAACTGGGTAACACAACTGCCAGATAGACATCATAGATAATCAACTTTAACCATAGATAATCAACTTTTATGGAAAGTGAAAAACAGCCTTCTGTGTTACTGACATACTGACAAATAAGATAACCAAGACATATGCCTTTGATATGAAGACATGATGATAGGTAACTCCTCCTTAAGATCAAACAACTAAGACTAGAATAGATATAAAAGACGAGGAGATGAATAAAAACTAGAAAGATAAATGTTGTGTCAACATAAATGAGAGATGTGTTGTCCCAACATAGTCTGTTAGTAGTGATAGATAATCTCTTTACTTTACTTTAAGAACCAACAATTAAAATATACTCCTAAGAAATAGTCTTTAAGGCAAAAAAATGGTGATTATGAATTCACTTAATGTAGGCAATAATAGGACCACTAACCCACGAGTTGCAACATAATCAATATGGATGCGCAATCAAGTATATATGGTTGGATGAAGGCAGCTCATGGCCCCAACACCCCAGTTCCTAACACATACTTATTTACTAAGCAATCATAAAGAAGGTTTTAGCACCAAGTTAATAATAATACTGAATGAAAGGCAGCTAATTCGATACTTGTAAGTGCAAGTCGACATTCCTGCGCACAGGACCACATACACCCAAGTATTAGAATCCACTATCCTATGCCCCTTCTACAAGCAGAGGAACATAGATAAGTCACAACTGAATACAACATAGCAGTCAACTATGTGCACCCCAACTTCTCCATATTGTTCTGTGTAACTTATGCCTCAATAAGACACAACTGAATACAACATAGCAGTCAGCTCTGTGTACTCCAACTTCTCCAAATTAAGTTATTGCCTCAAAGTAAAGAGAGTTAGATTAAGCTTTTAATAGGAACTTTGTAAAAAGATAAGATTCCATCATTCAATGACAAATCAGTACGACTAACAACTCCTCAAATATGAAGACTCGCAAACATATAAGGATGAGAACAACACAAGACCACCAAAAACACAAAGACAGTGTTTGGACATCACAATCAGTCACCAGACTTAGCCTGTTATGTTAAGGTAACACCTGTATGCACACTGTTCTCACAACATACTCATACCGAAGCCTTCCTCAAATTGAAAAATCTCTCACTGTCCAATGGTTTGGTGAACATATCAGCTATTTGGTTGTTTATATCAATGCGTTCTATCATTGTTGTCTTGTCATCAACGAGATCTCTTAGAAAATGATGTCTAATATCAACGTGTTTAATTCTGGAGTGTTGAACATGATTTGTTGATATGCTTATGGCACTAAGGTTGTCAGAAAACATCAAGAGTGTGTCACTAGTTGGTCTATAATCATGTAGCATATGTTTTAACCATATTAACTGGGTAACACAGCTGCCAGCTGCAATTTATTCTGCTTCTGCAGTTGAAAGTGACACATAATTCTGGTTTTTACTATACCAAGAAACATGATTATTTCCTAGATAAAAGCAACCCCCACTTGTTGATTTCTTATCATCTAAGTCCCCAACCTAATCAGAGTAACTAAAGCATACTAGATTTGAAGTAGTATCATGAGTATACCAAATTCCCAAATCTGCAGATATATACTTAAAAGATTCTCTTAACTGCATTTGAATGAGAAACTTTAGGAGAAGTCTGATACCTGGCACATACACAGACATAGTACATGATATCAGGTTGTGTGGCTAATAAGTACAACAAGTTGCCAACCATTGATGTGTATAATATTGAGTCAACATTTTTCCCTGCTTTATCTCTTTCAATCCTCAATGTTGTAGACATTAGAGTTTTACTGGGGTTTGACTCTAAAAGACCAAATTTATTCACTAAGTTCCTGGTATACTTCTTCTGGCACAGAAACATCCCACTCTCCTTTTGCTTTACTTACAAGCCAAGAAAAAAGTTGAGCTCTCCAACCATGCTCATCTCAAAAGTTCATGTCATTGAATTAACAAACTTGTCAAAAGTGAATTGGTTAGTTGATCCAAAAAAAATATCATCCACATAAATCTGAGCAATACAAACATCTTTACTATTCTTCATAATAAACAATGTTCTATCGCCTTCACCTCTAGTAAAGCCAAAACTCAATAGGAATTCTGTTAATCTTTCATAACATACTCTTGGAGCCTACTTTAACCCGTAAAGTGCTTTCTCTAAGTTGTAAAAATAGTTAGGATGATAAGGATCAATGAATTATTTTAGCTGCTCTACATAAGCTTATTTATCTCTGTAGTCTTTCAGAAAAGCTCCTTTAACATCCATTTGATACAATTTTATTTTTAGAAAGCATGCAATAGCAAGAAGAAGTCTAATAGATTCAATTATAGCCATAGGTGCAAGTGTTTCGTCAAAGTCAATATCTTCTACCTGTGTATATTCTTGAGCTACTACTCTAGCCATATTCCTAACAATAACACCACGTTCATCACTTTTATTCTTGAAAATCCATTTAGTTTCTATTACGTTGGCATTAGCAGGTCTAGGAACTAATTTCCTTAGTGAATTATATAAGTTCTTCTTGCATAGCATTTATCCAGTGAGTATCTTTAAGGATTCAGTTACATTTTTGGTTTCAACAGCGGAGACAAAACTAGAAACTTGAAGATTGTCACAAGAAGCAGACATGCATACATTTAGTCTCACCATATCCCTATAGTTAACCTTATCTTTGTTTCTAGTTCTTACTCCTTCAGTGATTACACCAATGACTTGTGTAGATGGATTATTCTTCTGATTCTGACAGGTGTATCTCTTATTACATTTTCACCAATAAAGTCAGCAGTGTATTAATCTGTATCTTCTTGTGTTGCGGCAACATCCGAGTTGGCAAATGTTGGCACGACATCAGTCACAAGTGCAAGTTCATGATCAACATTTTGTGTTGAGTCAACATTGTTAGCGGATGGTGGGGGCTCAACATTTTCTTCCAGAAGCACATAAGCTTGATCATCATTGGTACATGTAGAAACATACTCATCATAAAAAATCACATTAAAAGTTTTTTGAACAGTGTTTAACTTAGGATTAAAAGCCCTAATGAACTACTATTCACAGAATATCCAACAAAAATGCACTTCTCACTTTTAGCATAAAAGTTTCCCAAATACTATTTGTCCTTCAGAATATAATAGACACACCAAGCTCATGAAAATGACTCAGCTTAGACTTTTTTCCAGTATTTCATAAGGAGTCATGGTTGTTCATGGCCCAAGATAAACTTTGTTAGAAATATGACAAGCAATACTTAAGGCTTTAGCCCAAAGTCTTTTTGTTATTTTTCTAGAGTTTAGCATTACCATGGCCATCTTCTGCGAAGTTCTATTTTTCCTTTCAGCTACTCCACTCTGTTGTGGAGTTATAGGTGCAAAGTACTCATGTGATTGTCATTAGAATTACACAATGCATCAAAACTTTTGTTCTCAAATTCCCTACCATGGTCAGACCTGATTCTAATAACATATGCATTACATAGATTTTTTATATTGGCAGTTAGTATTTTAAAAGTCTCTACAACCTCTAACTTTTCTTTCAAGAACTTTACCCAGGTGTACCTAGAGAAGTCATCCACAATGACATATGCATACTTCTTCCCTGCAAGACTACAAACTACAATACAACCCATTAGATCCATATGTAAGAGTTCAAAACACTTAGTAGTTCTAGATTTTCGACCTACTACATTTACAGGAATATGAAAGGCTTTGGTTCGCTTACCTTGCAAACAGTTACCACAAACAAGCTTACTTGGAGTGGTCAGTTTAGGTATGCCTCTTACAGCTTCAAGTTTGGTGATATTTTCCAGGTTCCTGTAGTGGACATGACCAAGACTCCTATGCAATACAACTGACTCATCCACTTTAGCATGAAAACAATGTGCTTCTTCATCAACGAGATAATAATTGTCTTTTGATATTTTTCCTGTCATGACACAAGTGTTAGTATCATCAAACACATCACAAGAATATTTATTAGATTTTATAAGTAAGGTGTCATCATAGAGTTGACTGGTGCTAATAAGATTAGCACGCAGTCCTTCAACCAAAAGTACATCCTTCAAATGTGGAAATCCTTCAACCTTTAGAACCCCTTTTCTAATGATATTTCCTTTGCTTTCTCCACCATATGTGAGTGTACCAATAGTCAGGGTAACAAACTCCATAAGATTTTTCTTTGTACCTGTCATATTTATAGAGTACCCCTTGTCAAAATACCAATCACCACATAGATTAGTGTGAGTGGCAGAAAAGATAAAATTACAGATAATTTTGATTTTGGGAGACCAACGTCTACTACTTTTCAAACTTTTATTTTGTTCTGTAGTGTTGTTCCCAGATGCTGAGTCAACACCAGAGACCTGTGTTGGCTTAACATCAGAAATAACATTACTGTTTGTATTTTTATTCTTCTCACAAAACTTTCTATACTTGAAAAAGCAAGGTTTTAAATGTCCAGGTTGAAAACATAATTGGTATATATAGGTCATTTTGTTAGTTAGCTTTAACAAAGTATGGAATAACAGTTCCATTAGAAGATTTATCAGTGAACCTTTGGAAACTTAAACCAGTTGTACCTTCATTTCCAACAAACAGTATCCCGTCCCATTTGTTTGTACCTGAATTCCATTTGGAAATGGTTTGTTATGCTTCATGAAGCTTTTCAGTACCTTTTCAAGCTAAGCTTCCTTTCTGGTGAGGTTTATCTATAGTTCAGTCACAGTTTCAAATTGAAACTCATCCTTGAGAAGTTCTTTTTATCTCTTGATTATTTTTTTCGTTTCGTTCAGCGATTCTTTGTAGACCACATTTAGTTCATCAATGATGTCTTCTTAATCCATTTATCCTTCAAAGAAGTAATATTCATCCAAGTCTACAGAACCTCCAAAATAAAAAAAAAACTTTGTGTGCTTATTAAACTCATTTATTTCTGTAATTAAACATTGAGAATCAGAAATTGCGGCATCATTCTCCCAGCTGTCAAAATACACTTTATGATATTCTGCTCCTATTTGAATGTTGGGTACACACTAAATAGTGATGTTGTCCTAACATTCTGTCTCGACCCAATTTACCTTGGCAAATAGAGCTTCTGTGTGTATTTCTTCAGAGACAGTTTCATGTTCGTTTGTTATCTCCTCTGTACATGTCTCATCATCAACAACATCTACACACACCGATTTTGTAACGCCCCGACTTTTTAAATCAAATAACATAATTCGACTAAATAATCCATAAAAGGTTTAATAATTCCAAAGGCCTAAATACGCCAAAATACCATGACAAAATCCAATAACATGAAAGAAATATCTATAAACAGGAACGTAAACTAGTCCTCAACATCAAAGTCTCAAAATAAAGGAAAGTATCTCTAACAGAAAAGGTAAACTCTGCAGCTAAGCTCTATGCTTCCTTGGTCTCCTCTCTCCACTGATCCCAATATTTGCCTACATCAAACTAGAAGGAAGGGTACGCAAGTGAGATAAAAATCTCAGTGGTGTTACGAGTGTGTGCAAGGTGTACAAGAAATAAGGCAGTTAAAATGCAACAGGTTAGACAGTCAAGCACATACTCACGTTCAGTCATATTAGGGAGCGTTTACCGTTTACTAAGTCGTTGACTCATTCCCACCTTATAACACCCACGTTCGTTACCTTGTCACTCCGTTCAAGGAGCGACCTTGAAAACGTTCACGCAATACTCATTGAATTCAGCTGAACAAAACTCCAGACCATTGTTTGTTCTCAGTCTTTTCAGTTGCAATCCAGTTTGCTTCTCTATCATGGTCCTCTAGTTTTTGAATGTTTCAAATGTTTGTCCTTAGTCTTCAACACAAATAGCCACAACTTTCTGGAATAATCATCCACAAGTGACAATAAGTATCTTGCTCCAGAATGTGAAGCAGTCCTTGAAGGTCCCCACAGATCAACATGAACATAAGCCAAAGCTCTCTTAGTTCTTTGTTGACCAACATTGAACTTAACCTTATGAGCCTTTCCCATAACACAATGTTCACAAAAGCTAATCTTCTCCAGCTTTTCAGCTCCCAACAGACCTTGCTTCCCCAACTCTAACAAACCTCTTTCACTCACATGTGCTAATCTCTTGTGCCATAATTCAGACTGAGAAGCAGCCCCCTGAACAGCTGCAGTTGCAACTATATCAATGACATGCTTTCCTTCTAGTATGTAAAGGGTATTTTCCCTTGCTCCTCTCGTCACCACCTGTGATCCTTTGAGAACCTTTACCATACCATTCTCTCCCAAGAACTTGTACACCAAGAGATATTGGGTTTCTCTTGAGATCAATGACATATCTCACCAATCTCAACAGTTTCTCAGATCCATTATGGAGGTTGAACCTAACAGATCCTATACCTTTCACCTTACAAGGTTTGTTATCTCCCAAGTTCACCGTTCCACTATCAATCTCCTCATATTCTTCAAATATAGATAGATGTGGAGTCATGTGAAAAGAACAATCAGAATCTAACACCCACACATTATCTGGATCCCTAACAGAAGCCATTAGAGCATCAGCAGACTTATACCCCTCTTGTACACTTGCAACAGTGCCAGACACCTTAGTCTTGTCACCACCATTATTCTATATTTCAGGACAAACTTCCTGGCATGACCCTCTTTCTCAAAGTGGTAACAAATGAATGGTTTTCCATTCTTTCCCTATGACTTGGACTTCTTCTCCTTCTTCCTACTTTCCCTTTTCTGATTCTGCCCCGTTACTGTTAGTCCCTCACCATTCTGTGATTTCTTTGCTGTCTCTCTCTCATTCAATTCCTTAGAATTTAGAGCAGATTGAACCTCATCAAGTGTCAAATAATCCCTTCCATATATGAGAGTTTCTTTAAAGTTAGCATGACATTTTGGCAAAGCACTTAACAACAGTAACGCCTAATCTTCATCATCAATTGCAACATCAATGTTCTCAAGATCCAGAATCAACTTGTTAAACATATCAATTTGTTCCTCTATCGATTTGTCATCATACATCTTGAAAGAATATAAAGCCTGTTTAAGATACAAATGATTTACCAACGATTTGGTCATGTACAAGCTTTCAAGTTTCAACCAAACACCATCATCAGTTTTCTCCTTCGAGACCTATCGCAACACCTAATCACCCAAACTCAAGATCACAACACTATGAGCCTTCTCCATCATAACCTTCTTCGATTTTTTCATCAAGATCCTTATCGCTGTTCGTCTCATCCAGTGCATCAACCAATCCTTGTTGAACTAATAGTGCTCGCATCTTCAACCGCCACAAACTAAAATTATTTTGCCCCGTAAACTTTTTTACATCAAATTTTGCCATTACCACGATCGACTCCACGTTCACCGCAGCAATTTGTAGTGAAATCGCTCAATGGAACGCAAAATTTATCGGACTCAATTTATAATTGAATCGCACAAATCGAACAAATAAAATATGAATAACAATCACATCAAAGAAAGTAACCAATCACGAAAAACAAACGTAATTTACTTGGTTCAGCTTTCTAGCATCAATGTGATGAAGAACCCTAATCTAAGGGAGAAATCGAGGTCCAATTTTATTGATTTTGAAGAGTACAGAGTTGTGTTAAAAATAAATATAAAATCGCCTGCATAACATGGTATATATACTGAGGCTGTTATAACTAACTCGCATGAAGCCCACGACCTACTTGAATTAACTGCCTACCCTAATCCGACTCTCGCCGCCCTATTGCAACAGTCGCTCGCTCAGTTGCAACAACTATACAAGCTTTCACTGCTACTCAAGCTACCCCAGTTGCAACTACGTTCAAGATGGTAGAATTATGAAAATACCACTGAGCCAATGTCACTAATTCCCACAATATCGAAGAATCTTACCCGTAGGTGGAATCGAAGAATCTTACCCTTATGTGATATAGAAGAATCTTACCCATATGTGGTATCGAAGAACTTACGCTTATGTGATATCGAAGAAACTTACCCGTAGGTGGTATCGAAGAATCTTACCCTTATGTGATATCGAAGAATCTTACCAGTACGTTGTATCAAAGAATATTACCCTTATGTGATATCAAAGAATCTTACTTGTAGGTGGCAGACAGAGAAGAACATCTATCCACGTAGTACGATGCACACCTACCCGAAGTGGTACAAAAAACATCCATCTATCTTGCTACGAAGCAAACGTGTCCAAAGCGGCACCAAGAACATCTACCCATGTGGTACGATGCAAACCTACCTGAAGCGATACGACAAACGTCCATCTATCTTGCTACAAAGCAAACGTGTCCAAAGAGGCACCAAGAACATCTACCCACGTGATACGATACAAACCTACCCGAAGTGGTACGACAAATGTCCATCTATCATGCAACGAAGCAAACGTGTCCAAAGCGGCACCAAGAACATCTACCAACGTGGTACGATGCAAACCTACCCGAAGCAGTACGAAAAATGTCCATCTATCTTGCTACGAAGTAATTATGTCCAAAGAGGCACCAAGAACATCTACCCACAAGGTTAGATGCAAACCTACAATCTCAGAATATGGATATTGGCCCGACGTGGTAGGATAAAAATTTGAAATATCAAAGATGGATATCTAACCGACGTGCTTAGATGCAAACCTAAAAGCCGCTCAATAGTTACTTCGGTCGAACCTAAACGAGTCCTAAAAGATACACAAGTCAGTGTCTTGAATCAAGAAGTGAATCGAGGTTTCGATCATTCTGTAAAGAGATATGATCAAAACCGTGAAGCCGCGCACTATAGTTCAATAGTAATCCTCGAATTTCTCAGTTTGATAGTTATGAATGGACCAAGGTGAGTTAAACAGTTACTTAGGTCGAACCCAAACATTCCCTAAGAGATCCACGAGTCAGGGTTCCGAATCAAGAAGCGGATTTACGTTTCGATCATCCTACAAAGTGATATGATCAAAACCATGAAGCAACGCACTACAATTTGACAATAACCCTCGAATTTCTCAATTTGATAGTTATGATCGAACCAAGGTGCGTTCTACAGTTACTTCGGTCAAACCCAAACATGCACTGACACATACACGAGTCTGGGTCTCGAATCAAGAAGCAGATCCACGTTTTGATCATCCTACAAAGAGATATGATCGAAACCGTCAAGCCGCGCACTACAGTTTGATAGTAACCCTCGAATTTCTCAGTTCTATAGTTATGATAAAACGAAGGTGACTTCAACAGTTACTTCGTTCGAACCCAAACATTCTCTGAAATATACACGAGTCAGGGTCCCAAATCAAAAAGCGGATCGACGTTTCGATCATCCTACAAAGAGATATGATCGAAACCGTGAAGCCGCACACTATAGTTCGACAGTAACCCTCGAATTTCTCAGTTCAATGGTTACGATCGAACCAAGGTGAGTTCGACAGTTATTTCAGTCAAACCCAGACATGCCCTGAAAGCTACACGAGGTAAGATCCATAATCTCGAGCTTTTGACCAACCAATAAGAAGATATGATAAAAATTGTGAAGTCGCGCAATGCAGAACTAATTGAACAACACAGCCTTACCAGGCCTCGACCCTATAAAGTTGAGCCATGTCCAGTGTATTGATTATCTCGGTGTACCATAACCGAGACACAATAAGACAAAAATACTACCCAAAGTAGTAGGACATACATTTATCTATCACGATATAAGCAAACATGTCCAAAGCAGCACCACAGACATCTATCCAACATGATACGAAGGAGATTGTCTCAAATTAATACAAATCTAGACTAATATAAAGGTATCATTACCGCCAAGGTACGAATATCAATTCTCCATATTAGCCATCAATGTCAACGACCAATAACATGTAAAAGCACAAAGTGACATAAGCAAAACGCAAGAATTAAACAAGAATGCAACAAAATATCCAAACAAGGGCGACATAGTGCTTGGACAGTCAAAATTGAAATTGCATAATAGATATTTATCCCCGAGCCTCATGATAAAGTCGTGCTACTGGCAGCAGAAGAATCCGTTATAGGAAAGACAACATGCACAAGAACGATAAAAAGAATTGAGCAGACTATGCCCATATGCATAAACCAAAGCGGATAAGATTCTAAGTGGCCAAGTCGTCGAAAAAAGACTAAAATACATTTACTCGATCGTCGAGAAACAAAAATACTTTACATGTACAAAAGTTGCACAAAATTGAGATTTCACATATCATTCAGGAGACGAACAAAGGACTGCCAACACACAACACATGTTTCTGTTGCACGAATGAGGATGATAAAACATGTACTAGTATGCGAGAATTCAATTCAACGCAAAAGTCTTAGGACTCCAAAGAGATGGACACTTAATCAGAACAACACAAGTGCAAACCAAAAATCTCGAAAACATGAACGGGACAGACACCTCACCAAAAATATGGCAAGTGCAAACCAAAAGCTTCCATGATAACGAAAAGGGATGGACACATTGCCAAGATAAGGCAAGTGCAAATCGGAAATGAGACAACACCTTAAGATGAGTGCAAACTAAATCATTACCCATGGCGCGAAGTTCATACAACAGATTTTTAATTTTGCACCCGTTCTTGAATCAAGACCCACTCCCAGAAATAAACTGGCCGGCCTGCCATATTAAAGGCCCAAAAATAAGAGGGTCGAACGTGGGCCGTTCAAATTCTTTTAGGACAATTGAACGTGGGACCTTCGATTGATATGACACGTACTCTATAAATACTCCAAATCCATTCATTCATTCATTCATTCATATTAGTTCTACTCACTTTCTTATCATGGAGCTAACAACACATATTAAATCTATCATGGATCTAACATCACAAATTCGACCTATCATGGATCTAATAGCACAAATTTGACCTATCATGGATCTAACAACACAGATTTGATGACCTATCATGCATCTAACAGCACAAATTCGACCTATCATGGATCTAACAGCTCCAGTTCAACCTATCATGGATCTAACACCACCAAATCGACCTATCAAGGATCTAACAGTGCCAGTTCGACCTATCATCGATATAACAACATCGATTTGACGGTTATCTGTCTAATAGCTCCCAAATCTGATACTTAGAGATAAATGAACTACGTTAGGCTTGATTCCCTCAATGAGATACGTAGGCAGATTGGCTTGCTCCCAAGTTCAGTCTGAAATCAATAACACTCGATCCCTCGTGCCGTGATGCTAAGGACAAAGATGATTCTAACACAATAATGAATTAATATGTTGTGGAGTGTCTTATCAACTTGCCAAGTCAGAAGACGAAAATACCCCAAAACAACCATCACTCTTCTTATCATTTAACTCCTTGTACCACTTAGGTACACCAACCAATTTGAAATATGAGTCCTTAATATGACCCCCCTCCTATTACAATGATCACAATAAGTCATACCATATGGTTGTCCACCATTTGATGGATTAAGGTTATTAACAAATAGAACAAAATAGTCCACAAGAGCAGAAATAGTGAGTTGAACTTCCTTTCGCTTTTCAACGCTCAAAACCTTGGAGTAATGGTTCAACATAGAATCTGACTTCCAACAACATCAAACAATGATTAAGACCCATAAGGGATTGCATCAACTTGTTCAAAGAAGATGCATGCAAGGGATGTTGTGCAATTTGGCAAGTACACAAAACAACAACCTCATAGTGAAATAATTGGAACTAAGCAGTTTAATTCATCCCATAACTTCTTAAGCATCGTGTAGTACTGAAAAACACAACACCTTGTGAAATAGAAGATACTTCACGTTGCAACTGATACAATGACGAGCCATTGCTCATACCGTAAAGTTTCTCAAATTGAGACCACAAATCAATAACAGAATCCATGAAAAGACAAGCACCTTGCAGATCATCTGAAATTGAATGCAGGATCCAGGATGTAACCATACAATCTTCTCGGATCCAATCCTCATACTCAGGATCATTAGGATTAGGTTTAGGAGTTGCACTAGTGTTAAAACCCAATTTTTGCTTCGCACCGAGTACAATTTTGATAGATCTGCACCACGGCAAGTAATTAGCAATGCCCGAGAGAGGAACTGAAGTTAACCGCATATTCGAAGTGTCCGACCCTTGCAATGATAGCGGTGGATTCATCATGATCTAACAGAATATAACTGGTAATAAAGTTACATAGAGCTTGAACATTGACGAATTGCAGAAAATAACACAAAAATCAACCGGAGAAGATGATCGGAGAGTGACCGGCGAGTGATACCATGTTGATCGCGATGGAGGAAAAAAGAAATGTAATGTATTGAAAAATGAAACCGTATATGAGAATGGAGTATAGTGCATCTATATATAACTAAGCTGAAACTAACTAAGCTAATCTAACATAATTAACAACTAACTAAATAAGGGGAAAATACAACTGTGCCCCGAGCATGAAACATAAAATAACTAACTCTACAGAAATAAGAAGCACCTAAATTCTAATACTATCGAAAAACATGGGTTTTTTTCTTTCAAAAATGGTCCTTTATCGTGGCCTCATTACAAAAATAGTTAGTTATCGTTGTTTTGTCCACATTTAATCCTTTATGGTGGGCTTTCATCCAAATTTGGTCTTCTACCCTTTTTATAATTTCTTTTTGCACCTTGAACTATATTTACTAACAAAAAACCTCACATATGTTATTTTTATTTTTAATTAGTAAAAAACCCCAATTGTTATATAATCACTTAAGAAAGTTAAAAATATATAATAAACTTAAATACATAAATACAAAATATTTACTTTAATAAAATTATTCTTTTATTAACTAATTAAATAATTTTCCTTCTATTCTAAAATATAAGCTCAAAAAAGTTTCGTTGTATATATAATTTTGGACATACTTATAATTTTATTTTGAATTTTTTAACAAACTTAAAATGGAGATTATATAATATATTTATCTTTTTTGATTTTTCTTATATTTCTCAATTCAAAAATATTATTGGTTTTTTTATTATATATTTATGATAACGAAGATCCCTTACCATCACGATCAAATAACTAAAGATCAACTTAACAAAACCGAAAAACATCAAAACATGCATGTTTATTGTGGTAGTCGGTGGTCCTATTGCGATGAACTAGTTGTTCTTGAGATATACTATAATAAAATTTAGAAGTAAATCAGTTAATTCTGCATATTAACTACGACTGAATCCGTCTAGCAAGTTCAATCGGTTAGCTTCCTCTATTTGACAATATCGGCAGCTTTAGTTTACATTCAAACGCACACGTTGCATGTGAACAATAATAAACGAGTTACAATTGTATTGTTATAAATTGATATTTTATTTAACAAAGTTGCACAAAACAAGGATTTTTGTTTTGTTATTGAAGGGATGAGTCTAATATTTTTGGAAGGAAAAAATTACTTTAAACCCTCGTCTATTATCCGTTTATCACTTACCCTCTATACCCTTGACGTGATTAAGGCCTTAAAAACGAGAAATTATTATATACATCCGCTGTATGTACAACCGATTGTTGAGATTAAAAGGAGATCCCTAAATTGTAGGAATAACCACCCAACACCTCATCCCCATTGTGTATTGGTATTGAATGCACAGACAACGGCTGCACCAAATAATCTCTCCTTAAAAACCTGCAGTAAGCTGCACGCAATGCTCATGACCGATAAATGAGGGGCAATACATATATGTTTTCTAAAAACAAATTGAAAATGATAAACCAAAAAAACTAATTCTTAAAAAATTATGTTTCTATCCAACAAAAATATATTATATCCCTAAAAATAAATCAAATAAATCAAATAAATCCTTACATATTGATAATTATTTATAATTTAATTTAACAATTTCATATCTTCTTCTTAAGTAAACTTAAATTTAATAACAAATAACAAATTTATAAATAGAATAATTTAACTGTACATTATTTCAATAAAACATCTATTTAATTAAACCACATTTAATCTTTTAATAATTAAAAAAAAAAAAAAAAACCCAATCTTCTTCTTCCCACTTGTTAGGTATTTGAGCCGACAAAACAAGCTCCCATAATTTACCCATTGTGAATATAACGAAGCAAACTCGAATAAAATATGACGATGATAACAACACAAGGATTTAACGTGGAGACTCCAAAATTGGAGACAAACCGCGGCGACCCAAACGAAAATACACTACGTAGAAAATTGTTACAACTATACAATTTCTCGCTCAACCCAACAATCCCCGTAGAGCCTTCACAATAACACTTTCCGAATGCACCTCACACAAATATATTAAATATTACAAAGAGAAAATAAGAAGAGATGCTAACACTCCGAATGGTTTTATTTCCTTCACAATAACATTGCCTATTTACAGGCAAGCTATTCATAGAAAGCGTACATGGTTTCTATCAAACCATTGACCAAATTAATTTGGCTAACTAGATCCTTCCCACTACCCCAATTGGAGTAATTCTGCCGAAAATCTCCACCTTGAAGATGTAATTATTAGTGAGTAATCATGCCTTCAAAACCATCTTTATTTTGGCCTTAGGCAATCGCACACCCATTCTGCCTCAGAAGATCTTCATAGCTTTTGCTATCACTGCAACCGCAATCGTATTTCTTAGAAGTACCATCCTCCACCATAAAGCATAACCACTCAGAATAAACCAATTCTGAGCATTTCCATTTTTCCGCCCGTGTCGAACATAACCCTGCTGCTAGTATTGTGCAACTTCCCCTTTTGGCTCCTCCAGAAATCATCAGGCCGTCGATATGAATATACCACACACCTTGCATTAATGCCAAAAGCAATGGACGTATACAAACTGGACCCACTAACATTAACATCATGTCTCATGGCAACTTTAGGGTCCCATGCCATCAAGACGAGCATGCCACTTACAGAACTTCACTATAATCACTGCAATGATAAATGTTAGTATCGCCTCCAGTGTTTCTTTTCTTGCCTTGGAGCCATTTGTCGAACTGGCTCACATTGTCTGACAATTTCTTTTAATGTGGCCAGATTGTCTGCACCACCAACACACCTTCTAATAAACTTTCCAACTGTTACCTCTGCCAAGCCTCATTTCTTTAGACAAAAGCTTACCAATAACTTCAAAGAGGTTGACTTTCTCCTTCCCATGAATCAATATCGGTTTCATGTGCTTATACGAACGTGAAATAGACTAGATGGGTCTCAAGGTCTGATCCTCCTCATCTATTATAACTCCAATGGATTCAAGCTCCCCAATGATTTCTTTCATAACACTCATATGATCTGAGATAGTCGCACCCTCTGCCATTCGCAGTGTGTGAAACTGCTCATTCCGATATATGCAATTCGACACACCCTTCACCTGGTGCAACTCCTCTAATTTTCGCCGGAGTCCCTTAGCCGAAGAAATCCATGCACGTTCGCGTGAATTTTTTGGCCAGGCACAGACGAATTGTGCTCGCAGATCACAAATCTAGATCCTCCAAATCACCATTATCAACCACAACTTTCATACCAATTGCCTCAGAAGTCGTGCTAGTACTGATGGTAGGTATAGTGACAACCCTCCCCTTTAAAGCTTTCTGTAACCCTGACTGAATCAACACATCCCTGACTTGAAATTGCCACAAGCCAAAGTTGATTTTTCTGTCAAAATTTCCATCAAATTTCTCCATATTCGTACCCTTGCTCTCTGACATTGCACCGATGAGCCTTATTAAATTTCAAGTAGATCAGAATAGCACAAAGTAAACCCCAAAAAAGAGATAACTCATTTTTCCAGTTAGGGTTTCAAGGTTCCCGGGTAATTGGTGGGTCACAGTGGTCCTGCTTAATAACCAATTACCTTTGTACAAACCAACCTTTATCAATAGTTATTCACACTACTATCAGACCAGAGCTCTACCATAGGAAAAGCTCCAGTTCTTGCAGCACTCGAGCCGGATACCACTGTTAGGTATTTGCACCGAGAAATACACGCCCAAGGATTTGTCTATCGTGGATATAAAGAGGCAAACACAATAAAATATGACGATCGTAACAATACAAGGATATAACGTGAAAACTTCAAAACCGGAGAAAAACCACGGGGCGCCGAACGAAAATATACTATGTAGAAAATTATTACAACTATACAATTTCTCGCTCACCCCAACGATGCCCAGAGCCTTAAAAATAACACCCCCCAACCTCGAATACACTTCACACAAACATATTAAATATTACAAAGAGGATATGATGTTGCAGAAGCTTAAGGGAAAGATTGGAACTACATACGATAATCAAAGACTTGTTGATTCCTTATAGAATATCAAGAAATTAATGCAAAGAGAGAAGCTCTACAGACATTTATTCAATAATCAACTAAACTGTCTTCTTAGGGTTTACATAGAATATATACCCTAAAGACATTATTAAAACACCGAAAAACATTTTTTTTCTAAATGGAAAAAATCAAAATAAAAGCATAAACTAAAAGTGCTACTCATGTAGAACATGGTCGAACAAGCGAAATGCAATTCCGAGTTCTAGAAAAAATATATAATAACAAAAATTATTAAAAATGGAAAAACGGCCTTTTCAGAACCTAAACGATGGAATTTGACTAAAATCTGATCCCTTAATGATCTTTAGATGATTACTACTGATTGTTGGCCTGTTTTAATTGCAATTAAACCAGTCACACGTAACAAATGGACCGAGTCGAAATCAACCTCTAAGCTTAGGATTATCCAGTTTTCCCATAAACTCTAGCGCCTTCTCGACTGCATCAGGAAATAAGAAGAGATGCTAACACTCTTAATTGATTTCCTTCACAATAACATTGCCTCTTTATAGGCAAGCTATTCATAGAAATCGTACATCATTTATATCGAACCATTGTCCAAAATCCGGCGAACCAAGATCCTTCCCCTTACCCCAATTAATTGGGGCAGTTCTGCCGACAATCATGACCATCCAAACCCCCAACCCCCCCACCCCACTTGATTGGAAATGGAAACTACCCATAAGTCTTTATCTTCTTCTACCCAAAACCGACAACTCCTCGCTACACTTCCGCAAGATCAAAATGGATTCCGATAACCCTTCTCCATATATGGGAGGAAATTTGCAAACCAGGGCTAATTTCCCCAAATCACAATCTCAAAGCTATATCGTTAGAATTTGTAATCACATATAAATAAACCTCTTTTCCATCGAAACATCAACTAACAACCGCTACCTTGGAGGTGGATTTGGATTCAAGGTGGTCGGGGTGGGGGGTTTGAAGAACGAGTTGGAGATATCTTTTTCTTTCTTTTTGTAACTGTTAAACCTAAGCTTTGATTAATATGAAAATATAGAAGAAAAAGATCAACACATAAATGTCCATTTGCCCCTCATTCATCGTTCATGAGCAACTTATGGGTATCTTTTCGAAGGTTTAAGATCTTAATCACGTCGCGATGAGTAACGTGATACAATTAGCATAGTGTAACAAGGTAAATGATAAAAAGAATAAAACGGGTGTTAACTCTTATTTAGTTATCCTGTATTTTCTTGATTTTTGAGTAGGTTGGGACGCCTTTCTTGGGTTCAAGAAATATAAGGTGTACAAAGTAGTTTGGAATCCATCCGCTTATTTCCTTTTATAAGGACTGGGTTATATACAAATGGCATTATGCATGTATTTTTTCTTGACAAGTGTCGCATGTATGTAATCTATGAGCTGAGTAGCATTGTTTCATCTTCGACAACTGTCTTTTGTGTGCTGACAAATGTCTTTGTCCTGCTTCTATGCGACCCATCGTGTTCCGATGGCTCTTTGGGAAGTAGAGGCCAATATTTTTTACCCTTCATAAGTCAGAGGTCCCTATCGTGATTTTTTGGGTATTCGTACCCCACTTTACAGCATATTCGTACCATATCTTGATAATAAGACTGCTAGGACATCGTGTTCTATGGAGTATCGTGAAGTTATCTAAAACCCCCGACGCCTTGCGTGGGAACTTCATTTTGTAAGTCGCTATCGTGACTTGGGGAAAATTGATATAGCAACGTTTTACAAGTCGGAGGGGGGGTTGGGGAATTGGAGGACTTCATTTTGTAAGTCGCTATCGACATTGGGGTAGGTCTTCGTGACGCTTTGGTAGTATCGTGAATCAAAAGTATCGTTAGAAGCAAGAGGAATTTCGTTGGGGGAGGGGGGGTTGGGGAATTGGAGACGTTAGGACTTTTCTGATGTTGTGGTGCATTTAAGTCCACGTCCCTTAGTGGCGAGAAAAAAGGTGTAACGGCTCCGAGTTTCTCATTTTACGTGCCCATTAATGTCATGTCGTGGATTATTAGCTCATTAATTAGGGATCATGGGTCATTAACTCCCCACTACCCCTCAACTCATGGGGTTTTAAATACCATTCTTCCCTCCTTATTTCTTCACTTGCAATTTTTTAGCACACCATCTTTCTTGTAATCAGCTTATATCCTCATCTCTCAAGCTTGTATCTTCCACTCTCAAGCTTTCCATTGCGTCTTTCTCAAATGCTGATCTCACCTCCGCTGCCTCCGGCTCTGGTGCAACGGTTTTCTCCTCTTCTTCCTATCCTCCAGCTGTGACGGGTTTTTTCGTACTGATTACTCGAAAGAGAGGTGTGTGGCGGTGGTAAGCGGTAGTGTGAGTACTCTTTCCAAGTAGAAAATGGCTAAAAACCCGGCTGAGAAAGGCGGCGTTCCCCGTAATACTCAGAAGGTGAGGGTTACTGCGAGCACGGCCACTCATAGTGAGGTGCAAGTTGTTAACTAATTTCGGGGTGTCTGGCCATAATTTGGAGGTGTTGATTCCCAGGGCCAATCAGAGGAGAAATAACCTTCCAAAGCACTATGTTACTGTGTACTATGTACACTTGAAGACGGGTCTCTGATCGTTCTTTCCTCTCTTCTTCTGCGAGGTATTCAAGGCTTGTGATGTATGTCCAAGCCAACTTACTCCAAATAGCTTTGATATGTTGTCAAATTTTGCATTTTGGTGTTTGATTAAGGGTTTGGATTGTATTGTGAAGAGGTCTTTCTCAATTTTTGAGCTATCCGTGTCCCATGGGGGAGCATCTTTCTATTTCATTGGGCATCGTAATGCTATTAACCGTATTCTAGTGGGCATTGTTAGCTCTCATAGTAGCTGGAAAAGTAAGTTTTTCTTTTCGAAGCCTGTCGTGGGCGAATGGGATATTCCTCTTATCTGGAGAGAGCCTAAGACTCATTAGTACGCCTTAGATGATGATATGGACTTTACTCTGATATTTAATGCGAATGCATTGGTAAACTCACTTTCTTTTAAGGCCTTATACCGGACCGCGGGGTTAAGGTTCATCACCCCCTTGATAAAGTGAAGAAGCAATTAGTTTGTGCTTCATGAGTATGCGACTTCTTTTGGTAAGAAACTATATGTTACTTCCTCAATATCTATTTAGAATCCTAGGATGCTTATTTAATATCTATATTTTGTGCTTTGTTACAGAGAAAGCTCTGAAGGGATTTATGATCATTGGTGCTGAGCTCCACGATGGTGTTGAACCCCAAGATGGCGCTGAGGTCCAAGAGGGTGCCAAAGCTCAAGATGGTATTGAAGCCCAAGATGGCGTCAGAGCCCAATATGTAGTCCTCCCTTTCCAATGTGAGCTACTCGACTGTTGTCGTCGACATTCTTTACTTCTACGGCCTTATCTCGATCATCTAGCGGTACTTCAGGTGTGCTCGAGGGAGATACCTCCAATAGGGTTCTGATGGATACTGCACCTGTTTCTTTTACCATTGACGATGGTGATGAGGATTTGGATTTAGAGGCTGCTCCTTTGCCCCTTCCTCTGATAGCTTCCAGAGTTGTGTTGGTTCCCTTCTTTGTTGTCCATATGACAAACGCCCCCGAGTACATCAACATTGCTTCTACTGGTAAGTCTTCTGGAAACCATTCCTCGGCGCCTTCGGAGATGGTTGATCTTCCTTTATCAACATCCCCGGTGATGGCACCCGGTATCTCTAGCGTGCATTTTGTTATAGCTGTCTACTCCCATTCTGTGGGCTCGTGGTAAGTGTAGAATAAGTTCCTCAGATACTTGTACGATGCTAATGTGGGTTCTTTACTTAACATGCATGTATTTTCTCATTTTTCAGATAAGGGGAAGGCTCATGCTACTTCCATGAATGAAGCTTTTGATTTTGGGTAAGTATCTGAGCACTACTTCTTTTTTGTTAGCACGTTTTTTAGGTGATCTACTTGTAATGTATTTGCCGTCATAGAAGATGAGCTATTACGAGTTTCGGGAGTGATGCCTAATGCCCCGGGTTCGAGTCTGGCTTATCTTCTGGGTGAGGGTCTTCTTTTATCCACTATCAGGATTACGCCTTCGAGTTTTCCATCGGATAACAATGCTTTGCTCCTGGACGAACTGTTATCCGTGATCCCGGTATTTTCTGGTCCTTCATATGTTCAACCTAGAGGGTCTATTCTGGCAACAGTATCGGATCCTCCTATTGTGTCTCAGGCTCCTTACTCGGGGAAGTTACTCTTGGCATGCCCTACTCATCTGGCCTCCCAACCTTGGGTAATCAACCTCATGCTGAAGGAGTAGAGGTTGCACTCAGAGTCATTTTCTGATTCTTCGTTTCTACTAATGCAATGTCGGCTAATGGATAGCAATTTCTTCGAAGTTGTCTCAACTGGATAGTTATGCCTTTCTTTCACTCGTGTTTTCTAGGGATGTTTTTAGAATCTTCTTTTATTCTTTTAGTTTTTTCTTAGGCGCCTATAGTTCTTCCCGTTGTTTGGCTTGAGGTTGGGAAATTTCATGAGAATGCAATTATAGCGGAGGAAAAGTATAAGAAGATGGAGGAGGAGCAAAATGCCCTCAAGGAGAATGTGTCTAAGTACAAAGCCGCTTGGGGAAAGGCTTGCCAGTGGATGCTCGAATTAAATGGTGAGGATTCTCGTCTCCGATTATCTGTTATAGAGCTTGAGGCTTTTCAATCTGGCCCTAAAGGAGAAGACAGAGCTCTTGGAGAAGGAGAAGGCTGTTGGGGGTGCTAAGGGAGGCTCAGTTGCAAAGGGACTTCGCTCAAGCCCTTCATCGGGTAGATGCCGTCACAGAAGAGTTGGCAAAGGCTCTAGTAGCGGTTTTGGGGGGGGGGATCTCTCAAGAGGCTTTACAAGCTAAGTTAGATGCATCGACAAAATATACTCAAGAAGAGACCTTCAAACAATGCTCCACCAGCTTTGAAGAGAGACACCATGGGTATCTGATGGGTCATCTGCTTTGGGGCTTCATACAATGTGTCAAACAAGCGCGGAGCAAGGAGATACTATAACCGAGAGAAGATATACGCCTTATGTACATCCGTGAGATGGACAAGCTTGCTACTCCGGAGGATGCCTATGCTCACTTCGAGAGGCATCTTACTCGTATGCCTCTTTTGTCATCAGATACCAGCATTAGGATTCCAGTCACATCGGTGCTTTCAAGGGCTTTGATACCAGGAGGGGTGTTACCTTCGGATTTGCCTCTTCCTTTGATAGCGGTGCCTGCCAGTATCTTGTCTGTGATGTCATCTCCGCCATCCACTTCTGCTCCACCAACTTCCGATCCTTAGAGCCTCTTAGATGAAGGATCCCCTATTTTATTTATTGTTATTGTTATAATGCTTTGTTGTCTTTCTTTGTCTCTTTTTTCCCAGTATGTATTTGAACTTTAAACCAATGAATCTTCGTTCCCTTTTGCTCATGCCATTTTGTAGTGATGCATATAATTGTACTATAGTACAGTGTTCCTCTGACACACTTGGGGTCTTGTGCTATTTTCTTTAAGTTTGCGTTAAATTTTGAGTTCATGGCATGTTCCCCCCTACCTGGAACACCTGCCACACGTGTCATTATCTCATCATGGCATAGATGTTGGCTGGTAGTATATTTCCCATTATCTGGGGTGTTTCTTACACGTGTCCCATTGTCAGAGTTGTGTAAAGTGGCGATTGGCCGAACTTGCCACCTAATCTGGTGGTTTTAGAACTTACGCGGGGCTGAGTCAAGTGGTTGTTTCACTATGTATACCTCGGCTCAGTGGACATTCCTTTTCACCTCTTCCAAAAAACACTTTTTTCTCAGAATATTCTTTCTTTAGTTGTCTCCAAAAGCAAACTTTTGTCCTCTTATACTTTTTATTCCTTTTTTATACTTTACTTGCTGGTGTGGTAGCTTATCACAATGACAAAGTGTGTATCATGACACCTGCATGCTCTTCTCACTCCTAGGGTAACTCCTTATCTTCTCGAAACTCTCCACCGTTGCATGGCGTGTGTCGTAATCCTATCGAAGGTCTTCCTTATCATTCTAGAGGGACAACCGAATGGGGTTTATCAGCCATATCTGGGAACCCTTATATGGCCTCTATTTTCGCGCCTTTGCGTACCGATGCTTCTTTGGTAAGTAACATAAGGACGATATTTTTTAGGAGGGACACTTATCTCCCTACTGATCGTTTTTCCATTTTTAATACTGTCCCTTTGAATCCTCGTGACATGGTTGGCAGGGGTCGAACGGGGTCCACTGTGAGTATAGACTTTTTGAACTCTATCGTTACATTGTTTGCTGAGTATCATTTAGGTCCCAAAAAGTGTGATATAGTTGTTTCTGGCCCTCATTAAAGGGCTTACGATCCTCCCGCTGGGTATATGACGGTATACTCATATCAATTTCGATACGGACTTCGCTTGTTTTTTCACCCATTTATGCAGTCTCTCTTTAGGTATTGGCATATTTGTCCCAGACAGTTAATGCCTAACTCATATCGTCACTTGATAGGTTATATTTTGTGTAGCAAGCTTTTGGACCTTCCTCTCACCCCTTATCGCATGCGGGTTATTTTCATCTTACGCCCATGTTATAGTTGCCTTCCCATTATTAGCTTGGCGTATCGGGATAATCATCGTTCTTTTACTTTCATCACTAAGCATGTTATCCCATTGGATAACTGGAAAAGTCAATTTTTCTTTCTAAAGCCCAAAGGTAAGTCTGCCTCTTCTTGGGGGGTATCTATCAGGTGGAGATTGGGATATGTGGTGCCGAGTCCTGAAACGGATGTACAAGACATGGCAGTTTTGTGCGATAACGGTCTATTTTTAGAGAGTTATGATATATGCGGTTTGATGTAGTTCTCTGAAGCACTCGCGATGGTGGGTTTATAGGAAGGTGCAAAAGCTTCGAGACCCCCCTCTCAGTCCTTGCATGCTAGCTTCTTTTACCATGAGCTCCTCTTTTCTCCGTACTCTTTATGATATTGCATTTCGTTATCGTCTAACTTGTCATATTTGTTTTCTCATAGGATTGGAGATGGATTTATTTGCCGTAAGGGCTTTTGATAAGACGTTTTTGACTTCCATATCCATCGATCGCTTCAGTAATGAGGGAGGGGAAGGGTCTTCCCTATCGGGTTTCAAGCTGATTTCAAAGCATCATGTTTTGGATAGTTATATAATGATATCAAGTGATGGGTTACCTTCTAAGGTTTTTGAAATTGTAGGACCGTGGATTGACACAACACTTTTTGAGAGTTAAGCTGGAATTGCCTTAACTCTATTTTGATCTTCTTGATAATAATAATGTGCATCAGAAGTAAGAACACAAGAAGATATAATTTTAAGAAGTTTTCAATATTATTAAAAACTTCCGAGCCTTAGGCGAAATAACCATAAAGGTTTTATCAAAAAACGTTCCTAACAACAATTCACTCACGCTCTTTGTTGATCGGACTCAACGAAGCAGACAAGTAAGAACTACTTAACTTCTATGAACTAGACTTAAGCAGTTGATACAAAAACTTCGCAAAACAAAATGAAGACAATACAAAGAAGAATTAATCTCTTGGATTATTGGCACGATTGTCTTGTCTTCATCTTGATGAACTTCACATCTTTATAGATTTCTTGAGTCTTGAACGCCAAGATGTGTTGTTCACAACTTTGGTAACTTTTGTTATTTCCTTGTTGAATATTGCCTTCTTTGTGAACTTCAAATCTTTCCTGAGAACGTGTTTCCATTGTTACTGATTTAACAAGGCAAAACATCTTCTTCAATTCGCAGAATCTTGGAAAGAATCACAGTTGCAGAGAATCCAATATTTTTTCCTTCTTTTGAAACCGTGTGAGTTGACTATTCAACTTAGCTTGAATTATGGAAACTTCAAGTAAGGAATCTTCCAAAGCTCTTCCTTATGTTTAAGATACTTTCCTGGACATAAACATAAACAACCAAAACCGTGGAACTTGATTAATAAGTGAATAAAGGCAAAACTTAATTTTGGCAACTAAAGAACAGTTTTCGCAAAAGCTCTCGGCTTTCAATGTTATCCAATGTTACCCCAACATCGTCTAACACTGTACCGTCTAACATTGATTCCAGAAAACCTGCACTTTCAATCTCCCCATTTTTGCCTTTCTTCACAAAACCAATACCTGTTCCAATCAAGTCTTATATCCAGAAAGTTATAATCAACAAGAAACAAATTAAACTACCAAACTGCTCCCCCTTAATACAAGATATCATAATCAAAGTTAAATTAACAAAGACATGAATAAATGTCATCACTACAATCACATATGTACATATGTTCAGACCTCAACATTCATCAATGTTGCCTCAACATTGAAACCAGTAAGTTTCCTGCATAAAGGTTAACAAGAAAAACAGTTAAAAAAGTTCCTTCACAAGGAATAGCAGTTAAGAACAATTAGAGCAGTTCAACAGTAGTACTTAGAGTTACAGGCCATATCTAGATATCAAGGACAAGCCCCTTGATCAAATAAAACCAAATAGAGATTAATGTACCAACAGGTCAAAGATATTAGCAGTTCATAAGAAACAAAACAAAAACTAGAAGACTAAAATTAAAATGGGAACTACTCTCCCCTTTTTTGTGAAGAAGGGAGTTCCTCCAAATTTTTCACAATGTCCTCCGGTTCTTTGAGGTGTTCCTTCCTCTCCTCGATCTCCCTCTGAGTGTCTTCAATCTGCCCCCTATACCAATTCAACATATGATCCACAAAAGCAGAAGTGATAACCAAGCAATCCTCTTCTTTGGACATTGGCACTGAAGTTCCAGCAAACTCCATAGCCCTTTTTTGCTCAGTTCATGGTCTCACCACTCCTTGTGGATTCCATGGAAGGTCTCTCACCCTTGATCCAGACAAGTAGCTTGGGAGAATTGTTAGTTCAGTATCATTCTTCCTCCAGCCCACAGTTACACTTGTCTTCAAACCTTGACTGCCAAGGATTTTGCAGATGAGTGAGGGATAGGGTAGCATCCCATTCTTCCTTCCAGCAACTTCAGACATAGACTTCAAAATCCTCTCCCCCATATTTACAGCTAGCCCATTCTTGATTTTGTACACCAAGATTGCTGATTCCTTGGTAAGTACAGTCACATTCTTGCTTGGGAGCCAGTTGAAGCAAGCTATCTTGTGCAAGACAGCACTCATGGAGGTGAGTTTTGTGGTTGACAGAGCATCTCTCCAGATTTTGACCAACCCTCCAGTCAAGTCTTCCATCACATCATCATAATAGGGGTCCTCAGATTCATCAGTAGTAGGGAAGCCACAGATCTTGTTGATGGTGTAGGGGTCAATGTTGAAGACTCTCCCCCTCACCCAAGCCTTTCCAAATTTTGGTGATCTGTAGTCCATAATCCATTTGGAGAGATTAAGGTAGAACTCCATGACAATCTCAGGAGCATAGTCACTCAGCTCCATCACTAACTGTTGCAGCCCTCTTGCCTCAAGCAAGTCCATCACTTTGTTCTCTTTGAAACCGGCCATCTCTATAGCTCTTTCAGTGTGAATCTCCCTTCTTCTCCATCTCTTGAGAGAGATAGTAGGGATAATAGCAGTTCTCCACCTCCTCAGGGTAGACCACATATAGCCCATCAGTGTACTCCTATGTTCCTAATGTTGCCCCAACATTAGCAGAAACATCATGGTCCTCCTCAGTTTCCTCTTCCTTCTCCTCATCCTCAACATCCAACACCTCTACTTCATCTTCCATCACTTGCTTTCCTTTCCTCTTTCTCTCAGCAGCAGCAGCAGCAGCCTTCTTCTCTTCATCAACTTTCTTCTCATCCTCAGCAGCCCTCTTCCTAGCTGATCTTTCAGCCTGTCTTTTCCTGACCTCACCCCTAGCCTTAGCAGACTCAGACATATTTTTCAATTTCTCCCCATTGCCCTTTCTCTTTTTCTTTTGAGCCCTAATCCACTCCCTCACCATCTTGTCAACAGACACATCCGCAGATATCGCCACATATTTTTCAACAGAGCCACTACCCTCCCCCTCAACAGGTATATCAGCATCAAATTCAGGGATGGGTTCAGCAGTGTTTACCTCAGTTTCAGGCTTATTGGTGATAGGAGTGGTCGGTTCCACTGTTGGCTCAACATTGGAGGTCGATTCTCCCTGTTTGGTCTTCTTTCCTCATCGCACATAGGGAATTGCCTTCCTCTTGGCAGCAACAAGGGCCTCAACTGTTTTTGCAGCAGCACTTCTAGTGTGTGAGCGAGTGCGTGCAGCAGTGGGTTTGCTTCCTAGGGCAACATCTGCAAGAGTTTGCATGGGAGACTTGCTTGCCATTGTTAGTAGAGAAGATTTGAGAGAATTTGCAGAGAGAAAACGAGAGAATTTGAGAGCAGAGAGTAATTTTGCAGTTAAGCACAAATAATAACCTTGCAAGCACAAATAAGGAAAATAGGGTTTTGATTTTTGATTTAATCGTGAATTAAGGAAAGAGAATGAATGTTAGTGGGCAGTTACCAAATTTGAACCACGTAAAATTTTCCCACTATGTTTTCCCGCACACAAGCTTTGATATTAAATTAACAGTTAACCAGAGCGGTTTTCAGAAAAAAAAACTGAAAACTTATAAGTTCCTGTTTTCAATGTTGACCTGCATATGTGCATAATGTTGGGATAACATTTGATAACATTCAAAACCGAAGGTGGAGGTACAGGCTTCACCAAGGCAAATTCATGTGAGAGCTTGAGATACATCCAAAAATACATCTGAAACTTAACCAATATAGCAAGTGAGTACCTCAGACATATTGTTCAGATCAACATCATGAGTAAGCAACATAGATAACAAGAAACAAACAGAGATAAGCAGTTATGAATTCAAGGAACAATTCACTTCCACATCATAGAAAGTCACAGATCAGTGTGTCACCTGCAGTATGTCACCCAAATTGTATGCCTCAACACATGAATTATACTCCCCCTAAGCCTAAACCGACACAACTCACACACAAGAAGGAAAACAATGCAGTTCTATATGAATGCAACAATGTAATGTCAAATAGGCAGATGGTAAACACAAATGAAAAACTCCTCAAGCCAGCACAGTCACATCTCTTTTTAATCTTTATTAGTTTCATAACCCATCTGAACAAAAACTGAAGGTTGCTAAACACAAAGTTAATGTCACAACTGAATGAGGGCAGCCTGAACTCCACACACCCCAGTAACAACATTAACAGCAGCAAGTTAGGCAAGTACAAAGGCCTTGAATGTTGGCAATTCATTTATCATGCACCCCAACACCCCAATTCCTTATGCATACTTGTTTACCAACCTGCATTCAAGAGAATCACCAAGTGATCAGTGCTACTAAATGTAAGAAATCGAAACCTCAAACACCCTAGTATAAAGGATCACCCTCATGTGTTCCTTGTCCAAACAAACAGAAACATGTAAATAAGCACAACTGAGTAACAATGAAGTTGTCAACATCATGCACCCCAGCTTCTCCACATGTCCTGTACACCTTCCATATGAATAAGACACAACTGAATAGACATCAAAGTAGTGAACTTTGTGTACCCCAGCTTCTCTATATGTTAGGAAATCACAACCTCAGACAAACAGAAGAGTTTTATTAGCCTTTTCAAAACCAAAGATGTGAAACTGATAACTAGAGAGAGTTGTTAATCAAAGAGTTCAACCACACAAACCAAATATGACAAAACAATGATAAAATGAGACTCAAAAAGCAATGCAATTCAACAAAGGAATAACAACAGAATACCTACTACACCACAACCAATATACCAATGCTAGTTAGTGGTGTTATGACAACACTGGTTTTCTCAACATTTTCACATATCACACATGCCAAGAGATTTCCTCAGGCTGAAGAATCTCTCACTATCTAAAGGTTTTGTAAACATATCAGCTAGCTGATTTGTTGTCACAACATGTTCAATGTTGATTATTTTGTCCTCTACCATATCTCTTAGGAAATGATGCCTTATGTCTATATGCTTAGTTCTAGAATGTTGGACAGGATTCCTAGAGATACTTATGGCACTTAGATTGTCACAGAACATGAGAAGTGTATCACTATCTAGCCCATAATCTGAAAGCATGTGTTTGAGCCACACAAGTTGGGTAACACAGCTGCCAGCTGCTACATATTCTGATTCAGCAGTTGATAATGAAACAAAGTTCTGCTTCTTGCTATACCAGGAGACCAAATTATTCCCCAAATAAAAACAACCCCCACTTGTGGATTTCCTGTCATCCACATCACCTGCGCAGTCAGAGTCACTGAAACCAACCAAGTTAGTGTTAGTGTCATAAGAGTACCAAATGCTTAAAGGTGAAGTTCCAGAGATATATCTAAGAATCCTCTTCACAACAATCAAGTGAGACTGCTTTGGATCAGCTTGGTACCTAGCACAAACACATACTGAAAACATGATGTCAGGTCTAGAGGCAGAGAGATACAGCAAACTACCAATCATGGATCTGTACAATGTTGGGTCAACATTGCTACCAGTACCATCTTTTGTTATCTTCACTGAAGAGGACATAGGAGTTTTGCAAGGTTTTGATTCTTGTAGCTCAAATCTCTTCACCAGATTCCTTGCATACTTCTCCTGGTTCAGGAAGATACCATTCTCCAGCTGCTTGACTTGTAGTTCCAGAAAGTAGTTAAGCTCACCAATCATGCTCATCTCAAATGTTCCTGTCATAGACTCAACAAATTTGTCTAAAGTAGACTTGTTAGTAGAGCCAAATACTATATCATCCACATATATTTGAGCAATGCATATATCAGAGCTTTTTCTAAGGACAAACAATGTTCTATCTCCATCTCCTCTATTGAAACCTAGGCATAACAGAAAATCAGTTAGCCTCTCATACCAAGCTCTAGGGGCCTGTTTTAAGCCATACAAAGCCTTTTCAAGTTTGTACACATGTTCAGGATGTTTAGGGTCAGCAAAGCCTTTAGGTTGTTCTACATAAACCTCTTTGTCAATTAAACCATTCAGAAAGGCACCTTTAACATCCATTTGGTAAAGTTTAATCCTAAGGCAGCAAGCAATAGCAAGGAGTAATCTAATTGATTCTATCCTAGCTACTGGAGCAAAAGTCTCATCAAAATCTATACCTTCTACCTGAGTATAACCTTGTGTAACCAACCTAGCTTTGTTTCTCATAATTACACCATTCTCATCTGTTTTATTTTTGAAAATCCATTTTGTACCTATTACATTCACATGTGATGGCCTAGGTACTAGATTCCAAACTCTATTTTTGGTGAATTGTAAGAGTTCCTCTTGCATGGCATTAATCCAGTAACTATCCTTAAGAGCTTCAGTTACATTCTTAGGTTCAATGGAGGACACAAAACAAGAAGCATTTTCAACAGTACATGAAGAAGACATACAAACACACAACTTAGCCATATCCTTGTAATTTACCCTTTCTTTGTTGCGTGTTCTTACTCTTTCAGTAATTTGACCAATTACTTGAGAGGCTGGATGATATCTTTGTATTCTAAGAGGGGGATCTCTTCTGGATACAGGAACCACTTCATCTTCAGGATCTGACATCACAGATGTTGGCCTAACATTGGGGGTTTCTGGTGTTAAGTCAACATTTGTTCCAGTTTCCAGTTCAGCATCTCCAGCGTCTGTGTTCAATGTTGAGTCCAATGTTGCAGTAACATCCGAACCAGCGACTTCTTCAGTACCTGCAGAAACATTTAAATCATCAAATATGACATTCACTGATTCTTGAACAGTATGCAATCTTGGATTGTAGACCCTGAAAGCAGCACTATTAGGAGAATATCCAACAAATATACACTTTTCACTTTTGGGATCAAATTTGCTCAAATAGTCTCTATCTTTTAGCAAATAGCAGTTAATACCAAATTCATGAAAGTGTGCTACTGTTGGTTTTGAACCCTTCAAGATTTCGTAAGGTGTCATAGTAGTACCAGGTCTAAGATAAACTCTATTACTAATATGACATGCAGTATTCAAAGCTTCAGCCCAAAGTTTCTTAGATAGGTTTTTTGAATTCAACATAACTCTAGCCATCTCTTGAAGTGTTCTATTCTTCCTCTCAGCAATACCATTTTGCTGAGGTGTCTTAGGTGCAGAGAACTCATGGAAAATGCCTTTAGATTCACAGAAATTAGCAAAGCTTACATTTTCAAACTCTTTTCCATGGTCAGACCTAATTCTTCCTACAGAAGTGCCATAAAGATTCTTAATACTAGCATGCAAAATTTTGAATGTGTTGAATGCCTCTGATTTTTCTTTCAAAAATTTAATCCATGTATATCTTGAAAAATCATCAACAATAACAAAAGCATACTTCTTACCATTCAGGCTACTAACCTCAATAGGACCCATGAGATCCATATGTAGCAATTCAAAGCACTAATTAGTTCTAGGGTTAGTACTTTGTACCCGTAGTGGTGGATGAACAACTTTTGTTTGTTTACCTTTCAGGCAATCTTCACAAACAATTTTACCTGGGCTAGTTAACTTAGGCAGTCCTCTTACAGCCTCTAACTTCTGTAGTTTCTCCAGATTCCTATAGTGCACATGTCCTAACTTCTTGTGCCACATGACAGATTCATCTACCTTGGCATGGTAGCATTCTGCTTTATCTTGAGCAAGATAGCAGTTATCCTTTGATCTTGTACCTGTCATGACACGGACATTGTCACTATTAAACACATCACATGAACTTTTATCAAAAGTAACTAGAAGATTGTCATCACAAAGTTGACTTATGCTAATTAAATTTGCTTTCAATCCTTCAACCAACAACACATCCTTGAGTGGTGGAAATCCTTCAACATCCAGTTCTCCTTTTCCAATGATTTTCCCTTTAGTGCCTCCTCCATAGGTAACTGTTCCAACAATCAAAGGGATTACATTTTTCAGGTTGTCAATGTTTCCAGTCATGTGCCTTGAGCATCCACTGTCAAAATACCACTTACCTACAAGGTTAGAGTAAACAGCAGAAAAGACAACATTGCAAACAATTTTAACCTTAGGAGTTTTTATCTTCTCAGTCCAGGTTCTACTTTTATGTCCTTCAGATTTGTTACCTAATGTTGGGATACCATTCAGATAAGAGGTTTTCCTAACATTGGTACAACTATTAATTACTGTTTTCTTCTCAATCACAATTTTATATTTTTTACAATAAGGCTTAATGTGACCAGGTTGAAAACAATATTGACAGATAAAAGTAGGCCTTTTCACAGTGTTGGAAGAGATTTCACAACTCAAGTTATTGCTATCCTTGATAAAACCAGCTTTCAAGTAGGCAGAATTAACATCTTCAGATGGAGGTTTCTCAACATAGCCCAAACCATTTTTACCTTGATTTCCCATACTCAGCACTTCATCAAGCAGAGATGTAGAAGAGTTCCATTTGTTAATGGTTTGTTCAGCTTTTTCAAATTTTACCTTTACCTGTTTCAGCTCAGCCTCAGTTTTGTCAAGGTCTTTCTCATACAGTTTCAGCATCTCCTTCATGCATTCAATCTCTTCCTTCAAGCTTTTGTTGCTCTTGATGAGTTTGTGATTCTCAAGCAGCAGTTTGTGGTAGATAGACTTCAGGTCTTCAATGATTTCCTCCTGGGACATTTCACCTTCAAAGAAGTATTCTTCATCTAGATCCACTGTACCATGAAAACAATCAAAGTTAGCTTCATCAAAGTAGGACGCAAGATAAGGTTCAGAATCATTATCAAATTCATCCCAATCTGCAAAGAAGGTCTCATGTTCTGATGTTGGATCCTGAATGTTGGGGTAACATTGAGATCCGAAGCAGTTCAGGGAGTCTTCTAGTGTCCAGTCAATCTGAGTGAGTAGCGCAGCAGTTTGAACCTCTTTTGATTGTTCTTCAGCTTCTCTAGAACTAAAGTCATCTTCATTGAAATCATCTACACAAACCCAATGAGAATTTCCTCTTTTTCTAAGAGTGTTAGCACATTCATTAGCCATATGACCATATCCTTTACATTCAAAACATTGAATATCTTTTAACTTATTAGCTTCTAAAGGAGTAGGTTTTGATGCCATGTACTTCAAAAACTTAGGAGGTAATTTCTTGTAACCTGTGGAACTATTACTAAGGTTCTTCTCTTTACCTTTTCCTTTAAGATTCAACTTATTGAACTTCTTAGTAATTTTCCCATAGTTTGAAGAAATTATTTCAAAATCATCATCACTTTCATTGTCAAGATTAGAACCTCTTAAAGCAACAGCCCTATGTTTGCTAGGTTGTGAGGCAAGCTCCATCTCAAATTCTCTAAGAGTATTCATCAAGACTTGAAACTGTAGATTAGCAAGGTTTCTAGATTCACTCATTGCAATTTTCTTGAGAGCAAATTTAGATGACAGTGTTCTCATAGCTTTATAAACCATTTCTTGATTAGTCATAGCAAAACCTAGATTTTCACATTAGTTAGCAATATCAATAATTTTCTCAAAATAATTGTCAACACTTTCATCTTCTCCCATCTCAAGTTTTTCAAATTGCAAAAGCAGTTGTCTATATTTAGAATCTTTAACAGCATAATCTCCTTCACAATGTAATTCAAGTATATCCCAAGCATGTTTGGCTTTTGTACAATTCTGGATTAACTTGAACATGTGATGATTAACCCAACTAAAGATAGCATTAAGAGCTTTTTCATTAGAGTTATAGAGACTTACCTCTGCTGCTGTCCAATCTGCTTCTGGTTTTGGTACTAGATCACCTTCACCATCGCTTCAGTAATAAGGGAGGGGAAGGGTCTTCTCTATCGGGTTTCGAGCTGATTTCAAAGCATCATGTTTTGGATAGTTATATAATGATATCAAGTGATGGATTACCTTCTAAGGTTGTTGAAATTGTAGGACCGTGGATTGACACAACACTTTTTGAGAGTTAAGCTGGAATTGCCTTAACTCTATTTTGATCTTCTTGATAATAATAATGTGCAGCGGAAGTAAGAACACAAGAAGATATAATTTTAAGAAGTTTTCAATATTATTAAAAACTTCCGAGCCTTAGGCGAAATAACCATAAAGGTTTTATCAAAAAATGTACCTCACAACAATTCACTCACGCTCTTTGTTGATCGGACTCAACGAAGCAGACAAGTAAGAACTACTTAACTTCTATGAACTAGACTTAAGCAGTTGATACAAAAACTTCGCAAAACAAAATGAAGACAATACAAAGAAGAATTAATCTCTTGGATTATTGGCACGATTGTCTTGTCTTCATCTTGATGAACTTCACATCTTTAGATTTCTTGAGTCTTGAACGCCAAGATGTGTTATTCACAGCTTTGGTAACTTTTGTTGTTTCCTTGTTGAATATTGCCTTCTTTGTGAACTTCAAATCTTTCCTGAGAACGTGTTTCCATTGTTACTGATTTAACAAGGCAACACATCTTCTTCAATTCGCAGAATCTTGGAAAGAATCACAGTTGCAGTGAGTCCAATATTGTTTCCTTCTTTTGAAACCGTGTGAGTTGACTATTCAACTTAGCTTGAATTATGGAAACTTCAAGTAAGGAATCTTCCAAAGCTCTTCCTTATGTTTAAGATACTTTCCTGGACATAAACATAAACAACCAAAATCGTGGAACTTGATTAATAAGTGAATAAAGGCAAAACTTAATTTTGGCAACTAAAGAACAGTTTTCGCAAAAGCTCTCGGCTTTCAATGTTATCCAATGTTACCCCAACATCGTCTAACATTGCACCGTCTAACATTGATTCCAGAAAACTTGCAGTTTCAGTTGTTAGAGTTTCCCCTGTAGACGTGATGAGTTCTTCTCAACGAGTAGTTCTGATAGCATCGGGTTTCTTCACCGGTCGTCGCTTGGCTCCTTCTCTAGGTTTAAGCTTATCTACTCTAGGGGAAAATACTACCTCATCGATATTTCTGTCCCCTCTCTGGATCAAAATGTTGTGAATGTGGTCGACGAGCCTCCGTTATCCCCTTTTCATCTAAGGTCGCATACTATTGGAGAAGGCTGTGATAGGGTTCCATTAGGGATAAATACCTTTCCTCAGATAGCTCTAGATGTGAATTACTATCGTACCTTTCTGAGTGGCTTATTAAACAAGTTGGATTGTGCATTACGAAACATTTTCCCTTTGTACGATCTTCATGATTTAGCTTGTAAAGATCTCTGTGAGGTATGAATCATATTTATGCTTACTTTAGTATATTACTCATATTCGCACTAATGATTCCTCCTGGATCAAGTCCCTTCCGATGCGGAGTTCATATTTCGTCATAGGAAAACCTGGAAAGAGATCTTATTGTAGCTCAAAAGAAAACTCAGAAGTTAGAAGCTAACCAGGAGACCGTCCAGTGTATATACGATAAGGCTTTAAATGAAGAGCTGAAAAAATCCTAGGATCTAGAGCGGCACTTAATGTTGGAGACGGCGCGAGGAGTGTGCTTGGAGGAAAGGATTGAAAATCTCTGAGACCAAATTCGTGCATTGGAGGAATTGTTTTCCAAGGTTTATGAAGAGAGGGATGTTGCTCGTCGTAAGGTAGCTGAGACGATAAGGGCACATGAGGTGGCCTTGGTCATGGCTCGTGCTCAGGTCGTGATGGATATGTACAGCCCTTATCCTCTTTGCAAGTCTCTCCGAGGGAAATTTCGTGACATGATGCACACTGGATATAAACTTTGTCATGAAGCTTTGCGGTCTTTACCTGATTTCCCCTCTGCTATTGTTATTCCTGAGTTGAACGTTCGACAAGTTCTTTCTGGCACTTTGTCCGTTCCTTCTGCTGAGGTCACTCGGACTTCCAAATATTTTGCAGTTCCTTCTATAGATATGGTTGATCTGATGGACCTGACCCCAGATCAGCGTCATCGCAAAATCAGGGAAGGGAAATATTCTGCCAAAGACATCTAGAATTTTTAGGAACACTTTTTGTATATACTTATGTATATAGGAGAATCCTGCAAAGTTCCAATAACCTAAGGTTGACTTTTGTTTGTAAATAGAGGGCATCAGAGGATAAGGTTGATCGTGGTCCATTCATGGACTATACTTTTGTATTAGCAACCGTGTTTTCCTTATGATAATATGAAGACCATCTTTGTAAACTATCTTTTTATTTATGTACAATCGTTGATTTGCCTACATCAAGCATAGTATTTCATAAGGTTAAACGCATTCTGTGTGTTATGGAACATTTCTCCCTCAAGGTTTTCCAACTGATATGTTGCGACTCCGATGATCTTCGAGATATTAAAGGGTACCTCCCATTTGGGTTGAAGCTTTCCTATGTTCTTGGAAGCCTCGACTCTTTTTACTACTTGGCCTCCTACTTGGAAGGTTCTGGTTCTTACTTTGGCATTATAATACCGTGACATGCATGCTTTATACTGTTCCAGGTAGATAGCCGCACGTGCTCTTTGTTCTTCCAACATGTCTAAGGCTAGTGCCAGATTAGATCTATTGCTCACTTCCTCGTGTTCTTTTATCCGCCAACTTTTCACTACGACTTCGTGAGGTGTTACTACTTCATTGTTGTAGGTTAACCTATTTTAAGGGGGTTTTCCCGTGACTGTTCTTTTAGTGGTCTTATAGGCCCACAAGATGCCAGGGACTTTTTCCACCCATTTAGCATTGGGTCAATCTAGTCTTGCTTTTAAATTTTTTAACAATGTTTGATTGGTTCTTTCAACTTGGCCATTAGCCTGGGGGTATCCTACAAAAGTGAAACAATGTTTTATCTCCCACTGGTCACACCAGTTTTCTAGCCCCCGATTTGTGAACTGAAGTCATTGTCGCTAACGAGGTATCTTGGGATGCCAAAACAGCATAGTATGCATCTCCTAAGGAAGTTAATAACTACTCCGGTAGTGATTTTGGCTAAGGGCTCCGCCTCCACCCATTTGGTAAAGTAGTAAATATGTACTAATAGGAATTTTTCTAACATGCATCAGGGATCAGGGGCCCTACGATGTCGATGCCGTATTTTTCAAAGGGACATGGGTTCAGACTGTTCCCATGGTGCTGCAAAGTTGATGGATTTATGGGGCAAGCGCTTGACTTGATCTAAATCTTTTCGCATATCTCTTGCAATATTGTGTCATCGTGGGCCAATAATAACCTTGTCGTATTATGCGACCAACCAGGCTTTCTCCCCCGGTATGGCTCCCACAGGTACCTTCATGGATTTCCCTAATAACTTGTTCTGCCTCTTCTCTGTTGAGGCATCTTGCATGCGGGCAGGAGTAACATCTACGATACAATGTGTCATCATACAGGAAATTCCTCTGGGCGCACCAAGTAGGCCTTAATTTTGTCCATCCATTCCTCCTCGATTGGATTTGCCACTGCACTCACCTTTTCGGCCTCTAATTTTTTTGACTCGGAGGCTTGTAGAAGGGTGATGCGGCGCGTATGGATGGTAACCGTCTGCGTGCCTATCTTGGACAATGTATTTGCTTTTTGGGTTTTGGAGGGGGGAATTTGGACTATCTTAAACTCCTCAAACCATTCTTGTCTCGGATGGACTACTTGAATATAGTCTCACATTCTCTCTTCCTTGGCCTCATAAGTGCCATTAACCTATTGTACAATCAATTGTAAGTCACTATGGATTATCAACTTCTTGATACCTTCTTCTTGTGCTAATCTCATTCCGATTAGAAGGGCTTCGTACTCCGCTCCATCATTGGACAACGGATACTCGATTCTAACGGCGAAGTTAACTATTTCTTCTTTTACTTCATTATTTGATAAGACTATCCCCGCTCCACCATGTGTCGTCGCTAATAATCCATGCACAAATCCATGCCATAGATGTTGGCTTTCATCCACTTCGATGCCTGTCATTTCCATGACGAAGTCAGCTAATATGTGGGTTTTGATGGAAGGTTGGGGGTATAGGATATATCATACTCCTTGAGTTCTACTGTTCACTTTACCAGCCACCTTGAGGACTCGGGCTTGTTAAGGATGGTACGCAGAGGATGCTTGGTTAGGACGGTAACAAGATGGGAGAGAAATTGGGGTTGCAACTTATGGGCGGTGGTAATTAGAGTTAACGCCAGCTTTTCGGTTAGGGTATACCTACTTTCTACGCCTTGCAGCATATTACTAACATAGTATACAAGGCGATGTTCTCTGTTTTGTTCTTTTACTAATACCACGCTCACGACTTCCTCCTTTACAACCAGGTATAGAAATAGTTCCTCATGCGGCATGGGTTTCACCAGCAACAACAGACTTACCAAGTAACTTTTCAGCTTATTAAGAGCTTCCTCACACTGCTCAGTCAATGAAAGTCCTTTATATTTCTCAGTATTTTGAAAAAAGGGTGTCGTTTCTCGGCAGATTTTGAAATGAACATGCTCAGCGATGCCATTCTACCCGTTAGCTTTTGGATGTCTTGACATTTTTTTGGGTTGCCTTCTCCACAATGGCTTTAGCTTTTTCAGGGTTTACTTCTATTCCTTTTTCGGTTACCATGAACCCCAAGAACTTCTCTCCTTTGATTTCGAATGAGCACTTTTGGGGGTTGATCTTCATTCCAAACTTATCCATGATTGTTAGTACCTTTTTTAAATCTTTTGGATGGTCTTCTTCCTGACAACTCTTAACTATCATATCGTCAACATATACCTCCATTGATTTTTCGATTAATGGCTCCAGCATTCTTCAGGCCGAATGGCTTTACCATATAGCAGAAAATGTCGACATCGATGATGAAGCTGGTTTTATCCTGATCTAAAATGGCCATCGGGATTTGATTATAACATTGGTCCTCATCCATTGTAGATACTAGTGCACACCTTATAGTGGAATCGACCAATTGATCTATGCTAGGCAGCGGATAGCAATCTTTCGAACATGCCTCATTTAAGTTAGTAAAGTGGACACACATTCACCATCTTTCTCCTGCCTTATGAATGAGGACTACATTGATGAGCAATTATGGGTATATAACCTCTCTAATTTGCCGCAAGTTGAGCAGTCGTTGTATCTCGGATCATATGATTTTATTTCTTTCTGGTCCCATATTTCTCTTTTTTTTTTGGACTGGCATGGCCCGGGTTTGACATTTAGGAAGAGTTTACAAACCTGGTCACTGATCCTACCTGGGGTCTTCCTTCCCAAGCAAAGATATGGTGGAATTCCTTTCAGACGGAAACCATCTTGCGCTCAGCCTCGGGTTCCATTATAGTGCCCATTTTAATCACTTTTCTAGGGGGGCCCTCTATGATTTCTATCATTTTCAGCTCCTCAACGGGTTGCACCTTCAGTTCCTCATAAACTTTGCATTGCTTTCAGGTTTTTCTTTCCCGTCCTTATAAGATAGTCTATATTTTCGAATATCAATAAATTCCTATTTGGTTATTTTGAGCTATCCTAAATCAGACTATTTTCTGTCAATACCTTTTTTGGTAGACACAATAGCAAATTCGCCGCCTTCCACTGGTATCGCATTCATGCGACACTCTCTTGCTATAACTTGGCTGCCTTTAACCTCTCTGATCCCCGAATATGTGGGGAATTGTACTTTTTGATGAAGCATAGATGGAATCGCTTTAAATGTTCGTCCGCATATAGCATTATAAGTTCAGGACAATGCCTCTACCACCCCAAAATTTAATGTGCTATGTTCGTCGTAGAGCTCCTTCTCCCCATGACATGTGTAGGACTATCATTCTAGCGTGCGGCAGGACTCTCCTAGAATCCCACGAGGGGAACTTCCGCTAATTCCAGGTGTTCTTTCTTTAGACCCATAGCCAAATACGACGGCAGGAAAACGACATCCATTGAACTCCTTGTATCAATTAAGATGCACTGGATCTCGATCCCATAGATGGTGGCTTCTTGCACTAGTGGATCTTCGTGAAGGTATATTATACCTCTCAAATCCTCTTGTCCAAAGTAGATAACATATAACATTGCTCCTTGTATTGAACATATCGGTGGTCCCTGTTGTACTCGTCGAGATTCTTTTAATATTTTTTTCTCTTCTCGAAGGTATCAGTGTGATATCCCCTCCTTAGATCATGTTTATCGTTCTCCCTGAAGGAGGATTATCTGCATATTATTTTCATGGCGGAGGTAATCCTTGGTGGGAGGTTTCTTCCCAATACTTAGCATTAGGGCCATCCTCCCTTGCTAGTTCTTCTGGTCGGACTCTTTTTCAGAAGTTAGGCTTTGGAACCTCTTGGTTGTTTTCTTTCAAGTAGTTTTCCAAGTAACCAATATCTAACAGCCGGCGTATTTCCCTTTTCAGAGTCGTGCAATTATCCGTAGTATGTCCACTAGCTTTATGGTGCTTACAGAACTTGCCTGGGTCTTTTTTCTTGTAAGGCTGGGGTAGGGGCCACTGCAAATCGTTAATCCCCTTCATGACGTTTGGGACCTCAGCGGGAGTGATAGTCAAGGGTGGTGGCAGTACCGGTCGTAGGTGCCTTTTTACCGTGTTTCTATCATCCCTTCGATGGGCAGGGGGTTTTTCCTCCTTTGTTTTATCTTTAGATCTCCTGTCGAGTTCATTGTCATCATTCTCTGTTAAGATCTTTGAACTTTCAGCTTCCTCCATAATAATGTATGTCTCCGCTTTTTGCATGAGTTCGGTTATATCCTTAATATGGTTACCCATTAAGTATTGTAAAAAGTCTTTAGGTTTAAGTCCTTGGGTCAAGATATTAGCTACTATCGAGGGGTTGGCATTCGGAACATCTAGGGCTTCATCCGAAAAGCACTTCATGTAATCCCTTAGGGATTCGTCTTTTCTTTGCTTGACCGTAAACAAATGACTGGCGGATTTTGGGTATCTTCTATTGCACGAAAACTTTCGTACAAATAGGCAAGCTAATTGATCAAAGTGAGATCTTGTGCCAGGGTTCAGTTGAGGGACCGATCTTGAGCCCATCTCGCCAAGGTAGTTCTAAATACCCAGCACAAAACAAAGTCGATGTCGATGCTAAATCCATGTTGGCTAATTATTGATGGATGTGGTCCTGCTGATCTTTACCATCTTTATCACCAGTACATATGGGGAGGTTGGTGGGCCGCATCCCTGCTAGGACTAGAGCTTGAGCTATTTATGGGACGAAAGGAGAACCATGATACATGGGCTCTTCCCAAGGGATTATATTTTTCTTCATATCTCGCATTTCCCTACGCAGGTTGTTGACCATATCCCACTGGTGCAGGAGGCAGCTGATGACCCCGAGGGTAAGACTCTCTTACTCTTTCGCTACCTAGTCGTTCTTCCTCATAATCCTCCTCATAATAAGCTCTTGTCTCCCTTCTGCGTTGAGGGGTATTGTTGTATCAGGGGGCTCGATAAAGGTTTAGCTTTATACGAGATTCTCGTTCTTCCGAATTGTATTTGGTTCCTTGTTGAGACCTTCTAGTTGTAGCTTCTAATAGGCATTCGAAAAAAGATCGAGAAATGTTTATCAAGTCCTTTCCTTCTGTTCGGGGCAGGGAGGGGGTTACTGATAATCTTTCTTCCATACGCTCATGCTGATCCCACACGCTACTACTATTAATCGGGTTATCCATAGTAAAATATACAAAAATTCTCTAACACACTTTCATGGCGTTCCCACAGACAACGCCATTTTGTTAACTGTTATTTAGTTGTCCTATATTTTCTTGATTTTTGAGTAAGTTGTGACGCTTTGCCTGAGTTCAAGAAATATAAGGTGTACAAAGTGGTCTGGAATCCCTCTCCTTATTTCCTTAAGGACTGTGTTATATACAAGTGGCATTATGCATGTATTTTTCTTGACAAGTGTCGCATGTATGTAATTTATGAGTTGCAAGGCCTTGTTTCATCTCGACAACTGTCTTTTGTGTGCTGACAAATGTCTTTGTCTTGCTTCTAAGCGACCCATCGTGTTCCGATGGCTCTTTGGGAAGGAGGGGCCAATATTTTTTTACCCTTCGGAAGTCGGAGGTTCCTATCGTGATTTTTGGGTATTTGTACCCCGCTTTACAGCATATTCATACCGTATCTTAATAATACGACTACTAAGACATCGTGTCCCTATGGAGTGTCGTGAAGTTATCTAAAACCCTCGATGCTTCGTGCGGGACCTGCATTCTGTAAGTCGCTATCATGACTTGAGAAAAAATGATATAGCACTTTTTTACAAGCATCGGCTGCAGCATCTAAGGCCGGATAGGTCTTCGTGACGCTTTGATAGCATTGTGAGTCAAACGTATATGTTAACAAGGGGAGTAAGTGATAAACGGCTAATAGAATTGAGTTTAAAGTATTATTTTTTCTTTTTATAATTTTGCTGTGATTTATTCAAAAAAAATAAAGGGATAATTCTATCAAACCCCCCAAACTATGATACCTTTTACCGAACGAGGTCAGAACTTTCATTTTAGCTCTTGTGCCCCCTAAACTTTAGTCGTTTGTGCGAATTGCCCCATTTTTCAATTTTTGGCAATTTTTCCACCAACAATCGTTGAATTTTTTTTTTAAAGTTTGACTAAGACCTTCGTCTTGTTGAGACGGTTCCGATGGTGGTGACGGTGTCGCAAAATTCAAAGGCAATACACGAAAAATTTAATTTAAGTGTATTGAACTTAAATTATAATTCCCATATTATAACTTTAAATTTTGCATCACCGTCACCACCATTGGAACCGTCTCAACGAGACGAATGTTTTAGTCAAACTTTAAATAATTTTTTCAACGATTTTTGGTGGAATAATTGCCAACAACTGGAAAATGGGGCAATTCGCACAAACGGCTAAAGTTTAGGGGGCACGGGAGTTAAAATGAAAGTTCTGACCTCGTTCGGTAAAAGGTACCATAGTTTGGGGGGTTTGATAGTATTATCCCAAAAATAAAATTATATTTATGTTCTCCTGCCGTTGAACAATATGGGACAGTTTACTCTCTAAATTTTAAAAAATATTCCATACATGTCTCTGACATGTATTTGTAAGAAAATGTTGCTATATGTCAGACCTTAGAAGCGACGACGTAGTTATTCATGAAAGCTGAGAAATAAAAGTTGTAGTGATCTTAAGAGATAATCATGGAAGGAAATAATCATTAGCATGTGCTTCAAGCCGTATGTTACACATTAAGGACGATGTAATTACACTAAATTAATCTTTTGTGTACAAGTGGCGACCCACATCTTATGCAATATTTATAGGTTTAAGGCTGGTCATGACATAGCAGCATTCATGTCTGGCTGAAGGAGGCAACATACTCTGGCAAGTAAATGCCTTCACATATTCATGCACTTGTTTTTTTTTTCCTCTGTACCTTTTCTGTTCTTTTCTTTATTACGTACCTTGACTATATATGTAGGTTATTGCCGTAATTAAGTATTGTACAAAAAGTTCTCCTTTACATTTGGTTTTTTTTTAAATGACGTGGAAACTCGTAATCGTTGGATTTTGAGAGTATACTACAATATAATATTTATGGACTTGCGAATATTGTACTTAAAAGATACCCATTCATGCACTTGCAACGTGTAGTAGTATTACTACTATATATAAGTTGAGTAAATGACCATCGGTGGTGAGTGATGTGTATACTGCAATCGTAAATTTGCAGTAGCTAACTATCGTAAGTGCACGATCACTTAGTAAAATAGAAAGTAAATTACATCACAATTATTGTATCCCGCAGAGAATGTGTTATTCCATAAAAGAATGTAAAATGCGAGGACAGAGCTACTAAGGGTGGTTTGTTTTATATATATATATATATATATATATATATATATATATAAGAAGTGCAAAATTGGTTTGAACCGAAGATCATGGTGAGTAATTAAGGAGTATCTAGAGCTTAGATTGATTACTTAGAAAACTACTCATGTTCTTATGTTGTTTCAATATGCTGACTAAATGTATCGTTAATGACTAACCTAATCAGCGTCTTGCTATATATATCGTAGTACACGGCTAATATTTGTCATGTTTAATGATTTCGACAGTTATCTCGAATAGTTCTCGCGAATATCATTTTGTCGACTGAATCCACGGGGATTTTTTGAAAATATAGAAAAGGGTTGTCAAGTTTAACCTCCTAAATTGTAACAATTACGAATAATCATATATGAGTTGGTTGGTTTGGTAGTAAAGCAGATGAATAACAAATGTGTTGAGATATCGGTTTCACTACAGATTTACTTAGTAGTTCATAGACAAACCCCCTATGCTACTTTAAATTGTTGAGTCTTTTTGAGTTCTTACATGTTCAATGGATCCATTAACTATAGCTAGGGTTGTCTGCACATCTAAATTCTTAAGTCTCTAATGCCCTAGAGCGTTAGCCCGAATAATTTGGTTGTCAATCGTTTTAGAATAAAGCTTGTAATCCAATTTACCATCTTAAAGTATTACACTAAACATACTTCCGAATATGTGTATTTATGTGATCTAATGTATTGTGCATGAATTCGTGTTAGCTAGTCACAATCACAAAATCGGTTCTAACATGCATAGTCTAACCCCACAACTTTGGCTTCTTAGAAACCCTCATTCGTTAATCCTAGCATGCAGCATATAAAATAAATCACTCCAAGCGCTTTTCTACTCAAATAGTACTCAATAAAAATCAAATAGACATATTCATAAATTTGAGTTACTCAATACTCCAAACATGGAGTAGTTTAGCTACTCATAATCTCATGTTCAAAAGTAAATAAAGAATTAAACAACATAATAAAAGATAAAATATTAGAAGAACTCTTGGATCGAATGGAATGCCAATACTCTTAATCTTCATGATTGCTCTTCGCATTGCTTCTCTTTTGTGTTATATGATTGTACACGCTTTACACACCTTTTCTCACACAAAGAATATGTTTTGATCCATCAGTTCCTTGTTTTATAGATAATTTTGTGTTGTCCAAAGATTGATCAACATCCTTCATTAAATTCTACGAAGTTATATTTTTCCCCAAGTTGCATTCCACCAAGCATTACGGCGTGATACGTCTCTACTCCAGCACTACGTCGCGCCCCATGTCGTACCACATCTCGCTCTATTTGTTCCTCTCTAGTGCCACATTTTTTCAAGGCACTGGCATCATTGATCACTGATGCTCAAGCGCAAGTTGTGCCTCTTGTCCAAGCGCAACGTCGTGCTCTTCTGGTGGCTCACATATTTGATTAGGGTTGTAGTTGGGAGGCCTTGGTGTTGTGGTGCCTTTCGTACAATCCTCAGTTTTTCTCATTTAGGTCCTCAAACTTGTGTCTCATGAATTAATCCATTCCATACTTCAAATGATAGTTTTCTCATGACTTGACTCAAAATTGCGAATCAATAAAACATAACATAAAACACTAGTAATGCTACAAAGTTGAGTCAAAGAACAAGGAAAAAGGATACTAGTGTTACATTATTTAGACACTCATCATTCATCCATAGGGAGAATATATTTTTAGTACTAAGCGATGTGACGCCGGGTGGGGAAATAAATCTATGGAAAGGAAACAAAGCTTAGCAAAATATGAACGAGGGCTGGTGTTGATGCGCCAAGATCCCCTCTGAACTAACACAAGAAGTTATGGCATATATTATATCCCGAGAGATTATGAGATCATAATCACAAGAGTGGGCTATAGGCTTATAGTTGCTTCGTTAGAAATATAATCACTTCGTCAAGAAATACTCACACGACTTGTAAGGAGTAGAAAGAGAAAAGTTTAAATCTATGTCTAACATGTAATGTAATACTTGAGTCATTTTATGCGACTTATAAGGCTTGGTAGTATGATGGAGAAAGCAGTTGCTGTTGCACAACAGTACAATAAACAGAAAAATATACACGGACAAAAAGCAAGAAAGACGCGTTATTTGTTTACCCAGTTCGTTGCCTACATCTGTGGGCGATACCAAGCCAGGATTCTCACTATGTGTTATGTTGTTGGGTTACAATTACAAGAGAGGCTATTTATAATAAGGACACACTCCTAATACTAGGCAACTCCTAATTATAGAATTACTCAAACTCTGCAATTCCCAGGAAACTAAGTCTCTACAACTCTCAGTTAAACTAGGAAGCTGCATTCTTTGATAATTCAGGCTCCACAAAACCTAACAATCTTCCACTTGGAGACTAATGTCATCATAACCACATCTTCACTCTTCCACATAACAATCCTCTAACAATGGTACCGCCATCCTTGGACTCTTCACTCACCAAGTCCAGTTGAAGCCATGCAAAGCTTCAACTTCTCTAAGGTCACAACCTTAGTCAACATATCAGCAGGGTTCTCACTTCCCGGAATCTTCACAAGTTGCAAAGTCTTCTTCTCCAAGAGATACCGTATGTAGTGATACTTCAACTCAATGTGCTTTGTTCTCGAATGAAATGCCGGATTCTTGGCTAAGAAAATAGCACTCTGACTATCACTGTATAGAATACTATTTATTTGCCATTTTCCCAATTCACCAAAGAAATTCTGCAACCATACCATCTCTTTACTAGCTTCTGTCACCGCTACATATTCAGCTTCTGTAGTAGACAAAGCCACAATCTTCTGCAACTAGATCCCCATGAAATAGTCGTACCACCCATTGTGAAAACATAACCAGTAGTACTCTTTCTTCCATCAAGATCACCCGCCAAATTAGCATCTACATAACCATTCAAGTCCGTGTGTTTTCCCTCAAAACACAATGACCTATCACAAGTACCACACAAGTACCTAAAGATCCACTTCACTACTTCCCAGTGTTGCTTTCCAGGACTAGTCAAATATCTACTCACAACTCCCACTGCATGCGCAATATCTGGTCTTGTACACACCATAGCATACATAAGACTCCCAGCTGCTGAAGCATATGGAGTTTTCTTCATCTCTGCATGATCCAAATCACTAGTAGGTAACTCCCTTTTTGATAGTCTAAACTGACTGCCTAAAGGAGTGCTTAATGGCTTTGCATCTTGCATACTGAATCTCCTCAGCACTTTATCAATGTAATCAGACTGCGAAAGATACAACTTACCCGCCACTTATCCCGATTTATCCGCATACCCACGATTTGTTTTGCCTCGCCAAGATCCTTCATGGCAAAACGTTCAGATAGTTGCTTCTTCAACTTGTTCACTTCTTGAACACAGAAACCTGCTATCAGCATGTCATCAACATATAACAGCAAAATAATGAAGCTACTATCAAACCTCATAAAGTAACAACAATGATCAGCATTGCATCTTCCAAAGCCAATCCCATGCATGAAGCCATCAAACTTCATGTACCACTGTCTAGAAGCTTGTTTCAGACCATACAAGCTTTTTTCCAACTTGCAAACTAGCTCAACGTTACCCTCAAGCACATACCCCTCTGGTTGCTGCATGTAAATGTCTTCTTCAAGATCACCGTGAAGAAAAGTTGTCTTCACATCCATCTGTTCTAACAATAAATTCCCCGCTGCATCTATGCTCAAAACCATCCTAATTGTCGTCAACTTCACCACGGGAGAAAATATGTCAGTGTAATCAACGCCTTCTTTCTGTTGAAAACCCTTCACAACCAGCCTTGCCTTGTAACGTTTGCTACCATTTGCTTCCTCTTTGATTCTGTAAACCCACTTGTTATGCAGCGTCTTTTTTCCCTTTGGAAGCTGAACAATATCCCACGTGTTGTTCGACTTCAAGGAATCCATCTCATCATCCATTGCAAGCTCCCACTTGCTCGAATCAACACTTTTCACTGCTTCTGCATAACACTCTGGCTCACCACTATCAGTTAATAAAAAATAATGTAAGGCAGGGGAATACCTCTCAGGAGCACGATGTTCCCTACTTGATCTCCTCAAAGTAGTCTCTAGAGTACGTGGTTCTTCCTCATTAGTCACCTCGTTTTCCAGAATCTTGTCTTGACCAGAATTGGAGATATCCAATTCCACAATCTCCGGGTCTTTAACCCGAGTATTAACACCCACAATGTTTGATGCACCCAATCTGTCTTTGTACAAAACATGTTCATTAAACACAACATCTCTACTACGAATAACTTTACTGTGTTGGTCATCCCAAAATCGATACCCATAATCATCGCCGCCATATCCAATGAACGTGCACTTCACAGATTTTGCATCTAACTTGCTCCTAGCAGTAGCATCAATATGAACGTAAGAAACACAACCAAATACTTTAATGTAAGATAGGTTTACCTCATTTCCTCTCCAAGCTTCCTCAGGAATGCCGTTTTCCAGTGGAACGGATGGTCCTCGGTTGATCAACAAAGCTGCAGTGTTAACTGCTTCTGCCCAAAACATCTTAGGCAACCCACACTTCAACCTCATGCATCTAGCCCTCTCATTCAAAGTTCTGTTCATACGCTCTGCAACCCCATTCTGATGCGGTGTTCCTCTAACTGTCTTCTCCATGCGAATGCCCATTATCTTCACAATACTTCTTAAACTCTGCAAGTTCATACTCACCACCATTGTCAGATCTCAGACACTTCACACGCATACCAGTTTCAGTTTCAACACGTGCTCTCCACTTTTTAAAAACCTCAAACGCTTCAGATTTTTGTTTCAAGAAGTATACCCATAACTTTCTTGTTGCATCATCAATGAAAGTCATGTAATATGAAGCTCCATCGAGAGACGTGATAGGGGCTGGTCCCCATAAATCACTGTGCACCAGCTCTAACTTATGTTCCTTCAGAGTTCTGCCACCCTTTGCGAAACTAACCCGTTTCTGTTTCCCAATCACACAGTCCTCACAAAGACCCATATCAACTGTTTTCAAACCCGGCAGCTTACCCTTCAAACACAGATGCTTCATTCCTTTTTCACTCATGTGGCCTAAGTCGACAATGCCATAAATCAGCGTCACTATGTGCTGCAGCAACTCCAATGCTATCATGTTTGATGTCGGTCATATACAGAGTATCCTTTTTCAAACCCTGAGCTACCACAATAGCTCATTTGACTATTTTCCAAGCACCTCCACCGAATTTAACATCATAACCGTCATCATCCAACTGCCCTACATCAACCAAATTTATCTTAAGACCAGGGATGTGCCTCACATTACGCATCTTCCAAACGGTGGTCACGCATCGTCCAAATTTCTCTTAAGACCAGGATAGGCATGAAACGATGCTCCAGAATCCAGAACCCAAGTCTCTATTGGACTGCATGCTATCAGAATTAGTGATTCACCATCATCTTCGGCGGTTACGTTTGTTGAGTTGTCATCCTTCTTTGGTGCTTAACACTTATTCTGGTAATGACCTTTTTTCCCGCAGTTCCAACATTCAATGGAACTCTTGTCCTTCGTTGACTTTCTGTTCCTCGACTTCGATCTACCCCAATTCAAATTCGACTTTTTCTTATCTGATCTGCCTCTGATTTCTGTACTCAAAACTGAGCCTGCAGAATTTCCCGACGAGTTACCGGATTCTCTCCTGCGAATTTCTTCGCTAACTATCTGATCTCTAACTTCGTCAAACTGCAGCTTTACCCTTTCCGCAGAGGCACTAACAGCCATTACTGTCCTACTCCAGCTCTCCGGTAAAGAAGACAACAAAATTAGGGCTTTAATTTCGTCATCAAACTCGATATTTATCGAACTCAGTTGTTGTGTAATTAAACTGAATTCGTTCAGATGATTAGACGCCACAACTGTCTCTGTCATCTGAAGATGAAACAGACGACGCATCAGATTTACTTTGTTGGCTGCTGATGGCTTCTCGAACATATCTGCTAGAACCTTCAATACACCCTTCGTAGTCGTTTCCTTTGCGGTGTGAAACGCCACGTTTCGCGACAATAATAACCTCACCGCGCTCATCGCCTTCCTGTCCAGAAGCTTCTAGACGTCATCTTTCATGTCTGCCGGTTTATCATTCAGAGGTTTCTAGAGATCCTTGTTGTACAAGTAATCCTCAATTTGCATCCTCCAAAACCCGTAATCAGACCCATCAAACGTTTCGATTGATTTCCCTGCTTCCATCGTAACTGCTCCCACTGAACCTGATGCTCTTGATACCACTTGTTGCACAACAATACGATAAATAGAAAAATATACACGAACAAAAAGCAAGAAAGACGCGTTATTTGTTTACCCAGTTCGTTGCCTACATCTGTGGGCGATACCAAGCCATGATTTTTACTATGTGTTATGTTGTTGGGTTACAATTACAAGAGAGGCTATTTATAATAAGAACACACTCCTAATATTAGGCAACTCCTTATATTAGGCAACTCCTAATTATAGAATTACTCAAACTCTGCAATTCCCAGGAAACTAGGTCTCTACAACTCTCAGTTAAACTAGGAAGCTGCATTCTTTGATAATTCAGTCTCCACAAAACCTAACAGTTGCGTCAAGTGAGGTTGTCCAAGAAATGACTCTGCACCAAATGGCAATAGGTTCATGTATCCACGTCTAGTTATCATTTTACTACATGCGTCCACATTCTAACTTGGTTAATGTTCTCAATAAAGTGACTTTGTGCATATATCGAGTCCACAATCTAAAATCAAACACGTAGGAGCAAGACAAGAATATTATGTATTATAAAAACCTAGAGCTCTCACCATCACAAACTAATGTGGAACCACACTTTCAAAGTGAAATAACTTGACACATCACGCATATGTAGAAGTTGAACGAAAGATGAAGGTTGATGCTTTGGTAAAGGTTGAAGAGGATTTGGGCACCTTGAATCAACATCTAAAAAATGTTCAAGTACTGGCAAAAAAAGTTAAGAAAACAAAATTGTTAGAGATGGGATGCATGTACACACGACCTATTGACAATGATGCAAATTTTAGGGTTATTTGTGTATTCTTCTACTCCCTCACCTATCAGAAAATTTCTCAAGTGTGGAGTTGATGATCTTAAAACGGGATTGTGGTCGATCGTGGAATAATTGATGAATCTTAGCAGCATTAGTAAGAACGTTTACGTTAACCAATTAGATTTGTTTGGAGAACCTTATTTGTCCCATCTAGTGGTACGTGGATTTCTCATTGGCCTCACCATCTTACTTTTGAGAATATAATCAGTAAGCACATGTAACAACCACCAAAGCGAGGCATTTTTACTTAACCTCAACATAAATCTTTTTAGAGTAAATCTTGTCAAGGCCCCTGACGTATAGTGTATTTTTTACTTTGCCCCTTTACATTTCAAAATTAGTGATATGCCCCCTAATGTATGTTAAAGACCCCCCCCCCCCCCCCCCCCTCCTTTCTGCACCTGTGCTAAATCTGACGAACAAAAATTTGAACACGTATTCAAAATGAATGGTTGATCAACAGTCATAGGGGTATTATCAATACCTTGGGGGTACAAGGCTACTTTTGACATGTTGGGGGGGGGGGGGGGGGGGGGGGAGGGAGGCAAAGTGAGAAACACACTATACGTTAGGGGGCTTGAGAGGATTTACCCATCTTTTTAACCAAATTTAACACCACGTGATCACCTGGCGGATTCGACCTAGTTTTGTTTTTTTTTAATTCCTGAATTTGAGTAACTTCTTAGGCTTACATGGATGGAATCCGACGAATGACCTTTGATGCTAAAGTTGGGTCAAATTCAAAAAGTCGGTTTAAATAATGTTAGAGGTTGCAACAAATAACATTCTTCTTTTGTTTTTTAAAGTAAAGGCTATTTGTAGCTTTTTCTTTGAACATTGCATGATCTAAACCGCACCGAGGACCGATTGTTGAGTGATGATTTGGAGATTGAGTTATAATGAACACTACCTTCGGTTAGTTTAATATGCGGGTGGGTTGTAGATCCAGTGTTTCCAACGCCTCTAACTCGTGTTGCAACAAAAATCTTTTTGCCAACCCAACTTGAGACGGTGGGATAACGTGCTTTACGCGTCCAACCCATTCGTGGGCATGGCATCCATTCTTCCCAACTTTCATTGGCGCTCCATCTCCATAAACCAGGTGAGTATTTTCAACGAATGGATTAGATGACATGTGGTCGTTTCTTAATGTATCGAAATAGCTAATAACATGTATTCGAGTGACATGTGGCATGTACCTAATATGGTACATCAAGTCAAAATTGAGATTATTTCTCATAACTTATTATCATGTGGATGAATGTGGTGTGTATATATATATATATATATATATATATATATATATATATATATATGCCTAAAATCAATTCTACATAAATGAAATATAAATTAAGAGTTAATTAACTATACGTTAAAATTAGTGAATTTGCTAACATTAAAAGTTGCATGGCTCAAACATTGTGTAAAAAATATTAGTTAATTAATGTGTTAAGACTTACTACTAGGCTTTGGTTTTGGACCCTTTGGGATACAAGATATTACAAAATTTCGAAACACTTAGAGAGGATGTGAATCTTATACAACTTGGGTCTCACTCCTGGAAGTTTCACTGCCATAGCAATTTGGACGATGGATCGAGGGTCCTTGCGCCTGATATAACTAGGTTTTGAGCAAAGATTCTTATATAGTGTTAGAATCTTGAGTATACCTTCTCATGAAAATACATTGTCTTATCCAGGAAAACTCTACTTTTAGTTTTCAATAGCAAAGTAGTTTTCAGTTATTATTTCAAATACCCACGGATCTTTGCAGTCATTACTTTAAGCACCAAATATAAATTTCTTATTTTGCAGACGAAGTTACACACTTATCCTGTGAGAGAAAAAGAATATAGCCAAAAATTGTGGTACTAAAGGAATTGTTCAATGGAACAATAAAAGAATAAAATTATTTAGGACGAAATATTAAAACTGCCCCATAACTTTTTTTCAGTTCTTAAAATGCCCGTTTTTTTCGGGCCTTGTAAAAATGCCCCGTAAGTCTTGTAAAATCTTGAGAAAATGCCCGTTTGCCTTAATCGGGCTAAAAATGCCTACGTGGCGGTACAGTGGCTGCCACGTCATAAAATAGCTCCGCCACGTCATATTTTCAGCCAATAATAATAAATATATATAAATAATAATAATAAACATATATATAAATAATAAAGATATATATATATATATATATAAATAGTAATAAACATATATATAAATAATAATAATAAACATAAGTTTTTGAAACATGCTTATTATTATTATTTATAAGTTTTATATATATACCATAATATATACACTTTGTTTTATATGTTATTTATGGTATATATACCATAATATATGCTTATTATAAGTTTGATGGTATATAAATAAAAACTTATGGTATATATATGTTATTTATGGTATATAAATAAAAATAAAACTTATAAATATAAATAATAATAATAAACATATATATAAAAAAAACACAAAAAAACAAAAACAAAAATAAAAAATAAAAAATAAAACCCTACCCGCACCCCACCCCACCCCTTACACCCCCCCCCCCCCTCGCCACCCGACGACTGCGATTTGCAGCGGTGGTGGCGTCGATTTGACGCCACCACCACTGCAAATCGCAGTGGTGGTGGAGACGCCACCACCGCTGCGATTCGCGGTGGCGTCACCGCGAATCGCAGCGGTGGTGGCGTCTCCACCACGGCTGCGATTTGCAGTGGTGGTGGCGTCAAATCGACGCCACCACCGCTGCAATCGCGGCCACCACCACTGCGATTTGGCAGTGGTGGTGGCGGGGACGGGGAGGGGGGTGGGGGGCGGCGATTCGACAGTGGCGGGGGGGGGTTTGGGGGGGGGGGGGGGGGTTTGGGGGGACCCCGCTGGGGATTTTTTTTTTTTATTTTTTTTTGTTTTTTATTTATTTTATATAATGTTAAATATTTATTATTTTATAAATTAGTATAAATAATAATATATGTTGATATTATTTTTATATATATATATATATTTATTACAAATGATTATTCTTTTACATATATAAATGAATATTTACATATAAATTATTCTTCCAATTACATTCTTTTACAAATGATATTTATTTATATATATATATATATATATTTTTTTTTTGGGGGGCAAAGTGCAATTTATTTTGGGGTGCAAATACAATATTTAAAGTTACAAGGGTTTTGGGGTGCAAATACAACTTGTTGACGTGGCAGCCACTGTACCGCCACGTAAGCATTTTTAGCCCGATTAAGGCAAACGGGCATTTTCTCAAGATTTTACAAGACTTACGGGGCATTTTTACAAGGCCCGAAAAAAACGGGCATTTTAAGAACTGAATTAAAGTTATGGGGCAGTTTTAATATTTCGTCCAATTATTTATGGCAGTTAATGAAACTTAAGCAATGTGGATAAAACTTCTCCACGCTCAACAAACGTGTACGCTGTCCAAAAACCCTGTTCAAATAATAGAATAGAAGAAGACAAATAATATTATAAAACAACAAAGCATAGGCCAAAAGTCACAGAAAGTGCCATGAAACCAACCACATGCTCTCCTTTTCGATCTCACCCTTTTCCTATTCGTGCATCACCCACTAATCATTGCCCACGATAAAAACAGATTCAATTGGCCCCATCACTCACCCAATAAGTGGATGCCAACACTGCATACTTGTTTATTTATTAGCATTGTTATGATTTATAAATTAGTTTTGAGATTATCTTTTGAGAAAAAAATGAAGGGTTGTTGTGGTTTACTATAATTTACAGTACTTTGTTTGTTAGCCTGGCAAGACACGATAAGGGGACATCAGTTGTGTTGTATTTCTGATTGTTTCTGTGCCAGATTTTATTTAAAAAAAAAAAAAAACAGATTGGTCCTTGTAATATATAAACGGGGACATGTATTTTTGTTTTGCAGAGCAAGTCTGAGGTGAGGATCAGTGACACCAATGCGTTACGTGTTTGTCACATGATTTATTTTTCAATTCAATAGGATTTTTTTTTGTTAAGTTTTTTGGGAATTAGTTTGACAATAGATCGTTTATATAAGCATGGGTCGGTTACAGTGGAGTACAAGAGAGATACAACGAATCTATCTTAACAAACTAGACCTAATCTATGTGTCTCGATTAGGCTTGGTCCGGAACACCTCGAACTAACGCCTTGGTGCTTGGACGGCAGGGTATGTCGGTAATCAGGTCGGGCGTACATCGGTGATCAGCTTCGATGTGATGTCGATGACCACCCTCGATATGGTATCGGTAATGTGATGATATGACGTATCAGTGGAGCACGAGGGTTATCTCGATATCGAGTACGATATCGATAGCGAGATCGGTGATTTCTTTCGATATGAAGCGTGGTAGCTGAGGGATAATAATTGCTTACTTTGGGATCCGAGCGTCGCGTATTTATAGACCTCGGGATCCGGGGACCACAGTACAATATCGGTGATTATTACCGATATGACGTCGAAAGTGATCTTCGATATGGTTAAATATGGGCATGGCCCAAATCAGGCCCAATATGCGGGAAATGCCCATATCATGTAGTCCCCCAATTTGGGGATTCTTATATTAGAGATACGAATTCGCAAATTTAATTTTGAATTTCTGGGTTACCTGTACCCTTCGTCCCGCCAGTTCAAATGACGGAGATCAAATTTGCGGGGAATGCACTTCGATGGACCGCCTAATGGAGTGGACGCGTAGTTTGAGGTCCTCGTTTGAATTCTTCGTTCACCGTACGAGATTCTGGATTCCTCGGACCTATCGGGATTGCACTCTTTGATAAACTTTGATAAATCGCCCATTGCGTCTGTCCTTGCCCCTGTCCTTTTATCTATATCGAATATCAGTACCGATGTGAGATCGAAACTTTGTTTCGATCTATCATCTCCGATGTCTAAAAATAGGGCTCCCACGGAAGTGAAACTCACTTTGGCTTTTAGCGAAAATTCGTTGTTCCTCTGAAAAGTATGTCGAATTTTGCTTTCGATATCTCCCTCGATATCGTTTTCGATATCTTTTCCGATCTATTTTCCGATGTATATATATATATGTGTCTAGATATTTTAAGTTAAATAACTAACCTTGCCATGTTTATTCATCGGAAGGAGGTGCTTCTGTTTCTATTTTCTAGGGTCCGACCCCGTTATCACAGGGGATATTCTTCTTTTGTGTAGGGGCTCATCCCGTTATCACAGGGAACCCGCTACCGTTTAAATGTTTAGGATCGAACCCGTTATCACAGGGGTTATTCTTCTTGTGGGTAGGGGCCCATCCCGTTATCACAGGAAAACCCGCTACCGTTCAAATGTTTAGGATCGACCCCGTTATCACAGGGGATATTCTTCTTGTGGGTAGGGGTCCATCCTGTTATCACAGGGAAACTCGCTACCGTTCAAATGATTAGGATCGACCCCGTTATCACATGGGATATTCTTCTTGTGAGTAGGGGCCCATCCCATTATCACAGGGAAGCCCGCTACCGTTCAAATGTTTAGGATCGACCCCGTTATCACATGGGATATTCTTTTCTTTGTAGGTGACCCGTTACCGCTCATGGGTAGGAGCCCGCCCGTTATCACAGGGGAACCCGTTACCGCTCCTGGGTAGGAGCCCGCCCGTTATCACAGGAGAACCCGTTACCGCTCATGGGTAGGAGCCTTTTCTTTGTAGATGACCCGTTACCGCTCATGGGTAGGAGCACACCCGTTATCATAGGAGAACCCGTTACCGCTCATGGGTAGGAGCTTTTTCTTTGTAGATGACCCGTTACCGCTTATGGGTATGAGCTCGCCCGTTATCACAGGGAACCCGTTACCGCTCATGGGTAGGAGCCTTTTCTTTGTATGTGACCTGTTACCGCTCATGGGTAGGAGCCCGCCCGTTATCACAGGGGAACTCGTTACTGCTCATGGGTAGGAGTCTTTTCTTTGTATATGACCCGTTACCGCTCATCGGTAGGAGCCCGCCCGTTATCACATGGGAACCCGTTACCGCTCATGAGTATGAGCCTTTTGTTTTGTATTTTTGTCTATGTCCCTTGGTGACTCTGTCGTTGTGGAGTCTATGGGTCGTTATGCCCTGCAAAACATCATAGACAAGAATTGTTTTTCGAGGTAAAAGCTTATGTGAAAGCACGAAATGATGCACATGTGTTATCTGCGGAATGTTCCCTCAATCTGAGAATTGCAGTTTTATGAAAGAAAACGTGGTTCCATTGTGTTCTAACGTGCCTATTGTACCTGTTTGTACCTGTTGCACCTGTTTAGATGGATAATACTGAATAATCTGGGGCGATGCCCCCGGAATCCCTTCTTTTAAAAAGCTAGGGTTTAATATTCCCTATGTCATTTTTGGACATAGTAATGTGTAATCCTTCGGGTTATGTACCTGTAAGAGGGCGATGTGTTAAACATATATCTATGGTTATATTCCCCAATTCTTCGTGCAATTCTCTGCACTTCCGTAATATCCGATTAGGACATATCCCTGCATGAAATATGAGATTCCATAAAAAAAAGGGTAGCGACGGATAACGGTCGAAGGCTAGGTAAACCTAACCCGCCTACGTTCAATGGTTTGTCTGTTACCACAGTAATTGGGTGAGACTGAAAATACGGTTTCAACTTCCGAGCTGTAACAACAATTGCTAATGCGAATAGCTCTATCTCCAAGTAGTTTCTCTCCGCCCCTTGCAGTACTCTACTCACATAATGTATGGGTAGTTGCCGAGTTCCTGTTTGCTTGAGTTATACTGTACTGATTGCATTCGTGGATACTACCAAATAAAGATATAGCATTTCATTTTCCTCCGGTTTAGCTAACAACGGCGGGCTTACCAGATAATTCTTCATTTGTCTAAAAGCCTCTTCACACTTCGGCGTCCAAATAAAATATTTGTTCTGTTTCATCACTTTAAAGAGAGGAAGATTCTTTTCTGCAGACGTTTGAGACGGCCCACCAGACATTGAACATCCCTCACTGTTCTTGGCGATGGTAGATCCAGTACTGCCTTTATTTTATCAGGGTTGGCTTCAATTCCTCTTTCATTTACCACATATCCTAGAAATTTCCCAGCCGTTACCCCAAAAGTGCATTTTTTAGGGTTTAGTTTCATTCCGTAGGTCCTCATTATAGTGAAAGCCTCATCCAAATATCGCACATGCTCATCGGCTTTAAGACTCTTTACTAGCATATCATCAATATACACTTCCATTGATTTTCCAATTTGATGGTAAAACATTTTAGCTACCAGCCTCTGAAATGTTGCTCCCGCATTCTTCAATCCGAACGGCATTATCCTATAACAATACACTCCGGTATTTGTGACAAATGTTGTCTTGCTCTGATCTTGCACTGCCATGAATATTTGATGAAAACCACTCTTCGCATCCATCATGCTCAGCAAAGCACATCCTGCTGTAGAATCCACAAGTAGATCTATCCGAGGCAAGGGAAAATGATCTCTCGGGCAATGCTTATTTAAATCTGTATAATCTACACGCATTCGCCATGTAGCTTCTTTTTTCAAGACTAACACAATATTGCTCAACCATTCTGAGAATCTTATAGCATAAATATGTCGTGCTACTAAAAGTTCTTGCACCTCTTTTTCAGCAGCTTCATTCTTTTCCTTGCTGAAATTCTTCTTATTTTGCCGTATCGGTTTTGCACTCTTATCTACATTCAAACGATGCACTATGATCCTAGAGTCTATCCCGAGAAGATCAGAATCGGACCATGCAAATATATCTGAATTACGTTGGAGACAGTCTACCAATGCAGCCTCTATTATCGAGTCAATTTCTGCTCCAATTTTTATTACTTTCTCAGTACTTTCTTTAAAAAGCTATACGATCTTGAACTCCCCTAAAGGCTCCATCTTACATTCTTGCCATTGCTTTAGCAACTGACTTTCTGTTTTATCTCGCGCATGTTCTTTAGGCTCAATTTGCTTTTGACTCTGATCTGTCTCTATTTTGATCTTTTTCTCTGTTTACCTTTTTTCAACCGCATACATGTGCCGTTTATTTGTCATCCTAGCTGCTTATATCTAAAACAATGTTAACGGTGTTCCCACAGACGGCGCCAATATTTTGGTCTTATTTCGTCACGGTAATAGAACACGGTAAAACAGTACAATTGAAATATAAATAACCAAAATAATGTTAATCCAATAAAAGGAAACGGACTAACTTTGTCCGGAACACCTACTATCTATTACAGATCTAGTATTGCTTAAGATATTCTAATGACAAATTCATATACGCATCGAATTCTGAATATTCGATGCGCGCCTCGAATGATGCTGATTCGATGCTGACAGTATTCGATAATTGCTGATTCGATGTGCTGATGTCGAATTCGATGTGTTGATGTCGAATTCGAGGTTCTCGTGTCGAATGTTGTATGGCCTCGAACGAAGGTGCGTATCGAACAGACTCATTCGATGTGGTAATAGTGGGACTTAGCTTCGATCTGCCTTGGAAGGTGAAGGCACGGGCCTATATATAAGCCTCGTTTGGTGGGACCCCTAGACAGCTGTAAAAGACGCATCGAATCGAGGTAGTTCGATGCGCGCATCGAATAAGGGCTATTCGATGCGCTAAAAATATCGAATTGGGCCAATTCGATACGGTTTTGAGCCCGCCCAATCCTTAGTGCTGGACCAATCCTAAAATACCCCTATCACCCATCATCTAATACTAATCTGATTGGCTGGATGGACAAGTCAAACTCCAATTTCTGAATTGCTCCCACATTCTACGAAACCGACTAGATATCCATCCATCTTTTTTATCGTGCGAACACATGCTATGCACAAAAAAACGACTCTCATCATGTGTTACTAAAATCACAACCCAAATCAAATCTTTTTTGTTTCAAAAATTTAAAGAAAAAATTTGAAAACATGTGCCCGACAATGGGTGAGACGTGTATTATTCGTGGTCGTGTAACATGTATGAACACATAAAAATAAAAATAAATAACAAATAATTGTTATATAGTACTAGTACTACACGTACCTCGGCACATGAAAACGAGAGAGAAGCATTACTTACATGTTATGTTGTGTTGTGTTGTGCAGTGCAATGAATGGATGATGAATAAACAATAGACGCGTGGGTTGTCCTTTCTTCTCTCTCTTGTTTCTCTCTCTACAACTACAAGTTACAACTACAACATCACCCCCCCCCCCCCCCGCCAACCCACCACCACTAGTATTCCACCATTTCTTTCCCATTCTCCACCACTTGTGTCTAACTATATACATACACATATTTGTATCTATATATCCCCAACAATTTCATTAAATTCTCTCTCCCCCAATTTAAACTATCTCATTTTCTTTCTCAGCTTTAAATTTCATTCTATCTCATATCTCAATTTTAAATATATATATATATATATATATATATATATTTTATCAATGGCGGAATCTTTGAATCCCAATCTAGCGCGCAATAAACGGAGAAAAATCGTCCCGCAAACTCCTCCGATCACCGAATCGAATCTCGCCAGGTGGCGTACGGAGACCGAACAACAGATCTACTCTTCCAAGCTCGTCGACGCCCTCCGCCACCTCCGCCGCCCTGAATCCGCCGCCGCCACCGGCCGCGCCGTACGCGAGGCCGCCGATCGGGTCCTCGCCGTCTCCGCTAAAGGAAAAACTCGATGGAGCCGAGCCTTACTCACGAGCCGGCTGAGCCTCCGTCTGGCTCACATCAATAAGAAGCATAGGAAGGCGGCTAAACCGGGTTCGGTGGGGCCCAGGGTGAAGAAACCGGAGGTTCAAAATCAAAAGAAACTCCCGCCGGTTCAGAGGAAGGTGAAGGTGTTGAGCCGGTTGGTTCCCGGTTGCAAGAAGCTGCCTCTGCCGAATCTTCTAGAAGAAACCAGCGATTATATTGCGGCTCTTGAAATGCAAGTCAAAGCTATGACTTTCCTAGCGGGCCTATTAAACGGCGGCGTTCCGATTGCCGGCGGCGGGGTTGGTGTTGACGGGAATATTAGTTCGGCTTAGCTGGTGTTTTTTTTTATTTTTGGTTTACTATTAAATTATTTTTGGGGTTACATTATTATTTAATTAAAAAGCTTATTGTTAATAATTTGCGGGGTTCTTATTTTATATTCGTGTACATTTTCTTGCTTTAGTGTTGGTCTTATTTCCTTTCCTTCACCTTTTTTTTTTTTTTTTTTTGCTTTTTGATATATTAACTTTATTTTTTTTATTTGTTTGTTTGGTTGCCAACTCATATACGTTGGTATTATTATAATGTCTCGGGGATGGCCTTTAAATTTAGCTTATTGTGGTGATGGTTTTTTTATTTTGCTGGATGTGTCTTTATCTGCTTTATGGATCACTATTAGGTGGAGTCCCTTTATTTGAATGAAATATTTAATATTGGTCTTCAATTGCGGTTAAGTTACGTACCTCCTGTCATTATAACAAATAAATGCAGATTGTTCTTTTTGTAATTCAATAACTTATAAAATTGGACATGTTTAATAATTGATGAGTTGAATGGCCAGGTTTGCTTTGAGTTTTGTTTATACTCTCTTTATCGCTGTGACTTGAGATAAGAGGAACATTTCAATGATTTCTTAATTAAGAAATGTTTTGGTTAATACGACTTTCAGGCACTCTTGCAAATGGATAATCACAGTATCACACATTTAAGAAAGTAGGTCTCAAGTATCATCTCTTATGCCATAGCTCCAATTATGTTACATGGAAATTGGCGGGACAAAAACATACCTTTATGTTCTAATTTTCTAAAATTAAGTATTATTTCATTTAATCTTTTATGTTATGTCTTATCATTTAACATATTGATTCGGCTATAGTTCGCAACTTCTTTGCAGAGAACACTGATTAAGATAGATAATTACTCAAATACGCATCAAGTAAAGCATTTTCAGGCAATCACAATTTAAAGTTTAAAACTAATCTGTTCATAGTATTTGAATGTATGCATAATTAGAAAGGGGAAAAAGGGGAGGGCAAATATGATCTCTGTCATAAGATACTATTTGAGAGGCAAAGGCACTAGCTACACATGCAACAACAAATGAAGAAAAAGGAGGGAATGAATGAACAGAGAGAAGAAATAAAAGATTTTCATTCAACAAGGTAAAACGATGATGCGAGAAGAATGAACAGAGAGAAACCTCAAACCCCACAACCATAAAAAAGTTGGCAAACTCCGCCAATAAAAAAACAACCTAATTTAAACTATATGATGCAACAGCAGCCGCCTGTCATGTGCTTCAGGAGCCCACCCCACTTATGGCACATGTGAAATGGTACTAAACTTCCAAACATTTTTCTCTTTTTGTAATGAGATTAATTTTGCTTTTGCTTTTCAATGTCATTCACTTGTTTAGTGACAGAATAACTTTATGAGCTACCACATTTCTTGCAACAACACTTTCTATGTACCAAAAACATTTGCTCTTGTCTACCTTCGTTCTCTAGATCGAATTTCATATCAATTTTGACTTCTTATTAAAATTCATATTTTAGTAGTAGAATACACCAAAACTCACAGGAGTATTAACATTATAGCAGTGAAAACTTTGGTCTTGTGCATTTTTTAGAATCAAAAGTACAGAGTCCAGTGTGCGAAAAAGTTTCAAGAAATTTGCTTGTAAATTAATAATCTATTTATACAAAAATAACGCGTCAAATGACTATAAATATGCAGCATATGCCAAACAAAGTCAATAACTATGACAAACTGGACAAACGAGGTTAGGGAGTTAACCGAGCTTGTCTTATGTGCTTATTGAAGGCTCTTTTGTCATTTACGAAGATCATTCCTACAATGAAAGGCGCTCTTAGTTATAAATGTCCTCGTGAATCCTCTACCATAGTGTAAGCTGGGAGCAGCTCCTAAAAGCGAGGCTTACTTAAAAATGGCATGGCATATATATGTGACAGTTGATTAGCTCTTGAGTCTTTATGACGGGGAAAGAGAAATTTATTTGATGCGCAAACATAGATGGTTCCAGATTTAAGAGTAATTAAAGGTAGTACGATCATTAGGAATCGACGGTGTTGCATGACTTAACGGTTAACTATAGTAGGATTGACAATTGTGAGTTCTTGTAGAAAGAAGTCTAGTGTTTGGTATTTGAGTGTAGGGAAGAAATCTTGTGGGCTGAAATTCTCCCTTGTATGTCCAGTACGGGTTCAAATCATTTATACACCACCAGTCTTCATGTTTGAAGTTATGAGGTACTAGCAAAAACTAATTGATGATACAATTCCTCGTGCCTGCTAGCTTTACCAACACAGAGGAGTATTGATTTGTTCGGAACGCCAATCCTGGCCCGATGAAGGTGGTGGTTTTTGGTGATATATGATTGAACTCGAGTAACTTCTGTGTTGCCTACATATCTCTTATTGGGAATCAAATCGAACGCAATTCAAAGGTGACGGCAGTAAGATTGAAGATGAAAATTACATGGTTTTGTAAAATGGGTTGGGAAGATGGTGTTCATGCAGAAATAATTTTGGTAGGGGAGAAATGGGTGTTGTAGGGATTTTTTGGAGGAGCTTTCAGGTGTAGGATTAAGAGGAGCTTTTGGTGTAAGAATTTTGGGGAGCTTTTGGTTGTAAGAAAGGTTCTTAGTTTGCTCTTACGAATCATGGGGTATTTATAAAAAAAAAAAAAAAAAAAATCTCCAATGCATGTTCGATAAATGTCGCGTTTATAAGGTGATATATGTTGGAATAGGTGGGGCCATCTGTATGGATGTCTTTGAAGGATGTGGAGAGATAAGGGTAAAGAGATATTTTTTAGAGAAGGAAGATAGTTTAGAGGGGAAAGTTGTTTAGAGGAGGTTTTTAGAGGGGAAGGCTGTTAGAGGAGATTGTTAGAGGAGATTTTTAGAGGGGAATGATATTAGAGGGGAAGTTCATATGAGGAGGAATTTCGAGGAGGCTTCCATACGAGAGGAATCTAAACGAGGGGGCTTCTTTTGACGAGAAATCCATTCGAGGGACCTCCTTTTGAGGAGGAATCCATTTGAGGAGCCTTCTTTTGAGGAGAAATCCATTTGAGGAGGAATCTATTTGATGAGGAATCCATTTGAGGAGCCTTCTTTTAGAGAGGACTTATTTTATAGGAGACTTCTTTAGACGAAAAATTTGAGAGAAACGTAGTGCTTACTTTTCCCGGTATCACCACTAATAATTTAAATTGACGAATAACGGTGTGTAATTTTAACTAGCTAAACCCTTGTGATATTATGCCAACAGCAAATTAAAAACCTTAGGGTGTCAAGTTTTGAAATACATGCACTTAGTGTACAACTTTGCTCATAATTTGCTGTTATTTTGGACGATCTTGTTCTCTATTACTCTCTTTTAAAACTCCATACAATCTCATACTAGCAAAAGGTCTACCGTGATCTTATAACATTGACTATAACCCTTACACATCTTTAGAAAGTAGACAATAATTTCCATGTACTTTTATAAAATTACCAAAACCCATTTTATATCTTGGTTTTCTACTTTTCATTGATGATGTATGAATTTTATGGATGATTTGGGGTGTTATAGTCTGCTGACTTGGCAGACTGATAAGACACTCCACGTCAGACTGATTCAGAGTTGTGCTAGAATGAGCTTTGTACTTTGCATACATGTACTCCAAGAAACGTGGTGAGGGGAAGGTTGGGTCCTTAATGATTTAGGACTGAACTTGGGTCGTCCGAATTTCCCTACATATCGTATTCCATTGAGTAAATCAATTAGAACGTAGTTCATTTGTCTATTTTGAGGGCCTAGCACTAATTGGACTACGTGACCCACTTGTTTCTGCGTTGCGTGGCTTCACGATTTTGGCCATATCTACTTTTAGGCAGGTCAAACCTCGATATGCTTCTTGATAGGAAAGTAGACTCCCGTACATTTACAGACATATGAGGCACATATCAAGAATAAATGTTCGACATAGGCATGTCGAGCATTAATGCTCCATATAAGGGTAGGTCGAGCATTTTTGCACGGCTTCACGATTTGGACCATATCTCCTTGCACATATGTCAAAAATTCAATCCGTTTCTTTCTATAGAGCTACATCTTTAATATCTTTCGAGGCATAAAAGGCATATGTTGTGGATAAATGCTCGACATAAGGGTGTGTCGAGCATTTTCTGCGCGGCTTCACGGTTTGGACCATATCTCCTTGCATGCATGTTGAAACTTGAAACCCCGATCCGCTTCTTCGTATGGAACTACCACTCGAATATTTTTCTAGGCATATGTGGCACATGTCGAGGGGACATGTCGAGCATTCTGCATGTTGAGTTTAACATATCTAGTTTTACATGTCGAGCATAAATGCTCAATATAGGGTATCTCGATCGCTCCTCTCACATTCTCTCTCCATTTGGGGCGAGTGGAGTGTTAATTATAGGCAAAGAACGAGGGCTTTGTCGAGTTTTAGCCAAAACTCGACCAATTCGCCTATATCTGCGTAGCTCCACCGTTTTGGGCATAACTTTCACTCGAAACCTCCAAATTGCGGTGCGCTTGTTGCATTACAACCTAAACATATGTGGCTTTCCATTGATATATGACAAGATGTCTAATTCGTTATATAAAAATATCCTTATATGGTTCACTCAGTTCTACTTTTTAGATTTCTTATACATTTGGGCATCCATTGGTCAACCAATGTCATTGTGACATTCACATCATACGACACGTATTATTAACATATTATCACACATGAGTAGCCCCCAATTTACAATGTGCTTTTGGAACACGGGCATACTTCAAGCTCTGATTAGGTGTTAGACTCATATATCTATACACACTAATAGGGCTTAGGGGTGATTTAAAAGTCTTTGTGATCATGTACATTCGGTCAACGTCCAAACAAACTAGGTGTAATGTGATAATTATCGAATGATTAATGATGATTTTTTGTCAATTAAAAATAATACGTGTAGATTTTGCTAATAGCTCTTGAATTTGATGTAATCAAGACATCGAGGGTGGTATTCTATTTTTTTTTTTTTGTCAATATCGTGGACATAGTTTTCGTAAATTTTAATTTAATCACATTGAAATTGTAGATATTTTAAGTATAGATTAATTTTAACGATATTCTTAAATTATTTTAAGCAATAGATATATTACGGAGAACTCCCATAAATAATTATTAGCTTTCTCAAATCAAAGTGCACTTTAATAAACAAGTTTTCATTCCATATCTTTAAGCTTTAACGAACACATATACAGTCCAAACTACAAAAGCGACAAAGAGTTGTAAATATGTGTCACTCCTCCATTACTCATATATGGGTTACCTTATCCTTTCAGCTAAGTATCAACGCGTGTGCAAATTTAATTGATTAACCATCTCAGTCAAGCTTTTTATGGATTAAGATGCCAATGGTGAGCTCTATCGCCATCAGGACCAGAGTACTGGAGCTGATTAGACAGTATCTGATTGGATTAAGGACCACAATAGTTGTGTCAGCGTGTGGGTTACTGTCTAATTTTCTTGGGCATTTTTGGGTAAACAAAGTAAAATATGGGAGGTTAATATTTTGTGCTTATCACTTGCACCCAGTTTTGCATGCCCAACTGCATGTCAGCCTGTGTGCGGGTAGCCCGCATGCTTTCATGTGAGGATAGTGATGGATGATATAATACATAGGTTAGCAGGTTTAGCACCAAATCAAAGGTAACCTTGCCAACTTTGATTTGCATATTTAGAGGGCAATCAGTGGCATATGAATAAAACAAATATTAGCACTTAGCTAAATATTAATGATAACAATTAATTTGACAACTAAACTTATAGACTGTCAACAAAAATAAGATATACCTGAATAATTTAGTATGTTATTGCTTGGTTCAAGGTGATATTATAGAAAAATAAATAAAAATTACTAAGTATCTATTGGGTGATAGCAAAGAAGAAAAGAAGAAGTAGAGACTACTACCAACAGAATACCCATTAGTAGTAACCTCCCAGCAGAGCAGTTGTGTGGGAAGTTTAAAATGTTTTAGGAACTTTTACCGTCAAATAATCTATGGGTAATAGGACAGCTAATATTAACAACGGATATTCCCATGGTAAAGATTTTGTTTGATAGTTTTCTCAAATGTTTCAATTTCTTGATTTTCGTTGCTAGCTAAAAGACTCTCCCACTCGGTTTTCTTTTCTATAATATATTAACAACTTACTCCAAAATTTTCATTCTTTTCATCTTCTCTTACGATATCAATATATCATTAACATATAGTAGTTGTCTTTTCTTCTTCTTTTATAGTGATTTCCTTACAATTTAAAAGTGTCTATGTAAATTAAATGTTGTTATACTTGTTCTGGATGCATGTTATTGTTAAGAATGGGAAAACAGAAAAGAATATTAAACTGAATATATGAGAATTTCCTTGAGAGCGTGAATTTAGAATACTTTCCTAAAAGCAATATTTTCACTATATAATAAGAAAATCTGCTTCCCAGGATACAACAAGAAATTTAAGAATATTTATGAGATGCAGAAAATGGCTGAATAATAAAAACGAATCTGTATGATTATATTTATATAACACGAAAAGTTATATATAAATAGACATATTTATTCATAAAGGTTGTATCCGTAGGATAGATTTGCATCCTTTCACCAATTAATTTAGATTTTAAATATAACAGAATCTGAAAAATAAAATACTACGGGTTGCAACTTTTCACCAATTTATTTCGAATTAAAACAAAATAAAATCCGAAAATAAGTTATTATAAGTATAAGTCTTGAACTTTATTTTTACCCCAAGGTCCCCCAAGTGCCCAAGTGTCTATTATAGACTTATAATATTATATATATATATATATATATATATATATATTAAGCCCAAATAGACCTAGCCCAACACAATGTACAAATACTAAAATTAACTCTTTAAGATTGCAATTCTAAATAAGGTTTTCAAAACTCTTATCTCCTACCAATGTGGGATACTACATTGTTCACAACTAAAATACACAACCGTTATTAGAATTATAGTATTAGTTTAGTTTATATTTTAATATTAGTTATTGTTGGAACCATTGATAATTTGTTAGGTCAAAATTGAAAGGCCTCAAACTTAAACCGAGTAAGCAAAATTTTAGTCTTAACTAGCTCTTAGAACTAGTAGTACGATCTTAGTTGACTATGCGTAAGGGAAGAAAATATGTATTTGCTTTATTGAAGGGGGTAGTTCCCTATTTATATACAAGTAGGACGGCTCAAGAGCGCCATCAGGTTCAACTTATGCATAGCGCATACACATGTTAGTCATCTATGATAGCAGATTAGGTGGGTGGTGATGAATGCGTATACCGCTTACCGTGCATTGAAACTTTCTTTTGTCCTTTACAATGGGGTTGTCGGCGACAAAGGACTTTGTGTGGTTTGTATACCCTTTGACGATGCGTACAACGGATATGATCGCACGACTGATTGGCTCTAGTGCATTCCTAGGGAAGAAGACATGAGGGGGGTTGATGGCTTGCAAAAATATTATTTTTGAATGGCCATTAAGCATAGTAAATACCTTTATGATACATGTGCTGCAGAGTTTGATGGCGGAAGAGTTGGAGACAGAACAATAGAAAGGTTACGTGTAAAAGACGTAAGGCATAAGTATATATAGTAGGTCTGTACGAGGCGTAGAGTTTGAAACTCAAAGTCTATGGGGTTAGTGGCTCTTTGGATCCAAGAAGTTACTAACATATCACTCGGTACGAGGCTAGCTAGAATTTCTTATACCACCGATTGATTAATCGGTAATTTAATATTTCATGGTTTTGATGTATTTAATATATAAACTTAAAAATTAAATGGCCCATGCTTTGTTGCACTTTGTATGATAATGATAGAAAAATGCACAAAAAATAATGATAGAAATAATTTTGTAAGTGGATACATTATATTCGGACCATGCAACACTCATAATTAATTGCTCTAATAGTGCGAACTTAGGGGTCTGATGGAAGAGGAAGAGAGGCTTTAGATTTGAGGCCGCCTAGTCCATGCGTGACGAGTGCGCCACCGCCTAGTCCATGATTGGCATGCGCACGGTGTGGGGGATTCGTCTCTTCTGGCAAGGTTGGGGGAGTGTAGCAGAAGGTTAGTACAATGGTCGGATTTGACGGTAACGACAAAACGCAAGCATGTATAGTTGCTCACAAAAGAGATTGCGGGATTAAGGAATTGTAGCATCACTGAGGTGTCGAGAGGCAAAGAACCACTTCTTAAGAAGGAGTTAAAGCATATATTGGACCAGGAGGAGGCATATTGGAAACAACGGGGTTAGGTTCAGTCGCTTCATCAGGAGGGAGACATAAATACATCTTTTTTCATGCTAAGGCCACAGAAAAGAGGAGAAAAAATGAAATTCGAGGCATTAGGGGCAATGATGGTATTTGACGGGATAGGCTGAGTGAAGTGGAAGGGGTGATCAAGGATTGCTTTGTTTCTCTTTTTCAATCCAGGCAGCCAAGTTATGAGGACATTGAGGGAGTTTGGAACGTGATGCAACCCCGAGTTTCTGAGGAGAAGAACCAATTTCTGTTACAACCCTATGGTGTTGACGAGGTAAAAAGTGCTCTTTTCCATATGTTTCTATATCAATCTACTGCTCCTAATGGCTTTTCTGCTCTTTTCTATAAAAATGGCATATTGTTTGTTCTGGGTTACTAATTTGTCTTGATTTACTTAATCATAATATTATCCCTGCTGGTATGAATTTTACTAACATTGTGCTTATTCCTAAGTGTGACCAACCCGAATTCGTGAATCAATTCCGACTTATTAGTTTTAGTAACTGTGTTTTAAAATTGCATATAAAGCCATTGCTAATAGACTAAAAACAATTTTGCCTTCCATTATTTATGATTCTCAATCTGCTTTTATTCCTGGACGCCTTATCACTGACAATATTCTGGTCGTTTTTGAGATTAACCATTATCTTAAGACGAAGAGAACATGTCAAAACTAGCAGGTGACTCTTAAATTGGATATGAGTAAAGCATATGAAAGAGTCGAGTGGTCCTTTCTAGAACATATGATGCTCAAGTTAGGTTTTTGCAATGGTTTTGTTTCTCTTATTATGTTGTGTGTTAGTTTGGCCTCTAATTCTTTCTTGGTTAATGGCCATGAGTTTGGCATGTTACACCAGGGAGGGCCATCCGTCTGGGTGATTCATTTTTCCCTTATGTGTTCCTTTTTGCTTCGGAGGCATTTTTGCATTACTTAGGGATGTTAAGACTAGAGGAGCTATTAAAGGGATTCCTGTTGCTCGCACAGCGCCAATAGATTCGCATCTCCTCTTTGTTGATGATACATTAATTGTTTGCGAGACGACGAGAGGGGCTGCTCATGAACTTACTGATATTCTGAAAAAATATGAATTGGCATCAGGGCAACAAATTAATTTGGAGAAATCTATTTTTGTGGTTAGGGCTAACATGGAGACGGGACTTAGAGATGAGGTGGCGGGGCTGTTGGGGGTGCTTGTGGCAGACAAACATGAGAAATATTTCGGGTAACTGGCTGTGGTGGGAAGATCGAAATGGGAGATTTTTTAGTACATTAGGGACAGAATTTGGGAAAGGGTGAAACGATATAAAGAGAGAGAACTATCGATTTCGGGGAAGGAGATTTTGATCAAAGTCGTGATGCAAGTTATACCAAAGTTTGCGATGAGTTATTTTCTCCTTCCGGACACGTTTATTAGGGAGATTGAATCCATGGTTAGTAACTTTTGGTGAAGAAGCGGAAGTCAAGATAAAATTCATTGGCTGGCGTGGAAAAAGATGCACTTTAGTAAGAGAGATGGTGGAATGGGGTTTCGAGACTTGAAGGCGTTTAACATGGCGTTGTTGGCAAACAAGCTTGGAGGATGTTTGAAAAGCCGGATAGTTTAGTTGTAGAGATTTTCAAAACGAAATATTTGTGTACAACGACTATTCTTGACGCGGAGTGTGGCTCAACCCCATATTTCTCCTGGCATTGTATTCATGAGAGTTTTCACAATGAAAGCGGGACTAAGATGGCAAATTGGGAGTGGGGATGCGATAAGAGTATGTGGTGTTGGAAAAATTGGTCTTGTACCAATATTTGATAATTTATTTTAATTAGTCCCACTTTATATAATTAGAATCTCTTTAGCTTAATGAAATCTACGTCCAATATTACCAAGAGATGGTGAAGGTGATCTAGTGCCAAAACCAGAACCAGAATGGACATCAGCAGAGGTATGTCTCTATAACTCTAATGAAAAAGCTCTCAGTGCTATTTTATTTGGGGTAATCATCACATTCAAGTTAATTCAGGATTGTACAAAAGACAAACATGATTGGGACATACTTGAATTACATTGTGAGGGAAATTTTGCTATTAAAGATTCTAAACATAGACAACTGCTTCAGCAATTTGAAAAACTTGAGATGGGTGAGGTTGAAAGCGTTGATACTTATTTTGAGAAAATTCTTGATATTGCTAACCAATGTGAAAATCTAGGATTTGCCATGACTAATCAAGAGATGGTTTATAAAGTAATGAGAACATTGTCATCTAAATTTCCTCTCAAGAAAATTACAGTGAGTGAATCTAGTAACCTTGCTAATCTAAAGTTCCAAGTCCTGATGAATACTCTACGAGAATCTGAGATGGAGTTAGCTTCACAACCTAGTAAACATAGGGTTGTTGCTTTACCAACCAATTATCCATCAGTAAATCTCCGCAAAACTACCAGCAAATACTCTTTCTGTTGGTATGTTGGTAATTGTCATTAGCTAGCGACGAAGTTTGTACAAATTGGCACTACCATGTTGGGAATTAGAAGATATTTTTTTTACCAATTTGACAATAGATGGTATATATGCAATAGGGTTGGTTACAAGTGTGGCACAACAATTCTATCACTAAATTAGACCTACTCGAACTATACTAGTCTCGAGTAGGCTTGGTCTGGAACACCTCGAACTGACGTTAGATGCTAGGGACGATATAGGATGTATGTCGGAGATGATGTCGAAGGTTATGTCGGGGATGACATCGGAAACCTTCTATGTCGAGGGTGATCTCCTACAGACATCAAGGATGACGTCAAATAGTAAGTCGGTGATACATATCGAATATTATGTCGAGCTCTATATCGAGTAGGTTCGATATAGATGTACAGTAATTACGGATAATTCAAGCTTACCTTGATCGCCAGAATACGGGTATTTATAGGCATCGGGATGCGAGGACCACTCACGTGATAAACACGTAAGTTTTACTATATCGAAGGTTACATTCGATATATATGTTGGGTATGATCCCCGACATAGGTAAAAACATGGGCATAGCCCATGGTCGACCTAGTACGGGAAATACCCATATCATGTAGTCCCCAAATTTGGGAGTTATTATCCTAGGATAATAATTCGTAAATTAAATCTAATTTTTTGGCTTACCAGTACCCCTCGTCCCGCCAGTTCGAAAGACATAACTCGAATTCGGGAATTCATTATGTTTATCAATAATGGTGGATCCCCCAATGCAATTAGCAAATTTTTAGAGGTCATCGTTTGAATTATTATTTTTAACTTTTATACCTACTTTCCTTTGGTATGCATGTCGAATTTGAAATTCGATATGGGGTTGCCATAAATGCGCATCTGATACCCGACATCTATAAATAGCGGTTGTGAGGAGAGAGAATATCATTTTGTCTTCTAGTGAAATTTGTTGTTTGTTTTGTAGAGGTATGTCGGGGATTTTCGTAGTTATGTTTGATACGAAATTCAATATGTTTCATTGATTACTATTTTACCCTTTCATGAGTATTGTTCGACATCGATTTAGACATAATGTTCGATAGTCGAACCGATGTATCTCCGATGTGTATTTCAATATTAGAGTTAATTTTTTCCTCTTTGTTTTTCTAATTTCTTAGGTTTGCATTCGGTGTCTTTCCTTATAGCCTTTTCAGCGCATTGTACGTATCGTTGTCATGTTGGACATGAGTGATTTGATATGGTCGATTTGGCTCCTGATAATGTGGGGGCTGAGGTTCTGAGCCTACTGTCACTGACACCGAGTTTTTTGATTTTGGTACGGATGAGTTGGTTGGTGACGATGTCGGGGATGGGTTAGATGAGGATGCTGACGGGCCTCAAGGGAATGAAGATGTGGAGTACAATGAATGGGGTTTGCCTGTTGTGCCTCAGGTGAAGAGGTATAAGATGGCTATCAATTATGAGGACATGGTGTCCCATGTCCCTCATTATCCTGATTTTTATTCTACCTCATATCACGTGGATGTCGGGTATACGATTAGGTTTCCCGAGGAGAGTGAGAGAATGCATAAGCCGTATTGGAGTAGCATCACCGTCCATGCAAAGCATTTCACCAATGATCTGCGGTTCCCCCACGATCCCGCCATTGTTGCCATCTTGTCCAGTATTGGGGTTTGCCTCGGACAGCTTTCGCCCAACTCTTTTGGTTAAATCGTGGGCTTTGTCTGTGTTATGAAAGCTCTTGGCATTCCTCACGTAGTAAACGAGTTTTGGAATCTCTTCTCCATTATCACCAATAAGAAGGGTGATGATAAAGGTTTTTTCTTTATTCGAGCACAACATGGGGGCAAATTCTTGCACGGAGGCCAGCCTAGCTATGGCTTCGGCAATAAGAATGAGTATTTCTACGTAGAGGGGAAAATTGCTGGGGTGTTCGATGTTCTTCCTCAACAGTGGTCTACGCTCGAGAAGTATTCGAGGCATGTTGGCATTGGCGCTCCCTAATGGGCGGGCGGTTTTCTATTTAATCTGTCGGCTCATTCGTATGACCTCACAATGCTTTGTGATGAAGATGTGCTTAGCACAAGTGGTCTTTCTCCTAGGCCCTATCGAGGCCCTTTGGACCTTGGTATGCTTCTCTCCTCTTGTTAGTTGGATAGTGTTATCTTGTGTTCTGTTTTAATGACATTCTTCTTGTCTATTTATAGTGGCGCTTGTGATGCATCAAAGATTGGATATAATTGCGCAACGTGTAGATATTCAATGGTCGGAGGCTGGGGGTGATGCAACACTTCCCGCAATTCATAAGAAATATGGGCGAGAGGGCCATCGCCTTAAGGAAAAATTGTGTGGATCCTCACAGGGCAGATAGCCCGAAGAAGGTGCGATTCCAGGTAACAGCGTGCCTACTCAAGGTGAGACTGGTGCGAGTTCCACTAGGAGCCAAGCTATGGGTCTTCCGGAGCTAACGCATCCCCTCATAAGAGAAAACGGACTGAGGGCAGTAGTTCTGCTGTCGGACAGAACTCTCTGTTTTAATCTGTAAGTGTGTTGTCATCCTAGGGATGGTAATTTTTCAAGGTACCTCTTTGGTATTTATATTTATTATTTAGTCTTGAGTTGTTTCTATATTCCAATTCGGGAAGTTTCTTACCCGGTTCTTGAAGACGGTTAGTAACAATAATGTCACTCAGGTGGAGTCTATCTCTCAGACAATTGTTGCGCTTGAAAGCCTGGCTAATTATGATCCTACCGCAACTGACAAACTAGCGGCCGAGTGGGATGAGGCCATGAGTATCCTTTGTGCCAGTGAAGCGAACGTAAATGTCATCCTCAATCAAAATAGGGAGTGAAAAGCCACTCTTGATCAACCCAACGTGTCTCTTGCAATAGAAATAAGGGGCGAGAGAATGCCGATGCAGAACTCTGTCGGGTCCGAGAATAGTTGGCCCTTGCTGAAAGGGCTAATCGATGTAAGGAGCTCACGCGAGAGCAAAAGATTGGGAATGACAAGGCCTTCTTTTTGAGTGAGACCTTCGAGGAAATATGTGCCGAACGAGGAGTACATGAGAGAGAAGAAGCCAGGGACTCCATCATATGTCAAACCCATCTTCTTGGCGGTTTCAAGGATGATTTTGACCCTACACCCCTGAATCCCTTATTTGGCCCGGATGAGAAACTTTTAGAGGACTTTGACGTTGAGATTGATGATGAGCTAGTAGAAGATGTCTACGGGGAGATTCTGAATCAGAAGAGTCTTATGCTAATCTATACGAAGGTTGCTCCTAAGTACCCCCTGGCTATGGGGCATGTTGTTTATTATCATTTTCTTCCTTGGTGGTTGTGTATTGCCCTTGGGCTTTTGTACCTGTTAAGCTTGTTTTGAACTGATGATTTCCTCTTCTATTTCTGGGGGATTGAACACTTACGTGTATTGTTGACTTGATTTATTCTTGCTCTGGAAAAGTGTCCCTGCCCTTCTCACCTCGCATCGGTATAATTATTATTATCCCGTGGGTTGGGCAGAGCTTTTCTTCATGACAGGTGCTCACCCCCTTATCTGGGTGGATAGCGGAACTATTGTCCTTCATTTGTGATTGTTCTGTATTTCTGGTTGTCTCCTCCCTATTTCGATGGATAAGGAAGTTATCCCATGGCATTTGTATATCTTTTGTATGCCGAGTTGTCTCCTCCCTATCTCGGTGGATAGAGGAGTTATCCCGTGGTCTTTTTCTTTCTTTTGTATGCCGGGTTGTCTCCTCCTTATTTCGATGGATAGGGGAGTTATCCCGTGGCATTTGTAGATATTTTGTATGCCGGGTTGTCTCCTCCCTATCTTGGTGGATAGGAGAGTTATCCCATGGCATTTTTATTTCCTTTGTATGTCGGGTGGTCTCCTGATTATCTCGATGGATAGGAGAGTTTATCCCATGGCATTTGTAGATCTTCATCCCTTCTAGGTAGTAGATATTTCTTGGATTGTGTCAAACTTGCCGATCTCTGTTTTCTCTCGTTCAAACAAGTTAACATAATCGTTCTCTGCCAGAGATAGTGAGTATAAGAAATCCACACTTCATATATTATCCTCCTAGGGGAAGAATATCTTTCCTTGTTATCAGCAAGTACATATTTGTACATGCCTTATATAGGTGAAACAAGTATATTTGCAAGCAAGACAATGATAAAATATCTTAGAATAAATGTGTGATCATCTACACATTTCGTCTAATCCCTCAAAAGGGGTATCCACCTGCATCAAGTTATGAATGTGTAATGCGTCGAGTGTATCGATTGGAACGAAATTAGTTAATGATGGATAATGGTCGAAGGCTACGTAAATCCTAACTCCATACGTATCCCGTTGTATGGGAATCAGACTGGCGTAGTCTCTCTATTTTAGTTATAGTCCGGCCTAACGATGGGGCAATTTAGGGAATTTATAAATTGTTCAGCATTACTGAAAAAAACAAAAGTTCAAGTGATCCTCCAACGTCAGTCACCCCACCGCTTGATGGTTTCCATCTAGGTTCGCCACCTATCCCACAGCATCTCTGATTCTTGGGAGTGTGAGAGAAGTTATGTAGTAAAGCCATCATTGCTCATGATTGATGATGACCTCTCTTACGCCTACAGCTAATGGAATTTCATTTTTCTGGTGGTATGTGGATACCAGTGCACGGATGGCGTTGAGAGCAGGCCTACCTATTATGGTGTTGTAGGCAAAAGGGTGATCCACAATGGTGTATTGGACGTTGATGGTCCTTCTATATGGCTCTTTCCTAAATGACGTTGGAAGGTTCACCTGTCCCTACGGTATTACCTCGGCACCCCCGAAGCCAATCAAAGGGGTATGGATCTGCTCCGCTACATGGTGGCCAAGTGCCATTTTCTCCAAAGCATGTGCAAATATGATGTTCGTGGAACTTCTGTTGTCTATCAACACCTTGTGAACGCCGTAATTGGCAATCTCAAGTTTAACAACTAAAGGGAAATCAAGTTTACCTGCCTGTATGGCCTGGGGAGATAAATCTACCAGGTCTCTGTTTGAGAAAGTATTGTTCTAGTCTGGCAGCTCATCTATTTGCCATATGAATCTAATGTAGCGGTCCTCTTGGAGTCCTCTGATAATCTTTTTCCTTCCATTGGTGGAGTCTGCCCCTGTCGGTCCTCCGCTGATCATGTTGATTACTCCTCTAGAAGGTGCATCGACAATTGTTTTTCTACGCCCACCGGGGCCCTCTATGGTTTTGTCCTACGTGATCGATCCTCTTGATTCTCAGAATCTCTAGAGTTTCACACATATTCAATCAACTTTCCATCTCGAATGAGGCAATTGATTTCATCATTGAGATCTATGCAATCCTTAGTCTCGAGCCCTTTCTGACGGTGGTATTCACATTACTTCCTTGATCGTTTGGTGCCTTCAGTCTCCCTCAGTTTCCTTGGTTGATTTAGCCATATCTTCCTCTAAGCTACCGCAAATACGGTCAAGACATCCTAATTCAGTTGAGTGTATCTTTTAGGTGACATGTCCCTGCCATTCCTGTCTCTGTTCCAACCTTCTTTGCCTCTGGGGTCGTCATATTGTCTTGGTAAATGGTATTATAAGCTAGATCGTTGATGGTATTATAAGCTAGATCGTTCATTTGATCAATAGTTGGTGATTTGAGCTTGATCAACTCCCCTGCGAACCTCCTATGCGATGTCGAATTGAACAGAATGAGCGCCACCTGGTCACCCTGCGGTTCATCCACCTTCATCAGTTCATCATTGAATCTCTTCATAAACTCTTATAATATCTCTTTATCTTTCTGTTTCATAGCGTTCAGATGGTGCATGTTAGTCTTCATCCTTTTCTGACTGGAGAACTGACTTTCCAACTTCTGCCTTATATGTTCATAACTGGTGATAGATCTCGTTTCTATCATATTAAACCACTCAAGGGCTGCTCCAGTTAGGGCTATGGCCAAAATCTTTGCCTTGATGCTGCGCGAGAACCTTTGTAGGTTCAAGAAACTATCGACACTGTGGAGATGGTCCCTTAGGTCGCTCTTTCCATCGTATGCCTTGATCGTAGGGATCTTATCGCCCTTATCCAACACTTCAGCCTCAGTTTCCTCACAAAATAGGGTTAAAGTCTTGTGGCCCTCTGCTAATGCTAGTTTTTGACTGACCTCTATCCTCTCGCGGTCCAACTGTTCCATCGTTCTCGTGATATTTCTCCTATCTCTCATTGGGTCAGGATCCTTCTCCCTGTGAATTCTCGTCTGAGGGCGGTCCATCATGCTATCACTCATCTCGCCGGGCTCTCCACCTCTAATTCCGGATCCAAGACCCCTAGTTCTAGACTCAGTGGGTCACAACGGCGTGTCGCCAGCTCCTCTACCATTTAGACGCGACAATAGGGTCTCCAAGGCTGCCTACAATGTGGTCTGAAATGTGACGTTGATCTGTGCTACTATCTCAAGAGTCAACAAGGCGGGTGCCACGGGTGCGGGTGTTGGCTCCCTCAGTAGTTGGGGTTGCATAGGTTCATTCTGGCCAACCACTAGTTCTGGGGCTAGAACGGGCGGCGGGGGTGCACTTTCTGCTACTGAGTTGTCAACCATCGGCCTAGTCGACTGTAAGCAGGTCATTCTTCTTTGCATCTTCACATCTTCGTCCGAAAACTTGGTGTTCCCACAGAAGGCGCCACTAATTTGACAATAGATCGTATATATGAAAGGGTCGGTTATAAGAGTAGTACAATGAGTCTATCACTAAACTAGACCTACTTGAACTATACTATTGTCGAGTAGGCTTGGTCCGGAACACCTCAAATTAACGTTAGATGCTAGGTCCAATGTCGGAGGTATATCAGAGATGATGTCAAAGGTTATGTCGGGGATGTTATCAAAAATATTCTATGTCGAGGGTGATCTCCTGCTGACGTCGAGGATGATGTTGGGTAGTAAGTTGGTGATATATATCGAATATTATGTCGAGCTCTATATCGAGTATGTTCGATATAGATGTACAGTAATTACGGATAATTCAATCTTGAAAGTGCAAGGTTCTCTGGAATCAATGTTATACGATGTTGGGACAACATTTAGGATAACATTGAAACCCGAAAGCTTGTACGAAAACTATTCTTCAGTTGCCAAATTTAAGTTTTGCCTTTATTCACCTATTAACCAAGTTCCCCGGTTTTAGTTGTTTATGTCCAGGAAGGTATCTTAATCATAATAAAGAGCTATGGAAGATTCCTTACTTGAAGTTTCCATAATTCAAGCTAAGTTGAATAAGTCAACTGAACACGGTTTCAAAAGAAGGAAACAAATTGGATTCTCTGCAACTTTGATTCTTTCCAGGATTCTCCGACTTGAAGAAGATGTGTTACCTTGTTAGATCGGTAATAAAGGAAACACATATTCAAGAAATATATCGAATTCACAAAGAAGGTAAAATTCAACATGGAAACAACAAGAGTTACCAAAACTCTGAACAACACATCTTGGCGTGCAAGATTCAAGAAATCTATAAAAGATGTGAAGTTCATCAAGATGAGAACAAGACAATCGTGCTAAACAATCTAAGAGATTAATCATTCTTTGTATTGTCTTCGTCTTGCTTTTGTGAAGTTTGTGTATCAACTATTTACGTCTAGTTCATAGATGTTAAGTAGTTTGTACTTGTCTGCTTCGTTGAGTCCGATCAACAAAGAGCGTGAGTGAATTGTTGTGAGGAACATCTTTGTTAAAACCTTTATGGTTATTTGGCCTAAGGCTCGGAAGTTTTTAATAATATTGAAAACTTCTTAAAAAATATATCTTCTTGTTTTTAAATTCCGTTGCACATTACTTTGTTCAAGAAGATCACAATAGAGTTAAGGCAAAGTCAGCTTAACTCTCAAAGTTGTCGTGTCAATCCACGATCCAAAATTTTCAATTGGCGTCAGAGCCAAACACCGACTACACTGGTGGTTTGGAGGTGATACAACACAATGGACAGTGTCAATCCTAATACCAACAGGATTCCAGTTTTGGATGGCTCCAATTATGCATACTAGAAGATCAGGATAAGGTCTCACATCAAAGCTATTGATATTCGAGCCTGGCAATCCGTGATCAATGGATACTCTCTTCTAACATTACCAAGAGATGGTGAAGGTGATCTAGTACCAAAACCAGAAGCAGATTGGACAGCAGCAGAGGTAAGTCTCTATAACTCTAATGAAAAAGCTCTTAATGCTATCTTTAGTTGGGTTAATCATCACATGTTCAAGTTAATCCAGAATTGTACAAAAGCCAAACATGCTTGGGATATACTTGAATTACATTGTGAAGGAGATTTTGCTGTTAAAGATTCTAAATATAGACAACTGCTTCAGCAATTTGAAAAACTTGAGATGGGTGAAGAATGAAAGTGTTGACAGTTATTTTGAGAAAAATCTTGATATTGCTAACCAATGTGAAAATCAAGGTTTTGCTATGACTAATCAAGAAATTGTTTATAAAGCTATGAGAACACTGTCATCTAAATTTGCTCTCAAGAAAATTGCATTGAGTGAATCTAGGAACCTTGCTAATCTACAGTTTCAAGTCTTGATGAATACTCTTAGAGAATTTGAGATGGAGCTTGCCTCACAACCTAGCAAACATAGGGTTGTTGCTTTAAGAGGGTCAAGTCTTGACAATGAAAGTGATGATGAATTAATTTCTTCAAACTACGGTAAAATTACTAAGAAGTTTAATAAGTTGAACCTTAAAGGAAAAGATAAAGGAAAAGATAAAGAAAATAATCTTAGTAATAGTTCCTAAGTTTGTGAAGTACATGGCATCAAAACCTACTCATTTAGAAGCTGATAAGTTAAAAGATGTTCAGTGTTTTGGATGTAAATGATATGGTCATATGGCTAATGAATGTGCTAACACTCTTAGAAAAAGAGGAAATTCTCATTGGGTTTGTGTAGATGATTTCAATGAAGATGACTTCAGTTCTGGAGAAGCTGAAGAACAATCAGAAGAGATTCTAACTGCTGCGCTACTCAATCAGATTGATTGGACACCAGAAGACTCCCTGAACTGCTTCGGATCTCAATGTTACCCCAACATTCAGGATCCAACATCAGAACAGGAGATCTTCTTTGCAGATTGGGATGAATATGATACTGATATTGAACCTTATCTTGCGTCCTACTTTGATGAATCTAACTTTGATTGTTTTCATGGCTTAGTGGATCTAGATGAAGAATATTTCTTAGAAGGTGAAATGTCCCAGGAGGAAATCATTGAAGATGATGAGCTTGGGAAATACTCATCATTATCATACTTCTACACTTGTTTAATTGATTATTCTTGATAGTTTTGTGGTATTTTTATGTTTGTTTTCATGTTTAGTAGGTTGAAATATGATTTGTCAATCAAGAATCGAGACTTCAAAAATTCACCAACACCTGTGTAGATTGAGTTATGTTTGGTTCTTTATATCACTAGAAAGCCACATATGTCTAGTTTCCAACGCAACAAGCGGTTTGTGATTCCGACTTTTGGAGAGAAAGTTATGACCAAAACGGTGAAGTTGCACAAAGCTAAAATGTACATACGCAACTGGCGCGCTCGATGATCGTCGGATCAAAATGGCTAATCAATGGTCTATATTCAGTCTTGCAAGCTTCCAAATGGAAGACTCTAGAGTGTCATGACTTTTCTGATCAATAATTCATCAATTAGATGACTTTTCTGATCAATAATTCATCAATTAGATGACTTTTGTGATCAATAATTCATCAATTATATGACAACTTTGGACCATTGGATCAAAACGAGATGAACGGTCGAGATGTCGTCTTATGCTTTTGCTTCAACTATAAATAGACCTCACATTTTCCATATTTCAACACACCAATCTTCTTCATTCTCTCTTCACTTAGTAGTCTTTCTATAGTAGTAGTATTCACTAGTAGTTTGTAATTTTGGAGGAGTAATTCGGAGTTTGTACGGGGGAGTCCACCAGAGGCTTAACGGAAGTAAAAATCTGTAACGATCTCTAAACTCTCTTTACTTTATGATGTTATATTTAACTTATAGTCTTGTTCTATATTCCATTATGTGCTAAATTTACTTTACTGGGATAGTGACGTAGCCTAATTATGATGATCTAACTTTTAATTAAAACGTATTGTTACGATGTCAAAATAGTTGGTGTATTTATTTGTGAATATAATGCTTCTAAAATTCTGGCCAACTTTTGGATGAACTAAGGATCGAATTGAAACCGAGCGGAGATTTTCATGAAATAGCTTTGAAGTAAATACCGTGAATTCTCAATAGAATAGAAATATATCTATCGTTTTCACGTGGTTGATAAAATCACCACCGAACATACATTTGCACATCTTCGTAACTAGACTCATTTTCTAGTTGTAAAGCTGTAGAATTTATGTATAACTTGAGAAAGAGTATTGAATTTATGTATAACCAGACTAATGACGGTGAAATCATGATTCCCAGCTCTTCTCTTATTGTCTACACTTATTTATTGAAATACTCTTGTTATTCTATTGTCTCAACGCCATACTTTGTTAAAAGTTTTTACTGTAATTAGTAAATTGTTAATCTTTTCGCTTGAACAATCTGAAATCTGATTTCTCAAATAAAATTAGAGTTAATCAATTTTCGTAATTAATTATTTATTCCTCGTGGGATCGACAACCCTATCTTTCACTTTATTACTTGTTACGATTTCGTGCACTTGCGAATTTATCCACAACAGAAGACCTGAAGTCTATCTACCACAAACTGCTGCTTGAGAATCACAAACTCATCAAGAGCAACAAAAGCCTGAAGGAAGAGATTGGATGCGTGAAGGAGATGTTGAAACTGTATGAGAAAGACCTTGACAAAACTGAGGCTGGGCTGAAAGAGGCCAAGGTAAAATTAGATAAAGCTGAACATACCATTGACAAATGGAACTCTTCTACATCGTAAAATTAGATAAAGCTGAACATACCATTGACAAATGGAACTCTTCTACATCTATGCTTGATGAAGTGTTGTGTATGGGAAATCAAGGTAAAAATGGTTTGGGCTATGCTGAAAAACCTTCCTCTGAAGATGTTGATTCTGCCTATTTAATAGCTGATTCTATCAAGGAAGGTAGAAGCGTGAGTAGTGAAATTCCTGTCAACAATGTGAAAAGGCCTACTTTTATCTGTCAATATTGTTTTTAACCTGGTCACATTAAGCCTTATTGTAAAAAATTCAAAAGTGTGATTGAGAAGAAAACAGGAATTAATAGCAGTACCAATGTTAAGAGAACCTCTGATCTGAATGTTATTCCAACATTAGGTAACAAATCTGAAGGACATAAAAGTAGAACTTGGATTGAAAAGATAAAAACTCCTAAGGTTAAAATTGTTTGCAATGTTGTCTTTTCCGCTGTTTACTCTAACCTTGCAGGTAAGTGGTATTTTGACAGTGGATGTTCAACGCACATGAATGGAAACATTGACAACCTAAAAGATGTAATCCCTTTGACTGTTGGAACAGTTACCTATGGAGGAGGCACAAAAGGGAGAATCATTGGAAAATGACTACTGGATGTTGAAGGATTTCCACCACTCAAGGATGTGTTGTTGGTTGAAGGATTGAAAGCAAACTTAATTAGCATAAGTTAACTTTGTGATGATAACTTGCTAGTTACTTTTGATAAAAGTTCATGTGATGTGTTTAATAGTGACAATGTCCGTGTCATGACAGGTACAAGATCAAAGGATAACTGCTATCTTGCTCAAGATGAAGTTGAATGCTACCATGCCAAGGTAGATGAATCTGTCATGTGGCACAAGAAGTTAGGACGTGTGCACTATAGAAATCTGGAGAAACTACAGAAGTTAGAGGCTATGAGAGGACTACCTAAGTTGATTAGCACAGGTAAAATTGTTTGTGAAGACTGCCTAAAAGGTAAACAAACAAAAGCTGTCCATCCACCACTTCAGGTACAGAGTACTAACCCTAGAACTAATAAGTGTTTTGATTTGCTACGTATGGATCTCATGGGTCTTATTGAGGTTAGTAGCCTGAATGGTAAGAAGTATGCTTTTGTTATTGTTGATGATTTTTCAAGATATACCTGGATTAAGTTTTTGAAAGAAAAATCAGAGGCATTCAACAAATTCAAGATTTTGCATGCTAGTATTAAAAATCTGTATGGCACTTCTATAGGAAGGATTGGGTCTGACCATGGGAAAGAGTTTGAAAATGTAAGCTTTGCTAATTTTTGTGAAACTAAAGGCATTTTCCATGAGTTCTCTACACCTAAGACACCTCAGCAAAATGGGATTGCTGAGAGGAATAATAGAACACTTTAAGAGATGGCTAGAGTAATGTTGAATTCTAGAAACCTATCTAAGAAACTCTGGGCTGAAGCTTTGAATATTGCATGTCATATTATTAATAGAGTTTATCTTAGACCTGGTACTACTATGGCACCTTATGAAATCTTGAAGGGTTCAAAACCAACAATAGCACACTTTCATGAATTTGTTATTAATTGTTATTTGCTAAAAGATAGAGACTATTTGAGCAAATTTGATCCCAAAAGTGAAAAGTGTATATTTGTTGGATATTCTCCTAATAGCGCTGCTTTCAGGGTCTACAATCCAAGATTGCATACTGTTCAAGAATCAGTGAATGTCATTTTTGATGATTTAACTGTTTCTGCAGGTACTGAAGAAGTCATTGTTTTAGATGTTGCTCCAACATTGGACTCAACATTGAACACAGAAGCTGGAAATGCTGAACTGGAAACTGGAACAAATGATGACCTAACATCAGAAACTCCCAATGTTAGGCCAACATCTGTACTGTCAGATTCTGAAGATGAAACAGTTCTAGTAGCCAGAACAGATCCTCCTTCTAGGATACAAAGAGATCATCCATCCACTCAAGTAATTGGACAAATTACTGAGAGAGTTAGAACACGCAATAAAGAAAGGGTTAATTACAAGGATATAGTTAAATTGTGTGTTTGTATGTCTTCTTCTTGTACTGCTGATAATGCATCTTGTTTTGTTTCCTCCATTGAACCTAAGAATGTAATTGAAGCTCTTAAGGATAGTTACTGGATTAATGCCATGCAAGAGGAACTCTTACAATTCACCAAAAACAGAGTTTGGAATCTAGTGCCTAGGCCATCAAATGTAAATGTAATAGGTACAAAATGGATTTTCAAAAATAAAACTAATGAGAATGGTGTAATCATGAGGAACAAAGCTAGGTTGGTTGCACAAGGTTATACTCAGGTAGAAGGTATAGATTTTGATGAGACTTTTGCTCTAGTAGCTAGGATAGAATCAATTAGATTACTTCTTGCTATTGCTTGCTGTCTTAGGATTAAACTTTACCAAATGGATGTTAAAGGTGCCTTTCTGAATGGTTTAACTGACAAAGAGGTTTATGTAGAACAACCTAAAGGCTTTGCTGATCCTAAACATCCTGACCATGTGTACAAACTTAAAAAGGCTTTGTATGGCTTAAAACAGGCTCCTAGAGCTTGGTATGAGAGACTAACTGATTTTCTGTTACGCCTTGGTTTCAATAGAGGAGAAAGAAATAGAACATTGTTTGTCCTTAGAAAAAGCTCTGATATATGCATTGCTCAAATGTATGTGGATGATATTGTATTTGGCTCTACTAACAAGTCTACCTTAGACAAGTTTGTTGAGTCTATGACATGAACATTTGAGATGAGCATGATTGGTGAACTCAACTACTTTCTGGGACTACAAGTTAAGCAGCTGGAGAATGGTATCTTCCTGAACCAGTAGAAGTATGCAAGGAATCTGATGAAGAGATTTGAGCTACAAGAGTCTAAGCCTTGCAAAACTCCTATGTCCTCTTAAGTGAAGATAACAAAAGATGGCACTGGCAGCAATGTTGACCCAACATTGTACAGATTCATGATTGGTAGTTCGATATATCTCTCTGCCTCTAGACCAGATATCATGCTTTCAGTATGTGTTTATGCTAGGTACCAAGCTGAGCCAAGGCAATCTTACTTGGTTGTTGTGAAGAGAATTCTTAGATACACCTCTGGAACTTCACATTTAGGCATTTGGTATTCACATGACACTAATAATAACTTGGTTGGTTTCAGTGACTCTGACTGGGCAGGTGATGTGGATGACAGAAAATCCACAAGTGGAGGCTGTTTTTATTTGGGGAATAATTTGGTCTCCTAGTATAGCAAGAAGTCGAACTGTGTTTCACTATCAATAGCTGAATCAGAATATGTAGCTGTTGGCAGCTGTGTTACCCAACTTGTGTGGCTCAAACACATCCTTTTAGATTATGGGCTAAATAGTGATACATTTCTCATGTTCTGTGACAATCTAAGTGCCATAAGTATGTCTAGGAATCCTGTCCAACATTCTAGAACTAAGCATATAGACATAAAGCATCATTTCCTAAGAGATATGGTAGAGGACAAAGTGATCAACATTGAACATATTGAGACAACAAATCAGCTTGCTGATATGTTAACAGAACCTTTAGATAGTGAGAGATTCTTCAGCTTGAGGAAATCTCTTGGCATGTGCAATATGTGAGAATGTTGAGAAAACCAGTGTTTACATAACACCACTGTCTAGCATTGGTATAGTGTTTATGGTGTAGTAGGTATTTTGTTGTTTTTCTTTTGTTGAATTTATTTCCTTGTGAGTCTTATTTTATCTTTGGTTTGTCAGATTTGGTTTGTGTGGTTGAACTCTTTGATTAACAACTCTTTCTAGTTGTCAGTTTCACATTTTTGTTTTGAAAAGGTACTAAAACTCTTCTGTATGTCTGAGGTTGTGATAGCCTAACATATGAAGAAGTTGGGGTACACAAAGTTCACTACTTTGATGTTTATTCAAATGTGTCTTATTCATATGAAAGGTGTAATGGACATGTGGAGAAGCTGGGGTACATGATGTTGACAGCTTCAGTGTTACTCAGTTGTGCTTATTTACATGTTCCTGTTTGTTTGGCCAAGGAACACATGAGGGTGATCCTTTCTACAAGGGTGTTTGAGGTTTAGATTTCTTACATTTAGTAGCACTGATCACTTGGTGATTATCTTGAATGCAAGTTGGTAAACAAGTATGCATAAGGAATTGGGGTGTTGAGGTGCATGATAAGTGAATTTCCAACATTCAAGACCTTTGTAATTGCCTAACTTGCTGCTGTTAATGTTATTACTGGGTGTGTGGAGTTCAGGCTGCCCTCATTCAGTAGTGACATTAGCTTTGTGTTTAGCAACCTTCATCTTTTGGTTCAGATGAGTTATAAAAATAATAAAGATTATAAAGAGATGTGTGTTGTGCTAGTTTGAGGAGTTTTTCATATGTGTTTACTTGTTGCATTCATGTAGAACTGCATTGTTTTCTTTCTTGTTGTTGATTTGTGTCGGTCTAGGCTTAGGGGGAGTATAATTCATGTGTTGAGGCATACAATTTGGGTGACATACTGCAGGTACATTTCTGTGACTTTCTATGTTGTGGAAGTGAATTTTTTCCTGAATTTATAGCTGCTTATCTCTGTGTGTTTCTTGTTATCTATGTTGCTTGCTCATGATCTTGATCTGAACAATATGTGTGAGGTACTCACTTGCTATATTGGTTAAGTTTCAGATGTATTTTTGGATGTATCTCAAGCTCTCACATGAATTTGCCTTGGTGAAGCCTATACCTCCACCTTCTGGTTTGAATGTTATTGAATGTTATCCCAACATTGTGCACTACAGCAGGCCAACATTGAAAACAGGAACTTATAAGTTTTCGAATTTTTGAAAATCGCTCTGGTTACCTATTACTTAAACATCAAAGCATGTGTGCGGAAAAACATAGTGGGAAGATTTTATTTGATTCAAATTAAGCAATTGCCCACTAAAATTCACTCTCTCTCCACTATTCACGGGTAGATTTGGAATTAAAGACCTAATTTCCTTAATTGTGCTTACTATTCCCTATTTGTGCTTACTCTGCAAAATTTACTCTGTAAATTCTCTCGATTTTCTCTGCAATTTCTCTCTCAAATCTCTTGTACTAACAATGGCAAGCAAGTCGCCCATGCAAACTCTTGTAGATGTTGCTCTGAGCAGTGAACCCACAGTTGCGCTCACCCGTTCTCACACTCGGGGTGCTGCTGAAAAATCAGATGATGCTCCAGTTGCAGCTAAAAGGAAGGCGATCCCCTACGTGCGACGAGGAAAGAAGTCTAAACAGGGAGAATCGACCTCTACTATGGAGCCAACTGCTGAATCAACCGCTCTTATCACCAATGAGCCTGAAATCGAGGTAAATATGGCTGAACCCAACCCTGAAATTGATGTTGATTTAACTGTTGAGGGGGAGGGTAGTGGATCTATTGAGAAATTTGTGGAGAAATCCGTGGATAAGTCTGTAGACAAATTGGTGAGGAAGTGGATTAGGGCTGAAAAGAAAAAGAGCAAGGGTGCAAGAGAGAAGTTGAGCACTATGTCTGAGACTGCTAAGCAACGTGCTGAGGCTAGGAAAAGACAAGCTGAGAGATTAGCTAGGAAGAGGACTATTGAAGACATGAAAAAGGCTGAGGAAGAGAAGAAAGCTACTACTGCGGCTGCTGCTGAGAGAAAGAGGAAGGGTAAGCAAGTGATGGAAGAGGAAACCGAGGTGGTGGATGTTGAGGATGAAGAGGAAGAGGAGGAGAAGGAAGAGGAAAAGACTGAGGAAGAGCGGGATGTTGTTGCTGATATTGAGGCAACATCTGGGACAGAAGAGTATACTGATGGGTTGTATGTGATCTACTATGAGGATGAGGAGGGCTACTTTTCTCCTTACTATATTTCACAAGAGTTGGAGAGGAAGTGGGATTCTTTCAAGAGAAGGGAGATCACACTGAAAGAGTTATAAAGATGGCCAACTTCAAGGAACAAAAGGTGATGGACTTGCTTGAGGCAAGAGGGATGCAACAATCAGTGATGGAGTTGAGTGACTATGCTCCTGAGATTGTCATGGAGTTCTAACTGAATCTCTCCAAGTGGATCAGGGACTACAGATCTCCAAAATATGGAAAAGCTTGGGTGAGGGGGAGAGTCTTCAACATTGAACCCTACACCATTAACAAGATATGTGGATTCCCACTTACTAAATAATCAGAGGACCCCTATTATGATGATGTGATGGAAGACTTGACTGGAGGGTTGGTCAAAATCTGGAGAGATGCTCTGCCAACCACAAAACTCACCTCCCTTAGTGCTGTCTTGCACAAGATAGCTTGTTGTCACTGTACTGACTAAGGAATCAGCACTCTTAGTCTACAAAATCAAGAATGGGCTAGCTGTGAACATGGGGGAGAGGATTGTGAAGTCAATGTTAGAAGTTTGCTGGAACTTCAGTGCCTATGTCCAAAGAGGAAGAGTGCAAGGTCATAACCTCTACTTTTGTAGATCATCTGCTGAACTGGTATAAGGGGCAAATTGCTAATACTCAGAGGGAGATTGAGGAGAGGAAGGAGCATCTCAAAGAGGTGGATGACATGGTGAAAATTTTGGAGAAACTCCATTCTTCACAAAAAGGGGGAGAATAGTTCCAAGTTTTTTTTAGTTTTAGTCTTCTAGTTTATATTTTGCTTCTTATGAACTGCTGATATGGTTGTGTGGCTGGTACATTCATCTTTATTTGGTTTTTATTTGATCAATGGACATGTCCTTGATATCTAGCTATGGCATGTAACTCTAAGTACTACTGCTGAACTGCTCTAACTGCTATTTCTTGTGAAAGCACATTTTGAATTGCTTGTCTGGTTAACCCTTTATGCAGGAAACTCATTGGTTTCAAAGTTGAGGCAACATTGATGAATGTTGGGGTCTGAACATCTTTGAATGTAGTGATGACCTTCATGCCTATCTTTGCTAATTTAACTTTGAATATGTTAACTTGTATTGAGGGGGAGCAGTTTAGTAGTTTAATATGTTTCTTGTTGATTCAAACTTTCTGGATATAGGACTTGATTGGCACAGGTCTTGGTTTTGTGAAGAAAGGCAAAAAATGGGAGATTGAAAGTACAAGGTTCTCTGGAATCAATGTTATACGATGTTGGGACAACATTAGGATAATATTGAAACCCGAGAGCTTGTACGAAAACTGTTCTTCAGTTGCCAAATTTAAGTTTTGCCTTTATTCACCTATTAACCAAGTTCCACGGTTTTAGTTGTTTATGTTTATGTCCAAGAAGGTATCTTAATCATAAGGAAGAGCTATGGAAGATTTCTTACTTGAAGTTTCCATAATTCAAGCTAAGTTGAATAAGTCAACTCAACACGGTTTCAAAAGAAGGAAACAAATTGGATTCTCTGCAACTTTAATTCTTTCCAAGATTCTCCGATTTGAAGAAGATATGTTACCTTGTTAGATCGGTAATAAAGGAAACACATAGTCAAGAAAGATATCGAGTTCACAAAGAAGACAAAATTCAACAAGGAAACAACAAGAGTTACCAAAACTGTGAACAACACATCTTGGAGTGCAAGATTCAAGAAATCTATAAAAGATGTGAAGTTCATCAAGCTGAGAACAAGACAATCGTGCTAAACAATCTGAGAGATTAATAATTCTTTGTATTTTCTTCGTCTTGCTTTTGCAAAGTTTTTGTATCAATTATTTATGTTAACGGGTTTGGAATTATTCCTTATTTAACGGAAGATATTTATATTGGGTTGGAACGCCCTGTCCATGATTCATAAACAATCATAGATGGAAAATGACTTGAAAATGACAAGAGATACAAGAATATTCCCTTCCTTTATTCACTGAACTTTTCCTCCTCTTATCATTGTGTATCTGTAGTAAGTTGTGTTAAGTTAAGCTAAGTTAAGTTTCTTCTGCTGATCACCTCCCTTTATATAGACTTTGATAAGGGCAGGTGTCATTGTGCATGTGCTTTAGTAAAGACAGATGTCGTTCATTGATACAGGTATAAAAATTAGGATAAGGTTTATCTCTTAATCCACTAGATGCTGACTAGACCCGTTTTTGTGCTTTCCGACGGCTTCGAGGATCTTCAATAAATGATTGTTTTGGGGGCGCTATTCTTCCGAGGGCTATGCTTTTGTTGATACACCATGAGAATGCTCGTACGAGAGTAAAGACTGTTGTGTATGCCTTCCGAAGGGTTTTATTTCTCTTTCTTAACTCGGGTTCGTTCTTCAATGATCTGGGGTGATCTCCGAGAACGTAATGTGATAGTATAACAGGGTCTCCGATGGCATAGTGTGATCTCCTAGGGCTTGATATGATCTCTGAGGGCTTGATTTAATCTCCGAGGGCTGTATTTTCTTTGCTTGAAATGGGACTTTTCCACATAAGTCCTCGGAATATATTTATTGGGCGCTCTATTATTCATCTCTTGTTCTTCTCCGAAAATGGGTCCTCGGATGATGGTCCGGGTGCAGTTTTCATTGAGGAGTGTTCAACAAGGAAGTTTTCTTGTAAGTTCATGGTACTTGGGGTCCGTTGTGGTCCCTCTTGGCGCATTGGTGGATATCGGAGTCGCGCGGGTCCATCGGGGTTTTCTCTTTTTCCGATGCCGCGTTGATATTTGTTTTTTACTCACCATTTGACTTTCCAAGGGACGCTTATGTTCCTCTTAGTGTGCTCTTCTATTCCTTTGTTAGGTTAGTGACCGAGAAGTAGGGCAACATCCGAGGGGGTCTCCTTATTAGGAGTGGGTACATCTCATCGGAAGTACTCGTGACAACTGTATTGTCCATTTATTGATTTTCTGATTAGGATTAACCTTCTTCTTCTCCCCTTTTTTATTTTTATGGTTAACACTAGCCCCCCCAAATTTCGATCACCTTTGTAGAGGCGAGCGAAATTTTAATCATTGTTCTCGGTGAGGCGATGGGTTAGTTCATGTTCTGGTATTCCCTATATTTATTTTTTGATATTTTTCCAAGGGGATATGCATAAATATTCAGAATTTATGAGGATTTTACCTGAATACCCTTAGGGTATCGTTATTAGGCACGCGGAGATCTCGGGGCGCATGTGACGGATTGGTTTGACCAGCTTTGAAATTTGAAGTATCTGACCGTTGGCAACGGTCATAATATTGATGGCGTGGCGTGATCAGGCGGCAGTTACGTGGAGCTTTAAATAAGTTCCACGTCTTGAGAATATCTGACCGTTGTCGTCTCCAGTTTATAAATAGGGACATTGTTACCCTTTTCTCTTCATTCTCTCAATTCAGCTTTGCGATAACTTTCTCTCAGAGCAAAAACTTCTTTTCTTCGTCTTTTGTTCTTCAAATTCTCAGCAGATTTACTCGCTCCTTTTCTCTTTTTTGAGAAAATTCCTTTTTTATTATTGTACCCATGGCTTCTTCTACCAGCACTGATCCCATTACCGCCGCCACATCCTCTGAAGTCACTGCTCCGATCGATTCTTCTGCAAACGTGAGGAGTATTCCGGTGGGGGTTGTTACTCGTAAACGCAAAGGAGAGATTGCTACTTCTTCTGAGGGCGGCGCTATTTCTTCTAAAAAAGCTAGGGTTCCCAAACCGAAGAAGGCGCCTCTTCGGACTTTCGCCAAAGTGGAGAAGGTTCCGAGTATCGCCACTCGTGAACAAGTGTTAGATTTGTTCACTTCAACCAACCGGGGCTTTTCAAAAGAACATGGTGTTCCAAATCCCGGCGAAGGATGAAAGAGCATGTTATCCTCCTCCGGGTATGTTGACAGTTTACTTTGCCCAAGTAAAATATGGGTGGCGTTCATTTATGCCACCTTTCTTTTGTGAGGTTTTTAAAACTTGTAATATCAGCCCGAGTCAAATGGTTCCGAATGGGTTTGTCGCCCTCTGTATTTATGTTTTTTGGTGCCAAGTGAATGGGTTAGAGTGTATGGTAGATCACTTTCTTTCAATTTTTGATGTGGGGGTGTCGCCCGGGGGTTATCCTTTTTATAATGTTCGTCATCGGGACAACTCGGGAGATTCCACGAAGAGAATTCTGAGTGCGGCAATTACTTCACATAGCGTTTGGAAAAATAGGTATTTTTTCGTGAAGCCCGCAAAAGGTGAATGGGATATGCCCTTCGATTGGAGAGAGGGCACGACTCCAGTGCATACTTTGGACCCGTAGGTAGTTTTATCTCCTGTGATTTCTCAGCACAAGTTGATGGAGTCGGAAGATTTTACGATGTTGTTTGAGACGTCCGGTCTTCATCACGTGGTGTTTACTGACGATGCCGTGGAAAAGCCCTTGTCCCTGTCTTCCGAGGCGAGGAATCTTTTTCGTAAGTTCCTTATTCTCTTCTTTTATTCCTTTTCTGAGTATAATGGTGAATTGTACTTATATATTCTGACTTTGGGGTGATGCAGAGGAGGTTATGGCCAACTATTACTTGCAGTCGGGTCCGAGTGAACCTACTCCGAGTGGTGTTTCTGATGTGCTAGAGGAGGGTGATCACGAAGAGGAGGAGGTCAATGCTCCCGAGGGCGAGCACACAGCTCCGGAGGTGGGAGGAGCTCACGAGGACCACTCTCCTCTGTATATAGATATGACAGGGGTTATCAGAAGTGTTGTTCCATTACGCCAGGTAGCTCCTTCTTCTTGGGACTTGGCTTTGGTGCCAGTTTCTAGGTCCGATACGGGAGATCTACCCGTTTCTGGATCCGACATAGGAAATTCTCCGAGGGTGACTGAAGAAGAATCTGTTCAGAAGACTACAGAGGTGATAGACTTGTCTTCTGATGATCCCTCTCCTATGTCCACTTATGGAGCTAAGCTCGCGCCCATGGAAGTTTCTGAATCTGCCCCTCGTGGTGAGCTCTTATGAGTTTTTAACGAAATTTTCCATATCTTCACTGTAGATTTTGCTCATGTGCTGATGTTTTCCTTCTTGATGTAGAGACTGTGGATAAAGGCAAGGCTCCGATGGTGGAAGAGCCCTCTTTATATGGTAAGCGTTCGTTACTCGTACTCTTTTAGTAATATTTTTTTCTAGTTTCATTCTTTTTCTCACCTACAGAGATTACCTTTTGTAGAGGAAGATTTCTTGGCCCAGTTTAGTGTTCCCGAGCAGGAGGCCTCACGAGGGGGTTCCGAGGATACTCAAGGGGAGTTTGATCCCTCCTCCGAGGACAGAGATGTGAAGGAGGGGATCTTGAATTCACTGATGGGGGAAACTGGCCCGTCCGTCGTAGCCGGTGGTTCTCGGGCCGTGTTTACTAACTCGGAGGTGATGACTCCAGTACTGGGAACTACTCCCCCGAGGGGCCACATTCCGGTACCTTCTTCTGTTCCCGTGACTCTATCTCCGAGAGGTCACACCTTTCAGGCGCCCATACCTCCTAGTGGGCCAGAGGGGCAATTTTCGTCTCAGACCGTTGGGGAGGCCTATCAGGACATTCTCCAGTTCTTTGCTTCCTCTAGTTCAACACCAGCCGAGGGGTATCAATTTTTATACACTAGTCTTAGCTGGTTGGGGCTCATGGTAAGTTCCTTTACACCTATTTTTTCTTTTTTTCTTTTTCTAGGGTTGTATCATTTATCCGCAATAACTTCTTTTTGTGCTTATCTTATGCAGATTGGGAAGACTCGGGAAGCAGTTACTGCGGTAGAGGAGCGTGGTTTGAAAGATGTGAAGGAGTTAGAAGCTCTCCGAGAGAAATTAGCGCCTCTTTTATCCCGGGATAAGGAGAGTCAGATGAGAGAAGAGGTGCTCCTTACCAAAATTTCCAACTACGAGTTCACGCTGCAAAAAGCGGAGGAAACCAACGAGGGCTTGCAACATAGGTTGAAAATGGCGGAGTCTACTTGTAAGAAGATGGAGGTCTCCGAGAAGGCTGCAATGGCCAAGATAGCCCTTTTAGAGAAGGAAAAAGGGGAATCTGAGGGGGTTCTCAATGCTCGTATCGCTGCTCTAGAGAGGGAAGTGGCAGAAGGTTGTGAGAGGGAGAGGAGTCTCCAAGAGACGTTGGGTCAAGTCACCGATAGGGCTGAGTCAGCTGAGGGAAAGCTGGCAAACTTTCTTTCTCCCGAGGAGGTGCAGGCTAAGATTGATGCAGCAGTTCAATTTGCTCAACGAGAGATCTCTCGGCAGCACTCGGGAGTCTCCGATACACCTTCTCACGAGCTTTTGACAAGCCATCTTTTGTGGGGCTATTTGGAATGTGCCAGGCTGGCCAAGTCTTTGTTAAGGCCGGATGTGGACTTTTCCAAATCTTTTGACCTTCGCAAGTTGAAGAAGCCAACTCCCGATGACTGTAATTACTTTGTGGGGAGATTTGGAGGCTTATTATCCCCTAGGGATTCTCCCATACCTTCTCCGATGCGCTCTGCCAGTAGTCCGAGTCCGAGGGCTAGTGGTTCTGGGGGGTATTTTCCCCAATTTCTCGCCTTGCTCCGCTGGGTACTTCTGCCGAGGAGACGACTCCTTCACGCCCTTCTACCACGGGGGCATAGTCTTTTCCTTGTAATTTTTTATTTCTTGTTTTACATAACTGTCCTTTGTACTTATCACCCTTTCCGAGGGCTCTTCGGCTTCTTAAATAAATAAATATTTTTTCCACTTTTCATTTCTCTATCTTTTGTCTTTATTGTTAAAATTTAATTAATGAGGATAATGATAAACCATATAAGATTGCTGATTAAGTTTATCTCCTAAGTAGGAGGTGTTGCTTTGCATGGTAAAGTAAGATACGTGTCACTTTTAATTAAGAAAATTTCTCGACGCGTGTCCCTTACTTTATGTAATATGAATCTAATCTTCTTCTTTTAATCAAGGAGTGGAGAGTATATCTGCACTTAGGCCCTTCATCAGTTGTGTACTTAATACTAACCTTATAATCATAACTAGTCCTTGATCTCTTTTCAATTTTGTCAATAGTTGTAAACACGAGGATAATACTTACCTGAAAAGATGATGCCTCCTTACTATAGAAGAAGTGGTTCAGTTTCATCTTGTGGTTCTTCTTGGGACACTGCTCGGAGTCCCTCTGGACCATCAAGGGCTCCTCCTATTTCTGGTGAGAGTTCCTCTTCGAGGGATAATCTGGCTGGACATCATGCGACACTTGGCGCGGGTCCCTCTTTGGGAGTAGCTCGTAGGCTTTCATCTACAAATTCTCGTAGAGTAAATCATGTTAGGGAGATATTTATGGGTAGGGAACCATATCCTTTGGCGGATGAGTCTTCGGAATTTGACTTGATTCCTCTTAATCCGTCCAGATTGATTGGTAGAGGACGTGTAGGATCCACTACGAGTACAGAGTGCGAGAACTCAGTAAGGTCCCTTTTTACTGGGTATAACCTGGATTTTGAAGAATATGACGTAATAGTGCCCTCCTCGAGTCAGAGAGCTTATGCACCTCCCTCGGGTTATCTGACTGTCTATAATGAACAAATGCGTTGCGGGTTACGAACGTTTTTCCACCCTTTTTTCCAAATACTCTTTCGGTATTGGCAGGTATGTCCGAGTCAGTTAACGCCAAGTTCATATAGTCATTTGGTGGGGTATGTCCTGCGTTGTGAGCTTTTAAACCTTCCCATGTCCCCTTACCGGGTGGGAACAATATTTGCCCTTCGACCTTGTTCAGAGGGGACTCCCTTTTTTTAGTCTGACCTATCGGGACAAGGAAAATACCTTCACTCGTGTATCCAGTATCCACTCTTGTAGAGGGGATTGGAGGCGGAGATTTTTCTTTGTCCGTCCGAGAGGTCAATCAGCCAGGTCATGGGGGGTGCCCATCCGATGGGGTCTAGGATATATTGCTCCCAACGCCGAAACACAAGGTCACGAGAAGGAGGTATTGCTTCACTCAGGGCTTTTTTCTGGTTCCTCTGACATGTCCGGGTTGCTGGATTTCCCCGAGGCCCTGATTTTAGCGGGTTTACAAGAGGGGTGGAGGGGTGTACCCCCACATCTCGTCCTCTTCACAGTAACTTTTACTTCCGTAAGTTTTACTGATCACCCTTTGCCTGTTTAACTTGTAAATTCTCTGGGTGTCCTCGGACTATTTGCACACTGATGTTTTTTGCAGGCGCAGAGATGGGAGCGTTTTCCCTTGGGTTTTCTGATGATGTTTTTCTGGGGCGGGCATTGCATGGTAGTCCCAGACTGCTAGAAGTGGGTGGTTCTGATCCACTCGTAAAGGGAGTGACGGTTGATATTTCTTCGGAGGAGGAGGAACTGGAGGCATCGCCTATAGCAGCCCCCCAGTAAATTTTATAATTCCTCTCGGAGTATCGAATCCGATAGCGGTTTCCTCCCAAACGGACTCTCACATGACTCCAGTGGTGTCACAACCTTTTCCCCGTAGTGCTGCCGTGGTGACTGTATTAGAGGAGTACCTTATTTCCCCCGATACAGAGGACTTGCAGCCCTTTGAGGGTGTTCCTGATCGTGTTCCCGCACCGCCACCCGAGGGGGATCCTTCCCTCGGGAGATCTTTTCCCCACGGGGATAATCAAGATATTTCTCCTCTTGGATCAGCAGTGGGATTTTGTCGAAACTTTCTCAGTGGTTTACTGAATGTGACAGATTGCGGGCTGATGAAAACCCTTCCGGTATCCGTTCTCTAGGACTTAGCTTGTAAAGACCTGTGTGAGGTATTCTATTTATTTTATTTATTTTATTTACTACTAACCTGACGCCAATGTCCGATATAACTTGCTTTGTTCTCGAACAGATTTACATGGTGTTGGATGCCCTCGGATCTTACGGAAGCTCTTCTTCTGATCCTGGTTTAGTATATCGTCGTCGGGATGAGTTAGAGGAAGGTCTCTTAGAGGCTCAAGCGGAGATAACTCAATTGAAGGAAGTGCACGAGTCGACTCAGGAAATCCACAACAATGTGTTACAATCCGAGAGGGATAAAGCGTGGGACTTGGAACGCCGATTGGTGCTCGAGAGAGCTCGTGTATTGAATTTAGAGAGGAGAATAGGGGAGTTACGTGACCAAATGTGGACCTTGGAAGAGCAACTGACGCAGGTCATGAAGGAAAGAGATGCCCTAAATCAGCAAATACTAGGGGCTACCCGTACCCAAACAGTGGCATTGGTTATGGCTCGAGTCCAAGCAGTGCTGGAAGTGGTGGGTCCATCTAGCCTTCGTGAGTCTCTTCAAGATGAGATGCGTGATTTGGTCCACATAGGCTATCGGTTGTGCCGAGATGCTGTACAAGCTTTGCCAGAGTTTCCCCCAGGCTTGCTAATTCCGGAACTTAACATTCGTCAGGCTTTCGAGGAGTTTCCTTCTTCACCTATTAGGGATCCTTCAGTTCCGATTGTGTTTGTTGATGATCCAGTTTCCCTTTCCGAGGAGCAGCGCCGATGACTTATTCGAGAAGGAAAACGCCCTATAGGAGGGGCTTAACTTGCAGAGGGATATTATGTAGTTTAGCTCATAATACGAGGGGCTTTTCTGTTGGGTTGCTAAGATGACTCATATGTAGAGTTATCCTTTTGTGAAGCAACTCTGTTTTCTTTTGTAATGGAACCCTTCATATATGAATAACTCTTCTTATTCAGGCGTGACTGTTACATTAAGCATAGTACTTTCTAAGGTTGATTGAGTTCCAAGTATTACGAAGCACTATTTCCTCGGAATCGGCAAAACGGTAGGTTGCTGGCCCCACAATTTCCACTATCTTATAGGGTCCTTCCCATCGTGGATCAAGCTTGCCTACATTCTTGGAAGCCCCTACTCGTTTCATCACTAGATCTCCAACTTGAAAAGTTCAAGGTTTTACCTTGGCATTGTAGTATCGTGACATCCGAGTCTTGTACTCTTCCACTCGGAGGGCTACTCGGGTTCTCTTTTCTTCGAGCAGATCAAGGGCGAGGGCTAAATTTCAGCTGTTGGTTACTTCCTCGTATTCCTTGACTCGCCAACTTTCTATGGAAACCTCCGATGGTAGGACAGCTTCACATCCGTAGGATAGACTGAAAGGAGTTTGGCCCGTAGCGGCGCTTTGCGTGGTCCGATAGGCCCATAATATACCGGGTACTTCCTCAACCCACTTGGCTTTGTGCCAATCGAGTCGGGCTTTCATGTTTTTCAAAAGGGTTCTGTTGGTCTTTTCTACTTGACCGTTTGCTTGAGGGTATCCCACCGAAGCAAAACGGTGTTTTATTTCCCAATGGTCGCACCATTTTTGTAACCCTTGGTACGTAAATTGCAGATCATTATCACTTACCAGGCTCCGAGGGACACCAAAGCGACAAATGATACTTCTCCAAAGAAAGTTGATAACGGCGCCTGCGGTTATCCTAGCTAGGGGTTCCGCTTCCACCCATTTGGTGAAGTAGTCCACGGCTACTAGTAGGAATTTCTTTTGACCAGAGTCAGGAATGAGAGGTCCCAGTATGTCAATGCCCCATTTGGAAAACGGGCAAGGAGTAAGATGGGGTTCCCACGGGGCCGCGGGTTGATGAATCCGAGGGGCGTAAGTTTGGCACGGTTTACACTTTTCGGCATGGCTTTTACTGTCTTTAGCCATCGTGGGCCAGTAGTAACCTTGTCGAATCAAGCGTCCGACCATGCTTTCGCCGCTAGTATGGCTCCCGCATGTCCCCTCGTGAGTTTCCACTAAAGCCAATTGGGCCTCTTCTTCACTAAGGCATCGAGCATGGGGACACGAATACGTCCTTCGGAAAATTATTCCGTCTTTGAGGAAGTACCGAATGGTTTTTCGGGACATCATCCGCTGGATACTCTTATCCGAGGAGTATCCCTCGGGGTTCTGCAAATAGGCCTTGATAGAAGTCACCCAGCTAGATGAGGGATCTGAGATGGTATTTACCTCTTTGCCTTCACTTTTTTCAGACTCGTTGACATGAAGTAGAGTAATCCTCCGAGTGTGAATGGCAGTTGTTTGAGTGGCCATTTTAGATAGGGCGCCCACCTCTTGGTTTTCTTTTCGGGGAATTTGAACTATATCATATCCCTCGAACCATTCGGACCTTTGACGGACAACTCGGAGGTACTCTTGCATTCTCTCTTCTTTTGCTTCATATGATCCTTTGACTTGTTGGACAATCAATTGAGAATCACTATGGAAGAGTATTCTCTTCATTCCTCCTTCCTTTACTAGTCTCATACCATTAAGGAGAGCTTCATACTCAGCTTCATTGTTAGAGAGGGGGTAATCTATTCGGATTTCAAAATGGGGCCTTTCATCCTCCCCTTCTTGATTTACAAAAACTATTCATGCCCCCCCCCCCCCCCCCCCGTGCGTGCTCACCGAGGACCCATCTACATAAGCGTACCACAATGGTTTTTTCCCCTCGGATCCGATGCCCGCAAGTTCCATTACAAAGTCCGCCAGGACTTGTGCCTTGATGGAGGGTCTCGGAGCGTAAGAAATGTCATGCTCGGTGAGTTCTACGGCCCATTTTATTAACCTCCCTGATGATTCAGGCTTATTAAGAATTGTCCTTAGGGGATGCTTTGTTAGCACTGTAATTGGGTGGGAAAGAAAATAGGGGCGTAGCTTGCGGGCTGTAGTAACCAATGCTAGGACGAGTTTTTCAGTTAGGGTATACCTGGTCTCGGCTCCGAGAAGGGTTTTACTGACGTAATATACCGGACGATGTTCTCCATCTTGTTCTTTGACTAAAACGGCGCTAATAGCCTCTTCTCCGACCGATAAATATAGAAATAACTCTTCTTGAAGTAAAGGTTTTACCAGCAAGGGTGGTTTCAACATGTACCTTTTCAGTTCTCCGAGGGCTTCATCGCACTGGGTAGTCCATTGAAATTCCTTGACATTTCGAAGTATCTTGAAGAAAGGAAGCCATTTTTCTGCTGACTTGGAGACGAATCGACTCAGCGAGGCCATTCTACCAGTCAACTTTTGAACGTCTTTTACTGTCTTTGGGGTGGGCAATCCCATTATGGCCTCCGTTTTCTCGGGATTTACTTCTATTCCCTTCTCCGTAACCATAAACCCCAAAAATTTTCCTCCTCGGATACCAAAAGAGCATTTCCTAGGGTTAACTTTCATACCAAAGTTGTTCATAATGACCAACGCTTTCCGTAGGTCCTCGGGATGTTCCTCGGCCGTGTTACTTTTGACTACCGTGTCATCCACGTAAACTTCTACTGACTTTCCAATAAGTCCGGCAAACATAAGACTTACTAACCTTTGGTAGGTAGCCCCAGCGTTTTTTAGCCCAAAGGGCATGACTAGGTAACAGAATGTGCCTGCATCCGTAATGAAGCTAGTTTTATCTTGGTCCACCGCCGCCATTGGGATTTGATTGTATCCCTGGTCTCCATCTAGGGTTGACAGTAGCGCACATCCAGCGGTGGAATCAACTAACTGATCTATGCTCGGTAAAGGATAACAATCCTTCGGGCATGCCTCATTAAGGTTGTAAAGTCAACACACATCCGCCATCTCCCTCCGTGTTTGGGAACTAATACGACATTAGCTAACCACTCGGGATAAATTACTTCCCGAATTTGCTTCAAGTTGAGAAGGCGTTGTATTTCCGAGCGGATGATTTTATTACGCTCGGGTCCCATTTTTCTTTTCTTTTGTTGGACAGGTTTAACTCCGGGCTTCACATTAAGAAAGTGTTGACATACTTTGTTGCTAATTCTTCCGGGCGGTCCTCCTTCCCATGCAAAGAGGTGATGAAATTGTTTGAGAAGGGAAGTCAGTTGAGCCTCTATTGCTGATGTCATGTGAGTACCCATTTTGATCACCTTCTCAGGGCTTCCTTCCACCAATTCTACCATCTTTAATTCTTCCACAGGTTGGACTCGTGTTTCTTCGGTCTTGCGCTTTTTATTGTTTCCGAGGGAAGGTTCGTCTTCTTCCGAAGGGATGGCATTCATGCAACATTATCTGGCTTTAGATTGACTTCCTCGGACTTCTCTGATTCCCGAGGAGGTGGGGAACTTCACCTTAAGATGCAAGGTAGAGGGGATAGCTTCAAAGGCTCGGAGGGATGGTCTTCCACAGATGGCATTATATGTCCGTGAAGAAGCTTCTACTACCCAGAATTTGATGGGTTCCGTTCTCTGAAGGGCTCCCTTTCCCCATGACATTGTAATAGTTACAGTTCCAAGGGTGTGACAGGTTTCCCCAGAGAATCCTACCAAGGGAACTTCAGCAGTTTCCAATATTTCTTGTTTCAGCCCCATAGCAGGATAAGTAGGCAAGAAGAGTACGTCCACAGAGCTGTCTGTGTCTATGAGGATCTGTTGGGTTTCATACCCATAAATAACGGCAGAAATAACTAACGGGTCTTCGTGAGGGTATATTATACCTGTAAGGGCTTCGGGTCCAAAGGTAATGCTAGGCAACTTTGACTCTTGGACCGAGTAGACTGGGAATCCTTGCTCTGCTCGTCTGGCTTCTTTCAAGTATTTCTTCTTTTTACTTTGGGGCGTCATTGAAATTTCACCTCTTTCAATCATATTGATGGTTCGTCCTGACGGGGGATTGTTTTTATACGAGTCAGGTGGAGGGGGCAAACTCCGGTACCCCATTTCTCGGGAGTTTTCCCGACGGTCTTTGTTTCTCTCTTGGGGTCGTGGGCGTCCAACTGTCCTTTACCGTGACCTCCGATTGAGTGTCCTTTCTCGTGACCTCCGACTGGGCGTCATTTCCTCTTCTTCTTCCTCTTCTTCTCTTCGTGGCCTCTTCCATACATTTGTCTTGGGATCCCCGAGATTATTTTCCTTGAGGTAATTCTTCAGGTATCCTATTTCTAGGAGACGAAGCACTTCTCTACGAAAGGTGGTACATTCTTCAGTGGTATGCCATTATGTTTTGTGGTATTTGCAATATTTCCCTGTGTCCTTATCCCGATTAGGGAATTTAACTGGTACAGGCCAGTGAAATTCGTTGCTGCCTCTCATTATATTGAGCACTTTCGGGGGAGTGATAGTCATGGGAGGTAAGGGCACAGGTCGGAGGAATTTCTTAACCACTCCGCCCTCATCTTTTCGTGGAGGAGGTTTACCCTCTTTACCCTTTTCCTTAGTCTTTGCTTCTCTCTCTGCGCGCTCTAGGTGCTCGTTATCCTCCTGCTCCATTTGCTTCTTCGTTCCTTCGCCTCTTCCATCAAAATGTAGACTTCCGCTTTTTACATAAGTTCATTCATGTCCATGACATGATTGCCCATAAGGTATCTGAATAAATCCCCCGTTCGAAGTCCTTGAGTCAATATGTCCGCCATAATGGTCGGGCTAATGTTGGGAACATCTAGTGCTTCGTTCGTGAACCGCTTTATATACCCTCGTAGGGGTTCATCCTTTTTCTGTTTAATAGTGAAAAGACGTGTGGCGGACTTAGGGTACTTTCGATTACAAGCAAACTGTCGTACAAACAAATGAGCTAATCGGTCAAAGCTCGTAATGGAACTAGGTGGAAGGTGAGTGAACCACGCCTGAGCTCGCCCTCCGAGGGTGACAGGAAACACGCGGCATAACACATGGTCAGGGGCGGAGGATAGGTCCATTCCAAACAGATATTGATGGATATGGTCCTGCGGATCCCTCCCATCAGCTTCTCCAGTATACAGCGGGATATTGATGGGTCGCATCCCCGGGGGGATAGAGGCTAAAGCAATTTTGGGAATGAAAGGAAAGGTCTTGAATGTGGGATCTTCCTCAGGGGCCATGGTTTTCTTGAGATCGCCCAATTCTTTTCGTAAGTCATCCACCATTCCCCATAAGGAGGGTTCAGCATCTCCCCGATACTCCGAGGGGTGGGAAATTTCCCCCCGACCCCTCTCAGGGGTCCTTTCAAGATAAACATACCTTCGGGGCGTTTGTCGGGGTTCCTGATGCCAAGGGATTGAGTTTGGGTTCCGCACTGCCTGAGGTGTATCTCTTTCCGAAGGGAAATTCCTGTCTTCGGAGGATATAGAAAACATGTTTCCGAGATGTTCCCCCCTCTGGGGTGCCCATATAGCATCTACAAGTCTTTCATAGACAGATCGGGGAATATTAATAAAATCTCTCGTACCTGATTCATAATTGGACAGAGTTTCTTCCGAGTCACTGTAATGAATTGAAAGGTTTTCACTTTCGAAGAGATCAACCATTCTAGCCGATGTTTACGGAATTCTCTCGAAGACAGATATTATGGCGTTCCCACAGACGGCGCCACTTTGTTAACGGGTTTGGAATTATTACCTATTTAACGGAAGATATTTATATTGGGTTGGAACGCCCTGTCCATGATTCAGAAACAATCATAGATGGAAAATGACTTGAAAATGACAAGAGATACAAGAATATTCCCTTCCTTTATTCACTGAACTTTTCCTCCTCTTATCATTGTGTATCTGTAGTAAGTTGTGTTTAAGTTAAGCTAAGTTAAGTTTCTTCTGTTGATCACCTCCCTTTATATAGACTTTGATAAGGGCAGGTGTCATTGTGCATGTGCTTTAGTAAAGACAGGTGTCGTTCATTGATACAGGTATAAAAATTAGGATAAGGTTTATCTCTTAATCCACTAGATGCTGACTAGACCCGTTTTTGTGCTTTCCGACGGCTTCGAGGATCTTCAATAAATGATTGTTTTGGGGGCGCTATTCTTTCGAGGGCTATGCTTTTGTTGATACACCATGAGAATGCTCGTACGAGAGTAAAGACTGTTGTGTATGCCTTCCGAGGGGTTTTATTTCTCTTTCTTAACTCGGGTTCGTTCTTCAATGATCTGGGGTGATCTTCGAGGACGTAATGTGATAGTATAACAGGGTCTCTGATGGCATAGTGTGATCTCCGAGGGCTTGATTTAATCTCCGAGGGCTGTATTTCTTTGCTTGAAATGGGACTTTTCCACATAAGTCCTCGGAATATATTTATTGGGCGCTCTATTATTCATCTCTTGTTCTTCTCCGAAAATGGGTCCTCGGATGATGGTCCGGGTGCAGTTTTCATTGAGGAGTGTTCAGCAAGGAAGTTTTCTTGTAAGTTCATGGGACTCGGGGTCCGTTGTGGTCCCTCTTGGCGCATTGGTGGATATCGGAGTCGCGCGGGTCCATCGGGGTTTTCTCTTTTTCCGATGCCGCGTTGATATCTGTTTTTTACTCACCATTTGTCTTTCCAAGGGACGTTTATGTTCCTCCTCGTGTGCTCTTTTATGCCTTTGTTAGGTCAGTGGCCGAGAAGTAGGGCAACATCCGAGGGGGTCTCCTTATTAGGAGTGGGTACATCTCATCGGAAGTACTCGTGACAACTGTATTGTCCATTTATTGATTTTCTGATTAGGATTAACCTTCTTCTTCTCCCCTTTTTTATTTTTATGGTTAACAATTTACATCTAGTTCATAGAAGTTAAGTAGTTCGTACTTGTCTGCTTCGTTGAGTCCGATCAACAAATAGCGTGAGTGAATTGTTGTGAGGAACATCTTTGTTAAAACCTTTATGGTTATTTGGCCTAAGGCTCGAAAGTTTTTAATAATATTGAAAACTTCTTAAAAATTATATCTTCTTGTTTTTAAATTCCGATGCACATTGCTTTAATTTGGTCAACAAGATCACAACAGAGTTAAGGCAAAGTCAGCCTAACTCTCAAAGTTGTTGTGTCAATCCACGATCCAAAATTTTCAAAGCTTACCTTGATCACCAATATGCGGGTATTTATAGGCATCGAGATGTGGGGACCACTCACGTGATAGATACGTCAGTTGTACTATATCGAAGGTCACATTTGATATATATGTCGGGTATGATCCCGACATAGGTAAAAACATGAGCCTAGCCCATGAACGATTAGTATGGAAATTACCCATATCAGAACTAATTCGAGACAAGCACAATCCATAAATTGTTTCGTAGATTGATGTGAGCGTTTGGTTTATGATTGATTAACATGACTAGTCGTTCTTTATTTATTAGTTAATGTGATACAATTAAGACTTTCATAAAATTTAGCATTCCATAGCTACGATTTAATAAAATAAAACCACATTAAATATCTTTATAGCACATAATTAGTACGAGGCCTTTGGCTATGGTTTGAATGAGTGAGAATTCCCATTGCTCTTGTCTCTTTTTAAGAATTTTAACTTAAGGTAAGATACAAGAACTAATGTCAAGTTAAGCTGAAAAAAATGGGATTGAATTACCAAATAGGCAATCTCATGGTGAACATGATGATTAAATGAGGGCCCTAATCCTCCCCTGGTGTATAAAGCAACACGTGCGCACCACTGCCGCTATAACTGTCGTTTTATACTGTTGGAGTTGAGTTGGGCTCTTTGCTTATTTCAACCTATCGATGATGAGTACGATGTTCAATGGAGGACCACATCTCATGTTTGTACAAGTCAGTAGAGCTAAGTCTAAATACAGTAGAGAAATAAATAACTGATAATGTATACTATCAGTTTATCTTGGTTATATTTTAGCACAATTATGAACAATGTTTATGAATTTTCTATTGGACCTCGATTACTTATTAAGTCTGTTATTTTCTAGATTGGACCACTAAAATTTTAGAGTAAAGGTTACCTCCACCAATAATTGGTACACTTTTACAAAGAGGTCTGGTTGACGTCTCGTAGGGTGTTCAGCGCAAAAATTGCGAAGTTTTATACATTTTTGAAAATTTGATCAAGTAAGAATAATGTAGTTATACGTCTAGCAAGAGAACCAAATTATGTTCCAATAGTTGAAGTAAGGACAACGTATAAGACATCAAATCAAAGTGTAGAAGTCTACACATACTTCATATATTAGACAAAGCAAAGGCCAAATAGTACGTTGTCATGACCTTTAGTTTTCTAGGTTTTGGGCCTACATTATGCAACAAAATCATCATCACTTTGTTTCATCAATGTAGAAAAACACGAGACTCCAACAATTTCACATGCATCCATGTTACTTCAATTAAGCCACCCACCCATCTTTATTTCTCTTTGGTTGCGTTGGTATTTGGGGATGGGGAGACGTAGGATTAATCAAGGCTACCTAAAACTCGTGTAGCAATCCTGTCATTTTCAGTTTGAGTCATTCAAATTGCAATATTGTCTTAAATACATAGCAATAGCATAACTATAGGATTGCATTGTACCAATCTCTATTAAATTTTGAAGGTTAGGGACTTCCTCTTCCAAGCGTGTGTGTACCTTAGTCTATCATATGTCCACAAAAAAATGTCATTTCTGGACAACTAAAAAAGAAAAGAAAAAAAAAAAGGAACCGTGGCATTCAATTCTATACGTGCATGTGAGCTTTAATTTAAATTTGAGGAAAGATAAACGAAAAGGAAAATCAATAATAAGATACGAAATACTATAGTTTTTTTTTCCTTTTCTAAAGGAAGATTTATAGTTCGTTTCCGGGTAATTTTCATTTACCTCCCATGAGATTTGATGCTCTGACAAATATCCCATGAGGTTTAAAACATTGGCTAGTACCCCCTTCCATCAGTTGACTGTTAGTCAACGGTTAAGTGTGATGGCAATTATGTAATTTTATACCCAATATAAAAGTATATTTCATATTAACAATTTATTTTAATAATTTGTACACAATTCATCTATTTTCACTATTACCAATAACTAAAATAAATTTAATTTATATACATTTATTTTTAATAATATCAGTTCATGGTAGACGCTTTATATATACATTTCAAATTATATATACTATTAAAATAGCAAAAAAAAATCTATTTAAGCTTGTTAAGTGATTTGATAAAATAATAAAAAATACTAAAATCCATTAGTGAATCAAAAGCTCAATTTTGTTGATCTGTTATTAACATATTTAGTGCCACGAGTGTACAAAAATCCGCTCACTTGTCTGATCCGTCCGAACCGTCCGCACTCATCCGTACGACTACATACGCCATGTTTTTTTTTCACATAAAGGCGGGTTGATTTCGTGATAAACTGCTCATTGTCGTTCATGTAGTGGGTTTACTTTCTCACCGCCCACCACCCGCTCCAACTGCTTTTTTGTTTTTTTTACTAAAAGCATTTTAAGCTATATATCAAACTCGTTCTTATAAAAAAAAGAAAAAGAATGATTATTTTGGATAAAAATGTTATTTCTCGTGACTTTTAGATGGATTAGTAGAAACATAATAATAAGACTATCAAATGTGAATTCAAGATATGCGAATTACTATGAATATATTTAACTAATGTGTAAATGAGAGTGTATTATTTTATTCTTTTATGTCTAGTATATTCGGTTGCTAATGGATGTCTTCAATTTATACTTTGGTTGCTCATGTACATATATATATATATATATATATATATATATATATATATATATATATAAGTATACTAAATAAATATATATTGTTGTATATAAGTAAGTTATATATTTAAAATAGTACAATTTTGTTTTTGCATTTTTGTGCTAATGATTGTTTCTTATATCTAAAAAGCATATCATTTTTTCCTTACTTACATTCTTTTATCACCCTGAAATCCCCCACTCGCTTGCCACGATCCTCCACTCGCCCAATTTGAAGCCACCTGATTTGAAAATTGGTCACCCATTAACCTTGGGCCGGGTGACATTTTTGTAGCGCACCCGCAAAATATCGTCGGCGTACACCACTATTTAATGTACATATTATTATTATAATTTTTTAACATGTGGTTTAATATGATTGCTTGTTATTGGTTATATCTCATTTTCCTTGTAAATGAACTGAAAAAAAAATTATTTGAACTTTTATAACAATTGGTATTAAGATTTGAACAACTTATATACATTTTGTGATATTTTACTTCAATCATTCCCTGATTTTAAGAAAATGAAAAATAACTTCTTTTATAATTCTAGTTCTTAACAAAAAAATGCACATATATCACATGACATTTATTTAAATTATTTAAATGATAAATAAATGAATTACATACAAATTATTAAAATGAATTGGAAACTTCAAATATACTATAATATTAGTAAGCACTAAAACTACATAATTGCCATCACATTCAACCTTTGACTAATGGTCAACTGATGAAAGGGGGCATTTGCCAAAGTTTCAAATCTCATGGGGTATTTCCCATAGGGTCAAACCTCAGGGGAGGTGGATGAAAAATACCCGTTGGTTTCCAATTCGATCTCCAAGATGACTCGGACCGCGACCTATCAATTATAGGTTTAATGTATCTTACCATTAAACTGCACTTCGTTGTTTTCTATGGGATACTATAATCAACGAGCTACTAGTTTAAGCTTGCAGAAGAAACAAATATATAATTTAGTGATGTGAAAATATTATTCCGAAGTATAACCAATATTGTTTTCAAAAAATGTCATCAGACCGCTAATATATGTAGTTTTGACAATGTTTAACTGGCCTTGTATATTTTAGTTTTGATTCTAGATTTATTTCTCTTATTATGATGTGTGTGCCTACTGTTTCATATTCTATTTTGTTGAATGGGCGTGAGTCTAGTGTTTTGTTCCCCGAGAGGGGCATTAGGCAGGGGGATCCACTATCCCCCTACCTTTTATTATTCATTTCTGAGGTGTTTTCAGCACTACTTTCAAAAGTCGAGGAGAAGGAAAAAATTAAAGGGGTCAAAATCAATCGTCATGCCCCTTATGTGTCGCATCTTATTCGCGGACGATACTCTCATCTTTTGTGACGCAAACGAGGCAACGACAATCGGCATTCGGGGAATATTGGAATGCTTTGAGGCGGCATCGGGCCAAAAAATTAATCTTGAGAAGTTACTTGTTGTTTTTAGCAAGAACATGGATGATCCTATGCGCATCGCGATTGGGGGTTGTGGTCGCGGATTGACACGAGAAATACCTTGGCTTACCATCAGTTGTTAGCAAATCAAAGAAGGAGCTGTTTGATTACATTCGGGAATGGGTTTGAAAGATAGCTCAGGGTTATAAAGGTAAAACCATGTTGGGGGCGCGGAAGGAGGTTCTTGTAAAAGCAGCCATGCAAGCTATCCCTACTTTTGTCATGAGTTATTTCCGCCTACCAGACACACTGATAAAAGAAATTGAATCCATCATTAGCAGTTATTGGTGGAGTAGCGGGGCGCAAAAATAAAATTCATTGGGTGGTGTGGGAAAAGATGTGTTGGTGCAAGGTCGACGGAGGGCTTGGATTTCGGGATTTGAAGGATTTTAACTTGGCACTTCTTACAAAACAAGCATGACGTATTTTACAGAATCCGATGAGCTTGGTAAGTCAACTTTTTAAGGCTAAATATTTTCCTAATTGTGAGCTTTTGACACAAGATTAGGGGCGGTACCATCATATTCATAGAGATGTATTTGGGAGTCAATTACAGTGTTAAAAAGTGGGGTGCGGTGGCATGTTGGGAATGGCAATTTGATATCGGTATAGCATGACGCATTACTGCCCCGTCCAGTGGCTTTTAGGCCAATCACACCAATTAATAATGTTGCATCGTTCACTATGGTTAATGAGCTTATTGACCCCGTCACTGGATGGTGGGATGTGGGGGTTATTCGTAGCTCTTTTTGGGACGAGGACGCTAAGATGATTTTATCTATTCCATTAGGCGAGAGAGACAATGGTGATAGAAAAAAGTTGTCGTTTTGAAAAGAAAGGACACTTCACGGTTCGAAGTGCATATCATGACATTGTTTCCCAAGGTTTAACGCGGGGTATTACGGATGCAACGTCTACCTCGGAACCTCATCCATCGTGGGCAAAAATTTGGAAATTGGAATGCGCAAACAAGATCAAGTTATTTATTTGGCGATGTTGTATGGATGTTATTCCAACACGTTGGAAGCTTGCGAGAAGACGAATTTTTTTGGATTCACATGCGTTGTGTGCGGTAGGGGGAGGAGACGGTGTGGCATGCCCTTTTTGATTGTCACCTTGCTAGACAAGTTTGGGCGTTAGCTAATATTCCGATGGTCCTATGGCTCAAGGATATTGAATCGTTAGGGACATGGCTGATGCAGATTGCACGATCAGAGACGGCTCGCACGGTTAGTTTAATTTGCACAATTTGATGGACGATTTGGAAAAATAGGAACGGAGTGTTGGCGGTGGAGAAGGCACGTCGATCAGATGAGATGGCTACGTTTGCTCATGTTTTTGGTTTAACATGGCTGGAGCATAATGGTAAGAAAGTTGGGCGAATTAGGGACGATGGAGAGTGGAAACCACCTATGAGGGATACGAAAAAGTTAATTTTGATGGGGAGAGGTTTGTGGAGGAATATGCGATCGGACTCGGAGTGGTTGCTCATGATAGCATGGGTGTCTTAGTGGCGTGGCAACAACGTAGACTTACGGCGTTTGTTGAACCTTCAAGCATTGAGGCGATAGCGGGTTTATGTGTTATCCGTTGGGCGGTTGACAAAGGTTGGGAGAATGTACTTTTTGAAGGGGATTGTCTTAGCATTATTCATGACGTTCTTCATGGTACCAATGGGGAGGTTCGTACTTCAAATATTCTTAAGGATATCCGTCGTCTTTTGAGGGCTCATTCGGGATTTGGTATAAGATGGGTGGGACGTGATTCTATTGTGGTTGCTCATGCATTGGCGCGTAACGCTACCGAGGATGCGGATGGTTTTGAATTTTAGTAGAGTCGTTTATTTTGTTGGTTACTTGCGCTTTAGTAGTATCATGTATTGACGTTTTGGGGCGTTTTTTCACCTTTGCGGGAGACTTCTGTTTTGTGTTATGCAAGTTTTTGAATTAAAAAAAAATTGTCCTTGTATATAAGCGTCTAATCACAATTCAATATTATGTTTTAAAATGTATTTCAAGCAAAGAAGAATATAACAAAAAAGAATGGTGAACCGTTTCTGAATAATTTTACTAAACTCCAACAATCTTATCCTTAAAACCCGAGTAACTAAAATACATAACATAAAGTCGTTTAGAAACCAAAATTAAAAAAAAATCCATTTTACATTTTATCTACGTACAATCAAATCCAACAAAAGAAAATTGTCACGTGTTTACCAAAAAAAAATATCTTTACCTTTAAATCCCTCTTAGTTGAGAGTTGAGCAGACAGATTCCCTCTTCTCAAGAGGGTTTTTTCTCTTCGAGTGAGAGTATGAAATGCCTTCCGATAAGGCCTCAGCGACTTCTCTGTGGGCATAATTCAATCAGGTTTACTGCTCTTATATTAGTCTTTCTCATTTTCTGTTGAGTTTCTAGGGTTTGATTTTTGTTAAATTGTTAGTCGGTCTATTATTGGTATCTTCGTCTCTCGTTGTCGTCGTTCTTCCGTTTCTGTTTGCGTCCTTTTTTGTCCGATATTTCTTTCGTTTCTTTGTTTTTGTTCTTCGCGTTCTTTCGTTATTTTTTCTGATCGTTCTTGTGCAGTGTAGGATTCATGCGGCGTTTTGATTTGTGTATGTCTATTTCGGGTTCAAAGTTTTGCAGTATTCTCGTTGTCGGTTTCATCTCTCGATTATAGTGGATAAGTACTTGATCGGTTAAGAAAAGCCCTAACTCTCACGACAGATGAGGTGGATGAGGATATAATGCCGAATGCGACCTGGGGCAAAGAAAACATTTATTCTGAACTAGCCTAAGTTGGTAAACTTTTAACGAATAAGGGGTTTAACTTCACAGCATTCTATAATGTCATCAAATCGATAATCAGTCCAAGTGAAGGGTACGATATTCAAAGGGTATGGGAGAACAGACTCTTGTTCCAATTTTTCACCTTGTTGATAGAGACAGAGCTCTTTCGAGTTGCCCTTGGTTCTTTCATACACACGTTCTGCTTCTTGATCGTATTCCAAAAAACATCAATCCAGCACATGTTCATCTTGATTTGTGTATCTTCTATGTCCGTTTACACGAATCCCATTACCAAACCAAATGATTGAAGTGGCAAGATATGTGGGAAATAAAATGGGAGTGTTTGAAGAACTGGACCTAATGAGTCTTCCTGATTTTTTTAATGAGAATTTAAGTTACCATTAATATTATGAAACCTTTAATACGACGCTTGAAAATGAGGGGGTTGAATGGGGAACAATTGTGTGTATCTTTCACATATGAAAGGCTACCAAATTATTGCTATTTATGCGTATTATTGGCCACATGGACAAAGAATGCGAGAAACGGTAGAGTCGAGGATGAATAATCTTACACCAAAGAATTCACCATATGGGTTGCGGCTTCGTGAGCCGATTATAAGAGGGGGCGGACCATGCAGATTTTGTGACATGGGATCGTCCAGTTGTTACCATGAAAGTTCGCAAAATGAATCTCAAGATAGTTCTAATCAGGCTTCATGACGAGATGGGAAAGATTCAGACGATGAGAGGGTCACAAGGCAGTTCCAATCGGGGTTGCGGAGATTCAACACGCAGTTCTTGGAAGGGGGTAGAGATTATGATAATTCTGATATCATTAGCCGTGGTTTACATGGGCATAACAATGTTGTTATTAAAAATAATTTAGAGCGTTGTAGCAAGAATCAAACAATGGGTGATGGGTTTCTTTTTGGGAAGGCTATTTGTCTTTCAATGAGGGCTCCGGTTTTAATAGGGTGGATCAGGTTGGTTTTGGTTTGGGGGGAAGGAAAATTCAGAGTATGTGCAGCGAGAACTTGATCACATGGAAGAAGTGCTGCAAGGAGACTCGACAATTCAGTAGGAAAAATGGGATCTTACACTCATCGATATTACAAATATTTTTGGGGTTATAGAGTTTCCATTGCCTTTATTAATGGTGTCTTTTACCAATTCTGAACAACCGAGATAGAGCAAAAGAAAAGTTACTACCTTAGCGAAGGGGCACAATCCAAGTAATAGGGAAGTAGTATTGGAGTTAAAGTGTTGGGGGAGAGAGATTCTAATTTGGTTGTTGAGCTGAAGGAATTTAGTAAGAAACATTTGTTGGTGGCTAGAGCATCAGAAAAGGAAAATTCTTTATTGACGGGGGTTGATTGGCAACCCCGCCAATCTCAATGAATATTTTATGTTGGATCTAAGAGGGATTGGGTCCCCTAGGACAATTTTTGAATTGCGATATCTTGTCGCATCACATCACCCCTCTCTTATCTTCTAAATGGGAACGAAATGTAAAGGAAAGAAGATAGAGGATTTGAAAAATAAGTTAGCCATTTTTGGATTTTTAGTGGATGTCCACGGTAGTTCAGGAGGTCTTGCTCTCTTGTGGGCTAAGGATGTGGATGTTTGTCTTATGAGTTTATCTCAAAATCATATTGACGTGATGGTTACTGAAAATGGGACAGAGGAGTGGCATTTTACAAGTTTTTTTGGGGAGCCAAATGCAGCACGTAGGGATCGCACGTGGCAGCTGTTGCGCACACTTCAAATATATATCAATGAAACCGTGGTTGGGGGGATTTCATTGAGATTATTTCTCAAGATGAGACAACAAGCGTTAATCCTAGACCTCTTATGCAGAAATTCTACCATACTTTGCAAGAGATAGAACTTAGTGATTTAGGCTTTGTGGGTTTAGCTTTTACATAGTGCAATCGACATGTTGTTTCGGAGACGACGTGGGAACGTCTTGATTGTGCATGTGCTTATTTAAATTGGCAGAATAGATTCCCGAATACGGGAGTTTCTCATTTGGAGGTTTGACACTCTGATCACCTCGCTATTCTCATTCACTGTAGGTCAGCTATTCCAAATAGGCGTCCATGGAAATGTCAAAAACATTTTCAGTTTGAAGCAGTTTGGATAGATGAGTGATTGTAGATGTATTCTTAAGGACATGTGAGATATTGAGCATTACGAGAATCCGCAAGAAATTTGTGGAATAAATTGGCTAAATGTCGTGTGGGTTATATGCAATGGAACACAGTCTCGAGGGTGGTTTAAGAAAGCGCATTGATTTCCTTACTAAGAATATTAAGGTGATGCGTATGGGGGTGCTCACAAGTTAGTCCAAGAATGAAGAACGTATTTGAGCACGAAGTTGGAGAGTTTATTAGATTCAAAGGAAGTCTACTGGAAGTAGAGGGGTAAGGCACAATGGCTAAAGGAGGGGGATCGAAACACATTATATTTTCATAGGAAAGCCAATGAGAGGAGGAAGAAGAATAATATTCAAGGGATCCGTGATAATAATGGGGCTTGGAAGGATAATCCGAGTGTTGTGCATAGAGTTATGATGGGTTATTTCAGTGATATTTTCAACTCCATCCAGCCATTGGAGGATGAAATTGAGGACCTTTTAAGCGTTATCCAGGCCCAAGTGTCACACATAGAGAATCAAAGTCTTCTCCAACCTTACGTGGCAGAGGAGGTCACCTGCGCCTTATCAGACATGTATCCTTTCAAATCTCCCGGTCCAGGTGGCTTTCAGTCATCCTTTTTTCCAGAAATATTTGCATACTCTTTCTTTTCTCAATAATAAAGTGTTTCTTATGTGCTTTAACTTTACTAATATTGTGTTACTTCCAAAATGCGACAAGCTCGAGACTATGAAACGGTTTCATCCTATAAGTCTTAGCAATGTTTGTTTTAAAATCACATCCAAAGACATTGCCAATAGACAAACCGATTCTTGGTAACATTATTTCCCATTCTCAATTTGCTTTCATGCCAAGAAGACTAATTATTGATAATATTCTGACTGCATTTGAGCTGAATCATTACCTTAAAACAAAAACAAGTGGTAGGATTGGATACTTGACTCTTAAACTTGATATGAGTAAAGCCTATGATCGAGTCGGGTGGTCCTTCCTGGAAAGAGTAATGCTTAGATTAGGATTTGAGAGTGAGTTTGGGTCACTGATTATGCATTGTGTCTCTATGTATCATATTCGTTGCTTGTCAATGGTTGTGAATTTGGATAAATCATTCTGAAAAGGGGTATCCGTCAAGGAGACCCCCTTTCCCCGTTTTTATTCTTATTTTGTGTTAAGGCTTTTCAGCTTTAATCAGTGACGCGGAGTGGGGAGCATAAAGTTCGATGAGAGCGAATGTCCCTTCTATTTCTCACCTTTTATTTGCCGATGATACAGTAATTTTTTGTGAGACCAATGTTGATGCAGTAGCTGAGATTTTGAGTATCTTTAAGAGATACGAGTTAACGTCGTGTCAAGTTATTAATCTAGACAAATTAGTTGTGTTTTTCAGCAAAAACATGAATGTGGAAGGAAAATAGGCTATTATTGAAGTGTTCGGGGTTTCCACGGAGAATAAACATGAGAAGTATCTTGGGTTACCAACGGTGGTGGGAAGACAAAAAAGGCATCTTTTAGTATATTCGGGATTGAATATGGAGTCGAATTAAGGGGTGTAAGGAGATGTTGTTGTCGACAGTGGGAAAGGATATTCTTTTAAAATTTGTCCTTCAATCCATTCCGATGTTTGTCATGAGTGTGTTCAGGATCTATGACTCTCTGATCAAGGAAATTGAGTCTATGTTGAGTAATTTTTGGTGGGAAAATGGGGTGCAACAGAAAATATATTGGGTGTCATGGGATAAAGTTTGTCGAGCAAACAAGATGAAGGGATGGGTTTTCGATATTAAAGGCTTTCAATCTTGCTCTTCTCTCGAAACAAGTTTGGAGGTTATTTAAATTTTCGGACAGCTTACTCGAGCGGCTATACAAGGCGTGATATTACCAGAATTATTTTATTTTGGATGCACCTCTTGGGTCCTTGCCATCATACTCTTGGCCATGTATTCATGAGGCGATTCGTGTGTTACATGCAGGGGTGAGGTGATGAGTTGGGAATGGACTGAATATCTCTATTTGGGATGACGCGTGGGTGCCTCGACCGGTGAGTTTTTGGGTGTTGCACCCTCGAAATGTGGATTTTGATGGAAGTAAGGTGGTGGGCTTGATTGATTCTTCATCGTGCTCATGGGATATTTCGTTGCTCCGACACATTTTTCTTGAGGTGGATGTTTCAACGATCTTGGTAGTAGTAACAATCTGGATGTTCAGGTTTGGCACTATAATAATAATGGATTATTTTCATTTTGGAGTGCATAATATATCATTATGGATCAAGGATTGGCGCGTCGAGCATCGGGTGAGACCTTATCATCCAGTGTTTTTCAGGATTGGAGATTCATTTGGAAAATTAAATGCTCGCCAAAATTAATATTTTTCTATGGCATCTATGTTCGAACATTCTTCCTACACAACAGACAGTGGTTCGTCGTCACATAGCACTGGATCCACAATTCATGGTGTGTGCATACAATGTGAAGGGTTTGTTTCATAGTTTTCACGCTTGTCATTTGGCTCGTCCAGTTTGGGCGTTGTCATTCGTGAATATTTCTTTACTTTGGAGGCCAAATGAGAATGGGGAGTCTTGGTTCAAAAGAGTGTGTACTGCTGCGAGTCCCTACATGATGCTGAAAATTATTATTACGTGTTGGGTTTTATGGCACAATCGTAATAAAATCAACGTTGGGGATCAATCATTCTCTTCCGAAGAAATTGTGTGTTTCGTTGAGTCGTTTATAACGGCATGCAATAATTCGGTAAGGTCGAGACGCGTGATGGTTGTCGATGGTGTTAGTCGTGAATGGGATCCGCCAAATGCTCCATGGATTAATGTAAATTTATACGGTGCTACATTCGATGTCGAGGAGGAGACAGGTCTTGGGGTGATGGTCCACAACTCGAGGGGTGATAATTGCTACTGCCAAATGTCGTGTGAGAGGTAAGTTGGATGCAACGAATGCTGAAGCGTGCACAATGTTATTGGGCATAAATTTAGCGGTTAGCTTGGGTTGTACACGTGTGATTTTTGAAGGCGACTCTTTATTGGTAATGCACAATATTAACTTTCTGAATGGGTGCGAGACTAATTATGCGAACATTGTGCGAGATATTGGGAAGGTGATTGATAATGAGAGCTTCTTTGTTTTCCAATGGGTGTGTCGCGATGCTAATTCGGCAGCTCATGATATTGTATGCAAGGCGTCTTCAGACAATATTTGGGTTGAGGAAAGTTAGGGGAATGATAAAATTTTAGCATGTTGGCTGGAGTTTTTTTTCTTGGTGTATATGGTTGATATCATGCTCTCATTTGTGTTATGTTCTTTGATTTTTAAGCTGGTATTGACACTCTATTTTGACCTGGGATTACCGGGTCAATTTTAATGGAATTGATTTTGACGTTCAAACAAAAAATCCAACATAAGAATATAGAATACAGACATAATGTGGCTTTGATCTTTCACAGACGAGGAGGTTGACCTTGCTAAAAATAATAGAAAATCGAAATTTCTAATATGCATATGTATTGTGTAATGTAAAATTAAAAAATATAAATACAAATCATTCTCTATAGTATTGTACAAAGAAAGCTTTTACTGTATAACAATATAAAGAAAGAGATATGATTGTAATGTTATATATTGAGAGAGGGAGGATTATGAATATACAAGTAGGTGTTCATGGTTCGATTTTTTTAACCATTGGTCCAGTTTTTTGAAGAACTTTGATTATTGGTTAGATTAAAACCCATAACCAATAAAGTAGTTTGATTTTTCGGTTAAAATCGTTTGCTTTTGGTTATAGTTTCGAGTTAACCAATCACCTACTCTTTCGGGAGAAAAAAATGCTTTCTACATAATTAATAAATATATAAAATTCTTTCAAAAAGTTTATATATATTAAATTAATAATATATTCCCTTTTCAAACTTGTCTATTAATAAAAAAGTAAGGTATGCTCAAAATATAACACATATACAATTAAAAACCATCTTTTTAAAAATACATTATCTAACAATCCACGATAAGTTGTAGTACTTATTCGACAATTCATTCATCATAATTAGTAGTTAAACAATATTCAAATATGGATTCATCTACGAACATAATGAATATCAAACAAATCATCCATTAATTCATAAAAAATAAATAGTCAAAGTTACAGAACAATGGGCCTAGCGAAATGGACCTACCGATTTCATCTAAAATGGGTTGCTTTCGGTTAACCTAAGTTAATCGGGATGTAGTTTTAAAAGAACTTAGTTTTTTTTAAAAACTCCAAAAACGATAACCAAAAACTGTACGAAGTGCCTAATTTTGATTATTAGGGTTGTTCAAATACCCGCTGACTCGCCTGCCCGCCCACCCGTGACCCGAGCCGACCCGCCCGAAACTCGCGTGTTTTTTTTTTTAATAAACTGGCAGTTTATTTTTGTGGTAACCCGCATGCTACCCGAAGACCCCGAGTATATATATATATGAACACGACAAATCATTATTCTCTTCCGTTGCCAAGCAACGCCCCCACCCCAGCTCTCATTTTTCTGTTCTCTAATTAACTTTATTCGGCTCCTTCAAATCTTCAGCCGTCGTTTCGCAATTGTAAGTCACGCTATTTTCCTGTTTCACTAAGTTGTAATTCTATTTTTTCTAGTTCATTGTTGATAAATTCTTGATTGGATGATGTTACTAACTTAGTTATAATCCTTTTAATATGAAATCTTTGAATATTAATAACAGATTGTGAGATCTGTTTAAAATTCTCATAACTCTTCTCAAAATTCTGTAATTTTATCTTATAGAATAAAGACTAACACTAATCCGACTTGGTTTGTTTTTAACAAAAGTAGCCTAGACTCATCAAAAAAAAAAAAAACAACAATATATATCATTTTGTCATGATGTAAACCCAATTCGTCATTTAGTCTCTCAAGAGTGTTTTTGTTCTTTCCATACAACTCGATTTGCATTCTACATGTACATTGTAATCCTAGTGATTATTAGTTTCAGTGATTATCTCATTTTTTCATTCGTGAAAAAAGATTATTTTTCATATTGGTGTTCATTTCGTGAAACTTAAGGTTGTTTGGTTGGTTAATATTGGAATACAATTTTATTATAGTTTCGCTCTGTTCTTTCTGATTTTATAATAGGGATAAATGCATTAAACCCCCTGAACTATGCACGTTTTTGCGTTTTCGTCCTTAAACTAATTTAATAAGCGTTTTCCCCCCTAAACTATGCACGTCTGTGCGATTTGCCCCCTGGCCGAGTTTTTGGCCATTTTCGGCCATTTTTAGGCGGAATATTCCTCTCTACCCGACTCATATGTGTTGTACTAGATGTATAATGATAGTTGATGACAAAAAAAAGGCGAAAAAACACCTCGAACCGGGCATATTCCGACCAAAATGTGATTTCGTTTTGGCCGGAATATGCCCCGTTCGAGGTATTTTTTCGCCTTCTTTTTGTCATCAACTACTAATATACATCTAGTACAACACATATGTGTTAGGTAAGGGGAAAAATTCCGGCCAAGAATGGCTGGAAATGGCCGAAAACCCGGCCAGGGGGCAAATCGCACAGACGTGCATAGTTTAGGGGGGGAAAACGCTTATTAAATTAGTTTAAGGACGAAAACGCAAAAACGTGCATAGTTCAGTGGGTTTAATGCATTTATCCCTTTATAATATTCAATAAAGTCATCGATTCGCATATACTTTTGTGTATTATTCATATTTTCTTATGATGCCTCAATAGAAGAAGATATGCATCATGAGTTCGAATAGTTATCTTAGCAAATCCAGTTGTTGATGCAATAAATGATTGCAGAACAATCAATGCCATCATTGGTATCCCCATTGTAAGAGGATTTTGATTACAAAGATCGAGTTGCACCACTTTGACAAGCATTAAGATCACTCGTTTATTGGGAACAATGTGAACACAATGGCAATATAAAGAGAATTGGGGTGTGAAACTGGGATTCCATGATTTCATGGTTGGTTGAAAACCGGTTTGAGGCTTCCCATTTTGTAGTACTGATAACGTTGGCACGCGGTTCTCGCGTGATTAGCCTTTATTTTAAGTATAATATAGGTAATCCGTATTGTAAAGATTATAACTTAAATATGAATAGGAGAGCTATATATCATAACATTCTTTTTATGTAAGAGAGAATTAGGTAATAATTATTTTATATAATAAAAAGCTTTAAATAATAATAAAACTAAAATATATTACAGTTATACAAAACTAATAACAAACCTTAATAGTGTGATTAAGGATAAATAGGAAAATCAAAAGATTTGTGTCACCATGCTTCACATGGCTTTCTTTATATAATAGTACTAGCAACATTGACACACGGTCTCTGAGTGATGAAGAGTTTATTTAAGTATAGCTTAATTAATTTAGATGGTAGAGATTATAACTTTAATATACATAGATTACACATGTAAATATAGAAAATCTTTATATGTAATGATATTTTTTTTCTTTAATGAGAAAGCCTCTAAAATAATGTTAAGGTTAAATAAAATTACATTATATCTCAAATAATAACAAAATTTAATAGTGTATTGAAGTGTAAATAAGGAAATCAAAAGATTAGTGTAACGTTGAGTTTTGTATATAGAAGTACAAATATTCAAGTGATCAACAATGTACAAAAGGGTCACAAAGGGCCTAAGTCAAAACTCAAAAGTTGATTGGGCTAGGATAAAGCATACCTACGAACCATGGCCCGTGGGATTATTTGAAAACAGAAGGCAAATATAATCAACCTAATTTTGACATGGAAAGACCTTGATTATTTAATTATTGAAAAGAAGACTTTATTATTCAAACATATTCAAAATTTCAATATTTTGCTTCAATACTCAAAATTGGCCCAAGCGGGGCATAATGATTTATTCTGTCAATAGACTATTGTTGGATCTGGCCCGATAACACTGGGCTTAAAATTCACCAAATGTAAGTTTGGGTGCATTTGTAATTAGGAACATGACCCCTTGAGATTTAGGTCCTGTAAAACAATTAAAACAAATAGGTAAGAAGTAAGATACTGTCGGTACTTCTAAAAGGTACCGCCCTTAGATTAATGACCAAGATACCCTTGGTACTTTAATTCTTTATTATTTTCGGGTGATTTCAAATTTTATAAAATTAAGTTAAAATACCAAAACAAGATATATATATATATATATAGTACAACTTAATTTAAACTTATTTTGGTTTTCATACTTTTTTGGTGAGTTAGTGTTTACACAATAGATTGATGTTCGTACTTTTTGCAGGAGAAGAAAAAGCATAAATGTATTCTTTTTGGACAAAGGTCACCCTTACTCTAGTGAATAGGTAGTACAGAGAAATAATGTGTTACTTTTTGAGAAGACATAAAGATAATTTATTATACAATTTTTACACGTGAGTAATTTCCCAATTTTTCTTAATACAATGATAATTTACGAAAAGCATTCTTAACGCCTACAAAATTAGACTCTACCGCATGTATCTTAAGAAACACAATAATCAAAATAAAAATCGTATCTCGTAATACTGTTATGCCAATTGAGCTATTATAATCACAAATTTCTTTATTTATCACAAAAAATATCAAAAGCCATTTTGTATCGAAATGTTATGAACTGCTTTTTGTTGTACTTCTACCAATTTATCTTTTTTTTGGTATCAAATTAGCAAACAAATTAAACTAGACTGTTTAAACATCTCAAATTAAAGCATTCCATTTCTAGCTATGGCATATTATGGGGGTGTTTGCAAGAGCTTATGAAAGCCACTTCTTCATAACTTTTACTTAAAGTTACTTAAAGTCGCGTTTGACTTAAAGCCAGTGTTTTCAAAACCGGACCGGACGTCGACCCGGCAACTCACTGGTTACTGGTTTTACTGGTTCGAATCGGTCGAACCACTGGTCCGACCGGTCACCACAGTCTAGTAGTCAAACCTTCCTACACATCGACATATACGATGCAATACAACATATTCCTTACAAAGCATGATAATTAGAATTAAAAGTTAGTATTCATAAGTTATATTTATAACAAATCAAAATCATGAATATAGTTGGGTTTTTTTTTTAAAGGAAAGATACCTCACCAGGAAAGGAGCAGCGGCAGTGGACGGCCAAGGAGCAGCGACAGTGGACGGCGGCGGCGGCGTGATGGTGGTGGCTTTAATTTAGGGTTTAAACTTTAAAGTTTAATACATAATTAACTAATTAGTAATTATATTTTAAAAGTTAATCTCTTTCTGACTTTCTGACTTCTTCTGTATATTGTACGTGGCGTGGGTTTGTGATTGTTGGAGTGAATATTTGCAATTAAGGGCTCAACCTTTTTGTTTATTGTTTTTTGGTTTTTTTTTTTTACTACTGGGCCGAACCGGCCCACTGGTCAGCCGGTCAGCGGTCCGGTTCAAAACAACCACCGGTTGGCATGGCTGACCGACCCGGAACAGGGGTCGACGGCCGGTCCAACCAGTTCGACCGGCCGGTTGAAACCGGTTTTAATAACACTGCTTAAAGCACTAAGTGTTTGCAAATGTGTTTTTAAAAGTTACTTAAAGCAGTTAAAATTATTTTGTGGTGTTTGCAATTGTTAGTGAAAAATAGCTTTTGAATATTGATTAATATGCAATAAGATTTATTTACCTATATTTAAAGTATACATAATATTAATGTTTCACTCACACATACACAATTATGGTTATATTTAAAATAAAATAATTTAAATTTTAATACAATTAAATTAATACGTTTATTACACTACATTTCACAATTTATTTGATGTAAGCATTTATTTTTAGAAAGTATAACTTTATGTGAAAAATGTTAATATACATATGTTGTTGTTAAGTAAAAAAAAAATTAAGAATTTCTTTCTATTCTTTTTCATTATTACTTTTTCTTTAATTATTTATATTATCAATTAAAACACCACAATTTAAAATTATAGAGCATATCACGTAAATGAGGAAAGAGAGAAACCATGAGATCTCTTTCTAATTAATTAAGGCTTAAATAGGATATTAAGAGAAATTTAAGGAATATATAAGTAGAAGCAGTTTATGGAAGCACCTCATGACATGCTTCTGGGCTTCTGCTTATTTTTGACTTTTTTTAAGAGAAGGAGAAGCAAAAGCATGAATTTCAAACACTAAATAAATGCTTTTCAGTGACTTAAAGTCAATAAGCTCCTTTTAAAAGCTCTTGCAAACACCCCTTATATACTTAACAAGAATAGGACCATTAAAATAGAAAACCCCAATCTCAGTATTAGATTACCTTTTTCATTTATTACGTCACATGCTTTTCTAATTTTCTATATTAGGTCAAACATATATATATATATATATATATATATATATATATATATAAATTCACATATCGCCTTTTAATATTAATTTGAATCATAATTTATTTAGGATTATGCAAAAGGTCAATAGGATTTGAAACGTTATAGTATAAAAAATCGTATACTACTTACTAACTCCAAATCAGAACCCACCAACTCGATCTATCAAAACTCAATCTCGAACATTTTTTTTAGGTAGACTCGGAAAAACATGCCCTTAGGCAAATCTAAACTAACAAGTTTCACAACTGTAGGGTGCACAGGATATCCAAAAATGTTCAAATCCTACATAGCGTGCGTTTTTCTTCTTAGATCCAATTAGACTGAAATGGATTCAGTCACTTGCATATCAATTTGACCTCCTATCAATTAAAGAAAAGAGGTGTCCGTCTCTAGCATCTAAGCCCAACTTTGAAAGTTGGTTCGCCACTTTATTAGCTGAACTAGGGATTCAACAGACTTGTATCTCCTATTGCATCGGGATCAAAGCCTTGTATGCATTAGCCAAGCCTTCATTTAATGTCGTTAGTCGACACAGTTTTCTTTCCCATTATTAGCTCGTATACATATAACGAGTCCGTCTCCACTTCGATTTTTGGGGTTCTCCTTTCCCCTGCAATCTCTAACCCCTTCTGCAGTGCTTCCAATTCCATCTCCTCCACGGATGTCGTCACACTGATTTTATAAAATTCCCAAAGCCATGCACATGTGTCCGACTGAAGCAAACCCCAAGTCGCTCCTTTGTTTCTCGACTCAATAACGCTCCCATCCACGTTAAGTTTAGCCCAACTCTCCCTCGGTTTCTTCCAGCTTTTCCTTGCATTCTTCATTTTCGTTTCATAAAGTGATAAACTTAGTTGCTTGATCTGGAAAATGCAACTACTGGTGGGTATTGATTTACCTTCAAATATAAATTTATTCCGGCTCTTCCAGATCCACCAAATAGCAACCACGCAACTCCAGTGCCAATGGGTATTCCCATGATTCACGCCTCTATTATCCATGCATCTAGTATTTACTTTCAGCCACGCCGTATACGACAAAGATAGAACTAAAATTTAAGAATTTTGGTCGTATCTGACAAACATAATATTCACTTTCAGCCAGGCCATATTCCATATTTTCTTTAATAAAATTAAGAATTTTGGTCTTTTTGTACTATATAGACCTAAAGATAATTATAAATAAGTAAAAGAAAGACAAAAATGAGAGAGTTCAGTCTATATTCTATAACACACACATACAAAAAAAAAATATTGTTAATTATTATAAATTAGAAAGAGAACGCACACAAAATTAGAGATATTTGTAGATTTGAAATGTGTTATAGAAATCGACAAACATGCCGAATTTCGCATAAATCAACAAAAAGAGAAAGGGGCCCAAATTCCAATTGGCTTAATAGTTTTAGTTTGTTATTTTGACTAGGAAAAAAAACTTCAAAGGTAGGCAGAAGAAGACCAAATTAAAGAACCCATTTTTAATTTAATATTTTTCATGTGATCAGATCAATTGCTGCTCTCAATGTTCAAACTTTGGATTACCGGCGTCAGAAATTAGCGTATGTTAATAATCCCTCTCACTCCTTACATTTTCCCAATTTTTGCCAGCTTTTAGATTTCGTGGGCTATTTATTTTAAATTAAAAGATTGCATTTTTATTGTTTATTTTTGAATTTTGAGCAAATGCAAGCAATGGGTTGTTTCTTTTTTTGTGTTTTAAGTTTAATTGTGTGAAATCTCGAAGTGGGTTCTAGGTTTTTTTAGTGCTTTTCTTACAAGAAAGTTAAGAAATCCCATTTTGCTAGTTGTTTCATTTGATTTGTGACTGTAAATTATGGGTTCAGTTGTAAAGTGTAATTATCCACTGTTGTAATTGATTGAGTAGGAGTGAAGCTTGATGCATTTCATGTGTTTGAATGCAGGATGATTAGTTGAAAGGATTGCATTGTTGATTCTGCATTGGTAAAGAGGAAGGAAGCTGTAGCCTTTTTGTAAGTGAGGTAAATCGTAAACTAGCTGCAGTCCTGCTGCCTGTCTTGGAGCATGAATCGAGTTGATTCGAGTGGGAGCGAATTAGATTTAGACATCGATTTGGAAAGTGGGGGAACTAGCGACGAGGATTTAAGCAAGGTTCGCTCTTCGAGTTGTGAGTGCTCGAGAAATTTGTTGGACGGGATTAGGACTGGATATACGAGTTTAGAGTCACCGTATGGATCCGAGAGTGACGGAGATTGCTCGTGCTCGTGTGACAAAGCGTTGAGTTCCGATGAGACTTCTGGAAAGAGTAAGGATGTGCATTTGGGAAGTTTTCATGGGGAGGCAGTAAATACTGTAAATAAGACAATGAGTAAGGAAAAGGCTAAGAAGCACAAGTCTACAAGGCCACCAAAGCCACCTCGGCCTCCCAAAGGTCCCGCGTTGGATGCCTGTGACTTGAAGTTGCTGAAGGAAATATCTGAGCTTAACCTGAAACGTAAAAAGATGGAAAGAATAAGGAGCTTTAGAAAAAAGAAGAAGGAGAAGGCATCATCTTTCACTAGCAATCTTTGCGCCTTGTTGGTGACCGTAATCTTCTTGCTGGTGATTTTCTTTCAAGGTAATATACTCTTAACTGAAAGCTGGCACTGTTAGGAAAAAGAGCAGTAGCATAAAACTTTGCATCACACTTTCTTGTTCTGATGGTCCATTATCAAATTTTAATGTTAGACTTTACTCCAAACTCCAAAGTTGTTGTACATAGATACTTGTTCCTTACATGAAGCTTTTACAATATTTTTCATTGTTAGAAAGTCACATCAATTTGATTATTTTGTATGCCAGACAGGGTTAACGGGAAGTGCGGTATCAGCTACTCAATCAACTCTGTTAGAAAGAACTGTTTTCTCATCTTTAGATCGCGTATAAAACTAATCATTTTACTTACTCTCTTTTGTACATGGTAAATGTTTAAAAAGGTTGCAGTTACCGATGAAACAGTACAGATTCTTACATGATGGAGCTAAGCTCTTATAATCTTTTTATGGAAAAAGGTAGGGATGCTAAATGCGAAGATCACATCCAAAATTTAAATATCCTCCTACTTATCTATATTTCCTAGTTTGATGGAAACACGTTGAAAAATCTGAAATAGGGATTTTACCTACATTATTGTTTAAATTTAACTTTACTTCGACTAGTCTTGATTTTATCGATCCAAAGATCTGTGCCCATACTTCTCGTGAAGATCTATATGTTTTCATGTTTGTTTATTTAAGCCTATTATCCATAAATGATTTTAGCCATTTTACACTTATTGGTTTACAACGCAAAAACATGTCAGAATTTTTTCAATTATGGATATGTGGTATGGCAGAGAAGATTCCTCTCAAATAACTTAAAGCATGGAAAATGTCACTAATAGTTCATTTATGTTATCAGGCATATGTACTCAGAAAGATTTGATGTGCGTATCAAACAGATTATATTAAAATAGTACAGGATAGAGTTCAACTGTGGAATTTCTGTCTTTGTTGCTTGGTTTTCATTTTCTCTCGTTAATAATTTGTCGCTACTAAATGACTGTGATATTTGAGATATAAAGGGCATATTAATTGCGATATCTTGGAAATATGCTCTATTAACCAATAAACTCCCAAGCTAAAGACTTGATTCCAATGTACTATATCTCTTATTCTCTGCAGAATCTGTAATTGTTGTTGCTAATTGTTTGCTGTAATATCATGTCACTCCTCAAAATTGATTGATGCTATTTGATGCGTGTAACTAGTTATCTTAGATGGTTTTGATGTGACTTGATTTTTTTATGATTTAGCTATAATATTTGATATTCCTGCTCAGCTTGTCAGGAACTTGATTAGTTAGTAGCATGTCATATCACCATGTCGAGCAAATATGGAGTTAGATGCCTAGAACCATAAACAAGATGCTTATCTTTGCAGAGTTAGATGGACATTAACCAAGGTTTCACATTTTGTTGTAGTTTGTAGATTATATTTGATGAAATGTAGTTGCTTAACCTTGCTTCACCAGCAGTTAAAGCTGAAATGTGTTGAAGTGTTAAACGAAATAACCTTTTGCTTCATTTCATTGTCAACTGCAAATCATTGCGGTGTCATTCTTAAAGTGTTTGCAAATATTGAGAAAGTTGCTTCAAAACAGCCCAAATAAAGCTGCAGCTTGCTAAAGAATTCCCTTTTGAGAAGAAATAGAGCCTTCAAAATATAACCAAGTTTGATAGAGAAAACTGTTTCAATACTATGGAATCCCATTGTTCCTCCTTTTGCTCTGCCTCCTCTGTCCTAGTTTATTACTTTCTTGTTTGACTTATCTTCCTTGTGAGATTTACAGGCCTCCTGGGTTCACGTGTGTGATGCCGGGTCTCATCCCTCACCAACTTCAGTGGTAAAGTCCCGGTAGTTTTTCTTTTAGTCGTGGATACATTCCTTTCCAATATCCAAATATCATGGTTACTGATAATGGGAGTAACTTGATAATATCTTGGTTGAAAGATTTCTGAATCAAATATTTCAGCTTATGCCAAAGTATTGTGATTGCAGTTTTGTGGATTACTTGCAGTTATCTAGCATCTATGCAGCCTATATACCTAACCTACTTTAGTCTTACTAATTTAGCGAAACATTCAGCGTAATGTGCATGCATGTGTTTTCCATATTTGTGATGTCCCGTGTTGTATCCCTTTTATTTTGCCTCACTTCATAGATGGAATATTTAGTTGCACGAGGAAGGTGGATATCTCTGTGTATTTTATTCCTATCAATTTACATGCAATGTTCAAATGCTTTTTAGAATCATCCCGGTTCTACTTTTTGCAATTTTGCTGGGGTGGTTGTGAGCAACTTAACTTTTTTTCATTCAGCAACTGTAACTCTCTTATCCTCCTCCACTCCCATTTCCCTCTCGCTTCTGATTGGATTTTCACGGTCATGAGCCTAATATCTATCTTCCCTTATTTAACCAATTGTCGATCAACGATTTGTGAAACTTCGTCCATTATCTTCTATTCATTACTACCAGAAGACCTCTTATTGATGACTCCTACCGAGATGATATCCGTCTCTGTGTTTTTACACCACAAGAAAGCCATGTCCATAGTTGAACTGTGATTATTTCATATATTCTCATAAGCTAGAACATTCTGCACTAAATGATACTTTATTTATTCGGAGGTGTAGAGTTTTCCGTCTCTAGTTTTTTTTTTTTTTTAAGTATCTCTCGTCTGAAGTGTCCATATCTATAATATATGCAAATTTGTAGAGCTTATGAGAAATGGTCAATTTTGTTTTATGGTATGTTCAGTTTTCTCTTGGTTTAATGCAGCCCCATGGATCATACACGCATTAGTGTAGAATCTGGAAGTAGTGAGAAGAGTCGCACGATAAGAGGACTCTCCAAGGAACTAGTGGTATCTGGTTTTTTTTCGTAATGTATCTTATGTCTGAGGATTGGGTACAGGTGTTCGGCTCTTTTCTATATCCTATCTTTTCTCCCCAGTTTATGTTTCTAACTTGCGTTGGATATATATAATTTGTTAAACTCAAGCAACACGTGTCACGATGTATATTAGTTTGCAGAATCGTCACGAACAACTCTCTGAGTTGGTTAAGAAATTTTGTTTCGTGTATTAATGTCCCGTAGATTTTGGTTGAAATTTCAGCAACATTAGGCGAATCACCTGAGAAAACTTATATTCCCCAATGGCAAGTTAACTTGGCATTGATCAACATTTGGATAGTATGGTGGATTATATGTTGCTTTATTCATATTTTACATTTGTTCTTTTGTGCTACAGCGGTAAAAAAAATCATGTGAGTAATGATGCTTTCACGGAACGGTTGATTTTAGAGAATGCTCTGTAATTTCATTGAACTGCAAAACCTCTCGTATGTCGTGCGTTTGAACATATTAGTGTCCCAATTTTACATCAAGTCATGGGGACGGTAAAGAACTGCATAAAATATATAAAAGATAAGCCCAGCGAACAATTGCATCCCATCAATTTTTTGTAACAATTTGCATTTCTTTCGGGGATTAGCCTGTGTATCAACAATTTAGAAGAGCGTCTCATGCACAAGCTCTTTCAGCTAATTAATTAGAAAATTCTATAGCCTATCATAATTTCTTTTAATCACGAACATAATCTCTAAGCATTATTGTAGGCAACTTCCCAAAAATCTTTCCACGGATAAAGTAGTAGTAAATCATCATTAGAGACAAGGAATCGGAGGAGCTTCTATTTTACTTGACTTTTAGAGAAAATACATCAACCATGTCCATAGAGAAATCAACTTGCCATCCTCCTTTAGTGAAGCAAATAATAGATGAAACAGAATACATAGATGAATATCACCTATTACATTTCTATTCCTAATGTAACCACACGAACTAAACCCCTCTACTAGAGCAGATCCTTTCCGTCACGATGAGCTTGAGTCCATCAAACGTTACATGCATAAAAGTCAAAAATAGTAACACAAATGGAACAATCCAGGGCCATGGCAAAAACCTTGTTACACATTAAATTTAATATGAAGCGTGCCAATACGACATTTGAGATCAGTGGTTTGATATTATTAATGACTCGGAAATAACTTGCAAAATAGAGCGACAGTTCGGGATTTGGAGTACACGGTCCAAGCAATGCCAGTACCTATTTGCTAGAGAATAGAGAGTTCCATTTTCTAGTAGATATTCTAAATTGAACCATCTTGTAATAAATTTTCAAGCTTTTACAAGATCAGCCCTTGGTCTCCACAGCCCAAGCCTATACTTGTGAGCATACTTCAGTATCAACTTCCTCTGCAAAAGAATGAAAATCACATACAAGAGTGTATGGTCAGATACACAAATATATCCAAACATATGGAGCCCAGAACTATAGTCAAAAACAACAAATAAGCAATCAGGTCAAACAACATGCTGAACGTCATTTCTTGAACAGACATTTGCAAAGGGATCCTGGGGTATAGTGTATTCCGTAAGAACATAAAATTGAAGTTCCGATTTTCAAGACATCCTACGGCCGACTATTGAGAAGAGAAGGTCATTCTTGATGTGCCACGTCACATGCCAAAGTTCGAGCATCAGCAAATAAATGATTATTGGACAAGGGAAACAGATCTCTCAGAGAAAGTGCAAAATGAGCCAACATTCGATTAATTCGTCGCGAAAGTTTCGGCAAAGTAATACATAACTGTGATACTCTGAGTAAGGTTCTACACATTTGTCTTCTAAATATTATGCTTCAGCCTTACTCTTTGCTTCTTCTCTACCTTGTCCATTCTCATGTTTCCCAAATAATCAAAGTTATAAGAAATCAACACTAAAGGCAGATTCATTAGGGTTAAGATACAATCAGCACGCCCTATCATGTTTCACAAGAATGACCAACATCTCAGGAACTGTTACCTCATGATATGAAAATTAATTGTAAATTAACCCAGTGATGTCATAGCCAATACCATTGTCGTATCACAGATGACTGGAAAAATGCCTTGGCGAAACAAACTCAACATATGATTTACTCGGTTAAACAAAATTGTTGTTACTTGAGGATTATTTGTTCACTGTGTGAAGGGTGTTGCTTCAGGTCCTTGAAACTTGTTTAGGGGAATAGAGGGGGACCCCAAATACGCAAGCTAATAGAATCAGAAGCAGGTACCCCAAAGAGAGGATGCTAGAACTAGCCATATGATGGGATGATTGATATCTTAATACCAGAAACATGTTCGCTCATACACATCGCAATCAGAGACCATCACACAATCAGCTAACAATTATACCTTCCGTTATTGTCTTTGATTTATTGACGTTACACAGACAAAATTGTTCCATCGAAAGTAAAATTCAATGAGAAAATAGATTAATAGATAGTGTTTCTTTTTATCTATGTTACAGCACAATTATTTACCAAAAAAAAACCATGTAAACTAAGTAAATGAGATTTTAAAAGCATAATGCATGGAAAAGAAGTAGAATACGGATATAAAGCAATCAGGGAGGAGGAGCAGAAAACGGTCACTCCAACAAAAGAAAACTATATTACGTGACAATCTTGAACTTTTCAGAAGATATAACTCCTACTATTACATGGTTTCAGCCATCTTAGTTCCGACCTTTGTTTTCAAAACTTGAAAAGCATCCGTGTTTGACAGAAATACCAGGGAGAAAACCTATTCCCCAATCAGCAGCAGCAGCAGTAGTAACAAACAACAGAAATGCTCCTTAAACTCACAAGAGGCAAAACGAATGGCCTTAACAGAAACTATGATAGCCTCGGTAACTAAACTCCAACTTTACCAGCCATTATACCAGTACAGCCAGCCATCATTCAAGACATAGCTGACAGAATTCTAAACCAAGTTGAGACAATTCCACATTTGTACTACACCTAAGCCAAAAATCAAAATGCATTTGGCACCGAAACTTGAGCACAACAAATGAATCAACAAATTTATCGTCGTGTTATGTCATCAGATAGCAAAAAAACAGTAAAAGGAATTTCTAAATCTTTCGAAAACATAAAGAATGAAACTTTTTTGTGTTTATCCTTCCTTACATCTTTGCAGGGAATGCCAAGCCTCTTGAGCTTAATCGTTCGAGTGACGAGAAGCTTCTGCAAGTCCCCAATCTCAGATTCCAGCTTCTCAGCATGATTCTCCAATCCTTTTCCAACTCCACTCAAGAATTCAGGTATCCCAACCTTCACTGCGTTTTTTTTTTTTATTTCAATTTAAACAACGAATCACAAAGATTCATTTCTTTAATTACCACTCACAAAATCACAAAATACAAATACCAATTCACAAAATACAAATACCAATAAACAGATTAAAGAGAAAAAAAGCCTAACCAACATAATGCGTGGATTTGGAGGAGAAATTAGCCAACCCAGATACGTAATTAGAGAGTAGATTCTTCTTGTTCATCCATAGATTTTGCCTCCAAGCCATTGGAGAAATTCGATTTCCTAATACTAATCTTAAACTAAAGGTTGCAGTTTGGGGGTTTTTTTTACGAATATTTCATAAACCCTACAGATTAACGAGATCACACCTCTAAACGACGCCGTAGCAATAGTCTAATGTTCTTTTTTTTTTAAAAAAATTCAATATTACTTTTCTTTTAGATTAAAATTAAATTTGGAGAAAACTGCTGACAATAATTCCCTCATGTGGTAATAAATATGTATATATATATATATATATATATATATTATATACACTAGGAATATATCGTCTTTGCTCCACACGGGCATGTTCGGCCTCAGACGAGATTATATAAACCATAAACGCATGAAATGTGCACACTTTATTTTTGTATTTATTCCACGTATTACGTATGCGTATTTCTATCATCTAATCGCTACAATTATTACTACGTATTCCAGTGCAGACATTGGTTTATGACTGTTTAATATTGTGATTATTTTGACAATAAAGGGTCCCAAATTGATTAATTTGTGTAGTGCTGCAATCGTTGAAGCGCCGATTTAATTTAAACAATAATCAATTTGAAAGAAACTATAAACATTAGTACGCGGGTCTCGGTGATTAATCTTATTCTACGGTACGCAGATCCTAACGATTTATATTAGATGGACCCAATCGATTAATTTGCGTGAGCATGCAAGGTATTTATTACTCGAGAATAAGATGGTTGATGGAATGAGTCAAATAAGAAAGCTTTTGGGGGCAAAAATAACAAAATCTAAAATTCAAAGGACTGTTATACAATTACAGTGAGACCCATCAGCATAATTGAAAGAGTTGAAAACTGCACGGACTATGAGACAATTTACAATGGACCAAAAATAAGAAAAAATCAAAGTTAAAGGAATATTTTACAATTTACGGTGGAACCCATAGGTAAATAAATAATTTTTAAAGGGCAAAATTGAAAGAATTTAAAACTACAAGGACTATTATGCAATTTTCAAGGGCAAAAAGAGGAAAAAATATGTTGATAACATCCATTCTTATTATTATTATTATTTTGATTAATAAAGGATATTAACAACAATTACATCAAGTCTTTAGTAATTAAACTACTAACATAAGAAGAAGGAACTTTGTCCCAAAAGACATTTGTTTCTTCTAGAAATTTAACACTTTTAGCAAGTGCATCGGCGACTCTATTAGCCGTTCTCGGGATCCAAGTAAATGTGGCATTCCATGGCATGTGTAACAAACGTCGACAGTCTTCAACCATGCAGACGTTCTCTGCATTTGGAGCAGCTTGTCCAGAAATGATCTTGTGTATATTGAGAGTAGGGTTGTGCAAAAAGAATCGGATCGATCGAATCGGGTGAAAATCGATCGAATGATCCGATCCAAGGACCGGATCGAATATTTAATCCGACTTTTGATTTTTGCCTTAGGATCGAACCCCCATTTGATTCGATCCTCGATTTTAGAGGCTGAGAATCGGATCGGATTGAATACTCATCTTATTTTTTAAAAATAAATAAATATATAATAGTATATATAATATTATATTTTTATCTATAAAGCTAAGCCTATTAATGCTACTAAGATATCTCTATATATAATGCTAATATTATATTTTTATATATACACATACATAACATCTTTTTCTTGGTCCATTTGAAGGCCACGTTTCTATCTTTGGGAAACATATACAATTGTAAATTTGTAACACCTTTCTCTCACCATATGAAAGTGAATTTTGTAATTCAGTAACTCTGTTTGAATGTTGTGATTGGTCCCATTGATATTAAATTAAATAAGAAAAAAAAAAGAAAAAATGATCGAAATCGAATCGAATCAGATCGAAATCGAATGATTTTGGATCGAATTGGATCGTTTTAAATTGATTCGATTTCAATCCTCATTTCTCCAGGATCGAAATCGACTTCCAGCCTCGATTCGATCCAATTCGATCCGATCCGATCCAAATGCACACCCCTAATTGAGAGAGTCCACTTCCACTGCAATATTTCTAATTCTTCTATTCCATGTTATGTTCAGTCCATGTTGGAGTGCAGCCAGTTCTGTCTCCTCAACTGTTGGTGTTTGCATTTGCTGCATGAATCCCCAACACCAGTTACCCTCTTCATCCCTCAGTACTCCAGCCAAACCACCTAAGTTTAGTTCTTGTAGAATGCAGCCATCAGTGTTCAGTTTATACCAACCAGTTGCTGGTTTTTTCCATCCACTCCTTGGACTTGAAATCTTGTTTCTGTTTCTTCCCTCAAATAACTCATAGCTGAGTTGCTTGATTTGATAGAGTCTACCTGTGACATTAGTCTTTTTTTTTTATGAAAGACTCTGTCATTTCTGTGCCTCCAGCAAATCCACAGAGTTGCCATGAAGATCCATTTCCAAGAGGCATCTGGTCTGATCTGGTTCTTGATTTGTAGGTGTTCAAGATTTTCTCTCAGCCAATCCTCATCTGTGGTGGTGTCAAAGACATGAAGTTCTTCCTGGACTATGACCTTTTCCCATATTTCTCTTGCAACATGACAGTGTCTGAGTATATACAGACCAGATTCCAAAGGTGCATCACAGAATGTGCACATAGCTGTGAGAGAGATCTGTTTGTTGAATCTGAGCAGATTGGTGCCTAGTCTCTCTTGAGTCAGTAGCCATAGAAAATGCTGGAGTTTGTTGCTCAAATCAAGCTTCCAAACCCAACTGTGCATTCTGGAGTGTCTTGTGTTAATTAATTCATGTTCTTGAAAGAGCTTGTAAACTGATTGACAAGAAAACTGACCATTGGAGGTACCATTCCAGATGACTTGGTCCTCCTGGTCTGAGAGAAGAATATGTTTATTGAGGATGTCCTCTTTGATCTCCTGAGGAAGAGTAGAAGTTATGAGTTCCAGATTCCATTCACCAGATTCCATCAGTACATCCTTAAGTTTTAGATGAGAATCAGCAGGTAAGATGATGAGATTTTCATCACACAAACATCCTGAGCCTCTCCAGTTATCAAACCAGAGTGATATCTGATCTCCTCTTCCAATCTTCCATCTGATGAATGGCTTCATGAGCTCTAGACAGTGGAGTAATCCTTTCCACACAGGACTGTCAGTAGATTTTCTCTGGTAGTTGGATAGACTGCTGTTCTTCAGATATTTTGCTTGTATAAGAGAGGTCCAGAGAGAATTCTCCTTATTCATAATTTTCCAGACTAATTTTGCAAGCAATGATTCATTGCTTGTTCTTGAAGATCTGATGCCAAGAACACCTTCTTTTTTAGGGAGAATCACTTGTTTCCAGTTGATGAGGTGGAGTTTTCTCTTTGTGATATCAGAGGACCACAAGAAGCCCCTGTTCATTTTGTCCAACTTGTCACATACATGTTGGGGGAGCCATGATGATTGCATAGAATACACTGGTATTGCAGAGGAGACAAAAGTTATCAAGACTTCTCTGCCAGCAAGAGATAACATCTTACCCTTCCAAGTACCAAATCTATACATCACTTTGTCAAAAGTGTCATAATGAGTCTCTCTGTTAACCCTCCCATGTACCAATTTAACTCCAAGGTATTTCCCCAGATTAGAAGTCTGACCAAAGCCTAAGAGCTGGCACAAGTATCTTTTGTGACCAGAACCACTGGACTTAGAGAAATAAACTTTAGACTTGCTATGATTGATTTTGAGACCATAATTGTGACAGAATTTGTCTAATATCCTTCTAACAGTCTTAGTAGTCCTTATATCAGCTTTCCCCATAAGTATCAGATCATCTGCAAAGAGCAAATGAGATAATTGAGGACCATCTCTGCAAGGAATAATTGCTTTCCAGTTTCCCTTAGTCACCTCCTCATGGATGAGATAGGATAATCTCTCCATACAAAGGACAAAGAGATAGGGGGAGAGGGGATCGCATTGTCTTAATCCACATTGGTGACTAAAGCCTTCCAGAGGAGTTCCATTCCACATGACTCTAGTTGAAGCACTGGTTGCACTAAACATAATCAGATCAATGAGATCTATTGGAAAGTTGAATGCAAGGAGAGTTTCCCTCAGAAAAGGACAACTTACCCTGTCATATGCCTTCTCAAGATCTAGTTTCATAAGCATACATCCCACTTTATTCTTCTTTTTGGTTCTGAGAGAGTGGAGAAGCTCTTGAAGCACTGTGATATTATCCTGAGTGCTTCTTCCCTTTATGAAACTAGCCTGAGTGGGAGACATGATCTTAGGCATGATATCTCTCAATCTAGTAGTAATGCACTTAGTAGTAATTTTGTAAAGGACATTACAAAGTGCAATAGGTCTGAATTGAGTTATACTTACAACCTCCTGGATTTTGGGGATCAAACAGATGTAGGCCTCACAAAGATTTTTGTCAAATTGCTTCTCCTGAAAAGCATTCTTCACAAATTCTGTGACTGAATCTTCCAGCCAATCCCATCCTTTCTGGTAGAAGAGGGCTTGTAGACCATCAGGGCCAGGAGCTTTCAGAGGAGCCATTGCAAAGACAGCAGTTTTAATCTCCTCTGTGCAAACTGGTAAATTCAAGAATTCAAAATCCTCCTCATCCAGTGTAACTTGATACTCAGATGTAGTTGAATTTGGAGTAGTCTGAGAGATGTGATGAGATGAGGAAGTCACTAAGAATAGGCTTCTGAAGTAGTTTCTTGTGTGATTCTGTAAAGTTTCATCATCCCTCACCCAAATTCCTTCAATCTTCATCATAGTGATCTGATTTCTTCTTCTTCTATTCATGGTTGATCTGTGGAAGAATTTAGTATTCCTCTCACCCTCCCTTATCCACTTAATTCTTGACTTTTGGTACCAGAACATGTCTTCCTGTTTGAGAACATCATTGTATTCAGTCATGAGTTGATCTTGGAGATTACAAAGGAAGGAGCTACTGTGATGTTCAAGTGATTTCTGTATTCCTCCAAGTATGGCTTTCAGTTTTCTTTTCCTCTTGAATATGTTGCCAAACTTAAGTTGGTTCCAGGGCTTCATCACTTTAGGGATCTCTCTGATAGCATCCAAAAGAATTGGTTTATCCTTCCATACCTGTTGGAGTAGTGGTTCACATTCCTCATTAGAGAACCACATTGCTACAAATCTAAATGGTTTGTCACCTCTTGTTCCTCCCCTCCCAGAGGTTCTGATGATGATAGGATTATGATCAGAGTAGGTTCTGGGTAAGTTTTCCACTTCATAACCAGGGAATTTGTCTAACCATTCCTGGTTAGCCAAAGCCTTATCCAGCCTTGCTTGAATGAGTTCTCCAATTGATCTTTTGTTAGACCAGGTGAACTTAGGACCAGTGAACCCCAGGTCAATAAGATTACAATCTTCAATGAACTTGTTGAAGAATTGGAGTCTGCTGAGGGTTCTGGTATTTCCTCCTCTCTTCGCATGACCAAAACTAACCTCATTAAAATCCTCAGTGATTAACCAAGGCATAGGTTCATGAGAGGCTCTCTGTCTAAGACTATCAAAAGCAAGAATTTTTGCTGTCTTTCTGGGTTGAGCATAGATACCAGTCAGTCTCCATCTCTCTTCAGAGTTAGGCCTAATGATAGCATGTATAGCCTGGAAGTCAGTGTGAGTGATCTCAACCTCAACATCATAATCATTCCAGAGCATCCAAACTCCCCCCATCATGCCATCAGTAGGTGCAATTTCATAAGAATTAAAACCTAGATAGGGCACTATATCCCATGCTTGATTAGGCCCTACTCTAGTTTCAAGGACAAAAACCACAGATGGTTGGTGAGATCTTATCAGTTATTTAAAGTTTCTCCTGAAGTTTTCATCACCTGCTCCCTGGCAGTTCCAAGAGACAATTTTCATGTTTGTGTTGTAAACATGTGTGGGGTGCACTGGATTCTCATGTGGAATCCCCCTCCATATCTGTACAAGTTGCCTCAGAGTCTCTAGCATTAGAGACCTCTGTCTGTTCCTCTCCTAGAGTGTGTGATGAAATCTCTGCCACCACCAAAGATTGGCATCCCCCTGGTCTATTCTGTGAACAACCACCTTGATTTCCCAATGCGTTGCTGGGATGTTCACCACCCTCACTAGCCTGTCCCAAGATTCTGTCAACAAGACCAGAGGAGGATTCTGAAAGGTGTTGTGAATTGTCTCGAAGTTCCATGCATCGATCAACATTTGATCCAATTCCCAGTCCCATGCATCCAAGTGGTTATTTTCCATGATGAGAACTCAGATTGCTTTCTTTGGCTATGTTTGTTGTATCTTCAGAACCAGTATATGCTAGAATAGCAAAAGGATTCCGTGAACTTAACTCAGACTTTTGAGTAATTGCCAAGGGGGTGGAGACTGTTGGTTTTCTTTTAATAGAAGTAACCGTTTTTTGAACAGTTTTCTGCACGTTTTGCCTTAATGCAGGGTTGAGGGAGGCAGGAAGCACACGTGTGCCCCTAGTGGTTGTTTTATTACTCGCCCCTACCAGATTATCTGATTGAACTTTTCCTTTTCCTTTGTTCCTCTCAGGAACAATGATCTTTTTTGGTGAATTACTCTTAGTTTGAGCAGTTATTTTGGATTTTGGTTGCGGTTTTTTTCTTGTGGATTAGTATCCAATCACCAAAATCCTTCTCATTTGCCTTGTTTATCAACCAATCTTCCCTTGGTGAAATTTCTGAAGTGCAACCTCCCTGAGAGTTGAGGGAGGAGGTATCCATTTCATTCTCTTTTTGAACTGTGAAAGTGCATGTGTCTTTCGAATGATCTATTCTCCCACAGTTGTGGCATAATGTTGACACATTTTCATAGATGATTTAATACACTTTATCATCAATACACAAGCCTAGTTCTAGAGGCCGATTAGTCCTAATTTGCACACAGAATCTAGCATAGTTTCCTCTAAAAGCATTGAAAGTGTTGCCATCAATTTTGATGGGATCACTAATGCAGGAGGCTAGGGTCTGGATGATTGATTCCCTTAGATATTCTATAGGTAGATTCAAAACTCTAACCCAAGTGATTGTGCTCTCAATGGTATCTGTTTCTGCATGAAATCTTGGAGTACATTTTCTAATGGATAGGAAATTGCCAGCCAACTGCCATGGTCCTTGAGTAAGGATCGTGTCTCTCTTAGATGTTGATAGAACTTTCATGCAATAACATCCCTTTCCAAGATCGACCAATTCAAACTCACTGTGTAGATTCCACATTGTGTCTAATCTTGTCTGTAATGCAGCAAAGTACCAAGGTCTGCCTAAGATTCTTATGATGACAGTATCCTCCCACTGTTGGCGCATAAGATCCCTAAGATTTTTCTTTGTCCGAACTTGTTTGAAAGGGATGTGATCATCTTTTTCAAAGACTTCCATCATTTCCCTTTCTTCAGCCGTCTTAACATTGTCAATGCGAACATCTTCTCTTCTTGAAACCATGCTGGCATATGATGGTTTTGGTGGATTAACTGCAAAGACAGAAGGCTGTTGGAATGGATCCAAATCAGATAATCCTTCATTTTGTCTTGCACACTTCTGTTTGCGCATGGCAGAGGAATCCTTTGAGAGGATCTTTTGAGCACTGAAGACCGGAAAGTGAATGTCCGGTGGTTGCGGCGGCACCGGAGCAGATTTATGTTCCATCGGAAAATTTGAATTTGAAAAAATAACGGTTTCTTTCGTTTTCGCGCTTCAGAGGAAAATAACTGTTGTTTCTATGCTCCTGATATCCATTCTTATTATTATTATATAGCAGATAGATAGATAAAACTCGTATATTATGTATTTTGATTTTTGAATTTTGAGGGAACTCTTGCAAATTTTGTAGTATTCTTACTAAAAAAAATGTTTTTTTACTTGAAACTTTCCTAAGTTCATGCACCCTTGGATACTGCTAATTACAAATAATACCAATAACTGAAAACACACACAGATGCATATATATATATATATAATGTTTGTATATATAGATATATTCATGAGTCTACTTATCGCATATGGAATAATTATTTATCCAACCACACAATAAAATAGTGAAGTCAATGTATTAATTTTCTAAAATATACATTTTTGATTATTTAAAATAGTATCGAGTTACTTAGAAAAACACTGCAATTTTAATGTCAACTTACACCTAATCTGCAGCACAAACAATGCAAGTTATTTAGTAGTTCAACATCCTTTTGTTACTTATGTTAGGTATTAAAAGAGTGAATCCCACTGTTTTCACACCGCGGATCTTCTGTTCCAAAAGCCTGTTCCAGGCTCTGTTCCAGCCTTAATATGCAGCCACGTGTATTGTACAATTCTTCCGTCTAATTCATCCGTTAGTTGCTTTTTCTCTTTCCTCGCGTGGGTAACAACTTTATTACAAGACTTTGATTAAAAAAATAAATCAATCTTTTACAAATTAAAAAATTAGCAACTGGATTCTTTTCTATTTCTTCTTTCTTTCTCTCTCCTCCATTTCTTCTTTCTTTCTTTTTGTCTCCAATCTTTCCCATTTCTTCACACTTTCTCTTTCCTCCATTGACGGAAGAATTATACAAAAGCAAAGGCAATCAAAAACTTTTTTGGCAGGTACTTTTCATTGAATTACTCCTTTTTCTTTTTTACGTATATGTTAAATTGTGTGGGGTTTTTTCCTTACGGTTTTAGGCCACTATTTTGAATTTTTTTTTTGCACAATGTCATATGCGACTTTGCCATAATTAACCCCAAGCAAACCATCACGTCATATCCTAGCTTTCAGGTTGTGTGTCACAATCAAACAAACTGATGTATTTTTTTTCTTTATTTGATTAATTGATGATGTATATTCAAAGTTCAAACCAAAAAACTACTGCTCCCAATTGTACTTTCTTAAAATTACAGGCATGCATGCATGCATCTCATACTCTATGTCTCAAAATTGAACTGGTACTCCAAATTAAAAGAATTATTTGTATCAATTAGTTCATTGATAGTATTATCTTGTAAAACTTTGCAGGATGAGTACTCAAGATATTGAGCTCGAAGGAAATCTTTCATCACGACGGAGGTTACAATTTGAAAAACCGGATGATATTTCTTGTCCCCAAAACGAGATTGACGCAAACAAAGATGAATTGATTGATCTTGAAAAAGATGTATCACGTAGCCATCACATTGCAGATTCCAGCATTAAAATTCCAAAAATTGGTGTGGAATTTGATACAGAGGACTTGGCTTTTGCGTTTTATAATGAATATGCATATGCAAAAGGATATCGATTCATATGTGGCCTCAATATTCAAACACTGGAGAAGAAATAAAATGATAGGTAATGCCATATAAATTTTCGCAAATTTTAGAAGGAGCTATCTGCTCTCCTATAAACTTCTTTCAAAATGTAAAGTGTTTTTTTTTTTGACAAAAAATGTAAAGTGTTTTGAAGAATTATAACTCTTCCGTCAATGGAGGAAAGAGAAAGTATGAAGAAATGGTAAAGAATGGAGACAAAAAGAAAGAAAGAAGAAATGGAGGAGAGAGAAAGAAAGAAAGAGGAAATAGAAAAGAATCCAGTTGCTAATTTTTTAATCTGTAAAAGACTGATTTATTTTTTTAATCAAAGTCTTGTAATAAAGTTGTTACCCAAGCGAGGAAAGAGAAAAGGCAACTAACGGATGAATTAGACGGAAGAATTGTACAATACGTGGCTGCATATTAAGGCTGGAACAGAGCCTGGAACAGGCTTTTGGAACAGAAGATCCGCGGCGCTGTTTTCACTAGTGGCCTAAAAAGGCTCCTAGTTTAAGGTGGGTTATATGTTGTTCACTATTATCCAAAATAATGTTTCACTTGGTGCGGAAATATTTGTATTTGCATTGTTTTTGCTATCCTACTTATCCTGCAGTTTAGTTGTCTAATTAATAGCCACTACAATCAGAAATAATTCTGATAAACAATATTTATAGTGATGGGGTTGACATTCGATTATTTAATTACTACATTAGGATTTAAGTGCTTACATGAAGCCATATTATAACTAAAAGTGCAAGTGTTCTATTATGTTAGAATAATAACATTGTGATCTCAATATTAGGACAACATCGAAAACATAAACTTTCTTACAATCCAGTTTTGAAGTTATTTATTATTGTTATGCCTTTATTCACTAACTAACTTAGTTCCACAGTTGTAGTTATCTTTGATTGTTGTCCAGGAAACAAACTTATCATAGGTTGATCGTTCAAGTTTCCATCAAGAGAAGTTTCCTTAATTAAAGTTGAAGAAGTCAACCGCTCAACTTAAAGAAGGAAAGAAGTGGAGTTTAAATGCAATTAGAAAACATCCAAGATGAGCTCTGAATTGAAGGAGTCTTTTCTTAGTTAGTTCACTACAAATGAACTGTTGTTCAAGAAGGAGTGCGAGATCTTAGAAGATGAGTTCAACTAGGAAACTTGAAGAGTTATCAATCGTGTACAATACACCTTGAAGAATCAAGTCAAGAACCTATATATAGGTGTGAAGTACATCAAGACAAAGACGAGGCAAGAGCTAATAAATCCGAGAGATTAGATCTTTAGTTGTTGAATGTTGTATTGCTTTTGCAGAGTTTGTGAATTGTCGAGTTAATTCTAGGTTTAGAGTTAAGGAGATAATTCTTGTTTGCTTTGTTGAGTTCAAACAATTTGAGAGTTAAGAGCTTGAGGATTGTAAGAAACATCTTTGTTAAACCCTTGTGGTATTTTGCCTACGGCTCGAAAGATAATATTACTATACTATCTTCTTAAACTTGGTGTTCTTTATTTCCGCTGCAATTTATATTTTGTGATCGTTGTTAAAGTGACATTGGGTTTTCACTATTAGTTTAACATCAAGCTTACAACGTATCAATCTCGGTCCACAATTTCAATAACAAACGACTCTAAACTAGATATCTTGGTTTGTAAAATGTTCCTGGAGAGTCATATTTGTATTAATAATTATCCAACACTGAGTGTAAAAAAATAGCATGTTTGGATGTGTTTGGTCACATGAATCAAAAATTTCACGTGTTTCTTCGAAAACTACTCGAATGTTTTCATTATTGACTCTATTCGAATTCGGAACGAAACATATTAGAATTTTCCATGTTTAATCTCACTACAAATTTTGCATAATATATCAAAAAGATTGAAATACTACAATAATTTTTAATATTTAGCAAATCGAAACTTACTCCAAAACTAAAATTTTAATTCACGATGATAGACGCAATAGATGCACACGTAGCAACACATAAATAATCACAGTTTAGACAGTGCCATTTTGCATTTTAACACTTTCCACCACATAATTGAGATTGTACGTTTTGCACCTAAGGAATACTATTATACTATTATGTTTGCAATTTATTTCAGGGATGAAAATTATAAAAGAAATGTGATAATATGATGCTGCAAAATGACAATTACCACTAGGGTATTCATGGTTAGGTCCAACCAAGAAAATCACAAGTTAACCAAAGTTTTAGGTCGAACCATAGCCAAAATTAACCACTTCATTCAGTTTTTAGTTATGACTTTTTGAGTTTAAAAATATCAGGTTCTTTTAAAATCGCATCCCGGTTAACCCAAGTCAATCGAAAACTGCCAATTCTAGATGAAATTGGGAGGTTTTATGAATTGATTGATGGTTTGTTTCATATGCATTATGTACACGGGTGAATGAGTATTTGAATATGTTTTACTAATTATGATGAATGAATTGTCGAATAAGTGTTACAAATTATTGTGGCCTGTTAGATAATGTATTGTTAGAGAGATGATTTTCAATTATATATTTTCATATTTTGAACATGACTTGCTTCTTACTAATAGACAAGTTTGTAACGTGAAATAAGTTGTTAATTTGACTTTATATATTTATTAGTTGTCTGGAAAGCGTTTTTTTTGGACAACGTAGATGATTGGTTAACTCCTAAATCGAACTATTTTAACTGAAAACTAAACTACCATATTATTCGGTTCAAGATCTTCTCCCCGAGAACTATCTTCAATGGTTTGCATGTCAGCAACAACATATCTGAATCACGAAAGTTATTTTAAGTGGTAGGTGCTGGGTAGCATTGGTTCTTTGAACATAGGCCATTTTTGGTGATAGGTTGACATCAGGTTCCTTATTTGCCACTTTGCTTTTGTGATTGGCATGACGTTGTCGTCTGCAATACGTACAGAACTTAGGTTTTCAAAATGAAACTAGTTATTGTGAGTGATCTATACACAGTAGATCCAATCAAAACAAAACACGATTGAGGGGGAAAAGTCCTTGAGAAGACCTATTTCTAGTCAAACCCTGTTCGATTTTGGCTATTGTTTTTAGGACAAGTTCTTTGAAACCAAACCAATGGTTAAAAAAATTGAACTATAAACACGCTTAGTTAAAAACTACTCATCCAATTTCATTTTATCCGGTTACATGCATCTTCCATCTATTTGTTGGGAATTTTTTTTTTTTTTTTTTGATTAATGGAGATAAAGAACATACATTACATTAAGTCACTAGCAACTAAACTAGAAATGTACAAGGAAGGTATATTGTCCCAAAAGACATTTCCTTCGTCAATAACTCTAACACTCTTTGCTAATGCGTCGGTAACTTTGTTAGCCGTTCTCGGCACCCAATTGAACGTTACATTCTATGGCATATGTAACAGTCGTCGACAATCTTCCACCATGCACACGTTAACCCCATTTGGACTCATTTGGCCAGAAATGATCTTATGGATTATAAGAGAGTCCACTTCAACAGCAAGATTGTGAATACGGTGGTGCCATGCAAACTGCAGACCTTGATGAAGGGCGGCCAGTTCTGCATCATCCACAGTTGGAGTTTGAAGCTGTTGCATGAAGCCCCAACACCAGTTACCATCTCCATCTCGCAGCACCCCGGCCAAGGATCCTCGATTGAGATCATGTAGTAGGCAGCCATCTGTATTCAATTTAAACCATCCAGCAGCTGGTTTAGACCATCGAGTGATCGGCTTTGGAGTTATGAATTTCTTCCTGCCCGCAAAAAGCTCATAACTTAATTGTTTGATCTGACACAAACGACCTACAACACTGAGTTCCTTCTTGTGAAAAACTCTAGCATTTCGATGTCTCCAGCAAGTCCACAATGTAGCTATGAATATCCATTTCCAGGAGGCCTCAGGTCTGATTTGGTTGCGAATGTGAAGGTGTTGGAGGTTTTCCTTAAGCCAATCTTCATCACTGGTGGTGTCAAATCTGATAATGTCATCTGCAACAATGACCTTCTCCCATATTTCCCTAGCAACCTGGAAATGCCTGAGAAGATGTAAGCCAGTTTCTTGAGGTTCATTGCAAAATGTACACATTGCAGTAATGACAGCTTCCTGTGAAATCTGAGAAGACTGGTGGCTAATCTCTCCTGAGTAAGCAACCAGAGGAAATGTTGTAGTTTACTACTTAAATCCAAATTCCAAATCCAACAAAGGTCTTTGGAGTGTCTCATGGTAGTCATTGACTGGTCTTGAAACAGCTTGTAAGCTGATTGGCATGTGAACTTGCCTGAGGAAGTGCCTTGCCAGAGGACTGTGTCTTCCTGATCAGAGAGTAGAATATGTCGATTAAGGATGTCCTCTTTGAGTCTCTGAGGTAAAGATGAAGAGATAATGGCAAGATCCCACTCTCCAGACTCCAATAGCACATCTTGTAGTTTAAGATTGTAATCAGCAGGGAGGATAGTAAAGTCCTCATCACACAGGCATCCTGAGCCTCTCCAGTTATCAAACCAGAGAGATATCTGATCCCCTTTCCCTATCTTCCATCTTAGAAAAGGTTTCATGAGTTGGAGGCAGTGAAGAATACCTTTCCACACAGGACTGTCAGTAGGTCTATTCTGGTAATTGGATATACTGGTCTTCTTCAGATATTTGGCTTGTATAAGACTGGTCCATAAAGAGTTGTCCTTGTTGAGGATTTTCCAAGCTAACTTGTCCAGGAGGGACTCATTGTTGATTCTTGAAGACCTTATTCCAAGGCCACCTTCTTTCTTTGGAAGGATCACTTGCTTCCAGTTAACCAAGTGTAGTTTCCTCTGATTGATGTCAGAGGACCACATGAAACTCCTATTCATTCTATCCAGTTTATCACATACATGTTGGGGAAGCCAGGAAGATTGCATAGAGTACACAGGCATAGAAGTTGAGACAGAAGTGATCAGGACTTCTCTACCAGCAAGAGAGAGCAGTTTACTTTTCCAAGTACCAAACCTGTGAAGCACTTTATCAAAGGTATCAGAATGTGTCTCTCTATTAACCCTCCCAGATACCAACTTAACTCCTAAATATTTTCCCAGGTTGAGGGTCTGCCCAAATCCTAAAATCTGGCAAAGATGTCTTTTGTGGCCGGAACCACTAGACGTAGAGAAGTAAACCTTAGACTTATGGTGGTTGATTTTGAGGCCAGAACTCTGGCAGAAATTATCTAGGATCCTCCTTACAGTTTGAGAGGTCTTTACATCAGCCTTCCCCATTAAAATGAGATCATCTGCAAAGAGCAGATGTGATAAATGAGGACCCTCTCTACAAGGGATAATAGCCTTCCAACTGCCTTTAGTGATCTCCTCTTGAATGAGATAAGATAGCCTCTTCATGCAAAGAACAAATAGATAGGGGGAGAGGGGGTCACCTTGCCTTAGCCCACACTGGTGATCAAATCCTTCCAGGGGGCTGCCATTCCACAAGACTTTAGCTGAAGCACTGGTAACACAGAACATAATGAGATCAATTAAGTCTTGAGGAAATTTGAAAGCAGTAAGGGTATCCTTCAGAAAAGGCCAGCTTACTCTGTCATAAGCCTTCTCAAGGTCTAATTTCATTATCATACATCCCAGTTTATTCGTCTTCTTGGATCTAAGGGAGTGGAGCAGCTCTTGAAGCACAATGATATTATCTTGAGTGCTTCTCCCTTTAATGAAACTGGACTGAGTGGGAGCAATGATTTTAGGCATGATATCTCTCAGTCTAGTTGTAATGCACTTAGTAATAAGTTTATAAAGCACATTACAAAGGGCAATAGGTCTGAACTGAGTGATACTTACTGCATCTTGGACTTTAGGAATCAAGCAGATGTAGGCTGCACATATATCTTTGTCAAATGTCTTCTCCTGAAAAGCTGTCTTCACAAATTCAGTAACTGAGTTTTCAAGCCAGTCCCATCATTTCTGGTAAAAGAGAGCTTGCAGACCATCAAGGCCTGGATCTTTGAGGGGGGCCATAGCAAAGACAACAACTTTAATTTCTTCTGTGCAGACAGGTGAGTCTAGTAGATCATAATCCTCCCCAGCCAAAGTGACCTGGTAGTCAGAGATGTTTGAAGTGAAAGGAGCCTGAGAGTGAGATGTAGAACTGGTATTCATTGAGAACAGACTTCTGTAATAATCTCTAGCATGAGTTTGCAAGGTTGCATCATCTTTGATCCAAAGTCCTTCAATCTTCAGCATGGTAATCTTGTTCCTTCTTCTTCTATTCATTGTGGATTTGTGAAAGAACTTAGTATTTCTCTCACCCTCTCTTATCCACTGTATTCTGGACTTCTGATACCAAAACATCTCTTCATGTTGAGGAACATCATTGTATTCAGCCATCAGCTGATCTTGAAGGGTGCAAAGGAAAGAGCTGGTATGATGTTCCAGAGCCTTCTGTAAACCCCCAAGTCTAGCTTTCAGTTTTCTCTTCTTCTTAAATATGTTTCCAAACTTCAACTGATTCCAGGGTTGCATTATTTTTGGAACTTCTTTGATAGCATCTAGAAGGAGAGGTTTATCCTTCCAAATCTGCTGAAGTAGGGATGCACATTCTTCATGTGAGAACCACATAGCTTCAAATCTAAATGACTTATCTCTTCTTATGCCCCCAATGCCAGAGGTCCTAATGATAATTGGGTTATGGTCAGAGTAGGTTCTTGGTAGGTTTTCAACTTCATAGTCAGGAAACTTGTCTAACCACTCTTGATTTGCCAAAGCTCTATCCAGCCTGGCCTGAATGAGCCCTCCAGATTTCCTTTTGTTGGACCAGGTGAACTTAGGTCCAATATACCCCAGATCAACCAGATTGCAGTCTTCAATGAACTTGTTGAAAAATTGCAGCCTACTAAGGGTCCTGGTAGTTCCCCCTCTCTTCTCATGACCAAAGCTGGTCTCATTGTAGTCTCCAGTGACTAACCAAGGGATAGGATCAGTCAGGGCCTTCTCTCTGAGACTGTCAAAGGCAAGAATCTTAGCAGCTTTCCTTGGTTGTGCATAAAGACCAGTCAGTCTCCATCTGTCTTCAGAATTTGGTCTAATAATAGCATGAATAGTCTGGAAATCAGTGTGAGTGATCTCAACCTCAACATCATAGTCATTCCAGAGCATCCATAACCCTCCCATCATGCTATTAGTAGAAGCAATTTCATATCTATTGAAGCCTAGATAAGGCACTATGTCCCATGCCTGATCAGGCCCTACTCTAGTTTCCAGGATAAAAACCACAGAAGGCTGTTGAGTTCTTACCAAGTCTCTGAAGTTAGTCCTAAAATCTTCTTCTCCTGCTCCTTGGCAGTTCCAAGATACAATCTTCATGCTGGAATTGTAAACATGTGGGAGGTGGACTGGATTATCAAATGGAATCCCCCTCCATATCTGTGCAAGTTGACTCAGGATCTCCAGCATGAGAGACCTATGTCTGTTCCTCTCCCAGGGTGTGTGATTGAATCTTTGCCACCACCATTGGTTGGCCTCCCCCTGATCTGTTCTGTGGACTGCTGTTGTGATTTCCCAATGAGTGGCTGGTATGTTTACCACCCTCACTAGTCTGTCCCAAGATTCTGTCATCAACACCAGTGGAGGGTTCTGAAAAGTGATGTGTATTGTCTCGAAGTTCCAGGCATCTATCAGCATTTGATCTAGTTCCCAGTCCCATGCATCCAGATTGTTGTTTGCCATGAGGAGAAGTGAGAATGTCTGTGGTGTGAATCTCGGTTATAGGTTCAGAGTTTGAATTAGATTGTGCTAAGATAGCAAACGGATTATGTGAACTGAAGATAGACTTTTCAGTGACTGCCAGGGGAGCTGAGACTCTTGGCTTCCTTTTATTAAATGTAACTGCTTTCCTAGCAGTTTTCTGCACGTTTTGCCTTAATGCAGGATTGAGGGAGGCAGGTAACACACGTGTACCTCTAGTATCTGTCTTCTTGTTCACTTCCAGTACAGAGTCTGAATGGATCAACTCTTTACCATTGATACCATCTGGAGTGAGGAGAGCAGTAGGCATCTTATTCTTGGTTGGAACAGAAACAGAACTTTTGGCCTTCTGAAGCCTTTGCTTTCTGTTAATCAGCATCCAATCACCATAATCTTTCTCCTTGGCTTTGTTTATCAACCAATCTTCCTTCTGAGAAGGAGCAGCAGAGTTTAGGCCCTGTGGATGGAGGGAAGAGGTGTCCATTTCATTGTCTTGTTGAGTTGTGGCAGTGCAACTGTCCTTGGAGTGCCCTATCCGCCCACATTTGTGGCAAAGAGCTGAGACATTTTCATAAATAACTTGGTAAACTTTGTCATCTATGCATAGTCCCAATTCTAGGGGATGATCAGTCCTTATCTGCACACAGAACCGGGCATAATTCCCTCTAGAGGCATTGAAAGTGTTCCCATCAATTTTGATGGGATCACCAATGCATGAGGCCAATGTCTGTATGATCGACTCTCTTAGATACTCTATAGGCAGATTCAACACTCGGACCCAAGTGATGGTGCTCTCAATAGTATATGTGTCAGCATGAAAACGTGGCGTCCATTTTCGGATAGATAGGAAAGTACCAGCCAACTACCATGGTCCTTGGGTAAGGATCATGTCTCTTTTGGATGGTGACAGTCCTTTCATGCAGTAGCAACCCTTGCCAATGTCGACCAATTCAAACGCCCCATGTAACTTCCACATGTTGTCCAATCTGGTCTGTAGAGCAGCAAAATATCAAGGTTTGCCTAAGATTCTGATGAAGACAGTATCTTCCCATTGTTGGCGCATGAGATCTTGCAGATTCTTCGTTGTCTGAATCTGTTTGAAGGGTATATCATCAGTTTTGTCAAGCACTTCCATCATGTTTCTCTCCTCAGCATTCTTGGTATTGTCAATGCGAACATCTTCCCTTCATGTTCCCTGTAATACCATGTTGGCGTATGAAGATTTCAGACAAATATCAGCAGTGGGAGAGGTTGGATGGAACGCAGTAGTATCAGCAATTTCATCACCTTGTCGCATACGCTTTTGCTTTCGCGCATCAGAGGGATCTTTGGACATAATATGTTGTGCATTGAACACCGGAAAATGAATATCCGGTGAATGAGGCGGCACCGGAGCGGCGTCAGTTTTCATCGAAATTTTGAATTCAAAATAAAGCGGTTATGAAGAATTTTGGCGCTAGAGAAAAAAACGGTTATAATCGCTTTTTTATCATATATATATTTAATTCTTTGTTGGGCAAATTGGTTTTGCCCTTTTGATACTATTTACAAAGAAAAAGATACTAAAGTTTTGTTTTCCTGTAAAACTTTATATTATATAAGTATATGACATAACATTTAACTAAACAATAGAACTAATTTGGAACCGCATTTACGAAAAGAAAAAAGAAACTTAGTTAACCGGTTAGAAACTAAAGGCAGTATAAGGGGACACTGATGTCCATTGGGCCTTAATTACGAAAGGCCCTATCCAACCAGCCAGCTGTGCGAGGACACATTTCAAATATTATGTGGCCCAAATTGTTTTTATTATATTCATTAAAAAAATTGTTCTTATTATATAATTCCTCCAACTAATGCTTAACCGTCTCATAATATCTTAATAGACCATACTAATAGTCAAGTTAAAGTTAGCACGGAATGTGTTGTAAGATTCCAAAAATATAAGCAAGTAACGCGTGGAGTTATCCTCTTCCGAAACAGGAACTTTCTTTATCACACATAGTAATTCTGTAAGTATGTCTATTGTCTACTAAAATATTTGATAATTACATAACAAGAACCATCAGGTATACCTCTGAGTGTTTTATAATTGCAATACCATAATTGGATGGTTAGTTATAATTATTATTCCATGATGCAGGGGCACGTACATGAACACACGAACACAACATAGAGACCGTGACAAACAAGACGCGATACATCTAAGACACGATTGTATATATTTTTTTAAAATATTAAAACAAACACAAATAATATTCTTAAGTACAAGAAGATATTACCAACTCTTTAACAATCCAGAAAATACGCCGTCCCTCGTCCTGAGGGTTGCGTCTCTTTTCGTAGGAGTCCATTGCTGTCCGGGAAGGCCTTCTCGAGCTCTTTCTCGCCGCCATACTGCTCCGACGTCAGGCGACACGATATCCCGCTCTCCAACTCACGAGTCTAGGGTTTTTTCCCTCGTTTCTTGGCCCTCACGGCTGGGAACTAGGGTTTAGCGCTGTTCTTCCGTTTTTCTTCATCTTTCTCTTCTAAATTTTCTTCGCTCTCTGTCCAGGCATTCACTCTTTTACATCTTATTTTCGTTATTCGGATTTCTGGTGCAGGTTGTTGTTGAAGGGCTCGTTCACCCCTTGGCTGGCACGAGCGGAACCCACTGTAATACCTTCTCAACTCATCAACTCCGCGGACTCATGGAGAACATCGATACTCAGTTACGGGACAGTCTTAGGGTTACGGATGTGGAAGAAGGCATTGTAATTTCGGACGTTGCATGGTAGAATATCAATGAATCGTCGGACCTCACGCTGGTTGGTCGCCTGATTACTAATCGAGCGTTCAATTTCCATGCTTTTTGCACGGTGATCAAGAGCCTTTTTAAAGCACATAAGGGGATTGAGATTACACGAATTGCTGAGGACCGTATGTTGTTCAAATTTTTCCACATCTTAGACAAAGACACGACATTGGCTGGGTGTCCATGGTCCTTTGACAAACAAATATTAATCCTTAGTGCCGTCGGCCCTGACGAACTCCCAGCCAGCGTTAACTTGGATTTTTGCAGTTTTCACGTTCGTATTTACGACCTACCACTCTCACGTCAAACGAAGGAGTTTGCGAGCTCCATTGGGCACATATTGGGATTCTTTGAGGACGTGGAGCTAGCGGATTCATGGGGCGTTAGCATGCGTATACGGGTGAAACTCGACATCACAAAACCATTGGCACGATTTATGAAGGTCCGAGGTACGGGTGGACAGGAACTTACAGTGAAATTTAAATATGAGAGGTTGCCGAATTTCTGCTACCTATGCGGGGTGATTGGACACATTATGACCGATTGTAAGGAAAGATATGATCGACCGGAGTTGAATAACAGTGAACTTCCTTATGGTCCGTGGCTGCGCGAAACTCAACAGGGGGGTTCCCCACACTATCAACATTTTTCGGATAAAACGCAGATACGGAAAGGGGGTTTTGGCGCCGGTTCATCACGTAATACGAACCAGTCATGGAGTCGTCAGTCTCCTCCTCCAAGCCGGGTGGTCTCTCGATCAGCGAGTAATGCACACGAACAGCAAACTAAGGAACAGCAAACGGTCATTCTTCGGGGGAAGGAGGTAGAGCTGACGTCGGGTGGTGCAGCAGGTTTCGGGGGAACATCAGGTGTCGGGTTGGCCAAGAATATAGAGGGAGCAGCAGGTATACGCATAGGGACAGGGCCTGAATTGCATGGGGACAGCAGGTTATTGGTTACGGGGAAACCGCTGTCAGTGCAGCATCAAAGGGAGAGTGGGAGCGAGTCGGAGAGGACTGTTTCATCCAAATTACCAGCATTAATAATTCGGGACTCTGAGGTGCAGTCAAAAGCGCGCAAGGTACGTATAAATAGAAAGAAGGGAGGTGGAGACGCATCGATAAGTGAGAAGTCAGTGGGGTACAAGAGAATCGGGCCACCAAGTGAGGAAGAGTCAGCGAGAGTGGCTAAAAAAATCCGCGAGGGAAAGCAACAACTTGCAGAGAGTAATGATAATTTATTGGCGGAGGCTGTGGAACAGCCCCGCCACGCCCAATGAGTATCCTATGTTGGAACTGTCAGGGCTTGGGGAACCCTTGGACAATTCGTGAGTTGAGACATTTAGTCTCGCATTGGCACCCCCTCTTATCTTTCTTTCAGAAACTAAATGTCGCACGAGAAAGATAGAGGTACTGAAGGGACAAATTGGATACTTTGGAGTTTGTGTAGAGGCGAAAGGGAAGTCAGGAGGTCTTGCGATGTTGTGGGAGAAATCTATTGATGTTCGCCTTATTAGTATGTCGGTCAATCATATTGATGTGGTGGTATCGGGGTTGCTTGAGGGGGCGGATTGGCGGTTCACTGGATTCTATGGCGAGCCGGAGGTTAATTTACGCATGAACTCATGGAACTTGCTCCGACGACTTAGAAGGGATCTTGCTCGTCCATGGATTTGCGCGGGGGATTTTAATGAGATTTTTCACCAAAAATAAAAGAAGGGTGGACAGATTAGACCGAATTGGCTTATGAGAAATTTCCGAGAGGCACTAGTTGACACGGGGTTGAGTGATTTGGGGTCATCGGGACTGAGCTTCACATGGTGCAAACGGAACCCACATCCGGATACGATTTGGGAGCGACTAGATCGTGCATGTGCTGATGATGCATGGCAAAATCAGTTCCCGTCAAACACTCGGACCACCTCGCTATCCTTGTTGAACTTCGGCCAGCAACAATCCGAAGGGTGCGCGCACCACCAAGGTTCAGGTTTGAGGCCGCGTGGACCAGGAAGGCCGATTGTGAGTCACTTATAAAACAATTGTGGAGTGAGGCGAATGCTGGTACATTGGGAGATAAATTAGAGAGTTGTCGGCTGGGTTTACTGAAATGGGATGACTTGGGAGGTGCTGATATGAAGAAGCGAATTAAAGTGCTGAGTGACCAACTTAAGGGGCTGCGCATGGGGCTTATTACGGCGAATTCTAAGAAAAAAGAAAAAGAGGTCATGAATGAACTGGAGGAGCTGTATGTTACAGAGGAAATATATTGGAAACAGCGCGCAAAAGTTCAGTGGTTAAGGGAGGGGGATCGTAACACCACGTATTTCCACACGAGGGCAAGTGAACGGAAAAGGAAAAATAATATTGCACGATTACAGGACACGGCGGGGGTAGTTCGGTCAGCACCGGAGGAGATTGACTTGATCGTCACTGAGTATTTTACGTCTATCTTTGGGTCTACGCAGCCCTCGGGAGATGACATTGAGGAGGTATTACGGGACGTGAGCGGTCGCGTCAGCCCTGAGGTGAACAATAACCTTCTTCAACAATTCACTGCAGATGAGGTACGATTAGCTTTAAAAGAGATGTATCCTTATAAATCCCCGGGCCCGGATGGTTTTTCCGTTTGTTTCTATCAAAAATTTTGGGCCATTGTAGGGGATGATGTTACTAAATTTGTCCTTGCTTTTTTAAATGATCGTATCCTGGATCCTGTGGTGAATTACACCCATATTGTGTTAATTCCTAAGTGCACTGACCCCGTTTTGATGACGCAGTTCCACCCTATAAGCTTGAGTAATGTTAGCTTTAAAATTGCTTCTAAGGTTATTGCTAACAGACTTAAGCCGTTTCTTCATGAGGTCATTGCCCCATCACAATCAGCTTTCGTTCCAGGGCGCCTCATCACAGATAATGTTCTTGTTGCCTTCGAGCTTAACCACTTCCTCAAAAACAAGAGGGCGGGGAACCGTTGTTTCATGACGTTGAAGCTTGACATGAGCAAGGCGTATGATCGGGTCGAGTGGTCCTTCCTGGAACAGGTAATGCTTAGGTTGGGGTTCGCCCCCGAGTTCGTGTCTTTAATTATGATGGGTGTTCGGTCTGTTTCTTATTCTACATTCATTAATGGTCGACAATCTAGTGTTTTTTTTCCCGAAAGGGGCATAAGGCAGGGGGATCCACTTTCCCCCTACCTCTTCTTATTTGTTTCTGAGGCTTTTTAAGCGCTCGTGGCAAAAGCGGAGGAACGAGGGGTGCTAAAGGGTATTGCTGTGTGTAGGAATGCGCCTCGGGTGTCACATCTCCTCTTCGCCGATGATACGTTCCTTTTTTGTGAGGCAACCCGTGAGGCGGCCATGGGGATCCGTGACATTTTGACACGGTATGAGAAGGCATCGGGGCAAAAAATAAACCTCGATAAAGCAGTCATGGTGTTTAGCAAGAACACAACAGTGGAGTGGGCACAAGAGATGGGAACAACGTTGGGAGTTACGATCGCGAATCATCATGAAAAATATTTGGGACTTCCGTCGGTTGTTGGCAAATCGAAGAAGGAGTTATTTGATTTTATTCGGGAGAGAGTTTGGAAACGGGCACAAGGATACAAGGGCAAAACATTATCGGGTGGGGGCAAGGAAATTTTGATTAAAGCGGTTATGCAATCTATCTCGACTTTTGTGATGAGTGTGTTTCGCCTTCCGGATGGCCTTTTGAGGGAGATTGGGTCAATTATCAGCAACTATTGGTGGGGTAGTGGCGTACAAAATAAAATACATTGGCTTGCGTGGGATAAGATGTGTCGAAAGAAAGAGGAGGGAGGACTTGGATTTCGAAATCTCAAGGCGTTTAATTTAGCGTTGTTGGCTAAGCAAGCTTGGCGTTTATTCAAAAATCCGGAGAGCTTGGTTAGTCGCCTTCTAAAAGCAAAATATTTTCCGAACTCCTCCTTGCTTGACGCGCGCACGGGCAGCACACCCTCGTTCTCGTGGCGGGGAATTTGCGAGGCTATTCCGATGATTAATCGAGGTATGCGTTGGCGAGTGGGAAACGGCGAATTAATCTCGATATGGGACGATGCATGGCTGCCTCGACCAAGTACGTTCCGTCCAGTTACACCAAAGCCTGTGAACACGAATCTGATGCGTGTTGGAGAGCTTATTGATACAGCGACGGGGTGGTGGGATGTGGATTTGGTGCGGGATATTTTTTGGGAGATGGATGTGAAAGAAATCCTGTCTATTCCTTTGGGTAGCGCGGGGAACGCTGACTGTTTGGTGTGGCATTATGAACGTAACGGGAGATTTACGGTACGAAGCGCTTATCATCTAATAATGTCGCAAGGGCTGCTCGTTAAGGGTGATAGACAGGCCGCAAATTCCAGTGAGTATGCGCAATGGAAGAAGATTTGGGAGCTACGATGCGCGAGTAAAATAAAAGTCTTTTGGTGGCGTGCCTGCTCGGATATCTTACCTACACGCCCAAATTTAATGAAGCGCAAAGTTTGTGAATTAGCTACATGTGTGACGTGCAGTATGGAGGATGAAAGACCGCAACATATTTTCTTTTCTTGTTCGGTTGCGCGACAAGTTTGGGCATTGGCTTTTTTTCCGGCATCATCTTTGATTCGCGAGGGTGAAAGTTTGTTGGATTGGGGCATTCGGATGTTGAAGGTTACTGGAAAAGAGCGAGCCGCGGAAGCAATCACACTTTGTTAGGCGATGTGGAGTAATAGAAATACGATCCTAATTGGCGATCATCCACGCACTCCGGCGGCAATTGCTGATTTTGCAATGACTTATGCGCGAACTTGGCGCGAGGTGGGTATTAGTCCGACACAGGTGTCCCCTTTAAACTCCCAAGTTTGGATGCCGCCACGGGAAGGGTGGTACAAGATAAATTTTAATGGTGCCATATTCGAGGCAGCGAGGGAAATTGGGATCGGGATCGTGGTTCGGGACCACGGAGGATCTACCATTGCACGAGTACAGTGCAACGTTATGGCGTCGATGGACCCAACAAGTGTGGAGGCGCTTGCAGCTCTTTGGGCGATTCGATTGGCGGTGGGCATGCAGTAGGACAAGGTGGTGTTCGAAGGGGATTGTCTCAACATAATACATGATATCATACATCGGACACAAACGAATGCCACCTATGTTAACATTATCGCGGATTTTCTACGCTTATTTGAGCCACGGGGGGGATTCTCAATTCAGTGGATCGGTAGAGAGGCGAATTCTTTAGCACATGATATCGCGCGTGCGGCAAACGTGAACTCTATGGAGCCGAGTAATCTTATTTTTGCCGTAGTCTAGTGTGGTTTTATTGGTACATCTTTGGCTGTTCGACATTGGTTTTTTGGGCGTTTTTCTAGCCCCTATTCATCCTAATACATATGCAGTATTACCATTCAAAAAAAAAAGAAGATATTCTAAACAAGCATATTTCAATTCAGAAAAAGTAGCACACATGAATTAAGATGTCTCAAGATGAAGTAGTGAGGCGAAATTTAAATCAATTTAAGTTAATTTTACCCATTTAGTTGTTTAAGTTTTAGAAATAATTTATAACTCTTACCTTTTATCGTAGATTTGTAATATTTTCATTTAAATCAGTTTTTAAACACAAACTATTGATATATAAAATTTACTTTTGGACGTGTTTAAAGTACATCTAGCATATTCTTTTATATATTCAACACGATGTGTTGATGTCCCGATATTTGTAGACGTGTTTAAAGTATTTGTTGGAGGCGTCCAACAATCTGGTCTTTTTTTTTTTTTTTTTGATAAGCAAAGGAAATTTTATTAGAGAGGAGTATAAGCTATACTCCTACCAAGAAAAGATTAAAGGGCTGATAAGTGTGAAATCGGACAGTTTCTGGGTGTAGGTGGTATATCATTTTTAAAATTAAAGGACAAGATCTGAAAAAATTAAGATTTTATTGTTATTTTCTTTTGTTTTATATTTCGGTGGAAACTAGTAAATAGTAGTAATAGACCAATCCCCCGCTAATCATGCTGTACTTATTGTAATCGTCACCTACTTTGGAAATTAAAGCATCCCCAACATGGCTACATTCCCAACCTCGAGTCGGGGAAAGGGACGTGGAGTGGGGCTCCATGATATTATAACAATCAATTCGTTCATATATATGACAAAAACGAAAAGGAGAATATATAAATCACCAATATACTAGTTTTGTTACATTTTGTTTCTCAAAAATAAGATTTTTGTCTTTTCTTTTTTGAACACAACTATTTATATTATTTAGGACGATGTCAATAAATGTACAATCAAATGCGGGGTTAGGGCTGACGGGACAACCGCGAGAATGTACACTAGATATCACACAAAACAAAATGCGCCATACCGAACGAACAACATATCCAAGTTGCACAAAAAAAGTGGTTGCAATGAGCGGTCCACATGGGCCGGTCGAATCCCTATTTTGCCAGCATATCCGGTAACATTTCACCTCACGGTATGTACAAGAGAGGAACATGGTGGGAATCCTTCTTTCTTAAACTCCGCAACTCATGGAGCAAGGCTCTCGTCGGTGTCGAGGCCGTAAGGTCCCACATCCTGGTCAAGTAACCATATACAACTTTTGAGACTATTTCAATAATAAGAGCATTAATCAAAAGTTGTCAAACAAGTAACATTCTTTGTTGGATAACCCGAAGTTCAGCTATATTGTTAGTGCTACATCTCGTCGCTTCGAAAAAAGAACCAACGATACTACTTGTAAAATCGCGTATCACGCCGCCGATACCTATGGAGTCTGGGTTGCCTAGTGCTGAATTGTCCGTGTTAAGTTTGAAGAGTCCACGTGGCGGTGGAATCCAATGAACTGAGAATCTATGCGTCTTGGGTGGTTTATGGGGGTGTAGAGGAAGGTGTTTGCGAGAGTGCGCACGAGAGATATGTAGAGATGAGGATGGTAGAGATGGGATTCTCTCGTAAAAAGAATTCGTTTCCCGCCCTTTAAATAGCCCAACACCCAAGGAGTTTCGTAGTCGGATGGGGGAGGTAAAGAATGTCTGAACTGATGTGAATCCCCTGAGGGGGCGGGTGAAAAGGGGAAAATTGCGGCGCACTTCAGTAGCTGAGTGGCAGAAGGGGCCTGTGGTGTCTATAGGCACGTGCCGACGACCTAGCTTGCGTAAACCTATTTATTATCTGAATTAAATCTATATAGGCTTCGTGGCAATTAATTCTTTTTGTACTTTTAAAAGTGAACACACAATTACGTCATTGTTTAAATATCACAATTTCCGAACAAAATAGAAAAAATATACCAAAAAAATCTGATAATCTGTGCAAGTAATAATCTATCCTTGTCACTTGACATGGCCAAACCCAACTAGTTTAACGACAACTCACATCGGATTTCTTATTTCGCACATAATCTCACATAAATACACCCTATCTGCCAAATTATTGTCCAACAGTGTGTGGTCTGGTCAAATAACGACCTTCAATTGTCAATCCATCAATGGTGATGGAATGGCTGTATTTCTACAATATCGAAAAACATTTAAGTGGTATAATCTTTCTTTTTGAATTTTATATAATAGAACGTCCCCTGTATATCATATGGTCATTAAAATCCCATGTCCCTCATTAACTATTCTCCACCACGAGAAGTTGTGGGAGACTGATTCCAAATTCCTGATTCCCAATAGGGTATAGTTTTTCTAGCTTACTTAACAAGCAAACACGACGGCCCATATTCTTGGAACATGTCTGTATTAAATAAAATATATATAACTTATTTCAAAAACAATATTTTGTTTTTTACATAAAAGATTCCATAAATTCTTCGAACTGCCGAAGTGCCTTCCATAATCAAGAAACAGGTCGAATATTTCATTATTTTAGGCTTAATAAAAAAGTAGGAATGGCATGGTATTGGTACCTAATATATAATTCATACTCCTCTCAAAATATATATAAAAATTATACCGACAGCTGTCCAATTAGAGGGGATATCGAAGCGCCATATCCCATATATTATGGAGCAATTTAATATCCCTAAGTGAGTGACTTGCACTTTTCAGTTTTCCGACTTGGCCAAAAATATAAGTTTAATTTTTTGGTCTAAAAAAGTGAATGACGCCCAGCACAAATTTAACTGGCTTTGGGCAACTTAATTTGATAGGTCGCGTGTCGTTCATATCATATGTATCTTTCTTGTGGTTACTCGTCAAAAGAAGAATTATGATTTTTTTTGTACAATTACCTATCGTGAAAATCATGACCAAAAATGAACATTTTAACCGCATACACTGAAATAATAATAATACCAATTTCACAAGCAAAAACAAACTAGCAACTTAATAATTACAAAAAAGAAAATAAAAAGGAACACCATAGATTAATTTAACTACTAACTCCAAGATAATTAATTCTCTCCAAAGCACTAAATAATAATACATAAAGTGACAAAATTACGCTCCTGCAAACATAAGCATGGATTGGCCTTTCCAAATTTTACCACCAGCACAAAAGCTCACAACCCACGCGCTTCCCCTCACGCGCCGCCCATATTTCCAAATTTCCATTCGATTCATAAGCATAAGACAGTAGAGAATAATAATAGATACAACACTTTATAGTTTATATCATCATCATAAGGTGCAACCGCAGAACACGAAGAAGAAGCAGAGGAACGACACCAGCGCCACCGACTCCACGGCGGAGATTACCGACCACACGACGTCGTCCACGTTCGGCAGCCGCACGCGCGGGGCCCACTCGAGGCTGATGAGAGAGAGGCTGCTCAGGCTCGGAGGCGTCAGGTACGACGCGAACAGTCGCGGCCACCGGAAGAAAGAAGTCGGAAGTGAGAAGCTAGCGTCGATCCACCGCAGCGCCGCCGTGCCACTCCCTCGAAACGACATCGTTGAGGGCTTTGAGAGATTTTTTTTTTTATTATTTTCTTTTTTCTTTTTCTAATTTAAATGTGAAATCGATTCGGAGTGGCCTATGCGGAATATAAGATGGTAAGTTGGATTGATCTGGGCCGTTGATGTGATCTGGACGGTTGGTATTTGTTCAGTCTGTCACACATTTTTAATGCAAAGTTAGCTACACAGTGTATGGGTTAGAATATTATTGACCATTTGAAAATTGAAATGGAAAAATAAGATAAAGTCGTATCTATGTCTTGGTAAATAAATAATTCCCACATGTGTCTGTATCAATTTAAACAATACGATAGATCTTTTGTGATACGTGATGTTACGTTGCTTAAATTAGATTTAATTTGTATGATTTGCTTTCTTTGCTTATTAGATTTTCTGCAGAAAAAGTGACGACTTATTGTTGAACGGCAAATCAACCATAAAGATTATATTATTTTGACACTTATACTTTACGTTGCACGGGTACGGCGGTACGGGTACGGTACGGTACGGATACACTGATACGACATTTTTTAAAAACAGCCGATACTGGTAAGACAAGGATACGTCTATATATAAATAATTATTAATATTTATTATATGTATTTTTTTATTTTTAACAAGCAATAAAATTTTAAACTTAAACAAGAAAAAAATAGAAATATACAAAAAATGTTTAACATTAAAAAAGTCATGCATCAAATATGAAAAAATACATATAAACGTGAATTATTTATGACTAATAAGTTAAACAACAACATAACAAGCTTGAAGATGACGCATGGCGGTGGTGGTGATTATGAATAGAAAAAAAAGTATAATTGTCAAAATAATGAGACCTGAATCGTGCCTTTGATAAAGGAATTTTCATTATTTTATTTTATTTTATATTTGGTGGAATTTATATTTAAATATTTAACCCATCAAATATTAAACGTTCATAAAAAAGACCCATAATTGTTCCGATATGCCTAAAAAACGTATCGGATACGTATCGAGATTTTTTAAATTTCAAAATTAAAGAATACGCCATGTGGCGTATCGCATACGTGAGAACTGATATCGGTATCTAAATCGATATCGGTGCATCACAACTTATACTCATTTATCATTAGTTGGAACTTGAGCTTATACTCATTTATCATTAGTTGGAACTTGTATATTACTCGAGATTCAAGGAGCTCTTTCTTAATCGCATTCTTTGTTTCAGTGGATCACCCTGACAACAATTATACGTTGTTTTGGGTCAAATGAACTTTTCACTACCATTTTACTTAAGATTATACAATTTTGAATATGTGGGGCGATGAAGCTCCTGTCGTGCTTAAATGAATTTTTTTTCTGCAACCAGTTAAATGATATTGAACCCAAATCGGAGTGATTACAGAGTTATAGGGTTAAAACCCAATGTAAAGCATAATATCACTACAACAATCAGCTACTACAATCAACTAAGGAAACCATCTAGCTCGGAAAAATTGCAGTTCTGCACTAGGTCCATGACTGACAATCAAGCCCACAAGCCCTACAACACTACACCATTTCCCTAAGTGTCCATCTTCACATTATGACTGAGAGCGCCCACTTCTTCATTGGCTCTAGTTCATAACTGTTACCATTTCATGCCTTCTCAGTGTATGCTTGCTTAGTTGTATGAACTGTTACCATTTCATGCCTTCTCAGTGTATGCTTGCTTAGTTGATACAGATGGTCTGCTTTCTCCTTAGTTGCACTCCTTTTGGGGGGTCAGGAGGGAGGAGGGGGACATAAATATACCTCTGGTTGTTCCTTTCCCAGCTAACCTTGATTTTACCCTGCATAACATTATCCATAACACACTCTTTGCCCTCTAGGGCAGTTAGTACATATTCAGTGATTATTGTAAAACCTCCCATATTTTTTATAATTGGTGCAGTTTCTCTAAATGACTTTAATAGTTCTATTCTTACCTCCCCTACCTTGCAATCTACCTGACAGTGTGTTTGCAATCTGTTTGCTAGCTTGTGTCTTTGTGGTCATCTTTCCTTCAAAAAATTGTTTGTTTTTAGCTTTCCACTGAGTTGCTATTGTCTCTCCAAGCACATCAACTCTGATTTTGTAGATATTGGCCCATTTTGACTGTGATTGTGTAAAGATCCTATTCCATTCCAGTAGATCATTTGGGCAGTTTCTGATCCCTGTACTGCTCATTACTCTACAGATCACCTTATAAGCCCATTTGCACTTAAAAAAAATGTTTATGATCTTCATTATACTCACCACATAATACACAAGTAGTATATGGCAGAATAACAAATTTGCTAATTCTATCCTTTGTTGCCAGTCTATTCTGAATTGCAAGCCAGTTTATAAAAGCAGATTTAAGAGTTGAGAAGATGTTCCATACCTGGTGCCACCACATTACCTCTGGTTTATCTGGGATGAAACTGGTATATATATCTTTTGTTTCTATCATGATCTGTCCTCCTTATGCTACTGTTGGGTATACTTCTATCAGTTTGTCTCTAAGTTTGAGTAACTTCCTCCACCATGGGGAATCACTCTATTTTGCAATCACTTCCCACATTGTCAAACTCTTTAGCTTATAGCTGCTAATCCATTCATGCCATACTATTCTTGGTCCATCTTGGGTACTTAGTTTCATAATATGCACAACCAACACAATTTTGTTCCACCCTAACACTTCCTTAATCTGTAGCCCACCATTTTTGAATTCTTGGCAGATGTTTTTCCAAGCCACCACACTCTTCCTGCCCAAAGGTAGTTCCTGCACAGCTTCTCAATTTGCTTGATCACTCCAGTGGGAAAACAGTATATGTGGCTCCAGAAGTTCTGTATGCTGAAAAGAATAACTCTCACTAACTGCAACCTCCCTGCATAGCTTAAGTTCTTGGCCTGCAAACTCTGTATGCTTGCTACCAGCTTTTGAATCAGTGGGTTAAAATCTGCCACCTTAAGGTTTTTTGGGCTGAGTGGAATGCCCATGTACCTAATTAGGAAAATCCCCTCCTTAAAACCCCACAAATCTGTCAGTTCAGCTTTTTTTTCCTCACTCATTCCAGCAAGGAAAATGTTACTCTTTGCTTGGCTTATTTGGAGTCCAGACATATCAGAAAAGTCCTTCATTATTTCTTTTAATATCTTCATTGAGCCCATATCCCCCTGCAATATAGCAACAAATCATCAGAAAAAGTTAGGTGGCATAGGTTAATTCTGCTACATTGAGGATGGTAGTTGAAATCACCATTATTCACTGTTCTACTCCTTATGAGTCTAGCTAAGTAATCCATGCAAAAAACAAATAAATAAGCGGACAGAGGGTCCCATTGCCGTAGCCCCTGTTTCTCCTCCATGTTACCCTCCAGGCTACCATTGATGCTAAATAAAAATTTAGGGCTAGTCACACAAATCATAATCAAATGCACAAACTTAGGGTCAAACCCATACCCTAACAGCACATGTTCAAAGAAATTCCAGTTTACAATATCATATGCCTTTTGTATATTTATCTTAATCATGCCCCTAGGTGATATGTTCTTTCTATTATAACCTCTAACCAATTCTTGAGCAAGGAAAATATTCTGATAAATATCCCTACCATGCACAAAAGAAGATCGGCTAAACAAGATAAGTTCATGCATCATATTTTTCAATCTATTTGCTAGCACTTTGGTTATAGTTTTATATATTACATTGCAACATGCTATTGGTCTATATTTTGTGATCTTAGTAGGATTATTTACTTTGGGAATAAGACAAATAGAAGTAGAGTTTATTTGTTTGAGTAACTTCCCTGTTTTGAAGACCTCTTGGACTGCCTCACAAACAAGCTCTTCAGTTACACTCCAGCTGGTTTTGTAGAACCCATAATTCATGCCATCTGGACCTGGGCTTTTGTTGTCATTCATTTTGAAGATAGCTCTTTTGATTTCCTCCTTGGTAATCTGGCTACTCAGGAATAGTGTTCATCCCTTGTGTGACTCTTGGGCCAGTGTCTATGACCTTCTGGTCCAGCTCCTTGGTTTTGTACTTAGTTCCCAGTCTGCAATTGCTTTTTTGTCATTGAGTATATTTCCAGTGTCATCTTGAATAGCCAGGATGCTGTTATTTTTCCTTCTCATCTTGATGCTGTTGAAGAATAGTCTTGTACATCCATCTCCATCCTTGATCCAGTCCATTTTAGCTGCCTGTTAAATTTGGCTCATCAAGTCCCTCTTGCCTTCTTCATACTTCTCCTTTAACTCTTTAACTTGCAGGTACTTGTTTCTATCCATGGGATCAGTTAGATCAGATTCTTGTTGGATTTTAAGTGCCTTGTGATCCTCTTCAACTCTCTTTTCTAGGTCTTGATACTTCCTGAAATTCAACTGTTTCATCTCTTCTTTAACTTTCTTGACCTTCTCTACCAACTTGTACATTTTACAGCCTCTAATGTCACTGCTCCATGCTCTCGGAACTAGTGTCAAGTAATCCTTATCCTTTGCCCAAATATTTTTAAATTTAAAGGGAATGTTTCTTTTACTGTTGTCCCTGCTCAGCTTTATATATCCCATGGGGTGATCAAAGATCCCAGGGGGTAAGAACATTACACTTGAGTCCCATTGATTGACTATCCATGCTTGATTTACAACCACTCTGCCAAGCTTGCAGTAGGTGTGTCCATTGGATCATGTGTACCTTGGTTCACAGTACTTGTGATCCTGGAGCTTTAGTCTTTCTAGCACTTCCTTAAGTTCTTCTCCCGCTGGACCCACATTCTTCCTCTCATTCCATTTCTCCTCCTAATTAAGAACCACATTCCAGTCCTCCACTAAGAGCCATGGATTGTTCATGTTATTGCTAATTCTTTCTAGATCAGCCCAGAGTTGTTTCCTCTTCTCACTATTGTTATGAGCATAAATGAAAGTACAATTAAAGTCCCATAGATGATCTTTTGACTTAACCCTGCTGTGAATCATCTGATCAGATTTTATGACGATCTCCAAGTGCATCTTGTCTTCCTCCCATACCATCATTATTCTGCAATTCTTGCTTAAGTTCCATGTTGCTTTCCACTCCCCATGTTTTTTCAAACTTCTTTTTTATTTTGTCATGTGCCTCTGTCATGAGTCTTGTTTCTAAGATTGCTCCCATGTGGCACTTATTTTCTCTCATGGCTTGTTTCCAAGCCTCCTGCTTGAGGGGATGATTTATTCCCCTCAAGTTCCATCCACATATGTTGAGACTATCCATTAGGGGTAAGACCCCTCTTCTGTCCCCCTATATTATCTTTATGTGTCTGTTTTCCACTCCTCTATGCTCTATACTTCTCTATTCTTTTGGATTTCTTAGTCCCTACATTCTGCCAGTCTGGTTCCTTCAATGCCCCTGTATCCCTGTGTGTTGTCTTGCTAGTTGTTGATGTTTTTTCTCATTGTTCTGTACTATTTCTTTAGCTTTCTCCTGTTGTAGTATCCCATGTGGTGTTCCCATACATACTTCTTCAACTATTACTTTATCTCTGCTTTCTTCCCCACTTCTATTCATTTGCCCTGTCTGATTCTCTACCAAAGTAGGGGTCTCTATTTGCTTCATTTCTGCCTCTTTCTGAACATGAGTGCTATCCCTCCTCACTTCACTCCCATTCTCATGTGATACAAGTTTTCTAACCCACTCTTTCTTACTCTCACATTCCCTAATACCATGTCCAAACTTATACATTTATAGCATTGTAGAGGCCTAGCTTCGTACACCTCTCTGATTATATGTCTCTCCCTTAGGTCCTGTCAGTTTGATGTTGTCTTCATCTTTTCCCCTGATTTGAGTTCAACCATAACTCTGGCAAAAGAACCTCTATCCCTATTAGTTGTCATCTTATCTATAAAGCACGGTTTCCCTATTAAGCTAGCTATTTTCCCTAACATGCTGGGTGACCAAAACTGTAAATCTAACTCTGGCAGGGTAGGATAATCTTGTAAGGTAGCTGGGTCTAAGTTCATACTTGGTTCCCACTTCTTAAGCATCAGTAGGTGAGTCCCCTTCACCATCCATGGACCTCCTCCAAACACCTCCATCATATGATCATCTGTTTCAAACCCGAACACATAGATTCCCTTGTTTGCTACATGTATTGTTGGTTTATGTATCCACCTGTCCTCCACATAGCATTTGATAGCTTCATATGGGATGTTGAGCCCCAAAACATTACCCATTAGGGCATGCCCCCAGAATTTCCTAGTTTCTTTCACATCCTCTGCTGCGAATTGCAGCGTCAATCTATCCACTGGCTTAGTGTACTCCGCTCTGCAACCATTCTCTGGTCGTCGGTTCCCAGCAAAGAGCTCATTCCACCTTTTTGTTTTCCTCTCCGGCATTTGCTCCATGTCTCCTCTACCTTGCGGATCCAGGTGAATATCCTGAAATTCGCGCTCCTGATGGTCTTGAATCGCAGCTTCATGCCCTAATTCCCCTTCTTCCTGATCGAAGCTGCTGTCTCCGCTAACCCTAGTTTCCTCTTCTTGTATTTCCTTACTCCTCTCTTTCGTGGCATCCGCTATTCCCTCTTGTTTTTCCATTTCATCACTAATCACCTCATTCGATATCTTCTTCGCCATTTCTGGCGAAGGAATTAATTTCCCCCAATTTGCCCTAATTTTGCACCTAAATCGCACCTCTAGTGTGTTTTTTAGAGAGAGAAATATATATCTTATTGCTTAAATGTATTTTAATATAAGAGAACGAGACTGCTTAGTTTCACAACAGTCTCGTGCACTTTCAACTATCAAGAAACTATTCAGGCAAGTGATTCATCTCCATATTTTAATTCCTATTTTGCATTTCCATTACAAAATGTACTTATTTCGTGTTAATTAGTTGACTTTGATCCATCAAAAAAAAATAGAGAGGTTTCACATTTAAGTTTGTACACCTAATAATTGACTTAAGATAATTCGGTTCTAGTACTATAAATTATTTGAAGTTCCTTAGCCATTTTATTTTTATGGCCTCGAGCATAATGGCCGGAATGGGATCCAAATCAACGAACTAGTCATTTATTAAGTTCATATATGATCCACGATTCTCCAACAATAAGAATTAATTCCTTTTCCACCGAACTCTCCAAAAGTCCCCACTTCTTTATATTCAGTAACTGACCACTTTTACTTTATTCATCTTGCGATTTGGAGGTGGAATTTGATTTTTGATATATACATAACCCTCCAAATTAAATATATATTTAAAGATCCAGATTGATGATTTTATTATTTATAGGTTGTCACATTACAATGATATAAATCGCAAATCGAGAGCAAGTGTGAAGGTTATAAATTAAATAAAATCTTCTTACTTTTAATTAAGTTATTTTTTCTTACTAAAAATGTAGTGTTTCCATTTTCCCATTAAAGTTTTTTTTTTAAACTCTAAGTGAAGTAAGAAAATCGCCTCAAGACTGTCTGAAGTATTTTTAAAAAGTTGGTAACGATGTCTTATAATTGTTTAATGACATGACAATGTATGACAACAACTTCTATGTTGTGAAACATTTCCAGCTTATCTTTTGAATCTGTTCTTGTTATTGTATTTTTTTATTTTATTTTGGTAAAAGAAAATAATCAATTTCTGTTGGTTTTATTTAATGTGTTTATGACACCTACGTATAGATATTATTTAGGAATTATCACATGATTTAATGGACTAGTAGCTTTTGGACAGCTCACCTAAAAAAGCTTTCATTTTCGGCACTTGATGGCCCCTCGTTCTTACTTCTAAAAAGACGATGAAACGAAGTTTTTCTTTTTCCCCTTTTTCTCCACTTTTGTCTTTATACTTTATAGTGCATTTGATGGTCATGTAAATGTGTGACATTTCCTATTCACGCCTTAGATTTTTATTTTAGGGAATAGAACGTTCTAAATTTTGTCCTTTCTCATTTCCCTCCAAATAATTCCTTTACTTTTTTTCCAACGTAGTTCAAATTTTCGTTAGTACTGCTTCAAACGCAAGAGGTTGGAAACTATGTTAGACCCACAATTTCACGTGGTTGTGGAGTGTCCTGGACATAGTGCCAAATACATAATATTTCAAGCGAATTGCAAAAAGAAACATCATGAGTTTTATCCTGTGTTTTGAAACCCCGTCCGATGTCTGACCCGGTGAGGTTACCGGGTAGTGAGTCAACAGGTCGGACCGGTCGGACTATTAGGTGGACCGGTTTATTGACTAAAGTCAACATTCAATAAAATATATAATATAAAAATTAATTGTATGAAAAAATTATAAGATTGTGAGAAATATTTTAAGTCACTAATATTTTGTTATATATAAGAAAAATAAGAATATGGTTATCACAATACTAGGACTTGAACACGTGACCTCCAACAAAACAAGTTCTATGATTTTTTTATGATTGATGCCCATTATTTTTTTGTGTTAATGGGTTGGGCTTACTTGATGGATTAGTGGTCTGGGTGTGGTGGACTCTTGTACTATTAGGACCATTAGGGTTAGGGTTTGGAGGATTTTGGTGACGGGCTGCCGCATTCGTCACCGTTGGTGGCGCCGTCGCCTGACGAGCACTGGAAAAAATTTCTGATGAGGTGGAAGTTTTTTTTTCCATTTTTCGTGGGGTGGTGAGTGACTATTGTCCACCCATCATTTGGCGGCATTGTTTCCATCGGGTCGGGTTGCGTATTCTCCACCGGTTGTGGGCGGGGCTGGGTTTCCGACGGGTCACACGAGGTAGGAACGGATGGGCATTGAGCTTGAAAATGGCCTATACGGCCAGAGTTGAAGCAAAAGCTTCATTTAAGTTCATTAACCACCTTTTGTGAAGTGCAACCAATATTGATCGTTTGCGGGTGTGGTTTAGTGGTATCGATTTGGACACACATCCTTGCGTATCGAGCTCAAGCCATGTTACTAGTGTGAAGATCTATTTTGATTGGATCACCTATCGGTCGAGTGATTACTTGGAATGTGTCAAGGTTATGGTATTCAATCGGCAAATTCGGAAGTTGGATCCACAAACTAAGGGCCGGCGGAGTTGCTTCGCTTGGATTAAAGTTTGGTAGCCATTTGGTAACGGCCAAGAAGTGGTCGAACAAAAACCAAAGGGCACCCACTAGTACGATGTAGTATTCATCGGGTTGGGTAAATCGGGCTATGTAGTGGTCGTTACCCAATTCCGTTATAAGTACTTGGCCTTGGATTTTCCATAGGCGGCGACAATGGGATGTCATATCTCTAATCGTGCGGGAGATACTCGTTGTGTGGATGATAAGCGCATTGCGCCATGGTTTCCGAAACCTTTCAAGCTTTGTCACCGAGAACGGTGATAGTTCATCGTGTGGTTCATGGCCATATGGAGATGAAAAGATGGCTAAGGTGGTTTGTGTATTTTGAGTTTGGTCAATTTGATTGAGCCAAGATGGAAATAAGTGTGTAGTGAGTGGTCCGTATGAGTTTGTTTGTAGGACAAGGGGGATTTTGGTTGGGTTGATGGTGACAGATCAGTGGTGGGGTTGGTATGGTCAAGATTGATGGTGACATGAGGGTTGGGTGGTGGTGGTGGGGGTGGTGGTTCTTGAGGTGGGGGAGGGCCTGAGAGAATAGTCATTTTTTTTTTCTTTTGGATTCCATCTTCCATGGGATATATCCTCAATGTTTCGAGGTGTTTTTGTTGGTAGTATATATAGAAGTTATTTGGGAAAACGACACTTACACCCCTGAACTTTTAGCCCGCAAGCACTTACCCCCCCTAAACTTTTTTTTGGAGCACTAACACCCCTAAGCTTAATTTTTGAAAGTTTTGTACCCCATTTGACACCCCCCACACGTGTGAAAGGGAATATTCCACATAATCTTGGTCTCCTCGTGCACGTGTCGTCCAAGACTAAGGGCAAAATCGGTAATTCAGGGGTGTAAGTGCTCGCGAGCCAATAGTTCGGGGGTGTAAGTGTCCTTAGTATTTCACGCAAACCCAAAGATTCCATAGAATATTCCTTTTCGCTCGTGTGGGGGGTGTCACGGGGGGTACTAAACTTTTAAAAATTAAGCTTAGGGGTGTTAGTGCTCCAAAAAAAGGTTCAGGGGGTAAGTGCTCGCGAGCAAAAAGTTCAAAGGGGTAAGTGTCGTTTTCCCAAGTTAGGGTTATTTCAAGTGTTTAAGATATAGCTTCTCCAAACGTCTATTTAACTCTCTTTTATAAGACGTGCTGATATTTTTTTTTATTATACTAATTAACCTAAATAAAAAAGAGCACTATAATTTCAACATCAATTGATATACGGCACTTCAATCACTCTAATTTCAACATGTGGGAACTTGCGCGGTGGGGGGGGGGGGGGGGGGGGAACTAGTTGTACATCAAGGGTACATCACACAAATTCATCACATGCGTATATATAGTTTTTATTTTAAATTTTATAATTTTTAAGCTTTATTTTTTGACAGTAAGTGTCTGGAATTAGGTGACAGTAAATTATTTTTTGACAGTAAGCTTTATTTTTTGACAGTAAGCTTCATCACAAATCCATAGTACGGTTAGAATTGTAAAATGAAAGGCAACCAAGTTATTAGTTATCCAATACAATGAAATACTTAAAAGATGAGAATTACAGGCATTCATAGGTCTAATCCATCAATATCACGAACATTATTTTTTAAAATTATGTACGACCAAAATCAACTGCCAATTGCACCATAGGATGTTAATTGTGTTAGGTTGATAACTACTACGTTCACGACTTCACGTGGTTCAAAAATCATCTTGTATAGCTTTTACTGTTGATTATTAATTTTATTAAAGTGAGGGTTGAATTATCAACGTCTTGTATCACACTTCACACTAGAAAAAATATTTGCAATGTATTATGAGTTCAAGAAAGGGTGAGGTGTTCCTATACGTCCATTATGTTTCAAGGGTATTATTTATATATCTGAAATTCTGAGCCTGTTTGGATCGGCTCTCTTTCAAGTGTTTCAAATTTTCAAGAGCTAAAATGTGTTTGGATCACTTCTCAAATTTTGGACATAGAAATTGTTTTGGTCCAAAGCTTTCAACATTTTCAAAAATGCACGTTTCATCACGGATCTCGAAACCATCAAGCATATTATAACATTTATCCATTAACTAACTTATAAAATGCAAAAACCTCAATCCAACTAAGGCAAAAGCAGAACCTCTACCTATGTGAACATAAAAGTGGTGCCGCTTTGGTAAGAAAAATGTGTTTTTTCTTACAAATGTTCACAGATATACGGGATTAGCACATGACCGTACATAATAGTGCTAAGGTTGTTGAAAAAAATTTATGAGACATTAAAGTGATTGCTATATGTGTGATATTTTCGATACTAACATTAGGAGTTCAGGTTCAATCTACGGACACCTATAACTTCGTTAGAAGTTTAAAGTATTTACACTAATTGAAGGTCCAAATCGAAAGATACCTTCTTCTACGTGTGTCATTCATTAGGCAGATGTAATTGTTCACAACTAGTGGGAAATTATTGTGTATTATTAGTTGTGAACAATGTAGTATCACACATTGGTAGGAGATAAGAGTTTTGAACACCTTATTTAGAATTGGACTCTTAAAAAGTTAATTCTAGTTTTGGTAACTTGTGTTGGGCTAGGTCTATTTGGGCTTGATATATATATATATATATATATATTTATATATATATATATAATATATTATAAGTCTATGATAGGCACTTGGGCACTTGGGGCACCTTGGGCCTTGGGGCAATAATAAGGTTCAAGACTTATACTTATAGTAATTTATTTTTCAAATTTTATTTTGTATTAATTCGAAATAAATTAGTGAAGAGTTGCAACCCGTAGTATTTTATTTTTTAGATTCTGTTATATTTGAAATCTGAAATAATTGGTGAATGGGTGCAAATCTATCATACGAGACACAACCTTTGTGAATAAACATGTCTATTCATATAAGACTTTTCGTGTTTTATAAATATGAATGTGACAGATTCGTTTCTTATTCACTTAACATTTTCTGCATCTCATAAATATTCCTAAGTTCCTTGTTGTATCCTGGGGAGAAGATTTTCTTAATATACAGTGAAAATATTGTTTTTAGGAAAGTGTTTTCAGTTCACGCCCTCAAGGAAATTCACAAACATTTCTTATCATATTCTTTTCTGTTTTCCGACATTCTTACCCTAATTAGGCACCATTAAAATTGGGATTTTATAGTTTTTTTTTTCAATTATTAGAGAAATTACTTTGTCTATGTCTATTGCCAAAATTAGGGAGTACAAATAAAGGAAATAAAAAAAATTAAGAACCTCTTATTGCATTCTTTCAATGAAAAGTGTAAATTATAGATAACAAGAGTTGTTTTCATAAAATAAAAAAATACATTTAAGTCTTCAAACAATAATATCTTAATATTACCAATCAACATTTTAGTCTTCAAAAAATACATTTTAGAGTAAATTTGATGAAGTAATCTTATCAAACGGGTCCAGATATAATAATGCTGATAAGTGCATCTATTGTAAAGTAACAAATGAGTATGGAGTAATATTGTGCCTTTACGTTGATGATATGCTAATTTTTAGTACAAATATCAAAGGCATTGAGGATAGCAAAAGGTATTTGACTTCGAACTTTCAAATGAAAGACCTAGAGGAAGTAGATACCATTTTAGGTATTAAGGTAACCAAACATGATAAGGGTTATTCCTTGAACCAAGCTCACTACATTGAGAAAGTGCTTAATAAGTTCAATCACCTTGGTATAAAAGAAGCAAATACTCCATTTGACTCCAGTGTCAAACAGTCTGAAAATCATGGAAGGATTATAGCACAATTAGATTATGACAGTGCCATTGGTAGCCTTATGTATGCAATGCATTGTACAAGGCCTGACATAGCATATGATGTGTGTATGATGGCAAGGTTTACAAGTAAACCTAGCACGGATCATTGGAAAGCGGTTAGTAGAATATTCGGATACTTAAAGAAAACAAAATCTTTAAGTCTTGTTTATAATGATTATCCAGCCGAGCTAGAAGGATATTGTGATTCAAGTTGGTTGACAAACAACAGTGAAAGTAAGTCCACGTCGGGATGGATTATTACTTTAGGTGGAGGAGCTATTAGTTGGGCTTCCAAAAAGCAAACTTGCATTGCACATTCAACTATGGAATCCGAATTTATTGCTCTTGCAGCAGCAGGCAAAGAAGCAAAATGGTTTCAAGATCTCTTAGCAGATATTAGGTTGTGGCCACAACCTACATCATCAACTTCTTTGTACTGTGATAATGAAGCAGCAATGTCTCGTGCATATAGTGATATATATAACAGAAAGTCTAGACATATGAGCATGAGACATTCATATATTCGCGAATTAGTATCAAATGGGGTGATCACCATAATATATGTTAAGTTCGGTGATAATTTAGCCGATCCTCTCACTAAACCGCTTACAAAAGAATTAGTGAGAAGTACCACTAAGGGTATGGGACTTAAAATGTTAAATTAAGCACCAATGATGGGAACCCAACTTTAAATCAGTAACCTCTGATTCTAAAGTTCAATGGGTACAAACAAGTCATTGATATGTTGCTTGAGAACACTACAAATAAATAGTGTTAACAATTGCGAATAAAAGTAGGATGATCAGTTGCTCGTAATGGAGTTAGCTAAGTGTCTTTAGCAACTGAGGCAAAAGCATAAACTCTACCTATGTGAACATAAAATTGGTGCCGCTTTGGTAAGAAAAATGTGTTTTTTCTTACAAATGTTCACAGATATACGGGATTAACACATGACCATATATAATAGTGCTAAGGTTGTTGAAGGAAATTTATGAGACATTAAAGTGATTGCTATATGTGTGATATTTTCGGTACTAACATTATGAGTTGAGGTTCGATCTACGGACACCTATAACTTCGTTAGAACTTTAAAGTATTTACACTAATTGAAGGTCCAAATCGAAAGATACATTTTTATACGTGTGCCATTCATTAGGCAGATGTAATTGTTCACAACTAGTGGGGGATTATTGTGTATTATTAGTTGTGAACAATGTAGTATCACACATTGGTAGGAGATAAGAGTTTTGAACACCTTATTTAGAATTGGACTCTTAAAGTGTTAATTCTATGATTGGTAACTTGTGTTGGCTTAGGTCTATTTAGGATTGAAATATAATATATATTTTAAGTCTATGATAGGCACTTGGGCACTTGGGACAACTTGGGGCCTTGGGGCAATAATAAGGTTCAAGACTTATACTTATAGTAATTTATTTTACGAATTTTATTTTGTTTTAATTCGAAATAAATTAGTGAAGAGTTGCAACCCGTAGTATTTTATTTTTTAGATTCTGTTATATATGAAATTTAAAACAATTGGTGAATGGGTGCGAATCTATCCTACGGGACACAACCTTTGTGAATAAACATGTCTATTCATATAAGACTTTTCGTGTTTTATAAATATGAATGTGACAGATTCGTTTCTTATTCACTTAACATTTTCTGCATCTCATAAATATTCCTAAGTTACTTGTTGTATCCTAGGGAGCACATTTTCTTAATATACAATGAAAATATTACTTTTAGGAAAGTGTTTTCAGTTCACGCCCTCAAGAAAATTCACAAACATTTCGTATCATATTCTTCTCTGTTTTCCGACATTCTTAACCAAATTAGGCAACATTAAAATTGGGATTTTATAGTTTATTTTTCAATTATTAGAGAAATTACTTTGTATATGTCTATTGACAAAATTAGGGAGTACAGATAAAGGAAATAAAAAAAATTAAGAACCTCTTATTGCATTCTTTCACTAAAAAGTGTAAATTATAGATAACAGGAGTTGTTTTCATAAAAAAAAATACATTTTCGTCTTCAAACAATAATATCTTAATATTACCAATCAACATTTTAGTCTTCAAAAAATACATTTTAGTGTAAATTTGATGAAGTAATTTTATCAAACGGGTTCAGACACAATAATGCTGATAAGTGCATCTATTGTAAAGTAACAAATGAGTATGGAGTAATATTGTGCCTTTACGTTGATGATATGCTAATTTTTAGTACAAATATCAAAGGCATTGAGGATACCAAAAGGTATTTGACTTCGAACTTTCAAATGAAAGACCTAGAAAAAGTAGATACCATTTTAGGTATTAAGGTAACCAAACATGATAAGGGTTATTCCTTGAACCAAGCTCACTACATTGAGAAAGTGCTTGATAAGTTCAATCACCTTGGTATAAAAGAAGTAAATACTCTATTTGACTCTAGTGTCAAACAGTCTGAGAATCATGGAAGGATTATAGCACAATTAGATTATGCCAGTGCCATTGGTAGCTTTATGTATGCAATGCATTATACAATGCCTGACATTGCATATGATGTGTGTATGATGGCATGGTTTACAATTAAACCTAGCACGGATCATTGGAAAGCGATTAGTAGAATATTCGGATACTTAAAGAAAACAAAATCTTTAAGTCTTGTTTATAATGATTATCCAGCCGTGCTAGTAGGATATTGTGATGCAAGTTGGTTGACAAACAACAGTGAAAGTAAGTCCACGCCGAGATAGATTTTTACATTAGGTGGAGGAGCTATTAGTTGGGCTTCCAAAAAGCAAACTTGCATTGCACCTTCAACTAAGGAATCCAGATTTATTGCTCTTGCAGTAGCAGGCAAAGAAGCAGAATGGTTGCAAGATCTCTTAGCAGATATTAGGTTGTGGCCACAACCTACAACAATACTTCTTTGTACTGTGATAATGAAGCAGCAATGTCTCGTGCATACAATGATATATATAACGGAAAGTCAAGACATATGAGCATGAGACATTCATATATTCGCGAATTAGTATCAAATGGAGTGATCACCATAATATATGTTAAGTTCAGTGATAATTTAGCCGATCCTCTCACTAAACCGCTTACAAAAGAATTAGTGAGAAGAACGACTAAGGGTATGGGACTTAAAATGTTAAATTAAGCACCAATGATGAGAACCCAACTTTAAATAAGTAACCTCTGATTCTAAAGTTCAATGGGTACAAACAAGTCATTGATATGTTGCTTGAGAACACTATAAATAAATAGTGTTAACAGTTGCGAATAAAAGTAGGATGAGCAGTTGCTCTTAATGGAGTTAGCCAAGTGTCTTTAGCAACTGAAGCAAAAGCAGAAACTCTACCTATGTGAACATAAAAGTGGTGCCGCTTTGGTAAGAAAAATGTGTTTTTCTTACAAATGTTCACAGATATACGGGATTAGCACATGACCATATATAATAGTGCTAAGGTTGTTGAAGGAAATTTATGAGACATTAAAGTGATTGATATATGTGTGATATTTTGGAAACTAACATTAGGAGTTGAGGTTCAATATACGGACACCTATAACTTCGTTAGAACTTTAAAGTATTTACACTAATTGAAGGTCCAATTCATAAGATACCTTCTTGTACGTGTGTCATTCATTAGGCAAATGTAATTGTTCACAACTAGTGGGGGATTATTGTGTATTATTAGTTGTGAACAATGTAGTATCACACATTGGTAGGAGATAAGAGTTATAAACACCTTATTTAGAATTGGACTCTTAAAGAGTTAATTCTAGTATTGGTAACTTGTGTTGGGCTATGTCTATTTGGCCTTGATATATTTATAATATATTATAAGTCTATGATAGGCACTTGGGCACTTGGGGCACCTTGGGGCCTTGGGGCAATAATAAGGTTCAAGACTTATACATATAGTAATTTAGTTTTCAAATTTAATTTTGTATTAATTCGAAATAAATTAGTGAAGAGTTGCAACCCGTAGTATTTTATTTTTTAGATTCTGTTTAATTTGAAATCTGAAATAATTGGTGAATGGGTGCAAATCTATACTACGAGACACAACCTTTGTGAATAAACATGTCTATTCATATAAGACTTTTCGTGTTTTATAAATATGAATGTGACAGATTCGTTTCTTATTCACTTAACATTTTCTGCATCTCATAAATCTTCCTAAGTTCCTTGTTGTATCATGGGGATAAGATTTTCTTAATATACAGTGAAAATATTATTTTTAGGAAAGTGTTTTCAGTTCTCGCCCTCAAGGAAATTCATAAACATTTCGTATCATATTCTTTTCTGTTTTCCGACATTCTTAACCTAATTAGGCAACATTAAAATTGAGATTTTATAGTTTTTTTTTTCAATTATTAGAGAAATTACTTTGTCTATGTCTATTGCCAAAATTAGGGAGTAAAGATAAAGGAAATAAAAAAAATTAAGAACCTCTTATTGCATTCTTTCAATGAAAAGTGTAAATTATAGATAACAAGAGTTGTTTTCATAAAATAAAAAAATACATTTAAGTCTTCAAACAATAATATCTTAATATTACCAATCAACATTTTAGTCTTCAAAAAATACATTTTAGAGTAAATTTGATGAAGTAATCTTATCAAACGGGTTCAGATATAATAATGCTTATAAGTGCATCTATTGTAAAGTAACAAAATGAGTACGGAGTAATATTGTGCCTTTACGTTGATGATATGCTAATTTTTAGTACAAATATCAAAGGCATTGAGGATAGCAAAAGGTATTTGACTTCGAACTTTCAAATGAAAGACCTAGAGGAAGTAGATACCATTTTAGGTATTAAGGTAATCAAACATGATAAGGGTTATTCCTTAAACCAAGCTCACTACATTGAGAAAGTGCTTGATAAGTTCAATCACCTTGGTATAAAAGAAGCAAATACTCCATTTGACTCCAGTGTCAAACAATCTGAAAATCATGGAAGGATTATAGCACAATTAGATTATGCCAGTGCCATTGGTAGCCTTATGTATGCAATGCATTGTACAAGGCTTGACATAACATATGCTGTGTGTTTGATGGCAAGGCTTACAAGTAAACCTAGCACGGATCATTGGAAAGCGGTTAGTAGAATATTCGGATACTTAAAGAAAATAAAATCTTTAAGTCTTGTTTATAATGATTATCCAGCCGAGCTAGAAGGATATTGTGATGCAAGTTGGTTGACAAACAACAGTGAAAGCAAGTCCACGTCGGGATGGATTTTTACTTTTGGTGGAGGAGCTATTAGTTGGGCTTCCAAAAAGCAAACTTGCATTGCACATTCAACTATGGAATCAGAATTTATTGCTCTTGCAGCAGCAGGCAAAGAAGCAGAATGTTTACAAGATCTCTTACCAGATATTAGGTTTTGGCCACAACCTACAGTAGCAACTTCTTTGTACTGTGATAATGAAGCAGCAATGTCTCGTGCATACAGTGATATATATAACGGAAAGTTTAGACATATCAGCATGAGACATTCATATATTCGCGAATTATTATCAAATGGGTTGATCACCATAATATATGTTAAGTTCGGTGATAATTTAGGCGATCCTCTCACTAAAACGCTTACAAAAGAATTAGTGAGAAGTACGACTAAGGGTATAGGACTTAAAATGTTAAATTAAGCACCAATGAGGGGAACCCAACTTTAAATCAGTAACCTCTGATTCTAAAGTTCAATGGGTACAAACAAGTCATTGATATGTTGCTTGAGATCACTATAAATAAATAGTGTTAACAGTTGCGAATAAAAGTAGGATGAGCAGTTGCTCTTAATGGAGTTAGCTAAGTGTCTTTAGCAACAGAGGCAAAAGCAGAAACTCTACCTATGTGAACTAAAAAGTGGTTCTGCTTTGGTAAAAAAAATGTGTTTTTTCTTACAAATGTTCACAGATATATGGGATTAGCACATGGCCATATATAATAGCGCTAAGGTTGTTGAAGAAAATTTATGAGACACTAAAGTGATTGATATATGTGTGATATTTTCGTTACTAACATTAGGAGTTGAGGTTCAATCTACGAACACCTATAACTTCGTTAGAACTTTAAAGTATTTACACTAATTGAAGGTCCAAATCGAAAGATACCTTCTTGTACGTGTGTCATTCATTAGGCAGATGTAATTGTTCACAACTAGTGGGGGATTACTGTGTATTATTAGTTGTGAACAATGTAGTATCACACATTGGTAGGAGATAAGAGTTTTGAACACCTTATTTAGAATTGGACTCTTAAAGAGTTAATTCTAGTATTGGTAACTTGTGTTGGGCTAGGTCTATTTGGGCTTGATATATATATATATATATATATATATATAATATTATAAGTCTATGATAGGCACTTGGGCACCTGGGGCACCTTGGGGCCTTGGGGGCAATAATAAGGTTCAAGACTTATACTTATAGTAATTTATTTTTCGAATTTAATTTTGTTTTAATTCGAAATAAATTAGGTAAGATTTGCAACCCGTCGTATTTTATTTTTTAGATTTTGTTATATTTGAAATCTGAAATAATTGGTGAATGGGTGCAAATCTATCCTACGGGACACAACATTTGTGAATAAACATGTCTATTCATATATGACTTTTCGTGTTTTATAAATATGAATGTGACAGATTCGTTTCTTATTCACTTAACATTTTCTGCATCTCATAAATATTCCTAAGTTCCTTGTTGTATCCTGGGGGCAGATTTTCTTAATATACACTGAAAATATTGCTTTTATGAAAGTGTTTTCAGTTCACGCCCTCAAGGAAATTCACAAACATTTCGTATCATATTCTTTTCTATTTTTCGACATTCGTAACATAATTAGGCAACATTAAAATTGGGATTTTATAGTTTTTTTTTTTCAATTATTAGAGAAATTACTTTGTCTATGTCTATTGCCAAAATTAGGGAGTACAGATAAAGAAAATAAAAAAAAATTAAGAACCTCTTATTGCATTCTTACACTGAAAAGTGTAAATTATAGATAACATGAGTTGTTTTCATAAAAAAAAAATACATTTTCGTCTTCAAACAATAATATCTTAATATTACCAATCAACATTTTAGTCTTCAAAAAATACATTTTAGTGTAAATTTGATGAAGTAATCTTATCAAACGGGTTCAGACACAATAATGCTGATAAGTGCATCTATTGTAAAGTAACAAATGAGTATGGAGAAATATTGTGCCTTTACGTTGATGATATGCTAATTTTTAGTACAAATATCAAAGGCATTGAGGATAGCAAAAGGTATTTGACTTCGAACATTCAAATGAAAGACCTAGAGGAAGTAGATACCATTTTAGGTATTAAGGTAACCAAACATGATAAGGGTTATTCCTTGATCCAAGCTCACTACATTAAGAAAGTGCTTGATAAGTTCAATCACCTTGGTATAAAAGAAGCAAATACTCCATTTGACTCCAGGGTCAAACAATCTGAAAATCATGGAAGGATTATAGCACAATTAGATTATGCCATTGCCATTGGTAGCCTTATGTATGCAATGCATTGTACAAGGCCTGACATAGCATATGATGTGTGTATGATGGCAAGGTTTACAAGTAAACCTAGCACGGATCATTGGAAAGCGGTTAGTAGAATATTCGGATACTTAAAGAAAATAAAATCTTTAAGTCTTGTTTATAATGATTATCCAGCCGAGCTAGAAGGATATTGTGATGCAAGTTGGTTGACAAACAACAATGAAAGTAAGTCCACGTTGGGATGGATTTTTACTTTAGGTGGAGGAGCTATTAGTTGGGCTTCCAAAAAGCAAACTTGCATTGCACATTCAACTATGGAATCCGAATTTATTGCTCTTGCAGGAGCAGGCAAAGAAGTAGAATGTTTACAAGATCTCTTACCAGATATTAGGTTTTGGCCACAACATACAGTAGCAACTTCTTTGTACTGTGATAATGAAGCAGCAATGTCTCGTGCATATAGTGATATATATAACGGAAAGTCTAGACATATGAGCATGCGACATTCATATATTCGCGAATTATTATCAAATGGGTTGATCACCATAATATAAGTTAAGTCCGGTGATAATTTAGCCGATCCTCTCACTAAAACGCTTACAAAAGAATTAGTGAGAAGTACGACTAAGGGTATAGGACTTAAAATGTTAAATTAAGCACCAATGATGGGAACCCAACTTTAAATCAGTAACCTCTGATTCTAAAGTTCAATGGGTACAAACAAGTCATTGATATGTTGCTTGAGATCACTATAAATAAATAGTGTTAACAGTTGCGAATAAAAGTAGGATGAGCAGTTGCTCTTAAAGGAGTTAGCTAAGTGTCTTTAGCAACAGAGGCAAAAGCAGAAACTCTACCTATGTGAACATGAAAGTGGTTCTGCTTTGGTAAAAAAAATGTGTTTTTTCTTACAAATGTTCACAGATATATGGGATTAACACATGGCCATATATAATAGCGCTAAGGTTGTTGAAGAAAATTTATGAGACATTAAAGTGATTGATATATGTGTGATATTTTCGGTACTAACATTAGGAGTTGAGGTTCAATCTACGGACACCTATAACTTCGTTAGAACTTTAAAGTATTTACACTAATTGAATGTCCAAATCGAAAGATACCTTCTTGTACGTGTGTCATTCATTAGGCAGATGTAATTGTTCACAACTATTGGGGGATTACTGTGTATTATTAGTTGTGAACAATGTAGTATCACACATTGGTAGGAGATAAGAGTTTTGAACACCTTATTTAAAATTGGACTCTTAAAGTGTTAATTCTAGTATTGGTAACTTGTGTTGGGCTAGGTCTATTTGGGCTTGATATATATATATATATATATATATATATATATATATAATATTATAAGTCTATGATAGGCACTTGGGCACCTGGGGCACCTTGGGGCCTTGGGGGCAATAATAAGGTTCAAGACTTATACTTATAGTAATTTATTTTTCGAATTTAATTTTGTTTTAATTCGAAATAAATTAGGTAAGAGTTGCAACCCGTCGTATTTTATTTTTTAGATTTTGTTATATTTGAAATCTGAAATAATTGGTGAATGGGTGCAAATCTATCCTACGGGACACAACATTTGTGAATAAACATGTCTATTCATATATGACTTTTCGTGTTTTATAAATATGAATTTGACAGATTCGTTTCTTATTCACTTAACATTTTCTGCATCTCATAAATATTCCTAAGTTCCTTGTTGTATCCTGGGGGGCAGATTTTCTTAATATATAGTGAAAATATTGCTTTTATGAAAGTGTTTTCAGTTCACGCCCTCAAGGAAATTCACAAACATTTCGTATCATATTCTTTTCTATTTTCCGACATTCGTAACATAATTAGGCAACATTAAAATTGGGATTTTATAGTTTTTTTTTAATTATTAGAGAAATTACTTTGTCTATGTCTATTGCCAAAATTAGGGAGTACAAATAAAGAAAATAAAAAAAAATTAAGAACCTCTTATTGCATTCTTACACTGAAAAGTGTAAATTATAGAAAACATGAGTTGTTTTCATAAAAAAAAAAATACATTTTCGTCTTCAAACAATAATATCTTAATATTACCAATCAACATTTTAGTCTTCAAAAAATACATTTTAGTGTAAATTTGATGAAGTAATCTTATCAAACGGGTTCAGACACAATAATGCTGATAAGTGCATCTATTGTAAAGTAACAAATGAGTATGGAGAAATATTGTGCCTTTACGTTGATGATATGCTAATTTTTAGTACAAATATCAAAGGCATTGAGGATAGCAAAAGGTATTTGACTTCGAACATTCAAATGAAAGACCTAGAGGAAGTAGATACCATTTTAGGTATTAAGGTAACCAAACATGATAAGGGTTATTCCTTGAACCAAGCTCACTACATTGAGAAAGTGCTTGATAAGTTCAATCACCTTGGTATAAAAGAAGCAAATACTCCATTTGACTCCAGGGTCAAACAATCTGAAAATCATGGAAGGATTATAGCACAATTAGATTATGCCATTGCCATTGGTAGCCTTATGTATGCAATGCATTGTACAAGGCCTGACATAGCATATGATGTGTGTATGATGGCAAGGTTTACAAGTAAACCTAGCACGGATCATTGGAAAGCGGTTAGTAGAATATTCGGATACTTAAAGAAAACAAAATCTTTAAGTCTTGTTTATAATGATTATCCAGCCGAGCTAGAAGGATATTGTGATGCAAGTTGGTTGACAAACAACAGTGAAAGTAAGTCCACGTCGGGATGGATTTTTACTTTAGGTGGAGGAGCTATTAGTTGGGCTCCCAAAAAGCAAACTTGCATTGCACATTCAACTATAGAATCAGAATTTATTGCTCTTGCAGGAGCAGGCAAAGAAGCAGAATGTTTACAAGATCTCTTACCAAATATTAGGTTTTGGCCACAAAATACAGTAGCAACTTCTTTGTACTGTTATAATGAAGCAGCAATGTCTCGTGCATACAGTGATATATATAACGGAAAGTCTAGACATATGAGCATGAGACATTCATATATTCGCGAATTATTATCAAATGGGTTGATCACCATAATATATGTTAAGTTCTGTGATAATTTAGCCGATCCTCTCACTAAAACGCTTACAAAAGAATTAGTGAGAAGTACGACTAAGGGCATAGGACTTAAAATGTTAAATTAAGCACCAATGAGGGGAACCCAACTTTAATTCAGTAACCTCTGATTCTAAAGTTCAATGGGTACAAACAAGTCATTGATATGTTGCTTGAGATCACTATAAATAAATAGTGTTAACATTTGCGAATAAAAGTAGGATGAGCAGTTGCTCTTAATGGAGTTAGCTAAGTGTCTTTAGCAACAGAGGCAAAAGCAGAAACTCTACCTATGTGAACATAAAAGTGGTTCTGCTTTGGTAAAAAAAATGTGTTTTTTCTTACAAATGTTCACAGATATATGGGATTAGCACATGGCCATATATAATAGCGCTAAGGTTGTTGAAGAAAATTTATGAGACATTAAAGTGATTGATATATGTGTGATATTTTCGGTACTAACATTAGGAGTTGAGGTTCAATCTACGGACACCTATAACTTCGTTAGAACTTTATAGTATTCACACTAATTGAAGGTCCAAATCGAAAGATACTTTCTTGTACGTGTGTCATTCATTAAGCAGATGTAATTGTTCACAATTAGTGGGGGATTACTGTGTATTATTAGTTGTGAACAATGTAGTATCACACATTGGTAGGAGATAAGAGTTTTGAACACCTTATTTAGAATTGGACTCTTAAAGAGTTAATTCTAGTATTGATAACTTGTGTTGGGCTAGGTCTATTTGGGCTTGATATATATATATATATATATATATATATATATATATATATAATATTATAAGTCTATGATAGGCACTTGGGCACTTGGGGCACCTTGGGGCCTTGGGGCAATAATAAGGTTCAAGACTTATACTTATAGTAATTTATTTTTCGAATTTAATTTTGTTTTAATTCGAAATAAATTAGGTAAGAGTTGCAACCCGTCGTATTTTATTTTTTAGATTCTGTTATATTTGAAATCTGAAATAATTGGTGAATGGGTGCAAATCTATCCTACGGGACACAACATTTGTGAATAAACATGTCTATTCATATATGACTTTTCGTGTTTTATAAATATGAATATGACAGATTCGTTTCTTATTCACTTAATATTTTCTGCATCTCATAAATATTCCTAAGTTCCTTGTTGTATCCTGGGGGGCAGATTTTCTTAATATACAGTGAAAATATTGCTTTTATGAAAGTGTTTTCAGTTCACGCCTCAAGGAAATTCACAAACATTTCGTATCATATTCTTTTCTATTTTCCGACATTCGTAACATAATTAGGCAACATTAAAATTGGGATTTTATAGTTTTTTTTCAATTATTAGAGAAATTACTTTGTCTATGTCTATTGCCAAAATTAGGGAGTACAGATAAAGAAAATAAAAAAAAATTAAGAACCTCTTATTGCATTCTTACACTGAAAAGTGTAAATTATAGATAACAGGAGTTGTTTTCATAAAAAAAAAATACATTTTTGTCTTCAAACAATAATATCTTAATATTACCAATCAACATTTTAGTCTTCAAAAAATACATTTTAGTGTAAATTTGATGAAGTAATCTTATCAAACGGGTTCAGACACAATAATGCTGATAAGTGCATCTATTGTAAAGTAACAAATGAGTATGGAGAAATATTGTGCCTTTACGTTGATGATATGCTAATTTTTAGTACAAATATCAAAGGCATTGAGGATAGCAAAAGGTATTTGACTTCGAACATTCAAATGAAAGACCTAGAGGAAGTAGATACCATTTTAGGTATTAAGGTAACCAAACATGATAAGGGTTATTCCTTGAGCCAAGCTCACTACATTGAGAAAGTGCTTGATAAGTTCAATCACCTTGGTATAAAAGAAGCAAATACTCCATTTGACTCCAGTGTCAAATAATCTGAAAATCATGGAAGGATTATAGCACAATTAGATTACGCCATTGCCATTGGTAGCCTTATGTATGCACTGCATTGTACAAGGCCTGACATAGCATATGATGTGTGTATGATGGCAAGGTTTACAAGTAAACCTAGCACGGATCATTGGAAAGCGGTTAGTAGAATATTCGGATACTTAAAGAAAACAAAATCTTTAAGTCTTGTTTATAATGATTATCCAGCCGTGCTAGAAGGATATTGTGATGCAAGTTGGTTGACAAACAACAGTGAAAGTAAGTCCACGTCGGGATGGATTTTTACTTTAGGTGGAGGAGCTATTAGTTGGGCTTCCAAAAAGCAAACTTGCATTGCACATTCAACTATGGAATACGAATTTATTGCTCTTGCAGCAGCAGGCAAAGAAGCATAATGGTTGCAAGATCTCTTAGCAGATATTAGGTTGTGGCCACAACCTACAACAACAACTTCTTTGTACTGTGATAATGAAGCAGCAATGTCTCGTGCATACAGTGATATATATAACGTAAAGTCTAGACATATGAGAATGAGACATTCATATATTCGCGAATTAGTATCAAATGGGGTGATCACCATAATATAAGTTAAGTCCGGTGATAATTTAGCCGATCCTCTCACTAAAACGCTTACAAAAGAATTAGTGAGAAGTACGACTAAGGGTATAGGACTTAAAATGTTAAATTAAGCACCAATGATGGGAACCCAACTTTAAATCAGTAACCTCTGATTCTAAAGTTCAATGGGTACAAACAAGTCATTGATATGTTGCTTGAGAACACTATAAATAAATAGTGTTAACAGTTGCGAATAAAAGTAGGATGAGCAGTTGCTCTTAATGGAGTTAGCTAAGTGTCTTTAGAAACTGAGGCAAAAGCAGAAACTCTACCTATGTGAACATAAAAGTGGTACCGCTTTGGTAAAAAAATGTGTTTTTCTTACAAATGTTCATATATATATACGGGATTAGCACATGGCCATATATAATAGTTGTTGAAGGAAATTTATGAGACATTAAAGTGATTGCTATATGTGTGATATTTTTGGAACTAACATTAGGAGTTGAGGTTCATTCTACGGACACCTATAACTTCGTTAGAACTTTAAAGTATTTACACTAATTGAAGGTCCAAATCGAAAGATACCTTCTTGTACGTGTGTCATTCATTAGGCAGATGTAATTGTTCACAACTAGTGAGGGATTATTGTGTATTATTAGTTTTGAACAATGTAGTATCACACATTGGTAGGAGATAAGAGTTTTGAGCACCTTAACTTGTGTTGGGCTAGGTCTATTTGGGCTTGATATATATATATATATATATATATATATATATATATATATATATATATATATATATATATATCTATGATAGGCACTTAGGCACTTGGGCACTTGGGGCACCTTGGGGCCTTGGGGCAATAATAAGGTTCAAGAGTTATACTTATAGTAATTTAGTTTTTGAATTTTATTTTGTTTTAATTAGAAATAAATTAGTGAAGAGTTGCAACCCGTAGTATTTTATTTTTTATATTCTGTTATATTTGAAATCTGAAATAATTGGTTCATGGGTGCAAATCTATCCTACGGGACACAACCTTTGTGAATAAACATGTCTATTGATATAAGACTTTTCGTGTTTTATAAATATGAATGTGACAGATTCGTTTTTTATTCACTTAACATTTTCTGCATCTCATAAATATTCCTAAGTTCCTTGTTGTATCATGGGAAGCAGATTTTCTTAATATACAGTGAAAATATTGCGTTTAGGAAAGTGTTTTCAGTTCACGCCCTCAAGGAAATTCACAAACATTTCGTATCATATTATTTTCTGTTTTCCGACATTCTTAACCTAATTAGGCAACATTAAAATTGGGATTTTATAGTTTTTTTTCAATTATTAGAGAAATTACTTTGCCTATGTCTATTGCCAAAATTAGGTAGTACAGATAAAGGAAATAAAAAGAAAATTAAGAACCTCTTATTGCATTCTTTCACTGAAAAGTGTAAATTATAGATAACAGGAGTTGTTTTCATAAAAAAAAATACATTTTAGTCTTCAAACAATAATATCTTAATATTACCAATCAACAAATAATTAGTATTTATTAAATTATTACTTTTATAAATATCTATCGTATCCTCTCTTCCTCCTCGAAGATTCCTCTTGCTGGGAGAACTGTTCTGATCTCATGTCATGCTTCTTCTTTCTCCGAATCGGTTCTTGGTGGCCAGACGAGTTGGCTTTGGGAAAAAAGACCTTCCTTTGAAAGGATCAAATCCCAAGGCATTCCACCAGACATTCGCGAGCAAGCCGAATTTGGAAATTCAAGTGAAAGAGTAAGCCCCAGATCTTATAGTTGGAGTAGGTTGCTTCAGCTTCGTTCCCAAGGGATGTAGCAGAAGTCCTAAGAGATGGACTTAGAAAGCGAAGGACAACAACGGAAACTCGATCTCTAGATGACTAGGAACGAAGGAAGGAGAAAAGAGAGGATTAGCTTGAGAGCTGGTTTGCAAAAGATCCCAATCCCAAATCCACAATTTTATTCTTTCTCCATTCTGAAAAGTCAAACGAAAAGACATATGGAACGCAATCTTTTCATTCCTCCATCGATCTAAAATTTCTCTTGCCATTTTTTTTGTTATTAGTCAAGCGCTAGCGCCCTTACATAGTCCATTTTTCTGCTATCAATGAAACCGAAGGAGGTTGAGCTTTTCGAGTTCCTCATCCATATGAGGACCGGGCAGACTGACTTGTCCCTTGATAAAAGGGCGGATGGAAGGATAGTTGGGAATCCAACAACTAAAGAAAAAATAGACCAATTACGAACGTTGGGAACCTTTCTCGACTGAATTTCCCAGTTGTTACAAAAGAGAGCTAAACAAGTTAATGCGCATCGTGGAACTATACTATATGTTCCTCGGCCGGATCAAGCTGCTCACGCCTCGAATCAAGCTTTTATTGCGACATGCTATGTTTTCTCCCTCATTGCTAGTAGGTTGATGAGTCGATTTGATGTTTATATATTATATACCTACTTTTCTTCTCAACACTTAAATTACATCCAAATTAAATTTCAACCCTCTAACAAATTTTTAAATTTTTTTTTCAAGCACCCAAACCAAAATAAACCAAACCAAATTACGAAAATACATCCAAACGGGCCCTAGTATTTGGAGAGGTGTCTTATGTTGTTGACGTTCAACAATGAGTTTGAGATACATCAATTATTTTTCAGGAAAAACAATCAAAACTCCCGTATGATTCTTATTGCAATTTACCTCCATAATTTTGTCTTTTTGTAACTTACACTTCAATCTTTGTAAAGTGCGGACTTTCCCATGAGGTCGATTCTAATTTCTAATGGTTAAAAATATTGACAAATCTGCAAGTTGTACCGAAAAATATGCATCCGAAAAATATGCATCAATGATACTTCGCCCATTATTACAAAGTTATGAGGATAGAGTACTTAATGTAACATATTATTCAGGGTTTGATGTCTTTCCCCTCGTTTTTTTTTTTTTTTTTTTTTGTGTTTTGCAAATTATGCAAAAAATATAGTCACAATATTATTCTTCTACCGATGTACCAAAATCAAATCAACGCGGCTGCCCCTGGTGCTGGTACCTATTTCGTTACTCATTGACACTCAATAAGAAAAAACTAATTTATAAAACTTTTTGATGTTGATAATTTAGTAATTAAAAGATTTAAATAATGCAGTCAGTTCAAATAAGTGAAGAATTAGATCTGGCTGGTAGAGTTGAAAGTTAGTAAAATTTGTTGTCACCCATCAACTTATAGAAACACCCACCATCAACTTATAGTAACACACCATGTGTTGGTTGAACCTATCTTCAATCAATTGTGCAAATCTCACGGGATACAAGTGCAAGGCTACAACCTTAGTTATTTAAAAGGATTTTTTTTTGTGATTTCCCATTACTTAAGGTGTGCAAATATAATTATCCCTAGTCTCATCGTCATAACTCTTCAGAAATAACATATTTTATTGTTCCAGGTGACCATTTACAAAGTTCATGTCTAGTATAAATATCTAAAGAGGGGTGCCTAAATCATTTGAAACAGAAGTGCTTCAACATATTTCAAAATGAATATTACCAAAAGACAATGGTAGTTTGATATTTCCATGAAAACAAACTTTACAATGAACCTCGTTCATAATAACACAATGTCTAAAAGCTTGCAACAAAAGATGAACTCCCCCTCAGCATAATTCATAAAGACTGCTTAATTGATAAGATTACAGCCTAAATACACTGTCGAAAACCCAAAAAGCATTTGCTATAATAAGTTGTTAAAGCCAAACGAACAAGACCAAAAACACTGATAGTATAGCAACAAGACACGAACACAGACCCAAGATTCTAAAACTCAGAGTAAACAAACAAAGCTGAAAGCAGAAGCAAGTCTTCTTCAACCAAAGTTGAACCCACCGGCTGGAACATTGGGTTGATTGTTGCCAAAGCTAAAACCTTGCTGATTTCCATCAACACCGTCAGCAAGATTTTGATCCTCGTCTTCCTCAGCCCAGTACTTCTCCAAAATTTTCACAGCCTTTTCATATATTTCATTGTTGTCGTGACTCTGGAGAGACTCTATCTTGTCCAGTCCTTCACAATCATCAACCATTTGTGCAAAGATATTGATTCCACCATTCAAGCCATTCTCTTTATCTGCCTCACCCACCTTCAATATATTTTCAAGCCCCTCAAGACACACAGTAATGATCCGTGGGTCTGGGCAAATTAAGAGATCGCATAGAGGTTTAATGCAACCTTGATTCGCCAAGTATCTGCAAAAAGATGGATGCCGAAAATTTATATTCTCGATCCAACTTGTATATCTCGCGAGGTAAGGCAGTTCAGCCACGAGCTTGTTTCATCATTTTAAAAAGTGTCATGTCAATATACAGCTAACCACAATATGTGTTCTTGTTATAGGGGCACCTAATCTAATAAGGGGAAATCCTAATGATGGGGTATGGAAATCAAGAGGAAGAGAAACCAAAGACGGCAATTACTATAGAAAGGAGAGTGAATTGGAGAGAGAAATAGTTAAATAAAGAGTGTAAGAGAGACTAGAAGGAATCAAGTACAAGAATGATGCTAAGATAGAACTACAGATACATCTCCTGAGAAAACAAATTTACCTAGAACAAACGCCCAAAAGTAAGATAGAATAAAAAAAGCTGGGACCAACCACTAACAACACTGAAAACTCTGTGGATACTAGATAAAAACAACCATACAGAAATAACAAAAGGCATAAGATGAAAAAAAAACATGGAAACAGAAGCGTGTCCAGGAATCTGTTACAAGCATCAGAATTCACTACGAGAACATTTTATTATACTGTAATAATGTCCTGATTATCTTAAAGGGTCTAAACCGAAACTTTACAATTCCATTTTAAGGATGTTCGAAGTTTCTAATCCCAAACTTAAGTTCAGAAGAACTTTTCATTGATGCTCAGTAAGGTTAATGAGGTGCTACTGTCATTAATCATGTGACAAAAGAATCACTATACAGAGAAAAAACATGACCATACCTAATCTGATCTTGAGATCCACCAGAGGTGGCATTGGAGATGGCCCATGCAGCCTCTTTTTTAATCTCAAATTCAGCATGTTGAAGCAGTTGCAACAAAGGAGGAATGATGTCAGCCTGAATGACAGCCTGCTCCAAGAGAATTCAACAGACAACAAATAAGTCAATAGAAACACATAAATAGGCAGGCAAGCAAGCTAGAGAATCTATAACTCCAAGAAGAAGGATGCAGTTAAAGGAATTTCTACATGCTTCTCTGCTACAAACCAAGCTTGTTTCACATGTAGATAGGACTGGATCATTCTCAATAATAAGGACATACCAGTGTCATAAACAGAATGAAACCTAGGCTTTTTCGAGTTTCCTATTAGCTATTAAAATGTACATGGTAGCTACTCTAATCTAAATTCTCTCTGATGCTGAACTTGAATGCAAAGAAGAGCAGTCGTTATCCTGACTTCTAAGCCATGATCAGTATTTTTTCCAGAAAAATATAAAACATTAAATTAACTAAAAATTGATTCCTCGTACAAACAATCACGATAACTGAAAGAGAAAATTAAGTTAGAAATATCTAGCAAACATTTCGTGACATTGTCGACTTCCTCAGTCATCTTTTAAAATTTACGTGTATCAAAGGGAACTCATTGGTGGCATGAAGTCAGATAATAATGGGTAAAAAGCACTTTGCACCCCTAAAATGGCTCATTTTGACACTTTGCACCCCTAAAATGAAATGACACCACTTTGCACCCTTTTAGTGTGTGTAGGTATTTTTAGAGGGGCAAAAACGATATTTTACATATCATAATAAAAAGAAAAACTAAATATACAAAAAATTTGAGAAAAAGTCAAAAAAAAAAAAAAAATCAAATTTCTTGAATACACCACCGGAAGCAGCTCGGACGTGCGCCACCACCACCACCACCAGAGATTGCAACACCGCGCGCAACACTGTCGTCACCACCACTGCCACGTCACCGCCGCTCACCACCACCACGTCCGACACCACCACGAACCTCACCTCTGCGACACCACCCGCCACCTCCTTCTCCATCAAATTTGCCCTTTAATATTAACATATAACAAGAAAGAATTCTGCACTTTTTGGCAGATTGAGCTTTGGATGCTTCCTGTACATTATGTATTTCGGGTCTCGACTCTCAAGCTTTTTTCTCTTTCCATCATATGTTAATGTTAATGTTCCCCACAAACCTTTTTCTCTCTGTTTTTTCTTCAAATCTTTGTGCCATGAAAACAAAAACAGGAAACCCATTTATAATCTTTAACATTATAGGGTAAAAATCAATTTTTTTTAAACGACATTGCAAATAGCAGATCTGAGCTCAACTGACAAATCACGTTACCTTTCTAGTGCACAACAAGATTTGACCAAATTTTTACTTAAAAATTATTGAAATAATTGCCTCTATTATTGCATAGTTATTAATATACATACATGCTGGTCACGCTGAATCTTTTGTTAATGGTAGCTAACTGAATTTGGTATTGGTTTGAATTGTTGGAACTTGAGGAAGCCACCTCTGGTTTTGGTGGAAGCAAACTGCTTTGATGGAGAAGGAGGTGGTGGGGTGTCGCAGGTGGTGGTGGGCGGCAGTGACGCGGCAGTGGTGGTTCCCGGTGGTGACGCAACAGTGATGGTAAAGCGGTGACGGCAGTGTTGCGCGCGGTGTTGCAGTCTCCGGTGGTGGCGTTCGTCCAGGCTGCTTCCGGTAGTGATTTCGAAAAGATTTGATTTTTTCTATTTTTTTTGACTTTTTCTCTAATTTTTTTGTATATTTAGTTTTTCTTTTTATTATGATATGTAAAATATCGTTTTTGCCCCTCTAAAAATACCAACACGCACTAAAGGGGTGCAAAGTGTCAAAAATTCGATTTTAGGGGTGCAAAGTGGTGTCATTTCATTTTAGGGGTGCAAAGTGTCAAAATGAGTCATTTTAGGGGTGCAAAATGCTTTTTACCCGATAATAATAGAAGTCAAAGTTGACAGAAGGCTAAAAAGAGATGAGATCACTGAATTGTGTACTGCTCGTCGACCAACATAGGTTGACAAGGTGAAATTAATTACTTCCACAATGTAAACAGATCCAAGTTCATCGTAAAACCAAAGAAGAGGAGTATGTACCTGAATCTGCATTCTGTTTCCAGCAGTAATATTAGAGATTGTCCAACAAGCCTCCTTTTTTATGCTTTTCTTATGATTTTGAGTAAGAAGTTGGTGAAGACATGGGAGGACTTGGTTGTCTATCACAAACTGATGCAAGTAATGCAACAAAACATGTCAAGACAATATAAAAAAAGATGAACCAGAAGTAGAGATTATAAGGTCGCTAAGAATGATAATTATGTCTCCTAAATTGTTCTAACTAATTCTAATGACTCAGCGCGATCAATTCACCAGAGTTGCATATCTAAAATGGCAGTTTGAAATCTATCCAACTATTAAGTTAATGGTTCAAGACAATCACAAAACACATTTATGAATTGTAATATCCCAAAACTTCATATGTTGTTGGATTACTATATCTGCATTCCTGTATATATAACAATACTCCGGAGTTCATTGGATAAAAATGTTATGAGGGGGAAGAAAATGCAAATAGTCCACTATAGATATTGTCTCCACGTGTACTTTTACCCTTGTTGCTCTTAAACAAGCTCAATTAAACCACTCAATATTATTTAAGCTTTTAACTAACTCCTCTGACTAGAGAACTGATGAAGGACAATTACAACAGTGCGGATAAGATAATTCCTATACGGAAATGCTAACCAAATTTCAGTTAACCACAACAATACTTCACACAAGCACTATATTAGGGACAACAACGTTAAGAGATATTTAAACACCTGGGTTTGAGCATCATCACCGGTAACAATATTCCCCACAGTCCGAAGAGCAGGTACAAGAACAGTAGGTGATGGATGGCTTCATGAAAACCAATTTCAAGTTAGCAACTTTAGCAACTAAACGATCCTATGGATAAATACAGTTAAAGGGGAAGCGGACAGAGAAAGGAAACAAAGAACCACATCATATGGACGGAGAAAATTGAAATATGACTCAGAATAGCAAGAAACAGGAAAATGTGAACATACAGCAGAAGCTCCACTAGTCTTTGGCAGACACCTGCCTCGATGACTGCTTGAATTTTGTCGTTTGTCCCATCAGAAAGATAAGAAAGAGCCCAGCAAGCATCCGTCAACACTTCCTCATCGTTCAAATGGATGAGTTGCCGAAGAACAGGCAATGCAGGCCTCACCTGACCAAGAGATCATGATGCGCGCCAATAATATTATTAAACAGATTATTCCATCACAACAGCTATCATCATTGAATTTCGGCAACATCTGAATATATAAAGAAAAACAGACTTCATATTCAATAACAATGGCCCACACCTGCTCAAAAGGAGTGGGTGGCTTTCCACGACAGAAATTAGACAAGGTCCATGTAGCATTTCTCAGCATTGAGAGTTTCGAATTATCATTTAACTGAGCCAACAGTGGCATTAGAGCACCATTTCCTAGGACAAGATCCCTACAACTTGGAGAATCACCAGCAACATTACCCAGAGCCCAAACTGCCTGCTCATGTTTAAGTTAGAGTGTTACTAATGACAACCAACAACATCCAACGATATAATGAGGTGATTCAAACTGAAGGATAATTGCAAAATCCGATATTTAAGTTATATTAACACACAACCAGCAGAGTTCTAGGAATAAATAAGACACCTGCTCGCGGACATCGTCGCTGGAAGAACTTAGTAGTTGCACAAACATAGGAACAGCACCTTGCTCAATGACAACTCGCGTGTGCTCTGATGTCCCAGAAGCAACATTTGTCAAAGCCCATGCCGCTTCAAACTGCCATGAGAAAAACAACAGGGTTTTGATTATTTTACTGAACAAAACAGATACAATAAAGATTGGCCTGTGAACTTACTTGCAACTGAGGTAGATCATGCCTGCCGAGGAACTCAACGAACCTAGGGATAACACCAGTTTTGATCACCTCATCAATTGGAGGGCTTCGCTCTGCAAGCACGGAAATGTCAAAATGTAAGTTTCGAGTGGATTTTCCCAAAAGTACATGAATTTGAACTTAAGGAACAGCAATACCAATTGACAAAAGCTTTCTGAACTGGGTAGTTGCCTCAACCATTACATTAGGATCATTGGACCAGACTCCTTGCACCATCAAAGGAATAGTTTCCAACTGTCAAGAAAAAATTGGTCGTCAGAATCATAAATGATAGACAGCATATACTGTAAGCAAGACCCATGACACCCAGCATGGACTCGTCTAATTTGAATAAGTTTTGTTCTTCTCCAGTTTTAATTATTATTTTCTGATTCATCTTCAATGGAATACCAAGCTGACCGAGTAACCAGTGAACCAAATAAAATGTGGTTCCTTATGGATCAGCTTCTCTACTCATTCACCGTCTTTAAAAGAAATCCACCACCCCACTAAATCACCCATAGCCCTTGTACCCTCATCCTCTTGATAACCCTCTTCTTCAAGGGCTCCTTTTTGCTCCGTCATATGCAGTTTCACCACCGCTAATGACCAGTACCAATCACCACTCAACCACCATCATTTGCCCTCCAGCCACAATGACAAGGGAATGAACATGTATGTCATGACTAGCTAGCTTGTGTTGAGAATCCAAATATACTTATGGACTTTTGATGGACAACATATTCAATTTCAAATATCTGAAGGCCCCTAGCTTCTTGGCAAATTTACTGTAGAATCTATGGATAAATGCAGTAAACCCCCAGCCTATGCCCTCTTTTACAAATTACCCTCTAACGTATGAAAAGATGCATTAAACCCCCCAACCTATTGATTTTGTTGAGTTTTGCCACCTAAGGCAAATCCAACGGACAAACGTCTTTCCTGATTGAACAGTTAATTAATGGCTGGGGGGGTGGGGGGGGGGGGGGCAAAATGCAACTTTTCATACGTTTCGGAGCAATTTGTAAACAGACCATAGATTCGGGGGTTTAACGCAACTTTTCAAACGTTAGAGAGCAGGTTGTAAAATGGAACAGTGGAGAGACCAACCAGTAGAGACTGGTCGCTCAGAAATTAATTCAAATTAGCACGAGGAAAGCCCTGAGGTTCTTCTTCCCTCCCTATGGCGTATAATGCCACATTTAACCCTAGAGTCTATGTCATCGGTTTTATCTCCAAGACTACAACCAGTATTCTTGTCTCATCTTTGGTGAAGGCACTGCTACCAGTTCCTGTTCCAAGTGTAACTCTCTAGGAAACGCTGCAAATTTAGAGCCGAGTTGCTAGCTTAATCACGGTGGACACCAATTTTCTTCTGGAAGGAAAGGGTCTAGGGCTTTCTGAAAAGTAAGTTCAGTCTGCAGAAGAGGAAAAGATTGGGAAGCGAACATTTTTATCATAAACATTTTGGTATATATACCAGAATGGTCTTGGTTTGACCTGAAACCATAAGTTACGCAAGAAACTGAAATACTTTCTTAGACCAAACCGAGTTAGACTAAATTCTATGCAAGGATGAATTCTGAAATTTTGATTATTTTCGACAAATAATCCGATTGGTTCCACTCGGCCATAAACAACGTGCGGACAGCAGTCATTTTTTGTCAAAGGTGTAATAAACGCTTTATAAGGAAAGGAATAAATGATATCCCAACAGCTCTGGATTTATTTCTCTTTCCTAAAACTCCCTTCCTTAAATTTCATCATATACCACTCATTCACATAAACAAATAGAATTGGACAATAGCGAGGACAATGCTGGGGTTCGGAAATACCATGTCAACCATACCTCTCCCTTTGTACCTTTTCCAAATACAGTCCGACACTTTTGGGACACGAGGGGGACATGTTATCCAATATAAGATTAGCTTCTAACTAAAATGTCAGTTCGGCTGACAAATTTATTAATCAGAGATCTTTCATTAACACTGACACGAAGACATCCAAGTCGTGGAATACACCTTTCTCGCCATGCAAAAGGAAACAAATCGCATCGAGGAAACAACAGATCACATTTCTCTCAAGCAAGAAACAAATTCAACCCCTTCACTTCAGACAGTAACTCAACTCAATTACACAATCCAGCTAACCGCATCGATGATCCCTAACAAAAGCAATCTACACACAACTAAAACACACATAAATCAAAGATCACAGCTTCCCCCAACACAAAATCATCAATCCATTACCAGATCAATAGTCAGACTCCCATTCGCAATCTCAATTGAATAACAGATCAAATAGATATGATAACCTTTTTCTGGATGGCGGCAGGGGATTGCGCCGGATCGAGTGGGAAGAGCTGAGGCGACTGTTGTGCGCCATTGAGGAGGAGACCCTCTCGTCGCTTCTTGAGGAGATTGTCCTCTCGCTTGTTCTTCCTGATCTCAACCAAATTGTCTTCTCTGCGCCGCCGCGCCTCGTCGGCGTCGACGCCAATTTTGTAAGCCTTCTTACGCACATCAGCCCTGCTGCTCGGCCGCAGCGACATGTTTGTTTGTTTGCTGCTTTCACTTTCGCCCTCTCTGTGTTCGATGAATTGGCTGAGAGAGAGATGGCGAAATTCACTAAACTCGTATGCGTATATGTGGGCCCAAATTACAACAATTATTCATTCTGGTGTTCTCTTTTTATGTTTTTCTTTTTCTTTTTTCTTTTCTTTTCTTTTGTTTTGAGAGAAGATAAAACTAGTAGATGTGATTCCTTATGATGATGATGACTTTTTATTTTTACAATACATTGATCACAAATTATAATGAAAATAGGGTAGAACTTTAACATGTTATTTGATTTACTTTTAATAATTTTTAAAAGGGTTTTTGGTAAATTACCCCCCTATGTTATCATAAATTGGTGGATTACCTCCATGTAAAAATAAAGTTGGTCATTTACCCCCTGTGATTTTAAAAGTTGGCTCACTGCCCCCCTCAACATTTTCACATGTATTTTCCTTACTAAATGTCCGAAATACCCCTTGAGGTAAATAGCTAAATATTTGACCAAAGTCTTCATAATTTCTAAAACCTAATTGAGACTAAAAGGGGATCTGGAATTTCTAAACAATTATATATCTTTTAATTTGAATTTTCCAGTTATATATTTTTTTTTCATAATAAAAAATTAAGTACAACAATTTTATCATAAAGCAACCTTCGGGACAATTAAAGAAGATATTTTTATAAGCTTTACATAAAAAAGAAAGAAGATATCTTATAATTTGATTTTCCAGTTATATATCTTTATTTCATAATAAAAAATTAAGTACAATAATTTTATCATAAATTAACCTTCGGGACAATTAAAGAAGATATTTTATAAACTTTACATAAAAAAAGAAAGAAGATATCTTATAATTTGAATTTTATATTTATTTTAATAAAAATATTATGTTTTTTTGGTAATTTAAACTTTTTTTTTGATAGGATGGTAATTTATCTTTTAAATACGAGATGTGCATTATTTCTTAATATGAAAGGGTAAAAACGTCAATTTTCAGACCAAAATAAACCCCTACTCTCATTAGAGGGCGAGTGGCTTACACTTTCTGCCAAAAGGAGGTATATAGCCAACTTTTAAAATCACAGGGGGGTAAATGGTCAACTTTATTTTCATAGGGAGGTAATCCACCAATTTATGATAACACAGGGGGGTAATTTACCAAAAACCCTTTTTTAAAAAAATAAGATTTCCTATTCATTCGTAATTTTAAAATGGGAAAGAAAAAAGAGTATACCTTTAATGAAAGAGGGACAAGAGAGTACTCTTTTGATTAATTGAACGTTTAATACATGAATAAAAAAGAGAGTTCTTAGTTAATCTGAGACTCTTGAATCCACTTGTTCAACAAGGGAATGTGAGGAGGTTGAAACGAAGAGTTCTAAACGAGTTAAAGAATGAGATCCAAACAAGAAGACAAGAGTTTGGTGTGAACTAGAACTCTATCTTGAGAAGTTATGAATTGCTTGGATAAGGATGAATAAGAGAGGAGATTATGAGGAGAATGGATCGACATCAATCAAATAAAGAACAAGATATACACAAGAAGACGGAGAGCAACCCAAAATGTGCACTCGATCTCATGTGAGAAGAAATGAAGCATTATAAATTATACACGAGGGGCACCAAGATTAAGCACAAGACTATAGCCCAATTTGTGAGAGAGTAGATTACTTGTGTGAGTGGTTAAGTCTTGCTTTGCTAAGTTTTTTGTTTTGTTACGTTTCCTCTATGTGACATAAAGTTAGGCCAGCTGGATTAGAAGAGTTGATTCTCTTTGATTACTCAGTTATTATACAATCTTAAACTATTCATAGAGTAGGTTGTCATCCAATTTTTGTAAAATTCACGTTATAGTGAATATTCAAGAGTGAGTTTCAGAAGATTATAGAATATAATCTGCTTAGAAATTTAAGACGTGCCTTTTAATTTAATTGCTACTCACTTTGTTACTATTCACGTTGTTGTTACTATTGTTGGTTCTTAAATATACGTGTTATCGACATGTGTTGTACAACACTAGTTCACAACACCAATGTTAAGTTCAAAAATTGGTACTAAATCCGGACCCAAATAAAAACTAATGAGAATATCCTATCACGGACACATGTTGTACGGAGACATTGACGTCACATTTTTAGTCCAATTAGACATAATAGGAAATTAAGCAAGTGCGCATGTTAGCATTTCTATACACATGCTTGAATCTTTATTTGGACCATAAATGTCAAAATTTTGTCATCATGATTACCAGTTGTCTAACATCAACTATGGGGTCAATGATGGAAGAGATAAGCAAAAGGCAATCTGATTCAATAACCCCAAACTTATTCTTAGCATGATCAAGGCGACAACAAGTTCTTTGAATCACAATGGAACCTATGCAAATATATAATGTTGTTGAGTTGAGACAAAAAGAATAGAATAGCTAATATTTCTACGAAGCTATACAATGTTAAACTTTATTGGTGCTTAGATTTATATTCATGGGTTTTCTTGTTATTCGTTGATAGTAGAGGGTGTTTTGTAATTTACCTTATACGCTCGTTATTTAGACTTTTTATTTTCTGTTATTTCCCGCTTCACGCTTTATACATAGCTAGCTTCTGCAATTCATTTCATTCGGTTATACACAACAACTTTCAATTTCTCTTTCTACTATGAGATTCTACATGGTATCAATCGCACATGTTACCTTTTTTGATCCCTCGATCTGTTGAAACTTGACATTGTTATCAGCTTGTCACCTTCATTTATGCTTTCTCTTCTCCGCAGTTTACTTTATCTTCAATGTTTTGTTCTTTTTCAGCATCTCTTTGCATCATCGCGATGTTTTTGTTCCTTTCTTTTCTGTTTGCTGCAACAACTCGTTTTACTGCTAGTGCACTAAAAATTAAACGGATCTGATAATTTGAATACATGCTTAACCTCGATGCCGCTTATAGGCATTCAAAACTACTTACCTTGAGCTAGATCTGTGAAAATCGTACTCGATGCAAAGAAGAAATTGTGCTTTAGTACATGGTCCACTAAGAATCATGGTTCAGATCATCTAGATTATGTAGAATGGGAGGGAGTTGATTGTATGGTTCAGATCATCTCTTGGCTACTGTACTCTATTGATAAAAGCTTATCGGATGCCTCTGTCTTTGCTGACTCATCACATGGCTAATGTAAGCAATTGAAGACACATTATGGCCTCAAACAATGGTCCATTGTTGTATCCATTGTAACATGACGTTGCTTTTGTTTCTCGGGGATTTGATTCGGTATCACAGTACTATTCAAACATTAAACACCTTTGGGATGAAATGAATTGCATTGTCCATGTGATTTCCTGCCATTGTGATGCTTCTACAATGTGCACTTGTGATATTGTAGAATCTTCTCTAAATTCCCAGTCTCTAACTCATTATATGCATTTTCCCGTTATTGAAAAAGGCATATGCAATGACTATGCGTGTTCAAAAGCAAAATGGGGTGCAGTTTTCATACACTGAACCTATTGATCATGTCTATGTTCTCCAAAGGTTATTTTTACAGATCCTCTAGTTCTAATGGATCCACGTCTTTTGCTGGTTCCAATGTTTACTTACCTTTTAAGGATTACAAGAAACACAATTCTGATCGTTGCTGTGACTTCTACAAGTCCAAAGGACACCTCAAGGGTATCTGTTTTGAGCTTGTTGGTGTTTCTGATTGGTACAAGGAGTTAAAGCACTAAAGGATTCCTTGTGATGGGAATTCCTTTGCCAACAATGTAGATTCTTCTTCTACTTTTCCATACGTTGTGCCTCATGTTGGCCTCAAGGTGCTATTCTGGATCAATTCCAACATGAGTTCCTTAGGATGATGAAGTCCACGATGACACATGAGGGGATGCAGAAGCTGATCCACAATGATGCATGCAGTGTCAACTTTGCTCACTTTGGTGACTTTGCTGGTATTAATACCTATACTTCTCACCCTATAATTTGGTGTTGGGATATTTGATATTGGATACTGGAGCTTCAAATCACATGAAAGTCGATAAGAAACCCTTTCATATATTGAGACCTACTACTAATCACACTTGTATATATCTTCATGATGGTATTTCTAAGTTCGTTACACACTCTGGTGATGTTCATCTGACTACATTGTTGCATCTTAAAGATGCCCTGTATATCACTCCTACAATGTTGGAAATTAACTTTGGTGATTTATGTTCATCTGACTCCAAAATTAAGTTTAATTTCACTCCTACAATGTTGGAAATTTTGCATTTGACGTCCTTTATGTTAACCGGATTCCTACAGAGAAGGACAAAAAATAAAAATTATGCCAACATATAGGACGTCCAGTGATAGATGCCAACATAAAGGATCTTCTTTGCAAAGTGGTTAACACAAATGACATCAAATGTGAAATTCCCCAAAATGTTTGGTGTAGGACCTTATGGTTGAACAAACTCTTGCTACTGGATATCTGGTTGACAACCTTTATGTTGTGCAACCTGAGTTTGTTTCTACTACTAAGTCCCTTTGTTTCACTTTTTTATCTAGTGTTAAGGCTGCTACTCACTTCTATATTTCACATTAATAAAGATTCTAATTGCTTGACTCCTTGCACCGTTAAGAAAAATCATATTCAGTAACAATTTTTTTTTTACCAAAAGCACTTTTTCTGTTACTAAATAAATTAGTAACAAAATTTTGTTACTAAAGTTTTGTTGTGGATACCCCGTCGCTAATATGTTATTAGTAACAAACGAAAACATATTCATTACTAATACTATAGTAACGAAATTTAAATTTGTTACCGTTGCAAGCTATTTGTAACAATTCTTTTGCCACTTATGATTGTACAATTTGTTCAAAAAATCCAGTTTGTTACTTATCTTTTGTTACCAAAAGAGGATATATTTGTTACTATAATTTTAGATTTTGTTCTAATAGGTCCCATAAATTTGCTACAAATATTCTCAACGTTTTAATTACTAGAAACGATAATTTCTAATGTTTTCGATTTTTATTCTAAATGCCAAAAATGATAAAGTAAAACCCAAGAAAATATATATGGAGAACATCAAATATAGTCAAAATACATCGTGGACCAAATCAAAAACTATTTCAAAACAAATACACGATTCAATTGTTCACGAAAATATCATTTTTCAAGCATACGAACAAAAGTAAATAGATGTGTTTTATACATAGTGAGTAGTGACATCTCTCAAGAGTATATAAATAACTACAAAATATAGTCATCAAGTGAACTTTTGCGCTTCTTGCTCAATCCATGATAGGTGATTATTGATTGGAGAACCTGCAATATATACAAAATACAAAAGATAAATATGTGTATTACATTTTTAATATAAGCATGTTAAGGAATTTTAAGTAAGAAGACATATTAAAGGAAAGATGGTCTTCATGTCATGTGTAAGATAAACAAGACACTTAACAAAAGGCATGACATGCCTTCATTATACCACGACTTAATTTTACGGTTTTCATGAAAACGCATATCACCTAAACGTCCACACCTGCCAATTAACAGGAAAATTTCAATACAACAATATATGGTCCAAGCGTATCCCATTAATCTGATAAAATGATGGAGATGTGATAAAATTATAAATGCTACAACATGAGTCATTTTCCTACCAAAAATATATATATATAAAAGAAAAATACATCTAACAATTATCTTTTTTTTTTCTTATAAAAATACCGGCATCATTTACTTAAAATGCAAAGTTGACACATTTAGTACCATTCAACAGCTTGATTATACAAGAAAATAGTACCTATGTCACACTACAACAATGTATTACATCCATCAACTACTATTATAACCTAACAGATTGCAAGAAATAAAAATTAAAATGAGAATTAATTTGAGGTAATGCGTAGTACTTGGCAAAGTATTGAAGATGTTCAATTTGAGAGCCTTTGTGCACACAAAGTCATAAACATTTGCTTTAATTCTTTCTGACCATCTTTCAGACTCGTCATTCAACATCTTGCTTCTGACGTTGCTCATTATAATTTTGAATCGTCTCTTGTTGAGATTTGATAAGGGAAACCGCCTCTTGCAATTCATTTTCTGCCTTGCTCAATTTCTGTTGAACATATTTTAGTTGAGAATACTCGCATCTCAATTTTTTTACTTTCTTTTCATATTCTTTCCAGAACAAGGCACAATCATACTTACATGCCTCTATTTTAGTATAACCTAACCCAATTCCTGAAAGAAATTTTTCCGCCCAATAAGTTGATTGTGGGACTAGATTACTATCTGGTAGTACATCTTTGTACAATGCAAGTATCATATCCACAACATTGTTCGTCATATTGTTCTTTACTTTAATATCAAACAATCTCGTGATGAACTTCAATAACGAGTAACCCTTACAACCAGGGTACAAATCACGAGTCGCATATGAAAATAGCCTTTTGAAGTTTTTAGTGCTAGACTCAGAAGATGATTCAGAAGAGTTTGCATCTCTTAGTTCTTCTATCATTTCTGGTAATTCATCCCTAAAGTCAAGGCTATCATCTTCTTCATCCCCAAAATCGTTGTCCCCGTCTTGTACCGGAATAGTACTTGGAGTACTTTGATAAAAAGAATTTGAATGTGGACCGGTGGGTTCTCCATGATATAACCATTCCTTATAATATTTATTGAACCCCTTTAAGTGCAAGTCTCTTCTAACATCACGAACACTTTTTCTTTTGGTGTTTCGACATACATTGCACGAACAATGCATTTTATTATCTGAATAGATAACAATTATATATGAAAACTCAATAAATGATTCAACACCATTTAGTACTAAACCTATCCTTTTCATCAATTCAACTCTTATCCATAACTGCAATGATGAATAGACACAGATTTCTAGAATTAGGATTTAGGATAATGTATAAAGGCTATAAAATTCAAAAAAATGTGATTTTATTTAATATAGAAGATGTGTTTCCTTATGATGATGATGACTTTTTATTTTTACAATTGGAATACATTGATCACAAATTATAATGAAAATAGGGTAGAACTTTAACATGTTATTTGATTTACTTTAAATAATTTTTTAAAAATAAGATTTCTTATTCATTCGTAATTCTAAAATGGAAAAGAAAAAAGAGTATACCTTTAATGAATGAGGGTCAAGAGAGTACTTTTTTATTAATTGAACGTTTAGTACTTGAATCAAAAAAGAGTTCTTAGTTAATCTGAGACTCTTGAATCCACTTGATGATATAAAGAAGTTTTTATTCAACAAGGGAATGTGAGGAGGTTGAAACGAAGAGTTCTAAACGAGTTAAAGAATCAGATCCAAATAAGAAGACAAGAGTTTGGTGTGAACTAGAACTCTATCTTAAGTAGTTATGAATTGCTTGGATAAGGATGAATAAGAGAGGAAATTATCAAGAGAATGGATCGACATCAATCAAATAAAAAACAAGATATACACAAGAAGAAAGAGAGCAACCCAAAATGTGCACTCGATCTCATTTGAGAAGAAATGAAGCATTATAAATTATACACGAGGGCACCAAGATTAAGCACAAGACTATAGCCCAATTCGTGAGAGAATAGATTACTTGTGTGAGTGGTTAAGTCTTGCTTTGCTAAGTTCTTTTTCTTACGTTTCCTCTATGTGACATAAAGTTAGGTCAGCTGGATTAGAAGAGTTGATTCTCTTTGATTACTCAGTTATTATACAATCTTAAACTATTTATAGAGTAGGTTGTCATCCAATTTTTGTAAAATTCATGTTATAGTGAATATTCAAGAGTGAGTTTCAGAAGATTATAGAATATAATCTGCTTAGAAATTTAAGACGTGCCTTTTAATTTAATTGCTACTCACTTTGTTACTATTCACGTTGTTGTTACTATTGTTGGTTCTTAAATATACGTGTTATCGACATGTGTTGTACAACACTAGTTCACAACACCAATGTTAAGTTCAAAAATTGGTACTAAATCCGGACACAAATAAAAACTAATGAGAATATCCTATCACGGACACATGTTGTGCGGAGACATTGGCGTCACATTTTTAGTCCAATTAGACATAATAGGAAATTAAGTAAGTGCGCATGTTGGCATTTCTATACACATGCTTGAATCTTTATTTGGACCAGGAATGTCAAAATTATTGACATTCTGATTACCAGTTGTTTAACATCAACTCTGGGGTCAATGATGGAAGAGATAAGCGTAAGACTCTGATTCTATAACCCCAAACTTATTCTTAGCATGATCAAGGCGATAACAAGTTCTTTGAATCACAATGGAACCTATGCAAATATATAATGTTTTTGAGTTGAGACAAAAATAATAGAATAGCTAATATTTCTATGAAGCTATACAATGTTAAACTTTATTGGTGCTTAGATTTGTATTCATGGGCTTTCTCGTTATTCGTTGATAGTAGATGGTGTCTTTTGTAATTTACCTTATACGCTCGTGGGTTAGACTTTTTATTTTTTGTTATTTCCCACTTCACGCTTTATACATGTAGCTAGCTTCTGTAATTCATTTCATTCGGTTATACACAATAAATTTCACTTTATCTCTCTACTATGAGATTCTACATGGTATCAATTGCACATGTCACCTTTTTCGATCCCGCGATCTATTGAAATTTGCCATTGTTATCAATTTGTCACCTCCATTTAAGCTTTCGCTTCTCTGCAGTTTACTTTATCCTCAATTTTTTGTTCTTTTTAGCACTTCTTTGCATCATCACGATGGTTTTTGTTCCTTTCTTCTCTGTTTGCTGCAACAATTTGTTTTACTGCTAGTGCACTGAAAATTAAATGGATCTGATAATTGAATACGTGCTTAACCTCGATGCCGCTTATAGGCATTAAAAACTACTTACCTTGAGCTAGATCTGTGAAAATTGCACTCGGTGCAAAGAAGAAATTGTGCTTTAGTACATGGCCCACTAAGAATCCTTGTTCAGATCATCCAGATTATGAAGAATGGGAGGGAGTTGATTGTATGGTCACCTCTTGGCTACTGTACTCTATTGATAAAAGCTTATCGGATGCCTTTCTCTTTGCTGACTCATCACATGGCTTATGGAAGTAATTGGAGACACATTATGGCCTCAACAATGGTCCATTGTTGTATCCATTGTAACATGACGTTGCTTCTATTTCTCGGGGATTTGATTCGGTATCACAATACTATACAAACATTAAACACCTTCGGGGTGAAATGAATTGCATTGTCCCTGTGATTTCCTGCCATTGTGATGCTTCTACAATGTGCACTTGTGATATTGTAGAATCTTCTCTAAATTCCCAGTCTCTAACTCATTTTATGCATTTTCTCATGGGGCTTAATGAGTGTAATGATCGTGTAAGAGGCCAGATTATGAGTATTAAACCCTCCCCTTTGTTGAAAAAGTCATACGCAATGATTATGCGTGTTGAGAAGCAAAATGAGATGCAGTTTTCATACACTGAACATATTGATCATGTCTATGTTCTCCAAAGGTTATTTTTACAAATCCTCTAGTTCTAATGGATCCTCGTCTTTTGCTGATTCCAATGCTTAATTACCTTTTAAGGATTACAAGAAACATAATTTTGATCGTTGCTGTGACTTCTACATGTCCAAAGGACACCTCAAGGGTATCTGTTTTGAGCTTGTTGGTGTTTCTGATTGGTACAAGGAGTTAAAGCACAAAAGGATTCCTTGTGATGGGAATTCCTTTGCCAATAATGTAGATTCTTCTCATACTTTTGCATACGTTATGCCTCATGCTGGCCCTCAAGGTGCTATTCTGGATCAATTCCAACATGACTTTCTTAAGATGATGAAGTCCATGATGACACATGAGGGGATGCAGAAGCTGGTCCACAATGATGCATGCAGTGTCAACTTTGCTCACTTTGGTGACTTTGCTGGTATTAACACCTATACTTCTCACTCTCTATTGGTGTTGAGATATTTGATATTGGATACTGGAGCTTCAAATCACATGATAGTTGATAAGAAACCCTTTCATACTTTGAGACCTACTAATAATCACACTTGTATATATCTTCCTGATGGCAATTCTAAGTTGGTTACACACTCTGGTAATGTTCATCTGACTACATTGTTGCATCTTAAAGATGCCCTGTGTATCGCAGAACTCAAGTTCAATTTGATTTATGTTCATAGACTTTCCCCGGACTCCAAAATTGAATTTACTTTCACTCCTAAATTGTTGAGAAATTTGCATTTGACGTCCTTTATGTTAACCGAATTCCGGCGGAGGAGGATGAAAAATAAAAATTATGCCAACATATAGCACGTCCAGTGATAGATGTCAACATATAGGATCTTCTTTGAAAAGTGGTTAGCATAAAGAACATCAAATGTGAAATTCCCCAAAATGTTTGGTGCAGGACCTTATGGCTGAACAAATTCTTGCTACTGGATATCTGGTTGGCAACCTTGATGTTGTGCAACATGAGTTTGTTTCTCCTATTAAGTCCCCTTGTTCCACTTCTTTATCTAGTGTTAAGGTTGATACTCACTTCAATATTCCACATTAATAAAGATTCTAATTGCTTGACTAATTTCACTGTTTGTTATCAAGCCAAACATCATAGATTAGCTTTTCCTACCATTAACACCACTTCTGATGCTTTGCTTTATTTGACTCACATTGACTTATGGGGTCCATATAGAATTTACACTACTAATAATGCATATTATGTGCTCACGATTGTGGATGATTTCAGTAGATCCACATGGTGCTATCTCTTGAATAATAAAGCCTAGGTACCCCAACTCCTTGAGCATTTTGTTGCATATGCAACCACTCAGTAATCTAGCAGTATTAAGATCATCATATCGAACAATGGCTCTGAGCTTGTCAAATTTGAGAGCACAAAGTTGTTCTCAAAATCAGGCATTATTCACCATAAATCTACACCTTACACCACTCAGCAGAATGTTGTAGTGGAAAAAGAAACATAGACATCTTCTCCAGGTTAACAGGGTACTACTTTTCCAGGCCAACACGCCTCTACACTTTTGGGGTTATGAACTGTTAATGGTCCATTATCCCATTAACACAAGCCCTTCTCAACTCCTCAATTGGTCTTCTTTGTGAACAACCATAAACCAGACCTAAGTTCTCTCAAGGTTTTTGGCTGCTTTTGACATTATGCTAACAATAAACTTCAGAAGACAAAGTTGGATTCAAGGGGCTTTAATGAGCGTTTCATTGGGTTTGTACCAGGCGAGAAGGCTTTCTGTTTTACAATCTTGCAGATCAGAAGGTGGTGATCACCAGAGACATTGTATTCCATGAGTTTCATTTTCCTTTTGGTGCTTATTTTGCAGACATCCCCTCTTAACCTTTACCGATTCTGAGTTCTGATAATGACTCTATTGCAAATTCTCCTTTATCTCATATACTCCACCACTCACACCTACTTCTACTGTCAGTGATCCACACATATTACATGAGCGACCTTCTGGCATTACCTCACCTACTCATTCTCTAGTGCAACCACTTGACCCACTCATTCCAGCACCACATTTACAACCTCTACCTTCTGTCTCACTACCCCTTCGCAGAAGCTCTACTCTCCCTAAACACCTCAGAGACTAATACACCACCAATTGTACCCTTTATCTCCAATCCTATACTGTGTTTATCTCACTCCATTTTTTTTTGCTAACATACCACTCATACTAAACCCACCACTTACAAGCAAGCTTGCATTGATCATAACTCGGTTACATACATGGGAAATGAAATCTCAGCCCTTGAGAGTACAACGCCTAATCATTAGTTGATTTGCCTCATGGGAAGTATCCCGTTGGTTTTAAATGGGTGTTCAGACTCAAATTCCACCCTAATAGACCTATTGAACGCCATAAGACACGCCTTGTTGCTAAAGGCTACAATCAAGTCTTTGGATTTATTATGTTGCCAGCTTTTCCATGTGGTCAACCTTGTTTCTATTAAACTTTTATTGACTGCAACTACTCGTTTCAATTGGTTCTTACACCAATTAGACATCAACAATGCCTTCTTGCATGGCTTCCTTGATGAGGACATATACCTTAAACCTCATAAAGGTTACTGCAAAGCTTTTTATAGCCAAGTCTGTAAGCTCAATAAGTCTCTCTTTTTGTTGGAAACAAACATCCTAGTAGCGGGACCCAGAGTTTACCAACAACTTGCTTTCTTATGGATTTGTCCAATCTAAGTCTGATAACTATATTTCACTAAAGGTTCTGACAACTCATTCATTGCGTTGCTGGTTTATGTTGATGATGTGCTTCTAGCAAACCCCTAATCTGTCACTCGTTGCTGCTGTCAAGGCTCACTTGCATTACGCCTTCACCATTAAAGATTTAGGCTATGTTAGATACTTATTGGGCCTTGAACTTACCAAAACTTCTAAGGGTCTGTACATTCACCAGAGGAAGTACAACAAGGATAGAGTCAATGATGCTGGTCTTTTTGAGTGCCAAACTAGCTGGCATCCCTTGTGCTCTTGGTTTCAAATTCACCAATGCTGGTTTTTTTTTATGCAACAACCTGACAAATATCGTCGCCTGGTTGGTCGCTTACTTTACATGAACATGACACGCCTTGATGTATGTTTCATAGTGAACTGGCTCAACCACTTTCTTCTTTCCACTACATTGGATCACTGGAATACAGCTTTACATGTCCAACATTACCTAAAGGGCAACCCTTCAAGGGTCTTTTCTACTTTACCTCATTTGCTTTGTCCCACACAGATTACACTGATGTTGACTGTTCAGATTCCCGCCACTCACTTACATGTTACTGTGTCTTTCTTGGTCAGTCCTTGGTCAGTTGGAAGACAAAGAAGTAGGCTACAATTTCTCGTTCCTTCATTGAGACATAGTATCACAGTATGGCTGCAACTGCCTATGAATTGCAATGGGTTTCTTACATCTTGGCCGAACTCCATATCCCAATCACTCTTCCTATTCCGCTGCATTGTGACAACAAATTGACAGTCCATATCATTCAAAATCCAATATTTTATGAACGCAAAAAATATATGGACATCGATTGCCACATCGTGAGTAATTTGTTCAAATTGGGCTTTCTTCATCCACCGCATTGCCCCGCCACTGATCAAATTGCATATGTTTTGATGAAGACATTGTGGCAGTCCTCCTTCCATTATTAGTTGTCCAAGTGAAGTTTGGTGATCCTCACCTACGTCCAACTTGAGGGGAGGGTATTGGTGCTTATATTTGTATTCATGGGTCTTTTTGTTATTCGTTATAGTCGAGAGTGTCTTTTGTAATTAAACTTATGCGTTAGTTAGTAAGGGAGTTTCATTTTTTGATATTTTCCACTTCACCGCTTTATATATGTAGCTAGCTTCTTCATTTGGTTATACACAACATATTTCAATTTCTCTCTTTAATGTGAGATTCTGCAAACTTATTAATGAAACCCTTTTAGTGGTTGCGTTCAATTTTTTTGACACAAGAGCATATTTTTTAAACTTTTATATTTATCTGCTTTTTAATGATCCTTTTAAATAAAATCCTCTGTAGTGAAATATAGAGAACAATAATAAAAAGCATTTTCATTCATTCATCCAAATTAAGTCATATAAAATGAGAAATGAGATAATGCATATTTTACAAAGTAAACAAGAAGTGAAAAAGCTCCTTGTTTTGAACAATAAAGTGATATTTGCAAACTCTTCTTAAAAAATAAAAGTTCATAATTTCAGTTAAAGCTCTAAAACCAGCTTTAAGTCATAAGTTGAAAGTGTTGGAAAACTAGCTAAAAACTGCTCTTTTTATAGTAGAGCGTTTGCAAAAGAAAAAAAAAGTGATTTTGTTGATTTTTCACTGACATGACTGCAATACCCATAACATATGCATTATCCATATCTAATGTTTTACAGTAAAATCAAATACATGTGACATAAAGTAATCAGAGTATAGTCATAATTAATTACTAATAAAAAGCTCTCTATAAATACAGTTACAAGAATTACACGATAATGTTATTTATTTTAGTAGATTAGTACCTTTTAATTTGCAACAATATGACATAATATTTGACTACCCAGAGATTTCAACTTGAAATAGTCAAACTTTTATGAACCAACGCAAGAACAAGTTCATGAGAGAAATAACTCACACATTTGATAAAAAGAAATTTGAATGTGATAAAAAGATAAGATCTTGTGTGTAAAAGGGAAGGCTCAAATGATTTTTTTTTTGTTTATTGCTAGAAATATCAATGAGAGATAAATGGTATAATTGTACATATATTTTAATTAATATAATAATTGCTACCATAAACTAGAAGTAGGTAATAGCAACTTCAAGTTATGAGAGTTTTTAGCTTAAAATTAAATTTTAAGCCACATACGCTACATTTGCAAACACTCTAATTTGCTTAATGTAAGTTAATAGATGATTTTCACCTTTTTTAATAGTGCATAAACACCACCCAAAGGCTCGTGCAATGCTATAATACACAATCTCTGAGATAAAACGATACTTTTATTAACATAAGAAATATAAAGTCCATTTTAAAAGTTTGACAAATTGTTAAATTCCCATCGCACACATTAAGGATGGAATATACCTCCTTAATTATTTTTATTTATGTTTCTTCTCATTAGGGAGGAAGACAACCTTCATTAAAAGTTTGAGGAATGGATCAATGGACAATCTCACTATAGATATTTCTTTGTAAAATATTTTTATAAATTGATTGTCCTTCTCTGAAAGCTTCCAAAAAGTCCTACAAATAACACCATCAGGTTCTCCATATACATTTATTTGACAAAACAAATTAAGGATTACATTTAAAATCTTGAACACATCATGCTTAATATTCTAAATAGATAAATGTTTCACATGAATTAAAAGTGCAATTATGGTCCTCCTATATTTTTGATCGTATGCAAGTCTTCCCAACATAATTTCCCTTGAAACATACAGAGCGGTATTCTAATGCCCCAATTATGGACCCTTGTATGTACAACTAATAAGCGTTTATTAGCGTGATTTAAATATCGATTTGCTTATACTTTTGATTACTTATGATAGCATATTTACTTATTTTTGTATTATTTTATATTTTCTTAGGATTTTGTGGAGTCATGATGAAACTAAGCTAAAAAGGACCAAAATAGATGCTTTCGGAATGCAAAGGGTCAAATAACTAATTTGGAGATTCAATGAAGAAAGACATGGGCATAGGGCGATTGAAGAGTGGTCATCAGAGGATCGCGCAGAAGAGACATAGATCAACGCGATGAGAAGAGTGATGGGAAAATCAAATCACTCAGTAGTTGTGCGATGGCACATAGCGCAGATCGTGCAACTTTTTGGAAGTTGAGTCTAAATGACAGAAACCCTAAGAAGAGGCCTGGAGCGGAGAAAAGTATAAATATGGAGGCTACGTTCAGACGTGAGGATACCGTTTAGAGAGCGACACGACCGTTATGAAGTGACACAACCATTTACAGTAGCATACAACAACTTTTAGACACAGAAACCCTAAGAGCCGCCAGAGAGAGAGAGCACCACGAAGTCTTAGTTTAGTAGAATCATTGTGTGAGAGAAAACAGTTTAGAATAACAAGAGATCATTAAGGAGAGAAGAGGAAGAGTCAAGCAACGAAGTTCCACCGGATCCGAGAAGTTTTTCTTTGCCCTTTTTATCTTGTTTATGTTGCTTATTTCTTTGATGATTGTTGAACTCATGATTATGAGGAGCCACCTACTCGTTGTTTGGAGTAGGGGAGTAACTCAGATTGATGAATATATTTTAGTTATTTTACGAGGTGTGTACTTGGTGTTCTTGCATGTTTAGATAGAATAATAGTATGATGTGTGACTAACCTTACTCTCGCTGAGATAAAAAGGAAGCACCCGAGTGGGGCCGCCCGAAATGTAGGACACTAAGGACTGTCATGTATATATATATATATATATATATATACATATATATTTGATTTGTGAATTTGGACTTGTGAAAGCAACTGGAGCACAATACCTAGATCACATTATATCTGTCTTAATTATGTAGGTTTTGTTGACGCGAGGCTGATGAGTTTATTGGGTTACGGATTTGATATCTCTACTAAAACAACTGACAATTAGGCTGATTCCGTTAACAAAGTAGGTTATTACTTATTAGAGACTCATAAGGGTATGTTTGGAATAACTCCTGCCATAGGCCGCAGATCCATTAGGCGTGCACCATCAAGCAACTACCAAGGACTAGAACTGAAATATAGGAAGAGATCTTAGTGAAACCCGACCTCTAAACAATTTTCTCAAATTTGTCCTTATTTCCTCAATTCTAAATTATAATTAACATCATCCAATTTATCCCTTAAGTTTTCTCGTATTTATGATTAATGAACGGAAATAATTGTTTAGCATTTTTAGATTTTGGATATTGCAATGTGTGTGCAATTTGCTTTAATTTTAGAGTTTTGTGCCATATTCTAGTGAAAGTGAAATTGTGGGATCGAGATTGATACTACTTTTAGCATGATGTTATCTTAACATCCATTAACAAAAATTAACGTTTAACACCAATCTTCTTGACAGAGAAATATGCAGCAGAAATTAAAGAACACAAGAAGATATATTTTCAATGGTTTATTATAAATAATCAACCACCTAGCCTGATATGGGCATTTCCCGCATATTGGGCCTGGCCCAAACCAGGCCCATATTTAACCATATCGGGGATCATTTTTGACATCATTCACCGATATGGTAATGTGGTCCCCGGATCCCGATGTCTATAAATACGCGATGGCCGGATCCCAAAGCAAGTAATTATTATCCCGCAGCTACTATGCGTCACATCGAAAGAAATCACCGATCTCGCTCTCGATACCGTATTCGATATCGAGATAACCCACGTGCTCCACTGACACGTCATACCCTCGCACTACCGTTATCCTATCGAGAGCGGTCCCCAATATCACATCGAAGATGATTACCGATATACATGCGGCCTAATTACCAATATACCCCTACTGTCCAAGCATCATGGCGTTAGTTCAAGGTGTTCCGGACCAAGCCTAATCGAGACACCTAGATTAGGCCTAGTTTGTTAAGATAGATTCGTTGCATTTCCCTTGTACTCCATTGTAACCGACCCATACTTATATAAACGATCTATTGTCAAACTAGTGGCGCCGTCTGTGGGAACACCAGTTCCCGGACGAGAACTTCAAGATGCAAGGAAGGAGGACCCGATCCGAATTTAATAGAGTTGTGACTAGAAACACGAGGATTGAGGACACACCACTCCCTCAACAGCCGACTGACCAAGAACAGACAATGACCCCAGCTGAGATGGGGCTCCCTCCAGCACAGAATGAACCGCGACATAGGCGTGGGCCCAGGAGGCCATCGCGAGCCACGAATACAGGTCCAACAACTACCGCACCAAATACGGTGGAACTTGCTACTGAGGGCCCGACAACTGAAAACCCGACGACGGATGTCCCAATGACTGAGGTGCCAAGCGCGGATCTTCCCGGCTCAGAGGAGACGATGGCTGCAGGACAGAGCGCCGTTCCCCCTGCCGCCATAACCCCGGAGATGCTAGCGCAGATCAACGCTTTTGTAAAAGCGGCGCTTGACACTACATTGGAGACTTTGCTTCCACGATTGGCAGAACAAAGGACAAGGGACGTTCGGGCAAGGCCCCATGAATCCAGAGCTGGGAAGAGAAGGGCAAGGCAAGGATATGATGAACAAGAGGATACAGGAGACTCATTCAGAGAGATATCGCCCACTACTTACGATAGGTCGGAGAGACGGGATCCTAGGACCCTGGATCGAGAGATAACAAGAAGGATGGAACGAATTGACCGCGAGAGAGCGGAAGTAATCAGGAGAATGGAACGCACTCGCGACCGCAATGAGGTTGCATATTCAAGGAATGAAGATGCAGAAGTACTGCAGGTAATATCGAGGAGGATGGAGCAACTAGACCGCGAGAGGGTGGAGTTGACGAGGAAGGTGACTCAGAGCCATTGGAAGGGTCGCAGCAGGACCCCGTTTTCGAATGAGATTGAGGTCGAGGTATTGCAAAGAGGGGACAAGATCCCAGTGATCAAGCCATACGACGGAAGAAGTGATCCTACATATCATCTCCATCAGGTCGATAGCGTATTGAATCTGCACAACTACTCAAAAAACATAAAGGCAAAGATCATATCTACCACTTTAACGGGCGCTGCACTAGATTGGTTCACTAGGCTGGAGGTTGGATCCATAACGGACTATGAGCAATTAAGGGAAAAGTTTGAGAACCAGTTCTCTAGCCAAAAGAGAATGAAGACCAACATGTTGCACCTCGGCGCGGTGCAGCAAAGGGAAAGGGAGAACCTCCGGGAATATATAAAGAGGTTCAATGACGAATTGTTGAAAGTGGATGAGCCACATGGGGGGCAGGTTATGATGATGTTGTTCAAGGGTACGACTCACCGCAGGTTGGCCGACGAGCTAATCAAATTGACTGAGCCCACCATAGCACAGATCAACATGCTCACGAACCAAATGGTTTACGAGGACGAGATGATGGCCACGCGACAAGGTTCATTTCCCAACAGGAATGCAGACAGAGATCGCAACAGAGAAATGCCCCCAAAGACGTACACACCGTTGAATAGAGGCATTCTAGAAGTGATGGCCGTGGCAAAGAGGAACAGATGGTTGACAGAACCCAGGCCATTGAATGAGACTCTTGGGATGAAGTCGTCGGGAAAATACTGCGCGTACCACCGACAGCCCGGACACAGGACGAAGGATTGTACGCACCTGAGGAATGAAATTGAAAGATTGATTAAACAAGGAAAGTTGGTAGAGTTTGTCAGAAACGCCAAGGAAGATGCTAGGGGGACAGACAATTCTCTATCCCCTAGAAGAGATTACTCACCCAGGAGAGGAAAACAGAAGATGATCGAGGCACCCGAGGAGTGTGGTAGGACCATAGTGAATGCCCCAAGCAGAGGCGTCATAAACATGATCAATGGAGGAGCCTTGGGAGACGACATTGCTCGCGGCCGAGAAACTATAACACGAAGAGTCCAGGGTGGAGCCTACATTGGGTACACAAATGCAATCATACCGGAAGCGTACTTGGAGCAGGAGATCTCTTTCACCAAGAGAGACTTGGAGCAACTTAGTCCATTGGCCCTGACCGCATGTAAATTAGATTGCCCTTTGGTTATTACTATTAATGTGGATGGATATCAGGTGCATATAGTTCTGGTGGATAGCGGAAGCTCCGCAAACCTGATATTCTCAAAGCCTACGAGCACATGATGATAGCTCCAGACCAGCTAAAGCCGATATCCACCCCATTGACCGGATTCGGCGGAACAGAGGCAGTTCCACTCGGACAAGTTATATTGCCCACAGTGTTTGGGAGAAACCCACGCACCCGGATGGCGCCGATAAAATACACAATAGTCGACATCCCGTTTCCCTACCATGCCATCATTGGCCGACCGGTACTCAACCAGATCAGGGCAGTGGTCTCTACTTATTACCAGAAGATCAAATTGCCGACACCTCAGGGAGTCGGCGAAATTCTAGGTGACCAGGTACAAGGATGGATGTGCTATGTGGACTCGCTGAAGCACCCTAATATCAGAAGAAGACAAGAAATACAAGTCCCACACCAAGAATACATTCCGCGCACGGAGTGATCACCATGAGGAGCGAACATAACAATATTTTAAATTTCAGTGGTTTTTAAATTATGCTTGAACAATTGAAACATTGCCCCATCGTGGGTTAGTTTGTAAACCTAAAACAGGGGAAACTACGCCGGTCTGATTCCCCACTCAACGGGATACGTAGGCGGGTTAGGGTTACCTAGCCTTCGACCGTTATCTCTTATTTTGCCCCTTCATGGGTTGGCATGTAACTAAAACAGGGGGAACTACGCCAGTCTGATTCCCCATTCAACGGGATACGTAGGCGGGTCAGGTTTACCTAGCCTTCGACCGTTATCCGTCACTACTTTTTTATTCTCCCTATAATATAATTGCTTTATGGAATCTCATATTTCATGCAGGGATATGTCCTAATCGGATATCATGGAAGTGCAGAGAATTGCACGAAGATTTTGGGGAGTATTCCCATTGATATATGTTTAACATGTCGCCCTCTTACAGGTACATAACCCGAAGGATCACACATTACTATGTCCAAAAAGGACATAGGGAATATTAAACCCTCGCTTTTCAAAAGAAGGGATTCAGGGGACATCCCCCCAGATTATTCAAAATTATTCCATCTAAACAGGTGCAATAGGTACAAACAGGTACAACGGGCACGTTAGAACACAATGGAAACACCTTTTCTTTCATAAAACTGAAATTCCCAGATTGAGGGAACATTCCGCAGATAACACATGCGCATCAGTTCGTGCTTTCACATAAGTTTTTACATCGAAAAACCTTTCTTGTTTGTGATGTTTTACAGGGCCTAACGACCCATAGACTCCACGACGATAGAGAAACCAAGGGACATAGACAAAAAGACAAAAGGAAGGCTCCTACCCATGAGTGGTAACGGGTCACCTGGAAGACAAAAGGCATGCTCCTACCCATGAGCGGTAACGGGTCCCCCTGTGATAACGGGCGGGCTCCTACCCATGAGTGGTAACGGGTCACCTAGAAAACAAAAGACATGCTCCTACCCATGAGCGGTAATGGGTCCCCCTGTGATAACGGGCGAGCTCCTACCCATGAGTGGTAACGGGTCACCTACAAAGAAAAGGCTCCTACCCCTAAGCGGTAACGGGTCCCCCTGTGATAACGGGCGGGCTTCTACCCATGAGTGGTAACGGGTCACCTACAAAAAAAAGGCTCTTACCCATGAGCGATAATGGGTCCCCTTGTGATAATGGGCGGGCTCCTACCCTTGAGTGGTAACGGGTCACCTGCAAAGAAAAGGCTCCTGCCCATGAGCAGTAACGGGTCCCCATGTGATAACGGGCGGGCTCCTACCCATGAGTGGTAACGGGTCACCTATAAAGAAAAGGCTCTTACCCATGAGCGGTAATGGGTCCCCTTGTGATAACGGGTGGGCTCCTACCCATGAGTGATAACAGGTCACCTATATCTACAGACAAGCTCCTACCAATGAGCGGCGGCAGACTACCCATGTTTCTACCAACACCGAGGAAATTAGAACATCCCTTGTTGACAACAAGCAGATTAAAGAAATCTCATCAATACAAGAACGAAATGAATGCAGGGTCAGATATCGAAATACTGCATACTCTATCATCATGACAATAAAATAATCAACAAGTTATCAAACAAGGCCACGCAGAGTCACAGATTATGAAGATAACAGAGAAATAAATATTCAGTTACAGAACTACGAATTGGAAATAGTCTGGGAAGGGATAAATTCAAGTTACAATAAAGGCGGCAAACAACTACTCCCACGATGACCCTTTAGTCTTCTTCTCAACAACCTCAGAAAACACGTCAGGTTCGGCCGGACCCTCCTCCACCTCATCTAGTCCACCAATCGGCAGGTCGTTATAATCATGCCTTGGGTTCAACCCACTCAGTTCGAGGGAGTCCTTGAAACCGTCATTTTTTAATACTTTTCCTACGCAAGCATGAAATGCTGCCTCCCGAACCTTCAAAATCAAGTCTCGGAAGCTCAAGCTTTCCATAAACTTCTCCGCTCCAACCCGGAGAAGATCAGGACGACGTTCCTACAAATTGAACTCTATTAAATACAGGAGGAAAAAATAGAAGCAGATATCGTAAACAAGATATATACCAAGTCCAAGGGAGCTAATTTGGCAGTGGAGAGCTCCAAAGAGAGATGTTCGTTAGCGGCCTTCCCCGCCACCACCTCAGCCTTCAGTTTCTCCAGCTCTTCGTTGGTCGCAAGCTCACGCGCCTCTCCTTGGTCAATCTCAGTCACCAATGTTTTGAAGTTGCCTTTCAACAAAGCATACTCCTCCCGGAGTTTACGACATGTCTTCAGGGCATCCTCTTTGTCAGCCTCCAACTTCTCTAGCACCATGGGGTTGAACTCCCCCATCCTCAAGATATCAGCCTCGAGCTCGGCAGCGACAATGTCAGGGTCACCCTTGGACTCGCGAATTGTCTTCAGACATGAGACCGCCAGCTTTGCCATCTGCACAATACAATCAGTAACATTATGTTAAACAGTAAAAAAAATCAATCGAAGTCAAGCTAAGATACGTACACTCTGAAACATGTGAGTGCTGCGGCGTATATTCTGGGCCCGCTCGAATTCTGTAAACACCCGCACATTTGCTGGAGGAGGAAAAGCCTGCATCATTCCCCGCACAACATCTGCTTCAGGGAATTCTACTCACTTGGAGGATTTGACTGCACCCGCTTTCTTGGGGCCCGAACTCGAAGACGAGTGGACACTGTTGACAGTCCCGTCACGAGACCTTTTATTACCCGATAGACTAGCCGGGTCAACGACATGTTTCGTAATCAGAATCCCAGGAAAGATAGGGGCAAAGCCCCCCAATATCGAGAGCTTCTGCAGTGGCTCTTTACCCTTGTCGGTCGCACCTGAAACAAGCGCCTTTCCCTTGCTACTAATAGGGTTAGGGCTCGAATAGCCCGACCCCACAGTAAAGGGCACATCCATTGAACCACCCAAGTTGACATGGGCACTCGATCCTGAACCACCAACGTTCTCGGTCAAAGGAATGTTGGCCATCGACTGAAAACGTAGAGCTACGTACTCACCAGAAGGAGACCTAGCATATGGTCTCTCAGTCGACGATTCCCCTTCAGGCGGAGGAACCACACCCTCCTATTTTTAGGTCAACACCTCCAAGAGATTGGCCGCACCGTGCAGGCCTCCCACCACATCAAGGATGTCCTGGCTAAAGGACCCAACGGTTGCAGGAACACTTTCAAGGCATTCCTTATTAATACTTTTAGGTACTACAGTGCTAGGGGAGGTTGTTCAACTTCTGATGCCCCTGGCAGAACCTCAGTGGCTGCATTATTCAGATCAAAGTCAGATGCAGACTCTGCTTCAGGTGCCACCGCAACTGCGGCCGTCGTAGCCAATGAAGCCTTTTGAGCATCACGGTCGGCTTGAAATTTACGCATCAATTGTCTGAAACCCATTCTCACGGGATATCTCAAAAAATAAAATATACCTACAGAATAATCGGAATATCAGCATGAGAAAATAATAATAAATCAAGTACAACAGCGAGATCGAAATACACATCGGGGAGTATATCGAATATGATTACCGATATACATACCGATGTAGTTACAATAAACGACAGAGAAGACACATAAAACTATGATTCTCAATGACTCTTACAAGACCTACTTATAGGCGAAAGCTTTAACTATATCTAAGGATACCTTCGACATCATATCGAATAGGCGTTTCGACGTCATATCGACAATGAAACCCGATATGCTATTCTATTACACAAAAATGCCTCGAAAATATAACAATTGCACTGGCGGGCCCATCGCAATTTTCAAAGTGCAATTCCCATATTTATAAGAAATTCAAATCCCAAGAAACATAGAATTCAAACGAGGACCTCAAACTATGCGTCCACTGCATTAGGGGGTCCATCGAAATTTATCACAAAGTGCATTCCCCGCGAATTTGATCCCCGTCATTTGAACTGGCGGGACGAAGGGTATAGGTAACCCAGAAATTTAAAATTAAATTTGTGAATTCTTATCTCTAAGATAAGAATCCCCAAATTGGGGGACTACATGATATGGGCATTTCCCGCATATTGGGCCTGACCCAAACCAGGCCCATATTTAACCATATCGGGGATCATTTTCGACATCACCGATATGGTACTGTGGTCCCCGGATCCTGATGTCTATAAATACGCGATGCTCGGATCCCAAAGCAAGCAATTATTATCCCGCATCTACCACGCATCACATCGAAAGAAATCACCGATCTCGCTCTCGATATCGTATTCGATATCGAGATAACCCACGTGCTTCACTGACACGTCATACCCTTGCACTACCGATATCCTATCGAGAGTGGTCCCCGATATCACATCGAAGATGATTAACGATATACATCCGACCTAATTACCGATATACCCCTGTCGTCCAAGCATCATTGGGTTAGTTCGAGGTGTTCCAGACCAAGCCTAATCGAGACACCTAGATTAGGCCTAGTTTGTTAAGATAGATTCGTTGTATTTCCCTTGTACTCCATTGTAACCGACCCATACTTATATAAACGATCTATTGTCAAACTATAGCCGTAGGCAAAATAACCACAAAGATTTTAACAAAAATGTTTCTCACCACAAAATCACTCTCGCTCTTTTGTAGCTCAGACTCAACAAAGCAGACAAGAATTTCCTCCTTAAATCTAATCCTAGACTTAACTCGAAAACTCACAAACTTTGCAAAGCAAGAAAGACGCAACAACTCTTGTAATATAATCTCTCGGATTAATTAGCAGTATTGTTTCTTGTGTTTGTCTTGATGTACTTCACACCTTTATATAGGTTTCTTAAAACTTGAACTCCATGGTATGTTGTACACAATTAGGTAACTCTTGTAGCTTCCTTGGAACTCTACTTCCTTTTTAAGATCGGTCTCCTTCTTGAATAACATTTCCCTTTATTAGTGATCTAACTAAGGAAAGACTCATTCTTCAATTCAAAGCTCATCTTGGATGTTACCTAGTTGCACTTGAACTCCACTTCTTTCCTTCCATAAGTTGTGCGGTTGACTTCTTCAACTTTAAATAGGAAAATTCTCTTGATGGAAACTTGAACGACCGACCTATGTTAAGTTTGTTTCCTGGACAATAATCAAAGATAACTACAACTGTGGAACCAAGTTAGTTAGTGAATAAAGGCAAAACAATAATTTACAACTTCAGAACTGAAATGTAGAAAAGTTTCTGCTTTCGATATTACTCTAACATTGAGATCATAATGTTATCTTAACATCAGCAGAACACACTTTCAATCTCCCCGTTATTTCCTTACTTCACAAAACCTAATAACTTGTTCAATCAGATCAAATATCCAGAAACAAAATTAAGAAAGCTAATAGTCTAAATAAAGTAACCCCCCTTAATAGAGACCAGTCCCACTCAATGTTGGCACAACATTGACATTTTCAATGTTGTCATAACATCTAACTTTCTCAATGTTAGATTAACATTGAATCCATAAAGATGTTCTAACATTGATTTCATCAATGTTTTCTTAACATCACTAATACACAGTACTTGCAGAAGAGTTAGTACATGTAGCAGACATTAACGCTCTCATAAGCAGAAACATTAAGAGAAGTTAGAAGTAGCATACTTATTTCATACCCAAATAGATAACATGTCATATCAAAAACAATAATTCAAAATGCATAGAAATCAGAACTAGAGAAAAGAACCAGATTTTGAAATTTTTGATATACTCTCCCCCTTTTTGTGAAGAGGGTAAATCTTCCAGAAGTTTGATCAAGACATCCAACTCCATTATAGACTTCACTTCTTCCGACTTCTAGCAATTCAAAATACCCTGCTCTTTGAAACTAGCAGATCCATTGCTTTCTTCTCATAGGTCACCTCGTCTTGGTAAGTATCCCACTTGTTTTTCCTTTGACATATAGTAATCTGAATAAGGTCTTTTCTTGGGATACTCTTACTCAATTAGGTCCGAGTATTCCTCTTCATCACTAGACTCTTCTTCCTTATCATCTCCAACCTCCTTCTCCCCTTTCTCCTTCTCCCCCTTTTTCTCAGCTTCTACCCCAGATTCCTCAACTACAACATGTTTCCCCTTTCTTTCTAGCTTGTCCAGAGAAACAAATCAAAGAGAAATAATATTGTAGCAGGGTATATAATTTTGCACAATTGAGAGAGATATATAAACAAGGAAAAATTTCTCAATTAAATCATAAAGAGTGTCGTGAGTGGTGTATGTGAGTGGGAATGTAATATGTTACCAAAATGAGCTGTCCACTAACACACGTTCCCGCACGTACAACCTTACCACATGCCATTGCTAGAATAACATGTGACCAGAGCAGTTCCCAAATTTCAAAACTTATAAGTCACAGTGTTGCAATGTTAGACTAACATTGGCAAGTTACCAGCCGGGCAGAAAGTTGGAGGTGCAGGGCTTCATCCAAAATAAATTCATATGAGAGCATGGGGTATCAATGAACTTGATCTGAAACTATATCAATAAGTACTTGAGTACACAAGACACAACTTTAGATCATCATTATGAGTAAGTAACATAGGTGACAGAAAACACATAGAGATAAGCAGTTATGAATTCAAGAAAAAATCCACTTCCACAACACAGAAATTCACAAAACTAGTGTGTTTACCTGCAGTATGCCACCCAAAGAGTATGCCTCAACACATGAATTAGGATTACTGCTCCCTCTAAGCCCAAACCGACACAACAAAAGAATGCAGAACTAGAATGAATGCAATAATGTTAGGTTAATATTGGGAGATGGTAACCATGGAGTATCAGCTGCATATACTAGGAAAAAACCACATCAACTCAAATCTTTATCAATTATCATAAACTCTTTTTGAACTAAAACTGAAGAATGTTTAAAATGATAATGACATTACTGAATGAGTGCAGCATAAGACTCCATATTCCCCAACAATGGCAATATCGGCAACAGGTTAGGCAAGTACAATGGACTTGAACGAAGGCAATATATTTATCATATACCCCAACACCCTATTTCCTCATGTATACTTGTTTACTACCCTGCTTTTCAAAAGAAACACCAAGTGATTAGTGCTACTGAATGTGAGATAGCCTAAACTCCAATCATCCAAGTAGAAGGGATCACCATCGTGCATTTCCTTGGCCTATTAACAGAAACATGAACATAGGCACAACTGAATAACACTGAAGCTATCAACATCACGTACCCCAGCTTCTCTTCATGTCTTTCTATACCTAAGCATGGATAAATCATAACTGAATAACACCAAAGTAGTGAACTCTACGTATCCCAGCTTTTCCTGATGTTAGGTCAACATTCACAGACCAACAATAGAGTTTTTCTTTACAAAACTTTTGATATAAACCTTTCCACCAGTAAACTTAGCTAACAATACTAGTCAAGCGTACAAACTAATAATAACAAAACAAAGATGAAAGATGCAAGAAAGAACAACAAAAAGAATTACAAATACACCACAACCAATAACCAGTGTTAGACAGTGGTGCTATGTCAACACTAGTGAACTAACGTCCTCACATACTGCACATGCTGAGAGACTTCCTCAAACTACAGAATCTCTCATTATCCAAGGTCTTTGTAAACATATCAATCCGATTGTTTTTCTCAATATGCTCAATGTCAATCACTTTGTCCTCAACCATGTCTCTCAAGTGATGATGTCTTATACCTATATGCTTTGTCCTAGAATGATGCATATGATTCCTTAAGATACTTAGATTGACATAAAACATGAGAAGAGTTTCACTATTTATCCCATAGTCCAACAACATGTGTTTAAGCCATACGCGAGTAACAGAGCTGCCAACTACTACATATTCAGATTCAACAATAGATAATGAAAAACACTTACGTTTCTTGCCATACCAGGAAACCAGATTATAGATCAACCCCCACATGTGGATTTCCTATCATCCAAGCCACTTGCCCAATCAGAGGCACTAAAAACCACAAGATTAGTATTTGTGTCATAGAGTACCAAAGGCTCAATGGTCCAAGTATATATCTTAAAGTTCTCTTCACAACAATCAAGTGAGATTGCTTTGGATCAGCGTGGTACCTAGCACAAACACACATAGAATACATAATATATGGTCTAGGGGCCAAAAAATACAACAAGTTACCAATCATAGATCTGCACAATGTTGGGCCAACATTATTTCCAGTGCCATCTCTGGTAATCTTCAATGAAGAAGACATGGTAGTTATACAAGTATTTGACTCATCCTCCTTGTTCAGGAACATGACATTGTCTAAAGTACCTGTCATGGATGCAACAAACTTGTCTAAAGAAGACTTGTTAGTAGATCCAAAACTATTTTTAAGAGCTTCATTTACATTCTTAGGTTCTATGGAAGATACAAAACATGAAGCATTCTCAATAGTATATGTGGTAGCCATACAAAGACACAACTTTACCATATCTGTGCAATTCAACCTTTCTTTGTTGCGTGTTCTGATGCTATCAGTGATTTGACCAATTACGTTAGTAGCTGGATGGTTCTTCTGAATCCAAGCCGGGGGATCTCTTCTAGATTAAGGAACAATGCCTTCATAAGAACCAGACTGTGCAGATGTTGGCATGTCATTCTCTGTTTCCAATGTTGGGGTAACATCAGAAACGGAAAGTTCCTCCAGTTCAACATTTGCCTCAGTCCTCATTTTAGTTTCTCCAGCTTAAGTATTTGATGTTGATGTGACATTGTCTGTGTCTAATGTTGGAATAACATTGTCTATTTCCAATGTTAGGATAACATCAGCAAACAAAAAGATCTCCAATACCTACATCACTAGTCAAAACATCAAATGCCATATTAGCAGTTTCCTGAACAGTATGCAATCTAGGATTATAAACCTTAAAAGCAACACTGTCTGGAGAATAGCCAACAAGAATACACTTTTCATTTTTTGGATCAAACTTGCTCAAATAATCCCTATCATTTACAATATAACAGTCACATCCAAACTCATGGAAGTGTGAAACATCATGTTTACTACCCTTCAAGATTTCATATCGAGTCATAGTGGTTCCAGGTTTAAGATAAACTCTATTACTAATATGATATGCAGTATTCAAAGCTTCAGCCCAGAGACTCTCAGATATGCTCCTAGCATTTAAGATTACTCTAGCCATCTCTTGAAGAATACTATTCTTCCTCTCAGCAATGTCATCCTGCTGAGGTGTCTTAGGTGCAGAAGATTCATAGAAGATGCCATTTAAATCACAAAAAATAGAAAATTTTGTATTCTCAAATTCTTTTCCATGGTCTGACCTAATTCTTCCTACAGAAGTGCCATACAAGTGTTTAATCTAGCATGTAAAACTTTGAATGTGTGGAATGCTTCAGATTTTTCTTTCAAAAATTTAACCCATGTATATCTTGAATAATCATCAACAATAACAAAAGCATACTTCCTACCACCTAGGCTACTGACCTCCATAGGACCCATTAGATCCACATGTAATAATTCAAAACACTTGTTGGTTCTAGGTATAGAACTTTGTACCTGTACATGTGTATGAAAATATTGATATGTTTACCTTTTAGGCAGTCTCCGCACAGAATTTTAACTGGACTAGACAACTTTGGAATTCCTCTTACAGTATCTAACTTCTGTAGTTTTTCGAGATCTCTATAGTGCATATGCCCAAGCTTCTTGTGCCAGATTACAGATTCACCAATGTTAGCATGAAAGCATTCTGCTTCATCTTAAGCAAGATAGTAGTTGTCTCTTGATCTTGCACTTGTCATAACACAGACATTGTCACAATCAAACACATCGCATGAATATTTATCAAAAGTAACTAGCAGATTATCATCACAAAGTTGACTAATGCTAATTAAATTTGCTTTCAATCCATCAACCAACAGAACATCCTTGAGCGGTGGAAATCCTTTAACGTTTAGAACTCCTTCTCCAATTATCTTTCCTTTACTGCCTCCTCCATAGGTGACAGTCCCAGTGGTTAAAGAGATCACATCTTTTAGATTTTCGTTAACGTTTAGAACTCATTTTCCAGTTATTTTTCCTTAACTGCCTCCTCCATAGGTGATAGTCCCAGTGGTTAAAAGAATCACATCTTTTAGATTTTCTTTGTTTCAAGTCATGTGTCTTGAGCACCCACTTTCAAAATACCACTTACCTGCAATGTTAGAGTACACAGCAGAAAAGACAACATTGCAAACAATTTTGATCTCAAGAGTTTTCAGTTTATCTAACCAAGTTCTACTTTTATGTCGTTGGTATAATGTTGGAACATTCACTGTTTTTGATGTTAGGATAACATCAAAAACATAATCTTCCTCAGTACTGCAATTATTAATTGTTTTCTCTTTCAGCACATTTTTATATTTTTTACAATAAAGCTTAATGTGACCAGATTGAAAATAATATTGACATATATCAGTAGTTGTTTTGTCCACGTTAGACAAATTTTCACAAACCTAATTACTACTTTTCTTAACAAAACCTGCATTAAAAAAAAAGAGGAAACAACCTTAGAGGTAGGTTTTTCGTCATACCGCTGATCACTTGTAACTTGATTTCCCATGCTTAGTACCTCATCAAGTTTAAAAGTACATGAGTTCCAGTTGGTTGTGGTATGTTCAGCCTTTTCAAGCTTGATTTTTACCTTTTCTAGTTCATATTACTTTTTGTTAAGAATAGCTGCATACAGCACCAACAACTCCTTTAACCATTCATTCGCTTTATTCAGGTTATGATAGGTGATCTTCAGCTCTTCAATGATTTCCTCCTGGGATATTTTTGCTTCATCTAGATCTGCAGTGCCATGAAAGTAATCAAAGTTAGATTCATCAATATCAGACGAGGTCATAATTAACACAAGAACTATATTTGTTCCAAATTCAAAAGAAAAACTTATGTTCTGGTGTTGGATCCTGAATATTAGAGTAACATTGAGATCCGTGGCAGTTCTGGGAGTCTTCTTTTGTCCTATAAATATGAGCGAGCAGCGAAGCTGTATGAATCTCATCTGATTGTCCTTCAGCCATAGTACGTGATTCATAGTTAAAATCATCTTCATCATCACCATCGTTATTATGAGAATTTGAAGCTAATAACGCAAGATCATCCTGTTTACATGGTTGTGATGTGCGTTCAATCTCGTAGTATCCAATCCAAATACCAGTGAAATCGGTGCATCGCTCTGATACCAATTGAAATTGTGGGATCGAGCATGATGTTATCTTAACATCCTGTTAACAGGTTTGGAATTACGACCTAATTAACTGAATTATTTATTTGGGTTGGAACGCCTTTGCCCGTGGTTAAAAAACTAAGCGTTATTTTAAAAAGAGAGCAAAAATGACAAGAACATTCCTTCCTTTTATTCACTATGATCCACTCTATTTCCGAGTCGATATGTGTATTTCCGAGTCTATACGAGTGTTTTCTCCTCTTGTCTGACCCCCTTTTCTTTCCCTTCTTCCTCTGTTTATATAGAGTTTTTAGGCACATGTGTCGTTATGCATATTTTTACAGGTGTCGTTATGCATGTGGTGGTGTTCTACACGTGTTACAATGTTCATTTAACCAATAAGATAACGTCTATCTTAAGTGCTGATTGTATCATTTTTTCTTCTTCCGAGGGCTTTGGTCTCCTTTATGATAAGGGGTAGACTGCCTTCTTTGCTTGCGAAAGCTTATTGCTTCTAACGGTGACTCGAGGGCCAAGTTTGGGTGTTTTCTTAGTGACAGTGCTTCTCCGATAGGTGTGTATTCTGGAGTGAGTGTTTCAGGATATTCTCCGAGGGGGTGTTTGTTCATGGGTTGATCTCCGAGAGGTTTTTAGATATCGTGGGTAGGTGTTTTCTTTCTCCGAGTGCCCGGAAAGTGTTGTTCTATATTTCTTACGTTATTGTGAAGTTCCTTCCTCTGGGTTTGTCGACTGGGGTTGTGCTCCGAGAGCATTTGTGTTAGGAGTGCATAGCAAGGAAGTGTTTTTGTCAAGTTTCTGGGACTCGGGAGTCCGTTGGGGCCCTGCTCGGTGTCGTGATGGTTATCTGAATCAGGTGGATCCATCCGAGTTTGCTTTTTATCCGATGCCACCCTGATATCTAGTTTTGACTTATCGTGACTTTCCAGGGGACGCTGGGTGCCCTTGTCGGATGGCCACTCCTACCGCTTTGGGTTAATAACCGAGCGGTATTGGTCACATTCGAGGGGCCTCCTCGTTGGGAGTGGGTACAACTCATCGGAAGTACTCGTGACAATAGTATTGTCTATTTATTAATCCTTTTGACTTAGGACTAATATTCTCTTTAATCTCGTATTTTATTTTATACGGATAACACTAGCCCCCTAGATTTCGATCGCTCTCGTAGAGACGAGGGAAATTTTATTCCGTGGCCTCTGTGAGGCAAGAGGATTTTTCTAACTCTCTTTTATTTATTATTATTATTATTTATTCTTTGGCAATTTTTGCGAGGGGAGGAGAGTTTCTCCTTTTTAGGATTTCCGGGGATATTATGTGTAGATAAGCATATATTCATAATACCGCAAGAAAATTACCTTTTTGCCCCCGAGAAGCAACGGTCCAGATAATTGTAATGGTTCTTTTTGATCGTTGGATGTCTTTAAACGGGGTTTTACTCATCCGTCCGTCGATCTCAAGGACACGTCGCTTCACGAGTGGATACGTGGGTCGTGGAAAATGGGGCACGTCTTGATGATTGTTGCCTATAATTAGGCTCGTCCGTACCATCTTCCTTACTTCACCCTTTTATATCCCAAACTTTTTCTTCTTGCTTTCTTTCTTTACTGGCTTGCCAACTCTTTTTCTTGCTCAAAAAAGAAAATGGCTTCTTCTGTCAACACTTCCGCCGTTGATGTTCCCGCCGCTTCGGTTGTCACTGCTTCCCTTGCGAGGCCTGCTGTTTCTACTCGTAAGAGAAAATATGCCGCCGCTGAAGAGAGCGGCGCCGCCTCAGCTAAGAAAGCTAGGGTTTTAAAATCGAAGAAGCCCAATGTTCGTGATTTCTCCAAAATTGAAGGGGTTCGGTCTGTTGTCACCTATGAGCAGGTCATGGATCTGTTCCAGGCCACGGGGACCACTATGAAGAATGTGACTGTTCACATTCCAACCGAGGATTAGAGTGCTTGTTATCCTCCCACGGGTATGCTCACGGTGTATTTTGCACAGGTGAATTATGGGTGGCGCTCGTTTAGGCCACCATTTTTTGTGAAGTTTTCAAGACTTGCGGCATATGTCTGAGCCAATTGGTGCCCAACGGATATGCTGCGCTTTGTATCTATGTGTTCTGTTGCCACGTCAAGGGGTACCAGTGCGGGGTGGACCACTTTCTTTCGATTTTTGACGTGGGGGTATCACCCGGGGGTACCCCTTTTACCATGTCTGCCATCAGGACAACTCTGGGAATTCCACGAAGAGGATTCTGGGTGCGACGATTACCTCACACAGCGTTTGGAAGGACAAGTTCTTCTACGTGAAGCCTGTCCGAGGGAGGTGGGACGTGCCCTTCAAGTGGGGGGAGGGTGCGACTCCAACTCACACTATGGATGAAAATATGGTGCTCTCCCCGGTGGTGGCTCAACAAATGTTAATGGAGTCGGAAGATTTTCCTCAGCTATTTGATTGGGCCGGGCTTCGCTATGTAGTGTTCACTGATGATAAGGTGAAGAAGCCGCTCTCTGTCTCGTCTTTGTACCTGCCAGCTTTTAGTAAGTTTTTCCTTTCTTATTCTCATGCTTTTTTTTCGTAGTTATCTTTTCAATCATTAATGATCAACCATTAGTTGCGATTTTCCTCCGAGTAGTTTTTTGTATTCTTCTGTCGCCCGCCCTGACTTGCTTTGGTGTGGTGCAGAGGTGGTTATGGCGAGATACTATCTAGTGCCAGGTTCTGAAGAGGCAGTTCTGAGTGGGCATAGTGAAGCTTCCGAGGGGGGAGACCACGTGGACGGAGAAGTACGGTTTTTTACGAAGGCAAGGGTGGATCCAGAAGTTGAGGAAGTTCACGGGGACACCCCATGTCTCTTTGTGGATGCTGAGGGGGTATGTCTGGAGGCTGTTCCACTGCGACAAGTGGATCCCACATTCACTTTGGCCTGGAGGTCAACTTTCGATTCAACTGATGGCAGTTCTCCGAGAAGCTCTAAGGGGACTCTGTCTCCAAGGGTGGGAGAAACAAGGCCTGTACCTCCCGAGTCAGAGGTTGTGCATATCTCTTCTCGGGACCCTTCCCCATCCCCTCCTCGTAAGTTTGCTTCTTTTTTCTACTCCTTGTTTTAAACCTCGACTATTTTTAGTATGATGACTTAAATATATCCATTGTTTTGGTAGCAACAGTCAATAAGGGAAAGGCCCCTATGTTCCCGGGTGCTGATCTATTTGCCCAACTACTCCAATCAGACCCGGGGAAGCTATCAGGGGGTCCCGAGGCATTTTCCAAGGGTTCTACTGACTCGTCGAGGGACTTGGAGGTGAAGAAAGAGGTGTTGGGCACCCTGCTCAGGGGAGAGGGTTCATCGGCCGCCATGGAGGTCCCCGAAGTGGTGATGAGGGAGGCAGTAATTGTAACTTCTACTGCGACCGTCCCCCCTCCTACCACTGATCTTCCGAAGGGGGCCATACCGCGAAGGTCTACTTCCGAGGGAGATTTTTCTCGGACACCCAGGAAGGAGCCCCCTACCGTGGGGGAAGCTTATCACGAGATCCTTCACTTCTTCGGGTCCGCTCTTTCCGCGCCTGCGGAGGGGTACCAGTTTCTACGAGCTAGCACCGTTTGGATGGAGGCTATCGTAAGTATATACTGCTTCTTAATCTTCTTTTGCCGTGGTTTCCTTATATCCTGATTTATACTCTTCTCTCTGCCCTGCAGTCTAAGAAGACTCGGGATATTATTACTTTCGTGGAACAGCGTCATTTAAGGGAGGTGGCGGAGGTGGGTACTCTTCGGGGGCAACTGGCTTTTCTGCAAGCCCAACTCCACGAGGTCGAGTCGCTGACTGCAGTCCTTCGTACCAAGTTGGAGGCCAGCGACTTCAAATGGAAAGAGGATCAGGAGGCAAAGGAGGTGATGCGTCTTGTCTTGCAGAAGGTACAATTGGCCTATGATCAGATGGAGGCTTCCGAGAGGGCTGTTCGAGCGCAATTTTCTCGCTTGGAGAAGGAGAAGGCAGAGTCCGAGGAAGTCCTCCGTGCTCGGATAGAGGCTCTGGAAAAGGAGAAATCCGAGGGCTTGGAAAGGGAGACGGGGCTCCAATCGCGGCTACATGATCTAGTGGAGCTCTGAGATTAGTTGATGTAATACCACTGAAGGATGTGCAACCCCGAATTGATGAGGTTGTTAGGTGTGCGACAGCAGAGGCGGAGCGCCGGTTTACTTCCCTGTCCGCTCGGGATACCCTTGGGCATATGCTATGGGGATATTTGGAGTGTGCCACCTTGGCCCGAGAAGTGGTGCCTTCGGGGGTGAATTTCGGCCACATATTTGATGTTAAGAAACTTTCTAGGCCGTCCCCCGAGGAGGTTCTGAACATTTTGGAGATGTTTGATAATGTGGTGACACCAAGGGCTTCTCCTATCCCTCCTTCGATCACCTCCGCTCCTGGCGTTAGTCGTTCTGGTCGGGTTCTGCCCCCGAGTCCCTCTGCGGGAGTCCCCGAGGAGTTTTTTACCACTCCACTCCCGCCCCCTCTGAGTACGGGAGCGTAGAATAGGATTTCTTTATGTTGTTATTATGTACTTATTTTATGCAATTTTAATATTCTGTCTTGTAAGTTTTTTCCGAGGGCTTCTTGGATTTTTCCTTAATGAACAAACTCTTTTTTTTTCGAGCATTTGTCTATCCTGAGCAAATATAATCACCTGATTTATTATTTTTAGTATTTTAAAATAATAGGAAAGGCTTGCTGACTAGGTTAAAAATTAAGGGTGAGGTGTCGCTTGGCATGTTGCCCCTTTTCTTAAGTAAGAAAATTTTTGGACACGTGTATCCCATTAACTAGTTTAGACAGCTCAAGCTTTTCACTCTCTCCTTTTTTTTTTAAGATGGTATAAGTAGTTGTTCAGTAATTCTTTCGAAATTACATAAAGTTTTTACCGTTTAAGGCTTGTCACATTTTTCTGAAAAGCGGAGTTCCCTTTTGAAATTAAGTAAAGCAAGTAAATTACTTACCTTGTCAAGATGATGCCCCCGTTTTTTAAGTAGGATGACCCTTCTTCATCCCGTCATTCTCCTCGGAATTCTGCTTGGAATCCTTCCTTATCGTTAGGAGTGCGTCATGCGGCATCGGAGAACTCGGTTCAGGGGAGCAGGCACAATGAGCGCAGGGTTCGTGGGGGGAGGGGCAACTCTGTGAGGACCGTGTCTATGTCTTCGGAGGATGCTCTCTCCCGTATTAACCATATACGCCAGGTGTTCACGAGTCGTGATTCTTATCCGTTGGTAGGCGAGTCGTCGGTGTTTACCAGGCTCGTGCTGGTGCCCGAGCGGATGATGGGGCCAGGGCGTGTCGGTACTGCCGTTGGAAGTGAGCACGGTGCCTCCATTGTGGCGCTTTTTGCTCAATACAACCTGGATATTGATGAATATGACATAGTAATACCGCACCCCGAACAGAGGGCTTATGATCCTCCATCGGGCTATCTTACCGTATTTCGGGAGCAAATGTGGTGCGGGTTGCGGGTGTTTTTTCACCCTTTTCTCCAGACGTTGTTTCACTATTGGCAAATATGCCCAAGTCAGCTGACTCCGAATTCTTATTGTTATCTGGTGGGATATATTTTGTGTTTCGAGTTACTAAAGTTGCCACTGTCTCCTTCTCGGGTGGGGGCTATATTCAACCTTCGCCCATGCTCGGGTGGTCTCCCTTTCTTCAGCCTGGCCCATCGGGACAAGAGGAAGGCCTTTCTAGACGTGTCCCACTTCCGTAATAATAGAACGCATTGGAAAAGGGGGTTCTTCTTTGTCCGTCCGAGGGGCTTATCGGCTAGGTCATGGGGAGTAACACTTCAATGGGGGTTGGGTTATATTACTCCTGCCGAATCGATTTTGAGGAGAGAGTGGGACATCCTGTCCGATAGCGGGTTGTTTTCGGGGATGTACGATATCAGTAGTCTGTTGGAGTTCCCGGAGACATTGATCATGGCCGGGTTGCAACAGGGGGTGGAACTCTTCAATCTTCCACAACAACCTCTCTATAGCAATTTCTTTTTTCGTTAGTTTCTTTTGTTTTACAACCTTTTCGTGTGGTACTTTAATGTTCCCGTTGTCACGTTATTTTCTTGCTTTGATAGGGGCGGAGATGGGGGCTTTTTCCATTGAGCCTTTCAATGAAGCTTTCCTAGGAGAAACTATGAATGGTGGGCATAATACTTCGGACGATGAATCATCCGAGAGTTTTAGTTTAGATGGAGTGGCTGGCCCCTCGGGGGCAGGGGATTCGCCCGTGGCAGCCCCCCCAGTGAGTTCTGTGGCTCCTGAGTATGATTCGATAGCTGCACTTGCACATGCGGATATTCCATTGCCTCCGCTGAGGCCGCATTCTTCCTCTTGGGGGGATACGAGGATTGTGCATGCTATGGATGAGGGTTCTTTATCTCCAATTGTGGGAGCCTCTACGCCGCCCGGAGAGGGTTTCGACCTTGTCCCGGGGCCGCCCTTCGAAGGAAATCCCCCTGTTACTGGGCCGGAGCTACTTGGAAGCAGTGTTTTGTCCCCCTCTATTTTGGGGACGGTTAGCTTTTGTCACAACTATCTGAGCGGTCTTTTGAACGCTACCGATTGCGAGCATATGAAGTCGCTACCCTTATCGGGCCTTCAGGACTTAGCCTGCAAAGATTTATGTGAGGTAATAGTATATTCTTATTTTATGTGATACTAACCTTTATGGGTTTTCGGCAATTATGCACTTATTTGTCCACATATCTACATGGTGTTTAACGCCATCGGATCTCGGGGCGAATCATCCTCGGATACGGAGTTGGTGTATCGCCGTAGGGATGAACTAGAGCAGGGTTTGCTGGAGGCTCGAGAGGAGGTAGATCAGCTGCGGACTGATCGGGAGAATTCCGATGAGGCTCATGCCATCCTCTTGCAGTCAGAGCGGAACAAATCCTGGGACTTGGAGCGTCTTTTGGCGATGGAAAAAGCTTAGGTAGCAAGTCTGGAGGATAGGTTGGGTGATCTCCGAGAGCAAGTTCGTTCTATTGACGAACAATTGTTGCGGGTTACCGGGGAAATAGATGCAGCGAACTTACGGGTGCTGGAGTTAACTCGAGCCCATGAAGTTGCGTTAGTGTTGGCCCGGGTTCAAGCGGTTTTGGGCGTTGTGGGGCCTTCTGTCCTCCGCGAATCCCTTGCGCAGGAGATGCGTGATCTAGTCCGCATGGGGTATTGCTTGTGCCGGGATACAACGAAGGCTTTGCCGGGATTCTCTTCGGATATGGTGATTCCTGAGTTGGACATTCATCAGGTGTTCCCAGAGGCTCATTCTCAGCAGGGGCTGATCGCGTCTACCGGAGATCCGAATCACATGTCCGTAGAGGACTGCCGCCGTCTGATTAAGGAGGGAAAGCGTCCAATAGAGGATGCTTAGTTTGTGTGAGTGTTTGGTTGGTGTAAGGGCCCTTGTATATGATACGGTCCGACATACTTTTAGTGTGGGGTCTCGCGTTTTACGCTTGATGGTCCCTCGGTTTAGGTTGCTAGTATGACTCGTAGATAGGGAGTCATTATTTTGTCGGGCAACCTTATCTCCCTTGTATTGTACATGCACTATCTATAAAAAACTTTATTTATGTACAAAGCTGTTTTGTTACATTATGCGTAGTATTTCCTAAGGTTAAACGCATTCCAAGTATTGCCAAGGATAACATCCTCGGAATTGGCGAGGAGATATGCCGCAGGCCCGACGATCCCCGCTATCTTGTACGGTCCCTCCCATCGCGGCTCGAGCTTGCCTACATTTTTGGAGGCTCCGACCCATTTCAACACTAGGTCCCCGACTTGAAAAGTCCTGGGTTTCACCTTTGAGTTGTAGTACCGGGACATCCGGCCCTTGTATTCTTCATTTCGGACCGCGGCCCGCATTCTTTTTTCTTCGAGGAGGTCGAAGGTGAGGGCCAAGTTAGAACTGTTAGCCACTTCCTCCTATTCCCTAAATCGCCAGCTCTCTATAGAAACTTCCGTAGGTACGACAGCTTCGCAACCATAGGCCAAGCTGAAGGGGGTTTCGACCGTGGCCGCGCTTTGCGTGGTCCGGAAGGCCCATAGTATGCCAGGTATTTCCTCCACCCACCCAGCTTTGTGCCAGTCGAGTCAGGCCTTCATATTCTTCAAGAGGGTTCGGTTAGTCCTCTCTACTTGACCGTTGGCTTGAGGGTACCCCACCGAAGCAAAGCGGTATTTAATTTCCCAATGGTCGCACCACTTTTCTAATCCCTGATCCGTAAATTGTAGACCATTATCACTTACCAGGTTCCGAGGGACACCGAAACAGCACAGGATACTCCTCCAAAGGAAGTTGATAACCGCACCCGCAGGTTATACGGGCCAGGGGCTCCGCTTCTACCCACTTGGTGAAGTAATCCACTGCTACGAGGAGAAACTTCTTTTGCCCGACATCGGGTATAAGAGGTCCCACTATGTCTATGCCCCATTTAGAGAACGGGCAGGGGGTCAGGTGTGGTTCCCATGGGGCAGCGGGCTGATGAACCCGATGGGCGTAAGCTTGGCACGGTTTGCACCTTTCGGCATGGATTTTGCAATCCTTGGCCATCATGGGCCAGTAGTAGCCTTGGTGAATCAGGCGCCCGACCATACTTTCGCCGCCCGTATGGCTGCCGCATGTACCCTCATGGGTTTCCGCCATAGCCAGTTGAGCTTCTTCCTCATTTAGGCACCGAGCATAAGGGCAGGAGTATGTCCTGCGGAATAATATTCCATCTTTAAGGAAATACCTGATAGTTTTTCTGGCCATAAGCCGTTGCGCGACTTTATTCGTGGAATACCCTTGCGGGTCCTGTAGGTAGACTTTGATTGGGGTCACCCAGCTGGACGGAGGGTCCATAGTGGCATTCACTTCGTGGCTCTCGGCCTTCTCGGACTCGGTAACTTGAAGCAGGGTGATCTTCCGAGTGCGAATAACGGTCGTTTGGGTGGCCATTTTGGACAGGGCGTCCGCTTCTTGATTCTCCTTCCGTGGGATTTGGACTATTTTGCACTCGTCAAACCATTTCCGTCTGCGGTGAACCGCCTGAAGGTATGCTTGCATCCTTTCTTCTTTAGCTTCATACGAGCCATTGGCTTGCTGCACAATTAGCTGTGTGTCGCTGTGGATGACTATCTTTCTGATGTCACCTTCTCGGGCAAGCCTCATTCCTATGAGTAAGGACTCATATTCGGCTTCGTTATTCGACAATGGGTAGTCGATTCTGACCGCGAAGTGAAGTATCTCCTCCTCTACTTCTAGGTTTGCTAGAACTATCCCTGCCCCCCCCCCCCCCCCATGTGTGCTCACAGAGGAGCCATCCACATAAATGTGCCACATGGGTGTCTTTTCTTCAGCTCCGATGCCCGTCATTTCCATCACAAAATCTGCTAGGACTTGTGCTTTGACGGAGGGTCTCGGGGTATAAGAAATGTCATATTCGGTGAGCTCCACGGCCCACTTTATCAATCTTCCCGAGGTCTCGGGCTTGTTAAGAATTGCTCGCAATGGGTGCTTAGTTAACACAGTCACGGGATGGGAGAGAAAGTATGGACAAAGCTTCTGAGCCGTGGTAATCAAAGTTAAGACAAGTTTTTCGGTTTGGGTATACCTAGTTTCGGCCCCGAGAAGAGTCTTGCTCACATAGTACACGGGGTGGTGCTCCTTATCTTGGTCCTTAACTAGCACCGCGCTTATGGCTTCCTCTCCGACTGATAAATACACAAAGAGCTCTTCATGTGGTGCCGGTTTCACTAGTAAAGGAGGTTTCACCATGTAACTCTTCAGCTATTGGAGAGCTTCTTCGCATTGCGGGGTCCATTGGAACTCCTTGATATTGCGTAACACCTTGAAAAATGGAAGTCCTTTATCGGCCGATTTGGAGACAAACCGGCTCAGGGAGGCCATTCGACCCGTAAGTTTTTGCACATCTTTGACCGTCTTTGGGGTAGGTAACCCTAGGATGGCTTCGGCCTTATCGGGGTTGACTTTTATTCCCCTTTCCGTAACCATGTATCCGAGGAACTTGCCCCCTCTGATGCCGAAGGAACATTTCTTAGGGTTAACCTTCATCCCGAACCGGTCCATGATAGCTAGGGCTTTTCGTAGGTCCTCGGGATGGTCATAAGCGGAGCGGCTTTTAAAGACCGTATCATCCACATAGACCTCCACCGTATTTCCGATGAGTCCTGCAAACATTAAGCTTACCAATCGCTGATAGGTGGCCCCTGCATTCTTGAGTCCGAAAGGTATTACTAGGTAACAGAAGGTGCCCGCGTTAGTGATAAAACTAGTCTTGTCTTGATCCATAACGGCCATCGGGATTTGATTATATCCCTGGTTCCCATCCAGGGTGGACAAGAGTGCGCAACCCGCTGTTGAGTCTACCAGTTGGTCAATACTTGGGAGGGGATAGCAATCCTTGGGGCATGCGTTATTGAGATTTGTGAAATCTACGCACATTCGCCACTTACCCCCATGCTTTGGGACTAAGACCACGTTGGCCATCCACTCGGGGTAGATGACTTCTATGATTTGCCGTAGGCTGAGGAGTCGCTGAATTTCCGACCGGATGATTTTGTTGCGCTCCAGGCCCATGTTCCTCTTTTTCTGTTGGACTGGCTTGGCCCCGGGTTTCACATTAAGGAAATGTTGACATACCTTATTGCTGATTTGCCATGGCGGGCCGTCTTCCCACGCAAAAATGTGGTGGAATTCTTTCAAGATGGGAATCAGTTGGGCTTCCACTTTAGGCTCCATTCGGGTACCTACTTTGACCGCTTTCTCCGGACTTCCCTCTACGAGTTCCACCAATTTTAGCTCTTCCATGGGTTGTACTCGTACTTCCTCTGCTTTTCGCTTGTTGCTGTTTCCGAGGATAGGTTCGTCCTCTTCAGGAGGGAGAGCATTCATGCGGCACTCCCGAGCCCTTGCTTGGCTTCCTCGGACCTCTCCGATACCTGACAAGGTTGGGAATTTTACCTTGAGATGGAGGGTTGAAGGGATTGCTTCGAAGGCCCGAATGGAGGGCCGCCCGCATATCGCGTTGTACGTTATTGACGAAGCCTCTACCACCCAAAATTTTGTAGGCTCCGTTCTTCAAAGAGTTCCCTCTCCCCATAACATCGGGAGCATCACGGTTCCGAGTGTGTTGGAGGTTTCTCCCGAGAAACCTATTAACGGAACTTCGGCTACTTATAATCGTTCTTTCCTTAATCCCATGGCCAGATAAGTGGAAAGAAATAAGACATCTACGGAACTACCGATATCAACCAGTATTCTTTGGACGTCAATCCCATATATCACGGCTCTTATTACTAAGGGATCCTCGTGGGGATAAATCACCCCTTTTAAATCTGCGGGTCCGAAGGTGATGCTAGGAAGCTTTGCCCCTTGGATAGACCCCACGAATAATCCGTGTTCTGCCCTCCTAGCCTCTTTCAAATATTGCTTCTTTTTACCTTGCGATGTCACAGAGAGATCTCCTCCTTCTATCATACTAATGGTACGCCCCGAAGGCGTGTTATTTTCATACGTTTCCGGGGGAGGGGGTGGGGTCCGCTGCCCCGCAGTTTTCTCTCGCGGCTTCCGATGGGGAGTCGCCCGATCTTTTTCTTCCTCTTCCTTTCGAGGTATCTTGTAGGTATAACGAGGGGGGTTCTCGGGGTTGTTTACCTTGAGATAATCTTCAGGTATCCAGCCTCTAAGAGGCGGAGCACTCCTCGGTGGTATGCCCATAGGTTTTGTGGTATTTACAATACTTACCCGTATTCTTGTTTCTGTCGGGGAACCGGGCTTCCCTTGGCCATCGCAACTCGGTGCTGCCTCGCATCACATTGAGTACTTCTACGGGGGCAATGGTCATTGGGGGCAAGGGTACCGACTTGAGGAATTTCTTGACCGGGTCACTCTCGTCTTTACGTTGGGGTGGTTTCCCTTCCCGGTTTCTTTCCTTGGCCTTTACCTCCCGTTCGGTGGGTTCGTGATGTTCATTGTCATTGTTCTCCAGGCGCCTCTTCATGCCTTCAGCCTCCTCCATTAGGATATAAGTTTCCGCTTGCTGCATCAGCTCGTTCATATCCGTGATATGATTTCCCGTAAGGTAGCAGAAGAATTCACCCGCCCGGAGCCCTTGCGTGAGTATATCCGCCAAAATGGTGGTACTAACGTTCGGGACATCCAACGCCGCATCTGTAAAGCGCTTTATGTATTCTCTTAGAGGTTCATTCTTCTTCTGTTTAACGGTGAATAGATGCGTGGCAGATTTAGGATATCGCCGGTTGCAAGCAAAATGCCTCACGAATAGGTGGGCTAGTCGATCAAAGCTGTCGATGGAACCGGGTGCAAGATGGGTAAACCACGACTGTGCCCGTCCTCCAAGGGTTACAGGGAACACGCGGCAGCGTACGTGGTCCGGGGCGGAATTGAGGTCCATCCCGACTAAGTATTGGTGTATATGATCCTGCGGATCCTTTCCATCTGCATCCCCAGTATACAGAGGGCCATTTACAGGCCGCATCCCCGCGGGGATAGAGGCTAAGGCTATCTCGGGGATAAAAGGGGATGTTTTAAAGGTAAGTTCTTCCTTGGGTCCCATTGTTTTTTTAATATCACCCACCTCTTTCCTAAGACCATCAAGAATTCCCCATATGGTATGATCCTCACCTGAAGAGGGGAATGGTACGAGAAGGTCCGGAAGCACTCTTCTTCTCTCTTGTTGGCCAGTTCGGCGCATTTCCGGATAGTCGTAGTGTGCTTGGCCATTCTGCAGGGGTTCGTGGCTCCAGGAATCGGAGACGGGGCTCCACCTAGATTGAACCCGATCTTCCTCGGTCCAAGGATTTTGATGGCGAGAGGATCGAGGGGATAAATCGTGAGGGTCCACGTATCCGGGCGGGGTCCTCCGGGCCCTAGTCTCTATAAGTCTTTCAAAGACGGAACGAGGGACGTTGATAAAGTCCCTTTCTTCGCATTGACGATTTGACAGAGTTTCTTCCGAATGTTAAGACTGGCGAAGACGACTCTCGCTGTGGAATAGGTTCTCCATGATAGGCATCGTTCTTGAACGCTCTCGAAGACAAATCTTATGGCGTTCACACAGACGGCGCCATTTTGTTAACATGTTTGGAATTACGACCTAATTAACTGAATTATTTATTTGGGTTGGAACGCCTTTGCCCGTGGTTCAAAAACTAAGCGTTATTTTAAAAAAAGAGCAAAAATGACAAGAACATTCCTTCCTTTTATTCACTATGATCCACTCTCTTTCGTAGTCGATATGTGTATTTCCATGTCTTAACGAGTGTTTTCTCCTCTTGTCCGACCCCCTTTTCTTTCCCTTCTTCCTCTGTTTATATAGATTTTTTAGGAACAGGTGTCGTTATGCATGTTTTTACAGGTGTCGTTATGCATGTGGTGGTGTTCTACACGTGTTACAATGTTCATTTAACCAATAAGATAACGTCTATCTTAAGTGCTGACTGTATCATTTTTTCTTCTTCCGAGGGCTTTGGTCTCCTTTATGATAAGGGGTAGACTGCCTTCTTTGCTTCCGAGAGCTCATTGCTTCTAACGGTGACTCGAGGGCCAAGTTTGGGTGTTTTCTTAGTGACAGTGCTTCTCCGATAGGTGTGTATTCTGGAGTGAGTGTTTCAGGATATTCTCCGAGGGGGTGTTTGTTCATGGGTTCATCTCCGAGAGGTTTTTAGCTATCGTAGGTAGGTGTTTTCTTTCTCCGAGTGCCCGGAAAATGTTGTTCTGTATTTCTTACATTATTGTGAAGTTCCGTCCTCTTGGTTGGTCGACTGGGGTAGTGCTCTGAGAGCATTTGTGTTAGGAGTGCATAGCAAGGAAGTGTTTTTATCAAGGTTCTGGGACTCGGGAGTCCGTTGGGGCCCTGCTCGGTGTCGTGATGGATATCTGAATCAGGTGGATCCATCCGGGTTTGCTTTTTATTCGATGCCACCCTGATATCTAGTTTTGACTCATCGTGACTTTCCGGGGGACGCTGGGTGCCCTCGTCGGATGGCCACTCCTACCGCTTTGGGTTAATAACCGAGCGGTATTGGTCACATCCGAGGGGCCTTCTCGTTGGGAGTGGGTACAACTCATCGGAAGTACTCGTGACAATAGTATTGTCCATTTATTAATCCTTTTGACTTAGGACTAATATTCTCTTTAATCTCGTATTTTTTTTACACGGATAACACATCCATTAACAACAGTTAACGTTTAACACCAGTCTTCTTGACAAAGAAATATGCAGCAGAAATTAAAGAACAAAAGAAGACATATTTTCAACGGTTTATTATAAATAATCAACCACCTAGCCGTAGGCAAAATAACCACGAACGTTTTAACAAAAACATTCCTCAGCATAAAATCACTCTCGATCTTTTGTAGCTCAGACTCAACAAAGCAGACAAGAGTTTTCTCCTTAAATCTAATGTCAGACTTAACTAGAAAACTCACAAACTTTGCAAAGCAAGAAACACACAACAACTCTTGTAATAGAATCTCTTAGATTAATTAGCATTATTGTTTCTTGTGTTTGTCTTGATGTACTTCACACCTTTATATAGATTTATTGGAACTTGAACTCCAAGGTATGTTGTACACAATTAGGTAACTCTTGTAGCTTCCTTGTTGAACTCTACTTCCTTCTTATGCTCGCACTCATTCTTGAATAACAGTTCTTTTGTTAGTGAACTAACTAAGGAAAGTCTCCTTCTTCAATTTAGAGCTCATCTTGGATGTTTTCTAGTTGCACTTGAACTCCATTTCTTTCCTTCTATAAGTTGTGTGTTTGACTTCTTCAACTTTAAATAGGAAACTTCTCTTGATGAAAACTTGAACGATCAACCTATGTTAAGTTTGTTTCCTAGACAATACCTAAAGATAACTACAACTGTGGAACCAAGTTAGATAGTGAATAAAGGAAAAAACAATAATTTAGAACTTCAAAACTGGAATGTAGAAAAGTTTTTGCTTCGATGTTACTCTAACATTGAGATCACAATGTTATCTTAACATCAGCAGAACACTTGCACTTTCAGAAAGTTTTGAATAGGGCAATCCAATTTACTTGCTAATGTATGATGCAATCGAATGCATGTATATTAACTCATGAGGTGTCAACCTTTCAGATTGTTCATGATTATAAAGATTGAACAATAGTTTAACAAAACTTCACCCAGTTTGAAGTATAGATGAGTTTGTTATAAAGATTAAAAAACTATTGTAAATTAACATGAATCCCTTTGGAAGAAATGATCCAAAATGAGGTATAGAGATTTTTTTCTAAAAAAAACAAAATTATCCAAATTTGTGTTTTATATCTATTAACAAACTAAGGATATTTTGGGAAATAAAATATATTCTACATTGTAAGATCTTAATTGTTTTACTTATTACTTTCTCATTCTTAGTAGATAGGACTTGTCTTAATAGATAAGTAAGTAAAATAGTGACACAAGAGTTTTATAATGGTTCAGTCACAACAGACATAGTCAACTCGCCTTTCGCCTGTTTTGATAGCTCAAGTTTCTTTCCAATAGTACGGGACTTGTCTCACTCATGATATTACTTGATACTCGTAATCTAGACTCCCTCTAATTAATTTCTTAACACCTAACGTGAGACCTTACTATAGAATTCTACTTGAATCTAGAAATACTCAAGTACACACGAAGTACCTTCGCCTTGATATTTCTTACATAAACATATATAACAAATCCTTTGACTCTTAAAAAAATAAAATGACAAAAACTTAAACTCTTAATTATTGTCTTCAAATGTCTTCGGATCTTCTGCTTTTATAGAGTACAGAAACTCCACGGGTAAGGACAATTGTTGCCCCAGGTCTTCGATTCTTTCAGACAGCTTGCAAACCTTCCTTAATTCATCCAATTTGACACTGTATACAAGTAAACAAAATATCCCAATGTATATGCATTTAATCACATCTAGATTCATTAGGAATAAACCGTATCATACAAAGACAAATAATGTCTACTGAATCTAATTTCCTTACCCCAATACAAAGACAAACATAGAAACCTGAAGATTCAGTTCCAAAATCTCACCAACATTCTTTTCTTAAATAACTTGATACGGCATGATTTTAAATAATGAAAAGATATACAAATACTATTGTCAAAACATAATCAATAATCACTTAATTTAAACATATTTAATTAATTAATAATTAAATATACTTACGCCAAAATATCCGGTCCTAACATTCTCCCCCTTTGATTTTGTTTTGACATCAATAATATTTCCAACAAAATAGAGTTAGGCATAAGGAGATTGATATAGATAAAAGCTACCTTAACAGAAAAAAAATATTGACTAGTTGCATCACTAGGGCAACATTACGACCCAAAATAAATGTTCAAATAAAATAAAAATGCAAAAAGTAAAGATTATTTAAGATGCATAACAAAAGAAGATTAAGGCAACAACATCAACTCCCAACTCCCCTAACTCTGTGCCTATTACTCCCTTGCTGTTATAACAAAATCAAGGAAGAAGATTGGCAACTTTGGCGACTTGGACGAGCATGCGAGAAAAATCTAACTGGAGTTCCTTCGGGTTGGCCGGAGTGCTGGATAGATGAATATGGTTTGATAGTGGTTGTGCTGGAAAGATACACCAGGAGACTCGGGAACCAAACTAGAAGGTGCCGTTAAACCAGGAGGAGTGATCATAGGTTCATTTTTGTCATTTGTAATCTTTTGAGCACACAACACGCCATAAATTAGAGATGGTCAACCCTGAGATAAAGTGATATTGGATGCAAATGCCGAGAGATAGATTATTTCAAATGCTAATTTTCCAAGGTCCACTGGTTGACATGTGCCAATGCGGAAGAGAACTAATGCAATAAGTGAGTTCACTGCCAAGTGATGAGAGCTGGGGAGTCAGTAAAATATGGGAATTTTGAAGAGCAGTTGGTACCGAGGGGTGAGCAGGTTTGTCGAGATGGATGATCCTTTTGGTCCTATAAGCCAAACAGAAAGAGTGGCAGTGAGTTCGAGTGCGACAACATCCATATTTGATTTGACCTGTATCTCCAATGACCGTCCTGTCACAACATCAGGGAAGTTCATGTGAAAGTTCAGTAGAGAGGGGCTGAAGTCATACACATGTCCCCGCATGAAGATTTTGTGATAGTGGAGAGTACCGGGGATGGCCAATATTTAGACTGGTTAGCACAGAAATCATATATAACGGAAAGAACAAAAGGTTTAGCCTTTATGGTGGACATCATAAGATTATGAACTTCAATGAATTCAAGGATACCAGACTTACCATAGGATCGCAAGACCAATGGTCGTTCAGGGTCAAAGTGTCTGGCTAGTAGGGTGTCAAATTTTGATTGTGAAGTGACAGAAAAGATGCGAGAGTTAATACACTTACTAACATCAAAGGGTTTGACATCAGCCTTAAATTTGAGAGAAGGAACGTGTTTAGTGCAAGAGGGAGGAGTAAGAGGCCGTTTCAATCCAGTAGGGCGGTGTCATGTGAACGGCTAGAAGTTAGGATGCATCGTTCGTGGAGAAAGAACAGCTGATCGGTTGATTGGAGAGTCAAAGTCAGTTAGCTCTGTGGATTCAACAACATGAATGGGTCCTCTAACGAATAGAACATCATCATCAGAGTCCGATCCACAGTCGGTGAGAAGATGCACTACTTTGCCTGAGTTAGACATCTTTGCGAGTAATAAGTGGATGAGTGTTTGAATGTACGCAAAGAAAGCAACGAATATCCTTTTCTAATTAGAGTCTAACACTATTTTATATAAGGTAATTCTTAAAAGTGACAAGGTAACATAAATGTAATATACCTAAGAACACGATCATGCCTAGATATACCAAAACTACCCAAATTCTCTTTTCGAAATACAGAGGAATAAGCTATGGTAACGTAATCGTGGGAAATATGGTAGTATCCAAAAAATGTTACGTAGTCAATTAAAAAAGCAGTTGAAACATGAGCTTAACATGAATACAACACAAGCTAACTTAGTGAAATTACGAAAATAAGGCTAAATGTTGCAAGATAGTTTTATAAGGCCCTCATGAATTAAACAACCAAGTTCGCATTGTAACAAAATAGCAACCTTGACAAGAGGATAATAGTTATGCTTTTGTGAACTCCTAGTGGCAATTTTACTTGTTTTAGTATTGTTTTATTATTTTTACAGTTTGAGTCAAGTCGGAGCAAAACGGTGCTTAATTGGCGAATTTCACCACTTTTCGATAACAAGGAGCAAAGAGGATATAGCGCTACCAATTCCAGATCACGAAAAGGAGGTAGAAACCAGCACGATGAGAAGAGCGCTGGAAAAGTGAGATCGCGCAACAACTGCCCGATGTGAATCGTGCATCTTTAATTTCGCAACTAACAAAATTTGGGCCTGAATGGCAGAAACACTGGAAGAAGCCTAGAACATGAAGAAAAGCTATAAATAAGAGGGTTCGTTCAGCAGCTCAAGACATATGACACAAAGGGATTATAGAGAAACATAAGCACTTACAACATAGAAAAAGCATCTTAGGGTTAGAAAAGAGAAGAAGTCCACCGCTCGTAGCAACACAATCATCGTTGAAGGGAGAAGGTGAACACAAGGAGGCAGGAATCAGAGTAGCAAAGAGCAACAAAGGGATCATGAGTTTAATCTTTACATTTCCTTATTGAATTAATCTACTTATGAATTGATGTGTTTTGGCTATGACTATGAGTAGCTAATCCTATCAGTATCTGAGGGAGGATGTAGTTAATCTCATATGGATACACCTTGAACCTATGTTTTTATTATATTTATTGATGACTTTGTTTTGTTGGATATTATTTGTTGCATATGCTACTTAGACTATTTAATGCACGTGTTTTTATAAGGCACAACAATTATGTTAAACTGCCTAGTATTATGTTGAATTATGTTTAGGAGTCTGTTAACGTATCACTGGCATAGTAATCAAGCAAATAAATCTTTAGACCTTCAACATTTGAGTGTTCGTGGAATCTAAATCATTGTTGGTATCTTTAATTCACTTCTAAAACATTGTATGGATCCTATGACATGTTGAACTTTTGGTGTGGGAAAAGTGCTTAACCGCCTGACATCATTAGGGATTAGAGGGCTCTTTAGTGCATCGAAAGGTGGTTAACTTGCTATATCAATTTGGAAACAAAATAACCATCAATAGATAGAGGCAACCATATGAGTCATTGATACTTTATCTATGAAGTACACGTATATGAGATTAATGAAATCTGATCCTTAGATACCTTTAATTAATCTGTTTTACAACCCTAGCAAGCATTAAATCAAGTAGTTAAATTTTATTCTAGTTAGTTAGTTAATCGTTTTAATTGCATTCTCTATTCACGTCTTTCTAGTACTTTAATTGCATCTCTGGTTTAGCATTAATTTAATTATAATTTAGTTCCACACTCTTTTAATAACCGTGACAGTATTAGAAGATTTCAACAATAAGATTTACTATTCAAAAAATACCTACTCTTAGGGAATTCAATACTTGGGCAAGTTATATTTACATACCATTTTATAATTACTTGACTCGTATATTTGTAATTTTGTGTGCATTGAGATAATTGAGAATACAAAACCAACATAGGCACACATCAAACTTCTTTTACCAAAACGTATCACACCTGAGGCAACATTGGAGCTTTTACTCTGACTAATTTTTGGTTGTAGTAGCTATTTTCAATGTCATGACGCGTGTAATACAAATTGAAAGCTTTCAAACTCACACCTTTTAGGCCATACAGTTTTTTCCTTGTATTAATTTTCCTTTTGATGAAGCAAATAATAGAAACAATAATCATGATGATTATACAATAGTTTTTTTTACAAAGTGATTAAGATCAAATAGTGATTTTAAAACCACAAGAAAACAAGTTTAAATAAAACATGGTGGAATGAACATCTGAAAAACAAAGCATTATGTACGTGCATCCACTGTTGCAACATTGAGCTATTGCGACTCACACGTGGAAAATGCCAAGAGACTTTCTAAGGGTTTCCAAAGAGTGTTGCATCTAATGTCTTAGTAAATATGTCAGCTAGTTAATAGTCAGTTCCCACATGTTTCAATTCAACAACCCTTTTCGCCACAAGATCACAAGTGAAATGATATCTTATTCAAATCAGACACGCATACCCTTTCGGAACCCTATACGTAGGGGTGAGCGGTTTGGTTTGATCGAACCATTGATATGGTTTTGAATATGGGGTCCAATTTTGGCTTTCTTCTTAAGCAAACCATAAACCATGGTTCGATTTGAACCGCCACAGTTTGATTTTGTGTTTCAATTTTTCTTTTTGGTTATTTTGTTTTACAAAACATATATAAATTCTCTCATTTATCCATAAAAATCATTCTTTGATTTAAAAGGAATTCATAAATAACATATAAGAAAAATAATACCATGTATTATTTAATAAAATTACTTAGTTTATATAGACCAATTATCAACATTAAAACATCAATAATCCTCTACAACTCAAAAAGTGTAAAGTTCGTTGCAATAAGAACTGTTAGAAAATATCTAACAATTCAATATTTATAAGCATGCATGCTTAAAATATATTCATTTATACTTTTGAAGCAGTTACAAACATAATTGTAATACTATTATTTTTTACTATAATTTACAAGTTGCCATGATTTTTTAATTTTGTGTTAAATACAAATTTAATAACATAACTATTAGAGTATTAATGTATCATACTATTAAATAATTAGACAAAAAAACAAACTAATGCCGTTTCGGATTAGTTCGGTGGACCAGTGCTATGAATCAAAACCATACCATATACAATTTCACTTTTGACTACCAAATCATGCACCAAACTGATCATGTGATTCGATTAAAAAACCAAACCGTTGGGGATTTGATCGGTTTCGATTTTATATGTCCACCCCTACCAACAAGAGTTTATCTCGATAGAGAAAATCTTAGGATTTTTGGCAAATTAATCTGGTGTTATGCTAAATTGGTGAATTCTCTACTTGTGAAAAATAGAGCAAATGGCACATTACGTCCCTATAATAAATGAACTAGGCGCATTACCCCCTATAATTCTAAAATGGGCAAATTACCCCCTGTAATCCTAAAATTGGTGCACACCGCCTCCCCTGTCGAATTTTTCATATACTTGTACTTTGTCAAATTCTATTATTATTCTATATCTAATTTTTTTTTTGTATATTTACTAGTTAGTCAAATATTTTATCATCTTTTTGTAATTTAAAATAAATAAATAAAAATTTAGATTTCTAAGAGGAAATTAATACCACTCTTGTTTTTTGACAAGTGAGTTACACCTACTTCTATAAGGAGGTATATTGCACCATTTTAAGATTATATAGGGGGTAATATGCCTATTTATTTTTTACACAGGGTAATGCGCCTCTTTTGCACAACATGGGGGGGGGGGGGGGGGGGGGTGGTGTTGTGCCAAAAATCCTAAAAATAAGATGGTCAAATACTGCTTATGATCTCAAAAGTTAGCACACCATCTTCCATATTTGTTTATATTATAAGTTGATTACTAAAATACTAAAATACTCTTAGTAGTAACCATATTTTCTTTTATATAATTTTAATTTAATTTTATATTTTTTATATTTTAAAATATAAATATGAACGATGTACATATTTTCTTGGAAAACTGGGTATAGATGTCTTTTTCGAAACAAAATATGACTCGCACTCTCATGTATAGAAAACTGAACTACTCCTTCATGCATAGGAGAGTAAAATGTCAACTAACTTTTGTTCATGAAGTTAATTTGTTTATTTACCACAACACAATGAGTTAATTTGCCAAAATATTCAAAACTTTATTTTATTCAACGAGATGCATTATTTTTCTTCTCTGGATTCAGTATACATAGAATATAAGTCATCTAGTAGATATGTCCGGAAAGGTCCCCATCTCGTAACTGCTAATAATCCTCGCTTGAGATCTTGCTACATTCTATGTGGTGGAAGCGGGCACCGATGACCACATGGAAAGCCACAATTACCATAAGCCGCCAACATAAATAAAATAACATTATATTTATACTTATCTCGGAAAAAACAATATCTATCACCACACTAGTTAATCTTATCGAATGTCACTTTATACCAAAAAAGTGATATATTCAAACATAGAGGGGGAGAACTTACATGGGTTGACGGGTTTTTATATGACTTCATCTACTTCCTTAACTTTGTTTATGTTAACTTAACTATTAGAGTATTAATGTATTATACTATTAAATAATTAGACAAAAAAAGTTAATGCAGTTTCGATTTGGTTCGGTGAACCAGGGTAATAAATCAAATCCAAACCATATACAATTTCACTTTTTACTATCAAACCATACACGAAACAGATCATGCGGTTCGATTAAAAAACCCAAACCGTTGGGGATTTGATCGGTTTCGATTTTATATGCCCACCCCTACCAACAAGAATTTATCTCGATAGAGAGAATCTTAGGATTTTTGGCAAATTACTTTGGTGTTATGCTAAATTGGTGAATCTTCTACTTGTAAAAAATAAGTTAGTCAAATACCTGCTTGTGATCTCAAAAGTTAGCACAACATCCCCCAGATTTTTTTTTATTATAAGCTTAGTATTAAAACCAAAATACTATTAGTAGTAATCATATTTTCTTTTATGTAATTTCAAATTTAATTTAATTTAATTTTTCTATTTTATAAAAATATAAAATCCAAAAAATAAGGCTTATACATATATTTATTTTAAATTTGTAATGCAATAGTAATTTTTTTATATTTTAAAATATAAAAATGAACGATATACATATTTTATTGGGAAACCGGGTATAAAGTCTTTTTTGAAACAAAATATTACCCGCACTCTCAGGTATACAAAACTGAACTACACCTCCCTGCAGATTGGAGTCAAATGTCAATTTTTACGACATTCAAATTAATTTGTTTATTTACCACAACATAATGAGTTAATTTTCCAAAATGCTCAAAACTTTATTTTATTCAACGAGATACATTTGTTTTTGGATTAAGTATACATAGAATATAAGTCATCTAGTAGATATGAAGGTCCGAAAAGGTCCCCATCTCGTAACTACTAATAATCCTCGCTTGACATCTTGCTACATTCTTGGTGGTGGACGTGGTGGAAGTGGACACCGATGACCACATGGAAAGCCACAAATACCATAAGCTGCCAACATAAACATAAAATAACATTACATATATACTTATCTTTCCGAACCACTTTATAGTTTATACCAAAAAAAAGTGATATATTCAAACAGAGAGAGGGGGAACTTACATGGGTTGTTGGTTGTAATTACTCCAATTTCGGGATCACAATTGCTTGTTATTTGATAGACTAAATCAAGGACAAACGAAGCATGATTTATCACTGTGTTTGGTTGATAACATGGACCATCAGGTGCAATGCCACCGCAACCATATTTTCCACACCCATAGTCTATGAATGCTTGCAACCTGTCAGGGGGAGCTGACGGGTTCGCCACGCACCAATCCAATGCCTATAATAGAATACATGATTCCATAAAACAACTTACAATATATTTAAATAATTAAAAAGTAAAGTACCTTCAATAATATATTTAAGATTTAATGACGATTATTTCCAAATAATTAAGTTTTTGGATTGACAATTTTATAAGTAAATATGAAGGGAACTAACTTGTTGGCTGTGCGAAAATCCAACAAAAGTTAAAAGGACTGCAATTGCAAACAAAGAGAAGTTGTTACTCATCATGATTTTAAATTTATGATGTTTCTACAAAGTAAGTTTTTTTTTTTTTTTTTTTCAGTACTAATGTTTGACATCTTTGTTAGCTTTATATATAGAGAGTGGAGGGGGTGTTGTAAGACATGGCTATTACGATTTCCTCAATCTTACCACTTAGATTTTTTACCTCTTAACTTAAATGAGCTGTTGAAATTAAAGGCCATTTACATTTTTATATACAAGAGACATGTCCAAATCGAAGTAATTTGTAGTAATATAAACATCTTAAGTTGAAATTAAAATTCATTTCCATTGATAGATTTGTTGAGATTATAAGACGTTTTCATGTAGACAGGTAAGATATATTGAAATTAATATATAGTGTTACGATCATTATTAATTCTACGTAAATAAGTTGAACTTTTTATTGAAATTATTTTGGAAATTATTTAACATTAAGCAATTGACTTAATGAAAGAAATCAAGTGTATTTAAGTTTTCATTAATTGAATTGGTTTATTTGGAAATTTTGTTGGTGAAAATACCATCTTTTTTACAGGTCAAATGTTTCCTTATATTCTATGTGAAAATTTCAAAATAAGGAAACTATCATTATGATTGACTTGCCTCTTGAATTTTGATATAATTAACTTTCCATCTTCTCTTGCAGATCTTTCCTAATGCATATGATACACAATCTATTGAAAGTATTATATATCTATTAAGGTAAGAAAGTTAAGTTATTCCGAAACAGTGAATCTGTCAGTTGCAACATCACTCGATTTGCTCTGTTGCATTAATAAAAATTCATTTATTTGGTCAAATCTAATTTTTCGTTCATTCTGTCTTGCGCAAATCACGTTTTAAAGGAAAAAAGGATAAATTTTCATTCAACACTTTCCTTAGGAAATATTCTAAATATATTTACTTAAGGTCATTGAGGTTATATCCATTTGATTTTATAGTTGATTATCTTTCTATTATGAGTATAAACCATGTTATATCAATGTACATTTTGAAAAGATCTAACTTTTGTGATTGTTGGGAGAAATTAGTTATTTATCGAAGTTCTTTAATCAAGTTCACAGTCACAAGTGTACAATTGCAACGACAAGTCCCAAAATGTTTTGTTCACCGTTTTAGAACCAGAAGACTCGAATAAAATAGAATTTTATTTCATAATTTCGTTATATATTTAAAAAATTAGAGATATTATGTAGTATCTTTCTATTTATGAAATATTCTGCTTGACTGTTTATTTTGTCTTTGATTTTCTTTGAGTTACACATCAATTGTATTTCCAATTGACTTGAACGAGTTATATTACTTGATATTAGAGATATTTTGCAAGCTATGATTGCAAGTCAATTGGTTATTCTTTGAAGGTTGCCAGCCAATTCCAATAATCAAGGGCTATGACATTTGCGATAGCTAACCTCCAAGAGGATCTACACTTCTATAAAAGCAGAATATTCCAAAACACGAACAAAGTGTTTAGAAATTAAGTATAAGTTTGTTTTATTTTTTTAGTAGAGTCAACGACTCTTATTTAAACAAGTTTTTAGGAAACTTCAGGTCGAAAGAACTTCAAGCTATCTTGAATATTTCTAGACTCAAATGAAAGACACTAATAAAGTGTCACGATAGGTGTTGAAAAGTAACTATGAGAGTCTAAATTACTAGTACCTATAAAGCATGTGTGAGTCAATCTTGTATCAATGGAGGGAATTGAGTTGCTTTGACGTAAGTAATGCAGATGTAGGTCTGATTTGACCAAACCACGTGAAATTCTATGTGCTTTATTTTATTGCTTTAAATGTTGCAACAATTCATTGTTATAACACCAATTAATTGTTCAGTAAATTTAGATTAATATTTTCAAGTGGCATCACGAGCCGGATACGAACCCATTTTTTGTTGAGATTCTAAATTTAAGATCTTATTTGAACGTATAGACAAGACTGGGGAAGGAACGCCAATGTTGATACATGAGGGAATTATTTTTTAAACAATTCATAGCCCAACAGATCGACGCAAGTGATGGATGAAAGTGGGAAAAAAAAATGAGGCCCAACTCATTTCTTTGAGGAGTTCGTATATATTAGAGTACCTTTCATTATTTTATTTTGGCAGAATTTTTAAAAATGCTCGATATCTCTTCTCAACTTTAATTTTTGCCCGCTAACTTTTTAAGCCTGAGTTTATACTCGGTGACTTTGCCAAAAATACCCAAAATACTGTTTCGCATCAAGTGGCTGCCAAATCATCAAATCGCGTCATACGTGGCAAAATTGCACTTTGACGTGGAGAAAACGTTGTACACCTGAACTAAATTATTATTTAAAACCTGATTTACTTAAATCATTTTAAAAAACCAATTTTTTTTTTTTTTTCAAATAACGTTATACTAACTTATACCAGGTTATATACGTTTATACACTTACACTTACACACACACACACACACACACACACACACACACACACACACATATATATATATATATATATATCACTCTACCACCAACACTTAGGAAAAAGATTCTGCCACTAAAATCTCCAAATCCCCAAATCCCGAATAACCCTAAATCGCTCCGAACATTTTCTTCAAAATCTGATCTCCCACTTCATAATTAACCACTCTACCACTTCATAATTAACCACTTCATAATTAACCACTCTACCACCAAGATTGTGCTAGTTTTGATCACCAGGATTAGAGATCTCAGTACTACTTATATGAGTTGTTGTGTACGATTCCTATGCTTAATTATTGTATAGTGTTAGTTGTTCTGAAAAGTTTTCGGTAGGGGTGACTGCCTATTTTTTTAGCTTGTTACTTGGTGTTAAACTGTCCCCCCCCCTCTAGGTTCATAATTGTTTATTATAGTTGGGGTTTACTGTGGTAATGGTCCTCCACTATGACTAGATTATATATGTTTTGTTTTTTATTCATTGTCATGCCTAGTATATTTAACTATTAGGCTTTTTTTCCTTTTCAACAGCTCGAGATAGAAGGTGTATTTCACTTACCTTATTTGATTTAGGGTTATTTGGGATTTGGGAATTTGGGGATTTGGGAATTTGGGGATTTTAGTTGCATATATATATATATATATATGCAACTAAAATCCCCAAATTCCCAAATCCCAAATAATCCTAAATCGCTTCGAACATTTTCTTCAAAATCCGATCTTCTACTTCAAAATTAACCACTCTAAACAACAACCCATGTTATTTTAGAGAATCACGACCGTGGAAATGACGATTCTTAGGTCTTTAATGATGACTCTTTGTTTTATGCCTATTTATTGTAAGTCTTCAAATTTTTTTCGTTATTTTAAGGTTGGGTCGAGATTAGAGATTGCGTGACTAATAATGGGATGTAGTGTACGATTCCATTGTTTATTTATAGTTTAATGTTAGTTTAAGTCGAAAATATTAATTTTTAGGGTTATTGCTAATTTTGATCACCGAGATTAGAGATCTCAATACTACTTATATGAGTTAATGTGTACGAATCCTATGCTTAATTATAATATAGTGTTAGTTGTTCTAAAAAGCTGTCGGTAAGGGTGACTGTCTATTTTTTTAGCTTATTACTTGGTGCCCCCTCTAGGTTCATAATTGTTTATTACAGTTGGGGTTTAGTGTGGTAATGGTCCTCCACTATGATTAGGTTATCTATGTTTTGTTTTTTATTTATTGTCATGCCTAGTATATTTAACTAATAGCAGCTTGAGATAGAAGGTGTATTTCACTTACCTTATTTCAAGATGGAGTTTTCAAACTGCTTCCATATCCTGATTACAAAGGAAGGTATTTGTGTAAGTATGACTATGTGGAAGTAGACCAACTTTCTATAGATATGCCAGAAAATATCTATGCCATATTTGCACTAGTTGGCCATAATAAATTTTATTTGAGGATTAGGGAAAATATGTGATTATACCAGATGATGAGACTTTGAAGAAGGCAGGTGAGGCTGTTATATTCTCTCATAGTTTGTCAATTTACACTGATAATCACAATGATGATCAAAGTGTTCCAGTTGAAGTGAATAGGTGTTGGACTGATGTGGGTAATCTAAGTAAAGGAGTGATGGAGGGTTACAAAATGCCTGGTATAGATTCAGATGAAGGTTTGGGAGGAGGTTTAGGATGAGGTATTGGAAAAGGTTTAAGAGAATGTATTGGAATATGTTTAAGAGAGGGTTCTGGTGTAGATATGAATCAGAATGTTAGAGTTGATGACAAGAAGATACCCGACCGCCTGAGCAATCTGGCGTTGATAGAAATCACAGTAGGGGAGATGATGACATTGGGGACACATATATGCCTGGGCAAGCAGAAGTTGAGCAGACTGGGAGGATAGGATCTGAGAACTTTGTAGAGCCACAACTTGAGGGAAGTACTGGCAATGACAGTGAAGTTGGTGAGGAATATTGAGATACTGATACTGATGAGATTGATATTGTCACATCTACCAAGGAGTTTAAATGGGCACATACTTTTGAGCCTGATGAAGAAGGAATGGAAAATAGACCCATCATTTTTAATGATGATGAGATCTTTAATCCATTTTTTGAGTTGGGAATGCTGCTCAGAGATAAAACAAAAAAAAAACAAAAAAACTTTGCAATCCAATCTCATGCCATTGCAACAAGACAGAGTCTTAGAATCAAGAAAAGTGATCCATCTAGGATACATGCATGGTGTGTTAATGAGGGTTGTAAGTGGAAGATAAGTGCACTGAAACTCAAGACTGAGGACACATTTCAGATCAAAGACTATCAACCTCTTCACAGCTGTGGTGATACACATCATGTCAAAAATATGAAGTCCACTTGGTTGATGGCAAGATATCTGCATGTTTTCAAGATTGATCATAACAGGAGGACAAAGGGTTTTATGCTTGAGTGCATTGCTGAGTTGAGGGTGGACATATCTCTAAACTAGGATTATAAGGCAAAAAGATTGTCTTTGTAAAAGCTATAGGGAAAACATGCTTACCAGTTCAGTAGATTGTGGGACTATGCTAACCAGTTAAAGAATTATAACCCCGGTTCAACAGTGGTGATAGGATTGGATGAAACAGGACATAACGAGTTTATCTACATTTATGTGTGTTTGAAAGCTTTGAAGGATGGCTACTAGAATGGTTGTAGGCCTTACATTGGTTTAGATGGAGCACATCTCACTGATCCTAACAGGGAAATACTATTAATTGTTGTTAGTGTGGATGCAGGCAATAGTTTCTACCCAATTGCTTATGTTATTGTCTCTATGGAAAATTATATCAACTAGATATGGTTCCTTGGTACTCTAAAAGTAGATTTGGAGTTATTCTCCCACCAACACCTGACACTCATGAGTGATAAGCAAAAAGTTCTAATCCATGCATGCAATGTTGCATTTCCAGCAGCATCACATAGGTTTTGTGTAAGGTACATGATCCATAACTTGGGCTTAGCTGGGTACAGAGGATTGCCATGGAGTGATAGAGTGTGGGAGACTGCTCACCAGACTACGAAGCCTGAATTCTTAACATTAATGCAGAAAATAAAAACCAAAAGTGCTAAAGCATTCAAGTGGTTTGATGACAACCACCATCCCAATGGGCTAAGGCATACTTTGACACAAAATCTAGCTCTCATATTATCATTAACAACACATGTGAAACCTTTAATGGCATTCTGCTTCCAACAAGAGAGAAGCCCATTATTACCTGCTTTGAGTGGGTCAGGATTTACCTGATGAAGAGATTGGCAAGAAACAGAGACAGGGCAATTGGTAAATGGCCCTCCCTGAAATCGGTAGAGCAACTTGTACTTCTGGCACCTATAGTTCAGACAGAAATTCAGAAGTTGAAAATAGTTGATTGTATTCCTGTTAACTCAAGTAATCTTCATTATCAGATCACTCGATTGAGTGTACCTGAAGGGCCTTATGTTGTTAATCTGGAGAAGAGGACGTGCTCATGGAATCTTACTGGTATTCCATGTAGGCATGTTGCATGTGCAATCCTAAATAAAGGCCAACAAGTGGCACCATGGCTAGCTCATTGGTATGACCATGGAATGTATTTGAATGCTTATGAGCATGTGATATATGGTGTGCCAAGAATATAGATGTGGGGTTCTGGTGTTATCATACCACCGCTACGTTCTAACTTTGGTAGACAGCCTTGTAGGCCCTAGAAAGCAAGAAATAGAGGGCCAAATGAACCTGCTCCAATGAAGACCAGAAAGAAAAGTTTAACAAGAATGCAAAGGCAACAACCAGTGATAGGTGCAGAAAGTGTGGGAAACAATGGCACAATGCCAAAACATATGGAAGAAGGAGCATGAATGTTGAACCACCAACTGACATCCCAGTTGGTATGGAATTCTATAAGATGTTGCTGGAAATGGAGGTCCATCTATCCAGGCAACTCTTAATGAGCAGTCAAATGTTGGAACTATTGTCAGATCACAAGCAAATGTGAACTTTCATCCAGCCATTGTGGAATCTGGAAAGGGTATCCTTACTGGATCTGGAAATGGTGACCCTACTGAATCTGGTGTGCTAGAGAAGCAATCCCATGGAATTGCAAAAACATTCAGCCAGCTTTAAGGGATTATAGTGTGTTCACAGATCAACGTGTACTTCAAGAGCAACCTTCTGGTATTAGCTTGAACAATCAGCCTCACTGGAATATTCAACTAGCTATAAGGAATTCTAGGCAAACTACACAACAGGGCGTCCTCGGGAGTGTTCTCCTAGTACCAATGTGGGCAATCCACATATTCTGCATCTGGATTCATCTGAGTCTGGAAGCAGGGTGCCAAGACCTAATAAAAGGAAGTTGGTTGAAACTGTTATGTCAAGAGGCTCTGAGTCACAGGTACATTATTTGGAAGGTGTAACTGGAATTAGTTATACACCATTTGACTTGTTAAGAAAGTGGTAAATAGCACACATCAACCTTCTCCAAAGCCACAAAAGACAAAGAAGCCTCAAGAAGTAAGTTGTCCATATTTTAATCACTCATCATCAATCTACTTTTGATGTTTGTTGATAAATTTCTTGTCCTATCAGATTCCAACTATTGCCTATCCTCAGACACCAGTGACAACTAATAATGTATCCAAGGGTCAAAATATGGAGATTGGTGCTCAAAGTCAGAGAACACTAGTGCAAAATGCTGTTGAAAGTTCAAACATCACTAAAAGACCTCCTCCCAAGGAAAAAAAGAAAAGGAAACCAAAAGAAGTAATTCTACAGATTTTGCTTTGCTATTTATTAATGTCCTTTCTAGTAACTGGAATTAGGGTTAATGGGTGTAATAATAATGAGACATTTGAATACCTACATATGAAAGTGGTAGAATATGATAATAGTGAAGATGATCTTAATCAGAAGCCTGATAGTTGGTTACATGATGTGTTGCCTAAGAATATTAGACAAAATGCTCCCCCTATGCTTGCTCAATTAAGGGACTGTCATAACTCACCCACATTGAGCCAACAAGTTAACTATAGGGTATCTCATCCGATGATGGGCACTCAATAAAGCCAGAGTACTCCACCAATAAAGATTCAAGTCTAGGTTTCTGCACCCACATTCATGAGTGGTGGTAATAAATTTGTGAGGATGGCTAACTTGGCAAGTGTGATGATGAAATTGAATGAAAATGATGAGAAGCAGAAAGAATAGAGACAAGGTGAATAAGAATGGAAATGTAACTGAGAAGGGCAAAGGTAAATGCAAACAAGATAAGGGAAAATGGAAGATCTGAATGTTATTTCACATTGAAAAGAGGAGAAGAAGAAAGGGAAGGGAAAAGTGACTGAGAAGGGTAAATACAAAGACAAACAAGATAAAGGAAAAGACAAAATTAAGTAGAAGTGAATTGCATGTTGTGTTTATTTATGTTTGTGTAAAATGTATTCTGGCAGACTTATTTCGTGTGATGTTTATTTGGCCTAGACAATATATGTTTGATTTCCTAATTCACATGACATATGTGTTTGTGATTTGATTTTGTAATGGTCTGACTATAACTAGTATAGTCAATGACTAATTTCGTGGGAATTATCTAAGGTATCGTGTATGGTCCAACTATCTAGAATTTAGGTTCTATATCTAAGGAATTGCAAGAATGTTCTTCATTTACTCAACTAGATATGCACCATTGCTTATATGAGCTTTTGTTCTATTTGCATGTACAATAACATGAATCAGCATTCACCATAACATGGAAACATCAAATTAACCATACCATATAAAAAAGCAATCAACCGTCACTATAATACATAAACAATCCATAACCAAATAACCAAGAGGGGATTGTGAAAACCAGAAATAATAGACATAACTAGAAATCAACCATTAAGACATTCCAAATGAAAATTGTTCAACAAAAATAGAAATAAAATAGAAAATAGACGAATCGAGAATTAAACGAAGTTTAAATGTTGCCATACAAAACATCATATTCCGTCAACACCCCGATCTTGGGGATTAAGAGCTCCTTTAACCACGAAGAAATACACCATCCTCATATAGTATTGGAACCCAAGATCCATGAACATTCCATTGATCACTGAAGGTTGCATCGTATATAAAGAGAGTTAACAAACACAGCAAGATAAATAATAAAGATACACATCACTTGGGAGATACTCACCGTTTTCACAAGCCAGCTAAACACAACGCGATCAACTGTCACAACCCATTTTTTCTTATTGAGCTTCACCCCAAGGCACCTGTATAGTCGGTTGAACATCATGAACCGAATTTGGATCTTTGTCAAACGCTTTTTTATCATCAAAGGGGTAACCTCGCTCCCCCTCTTCCTGGTCATTTTCACAGGCAACTCCCCATATATAGCCTGCATCATCTCGTCAGTGATCTAGATGTCACGTTTTAGAAGTCCACGAAGCACTGTAAGCATATAGGTTTCCTCATCTTGTGTGAAATCAGAAAAAATCAGGAAAACTTCATGTATGCGCTCATGTGTCAACATACAACATTAAAAACGCAAAAATTAAAATGAAAAGAGTGTGTAGAGTTAGACACGTAATAAGAATGAACTTACCGTGGTTGAATCGTAAAGATCTTTCAGAGTACTAGTGTTGGACGCCAATGATTCTATTCTCTCTCTTTTTTTTTTTCTGAATAAAATATGAGATAAATGGTACTTGTTAGGCTAAATAGCGGTTATTTATGGTAAAGGTGAAGGGACGCTTAAGTTAATGGGATACACCCCTCTATTTGTAATCCAACGGTCACCACTACTACTTGTCTAATTGACTTCAAATAAATAAATAAATGTAACTAAGTTGAGTAATGCTATTGGTAGATCAATGTAAGTCAATACTCCACTTAGGGAGGTGAACCGCCTTAATTCATAATAACCCGTCCAACTACTATTTTCAGGTGACAGTCATTAATAAATCTACATTACTGTTTTGTCCAAGCATACTCAATGTTGTTTGTTAGATGGGATCTCGTAAGAGGTGAAATATCAAAGCAGATAAGAAATTTTGTATAATTACATAAATTAGCATACACATTTGGTTTAAACTTACCAGAATCAATAGCAACTATACTTATAGTTTTGGTCTTACTCTTACCATTTAGACAGTAGAGCTAATTTTCAATTAACCTTATTAGCAGATAACCTTAGATGACCAGCTCCACCAATTTTCCTTTATTACTAGAAATCATCTATTTTGGTCATAACATTAGATGATCAGTACCATTACTTCACAAATATTTCTTGTCTTAACCTTGACATGTAATAGAATCCACTAATTCTTAACAATCATCCTTAAAAACAACCTCAACAATCATTACAACCTTAAGAAGTTTTCACTAGACAACCAACTTAATTAAAATAAAAATGTAACCTTAAACAACCACTGAAAATCCATACAACATTACCAAGTCTTAAACTGACAATACATCAATACATACAACCTTATAAACAACAGTACAAACAACCTTAAACAAAACATTGGAACAACCCTTCACAACCTTAAACAAAACATTGTAACAACATTAAACAACCTTAAACTACTCAAACTAACGTTTTGAAACCTTAAACAACTTAAACATACCTTAAACAACTCAAATCCTGCAACCTTAAACAGTTAATAAAACATTTCGAACACACACTAAAATTTAAAAACTGAAAATTCTGCAATCACACACTACGGTAAATCACCACCAAAATCAGAACAACTACGAGCAGCAATAAATTCCTGTTCTTGTGTTCCAAATTAACAGATTTTTTTTGTAGCTCCTCGTTCTTCTTGGCTAGAGTCGACTTCATACTCTCAAACTCTTTGATGATCTTTTGCATCTTCGTTTCACTTCTTGAATTCCTTAATTCCCTCAATCTAGCTTCCAACGCCTCAACCCGCCTCCTCAACTGAGGTATCACAACTCTAGCACACTCACAAATGATCATCGACCTAGAAGAACAACCTGCAACCGTACTACGTACCTTTATAACATCCTGTAAAGTGTCGACCCAGATTTGCGTCGGTCATAGCGGTCCTCGTCACCGCCGTTCTTTCACACAAGCATTTGATATCAGCGGGATAACTAGTTTCAAACATTATTGACGAATATGGAGAGATTAATTTGGTGTGGATGAATTGAATTTGGCCAAATCGAATTAGGGTTCCTAAAAAAAAAGGGAGAATATGTTTGGTTTTTTTTCCCGCGCCGGTAATCTTGATGCTTGGGATGGGTTTATGTATATATAAGTGTATGTACGTGTATAACCTGGTATATACGTTAGTTGGTATAACTTTATCATTTTAATATATATATATTAATGTAATAAGTAAATCGGGTTTAAATAATTATTTAGTCCAGGTGTACATCGATTTCTCCACGTGGAGGTGCGACTTTGCCACATGAGTCGCGATTTGATGATTTGCCGAACACTAGGCATTGAACAGTGTTTCGAGAATTTTGGCAAACTTACCGGTCTTAAACTCAGTTAAAAAAAGTTAGAGAGCAAAAATTAAAGTGAGATAAAGTTATCGGGCATTTTTAGAAATTATGCCTTATTTTTATGGATATTAAGAGAGTTTCGTATTGAGGTATAGGGGCATTATGAGAGTAATATTATAGTACCTATGAAGGAAAAATCATTCCAACAATAATTCCTCAGCTGTGAGAAAAGCACCAACAATTCCTCTCCTTCAATCAGCAGTCGCTCGTGATAGCTTACCACAAAAGTCAGATTTGTTCGGCAAAGCCGATGAGGTTGCAATTGTTTCCTTTACGGATATTTCTGTAATGACGAAAACTTTCCTTGGTGGGCTCACAATGTTCGATCAAACTGTTGTGAAGCTGATTTGTCTCGGGTCATCCTTTTGCATTTTGTTTGGACGCACCGTCGGGCACGCATTGAGGCAGAACTGTAACGAAATAGAAATTAGATGGTGGGATCCGGGTACAATATAGTGAACAAAATAGAAATGTATAAGCAAGAATATCAAGGTTCTACTGGTTGTGTCGTGACAACTCTCTCAGAACTTTGTGAATTTGTGGCTGGTGTCATCGAAACATTCTCCTCGGTCCGGAAAGGATCTAAATTCGATGCTACCTATTGTTTTTATACAACCCTGACACTACTTGCATCGAGAGCTTCCACGCTGGCATGGGAATTAAACATATCTTCTTGTGTTGTTTAGGCTGAAAGTTCAGCTTATCCTTGTTCATTACCCACTAAAATCCAAGTGGATACTGTGAGTGCAGCAAACAAGGGAAGTCCATACACAAAAATTGGTCACAACCATTTTATCTTGATTGATATTGTATCAGTTAATTGTATTTTTAATGTTTCCATTCTGCTGCAAGTTTGTCACAGTATATTGGAACAACAATCACAAGTTCTCATCCATGGTATTAGTCATAATAAGAAAGAAAATAGGAGCAGTGAAGAATTTGCAGTGTTCCATTCCCATATAGAAGGCATTGTTTAAGGTTCTAGTTAAGGTGGCTGGACAACCTTTAAACACAAATTCCTGGAGACCATACAAGCTACGTCTCAATCCTAAAATATTTTGCAAGGATGTCCAGACGACACGTCATTTGCTCGGTGAAGATTTTGATGTGGTCATTGGTGACTCCACTCAAGTGAAGGTATTTGATGTCATGACCTACTTGTATCTATTACACTCTGGAACCTCATCGTTCATACTCCAATGTTTCGCTCACCTGCTGAATATTTACATACACTCGTCGTCTTTATATGTTGCGTGCTGATTATGCAACTCAATAATACTCAGACAACTTTTGATCAAAAAGTTTGGTAAGAGGGATAAGAGTTATGTGTATGACATTCAGATTTTTGGTGGTTTTGCTTGAATCCCATTTGAGGCCGGTTCGCTGCTAACATCCTTGGTTAGCAGTGACTTTTGCAAGCATGCTACTCCTGGTCAAATTTGTGTTATCTTGTGGTTCCATGACAAATTTTCAGCGGTGCTTGCAAAGCATTAATTTGGGAAATCTTTGTGTCGTGTATCGACTATTCCCACTGCAGCGTCTGTGGAGTTTCTTGCTTATTTTATGTCCATGGATTGGTCATAAACCATATTAATGACCTTGAGGACAAGGTCATTTTTGAAGGCGTGGAGATTGATGCGCGGAGAAATTATTTTCTAAACAATACATAGCTCAACGGATCGACGCAAGTGATGGATGGAAGTGAAAAATAAAAAAAATGAGGCCCAAGTAAATTTTTGAGGAGTTCGTATATATTAGAGTACCTTCATTAGTTTTATTTTTATGGAGATTATGATGAGTTTCGTACTGATGAGTTTATATTAGAGTACCTTCATTAGTTTCGTACTGATGAGTTTATGCACTGACTCGAAGAGTGCTTTTACGTTTGATTTGTATCTTTCCATAATTCGTATTTGATTCGTATCTAATGTTCTAGCCACCACCACTTTACAGTCCTTATCAAATCCGAAAACATAAAGGCATGGAAGAGCATCCTTATAAGACGTTCTACCGACTTACGAGAATGGAACAGTCAAAGATGAATTAGATCAAAGATGAAGATAATAATATTATGGCGATACAAAATTCCACTGCAATGAATATTATTCTTAAACATGTTGTTATTAATAATTTTAAATTAATATCTAATAATTTTTCAGCTAAAAAGGTTGGCTCATGAAGGAACTTTGACGGTAAAATTCTATAAGATGTAACTACTTGCAACGCAATTTGAAGCTCCCAAAATGAAAGACGATGAAACCACTTTTTAGTAGTGATGTACCATATTTCGGTACATGACACTTGGCATTTTTTAGACCTACTGAGATGAGAGACCCCAAGGTAGATGATCATATTGAGGCCCATTTCAATGGACCAAGCCCACCTATGGCCCAAGCCCATCAATGGCCCATGAAAATATCTATAAATACCCTCTCAAATGTTGAAAGGTACCTCATTTTCCACTTAAAATTTCTCTCTCTAGACTTTCTAAGTTTAAGTTTCTGACTTAAGTATCGGAGTGTGTTCGTCGGGGCCACCGGCTTAGTTCACGTGTCTTGTTGGAGTGCAGATTTTTCGAACGAAGCCGAGGAATCTGCATTTAAGGAGCTGGCGTGGAGATTCTCGGTCTGACGTGGTGTATCCAAGTAAGCAGACAAAGATACCCAACATCAGTGGCGCTGTCTGTGGGAAACCACTAGCGCACTCTTGAATCAAGACCATGAATGAAACAAGGAGAACCGATGAAGGAAGCACCCCAATATGGAAGACAAGAACCACCAGGTGGAAGACAAGGACCAATTCCTCCAACTAATCCTACAATCCCCCAACCGGGAGCACCAATTGGACTACTCTCACCTGAGCAACTTGCTCAGATTGTCCTGGCACTTCAGGAGACCATGTGTGGAAATGTTAATGCACAAGCTTCGCGAGTAATTCCTGAAGAGCCAGTACAGGTCCCTACAGTCCGACCTCAAGGGGCCATGGATCCTAACCGTGTTGTTAGGTCTCCAGTTCGCTCGAGACCAATTAAAGCAAACAATGCTGCTTCTCAGGAGGTTTCGAGTCAAGCTCGTCGCCACCAAGGCATAGATAGACAAAGTGGTGAGAATGCTCCAACAATGTCAAGGGCTGAGATCAGACATCTCTCATTATAGAGGGATACAATCACCAGGAGGCTAGAAGAAGCCAGAGAGTCAATGCCGCACTAATTTGTCGGATGAGGGATACCCCATTTTATGATGAGATTGCGGACGAGGTCGCTGATCGTAAGGACCCAATCTCAGATATGACCAAGTATGATGGTGGTGGGGACCCCTCAAAGCATATAATTGCCTTTGATAACAAGATGGCAGTGTATGGTCACAATGACAATATGTATGCCAAGATGTTCATGACAACAATTTCAGGCATTGCTTTAGATTGATTCACACGCCTCCCAATCAGATCCATATCATCATATGAAGAATTATGTCAAAAATTCAAACAACAATTTGCTAGCAAGCATAGAGGTTGGATGCCCGCTAACCACCTTTACTCTATAGTTCAAGGCGAGAGTGAAACTTTGCAAAGTTTTATGGCAGGATTCAGCGATGAACTTTTGACGGTGGAAACTCCTCCGGCAAACTTTTTGCAATCAGTATTGTACACTAACCTTTGCAATGCTGCTTTCGCTAGCGATTTAGTGCGCAAACATCCAAAAACATGGGATGCGATGTTGGATTTAGCCGAGGAGCACATAGCTGAGGAGGAAATGTCCAAAATTAAAACGTCAAATGCATTGGGGATCTCTAAGCCCATCCGCAACACACAAGATCATCAAAGCAAGGAAGGAACCTTGGAAATGATATAGATGGTCATCAATCAGACCTGCGCCAGCGATCACCTCGGAGGAGGGCATACAACAACTATACTCCTTTGAGTGGAACTAGAAGACGCATTCTTTCTATTGCTTTAACAAAGGGTGTTCCAATCAAATACGCATGAAAGATGAAAGAAACAAATGCAAAAAAAAAAGATCTAAGTTTTGCCACTACCATCAACAGAGTGGTAACGACACTAAAGATTGTTATGACCTCCAACATGAGTTTGAAAGGTTAGTAACAAGCGGATATTTGTTGGATTTTGTGTGATCCTATCAACACAATACCGAATCAACAAGAGAGAGGCTTGATAACAAAGTACATGCAAGAACACGGTCCCCAAGGAGGAGTGATAGGCGCATAGTTAGGCGTGATGATAGGCAGAGAGAAGGTTTATGTGGGAGGAATGATAAAAATCGTAGAGACAATATGCCAACAAGAGGAGTCATCAATATAATTAATTGTGGCCCAGTCGGCGGTGATTCAATGAATTCACGGAGGGAGAAGGTCTGAAGTCTGCAACGATCAAAACATGGCATAGTGCAAGGTTTATTGGACTAATAGACCCTCATACGCCAAATATAAGCTTTGATGACTCAGATATAGAGGGTTTACCTCCTCTAAGTTGGAGCAATGATTAGTTGGATTCTCCTTTAGTTGTTACTTTAGAAATTGCAAATTTTACTATAAAAAAGAGTACTCATAGATAATGGAAGCTTAGCCAATATCATTTTTCTTGATACTTTGAAGAGAATGGAGTTGAGCAACGAGAAACTTGGTCATGTTAGAACTCCATTAACTGGGTTTGGAGGAGCAGAAGTGATTCCTTTGGGAACTATTTGTCTACCAACATCGCTCGGATCGAATCCTTGTCGAAAGACAACTTGTTTAGATTTTATGGTGGTGGATGTACCATTCGCGTACAATGTCATCTTGGGTCGACCAGGTTTGAATCAATTCAGAGCAATAGTTTCTACATTCCATCAAAAGCTCAAGTTTCCAACCTTGGGAGGAGTTGGCGAAGTTCTCGGAAATCAGAGGGTAGCATGGGAATGCTATACAAACTCTTTGGATAGACAACCATACAAAGTTCCAAGGATCGAGGAGGTTGTGGGTCAGCGACGCAAGTTTACTACTGAGAAACCCTTTATGGACCACAAGAATGATGAGCCAAAGAATAAGCGTAAAGAATTTTAAGAAAGAAAGGTTGAACCTACTAGCGATTTCAAGGAAGTACAGATTTTCTCTAGAGACAAGAAACGAACCATCAGAATTGGATCCTAACTCTCATCGGGTCTAGAAATCCCATTAATCAGATGCCTTAGACAGAATGCATAGGTCTTTGCATGGTCTGACTCAGATCTCACCGGAATAAGTCCAAAGGTAATAGTCTATCGTCTCAATGTTGATCTTCAAGCAAAGCCAGTGAGATAGAAGAAACGTAACATTGGAAAAGAGCAAAGGCGCTGAAGATGAGGTTTGCAAAATGCTCAAGATCAATCATATTTTTAAAGTTCGCTTCTCTGAATGGCTCAGCGATGTCGTGATGGTAAATAAGGCCAAAGGAAGTTGGAGGCTTTGTGTTGATTTCACAGATCTTAATAAGCACTGCCCTTGGGATCCCTATCCACTTCCGTGCATTGACCTTCTAGTGGACTCTACAGCAGGTTGCGCACTTTTGAGCATGATGGATGCATCTCAAGGTTTCCATCAGATCTCCATGGCGGAGATTGACATGTTAAAGACGACTTTCATTACTGATACAAGAGTCTTTTGCTATAAAGTTATGCCTTTTGGCTTGAAGAATGCCGGTGCCACCTTCCAGACACTTGTTACTCACATGTTCTATGATCAAATAGGGAAAACGATGGAAGTATATATCGATGATATCCTAGTCTACCTTTTTTCAAAAAGTCTACCTTTTTTCAAGGTCCTGAAGAAAGCTAAAGATTTCAATTGGACGGAGGAATGTGCATAAGCTTTCAAGGAATTAAAGATATATCTAGCATCCCCACTTTGCTAGCAAATCCAGAAGATGGTTAGACTCTTTATCTGCACTTGACCATATTGCCCGTATCAACAACCGCCATCAGTTCTGTACTGACACGAGCTGAAGGGCAAAAATATATACCCGTCTACTACATTAGTATAGTCTTGAAGGGAGCTGAGCTCAACTATATGGAGATTGAGCGCTACGCCTTAGCTGTCGTAAACTCTGCAAAGAAGATAAGGCCGTATTTTCAAACCCATCCGGTTGTGGTATTAACTGACAAACCATTGAAGCAAGTATTGGCAAAACCCAACATTTCAGGAAGATTAGTCTGCGATTGAACTGGAAGAATATGAGATTGATTTTCAATCGAGGTCTGCTATTAGTTGATTTCATCGCCGAGTCTACAAGCCAAGCCCCATCACCAGAAGACGGATAGAGGTTCTTTCTGTTGAACCTTCAACTGTTGTTTGGACATTGCATGTAGATGGATCTTCGATGTCATCAAGAAGAGGAATTGGACTTTATCTTCATTCAAGTAACGGCTTGGAGTTTGAGTATGCCATTAGCCTCAATTTCTTAGTATCAAACAATGAGGCAGAGTATGAAGCAATCTTGGCTGGAATGACAATGGATAAGGCTGTGAAGGCCACCGATTTGATCATCTATACTGATTCACAATTGGTGGTAAATTAGTACGCAGGTTCCTATGAGGCTAAGAAATAGACTATGATAAAGTATCTTGAGAAGTTGAAAGAACAAGTTCCAGCCTTTTGCTCACTTACTCTAAATCATATTCCTATGGGTGAAAATGTTCGAGTTGACGCTCTATCAAAGTTTGCAAGTACGGCCGAAGTGTCGTACGAAATAAGAATCACTTTACTCATTTCTGATCAACCAGCTATCAAAACAGAGTTAAAGACCAATCCAGTTCAGTTTGTACTCCCAGTGGAACAAGAAGAGTCTTGGAAGGATGAATTGATTGACTATCTCAAGGATGGAAAGCTTTCTGAATCAGAAAATGCCAGAAGAAGACTAAAGTATAGAGCAAACTATTTCACCATTCTGGATGGTGAACTTTACAAAAGATCATATGTCAGTCCACTACTAAAATGTCTGACTCCTTCCCAAGCTACTTGTGTAATGAACGAGATTCATGGAGGATGTTGCGGGAATCATTTTGGCGGACGCTCTCTTTCACAAAAAATTATCCGTTAAGGGTTTTACTGGCCAACGGTGGTAAAGGACGCCACAAGGATGGCTAACCCATGTGTTAGTTGTCAGAAACATGCTAATACCCATCATATACCCGCTCAGCCTCTGCAGACAATCGACATTGCTTATCCATTCGATCAATGGGGGGATTGACATTGTAGGCCCTTTTCCTCCGGCAAAGGCACAAAAGAGATTTCTCATTGTTACAGTAGAGTATTTTACTAAGTGGGTGGAAGCTGAAGTAGTGGCGGCGATCACTGAATACCAAGTTATAGAATTCTTGTGGAAAATATTGTTTGTCGTTTTGGCATTCCTAGGGTTCTGATATCTGACAACGACCGGCAATTTCAAGGAAAAAAGGTAGGAGATTTTTGCAAGGAGTTGAAGATCCAACAAAACTTTACCTCTGTGGCCAATGTGCAAGCTAATGGACAAACAAAGGTTACCAATCGCACTCTTGGGAAGTATTTGAAGAAGCGACTTGATGGAGCTGGTGGAGGATGGGTTGTCGAATTACAAGGCGTACTTTGGGCATATCGAACTACGCCACGCTCTGCTACTGGTGAAACACCTTTTTGCTTGACTTATGGATCGGAGGCCGTCATACCAGCAGAGATTGCTGCTTCTTCACTCCGAGTGCAACATTATGATTCATCCCTTTCCATTGAACAAAAGGATGTCGGATCTGGAATTCATCAATGCCAAAAAAGAAATGGCATTTCAAAAGTTTCACTCATACCAAATGACCATGGCAAGAGCTTATGACAAGAAGGTTCGTTTCAGAAGTTTTCAAGTGGGCAATTTGGTTTTACGAAAATTTGAAGCAAGGAAACACGTGGGGAAGCTTGACCCCAACTGGGAAGGTCCATTCAAGGTGATGAAGACTAGGAAGAAAAATGGATACTATTACTTACAATCAATGGATGGCAAGAATCTAGCACGACCATGGAATTAGCAGAACCTTAGAAGATTCTACAGTTAAAAGTTCAAAACTATGTCATGTTTTATATTGTAATAAATAGTTTTAAACTACGTGATGACTTGATTTCCACTTCGGGATACGTAGGCAACTTGGTGTATACCAAGTTCAATCATATATTATAATAAAATTTTCATTATCCAGTTTACTCAAGGATGCCGAAGCAATATAAGACTTATCCATTCTTGCACTCAACATCTAAGAATATCAAAAAAAATAAAAAATATAGTACAAGTAGGATAAAATCAATAATCTATTTATTGATAATCAAGGAGCTCACATCCATTTATTCGACCATGCCATATTGGCGAATCAACAAACTTAGACTTTGTGACAATAACAAGAAGGACACCCAACAACAACAATATAAAAAGACTTCAGACAACATAATTCTATCACTCAACCAACAACTTTTGGATCAGCAGGCGGATCAGAATCCACCATCATATCTTCAACACTGAAATTAGCATCCACCATCCCTGCCTTGACGAGCTCCTCATTGGCCAAACCACTCGTGCTCGCCATTTGATCCATAAATCCGACCAAGTCAGTAGATATCGGTGAAAGGGACGTTTCTTGAGGCATCTCCATTTGATGGAGAATTTCTCCAACAGTAGGTTCATTCTCGTGCACGACTTGGGCCTCATTTTCATCCTCCTTTACCCATAGATGCATTTCCTTGAGTAAGGGAGCAAAAACGTCTCGTTCAAGATTAGGTCCATCGTCAGATGAAGGATATGGAGTTAAATCATCACGCACGAAGACACCTATTCTGGGTCATGAAAGTCAGGGTCAAGTTTTTTGATGAACTTCAGTTCATTCAACGCCTTATCAAAGTCCTTCATCACGGAAGTGCCGAACATCAACAATGTAATCTCCTCAAAAGTCGGAGATTCCGCAAACTCCCTGATGACATCCAGCATCTGGTTGACATCCATAATCCTCGAGCTTTCCTTAGCGGCCTTGATCAACTTGTCTTTTTCCTTCAAATCAGAATGAAGCTTCTTAAGTTCATGCTTCAACTTTGAATTCAGCTTCTCAGCCTCTTCAGCCGCCTATTCATTTTCAAGACTATCGGCCTCAAGTTGTTTCACCTTTTCAAAATGATTAGCGGCGTCGGCTTTAGCCAGATTTAACTTCTGGTCACCTTCATCTTTCAATTTGGCCAACTCGGAGTTCAAGCTTTTGACTTTAACTTTCTCGGCTTGAAGGTCTAGTTTGGTAGTCTCCCAAGACTTCTTCATAGAAGAAAACTCAGACTCCATTGCCTTCAATTTCTCCTTCAAATTCTCACGACTTATGTCGATTAAATCATTTCCCGCTTTCAAAGAGGATAGTTCCTCATCTAGCTTCGCTTTCGCCGCCTCAGCACCCCGGGCGACCTCCATCAAATATTTCGTCAACACACTTTCATGTAAAATACAAGAATCTTAACGTCAATGATTGATATACCTAAGATTCATTCAGAATTATGAAAAGCAACACTCACATCAGTCTTGAATTTGGCAATATGACGACATAAGTCTATCACATTCAACGACCTCTTTGCCCGAATACGGTCGAACGATGTCCATGTGTCAAACATGCTTTTCATGGCCATATCATCAGTTAATTCATGACCCAATAAGGTCAATGATTTCTTTCCAAGCTCGATGGATCGAAGATCATGAGGTCTGGCATATGACGACTTCGGAGTTGCGGCATCAGCGAGTTCAACATCAGTCATATGTCTTTTCCCTCTCCCTCTAGAGCAGTTTTCCATCTTAGTATCTGTGACGGGTCGTTTCAGTGCCACAATGCTTTTCGTACCACATCCAGAATGGCCCATCTGGGGTGTTACTTGCGTCTTGCCACTATTAATACGCATAAGACGCATACTTGCACACTGCTCCTTTGGGGGCGCCAAAAATGATGAGCTATCATCATGGCTACGGCTCATTGACTTCTCTTTGGAAGGTACCATTGATTTTGAGCTTCCTTCAGAACCTCTAGCACGCCCGCCAAGAGATACCTTTGACTCTGAAGCCGCATGTATGCTACCATTTGGAGGTGGGGGGAGTCTATCCCTATGGCTTGGTAGAGATTCTACCCAGATCGTACCCGCTTGACCGCGGGATCATTGTCCATCACCTTGTCCATCGGGCCCATTGGATCGCCTATCCACGGGCTCTGGTTGTTCGCTTGCTTTTACAAGATTGCCACCTCGCTTCATTGCGCTGGACAATTGATTAAACTTATCCATTATAAATTTCACAGCAAAAGCAAACACAAGTGATTAGCCATCAACGTCATGAACAAAAATACACGTCACAAGCAATCAAAGACTACTACCCAAGTCGATATTGTCTTCGAATTGCGCTGGCGAAAGACCGCATGCGCTAAGCACCTTTTCCTCAATCAGGATGACAAGATCGAAGATTACTAAGGGCAATCTACTCAATAATCCAGGACTAAAATTGGATCTTGGCACGCTATCTAGTTTTAATCGACCTTCACGCCAATTTTTTGGGAAATTAAAATCGATTCCTTTTGGAGGTTTAATGAAAACAAATCGACGTTTCCAATTTTTTCCATGAAAGAATTTTACTGGCTCCAAAAATCGACGATGATTAGCCATCAACATTATGAACAAAAATACAAGTGACAAGCGATCAAAGACTACTACCCAAGTCGATATTTTCTTCGAATTGCACTGGCGAAAGACCGCATGCGCTAAGCACCTTTTCCACAATCAGGATGACAGGATCGAAGAATACCAAGGGCAATCTACTCAAGAATCCAGGACTAAAATTGGATCTTGGCACGTTATCTAGTTCTAATCGACCTTCACGCCAAATTTTTGGGAAATTAAAATCGATTCCTTTTGGAGGTTTAATGAAAACAAATCGACGTTTCCAATTTTTTCCATGAAAGGATTTTACTGCCTCCAAAAATCGACGATGATTTCTGTGTTTGAAGAAGTAAAAACCTTTTTCACCATTTTGATTAGATGTAGAGACAGAAAAAAGGTCAAAAACTCAGCGAATGTACACGATTCGCCATACGATTTCATAACAATAAATGATAGCAAGGTGCATATGGCGTTGGGAGAAATTTGGCCTAAGGACAACTCCAAAGGAAATTTGGCGTTGTAATTTACCTTATACGCTCGTTATTTAGACTTTTTATTTTCTGTTATTTCCCGCTTCACGCTTTATACATAGCTAGCTTTTGTAATTCATTTCATTCGGTTATACACAACAACTTTCAATTTCTCTTTCTACTATGAGATTCTACATGGTATCAATCGCACATGTTACCTTTTTTGATCCCTCGATCTGTTGAGACTTGCCATTGTTATCAGCTTGTCACCTTCATTTATGCTTTCTCTTCTCTGCAGTTTACTTTATCTTCAATGTTTTGTTCTTTTTCAGCATCTCTTTGCATCACCGCGATGTTTTTGTTCCTTTCTTTTCTGTTTGCTGCAACAACTCGTTTTACTGCTAGTGCACTGAAAATTAAACGGATCTGATAATTTGAATACATGCTTAACCTCGATGCCGCTTATAGGCATTCAAAACTACTTACCTTGAGCTAGATCTGTGAAAATCGTACTCGATGCAAAGAAGAAATTGTGCTTTAGTACATGGTCCACTAAGAATCATGGTTCAGATCATCTAGATTATGTAGAATGGGAGGGAGTTGATTGTATGCTTCAGATCATCTCTTGGCTACTGTACTCTATTGATAAAAGCTTATCGGATGCCTCTGTCTTTGCTGACTCATCACATGGCTAATGTAAGCAATTGAAGACACATTATGGCCTCAAACAATGGTCCATTGTTGTATCCATTGTAACATGACGTTGCTTTTGTTTCTCGGGTATTTGATTCGGTATCACAGTACTATTCAAACATTAAACACCTTTGGGATGAAATGAATTGCATTGTCCATGTGATTTCCTGCCATTGTGATGCTTCTACAATGTGCACTTGTGATATTGTAGAATCTTCTCTAAATTCCCAGTCTCTAACTCATTATATGCATTTTCCCGTTATTGAAAAAGGCATATGCAATGACTATGCGTGTTCAAAAGTAAAATGGGGTGCAGTTTTCATACACTGAACCTATTGATCATGTCTATGTTGTCCAAATGTTATTTTTACAGATCCTCTAGTTCTAATGGATCCACGTCTTTTGCTGGTTCCAATGTTTACTTACCTTTAAAGGATTACAAGAAACACAATTCTGATCGTTGCTGTGACTTCTACAAGTCCAAAGGACACCTCAAGGGTATCTGTTTTGAGCTTGTTGGTGTTTCTGATTGGTACAAGGAGTTAAAGCACTAAAGGATTCCTTGTGATGGGAATTCCTTTGCCAACAATGTAGATTCTTCTTCTACTTTTCCATACGTTGTGCCTCATGTTGGCCTCAAGGTGCTATTCTGGATCAATTCCAACATGAGTTCCTTAGGATGATGAAGTCCATGATGACACATGAGGGGATGCAGAAGCTGATCCACAATGATGCATGCAGTGTCAACTTTGCTCACTTTGGTGACTTTGCTGGTATTAATACCTATACTTCTCACCCTATAATTTGGTGTTGGGATATTTGATATTGGATACTGGAGCTTCAAATCACATGAAAGTCGATAAGAAACCCTTTCATATATTGAGACCTACTACTAATCACACTTGTATATATCTTCATGATGGTATTTCTAAGTTCGTTACACACTCTGGTGATGTTCATCTGACTACATTGTTGCATCTTAAAGATGCCCTGTATATCACTCCTACAATGTTGGAAATTAACTCTGGTGATTTATGTTCATCTGACTCCAAAATTAAGTTTAATTTCACTCCTACAATGTTGGAAATTTTGCATTTGACGTCCTTTATGTTAACCGGATTCCTACAAAGAAGGACAAAAAATAAAAATTATGCCAACATATAGGACGTCCATTAATAGATGCCAACATAAAGGATCTTCTTTGCAAAGTGGTTAACACAAATGACATCAAATGTGAAATTCCCCAAAATGTTTGGTGTAGGACCTTATGGTTGAACAAACTCTTGCTACTGGATATCTGGTTGACAACCTTTATGTTGTGCAACCTGAGTTTGTTTCTACTACTAAGTCCCTTTGTTTCACTTTTTTATCTAGTGTTAAGGCTGCTACTCACTTCTGTATTTCACATTAATAAAGATTCTAATTGCTTGACTCCTTGCACCGTTAAGAAAAATCATATTCAGTAACAATTTTTTTTTATCAAAAGCACTTTTTCTGTTACTAAATAAATTAGTAACAAAATTTTGTTACTAAAGTTTTGTTGTTGATACCCCGTCGCTAATATGTTATTAGTAACAAACGAAAACATATTCATTACTAATACTATAGTAACGAAATTTAAATTTGTTACCGTTGCAAGCTATTTGTAACAATTCTTTTGCCACTTATGATTGTTCAATTTGTTCAAAAAATCCAAATTGTTACTTATCTTTTGTTACCAAAAGAGGATATATTTGTTACTATAATTTTAGATTTTGTTCTAATAGGTCCCATAAATTTGCTACAAATATTCTCAACGTTTTAATTACTAGAAACGATAATTTCTAATGTTTTCGATTTTTATTCTAAATGCCAAAAATGATAAAGTAAAACCCAAGAAAATATATATGGAGAACATCAAATATAGTCAAAATACATCGTGGACCAAATCAAAAACTATTTCAAAACAAATACACGATTCAATTGTTCACGAAAATATCATTTTTCAAGCATACGAACAAAAGTAAATAGATGTGTTTTATACATAGTGAGTAGTGACATCTCTCAAGAGTATATAAATAACTACAAAATATAGTCATCAAGTGAACTTTTGCGCTTCTTGCTCAATCCATGATAGGTGATTGTTGATTGGAGAACCTGCAATATATACAAAATACAAAAGATAAATATGTGTATTACATTTTTAATATAAGCATGTTAAGGAATTTTAAGTAAGAAGACAAATTAAAGGAAAGATGGTCTTCATGTCATGTGTAAGATAAACAAGACACTTAACAAAAGGCATGACATGCCTTCATTATACCACGACTTAATTTTACGGTTTTCATGAAAACGCATATCACCTAAACGTCCACATCTGCCAATTAACAGGAAAATTCCAATACAACAATATATGGTCCAAGCGTATCCCATTAATCTGATAAAATGATGGAGATGTGATAAAATTATAAATGCTACAACATGAGTCATTTTCCTACCAAAAATATATATATAAAAGAAAAATACATCTAACAATTATCTTTTTTTTTCTTATAAAAATACCGGCATCATTTACTTAAAATGCAAAGTTGACACATTTAGTACCATTCAACAGCTTGATTATACAAGAAAATAGTACCTATGTCACACTACAACAATGTATTACATCCATCAACTACTATTATAACCTAACAGATTGCAAGAAATAAAAATTAAAATGAGAATTAATTTGAGGTAATGCGTAGTACTTGGCAAAGTATTGAAGATGTTCAATTTGAGAGCCTTTGTGCACACAAAGTCATAAACATTTGCTTTAATTCTTTCTGACCATCTTTCAGACTCGTCATTCAACATCTTGCTTCTGACGTTGCTCATTATAATTTTGAATCGTCTCTTGTTGAGATTTGAGAAGGGAAACCGCCTCTTGCAATTCATTTTCTGCCTTGCTCAATTTCTGTTGAACATATTTTAGTTGAGAATACTCGCATCTCAATTTTTTTACTTTTTTTTCATATTCTTTCCAGAACAAGGCACAATCATACTTACATGCCTCTATTTTAGTATAACCTAACCCAATTCCTGAAAGAAATTTTTCCGCCCAATAAGTTGATTGTGGGACTAGATTACTATCTGGTAGTACATCTTTGTACAATGCAAGTATCATATCCACAACATTGTTCGTTATATTGTTCTTTACTTTAATATCAAACAATCTCGTGATGAACTTCAATAACGAGTAACCCTTACAACCAGGGTACAAATCACGAGTCGCATATGAAAATAGCCTTTTGAAGTTTTTAGTGTTAGACTCAGAAGATGATTCAGAAGAGTTTGCATCTCTTACTTCTTCTATCATTTCTGGTAATTCATCCCTAAAGTCAAGGCTATCATCTTCTTCATCCCCAAAATCGCTGTCCCCGTCTTGTACCGAATAGTACTTGGAGTACTTTGATAAAAAGAATTTGAATGTGGACCAACGGGTTCTCCATGATATAACCATTCCTTATAATATTTATTGAACCCCTTTAAGTGCAAGTCTCTTCTAACATCACGAACACTTTTTCTTTTGGTGTTTCGACATACATTGCACGAACAATGCATTTTATTATCTGAATAGATAACAATTATATATGAAAACTCAATAAATGATTCAACACCATTTAGTACTAAACCTATCCTTTTCATCAATTCAACTCTTATCCATAACTGCAATGATGAATAGACACAGATTTCTAGAATTAGGATTTAGGATAATGTATAAAGGCTATAAAATTCAAAAAAATGTGATTTTATTTAATATAGAAGATGTGTTTCCTTATGATGATGATGACTTTTTATTTTTACAATTGAAATACATTGATCACAAATTATAATAAAAATAGGGTAGAACTTTAACATGTTATTTGATTTACTTTAAATAATTTTTTAAAAATAAGATTTCTTGTTCATTCGTCAAAGGATATGAGACCTGCTTAACTACGAAAATAACTGAATATATTGCATATACAAATCTCAATTTAGTAAAAGTGACAATCTGAAATATTCACTTTGAGTTATAACTGATATCTTAATATTACACAAAATACTCAACAAATGGTCAATGGATCTTAATTTAAGTTCAACAAGTTCAGCAAAAGCTCATAACAAAGTACAATAAGAGTGAAGAATGGTTCAGTTATAGCTCATCCTAAAGTTCAATAAATATTCAGCAAAATTTGAACAAAATCATTTAAATTGAGGTTCAGCAAATTTAGAAATTAAATTCACCAAGTATGCGCCACATAATTAAATTTTGAAGAATATGGATTGACTAGTATAAACATGACATAAAATCAACTAGGTTATGCCTAAGATTTTGCTGGATCAGAGCCAACCAACCAAAAAGATTTGGATCACAACATGTTTCGGTCAAGATAAGAATTCACTAAGTTCAAAACGATAAAACATAAGAGTTCAATAAGTTCAAAACGACAACACATGATTCATGAAGAATAAACAACATGCTTCTGTATCCTTCAATAAAGGTAACATAATAAAATTCAAGTTACGGTAAAAGCAACAAAATTAGATTGACTGAACTACAACAAAATACACTTAGAACAAGCAACAGAAAGCAACCGTACCTGTAGAAAGAAAGGTGCGAGAGTAGGAACACTTGTAAATGCAACGAAAGATAAAAGCAACACGAAAGAACATAAGTACGAAAATACAGAACTCTTGCACTCGCAAACCAACAAATATAGTGAAACAACCCAAGTCTAGTGAAGAAGGAGAACTATCAAAGAACCAAGACAACAATAGAAAACACTACTGGGTTTAAGGATCAAGACAAAACTAATCAATACCAGTAGATAATCATAATTACAAAATTTAAAAATAGACTATAATCTAAGAAACAATTGACAATGTACTGAAAATTCATACGAGCCCTAATCAATTTCAGTGGGGATAAGATAAAACTATAATTGAAGAGTAAACCATAACCTAATATGAAGAAAATCCATATTTCAAGAATAAAGAGTGGTACCAACCTTGTGCTTGTTGATTCCTTAACACCCGGTAAAAGAATTGGAAAGGTTTTAGAGATATAAAGTATATAAAATAGAAAAGTTTCATAAACTTCAAATGAAAAGAGAGTGAAATCAATTCTCACCACACCCACTGTTTACTCCGCTACGCCTTTGGCGTGCCCTAATTTGTTTGGTTAGAAACTTCTCAATTTTGTGAATTGCCGCCCCCAAATTTTTTATTTTTGGCGCGCAAGAATTCACTGAGGAGGAAAACATGGGAGAATGAACGGTCTAATATGATACGTGTATGTTAATTAACTTATATGTTAAACACGTGTTTCACTCACCCATTAAAAAAGAAAACAAAAAAAGAAATGTGTTTGACTTGAATATATACTCTTGTCTTTTCTATTACATTACAATTTAGTTTTGTTTGTGAAACCAAATAAGAAATTCTATATCCAATGAAGTGACGGTCAAATATATACCATATGTATAGGTTAATTAAGTTTTGGTTAATTGCAATTGTTTATTTTTTGTTTTCCTTTTCTTTTATTTGTTGGATAAACAATTGAATAGATACTCTTTTTGATTTTGTGTTTACTAATTTTGTTTTTTGTGTTTTTACTTGATAGGACACTTTTTTTTTTATAAGTAGGATACTTTGTTTGTGAGACAATTAAAAAGTTACTATACAATAACTCTGGACCTTATTGTGATTCATGCAATTTGATTTGTCCAAGAAATTATAACAAAATAAAAATATTTGAAATTATTTGAAATTGTTATTTTGTTGTAACAATTTTTTGTATTATTACTAGAGATAATTATTTTTTTGTAACGATGGTATAGTATCTGTAATAAAAATTTCATGTCGTTATCAAAAACTCTATTTTTAGTGACAAATAAAGTACTTTGTCACAAATATCTTGGAATCTGTAACAAATTCCAGATTTGTTATCATTTATTTGTTACCAAAAATGCATTTTCTTGTAGTGCATGTTTGTTATCAAGCAAAACAACATAGATTAGCTTTTCTTACCATTAACACTACTTATGATGCTTTGCTTTATTTGACTCACATTGACTTATGGGGTCCATATAGAATTTCCACTACTAATAATGCATATTATGTGCTCACGATTGTAGATGATTTTAGTAGATCCACATGGTGCTATCTCTTGAATAATAAAGCCTAGGTACCCCAACTCCTTGAGCATGTTGTTGCATATGCAACCACTCAGTAATCTAGCAATATTAAGATCATCATATCAAACAATGGCTCTGAGTTTGTCAACTTTGAGAGCACAACGTTGTTTTCAAAATCAAGCATTATCCACCAAAAATCTACACCTTACACCACTTAACCGAATGTTGTAGTGGAAAAGAAACATAGATATCTTCTCCAGGTTACCAGGGTAATAACATGCCTTTACACTTTTGGGGTTATGAACTGTTGATGGTCCCTTATCCTATTAATAGAGCCCCTTCTCAACTCCTCAATTGGTCTTCTTTGTGAACAACCATAAACCAGACCTAAGTTCTCTGAGGGTTTTTGGCTGCTTTTGACATTATGCTAACAATAAACTTCAGACGACAAAGTTGGATTCAAGGGGCTTCAAGGGGCATTTCATTGGGTTTGTACCGGGCCGGAAGGCTTTCTGTTTTACAATCTTGCAGATCAGAAGGTAGTGATCACCAGACACATTGTATTCCATGAGTTTCATTTTCCTTTTGGTGCTTATTTTGTAGAATTCCCTCTTCACCTTTACCGATTCTGAGTTCTGATAATGACTCTATTGCAAATTCTCCTTTATATCATATACTCCACCGCTCACACCTACTTCTATTGTCAGTGATCCACACATATTACATGAGCCATCTCCTGGCATTCTCTAGTGCAACCACTTGACCCACTCATTCCAGCACCACATTTACAACCTCTACCTTCTGTCCCACTACCCATTTGCAGAAGCTCTAGAAGCTCTACTCTCCCTAAACACCTCAGAGACTAATACACCACCAATTGTACCCTTTATCTACAATCCTATACTGTCTTTATCTCACTCCATTTTTTTGGGCTAACATACCACTCATACTAAATCCACCACTTACAAGCAAGCTTGCATTGATCATAACTCAGTTACATACAATGAAAATGAATCTCAGCCCTTGAGAGTACAACGCCTAATCATTAGTTGATTTGCCTCATGGGAAGTATCCCGTTGGTTTTAAATGGGTGTTCAGACTCAAATTCCACCATAATGGACCTATTGAATGCCATAAGACACGTTTTGTTGCTAAAGGCTACAATCAAGTCTTTGGATTGATTATGTTGCCAGCTTTTCCATGTGGTCAACCTTGTTTCTATTAAGCTTTTATTGACTATAGCTACTCGCTTCAATTGGTTCTTACACCAATTAGACATCAACAATGCCTTCTTGCATGGCTTCCTTGATGAGGACATGTACCTTAAAACTCATGAAGGCTACTGCAAAGCTTTTAATGGCCAAGTTTGTAAGCTCAATAAGTCTCTCTATTGTTGGAAACAAGCACCCAAGTAGTGGAACCTAGAGTTTACCAACAACTTACTTTCTTATGGAATTGTCCAATCTAAGTCTGATAACTATATTTCACTAAAGGTTCTGACAACTCATTCATTGCGTTGCTGGTTTATGTTGATGATGTGCTTCTAGCAAACCTCTAACTTGTCACTCGTTGCTGTTGTCAAGGCTCACTTGCATTAGGCCTTCACCATTAAAGATTTAGGCTATGCTAAATACTTATTGGGCTTTGAACTTACCAAAGCTTCTAAGTGTCTGTGCATTCACCAGAGGAAGTACAACCAGGATAGAGTCAATGATGCTGGTCTTTTTGGGTGCCAAACCAGCTGACATCCCTTGTGCTCCTGGTTTCAAATTCACCAATGTTGGTTTTTTGATGCAGCAACCTGACAAATATCGTCGCCTGGTTGGTTGCGTACTTTACCTAAACATGACACGCATTGATGTATGTTTCATAGTGAACTATCTCAACCAATTTTTTCTTGCTACTACATTAGATCACTGGGATGCAACTTTAGATGTCCAACATTACTTAAACGGCAACCTTTCAAGGGTTTTTTCTACTTTGCCTCATTTGCTTTGTCCCAGAGATGTTGATTGTCCAGATTCCCGCCACTCACTTACATGTTACTGTGTCTTTCTTGGTCAGTTGGAAGACCAAGAAGTAGGCTACAATTTCTCGTTCCTTCACTGAGATAGAGTATCATAGTATGGCTGCAACTGCCTGTGAATTGAAATGGGTTTCTTACATCTTGGCCGATCTCCATATCCCAATCACTCTTCCTATTCCGCTGCATTGTGACAACAAATTGACGGTCCATATCATTCAAAATCCATTATTTTATGAACGCAAAAAATATCTGGACATCATTGCCACGTCGTGCGTGATTTGTTCAAATTGGACTTTCTTCATCCACCGCATTGCCCCGCCACTGATCAAATTGCATATGTTTTCATGAAGACATTGTGGCAGTCCTCCTTCCATCATTAGTTGTCCAAGTGAAGCTTGGTGCTCCTCACCTACTTCCAAGTTGAGGGGACGGCATTGGTGCTTATATTTGTATTCATGGGTCTTTTTATTATTCGTTACAGTCGAGAGTGTCTTTTGTAATTTAACTTATGCATTAGTTAGTAAGGGAGTTTCATTTTTTGCTATTTTCCACTTCACCGTTTTATATATGTAGTTAGCTTCTTCATTTGGTTATACACAACATATTTTAGTTTCTCTCTTTAATGTGAGATTCTGCAAGCTTATTAATCAAACCCTTTCCGTGGTTGCGTTCCATTGATGATCCTTTTAAATAAAATCCTCGGCAGTGAAATATAGAGAGCAATAATAAAAAGCATTTTCATTCATTCATCCAAATTAAGTCATATAAAATGAGAAATGAGATAATGCATATTTTACAAAGTAAACAAGAAGTGAAAAAGCTCCTTGTGTTGAACAATAAAGTGATATTTGCAAACTCTTCTTAATAAACAAAAGTTCATAATTTCAGTTAAAGCTCTAAAAAGTGTTGGAAAACTAGCTAAAAACCGCTCTTTTTATAGTAGAATGTTTGCAAAAGAAAAAAAAAACTGATTTTGTTGATATTTCAATGACATGCCTGTAATACCCGTAACATATGCATTATTCATATCTAACGTTTTACAGTAAAATCAAATACAGGTGACATAAAGTAATAAATGTATAGCCACAATTAGTTACTAATAAAAAACTCTCTATATATACAGTTACAAGAATTACACGATAATATTATTTATTTTAGTAGATTAGTACCTTTTAATTTGCAACAATATGACATAATATTTGACTACCCCAGAGATCTCAACTTGAAATAGTTAAACTTTTATGAACCAACACAAGAAGAAGTTCATGAGAGAAATAACTCACGCATTTGATAAAAAGAAATTTGAATGTGATAAAAAAATAAGATCTTGTGTGTAAAAGGGAAGGCTCGAATGATTTTTTTTTATTGTTAGAAATATCAATGAAAGATAAAGGGTATAATTGTACATATATTTTAAATAATATAATAATTACTACCATAAACTAGAAGTAGGTCATAACAACTTCAAGTTATGAGAGTTTTTAGCTTAAAATTAAATTTTAAGCCACATAAGCTACATTTTACAAACACTCTAATTTGCTTAATGTAAGTTAATAGATGATTTTCACCTTTTTTAATAGTGCACAAACACAACCCAAAGGCTCGTGCAATGCTATAATACACAATCTCTTAGATAAAACGATACGTTTATTAACATAAGAAACATAAAGTCCATTTTAAAAGTTTGACAAATTGTTAAATTCCCATCTCACGCATTAAGGATGAAATATACCCCCTTAATTATTTTATTTATGTTTCGGGAGGAAGACAACCTTCATTAAAATTTTGAGGAATGGATCAATGGACAATCTCACTACAGATATTTCTTTGAAAAATAGTTTTATAAATTGATTGTCCTTCTCTGAAAGCTTCCAAAAAGTTCTACAAATAACACCAAGCTTCCAAAGAGTTCTACAAATAACACCATCAGGTTCTCCATATACATTTATTTGACAAAACAAATTAAGGATTACATTTAAAATCTTGAACACATCATGTTTAATATTCTAAATAGATAAATGTTTCACATGAATTAAAAGTGCCATTATGGTCCTCCTATATTTTTGATGGTATGCAAGTCTTCCCAACATAATTGCCCTTGAAACATTAGGAGCGGTATTCTAATGCCCTAATTTTTCGATACCCTATTCATGGACCCTTGCATGTACAACTGATAAGCGTTTATTAGTGTGATTTCAGTATCGATTTGCTTATACTTTTGATTACTTATGATAGCATATTTACTTATTTTTGTATTATTTTATATTTTCTTAGGATTTTGTGGAGTCATGATGAAACTAAGCTAAAAGGGACCAAAATAGATGCTTTTGGAATGCAAAGGGTCAAATCACTAATTTGGAGATTCAATGAAGGAAGACCTGAGCATAGGGCGATTGAAGAGCGGACATCAGAGGATCGCGCAGAAGAGACAAAGATCAATGCGATGAGAAGAGCGATGGGAAAATCAAATCACGCAACAGTTGTGCGATGGCACATCGCGCAGCTCAGATCGTGCAACTTTTTGGAAGTTGAGCCTAAATGACGAAAATCCTAGGAAGAGGCATGGAGCGGAGAAAAAATATAAATAAAGAGGCTACATTCAGAAGTGAGGATACCGTTTAGAGAGCGACACGACCGTTATGAAGCGACACAACCATTTACAATAGCATACAACAACTTTCTGACAGTGAAACCGTAAGAGCCGCCAGAGAGAGAGCACCACAAAGTCTTATTTTAGTAGAATCATTGTGTGAGAGAAAGCAGTTTAGAATAAGAAGAGATCATTAAGGAGAGAAGAAGAAGAGTTAAGCAACGAAGTTTCACCGGATTCAAGAAGCTTTTCTTTACCCTTTTTATCTTATTTATGTTGCTTATTTCTTTGATGATTGTTGAACTCAAGACTATGAGGAGCTAACCTAATCGTTGTTTGGAGTAGGGGAGTAACTCGGATTGATGAATATATTTTAGTTATTTTACGAGGTGTGTACTTGGTGTTCTTGCATGTTTAGATAGAATAATAGTATGTTGTGTGACTAACCTTACTCTCGCTGAGATAAAAAGAAAGCATCCGAGTGGGGCCGCCCAGAATGTAGGACACTAAGGACTGTGATATATATATATATATATATATATATATATATATATATATATTATTTGTGAATTTGGACTTGTGAAATCAACTGGAGCACAATACCTAGATCACATTATATTTGTCTTAATTATGTGGGTTTTGTTGACGCGAGGCTGATGAGTTTATTGGGTTACGGATTTGATATCTCTACCAAAACAACTAACAATTGGGCTTATTCCGTTAACAAAGTTGGTTATTACTTATTATAGACTCATAGGGGCATGTTTGGCATAACTCCTGCCATATGCCGCGGATCCATTAGGCTTGTACCATCAAGCATCTACCAAGGACTAGAACTGAAATATAGGAAGAGATCTTAGTGAAACCCGGCCTCTAAACAATCTTTCTTTATATTGCTTACAAAATCAAATCAATTCAATCATGATCTAGTTTAGTTAATTTAGTTTAATTCAAAACTTCGTAGTTTAATAGATTTAATTGCTTTCTTAGATTTATTGCCTTTTATAATTTACTGTTTTCTTGCATCTTAGATAGACTTCATTCTTGCATCCTAGTTATTAAGCATCTTAGATAAAGCATTCTTAGATTAAACACATTCATAGCATTCTTAGATTAAATAGCATTCATCCTGCAAACACATAAGAAAAAGTGACCATAACTTAGTATTTTGCATTTAAGTGATTCATTTAACGGTCCACCAGTCCCTTGGGAATTGATAATTGGTTTGTAACTATACTATAATTTTATTATTACTTGATTCGTGCACTTGTGACACTGTGAGATTTAGGCGTAACAATTCGTTGTTAGCTTATATTCTATTTTGTAACACCAAACGCCACCCGCCAACAACCTATTGTGATAGCACACGTGTACGCACAAATCACATTCTTTCTTTCCCCAACTCATTTCCTCTTTCCTGTAAAAAAAAAAAAAACTCATTTCCTCTCCATCACCCATTTTTTGTTCCAGCTTTCAACTCAATATAGTTTAATGTTGTTTTCTTTTTCAATCATTCACCCCTTTCACCCCACAATTTTACCTTTAAAATTATGAAGTTTTTCTTTAATAATATAAATACATAATATTTCAAAATTGACGAGAGCCAATTAGATTTACAGCTGCGAAGAAACGAATATGAAAATAGGAAATATTCAATTTTTACTGTGAAGTTAAAGTATCAGAATTATTTTCTCGTAGATCTCCCATGAATTTGATAATTACTTATTTACTTATTATTTACATCTAAATAGGTTTGTGAAATGTCAAGTACTATTAGAAATTAGATCCCCTCATATTTCCCTCTAAAAGGCCTTATTAGAGGGAGAGGGGCAGGGTATAGATAAACAGAAGCCAAGACCATTCCCGAAGCGATGTGGGATATAGAATTCAAGAATTCATTTTCAAGTGACTCTAATAAAAAAACAGGCTTATGATGGATATTTGTTCCGAAAAATTACATAACATGAAATATGATTAGTTGACAAATATTTTATAAACTCTATGATGTTGCCGATAAAAAAATTTATGACGTTTGAGTTTCATAGAGATTTTTCTTAATGAAATAATAAAGTGAACAATATTTTTTGAGAGGAGAGAGGAAAACGTGAGAAGGGAGAGGGAAAGGAGTGTGTACACGCGTCGTATCAGTAGGCAGTACAAACGAGGGTAAAGAAAAACTGGGGCGGTATTCTCATTGGTAAATATCTTTTATGTACGAAAAAACACACCCTAAAGTTTAATGCAACGAAAACTTGTTCATAAAAGCCTTGGAAAACTCTCTAAATAACACCCAAATGTCTCACAATTTCTTATAGAATTATATCACTTTTGAGCCTTTGAGGCAAATACCATTTTTTTTTTAATTTGGAACACGAGCTCGAGCCTTAAATTTGATTCTACTCTAATATTTTGTTTAAAGCAAATCTTAATAAGAGATTTGGCCTTCCTAAAGCTTTAGAAAATACAATTCCATCTCTCGTTGTCAAGACCAAAAGTTATTAGAAGGTAAGTATTACTCTCCAAAGGTAATTAACATATTCACATAATGTTTATGTCAACTAATCCTATGGATATTGCATTTGTGATAGTCTCGGCACATGTCTGCTTCTTAGTATTACTAACGACACGTTTGGTTTATGATGTATAGCCGAATTAGCGTTCTAACGTAACTCAAACTTATATTTGGATTAACATTAAAATAGGGCAACTGAAAAATTACCCCCTATAATTATGAAATAAGCGCATTACCCCCTGTAATCTTAAAATACGTAAATTATCTTCCCGTAAAATACGCAACTTACCTTCCTGTAATCTTAAAGTTGGTGCACACCACCTTCCTGTCGAATTTTTCATGTTTTTGTACTTGTTTTTTTGTCAAATTCTATTATTCTATTATTTATTTTTTGTTTATTTAGTTAGTAGAATATTTTATCATCTTTTTGTAATTTAAAGTGAAAGTAATTATAAAAAAATAGATTTATAAGAGGCAAGGATAAGAAAAAGTTAATCCTACTCTTATTGACAAGTGAGTTGCACCTTCTTCCATAAGAAGGTATTTGCACCATTTTAAGATTACATGGGGTAATACGCCTATTTATATTTCGTCGGAGGGTAATGCGCCTCTTCTGCACATTATAGTGGAGTGTTGTGCCAAAAACCTTTAAATAACTATTAAAGCCCGTCATTAGTGTCATAATCTTATGCTTAAGCCTTATTATGATTTGCGGCCTCCTCCCCCAAATTTCAGAATCTTGGTCAATATTTTTTTTTCCATTCCAACTTTATCCTTACATTAAATCTCAAATTTGTCCTGATTTCCTCAATTCTAAATTATAATTAACATCATCCAATTTATTCCTTAAGTTTTCTCGTATTTATGATTAATGAACGGAAATAATTGTTTAGCATTTTTAGATTTTGGATATTGCAATGTGTGTGCAATCTGCTTTAATTTTAGAGTTTTGTGCCATATTCTGGTGAAAGTGAAATTGTGGGATCGAGATTGATACTACTTTTAGCATGATGTTATCTTAACATCCATTAACAAAAATTAACGTTTAACACCAATCTTCTTGACAGAGATATATGCAGCGAAAATTAAAGAACACAATAAGATATATTTTCAATGGTTTATTATAAATAATCAACCACTTAGCCGTAGGCAAAATAACCACAAATGTTTTAACAAAAATGTTCCTCACCACAAAATCACTCTCGCTCTTTTGTAGCTCAAACTCAACAAAGCAGACAAGAATTTTCTCCTTAAATCTAATCCTAGACTTAACTCGAAAACTCACAAACTTTGCAAAGCAAGAAACACGCAACAACTCTTGTAATATAATCTCTCGGATTAATTAGCAGTATTGTTTCTTGTGTTTGTCTTGATGTACTTCACACCTTTATATAGGTTTCTTGAAACTTGAACTCCATGCTATGTTGTTCACAATTAGGTAACTCTTGTAGCTTTCTTGTTGAACTCTACTTCCGCTCGGTCTCCTTCTTGAATAACATTTCCCTTTATTAGTGATCTAACTAAGGAAAGACTCCTTCTTCAATTCAAAGCTCATCTTGGATGTTTCCTAGTTACACTTGAACTCCACTTCTTTCCTTCTATAAGTTGTGCGGTTGACTTCTTCAACTTTAAATAGAAAAATTCTCTTGATGGAAACCTGAATGATCAACCTATGTTAAGTTTATTTCCTGGACAATAATCAAAGATAACTACAACTATGGAACCAAGTTAGTTAGTGAATAAAGGCAAAACAATACTTCAAAACCGAAATGTAGAAACGTTTCTGCTTTCGATATTACTCTAACATTGAGATCACAATGTTATTTTAGCATCAGCAGAACACACTTTCAATCTCCCCATTTTCCCCTTACTTCACAAAACCTAATAACTTGTTCAATCAGATCAAATATCCAGAAACAAAATTAAGAAAGCTAATAGTCTAAATAAAGTAACTCCCCCTTAATAGAGACCAGTCCCACTCAATGTTGACATAACATTGACACTTTCAATGTTGTCATAACATCTAACTTTCTCAATGTTAGATTAACATTCAATCCAGAAAGATGTTCTAACATTTATTTCATCAATATTGTCTTAACGTCAGTAATACACAGTACTTGCAGAAAAGTTAGTACATGTAGCAGACATTAAAGCTTTCATAAGCAGAAACTTTAAGAGCAGTTAGAAGTAGCATACTTATTTCATACCCAAATAGATAACATGTCATATCAAAAACAATAATTCAAAATGCATGGAAATCAGAACTAGAGAAAAGAACGAGATTTTGAAATTTTTGATATACTCTCCCCCTTTTTGTGAAGAAGGTAAATCTTCCAGATGTTTGATCAAGACATCCAGCTCCATTACAGACTTCACTCCTTCCGACTTCTAGCAATTCAAAATACCATGCTCTTTGAAACTAGCAGATCCATTGCTTTCTTCTCATAGGTCACCTTGTCTTGGCAAGTATCCCACTTATTTTTCCTTTGACATATAGTAATCTGAATAAGGTATTTCCTTGGGATACTCTTCCTCAATTAGGTCTGAGTATTCCTCTTCATCACTAGATTCTTCTTCCTTATCATCTCCAACCTCCTCCTCCATTTTCTTCTTCTCCCCTTTTTTCTCAGCTTCTACCTCAGATTTCTCTCTCTCCTTAGATTCCTCAACTACAACATGTTTCCCCTTTCTTTCTAGCTTGTTATTTGCACAGAAAAAATTCAAAGAAAAAAAATATTGTAGCAGAGTATATAATTTTGCACAACTGAAAGAGATATATAAGAAAGGAAAAATTTCTCAATTAAATCATAAAGAGTGTAGTGAGTGGTGTATGTGAGTGGGAATGTAATATGTTACCAAAATGAACTGTCCACTAACACACGCCCGTGCGTACAACGTTACCACGTGCCAGTGTTAGAATAACATGTGACCAGAGCAGTTCTCAAATTTCAAAACTTATAAGTCACAGTGTTGCAATGTTATACTAACATTGGCAAGTTAACATCCGGGCAGAAAGTTGGAGGTGCAAGGCTTCATCCAAAACAAATTCATGTGAGAGCATGAGGTCTCAATGAACTTGATCTGAAACTATATCAATAAGCACTTGAGTACACAAGATACAACTTTAGATCATCATTATGAGTAAGTAACATAGGTGACAGAAAACACATAGAGATAAGCAGTTATGAATTCAAGAAAAATCCACTTCCACAACACATAAATTCACAAAACTAGTGTGTTTACCTACAATATGCCACCCAAAGAGTATGCCTCAACACATGAATTATGATTACTACTCACTCTAAGCCCAAACTGACACAACAAAAGAATGCATAACTAGAATGAATGCAATAATGTTAGGTTAATATTGGGAGATGGTAACCATGGAGTATCAGTTGTATATGCTAGGAACAAACCATATCAACTCAAATCTTTATCAATTATCATAAAATATTTTTGAACCAAAACTGAAGAATGTTTAAAATGATTATGACATTACTGAATGAAAGCAGCATAAGACTCCACATACCCCAACACTGGTAATATCGGCGACAGGTTAGGCAAGTACAATGGACTTAAATGAGGGCAATATATTTATCATATACCCCAGCACCCTAATTCCTCATGTATACTTGTTTACTACCCTGCTTTTCAAGAGAAAAACCAAGTGATCAGTGCTACTGAATGTGAGACAGCCTAAACTCCAATCATCCCAGTAGAATGGATCACCATCATGCATTTCCTTGGCCTATTAACAGAAACATGAACACATGCACAACTGAATAACACTGAAGCTATCAACATCATGTACCCCAGCTTCTCTTCATGTCTTGCTAGAGCTAAACATGGATAAGTCACAACTGAATAACACCAAAGTAGTGAACTATGCGCATCCCAGATTCTCCTGATGTTAGGTCAACATTCACATACTAACAATAGAGTTTTTCTTTACAAAACTTTTGATATAAACCTTTCCACCAGTAGACTTAGCTAACAATACTGGTCAACCATACAAACCAATAATAATAAAACAAAGATGAAAGATGCAAGAAAGAACTACAAAAAGAATAAAAAGAATTACAGACACCACACAACCAATAACTAGTGCTAGACAGTGGTGTTATGTCAACACTAGTGAACTAACGTCCTCACATACTGCACATGCTGAGAGACTTCCTCAAACAAAAGAATCTCTCATTATCCAAGGTCTTAGTCAACATATCATCAAGCTGATTGTTTTTCTCAATATGCTCAATGTCAATCACTTTGTCCTCAACCATGTCTCTAAAGTGATGATGTCTTATATCTATATGATTTGTCCTAAAATGATGCACATGATTCCTTGAGATACTTAGATTGACACAAAACATGAGAAGAGTTTCACTATTTGTCCCATAGTCCAACAACGTGTGTTTAAGCCATACAAGCTGGGTAACAGAGCTGCCAACTGCTACATATTTAGATTCAGCAGTAGATAATGAAACACACTTATGTTTCTTGACATACCAGTAAACCAGATTATAGATCAGCCCCCACATGTGGATTTCCTGTCATCCAAGCCACTTGCCCAATCAGAGGCACTAAAAACCACAAGATTAGTATTTGTGTCATATGAGTACCAAAGGCTCAATGGTCCAAATATATATATATATATCTTAAAGTTCCCTTCACAGCAATCAAGTGAGATTGCTTTGGATCAACATGGTACCTAGCACAAACACACATAGAATACATAATATATGGTCTAGGGGCAGAAAGATACAACAAGTTACCAATCACAGATATGTATAATGTTGGGTCAACATTGGTTCCAGTGCCATCTCTAGTAATCTTCACAGAAGAAGACATGGTAGTTATACAAGGATTTGACTCAAACTCCTTGTTCAGGAACATGCCATATTCCAAAGTACGTGTCATGGATGCAACAAACTTGTCTAAAGAACACTTTTTAGTAGATCCAAAACTATCTTTAAGAGCTTCATTCACATTCTTAGGTTCTATAGATGATACAAAACATGAAGCATTCTCAATAGTATATGTGATAGCCATACAAAGACAACTTTACCATATCCCTGCAATTCAACCTTTCTTTGTTGCGTGTTCTAATGCTATCAGTGATTTGAACAATTACTTGAGTAGGTGGATGGTTCTTCAGAATCCAAGCCGGGGGATCTCTTATAGATTCAGGAACAATTTCTTCATCAGAACCAGATTGTGCAGATGTTGGCCTGTCATTCTCTGTTTCCAATGTTGGGGTAACATCAGAAACAGAAAGTTCCTCCAGTTCAACATTTGCCTGAGTCCTCAGTTTAGTTTCTCTAGCTTCAGTATTTGATGTTGATGTAACATTGTCTGTGTCTAATGTTGGAATAACACTGTATGTTTCCAATGTTGGGATAACATCAGCAAAAAAAAAGTTCTCCAATACCTACATCACTAGTCAAAACATCAAATACCACATTAACAATTTTCTGAACAGTATGCAATCTAGGATTGTAAACCCTAAAAGCAGCATTGTCTCGAGAATAGCCAACAAGAATACACTTTTCACTTTTTGGATCAAACTTGCTCAAATAATCCCTATCATTTACACTATAGCAGTCACATCCAAACTCATGAAAGTGTGAAACATCAGGTTTACTACCCTTCAAGATTTCATATGGAGTCATAGTGGTTCCAGGTTTAAGATAAACTCTATTACTAATATGATATGCAGTGTTCAAAGCTTCAGCCCAGAGTCTCTTAGATATGCTCCTGGCATTTAACATTACTCTAGCCATCTCTTGAAGAGTATTATTCTTCCTCTCAGTAATGTCATCCGGGTGAGGTTTCTTAGGTGCAGAAAATTCATGGAAGATGCCAATTAAATCACAAAAAATAGAAAATTTTGCATTCTCAAATTATTTTCCATGGTCTAACCTAATTCTTCCTACACAAGTGCCATACACGTGTTTAATATAGCATGTAAAACTTTGAATGTGTGGAATGCTTCAGATTTTTCTTTCAAAAATTTAACCCATGTATATCTTGAATAATCATCAACAATAACAAAAGCATACTTCTTGCCACCTAGGCTACTGACCTCCATAGGACCATTTGATCCACATGTAATAATTCAAAACACTTGTTGGTTCTAGGTATAGAACTTTGTATTTGTACATGTGTATGAAAATATTGGTATGTTTACCTTTTAGGCAGTCTCCACACACAAATTTACCTAGACTAGACAACTTTAGAATTCCTCTTACAATATCTAACTTTTGTAGTTTCCCGAGATCTCTATAGTGCACATGTCCAAGCTTCTTGTGCCAGATTACAGATTCATCAATGTCAGAATGAAAGCATTCTGCTTCATTTTGAGCAAGATAGTAGTTGGCTCTTGATCTTGCACCTGTCATAAGACAGACACTGTCACAATCAGACACATCGCATGAATATTAATCAAAATTAACTAGCAAATTATCATCACAAAGTTGACTAAAGCTAATTAAATTTGGTTTCAATCCATCAACTAACAGAACATCCTTGAGCCGTGGAAATCCTTTAACGTTTAGAAATCCTTCTCCAATTATGTTTCCTTTACTGCCTCCTCTATAGGTGACAGTCCCAGTGCTTAAAGTAATCACATCTTTTAGATTTTATTTAACGTTTAGAACTCATTTTCCAATTATTTTTCCTTTACTGCCTCCTCCATAGGTGATAGTCCCAGTGGTCAAAGGAATCACATCTTTTAGATTTTCTTTATTTCAAATCATGTGTCTTGAGCACCCACTTTAAAATACCACTTACCTGCAATGTTAGAGTACACAACAGAAAAGACAACATTGCAAACAATTTTGATCCCAGGAGTTTTCAGTTTATCTAACCAAGTTCTACTTTTTTGTCGTTGGTCTAATGCTGGAACATTCACTGTTTTTGATGTTAGGATAATATCAAAAATATAATCTTCCTGAGTACTGCTATTATTAATTGTTTTCTTTTCCATCACATTTTTATATTTTTTTACAATAAAACTTAATGTGACCAGATTAAAAATAATATAGACAGATATCGGTAGTTCTTTTGTCCACGTTAGACAAATTTTCACAAACCTGATTACTACTTTTCTTAACAAAACCTGCATTAAAAAATACAGAGGAAACAACCTTGGAGGTAGGTTTTTCATCATACCACTGATCACTTGTAACTTGATTTCCCATGCTTAGTACCTCATCAAGTTTAAAAGTACATGAGTTCCAAGTGGTTGTGGTCTGTTCAGCCTTTTCAAGCTTGATTTTTACCTTTTACCGTTCCGATTCCCTTTTGTGTTAAGATTAGCTTCATACAGTACCAACAACTCCTTTAACCATTCATTCGCTTTATTCAGGTTATGATAAGTGATCTTCAGCTCTTCAATGATTTCCTCCTGGGATGTTTTTGCTTCATCTAGATCTGTAGTGCCATGAAAGTAATCAAAGTTAGATTCATCAATATCGGACGAGGAATCAGAATTAATACAAGAACTATATTTATTCCAAATTCTAAAGAAAAACTCATGTTCTGGTGTTGGATCCTGAATGTTAGAGTAACATTGAGATCCGTGGCAGTTCTGGGAGTCTTCTTTTATCCTATAAATATGAGCGAGCAGCGAAGCTGTTTGAATCTCATCTGATTGTCCTTCAGCCACAATACGTGATTCATAGTTAAAATCATCTTCATAATCACGATCGTTATTTTGAGAATTTGAAGCTAATAACGCAAGATCATTCTGTTTACATGGTTGTGATATGCGTTCCATCTCGTAGTATCCAATCCAAATACAAGTGAAATTGGTGCTTGGCTCTGATACCAATTGAAATTGTGGGATTGAGATTGATACTACTTTTAGCATGATGTTATCTTAACATCCATTAACAACAGTTAACGTTTAACACCAATCTTCTTGACAAAGAAATATGCAGCAGAAATTAAAGAAAAGAAGAAGAAATATTTTCAACGGATTATTATAAATAATCAACCACCTAGCCGTAGGCAAAATAACCACGAATGTTTTAACAAAAACGTTCCTCACCACAAAATCACTCTCTATCTTTTGTAGCTCAGACTCAACAAAGCACACAATAATTTTATCCTTAAATCTAATCCTAGACTCAACTATAAAACGCACAAACTTTGCAAAGCAAGAAACACGCAACAACTCTTCCAATATAATCTCTCGGATTAATTAGCATTATTGTTTCTTGTGTTTGTCTTGATGTACTTCACACCTTTATATAGGTTTATTGAAACTTGAACTCCAAGGTATGTTGTACACAATTAGGTAACTCATGTAGCTTCCTTGTTGAACTCTACTTCCTTCTTATGCTTGCACTCATTCTTGAATAACAGTTCCTTTGTTAGTGAACTAATGAAGGAAAGACTATTTCTTCAATTTAGAGCTCATCTTGGATGTTTCCTAGTTGCACTTGAACTCCACTTCTTTCCTTCTATAAGTTGTGCGGTTGACTTCTTCAACTTTAAATAGGAAACTTCTCTTGATGAAAACTTGAACGATCAACCTATGTTAAGTTTATTTCCTAGACAATAATCAAAGATAACTACAACCGTGGAACCAAGTTAGTTAGTGAATAAAGGCAAAACAATAATTTAGAACTTCAAAACTGAAATGTACAAAAGTTTCTACTTTGATGTTACTCTAACATTGAGATCACAATGTTATCTTAACATCAGCAGAACACTTGCACTTTCAGAAAGTTTTGAACAGGGCAATCCAATTTTCTTGCTAAGGTATGATGCATTCGAATTCATGTATATTAACTCATGAGGTGTCAACCTTTCAGATTGTTCATGATTATAAAGATTGAACAATAGTTTAACAAAACTTCATCCAGTATTAAGTATAGATGAGTTTGTTATAAAGATTAAAAAACTATTGTAAATTAACATGAATCCCTTTGAAAGAAATGATCCAAAATGATGCACAAATATGTTTAAAAAAAAAACAAAATTATCCAAATTTGTGTTTTATATATATTAACAAACTAAGGATATTTTGGGAAATAAAATATATTATGCATTGTAAGATCTTAATTGTTTTACTTATTACTTTCTCATTCTTAGCAGATATGACTTGTCTTAATAGATAATTAAGTAAAATAGTGACACAAGAGTTTTATAATGGTTCAATCACAACAGACCTAGTCCACTCGCCTTTCGCCTATTTTGATAACTCAAGTTTCTTTCCAATAGTACGAGACTTGACTCACTCAGGATATTACTTGATACTCGTAATCTTGACTCCCTCTAATTAATTTCTTAACACCTAACGTGACACATTACTATAGACCTCTACTTGAATCAAGAAATACTCAAGTACACACGAAGTACCTTCGCCTTGATATTTCTTACATAAACATATATAACAAATCCTTTGACTCTTAAACAAATAAAATGACAAAAACTTAACTCTTAATTCTTGTCTTCAAATGTCTTCGAATCTTCTACTTTTATACAGAAACTCCACGGGGAAGGATAATTGTTGCCCCAGATCTTCGATTCTTTCAAACAGCTTGCAAACCTTCCTTAATTCATCCAATTTGATATTGGATTCAAATGCCGAGAGATAGATTATTTCGAATGCTAATTTTCCAAGGTCCACTTGTTGACATGTGCCAATGCGGAAGAGAACTAATGCAACAAGTGAGTTCACTGCCAAGTGATGAGAGCCGGGGAGTGAGTAGGATATGGGAATATTGAAGAGCAATTGGTACCGAGGGGTGAGCAAGGTTGTCGAGATGGATGATCATATTGGTCTTGTAAGCCAAGGAGAAAGAGTGGTAGTGAGTTCGAGTGCGACATCATCCATATTTGATTAGACCTGTATCTCCAACGACCGTCATGTCACAATATCATGGAAGTTCATGTGAAAGTTCAGTAGAGAGGGGCTGAAGTCATACACATGTCCCCGCACGAAGATTTTGTGATAGTGGAGAGTACCGGAGATGGCCAATTATTTAGACAGGTTAGCATAAAAATCGTATATAATGGAAAGAACAAAAGGTTTACCCTTCATGGTGGACATCGTAAGATTATATTCATCAATGAATTCAAGGATACCAGACTTACCATAGGATCGCAAGACCAATGGTCGTTCATGGTCAAAGTGTCTGGCTAGTAGGGTGTCAAATTTTGATTGTGAAGTGACAGAAAAGATGCAAGAGTTAATACACTTACTAACATCGAAGGGTTTGATATCAACCTTAACTTTGAGAGAAGGAACATGTTTAGTGCAAGAGGGAGGAGTAAGAGCCGTCTAAATCCAGTAGGGCGGTGTCATCTGAACGGCTAGAAGTTAGAATGCATCGTTCGTGGAGAAAGAACAGCTGATCGGTTGATTGGAGAGTCAAAGTCAGTTAGCTCTGTGTATTTAACAACGTGAATGGGTCCTCTAACGAATAGGACATCATCATCAGAGTCCGATCCACAGTCGGTGAGAAGATGCACTACTTTGCCTGAGTTAGACATCTCTGCGAGTAATAAGTGGAGGAGTGTTTGAATGTACACAGAGAAATCAACGAATATCCTTTTTCTTAAATAGAGTCTGACACTATTTTATATAAGGTAATTCTTAAAAGTGACAAGGTAACATAACTGTAATATACCTAAGAACACGATCATGCCTATATATACCAAAACTACCCAATTCTCTTTCCAAAACACAGAGGAATAAGCTACGGTAACGTAATCGTGGGAAATATGGCAGTTTTCAAAAAAAGTTACGTAGTCAATTAAAAGAGCAGTTAAAAAAAAGCTTAACATGAATACAACACAAGCTAGCTTGGTGAAATTACAAAAATAAGGCCAAATGTTGCAAGATAGTTTTATAAGGCCCTAATGAATTATACAACCAAGTTCGCATTGTGAAAAAATAGCAACCTTGATAAGAGGATAATAGTAGTGATTTATATACTTGATTTCTTATTCTTTTGTGAACTCCTAGTGGCAATTTTACTTGTTTTAGTATTATTTTATTGTTTTTGCAGTTTGAGTCAAGTCGGAGCAAAACGATGCTTAATTGGAGGATTTCACCACTTTTCGATAACAAGGAACAAAGAGGATATACTGCTACCAATTCAAATCGCGGAAAGGAGGCAAAAACCAACGCGATGAGAAGAGCGCTGGAAAAGTGAGATCGCGCAACAACTGCCCGATGTGAATCGCGCTTCTTTAATTGCGCAACTAACAAAATTTGGGCCTCAATGGCAGAAACCCTAGAAGAAGCCTTGAACATGAAGAAAAGCTACAAATAATAAGGTTCGTTCAGCAGCTCAAGACACGTGACACAAAGGGATTATATAGAAACATAAACACTTACAATAACATAGAAAAAACATCTTAGGGTTAGAAAAGAGAAGAAGTCCACCGCTCGTAGCAACACAATCATCATTGAAGGGAGAAGGTGAACACAAGGAGGCAGCAATCAGAGTAGCGCAGAGTAGCAAAAGGATCATGAGTTTAATCTTTACATTTCCTTATTGAATTAATCTACTTATGAATTGATGTGTTTTGGCTATGACTATGAGTAGCTAATCCTCTCAGTATCTGAGGGAGGATGTAGTTAATCTCATATGGATACACCTTGAACCTATGTTGTGATTATATTTATTGATGACTTATTTTTATTGGATATTATTTGTTGCATATGCTACTTAGACTACTTAATGCATGTGTTTCTATAAGGCACAACAATTATGTTAAACTGCCTAATATTATGTTGAATTATGTTTAGGAGTCTGTTAGCGTATTACTGGCATAGTAGAACAAGCAAATAAATCTTTAGACCTTAGACATTAGCGTTTTCGTAGAATCTAAACCATTGTTGGTATCTCTAATTAACTTCTAAAATATTGTATGGAATTTATGACATGGTGAACTTTTGGTGTGGGGAAAGTGCCTAACCGCCTGACATTATTAGAGATTAGAAGGCTCTTTAGTGCATCGAAAGGTGGCTAACTTGCTACCACAATTTGGAGACAAAACAACCATCAATAGATAGAGGAAACCATATGAGTCATTGGTACTTTATCTATGAAGTACACGTATCCGAGATTAATGAAATATGATCCTTAGATATCTTTTATTATTCTGTTTTACAACCCTAGCATGCATTAAATCAATCAATTAAATTTTGTTCTAGTTAGTTAGTTAGTTAATCATTTTAATTGCATTCTCTATTCACGTCTTTCTAGTACTTTAATTTGCATCTCTAGTTTAGCATTAATTTAATTATAGTTTAGTTCCATACTCTTTTAATAACCGTGACACTATTAGAAGATTTCAGCAATAATATTTACTATTCGAAAAATACCTACTCTCAGGAAATTCAATACTTGGGCAAGTTATATTTACATACCATTTTATAATTGCTTGACTCGTATATTAGCAATTTTGTGTGCATTGAGATAATTGAGAATACAAAAGCAACATAGGCACGCATCAAACTTCTTTGACCAAAACGTATCAAACCTGAGGCAACACTGGAGCTTTTACTCTGACTCATTTTTGATTGTAGTAGCTCTTTTCAATGTCTTGACGCGTGTAATACAAATTGAAAGCTTTCAAACTCACACCTTTTAGGCCAGGTAGTTTTTTCCTTATATTAATTTTCCTTTTGATGAAGCAAATAATAGAAACAATAATCATGAGGATTATACAATAGATTTCTTTTTACAAAGTGATTAAGATCAAATAGTGATTTTAAAACCACAAGAAAACAAATTTAAATAAAACATGGTGGAATGAACATCTGATAAACAAAGCATTATGTACGTGCATCCACCGTTGCATCATTGAGCTATTGCGACTCACACGTGGAAAATGCCAAGAGACTTTCTAAAGGTTTCCAAAGAGTGTTGCATCTAATGTCGTAGTAAATATGTCAGCTGGTTAATAGTGAGTTTCCACATGTTTCAATTCAACAACCTTTTCTGCCACAAGATCACAAATGAAATGATATCTTATTTAAATCAGACATGCATACCCCTTCGGAACCCCATACGTAGGGGTGAGCGGTTTGGTTTGATCGAACCATTGATATGGTTTTGAATATGGGGTCCAATTTTGGCTTTCTTCTTAAGCAAACCATAAACCAATCGTATGATACGGTTTGGTTCGATTTGAACCGTCACCAGTTTGATTTTTTGTTTCAATATTTCTTTTTGGTTTTTTGTTTTACAAAACATATAAAAATTATTTCATTTATCCATCAAAATTCATTCTTTGATTTAAAAGGAATTCATAAATAACATATAAGAAAAATAATACCATGTATTAATTAGTACAATTACTTAATTTATATAGATCCTTTATCAACATTAAAACATCAATAATCCTCTACAACTGAAAAAGTGTAAAGCTCGTTGTGATAAGAACTGTTATAAAATATCTAACAATCCAAGATTTATAAGTACGCATGCTTAAAATATATTCATTTATACTTTTGAAGCAGTTACAAACATAATTGTAATACTATTTTTTTTACTATAATTTACAAGTTGCCATGATTTTTTAATTTTGTGTTAAATACAAATTTAATAACATAACTATTAGAGTATTAATGTATCATACTATTAAATAATTTGAAAAAAAAATATACAATTCCACTTTTGACTACCAAATCATACACCGAACCGATCATGTGGTTCGATTAAAAAACCAAACGGTTGAGGATTTGATCGGTTTCGATTTTATATGCCCACCCCTACCAACAAGAGTTTATCTCAATAGAGAAAATCTTAGGGTTTTTGGCAAATTACTCTGGTGTTATGCTAAATTGGTGAATTCTCTACTTGTGAAAAATAGAGCAAATGGCACATTACGTCCCTATAATAAATGAAATAGGCGCATTACCCCATGTAATCCTAAAATTGGTGCACACCGCCTCCCTGTCGAATGTTTCATATACTTATACTTTGTCAAATTCTATTATAATTTTATATCTATTTTTTGTATATTTACTAGTTATTCAAATATTTTATCATCTTTTTGTAATTTAAAATAAACAATTAAAATATTAGATTTATAAGAGGAAATGATAAGAAGAAATTAATACCACTCTTGTTTTTTGGCAAGTGAGTTACACCTCCTTCTATAAGGAAGTATATTGCACCATTTTAAGATTATATGGGGGGGGGGGGGGGGGGGGAGGTAATATGCCTATTTATTTTTTACAGGGGGTAATGCACCTCTTTTGCACAATATAGGGGAGGGGGGAGGGGTGTTGTGCCAAAAAACCTAAAAATAAGATTGTCAAATACTGCTTATGATCTCAAAAGTTAGCACACCATTTCCCATATTTTTTTTTATATTATAAGTTGAGTATTAAAATACTAAAATACTCTTAGTAGTAACCATATTTTATTTTATATAATTTTAATTTAATTTTATATTTTTTATATTTTAAAATATAAAAATGAACGATATACATATTTTCTTGGAAAACCGGGTATAGATGTCTTTTTCAAAACAAAATATGACTCGCACTCTCATGTATAGAAAACTGAACTACTCTTTCATGCATAGGAGAGTAAAATGTCAACTAACTTTTGTACATGAAATTAATTTGTTTATTTACCACAACACAATGAGTTAATTTGCCAAAATGCTCAAAACTTTATTTTATTCAACGAGATACAATTTGTTTTTCTGGATTAAGTATACATAGAATATAAGTCGTCTAGTAGATATGTCCGAAAAGGTCCCCATTTCGTAACTGCTAATAATCCTCGCTTGAGATCTTGCTACATTCTATGTGGTGGAAGTGGACACCAATGACCACATGGAAAGCCATAATTACCATAAGATGCCAACATATATATAAAATAACATTGTATTGATACTTATCTCGGATAAAACAATATCTATCACCACACTAGCTAATCTTATCGGATGTCACTTTATACCAAAAAAAATGATATATTCAAACATAGAGGGGGAGAACTTACATGGGTTGACAATTTTTTTATATGACATCTACTTCCTTAACTTTTTTTCTGTTAACTTAACTATTAGAGTATTAATGTATCATACTATTAAATAATTAGACAAAGAAAAAGTTAATGCAGTTTCGGTTTGGTTCAGTGAACCAGGGTAATAAATCAAAACCAAACCATATACAGTTTCACTTTTGACTATCAAACCATACACCAAATAGATCATGCGGTTCGATTAAAAAATCAAATCGTTGGGGATTTGATCGGTTTTGGTTTTATATGCCAACCCCTACGAACAATAGTTTATCTCAATAGAGAGAATCTTAGGGTTTTTGGCAAATTATTTTGGTGTTATGTTAAATTGGTGAATTTTCTACTTGTAAAAATAAGTTGGTCAAATACTGCTTGTGATCTCAAAAGTTAGCACACCATCCCCCAGTTTTTTTTTTTATTACAAGTTTAGTATTAAAACCAAAATACTATTAGTAGTAATCATATTTTCTTTTATGTAATTTCAAATTTAATTTAATTTAATTTTTCTTTTTTATAAAAATATAAAATCCAAAAAATAAGGTTTATACATATATTTATTTTAAATTTGTAATGCACTAGTAATTTTAATTTAATTTTATATTTTTTATATTTTAAAAAATAAAAATGAACGATATACATATTTTCTTGGGAAATCGGGGTATAGAGTCTTTTTTGAAACAAAATATTACCCGCACTCTTAGGTATAGAAAACTGAACTACACCTTCGTGCAGATGGGAGTCAAATGTCAATTTTTACGACATTCAAATTAATTTGTTTGTTTACCACAACACAATGAACAAATTAAGGGAAAAAAGTGAAACATCACAGACACAAATAATAATTCGTCTTTAAGTTTACATAGAATATAAGGCATCTTGATAATCCTCGCTTCACATCATGCTACATTCTATGTGGTGGAACTGGACACCGATGACCACATGGATAGGTACACTTACCATAAGCTGCCAACATAAACATAAAATAATATGGGTTACTTATCTTGGAAAAAATACAATATTCATCGTCACACTAATTGACTTGTCAAATGTCACTTTATACCCCAAAAAAATTATATGTGTTATATTGAGTGATAGAGGGTGAGAACTTACATGGGTTGACTGTTGTAATCTGTCCAATTTCGGGATCACAATTGTTAGTTATTTGATAGACTAAATCAAGGACAAATGAAGCATGATTTATCACTGTGTTTGGTTGATAACATGGACCATCAGGTGCAATGCCACCACAACCATACTTTCCACACCCATAGTCTATGAATGCTTGCAACCTGTCAATGGGAGCCAACTGGTTCGCCACGCACCAATCCAATGCCTATAATAGAAGACATGATTTCATAAAACAACTTACAATATACTTAAATAATTAAAAAGTCAAGTACCTTCAATAATATATTTAAGATTTAATGACAATTATTTTCAAATAATTAAGATTTTGGATTGACAATTTTATAAGCAAATGTGAAAGGAACTAACTTGTTGGCTGTGCGAAAATCCAACAAAAGTTAAAAGGACTGCAATTGCAAACAAAGAGAAGTTGTTACTCATCATGTTTTGAAATTTTTGATGTTTCTACAAAGTAAGTTTTTTTTTTTTGGTACTAATGTTTGACATCTTTGTTAGCTTTATACAGAGAGAGGAGGGGGGTTGTAAGACATGGCTATTACGATTTCCTCAATCTTACCACTTAGATTTTCTACCTCTTAACTTAAATGAGTTGTTGAAATTAAAGGCCATTTGCATTTTTATATACAAGAGACATGTCCAGACCGAAGTAATTTGTAGTAATATAAACATCTTAAGTTGAAATTAAAATTCATTTCCATCGATAGATTTGTTAATATTAGAAGACGTTTTCATGTAGGCAGGTAAGATATATTGAAATTAATATATAGTGTTACGATCAATATTAATTCTACGTAAATAAGTTGAACTTTTTATTGAGATTATTTTGGAAATTAATTAAAATTAAGCAATTGACTTAATGAAAGAAATTAAGTGTATTTAAGTTTTCATTAATTAAATTGGTTTATTAGGAAATTTTGTTGGTGAAAATACCATCTTTTTTACAGGTCAAATATTTCCTTATATTCTATGTGAAAATTTCAAAATAAGGAAACTATCATTATGATTGACTTGTCTCTTGAATTTTAATATAATTAACTTTCCATCTTCTCTTGCAGATCTTTCCTAATGCATATGATACACAATCTATTGAAGTATTATATATCTATTAAGGTAAGAAAGTTAAGTTATTCCTAAACAGTGAATTTGTCAGTTGCAACATCACTCGATTTGCTCTGTTGCATTAATTGAAATTCATTTATTTGGTCAAATCTAAATTTTCATTCATTTTCTCTTGCGCAAATCATGTTTTAAAGGAAAAAGAATAAATTTTCATTCAACATTTTCCTTAGGAAATCTTCTAAATATATTTAATTACTTAAGGTCATTGAGGTTATATCCATTTGATTTTATAGTTGACTATCTTTCCATTATGAGTATAAACCATGTTATATCAATGTACATTTTGAAAAGATCTCACTTTTGTGATTGTTGGGAGAAATCAGTTATTTATCCAAGTTCTTTAATCAAATTGTGACAGTCACAAGTGTACAATTGCAACGACAAGTCCCAAAATGTTTTGTTCACCGTTTTAAAACTAGAAGACTCGAAGAAAATAGAAAATGTTTCATAATTTTGTTATATATTTAAAAAATTAGAGATATTATGTAGTATCTTTCCATTTAGGAAATATTCTGCTTGACTGTTTATTTTGTCTTTGATTTTCTTTGAGTTACATCAATTGTATTTCATAATTTTGAAAGTTAATTTTTTGAAGGTTGCCAGCCAATTCCAATAATCAAGGGCTATGATATTTGTGATAGCTAACCTCCAAGAGGATCTGCAATTCTATAAAAGCAGAATATTCCAAAACACGAACAAAGTGTTTAGAAATTAAGTCTAAGTTTGTTTTATTTTTTCAGTAGAGTCAACGACTCTTATTTAAATAAATTTTTAGGAAACTTCAAGTCGAAGGAACATCAAACTATCTTGAATGTTTCTAGACTCAAATGAAAGACACTAATAAAGTGTCATGATAGGTATTGAAAAGTAACTATGAGAGTCTAAATTACTAGTATCTATAAAACATGTGGGAGTCAATCTTGTATCAATGGAGAGAATTGAGTTGCTTTGGCATAAGTCATGCAGATGTAGGTATGATTTGACCCAACCACGTGATTTGGCAATAGATCGTTATATATATATATATATATATATATATATATATATATGCGAGTGTCGTTTACAAGTATGTGATCTAGTAATACAACGAGTCAATCTCAAATCAGACCTACACTACGTGTCTCGTGTAGGCTTGGTCCGGAACACCTCGGACCCGACGCTTCGATGCTTGGATGAGAGTAGAATATCGGTAGATAGATCGAATGGACGTCGGTGATTGCCTTCGATGTGATGTCGAGGACGACCCCCAATGTGATGTCGGGGATGGATGTGATGTCGAGGGTGAGGTGGTAGGACGTGTCACAGGTGCACGTGGATGTCCCGATATCGAATAAGATATCGAAAGGTATATCGGTGATATGTTTCGATCTGACGAGTGGTAGCTGAGGGATAATAATTGCTTTTTTTGGGATCCGGGCACCGCGTATTTATAGACCTCGGGATCCGGGGACCACAGTACCATATCGGTGACGATTACCGATATGACATCGAAAGTGATCCCCGATATGCTCCATAATGGGCCTGGTTTGGGCCTGGTCCAATATGCGGGAAATGCCCATATCATGTAGTCCCCCAATTTGGGGATTCTTATCTTAGAGATAAGGATTCGCAAATTTAATTTAAAATTGTTGGGTTACCTGTACCTTTCGTCCCGCCAATTCAAATGACAGAGATCAAACTTGTGGGGAATGCCCTTGTGATGAACGTCGAGTTTGAGGTCCTCGTTTGAATTCTAGTTCCCTTGGTATTTGGGTTCCTTGAAAATTGTGATGGGGTTGGCGAGGCTGTTGTTATATTCTCGCGACTCTTCGCATAGTAGGGCAAGATGTTGGGTCTCATCTTTGACATGATGTCGAAATGCATATTCGATATGACATCGAAAGTATTTTTCGATGTAGTTAAGGCCTTCGTCTATAAGTAGGGCTTGTAAGAGACTCTGAAGTTCATAGTTTTCTGCGTTTTCTCTGTCGTTTAGCGTAACCACATGGGTAAATATATCGGTAATAATATTCGATATATCCTCCGACGTGTATTTTGATCTCCCTATTGTAGTTGACTTATTATTGTTTTCTTCTACTGATATTCCCGTTATTTTGCAGGTATATTTTCTTTTTCTGAGATACTTCGTTAAAATGGGGTTTAGACAATTGATGCTCAAGCTCCAAGCCGATTGTGATGCTCAGAAAGCTGCTGAAGCGGCGACAGTCGATGTGGTGCCTGAAATAAGGTCTGCGTCTAGCTTTGACCTGAATAATGCAGCCGTTGAGTTTTCGGCAGAGGTGTCGGTAGTCGAGCGACCTCCCCTAGCACTGTGGCGCCTGAACGTGTTAATGAATAATGTTTTAGTAATGTTTCTGCAATGGTTGGGTCACTTAGCCAGGACATCCTTGACGTGGTAGGAGGCCCGGATGGTGCGGCCAGCCTCTTGGAAGTGTTGGCCTCGAATCGGGAGGGTGTGCTTCCTCGACCTGATGGGGCTGAGGCGACAGAGAGACAAGCTGCGGAGTCTCCTTCTGGTGAGTATGTCGCGCCACGTTCTGAATCGTTGGTCGATGCTCATTTGACCAGGGACGTTGGAGGTTCGGAATCGAATACCCCTGTCAACTTGGGTGATTTTGCAGATGCGCCTTTTCTAGTGGGGTCGGGTACTTCACGCCTGATCCTTACTAGTGACAAGGGAAAGGCGACCGCTTCTGGCAGGACCGACAAGGGTAAGGGGCCACTGCAGGAGCCCTCAATATTGGGGGGCCGCGCTCCTTTTTTTCCTGGGATCCAGATTACAAAACCTGCAGTTGACCTGAGTAGGATATCAGGTAATAAAAGGTGTCGTGAGGGAGCTGTCCACAGTGGCCATTCATCTTTGAGTTCAGGCCCTCGGAAGGCGGGTGCCGTCAAACCCCCGAAGCAAGTAGAATTCCCTGAAGCAGATGTTGTACGGGGCATGATGCGGGCGTTTCCTCCTCCTGCGAATGTGCGGGTGCTCACAGAATTTGAACGGGCCCAGAACATACGTCGCAGCACTCACTTGTTCCAAAGTGTATGTGCCTAAGCACGTCCTTGATTGTTTTCGTCTGAATGTTTATCATAATGTTATGTATTGTATTGTGCAGACGGCCAAGCTGGCGGTCTCGTGTCTGAAGACCATTCGGGAGTCCAAAGGTGACCCTGATGATGTTGCCGAGCTCGAGGCTGACATCTTGAAGATGGGGAATTTCAACCCCATGGTGCTGGAGAGGTTGGAGGCTGAAAAAGAGGATGCACTGAAGACATGTCGTACACTTCGGGGGGAGTATGATTTGTTGAAGGGCAACTTCAAAACACTAGTGACTGAGCTCGATTAAGGAAAGGCGCGTGAATATGCGGCCAACAAAGAGCTGGAAACACTGAAGGCTGAGGTGGCGGCGGTGAAGGCTGCTAATGAACGTCTCTCATCGGAGCTCTCCACTGCCCGATTAGCTCCCTTAGACTTGGTACCTATCTTGTGTACGATATCTGTTTCCATTTTTTGTGCCCTTGTATTTAATAGAGTTTAATTTGTAGGAACGTCATCCTGATCTTCTCCGGGTTGGGGCGGAGAAGTTTATGGAAAGCTCGAGCTTCCGAAATCTAATTTTGAAGGTTCGAGATGAAACCTTTCATGCTTACGTAGGGCAAGTGTTGAGACGTGACGGTTTCAAAGACTCCCTCGAATTGAGTGGATTGAACCCAAGGCATGATCATCATGATCTGCCGATCGGTGGCCTAGATGAGGTGGAAGAGAATCCGGCCGACCCTGACGTGTTTTCCGAGGTCGTAGAGAAAAAGACTGACTGGTCCTCGTGGGAGTAGCTGTTTACCGCCTTCATTGTAACTTAATTTTATCCCTTTCTGGACTATCTCCGATTTGTGGTTCTGTAACTGAATATTTATTTCTCTGTTGTCTTCGTAGTATGTGACTCTTCGTGGCTTTGTTGTTTGATAACTTGTTGATTTCTTATATTTTCATGATGGTGGAATATGCAGTATCCCGATGTCTGAAGCGCAGTCATTTCGTTCTCGTATTTGATGAGATCTGTTTAATCTGTCTGTTGTCAATCAAGGACTGCTTAGAATTTCCTTGGTGTTGGTAGAAGCATGGGTAAGCTGCCACTGCTCCTGTGTTTAGGATTGACCGCATTATTACCGGGGATATTCTTCTTGTGGTTAGGGGCCCTTAGAACCTGCCTCTTCACCTAGTTTACTTTATGGATTTTTTCACCTAACGTAATTTTATGGGATTTCCACCCAATGGGCTCTTCGTCTAGCTTGATTTATGGGATTTCCACCCAATAGGCTCTTCACCTAACGTAATTTATGAGATTTCCACCCAATAGGCTCTTCACCTAGCTTGATTTATGGGATTTTCACCCAATAGGCTCTTCACCTAACGTAATTTTATGGGATTTCCACCCAATAGGCTCTTCACCTAGCTTGATTTATGGGATTTTCACCCAATAGGCTCTTCACCTAACGTAATTTTATAGGATTTCCACCCAATAGGCTCTTCACCTAGCTTGATTTATGGGATTTTCACCCAATAGGCTCTTCACCTAACGTAATTTTATGGGATTTCCACCCAATAGGCTCTTCACCTAGCTTGATTTATGGGATTTTCACCCAATAGGCTCTTCACCTAACGTAATTTATGGGATTTCCACCCAATAGGCTCTTCACCTAGCTTGATTTATGGGATTTTCACCTAATAGGCTCTTCACCTAATGTAAAATCGACCCCGTTATCACATGGAATTTTTCTTGGATTGGCCCCGTTATCACAGGGAATTTTTTCTTGAATCGACCCTGTTATCACAGAGGATATTTTTGTGGGTAGGGATGCGTCCCGTTATCACATGGGTCACTCTACCGTTGAATTGTTTTTTGATCGACCCCGTTATCACATGGGATATTTTTTGGGTAGGGATGCGTCCCGTTATCACAGGGGTCCCTCTACCGTTGAATTGTTTTTGATCGACCCCGTTATCACAGGGGATATTTTTGTGTTGTGGGCGAGGGTTTTCGTTGTCTTTTTTATTATGTCTCTTGGTGACTCTGTCGTCATTGAATATGTAGGTCATTGAGCCCTGTAAAACAGCATAGACAAGAAATTTTTTTGATGTAAATGCTAATACGGAAGTACAAAACGATGTGTCTGTGTTATCTGCGGGATGTTCCCACAATGTGGAAATATCAGTTCATACGAGAGACAGCGTTTTCATTGCGCTATATCGCGCATGTTGTGCCTGTTTGTACCTGTTGTACCTGTTTGAATAGAAAATATAGAATAATCTGAGGCAATGCCCCCTGAATCACCCTTTTTAACATACTCTATGTCCTTTCGGATGTGCTAACATATATCTAGGGGAACATTCCCCACTTCTTTGTGCCATTCTCTGCACTTCTATAATGTCCTCTTAGGACATATCCCTGCATGAAATATGAGATTGCACCAAGCAACAGATAAAAAGGTAATAAAGGATAGCGGTCGAAGGCTAGGTAAACCTAACCCGCCTACGTATCCCGTTGCATGGGGAATCAGACCGGCGTAGTTCCCCCTGTTTTAAGTTACATGCCGACCCACGAAGGAGTTAAATAAGAGATAACGGTCGAGTGCTAGGTAGACCTAGCCCGCCTACGTATCACGTTGAGTGGAGAATCAGACCGGCGTAGTTCCCCCTGTTTTAAGTTTACAGACCGACCCACGATGGGGCAATGTTTCAAATGTTCGAACATAATTTAAAAAGTGCAAAAATTTGAAATATTGTTCTGTTTGTTGCGTGCGCGGAATATATTCTAGGTATGGGACTTGTGTTTCCTGCTTTCTTCTGATTCCTGGGTGCTTCAGCGAGTGTATCTGATCAGCCCGAATCTCGCCGACTCCTTGAGGCGTCGGGAATTTAATCTTCTGGTAGTAAGTAGAGACCATTGCTCTGATCTGGTTGAGCGCCGGTCGGCCCATGATGGCGTGGTAGGGGAATGGAGTATCAACTATCGTATATTTTATCGGCGTTACCCGAGTGCGTGGACTCCTGCCAAATGTGGTGGGCAACGTGACTTGTCCAAGAGGCACTACCTCTGCTCCACCAAACCCTGCCAACGGGGTAGATATCGGCTTCAGTCGGTCCGGGGCTATCCCCATCTACCCTTAGGCTTTCGAGAATATCAGGTTTGCGGAGCTTCCGCTATCCACCAACACTTTATGCATCTGATATTCATCCGCCATAATCGTGATAACTAACGGGCAATCCATTTTTCCTGCGATCAGGGCCAATGGACTGAGATGTTCCAAGTCTTTCCTGGTGAAAGAGATCTCCTGGTCAAAGTAGGCTTCTGGCATGATTGTGTTGGTGTACCCAATATAGGCTCCACTGTGGAGTCTTCTCGTTATGGTTTCTCGGCCGTGAGCTGTGTCAGCTCCCAAGCCTCCTCCGTAGATCACATTTATAACACCTCTGCTCGGGGCATTCACAATGGCCCTACCTCGCTCCTCGGGTGCCTCGGTTATTTTCTTCTTTCCTCTCGCAGGTGAGTACTTTCTTGTAGGGGATGAGGAATGCTCTGCTCCTCTAACCTCCTCCATGGCGCACCTGACAAACTCGATCAGTTTCCCCTCTTTGATCAATCTTTCGATTTCGTTCCTCAGGTGTGTGCAGTCCTCCGTCCTGTGCCCAGGTTGACGGTGGTATGCGATGTATTTGCCGGATGACTTCATCCCGGGAGTCTCATTCAATGGCCTGGGTTCCGTCAACCATCTGTTTCTCTTTGCCACGGCCATTACCTCCAAAATACCTCTGCTCAATGGGGTGTACGTCCATTTCTCTTTGCCACGGCCATTTCCCTATCGCGCTCTCTATCTGCGTTCCTGCTGGAAAACGAACCCTGAAAAACCATTTGGTTGGCAAGCATGTTGATTTGTGCTATTGTGGGCTCCGTTAACTTGATTAGCTCCCCGACAAACGTACGGTGCGTTGTACCCCTAAAAAACATCATCATGACCTGCCCGCCATGCGGCTCATCCACCTTCAATAATTCATTGTTGAACCTCATCATATAGTCTCGGAGGTTTTCCCTTTCTTTTTGTTTTACAGCACCGAGGTGTAGTAGGTTGGTCTTCATTCTCTTTTGGCTAGAGAATTGGTTCTCAAATTTCTCCCTTAGCTGCTCATAGTCCGTTATGGATCTGGCCTCCAGCCTAGCAAACCAATCCAGTGCAGCTCCCGTTAAAGTGGTGGGGAGGATCTTTGCCTTTATGTTTCTAGAGTAGTTGTGCAGGTTCAGGATGCTATCGACCTGATGGAGATGATCCGTAGGATCGCCTCTTCCGTCGTAGGGCTTGATTGCTGGGATTTTGTCCCCTCTCTGCAATACTTCGGCCTCTATCTCATCCGAAAACGGGGTCTTACTGCGACCTTCCCATGATTCTGAGTCAACTTCCTTGACAATTCCGCCCTTTCGCGGTCTAGCTGTTCCATCCTTCTTGAGATTACCCGCAGTATTTCTGCATCCTCGCTCTTTGAACATGCAATCTCGGTGCGGTCGCGACCGCATTCCATTCTCCGGACTACTTTCGCCCTCTCGCGGTCAAGCCGTTCCATCTTTCTTGCCATTTCTCGATCTAGGGCCCTGGGGTCCCGTCTTTCCACCCTGTCGTAAGCAGCGGGTGATATCTCCCTAAAAGAGTCCCCCGTATCCTCATGTTTGTCGCATCCTTGCCTTGTCCTTCTCTCACCCGCTCCGGATTCATTGGGCCTCGCCCGAATGTCCTTTGCCCTTTGCTCCACCAGACGTAGGAGCAAGGTCTCCAATGTGGAACTCAGCGCTGCTCTCACAGTGGCGTCGATCTGAGCTTGCATCTCCGGGGTTATGGCGGCGGAATGGACAGTGCCTTGTCCCGCGGGCATTGTCTCCTCCTGGCCGGGAAAATCCGCATTTGGCGCTTCAGTCATTGGAATGTCAGCTGCGTGGTTCTCGATGGGTGGACCCTCAGTCTCTGGTTCTGCCGCACTTGGTGCAATAAGTGTCGGACCTGCATTCGTGGCTCGCGGTGGCCTCTCGGGCCCGCGCCTTCATTGTACCGATGGGGGATGAAGCTCCCTCTCGGCTTGATCCATTGTCTGTTCTTGGTCAGTCGGGTGTTGAAGGGTTCGTGTGTCCTCCATCCTGGCGCTCCTAGTCATAACTCCGCTAACTTCAGATCGGGTCCTCCTTCCTTGCATCTCGGCGTCTTTGTCCGGGAACTGGTGTTTCCACAGACGGCGCCACTGATTTGACAATAGATTATTTTATATATATATATATATATATGAGCGTCGGTTACAAGTATGTGATCTAGTAATACAACGAGTCTATCTCAAATTAGACCTACACTACGTGTCTCGTGTAGGCTTGGTTCGGAACACCTCGGACCCGACGCTTCGATGCTTGGATGAGAGTGGAATATCGGTAGATAGATCGAACGGACGTCGGTGATTGCCTTCGATGTGATGTCGAGGACGACCCCCGATGTGATGTCGGGGATGACCCCCGATGTGATGTCGAGGGTGAGGTGGTAGGACGTGTCACAGGTGCACGTGGATGTCCCGATATCGAATAAGATATCGAAAGGTATATCGGTGATATGTTTCGATCTGACGAGTGGTAGCTGAGGGATAACAATTGCTTGTTTTGGGATCCAGGCACCGCGTATTTATAGACCTCGGGATCCGGGGACCACAGTACCATATCGGTGACGATTACCGATATGACATCGAAAGTGATCCCCGATATGCTCCAAAATGGGCCTGGTTTGGGCATTGCCCAATATGCGGGAAATGCCCATATCACCACGTGAACTTCTATGTGCTTTATTTTACTGCTTTAAATGTGGCAACAGTTCATTGTTATAGCACCAATTAATTGTTTAGTAAATTTAGATTAATATTTTCAAGTGGCATCTCGAGCCGGATACGAACCCATTTTTTGTTGAGATTCTGAATTTAAGATCTTGTTTGCAGGTATGGACAAGACTGAGGAAGGAACGTCAATGTTGATACGTGAGGGAATTATTTTTTAAACAATTCATAGCCCAACAGATCCACTCAAGTGATGGATGAAAGTGGGAAAAAATGAGGCCCAAGTCATTTCTTTGAGGAGTTCGTATATAATAGAGTACCTTTCATTAGTTTTATTTTGGCAGAATTTTAAAAAATGCGCGATAACTTTTCTCAACTTTAATTTTACCCGCTAACTTTTTAAGCCTGAGTTTATGCTCGGTAACTTTGCCAAAAATGCCCAAAACACTGTTTGGCATCCAGTGGCTGCCAAATCATCAAATCGCGTCATACGTGGAAAAATTGCACTTCGACGTGGAGAAAACGTTGTACACCTGAACTAAATTATTATTTAAAACCCGATTTACTTAAATCATTTAAAAAACCAAAAAAAATAGTTTTTTTAAAATAACGTTATACTAACTTATACCAGGTTATATACGTTTATACACTTACACACACACACACACACACACACACATATATATATATATATATATATATATATATATATATATATATATTTCACTCTTCCACCAACACTTAGGAAAAAAATCCTGCCACTGAAATCCCCAAATCCCCAAATCCCAAATAACCCTAAATCGTTTCGAACCTTTTCTTCAAAATCCGATCTTCCACTTCAAAATTAACCACTCTAAACAACAACCCATGCTATTTTAGAGAATCACGACCGTGAAAATGATGATTCTTAGGTGTTTAACGATGATTCTTTGTTTTTCGCCTATTTATTGTAAGTCTTAGATTTTGTTACGTTATTTTAAGGTTGTGTCGAGATTAGAGATTGTGTGACTAATAATGGGATGTAGTGTACGATTCCTTTGTTTATTTACAGTTTAATGTTAGTTTAAGTCGAAAAGGTTAATTTTTAGGGTTTGTGCTAATTTTGATCACCGGGATTAGAAATCTCAGTACTACTTATATGAGTTGTTGTGTACAATTCCTATGCTTAATTATAGTATAATGTTAGTTGTTCTGAAAAGTTTTCGGTAAGGGTGACTGCCTATTTTTCTAGCTTATTACTTGGTGTTAAACTGTCCCCCCATCTAGGTTCATAATTGTTTATTATAGTTGGGGTTTAGTGTGGTAATGGTCCTCCATTATGATTAGGTTATATATGTTCTGTTTTTTATTCATTGTCATGCCTAGTATATTTAACTAATAGGTTTTTTTCCTTTTCAACAGCTCGAGATAGAAGGTGTATTTCACTTACCTTATTTGATTTAACTAATATATATATATATCACTCTACCACCAACACTTAGGAAAAAGTCGTGCCACTAAAATCCCCAAATCCCAAATAACCCTAAATCTCTTCGAACCTTTTCTTCAAAATCCGATCTTCCACTTCAAAATTAACCACTCTAAACAACAACCCATGTTATTTTAGAGAATCACGACCGTAAAAATGACGATTCTGATATGGGCATTTCCCGCCTATGGGGCCTGGCCCAAACCAGGCCCATATTTAACCATATCGGAGATCACTTTCGACCTCATCACCGATATGGCACTGTGGTCCCCGGATATCGAGGTCTATAAATACGCGACGCCCGGATCCCAAAACAAGCAATTATTATCCCTCAGCTATCACGCTTCATATCGAAAGAAATCACCGATCTCACTCTCGATATCGAGATAACCCTCGTGCTCCACTGATACGTCATACCACCACACTACCGATACCATATCGAGGGTGGTCATCGGCATCACATCGAAGCTGATCACTGATATATGCCCGATCTAATTACCGACATACCCCTGCCATCCAAGCATCGAGGCGTTAGTCCGAGGTGTTCCAGACCAAGCCTAATCGAGACACATAGATTAGGCCTAATTTGTTAAGATAGACTCGTTGTATTTCCTTTGTACTCCAATGTAACTGACCCATACTTATATAAACGATCTATTGTCAAACTAGTGGCGCCGTCTGTGGGAACACCAATTCCCGGATGAGGACGTTAAGATGCAAGGAAAGAGGACCCGATCCGAATTTAACAGAGTCAGGACTAGAAACACGAGGATTGATGACACACCACTCTCTCAATAGCCGACTGGCCAAGAACAAGCAATGACCCAAGCCGAGATGGAGCTTCCTCCAGCAAAAAATGAACCGCGACGTAGCCGCGGGCCCGGGAGGCCATCGAGGGCCACGGATACTGGGCCAACCACTGCCACACCGAATACGGCAGAACCTGCTACTGAGGGCCCGACCACTGAAAACCCGGCGGCGGATGTCCCATTGACCGAGGTGCCAAACGCAGATCTTCCCGGCTCAGAGGAGACGAGGGCTGCAAAACAGAGCGCCGTTCCCCCTGCCTCCATACCCCCGGAGGTGCTAACGCAGATCAACGCTTCTGTAAAAGCGGCACTTGACGTAAAAGCGGCGCTTGACGCTACACTGGAGAATTTGCTGCCGTGCATAGTGGAACGAAGGACAAGGCAAGAGCGGGACGAAGAGGAGATCCTGGAAGGGGGTCGAAGGGACATCACTGGAAGAGAGCGTTTGACAAGGGCCAAAAGTGAAGAGAGGGTAGAAGTAAGTGATAATACAGAGAACGACCAGAGAGCCAGGACGTTTGAGAAGGACAGACGTAACATGATAAGGGAGACAACTAAAATGACTAAGGACATGGAAGCCGGGAGAAGGAACGTAAACCGTGGAATGACAACCGTTGGACACCGACGACCGTCGACTCCCTTCTGTTATGAAATCGAGAAAGAAGTGTTGTACAGAAGAGACAAGATTCCGACTATAAAACCATATGATGGGAAGAGTGACCCAAGGGATCACATCCACGCCGTGGAGAGTCTCTTGAACTTACAAGACTTTTCCGAAGGCATTAAGGCAAATGAAGCGGGATCTGTCTCTAGCTTCGATCAGATGAAGAAGAGGTTGGAGAACCACTTTTCCAGTCAGAAGCGGATGAAGACAAGCATGTACCATCTGGAAGCGTTAAAACATAGAGAGAGGGAAACTCTCGGGGAATTCATGAACAGATTCAATGAGGAGCTACTGAAGGTGGACAACCCCTACGGGGGACAAGTGTTACATACCTTATTCAGGGCAACGACACACAATAGATTTGCCAAAGAACTGATCAAGCTCACAGGACCTACGATAAATCGGATAAACGAGTTGGCACATACCGTGATTTATGAAGACGTGATGAAGGAAGCTAAGCTTAGACCCCAAGAATCCGGCAGGGAAATGGGTAGAGAGGCATGGAACATGAGCAGGGGAGGGAGAGACAGGTCGCCGAAAAGATACACACCCCTCAACCAGGACATCCGCACTATCTTGGCTGTCGCACAAAGCAAGAACTGGTTAAATGTGCCTCGGAAAATCAAGGAGACGGATTTCACCAAGAAATCTAGGCGCTACTGTGAGTACCGCCGCCAGACAGGCCATGACACGAAGGATTGCTATGACCTGAAGGATGAGATTGAGAGGTTGATTATGGACTTGAGGTTAATAGAGTTCGTTAAGGCGAGCGGGTAGTATGCTGAGTCGAGAGAGCGGTCCCAATCCCCAAGAAGGGAGGGCCTTAAGGCAATTGAGAGTGGACAAGGACGCAATACAATAAATAGTGCACCTTCGAGGGGGTGATTAATGTGATAAGTGGCGGGACTGCAGGAGCAGATTCCACCAACCAGAGGAAGAAGATAACCCGTGGACTGAACGAGGGTCGTTTCATCGGATTCACAACGCTAATTGAGGAGCTTCCAGACGAGGTTATCACGTTTTCTAGCAGGGGCCTCTTGGATCTCAACCCCGAAGCCATCCAGGTGGGCAAGCTCGACTGCCCCTTGGTTGTTAAGCTTGACATCGGTAACTACGCTGTACACAAAGTACTCATAGACAATGGTAGTTCCACCAATGTTATATTTGCACATGCTTTGGAGAAGATGGCGCTCGGCCACCATGTAATTGAACAGGTCCGTACGCCACTGGTGGGATTCGGTGGAGCAGAAACAATTCCCCTAGGACAAGTGAACCTTCCCACATCATTTGGACAAGAACCGCACATGCGAACTATCAATGTTCAGTATACGATCGTGGACCAACCATTCGCATACAATGTCATAATCGGCAGGCCGGCCCTGAACGCGATAAGAGCGGTGGTATCCACATTCCATCAGAAGGTGAAATTCCCAGCAGGAGGAGGGGTCAGAGAAGTGGTCGCTAACCAGGAAGAGGATTGGTTCTACTACATTACTTCCCTTACGTTGCCAAGAATTAGAGAAGTGGGGGAAGAAGCAATCGGGCCAAATAAGGGTCAACAAGCTATGGAGTAATTACCGTGAGAAACAACCAGCGCAATCGTTTAAGTTTCCTAAATTTTTAAAATCATGCTTGAACAATCAGAGAACATTGCCCCCATCGTGGGTCAGTTTGTAACTTAAAACAAGGGGAACTACGTCGGTCTGATTCCCCGTTCAACAGGATACGTAGGCGGGTTAGGTTTACCTAGCCTTCGACCATTATCTTTTATTTTGCCCCTTAGTGGGTTGGCATGTAACTAAAACAGGGGGAACTACGCAGGTCTGATTCCCCACTCAACGGGATACGTAGGCGGGTTAGGTTTACCTAGCCTTCGACCGTTATCCGTCACTACTTTTTTATTTTCCCTATAATATAATTTCTTTATGGAATCTCATATTTCATGCAGGAATATGTCCTAATCGGATATTACGGAAGTGCAGAGAATTGCACGAGAAATTCGGGGAGTATTCCCATAGATATATGTTTAACACATCGCCCTCTTACAGGTACATAACCCGAAGGATCACACACCACTATGTCCAAAAAGGACATAGGGAATATTAAACCCTCACATTTCAAAGAAGGGATTCAGGAGACATCGCCCCAGATTATTCAATATTATCCATCTACACAGATTCAACAGGTACAAACATGTACAACAGATACGTTAAAATTCCCAGATCGAGGGAACATTCCGCATATAACACATGCGCATCATTTCGTGCTTTCATATAAGTTTTTGCATCGAAAAACCTTTCTTGTTTGTGATGTTTTACAGGACCTAACGACCCATAGACTCCACGACAATAGAGTCACCAGGGAACATAGACAAAAAAAAGGCTCCTACCTGTGAGTGGTAACGGGTTCCCCTGTGATAACAGACGGGCTCCTACCCATGAGCGGTAACGGGTCATCTACAAAGAAAAGGCTCCTACCCATGAGCGGTAACGGGTTGCCCTGTGATAACGGACAGACTCCTACCCATGAGCGGTAACGGGTCATCTATAAAGAAAAGGCTCCTACCCATGAGCGGTAACGGGTTCCCCTGTGATAACGGGCGGGCTCCTACCCATGAGTGGTAACGGGTCACCTACAAGGAGAAGAATATCCCCTGTGATAACGGGGTCGATCCTAAACATTTGAACGGTAGCGGGTTCACTGTGATAACGGAATGGCCCGTACCCACAAGAAGAATATCCCATGTGATAACGGGGTCGATCCTAAACATTTGAACGGTAGCGGGTTCCCTGTGATAACGGGATGGGCCCCTACCCACAAGAAGAATATCCCCTGTGATAACGGGGTGGATCCTAAACATTTGAACGGTAGCGGGTTCCCTGTGATAACGGGATGGTCCCCTACCCACAAGAAGAATATCCCCTGTGATAACGGGGTCGATCCTAAACATTTGAACGGTAGCGGGTTCCCTGTGATAACGGGATGGTCCCCTACCCACAAGAAGAATATCCCTTGTGATAACGGGGTCGGTCCCAAACATTTGAACGGTAGCGGATTCCCTGTGATAACTGGATGGGCCCCTACCCACAAGAAGAATATCCCCTGTGATAACGGGATCGATCCTATACATTTGAGCAATAATGTTTTCCCTGTGATAACGGGGTCGGACTCTAAAAAACAAAAACAGAAGCACCTCCTTCCGACGAGGAGGATTAGCCAATATAATCCGGTACAACCTGGTAGGCGACAGAGCAACGAGGCGTAATGATAAGATAAGCAAACACACATTGAATACGTATGAACAAATATAAATCAGGACACGCAAAAAGGATTGATTGAATTAACGGGTAAACCATCAAGTTATATACAGAGGCAATTGGGCCAAAAGGAAAAATTACAATCCATAAATTCTCAACCGGGATAACTAGGAGCTCCTTTAATATGGATTAAAGCCAGACTCTTCTGATCGATAATCTCACGATACTCCACTTTCGGCTCCAGGTCTTCGCCATCACCGTCAGAATCTTCAAGATATTTTTCGTCCGGCCCCTTCAACGGATTTATGGCTGAAGGATCATAACCGTCCTTGAAACCACCTTCCGGCTGAATTTGACCTATAACAGAGGCTTTGGCCTCCTCCCGCTCGAGCAAGCCCCGCTCAGCACATATTATCTTATAAGACCGACTCAGAAGGAATTGTTTGGCCGCACTGGTCAATTGGCTCTTGCTCAGCGTCATGCACCACATGTGCCTTTCAGCCTGGGCTAATCGGTCCTTCAGAATGGCAGCCTCGGCCTCAACTGCCTCCTGTCGGGATGCCTCACTACCAGCAATAACTCTAGCCTCATCGAGCTCTGCGATCAACCTTTTATTATCATCATACAAGCCTTTCACATTACTCTCGCTGGTTTTCAAAATGTCCAGGGCCTCATCTCTCTCGTGCTAGAGCTGCACGGCAGCAACATGATCGTACTCACCCAGCTTTTCGAGAAAACCGTTGCTAACCCGGAGCGATTCCGCATCCAATACACACAAAGATTACTTACAGATCGGAATATACCGCTGTGATCCCCGCTTGAACTACCCTCCTCCCTCCTTCTTTTTGACACCGTGGACGTCCCAACATCAACGTCATTTTGAGACTGCGAGGCGCCATCCACGCCTGCGGCATTTCCACTCGATGAGGGAGCAGTTTTCTTCACATTCTTGCGTACGCCCTCACGGCCCCTCTTCTTGACGAGTGGAAGCGCATCTTCCGCAGTAGCGTCGGCCCCCAGCTGTCTATGTTCCGCTATCGCGGCCAGACTACAGTACTCTACCAAATCGGCTGCAAGATACATGAAACATAAGGTCAAGAGATAAATCGGGGGAAAGCTATCGATTTGTAAAGATATAACACTTACCGAGAGTAGAGGGACCGTTATAACGTACGGGAGATATCCCACTTGCTCGCAAAACTATGTCACTGCAAAGTAGGGTACCATCGTACGAATGGTTAATCAGATTCCTCAGAAATTCGAGGCTATGTGCAGTTATCCCGACAGCGGATCGTCTCTCATATTTGGTGTCTTTGCACCCCACACTAGGAAGCACATCAAATTCACCAGCCGTCCTCTCCTGGATGTACATATACTCACACTTATTACCAAATCCATAACTAGATTGAGTATATTGCACCAACCTAAGACCCCCTGGGCCCGCACACAAAAGAACCCTTTGTCACCGCCCTTCCTGTTGACCATGACGCTAAAAAGGTGCCAGAACTCATCAACCCCACAAGGGGCACCCAAGGCTCTCATGACACAAATGAAGGCCATGATGTACCCCAGATAATTGGGGGATAGCTGCCCTAAGCAGACCCCGATGCTCGCTATAATAGCACTAACCGCAGGATCAATTGGAAAGCGTAGTCCGTTCTTAAAATGCTTGGCATTAACAGTGAAGCAACCCTTTGGTGGAGTATGCATTCGTTGATCTGCGCTAGGGAATATAACCTTATACCCCTCGGGGATGTCATACTCGTCGGAGTAATGACCAGCATGATGAGGAACGCCAGACGTCATATCCTCATACTTCTTCGAGGTCTTATATTTCGGGGGGCTGATCCCCAAGCCCCACTCATCTACATTTGGGTCGTCAGCTTCTGGCGGAGCAGAAAATTCAACATCAAATTGGTCACCAGTCAATTGGTCAGACCCAAACATCTCATTTTCAGTAAATTCCACTTCGATCTCTTTGAAATCCATCTCGGGCAAACCTGAGGCAACATTGTTCCCGACGAACGACATACTGAGGCGCTTAGTGAGAAAATCAAGTTGAACGTTAAAGCCTGAAATGAATAAACATGGCACAGTTAGTTATTTAACTTAAAATATCTAGGCACATATATATACATAGGGAAATAAATCGGAAAATAGATCGGAAAAGATATCGAAAACGATATCGAAAGAGATATCGAAAGAGAAATTCGACATACTTTTCGGAGGAACAATGAATTTTCGGTAAAAGCCAAAGTGAGTTTCACTTCCGTGACATCGGAGATGCTAGATCGAAACAAAGTTTCGATCTCACATCGGTACTAATATTCAATATAGATAAAAGGACAGGGGCAAAGATAGACGCAATGGGGGGTTCACCAAAGTTTATCAAAGAGTGAAATCCCGATAGGTGCGAGGAATTCAGAATCTCGTACGGAGAATGAAGAATTCAAACGAGGACCTGAAACTATTCGTTCACTGCATTAGGGGGTCCATCGAAGTTCATCACAAAGTGCATTCCTCGCAAATTTGATCTCCGTCATTTGAACTGACGGGACGAAGGGTACAGGTAACCCAGAAATTCAAAATTAAATTTGCAAATTCTTATCTCTAAGATAAGAATCCCCAAATTGGGGGACTACACGATATGGGCATTTCCCGCATATGGGGCCTGGCCCAAACCAGGCCCATATTTAACCATATCGGGGATCACTTTCGACCTCATATCGGTGATAATCACCGATATGGCACTGTGGTCCCCGGATCCCGAGGTCTATAAATACGCGACGCCCAGATCCCAAAACAAGCAATTATTATCCCTCAGCTACCACGCTTCATATCGAAAGAAATCACCGATCTCACTCTTGATATCGTACTCGATATCGAGATAACCCTCGTGCGCCACTGATACGTCATTTCACCACGCTACCGATACCATATCGAGGGTGGTCATCGACATCACATCGAAGCTGATCACCGATATACGCCCGATCTAATTACCGACATACCCCTGCCATCCGAGCATCGAGGCATTAGTCCGAGGTGTTCCGAACCAAGCCTAATCGAGACACCTAGATTAGGCCTAGTTTGTTAAGATAGACTCGTTGTATTTCCTTTGTACTCCACTGTAACCGACCCATACTTATATAAATGATCTATTGTCAAACTAGATTTTTAGGTCTTTAACAATGATTCTTTGTTTTCTGCCTATTTATCATAAGTCTTCGAGTTTGTTTCGCTATTTTAAGGTTGTGTCGAGATTAGAGATTGCGTGACTAATAATGGGATGTAGTGTACGATTCCATTGTTTATTTACATGTTTAATGTTAGTTTAAGTCGAAAAGATTAATTTTTAGGGTTTGTGCTAATTTTGATCACCGGGATTATAGATCTCAATACTACTTATATGAGTTGTTGTGTACGAATCCTATGCTGAATTATAGTATTACGTTAGTTGTTCTGAAAAGTTCTCGGTAAGGGTGAATGCGCATTTTTTTAGCTTATTAGTTGGTGCCCCCTAGGTTCATAATTGTTTATTATAGTTGGGGTTTAGTGTGGTAATGGTCCCCCACAACAATTATAGTTGGGGTTTAGTGTGGTAATGGTCCCCCACTATGATTAGGTTATCTATGTTTTGTTTTTTATTCATTGTCATGCCTAGTATATTTAAGTAATAGGCATATTTCCTTTTCAACAGCTCGAGATAAAAGGTGTATTTCCCTTACCTTATTTCAAGATGGAGTTTTCAAACTGCTTCCATATCCTGATTACAAAGGAAGGTATTGGTGTAAGTATGACTATGTGAAAGTAGACCAGCTTTCTATAGATATGCTAGAAAATATCTATGCCATATTTGCACTAGTTGGCCACAAGAAATTTTATTTGAGGATTAGGGAAAATTTGTGATTATACCAGATAATGAGACTTTGAAGAAGGCCGGTGAGGCTGCTCTATTCTCTCATAGTTTGTCAATTTACGTTGCTAATCAGAATGATGATCAGAGTGTTCCAGCTGAAGTGAATAGGTGTTGGACTGATGTGGGTAATCTAAGAAGAGGAGTGATGGAGGGTTACAAAATGCCTGGTATGGATTCAGATGGAGGTTTGGGAGGAGGTTTAGGATGAGGTATTGGAAAAGGTTTAAGAGAAGGTATTGGAAAATGTTTAAGAGAAGGTTCTGGTGCAGATATGAATCAGAATGTTAGAGTTGATGACAATAAGATACCTGACCGCCTGAGCAATCTGGAGTTGATAGAAATCGATGTAGGGGAGCTGATGACATTGTGGAAACACATATGCATGGGCAAACAGGAGTTGAGTAGATTGGGAGGATAGGATCGGCAAACTTTGTAGAGCCACAACTTGAGGGAAGTATTGGCAATGACAATGAAGTTGGTGAGGAATATTGAGATACTGACACTGATGAGATTGATATTGTCACATTTACCAAGGAGTTTAAATGGGCACATACTTTTGAGCCTAATGAATAAGGAATGAAAAATAGACCCATCATTTTTAATGATGATGAGATCTTTAATCCATGTTTTGAGTTGGGAATGCTGCTCAGAGACAAAAAAAAACAAATAAACTTTGCAATCCAATCTCATGCCATTGCAACAAGACAGAGTCTTAGAATCAAGAAAAGTGATCCATCTAGGATACATGCAAGGTGTGTTAATGAGGGTTGTAAGTGGAAAATAAGTGCACTGAAACTCAAGACTGAGGACACATTTCAGACCATAGACTATCAACCTCTTTACAGCTGTGTTGATACCCATCATGTCAAAAATATGAAGTCCACTTGGTTGATTGCAAGATATGTACTTGTTTTCAAGATTGATCCTAGCAGGAGGACAAAGGGTTTTATGCTTGATTGCATTGCTGAGTTGGGGGTGGACATATGTCTAAACTAGGCTTATAAGGCAAAAAGATTGGCTTTGGAAAAGCTAAAGGGAAAACATGCTTATCAGTTCAGTAGAATGTGGGACTAACCAGTTAAAGAATTCTAATCCGGTTCAACAATGGTGATAGGATTGGATGAAACAGGACATAACAAGTTTATCTACATATGTGTATTTGAAAGCTTTGAAGGATGGCTACTAGAACGGTTGTAGGCCTTACATTGGTTTAGATGGTGCACATCTCAATGATCCTAATGGGGGAATACTATTAATTGTTGTTTGTATGGATGCAGGCAATAGTTTCTACCCAATTGCTTATGTTATTGTCTTTGTGGAAAATTATGTCAACTAGATGTGGTTCCTTGGGACTCTAAAAGAAGATTTGGAGTTATTCTCCCACCAACACCTGACACTCATGAGTGACAAGCAAAAAGTTCTAACCCATGCATGCAATGCTGTATTTCCAGCAGCAACACATAGGTTTTATGTAAGGTACATGATCCATAACTTGGGCTTAGCTGGATACAGAGGATTGCCATGGAGTGATAGAGTGTGGGAGACTGCTCACCAGACTACCAAGCCTGAATTCTTAACATTCATGCAGAAAATAAAAAAAAAAGTGCTAAAGAATTCAAGTGGTTTGATGACAACCACCATCCCAATAGGCTAAGGCATACTTTGGCACAAAATCCAACTCTGACATTATCATTAACAACACATGTGAAACCTTTAATGGCATCCTGCTTCCAATAAGGGAGAAGCCCATTATTACCTACTTTGAATGGGTCAGGATTTGCCTGATGAAGAAATTGGCAAGAAACAGAGACATGACAATTAATAAATGGCCCTCCCTGAAACCGTAGAGCAACTTGTACTTCTGGCACCTAGAGTTCAGACAAAAATTAAGAAGTTGAAAGTAGCTGATTGTATTCCTGCTAAGCCAAGTGATCTTCTTTATCAGACCACTCTATTGAGTGTATCTGAAGGGCCTTATGTTGTTAATATGGAGAAGAGGACCTGCTCATGGGATCTTACTGGTATTCCATGTAGGCATGTTGCATGTGCAATCCTAAATAAATGCCATCATGGCTAGCTCATTGGTATGACCATGGAATGTATTTGAATGCTTATGAGCATGTGATATATGGTGTGCCAGGAATATAGATGTGGGGTTCTGGTGTTATCTTACCACCACTACCTCCTAACTTTGGTAGACAGCCTTGTAGGCCCAATAAGGGAAGAAATAGAGGGCCAGATGAATCTGCTCCAATGAAGAACATAAAGAAAAGTTTAACAAGAATGCCAAGGCAACAACCAGTGATAGGTGCAGAAAGTGTGGGAAACAATGGCACAATGCCAAAACATGTGGAAGAAGGAGCATGAATGTTGAACCACCAACTGACATCCCAGTTACTGTAAGTGTTGATGTTAATGTTATTTTACTGAGTATGGACTAATATACAATAAATTCATGAGTTGGTATGATGTTCTGTAAGATGTTGCTGGAAATGGAGGTCCATCTGTCCAGGCCACTCTTAATGAGCAGTCAAATGTTGGAAATTTTGTCAGATCACAAGAAAATGTGAACTTTCATCCAGCCATTGTGGAATCTGGAAATGGTATCCTTATTGAATCTGGAAATGGTGACCCTACTGAATCTGGTGTGCTAGAGAAGCAATCCCATGGAACTGCAGAAACATTCAACCAGCTTTAAGGGATATAGTGTGTTCACAGATCATAGTGGACTTCAGGAGCAACCTTCTGGTACTAGCTTGAACAATCAACCTCACTAGAATATTCAACTAGCTATAAGGAATTATGGGCAAACTACACAACATGGGTCCTTATGAGTGTTCTCCTGGTACCAATGTGGGCAATCCATATATTCTGCATCTAGATTCATCTGAGGGTGGAAGCAGGGTGCCAAGACCTAATAAAAGGAAGTTGGTTGAAACTGTTATGACAAGAGGCTCTGAGACACAGGTGCAGAATTTGGAAGGTGTAACTGGAATTAGTTATACACCATTTGACTTGTTAAAAAAGTGGTAAATAGCACACATCAACCTTCTCCAAAGCCACAAAAGACAAAGAAGCCTCAAGAAGTAAGTTGTCCATATTTTAATCACTCATCATCAATCTACTTTTGATGTTTGTTGATATATTTCTTGTCCTATAAGATTCCAGCTATTGCATATCCTCATACACTAGTGATAACTAATAATGTATCCAATGGTCAAAATATGGAAATTGGTGCTCAAAGTCAGAGAACACCAGTGAAAAATGTTGTTGAAGGTTCAAACATCATTAAAAGACCTCCTCCCAAGTAAAAAAAGAAAAGGAAACCAAAAGAAATAATTCTACAGATTTTGCTATGCTATTTGCTAATGTCCTTTCTTGTAACTGGAATTAGGGTTAATAGGTGTAATAACAATGAGACATTTGAATACCTACATATGAAAGTGGTAGAATATGATAATAGTGAAGATGATCTCAATCAGAAGCCTGATAGTTGGTTACATGATGTGTTGAATATTAGACAAAATGCTCCCCCTATGCTTGCTCAATTAAGGGACTGTCATAACTCACCCACAATGAGCCAACAAGTTAACTATAGGGCACCTCAACCCATGGTGGGCACTCAATAAAGCCAGAGTATTCCACCAATAAAGATTCAAGTCTAGGTATCTGCGCCCACATTCATGAGTGGTGGTAAGAAATTTGTGAGGATGGCTAACTTGTCAAGTGTGATGATGAAATTGAATGAAAAGGGGGAGAAGCAGAAAGAATAAAGACAGTTGAATAACAATGGAAATGTACTGAGAAGGGCAAAGGTAAATGCAAACAAGATAGGGAAAAAGGGAAGATCTGAATGTAATTTCACATTGAAAAGAGGAGAAAAAGAAAGGGAAGGGGAAAGTAACTGAGAAGGGTAAATGCAAAGACAAACAAGATAAAGGAAAAGACAAGATGAAGTAGAAGTGAATTGCATGTTGTGTTTATTTTTGTTTGTGTAAAATGTATTCTGGCAGACTTATTTTGTGTGATGTTTATTTGGCCTAGACAATATGTGTTTGATTTCCTAATTCACATGACATATGTGTTTGTGATTTGATTTTGTAAAGGTCTGGCTATAACTTAATAGTCAATGACTAATTTTGTGGGAATTATCTAAGGTATCGTGCACGGTCCAAATATCTAGAATTTAGGCTCTATATCTAAGGAATTGCAAGAATTTTCTTCATTTACTCAACTAGATATGCACCATTGCTTATATGAGCTTCTATTCTATTAGCATGTACAATAACATATCTGTGCGTGAATCAGCATTCACCATAACATGGAAACATCAAATTAGTGGAAACCATACCATATAAACAAGCAATCAACAGTCACCATAACACATAAACAATCAATCACCACAAAATAACCAAGAGGGGATTGTGAAAACCAGAAATAATAGACATGACTAGAAATCAACCATTAAGACATTCCGAATGAAAATTGTTCAACAGAAATAGAAATAAAAATAGCCGAATCCAGAATTAAACGAAGTTTAAATGTTGCCATACAAAACATCATATTCTGTCAACACCCTGATCTTGGGGATTAAGAGCTCATTAACCACGAAGAAATACACCATCCTCATATAGTATTGGAACCCAAGATCCATGAACATTCCATTGATCAGTGAAGCCAGCATCGTATATAAAGAGAGTTAAAAAACACAGCAAGATAAATAATAAAGATACACATCACTTGAGAGATGCTCACAGTTTTCACAAGCCAGCTAAACACAACGCGATCAACTGTCACAACCCCTTTTTTTCTTATTGAGCTTCACCCCAGGGCACCTGTACAGTCGATTGAACATCATGAACCGAGTTTGGATCTTCATCAGACGCTCTTTTATCATCAAAAGGGTTAACTCGCTCCCCCTCTTCCTAGTCATTTTCACAGTCAACTCCCCATATATAGCTTGCATCATCTCGTCGGTGATCTAGATGTCACATTTTAGAAGTCCACGAAGCACTGTAAGCATATAGGTTTCCTCATTTTATGTGAAATGAGAACAAATCAGGAAAACTTCATGTATTCGCTCATGTGTCAACATACAACATTAAAAGCGCAACAATTAAAATGAAAAGAGTGTGTAGAGTTAGACACGTAATAAGAATAAACTTACCGTGGTTGAATCGTAAAGATCTTTCAGAGTACTACTGTTGGACGTCATTGATTATGTTCTCTATCTCTCTCTCTTTTTTTCTGAACAAAATATGAGATAAATGGTACTTTTTACGCTAGAGAGCGGTTATTTATGGTAATGGTGAAGAGATGCTTAAGTTAATAGGATACACCCCTCCATTTGTAATCCAACGGTCACCGCTACTACTTGTCAAATTGATTTCAAATAAATTAATAAATAAATGTAACTAAGTTGAGTAATGCTATTGGTAGATCAATGTAATTCAATACTCCACTTAGGGAGGTGAACCGCCATTAATTTATAATAACCTGTCCAACTACTATTTTCAGGTGACAGTCATTAATAAATCTACATTACTGTTTTGTCCAAGCATACTCAATGATGTTTGTTAAATGGGATCTCGTAAGAGGTGAAATATCAAAACAGATAGGAAATTTTGTATAATTACATTAATTAGCATACACATTTGGTTTAAACTTACCAGAATCAATAGCAACTCTACTTATAGTTTTGGTCTTACTCTTACCATTTAGACACTAGAGCTAATTTTTAGTTAACCTTATTAGCAGAAAACCTTAGATGATCAGCTCCACGAATTTCCCTGTATTACTAGAAATCATCTGTTTTGGTCATAACCTTAGATGATCAGTACCATTACTTCACAAATGTTTCTTGTCTTAACATTGACATGTAATAGAATCCACTAATTCTTAACAATCATCCTTAAAAACAACCTCAACAATCATTACAACCTTAACAAGTTTTCACCAGACAACCAACTTAATCATAATGAAAATGTAACCTTAAACAACCACTGAAAATTCATACAACATTACCAAGTCTTAAACTGATAATACAACAATACATACAACCTTATAAACAAAATTACAAACAACCTTAAACAAAACACTGGAACAACCCTTCACAACCTTAAACGAAACATTGTAACAACATTAAACAACCTTAAATTACTCAAACTAACGTTTTGAAACCTTAAACAACTTAAACAAACCTTAAACAACTCAAGTCCTGCAACCTTAAACAGTTACTAAAACATTTCGAACACACACTAAAATTTTAAGACTGAAAACTTCTGCAATCACACACTACGGCAAATCACCACCAAAATCAGAACAACTACGAGCAGCAACAAATTCCTGTTCTTATGTTCCAAATTAACAGATTCTTTTGTAGCTCCTCGTTCTTCTTGGCTAGAGTTGACTTCATACTCTCAAACTCTTTGATCATCTTCTACATCTCTGTTTCACTTCTTGAATTCCTTAATTCCCTCAATCTAGCTTCCAACGCTTCAACCCGCCTCCTCAACTAAGGTATCACAACTCTAGCGCGCTCACATAAATGATCATCGACCTAGAAGAACAACCCGCAACCGTACTACATACCTTTATAATATCATGTAAAGTAACGACCCGAATTTGCGTCGTCATAGCGGTCCTCGTCACCGCCGTTCTTCCACACAAGCATTTGATATCAGCGAGATAACTAGTTTCAGACATTATTGACGAATATGGAGAGATTAATTTGGTGTGGATGAATTGAATTTGGCCAAATCGAATTAGGGTTCTTAAAAAAAAGGGGGGGGGGGGGGGAGAATATGTTTGGGTTTTTTTTTTCGCGCCGGTAATTTTGATGTTTGGGATGGGTTTATGTATATATGAGTGTATGTATGTGTATAACCTGGTATATACATTAGTTGGTATAACTTTATTATTTTAATATATATATATATATATTAATGCAATAAGTAAATCGGGTTTAAATAATTATTTAGTCTAGGTGTACAGCAATTTCTCCATGGAGGTGCGACTTTGCCACATGAGTCGCGATTTGATGATTTGGCGGATACTGGGCATTGAACAGTGTTACGGGTATTTTTGGCAAACTTACCGGGCATAAACTCAGTGAAAAAAGTTAGAGAGCAAAAACTAAAGTGAGAGAAAGTTATCGGGCATTTTTAGAAATTATGCCTTATTTTTATGGATATTAAGAGAGTTTCGTATTGAGGTATTGGGGCATTATGAGAGTAAATATTATAGTAACTATGAAGGAAAAATGATTCCAACAACAATTCCTCAGCTGTGACAAAAGCACGAACAATTCATCTCCTTCAATCAGTAGTCGCTCGTGATAGCTTACCACAAAAGTCAGATTTGTTCGGCAAAGCCGACGAGGTTGCAATTGTTTCCTTGACGGATATTTCTGTAATGACAAAAACTTTCCTTGGTGGGCTTACAGTGTTCGATCAAACTGCGGTGAAGCTGATTTGTCTCGGGTCATCCCTTTGCATTTTGTTTGGACGCAACGTCGAGCAGGCATAAAACTCTGACGAAATAGAAATTAGATGGTGGGATCCGGGTACAATATAGTGAACAAAATAGAAATGTATAAGCAAGAATATGAAGGTCCTACTGGTTGTGTCGTGACTACTCTCTCAGAACTTTGTGATTTCGTGGCTGGTGTCATCGAAACATTCTCCTCGGTCTGGAAAGGATCTAAATTCGATGCTACCTATTGTTTTTATACTGCTTGCATCGAGAGCTTCCACGCAAGGCATGGGAATTAAACATATCTTCTTGTGTTGTTTAGGCTGAAAGTTCAGCTTATCCTTGTTCATTACCCACTAAAATCCAAGTGGATACCGTACGAGTGCAGCAAAAAAGGGAAGGCCATACACAAAAATTGGCCACTGCCAGTTTATCTTGATTGATGTTGTATCAGTTGATTGTAATTATTATGTTTCCATTCTGCTGCAAGTTTGTTACAGTATATTGGAACAACAATCACAAGTTCTCATCCATGGTCTTAGTCATAATAAGGAAATAGGAGCACTGAAGAATTTGCTGTTGGGGCGGTGCTTTATGGGCCGGTAGTGCACCATTAAATCATAAGTGCACCATTAATTCATAGCGGTGCTGGTGCACTATGATTTAATTATACATTTTAGGTTTAGAATCTTGGCTATAAATAGCTGATACCTCCTGCATTAAATCCCATCCCAAAACAAATACAATTCATTCTCTTGTATATTTAAGTATAATTAATATATAAAGAGTGATTTAGTGAATTGTTAGTGTGAGGTAAAAATAGAGAGTTTGTGCGACTTTACTACGGTAAAAGTCGGAGAGTTGTAATTCCTATTTTACACTCATAGTGAAGTTCTTCTACCTTGCCCGTGGTTTTTTACCCTAAAGTAATTTGGGGTTTTCCACGTAAAATCTGTGTGTCGTTTATTTATCCGGTTTTCAATTATTACCGTGTTTTTCGCTCTATCGAGAAGGGTCCACTTTACAACAAGTGGTATCAGAGCCTCGGTTCATATCCGGGGTCTCGGTGATATCTGTGGGTGTCGTACTGAAATTATTTTTTTCAGTGACGGTGGTACGTGATAGAAGCAATGACGGCGAAATTCGAGATCGAAAAATTCAACGGAAGTAATTTCTCGTTGTGGAAGCTGAAGATCAAAGCCATCTTGCGGAAAGATGGGTGTCTCGCAGCGATTGGCGACAGGCCGGCGGAAATCACAGATGATACGAAGTGGAACGAGATGGACGGCAACGCTATCGCAAATATTCACCTGGCATTAGGTGATGGCGTGTTGTCAAGCGTTGAGGAGAAGAGAACAGCTAAGGAGATATGGGACCATCTCAACAAGCTGTATGAGGCGAAGTCCCTACACAACAAAATTTTCCTTAAACGGAAATTGTACACACTGAGGATGGCGGAATCTACCCCGGTAACTGAGCACCTCAATGTTCTAAATACTCTATTTTCTCAATTGACGTCGTTGGGTCATAAAATAGAAGTGGTTGAACGTGCTGAAATTCTACTGCAAAGTCTGCCCGGTTCGTATGATCAGCTTGTCATCAACTTAACAAATAATGTCCTCACGGATTATTTGGTCTTCGACGAAATTGCAGCCGCTATTCTGGAAGAAGAGAGTCGGCGCAAGAACAGAGAAGACAGGGAGGCAGGTTCGCAACAAGCAGGTGCCTTGTCGGTGACAAGAGGGAGAACGACGGAGTGCGGTGCAAGTGGGAGTAAGAAACAGGGGAGATCCAAGTCAAAGACCAAGGGCAGTTGTTGGCACTGTGGCAAAAAAGGTCACTTGAAGAAGGACTGTTGGAATCTTAAGGATTCGAACAAAAAGAGTTATGATCCTCAGGGGAACGTTGCTAGCACTTCAGATGATGGTGATGTACTATGCTGTGAAGCAGCAACAGCTATTCGAGGTATGTGTCGCTTCGATGATGTATGGCTTATTGATTCAGGAGCCAGTTTTCATATGACTCCCCGGAGGGAGTGGTTTCATAAGTATACACCGATCGCTGGAGGATCTGTGTATAGCTGTAAAAATGAACCTTTAAAAGTTGTTGTCGTTGGTACGATCAAGCTGGAGATGCATGACGGGATTGTTCGGACCATTCGAGATGTCCGACACGGGGAGGGATTATGCAAGAATTTGTTGTCTTATGGACAACTGGATGATCTTGGTTGTGAGATTGGGTCACGAAACAAGATCATGAAAGTTAAAAGGGGAGGGCTCTGCAAGTGGGAGAAGCGTCAGTGGCTTCATCTGAGTCGATTGAGAAATCATCAATGATTTGGCATCAGCGGCTCGGGCATATGTCGGAACAAGGCATGAAGGTTCTTGCAGAGAAGAAACTACTTCCGGGCCTCACAAAGGTATATTTACCTTTTTGTGATCATTGTGTTGTTGGTAAGAAACATCGTATAAAGTTTCGTAGTTCAGATTCTAGAAGTAAAGTCATTCTAGAATTGATTCACTCTGACGTGTGGCAAGCACCAGTACTATCTCTGGGAGGTGCAAAGTATTTTGTGTCTTTTATAGATGATTATTCCAGGAGATGTTGGGTGTACATGATCAAGAGTAAGGCCGAGGTGTTCTCGATGTTCAAGACGTACAAAGAGCTGGTGGAACTTGAATCTGGGAAAAGGATCAAGTGCCTTAGATCTGACAATGGAGGGGAATATATTGGCAAGGGGTTTGAAAACTTCTATAAAGATGCTGGGATTAAGAGGCAGTTTACTACGGCATACACTCCATAGCAGAATGGGGTGGCAGAGTGGATGAACAGGACCTTGTTGGATAAAACAAGAGCCATGATGCAGGCTGCAGGCTTAGAAAAGTCGTTCTGGGCAGAAGCAATCAATACTGCCTGTTATGTGGTAAACCGATCTACGTCAACAACACTGGGGCTAAAAACACCGATGGAGGTGTGGACAGGTAAACCAGTTGATTATTCTAATCTTCATGTATTTGGGAGTCCCGCTTATGTTATGTTCAACACTCAAGAGAAAACAAAGCTGGACCCAATATCCAGGAAGTGTTTGTTCTTAGGGTATGCTAAAGGAGTGAAGGGGTATCGCTTGTGGGACCCTACTGCCCACAAGATTGTTGTAAACAGGGATGTTATCTTCACGGAAGATAAGAAAGGAAATGATAGCAGTACAGGGGAAGATCCAGAAACTACGACAATAGTAGTCGAGAAGAATGCTGAGCAGGAGGGTCCTGCCGAACCAGAGAATGAACATGAGGAGACAACGGAGTCTGGAGTCTCGGGGATACGTCGATCGACACGTGTCAGGAGACCACCAGGCTGGCACTCAGACTATTCTATGGAGAACAATGTTGCATATTGTTTTTTAACTGAGGACGGGGAGCCATCAACTCTCCATGAAGCAATGAGTAGTTCAGATGCAGCTCAGTGGATGGCAGCAATGCAGGAGGAAATTGAGGCACTCCATAAAAATAAGACATGGGAACTTGTGTCTCTACCACAAGGGAGGAAACCCATTGGCAACAAATGGGTGTACAAAATCAAACGTAACAGTGATGACCAAGTGGAGAGGTATCGTGCGCGATTGGTGGTGAAAGGATATGCTCAGAAGGAGGGGATTGATTTCAACGAAATATTTTCTCCGGTGGTCCGAATGACAACTTTGCGGGTGGTTCTGGCGATGTGTGCTACATTTGATTTACATCTTGAACAATTAGATGTAAATGTGGCTTTTCTTCATGGTGATCTTGAAGAAGAAATTTACATGCTCCAACCAGAAGGATTTATTGAAGAAGAAAAGAAGAACTTGGTTTGCAGGTTGACCAAATCTTTGTACGGTCTCAAACAGGAGCCGAGGTATTGGTACAAAAGATTTGATTCATTCATAATGAGCCTTGGGTACAACAGGCTGAATGCAGATCCTTGTGCATATTTCAAGAGATCTGGTGATGACTTTGTTATTTTACTGTTGTATGTTGATGACATGTTGGTTTCAGGCCCCAACAAAGCTCGTATTGAAGAATTGAAGGTTGAACTGGCTAGGGAATTTGAAATGAAGGACTTAGGACCAGCAAACAAGATTCTAGGGATGCAAATCCACCGAGACAGAAATAGCAGAAAGATTTGGCTTTCTCAGAGGAACTATCTGTTGAAGATTTTGCGGCGGTTCAGTATGCAAAATTGTAAGACAATATCTACCCCTCTTCCTGTTAATTTCAAGTTATCCTAAAGTATGTGTCCTAGCAGTGAAGAAGAGAGGAGGGAGATGTCTCGAGTACCGTATGCATCAGTAGTGGGAAGCTTAATGTTTGCTATGATCTGTACTAGACCAGACATTGCACATGCAGTGGGAGTGGTTAGTCGATACATGGCGAATCCGGGAATAGAGCATTGGAATACAGTAAAAAGAGTTCTGAGATACATTTAGGGAACCTCAGATGTTGCATTATGTTATGGAGGATCGGGTTTTACAGTCAGGGGCTATGTTGATTCTGACTATGCAGGTGATCCTGACAAAAGCAAGTCCACGACAGGATATGTGTTTACTCTTGCTGGAGGTGTAGTGAGTTGGGTTTCGAAGTTACAGTCAGTTGTTGCGACATCAACAACGGAGGCTGAATACGTGGCAGCTACGCAGGCTAGTAAAGAGGCGATTTGGTTGAAAATGGTTCTCGAGGAACTCGGGCACAAACTAGAGAGTATTTCTCTATTCTGTGACAGTCAGAGTGCGTTGCATCTTGCAAGGAATCCAACGTTTCATTCCAAGACAAAGCATATTCGGGTCCAGTATCACTTTGTTCGTGAGAAAGTCGAGGAGGGTACTGTGGATGTGAAAAAGATTCACACTAAAGATAACATAGCTGATTTCATGACGAAGAGTGTTAATGCTGACAAGTTTGTTCAGTGTCCGTCCTCGTGTGGTCTGGTGAAAACGTAAGCAAAAGGAAAGGCGAGGTAGAAAGAATGGTGTGAAGATCTGATTAGTCCCTAATCAAATCTTCAAGTGGGAGATTGTTGGGGCGGTGCTTTATGGGGCGGTAGTGCACCATTAAATCATAAGTGCACCATTAATTCATAGTGGTGCACTATGATTTAATTATACATTTTAGGTTTAGAATCTTGGCTGTAAATAGCTGATACCTCCTGCATTAAATCCCATCCCAAAACAAATACAATTCCTTCTCTTGTATATTTAAGTATAATTAATATATAAAGAGTGGTTTAGTGAATTGTTAGTGTGAGGTAAAAATAGAGAGTTTGTGCGACTTTACTACGGTAAAAGTCGGAGAGTTGTAATTCTTATTTTACACTCATAGTGAAGTTCTTCTACCTTGCCCGTGGTTTTTTTACCCTAAAGCAATTTGAGGTTTTCCACGTAAAATCTGTGTGTCGTTTATTTATCCGGTTTTTAATTATTGCCGTGTTTTTCGCTCTATCGAGAAGGGTCCACTTTACAACATTTGCAGTGCTCCATTCCCGTAGAGAAGGCATTGTTTAATGTTCTAGTTAATGTGGCTGGATAACCTTTAAACTCAAATTCCTGAAGACCATACAAGCTACGCCTCAATCCTAAAATATTTTGCAAGGATGTCCAGACTGCACGTCATTTGCTCGGTGAAGATTTGGATATGGTCATTGGTGACTTCACTTGTATCTATTACACTCTGGAACGTCGTCATTCATACTCCAATGTTTCACTCACCTGCAGAATATTTACAAACACTCGTCGTCTTTAGTTGATGTGTGCTCATTGTGCAACTCAATAATACGCACAACTTTTTATCAAAAAGTGCTTATCCTTGGTAAAAGGGATAAGAGTTTTGTGCATGACATTCAGATTTTTGTGGTTTTGTCTGAATCCCGTATGAGGACGGTTCGCTGCTAACATCCTTGGTTAGCAGTGACTGTTGCAAGCATGTTACTCCTGGTCAAATTGCGTTATCTTGTGGTTCCATGACAAATTTTCAACGGTGCTTGCAAGCATTAATTTGGGAAATCTTCATGTGTTGTGTATCGACTCTTCCCACCGCAACGTCTGTGGAGATTCATGCTTATTTTACGTCCATGGGTTGGTCATAACCATATTACTGACCTTGAGGACATGGTCATTTTTGAAGTGGGGAGTGATATGTGGAGGAATTATTTTGTAAACAATTCACAGTTCAACGGATCGAAGCAAGTGATGGATGAAAGTGAAAAGTAAGAAAATGAGGCCCAAGTAATTTCTTTGAGGAGTTCGTTTATATTAGAGTACCTTTCATTAGTTATATATTTTGGAGATTACGAGAGTTTCGTATTGAGGAGTTTATGCACTGACTCGAAGAGTGGTCTATCTTTTACGTTCAATTTGTATATTTTCATAATTCGTATTTGATTCGTATCAAATGTTCTAGCCCCCACCACTTGATAGTCCAAATTATTCATGTTGGAAAGTGGTGTGCAGGTCCTTATCAGATCTGAAAACATAAAGGCATGGAAGAGCATCCTTATTACGAGAATCGATTAGTCAAAGATGAATTAAATCAGACTGCGATGAAGATCAGAATCTTATGACGATACAAAATTCCACCGCAATGAATATTATCAACATGTTATTATTAATAATTTCAAATTAATATCTAATAATTTTTCAGCTAAAGAGGTTGCCTCATGAAGTAACTTCGACGGTAAAATTCTAAAATTTGTAACTACTTGCAACGCAATTCAAAGCTCTCACCTTGATTTACTAAGTTAGTCAAATATTATATCATCTTTTGGTAATTTATAATAAAATAAGGCAGAAATATTAAAAATGCCCGATATTTTTCGCTCACTTTAGTTTTTGCCCTTTAACTTTTTTTTCCGCTAAAAATGCTCGATAACTTTTTCAAAAATGCCTGAAACACTATTTGACGCCTAGTGGCAGCCATATCATCAAATCATGGCATATATGGCTGCCACGTCATAAAATATACAATTATTATATTTCTTTATAATTATCTTTATTATATAAAGTATTAAAACTTATTATATAATTCTAATTTTAAAAACTTTATTTTTAATAACTAATAAAAAAAAGTCAGAAAAAATAACAAGAAATATCCCAACGTTAACAATATTTTTCTTCCTATTATAATTAAATCTTATCTATAATTCCATTTAAAAAATTTAATAGTTACAAAACTTAAAAAAAAAACAGAAAAGTGAAAAAAAAGAAGAAGAAAGAAAAGATCTGCCCCTTCACTGCCCCCCCCCCCCCCCCCCCCACTCGGCCCCAGCCCACCACCACCATAACCACACCACCACCACCACACGCCCACCACCACCGCCACAACCACACGTCAACCACCACCATACGCCCAATTGACCGCCTCCGAGACCCACCACCACCACAACCTCGAATTGATCACTACCACACTCCGCGTCGGGGGTAGTTTTAGGATTTGAAGCCAACGAGATCGGTCCCAGAGTTTGAAGCCGCGTCGAGTGGTTTTGTAAGGGTGGAGGGGGTGTGGAAGTGACGACATATTTTTTTTCATTTTTCTATTTTTTTAAAAGTCTTTTAATTGTTACAAAATTAAGTAATTGAGATTAGATTTATATATAAAGTTTTTATAATTTAAATGAATAAAGTTTATTATATTAAAAGAATACATTATAGAGTAAGTTTTTAAAATCTAAATTATAAAGTTAATTATAAAGATTTAACTTTTTTATTTTTCTATTTTTTTAAAAAAATTAGTTATTAAAAATTTTAAATTTTAAAATAGAATTATAAAATGAGTTTTATAATTTATATAATAAAGATAATAAATAATTATACATTTTATGACATGGCAGCCACATTTTGGCCACATATGCCAAAATTTGATGACATGGCTGCCACTATGTGTCAAATAGTATTTCAGGCATTTTTGGCAAAGTTACCGGGCATTTTTAGCATTTTTGCCTAAAAACAATTAAAAAAAATTAGATTTCTAGAGGAATTGATAAGAAGAAATTAATACCACTCTCACTTTTTGGCAAGTGAGTTACACCTCCTTCTATAAGGAGGTATTTTGCACCATTTTAAGATTACATTAGGTAATATGCCTATTTATTTTTTATAGGGTGGGGGCGGGGGAAGGGGTAATGTGGCTCTTTTGCACATTACATGGGGTGTTGTGCCAAAAACCCTAAAAATCAAATATTGCTTGTGATCTTAAAAGTTAGCACACCATCTCCCATATTTTTTAATATTATAGGTTTAGTATTAAAATACTAAAATACTCTTAGTAGTGATAATATTTTCTTTTATGTAATTTGATTTAATTTTATATTTTTATATTTTAAAATATTAAAAAATGAACATTTTCTTGGAAAATCGGGTATATATGTCTTTTTTGAAACAAATATGACCCGCACTCTCATGTACAGAAACCTGAACTACACCTTCCTACATAGAAGTAAAATGTCAACTAACTTTTTACATGAAATTTACATCACAATCACAAATCAAGCCTACGAGAATGAAGACTCCACCAAGTTAATTGGCTTAAGGATTATATTACTTAATATTGCTGATGTGTAATTATATAATTGTGATATATTAGTTATATTATTTCCTATTAGTGTGTTTCAAATAATGCTATGGTTTGTAAGTGGCTGGCTAGGAAGTTAGTAGCAGTTATTTGCAAGTTACATTCTGTAATATAAATGCAACACTGATTGCATTTGTAATACTTTTTGTAATGAAATATTATCCAAAAAAATCTTATTCTTCTTATCTAATTTCTTCTAAGGAGTTTTGTCCAGATTCGAAGTTGGACAATCGCGATTCACTTTATTTATTTAGAATATCTCAAATCCATTTGTTTATTTACCACAACACAATGAGTTAATTTGCCAAAATGCTCAAAACTTTATTTTATTCAACGAGATACATTTTTTCCTGGATTAAGTATACATAGAATATAAGTCATCTAGTAGACTTGTCCGGAAAGGCCCCCATCTCATAACTGCTAATAATCCCCGCTTGACATCTTGCTACATTCTGTTTGGTGGAAGATGTGGAAATGGACACCGATGACCACATGGAAAGCCACAAATACCATAAGCTGCCAACATAAACGTAAAATAACATTACATATATACTTATCTTACCAAATGTCACTTTATACCAAAAAAAAAGTGATATATTCAAACATGGAGGGGAGAACTTGCATGGATTGACGGTTGTAATCACTCCAATTTCGGGATCACAAATGGTAGTTATTTGATAAACTAAATCAAGGACATAGGAAGAATGATTTATCACTGTGTTTGGTTTATAACATGAACCAGATGGTGAAATGTCATCGCAACCATACTTTCCACACCCATAGTCTATGAATGCTTGCAACCCGTCAACGGGAGCCGACGGGTTCGCCACACACCAATCCAATGCCTACAATAGAAAACAGGATTTTATAAAACAACTTACAATATACTTCAATAATTTAAAAGTCAAGTACCTTCAATAATATATTTAAGATTTAATGACGATTATTTTCAAATAATTAAGTTTTTGAATTGGCAATTTTATAAGTAAATGTGAAAGGAACTAACTTCTTTTCTTTTCTTTTTTGATAAACAAAGTATTTTATTGCTAGAGCATCACGAATACTCAAAAAGATACAGAGGGAACAAAAGGAACTAACTTGTTGGCTGTGCGAAAATCCAACAAAATTTATAAGGACTGCAATAGCAAACAAATAGAAGTTGTTACTCATCATGATTTGAAATTTATGATGTTTCTACAAGGTAAGTTTTTATTTTTTTGGGTACTAATGTTTGACATCTTCGTTAGCTTTATATAGAGGGGAAGGGGCTTGTAAAACATGGCTATTACAATTTCCTCAATCTTAGCAATTAGATTTTTTACCTCCTAACTTAAATGAGCTGTTGAAACAAAGGCCATGTGCATTTTTATATACAAGAGACATGTTGAGATTAGAAGTCATTTGCAGTAATATAAACATCTTATGTTGAAATTTAAATTCATTTGCATCGATAAATTGGTTGAGATTAGAAGACATTTTCATGTTGATAGGTAAGACATATTGGAATTACTATATAGTGTTACGATCAATATTAATTCTACGTAAATAAGTTGAACTTTTTATTGAAATTATTTTGGAAATTATCTAAATTAAACAATTGTTTTAATGAAAGACATTAAGTGTATCTAAGTTTTCATTAATTGAATTTGTTTATTAGGAATTTTTGTTGGTGGAAATAACATCTTTTTTACAGCTCAAATGTTTCCTTATATTCTATGTGAAAATCTCAAAATAAGGAAACTATCATTATAATTGACTTGCCTTTTGAATTTTGATATAATTAACTTTCCATCTTCTCTTGCATATCTTTCCTAATGCATATGATACACAATCTATTGAAAGTATTATATATCTATTAAGGTAAGAAAGTTAAATTATTCTGAAACAGTGAATCTGTCAGTTGCAACATCACTCGATCTGCTCTCTTGCATTAATAAAAATTCATTTATTTTGTCAAATAGATTTTTTCATTCATTTTGTATTCTGCAAATCACGTTTTAAAAGTGGTGATGCAATATCGTCTGGGGTCCTTGAAAGACATAAAGAAGGTTTTAGCACCAAGTGAACAATTATACTGCATGAAATGCAATGCAAGACACCAGACACCCCAGTATAAGAATTCACTATCCTATACCCCTTATGCAAGCAAAACAATACAAATAAGACACAATTGAATACAGCATAACTGTCAACTTTGTGTACCCCAGCCTCTTCATATTGTTTTGTGTATCTTTAACCTGAATAGGACACATTTGAATATAACATAGCTGTCTAACTCTGTGTACCCCAGCTTTTCCAAGTCAAGACACTACCTCAAAGTAAAGAAAATTAGAAAGATTTTTGAGAAGTATTTGTAAAGAGTAAGATATCCAATGTATGTTGTCAGGCCAGTAGGACTCACAATATTCAAGTATGTAGACAAACAGACATGAGAAAACAAGGAATCACTGAAACTAACCAAACAAACAAGAGAACAATCTGGGTACATCACAATCAGTCATTGTGTTGGCCTGTGATGTTAAGGCAACACATGTATCCGTTGTGTGCTCACAACACACTCATACCGAGAGTTTTCCTCAAACTGAAGAACCTCTCATCATCTAAGAGTTTTGTGAACACGTCAGCTAGTTGGTTGTTGGTTTCAATATGTTCAATTGTAATTGTTTTATCCTCAACCAAATATTTATAAAAGTGATGTCTAATATCAAGATGTTTGGTTCTAGAATGTTGAGCAGGATTCTAGGATATGTTAATAGCATTGATTATCATAGAACATTAGAAGAGTATTACTAGTTAACCCATAATCACAAAGCATATGTTACCATATCAGTTGGGTTACACAGCTGCCAGCTGCAATATACTCAGACTCAGCAGTGGATAATAAAACACAGTTCTATTTCTTACTGTACCAGGAAACCAAATTATTGCCTAGATAAAAACACCTTCCACTAGTGAATTTCCTATCATCTAGATCCCCAGCCCAATCAGGGTCACTAAACCCAACTAGATTTGAATTTGTAACACTAGAGTACCAGATTCCTAAATCTGTAGTTCCAGAAATATATCTCAATATTCTTTTTACAACAGTTAAGTGAGATACCTATGGTGTTGCCTGATACCTGGCACAGACACACACGGAGTACATGATGGCAGGTATGTGGCTGATAATTACAGGTGACTCTGTTTCATTGATCTGTTGAGTGTTGAGTCAACATCTTCACCAGCTACATGCTTCTCAATCTTCACAGTAGTGGACATGGGTGTTTTGTTGGGCTTAGACTCCAGTAAGACAAATCTCTTCACTAGGTTCCTAGCATATTTCTCGTGAGATGGAAACATTTATGTTTTTTTCTGTTTCACTTGCAGTCCTAGGAAGAAGGTGAACTCCCCTATCATCATCATTTCAAATGTACTTGTCATAGTACTAACAAACTTGTCCAGCGTGGATTGATTAGAAGAGTCAAAAACTATGTCATCAACATAATTTGAGCTATACATACATCTTTGTTATTCTTCATGATAAACAGTGTCATATCACCTTCACCTCTTGAAAAATCAAAACATAATAAGATTCAATTAACCTTTCATACCAAGCTCTAGGAGCTTGACTCAAAACCATATAATGCTTTTTCAAGTTTATAGACATAATTAGGGTGATGAGGATAAGTGAATCCTTTTGGTTTCTCAACATAGGCTTCTTTATTTATATATATATATATATATATATATATATATATATATATATATATATATCCATTTAAAAGGGCTCCTTTAACATCTATTGGGTACAGTTTGATCTTTTAAAAATAAGCAATGGTAAGTAAAAGCCAAATGGATTCAATTCTGGCAACATGGCCAAAGGTTTCATCAAAGTCAATCCCTTCTACCTGAGTATAACCTTGGGCTACTAATCTAGCCTTATTCCTAACTATCACTCAGTTTTCATCACTCTTATTTTTAAAGATCCACTTACTTCCAATTACATTAGCATGTTCAGGTCTAGGAACTAGTTTCCACACTTATTTTTTGTATGAGTTCTTCTTGCATACTTATCCAATGTGAATCTTCCAAAGCCTCATTAACATTCTTAGGTTCTACGGCAAAACTAAACAAGTAACAGAATTACACACAGAAGACATGCAAACGCTAAGGGGGTGTTTGGTTGCAATGATGATGATAGATGACTACCCTTATCTCACTTAAAAACCAGTTTGGTTTGAATGATTATGCAAATGGGCTTTTTGATTTAATAGCTGAGACCCGCTCCACAACTCACTTTCTCAACTTAAATAATATCTACTCCCCCCCTGTTATTATTTTATCTCACTTTTTAGCCATCCAGCTCACCCGACGAAATGACTTATTTACCCTTGTTTCTTCAATTTTTTCTGACAAATTTAATTTTATGAGATTAGGGTTTCTGTTTTAATTTTTTTTTTAATATTAACTTTTTAATATTCATTAATTTCTTTTATTCTAATAATCTTCGAGAATTATTTGTTTCATAACTATTACTTGTTTTAAAAACAATAGAGTATTAATTAGTTCCATGGGCACGTACTTTAATTACAATATCTTGAAGAAAACTTATCTTTTCTTTTGAATCAATTTTAAATCTTGTGGGCAGGGTAAAGTCTTGAAAACTCAACTGTAATTTTTTTTTTATTAAGTATTGTGGCCATGTAAGAAATCTGATGGATAATAATTTATCTAATTTTTATTTCAATTTCTTTTTCGTGAACTTTTGAAAGGTTCTTCCTTCACAAAAAAATAAATAAAAATAAAGATGTGTACGAAAGCTTATGCATCAAATAAAAAATTAAATTGAATATGAAAGGATCGGCAATACAGGACCAAAAAAGAATTACATTTATAGGAGGATAATAAAACATATAATTAATTTGTTTTTTTAATTTGAGGCTTTTGTGATTGAAAGCGTTTTATCACATCTGCTTTTTGCATACGGTATTAATTTTCGGTTCTGTGATGTTTAATGATATATATGCTTCATATTTGTTGTTAATCGCATGTTAAAGTTTTGAGGATATAGATGAAAACTTCAAATTACCTTCGACACTACATGGAGAACGCAACAAGAGATTAGATTGGGTCGCACCGCAGCGATGCACAGGTTGATAATTGAAAATTTGGAAACTTAAGATTAGAATTTGGACAAATAATAGCCTCGAATTTAGCTAGAATTAGCAAAAATAATGTTATTGAGCAAAATCAAACACATACGAATTTGAAGAAATCGCGATAATCGGCAGACAAATTGCTTGAATCTAGGGTTTATGATTATGGTATGAGACGATGCGTTTTGAATTTGGGGATTTTCTTAATAAAATGGGGGCAATAAGGTAATTACCTGCAATATCCAGAAATAGCCGTTGCACATAACATGAACCAAACACGTTTTGTTAAATTAAGATAAAATAGTAACTTTATTCAACTCTCCAACCAAACACGGTTACTGTTACGCGTATGAAATAAAAGACTATTTTAACTCAGTAATAGTTAATCTACATATATAATTGTCTCTGCAACCAAACATGCCCTAAGTTTAACCATATCTTTATAGTTTAATCTTTCTTTATTTCTGGTCCTTACACTTTCTGTAAGATTCCCTCCTGAGAAGTGGGATGATTCCTCTGAATTTTGACAGGTGTGTATCTTGTCACATTTTCACCAACAAACTCTTCTGCGTCAGAATCTATATAATCTGGTGTTGGTCCAACATCTGGATCAGCCGGTGTTGGCTCAACATCAACATTGTGAGTGTCTTCTTGTTCAGTCCCTAATGTTGAGTCCACATTGTTGCTCGATGATGTTTTCTCAACATCACCACTCCGAGGCAGACATGTTGATCACATGTGGTACCTTCCACATGTATGGGAGCATGTGTAGTCTTGGTTTGTTTACCTTGAAGAAAATCACCACAAACCAGTTTACCTGCACGGGTCAATTTAGGTATGCCTCTTACAGCCTCCAGTTTGATGATCTTTTCCAAATTCCTGTAGTGAACATGATCAATTCTTCTGTGCCAAACCACTGATTCATCAACCTTCACATGTAGACATTGAGCATCCTCATCCCCTAAGTAACAATTGTCCTTTGACCTTTTTCATGTCATCACACAAGTGTCAGTATTATCAAACACATCACATAAGTTCTTATCAATTTTCACTATCAGATTATCATCACAAAACTGGCTGATGTTGATGAGATTTGCACGGAGCCCTTCCACCAACAGCACATTAGTCATATGTGGAAAACCAACATTGAGAACCCCCTTCCTTATTATCTTTTCTTTACTGCCACCACAGTTCCGGTAGATAAGGGCAAAAAATCCCTGAGATTAGTCTTGGTACTTGTCATATGTCTAGAACAACCACTGTCAAAATACCAATCACATGTAAGAGTATGAGAAGCTCGGAAGAGAACATTATAGATAATCTTGATTTTAGGAGACCACATTTTGTTCTTTCTAAAACTGTTATTTTGTTCACTGGTGTTGTTTCTGAGTGTTGTGCCAACATCAGATGGTTCCGATTTTGATCTAACATCAGATACAACATCACTGCTTTTATACTTGTATTTTTCACAAATTTTTTTGTACTTAGTATGGTTTTAAAGGGTTTTTGGCACAATACCCCCTATAATATAGGAAAGAGGCGCATTACCTCCCTGTAAAAAAAACATGCATATTACCCCCTTGTGATATACGAAATAGCCGCATTACTCCCCTGTAAAAAATAAATAGGCAAATTACCCCTTGTAATATATGAATTAGTTACCTTACCCCCCCCCCCCCCCCCCTGTAATGTTTAAAAAGTTGCACATCATCCCCTTAATACATGTGTATAAAAAGAAGGTATTTTACATCGTATAAAAATACACAATGGGGGTAATGTGCCTATTAAACACAACAAAAGGGGGTAATCTGCCTATTTTATTATTACAGGGGTAATATGCCTATTTGTACATCACAAGGGGTAATATGTCCTGTCATTTTTTACAGGGGGGTAATATGCCTATTTATCATATTATAGGGGGGTAATATGCCAAAAACTCGGTTTTAAGTGACCAGGCTGAAAACAATATTGGCAGATATATGTTATTTTCTTCGATTTAAGGGAGTTGCCATCAGTTTTACCAAAGCCAGCTTTTACAAAACCAGGTATAACAATATTAGACTTACTTGACCTTTTTTGATATCCTAAACAAGTAGTACCTTTATTACTAACACTTAGTGCTTCATCAAGCTTACCTGTTCTTGAGTTCCACTTGGCAATTGTTCTCTAAGCTTCTTCCAGCTTTATCTTCATCTTCTCCATTTGGCACTCCTTTCTGGTGAGGTTTCTTTCCAGTTCAGTCACAGTTTCAATCAAGAATCTATTTTCCATGATGAGCTCATTTACCCTTTTGATAATTTTCTTTACTTCATCAAAGAGTTACATGTAAACAACCTTCAGTTCATCAATAATTTAACCTTGATCCATTTCCTCTTCAAAGAAGTATTTTTCATCCAAATCTACAGTGCCACCAAAACAGACAAAGTTAGAATGTTCCTCGGATTCATTTATATTAGTAATAAGACATTTAGGATTAGAAATATACTTGTCATCCTCCCAATTATCGAACTAGTCATTATGTTCTTCTGGATCAGTCTGAGTGTTGAGCGCACATTCATTAGTTGCAATGTTGTCCTAGCGCTGTCCAATTTACCTGAGCAGACAAGGCTGATGTGTGAACTTCTTCAGACACTTGTTCATCTGGTAATTCCTCCAAACATGTCTCATCATCAATATAATCTATGCACACCAAGTAAGAGTTACCTTTGACTCACATTTATAGGTCAAGTGACCATAACCCTTACACTCAAAGCATTGAATTTCTTTCATTTTCTTTGTGTCACTTTCAGAAGGCTTTTTGAATGAATACTTAATCATTTTACCAGGAAAACTCCTTCTCAGATTAGGAGGTACATTCTTTTCTTTTCTGACTCTACCATTCAAAGCAATTTTGTTAAACTTTTTAACCACATAACCCAAGTAAGCAGTTATTTTAGTTTCATCATCTACTTCTTCTTCAGTAGCTTTTAAAGCAAGACCTCTATGTTTGTTAGTAGGCTCTTAATTCATTTCAAATTCTTGCAAAACATTTAGAAGGGTATGAAAGTTAAGTGATGACATGTGTCTGGCCTCTTGCATAGCTCTCTTCTTAACTTCAAACCTAGGAGACATGGTTCTCATAGCTTTGTAAACAAGTTGTTTATTAGTTAAGGGATCACCTAAACTTTGACATTCATTTGAAATATCCATTAGTCTCTCAAAATAAGAAGTGTCACACTCATCACCACCCATCCTAATACTCTCAAATTTTTGTAAAGCAATTTGATGTCTGGATTCTTTAACACTTGTATCTCCCTCACAATGAGTTTGAAGAAATATCAATGCTTGCTTGGCAGTTGTGCAGAGCTGTACGAACCTAAATATGTGGATCAATTCAACTTAAGATGGTATTCAATGCTTTCTCATTATAGGCTACGACATGACTTATGTTGGAGTCCAGTCAGCTTCAGGCTTCAGATGTACATCATTATCATTGTCTCTTGCAGTCATTGGTGGAGTGTACCCATCAATGATTGATTTTCAAGCCTGTAGGTCTAAGGATTTTATGTATTGCATGAGCCTAATTTTCCAGTATGTATAGTTTGTCCCATCCAGCACTGGTAACATGTTGTTTGTGTGGGGGTTTGCATTATCCGTGGTATGGTACCAAAGCCAAACACCAATGAATTAGGTGCTTGGCTCTGACTCCAATTGTAAATGTATGGATCGGGATTGGTACCCTTTTTGATTCACACGCTGGGTTGTGACAGAATGTTGTGCCAACACCGATTGTGTTCGATGTAGTCCCAACACTCGTGGTAGAGTAAATTGCGGTGGAATAATGAACACAAAGTGTGAATTTTAAGCAGGTTATATAAATATAACATGCCAAGCCTTACGGCCAAATAATCACCAAAAATGAATCTAAGATCTTACAAAACTCAATTGAGTACGGAACTCAATCCTAACGCTAACTAACTATTAGCTATAGAGTTTATAACTTTGCTAAATAAAACTCAGTAAAAACAAGACCAACAACTATTACACGAATACTTCTAATCTCTCAGAACTTGTTATTAATCTTGATGTCGAGCACGCCTTCTTATAGGATTTCATCTTCCCTTCTCTTAGGCGTGATAGACATGAATTGTGATTGCTCTCTTATTCCTTGGATACTTCCAAAATCTCCTTTGATGTTTATCTTCAGGTGATCTTCTGATATTATCTTCAATTCCCTTTGGTCAATTTTCTTTCTTCTCGTATTAATCCACATGATCCTTAGAGTCCTTAATATCTTGAAACATATCACAGATAATTACAACTTGTGGAACTATGTGAGTTTAAAAATAAAGGCAAAATAAAATATTACAATTAAAAAACTCGGACAGTACAGTGTTGGTGCCAACGCTAGTTACCAGAATGTTGGACTAACACTTCACGATAACGCTTACACTTTCAAACTGATCGACGTAAGTGATGGATGAAAGGGAAAAATAAAAAATGAGGCCCAAGTCATTGCTTTGAGGAGTTCGTATATATTAGAGTACATTTTATTAGTTTTATTTTTATGGAGATTATGAGAATTTTGTATTGAGGAGTTTATCCAACGACTCAGAAGAGTTCTCTATCCCTTACATTCAATTTGTATCTTTCTATAATTTGTATTAATTCGCATTTGATTCATATCAGCTAGTGCTTTTACCCCAAACTCTTTGAACATGCGAAATAACGAGTTGGTTGCTCTCCTTAGAACGTTGGAGCAGCGATTCACCTCAATTTTTGAACAATACATGTTGTCTACTGATTCTTAATTTCAGTTCTCCCGAGGTATCACAGATCGCCATTCTGTTCTTCTAGACTCTGGATCCCAAAGTTGTCCCTCTTTATCAAGTCTCATGACATATTTTCCTTCCACAGCTACAACGAGATCTAAAGGGCATGGAGGTTTGATGAACCACAGGTGTTTGATGAAAAGCCGGTGCAGGCAAATGCAACCAGTGAGCTAAAGGTGTTTGATCAAATGCCTATGAAAAAATACTCATTCCAGCAGCTGCAGGTGTTTGCTAAAGTATCTGTGAGAAAAGCACCAACAATTCCTCTCCTTCAATCAGCAGTCGCTCATTATCGCTTACCACAAAGGTCAGATTTGTTCGGCAAAGCCGACAAGGTTGTTTGTCAATATTTTTTTAATGACACAAATTTTCCTCGGTGGGCTCAAATTGTTCGATCAAAGTGTTGTGAAGCTGATTTGTCTCTGGTCATCCCTTTTTGGACGCACCATCGGGCAGGCATTGAGGCAAACTCTAACAAAATAGAAATTAGATGGTGGGATCCGGGTACAATATAGTAAACAAAATAGAAATGTAGAAGCAAGAATATCAAGGTGCTATTGGTGTGTCGTGACTACTCTCTACGAACTTTGTGAATTTGTGGATGGCGTCATCGAAACATTCTCCTTGGTCCGGAAAGGATCTAAATTAGATGCTACCTATTGTTTTTCTACTACCATGACAGTTGTTTGGTGGTTTTGCTTGAATCCCATTTGAGGACAGTTCATTTTCAGCGGTTCTTGCAAAGCATTAATTTGGGAAATCTTTGTGTCGTGTATCGACTCTTCCCACTGCAGTGTCGTGTATCGACTCTTCTCACTGCAGCGTCTGTGCAGTTTCTTGCTTATTTTAAGTCCATGGATTGGTCATAAATCATATTAGTGACCTTGAGGACAAGGTCATTTTTGAAGGCGTGGAGAGTATTACGTGGAGGAATTATTTTGTAAACAATTCGTAGCCTAACGGATCGACGCAAATGATGGATGAAAGTGAATAACAAAAATATGAGGCCCAAGTCATTTCTTTGAGGAGTTCGTATATATTAGAGTACCTTTCATTCATTTTATTTTTATGGAGATTATGTGAGTTTTGTACTGAGGAGTTTAGGCACTGACTCGAAGAGTGCTTTTACGTTCAATTTGTATATTTTCATAATTTGTATTTAATTTGTATCAAATGTTCTAGCCACCACCACTTGATAGTCCAAATTATTCATGTTGGAAGGTGGCAATGCAGGTCCTTATCAAATTCGAAAACATAAAGGCATGAAAGAGCATCCTTATAGGATGTTCTACCAACTTACGAGAATGGAACATTCAAAGATGAATTAGATCAAATTGTTGATGAAGATTAGAATCTTATGACGATACAAAATTCCACCGCAATGAATATTATTCTTAAACATGTTATTATTAATAATTTTAAATTAATATCTAATAATTTTTCGGGTAAAGAGGTTGGCTCATGAAGGAACTTTGACGGTAAAATTCTATAAGATGTAACTACTTGCAACGCAATTTGAAGCTCCCAAAATGAAAGACGATGAAACCACTTTTTAGTAGCATGTAAAGCTTCGTCACATTGTAAATAAGCATCTAAGCATGGCGAGGAGTACAGGTTAGTGTCAAAACCACTCCGATTTCTACCAGCAAAATTTGACATAAAGGTTTCAGGTATTGAAGAAACCAAGAACTTTGATGATTTGAAGTTCGAGGTTCTAATTGGATTATTATTGATGTAAGACTTGAAATTAAAATAAGATGAAAAATTATCCATGAAGAGTGTAGTATTCCAAGATGAAGTTGAGGAGAACTCTAAATCAAATAAAAATGATGACCTTGTTCAATCATTTACACTTACGGGAACGGAATTGCAAAATATGCTCAAATCATGGAAAAACAAATGTAAAAATCGTATTGTTAACCCTAAAAATAAAATAAAGAATATTACTCCTACTCGGAGAAAGCAATACATGGACAATACTATTGTCACGAGTACTTCCGATGAGACGTGCCTATAAAGAGAAACCCCTCGGAGGATTGCCCTACCTTTCGGTCACTGACCCGAAAAGGTTTACAAGAGCACACGAGGAGGAACATAAGTGTCCCTTGGAAAGTCAAACGGTGAATAAAAAACAGATATCAGCACGGCATCGGAAAAAGAGCAAACCCCGATGGACTCGTATGACTCTGATATCCACCAATGCGCCAAGAGGGACCACAACGAACCCCGAGTCCCACGAACTTACAAGAAAACTTCCTTGATGAACACTCCTCAATCTGAACTGCCCTCGGACCATCACCCGAGGACCCATTTTCGGAGAAAAATCAGAAGTGAATAACAGAGTGCCCAGATAACATATTCCGAGGACTTAGATGAAAAAATACCCTTTCAAAAGGAGCAAATCCAGCCCTCAGAGATCATGCCACGCCCTCGGAGATCAAATTATGCCCTCGGAGATTACTCCTGATCATTGAAGAATGGACCCAAATCAAGAAAGAGAAATAGAGTCCCTCGGAAGAATAGCTCTACCACAACAATCGTACCTCAAAAGCCCTCGGAAATATCAGAAGACACAAAGACCAATCCAGTCAGCGCCTGGTAGATAAGAGATAAACATTATCCTAATTTTCACACCTGTATCAGGGAAACAACAACACCTGTCCTTACCAAAACACATGCACAATGACACTTGCCCCTACCAAAGTCTATATAAAGAGAGGTAATCAGCAAAAAGAAAAAGACAACTTAACTTAGCTTACTAAATACAACTGGGTACTCATGTACACAAAAAGAGAGGAGGAAAAGTTCAGTGAATAAAGGAAGGGAATATTCTTGCAAATATTGTTATCATTTCCACCTATCATTATCTCTGAATCACGGACAGGGCGTTCCAACCCAAATAAATATCTTCCGTTAAGTAGGGAATAATTCCAAACCCGTTAACAAAGTGGCGCCGTCTGTGGGAACGCCATAACATCTGTCCTCGAGAGAATTCAGCAGACGTCATCTAGGATGGATGATCTTTTCGAAAGTGACAACCTTCCTTTCTCGAACAGCGACTCAGAAGAAACTTTGTCCAATTACGAATCAGGTACTAGAGATTTTATTAATATTCCCCGATCTGTTTATGAAAGACTTATAGATGCTGCACGAACACCCCGGAGGGGTGAACCTTTCGGACATATGTCCTCAATACTCCCCGAGACCAGGAATTTCCCCTCGGAAGGAGACGCACCTCCGATGGCGTGGGACCCAAATTCGAATCCGTGGCAACAGGTACCCCGACAAACGCCTCGAAGGTATGTATGTCGTGAAGGAACTCCAGTGAGGGGTCGGGAAGAAATTTCTCGCCCCTCGGAGTATCGAGGAGAGGTTGAACATTCCTTATGGGGAATGATGGATGATTTACGAAAAGAATTAGGTGACCTCAAGAAGACCATGGTCCCTGAGGAGGATCCTACATTCAAGACCACTCCTTTCACTCCCGAAATCGCTTCAGCTTCTATCCCCTTGGGGATGCGACCTGTCAATATCCCGTTATATACTGGAGAAGCTGACGGAAAGGACCCGCAGGATCACATCCATCAATATCTGGCCGGAATGGACCTCTCTTCTGCCCCTGACCACGTGTTATGCCGCGTATTTCCTGTTACCCTCGAAGGGCGGGCCCAAGCCTGGTTTACTCACCTTCCACCTTGTTCCATTACGAGTTTTGATCGATTAGCCCATTTGTTCGTACGACAATTCGCCTGCAATCGAAGGTACCCTAAATCTGCCACACACCTTTTCACTATTAAACAGAAAAAGGATGAATCCTTACGAGAGTATATAAAGCGCTTCACGGATGAAGCACTAGACGTTCCCAACGTTAGCCCGACCATCATGGCGGACATATTAACTCAGGGACTCCGAACGGGGGACTTCTTTAGATACCTTATGGGAAATCGGATCACGGACATGAATGAACTAATGCAAAAGGCAGAAATCCACATCTTGATGGAAGAGGCCGAAGGAACAAAGAAGCAAATGGAGCAGGAGGATAATGAACACCTAGAGCGCGTCGAGAAAGAAGCAAAGACCAAAGAAAAGAATAAGGAAGGAAAACCTCCTCAGCGCAAGGACGAAGGAGGAGTGGTTAAGAAATTTCTCCGACCCGTGCACCTGCCTCCGATGACTGTTACCCCACCAGAAGTGCTCAATATAATGAGGGGTAGCAACGAGTTACACTGGCCCAGGCCGACTACATTCCCTAACCGAGACAAGGACACTGGGAAATATTGTAAGTACCATAAAACTTACGGGCACACTACAGAAGAATGTACTACCCTTCGTTTAGAGGTGCTCCGCCTGTTAGAAATAGGGTATTTGAAGAATTACCTCAAGGAAAATAACCCCGAGGAGCCCAAAGCACATGTTTGGAAGAGATCACGAAGAGAGGAGGAGGAACAAGAAAGGGAAGAAAGGATGCCTAGTCGGAAGTCACGAGAAGGGACAACTGGACGCCTCCGATCCCAAGAGAGAATTAAAGATCGTCGGCAAAATTCACGAGAGAAAACGGCGGGGTATCAGAGTTTGCCTCCTCCACCTAACTCTTATAAAAGCAACCCCCCAACAGGGAGAACCATCAATATGATTGAAGGGGGTGAAATCAGGGTAAAAATAAGAAATATTTGAAAGAAGCCCGACGAGCAGAATAAGGATTGTCTGTCTGCTCCATTCAAGGATCAAATTTGCCTAGCATCACTTTCGGGCCCGAGGACCTTACAGACGTAATATACCCTCACGAAGATCCATTGGTTATTTCTGCTGTCATCTACGGGTATGAAATCCAACGGATCCTTATAGATACGGGCAGCTCCGTAGATGTACTCTTCTTGCCTACCTATATTGCTATGAGGTTGAAACAAGAAACGTTGGAAACTGTTGAAGTCCCGTTAGTAGGATTCTCAGGGGAAGCCTGCCAAACCCTCGGAACGGTGACTCTTCCAATGTCATGGGGGAAGGGAGCCCTTCGAAGGACGGAACCTATCAAGTTTTGGGTAGTGGAGGCATCCTCACGAACGTATAATGTCATCTGCGGAAGACCATCCATTCGGGCCTTCGAGGCTATCCCCTCTACTTTACATCTTAAAGTGAAATTCCCCACTTCTTCGGGAATTGGAGAAGTCCGAGGAAGTCAGTCAAAAGCCAGAGAATGCTGCATGAATGCCATTCCCTCGGAAGAACCCTCACTCGGAAAGAGAAAAAAGTGTAAAACCGAGGAAACCCGAGTCCAACCTGTGGAAGAATTAAAGATGGTGGAATTAGTAGAAGGAAGCCCTGAGAAAGTAATCAAAATGGGTACCCATATGGCTTCGGCCATAGAAGGTCAACTGATCTCTCTCCTTAAACAGTTTCATCACCTCTTTGCATGGGAAGGTGGACCACCCGAGCGAATCAGCAATAAGGTATGCCAACACTTTCTTAAAGTAAATCCCGGGGCTAAACCTGTCCAACAAAAGAAAAGGAAAATTGGACCCGAGCGCAACAAGATTATCCGCTCGGAAATACAACGCCTTCTTAGTTTGAAACAAATTCGAGAAGTCATTTATCCCGAATGGTTAGCTAATGTCGTGCTAGTACCCAAGCATGGAGGAAGATGGCGAATGTGTGTTGACTTTACCAACCTCAATGAAGCATGCCCAAAAGATTGTTATCCCTTACCGAGCATAGATCAGCTAGTTGATTCTACCGCAGGATGCGCGCTATTATCAACTTTAGATGGAGACCAAGGGTATAACCAAATCCCGATGGCGACTATTGACCAAGATAAGACCAGCTTCATCACAGATGCAGGCACATTTTGTTATCTAGTCATGCCATTTGGGCTGAAGAATGCGGGAGCTACCTACCAAAGGTTAGTAAGTCTTATGTTCGCAGGACTTATTGGGAAATCAGTAGAGGTTTACGTAGATGATATTGTAGTTAAAAGTAACACTGTCGAAGAGCATCCCGAGGACCTACGGAAAGCGTTGGTCATTATGAACAATTTTGGTATGAAAGTTAACCCTCGAAAATGTTCCTTTGGTATCCGGGGAGGAAAGTTTTTGGGATTTATGGTTACGGAGAAGGGAATAGAGATAAACCCCGAGAAAGCAGAAGCTATCATGGGGTTACCTACCCCGAGGACGGTGAAAGATGTTCAAAAATTAACTGGAAGAATGGCCTCGTTGAGTCGGTTCGTCTCCAAGTCCGCAGAAAAAGGGCTTCCCTTCTTCAAGATACTTCGGAATGTCAAGGAATTTCAGTGGACCCCCCAATGCGAGGAAGCTCTCGAAGAGTTGAAAAGGTATATGTTGAAACCACCTTTGCTGGTAAAACCTATACCTCAAGAAGAGCTATTTCTGTATTTATCGGTCGGAGAAGAGGCTGTTAGCACCGTCTTAGTCAAGGAACAAGACGGAGAACATCATCCGGTATATTACGTCAGCAAAACTCTCCTCGGAGCCAAAACCAGATATACCCTAACTGAGAAACTCGTCCTAGCATTGGTTATTACGGCTCGAAAGCTACGTCCCTACTTTCTATCCCATCCAATTACCGTGCTAACTAAGCACCCTCTGAGGGAAATTCTTAATAAACCTGAATCATCAGGGAGATTGATAAAATGGGCCGTAGAGCTTACTGAATACGATATTTCCTATGCTCCGAGACCATCGATTAAAGCGCAAGTTCTGGCGGATTTTGTAACAGAACTTACGAGCATTGGATCCGAGGAGAAAGAACCACTGTGGCACGCATATGTAGATGGATCCTCGGTAAGTACACATGGGGGGGCTGGAATAGTTTTTGTAAATCGAGAAGGAGAGGAAGAAAGACTCCACTTTGCAGTCAGAATAGATTACCCCCTCTCTAATAATGAAGCTGAATATGAAGCACTCCTTATTGGTATGAGACTAGCAAAGGAAGGGGGAATGAAGAGAGTACTCCTCCATAGTGATTCCCAATTAATCGTCCAGCAATTTAAAGGATCATATGAAGCAAAAGAAGAAAGAATGCAAGAGTACCTCCGAGTTGTTCGTCAAAGGTCCGAATGGTTTGAAGAATATGATATAGTTCAAATTCCCCGAAAAGAAAACCAAGAGGCGGACGCTTTATCCAAAATGACTACTCAAACAGCCGTTGTACGTACTCGGAAGATTACTCTACTTCATGTCAATGAATCTGAAAAGAGTGAAGGCCAAGAGGTGAATACCATTTCAGATCCCTCATCTAGCTGGGTGACTCCTATCAAGGCTTATTTGCAGAATCCCGAGGGATACTCCTCGGACAAGAATATTCAGCGAATGATGTTCAGAAAAACTCTCCGATACTTCCTCAAAGACGGGATACTCTTCCGAAGAACCTATTCATGTCCTCATGCTCGATGCCTTAATGAGGAGGAGGCCCAACTAGTTTTAGCAGAAACTCACGAGGGGGTATGCGGAAGCCATACCAGCAGCGAAAGCATGGTCGGACGCTTGATTCGACAAGGCTACTACTGGCCCACGATGGCCAAAGACAGCAAAAGCCATGCCGAAAGGTGTAAATCCTGCCAAGCTTACGCCCCTCGGACCCATCAACCCGCAGCTCATTGGGAACCCCATCTGACCCCTTGCCCATTCTCCAAGTGGGGTATTGATATACTGGGACCCCTTATTCCTGACGCCGGTCAAAAGAAATTTCTACTAGTAGCCATTGACTACTTCACCAAATGGGTGGAAGCGGAACCCCTGGCTAGAGTAACCGCAGGGGCTGTTATCAATTTTCTTTGGAGAAGTATTATTTGTCGCTTTGGAATCCCTCGGAGTTTGGTAAGTGACAACGGTTTGCAGTTTACAGATCAAGGGTTACAAAAATGGTGCGATCATTGGGAAATAAAACACCGCTTTGCTTCAGTGGGATACCTTCAAGCAAATGGCCAAGTAGAAAGAACCAACAGAACCCTCTTGAAAAACATGAAATCCCGGCTTGATTGGCACAAAGCTAAGTAGGTTGAAGAAATACCCGGGATATTGTGGGCCTATCGGACCACGCAAAGCGTCGCTACGGGTGAAACCCCTTTCAGTCTATCCTACAGATGTGAAGCTGTCTTACCCTCGGAGGTCTCAATAGAAAGTTGGCGAGTGAAGGAATACGAGGAAGTAACCAACGGCTCGAATCTAGCCCTCGCCCTTGATTTGCTCGAAGAAAAGAGAACCCGAGTAGCCCTCCGAATGGAAGAGTACAAGGCTCGGATGTCACGATATTACAATGCCAAGGTAAAACCCCGAACCTTTCAAGTTGGAGATTTAGTGATGAAACGAGTAGGGGCTTCCAAGAATGTGGGCAAATTAGATCCACGATGGGAAGGACCCTATAAGATAGTGGAAATTGTAGGGCCGGCAACTTATCGTCTCGCCAACTCCGAGGAGGCAATACTTCGCAACACGTGGAACTCAAGCAACCTTAGAAAGTACTATGCTTAATGTAATAATCATACATGAATAAAAAGAGTGTTCATATATGAAGGGCTATAGTACAAAAGAAAGTAGATTTGTCCGACAAAATGATGACTCTATATATGAGACATCGAGACAACTCGACAACACCAAAAACCCTTTGTATTATGAACTAAACTGTATAATATTTATCTATAAGCTAAGTCCCTCCCATGAGACGTTTTCCCTCTCGGATAAGACGTCGGCGCTGCTCCTCGGAAAGAGAGATTGGGTTATCAAGGAACACAGTTCCGACTGCAGAATCTCTAATGGGTGAAGAAGGAAACTCTTCGGAGATCTGACGAATGTTGAGCTCAGGAAGAAGCAAGCCCGAGGGAAACTCCGATAAAGCCTGTATGGCATCTTGGCACAATCTATAGCCTATATGCACTAAATCGCGCATCTCACCCCGAAGAGACTCACGAGGATTGGATGGACCCACCACTTCCAACACGGCCTGGACTCGGGCCATAACCACCTCTACTGCATGGGAACGAGTTATCCCTAGTAGCTGTTGACTCAAGGCATCTCTTTCCCTCGTAGCCTGCGTTAGTTGCTCCTCCGAAGACCGTATTTGGCCATATAACTCCTCAAGTCTCCTTCCTAAATTCAGTACCCGAGCTCTTTCAAGCACTAATTGGCGTTCCAACTCCCACGCCTTATCCTTCTCGGATTGTAACGTATGGATATGAATCTCCTGAGCGGACTCGTGAACTTCCTTCAAATGAGTTATCTCCACTTGAGCCTCCAAGAGACCTCGCTCTAACTCGTCCCGACGACGATATACTAAGCCTGGATCTGAAGAAGAACTTCCGTAAGACCCGAGAGCATCTAGTACCATATAAATCTGCTCAGAAAACAAAGTGAGTGACATCAGACCGGAAGACAGGTTAATATTAAATAAAATGAATAAATACCTCACACAGGTCTTTACAAGCTAAATCTTGGAGAACGGGTACCGAAAGGGTTTTTATCAGCTCACAATCTGTTACGTTCAATAAACCGCTGAGAAAGTTTCGGCAAAATCCCACCGCTGATCCGAGAGGAGAAACATCCTGAGTATCCCCGGGGGGAAGAGATCTCCCGAGGGAAGGGCACTCCTCGAGCGGTGGTACAGGAATACGATCAGGGACATCTACTCGGGGCTGCCAGTCCTCTGTGCCAGGGGAGAGAAGATACTCCTCTAACACATTTACCACGGCAGAATTACGAGGAATAGGCTGTGACACTATCGGATTCATGTGAGAGTCCGTCTGTGAAAGAGCTGCTATCGGATCCGACGGCCCAGGAGGAATTATATAACTGACTAGGGGGGCTGATATAGGTTCCTCCTCCTCCGAGGAAATCTCAACCATGGCCTCATTCACGAGAGGAACGGAATTACCAACCTCCGCCATCCCGGGACTACCATGCAATGCTCTCCCAAGGAAAACGTCAGTAGAAGATCCGAGGGAAAATGCTCCCATCTCCGCTCCTGCAAAAGATATCAGTAGAAAAACGGTCCGAGGGCACCCATAAAGTTTACAAGTTAAAGAAGGGTTAGTAAAACTTACGAAAATGAAAGTTACTGTGAAGAGGACGAGAAGTAGGGGTACATCCCTCCACCCCCTCTTGTAAACCTGCCAAAATCAGGGCCTCGGGAAAATCCAGTAGCCCGGATATGTCATAAGAACCAGAAAAAAGTCCCAAGTGAAGCAATATCTCCCTCACTTGCCCTTGTGTTTCAAGGTTGGGAGCAATATATCCCAGACCCCATCGGATGGGTACCCCCCACGATCTGGCTGACTGACCTCTCGGACGGACGAAGAAAAATCTCCGCCTCCAATCCCCTCTACAAGAGTGGGAACTGGATACACGAGTGAAGGTATTTTCCTTGTCCCTATAGGTCAAGCTAAAAAAGGGAGTCCCCTTTGAGCAAGGTCGAAGGGTAAATATTGTTCCCACCCGATAAGGGGACATTGGAAGGTTTAAAAGCTCACTACGAAGGACGTACCCCACCAAATGGCTATAGGAACTTGGTGTTAACTGACTCGGACACACCTGCCAATACCGAAAAAGTATTTGGAAAAGGGGTGGAAAAACATCCGCAACCCACAACGCATCTGTTCGGTATAAACGGTCATGTAACCCGAGGGGGGTGTGTAAGCCCTTTGGCCCGAGGAAGGCACTATTATGTCATAATCTTCGAAATCCAAGTTATAACCATTGAAAAAAGATCTTACCGAGTTTTCACATTCTGTACTCATAGTGGATCCTACACGTCCTCTACCTATCAATCTGGACGGGTTAAGAGGAATCAGATCGAACTCCGAAGACTCATCCGCCAAAGGGTATGGCTCCCTACCCATGAATATCTCCCTGATATGATTGATCCTACGTGAATTTGTAGATGGAAGCCTACGAGCTACCCCAAGAGAGGAACTAGCACCAAGTGTCGCCTGATTTTCGGATAGATTGTCCCTCGGAGGAACCCTTGATGATCCAGAAGGACTCCGAGCGGTATCCCGAGAAGAACCACAAGACGAAACTGAACCACTTCTTCTATAATAAGGAGGCATCATCTTGTCAGGTAAGTATTATCCTCGTACTTGCAATTATGGACAAATTTGGAAGAAGATTAAAGACTAGATATGATTATAAGATTAGAGATAGATGCATAATTGGTAAAGGGCCTAATTGCATATATACTCTTTAACTCTTGGTTAAAAGAAGAAGTTTAGACTCTTATTATGTTAACTAAGGGACACGTGTTGAAAAACTTTTTGATTAAAAATGACACGTACCCTATTTAACCATGCAAAGCAACACCTCCTACTTAAGAAGTTTACTTAGTCATCAACCTTATAAGAATTATCATTATCTGATTTAATTGAATTTTAACTATAAAAACAAAAAGTAGAAAAAGGAAATTGAACAAAAATATTTATTTATTTAAGCCGAAGAGCCCTCGGAAGGGGTAATAGATACAAAGAACATTTATTTAAAAACAAAAAATAAAGAGAGCAAGACTAAGCCCCCGTGGAAGGAGGGAGGGGAGAAGTTGTCTCTTCGGCGGAAGTACCCAATGGAGCGAGACGATAAATTGGAGAAAATACCCCCCCGGAACCGCTAGCCCTCGGACTCGGACTAGTGGCAGAGCGCATCGGGGACGGTGCCGGAGAATCCCGAGAAGATAACAAACCCCCAAATCTCCCCACAAAGTACTGGCAATCATCGGGAGTTGGCCTCTTCAACTTACGAAGGTCAAAAGACTTTGAGAAGTCAACCTCCGACCTTATCAAAGACTTAGCCAATCTAGCACACTCCAAATAACCCCACAAAAGGTGGCCTGTCAAGAGCTCGTGAGAAGGCGTCTCGGAAACCTCAGAATGCTGCCTTGATGTTTCTTGTTGGGCGAATAGAACTGCAGCATCAACCTTAGCCTGCACTTCCTCGGGAGAAAGAAAGTTTGATAACTTCCCCTCGGCTGATTCAGCTCTGTCAGTAACTTGGCTCAGCGTCTCTTGGAGACTCATTTCCCTTTCACCACCTTCTGCCACTGCCTTCTCAAGATCAGCGATACGAGCGGTGAACATCCTCTCGGATTCCTCCCTTTCCTTCTTCAAAAGAGCTATTTGGGCCATTGCAGCCTTCTCGGATGCCTCCACCTCCTTGTAAGCGGACTCGGCAGTGTTCAAGTTATGTTGCAAATCCTCTTTCGCCTTCTCTGCTTCATTAAGAGCGAATTCGTAGTCGGAAATCTTGGTTTGAAGAATGTCCTCCCTAGTTTGACTCTCTTTATCCCGGACTAAGAGAGGTGCCAATTGCGCTCGGAGTACTTCTAACTCCTCTATGTCTTTCCGACCGCGCTCTTCAACGGCAGTGACCGCCTCCCGAGTCTTTCCAATCTGCGAAGAAGTCAATAAGAAAAAAGTTAACATGAATACATCAGATAACCCCAGAAGAATAGTACAGAAAAACTTACCATGAGGCCCAACCAGTTAAGACTGGTATACAGAAACTGGTACCCCTCAACGGGTGTTGAACTAGAAGAAGCAAAGAACCGGAGAATATCCTGGTAAGCTTCCCCTACCGTCCGAGACGAGAATTGCCCCCCGGATCCACTGGGAGGGGCGGACTCATGGAATATATGACCCCTCGGAGACAAAGTCACCGGAACATGCCCCCTCGGAGGAGTCGCGTCCTTTACTGGAGTCATCACTTCTGAATTCGTAAACACGGCCCGAGAACCACCAACTGTTGTGGGTGGACTAGTCTTTCCCAACAGTGAATTCAGAATCCCCTCCTTCACATCTCTGTCTTCGGAAGAAGGATCGAACTCCCCTTGAGTATCCTCGGAATCCCCTCGTAAAGCTTCCTGCTCGGGAATGTTGAACTGTGCCAGAAAATCCTCCTCTACAAAAGGTACTCACTGTCAGTAATAAAGAGAATGAAACTAGAAAAAATTATGGAAAGAGGACGAATAATGGATACTCACCGTATAATGAAGGCTCTTCTACCACCGGAGCTTTTCCTTTATCCATAGCCACTACATCAAAAGAAAAAGCGTCAACACCTGAACAAGTGTTACGAGTAAGATATGAAAATCACATTAAAACCTTACAAGAACTTACCGCGAGGAGCAGATTCGGAAACTGTCGGAGGCTGAGGAGAAGGACCCTCGGAAGACAAGTCTATTACTTCAGTAACCTTCTGAGCGGATTCTTCCTCGGTAACACTCGAAAAGATCCCCTCCTCGGAAACTCTCGGAGAAGTTCCTATATTAGATTCAGAAGCAGGTAAATTCCCTGACTCGGATTTGGAAACGGGCACCAAAGCCAAATCCCAAGAAGTAGGAGCTACTTGGCGCAAGGGAACAGCGCTCCTGATGACCCCCGTCATATCCATGCATAGAAGAGAATGGTCCTCGTGGACTCCACCCTTCTCTGAACCCATATGCCTACTCTCGGGAGCATTAACCTTATCCTCCTCGTGATCACCCTCATCTGGTATCTCGGAGACACCACTAGGAGTAGGCTCCCTCGGACTCGACTGCAGATAGTAGTTCGCCATGACCTCCCCTGCATCAACCCCACAAATAACGTGTATAAGCATAATTTACTGCTGTACTCGGAGAAAGAATAAAAGAATAAATAGAGGGACTTACGAAAAAGACTCATCGCATCGGGAGACAAAGACAAAGGCCTCTCCACGGCGTCGTCGGTAAAAACTACGTAGTGGAGACCGGAGGTCTCATATAACATTGTGAAGTCCTCTGATTCCATCAATTTGTGTTGAGAAATTATAGGAGATAAAACCACCTCCTGGTCCAAAGCACGCACGGGAGTAGTACCCTCTCGCCAGTCGAAGGGCACATCCCATTCACCCTTAACAGGTCCCACGAAAAAGTATCTATTCTTCCAGACGATGTGTGAGGAAATTTCCGCACCCAAGATTCTCTTCGTGGAATCCCCCGTGTTGTCCCGGTGACGAACGTTATAGAAAGGATACCCCCTGGGTGACACCGCCACATCAAAGATCGAAAGAAAATGGTCCACCGTGCACTCTAGTCCATTCACTTGACACCAAAAGACATAAATGCAAATAGCGGCAAACCCATTCGGCACCATTTGACTCGGGCAGATATTACAAGTCTTGAAAAGCTCGCAGAAAAAAGGTGACATGAATGAACGCCACCCGTACTTCACCTGGGCAAAAAACACTGTCAGCATACCCGGAGGAGGATAACATGCCCTCTCATCCTTTATCGGGATTCGGAATACCATGTTCTTCTGAAGGACCCCGGTTGAGGTAAATAGATCTGCCACCTGCTTACGAGTAGCAATATTCGGCATCTTTTCCACCTTAGCAAAAGTCCGAAGAGGCGGCTCCTTCGATTTGGGAACCCTAGCTTTTTTCGAGGAGGTGGCGCCGCCCTCGGCAGCAGCAGCCATCTCTCCTTTGCGTTTACGAGTAACAACTCCCACCGGAATACTCCTCACATTTACAGAAGTATTAATCGGAGCAGTAACTTCCGAGGAAGTAGAAGCAGCAACGGAATCGGTATTAGCGGAGGATGCCATAGATACAGAAGAATGTTTTTGAAAAAAGGAAAAGAAAGGAGTAGGGTTGCTGAGAATTTGAAGTGTGAAAGATGAAGAGCAGAAATTAAAAAAGGAAATTATCGCCTTGAGAGAAAGATATCGTGAGTTAGAATGAGAAAGTGGAAAAGAGAATGAACAGTTCTCCTATTTATAGGAGTGTAAAGAACGAACGGTCACAAAATTCCCACACGTGGAGCGTATTTAAAGCTCCACGTATGCCCCGCGTCCGCCACGCCGTTACATATCTGACCGTTGCCAACGGTCAGATATTTCGAAGTTTCAAGCCAATCAACGGCTAGTTGCAACCCCTGTTCCGAAACCTCCGCAGGTGAAGGCAGCACCCCCAGGGGCAAGAAGGTAAGTTCTATATAATCTGTTTTTGAAATTAATGCATATTCCCTCAGAAAAATATATATAAAAAATATATATATATATATATATATAAAGAAGACCAAAACAAGAAATAACCCCTCGCCTCACTGAGGACGATGATTTAAAATTCTGTTTGTCTCTACGAGGACAATCGAAATTTGGGGGGGCTAGTGTTAACCCTAAAAATAAAATAAAGAATATTACTCCTACTCGGAGAAAGCAATACATGGACAATACTATTGTCACGAGTACTTCCGATGAGACGTGCCTATAAAGAGAAACCCCTCGGAGGATTGCCCTACCTTTCGGTCACTGACCCGTAAAGGTTTACAAGAGCACACGAGGAGGAACATAAGTGTCCCTTGGAAAGTCAAACGGTGAATAAAAAACAGATATCAGCACGGCATCGGAAAAAGAGCAAACTCCGATGGACTCGTATGACTCCGATATCCACCAATGCGCCAAGAGGGACCACAACGGACCCCGAGTCCCACGAACTTACAAGAAAACTTCCTTGCTGAACACTCCTCAATCTGAACTGCCCTCGGACCATCACCCGAGGACCCATTTTCGGAGAAAAATCAGAAGTGAATAACAGAGTGCCCAGATAACATATTCCGAGGACTTAGATGAAAAAATACCCTTTCAAAAGGAGCAAATCCAGCCCTCGGAGATCATGCCACGCCCTCGGAGATCAAATTATGCCCTCGGAGATTACTCCTGATCATTGAAGAATGGACCCAAATCAAGAAAGAGAAATAGAGTCCCTCGGAAGAATAGCTCTACCACAACAATCGTACCTCAAAAGCCCTCGGAAATATCAGAAGACACAAAGACCAATCCAGTCAGCGCCTGGTAGATAAGAGATAAACATTATCCTAATTTTCACACCTGTATCAGGGAAACAACAACACCTGTCCTTACCAAAACACATGCACAATGACACCTGCCCCTACCAAAGTCTATATAAAGAGAGGTAATCAGCAAAAAGAAAAAGACAACTTAACTTAGCTTACTAAATACAACTGGTACTCATGTACACAGAAAGAGAGGAGGAAAAGTTCAGTGAATGAAGGAAGGGAATATTCTTGCAAATATTGTTATCATTTCCACCTATCATTATCTCTGAATCACGGACAGGGCGTTCCAACCCAAATAAATATCTTCCGTTAAGTAGGGAATAATTCCAAACCCGTTAACACGTATCTTGTCTCCAACTTTGATTTTATTGTATCAAATATGTTGCTAATGATCTTAGCATCAAAAGGTAGGGAAAATGTATTAAATGCAAGGAATATCAAGGTTCTCGTGATAATATTTTGAAAATAAATAATAACAAAGCCATGATTTCATCTTTTGTGATAGGTTAGAATGTTTTCCTACAACAAATGCATCATATTTTCTTCCTTGTTTTATCTTTGGTAAGCCCTCTACAGTATATGGCATAAATGCCTTTGTTGTTGATGGATCTCGTGCTTGGAAAAGGGTAAAAAGTGGAAAATATTATGTTTTTTTGATGCACGAAGGCTACGCTCCTAACTCTTCTCATGACGTTAATGTCAAAAAATGCCACGACTTGATGAACTCGTTGCAACATATTGACAAGTGTCTACATAAACAATTTTAGAGGAGGTTGCCATAAATCGATTACGACTCAAAGTTTCAATTGATACAGCTAAATTGTGTGCTTTTCAGGGTATTTCTTTTAGAGGTCATAATGAACGAGTTGACTCTCTTAATCGTGGTAATTTCATAGAAGTCATAAAGAACACAACTTCTTACAGTGCTGAAGCAACTTTAACTATTTTGTAGATAAATAGGGATTTGTTCAGGAAAGATTATTGGATATAGTTCATGTGGATGACACTAAAGCACTTACATTGAAAAATGAGACATGTGATGTTCTTGCTCATCATAATCTTAACATACAAAATATTCGAGGACATAAGTATGATGGAGCTAGCAATATGCGAGGAGAGTGTAATGGTTTGCAAGCTCTATTTTTAAGTGAATGCCCTTACTCGTATTACATTCACTGTTTTGCTCATCGACTACAACTAATATTGGTAGCAACATCCCAAAGTGTCATTCTTATTGAACATTTTTTCTTACACTTGAACCTTATCATCAATATAGTTAGTTCTTGTTCTAAATGTCACAATCAACTTCAAATTGCTACATCTATCCAGATCGTGGAGTCGCCAATTGAAAGATCTTAAATCTATGTTACTTAAAATCGGATGTAGTTGCATTTCACATTAGTTGCAACTGCACTCGTAGGTAAGACATATGACAGTTATTTAATGTTTAAAAGCTGTTTTACTATTGCAATTGTTAAAAGATAGTTAAACATAAAATAATAAAGAACACAAAGGTTTTAACGTGGTTGGGTACAAATGGTCCTAGTCCAGAGGCTTGCACCCAAAAGTTTGACTCAAACAATACCCTACTTAAGAATTACAATGTTGGTTTTATATCAACCCAAATCTTAGACTCCCTCTAATATTTACAGTTGCAATACCTATCCCTTAACTTATTTTCGGTGTACTCAATTGAGTCGAAGAACACTTTAAAATACTCCAAAGTTCATTTGACTTGATGCTCTTCTTTTAAAGACTTTGACTCGATACAAGACTAAAATCATAAACTATATTTTCCAAAGTGTCCTTCAATTGTGTCGAGTCTTTTCCTTATATAGGCATGAGTAGAGTCTTCAACAGATCTTCAGTTGCAATCCTCGAAATATCTTATTTCCTTATATGATAAGAACACCGATAATCTAGTTGCAATCCAAATAGATCTTCTTACCTTATCCGATAGATTCTGCATGATCGTCAAAGATATTCAACGAACATGCCTAATATCATGTCTAAGTACATAGGAAGGAGATATGTAAAATATCTTGCAAGTTAATCTTTAAGATAGAATAATATCTAGTAAAGATAAGGTAATAAAATCAAGATAATTACCACCTAAGATTAACTTATCCTAATGATTTAAAAACAAAGCAATATCAATTAAAGCCTTAGTTGGGTCGAGTCGTAATGAGCCCATAATCCCGAGAGATCAGCCCTAACAATCTCCCCATTTGATTTGTTTTGTCAAAATCATTGACATATCTGCACAACTTGGTTAGAACATAACATGCATTGAACAGTTCATAAAAATCAAGGGGTGCCGGTGACGGACTGTTCCAACATGAGGCAAAGCTTGGAGTTCATTAGAGCCATGGATGTGCTCATCTCCTCATGCGACTTGCTCAAACTCTCGACCAGGCTGTTCACGCGTGAGAGTTCCATGTGGAGACCCTCAAGACTGGTAGATGCATCTGGTAAAGAGTCGGCGCCCTTCTGGACATGTGAGAGCTCCTCCTTCTCCACCTTTAAATCCGGGACCTGAGCTATCAGAACCCTGTAAATTAGTAACGGAAAATTGAGAGAGAGATGCAAGTTGGGAAAGTCCTCTCGATAGATACACTCAAAAACCAATTTACCCAGATCAATTGCAACTTCATATACCCATGCGGAACAGGACACTCGCAACATCAGCACTCATGGTTGAGGTTTGTGTACAAGGCAGCTAGTGACAAACGAGAAAACAAAACAGAAGTTTGTACCTGGGGGGTGAGATCGTTGGTAGTGAGAGAGCCATACGACCAAGATCTAACCGTGCCACTAGTGAGCTCGCTTGCAACTTTGTTTAGGTTTCGTTCCAGTCGCAACTCGAAGAGAGCACCAATATCCACCACAGGGGCCTCCATCTTAGTAGAGAGCAACTCAGCAGTAAAAGGGTACACATTCTTGCGGACATACACCACATGACGTTGGAGCGAACCCTCCGCATCTAGCTGAGTGGTGAGATTGGCATAGAACTCCTGCACCAGCACTTTCCCATAACTACCGGCCTTCTGAGTTGCAGCCAGCCAGCCTTGTTTCTTCAGTAAGGCAAGAATGTCGATCTTGGCATAGGACTTTTCTTCTAGGGGCGTTCCTCAACAATCGGCCATTTTTTATACCCATTAAAAAGTACATGAGCCTCAGGGGTATAGAACCGATTGGAATGGGCACAGACCACCTTCAAAGCTACAGAGGTAGGTGCAACATCGGGTAGGTTGAATTGATCGTCCACAGCTGGTGGAGTGGCCTTCTTAGGCTGGGGAGTGGATTGGGCCTTCTTCGTCGGAGGTTCAACATCACTGTCCACCTCCTGCATTTCCTCCTCGTCAGAATCATGTTCGGAGACAGATTTCTCAGAAATTATGTGAAGACGCCGACCTCGGACGGGCTTGCAAGCAGGGATCTTGGTTTTCTTCCTGGTTGTAACATCAGGAGCAGAAGAGGCAGATGGGGTAGTGGTAGCCTTGGGATCATCCTTGAAATCAGCATGAGAGGCGGTGGAATCACCCACTTTGGCCTGAGCGGTCTCCTTGGAGGGTGACGGAGTCGGTGGCAGAGCAGAGGAGAAAAGGGGTGGAGGAACTTTTTTCTCAGTGGGAGGAGCGACATCCTCCTCAGTATCAGAACTTGTTGGAGAAGGTGGATCCGCAGCGGGGATTATTTGCAGAGGGTCCATGACAATGGGTTCATCGATGGTGGAGTGTGAGGCGGCGAGTTTCTTGACTGAACCTCCCATATGAAGAGAAACAAAAATTTGACAAGAGAAACGTGAGATGTGCTTAAGAGAGGACGAAGAGAGATGGTGCGATAAGTAATGTAAGTGAAGATTATAATGATCAATAAATAGATTCCCTAACCCTAGAATTTTGGGAGGGAAACTTTCCCACCAAAACCCAATCTCATATCTTAAGTCAGCCCAATCTTTCCTTGGAAGCATAAATCGTGAGATATGTGAACAAGAGAGAAAAAGATAGACACAAATCAAGTTGAGATATTCATAAGGTACCATCATCTTATCTTAACAGACTTTAAACAAAATCTCCTAGTATCACACGAAAGGAAACACAATCGAGGGGCAATTAGGATCCCAAAAATTACGTAGAATTGAATCTAACAACAGTGAGCCACAAGGAATTAAATTAGTCGAATATAATTGAAAATTCCATTATGAAACTGAACCCAAGGAAAAATTAATATCACGTAATCTCCCCAGTTGCAACTTTGCATAGGACAACACACGCAACTAGGAGCTTTCACTCCGACACATTTGTGAACAAGGTAGCTCTTTTCAATGAGAGGACACATGGGATAAAAATTGATAGCTTTCACACTTGTTTCTTGTAGGTGATGTAGCTTTTTCTAGTTGCAACTTAAAGCCAGTGTGACTAGCTCCAAATCAATCACCTTTCGGTGTTTGTCTCCTTGAGAGTTTATTTTTTGAGACAATAGATGTTTTTCTCCCCCCCCCCCCCCCCCCCCCCCCCACCCCCCACCCCTTTGTGTCAACAAAGATTCACTGATGAGAAAAACATGTATACCAAATCAAAACAAGGGACTACAATTCACAGTGGAATAAATAATTAAGTTCAAAAAAGTCACCATTGGTTCCAACAGTGTCCATGTTGCAATTCACATAAGGCAGAGGCCCAACAATTTACGAAGGTGCTCAAATCGTGTAACATCGAAAGCCTTTGTAAAGATGTCTGCAAGTTGAAGGTCAGTACACACATGATGTAGCTCAACAGTCTTGGCTTCTACCAATTCTCTAATGTAGTGATCTCTTATGTCAATATGCTTAGTACGTGAGTGTTGGACTAAATTTTTAGATATGTTATTTGCACTGGTGTTATCACAATAAAGAAGGATTTCATTTTGAGAGATACCATAGTCTTGCAACATTTGTTTCATCCAGACTAATTGGGTGCAACAGTTAACTGCAGCAATATATTCAGCCTCGGTTGTAGAAAGAGTTATAGAATGTTGTTTCTTACTAAACCAAGAGACGGGTTAGTTCCAAGATATAAGCATCCTCATCGTGCACACCCAGCCCAATCAGCGTCACTGTAACCTGCAAGAGAGAGGTTATCGTTAAAGTTGTAACTGAGACCATAGTCAGCTATACCAGAGATGTATCGAATGATTCTTTTAACAGCCTTAAGATGTGACTCCTTTGGGTCGGCTTGGTAACGTGCACACACGCCAACACTGAAATATATGTCGGGGCGGCTAGCAGTGAGATATAGCCTGCTCCCAATCATGCTTCTGTAGAGGCTAGGATCCACCGAGTTGCAATTGTCATCCATGCTGAGTCAGTCAGTAGATCCCATAACTGTCTTCATGGGTTTGGCATGTGCAAGTCCAAACCGTTTGATTAGGTTCTTGGCATACTTAGTCTCATTCCATCAACCTGTTGCTTAACCTTTAGACCAAGGAAATACGTAAGTTCACCAACCATACTCATTTCAAACTCATTCTTCATAACAAAGACGGAGTGTTACAACTCGCTAAGGGACGTCGAGCCAAACACTATGTCATCTACATATATTTATGCAATAAGAGTATTAGTTCCAAAATGCTTATAAAACAGAGTACAGTCTATACTTCCTATAGTATATCCTTTTTCAAGAAGATGAATGGTGAGTCTTTTATACCAAGCACGAGGTGCTTGTTTGAGACCATAAAGTGCTCTCTTTAGTTTCAAAACATGTTTGGAGAAATGGGGTCAATGAAACCTTTAGGTTGTTGAACGAAAACTTTTTCATTAAGGAACCCACTTAGGAAAGCACTTTTAACATCCATTTGAAATAGCTTAAACCGTAAAACACGTGCAATAGCAAGTAAGAAACGAATAGATTCCAGTCTTGCAACTGGTGCAAATGTATCATCATAGTCCACTCCTTCTACTTGAGTGTATCCTTGTGCAACAAGTCTTGCTTTATTGCGAACAATGTTTCCAAGCTCATCGGTCTTATTCTTGAATATCCAATTGGTACCAATGATGTTCACATTTGGAGGTCTGGGCACTAGTTCCCAAATATCGTTTCTCTCAAATTGATTTAGTTCCTCTTGCATGGCTTCAATCCATGCTTTCTCCAGCAATGCTTTCTTTATGTTCATAGGCTCAATTTTGGAAGTGTAACTTACAAAATGTACCATCTGGTCATACCTTTTCCTTGGAAGATCACGAGTACGAATACCTTCACTCATTTCACCAATGACTGCTTGTGGTGGATGATTCTTCCTAATCTGTGGAGGAGCCTCCAGGTGCTCCGCTCTTTCAGTTGACTCTGGCAAAGGGTGAGTAGCTTCAGTGACCTCAGGTTCAGTTGCAGCTTGTTGGACTAGAGGTTCAGTTGTAATTGGTGGTGTGGGCCTGTAAGTGTTTGGCCTTGACTCATCGTCTTCTTCTGACTCAATCAGCTCAGTGATTGTAACTTCTGAGGAGGTTAATGCAAAGTCCATGTGATCATTGAATTCAACGTTAGATGATTCAACAACAGCTTGGGTACGCAGATTAAATCCTCGATATGAATGACTGTTGTGAGAGTAACCAACACAGATACCCAAGTCGGACTTGGATTGGAACTTACCTCTGGATTCTCTATCATTGAGTACATAACAAGCACAACCAAAAATGTGAAAGTGATGAACACTAGGGCGTTTACCTTTCCAGATCTCATAGGCTGTCTTAGTTGTACCTGGGCGAAGATATACGCGGTTGGTAACATAGCATGCCGTATTCATGATTTCTACCCAAAACTTAAGAGCCAGCTTCTTTGAGTTTAGCATAACTCGAGCCATCTCAGCAAGAGCCATGTTCTTCCTTTCTACTACACCGTTTTGTTGTAGTGTAATTGGGGATGAGTATTCATGAAGTATTCCCTTAGCATTGCAGAAATTGTTAAAGTTGTAATTTTCAAATTCTTTCCCATGATCACTTTGAATTCTTTTTAGAGTTAAATCTTTTTCAGTTGCAACAGTGTTGCAAAGGTTTTTAAAAAAACATAAAAGATTCATTTTTCTCTTTCAGAAATTCAACCCAAGTGAAACGTGAGAAATCATCCACACACACAAATATGTATCGTTTACCACAGATATTCCCCTTCTGAATTGGCCCCACAAGATCCATGTGAAGAAGTTCTAGAATTCTTGCAAATGGAGTGTGTTGCAACATTGCATGACTGGTCTTTTTTTTGCTTTCCTTCCAAGCATGAAACACACTTGCCAAGTGGTTTGGGACCAAGTTTAGGTAGTCCTCTTACGACTTGATTGTTGAAGAGATTGGTGAGGGATTTAAAGTTGATGTGTCCGAGCCTTTGGTGCCAGAGATCTGCAAGATTATCTGCACTAAAGTTGCAAGTTAGTGACCTGATAACAGCTTTACAATTTGTCATAGTATAGCAATTTTCAGCACGTTGCTAAGTGGAATTGCAAGTAGTAAGGCATGTAAGAGTATTGGTTGATTTCTCAACCCAAACTTGCTTCACTGATTTCTCTGGTGCAACTGAGGTTGCTTTTTGCTTGGTTTTCTTCTTCTTTGGATTCTTCCACTTCTTTTTATGAACCACTTCAGGTTGGGAGGTTTGGATGGTGTGCTGGGTTTCCCATAGTTGATAGCAGTATGGTCTGATATGCCCTTGAACACTGCAGTGGTGACAAGTTGGAACAAATCGACCTCTTGGAAACATGTCAAAAGAGACATAATTAGAAGCAGGTATACGTGGGTTGCAACTTGGGTGTACCTGATCCTGAGACAGTTGGATCTGAGAATAATCAAGTGGGATTTCAACTCCATTAGGTATTCATTTATTCTTTGATATGGTGATTTTAGTATCTCCAAGAAACTTTGGGTTGACAGGATCAACATAACCGACCCATGTTTTCCTAATTAGAACTTTTTGAGTGTCCATAACCTTTTCTAGATTGTCAGTACCTGGGGTGAGTAATTCTTCTTCATTATGGCACCCAACTTCTTTTGAGTGAGATCACACACTTCTTCTAATGCCTTGTGAGCCTTGAAGATTGCGTCTAGGTCAACAGAGAGAAGATCTCTTTCCCTAGTAAGTGAGAGAACTTTTCTTTCAAGCTCCATGATTTTGTTGTTCATTCTGACTGGGCTTCCAAAGGTTGAAACGATTTTGAGTTGTGCCTCAAGTTCATAATTTCTCTTGCACATGGCAACCATATCGTCCAATGGATCCATATCATCACTGTCAAGTGAGTCGCAATCGGATTCTGTCAAGTTCTGGATTGCAACAACCATGTTGGCTCTGGCGAATGGAATGAAGCATGAGAATGCAACATCATCAACTTCTTTCGTGTCTTCTTCACTGTCTTATGATTCGTCATCACTCCATGCGATTAGAGCTCTATTCTTGTTTTTCTCAAGAAGGTTCACACAGTCGGCTCTTATGTATCCAAATCTGTGGCATTCCCTGCATTGAATACCTTTTCCAAACCTTTTTTTGTCAAGTCTATTAGTAGCGGAAGGCTTTTTAAAATTATCAGAGGGACTTGCAACAGGGCTAGAAGATTTACCTTTACTCCAGTGTTTGTTCATTTTATTGAACATTTTTGTGAGGAAAGCTAGTGATTGGACCAAGTCAGTGTTGGAACTACTCTGAGGGATATTTTCTTGAAGTGCCACTCCTTTGGCGATGGTGCCTCCTTCTCTCTTGAGCTTCATTTCCCAAGCGGTGGGGGAGCCCATGAGGTCAGCAAGGGGTAGTGTGTTAATGTCCTTTGCTTCTTCAATTGCTAAGAGCTCCATTGCAAATCTTTCTGGAAGAGACTCTAGAAGATTTAACAGAATTCAGGATTCTGGAAACTCGGCCCCAAGGATGGTGGCTTCACTTGTCAGGTGTCTAAGATTGGAGTGAGACTGTGCAATTGTATCAGTTTCTTCCATGAGCACAAAATTGAACTGGTCGTTCAGCAGTTGCAACTTGGACGCTCAAACTTTTTCATTTCCCTGGTGAGCATTCTCAATAGCCTGCCAAACATCTCTTGCAATTTCACAGTTAGAAAGACTCTTATATTGGTCATAATCAACTGCAACTAAGATAATGTTTAAACCAGTAGAGTTATAATTTGCAAGAAATTCCTCTACATCGGTCCATTCCAGTTCAGATTTGACTCTTCCCTAGTCATCTGTTGGTGGAGTCCATCCTTTTAGAATGCTTTTCCACGCCTTTTGATCCTGTTGCTTGATGAAGTTTTGCATGTGATTATTCCAGTAGGAGTAGTTGGTTGCAGTCAGCATCGGTGGCTTTATGGTCGACATACCTTCCCTCATTTCCTCCATAAGATAAACAATTAAATAAAACAAAGATCTTTAAAACTATAATCAACACTATAGAAGATAGTGACCCGATCTTGATGCCAATTCAAGGATCTTAGATCTATGTTACTTATAATCGGATGCAGTTGCACTTGACAGTAGTTGCAACTGCACTCGAAAGTAAGACAGGTGACAGTTCTTTAACGTATAAAAGTTGTTTTACTGTTGCAATTGTTAAAACACGGTTAAACATAAAATAGTAAAGAACACAAAGGTTTTAAGTGGTTCGGTCCAAATGGTCCTAGTCCACGGGATTTGCACCCAAAAGTTTGACTCTAACAATACCCTACTTAAGAATTACAATGTAGGTTTTATATCAACCCAAATCTTGGACTCCCTACGAATATTGTTGAGACAATCAAATCAGCATAGATTCGACTATTTTAGCGACAATAGAATCATGGGTTATTCGATTGCTGTGCTGTGAAAGGCGCGCCTCAGGGTGCGCCCGGGGCTCGCTCGGGTCAAACATGGCCTTATAACGTACCTGCTTCAAGGGTCAAATCATCAAAAATCACATTAATTAATTCTTGAACATTATGCAATTTGGGATTAATTATCCTAAAAGCAGTAATATTTGGAGAATAACCAAAAAATATACACTTTTCACTCTTTTGATCAAATTTGCTTAAATAATCTCTATCATTCAACAAATAACAGTCACATCCAAAGTCCGAACTCATGAAAATGTGCAACATTTTGTTTCAAGGTCAAAAAGCAGTGGGAATACCTATCCCTAAACTTATTTTCGGTGTACTCTATTGAGTCGAAGAACACATCAAGATACTCAAAAGTTCCTTTGACTTGATACTCTTCTTTAAAAGACTTTGATTCGATACAGGACTAAAATCACAAACTATCTTTTTCAAAGTGTCCTTCAATTGTGTTGAGTCTTCTTCTTATATAGGCATAAGTAAAATCTTCAGCAGATCTTCAGTTGCAATCCTTGGAATATCTTCTTTCTTTATATGATAAGCACATCGATAATCCAGCTGCAATCCAAAAAGATCTTCTTGCCTTATCCGATAGATTATGCATGATCATCAAAGATATCCAACGAACATGCCTAATATTATGTCTAAGTCCATAGGAAGGAGATATGTATAATATCTTGCAAGTTAATCTTGAAGATAGAACAATATCTAATAAAGATAAGGTAATAAAATCAAGATAATTATCATCTAAGATTAATTTATCCTAATGATATAAAAACAAAGCAATATCAATTAAAGCCTTAGTTGGGCCGAGTCATAATGAGCCCATAATCCCGAGAGATCGACCCTAACATGATTTAAATGATGAACTTAAAACTGGAAGAGGAAAAAGTCAAGTTGGAACCCTACAATGTCCATGTGATACGAGACAGAGCTCTCACTTTGAAAGTGCAAGTGTTGACAGGAAGTGTTGGTCCAACACTCTGGAAATATGTGTTGGCACAACACTGAACTCAACACTGTTCGGTCCGATTTAATTATATTAAATTATTGTTTGCCTTTATTTGTAAACTCACCTAGTTCCATATTTGTAGTTATATGTGAATATTTCAGAGTATCAAGGAACGTGCAGAACAATGCTGAGGAACGAAGGGATAAAAGCCAAAGATTCACAAAAGATCTTGAAGATAAGAGTTGAAGATCTTATGAATACAATGTTGAAGAAGATCTCGGAGCTATCCAAGTGACAAGAGAGCAATCAACAAACTCGTGTCTATCATGCCATTACTCAAGGACGATCAAATCCTATAAAGAGGCGTGCTCAAAATCAAGAACAACACAAGACTAGAATTAAGTTCTGAAAGTGTAGAAGTAATTCTTGTATTTTGGTGGTCTTGTTTTACTGAGTTTTATCTAGCTAAACTATAGTTTGTAGGTTAGTTAGTGTCAGGATTGGGTTCCTACTCAGTTGTATTTGGTAAATTCATTGAATTAACATTTAGTGATTATTTGGCCGTAAGGCTCGGCAGGTTATATTCATATAACCTACTTAAAATTCATCTCACTGTGTTCTTTATTCCGCTGCTTAAATACTCTACAACTAGTGTTAGGACAGCACCGAATACAATTGGTGTTGGCACAACATTCAATGTACACACAGTGTGTGAATCAAAACAAAAGGGTACCAATCCCGGTCCATACATTTACAATTGGCGTCAGAGCCAAGCACCTAATTCATTGGTGCTTGGATTTGGTACCATAACATGGATAATGCGAACCCCAATACTAACAACAGGTTACCAATGCTAGATGGGACAAATTATTCTTATTGGAAGATCGGGCTCAGACAGTACATCAAATCCTTAGATCTCAGGGCTTGGAAATCAATCATTGATGGCTACACTCCACCAATGACTGCCAGAAACGTTGACAATGATGTACATCTAAAACCTCAAGCTGACTGGACTCAAGCAGAAGTCAATGAAGCGGCCAACAATGAGAAAGCATTGAATGCCATCTTCAGCTGGATTGATCCTCATATGTTCAGAGTAGTACAATTGTGTATAACTGCCAAGCAAGCATTGCTGCTCTTACAAACTCATTGTGAGGGAGATACCAGTGTTAAAGAAGCTAGACTTCAAATTGCTCTATAGAAATTTGAAAGCATTAGGATGGGTGATGATGAGTTTGTTACTTCATACTTTACAAAACTAATGGATTTGTCAAATGAATGTCAAAGTCTAGCTGATCCTCTAACTAATAAACAACTGGTTTACAAAGTTATGAGAACCTTGTCTCCTAGGTTTGAGGTCAAGTAGATTACAAGCCAGACACATGTCATCACTTAACTTTCACACTCTTCTGAATGTATTACAAGAATTTGAAATGAACTCAGAACCAACTACAAAACACAGAGGTCTTGCCCTAAAAGCCACTGAAGAAGAAGTAGATGATGAAACTGAAATAAGTGCTTATCTAGGTTTTGTAGTAAAGAAGTTCAATAACATTACCTTAAATGATAAAGTAAGAAAATAGAAGAATGTGCCTCCTAATCTAAGAAGAAGTTTTCCGGGTGAAATGGTCAAGTATTCCTTCAAAAAGCCTACTGAGAGTGACACTAAGAAATTGAAAGAACTTCAATGTTTTGAATGTAAAGGCTTTGGACATATGTCATATGAGTGTGCTAACACCTTGAGAACCAAAGGTAGCTCTAACTGGGTATGCATAGATGATATTGATGACGAGACATGTTTGGAGGAACTACCAGAAGAACAGGTGTCTGAAGAGGTTCACACAGCAGCTCTGTCTGTCCAAGTCAATTGGACAGAGTGTCAGGACAACATCGGGTCAAATGGATGTTGGTACAACACTCAGACATAACCAGAGGATCAGAAAGAATACTTCGACAACTCTGAGGATGATGACTATATTGCTAACCCTTCATGTCTTATTTCTGAAATAAATGAATTTGAGAAACACTCTAACTTTGTTTGTTTTGGTGGATGTGTAGATTTAAATGAGGAATACTTCCTTGAAGAGGAAATGGATCAAGACAATGTGGTTGATGAGCTGAATGTTGTCTATAAAGAACTGCTTGATGAGGTAAAGAAAATCATAAAACGAGAAAAATAACTCATCAGGGAGAATAGTTTCTTAATTGAAACCATAACCGAACTGGAGAAGAATCTCACCAGAAAGGAGTGCTAAATTGAAAAGATGGAGATAAAGCTTGAAGAGGCAGAGAGAACCATAGCCAAATGGAACTCTAGCACAAGCAGGTTGGATGAAGCACTGAATATTGGGGATGATGGCACTATAGGTTTAGGATACCATGATAGGTCAGACAGATATGAGAATGTCATTCCTGGCTTTGTAAAGGCTGGTTCTAACAGAAATAGTGGTCACACTAAATAGTCTAACAAGGTAACTTAGTTGTGTCAATAATGTTTCCAGCTTGGTCACTTAAATCCATACTGCCATAAGTACATAAAGTTTTGTGAAAAATATAACTATAGTAGTAGTGTTGCATCGGGTGTTGGGACAACACTAGGTCACTATAATGTTGGCTCAACATTCCAAAGCAACACCAGGGAACAAAACAACAATTTTGAAAAGAACAGACTTTGGTCTCGTAAAATAAAGATTGTTTGTAATGTTGTGTTCTCAGCTACTCATACTCTTACTGGTGACTTGTACTTTGACAGTGGTTGTTCTAGACATATGATATGTAACAAGGAAAATCTTGTGGAACTTGTACATGTGTTCACTGGTACTGTTACATATGGTGGAGAAAGCAAAGGAAATATTATTGTGAAAGGGGTTCTCAATGTGGATGGTTTCCCTCACCTTACTAAGGTTCTGTTGGTGGATGGTCTAAAGGCTAATCTCATCAGCATTAGTCATCTTTCTGATGATGATTTAATTGTGAAAGACAAAGGTCAAAGGACAACTGCTACTTGGTGGATGAGGATGCTCAAAACTTACATGTGAAGGTTGATGAATCAGTAGTGTGCCACAGAAGGTTAGGTCATGTCTATTATAGTTATCTGGAGAATATCATCAAGTTAGAAGCCGTGAGAGGCATACCTAAACTTTTAAGTCCAGGTAAAATGGTCTGTGGTGATTGCATGCAAGGTAAACAAACTAAGACTGCACATGCACCCATACATGTGGAAGTTCGGATCTCTAGAACCTCTAAATGCTTTGAGTTGTTGCACACAGATCTGATGGGTTCTATAGAGGTTCGTAGCCTTGTTGGTAAGAAGTATGCTTATGTGATTGTTGATGACTTCTCTAGGTACACTTGGGTTAAATTCCTGAGGGAAAAATCTGAAGTTGTAGAGACTTTCAAGATACTAGCAGACAGTATTAATGTACTCTACAATGCATGTGTTATTAGGATTAGATCATATCATGGCAGGAAATTTGAAAATAGAAAGTTTGATGATCTGTGTGATTCTAGAGGAATCTCTCATAAATACTCTGTCCCTATCACTCCCCAACAATATGGAGTTGTTGAACGAAAAAATAGAATTTTCCAAGAAATGGCTAGGGTTATGTTGAACTCCAGAAAATAACTAAAAGACTTTGGGCTAAAGCACTTAGTACCGCATGTTATATTTCAAATAGAGTTTATCTTAGACCAGGCACAACAATGACTCCTTATGATATTGTCAAGAAAGTTAAACCTAACTTGAGCTACTTTCATGAGTTTGGTTGTGTGTGTTATATTCTGAAAGATAGACAGCCATTAGAAAAGTTTGATGTCAAAATTGAAAAGTACATTTTTGTTGGATATTTTGTGAATAGCAGTGCTTATATAGTGTTTAATCGTAGGTTAAATACTATTCAAGAATTTGTCAATATTGTGTTTGATGATCAAGATGTTTCTGCAGGTATCACTGAAGGTCAACTAAGATTGCCACAGACTAGCGATGTGGTGCCAACTCCAGCAGAAGATAGTGTGGACTCAACACCTGAGATTGACACAGAAGACACAGGGAATGATGATGTTGAGCCAACACTGAAAGATGCTGATATTGGATCAACACCAGATCACACAGATTCTGCACTGAATATTTTGCTGGAGAAAGAGTTAGAAGGGACACTCCTGCCAGAATACTGAGAGATCATCCTATTACTCAGGTTATAGAAAATCTTACTGAATGAGTAAGATCCAGAAACAAAGAAAGAGTAAACTATAGGAATATGGCTAAACTTATTATTTGTATGTCATCTGTGTGCAACTCTGTTACTTGCTTTGTCTCAGCTATAGAACCTAAGAATGTTAATGAGGCTCTTAAAGACTCCCACTGGATAAATGCTATGCAGAAGAACTCATGCAATTCTCTAAACATAAAGTGTGGAAACTAGTCCTATGCCTTCTCATGCTAATGTAATTGGAACTAAGTGGATATTTAAAAATAAAAGTGATGAGAATGGAGTGATAGTGGGGAACAAGGCCGTTTTAGTAGCCTAAGGGTATACACAAGTATAATGGATTGATTTTGATGAAACATTTGCTCATGTGGCCAGAATAAAATCTATTAGACTACTTTTTGCAATTGCATGTTTCTTAAAAATCAAATTATACCAAATGGATATTAAGGATGCATTTTTGAATGGGTGTATAGACAAAGAAGCCTTTGTTGAGAAACCAAAGGGATTCGCTGACCCTCATCACCTTGACTATGTATACAAACTTGAAAAATCCTTATATGGATTGAAACAAGCTCCTAGAGCTTTGGTATGAGAGGTTGACTGAATTCTTACTATGTTTTGGTTTTACTAGGGGTGAGGGTGATAGGACACTGTTTATCATGAAAAATAATAAGGAAGTCTGTATTGCCCAAATCTATGTTGATGATATAGTATTTGGCTCCTCTAACCAGTCCACCTTGGACAAGTTTGTGAATACTATGACATGCACATTTAAAATGAGTATGATAGGGGAGCTCACCTTCTTCCTAGGACTACAATTGAAGCAAAAGGAAACATGGATGTTCGTTTCTCAAGAGAAGTATACCAGGAATTTGGTGAAGAGATTTAGGTTGATGGGATCCAAGCCATGCAAGACACCAATGTCCACTACAGTGAAGATTGAAAGGGATGTAGCTGGTGAAGATGTTGACTCAACACTTTACAAATCAGTGATTGGAAATCTCCTGCTGAGTTAGGAATCTGGTACTCTCATGATACAAATTCAAACTTAGTGATAGTGACTGGGCAGGGGGCTTAGATGATAGAAAATCCACTAGCGGGAGGTGTTTTTATCTTGGAAATAATTTAGTTTCCTGGTACAGTAAGAAATAAATTGTGTCTTCTTATCTACTGATGAGTCAAGTATATTGCTGCTAGCAGCTGTGTAACCTAACTGATATGGTTGAAACATATGCTTTGTGATTATGGGTTAACTAGTAATACTATGATGATGTTCTGTGATAACTTGAGTGCTATTAGTATTTCTGAAATTCATGTGCAGCGTTCTAGATCCAAACACATTGATATTAGACATCACTTCTTAAGAGATTTAGTTGAAGATAAAACAATCACAATTGAGCATATTGAAACGAACAACCAACTGGCTGACATGCTCACGAAACCGCTAGACACTGAAAGATTCTTCAGTTTGAGGAAGGCTCTCGGAATGAGCGTGTTGTGAATGCACTGAACATATAGGTGTTGCCTTAACATCACATGCTAACACCAGTGACTGATTGTGATGTAACCAGACTGTCCTCTTGTTTGTTTGGTTAGTTCTTGTGATCTTCTTGTTATCTCATACATGTTTGTCTACATTCTTGATCCATGTGGAGTCTCACTTACATGTCATCATGATTAGATAGCTTACTCTTTACAAATGCTTGTTGATTTCTTGGCTTCGAGGTAGTGTCTTTCCTTGGAAAAGTTGGGGTACATAGAGCTGACAGCCATGTCGTATTCAGTTGTGTCCTATTCAAGTGAAAGACACACAAAACAATATAAAGAAGTTGGGGTGCACAGAGCTGACAGCTATGTTGTATTCAGTTGTAACTTATTTATGTTGTTTTTCTTGCAGAAGGGGCATATCATGGTGAACTTGTATGCTGGGGTGAGTGTGGTCCTGTACTGACTTTCATGCAGTGTATTTGCTCACTTGTTCTAAAACCTTCTTAATGATGCTCAGTAAACAAGTATGTGCTAGGTAACTAGGGTGTAGGGGTCCTGATCTGCCTGCATTCAGCCCTATGTACTTGCATGTGCATTTGTATTAATTATGTTAACACTGGGGTGTTAGGGGTCATGTTATTGCCTACATTCAGTGAAGACATGATCCTTCATGCCTCATCATGCTAAAGCTTGAAAGTTGTTTTTGTTAATCAGATCTGAAAATTGAATAAGTAAAGAGTTTATGTCTCTGACTGCTGATATGCGGTGTTGGGACAACACTGGGCTCATAAATGTTGGACTAGCATTCTTCTTCACTTTGCCTCGTCTATGCTTGCTTATCGTACTGTGTTGTCATGATCTTAGGGGAAGTATCTCTTGGTTTTCTTCAGATTCATGAATGTCATATGCAAAGGCATATCTCTTGGGTTATTAGCTGCCAATAACACACAAGTTTGTTTCTCATTGAGCTTTAGGAGCTTAATTATCTCTGTGATATTAATCCCCTTACTATTCTCTTGTGTGTTTTTCTGTTACCTAACTCATACTCATATTTCAGATCTAAGGCAAGCTACTATTGTGTATGGTACATTCTAACTCAGAAGGTTCCAATCATCTTGCTTAGATTCTACTTATGCCAGTATGTGAAGAAAACCTTGGTAAGACCCCGACCACAGAGACACTTGGCTCAGTACTATATATTGAGAAGCTGAAGTTTGAATGTTGGGCCAACACCGGATCCGAGAATGATGTCTCAGTTCTCACCTCAACACTGTGATTCATAAGTTATACGCAATAACTGCTCTGGTCACGTGTCACACCAACACGTTCACGATCAGCATGTGTTGACTCAACATGGCGGGAATGGCACACAATCTCATTATTTACCCGCCCATTACTCCTTATTAATTTCCACTTTCCTTTTTTCATTATTCTTAACTGAGCTTAATTTCTGCAAATTGATTAAACCCTAATTTCTCTATTCATACCTTATTTACTCACGCATGCTACAATGGGAAAGAAATCCAATCACTGATATTGCCAACGTCGCTGCTGCCATTTCATCAGAGGCCATGGGAGTCTAACCACGGAGAAGCACCCGCACTCGCAACACGGTGGTAAATAGTGAACCACCAAAAATAAAGTCCCCTATTTATACCAACAAGAACGTCAAGTCCAAAAAAGGTGCCTCGTACCAGTGCTGAGCCAACACCAATTTTGGAGGATGTTAGGCCAGCACACGAACCCATGGATGTGGTTACAACATCGCCCCCTGAGGATGTTCGCACCACACATGAGACAGCACCGTCTGCTGTCACTGAAGAGGCTCCCCTTACCGACGAACAAGTGATTCCAGAGGCAAACCAACCCAATGAGGGTCAACCTCATTCTCCTCCTTCTAAAATTAAAGGAGAGAAGGAAGAAGAACAGGTACAAGATGAAAAGGAAGCTGCTGAGGATAAAATTGCTGAGGATGAAGCAACAGAAGAAGATGAGAATGCTGCAGAATAAGAGGAATCCTCATCTTCTAAAGAAGATGACTCTGCACATGAGGATGCGGAAGAGGGTTATGAGGAAGAAGAGGAAGAGGATGATGAAGGAACGGAGGAGGATGCTAAGGACGAAACTCATCTTGATATTGTGCCAACATCGACTGGCAAGAATGTTGGACCAACACCCACTGATCAGCATGATGACCCAACACCAGCAGAGGCCGATGCGGACTTAACACTGGAGTCCGACGAGGAGTCTGAGCCTGAACCACCAGAAAAATTTGAGGCGAATTTTCCTACTGAACCTCATAATAGGTACTTTTTGACCAAAACTGCGAGCGATAATTATGATATTATGAATGCAAGGAAAATTCGGGCAGAAAGGAACATTGTGAAGGATGACTTTAAAAAGTACAAGGTGATTGATTTTCTTGAGTCTATGAGCTTAGTTTATTCTCTGATAGGTATTGTCCCATATGTCTCTGATGTTGTTAGGGAATTTTACTGTAATTTGTCCAAGTTTGTGCATGCTAAGGGGTCCCCCAATTACGGAAGAGTATATATGAGAAACAAGTTCTACAAGTTCAATCCATCAATCATAAACAAAGCTTGGGGAATACCTGGAGGACAAGAGACAGAGGTTGAGATTGATGATGACAACATGATGAAGGAACTAACATGGGGACTGGAGAAGAAATGGAAGAATAAACAGAAGGTGACTAGACTCACCTCCCTCACTGCTGTCTTGTGCAAAGCCGCCTCATACAACTGGATACCCTTAACCAACTCCACAGTCCTCACTCATGAGATGGCTGTGTTGATTTTCAAACTGCTGAAGAGGCACCCAGTGAACATGGGGGGGGAGAATTTTCAGAACCATTGCAGAGCCTGCGCACAAGAAGGATGCAATCTTGCCCTTCCCTTCCTTGATCTACAAGATTCCCACTGACCAAGGTTTCAAGAAAGGGAACAATGAGACCTTTGTGTACAAGCCTGGTCAGCTGCCCATCACCAAGAACTACTTTTAAGGAGATAGAATTATTGATCTCCCATGGAAGGACATCAATGCTCCAGAAAGTAGTGGACCTCAGCAGGGGAAGAAGAAGGCACACAACTTCACCACTGACAAAGTTGCTGAGGATGATTCTACCCCTTCTGTGGCCATCAACACTGCCTTCATTGAAGAGAAGGTGGAGTAGTGTGACAGGATGGTAGCTGACAGAAGAAGGGAGATTGCTGATAGGGAGGAAGAGATCAAGGAGCTGGACACCATCAAGAAGCACATGTTGGTGGTGCTTTCCTCACAAAAAAAGGGAGATCAGCCACCAATTTTTGTTTCTGTATCTTTAAGTTACTTTTGAACAATGTTATTTTGGCACAGAGAGCATGTTCTCTGTTTATTTTGTTTCTGGGATGTAGGTTGAACAATATTCTGTACATTACTATTATTCCAGTTTTGCTTGGATTTGCACTGTTGAACTAACTACATGTGCTGAAATGACAGATAAAGATGTTGGGACAACACGTCCGTCAACTGTGTTGGCTCAACACTGCAGTACTTTATATATAAATTAAGGGAGAGCAAATTAGAATAATTAGTAGTTCTTATGTTCTGAATAATATGTACTTAAAGGAAATTAGTTGCATGTGGAGTTTTGTGAAGAAAGACAAAAAGGGGGAGATTGAAAGTGCAAGTGTTGACAGGAAGTGTTGGTCCAACACTCTGGAATGAGGTGTTGGCACAACACTGAACTCAACACTATTCGGTCCGATTTAATTATATTAAATATATTTGCCTTTATTCGTAAACTCACCTAGTTCCACAGTTGTAGTTATCTGTGAATATTTCAGAGTATCAAGGAACGTGCAGACCATTGCTAAGGAACAAAGTGATAAAAGCCAAAGATTCACAAAAGACCTTGAAGATAAGAGTTGAAGATCTTATGAAGATAATGCTAAAGAAGATATTGGAGTTATCCAAGTGACAAGAGAGCAATCAACAAACTCCTGTCTATCACGCCATTGCTCAAGGACGATCAAATCCAATAAAGAGGCGTGCTTGACATCAAGAACAACACAAGATTAGAATTAAGTTCTGAAAGTGTAGAAGTAATTCTTGTATTTTGTTGGTCTTGTTTTACTGAGTTTTATCTAGCTAAACTATAGTTTGTGGGTTAGTTAGTGTAAGGATTGGGTTCCTACTCAGTTGTATTTGATAAAATCATTGAATTAACGTTTAGTGATTATTTGGTCGTAAGCCTCGGCAGGTTATATTCATATTGCTTAAAATTTATTTCATTGTGCTCTTTATTCTGTTGCTTAAATATTCTACAACAAGTGTTGGGACAACACCGAATACAATCGGTGTTGGCACAACATTCAGTGTATACACAGTGTGTGAATCAAAACAAAAGGGTACCAATCCCGGTCCATACATTTACACACTTGAGGTCTCTTCAGAGTTTTATTATCTATGTTTGATTCCACTCATTCGGTATTAGATAAGGTTATAAATGACAAAAGTTAGGTATCTTCTAGAGCTGCACCTAATGGAACATATGATGTAATGATGTCATTTGAGTTTGTATTTATACTGCATTTTCTGGTTGACTTATTAGGAAAAATAAATGATCTTTGTAGAGTGCTTCAATGTAGAGATCAAGATATAGTCAATGCTATGGATGCAATAGCAAATACAAAGAAAAGTATTCAGAATTTTCGAGAGAGTGGATGGGAAGAGTTATTAGAAAAGGTGAGTAAGAAGCGTGATATAGATATCCCTGACATGACTGATCCTCGTCGCTCAAATAGGGGTCGTGCTCTAAAGAGAAATCCTATCACACCTGAGTATCCTTATTGCATTGACATCTTCACAAGTGTAATAGATAGCATATTGCACGAGATGAAAATTGAATTTAATGAGGATGTTGTGGAATTGGTTAAGTTAAGCTCAGTTTTGGATCCCAGAGATGGTTACAAGTTATGCAACACGAAGGATATTTGTAAATTAGTTGAAAAAATCTATTCTGATGATTTAACGAATCAAAAGAAGATACATCTTCCATATCAGTTGGAACTATTTGAACTTGAAATCTGAAACAATGTCGTTTTTCAGAAGGTGTCGTCATTGCCTGAGTTGTGCCAATTATTATCAACAACCAGAAAATCAACTACTCATTATCTCGTTGACAGGTTGGTTAGTCTTTTTTTATCGTTTACAAATTTTATTAGAATTTATTAAATTAACTTTTATCTTGTGGACATGTTGATTCATCCTCTTTTAACTCTTTCAGTTTCTATAGCAACATCAGAACGTGCATTCTCGGCTATGAAAATTTTGAAGACAAGACTCCGCAATAAAATGGAAGATTTGTTACTTATCAAGTAGTTTAATAATGTATATTGAGATGTATATAAAAAATTAATTCGATTTTGCCACCCCTAGTTCAAAATCCTGGCGTTGCCCCTGTAGGTGTGGGAAGTAGCTCAGAATTTATTTGCTCTACTATTGATAAGATTAGAAATGTATGAGGGGGTCGTACAAAGGGATAAGATATTAGGATCATATGGTGGTTTAGGCTTTATCATGCTTCCGATGATCCTTATATTAAACATTGGATAAGTTCTTCAATGTGTTGAGTCAAGGTCGTAAGTATTCATAACTTGAGTGTAATTTGTTCTTTCTTTGAGGGATTTAATTTCTTGCACATATCATCAGGAGTCCCCCAGTTTTGCTCGTTCATAGGGTGCATGGTGGAAATTCGCTTTGTATTGGTCTTATGACCGTTGGAGCTCGGGCCCATGTGTCGCCCAATTGGTGGGGTTGGCAGAGGTCATAGGGCTCAACGTTATAGCACATCGAAGATTCTGGAGGATAAGGCGTTTGCGTTTTTTCTATAAGATAACCAGTTTGGCGTATGTGTCTTCCGACATTTGGGCCTTTCCTCAAATCAACTTAATGTTGTTTGTAAGATAATACCCCCCCCCCCCATCTTCAAGTATTATGACCATTCATCTCATTAATCGTTGGTGGTTGTGTTTATGCTGCTCTTTCTACATCAGTCTGGACTAGTTGACCATCTTCTGTGTTATTCATGTTTGATTTTTGTCGAAGATTGCGACTACAAGTTCTTTCTATTTCTGGGCCGTGATGTCACGTTGTCTCTCTGTGGCATGCACTACTAGTACCTAAAATATAGAGAAAAGTGCAAAACTAGACCCAACCTATAGGCCTTTTTGCGGAACTATACCCAACGTTTGAAAAGTTGCAAAACTATACCTAACCTTTGCATTATGTTCGAAACTAGACCTAACATTTAATTCCGGTCAAAAAACATCATATTTCGATGTCATGACGTCATATTCCGTTTTGGACAAGGGCAAAATAGAAATTTTACAATATATCATTTTTTTATTATTAAAATAAAAAAAAAACAAAAACAAAAACAAAAAAAAATTAAAAGCTTCATCTTCCTCACCAGCGCCACCCCCACCCCCCCCCCCCCCCCTCAGATCGGAAAATCAGCCCCCCTCTCCCCCCACCACCAGATCGGACCACCAGCGCCCCACCCCCACCCCCACCCGACATAATCACCTGAATCACCAGCCCCCACCACCACCCCCCAAAACCCGACGCCGCCACCACTGTTTCCATCGTCGGAATCAGAGAAAGGAGAGGAGGCTGAGCTTCGAGGCGGTGATTCAGAGCTCCGATGAGAAGAAGTTGGGGAGAGTAGCGATATGATTAAGAAAGGGATAGAGGCCGACACCACCACTGCTTCCATCGTTGGAATCGGAGAAAGGAGAGGAGGCTGAGCTTCGAGGCGGCGGAGGAGGTGGGAGACTATTGGTGCTCTGACGTGGATCTTTGCGATGGTGAAAGTGGGAGGGAGTGGGGTGGGGGTCAAATCGACGCCACCGCGATTCTGGACGCAGCGGGGTGGGGGCGGGGTAGGGGTGGTCGTGGATGGTGAGGGGCGGAGGTAGGGGTGGGGAGGTTTTTCTTTTTTTTTTTCTTTTTCAATAATAAATAATGTTTTTTTCTTTTTTTTTATAAATTAGAAGTGTAGTACCGATTTTGCCCCTATAAAATTTAAAAAGTGGCCGGAATTAAACGTTAGGTCTAGTTTCGAACATAATGCAAAGGTTAGGTATAGTTTTGCAACTTTTCAAACGTTGGGTATAGTTCCGCAAAAAGGCCTATAGGTTGGGTCTAGTTTTGCACTTTTCTCTAAAATATAAATAAATGTTTCTCAAAAATCAATAGTAAAACAACTGATTGCTAAAAGATATTATTACTCCCCGGCAACGGCGCCAAGAACTTGATGCATATTTTTCACGTGTTATTAATTTGAGTAATACACTTTTCTGCAAGTATATGAGTCAAGTAATATAAAAATGGTAAGTAAAAATAACTAACCAAGTATCGAATCCCAAGAGAGTATGGATCTTTTGGTAGCAATCCAAATTGTTGAACTTTACGAATGAAACAATGCTTTGAATATTTAAATGAAATAGAAAGATTAAAAAGGAAACAAAGACAAGCCTATTCTACTAGAAACTGTAAACAAGACATGATTTAATTGATTGGTTGAGTTTTGGTTGTATAACAGATTAGGAAGAATGTATCTAGCTAGTGAATTTTGTTAATCTCGGATGCTGGGTATTTCATAGACAAAATACCAATGATTCCTATGTAGCCTCTTTCTATTGAATCTTGTTTTGTTCTCATGGTTTCTGATTAATTAAGGCACTTTCGTATCACTTAAAGAACCTTCTAATTCCTAACGATGTCATGTCGGTATGCACTCTCTCCTCTCCAGAAGTTCACCATGTCATATGATCCATATAGAGTTTTAGAAGAGAATATCGTACACCCTTATAGAGATAAAATGAATACAAAATTATGATGTGTCTACGTAACTACAAATTTAACGACTATAACCTAGATTCCTTTGTGAACGCTAGTGCCGAAGGTCTAGAGATTTATTTGTTTGATCTACTATGCTAGGGTTGTATTAACAATCTTCTATAGATAATTAAACACAATACAAGGTATCTCAATATCACTATATAGATTCAAAGAAACATGTGTGTCAATCATACCAAGTAGAATAAGCAACAACCAAAATCCAGCAAAACAAAGTCTTTAACAGAATTAATCAAAACATAGGTTCAAGTGCATCCATATGAGACAACTACATCCTCTCCCAGACACTGAGAGGTTTAGTTGCTCATGATTGTAAGTTGTAACGTAAGAACAATAAATCATAGTCAAGTTAAGTAATAAAGAAAGGAAATATTAAACTCTTGATCTCAACGAGATCTCAACATGGCCTCTCCTCCGTTGCTTTTTACTTAACTTCTTCTCTTGACTTTTCGATATTTTGAACACCCTCTCCTCTCAACAATGATTGCAATATTTTGAACGATGGACTTCCAACTATGAATGTGTTAAACGTTGTAATTGTGTGTGTCCTTTAGGTCTTGGTAGTCCTCTACCTTTTATAATAGTGTCTTATTGCCCTAGTTTTGTGAACACCCACAACTTAAATTATAGAGTAGGTCGGCGTTGCCCTAGAGTCATGCGGCCTGACTCGTCGCGCTGCTATGTTGCGTGGCAAGCTGCCCGACCCGCGCTGCTTTTGCTCGTCATCGTGCCACTCCCTGTATCACCTTTGTGGTGTCCTGCATTGCTGAGCTGGTGCGACCTCTTGATCCTTCTGCACTGACTAGCTAGACTAAAACAAGTAAAAATGCCATAAAGATTATGCAAAAGTAAGAGAATATTTGGTATTAAAATTGCTATAATCTATCACTCATCAAATATGATTCGTTTGATATTCCACGTGTTTGAGTTATACACTTGATGAGTGCTATCGTGCCTCGTGGCTAAGCTATATGTTTGATTTATGTGCTAGAAGTAGGCTAAAGCAACTTGCGCATAAGCTAGATCACACGAATCCATCTCGTTGATTATTCAATATAGTTAACACTTGAGAAGGTTGAATTAGTTACCAAACTTTACTTCTTTTAGATTGATTGCACTTAGTTCACAGATCTTTAGAGGAAGGCGAGGGGATTGTAGTTTTCACTAGCATCGCATCTAGAATTTCGGTAGTTCATTAAACACCTATGAACTTACCATGATGAAACTAACCAATGGGGTAATTGTTTATTTGTCTATGAATCACATAATAAATAGTTATGAAGCCCATCTTCAAATACACTTCATCTATCTGATTAAATCCTTGTTATTTACTTGTTTTATTAGTTATAGTCAAAACCTTCATATTAAATCTTCTTATTACTTGTTTATTGTTGTCTACTAAGCGAACATTATAGTTCCTCACTCTCCGTGGAATCGATACTTGGTTTTTAACTGTACTTACCATTTCATATTACTTAACTATGCACTTGCAAACACATACGCGTAGCAACTCATTGCATTCATAAAATTACTCGATTGCCACGCATCATTACACTTCTTCATGTTAAACTTCATTACATAATTACTCAAAATGGCAAAAGACTCTTCTAAATGTCGCACATGGTCCTATGCCTTCATACCTTTTACTAGCATGTCATAAATGTAAACCTTCATGGATTTCCTGATTAGGATATAAAGTTTTGGCCACTAACCTCTGAAAAGTCGCCATTGTGTTCCTCAGGCCGAAAGGCATCACCCTATAACAGTATACTCTTGTGTCAATCACAAAGGACGGTCTTGCTCTTGTCATGGTGCGCCATGCATATCTAGTGAAACTGCTATTGGCATCCATCATGCTGAGCAGGGCATAACATGTAGTGGAATCTACCAGCAAGTCGATTATGGGCTAGGGAAATGGATCCCGCGGGTAATGCAAGTTGAAATCGGTATAGTCGACTCACATTCTCTGGGTTGCCTCTTTCTTGAAAACCAAAATGATGTTACTAATCCATCGAATCTCATAAATGTGTCGTGCCCCCAACTTTTCGATCACCTCCTTCCCCGTTGCCTCATTCTTCTCCTTGCTAAAATTTCTTTTCTTTCTTCAAGACACTTTATTTCATCTAACTACTTTCAATATTTAACTTCTCATTCATCCCATATTGGTTTTAAGTAACTAAATATGCTATATTCATATTAATACGAAACGTAGATTACTTTAAGTTAGAGAAATTCAAATTTAATAAATGGAATTTATACAAATAAATTGTCAATTATTGGTATAAACCAAATTTTTTCTAGCAATCCCCCACATGAATGAAAATTCAATATTTATATTGGAGAGATTTGAGGCAAAAATCTTACAGCATCAGGAAAGCTAACTTTTGACTTTGAACCTTCCTTAATGGAATACATTGGATTTACTTAGTTGATCAATGAACGTGGTGTCTTGAACCGTTCAGCTGTTGGTGTAAACCAAGACAAATGTATCCATACAGTAACTCCCCTAACAATTTTTTGTTCTCATGGTTGTGTCCATTTTGGCCTTGGACAGCTCTTGGGTTCATAAGTGTTTTTCTATGAAGCGGCCAAACTTTAAACTTATATATGTGATATCTTTTAAAGAGTATCATGTCATGCTCTTCTTAATTAAGCTTATTAATCATTAAAAGCTAAACTTAACCTTACCATTTCTACAGGTAGCACATTTATCGTACACGGGGATGAGCATGAGTTAGCTCCAAAGTGCTATTTCTAAATCCTTACAATTTTGTTGTCCCATTGAACCAAGATCTTGGGATCTCCAATCTACATGGTTGGGTTCCATCATAAAGATTCTTTAGTGATAGGTTTTAAACCCATTCCGCTCGATAAACAGTACGTTTGATCTCTTGGTATGCCTTTAGTCAACAAATCCGATAAATTTTCCTTTGATTTTACAAAATCAATGGAAATAACACCATTAGCAATCAACTACCTTATGGTATTATGTCTACAACGTATATCTCTAGACTTTCCATTATACATGCCACTTTGTTCCCTTCCAATAGCTTATTGGTTGTCGCAATGTATCATAATTGCATGCATTGGCTTATTCCAACAAGGAATGTCCTCAAGAAAGTGAAGAAGCCATTCTGATTCTTCACCAGCTTTATCCAAAGCATTTAACTCAGACTTCATCGTGGACCGAGCTATACATGTTTGTTGGAGGACTTCCACGACACAACTCCACCTCCAATGGTAAATACATAACCACTAGTGGATTTGGTGTCCATAGTATTTGATATTCAATTAGCCTCGTTGCATCTTTCTAATACAATTGGATATCTACTATAATGTAATCCATAATCTAAGGTGTGCTTTAAATACCTAAGTATTCTAATTAACGCCTTCTAATGATCTTTTTTTGGATTACTCGTAAATTTACTCAATGTATTGACTGAGTAAGCAATATCCGGACGAGTGCAGTTCATGATATACATGAGACAACCTATTATCCTTGCATATTCTATTTGAGAGACAGGTTCGCCATGATTTTTGCCTAAGTGTTGACTCAAGTCTACTGGCGTCTTAGCTGGAAGACCGTTATATGCGGTGTACTTCTTGAGTATTGTCTCAATATAATGAGATTGTGACAACACGATCCTGTTTGATGTCTTAATAGGTTTATTCCCTAATATGACATCGACGACCCTTAAGTCTTTCATGTCAAAATATTTGGTCAATATTTTCTTTGTATTCATGATTGCATCATGATTACTTCACATGATTAGCATATCGTTGACATATAGACAAAAGAGCACGTTATAATTAGGTGTGTCTTTCAGGTATACGTATTTAGCACACTCAATAGTTCTAAAACTGTTTGACAACATCGTTCTATCAAATTTATTATGCCACTACTTCGGTGATTGTTGAAGCCTATACAATGATTTAATGAGTCCGCACACATGCTTCTCCTTTTCAGGAGCAACAAACCCTTCAGGTTGTTCCATATAGATTTCTTCATCTAATTCACCATTTAGGAATATTGTCTTGACATCAATTTTATGTATCTCAAGACCTTTTAATGTAGTGATAGCAATAAGCACTCTAATAGATGTTATTCTAGTCATGTGTGGATATGTGTCAAAAAAGTTAAGGCATTCTTTCTGTCTCAACCCTTTAGCGGCCAATTTGTCGTTGTACTTATCAATAGATCCATCTTATTTATACTTTCTTTTCAGTATCCATTTGCAGCCTAGAGTTTTGCTACCTAATGGGAGATCGACCAACTCACACGTGTGGTCGTGCAAAATATACTCTATTTCATTATTGATAGCTTCTTTCTAGAATAGAGCTGCTGGTGAGGACAAGGCTTCACTTAACATCCTCAGTTCGTTCTCTAACATATATGTTAGAAAATCATGACCAAAGATTTTAGCTCTTTTATTGTGTCTGGGTTATTCATCTTCTTCATGATTATCCCTTGCAGTTTCATAGGTTCTTTTGAGGAACCTAGATTCCTTCTTTTCTTTGCAAGGAAATATATTTTTGTAGAATACTACATTCTTTGATTCAATATTCATATTCTCATTTATATTAGGAACTAAAGACTTATGTACTAAGAAGCGATATGCACTACTATTGTGTGCATATCCAATGAATATGCAGTCAACCGTCTTAGGTAACCCCCTCACTTTTAAGTACTTATAGGAAGGCTTTCAACCTTTCCATAACTTAAAAGAGGTTTCATTTCTACTTTTTTGAGGTAACTTATTTAGTAAATAATTTGTTGAAAGGATTGCACACCCCTCCCCCCCACACACACACACTAATTCGGTGGTAAACCAGAACTAATCAACATGGTATTCATCATCTCCTTAAGAGTACGATTTTTGCGTTCAGCAATTCCACTTGATAGTGGTGAATAACGAGTTGTTGTTTGATGAATGATGCTTGAAGTAGCACAAAATTCGTCAAACGGAGCTCCATATTCTCCACCTCTATCACATCAGATACTTTTAATTTGTTTACTAAGTTGATTTTCAACCTCAAGTTTGTAGACTTTAAAAGCTTATGGAGCTTCATCTTTACTTCTTAGTAAATAAACTATTCTTCTTAGTAAATAAACTATGCAGTATCTTGTGTAGTCATCAATAAAAGTAATAAAATACTTTTTGCCACCTCTAGTCCGTACAAACTTTAAGTCACAAATATCGGTGTGAATTAAGTTTAGAAGTTCAGTATTTCTTTCTACAAAATGACACGATAATTTAGTTAATTTAGCCTCTACACAAATCTCATATTCATGCTATGATTTGATATTAAATGAAGGCTATAACTCTAAGATAACTAGTTTACGTAGAGTATTGAAATAAACATGTCCTAATCTAACATGACATAAATCTGAACACTCAACCAAGTAAGCAGAAGTAATATTTTTATTATTATTTTTGAGGTCAAGTTTTACAGTCATTACAATCATCTTAAAAATTCTATTAACTACATAACATTACCAATAAATTGCACATTCTTAGCGAGCACAAACTTATCAGACTCAAACACTAGTCTAAACCCACTCGCAACAAGTGCAAAACCAGATACCAGATTCTTTCGGATATCGGGAACATGCAGTACATCTATCAAAGTAATATCTGTGTCGAAGTCATCTTTAACACCACTCTTCCAATTTCGATGATATCTGGTGTTACAGAGTTCCACATGTAGAGCTTCCTGTTGTTGAATGAATAGTATGTGGAGAACATCTCTCTTTTAGCACAGACGTAGTGCTGGCACCAGTTTTGACAAACCATTCTTGTGAAATGTCCACCATATTTCCTTACAAAATAACTACAATGAGCATTAGGTCACCCATGTTGACCGCGACACTCTTGTCCTGATAGGAACCTAGTTAAACTGGTTCTGATTGTCTTTCTTTGGAAGTCAGCAATCTTTGGCCACGTGGTTTGACTTTCCACAGTTGTGGCAGTTCCCTTTGAACTTATTGGCCTTCTTCTTTTGTTGGCCTCCACCGTTTCCCTGATTCTTTTTCTTCTTGCTAGAGTTGAGCTTGTGCTCTACTATGTTCGTTATATCCTCCATTTGCATCTGCTTTGGCTTACTCTCAGACATTCGATTATCCTCTTCCATCGAATATTTGACTATCAAGTCTTCAAGACCCATCTCCTTGCGCTTGTGCTTGAGGTAGTTCTTGAAGTCCTTCTAGTACGGTGACAGCTTCTCTATCATAACATCTACTTAGAAAGATTCATTGAGCTTCATGTCCTCTGCATCCAGGTCATGTAGGATTAGTTGTAACTCTCAAACCTTACATGTCACCGTCTTTGAGTCGTTCATCTTAAAGTCACAAATGTGCTGACAATGAACTTCTTCAACCCAGCACCTTCGATTATTTACTTCTTGTCAAGGGACGTCCAAAATTTATTTGATGTCTTGATGGTACAATACACATTGTGGAGTGAATTGTCTAATCCATTCAAGATGTAGTTTTGCATAAAAAGTCACTCGGACTTCATGCGTCAAATGCAGTCGTTGGACAAGAATCAATCTCATCTTCTGGCACTGCAGGGGCATCCTCGGTCAGCAACATGTTCAAGGTCATAAGGTAGAATAACATCTTTTATTGCCACCTTTTAAAACTAGTGCCGAAAAAATTCTCCAACTTTTCCCGCTACTATGAACAAGCGATATGGTCACCATTTTTCTTAAATACACAAACAAAATATGGTTTTAAAATTGTAGAGAGTAACATGGGTAATTTAAAAACTACAAACAGAATTTAAAGTCAAGGCAAGAGTCGGAATCTTTCTTTTTAAAATGATATTTGCCCTGCTTGGTGCTTACGATTTGATCAACAATCATTTTCCAAGATGCAGCTACTAACGTTTAATATAAAAGCACTTCAAATATTAAGAACGACAAACCAAAAGAAAGTTTTGAACTCTCAGAACAAAACAGAAAGAAAGAAGAGAATGTATGAATAGAACTAGAAGTGCAAAGTGTTTGGTCAATCTTAGATCAACATTGCGGCTGCAATGTTAGGATAACATTGAACATTGGAACACTGCACATTCGGAATTATTGCTATAATTGTGTTTTGCCTTTATTCACTCACTAACTTCGGCAAGTTGTAGTTGGTATTTGTATGTGCTCTAGGTCAAGAGAATTCAAGGATGGATCTATTTCTTAAAGAGAAGTTGTCATTCAATGGGAAGTTTCCAAAGAAGAACTTTCTATAATTAAAGAATGAAAGATGTGTGGGATGTAATGGAAAGATCAAGGCATGTGAATTGTAAAAAGGAAAGAAGATTACCTGCAGTAGGATTCTTTCCATAGAAGACTTCAAGATGGAGAAGGATTATTTCTTAGAAGACTTCAATTAAAGAAGAAAACCTTTCCATTGAAGACTTCAAGTCAAAGAAGGAAACCTTTCCATTGAAGACTTCAAGTTGGACAAGGAAACCTTTCCCTATTGAAAAAGACTTGCCATGAACGAAATTAGAGTCATACAAGGAGATCTAATATCAACCAAAGACATGCACAACATGTCTTGGACATCAAGGAAGACTACACTATAAGTAGACATGTTGGGCATCAAGAAAAAGATACGAAGACAAGAGCGAAAATATCCAGTGAGGAAATTATTATAGTCGAGTGTCTTTGTCTTGTTTTGCAAAGTTTGTGAATTATCAAATTAAGTCTAGGTTTAGATTTAAGGAGAGAATTCTTGTGTGCTTTGTTGAGTTCGATCAATTAGAGAGTGAGGAGCTTGAGAGTTGAGAGAAACATTTTTGTTAAACCCTTGTGGTATTTAGCCTACGGCTCAGAAGAGATGATCAGTGTTAGACCAACATCAAGGTTAACATTGAATGAGAAGTATCAAGTCCCGATCCAACAATTTCAATCAGAGCTAGTGCTCCCAATCCGTGAGGGTGTCCCAGGAGTGAACGAAAAAGGAGGTGAACTTCGACTTAAGGAGATGATCATAGGTGTTGAGGCGTCGGGTTCGGAACAATATCTCGTGAGCAAATTGAAAAATGAGACAAAGTCCCAGTCACGTGAGGCGCATGTAGGGGCAGCTCGGTGGTCCTTTGTTTGAGGGGAGGATTGTTGGGGCAAACAAGAGTCCCATTGAATAGATAAGGGAATTGAACTGGGTTTATAGGATTTTAGACATCTCAATTGGTATGAGGTTTTTTGGGAGTTGGACCCAAAAGTAAAACCATGAGGGCTTGGGCCCAAAGTGGACAATATCATACCAATGTGGAGGTTTCAATGCCTAACAACCTATCAGAGCTAAGCACAGATTTCACTGGTGTTTGTATTTGATATTAAAGGATGGACAACACGAATCCGAACAACAACAATTGTTTGTATTGGATGGATCCAACTATTCTTATTAGAAGATCAGAATTTGTGCGCTCATTAATTCATTCGGTTGGCGAGCTTGGAAGACAGTGATCGAAGGGTATGCAGTTCCTTTGTGTGCTCTAGATGAAGATCCTGAGGTTATTCCTAAGCCAAAATTAGAGTGGACTCAAACTGAGATAAGTAGCGCTTTCTTCAATAAAAAAGTCCTAAATACCATATTTAGTTTGGTTGATTGTCACATGTTTAAGTTAATTAGAAATTGTTCAACTGCAAAGCATGCTTGGGATATCTTAAAAAATCATTGTGAAGGTGATGTATGTACTAAAAAGACTAAGCTACGCATGTTTTTGAGCAAATTTGTAATTTGGCAATGGGGAAAGACGAAAGTATTACTGCTTATTTTGAGAAACTCATGGATCTTGCTAATGAAATTCAAGACTTAGGTGATTTCCTGTCTAATAAGCAACTCGCGTACAAAGATGTGAGAACTCTTTCTAAGAAACTTGAAGTGATTGCTATGCAAGAAGCTAGGAATATGGACACTTTCGATTTTCATACTCTACTTTGCACACTGAAAGAATATGAGATGAATCTTGAAAAAGTAGATGATGAATAAGAAGAAGGGCGAATTATTATTTCTGCCCCATAACTTTGCAAAAAATTACTTTTTGGCTTTTGCCCTTTTTTTCCCGAGCCGACTTTTTCTGCCCTGCTAGTTTTTATTTTTCTATCAAAAATGCTCAATTTCAGCCACATCAGCTAAATTGCTGATGTGGCAGTCCAGTCAAGAAAGTGCTACGCCTAGTCAATAAGTTGTCACGCCACGTCATATTTTTCAGCCCAAAAAACGTTTTTTGGACTAATCCTTATAATATTAAAAATTACACTCTCATCCCAAAATAAATTGCACTTTGCCCCCAAAAATATATATATTTATAAATAATAAAAATTTATATATATAAAAACTTATATATAACTATTTGGTAAAAATAATATATATATATATATAAAATAATAATAATAAAGCTATATATATAGAGAATAATATAAACATATATTAAAAACAATAACAAATTTAATTCCTTAACATATATAAATATATAAAAAAAAGTATATCATTATATATTAAAAAAAAATAAAAAAAGTATATCTTTATATCTTTATATATTAAAAATTAAGATATATCATTTTTTATTATTGAAAAGCAAAAAAAAAAAAAAACACCCACCCTCCAACCCGACCCCCCACCATCCCACCCCCACCCCACCCCCACCATCCCCGACCCCCTCCCACCCCCACGCCGTCGCGCACAGAATCGCGACGGCTTCACCACCACAGCAGTGGTGGCCCGCGTCGATTCGACGCTACCACCACTGCAGTGGTGGCCGCGTCGATTCGACGCGGGCCACCACTGCTGTGGTGGTGAAGCTGCCGCGATTCTGTGCGCGGCGGCGTGGGGGCGGGGTTGGGAGGTCGGAGGGTGGTGACGGCGGCGGCGGGGGGGGGGGGGGGGGTGGTGGGTGGGTACGGGATGAAGATGACTTTTTTTAATTTAATTTTTTTCTATTTTTTTATATATTGTTAAAATATTTATTATTTATAAATAGTTATATATATATGTGTTTATTATTATTATCTGTATATATAGCTTTATTATTATTATATATATTATTTTTACCAAATAGTTATATATAAGTTTTTATATATATAAATTTTTATTATATAAATATATATATATATATATATATATTTTGGGGGCAAAGTACAATTTATTTTGGGGTGCAAGTGTAATTTTTAATATTACAAGGATTAGTTTAAAAAATGTTTTTTCGGCTGAAAAATATGACGTGGCGTGACAACTTATTGACGTGGCATAGCACTTTCTTGACTGGGCTGCCACATCAGCAATTTAGCCTATGTGGCTGAAATTTGGCATTTTTGATAGAAAAATAAAAACTAGCAGGGCAGAAAAAGTTGGCTCGGGAAAAAAATGGCAAAAAGTAATTTTTTGCAAAGTTATAGGGCAGAAATAATAATTTTCCCTAAGAAGAAATTCAAGCTTATAATGAAACTACGTTTGAAAAGTTTAATAAGCTTAGTCTAATTGATAAAAATATTCTCGTTGATTTAAAGAAAGATTTCTCTGAAAAGATGGCCAAATATTCTTGTAAACTTACTCCTCATAATGATACACATCTCAAACAAATTCAATACTATGAATGTAAAGGTTGGGTCCATGTTGCTTATGCATGTGGTAACAACCTTAGAACAAAAGAGAATTCTAACTAGGTTTGTGTAGATGATAATGATGAGACATGTTTTGAAGAATATGGTGATGGACAGGTGCTAATGATTGAAGAAAATCAAACAACAATGTGTGCAAAGGTGGACAGGCCTGCCGGTGTCAATGCTTAGTGTTCTGCCAACATCCAGACAACTCGATGTTATGATAACATCCATAAGACAACACTAGTCTATGGGATTTTTGTTGACGATTGGGATGAAATCATTTGTTTAGACAACACTGAATGTTTGAGTTCTGGCAATGATGAGTTTGATGATGATTCTGACTTTGAGTATCTGCATGATTCTATAGGTTTGGAAGATGATACTGTCCTTGAAGGTAAATTGATTCAAGAAGAGTTTCTTGATGAATTGAAGATCATCTACCAAGACCTCCTCAAAGAGAAGAACAAGTTGAATGGAATTGATAAGGATATGGAAGAGAATGAAAGCTTGACGGCTATAATCACTCAACTTGAGGTTGGTTTGGACAGAAAAGATGATGAAATAGAAAAGGTAACTTTGCTAGAAATTGCTGAACATACCATTGCCAAGAGAAAAATAGGTGCTTATAAACTTGATGAAGTTTTATGTTTAGGCAATGATGGTAATTCTGGTTTAGGATATCAAAGTCAAGTTACTCACTCCACTACTTCTGTTGAATCCATTATTCCTGGTTTTGAAAAGGCAAATATACTTTCTAGAGAATCTAAGAAAATGGCTTATATTTGTCAATATTGTTTTCAGTTTAGAAATCTTAAACCATATTGTTATAAATACAGAAAGTCTCTTTAAAAAAATAGTTTAACGGAATAGGAATTCATGCAATGCTGTTGTTAAGCCAACACTGGAATCTGAACAGTCCAATGTTGATACTAGTTATTCCAGTGTTATCTTAACATTTGGTTCCAACATTGTTGAACATAATAGTGAGATGAGATATACTAGACTTTTGGTGCCTAAAACTTATCTTGTTTGCAATATTATCTTTCCTACTATGCATACTAGCAGGTAAGTGGTACTCTGATAGTGGATGTTTGAGGCATATGACTGGATACAAATCTGATTTGATACGATTATGCACGATGTTAAGTCAAAACTAGAAAACCAATGTTGCCTTAACATTGATAACAGGTCGTATCGCCTTAACACTGCTCAAGACACGTGACTGGAAACAAAGCAAATCTGATTTGAAGAAGTGTGCACCCCTAACCACTAAACACTTTCACTTATGAAGATGGAAGTAAATGAAGAATCATTGACAAAAAGGTGTTGAGCATTGATGGATTCTCATCCTTGAAGGAGGATATGTTGTTGGATAGATTCTGTAAAAATCATATAAATATCAATCAATTGTGTGATGATGACTTATTGGTAAGGTATGATAAAGATCTTTGTGATGTATCTGATTGTGCAAATGTGTGTGCTTTGACAGGTAAAAAGTTTGAAAACAACTACTTTGTAAGGGATCGAGTGACTTGCTTTCAAACAATGGTGGACTATTCAGTTTCCAGGAACAAGAGACTTGGACACATGCATGTGAGCTTTGAAGCATGACCCATAGCATCTAGGTCTTTCCTTTTTTAAAGACATCTCGTACTCCCCTAAAAGGGTCCAAACCCTAATGCAACAAAGTAACTAATAATGTGTACTATTTTAGCTCAACATTTCCATGTTGGATGGTGACTTTTCACCTTCACACCCACTTTCTTTTCTTTCTTCAAGACACTTTATATTATCTTTGACCCACGGCTTTGACACATGACCCACGACCCGTACCCACAACCCTCGACCCTCGTGGGCTTTGAAGCATGACCTATAACATCTAGATTTTTACCCCGTCAAAGACATGTGGTACCCCCAAATGGTCCAAACCCTTATGCAAAAAAACAACAAATATGGTGTATTATTTTAGCTTAATTTCCATGTGGGATGTTAACTTTTCACCTTCCCACCAATTTCCTTTTCTTTTTTCAAGACACTTTATTTCATCTAGCTACTTTCAACATCTAATGTCTCATTCATCACAAATTGGTTTTAAGTAATTAAATATGCTAGATTCAGCTACATGAAACGTAGATTACTTTAAGCTAGAGAAATTCTAATTTCTTTAAATAGAATTTATACAAATAAATTATCATATATTGGTATAAACAAGTTTTTTTCCAACGTATATACATACTTTCCTCTTATAGTTCAAAACTCGAAAACTACATCGGAATTGCATCTCGAATTTCTAATATGTTTGTCAAAATATTTTTCAAACACCAAAACAAAAGTGAAACACACCTAATTGATAGAACTACATCCAAGTAGCGAGTTTGCATATTCTAGATGTGTTGAATAAGTTAAGTTTTAAGTTTTAAATTCTGGAAATATAAACATACTATTAAATATTGAAACGATTAATATAGTTCGTATATCCCAAAAAATTAATACAAGGCTTTAAAACTATTGTATTAGCATAAAAATAGTTCAGTTATAACAGGAATATAATTGAAAGAAATGATAAATCTAATTAATCTTAGACTGCATACAAATATAACTCGTGTTGTAAGGATGATATCACCCCTTATACACTTTATCTTGTTCGCGTATTTTCTGTTTAGACTCGAGTTAGGAAAAAGAAAGCAAGATTAGCACAAAGAAGATTATATTCTAAACGACTGGCACGACTTCAGCGTGACCACACCACTAGTTTTCATCTCATTTATCTGTTGTCAAAGCACAGTAGTCCGAATTCTAATAATTTGACTAGCAATGTTTACGAGTTAAGTAATTATAATTTATAAATGGTAAAAATCTTCAATTCAACTCTTATCTTCCATAAAACGCGCGCGCACACCTGAGCAGCTGAGCTACTAATTTATATGCTACATATCACATGAAAAGCATTTTAATCAAGTATTTTAAGCTATATATCACATCCATTCTAACAAAAAATAAAATTTATAAATTGTTATTTATTCGTGACTTTTGAGATGGATTAGTAGAAACTAGAAGCATAATAATATTGTTGAAAATAATCCTTGAGTATTTCATTAATTAAGAGTGGTATTTATCAGTGTTTTAAAAAGCGAAAGCGTAGGTAAGGCGTTTTATGTTCCAAAAGGCGAGGCGTAAGCCTTGAGGCACAAAGCGTAAGCTTTATGGGTTTTGATATTAAGTATTATAAGAAAAGAAGTGTTGCTAAAAATATGAATATATAATATGAATCTTATATAAATATGTTCTAATTATAATATAAATGCACTTTGGTCACACTATTATGCATATTCTAAATAAAACTACTGTGAAAATAGGTGTTGTGGCTTTTTTCTTTTAACTTATGTTTAAAAAAAAACCACATACTTTTTTGTCAATATACAGAGTATTGACTTTTACCTTCAACATTATAATTATATTCAAAAATTTGTCATTGATTTAGTGAGAAATTCTTTCTTTTTTCAATATATAATTAGGCGTTAGTTTATTTCTCAAGGCGTAAAGCGCAAAAAGCGCACCAAAATTGTACGCCTTGGCAATAAGGCGTAAACTTTATAACACTTAAGCTTTTGCATGAGCCTTGAGGCGTTTTCGAGTGAGTTTTGCTTCAAAGCGTGCTTTAAAGCGAGTCTCAAATAAGCTTTTTAAAACATTGGTATTTATACAATTTATAATAAGAGTCCTAATCAAGGTAAGCTATCTACCATAATATTGACATATAATTATGGGATAAAAGCATCAAGCCCCATGAACTATGCACGGTTTTGCCACTTGCACCCTAAACAAATTTAATAAGAATTTTGCCCCCCTAAACTATGTACGTATGTTCGATTTACCCCTTCAGTGAATTTTCGGCCATTTTTTGCCTACTTTTTGTCACCAACTACCAAAATACATCTAGTACAACATATTTGAGTCGGGTAGGGGAAATATTCCGGCCAAAAATGGTCGGAAATACACTGAAGAGACAAATCGCATTTTCGGCCATTTTTAGCTAGAATACCCCGTTCGATGTGTTTTTCCCCAATTTTTTGTCATCAACTAGTATAACACATCTAGTACAACACATAGAGTCGGGTAGGGACGAATATTCTGGCCATAAATGGCGAAAATCCACCTAAGAGGCAAATCAAACAAACATACATAGTTTAGGGGGCAAAATACTTATTAAATTTTTTTAGGGTGCAAGTCACAAAAATGTGTATAGTTCAGGGGGCTTGATGCTTTTATCCCTATAATTATTTACAATAATTATCGAGCCTAACATACCACCGCAGTCGAAGCGGGAGGTTCTCAAACGCTAAGACCAGATCAAAATTCTTCAAACAAAACTCAAGGCAACCCTTTCGTGATGATATCCACGATTTGGAAACGAAATGGGACGTGAAGAATCTGAGATTGACCGCAAACCACCTTTTCTCAAACAAAGTGGATATCAAGCTCAATATGTTTAGTGTGTGGGTGTTGAACCAAATTGTTCGAAAGATAGATTGCACTAATATTATCACAGTGAACCACAGTTGCCTTCGTGATCGGTACAGGAAGCTCCAATAAAGGATTTCACAACCAATAAGATTCTAACACCATGTTGACAACCCCACGGTATTCGGCCTTGGCGCTAGATCAAGACAAAGTGGATTGACATTTGGAGGACCAAGAAATTATGGTGCCACCCAAAAAGATGCAAAGTCCTGAAGTAGACTGATGTGTATCCAGACAGCCTCCCCAATCAGCATTAGTATAGGAAAGAAGGCTATCAAAAAAAGAATGAGACAAATGAAGTCCAAAGTGTGAATTACCTTGCATGTATCGAATGATGCGTTTGAGAGCCGCCATATGATCACTCTTTGGATTGTGCATGTGCAAACAGACTTGTTAAATAACATAAGATAAGTGCGAACGTGTGAAAGTAACATATTGTAAAGCCTCGGCTAGGCTGCGGTAGTGAGTCAGATCAGCAACGTCAGAACCCAAAGAGTCAACAAGCTTGGACTTTGTGTCAATGGGAGTGGCTGAAGGTTTCAAAAAGGCATGCTCGCACGCTCAATAATCTCAGAGGCATACTTTCATTGTGATAAAAACAAGCCATCAGCAGTACGAGTAACCGCAATGCCTAAGAAATAACTTAAAGGACCTAGATCTTTCATAGCAAATTTAGACGCCAATTGAGCAATAATAGAACACCGCAAAGACTGAGAGGATGCAGTAAGAAGTAAGAACTATATCATCAACATATAAAATGAGATATGCAACGGAAGAACTCTTGTGATATATGAACAAGGCGTGATTAGTCTTACTGAGGCAGAAACCAATAGAGGCGGCATAGTCAGTGAAACGTTGATACCAAGCTCGGGGTGCTTGCTTGAGCCCATAAAGTGACATCTCAACAAGCAAATATGGTCGGGCCGTGAGTGATCCCAAAAACCGCGCGACAGATGCATGTATACTGTTTCATGAAGATTACCATGTAAAAAAGCATTCTTGACATCCAACTGATGAATGGAGTAAGACTTGGAGAGGGAAATACTGAGAACAATGCAAATAGTAGCCAGTTTAACCACCTGGCTAAAAGTATCATGACAATACACGCTAACCTGTTGTGATTTGCCATCACCTACAAGACGACTCTTGTGGTGCTCAAAAGAACTATTAGAACAAAATTTATGACAAAAAATCCACATAGAGAGTATAGCATTCACATTAGAAGGACAAGGCACTAACTTTCAAGTATTATTCAAAATTACAGCATTATATTCATCAAGTATGGCCAGTTTTCAATTCGGTTCAGACAAAACAAGCTTTGGATTTTTGGGGAGAGGAGAGGGAGTGGTGGTAGAGGAAAGATTTAAATGGCGTTTTAGTGCATATATGCCGTGCATGATGCAAGTAGTAATGGATCAAGAAGGATTCAGTGCGGTTGGAAGGGCTGTCGAACCAGGCGACCCAACATGCGGCAGAGAAGGAGTCGCGGGTTGGACCGTGTGTAGTGGAGCGAGAGTCGCGGGCTGGACCGTGGGCAGTGGATCGGGAGCCGTGGGCGAGGATGCGAGCGATGAAACAAACTCCTTGGGCTATGCATATGGGAGGAGTAGAGGATGGATATGGTCGACTCAGAACATATATGTGTGTGACGCGAAGGTAGAGAGGGAAGAAAAAAGGAAACTTTGTTTCATCAAAAACAACGTGGCGAGAGATGATTATTTTGTGAGAAGTGAGATCAAAGAACTTGTAACCACGATGATTTATAGGATATCCCAAAATGACGCCAGGGGTAGAGCGAGGAAGGAGTTTGTTTATAGTAATGGCCGGATGCAGAAAGCAAAGACAACCAAAAATTCGAAGATGTGTATAAGAGGGGATACGACAATAGAGTAGTTAAGTAGGAGAGGTGAGTTTATAGAGTTGAGATGGCATGATATTGAGGAGTATGTGGTCATGGTGAGGTTGTGATGCCAAAAGGTATGAGGAATGGAGGAGTGAGTAAGAAGAGTATGTATGGCATTATTTACGTTATGTATTTTTTCGTTCGACTTTGTCATTTTGAGAATCTAAATGAGGTTCCCATAGATTGGCAAAAAGACTAAAATTTAGCATTGTCAAGTTTCTCGGCATTTTTGCATTGAATATTTTCAATCGACATGCCAAATTGAGTTTTTATATACGTACTAAAAGAGACAAAAGTTTGATAGACATCAAATTTCTTGCCAATATGGAATGACCGTAAAAAGTTAGTATAATCATTCAAGAAAATGAAATAGTACTTATGGCTAGCATAACTAAGTATAGAAGATGTCCACAAGTCACTACGAATAATATCAAATGGAGATAAAGTACATATAATAGATAAAGAAAAAGGGAGTTTAACATGTTTCTCCAAACACACAAGATTCACAACTAGAAGAATCAAAAGAACTAAAACAATGAATTAGATTGTTCTTGCTAAGCTAAGATAAAATAGCGGATCTCGGATGCCCCAAATAATTGTGCCAAAGAGAAGGTGTGATGGCGGCAAGAGCAGAGGGAGGTGAGATGCGTGAGGAGGTGGAATTTGTTGTGGTGAGAGGTTAAAGATTATTGGTGCTATTGCATCTCAGTATAGCGGTTCCGTCTGCCTATCCTTCATACAAAAACCAAATGGATCAAATTCAACGAAAACATGATTATGAGTAGTGAGGTGGCGGACGAAGATAAGGTTTTTGACAAGTTTAGGAGCATGAAGGACATTAGAGAGATGTAAGGGAGGTAGAGGGGAATGGAGCAATGCTTGGTTGTAACCGTGAATTGGAATAACATGACCACTACCAACTAGAATATTATTATGCATTCTCTTATTAGAATAATACTTAAGAGTACATTGCAACACCGTCATATGCGATGTAGCGCTAATGTTCATATATCAGTTCGGATCTAGGGCATAAATGACATGAAGTTTATGGCGGCATCAAGATCCGTGGCTATATAGCCCGAGGTCGGGAGGCCATGAGCCGAGTAGGCTTGCTGAGGGTGACGGCCGAGAATGCCGGGCTGAGATGATGCCGGTGAATGGGGCCAAAATGCCATGGGACGCGAGCACGGTAGAGGCATCCACTACGGATAGTACAACCACGAGGTGTGCTTCTGTACGGGATGAGGCGGACGAGATGAGTAGGGCGGGACGATTGACTAAGAAAAGGACCAACCGTATCCTCGGTTCCCTGGGCCGCATCCATGTCCATGACCGGTGGATGGCCGAGAGGAGCCCCGTGATGCACTCTTGTTGTCCGGTGTTGGCTATGTTCGGCTGATTGAATGCGACTATGAGGGCGACGTTGGCTGTAGAAACAGAAGTTGAGGTTTGTTTGGCTTTGCTAGTTTCTTCAAGAATCGGGCAAGACCGAGCCTCATAAAGCAGTGAAAGCGGATCGCTTTGTTGGATGTATGTAGCCACTCCATCAAAATTTTCATTAACACCTACAATCAATTGAAGAACCAACCTTTTATCCGAAACTGGTGCGTCAACATTTGCCAATTGATCAACAAATGTCTTGAGTTCTTGGAAGTAAGCATAGACGTTCAGAAAATCGTCCATATGAACACGGGTGAATTATTTTCCAAGTATGAGGCCTTTGAGTATTTGTTGTCCTGGAAAATATTTTGAAGACTTGTCCAAGCCTGTTGCGCAGTCAAGTCCGATATGAGAATGGTATGAAGAAGGTCATTAGAGACCGTACCATAGATCCATTGAAAAACAATGTCATCGAGCCGCTGCCAAAGATCGTCATCGGAAGAGTCCGTTGATGATGCGATAGTTGAGGAAGAGGCGGTTGGTTCGGTAGGAGGAGGCGTGACCTTGCCCGTGGCTACAACTGGAGGATTTTCAGTTGAGACTTGGATGATGGGGCTAGGTGTTTAGGAGAGGGGTTTATGTGGTCGATTACTTGGCAAGCATGGCAATGTATCGTTAAAAGCTCTGCCCAAGAGGAATATTAGCCCTTTTCCATCTCAAGGGTGATGGAAATAAATTGCAAACGTTAGAGACCACAAGGGCTGGGTGAAATTTTTCGTCAGCCATGAGAGATTGGCAGCGGTGGAGACGAAGAACGAGAGAACGAGAGGCGGAGGGAGGGTGATGGACGGCTAGGGTTAGACTATTGATACCATGATGGAAATAATCCTTGAGTATTTCATTAATCAAGAGTGTTATTTATACAACTTACAATAGAAGTCCTAATCAAGGTAAGCTATCTACCATAATATTAACATATACTTATTGACAGTAATTATCTAGTGTGACATATATAGCTATGAACATGTGAATTTAAGAGAAAAAAAATTAGTATGAATATATTTAATAACTTGTAAATGTGAATGTATTGTTTTATTCTTCTATGTCTAGTATACTATGTTAAAATCTTTTGTTTTACTTCGGTTGCTAATGGATGTCTTCAAATTTTCGAATTTGATATCCTTGCACGATTAGTAAAGTAAAATATATACTACAATTGCTCATATATATATATATAAATATATTGTTGTATATAAGTAACTTATATATTTAAAATACTTTAATTTTAATTTTTGACTAATGATTATTTTTTACAAATATGAAGCATATGTTTTTTTCCCCTTAATTACACTTTTTTTTATTACCTTAAAACCCGCTAACCCCCGCCACAATCCGCCACCACCCAACCCGAACCCGCACAATCGAAAAAAAAAAATGCACCCACACGATTTGAGAAATGGGTCACCCACTAACCTTGGTTTGGGTGACATATTTTGTGCATACCCGCAAAAATCGGCCACTGTACATCCTAATTGATATTCATGAATTCATTTTTAGCACCTTCCTTTTTTCATACTTATCTTCTTTTGGACTCCTTTCTTTTCCATATTATCTTCATGCCTATTTTCTTCTTATATATGCTTCGTGAATGCACACGGTTAAACTTGTTCTTTTTGAGTTCGGGGTTGTGTCCTTCACTTTTATCACCATTTTTATACTTTTTTATATTTTTTTTTTCATTGTTCATTTCCGCTTTCTCCTTTCATTCTATATTCTTCCTTTTAAGCGACGGATCTATATGATGAAACCTTACGAGAAGACGAGTGTAAGTCAAATATTCGATTGATAGATAAGTCGACGCTACTAATAAACGAAACGCTCAATAAATAAAACCCAAATTGGGAATTAATTTTGATTAATTGTAAAAAGTAATGCTATATAGACTTAAAATACATATAAACTAAGACCTAAATCACGTTCCCAAAATCACATTTCAATCTAAAATTCTGAACTAAGGTGGTCAAATAGGTACACAAGTGGACCAATACAAGTGACACTCGGAGTTTATGAGGATGTTTTTGATAACAAATTTAATCTGCGAGACTGTAAATGCAATTTCCCTTAACTTGAAAAACATCCCTTTTTCCATTTCTAAAATCCCAAATCAAAATCTAGGGTTTTGCTTTACACCTCTCTCATCAATGGCGGACCTCAACCAAATCAATTTACAACAACAAGGCGATAATGAATATGGCGTACTATTGTACTACAAGTACACTAAAATCCCTGACCTCCAAAGCCTCTTCGATTTTTACCACTCCAATTGCAGCACCCTTTCTCTGCTCGGCCGCGTCCGCCTCTCCTCTGACGGCGTCAACGTCACCGTAACCTCCTTAACAAGTTATCTTTATTCATTGAATTTGTGCAGGTTTATCAATTTTTGATTTTTGATATTTTTTTTATCTGTGTAGGTTGGCGGGAAGTTAAATGCTCTGGAGAAACACATTGAGGCGGTGAAATCGAATGCGTTGTTCGAAGGGACGGATTTCAAGCTGGCGTCGTGCCGCGAGCCGGTGAATGATCAGGTAGCTAAGGAATGTGGATTCACTTCCCTGTCTGTTCGGATAGTGAAGGTAGGATCGAACCTTCTTATGTTCATACTTTTAGTACATTGTGAAATTTGTTTACGGTAATGAATGACGGTTGATTGATATCGCTTCTGTTAAACAATATGTGGGTGAATAATATTTTGGATTGCAGCAGACAATGGAAACTGATTTTTTTGTCCTCCTTATATGTTCGTGTGTGCATCAAATTAGTTTTAGTAGTTCACCTGGACTTTCAGTAGCAATGAGTCTCCTTCAAAGTTGTTGAAAAATAACATGCAAGTTCATGAGGGCGGGAAGCAATTAGTTAGCAAGCATTCTAACTGTTTTTGGTATGTCAGGATATTGTTATGTGTTGTTTCATCGCAAGACTAACACATTTTCTAATGAAGATGACTTCTCTTATGAAAAAATAAGCCCCGTTATTGAACTACTTTCATGAGAATAATTTTTGACACAGAATTATTCTGATTTTTTATAGTCCGTGTTTGTAGTGCTTTTCTACAACTCCTATGTCTTTGCAGAAATGAAACATTATTTTAATTTCTGAAAGCGCATTTGAGAATTAAGAACCATAAAATTCATCTAAAAGTCGAAACTGTCGTACTACACACCAAAAGTACCGCACACATTTACTAAAATATAGACTGAACTCTAAAATTTGACACTTTTACACGTACAGTTAATTTTACTTGATGCCTTACACTACCACACCTACATTCTTTACTACATATATTGGATGATTTTAACTAGTGTAATTTGGATCCATTGCTGGTCTTTTTGTTCAAAAAAGTTGAGATAACAAACGCACTCACCAAGGTGGTGGAGAGATTGTTTCTAATGTAACTTGTACTGGTTGATTTGACCTCCTAAATTTCATTTACCACACAAAAAATACTTTATGAAAACAGTTCCAAGCACCTTTGTCTTAAACCTACCCTTTCTTACTACATTTTTAAAAAAGTCCACATGTTTACGAGGTCTAATAAATTATTCTTAGAATAGCACTCCAAACATGGGCCCAGCTTTTCTTATCATGTAATAAGTGTTTTAGTAGTTGTCTTGAAAATGGTAAGAATAATAAGGGTATTGAAAAACTTGGACTTAATTTGGTAGTATTTTTCGTGGACAAATATACTTCAATGGGGTCAAATCAGTGACTATATTTTTACATGTGTAATAGCAGGAATACTCTACCATCACACTGTTTGTGATGTCAACTCATGAACAAAAAGAGTGATGATCAACCAAAAGACAAACAAGCATTACTAGTAAATACACGTGCCAATGATTCAGTGAATGTACTAGTGTATATGGGTGTGGTAATGGTAAAAGATGTTAGGCAACTTTACTTGTGTATAATTTACGGTTCTTAACTCTAGCTGTCAGCTACATTTTTAGGAATCAAAACCAAACATGTTTTTTCTTTTCCAATATGAAAAAGAATGTTTCTGAAAAGCACTTTGGCGCTGAGTGATGTATGAGGGACTTCACTAGCTAGAAGATGGCTTTGGCTGGAAATGCTGCTTTGTAAGAATATTAGAATAAGTTGGTTTTACTGGGTTAGTCTTAGGAAAGCGCTTTATTTTCAGCAGTTTTCAATTGTTTATTTTGGAAAAAGTTAAGGGGTTTCCTTGTAGAGGAAGTGGCATGTGTAAACCATGAGCAATGCTATCATGGCTTGTGCCTATCTTCACCTTAACTTGCTGCTAGTCAAAGAACAACCTACTTGGCTCCTTCATGGTTCTCCATTGAATGTTCTGTTTTGTGTTTTCCTAATCTTCTTTGACTATGTCAAGTAACACACTCTTGGAGTATCATATGCTTTCTTTTCCTCACATTCAAGCTGAAACAGGTTATCGTACTTTCCTTAGGAATTGGTCACTTTAAGTTCTCATCCCCTGTTGAAGTCACCAGAAATCTCAAATGCTGGGAGACATCTCTCTGCTGCTGAATTTCATTCTGTCCTTCAAAATGCTGGTATATTTCCTTTGTTATGAAATGAATATCTTTATCCTTTCTCCTTTTCTGCAAGTTTGTTTGGAGTTACTTATAATTCAGCTTCATACATTCTCGTCACGCTCATGAAATTCAATTTCTCTTATTTTCTATGCCGCCTCTACCATGGAAACACTTTGTGTTTACTGAGTTAAATTTTAATTATTTTCTACAGGGAGATGTCAAGAGAAAAGCTCGAGTTCTGACAAGAAACTAATATTGTTGGATGCAAGAAACTTGTACGAGACAAGAATAGGGAAGTTTATTCCTCCAGATGTGGAGACTTTGGATCCAGAAATAAGGCAGTACAGTGACCTGCCCTCCTGGATAGATAACAACTCCGATCAATTGCGAGGAAAGAATATTCTTATGTGAGTAAAAATGCTGAATGAAATGGCATCCTGTACTTTCTTAAATAAGTAATTAGTAACACAATAGGTTCATAATCCCACCCGTATTGTTGTGCAACATTGGCTTATGGTTTTTAAGTTTCTTCTTATTTTCTTGTCTACATCTGTTTTGTTTTTGGGTTTTATTATTGGACATGTTTTATTCAAATATGTAAAAGGTAAAATCTTTACCGATAACATTACAGTCATAATGCTACTGAGTCGTAAAACAGGTGATTGTTTGCAGCCTTATTTGTTGATTCTACTGGTTTATCCTGTACATCCTTATGCATCTCTTTCTTTATTGAACAAGATTTTCAATTTAGTGTCTTGTGAAGTTGTGTGTTCGGCGTTACTTGATTTGTGCTGTTGTAATTATATCTTTCTCAATTTTTTGCATATACTACGCGCTGCTACTGATCCAACCAGCTTTGGAAATATGCACTGCAGTTGTTGTTTCGCTTTCTGCTAAATTTACCTTTTATGCGTACATATTTATGATTTTTAGTATTCATTTAATTAATGTTATTTACAGGTATTGCACTGGAGGAATTAGATGTGAGATGGCATCAGCCTATATAAGATCTAAAGGTGCTGGGTTTGAAAATGTTTTCCAGGTTTGCTCCTCTGCACATTGAGACCTGAGCAATTACTCGATGTAACTATTGTTTTTTGGTTATTTTGATTTCATGTTTTTGTTTCTTTTTTGAATGTTGTAACCAATTTCTTATAGATAATTGATTAGCATGTGTGCCCTAGGCCATGAAGAAAGTCCTTCGTTGAGATGAATGATATTGAATGAATAGATGTTTCTTATAATTTTATGGTATTATTAAGTTTTTTGGGTGGTATTATTTCAAGATATCCATGATTTATATAATGTGATAACGATACCTTATGAAAATATTGTTGGTTTTCAGTTGTATGGTGGAATTCAGAGGTATTTGGAGCAATTCCCTGATGGAGGCTTTTTTAAAGGAAAGAATTTTGTTTTTGATCATCGGTATGTTTAGATATTTCCCTATATTACATTCGTCACAGTTACATGACCTAATAACATGACACTTGTAACTTTTCAGTTTGCTGATGTCTATTATCCTTTCTGTGGAATGGTTTTGAAGCAAAGAAAAGGCTCATGAAGCTTTGTACTTGATTTGCAAGACAATTTAGGAGTTATTTTCTTTTATGGTTTATTTCACTTGATCCCGGTCCATAATTAACTTATCTTGTTGCCCTTGATTAAATCTCCTTAGTTCTATAGTGATTGTTTTTCTCTATTTCTTGTCTACAAGTTTTGTCCGAAGCTCAGATCAATAATCATGCCAGTGTCATTCTTCTGCATTGTTTAATAGTTCTGTCCAGCATTGGGAAAGTGTTGCTATCTCTAAAGAGACCAGTGTTTGTACCTTTTTAATATTAAGATTTACTGTCTTCCAGAGTTTCAGTTGGGAGCTTAGATACTAAGACTTTGGGTACTTGTCTTCTCTGTGGTATCTCATTTGATGACTACACTTCACGTTGCCGGTGCATCAACTGCAGGATGCTTGTGTTGGTCTGTGATAATTGTCAGGTATGATCCTTCTTACTCCATTGTCAAGTATGATCCTTCTTACTCCAACACTGGCATAGATAATGTTGGGGTATATTATGAGCAGTGAAATGTTGTAACATTGCCGTCATTCTAACCTTAATCTCTCATGCTAATTATAGATACTGTTTTTAAATTGTTGCTTGGTTGCGAGTATTCATATTGTGTTATGCTTTCGGTGAGGAGAGAGAGAGACTAGAGGAGGGTGGAGGTGGCATTGTTTTTTAAAAGCTCAAAACCTTTAAAAAATCCAAGCCCTTCATTTTAAATGGTTTGATGGGTGATTTGTGTACTACCTTAATTTTAAATGGTTATCCAATGGTCACCTAAGCGACACATGTGGAAGTACTAAAAAATAATGACTAAACGACTCTTTGAATTTGTGTGTTAACATTCAATTAATATCTCACACACACATAATCTTTCTGATATGTACTATCAGTCTATCAGTAAACATATATTATTTATATAATGTTCAGTTTATATATCTGGGTCTGTATTTTGACGGTTGAGCAATGTATGGACTGAATGCTGGTGGGAAAGGGACAAGGTGGGGTGGATATATTTTTTTAGTTTTAGAAAATATATAATTTCATTTTAATTGGTATTTTAACACAAAAGTAAAGTAGCTGGCGTTTAAATCTCACCACTTAAAGTTTTTCCTTATTAATGTTCACAAGACAAATCAAATCTCAAATAAAAGAGTTAGTCGTACTTGTTATGATAGATCAGTTGGAGTGCACTGGATTTGGATACTAATAATTTCTCAGATAAACTTACTTTTTGTTACTTTTTGATTGGTTTCACTTTATTGTTATCTTTTCATTTGATTAGATTTAATATTAATGTTAAAGGTGTTTGCTAAAAGATTAATGAATAAACCAAATCCATTCACCATCTACTTAACTATGCAGTAATCTAATGGATTGTGAAAGGATAAGTGGTTTTTGATTAATTATCCATTTTTACCAATTTACATACTAGTGACATTCCTGCACCATTTGCTTGGGTGCGAGGTCTTTTAAGGGGAGGGTAAGGGGAGGATGGCGATTTGATGCCCTCCTGTGCATAAAAAATCAGCCTTCCAAGTTCCAACTTTACTGGAATTGGAAGTAATAAGTTTGAATGGGTAAATTAACAAAATGTTTTCCATCTGATTAGGTTCTATTGTTTTACCAAACTAGGGAATTCCGTCATTCTTTTTCCTTCCCATAATTAGAACTTTAAGGTTTTTGTTACATGTCTCACTATGCCGAAGTTAAGTTTTGATTCCACGATTCTTTCCCTCCCTTTTTGTAATATCAATGTAATGTAGCTAAAGCCATTCCATTGATTATTGCAGGTAAGTAATTCTACATATGTTTGTGAATTGTGTGAAAAAATGGGCAAGCTCGATGGGCTAATCACCTCTCCAGATGACATATCACAAGAAATATCTGAACCAGTAGTGCCTGATAATTCCACCCATGATCTAGCAAGACACTCACCTGTTGTACCATGGAGTAATGGTAAGTTCTGTGTTGTTTAGTATTCTTCAATTGGTTGTTTCACTAAAGCTAGTAAAACTTATGTAGTTGAGAAAGCATATCTGCAATTAGCAAACTACAATTTTCTCAATCATAGGTTCACTGACATTGTGCAGATCTACATATCAGCTCGACTAAGCCGACGAGGAAACTGCGAATTTTATGCTTGCATGGCTTCCGGCAGAATGCTTCCAGTTTCAAAGGAAGAACTGCATCACTAGCCAAGAAACTCAAGAACATTGCTGAGTTAGTCTTTGTTGATGCACCATACGAATTACCATTCGTTTACCAACCTCCACCTGCTAATGAACATCACAGTCATGAATCGCCGCCCTCCAGACATTGCAACAGAAAGTTTGCATGGATGGTTGCAGCAGATTACGATGAAAAGAACACTGCTGAATGGAAAATGGCTAGTATTCCTTTCGACTCCCTGCAGTACCAGCAGCAAACTATGGGGTTTGGAAAATCTCTTGAATATTTGAAAAATGTATTTTCTCTGTTGGGGCCCTTTGATGGGATTCTAGGATTCTCGCAAGGAGCTGCAATGGCGGCTTTAGTTGGTGCTCAGAAAATGAAGCTTAAGGGTGAGATGGACTTAAGATTCGTGATTTTGTGCTCTGGGTTTCCTGTTAATACGTCAGAGTATGCTGAAGGCTCAATTAATTGCCCGTCTCTTCATATTTTTGGCAACAAAGAGGGCAAAGACAGGCAGATTGATTGCCAAGCTAGTAAAGAGCTCACGTCCTTGTTTGAGAGTGGTTGTTCGATTATCATTGAGCATGACCTTGGTCATATAATTCCGACGAGATCACCTTACATCGATGAGATCAAAGATTTTCTTCGGCGGTTTCTTTAGCTTATATCCATTCATGTTCACCAATTGCATACAACATTGCAGTCGGGTTTTGCTAGACTTGCATTTCGACTTCTATGTGATTTTTATTGTTGATGCAGTGTACTTTATCCTGATATGCCAGAAGTGGCAAGGCATTTCTGCCTGTTTTTTTTCTTTCTTTTCAATTTTGCATTTTTAGGGTAATGGTGGTACAATAGTACTATGATTAGATACATTATTGTGTTTAACTGATTCCCCAAATTTAATTGCAACAGATTATATTTATCTTTTTTATTTCAACTCAATTGTGTACTTTGATAAGATTGATGCACATGAATTGAATGAAGGGAACTGAGAGAAAATCAGCCATTGAGCAGATTACATGTCAAAATCTTAATACGGTTGTCTTTAACTGGAAGAGTTGGGTACGTGCGTATACCTCTCTCTTATCTCAGTTACATAAATTAGTAATCTTACGTTACATGTTACAGAAGTAATATTGGTCTTTATTTTTGGAACTCATTGAACTTCACCTCAAAGAGTCAATAAATATATGCTAGTCATACTCATACTTAGGTTCACACTTCAGTTTTATATGAACCTCTTATATCTTTTATATACTCAATACATATATAATTTTTAAACTACTACATCCCCACTACATATTTTCAAATGATCATCTTGTAAATTTACACAATATCATATGCAGCTGCATATAATTAATTGTCTCAAATGGTCTTCTGGTGCCAAAAATAGGAAAATTATTATGTACAAGTGACATGGTACAACGAAGATTGAAAAACAAAGAATTTCCTAAAGAAAATAACTACTCAACACCCATTCATATGATACGGTCGATATAGCGAGCAATAACCATCTAGTTGTACGACTTCAACGTACAACGGCTGCACCTAATAGTTTTCTCAAATTACAATCATAAAAATCCTAAAAAGAAGACAATAACTAACTCTACTTTGGTCTTATTAGATAATTTGAGGACAAAAGAGCAACAACATATAATTAATTACTGGAGGAAAAGTGAGGGACTTAAAGCCCTAATAAAGTAGTAGTTACTCTTGCACGAACTGCCTGCAGAATCTAACAACATTCGATCCATACCGAACTGAGCACAACAACATACACCAGATATGCATACTCTTCGAAGGAATCTGCTGAAGAGAAACCCCTCCACTTTCTTAAATCAAGTACGCATTTTTTTTATTTTTTATTTTTTTACATTGATTTTTCGCATATGTGATGCGTTTTCAATATTTATGCTTAATCATGTATATGTAATGGCTGAACATCCATTTTTTGGTGTAGAGAATAATTTGAGTATGTAACATAATTAATTCAGCTTTATTAGCATTGCAGGAGTGAAATTCATTAAAGTTCTTTTGATTGAGCTCTTGTTATTGTGTCTTAATTTGATGGTATAGGTAGGGAAGGGAAGAGCATTTTCTGGCCGCACGGGACATGACGTCGGACAACCAACGGCTGCCACTCATCCTCAGGTACTCTGTTTTAAATTCGTACTTACCGCTTAACATCATATTACGCGTTGTTATCTATTTCGGATAGAGGAAAGCTTACAGTTTTCCACTTTTGTTTCGGTTGTAGTTGTTGAAGGAAGGGGAGATTACTCCTGGAATAAGTAGTGACGAATATATTGGGAGGCGGAAGAAGTTGTTGGAACTTCTTCCGCAGAATAGTTTGGCAATTATTGCGTCTGCTCCTGTAAAAATGATGACTGATGTTGTGCCATACACATTTCGACAAGATGCTGACTATCTCTATGTCACTGGCTGCCAACAACCGGGTGGCGTGGCAGTTTTAGGCCATGAATGTGGTCTATGCATGTTCATGCCTGAGGCAAAGCCGGAAGTAAGCAGAATGTTGTCCATATGAATTTTACTATGTTATGTTTCTTTCACATATCTTCTTTTCAATGTTTGTTAACCTGAAAATAGATTATATGTCTCAGGATACACCAAATACAGTGTAACAAGATTTATTCATCCGGTCTCAAAGCATTGTGATGAACAATTTTTTTCTTGTATATTTCAGTCATTAGCCAGTTTTATATAAATTCTTTGCCTACAAGGTGTACAAAGTTGATGGTTTTTCCATACCCTGTCAGCTGGGCAGTTTTTATGCCTCTATTTACTACCATATCAAATTACTTGCTACCTGTTTGCTGCAAATATGTTCCAACACCATAGTGTCGAACTGAAGGTATGCAAGATCTGTTTTAGGATGTAATGTGGCAAGGAGAGGTTGCTGGAGTTGATGCAGCGTTCAACACATTCAAGGCTGATGAAGCATACCCAATGAGTGCATTGGAGAAGGTAAATTGATATCTTCCCTTAGTACTTACTGTGTTTGTTCTTAAATGAATGGTTGGCCACCACAAGAAGCCTTGTAGAGGTTCATAATTTGACATCTCATAACTACATAACTAAGGGTTTACTTTGTAATTGGTATGGCACTAATGCAAATGAATAATATTTTGCTAGTTTCAGTTTATGGTGTTTCTCATTTTTCATGGGCGAAGCAATCTAAGCCAGTGCTATCTCACTTATGCAGAATTCTAAGCCAGTGCTTTAGGCTGGACTTGCCAAATAAAAGCTGCTTCTCCTAATTTACATTCTCACGATTATTTTCTTCAATATGTCGGCAGATTCTCTCGAGGTTGATAGGAAGTTCCTCCCAGTTGTTCCATAATGTAAATACAGCTGATTCTGTTTATATGAACTTGGGTACTTTTCAAAGAGCTGCTAACAGTGGCAAAGTCAAAGATTTTTCAGTATATAGTCATGAAGCAAGATGGATAAAATCAGGTTCCGAGCTTAATTTGATGAGAAACGCAGCATCCATAGGTTGTCAGGTATGCGAAAGTTTATATTTTGTAAACTATTTTTTATCTAACTCCTGCTTAAAAGAATCTAGAGCTAATAGTAGCGATGTTACTTTGCTGAACTTACTGTGAAAAGACACTGCAAATTCTAAGGCTTGGAGTGAATATTTCCTTATCATGTACAGTTGGAGTAGACAAAACATAATGGAAGGTAGTTAAAGAGTTTTATAAGGATCAGCGAGACTAATGAGATGACAAATTAAGGCACATTGATTTGCAGTTGGTTCATCACAAAGCACAGGACTGAACTACTGTATGTAAAAAAGATATAGAGTAGATGGTGAATATCTAGTATATATGATGGCATGATGAGAGGAAAGTGCCAATGAAGATAACCAGAGCTGGATTTTCATTAGCCTTTAATCTGATAACCCATTAGTCTTAAACAAGGATATCTATGGCTTCAATGCGATTATATGTCGGAGTGCTTTACCTTTTGGATTTTTTACTTTTCTTCTTTCTTTTCTTTTATGGATGTTTGGCTGCATTTTGGACTCAATTATAACCGGATTAGCCTGGGCTCCTTTTAGCTTGCTCATCCATTGGATGGATTTAGGTTAGCAGTTCAGGCATTCTGTGTTTAGATTTTTACCTCTAGCAATGATTTCTGTTTTTGTGCTTATGTTTTGAAGTTTTCGCTAAGATATGAGTTGGATACACATGTTCAATATCCTAAATTCACAAAACGGGACCTTTCATCAGGTCTCTGTTTAAGTGGTTGATTTCAGTGGGATATTGCAGCAAAAAGGAAAAATTGTTTATCTGTCCTTGGAGGTGTTTATGTTGCTGGTTAGATGTATGCTTACTTACTTGTTTTCTGTTGCATAGGCTCTTCTTCAGACGATGTTGCATTCCACGACATTTCCTAACGAGTGGATGCTGTCAGCTAAGATTGAATATGAGTGCAAAATGAGAGGTGCCCAAAGAATGGCGTAAGTGTGTTCTTTCTTGACATACTTGTCAAAATTTGTTTTTCTGTACACATGTCATGGTAATCATAATTTTGCTCTCAAGTCCCATATTTTTTGTTTGAAGATTTTGCACTAAAGCTACTGTTGTTAGTGAGCATTCTTAAATTTTCTGTTAGTGAGCATTCTTAAATTTTCTTTTTTGCCTCAGACCCTTCTTTATTGCTGTTTTATGGACACATCCGTTGCTTGATAATGGTTGTGAAGATATAGTAGTAGAACCCAGCAAACATATGATATTTTTAATAAAAGGAATATATCTCTTCCACAGGTTCAATCCTGTTGTTGGTGGTGGGCCGAATGGCAGTGTTATACATTATGCTCGTAATGATCAGAGAGTGAGTTCAGTGCTTCTCATGCTCATGCTCAATTTTATGTTTCTTAACAGGCCCGTGATTTTTTACAGATTCAGCACGGTGAACTTGTTCTCATGGATATAGGATGTGAACTTCATGGTTACGTGAGTGACATCACTCGCACATGGCCACCTTGTGGCAGATTTTCCCCAGCTCAGGTATTCATTCACATTGGTAGCTACGGATATCTTTTGAATGATAGATGCATGTGAATTTGTTTCATACGCAGTGATGTGAAATGCAATAGATAAGGACCTTGGGTCTACATCACAGTATATGTAGTACAAATATCAAGTACAGACTGTTTTCTGTGGTAATGACTATGTCACAATCTTATTTCATTTTCTGTTTTTTCATGTCCATAAATTTCTCTTTTAGCTTGGTGTGACTGAGAAATTATTTCTGCCCTGTTGTAAATCACAGGCTTTGCAGTGTCTCATCATGTAATTCTTTTGTCTCTAGCTTAATTGTCATGCATTGTTTGTGGCATTTGGATCTTGAATTAGACCCGTAACGCTGCATTCTGGGAGTATTTCAGGAAGAACTATATGACCTTATACTGGAGACTAATGAAGAATGCTTGAGACTCTGCAGACCAGGCACAAGCATCCGAGAGATACACAACTATTCGGTAATACTTGAAATGATCTATTGCACTGTTGCTTCAATTCTTTTATCTTCTCTTTGCTAGATCTATGGATTAATCATACTCGCTTCTAGTTTCTCGGTTTTCTTTGCATAAACTAATAATCAAAGGTCTGAAGTTTGATCAAGATGATAATGATGCTGAATGAAACATCAATAGATGTGCTTTTTTCTTGAATGAGAGCCAAGCCAAGAGATGGATAAACTCTTGCTTGCACCATAGGCTCCTGATGATTCTCCTTGCTATAGAAGACTATCTGGATTATGGTGCCATACTTGGTATTCTTTAGTATGCCAACAAGCCTCAGCCCGTACTCCATATGGTCTCCCACATCACGGGTATTCTGAACGTTGTTTGTGGTGAGGGCATGCAACAACACGACGAAAAATGCCGCAGCATGATGACCACATTAATAACGAGCTCCATTCCTCAATCAATATCCATATAAATGCGTGTCCAGCATTTCCTACACGCCAACTGGTCAAAGTTCTGGGCAAGCCACTGGACTTTCATTAGGGAGGCACTGCAAGGTTTTGAAAACCGAAAATGATATCAGAGACTCAATATGCATTTTCAAATAAAATGGGGATGACTTGGCTAAACCTTTGTCTGCAACCGCCATGCCTGCCATGTTACTCTCTTCAGATTGAGAAGTTCGACTTGTTTATCGCGTACGCTCTGTGGAAGAATCTCTCACTTGGGAGTTGGGACTTTAATATCTTTCCAGACATCAACATGGCGATCTATGTCCACAAATTGTATGCATTCTCTTTCAGAAATTGCAAAAACAATAAGGATCAATTGAAGCTTTGAGCAAGAAAAAAATTGCTTCTGGTTTTGCTTTATTGCTGCTGACAGATTCTTTTTAGCAATACTCATAGCCGTACTATGCAACTTCACCTGGCTTCGTAATTATCCAGTCGAAGTAACACATAGGATGTTACTCTCTCTCAATGTATCCTGCCATTTTTATCATTTTAATTGAAAAATGAGTCATCTAATTTACATTTCTTTGTGGGTGGTTTTCCACAGTAGAAACTTTTACTTTAACTAATTTTTTATAGTTTGCAATCTCTGTGCATAAATTAAGAGCCAACTTAGCTTATAACTTCAGGGTACTTTGTTTCGGATAGGTTACGAAGCTGCGAAAAGGATTCAAAGAAATTGGCATACTGAAAAGAGATCAACCCCAGTATTACCATTTGCTGAATCCAACCAATATAGGTTATTTCAGTTCTCCCAACAACTAATAGTAGTATATGCTCCCAAACGTTTAGTTAGCTTGATGTATCACCGCGATAAGCAAGACTGTTTGATGTGATTGAGTGTGTTCATTATAATATCCAGGTCACTATCTTGGAATGGATGTGCACGATTGCTCCAAAATTGGCTATGACCGCCCTTTGCAGCCAGGTGTTGTAAGTTCCCTCTAAAAACCTCTTACGTATTTTTGAGGACTGCCAGACGCAGCTCACAACTGATTTCTATGAGGAAATGGTTGTCCTTTCTTTACTCTTTTACCATTTTTGGCGATGAGAGTGGGATTGGTAGTCTTTGCATTCTTTTATTTTTTCACAACGCGAGTTGTGTTTTGAAGTAATGCTGATTTCTATTATCAAAAAAAAGGTAATGCTGATTTCCATAAAAGAGTTGTGGGGGATGGGCTTTGATAGACATTAGAACAGTAATGTTTCCGCTCGTCCATTTTAATTGCAATGCCTGTACTGAAAGACCATAAGATTTTATTAATGCAATAAGCCACCATTTTCCGCCTTCCTGGTTTCCTTGATTATCCTTTGTTGTGAATGTATATCATGTAACTATTTTTGATGGGCAGGTAATCACGATTGAACCAGGAGTTTACATCCCTTGTAATTCTAATGGTCCAGAGAGGTACTTCCTCATTTTATCCAGTTGATCTTCTTCTATGTTGCTTAGCAAAACTTCAAACAAGTCATTATGCTTAGGCCGCCGATCATAGGGGGATAATGCTTACCCCTTTAATTGATTACTTCATGATAGTACGGCATGCTAGAACTAGACAATGTTACATGAACTCTTATATTGTTGAATTCTTTCTCCTGTTCTTTTATGAAGATTATCTGCTAATTCGATAGTTTAGGATGGAGGAAAAATGCACACCAATTTGAATAGAAGGTTCAGAATTTATTGTCTACGATAACAGCATAACTCTCAAACCTTCACCTTCTGCATTTTTTCAATGTGGCCCGAGAGATGCGTCAAATTGTTACGGCCTATAACTTAACATGAAGCTAACTATTTCCACTTGTTGAGCCCTTTTCTGATACGGATTACGTTTAATAAGGGAAATCCTACCGAAGATCTCTTTCGTAATGTGCTGTCCATTAAATTCTTTGGCTGTACAGTTTTTTTCAATTTTCTGCAAGTATTTCAAGTAAATGTATTTACTAAACATGATATGAAGTGAAAACCTGAGTAAACACACATCTCAGTCCTTTCTGAGTGTATTTTGTGTAAAAATGGTCTTCACTATAGAATCCTTGAGTAGAATCCTTTACGAGGCAGAACCTAAATTTATCTCTCTTTGCACAAGTTGCTAGTTTTGAATATGAATAATTGTCTCTGAAGCAGAAGATAAAATGCAGGTATAGAGGCATTGGGATAAGAATAGAAGACGAAGTTCTGATCACAGAATCAGGTTGCGAGGTAAGTTCTTCGTACTTCAACGTGTGATTATGTGTTTCTCATGAACTTGTTGAAGTATATTCGCCTGATTTATGTAGACAAAAATCACCGTCTTTTGTGCATTTAATAATAAAACTATTGATTCGCTTCAATGTCATTGTGCTGATGAGTTGCTCTATATTCTTGGTGGGTGATTAGGTACTTACTGGATCACTACCAAAAGAAACTAAACACATGGAGTCGTTGCTTAACAATTTGGGCAACGGGGCTAGAGTGGAAACTCATAATCTCATGAGTTCGGCTTTTAGCTGATGATTTTTGTGATTGAAAAACTGATGGCCATTAATACATGGACACCCTCCACGTCAAGATAGTATGTGAGAGTCGAGGATCCAAGCAAGCAAGTTATATCTAATTTGCTTAGGACGGTTATTATACGTCGTTACACTTTTCCTTTATTTCTACTAGATCATTTCGTGTACATCTTTCCTCATGTTTCAGTTCTTTAATCATAATATATATCATAATAATTAAGCTTAGAGAGCTCAGTATTCTTTTATGACCAGTAATGGCTGTAACTATGAAATTTTGTAAGAGTGGTCCAGATAATCGGTACAATTAAGATTGTATTAAGGCTGTTTGGTCGCCTGGGACTATTTGGAATTCATGGACAATTAGAAGCCAGCACCGGCTATGATTTGTTAAAGTTATTTCATCTTCTTTTGAGGTATTGCCTTGTTTTTCCATGATTTTTTTTTTTAAATTTTTTTTTTGCATTTGTATTATGGATTTGATATGCTACTGGCATTTTCGATTATTGGTTTAATTAATAAATTTGATCACTTCCCAGTTCCCACCACTTCCGGTATGTTGTAGTGGAATATCACAATCAAATGTGTTGCATTTATGCAAATATTTAATCAGATTTGATACTTGGTCGTCTGGTAATAGCTGACGTGTGAATAAAATTGTTCCAGACCTACAAAATTACGCAAATTTGTTCAATGTCTTAAAGTTTCAGAAACATTCGTATTGTCTTGCACGATAATCACAAATAGATTAAATTCTCCAAAAATGTTGAAATTTTCTTAATGATTTGAACTGAAGTAAGGCATATCCAACCAAGGCCTATTTTAAGACAAAAATATGGCATAAAATTTCGCTTAAAAATCAATTTTTTAGTATCTGATTTTATAAAAAATACAGAGAGCGAGGTTAACGGTTTATATAATACATGAAATTTACGATATTAAGATATAGATAGGTCATGTGTACTATCTTTGCACTCTATTTATAATTTTTAAAAAACTCGTGTTCATTAATCGAAGTTTTGTTTTAAAAGTATATTTTGATCAATCAACATTAGTAACTCTTTGCAATGTTTAAACTCTACTCGACATTTTACAAAGATTTTCATATAATTTTGACTGCAAATAATTTGGAAATATTTGTGTCTTTTTTTTATAGTAGAGCCGAAAACAAGAACGTGCTCACATATGATCGTTGTTGTGCCCTAATCGCGCAAACAAGATATCTAACACGCCTAGGAGGTGGCTCGGTTGTCAGCCATTCACTCAGCCCATTGTGTTATCGTGCACGTTGGGGCTGATTTTGTGTGCGGTTCGTGAAGAAAATATTTCATGCAACCGTTTTACTGCTAACGTGGTGCAACTACTACCTATATACGGTGGGGATTGAGTTATAAGGATTAGTTATTTCTTACATATTAGGAAAAGTTAAATCTGTATTTAATCTAGACCGTTGGTTCTACCACGTAAGCTATGCAACAGATGCATAAAATATTTTTCTTCGGTTCAGATGAATTTTTTAATTGCTTTTCAAATTTTAAAGATTTTGAGGTTTGACATTAAATTCATTAAACTATAATATTTTAGTATTACTTATGCTACAAAGTAAACAACTTAACGGCTGCGATTGTTTTTAGAGTTTGTGGGACAGGACCAATTAATCAGAAAAGATCCATTTAACTTATAAGAACTGATTTTTGGTTTTGACATTTCAGTATGGAAGAAAGTAGCAATGAGTTGATCTTAGAATAATACTCTAAGTAAGTGAAGTTTCACAATTTTGAAAACAACGTCATAAAGTCATGGCCACCGCGTCCAATATTATTATTAATTATGAATGTTTCATAGAGCAAGCAATAAACGCCTTTCGATATGATAGCGAGTGATAGCTTAGGATATCTGTATTCTCAGTAAATGTCTCTTTAATGATTTATGGGGGTGAGTTCGATGCTGGTAGCACCAGCACTGGTGCTACCAGCTCACAAAGTGACACGTGTACTTCTTTAATCTCTCTCTTCATTTTAATACTACCACCCTATTTTTTTTTATGTTCAATATATTAAGTACATGTTTATTTAATCTCTCTTCTTCTTTCGGCTGCCACCCAAAATTTGTACCCCACTCTTTTTTTTTTTTTTTTGTAAGTACAAATATATTTGTCATGCTTATTTTCTGGACTCATTCCATCTACTTTTTCAAAGTAATAAGTTGAATTTTATACATTAATTTATGAATGTTTCATTAATAGGTTGTTTTTTAAGAATAAACAAAAAATCACGCAAGCAAATACTTTATATTCAATAAAAAGTTAAAGTTTAAAAATACTAGTAATACACTAATGTTACAGTAAACATATAACATGTATCAGAATAAATAATGAGAATTATATAAAGAAATAGAAATATTATTCAATAAACACATAATGTATATAAGAACATAAGAAATAATCACATTACACGGATCAAAATAAATAATGATGAAAAGTCTAAGAAAAATTCATAACTAACATGTTAGTGCTAAAAAATGAAGGTTATATGAACTGGGGATGGAAGAAAATTACAGTTGAAGGTTATTTACAAACTGGGGATGCGTTATTTTCTTTTCGTCATTATGAGTTTATTGAATACTATTCAACCATAAAAAAATACTATCTCTATCTTTTATATAATTATCATTATTTATCTTGATCCTTGTTATATGATTACTTTAATATTACTATTACTAATATTTTTAAACTTTAACTTTTTATTGAATATAAAGTATTTGCTTGCATGAATTTTTGTTTATTCTTAAAAAACAACCTATTAATGAAACATTGATAAATTAAGGTATAAAATTCAACTTATTATTTTGAAAAAGTAGATGGAATGAGTCCAGAAAATATGCATGTACTTTAAAAAAAAAAAAGAGTGTGGTACAACTTTTGTGTGGCAGCCGAAAAAGAAAGAGAAAGATTATTAAAATGAAGAGAGAGATTAAAATAGCTGGTAGCACCAGTGCTGGTGCTACCAGCATCGAACTCACCATTTATGGGTTGGTGGTATGTTCTTTTATGGGTTGTGCCAAATTTTAATTGCAACGAGTGCGACTTTCGAGTGTTAGTATTTACACGAGTTTTCTTGAAATAGTCAAGCTTAACACGTGCTAGAGCTCTTTCTTTGGGAAAACTTTTTGTAATTTCTTTTCCCCTTTGTGATTTTGCAAATCAATTGAAAGTCAGGATACGATGGGACTGGGGAAGATAACCATAGAATTCGACAAATTTTGGCTCAATAGTAGTCAAAAGGAAATACTCGACAATTGTCAAATTACAAATTTTGGCTCATTGAACCTCACCAATCTCAACGGCATTTAGATAGAATATTTTCTGGCGAACAAAACGCTACGCATTTTGAGAAATGGTATACAACTCCTACTAGAATAAATACGCGAACAAGCAAATAAGTCTTTCTAACAAAAATGTCTTCATCAAACGCACCGCTACGCCCGCTGACGGTATCTCTGCCAATAAACAACACAGAGATGATGGACCAGATATAGATTCGTTGTTCTCAGTTGCGTATCCAGGAATTAAACTTGGGAGCTAACATGAAGGACAATATAAAAAAGAAAAAAAGCCTTAATTTATCGATAAAAATTTTCCAAAAAAAGGGATAAAACGCTTCATAAAAGTTAAAATTACCGCACCTTGAATATTCAAAACAAAAATTCTATTGAAGTGGTACACGACGATCACTCACACAGTAGAATTCATCAATCACCGAATCAGAATCATTATCTTTTGCCAAATCTCGTTCAATGAAGATAACCATAGAATTCGACAAGAATTCCTCCTCCATTTTGTTCTGACGTGCATATTTAACATGTTTCATCGCTAAAAATGCATGCTTTGTTGTTGCGGTAGAAACAGGAAGAGTTAAAACAAGACGAATTAATTTGTCGATCAAGTCGTAGTCTTGTGCCTTATTTGTCTTCTTTAACTATTGACGCAATTCTGAAATTGTTGGTATATTTTGAAATTTCTCATGCCCAATAACTTCAACCTCATAATATTCCAATTGACATCTCAAGCGATGCAAATCTGGTCCACTAAAATCCCCAGGATAAAACTTCTCGGCAAGGGTATAAATGCGATCAATGTTGAATGACTTGAAATTCTCTTTAGGATCCAAAGTAGAGCTTAGCTTCAAAAGTTCAACTGCCTCATCACTGAATCTTCTACTGAGCTCCGCCACTTGAAGATCTATTGTATCATGAACCATGTCGAAACGATAATGATGCTCAAATGTGATTGGATGCTGATGACCCCTACCTGATTTATAAAAACCTTTCATATCCGGTATCTCAATACCATATTTTTCACAAGCACTTTCCACAAGTAGGATAAGAGAATCATAAGCATCATCTCATCTTAATTTTTGAAATAAGGCTTTTGAGGTAGTAACATGATCCATTGCATTTAAAATATCAAGAGACTTAGTCTGCAAAGCTCGACAAAGCATATCTGTAATCCCCATAACTTTATGCATAAAATACAAGTTGAACACAAAATCATATGATCTCATCACATTCAAATGAACAAAAGCTTCCCCTCGTGTAGAGTTTGAAGAGCTTGAAGACCTATCGTCCCTCATAATTTCCAAAACTTCAACCACTGCACTGTACTCCTCAATTAAACTGCAAATGGAATCAAAAATGTGAAATCCAACGAGTCTTTCCAGCACGTTGTAAGCTACCAACTTGATTATCCCCTGTACCGATTGCGCGTTCACCACCAGCTATCTCTCGTTCAATTTCAACAACTTGAGCAGAATGTAGCTGAGTCAAGCGTTTAGAAGAACTATTAATAAGATTAACTATTTTGTTCAGTTCTGAAAAAAACAACCATATAGACGTTTCTTGCTCAGCAGCCCCAACCAATGCTAACTGTAATCGATGGGCAAAACAATGAACATGATACGCATACGGAGAATCCCGTAAGAAAATGGCCTGCAACCCATTCCATTGGCCACTCATGTTGCTAGGTCCATCATAACCTTGGCCTCTAAAATCACATATTTGTAAGTTATATTGAGCAATGACTCTTGAAATTTCTCTCTTAAGAGTAACAACAGAAGTATAAGCAACATGAACAATTTTAAAATAGCGCCCTCGTATAAAATCACTAGAATCAACAAATCTTAATACAATCGCCATTTGCTCTTTACCTGATGTATCCTTAGCCTTATCGACCAAAATACAAAATTTTGCATCACCTATTTCCTCGCGGATTTTATATCTCACCCTGTTATCAAGAATATGCAAAATATCTTTTTGAATGCATGGTGCTATGTACTTAGCATTTCCGAGAGCCTTCTCTAATACAATATTATTAATCTCAAGATTTATTTTTCCAAAAACTTTGATCAACTCAATGAGATTACCTCGATTTTTTGAAGTTGGAGATTCATCATGTCCTCTAGATGCACAACCTTAAGAAGTAAGATACCGAATCACTTAAATTGATATCTGAAGCCTTAAACAGTTCTTCTGAACTTCCTCTGATGAGTGTGCATTCATAACTTTATCAATATGTCTTGTTGGATCTTTCAAAACAAAACAAGACTTCATGGCATTATTATGTGGTGAAGTAGAACCTCCCACATGCTTAAAAAACGCACAACTATCTCCACTGCATACTTTCTTCTAGTTTTTAAATCCATTAACAGTAAAAGAATGGTAACAACCACTGTCATTTTTGAAAAGATAACACTAGAAGAAAAATGCCGCGTCTTTTACTTCTGAGTATTCCAACCATGAATACCTCTTATACCATGCGCTTTGAAACCATCGAACCTGGCCTCCTATTTTGGTTGATGGAAAACATGGATGAAAATTTCGGTACGGTAGTACGTTTCGGTTAGCTAAAAATTAGAAACGTTTCGTAATATTTCGAGAACTTTTCGGCATGTTTCGAAGAATTTGTAAAATTGTAGTTATAACTATCATGGAAATTACATGTATATTTCGTATCGGTGAAGTCAAAAATGGAAACTTTTCGGTACTTTTCGAGGAAACGCACGGAAATTTTGATCCATGATGGAAAAATTTCAAGACCAGGTCGTTATGCCCCCACACCTATATAACGTTGTATGACATCATCTTTTTCATTAGCAGGTATTAAGATATTGGAGTTCGTGGACCCGAGTCAACTTCAAAAGCACCAACATTTATCTCAACGTTTTGAGATGTCGAAGGGCCCTCCTGATTGTGATTTTAGTTATCACTATTTGGCGGAAAACTCTCTTTACTTGTGGATGCCTCTTCTTGAGGCTTATAGAATGAAAATAAAGTTGTTTTTCCACTTTTTGACTCATTGAGTTTCCATTGTAATCTATGAAAATATATGAAATTCGATAAGTGAAATAAAAATTAAAATTAGACATTGCAAAAACGAAGCAACTCGATGCGTAAGCAAGTAAATAAATAAGAAAGTTAGCAACAATATTGTCCATTTGTTAGGTTTTATTTTATCTAAGATTCCCCAATTCTCAAACTATACAAAATTCTAAAGTAATTCATTTTCTAGGCAATGAACATACGCACAAACCAACAATAGTTTAATTATCTTGTTTCCTAAACAAGACACAACTCTAGATTCTCAAACTATCATATTACACAATCAATTTATACAAACCTACATGAACATTAAACAACATAGACTATAGTAAAAGCTAAAAGAGTACTAAAAATAGAATAATACCTCAAAAGCACAATTAAAAATACTTCCCAATACTTGAAGAGGAAAAAGACAATGGCTTTTTTTTAAAGGGGTAGTGCGCTGTGGTCCAGTGGAGGAAACAGAGGTGGACAAAGCACAAACTCTTCAACCATGTACTTTTTGTCTTTCTTCTTTAAACATGCAAATTGCAGTTTGAGGCTTAAACTTTAGTAATAATATAAATTAAGACAAAGGGTTATATTTTATTTATAATATATGGACCAACCCATATCTAGGCCCATGTCCCAAGACTTATACTCCTCCAAATGCATATTGATCAGCCCATTTACTATATAAATATATATAGTTATATATATTACATATATATAAAAAAATCCAAGAAAATTGGGGGGAGGGGAGGGGGGGGGGGGGGTGACACTGTCCCCCCAACCCTTGCACACCTCTGCCCCTAGTTGTTCTCGACCATGGCACAACTCTTTCCCGGATCCAATGATCAATATTTTAGCATGGAGCAGTAGAGGTGTGACACGCGCCGCATTTCATACGGAACTGCTCGACCTGACTCAGAGACATCATCCAGTGATTGTTGCAATTTTCGAAACACGAATGCAACCAGTTTCATCGTTACGTGTTATTAGACGTCTCCCGTTTCGACAGCTATAGAATCATCCCATCAATTGGACTACGTAGAGGAATTTGGATTCTGTGGAACGCAACTTGCATCACCCTCACTATCTTGGCTCCACCAGCAGAACGATTCACATGGACTCTCAATTCCCATCCAACACTCCCCCGTTTGTGCTCTTTACCGTGTACAACCCACCACAACCCCCTTTGCATAAATAAGTATGGTTTGAACTTTCTACTTTGTCCTCGACTCTACATGGTGATTTGTTAGCACTTGGAAATTTCAATAATATTTTGCTATCCCATTTGAAAGTTGGGTGGACGCCATAAAAAATATGTCGCTATGTCACGTTTTTCATCCTGTATACAATAATGTGATTTACTCGACCTTGGGTACATAAGAAATCCGTTCACTTGGAGTAATCGTCGGTTCGAACATCATTTCATTCAAGAGTGACTCATTCGTTTCTTCGCTAATACATATTGGCTCCAACGCTTCCCTGGCACTACAAGGACTCACCTTGTCTCCCACTCCTTCGACCATTCCCCAATCCTCCTATATACTAACCCCTGCCAGCACGCCCCCCCAAACTATTTCGATACGAAATGGCTTGGAATCTGCATCCCACTTACCCTCCACTTGTGGCCGATTCATGACAACGTGCTCGGTAAGACCCTAATTTGTCTCACTTCTCCTCCCAATGTCAATTCTTTGTCTGTCTCGCTCGTCGCTGGAAATCAAATGTCTTTGCACATCTTGTTAATTAAATTTCCATAACTATGCAACTTCTGGCCCAGTCGCATACCGGTCTGCAGCCACACTCAACTGATAATGCGTTTCATCGTGAACGATCCTTATGAGTGTACTTGGACCATTTTCTCGCCCAAAAAAAATTCTATTGGGCTCAACGTACTAAAACACAATGGTTATGTGATGGAGACAATAATACCTGTTACTACTATGCCTATGCTACCAAGAGACGAAGCAACTCCATTCAGAGCATGAAAAAGGCACAAGGTGCTTGGATTTCTGATGTAACTGCTATTCCACATCTATTTGCCGCCCACTTCCAATCTTTCCCCTCTCTAACCGATGCATCCACCTTTCCCTTCGATGAATTACCACTCCCCGAGGCCCCCTCCAACAGTCACCCTAATCTGATCGCCTCGCCTCCACTAGAGGAGATTCTTCGGGCCAGTAAAAGCATTGGTGGTCAGAAGGCGCGGGAACCAGACTGTCTTAATTCCCATTTTCATCACAAATATTGGCACCACCTCTCCCCATCAGTCCACCAATTTCTTCACGAGTACCCTCTAACCGCATCTAAACAACACTACCATTATCCTCATCCCTAAGTGTTATAACCTGACCCTCATAACACTGTATCGCCCTATTAGTCTATGCAATGTCAGTTGCAAGATTATCTCTAAAATACTTGTACCCTGCATTCGCCTCATCATGGATACAATCATCCCCCCTTCCAAAACACATTTGTGCCAGGCCCAAATCACTGATAATATCCTCATGGCACATGAACTCATTCATACTCTTCATAAAAAGTGCTATGGGCCCGTTGGTTACATGGCACTAAAATTAGATATTGGAAAGGCGTATACTAATCCCAATTGGGATTTTCTAGAATTGACCATCAATGCTTACAAGCTTCCCCATCACTTGATCGCTATGATCATGGCATGTGTCACCTCTGCCACTTTCACAGTATCAGCAAACGGTCACCACTCTGCCCCTTGGAAACCTACGAAGGGTCTTTGCCAAGGTGATCCCCTCTCCCCCTATCTGTTCATACTGTGCATGGATATGTTCATCCACCTCACCTTGTGATCCACACGACTTAACCACTTTAGGGGACTCAAAGCAAGCCCATCTGAACCATCCATTCCCATTCTAAGCTTTTCTGATGACTGCTTTATCTTCTCCAGCACTAAGGACAAGACAGTTAACATCCTCCGCCACAATCTATCCCTATTTGGGCTCATAGCATGCCAAACTATCAATTGGAGCAAATCCAAGGTCCTATTTTCCCCTAACGTCCCACCACACAACTGCCTCACTATCTTGGAACACCTTAACCTCAAACCTATAACACCAGAGAACCAATATCTAGGCCTCCTGGACTGGTCGGGTCGCTCCACGCGACACAACCTCGAATTCCTTAACAATAGGACTGCTTTCTGCATCGAAACCTGGTGCAACTGATTCCTCTCTTTTCTCGAATTACCTCATCTTCTCTCACATCCCTCCCTTCCCACACCATGTCTGTTTTCCGCCTGTCGAGGGACACTCTCCACCAGCTCCAATCCCAGGTACACAAGTTTTTGTGGAACAATTTAACATAGGGTTGTTGCTCCTCTAAAGTGCCTTGGTACACCATCACCCTTCCCACCCATTTAAGAGGATTGGCGATTCAGAACTTCGTTCACATGAATAATACGTACATGCTTAAGCTAGGTTGACGCCTACTCAAGCAACCAAGTTCTTTTTGGGCTCGCGTCATGGCAGCCAAGTGCTATACGCAATGCCACCTCTTGTCTTCCACTGCGAAAACCCACCATAGTTGGAGATGGAAATCAATAATTTCTATGCCCCAAAACTACAATTGTCAATTTGCTGTCATGTTGGAAATGGCACTCGAATCAACTTTTGGATCGATAAATGGCTTGACGACTTCACAATTGTCGATCATGTTCTTGTCATTTTGGGGCCCCTTTCCACTTTTCAGGTGGAAAATCTGATCCACCTACCTACACACTCTTGGGATCTCGGAGTCGTTCGTCCCCACATTCCCGCTTCTCTGTGCCACCGTATCATGGGTATTACGCTCCCGCTTAGGGCTACCAATGATACATTTTCTTGCTTCTGGTTTGCACAATGCCACTTCTCGCTGGCTGCGGCATATGCCCATTTGCTTAGCGCCCGAATCATGGCTCACCTCCCTAGCCTCCTCTGGCACACTCTCTATGTAAATCCCAGTTCTCCTACAAATCCGCTCCTTCTTCTGGCTCTATAGTAATGAATGCTTATCCAACAAACACTACCTCTACATATGACACCTCCACCCTGATGATACTTGCCCCATGTGCCATAGCCAACCGGATACCTCCCCTCCCCTCTTCGACGACTGCATGGTTACTGCTCCTATTGTATGGAAACTCCTCCGAGCCCTCCACTCGGGCTTACACAAACATATCCACTTCTACACCTCCTAGCCCTCCTCCCACGCCTTAATCAGCAATGGGCCATCTTAGCTTGGACTATTTGGCAATCGAGGAATCTCTATGTCTTTGAACATACTCTTATTACCGGTAGGGGGTTAACCGTAGCTTGCAGTATCACCTTTATAATGCGGGTACCCTTATCTACCTCTAACCAACCCCAGCTCCCCCCACTGTATATCATTTACTTGCGTTGGGCACCACATCCACCCGACTTACCTCTCATAAATGTGGATGGATCTTTTTATGGTAACCCAGGGCCAACATGTATTGGTGGCATACTTAGAGAATCCATCAGACTCTTCATGATAGCATATTCAACATCTATCGAGCACTCCACGAATAATCAGGCAGAGTCCTGGGCTCTTCAGGATGACCTCTACTTGGCCAACTCACACCAGATCACACACCTGATCATTGGGACCGAATCTCTGTTTATGCTATAATGTTTACTCAGGGCCCTGAACACGCCGGCTGCTCTTCACATCCTTCTACATGACATTCATGGACTTCTTACTAGCTTCATTATGGTTCTAGGCACCTTCCACTATCGAGAACTCAACCAAACAAAATACTTTCTTGCCAAACGGGATGCCTTGATGCCTGATGATTACACGGTTTGGGACGACTGTCCCCTATGCTTGTTTCTTTGTTGCAGTTTGATCTTTGAAATGTTGTTTCTCGTTCTTCGTATTCTCATTTTCCTTGTACTAAAACTGTTGTTCTTCAATAAATAAATTCATGTTGCCTTGTTAAAAAAAACTAAAATGTCATCATCATCATTAATATTGATAGTTGCATCTTATTAGTTTGATTGTGTATTATTTGTATTAGTTAATATTGTAGTATACTTTAGTACGTAAATAATTATAGCTTAAACTTGTATTCATTCATTATTGAATAATTACTGATATGCGTTTATTAAGCGTGATTTAAGTATCAATTTTCTTATACTTTTGATTACTTATGATAATATATTTACTTGTTTTTGTATTGTTTTCTATTTTCTTAGGATTTTATGGTGTCATGATGAAACTAAGCTAAAAATGACCAAAATGAATGCTTTTGGAATGCAAAGGATCAGAGAACTAATTTGGAGATTCAATGAAGAAAGACCTGAGCATAGGGCGAATGAAGAGCGGAAATCAGAGGATCACACAGAAGAGGCAAAAACCAGCGCGATCAGAAGAGCGTTTTGGAAAACCCCAGAAGAAGGCCTAGAGAGAAGAAAAACTATAAATAAGGAGTCTACATTCGAAGGACAGAGAACCACTTATAGTAGCATACAATAACTTTCCGACAGAGAAACCCTAATAGTCACCAGAGAGAGAAGAGCACCACAAAGTCTTAGTTTAGTAGAATCATTGTGTGAGAGAAAGCAGTTTAAAAGAAGAAGAGATCATCAAGGGAAGAAGAAGAAGAGTCAAACAACGAAGTTCAACCGGATCTGAGAAGCTTTTCTTTACTTTTTTTTTATCTTGTTTACTTTTTTGATGATTGTTGAACTCGTGACTAGGAAGAGCTAACCTACTCATTGTTTGGGGTAGGGGAGTAACTCGGATTAGTGAATATATTTTAGGTATTTTATTAGGTGTGTACTTGGTGTTCTTGCATGTTTAGATAGAATAATAGTAACAATGTTGAATTGATGAGGTGGTGCAATCAAGGTTGTGATCAAAACTATCTTTTATATTACGGAAAATACAACTCATCATTCGATCACACCGTGTATTAGTAAAATAATCATTTGATTGTGTCACTTATGCGTCGTCTGTACCTGATAATATTTTTTTTTTGAATATTTTAAATAGGATCCTCTATCCCACTTTGTGTCGCACTTTCTATTAATGGTATTAATTAATACTTATTAAATTAAAACTCTATAAACAAAAAGGAAAAAAAGCACCCTACTCCCAAAACTTACTACCGGTTTGCACTTTACCCCTTCAGCTTGGATTCTTTGCACCCAATCCCTCCAACGTTGGAAATCGGAGTACGACGCCCCCTCTGATGGCCCCTCAGTCATTGGATATAACATATTTTTGAATATTCCGTTTTGAGGGGCAAAGTGCAATTTGCCTAATAAATTATTTTATCCTATTTTTTTATACAATACACCCCAATTGTATTAAATTTCAACAAAAACACCATCATCTCCAAATCAAAATTCGTAATAATGATCCATTACACCTCCCCATGAACTAAATTTAAAATTCCGAGCAAATATAACCCGAATTTCGAACGTTACACAAATTCTGCAAAGTACCCCTAATTCGTGGAAGTGCAAGTGTTGCACTGAAATGTTAGTTCAATATTCTGGTAACTTGTGTTGGCACAACATTGAACTTAACACACTCACTATCCGAGTATTTTTAATTCATATATATTATTTTGCCTTTATTCATAAACTGATCTAGTTCCACAAGTTGTGGTTATCTTTGTTGTATTTTAGGATATCGAGGAATCTAGGTTTCGTATGGATCAAAGCTTGAAGAGAGAAGATAAGTCAAAGGAGATTAAGCTAGAATTATCCAAGCAATTAGAGATCAATCAAGTCGTGTCGATCACATCTACGAGAAGGGACGAATAAACTCTATAAGAAGACATTTTCGACATCAAGCTAAATAACGAGACTAGAATATAAGTTCTGAGAGATTAGAAACATTCCTCTCAAAGTTGTTTAGTAGTGTTTTTGTTGAATTTTATCTAACGAAGCTATAAACTCAATAACTTGTAGTGAGTTGGTGTTATGATTGAGTTCCTTACTCAGCTGCGTTTTGTAAGATTATTAAAGTTATATTTAGCAATGTTTTGAAACCCGGCCCAGTGACTGATGGGTAGTGGGTCAACAGGTCGAACCGGTCGGACCAATGGTTGAGCCGGTTTGTGGACTAAAGTCAACATTCAATAAAATATATAAGAATAAATCAAAAAAAATAAAAAAATAAAATATATAAGAATAAAAATTAATTGTTTAAAAAAATTACAAGATTGTGAGAAATATTTTAAGTCACTAATATTTTATTATATTATAAGAAAAATAAAAATATTGTTATCACAATACTAGGACTTGACCAAGTGACCTCCAACAAAACAAGTTCTTGGGAAGTAGTGGGAACTATTGAGCTATCCAACAATTTAATAAATAACCCAACAAACTATATATTTAATACAAGCTAAAAGATTGTTTTGGATTTTTAAATGTTGGCCAACCGTATCACAAAATTCAATACAAGAACAACAATATGTGATACTAAAATTTAGAAAATGAACTTAGCATCAAACGAAATACTTTGCATGAAATTCTCGAATGCATGCTCGTTTCGCTTCAAAATCAAATTAAGGATGAAAAATAACGTTTTTTTTAAATTTCTTGGCCGAAACCGCTGTAGTCAGTTTGCGGTGGATAGAATTCGTCGAGATACCCCAAATCAAAAACAAATCGTCCAAAATAGACGCTCCTACACAAAGTTATGGCCTTTCAAAGTTTTGCATTTTTTTTCTTCTTTTTTTTTTTAAAAAAAAATTTGAGGCAGGTTTATAATTGTCAAAAAAAGAGGCTGATTCGCAATTGACCAAAAAGCAAAAAAAAAAGCAGAAAAATGAGTGTTGCCTAGTTTGCGAGCGGAACCGCGCGATCGGATCGCTAGGCGAACTGACCTAATGCGCCGGTTCGCCCCCTGGAGCTTGCAGGCCGCTTGTGATGTAGAACCGGCCCTGACAAGCTACTAGTTCTCGGTTGAACCGGTCAAACAGTCGGTCCGGGCTGGGTTTCAAAACCCTGATATTTAGTGATTTTTTGGCCATAAGGCTCGACATGTTATATTCATATAACCTACTTAAAATTCATTATATGTGTTTGTTCTACTCCACTGCATTTACTCTTTAGTAAATGTTGGGACAACATCGAATACAATCGGTGTTGACACAATAATTCAATCTAACACAGCGTGTGAATCAAAAAGAGTATCAATCGTGGTACATACATTTACAATTGGTATCATAGCCAAGCACCTAATTCATGGGTTTTTGGATTTGGTACTAAGTCATGGATAATGCGAACCCCAACACAAACAACATTCTACCAGTGTTGGATGGGACCAACTATGCATACTGGAAGATCAGGCTCTGACAATACATCAAGTCTTTAGATCTACTAGCATGGAAATCGATCATTGGTGGTTACACTCCACCAATGACAGCAAATGACAAGGTTTATTTTTTCTTTTCAAAAATGGTCCTTTATCGTGGTCTCATTACGAAAATAGTCATTTATCTCGGTTTTGTCTACATTTAGTCCTTTATCATGGTTTTTCATCCAACTTTGGTCCTCCAAACTTTTTTTATTTCTTTTTGCTCCTTAAACTATATTTATTAGCAAAAAATCCCCACATGTATTATTAATAATTAGTAAAAGCTCCCATTTGTTATATATTCACCTAAAATTACATATTCACTTAAAAATGCTAAAAAAAAGTATTATAATAAACTAAAACACATTAATACTAAATATTAAATTTTAAAAAGTTTTCTTTATTATATAATTAAATAATTTATCTTCAATTCTAAAATATAATCTCAAAAAAGTTTTGTTGTACATTTAAAATTTTAGAAATACTTATCGTTTAATTTTTAAATTTTTAAGAAACTTAAAACGAAGATTAATACAATATATTTCTCAATTCCAAAATATTGTTGATTTTTTATTATATATTTAAGTTTTTTTTTTTAATTCTATCTTGAGATATTTAATAAACCTAGATTGACTGAGTGATGTGGAATCAATATTTATTTCTAAAATATAAATAAATATTAAATATAATATAAAGAAGAAGAATTAATAAAAGATCAAAAATACCAATTTTTTTAATTATAAAAAAACTACAAAAATGTCAAAAATACCAAAAATAAAACATTATCAAGAAAAAATACAAAAACAAAAACTAAATAAAAAAAGTCAAAAATACCTAAAGAAAAACTAAATAATTTTTGAATACATTTTTTGAGTGTTTTTGTTATTTATATTATATTTAAAATTTATTTATTTTTAAGAAATAAATATTGGTTCCACATCACTCAATGCATCTAGGTTTATTAAATATCTCAAGATAGAATTATAAAAAAAAAGAAAAAAAGCTTAAATATATAATAAAAATTAATAATATTTTTGAATTGAGAAATATATTATATTAATCTCCGTTTAAGTTTGTTAAAAGTTTAAAAATAAAATTATTAGTATGTCCAAAATTATAAACATACAACAAAAGTTTTTTGAGCTTATATTTTAGAATTGAAGGAAATTATTTAATTAGTTAATAAATGAATGTTTTTTAATGTAATATCTCATATTTATGTATTTAAGTTTATCATATATGTTAGCTTTTTTTAAGTAAATATATAATTTAGGTGAATATATAACAAATGGGGGCTTTTTACTAATTAAAAATAATATATATTATTTTTTTTGTTAATAAATATAGTTCAAGGGGCAAAATGAAATTAAAAAAGGGCAGAGGACCAAAATTGAATGAAAAACCACGATAAAGGACTAAATTTGGACAAAACCGCGATAAATGACTATTTTCGTAATGAAGCCACGATAAAGGACTATTTTTCAAAAAAATCCAAAAGACAACGACAATGATGTCAATCTGAAGCCTGAAGCTGATTCGACTCTAATAGAAGTCAATGAACCAGCCTTCAATGAGAAAGCACTCAATGCAATCTTCAGTTGGGTTGATCCACATATGTTCAGGTTGATACAGCTCTGCACAACTGCTAAGCAAGCCTGGACATTTCTTCAAACCCACTGTGAGGGAGATGTAAGTGTCAAGGAATCTAGACTTCAAATTACTTTACAAAAATTTGAGAGTATTAGGATGGGTGATGATGCGACTGTCACTCTTATTTTGAGAAACTTATGGATATTTCAAATGAATGTCAAAGTTTAGGTGATCCTTTGACAAATAAACAATTGGTTTATAAAGCCATGAGAACATTGTCTCCTAAGTTTGAAGTTAAGAACATAACTTGCAAGAGGCTAGACACATGTCCACACTTAACTTTCATACTCTCTTAAATGTTTTACAAGGATTTGAAATGAATCAGAGCCTACTAACAAACAGAGAGGACTTGCTGATGAAACTGAAATAAGTGATTACTTAGGTGCCGTTGTTAGAAAGTTCAATAAGATTGCCTTGAATGATAGAGTCTGAAAAGAAAAGAATGTGTCTGCTAATCTGAGAAAGAGTTTTCCTGGTAAATGGTAAAGTATACTTTCAAAAAGCCATCTGATAGTGACACTAAGAAAATGAAAGAAATCCAGTGCTATGAATGCAAATGTTTTGGTCACTTGGCCTATGAATGTGCTAATACTTTGAGAATTCAAGGTAACTCTGACTGGGTGTGCATATATGATATTGATGATGAGACATGTTTGGAGGAAATGCCAGATGAACATGAATCTGAAGAAATACACACAACAACATTCTCTGCTCATGTGAACTGGACAGAATGTCAGGACAACATTGTGACTGACATATGTGCACTCAACACTCAGACATATGCAGAAGAACAGAAAGAATACTTTGACAACCGGGAGGATGAAGGCTATATCTAACTCTAAATGTCTTGTTACTAATACAAATGAATTCTAGGAACATTCTAACTTTGTCTATTTTGGTGGCTCTGTAGATTTGGATGAAAAGTATTTCTTTGAAGGAGAAATAGATCAAGGTGAAATTATTGATGTACTGAAGGTTGTCTACAAAGAACTCATAGATGAAGTAAATAAGATAATCCGAAGAGAAAAAGAGCTCCTCATAAGAGAAAACATCTTCTTAATTGAAACTGTGACTGAACTGGAGAAGAACCTCACCAGAAAGGAATGTCAACTGGAAAAAATGCAGATAAAACTTGAAGAAGTTGAAAGAACAATTGCCAAATGGAAATCAGGTACATGTAAGCTGGATGAAGTACTTAGTGTTGGCAATGAAGGTACCACTGGTTTAGGATACCAAGAATGGTCAAGTAAGTCTGATACTGTTATTCTTGGTTTTGTAAAAGCTAGTTTTGGTAAAACTGATGGTAATTCTCATAAAACTAAGAAAATGACTTATATTTGCCAATATTGCTATCAACCTGATCATTTAAAACCGTACTGCTTTAAGTACAAAAAAGTTTTGTGATAAATACAAGTATGAAAACGAGGATGTTGCGTATGATGTTAGGTCAACATCGCAGACCTCTGATGTTGGCTCAACATTCAGGAACAACACCAATGAACAGAATAACAGTTTTAGAAAAAGCATAATGTGGTCTTCTAAAATCAAGATTATCTGTAATGTTGTTTTCTCTGCTACTCATACTCTTACTAGTGATTGGTATTTTTGACAGTGGTTGTTCTTTTGTACCTTTGACTACTGGTACTGTCACATATAGTGGAGGCAATAAAGGAAAGATAATAGGAAATTGGGTTCTAAATGTTGATGGTTTTCCACATCTGAAGGATGCACTGTTGGTAGAAGGGTTGATTGCTAATCTCATCAGCATCAGCCAACTCTTTGATGACAATTTAGTTGTTAAATTTGATAAGTACTCATGTCATGTGTTTGATAATAATGCTGATTGTGTTATGACAAAAAAGACATCAAAGGACAATTTCTACTTAGTGGATGAAGATGCTCAGTGCCTTCATGTCATGGTGGATGAATCAGTTATATGGAACATGAGGCTTGGTCATGTTCACTATTGGAATCTAGAAAAGATCATCAAACTAGAAGTTGTAAGAGGGATACCAAAACTGATTAGTCCATGTAAACTAGTATGTGGTGACTGTCTACAAGATAAGCAAACTAGAAGCTGTAAGAGGGATACCAAAACTGATTAGTCTATGTAAACTAGTATGTGGTGACTGTCTACAAGGTAAGCAAACCAAAGCTACACATGATTCAATACATGTTGAAGGTCAGATCTCTAGAACCTCTAAATGCTTTGAAATGTTGCACATGGATCTAATGGGTCCTATTGAAGTTTGTAAACTTGCTGGTAAGAAATATGCCTTTGTAATCGTAGTTGAGTTTTCTAGGTACACTTGGGTTAAGTTCTTGAGAGAAAAATATGAGGCTGTAGAGACATTTAAGATACTAGCTAATAGTGTAAAAATCCTCTATAATGCATGTGTAATTAGGATTAGATCAGATCATGGTAGGGAATTTGAAAATAAAAAATTTGATGATATATGTGATTCTAGACTGTCAAGGGTAGGGTTTTACCCTACCCTTACCCTAAAAATGAGCTCAGTGTCTAGACCCTTACCCTGAAATCAGGGTAAGGGTCTAGACCCAGACCCTACCCTGTAACTTTTGAAACTCAACTCAGGGTATGGGCAGGGTAAGGGTCTTGACCCTTACTCTAAAAAGTTCATTTAAAATCACATTAAACGATGTATTTTTCGTCAAAATAACTTTTTGTGAATGTTACGAGATTTGCTATCGACGAAAAAAAAAAATTGACGCGAGCGAAGTTTTGTAACAGGTCTAATAAGACCCTTACCCATTTAACAGGGTAGGGTAAGGGTCCTTCAAAACAGGGTCCTCAATGGGTCTTAGTCAGGGTAGGGTAGGGTCCTTACCCAGGATTATGCACAGGGTCTTGGTAGGGTTTGGGTAAGGGTAGGGTAAAACCCTACCCTTGACAGGCCTATTCTAGAGGCATCTCTCATTAATATTCTGCTCATATCACTCCCAACAAAATGGAGTTGCTGAAAGAAAAAGCAGAACTTTGCAAGAAATGGCTAGGGTAATGTTAAACTCCAGAAAGATAACTAAAAGACTTTGGGCTGAAGCACTTAGTACTGCTTGTTATATTTCTAACAGAGTTTATCTAAGACCAGATACAACCATGACTTCATATAAAATAATTTAGAAAATTAAACCTAATCTGAGTCATTTTCATGAGTTTGGTTTTGTGTGCTACATCTTAAAAGATAGACAACCATTACTTAAATTTGATGCAAAGAGTGAGAAATGCAATTTTGTTGGATATTCTGTGAACAGTAGTGCCTATAGAGTGTTTAATCCCAGGTTAAACACCATATAAGAGTCAATGAATATTGAGTTTGATGATGAGTATAATCTTCCAGGTACCAGTGTTGATCAACATTAGTGACTAGTCAAGAAGCAACTGCGGCAACAGATGTTGAGCCAACTCCTGCTGATCTTGATGTTGGCGCAACACCAAAGTACTCCGATTTTTGACAGAAAAGAGTTTGTTGGTGAAAATGTGAGAAGAGACACACCTGCCAGAATTCAAAAGAATCACCCCTCTTCACAGGTTACAGGAGAACGCACTGAAGGAGTAAGAACTAGACACAAAGAAAGAGTCAATTATAAAGATATGGTTAAACTTAGTGTGTGCATGTCTTCTGTGTGTGACAAATTTTCTTGCTTTTTATCTGTTTTAGAACCTAAAAAGGTGAATGAAGCACTTAAAGACTCACATTGGATAAATGCTATGAAAGAAGAACTCATGCAATTCACCAAAAACAAAGTTTGGAAATTAGTTCCTAGGCCTGATCATGCAAATGTAATAGGAACTAAGTGGATTTTCAAAAATAAGAGTGATAAAAATGGTGTAATTGTTAGAAATAAGGCTACACTAGTAGCTCAATGGTACACACATGTAGAAGGAATTGATTTTGATGAAACTTTTCCTCATATTGCTAGGATTAAGTCAATTACGTTGTTACTTGCTATAACATGTTTTCTGAAAATTAAATTATTTCAAATAGATGTTAAGGGAGCCTTATTAAATGGTTATATTGACAAAGAAGCTTATGTAGAGCAACCCAAAGGGTTCATGATCCTTATCATCCTCACTATGTTTAAAAACTTGAAAAAGCACTCTATGGTTTGAAACAAGCTCCAAGAGCTTGGTTTGAAAGGTTGACAGAGTTCTTACTATGGTTTGGTTTTTCTAGAGATGAAGGTGATAGAACACTGTCCATTATGAAAAATAACAAAGATGTTTGCATTGCTCAGATATATGTAGATGGTATTGTATTTGGGTCTTCTAATCAGTCCAATTTGGACAAATTTGTGAGTACAATGACATGTACATTTGAAATGAGTATGATAGGGGAACTCACTTTCTTCATAGGACTAAAAGTAAAACAGAAGGACATTTGGATGTTTCTGTCTCAGGAGAAATATACTAGGAACTTGGTGAAGAGATTCGGTTTACTGGAGTCTAAACCCAGCAAAACACCTATGTCCACTACTCTGAAGATTGAGAAGGATGAAGCTCGAGAAGATGTTGACTCAACACTTTACAGATCCATGATAGGCAGTCTACTGTACTTATCAGCCACCAGACCTGACATTATGTACTCAATATGTGTGTGTGCCAGGCATCAGTCAGCATCAAAGGTATCTCACTTAAATGCAGTAAAGAGGATTTTAAAATACATACCTGGAACTACTGATTTAGGAATATGGTATTCACATTATACAAATTCTAACCTGGTAGGCTCTAGTGGCTCTGATTGGGTTAGGGATCTAGATGATAGGATATCTACTAGTGGAGGTTGTTTTTATCAAGGAAATAATTTAGTTTCTTGGTATAGTAAGAAACAGAACTGTGCTGCACTTTCAACTACCGAATCTGAGTATGTTGCAGCTGGCAGCTGTATTACCCAATTGATATGGTTAAAACATATACTACATGGGATAACTACTAATACTCTTTTGATGTTCTGTGACAACATCAGTGCTATAAACATCTCAAAAAGTCTTGTTCAACACTCCAGAACTAAACACATTGATATAAGACATCACTTCTTGAGAGACTTAGTTGAGGATAAGACTATTATGATTGAACAAATAGAAACAAACAACCAACTTGATGATATGTTCACTAAACCATTAGACAATGAGATATTCTTCAGTTTGAGGAAGGCTCTCGGTATGAGCATATTGTGAGCACACTATGCAAACATGTGTTGCCTTAATATCACAGGCTAACACTGGTGACTGATTCTGATGTACATAGATTATTCTCTTGTTTTGGTCGGTTGGTCTTGTGTTCTCCTTATCTACTCATGTCTGTTTTCTGCATATGTGAATCTTGTGAGTCCTACTAGTTTGTCGGTATGCTTTGGATACTTTTCGCCTTACAAATGTTTCTTGAAAGGCTTAAACTAACTTTCTTTACTCTGAGGTAGTATCTTAACTTGGAGAAGATGGGGTACACAAAGTTCACTGCTAAGTTGTATTCAGATGTGTCTTATTCAGGTCTAAGATACACACAACAATATGAAGAAGCCGGGGGCACATAGAGTTGATAGCTATGCTGTATTCAGTCGTGTCTTATTTGTATTGTTTTGCTTGCAAAAGGGGCATAGGATAGTGAATTCTTATACTGGGGTGTCTGAGATCATGCACTGCATTTCATTTAGTAGATTTTTTCACTTGGTGCTAAAACCTTCTTATGATTGCTCAGTAAACAAGTATGTGTTAGAAAATTGGGGTGTTGGGGTCTTGTATTGCCCGCATCCAGCCCAATATAATTGCATGTGCATCTGCATTGATTATGTTGAAACTGGGGTGTTAGGGGTCCTTTTATTGCTTATATTCAGTGAATACATAATCTTTTCTTTGCCTCACAGTGTACTGCTTGAAAGTTTTATTTAAATGCTAGTTCTAAAATTGTAAAGTAAAGAGTTAGTATCCTTGTCTGCTGACTTGCTATGTTGAGACAACACACTACTCATGTATATTGGCCAAACATTCATCTTATGTTCATATTATTGCTTTTCTTCTTTCTTCCTTATCATGTGTTGAGTGGTTATGGTCTTAAGGGGGAGTATATATAATTATCATCATGTCATGATCTCATATCAAAGGCATATCTTTTGGGTTGTTAGCTGCCAGTAACACACAAGCTTGTTTCTCACTGTACAATAGAAGCTTAATTGTCTATGTGATGTTAACTTCTTTCCTTCTTGTTGTGTTTCCTGTTATCTAACTTCCCATTCTTCCACAGATCTAAGCTAAGCTACTGGTTTATGAATGATTCCATCTAAATCTTGAGTTCCAGGTATCTTGCTCAGATTCTACTTGTGTGTTTATGTGATGAAGACCTTGGTAAGACACATACCACACAAACACTTGCCTCAGTACTGACATGATGTTGTACCACACAAACACTTGCCTCAATACTGACATGATGTTGTATCAAGATGTTGAGCCAATATTGCTCACTCCGGATGTTGCCTCAACATTGGCTTCTACACTGTGACTTGTAAGTTGTTTCATTAACTGCTCTAGTCACATGTCAAGGAAACACGACTGCACGTGTTAACTCAACAAGGCACGAATTACACATGTTCACAACATTTACCCGCCCACGACTTCTAATTCATCTCCACTTTACCCTTTTTCGCCTCCTTAAAGTGTTTCTTAGATTCTGAAAATTTAATGAAACCCTAAATTAACTATCTTCCTTATTTGTACTCGCAGAATTCATAATGGTGAGGAAGTCCACAATTGTTGTAGCCATGGTAGGTCCAACACGTGCAGATCAGGATGTCGACCAAACACTGAAGTTTGCAGAAGAGTTAGAGGATGAGGCACCATATACTTTTGAAGCCAACTTTCCCACTGAGCCATTCAATAGGTACTTCTTGACCAAATCTGCAAGTAAGTACTACGATCTAATACGCGAGAGGAAAATCTGGGATGAAAAAACCATGGTGGTTGATGACTTTAAAAAGCATAAAGCTTTTGAGTTTCTTGAGTATAGGAGTCTGCTGTATTCTCTTGTTGATGTTGTTCCTTATGTCCCTGAGGTGGTTAGATAGTTTTACAGTAATCTTTCAAAATTTGTTAATGCAAAAGGTCCCCCCAAATACGAGAGATGTATGTGAGGGACAAGTTCTACAAAATTAGTCTTGCAATTATTAACAATGCCTGGAAGATGTCAAGGAGACATGAGACAATTGAGGAAATTGATGACAATGGGATGATAAGAGAATTGACCAGTGGACTGGTGAAGACATGGAAGAAGAAGCTGAATGTGATTGGGCTCACATCCCTCACTGCCATTCTGTGCAAGACCGTCTCATACAACTGGATGCCCTCCTCAAATTCCATAACTTTAACTCATGATATGGCTGTATTGATTTACAAACTGAGGAGAGGACTTCCAGTGAACATGGGGGAGAGAATTTTCAAGACTATTACTGGTGGTGCACACAGGAAGGAGTCCATTCTTCCATTTACATCCTTGATTTACAAGATTCTCAGTGACCAAGGATTCAAGAAAGGTGAGAATAAGATCTTTGTTGAGAATATAGTGGAACATGCCATCACAAAGAACTACTTTGGAGGGAACATGATCAATGATCTACCTGGAAGGATCATAATGCTCCTGGAGGAAGTGAAACACATAAGGGGAAGAAGAAGGCACAAACGTTCAGCACTGCCTTGACATTTGAGGATGACTCTGCCCGTACAGTGCCCATCAGCTCCTCATTCATTCAGGAGAAGGTTGACTGGTATCATAGGATGATTTCAGATAGGAAGAGGGAGATAGCTGGCAAGGAGGAGCACCTATTGGTGGTGCTTTCCTCACAAAAGGGAGAGAGTATGACAAATTTTGTTTCTTAAATGCTTTTTATGGTCTGAACAATTGTTGTGTTGGCACATAGAGCATGTTCTCTGTTATGTTTTGAATTGGGAATGTACCTGGATATTAACTCTGCAGGTTTTTAAATTATTCTAGTTTGCTTTGTTTAGTTCTGTTCATCTAACTGCATGGTGTGAAATGTCAGATCATAAAGTTAGGCCAACACAGTTCTTAACTGTGTCTGCCCAACATTGCAGTTCAACATTTATATCTTAAGGGAGAGCAAATTAGAATAAGTTGAGTTGGTTTATATTCTGAGATATAGGTACTTAAACAAAATCGAATACAGGTGGAGTTTTGTGAAGAAAGGCAAAAATGGAGAGATTGAAAGTGCAAGTGTTGTAGTGAAATGTTAGTCCAAGATTGTGGTAACTTGGTGTTGGCACAACATTGAACTTAACACACTGCACTGTCCGAGTATTTTTAATTGCTATATTTTATTTTGCCTTTATTCATAAACTTATCTAGTACACCAAGTTGTGGTTATCTATGTTGTATTTCAGGATATCAAGGAATCTAGGTTTCGTGTGGATCAAAGCTTGATGAGAAAAGATAAGTCGAAGGAGATTAAGATAGAATCAACATATCTCTTGAAGATAAACATCAAAAGATATTTCGAGATTGAAAGTGCAAGGTATTCTCGAATCAATGTTATGCGATGTTGGGACAACATTGACGGTAACATTGAAACCAGAGAACCTGCGCGAAAACTGCCTTTTAACTGCTAAATTTGAGTTTTGCCTTTATTCACTTATTAATCAAGTTCCACGCTTTTAGTTGGTTATGTTTATGTCCAGGAAGGTATCTTAATCATAAGGAAGAGCTGTGGAAGATTCCTTACTTGAAGTTTCCATAATTCAAGTTAAGTTGAATAGTCAACTCAACACGGTTTGCAAAGAATGAAACAAATTGGCGGTTCTCTGCAACTTGGATTCTTTCCAGGATTCTCCGATTTGAAGAAGATGTGTTACCTTGCTAGATCGGTAATAAAGAAAACACATACTCAAGAAAGATTCTGAGTTCACAAAGAAGCCAAAATCAACAAGGAAACAACAAGAGTTACCAAAACTGTGAACAACACATCTTGGCGTGCAAGTTTCAAGAAATCTATAAAAGATGTGAAGTTCATCAAGATGAATGAGAGACAATCGTGAAAAACAATATGAGAGATTAATCATACGTTGTATTGTCTTCATCTTGCTTTTGCGAAGTTTTTGTATCAACTATTTACATCTAGTTCATAGAAGTTAAGTAGTTCGTACTTATCTGCTTCGTTGAGTCCGGTCAACAAAGAGCGTGAGTGAATTGTTGTGAGGAACATTTTGTTAAAACCTTTATGGTTATTTCGCCTAAGGCTCAGAAGTTTTTAATAAAATTGAAAACTTCTTAAAATTACATCTTCTTTTGTTTTTAATCCCGCTGCATATCTCAATATTCAAGAAGATCACAATTGAGTTAAGGCAACGCCAACTTAACTCTCAAAGTTGTTGTGTCAATCCACGATCCGACAAATTTCAATTGCCGTCAGATCTAAACACCGACTACACTGGTGGTTTGGAGGTGATACATAACAATAGACAATGCCAATCCTAATACCAACAGGATTCTAGTTTTGGATGGCTCCAATTATGCATACTAGAAGATCAGGATCAGGTCTCACATCAAAGCCATTGATATTCGAGCCTGGCAATCTGTGATCAATGGGATACTCTCTTCCAACATTACCAAGAGATGGTGAAGGTGATCTAGTTCCAAAACCAGAAGCAGACTGGACAACAACAGAGGTAAGTCTCTATAACTCTAATGAAAAAGCTCTTAATGCTATTTTTAGTTGGGTTAATCATCACATGTTCAAGTTAATCCAGAATTGTACAAAAGCCAAACATGCTTGGGGCATACTTGAATTACATTGTGAAGGAGATTCTGCTGTTAAAGATTCTAAACAAAGACAACTGCTTCAGCAATTTGAAAAACTTGAGATGGGTGAGGATGAAAGTGTTGATAGTTATTTTGAGAAAATTCTTGATATTGCTAACCAATGTGAAAATCTAGGTTTTTTCGATGACTAATCAAGAGATGGTTTATAAAGCAATGAGAACACCGTCATCTAAATTTGCTCTCAAGAAAATTGCAATGGGTGAATCTAGGAACCTTGCTAATCTACAGTTTCAAGTCTTGATGAATACTCTTAGAGAATTTGAGATGGAGCTTGCCTCACAACCTAGCAAACATAGGGCTGTTGCTTTAAGAGGATCTAGTCTTGACAATGAAAGTGATGATGAATGTTAACTAATTTCTTCAAACTATGGGAAAATTACTATGAAATTCAATAAGCTGAACTTTAAAGGAAAAGGTAAAGAAAAGAATCTTAGTAATAGTTCTCCTGGTTATAAGAAATTACCTCCTAAGTTTGTGAAGTACATGGCATCAAAACCTACTCCTTTAGAAGTTGATAAGTTAAAAGATGTTCAGTGTTTTGAATGTAAAGGATATGGTCATGTGGCTAATGAATGTGCTAACACTCTTAGAAAAAGAGGAAATTATCATTGGGTTTGTGTAGATGATTTCAATGAAGATGACTTTAGTTTTGGAGAAGTTGAAGAACAATCAGAAGAGTCTCACACTGCTGCGCTACTCACTCAGATTGACTGGACACCAGAAGACTCCCTGAACTGCTTCGGATCTCAATGTTACCCCCAACATTCAGGATCCAACATCAGAACATGAGACCTTCTTTGCAGATTGGGATGAATATGATACTGATACTGAACCTTATCTTGCGTCCTACTATGATGAATCTAACTTTGATTGTTTTCATGGCTCACTGGATCTAGATGAAGAATACTTCTTTGAAGGTGAAATGTCCCATGAGGAAATCATTGAAGACCTGAAGTCTATCTACCACAAACTGCTGCTTGAGAATCACAAACTCATCAAGAGCAACAAAAGCTTGAAGGAAGAGATTGGATGCATGAAGGAGATGCTGAAACTGTATGAAAGAGACCTTGACAAAGCTGAGGCTGAACTGAAGGAGGTTAAGGTAAAATTTGATAAAGCTGAACAAACCATTGCCAAATGGAAATCATCTTCTTCTAAACTTGAAGAGATGGTGAGTATGGGAAATCAAGGTAAAAGTGGTTTGGGCTATGTTGAGAGACCTCCCTCTGAAGATGTTAGTTCTACCTATTTGAAAGCTGGTTTTATCAAGGAAAGCAATAACTTGAGTTGTGAAATCCCTTCCAACACTGTGAAAAAGCCTACCTTTATATGCCAATATTGTTTTCAACCTGGTCACATTAAGCCTTATTGTAAAAAATATAAAATTGTGATTGAGAAGAAAACAGTAATTAACAGCAGTACCAATGTTAGGAGGACCTCTGATCTGAAAGTTATCCCAACATTAGGTAACAAAGCTGAAGGTAACAAAGTAGAACTTGGACTGAAAAGGTAAAAACTCCTAAGGTTAAAATTGTTTGCAATATTGTCTTTTCTGCTGTGTACTCTAACCTTGCAGGTAAGTGGTATTTTGACAGTGGATGTTCAAGGCACATGACTGGAAACTTTGACAACCTGAAAGATGTGATCCATTTGACTGTTGGGATAGTTACCTATGGAGGAGGAACCAAAGGGAAAATCATTGGAAAAGGAGTACTAGATGTTGAAGGATTTCCACCACTCAAGGATGTGCTGTTGGTTGATATGTTAAAAGCAAATTTAATAAGCATAAGTCAACTTTGTGATGATAACTTGACTGTTACTTTTGATAAAAGTTCATGTGATGTGTTTAATAGTGACAATGTCTGTGTCATGACAGGTACAAGATCAAAGGATAACTGCTATCTTGCTCAAGATGAAGCTGAATGCTACCATGCCAAGGTAGATGAATATGTCATATGGCACAAGAAGTTAGGACATGTGCACTATAGAAATCTAGAGAAACTACAGAAGTTAGAAGCTGTGAGAGGTCTACCCGAGTTGACTAGTCCAGGTAAAATTGTTTGTGAAGATTGCCTGAAAGGTAAACAGACAAAAGTTGTTCATACACCACTCCAGGTACAGAGTACTAACCCAGAACTAATAAGTTCTTTGAATTGCTACATATGGATCTCATGGGTCCTATTGAGGTTAGTAGCCTAAATGGTAAGAAGTATGCTTTTGTTATTGTTGATGATTTTTCAAGATATACATGGATTAAGTTTTTGAAAGAAAAATCAGAAGCATTCAACACATTCAAGATTTTGCATGCTAGTATTAAGAATCTGTATGGCACTTCTGTAGGAAGAATTAGGTCTGACCATGGAAAAGAGTTTGAAAATGTAAGCTTTGCGAATTTCTGTGAAACTAAAGGCATTTTCCATGAGTTCTCTGCCCCTAAGACACCTCAGCAAAATGGGATTGCTGAGAGGAAGAATAGAACACTTCAAGAGATGGCTAGAGTTATGTTGAATTCTAGAAGCATATCTAAGAAACTCTGGGCTGAAGCTTTAAATACTGAATGTCATATTAGTAATAGAGTTTATCTTAGACCTAATACTACTATGACACCTTATGAAATCTTGAAGGGTTCAAAACCAACTATTGCACACTTTCATGAGTTTGCTATTGACTGCTATTTGCTAAAAGATAAAGATTATTTGAGCAAATTCGATCCCAAAAGTGAAAAGTGTATATTTGTTGGTTACTCTCCTAATAGTGCTGCTTTCAGAGTCTACAATCCAAGATTGCATACTGTTCAAGAATCAGTGAATGTTATTTTTTATGATTTAACTGTTTCTGCAGGTACTGAAGAAGTCACTATTTCAGATGTTCCTCCAACATTGGACCCAACATTGAACACAGAAGCTGGAAATGCTGAACTGGAAACTGGAGCAAATGCTAACTTAACACCAGAAACCCCCAATGTTAGGCCAACATCCGTGATGTCAGATTCTGAAGATGAAGTTGTTCCTGTATCCAGAAGAGATCCTCCTGCTAGGATCCAAAGAGATCATTCAGCCACTCAAGTAATTGGACAAATTACTGAGAGAGTTAGAACACGCAATAAAGAAAGGGTTAATTACAAGGATATGGTTAAATTGTGTGTGTGTATGTCTTCTTCATGTACTGTTGATAATGCATCTTGTTTTGTTTCCTCCATTAAACCTAAGAATGTTACTGAAGCTCTTAAGGATAGTTACTGGATTAATGCCATGCAAGAGGAACTCTTACAATTCACCAAAAACAGAGTTTGGAATCCAGTGCCTAGGCCATCACATGCGAATGTAATAGGTACAAAATGGATTTTCAAAAATAAAACTGATGAGAATTGTGTAATTATGAGGAACAAAGCTAGGTTGGTTGCACAAGGTTATAATCAGGTAGAAGGTATAGATTTTGATGAGACTTTTGCTCCAGTAGCTAGGATAGAATCTATTAGATTACTTCTTGCTATTGCTTGCTGTCTTAAGATAAAACTTTACCAAATGGATGTTAAAGGTGCCTTTCTGAATGGTTTAATTGACAAAGAGGTTTATGTAGAACAACCTAAAGGCTTTGCTGACCCTAAACATCCTGACCATGTGTACAAACTTGAAAAGGCTTTGTATGGCTTAGAACAGGCTCCTAGAGCTTGGTATGAGAGGCTAACTGATTTTCTGTTAGGCCTAGGTTTCAATAGAGAAGATGGAGACAGAACATTGTTTGTTCTTAGAAAAAACTATGATATCTGTATTGCTCAAATTTATGTGGATGATATTGTATTTGGTTCTACTAACAAGTCTACTCTAGACAAGTTTGTTGAGTCTATGACAGGAACATTTGAGATGAGCATGATTGGTGAGCTTAACTACTTTCTGGGATTACAAGTCAAGCAGCTGGAGAATGGTATCTTCCTGAACCAGGAGAAGTATGCAAGGAATCTAGTGAAAAGATTTGAGCTACAAGAGTCCAAGCCTTGCAAAACTCCTATGTCCTCTTCAGTGAAGATAACAAAAGATGGCACTGGCAGCAATGTTGATCCAACATTGTACAGATCCATGATTGGTAGTTTGCTATATCTCTCTGCCTCCAGACCTGATATCATGTTTTCAGTATGTGTTTGTGCTAGGTACAAAGCTGAGCCAAGCCAATCTCACTTTGACACTAACACTAACTTGGTTGGTTTCAGTGACTCTGACTGGGCAGGTGATGTGGATGACAGGAAATCCACAAGTGGGGGCTGTTTTTATTTGGGGAATAATTTGGTCTTCTGGTATAGCAAGAAGCAGAATTGTGTCTCATTATCAACAACTGAATCAGAATATGTAGCTGCTGGCAACTGTGTTACCCAACTTGTATGGCTTAAACACATGCTTTCAGATTATGGGTTAGATAGTGATACACTTGTCATGTTCTGTGACAATCTAAGTGCCATAAGTATCTCTAGGAATCCTGTCCAACATTCTAGAACTTAGCATATAGACATAAGGCATCATTTCCTGAGAGATATGGTAGAGGACAAAGTGATCAACATTGAGCATATTGAGACAACAAATCAGCTTGCTGATATGTTTATAAAACCTTTAGATAGTGAGAGATTCTTCAGTTTGAGGAAATCTCTTGGCATGTGCAATATGTGAGATTGTTGAAAAACCAGTGTTGACATAACACCATTGTCTAGCACTGGTATATTGGTTGTGGTGTAGTAGGTATTCTGTTGTTTTCATTTGTTGAATTTATTTCTTTGTGAGTCTCATTTAATCCTTGTTTTTTCATATTTAGTTTGTGTGGTTGAACTCTTTGATGAACAACTCTTTCTAGTTATCAGTTTCACATCTTTGTTTTGAAAAAGTTAATAAAACTCTTCTGTTTGTCTGAGGTTGTGATAGTCTAACATATGGAGAAGCTGGGGTACACAAAGTTCACTACTTTGATGTCTATTCAGTTGTGTCTTATTTATATGAAAGGTGTACAAGACATGTGGAGAAGCTGGGGTGCATGATTTTGACAGTTTCAGTGTTACTCAGTTGTGCTTATTTACATGTTTCTGTTTGTTTGGCCAAGGAACACATGAGGGTGATCCTTTCTACTAGGGTGTTTGAGGTTTAGGTTTCTTACACTTGGTAGCACTGATCACTTGGTGAATTCTCTTGAATGCAGGTTAGTAAACATGTATGCATAAGGAATTGGGGTGTTGGGGTGCATGATAAATGAATTGCCAACATTCAAGGCCTTTGTACTTGCCTAACTTGCTGCTGTTAATGTTGTTACTAGGGTGTGTAGAGTTCAGGCTGCCCTCATTCAGTGGTGACATTAACTTTGTGTTTAGCAACCTTCAGTTTTTGGTACAGATGAGTTATGAAAATAATAAAGATTTTAAAGAGATGTGAACTGTGCTGGCTTGAGAAGTTCTTCATTAGTGTTTACCATCTGCCTATTTGACATTACATTGGTGCATTCATGTAGAACTGCATTGTTTTCTTTCTTGTTGTTGAGTTGTGTCGGTTTAGGCTTAGGGGGAGTATAATTCATGTGTTGAGGCATACACTTTGGGTGACATACTGCAGGTGACACACTGTTCTGTGACTTTCTATGCTGTGGAAGTGAATTTTTCCTTGAATTCATAACTGCTTATCTCTGTGTGTTTCTTGTTATCTATGTTGCTTACTCATGATTTTGATCTGAATATTATGTCTGAGGTACTCACTTGCTATATTGGTTTAGTTTCAGATGTATTTTTGGATGTATCTCAAGCTCTCACATGAATTTGCCTTGGTGAAGCCTGTACCTCCATCTTCTGGTTTGAATGTTATCCCAACATTGTGCACTGTCGCAGGCCAACATTGAAAACAGAAACTTATAAGTTTTCAAATTTTTGAAAACCGCTCTGGTTACCTGTTAGTTAAACATTGACACGTGTGCGCGGGAAAACATGGTGGGATGATTTCATTTGGTTTAAAATTAGTAACTACCCACTAACATTCACTCCCTCTCCACTTGTCACGGTTATTAGGAATCAAAACCCTAATTTCCTTATTTGTGATTACAATTTCCTATTAGTGCTTACAATTCCAATTTTAATTTCTCTCTCAAATTTCTCTCAATTTTTCTCTGCAAAATTCTCTTACTAACAATGGCAAGCAAGTCGCCCATGCATACTCTTGCAGATGCTGCTCTGAGCAGTGAACCCATAGCTGCGCGCACCCGCTCTCACACCAGAGGTGCTGCTGCAAAATCAAAGGATGCTCTTGTTACTGTTAAAAGAAAGGCGATCCCCTATGTGCGGCGAGAAAAGAAATCCAAGGAGGGAGAATCGACTTCCAATGTTGAGCCAACTGCTGATTCAACCGCTCCAATCATTAATGAACCTGAAATTGAGGTAAACATGGCTGAACCCAACCCTGGAATTAATATTGACATATCTATTGAGGGGGAGTTTGGTGAATCTGTGGATAAATTGGTGAGAAAGTGGATTAGGGTTCAAAAGAAAAATAAAAAGAACAATGGTACTGGTGAGATGTTTGTTAGTGGTAGACAGATATCTGAGATTACCAAGAACCGTGCTGAGGCCAGAAAGAGGCAAGTTGAGAGGTTAGCTAAGAAAAGGGCTGCTGAAGCGGAGAAAAAGGCTGAAGAAGATCGAAAATATACTGCTGCTGCTGTTGAGAGAAAGAGAAAGGGGAAATAGGTTATGGAAGAGGAAATTGAGGTTGTGGATGTTGAGGATGAAGAGGAAGAGGATGAGAAAGAAGAGGAGAAGACTGATGAAGAGGAGCAGGATGTTGTGTTGCTGCAGATGTTAAGGCAACATCAGGGACAGAAGAATACTCTGATGGGTTGTATGTGATCTACCCTGAAGATGAGGAGAACTACTTCTCTCCCTATTATCTTACCAGAGATTTGGAGAAGCAGTTCAAGAGAAGGGAACTTCACACTGAAAGAGCTGTAGAGATGGCCAGCTTCAAGGAACACAAAGTGATGGACTTGCTTGAGGCAAGAGGAATGCATCAATCTGTGATGAAGTTGAATGACTATGCTCTTAAGATTGTCATGGAATTCTACCTGAATCTCTCTAAGTGGATCAGGGACTACAGATCTCCAAAATATGGAAAGGCTTGGGTGAGGGGGAGAGTCTTCAATATTGAACCCTACACCATCAACAAGATATGTGGATTTCCACTTACTGAAGAATCTGAGGATCCCTACTATGATGATGTGATTGAAGACTTGACAGGAGGGTTGGTCAAAATCTGGATAGATGCTCTGCCAACCACAAAACTCACTTCCGTTAGTGTTGTCTTGCATAAGATTGCATGCTTCAGCTGGCTGCCAAGGAAGAATGTTACTGTACTGACTAAGGATTCAACAATCTTAGTGTACAAGATCAAGAATGGGCAAGCTGTGAATATGAGGGAGAGGATTTTGAAGTCAATGTCTGAAGTTGCTGGAAGGAAGAATGGCATGCTGCCTTTTCCCTCACTCATCTGCAAAATCCTTCTCAAGCAATGATTGAAGACAAGTGTCACTGTGGGCTGGAGGAAAAATGATGTTGAACTGACAATTCTCCCAAGCTACTTGTCTAGATCAAGAGTGAGAGATCTTCCTTGGAATACAAAAGGAGTGGTAAGACCAAGAACAGAGAAGAAGAAGGCTCAGGAGTTTGCTGGAACTTCAGTGCCTATGTCCAAAGAGGAAGATTGCATGGTCATAACCTCAACTTTTGTAGATTATTTGCTAAAGTGGTACAGGGGGCAAATTGCTGATACTCAGAGGGAGATTGAGGAAAAGAAGGAACATCTCAAAGAGCTAGAAGACATGGTGAAAATTTTGGAGAAACTCCCTTCTTCACAAAAAGGGGGAGAGTAGTTCCAAGTTTTAATTTGGTTTTCTAGTTTATGTTTTGTTTCTTTTGAACTGCTGATATGTTTGTGTTTCTGGTACATTATCTATATTTGGTTTATTTTGATCAAGGGACAAGTCCTTGATATCTTTCTATGGCCTGTAACTCTTAGTATTACTACTGTTTGAACTGCTCTAACTGCTATTGCTTATGAAAGCAAATTTTGAACTATTTTTCTGTTTAACCTTTTATGCAGGAAACTCACTGGTTTCAATGTTGAGGCAACATTGATAAATGTTAAAGTCTGAACATCTTTGATGTGGTGATGACCTTAATGAATGTCTATGTTATTTTAACTTTGAATTTGTTTGTTTGCATTGAGGGGGAGCAGTTTAGTAGTTTTAATTTGTTTCTTGTTGATTCTAACTTTCTGGATATAAGACTTGATTGGAACAAGTATTGGTTTTGTGAAGAAAGGCAAAAAGGGGGAGATTGAAAGTGCAAGGTATTCTGGAATCAATGTTATGCGATGTTGGGACAACATTGACGGTAACATTGAAACCAGAGAACCTGCGCGAAAACTGCCTTTTAACTACTAAATTTGAGTTTTGTCTTTATTCACCTATTAATCAAGTTCCACAGTTTTAGTTGGTTATGTTTATGTCCAGGAAATTATCTTAATCATAAGGAAGCGCCATGGAAGATTCCTTACTTGAAGTTTCCATAATTCAAGTTAAGTTGAATAGTCAACTCAACACGGTTTGCAAAGAAGGAAACAAATTGGCGGTTCCCTGCAACTTGGATTCTTTCCAGGATTCTCCGATTTGAAGAAGATGTGTTACCTTGCTAGATCGGTAATAAAGGAAACACATACTCAAGAAAGATTCTAAGTTCACAAAGAAGCCAAAATTCAACAAGGAAACAACAAGAGTTACCAAAACTGTGAACAACACATCTTGGCGTGCAAGTTTCAAGAAATCTATAAAAGATGTGAAGTTCATCAAGATGAATGAGTGACAATCGTGAAAAACAATCTGAGAGATTAATCATACGTTGTATTGTCTTCATCTTGCTTTTGCGAAGTTTTTGTATCAACTATTTACATCTAGTTCATAGAAGTTAAGTAGTTCGTACTTGTCTGCTTCGTTGAGTCCGATCAACAAAGAGAGTGAGTGAATTGTTGTGAGGAACATTTTGTTAAAACCTTTATGGTTATTTCGCCTAAGGCTCAGAAGTTTTTAATAAAATTGAAAACTTCTTAAAATTACATCTTCTTGTGTTTTTAATTCCGCTGCATATCTCAATATTCAAGAAGATCACAATTGAGTTAAGGCAACACCAACTTAACTCTCAAAGTTGTTGTGTCAATCCACGATCCGACAATTTCAGAGATTATCCACGCAATTAAAGAACAATCAAGTCGTGTCGATCACATTTACGAGAAGGGACGAACAAACTTTATAAGAAGACGTGTTCGACATCAAGCTAAATAACGAGACTAGAATATAGGTTCTGAGAGATTAGAAACATATTCTTGTCGAAGTTGTTTAGTCTTGTTTTTGCTGAGTTTTATCTAACAAACCTATAAACTCAATAGCTTGTAGTGGGTTAGTGTTAGGATTGAGTTCCTTACTCACATGCGTTTTGTAAGATCATTAAAGTTATATTTAGTGATTATTTGGTCGTAAGGCTCTGCAGGTTATATTCATATAACCTGCTTAAATTCATTATTTGTGTTAGTTCTATTTCACTGCATATACTCTTTAGTGAATGTTGGGACAACATCGAATACAATCGGTGTTGGCACAACATTTCAATCTAACACAACGTGTGAATCAAAAAGAGTACCAATTCTGATCCATACATTTACAATTCCAATTTCGATTCAATACTCACCTCACTAAATTACAACAAACAAACCACCATTTTTCATTCATGTTCATACACTAAATAAACCACCTGTTTTTTTCTTTTTTTTTTCCTGCACAAAATGTAGTACAAAAGACTGCATTTTACACCATTTTCCTCCATTTCACCCTCCACGTCATTCCCTTTTACTTCGACGGCCTCTCCGTCCTCTCCCTTAAGTCTGTCGTCGACTTCGCCGCCAGAGATTTTTCTGACTCGAACGAAAACGACGCCACGCCGTGCCATTGAATAATCCAAAGCTATGTGGTTTTCCATTGCAAGGTTGTGTAGAGTGGTTCCCGGGGTGATGAGGTTGTTGGTAACGAGAAGTGGTTGAAGTCGGGGTTGGTTGTATTGATTCCTGCGGCGGATGCTATTGGGTTGCGTTTGTGGGGTTCGTCATAGTTTATGTTTATTCCAACAAGAATTTGTGTTACATTCAAAATTTGGGTTAGATTCGCTTGGAGTTTCGATTTTAGTTGATGGGGGAGGTGTAATGCATCATTATAACAAGTTTTGGTTTTGAGAAGATGGTATTTTTGTTGAAATTTAAAATAATTGGGGTGTATTACATAAAAAATTAAAATTCATGGTAAAATAAATTATTAGGCAAATTGCACTTTGCTCCTCAAAACGGAATATTCCAAAAATATGTTATTTCCGATGACTAAGGCGCATCGGAGGGGGCCTCGTACTCCGATTTTTAAAGCTTGGGATCGAGTATAAAGAATCAAAGTTGGGAGTAAAGTGCAAACCAGTAGTAAATTTAGGGGGCATGGTGCTTTTTTCCCAACCAAAAAAATAAAACCTTCTCTCCTCATTTCCTCTCTCTTACGTCCAACTTTCTCTCTTCTCTCCTCTCTCTTTCATTCCAAAAAAGTTGTTTTCCCAACTGGGCAGATTTAGGCTAAAAAAGGAAATTATCAAGTATTTTTATCGACCCAAAAATTCATGATAAAAAGTTAAAAATACAAGAATTAGAGGTCATTTTCAATAATTCTGACTTTTGTTTTTATTTTTGGACACTTTATATATGATAGGCAAAGCATAAAAAATATTTTTTGAGGCCGTGAAATTCTATCATCTTTGTAATGTACGCGTGCCATAACTCTATCACTTCTGTGAAGTAGTTGGATCTTTTAATTCAACGGCATATGTCTCCTCACCCATAAATCAGTACGTTCAGACTCCCTACCACAACCATACAGACAACAGACGTTTACTTATATATGCTAATTCATTATTATTTCTCCTCCCTCCCAACTACCTTTGCCCCTCCTAAAATCTTCATTTGTCCTCTTAAATGTGTAACTGCAAATATTTAATATTTTTTTGTCACAGTATACGTACCATTACCATTGCCATCCTCTTTCATACCTTATTACCGTGTAGGTGTCCTACCCCCTACTAATCACATGGAATAAATACTATACCCACTTTTTATTTTACCAGTTTTTTTTAATGCATAACTTTATTTCAATGGGTTCAGAAACATTAGTTGATAAGAAATCAAGACCATAACTTTCATTCAGAAAAAAAAAAAAATCAAGAACATAACATGTTAATCATGTCCAATTATATTGATTTTCTGATCAAAAAACATTTCTCATAACCAACCAGCTTTAATTTGCGTGGTGTACCTAGTTTTATTTAATTTAGACATGAAGTTTTATGCGTTGGTTGTGAAACGTATCACAAGATCGAACTTATAATTATAGTTATACTGCGGTAACTTATTTTGTAGCATGTAACCAAGTCACAAATAACTATAAAAGCTTGTTATAAAATACATAATTAAGTAGACGTACATGCAATTGTGTGAAAAAATGTTACATCAATAACAAGTACGTATGAATACTTCCACGTAATCTAGTAAAACATTACTGTAAATGTATGGACCGAGATTGGTACCCTTTTACTTGATTCACACACTATGTGTACACTGAATGTTGTGCTAACATCGATCGTATTCGGTGTTGTCCCAACACTCGCTGTAGAGTAATAATGCAGCAAAATAACGAACACAGTTAAATGAATTTTAAGCAGGTTATATGAATATAACCTGCCGAGCATTACGGCCAAATAATCACTAAATATTACTTTAATGATCTTACCAAATACAACTGAGCAAGGAACCCAATCATAACACTAACTAATCTCTAAGCTATAGTTTAGCTGGATAAAACTCAGTAAAACAAGACCAATATAAGAATTTCTTCTAATCTCTCATAATTTAATTCTAGTCTTGTTGTTAGTCTTGATGTCGAACACGCCTTCTTATAGGATTTGATCGTGCGTGTTCTGTGGCATGATAGCCACGAGTTGGTGATCGTCCTCTTTTTCAATGGATAATTCCGAAATCTCATTTGTTGTTATCTTCATGAGATCTTCTAACATTATCTTCAAGTATCTTCAATATCTTCGGCTAATGCTATTTCTCCAAGCATAGATCCGCATGATCTTTAGTAGTCTGAAATGATCATAGATAACTACAACTTGTAGAACTAGATGAGTTTAATAATAAAAGTAAAATAAAATATTCAACTTAAATAAATCGAACAACGCAATGTTGAGTTCAGTGTTGTGCTAACATTACTTTTCAGAATGTTAGACCAACACTTGGTGACAACACGTGCACTTTCAATTACAACCTTTAAATATAGCTATAAAATGCAGCCGTTATTCTTTATGATACCTCAAGTCCTTAACAAGTACTTTACCTAATCTAGTAAACAATTACAACCTTTAAATATATAGCCAAAAATGCAGCCGTAATTAGTCTTTAATATACTTCAAGTCCTTATTAGCAAAATATGTCAGATACTTTTTTTCTAATTCAGAGTATGTCCTACAGATTAAATTAAGTCCTTCCGAGCACAATTAGTCTTTCATCTTTGAATAGATAAATTTGGATAAGGTTTGCATAAAAATAAGACCAAACTGTTATAAAAATACATTGTCACAAAACATAATTAGAAGAAACAACACCAACTTCGTAAAGGAGTTAAATTTATAACGTTAAAAAATGAGGTTAACATCAATATAAAAGCAAAATCTACGATCAATTATCCCCCCAAAACACGTTGAAAGAATATCCAAACTGATATCAGGGACTTGATCCTCATGATTTTGTCAATGGAAATTCATTGAATGTAATAATCTAGCATCCATATGCTAAGAAAATTAAGAAAAAAATTCCACAGTAGTCAATAAATAAACCCAATAAAGTAATTGCAATTACACACTCTAACAATAAAAAGATCACATTTTTTTGACTTTTATTTCTATCGTAACGAAATCAAAGATCTATTTTTTTAAAAAATAAATAAATTATACCAAATTAAATAACTACTTCACAAGGTTATTCCTAATATGTACGGATCATAATTGTCACACCACATCATGATACCACACCGCTCACATCAAATAATTGTCCTAATAACAAACTATAATTAATTCCACGTTTAATTGACATGTCCAAAATTGCTTCAGCTTTTACTTAATTTTTTGTAGTGAAGTAATAGCGTTGTTGCTCGAATTTATATTCAAATGTTCCTTGCATTAAAACTCGTTGATTACGCTAAATACATCGACCTCGATCTGTTCGAAAGAAAGAAAAACCCTTACAACATCAACTTGCTCATAAATCACCTAGTTACTAATGCCTAACATAACACATACTTTATGAGTTATGACCCATATGCACATTAACCCCAATGGCATTCAAGTAATTAAACACCAAATCCAACCCCAAACACCCAATCCCCCAACTATATAAACACCCCACCTCCTCAACATTTCACCATCAAACCAAACAAACAAAAAAACCTACCTCCCACTCACTCCAAAGTCACAAACCAAAACCCAACACTCAAACCATGTCTCTAATCACTGATGAAATCCGTAAATCCGCATCCGAAATGTACCACGGGCACGACATCTGCCAAGCCAAATCCCGGGAGCTCCTCACAATGATGAACCTCCCGAACGGGCTTCTCCCGTTGCAAGACATCGTCGAGGTCGGTTACGTAAAGGACACCGGGTTCGTGTGGCTCATACAAAAGCAGAAGTGTGAGCACAAGTTCGTCAAGGTTGGGAAGCCGTGCCAGTACCAGGCGGAGGTGACCGCCGTCGTGGAGCCCAACAAGATCAAGAAACTGACCGGGGTCAAGTCCAAGGAGCTCATGTTGTGGGTCACCCTATGCGATATTTACGTCGATGATCCGCCAACTGGGAAGATCACGTTCAAGACCCCCACGGGGCTATCGAGGTCTTTTCCCGTGTCGGCGTTTGAGCTTGAGGAGGAGGAGGTGAAGAAGGATGTCGCCGTGTTGGCGGAATTTGAGAAGGAGAAGGAGAAAGAGAAAGAGAAGGAGAAGAGTGATGCTGAGGAGAAGAATATTGTTAGTGCTACCGAAGCTCCTCCTCCTGCAGCTGCTGCTGTTGAAGTTAAAGAGGTTTGATATGTGTGATGACTGATGATGATGATGAAAGTATGTCACGGGCGACGATGGTTTTTAAATAACTGTGGTTAATTCGTCGTCTTTTTAAGGATATTATGTTTTTTGAAAAAAAAAACACAGTTGGTTATGAATTATCAATAAATTTCTAATTATATGATAAGTCTTTATATTGAGTAATTTTATTTTCTTCGCTGGATAACAATTATCATTACTACTACAATGATATCGTGTGTAGATATGTAGAAAATTATTGTCCTAATCTTTTGTTTAGGAAGCTTTTTTATGATGATTAAAGTTTTATAATACTTTAGGCTTTAGCTAATTTCTGTATCCAAACTGTTTGATTAGCTTAAGTAACGTGTCGACAAAAGCGATCATTAATTCTTATTATGCCGGTTGGTTCACTTGCCTAAGACTGCCTTTGGGGTTGCATGCTATAGGCCAAATCACATTAGTTTTTAGGGAGAATTACATAAACTACCCCTGAAGTATGGGATAATTACACAAACCACCACTCCTCATATTTGGAAAATTGCACAAACTACCTTTATGGCCGATTTTTCGTATAAAAATTATTAACTTTCGTGGAATGTAAATTCATTCCTCATTTATTTTGCACAAGAAATAAGAAATAAATTAAAATAACTCAAAAATTAGGCATTTATTTTTAAAAGACAAAAAAATCAAAAATAAATAATATATTTAACGTAAATATAATTTTTTTGCAAATTTTATTCTCCATTGTGATTTCAAGTTGTACGGTTGTGTTGGTTATTTTTATTTTTTTGACATAAGGGTAGTTTGTGTAATTTCCCAAGTATGAGGGGTGATTTGTGTAATTATCTCATAGGGGTTGTTTGTGTAATTCTTCCTAATTTTCATGATCCACCAAATTTCTGTTAGATGATGTTTGAACGTGAAGGTTATAAGTAATATGTGATGCACCGATACCAAGACGTCTATGCAGTACCCGATACATATTGATACCGATTCAGATACCGATACTAGTTCTGAAGTATCCGATACGCCACGTGGCGTATTCTTTAATTTTGAAATTTAAAAAATCTCGATACGTATTCGATACGTTTTTTTAGCCGTATCGGAATTATTATGGGTCTTTTTTATAAATATTTAATATTTAATGGGTTAAATATTTAAATATAAATTCCACCAAATATAAAATGAAATAAAAAATAAAAATTCATTTATCAAGGGCACGATTCAGGTCTCATTATTTTTACAATTATACTTTTCTTTTTCTATTAATAATCACCACCACCACCATGCGCCATCTTCACCCCAACACCATGAGCCACCACAATTATACTTTTCATTTTCTATTCATAATCACCACCACTACCACGCGCTACTTTCAAGCGCGTTATGTTGTGCAACGTAGTAACTAATGTAAGACTAAATTGTTTTATTATTATAATAAGCACTGTGAGATCGACAAATATTTTGATTAAATATATCAGGGCTCGAGTGAGTTCAAGGATAAAAAAGTTGTTCAATTTTTGAAAGTGGCTTTGTCGATCACTTGTTAGTTGTTACATAAAATCTGAAGAAAAACAGATGATTTTTGTAATTTTTCATGAGGTTTTTCCAAGTAAAAGGAGGAGGTCAAGTACACTGTTTACTAACTTAGTAGGGAGGTCAAGTACACTGTTTACTAACCAAATAAAAGCTGGAGCATGCAACCCCTGCTGTGGTTCTAGAAACTTTGGTAAATGCCAGCTGCCGACGCCAGAATATTTAATTCAAGGCTTAAATCTACCACCTACAATCTTAGTATTTAATAGGAGAAAAAAAAATCGGAAGCTAAAATATAGATGAGCAAGATTTGCCAACTTCGTGGAATAATCGTGGTAGAAAAATTTGGAGCTGTAGATGAACCACACAACTATTACTATTATTTTTTATTTATTTTTCTGCATTTCTTTATTTGATTGTCACACACCGAGAGGGCTATCTCCTCCTATTCAATGGACAATTTTGATATCAACATGTGTCTGGTGGTGTAATTTAATTTTAAATTTCGCTATTCAAAAGATTAATTAATTATTGAAATAATAATTATGCAATTGAGTTACCTTAGAGGCTAAGACTCAATTCTTTAATACCGAGATTAATTCATTAAATATACGTATACTAACACGTTAGAATAATTTCTTGTTTTGCCTTTAATTTAAAAGTTACATTAGAATAATATTATAATAACGACATTGTAATATCCTTTTCCTTAATTTGATACTATTATTCAATAAAAGTACCCCATTAAAATATCCAAGGCTATTATTCTTGGTTAGGCAGAGAATCGTATATACTTAGATAGACTAACTATATCATATATCCACTTTGTGACTATTATTAATTTATATACTAACTTTTGGTTAAAATTATTTTATGTATTTAATATCATAACTTTATAATTACGTATATATTGATGAAGTCCATTTGTTATACCCGAAAAATCAAGGCGAAGATTTATCAAAAAAAAAATAACAAATCAAGGCGAAGATTCATTTAGTCCATGCACATAATAAATAAATACCCAAGATTAATTACCGCTACATACTTCATTTTCATGCTTAATTGTATTATTATGACTCAAAAAACACTCAAGACATCTTATGAGGCTTATGATGAGAGTCACGCTAAAATCTCTACATTCACCGCCACCACAGATACATTTTGATACAAGAAATCAACTAGACAACAAACATGTTTACATGGGAGATACAAACCCATTGTTTTACATTAATTGGTGACTTTGCCATTGTTAAAAAGAGATTTAGTTAGCCCTGTGTGATTCCAGGATTAGATTTTTGTGAGATTTGGGGCTAAATAAAGAGATATCCATGGAGAAAAATTGCTCCTCTTATTTGGACAATGGTGTCAATGTCATCGTGATTGTACCAATAAAGTTGCGCATCTCAAGAGTCAAGACTCTGACTTTTGTCACGTACTCACGTTATCAGAAAACTTCAATTTTAAATAAATGACAAAACCATGACGTTTAACTAAATGTTTTGGTGATAACTCCCCTATCGTACTTTAATTTTTCAACTTACATTGCAAATCCAAATCCGCCACGTACACATTAAACAAACTACAGGTTTGGTTACTTGATCGTAGATGAAACACATGCATTATCTCAACCAAATTCTAGGTGTGGCTAGTTATAGATTTGTCCCCAAGGTTGTAGTAATGGTACTTCTCGTTTTAGGGGATGGTGCTTGGTAAGTACTTCTTTGCTAGCAATTGTGGAAACAATAGGTAACATGCCCAATTTATTCTGTATTTTTAATTGATTTTCCGGGTACAAGTACAACAAGCAAATATTTTTGAAGATCGCTATTTTGGGTAATCGTGAGTTGTTCTATATGGGATGAGCCACAAGTTTGCTTGTTAATCCCTCTTCATAAACTAATGCCTACTTGTTGGTTTCTTCAATTTACTTGGTTCAGTTTCTAAAATTTACTCTGGTTCAAGTTCAAAACTACTCACAAATAGTTCCCAAGATTCCATTACCTAAAGAAACCAGAGTTTGAGTTTTTGTACATATCAAAAGTTTTCTCTTCCTAATCAGTTCCAGTCCTTGCATTGCCCTGCATGGCTGCCAAAATCCTACCTCCGAGGTGTTCATATAGTATGAATCAGAATAACCCCACGGACGAGAAAAAAACATATACAGTCTGAGACATTTGGCCGTCTGTTCCTCAACTACAGCTGCATAGCATGAAAAACACCCAAAATCAACTATAAGCAAATATGAGAGGGAATACGGAGAGCTACTTTAGAATGCTACCTTACGTTTAAATAGTCTTTTAAACATTAGTCTGTTCAACCACATCAAACGCATCATTTTGTAAAGGTGTAAAGTTCACTTTTCCCATATAGATGCATTAATTTTACGTGATTCTATTAAGGGATATTACCAGTATTCCCCATGGTGATGCGACAATTAGACATTTTAACTTGCTTTGAAGATGAAAAACGAAGGCAAAAGCTCTCATTTATGTCACGGGAAAACACCCTTTCATTCCCAGAAAATTGAGAGCAAACATGATTTTTTTGAGTAAAGTAAATTTACACCCTAATACTTGAAAAAGACGCAACAAATAATATTTAAGAAACTCTGCTTAAATTACAAACACAAAAGCAAAATCTAAAACAGGGGTACAAACCATTAGCTCACTTTGATGGTTTAGATTTGTACCTTATGGGGAATAACCCATTTCCCGTTCATCCATTCCTGATGCACCCGCAGGTTGGAATGCTTGAACTTCAATGTCTCATCAGTAGTCTTGAAGTACACTGAATATTTTTCATCATTGAGAACTTTGGCAATTACACCAGCCCACCATACATCGTTATAGAGAGCATCGACTACCTCACGAGCTGCAAAACGGTCAACTAATCCAACGTCTGGGGGCGAAGGCCTAATATGCAGACTATCAACTTCTTCAGTGAGAAAATCAGAATCGTCATCATTCCGGATGCGCTGATACTGAACTAGATATTTGCCTTCCTCTAACTTTTTAACAATAGTGGCTTCAAACCAAGCACCTTCAAAATCGTCTTCATCACTACTAACTTCAACTGGTTCTCCAGGGCTAAAATTATGTCCATTTCCCTCTTTATTCTGCTTTACTTCAGCTGGCAATGGCATTTTCTGCAATAGAAGCTAGATGCATCAAGCATTATGTCAAAAACGCTACTGTTTTTTTCACAAATTTCTTTCCAATCACGCATTATATTACTGCAAACTTGATATTGGACCAAATGTCAGGAGTGTCAACAACATTATTCCTTACATATGCAACTTACAAAGGGCATGATGTCTGAAAGAGTATGTTATGACTCTGGTGCTTAAAATGTAAGAAGTCCCCACAAAAAGAATGTCCCACAGTTTTTTAATTCTCCATTTACCACTCACTCCGACATGCATTATTTGAATCTAACTAATGAAAACTCAGTTTAGTTGCGGCAGAAAGTTATACCATCCTATTACTTTGTTTACAGATTATGTGCTACCTTCAATCCCACGTTCAGTATGATGCTGCCTATTAATGTCACGGTTTTCAGAGATTTGTCATCATTATTAACCTCTCGTGTATGTGTAAAAACTGGCATCATCTCTCCATTCAAACAGCTTGCAGACAGTAGGTTTTGTTACTGGTGCAGGAGATTCCTACCAATCAACTCAAATTTGGGAGACACTGAATGATATTGTTGGTATTCAATTATAAAGATGAGAGGAAAACGACAAAGAGCACCTGAATGTATTATTTTCCGCTTAAGGAGTCCACCAAAAAGGATTATGAATTCGACTTGCTACACTATAGAGTATATCAAAACAGGTTAAAGTTTCGAAATAAATCGACAGCATGTCAAGACACTTAGAAATCTACGACTAAAATGACAAGAAGACATGTTACATACAAATGTCGTGCACTAAGTTAAAAATTACATGAATGCTTAAAACAGATTCGACCAGAAAGTACAATTTACGGCCATTCTATAATACCTATAATCCAAACTAGATATATCAAATCAAAATGGCTCTTTGAAGAAGGCAATGCTTCGAGAAAGTTGCAAATCTCTAAAATTCCGAACCAACTAAAACTAGATAAATCTAAATCTAAATGGATATTTGAACATGGGATTACTTGTATACAGCTGCAAGTTTCTAAAATCCTGAATGTAACTTTGTATGTGCAGTAATACATAACCATAACTTCCTCCAATAAGCTCCAGATTTCCGATCATATGGAGAACCGTACCATGTCCAATATAATACGACTTTGACAGTGAGATAGGCAGGAACATTGAAATATAATGTTCCCCCCACGAACATGTTTTGGATCAAAGTTAATAAGTCGGGTTGATTGCATTAGTGGATCATTTCATGTATAAAAAATCATAAATTAGCACACCTTTGCTGACTCATGCCTGTCTTAATATCACAATTCTTACAACCTCATCATGAATTTGGACTTCTCAAGTCTAAGCCCCTCTTTTGCAAACTTTCCAGCCAAGGAGCTGGAACTTGCTTAATATATGGCCTCATTTGTTTTACATAAAATTCCTCATGACTAATTTGTTATATAGTCCTTGAAATTCGGAAATCACTTGGACCAACTTTAGTTCAGAGAACGCTACAAAATTAAGCCCACTTAAGAAGATGAAGGTTCATACTTAAATCCCTAATCTCTTTGCAACCTTTAAACTATCATAAAAATACACGAGATAATACAAGTCTCCTAAGTGTCAGCTACAAAAACAGAGAAGAGTCAATCCCCTGGGGGCTTATTTCAAGAAGCTCTTTCATTCTGATCCTGCAGTAGAATTTATCTCCGAAAAACTTTTTTCTCAACTTCTCGCAACCATTCTTTCCTAACTCATAACCAATTCATCATATAAAATTAGCTCATTCTAAGGGAGATTAGGTTTAAATTTGTCATAAGAGCTTGATTTCACAGATGTCCATCGTAACATAGTCCTCATGCAAATTGGTAGTAACTTTTTGCAGCTCCACTGGTATTCGGACTTGGGTTAGAAGTCGGTGGGGAATCACAAAGCAACGAGTTACTAATCAGCACCCGGAACACATATATGAATAGAACCATATCGATAAACTTCCACTCGTAAGATTGCATCATTAAAACAAGAACTGCGGGCATAATTTTAAAGAAAAGTGGCAAGTAATTCAGGAACAACATAATTTTTGCTCCTGATCTAAAAAGTTGGGAAAGCAAAACATGGAGGTAAGCAACAAAATCTCGAATTACGCCACTCCACTTAGTCAAAGAAACTTAACTAAGGAACCTAGTAGACCACCAGAGTCCTAAAAGTTCTAGTACCATCAAACTACTCTAAAAATATATATATATATATATATATACGACAAACGTTGAGATTTATATCTGCTTAGTAACTAGCACGAAATGTAGCACAACTGAAAGGCGAATTACAACAACCAAACCCATGATCATCTCATACACTAACGCTAATTCGATTTCACACGATCAGCACAAACAACTTTAAGTAAACACAACAAAAAACAAAGCCTCGTATGTATTACCTCATCATGCGACTCATCGCAATCCTGTTCCAAGGGCGGCACCCACATTCCGTAAACCCATTCACGATGTACCCTCAGGTCAGAGCCCCCAAACGCAATCTGCTCCCTCGTCCCCTTAAAAAACACCATATACGTATCCTCCTCCTCATCCACCTTCGCAACGACCCCTTCCCACCACCCGTCGTTGTAGTAAGCGTCCACCTCGTCGCTGAATTTGAACCTACGTCGTCCCTCCCTGGGCGGGGGTGGCCGCAGCTGCACCAACTCCAAGTCCTCCCTCAGCGGCTGCTTTCCGGCGTCGTCCTCCATTAAGGTCTTGTACTCCACCAACACCTTCTCTCTGGGTTTACGGACGTTTCGAGGGGGCCGAATTACGGTGCCCAAGTACCACGAGCCACGGAATCCGTCGTCGTTGCTGCTGATCTCCACCTTCGCGCCCTTTTTGAAGCACTGCGCGATCATGTCAACACTCGGGCTCGCCATTAGGGTTTATTAAAATTGGCGGGAGGAATTTGAATTTGTTTTTACCGCAGTGATGGAAATTGGGAGTAAAGTAAGATTTTTTTTTTTTTTTTACAAGAATTAGGGTTGTGAACAATTAGGAAATAAAAGGGTGAACTGGGGAGGAATTATAGGAGGGGATTCATGAAGGAAGAGGGATTCGTGAGCACCATTCATTAATAGGCAAACGTAGAAGCGGAGGGTACGAGGTTTTAACCTTACTACCGATTCCTCGTACTAACACAACCTTGGGTTATTTGATATCTCTGATTTGGGGTATTTGCAAACTACTACTTGTTATTTGGGTAAATTGATCTTTTGATCCTTTAAAAAATTGAATTAACAAATTAGATCTCAAAAGTGTAATCCGTTACCCCTACGAAAAGAATACTGAAACTCGAAAAGTAGGGATAATATGTTCCTGAGCTTTTGGAAAATTAGTAAATTATACTTTAGTTTTGGATATAATAAAAATTAAAACAATTGAAAATAAAAAAATAAAAAAGAAACATCTTCATCTTCTTCCCACCCGGAACCCACTCCCTTGTTGGAATACGGTTGACGCCTAGTGCACACCCGAAGTAAAGCTACTACGAGTTTTCAAGAAAGAAAAAAAAAACTCTTATTGAGCTTGCCAACAGTTACGAAATTTATTTGAGAGTTTAAAGTTAATATTTTACCTTTCCAACTATAATTTAGTACATTCTTGTTTTTATTCTTTTAAGTGTTACCTCACTAAATTATTTCACTACGCTGGACAAAAATGTTAAAAGTTCATCTTTACTTGAACTTGTTACTATAATGCTGACAGAGGGGCACATTGAGTTAATGAGTGCGCCATGACTCTCGTGATATGCATATAATGCAATCAGTGCGGTTATGTGAATTGCTCTTGGGTATTGTTGGACCACTATTATAAATAGCAAGTCGCAAGCTATAATCATTCCATTTTATTGTGTGTATTAACATTACTTTTCCTGTTTTCTCTTTGTTGTATATCATATACTGAGTGGGGGTATTGTTGGTAAGAAGGCTCTGTGTGGATCATTGGCGTGAATGGGAAATTGTATAGTTGTAGTAATTTTTTACATAGTGTATTTTTGCTCACGGCTCTGCTTGAGTTTTACTCTGGTTTTAGAGTTTTCAAGTTAAATTTGTGTTGTTATTGTCATCAATATTTATTCGTGTTGCTTCGTATTTCACGATTGGGCAGATCTTGGAGGCTCATGTTTAACGACTCAAATACATAACAATGGTATCACAAACGCGTTCATCTAATAATATAAATCACACATTCCTAGTGTCTCATCTTTTGTTCATTCTTATAGACCTTAGGTTTGATCACACCCTAATTCATTTACAACCATAGTGTCCACTCCTGCAGCATTATGAGGCATAGCGTATTCCCCTTTCAGTTACGACTTCTACTGACTACAGGTGTCAAAGTGAAATAATCTGGTTACTAAGCATCACAAAATAAAACATGAAATCATATAATACCTTTTTAGAAGCATCTCTTTTAGTTCTCCTTAAAGATCTGAAGGTCTGAATTGTAGTTGCTGCATCACCCAGTTTAATATTGGTACCTAAGTCAGTCTCCAGAGAGGGTTGAGTCAAGGTACAATCATTCTCACGAGGCACCACAACAACATATTTCACTATTTCGTTCTTCCTAACATACCTTGAACATTCACTAACCTCCATAGTTGGTGAAACAGTTTCTGCATTGTTGCTTTGCTCTTCTACTTGTACTTGGGTGGTTGAGACTACTATGGATTGTATCCTCTATATATACATGGGTGGTTGAGAATACTGATCGATTGTTGCTTTGCTCCCCCACATGTAGAGGAGTCTGATATTCCCATAACTTCCCTCTAGCTTGCCATTATATAGTCTTTTTGCTTTGTAGGCTTGGTTTTTGGCCACATCAACATGTAAGTCTTTGATAAAATCAAACATAAACCCAATGGTGTCTCTTTTTTGATCTATCCTGAACACATCCAAGTACTTTTCAGAAATTCAAGAAGACTTCAAAATAGTCACATAGAAAGTCTCTACACAAGGTTGTTCTCTAATGGTATAGGATTTTTCACCTTCAATGCATGAAGCCTTCATGGACACTCATCTTGCACACATCTCCAATAGATCCTTCATGGATCACTCTTGTGGACTCTTAAACTTCTTTTAGATTTTATGGCATGTGATTGATTAGAAATACTCAGTTGTTTTTTTATTATATTGATAAACAACATCTTTAGCTTGAAAACAGGGTCAAATGCATCAACCTTGTTAAATACTTGAGCCTCATCATCATCTTCATCTTTATTTGCATCATGAAAAGTAAAATTTGGTTTATGCTCAACTATTGCTATATCAGGGTCATTTGAATCTGATCCATCATCACCGACATTGCCCCTTTCAACAGCCTTGTCCCCTTCAACACCTTTGTCCACTACCACACCTCTGTCCACTACCACACATTTGTCCCATACAATTCTTTCAGCCCCTCTAACTATTTCATCATGTAATTTGGTGGTGATTTAGGTGACCCAACAACGAATGGGCCGGCCCACCCCATTAACATCCCAAAAAGGAAAGCATCGAACTAAGACCGTTCAACGCTTCTCAGACTATCTAACGCTCCCATTCGATATTTATTGCTTTTTTTTCTAGACGGGACCAATATTCTCAAGTCTATAAATACCCAAAATCTCGAGATCAGGTCATTAATTACTGTTTACCAATCATATTAGTTTTGAACCGAGCGTTCAATACTTATTTCTATTCGATAGTTCCATCGTTCAATTGATACATGCCCCGTTCTATCGTTATTCTACTAGTGTATCCGTTCGACGGATTTTATTATAGAAACCAAGACCCTTCGATTGTCCTGGAATTTGATAGTTATTTCAGCACCGAACCACCTCTATTCGATTATTTCCAGATTCGAAGTTCAAGTGTAATTCTAGTCATTTTAGGCCTTTCTTACCGTGTAATAGGTGTTTCAGACAAAGCTAGTCAATTCTTGTAATAGATTAACATAGCTTTGTATATTTCAGGCCCATTTGTAATGCATTTCTATTATCGTGTAACCCAGCCAAAATAACACCAAATTATTAGCGTTGTCTGTGGGAACACCACAAGCCCAGCCGTGCAATCAAGGATGTTTAGGGTAACCCGATCACAAAGTAGAGCAGAAGAAATTTCAAACGCTGAAATGCTCCGCCTAGCAGGAGCACCTCCCGTAGCAAGGGCCCGTGTATTGTCACTATTTCTTCTTTATGTCACTTCGCTAACACGGCAGGAACCCCCATTTCCAACAACTAAGGATCAACAGCTGCCAAATCAGGATGCAACTACTGTTCTGGATACCACGATGCCACCAACTATGAGGGATGACATAATGGAGCTGATTTGCATGGCAATAGCCCCCGCGTTACCAACTGTAATACCTACGACCGCGCCGTTGCCAGATTACCATAGAGAAGTACCACATGCTCAAGCCTTGGGAACAAGGCGTAATCATGAGAATGACAGAAAATGGCAGGCCCCAGATAATGCGAGGGAAAAATCTGAGTCGGGCAAGGTGGAATCGCTAAGAGATCATAGAAAGGCTAGACGTGAAGGTACCCGTGCTTAGGCAGAGGCATCCATGGTAGAGCGTGCAGATATTGCTAGGAGGCTGGAAAGGTTGAACAAGGAGATAGAGGACGTGTAATGCCAAATGATGGTGGTGAAGCCACTCAGGAGCACTCCGTTCAGTGCTTAGATAAAGGTTGGGGTACTAGATCAAGGGAAAAAATTACCACAATTAAAGACATAATATGGGAAGCAGAATCCTTTGTAGCACATCTTCTATTTGGATGGGTTGTTGTGTCTTTACAGATTGACCGACAATGTGCAAACGTGCATATTTCCCACCACATTGACAGGTGTAACTTTGACTTGGTTTTCCATAATTTCGGCAGGAACAATAAGGAGTTATGAGGAATTGAGGAAGAGATATGAGAGTCAGTTCTCTAGCCAGTAAAGAACTACCATGTACCATTGTCATTTATACTCGGTCAAGCAGGGGAGAAAGAGACAACGAGAGACATCTTAAGGAGGTTTAACTTGGAGCTCCTAAAGATTGAGAACCCATAGAGGGAGATGGTAGAGAATATAATGTTCTATACCACAAGAAACCGGACCCTTTCTCCAAGCATTGAAGATTAGGCCCAAAATCATCGAGAAGATAAATGAAGTAGTGCATCAATTGATACACCTTCAAGAGATGATGGCGGCAAAGGCTATAGAACACCCCCAGAGGAATTAAGCGAAGGACGAGCGGAGCTGGAACAGGAGAGCGGCAAGCACGGAAATTCGCCCTGGAGGCGCTATACATCCCTCAATGAAGATATTATGACAATTTACAGAGTGGCAAAGAGGAAGGTTTGGTCAAATGTACCGAGGAAGATGAAGGACTTGCCAGCCACAAGGTTATCAAACAGATACTGCAAGTACCACAAACAACATGGGCATCTCACAGAGGAATGCAAGGATTTAAAGGATAATATATAGTGGTTGATAAAGGAAGGGAAGTTGGAAAAAAATACAATTCTTTAAAAAAAAGCTCTGTTCCAGCAGTGACTGGCGTGAACACACGCGCCTTCAAAAATGGCGAAAAAAGCTCGCGGCCGGCCGTCGAACGCCGGCCGACTGAAAACCACTGCTCCACAAGGTAGTGAGCAGCGTCGGGGGGGGGGGGGGGGGGGGGGGGAGGGGAGAGCCTTCCCACGAGCGATGCGAGAGATATAAACAACCCAATCGAGGCGGCGGTGCCACTAGACATGGGGACGGCATCTCCAGCCATTGCTAGCCCGCCGGGTGCTCGGCCTGGGGAGGCGACGGTGACTCCGGTCCTCCCAGGTGGCGCGGACAGGGTAGAATCTGAAAATCAAACATGCACACCAACTGCTCGACGATTGGTGTTAAAGAGGGATGATGCAACGGAGACTGGGGTGGTTGACCGGCAAGAAGGAGGTATACACACAGTGGGTTCTGGAGACGAAGATGAGAGTACGGATGAAGACTACTACCCTGCACTTGAGGGAGATCGAGCTACGGCTAATGGGTACTCTTTGGCGTACACGGTGCCTGAAATGGATGATGATGGACCTTGTGCTTGTTTTTCTGAGGATGACCTGTTGGAAGAAACCCAGAAATGGGAGCATTCACTTGTGGTCTATGTTGTTGGAGCAGAACACACATTAAGCTATATGGAAGGGTTTATTCAAAAGGCTTGGGGTGCCTATGCAAAACCAGTCCTACACCAATATGAGAAGGGCTACTTTATTGCTTGGTTCAATAAAGAGGAAGAGTGTAATGCAGTTTTGGAAGGGGGGGCCATATACATTGCGGAACCAGTTGGTGATACTACAAAAATGGACCCCAAACTTTGAATACACAATGGATAATCTGAGAACAGTTTTCATATGGCTGAAGTTTCCTAATTTGCCTTTACAGTTTTGGGGCAAAAAGAGCTTAGGAAAGTTGGCTAGTATTGTGGGAAAGCCGCTGAGGACTGATGCTTGCACAGTCAATCAAACTAGAGTTTCATTTGCTAGAGTTCTAGTTGAGGTTGATGTGAGTCAGCCATTGATAGAAACTGTGAAGATTAAGAGACCAGATGGCACAGTCTTGAAGCAAAAAGTAGACTATGAATGGACACCTGTCTACTGTCAGAAATGCCAATTACTGGGGCATGACTGCAACTCTACTCCATCACCACATCATCATGTTGGTAAGATGCAACAAGGCAATGTGGGTAATGCTGGAAGGGGTAGGGTACAGAATGGGCGTAGAGAGGGACAATGGATTCCTGTAGTTAACAGGAGGAGAAGGCCGCAGGACAAAGGGCAACAAAAGGGGGCAACAAAAGGATCCACCAGTAGAGGGTAGTAATCAGTTTCAGGTGCTTGAGGCAGAAAATGTGACTAATGAAGAATTACAGTTTGGGTCTTTTGAGAAAAGCACAAGGGCAGGGAGTGGAGCTGCCAATGCTGATCCACCTGATCAATGAATATCCTCAGTTGGAATGTGAGGGGACTGAATAAGTCCCTTAGGCGGAGGGAGGTAGTTAGGTTATTTAGATCTCAAAAAGTTGTAGTAGGAGGGCTGATAGAAACTAGAGTGAAACAACATAATGCCAGTAGAATAAGAACTTCATTGGGGGCCCAATGGAGTTTTGTTGATAACTACAGTCAAGCCTATAATGGTAGAATATGGGTGATTTGGGACAACACACAAGTGCAATTTCATAAACTTTCTGAAACTGACCAAACAGTTCATGGGAGAGCGGAGGATATGGCTGGTGACTTTCAGTTTTTTGTTACATTTGTATATGGGTTGAATGATGGAATTGGTAGGAGAAGCTTGTGGCATGAGCTTTGCTCCATTGCTAGTAACATGGTGCAACCTTGGATTATTTTGGGGGACTTCAACAATGTCTTGGAAACTGAGGATAGAGTGGGAGGTCTTTCAGTGACAGAGTTGGAGTGTGAGGATTTTCGAGATGCTTTACACAATTGTCAGTTGCAGGAATTGAGATATGTTGGATGGGAACACACTTGGTGCAACAAGCAAGAGGATAACTTGGTTTACACTAAGATTGATAGGTGTTTTAGTAATATGGAGTGGGCTGGACAGTTTGGTGGTCTACCTGTGGAAGTCATGAACCCTGGAGGGTCTGATCACTCCCCATTAGTTGTTAAGTGTGGTCCTAGGGCAGGTACGAAGGCCAGGAACTTCAAGTTTTTAAACTGCACCACTGAGCATACTCAATTTCTACATACTGTCAGGACTCATTGGGGACAAGTGCAGATAGGTGGTGTTAAGATGTACAAAATTTGGATGAAGCTCAAGGCATTGAGGGAGCCATTGAAAGGGCTGAGCAGAAAGTTTTCACATGCTCAGTTGAAGGTGGAGGCCGGGCAAGCAAAGGTGGATGCACTGCAAAGTGCTCTGCAATCTGCGCCTTTGAATAGGCAACTTTTTCAAAATTTGGTTAGTGAGCAAGTTGAGTTACAGAAATGGTTAGAGATTGATGAAAAGATCCTGAAACAAAAAAGTAAGGTGCATTGGTTGCAAAGTGGGGATGGAAATAACAAATATTTCCATGCTAGTCTGAAAACTAGAAAGAATGGTGGTGTATATGTTTTGTTTGATGAACATGGTAGGAAACTTACTATTGACAGTGACATAAAAAATGAGGTAACTTCTTTTTATAAAGGGTTGCTTGGGACCCCAGCAGTAGTGAGCCGAGCTGTGGATTTGCAGATTGTGCAGAGAGGTGTGGTGTTAAATGCTGAGCAGAGAAGGGCTTTGATTGCACCTGTGACTGCAACTGATATTTGGGGTGCTTTACAATCTATTGGAGATGACAAAGCTCCTGGAGTGGATGGGTATTCTGCAAGATTCTTTAAAGAAGCTTGGCCTGTGATAGGTACTGAAGTGGTCACTGCTGTGCAAGATTTCTTTCATACTGGGAGGATACTAAAAAGTGTTAATACCACTCTAATTACTCTCATCCCCAAGAGTGCTACTGCTAAGACAATTAAAGACTACAAGCCCATTTCTTGTTGTACAGTATTGTATAAGCTGATATCTAAGGTTCTTACAATGAGAATGAGTAAAAGTATTGGATTCTTAGTTGGAGCAGAGCAGGCTGCATTTGTCCCAGGCATATTCATTCATGACAATACTATACTAGCTCAAGAATTGATCAAGGGGTATGGGAGGAGTAGGCTTTCTCCAAGATGTATGATTAAGATGGACTTGCAAAAAGCATATGACTCGGTGCATTGGGGGTTTATTGAGCAACTGCTAAGAGGCTATGGTTACCCAGACTTGTTTGTGAAGTGGATTATGGCTTGCATTAGTACAGTTTCATATCAAGTCTGCTTAAATGGGGAACTGATGGAGCCGTTTTGTGGGAAGAAGGGGTTTAGGCAAGGGGATCCCATGTCCCCATTCCCCTTTGTGCTCAGCATGGAGTATTTGTCTAGAATTATGCTCTCATTGCAGAATCATAGACAATTTAGGTATCATCCAAGATGTGCTGCGCAGAGAATCACCCACCTATCATTTGCAGATGATCTGCTATTCTTTTCTAAAGGCAATTTGGGCTCTGTTACAGCAGTATTGGATAAGTTTGCTCTATTCAGTCAAACTTCAGGATTGGTAGCAAACAACATGAAGAGTGACATGTACTTCGGGGGTGTGAGAGCTGATACAAAGGCACATATTCTAGCTCATGCCCATCTGCAGGAGGGGAGCTTACCATTTCGATACTTAGGGATACCTCTTAATGCTAAAAGGTTATCTGTGCAGCAGTTTCAACAATTGCTTGAAAAGATGCTAGCTAGAGTAAAGCATTGGTCCACTAAGTTTCTAAGCTATGGAGGGAGAGTTCAACTTATACAAAGTGTTCTATATGCTATACAGGGATATTGGAGTCACATTTTCATTTTTCCCAAGAAGGTAATGACTGCAATTGAAGCCATCTGCAGGCAATTCCTTTGGTCAGGCGAAGTCTCAGGCTCTAAGAGAGCCTTAGTTGCGTGGGAATCACTGTGTAAACCTAGAGCAATGGTAGGGCTGGGGCTTGTGCACCTCCCTAGCTGGAATAAAGTGACAATACTCAAGTTGTTATGGGCTTTGCATAGGAAGGAAGATAGATTATGGATAAGGTGGATGCATAGCTATTATATTAAGGATAGGGACTTGATGCATATGGATCTACCGAGTGATTCATCACACTTGTTTAGGAAAATCTTGAAGCTACGTACTTTGGTGGAACAACAGAGTGATTGGACCTTGCAAATGCAGCAACACACTTTTGATAGGAAGAAAATGTATGGACTCCTACGGCCAACTGGAGATAAAGTGGACTGGAGGGAGGTTGTTCTAAACAATGTAGCTACCCCTAGAGCTAGATTCATTTTATGGTTAGCTTGTTGGGCACGGCTTGCTACAAAGGATAGGTTGTCGAAGATGCATATACAGGTGGACCCACTCTGTGTGTTTTGTGGTACTGTGAATGAGGATATAGATCATTTGTTCTTTAGTTGTCCTATCATTCAACCAGTTTGGAGGGCCCTGCTGCACTGGCTTGGCATGGCGACTACAACTGGTACATGGGAAGAAGTACGAGAGTACATATGCCAGGTTACGAAGGGACGAGCAACACGACACAGATTCTTCAAGGCAATGATCACTGAGTTTATATACTTACTGTGGAGAGAACGTAATATGAGGATCTTTCAACAACAAGTGATGCAGTTTTCTGTGCTCCTGCGTGAAGCTACCATCAGAACATTTACTCGCTGCTTCAAAATACCGAAAATTGCTGCCTTTTGTCATACTTTGGTAGGATATCCAGTTGTATAGGTGTTAGTTTGAGGTTAAGGACCTAAGTTGTTGAGATGTTTTTAGATTGTCATTGGTGTTGAGATGATGTACGAACCTGGTTATACTTGGAATAAAATCGCTAAACTTGTTCCAAAAAAAAAGGAAGGGAAGTTGGCTGAATACGTGAGGAGCCTCAAGGACGAGGAAGACATGGAAATCAGACGGTCAAGATCACCCCCGCAAGGATAAACAGAAAGCAACCGAGAGCTTGCAGTTTTATGACCACCTGCAGCTGTTGGATAATCAGCCAAGAAAAGGAAAAATTCACATGTTCACGGGAGGCCCCGTCAGGATAGACTCGGTGAAAGGTCACAAGAGAGTGACAAGAGACTTGGATGATATGTGGGTTTTACAAAACTCATGGAAATTGAGGAAATGGCGGCGGAAGAAATCACTTTTACCAAGTTTGACCTGATGCACCTTACTCTGCAGGCCATACATGCAGGTAAGTTGAACCGTCCACTTGTTGTGACTATTACTATAGCTAATTATAGAGTAATTAAGGTGCTGATTAACATTGGTAGCTCAACGACTATCATTTTCTCGAGCACTGTAAATAGAATGGCCATGGTAGACAACATGATGAAACTAGTGGTCACGCCTCTACATGGTTTTGGTGACGTAGAGGTCCTTCCAAGGGGTTCTATAGTATTTCCAACATCTCTGAAAGCAAGAAAAAGAAGACAAACACTCAACATCAGTTACCTCGTGGTGGACGAACCCTTCGCTTACAACGCGATTATAGACAGACCAACGTAGAATGATTTTAGGTGGTGGTATCTACATATCACTAAAACATGAAGCTTCTAACCTAGGAGGAGTCGAGGAGGTGATAGGCAACCACATGGAAGCTTAGCTCTACTATGTGGCGTCTCTTAAACCTCAAAGAGCACGGGACGAGGAAGCTCTGGTAGCCATGGCCCCGAAAGTGATGCAGATGCTGGACTGGTTTTGCTACCATTTATCTTATTTTCTATGTCTTGTCGTACAATGAACTATTCTTTAATTCCCTAAATTCGCCCCATTTTGCAGGATTGGTATGTAAAACTTAAAACATGAACAAACTACGACAACTTGAGTCCCTGAGGCACCACTTAGGAAACGTAGACAACTCATATCAACTTGACCAGCACCTTGGCTGGCCGTCCCAGCCTTAGAATGCGCCTTCAAACTCTTCACACTGGCCTTGCCCCGAGATTTCTTCTTCTTAGATGGGGGAATGGGGATCGTCACATCCTCCTGACCCTCTCTAGCTTCCGCAGCCAACACCTGACCTATGCAAGCGTGTCGAGTCATGATAAAAGATTCTACATATATTAAAAAACAATGTCAGTAACAAGATTGTAAGACGCATGCGACTATATATCAAACCTAACTCGAACTCTATATCAATGGTTAACTATGCGGTATACTGTATAGAAGACATTCCATCTACACTCAACATCGGATCCATAACCAGCTTGGTTACGTCAAGCTTATTTTTGTCACGAGATTGACTCTAAAGGTGTTACCCACATAGGGGGCCCATAATATGGGGAATAGTAATTCTAGACACTTCTACCCAATCTCTCCTCAGAGATGAGAATTCATTCGCCCAAATCTCGTTGATATAAAAACATATCTTCCTCCAATTCTTGCAATAGCCACTTTGCTCCCCGTCCAGGAATTTAACCTTCTTCAAGGCCTTTATATTGTAGAAGCCTAACCCCTTCTGCCCAACCTCGAACAAAGACTAGAACTCATTGGGCCCACAATGGATACTCATCCCCTTCATAACAAGAATAAACTCGATGATATACGCAATAGAATTGGGGGTGAGCTGACTAGACACCAGTCCTATGGTCCGAAATATATCCTGTACCTCCAGTGAAATAGGAAATCTCAACCCATTAACAGTGTTTTAAAAAGCGAAAGCGTAGGTGAGGCGTTTTATGTTCCAAAAAGCGAGGCGTAAGCCTTGAGGCACAAAGCGTAAGCTTTATGGGTTTTGATATTAAGTATTATAAGAAAAGAAGTGTTGCTAAAAATATGAATATATAATATGAATCTTATATAAATATTTTCTAAGTATAATATAAATGCACTTTGGTCACACTATTATGCATATTCTAAATAAAACCACTGTGAAAATAGGTGGTGTGGTTTTTTTCTTTTAACTTATATTTTAAAAAAAACCACATATTTTTTTGTCAATAAACAGAGTTTTGACTTTTACCTTCAACATTATAATTATATGCAAAATTTTGCCATTGATTTAGTGAGAAATTCTTTCTTTTTTCAATATATAATTAGGCGTTAGATTATTTCTCAAGGCGTAAATCGCAAAAACCGCACCAAAAGTGTACGCCTTGGCAATAAGGCGTAAGCTTTGTAACACTTAAGCTTTTGCATGAGCCTTGAGGCGTTTTCGAGTGAGTTTTGCTTCAAAGCGTGCTTTAAAGCGAGCCTCAAATAAGCTTTTTAAAACATTGCCCATTAATCAACTGCCCAACAAAGACGGTTAGAAAGCCGGGGGCAGAGTATTAACCCTATGCTCTGTGGTTGGGATGTGAAATTTATAGTTATTCCAAATATGGTACATTTCGCGATGACGTGTCGGACTATGCTGCAAATGCGATACATAATCTGTATATGGCATATCGGCCGCTTCGACCTCGTCGTTAGACTTCACTACTTCCATCGCTTCCTTCCCATCCAATTCGCTATAAGCGCGATTATCAGGCAATTCATAAATGGGCGAACCACCCAACCCTTGTTGGGCATCATACCCATGACTGTCCTTTGAAATATCTCTCTGCCACCTCTGCCCGTGAACTCCAACACTATGCTCTCTCGTCGACCCACTTGACTCGGCCCTCGACTCAGAATTCCAACCACTTTCAATGTTAACCGAATCAATCGTATTCTGGTCTCACATTATGCTTACAAACTAAAAATAAAACCAAAAACTGGACTGACTATTCTAGCTCGACTCTACAATGCAAACAAAAATAAATGAATGAAAATTGAAAATCTCAAAGACAAAACCAAACTACCTTTGCAACTACGAGATCGAGGGTACAAGCTTGAAAGCAAATGAAGAACAGTTGCAAGAAACCAAAACACAAGTTAGAAAAATAAAAATAAAAAAGCTACTAAGTAAAATAATTGAACAACATAAGTATCGAACATCGAATTCTATACTCATATAACTATCGAACACTCGCCTAATCAATACTGCAAAAAACTAGCAAGAACTTGGAGGCAAGATGCAAATGAGCTTCATCACTCCTCTTCACCCATATACAACACCATGCCTCCACAACGTGGCCCATCGATTGAACAATTGAAACAATACGGTTTAATACTTCCCAGAAGTATCGAATCACTCACAATTCGATACTAACCTCATAATCCATGACAATCGAATCTCTCATGATTTAATTATCCCCAAAATCATCGAATCATTCATAATCCGATACTCTCCAAAATAGATGAATCCAGGACCATTCGATTCCATAAAAAGAAAAAAGAAAAGTCATGTTAAATACGATACCATAAATAACACGAGAGCGGAACTTTTTATCGAACAAAGAATTCAAAGTCAATAATGACTTTATGACCACACCTCCCACATGGGAGACATATTTTAAAGTTGAGTATTATTATTTTGCACCCAATCCTTCGAATTACGACTCCCATTTTGAAGTCAAATATTGTTATTTGGCACCCGATCCTTCAAATTACGGCTCCCACATAGTGGGCATATTTTGAAGCCATATATTATTATTTGGCACCCAATCCTTCGAATTACAACTCCCAAACGGGGGCATATTTTGAAGCCGAATATTATTATTTGGAACTCGATCCTTTGGATTATGGCTCCCCGATGAATATTATTATTTGCCACTCAATCCTTCGAATTACGGCTCACAAATGGGTGTGCATATTTTGAAGCAAAGCCCTTTCTCAACAAATATTTCTTAAATTTGGCACCCACTCTTGAATCAAGAACGACTCCCAAATTGAGTAGACTATATGGTGGGGGTAATTTAGGTGGCCCAACAATGAACTGTGCCAACCCGCCCCATTAACAACCCAAACGAAAAAGTATCAAACCAAGGCGGTTCGACACTTACTGGACTATCGAACGCTCTCGTTCGATAGTTATTGGCTTTTTCAAAAGAAGGCCCATATCCCAAGGTCTATAAATTATCTGGATCCTGAGATTCATAATCAGGTCATTAATTACTGTTCACTAACCCTACAAGCATCGAACCAAGCATTCAATACTTATTTTCGTTTGAGAGTTCCAATGTTCGATCAATACGTGCCTTGTTTGGTCATTATCCTACCAGCGTATCCACTCGAGAGTTTTTAGTATCGAATCCAGTACCGTTCAATTGTCTTTGAATTCAATAGTTATTTTAGCACTAAACCACCTATAACCAACGATTCCTAGATTCGAAGCTCAAGGGTTATTATAGTCATTTAAGCCTTTCTGCAGTGTAATAGTTGTTCTAGACAAAGCTAGTGAATACTTGTAATTAGGGGGAACGAGATTAAATCCCGTTCCATGGGATCTCACCTGGACGGGAATGGGATATCAACTTCTATTCCCGTCTCTTGATGGACATGATCCGGTGTGTAGGGGGGAAACCTAAATAGAGAGAGATTGAGGGTGGTGGTGCGAGGGTGGTGGTGCGAGTATGGTGGTGGTGGCGTGGTGTGTGTAAGAGAGAGAGAGAGAGAGAGAGAGAGAGAGAGAGAGAGAGAGAGAGAGAGGGGGGGGGGGGAGAGAGAGAGTGAGAATGTGTTGGTGGTGGTGCGAGTTGAGGGTAGTGTGCTTGCTTGAGTCATTGAGAGTGTGGTGTGGTGCGTGCGCAGTGCAATTTGATAGTGGAGAGAGAGAGTGTGAGATTTTTCATTTTGATTTTTGAGGGTTTTAACTAAGTAAATTTTTTTGCCTCATAGTTTTTTATATTACAAAACTATCCCTTTATTTTTCTTTATACTAAAGCGCCGCCTATATCAAAACGCCCCCACCCTACTTTTTTCGGTAGGAATCTCGTTCCCAGTAGACTGCTAGGAAAGGACAACATAGGGAAATTTCCTTTATAGGAAGTCTCCCACGGGTCGGGTCGGGTAAGGGAATTTCCCTTACACGTTCTCACCCCTACCTGTAATAGATTAGCATAGTTTGGTATATTTCAGGCCAAATTGTAACGTATTTCTATTATCGTATAACCTAGACGAAACAACAACAACAACAACAACAACAACAACAACAACAACAACAACAACAACAACAACAACAACAACAACAACAACAACCAAGCCTGTAATCCCAATTAAATTGGGGTAGGCTATATGAACCATGAATGAAACACGTCGAGTCGTGAACATTAATCTTCTGCCTCCATATGTTTCGATTGACGAAACACATCAACAAGTTCATATAACTCATCATCACTTTCTTCACTTGATGTTACATACATCTCATCCTCACTATTTTCATCACTCACAATTAGATCAGTAGCAATCCCCTTACCCTTATCTACCCTTACTGCATTACCCTCTCCTCCCTCACCTCCTCCATAATTAATTTGTTCTGGGCTTTCACCAACATCCATCTCTAATACAACAACCTCATTATTACACACTACCAAGTAAACATGAAACTCCATATTCTTCAGAGCATTCTTACAAGCTATATGCAAACAACCAACATACAATACTAATAAGATATAACTAGTGAGATCCATTAAGTATTTCCTTGGTCCTACTGCTCCTATATCAGTAGCCAGCTTATCTAAGAAAGCTCTTTTATCTCATTATACTCTACATAATCATACTTACTTGAAGTACCTCCTACATAGTCACCAACAATCTCTTGAGTTTTGTTGAACCTCCCTCCATAATATAAAACTAGAGTCAAGCACTTGCTATCGGGTTCTGCAAGAAAATAAAGGAAATGTATTAAAAAAAATAACAAACTTTTAAAAAACAATATGCATATTAAAGTTGTACTGCACATAAATAGGGGACCATGCACTTTCAGACAGCCCAAAACCCCACCAAAATATTCCTATAAACTACGAAGATACCGACTTTACCCACTAAAATACAAATCATGTCGGGTTGATCACCCACTAAAAAAAAATTAACATTAAAACACAAATTATTTTTAGAATCAATGTATAACAATTGAAACTTACCGTAGTTTGGTAGGGGTAAACCCATTTCCAACGGGGAGCGCACAAAAACCATCTTTCAAGTGTAACTCGTATGTCAGTTTGAATAGATTTGGGAGATTAATGTGCAATCGCGAATCTAGGGTTAGGGATTGAGGATTAGGGTTTTTAGGGTCAGTTGGGTTTGGCACGAAAATTTTCTAAGTATGGGGTATGTTAGTTATGTTATAAGGGTTTGGGTTAAAAACGTTTTTTATGGTAAAATTATGACGTGGAAGGTCATTTAAATCCAGGTGGAGGCACGTTTTAGTGACTACGCTGCCACGTCAGTGCTGAAGTCCGGTTAAGGCCAATTAGACATTTTTGATAATAAAAAAAACTTACAAGGCATATTTATCTATAAGATTTATGAATGGGTGATCATTTTATTAATCACAATGGTGCACTATATATAGTTTTACAACATGGTAGGATAGGTACAACTAATTATGGTAAGATAATTACAAGAGATATTCTAAAATATATCAACTAATGAATATCCCTAACACGCCCCCGCAAAATAGAAACTCCATTGGTAACGATAATTTTGGACCGAAGTAAAAGAAACCGTGCACAAGGAAGAGGCTTCACGAGAAGATCCGCGAGCTGATCCATCATGTTGATGTAAAAAACACTGAGAAAGCCCTTATTGACAAGATCACACACGAAGTGAAGGTCAATCGAGATGTGCTTCATGCGAGAATAAATCACCGGGCAAAGCAAAAGGCGAATGGCACCCAAATTGTCACACAAAATCCAGAGCGAAGACAGTAAGGCAACACTAATATTGCCAAAAAGGTATTGAAGCTATCGAACATGGGCCGCGTCATTCACGAGAGATTGGTACTCCGACTCAGTGGACGAGCAAGAGCTAGCCCATTGACGCCGCGAAGACCATGATATAGGATTAGAACCAATAAATACCATATATGTAGAGATGGATGTCGCAGAGGCTTGGTCACCTGCCCAATCAGCGTCCGAATACGTTGTAAGATGTAAAGAGGAAGAACGACGAAGAAGTAATCCGTGAGTAATCGTACCTTTCAAGTAGCAGAGACTCGTTTGAGAGCAGACTAATCTTGTTCACACGGGGTGGTCATATGTTGGGCAAGGCAATTAACAGCGAACGCAAGATCAGACAGAGTGAGAGAAAGATATTGGAGAGAACCTATAATGCTCCTATACTCCGAAGCATCCGTGAGAGAGGAGGAAGTCATAGGAGGAGAGGAGGAAGCCATAGGTGTAACAAGCGGCTTAGCAAAATCCATTTTGTGACGCGCGAGAACGTCGCATATGTACTTGTGTTGAGATAAGACTATGCCCTCCTTGAAATGAAACACCTCAACACCAAGAAAGTACGACAAGGCACCAAGGTCTTTGACTGTAAATTGACGGCCAAGGCGTGTCACAATGGAGGAGAGAAGCGAGTCGTTGTTCCCCGTGATGATGATGTCGTCAACATAGACGGGGATATAAAGAAGACCAGCACCACATGAGAGAACAAATAGGGAAGAGTCAGATTTAGACTGTATAAAGCCAAACGCACACAGAGCCTTACTAAATTCAAGATACCATGTCCGTGGAGCTTGTTTGAGACCATAAAAAGATTTCTTGAGATGGCAAACATGACCCGAAAGAGATAGACCTGAGAAACCCCGGGGGTTGTGTCATAAACACATCCTCAGAGAGCTGACCAATAAGAAATGCATTAGAGACATCTAGTTCGCGAAGATGCCAACCGCACATAACAGCAAGAGAGAGAACAGTGCGAACTGTGACCGACTTCACAATTGGACTGAAAGTCTCCTTTAAATCAAGCCATTCACGCTGATGAAACCCCTTAACTACAAGTCGAGCCTTGTACCTATCAATGGAGCCATCAGGGTGGCGTTTGATGCGAAAGACCCACTTACAACCTATGATGTTCTTGCCCACTAGAGAAGGAACCAAATCCCAAGTACCATGCTTGAGTAAAGACATGAATTCCTCGTCCATAGAAGCGTGCCACAAGGGATCCTTCAAGGCTTGAGAGACACAAGTAGGAGTAACTGGACCAAAAAGGGGATGTTTTGTGGAGGTTAAGCTGTTTGGGCTTGAACATATTATTCCTCGCAACTGTGGTCATTCCATGAGTACAGGTCATGTCATTATTGGTGGCCAAGGCGGGAGGAGGAGAACCGGTACTGGAAGTGGTCTCAGACGACGGTGCTGCATCGACTAGTGGGAGCATAGGATGAGATATACGAAGTGGAGATCGTTGCGGGCTGGAAGAAATCGAAGGAGAAGTCTCTGGAATTAATGGTGCCCTAACATCTGCTCCAACATTGAAACATGAATGTCTAGAAGAGACAGGGGTAGAAGTCACTGGTTTTAATATTGCCCCATCATCAATTCCAAATTGTAACTAGAATGTCTAGAATGTCTAGGAGAGACAAGGGCCGAAGTCACTGGTTTCAATGTTGTCCCAACATCGAATCCATAATTGAAACTAGAATGTCCAAAATGACTAGGAGAGACAGGGGCCAAAGTCATTGGTTTCAATGTTGCCCCAACATCGACTCCAACATTGAAACCAGAATGTCCAGAAGAGGTGTATGCACTCCCTGGTGGTAAGATAGACCTTGAGACGGGTGCGGGCGGGATGACCATGAGCTTGGCAGAGCGCATCACCGTGGGAATTCAATGAGAAGGCGATAACCCCAGAAACTCTGTTTCCACAATCTGAACATGGCGAGAGATAAAGATGCGGCCACTCTCCAAATCATAATAACGATAAGCACTTTGGGATAGAGAATACCCAATAAAGATACAAGGACGATATGGAGGTGTGAGCTTTCTAGAAATATGAGGACGTAACCATGGAAAGCATAATCAACCAAAGGTCTGAAGCTTGATAATTAGGCGGTCGACGAAAGAGTTTGCCAAACGGTGACTCATGATGAAGCAGAGTCGTAGGAAGACGGTTGGCGAGATAAACAGCAGTAAGGACTGCATAATCCCAAAAAGAGTGAGGAAGAGACACTTGTTGGAGCAGGATGTGTCCAATAGTGAGGACTTGATGGCGACGTCCTTCCACTATCTCATTTTGCTGCGGTATATGGGGCGTAGTAGTGAGCCAAACAATACCATGGTTAGACAATTAGGAATGAAGGGCAACAAATTCGCTACCGTTTTCTGGGTAAAAGTACTTCACTTTGTGGCCAAATTGTTTTTCAACAAGGCGGTGAAATTAACCAAACACTGTGAAGACCTGAGATTTATAAATCAATGGATAAATCCAAGAGTACTTGGTAAAGTGGTCGACCAATAGAAGATAATAACGACATCCATTCAAAGAGGGCACAGTCGAAGGACCCAAACATCTCCATAAACATAATGTAAGGGATGTAGCGAGTGTAGAGAAGTAGTATTGAAAGGGAAACTGACACTTTTATTTGATAAACAAAAACGACACACTCCAGAGTTTGTAGAATGTAAAGCATTACATGGTAAAGAAAATTGCCTAACTACTAAACTACTAATAGCCTCAGATGTGTGTCCTAAGCGACAGTGCCAATTTGCCCTATCAGTCCGAATTACAACATTTTCCAAAGGAGATGTCACAAGAGGCGAGGGTAAACGCAAATGATAGACTCCATTAGCGCACTCCCCTCTTAGCAACCTCGCCCCTGTAGCCTGATCCTTTACAAAAAAATGATAAGGATGAAATTCAAGAGTAACATTATTTTGCAAAGTAAACTGATGAACCGATAATAAATTCTTCTTAGAAGAAGGAACACATAAACTCGGTGTAAGAGTAAACGGACGATCAGAAATATTGAAAGACGATGAGCCAACATGAGTAATCGGCAAACCTGAACCATCTGTAAGAACAACCTCATCAGTACCGTTGTATTCAGAGTGGACTGAGAAGTTTTGAACATCCGAAGTGAGGGTATGAGAGGTGCCATAATCAACTAGACATGTTTTGCGATCAGATTAGCCCGTAATAGGCGAGGTGGCAACGTTGGCTAGAGGTTGCTGAAGTTGACGACAAGTCCTAGCACCGTGGCCATAGATGCACCAATCTGGCAAGTGATGTTAAGACGGTTCGAACATTGACGATTGTTAGAGCGAGATTTCTAAGAATTACCATTCCTATTACCATGATAATTGTAGCGACCACATTGCTGAGGACCCAACCCGCGACCGTCATGATTGTGACGAAGGGACTGATATGCGGCGGCATTGGCAGTAGCAACTAGGGTTGTGGCCTAAGCCTCAAGCCTCTTAACATAGGTTTCATGGGCAACAAGGCAATCGTGAAACTCCGAAAAGGAGAGGGGGTGTCACGTCTATGAATTTGTGTAGAAATATTACGGTACGGGGCACCAAGACCGTTAAGGACGAACCGAGTAACATCGTTATCCGAGAGGCGATGGTCAATGATAGCAAGTTCATCGATCTTGCTCTCGATTAATCGAAGAAACTCCAAAACTGACTGAGACCTAATTGTCATGGTGGATAGGGATTCTTTCAACTTCATAACCCTGTAACAGGATTTATTAGCAAACATGCGCTGAAGCATTTTCCATGTTGCGGCAGAAGTCTTTGCAGAGGAGATGAGGGACGAGAGATCCGTGGATACCGACCCAAAAAGCACATACAAGAGAAAGGCATCTTGTCGAGTCCAATGAATGAACACAACAACTGAGTCTATAGAGTCAGTGTGAGTAGAGCATGGGGTGGAACCATCCACATAACCAAGAAGGTTATAGCCATACAAGAGATAGTGAACTTGAGCACTCCATGAAGGATAATTTCCCGAGGTTAATTGCAAGGGAAAGTGAATATGTGCACTAACGGGCACGATTTGATCATTAGAGAGACCTAGCGTTGGGTTCAATGGTGGCTGTGTAATGTGCATGCCATTGGTGGCGGAGGACTGCGTCGACTCCGAAGAGAGTTGCGTGATGCCGTCGTTGCTAGGGTTTTCGAAAGACATGGGGATCGAATATTCTCTTTAGAGAAATTTTCCTGCTGATACCATATAAGATTTATGAATGGGTGATCATTTTATTAATCACAATGGTGCACTATATATAGTTTTACAACATGATAGGATAAGTAGAACTAATTATGGTAAGATAATTACAAGTGATATTCTAAAATATATCAACTAAGAAATATCCCTAATATTATCAGCCCAAAAAATAGAGCATTTTAAGATTTATCGAGAAGTTATAGGACAAAAAAAATAATTATCCATAATAATTAATAATATTAGATAATTAAAATCTCTAATAAACCCTTCTCTCTCCTCTCTCCCTCCCTCCCTCTTAATCCGTAAACCTCTTTCTCTGTGCATTAAATAATTAAGTTTTCATTTTTACATTTTCTTAAACACTATCTCTCAATACTGTTGATCTTTATATAATATAAAAGTATGTAGTATAAGATCTCATGAAATCTATATCTATACTACAAAAGAAAAAGTTACAAAAACTTTGAAACACTACAAGATTTCAGGGTCAACAACAACCGGATTTGCGGTTACAGAAAACCCTGATGCGGTTGCAGAAAGCCAATTGCAACCGCATCGAGATCTCAGATAGGGCGGTTGCGTAAAGCCTCGGTCGCTTCACATCTGAGACCGCATTGCGGTTGCTGTTGAGGTCAGCTGCGACCTAAAAATCTGCAACCGGATTGCGGTTCCAGATACTTTTTGAGACCGCGTTAGCGTTCAACTTTATGTGACCGTGGTGCGGCCCGAGATACTTGAAGAGTTTCTGCAACCGCATTGCGGTCTCAGATAGTGTGAATATTATCTGAGACCGTAGTGCAGTTGCAAAAACTCAAAGAGCAATTGAAAAAAGGGACGATTACAAATTTTTCTCTTTACCATACAACGTGTCATCCAAGAAAAGAAAAGCTAACACTTAGATGAAAATTAACATATTAAATTATGTTAATTACTATTTATTTGAAAGCACGTGTGATAGCCTGCATTATTTAAATCTTCTCATTAAAAAAATACTTTTACTTAATTCTCTCTTACGTTAAAAAAAGTTTTAGATATATAGATTTCCTATCCATATTAAGTTATAATATTTATCATATAAATTAATTATATTATACTTAATAAATTTTAATTATGCAGAGACCGCGTGTCAACGTTTCTAGTAATAATAAATTTTAGGAATTTGATTATTGTATTCCTTAAATAAGAGGGAAAGAGATATTATAATATTTTCTTTGGCAGCAACAATTATTGCTTTAACAGTATAGCTAGCCTTAATTAAATTAAATGTTATTACATTTCAAATGGCATGAAAAAATTCTAGCAAATTAATTAAACCCGATTTTGGTGTAGTTTTCAAAAGGAAAAGAAGTCAATTAGAGATGTGAGGACTGAGGGGAGACATCAAGATTTTATATCTAAAATACAGATTCTTGCAATCGAACTCATGTTATAATTACATCATGTATATTAAAATAATATTTCTGAGATTCATAAATTCGATTTAGGTAAATACCTTTTGAAAATGGAATTAAATATCAAATAGATGTTAGGGAAGACATCAAAATTTGAAGTACAAATTTATGATAATACAATGAATAACGATAGATTGTATACATATACATATACACACATATATATATATATATATATATATATATATGAATATATACAGAGCCATTTATCTTCTATACTGAGCAATTCATATTCTTTTTTTTTATTTTTTTCTCTCTCATTTTTTTATTCTACCAAATAGAACCCTCGATCTTTACAATTAATTCAAATTCTAGAATTGTCTTTTCAAGTTTATCGAAGTCAATAATTTTTAGAAAATCTTTAAGAGATCAAGTTATTTTCAATTTTTCTATATTTACATCTCTTTACTCAATCTCTACAAACTTTGCCCGTATGAACAATATTTTGACTACGTACGTTATTGGCAACAGATTTCTGAATTATTATTTATACTTTCACATTAGATTAAATTTTCTAAATGAAATTAAATGAAGTAGTACTACAACAAATCATAGCAATACCATGGAAAGTCTTGCATCCGAATTTTTATTTTCGGATGCAAGATATTTAGAATCGGAAAATTGCGATGCAATTATATTGCATCGCAAAATTCGGATGCAGCAGCGGGCTTTGCATCCGAAAAATCGGATGCAAAGATACCCTCGGATAAATCCGATGCAGCCTTTTTAGGCTGCATCGAAAATTTCCTATGCAGCCTTTGCATCCGATGATTCGGATGCAGCCACGTAGGCTGCATCCGAAAATTCGAATGCAAAGGATACTGCATCGGATAAAATCCGATGCAGAGATATAAAATATTAAATCCGATGCAGCATTAAAAAAATAAAAAAAAAAATAAAAAAATATTAAACAAATGTTGCATCGGATAAAACCGATGCAAAAATATAAAAAGCTACTGTCTTCGTTCTCCTCGCCCACACACACACACACACATACACCGTTGGACCACCGTTGACTGCCACCGTCGCCGAAAATTGCCCAGAAACACCGGTAAGCAATTCTACTCTTCTCAAGGATCAATTTGACGCAACTTATACTATTTTTCATCAATTATTTATATTTGTGGAATTTTGAAATTGTTATTATAATTTTGATTATTGTTGTTATTTGTTAATGTGAATATGATTATTGTGTTGTATGTGCAATGTTAAAATAGTTTTGTACTTAATTGCGATTTTAGGGCTTAATTGTGATTTTTGGGCTTAATTGCGATTTTAGGGCGTAATTGCGATTTTAGGGGTAGATAACAAAACTTGTAGTTAACAAAACTTGAGGGTAGATAAAGTAGTTTTTAGAAAGTTATACCCAATTTGAAGTTTAAAATTTTGTGGGGTTGAATGTATTTACTAGAGTATATTTTAGGAATAAGGTAATTAATTAGAAGATTTGGGCTTGTTTGCAAATACGTAGAGTATTTGGTTATTGAACTTTAGAGGTTACTTTGTAATTTAGAAAATATTTGTTGAAACAAAATTAGGAATAAGATTATTAATTCGAAGTTTTTGGGGGTTTTTTGGGGAATATGTTGAAGTTTAAAATTTTTGTGGTGTTGAATGTATTTACTAGAGTATATTTTAGGAATAAGGTAATTAATTAGAAGATTTGGGCTTGTTTGCAAATATGTAGAGTATTTGGTTATTGAACTTTAGAGGTTACTTTGTAATTTAGAAAATATTTGTTGAAACAAAATTAGGAATAAGATTATTAATTCGAAGTTTTTGGGGTTTTTTGGGGAATATGTTGAAGTTTAAAATTTTTGTGGTGTTGAATCTATTTACTAGAGTATTTTTTAGGAATAAGGTAATTAATTAGAAGATTTGGGCTTGTTTGCAAATATGTAGAGTATTTGGTTATTGAACTTTAGAGGTTACTTTGTAATTTAGAAAATATTTGTTGAAACAAAATTAGGAATAAGATTATTAATTCGAAGTTTTTGGGGTTTTTTGGGGAATATGTTGAAGTTTAAAATTTTTGTGGTGTTGAATCTATTTACTAGAGTATATTTTAGGAATAAGGTAATTAATTATAAGATTTGGGCTTGTTTGCAAATATGTAGAGTATTTGGTTATTGAACTTTAGAGGTTACTTTGTAATTTAGAAAATATTTGTTGAAACAAAATTAGGAATAAGATTATTAATTCGAAGTTTTTGGGGTTTTTTGGGGAATATGTTGAAGTTTAAAATTTTTGTGGTGTTGAATCTATTTACTAGAGTATATTTTAGGAATAAGGTAATTAATTAGAAGATTTGGGCTTGTTTGCAAATATGTAGAGTATTTGGTTATTGAACTTTAGAGGTTACATTGTAATTTAGAAAATATTTGTTGAAACATAATTAGGAATAAGATTATTAATTTGAAGTTTTGGGGTTTTTTTGGGAATATGTTGAAGTTTAAAATTTTTGTGGTGTTGAATGTATTTAATAGAGTATATTTTAGGAATAAGGTAATTAATTAGAAGATTTGGGCTTATTTGCAAATATGTAGAGTATTTGGTTATTGAACTTTAGAGGTTACATTGTAATTTAGAAAATATTTGTTGAAACAAAATTAGGAATAAGATTATTAATTTGAAGTTTTGGGGTTTTTTTGGGAATATGTTGAAGTTTAAAATTTTTGTGGTGTTGAATGTATTTAATAGAGTATATTTTAGGAATAAGGTAATTAATTAGAAGGTTTGGGCTTGTTTGCAAATATGTAATTTACTAAAGTTTAAGAACGATTATATTGATATTTTTGTCGGATAATTTAGATGGCAGATAGAGGTCGGGGATCATCTAGGGGTGGAGGCCGTAGGGGGAGGCGCCCGGGAAAGGAACATGCATCTACTAGTCAGCAGCCACGTAGACCCCCGATCCACCCGTTTAACCCACTTGATGATGATGATGATGATATGCCGGTTCACCCTACGCACTATGACCCGTATGGGTTTATTGCTAACTTCGAGATAGAGCCTCTTCCACCGATCAGCACTGCTACCACCGAGTCGCCGCATGGCTCGGCGCATGCCTTAGGTTCCGACATGCCGACATCGTCTGCTGCTTCAGACATGCCGACATCATCTCGAGGGCCCGCCGATGTAGGACCATCACATTCCCCTGATGACGATGAGCCGAGAAATCTTCGGGGGCAGGGCAGAGGGGCACCTGTACCAAGTGACCGCGATCATAGGCAGTGGATCACATTTTGTCCATATACGGGAGGGTTGAGGAACCAATCGGCCATTAGTGCGTCGATTTCTGCTACTTTGAAGAAGTTGTGTCAGGGCCCGTGGTTTCGATTCAAGGATTTTCCTGAAGCTTATAGGAAAAGCGCATGGAAAGAATTTGAAGTAATTTTTTTTAATGAAATTATTATTAGATATTAAAAATAGTTAATTCAAAATACTTATTTTTTCATTTATTGTTGTTTATTTTTCATATGTTTTTGTTTTTAATTATTTATATTATCTTAAATTCGCAGAGCCAATATCAGTGGGATGAAGTCGACGAGTATAGAGTTAGGGATGTTTGGAAAATGATTGACAACAAGCGTTATAGCGAATGCTTGAACTCACTGAAGAGAATAATGTTGGCGATAAGGGACAAAGGCGAAGATCGTAGTAGACATGATATATGGATTCCAGAAAAAGATGAGCATGAATTCTATGAATATTGGGATGGGCCTGTACACAAGAATAGGAGCGAGAAAGCCAAGATCAACAGGCAGAAGGCGCCATTGGCGAACTGGTTTGGTGGGAGGCATTCGGGCCAAAAATGGCCGAAAAAGTGGTATTTGTTTTGGTATTTGGTTCTTAAAATACATATTAGGGTGTGGTATTAAAATTTGTAGTATTAACTTTTTAATTGTTTTGTGAAACAGGCTGAAGATGAAGGTGTTACGATTAAAGAATTGCCGATAGCGAGGATATACAAGCTTGGCCGAGTGAAAGAAACAAAAACGAGCGAAGGAGTTATAACGGAAGAGTGGGTATCAGATGAAGCTCACCAGGCTTGGGTAAGTAATCTATTATTACTTTAAATATAATTTAAGAGTTAGAAATTCCACAGTTTACTTATTGAATTTTTGGAATTTGGCATTTTTTTTTCCAGCTTAAATATCTACAAACCCATTCGCATTTCAGAGGTGATGCCTCTAGTAGTGGTCGTGCATATGCGGATAGAGAGGCAGCGCACCTCGCACGGTTGGCAGCGATGAGGGATGAGCAGCGTCGAGCCTATGCGGCGTATCAGGCGGGGCTGAGGAAACAGTACGAGTGGTCATTACGACAATGGAAGCACAACAAGCTACTCGCGAATAGTCTGAGAAACATGTCGAGGCAAAACGGACAGGAGCCCCTAGATTTGCCGTACCCGGATAGACCAGAGCCACCCGAGGGCCTAGACGATCCCTTTCGTAGTGATGATAGACCGGTCACTCGCTCTCCTGTAGTTATGTATAGTAGTTCGCCTACACAGCGCCACCATCCGCCGCAGCCCGCTTGGCGAGGGAGTCCTACCTAGCGTTCGCAGCCTCACCATTCTCTGACCCCACGGCGTACGCATCCACCTCCTCAGGCTAGTACACAGTATACACATCACTCGAGATCCTTCTCGCCGCATCATGATGACTACGACCCATACCCTGAGGGCGGTATGTACTACCCAGACACGTCACGTATCCTTCGTCGAGAGCGGGAGCCTGAGCATACGACATATCAGGGGACACACCATGAGTCGTCTTACCACCGTACGACATATCAGCGACCACACCAGGGTCGAGGGGAGGTGCAGTATCAGGAGGTGGGTAGACCGCGGTCTCAGGGTCGAGGAGATGTGCAGTATCATCAGGAGGTGGGTAGGTCGCGGTCTCAGGGTCGAAGAGATGTGCAGTATCAGGAGGTGGGTAGGCCGAGGTCTCAGGTGCGAGGGGATGCAGCATTACAGCAGCCGACGCAGCAGCAGCTTGATGGGGAGTTTGGCGTTTTGGATCCAGATGCAGCAGCCAACTTTCAGACGTTGTACGATCAGCTTACTAACGAGATTCATCCTTCTAGCCCCCAGCCTAGTATCCCACCTCATGCCGATTAGATATTGTGGATCTTATGTGTTATGTTTCTTATTGTAATTTTTATTCCAAGTATGTTATTTTTATTGGGACTCTAGTTATTGGGACTATTGTTATTGGGACTATTGTTATTTGTCGTGGTGTCCTTATTTTTACTTTTCGTAATTTTCATTTTTAAGTTGTTATTAAATCAAAAAATAAAACAAATCACAAAATTAAGACATAGTCGAACAATACAATGAAACCATACATGAGAAGTTCAATATTATTCAAATATCGTCAAAAACGGAGTAACAAAAGACACAAAGAAACATTTCGGGGTGAAAATATAATTATTCAAAAGTTGCAAAACAACTCAAATTTAACTTTTTTTCCAACCAACATCTTCTAAACCATAAGTATGAGTGTTCTTTCGAATCTCGGCAAAAACGGAGTAACGAAAGACACAAAGAAACATTTCGGGGTAAAAATGTAATTAGTAAAAAGTTCCAAAACAACTCGAAATCCAGTTTTTCTTTCACCAACATTTCCTAAGCAGTAAGTAGAAATGTTGTTCCAAATCTCGTCAAAAATTGAGTAACGAAAGACGCAAATAAACAATATAACACTATATGATCTTCAACTCTAAACCTTAAACCCTAAACCCTAAACCCTATATAGGTACACTCTATCCTACTAAAATTGTATTTTCACATGTAGAGAGTGTCAATCAAGTCCACTCGTCGATTTTTTTCTTACCATATGCTATGTTATTAAAAATAACAGTGTTCTTCAAAATTTCGTCAAAAATTGAGTATGGAAAGACGTTTAAAAAATATTTGGGGTAGAATATCTAATTATGCAAAAGATGGAAAACGACATCAAACCTCCGTTTTTTTACCACTATTTTAATAACACTTATGAGGCATATGTACATTTAAAATTTGTCAAAAATGCGAAACGAATGATGTTTAAAATACTTTTAGGGTCAAAAATGTAAATTTAAATTTAAAAAGTATTGATTTTTTTAGAAATAGTAATAGTGTACGCATATAAATTTTCCTATGCAAATTGTACATTTTTCATTGTGCATAGGAAATTTGCCATGCAAAGAGCAGTCGCATGGGAAAATTCCTATGCAATGAGTGTTGCATTGGAATATTCCCATGCAGTACATGTTGCATGGGAAATTTTCCATGTAAAGAGTATCCTGCATGGAAAAATTGCAATGTAAGTTCATCTTGCATCCGAATTTTTCAATGCTAAATTTACAACATTTTCCTATAAATACTTCATCTCCCCATTCACTTCTCATTCATCCATCTCTCATTCATCCATCTCTCTCTATTTACACCCTCTTCTTTCTCTCTCTAAATTTACAATATAAATATATATACAAAAATTATAAATATAAATTATATATACGAAAAATACAAATATGAATATAAATTATATACACAAAAAATATAAATAAAAATTATATATATGAAAAATATAAATATAAATTATATATACAAAAAATATAAATATAAATTATATATACGAAAAATATAAATATATATATAAATATTAGATTTCATAACAAAAAATTTTAAAATGTAACTATACGAATAAGTATGTATAGATAATACTTTAAAATTTAAAAAATATATTTTAAAAATTATTTATATTAATAAAAACAAAATTGTTTTAAAGAGTGGCGGATAAATCCTGCCACTGTTTTTTTAAAAAAAAAATCGCATTTGTTGCATCGGAAATTTCCGATGCAACAGCAATTGCATTGGAAATTTCCTATGCAATTGCTTTTGCAGTTGCATCGGAAATTTCCGATGCGACAACTTGCATTGGAAATTTCCTATGCGAAGATTTAAACAATTGCATGGAAAATTTCCAATGCAAGCCGTCCTTCCCCGAACCTCCAGCCGCTGCCACGTTGCACTTTCGTACTTGAGTTATGCATGGGAAATTTCCTATGCAGGCTTTATCTGCATAGGATTTTTTCGATGCAGCACTTTTCTGCATTGGATATTTTCCATGCAAAATCTTTTGCATAGGAATATTTCCATGCAACTTTGTATCGGAAATTTTCTATGCAGAGCCCTATTGCATCCGAAAATTCCAATACAATTCTCTTGCATGGACAGCAATAGCATGTAATTTTTGCATTGGATTTTTTCCATGCAATTGATGCGTTTTGTTGTAGTATATCCCATTTAATGAATCTTCTCAAAAATTCATCCAGTTTTATTGAGAACAAAAACACTAAAAAATTTATTGAAACTTAAACAAGTTTTACATATATATATGGACGAATTATAAAAAATGTCCGCTAACTTTTGCCTTTAATCTTAAATGCCCGATTTTTCCAAACCTGCTGAAAATGCCCGTTAAGATCTAAATTTTCTAACAAAAATGCCCGATTTAAAAAACTCGGATATTTTATCCGACGTGGCATCCGAATCAAAGAGGCGCGCTGCTAAATCAAAGAAACGCGCCCGACACATAATTGTTTGTCCGAAAATAACGTTTCTTATTCTAACCAAACCATATAAAGCCAAAATCTGACACTTAGGTTTTTTTATTGTCTTCATTTGCACAATAACGCGGCAAAATCGAAAACCCTAATCCTTAAAAACCGAACCCTCAAGTTCTCACCCAAAATTGGAAATTCGTAGTGGTTTGTTGCTTAATCTTGAGTTAGGGTAAAATGGTGTTCAAGTTGCGACCTCATAACGAGTTGGATTTGCCTCCACCCGAATATTGTAAGTCTTCTCTTTCATTTGAGAGTCTTTGTTAAATGTTATGTTAAATTCGTACTTTATTGGTAGTTGGTGTAGTAATCGACAAAAGAACCGCTTTTGGGGGTAAAGTATGTATTTTTGTGGGTGTGTAATATTTTAGCGGGTGTTAGGGTTTTGTCCGAAAGTAGAGATTCCCCTCGGACGTGTATTGTCATCTTTTTGTGGGCTTTTGATGCCTTTCATGCTTAGATGTTGTCCCGTTGTGTATTTTGTTAGGGTTTTTTGTGAGCTAGACATGTTTAAGCTTTTGTTCTCTTCATTATTGCAGCACCAGAAAGCAAAGGATTTACCCTTGTATTACATTTTGGAGGGTATTTCACAGCTAGCGTTTACCAAGGTGGAGATTATGCATTTGAAGGATCAGACACGAGATGCGTTTATGATTTTGTGAGTTACAAAGAGCTTAAAATCTCTCTATTGAATAGGCTGTCAGATGAGATTGGTATAAGAGGGAGAAAGAAATACTGGTACCAGGCTACACACTGTAAACATGTGGCGTCAAATGATCCAATGTTACATGATTTGGGTAAGATAGCTCATATAATGCAAAGGGAGTGCCATTTGTACATTACTGATGAAAACCACATGGCTGTTTTGTTAGAGAGTATTCATGATAAAAGAGAGGAGGTTGATGATGGTGATGGTCCGAGTTCAGAGGGCGGTTGGGTAAGCAGAAGGGTTAAAAGAAAGTAAACCAAGCCTACTCCAAAGGTGACAACTCAACTCAGGGAGAATCAAGAAGCCTTGGGAACCCCAGTGGGAAGGACTCCTGATCCCAAACAAGGTGTATCCAGAAAGTATGTGAAGTTGTCAGACCTTGGTATGGAATTGGGCAACCAGAAGGGTCAGATCAAAGGAAATAATGGTCAGAACAAAGGAAAGGGCGAGAGGAAATAGAAGAAGGTTTGGGGAGGAGGAGCCACAACTGTGAAGAAGACCTCATTTTGAACCAAGTTCATTTTGTGTTATTTATAGTGCAAATGAATATCAAGTGAATGAGTGTAGCTTTTTTTTTTTTTTTTTTTTTTTTCTGGTTTTCACTTGAATATTATTTGCCACTTATAACTTGATTGCTCCCAATGACACTCCCAGCAATGGTTTGATGGATTAGGTGATTGTATGTTGTGACCTCATTTTGGTATTGACACTTCCAAAGCCAGAGTACTAAAACAACATAATTATAACAGTTCATATACCATAAAATAGTAAAACCTCACAATTACTCAAACATAGTACACATAAACAACATTAAGATTTCATAACAGTTCAAACATAATAATCACTCACACCTCCCAATTGTTCAAAGTTCATAAACATAACCAACATTAAAACATAAAAATTGTTCAAACATTCATAAAACATAATTGTTCATAAAGACTTAAAACATAAAAATCCTTCATTCTTCCTCCGGCAGGTCGGCAATGTGATGCACTGTGAAAAGCTCATGCAGATAACCAGCATTCGGACAACCATACAACCGAAAGTACTTCTCTCGGTCGGTTTCCTACATCACACGAAAAGCAAATGAAACCATTAATTAACTTTTTTGGAAAATAACGCGCATACTCAAGGGGATGAATCGATTTCTTACCTGACCACGGATTGCATGATACTCCTCATCAACGCTCACTGTCCACTCAGGGGGAACGCAGTGAACGCCAGGCAGAGCACGAAACTCGGAGAACCACCAGAACCTGTTGAACAAGGAGTTTAGCTTCTTGTAGATAATCTTCATCTCAAACTCACCACCACCCCAGCGCATGGTGTCTAACTCTGGTTTCAGCAGATCCAAGCCCCTCTTCAAAGCCGGCGTATCCATCAAACGATGCCTCCTGCCATACTCACAAAGCAACCTACACAATTGTGTCTCATAGCGTCGGTTGAACTCCCCATCGTGAAACAAACACGCCACATCATTGTTGTTCGGGATCTCCATTTTTTCACAAGTAAGATTTTTGAATGAAAAATGAGAAGCAAAAACGAAACTTTTGGGCTTTTACACATGAAGTTGAGGGTATTTATAAGATGAAGGGTGACTTTTCGTATGGACAGACATGACTTATCAGTCCCAAAAACGCCTGTTTGACTACCAATGCATAATGCCACCTTTTACCAATGCCACTAAACCATCACTAAACGTTACATTCGGTCACACTAAACACTACCACACAAAACAACACATACATAAATAAACAAACCGTTCCACAGATTCTTCCCCTTTCAATACAATTTCAAAACGATTAAAAAAGTGCAATCATAGTAATTAAACAAAACCTATTTCTTCCTCTCAATCTCTTGTTCTCGGCTTCCAGATTCTTCACCTTCTCTTCCAACTCCTTATTCGTTTTTTCAAACACTCTTCGAATCGTAACCAAACTCGGGTGATCCATCAACTCCATTTCTTCTTTGACTTGCTTAACTTTCGCCTCGGCCTTTTCGATTTTCGTACGTAGTAATGGTACTATAATCCGCAGTCTTTCGCAGACAGGAGGATCTTTCCAATCGAAAAATCGACAACCGCATTTCCCCTTCCAACACCCATGGAATCTACGGCCCGGGTTTGCATTGGTGGTAGCAGCCCTCACGACGGCGGGTCTACCGCAGTCGCACATCAGACCAGAGCTGTCAATTGATTCCGACATGTTCGTAATTTTGCGAATTGGAAGTGAATTGATCGATTTTCAGTTGTTAGGGTTTATAAAAAGTGAAATTGGGTTTTTTTTTAAAAACATTACCGTTAGAATAAGAGCCGTTGAGTTGTTTGCTTAGAATAAGAAACGTTATTTTCGGACAAAAAATTATGTGTCGGGCGCGTTTCTTTGATTCAGCAGCGCGCCTCTTTGATTCGGATGCCACGTCGGATAAAATGTCCGAGTTTTTTAAATCGGGCATTTTTGTTAGAAAATTTAGAACTTAACGGACATTTAAGATTAAAGGCAAAAGTTAGCGGGCATTTTTGATAATTCGTCCTATATATATATATATATATATATATATATATCACAATGTCTCGGAAAAAAAGAACATTAAATTGAATAGAAATGATTTTCATTAAAAATAAAATCAATTTTGTCCATTGTTTATCTTACATATTTTTATATAGTCTTGGCTATTTTATTTGAATTTTTTTATCAGATTTGTAATTAGAAATTTGAAGACAAAAAGATGCTAAAAATGATTTATATACAGTATATTTTTTTTCTTGGGAAAATGCTTGAACGGAATTAATTTCATTTTCAACTCAAATAATAAATTTCCGAATTCCGAGGCAATTTCAAAGACATGTTTAGGTTTCCAACTTTTTTGTCTTACAGTTTTCTTTATAATTCCAGCAAGTTCTTGGAAATCTGTTAAATGAGATATATCAACTGTTACACCATTTAATAAAATGTAAAAAACAATTTTCTCCAAGAAAAAAAAGATGAATAAACTGTAGGAATACTTTGGTTTAATGCTTTATAAAATTCTTGCATGATAAAGAAAATTGTCGGAGATTGATTAAAGATATTTAAGTGCATTTATATTTATATTATAATGTGATCTCCCAATAGATCTAAAAGTTGTTTGACTAAGAATAAACTTGGAAATTTGTTTTTGGAATTGAAGAAAAGTTATAGAAAGGATTCTCTTGGGTAGAATAAAAAAATTGTCAAGGACAAAGTTAGAAAAAAGAAAACGAAAAAATTGCTCCACTTATATCATTACCCGATCGAAACAATGCATTTATTACTATCATATATATCTATTTGTATATATAGTATAAAAGAGTTATACCCAAGATTCACAAATCAGATTTAGGTGAATATGTTTTGAAAAAGGAAAAACTACAAAAAAAAACGTGAGGGGATTGGAGAAATCAAATACAGAAAGTATTTTAAGGCATCGATATCATTTTAAACTATTTGAAAAAAGATATATACGTGAATTAAAGCACTAGGATTACGGACTTTATTTTGCCATTTCATTTTGCCTATTTAAACTCCATGAAATTGTCAAACATTGTCACAAACAAATTCAAAACAAAGTTCACAGAAATATTGAATACAAAATCCATGGCAAAGAAAAATATGGCAATAATGTGTCTTGTTACCCTCTTCTTGGGCATTTTGACGTGTGTTTGCAACGGCATCCGCACACAGAACCCATTGATCAATGAAAAACAAGTAAGTTATTGATGGAGTAACTCTCTCTCTCTCTCTCTATATATATATATATATATATATATATATATATATATATATATATATATATTCTCTCTCTATATATATATTTATATTTAAACATTTTCAATGATATTTCCAGCTTGATTGTATTAATCTATATAACTTCAATAAATAGTAATTATATCTATGTACATTAACGTTATTCTTTTTCTGGTAATGTAGAATAAGTTGTATTGTTTGACTCAATCAAAGGCTACTCCAGCTAAGTTGCAACAAGTATTGGATTTTGCTTGCTCAAAATACGGCTGTCCGGCCCTTCAACCAGGCGCTGAATGTTTTCAACCTAATTTCTTACCAAATCATGCGTCATATGCCCTTGATTTAATCTATAGAAATACTGGATCCTGCGATGAAACTATTGGTTTTAGAACAAACTTGGATCCTTGTAAGTTTCTTCTTTTTCTCTCTATCATGTTTTTCATTTTTACGTGAGAATTGCATACACAACCGCTATACATGCGTACTTGATAAACTCTTTGCGTGTACATTTATGCCTTGTCTTCATAGTACTTTCTCTAGGATGCATGAGCACTATTAGTAATAATATATAGCTCCAATCTTGAGGTCTGATTTTAACTATACAAATTTTTCTATCATTGCCTCCTATAAAACTTTTGAAAATTTTACAAAAAAATAGTGTCTTTGGTTTTGTAACATTTATCAAAGTTTAAGGGTGTCTTCGTGCCTTGTTCAAACCTTAATTAAGCCTATCTGTAATGTATTTTTAAACTTCAAGAGGGATTTTGATAATTATCCAATATAATTAGAAGCAAAACTATACCTATAATCAAATGAGCTATGGCTGTTTAAGTATTCATATTCATTTCAACGAGGTAACGTAACTGTACAAAAAAATCCATATTCATTTCAACGAGCTATGGCAGTTTAAGTATTGTAATTATCATTTCTAGCTAACTGAATCATGTATATCTCAAAATTCATCTTAATCCTTGCAGCATATGGCAATTGCCGCTATCCATGAGCTCTATGCTTCGAAGGAAAAAGGCTACGAAGATTAACACATGCATTGCAGTGATATGAGAATAACGAGGGATGACAAATATATATGTACTAGAGTGTTTTATGATAAAATCATTGGGATATAATAAATTAGTTTTGTGTGGCAAAGTAAAAATAATTCCCCCCCCCCCCCCCCCCTTCTCTCTCTCTCCCTCTCCCCCCCCCCCCCCCCCCTCTATATATATATATATATATATATTATGTTATATATTGTTAAATTGTGCTTAATACTTCGAATTAACAACCAACGATTAAAATAAAAATGAAGAACACTTTATTCAACTATCAAACGATTAAACAAACCGAAAGACTGAATGCGTTCTATGTTGTATACAATGGTTGATCGAGAGAAAACATGATTCTTCTCCCACCTCGAGGATTGCCTCACGTTACTCATATTTCCAAAAAGTATTTATGAAAATATGTCGAGCTAAGACTATTTAAACTGACTAACAAACAACTTGAAAAAACGTTTCTGATAATGCGGTTTCTACAAAAGGGTAATGTTGCCGCTTTTGGAAACCAAGTTAAATTTTGTGACAATCATAAAACAAACATAAAGTTCATGTCTCTTTGATAGGAATTGACTTGCTATTTGCAATGCTTTTGTTGCACTTTCTCTCTATTGAAGAAGCAATCAATATGCAAATGCTTGGTCCATTCATGATGCACATGGATTGTTTGCAATACAAAGAGCACTTTTGTTATCTGTGTACAACAAGAGTCCTGTGTTAGATGGCTCATTCTTATCCTGGGTTTAGGGTTTAGGGTTCTCAGCCAACTTCAATGCAAAGAATATATTTTAGATCACTGAGGTCCTTGATCGTGAACTGGTCATCATGATGATGTTCGATTATTTTAATTTCATCCAAGTTGTTGCATGTGAGAATGATATCATCTACATATACACAAAGAGCAGTAATATGAGATTTAGTTTGTAAAACAAATAATGAGCAATCTGTAGCTGATGGTTAAGTTGCTGGGGTGTGTGGAGTCCTGTGCTGCCCACATTCAGTGATGAAACTATCCTTTAACATTCACTAGTTTTTGTTCAAAAGAGTTCATGATAATTAAATTCATAAGTCCGGATCCCAGTCAGTAAAGCTGTTTGTACCTGGTTACTATCACCCAATGTTGTTATAACATTGTTCCATTCATTCTAGTTTTGCATTATTTCCTTATGTCGGTTTGGGCTTAGGGGGAGTAGTAATCCTAGGAATCATGTGTTGAGGCATACTTCGTGGGTGACCAACTGCTGGTAAAACACTATGTTTTGTGATATTCTATGATGTGGGAAAATCTTTTCCCTGGATATGTACATCCACTCTGTGTTTTTCTGTCTGATGTGTCACTTATTCATACTGATGATCTTAAACTATGTCTTTGTACCTTTGTACTTGGTTGAGGTTTCAGATCAGTATACAAGAATATCTCACGCTCTCACATGATGTTGCTTTGGATGAAGCCCTGCACCTACAACTTCACTCCTTGATGTTAACTTGCCAATGTTAGTTCAATATTGAAACATTGTAACTTATAAGTTTTCAGGTTTGGAGACTTCTCTGGTTACGTGTTAATCTAACATTGACACGTGGTAAGTTAAACATGGGTGTGATCGTGTGACAGTGGTCTGATTATTTTGGTAACATGTTACAACACCACTATCACTATTCTTCAGCTGATTATCTATATAATTTGCCCTAATCTCTTCTTACTGTTTACGCGTTCAAAATTCTTGTGCAATCAACATTCTCTGCAAATCAAGATTCTTTTTTTCTTCTCTAAATTACTCTAACAATGGCACGCAAGTCTTATATTGATGCTCTTGTAGATGCTGCTGAACATATTGAACAACCAGTATGCCGCAGTACCAGACGAGCAACCACTGAAGCTGTCGCCGCAGCCGCACCTAAGAGGAAATCCACTTATCAACGGTGCAAGGGCAAGAAATCCGCAAAGGGTGATGTTAGTTCAACATCAGAAACTGCTGAGCAAACCTCCACTCCCACCAACGCTGAAAATGAGGTAATGATGGCTAACCCTACTCAAGATATAACTGCTGAAATTGGTATTGAGAGGGAGAAAGAGGCCCATGTTGTTGTTGTGGGTGAGTCTGAGGTTTTGCATGAGGTACATGAGGGTAATGTTGGGGATGAGTATGTGGTTGTTATTGATGAAGGTGAAAACCTTGAGGTGCATGCTGAGCCGTCTGAGGCTAATGCTGTTGAGCATGCTGCTGCTGCTGAGGTGGAAACTCTTCCTGAGGAAAGTGATCAGGTTGAAGAGACTGTGGCTGAGGGGGTTACTACTGAGGGTAACCAAGATGTTGTTGATGAGGGTAACAATCAACCTGAAGATGTTGATAGAAGAAGAAGAAGAAGAAGAAGAAGAAGAGAGAGAGCCTGACTCTATCTGCGTTAGCTACTGCTGATAGGAAAAGAAAGGGTAAGCAAGTGGTTGTTGAGTCTTCTGAGTCTGAGTCAGAAGAAGAAAACGAAGAAGAAGATGATAAGGAGAAAGAGGAAGAGGAGGTTGAGGAAGAAGATCAACTGGTAGCTGATGACCCTGCTGATGTTACTCCAACATCAGATGTGATGAGTATTTTGATGTGCTTGATGGGGAGTATCCTAAGAAGCCTTATTCTGGCTTCTATGTGTCAGCAGAGGCAGAAGAACGGTGAGAGGCTTATCAAGCTATGGCTATTCACATGGAGAGGAACATTGATGAGGAAATGTTCAAGGAAAATAGACTGTATGAGTTGCTTGAAGCTAGGGGTGTGTTAGGCTATGTGATGAATCAGTCATCATATGTCCCTGATGTGATCAGAGAGTTCTACATGAACCTCTGTCAGTGGGTGTGCCACCAGGGCTCTCCCAAGTTTGGTAAAGCTTGGGTAAGGATGAATGTCTATGACATTAGTCCTTCTGTGATCAATGAAGCTTGGGAACTTCCTGATCCTGAGGAGACTAAGGATCCTAGCATGGATGAGGTGATTACTGACCTCACTGGTGGACTCACAAGGAAGTGTAATGATAGTTTTCCAACTACAAAGCTGACCTCCTTAAGTGTTGTACTACACAAGCTCTCCACCTACAACTGGCTGCCTTCTTCCAACACCACTGTTATGACAAACGAATCTGCAAAGTTGGTGTATAAACTGAAGAATGGGTTGAGTGTGAACATAGGGGAGAAAATTTTGAGGCACATGAGAGAGGTCACAACAAAGGCAAAGGGAATCATTTCATATCCCTCTCTGATATCCAGCATTCTGGTGAAGCAAGGCTTCAAGACCAAGAAGACAGAGGGTTGGATCAAGAACAAGGCCAAGATGATCATCACCAAGAGCTACTTCACTCAAGTCAGGATTCAAGACTTTCCCAGGAATCCCAATGTAGAAGTTGGTCCAAGCAGGAAAAAGAAGAAGAAGACTCTCAAGTTTGCTGCTTCTTCTGTTCTAGTGTCAAGTGGTGATAGCTGCTCTGTGATTGCTGATTCATTTGTGGAGGAGACTCTAGTTTGGCTTGACAGAGAGTACAAGGATATCCAAAGAGAGATAGCAGACAAGCAAGTGAGGTTGCAGGAGATTGATAGCCTCAGGAAGCATTTGAAGGATTTGCCTTCCTCACAAAAAGGGGGAGAGTAGATCAAATTCAAAATTTTTGAGTTCTTTTAATTTTCTGTTTTCTATTGAAGTCTGAACAATTCTATTTTCTTTGCATTTTTCTGTTTCATCAAGGAGTGTGTTCCTTGCTACTTAGTATGGTCCGTAATTAAGTACTTTTCTATATTGGTACTTAGTGTTTCTACTTATGCTATTTGAACTGTGGTTACAAAGTACTAACTCTATTTTGCAGGTGTTAACTGTTCTCTGATGTTAAGTTAACATTGAGATGTTCAATGTTAGAACATCTGTCTGGACTCAGTGTTAATCCAACATTGACAAAGATGGATGTTATGACAAAGTTGAAAGTATCAATGTTAGAATAACATTGAGTTGGTCCTTTCTGATATTCAGGGGGAGTGTACTTAGTTTTCATTGTTATAAGATAGTGAAGTTTGTCTGAATAATTTGATCTGATTAGAACATGTTCTTAGGTTTTGTGATTAAGGTAAGAAGGGGGAGATTGAAAGTGCAGGTATTCTGGCAATGTTAGATTGACATTGAGAAATTAATGTTAGAGTAACATTGCTGAGCAGAATCCGATTTACAATCTTGTTGATATTTATTATTGTTTTGCCTTATTCATTTAACTAATTGAGTTCCACAATTGTGATTGTCTTTGATTATTATTCAGGAAACAAACTTGTCATAGGTTGGACGCTCAAGTTTCCAAGAAAGAAAGTTTCCTTAATTAAGCAAACCGCTCTACAAGGAAAGAAGAGTTCAAGTGCAACTAGGAAAGCTTTCCAAGCTGAGTCCTGATTTGAAGAAGGAGTCTTTCCTTAGTTAGATCACTAACGAAGGAACTATTATTCAAGAAGGACTGCGAGAACAAGAAAGAGGAGTTCGAGAAGGAAACAAGGAGAATTATCAACCGTGTACAACACACCTTGAAGTCCAAGTTAAGAACCTATATATAGGTGTGAAGTACATCAAGACAAACACGAGACAAGAGCTAATCAATCCGAGAGATTAATTTACAAGTTGTTGAGTGTTGTCTTGCTTTAGCAAAGTTTGTGGGTTGTTAGAATAGATCTAAGAGTGAGGAGCTTTTAGAGATAGTCGAAGAAATTCTTGTGTGCTTTGCTTAGTTCAATTAATTTGAGAGTGAGGAGCTTGAAAATTGAGAGAACGGCTTTTGTTAAAACCTTAACGGGTTATTTTGCCTACGACTCGGAAGTTAATATAATCTTATATTCACTTGTTAAACTTGGTGTTTGTTTATTCAGCAGCACTATAACTCTGGTCTGTTGTTAAAGTAACATCGTTGGGTTAACAACATACCAAACTGCTGTTAAAACTCCAATGTTAAGTTAACAACAACAACGTATCAACCTGATCCACAATTTCATTATATATTGTCCGAGAGCGCCCATTTATGTTCGCACTATTTTGAAAAAAGAGTTGAAACGAGATACAACAGGCTCAGTCGAAATGAGGCCGAATTATGTGGTGATTTCATAAAGAAACTTCCTATTTTCCATCGAAAAGGGAAAGGTCTAAATCCAAATAAAAAACAACGGCATGTTACTTCTGAGGAGTTGAGGCTAATTGAGCTTTACACGCTGATAAATTGTCCAAAAGTCGGCGACTGGTTCATGTATGTATAACAATTAATATTTTTACATATCTCGATTATTTATTTAATACGTTGATGAGATTTATGTTACACCCGTTTGATAGGTTGTTCGAGGACTTATTTTGTGGCGGTCTTACTCATCAACAAATCCAAAGAAAGCGAAGAACTGAGTTCGTGACATGGTTTAAAGAAACTATTTGCTCTGGAAAGTACGAAGTAGATCAGCGTCTGTATGCCCTCGCCTTAGGGGCAAGCACACTAATAATTGATACCGTGTACGAGCTGGTTGAAGATTTGAACGACTTTAACATTGAAGGACAATTGGCAGATAACGTGTACGAGCTGGTTGAAGATGACATGGATGAAAACAATTGATATCAATGTACTCGAGCTCAATATTGTATTTGTTGCAACTTTTTAATCATTTCTTCAAATAATTAGTATTCATGCCTTAATATTGGTAAAGTCTAGTAAGAGATAAATCCCATCAATTACGGTAACAAAATTATGATTAAAATTATGATAAATTGCAATCAATACTTATATCGTTGAATTACAGAACATTACTTAAAATACTTAAATTTATTACAAACAACATAACTCGTAATTAAAAAAACCTCATACAAACTCGTAATTTAAATATACAACACTTAAGGATCAAACCATACACATATTGTGTAGTCGGTATCAGGGAGAGGTAGACTCGCTAAGTCGGCTAAAGTAGAGTCATCTTGTGTAACATGAGGTGCTACAGTATACACTGGAGACCTTCTAGAGGAACTTGGACGATCCTCACTAACGCTAGCACGTCGAGCATCATTCGGTTGTGAGAATTGGGTATCATTATTAGACCGCAGTAAGTAGTCCAAATCACTTTGAACACTATTGTTGGGCATCTGGGCTTGCTGCCACGAATTACTCTTGTTGGTGTTATGTATGTTCCACGTACGTGACTGACTCATGGCGTTATTGTGCCACGAATTGGGTTGCCACGACGTGTTTGTACCCTGGTTTCCTTGCTGCCACGTCGTGTTAGTATCATGATTACATTGCCGCCGCGACGAGTTAGTACCCTGGTTTACTAGCTGCCACGATATGTTTGTACCCTGGTTTCCTTGCTGCCACGGCGAGCTTGTTCCCTGGTTGCCTTGCTGCCACGACGAAGTTTGACCATGTTGTGTCTGGTTTTGTTGCCAATAATCGTACGACTGGCTCTGCGTTCCATGAAACTGATTTGGAGCAAAGGGGCTTGAATTATAGTTGTTTGGGTGGTTGTTCCATTGGTAAAGCTCCCTCTCTTCTCAGTCACGAATTCTCTCCCGATCCCTCTCCTCTCGCTCACGAATCCGCTCCTGCCTCTGCTCCTCCCGGTCCTTCGCCACTTTTGACCGCACATCGGGAATCTCTTTCTCCAAACCCGCAACGGTTTCATGCAACCCAGCAGTAGCCACCTTGACTACTTTAGCTGTTCTTATCGCCTCAGCAGGGTTTGGATTTGCGCCCTGCGGCTTACCATAATCTGCGAGAGTATTGTGCCTATTTTTGCCTCGGATCCTCCCATGTGTGCCATTATTATCTGCAATGGCCCCGATATCTATGTCAAACTCAAGCGACCATTTCTCTTGGGGACCATAATTATCCTCGAGCGCTTCAAAATAACGTTCCTACAATGTTCAAAGTAAATAAATGAAAAAGATATAGGCACAAACAATCATATACCTATTTAAGATAATTTACATAATACCCTTCTGACTGTGGGGGGTCCCAATAGATTATTCGTCCATTCGGATCCTCTATTGCATGGCCCATCACGTATTGCTGGTCGAAGCATAGCACATGCGGAGTACCATACTATAACAACATTTTTTTAACTGTATTAATGGTAAAGAGTAACTCAATATCACAAAATACATTTTGCAAACAAGGAAATCATAACGTATCGTACCTTTCATAGCTCCTCTCGTGTGTACTCACAGATCCACCATGGTACGTAGCTAAGGAACCCTTACCATCGACGCTCTTTGTCTTATTGGACTCTTTATTCTCCTTTGCTTTTTGTGCGAGTTCAATCGTCATTTCCTCCGCCCAATGATCACAGTACGTCGACTCGAAGCCTCGGGTAGCCAAGTCTTTTGGTACCATTTGGGATCTTTAGCTCGCTTCTTGTACATATTTTTGCACTCGTATATGGATTTGTTCCATGACAATTGTGCTACCCGATGAAATGCCTTTGTGATTTTAGGCGTTTCCCCTTCATCCCATTGGTATATACCCTTCGAAATATAATAACACATAAGTATAAGGAAAAAATTATAATATACATAAATAATGCGAAATGTGTTAAAATAAGTTAAAAGAAGATACCCTGAAGTAGGTTATAAATTTTTGTTTTTGTGCGGCGGATAATTGAGAGTAATATATCGTCGGTCCGATCACCAGTGACCTTATCGTAACGCCAATTGATCGCTTTATTGTTGTCGTAATATCCCCACATAAATCTTGATCAAAAGTGAAATGGTCGTTAACCACAATTTTGGGCTTCCATTCGTTTTTGTTTGCAGTACCTCGACCCTTCCCCCGTCCCCTAAGCGGCCTAAGGCTAGTAGAAGAAGATTAAGAAGCAATAGATGCTGGCGAGAGTTGCGATCCCCGACAAAGCTCTTTCGTTGTTGGCTTGTGGAACTTCGTCCATTAAGCCATGCGGAAAGATTGAACGTGGAGGAGTAATTTCAGGCGGCAAGACTGGATCTGGGTCCCTTAGGCGGGGAGCAGCGGCAAGGTTCCGAGTGGTAGTGGGGCGTTGTGGTTGTGCATATTCCGGAGTAGGGGCCTGGGTCCGAGTTGTAGTTGGCCGCTGTTGGGAAGCAACCGAAGTATATTGAGTTTGTGGCGGAGGTTCCTCGACATGTTGGGTAACTTCGTCGAGACTAGTTGTTTCAATGTTGCCACCACGCAGAGATTTAAACACGCTAGCAAAATTGAGCATCCCCAAGGTTTTCGATAACCCTACATTGAAAATATATTTTTGAATTTTTTTTCTGTTTCACTTTTCCTTTCTTTATCAATAAAATTGTTGCGATTATTTTTATCGGCCATTTATAAAAATGACAATTTTTCAAAAAAAAAATATTTGAAGAAAAGAAAGGATTGTATATATATATATATATAAAATAAAAAGTGATTGCTGATGATGAATAAAAAAAATTAGGCTTGGTATTTATAGAGGTTTTTTATTTTTCTTTTTTTCTTTTTTAAACTAGACCGGCGCCTTTTTCAAAAGAGTCTGATCCCACCATCTTTTCCGTCGGCACTTGACCGACGGAAAAGACGGCGGTTGTCTTTTTCGTCGACCCAGTGCCAACTGAAAAAGACGGGGGCCCACAAGCAGGCCCGCCGCCGTTGGTGTTTTCTTTTTCTTTTTCGTCGGCTCCTAACTGACGGAAAAGGCTTTTTCGACGGCTTAAGCCCGTCGGAAAAGTTTTCGACGGGCACGTACTATTGGAAAAGGTTTTTACCCATTTTCGACAGCCGATTCCGTCGGGGGGCAACGAAAATTAGCGTTTTCTTGTAGTGTCATGATCATAATTATAAGAGGATGTACGAAAATAAACTGTATGATAAACTTATTTATTTTTATCAAGCAAATTTTTTAACAAAGAAGCACTAGGAATACAACCCATACAATAAACACCAATGCATCTCGTCACAGATAAGAACACCGATTGCTATGCAATACAATACAATGATATGGGTATTTCCCGTATTGGGCTGGCCCTGTGGGTCAAGCCCATATTTTATCTATGCCGGGGGTCATCCCCGGCATGCATATCGAATATGACATTCGATATGGTACGGCTCATGTATTTATCACGTGTGCAGTCCCCGCTTCGCGAGACCTATAAATACCCGCATTCCAATAATTAATTTAAGCTTTAATTATCCGCAATTAATGTACACCTATATCGAGTATACCCGATATAGCATTCTACATAAACACCTTACATATATACATATATATATATATATATATATATCCGATATATATATCAGTGATACACTATTCGACATCATATCCGACGTCACCTCTGACGTCAGCAAGACATCATCCTCGACGTAGAAGGTCTCCGATATTACCTTTGACATCATACCTGATATACTTCCGACATCCGGCAGAGCATCTAGCGTCGGTTTGAGGTGTTCTAGACTAGTGATGTTAAAGGTGTTTGGTGCAAACGAGGCGTAGCGGCGAGGAGTAAGCCTCGAGGCGTGGGGCATAAGCTCAATAAATGTTGGCAATTTAATTTATTTTAAGCATAATATTATAAAACGGGTATGTAATAAAATCAAAAATAAACTTATAGCCTTCCGAATATTCAAAATATATGAGTTAAAACTTAAATTCAAATGCTTATATGCAAAATCCAAAAATATTAGTGAACTCCTCACAAGTCACAAAGAGTATTTATAAATTTTTTCACGAAAGACCATACGAGAAGAAATATTCTAGTTCGTAGGCTCCTTGGGAATTAAACAAAAGAGATGATTGTATTCATATCATCCATGGATATGATCACGTTGTGGAATAAACCCAAAACAAATTGAAAGGAAAAAAAATGAAGAAGAACAGTAGAAAACTCAGGTCACGTATGAATTCTAGGATTCTTTCACAAATTACAATTTCAAACTTTTTTCTTTCTTTATTTTCTTTACATCTCTTTGGGACTAAAGTATTAAGAGTGAGACAATTTTATGTTTCTTATTATCTTCTAGGCTGGGTATTTAAGAACAATGGGAAATATGCAACCAAGTTTGTGGGACATTTGCAATCATCTAGGGCGCTCGCTCAAGCGCATTTTGGGCCTCGGGCGCACGCCCTAAGGTTTGGGGCATGAGCCCCACAAATGTTGCGCCCCAATACAGCGCCCTGGGGCGTTTTAAGGCCAAGTTTGCATGGGGTGAGCCCCGGGGAGCACCTTTCACACCAGAGTTCCAGACCAAGCATACTCAGTACTAACATTAGTCTAAGTATGTCTAGTTTGTAATAGAATCGTTGTACCATACATGTAATCCACCTCGTTATATATATACGATCTATTGTTAAACTAGTGGCGCCGTCTGTGGGAACACCAAGTTCCCAGCCGAAGACGTCAAGATGCACGCAGGATGACACGCTCGTAGTCTAATAGGTAGTGGTTTATAACTCAGCAGCCAAAAGTGCCCCCTCCGCGCGTTCGAGTTCCAGAACCATGAGTGGATTAGAATGAACTCGTGCAGCCTCAACCACCGAGGGAGCCAATGCTCTCACCTGCGGTACCTACTGTCTTGACACCCGAGATCATGGCACAGATTAACACTATTGTCCAAACCTAGGCCACATAGGGCATAAACGCGAGCGCGTGCGTGTGAGTGTGCGCCAGTTCGCATATTTTCCAAAATTCACTCCTTAATGCGCCTCTATTGCGTCTATTAAAAAAAATATCAAAATATTAATAATATTAACTGAAATTTGAATATCAGGTAACAAAATGATTATTTCAACCAAAACAACATGAACCATAAACAAGATAAGTATTTTCATTCATCAAAATGTCAGTTTGTTCATCACTTCATCTAAAGTACTTGTTATTACATTCAGAAAAGGAGTGACGGAGTCATATGCTATATTTCACTCACTTGCAAGTATCAACAAAAATATATAGTCCCAAACTTCAAGTTTCTACAATTAAAATCAGTGACACATACAAAATATATTTGGTAAAGATGAAAAATAATAAAAAGTACTCTATTTCTAATCTCCGGGCCTCAAGATTGTGAGAGTGAGAGTGTGAGACATTTTTTGTAAATTGTAAGAAGACTATGTCAATAAAAAATGTTGTAAGAAGACACCTGGGCCTTTTTTTCCCCTTAACTTTTTAATGTTTCTTTTAATGGAGTAAAATGTGTTCTTTTTCTTTGCTTTTTTATTTTTATTGTTTACTATTCTTTTTTACTCAATGAAGCAGGAAACCAAAAAGATAAAAAGAAACGTGTGTTTAGAACTTAAAAAAAATTAAATTTTATGATTTGATTACAACGAGGACTGCGAAGTTGTGAAATATCTTGTTAATCTTCTAAAGAATCTAAACTGAAACTCATTTGAAACGGGTTGCAACTTGCAAGATAAAACTTGTCATGTAACAATCTGCTTGTGTTGATTAATGAATAGGCTAGTGAAAGATCTGAGATAGAAAAATTTCTGAAATCTACAAACTTGGATATGAAATCTTAACTATATATGATTTTTGTTCATGTGAATTTCAAAAGTAAAAGAAAAAAGAATTTTTGGCACAAATTACGCATTTACACTTAATTCGTGATTTATTAATATTTAATGCGAGCATTTTCAATATATAAATCGCACATCAATGTAATTAATTTTGCGAACTAGCATTTCTTAGTTCGCAAATTAGTAAATCTTAATGCGCGAATTAGTAAATATTAATTTGCCTAAAAGCGCCGCACGCGCACTCAATCCGTGAGTCATGCGCCGGTGCATGAGGGGGTTTGCGAATTATGTGACCTAGGTCTAGAAAACACTGAATGCGGCCCTAGAGACTTTATTTCCATGCTTGAACAATAGAGGAGAGGGCGACCGTCGCCGCAACCCCAGGAGTCCAAAACTAGGGGCCTCGGATCCGGGAGTAGGTCTAATGAGCGCGAGGATACAAGTTATTCCAGAAGGGACCGCTCTTGGACGAGAGTTCCCAGGGGTGAGGGTGCCGACCCAATGATGGACAGAAGGAACATAGCTAAAAGGATAGAGCAGTTAGATCGCGAGTTGACAGAGGTTGGTCGAAGACTAGCATTGGCAGAAGGCCACAGGAGCTTGGCCCCATTCTCAGAGGAAATTGGATCAGAGGTAGGGGTGGAAACGGGACGGGATCCCGCCCCACGGGATCATATTCCACGGGATCCCGTGTGGACGGGAATGAGAAATCAACTCCCGTTCCCGTCCCGTTGTGGATGGGATCCCGCCTACACGGGATCCCGTCGTTGACGGGATTAATGGGACGGGATCCCGTTTACGCGGGAATCCCATCGTTGGCGGGATCTTCGCGAGAAGACCGCAATTTTTCAAAACACAAATGGGGGAAAAGGTGGGGAAAATGTTTCTCTACTTTTTTCCCTTCGACAATCAGAATTTCCGAATACTTCGTATTGAAAAAATGTATTCTTTTCGACATTAACAAGTAACAACTTGTTAACATTAATCACAATTTAATACGAATCACATTCACAATGAATCACAATCACTATTCACTACCACAAATCACAAAAAAAAAAATCCACGACTCAAAATGCAAAAATCGTCTAACGATTATACTCTAATATTTTATTTATCTCCTTATACTCCCCTCCTTTTAATTTATTTTAGCAACTAACCCACAAATCCCCTCTAAATTATATAGGCACTAGAAATTGGTGGGATTCCCGCCTCCCGCGGGAACCCAAAAATGATTCTCGTTCCCATTCCGTGGCTGGCAGGAATCCCATCCCGTTGGCCGTGACGGTACGGGAACGGGATAGGAAATTTCCCGCGAAGAAAATTTCCCACGGGATGAGACGGGAACGGGAATTTTCCTGTCCCGTTCCCACCCTAATCAGAGGTGTTGGAGATGGGGGATAATATTCCTACCATCAAAGCATACGACGGAAAGAGTGACCCGGCTGATCATCTTCACTGTGTCGATAGTGTCTTGAACCTCCATAGGTTTTTACGCAACATCAAGGCAAAGATTTTAGCTACAACCCTGACCAGGGCAACCTTGGATTGATTTACCTGGATAGAGGCTGGGTCTATAACAAGCTACGAGTAGATGAGGCAGAGGTTCAAGAGCCAATTATCCAGCCAAAAGAGAATGAGGACTAGCATGAATCATTTGAGTGCTACGAAACAGAGGGACAAAGAGCGTCTGGAGTATTTCATCAAGAGGTTTAATGATGACCTGCTCAAAGTTGACGAGCCGAATGGGGGACTAGGTTGTCCTCATCTTGTTTAATGCTACAACGCATAGGCGATTCGCAACACATATGATCAAGCTTAGCTCGCCAACGATAGATCAGATCAATTCGCTCGCTAACGACATTGTCTACGAGGACAACACGATGGCAACCAAGGAGAGCCAAAATCAGCAACAAAACAGGGCCCAGGGATCGGTCCCCAAGAATATACACCCCACTGAACAGAGGGATTTTGGAAGTGTTCCATGTGGCTCTGAAGAATAGATGGCTCAATGGGTTGAGGAAGCTGAGGGAGAGCAAGGGGATGATGTTCTCCAGAAAATACTGTTAATATCACCGACAGATGGGACATGAAACGGAAGAATGTATAGATCTCAAGAATGAGATCAAAAGACTCATTAAGGAAGGCAAGCTAGTGGAGTTTGTGAAAAACTCGAAGAACGAGCACAGTATGGATTATAGATCCCGCTCGCCTCACATGGATCCTTCCCGTTCCCCCAGGCGGGACAAGCAGAAGGCCATCAAGGCTCCTACTGAGCATGGAAGAGCTATTGTCAATGCCCCGACTAGAGGAATGATCAATATGATTAGTGGAGGACCGATAGGTGCTGATTTAGCCAAAGGGTGCTAGAAAATAACATGCAAGATGCAGGTAGAGACATATATGGGATATACAACCTCGACCAAGGAAGAGGTTTTCCTGAACTAAGAGATTTCATTCACCAAGAAAGACCTAGAGCAGCTCACGCCGCAGGCGCTAGAGGCAGATCAACTCGACTGTCTACTTGTTGCTAAGATTGAGATAGTTGAATATCATGTATGGAAGGTGCCCATCGACAATGGAAGCTCTTCCTACGTTATTTTCGCGAATGCCCTTGAAAAAATGGCATTGGCCCAGAACATGATTGATACGGTTTCCACCCCGCTAACTGGTTTTGGTGGTGGAAAAGTGATCCCGCTGGGACAGATCATAATGTCCACATCATTTGTGAAGGACCCCTATAGAAGGAAAATCAAGGTCAAATACACCGTGGTTGACCTTCATTTCCCCTATAATGTCATCATTGGGCGCCTAATACTCAACAAAATGAGAGAAGTGGTATCAACTTACCACCAGTAAATGAAATTTCTAACCAAGGGGGGAATAAGAGAGATCGCAGGTGACCATAAAGAGGGTTGATGTGCTGCGTGGCCTCACTTAGGAATTCACATGATTAGGAAAATACAGGAGGTGGAAGCAGCCGAGCAAGAATACATGCCAGATACGGAGTAATCACTTCGCAGTGACTGGGGGCTCCAACCTTCAGTCTAATTCCTATTTTTACTATTTCTGGAACAAATACTTTATGTCTTTTCAAACAATTTCATTTCCCAAAATTGCCCCATCGTTAGGTTGGTCTATAACTAAAACAGGGGGAACTACGCCGGTCTGATTCCCATACCACGGGATATGTAGGCGGGTTAGGATTTACCTAGCCCTCGACCGTTATCCATCGTTAACTCTTATCGTTCAAACTGATATATATATATATATATATATATATATGCATTACAGCATTCATGACCCTTTGTAGGTACATATCCTATAGGATATGACAATGACGTTCCTCACTATGAGGTCTCGAAATATGCTCGAAAGGCACATAAATTCTATGATATTCCTCATTAGATATCCTATCGTCGCAGTACAATATTATTATATCTTTTGAAAAACAGGTTAATTTCACCTATAGAGAGCAGGTGCAAGGATATTCCTTGCTTATACGCAGGAAGTGAAGATCTACAAATCCTAAGGGATATCGACTACCCAAAGAGCGATGAAGATCTACAAATCCTCACGAATATCGACTACCCAGAAAAGGGACGAAGATCTACAAATTCTTGTGGGATAACTGCCCTATCCACCGCGATAGGGAGGAGAGAACTCGACAAAGAATAACAATCTACAAATCCTACGGGATCATAACTCCCCTATCCACCCCGACAGGGAGGAGAGCACCCGAAAGGGGCATATATCTACAAATTTCTGTGGGATAACTCCCCTATCCACCGCGATATGGAGGAGAGAACCCGACAAAAAATAACAATCTACAAATCCTACAGGATCATAACCCCTCTATCCACCGCGATAGGGAGGAGAGCACCCGAAAAGGGGCATATATCTACAAAATTTTGTGGGATAACTCCCCTATCCACCACGATAGGGAGGAGAGAACCTGACAGAAAATATCAGTCTACAAATCCTACAGGATCATAACTCCCCTATCCACCACGATAGGGAGGCAAGCAACCGAAAAGGGCAAATATCTACAATTTTTTGTGGGATAACTGCCCTATCCACCGCAATATGGAAGAGAGAGCCCGACACAGAATACCAACCTACAGATCCTACGGGATATCAACTGACCAAAGGGGGCCAAGATCTACAAATATTAAGGGATCATAATCCCCTACTCACGAAACACGGAGAAGAGCACCCAACAACGAGGCATCAACCTCCCATGAACAAACAACCCATACAAATAGGAGGAAACTCCTAACAGTCACTATACACTTAAAAAGGCCAATGTTAAAAGCCAGTCGGACAAAAAACAAAACCAAGATAAATTAAAAATGTCAAAGTAGCAACATTCAAACATTTATTACATAACCAAATGAACGAGAGGGCAATGCAACACCAACAAAAAAGAACAAGCAACTCGACTCAGGCAGGACCATTCTCCTTCAACAGAGCTAAGAACAGGTCAGGCTACTCAGCAATGGCATCCGTGGGCTCATTGTCTTCAAGGGGTAGCACATTCGGACCGCACATGGCATTAAGCTCCATGAACTTGAATCCCTCTTTGAATCCTTTCTTGGCAGTTACTTGCCCGATCAATGAATGGAAGCCCTCCTCTCTCTCCATGACAGCACGCTCCGCCAGGAGCTCCTAATAGGTCCCACTTGCAAGAAACTTCTTGGCAACACGCAACATGATTTTGGGAGATTCATCCTACATGGGCCGAATGTTACTAAACATGAATTATGAGAGAAAAATACGTTTCAAACAAGTGCATACATACCGCTTTCTCTAAGTTGGCTTGGGCCTTAGCAAGGTCAGCCAACAAACGTTGATTCTCTACCTTCACCTTCCCAAGCTCACACTCGACCAAGCGACGATCATTTAGCTCTTTGCGAGCATGCTTCTTGTACTGATCAGCTTGGCTAGCAAGCTTATCATTCTCGACATATGCATCATCATATGTTTCTTTTAGCAACCGGTACCGGCATCGAGCCTCTTCATTCTCAACCTTGGGTTTCTCTAGGGCCATAGGATTGAAATCAGCCATCTTTTCAATGTCAGCCTCGAGCTGAGCAATAATAACATCTTTATCGCCCTCAGACTGATTGACAGTCCTCATGGAGGTAGCCAACAATTTCTCAAACTACAGATGCCACGAGCATAAAAAAGAAGAATGCGAAAAATATGTACATAGATCAAAAGTGCTTAAGACCTTGTAGACACATTAATTTTGTGTCTAAATTAAATTAAATGGTGGTAACTCTTAAGATGCAAGAGATATAAAATATATTTTATTTAATTTTAATATTTTGAGGGATTAAAATAAATATATTAATTAAATCTTAAGACAAGGAAATAATTGCTCATCAAATCTCAAGACATGGAAAGTCTTCTCTTCCAAGTCTCAATCTTCAAGAGATGGAAAGAATTCTCCACCAAATCTCCACAAGGAAAGAATTACCCACCAAGTCTCAATCTTCAAGAGATGGAAAGAAAAATCTCCTAGATAAAGTCTTCCATATCAAGGAATTGTAGACGCGATCACAACCGTTCATCTCATCAGGAGATTCTGATTGAGATTCACTCCACAACTATAAATAGAGGTGGTCTTGAAGAAGAAAAAAACACACAAAAAAATATTCACAAGTTGAAGAGGGAAAAGCTCTAAGTTTTTCGCTCCACCAAGTTCATCCATCTTCAAGCGTTCTTCGCGGCATTCAAGGTATCCTTCATCCATCTTCAAGATGTTCTTCGTTAAGAACTTCTTTCAATCCGCCATCAAGCCTCATGTTCATCTAAAAACCGTTTTTTTTAAGATGGTGTCTCTGCCAAGAAGATCAAATCTTCAATAAATTCAAGAAACCCAAATCAAGTTCATACCGTTCTTCAACAACATTCAAACCAAAAATCCATTTTGATCCGGGATCAAGTCACAAGACCCTCGGAAAACTGTTTTTGAAGATCAAAATCCATGCTATGAAGATCAAAGCCCAAAAATCCAAAGAACTGAAGACGAAGATCATACCAATCTTCATCAACCTTCAAATCAAATTCCAAATCAAGAACATCTTTCGATCCGAGATCAAGCCGTAAAGCCCTCGAATCGACGTTTGTCAAATCCTAAGTCAAATTGGTGTTCATCAAATCCTAAGTCAAATCGGTGTTCATCAAATCCTAAGTCAAATCGGTGTTCATCAAATCCTAAGTCAAATCGGTGTTCATCAAATCCCCAAGTCAAATTGGTGTTCATCAAATTCCCGAGTCAAATTGGTGTCCATCAAATCCTCAAATCAAATCACCGTTTAATCCGAGATCGAGTCCAATGACCCTCGAATTGACGTTTTCCAAGTTCAAATCATTTCACCGAAGATCAAATTGAAGATCTTCACTATAAATTTAAATATTGTTCTTGTAGAATTGAATCAGAGGATTAGATAGAGATTGTATCCCAAATTATACTTTAAATTTAATCAAAGATTACTTTGTAATCTTTTTCTTGTTTTTGTTTTTCAGAATTCAAGAATTTGTGATTACAGACCCCAATGACTTACATTCTGATAAACGTGCATATTACGATGCACGTTTTGCACCCGTTCCTGCTCGCTTAATACGGGAGCCCTAGCCGGGGGAGGAAAGGCCCGCTCCATGCCACTAATTGCATCATCCTCACGGAACTCCACATTCTTAGCAGAGATACTAGGTCCAGGCCTAGTACGCCCTTGCCTAGAAGGGGATCGAGGGACTAGAGGGCCTTCATCTCGAGCCATTTTTTGACCAGACTGACCAGATGGCGGGTTATTGGGCATGATTACCCCTAAACCCTTGAAAAGGGGGCATCTTCGAACCAACGCCAGTGGCAACACTGTTTTCTTTAGCCGCAATAACGGCAGGATCTGAAGCCTCTTCATCCAGCGATATGGGGACTTTCGAAGAACGTCCCATCTCTACATAACCAATCGCCACCGGGGGAACAACTCCGGATGCAACTTCTACGATTGAGGGATTACCCTCCAAATGATCACCAGCTGAAATTGGCCCTGAAGCAGTATCTCCACGTGCTTCCTTATTCTCTGATGTGGGAGGGATTTCACTTTCATCCACCTGCAGAGGGTGAGCTTGCGTAGATCCTGCAGCGTCAAGGGCTAACGACACGGCCTTTAGCAACGCATCCACCCCAGTCACACCTCCAAAAATTTTGAGGACCCCCTCTCTTCCGATTTCAACGACGGCGGGAGCAACTTCCCCCGTCACCTTTTCACCCGCAATAGTTTGAGGCGTATCGACAGTTGTCGAGATACCAACAACTGAAACCGTCTGTTCTAACATCACCATATAGGCAACCCCATCCCCTAAAGCCGTTGCTCCCATTCCGGAAGCTGACGATGTTCCAGCCTCTGGATTAGTGTTAGGTCAGGCGACCATTCCTTCTCCACTCGCTGCCAAAGCAGCAGCCTCTTCCGCCCGACGCTCCAAAATCTGTTGCATGCACGCACGAATACCAGCCATGATTTTCATAAAAGATATGTAAGATGAAGCGCGCCGAAAATTTAAAAAAATCTGCAAACATATAAAACAGAGTAAGAATCACATAGAATATCATATTGGAAAATATATCGAATACTCATATCGAGTATCATGTCGAAATTCGATATCAAAAAAATGGATAATGAATCTATAAATCGAAGGAGGATGTCGAAAAGGGCATATCAAAATCCATATCGGGTATCCCCGACATACATTTTCTAACACAGATCTGAACGCACTACAAGACAAAATGAACTATCCCCTCTCCAGAAGGCTACTATTTATAGGCGCAAAACCTATGTATATGCATTAAATACCAACCATGTCGAATCTCACATTCGACAAAGAAATAATTGCTCATCAAATCTCAAGACATGAAAAGTCTTCTCCTCCAAGTCTTAATATTCAAGAGATGGAAAGAATTCTCCACCAAATCTCAACACAAGGAAATAATTCCCCACCAAGTCTCAATCTTCAAGAGATGGAAAGAAGACTCACCTTGATAAAGTCTTCCACAAATATAAATAGAGGTGGTCTTGAAGAAGAAAAACACACACACACACAAAATATTCACAAGTTGAAGAGGGAAAAGCTCTAAGTTTTTTTGCTCCACCAAATTCATCCATCTTCAAGCATTCTTCACGGCATTCAAGGTATCCTTCAACCATCTTTAAGTGTTCTTTGCGGCATTCAAGGTATCCTTCAACTATTTTCAAGGTGTTTTTCATTAAGAACTCATTTCAATCCGCTATCAAGCCTTAAGTTCATCCAGAAGCTATTTTTTTGAATATCGTGTCCCGCCAAGAAGATCAAATCTTCAACATATCCGAAAAAATCCAAATCAAATTCATACCGTTCTTCAACAACATTCAAGCCAAAAATTCGTTTGGCCCGCGATCAAGTCACAAGACCCTCGAAAAACCGTTTTTGAAGATCAAAATCCGCACTAGGAAGATCAAAGCCCGCATATTCAAAGAACTGCGGACGAAGATCATACCATCCTTCATCAAATCATCAAGGCAAATTATTGTTCATCAAATCCCCAAGTCAAATAGGTGTTCATCAAATCCCCAAGTCAAATCGGTGTCCATCAAATCCTCAAATCAAATCGGTGTTCGTCAAATCCTCAAATCAAATCACCGTTTAATCCGATGTCAAGTCCAAGACCCTCGAATTAACATTTCTCCAAGTTCAAATCATTTCAGCGAAGATCGAATTGAAGATTTTCACTACAAATTTTGATATTGTTCTTGTAGAATTGAATCAGAGGATTAGATAGAGATTGAACTACAATTGTACTTTTAAATTTATTCAAAATTAGAATTCAAGAATTTGTCGTTACATCAAGTTAAAAACTTCTCTGCCTTACCATCATGGAGAGCTTATGTTACAAGAGACATGGATCATAATAAGTTCGAATAAGGACATCTCGGATACGCCAATTACACTGAGGGTCCACCGACATATTTGAATAAATTTACATATCCGAGCTCCGCCACTCGAACTGGCGCAACAAGAGGTACTGGTAATTCAAACTTAGATTTGATTTAAGAATTATTATTTACAATAATAACTGCTAAATTGGGGGACTACATGATATTGGTATTTCCCGTAAGGCCCATATTTTACCTATGTCGGGGGTCATCCCGAACATGCATATCGAATATGACATTCGATATGGTACGACTCACGTGTGTCGTCCCCGCTTTCCAAGGCCTATAAATACCCGCATTCCGATAATCAAGGTAAGCTTTAATTATCCACAATTATTGTACACCTATATCGAGTATACCGGATATAGCATTCGGCATAAACACCCGATATATATCTCCGATATATTTCACCGACGCACTATTCAACATCATATCCGACGTCACCTTTCACATCAGCAGGACATCATCCTTGACGTAGAAGGTCTCTGATTTCACCCCCGATATCACCTTCTACGTCATACCCGATATACTTCCGACATCCAGCAGAGCATCCAGCGTCGATTTGAGGTGTTCTAGACCAAGCCTACTCAGCACTAGCATTAGCCTAAGTAGGTCTAGTTTGTAATAGAATCGTTGTACCATACCTATAATCCACCTCGTTATATATATACGATCTATTGTTAAACTACATACAATGGATATGAGCTCCAATAAAAAAGAACACAATAAGTTCGGCACCTTGACCTTGAACCAAGTCCACGCTTTAACCTAGAGGTCCACCGTACCCCCCGCCATACTCATCACCAAAAATAGTTTTATGTAGGCTTAGTTTTGGCCCTGAACCAAGTCCACGCTTTAACCTAGAGGTCCACCGTAACCCCCGCCATACTCATCACCAAAAGTAGTTTTATGTAGGCTTAGTTTTGGCCCGGAGTACAGAAATTTAAAAAGAATTTGAGTATATGGGTTGAAAAGCGAATCATTATGGGATTAAAATAAAAAATACGGTATCATTATATATGACTATTTTTAAAACTTTCCGATAAATCTTTGATTGACAAAAAATTAAACACCTGTGAAAATTGGTGAATAATATTTAAAACTAATTTGGAATTGTGACATTTAAACCCAGAATTCATTGCTTGCAAAAACGTTAAAGTAAAATACTGAGGATTTTCTTATTCTTTCATCAGTTTATCAATCGTTTTTTAAGGACTTTACAGTTGGGATCCTCACATGACGAGCGCGCCTATCCAAATTGGGGAAGATAATAGACGTATACAATAACACCTGGTAATCTGCTTATGTTTTTTCATAAAAATAATGTCCTTTTTAGTATGGGTGTTGATATAGTCAGAGCAAAATCCTTAAATTAAGAGTAATTTTTATACTGTTTACTATTTTATCCTTTGTGAATCTAATGACTAATGTATCTTCCTTGATTATCTCCTACGCTAATAACAGAAATATTATCATACATTAATGTTGGTTGATATTTCATTTTCTATGCGTGAGATATTACATACAAACTACGTTGCACGGGTTCTGGTACTGCGGTACGGGTACGGTACGGTACGCCGATACGACATTTTTTAAAAACAACCGATACCGGTACAGCAAGGATACGTCTATATATAAATAATTATTAATATTTATTATACGTATTGTTTATTTTTAACAAGCAATAAAATTTAAAACTTAAACAAGAAAAATTAGAAATACACAAAAAAATGTTTAATATTAAAAAAAATCATTCATCAAATATGAAAAAAGACATATAAACGTGAATTATTTATGACTAATAAGTTAAACAACAACATAACAAGCTTGAAGATGGCGCATGATGGTGGTGGTGATTATGAATAGAAAAAGAAAGTATAATTGTAAAAATAATGAGATATGCCCTTGATAAAGGGATTTTTATTTTTTATTTTATTTTATATTTGATGGAACTTATATTTAAATATTTAACCCATCAAATATTAAAAGTTTGTAAAAAAGACCCATAATAGTTCCGATACGCCTAAAAAACGTATCGAATACGTATTGAGATTTTTTTAATTTCAAAATTAAAGGATACGCCACGTGCCGTATCTGATACGTCATAACTGGTATCGGTATCTGAATTGGTATCGATATGTATCGGGTACTGCATAGCCATCTTGGTATCGGTATCGGTGCATCACATCATACAAATTAACAACTCATTAACTAATTTTAAAAAAAAAACTCTATTTATTCTTATAATTTTCTGACGTGCATCAATTGCTTTTTGAAAAAATCCAATGATTTCTGTTTTGCAGTACTGTCACGTCCTTTTGTGTAAAAAAAACATTACTAATATAATGTTGAACCAATCCAAATCAACAAGGGGTATTTTCTTATTAAAAGAGTGATGATATACATGGAATTAATAATAGATGAAAAACAAACGTATGAAAAAAACAAAACAAAAGTCATATCTTCAGGAAAATTAAAATCCTTCTGATTTGCTCAAATCTTCAAAATGAATGTTTCCATCTTAAATATAAGAAACATGAGATCAGTTTCCAAATTATCAGAGATTACGTGATTATTGACCAGCATCAATACAGGAAGATACAATATTGTAAAAGGCTATATTAGAGAACAATAATTTTTTTTAATTAGAATTAAGAATTTTGCTGTGTCTATATATCATTTGCCTTGTAGTATCAATTAATGTCGTGCCATAATCGAAAACAAAACAAATGGGGTTGGTGGCATGATTTTTAAGAAGGATCCAGCTTAAGTTGGGATATTATCAATGACATTATCAACATCTCATTCAAGTCTTCTGTCGCAAACACATAAAAATAATCCACGCAACTCAAGAATTCAACTATTATTGTGGCAAATAAACATCTGCTTGATCCAAACATAGGGAAAATCCTTTTTAAAAAAAGAACCATAAGAAAGACAATATTACATAAATTTGTGAAAGAAAATGCAGAAATCAAAGCAAGATGATCCATATTACATGAATGGAAATATTATTCTTATTTATTGAGTTTAGATAATATTAGAACATATAAAAGAAGACGTTAAGCGTGTCATTAGTATAAATATATACAGAAAACCAAGAGGCCGCCGGTACACATTTTCAGGGCACTCAATCATGTCAACTGTTTTAACTTCTTAAAAACAAGAACTATAGCATTATTGGGTGTAAACGAAATTAACTTCGACACCACCAGCATAATAAGAGAACTAATAATCACTATTTGTGGAAGAAACTTCCATGGCTATTATCTATGAAAATCTCCTAAACTATCATCAACTGTACAGTTAAAAAAAAAAAAAAAAAACTCTTTCGCTTTGAAGTGTCGGTTTTCCATCAGACGAGTATCTGAGACTTTGCGAGTCCTCGGGAACACTTTTTACGGCTAGAATTACTCAAAGCACAGACGCAAATTTCAAGAAGATCGTAATCTTCCTCCCAAAATAAAAGGGAAGCCATTTCCGGGTTTTCTAACAACATCTTTGATGTTAAAAATCCAGCAATGGACCATGTTTGGTATAGCCGGGCCTGTTTACCAATGAACTTTCCATTTCTTGTGTCGTAATATTCAGGCCATTGATCCGTAGGAAGTCTTTTCTCAGCTGAATCAATTGCCTTCTTAGCAAGATCGGCTCGATCCATTTTCATGCATGCCAACGTGAACTGAAGAGAGAAACCGAAAATCACAAGAGATTAAATATACAGTTAACCAAGAATAATCATAGCAAAAACCCTGGTGATAATTATATCAAATTCGCCTTGAGGTCTAGTCCAATTACAAAATTATTTCCTAAGATTTGAATAATTAACTCTTATAAATTTACACATATGAAGAAATATGGGTCTATTTATAATGATTTTTGAACTAAGAGGTAATAATTATTTAAATTGTTGAAACGGTACAAGAAGTCTCTGTAAATAGATCAAGCATAGCCAGTGTAAGTGTGATTGTTGATACATTCTAACATATTTTCAGTTCTAATCTTACCTGCCACAAAAGTGTTGGCCAAGACCCACCGTTATGGTACGACCAAGGTCTGCAAAATTCCATTAAAGATTTTAGTTTTAGACTGATCAAATGTGCATTACATGTAATGAAAGCTCCATTACACAAAAAACACAGATCGAAAAGTTATTAAGGGAACTCACGTATTCTTGGGATCACTTCCAGTGATTATACGCCACTCTTCCGACTCCAAAGCGGGGTAACATATCTTTAGAGGCATCTGACCAATAATATCTTCCCATTTATCTTCAATCAAATTCAGTATAGCCTCGTTCTGTTTAGGTGTACTCAGAGAAGAAACTATGGACCAGAGGTTTCCAAGAGTAAAGAACCTAAAATCCATATGAGCCGGTTGAAGATTGCCAAGAAGATAACCACCTTCCTCCGGAATCCAATCTATTAGCCAATCAGAAATCTGGTCAGGGTATATATTAAATTTGTTGGTGGCGTCTGTTGAATACTCCTCTGTTTTATAACGGTAAATCTCATTGATCTTTTTCAGATCAACCCAATAATATTCTCTGATGTGAAATGATAATGCACTCAGTCTGTTATTAATGGCTCTTATTAATTTCTTGGATCCGTCTTCTGATGCAAGCATCTCGCGGGAGCATCGAAGTGCTGAGTAAAATAAGGCCTGAAAGTAGAATATTGTTAAGGACAATATGAAGAGTAAAATGGAGAGAGCACACAGTTTTAAAAGGCATATAAAGTATTAAGTTACTTGAATTTCCAGGGGATGTCCGTGAATACCCATCCGCCGATCTATCATACAAGAGCCATCTGTGACGAGTAATGAAGGGAACATATCAAAACCATCAGATAAACAAAGGTTTAAGATAAGTTTTATGCCGGTTTGCACGTCCACTCTTTCTTGTAATGCGTAGTCCCCAGTGAGCTTCCCATAAGCTCTCAATAGGATGATCCACCAAAGTCCTACATAAAATATCTCATTAAGATTACTATCTAATTTAAGCAAACAGCATATGCGTGTATATAAAGGTCCCAGTATGGCAGCATAATTCACTGTCATTAAAGAAGAAAATTTCAGATGAAAAAAAAAAAGCAGAAGGTAAAACAAACGAATAAAGGTCAAAAATATGTCAAACATAACTTCTTAAATTCTTTTTTGGGGGGTTGGTTTACAAAAATTAGAAAAACACACATACCAGAGTCCACAGGCGCTACACGGCCAATAGCCGACTCCCCGAAGTCTGGATCCAGGACTTCTTCAAATTTGTCATCTTCTAGACCTACGGTTCTAACTTTAAAACTTGCCGGCATCAATCCCTGACCTGGACTGTAACAGTCCACTGTTTTCTCCCAACTCTATACACAAAGAGGGCCATATTATGAATTGAAAAATGAAATACCTCAAATAAGTAACCACACCACTCGTCACTCTACACAAGAAATTATTAACTCAAGTACCCAAATTTCACATGAAAGATTGTTATTAAGGACATAAGCGAATATAAGGTGTGTGCATTTCAAGACAGCTCATGAAATCAAAGTGACAAAAAGTAAAGAGCCATAAAACAGATAGCGATGAGGATATTTACAGGCAAAGCTTTCATAAATCATTGTAAGACAACGTGATGTCACATGCAATCAACACTCTAACACAACCCCAACAAAAATAGAGTCCTAAAGCAAAACAATTGCACAATAGTTGAAATCTCACAAAGCATGATGGTAGGAATCTTTTTTGGCAAAAGACAGAACCACAACAATCTAAATATTGAAACTTACACCCGAAAAGGTTGTTCCAAACAAGACTTGAGATGAAGTTCGTTTCATCAAAACCCATTGTTAAATAATCTAAAGGCTTTTGGATGCAAATTCCTTCCCGACAACAAGAAATATATGATGGAAAGGTGAATGTTTGTTCGTTATATAAACGAATGCACTAGCTATTTTTTAATAGACAAAAAAAACAAATATTACTTTATCGAGATCTTATTTTCGATGAAAAGCAATACTGGAACTAGCAAAAGTAAATGAAGATGAAACCAAATTAAATTGAATTACCTTTTTTGATAACATGGGAACCGTCAGCTACTATTCTTCGGAAGCCCACCAGGGTAAACCCACGAATCGAATTACTATTGATCTTTAATCATAATATCTAGACATCTACCTATATGGCTAACAAGTTTCTAGCCAGATCTGTGGCCATGCTCCAACATATTCAAAATGAATTTAAATAGTGCATGTCTCAAGTCTTAGAAGATCTTCTCCAACCAAATGATTTTTCATATACTATAATCAGGTGAGATTTGAGATTATAAATGAAATACTTTTACAAAACACCCTCTTAATTTGCTAAATATTTTGTAATCCTTTTCTACCAAGTAAACTACATTAATATGCAGCAACCACAAGAATACTACAATATCTTCATCTTTAGCAATTGGCAGGAGCGGTTGACGGTCATAAAAGTACGTCAGGATATATATTTTGTTAGGATCGAACTAATCTCTCCATTAAAAGAAGCAAACGCTCATGGTTCTTATTAGTAGAAGAGGAATATATTGTTGTAACTGAAACTACACGAGAAGCCATCTGAAGCACGAGAATTTTGAAGTTTCAGCACAAGCAAGATAATCCTACAATAATCTACTGCGACAACGTGTCCACTATAGCAATAAAGAAGAATCCAATATTTCAAGCGAGATGAAAGCACATCTAACTTTATTTTCTAACCAAAATCATGTGCAAGATTAATTCTGATCAAAATCATGTGCAAGATCCAGAATTTGAACAGAAGTTTATGAACCAAAAAGAGCAATCCAAACTATTATTTACAATTCAAACTCCAAAGTCCCAAAGCTCCAAAGGAGACATACACACCAAAACACATTTCACATACGACGCAACACAAACGCATATATCACATGTTCATATCAGCAAGGCCGAGGCGTGATCACCTGTAGCTGCAAGGTATGAAGCAAGAAATTCCTCACAATCTCTCCCTCTCCCTTGAGCAAAAATGCAAAGGCCGACGGAATGAAATCCCTGATAAAAACCTGATCATAATTAAGGGGTAGCTTGTCATTAGAATCATTAGCAGCCAAAGTACCTACTGGACTCCCACAATACATCACAACTGCATCTCTTAACAAACTCCACGCCTCCTTTTCTATCGCCGACTCCTCTTTAGTACCAACCTTCACCCTACTCTCAGACTCCTCCAATCTTTTATTCTCAACGCCCTTTTTAAGATTCTTAGCATCTTCTTGATCCTCCAAGTCCGTAGCTTCCTCCTCCACCAATGGCTTCACATTATTAAGCCCACCATGCACGTATATCCTCTCGAAATTCTTGTCGTTGGCACGTGTCTCGACAGAAGTAGACAAATCCTTAACATTTGACGCCGCACCAGTGACCACATTATGGGATCTTTTGTTAAAACTACAACAACAGGTGTTTGTGAAAATTCTCGACTGACCCGAAGATGAACTTGGTACGTAACAGCGCTTCTGGGATTGATCAAAAATGGTTCTAAACCGCAAAAAGCTAGAAGGGTACGATGAATGAGAACTGTATTTACATATTTGGGTGTTGGAAAAATTGGTGCTTCTGTATGAAGATACAGGGGATTTGGGGAAAGGCGTGTTCTTGCAAGGTAACAAGATTCTACAACAGGGCTTCATGTTCATAAATGCAATGGATTTCATTTCAAGTTTTTACATACCATAAGTGGAATCATTAAGAACCCATAAAAGAGACAAGAAAATATAGCATAAAGATTCGATCTTTATTGAAATCAGATGTTATAAAGAAAAACAGAATATGCTTAAATTACTCACATTCATGTATAATGGATTATATGTATATAATTAGAAAGAGGGTAAGATCTCTGTGGACCGGATACTGTTGCGGAAGGAGCGGAAATTGGTAATTTGTCTGAAGATTCTTAGGAACAAAAATGGATTTGAATGGATACTATATACCTTCGCTTTTAGCAGTTACCGGTGAAATTTTTACCCATTCAACTAATAATTATATAAATGAATTATTCCATCAAACCCCCAAACTATATACATTTTATGCAAGCAAGGCCATTTTTTTTTTAAAACCTAATGATGTCTAAACTTTGGTAGTCTGTCCACATTGCCTCATTTTCTACTTTTTGGTAATTTTTTATCAATAATTGTCGAAAAATTTATTTAAAGTTTGACCAGAATCTTCATCTCGTTAATCTCGTCAAGCTGGTTCTGATGGTGGTGATGGTGTTGCAAAATTCAAAGTCAATATAAGGAAATTTTCCTTATATTGCGACACTGTCACCACTATCGGAATTGTCTCAACGAGAAGAAGATTCTAGTCAAGTTTAATTAATTTTTTCGACAACCTTTGATCTGAAAGTTGCAGAAAAGTAGAAAATGGGGTCACTCGCACAAACTACCAATGTTTCGACCTCAGTGGGTCTAAAAACAAAGATTTGACCCCAAACCCGTAAAGTAGTCATAGTTAGGGGATATGATGGAATAGTCTCTTATATAAATTACAAATAACCCAAAAGAAAATAAAAGTGTTTTTTTTTATTATTGATTGTATTTTCAAATAAACAGTGTTCGTATTGACGATATTCAACATAAGTTAGATGTGGTGCCCATTGACGATAAGATGCATGAAAATCGCTTTAAGATATGTTAGACACGGACGACAGGCCCATAGACGTCCTTGTAAGACCTCGACTTAGGGCGTATGACTAAGCTCGTAACATATTAAAATAATTATTAATGGAGGTCATGCGGAACGACGTCAAGTTTAGAGGTCTAAATGAAAAAGTACTTCTCAATCGTAACCAAATGAAGACTAATGATTCATGTACACAACTTAACGTGATTTGTTGTGTCGTCGTCGTTGTATTTAAATTAATATAAAAAATAACAATATTATATTTGTACAAAGGCTTCATTATTCTCAGCCACAAGTAAACATTTAGCAATGATCGGTGTAATTGTGTAACATAACCCCATTTTCTAATTAAGGCAAGCAAAAGCTATAGCCATCGCTATGTTGAGATTACAGCCCCCACCAACGACCAAGAAACCACATTTCTTCCACTTCCATTGTTTGCAAGTCCTATGAGGTGGGTCCTCAAGTTCTTGAATTGTCCTTAAGCTTGCTTGCTATTGTGTGAATTCAGTTTGATTTGGCGTATTATCGTGTGCTGACTTGGCAGGCTAACAAAATACTCTACATCATGCTGATTCTAGACTGCGTTGGAACCAGCTTTATCCTTAGCACACATGTACTCCAAGCGACGCGGTGAGGGGACATATCGACCTTTCATGATTCCGGACTGGACTCGGGATATCCCAAGCTGCCTACATATTTTCTTGAGGAAATCAAGCCAAACGTAGTTCATTAGTGGTAGGTTAGTTGTATAATCAAGTATAATAATATGTCGAGTATCTTATGGATATCGAATGTGATGTCGAAGAGGATATTGGGGACCTTCCACGTCGAGGATGGTGTCCTAATGGATGTCGGATATGATATCAGGTATGATATCGGATATGACGTCTAGTGGTACGTCGAAGATATATATCAGGGATGACATCGAATCTTCTATGTCGAAAGTGATCTCCTACTTACGTCGAGGGTGACGTCGGTGATATATATCAAAGATATATATCGGGTATTATGCCGAATACTATATTGGGTGAGGCTCGATATAGGTGTACAGTAATTGCAGATGATTAAAGCTTACCTTGATTACCGAGATGCAGGTATTTATAGGGCTAAGGATGCAGGGACCACTCATGAGATATACATGTGAGCTGTATTATATCAAAGGTCATATTCGATATATATGTCGGGGATTATCCCCGACATAGGTAAAAACATGGGCCTGGCCCCTGGCCGGCCCAATACGGGAAATATCCATATCTTGTAGTCCCCCAATTTGGGAGTTATTATCCGAGGATAATAATTTGCAAATTAGATCTAAATTTTTAACTTACCAGTACCTCTCGTCCCGCCAGTTCAAATGACGGAACTCAGGTGCAGGAATTCATAGTGTTCGGAGAAATGTTGGTGGACCCCCTAATGCAATTGGCGAATCTAAGAGGTCGTCATTTGAATTCTTGAATTTCTATAGTCTGTATCTTATATCGAATTTCCTTTGATATTCATATCGAATTTAAATTTTGATATTTGGGCATTGAATGCCGACCCAGTGGGTTTACACCTATAAATAATAGCTACTTCGGAGAGAGAAGAGTTCATTTTGTCCTTTAGCGAATTCAGATCCTCTTCAGACAGGTTTGTTAGGGATGCGGGATATATATTTCGTATATATCGAATATGCGTTTTCGATATCTCCCTAATATAGAAGGCTTCTATTACAGTTGGAGCACAAGTGTGGTTATTTTATAAGTTGGTCCCCTCCATTTATCTTGATGCAAATATTTGTCGAAATAGTTTATCGTTGACGTCCTTGACCAAGACGATGTTGATGGCATTACTGGAGACCACTAGCGGGTAGGTAGAGGTCATAAATTCTATTTATAACTATGTTTGCAAAAGATATTATGTGCAATTGCTTGATGTAAAGGATAGGCTCTCGATGTGATGATCCTTAAATGTACATACGGCCATCAAGGTTGTTGCCATTCGATGAGATTTTTAAGACGTGTTACTTTAAGATGCATTGTTGCTCTATAATCGCTTAAGGAAATGTATTTCAAGTAGCATGCCTATATTCGATGCAAATAAGGATATAGAGGTGGGTACGACGCGCGGTCGCAAGAGGGCTACGTCGAATAACATGTGTACCGAGGTGGGTGCTTGACCCATAATAATATAGGTACAAATATGTCTTAACCGGGAGAAGTGTAGAACACGAGGAGCTTGTTCTCCGCACGAGGCCGTCATGGCCCCAAAAGCGTTACTGCTAGAGACAAAATGGACCGCTTGGGGTCGCGTGTGTGCAATGTTTGCATGTATTGTTGCGATTGTAGCTTGCGATCTGTATACGTAATTATTTTTGAAAATCAGGTTTTTACCAACCTTGCGTTAGGTTGACAGGTGATTGAGAGTTTCAGGGTAACCGATGAGAGCGATCTTTATAGCTTATTATTATTTTACCCTCATAACAATTTAGGATATGCAAAAATATTTGAATGTTCTAGCTCGGCCATGGCGTTAGTGTGGCTGGGTCTCGCGTTAGAGAGGTGGGTACGTAACTAACTCATACTTTGTATGTACCTCTTGAGTTATTCGAGTGCTTTAGCAGATGTAGTACCTGATTGTGCTTATGTTACCTTTACAGGTATGCGCAATTGACATTGTATCACAGACGATTATTGTTACACCTTGTGAGGTATGATCTATGATAACGTGTATGCCCTACGGTGTAAATACTATGCAAAGAATATTGTATTGTATCATGAGAGGTGAATGACGTGGATACCGCGCAAGGTATGTTTCACTATACCATTATTGGGCAGTTTCTAGCTGAAGCTATTGTAGAATGTGGCTTCAAATATTGTTACATCTCATGGGTGGTTTCGAGCTATCACCAACGCAGAGTGTAGGTATGATAATGCTAAGCCTAATGGCGTTGTCGAGATTTTTTAAGAAAAAGAGTTTCGTGTTGATTGGCATGAAATATGGGCCGCAGTGTCCAAATAGAGAGTAGGAGCAACACTATGTTGCCTTTGCTGTGGTTTTCTAATAACCTTGAGATAATTGTAATCTCTGTTCGCTATTCTATTTGAATTCTAGCACTTGCTGTTATATTTTGCATGGTTGCTACTATTTACGATACGAGATATCATTTGCTTGGGTAGGAATATATTGTCGTGCACTGTAGGATAAGTATGTCGGTTAAGCTATTTACTGTTAGGGTACTATCTATCATTTCCCGTAGGATATGAGATATCATTTACAGTTTGAGGTATTTTCTGCCTTGGACCATCGGCGAATCAACTGATAGTAAATTGCTTGAAGTCAAGCATGGTTGCAGCGAGAGAAAAAGTCATATGAAGCATTATTTGGAAAAGTTAAAGCCCGCCATGGCGGACTGGAGGCTCCTCAGGCCAATGTTTGTAAATGGCATTTTACGTCCATATCATTTATAGGTCCGATGAGAGATGTCAACATTCTCTTCCATGTAACTTAAGCATGCGTTTTGTCAATCTTAAACAGGATAAGATAGGTAATGAACGAGAAGTCATCGTAAAGAAGGTTCTCGGCTATTGTAATTATGAAAATGATGAAAGCAATGATGGACGCATAGAAGTTTCTTGACATTCTTAGATCAGCGCCTAATGTGTATTAGATCGCTTTCTTGCGCTACTAAGGGGTGTAGGTTGGTCACCTTTTGAAAGAGGTGTATAGTTTACGCTGATGTATAGCATATTGTGGTGCTTGGAATGATCTTTTGGCTAACACTTCTTGTGCTTTGGAGCGATTTTATTTGAACAGTGGTTGTTTATTTTGAACCTTGCATTATATATCTTATTGTTGGAGTGGTATTATGGAAGATCTCATTAACGATGAGAAATTACCGTTGGTGTCGGCTTCCTTTAGAAATTGACAATACCTTAAGGCGTAAAGTCATATCGTACCACCTAGAGTGGATTACTTTAAAATTGATTGACCAATATGGGTAAGATGTTATACCTTATAGTTGAATACATGTTGTAATCACTGCGATTGCAACAGGTTTTAGAATCTGGTTTATTCCTTGACTCACGTCTTGCACGCGATAATGAGTGTGTCTCTCGTTGTAAGATTAGTTGCAGTACGGTGACGGATGTAACGTCACTGCCATGTAATTATGGTATGCATGATTTATTCATTTAATCGTGTTATCGCATTGTTGTTGAGCGTCTAGCAGTATTCTACCATTATATAGGTGTTATCTTAAGTTTATTATAATAATGCAGAGTAGGCGTCTAGCTAACTGCTTGACCTTTGCATCCTCGACCCAGATTTAGAGGAGGCATTTGGCAACGATTATGTGCCCTTGAGAGTCGCGGTCTCATTTCGGTGCTTTACTACGCCTTAAGAGGCGGGGCACCGCATAGGTACTTATTTTTGTGCCGTAGGCGGGGATACCATGTAGGTACTAGCCGTTGTACCTTAAGAGGCAAGTTACCGTGCTGGTACTTAATGTTGTAATATGGTTCGTCTTTGTTCATTCTTGTATGGATTAATACAAGTGTGTCTTCTCATGTTTGTGCGCAAATTTATGCGATTCGCGTTGTGTCTCAAAGTAACCTATTTATTTGTAATATATAGAGGAATACTGTGTAAGGAATAATGTATTTGATTTGTTGTCATTTCAATTAGGGTACCTCGTGGGTGCATGATTCATTGTCATTTAAGCCAGGGTACCGCGTAGGTACGTATTTCTCTGCCGTTATAGGCATGGTACCGTGTAGGTAAACATTCTTCTGCCAATTTAGGCATGAAACTGTATAGGTAGATGTTGCTCTGCTATTTCTGAATGTTAATGTGTAAGTAGATGTAACTCTTGCCATTTCTAGCATGTTTCCGTAAAGGTACATGTAACTCTTGTCATTTCGATCATATTACCGTATAGGTAGTTTGTACTCTACCATTTTTGGCATCTTACCGTATAGGTAGAAGTGACGCTGCCATTTCTAGCATTTTACCTTATAATAGGTGTGGCTCTGTCAGTGCTAGCATTTTACCGTATTGGTAGAAGTGACGTTGCCATTTCTAGCATGTCTCATTTGTATTGTCGACATTGTTTGTTCCTCGTTTGAGTTCGTGAATAAAAAGAGCGTTTTAGAGTCTAGTTAAATATTTTCTACCATATCTTATAGGATAGTAAAATAAACAAATTACATGTTAAGGTGTTTTCTGGCTTTTTCCCATAGGATATTGAGATAACTCTACCATTTTAAGGTATTTGCTATATTGCCCCGTAGGACAAAAATAAGTCTACATGTTAAGGTATTCTCTGCCGTATCCTATAGGATATGAGGTATGTTGACTTGTATAAGTAGTCAAAATAACATAACCTCTGTTGCTGTATCACCGTAACCACAAGGGTATGTGGATATTCGTTGTTGTAAGCGATATGTCCTGAGGGCGAGACCTCTCTGCTGTTTTACCAGCATCTTTACTGTGGAGGCTTATAGACAATCGCCTTTTCATGTGATATGTCGTGAGGGCGATACTTCTCTGCTGTTTTACCAGCATCTTTGTCGTGGAGGCATATGAACAACCACCTTTTCAAGCAATGTGTCCTGAGGACGATACCTCTCTACTGTTTTACCAGCATCTTTGACGTAGAGGCATATGGACAGTCGCCTTTCAAGCGTATGTCCTAAGGGCGATACCTCTATGTTATTTTTTCAGCATCTTTGCCGTGAAGGCATATGGAAGTCGCATTTTCAAGCGATATGTCCTGATGGCGATACATTTCTATTGTTTACCAGTATCTTTGCCGTGGAGGCATATGGACAATCGCCTTTCAAGCGATATGTCTTGAGGGAGATATCTCTATGCTGTTTTATCAGCATTTTTTTTTAATTTTTTTTCCTCCTTATCTCGGGGATAGGGGATCTTTTCTCTTTTCTTTTGTCCTCCTTATCTCACGGATAAGAGATATGTTCCTCCTTGTCTCGTTGATGGAGGATGTCTACGTTCCTATCATTTAAACGGATGACAATATATGCAACAATATATGTCAATATAAAACTTCAAGATAGATAACAAGCAAGAATCAGATAGCATCCGATTTGCCTAACCTTTAGGATAGGAGATACTTTTATCATTTAAGGTATATTTCTCTTATCCTGTAGAATATGTTTGTTCCTGCAATCAGTCTATCAATATGAAAGAGAGAGATATATAATATTTTCAAGATAAATATTAATAACAAATAACGGTCGAAAACCAGGTAAAGCCCAGTTCGCCTAATATGGGGGGAAAACAATTCAGGTAAATATAAATTGTTCCAACGTAATTAAAAACAGAAATTAATAAGCCCAAGTGATTCATTGGCAATCCCTCCATAGAATCTGAAAAACATCGAATCTGGGATGATAATAAAAATAGGCTTGGTATCAAAAATAGGCTCGACATCAAATAGGCTTGATATCAAAAATAGGCTCAACATAGGCTCGACATCGAAAAGAGACTTCGATATCGAAAATAGGCTCGATACGTAGGTGAATAAGTATAACGTGATTAATTGCAGAATATGCAGGTGAATAATATAATGTAATCGATATGACTTATCTTGATTGACATACCGGGGGTATTGGGTGCTCGATATGCTCCAAGGTTTTGACGAATGTGGGTCAACCCATAACTGTAAGAATGGGTTTCATGTAAGGCATTGGTCCGATGGCGCTCCAATCCGTCATTGTTATTGATGAACTCGATTGAATTTTAAATTTGCATGCTTGTCTCCAAGTACATTCGAGTGTGTTCCCACAGACGGCATCAATGATTTGGTGCATTATCGTCTACTGACTTGGCAGGCTGATGAAATACTCCACATCATGTTGATTCTAGGCTGCGCTGGAACCAGCTTTGTCCTTAGCACACATGTACTCCAAGCGACACGGTGAGGGGACGGATAGATCTTTCATAATTTCGGACTCGACTCGGGTTATCCCAAGCTGCCTACGTATCCCCTTGAGGGAATTAAGCAGAACGTAGTTCATTAGTCGTAGGTTAGTTGTATAATAAAGTATAATGATATGTAGAGTATCTTGTGGATATCGAACGTGATATCGAAGAGAATATCGGAGATGATATCTGGGACCTTCTACGTCGAGGATGATGTCCTGATGGATGTCAAATATGATATCGGGTATGATATCAGATATGAGATCGGATATGACATCCAGTAGTACGTCGAAGATATATATCGGGGATGACATCGGATCTTCTATGTCAGAAGTGATCTCCTGCTTAAGTCGAGGGTGACATCGGTGATATATATCAGAGATATATATCGGGTATTATGTCAAATACTATATCGGGTGAGCTTCGATATAGGTGTACAATAATTGTGGATGATTAAAGCTTACCTTGATTACCAGGATACGGGGACCACTTACGTGATAAACACGTGAATTGTACTATATCGAAGGTCATATTCGATATGTATGTCGGGGATTATCCCTGACATAGGTAAAAATATGGGCCTGGTCGCTGACTGGCCCAATACGGGAAATACTCATATCACAATTAAGTTTTTTTATTAAATAAGACACTTTTTTCTTTTCGGGTTAGTCTTTGTTTGCAGTTGTCGTTTATGTTAAGTGAACGTTATAGCTGGTTTACTGCGCTGGATAATGTATTGACCAATGTTATTAGGATGCGACGTTAGTAAATTTACAGATTCCGGTGTCTGATGTATTAATGGTTGATGACTTGGCATTATCTTTGTAAACAATGAGCTTCATCAACATCTACCTTATGTGCAAATACAAAACAAAAGAAGAACTAGTGGCTGGATGTAGAAATTGTTACAACTAAGGTTTCTTATGAAATATATACCTACTATTTGAAATATATACTAGGATCGATGAACTATATTTTTGCATTGTTACTTCAAACTAAACAAGCCTTTTTATAGGTAAGTTTCACGAATGCAATTTGTATGTATTAGGAAAATCTCGTGAATTGCTTTAATAAAAAATCACGGGACTCTTGTCCAACAATCTCCACTTTATAATCTTGATTAGTAATTAATCTTAGTTATTGAATTGCCATCTCATCTAAAAGCTTAAGTTGTTAGAGACGATAGACATTTAATATTTATATATTATCTACAACACGCCCCCTCATATGCAGGCTGTAAATCTTTTGTTACGCGTGTCACATGTCACTTTTTGATTATCGGGTGGTGGTGGAATTCGAACCCAGGACCTCCTCCTTGGTCTGAGCTCTGATACCATATTGAATTGCTATCTTAATTAAAAACTTACGGCAACATCATCTAATCATTTTTTACCCCATAACCACTTCACCTCAATGCATATATTCCTATCGTCTAGAGAGTATTAGGTGAAGTCGTCGTAAGATGAGGTGGTGCATCAAGTCGGTTATTGCTACCAATACGCGGTGGGGATGGAGTGTTGGGTGGTTATTTTCTATAATTTAGGGAACTCTTTTTAATCTCAACAATCGGTTGTACCACGTTGTCAATGCTTCAGTTGTACATAATAAGTTGATTACAGGGTATTATTACCTCTTTTTGGTAATTGATTTTAAGTACAAAATAAATACTCCTTGTAAGTTTTTTAGTCCTTCATTTTCTTCTTCCTCCTCCTCCTCTTGTGTAGGCTCAAAGCTACCAGCTTTTGGTTCTTTGTCTTCCTCTTGAGGCAAAATAGGCACTTGAGGCAAAGTAGGCAAAGGGGTACCATTAGTCTACAAACAAAACAAAATGTAAATTTTTTTGTAAGGAAGTGATAAAAACCACCCAAAACAAAATACATTATTGGTTTTGGCTCTAATATGTTTTAATTTTTGTTTAGGGGTGATGGATTGGATTGGATGTTGTTGAACCACATCGGGACTGGTTTTAGCATGTATGGAGGTTCTTCTTTTAGTTCTATAGATAAAATATTTTATATAAAGGAGTAGCATGTATATTCTGATAGCTCGTTTATAATTATTATTGATTAATTTATATTTTCCATTGAATGGTAGAGTTTAAACTGGATAACATCTTTATTTAACATGTAATTTATTATTTTGTACCAAACGATAATATATATATAATATTTATATTAATTGTAGCACGATATCCAAAAAGATCATGGCTCCACCCTTGTATTAAAAAGAAAAAGATTTAATGAGAAAATTTATGGGATTTCAATGAGAGATAGTGAAAGAAAAAATAAAGAAATTGTTCAAAGCTATACAAGTGAGCTGAAAAATTTTCATTGATATCTCAAAAAGTGAAAGTGAATCAGTATATATACAAGGAGCTGAGTTCAATAAATGACATGATCAATCTAATCTAACGGCCCTAAAGGCTAAAGGAATGTTCTACACTTTTCTTACAACAAAATGAGTTCCTAGCCAAGTTCTAGAAAAGGCTAACATTATTATATACAAGGAAGAACCTAGAGTTGGCTAATAACATGATAGAGTCCAAGTGTTGAAAAGAATCTGGAGTGATCCCGATATACCCAGTTGTTGGATCGGTTAGCTAAAGTGTGGGGCCCGTGTGCATGATGCCCACACGTCATTTGGTCTGTTTACGTGTCTGTTGTGCGTTGGTGGCTAGATGATGCAAGCTCCTGCTCGTCGGATCATGCGAAAGTGTGGGGGGGCGTAAAATCCTCCCCGCCAAATAGGTGTCAGTCCCTGACGCTTGGGAACTTTGAAACCCTTGAATCTCATTTTGAAACTACCATAACTAGTTATCGGTCTCCTAGCTCGCCTTTGTCTCTGGTTGTCCCTTCCATCGGATTAAGTCTTCTGACCAAGGCTTGACCCCTTAGCACTTGACGGTCCGCTCGGCAAGGATTTGACAAATTGTGGTCATGATGCAAAGGTAATAGCGTTCCCATTGCATTTCATAGGTCATGGTTTGAAAGTTGGTAACAAAAGTTTTTTTTTTGTTAGATTTTTCCTTAAGGTGCCGAAATAACCAACAAAATCAATATCTCCAAATGATCTCATTCCATCAACAAATGTAAAAAATAAAGTTTATCTTTAAATTCCTTTACACTTGAAAACACCCATCTTTCTCTCAAACGTTCAACATCAAAGCTTGAGATACTTAGCATGTTGTACTAAATTATATTATTATATACAATGAGTATATGAATTTTAGTTACTCATCAAAGAAAAAAAGATTTTAGTAGATGATAGTTTATGCATTTAAACTAGACTTATTATTTTGTTAGGACTTTAAAGTTTAAAGTAAGATAATTAAATCTCTTTTCGTATGTCTATTAAAATTTTAATCTTCTAGTTCTATAGATAAAATATTTTAATTAAAGGAGTAGCATGTATATTTCTGATAGCTCGTTTACAAGTGTTATCGATTAGCGTATTATGTTATTTTCCTTAAAAGAAAATCAAGCTCAATATTCATCAGTAAAAGTATTTTTGTGGCATTTGACCTTTGCTAGTGAAAACCGGTGCATGGGTCCAACCAGACTAACGACAAAATGGCTTTACTTAGTATTATTATGAGGTGTTTTGGCAGAAAGCCCCTTGTGTTGTTCAAAACGGGCATAAAAAACCTTCATGTGAAATAAAAAGAAGCGAAAAATCTCCCTGTGTATTTAAATACATAGCAAATTACCTACTTTTGTACGGAGTGAGTTACACTTGCAAAGAAGTGAGAGTGTGCATATGTATTTCGATATGAATGACTTGTATACCCTTATTCTAAAGGAACTAATAGCAAAACATCTATTTATAATATGTCCAATGAGCAAATAATGTCCATATTTTACGTTAAATTGGCGAATAGCCCCTCAAAAAAAAGAAAAATTTCAAACGACCCCAAGTATTTTCAGAATAATAGCAAACTCAAAATTTTTATGTACTTTTGCTAATATTTCAAATTGTGTTTTTCTAAAATATTTAAGAGTTACCAACAGAATTTCTATTCAAGTATGTGTCTTTTATTTGAGACTTTAAAAATGATTAATTTGGTAAAATCTTAAACAAATAATTAAACTTAAATATAATAAATATAACTAACTTTAATGTACAGTTATTCTTAAAAGAATAATTTTTTTAGAAAATGTAAAACACTATTTTAATGTCTATCAGTCTTATGCCCCTATAAAAAAATCTGAAAATAATCTTAAAATACATATGTGAATAAAAATAATAATACATCAAAATAAAGTGTTACATTGCGAACCCACCTAAATTCAGGTGTTTAACATCCAAATTGTAGGCTCATCAAAATAAGGTGTTACATTGCTAACACACCTAAACCAAGTGTTCAACATCTAAACACTTCCAAGTCAGAAACATCAAATACGCAAGAGTTAAACAACATCCAAGTGTTTACGTTACAAAAGTTTGGGCTAGTTCTCGCAAATGTTTGAATTAATCTAAATCATATTGCTTGAGAACGTCTAACTTCGTTCCCGTTCGCAAAAAAAGCACTTTCAATAGTAATTTTGCTAGATTCTGTTGGAGCTTCTGAGTAGTTTCAATTCCTCTAAGACCTCGTTTTTTCCTGCGATTGAAATTAAACCCTTAAAAGGAAAATATAGAAACTAGAGAAGGAACAGCTGCGAAAACTGCAAAAATAAAAGCACATAAACACACAAAAAAACACTTGTAAATGATATAAATTGCACCAAAATATTCCATAAAACAGCTGAAAACAACAAAAACAACACATAAAAATAGATTATAACACCTGAAAACCGCAAGAGCGACATCTAAAACAGCAAACACTCTAAAAAAAATAGATGGATCTCGTACTAAACACGAAAATCAGCAAAAGAGACACCCAAATATTGCAAAAACTAGCAACTACAGATGCAACACCCAAACAAAAACAGAGCACCTAAAAACAACAAAAACAATTCACATGAAAACATATTTTAACACCTGAAATCCGCAAGAGCAACACCTAAAACAGTAAAAAAGCTCTAAACACAAAAAAATAGCAAAAAAAAAAGAAAAACACCTTCATATTTCAGAAAACAGCAGCTAAAGAAAAGCTTTTGAAATAACAAAATCCAACAAAATTAACGACTAAAAAAGCAAGAGTAGCTTTTGAAACAACAAAAACAAGCAAACTTAGAACAACAAAAATAGTACTAAAGAACAATAGAACACCACTTATACGATGATTCTAGAGTCTATCCCGAGAAGATCAGAATCGGACCATGCAAATATATCTGAATTGCGCCGGAGACAATCTACCAATGCAACCTCTATTATCCAATCCATTTCTGCTCCAATTTTTATTATTTTATCAGTACTTTCTTTAAAAAACTGCACAATTTTGAATTCCCCTAAAGGTTCCATCTTACATTCTTGCCATTACTTTAGAAATTGACTTTCTGTTTTATCTCGCGCCTGTTCTTTAGGCTCAATTTGCTTCTGACTCTGATCTGTCCCTGTTTTGATCTTCTTCTCCTTTTCCCTTTTTTCATCCGCATACATGCGCCGTTTATTTGTCATCCTAGCTACTTATACCTAAAACAATGTTAACGGTGTTCCCACAGACAGCGCCAATATTTTGGTCTTATTTCGTCACGGTAATAAAATACGGTAAAACGATACAATTAGAATATAAATAACCAAAATAACGTTAATCCAATAAAACAACAGGACTAACTTTGTCCGAAACACCTACTATTTATTACAGATCTTATATTGCTCTAAGTATTCTAATGAGACAAATTATTCAGCGCATCGAATTCTGAACGTTTGATGTGCGCCTCGAACAATACCGATTCGATGCAGAGTTGATTCGATGCTAAATTAATAAAATATTGTTGGTGTCAAATTATGTTGGGCATCGAACAAAAGAGCGTGTCGAATAGGCCAATTCGATGTGCTAAGAGTTGGACTTGGGTTCGATATGCCTTGAAAGGCAAAGGAACAAAGTATATATAAGCCTCGTTCCGTGGGACCCCTAGACAGCTGTAGACAATGCATCGAACCGAGATAGTTCAATGCGCGCATCGAATAAGGGCTATTCGATGCGCTTCATATATTGAATTAGGCCAATTCGATATGGCTATGGGTCGGCCTAATCCACAGTGTTGGACCAATCCTAAAATACCCCTATCACATAATCCCCCCAGTTTGGGAGACGTTATCAATGTGATAACGGTTTCCAAACATTTAATTATATGCAATTTTGGCTGATCTAAAGGCATCGACTTGTGACTGTTCGATGCGTGTTGTTGCTAGACATCGAATTTGATGAATTCGATGTGTCGCATCGAATAAAATAAATTCGATGCGTTCACGAGAGTTGTCGTGCATGGGCCTATATATAAGGGTCCACTTGCCCTGACATTTTTGTTCTTTTCCGCAAAAGTAACTTTTTGTTCGCTTCTCAACCGCATCGAACAGAGGCGGTTCGATACAAACTGTATCGAATCATGGGTATTCGATGCACTTTTAATTTATTTTTAATACCGCGAAAAAGATAAAATTTAACATTAAGCTGCCATGGCCCGTACGAAGTCTCAAAATCGGAGTAAAATTATGATGTCACCCAAGAACATTTATGATGCTCAGAGAGGGAGCGAGCAAAATTAGCCCTCAGATGTAGGCCCATCTTCTGCCAATGTCGCCTCAGAAGATAATTCAGGCGAATTTGCAAAAAGAGATTTTGCGACCACAACCCCTAGAAATCTTTCCGGTAATTGGGGTGTGGGCCACTCTGATATACCTCCAGCTGATCGTTCTACCATGAGACTCGGTGCTGTTAGTGCTGGCACTCAGGTGCCTATTGTGAGTGATTTTGAACGTCACGAAAAACGTTGTTACACGGAGATTGGTGTTGATGCCAACCGCTACTGGTGGACGTATAAAAGTTGGGACTAATCGTCAGATCCGAATAACGGAGGATATTGATGCAGAAGACGAGAGAATTGCTGCCAATTTGGCCAGGTTTAATGCGGCTCATCCTACATTTAGGCAAACACGAAATGTAGATGAAGTAAGCTCATCTCGCTCAGTTGGTGAGGACTGGTATACCTCCGCTAAAAGAAAATTGGCGGAAGAAGAATCTGCTCGCGATGCTCAGGACATACCTCCGCCTCCACCTAGGCGGCCTCGACCTTCAGAAAATCCGAGACCAGCCCCTCCCGGAAGCCTTGTCAATTATGATTTTCTCAATGATGAGAATTCAGAATCACTAAGTGCCACACTGGGCGGATATAGGTTGAGAGAACAACAAGCGGGAGAGATAATGCAGAGTCTATGGCCTTAGTTGGATTGTCAAACCGTAATAAATCGGTTGGGATATCAGGGTTTGGTGCATTTTGGGCGCCTATTTTTTGTTGTTGTTATCTTAGCAGTATTTCGGCTATGCAGGGATTACAGTGGTTTGGCTGAGGTGCAGAGCCAGCACAATGTTGTCGTCGATAATCTACGTGCTACTATTCGTAACGGGGATTATAGTCACAGAAATGCGCTGAAACATGCTAGGGAAGCATAAAAATAGCGTCTAAAGCCGCACGCGACACACATTATGCCGAAGTTAAGGCTAAGAAATCGAAAGAGAATGCTGAAGCATTGTGCGCTGAAATTATTGCGTTAAAAAAGGATAATGAATCCTTGAGGCGTGAGAATTGTTCTCTTCAGGCGTCTAATGTGGACGCAAAAAATGCCATTTTCAACCTGCGTCGTCGAATTCAATATTTCGAGTCTAAAGATTATAAATGCGCAATTGTTCGAGATTTTACGTAGAGTAACGTTTATAAATATTTGGAATTACTTCTCGGTGCTGCAGATATGAAATATGGAATGGAACTTGGTGTCGATCAAGCTGGATACCTTGGGTACCTCGGAGAGTGTTTTCGTAAGGACATGCTTGATGCAAGTCGTAACTCAAGAATGGAGATTCCGGAGGCCAACAGTGATGATAATGATGATTTACATACTTCTAGGCCTGGTGATTCATTTTATGCCATGTGGCGCGATTGCAAAAAGCAAAATGTGACCGGCTCAAGCTCTTTGAAATCGATCTCACCTCTGACTCATAAAGGAAATTAGAGAAGCACTCCTAGCGCTACTTTGAGCGATTCAGAGAATATCAAGAAAGCTCTTCACAATGCTTTTGGTCTAAGCGATGATGATTCAAAATCGCCTCCGAAAACTTCTAGATCTACAATTTTTCTGCGGAGTCCTCCAAAGATGTCGGGTTTTGAAAATGTTCCTACAGCCGCGGGCAAAATAAATAAAGTGGCAAGCGTGCCTAAGATTTTTGGTCCCACCACAGTCTTGCCAAGTGGAACGTATCCTTCTCGAGATGACAGAGTTTCTGTGCTGGCGAGTAATGTGCCTGATCAATCATTTAGTGCACAGAATTTGATTTCTCCAAGTAGATATCAGCTCAGCGATCCTACTGAAAGACTTGAAGTTGTCTTGCCCGATGATTGGGCACAAACTGATGAATTGATTCTTACAGAGGACCAAATTCACAGCAATTGTGCCCAATTTTGCGCGTTCAGTGGGTGTGGTCCTTCGTCAAGAGTCCCCCTATTCATTGAGTGAGTAATAATATTTAGGTTACATTATTTTGTCGATATTAGGCTTTTTGTTTTGTATAGAGTCTTGTAACTCTTTTGCAGTTGTTTTTGAATAAGACTCATTTTATCGCTTGATATCATAATCTTTGATTTACGTTTTACTCGCATAGTTTTTCTTCCTAATGCATTCCAAAGAATGTTATTTCATTCATTTGCTTGTTGTTGATTCAATATTTATTTGATGTTCAATAATGGTGTTTGATGTCACGATGCATATCTAATATTATGATTGTGCTTGCTATGAAAAATATGAGCATTTTGAGCTGTTATTATTATCGTTAGGGCATTCATGTTTTACTCGAGAGATCAGGTCACTTGGGCCTTTATCTCGCTGTTATTGTGTTGATAACGATCATGAGTAGTTAGACCACACTGGGTCTTCTTATCCCACCGTCAAGTTCTTCTTTCTAGCATGAGGGGGTGGAACACTTTGGGCCTTCTTATCCCTCCGTCATGTTCTTCGTTCTGGCATGAGGGGGTGGACCACTTTGGGCCTTCTTATCCCAACGTCATGTTCTTCCTTCTGGTATGAGGGGGTGGACCACTTTGGGCCTTCTTATCCCTCCGTCATGTTCTTCCTTCTGGCATGAGGGGGTGGACCACTTTGGGCCTTCTTATCCCTCCGTCATGTTCTTCCTTCTGGCATGAGGGGTGGACCACTTTGGGCCTTCTTTTCCCTCCGTCATGTTCTTCCTTCTGGCATGAGGGGGTGGACCACTTTGGGCCTTCTTATCCCTCTGTCATTTTCTTCCTTCTGGCATGAGGGGGTGGACCACTTTGGGCATTCGTATCCCTCCGTCATGTTTTACCTGGGTCATTTGACAGATAAAAAATTTGCAGTTAATAACTCATAAAGGATTAATATCGATCGAAGTGTATGTATTATAATATTTGATGAAACTTATTCAATTCTATGCATAATAACGCCTGACATGTTGCACATTCCATGGACGCTTCTGTTGAATCCCTCTTAGAGACTCCAAATAATAGTATCCTCCTGAACTTGCTCGTGTGACTCTAAAAGGCCCTTCTTATTTTGGTTCGAGCTTTCCGATATGCTGTTTTGCTGCAATGCTTCTCAGGACCAAATCTCCTACTTCAAAATTTCTGATTTGAACCCTTTTATCATAATTTTTGGCCATTGCTGCTTTAAAATCAACAGTACGTTGATACACATCATCCCTTGTCGATCGTATCATATCCAAATCCATTTGTCTCAACCGGGCTGATTGCTCTGGATCGTAATCAGTAATTCTGCACGTTGGCATACCTATCTCAGCAGGTAAAACAACTTCAGTGCCATAAACAAGAACAAACGGGGTCTCCCCTGTGGATGTTCTTGGAGTCGTTCTATATGCCCATAATATTCCTTGAAGCTCTGTCGGCCATGTTTTTCCTGTACTTCTCACCCTCATTTTGAGATAATCCTTCAATGTTTTGTTAGAGGATTTCGTTTAACCATTGGACTGTGGATGATACACTGAGGTCAGATTGTGTGATATCTTTAATTCTCCGAACCATGATTTTATCTCCATTTCGCTGAATTGCGTGCCGCTATCACATACAATAGACCTTGGGATGCCGAAATGGCATATGATGTATTTCCAGATAAACTCGATCATATTCTTCTCGGTGATTGACGTTATAGCTTCTGCCTCGACCCACTTAGTATAATACTCAACAGCTACTATCAAATACAGTTTTTGTCCTTTGGTCGGTGGAAATGGGCCCACGATATCAATTCCCCACTGATCAAATGGACATGCCACGTCGATGGGTTGTAGGTGGCGTGCTGGTCTATGAATGAGACGAGCATGGTATTGGCAACTATCACATTTCCTCAAGAAAGTTGTCGCATCTTTAAGTCGTGTTGGCCAATAATATCCTTGACGCAATATCCGTTGAGCCAAAGCTCGAGTGATTTCCACAACAACCTGCATGGATCTCTTCCATAACATACTCAGCTTGAGTAGGAGTCAAACATCTCAACAACGGTCCTTCGAAAGATCTTTTGTATAATTCTCCATTGCTGATAGTAAATCTATAAGCCTAATATCGCATTTTGCGCTGTGCATTTGGATCTGCCGGGAGAATGCCCTGCTGAAGATAAATCATGATCTCATCCTTCCAGGATGGGTCTTCTTGTATTGCCAATATAAACTCTACATGTGCTTCCTTGGTAATATATTTTGATATCCCAATTGAAGGTTTATCAACAACCATAAGTGTGCTTCGCTTTTCCACCAGAATATCTGAAGAACTCGCGAATTTAGAAAGTGCATCTGCTTTTGCATTGTCGTTCCGCGGGATCTGAGTTATGTCAAAGAATTTGAAGTTCTTTGGTAATTCTTTAGCCTTAGAGACATACAACATCATTGTTTCCTCACGCGTCTCACACCTTTCAGAAAAATGATTTTCCACCAAGAGCGAGTCGATGAATACGTCCAGATGTTCAATGTTGAGCCCGAGTGCCATTTTGACACCGACAATTATTACTTCATACTCAGCTTCGTTATTTGTTACCATGTAATTCAAGCTTATAGCAAATTCAAATTCTCTTCGTTCCGGGTGATATGGGCATTTCTCGCATATTGGGCCTAGCCCAAACCAGGCCCATATTAGACCATATCGGGGACCACTTTCGATATCATATCGATAATAATCACTGATATGTTACTGTGGTCCCCAGATCCCGAGGTCTATAAATACGCGGTACCCGAATCCCAAAGTAAGCAATTATTATCCCTCAGCTACCACGAGTCACATCGAAATACATCCCCGATCTCACTCTCGATATCGTACTCGATATCGGGGTAACCACGTACTCCACTGACACGTCATACCACCACACTACCGACACCACATCGAGGGGCATCCCCGATATCATGTCGAAGACAATCACCGATATGCTTCTGATCTAGTCACCGATATACCATTGCCATCCAAGCATCGAGGCGTTAGTCCGAGGTGTTTCGGACCAAGTCTACGCGAGATACATAGCGTAAGCCTGATTTGTGATAGACTCGTTGTATTGTTAGATCATTCACTTGTAACCGACACACGTATATATATATATATATAATACGATCTACTGCTAAATCAGTGGCGCCGTCTGTGGGAACACCATTTCACGGACAAGGAGGCCAAGATGCAAGGAAGGAGGACCCGATCCGAATTTAACGGAGTTGTGACTAGATATGTGTTTAGCACATCGCCCTCTTACAGATACATAGCCCGAAGGACCATACATTACTATATCCGAAAAGGACATAAGGAATATTAAACCCTCGCTTTTTTAAAGGATGGATTCAGGGGGCACGGCCCCACATTATCCAATATTATCCATCTAAACAAGGAAACTATATTTGATTTTACTTTTTAATAAACAATATGTGATTTTTCTTCTTCTCTTTTTTTTTTATTTGACTAGAAACGCTGGCACGCGGTCCCCGCATGATTAAGAATTTATTTTAATTTATATGATAAAAGAATAATTTGAATAAGTAAAGATTAAATAAATAAGAATAAAGACTTTATATAGAAAGTTTTAAATTTTGGGAAACTAAATATTCAATCACAATAATTACTATAGTTATTGATTCTACTTAAATTATAAGGCTAAATTAGGAACTCAATAATTAAACTATTGTGCTAACAATAAAATTATAAGGCTAAAACAGGAAATCAAAAGTTTGGTGTCACGGTTTCTCTTTCTTTATATAATAGTATAGATAAGAAGCAATATTTCATTTTCAGTAATATTGTTCTCATTTTCCATTTCCTGTACAATAAAATTAAATGGACTCATGCTTTCTAATAATGTATGCTTGTTTAAATTATTATATATTAAGTTGTATATGATAACACAATATTTATAGAATAAAGCATGCATTGGTGATTAATAAAAATAAATAATTTGCTTTACATGTTATTTAGTATTTGAAAATGTTTGTACATGTCTAGCACCAAACAATTTGTAAGAATAAAATAATTTGGTAGCCAGTTTCTGTTTTGGTTATGTAGTTAAGTGAGAGTGGTGTTAGGTAAACTGAGCATTATGCCCTTTAGCGTCATGTTAGTTTATATGTTTCCGTAATATGTTATGTACTACTGTTCACTGTTGAGCATGTGAGATGTGAAAAGGTCTCGCAACAGATCATGGGTTGGTTTTTTTTCACTATAGTTATACGAGAGAATCACTCAAAACCACATTCGAGAAAAATGACTTTACTATTTTGGTAACATTTATTGCCAATTTAATTTACTTATTAAAACTAATTTCCATTAATCGTTATCAAACAGTGCTTTTTAAGTATTTGGACACTACCTTCTTGAGATTTGAGATTTGGTTTTCGTAAGTATGAAAAAAGTATGTAATGTATTATATCATTACCATGTACATTTTAATCCAAAATATTTTTTGTGGTTGCATTGTAGCTTTCTTTGGTTTTAAGTGCTAATACATCAAAAAATTTGCACCGCGGTACTGACTTTCCTATCCATTCTTTTATGTCTATGATGCACAAGTATGGCTACACAGTTTTCCAAAAAAATATCTGATATGGTAAAGCCACGAGGAATATGGTATTAATAACATTTCAAAAAAGATAATTAAGTAAACTTCCTTGACACCACAAAGTATTATAATTGCAAATAGTATATAATACGTGAAAGATATAAAAACACTTGCAACAAGTTTTTAAATTTCAACACAAACTTAAATACACATAGAAATCAAATACGGAAAGAAAGGATCCACACTGCTACCGTAAGAGCCCTAACAACTCTGGAACGGAACCTTGGCCAAAAGCAGAAGGATAACCCAAAGCCAACAAACAATATTGCCTTTCTAGCAATATCTTGACATGCCTACAAAAGGGAAAATATTGGCTTAGGATACACCACAAACAACCTTAGAAAGAATGAAAAAAAAAAAAAAAAAGTACAAACCTGCTCTAGCAGGGGCGGAGCCAGGAATTTTTCTTCACCTGGGCTAATTGATACTCGAGGAAGATATTAACAAAAAATATCCAAAAACTAAAGTACGGAGATATTAAATAAAATGAGAAATATTCATTATTCAATACAAAATTATAAATGTAAAAACTTCATATTACAAAACACTAAAAATAACAATACTATTGGAGATGAGCTTTTCTTCCTCTTCTTGTTTCCTTGAGAACTCATTATCACCTAAATACATTTATGATTTAACATCAATACTTCATATAAATATTATACACTAACATGAAAAATGCCTAATGCCCTAATCATAAAATTAATTAGGGTTTATGCCATTTAAAACTATCAAATAACAAATAATCTACAATAGAAGTAAATTATAGGACTAAATAATAAGAAATAATTACCTTTTGATGTCTTGTGCAATTCCTAATTAGTTGAGATCTTAAGAAATAATTATTTTCAAATTGCAACTCCTTTGGCAGTTGGCACGACCGCACCCTTCTTCAATCACCTCTGTTTCTTAATTTCTTTCTCTATGTTTGTTTATAATTATAATGTTATATTATATTATTTTATTTGATTCTTACTTCTTACATGGCCGATGCATATGTAAAGTGTAAACCCAAAACAAAAAAAAAAAACTGATTCATTATAATTGGGCTTTTTTTTTTCTTACTAATAAAAACTGATAATATATTATAATTGAGCTTTAATATTTTTTCTTATTAACAACTAAAAAAATTTCTCCAAAATTCTCACCTGGGCTGAAGCCCAGGTGAGCCCAAAGGCTCCTCCGTCCCTGTGCTCTAGGGACCGAAACCTAAAGGTGATAGGATACAAGCATAGTGCTTTACGCACAAATGGAACAATGGCTAAAACTCTGCACCGAGTAATAAATAGTTTAGTGAGAACAATGCGTAGTAGAGGGGCATATTCGCCACACAATAGAAAGGTTTGGAAGTTTCCTAGTTGTTAAGAGTTATGAGCACATAAACATGGATCAAGTTATTAACACACTATATAAAGCCATCTTTATATATAGTGTAACAAAAATCAATTTTAAGTGAAGAAAGTGATTTCCATCATTTGGGGTGGATTGATGGTAGGATAAAGCTTGGGGTATTTAACATAAGAAATGAGGAGAATTAGACTTACTACACTCGGGCTAATATATAAATATGGTGTTTCATATTGTTGTTATTCAGAGAATGAAAAACTTTCAAGAACATATATTAGCAAATGGTTGAACCACTTACACTGCCGCTCGTAGTGATCCACTCACATTGCTAATTCCATACACAACGACCGTAGCGAACGTTGCTTCGATTAGCCTGAAAATAACAAAATTATAACTATAATGTCGATTCTCATGAAATAATAAAAAATGTAACTATTATACCTTTGAGAAGTGTCCTTAGTGGGGCTAATTACATACCTAAGAAGCAAGAGAACAAATGACAAGTTTATTATTAATACCAAACCTTAAACAGAGTATTCTTTTGTTAACCTTTCTTTAGATCTAAATAAATAATCTTTCTTCACAGAGTTACCAGGCAGCAATAATGGACAAAAGAAGGAGACAAATAGTATGAAGTAGACATTCCAAGAAAACCCAATAGGGGCCGTACTTCTCCAACTCCTTTACTATAATACTAAAATGCAGAAAAGGAAAAGAATGAGTAGCAGGTTGACATTAATTATGACAAATAATAAGCAAGCTGATTAAAGAATAAATACTCTTCTTACCTCTTTTTAGTATGTGATTTTAAATAGAGGACAAAAACTTCCTGGAACCCCTTTGGTCCTTCCCCTTTCTCTTCCTTCTCTTTAGGCACAGGGGTACCACCATTACCCTAGTTTTGCACAACAAAAACATAAATAAGATTAATATTAATAGGGGGGGGGGGGGGGGGGGGGGGGGAAATGAAAATGTAACCAAATGATAAAAAAAAACCCCCACAAACAAAATGAAAATACAATGCTTTTGGCTCTAATATATTTGAGTTTTTGCTTAGTTGTGATCAGTTGGATATTGTTGAAGTTGAACGACGACACGGACGACACGGGGAGTGGTTTGACCCGAAGCCCAAGTAGTTGCCTGTTGCAAAGTGGACCCTTCGGATATAGCGGTAAAACACGGCAATAAATGAAAGACGAGAAACGACTCACAGATTTTACGTGGAAAACCCCAAATTACTTTAGGGTAAAAAATCACGGGCAAGGTAGAAGAACTTCACTATGAGTGTAAAATAGGAATTACAACTCTCCGACTTTTACCGTAGTAAAATCGCACAAACTCTCTATTTTTACCTCACACACACTAACAACACTCTTTATATTAATTACACTTAATTATATATAAAGAGAAGAATTGTATTTTTAGTTGGGATGATTAACAAATGTTGTGGGAAGCTTCCAAACATAAAGGCTAATTAAATAGCCGCTCCAATGATTAATTAAATCAGCAATCAGCCGCCCCAATATTAAGCACCGCCCCATCAATTGGTATCATGATTAATATTGCACCATGATTAATCAGCCGCCCCACTTATTTTTGGTGCTCCACTACCGCCCCAACAATCTCCCACTTGAAGATTTGATTAGGGATTAATCAGATCTTCACACACAGCTCTTTCTGTCTTGCCCTTCCATGTTGCTTACGTTTTTACCAGACCACACGAGGACCGACATTGAACAAACTTGTCAGCATTAACACTCTTTGTCAAAAAATTAGCTATGTTATCTTTAGTGTGAACCTTCTGCACATCCACAATACCTTCCTCGACTTTCTCACGAACAAAGTGATACTGCACCCGAATATGCTTTGTTTTGGAATGAAACGCTGGATTCCTTACAAGATGCAACGCACTCTGACTGTCACAGAATAGAGAAATACTCTCTAGTTTGTGCCCGAGTTCCTCCAGAACCATTTTCAACCAAATCGCCTCTTTACTGGCATGCGTAGCTGCCACGTATTCAGCCTCCGTTGTTGATGTTGCAACAACTGACTGTAACTTCGAAACCCAACTTACTGCACCTCCAGGAAGAGTAAACACATATCCTGTCGTGGACTTGCTTTTGTCAAGATCACATGCATAGCCAGAATCAACATAGCCCCTGACTGTAAAACCCGATCCTCCATAACATAATGCAACATCTGAGGTTCCATGAATGTATCTGAAATTGTGGATCGGGTTGATACGTTGTTGATGTTAACTTAACACTGAAGTTCTAACAGCAGTTTGTGTTCGCTATTAGTTCGACGATGTTACTTTAACAGCAGACCAGAGTAACAGTTTGCAGCGGAATAAACAAACACGAATTTAAGAAGTGAATATAGGATTATATTAACTTCCGAGCCGTAGGCAAAATACCACAAGGGTTTAACAAAGGCGTTCTCACAACTCTCAAGCTCCTCACTCTCGAATTGTTCAAACTAAGCAAAGCACACAAGAGTTGCTTCGACTATCTCTAAAAGCTCCTCACTCTTAGATCTATTCTAACAACTTAAAAACTTTGCTAAAGCAAGACAACACTCAACAACTGTAAATTAATCTCTCGGATTGATTAGCTCTTGTCTCGTTGTTTGTCTTGATGTACTTCACACCTATATATAGGTTCTTGATCTTCGACTTCAAGGTGTGTTGTACACGGTTGGTAATTCTCTTTGTTTCCTTCTCGAACTCCTCTTCCTTGTTCTCGCAGTCCTTCTTGAATAAAAGTTCCTTCGCCAGTGATCTAGCTAAGGAAAGACTCCTTCTTCAATTCAGGACTTTCCCTTGGAAGCTTTCCTAGTCGCACTAGACTTCTTCTTTCCTTTTATAAGCCGTTTGCTTTAATTAAGGAAACTTCTCATCTTGGAAACTTTGAGCGTCCAACCTAATGCAAGTTTGTTTCCTGAATAATAATCAAAGACATCTACAACTGTGGAACTCAGTTAGTTAAGTGAATAAGGCAAAACAATAATAATAATAATAACTAGATTGTAAAACAGTTTCTGGACGTGCAATGTTACTCTAACATTGAAAATCTCAATGTTATCCTAACATCCAGAAAACTTGCACTTTCAATCTCCCCCTTTTTGCCTTAATCACAAAACCTAAGAAACAGTTCTTATCAGATCAAATTATTCAGAAAAACTTCATTATATCATAACAATGAAAAACTAAGTACTCTCCCCCTGAATATCAGAAGGGACTAATCCAATGTTATTCTAACACTGATACTCTCGATGTTATAACATCCAACTTTATCAATGTTGGTTTAACATCAGAAAGTTAACACCTGCAAAACAGAGTTAGTACCAGTAATCACAGTTCAATAATAGCATAAGCAGAAACACTAAGTACCCAAAATTAAAAAGTACTTAATTACAGTCCATACCAGCAGCAAGGAACAGACTCCTTGATCAGAATAAAAAGAAAACAATTGTTCAAAAGGCATTAGAAACAGAAACTAAAAAACTTGCAGGAAATTTTGAAATTTGATCTACTCTCCCCCTTTTTGTGAGGAAGGCAGATCCTTCAAGTGTTTCCTCAAGCTGTCCAGTTCCTGCAGTCTGACTTGCTTGTCAGCTATTTCCCTCTGGGTGTCCTTGTACTCCCTATCCAGCCAGACCAAGGTTTCCTCAACAAAAGCATCTGCAATCACTGAGCAGCTGTCACCACTGCTCACTGGAACTGAAGAAGCAGCAAACTTGTGTGTCTTCTTCTTCTTCTTCCTGCTGGGACCAGCTTCTCCTTGAGGGTTCCAAGGCAAATCCTGGATCCTCACATTAGTGAAGTAGCTCCTGGTGATTGACATTACAGCCTTGTTGCTGATCCATCCTTCAGTCTTCTTGGTTTTGAAGCCTTGCTTCACCAATAGGCATGAGATCAGAGAGGGATAGGGAAGGATTCCTTTGGGCTTTGTAGTGACTTCCTTCATGTGTCTCAGCACTTTTTCACCAATGTTTACACTCAGTCCATTCTTCAGCTTGTACACCAACTTTGCTGACTCTTTTGTCATCACAGTAGTGTTGGAAGAAGGAAGCCAATTGTAAGTGCTGATTTTGTGAAGGATGGCACTAAGAGAAGTCAGCCTGGTTGTGGGAAAGCTCTCTCTCCATTGCCTAGTGAGACCACATGTAAGATCAGTGATGATCTCCTCCATAGTAGGATCCTCAGACTCTTCAGGATCAGGAAGCCCCCAAGCCTCATTGATCATGGCAGGAGTGATGTCATAGATCTTCTTCCTAACCCAAGCCTTCCCATACTTAGGAGAATCCAGGTTGATCACCCACTCATAGAGATTCATGTAGAACTCTCTCACTACATCAGGAACATATGCAGACAGATTCTGCACAGAGCCCAAGACTCCTCTAGCCTCAAGCAACTCAAACACCCTGTTTTCTTTGAAAATACCCTCCTCAATAGCCCTTTCCTTGTGGATTACCCTGGCTTGGTATGCCTCCCATTGCTCCTCAGCATCAGGAGACACATAGAAGTCAGAGTAAGCTTCATGTGGATACTTTTTCATCATCAGATCAGTAAACTGATCATCATCTGATGTTAGAGTAACATCAGCTTCCTCTGGCTCATCAGCCACAAGCTCTTCTTCCTCAACTTCCTCTTCCTCTTCCTCCTCAACCTCTTCTTCTTCTTTTTCTTCTTCTGACTTATCCTCAGATGACTCAGCCATCACCTCCTTACCCTTCCTCTTCCTGGCAGCATTTGCAAGGGCAGCCAAGGAAAGGTTTTCATCCTCATCCTCTTCTTCTCCTTCAACCTCAGCTGGTTGATCACTCACAACAGCTTGGTTACCTTCAGTAGTAACCCCATTATTTACACCAAGATTGCCATCAGCAGCAATCTCCTCAGACAAATCCTCATCATGCTCACCAGTAGCATGTCCACTCTCCTCATCAGCAGCAAGCTCATCATCATTAGCCTCATTAGGCTCAACAGAACTAGCCACAGTTGGCTCCACCACTTCCTCAACCACATTAGCCTCAGCTGGCTCAATCACAGCACTACCCAACCCAATCACAGGGGCCTCATTCTCCCCCTCAATACCAACATCAACATTAGCAGGTATACTCGGAGTAGGGTTAGCCATTGTTACCTCGATTTTAGGATTGGTGGGAGCGCAGGGGCTTGCTCGACAGCATCTGATGTTGAACCAACATCTTTCTTTGAAATCTTTTTGCCCTTGCGCCGTTGAGTGGTAGCTTTCCTCTTTGGAGAGGCGGCGACTGTGGTTTCAGCGGTGGTGCGTCTGGTACTGCGTCGTGGCGCTCGCTCGATTTGCGCAGCTGCTTCTGCAAGAGCATCAATATTGGACTTGCGTGCCATTGTTAGAGTAACTTTGAGATAAAAGATTGAAGATTTTGAAAATTTAGAGAGTAATTTGCTTTGCACAGTTGTTAGCGTTAGAATGAAGAAGAAATTAGGGCAAATTATATATATGATTCAGATGAAGAGCATGGAATAGTGGTGTTGTAACATGTTACCATAATAATCTGACCACTATCACACGTCCCCTACATGTTATTCTTACCACGTGTCAGTGTTAGGTTAACACGTAACCAGAGCAGTCTCCATACCTGAAAACTTATAAGTTACACTGTTACAATGTTGGACTAACATTGGCAAGTTAACATCAGGGAGGGAAGTTGGAGGTGCAGGGCTTCATCCAAAGTAGCATCATCTTGTGAGAGCGTGAGATATTCCTGTACTAATCTGAAGCTTCAACCACGTACACAGGTACAATGACACAGCTTAAGATCATCAGTATAAGCAAGTGACAAATCAAACAGAGAAAAACACAGAGGATATACTTATCCAGGGAAAAGATTTTCCCACAGCAAGAAGATCACAAAACATAGTGCTTTTACCTGTAGCTGGTCACCCAAGAAGTATGCCTCAACACAAGATACTTAACTACTCCCCCTAAGCCCAAACCGACAAAAGGAAATATGCAGAACTAGAATGAATGCAACCATGTTAGATTAACATTTGAGAGATGGTAACCACATACAAACCGCCTTGGTAACTGGGATCAGGACATATCAATTTATCTTTAACTTTCACTATTTTTAGAAACTCTTTTGAATAAAAAAACTGATGAATATTAAAGGACAGTCTCATCACTGAATGTGGGCAGCACATGACTCCACACACCCCAGCAACTTAACCATCAGCTACAGATCAGGCAAGTACAAAGAAATTGAATGAAGACAACACTTTTATCAAATATTTCTCCACCCCAACTCCTCATGCATACTTGTTTACTAACCTGTTTATCAAGGAAATACTAAGTAATCAATGCTACTGAATGCACACAGTCTAAACTTTATACACCCCAGTAGGAAAGATCACTATCATGTAAAAACCTTGGCCATAGACAAAAATATGAAAATAAGCACAACTGAATGACAATGAGGCCTTCAACATCATGTACCCCAGCTTCTCTTCATACCTTGTCAAACCTAACATGGATAAGTCACAACTGAATAGCATCAGAGTAGTGAGCTCTGTGTATCCCAGCTTCTCCCATGATGTTAGGTTAACATTCACAGACTAACATCAGAGTTATTTCTTTCCAAAACTCTTGATATGTACCTGTTCACCAATCACCTTAGCTATTCATACAGATTAACCACACAACCAACAGTTTCTCTAACAAAGATGTAATATGCAAGAAAGAAGAATGCAAAAAAGGAACATAAAAGAATTACAGCTACACCACAACCAATAACCAATGCTAGACAGTGGTGTTATGTCAACACTGGTGAACTAACATCTCTAAACAATGCACATGCCAAGAGAGTTCCTCAGACTGAAGAACCTCTCAGTATCTAATGGTTTAGTGAACATATCAGCAAGCTGATTGTTAGTTTCTATATGTTCAATGTCAATAAGCTTGTCTTCTACCATGTTTCTCAGAAAGTGATGCCTAATGTCTATATGTTTTGTCCTAGAATGCTGAACAGGATTCTTAGAGATGCTTATAGCACTAAGGTTATCACAAAACATAAGTAAGGTATCACTGTCCAACCCATAGTCCAGTAGCATATGTTTGAGCCATACCAACTGGGTGACACAACTACCTGATGCAATGTATTCAGCCTCAGCAGTGGATAGTGACACACAGTTTTGCTTTCTACTGTACCATGAGACCAAGTTGTTCCCCAGATAAAAACATCCTCCACTTGTAGACTTCCTGTCATCAGTATCACCTGCCCAATCTGAGTCACTGAAACCTACAAGATTTGTGTTAGTATCATAAGAGTACCATATGCCAAGGGCCAAAGTGCCAGATATGTATCTAAGTATTCTCTTCACAGCAATCAGATGTGACTGCTTTGGACATGCCTGGTACCTTGCACATACACACACAGAGAACATAATATCAGGTCTTGAAGCAGACAAGTATAACAAGCTTCCTATCATTGAACGGTACAATGTTGGATCAACATTGACACCAGTATCATCCCTGGCCATCTTCACTGCAGATGCCATGGGAGTCTTACAAGGCTTTGAATCTGCTAATTCAAAACTTTTTACCAAATTCTTTGCATACTTTTCCTGACAAAGGAATATGCCAGTACCTGTTTGTTTCACTTGAAGACCAAGGAAGAAATTCAATTCTCCCATCATACTCATTTCAAACTGCCCTGTCATTGATTCAACAAACTTTTCTAACATAGAATTGTTAGTTGAGCCAAACACAATATCATCAACATAGATTTGAGCAATACAGATATGAGAATCTTTCTTTAAAACAAACAGAGTTCTATCTCCTCCACCTCTAACAAAACCAAGACTTAATAGAAATTCTGTAAGCCTTTCATACCATGCTCTAGGTGCTTGTTTAAGACCATAAAGGGCTTTTTCAAGCTTGTACACATGGTTTGGATACTTAGGATCTGTGAATCCAGGGCTGTTCAACATATACTTCCTTATCAATCAGCCCATTAAGAAAAGCACCCTTAACATCCATTTGGTATAGTTTTATCTTAAGACAGCATGCAATGGCTAAGAGTAATCTAATAGATTCTATCCTAGCAGCTGGAGCAAAAGTCTCATCAAAATCTACACCTTCAACCTGAGTGTATCCCTGAGCAACCAGTCTAGCTTTGTTCCTAACTATGACTCCTTCCTCATTACTTTTGTTTTTAAAGATCCATTTAGTTCCTATTACATTTACACTAGGTGGTCTAGGTACCAACTTCCAAACACAGTTCTTAGTAAACTGTAATAGTTCATCCTGCATGGCATTAATCCAAAAGTTATCAAGAAGGGCTTCAGTCACATTCTTAGGTTCAATAGAGGAAACAAAACATGAGGTATTGTCAACAGTACAAGTGAAATTCATGCAGACACACATCTTGACCATATCACTATAGTCAATTCTTTCTTTGTTGCGTGTCCTTACCCGTTCAGTGATCTCACCTATTACCTGTGATGCTGGATGGTCTTTCTGAATCCTAGCTGGAGGGTCCCTTCTAGATCCAGTGACAGCTTCAACTTCAGAGTCAGAATCTTCTGCTGTTAGTCTAACATCAGATCTAGCTGGTGTTAGTCTAACATTGGGTTCTGTCTCCTGTTCTGCATTTCCAGCTTCATGGTCCAATGTTGGAGTACCATTGGAAGGAGTAACATCATCAATCTCCACTGTTGGTTCAACATTGGAGACATTAATATTAACAGTACCTGTATCAAGTATGAAATCATCAAACACAACATTCACTGATTCCTGAATTGTCTTCAATCTAGGATTGTAGACTCTAAAGGAAGTACTATTGGCAGAGTATCCTACAAAGATGCATTTTTCACTTTTTGGATCAAATTTATTAAGATAATCCCTGTCATTTAGCAGATAACAGTCACATCCAAATTCATGAAAATGTGCAATATTTGGTTTCACACCCTTCAAGACTTCATATGGAGTCATGTTAGTTCCAGGTCTGAGGTACACCCGGTTACTAATATGACAAGCAGTGTTTAAAGCTTCAGCCCAGAGTCTCTTGGATATATTTTTGGCATTCAGCATGACTCTGGCCATCTCTTGAAGTGTCCTGTTCTTCCTTTCAGCAATCCCATTCTGCTGAGGTGTCTTAGGTGCTGAGTATTCATGGAAAATTCCTTTAACATTGCAATAGTTATCAAAACTAACATTCTCAAATTCTTTACCATGGTCAGACCTAATTTTAGTCACAGAAGAGCCATATAAGTTTTTAATACTAGCACAAAGAATTTTGAACTGATCAAAAGCTTCTGACTTTTCTTTAAGAAACTTTACCCAAGTATATCTAGAGAAGTCATCTACAATAACAAAGGCAAATTTCTTACCATTCAGACTACTCACCTCAATGGGACCCATCAAGTCCATATGTAACAGTTCAAAGCACCTACTAGATCTAGGATTAGCATTCTGTACCTGTAGGGGGCATGAACTGCTCTAGTTTGTTTACCCTTGAGACAATCACCACAGACAAGCTTACCTGGGCAAGATAGCTTAGGTAAGCCTCTTACATCATCAACTTTTTGCAATTTCTCAAGGTTCCTGTAGTGAACATGTCCAAGTTTCCTATGCCATATAGATGCTTCATCTATTTTAGCATGGAAACACTCTGCTTCCTCTTGAGCTAGGTAGCAGTTGTCCTTGGACCGAGTACCTGTCATAACAAGTACATTATCACTATCATAAACATCACAAGATGAACTGTCAAATGTAACCAGCAAGTCATCATCACATAGTTGACTGATGCTGATTAAGTTTGCCTGTAGCCCATCAACCAACAACACGTCCTTCAGGGGTGGAAATCCATCAACATTCAGTGTCCCCTTTCCAATGATTTTCCCTTTTGTACCACCACCATAGGTCACAGTGCCAGTACTCAAGGAAACCATATTCACAAGATTGTCAATGTTGCCTGTCATGTGTCTTGAGCATCCACTGTCGAAGTACCACTTACCTGAAAGGTTAGAATACACAGCAGAGAAAACAACATTGCAAACAACTTTAATCTTAGGGGTCTTAACTTTTTCTACCCAAGTTCTACCTTTCTGTCCTGAACCTAATGTTGGTCTAACATCAGAAACTGCTGTTGTTCTAACATTGGGTTCAGTAACTGTTTTCTTACCACATTCTCTTATAAATTTTCTACAGAATGGTTTTATGTGGCCTGGTTGGTAACAGTATTGACAGATAAAAGTAGGTTTACTTCTCACAGTGTTGATGGTACCTAAACTCTTAGAATCAGATTCTTTAACAAAGCTAGAAGATAGATAGGCAGAATTTACAATAGAAGAGGAAGGTTTCTCAACAAATCCCAGACCACATGAACCTGAATTTCCCATGCTTAGTACCTCATCAAGTTTGGAAGTACCTGCATTCCATTTAGCTATGATCTGTGTGTCTTTCTTGAGTTCATCATTTACCTCTTTCAACTCAGCTTCAGCTTTGTCAAGATCTCTTTCATAGAGTTTCAACATGTTTTTCAGACACTCGATGTCATGAGTCAGTGCTTTGTTCTTCTTTATGAGTTTCATCTCTCTCTCAAGCCTGAGGAATGTTGTGTGCAGATCATCAAGAATCTCCTCCTGGGATAATTCTTCTTCTTGGGAGTACTCTTCTTCTAGATCAATTGTACCATGAAAACAGTCAAAGTTAGTATCATCACAATCAGAGAGTTCATCAGAGATAACCTGGGAATCATTGCTGTTCCAGTCTCCAAAAAAGATTTCCTGCTTTGCTGTTGGTTCACCAATGTTAGAGTAACATTGTGATCCTAGGCAATTTCTGGAGTCTTCATTGGTCCAGGTGATCCTTGTGCATAGCGCAACAATTTTTGATTTCCTCTGAGTGTTCTTCGGTACTTGTTCCAGATTCAAAATCATCTTCATTGAAGTCATCTACACAAACCCAATGAGAATTCCCTCTTGTTCTGAGGGTGTTAGCACATTCATGTTTATAGTGACCATACCCCTTACATTCATAGCACTGAACATCCTTTAATTTTTCTACATCTTGAGGTGTGCTCTTAGATGCCATGTACTTAACAAATTTAGGGGGCAATTTCTTGTAACCGGGGCCATCATTACCAGTTAGTTTTTCTTTCTGTTTACCTTTGAAATCTAATTTACTAAACTTTTTGGTAATATTGCCATAGTTAGAAGAGATCAACTCATATTCATCCTCATCACTACCTGCAGAATCTGAACTAGTTCCAAGAAGGGCTAAAGCTAATTGCTTGCTAGACTTTCCTAGGAATTCTAATTCAAATTCTTTCATAGTGTTCATCAAGGTCTGGAAACTCATGTTGGTAAGATCTTTAGACTCATTCATAGCAATTCTTTTGACTGTAAACTTAGAAGATAGTGTTCTAAAGGCTTTATACACCATGGTCTGATTAGGAATCACAAAACCTAAGTTCTGACATTGATTAGATATATCAAGAAGTTTCTCAAAATAACTATCAATAGTTTCCTCTTCTCCCATCTCAATCTTCTCAAAGTCTCTCAAAAGTTTCCTATACTTAGAATCCCTCACAGCCACATCACCCTCACAATGTAACTCAAGTGTTTCCCATGCAGCTTTAGCAGTATCACAAGTTTGAACAAGTTTAAACATATGATTACCTATCCAGCTAAAAATAGCATTGAGAGCCTTCTCATTGTAGTTGTAGAGAGCAATTTCAGCGGCTGTCCATTGTCCCCTTGGCTTTGGCACCAGGTCAGCATCTCCATCTCTTGGCAGATAAGGGATGGTATAGCCTTCTAGTACAGCTTCCCAAGCTTTGAGGTCGATGGATTTGATGTGGACTCTGAGTCTGATCTTCCAGTAGGCATAGTTGTTGGGACCTTCCAATACTGGCAACCTGCTGGTATTGGGGTTGGAGATGTCCATCTTGTCGTATCAACGCCAAACACCGGTGAAGTTGGTGCTTGGCTCTGATACCAATTGAAATTGTGGATCGGGTTGATACGTTGTTGATGTTAACTTAACACTGAAGTTCTAACAGCAGTTTGTGTTCGCTGTTAGTTCGACGATGTTACTTTAACAGCAGACCAGAGTAACAGTTTGCAGCGGAATAAACAAACACGAATTTAAGAAGTGAATATAGGATTATATTAACTTCCGAGCCGTAGGCAAAATACCACAAGGGTTTAACAAAGGCGTTCTCACAACTCTCAAGCTCCTCACTCTCGAATTGTTCAAACTAAGCAAAGCACACAAGAGTTGCTTCGACTATCTCTAAAAGCTCCTCACTCTTAGATCTATTCTAACAACTTAAAAACTTTGCTAAAGCAAGACAACACTCAACAACTGTAAATTAATCTCTCGGATTGATTAGCTCTTGTCTCGTTGTTTGTCTTGATGTACTTCACACCTATATATAGGTTCTTGATCTTCGACTTCAAGGTGTGTTGTACACGGTTGGTAATTCTCTTTGTTTCCTTCTCGAACTCCTCTTCCTTGTTCTCGCAGTCCTTCTTGAATAAAAGTTCCTTCGCCAGTGATCTAGCTAAGGAAAGACTCCTTCTTCAATTCAGGACTTTCCCTTGGAAGCTTTCCTAGTCGCACTAGACTTCTTCTTTCCTTTTATAAGCCGTTTGCTTTAATTAAGGAAACTTCTCATCTTGGAAACTTTGAGCGTCCAACCTAATGCAAGTTTGTTTCCTGAATAATAATCAAAGACAACTACAACTGTGGAACTCAGTTAGTTAAGTGAATAAGGCAAAACAATAATAATAATAATAACTAGATTGTAAAACAGTTTCTGGACGTGCAATGTTACTCTAACATTGAAAATCTCAATGTTATCCTAACATCCAGAAAACTTGCACTTTCAGTATCTCAGAACTCTCTTTACTGTACTCCAATGCTCTCTTCCCGGATCTGCCATGTATCAACTAACCATTCCCACTGCATGTGCAATGTCTGGTCTAGTACAGATCATAACAAACATTAAACTTCCCACTGTTGATGCATACGGTACTCTAGGACACATACTTGAGGATAACTTGAAATTAACAGGAAGAGGGGTAGAGATTGTCTTACAATTCTGCATACTGAACCGCCGCAAAATCTTCAACAGATAGCTCTTCTGAGAAAGCCAAATCTTTCTGCAATTTCTGTCTCGGTGGATTTGCATCCCTAGAATCTTGTTTGCTGGTCATAAGTCCTTCATTTCAAATTCTCTAGCCAGTTCAGCCTTCAATTCTTCAATACGAGCTTTGTTGGGGCCTGAAACCAACATGTCATCAACATACAACAGTAAAATAACAAAGTCATCACCAGATCCCTTGAAATATGCACAAGGATCTGCATTCAGCCTGTTGTATCCAAGGCTCATTATGAATGAATCAAATCTTTTGTACCAACACCTCGGCGCCTGTTTGAGACCGTACAAAGATTTGGTCAACCTGCAAACCAAGTTTTTTTTTCCTTCTTCAATAAATCCTTCCGGCTGGAGCATATAAATCTCTTCTTCAAGATCACCATGAAGAAAAGTCGTCTTTACATCTAACTGTTCAAGATGTAAATCAAATGTAGCACACATCGCCAGAACCACCCGCACAGTTGTCATTCGGACCACCGGAGAAAATATTTCGTTGAAATCAATCCCCTCCTTCTGAGCATATCCTTTCACCACCAATCGTGCACGATACCTCTCCACTTGGTCATCACTGTTACGTTTGATTTTGTACACCCATTTGTTGCCAATGAATTTCCTCCCTTGTGGTAGAGACACAAGTTCCCACGTCTTATTCTTATGGAGCACTTCGATTTCCTCCTGCATTGCTACCATCCACTGAGCTGCATCTGAACTGCTCATTGCTTCCTGGAGAGTTGATGGCTCCCCGTCCTCATTTAAAAGACAGTATGCAACATTGTTCTCCATAGAATAGTCTGAGTGCCAGCCTGATGGTCTCCTGACACGTGTCGACCGACGTATCCCCGAGACTCCAGACTCCGTTGTCTCCTCGGGTTCATACTCTGGTTCAGCAGGACCCTCCTACTCAGCATCCTTCTCGACTACTACTGTCGTAGTTTCTGGATCTTCCCATGTACTGCTATCATTTCCTTTCTTATCTTCCGTGAAGATAACATCCCTGCTTACAACAATCTTGTGGGCAGTGGGGTCCCACAAGCGATACCCCTTCACTCCTTTAGCATACCCTAAGAACAAACACTTCCTGGATTTTGGGTCCAGCTTCGTTTTCTCTTGAGTATTAAACATAACATAAGCGGGACTCCCAAATACATGAAGATTAGAATAATCAGCTGGTTTACCTGTGCACACCTCCATTGGTGTTTTCAGCCCCAGTGTTGTTGACGGAGATCGGTTCACCACATAACAGGCGGTATTGATTGCTTCTGCCCAGAACGACTTTTCTAAGCATGCAGCCTACATCATGGCTCTTGTTTTATCCAACAAGGTCCTGTTCATCCGCTCTGCCACCCCATTCTGCTGCGGAGTGTATGTCGTAGTAAACTGCCTCTTAATCCCTGCATTTTTACAGAAGTCGTCAAACTCCTTGCCAGTATATTCCCCTCCATTGTCAGATCTAAGGCACTTGATCTTTTTCCCAGATTCAAGGTCCACCAGCGCTTTGTACGTCTTGAACATCGAGAACACCTCGGCCTTACTCTTGATCATGTACACCCAACATCTCATGGAATAATCATCTATAAAAGACACAAAATACTTTGCACCTCCCAGGGATAGTACTGGTGCTTGCCACACGTCAGAGTGAATCAATTCTAGAATGACTTTACTTCTAGAATCTGAACTACTAAACTTTATACGATGTTGCTTGCCAGCAACACAATGCTCACAAAAAGCTAAAGATACCTTTGTGAGGCCTGTAAGTAGTTTCTTCTCTGCAAGAACCTTCATGCCTTGTTCCGACATATGCCCGAGCCGCTGATGCCAAATCATTGATGATTTCTCAATTGACTCAGATGAAGCCACTGACGCTTCTCCCACTTGCAGAGCCTTCCTCTGTACCATGTATAAGTTTCCGGCAATCTTGTCCGCCTTCATTAGTACAAGCGCACCCCTTTTAACTTTCATGATCTTGTTTCGCGACCCGATCTCACAACCAAGATCATCGAGTTGTCCATAAGACAACAAATTCTTGCATAATCCCTCCATGTGTCGGACATCTCGAATGGTCTGAACAATCCCGTCATGTATCTCCAGCTTGATCAAACCAATGGCAACAACTTTCAAAGGTTCATTTTTACAGCTATACACAGATCCTCCAGCGATCGGTGTATACTCATGAAACCACTCCCTCCGGGGAGTCATATGAAAACTGGCTCCTGAATCAATAAGCCATACATCATCGAAGCCACGCATACCTCGAATAGCTATTGCTGCTTCACAACATAGTACATCACCATCATCTGAAGTGCTAGCAACGTTCCCCTGAGGATTAGAACTCTTCTGGTTTGAATCCTTAAGATTCCAACAGTCCTTCTTCAAGTGACCTTTCTTGCCACAATGCCAACAACTGCCCTTGGTCTTTGACTTGGATCTCCCCTGTTTCTTACTCCCACTTGCACCGCGCTCCGTCGTTCTCCCTCTTGTCACCGACAAGGCACCTGCTTGTTGCGAACCTGCCTCCCTGTCTTCTCTGTTCTTGCGCCGACTCTCTTCTTCCAGAATAGCGGCTGCAATTTCGTCGAAGACCAAATAATCCATGAGGACATTATTTGTTAAGTTGATGACAAGCTGGTCATACGAATCGGGCAGACTTTGCAGCAGAATTTCAGCACGTTCAACCACTTCTATATTATGACTCAACGATGTCAATTGAGAAAATAGAGTATTTAAAACATTGAGGTGCTCAGTTACTGGGGTAGATTCCGCCATCCTCAGTGTGTACAATTTTCGTTTAAGAAAAATTTTGTTGTGTAGGGACTTTGCCTCATACAGCTTGTTGAGATGGTCCCATATCTCCTTAGTTGTCCTCTTCTCCTCAACGCTTGACAATACGCCATCACCTAACGCCAGGTGAATATTTGCGATAGCGTTGCCGTCCATCTCGTTCCACTTCGTATCATCTGTGATTTCCACCGGCATGTCGCTGATCGCCACGAGACACCCATCTTTCCGCAAGATGGCTTTGATCTTCAGCTTCCACAACAAGAAATTACTCCCGTTGAATTTTTCGATCTCGAATTTCGCCGTCATTGCTTCTATCACGTATCACCGTCACTGAAAAATAATTTCAGCACGACACCCACAGATATCACCGAGACCCCGGATATGAACCGAGGCTCTGATACCACTTGTTGCAAAGTGGACCCTTCGGATGTAGCGGAAAAACACGGCAATAAATGAAAGACAAGAAACGACTCACAGATTTTACGTGGAAAACCCCAAATTACTTTAGGGTAAAAAACCACGGGCAAGGTAGAAGAACTTCACTATGAGTGTAAAATAGAAATTACAACTCTCCGACTTTTACTGTAGTAAAGTCGCACAAACTCTCTATTTTTACCTCACACACACTAACAACACTCTTTATATTAATTACACTTAATTATATATAAAGAGAAGAATTGTATTTTTAGTTGGGATGATTAACAAATGATGTGGGAAGCCTGCTATTTATAGCAGGCTTCCAAACATAAAGGCTAATTAAATAGCCGCTCCAATGATTAATTAAATCAGCAATCAGCCGCCCCAATATTAAGCAACGCCCCATCAATTGGTATCATGATTAATATTGCACCATGATTAATCAGCCGCCCCACTTATTTTTGGTGCTCCACTACCGCCCCAACATTGCCGACCATGGTTCCTAGGAGTTAATAAAGGGCGAGATGATAAAAGGAGGTTCATTATGAATCATGAATTTGTTGAGAATGGGAAGAGAGAGAATTTGTTGAGAATGGGAATGGGGTTTTAGTCTTTTTGAGGGTTTTGCTTGCTTCTCACTGAATTTGAAATGGGAAGGAAGGGTTTTTAATAAAGGGTTTAGCAATTATTTTATTTCGTCTTAAAAGTATTAAATAATTCTAAGGAATAATTATATCAAACCCCCCAAACTATGGTACCTTTTACCGGACGAGGTTATAACTTTCATTTTAGCTCATGTGCCCCCTAAACTTTAGTCGTTTGTGCGAATTGCCACATTTTTCACAAAAAATCGTTGAAAAAATTATTTAAAGTTTGACTAAAACCTACATCTCGTTGAGACGGTTCCGATGGTAGCGACGGTGTCGCAAAATTCAAAGTCAATACACGAGAAATTAAATTTAAGTGTATTGCACTTAAATTAGAATTTCCATATTATAACTTTGAATTTTGCATCACGGTCACCATCATTGGAACCGTCTCATCGAGACGAAGGTTTTAGTTAAACTTTAAATAATTTTTTTGGTGATTTTTGGTGGAAAAATTGCCAAAAAACTGGAAAATGTGGCAATTCGCACAAACGACTAAAGTTTAGGGGGCACGGGAGCTAAAATGAAAGTTTTGACCTCGTCCGGTAAAATGTACCATAGTTTGGGGGGTTTGATAGAATTATCACTAATTCTAATATAGCCCCAAATATTATGTTCCTCATACATTCCAATACTAATAGCAATAAATATTACTTACTTTGCAACAAACAATACTTTCGTTTTTTGCACAAAAACGATGTCAGTGGAAAAGGGTGGGGCCGGGCCGGAGAGGAAAGCTGCTCGCCGCTCAACTCGGCAAGATCCATAGCCACTAGCTACTACTATCAAGTACCAAGCATCAGCATCACCACGTACAAGGGTGCTATTCCTTCTTCCTCTGAACAGTTTTTGCAGCAAGTAGTAATGGTGCTAATATTATTATTCATCATAGTAATGGGAATTAATGGTGGTAATGATAATGTGAAGGAGAAAGAGAAGACTGAAGAGGGTGTCTGTCTATATATGAAAATGAAAGGTGAAGAAGGGTTTTCAGTTTTCTTTTAAAGAAAGAATGGGATATGCATTAATAATATTTTTTATATTATCAGTTTCCTTTCCTTTCCTTCTTTAGTTGTTTATGCAGTTGCTGATAGAAGTTCGGAACTTATTGAATAATTTTTAGATAGGCCCAAAATTATGTGCCTCATAAATTCCCATAATAATAGCAATATTTCATTTCATTTTGATTGAAGAACACAAAATATTACTTTGCAGTTTGTAACAACAATACTCAGCTGAGCTTCGAAGAGCGACGGCTGATATTACATAAAGATCACCTTAGCGCCGCCGCCTGACATTCACCCCCGGCGACTATTTTCAGGGTAATCATGCGGATTAGCTGCTTTATTTGTTACTGTTTACCATTTTTTGTTGAAGTTTAGTAGTACTGGAATAGGTGTTGGTGGTCCATAGTAAAATACTTTTCACTTTTGGTATTGAAGTGCTGGTAGGAGTAGCTGCTTTTGATGAAACGGAAAAAAATTGAGAATCGGTTTTACTGATTAATAATAATTTGTGTGGCTTTTCGGTGTCTGACCAGAGATGTATGTATGTAGTAAGCAGACATGGTATGTACTAATCCTTAGCTGAGTTTTGAGAGATGAGATGAATTATAAACTTGGGGTTAATGTAATGTCACAGAGTTTGTTAAAATATTACAAAGAGTTATAATTGATTGTAATGCCTGTTTAAGAATCCATCACCCAATTAGTTCGTAATTTTGTAAGTAGCATTTTCATGAGCATAACCACCTGCAGTTATTCAAGAGCAATTGTTGGAGGGCCTCTTTCCTTATTGTTTTTGACTTCATTTTTGCAAATTGTTTCTACAGAATTAGAGTAAATTTACCTTATGAAATAAACTGATTTCTAATAGTGACATGTCCTTGTTTGTTTGACTGTATTTTATCAGTAGAACAGAGTGGGTTATTGAAGGGGAGCCTTGGCGCACTGGTAAATGTGTTGCTGTGTGACTCAGAGGTCACGGGTTCAAGTCCTGGGAGCGGATTGTTGATAATGCCCGCCCCGCATATTCTTTTCCCTTGTACGATACACTTGGTGTGGATTACGTTGAGGTGTCTATAGTCTAGTCTTCCACACCATTGACAATTTTCAGGTCCTGAATGACAACATTTGTTTTGTTTTTCTGTGTGCTTTTGTTTTTCTGCTATATCTTCTTAATGAATGACAACATATGCCACAATTAGCCTGTTCTTCACTGTTTTTGCAATATAGGGGACCGAAACATTAAATAGCATTTAAAATTCTAAGTTATATGGTAGTCCTAATGGTTGCTAACCTTCCTGTCAGAAATTCCATTTGTACGTTTGAGTATGTACCCTGAGTCTCTTGTGTAACTTTTGGTTTATTTGGTATAATTAACTTGCTGTCCTTCTGATTACTCATCTCCTGTAAGTTACTGATCTTCTTATGGTTAAACTTTCTATACAGTGCATAGGTGGTGGGAGGGATAGTTGAACATCTCCCGTCTCTGCCTTCGGCACCCAACTTTAAGCTTGTCTCTTCCGCAAGTAATCACGTGCTCAGGTACACGTAATTTCTTGTTCGCTGGTCGTTAATTCTCTCTTTCTGGGTGTGTATTATTATCACAGTGCTGATTTGATATCTGTAGTATGCACAATCAAAGTTTTCATATGTATAGTGCGGTATGCAAGGGAGTCAATTTCACATAATGGTCGTTGCACATGGGGCTGATCTAAACTCCTATACTTGGCCATACAAATGTTGCTAGAGTGAATGGCTTTTGCAATTTTATATTTAATGAGAAAGACAGGATCCATCTTTGTTACATAGGTTTCTTTTTTGTGTTTTTTAACCCGTAGTGTCAAGAAATATCAGAAAATATGCCTTGAGAAAATATCTTTGCTAGCGAGATATAATCGGTGTTTTCTATACCTCACCCGGTTGAACTCACTGTATCTCCGTTTAGAATCTGTTTATCTGGAATTGTTGTTATGATGTTCATACAAAGTGATTGAAGAGCTTAATTGTTTTAGGCAGCTGAATACAAATGTTCCAGTTATTGTTGCTAAGGTAAAAATGTCTCAATTTCCTTAGCAGCCAGAGTTTATGTTCTCGTGCTGATATAATGTTCTACTGCAGCATCTGAACGGTCTATATGAAGTCAATTCATTAATTTGTTTCTTGTTTTCAAGATCAATTCATCCATTTTTGAATATTGTTAAGATTTGAATACCAATATTGCTATGTTTGTTGCAGCGGTCACTAAAACTACTAATATTTCTCCTTAGCTTTTTATTGGTTTCTCCCTCCGGGCTGAGCGAACAAAATTACTAGGCAAGTTTCTCCCTCCTTTGATGCAAGCTTTTTATTGGTTTCTCGTTAGCTTGTTTAGTAACTTGCCTAGAAATAGGCTTGTTTAGTCATCCTCAAATAAAGAAACATAGTTTCTTTAATTAGTCATCTATATTGGGTACATTCTGGTGAGATGTAAGTTAAAAAATGTTGTCATGGAAAAGGCTATGTGGGTGCTGTGAGTGAGCGAACAATTGTGGTTGTAGCACTTCCCTCGTAGAGCATTTTTCTGGTTGCGGTAATTTTTGTTCAATTTTGAAAGTCCCATATTAGACTATTATGTTGTTATTATTGTAGATATCTATTAATTCTTTCCCAATTTTTAGAATTGCCAAACTCTGGGACTTTTAAGTCGGAGCAGATACCCACTGACAGTAAGGCACTAAAAGGAATGAGTTTGTGTTGGTTTGACTTGTTACTTGAAGGACTTCCATGGCTTGAAAAATATGTAGTGAAGCAACATTTGTCACACTTAAGCAACTGTTTTTCAAATGTGAAGCATGAAAGTACGTCCAGGTGCAAAACTAATAACAAATTTACTAATTGGCTTGTATGAATATAACGGTTTGATTCGTATGTATTGATTGAATTCCACAAAGAATACTTGGTTATATCTGGTTTAGTTTTTGTGGTGTTTTCGTTATCTGATTTAGAAGCTCTACAATGCAGGCTGTTGAGGTGTTAGTTAGACCTCGGAATGAAGATGTTTCACTGTCGGAATCTGAATTGCTGGAAGCCTACCCCTTATTTAAAAGCCCCTCCACAAGTGAGAGATGGAAAATGTCATGATCCTGTTTATTTGTATCTTAAGGACATAATGATGATTTGCTTGTATTTAAATTATTGAAATTGTATGGTGTGTGAAGGAGTTAACTCATATTTTTTTTTTTTATTATTATTATTATTATTGTTATTAGTTTTTTTTTTAATAATTCCGGTACATGAATTCAAGAGATTTACTTTATGTCAATTTCTTTGGAACTCTCTTATTATCTTTTGGATTAAAAAGATTGGTGTGTAGTTTTCAAGTAATAGAGAAAGTTTAGTAGTTAGACAAAAGTCTGAGAAAGTCAGATTTGATTAATTCAAAGACGTGATTATCTTCACTAGAAATTGGTACACCGTACATTTACTATAATTTGTTACAATTTATTTAAGTGGTTGATTATTATTGGTTCCCAATTATCATCTTCTACACGATCAATTGTCAGATTGTGTTACTAGAGGACCCAATTATCATCTTCGTAATGCGCTTATTGTTCTTCTCAACTTCATGTTTAATTAATAACAATTTCACATAATATGAATATGAGTTTATTGTACTTAAAAACGTTTGATTCAACTAAATTTGGTTGTATTTTAATTAACAAAAGATATTATTTTTATTGTATAAAGACTCCATTATTTTCAGCCACAAGTAAAGAGTATAATATATTATTATTATATCCAAAACCGTTATCCTTTTCCTCTGACAGCAAACAGTTAGCAATGGCTTCTTCATCATCCTGTTGAGATTACACAGCCCCCATTTTCTTATTAAGACAGTAAAAGCAATGGCCACCGCTATGTTGAGATTGCAGACCCCGCCAACGCCAACGGCATCGTATTGTAAGAAGAAGCTGAAAAGACCTTGCTTGCATAAATCTATGTTCGGTACAAGAAGAAATCACATTTCTTCCCCTTCCATTGTTTGCAAATCTCATGTGGATGAGGTGGGTCCGGTCCTCAAGTTCTTCATTTTCTTCTTAATTATCTGCTTGCTATTGTCTTAAATCAGTTAATCGTTTCTTGTTACTGTTATCATGTAGTTGTTGTTGTTTATACTACTAGCTAGCTAAGTGTAGGTGAAGAGCTTGGTGTATTGACTAATGTTGTCTAGATGAGCGGTCAATGTCCCATGTCTTCGAATAATCGATTATCTTTGTAAACAATATGAGGCTAGAATCGTAAAAAGTTTGGTGGGAGTTGGTGATTTATAGCATGTATAAGGAAAATCTCGCGAATTGCAATAATGCAATTCGCTGGAGGCTTGTTCAACAATCTCCACCTTAAAAAGTTGTTAGTAATTAACCACATCTTCAACAACATTTTATCTTTGGCATTTGGGTTCTTGACAACCACTCCACTTCAATGGAGATATTCAACCTTCTACTATTACTACAAAGAAGTTATACTTCTGAACGTTTGGAATTGTCACGCTCTACAATAAAACGTAACCCCATATACTGAGAATTTCAACTTCGGCCAATGTTGAAAATAATCTTATTGATAATATGGTACAAACGGACGGATTGCTCTTCATCTCCCAGATCTAGATTCCCATTCATTATCGTCTACTAACAACTTTATCGGCCGTGCTAGTAACACTATCTTTCAAAGTGTGGAATAATAATCTACCTAACTTGAACTTGCAACAAGCCAAAATTGATTTTTTTCCATCTAACTTTTGTGTATGAAACTTTATCATTTTCGTGATCTTGACATTACACTAGTGAGTTTTGATGAGTTTATAGTAGACTAGAATAGCACATACTAAGTAAGCCTCCACAAAGGAAATGCTTGCCTTTTCAGTGAGTGCATCAAGGTTCAATCGGAGTTGGTGGGTCACAATGGTCCTGTTTAAGGACCAATTCTTTTTACAACCATTTTAAATACTATGTATTCTCATTACTACCACATCGGGGGTCTCACTCCAGCAAAAATTCTGCATCAGTAGGACTCGAACTCTGATACCATTACTAAGGGTTTGAACCAACAAATATGTTCCCTCCAAATCCTCTTATTATGAAATAAGGAAACAAAATAATAAAACATGAGAATAGTCACAACACAAGAACACAAGAGTTTAACATAAAAAATCAAAAGAATTGTTGGGCAAGCCATACAAATGCATTTCTGTAATGGAGTTCACGAGATTTCCCTCATACATGTCAATTCTATTTTGGTTGCTGCCATACAAATTGCATTTTGGTCCTAGAAATTTGCCTTTAAATAGGCTTGTTTAGTTTGAAAATTCATCCTTGAAAGAGCAAAAATGTAGTTTTCTCTAATTTTTCGTTTGTATTTCCATATATTGAGGGTGGGTAGAGGTGTAAGTTAGAGAATGCTAGGTGTCATGAGTGAGCGAAGAATTGTGTAGCTGTAACATCTTTTACACAATCTGTTTTTTTGTGTTGATCCCGTAATTTTTTTCCAGCTTTAACATTTCCAAGTTAAATTATTATGTTGCTATTATTGTTAATGTTTATTTATTTTGTTTCCTAGTTTCACAATTGGCGAGTTCTGAGGGCTTGTATTGTTAGGTCAAATACTTAACATAAGTCACCAAAACGAATAATTTGGTGTTTGTTCGTCTTAGTTACTTGAACTCTTGAAGGAGTTCCATGGCTTGACAAGATAGTAGTGAAACTACATTTCTCTTGATACTAAAACATGCAAATTGACTATGATTTCCTATCTTAGAGATCAAAATGTGTGAAACTGATGAATGAAAACAACTGAAAGTAGTCTCACCTTACACTAGTATTTACATTATATGCTTGCATAGCTTCTCACGATACAAATTCTAATGCGTATAACCAGAGTAAAGATTTTGCAGTTCCAAGAAGAGACATGATGGCTTTAACCCTCTCAGGTTTTATCCTTTCACAAGCTGGTGTTCCCAATAATGCACATGCACAGTCAGTTGTATTCCGAGAACACATTGATACCTTTGATGGTTACTCCTTTCTGTACCCTCAGAACTGGATTCCAGTGCGTGGTGCTGGTGCCGACATATTCTTCAGGGATCCCTTTGTTCTCGATGAAAATCTTTCGGTTGACATATCTTCACCTTCTTCATCTAATTACAAGAGTGTTGAAGATTTAGGTTCGCCAGAAGAAGCCGGAGAAAAAGTACTTCGGCAGTATTTGACCGAATTTATGTCTACTAGACTTGGTGTCAGACGGGAGGCGAGTATTCTGTCTACCTCGTCAAGAGTGGCAAGTGATGGGAAGCTATACTACCAAGTCGAGGCGAGATATTTCTTTTCTTTTCATTCTACCAAATTCTTTATCTGGCTACCGAATGTCCCGTTCATATATTAGGACGATGAAATTTGTTCACTGATTTAATCTATGTTTCTGATGTGATCAGGTTAATATTAAGTCATATGCAAACAACAATGAATTGGCTGTGATGCCTCAGGACAGGGTGGCTCGTCTAGAATGGGATAGGCGTTACCTTTCGATTCTTGGAGTTGAGAACAATAGATTATATGCACTGAGAATACAGACCCCGGAAAAATCATTCTTGGAAGAGGAAAGTGAGCTTCGCCAGGTTATGGACTCTTTTAGAGTTAATAAAATCCTTGTTTCGTAGTGATCCCTTTGAAGGTTGAATCCGTCTCGGCTCTCGCTTTACTTTACCTTACTACACTCATTTAATTTGTTTGTTGCTCTAAGTTACTAATACAAGACATGTAACAGGAAGTGGTCTGAATTTGTGAAACTGAGGCTGTTTTTGTCCAAATGCAGTTACTGGATGAGTATCAAATGATGAGGCAATAGAGTGGATGCATGTTATTGGCTTTGAATGTGGTTTAATCATGTCCAAGATATTCTAAAATCGAAATTGTTGTGACATCAGATAGTATACTACTTGGTTTTAATTGCTTAACAAAGCTTGCATAATTATTCTGTTTTTCTTTTGTGTGTGTAAAGAAATTGGACATTTACATTTTCCTTGCTACTGAAGTATATTGAGCACTATGACTTTGCGTGTGTGCACACGTACTTGAATTTGTGTATGTATGTGCATACGCATATTTTAAATTAATTGAAAGCTTTAGCTGCTTTTCAGATGTGAAGCGAGAAAGTACATTCAGGTTCAAAACTCGTAATAAAGTTACTATTTCATTCATATATTTAGATTGAATACCACAAAGGATACTTGATTATATCTGGTTCAGTTTCATGTTTTCTCCCTCGGAACAATAGACATATTTGATACAGGCTACTCAACTCACAAGCTTTTGCCAATTGCCACAATAACAGCAGCAAAGAAATTAACAGTGCAAAATGCAAATGAACCATAATCCTTGAAACAAAACAGAGTCATGAGGTAAACCACACTATTATTTGTTCTTTCACATAAAAAAAAAAAAAAGGAATTCAAGAGTTCAAACAAACACTACAAAGGACCAGACCATACAGGTATCAAATGCAAGCCACATTGATGTTCTGGTTGCACATCTATAAACAGATTAACAGAAATGCAACAAAATTTTGACACAAAAAGTTACGATCTCACTTGATATTCACCTCCCCGTGTAAGTGCTCGGAAACCTTTATAGGGCCGCGACGGTAAATTCTTTAGATCCAATTTTTCTATTTTCAAACCAGAGAGAGCGACCCCCATAACCCTGAAACCCACTTGAAAAGTTGGAAATACATGAAGCCGTTCCATGCCTGTCTCAAGTACCAAGTTACCAGACATTGATGGAGCTTTATCTTTTGGAATTCGCCCAATTGACCATGAACATGTCTGCAGAAAATGGTAATCGTAAATAAATACTTCAAATCTAACTGAGTGAAGTATTATGATTATCGGTTCTAAAATCCTATCTTTGTAAATTGGTATATAAGAAAACACAAAATATATAGCTTATCCTTGAATGTTATATATCCGAGTCAATACCTTATCAGCGAGAATATTTACTGATCCATAATTTGACGAAAGATCAGATGATAGAACACAAGGAGGCAATCGGAATTGCACCGTTATTGAGTCGATCGGTTTTCCAGGATCATTCCGTATCCCAACTAGAACACTTAATCGACATGTCCCAGAATCTGAGGTGAGTTGTGGTTTCACATAAATTGGAATATTTTTCAACTTCTTTATCCTGAAAAAATAGAAGGCAAATGTTATACTGGAAGTTTAGAAGTCTCAGATACAAAAATAAACTTGCATCAGTAAGTGATGAAAAAGGAAACTGAAACACGGCTAACCTGTAACTCATGAGCTTAAATTGTCCGTCAGGTGGCACAAATGACAGAATTTGGTCTGATTCCCATGGGCGAAGTCTCACACAAGGGTGAAACCTTACATCATTAAGAACTGAAGGGTTCGCAAACGACAGGGTCAGATCAGGGAGACCTGAGAGGTGAGTATTTACTTGAACTTCACCATATATCTCGCATTTTACCAAATTCCCATCTCTGAGCATCACATACCAAAGAAAGTGAGGTAATTTAGAAATGGAACTGGAAAGAGACTTATAGCACTTAAAAACACAACCATGTACGTAGGAGGATCAGATTCAACATAGCGAGACATGGAAGTACACCTTGAACGAGAACTGTGAGTAACCAGCCAAGTTCCCGGTCTCCACAGCTTATGTTTCTCACACTAACTAAGTTCCCTCCAGAATTAACTCATTCCCAGTTGCTCTTTCAATAAAAACCAACAAGAGTATAACGGAAAAGGACAAAACTAGGTTTTGCTAGTGACACAAGTATCTTCAGTAAGAAGCTGATGTTTAGAGTACGTGGTTAGTACTTTGTGTATTTCCCGCTATAAATATAGTACTTTCCATCGTATGAAAAGGCAAACTTTTTTGGAGACAATGTACTTGCCCATAGCCTTTCAGCTACGGTAAAATCGGCTGTTATTGCCATGCCGTTGAAGTGAATTCTTTTGTAGTGATAGGTGTTGAAAATCTGGAATTATTGTCCAAGAGATAGCCACTACAGATATAACTAGAGAATCCTTATTACATGACAACCAAGGAGAACCGCTGTACCATGCGAGCACAAAGGTGAATCACAGAAATATAGTATTGTTGCCTCCATTAGCTGAACATGATTGATTTTACATTTGTTGGCACCTAGCTATGTGGCTTATGGATATATGTTGCATATAGAAAGTGACACTGCCCCCAGTATTAAGTCCCACTTATTTTATTCCCCGCTCAATGGGAAAGCGAGCAGAATATGAGAAACTAAAGAAAATAAACAGGTGATAATAGTTTGCGAAATTGTGTATAGTAAGATAATTGACCTCCTGCATCAAACAAAAGAAATGGGGAAATCGAAGGAATGTCGCTGGGAACAAATATGATCTCACCTGTTTATAATTGCATCCATTTCTTCCACGAGATCAACATAAACTTCATTACTAGCATTCTTAAGGTCTGCTTTTCTCCATGGAACACAAGAAGCCGTTGCACCTGGTAGTGTACTGCTCATATTGGAACTATTTCCGGTGACAACACTCAAAACCTTGCTGACCATGTTTGGAGGAGCTATCATTTCCCTCAGGATATTAGGTTCAGTAGTCAGAGGAAAACCATTATCGATCATTTCATCCAGCAGCTGTTAAAAATATATAATATATTCAGACATTATGGTTTTAGAGAAACTAGGAGAGTATATCAAACAAATGACAAAGACAAATAGTTGAGAAAAAAGTGGATTAATCATCCTGAACACACAAGAATTTATCCTTGCATTTATGTTATTTAAGGGAGTTTGTGTAAACAGATTTGATCCACTCATAAATCACAAACTACGAAATTATGAGTATACGATCATGATTTTTATGTAAGTGATTCCATATAACATTTATACAAAATTGTAGAAGTATTCTCATGAAAATTTTATGTGAATTTTGTAAGACCACCAGGCAACCTTGTTAAGATTAGGTAGATAAATTGTTCATGACAGGGAAGCTGACAGTGAAAATATAAAAACAGACTTCAAAAAGAACAAAACATCATAAAGTACCTGATAAACAATGACAAAGTTGTCCTTTATTAGATCTTCATTCAAGCCTTCCAAATAATCTGACAGAACATCAGCCACCCTGCAAAGAAACTATAAGTTCAATTGTCAAGTGTTTCAGAAGTCTTGTGTACAACATGCAAAAAAAATCATCACGTCTAAGTGGATCATAAATTTCAACAATTCCACTACCAAGTCCCGTGAGAATTAGTCATGAACTCACAATTTCTCAGGTGATATGGGTACTAGCACAATACAAACTACGTACCTCAATTGCCATTAGAGGAGGCATCTCAACTTGGGTGCACGCCAAAAACGTGATCCCTTCGCGAACGACTTGAAATAGGTAGTGAGTAGGCGAAGCAATGACCGGTACAAGCTACATAATAAGAACAAGAAACAAAAAAATGAACATGGTTTATAATGTAATGCAGATAAAAGATCTATAGTTGGTGTATGACCTTCAACGAGTCGCCTTGAGTGAGTATTTGGTCCCAGAACCACGCACATATGGCACGGTCAACCCGGTGACCCGTGAGCTGTTTTTCCAGTATCACCTCCCTGAAATTGCACAAATTCACATCTCAGAAACCACATTCATAATTACAATAACCTAAACGCAAACCCATTTGATCCAAACTAATCAAAATCAGAACTTTGAAAGCAAATAGTAAGTAACTTATCTAACTTTTTCACAACAACAAAAAAAAAAAGGTCAGCTTTTATAGCATCATAAGTCACCAATATCATCAACTCCAATAATGATTGAATGCTAAACTAGAACTTCAATCTCCCTAATTTGATCATGTAATCTGAATCCCATGTAAAATTGTAGGTTGAAATCAAAAGATCCCAAATTTAATTTTTGCCCAATTCGATGAAGTTTAATGATAAATGAATAAAACATGCATACCCGGAATCAGACAGCAGAAATATGCACTGCAACATGATGTTTTAATCTTCTTTCCCCCAATTTCGATTTCTCTGTATGGGGATTATTGGAGCTTTCCTATTAATCTTACAAGTTGAAATTCTTTTTCTCTTGTGACTCGTTTGATTTGGGTTTTTATTAGTACTATTACTATTACAACTCATTTATTTACTAATATATAATCTTCTTAGATTTATTTGTAATATATGATTAGATAAATAAAAAAATTAATTAAGATCCAATTAAATCAAATAGTTTTTTGTCTGGTTGCGTAAATTCTTCCACTTTTTGTTAGTGAGAATGCATTGTGGGGGTCGTTGGGATGAGTAAATATTATATAGTCGTAATAATTATTTTTGCTGAGGTCCTCGTGATTTTTATCCCATGTTGGAGCTTCTACATTATGTTTTTGTGTTGTTACTATTGTAGATGTTTTCAATTTTTTATGGGGTGGAGCTCTAGTGTGTCATAATGTGAATATGCATTGTTAAGGCAGTTTTATTAAAGGGAAGCTGGTTACGAAGTGAACCACTAATTACCTGGTAACCTTGAAACATGTCAAGAAAGATGAGATATCTCTTTTTTAGAGTTTACTTTGTACTATTCTGATTTACAGAAAATTCACCAACTCACTAGTGCAATGTCGGGATATAGAGGTACGAGAATGGTGAAGTTTGACGTGTTGTAATTTGACGAAAAAATAAATTGTGACTTGTGGCAAATTCATGTCGGAGAAACGTTGATTTGGTCAGGTTACACGCGGCTTTAACTAGTGGAGTTATCGTTGAACGTGGCAACATTACTAGCGCGGAGTATACAATTACTAGCGCAACACGTGAAATATGTTGTAAGTGGTGCAGACACTCGGCTCACGTGAAAGAAATTTGTCTAGGACAAGGAGCCTAGTTAGGAAGAGGCCTTGAGTCAAACACTATGTGGTGAAACTAACGTTGTCTACTTGAGTGATCCGCTATAAGAGGCACATGAGACTATGAAGTTATCGTGAGACAAGGCATTAGTCTAAGTGGATTCCATTTTGCACACGAACACGACTTGGCGTAATTAGAAGGTGTGTGAAGTCATGTCGATAGCTAATGACATCTATGATAACTAATGTTAACAGGTTTGGAATTACGACCTAATTAACTGAATTATTTATTTGGGTTGGAACACCCTTGCTCGTGGTTCAAAAGCTAAACACTAATTTTAAAAGAGATAAGATGACAAGAACAATCCTTATTTTATTCACTATCTTTTTTCTCCTGCCCCAAGTCTCCTTCCTTTTCACTATTGATCACCTCCCTTTATATAGCTTCGTAGGGACAGGTGTCATTATGCATGTGTTTACAAGTGTTGCTACGCATGTGGCCGAGCTTCGGGATGAATACACGTGTTGTAATGTAATACGATAATGTTTATCTTGATTGACCAAGTGCTGACTGTACTACTTGATTTTTCTCTGAGGGGTTTGGCCTTCATTCCGATAGGTGTTTAAGCAGTCTACTTTGCTTCCGAGGGTTTATGGCTTTCGGGTAGTGACTTTAGGGCCAAGTTTGAGTGCCCTCTTAGTGATAACGATGCTCCGATAGGAGGGTATTTCGAAGTAAATGATTCTGGACCTTGTCTCTGAGGGGATGTTCGTACGTGAGTTGAATTCCGATGAGTGTTTTATCCTTCGTGGGTAGGCTTTTCTCTTTCCAAGTACCCAGAAAGTGTTGTTCTTTGGTTTTTGTCTTAATGTATGGTGTCGTTCCCTGAGTTGGCCGTTTGGGGCATTGCTCCGAGGGCATTTGTGTTAGGAGTGCATAGTAAGGAAGCGTTCTTGTCAAGGTTCCGATAGCTAAAACGGGTTCCAATAGGTTGATTCTTCTGGCTTATTTTCTCCGACGGTGTGTACCTTTCGGAATGGCCGACTGAGTGGGGCGGAATGTTGGTAGTTCCAATAGCGGTCTTTATAGGATGCTGTATTCCGAGGGCTCTGGATGTAGCAGGCAAATACCAGGGCGTCATTCTCATTATCTGGTTCTCGGAGTGTGCTTTCCGATGGCTTCCAGATATCTAGGGGTACAGGGGAGGGATCGGGACCCTCGTGGTGTGATACTTGTATCTCAAGTGTAAATAACAATATATCCGATAATCTCAGTAATTGGATTATAGTATGTTTTAACCACGTTGTTTATTATTCTGTTAACAGCTAAGTTGGGACTATCTGCGTGGGTTTATTTTAGACATGGGTTAGTTTTGTTTTATGGTGGAGCATGGCCCATCTGATAAGAAGTATGACCGTGTCGTAGTGAAATCAGAAGCTATGTTGATCTTCTAAGGCGAGTGAGTGCGTGTCACTCAAGGCTGGAGTAAAGATGATCTTGAAGAAATGATTTGCCACTAATCAAATCTTCAAAGGGAGGCTTGTTAGGATTATCAATGGGTACATTTATTGAATTCATGTCCCATAGTGATGAGATGTAGTGATTTGCATGTACGGGCTTTTGCACAAAGGTCAAAATGCGTGATCAAGAACTTATTGTGTTTGGTTGAAAGTGATTGCCTATAAATAATAACACTTGGAACTAGTTTTGAGCATCCCATCTTAGAGTTTCTTCTTCGTCTACTCTCTAATATTTTGTAGTATACTAAATACAGGATAAAATGCAGTTAGCAAGTGGTGTTAGTGAGAAGGCTTTGTGGGGCTCACTGAGGTGAGTGAAAACTTTACAGTTGCAATAATTCTCCATATAGTGGATTTTACTCGGGTCTCCATAGTTTTTTTTCGATTTTAGAGTTTTCACGTTAGATTATTGTGTTGTTATTATCTACAACATTTTATATTCGTGTTGCGTCGTTTTTTTCTCCGCAAAATAATTCTGGAGAACACTTTGGCGGTTAAAATATCCAACAAACAAAAGAGGGAAAGTCAAAAAACTTCGTGTAGTTCTTATTACGTAATGCTTATGCAAATATTTCTTGCATATATGCTCATTGACTTTTCAAGTTTGTGTTTCAGACTCTACATGATAATATGCTTCTAGAGAAAACTTACACAATGTTTAATTGTACTTCGTATCATATAGTGGTGATTAAAAGCCGCTCGTGACTAAAAACCTTTCATCATAAAACCCCTTCAAGTTCACATAGTTTGTGACGTTTAGTGTGAACCAAACAAACACAAAGCAATAAATCTAGTTGATCAACAACTACAAACTAACAATAATCAAACTCAAAACATAAAAATAAGATCAGAGCAATGAAATCGAGTGAGATGCGCAACATAGAGTTTTACTTAGTTCGATCACAATGACAATGAGTTATTTGATCTACACACAAGGGAGATGATTTTTTTATTGATAAGAGTTTACAAGAGTTGGAGAAGATAGGAATGATTTATATGCGATAACAGGGAGAACAATTGTTTATAAACATACAACTACAACCACTTGTCTAACGGCCTGAAGCTGACTAAAAAAAGCTTTACTCATTCTAACGCTAATGTGCACCCAACCCATAAACTTAACCATCGCGTGGAAATGAAAACAATGTCGCTCAAGTTGTTTTAGTTGCTTATAATAATTCTCCACCTTAGTACACAAGGTGTTATATCGATGTAGGAAATTATAGGGTAATAGAGCACAAGCAACATCATTATAATATTGGGAGCGCCATGTTCCTGCAACTACTGAGTCACGCTAGTATCATCTTTGTACCAAACCTTCAAACTATTCCTAAAAGTGAAGAATTTGGTAGTGCTTGGAGAGGTACCGTTGACAGTGATGCGATGCTTGTAGCACTATGTTGTACATTGTTAACTCTTACTTCTTTCAACTATGTGCAATCTCATTAAACTGGTCATAACTTTTTCCCGAGACTCAAAATGATAAACTACGTGCTACGTTGAAATCTATACATCTTCGATTTTTCGTTAGTGTGTATCATTTACCGTGATTTTTCATTGGCTAATGTGTCTCAACTTGCTTATTTGTTCGTGTTAGACTCTAAGCCTACAAAATGGAAAACAACGTAAATAGACTCAAAAATACTCAAATATTTTAATTAAATTAAGCAAAACTGATGTTAAATGTGTATATGTCCATTGCTCATCAATCATCTTTCCTTATTCAATATGAGTAGCTCCACATTCACACAACGAAAAAGCTAAGGCCGAAAGAAAATATACAAATAAAATAGAAGATCCCAGTAAATTACAAGTGGCATTCTCAAGGAGAAGAACAATTTATTCAAGAAGGCAAATGATACTTTCACCCTTACTTTGGAGAAGTTGATGTCAACGTTTTCTCCCCTGCTCATTAACCCTTTTTTTTGTCACCCCTGATGTCGATAGAATCATATACAAGTTTGGCAGTTTAGTCTCTCAAGAAAGTAACTTTCTAGCTCACAATAAGTTACTTTAGGTTCAAGAACGTGTCTCTAGTCAAATGTATGCTAATAAAGAGAGAAGTTTAGAAGGAAATAATTTTTCTAATGACAAGTTTTGACAACAAAAATGGTCCAGTATTGCAACAGATACTTCCCTTCAGTAATGAGCGCACCTGTTTTGCCAAGTTTTGTTGCTTCCTAATTTCTTTTCACATTAACCCTTTGTGTGAATGCGCTCCCTCAAGCTTGAGATAATTTATTATGAGCTGTAAATTATTATTTTGATAGGCTAAATTATTAAGCGTATATGCGATAGTGTCAACCTCACGAGTGCAAAAAAGAAAAAGACTTATCTACATGGGTGAAAACTTCGAAAATAACCTCAACATTAGCAAGTGTGCAAAGCTCACTTGCCTTCTTGAATACTCCACTTCTTTGTTTCTAGTAAGTCACTTGTAAGTTACTCAGATTCTCTAAGTTTTCCATAACCACTTTTTTACCCTAACTTTTTTTTGTGGTTAGGTTTGGAGCCACACATATTGAAGATTGAAATATATTGGAGTCACACCGTGAGTTTGGAGTTTATGTTTGTTTTAGTCATTGGTCTCGCGTGTGGAAATCTTTGTACCTTAGGGCATCAATAACTCCTTTGGCTCCAAGTTCTTCTAGTTCCAACCGATTTTTTTATAAGAAGGCAGATTGCTCGGACATCACCTTTGGAAGAAAGCCATCTGCATCGTTTGAAATATCTAAGTCGACAAGTCTACTTATAAGACTAAGAGAAATAGTATGCATTATCTTTGTTAAATGTATTTACACATAAGAATTCTTAAAAGAGGTCAAGGCATAGAGTACAAGGTATTTGTGCACTTTATTTGTAGTCATTCAAAGAAACAAATAAGTAGCCATGAAACATTTTAAAAAAAATTATCCAAGCACCTATGCGGATCATATTTCCAGGACTTCAATTATCATGCATACATTGATGGATTGAAAATGGGAGTCTGACCAACATGGTTCATAAAAGTAATATAATTGATTTGCCATACAAACTCATAACCAGGGGATGCAATGATAAATAATTATCCATAACTCAAAGATTAATAATATAATCTGGATACAAATAATCTCCAACAGCCATTAAAAAGACATCAAGTGTTTGCAAAAGGAAAATGTACTAATCTTAATCTACAAAAAAATGACACCTCAAATTGCTCCTGCCTATTAATATTAAATATTCATCACATATTTACGCCTCTCCTTCGCGGCTTGCCAATCGTTGTACATTTGCGTAGCCATAGTCTCTTGAAAATTGTTCCAAGATTTCGACGGTTCTACCACATCAATATAATTTGGTTCAGGTTCCATGTTTGATGGTGACCAGGGGTAGTCCTCGTCTAAGTGGGCATTCGACATATTTTTCCTTATAAAATTGTGTAGAAGAGCGCACGCCATAATGATTTTGTTATGCCTCTTAACGGAAAACCAAGAATATTTTCTTAATATTCCCACCAACCCTTCAAGGCACCAAAAGCACACTCGGTCACGTTTCCTACTCTAGTGTGCTTCAAATTGAAGTACTCTTGGTAGTTTTGTGGTGTGCGTTGGCTTGTTTTCCATTAAGTGAACCGCACTCCACGGTATGGCACAAGGAACCCTTCCCCATTTGTATAACCACCGCCACCTAAGTAATAACAACCTAACACGTGTTTTATAAAAATTAAAGTCAATTAGTACATCTACCTTCATTTCTATTTTTAATAAATTAAATGTAATATGAAATGTAAGAAATATTGTGGGTGTTAAGCCTTAGGATTTTTAAGCATCTAGTGTAATAACATCTTTCAACACGCGACTATCCGCGACTAACCCCTCCCACCCGGCTAGTAGGAAAACAAATAACCCATTTCGGTCACACACAACTAGGAGATTAGTTGCAATTACTCCCTTCCTCGTTCGATATCTACCCTTGTCCACAATTGGTACTCGAGCTTGAAAAAAGAATCCATCAAGAACTCCTAGGCACCCCTATAATTAAGTAAAAAAAGGAAGCATGTTTAGGCAATAATAAAGCCTTTCCAATTGAATCTAATCAAATACATGAAAATTATTTCCTAATCTGATTATAACAATTACTTGGAAAGATTTTCAAGTGGGATCTATGTCGTCGGGCCCAATTGTCTTCGGTTGAGACAACAAAATAGTGTGGCATTTTTACAACCCAAGGAGAACTTTACCAAATAAATGACTCACTATCTTCCTCGATCTAACAAAGTGACCCCCAACAATACAATTCTTTTTGTGATGAGACAAAGCATCTAAAAACGCGGTTGATCGACAAGGACTTCAAAGTAAGAGGTTGGTATACTTGGATGTCCCTACTAGGTGGAATTCAACTTACCAAATGTTGGATAAGGCAATAGCTCTTAAGGAGGCATTTATTGCCTACGAGTGGATTGAAACCGAGTATTTGTTGATTGATGGTGGAGTTCCAGTCGTAATGGATTGGGAACGGGCAACTAACTTAATGTTATTTCTGAAGCCATTCTACATCTTGACCAATCGTGTCTCGGAAACTTTGTATGTTACATCCAACACCGTCTTTAAGTATGTTCAATACATACTCTTATTAAAAAGTACGCGAAATGTGAAGTTGGGAAGTAATTGATTCTAATGGCACATGTAATGAGAGAGAAATGTGATAAATATCCAGGGGATACATTGAAGATGAACAAGACCCTGTATTATGTTGTGCTTCTTGATCCATGCTCCAAATGGGTGCACTTAGATTACGTATTGGAGAAAATATATTTTGAAGATCGTTCGAAGTCGGCTCCAAAAAAAGTAAATGATCTGACAAGTGCAATTTGTGTTGGCTTCAAATCTTTATTCATTGAGTACAAGCGAGTTTACGGGGGTTCTCCTCCTTCGACTCAAGGTCTTGGCATATCTAGCACAAGTGTGGGTGACTCTTCTTTATCGGAGGATGGCCCTTTTCAAGTGTATGATGCGGTGCAGGTGGGTTTTATTGCAATGATGGCACAAAAAACACACAAGCGAAGTCCAAGCTTGAGAGGTATATGGCCGAAGAGGTCGTGATGGATACTTCTGAATATTTTGATATCTTGGGATGGTGGAAATTAGAAAGCTATCGATTTTCAATCATTTCCAAGATGACTCGTGACATTCTGGCGGTTCTAGTATCGATAGTGGCTTTTGAGGCGGCGTTTAGCATGGGAGGGCGTGTGCTAGATGCATTTAGGAGTTCGTTGTCTGCCAAGATGGTACAATCACTCATTTGTGCCCAAGACTGGCTTCACGAAGATTATGTGCATGTGAACGTGGAAGAGAACTTGTCGAGGTGGAGAAATGGGATGAAGGTAATGACTATTTTTCTTATTGTTCTTTAATTTAACTTGTTAAATTGATATGAAGATAGTCTTGATTTGACTTATTTTTTAATACTAATGATTTTCTGTAATTGTTATTGTAGAATGTAACGAATTTGGTCAAGATGCTTTGGTTCTTGAACCTTTAAGGATGAAGATTTGTTAATTGGTATTGGTTGGACTTGGGGGAGTTAGGTGTCGATGATGTCGACGCCATGTGAACAATTTTTATGTTGATTTGTTGATTTTGTTTGAACTTGTAAGATTGTTTTTGTTTTCGAATGATTGCTCTTTGTTTTTGATTGTTTGCCTATTTATTTTAAATGAATGCCTTTTGTTTTTGAATGATTGATTTTATTCAGACATGTAGGTACCGAACATGAAGAAACCCCCCAAAAAAAAGGAGAAACACGTTGTTTCTAGCACTGAAAACAGGGGAGTCCAGTGGCCACTGGATGAATTTCGGGTATCCCAAACCCGAAGTTTGCTTTCAATCGGGTACCCTATTCGTCCAGTGGCCAAAAATGGCCAATGAACATATTTCGGGTACCCTAAACCCGGGGTTTGGGGTACCAAACCGAATGGTACACGATTGAAATTGGGTACCACAATTTTGATGCGGGTATCAGGTATTGAGTTTATTCTACTCGAATTACGGGTACCCTACCCGAAATACCCGATACCTGATTTTTTGCTACCCGAACCCACCCCTACTGAAAGGTAATATTGAAGGGAAAAAGGTTTAAGACATGGTGACCCTTTGTCTCGTTACTTGTTTGTCATATGCATAGACTATCTGGCTAGATTACTTAAGAATAGAACTGAGAAGAATAATAATTTTCATTATCACCCTAAATGTGGTAGAATAAGACTGTGTCATATGGCCTTTGCTCATGACCCTCTCTTATTTTGCAGGAGTGATATGGCATCAATGGAACCACTAAAAAATGCCATTCTTGATTTTTCTGAGATGTCTGGACTGAGAATAAGCAACGATAAAAACAATATCTTTCTAGTAGGGATGAGAGAGAGAGAGAGAGAGAGAGAGAGAGAGAGAGCACAACAACTCTGGGGGTTTCAAAAAGGTCAGTTCCTGGTCAGATACTTAGGGATTCCCCCAGTCCAAGAAATCTAAAAATACCAGACTATGATACTTTGATTCAGAAGATGGTAGGGAGACTACAAGGTTGGCAAGCTAAGAATTTGAGCTATGCTTTCAGCTGGTTAAAGCTGTTTTAACTAGCATTCAAAACTTTTGGTGCCACATATTTGCTATACCATGGGAGTCATTAGGAAAATAGAAAAAAACTTCCCCTGGTTAGGTAAGGAGGAGGGGAGGAAGAGTGTAGTAGCTTGAAAAGTAATATGTCAAGATTACTAGAATGGTGGCTTGCAAATAAAGAAAATGTTAGGCTGGAATAAAATTGTCCAAGCTATGCAGATTATGAAGATTAATGAGAGAGAAGGGCCACCTATCATATGGGAGCAATGGGTCACACTGCCTACAAATTGAAAGAACAAAATATATGGGAAGCGGAGAGGGAGGCTAGTGACTCTCCATGGTGGAAGAATCTTATGGAGTTAAGGGACAAAATAGAAGAGATTATGCCTACTGTCAGTCAAAGAGGAGAAATTAGAGTAATGCAATGTGAAAGGAGCTAATGCTATTTATACCAACCTGGTTACAACAAAACCATGGGTGAAACAGTGGAGACATGTATGTAACTCTCTATCTCTCTCTAAATCTAAATTTTTAGATTTGCTTGTTGTACAATAAAGACTAACAACAAAGGACATAATAAGAAAATTTATCATACTAACTGATACAAAATTTGTTCTATGTGGCTCCCATAATGAGACACACAACCACCCATTTTTCCAGTGTATTTGGGCCTTTGAAGTTATGTGCAAGGTGCTTATATGTACATGGATGAGACATTGCCCAAATAGAGGAATGGCCAAGTTGTTCTCATAGTCTAAAGCAAAGAAGGCCCCATATACCAAATAAATGCTACAGTTATTGGAGAATATGTAGCTGCAATATGAAAGGCAAAGAACAAACATATATTTGAAAGTAAAAAGCTGACAACTCAACAAGTAAGTAAAGACATAGCCTTGGCCGTGGTGGCCATGGTAAGCAGTTTACAACTAATACACTTACCAAAATCATTTGTACAAAGTTTCTTCAGATTTAATATTGGATGCTACTAACCCCTTCTGTATAGTGGACTGGTTTTGACTTGGCCTGTGCATATTCTGTAGTTTAAAGCAGACCATCACTCTTGCAAGGACGATCATCATTACACTCATTCAACTTGAAGATTGGTAACAATCCTTGACTGGAACCAAGTGAAGAGGGCTGTCAGAGCCATATTTATATGTATGGACACTTAATATGGAGTGAAGTGAGTGTAGTAGTGAATATAGGCTTTATCTTGTGTCAGTGATCTAGTCTAGAGCACATGTGTCACTTGTGACATTGCTTTCATAATCCTCAGATAAATGCCCCTCGGCCCACTTATCGGAGAATTTCTGTTAAAGAATGGGTCGATCCAAACCCTATATTAAACCCTTACTATTAGTTAATCTATATCCTACGTGGCCCATCCAAACGTGCTCATATAAGAGAACAATATTGTGAGTGACTTTTATAATATACTGAAATCGCGGGGTCTAACGCAATTACATTAAAACGATCTTCGTAGTGAAACTAAATCTGAAGCTTTCATTAAGTTTTACTTCCCAACCTTTACAGAACCAGAAGAGAAAATCACTTTTTCTTTTGATAAATAAAAAACCCGAGAAAATAATTCGAAAAAGCGTATCATACTTTCAGAAAAGATGGATCTGAATCCGGTAAATTCTCTCGTTATACAATTTCATTCGCATTGTAGATCTGTTAATTTCATTCGTTTTTATGTATTGAATGATAATTCTATTCATCGAGCGGCAAAATTAGGGTTTATAGCGTTCATTTTCGATTTGTGGATATTACTGATGCGGTAGGCAGTTGAAATGCCTAGTTGACTTTTCCATACGAGCAGTTAGCTGATTTATGGATTAATTTGGTGTACTAGGGCTTCTGTTAATAACTTGTATTTATTTATTTAATTTCTAAATGTTTGTGTTAGATCTTGTTCTTTGTGCCCTCGTACTGTAAGAAAAGGAGTTTCCGGAATGGTTTGGTACCTATTCGATGAAGATATTATGAGATAATGTTATATGGTATAAGTAATTTATGCATTTATTAAAACAAAAAAAAAACTTATGTAATTCTAGAACAATTTCAGTTGAGTTATGAGTTATTTAAGTAGGATCAGTCTGACATATGGATGTATCGAAGCTACTACTTCTTAGGTGAAAGAGTTAGGGTAAGAGTTCTTCACGCATGCGCATGTTCACATCAGATACACACATTGCAGCCTGTCCAGCTTAGCAAACATTATATTTAATTTATCTAAAACAACATCCGTAAGTTGACCGTAGAACAATTAGGTCGTGAATGTACCCTCGTATCTCTTTTTTTTCCTTATTTAGACACGTTACTTGGTCATATAAATCCAGACAACTGAGAGTTTCCCATGTCGATTTCTCAGCCAACTGATCCTTTTCAAACTTAGGTTCAGATCATTGAACATTGCGTCAATCTGCATATTTCACATACATTTAGCCTCTTTATACAATTGAAATTTTAAATGATTAACTCTATATCGACTTGGTAGAAGAAATAATAAAGCTGCTCGCTCTGTTCTCATTGTGATACTTCATGGTAGTCTCATTTTGTGATTGTGTCTCTGTAATTAGAATGGTAAGTAATACATATTTTTTATTTATTGGAAACAAAGCTACGATATGACTTATATATTTATCCTCTCCCCTCTTCCCCACAACGCACACAAAGCAAAAAAATAGATAATTAACATTGCAACTGTCTGCATGTTTGATCCTTAACTTCTTTCTTTTGATGTTCAGCCTCAAGGGGAGAATTATTCTCACCCAGAGATATGCTTCTTTCATGTGCTATTCAAGGTATAGTACATCTCATTTTTTGACTTTTGGTTTGGTCTTTTTAATTCTATTCTGTTTAGACAATATCTAACATGGTGGTATCGATTTCTTTTGATAGGGTGCTGCCTTGGCATTTTACATCCTTTCGGCTCTCTTTTTTGAGAATTTCGTCATTATTTTTGTGGTGACTGTACTCCTGGCTGCTCTTGACTTCTGGGTCGTTAAGAATGTGAGTGGACGGATCTTGGTGGGTCTTAGGTGGTGGAATGAAATAAATGATGAGGGAGAAAGTGTGTGGAAATTTGAGTGCCTTGATCAAGAGGTAAGAATGTTGGGGGTCCTATTATCCTGCTTTATAAATGAGAGTGTTGAACTTACTCTTTATCTCTAATTTCTGAACTTTTCAGTCATTGGCTCGGATGAACAAGAAGGATTCATGGCTATTCTGGTGGACCTTATACCTTACTGTAAGTAAATAGTTTTAGTTCCAAGTATTTTAAAAACAGTGCAATTGACAAGCAGCTGGAAATAAAGGAAGCATATAGAAGGAAGATGAAAAAGGATCAACCGGATGTTTGCTTTGGATCTCTGCCTTCTCATTTTAATACCATTTATCTTTACTTGTAGGCGGTTGCATGGATCGTTTTTGCTATATTCTCTCTCATTCGCTTTCAAGCTGATTATCTTCTAGTCGTCGGTGTATGTTTGACACTCAGCATTGCCAATATTGTTGGCTTTACCAAATGCCGCAAAGGTATGTGAACGCTGATATATCTATCATTTAATTTCTTTTGTTGATTGTTAAATAATATTGACATATTGATGCGTACTATACTCCTTGATGGTAAAAATGAAGATGTGTTTTTGAAAATTACCTCACTTAAAATCAAGAATCATACTGTTTTAAACTCAAATTAGATATGGCCGCATGAGCTTTCCGTTGTTTCAGAAACGCCAGTTCTTATGGTTTTACCTTCCATGTATTCTTTAATTTCCGAGAATGTGGTCTCGTGTTGCCAGAAGTTGTACTTGAAGAATTGTCTTATTTGTGGATGCGTAGGCCTATAAATTTAGGTTTTTTTTTTAGATGGGTCACTCTTACAGTTGATACTAAGGCTTTCAAAATGATAGCAAGATAGAGTTTTACTAAGGTGTGGATTTACATTTGTGCTTCCTGGAGCATTATCCTTTTGAACAATCTAAATACCACATGCCTTATAGACAAAATTTAACCAAATTGTTTCAAGTGTTCCTTAAATAGTGATGATTGTCTGATTGTGAATTCGGATGCAATATATGCTTTTGCTTTCCTTTTCCAACTAAGCTTTTTATTCTAGCATCAGAGGGATACAGTGTCGAGTGCCTCGTTTTTTCTTTTCCAGATATGATGTGGTACACTTTCTTATTAGGCAAATTAATTGGTATCTGAGAGTGCGATAGCTTTTTGCCTATTTGTGAGTTTTGCTGTGCATACCATACTTTCATTATAGAAAAAATTACTGCTGCTGCTGTCCTACTTTATTATTGCTTTTGGGGGGGGGGGGGGGGGGGGGGGCTGCCCTTATCTCAAATTGATGTTACTTTGGGTAATGCTGTGTGGTGCTTGATCTGTTCTAGTATTCTTGATGCTTTGTTTTGAATGTTTCATTTCTGACGCATTTTTGAAAATTATATAATTCATTATAAGAATGCAAATATTATTCTGGATGGATGATGACGTGTCTGTTAATTCAGATGCTAAGAAGCAGCTTCAAGCATTTGCCACCCAGACAATTGCTTCCCGATTCTCGTCTACCATTCAATCAGCATTTACTGTTGTTTGAAAGATTTACACGATCATTTGAGAGAAAAAGGAGCACGAGATTCTCGTATATGGTGGTATCGTAGCCTTTGTGATCGATTTGTAGGTGATTTTGAGGAGTTGCTTTATGCTATTTGGCAGGTCATACAACAGCTCAGGCCATCGCTCTTATGTAAAATTTGTGAAGGCATTGTAGTACATGAAAATATGTAAAACCATAAAACGTAGCACATTGTTAGTAATTGCAATTATTTGGTTGTATTTTTGACACATTACTCTTGGCGTTATTTTGTTTCTCACTGGAATTGTAACCTTCAAAAGATGACATTCATAAATCCCTGGGTACTAAAAATATCTTGATACCTGTAATTACTTTAAGTGTGGTGTCATCAGAAGTTCCTGTAACCTTTTATTGCTTTTCGTGTCTTATAAATGAAAATAATATGCGTAAATTAACATAAATTTCTTCAATGATCCTATAAGCTTTTGTACTTGGGGGGACTTGGGAGTAGAACATCCTTCGGTGTTTGTCTTTTTTTTTTTTCAAAAGGGAAAAAGGATTTTCGTCTATGGTTTTATCTTTGACTATTTAAGTTGATAGGATCTAAATATGTGTGTGTGAATGCAGTATGGTAAGGATTTAGAAAAAGGTGTCTCGAAGTTATTATTTTTTTTCATCCACCACCCTTGATGACTACTATCTAATAACGGTTTTCTATATATGCAACTTGTAACAAATCTCTTCTCTAAGTTGGGGGCAAAATAGTCTATAAAATATACTTAATTGGAAGATGGCAATTTTGAGGACTTTTGAAATAAGAGGCTCGAGGGGAAATAATGTGGATATAATCGAAGTTGTGGTTAGAGTGAACCCATTGTCTTATCCCATTTGTGGGAATGAGAGAATAGCAACTTAAAAAGGAAGGAGCCATACTGATGATGATGGCTTTACTTACTCAAAAGACTTACAAACTTACATACTCATTGTCATAATATATCATGGCGAGTATGGTGGTTATGCAGCACAGACAACCTTCCTCCGCCCTGTTATCTTCATCACTCTCAGACTTCAATGGCGCCAAACTTACCTCCTCACTTCAGGTACCCCGCCCCCACCCCACCCCCAGTACATACACAACTATATGTGTGTATTATATATAAATAGATAATTCGTATACTAACTTTATAAGGAACTGAAGAATCAACTTAATTCCGAGCTCAACGATATGCTTGTTTTTGTAGTATAAGAGGAAATTATGGCAGCCGAAAGCGGTGGCATTGCGCATCAATGCATCAAGTACCAAGAAGATTCTTATAATGGGAGGTACTCGATTCATCGGACTATTCTTGTCGAGACTTCTTGTTAAAGAAGGCCACCAGGTATAAATAACACTTTGTTCAAAATACTATTATTATTATTAACTCATATAAATGTTTTGTAACTAAATGGATTGAGTACAGGTTACCCTGTTCACCAGAGGAAAAGCACCCATTGCTCAACAATTGCCCGGTGAATCCGAGACTGATCTTGCTGATTTTTCCTCTAAAGTATGTTAGTTACTGCTATTCACCTTCTATAAGTTTTGAGCCATCAACTTTTATGTGAGGGCTCTGTATTTTGCATGTGTAGATCCTGCACTTGAAGGGAGACAGGAAGGACTATGACTTTGTCAAGAGCAGTCTCTCAGCCGAAGGATTTGACGTTGTGTATGATATCAATGGTGCGTATCCTCTTGCACAAAATCACATAAAATCTTTTATGCTATACTCTAGTCGCACAGGATAATTTCACTACTCTCTCTAATGTTATCATGAATCAATTTACCGAAGCATTTTCATTCTCTTGTTATAACCAGGGCGTGAGGCTGAGGAAGTGGAACCCATATTGGACGCTTTACCAAATCTAGAGCAGTAAGCTTTTCACTTATGTTGGCTTATCAGATTATGTGATCGAAGTTGGAGCCCTTCACAGTGTTATTGCATCCGCTAAATGTTAAATTTCTTTCTTCAGATTCATAACATTTTCGTATGATGTATCTGGGCTTTGAGTAGTGATTTGGACAAATGTCGCTCTGTGTGGTGTATACTATCTGTAACCATATTTATCTGGTGTTGCTCAACTTCCAGGTACATATACTGCTCTTCTGCTGGAGTTTACCTTAAAACTGACTATCCCCCACACTTTGAGGTCAGCATTATCACAATTTACATCGCACCATTCTTGATTTGCTTCGTCTTTTAACTCTTACACTGCACATCGTTTGCATGATACCTAAATTCTTTTCAGTAGAGAGATTAAAAAGGATCCTTCTCTGCCATTGAGCAACGCTATAATGTTACTCGTGGGTGTTTTGCGTACCCAAAACTTAATGACTTGCTTCTGCTGTTCTGCAAACTTTTACTCATTCATTTCCTTAAAAATCGAGTATTATCTTTTGTCTCTCACGAGTTGGGAACTTACTTTTTTGACTGAGAGTAGGCTTCTTTGTAATACACTGCTTTATTAATTGAAATAAGAAGAAAAATTCCCATCAAAATATTTGTCTAATGGACAAGACTCAGTCCAGTATCATTGACTCTTAGTTTTTACTTCACTGTCATCTCTCTTCGGCATCTGACATAATGTTTGGTGTTTGTTATGAAGACTGATGCAGTTGATCCAAAGAGTAGACACAAGGGCAAGCTTGAAACAGAGAGTTTGTTGGCATCACGAGATGTAAACTGGACTTCAATCAGACCTGTCTACATCTATGGACCGTTGAACTACAACCCCGTCGAAGAATGGTTCTTCCACAGATTGAAAGCCGGTCGTCCTATTCCTATTCCCAACTCAGGCATACAAATAACACAGCTTGGTCATGTGAAGGTGCGTGAATATATATAGCAGAAATACTACAGTAACGTATGGACACATTTCAGAAAGAAAACCAATAATTAATGTCTAGCTATAATCATAGTCAGAGTAGTTAACCTTATAAATCTCAAAGGAGTTTGCTCAGTATAAAATTTCATTTTAAGTTTATGTATATGAAGCACTGATTCTTATGTAGTTTCGATTGAAAATATCCAGGATCTTGCGACAGCTTTTGTTACAGTTCTAGGTAACGAGAAAGCAAGCAAAGAGGTATTTAATATAGCTGGAGACAAATATGTGACATTTGATGGATTAGCAAGGGCATGTGCTAAGGTAATTTATCCTGATTTAAGCATATTGAAGGACGTAATTTCCTTGTAACTCACTAACAAGGTCGTAACTAACAGGCTGGTGGCTTCCCTGAACCGGAGATTATTCATTACAATCCCAAGGAGTTTGACTTTGGTAAAAAGAAGGCGTTTCCTTTCCGTGACCAGGTAAACCAACTGGCACTTTAACTAGTTAATCATCCTCTCTGTCAGTATAGGTGTACTGTACAAACATTTTGAATGGGCAGATTTACATGAATATCTACTAATCGAATCATTACTCCCTTGAATATGTAGCATAATCATGTTATTTGAAATTTTGCTACTTGACTCTTGTTTTTTTCTTGAATGAACTGCAGCATTTCTTTGCATCAGTTGAGAAAGCAAAGAGTGTTCTGGGACTGAAACCGGAATTTGATCTGGTGGAAGGTCTTACAGACTCTTATAACCTGGACTTTGGAAGGGGAACGTTCAGAAAAGAAGCCGATTTCTCGACTGATGACATTATTCTTGGCAAGAGTCTTGTTCTCCAGTCTTAACATAATGGTTTATTTCTTTACATTTACCTCTTCATTTTATTCCTTTTTCCCCCCTGTCAAGCTTTGTGTAGTATTTTCTTGATCAGTTCTTCGTTCTGTTGAAGTCATGAGCGTATTGGAACGAAAATTAAAAACTTCTAATGTACATGGTTGTAATCATGTGAACAGATTGAAAAGTTTTCACTTCTTTGAGCTATGGTTTGTTACTACAATTTTTATTTGGTCGCTATTAACTACATGGTCCTGATGTAACCATATTTCACATGCAATCATTACAGTTCACAATCTGCTAGCTAGGATTCTTTTGTAATATTCATCTTTCATATCGTCCCATGCCATATATGTTACCAAACGTCCAAAGTTTCTAGCGTAGTCAGGGTTATAGTAACAGCAATAAATCTTTGAGGGGCATGATGTTCCAATATACTAACACCAAGTCGACGCCAATGTCGCATGTACTTTTGGAGTTTGGACTCTCTCAGTGCATTAATTGTAGCTCAATGTTTCTAGCCAATTGGGGTTGAATGGCTCATAAAAGTTGCGTTCTTAGCTAATAGGGACTACGACTCTAGTGTTGTATTGAAGCTCCTTGCTAGCAGGGGCGAAGTGCCCCATAAAAGTTGTGTTGTGGTTCTTTGTTAGTATGGGTGAAGTGACTCGTAAAAGTTGTGTTCAAGTTCTTGTCCGTAAGTTCAAGTGTCCAGTGTTGTTTGGTTCCTTGCTATTAGGGGTGGTCTTTTTGGCAACGAAAAAGTTGCTTACACTTTCCCATAGATAGTATAAAATGTTGCATTGGGTGGAGTTTTCGCAGTAACACCTCAGTAATATATTTAAGCAAATCTATCAAAATTGATGTTCAAAGGTGTGTTCATGATGAAAGTGCTACGTTACCTTTCATTGCCGACTACTCTCTCAAATTTTCTAGTTATGCTGTTTTGTAGCGAAATTCATCAAGAATAAAAAGATAACTCAGAAACGACATATACAAATGCTATACATTCCTAGACTCGAAGTAATTATATGATATTGCCTATTTTTTTTTTTATTTTTTATTTATGATTTGGTATTGCCTGCTTTGTATCGTCCAAAGTGAGGGAAAATAGCTTCGAAGATTTAATAAGAGATAAATTATTATGAGTTATAAGAACAAGATCTCTAGTGCTTAAAATGAATTGCATATTTTTATCCAAAAAAAAAATAAAATGAATCGCATAGATTCGAGTCTACTTTATACTTTTATTTTTATTTTTACTTAGAGGTAATATATTAAAAAGCAAGCTGTTACAAAAATTCATGATAGGGTATCCCCATCACAAAAAAAAAACAATAGGAATTGTTTGTTGGATCAAAATGACATAAGTAGAGGTGTTAAAATTAAGCTTGGCCTACAAGGAAGAGTGTTAGAGAAAATTTTCCAGATAAAAAACATATGTCTATTATGGACATGAGCCTTCTAGAGTTTCTTAAGGAAAGAAGATGAGGAAGGAGAGATGGTTGGGAATCTACTAGCTTGATCAGTAAGAAAGACATTTTGGAAGAGAAATTTCCTGATGCAAAAATCTTCCAAAAAGTAGAGGTGTTCCCACAATTGATGTCAATGAGAATTATAGAGACTTCTTTCGTAGTCTGGGGGCTGAAAATATATATAGTTAAAAGTTTGGAGATATCCCAAGAATCATTTGAGATGAAACTCTTTACCAGATGATGGTTAATGGGGGGGGGGGGGGGGGGGGTAGGAGAAAAGCCTTGAGAGCGCGACTTGTCTCGGGTTTGCCAATTCCTTGACAGTTCCAAGTGAAGATCAAAATGGTTGCAACTATTCGCTTGATCCCTCATTACTTGAGGGATCTTCAAAGGTGGAGAGACATTCAGAGTTATCATCAGAGTTGTTTGAGAGAACTTCCTTTCGGAGGAGCCTTTCCCACTAGGGTCTTTTGGGTTTTGCAACTTTTTTGAAAGGCTCATTCACAACAGAGTATGAGCCTGGAGAGTGGAAGAGGTTTTCTTGGATGGTAAATTGAATTTTTGGTTTCTTTATTTTAATGTGTCCTGGGGGTTGTCTTTTAAGAGGACTAGATGTGGAGAATTGGGTTTCAGCAGTTGATGAGGTTATGGAGTGGTTTTCTACAGTAAGTAAATTGGTGTGTTGGGTGTTTGGTATAATTTTTAGGCTGAGCAAAGTTTGGTTGTTATTTTGACCGTTGAGAGGGTGAAGTAGACATTAGGGCCAGGTGTTACCAACATAGAGTCAGATTTGGTGGGAGAAATGGGTTCAGGTTGTGGAGTAGATAAGTTTTTCGTATTTCAGGATCTGCTCGTTGAGGGCTAATGTCTTGTTTAGTTGTGACAACGATTGTTTAGGGTTTGAAGAGCATTCTCCTTTTCCACGTAAGAAGAAAGGGTTATGAAGGTGTTTATTTTCAGATTTAATTGAGGCTCCACAACAGCAACATTTAATAGCAGGACATGAACATTCATCATGTTTGCGACAAAAAATGCCACAATTAAAGCAGAAATTAGAAATTCTCTCATACCTTACTTTCAAGATCAGTGAGTCTCTGTTTTCCCTTTCAAGGTGAAATCTGTCCACTAGGGTTTAGCCACCTTAACTTGAGTTCTGAAAGCTTTACCCTATTTGACAGCCATGGAGTTTGTATCAACTTTGATGAAAACCCCAATCTATTGCCAATGACCCTTGCAGATTCTTAGGTGATGTAGCAGACGAAGAGGTTTGAGTTATGGCACCACATTGCTGTAGAGGAGAGGTCCATTTCATTTAGGAATTTTTCAGCGGCAATTATTTCAAAATCAATTGACCTCCATGAAAGGACCAGAAGTAATCGAGCACATTCTTTGCATCGGATTCATCCGAAAAGGTGCATGTAAAAAGATTATGTTGGAGAATATTGAAGTTGAGTTCCCCTATAGGGCTCCAAGCTTGAGCAGTAGTGCTTCTGAATTGTTTAGGGTTTTGGGGTTTTTCACTAAGGATTTTGACGAGAATTGTCAATTCAAATGGATTCTTTGAATTTCTTGAGAGTAGGAGATCATTGCAGTGAAGCTGATGAGTTTTTTTTTTTTTTTTTGATGATTTCATCAAGATCAGTGTTTGAATCCATGGAAGTTGAGAAGAGGAAAACCCACAGTGAAGGGGAAGAGGAGAGAGACCGGAGAAAAGGGCCGTTTTGTTTTCTCATGTTACTTTATACTCTCTATTCTTTGCACAATTGCTTTGCTAAATGTAATCTAAGAGGGGTTGATTCCCTATTGTTGTGTATGCCTCTCTAAAATATAGGGTATTTCTCATCCACTTCTCGTGAGGTTTGGTCCTTCGGTAACCACTCCCTTAGATTTGACACATTGTTAAACACCCACTTCTGTTAGTTGACCATTTAGTCAACAGTTAAAGCTAAGGTCAGTGCAATCAAGTAATTTTAATATTATCATTTTCTTTTATTATCTTTTTGGTTATTTTTAAAGTACTTGTTATTTTTTATATTGATGAGCACATATAATTATGACGATTTCTAGATTAATGTGGATGTAAATTATACAATATACATGAAATTGATGCATTTTTATTTATGACTTTTAAAAATTGATTTACATTTTTTTCTATTTTTTTTGGGGAATTACGACCTTTTAAAAAATGTTGTTTCTTGTATTATAAGTAATAACTAGAATTGATTTGCAAATTGTAAAAAGAAAATCAACTAGAATTGTATTATAACTCGATTTTTACACGTGGGCTGCATATGTGAACACCACATAAGATAACATAAACTCTAAATTGTTTGAACCCCGTTTAGAGTGCCGATGGGCATATGATGTCGAATTTTTGAAAAGTAACCGATTTTATTTTTTATTGCCGCGTGAAAGATAAAGGACAAAAAAAAACAGTTTTTGATATTGTAATAGACATCAAATAAGATTTTCTTATTATATAATGACACCAATATAAATCACGAGGTGTTTTTAATTCAATCATCTAGGAGAAAATCTTTTCTATGACACAATATATTTTTTTAGATTATATTTTGGTCTCTGAAGATTTATAACATTAATAAAAAAAAATGATAGTATACAGTAATATCATCTATGAAAATACTTCTTGATTGTTATACCCCTAGATTATATTGTTGATGTCATTACAACATACTATCAAAAAAGGAGATAATTCCAAAAAAAAAAAAAGAAATTGCAAATTATTTGTTAAAAATCATAAGAAAAAGGCATCAACTTCATGTATGTTGTATAATTTAGATTCACATTAATCTTAAAATCGTCATAATTATAAATGCTCATTAATATATAATAACAAATACTTTAAAAATAACCAAAAAATAATACAAGAAAATAATGATATTAAAATTACTTTATTGTCCTTACCTTTAACTGTTGACTAGATGATCAACTAACAAAATTGGGTGTTTAATAATGTGCCAAACCTCAGAGGGGTGTTTTCCAAATGACCAAATTTTGGGAGAGGTGAATGAAAAATACCCCTCTAAAATATGATGCATATTCAAGCAACATATCCCACTGAATTCAATTTTTTAATTAAAAATGCCCAATGGGCCTCGAATTGGGCTTGGTCCAAAATTCGATGACGTGGACCGTGACTCAGACGCCATTAAGGCCACGTCACGTCACATATATATATATATATATATATATATATATATATTAACTAATGACGGGACGAGGGGTGGTTAATTACAACAACACCCTCGTTCCAATGTCTGATTTGGGGACAAAAGAAATAACAATCCGATTCACCCAAATCAGTTCACACACACAACGGTTCAATTCACTCTCTTGTTGATTCACCTCCCTTCACGTTATAATCACACCATTTCACACCATTTCCTTTCTTCAATCTCTTCCTCTCACCAAATTATGGTGAGTAATATGTTTTTAGGGTTTAATTTGTTTTAGATGGGAATTTGTTGTTGTTGTTGTTGTTCGATTTTGTGCTAATCAACCATATTTCTTCTTGTTGTTGTTTGTTAACAGCGGGAAGAAGCTAATCGGATTCGCAAAAGAAGAGGTAAATGACATTGCCCTTAATATTCACTATAAATTTTTGTTTTCATTTTAATTTCAAAATTATTGAATTGCATGGCTGCAATTGTTGATTCGACTTGTTGAAATTGTTGATTCGCATTGTTGGAATGGTTTTAGAGGGTTTAAGAATGCTGTTATGAATATGAAACAAATTTGGGTTTAGGGTGATCAATGCTGAAATTGAGAAATTTGTTGAAATTGTTGACTATGTATGAATTATGCAAGGGTTTAGGGTAATTAGTAACCCTAAAATATATTGTAAATGTGTTGACATGAATATGAAATTATATTAAACGTAGATGTCTCACCTCTACAATCATTGGTCTCATTATGGATGGTTTACCAATTTTCTTGTGAATGTGGTCGAAGTTTAATGATATACGGTAGGGCTGGGTCAACTTCGACTCGACCCGGTGAATTCTACTATGTCTGTCCAGGGAGAGTGCATCATCCTAATTATTTTATTTGGGTTGATGAACTCCACATGGATAAAAATGCCCGACTCCGTCAATTTATGTATCCCCGTAACACAAATTCTTCACCAACTCTGAAAAAAGAACACAAGGTCAAGATGAAGTTTTTGCACTATTCGAACAAGATAAAACCGAGTCAAGTTGTCATGTGTCTACCACCTCTAATGTTGTTCATGCACCTGCTGGAGGACTCCCGTGTTATGGGTTGAATGATTTCTTGGAGAATATCAATGTGACGAAGGCGACTGTTATTTGTTGTTGAATCGCGCGGTCAATTGTGTTTATGATGGCTATTATGTTTTGCGTTTTTTTTTCATCTTTTATTCTAGAATGTAGTTGATGAATGTTGGTTAGGAAGATACTCCCTACTTTTTATCTATGTTTAATGTACTACTGACAATGTTTGAACTCTGTATTGATGTATTTGGTTGCTATTGATTTCCTTTGATCATTTTTTGATTAGTTTAATTTTTTTGTTGCATGATATCATAAGAATGGATAACATCTCTGATGAGAGACTTAAGAACCTATTTAGGGAACCATGCACTAATGAGTTTTTGGAAGAAAAATGACTGGAAATTGCTTGGGGTGAGGCATCGCATTAGTAACCCTCAAATTTTGATGCGTGGGTTGAGGTACTTCAAGTTTGATATGGAGAAGGGTACAACTGATCCTTTTCCTATTACTAGGATCCACATAATGTTGAAAATATGTTGAAACAATTTTGACAAATTCCGTCTCTTTATGTTGAGGCCTCATGCACACTTTGTTGGGCCAATGTATGAAGTTACTGTCGATGAGCACTATGACATGACTGCGGTAACTACTTACTTTTATTTTTATGATTTCTATATTAAATTTTAAAAAAAATTTAATTTTTAAGTGGTGGTAAAGTATCTAACAGTAAAATTGTGACTTGCAGGAGACTCAATATGACGGTAACTTCTGCATGTATGGCCTTGATCATGCTGACCCCTTGTTCCAGTTGTTCCAAGACCTTGAATGTGCTGTTTTGCCCGATGAGGAAGTCTCTAATGGCCCCTTGAAGATGCTGAACCAGAAATAGTTGACTTGGATTGAACAATTATCCCTTTTATTTTGATCCATTTAAGTTTAAGAATGCTGTTTGAACTTTTAATTTCCTGAGATGTTATTGAATGTAATAATTTGTGATCCTAATTGATCACTAATGGATAATATGTTGAATTATTCAACTATGAATGAAGTTAATCCTATGTTATCCCATTATATCTGCTTTGTCATTTTAGTTAACCATCAATATATGCTATTTATTGTACAAATTGACCATATAGCAGTGGTAAACCAACACCAGACATGTTATAATGAACCATATCAACACAAACAAACAACACTGAATAACACCTCTGAATAACGCTACCAATATACCAAAGAAGATTTTACACTAACAAGTATCACTGAATAACATGCATTATAACAACAACATTGAATAGTGTCAAACACCAACATAGTCAATACATAGATTAAGTGTCACAACTAGCACCAAATCTGATGCATTGCTAGAGTTCCAAAAGATTTTGATTGACTGAATGATCACTGCCCTCCGAAAAAAGCATTGCAAGACAATGCAACAAAAGAGGCACTGAAATATCATTCAATCAATCAAAATACAGACAAAATGCAACCTGTCAGCCTGTCAGCATTTCTTCCAAAATTTGGAGGAATATGAGGCATATAACCTGTCTTTTCCCATATAGCACTGCCACACACTCCATATATAGGAAGTTCATAAGCTATCCTATATCTCTCAACAGGATACCAGAAAGAGACGAAATCAATGGGTTGCTGATCACTTGGCAGAATAGCACATATGGCATGTTTGCAAGGTATCCCACTCAAATCCCACCCCTGCATATGGAACTATCATCCTCCAAGCTGACACAATGCTGTGAGCCATCAACAAGAGAGGTTATCTGACAATGAGTGTTATAACTTTTGAAGGCACACATTCTACTATATACTTGTCATTGTTATCCAGCTCTTCTTTGATTTTAGGGCATATGGTCTTATCATACCATTTCCTTGCACACTTTTCTCTGTTAGTTGTAAACCTCTACATCATGTACTCTCTGATCCACTCAAACATGGTGATGATTGTCTTCTCTCTAGCCTCCAATATGGTACTATTGGAGGACTTACAAGTATTGTTCAGATCAAATCACATTTAGGAAAATGATTGAAATGTGATTTACTCCAATGAACTGGATCCTTGTCATCAAGACACTCCAAGGATGATTGGCTAATATCACCCAATTCTCTCATGGCATCTTTGAATTCTCCTTCCGTTATTGTGTTTGCAGCTTTCCACACAATATCACTGTAGGTTTCACCTATGAAACTAGCATTGTAGAAATTCCTCAACATATGTCTTACACAAACCTGTAATAATACAGCAAACAAAAAAATTCCAAATTGTTGGCTACTGAAATCATATAAATAATAATAACATCCAAGAATCTGAGAATATAACGTTTACTTTTACGTGTGACTTGCATTAGGGAATATTTCAGTGAAGGCATTGATAAGTCCTTTTTGTTTGTCTGACATAAAAGTCAGACCTGCTCCATCTCCCAATCCCAAATATGTTCTCAATACAAGAACCACTTCCAATTGCTGAAATTCTCAATGGGCTCCACTGCATATGCAATAGGATAAGTGCTATTTGCAGGGTCTACTCCAACTTCACACAAAAGCACTCCACCATGTGGATCCAAGAGGTGACAACCATCTTCTCCAATATATGGCCTACATGCTTTCTTCCATCAAATCTTCATAGCATTGAAGCATACATACATGCATTTAAACCTTAACTCCCCTCCTACATTGTTAGTCCCCACATCAATAGTAGACCCTGGATTAGGCTTCCTTAACTCCCCATCATAGTCAAATAACATGACAAATTGTTCGTCAAGGCTTCCCTCCAATATATCTAATGAAATTCTCTTAGCCATGTATGCTTGTGACTTTGCAATGTTAACATTCAGTGTATTAATGGCATCCAATCTGAACCCTTCAGCTTTTCTGTTAGGATCAGACTTGAACAAGTTAATGAACTTGGCATCCAACCATGGGGCTTTCACATTCTTGATATGAAACCTCCCTTCACAACTATGTCTAGGGTTATAATCTCTAATCACCCAAGTCTCTTCATTCCTCACCTTCAAGACATTAATCTTCCACTGACACAAAGCATCACATCACCTCACATGCAGAAAGATGTAGCCTTCTTGGATCACTTTTGAACACCCACAAACTTCTCCTATCTTTAACTGCATGTGACTAGATTGCCTTCTTTATCTCACTTATTACTGAATATCATCCACAATTCAAAGGTTGGGTTGAAAATTTCCTCTGGATTGAAAAAAAACCTCACCACTTGGCTCACCCTCCTTCACTGTCACATTAGTTTTCCTAGACCACTGTCACATCAGTTGTCCTACACCTACCAGGAAACAATCAATCCCACTGTCTGCCTCCTCCACTGCTTCACCAGCATGCACTTTAGTGTCATCAACAAACTAAAATTTAAATTTAATCCCACATCTTGGATAAAGTTAAAATTTAAATCAGCTTCTTCCTCTACATTTCCACCATCCTCAATATCCTCTACTTCATGCTATAATGGACCAATGTACAATCTGGCTTCCCTATTACCCATCAGAACATGACAACAGAGAGTTTGCAACTGCTCATCACTCACTATAAGCCTAAAACCAAGAGTGTTCGTAGTGTAGAACCTAGTCTCACCTAAGTTACCCATATCAGAAATTAGACCATTCAAGAAGGCTTGGGTTACCTCTTGATAGTTGACATAGTCAAATATGCTCACCCCACCTCCTAAGTAATCATCTATGAGCATGCAAATGAACTTCCCTCCATGATACAACACTATAGTTAAATCAGTGCTCTATGTATCTGCAATACCAACAATTAAAAAATGAATTAAATCATAAACTTATCAAAAACCCTACACCCTAAACCCTAAACCCACCCTAAACCCTGTACACTACACACTACACACTACACCCACAATAATATTAGTTTAAAGTGTGAAACCCTACATCAAAGTACCAAAAATGCACAAAAAACCACCACAGGAATGTTGTGGAGGGACTAGGGGGACCACAATCGACATTGGCCAAACCCCACATAAACAAATCAACAAAGCTGGCAAAAAACCATCACAAAACCCCATGAACATATGACAAAATCATGGGGACCAATGAAAGCTTATATTAATCAAAACCCTAAACATAAACATAGACAAAACCTTAAAAAAAATCTTACCATATGTTGGAGGTGGTTCGTGAATCTTCGTACTCGACCGAGGGACAACCATTAGGGCTTAAATTTGTACGAATTGACGTGAATTTTTAGGGTCTAAAATAGGGTTTATGTTTGGAAGAGAGAGAATTGATTTGAGGATTATGTTGAGCTAAGGGTTTTTAGCTAAGTGTTTGACTTCTGTTGAGTTGAAAGTGTTATATACGTTTGACAAAAACGTATTCTTTTGTCCCCAAATCAGACACTAGAACAAGGGTGTTGTTGTAATTAACCACCCCTCATCCAGTCATTAGTTAAAAAAATACGTGGCCACATGTGGCGTCACACTGGCGTCTGAGTCATGGTACGCATCACCGAATTTTGGACCAAGCTCAATGCGCGGCCCACTAAGCATTTTTAATTAAAAATTTGGGAGTTATTGGACAATTTTGAGGCCTTAAAAGTTAGGGGGCATTACTGAAGTTTAAAAAAAGTTAACGGGCAAAAAATTACATTTGCTCAATGATGATGTATAATCTGTCACGCCCTCGAAAATAGGCAAAATGTGTACCCCCACCAAAACGACCAAGGGCTAAGGAAAAGTTACCCCGGGTCACGACCAACTAATACCTCAATGACGGTACACGGTCTGGACAAAGAGACTCGGGTATACTTCACGCAACAATTCAGAGTCACTCACGTTTTGGAGTGCCCCAAGGAAAGTCACGAGAGCCCCCCTCGAGTCAATACAACGACCCACCAACGAGCTAACTCCACACCACCCGGATCTCACAGTATCCGCGATGAGGGACCTCCGGTGGTAGCATATAACACTTAGCCAAAATATCTTTTGAGGAGGGAAGACAATACAAAACATAAGGGAACGAGTGAATACATGCAGTGGCTGAGGTACGGGGGGTGCATGTAGGGCATCTGCACCCCCGAGCCTCTTAACTATCAGTTGATCAGTAGTGTAAATTAACTCAAAAACTGGTAATAATGAAAGTAATTCTCAATTTTGCACCCCCTGTTCTTACCTTGGCCCACTATATTAAATATCACTAATCTATTTTAACAACTCACTTAAGTAATAGTTCTTTCACCAATTCTAAATCGGAAAGAGTCGAGAAGCCCATAATGGTCTAGTTCCAGAAAGAATGAGAATAAGAAGAAGGAGATAAAAGGAAAAAATATCAATACCATATGATTTTATTATTTCTTGAAAATTAAATATCATATGGGTGTTTGTTTTTAACTTTTTAAGTGTTTTAACACACATACATATATATGGACTATGGTTAATCAATTTTAGTCGCAGTCTATTCTTAATGTTACACATTTAATATTTTTAAATATGGGGGTGTTTATATTTCTTATCTTATTGTAGTTAAGGTGGCATTGTATAAAATTGAGTAATTAACTAATAAGTTTATTTAGACACGCGTTCTTTTGATGAAGGGTCAATTCTATAATGCATATTGAAGTTTGCAAAGTTTGATTTTACCAAAACAAATATATGCCACAATTTAAAATGTCTAAGCAAAGATATTAATACCGGGTAAGTATAATTATCAAAAAAAAATATATGGGTCACTATTATTTACAACTTTTCGTGCTATTATATATTTCTTTTCTTGTGATCCATGTTAAAAGATTGATTTTGAAAAAAAATGAAGTTATTAGCTTCATTAACACGTACAATATATTTAAAATGTTGGAGTTTGTTTATGTACGTTTTTTGTCCCAAAGTATATAGCAGACTTACTATCGATAGATAATAACTTTTAAGTAGAATTATTAAGTGAAGAAATTTTTTTTAGCAAAACTCCCACTCTCTAAATCCTGGCTTCGCCCCTGAATACAGGGAAGGGTCGAAGGAAGAAGACCTCTCATCCACGGCCTCAATATAACAAATTGGAGACAAAGCAACTCGGAAAACCTCGCAACTACATGGAAAGAATACGACTCAAAGACCCCTCTTAGAATGTGCAGGGATAAACGCAACTCAAAGGGTCTTCTTGTCCTCGGATCGGAGACAGGCACGACAATGATGGCACGACCCGCCTCAAAGGAAGTGTCAACTACCCATATTAAAGGCAGCTCCCAACCACCCCTTATTATGACGAAAGACCATGCCTCATTGGTCCAAGACTGCCATTGGGGCAGAAGGCGGCGAATCTCATCGGTTTGCTCATGCCCAGAACAACGATTGGTGCATGGCCGACTCACCCTCATTGGCTCAGAAAATCTCGCAAGATGATTGGGGTAGATATAGTCATTATCTGGTCAGAAGAATTCAGTCAAACTCACGCTATTGGGCGCCTCATACCAAACGACTCTCATTGGTGTAGAAGACCCTCTACAACATTGACCATCGCCACCACCCGAAATTAAGTAGGAAGACCGACTCCCATTGGACGAAATACCTCAGGACTAATACTATAAATAGCTCATTCAACATCAAAAGACAAGTGCATTCTTGCCAAATTCACTACACACATCATTGTACTTAGCAAAATACTCAAAGCTTTCTTTGTAGAAGAAAAAGCTAACTTCACATGACCCCCTTGTAATTCACTCTAAAACCTTAATAAAATAATATTGCGTCCTTTTTCTCAAACTCGAAATAGGTGTTCCGAACAATAATCAGTGATAATATCTACGAATTTTTCTGACTCTACGGGCCTCGGATGATATTGCATCACTACCCAAATGTAATTAAATCTCCCAACTTATAGTGTGTTTTACACATTGCCACCAACTTATTATTTTTTTAACTTGCCTCCTAAGCTATAGTGAAAAGTACGACTTACCCCCCGAAAGCCAAATCAAACGACTTGGAAGTTGGAAGTCACTCATACATATATTTTCAATGTATTGGGGGACTTGCAAAAAGTAATAGGTTAGAGTGTACTACTTAAAACACCCCATAACTTGAGGTTATTAATGCTTTCTACCCAATTTAATTTCTAATGTAACAATTAACTATGATATTTGCCAAACGAGAACTAGGTTGTGCTTCTGCCTCATTGGCCCCTTGTAGCTAAACCAAAATAAATTTACTTTTCAGTTTTTTAATATTTCAGTAAAATGCAGGTCTCAAGATGTAGAATATTACAATCTATTCTAGAACCAAAAGCACATATTAACACATAAGCAACCGATATCACCGTTAGGATCAATATTTCCGCTGTCCTCCCTCCACGTGCCGTTGCATTTTCTTCACTCCTTACACGTAAACTCTTGGATAAACTTGAACTAGAAGGCTCTACGTCACTATAATATATTCTCAAAGTCCACCGCTAAATTAATCTCGTCATTTAAAAAACTATATTGAGAAACATAATCTTCTGATATATTCTAAAATGCCTCGTGGAATTAATGTGATACCAAGTGGTAGTAGTAATAATGCATATGTGACATTCTTGGCTGGAGATGGAGACTACATAAAAGGCGTCATTGGTTTAGCTAAGGGTTTGAGGAAGGTTAAAGCTGCTTTTCCATTGGTGGTGGCGGTTTTGCCTGACGTGCCAGCGGAACACCGCCATGCTCTGGTGCAACAAGGCTGTCTCCTCCGCGACATCGAGCCGGTTTACACTTGCGACGCTGGGAAAGAGAGCCCGTTTGTTAGGGCTTATTTCGCTGTGAATTACTGTAAGCTTCGACTATGGCAGGTGAGTCACGCTAGCCAATATTTTGTTACTTGTTAATTTGTTATGCTCGTTTTTTTTTCTTTGACATGATTGTTATGCTCGTTTTATCTGTGTGAAGTCTTAATTTGTAAACTCATCGGACAAATATCGCATGTGCTTGTTAAATTGTCGAGTAAGGCCTAGCGCGACATTTCTAAAACGTATGCGATACGATTAATATATGTGTGTCCAAAGCATTCATGTATTATATATCTGAATGATATATATGTGTTTAGCGAGAAAATATTTCTTCCAACAATCAAATTGATAGCGTTAATTTTATTTCATTTAATCAATCAGCTGAACATGTTTTTATAACTTACACGAAAAAGTTTATTTCACACGAAAATATTCTTAGTAATTATTATATTTTCTTTTGTTTAATGTAGGATTAAACTTTAATATAGTCTTCATTTCTTATGAAATACAATCTTAAAAAAACAAAGTATATATACATATATAACTTAAATTCATAATTTAGTTTAGATTTAAATTCTATTTTGTATGGTAGTTTAAAATATAGAAAAGATATATATATTTATATATATATTGATTTTTGAAAAAAAATGGGGCTTTTGAGATGACGGGGAGGTATTTGGCCTATTTATTTTTCGTAGGGAGTTAATTTGCTAATTTGCCATAATAGAGTGAGGCAATTTGTTGCCAAAAGCCCGTGGAACTATATACTAATTAATTACGTATATGTTTATCATACTCTTATATACAACTGTTATGTTTTTGCTTTATAACGAATTTGTAAATTCAATTGGATATACTACATTAAGTTCTTTCATTCTCAAAAAAAAAAAAAAAAAAGTTCTTTCAGAAGCAACTTTCTCTTTTGATAAAAAAAACAACTTTTTCTCATTTCTATAATAATTAAGCTTCTAGAGGAGTGACCATTAATAAATTTTGGCACTTCATGACATAAGTTTTTGCCGGCCAAAAAATTCAGAATTGTTTGTTCCACTTATTCTAATTATTTGGCATACACATTTTTTCTTAAAATCTTACTCATGCACAATCATAGACATATGTATGTATTTTCATCTTATACGTATTCTGGGAGTCTAAGAGTGTGCATTACCGTGTGCATATATACTACGTGATACTTTACCTGTATCCGTATATAGTTATGCACGTTAGGTCATGTTACATATATGACATTGTATGTGTAGCGACAATTTTTTTGCTTTTTTGTTTTGTTTTGTTATTTTTTTTTTTTTTCCGTTTTGGGTATTCTGATTCATCAGCGCCTGAGACTCATTCCATGCCCTACAGTCGCTCAATTGTTTTCAGGCTTACTGGAAGTCTATTACAACAAAATTGATTAATGGGTGAAAAGTAAATTAATTAATCCACTTTAGGAACAGTGACATTCTTTACATGTATCCTTCATGTTACTGTGTCTATCTAACTGTAAGTTGCGCTCTAACACGAATGAAGTATCGAAATTCCGTGTTTACGTCGATGTTGATGATATTACTCTTTTTTTTGTTTCTTAAATATATGACTCAATTTTTTCCATGTATAGATGGGTAAGTGGGAACCTATGACTATTATCGAATTGGCTAATTTAAAGACCATATTGTCTACACATTTGAACTACTAAACAGAAAGATCATTTTGAATTATTTTCTGTAGTTACTGCTGGTCTGACAGCGTTATATATAATCATGCAAAGTTTAAGTGAATAGTTATCGAATTAGCTAGGAATTATCATACCTTGGTTCAGCTCCATTGTAAGGTGATTGAGGGTGGGTCGATTAGCTCAAACAACGGAGAGGAGGGGATCTTTCACATTGTCCTAGAAAAGTTGACAGGTTTCATTTTATCTGAAGTGTAGTTTGTGGAGTACAACAAAATGATATACATGGATGCAGACATTCAAGTGTATGACAACATAGACCAACTCTTTGATCTTCCGAGCGGCTATTTCTATGGTGTGGTGGACTGCCTGTGTGACATGTATGACAAGCCGTGTCAGCAAAAGCTCCCATGGCCTAAAGTCCTTGGGCCTGCACCCCCTTTTTACTTCAATGGTGGCATGTTTATGTTCGAGCCTAGTCTTGAGACTTATAATGATCTCTTGTACACCTTCAAGATTACTCCTTCGACTCCATTTGCGGAGCAGGTAGCAACTAAAACTCGCAACTGATTAAGTTTTATATGACGTATGCTCTCGATAAGATTGTTGTTTAATGACTCTAGTGCCAATATTTTGTTGTAGCTGGTTAAGATTGATTGTTATTTAAATATGATAGGATGATGTTTATGTCGACGTCATTGTATACGTGCAGGATTTCTTGAACATGTACTTTAGGGAGATTACGATGCCAATTTCTCCCCTTTACAATACATTGGTAGCAATGTTGTGGCGCCACCCTGAGTGGGTTGATATCAACAAGTCAAAAGTGGTTCACTACTGCGTTCCAGGTTCAAAGCCTTGGCGGTTCACTGGGAGAGAAGAGAATATGGATCGAGCTGACATCAAATTGCTCGTTAAGAAGTGGAATGATATTTACCACGATGCATCTTTAAATTGCAGTGTAAATAATGTCGATACTCATGCTACATGATGTTGGTAATCATGTCACGACTTCCGAGAATTCTGGTGTACTGAGCAGCAGAAAACTTAAGGCAGCCGACCTTCGGCGGCTTAGCTCCTGTATGCGTCTTTTGGCCTCAAATAACGTGTATATTGTAAGGTAAATCTGCTTTGTAGTTAGTTTTCTAGCAAACTTTGGCCTCAAATAACGTGTATATTGTAAGGTAAATCTGCTTTGCAGTTAGTTTTGTCTCAAACTTTGGCCTCAAATAACGTGTATATTATATTGTAAGGTAAGTCTGTTTTGCAGTTAGTTTTCGTTTTCGCTAGACGAATGCTGTCCGCTAGACCAGTATCTGGAGTAGTTTGTATATTCGCTTTTGGTTTTCGGTCTTCCCTGGTGGTGTTTCTCTTTATTGTGTTCTTCTTATCCTATAGATAGCCATAAGCTGTTGGACTCATTTTACCCACTTGATTAACCCAGTGGGGTCCTTTCTATTGAGGCTATACTCTCGAATTTCATAGATAGTCTCTGTCCATGGGCAGGGTTTATTGGAGTTTGGGCGTCCATTTCGGATCCAGATGTAGCATAGAACTTTATTTGGATCCAGATGTACCATTAACTTTATATAGTTTTGTTGTAAACCCTTGATATACCAGTCTTCAACCAATTGATGTCCGGTCTCGGAATTGAATTTGTGCACCTTTAACCTTTAATACAACTTGTTAACTGACTAGCCCCAAAAGCATATGTTAAAGTGTTTAGACCATTGTCATATTTAAATGTACTGACTAATTGAAAAAACTTCACTAATTAAAAATTGTCCAAAAGTCATAAATTACTAAATAACTCGCATGTCCAAAAAGTGCTCACCTAAGGCTAGGGTGTTCACGTAAATATATCACAAGTTAGCCGAACAATCGAAATTTGCCTTTTGGTTTGATTTTTGGTTCGGGCTTTTAGAGTTCTAAAATATTCATGTTTTTTTGGAACAATCGAAATTTGCCCTTTGGTTTGGCTTTTAGTTCGGGCTTTTGGAGTTCTAAGTTTTTGGGAAATCGCAATTCGGTTAATGAAAACAATCGAATCAATCGAAAATTACTCATTTTAGATGCTGAATGAATCAATCGAAAATTGCTCATTTCTGAATGAATTGTGAATAAGTGTCAACAATGAATTATTAGGTAATATGTGATTATATATGTATGTTTTGAACATGCTTTTATTTATTTATTAATAAACAAGTTTGTGTAATTTGATTTTTTTTTTCATATATTCGATTTTTTGAAAGACATTTATATATTTATTGATTGTGTAAAGTTTTTCTTTTCGGAAAGAGTAGGTGATTGGTTAACTTGAAAACATAACTCAAACCAAATAATTTCAATCGAATATTAGATTGGTTATGCTAATCAGATTCTTTGAAAATCGAACTAATAGTTAAATTTTTTAACTATCGACACTCCTATGTAAGATCAAGATCCTTTTTGAATTACAAAATCCGTACTTTTGACATTCAAAAATTAGGATTGTTTTGCTGCATTACACTGTCAATCCACCTGAAGTAAGTAAGTGAGTGATGTATCAATTCAAGAAAAAAAAAGTGAGTGATGTAATATAATCCCGACAGAATTATTAAAAGTGTCTTGTAATTTGTTCACTTTATTTAATGTCCTATAACTCTTCTTGGCGTTTGTTTATCATAACTTTCAAAAATTGACTAAAAATGCCTAATTGTTTTGATCATGTGGCCGCTATGTCTTCAAATTGTTGTCATATGTAGCAAAAATGTAGTTAACATGTCATCAAATTTATAATGTTTATATTTTTTTATAATTAATATTATTATATAAATTATAAAAATTTATTATATAATTTCAATTTAAAATTATTTAATATTTAATAACTAATAAATTTAAAAAAGATAGAAAATTAAAAGCTAAATTTTTATAATTAACTTTATTGTATAAATTATAAAAATTTATACATGTGTAATTTAAAAAAATCTTAATTTTTAAGAACTAATAACTTTTGAAAAAAAATAGAAAAATAGAAAAGTAAAAATAAGTTCCCCCCAACCCACGACACCACCACCACCACTACCAATATCTAACCCACCACCACCACCCTTGCAATGTCCCTTCTCCTCTGGTTTTATGAGATGAAATCCCACGATTGGTGGTAGTTGGACGTTGATTCACCATCATCATCATCAACAATATCATCAATCAAACTGTTACGATTAGGGTCGAGAATTGAGGAGTAGTTGGAGAATTTGGGGCTAAAGATGGCACCTTTGATTGATTTAAGTTTTTACATTTCGAATTGATTGAGAATTGGAGGGTGATGAGTCAGATTGATTGAAGAGGAAAGCGTGCTATGCTGAAGACACATTTTCAATTTGGCGAGAGCGTTTAGGAGTTTTCTGCATTTTCTTTTTATCTATTTTCGTAATGTCATTTTTACCCCTTCTAGAACGCATGTAAGGTTTATTATGTCTTTTTGCTATTTCATACTATTGTGATGTCATCAGCACTATAACACGCCATATGAGTGTGCAACAGTACCATTATGAAAAATTACAACAAACTTTCAGCATCTTTTCTCTATTCTCTCTCTTTAGCTTCTTCTTCTTCACGTTATCTTCTTAAGGTACTTTTCGTACCCTAACATTGGTATCTGAGCCATCCACTATTACCTTCCAGTTGCAATCGTGCGGCGAGGGTGGTGACATCGGTATTGCAGTGTTAGCCCAGGGCTAGGTGAAACTAGCGCAAAGCTAGCCCGCATGGGTGCGGGGGATGCGGAGCGTGGTAGAATATTATGATCCTAATTGCAAAGTATGGGACTTGGATCCCATATTGATATTGTAAGATATTAGTGAGGGGTTTATATGGACTTGGGCTATTCCACCTTAATAGCTAGCTTTTAAGGTTGGGTTCTCCTAGACCCATATCAATTGGTATCAGAGCCAGCTTCATGTGCGTACTCTGATGACAAAATCTGGATATAACAGATCCATAATTGAGGAGTTAGAATCCACCACTATCGAAATCATTAATGGGCAAAATGACATGAAAAATGAAATGAAAGAACTAAAAAATATGCTAGCTCAAATGATGTGTGATCAAGCAGCAGATAGGCTGCAGCGGTCACCATTAGTGAGCCAACCTGCAACAGCCTCAGATGTAGGGGCAATTAATTCACCAAATGCCAAAAATCATGGGGGACCAGTGAGGGATCCTAGGTTTGAGTTCCCAGATTTTGATAGGACTAATCTTAGGCCTTGGATCAGGAAATGCCAGAAATATTTCTTGTTGAACACTATGTTAGATTTTGAGGAAATTGTTTCTGTAGGTGTTGATATGGAGAGGACAACTGAAAGTTAGTATATGGATACTATTGAGGGAAGGGAGAGTATGGAGTACTTTTGTAAATGTGGTGTTGTAGAGGTTCACTGCAGCTAAGGGGGAAAACTTCATTGGGGAATTTAACAAACTAAAATAGATGAGAACTGTAAATGAATACATACATAGGTTTGATGAGTTAAAATCTTATATTATACATAAGATAGGTTCGTAGATGAGGACTATTTTATAAAGAGTTTTAACAGTGGCTTAAAAGATGAAGTGAGGCTGATGGTGGAGATGTTGAACCCTGTAACCCTAGCACATGCCATGCAGGCTGCTAAGAAACAGAAGGTGATGATAGAAGCCTTGAACAAGCAGCATAAGAACCACCTTAAGTTTGCTCAAAACTTGTTCAAGCGCAAGGGCTTTGGAGGCACCTCTGGAGCAGTGAACAAGGATGGAACAGTGGTCGATAAATACCCACCCATTAAAAAAATGAGTGGGAAAGATGGATAGTAGAAGAAGGCAGGGATTTTGCTTTAAATGTGATGAGGCTTATCACATAGGACACAAGTGCAAAATGTTGTTTGTCTTATTGGGTGGGGAAGAAGGAGAGGAAGGAGCAAGGGAACTAGCTGAGAATGAAGGGGAGACATAGGAAGTCAAGGTGTTCAAAATTTACAGCCATGCTCTAATAGAAGAGAAATCAGCTGAAACTATTAAAATACTACTGGACACAGGGAGTACTCACACATTTATAGATGAATCAGTAGCTGAGACTCTAAGATGAAAACTAGAGTACACTAAACCCCTGACAGTATTTGTAGCTAGAGGAGCTAAGATTAAGTGTCAATCCACTTGCCCTGAGTTCAGTTGGAGTATGGGGACTACCAGTTCACTATTGAGGCCACACCGTATGAGGATATGGCATGGTACTAGAAGTGGATTAGATGAGGAAGTTAGGACCAATCTTGTTTGATTTTGACAAGCAATTGTTTATATTTTTTAGTCAAGGAAAACTAAGGACCTTGAATAGAGAACAAACTGGGATGTCACTGGAGATGATTGGAGTTGATCCAGCACCCCTACTGGAGGAGAAGGAGGAAGAACACACCCTTTGGGGGTACTTGTGTAAGATTCAAACTGAAGAGGGGCAACAGGAGTTAAGGACACCCCTCGTGAGGGTATTACTCCAGGAATTTGTAGAAGTCTTTCAAGAGCCTACTGAACTACCCTCCATAAGGGGTTATGAGTATAACATACCTTTAGTAGAGGGTGCTCAGCCTTTCAAACAGGCTCCCTACATGTACCCCTATGTGCAGAGGAAAGATATTGAAAGGTTGGTGCAAGAAATGTTGAGTACTGGGCAGATACAACCAAGTTAGAGCTCTTTCTCTTATCAAGTGCTCCTGGCTAAGAAGAAGGACCAGAGCTGGAGGTTCTGTGTAGATTATAGAAAGTTGAACTCTATAACTACTAACAATAGCTACCCAATACCCCTTATTGAAGATTTTCTAGATGAGTTGGGTAAGGCCAGAGTCTTTACTAAGATTGACTTTGAGGGCATGTTACCATCAGATAAGGATGATGACAAAAGACATCCACAAAATTGCTTTTGTGACAGTTTTTGGTCACTATGAATTCAGGGTGATGCCCTTTGGGCTCACCAATGCACCGACAACCTTTCAAGGTCTAATGAATTCTATATTTAAAGAACAAGTCAGGAAGTTTGTACTGGTGTTCTTTGATGATATCTTGACTTAAAGTAAGGACATGGAGGAGCATAAAGGGCATCCTAGAGATGTGTTTGAGAAGTTGACAACTAACACCCTCTATGCTAAGGCTTCTAAATGTACCTTTGGTCAAGTGGAGTATCTAGGGCATATAATTGGGGGTGGTAAGGTGGCAGCCGATGCTGAGAAGATTAAATGCATGCAGAAGTAGCCAAAACCTAAGGACTTAAAGGCATTATGAGATTGACTGGGTACTACAGGAAGTTTATTAAGAACTATGGGAATATTACTAGACCTTTGACTGATATGACAAAAATGGGTGGGTTCAAATGGGTTGACAACTCTCTGAAAGCTTTTAAGGAATTGAAACAGGCCATGAGTGCAGCTCCAGTGCCGCAGTTGCCTGATTTCCAGAAGGAATTTACAGTAGAGACTGATGCATGCTACTATGGATTGGGGGCTATATTGAGCCAGGATAAGCATCATATAACCTATATTAGTAAGGCTCTAGGACCCAATATTTTGGGATTATCCGTGTAAAGGAATTCCTAGCAATCCACATATATAAAACATTTCATTCATTTTTCAAGGATTATTGAAGCTTATATATATGGTATATTAGACGAGTGTTAGTAATTGTGTCTAGCGGCATTAAGACTGCGTTAAAAAAAAATCAATTTTGACAAGTTTTTCAAGTTAAATCAACTCTCAAACAATGCCAATACGATATGAATCACTTCAAGAAAAGAAAAATAATGTTTTGAAATTTTATTATTTTAGTACTATAAACAATCAAATAAACTTCATTCGTATATCACATGAGCTTTTGGTTTGCAATACTGTTAACTGTAACTATTACATATATTATGTGTAAATCGCTCTCATTATTTAATATGAGTACAAGATCATCATCCTAAAGACGAAATGGTATAGGACGAAAAAAGGTGGACAAAGGAAACACAATTAAAGATCCCAGTAAAGCCGCAAGTCTCGTTTTCAAAGATAAACCTAGAGTTTTCAAGGAGGCAAATGAGCTTTAAACCGTTGTTCTCATTTTCTACCCCACTAACTAGACTTATTCATTTGGTACCCATGACGTAAAAACGGTTGCAAAAGATTTTACCAATTTAGCTCATCTTGGCAATAAATTTCCTGCTCATGTTCAAGGGAACGCCTCCCATGAAAGGTTTCTCAATTTTGAGAGATCATTGAAGGAGGAAAGAAGACTTGTGAAAGAGTTGTAGCAAGTGCAAGTCTCTTCTAACTCTTAAGAAGTCACAACATAACTTTTTGCTAATATGAGTTTAAGTGCAAGAGATGTTCAAAGCATTCTTGACGCAAACTATAAGCACAACGCTAATGGGAAGTTGGAAGTTGTGGAGGCTTTTAATTGGATTACCTATATTTAGGAAAGTAGCTAAATTTATCTTCATGGTTTGATTCATTAATAAAGCGCTTGGTTTTCACGTGTTTGTTGCTTCATCCTTCAGTTTGTGGAGAACTTATTCCTTTGGTGTTATATTTTTTAAAATTACTGTAGTCAAACTAGCAGCATTATAGTATGGGAGAAAGTGTGAAACGGATCAAATAACGAGAAGTTTAATACTTTTTCCTGTATATGTGATATGTTTTTGATTGTTTGAAGTAGAAAGTAATCGTATGGATGAACATGCTCAATGTTTCTCACCTCAAAGATAGTTCATATCATCGATTGATAAGACGCGATATAGCTAGCATATTTTGGCCACAAAGAAACAAGATCGTTAGGTAATTAACTTCCAAAAATACACATAATGTAGAAATAATTGTGGCATATAATTTCAAGGACACGCGTACCACATGTATTAAACATTTCTTATATTTTTCGACGATTACTAAAGCTTGTATATACGGAATATTAGACTAGTGATAGTAATTCTGTTCGGGGGTGTTAAAATTGCGTAAAAACGGTTTTCAACTTTAACTTGCTTTGCAAGTTAAATCAACTCTCATACGATAAAGACATTACAATATGAACCACTTCAACAAAAGGTAAATATTGTTTTGAAATTTTATTATTTTAGTGCTATAAATAATCATAGAAACTTCATTCGTATATCACATGAACTTTCGGTTTGCAATACTCTTAACTGTAACTATTACAAATATTCTGTGTAATCTGCTCTCATTATTCAATATGAGTACTGGAACATCATCTTAAAGACAAAATGGTACATGACAAAAAATTGTGGACAAAGGAAAAAAAATGGAAAATCCAGTAAGCTGCAAGTTTCCTTTTCATAGTTGGAACCTAGAGTTTTCAAGAAGGCAAATTTGCTTAACACCCTAACGGGTGTAGAAACAGTTGTTGTCATTTTCTCCTCCACTAATAAGGCTTATTCATTTGGCACCTCTGACGTAAACACAGTCACAAATAGGTTTACCAATTTAGTACCTCATGGCAATAACTTCCGTGATCATGTTCAAGGGAACGCCTCCCATGAAAGGTTTCTCAACGTTGAGAGAGCATTAAAGGAGGAAAGAAGACGCGTGAAAGAGCTGGAGAAAGTGAAAGTCTCTTCTAGCACTTATGAAGTCACAACATAATTTTTTGCTCATATAAGTTTATGTGCAAGAGATGTTCAAAGCATTCCTGACGCAAAAAAGCATAACGATAATGGGGATGATGGAAATCGTGGGGGCTTTTAATTACGTTACATATAGTTATGAAAAGTGGTTTAATTTTTCTTCATGGTTTGATCTATTAATAAATCACTTGGTTTCACGTGTTTGTAGTTTAATCCTTCAGTGTGGAAAGAACTTATTTCTTTGGTGTTATATTTTTTTTAAAATTACAACAGTCAAACTAGCAGCATTGTGGCATGGGAGAAAGTGCAAAACAAATAAAATAATAAGAAGTTTAATGCCTTTTCTAATATATATATATATATTATGTATATATATGATATATATTTGATTGTTTGAACTAGAACGTTATTGTGTGCATGAACTTGCTCAATTTTCTCAACTGAAAGATAGTTTTCATCATCGATTGTTAAGACTCGATATAACACGCATATTTTTTATCATAAAGAAATAAGACCTGTAGACAAATTAATTTTGTCTACTCCAATTAAATATTGACAAATGTCAAATTGATTATTGTAAATTAAATTGATTATTTCTATTTTTAATTTGGAATTTTACTAAATTAAATTCCATTTATTAATAGGTTAATTAATTGATTTATAATATAAAGATGGAGAATTGTTGGCCGATCAAATAAAGCCATGTGGAAATACGATGTGTTCTAAGAATTTCTTGATAAAGGGCAGTCCAGTGCACGAAAGCATCCCCGCAATGCGAGGATCCGGGAAAGAAGTCCACCACAAGCTAAATTAAATCCATGCCTATATTAAAAAAAAAAAAAACCGACCAATCACAAGCAAGGAGGCTCGGTTCTACAACTATAAATAGACGAGCTCTTGAAGAACAAAACACAACAATTGAAGCTTCAAGAATTCGGAGCAAGGAAGTTCAACAAATCCTCTCCAACAAGCTCAGCAATCTTCAAGGTGTTCTTCGTTAAGAACCCCTTTCAATCCGCTATCAAGCCTCAAGTTCATCCAAAAACCGTTTTTGAAGATCGTATCTCTGTCAAGAAGATCAAATCTTCAACAATTCAAGAAAACCCAAATCAAATTCATACCGTTCTTCAACAACATTCAAACCAAAAATCCGTTTGATCCGAGATCAAGTCACAAGACCATCGGAAAACCGTATTTGAAGATCAAAATCCATATTGGAAAGATCAAAATTCACAAATCCAAAGAACTGAAGACGAAGATTATACCAATCTTCATCAACCTTCAAAACAAATTTCAAATCAAATCACCATTTAATCCGAGATCAAGTCCAAAGACCCTCGAATTAACGTTTTCTCCAAGTTCAAATCATCTAAATGAAGATCAAATTGAAGATTTCCACCACAGATTTCAATATTGTTCTTGTAGAATCGAATCAGAGGATTAGATAGAGATTGAACCGCAATTGTACTTCAAATATACTCAAAATTTATTTGTAATCCTTTTCTTGTCTTTTATTCTCAGAGATAGCAAGAATTTGTCGTTACAAATTTGGCACGCCCGGTGGGACAACTCTACCTCTTATCTCCTTTCATCAAGAACAACAAGTCAACCATATGTCATCACGCAAGACAAGAAGGTTGTCTGATCTATTGACTGATCCATCCACGAAGATGCCAAGTGAAGTCGTCCACGACATTGTTCAAAAGGACTCCTTTGTCTCCGACAACGTCAACAATGATGAAGATGTTGAGAGCGGAGACTCCTCCCCACTAACTCCTCACTCCTCATCGGGTTCCTCACCTCCGTTGGATACAGTGCATGCATTGACAACCAGTGCTACAACTTTGGAGGAACAAATTGGGATGTTGACCAAAGCCATAGAGATGCTGAACAAACATGTGCAAGACCAAGACTCCAAGATAGAAAAATTGCTGAATAGGGAAGTCAAGGTGGAAGAAAGTCATGTAAAGGACCTGAAGTTTGGAGGCTTTGAAAAGGGTGAAACATCCATGAAGCAGTTATCCAATGAGAAGGAAAAGTCTATTGCCAATGAATTCCAAGTCTCTTCAAATGGCATGATCCCTGCTGATCAATTAAAGGAGTTCATCATGGGAACTATCAAGGACAAACTAGACGGAAGCTTCAAATCATCATTCTCATATTCCAAACCGTACACTCAAAGGATAGATAACCTCAAGATGCCGAATGGCTACCAACCACCACATTTCCAGTAGTTTGATGGCAAAGGCAACCCAAAGCAACATGTAGCTCATTTTGTTGAGACTTGCAACAATGCCGGAACTTACAATGATCATCTTGTCAAGCAATTTGTTCGCTCGCTGAAGGGGAATGCATTTGATTGGTACACTGATTTGGAAGCAAACTCGATTGATAGTTGGGACGAGTTGGAGCAAGAATTCCTCAATCGCTTCTACAGTACAAGAAGGACCGTCAGCATGATTGAACTAACAAATGCTCGCCAATGGAATGAAGAGCCAGTGATTGATTACATAAACCGTTGGAGAAATTTGAGTCTCAATTGCAAGGATCGATTGTCCGAGACCTCGGCTATAGAGATGTGCATTCAAGGCATGCAATGGGGGCTCCACTACATTCTTTAAGGAATACAGCCAAGGACGTTTGAGGAGTTAGCAACCCGTGCTCATGACATGGAACAAAGTATGGTGGCAAGTGGAGCTAATGGACCACCTATGCAAGATCCGCGAAGATTCAGTGACAAGCAAGATGCAAGGAAAGGGGGCAAATCTTTCAACAAAACACCTACCAAAGAGTCTATAGCGGTGAATGTTGCTCCGTTGAGAATCCAGACCAAGACAAATGATAGCAACGGCCAACGAAAAGGTGTTTTAAAATCTGAGAAGGCCAATAATTCACAAGTTAATGAGCAAAGGAAGACGACACTCAAGGAGATGCAGTCAAAGCAATATCCATTCCTCGATTCTGACGTTTCAGCCATATTTGATGATTTGCTCAAAGCTAACCTGATCGAGCTGCCTGAAATGAAGAGACCAGAAGAGGCTGGTCGCACCGATGATCCTAAGTATTGCAAATATCATCGTCTCGTAGGACACCCAATCCATGATTGCTTCATATTCAAAGATAAGGTGATGCGGTTGGCTCGTGAGGGAAAGATCACGCTAGAAGAGGATGTTGTGTCATCAAACCTTGTCACGCTCTCAAGCCCAGTTGATAGCCTAGATGACTCCCACATCATCGTTCCATGTAATGCGACTCACGAAGAAGAGAAAATTGAAGACTCTACGTCAAAGACTACTCATGTCACAAACCAATATATGTCCATTATATGCTTCACTGATGAAGACCTTCTACTAGGTTCCAAACTCCACAACCGGCCATTGTTTGTCGCCGCCTATATTCGTGAGAAAAGAGTCAATCGAATGCTGATTGATGGAGGCTCTGCGGTCAATATCTTACCGCTACGCACTTTGAATAAATTAGAGATCTCAGTGGATGAACTATCAAGTAGTCGTCTGATGATCCAAGGTTTCAACCAAGGGGGGCAGAGAGCCATTGGCATCATAAGATTAGATCTTCTTATTGAAGATATGCCGTCTAGTACGCTATTCTATGTCATCGAATCCAACACATCCTACAACATGTTATTGGGTCGACCTTGGATACATGAAAATGGCGTTGTTCCTTCAACATTACACCAGTGCTTTGGATATTATCAAGATTGAGTCGAAAGAAAGGTACATGGTGATGTAAATCCTTTTTCTGATGTTGAAGCACACTTTGCAGATGCAAAATACTATATTGAAGGAAAGAGCATTGTGAAACTCAATGGAACTGAGCAACTACAGCAGCATGGTGTAAAAGGCTCTGATAACACAAGTGACACAGAGAAGAGTAAAGTTTATGGATCTCCCCTTGAGACAAAGCCTTTGAAAGGACTAACATTCCCTCTTACAACACTTGAAAAGAAAGGGCCACCTCCTCCACTTGAAGGATTTGTTCGTCCATCCAAAGGACCAGAAACAGAGCATGGAACATTGCCCACAAAGAAGATTGAGCAATGCTTCGACCCGAAAGCTTTCAAATTGCTAGTTAAAGCTGGATATGACCCTAATAAAGAACCACAATTGGAGGGCCTCACTCTTGATGCTGCTGCAGAGAAGCCATACGGACTCAATTCCACACAAGTTATGCTAAAGGAAAAGGGGCATACCATTCCAAACATTCGGGTAGGCCTTGGCTACAAGCCACCAAACCCAGTTCGTATTGCTATAAAAAGAGCTAATACCAACTACATAGGCGAAGTAGAAAGTTCAACAACAGGCTGTGAAGAGAAGATAACACACATGTCGGTCTTTAATAGACTTGGTCCGAATAAAACAGTCTTTGATAGACTTGGTCCGAATAAAATAGTCTTTGATAGGCTTGGTTCGAATAAAACAGTCTTTGATAGGCTTGGTCCAAGTAAAAGGTTTGATTGGAAAAGGTTGAGTTTTCCACATATGTCAACACACGCTAAGAGAAACCTCAAGTCATTAAACTCTAAGAAAATTCAAAGTCTGATCCCATCTCGAATGATTCGCCGCGAAGGCTTGATAGTGTCTTGTGGTGAAACACTTAAAGTCAAGTTACAAACCGTAGTACTCACAAAGACCAAAGACGAAGATGAAGAGAGTGTAGGGTCGTCATGCCATATCACTTCTCGTGAAGAAGATGTTAAAGAAGACGTCGCTTTTGATTGGTATATTAGTCTTGAGCCAAACTCCATTGACAACTGGAAAGATCTACAAAGTGCATTCTTCAATCGCTTTTATAGCACTCGACGCACTGTGAGCATGATAGAGCTTGCGAATTCACATCAACAAGAAGATAAGCTAGTGATTGAGTACGCCAATCGATGGAGAAATCTATCCTTGAGCTGCAAAGAGAAATTGTCTGAAACTTCAGCCATAGATATTTGCATTCAAGGGATGAATTGGGGTCTCTCTTACATACTTCAAGGAATCAAACCAAGAACATTTGAAGAGTTGGCGACGCGTGCGCATGACATCGAATCAAGTATGAAATCTACCCACGTCCTCGATACTGAAGGTGATGATACGGATGACACCGACGATGAAGAGGGCGCGACATCAAATTTCATTACAACCAATATGCTCCTTGATACGAGCTTAAACTATCTCAAATCTTCAAATTAAGTGCCAAAGTATATACTCCTTGATAAGAGTATAAACTATCAACATTCTCCTTAACACGAGTATAAACTGTTTGCATATGTGAACTCAAAGTGAACATTCAAGTCTTCAAAGTCTTCTAGACACGAGCAAAAAGGTCTGCATGTTCTTCAAAGTTTTCAAGTGTTCAAGTCTTCAAATCAAATGCGCATGTCTTCTAGACGCGTCGAAAGTCTGCAAATCCTTCAAGTCTTCAAATCCTCCTAGACCCGAGCAAAAAGGTCTGCATGTTCTTCAAGTCTTCAAGTCTTCAAATCAAATGCGCATGTCTTCTAGACGCGTCGAAAGTCTGCAACTCCTTCAAGTCTTCAAATCCTCCTAGACACGAGCAAAAAGGTCTGCATGTTTTTCAAGTGTTCAAGTGTTCAAGTCTTCAAATCTTCAAGTCAATGCTCCATGACGCACGAGCTTAAACTGCATGTTACTCCTGGCCCGCATGAGTATAAACTGTGGATGGCAACCACCAATGGTAAATTATGTGGTTAAAATGATAACTTACTCCACTAAAGGTGTTTTATGTGGTTAAATTTTAAATACCACACTTTGTTCAAAGTGGTTAAAGAATGAATACTCCTGGCCCGCACGAGTATAAACTGTGTACGGCACCCCCCTTAAATCAATCTTGATATCTTTGAACTACGTTATGACTTGATCCTTTTTATTAAGGTACGTAGACAGCTTAGATTTTTCTAAGTTCAGTCATGAAATTTTCTTAAGTTGGTTTGGTTGCGTTACATTACAGTATTCATGAGAAAGAAACATGATGCCAAATGCAAATGAATAACTCAAAATGAGGTAAATAAAAGTCTCCTAAACACGAGCCAAAAGGTCTACAAATCCTTCAAGTCTTCAAAGCAAATGTGCAAGTCTTCGAGACACGTCAAAGCTTGGAAATCCTTCAAGTATTCACGTCTCCTCGACACAAGCACGAAATTTCTTCAAGTTAATTGCTCCATGATGCACGAGTCTAAACTGCACGTTACTTCAAGCCCGCGTGAGCATAAGCCGTGAATGCCACCCCTAAATCCAAATTCATGTATTTTGAACTACGTCGTGATTTGATCCTTTTTATCGAGGTGAAGGACGTGCTTGTTAAGAAAGTGTCAAAACTGACTGATGATCATGTAGATACGGCCTTATTGCTTGGTGGAATTTTGACTCGTCCGTCTGTTCAACCGGACCAATCCGATAACAAACATCATGAAGCAGCGAGTTATACAGGTTGAGGAGACAGAATGGAGTAGTTGAGCATTGGATTTATGTTTCCTGCCAACTGCTCGAATGGGAAGCATTTGACCCCAAGCGCCGTCGTTGGATGACTTTACCGAGTCTGAATCCTAATCAATGCTTTGTCTTTGGAGATAAAGAATCTTTGGCGGTTGGAACTGAACTTCTTCTTTTCGGTAGAGAACTCGTGTCTTACGCTATCTATCGTTACAGTTTGTTGACAAACACATGGACTACTTGAATGAGTATGAATGCGCCTAGATGTTTGTTTGGTTCTGCAAGCCTCGGGGAAATCGCAATATTGGCTGGTAGTTGTGATTCAAATGAAAATATTCTTGATTCTGCGGAGTTATATAATTCTGAGTTTAGTCATACTCTTTTGCCAAGTTATGTTGCGTAGAAGATGTTACATGAAGATCCTTGAGATATGACGGGCCAACAAAGCTGCGCGCGCAACCAAGTCTTGAAAGCAAATATCTTCCTATCGGATGCCTTTTGATGTCAAGTCGTGAAAACAATGCGCTCCTTTAAGGTGTCTCTGAGGCCGAGTCATGAAAATGATGTCTCCTCGTTCAAGCGGCCTTTGATGTAGGGTCAACAATGTCTGGTCTTGTTGAATGTCTTTGATGCCAAATCTTGAAACCATGTCGACTCTTGCCGAATATCTTTGACGCCAAGCCTTGAAGACAAGTCCACTCCTGCTGCATGTCTTTGATGCCAAGTCTTGAAAACAAGTCGACTCCTACTGAATGTCTTTGATGTCAAGTCTTGAAAACAAGTCTACTCTTGCTGAATGTCGTTGTTGCCAAGTCTCGAAAGCAAATCTCTGCCGTTCGGAAACATTTGCAGCCAAGTTGCGAAATGAATGTGTCCTTCAAGGTTTCTTTGATGCCGAGTCGTCCAAGGAATGTCTCCTCTTTCAAGCTCGCAAATGATGTTGTGTTGATTGAGGTTTGATTGTGCCCTTCCTCTCTTTGCAAGAGATCCGGATTTTGTCAAGTACGACATGCGCATAAAACCTTCACGATCTCCAAATTGCAATTATATGTGAACAAGGATGCATAGACAGACTGGCAAGGTGTTCCAAGTCCCATAGGGAAACTGAGAGCTCTCCAAGTGAAGTGACAAGGATGTTTGTAGACGGTGACCACGCGTCAAGACTTCACGATCTCCAAGTTGCAGTTATATGTGAACAGGGATGCATAGACTGGCTCGTACGTGTTGGTGGAAGTAAGTGTGGGATTGCACCGAACAAAGACGTCTTCTGTCCACTCCCAATATCCGGGAAAGTAATGGATTTTGCCGGGAAAGTGAAGAAATGCATCGTCCCATATGGCATCACCTTTGGCAATACGTTGCCCCAAGGTAGCGAAAGGAAGATCATCGTCTGATACTCGGCGCAGAGAAGACCGGAGCACGAATGACGGCAGAGATCGATTGGAGGATTTGGGAAACTCTTCGGTCCAGTCTTTAGATTTAATGGTGTCAATCAAAGTGGGCCATCGGCTTGTGAAAATTCCGGCAAGAGGGGTACTGACTTCCAAGACTGTGTCTTGTTGGGTCGATTGGTTTTCATCTCCGGTAATGGTTAGAGTCTCAATTCCCTTCGAATCATAGGCACGACCAAATTTCACCATTTTGCGTATCATGTCAACAACAACAAAAAAAATATTGAGATTAGCAAAAAAAAAAAAGAGAAGAAAAAAAAAACAAAAGAAAGAGGCGTGTAAAACAAGTAAAAGGGGCGTTTAAAAGGGAAGTGGTCGGATCCAAACTTAGTTGAGCTCAAAATGTTAGAAATCTTGTTGGAATCCATTGCTTGTTTAGCTTTTTCAAGTGCATTCATGTTTTGTCGCATTGGATTGTCATCTATGTCTTGTTTATCTTTTTCTAGCATAACGAGCTCCGAGTTCATCTTTGAGATTTGGTCCACATTTACCTTCGGAGTTGACTTTCCGAGGGTCAACGTTGACTTAGTCAACACAGCTGATGTGGCACGCGGGTCCACATTGGTCTTACAAGGTGATGACAAGTGTGAGGTAGGGTCCACTAAGACATAGTGGAAGTTAAAGTGAGGGACAAAGTGGGGGACAAGGTGGGAGACATAGTCTTACACCATTACCCACTACCAAGACCTAGATGCTCTTGCCCCACCATCAAACACTAGCTGACAGTTGACCACCGCCTATGCAGCGTTGACCGGACGGAGGAGGACGGTGGTGGTGCGGCGGTGCGACGTCGGAAAGTCGCCGGAGGCGCGGTTGCGGTCGGAAAATTCAATCGGAGCCATTAGAATGGAGCTAAGGACGTTACGGATCCGATACAACTGCTCTCGGGTCGGTCCACCCACCAAACTGACCGTAACGAAGAGTACTACCTGAAAATGACACTTTCCGGCGAGGTTGCGTCGAAGAGGTGGTCGAAAACAGTCAAACCCGAGAGCAAAAAACTGCTCACTGGAAACTGGAAAACTGCACGTCGAATCCGCGAACAAACAACCGAAAACCACCCCAACTTGAGGGCTAAAATCACGGGGATCTCCCGAATTAAAACAAGGACAGTAGAGCAGCCAACACAATCGAAAAACCAAGGAAAATCCAGCAAAAGCCTGCTCCAAAACAGTCAAACCCGAGAGCAAAAAACTGCTCCAAAAAACTGGAAAATAGAACAACACCTCACGGCTTGAGTGATCAGCATCATGATGCCAAAAATAACAACACCACCACAAGAACACGGACAAGAACACCACAAAACAAAGAAGACAAGAAAAAAAAAACAACGAAGCTAAACAACAACAACTACGGATCCATGAACGAAACTCGCGGAATCCGCCATTAAAGCTCCAAAAACTCGTGAGGAGGTGTTGTGCTCCGATGATACCGGCGTCAAGATGAAGAAGGCGTCAAAGCACGGAAATACCTCGAAACCACCACACTAACCGTTCTTCTTGAGCTCACGATTATGATGATGACATTTTCGAGATGAAACTCTATCACGTCCGCAATAAATCTCCGATGGAAGGTGCGGCCATGGGAGGAGCTAGAGGAAAGAGAAAGAATTTTGTTTCTTCTCTTTTGTAAGGTGCGGCCATGAGAGGAATTTGAGGAAAGAGAAAGAATTTTGTTTTCTTCTTTTTGTTGTTGAACAAGACATACTACACGGTTCTATATAGCAAAAAAAAAAACCAAGAAGAAACAATGACACACTACCTACATGTGAATATGTGTGTGATGGCTGATGGGAGTGAAAAAAAGCAACAAGAAAAAAAAAAGAAGAAATGTCACGTGGGAGGCCTAATTTGTGTTTGATACATAAAATTGCACTTTGGTCCTTCTAAGCAATTGTCATGGAAGCCCTCCAAAGTTTTGATTCTTAAGTGAAGTGCACAATCTTATATCAATTTCATTGATGGCACAAACAAAAAATATATGTTGCGACATATTCACTTCAAGACGCATTTTTTTTACAATGCTATTAGTGACAAGTCGCAAGGGGGCATTTGTAGACAAATTAATTTTGTCTACTCCAATTAAATATTGACAAATGTCAAATTGATTATTGTAAATTAAATTGATTATTTCTATTTTTAATTTGGAATTTTACTAAATTAAATTCCATTTATTAATAGGTTAATTAATTGATTTATAATATAAAGATGGAGAATTGTTGGCCGATCAAATAAAGCCATGTGGAAATACGATGTGTTCTAAGAATTTCTTGATAAAGGGCAGCCCAGTGCACGAAAGCATCCCCGCAATGCGAGGATCCGGGAAAGAAGTCCACCACAAGCTAAATTAAATCCATGCCTATATTAAAAAAAAAAAAACCGACCAATCACAAGCAAGGAGGCTCGGTTCTACAACTATAAATAGACGAGCTCTTGAAGAACAAAACACAACAATTGAAGCTTCAAGAATTCGGAGCAAGGAAGTTCAACAAATCCTCTCCAACAAGCTCAGCAATCTTCAAGGTGTTCTTCGTTAAGAACCCCTTTCAATCCGCTATCAAGCCTCAAGTTCATCCAAAAACCGTTTTTGAAGATCGTATCTCTGTCAAGAAGATCAAATCTTCAACAATTCAAGAAAACCCAAATCAAATTCATATCGTTCTTCAACAACATTCAAACCAAAAATCCGTTTGATCCGAGATCAAGTCACAAGACCCTCGGAAAACCGTTTTTGAAGATCAAAATCCATATTGGAAAGATCAAAATTCACAAATCCAAAGAACTGAAGACGAAGATCATACCAATCTTCATCAACCTTCAAAACAAATTTCAAATCAAATCACCATTTAATCCGAGATCAAGTCCAAAGACCCTCGAATTAACGTTTTCTCCAAGTTCAAATCATCTGAATGAAGATCAAATTGAAGATTTCCACCACAGATTTCAATATTGTTCTTGTAGAATCGAATCAGAGGATTAGATAGAGATTGAACCGCAATTGTACTTCAAATATACTCAAAATTTATTTGTAATCCTTTTCTTGTCTTTTATTCTCAGAGATAGCAAGAATTTGTCGTTACAAGACCATTAGGTAATTAACGTCCCATAATACATGGAATTTAGAAATAATTGTTGCGTATTATTTCGAGTACACGTGTACCACATGTATAAAACATTTCATTCCTTTTTCGAGGATTAATGAAACTTATATATACGGTATATTAGACAAGTGATAGTAATTGTGTCAAACGGCATTAAGATTGTGTAAAAAAAAAATTGAATGGTTTTGCAAGTTGAATCAACTCTCATATGATTAAGCCAATACAATAGGAATTACTTCAACAAAAGCATTTTTTTTTTGAAATCTCATTATTTTAGTACTATAAATAATCATATAAACTTCATTCGAATATCACACGAGCTTTTGGTTTGCAATACAGTTAACTGTAACTATTACATATATTCTGTGTCATCCGCTCTCATTATTCAATATGAGCAATGGATCATCATCCTAAAGACGAAATGGTACATGACGAAGAAAGGTGGACAAAGGAAAATCAATTAAAGATCTCAGTAGGCTGCTAGTCTTGTTTTCAAAGCTGAAACCTAGAGTTTTCGAGAAGACAAATGAGCTTAACACCCTAACGGGTGGAAAAACCATTGTTCTCATTTTCTACCCCCACTAATAAGGCTTACTCATTTGGCACCCCTGACATAGACACAATCACAAATAGGTTTACCAATTTAGCTGCTCATGGCAACAACTTTCTTGCTCATGTTCAAGGGAACGACTCCCATGAAAGGTTTCTCAATTTTGGGAGAACATTGAAGGAGGAAAGAAGACGCGTGAAAGAGCTGGAGCAAGTGCAAGTCTCTTCTAGCAGTGTTGATGTCACAACAAAACTTTTTGCTCATATGAGTTTAAGTGCAAGAGATATTCAAAGCATTAATGACGCAAACTATAAGCACAACGCTAAAGGGGAAGTTGGAAGTTGTGGAGGCTTTTAATTGGATTACCTATATTTACGAAAAGTAGCTTAATTTATCTTTATGGTTTGATTCATTAATAAAACGCTTGGTTTTCAAGTGTTTGTTGTTTCATCCTTTAGTTTGGAGAGAACTTATTCCTTTGGTGTTATATTTTTTAAAATTACTACAGTCAAACTAGCAGCATTATGGTATGGGAGAAAGTGTGAAACGGATCAAATAATGAGAAGTTTAATACGTTTTCCTATATATATGATATGTTTTTAATTGTTTGAAGTAGAAAGTAATTGTGTGGATGAACTTGCTCCATGTTTCTCAAATCAAAGATAGTTCTTATCATCGAATGATAAGACGCGATATATCTAGAATATTTTTGGCCATAAAGAAACAAGATCGTTAGGTAATTAACGTCCAAAAATGCACATAACGTAGAAATAATTGTGGAATATTATTTCGAGTACACGCATACCACATGTATTAAATATTTCTTATATTTTTCGAGAATTACTAAAGCTTATATATACGGTATATTAGACGAGTGATAGTAATTCTGTTCGGCGGTGTTAAGATTGCGTAAAAATGGTTTTCAACTTTAACTTGCTTTGGAAGTTAAATCAACTCTCATACGATAAAGCCAATACAATATGAACCACTACATAAAAAGGAAAATTTTGTTTTGAAATTTCATTATTTTAGTACTATAAAAAATCATAGAAACTTCATTCGTATATCACATGAGCTTTTGGTTTGCAATACTCTTAACTGTAACTATTACAAATATTCTGTGTAATCCGCTTTCATTATTCATTATGAGTACTGGAACATCATCCTAAAGACGAAATGGTACATGACAAAAAAAAAGTGGACAAAGGAAAAAAAAAATGGAAAATCCCAGTAATCTGCAAGTTTCCTTTTCATAGTTGAAACCTAGAGTTTTCAAGAAGGCAAATGAGCTTAACACCCTAACGAGTGTAGAAACCTTTGTTGTTGTTTTCCCCTCCACTAATAAGGCTTATTCTTTCGGCAACCGTGATGTATACACGGTCACAAACATGTTTACCAATTTAGTTCTTCATGGCAATAACTTCCGTGCTCATGTTCAAGAGAACGTCTCCCATGAAAGGTTTCTCAACGTTGAGGGAGCATTGAAGGAGGAAAGAAGAGGCGTGAAAGAGTTGGAGAAAGTGCAAGTCTCTTCTAGCACTGATGAAGTCACAACATAACTTTTTGCTAATATGAGTTTAAGTGTAAGAGATGTTCAAAGCATTCTTGACGCAAAAAAGCATAACGCTAATGGGATGTTGGAAGTTGTAGGGGTTTTATTTACATTACCTATAGTTATGAAAAGTAGTTTAATTTGTCTTCATGGTTTGATTTATTAACACATTACTTGGTTTTCGCATGTTTGTACTTTAATCCTTCAGTGTGGAGAGAACTTATTCCTTTGGTGTTATATTTTTTAAAATTACTATAGTCAAACTAGCATTATTATGGTATGGGAAAAAGTGCAAAATGAATCAAATAATGAGAAGTTTAATGCCTTTTCTTTTTATATATATATATATATATATGATTGTTTGAACTAGAATGTTATTGTGTGGATGAACTCGCTCAATGTTTCTCGACTGAAAGATAGTTTTTATCATCGATTGTGAAAGCTCGATAACGCGCATATTTTTTTACCATAAAGAAATAAGACCATTAGGTAATTAACGTCCTATAATACATGGAATTTAGAAATAATTGTCGCGTATTATTTCAAGTACACGCGTACCACATGTATAAAATATTTCATTCCTTTTTCGAGAATTAATGAAGCTTATAAATACGGTATATTAGACGAGTGATAGTAATTGTGTCAAGCGACATTAAGATTGCGTAAAAAAAATTCTATTTTGACTTGTTTTGCAAGTTAAATCAACTCTCATATGATTAAGCCAATACAATACGAATCACTTCAACAAAAGAAAAATATTGTTTTGAAATTTAATTATTTTAGTACTATAAATAATCATATAAACTTCATTCGTATATCACATGAGCTTTTGGTTTGCAATACTATTAACTGTAACTATTACATATATTCTATTTAATCCACTCTTCTTATTCAATTTGAGTATTGGATCATCATCCTAAAGACGAAATGGTATAAGACGAAAAAAGGTGGATAAAGAAAAAACAATTAAAGAACCCAGCTGCAAGTCTCGTTTTCAAAGCTGAAACCTAGAGTTTTCAAGAAGGCAAATGAGCTTAACACCCTAGTGGGTGCAGAAATCGTTATTCTCGTTTTCTACCCAAACCGATAAGGCTTATTCATTTGGTTTCCCTAACGTAGACACGGTCACAAATTGGTTTACCAATTTAGACCCTCCTTGCAACAACTTTCCTGCTCATGTTCAAGGGAACACCTCCCATGAAAGCTTTATCAACGTTGAGTGAACATTGAAGGAGGAAAGAGGATGCGTGAAAGAGCTGGAGGAAGTGCAAGTCTCTTCTAGCATTGTTGAAGTCACCACATAACTTTTTATTCATATGAGTTTAAGTGCAAGAGATATTCAAAGCATTAATGACGCAGAATATGAGCATAACGCTAATGGGGATGTTGGAAGTTCTGAGGGCTTTTAATTGGATTACCTATATTTGCGAAAAGTAGCTTAATTTATCTTTATGGTTTGATTCATTAATAAAGCGCTTGGTTTCCACGTGTTTGTTGTTTAATCCTTCAGTTTGGAGAGAAGTTATTCCTTTGGTGATATATTTTTTAAAATTAATTCTATCAAACTAGCAGCATTATGGTATGGGAGAAAGTGCGAAAAGGATCAAATAATGAGAAGTTTAATACGTTTTCCTATATATATGATGTACTTGATTGTTTGAAATAGAAAGTAAATGTGTGGATGAACTTGCTCAATGTTTCTCAACTCAAAGATTGTTCTTATCATCGATTCTTAAGACGCGATATAGCTAGCATATTTTTTGCCATAAAGAAATAAGATCGTTAGGTAATTAACGTCCGAAAATACATAGAATGTAGAAATAATTGTGGGGTATTATTTTGAGTACACGCGTACCACATGTATTAAACATTTTTTTATATTTTTCGAGGATTTCTAAAGCTTATATATACGGTACATTAGACGAGTGATAGTAATTCTGTTCGGCGGTGTTAAGATTGCGTAAAAATGGTTTTCAACTTTAACTTGCTTGGCAAGTGAAATCAACTCTCATACGATCAAGCCAATACAATATGAACCTCTTCAACAAAAGGTAAATATTGTTTTGACATTTCATTATTATATTACTATAAATAACCATATAAACTTCATTTGTATATCACATGAGCTTTTGGTTTTCAATACTCTTAACTGTAACTATTACATATATTCTGTGTAATCCGCTTTCATTATTCAATATGAGTACTGGATCATCATCCTACAGACGAAAAAGTACAAGAGAAAAAAAAAAGTGGACAAAGGAAAAAAAATTGAAAATCCCAGTAAACTGCAAGTCTCCTTTTCAAAGCCGAAACCTAGAGTTTTCAAGAATGCAAATGAGTTTAACACCCTAAAAGGTGTAGAATCATTGTTGTCGTTTTCTCTTCCACTAATATGGTTTATTCATTTGGCATACCTGACGTAGACGCGGTCACAAACTGGTTTACCAATTTAGTTCCTCATGGCAATAACTTTCGTGCTCAGGTTCAGGGGAACGCCTCCCATGAACGGTTTCTCAACGTTGAGAGAGCATTGAAGGAGGAAAGAGGACGCGTGAAAGAGCTGGAGAAAGTGCAAGTCTCTTCTAGCAATGGTGAAGTCACAATAGAACCTTTAGCTAATATGAGTTTAAGTGCAAGATATGTTCAAAGCATTCTTGACGCAATAAAGCATAACGCTAATGGGGATGTTGGAAGTGGGGGCTTTTAGTTACATTACCTATAGTTAAGAAAAGTGGCTTATTTATCTTCATGGTTTGATCTATTAATGATAACGGTTGAGATCGACGATCGGAAAGACATTATTGTGGGAGAGAGAGAGAGAGGCGGCACAATTGAGACGCTAGGGTTTGATAGCAAAATATTATGAATATTATTAATGAAAAATAATACAGAAAAACTATATATATTTACATGCATGATGCTCTATATGGGCTAAGCCCATGAAGAAAACGAAAAGAGAAATGGGCCGGAAATAAAAGACTTAATACAAACTAGACGGCCCAACTATGTACAAGTTAAGACCCCCCCTCAAGACGGGCATGGATGTCAATAAGGCCCATCTTGGACATCATGAGATTAAAGGGCAATAAGGATAGGGGTTTAGTAAGGATGTCCGCGAGTTGATGTTCGGCAGGAATACGGACGATCTTAATCTGACCATCGTTGACCTTTTCGCGAACGAAATGACAATCGATCTGAATATGTTTCGTCCACTCGTGGTGAACCGGATTGATAGCTATGCAGTAAGCACTCCGATTATCCGTAAAGAGTAACGACATTTTAGTGGCGGGAACATGGAGGTCAGCCAACAGTTGAGTGAGCCAGAGAACTTCGCAAGTAGTGGTTACCACAGCCCGATACTCCACCTCTGTCAAAGAGCGACTCACCGTCGGTTGCTTCTTCGATTTCCAAGAGATAAGGGAGGAGCCCAGCTAAACGGCATAGCCAGTAACACTACGGCGCGTTGTAAGGCAGCCAGCCCAGTCGCTGTCGCAAAAAGCCTTGAGATGAGTAGATGAAGTGGAAGGGTAGAATAAACCCTTTCCCGGACTTGACTTGAGGAAACGGAGGACGCGATGAGCAGTAGCCATATGTGAAGATGTTGGGTGCGCCATGTGTTGCGAGAGGCACTGGATGCTATAAGACAAATATGGGCGAGTAATCGTTAGATACAATAAACGCCCAACTAGGCGGCGATAGACAAAAGCATCAGGTAAATGAGTGGAATCAGTTAATTTCAATTTAGTCGAATAATCCATTGGAGTAGTGGCAGGTTTGCATGCAATGTAGCCCATTTTCGTTAGGATGTCGAGGGCATATTTTCTTTGGCATAAGGAGATACCCTTATGCGAACGTGCAATTTCTATGTCTAATATGTACTTAAGATTACCTAAGTCCTTAATGGTAAATGCATCATCTAAGTGTTGCTTAAGAGAAGTAATGTCAGTCAAATTGTTGCCAGTCAATATGATATCGTCCACATAGACACATAATGCAGTAAAGGAAGATGGTGCTTGTTTAACAAAAAGGGAGCAATCAGAAACTGTCTGAGTAAAACCGAAAGCCAAAAGGGATTGGGTAAGTTTATGGTACCATTGGCGAAGCCTGTTTAAGACCGTAAATGCTCTTTTTAAGTAAACAAACACGTTTATCATGTGGGGCACAATAACCAGGAGGGGGCTTCATATATATCGTTTCATCGAGGTCACCGTGTAAAAAAGCGTTATTAACATCGAGTTGATGTAAAAACCAATTATAGGAAGCAGCCAAAGCAATTAACACACGTACAGTAGAGATTTTTGCAACCGGGGAAAATGTGTCGAAATAATCTAAACCCTCTTTCTGGGTGTAGCCTTTGGCTACTAGACAAGCTTTATAATGCTCAACACTCCCATCAGAATTATGTTTGATTTTAAAAACCCCACGGGAACCAATGCAATGCTGATTGGGAGGCAAATCAGTTAGAATCCATGTATTTGTTTTCTCTAATGCAGATAATTCATGTTGCATGGCTAACTGCCATTCTCTGATATGCTTTGCCTGTGAATAGGAGTTAGGTTCACACGCAACAGAGATGGCAGCAGTGAAAGTTTTGTGAGAGTGTCCTAAATGAGCAGATGAAACATAGGAAGTAATAGGGTATTTCACATGATAAACAGGTGACACAGAAGAAGTAATGCAACAATTAGTCTTGCTCACAGAACCAGGCAAGTCATGAGCATACATGTCTAAATAAGCAGGGGTTTACTAGGCCTGGAAGACTTTCTAATAGCAACAGAATCAACATGCAAACTATCAACAGAAGCATGAAGACTATCATCAGGTATAGGGGTAACCAAATTCACAGAATCAGAGTCACCAGTAGAGGAGAAAGAGGACTGGGGCCCAAAGTTGCAAGAAATGTCAGGAGTAGCCAAGTCTGAATCGTCAGTAGAGACCACTGCTGCTGGAGGAGCTGCTACAGGAGCTGGATCCAAAATAGGGGAAGGAACCTGCAAGCAGACAAAAGGATCTGTGCAAAATACTGTATTCTCTTTTGGAGAATCGGAAGTCAATGGGGTTAGCAGGTTAGTACATTGAAAAGGGAAAACCTCTTCATAAAAAACAACATTCCTGGAAATCAGAAATTTAAGGGAAGAAAGATTTAAGAGCAGATACCCCTTAGTACCCCTAGGATAACCAACACAAACACATTTATCAGCCTTGGGATCAAATTTGGACCTATGACTAGTTAATGTAGAGGCAAAACAAAGACAGCCAAAAACCTTAAGCAAAGAGTAATTGGGTGGCTTGCAAAAAAGCATCTCATAAAGAGTTTTGTTGTGAATAACAGGGGAAGGCGGTCTATTAATTATAAAAGCAGCAGTTGATATACAGGTAGGCCAGTATTGAAGAGGTAAGTTAGACTGAAATCTAAGTGCCCTGGCAATTTGGAGTAAATGTTGGTGTTTCCTCTCAACTAAACCATTATGTTGAGGGGTTTCGACACAACTTGTCTGATGAATAATTCCTAATTTATCATAAAAGCCTCTTAAGATAAATTTAATGCCATTATCAGTTTTGAGTACCTTTATTTCCTTAGAAAACTGAGTCTCGACAAAAGTATAAAACTTAGCCATATAAGACTGGACTTCAGACTTATGTTGCATAAAGAAAATCCAAGTAACTCTTGTAAAATCATCAATAACAGTGAGAAAGAACCTACTACCATCATAGGAGGGGGTGGCAAAGGGCCCCCAAACATCACAGTGCACAAGATCAAAAGCACAAAGAGATACAGATTCACTAATAGGAAAATGGAGTCGCTTTTGTTTGGCAAGATGGCAAACATCACAAAAACATTACATTTAGAGACATAAATAGTAGGTATAGCAGCAATTTTAGAAGCAGAAGTATGGCCAAGTCTCATGTGCCAAAGAGTAGCATCAGAATCAGGTTTTGAAAAAGAGGAATTACAACTTGTTTGAGAAATGTTCTTAAAATCAAGAAAATAAAGTCCATTTTGTTCCTTAGCAAAACCAATCATCCTCCTCATGAGAGTGTCCTGCAAGAGACACATAGAGGACAGAAAATGGAGGGAGATGTTGGTGGTTTTGGTCAATTTTGAAACTGAAATCAAGTTGTAATTAAAAGTAGGAACAAAAAAAGCATTTTTCAAAACAAGACAGTCACTGATTCTGATGTCAGCCATAGCAGTAGCATAGGTAACATGATTATTAGGCAAATAAATAGGGACATGGATAGAAGCAGCATGCTTAAAATAGAGAGGCTCACAAACCATATGGTCTGTGGCCCCTGTGTCAAAAATACAAGTCCTAACAGTAGTAGAATGAGAGAAAGAACAAGAGGGAAAGAGAGGGATACCTCCAATAGAGATAACAGTGGCAGCATGATGGGTAGATGGTGCAGGGAGAGGAGGAGCCAAGGGTTGTTGTTGCTGGTTCTGAGTGAACGTCAAGAATTGCTCGAATAGGGCGTGATTAGAGACAGCCAGAGGAGCAGAGGTGGTGATACCAGCAGGAGCAGTCTGACTTACCATGTTGACCGAGGAACCAGTAGAAGAAGGATAGTGACGCTTGCCACGGGGACCATCCCAACCCGGGGGATACCCAATAAGTTGAAAACATGAATCAATGAGATGACCAGTGTAACCACAACGCGAGCAGCTGGCCTTTTTCTTATCTTTGTTGCCCGGGCCTCTGGAGAAAGAAGGATTGGTAGGGGGTGGAGGTAGGGGAGGTCGGTTTTGAGGAGTGGAGATGTTTGTGGTTCTGGAAAACATGGCAAGAGGGTCGGTTAGAGAGCCAGAGGAGGAGTGAAGAGACCGTTGATGCTCTTCTTGAAGGAGCATCGAGTAAACCTTAGAGAGGGAGGGTAATGGGGAGGACAACAGAATTTGGCTACGGATGGCAGAGAAAGATTCATTGAGACCAACAAAAAACGAGAGGACACAATCGGATTCTTGCAATTCAAGCATAGTGCGAGACATACCACAAGTGCACTTACCACAAGTGCAAGAAACGAAAGGTTGTTGCCCAATATACTCATCCCAGATGGTACGGAAAGCGTTGTAATAACCAGTAACAGTCAGATTACCTTGAGAGATGGTTGCTAGGGATTTGCGGAGGAGAAAAACCCTAGATTCGTCAGTGCGTGCAAATCGGGTCCGTAACTCATCCCAAACCGCAAAGGCAGATGTATAGGAGAGCAGAGTCTGATGGATCTCGCTGACGACGGAGTTCAGAATCCAGGAGAGGACTAGGTTATTGGCGCGGATCCAGCAGATCTGTTCGATAGGATCCTGAACGGAAGACTGGAGGAGCGAACCATCGATGAAGCGCATCTTGTTCTTAGTATTGAGAGCCATCTCGATGCTCTTACACCAGGACAGATAGTTCGTACCGTTGAGCTTATCGGCGACGATCGAAGATCCGGTGAAATCGTGCGAGCCGAGAAAGTAAATAGATCCTGAATCCTCACACGGATTCTTTGCCGTTGCCGGAATAGAAGAGGAGGCGGTGCTCGGAGAAGTCATCGGAGTAAAAGGAAATCAAACCTAGATCTGGAGAGAGGCCGATGAAGGGAGAAAAAGGAACAACTAAAACGAACAAAGGGAAGGGAATAGTGCAGCGGAATAGGATCGCGAAAACTCGGCGACTGATACCATGATAACGGTTGAGATCGATGATCGGAAAGGCATTATTGTGAGAGAGAGAGAGAGAGAGAGGCGGCGCAATTGAGATGCTGGGGTTTGATAGCAAAATATTATGAATATTATTAATGAAAAATAATACAGAAAAACTATATATATTTACATGCCTGATGCTCTATATGGGCTAAGCCCATGAAGAAAACGGAAAGAAAAATGGGCCGGAAATAAAAGACTTAATACAAACTAGACGGCCCAACTATTTACAAGTTAAGAATTAATAAATCATTTAGTTTTTACGTGTTTGTAGTTTAATCCTTCAGTGTGGAGAGAACTTATTCTTTTGGTGTTATATTCTTTTTAAATTACTACAGTCAAACTAGCAGCATTATGGTATGGGAGAAAGTGCAAAATCGATTAAATAATGAGAAGTTTGATGCCTTTTCTTATATATATATATATCATATATATGTATATATATGATATGTATATATGTTATATATATTTGATTGTTTGAACTACAACGTTATCATGTGGATGAACTTGCTCAATGTTTCTCAACTGAAAGATAGTTTCTATCATCGATTGTTAAGATTTGATATAACACACTTATTTTTTACCATAAAGAAATAAGATCATTAGGTAATTAACGTCTTATAATACATGGAATTTAGAAATAATTGTTGCGTATTATTTCGAGTACACGCGTACCACATATATAAAACATTTCATTCCTTTTTTTAGGATTACTTAAGCTTTATATACGGTATATTAGATGAGTGATAGTAATTGTAGCCAGCGGCATTAAGATTACGTAAAAAAAATATTCAATTTTGACTGGTTTTGCAAGTTAAATCAACTCTCATACGATTAAGCCAATACAATATAAATCACTTCAACAAAAGAAAAATATTTTTTACAAATTTAATTATTTTAGTACTATAAATAATCATATAAACTTCATTTGTATATCACATGAGCTTTTGGTTTGCAATACTCTTAACTGTAACTATTACATATATTATGTGTAATCCGCTCTCATTATTCAATATGAGTATTGGATCATCATCCTAAAGATGAAATGGTATCTCACAAAAAAAAATTGACAAAGGAAAAATATTGAAAATACTAGTAAGTTGCATGTCTCCTTTTCAAAGCTGAAACCTAGAGTTTTCAAGAATGCAAATGAGCTTAACACCCTAACAGGTGTAGAAACTGTTTTTGTCGTTTTCTCCTCCACTAATTAGGCTTATTCATTTGGCACCCCTGACGTAGACACGATCACAAACAAGTTTACCAATTTAGTTCCTCATGGCAATAATTTCGTGCTCATGTTCAAGGGAACGCCTCCCATTAAAGGTTTCTCAACTTTGAGAGAGCATTGAAGGAGGAAAGAACACACGTGAAAGAATTAGAGAAAGTGCAAGTCTCTTCCAGCACTGATGAAGTCACAATAGAACCATTTGCTAATATGAGTTTAAGTGCAAGAGATGTGCAAAGCATTCTTGACGCAAAAAAGCATAACGCTAATGGGGATGTTGGAAGTTGTGGGGGCTTTTAATTACATTACTTAATAGTTATGAAAAGTGGCTTAATTTGTCTTGATGGTTTGATCTATTAATAAATCACTTGGTTTTCACGTGTTTGTATTTTAATCCTTCAGTGTGGAGAGAACTTATTCCTTTGGTGTTATATTTTTTAGGGAAAATTTTTGTTACCTATCCAAACCTTGCCTGCTTTTGCATTTACCTATCCAAACTTGCATTCGTTACATTTACGGTCCAAACTTTCAATTTTTTTACAGTCGACGGTCTAAACTTTCATTCCGACATATCTCGGCCAAAAAGCGTCATTTTTCAGCCTTATGACATCATGCTAACATCATTAGAGGGGGTAATTTTATTATTTTAGATATTAGGGGGTGTAGTGCAATATGTATAATTAATTCATACACCCTAAATTTTATTTTAGTATACATTTTACATTTTGCATTTTTTATTTAATGAGATTGTTTGAAGTAGAAAATAATTGTATCGGTGAACATGCTCAATTTTTCTCAACTCAAAGATAGTTTTTATCATGGATTGTTAAGACGCGATATAGCAAGTATATTTTTTACTGTAAAGAAACAAGATCGTTAAGTATTAAAGTCCTAAAATACACGAAATGTAAAAACAATTGTTGCGTGTTATATCGGTGTACACGCGTACCACATGTATTAAACATTTCTTTCCTTTTTCGAGGATTGCTGAAGCTTATATATACGATATATTAGATGAGTGATAGTAATTGTGTTTAGCGCCGTTAAGATTGCGTAGAAAAAATTTTCAACTTTGACTTGATTGGCAAGTTAAATCAACTCTCATACAATCAAGCAAATACAATATGAACTACTTCAACAAAAGAAAAATAATGTTTTGGCATTTCATTAGTTTAGTACTATAAATAATCATATTAAGCTTTATTCGTATATCACATGAGATTTTGTTTAGCAATACATTAAACTTTATCCATCACATATTTTACGCAATCATCTTCTATTGTTCAATATGAGTACTGGATCATCGTCCCAAAGATGAAAATGTACATGATAAAAAAAGTGGACACATGAAAAAAAAAAATTGAAGATCCTAGTAAATTGCAGGTTGCGTTTTCAAAGTGAAAACCTGGAGTTTTCAAGAAGGCAAATGAGCTAAGCACCCTAACCGGTGCACAAACATCTGTTGTGCTTTGAATCTCCCATGGATAAGGCCTATTACATCTGTTGTATGTTTTGAAGTAGAGGGTCAAAAACACCATCATAGTACACCATACAAGTATATTATCACAAATGAGGATACCCCACGTCAGATCCCACAAAACCTCATATTACACCTCAAAAGATACGATCCATTCAGTATATTGATAATATTCAGTAATTGAAAAATGGTATATGCATATATATATGTGTGTGTCTGTGAGTGAACAACGTAACCAAGAGTTCACAATCAGAAGATAACATAAAAACACTTCTCGTACATAGTAAGCAGTACCAAAAGGAAACAGATTGAGCTCTAGTATTCCAAGTCGGATAAGTGAAAACTTACAGAGGCTACCGATCTAGGAAAATTGAACATGAACCAAGAGTAAGAAAGAAACGAGATAACTCACAGATACAATAAAGTAGGAGTCATGCTGTCCAAATCAACATGCTCGACAAACTGATCACCTTCCCAATAATGCAACACGGTCTTTTTGTACAGCTTGTGCCAAATTCAAGTCAAAAAGTTCACACCGAATTGGCATTTCCATTTCATAGAAAGGATTTTTCAGAACATAATCTGTGTACAGTTCATATATGTGCTTCAGTAGACCCTCCATGTTCAGCGTCCCAGGCTCACAGACAACAAAGAATTTTGTACCTACAAGGATTCCAAAGGAAAAAGTGATTATTAGTTAAAACAGTTTTAGCCTTTTTTACATGATGTGATCGAAAACTCTCGGCAAAGTTGTTTGGATCAGATTGGCTTGGCAAGTATTTTAAAGATTTTAAACCCACTACTCAAACTGATTGGAGTCTTTCTGAATGTTTGACAAAAGCCGCTCACATGACAGTTAAGTTTATGCGAACTCAATGCTTACTTTAATGATAACTGTTGATAGCAAGCTTAAGCGGAAAAATGACTTGCGAGGAACTTCTGAAGCCTATCTTTGGCAAACTTTGATAGCCATCAGTGAACCTTTTATAGGACATAAACCGAATACAATGCTAAAGGCTCAATGCAATAATGTCAATTACACATCCCAAAAGATTGCAAGACCAATGATACTTCCCTAACCCGTTTATGCCATCACCGCCCACCCCTCCTGCAATGCTCTCTTTTCATACACTTCCATGTAATTACTTACAGTAGAGTACTTTCTTTAGCCCCAATGTTACATTATTTCCTTTTGAGTCCTCAAAACACTGTATCATCATGATGGAACGTGCCGTAAAGCAAAATGCAATTTTAACCCAACATGCCCTTTAATGCAGCTTCTTTTCATTACAGAGTGACTAGATGACTATTGAACTATTCAGCTACCACAACAACTTATACCAAGTGTCAGTGTTCTACAACCAAAAACAAAAAAAAGCATAAATTGGGTATGAGCGTCTAGCGCCGTCTGAAGCTCTAGAGTGTCCAGTTTCAAAGCACCATTTCATGTTTACCTTTTTTGTATTTCACGACCACTCGGATTCATGTACTAGATCAAGAAGAACGCAAACCTCATAATTTAGAAGTAAAGCATCATTCAGCGTTTACTCTTTTGTACTTTCGACACCCAATCAACTCTCATAATAAGGCTTTTTGACATTGTCAATTTTGCGGTCACTCGAATTCATTAAAAAAGCTAAACCTTAAGTTGAAAGAGCTCAAAACCGTATAAGCCCCAAAAACCGCATTTCCGTAACAACCAATGTGGGATCCAATTCACATCACAACAGCAAAATCCCAGAAAACCCAACAACATAAAAAGACCTACAAACATTACGGAATCGTGGAAATAAACGAAAGGGTTACGCGAGATCGAAAAGTGTTCAAACCAGTGAGAGATTGGAAGCAGTGGAGATCAAAATTGTCGGCTTGTAAGAGCTCAATCCCGGAACAGCCAGAAACAGGGGAAAGCTGCTGAGAGATGGCGTGCATCGAGTGCCAAAGACTCGCTAATCTTAAGCTATCGTTCGTGTCCATTCTTCCTGCTGACCCATAATCCTGCCACACAACAACAACCAAAATAAATAAAGATTGGATTTTTAACCAAATTTTAAATAAGAGTGGGTTTTGTTGAAGATTGATGATATAAATAAATACCTTGTGGAAAATGAGGCCGCCTGATTTGTTGATGATGTAGAAACTGTAAATTGCAGCAGCCATTTTGATCTGGGTCACCTTCAACTGGGGAAGATGGTATCTTGAAAATTTTCATGATAAGAAAAAACTTAAAAGAGAACAGTGAAAGTAAATTAAACATACATGACGACATAAAAACAGAAAATGAAGATCAGAATAAATTAAACCCCAAAATTAAGATCACCACCACTGTTAAACCCCTCTAATTACAAATTAAACCACTAAAAACAAGAACCCGAATTCAGAATCGAAAAAAAAACTCAAATAAAAAACCCCACCTCGAATTTCACCCCGATAATCAATAAAAACAAAAGACGAACAAGTTACAAATATTTACAACAAAAAGAAACCAACTTTGAAGAAATAAATAAAGAAACTAATTTTCTTTTTTGCCTGATTGTTTGCTTACCTACGCTAAGTGGAGAAGAGGGGAAAGAAGACAGAGAGAGATGGCTCAACCGCTAACTCTTATCTACACAAATTTATTTATTTATTGTTAATTATAATAATAATAATTGTTTCTTGTATTGTTTTTGATGGGTAAGGTAACGTAAGTAAAAAATGGTCGAGATTCCATTTTATGATTGGATTAAACCTTATTATAGAAAAGGGGAATAATAAAATATCAAGATTATTGGAGAAAGAAATGTGGGTGTGGTGAAGTCGTTGTCACATAATACAAAAAGTGGTGTTTCTATATTTAAATCTCTTATTATTTCTTTACTTTATGATTATGGGAAATTGTTGGCAATTATATACACATAACAATTAGCTAGCGACAAGGGTGTTCAAACTTCACAACGTGGTTCACGACATGTTACTATAAAATAAAGTTCTATTTTTCCAAAGAAATATCAAATATCCCAACTTATATTAACAAAAATTTTACCTCGATATGAAACACACATAGAGCCAATACATCGGCTCATGAACTAACTCAATGGGTGTTGGGTTGTGGAGCCTAAGTTGACCCGAGCCCGTCCTGAAGATTAAAACTAATTTTTAGGCTGGTCGTACAATAGTCCATGTAAAATTATATTAGAAGTCTGCCTAATATAAATAGCTCTTCTTGTAATTGTAACCCGACAACATAACTTATAGTGAAAATCATGGCTTGGTATCGCCCTTATTGCATTAATGTAAAGATTCTCTGCCAAGCATTGTATATATCATGTAAGTCACTTGTAGACTGTAGATTCAATTGAGACTATCGCTACGCTATTCACTCTATAGCAAGTCTTTACTTGTTGACTACAATATCATTATTTTACTACTTTCTTAGTCATTTTAAGCCAATGTCTCTTCTCTCTAGCATTACGATCACCTCTGAGTACTGATAATATTGTGATTAGTCTCTCGAACTAATTTTGTGTTATCATTTTGGTGCCGCATGTGGGAACACTTCGAATTCCTTCAGCACGAGATGAGAGAACATGTCCAAATCCCACTACCAACCTACCACTTCAGAAATCATCAATCCACAAGCATGTACGTTCACATGATCGGAGGTGGATGTCTGGTAGTGTTTGTTAGAAGCAAAAGACGAGGTACACGTCATCATCCACGAGGCCTCACAGAAGTCCATGCCATGCGAAAGCCTTTCATACCAAATCATCAACTTCGGACATTATGATATGCAGTGGGTCGTATAACCTCACGAAGATCAGATCGTAGTTCAAGCCATCATATATCGAGTTTGGGTGACGTGGATCCTCGTAGACACTAGAAGCACCATCGACACAATGCCCATACCCACTTTCTCATCCAGCTTGGACCTATCCCAAATCGACCCCGTGCAGATTCTCCTCATGTTGTGTTTCAAAATATAGCTCATCACATGGAGTACCGTCATGCTGGCCATGACTTGAGAGAGAAAGTCTTCCCAAAGAACGAAACCCATCACTATCTACCTAGTACATGTGTCGGAGGAACCCTATGGTATCATATACGTGATGCACGCAATCTGGATATTCGAGGTGGTCCCCTCTACCATGCACCTAAAGATCAAGTTTCCCACGAGGCAATGAATCGAGGAAGAACGAAGAATCCATGTAAGGGCCCAAGAATGCCGCTTAAGATCACTGCCTCAGAGGGCGCCCTCAGAGAAGTATGACTTGATATTTAGAATCCACAAGCGAAGGAAAACAAATGACGCCAAGATAAAGGCCGTCAGAGAATTCAAAGTCGTGGAGATGATCTTGAAAAGAAAGTGTGAATCGTGACTAAAATGGGTGAAAAATTGAACACCAAGTGGTCTAAGTACTCCAGAATTACTCTACGTCTTCACTTGGGAGGGGGACCTTGGGGAAGGATTAACCTAGGATTGCAAGCACAAGCTAAATGTGAAAATTAACTCGGAGCCCTTTAAAATAGAAGAAAAGAAAGATGGGACCAAAAATATCCAGAATCATCCAGCCTAAGGTGGACAACAAATCTAATCTAACACAACTTTTGTAGAAGCGAAGATTACGGGCCTCGGTTAGATCCGAACACTACATGACAATGATGGTTCAATGGTATACAAAATTGGTCAAAACACGGTTATACTAAGTAGGTGATCAGGTGCTATGAATAATAGAGGCGTCCAAGACAATAGAAAAGTTGGATTCGGCATGGGAGTGATCATTCAAAATATCAAAGATCGTAGGTCACGCCATGTATATCTTGCAAGATATGGAAGACCAAGAGTACCCTCATTACTCAATGCGTTTAGTCTCAGGAAATTTTTGTTGAGAATCATGATACAAGAAATCGCATCGCAAGCTCATGATCTTTTTCTTCTCAAATCATAAATATCCGGATCCCAGGATTAGCAGAAGTGGGGTTTTGTAAAAATAACTTCTTTAAATCATCGCATGATTTAAAAAATTCACAACACTCTTCGAGCAACGATTTGCATTGAATATCGAGGATTTGTGATCCACACACAATCATCATACATTTTATTAACTATTTGAGAATTGATAAATCATGCAGATATATAAACTAATGAATAGGAATTATACCTATTTAACAATTACAGCCACCGTACGACCTCACTATAACAATGCTTACAAACCCGAATGAGTGGTGTCCTTTGCTTTTTACAAATCCAATTCAAGCATCAACTAGAAAAGTATTTTATTGAACTCTTGAATTATTGAATACTGTATGTATTTTTCTTATTTTTCTTCTATACCCTTTTTCTACTTTTATTGATTAAAAGAGAGAAAACCAAGAAATTACTGAAAATCATGGATTAACATTGGGAAAAGTGGGGGGCGTGTGATTTGAGGATATATTAATAAAAAAAATTCAAAATCTTGCAAAACCTTTCTCTAACCAATGCCCCAACTTTTACGAAAATCTCTTAGATCTAGTTTGTCAACCCTATATGATCTTCCTCCCATATTTTCTCTTATGTAATAATATAAATAATTAATAAATATCCCATCTAGTGAAATATCTAATTAATTAATTAATTCTAGAATTTGCGTCTAAATCAATATTAGAAGGAGTAGGAGAAGGCTTAATTATGTAAACTATTCTCCTGTGATTGTATGAAGAATCCCATAACATAATTTGGGCTCAACATTTGAGCTCAATTAGTTTAATTATATTTATTTATTATTTGTCAAATAATAAAATACAGTTAAAAATTGCATTTCAATTTTATCACATAAAATTGAATTTCAGGAATTCTAAATTACACATACTCCTTTTATGAAATTCACAATTTCATAATTCCCAATTAAAGTGAGAATACTAACTAATCTTATTAATTAATATCAGAACATTTTCACTGCATGACTGATATTGAGCTCTCGTTATCATAGATATATACTTATTCAAAGTCAATTTATGAGTGTCCACTAATATAGTCAAATCTAGTCAAGTCAACCCTCCTTACAATGTTATGTGAATGTTCTGTGATCTGATAGGTAAAACTTGTTACCTATTAATCACATCTTGTATTATTGACTTTCATTCGCATAAAGCGTCTTTGACCATATTCATAAAATTTGTGAATTGGGCGTTGAGAATAAAACAGTTCTTGCTAACTATCACAAGGAAAAACATATATATTTCACGATTTCATAAAATCACATTCCATGCTTCTAATTCTTCAAGATAGGTTCTAGATATTGTGGCAATTGGACAACATCACGACATCTAAGTCAAAGATGAGTTCGGCGATGAGCAGGAGTCTATGAAAGTTGATGGATTGAGATCATTGAGTTAATGACCATCAATATTGACAAATTATGTAAAGAGAAACTATTTGTCAACGTCATTCACAAAGTTCTCTTTTATTCTTCGTGCTTTTGTCTTTTATACAAGCCATTCGTATAAGAATACAAACATCTAGATGTTTTCACATCCATTGATCCAAAAATATCAGATCATCAAATTATGACGATGTACTACATTCACAAATTAATTCATGTGTAGGTTTCTAACTATAAATGAGCGTCACAAACTATTTTATGTGATCCAGTAAACTCAAATTCACCCATCTCGCATACACCGACTTATATTTTGAATCTTGAGCTTCATGGTTCAGTGATCAGGGATTTTTTAAATTCCTTTAGAAACGATAATATCAAATATTAGGCATCTGATCCGATTTTGTGGTCTTTAGCCAGAAGGCACGAGCTACTCCAGTTGGACTGAGGAAGATGAAAAAAGCCCCAATCGCATGATTGTGTCCTGAAATTAGGGACCGTCGTATAAACAAAGGAAGCATGATAAATGCTAAGGCCACTCAAATAACCTCATTGGTAGTTGAAACGTACGACATGTTGTATGTGACTTCATACCACATTCGAAAATGCTCGGACCTAGTACATCTTAAACTGCACGAACAAAAATAAAGAATCAATGAGGACATAACAATGGAGCAAAGAACGTTTCAAAGGAACCTTCAGACACACGCATCTTTTTTTGGACGAAGTAGGAACTAAAAAATGCGAAGCAATGATACAGACGAAGCAAGGACTAACAACAACGCCCTCATCTGCGATGCAACTTACAAGCTTTTAGTCTTACTTATCTACTACAACACTAAAGACTTGAGAGACATATGATAATGCATGTATATTTAGGAGTGTAAATAAGACTTTGGAGCCCCATTAAAGCCAAAACACTTTTATTTGACTTATTAATACTGTAAATCTTATGTCTCGTTTTTCATTGCTTGTACTAAAACTATTATTTTGCATAGGATTTTTTGTAAATTACCTGTAATATGCTAAATTGACAAGTTATCTTCATGTGAAAAAGAAATTGTTCAAATGCCTTCTTGTGATCTCAAAAGTTGGCATTTTACCCCCCTTATGCAGGTAGGTGTGGTTCACCATCCCATAAATGAAAGTGAGGGTTAGATTTTTTTAGTTCTTTCCAAAGAAGACATTTATAAGCCCATTATTTCAAGATATATTATATCTTTTGTCTTACAAAACTAAGATATATGCATGAATGTGACTTGTTTCTTAAAACCTTATTTTCTAAATAAAAAACATAGTAAAGTTAAATTTGAATTACACAAAAGGAAATACTATTACTACTAAGAATATTTGGGGGGGGGGGGGGGGCATATTTAACAAATTTATTTTTCATAATGAGGTAACTTGTCAATTTAGCATAACACAAGGAGGTTATTTGTCAAAACCCTTTTCCATATTATATATGACAATGGTAATTGCTTAAAAAAATGGTAATTGTTTAAAAAGAAAAGAAAAGAGAGAGTATGACATTGTCCCTACACAAAGAGGTATTGTTCGTAAGACAAGACTCAGAAGTCAAACTGAATTACATGTTTAATTTGTATGCGAATTATATAGTTATTTGGTTAATAGCCTTAAAGTATATATATACCGTTAGTTAATCTCAACAATAAAATAAATTTTCATGTTCAAATACGCATATACGTATGGATTGAACTAGCTTTATATTTTTACTTTGATAACAATTTGTTTCAGGTTGTAATAGTCCAAAAGTTCAAATATAAACAATACAACAGTCTCAAGATGAAAAGCTAAACTTAAAATAATGCTTTTACATTTTATTTTTAAACATTAACATGATTCACAAGTTTAAAACCTCAAACCAAAGACATTATCCCACTATGCCCAATTCTCTCTCTGATTCCCCACTAGAGCGCCAACCACCGCCCCCATTGCCACCAGACCCTATCCGATCACCTCTCCAAAACCATCCAAACTCCACCTTCTCACCACCTCATCAACAGGATCCCCACAGCCCCCCACAACAGACAAATCAAACTCCCACCTACAAACAAAAACTAGCCCATCAAACACCGCATACCTTTTTCTCCTCGTGGCTTGACCGATTCAACTCCAACACGCCAAACTCAAAAACACCATCCTACTCATCTCCATTATCCGACACATCCCCTTTCTCTCCGGCGGAGCTCGAAACATTACGTCAACCATGGTGAAATGCTCTTATAATCCAAACTACCGGATTACACCGACCAATCCTCGGCATGGCGGCCCACCTCCAAAGACTATGGCAACTGGCAAACACACCCAAGATCACGGATCTTGGGCTTGGACACTATGTTGCACGGTTCACAAACTCCGATGATTACTTAGTCGCTCTCGCCGGCGGTCCGTGGTTCCTTTTTAATAAATATTTAGCGATCAACCCGTGGCGGCCGAACTTCACCCCGTCCATTGCCCCACCAAAAGAACTTTGTGTATGGCTCCAACTTCCGGATCTACCTCTAGAGTACTACAAGCTTTCTTCCTTGGAAATGATTGGCGCAATGATCGGAAAACCGATCAAAGTGGATATTCACACCACACAACTTGAAAGAGCTCGATACGCACGACTATGCGTTCTAGTTGACACCACGACACCTCTCCGGCAAACGATCCCTCTCGATGACCCCCGCCAACCCATTGAGTATAAATTAAAGAATGCGTTTTGCTTTGAATGTGGCTTTATTGGACACTTTAAGGCCGAATGTACAAGGAATAATGGCACAACGCAACCAACGTCCTCATCGGAAACTACCCGAATGTCGGACAATAACGCCCCCGAAAGGACGGTAAACAAACCTATCCCAAAGGAAGTCGAAACAAACGAAAAAGAAGGAGGGTGGACCATCATACGCCGACGGCCACCTCGGAAATAGATGATGTCACCGGTGATGGAAGGGCAGGGACAAACTAATAAAGGTCCAAAGAATACCAACCCTAAGTTTCAGAATTTGGGCCAAAAAAATAATAAGCTAAGGCCCAATTCCAGCCCCACTAAAATTAACAACAGAAGTGGGCTTTCTTCAAATTCTGAGCCCACCAGCTTTAATTCTGCAAGCCCAAATACTAGCCCTTTCCCCCTCCAGCCAATTAGAGAGCAGGTTCACACTCTTAACCATGCACCATCTGTACAGGATCCGAGCCCGCCTGCCAATTCCTGTCAGAGCCCGACAACACCACGCCCCTCCTCTGCAACACCGCGACAAACAGCATTCGCCCATCTACCACCCACGAAGCAACCACTACCGTAAAAAGGCACACCCACATCCAACGAATCTGACATCCCACACTCATCTCTCATGAAGCCACTATCTCCTATAAACCCACCACCCCGATCCGCAAAGACAAAAAAATGACCACCACCGACGACACACAATGCCTCTCTTTCTGCCACCCAAAAGACCACCATCACCAACACACCACCGGCAACCGACGAAACCACGTCCTCCGCCGCCACAACCACCAGCCATCCAAAACCCAATTCATCCGCCCCTCCTCCAACCGGAACCACCCAACAACCACATCCCCCTAGGACGGCCGAACTCCAGCCCACCACTAACGACGATGCTCCCCGGAGAAGTCATCCTCCTTCCCCACCAAATTTACCACCCGACTCTCACTCCTATCCGATCCCCCAATTTTTCCGCCATCAAGAACCGATAGTGATCTCACCATCTCCACCACCGATCCATCTAGTAACCCAAATAACACCATTGTCGCCCCAAGCTATACATCCTACAGTTACCTTAACTTATCCAATGTGGGCCAATTCCAACCAAATGAACACTATGCCCAATTTTCCTTTTATCCCAACAAACCTACAAACAATCCTAATCCATTACCTACTAAGCCCATCAGAGATTGTGGCCCAACAAGATGCAATAGTGGTACCATGGGATATGATGCCTCAATTAATATTTCAACCGCACTCGTCCCGACAAGTGGTAATCAATTTGAATCTACCTTTTATAACTCTCACAGCCTCTCGCAATATAATGAGCCATTTCCGATTGATACCTACTGTAAACGTCCACCGGACGAGCCTGAGTACAGTTCAGCACCGAAACGTTCAAAGGAACAACGTCCGCCTTCATTCAGATGGAGTACAGTCCAACACAAATCTTCTCAACCACGAAATGATGCACATCTTAGCTTGGAACAGTAGAGGAGCAGCTAGACAGGAATTTGTCAACGAATTTAGAGATTTGATCACTCGACATCGGCCTAGTATGGCAATCATTATGGAAACTCGATTAGGAATGGATCGGTCAACTAGGATAATAAGAAGGTTTCATTTCGATGGCCATTACATCGTACCATCTACAGGTTTATCAGGAGGAATCTAGATTTTGTGGATGACAGGACAAATCACTCTTCAGCAATTATGAGGGTCAACCAGGACTATTCACATGGAAGCTACACCACCTCAACCGCATGATCCGTTTATCCTCTCAGCCGTCTACAATCCTCCACAACCACCTTTACAGGCTCAGGTATGGTCAGAACTTCAGCATCTAGCAGATACAATTTCAGGTAGTTGGTTAGTTATCAGTGATTTCAATAATATCTTGTCGATGCATAAGAAATCGGGTGGAAGGCCAAAATCTCAGTCAATTATGTCTCGATTTTCTGATTGTATCCAACAGTGTGGTCTACAGGACCTGGGTTATATAGGACATCCTTTTACTTGGACTAACAGACGTCGTGGTCGGCACTTTATTACTGTTAGGCTTGACCGTTTCTTTGCTAACACTCATTGGCTCAACGCCTACCCCCAAGCCTCGGTTCTTCATTTAGTTTCTGAAGCCTCTGATCACTCCCCGATCCTCCTTGAATCTGCCCCACAACAGCCTAAACCTATAAGGCCTTTTCGATACGAAATCGCATGGGACCTACACCCCACCTTTCCCCATATTGTCACTAATACTTGGAATCAGTTTTATCGCCACCACAACCAACCCTTATTTGCCACCCAATGCCAAATCTTTGCTAAAAAGGCCCGTCGTTGGAAAACAACCTCCCTTGGGAACATTGACAACCAGATTACCAAAGTAAGGGAAATGCTAGAAACAACTCTTTCCAATCTCCATCCAGCTGCTCCCAATTCTGCTTTCCTTCGTGAGCAATCCCTCCGCATATACCTTAACCGTCTTCTTGCCCAAAAACAACAATATTGGGCGCAACGTGCTAAAAACCAATGGATACACAATGGCGATAACAACACAAAATTTTATCACGCTTATGCGAGCAATCATCGTCGGTACAACTCCATCCAAGGGATCAAGAATCAACAGGGTAACTGGGTCACCTCACCCCCCTTGATTCTGCACGAATTTGTGAAGCATTTTGATAGACCACACCACACACAATCTGGTGTTAATTTTCTCTTTGCCTCTTTCCCAGTCCCACAAATTCCTCAAACTGCGATTTCCACTCTTTCGGCTATGTCGACGCCAGAGGAAATTTGGCACGCAGTCAAAAGCATAGGACCTACGAAAGCTCCGGGACCTGATGGTTTGAATGCTCACTTCTATCAAAAGTATTCGAAAGAATTAGCTCCGGCGGTCAACAAATTTGTTCATGAATTCTTCCACGGTGGTACTATCCAACCTCATCTCAACGACACAACCATTATCCTCATTCCTAAACAACTCCAACCTACTACAGTCACCCAGTTTAGACCTATCAGTCTATGTAACGTGAGTTATAAAATCCTCTCCAAAATAATGGTCAATCGCATACGCCCCTATCTTAATGATCTGATCTCCCCATACCAAAATGCTTTCGTTCCAGGGCGTCAAATCACTGACAATATTCTCATGGCCCATGAACTCCTTCATACTCTTCAATCTAAGTGAAAAGGGAATAAAGGCTATATGGCTCTTAAATTGGACATTGAAAAGGCTTACGATAACCTCAGTTGGGACTTCTTAAGCAATACTCTCCAAACCTTTGGCTTTCCCCCCAATTTCATCCAGCTTATCATGTCTTGTGTCACGACAGTCAGATTCAGGGTTTCGGCCAACGGGCACTCTTCTGGGTTTTGGAGTCCTTCAAAAGGCCTAAGACAAGGAGATCCATTGTCCCCATACTTATTCATTCTATGTATGGACATGTTCATCCATCTAACTGTCCTTAGCAGCCAAAACCACTCTTTCAAGGCATTAAAGGCTAGCAAACATGGCCCTTTGATTCCTATTTTGAGCTTCGCAGATGATTACTTTGTGTTCTGCGACACTACTCCTAAGACAATCCAAACATTGCAAAGAAACTTAGAATTTTTTGCTGAGGCAGCAGGACAAGCTGTCAACTAGAACAACTCTAATGTAATCTTCGCTCCAAGTGTTAACCCTCAAACACGAATAAATCTGGTCAACCAGCTTAACATGGATATTATTACTTCTGAGGATAAATACTTAGGTATGCCAGTGTGGCCTGGGCGCTCAAAAACTAATAGCCTTAAACCTATCCTAAGTAGAGCTGCTAGTAGGGTTGACACGTGGTGCAATAGGATGCTTTCCATGTCGGGGCGAGTTGTCCTAGCAAATTCGTCCCTCTCTTCTACAACTGCTCATGCTATGTCTGTCTTCCGCTTACCTAGATTGACCCTGGCTAAATTCAACGCTACTACTAATAAATTCATTTGGAATGCAAAATCAACAAGGAAGGCGAAAGCCAAGGTTAAATGGGATACGATATGCCTTCCGAAACATCTGGGAGGACTGAGCATGCGACATCTTCCAGATCTGAATAATGCCTTCATCATGAAACTTGGTTGGCGTCTGCTTACACAACCAAATTCCTTATGGGCACAAGTCATCCAAGCAAAATATTACATGAACTCACACCTTCTGCTTGCACAAAGTCGTCCCTCTAATAGTTGGGGCTGGAAATCTATCATTTCTATAATTCCGTACCTATCCCAATCCATACGATGGCATGTTGGTCAGGGTAGTAATCTCAACTTCTGGCTTACAAAATGGTTAGGAAATTTCACCATTTCTGATTTTATCCTAGGAATCCCGCCTAACCTACTTTCTTTAACCATATCCGAAGTCATTGACCCGATCAATAGGTCCGGGAACCTCAACCAGGTCGCGCCCTTTCTCCCCCCTCACATTATAAGGGCAATCCAGGGTACTCCTCTACCACACATCCCCCTCAACGACCATATCTCTTGGGCTTGGTCTGATAACGACAATCTCTCAATCTCTAGCGCCTATAATTTTTTTCGAGCATCTCCAACCTCCTATGCACAACCCCACCTACCATGGCAAATTATCCACAAATTGAAGGTCAACCCTAGGGTAAGAATGTTTATGTGGCTATTTTGCCATGGTAAAACCCCCACCAAATACCGTCTTTTCACCCAAAAAATCATTGATGATCCTACTTGCCCCTTATGCCAGCAATGCCCTGAAACCATCTACCATCTTTTCTACTCTTGCCGAATCATCAACCCAATCATCCAAAGGATCCTGCCTGAAATGCCGGCTTTTAGAGATAGTCATGCTCTTATTCACCTATTAGCTCTACCTGCGTCCATTAGACAACGTTGGGCTGTGCTGGCTTGGGCTATCTGGAAGGCTAGAAACTATGTGGTTTTTGAAAACCGCCCACTCACTTATCAATCCCTACATGCCATCTTCATTCACCAAATCCATAATTCCTCCTTTCTACTTCACAAGAACCACCACAATCCAAACACACCCTACAACTTAGGTGGGACCCACCCCCCATCGGTTACGCCAAGTTAAATGTAGACGGTTCGGCCTATAGTAACCCAGGACCTGCAGGTATTGGAGGCATTATTCGAGACTCTCAGGGTGACTTCCTATTCGCTTTCTCTGCATCGGTGGGATATTCCACCAACATCCAGGCAGAATTTTGGGCACTTAGAGATGGATTGCGACATGCACGATCTATACAGATTTCCCATATTGTGATTGTTACAGACTCGCTTTTTCTACTTGACTGCCTCAACAGGAAACAAATGACACCAGCTCATCTGATTGGACTACTCACGGAGATTCAGACTAGCATCATGTACTTCACTCGAGTCAAGGCCCAATTTTGTTATAGAGAAATCAATCAAATTGCAGGCACTCTTGCAAAATTGGGAGCCTCCTTGGTACCAGCACAAGACCCATCTCCGGACCAACTGTTGATACCAGCGTACAATGTTTGGAACACATGTCCAACTTGGATGCAACCGTTATTACTTTTTGATTGTACCTCAGTTGTTTCACGTATTTCCCGTTCTTCTATTCCTTGTACTAGAACTCTTGAATTTTAATATATGATATCTTTGCATTGTTCAAAAAAAAACCTAAAAGCAGATGCTCTCTCATTGAAGATTCCCAATTAGGCTTGTCGGTTGATCACTTTAATCTGGAAATAATAAAATAAAATAAAATATCATGAAAAAGTATCAGATTAAAATTTTGATTTTAGCGTAGGTTTCGGTCAACTAGAAATTAGAAACGTTTCGTAATATTTTGAAAACTTTTCGACATGTTTCGAAAAATTCATAAAATTGTGGTTATAGCCAACATGAAAACTACATGTATTTTGTTTCGATAGCGTAAAATATGGAAACATTTCGGTACTTATCAATGAAAAGCATGGAAATTTTGACATATGAGTGACCACAGGACGGATGTGGTCCGTGTAAAAATACCTTTCTTCCGTTTCAAAGATTAGTGACATGCACAGCTAAATTGCTAATAGTGACTAAAATTCCAAAGGACCAACAATACAATTACACAACAAACAATTCGGCATCCGATTGACTCAACACAAATTAATTTAAAGTAAGCAACAATCGAATATAAAACAAAAAAATAGAAAAAGATTCAAACATCATTGATAACGATTGTGAAACAGAAAGCTTCGATCGACATTGTTGTCTTCTCCATGATCATAAAGTGGAGTGTGTATGCGGATTTAAAAAACAAAAATTAAGTGAAGTAAATTAATCTAACTAACCAGTTATTTATAGCTAATTTCGTTAATTCCACTATTGGCAGGTATGCTTAACTAACTTAAAAAAATTACAAAATATTGCCAAAAATGGAAAGAGAGTGCAAACAGTGAAATTGATCATCTAAGACCCCTGCAAGAGGGGCATGTATATCCATAATGCCCATTTTCGACGTCATCGTTGTAAACGACTATAAAGATAGAGGTTTGGTCAGAATATCGACGACCTGGTGTTCATTGGATAGGTGCAGCACTTTCAGAACACCTTGCTGCACCATCGAATGAAAAAGCAGTCACTGTGTATGTGCTTTGATCGTTCATGGTGAACATGATTGATGGCAATATTTTTAGCTTTTTTATTGTCGGTATATAGCCGAGATGTTTTGACTAATAGAACACAAAGATCAGTGAAGAGTTAAGTTATCCAAGAAACTTCACTAGTAGTGCTAGCAATTGCCCTGTATTCAGCTTTAGTGGAGTTTCTGCTGTTTGTTGGCTATTTCTTGGCTTCCAAGAAACCAGGGAGTTGCCTGATTATAGAGCAAATCCAATTATACTTCTTATAGTATCGTCGCAGCTACCTCAATCACCATCAAATAATTCTTTAATGTGAATATCTAACTTTGCTGATAAACCTTTGTCAGAACAGCATTTTAGATACCTAATTTTGTGAGCAGCTGCTAAGTTTTGATTTGTTGGCTGAGACATGTGCTGAGTTAAGCACTGTATACTAAAGCATAAGTCTGGTCATGTAATTGCTAGGTAGAAAAGTCTACCAACCAATTTTCTATAGACAAAAGGATCTGGTAGAGGTTCAGAATCAAGCTTCTTGAGTTTTGTAGTGGAATTCATGGGAGTAGTGCTAGGTTTGCAACCTAGATAGTATCTCAAGGACATACTTCCTCTTCAGACAGTTATGCCTTGTTTGCTACGAGCTGCCTTAATATCTAAGATGTATTTGTCACTAAGGTATTTTATAGTAAATTGATCATACATATATTGTTTGATGTGATTGATTGTAGTTAAATTGTAGTTAAATTGTTACCAGTAAAGATTATGTCATCCACATATATCACCAGAGCTCTGAATGACTTATCAATGAGGTGAGTGGACATAGAAGGATCATTGATAGAATGTTGATATTCGTAGGTGATGAGGCAGTTGGTAAACTTTGTTTCAAGCCATACATGCTTTTCTTGAGAAAGTGAACTCTTTGATCATTAGTATCACAATATCCTGGGGGTGGTTGCATGTATATCTCTCATCTAAGTCCCCATGAAAAAATGCAATATGCACATCTAGCTGCTTCAAGTGCCAACCCTTTGAAGTTGCAATGGCAAGTAGAATTCTCACTGTTGTGGGCTTATCAACTGTGGAAAGGTGTTAAAGTAGTCAAGTACTTCTTCATGTGTATAACCTTTAGCCAATAATCGAGCTTTGTAGCGTTCTATGCTACCATCTAACTTGTGTTTAATTTTAAACACCCATTTGCATGCAAAGTGATGACCAGGAGGTAAAGAGGTGAGAGCCCATGTATTAGTCTTCTCTAGTGCCTTAATTTCAGTATCCATGGCTTCTTGCCATTCTTTATGCTTGCTTTCTTGTTTCTAAGTCTTTAGCTCAACGTGTTGAGAAATGGAGGCAGCAAAGGCTTTGTGAGTAGAGGCAAGCTAGGAGCAACTTCAGTGGTTCTCAATGGGATATCATGTAGTGTTGTGGTTGGCCTTGTGAATAGACTTAGGCAAAATATAGTCATATACTTATAGGTAAGAAGTAGGTGTGATATGTCTAGTTGATCTTTTAGTGCTCGTTGCTAGAACTGTAGGTTGAACTAGAAGGTTTGAGGTTGTGTCCTCTGAAGTGAGTTATTGATTGTCCGTAGAATGCTTAATGCGGTCGCGAGAGTTCTCATAGAATGTCACATTTTCTGAGACAATAATGTATTTAGTCAATAAATCCAAAAGCTTATACCCTTTGGTTCCACTGAGATAACCAATGATAATGCACTGCCTTGCCCTTGGATTAAACTCGTGTCTCTGGTTTTGTAGGGTTGAAGCATAACATAGTCAACCAAATGGCCTTAAGAGAGTAGTCTGGAGATTTCTTGAAGAGAGCCTCATCAGGTGACCTATTTTGCAGAACCTTAGAGGGAAGCCTGTTGATGATGAATGTGGCAGTGCTACAACAATTATTCTAGAAATCAGAATGAAACTTGAGGGATCTTGCAACCTACAAGAAATGTTTATGCTTTATTTCCAACAAATTATTTTTTTGTGGTGTTTCCACACAACTAATCTGATAGATAATGACATGACAATTATAACAATCTTTCATGATGAACTCACAACCTCTATCATATTTAATGACCTTAATACCAATATTGAATTGATTAAGAATAATTTTGTGAAAATGAGGTAAATGATATTTCACTTCTAATTGGGCTTTCATTAAGTAAGTCCAAGTACATTTGGTATTGTCATCTACAATAGTAAGAAAGTATTTGTAACTTTCATGAGAAGCAGTAGCTAGAGGACCCCAAATAGCACAATGAACCAAATTAAAGGGAAGTGCAGCAACAAAAGAGCTAACATAGAAAGACAATATTTTCTTCTTAGCTAAATGACAAGTTTCCAGTGACTATTCATATTCAAAGCAAAATTATTTATGCAGTAAATATGAGATAGCTTGTCCACAAGTATGGCCTAATCTCATGTGCCATAAGTGTGAACCAGTAGCAACTTAATGACAAATAATAACTTTATTAGAATGCATACCGTAGAGATTGTTAAGCAGATTAACAAAACCAATCATCCTCTTGATGATTGTGTCCTGCAATATGCATGAATGAGACATGAATAATAGTGCAATATGTGACTCTACAATAAGCTTTTGAGGTTGTAAACAAATTGTGAGAAAATCCAAGAATTAAAAGAATATTATGCAAAGTAATATTATCAAATAAAGATACACTGCGTATGTGTGTAGTCATACTTGTGCTATTATTTGGTAAGTGCATATTAATCTTAGTGGGGTTAGGAGGATCAATGAACCAATCTAAAGTGCAAGCCATATGATCACTGACTTCAGTATCCATTAATGTGTCTGATTAGTATTAGAGAAGTAGCATGATGAGTTTCAGAGATATCAGTGACTATAGCTGCAACAAAGTTAGAGTAAAGGGGCCGATTATTACTGTTGTGTTGATCATTATTGTTGTAATAACTGGTATGTTCATCCTGAGCTTGTATAAATGCTAGAAGATGTTCAAACAGGTCCTTTGAGAAGCTAAAGTTGTTTGACTCTTGTCCAATAGAAGTAGTTGGAGTTTCAGAACATGTGGCATTGCTAGCAGGGTGGTTTTTGTTGATTAGGATCCTTTTTCAGTTGGGTAATCCCATTCAGGTGGTGGGTAGCCTATGACTTGATAGCATATGTCTGCTATGTGACCCAGGTAACCACAAAAAGTGCACTTAAGATTTTTCTTCTCCTGCTTTGAGTACCGAGGTTTGTAGTTTTTGTTGGGACCAGATTTAGTAGACTAGTAAGAGGGAGCAAACTTTGTCCGAGGATTCTGAAAACCAGCTTGTTGATGCCTTGTAAACATGGCTAAGGAGTACACAATGTGGTTGGTAGATGAGTTCAATTTCCTCTGGTTTTCCTCCTGGAGCAGCATTGAGAAAACTTTGGACAAGGAAGGTAGAGGGGACTACAGTAGTAATTGCGATATGGGTCTCCTTCAATTGGGGAAGATGGTGGGAGAGGTAATTTGTTATTTGTATTTGGGAGCTATAAAAGTATCTTGAAAATTGTTTTGCAGTTAACAAAATAGGGGTTACACAAACTACTCCTCTACTATGATGAGGTAATTATATAAATTATCCTTCATGTTTAGAAAACTACACAAATTATCTTTATAGCCGATTTTTGATATAAAAGTTATTTAGTTTTTTTAATGTAATTTCATCCTCCTTATTTATTTTGCACAAGGAAAAAAATTAAAATTGCCTTCGTTTTATAAGATAAAAAAAAACACAAATAATATCTTGAAAATAAATATAAATTATTTGAAATTTTAGTCTCTACGTGTGATTTAAAGTTGTAAGTTTGTTTTAAATTCTTAATCATTTTAATTGTTTTTTTTTCAATAGACTAGTTTGTGTAATTTCTCAAATAAGTAGGATATTGTGTGCAATTTTTCAAAAGTTCGGGGTAGTTTGTGTAATTCTTCCAACAAAACATAATAGAGAATATATGAAAGCGATTCTTTGAAATGATTATTACAGTTTATATGTTGAAGCAGCTCAGATTTAACTTTGTGGGTTTATATTTTTCTCTGTTTATTTTTAACAAATAAATATATATTATAAGCTCAGAGATACTTAAAACGTGTTGGAAAAATAAACAATGTTTTTCATAAGCATTTACAAAAGCCACATTAGTTTGAGCTACTCTTAAATTGTATACAACCTCATAAAAAACAGAAACTATTAAACAAATAAACAGAAGTAGTTTGGTCTAATAATAACATAAATACTCTAGTGAAAACTACAGAGGCTATCTTTAAAATTTAAGATAAAGGTAAAATTTCCAAAAAAATAAAGAACTTAAAAATTCTCGTTGGCTAAAAAATGTTTAAATGAAGTTTTGGATCTAATTACTTTACTATATCAAGAGTGGTACCTTATATCTAATTCTTGAATTATATTTTATTCTTCACTCTCGCCTTTTAACACTATACTCTATGGAACATGTTTCAAAAAGAAATTAGATCTGGAAGGGCCAAAAGATTAATAATGATGCGGGGTACCTTTGTCTGCTACTAAGCACTCACGTCAGACTGACACAAACTCTTTATTGGTTCTCAATTAACTTTGAGTTTGGTAAATCTATACTAAAAACTATAAGTTGGGCCTCGCTGGCGAATGCACTTCAATGTCTAAGTCCGTTGAAGCCCGTTGAGGGACGAAACTAATAGCGGGTTAGCAATAGAAACATAATCGACAATATAGATCAAACAGGATAGATCAAGCCACTATAAGTCGAATTCCTATAAGTCGAATTGTTATAGATCAACAACTTTTAATCAAACTGTTATATGTCAATTTCTTAGGACATTCTTTATAGGCAGAATTGGTAGATCAATCCACTATAGGGCAGTCTCCCTAGACCAATCAAATCAGTGATTAAGTAAAACGTACCTTGATAATGAGGATTATCTAGGTACGTATAGGCGATTAGTTTCCATAATTGTAGCTGCACGCTTGGGCTTGTGGCTCATTTTTTAGCTAGATCGATCTACCTAGGTCGATCCGGGGAGGTGTTAGGTTGCTACAAACCCGTCGGGATCGACCTTGCAGGGTTGGGCTGTGTAAAATTGGCTATGTCGACCTACGGGCCCGTGTTGATATATACTTATGTGTTGATCTATGTGTCCATGTTGAGCTATGGGTCATGTTGATCTATGCATCCGTGTCAACTTATCCGTCCGTGTTGATTTATGAGTCCGTATTGATCTATATCTGATTAGACCAAAAGAAATAAGCATGCAGTGGAGAATGTGTTCAAGTGTACGTCAAAGTTGATACCGTAATATCTTACTCATGGAGTCATGGATAAAATCGAAACAACCTTAATTCATTTACTCTTTAACTAAATTGGGCAACTCTCTGATGCCTTGTGTCAGTTAGACCATTGCAATCTTCTTTTGTTAATAAATCCTTTTATAGTTTTATTCCACGTATCAAAATCAAAATACACCAAGCTTTTATGAATTATAATCTATCCCACTTGCTAACGCTACCAAAAATAAATCACAGCATTTAAAGTTTATTTATTTTCTACCAAATGACTTTGTAAGGAAAGAGATTATAGTATCTTCAATTATATTATCAAACAATGATTTTTTTTATTTTTCTTAATGGGACTATCGGTCATTTAATTAACATAAACCAAAAGTACCGATACAAGCGATAGAACAAGAAGTACGAGTTACAACAGAAAACATATGAAATAAGAAAAGAGACCACACAGTTAGGACACATGTGTTAAATATGATATAGCTACTTCAGCGACTATGCTAATGAACTTCCAATTAGCTAAGAAATTGTTGCCTGGTTAATTTCTCTATAACAAAATTTGGTTGTGACAGACTCACAGTTGTGAAGTTACTGATGCGAGCTCCAGCCCGTAAAATGTGACAGGTGTTCTTGTGCTCGATGAAGACAATTTGGCATAAATTGAGAGTCTGAGCAACAATAAGGTAAGTAATCTATAATTGGTAAGCCATAGCAAATTCTCCTTGCCGCGCTCAAAGATGTTTGATTGTTGGTTGGTATGTCAATTGATGTCGAAAATGCAATTACATTTTTTTTTTGCTAAAATCCCTAATAATGCCACCAATATTCGTTGGACCTGGCCATCTAGGTTACTGATGATGCATAATCTGCCACGCCTTCGGAGATGGGCGGAAAAAGGGTACCCCACAAAAATGATTAAGGTCTGAAGAAAAGGCACACCCAGGTCACGACCAGCTATTACCCAAATAAAGGCATACGACCCGGTATTCGAAGAATGTACCCCATGGTCATGGCCAACTAGCACCACAATGAGGGTATTCGGTCCACACACCCGGAGAAGGTACCCCCAGATTCTGATTGGCTAACGCCCCAAGAAGGGAATACGGCTCGGATCTAAAGACTCAAGTATACGTTGACCCCACGACCTGAAATTAGTCCAAACTCCGTTTACCTCACAAGAAAAGACCCCCACCCCTCCCCAGCCCGACGTGTAATCATTTTCCAGTCGGCTAAGCATCGCTCTGTCCCCCAGACAGTGATACCCAACACTTAGCTAAAATATCAAGGAAGAAGGAGGACAACGCGAAATATTAAGGATACGCGTGAATACAAGGAAGGGTCAAGACCACTCACATTATGGTCTAAAGACATAGCTCGACAATCACAAAACCATGAAGAATGACCCTACGGGTCCCTCTCAAGACCAAAGACCAAGAGACATCCGACCACCCAGGTAGAGCCTCAAGCACGACCAGGCTCGGAAGACTTGAAAACCACCCTTATTCTACATAACTCCCAACCACCCTCATTCTGATCAAAGACCACGCCCCATTGACCGAATCACCCGTTGGAGTAGAAAGCGACAATTCTTACGAGTGCAGACCAATGATCGGGGCAGACTAATTCTCTCTCATTGGTTCAGAACCGCCTCTAAAGACCATTGGAGCAGACGCCTTCAATATCCACTCAGACGAACCTCAGTCAACTCACGCCATTGGTCGTCCTATGACACACTACCCCCATTGGCGCAGAAGACCTTCACACCATTGGACGCCAGAGCCTCCCAGAGTTAAGACGGAAAGACCAACTCCTATTGGATGAAGACCTCGGGGCTAACCCTATAAATAGTCCCCATTTTCAGAATCAGAAGACAAGTTGAACATACATAAAATCAGTGCAAGTCCTGCCAAATTCTCAGCGCAATTGTGCTCATGAATATTGTATCTCTCTCGAGCATTAGCTATCTCATCACACGACCTACTTGTAATTCACTCTAAGTGCTTAATCAAATAATAGCGCCTCCCTTTTTTCTTCAAATTCGAGACTGACGTTCCAAACAAAACTAAGTGTCGATATACCCGAATATCCCGACCTCACGAGCCCGAACGATATTACATCACCCGTTACCATAAGACAAATCGTTTACATTAAGTTGAACGAAGTTTATTGGTCGTGGTCATCAACCAAACCAAGTTTAAAGATGTAGTTGGTATCCAAACAATGATTAAAAAACTCAAATGTCACGAATTATTGTATCAAGCTAATCTAATTTTATATCTATATAATCTTTTGACACTAGTGGTACAAAAAGGCTTTCATCGACATCCAAAATCAAAATTATAAAAAGATACAAAACAATAATATAAGTAGGCGTGTTTAATTCTTCCCAACAATATGAAAGGGGACACAAGGCAACCATGTTTCTCCACTCCTCTCCTCTCCTCATCCGTGTCCTAAATGTGGCCACGCCATTGCCACTACCAAACTCCTTCACTTTACTTACTTAATAACACCTCAACAACAACACCAACTCATTCACCTCTCAACATTCAATAAGAAATAATGGCAGTATTGGATGAACAGAAGAAACCCCAACCGACGGTGGAGATCAACAAGCTGAGATTCACCTACCCTGGAATCGACGGCCATCCTCCGCCGGGCTCAACCCCTTTGATCGATGATTTCTCCCTCAATCTCTACCCGGGCGAACGCTGCCTTCTTGTCGGCTCAAATGGCGCTGGTAACATAAAAAGATTAAATCTTGATTGTTGTCAATTGTAAATAATTAGTGGGTTTGTTGTAATTAAGCTAAAAAGATTGAATCTTGATTGTCTTTTTTTTTTTTTGTGGTGTGGGATTGAAGGGAAAACGACGATATTGAAAATAATTGGAGGGAAACACATGGTGGAACCAGATATGGTGAGGGTGTTTGGGAGATCAGCGTTTCATGATACTGCTTTGACTGCCTCTGGTGATCTCTCGTATCTCGGTGGCGAGGTTTGTAGGCATTCGTTATTTTTTCAGTATCATACTTAGCTGAACTTAGTGATGTTTGTTACGCAATATAACACTAGTTTTCGTTAATTAGTTAAGTGGTGTAAATCAGACAGGAATTGCGCAAATTTATGTAAATGAATTATCATTCCACGCATTGTGAATGAGTGAAACATCTCCATTCGTTCCGTTAGTGGTTGTGTTTCTCCGTATTATTCATGTGTGTAGAGCAATAACGATCTAGTATCAAAGCTCAAGTAGACATTTTGATCTGCCAACGGTCGGTTTTATTTTTTGTGGTGTTTTTCTGTGTGAGATTGTCTTTGTTTACAGTTCATACTTGATGACCAGTGACATTTGATTACGTTGACTGGTAAGCATTGTATTGAAATTGTGTTTTTGTGAGGATAAGTTGGATCAGAGTGTATCGTTAAGTGGTAGAAACACTGAAGAATTTCATTTTCACAGTTTTTATCGTCAATGGAGAAATTTGTTTGTGAATTGTTACATTATTGTGTCTTCTCAGATTTGATAGCTTGCCTAATTTTTATTTTGCTTTTTAATTGGAGGAAGGCTATATCTTATGGTCATCTTCCTTATTTGAAGATATATTTAATCATTAACGTATGATTATATCTAGTGGAAACGAGAAGTTGCTTTTGCGGGTTTCGAGGTTGCAATTCAGATAGACATCTCTGCTCAGAAAATGATATTTGGCGTGGGAGGTGTTGATCCTCAAAGACGCGATGAACTTATTAAGGTATGATTGCTTTCTTGGCTCTTATGTCGGATACTTCAAATACATCATACAAATTGTACATTTTTGGCGAGTATTGCTAAATTAGAAATGTCTCCCTAACTACTTGGCCTAAGAAGACCTGACTGACCTTATAGATTGTATAATAATCCTTTGTTCAGGAAGTGCGTTAAAAAATTCCCAATTAGAACCAGCTAAAGTAGTTGCTGGTATAAAACAAACTTAAATGCTGTCGGCCACCGTTTTAAATCAAAAGAAAATTTGCAGTCTTACTACACCCAGAATCTAATGCTTAATAAGGTCAAACAATAGAATTTCTGGGGTCTAACCGAAGGACGTATTTAGTTATGACTGAGAAAGCACTATAATGCAAATTAAGAAATAACTGTAGAATTCTTGGTGAATTTGTGCCTTCTACTCAATTATTTCCTTCCTCGAAGAAAAGACTAACCGCTGTGATCGTTATTAATTGGATACTTCGATTTAGTTGGCCCTAACTAATTCTGGAGATGGCTGCATTTCTCGTTAGCCACATTTGTCCTGTAGCCAAAGAACATCTCTTTAATAAATCATGGGCGTGCATGCTTTTGGCAAGTCTGCCATTTAATCACAAGAGATAATACGAAATGGGTCACTAATTTACAGTTACTTCAGTGAAGTTTTGGTAAGTTTGGTCTGTTGGCATGAGTTTTTCAGATTTGTTATCAGCCTATTATATAATATATATATATATATATATATATATATATAGTAAATCTTCTTAAGAGCAATATAAAAGTGAATGATCCCAAGTGATTTTGTTACTGTGCTACTTGTGTTCCCTGACGCACATGTACACCATTTTACTTAATAAGCTCTTCAGACTCAGGAGAATCTTAAGTGAATCTGTCTTTTTTAGCTAAAAAACGAAGAAAAAGATCGTATTTTTTAAGCATCAAGATTAGCATTCCTCCTAAGCGAAGAGCTGAATGTCTATTACAAAGAAAAGACTGGGAGCCTGACTAAGCGGTAATTCAGCATTCTTAAGGTGAAAGAACTAATGGTACAGAAACCTTGTGACCTCCATGGATGCCATTTGATTGTCTTCATATTTTCAGCTTTCATACATTCAAGTATGAGAGGCTTGTCTTCGTATTTTCAGTTTTCATACATTTTACTTGAATCCAGCAGATATCGGAAAAGACAAACATGCATTTTTAAGTGAACTGGTGTTCGGATAATTGTAGGTCTTGGGTGTTGATCTTTCTTGGAGAATGCATAAAGTATCTGATGGCCAAAGAAGACGAGTTCAGATATGCATAGGTCTTCTGAAGCCTTTCAAGGTATATTTATCATCTAACGGATCTTTCTTTCTCTTTTGCTACGAATCCCATATCCACTTTAACTAGATTATGGTTTGCCTTGTTCAGGTCCTTCTGCTTGATGAGATCACAGTCGACTTAGATGTTCTGGCTAGGGCGGACTTTCTGAGGTTTCTAAAGAAAGAATGCGAAGAACGAGGTGCTACAATCATTTACGCAACACATATATTTGATGGTCTTGAGGATTGGCCATCTCATATTGTAAGCATAGCTTATGAGTTTATTGTAGTGTGGACTTCCCAAGTATTTGTGTTTAAAACGTTGAATTTCTACCAGGTTTATGTGGCTCATGGGAAGTTGCAACTAGCGATGCCTATGAGTGAAGTTAAGAAGATAAGCAATCTGTCACTGATGGTCAGTCCCTCTTCCATGAAAGTCAAAACTTCTAAAACATAGTTTAACTAAACTTTCCTTGGTTGACGGTGGTTGATCGTTACTATCTTGTTCAATCAGAATTTGGGAGCATGCTAATGTGTTTTACAAAAATTTGCGTAACAGTTTTTCTCGATGAATTGCTGTCTTGTCTCATATCCTATATGGATACTTATTGGTGGCTAAGTTTGTTTGACCTGTTGTTTTGTCTTTGGAAGAATTTTGAAATAACAAAAGTGGGAAATGTTCTAGGGGACGTTTCACAAACTCCATGACAAATTTGTAGCAAAAGGATGAAAAATATATATTTTCTTCAAGATACTGATTTACTATTTGCATTCTTCTAACAATATATTTTCAGAAATACTAACAATCTATGGTTTTAATTTGCAGAGAACTGTTGAGAGTTGGCTGAGGAAAGAAAGAGACGAGGAGCGGAAGAGGAGGAAAGAGAGAAAAGCAAATGGTCTTTCAGAATATGAGAAGCAAGCTGAAGGCAGTCGTGTGACAGGCGATCCTGCTCGTGCTGCTGTGCGTGTAGTGAACAATGGGTGGGCTGCCGGGAGGCTACATTCAACCTTGGCTGGGGAAGAAAATTTTACTTTGAGCTCTAACAGAGTGCTCAGATGAAAATTTTGTCGGCTCATAGCTGGTCACAGTTCTTCTAAGTCAAGTGGGAGTAGATCTAGTTATTTCCTTTGTTGCGTTACTCCCTCTCCTTGTTCTAAAATAATCTGAGAACCTCAGGCTTCTATTCTTTTATGAATTTGATTGTATACTTAGCTTATGCCATGTCAAAATCCATTGTGAAGCTTGATACTGGTTCGCATTCTTATATATGAATGATGAAGTGATATCCATTTTTCTTCCAGTGATTATCATTCTCGAATTTTCTTTTAGCACAAGAAATATACAACAATCACTTAGCAGAAGTTACAAAGTTTCTGATACAACTGGGAACTACCTCCTGGAAAATGCCAAGAAAATTTAAATCTACACTTTAGACGATGGTGTGAATCCAACATATGTTCTTAAAACTTAGGCCCGTCGTCACAGAAAAGAGAATGTACTTAAAATACGTAATAACAAGGTTTGTGGTACATAAATAATTGGCTGACGATTGCAGTGACCAGAGCTCCTACAGTGTTAGCGCGCAATATAGTTGCAGAGCCAGTAGAGCCCCTCGAACAGCCCCTCCCCGGATGTGGCACATGTGCTCTGGATATACCTACCGGTAAAATTCATAAAAGTGCTTAATGAATTTGTAGATGAGGGGGTTGGGGTGCTTGATCTGAATTTGCAGCAATTCTATGCAGCTTCACACATATATTCACACTGAAATTCACCCCCAACCCACCACCCTCCTAATCCATCATAAAAGTAATAACAAAAGACATGAGGAGAGCGAGAGAGAGCGAGTACCAATGACGTTGATGGAGAGAGTGAAGCTCGAGCTTATCAGTGATCTCATCAGCATTCATGGCATTTGGAATGTCTTGCTTATTTGCCAGAACAAGAAGCACTGCATCCCTCAGTCCATCCTACATTTAATGATCTTTCACATATTTGAAATAAGGTTCAGACCAGCATAACTTGAAACTTTGGGAATATCGAGTACATGACACACCTCCTTTAAGATTGTATGCAAGAAATCCTTAGACTCAGCAACACGATCCTGATCGTCACAATCGACCACATAGATCAATCCTTGAGTATTGTGAAAGTAATGCTTCCACAACTGCTGGGTCTTGACAGATATCGATATGCAAAATCATAGGCAATTCAGATTGACAAAAGATAAGTGCAATTGAACCTTAAAGGTGAAAGATTATAATTACACATTGCATCGAAACTATAATAAAAACAAAAAATGTAATGGTGCAATTTCTTCAAAATGCTTAGTGATCAATAATATAGTTGAGTATATTAACGACTTTGGATTAAGGATATAAAGATCCATAAAAGAAGAGAGGATATAACACCACCTTATATCTTCCCTGACCACCAGAATCCAATATAGTAAAACTTATGTTGTTGAACTCAACCACCTCCAAATTGAATCCTGAAAGAAACAGAAAATGTATAAATCCCTCATCCCTCAATAAATAAAATCTCCAAATTCAAATCCAAATCAATAGTGATCCATGAAGATATTGGTCAAAGGGGCATAATATACAGATGAAGAAAACATACCAACTGTAGGAATGGTTGTCACAACTTGTCCCGACTTGAGTTTGTATAATATAGTGGTCTTACCAACACCATCCAAACCCATCATAACAATTCGCATCTCTTTCTTACCAAACAACAGTTCACTAAAAAGCTTAGTCAAGGACAACCCCATTTTTTGATCTCTTCCTGTTACATATAAAAATCAAAGGTCCATTTGTACCAAACCGAAAGAATGGTCTTTCGGATTGCAATTAAATTATAAAGACTTGCTACAAAGAGCTCGGTTAATGTTAACTTCGATGCTTTACACACATCGGAACAAGAAGCATTATAAGGATGAATAAAAAAACGACGTCAAAAAAGATCATATAATTCTTATAAGGTGGTATCTGCAATCATCATATAATCATCAAGCCAATAGCTCACGCGGTAAATGATATATACAAGAAATTAAAAAAGAACAGAAAATCATACTTGATGTGTCAAATGTTGCCTGCTATTCCACGCTACAATAAGGAAACTGGAAATCGAAACAAGATATCTATTTTTCCTTCATTCTGTTTTCGGTTTTTATACTTGCATGGAAATAATGGAAGTTGACTAGCGGGTTTAAAATATAGTTTACACGAAGTTGGCGCGATGGTATATGAATTCTGAAATATAGTTATAATTGCATAAACATTAAATTATAAAGATATTTTCAGAACAAATATATATATATATATATTCTAAATTAACTTAGTTTGCAAGCTTTTTCTTTGACCTGGTCCACTCTGCCCTCTTAAGTTAACTATTCAAGTTGCAAGTTTTTGGCTTTGACTATTATTGTCAAAAAATGAGAGAGAAATAAGAGAGAAACTCATTGTTTTTGGAATATAAAAGAATTTATAAATTGTATTGAATTAGTGATAAGTTTAGTACAAAAAATAGTCTGATCACTGATGTGCAAGGTATGAAGGTACCACGAACGAAATGCCGGACTCCACGGTATTGGTTGGTCGTATAGAGCAGATGCTTAGCGGTAACAACTGTCTTAATTACATTATAACATTGTTAAGATTCTAAGACCGAGAATACGGGGACAGGAAAGTGTTTTTTTTTTTTTTTTTTTTTTTTTTTTTTATGTTCCATGATCCCAATGTCAAACTTGTGACTTCATAAACAAAATTTATTCGTTTCTTTAAGCGGTGGTTGTTGTTTTTCTATTTAATAAATCATAGGGCTAATCCCGCCAAACCTCTCAAACTCTAGACACTTTATGTAAACGGGATCAGAAATTCATTTAATACCGGTAGAGCACCAACTATTGGCGTTTGTGTAATTTGCCATATTTTCATTTTTCGGCGTTTTTTCGACCAAAATCGCCAAAATATTTGTTTGAAGTTTGGCCAAAACCTTCCCATCGTCGAGATGATTCCGAATGGTGGTGATAGTGTCGCAAAATTCAAAGTCATTACAAAAAAAAATTGAATTCAAGTGTATTGAGCTTAAATCAAAAATCACGAGTAATAGCGTTGAAACCGTCTCGACGAGGGGAAGGTTCTTTTCAAACTTTAAATAAAATTTCGGCGACTTTTGGTCGAAAAATCGCCGAAAAACTAAAAATGGCAAATCACACAAACACTAGTAGTTTGTGCTCCACTAGTGCTAAAAAAAAATTGACTAGGGGCCACTACCAGCGGGTATGGGTACCCGCATGCGGGTATCCACAACGATGGGTAGCGAAAAAAGCTACCCACCCCCGCCAGATATTTGGAGGATACCCACATTCACGGGTACCCATCTCAGGCGGGTACGGGTAGTCATACCAGCAACCAAAAAACCTATATTTTCTAAATTTTTTTAGCTTTTATGCTTCAATTCTAGCCTTTTATCGGCATCAACAACATTTGATCAATATATTATGACATTAATAGCAACAATATCATTAATTTCAAACTAAAAATCAACCTCTAAATAATAAAAAATTTTGTGCATTAGATAAGAAAAAAAAAATCTTCAAAACTTACACAGCTGCCATAGAATAAAAAAAATGATTTTTTTATTTAAAACTTACGTAGTTACATACGCTTTGCCCGTTTTCTCCCTTATAAATTATAATAGAAAAAAAAATGAAACTTACACAGCTGAAGTCCACACATTCACATTCCTTATAACAAAAAAATATCTATTTTTTAACTTACAAGCCTAACTCGCACTTCACCTTTTTTTTTTTTTTTTTTTTTCTGGCGGGTACCCACGGGTACCCGTGAGTACCAAAAATTGAACCCGCCCCCGTCCCACCACTAGATGGAACAGGGGCGGGTACCCGTCCATCGCGGCGGGGCTGCGTGACGGGTTAACCCGTTAGTTAGGGGTAGTGGCGAGACGGGGCAGGTATCCCGTTACCCGTTTCGCACCGCTAGTTCTGACCTGACATAAAGTGCCTATAGTTGAGGTTTGGTGAGATTATCTCATAATTAAATAAAAAAACATATAATAAACTATTATTACTCGTATTTGCAAAGGATTGAATAGTATCCCAAATGATGATAATAAAATTGCCAACAAAATATAAATGACGATATAGCCTTAACTCCAAAGGTTCACGTCAAAATGAATTATAACTTGAAAGGCTATGGCACGGACTACTCGGCTCTTTAAAACAAGTTGTACCCCTATCTGGTAATTTGGCATGAAGAAGAGTCATATACCACGTGCGGTCTCCAAAATATAATAGCCCGCTAACACGGGAGCGTCGGGGGCTACAGTTGGCTGTTGTGCAGTCAAGCCCCACAAAACTTAAAATTCCTACTATTAAGGCCACAAAACTTTGTACTTTCTTATAATTGTGGCTCCAAATAAAATATTCATCTATTCGAACTAGTTGTTCAATTTATTTGCCATCTTTTTATATTTTGAATATTCTTTAGATATATATACGACTTAGTTTGTTACAGGGTCTTCCACAAATCTTTAAATCCCTATAATAAGGCCTCATTTTTTTTTTCTTTCCTACAATGAGGCTCCTTTGTTTATTTGTTTTCTTAAATAAAATAAAACAATAGTTATCAATATATACTTTCGAAAAAATTTGAACACCACATTTATAAATTAAGTTACTTTTAAGAAAATGAAAACTAACTTAGTTCAGAAGAGTAATATTTTGGGCATGAATTTCTTGTCATAGTTTTAAAATCCTCTAACCCCTTTTTTATGTATATTTCTACAAGGATGATATAAACAGTAAACACGCTTCTCAAAAAGAACAGTTAAAAATAAATTATTAGAATTGAAAAAATGGCTACAATTAAAAATACTAATTAGATAAAATAAATTTTATAATTTAGTTTCTCAAAATATAAATTTTATTATGTCTCAAATATTTGAGTTAATAAAGTTACGGGGCCTGGATTGTAGCAATGAGAATGTCATGGGATCATAATTGTAAGAAACAGAAAAATGAGGAAACTTGACTGCAGGGCAGTAGTTAGTTGCAGCCCTTCGCCCTGACGCTCGCTAGGCATGTTATCTTACTTCTAAGTTCTAACTGCATATTTCGAAGTAAGAAATAAACTAACCGAACATTTTGCTCTTTTACTTGTATAAATATATATATATATATTGTCGTTGGTCATAAAACAAGAAAAATTCTTGCCAAATTGCTAATACCATAACGTTATCACCAAAAACACAATCGAATACACAATGACAACATATAGTAGAGATAACATATCTACGACAAGGGAGTTAATATAGAATCGCAACTACTTGAAGCAACGTCCTAAGTAAAGAATATTTCCTATTATATTAGGATTAATTAAGAATCCAAGCATCTCTTCTTAAGCCTTGTTTCCAATGTTGTTGGCGAGCCAGTCGAGCCCCTCATACAGCCCTTCCCCAGATGTGGCGCATGTGCTCTGGATATGCCTATCAGTAAAATGCATTAAAACACTACTGATTTTGTGATTCATGAAACATGGATCATGAGGGGATTGGGGTTCTTTATTTAATATTTGAAGTCGTCTATGCAGTTAACCCTATTGAGAATGAGTAGAGTGGAAAACTTACTTTAATCAGTAAAAGAGGCTCAATATATAGCCAATGTACAACAGAGGATAACAGTAAATCCAAACAACAAGATATAGCTATCTAAACGATATTAACAAATCTGATGCTAAGTACAAATAATTAAATAAAAGGTGTGAAGTCAGTTAAACCCAAATATATATTCTCGCTAGAATTCACCACCACCCCAGCATGCACCCTCCTAAGTGCTAACATATCACAAAAGCAATCACAAAAGATGCTGACGAGAAAGAGAGTGTACCAACAACGTTGATGAAGAGAGTGAAGCTCGAGCTTATCGGTGATCTCATCAGCATTCATGGCATTTCGAATGTCTTGCTTGTTTGCCAGAACAAGAAGCACAGCATCCCTCAGTCCATCCTACATTGGATGACCACTCATAATTAATAACATTTGAAATAAGATTCAGACCAGCAAACTAAAAAACCTTTGAAATATCTAGTACATGATTAGTACCTCAATTAAAATTGTATGCAGCAGATCCTTAGCCTCAACAACACGATCTCGATCATGACTGTCGACCACAAAGATCATTCCTTTGCTGTTGTGTGAGTAGTGCTTCCACAATGGTTGGGTCTTGACAGATATCAATATGCAGAATCATAGGCAACTTAGATTGACAAAAGATAATGGGTATATATATATGAACCTTAAAGGTGAATGATTAACATTATACAATGCAGTATAATTACGATAAAAAACAAATGCAATATTTGAAGAAGCATTTTCTTCGAAATGCCTAGTGAATACAGCTGAGTATATGAATGAGAAGAGAAAAAGGTTATAACAATACCCTATGTCTTTCCTGACCACCAAAATCCCTTATAGTAAAATATATGTAGTTGAACTCAACCACCTCGTCATCGAATCCTGGAAGAAATAGAAAACGTATAAATCCCTCGACAATAAAATCTCCAAATTCGACGTCCAAATCACTTTTGGATCAATGAAGATAATGTTAAAGGGGCATAATTAATAGACGAAGGAACATACCAAGCGTAGGGATGGTTGTCACTGCGTGTCCCAACTTGAGTTTGTATAATATAGTGGTCTTACCAACACCATCAAGACCCATCAAAACAATTAGCATCTCTTTCTTACCGAACAGAAGTTCACTAAAAAACTTCGTCAAGGACAACCCCATTTTTTCGATCTCTGTGTGTTACACCAAGATACAAAAATCAGGGCTCCATTTCCAATTTCTACTACACAAAAGATTGGTGTTTCGGAATGCAAGTACAAAAGCATGCTAAGAAGAGTCCCCTTAATTTTAACTTCAATGCTCACATACAACGGAGCAAGAAGCACAAGGATGAAAAACAAACAACAAAAAAGATCATATAATTCTTATAAGGTGGTATCTACAATAAACATATGATTATCAAGCCAATAGTTCACAAGGTAAATGAACAAAACAAATACATGCATAGCGCGTGCACATATTGAAGAAACTAAAAAGGACAGAAATGAGAAAACTAATACTTGATGTGTCAAATGCTGCTTGCTATTCGACGATGTGATAAGGGAACTGAAAAACGAAATGAGATGTCCATTTTTCCTTCATCTTTTTCCCTTTTTACAGGGAAGACATGGCATGGAAATAATGGAAGTTGACTAACGGGTTTAAAATATATTTTACTCGAAGTTGGCGCGATGGTACATGAATTCAGAAATATAAAGTTATAACTGCATTAGCATAAAAGACTAAATTAGAAAGATATCTTCGGAATATATATTTTCTAAATTAACTTAGTTTGCAAGTTTTTTCTTTGACCTGGTCCACCCCGTCCTCTTAATTAACTAATCAAGTTGCAAGTTTTTGTCTTTGATTATTATTGTCAAAAATGAGAGAGAAATAAGAGAGAAACTCATTGCTTTTTGGAATATAAAAGAAACTTTTGGTAGCATCTTCAGGTTCTTTAATAAGACCAAAGACTACAAAACTTTGATATTCTAAGAACAAAAAATAGATTATCTCGTACACGAGCTCAATTACATCATTTAACATCCGATGCAGCTCATCCCTTGCCTCCACAAAGATTAGTCCTTGGGTGTTCTGAAAGTAGTGCCTCCACAATGGTCGAATCTAGAACAATGGATATCAGAAATCAGAGTCAGAGGTGACATAATGGTCAACGGACAAAGAAGTCTGAAGGTTAATTCGAACAAAAACAATGCATAAGTACATCTTTATAATTCTATTTTACTCACAGATGACATCAAAAAAGTGGTATTTTTGTTAAGCTTACAACATGGTTAAGTAAAGCACTTCGGGGATGTTTGCAGATCTCCTCGAGACTGGGCTTCATTAATTTTGCTCATATTTCCCTTTTTTCCTTTTATCATATACATGAGGTCCGTTGGGCATATTGGAATGAAAACTCACAGGGTTCTTTTAGATTCCAATCGATTATTATATTTCACTGAGTTCTGTCAAATACAACTTAAATGTTTGTGAGAAAAAAAAAATATATAATTACAAAATCTCTTTTCATACTTCAAAAAATCGCCTAACTTCTAGATCGCTTAAGACGAGTTCATTACCAAGTTTTTTTTTTTACAATACGTATTTTATTTTTCTAATATGACCTGAATGCTTTTTTTTTTCTTTAGTTGTACCAATATTCTATAAGTACAAATTTATGGTATATTAGAAATTATTAGATTGTAAATATATAACTATTTCAACAATATTATGGGTGCAACTGCAAACTTTCAAAAAAAGATTGGAGTGCAATCAAAAAATTCGCAAAATCCAAGGGTAATATGCAGCTTCCAAGACTAAATGATAAAATTCAGTTAATTACATAATCAAAGTTGAAATCAACCCTCCAATAATAGAGAAATTATTATATACATCCGTTGTATGTACAATAGATGGTTGAGATTAAAAAAATATCCCTAAATTGTAGAAATAATCACCTAGCACTCCATCCCCACCGTGTATTGGTAGTGGATGCACATCAATCAGATGCACCAAATAATATCTTCCAATAATAATATTCTTAATAAGGGCCCGTTTGCTTATACTATTATTAGTCACGTGATTATTAATTAACCCTTACTAATATACTTGTATATATTTAGTATGTTGCATGGTTTGCCAAATTGATACCTTAGATAAAGCACAAAATAATAAAATATTAGTGTGTTTGCTTAGACTAAATGAGCCTAGTGTTTTTATCATCCAACTTGTATGTGCAAAACTATATTTTTACCCCTATTGTATATTTTTTCACCACACCTCCTTTAGTCTTTTAATCCTACCGTTTCTTATTTCTCTTCATCCATCCTTTAGTAGAAAGAACCTCTAAAATCACAAAGCTTCAACAATCGTAAACTATATTGGACTTAATAAGCTTAATAAAATTTGATTATAAAATTTAGTCTCGAATTTGATCATAAAATTTAGTAAAACGTATTGTTGTTTTAATTGTAATCTTAATAATCAAAATCCTCAAGCAAAATGTTCATTAAACGTGTCTACATAAATAACTTGGACAAAATATAGATAAGGTGAAGTTGAAGAATGTATAAGTGTTACTTTTAAAAAATAAATGATGTATAACTATCCAATTTTGGAATAGCTAGTTAATGATGAAACGTGTAATATTTTCACAAAAAAATATTCCTGCAACAACCCATTTGAGAATATAGTTAGGTATTCAAAATATCTATGCGAAAACTAAGATTAATATCAAAGAATGAATCTTCGTTCAAATAAGTAAAATGTTATTTGCATTTTTAAAGAAAATGAATGTTAATTAATAATTATACTTTATAATATTCCTCCACCACATAAACGGTAGGTGATGGAGGAAACAAGAAAATTCTAGAAAGAATAATCTATCAATAATTCATAAGGAATATTATTCAAGGCTAATATAGCGATCAAGAAAAAATAATTTATTAAAGGCTAATCAAGAAAAAATAATGTAAATAACTTGTGATCTAAGGCTAATCTAGCGAAAACATAGAAAATGAGGGGTATAATGGACTTTGTGAATTAATCTTTATTGTGGCTTATTGTGGTATTATTAGTTGGGAGGAGGAGGGGTTCAATTATTAATCATAAGATAAACCCTCACGAAGGCAAAACTCGATTTAATATTGTAAACCAAACAAACTTATATCCATGACTATTAATTTATAGTCATTTAACTGAGAGTTAAGCAAACGAGTCCTTCTAATACGGACAATTTTTCCCTAAGAGATTCAAAGGTAGGATTGTTTATGGGAAATTTTCAATTTAAAAGGCAAATTTTTGAGCTTTTACTTTAGCCATAATGGACATCTTTTGTTGAAAAGGATTATTGAATAATGTCATGATTAGTAGTATTCACAATAGGATTATTTTTCACGCTCCGACATGGCCAATGCTATTTCGAATATCAGCCTATTCACCACCTTGTTGCATTTCTTCGACTTTGTAGTTGGAAATGTATCGAGAGCCTCAACACGAAATGCACCAATTTTCATACCTTGTGTTCAACTTAACAAAGATTTCGACAAGCACAAGTTTTATCAACAGGATGTCAAAAGAATCTTTACTTCATCGCAAGCAATTCAGGGAAGAGAGGCACAGCACTATAACCTCAGAAATTAACACAATATAATCGCCAAAAACACACAGTGAATCCGTTATGACAACATACAATAGAGATGACCTATCTAAGACCAAAGAGTTTATCATAGAAACCGCCACTGCCTTGAAGCAAAGGCCAAAAGAAAATTCCATTTTCACGAGAATTGAGAATCCAAATTACGAACACCTCTTCTTTAAGCCTTGTTTGCGATGTTGTTGGAGAGCCAGTCAAGCCCCTCGTAAAGCCCTTCCCCGGAAGTAGCACATGTACTCTGGATATACCAATGGCGTTGACGGAGAGAGTGAAGTCCAAGCTTGTCAGTTATCTCAGCTGCATTCATAGCATTTGGTAGATCTTGTTTGTTTGCAAACACAAGAAGCACTGCATCCCTCAGTTCATCCTAAGAGTAAATCAAACAACCCCATCATAAGACTGACAATTACTACCATACTTGGGGCAAGTTGTTAAACTGTAATTAAACGTCTCCACAACAAGAAATTCAAACACTAGAAAATACGACTTTATGTGAACAAGGACAAAGTAATGTGCTTCACATGAAGATTTTCAGTACGACTTTATGTAATGTTTCAGGTTCTTTGCTAAAACCAAACACTAGAAAACTTCAACATTCTTGGAACTAATAATAGATTATACGTGAGCTTGGTTACCTCATTTAGCATCCTATGCAGTTCATCCCTTGCCTCAACAACACGATCTCGATCATTGCTGTCAACCACAAAGATTAGCCCTTGAGTGTTCTGAAAGTAGTGCCTCCACAATGGTCGGATCTAAATCAATGGATATCCAAATGCAGAGTCAGGTAACGTAGTCAATATATTAAAGCCTGAAAATTAATTCAAAAAAAAAACAAAGTAATAATACATAAATATAATTGTGTATTCATCCCAGATATCCCAAAAAACAGGGGATAATACAGTTCAAAATGTGCAAAACTTAAATTACTTTGAATATGACTTGCACTGCACTCAAGCCAGAAAACATCACAAGGTTTTTTTTTAAAAAAAAAAAATATTTGATGAAGTACATTCTTTAAGTGCCTACATAAAGCTTTCAGCAAGTTCAGGGTGATTAAATCTAGGAGCAACCTTCTCAATACACACGGATTTCAGAACCTAGAAATGTAATATAATAAGCACCATATTCCATACCTTGTCCTGACCCCCAACATCCCACACGGTGAAGCTTATGTTCTTGTATTCTACTGTCTCCACATTGAATCCTGGAAGAAAAAGTAAAATGTTGAATAGAAGTAAGGTGGTCTCCTCTACTCCTCCATATGCCAATAATTTGACAAATTTATACTCAGAAAGTCTCACATATAAACTTCAAGTTATCAGAAACAACCACTTATCAATGAAATCGACAAAACAAGACAACATCCTAGCAGTGAAATATCAATATGAAACCAATTTGTACTTCACAAATAACAAAAAAAAAATTCGAACATTAACATTATTACTCAGAGCATCATCGTAATTCCTAACAAATGACCATTAGCCCCATCATAATAAAGAACGAAGAGCACAAAAGTCCGACGTGAGCAACAACTCGTTCTATCCGGTTTAATAAATTATTTTCATGAAGATGCTAAACAGCATAGTATATATAAGATAACAAAATCAAATAGTTTGACATAATAATTTAACAACTTGGTAGTTCATTAGTTAAAAAGGAGTACCAGAACTTTAAAAACTTAAACTAGGCTGCAAACATTAGAAAAGTGTAAAATAATTTTGTTAGTCAACTAATATTGATATGGCATGCAACTGCAATTACAAGTTACAAGGCACAATTTCATATGTACAGAAACCTGCCAAGGATCAGAAAAGAAAAACTCGAATGATAGGAGGTATGGAGTCATAATAGACAAGGAAAGAAAAACACATACCAATAGTAGGAATGGTAGTGACAATTTCTCCGAGCTTGAGTTTATACAATATGGTGGTCTTACCAGCAGCATCGAGACCTACCATAAGAATCCGCATCTCCTTCTTGGCAAACAGCCGACTAAAAAGCTTGGTGAAAGACAACCCCATTTTTTTCTATGGCTGTAAGTAACACGAAAAAGAAACAAAATTAATTCACATGACAACATATTCATATGGTTCTCAATTAATTTATTCCAACGAATACTGAAGTTTCCGAAAATTAGGATAACTGCAGTTCTGATTCCACAGGCATCCAAGTCCAACCATTACTAGTAACAGAACTATTTTAATTCAAAATCTTTATAAGAGAAAAGGAAATCCCCAACACCGTAACGCATAAATCATAATCATAATCATAACGAAACGGAAAAAAAAAACTTGCTAAGATCCACAAGATCTAAGATTCATAATGCTGTGACAATAACTTGCTAAGTACAACCCTAAATCTACACAAAGAACAAAAACCACGTAATTCGTAAAATCAACCCTAAAAACAGGCGGATCTACAATCAACATTGGATAAATCGAATCATTCAGGCAGTGTAGAAACAAGAGATAAAACATAATTGAAACGACGCCGCAAAATCACAAAACTTGTGAAATGAGATATATACATATATATTAACTAGTTCAGATCTGCAACTTCAAAATAAAATCGAACAAATGAATTAACAGTAGAGGAGAGATCATACGTGATGAAAGGAAGGATCGATTCGAGACCGAATATCGAGGTGGTGGTGTTGTACGCGTACGCTATGATGTGCGAGGAGAAGAGAAAGATGATATTTATTTAACTAATATAATATAATAATAATGTGGAATTGTGCGCCTGTTTCTTTTTATTCTTTTTCTATTATTCCTTCCTTCTTCTTTTTTGCAAAAACTGTGTGGTTGGGAGTTGGACATATTCATTTTCTTTAGCTACATAATATTTATTAGTCTCTAATCTCCCTTGAAATTGGTGGTGTCATTAGAAAACATTAATAACATTAGTAAAGAGATAATTAGAGAGTGTTTACAAACTCTAAAATTTATAATTTAAGTACAATTGCAAAAATACTTCTAATTCATAAAGTGTTTGGAAATGAAGAACATTCACTCACCGGTTGAATACGCTAATTAACAACGTAGAAAAAAAGCTATGAATTAGTCGAGCAACATGTTATAGGATGATCATAGGGGTGAGTTAACGTGTTGGTATTATCTTCACTTTTTATTGAATGATCATACTAGTAGCATACACGAGAGTTGAAAAGTGGATTATGAAAATGGTTGGGCACGTAATATAAAATAAGTAATCTAAGAAGTTACAAATATCAATTTATTTTATTTAAAAGAAGTTTATCATAAGACAAAGTACGGTTACACGTGCATATACACCCTAAAACAACGTATCCAAGTAAAAAGTAAATTTTTATTTTTTTTAAGAGTTTGCAAACACCACTTTAGATCTTTTACGAACTTTTAAATAAATCACAAAAGAGTATATCCAATGTTTAAAAATATAAAATAAGTATATGTTTATTTCAAAAATATCAAAATACAATTTCCAAAGAATTCGAATATCAAACTATCGCCACCTCACCAATCTACCTAGTCACCTTGTTCGCCCTATGTGGTGTCATTCACAATAAAGGAACGTCTCATGTACCTCAAGCGGTAGTGCCTCTTGGGATACACTCCCTCACAATGGCCTCCAATTACGCATGGTAGGATAACTGGTGGGCCACAATCCACCATCTAAGGACGCATGAATAAGACTAACGTAAAAGAGATTTTGGCCACTCGAAAGTACACTGATAAGCGTTTATTTAGCCTGATTTAGGTATATGTTTGCTTATGCTTTTGAATACTTATGATGACATATTTACTTGTTTTATTTTGTTTCATGTTTTCTTAGGAATTCATAGAGTCAAGACGAAACGAGGCTAAAAGAGGCAAAAATGGATGTTTTGGGCGACAATGGGTCAAGACACTATTTTCGGGATGTTCAGACGCTACGGGAGCGCTATGACACTACACAAAGGTAAAATACCAAAGATAACACGATTGAAGATGAAGACACCAGAAGACCGCATGGAGGAAATCAGAAGGCCGTGCGAAAAGGAGCGCATCGCGCAGATGGCGCGCGATCAAGACGAGATTTGGGTTGATTGTTAGAAATCCTAAAACGAAGTTCAGAGCAGAGAAAAACTATAAATAAGAGGCCACGTTCAGTAACTAGGTTACTAGCTTACTCACACCTACAACCATTTTCCGACAGAGAAACCCTGAGAGTTTGTCACCAGAGAGAATACGCCATCAAAGTCTTGTTCTAGTTTAGTTGAGTCATTGTATTAAGATAAAATAGATTGTGAGGAAGAAGATAGCAAAAGGAGTCAATAATAGAGTCAAGCGACAACGTTCCACCAGATCTGAGAAGCTTTTCTTTACCTCTTTACTTTGTCGATGATATTTACTTCTTTATTGATTGTTAAACTCATGACTATGAGAAGCTAACCTATTTGTTGTTTTGAGTAAATGGGTAACTCTGATTTATGAATATGTTTATTTGTTTTACTTGATGTGTGTTTGCTGATCTTGAATGTCTAGATTGAATAGTTACTTATACTGTGTGACTAACCTTACTCTCGGTGGGATAAAATAGAAGCACCCGTGCGGCGGCGCCTGGGGTGTAGAATGCTAAGGATAGTGTTTATATATATATATATATATATATATATATATATATATATATATATATGCGATTTGTGACTTTAGATTTGCGAAAGAAACTGATGCGCAACCTTTAGATCAATCTTGACTATTAATTGGATTGCAGAGTTGATATCTCTTCTAAAACAACTGACAGCCGGGTTGATCCGTTAACACGACAGGTTATTAGAGACTCATAGGTATATGGTTGAATCCTGCCATATGTCACATATCCATTAGACATACAAACATCAAATAACTATCAAATACTGTAAGTAGATATATGTAGTTTGTCTATGAACTATTATGGTTAAATTATTGTTTCTGCATTCATAAATAATTTTCCATTGCATCTTAGATTAAGCATTCTTATCATAGAAAAGCCATCAAAACATCTTTAGTATAGAAATCATTCACATTATTCACAAGCATTCATTACAACCTGTAAACACAAGAGAAAAAATCGTGACAATTGTTAGTGTTTTGCATTTAAGTGATTCATACATTAATCCACCCCTACCTTGGGGTAAGATACTTGGTTCGTAACTATACTTACCATTTCACTATTACTTGATTTGTGCACTTGCGACACAATGAGATTACGTGTAACATTCATGTGTTGACTTATATTCTATTTTATTACACTTAGAAACACCCATCATACACGGTTTCTGCATTGTTTTGAAAAGGTTATTCACATTTGAGCGGATACCACATGGAATTGTTAATATAAAAAAATGACCCCTATGTAGAAACTTTGTGGCAACACTTAATAACTAAAGATGTCTTAATTGGAAAGATTGTCCCTTGTTGTTCTGTCGTGCATAATTTTTTATCGCCATAACATTTAGTTCACTTTCGAATGAAAGTCGATGAAGATAAGTTATACCGAGCATATCAAAACGTCTAGTCGTTAATGAGACATTGATTTTGCACTTTGATTTAGTAAAGTATTTCAAATTTTTAGTACTTGCGGGGTTGTCCACGTATCTAATTTGAGTACACTGCCCCCCCTCGCAAGTGTAGGAATCAAGTAATAATAAGATGGTAAATATAGTTATGAACCAAGTATCGTATCTCAATGGAGTGGTGGATGAATGCATGAATCACTTGAATACAAAGCACTAATGGTTGTCACGGTTGTTATCTCTGTGTTTGCAGGATGAATACTAAATGAATGCAGAACGCTTTTGATGCAGAAAACTTATGGATGAAGATTTTATGAAAATAATTTTGAATGCAGAAGATTACTAAACTAGAATGCTATGAATGACTAAACTATTATGTAATGAAAATATGAGAATGTAAGAATGGTTTTGAATCCAAATGATGAATTAAACTAACTAAACATGAATGCAAGAAAAATAATTAAATGCAAGGAAGACTTTAATGAGAATTGAGTTGAATGCTAGAGAACTAATCTAACTAATGCAACAAAGTAAACAAAACATAATTTAAGATGGTTTGTTGGTTGAATGCTTAAGTTGTAAAATAATAGATTAAAAGATTAATTCGAGGTTGGGTTTCACCGTTGATTTAACTATAATAGTTTATAGACAAACTACCTATGTTTACTTGAGATGCTTGATGATAGTTTGAAGATCATATGTCTTATGGATCCGCGACTTATAATTAGACATATCCTAACTACAGATTCTATGAGTCTCTAGTAACCTAGCGCGTTAGCGGATTCAACCCAATTGGCAGTTGTTTTAGTAGAGATAGCAAATCTGCAATCCAACTAACTCATTCGAATTGTGTTAACATAGACGTACATAATCAAGATTGATCTAGTGTGATCTAGTGGTTGCACATCAGTTAGGTTAGTGTACCAATGTCACAAATCACACACACACACACATTCCAAATGTTTGTTATTTGGAATATATAGCCCGTGTTATACTACCCCAAAAGTGTCCTTTTGGAACTGATTATATTATGTTAAACCTTTAATTTTGAAGCATGGTTAGTCCTCGGTGACTAACGAAATTCTTGAAAAAGTGAAACATCAGGAGGTAAATCCGTTGCCAGCACTTTCTTATTATAAATTCCAAGAAGATATTAACGCAATCAATCTGATTGATCTTGGGTTTCTTGGCTCACCTTATATTTGGAATAATAAAAGGGATGGTTCCCCAATATTAGACGGAGTACATATAGGGGCTTGAGGAACTCTTCTTAGTGCGTTAAACATCCAGAGGCATCTACCTCTCATCTCCATCCCCCGCTATCAATTCAGATCACAACCCATCCTTCTTGAATTGTAGCCAAATTCTCTAGGCAAAAAGCACCCCTTCAGATTTGAAAATATGTGGCCTATAGATTCTTTTTGCCCTAAAAGTGATTTTGGATAGTTGAACCTACCTTTTCTTGCTTGATCCTTTTCCTAATGTGCTTCTAATAATATCCATGCTCGCAAGTCTACTATCATAGAAGAAATTGAGAAGCTCTAAAGTTGTACTCAAATGAAAGAGGTGCATTACAGAGAGGAGGAACTTCAAGTTGAGCATCCGTCATCAAATCAAAAGCGTCAAAAGGCAAAAGAGCGTTAGACCGGTGATGGAGATACTAATACCAAATTTCTCCACCTTTTCACCATCATAAAACCTCGAGGTAATTGTATCAAGTTTGTTAAATCTTTTGCAATATTAACCGCATTACATGAGGTATATTGGTACGGGTTTCTCATCTTTCTTCTAAGAATTATTTACATGTGAGTATGATAAGTCACATAGACCTTTTTTGTTGAATCTGGATAATCCCTTTTCTTCCTAGCATTGATAATCGTGATAAATATTTATGCAGATTCCTTCCCCTTCTAATATTAAAAAAATTATTTTTGGAATGAATCCTAACAAAAGTTCTGGGCTCAATAGTTTTACTCCTTATTTCTATAAGAAATCTTGGGGTATAGTGGGTAAGAATATTACCAGCCTTTGTTCCTCAACTAACCTATGTTGAAAGTTTTTGCTACGAAAACTTGCATCACAAGCTCATAATCTTCCTCCCCTTGATTAATAAAGATTTTGATCTTCGAATTTGTGAAAGCGAAATTTTGTTAAAAAACAATTTTTTGAATTATCTCCTGATCAAATCAATTTACAAAATCCTTCCAGCAACGATTTGCATCAAATATTGATGATTTATGATTGTGATCCACACACCATTGTCGTACATTATTATTAATAATTTTATAGTTAATAAATCACGCAAATATACAAACTAACAAATATTAATTATACCTTTTCAACTCTTACGGTTCATATGTTGATGAAGAGTTCATTAAGACTTCAAAACCATCGCTCGACCTCGCTATATCAATGCTTATAAATCTGGATGAGTGGTTTTCTTTGCGTTTTGGAAATTCAATTCAAGCAATCAACTAAAACTTTTATCCAAAGCATAGACTCGTCGCAAATGGCCTCTCTTTCTTGGCATCTTGGTAATTTGGGCTTTGCCCCGACCTTCAGTCAATGGATTGCGGATTATAGAGTAAGATCTTAGGTTCAAGTTACTTAACAAATGTTCTAGTTGATGCACGCATTTTGTCGAAACAGTGAGTAAAAGAACACATGAATTTTGTAGTGGTTCGCGTCTAAACATACATAATCCGAAACAATGATTAAAAGAACACGAGAATTTTATAGTGGTTCGCGTCTAAACATACATATAATCCACCTGACTTTTGCTTCAATGTCAACTCAAGTCTCTTTATTATTATTACAAGACTAAGACACTCAGGAATTGTAAGTACTAGTAATCTAGACTCACTCTAATTACTTGACGTGACACCTTACTAATCTACTTTATTTGAATAAGAAAATCACAATTTACACGAAGATAACTCGACTTGATGATTTCGTAAATAATGAATGCAAAACAATTTTGACTCAAGAAACAAAATAAACATTCTTAAATTTAATCACTCTAAGCCTTCTGCATTTATAGCACGCATCTCCGCGTGGAAGATAAATGCTGCACCTCTTGACTGTCGTCCAACTTGCACCATCCATAAGTATTCAATTTGCCTGCAAATAAAATGATGCAGTATCTTACAAGTATACATTCATAAATCATGTCTAAATTCATTGGAATAAAACCGAATTCAAACAAAAGCAAAGATCGAGATTCAAATATGAGATTTCCTAGAATAGCCCTTTTCGACAGGATATTGATAAGTATGGAAAGTTAGAGAAAATCTGTCAGAATCTCACAAATACTCTTTCCTAATATAACTTGATTTGATAAGGTCAGTGCAGATAAGGAAATAGTATCAAAACATAATCAATTTTAATTTAACTAATTAGGTCATGATTAATTAGGCCGAGTCCTATCATATATTACTTATCATAGTTTTTCCATTCTTGTGGAAGGGTCTTCCTATGTTTTTGTAAACCACCACGAGGTCTTCACCAAGGAGATCTACTCTCCTTAACTTATTTATGGTATATCCCAAATTACTTTCCTATTTGGTTAGCTATATGAAAAACAAGAAGGATAAGGGTTAACATTAGGCGGGGTTGTGCTCCTATTTATCATCTCATGCTTTTAAAGGTATTGTCAATCACAATTTGGTCGCCAATACCAACAAAGCATTGGCGACCGTATTCCAGTCGCCAAAAGCTGTGGCGACAGCCTTCTGGTCGCTAAAGTATTAGCGACAGAGGTAGTCGCTACTGGACTTTAACGACCGCAATCCAGTCGCTATAGGGTCTTCGGCGACCGGAATATGGTAATTGGCAACCGAAAATCTGGTCGCCAAAGACCTTTTTTGGTGTAGCGTAAGCTCAAAATGTCGATAGTCATTTTGGAATTCGATAATCTAGATGTCAAAAATTAGATCAACAATTCGAACGAAAGCCTTTTCTAGAGCTCTAGTAATGTTCTGGAGATTAGAATTATACTATCCTTGTTGGCCAGAATAGAAGTTTCATTTTGTCGCCCGACATAAAAATCTCGTGGCTCAAAATTAAGCAGCCTGGATTTGCACGTTTTATTTATCTTTAATTGATTAAAAAAAAGCCATAGGCAAAACTTATATAAAGCTTAAAAAATAAAACTAATAGATTCTGCAAGCAAATATGCTACGTACGATTTTTAATGCAATACAAAAATTAAAATATACACCAACAATATAAGAAGTATTACTGCTTCTTTTGAAAAAGATGCATAGCTAGTATAGAAGTTAGCACAAACAAAATTGAACAATCGAAAGAAAATTGAATTACAACATGGAAAGTATAGAATTACTATTTATTAGAAATCTCGGTTGTATAAATAAACTTTTCAATTACTTCAAAGTTTTACATTCTTGTTTTTATCGCGACATATTGTCTTTATTATCGCAATTTTGAAGTGAAATGTTACCATCTTGTGCATGCATGTAGATTGGTTGTTGGATGTTGAAGAGAAAATATTTTAAAAGTATAACAATTTATCAGAATGGCGGCTGAAAATCTTTGGACGGGTAGAGCCCTCAGCCCTCTCAAACCCAATGCTAAATACGCTCATGAGCTGAAAAGTATGGGACCGAGCTTACAGCCGTGCCATGTATATAAGTCTTACTCACACTTAACATATTTACAAATTTTGATACATAAAAGAAAATACCTCTTGCTAATGCATGGTAACTAGGCTAATATCTTGTGCCTAATCAATCAAGCAAAGACAAAGAAAACTGGACTATAAGTACAGGAAACAAAAAAAGTTCATAAATTTATTAATTCTACAACTATTTGCAAGCTATGACATGACTCTTAACACTAACAATGATATAAACATTACAATCAAGGCATAACGAATGTAGAACTTGTTGCTGATCGAACACGGAGTAATTAGTTAGCTATACCGGCATTTTTCCATTTATCGGTTGTTACAGAGATGTACGCCGAAGCTTTCTTGTCGATTCCGGGCTCGGCCACCCACCGGCCTCTATCTTCGTCGCTCGGATAAATCTTGTACGCCTTCACATAGTCATCTCTCATGTCGTCTCCTCTTCGAGAACTCCTGGAGCTTTTTCCTTGAAAGCAACTAAATAGAGAGAAAGAAGATTTCTTGTTGCCAGCCATTCTGTTTTATCTTTTTTTGTTTGGAGACTTTAGTCAGGAGGGTGTGAGTGTATTATGTGGTGTTTTTGTTGTTTTCCAATGTTTGTGAGGTTCTGTAGGATTTATAGTTGATTCGGAGGTGTGATCCAAGGGTGGAGAATAATCTTGAAAATTGGAGATTGATTGATGGCCGTGATTAATTATATGAAGTGAAGTTAGTAAAAACTTAAGGTAGGCAAAGAAAGAACATGTCTTGTGGACCGATGGAAATGTTTCTTAAGTTTGCCTAAATATTTATGCTAAAGTAATGGGTACGGTTTTCTTAACTTTTTCGGTATTTTCCCATCACTTTTTTTTTCAAATCATTGACCCCTCTTTCCCAATTATTCCTCCCCAAATGAATCATGAGAGAGGCCGGTTTGAACTGGATCCAGTCTACTATATGAGAAATTCCGTTTGATTTAGTCCTATTGCTGATTTGATTGTAAAGAACTTAGGCATTAGGTAACTTTAATTCAGGTGCATACATAGTTGCTACTATCGATCAATTATTAAGCAAGGCTACAGCAAGAAATATATTCCGTTGTAAACAAGGACTCAACATGACCGGATCCGAAATAAAAATAATTAGTTTTATACTCTTTCTTCTCATAAGATACTGCTTCTTAACTATAACCTTTTCTTAATAAAACTCAGCCCGTGACGTGGAATCATATGTTACAAAGGTAATAAATACCATGTGGGCAGGTAGCGTATTGTTGACCAGATGCAATTCAATTTTTTCTTTCAACCACCAATCCATGCCTTGCATAAGTCTCCCTTTTATAGTTATAGACTTGTACGGACTAATATGAAAGTTATATTAATTAATTAACTAACTTAATCCCCAATTAAGTAATAAGAACTACATTAGTATTATACGACATCGGTGTCGGCGGAGTCTTTCGCAAACCTCCCAGCCTCACCCTAGCCCTAGGGTTGGGTTGGGTTAGCTCCGAGATAGGAAAAATGGAAAAAAAAATGGCAGTAAATACCAAGAGCTTCATTCCAAAGGTGATCTCTTGAGAATAATAAGTTCTATATCGAAGAGCGAATACGTCTTTCATCATATGTTTCGTTACTTTATTCCTAAATCGGGGGTGGGGGGGGGGGGGGGGGGGCGCTTCCGCCCAATAACTCAACCCGACCCTTACGATCTTTTGGTCAACTCAGGTCTTTTTCTTTTCTTACGAGATCATTTTGATTCAGCTTGAAAACTCGAGAAGCTGTATTGAGAGAACCAAGCCACTCTTTCAAAGGTGGGATCCCAACCTATTCTTCTTAGCCTAAGAGTCTATTCGCGGAAGAACCAGACATTCTCAAAAAATGTAAAAACGTAAAATATGAAGTGCGACTTTAAGTTGGCAGTGTATATTTCAACACCCCTGCAAGCTGAGCATGAATGTTAGTCATGTGAAGCTTGGAGATCATCATGTTAAAGAGTTGAGTGCCCAAGGGCTTTGTCAGAATATTAGCCACCTGTTGATCACTTGGAATTTTTAGAATTGTGATGAGTTTTTACTGGACCTTCTCCCTAACAAAATGACAGTCAATTTGCAGGTGCTTGGTCCTTTCATAGAAGACACGATTGTTTGCAATGCATAGTGTACTTTGACTGTCACTGAAGAGGAGAAGATTTCTTGATTGAACAATCTTGAGGTCTTTGAGAAGTTGAATCAACCACAAGAGCTCACAAGTTGTGGAAGCAATAGCCATGTACGCTACTTAAGTTGAAGATCTACTTACTGTTTGTTGCTTTCCATAAAATGAGGGAGTCCCTAGGTACACTGCAAAACCTGTAATACTTTTTCTTGTGTTTGGGCAACCAACCCAGTCACTATCACAAAAAGTTTTAAGATGAAGGCCAAAATTAGCTTGAAAGAAAATACCTTTACCTAGAGCATTTTTAAAATATCTAATAACCATGTGAGATGCATTGAGATGGCTAGTAGTAGGTTTAGAGACAAACTAAGACACACATTGTATACTATATGATGCAGTCGAGAAGGTGTTGGAGTTTATGAAGAAACTAGATCATCCCAAGATTAGAGGCTGATTTCGACTCGATATGTTTTTGACGTGTGATTAGCCTAATTGTATTCGAAATGGGCCAACAAACAATAGTAATAATCAGTGGATCGGAGTTTAGGCAAATTCCATCATTTCGGCCCCGGAAAGGTCGTTTTTGCAGTTTTTAGTAATTTTTTTTAATTATATTTTTTTTCTCTAGAACTCAGAATTGCATTCCGCTTGTTGGAGTGTGTTCCACATGAGTAACACTTTTAGTTTATGCATTTATTTCGATTTTTTCCAGTTTTTAAAAAACAAAAAGTTTTTTAGTATTTTAGTTATGTTTTTAGGGTATATATTCTATGTAAACCCCAAGAAGACGGTTTAATTGATTATTGAATGAATTTCTGGAGAGCTTCTCGCTTCTGCATCAATTTCTTGGTATTATACGAAATCAACAAGTCTTGATTATCGTGTGTTGATCCAGTCTTTCCTATAAGCTTCTGCTACGTCACTATAGCTGAGATGAGGTCTAGTTATAGTAAGGTAAAGCAACATTCCAACCAATCTCCTATATACAGAAGGATCATCAAGTAGAGGAGATTCATCATTATGAAGCTTGTTGTTTGTATCCATATGAGTGGTGCAAGGCTTGCAACCCAAATAACTTGTTTCTATAAGAATATCAAGGGGCATACTTACTTTGACATAGGTTTATGCCTTTAGATGACCTTGCAATTTCAGTGACAAGTATATATTTATGTGCCAAGATCTTTTATAGTGAAATTATCACAAAGTTTCTATTTGATGTGAGATATCTCATTCATGGCATTACCTACTAAAATTATGTCGTCAACATCGACACATAAAGTAGTAAAGACCACATAATTTTGTAAAGAGAGAAGAGTCAGAAATAGATTGAACCAAAGGAGACAAGTGACGAGTTTAGCTTACTGAACCACTGCTTTGATGCATGCTTTAGACCATATAAGCTTTTCTTAATAAGGCACACTCTCTTAATAGTTTTGTCACAATAGCTAGGGGGAGGAGACATGTAGATTTCTTCCTCCAAGTGACCATGCATAAATGCATTATTGACATCCACTTGATGGAGGTGCCAGTTCTTAGAGACTGCAAAAACAAGAAGAGCCTTTACTGTAGTTAGTTTTGCTCTTGGTGAAAATGTATCAAAATAGTCAACACCTTCTCCTGGGTATATCCTTTTGCCACTAGTTTGGCTTTGAACCTTTCAATGGTTCCATCAGAACTATATTTTATCTTATATACGCACTTACAGCCTATAATATGCTGATTGGGAGGGAGAGTAGTTAATTTCCATGTGTTGGTCTTTTCTAGGGCTTGTATTTCCTTCTTCATTGCATCCTGCCATTCCTTAACCTTGTTGGCTTGAGAGAATGACTTTGGTTCAATGAGTTGAGATATTGAGGCGGTGAAGCTTTGTGGTTAGAGCCTAGGTTGGCACATAAGCGATAATTTGAGATGTGGTATAGTGGTTTTGTGTTAGATGTAGTGACTGAGAGGTTTGCTTTTCCGTGGGATTGAGGTAGGGAATAGTCATATATATGAATATATGAGGGAGGTGCAATGGTTCTATTTGATCTTCTTATTGTAGGTTGAGTTTTCTCATGGACAGTATAGGTATGAGCTGAATCTTGTGCAACATCTGTAGGGGTCGAATTTACTGAAGTAGTGTCAAGAGTGAAATTGTTGTCCTCTTGTTGATGTGTCTGGAACTCAAGAGTTACAGGGACTTGAGACAGTGCATCACCTGCTGAGCTGGAGTCACTTGCAGCTGGAATAATCAGAGATTCCTGATTGTTTGGAATACTTGTGTTTATAGGTACCTGCATGTTAATGAAGGAATTTGTGCATAGAGGTGTGTGTCTTTGAGAAATGTTTGAATCAGGTGCAGGTGTGTCAAGCATAGGATATGCGTTTTCATGAAATTTAGCATCTCTAGAGATTTAGTAGATAAGTTCAGCACGTAATAACCTTTAGTATCTTTTGGATAACAAATGAAGGCACATTTAATGGCTTTAGCATCAAATTTATTTCTCTGAGCAGATAGAGTTGAAGCATAACATAAACAACCAAAGGTTTTTAAGATATTATAATCATGAGGCATGTTAAAAAGAAGCTCAAGAGGAGTTTTATTACTTAAGAACCTTGAGGGAATTCTGTTAATCAAGAAGACAGTAGTACCAATTCAATAAAGCCATAAAACAATAGGAATGTCGGATTGAAACCTCAAAGCCCTTGCAACTTGTTAAATATGTTGGTGTTTTCTTTCAACAACACCACTTTGTTGTAGGGTCTCAACACAAGATGTTTGATGCACTATGCCATTAGAACTATAAAACTCATATAAGAAAAATTCAATGCCATTGTCTGACCCGATGGTTTAATGCTGATGTTAAACTAATTTTGAATAAGGTTGTAAAACTGAATTATGCAAGTCCTAACATCAGATTTTTGTTTCAAGAAATAAGTCTAGGTACACCTATAGTGAGAAAGTATATATAACCTTCATTTAAAGTAATTCTATAAGGACCCAAGACATCACAGTGAATGAGCTCAAAAATTCCATTAGATTTGGAACTACTAAGTGGAAGAGAAAGATTTTGATGTTTAGAAATATGACAAACATCACGACTATGAGTCTTATTTGAATGAGTAATGCTGATATTAGAAATACATTGCAGTTTTCCATATCAGGATGCCCTAACCTTCTATACCAAGTATCAAAGTCATAAGTAACACTATTGCAAAAAATAGAGGGCTTATTTCTAGATATATCATCAGTATTAAGAATGTAGAGATTGTGAGCCAAGCTAGCAGAACTAATCCTCTTCTTGATGAGGTTATCCTACAATATACAGTAAGGAATAAAATATACACAGGTTAGAGGCCTGGGTGAGTTTAGAGACAAAAAACAAATTATATGTGAATGAAGGAACATATAATACATTGTGAATAATGATGTTAGGAAGAAGTTGAACATCACCTATGAGAGTAGCATGAGTACAATTATTTTGTGGAAGACAAACTATAGTTGACAATTTTCTAAGGGTAGATATATATAGATTAGGATTACAGATCATATGATATGTTGCTCCCGTGTGAAGAATCTATTGACAAGAAGTATTAATGTTTGAGGATGCTGAGGAGAATGTAAAGGTATGAGAGGTACCAGTCACAACTGCAACAACATAGTGAGTATGAGAGGCATGCTGCTTTGATTTTGCCAAGAATTGGGCTTTCTGAAATGCCATTGAACTGAGCAAAGAGAGCTTGTTGATTAGTGGCAGTAGGCCTAGGGGCTTCTTGAGAAGGTATTCCCTCTCATGTTTCAGCATAGTTAGTGTTAACAGGTTTGATATTATAACCTAATTAACGGAATTATTTAGGGGTTGGAACGCCATGCCCGTGGTTTAGAAGCTTGTAAAATTACGAAAATATCCCTCGTTGTATTCACTAAATCTCACTCAGAATGCTCTATAACATTTGTTATGTATCTATTTGTCTGGATCTGGCCCTTTCTTTCTTCTTTTCTGTCCCTCTTTTTATAGAGGTTTTTTAGGGGCATGTGTCGCTATGCATGTTTAGATAAATTACATGTGTTTTTTTTTGGCGTACTGAGGAAGATATATTTTATCTTATCTTTTTATTCTTCATCTACTAGGCGCTGACTAGGATTAACTTTGATCTCTTCCGAGGACATCCAAGGTTCCGATGGGCTGTTTTTTTTCTAATCTCTTTTCCACAAGGGGCTGTAGCTCTCGGAAAGAGTGGATCATTTGGGCAGTATGTTCGTCGTAGCTTCCGCGGTGTTTGTCTTCTTTGGGGGGCATACTCCGAAGGGTGTATCTGTTTTACTTTTACTGGTGGTGTCTGTTCCGAGGGGTTTTATACCTTGGCAGGACATTAGTTTCCGTGTTCGGCCTCCGGGAGAGGTGTTTCGAGGGCTTTTGGATCATAGAGTGTTTAGTGAGGGGATATTCTCGTTCTTTCTGGGACTCGGGGTCTACTGTGGTCCCTCTTGGCGCATTGATGGATATATGAGTCGCGCGGATCCATCGAGATTTACTCTTTTTCCGATGCCATTTCTTTATTCATCGTTGACTTTCCATGGGACGCTTTGGTGTCTCCTCGGGTGTCCCTTTATATCGCTTCGAGTCAATGACCGAGCGGATTGGTAACACTCTGAGGGCCTCCTCGTTGGGAGTGGTTACTCTTATCGGAAGTGCACGTGACGATAGTATCGTCCATATATTGGTCCTCATTTTAGGTTTATCATTTGTGTGTAATCCCTTCATTTATTTTTTTAGGGTTAACACTAGCCCCCCAAAATTTCGATCGCCTTCGTAGAGGCGAGGGAAATTTTATTTTGTGTCCTCTGTGAGGTAAGGGGCATTTTCTTCCTTTTTCCTTCATTATTTTCATTTTTGGTATTTCTCCGAGGGGGTATGCATATATTTAAAAAATGAACCGTATGGAAATTACCTTATTATCCTCGGGGGCATTGTCCTCGAGTAAGCAACGGTGTCTGACCATTTATTGCGGACAGTGAAGACGGAGGTGTAACGGCCATTGACTGGTCGCCACAGTTCAAAATATCTGATCGTTGGCAACTGTCAGATTTCAACGGGCCGATAACGGTTAGCGCGCTGAGCGGCGCGTGTCATGTTGGGGAGTTACGTGGAGTGTTAAACGCGCTCCACGTTTAAATAGTATCTGACCGTTGCTCTTTACCCGTTATAAATAGCCGTCTTCTTCATTCTTCTTCTTCACTTTAATCTTTCATTTCTTAGCAAAATTTTGACGAGCAAAATCCTCTCCTCCCCTTCTCTAAATCCGGCAATTTCTTCCTCTAAATTTTCGCAAATACTCTCCTTCCTCTTTAACTAGATACGATGGCCTTCTCCACTGCTACTGATTCCGTCACTGCCGCTTCCGCCTCGGGGGCTGTGGCTTTTGCTCCCGCCACTGATTCACCAGCGGTAACTGGTGGTGCTGCTGTGGGTGGTCCTGCCATGGGTATTCGTAAAAGAAGGGGTGACGCTTCTGCGGCGGCGGAAGAGGGTAATATTGGGCCCTCTAAGAAGGTTAGGGTTTCCAAATCAAAAAAGCCTGATGTTCCCGTCGCTCGTGACTTCCACAAGATTGAGGGGATTCCGAGTACTATTACCCGAGGGCAAGTGTATGCTTTGTTCAAGAGTTTGGGGGCCTTCAATAAGAATATGACTTTATGGATTCCGACCAAAAGTGAGAGGGCGTGCAATCCTCCCGAGGGCTGGCTCCCTGTTTATTTTGCACAAATGAAGTTTGGGTGGCGATCCTTTATGCCCCATATCTTCTGTGATGTGTTCAAGGCATGCAACATAAGTCTGAGTCATCTGACTCTGAATGGGTTTGCAGCCTTGTGTATATTTGTGTTTTGGTGCCATGTGAATGGCTTAGACTGCAACGTGGAGCGTTTCTTTGACATATTCGATATGGTGATTTTGCCCGGGGGGTGGCCTTTCTATCACTTGCGCCATTGGGATACCGCCAAGAACAAGAAGATTCTGGAGGGGGCCCTCACTTCCCATAGCATGTGGAAAGACAAATATTTCTTTGTGCAGCCCGAGAATGGAAAGTGGGATATGCCTTTCGACTGGAGGGAGGGCGAGACTCCAGTTTATACCTTGGACCCGGAGGTAAGCTTATCTCCGGTGATTTTGCAGAAGGCTTTATTGGAGTCGGATGACTTCATGATGTTGTTTGAGATGTCAGGACTATAGAACATGGTTTTTACAGATGCCGCTATTGAGAACCCTTTGTCTCTAGGCTCCGATGCGTTGGTTCCTTTCAGTAAGTAATTTTATACTTGTCTTTTGTCTTTTATTTTACATAATGATAAATTTAAAAGATACTTATCTGCTTTCTTGTAATGTAGGGGACACTTTGGCGAACTATTATTCGCGTCCCGGTCCTTCGGTCTCTGCTCCGAATGGTCAGAAGAGGTCAAAGGCTTATGCGACTTCTTATGCTCGTTCCTCGAGTGGTATTTCCGACGCTCCCGAGGAGGAGGACCCTGCTGATGAGGAGGTTGACACTCTCGGGTACACAGACGCGCCTCCGAGGGAGGAAAAAGAGGAAGATCATTCCTTTTTTATCATCGGGGCGGACGGTATAATCTACGATGCCATTCCTCTGACTTCGGTGGAGCCTCACTCGGCTTTAGTGCTGGCGCCGGCCCCCGCGTATAACACCGGAAGTTCTTCTAAGGGTTCGGAGGAAGGACCCGTATCCGAGGGTGGTCCTTCTCTGCGAGCTACTGCGGAGGAGCCCGTGCCAGACTTGGTAATCCTCTCATCCGAGGATCCATCGCTATCACCTTCTCGTGAACCAGGAGCTCCTATATCGGTGCCTCTGGTAATTCCTGAGTCCTCGGAGAGGACAACTTCCGAGTCTCTTCCTCATGGTAAGTTTTCGTTGGTCCTTAATAAAATCTTCTTAAGTGTTTAAAGGAATTTGTTTATATACTAAGGTCCTCTTTTTCGGTGCAAATATCGCGGATAAGGGGAAGGCTCCGATGGCGGAAGGGTCTTCTCTTTTCGGTAATCATCCTTTGCCCACCTCTTTCTTTTTTGCCCAGTTAATTGTTTAATTATTTTTCTGGGTCCATTTTCTCTCCTTACATATATATACTGTCTTTGCAGAAGAAGATTTTTTAGCACAGTTTCTCAATCCCGGTTCGGAGGCTTCCCTGGGTGATTCTGAGGATATTCACGAAGAGTTTGACGCGCCATCCGATGATAGGGATGTGAAGGAAGAGATTCTAAGCTCACTGGTTGGGGAGGCAGGTCCTTCTACCGTTGCTGGAGGTCCTCGTGCATTATTTACCGACTCGGAGGTTGTGACTCCAACTCCGGGGATCCTTCCTCCGAGGAGTCATGTCCCCATCTCCCTTTCTCCGATGGGTCTCATTTTTCAAACTCCGGTGGCTCCTCGTAGGCTAGAGGATCTGCCTTCGATGCAGGTTTTAGAGGGGGCTTTTCAAGAGATCCTTCGTTTCTTCGCCTCTTCAAATGCAACCCCGCCGATGGGTTTCATTTCATGCATACAAGTCTTAACTAGATGGCCCTTATGGTAAGTTCGACTTCTTTTCTTTTTCTCTTTCTGCTCATCATTCCTTTAAATATTCTGTTAGATCCTTATGCTTTTCTTTCTTTATTGTAGGTAGGGAAGACTCGAGATGCAGTAGTTGCAGTGGAGCAAGGATGTCAAAAGGAGGGAGATGAAGTGAAACTTCTCCGAGCGCAAGTGGCGTCTCTTCTGTCCAAGGTGAAGGAAGATCAGTTGGAGAGGGATGTGCTTTATACAAAGATCTCCGACTATGCCTTCCGCTGGAAGGAGGATCATAAGGAGAATCATAAGGAGAAGGAGGTGTTACATCTTCAGGTGAAACGGTTGCAGTTTTTTCACGAGGGTTTGGAAGCATCGGAGAAGGCTTCGAAGGACCGAATTGCCCTCCTCGAGAAAGAATTAGGGGCGAGTCAGACTAGGGAGGTTGAGCTCCAGGGGTTGTTGGGCAAGGCTATGGATAGGGCGGAGTCGGTCGAGGAGACATCGACTAAGGTCATTTCACCCGTAGAAATGCAAGCGAAGGTTGACGTGGCGGTCCAGCTTGCTCAGCAGGAGATCCTTCGACATCACTCGGAGCCTTCCGATAGGCCGCCACAAGAGCTCTTGACAGGCCACATGTAATGGGGCTACTTGGAATGTGCTAGGCTTGCGCAGACATTAGTGCGGTCGGATGTGGATTTTCCCAAGTCTTTTGACATTCGTAGGTTGAAGAGGCCTACTCCCGAGGATTACCACGTCTTTGTCGAGAGATTCAGTGGCTTGTTGTCTCCTCAGGCTTCTCCGACGCCCTCTCCGATGCGGTTAGCGAGCTGTCCGAGTCCGAGGCCCGGTGGCTCCGGAGGGGTACTGTCACCAATCTCTCGCCTGGCTCTGATGAACCCTTCTTCTGAAGCGATGACCTCTTCGCATCCCGCCCCGCATCCGTCAACCACGGGGGCATAACTTAGGACTTTTATTTTCTTTGTTTTTAGTATGCGTAAACTTTTGATTTTGTAGTCTCCTATTTTTTTTTGCAGTGTATGGTTATTCTCCGAGGAATTCTTAGGTTTTATTAATGAACAATTTATTTCGTCCTTGTTTTCTTGTCTTCTTCCTATTTGTCGGTTTATTCATAAATATTGAGCACCTACAATTACTTCGATTGTTCCTTTAATGTGGGAATTATATTAGGTTCAAAGAGTTTAGGATATAATTTTATCCTTGCCGGCCAAGTTTGATGTTAAGCATGACGTGCCAGCATGCATGGTAATTTTAAGGATGAGTTTTTCTTAAGCAGGAGCATCTTGTTGACACGAGTCCCAAACATGGCAATTTAGGCTTAATTCTTAATTAAAGAATAAAGTTAAGAGTATAGATATACATTGTGCGTTCAGTAGACAAAGTTACACTCACTCCAAAAGAAACATGTTCTAGATATAGGGTTCACTAATTTTCTTGCGAATTTGTCATCTGGCTTTCGCATAGTTAGTTTTTGTATCTTAGTTCTCTTTAAACAACTAATCTTGGAGAAGGAGTGAAAACTTACTTGGCAGGATGATGCCCCCCCATTATAGGCGAGGAGGGTCCATTTCTTCTCACAATTCCATTCAGAACTCGGTTCGGACTCCTCTGTTGTCATTAGTGGTTCACCATGCTTCCTCGGATAGCTTTACTTCTGGGCGAGACAGTCTAGATGATGACATAGCGGCCCTCTTGGGGAGCTCTTCAAGGGGAGCCGTTGCAATGTCTAGGAATGTTGAGTCTCGCAGGATAAATCACACCCGAGAGGTGTTTATGGGTAGGGGTCTTATACCCTGGTGGATCAGTCCTCAGAGTTTGATATGCTTCCTTTGAGTCCCACGAAGTTGATGGGCCGAGGCCGCGTGGGGACAACCGTCAGTAACGAGCACGAGGGATCAATTATGACCCTCTTTGCTGAGTATAATTTGGATTATACCAAGTATGATGTGATCATACTACACTTCGAACATAGGGCCTACGATCCCCCATCGAGATTTTTGACTGTATATTGCGAACATGTACGGTATGGGATGCGGGTATTTTTCCACCCTTTCATTCAAACCCTATTTCGGTATTGGTAAATATGCCCTAGTCAGCTGACGCCAAATTCTTATCGCCACTTGATGGGGTATATCCTGTGCTGCAAGCTTTTGAACCTCCCTATGTCTCCTCATCGGGTAGGGGCTATTTTTGCATTGCGCCCTTGTGCAGGTGGCCCCCCTTTTTTTTCAGCTTGGCCTATCGGGACAACAGTAGAACTTTCACTCATGTATCCAACCCGCATTCCCATAGAGGGGATTGGAGGCGGAGGTTCTTTTTTGTTCGCCCGAAGGGCCAATCGGCTGGGCTTTCATGTTCTTCAAGAGGGTTCGGTTGGTTCTTTCCACTTGTCCGTTTGCTTGGGGGTATCCTACCGAGGCAAAGTGGTGTTTGATTTCCCAGTGGTCACACCATTTTTCTAATTCTTGGTTCATGAATTGCAGGCCGTTATCACTTACCAGGTTTCGAGGGATGCCAAAGCGGCACATGATATTCCTCCGTAGAAAGTTGACAATGGCGCCCGCGGTGATTCGGGCTAGGGGCTCCGCCTCTACCCATTTAGTAAAGTAGTCAACCGCTACGAGTAGGAACTTCTTTTGGCCGGCGTCGGGGATGAGAGGGCCCACAATATCTATGCCCCATTTGGAGAACGGACAGGGGGTCAGATGGGGTTCCCACGGGGCTGCGGGCTGATGGACTCATGGGGCGTAAGCTTGGCATGGTTTACACCTCTCGGCATGGCTTTTGCTATCTTTAGCCATCGTAGGCCAGTAATTGCCTTGTCGAATCAGGCGCCCGACCATGCTTTCGCCGCTGGTATGGCTTCTGCATGTCCACTCGTGAGTTTCCACTAGAGCTAGTTGGGCTTCTTCATCATTTAGGCATCGGGCGTGGGGGCAAGAATATGTTCTTCGGAATAGTATTCCGTCCTTGAGGAAGTATCGAATGGTTTTATTGGACATTATCCGTTGTACGGCCTTGTCCGTAGAGTATCCCTTTGGATCCTACAAGTAGGCTTTGATTGGAGTTACCCAACTGGATGGGGGATCCATAGTGGTATTTACTTCTTTGCCCTCGGTCTTCTCGGGCTCGTTGACATGTAGTAGAGTGAGCCTTCGGGTATGGATGACGGCCGTTTGAGTGGCCATTTTAGACAAGGCGTCTGCCTCTTGGTTTTCTGTTCGGGGAATTTGGACTATTTTATACTCATCAAACCACCCTTGTCTTTGATGGATCGTCCGAAGGTATTCTTGCATTCTCTCTTCTTTGGCGTCGTATGAGCCATTGACTTGTTGTACGATCAACTGTGAGTCGCTATGAATGAGCACTCTTCTCATCCCACCTTCCTGAGCGAGTCTCATCCCAATGAGTAGGGATTCGTACTATGCTTCATTGTTGGATAAGGGATAGTAAATTCGGACCCCGAAGTGAAGTATTTCATCCACCCCTTCTTTATTTGCCAGTACTATTCCCGCTCCTCCGTGTGTGCTTACAGAGCACCCGTCCACGTAGATATGCCACATGGGAGCCTTCTCTTCGGCTCCGATACCCGTCAACTCTGTTACAAAGTCAGCTAGGACTTGCGCTTTGATGGAAGGTCTTGGGGCATAGGAGATATTATACTCCGTGAGCTCCACAACCCATTTTATTAATCTTCCGGACGACTCGGGCTTGTTAAGTATTGCTCGCAACATGTGCTTGGTTAGGACAATGATCGGGTGGGAGAGGAAATATGGGTGCAGTTTCTGTGCAGCAGTAACCAAAGTTAGGACGAGTTTTTCAGTTAGGGTATACCTAGTTTCTGCTCCGAGGAGAGTCTTACTGACATAGTTAACTGGGTGATGTTCTCTATCCTGTTCTTTGACTAACATGGCACTGACGACCTCTTCTCCGACGGATAGGTATACGAAGAGCTCTTCTTGGGGTGAAGGTTTTACCAACAAGGGCGGGTTCACCATATATCTCTTTAGTTCTTCGAGGGCTGCTTCGCACTGGGGGGGGGGGGGGGTCCATTGGAGTTCATTGATGTTTCGGAGTATCTTAAAAAAGGGAAGTCCTTTCTCTACTGACTTAGAAACAAATCGACTCAGTGAGGCCATCCGGCCTGTTAGCTTTTGAACATCTTTAACTGTCTTCAGAGTGGGGAGTCCCACGATGGCCTTAGCCTTTTTGGGGTTGACTTCTATCCCGTTCTCCGTGACCATGAACCTCAAGAACTTTCCTCCTTGAATGTCGAAAGAGCACTTTCTAGTGTTGACTTTCATCCCAAAATTATTCATAATAACCAGTGCCTTTTGCAGATCCTCGGGGTGGTCTTCTGCTCTGTTGCTTTTAACTACCGTGTAATCTTCGTAGACTTCCACTATCTTTCCAATGAGGCCAGCAAACATGAGGCTTACCAATCTTTGGTAAGTTGCGCTGGCGTTTTTGAGTTCAAAGGGCATTACCAAGTAACAGAAGGTGCCTGCGTCGGTGATAAAACTAGTTTTATCCTGGTCAGCTGCTGCCATCGAGATTTGGTTGTATCCCTGGTCTCCATCCAGGGTTGATAACAATGCACATCCAGCGGTGGAGTCGACTAGTTGATCTATACTGGGCAGGGGATAGCAATCTTTCGGGCAGGCTTCGTTGAGATTGGTAAAGTCCACATACATCCGCCATCTTCCTCCATGTTTGGGGACTAAAACTACATTAGCCAGCCATTCGAGGTATATAACCTCCCTAATTTTCTTTAGGCTAAGGAGTCGCTGTATCTCTGACCGAATAATTTTATTGCGTTCTGGCCCCATCTTTCTCTTTTTGTGTTGGATTGGTTTAACCCCAGGTTTTACATTAAGAAAGTGTTAGATACCTTATCGCTGATTCATCCGGGCGGTCCTCCTTCCCAGGCGAAAATGTGATGGAATTGTTTGAGGATGGAAGTCAGTTGAGCTTCTATTGCTGGTTCCATATTGGTACCCATCTTAATCACCTTTTCGGAACTTCCTTCTACCAATTCCACCATCTTTAATTCTTCTACGGGTTGAACCCGTGCCTCTTCTGCTTTGCGCTTTTTGTTATTCTTGAGGGTGAGTTCGACTTCTTCCGAGGGGATCGCATTAATGCGGCACTCTCTAGCCTTAGATTAACTTCCTCAGACTTCTCCGATACCTAAGAAGGTAGGAAACTTTACCTTAAGATGAAGGGTAGAGGGGATGGCTTCGAAGGTTCTGATGGTCGGCTTTCCGCATATGGCGTTGTACGTCCGTGACGAGGCTTCCACCACCCAGAATTTGGTGGGTTCCGTTCTTCGAAGGGCTCCCTCTCCCCATGACATCGGAAGGGTCATAATTTCGAGGGTATGGTAGGCTTCTCCAGAGAAACCTACTAGGGGCACCTCAGCCATCTCCAATCGTTCTTTTTTCAATCCCATAGCAAGGTAGGTAGGAAGGAAGAGCACGTCCACGGAGCTACCCGTGTCGATGAGGATCCGCTGGATTTCACACCTGTAGATAACGGCTGAAATAACCAAGGGGTATTCGTGGGGGGTAAATTATACCTATTAGGTCCTCGGGTCCAAAGGTGATACTAGGCAGCTTTGATCCTTGAACATAGCATACATGAAGTCATTGTTCTGCTCGTCTGACCTCTTTCACATATTTCTTCTTCTTACCCTGGGGCGTTATCGAGATAGTCCTTTATCGGGAGCTCCGTTGATGTTCTGCGGTCCATTCCCCGGACTGGCGGTGCTCCGTGGTCCTTTCTCGCGATCGGTGGCTGGGAACCACTTCTTCATCTTCTTGCTCTCTTCGTGACCTTTTCCATACATTCAACTTGGGCTCCTCGGGATTATTCTCCTTGAGATAGTTCTTCAGATATCCTGCTTCTAGAAGGCGGAGCACTTCCCTGCGTAGGGTAGTGCGTTCCTCGGTGGTGTGTCCATAGCTTTTATGATATTTGCAATATTTCCCCGTATTCCTTTCCCTATTGGGAAATTTGGCCGGCGTGGGCCAGTGCGACTCATCGTTACCTCTCATCACATTGAGCACTTATTGGGGAGCGATGGTCATCGGGGGCAACGGTACATGCTGAAGGAAGTTTTTGACCACACCTCCCTTGTCTTTCCGTGGGGCGAGTTTTCCTTCCTTGCCCTTCTCTTTAGCTTTCCCCTATCGTTCGACGCGCTCACGGTGCTCGTTGTTGTCATGCTCTATGCGCCTTTTCGTGCCTTCCGCTTCCTCCATGATGATATAGATTTCTGCCTTTTGCATAAGTTTATTCATGTCCGTGACATGATTTCCCATGAGGTATCGGAAAAAATCCCCTGTTCGAAGTCCCTGTGTTAATATGTCCGCTAAGATGGTTGGACTAACATTAGGGACATCTAACACTTCATCTGTGAAACGTTTTATGTACCCTCGCAAGGGTTCATCCTTCTGCTGTTTGACCGTGAAGAGATGAGTGACTGATTTGGGATATCGCCGATTACATGCAAACTGTCGCACGAACAAGTGGGCCAATCAGTCGAAGCTCTTTATCGAGTTAGGGGGAAGGTGGGTAAACCAAGCTTGTGCTCATCCTCCAAGGGTGACTGGGAACACACAGCATAAGACATGGTCGGGGGCGGAGGATAGGTCCATTCCAACCAAGTATTGGTGGATGTGATCATGTGGATCTTTTCCATCAGCGTCCCTGGTGTATAAAGGAACATTGATGGGCCGCATCCCCGAGGGAACAGATGATATGGCAATTTCGGGGATAAAGGGGGAGGTTTTAAATGTAGGATCCTCCTTGGGAGCCATGGTTTTCTTAATGTCGCTCATTTCTCTGCGCAAGCCATCTAGGATCCCCCGCAAGGTATGATCATTACCCGTAGGATATTCTAAGGGATGGGGTATTTCTTCTTCTTGAACCCTCCTCAGAGTTCTTTCGTAATTATCATACCTTGGTGGTTCTTGCAGAGATTCACGATGCCAGAAGACAGGAGTGGGGCTCCATCTATCGCGGGGCGCACCTTCTTCTGAAGGGGAATTTCTTCGTCAGAGGGATTCGGAGGGCTAGTTCTTGAAATTTCTCCATCCTCGTTCTGTTCTCCAAGCCATAGCGTCTATGAGTCTCTCGAAGACAGAGCGAGGAACGTTGATGAAATCACTCGTCCCGGATTGGTGGTTTGACAAAGTCTCTTCGAAATTGCCTTGTCGAGTCTGAAGACTTTCACTATCGAATAAATTATCCATAATAGATAATGCTTATCGAACACGCTCAAGGACAGATTCTATGGCTTTCCCATAGACGGCGCAATTTTGTTAACAGGTTTGATATTATCACCTAATTAACGAAATTATTAAGGGGTTGGAATGCCATGCCCGTGGTTTAGAAGCTTGTAAAATTACGAAAATATTCCTCATTGTATTCACTAAATCTCACTCAGAATGCTCTATTACATTTGTTATGTATCTATTTGTCTGAATCTGGCCCTTTCTTTCTTCTTCTTCTGTCCCTCTTTTCATAGAGGTTTTTAGGGACATGTGTCACTACGCATGTTTAGATAAATTACATGTGTTGCTTTAGGCGTACTGAGGAAGATATCTTTTATCTTATCTTTTTATTCTTCATCAACTAGGCGATGACTAGGATCAACTTTGATCTCTTCCGAGGACATCCAAGGTTCCGAGGGGCTGTTTTTTTTTTTTTCTGATCTCTTTTCCACAATGGGCTGTAGCTCTCGGAAAGACTGGATCATTTGGGCAGTATGTTAGTCGTAGCTTCCACAATGTTTGTCTTCTTTGGGGGGGGGGGGGGGTGTACTCCGAGGGGTGTATCTGTTTTACTTTTACTGGTGGTGTCTGTTCCGAGGGGTTTTATACCTTGGCAGGACATTAGTTTCCGTGTTCGGCCTCTAAGGGAGGGGTTCCGAGGGCTTTTGGATCATAAAGTGTTTAGTGAGGGGATATTCTCGTTCTTTCTGGGACTCGGGATCTGTTGTGGTCCCTCTTGGCGCATTGGTGGATATCTGAGTCGCGCGGATCCATCAAGGTTTACTCTTTTTCCGATGCCACGTTGATATCTTTTCTTTATTCATCGTTGACTTTCCATGGGACGCTTTGGTGTCTCCTCGGGTGTCCCTTTATATCGCTTCGAGTCAATGACCGAGCGGATTGGTAACACTCCGAGAGCCTCCTTGTTGGGAGTGGTCACTCTTATCGGAAGTGCACGTGACGATAGTATCGTCCATATATTGGTCCTTATTTTAGGTTTATCATTTGTGTGTAATCCCTTCATTTATTTTTTTAGGGTTAACAGTTAGCAAAATGTTGAGGAGGTGGCATCTTTCCTTTTGGGCCCTCCCAGCCAAGGGGGTAGCCAATGAGTTGGTAACACCTGTCAATAATGTTCCCATTGTACTTGGAGTGTGTGCACTACAACTTCTTTTTGTCATTAGAGAAATGTGGTTTTGAAAACTTATGACGAATGTTGCCTTGTGAATTGTTACCTTGTGGAGCATTATTGTTGTATGATTGACCTCTACCAAAGCTACTATCAGAATTAGATCTGCATTTGGTAAACATGGCAAGAGAATCGATATGTACATTAATTGAGGTTAATGCTCTCTCATTTTCCTCTTGAAGTATCATAGAGTATACTTGTGACACAGAAGGCAATGAGGTAACAAACAGAATTTGACTACTCAAGGTAGAGAATGATTCATTTAACCCCATGAGAAATTTTATCACACAATCAGTTTGTAAGAGTCCAGACATCTTTTTGTTAACATCACACACACAATGACCACAAGTGCAACCACTGACTAGTCTTTGACTAGTAAATTCATCCCATGCGCTCCTAAAAGCAGTATAAAACTTAGTAAGCATATATCATTAGAGCCATATATCATAAGCATTTTTTCAAAACAGTAAAGCCCGCTTCAATTCAAAAGTTACAAAGTTTAACAACCAAGAAGAAACTAATGTATCTCATTAGAGCCAATAAGTTTTAGTGATTTCATCAGATTTAGCCGGATAGGGTAAAGATTCATTAACAAACTTGATTTTATTTTTGATAGTAAGAGCCATAAGAATGCTCTTGCCACATGAGATGTATTAGTTTCATTGAACTTGTCACTCACAACAGATGTACCTGCAAATTCGTATGATCCTAAAAAGTAAACCGAACACAAGTCTTCACTCAGATTTTCACACCAACACTCGAAGAAGTCGAACCAACAGTAGTAGAAGTAGTCACATGAGTAGTCATTCTTGACAGAATCAAGCAGTAAATAAAGTAGACCAGAGACAAATGAAGAGGATTTTACCAATGCGATTACAAATTGCACAAAGGAGAAACATCGTGTTACCGGTGAGAGCGAAAACGAATGTGAATTAAGAGGATTGCACGCGCAACACATCGAAATTCGTCACACAAGAGGATCAAGTTATCATCCAGCGAATAATACCATCATAAAATCAAAATCGAATCAAAATTGAACAAAACTTTATTAACGAAGAATTGCATATTCGAGAGAGAAGAAATTTCTCTCTCTTTACAAAGGTAAATTTTTGTGGAGTCAGAAGTGTTGATCAGAGGAGCTAAGTGTCACGTACTTAACCTCTTTCGACCGTAGGTTAGCGTCACGTGCGGCCTTGTCAGCTCGCTCAGCTCGACAAGTCAGCCTGTCGTTAAGCCGATCGTGCGAGAGTGTGCGACGAAGTGCGAATGGATGCGAAAGAAAGTGAGCAAAGTTGGAGCTAAGTATAGAAAGCTTTCGAATGTGTTGGAAAATCTGAATTGATTCGAATGAGAACGGAAGTTACATATTTATAGTGGTTTCCACCGACTTAGTCGAGTGGGGACCACACAAGCATTTAGCAGATTTTTAACTCTACTGCTAAAAGGATTAACGAAACCTGTACAATACTAGTAAGGCGGTGTGAATAGTTAGTAGTCGAGAGAACTCTAGATTCTTCTACGTTAATCTACGATATTCTACTCTAGATTATTCCGGAAAAATCTATTAGTATCTAGATGAGTGCTTATTTACACAATCGCCCCATCGGGTCCCTAAATTTGCAATGTAACCCCAAAACTTTTGAATGGGGCGTGGGTGTCGTCCGCCTTTGTCGCCACGATCGAACGACTACGTATTCTTTCCCTTCATCGTAGTAGCTTTTCGACTCGGGGTGGCCTTGGCCGTTACATCCTCCCCCACCGAAGTTGGCGACGTCCTCGACGCCTTGGTTGCCTTGAATGCCTCGATTACCTCCTTGAACTGCCAAAGTTCATCCTCCGGCTCCCAACTCGCGTCGGCCATCGGTAGCCCCTTCCATCTGATCAAGTATTCGGTTGTGGGCTTGACTCCGCGTTTCCTGACGATACGGTCGGCTAGGATCTCGTCGACTTCCTTGTCGTATTGGGTGATTACCGCCGTTGGTGCTCGTCTGGAAATGCGTCGGTCCGGTTCCTCCTTGTCCTCGTGATATGGCTTGAGCTGACTCACATGGAAGACCGGGTAGATCTTGAGATTTGGCGGCAACTTCAGCCGATACGCCATCGTGCTGATTAGCTGCTCTATCTCGAAGGGTCCTTCGTACCGTCGCACCAACCCTTTGTGAACTTGACGCAAACTCTTGAATTGATGCGCGTTGAGCTTCACCATGACCCTGTCCCCTACGTTGAATTGAACAGCCCGTCGCTTTAAGTCGGCGTATTTCTTCATCTTCTTGGCGGCTTTGTTCATGGCAGCCCTTGCCATGTCGGTCTCCTCTTGAAGTGTCTTCGCAAACTTATAGGCGGCGGGACTCTTTCCTTCGTAACCGGAAGTAATTGATTGGGGTGTTGTCGGCTGCCTTCCGGTTGCTAACTCGAACGGGCTCCGCCCCGTCGACTCATTCACTTGCAAATTGTAAGCGAATTGGGCCGTATCGAGTAGACGGTACCAATCGCGTTGGTTGGCACTAACAAAGTGCCGCAAGTATAGCTCCAATAACGCGTTCACTCGCTCGGTCTGACCATCCGTCTGCGGGTGAAAGCTAGTGGAGAAGGCCAAGTTAGATCCCAATAACTTGAACAACTCGAACCAAAACTTACCCGTGAAGCGTGGGTCTCGATCGCTAACGATGGTCTTCGGTATGCCCCAAAGCTTCACGACGTACCGCATGAACAACTTGGCCGTCTCGTCCGCGGTCACGTCGGGTGGTGCCGGCATAAAAGTTCCGTACTTTGAAAACCTGTCCACCACGACGATGATGGTGCCACATCCTTCGGACTTAGGTAACGAAGTGATGAAGTCCATCGAAACGCTTTCGAATGGGTGCTCCGGTATAGGCAATGGTTGCAAAAGTCCTCCGGGTTGCCTTTGTTCAATCTTGTCTTGCTGGCACACCAAACATGTCCGCACATAATGTTCAATATCCTGCCCCATGTGCGGCCAATAGTAAGTCCGTTCAATAAGAGCCTCCGTGCGTCTCATGCCGGGGTGCCCGGCCCATCGGGTATCATGGCTCTCTCGAATGATCTCGCGCCGCAAGTTGTCCCACTTCGGCACGTAAATGCGATTCCCCGTCGCATAAAGGAGCCCGTCGTCGTCTATCCAGAACCTTCGAGTTTTGCCTTCACGAGCGAACTCCGTAATGTTCTTGGCCACGGCGTCGTGCTTCAGCCCCTCTTTGATGCGTTCCTTCAACGAGCTAAGTGGTTGGCTGATGGCAGCGAACTCGGCCTTCCGGCTCAAGGCGTCTGCTACATGATTCAGCGCCCCCGGCTTGTATTCTAGCGTATAGTCGAACTCCGCTAGAAATTCTTGCCACCGTGCTTGCTTGGGAGTGAGCTTCTTTTGAGTTTGAAAAATAACTTGTCGCCACGTTGTCCGTCTGAATGACGAAGTGACTCCCAAGTAAGTAATGCCTCCAAGTCCGCAAGCAATGGACTATGGCGGTCATCTCCTTCTCATGGACCGTATAGCGGCGCTCCGTGTCGTTCAGCTTGCGGCTCTCATATGCGATCGGATGCCCGTCCTGGACCAAAACTCCGCCGATAGCATAGTCAGATGCATCGGTATGGACTTCGAACGGCTTCGAGTGGTCTGGTAGGGCAAGTACCGGCTCTCCCGTCACTCGTGCCTTCAACTCGTCAAAAGCTTGTCGGCACGACTCGTCCCAATCCCACGACGTGTTCTTCTTAAGAAGCTCCGTTAAGGGTGCGGCTATCTTCGAGTAGCCCGCGATGAAACGCCGGTAATAATTGACAAGTCCCAAAAACGACCGTAGTTGATGGACGTTTTCGGGTGGTCTCCACTCCAAAATGGCACGAACCTTCGAATCGTCCATCATTATGCGTCCGTGCCGGATCTTGTGCCCCAAGAACGCCACCTCTTCTTGGGCAAAGGAGCACTTCTCGAGCTTGATATACAACTCGGCATCCCGAAGTGCTTGGAACACGAGCCTTAAATGATTAACGTGTTCCTCCAGGTTGGGTGAGTATACGACGATGTCGTCCAAATACACCACTACGAATTTGTCTAGGAACGGACCCAATACCTTGTTCATCAAAGTGCAAAACGTAGCCGGTGCATTGGTTAGTCCGAACGGCATAACAAGGAATTCATAAGATCCGTACCTTGTGACCATCGCCGTCTTCGGTTCGTCCCCCACGGCTATTCTCACCTGCCAATAGCCCGATCGAAGATCAATCTTCGAAAACAACTTGGCCGCTCCAAGTTGATCAAATAGCTCGCCAATGAGCGGGATCGGGTACCGATTGCGGACGGTAAGCTTATTGAGCGCCCGATAGTCCACGCACATCCGCAATGAGCCGTCGTGCTTGCGTTGGAATAGGACCGGTGCCCCATATGGCGACTTTGACGGTTGGATCATCCCTGCCTCCAACAACTCTTTGAGTTGACGTCGAAGCTCCTCCAATTCTGGCGGTGCCATTCGATAGGGTGTTCGTGATGGCGGTGATGCGTCTGCCACGAGCTCTATCTTATGGTCCACGTCCCGTCTTGGCGGCAACCTCTTCGGCAACTCGTTGGGCATAATGTCCTTGAACTCGGCAAGGACCGTTTGGATCTCTGTCGGCACGTCCATAGTGTCCTTCGGTGCTGGCTCGTCTTCTGGAATGGGAAAGACGGCAAAGGATTCATCGGCTTTCAGTCCCCTTGCGAATTGCATCGCCGATAGCATCCTTGTCCCTTTCGTCTCCCTCTTAGTCGGTATGGCACATGTTGTCTTGCTGTCTAAGATGTATAGAGAGTCAGAAAATGGCACAATGCAAGCACGTACCTGATAGAACCATTCGAGACCCAGCACCATGTCATAGTCGTCTATGTGCACGACAGTGAAGGGAATGTCGCCGGTCCATTCTCCTACCTTCGTTCGAATGGCCTTGGCTACTCCAACGATAGGTTTGGCCGGTGCGTTAACTGACTTCATGGCGCCGGCCGTAGGCACGACGGTGAGTTTGAGCTCCTTGGCTAAGCCTGCTCGCATAAAATTGTATTCTGCCCCGCAATCTACCAAGGCTTTCACCGTCCTTCCTTGGATAATAGCGGTCACAAAGTGAAGCCCTCGCCTTGGGCCCATCTTCGGCTCCACCTGAGCCTTAACGGCATTGAGTAGGCGCATCGACCCCATGTGCGCCTCATCCTCCTCTTCCGGTTGAGCGGACTGCGACTGTCCTTCAAGCTTCTGCCACATCGCAGCCATACGTCCCCTTTGCGGGCAGTCTGCTATGCGGTGATCCGGACTCCCGCATAGATAGCAGTCCTTCGACTTGGGCCGCTCGGCCGACCCTCTGTACCCTTGCCCCGAAGACCCTGATTTATTTGATTGAGAAGGTTTGGACGTACCTGCCTTCGGCTGTGGGCGTGATGATGATGCTCCCCCACCTTTGCCCTTGCCATCATCACGGCGTCCCTTCGTCGTCTGTTTGGTCCCTTCAGACGCCGGCCTGAACTCGATCATTGACTCAGCGGCGGCAATAGCAGAGGCAAGGTCTTGAACGTTCCTCCGTTGCAGCTCTTGTTTAGCCCACGGCTTAAGTCCGTCCAAGAACGTAAATAAGGCGTCCTTGTCGGTCAAGTCCGGGATCTCGAGTGTAATCTCCTGGAACTCCTTGACATAGTCCCGGATAGCATTGCGGTGCTGTAGTCGCCGCAACCTAGCCCGGGCCTCAAACTCAACGTTCTCCGGGTAGAATTGTCTCTTGATCTCGGTCTTGAAATCCTCCCAAGTGTCGATGTGGCATAGTCCCTTCTCAATATCGGTTTGGCGCCGTCTCCACCAAAGCATCGCAACGTCGGTGAGAAAGAGTGGAACGGTGCTCAACCGAGTAGCAGCGTCGTCGACGTGAGCGGATGAAAAGTATAGCTCAATGTTGTACAGAAAGTTCTCCAACTCACGCGCATTCCTTGCGCCGTTATATGGCTTCGGCCTTGGAACGTCGACCCGCTGCGGTGCCGGTGCGCGATGATCATCCACACTAGCCACGGCTCGCCGGCACACAATGATCTCTTCCTTCATGGCCTTAAACTCGTCTTGCATAGCGGCCATTGAAGTCTTAACCGATTGAACTTCGAAAGAAATCGAGTTAAGGTTGGATAGTACCTGTTCTTCCAACGAAGCCAATCGATCGGCCACGTCCTTCACGTCAATGTCCTCGATGTCTCGGACGTGGTCCACCAGGTCTTCGAGTAATTGGTGTGCCTCCCCCAACGCACCTTCGACTGCCGCAACACGATGGTCCAGCGTTCGGCCCCTCTCCGTCGCTGGATCAACCGACGGCTCGCGAGAGGGCGCGCGGCCGCGTCGAGTGCTTGCCCGCGTTTGCCTCTCGGGCACCGGTGCTGCTGCTTGCTCCGTTGCGCTCGAACCCGACATGATAACCTTCGCAACTAAGTCCCCCAAACACAACTGTTGCAACGACCACTTAAGCGGAAGCCCAGAGCCTTTCGTTCTTTCCCGACCGTGGCTCTGATACCACGTGTCACGTACTTAACCTCTTTCGACCGTAGGTTAGCGTCACGTGCGGCCTTGTCAGCTCGCTCAGCTCGACAAGTCAGCCTGTCGTTAAGCCGATCGTGCGAGAGTGTGCGACGAAGTGCGAATGGATGCGAAAGAAAGTGAGCAAAGTTGGAGCTAAGTATAGAAAGCTTTCGAATGTGTTGGAAAATCTGAATTGATTCGAATGAGAACGGAAGTTACATATTTATAGTGGTTTCCACCGACTTAGTCGAGCGGGGACCACACAAGCATTTAGCAGATTTTTAACTCTACTGCTAAAAGGATTAACGAAACCTGTACAATACTAGTAAGGCGGTGTGAATAGTTAGTAGTCGAGAGAACTCTAGATTCTTCTACGTTAATCTACGATATTCTACTCTAGATTATTCCGGAAAAATCTATTAGTATCTAGATGAGTGCTTATTTACACAATCGCCCCACCGGGTCCCTAAATTTGCAATGTAACCCCAAAACTTTTGAATGGGGCGTGGGTGTCGTCCGCCTTTGTCGCCACGATCGAACGACTACGTATTCTTTCCCTTCATCGTAGTAGCTTTTCGACTCGGGGTGGCCTTGGCCGTTACATAAGTCTCCCTTTTTTAGTTATAGACTTGTACGGACTAATCTTAAAGTTAAATGAACTAATTAACTAACTTAACCCGCAATTAAGTAATAACGGCTATATTAGTATATATTAAGTAAAAACGTAAATATGATGTGCGACTTTAAGCTGCCAGTGTATATTCAACACAAACATTATTTTTCTAATAACATACTCGAATATCATCAATCACATATTTGAATTATCGTCGAATGCACGCATTTTTGTTAACATAACCTTGTGTATTTGTCTGGTTATTCTCATCATCCAACATACAATTACCGACTGTGCATGCGGGCAAGATGATATACAATAAGGTTTAGTTGCTAATAACCTTATTAGATATAGACATTTTTTGAACAATCGACTCTAGTCCATTTTTATTAATAACCCAAAAAGGGTGAACAAAAGTACTTAACAAAATATCTAGGCTTCTTATGAGTGATTGGATTCGTGCACTGGCTTTCCAGATGACCCATTTGTTGAAATTTAAAACTATATATATGTAGATGGAAAAATAAAGAATTAACCCTTAGATTTGTTTTAACTTCCAACATTGCCTGCAAGCTGTCTAGCTTTTGGGATTCGCAAAAAGTCCGAATACAAAAGTAATAGCCGCGGTTTGCTGTATCCATCAAACTTGTACTTAAGGCTACGGAAGTCTGGTATATATTCTCGTTTGCTTTAATAATATGTTATTAAATACATATATATTATATATAAGCTAGTGTGTTCTTGCTGTCTTCATATTAATTGGTTAACTATTACTTAATCGATTGATCATACTTTCATTTGAGAAAAGTGTTTGGAAGAACGCATACAGTTAGGTTGTTCAAGGTTCTCGTCAAAGGCTGGACTTTGGAGCGGATATGTGTTTCACGGAAAATTCTTAACTGTTCTGGAGGTAGAATAACGAGAAATTAACTTATAAGGCATTTAATACTTCACTACAAGATTTGGGGGTCAATAGTGACCGAAATGCAGTCACTATTGACCCCCCTTGGGGTCCCTGATGGTCAATAGTGACCGCATTTGGGTCAATGGAACCACCGTAAAAGGTGGCGGGCGCCGGCCCATCCTCCTTGCCGCCTCGCCGAGCTTTCTTTCCCTTTAAGGACTTCTTCTTATGCTCTTCCGTGTCCCAGTATGCTGCCGCCTTCTTTTCCAATTTATCGCTCGTCAACGTCGTCTTTTTTTTGTTCCGATACTTTTCCATGTCCTTCCTCTTCATGTAATTTTCCTTTGCCCTGTTCATCATATGCTTGTAAATCTCCCTTGCCTTCTGCTGGTATGCCCTATGTACTTGACCCCTTTCTGAGTACCGGATCCCAAAGGTATTCTACAAAAATAAGAAATATTAAACAATAAATTAAGACACTAAATTAATAAACTAAATTCAACAATATTTGAAAAATACTATATTTAATACATTAAATTAATAAATATTAAACAATAAATTAAAAACTCACCGTAAATCTCGCATACATCGCTTTTCGTACGTCTAGAGGAACCTTCAAGTAGGAGGGCCAAAAATCAGTCATAAACTGTCGAATGAGTGCTGTGATCGTCTTCGCGATCTCACGACTAGGGGGTTTAGAAAAACAACCCCGCTTCAATTCTATAATCTGCTTCTGCTTCCCAGCCGGGACCGCTGTAATCCCTATATTTGGTCCCCTCGGGGGTCGAGTCTGGCTCGGTCCTGGACTCTCGGTCAACCTCTGGCTCGGTACATCTATAGTGTCATCTACATGTGCTGGAGCAGACTCGCCTGATGGGGGCACGTGAGTCCCAACTGATGCTGAAGTATGTGGTCGTGACGGCTGGGATGCGGTGGACTCTGATGATCGGGGTCTATCTCCCGCTCTGGGGACCGCCGCCTCATCGTCTACAAATAACTGCCGCTGCAAAGCAGGTGTCCTCGATGTAGATCCGTCGCCTGGCCCTAGTGGCGGGACAGATGGCTCGACTGGATCGCTAGGCTGTGAACGCCGTATAGGTCGGCAATTACCTCGAACCCCGCTACCACTACCACCACCACGACCAACACCTCCACGACCAACATCTCCACCGACCCCGCCACTACCACTAACACCATCACGACTAACGCTACCAGTACCACCACCACGCCCTACACCTCCACTACCACCAACGCCTCCACGACCGACACTACCACTACCACTAGCACAAACACCTCCACGACCAGCGCTATCACTACCACCAACACCTACACGACCAACGCTATCACTACCACCAACACCTCCACGACCACCAACACCTCCACGGCCAACACTACCACTACCACTAACTCGCCCACCACTACCAGTAGCAGATACCCCACTACGACCTCCAACTCCACGACCTCGACCTCGACCTCGACCTCCAGTATCGCTAGTGGTCTTACGTGACGACATACCGAATATATGTATATACTGTGAAAAAAAAAACACATTTAAATATCAAATCAACATTTAAATAACAATATTACATTTAGTCTAACATTCAACATCTATATAATCTAACAATCATACTTATTAAAATTTAATAATCTAATTTTCACAATTTAATTATAAACTAATCAATTCCAATTTTCACAATCTAACATTCTATACCAAAAAAGTTTCAAAATATTCTACTATTGCCCAAATTTTAATCTAATCTTATATTATCTCTAAAAAGTTAGTAAGATTATACTTTATACCCTAAACAATTACACTTTTATCACTATACTTCCATTTCACATCAAGTTCAACATGCAATTATACATAATTAAACAAAAAAGGCACTAATTATCCATGAACTATCCTCAATTCCATTTCCCCCAAATTTAACCTACAATTCACCACTAAAAGCCATAAACTATCCTAAAATTTCATTTTCTCCAAATTCAACCTACAAATCATCAAATTAACTTCAACCCATCACTAAATTGAATCAAACTTCAAAATGCCCAACATCCAAAACCCTTAATTACAATGCAACATTCGAAATATACAAAAGTAAGAACTAATTAACAACTAATTACTCAAATCTTGACTAAAATTAAATACACATATAATTGAATCGAAATTCAAAATTAATGCCCAAAATCGAATACACATAATGGGTAAAAAACATATAATGCCCAAAATCGAATCGAAATTCAAAATTAATGAGTAAAAAACAAGTTAAAAGCTAGATTGATGTACCTTAAGTGTTAATTGACGAAATGGCGAGCAAAATCGGGAGAACCGCGAGCCAAATCGGAAGAATCGCGAGCAAAATCGGAGCGAAATCGGTGTGTTTTGTGTGTTTGGTTGGGTTGGGACTCACTTTGGGTCGCAAATCCGGGCAATAGGTCGCTAATGGTGGCGGGTCGGGTCACATGCGGCTGAAACGGGCGGAGAGGGCGGCTGAAATGGGTTTTGCGATTTGGTAAGAAATTTTTTTTTTTTTTATTTATAGAAGGAATCAGCGACTCAACGTGAGTCGCTGATTGCTTCAGATATTGGACGAGCCCAGACTTGGGCCACACATTTTGGCCCAATCGGGCCAAAATGTATGGCCCAAGTCATATTTTTGAATTCAGCGACTCATATTGAGTCGCTGAATTTTCCTCAGGTCAACAGCGACTCACTTTGAGTCGCTGAATTTTCCTGAAGTCAACAGCGACTCAATTTGAGTCGCTGTTTTCCTCATACAAATCTGCGACTCACCGTGAGTCGCAATTGTCTTCACGAGTCACTGAAGACAAGTGACTCAACTTGAGTCACAACCCGGGGGTCACTATTGACCCCCAAATCTTGTAGTGCTTTAATTGGTGGAAGGATAAAATTACTGATGGTACTATCTCATGAATTTGTGAATTAAACAAAGGAAGAACAATAAACAAACGATTGAATTGGCATTAATCAAACGATTCGAGAAGAACCGCCATTGTGAGCTTTTACAGTTTGACACGAGTTGTGTTATTCTTCAAGTTAATGGACCAACGAGTCTTTTTCTGTTATATATACAAAGTTGAGTGAATCTAATTAATTAACTGAAATAACTAATAAACGTAATTAAATAGGATTAGCCTGAAAAGGAAGGTAGTTAGCCTGTGGCTATAATAGAGACTTGAAAACTTTCCTAATAAGGAAAGTCGAGAGTTTTGTACTCTAATCCGCCCTCAAGTTTGAAATGGATGTCAAGGCGACTCAACTTGGATTTCATTTCGTAAAACAGAGGAAGAGGCGGCGGTTTAGTGAGAATATCTGCCACTTGAAGGTCATTGGAGTTATGGAGCACCTTGATAAGATTTTATTGAACTTTGTCGCGCACAAAGTGACAATAGATTTGAATGTGCTTTGTGCGCTCGTAATGAACAAGATTTGTGGCAATACATGAGGCGCCTTTATTTTCAGTGAACAAAAGAGGAACTTTAGGGTGTGAAATGTGATGCTCTTTGAAGAGTTGCAGCAACCAGATGACCTCACAAGTGGTGGTTCCAAGAAATGAGAGATTCAACAAAAAAGATAGAATAGCATGTGGTATTGCACCTAGTGTCAGGGCAACCAGCCCAGTCACTGTCTGTGAAAGCCTTCAGATGTATGTCACTGGTGACCGGATAGAAAAGACCTTGGCCTGGTGTTGCTTTGATGTAGCACAATATCCTATGATCTACTGCTAGGTGAAAGTTAGTAGGAGATGCCATGAACTGAGCTAGTGACTGGATGCTGAAGTAAATCTGGTCTGGTGATGGTCAAGTAAAGCAGCCTTCTGTAGCTGCTAGGATCTCGTCGGGGGGGGGGGGGGGGGGAGGGAAATATGAGCTCTGGAGCCTTATAGAAGAGTCCATTGGTGTTGTAGTTGGCTTGCAACCAAGGTATCCAACGTTTGTGACAATGTCTAGGGTATATTTTCTTTGATAGATACTATTTCGGTCTTATTTCGTCCAGGTTACAATTCACCAGAAGTCGTTGCAAAAGGATCTCACAATGCCAAAATAATCTAATCTGTTACAATGTATGGATTAGCTTGGTCCAAAAACCTGCTGTCTATTAGAAGTATTGAATTACTCTAAAAATCCTTTTCAGACAAAGAACTTGGAAGATCAAATCGGCGTCTTTCGATCTACGAATGCCGAATCGCAGTGGTTCGATGCTGATGCCAGTCGAACTTGAAGTATGTCGAATAATGCTGGTTCGATGTAGAAGAACCTCGAATGGGAATGATTCGATCCTGGTCAAAGTTAAACAAGCCTGTATCGAATGAGATGGTAGATCGAACTCTGAAGAGTATCGAACCGAGTGTGTATCGAATAGGCGAATTCGATATACGTGAACAAGTTGTGAGTGTAGAATGAATGCTGAGAATGCAAAAGACGGGGTATTTATCGACACCGTCCCGTGGGCCCTAGTGGCTGCTGGAGGATGAATATCAAACTACATTAATTAGATATATCGCTTAGATCGAATCCCGTTCATTCGATACTCATGTAACATCGAATTGGTCCTGTTTGATATACTGGACTGACCCATTTTCTCTATGGACCGGCCCAATATTTGTATTGGGCCTTCCCTAAAATATGCCTATCAGATACTAAGGCCCTTTCTGCTCCTAGCTACTTCAATCCCTATTATATACTTTAGATCCCCCAAGTCTTTGATTGTGAAGTTGTGTCATGATAGTATTTACTTCTGATAGATCATTAACTGTGAAAATAATGTTATCTACATACACACGCAACAATGTTAGGCTTTGGTTGGTTCTTTTAACAAACAAACTAGAGTCAGAAACTGTTTGAGTGTAACAATGAGAATTGAGGCAAGAGGTTAACTTGTGAAACCACTGTATATATGCCTGCTTTAAGCGACAAAGGCTTTTCTTTAGTAAACACACCCTATTGTCATTAACCAAGGGGGGTTCCATATAAATGGACTCATTCAAGTCATTATGCAAGAAAAAAAAACATTGTTGAAACCCAATTGTTTGAGATGCCAGTTCTTATAAGCAGGCAATGTGAGAATAGTTTTCACATAAGTTAATTTAGCTACATGAGAGAAGGTGTCAAAGTAGTCTAACCCCTCCTCTTGTGTATAGCCCTTTGGCAACAAGCCTAACTTTGAATCTCTCAGTTGATCTATCTGAATTGTACTTAATTTTGTATACCCACTTGCTCCCTATGCAGTGCTAGTTGGGTAGAAGACCAGTGAAGTTCTAAGTGCCTGTTCTCTCTAGAGCACCGATCTTACTCTTCAAATCCTCTTTCCATTCATTATGCTTCTTTGCTTGGTTGAAGCTTTTAGTCTCAGTGAGCACACTGATAGCAGTTGTGGAAGCTTTATGATGAGTACCTAATCTGTCTGTAGATAAGTATTGACCAATATGTATTGCTTCCCTTTCATGATCAGATAGAAGTGCCATAGAGGTGTTTGTGTAAAGAGGTTGGAAGATCATAGTCATAAACCTTCAAGTAAGATAGTGGAGCAGTTGATCCAGAAGACTTTCTGAGAGTAGTGTTAGAGGTACGTGCGATGTTACCTAGAACTGATGAATGAAAGGGACTCATGAGATTGAACAATAACAGAAGATGGAAGAGGATGAGGCTCATGAGAATGAGCACTAGCAGTGTGAGTGTTCTTAGAGGAAATGACCTCTTAGTTGAAGTGGTGGTCCATAGAAGGAGTGTGAGGGACCTGAGAGAAGACATCACCAATGCTCTGTGCTGACCCTATTATTGAGTTGCATAATCTGCTTCTCGATGATCAATATTCTCTTCAATCACAACTGGAAGAGGCTGGTGAATACCGATAAAAGGATCTATGCAAAGCAAACTAGAGAGAGAACTATCTGATGACTTATCAGAAGTATACAATATGTTAGTTTTAAAAGGAAACAAGATCTCATGAAACATAAAATTCCTGGAGATGAAAGTTTTCTTAGAGGCGGTGTCTTATAACAGAAATCTCTTTGTTCCTCTAGGTTAACCATTGAAGACACATTGTCTTGCTCTTGGTGAAAACTTGTGCCTTTGAGAACCTTTAGTAAATCATAGTTAGGAGACCTCTTGTATAATAATCCATAAGGGAATTTATTATTCAAGGTTTTAGAGGGCATTTTGCTGATTCAAAAAGCAGTTGTGGTTATGCAATTACTCAAATATTCAGTAGGTGTATTTGACTGAAACTTTAAACTCCCAACTTGTTGTAAAGATCCTTAAGCATGATGTTAACAAAGTTGGATATTATTCCCTATTTAATAGATTTATTTTTGGGTCGGAACGCCCTGCCCGTGATTCAAAAAGCGATTTTATAGAAGAGAACAATGCGAGAATATTCCTTTCTTTATTCATTGAACTACACTCTTCAATTTTGTATGTATGTGATTGTATGTGTGTGTCCGAAGTTATCTTTCTTCAATCGATCATCTCCCTTTATATAGAGTTTGTTAGGGACATGTGTCGTTATGCATGTGTTTTAGTATGGTACAGGTGTCGCAATATGCGTAAAATAATAAAAAGATAAGATAAGGTATATCTTGAGTCCACTAGATGCTGACTAAGCCGATCTTTGCCTCTTCCATTGGCTCCGAGGGTCTCCGAGGGGCTATTCTTTGGGATGTTTAGTTTTTCGAGGGGTCGTATATTTGGTGTCGACTTGAGGGACCAATTAGGATCTTCTCCAGGGGGTGTTGTTGCTTCGGTAAGGGTTTATTCTGGTGTAGGGACTTCTGTACATGTTCTCCGAGGGGTGTTTCCGCCTTGGACTTGGACTCCGAAGGTTGGGCATGGTCTCCGAGGGATTTGACTTGATCTTCGGGGTCTTGACTTGATCTCCGAGGGCTTGACTTGATCTCCGAGGGCTTGACTTGATCTCCGAGGGCTTGACTTGGCCTTCGTGAAGTAGTACTTTAGTGTCCAAGTCCTCGTAGAGTGTCTTCCAGTGGCTCTGGTATTCAGACCAGGCTTTGTTCTTAGATTTGGTCTTCGGAGTCATGTTCTGAGGGCAATTTATGTTGAGGAGTGTTTAGCAAGGAAGCATTCTCGCAAGATTATGGGACTCGGGGTCCGTTGTGGTCCCTCTTGGCGCATTGATGGATATCGCAGTCGCGCGGATCCATCGGGGTTTACTCTTTTTTCGATGCCGCGTTGATATCTATTTTTTATTCATCATTGAATTTCCAATGGACGCTTAGGTGTCTCCTCGATGTTCTTTCGTGCCGTTTTAGGTCAGTGACCGGGGGTTGTGGTAACATCCGAGGGGCCTTCTCAGTGGGAGTGGGTACATCTCATCGGAAGTACTCGTGACAAAAGTATTGTCCGTATATTAATTCCTATATTTAGGATTAATATTCTTCTTAATCTCATATTTATTTTTTACGGTTAACACTAGCCCCCCCAAATTTCGATCGCCTTCGTAGAGGCGAGGGAAATTTTATTTCGTGTCCTTGGTGAGGTGAGGGGTTAGTCCGAGTCTTGGTCTTCGATGTAGTTATTTTTTGGTATTTTTCCGAGGGAGTATGTATATAATTATGATTATCTTAAAACGGACCAGAAGGATTTTACCTGACTGCCCTTGAGGGTTCTGTCCTTATGCACATGGAGGTTGCGGAGCGTTCGTTGCAGGTAGCTGTTTGGCTGTTTTTCAAAGTTCAAACATCTGACCGTTGGCAACGGTCAGATTTGTAACGTTGTGGCGCGTGGGCAGGGAGGCACGTGGAGCTTTAAATATGCTCCACGTTTCAAAGTCATCGGACCATTGTCTCCTCCGGCTATAAATAGGAGAACTGTTCACTCCTTTCTGCACTTTCACCAATTTCTCTCTTAGCAATTTCGACGAGCAAAAAAGTCTCTTCTTCCTCTTCTCTCATATTTCAATTTTTCAGCAAACTCACATGCTCTTCGTCTCTTTTCCTTTTCGAAAAAACACTTCTTCTTTACTATTGCACCAATGGCTTTTTCCACCAACACTGATCCCATCGTTGTTTCCACCACCTCTGGAGTTACGGCTCCTGTTGATTCTTCGGCGAGTATGGGGGGCGCTTCGACGGGGATAGTCACAGGTAAACGAAAAGGGGAGACTTCTGTTGTTGCTGAGGGCGGCGCTGCCTCTTCCAAAAAAGCTAGGGTTCCTAAATCGAAGAAGGCGTCTGTTCACGACTTCGCCAAAATTGAGAAAATCCCGAGTGTTGCTACCCGTGAGCAGGTACTGGTGCTGTTCACCTCAAATGGAGCCTTCTAGAAGAATATGGTGTTCCAAATTCCAACGAAGGACGAGAGGGCATGCCTTCCACCTCCGGGGATGGTAACTGTTTATTTTGCCCAAGTAAAGTACGAGTGGCGTTCATTCATGCCACCCTTCTTCTGTGAAGTGTTCAACGCGTGTAACATCAGTCCGAGTCAAATGGTTCCGAACAAATTTGTTGCTCTCTGTATCTACGTCTTATGGTGTCAGGTGAATGGGTGGACCATTTCTTTTCTATTTTTGATGTGGTGATTTCACCCGGGGGGGTTTCCATTCTACCACGTTCGTCACCGGGACAACACCAAAAATTTCACGACGAGGATACTGGACGGGTCAATCAGCTTGCACAGCGTCTGGAAGAATATGTACTTCTTCGTGCAGCCCGCACAAGGCGTATGGGACATGCCTTTTGACTGGAGAGAAGAGGCGGCTCCCGTGCGCACCATGGACCCGGAGATAGTTTTGTCTTCGGTTATTTCGCAGCAGCTTTTGATGGAGTCGGATGATTTTCTGATGTTGTTCGAGACATCCAGGCTTGATCGCGTGGTATTCACCGATGATGTTGTCGAGAAGCCACTGTCCATATCTACCGAGGCTCTGATCCTTTTCCGTAAGTACTTTATTTTTGTTCTCGTTTTCGTTCCCTTTTCTAACACAAGAATAGGTTGTAACTGTATTTGTTGGCTCTCGGGTGGTATAGGGGACGTTTTGGCGAATTATTATTCGTAGTCGGATCCAGTGGAGACTGTTCCGAGTGGTCTTTCCGACGCTCCGGAGGAAGGTGATCATGAGGAGGAGGAGGTTAACGCTCCCGAGGGTGCGCACGTGGGTTCAGAGAGAGAGGGAAGTCACGAGGATCATGCTCCTCTATTCATAGATGCCGCGGGGGTGATTCAGAACGCGGTTCCGCTACGCCAGGTAGGTCATATTTCAGCCTTAGCTCTAGTGCCTGTTTCCGGGTCCAAAACGGGAAGTTCTCCGAGGGCTTCCGAAGAAGGGATCTCTCCGAGGACGGGTGGAGAAAATTCTACTCGGGAGACCGCAGAAGTGGTGGTCCTTTCTTACAGGGATGCGTCTCCCGCTTCTCCTCGTGGAGGAGAGATTCCTTTATCAATGTCTTCGACGGTTCTGGAGTTCTCGGAAAGGGCAGTGTCCGAGTCTGCTCCCCTCGGTGAGTTTTTGTTAATCCTTAATAAGATTTTCTAAAATGTTTTAAGGAGTTTGATCATATACTGATGTTCTCTTTTCTGGTGCAGGTATCATTGAGAAGGGAAAGGCTCCGATGGTAGAAGAATCTTCTCTTCTAGGTAAGCATTCTCTACTTACCTCTTTCTCTTTCGCGTAGTTCTTGTTCCATAACTTTTTTAGTTTCATTCTCTCTTCTTACTTACACATATTGTCTTTGTAGAGGAGGAGTTTTTGGCGCAGTTTATCAATCACGCCCCAGAGGCTTCGTTGGGTGACTCCGAGGACATTAACGAGGAGTTTGATCCATCATCTGACGACCGGGATGCGAAGGTGGAGATACTGGGTTCGTTGGTTGGGGAAGTGGACCCGTCTACAGTTGCTGGAGGTCCTCGGGTGATATTTACTGACTCGGACGTGGTGACGCCAACTCCGGGGACCATTCCTCCGAGGGATCACGTCTCTGTCACGCTTTCTCAGAGGGGCCTCACCTTTCACACTCCGTTGGCTCCTCGTAATCTGGAAGATCTACCCTCGATGCAGGTTCTAAAGGATGCTTTCTCGAATGCCACTTCCGCCGATGGGTTCCATTTTATGCACACGAGCCTGAACTGGGTGGTTCTTATGGTAAGTTTGACCCCTTCTTTTCCTTATTTCTGCTTATCCTTCCTTTAGGTAGTTGGTATTAAATTCGTACGCCTTTTCTTTCTTCTTCGTAGGTTGGGAAAATTTGGGATGCAGCGGGGGCGATAGAGCAGGGGTATCACAAGGAGGGGGAAGAAGTAAAACTTCTCCGAGCGCCAATGGCGTCCCTTCTCTCCAAGGACAAGGAGAGTCAGACGAGGGAAAATATACTTCATACGAAAATCTCAGATCTCGGCTTTATCTTTGAAGAGGCTCAGAAAGATAAAGAGAGTTTGCGCCTCAAGTTGGAGTGGGCGGAATCTGCATACGAGCGGGTGGAAGCGTCCGAAAAGGTTGCCAAAGACAGGATTACTCTTCTGAAAAAGGAGAAAAAAGAGTCCGAGGAGACTCTTAAGGCCCAGATTGCTGCTCTTGAGAGGGAGAGAGATGAGGGGTTGGCCCTGGGAGAAGGGACTTCAGGAGCTGTTGGGCCAGCTTACTGATAGGGCTGAGTCGGCCGAGGGGAAGCTGGCGAAGGCTCTTTCTCCCGAGGAGGTACATGCTAAAATTGATGCCGCGGTCCAGCTTGCTCAACATGAGATCTCTAGGCAGCAACCAGAAACTTTCGATAGGCCGCCACATGAGCTTTTAACAGGTCACATGCTATGGGGTTAATTGGAGTGCACGAGACTGGCGAAGTCACTATTGCGGCCGGACGTGGACTTCTCGAAGTCTTTTGACCTCCGTAGGCTGAAGAGGCCATCCTCCGAGGACTGCTGTGTTCTTGTGGGAAGGTTTAGTGGCATATTATCTCCTCGGGAGTCTCCTGCACCCTCCCCGATGCGCTTCGCAAGTAGCCCGAGTTCGAGGGCCAGTGGCTCCGGAGGGGTATTCTCACATATCTCTCGTTTTGCTCCACTAACTTCTATTGAGGCGACGACCCCTTCGCACCCCTCCCCGCATCCCTCAACTACGGGCCCGTAGTCTAGGGTTTTCATTTATTGTAACTTTTATTCTCGTACTTTTAATAAATTTCTTTTGCAAATGTAATCTTTTCCGAGGACTTCTCGGCTTTCGAATGAATGAATAGTTGTTTTCCCCCTTTTTTCTTTCTCTGCCTTCTTTACTTTTAATATTATTGACAACTATTATAATCATTCTCTAATTAAATTTAATTGAGAGAGATAAGGATAAAACATTTAATCTTGTTGACCAAGTTTACTCCTAAGTAGGAGGTGTCACTCTGCATGGCAACATCAAGTATGTGTCCTCCTTAAGTAGGAGGATTTTCTTGACATGTGCCCCTTACTTTGGGGATTAATTCTACTTGTTTAATCAAAGGGTGATAAATATATAAGAGCTAAATGTTAAGCAAATATATTTATACTTACCCCAAAGAGAAGTTCACTAATTCTTCCGCAATTTTAGCTTTTTAATCTCACCTTCTATTCCTCTTCCTCTTCAATTAAATAATTCTGAGAAAGGAGAAGATACTTACTTGAGGAGATGATGCCCCCACATTATAGGCGAGGAGGATCCGTCTCATCTCATAGTTCTACTCGGAACTCGGTCCGGACACCTTCGCTGTCGCTAGGGGTGTGCCATGCTTCTTCGAATAGCTTTTATTCTCGGAGAGACAGTCTAGAGGATGACATAGCTGCCATTTTGGGTAGTTCGTCGAGGGGAGCAACGGCAAGGTCTTCTCATACAAATTCTCTTAGGATGAATCACATCCGAGAGGTATTCATGGGCTGGGGATCTTACACTCTTGCGGATCAATCTTCGGTCCTTGAAATGCTTCCCTTGAGTCCCTCGAATTTAATGGGATGAGGCTGTGTCGGGACTGCCATGAACAACGAACACGAGGGGTTCATTATGACCCTCTTCGCCGAGTATAATATGGATTACACTAAGTACGATGTACTTGTACCGTTCTATGATCAGAGGGCTTATGATCCCCCCTCGGGCTATTTAACTGTATATTGTGATCATGTACGTTATGGGATATGAGTGTTTTTCCACCCTTTTCTTCAAACTCTCTTTAGTTATTGGCAGCTATGTCCCAGTCAGTTAACGCCGAACTCCTACCGTCACTTGGTGGGGCATATTCTTTGTTGTGAGCTCTTGAACCTCCCTATGACTCCTCATCGGGTGGGGGCTATTTTCTCCTTGCGCCTCTGTTCGGGTGGTCCTCCTTTCTTTAGCCTGGTCTATCGGGAAACATTAGAGCCTTCACTCGTGTATCCAACCCTTGTTCTCGTAGAGGGGATTGGAGGCGGAGGTTCTTTTTTATTCGTCCGAAGGGCCAATCGGCTAATTTATGGGGAGTACCTCTCCGATGGGGTTTAGGGTATGTTACCCCCACCTCCGAGATTGTGGTGCGTGAGGGGGAGATCCTATCTCGCTCCGAGTTGTTCTCGGGGACTTATGACGTGAGTGGTTTGTTGGAATTTCGTGAATCCATGATCTTGGTGCGTCTTCAAGAAGGGGTAGAGAAATTTAGTCTCCCTGTTCAGCCGCTTTGCCGTAATTTCTATTTTCGTAAGTTCTTCCTCGGGTCTTTATCATGCATAGTGCTTTTATCCTCTTCGTGCCCATAATATGCTCTTCTTTGTGACAGGTTCGGAGATGGCCGCATTTGCGCTTGAACCTTTTGACAAAGCTTTGACACAAATATCATATGATGATTATATTGTACCGGAAGAGGCTGATTTTGATCAGCAGAGTTTTGAAGAGGTGACAAGTCCTTCCTCGGAGAGAGGGAATCAGAGGGCTTTGCCTATCGCAGCCCCCCAGTGAACATTCGAGCTCCTGCTGTTGGGGAAGATCCAATCTCCACTCTTCTACGAATGGAGTTTCTGATTCCTCAGCGGGTATTGCGTTCTTCTCCTTCGGTAAAAGTTGGTGTTATTAACATGGCAGAGGGGGACTTCTCTCCTTTAATTCCGAGCGGATCTCCACCCTCAGGGGAGGGTCCAGATCGTGTTGCTTGACCGCCTCTTGAGGGAAATCCTCTCTTTGCAGGGGCACCACCCCTCGGAGAACGGGGTTTCGCTCCTACTTCCTCTTCAGTTATGGACTTTTGCCGAAGTTTTTTGAGTGGTCTTTTAAATGCACCGGATTGTGAGCTAATGAGGATCCTCCCTCTATCAAGCCTTCAGGATTTGGCTTGCAAGGATTTGTGCGAGGTATAACAGTTTTTATTCGTTCTATTTAATACTATCCTTTTTTACCATCTTTGTGGTAATGATCTGTCTTCATGCAGCTTTACATGAATCTGAATGCTATTGGATCCCGCGGAGATTCCTCTTCTGGTCCCGATTTGGTCTATCGTCGTCGGGACGAGCTGGAGAAGTGTTTGTTTGAGGCTCACGAGGAGATAGCTCACTTGACCGCTGAAAGGGAGACCGCTAGGGATGTTCCCGGAGAAATATTGCAATCTGAAAGGAATAAATCTTGGGAGCTGGAGCGCCAGTTGGTGCTTGAAAAGGCCCGGGTCCTGGGTTTAGAGAGGAGGATGGACGCCTTAAAAGACCAGATTTGGTTTTTCGACGAGCGATTGTTGTGTGCCATGAGGGAGAGAGATGCGGCTAATCAACGACTGTTGGAGACTTCTCGCACTCACGAGGTGGCCCTAGTAATGGCCCAAGTTTAGGTAGTGTTGGAAGTGGGGGGTCCATCTAGCCCTCGTGAGTCCCTTCAGAGAAAGATGCGTCATCTGGTCCGTATAGGTTATCGGTTGTGCCGGGATGTGGTTCAGGCTTTGCCAGGGTTTCCCTCAGGTTTGTCCATTCCAGAACTTGACATCCGTAGGGTCTTTGCGGAAGATTCTTCTTCGGCGTTCGAGGATTCGGTAGTTCCGATAGGTGATTCGGCTTCTTTATCCGAGGAGCAACATCGTCGTCTTGTCCGGGAAGGGAAGCGTCCAATTGAGGATGCGTAGGGTAGACGGGGATAATGTTGACTTCTTTGTATCGGGTGTGATCCAATATCTCACAGACGACGCCATTTTGTTAACAGGTTGGATATTTTTCCCTATTTAAGGGATTTATTTTTGGGTCGGAACGCCCTGCCCGTGATTCAAAAAGCGATGGTTTTATATAGGAGAACAATGCGAGAATATTCCTTCCTTTATTCACTGAACTTCACTCCTCAATTTTGTATGTATGTGATTGTATGTGTGTGTCCGAAGTTATCTTTCTTCAATCGATCACCTCCCTTTATATAGAGTTTGTTAGGGACATGTGTCGTTATGCATGTGTTTTAGTAAGGTACATGTGTCGCAATATGCGTAAAAGTGTAAAAAGATAAGATAAGGTATATCTTGAGTCCACTAGATGCTGACTAAGCTGATCTTTGCCTCTTCCAATGGCTCTGAGGGTCTCCCAGGGCTGTTCTTCGGGATGTTTACTTTTCCGAGGGGTCCTATATTTGGTGACGACTTGAGGGACCAATTAGGATATTCTCAGGGGGTGTTGTTGCTTCGGTATTGGTTTATTCTGGTGTAGGGACTTCTGTACATGTTCTCCGAGGGGTGTTTCCGCCTTGGACTTGGACTCCGAAGGTTGGGCATGGTCTCCGAGGGGTTTAACTTGATCTTCGGGGTCTTGACTTGATCTACGAGGGCTTGACTTGATCTCCGAGGGCTTGACTTGGCCTTCGTGAAGTAGTACTTTAGTGTCCAAGTCCTCGTAGAGTGTCTTCCAGTGGCTCTGGTATTCAGACCAGGCTTTGTTCTTAGATTTGGTCTTCAGAGTGATGTTCTAAGGGCAATTTATGTTGAGGAGTGTTCAGCAAGGAAGCTTTATTGCAAGATTATGGGACTCGAGGTCCGTTGTGGTCCCTCTTGGCGCATTGATGGATATCGGAGTCGCGCGGATCCATCGGGGTTTACTCTTTTTCCGATGCCGCGTTGATATCTATTTTTTATTTATCTTTGACTTTCCAAGGGACGCTTAGGTGTCTCCTCGGATGTTCCTTCGTGCCGTTTTAGGTCAGTGACCGAGGGGTGCGGTAACATCGAGGGACCTCCTTAGTGAGAGTGGGTACATCTCATCGGAAGTACTCATGACAATAGTATTGTCCGTATATTAATTCCTATATTTAGGATTAATATTCTTGTTAATCTCATATTTATTTTTTATGGTTAACACATGACTTCACCACCATTATCTATTATCTGTTCTAACAGTCTTAACTTTGCAAGATAATTGAGGAAAGACTTGTTCAAGGAACTGAGTGAAGCATTGTCTAACACCATACTTGTTTCTCAACATAAAAACCCAGGTACACATTGAGTAATAATGAATTATAGTAAGGGAAAATCTAAAACCATCATGTTATGTGACCATGAAGAGGCCCCAAACATCACATTGTAGTAAATCAAAAGGTACAATAAAGATATAATCACTAAGAGAAAAGGGTATATTCTTTTGTTTAGCCACATGGCAAACATCATAGTGAAAGTTCTTACTACAATGAGTTATTTATAATTGTTGAGTAGCATGAAGCTTATCAAAATTAGGGCGGCCAAGCCTCGAATGCCACAAACTATTAGTACTATTCACAGAACTACACTGCACAACAATGGTACACTTATTAGGAGCAACATAATGTTTAGACAACATTACATTATTAAGAACAACTATATTATTGGGAGGAGATAAAATGTAGAGACTTTGAGAGAGCTTAGCAAAACCAATTATCATACTGGTGTTGATGTCCTGCAAATCACAAGAGTCAGACTTGAAAACCAAGGTTAGGTTAGCAACAATGGATAGTTTAGAAACAGAGAGAAAATTAAGAATGAATAAATAACACATCTCTCAGAACTAAAACATTTAGTATATTAATAGAACCAATGTGAGTAGCAATGGTATAGTTATTGTTACGCATATGAATTTTGATAAATATAGGACTAGGAGGTGTAGTAAACCAATTCAGATGACTGGACATATGGTAAGTTGCATCTGTATCAAGAATCCAAGTTGGCTTACAAGGCATGTGTGGTGCAGAGTTAGAATGGAAAAACAGAAGCATAGGACCTAGATGTACCCATCATTGTAGGGGTTGCATAATGATTAATAGTGTCATGAGAGTAAGTTGAAGGTGCATTTGTTGAGGCCTGAGCATTCTGCAAAGCCAAGAACTTCTCAAATAACTCATTAAGAGCAGACCATACGGGGGCTGAGTAACAACATCAATATCAGTGGTGCTAGGAGCCTGATAGGTGCTTGTAGCATTTGCAGAATGTGACTGAGGCATCTGTCATCTTTCCATGGGACCATCCCAACATGGGGGATACCCTATCTTCAGGCAGCATTTATCAACTGTGTGGCATGAGTAACCACAAAATGTGCACTTTAGCTTCTTCTTGTTTTTGTTTTGAGGCTTAAAAGTCTGATTACCAGAGGCCTGATTGTTGTCAAAACCTTGATTATTTGAACCTTGATGATAGCTAGGAGGCCTAGATTGGTGGTTATAGTAAGTAGATGGGTAAGTATTCTGGTAACCAGAGTTTCTATTGAACATAGCCAAAGCATCACCAACATCATGAGTAGAATAAAACTCCCTCTGATTCTCCTATTGCAAGACAATAGAGTACACCTTTAAGAGGTTAGGCAGGGGATCATTAAGAAGAATCTGACTGCGCACATGACTATAGGTATCATCCAAGGCAACACGAAATTTCAAAACATAGTCATATTGTTAAAAATTGGCCATGGTGTAATTCACATTGCACTGACACAAGCCACATGAACAGGCAACAGTAGGCCTTTGATAAGAGAACTCATCCCATAGGGCACCGAAAGTGTTAAAATATTCATAATGGACTAAGTTCCCTGAGTAATACATGATTGAGTAATAAATGATTAAGATTTCTGAAGCTGATACACACGCGAGTAATTGTGCAGTAGTTAAAAAACAGTGAAGTCTGACAAATATCATATTCAATTGAGTTTGAGATCCAATAGAGTACCAAATCATTAGCCCTAATCCAACACGCACGGCTGAGAAGGTCAGATTTAAGGGGAATTGGTAAAGATTCATCAATGAACTACAATTTGTTCTTAATTGATAAAGTCATTCCAATGCTGCGACTCCTGGAGAGGTAGTTGCGGCCATTGAACATGTCCTTTACAATAGAGGATCTTGTGAAGTCATGAGATCCGAGGAAGTATGGTGAAAGTGAATCTTCACAGGGATTGCGCGATACACCAGATCCATATCTAGTGGAAATCGCCGGTTGCTGTTGATGAAGAGTTCGGCGGAGAAGTCATCGATGCAGAAAAAAAATTGATCGAAGAAGACGATCATAATAATCAAAGAGCAAATAAAATGCAGCGGAATTGTTAGATCGTAAACCCAATCGATGATACCATCATGATTTTGTGAATTGAACAAAGGAAGAACAGTAAACAAACTATTGAATTCACATTAATCGAACGATTTCGAGAAGAATCTCCATTGAGAGCTTTTACAATTTGACACGAGTCTTCAAGTTATTGGACCAACAACTCTTTTTTTGTTATATATACAAAGCTGAGACTGAGAGAGTCTAACTGAAATAACTAATAACCGTAAGTAAATAGAATTAGCCCAAAAAAGAAGGTAGTTAGCCGATGGCTATAACAAAGACTTGAAAACATTCCTAACAAAGAAAGTCGAGAGTTTTGTACTCTAATACTATCTCCAATATTCTATGAGTGTGAATTGAATTGTGCAACAAATAGTCTTTTGCAAATCACTATTTTAACATTTGTGGAGATTGATGAGCAGTACGAATCGTTTGAGTTACATAGGATATCAAGTCAAAGTTACTCCTTTCCAGCAGAACTGCCAAATGGTAAATTAATATCGAAATTATATCGAAATTAATTAATTACAAATCGCCAATCAATTAATAAAGATGATTTACAATACCCTATCTTGATAACAACTACTAATCTAGTAATTAAAGGCCACACATTTCGTCGTCATATAAATTTTGTTTTGTACGGATTTAACATTTCATATTTTTGTGATTTTGAACACAACAACATAATTAAAGTTTCTGTTGAGCGAAGTGCTATGAGTTTATCAATACGAACTAGAAGTTATAACTTGAAAGCTACAACGTTTATTTATTATTACGAAAAGATAGAGATATCTAGTGAAACATACAAAGGCCTAATTCATTTACTTAAGTTGGGATACGAAAACTGGTGGTGACTGATTTTCCATGGGTGGTTGATTGTGATTCCATGTCGCATATGTGTGCCATTTCTCCCACTTTATTTTCTTCTTCAATATGGTGGTCATCATGATGAGTCGAGCTGATTTCCCTGCTCTTCCCCCACAAAACTCCATAGAGTCCCAAAACAATCAAAATCGAACCCACAACTCTGCAAAGATAATCAATAATATTATTAATTATTTCGAACAGTGAGCCTTTTGCCTGCATATTTTAATAACTATTTATTCTGGATTCCATTTAGAACCTTGTGTAGCTAGTGATATTCTTTAAAAAAAATTAAAAAATTGTAGTGACATTTTTTTTTTGTCTACATTTCATAATTATACTTCCAAACAAGTGGGCTTAACCAAAAAATGCACTTACGTTCCAACATAGAGCTTCTCTTCAAGTAAAGCCCAACTTAGGGCGGCCACAATAACTAGCAACAACGGGGTAAATACAGACACATATAGTGGGCCTTTTCTTTCGATACACCACGACATTAGACAAAACGCCAATGCGGAACACACAGTTCCCTGTATTAAAACAAAACAATAATCATTAATTACAATTATTTTATTTATTGCTCTAAAGATTGGTTTAATCACATGCACGCTCCTAAATATACACAAAGAATAGAGTAGTACGTGAATAATATATGAATTGGAAGAGCAATTAGAGTAAATTAAAAGGAAATACCGCATAGACGGTTGAGACAATTCGAATGTTGGGATGGAGCGACCAGGCGGACAAATCGTGGTCGAAAATGAACCCAACTATCACACATTGTACACTTGACATTAGACACATAAGTGCCGAGCTTGAATATGGAGCACCGTACCTCTGGCTTACTCTTGTCTGTATAGAGAAAACAAATTACATATGATTACACTAATCAACCTTTTTTTTATGAATGAATAATCAACCTTTTAAATATGTATATGAAATTACTAAAAAGTTCATAGGGGCATTTATGATCGGTATGTAATGTTTAGTCTTTTGACAGAAGAACTAAAATTTTCATATAATCCTTAATAGACAAAACTCCAAAAAATGTAAAAGTTGTCCATGTGTCTATAATTTGCAAGAAAAAACTTTCACAATTGGAGTTACAGCAAATTTTGTGAAAATACAAGAGGTTATTTCCTATTTACAAAAACACGGGGGTTACTGGCAATAAATACTCGAAGTGCTTGTTTTATGAAATATTAAAAAAAGAGTAATGGATGAAATGACCGCGATCAGAAGCAACGTGGCATTTTAAAACTCGACTTCTTGGGGGCTTTTGCCATGGACCATAACAAACGGGTAGTTTTGTTAAATTTAAATATTACCAGAGTTCTTTTGCCAATTCTGAATATAACACAATATTACCTAAAAGTAGAGGCTAATAACCCCTAATGCGAAAAAAATACATGTAACCTTATTTGTGCCTAAAGATAGAATTAGTTAAGGTGAAATAGGAGTTTAATCATCATGAATAAAACTACAAGTTTATTTAAAACAAAAGTTGTTATTAATTAACCTTATTAATCACACTTACTTGAATGATTAACCAGATAGCCCAAGTAACTGCGCTGACAATGATGAGACAAGGCCCCAAAATGAAACTAACATGATTCATAGAGTCCTTAGTTCCCGTTTTCTCCGCATATTTCCAATGGATGCTAGATTTACCAATGTTTACAATTTGACCTCTGTAAAATGATAATAATAAAGCACCTCCAACGCATACTGCTGTTCCTAGTACTTTTGCCTGCCCGGCTTTGCTCTTTATTCCCACTTTTTCAAGCCTAATAGACATCAAACAAATAGCATTTGGTTACAATTAGTGACAATATATGTAGATAAATATTTATGGTTATATATATATTTTTAAAGTTATAATTATGTAAATTAATTACAAGTCCTACGTAACGTACCGAAAAGGAATAGCCATGATAAATGTGACAGCAGGGATTATATTGCTCAAGGCGCATGCAATTGTTGGAGTCGAATTCTTCAGTCCAACAAAATAAGTGATTTGATTTAGGGTAACCCTGCACAAACACATATTTACATTTATTTTAGCTAAATTTTACGCAATAACAAAACCTTTTTCATTGAATATCAACATGAAAGATTTTTTTTTAAATCCAGCTTCCTGGTATGGTAAAAACCTTATCGTGTCAAAACACCTTATGTTATAATCCAAGTGCAGTTAATTTCAGATTTTCAAATTTTCAAGATAACCTTATCAACACACACTTACCCGAAAATGGAACATAAGAAGATCTGGAAAAGGATGGACAGTGTGAGTTTCGGTCGGGTTTTCCTGTAAATGACAATATAATTCAGGTAGCTCAGGCAACATGGAAACGCACAAAGATGTATAAGAATCAGCTTTAAATAAGTGAAATGTAACCAACTTTTGTTTATACTTTATATAGAGATTTGGTATGATGAAAAATACAATATACGTACAATTCATACATCTAATCAAAATCGACTTATGAAATTTCATTGTTAGATGACTAACCGGCCTAATTAATTACAGTAATGTATTGCTGTTAAACTCACGACTTTTAACTCTTAAAATTATCAGCAAAAGAGAAGATTTTATATACCAAGTTGATTTTTTTTTTTAAAAGCGTTTATAAATTCAGATACACTAGAATGTTTGTCGTAAAATGCTAAGCTGACTATCTAACTTAAGAAATTTGTAGTGGGTTGTCCCTGAATTTTAATCCCAACTATAGTAGTGCATATCAACTAGTCATAGTTCGTAGGAATTTCCGATATATCCTTATAGTAAAAAGAGTTCCAATTCGTTAACGAATTAATCACGTGGATTTCAAAAAGAGTAAAATGCAAAAACCTACCCTATGTTATTTCTAATTGGCAAAAAACCCCTCTGTTATTTTTATTAGCAAAAACCCCCCTTGTGTTATTTGGTCAAAGGCAAAAAGCCCCCTAACGCCCAAGTTTGCATTACACGCGCCCTTTCTGCATGTGGGTTTGGTATTTTTGGCTTAATATTACCTTTTTACCCTCATTTATGAATTATTTAATTAAATATACAAAAAAAAACCCCAATTTTTTTTTTGTCTATTCTTGTTTTATATATTCAAACTGAATCTAAACAATTTATAGCATATTTATTACCCAAAAAAAACCATTTAGCTCCTAAAACTTTAATCTAAAATATTTATACAAGGGCAAAAATGTCATTTACTGCAAAGTCAAAGCTAAAAAGAGAATTGGGCTGAGTGTGCTAATTAACTAATAACACATGGGGGTTTTTGTTAATAAAAATAATACAGGGTTTTTTTTTGCCAATTAGAAATAATAGAGGGTAGGTTTTTGCATTTTACTCATTTCAAAAATGCATCATTGTATGATTTGTGCTTCTGACACATAGGCGACATGAAAAATATTGAAGACACAACAATATAATATGCATGTTCTTATGAAACTAGCTAGACAAAGAAGTACCACGAGAAGCACGGACACATTTTAAATTTGAGCTAATTAAGTTATATATTATATATACCTTTCCATGAAATAAGCAAAGGGGCTTATGGCGACGGAAGCAAATATTTGACGATAAGCCACATGAACAAAAGGGTTCATCCCGGAATCCATAGCAAGTTTGGATATTATATTCATACCAGCGTACCCCAATTGCACAATAACCATGCACAAGAAAGGCAAGAAATTACCCGACCCCGCCATCTTTCTCCGTTTAAATATGTGTATATCGACTATGGAAAACGAGAAATTAGAAGAAGAAGAATAATAGGAGGGGAATCTATATAATTACGAAGACAATGGAATGAAAGGAGGTGTATTTATACTTATAGATAGCTCGATGATGAAAACGTTAGCAACAGAAAGGTACTATAGAAGTCATCTCTCATGAAAAAAGAGTGGGATAATCCAAAAAAGTACAGGGTTTTTCATGTTTCGCATGGGTTTCACGCAAGCTCCATTCTTTGCAATAAAGCCACTTTCAGTTAAACCTTATTGTTTGCTAGCTTTAGCTTCTGCTATGCTAAATTAATTATAACGTGTGTGGTGGCCAAATTCAATGGCTCCACGTTAGGATACGCGAATAAATATCTAAAAGTTTCCATGAAAAAACTAATTTGGGTGAATGATGAACTTATTATGTGGGTTATACATAGAAAAAGGGAGGTAATTAATGTTGATGCTATTCATAAAGCTAGATCAATCATAGAAAAGTAGCTGTTGGAGCACAGTTTACCTTGAATGTTTTTATTCCAAATAGACATTCAAGATTTTAATCACATACTCGCTGAGAAAGGGCATTATTATTATTGTCCATTTATGATGAAATTTGAATTCCACTCCTATAATATATATGGTACTAAAGGAAATTGCATTCATCATGTGTACTAATTTTATACATAATTACATTCATATAAAGATGTACTTTGTGTATTGTACGTTCAAATGTATGTATGACTACTCTGGGTGTGCAATAAGGACTTATTAGGTATATTATTATTAATTTTTTTGTAATGGAAAATAATGTTAAATAACTATATATATATATATATATATATATATAGAATAATTGTCTAAAAAGAGGTTTACAATTACGTCTATACGTATACAATTTATTTTTTAGGCGAAAGACAATGACGGGTGCATCGAGTTTTAGAAAAAGTGTTCGGTAACTAGCAAAAGCGATTGGAGACCCGAATCAATGCTTTAGTCAAAATATTCTGGGCTAATGATTGTTGGAACGCAAAGTGATTGGAGGCTTTTGTCGCCGCACTCGTTAACGAATCACATTTGTAGTTTAAAAATTTGCGTTGAAAGTATGTTTTGAAGTGGAAGTCAAGCACAAAACGACAAGATAATGCTAAATCGGCAGAATTAAACACGAATATTATTTTTTTGAAATTTGACAGAAATCTAGCACTCAATTAATTTTATTTCTTTTGGAAACTCGTCCAAGTTTTGAGTCGAAAAGGCAAACCGGATTTTAACATAAATGCAGATTAGTTGGTATTGTTTTCCAATTATTGAAATCTAAAAGGGTTAGTATGTAATTTATCTTTGACGTTTACGAAGATTCATAACCTTTTGTCAATGATTGAATGTTCACATTAGCCACATCTAATGTAAAGGCAAATACAAATTATAGGTAGATTGGTAAATGAAGATTAAAATTAAGGGCAAATGCATTTTTCTGCTTGATAATTTATCCGAAATTTCACTTTTGTCCTCTAATTTTCTAGGGCAAAAAATTGCCCCGCTAATTTTTAAATTTTTGGCAAAAAATGCCCATCGGGCTTCATAATGGGCTTGGTCCAAAATTCGGTGACGTGGAGTGTAACATGGATGACAGTGTGACGCCACTTGGCTCCACGTATTTCATTTTCTTTTAGAAAACCACCATTTTTATTTTTTTATTAAAAATTTTGTAATTAACTTTATTATATAAACTTTAAAACTTATAATATAATTCTAATTTAAAAAACTAATTTTTAATATGTAAAACAAAAACCAAGAAAACCAAAAATAAAAAAATTAAGCGCAAACGATATTAATAATATCATTTTTAATAGGGAGAATTACACAAAGTACCCCTCAACTATGGGTAAATTACACAAAGCACCCCTCCTCTTTGGGAAATTACACAAACTACCCTTATGGTCAAAAAAATTAAAAAAATTAAGACAACCTTTCAAATTCAAATCATAGCAGAGACTAAAATCCGCAGATAATTTATTTTTTCTTAGAAGAAATTATTTGTTATCAATATTTTTTGTCTTTTTAAACGAGATAAATGAGTTTAATGCAATAATTTTAACTTATTTTTTATTTTTTGTGCAAAATAATTGAAAACCATGAATTTACATTCAATAGTTTGAAATAAAAAAATTACGAAAAATCGGTCATAAGGGTAGTTTGTGTAATTTCCCAAAGAGGAGGGGTACTTTGTGTAATTTACCCATAGTTGAGGGGTACTTTGTGTAATTCTCCCTTTTTAATATAATTAACTTTCATTTTTCTATTTTTAACTATTAAGAAATTACTATATTTAATTTTTTAAAGAAAAAATATCTATAAATCTTGAAATAACTTTAAAAATCATCCTAATATAAATAAAACTTTAAATTACAAATATTATAAATGAAATTTAATATATAATTCTAAAATAAATAACTAATAATGTTTTTTTTCAAAAAAATAAACAAAAAGAGTCCCCCACTATCGTCGCCGTCACCCCACCCCCACCCCAACTTGCACCCGCCACCATCTCCATCGATCACCACCACTCTCGCCATAACCACCATCGCCGCCGTCACCCCCACTCTACCCCCTCAACCAGCACTCGCGACCACGAATTAGAGACTACCACCACGAATTGGAGACCACCTCCACGACTCGGAGACCACCACCACAAATCGGAGACCCCACGTTGCAGCACGAATCGGAGACCCCACGTTGTAGCACGAATCGGAGGGGAACAGCAAACCCTAGCTGATAAGGCGTCGCGAGTGGTAGTGGCAGTGCTGTTCGATGGTGCCATGGTGGTTATAGCGAAAGCGGTGGTGGTCGATGGAGATGGTGGCGGGTGCTCATTGGAGGGGGGAGGGTGACGGCGATGATGGTGGTGGTCGGTGGAGATGGTGGCGATGCTGTTTGGGGGTGGGGGTGGGGGACCTTTTTCTGTTTTTTTTTTTAATTATTAGTTATTTATTTTGGAAGTATAACTTTAATTTTATTTATAATATTTATAATTTTTAAAAAAATTACACGTGGAGCCAGGTGGCACCACGTGGCGTTTGAAGTGGGCCCTGCAATCGACACGTAGGCCTGTAATAGGATCAAGCCAATTGTGAAGCCCAATGGGCACTTTTTGGAAAAAAAATTCAAAGTTACCGGATATTTTTTGGCCTAGAAAATTAGAGGGTAAAAGTGAAGTTTGGGATAAATTATGGGGCAAAATTAATGACACAAGTTGGCTTGTTTAAGGAAATTGATGTAGCGAGAAAATTGGAGGTGTAGCCATGCACGATATAAGATGAAAACGCCTTCCCTTCGGTTTCCAAAAGGAATAGTTTTATTACCTTAATTTGAAGGGTTGGTTGAGTAGGATCCTATAACTCTATTATCGGTGTGCTTGGCTTTGATTGAAAATGAAAAAAAAATATTAGTTAACTAATTTAATATTTCATTGCGTCTTCACTTCATCAGAGGTGGTTATTCTGACCCTTAGGCTAGCTTCCTTGAGCTTTGGTGTTGTCTTTCTCTTAAAGTCTTTTATGAGTATGAAATAAGACCGGTTGGTATGTTCATGTACAAAACGTGAATTATCCAATTGTCCTATATAAGGTTTGAGGTTTTTATCTTATTTCTTAACTAAGTTTTTGCATTAGAATATGGCAGAGTCCGCAAGGGTAGCATAGTTGGTTAAAAAAATGGACTTTCTGTCAATGGTCTCAAGTTCAATTCTCACTATAGGAGAGACTTGATGTTGTGCCTTTTGTTGGATCCGGTGTATAGCCATAACAAGAATTTCCATATTTCAATAACACAAATAAAAAACATATGAACATGTATTTCTAACAAACATAAAGATAAACATGTTTTACATATACAACACAAAAAGAATAAACATTCATAAGGATATATATCATGCAAGAACATAAAATAAACTATAAAGAAAGGTGATAGAAAAACCTCAAACGATTAAATAATCGTTTATAGTGGACAAGTTCGAAGCAAGCCTCTTCCCCTTAAGATCACTATACCGCGGCTACCGCTTCAAGCCCTCATGCGACACTGACCTCCCAAGGTACAACGTCCTTTCCCTCGAGATAGCAAGTGAAGCGCAAACTATCCCCTCAATCGAACACTAGCGATACTTGCAGAACTCCAAATGATTATGCTATGATTTTTATGCACAAAAGAGTTTTTGATGTGAAGGATGGTTTTTATCTTCCCCGGAGAAGACATCCTTTTCGTTAAGTGAAATCTATCTATTAGCCAAAACACCTACATAGGGATTATATAGAACTTTGGGGTGAATATTTTCAATGTGGAACAAGTTCCACTTATGCCCCTCAAAAGGCAAATTACCATTCACACCCTTTAACACTTGGCTATTAATATAAATAATTATATTATGCCACACTTTATATTGGACTCAATTCCAATATAATTTAATTAATATTTTTGGTCTCAACACCAGATTAATTAAATTCTCCAACAATCCCCCACATGAATGTAATTGGCTAAAATGCACGTGAGCCTAACAATACTATATGCAATTTCAGAGTTCTGTCGGAACTTGTTGCATCAGGATAGGTAGTTTTGGGCCTTGAACCTTCCTTAGTGAAATACCATCGGATATACTTGTCAACCAGTGGACGTGATGCCTTGAACTGTTCGGTGTTTTGTGTATACCAAGACAATGATACTCACACAACTCATTCCAGTACCGTATTGGTTCTCGTTGTTGTCCGTTTCGGCCCTAGACTGCCTTGAAAAATTTCATCGAATGCTTTAGAGATTTAGCCCTTTCGTATCATCTCATAGAAGCGGCCCCTTCACATTCGATATAGGTGATCTCTCATTAAGGGTATCCTGCAATACCCCGCTTGTGTTCACAAGACATAAGGATCATTAGAACCTCAAGTTCTCCTTAACCTGTACAGGTCCATCACTCTTTCATCCTAGAAATGGGTTGGGAACTCAATTTCTCGAGTGTTTTGTTCGACTCGCCCCCACAATTCGGTTGTCCCTTTGAACCTGCAAATTGGGGTTTACAATTTAGGTAGGGTTGCCATCATGGGGTGATGTCTTTTGGTGGGCTCAAATTTTCCATTTCCCTCGATGAATTTGTTACTTAGTCTCTCGCTAGACCTTTCGTCAATCGCCTCCAATATTTTTTTTAAACGCTTAAAGTCTTCGGAAAATATTATGATTAATTTTCTAACTTAAAAGTTTAGAATAATCTTAACCAACGCTTTCTTCTTCTAGCCCCCACATTTCTTTTCTTTTCCTCTAGAAAACAAATGTCTCTAGCCTCAAAGAAAATAGAATTTATTTGATTTGCGTACATAGCGTCTTATTTCAAATAAATTTGAATATTTAATCTATTTAGTAAAATAATAATAAATCTCACTTGCTTCTCACTAAGCAATTTAATTTACGCACTTATATTTGGACTCAATTCCAAATATTTTAAACAAATGTATATATATATATATATAAATACAAGTCTCGCACTTGTTTTTATTTTCTACACACATATATATATATATAACACATAAAGTCTCACTCTTGTTTATTTGAAATTATATATATATATATGAAATAATATACAAGTCTCACACTTGTTTATTTCCTACAAATAAATATATATAAATATATAATATATAAGTCTCAACACTTGTGTTATTTTCAACAAAGATTTATGTATATATATATATATGTGTAATAACATACAAGTCTCGCACTTGTGTTATTTCCTACAAACATATATATTAATATATATATTATACAAGTCTCACACTTGTATTTCCAAGAACTATATATATATATACACACACGCACAATATACAAGTCTCGCACTTGTATTATTTTTTCCATGTCATAAAGACATCACAAGTAATCGAGATAAATTATAATATTTGCCTCACATGCAACTTCGATTACATTTATTCGTAAAACTAGTCTCATCACACGAGACTTTTTATTACATCAAACTTGAACACTAGTCTCAGTACTAGCCTCACATTTGTTAGAGTGGCCTCCAACTAGACTTATCTCTGATACTACTGCAGCCAAGTACATGTCGTAATCAGAGTTGTGGCCATTCACATGAATACGCTGGCATTTCTCCTTAGTACCGACTGCCCCTTTGTTCTCGTTCTTTTGGAACGTCGGTAACAATCCTTGGCCTTGTGGCATGATTTACCGCAAACATAGCAGTCATCTGTGAACTTAGTCACTTGGGCATCCCCTTGAGGTAAACATAAATGTTTCCTTTTTGCCCCCACACTCGACCATCTTGGCCGATGAAACCGTTAGACTATGTCTCCACGATTGCAACACATTGGGGATCCTCACGATCCACCTCAGGTTTCTCCTCATTAAGAAACCTTGACACGTTCAGGGTTGTCAGAAAAATACTATTTTTCTATTTTCAACGTCAAAGTCATATTCCTGACTTCTCTAATTTCTCAAGTTGAGAATACGGCATCGTGGTTCTTAGAACCATCATAACGGTATTAGTACCGTTAGTCTTAGAAGCGACATAACGACCTCAATGTCGTAGCTTCAATTATTTTTTTTTGGGGGGGGGGGGGGGGGGGGGACTCTACGCTCACAACATAGTTGTTACATTTTGAATTTTCTTCAAATTAATTCACAAGCCTCAGTACTTGGAATTAATAAAATTCTTTCAATGGGTTCACGTGCAATTATCAAATGTTAAAGAGTACACACGTAATTTCCTACTTAAAGGTAACTTCATAATTTCATAAAATTAGGCTAATAGTTGCAATTCTGCACAATATATAATCTTCTCAAAAGCCCAAAGCTTTTATTATATTATTATCATTATGTGCAAGAATCACATAAACATGTATATAACTTACATGTTACACGTAAGAACTGATATAATAATTGCGTGCATGCAATTCAATATGATATGCAATCCCCTCGTCAATAATTAACATTTGATAATTGCAAAGCATTAATTAACAAGTGATCACAAAAATTTATCCCCACACAAAACATGTAACCACGTTACATGCAATTCAATATGATATGCAATCCCCTCGTCAATAACTCAACATTAATTAAAACGCATTTACTCTAAAATAACGCCCGATAGTTACTCATGGAGTTACAACAAACATTCCTAGGAAAATAACGCACGGTTGTTCATTAATTAGCAATTAACTACTCTTTAAATCGCGCATACACGCACAACATATCCTCAAATTGCAGATAAACGCACATACATTATATTATGGTCAGCAAACAAAATTGCACAATAATTTGATTATGCTCAGTGAATTAAACGCACAACTAGAAACGTACCTCAGTATAAACCAAAGGCTGGAAAATGGGCGGCTATTATTAACTTAAAATAAATCTTAGCTTTAATTTCAGCAAGCTAATGAAAGCAAATGCACACGGTTGCACAGGTTAGTTTCTCAACCATGACAAAAACTAATGAACTTCTAAACAAATCTTAACGAAAGAAAATCAAATCCAGGTACTTGTCTCATGAACAATATCCTCAGTAAACTATGTTAAAACATTTTGAAGATTCACATAACAACAAGAAGTTCTAGAAAGTCTTTAAACTTCTAAATACCTCGACTGATGAATCTAAACAGCATGCTTGAAGAACATCAAATTTTTAAAATCACCTCAAACGATTAAAACTCTGAAAATAGTTATGAAGATACAAAACATAATTTGGAAATTTTCTCACTAACACGAAGAACATAAAAAACAAAACAATAGTGATCTTAAGATTGTTGGATCCGGTGTATAGCCATAACAAGAATTTCTAGATTTCAATAACACAAATAAAAAACATATGAACATGTATTTCTAACAAACATAAAGATAAACATGTTTTACATATACAACACAAAAAGAATAAACATTCATAAGGATATATATCATGCAAGAACATAAAATAAACTATAAAGAAAGGTGATAGAAAAATCTCAAACGATTAAATAATCGTTTATAGTGGACGAGTCCGAAGCAAGCCTCTTCCCCTTAAGATCACTATGCCGCGGCTACCGCTTCAAGCCCTCATGCGGCACTGACCTCCCAAGGTACAACGTCCTTTCCCCCGAGATAGCAAGTGAAGCGCAAACTATCCCCTCAATCGAACACTAGCGATACTTGCAGAACTCCAAATGATTATGCTATGATTTTTATGCACAAAAGAGTTTTTGATGTGAAGGATGGCTTTTATCTTCCCCGGAGAAGACATCATTTTTGTTAAGTGAAAACTATCTATTAGCCAAAACACCTACATAGGGATTATATAGAACTTTGGAGTGAATATTTTCAATGTGGAACAAGTTCCACTTATGCCTTTCAAAAGGCAAATTACCATTCACACCATTTAACACTTGACTATTAATATAAATAATTATATTATGCCACACTTTATATTGGACTCAATTCCAATATAATTTAATTAATATTTTTGGTCTCAACACCAGATTAATTAAACTCTCCAACACCTTTTAGGTCTATGATTATGTGTCTATCACACATGATAAGTCTAGTGTAGTTTGTCTAGTTAACGAGCTTTGCAGGCTATTGCGTCAACCTACAAATTTACCAAATACGCACTCAAATGACAAGGCTACGGGTTTCCACGTCATATAAAAACATACTATAGTAGAGAATTCTATCCAATTTTTGAATAACAAAGGATGAAGTGAATAGTTATCTCATGTTAGGGACTGAATCTTTTATAATATTAAAATGATATTCTTGCATTAAAGATTCTATACTATTAGTCCACTGTCGAAAAATAAAATAACAACTAATAAATGGTTGTTTCCATTACCTATTACATGTTACATATATTAAACTTGCTATTTTATATCTATTTAGTTACAACGAGGGAATAAAGATTTTTTACTTGTCATATCTTTGATTCTTTCTCGTTTAGATTCTCCTTTCACATATATTTTACAAAGAATCAACAGAGTCGTCTCTTATGGTATAATAGTTAAGGGTGAACAATTCTTCAAGCATATCACCCCAACAATTAAAACGCTAGTAACCTGGAGATTAGTAGGATTCACATCTTTATACTCAAGTCATTATTTGAAGTACATCTTTTTGGTACAATTGACCTGTTTGTCTTTTGCTTTCACAGAAATTAAGCCACTGCGAGTTAAATTACGGCTATCTATTATTATGTTTACTCAATACTCGCCAAAACAAATATAGTTTGCTGCATATATTGAGGGGTTGTTTTATTAGAAAAAAAGACCAATTTCTAAATTAGTCAAAGAACTGATCATATAAATATGTCATTACATTTATATTTTAAACAAGACATACTATAGTATTGACATTTTAAAATTAAGTAAATTAATGTCTATATTAAATATTCTTTATTAAAATGAATTCCAAGTAAATGTAAAAACATTAGCTGAACTCTAAAATATTTATATTTTAACGTCCACGGAAGCGACGATCCTACACATAGACACCTAAGCTTTCCTTTATCGTGTTTATTCTCTGTCGGCAAAATAATAAATTAAAAATACTCCCCTGGAAATGAGGGTTTTGTTGATAATATCTTCATCGTTTGTTGTTGTCAAATACACATGTACAACCCAGCAAGCGGTGGCTGTTTCGAACAAGCAAGATTACTCAATGCTTTTTTTGTTTTTTTTTGTTTTTGTTTTTGACGCTAATGTATATTAAGATTTAAGCTTCAAATTTCTACGAATATTTATATATATATATATATATATATATAAATCAGGAAAAAATCACGTTTGATACTTTAATTTGGCCTCTATTTCTATTTGGTACCTTAATTTGCCCAACCAACTTTTTGGTACCCTATGTTTGCAAAGTTAATCACGGTTGATACCTCCCTAGCGACGTTCCCAATTTAACCACCGCGATATCTACGTGGCTCACCGTTGACCCGCCCAGACTCGATTTTGACCCAATTTTACACACGTGGACAAGCTGACTGGATTAAAAAAAGAAAAAAAACTGAAAAGACGAGACCTGTCATCTCCCTCCAATAAAAACCATCCCCTCCCACTTCAACGGTCACAATTTAATTCCCAACTTTTCTCTCCACCCAAAAGTCGTCGGCGCATGCATCCAAAAGCTCTGTCTCCGTTCTTCTTCTCCGACGTAAGGTTAGTCACATTTTTTACTTCACGATCCACTGTAGAAATGCACGCAGTCGTACTAGGTTAGGTTAATTATTGTGGGTTTTGTGTGTTTCATTTCACTACCACAAAATACACATTTCTCACACTTCTTCTCCGACATAAGGTTAGTCACGTTTCTCACACTTATTTGTGGTTTTTTTGGGTTTTTTGTAGTGTAATGACTGTGTATGTAGATGTTTTTAGGGTTTTTGAGTTTCTGTGGAACGGTATATATTGTGTGTATTCTGTGTTTATTTTGTGAATTTAATGTATATACTTTCTGATTTCTTCAATTAGTTTGATAGTGAGTTCAACTTGGTAATTGCATGGGTAATTAGGCTTTAATTTGATCTTGAATATGCCACAATTTTGATCATTTGTAGATGATGGTGCATCCCTATGATTTACCATGCTTGTGTGGAAATGACAACATGATTTATCTCATGTCAAAAACCAAAGACAACCTTGGTAGATTTTTCTACAAATGCCCTGCCTCACTACACCATTTAGATTGCTTTATTTGGGCAGACTTTATGCATGAGCTTAGATATAAGAGGATTCGTTCTATAATATACTCTAAAACCTCTCACTCCAACTATGAAACAACTGCTCCCTCACCCAATAAGATGTAATTGTTTAAGTACTTTGTTCATTTTTATCTTGATTTTTCCCCCTTTCAATTGTGTTTTCAAGTTTCAATTCCATGTAATATGAAATTCCAGACTATTGGATTAATTGAATTCCATGTTTTTGGTATATTCTATTTTTCATGTTGGTGTGGTGTGGTGTTATAATAATTAATATAATGGTGGTGTTGAGTACATCCCAACAATTGAGGGCTACTGTGTTCCTTGATCATGACTTTCCTAGACAAGGAGAGACACTGATCTTAGAGAAGTTGATTAAATATGGGGAGAGGCATACACTGAGTAACATTAAAGCATTGCATAGAGCCACCAAGGTGTTGACTGGTGAGTTCAGTACTATATGGAAGACAAGCTACTACTGGTATCAGCTTATGAGGAAGGTGATTCAGATGAGGAATAAGTACAAGCTGTTCATGAGGTTTATAGAGCTGCCAGGAAAGCATTGTGATCAAGAGTACCACCTGATCATTGGTCCAGACTATGCATCTCACATCCAGAGGGTATCTCTTTTTGCTTCTTTAATATCTACATGTTGAGGTATTTCATTATTATGTCATTTAACTGTTTCTTCATTTTAGCAGGAAACTAGAGAGGAGAAGTACTTTAGATTCTTTGGGCTGGAGAATGCCTTACTAATGCATAAACTTTTTGTTGACCTCAAGTGTGCCAAGTTCCCTGAAGAAGCCAACCAAGATGCAGATGATGCAATTGATGTTGAAGCCATTCAGGAAGAAGAGCAAGTGGAGCCTGAAATAATTGTACTTGATTAGGGTTGGACTAAGTTGCTAGGGTGTTGTCATGATTAGAACCAGTAGTGTTTCATTTTTTTTTGGGTTTTGAGGAGGATATTTTGGTATCCATATTTTGGTGTCATGTAAACCGGTGGCTCATTTTTGTTCTATAATGACAATATCCTACAAGTTCTCTAGTTAATGTTTATTTGGTTTATCTCTTGGTTTCATTTTGTAAACTGGTGTCTCATTTTGTTTCTACATAATGACAATATCAGAAGCAACATTAACAGAGGCAACATTAACAGAAGATATCAGAAGCAACATTAACAAAAGCAACATTAACTGATCATATTAGAAGCAACATTAACTGATCATATCAGAAGCAACATTAACTGATCAACATCTCCTGATCAACATTAACTGATTAAAAGTTGCACTCTACAAAGATAGAAACTTGATCATATTAGACACTTGATCCAGGGTCAGACTCAGGACTGTAGTGATCATCATAAATTCCAAAACTGTTGCTCCTTTCTTCCCTTTCTTCCCTTTCTTCCTCTTACCAGTAGCAGATGCTTTACTCTTGCCTTTATCCCTAGCCCGTTTTTGACACTTGTTCATCTTTTCCCTCATGATCTATTCATATTTATCCCACTCAAATGACTCAGGTGGTTCCCCTTGCTGTTGGTCAGATTCATTGGTATTCTGGGCTGCGTTACCATCTTGATTTTGGTTCTCATCATTGTTATTCACCTCTTAAGTGCCTTGTGTTTGCCCATCATCATCCAGATCTTGTATCCCCAACATTTGGTTGACAACTTTGCAGCTCAATCTTGGACCTTGCTCAATATCACTATCCATACCATAAGACCCATCACTGAAGTGATCAAGAACATAGTCTTCCTCAATGTCTTCATCCACAATACCCTCATCATCACTGGCATTTTTCTTTTCCACTTCAACCCCTGTTTGTTGGAAATTTTCACCTTCAAACAAAGCTTGTTGATGCTTGTCAACTCTTCCATCATAGTTCACATATATAGTCATAATCTTCTCACTTTGTTTCTCCAAAAGAAGGAAGTAATCTCATTTTCTTCTACTACCAGCACAAACCCAACTTCCTTCTTCAAATTGAACCCCTGACCCCCATGCATCCCAAATCTGTGCAAATGGTAAATAGCCTGTCCAAGCTCATATCACTAGGCCCCATATAATCCACCACCATCTTATTGCCTCCCTGATACTCAATAGGGTTATACCCAAATTTTCCTCCATAAAAGAATTGTATAGTAACAAACAATTCGCGGGGCCCTAAAAAACAAAATGCCAAAAAAATTAGAATTAAGAGTTAAGTAATTTTGAAATCAGGGTTTCAAATTTGGAAATTTGGGTTTCAAATTATGAAATTAGGGTTATAATTTCAGAAAACAGGGTTGTAATACTGAAATAGGGGTCAGAAATTGTGAAATTAGGGTTTCAGTGTATGAAATTAGGATTTTCTAAAATTTGGGGAATTCTGAAATTAGGGAATTTTGTCAAATGCGATTTTTGTACGAAACTTTTGGGTGAAGGTAATGAGATCTATTAATAGTAACATGCAACACGAAATTTGAAGAAAATCGACCTAATTTCAGTGACATGCAAAACGAATTTTTGTGTGTGATTTTTTTTTACCATAATGGGGTGGAGGAAGTTCTTGTTTCGAGGGATGTCGAGCTCTAAGCTTCGAGCGCCCAGTAACCATCTTCAGAAACTTGAAGAAAAGCAACAATGGAGAGAGAGAGAGAGAGAGAGAGAGAGAGAGAGAGAGAGAGAGAGAGAGAGAGAGAGAGAGAGAGAGAGAGAGTTTGTGAGAGCTGATCACAGTTGAGCGCGGGAGAGAGAGTGCAAATGGGTGGGAGATACCAACTGGAATAGTTATATGATTTTTTTTAAATCCAGCCAGCTTGTCCACGTGGGTAAAATTGGGTCAAAATCGAGTCTGGGCGGGTCAACAGTGAGCCACGTAGACATCACAGTGGTTAAAATGGGGACGCCGCTAGGGAGGTACCAACCGTGATTAACTTTGCAAACATAGGGTACCAAAAAGTTGGTTGGACAAATTAAGGTACCAAATAGAAACAAATGCCAAATTAAGGTACCAAACTTGATTTTTTCCCACACAAACCTAATTACTATTCAAAAGTTTGGCATCGATTTCATAAAAATCCATTAGGGCGCTATTTTTTCCGCTAAATTGCTGGTTGCGCATATAAATAATTGAATGCATAATATCCAAAAAGGAATAAGTGGATTCGGTAGGTGACTTCATTGTGCCGTTGTTCTTCTTGGTCTTGGGCTGGCTATAAGTCTGAATGGGCCGTGCATGAGTTAAAGAAAACTATTTCTTAAACTTTATATTGGGGGCTAAATATAAAAAAAATATTTTATACATCGGTTGTATAACTTGTATTGCATACGTGGTGCAATCAACGGTCTATATTAAATAAAAATGTAATTTTTTTTCTCGAATATAGGAAATAACTAACCTTCATAAACTGATCTCCATGGTGTATTGGTAGCGGTTTGCGAGTCACCTTAGCTTAATTTAAACTTCTTGTTGGGTCCCTGTATTCAATTAGAAAGGTTATACATTTCCAATTTATTCTGCCTTAGCGGTGGAAAAAACAAAAATCTTATATTGCCGGCGCGGTGCATCTCATGATCTAGAGTAAGTTCTTTTTTCCATAATATAGAAACTCGTTCGCCTATAATTTCATCCCTACTGCAATATTAATGACTTTGAATAGACAATTCAGATAGAGAATTCTTTAAGATTAGGTGTAAAAATCGTTGAAGAGCACTACAAGATTTTCGGTCATTAGCTACCGCATTTTCGGTAGCTATTGACCCAAATGCGGTCGCTAATGATCATTACCTACCGCAATTCCGTCGCCAATTTTCGGTAGCTACTAATCGCGTCGCTAATGACTATCTACAGCATTTCGGTAGCTAATGTGGACATTTCCTACCAATTTCCGTCGCTCACATTAGTAACCGAATTTTCGTCGCAACTTCCATCGCCACAACTTTGAATATTAGCTACCGATTTTCGGTAACTACTGTGGAGTTAGCTACTGAAATTCCGTCACTAACTTACCGATTTGGCTTCTCCATTTTAACCCGCATTTGCTACCGAATTTTGGTAGCTAATAGTATGAATATTAGTGGCTACCAATTTTCGGTAGCTAACTTTATGAATATTAGTAGCTACCGACATGCAATAGCTACTAATATTTAAACAGTGTGCTACGCGGTAGCTAATAACATTTACAAATTTTCAAAAAAAAATTATTTCGAAAACTTTTCGGAAAATTATTGGTTTATTGTTTCACCAATATGAAAATCAGTGTTGATTTGTTAATTTAACACTATCAAGCATTTATATAAGCGAAGAAAGTTTTTTTTTAACAAAATGATAATATAAAAATAAAAGGTTTGGAGTTTTGAAGATATGAAGAAAGTGTTGAGAAATGAGAAACATTTTGAAGATTTGAAGAGAGTGTTGGGATTTGATAAATGGAAGAAATTGGAAGGTATGAAGAAAACAAATAAATGATATGGATAGTTTTTTAGATTGGAGAAGTGAGGAATTTTTGATGATTTGAAGAGAGTGTTGGAATTATTTTGTAGATTTGTTGAATGGAGAAAATTGAAAGATATGAAGAAATAAAGAAATGGTAAGGATAGTTTTTAGATTGGAGAAGTGTTGGGATTATTTTGTAGATTGAAGAATTGAGGGGTATTTATAATATGAGATTGAAAATTTTGAATTTTCTAAAAATTTGAATTTCCCGCACTTGGCCGCCCAAATTTTCGACGTTTTGCTACCGAAAATCGGTAGCTAATGGTCAAAATTTTTGAATTTCGGAAAATTAGAATTTTCCGCACTTTGGGTGCCCAAATTTTTGAAATTTTGCGACCGAAAATTGGTAGCTAATTGTCAATTTTCTGGGTTCCATCACGATGAATATTAGTATAGCTACCGACTTTTGGTAGCTAATGATGAAGTAACGACGGAAACTCTGTAGCAAATACCCATTGAAGATTAGTAGCTACCGCCTAGCGGTAGCTAATATCCGTTGAATATTAGTAGCTACCGCTCGGTCGTAGCTAATGTTAATTTTTTTTTTCTATTTTGTATATTTCTTTGTGTTTGATTTCTTTATGTTTCAGTTTAGTAATATTACCAATGATAAGTAATAATTAACTTATTTGTTTGTAATTGAGTTATTATTACGATCGATGTATTGTTGTGTTACGTACATGTTAGTTTTACCTCTACACTTAATTATGTCTCGTATATGTGATTGAAATATCGTTGTGGCGTGATGTTGATGTATCGATGAAATGTGATGATTCATTATGATGTGAAGTTTCATTCTTTATTTAGCGTTCTATTTGGAGATACATACATACATACATATATATATATATATAGTTATTGACAAACAAACGACAATATGTATGATTGTTATTAGAACAGACATTTGTAATGTCATTTGATTGTGCCATGAAATCATCATTTTATGTTTATCTAGTTAATTATTACTTGTTATTGACATACTTGATAACAAACAATCAATTATATTTAAAATAATCGTCGAAAAATTACAATTTAAGCACTTGAATATTAGTAGCAACTCGCCGCGGTAGCTGATGTGGACAGTAGCTATAGTCATTCGTTAGCTACTGTTAGGCTATAATAATTAGCTACCGAATAACAATAGCTACTGTTAGGGTATTGATATGGGCATTTTCCGCATATTGGGCCAGGCCCAACCAGGCCCATTTTGGACCATATTGGGGATCACTTTCGATGTCATATCGGTAATCATCACCGATATGTTATTGTGGTCCCCAGATCCCGATGTCTATAAATACGCGGTGCCCGGATCCCGAATTAAGCAATAATCATCCCTCAGCTACCACTCGTCAGATCGAAATATATCACCGATATCACCTTCGATATCTCACTCGATATCGGGACGACCACGTGCACCTGTGACACGTCATACCACGTCATCACCGACATCACATCGGAGGTCATCCTTGACATCACATCGGGGGTCATCCTCGACATCACATCGGGGGTCATCCTCGACATCACATCGAAGGCAATCACCGACCTTCGTTCGATCTATTTACCGATATTCCCCTCCCATCCAAGCATCGAAGCGTTGGTCCGAGGTGTTCCGGACCAAGTCTACACGAGATAAGTAGTGTAGGCCTGATTTGAGATAGACTCGTTGTATTGCCTGACCACTCACTTGTAACCGACACTCGCATATATATATATATATATATATATATATATATATATATATATATATATATAAAACGATCTATTGTCAAATCAGTGGCGCCGTCTGTGGGAACACCAGTTCCCGAACAAAGACGCCGAGATGCAAGGAAGGAGGACCCAATCCGAATTTAGCGGAGTTGTGACCAGGAGCGCCAGGATGGAAGACACGTAACCCCCTCAACACCCAATTGACCAAGAACAGACAGTGGCTCAAGTCGAGATGGAGCTTCCTCCACCACCAGTGCAACGAAGGCGCGAGCCCGGGAGGCCGTCGCGAGCCGTAAACGCAGGTCCGACCCTTGTTACACCGAGTGCGGCAGAACCCGAGACTGAGGGCCCGCCCGCTGAGAACCACCCAGTAGACATTCCAATGACTGACGCACCAAATGCGGATTTTTCCGGCCTGGAGGAGACAATGCCCGCGGGACAAAGTGCCTTTCACCCTGCTGCCATAACCTCGGAGATGCAAGCGCAGATCAATGCCACTGTAAGAGAGGCGCTGGATTCCACATTGGAGACCTTACTTCCACGACTAGTGGAGCAAAGGGCAAAGGACATTCGGGCGAGGCCCCATGAATCCGGAATGGGTGAGAGAAGGGCAAGGCAAGGATACGACGAACAGGAGGATACGGGGAACTATTTCAGAGAGATATCACCCGCTGCTTATGAAAGGGCGGAAAGACGGGACCCCGGGACTCTAGATCGAGAGCTAGTAAGGAAGATGGAACGGCTTGACCGCGAGAGGGCGGAAGTACTCCGGAGAATAGAACGTGGTCGCGACTGCGCCGAGTTTGCATATTCAAAGGACGAGGATGCAGAAATACTGCAGGTAATCTCAAGGAGGATGGAACAGCTAGACCGCGAGAGGGCAGAATTGTCGAGGAAGTTAACTCAGAGTCGTAGAAAGGTTCGCAGTAGGACCGCGTTTTCGGATGAGATAGAGGCTGAAGTATTGCAAAGGGGGGACAAGATCCCAGTGATCAAGCCATACGACGGAAGAGGCGATCCTACGGATCATCTCCATTAGGTCGATAGCATTCTGAACCTGCACAACTACTCGAGAAACATAAAAGCAAAGATCCTGTCCACCACTTTAACGGGCGCTGCACTAGATTGGTTCACTAGGCTGGAGGCCAGATCCATAACGGACTACGAGAAGCTGATGCAGAAATTTGAGAACCAATTCTCTAGCCAAAAGAAAATGAAGACCAACCTGCTACACCTCGGCGCTGTGCAGCAAAGGGAAATGGAGAACCTCCGAGACTATATGAAGAGGTTCAACGATGAATTACTGAAGGTGGATGAGCCGCATGGCGGTCAGGTCATGATGATGTTGTTTAAGGGTACGACCCATCGCAGGTTCGCCGGGGAGCTAATCAAATTGACTGAGCCCACCATAGCACAAATCAACATGCTTGCAAACCAAATTGTCTATGAGGACGAAATGATGGCAACGCGTCAGGGTTCGTTTCCCAGCAGAAATGCAGACAGAGAGCGCAACAGGGAAAGGCCCCCAAGGACGTACACCCCGCTAAACAGAGGCATTCTAGAGGTGATGGCCGTGGCGAAGAGAAACAAATGGTTGACGGAACCCAGGCCGTTGAATGAGACTCCCGGGATGGAGTCATCCGACAAATACTGCGCATACCACCGTCAACCTGGACACATGACATAGGTACTACACAGAGGAGACAAGATTCCAACCATAAAACCGTATGATGGGAAGAGTGACCCGAGGGATCACATCCACGCCGTGGAGAGTCTCTTGAACCTACAAGATTTTTCCGAGGGTATTAAGGCAAAAATAATGGCGACAACACTGATTGGAGCAGCGTTAGACTTGTTTAACAGAATCGAAGTAGGATCTATTTGGAGCTTCGAGCAGATGAAGGAGAGATTGGAGAACCACTTTTCCAGTCAGAAACGAATGAAGACAAGCATGTACCATCTGGAAGGGTTGAAACAGAAAGAGAGATAAACTCTTGGCGAATTCATGAGCAGATTCAATGAGGAGCTACTGAAGGTGGACAACCCCTACGGGGGACAAGTGCTGCAGAACCCACCATAAATCGGATAAACGAGTTGGCGCATACTGTGATCTACGAAGATGCGATGATGGCAGCTAAGTTTAGACCCCAAGAATACGGTCGGGAAAGGGGTAGAGAGCTATGGAACACGAACAGGGGAGGAAGAGACAGGTCCCTAAAGAGATATACCCCCCTCAATCGGAACATTTGCACTATCTTTGCCGTTGCGCAAAGCAGGAATTGGCTAAGTGCGCCTCAAAAAATCAAGGAGACGGATTTCACCAAGAAATCTAGACGCTACTGCGAGTATCACCGCCAAAAAGGCCATGACACGAACGACTGCTATGACATGAGTAATGAAATTGAAAGATTGATTAAAGAAGGGAAATTGGTCGAGTTTGTTAGAAACGCCAAGGAAGATGCTAAGGGGACCGAACATTCTTTATCCCCTAAAAGACATTACTCACCGGGAGAGACTTGGAGCAACTTAGTCCGTTGGCCCTGACCGCAGCGGAAGCTCCGCAAATCTGATATTCTCAAAAGCCTACGAGCACATGATGATAGCCCCGGGACGGCTAGAGCCGATATCCACCCCATTGACCGGATCCGGCGGAGCAGAAGTAGTTCCACCCGGACAAGTTATATTGCCCACACTGTTTGGGAGAAACCCACGCACACGGGTGACGCCTATAAAATACACAATAGTCGACATCCCATTCCCCTACCATGCCATCATTGGCCGAGCGGCACTCAACCAGATTAGGGCAGTGGTCTCTACTTATTACCAGAAGATCAAATTCCCGACACCTCAAGGAGTCAGCGAAATTCTAGGTGACCAGGTACAAGGAGAGGTGTGTTATGTGGACTCGTTGAAGCACCCTAAAATCAGAAGAAGACATGCCGAGAGTAGAGGGACCGTTATAACGTACATGAGATATCCCAATTGCTCGCAAAACTATGTAACTGCAACGCATGGTACCGTCGTATGGATGGTTAATCAGATTCCTCAGAAATTCGAAGGTATGTGCAGTTGTCCCGACGGTGGCTCGTCCCTCATATTTGGTGACTGCACCCTTCCTGTTGACCATGACACTAAAGAGTTTCCATAACTCATTAACTCCGCAAGGGGCACCCAACACTCTCATGACACAAATGAAAGCCACGATGTACCCAAGAGAATGGGGGGATAGCGGCCCCAAGCAGACCCCGATGCTCACAATGATAATACCAACCGCAGGATCAATTGGGAAGCGCAGTCCTTTCTTAAAATGCTTGGCATTAACAGTAATGCAGCCTTACGGTGGAGTATGCGTTCGTTGATCCGCACTAGGGAATATGACCTTATACCCCTCAGGGATGTCATACTCGTCGGAGTAATAACCAGCATGATGAGGAACATGAGACGTCATATCCTCGTACTTCTCCGAGGTCTTATATGTCGGGGGGCTGATCCCCAAGCCCCATTCACCTACATTGGGATCGTCAGCCTTCGGCAGAGAAGAGAATTCAGCACCAGACTGGTCGCCAATCAACTGGTCAGACCCGAACATCTCGTTTTCAGAAAATCCCACTCCGATCTCGTCGGAATCCATCTCGAGCAAACCTGAGCCAACACTGTTCTCGGCGAACGACATACTGAGGCGCTAAGCGAGAAGAAACAATTTCCTGTGATAACGAGGCCAATCCAAAAAAAAAAATCCCCTATGATAACGGGGCCGATTCAAGAAAAAATCCCCTGTGATAACGGGGTCGATTCAAGAAAAATTTCCCTGTGATAACGGGGCCAACACAAGAAAAAACCACTGTGATAACGGGGTCGATTCAAGAAAAAATCCCCTGTGATAACGGGGTCGATTCAAGAAAAATTCCCTGTGATAACGGGGCCAATCCAAGAAAAAATCCCCTGTGATAACGGGGTCGATTCAAGAAAAAATTTCCTGTGATAACGGGGTCGATTCAAGAAAAAATTCCCTGTGATAACGGGGTCGATTCAAGAAAAAATTCCCTGTGATAATGGGGCCAATCCAAGAAAAAATCCCCTGTGATAACAGGGTCGATCAAAGAAAAAATAGTCGGAACTACGCCGGTCTGATTCCCCATTCAACGGGATACGTAGGCGGGTTAGGTTTACCTAGCCTTCGACCATTATCCGTTATTACCTTTTTATTTGTTGCTTGGCGCAATCTCATATTCCATGGAGGGATATGTCCTAAGCGGACATTACAGAAGTGTAGAGAATGGCACAAAGAATTGGGGAGTGTTCCCCTAGATATATGTTTAACACATCGCCCTCTTACAGGTACATGGCTCGAAGGATCACACATTACTATATCCGAAAAGGACATAGATAATATTAAAAGGTGGGATTCAGGGGTATTGCCCCAGATTATTCAATATTAGCTATTCAAACAGGTACAACAGGCACGATAGAGCACAGTGGAAACACTGTTTCTCGTTTAAAACTGATATTCCCATATTGAGGGAACATCCCACAGATAACACATGCACATCATTTCATGCTTTCGTATTAGCTTCTACGTTGAAATTTTTTCTTCTCTGTGCTGTTTTACAGGGTTTAATGACCTACATAGTCAACGACGACAGAGCCACCAAGAGACATAGTCAAAAAGTCAAAGAAAAAGCTCACCTACAACAAGAAAAATATCCCTTGTGATAACGGGGTCGATCAAAAACACTTCAACGGTAGTAGGTTCCCTGTGATAACGGGATGCGCCCCTACCCACAAAAAATATCCCCTGTGATAACGGGGTCGATCAAAAACACTTTAACGATAGTGGGTTCCCTGTGATAACGGGATGTGCCCCTACCCACGCGAACTGTCAAGCTAGGTGAAGAGCCTATTAGGTGAAAATCCCATAAATCAAGCTAGGTGAAGAGCCTATTGGGTGAATATCCCATAAATCAAACTAGGTGAAGAGCCTATTTGGTGGAAATCCCATAAAATTACGCTAGGTGAAGAGCCTATTGGGTGAAAATCCCACCAATCAAGCTAGGTGAAGAGCCTATTGGGTGGAAACCCCATAAAATTACGCTAGGTGAAGAGCCTATTGGGCGAAAATCCCATAAATCAAGCTAGGTGACGAGCCTATTGGGTGGAAATCCCATAAATTACGCTAGGTGAAGAGCCTATTGGGCGAAAGTCCCATAAATCAAACTAGATGAAGAGCCTATTTGGTGAAAATCCCATTAATCAAGCTAGATGAAGAGCCTATTGGGCGAAAATTCCATAAAACAAACTAGGCGAAGAGGCAGGCTCTATGGGCCCCTAACCACAAGAAGAATATCCCCTGTAATAATGGGGTTGATCCTAACACAGAAGCAGTGGCAGGTTACCCACGTCTCTACCAACCCCAAGGAAATTCTGATCATTCATTGATTGACAACACACAGATTAAACGAATCTCATCAAATACGAGAACGAAATGAATATGGCTCAGATAGCGGAATACTGCATACGCTATCGTCATGACAATAAAAATTCAACAAGTTATTAGACAACAGGGCCACAAAGAGTCACATATTATGAAGACCACAGAAAAATAAATATTTAGTTACAAAACCACGAATCGAAAATAATCCGGAAGGGGATAAATTCAAGTTACAATAAGGGCATCAGACAGCTACTCCCACAGAGACCCCTCAATCTTTTTCTCAACGACCGCGGAAAAACACCTATGGATCACCCCGTCATGTCTATATCGAAATGTACATCGAATATCATCCCCGATACGCCATATTCGACATAGATCCCCAACATACATTCGACATACCTACGACACCTTCGACATACTGCAATACCTGATATTATATCGAACATAACTACCGATATACTTATCCATCCGACATTTATAATATATGTATGGAAAGCTACATGTGTCAGCTACCCATAGGAAGAAGCAGATCGAGGTTTCGATATACCGATCTCGAGATATAGCCGATATGGTGGAACCTCGACATATCTCTGATGTGCTAGAATACCCGATCTTATATCGGATGTCACTACCAATATACTTATCTCCCCAACATGTACCTTATATGCTCGAAAAGCTAAAGGAGTCTACTTTCCATATCGAGAAGCGGTTTGAGATTTGGACCGTCCTGCAAGGAGTTAATGTCCAAACCATAAAGCCGCACAGTGCATAATAGACAAATGAACTACGTCCGACTTGATTCCCCCAAAGGGATACGTAGGCAGCTTGGGATAACCCAAGTTCAGGCCGAAATCATCAATGATCCATCCATCCCCTCACCACGTCGCTTGGAGTACATGTGGGTAAAGGACAAAGTTGGCTCCAGCACAGCCTTTCATCAGCATACGACAACACATCAAATCATCAAAATATACTTTCGACATCATATCGAATATGCGTTTCGACGTAATATCCACGATGAAACCCGATATGCTATCCTACTATGCCAAAAAGCCTCGAAAATGCAACAACTGCACCAGCGGCCCCATTGCAATTTTCAAAGGCAATCCCCATATTTACAACAAACTCAAATCCCAAGAAACGTAGAATTCAAACGAGGACCTCAAACTATGCGTCCACTGCATTAGGGGACCCGTCGAAGTTCATCACAAAGCGCATTCCCCGCATATTTGATCTCCGTCATTTGAACTGGCGGGACGAGGGGTACAGGTAACCCAGAAATTTAAAATGAAATTTGCGAATTCTTATCTCTAAGACAAGAATCCCCAAATTGGGGGACTACATGATATGGGCATTTCCCGCATATTGGGCCAGGCCCAAACCAGGCCCATTTTGGACCATATCGGGGATCACTTTCGATGTCATATCGGTAATCATCACCGATATGTTACTGTGGTCCCCGAATCGCGAGGTCTATAAATACGCGGTGCCCGGATCCCGAATTAAGCAATTATCATCCCTCAGCTACCACTCGCCAGATCGAAATATATCACCGATATCACCTTCGATGTCTCACTCGATATCGGGACGACCACGTGCACCTGTGACACATCATACCACCTCATCACCGACATCACATCAGAGGTCATCCTCGACATCACATCGGGGGTCATCCTCGACATCACATCGAAGGCAATCACCGACGTCCGTTCGATCTATTTACCGATATTCCCCTCCCATCCAAGCATCGAAGTGTTGGTCCGAGGTGTTCCGGACCAAGTCTACACGAGATACGTAGTGTAGGCCTGATTTGAGATAGACTCGTTGTATTGCCAGACCACTCACTTGTAACCGACACTCGCATATATATATATATATATATATATATATATATATATAAAATGATCTATTGTCAAATCAGGTATAAAAGTTAGCTACACTCATGTGGTCGCTACTGTTAGGGTATGGGTTAAGTGTTTAATCCAATATTTTCATTTGGGCCAATTTTTTTGGATTTCAGAAAATTTGATTTTCTTGCACTATGGGCTTCCAAATTTTCGAGGTTTTGCGACCGAAAATTGGTAGCTAGTTGTCAATTTTCTGGGTTCTGGCAGGTTGAATGTTAGTAGCTACTGATTGTCGGTAGCTAATGATGTTGTAGCGACAGAAAATCGGTAGCAAATGCCATTGAATATTATTAGCTACCGACAAGCGGTAGCTAATGTCCGTTGAATATTAGTAGCTACCGCTCTGCCGTAGCTAATGTTAATTTGTTTTCTATTTTGTAGATTTCTTTGTGTGATTTTGATTTCTTTAAGTTTTCAGTTTAGTAATATTAGTAATAAAAAGTAATAATTAACTTCTTTGCTAGTAATTGAGTTATTTTTGCGACTGATGTATTGTTGTGTGACGTATATATTAGTTTTACCTCTACACTTAATCATGTCTCGTATATATGTGATTAAAATATCGTTGTGACGTGATGATTGATGTATTGATGAAATGCGATGATTCTTTATGATGTGAAGTGACAATATTTATTTAGCATTCTATTGGTACATATATATATATATATATATATATATATATATAGTATTGACAAACAAGCGACATTATATATCCTTGCACATTATTATGAAACGACATTAATAATGTCATTTGACTGTGCAACGAAATCATCATTTTATGTTTATTTAGTTTATAATTACTTGTTATTAACGTAATTGATAAAAAACAAACAATTATATGTAAACTAATCGTCAAAAAATTTCAATTTAAGAAGTTGAATATTAGTAGCTACTGGACTGCGGTAGTTGATGTGGTCATCAGCTACTGTTAGGGTATATTTATTAGTCACCGTCATTTGGTCGCTACTGTTAGGGTTTGGGTAAAGGGTTTAATCAAATTTCAAAATTTCTGCCAAATTGTTAACTACTGCATTGCGGTAGCTAATGAGATTTACTGTTTACATTAGCTACCACGAGGCGGTAGGTAATATTTTACCTAAAAAACCATTTCTGTCAGCGAAAAAAATTTCGTAGCTATTGACTGGCGACGGAATTGCAGTAGCTAATTTGCGGTAGCTAATACTGCGAAATCTTGTAGTGCAGGAGGATTAGAAACGAATAGCAGTTGTTGAAGATCATAAATAATTAAGTGTTGAAGTTGCAAAAGTTGTTAAAAAGCACGAAGAGAGAGTTAAACACAAATTGGCAAAACAAGTCGATGCTATTTGAGCACGAAGTAACGGTAAAATTTAGGGGTATTACCCCTAACGTTTGGGGGTCATTTACAGTCAACACCCTTAAGTACGTTTTGGAGCGGTCAATCCCCCATTGTTTGATGAAATACAAAACTTACCCCAAGCCAACATTTTGCCTTTTTTAACACGGGTATTTTCGTTCAATTTTTAACCCACCTTTTGATATGCCCCCTAACCTATTGAGTTTGGTGCAGATTGTCCACGGTCTAATGTTATAAAAATTTTAATATTTTTTTAAATCTTTAGATAAAGATAAAGATTTATTAAATTTTGACCAACGTTTTTAGTTTCTTAATTTCTTAAGACCAAGAAATTTAGGCTACTAGAAAACCCTTCTAATTTGCAAGCTCATTCCGATCACAACTAATCAAAAAGAATCTAAACTTATGGACTTTTTTGATGATGTGTTTGTGAATTTAAATAAAGAATCTCATTAATAAACTTGAATTGTACTGATATTTAATTAGTTTAACAATATTTTTGTTATGAAAATAGTAAGTTATAGTTTATTAACTAAGTTATGAACTATTAAACTCTTTTATCTTCTACATCTAATCATACGTAGTGGAGTACTTGTCTCATATGCGATTGACATTTGTTAGAAATGTTAGTATAGGTGTTATAGTGATATTTATATAGATGTTACAAATGTCCATCTAATTAATATATAAATACATAGTCATTATGGATATAGCCATTATAGTTAGTTAAAAGTGTCATTATGAAACGACGCTTAAAATAATTCTTTAATGTGCAACGAAACTAATTTTTTTGTTTGTTTAACTTATATGTACCTATTTTTGTTTGTATTGATCATTAAACCAACAATATGTCTAAAATTAAGGTGCGAAATGAGTAAATTAATAATATGAATGAACGAATACCGCTCGGCGGTTGCAAAAAATATTCGTGACCATCAGGCGTTCGCGGATTCTTTCGTGACCGCCGGGCGGTCACGAGATATTGTTGGTGACTGCCCGGCGTTCACGAAAGAGGGTCTGTCGTGACCGCCAGACGGTCACTAATAACATTCATATAAACGTTTTTGATTTTATGGAACGATCTTGACGTGTTTATGATTTTTGACAACAACTCTCATTACTAAATGTGAATCGAAGTAATAAATTAGTAAATTATTAGCAATTTACTTATCAAAATAGTAGATTAGATGTGATTAGGCGAGTTATGAACAAATAACCTATTTTATGTTCTACAACTAATTATCATATATACCTAGTTGTTTTAATTGTTATATGCGATAAAACCTTATAATTTACTTCATAGTTACTATTTTATTTAGTTTAACCAACAACGCGCCTTAAATTACTTAAAAAAACTACCTAAAATCTAAAAAACAAACTAATGACCCTCATTCGTGACCGCTCGACGGTCACGAATGAGGATCTTTCGTGACCGCTCGGCGGTCGCGAATTCTTTCGTGACCGTCGGGTGGTCACGAGATATTGTTGGTGACCGCCCGACGATCACGAAAGAGGGTCTTTCGTGACCGTCGGACGGTCACTAATAATATTTATATAAACCTTTTTGATTTTATGGAACGGTCTTCATGTGTTTATGATTTTTGACAACAAGTCTCCTTACTACATGTGAATTGAAGTAATAAATTAGTAAAACATTAGTAATTTACTTATCAAAATAGTAGATTAGATGTGATTATGCGAGTTATGATTGAATAACTTATTTTACGTTCTACCACTAATCATCATATATACCTAGTTATTTTAATTATTATATGCGATTTGCGATAAAACCTTTTAATTTACTTCGTAGTTACTATTCCATCAATTTAACAAACAATGCAACGTGCCTTAAATAAGTTTAAAAAACTACTTAAAAGCAAAAAAAAAAAAAAACTAATGACCCTCATTAGCGGTCACGAATGAGGGTCTTTCGTGACCGCTTGGCGGTCGCAGATTCTTTCGTGACCGCCAGGCGGTCACGAGATATTGTTGGTGATCGCCCGACGGTCACGAAAGAGGGTCTTTCGTGACTACCGGCCGATCACTAATAACATTCATATAAATATTTTTAATTTTATGGAACGATCTTGATGTGTTTATGATTTTTGACAACATGTCTCATTACTACATGTGAATTGAAGCAACAAATTAGTTAAACATTAGTAATTACTTATCAAAATAGTAATTACCTATTTTATGTTGTACAACTATTCATCATATATTCCAAGTTGTTTTAATTGTTAAATGCGATAAAATATTATAATTACTTCGTATTAACAATTTTATCAACTTAAGAAACAACCCAACTTAAATAAACAAACGAAAATCAACAAATTTCGAATGAGGATTATTCGTGACCACCGAGCGGTCACGAATGAGAGTTTTTCGTGATCGCCTGGCGATCACGAAGGAAATGAGGCGACCGCCTAGCGGTCGCGAAAGACACCTCGTGACCGCCAGGCGGTCGCGGTTGCATTCGTGACCGCCATGCGGTCGTGGATGATTTTGTGACCGCTCGGAAGTCACGAAAGACACTAAAATTTGGCGGGATTTGTGGGAAAATTCAAAATTTTCATCCAAATTCTATATATATCTACTATTCTACCCACTAATTTTCAAAACACTCTCAAATTATACTCTCCAAAAAACCCACCACTGTCTCCTCTCTTCTTTTTTTTTTCAAATCGACAATACTTTTCCTTCGTTTCAAAAGCAAAAATCCCCAACCATTTCTATTCTCTTCTTTTCTTTCATTCAAAAAAAAAATCCCCAACACTTTTATTCTATTCTTCTCTTTTCTTATACGAAAAAAAAATCCAACAGTTTTCTTCACTTATTTTCCTTTTTATATCTAAAAATAGACCAAATACAATTTCTATTCGCAAAAAAAAAAATTCCAGTAATTTACTAATTTTTTTTTTGTTAATTCGTTCAGGGGCTTTCGTGACCGTCGGGCGGTCACAAATAGTTTAAATATTATTCGTAACCGCCCGACGGTCACGAACTGTATGAGTATCATTCGTGACCGTTCGGCGGTCGCGGATGACCCCGGAGGCTGGCTCATGGTGTTGCGGTCAATTTTGTTCTCGTTGATTTAATCACAATTTTTTTAAAATTTATATTATACCAATACCATTATTAAGAAACATCCGATTTAATTATGTTCATGACAAAACAATTACTTCTTAATCAAACAACTAATTAAAACAATACTTTAACCAAATTAATGACGAAGATTACCTTTAGAAATAAATTCTCCGCTCCAAGTATGGGAACCTGGAATACATTGTGATACCTTCTGCTAACAATGTTAAGTCAAGATTCTTCTCGATTTGGTGGATAGATCTTCTAAAATTTCGACAATTTGGTTCTCTAATGAGGTCTCGAGAAATATTGGCGATGGTAGATCGACCAAGTTTTGGCACGATGTCTGGATTGGAAACACCAAACTTAAGGACAACTTCCCAAGATTGTTCCAAATATCATTTAATAAGGACGCTTTTATTGCTAATTCGTGTTGAAAATAGTTGACGATGGTGCTGGCAATGGAGAAGAAACATGTTCACATGACAAATTTCTCTTCTCCAAAACCTCGAGAATTTGCTACAAGGAGCCACTCTTAAGAGGGGTACGTGCCGTAAATGAAGATGGAATGCAAATTCCTAAGGGCTTTTCATAGTTCGATCGACTTACAAAGTTCAACTGGTACTTCACAAAATCATGAAGATGACCACGAGTTCTTCAATTGTTTTTGGAAACCAGGGGCTTCATTCAAAATGGTGGCTCCATTCAAAATGGTAACGCTTGAATGGAAGATTATTATTGTATCCCAAATGGTAACGCTTGAATGGAAGGTTATTATTGATAGATTACCAACCAAGACCAACTTGGGGAGGAGAGATATCATCAACACAAATACTGATCTTTTGTTTGTTTTTTGTATGCAACATGGCAATAACTCTGCACACCTCTTGATTCACTGTGAATTTGCGGGACAAGTGGTCGGGGGTGTATAAATGGTTCAATTTTACTACTGCATCACCAAATAATTTGAATACTCACTTTCAAACAAAAATCTTGCTCTTATTCCTTCTTCCTGGTTTATGAGAAATGGAGTTGTGTTTGGTTCATCACGGTTTGGTCTTTATGGAATATGCAAAACGGCATTTTATGATGCCGTTTCTTGCTTGGAGCATATAAAGGTCAAGTCTTGGACTTGGTTGAATTCGAGATTTTGGGATTTTTATTATTCGTTCTTTGGAGGGAGTTGTTCGACTTTGGCTCGTATTCAATGCTAACTTGGCTACTTTTTATTCTTGAGTTAGTACATGTTGTATTCCTTCCTTTTATCTATAAAATTTACATTTTACGGGGAAAGAAATACTTTTAACCCAGCACCTTTTTAATATAAAAAAATGGTTACCACACCGGCTTCGCACACAATGCCACCACCGTCATAGCCGAGTTATTTTACACACATGTTTAGCATGCAATTAACAATTAGATGTTTAAATAGCCAATCTCAATATAAGAGTTGATTAATAGATTCATAATATGCCTACTCCTAGTAAGTCTAATTGTTAAATCGTTAAAGTTTGGAAACTAAGATTTAGAGAAAAAAATATTCGAACAGGTAAAGAATTCCAATTTTAGCGAAAATCTTCTCCACCTCTATCTACAACACTTTGTACAAAACATATGCTATTTTGGTTTATAATTACAAAGATTTTCTCTCTCATGAGAGAAAAAGGAACTAACACTTAAAATATTCAACTCTTTTCTTTTCTCCACTCACGCACATCTCTTTCGAAAAATATTTTCTCTCTCTCCGTTGCTTTCCTAGGGGGAAATTGTATTCTTAACATAAATATTTCAAGAAATTTAGAGAATTACGTCTCCATTCAATTGTATTGACGATCGTATGAAGATTTTCCATAATTCTTACTCATGATCGAATTGCTATAAATTCTTAAATTATATTTCCTCGACTTTTGTAGTGAAAAATAGTAAATAGTGTCTGTTTTCAGCATTCCAGTGATTTTAAAAAATAAAATTAGAATGATAAGGAAACACTACGCCATTTAATATTTGTATATTAAAATATAATCTACGCATTAGTAAAAGTGCAAACTCCATCAAAAAAAAGTGCAAACACAGTTATAACTTGAACATTCACAATTTTATTCTTTATGATTAATTTGTGTTGTATGTTGTAATGTTTTCCTGAAGAGATGGCGTGAGAGGAGAGTGGAGAGAGAGTTGAATATTTGAAGTGCTTGTTCTATTTTTATCTCATGAGAGAGAAAATGTTATTAATTATAAACTAAAATATTGTATGTGTTGAAGATAGTGTTGTAGAGAGTGGTGTAGAAGATTTTCGTTGTTCCAATTTTCATACGACATATATGACTTACCTGCCAACTACTCATGAATTTGTGGGTTGGGTGGGGCCGATGGAATCTGATAGCGTCATTACTAAAGAAACCCATGACACATTTTTTTGATAAGTAACCAATGACTCGGTTTTGAGAGATGTCATGTGATGATACGTATTTTGTATACATTTAATATTAAGTGTACCGTGTTGTTGCTATGTCTTTTTTTATGATATAAACAAGGGATATCATTAATCACAAAAATATTTTGTATGCATTTAATATTAAGTGTACCGTGTTGTTGCTATGTCTTTTTTTATGATATAAATAAGGGATATCATTAATCACAAAAGAGTTACAGTAGTTAATAATCAGGTAAACTCCATCGCATAGGCAACATAACGGAAGGTTAGAAGACGAAAAATGAGAGGTCCAAAGGTTCAAAAATGTTTATTGAGCTAAGCTATGAGCTACAAAATTAGCGCGACAATTTGAATATCTTTTAATTGTTCTTCATCATCACCATGTGATGCAAAGCTAAAGTAATCTTCATTTAAGTCATCTATACAAACCCAATGAGAATTTTTTCTTTTTCGATGAGTGTTAGTACATTCATTAGCCATATGAACAAACCCTTTGCATTCATAACATTGCACATCTTTTAACTTATCAACCTCTAGATGAGTAGATTATGATGCCATGTACTTAGACAAATTTTGGGGGTAATTTCTTGTAACTAGAGGATGTATTAGCAATATTTTTATCTTTAGATTTACTCTTAAAGTTTAACCTATTGAACTTCTTAGTAATATTAACATGGTTTGAAGAAATAATTTTCCACTCATCATCACTTTCATTATTCTCAATATTTGATCCTCTTAAAGCAACAACTCTATGTTTACATGGTAGTGAGGTCATCTCCATCTCAAATTCTCTAAGAGTGTTCATCAAAACTTGGAATTGAAGATTAGCACGGTTTCTAGATTCTCCCATAACAATTCTCTTGAGAGCAAATTTACACGACAGTGTTCTATATGCTTTATACACCATATCTTTATTAGTCATGGAAAAATCAAGATTTTCACATTGATTAGCAATATGATTTTTTTTCTCAAAATAACTGTCAACACTTTCATCCTCGTCCATCTCAAGTTTTTCAAATTGCTGAAGCAGTTGTCTATATTTTGAATCTTTCAGCATCTCCTTCATAGCGTAATTCAAGACTATCCCAAACATGTTTAGATCTAGCACAATTGTGAATTAGCTTGAACATATGATGATTCACCCAACTAAAAATAACATTAAGAGTTTTTTCATTGGAGTTATTGAGACTTACCTTAGTTGTTGTCCAATTTGCAACTGGTTTTGGCACTAGATCATCGTCACCATCTTTTGGTAATATAGGAAGAGTGTACCCATTGATCGCAGATTTTCAGACTCTCATATCAATGGATTTGATGTGTGTTCTTATTTTGATCTTCCAATATGCATAGTTGGAGCCATCCAAAATTGGTATCCTGTTGGCATTGGGATTGATGTTGTCCATCATGTTGTATCAACTCCAAACAACAGTGTAATCTATATTTGGCTCTACCGCCAATTGAAATTATAGGATCGAGATTGATACGTTGTAAGCTCTAAATTAAGCTGGTGTTGCCTTAACTTGATTGCAATTAATCTACTTGACAGAGTAATATTGCAGCGGAATTTCAAGCACACAAGAAGATAATTTTCAAAAGTTTATAATAGATTGTAAAATTCCTAACCTTAGGCAAAATAGCCAATAAGGGTTTTATCATAAACGTCTCTCACAACAAGATCACTCGCGCTCTTTTGTTGATCGGATTCAGCAAAGTAGACAAGGATTTTCTCCTTAAACCTATAAACTAGATTTAACTTGACTGTCCAAAATCTTTGCAAAGAAACACAAAACAATCAACTCTAATGATCTAATCACTCGGATTCTTTTAGCTCTATTGACTTGTCTTTGTCTTGATGAACTTCACACCTATATATAGGTTTCTTGAAACTTGATCTCCAATGTGTGTTGTTCACAACTTTTGGTAACTCTTATTGTTTCTTTGATGAATTCTATTTCCTGGTAAACTAGGTCTCCTTCTTGAATAAGAGTTCCCTGAGTTCTAATAAAGAAAGACACATTCTTCAATTCAAAGTTAATCCTGGAAAGCTTTCTAGTTGCAGTAGATCTTCAATGTGTTTCCTTTATTGAAACCGCGTTGTGTTGACCATTCTTCTCCACTTGAATCATGGAAACGTGAAGAAAGGAAACTTGAAATGCTCTTCCTTGTGATTATGATACGTTCCTGGACATAATCATAAACAACTAAAATCGTGGAACTTGATTAATAGGTGAATAAAGGCAAAACTAAAATAAAGTAGTTTAAAAAGAGATTGCTGTAGAGATTTTGTTTTCAATGTTATTCGATGTTACCACAATATCCGTCAACATTGATGCCATAATACTTTGCACTTTCTGTTTTCATTCTTGCGCCGCAATAGTTTTGGCCATCTATTTGATCTCGCTTAGCGCTTTCCAATGCTCTTCAATTCTTTTAAAAGCCATACTAGTAAGTGTCTTAAGAGAAAAATTAGCAAGATTATGCGTTACCAGATTCCTATTTTGCCAAATAAGCCCACAATAAACACAAAAGGCAATAAGAAATTCATCTTGACTAAAATAATTCGAAACAATCCCACTATTACAAAGGATTAAATTCAGCCACTCTTTAAAGTGTCAATCCTTAACTGCAAGCAAGTTAAGAGGCCAACCCTATGAAAGCCAATATTGAATAGAAAAATGATATTTAAGAAAAATATGTTCTTGGGATTCATCGGGATCATTGCCAATAGGACAATGAGTATCTATAGTATACATAAGACGGTGATAAAGACGAGATAGTTTTTGACGATGATAAAGACGAGATTTCCAAATAATATTATAAAGCTTAGCATCTTTGTCATAAATTATAGGGACCTTATGGTGTTAACCATGAAAAATAAAATACGAGATTAAAGAGAATATTAGTCCTAAATATAGGAATTAATATATGGACAATACTATTGTCACGAGTACTTCCGATGAGAAGTATTCGCTCCCGATGAGGAGGCCCATCGGATGTTACCGCACCCATCGGTCATTGACCCGAAGCGATATGAAGGAACACTCGAGGAGGCACCTAAACGTCCCTTGGAAAGTCAAGATGAATTAAAGATAAGATATCAACGCGACATCGGAAAAAAAGTAAGACTCGATGGATCCGCGCGACTTTGATATCCATCAATGCGCCAAGAGGGACCACGACGGACCCCGAGTCCCAGAATCCCAAGAGAACACTTCCTTGTTGAATACTCCTCAATTTAAACTGCCCTCGGAACAACACTCCAAAGACCAAATTTGAAGAGCAATGCCAGATCTAAATACAAGAGCTACTGAAAGGCACACTACGAGGACCTGGATAAGAAAGGTCTACTCCCCGAGGACAAAAGAACCCTCGCAGTCCAAGTTCCGGACATAAATACCCCTTGGAGAGCATATCAAGAAACTACTACACCCGGAGGAAGCCTTATCGGAACAACAACACCCCCAGAAGAACGTCCTAGTTTGTCCATCAAGTCACTATCAAAGATAGGACCCTTCGGAGAATAGAGTCTGGAAGAGCAACCCATCGAAGATCCAAAGAACTATCGGAAGAAGAAAAAATCATCCTAGTCAGCGCTTAGTAGATTAAAGATATATCTTATCTTATCTTCTTACCCATATCTCAACACATGTAACTCATCTAAACATGCACACTGACACCTGCCCCTAAAAAACTCTATATAAGGGGAGGTGGTCTCATAGTTTAAGCGAGGCTCAGACTTTTACACACAATCAAACACAAGAAACTTGGGGGTGATGTTTAGTGAATAAAGGAAGGAATATTCTAGTATCTTTTCTTCTTTTATAATATCATTGCTTTTTGAGTCACGGGCAGAGCGTTCCAACCCTAAATAATTCAGTTAAATGGGTTATAATTCTAAACCTATTAACAAAATGGCGCCGTCTGTGGGAACGTCATAGAATCTGTCTTCGAGCGAGCTCAACGAAGCGATGCCTATTATGGAGAATCTATTTCACAGTGAAAGCCATCCGACTCAACAAAGAGATTCCGAAGAAACTCTGTCAGATCGTCGGTCCGAGGGGAGAGATTTTATTAACGTTCCTCGTTCTATCTTTGAGAGATTTATGGAATCTGAGGCTCGGAGATCCCCACGAGGATACGGGAGCCCTCAGAATGCGCCCTCCCACTCCCTCCGCCAGAGAGGCCGCCACGCGGAAAAAGACTGGCCTCGGACAAGATAGAGCCCTACCTCTGACCGCTGGCACCACATAGCCCTGCAGTATCCCCAGATTTGCTACGATTACCAAGGAACACCGAGGGCTGACCATCAGAGGGGCGGACCGTTCCCCTTAGACTGCCCCACGCCGCTCCCTTCTGTGGGTGAAAATCAAACCCTATGGGGAATCCTTGACGACCTCCGCAAGGAAATGGGTGACATTAAGAAAACTATGGGCCCTAAGGAGGATCCTACCTTCAAAACCTCCCCCTTTATCCCCGAGATCGCCCTAGCATCCGTCCCCTCGGGGATGCAGCCTGTTAACGTTCCTTTATACACTAGAGAAGCGGATGTGAAAGATCCGCAGGATCACATACACCAATACCTGGTCGGAATGGTTCTCAATTCCACCACATACCATGTCCTTTGCCGCGTGTTCCCTGTTACCCTCGGAGGCCGGGCGCAAGCGTGGTTTACCCACCTCCCACCTAACTCCATCGATAGCTTTGATCGACATGCCCACTTATTTGTGAGGCAATTTGCCTGTAATCGGCGATACCCTAAATCAGCCACACATCTCATTACTGTCAAACAACAAAAGAACGAATCCCTACGAGAATACATAAAGCGCTTCACCGATGAAGCATTGGATGTCCCGAATGTTAGCACCACCATCTTAGCTGACATACTTACTCAATGACTCCGAGCGGGCGAATTCTTCCGATACCTCATGGGAAATCATATTACGGATATGACTAAACTCATGCAACATGCGGATACCTACATCCTAATGGAGGAAGCCGAAGGTATGAAGAGGCGTATGGAAAATGACGAACCTCGCGAACGCACCGAGCAGGAGACAAAAGTTAGAGCAAAGAATAAAGAAGGGAAGCCGCCCCAGCGTAAAGACGATGGCAGTACGACCAAAAAGTTTCTTCGGCGCGTGCCCCTGCCTCCGATGACCATGGCCCCCATATAAATACTTAACGTGATGAGGGGCAATGAAGAGTTACGATGGCCCAGGCGCGCCAAGTTCCCTGATAGAGAAAAAAGCACGGGTAAGTATTGTAAATTCCATAAAACTTATGGGCATACTACCGAGGAATGCACTAGTCTACAAAGGGAAATCCTTCCCCTCTTAGAGGCAGGATACTTGAAAAACTATCTAAAGGTGAACAATCCCGAAGAACCTAAGAAGAATGTACGGAAGAGACCACGAGAGGAAAAAAGAAGAAGAAGAGGTGACCCCTAATCGGAAGTCACGAGAAAAAACCACGGGGCAGTGGAATCCCCCTCCTCTCCCCGAGACATATGAAGATAACGCCCCCTCGGGACAGACTATTAACATGATAGAGGGAGGAGACCTTTCAATAACACCCCAAGGTAAAAAGAAGAAGTACTTGAAAGAAGCAAGGCGGGCTGAGCAAGGTCTCTCCGTGTGTTCCGTGCAAGGAGCCAAACTGCCTAGTATCACGTTTGGACCCGAGGACTTAAAGGGTGTGATATACCCCCACGAAGACCCCTTAGTGACCGAGGCCATCATTCAGGGATTCGAAATACAAACAATCCTTATCGACACGGATAGCTCCATGGACGTCTTGTTCCTACCCACGTACCTTGCCATGGGATTGAGGAAAGAGCAAGTAGAAATGGCTGAAGTCCCCCTCGTAGGTTTCTCAGGAGAAGCTTCCAATACCCTCGGAACTATTATCCTTCCGATGTCATGGGGAGAAAGAGCCCTTCGAAGAACGGAACCCATCAAATTCTAGGTGGTGGAGGCCTCGTCACGGATGTACAATGCTATATGCGGAAGGTCGTCCATCCGAGGTTTTGAAGCCATTCCCTCAACCCTTCATCTTAAGGTGAAATTTCCCACCTTCTCAAGTATCGGAGAAGTCCGAGGAAGTCAGTCTAAGGCTAGAGAATGCCGCATGAATTCTATCCCCTCGGAAGAAGGCGAGCTCACCCTCGGGAATAACAAAAAACATAAAGCAGAAATTAAAGATGGTACAATTGGTTGACAGAAGTCCCGAGAAAGTGATTAAAGTGGGTACCAATATGGAACCAGCAATAGAAGCCCAACTAACTTCTGTCCTCAAACAATTCTATCACTTCTTCGCCTGGGAAGGAGGACCGCCCGGAAGAATCAATGATAAGGTGTGTCAACACTTTCTTAATGTGAAACCGGAGGTTAAACCAGTCCAGCAAAAAAAGAGAAAGATGGGACCCGAGCGCAACAAAATCATCCGGTCGGAGATACAACGACTCCTTAGCCTCAAGCAAATTAGGGAAGTCATATAACCCGAGTGGCTAGCTAATGTAGTGCTAGTCCCCAAGCATGGAGGGAGATGGCGGATGTGTGTGGACTTTACCAACCTCAACGAAGCCTATCCAAAAGATTGCTACCCTCTGCCTAGTATAGATCAATTAGTCGACTCCACCGCTGGACGCGCGTTGTTGTCAACCCTAGATGGAGATCAGGGATACAACCAAATCCCGATGGCCACAATTGACTAGGACAAAACTAGCTTTATCACCGACGCAAGCACCTTCTGCTACTTGGTAACGCCGGAGCTACTTACCAAAGACTGGTAAGTCTTATGTTTGCAAGACTCATCGGAAAGTCGGTGGAAGTCTATGTGGCCGACACGGTGGTTAAAAGTAACACCGCAGAAGATCATCCCGAGGACCTGCGAAAGGCACTGGTCATCATGGATAAGTTTGGAATGAAGGTTAACCCTAGAAAATGTTCTTTTGGCATCCGAGGAGGAGAGTTCTTGGGATTCATGGTCATGGAAAATGGAGTAGAAGTCAACCCGAAAAGGCTAAGGCCATCGTGGGACTGCCCACTCCGAAGACCGTAAAAGACGTTCAAAAGTTGACAGGCCGAATGGCCTCATTGAGCCGATTTGTTTCTAAATCGGCAGAAAAAGGACTTTCCTTTTTTAAAATACTTCGAAATATCAAGGAGTTCCGATGGACCCCTCAGCGCCAAGAAGCCCTCGAAGAGCTAAAAAGGTATATGGTGAGCCCGCCCTTGCTGGTCAAACCATCTCCCCAATAAGATCTCTTCATCTACATGTCCGTCGGTGAAGAGGCTGTTAGTGCCGTATTAGTCAAAGAACATGACGGAGAAGATCATCCCGTATACTATGTCAGCAAGACTCTCCTCGGAGCAGAGACCAGGTATACCCTAACTCAAAAACTTGTCTTGACCTTGGTTATTACGGTACGAAAGCTGCACCCATACTTCCTCTCACACCCGATCACTGTGTTGACAAAACACCCCCTGCGGACGATTCTCAATAAACCCGAGTCATCGGGAAGATTGATAAAATTGTCCGTAGAGCTCACCGAATACGATATTTCCTACGGTCTGAGGCCCTCCATCAAAGCACAAGTCATGGCAGACTTTGTAATGGAGCTAACAGGCATCAGGTTCGTGGAAAAAGAGCCCCTATGGTACGCCTATGTATATGGCTCATCTGTAAGCACACACGGGGGAGCCGGAATTGTTTTTGTAAATCAAGAAGGGGAAGACGAAAGGCTCCACTTTGCAGTCAGAATTGATTACCCCATTTCCAACAACGAAGCCGAATATGAAGCCCTCCTCATCGGCATGAGACTTGCAAAAGAAGGAGGAATAAGGAAAATACTCCTCCACAGCGATTCTCAATTGATCGTGCAACAAGTCAATGGCTCGTACGAAGCCAAAGAAGAGAGAATGCAGGAATACCTTTGGACGGTCCATCAAAGACAATAGTGGTTTGATGAGTATAAGATAGTCCAAATTTCCCGAAAAGAAAACCAAGAGGCGGACGCCATGTCTAAAATGGCCACTCAAACAGCCGCTATCCATACCCAAAGAATCACCCTACTCCATGTCAACTGGTCCGAGAAGACCGATGGCGAAGAAGTAAATGCCACAATGGATCCCCCATCCAGCTAGGTAACTCCCATCAAAGCCTACTTGCAGGATCCAGAGGGGAACGCCACGGACAAGGTCGTACAACGGATAATGTCCAAGAAAACCATTCGGTACTTCCTCAAGGATGGAATACTATTCCTAAGGACATACTCGTGCCCCCACGCCCGATGCCTAAATGAAGAAGAAGCCCAACTAGCACTAGCGAAAACTCACGAGGGGACATGCGGAAGCCAGACCAGCGCCCCGAAAGAATGGTCGGGCGCCTGATTCGGCAAGGCTATTACTGGCCCACGATGGCTAAAGATAGCAAAAGCCATGCCGAAAGGTGTAAACCGTGCCAAGCTTACGCCCATCGGGTCCATCAGCCCGCAGCCCCGTGGGAACTCCACCTGACCCCTTGTCCATTCTCCAAATGGCGCATAGATATAGTGGACCCACTCATTCCCGACGCCAGCCAAAAGAAGTTCCTACTCGTAGCGGTGGACTACTTCACCAAATGGGTAGAGGTGGAACCCCTAGCCCGAGTCACCGCGGGCGCCATCGTCAACTTTCTATGGAGGAATATCATGTGCCACTTTGGCATCCCTCGGAACCTGGTAAGTGATAACGACCTGCAATTCACGAACCAAGAGTTAGAAAAATGGTGGGACCACTGGAAAATCAAACACCGCTTTGCCTCGATGGGTTACCCCCAAGCAAACGGACAAGTGGAAAGAACCAACCAAACCCTCCTAAAGAACATGAAAGCCCGACTCAACTGGAATAAGGCCAAGTGGGTTGAAAAAATACCTGGCATACTGTGGGCCTATCGAACCACGCAAAGCACCGCCATAGGCAAAACACCTTTCAGCCTGACCTTCGGTTGCGAAGCAGTCGTGCCCTCGGAAGTCTCCATAGAGAGCTGGCAAGTCCGAGAATATGAAGAAGTCGCCAACAGCTCCAACCTAGCCCTGGCCCTTGATCTTCTCAAAGAAAGAAGGGCACGAGCCGCTATCCGGATTGAAGAGTACAAGGCCCGAATGTCACGTTACTACAACACTAAGGTACAACCTAGAACTTTTCAAGTTGGTGATTTAGGGATGAAACGGGTCGGAGCCTCCAAGAATGTAGGCAAGCTCGATCCCCGATGGGAAGGACCCTACAAGATAGCGGGAATCGTCGGACCCGCAACCTATCTTCTCACCAACTCCGAAGGCGCAGTGCTCCACAACACCTGGAACTCACTAAATCTTAGAAAATACTATGTTTAATGTAATGCAACAACTTGTACAATTAATAAAAAAGTTGTTTATATATGGATGGTTCCCTTGCAATACAAAAGGAAATAGGGTTGCCCGACAAAATGATGACTCTACATATAAGTCATCTGAGCAACCTAACCCGAGGGACCATTTGATACAAACAACAAAACACCACACACTATAGGTATATCGGACCACATCCTATACAAAGGCCCTTATACCCACAAAAAAACCTTATACAAACTAAGTGTCCCCCATTGGACGCTTTCCTTCTCTAATAATGCGACGGTGTTGCTCCACGGACAAACTGAGGGGGTTGTCTAGTGATACGATCGGATCCTCCATCGGAGAAACCTCTGAAAATACCCGACGAAGGCTCAGCTCAGGAACAGCCAGACCCGAAGGGAACTCTGGCAAAGCTTGCACGGCATCACGGCACAACCGATACCCGATGCGGACTATGTCACGCATCTCTTGGTGCAAAGAATCTCGAAGAAAGGACGGGCCAGCAATGTCCAAAATAGCTTGGACTCGGGCCAGAACCAAAGCCACCCCGTGACTACGGGTCATCTCCAACACCTTCTGGTTAACCGTATCTCGCTCCCTTGTGACGCACAACAGTTGCTCATCGGAGGAACGAATCTGGTCCCTCAGCTCCCCCAATCTTTCCTCTAAACCCAACATACGGGCTCTCTTTAACATTAAACGGCGCTCGAAGTCCCAAGACTTATCTCGCTCGGCTTGCAAGACCCCATCATAAACATCGTGAGCAGTTTCACGGTCCGACCTCAATTAGGCAATCTCATCTTGCACCTCCAGCAAACTTTTCTCCAATTTATCTCTATGACGGTAGACTAATTCAGTGTCCGAGGAAGATTCCCCCTAGATCCGAGGGCATTCATCACCATGTAGATCTGCAAAAGCCAAGTTATCGCTACGAGGAACACTCAAAGGTCAGTATTAAACAATATAAATCACTACCGTACCTCACACAAGTCTATACAGGCTAAATCTTGAAGACTAGACAAAGGCAAAGTATTCATCAACTCGCAATCCGTCGTATTTAGCAGACCACTCAAGTAATTGCGGTTTAAACTACCAGCTGAAGTGGCCTGAGAAAAGATACTGCCTCCTCCGAGGGGCAGACACCCCCCGAGAGGAGGGTTTTCCTCAAGTGATGGCGTAGAAACTCCATCAATACTCCCTCCGAGGGGTCGAGAACTACCAGAAACCGGAAAATGAGAGCCTTTTCTCAACCACGTACACCATGCTAAGGTCCCTTCGAGGAGTAGAACATGACGCCAGGGGCAGCATCGGAAGATCCATCCGAGCTAGTACAACTATCGGATCTTCTACATCCGGGGCCAAAAAGTCAACTGGGGGTGCTGCCACGGGTGAAATCCCCAAATCCCTCACTTCCGAAGAACTTGTTAACACCTAAAAACCCAAGTGATCGGAACTTCCATCCTCCGACAACGCATACCCTCAATTCACTACTTCTCCCAAGAAAGCCCTATCAAAAGGCTTAATAGCAAACGCCCCCATCTCCGCACCTATCAAGAAGCACAAAATACAATAAGTCCGAAGGCTTCAAAAACACACACAAACAAAAAGTGAAGAGAAGAACTTACGAAAAAAGAAGTTGTTATAAAGAGGCTGATGCGGGAGATTGAAAATCTCCGCCCCTCTTGCAAACCAGCCATGATGAAAGTCTCGAAAAACTCCAACAAACTATTTATATCATATGCCCCCTGAGAATAGGCCGGTACAGGACAATACTTCCCACTCCCTCCTCAAAGTCGCATCGTGGGGAGTAATATAGCCCAAACCCCATCGGAGTAGCACCCCCGATAATTTACCTGACAAACCCCTCGGACGATCAAAGAAAAACCCTCGTCTCCAATCCCCTCTACCAGAGTGGGAGTTGGACACCTGAACGAAGGCCTTACTCTTGTCCCGATAGGCTAGGCTAAAGAAGGGAGGACCACCCGAGCAAGGGCGTAAAGCAAATATTGTCCCCACCCGATGAGGAAACATTGGTAAATTCAAAAGTTCACAACACAAAATATACCCCACAAGATAGCGGTAGGAGTTGGGTGTCAACTGACTCGGACATATTTGCCAGTATTGAAAAAGAGTTTGAAGAAAGGGGTGGAAGAACACCCGCATCCCGCACCGCATCTGTTCTTGGTAAACAATAAGATAACCCAAATGGGGATCGTAAGCCCTCTGCTCGGGATGTGGTATTACAATATCATGATTCACTAAGCACTTATACATATACTTTTGCTCATTTCATTAACAAAATGGATAAAAGCATGAGCTGCTCAAGTCATTTAATTACTAAGGCTACGTGCCCAGTAAAAATTCTATTAGGAATGGTGAAATGCCATGCATAAAGACACCTCCTGCTAATATTTTACTTGGCCAACAAGTTTTTTTTTGGTAACTTATCCTTAAGCAATAATTAAAAAGTCAGACACTTATAGTTGCTAAACATTTATTGTTTCTCAAAAGGTAAAAAGACAAAATTGAGCAAAAAAGGATAAACTACTCATTAACTTGGAAACCGAGAAGTCCTCGGAAAGCAGAATACATTTGCAAAAAATTAACAACTAAAGTACGAAGGCATAAAAATTACAATAAAAAGATTTCTAAGCTAAACTCCGATCGTCGGAAGGGAAGGGGCGGGGTCGTAGAAGTGCTCTCATCGGTAGGGGCAGTGGCGGAAGATGGCCGAGCCGAAGGTGAGAGAACAGGCTGTCGAAGGTCTCCAAAAGAGAGCGAACCTCCTCGGAAGAACGCTTCCTCAGCTTAGAGACATCAAAAGTCCTGGTAAAGTCAATCCCCAGCTGCACCACTCCTCGTGCCACCTTCACGCACTCCAAGTAGCCCCATAGCATATGCCCAAGAGCATCCCTCACGTGTTGCCTATCGGAAAGTTCAGTGTACTGCCGCTCCGCTTCCGCCACAACATGCAAGACCGCAACCTCTACCTTCTTTTGTACCTCCTTGGGAGGCACGAATTCAGCCAACGTTTTCTCGGCTGACTAGGCCCGATCAGTAAGCTTACTCAACAACCCTTGGAGCTCTCACTCCCTTGCCAGCCCCTCCGCCTTCTCCCCCTCAAGAGCCATAATCTGAGCCCTAAGAGTCTCCTCGGACTCTTCCCTCTCCCTCTCCAAAAGAACAATCGGAGCCTTGGAACCCTTTTCCGATGCCTCCACCCGCTCGTACGCGGAATTTGCCCGCTCCATCATGAGGCGCAAAACCTTTCTCCTTATGATCCTTCTGCCAGCGAAACTTGTAATCAGAAATACTCGTACGGAGCATCTTCTCCATCACCCAGCTCTCTTTATCCATAGACAGGAGGGGCGCTAATTGCGCTCGGAGTGCTTCCACCTCCTCCACATCCTTTAGTCCTTGCTACTCCATGGCGGCGACGGCCTCCCGAGTCTTCCTTATCTACAAAACAAGAAGAAAAGGAAAAAGCTATAAAGGCCCGAGCATATAACATGAGGAAATAAATACGAACAAAAGAAAGGTGGAAACTTACCATAAGCCCCATCTAGTTAATACTGAGTACAGAAACTAGAACCCCTCGGTAGACGTGGTATTGGAGGAGGCGAAGAACTGGAGAATCTCCCAATAAGCATCCCCCACAGTCCAAGACGAGGGCTGCTCCTCCGGTCCACGAGGAGGTATGGGCATCTGAAAGGTATGCCCCCTCGGAGACAAGGTCACCGGGACATGAGCCGTCGGAGGAAAGGTCATCAAAACCTGAACCGTCGGAGGAAAGGTCGCCGCAATCGGAGTCGTAGTGGTCACCTCCGTGAATATGGTCTGAGGAGCCCCAGTGGTGTCCGAAGGACCAACTCCTCCAAAAATCGATCTTAAAAGCCCCCTCTGCATGATCAGGTTATCGGGCTGCACGTCGGGCACCTCTAGAACCTCCGCAGAGTCGCCTAGTGACAACTCCGAGCGAGAACGGAGAAGTTGCGCCAACAATACGTTTCCTGCAAGAATAAAGAAGACAAGTTAGAGAGGATACTCAAGGATAGATTAATTCAAACAAAGCAGTTAGAAGAATAACTAATTACTTGACAAGGAAACATCTTCCCCATATACCATTGGAGATATCCCCTTATCTACGCCAACTGGAAAAACGAGAAACCGCCTGATTACTAGAGGTACTACGCTAAAAATCTAAAAGACAAAAAAAGAAAAACGATAAACTTACTGGGAGTCAACTTCTCCTCGTGAGAAGGGGACAGAGAAGGATCCTCCGAGGAGATATCCACCACTTCATGCGCAGCAGTCCCCATTTCCTCTTCACTAGCCCTCGGAGATGGACTCCTCGGAGGTGGAATCCTCTCCACTGGATGGCCCCCCTTTGATGTAAACTCACCCCCAGAAGTCCTAGGGGAAATACCAGCAATCGAACCTTGACCTGTTACCGGGACCATAGCAACCCGCGGGTCGAAACTGGCCAGAGGAACGACTATAACGGCACCATCCTCCCCAATGATAAATGAGGTGTGGTCCTCCGTCCCCTCGTACTCCGACTGGTGCATGCCTTCATCCTCGAGAGAGTTAACCTCCTCGTAAACAGAATCCCCCTCCTCAAGGACCTCAGATGTATCACTCGATGATTGGGCTGAAGAAAATGCCTGAGCCCTAAAACTTAACCGACCACCCTTGGCTGGAACCCCATGCTCCGATAACGCCCCCATGATTGACAGTTCCGAGGGACCCTTACTCGAAAAATAGTGCAACAAAACTCCCATGTGTCACGCATAAACAACATTAAATTGGAAAAAATTAACATTCACGTAAGAGGGGCATAAAAATGTCATAAAAGAAAAGAAAAGAAACCACTTACTCAGGAATGTCAACTCGTCAGAAAGAAGAGAGAGCGGCTCGGGGATGGCGTCATCGGAAAACACCACCCTATGCAACCCCGACACCATGTACAACTTATTGAAATCTTCCAACTCCATGAGAGACTTCTGAAGAATCACGGGAGCAAAAGTCATCCCCAGATCCAGAGGAGGTGTCGGAGCCTAGACTAACTTGGTATCCATCGTCCACACGAAAGGCACGTCCCACTCGCCCCCCCCCCCCACGAGCTTCACGAAAACATACTTGTCTTTCCACATACTGTGGGAGCTGAGCGTCTCGTCTAAAATCTTCCTCGTAAGGTTCTTTGCGCTGTCCTGATGTCGAAAGTGATAAAAGGGGCCACCTCCCACCGCCACGATGTCAAAAATGGAGAAAAACCTGTTCAGCGTACAACTAATCTGCTTCACCTGGAACCAAAATACGAAGATACACAACGCTGCGAAGCTATTCAGAGTGATCTGGCTCATGCAAACGTTGCATGCCCTAAAAACTTCACAGAAAAAGTGGGGCATGAAGGACCTCCACCCAAACTTCATTTGGGCGAAATATACCGTAAGATAGCCCTCGGGGGGAGAGTTAGCCCTTTCATCAGCCTTCGGAATTTGCAAAGTCATATTTTTCTGACACGCTCCCAACGTCTTGAATAAAGACGACACCTGACTCCGAGTAGCTGTACTCGCCGTCTTCAAAACCGTTAGAAGATTTCGGTTCTCGAAATTTTTGGGCTTTAAAACCCTAACCTTCTTAGAAGGGGTAGCGCCCCCCTCCTCCCCCACGGAACCGCCCACCTTTCGCATACGAGTACAAAGATCTAGACCCCCGCAGCGGCGCCACCAGAAATCGTCGGTGAATCGACGACAGAGGTGAAAGCCACCGCCCCCGAAGCGGACGCAGCGGTGGTGAGAGCTGTAGCTGCCGAAGATGCCATCGTATTTGAGAAAAAATATTAAAGTGTTTGTGGTGAGAGACTGAAAAACGATTTGTGAAATTGAGAGAGAGAATATAGAGTTTTTCTTTTTTGCTCGGTAAGTCTTGCTAAAAGTATAAAGAATGAAGAAGAGAGCATCACTTAAGGCCTATTTATAGGCGACCTCCATTAATGACGTGGAGCGCATCCCACGCCCCACGTCGCCCACTCAGGTGACGCGTGCCTCACGCACGGGCTAGCCGTTACAGGCATCCAATGGTCGGATGGACGCTGCATTACACGATCAAACGGTAAAATAAACCGTTACAAATCGGACCGTTATCCGAGCCGTTGCTCCTAGGGGCTAAAAGGTAACTTCCATATATAATTTTTATAATATATATTATATTTATAAAACCCTCGGAAAATTGCCAAAAAATAGAAAAAGGATGGGAAAAATTCCCCTACCCTCGGAAAATTGCCAAAACATAGAAGAAGAATGAGAAAAATTCCCCTACCATCGAAAAATTTCCAAAATATAGAAAAAAGATGGGAAAAATTCCCCTACCTTCGGTAAATTGCAAAAAATAGAAAAAAGATGGGAAAAGTTCCCCTACCCTCGGAAAATTGCCAAAAAATAGAAAAACGATGGGAAAATTCCCCAACCCTCGGAAAATTGCCAATTGACGAAGAAAAAATAAAAGAAAACCCCTCAGTTTACAAAAACTAAAAAATAAAATTTCCCTCGCCTCTACGATGGCGATCGAAATTTGGAGGGGCTAGTGTTAACCATGAAAAATAAAATACGAGATTAAAGAGAATATTAGTCCTAAATATAGGAATTAATATATGGACAATACTATTGTCACGAGTACTTTCGATGAGACGTATCCGCTCCCGATGAGGAGGCCCATCGGATGTTTACCGCACCCCTTGGTCATTGACCCGAAGCGGTATGAAGGAACACCCGAGGAGGCACCTAAGCGTCTCTTGGAAAGTCAAGATGAATTAAAGATAAGATATCAACGCGGCATCGGAAAAAGAGTAAAACCCGATGGATCCGCGCGACTTCGATATCCATCAATGTGCAAGAGGGACCACGACGGACCCCGAGTCCCAGAATCCCACGAGAACACTTCCTTGTTGAATACTCCTCAATTTAAACTGCCCCCGGAACAACACTCCGAAGACCAAATTTGAAGAGCAATGCCAGATCTAAATACAAGAGCCACTGAAAGGCACACTAAGAGGACCTGGATAAGAAAGCTCTACTCCCCGAGGACAAAAGAACCCTCGAAGTCCAATTTTCGGACGGAAATACCCCTCGGAGAGCATATCAAGAAACTACTACACCCGGAGGAAGCCTTATCGGAACAACCGCATCCCCAGAAGAACGTCCTAGCTTGTCCATCAAGTCACTATCAAATATAGGACCCCTCAGAGAATAGAGTCCGGAAGAGCAACCCATCGGAGATCCAAAGAACTATCGGAAGAAGAAAAGATCATCCTAGTTAGCGCTTAGTTGATGAAAGATATATCTTATCTTATCTTCTTATCCATATCTCAACACTTGTAACTCATCTAAACATGCACACTGACACCTGCCCCTAAAAAACTCTATATAAGGGGAGGTAGTCTAATAGTTATAGACAAGCTCAGACTTTTACACACAATCAAACACAAGAAACTTGGGGGTGAAGTTCAATGAATAAAGGAAGGAATATTCTCGTATCTTTTCCTCTTTTATAATATCATTGCCTTTTGAGTCACGAGCATGGCGTTCCAACCCTAAATAATTCTGTTAAATGGGTTATAATTCTAAACCTATTAACAAATGGAATTGGTCTGTCAAGTAGGCTCTTTTGGAAGAGAAATTCCCCGACTTCGAGGGAATCCAAATAGGATTACAGCTTAAAAAATATGAGTGAATTTGAATTTTAAGTATATCCTCGGAAGTGTCATCATCGAAAAGATCACAAATTTTAGTTCTATTGAGTTAAGAGGGGATATGAAGTTTTTAACAAGAAGACATTGGAGAGAGGTGGAAACGTTGGATTGGCTGACTTGGGGTTAAATCCCGGGATGCTCGGAATCCATGGTTGATCCCACTTAAAGAGGGGGAGAACTCGACAGAGAAGAGCAGAGCTTTTTCTACCCTTTTCTCTTTTTGTAATTAAGGTATTGTCATTGTCACAGTTTGATATTTCTCCAATTCCCAATGATGGAAATACATGCAGATCGGTTGTTGTACATTGTATATTATTATTGTTTTCGTGCATTTTATATCACATATAAAATGACTAGACTTGTAAAATGTCTTGAATTGCTTTTAGACGTAGTATTTTCTCTACGGCTTTATTATTTAAATTAAAGTGATAAAAATCTGTATTTTGATAGTGACGTTAATTTGCTTCATAAATTTCACAGCACGGGGTATTATTTACCTGTAGTTTATAAGATAAATTGTCAATTCTCCGGAACAAATCTGAGTTAAAATGGAAGAGAAAAAGTCCATTAAATTCTTTGTAAAAAGCTAAGAAATGACAAATGCACTTCAACTCATCATAAACATTTATCTATTGAAAGGAAGCCCCAAAACATACCTAATTTCCCTACAATTAATGTAAGATTAAGCCCGAAATCTTTCTCCCTATTTTTCTCGCCAACTTCTTCTTGAATTTCAGGTGACAACGATGCTACACCAATTCCCGGAGCAGGGGCCGCCATCACCACCGGCCCCGCCTCCACGAAATCCTCTAACCGGAAGTTCGGATGCCAAACCGCCGCCACCACCTTTCTGGTCTTCATCCGTTCACGTACCTATCGACAGCTTTTAAGCAATTCAAAGAATGCATTAATCTTCTCTTCTTCGCTCATGTTTGCTTTCTGTTCTATCTTCCTCTTCTTTCTTTCACCGTTTATTGTTATGTTATGTCTTATACAACATAAACAGGAGTGTAGCTGTGTATTTTTATTGCTCTTTCGAGTTCTGATAGTGTTCCATGTGTATCATGCATGTCAACACGTAGGCGTTGGTTCTATATTTTTTCTTTCGGTAACAACGTTAGATTCTATATTAACTCACATGTACAACTCGCACATTTTATAATATAAGTTATTAAAGTAATGTTTCATTTTATGGGCTTGTACTTGCTGGCTATGTTTTTAAAATTGTAAGCAACTTGAATTGTGTTATACGCTTAAATTTATCCTGTTATATTGCATAAATTGTTGGTGTAAAGAACATTTTCGTGGTATACATTTAATTTTTCCTATTATATATGTTGAATGAGTTGTTGGTGTGTGATTTTAAAACCAACAAATTTTTGATGGATCTTAATATGCATTGCAATTTTTGTTTTTTGTAATTATATTACCTAGCTTATAGAAGTATTCAGTTCGACCATCTCTTACTTTCTGCTCACGAAAACATTCAACTTTTAGGTTATCCGCCTGATTTCATGTCATTTTCATCAGATGTGTCGCTTTGACTCCGACTTTTCAGAATGTTGTTAATTATCAATAAATGACAAGTGCTTGCCCTTTTGTAGGATCATCATATCTTAATGGAAACTTAAAGAGTCGATTGCCTACAAGCCTATATATATTACTCCACATGTTATTTGACGTAAAATTAGTAGGGGGTTTAATTTCGTGACAGCATAAATGATACCAAAATATATTTAATGAGTTAATCTTAAAATGATTTTGAGTGATCTATTCATAATAAATGAAACTAACAAATTATAGTAACATACTTACAATAAAAACAACTAATTAAATATCAATTTATAAAACACTACAAGAATTCGGGGTTTTTCTCGACCGAAAAATCCCGATCGGATTTCGATCCAGAGCATTCCCGACCGAATGTCGGTCGGGAATACTTTTCACGACCGATATTCGGTCGGAAAGTTTTAAAAGAACATTCCGACCGCGGTTCGGTCGGGAATACTTTTCCCGATCGAATTTTGGTCGGGGTCGGGAAACTCTGGGCGAGAAATTGTCCCGCCCAGAGTGTCGCCCTAATCTCGGCCCAGCTGTCGGCCCTAATCCCGACCGAAATTCGGTCGGGAAATACCTCCCTCCCCCTCTTCATTTTTCAAACCAAAATCTCTCTCTTCCTCCCACTTTTTCCGATAGCCCAGCCTCCATTGGCGATCGGAATTCGGTCGGCACTTTCGATCCGGTAAGTTTTTTCGCAGTTTCTTGTTTTGTTTGTTATATTTAATGTTTTAATATTGATTTTATGTTTAATTGTTAGATATTGTAGAAATTTTTAGGATTTAATTAGGAAATGCCTTTAGGATATTGTCAGGCTTTGGGAAATGTTAGACTTTTATGCTTTTAGGAATTGTTAGGCTTTAGAAAATGTTATAGTTTTATGAATTTAGTAATTATTTATGCCTTTAGGAATTGTTAGGCTTTGGGAAATGTTATAATATAGTAATTATTTATGACTTTAGGACAACTATATATGATTTTTATATGTGTTAATTTATTTATTAAGACGTTAATTTTACGAAATGATTTTAGATATCTTAGAAATCATAGTTTTTATAATATAGTTCATGACTTTAGGAAAAAACTATGTAACTTAGTATTGATTAAATTTAGGTCATCTCTATAATTAGAAAAATTCTAACTTAGATGCTTTTACTTAGTCCGAAGCACTTTCATCGATGACATGTCGTCCTGTGATAGCGATCGTGGCCAGCCCTCGAAGAGATGGCATGGTGGTCCACCGAGTGCTCCATCGAGTGCTCCACCTACTGATCCACCGAGGATAGGTCATCGTCTACATATCATTTGTTCTGGCACTGCACCACCCGATCTTGTCGATGCACCTGATACCGATCTTACAAAGTTCCCTTCTTCTTCACATCCACCTAGGTGTACTATCAGGCCGAGCGGCGGTACTCCACCAGATCTAGTAGTACCATATCGACTAGATGATGATCACGTAGCATCGACGCCATCGTTATCATCTGGATCGAGGCGTCCGACACCTAAGCCACGCTTTACTAAGTCTACACCGGCGGGTCCCAGTACTTCTTCCCCTGCAGACGATGCCGGTGCAGGACTATCTTCAGCGACGCAGCAGCGACTGGGCCGAGGCATATCGAGAGGCCTGCAGGTTTCGGTTGACCATAGAGACGGTCTTAGGGCCGAGTTGGATGAGTGCGGCGTATTCCTTCATACACCGAGGTCGATCCAGTAGTCCAGGGACAGATGTGGGCTAAGTTTAAGGTGAAATTTTGAAAGTTTACTAAATATATATACATAGTAAGATTTTTATTTAACGAAACCTTAATTAAAAACCTTAATTAATTGCATTACATATACTACATTGATCCAGATGACTTGCTTCGGGCACATTCTGCATACGAGATGAAGGCTAAGAAATGTTACAAGGAAGTAATGTACAATGCGAAGAAGAACTATTATGAGACGAAGGATGATCCGAAGTGGGCGAGGCATCAGAAGAACAGCTGGATGAGCGACAAGTTAGAGAGAATGTTCGTGACGCATTGGGAGTCAGCTAAGCATGCGCAGAAATCAGAGGCGGAACAGAAGAACAGACGAGGAGGACAGGACCCAGACTCTGATCGTCCTCCACGAGGGACTCATGCTAGTGGGTCCTGGAGCTACACGGAGATTCGACGTAGGATGATATGTCTTATTAAATTGAGTTTTTATACGAATAACTATTCTCTTAAATTTAAATAGCTAAACAAACAAATGTATATCAATATGCAGGCTACTTCGAGACCTACATGGGCCCCTGAGCCTCGACACGATGAGGCATATTGTTATCAGCGCACACATGTTCCCAGTGGTTTACCAGATGGAGCTCCACGTTGCCGCGTTTGGGTTGACCCCAAGTATAAGGCTATATACGTAAGTATTTAACTTGTAAAGCATTCTTTGATTACTATATTAACATATATCTTCCTTAATTATGTACTAACAATTCTGACAAAAATGACCATAAGGACTACATAGGCCGTATGATCCAGAGGTACGAGGCGGATCGTTCTGCGTGGCCACCACTAGATCAGGAGTTGTGTATATGATATTTTAAGAAGTGTACATCTTTCTTAGTAGTGGGGCCGGGAGAAAGAATAAGGAGTCTGGCGAGTGTAGGACTGAGGGAGTATGAGGAGTATGAGGAGTAGTAGTATTATTTGTTCGTTTTATTTAAGTATTGAAAATTGTGTTAGTTGTTTGTATTTATGTAATTCGTTTGATGCTTGGACTAATAATACATGGGTCCATAATATCTTTAGACAACCTTACGTACTTTTCGCAAGCGATATTAGCTGCTTTGTGCATCGTCTTGGTAGTCAAGAACTCGGCAAACCACTAGAGCACATTCTTTGGCTTCTTACTGTTCATTTTTTTGTCTCCCAACTGCATCAAATTGTAGAACTCATTTGCCTCAGAACTTGGATCTTCGTTGCGCACCTCTCCCTCAACAAATCGACCCCTATATGCATCCACAACAAATTCTCTAAATGAAGTATCGACATACACCAGACTATCGACGTGAATACTAGCGAGTGGTGATTCAGGTACATACGATGTGGACTCCTCGCTCGCCTCCTCTCCATGCAACACACATATCCAATATTGATACACAAACCCCGACTTATGAAGATGATCCCGTACGTTTCGATCAAAAAACTTTATATTGATGCATTTCTGGCACGACCACCTAATATGATTTCTTAGATCTAAGTAATCTCTTTGTTGTGATGCATATTATATGAATTCACGAACCCCAACCACATAATGTTGATTCAAATAACTAGTGTTACTATCTATCATATCGTACATCCAAGATCTATCGAGACGATAATCCATTTCTAATCTAAGAAAATTAAAAAGAAATTGTTACAATTAATTTCACGATCGGAACGATAATCTATCCAAGATCTATTGGGATGAAATTTGGTCGGGAATAATAATGACCGTTGTTATTGTCGACCGAAATCCGGTCTACAATATTTGGGTTTAGGGTTTAGGGTTTAGGGCTATTGGCGACCGATTTTCGGTAGGGAATAATATTCATATTCTTAATTTCACAATTTCGCTCTCCATTTTAGATAAATCGTTGATTTAATGATCAAGTTCATCAATATTAGTTATATATTACTGGAAAAAAAAATTTAGTTGCATGTTGATGAATCGCTTGAAGCGTCGATTCATATAGTCACTTATAAATAGATTGGTATATGTAGCTGCTAATAACGTAACTACTTACAATTATGTTAAACATATGTTAATATATATCACAATTAGCCTCTCTATACTAACGTATGTTAACTACGTATGATTAATATATGTAAAACTCCAAACTAACTTAACTTATATGTTAATGTATAATAATTTCATAATTAAAAAAACATTAAACTAATTAAATATTAGTGCAATTCATGTTTTAGTGAGATTCTATAGTTATACTTAACAAACACATCAAGATTTCCAAAAGATCGGAAAAAAGTAAAATTTACTCTTTTTCCCAACCAAAAATCGGTTGAGAAAAATATTCAAACTCATTAGCGAAAATCGGTTGGGAAAAATATTCAAACACATTTCCGACCGGAATATAATTCGGTCGGAAATAATATTCAAGGTCATTGCCGACCGAAATGCGGTCGGCATTGACCGCGCATCTGGGCAGGAAAGAATTGCCGACGGAAATTCGGTCGGCAAATGTTGAAAATTTGGCGGGTAGGCCAAATTTCAAACTTTTTCCGACCGAAATTCGGTTGGAAATACTCAAAAAAATTGGCGGGACTTGGGAGGAAATTCAAAATTTCTGAAAATTCAAGAAATTTCAACTTTTTTTATAAATACACTTCATTATTCTCATTATTTTTTCGTCTACTTTACATTTTTTCTTCCCGGCCAAAAAGGATCATTCCCGACCAACTTTGCTGTCGGGAATGACCCGAAAATCTAGTAGTGAAAGTAGTCTATACCAATAAAATGTGAAGTAGTCTAGAACAAAGGATCTTACTTCCAAAGGTGATGTCTACCAACCCTCTCTTAGTAATACGCTAAGCGACTCAAATATTGAGAATCGGAATCGAATTATTAGGAAAGACCGCCATGAGGAAGCTGTGGATATTTTGAATTTCGGAAAAAAATTGGGGATTCAATTTACTAACGAGTTTGAGGTTATTAGCCGATTGGAGAAGATGGAAGAAAGAGATAAATCAATGTTTCTGTTCTCGAAGAAAGAACAGGCAGAGGGTAATAGGGGCAGTTCAAACAATCAATGATCGTTGTTTTAACAAGGTGGAGGTTGATGGAAGTTTTGTTATTAGGGGTATCAAGAGTGCGAGTGATTCCCTCGCAATGTGGTTGGGCAACGGGCAGATTTCTGACTACTTGGAGGAAACTACTTGGAGATAAAGGCTTGTCATGGAAAAGGCCATTCATGATGAAAGCAATTTGGTTGAAGACGGTGCGTCGTGGACGACTTTTCCGGGCAAGGTAAGGTTTTTCAAATGGTTTGAAAGATAGAGTTTTCTTTCCGGATCTGCAGCTCTTCCACCTCTTGGGTTGATTTTTTGTGGATGAGAACTGATGGAAGTTGCGTGAGTAGACTTGACCGTTGAATGGTTGGACGTGGATCATATCGAAGAATCGTAACTCTGGCTTCTATTTTGTTGCTTTCTTGGGATGGTGTGTTACCACTCTCTTGTAACCTACTGTTTTGGGAGTATGTCTCATACTCCTTTTTAATAAAATTCTTTTTTCGCCGATCAAAAAAAAAAGCACGCAATTAACAATTATATGTTTAATTATATAGCCAATCTCAATATGCGATTTAATTAATAGATTAATAGTATGATTTAGCTTGTAACATATGATTATTCCTAGTATTAAATGATAATGAACAACACCATTTGTTCATTATCATCGACTTTTCAAAACAGGCAACTCGGATTCAAAAATTCTATTTACACCGTCTATTAGTTTCTTAAAATAGAAAGCGTGCTTCTTTAATTCATGCTTTAGTTACCGTTGTAATATGAGCTATATATATATATATATATATATATATATATATATATATATATATATATATATATATATAACGGCCGTTGGTTCTAATTTCACTTCACTTTTTTTTTTGTTCGATTTAGAGTGAACAAATTCTACAAGATTTTTCGCCCTTTCCCGACCGGAAAATACCGATCGGAATTCGGTCGGGAGCATTCCCGACTGCAATGCGGTCGGAAAAACTTTTCCCGACCGCAATGCGGTCGGTACTTTCTAAAAAATCATTCACGACCGTATTGCGGTCGGGAAAACTCTGGGCGGGAAATTTCCCGCCCAGAGTGTCGCCCTAATCTCAGCCCAGCTGGGCCGCGCAGCTGGGCCGAGACTTCCCGACCGCCATGCGGTCGGGAATAATACTAATCGTTGTTATTCCCGATCGCGTGGCGGTCGGGAATATTAGGGTTTAGGGTTTAGGGTTTAGGGTTTAGGGTTTAGAGTTTAGGGTTTAGGCTTATTGGCGACCGATTTTCGGTAGGGAATAATATTCATATTCTTAATTTCACAATTTCGCTCTCAATTTTAGGTTTATCGTTCATTTAATGATCGAGTAAATCAATATTAGTTATATATTACTAAAAATCTAAATAAAAAATTAAATTTAGTTGCACGTTGATGAATCGTTTGAAGCGTCGATTCATATTGTCAGTTATAAATAGATTAGTATATGTAGTTGTTAATAATGTAACTACTTGCGATTATGTTAAACAAATGTTAACATATATATATCACAATTAGCCTCTCTATATTAACGTTCGTAACAAATGTTAATTGACAATTGTGAACTCCTATATACTACGTATGATTATTATAGGTAAAACTCCAAACTAACTTAACTTATACTCCGATAAACTATACTAATTTAATAATTAAAAGTACATTAAACAAACTAACTAATAGTGCAATTCATGAATTTAATGAGATTCTATAGTTATACTTAACAAACACATCAAGATTTTCCAAAAGATCGAAAAAAGGAAAAATTTACTATTTTTCCCGACCGCGTATCGGTCGGGAATTACCATTATTGCCGACCGCATGGCGGTCGTAAATAAAATTTAAAGGTATTTCCGACCGCCATGCGGTCGGGACTAATATTTAAAGGAATTTCCGACCGCGGTGCGGTCGGGAATAAAATTTAAACTTATTCCCGACCGCAGTGCGGTCGGTATGTCGCGAGTTTCTGGGCTACAAAGTATTGCCGACCGAATTTCGGTCGGTATTTTTTGAAAAATTGACGGTTTTTTGAAATTTTTGAAAAAAATCAACATTCCCGACCGAATATCGGTCGGGAATAATCGAAAATAATGGCGGGACTTGGTGGGAAATTCAAATTTGACGAAAATTCAAAAATTTTCAACTTTTTCTATAAATACACTTCATTATTCTCCTCATTTTTTCATCTCCACACACTTTGTTCCTCTTCAAAAAAAATTTCAAACACTTTTTTCATATTCATACACTTTTTCAAAACCTTCTTTCTTTCAACTTCAAAATTAAAAATTTTCACTTCTTTATTCAAATTTTCAATAATCAAAAACTTATTTATTTTTTTTGTGATTTAGACTAAGCAATGAATCAAAAATTTAATTATTGCAAACACAAAAACTAAATAATGTTTTTCAAATATTGCAAAATATTAAAAAAATAATATTCCGGTAATTTATTACCGGAATATTATTTTTTTTGTTCTGATGATTATTATTCCCGACCGATATTCGGTCGGGAATAAGATGAATATTTTCCCCGACCGCGAGTCGGTCGGGATTGATTTGAATATTATTCCCGACCGGGCCCCGGTCGGGAATAACATGAATTTTAATCCCGACCAATTTGCGGTCGGAAAAAGTCCCGACCGCTATCCGGTCGGGATAAAAATTCATATGATCCCGACCGCATAGCGGTCGGGAATAAAATTCAAGTATTTCCCGACCGCTATGCGGTCGGGAATAATTCCGACCGTTGTGCGGTCGGAATAATCGGTCGGTAAATTTCCGACCGTAATTCGGTCGGGAAATGCGGTCGGGAAAGGTCCGTGCCGACCGGAAGGCGGTCGGAAAACTTTTCCCGACCGAAGCAACACCGACCGCGGTTTCCCGACCGCGAAAGGGTCATTCCCGACCGGATTTGCGGTCGGGAAAGACCCAATTTAAATGCCACCGATAGAGACGATGAATTCTCTGAATCGCAACATTGTGTAGTCGTTCAACATCCAAATAGTCTTTCGATTTCAACCATTAATAAACTGTGTTTTGAATTCATTCTCATTTGCATGTTATTTGAGTGATCCTCATGATTTAACACCTAGTAAATCTACTTGTTAAATCGTTAAAGTTTGAAAACTAAGATTTAGAGAAAAAATATTCGAGCAGGTTAAAGATTCGCAATTTTCTTACGACATATATGTTATTGATCAAGTTGTAAGATGGAGTTAAACCATGAAACATGAAACATATACGACATTTCTTACTAATAAATAGGAAATTGATCAAGTTTTCCATTTTTTAAAACTTTCAACTTGACTCTTGGATTAGTCACTACAAGATTTGGGGGCATCTGCAACCGCCCCCCCAACTGCCCGGGCGGTCGCCATTAACAGCGACCGCAGCGCGACCGCCAGGCGGTCGCCACGAAGACGTGGCGACTGTTGGGCAGTTGCGAGGGTTTCTCGCAACCGTTGGGCGGTTGCGAGGGCTTCTTGCAACCGCTCGACGGTTGCAAAGTCACATAGCAACCGCCTAGCGGTTGCAAATAACATTCATACTTGATTTTTGACTATTACGGATTATACGTTGTGGTACGTTGTTTGATCAATTGATAATTACCATAATGATAGTTAAAACAAGCCAAATTATAAGGTTTCATTGGAAAATCAGGCCTAGGGACAACATTAAGAACTAAGTGTGATGATTAGTTGTTGAATATAATATATATGTGTATCGTTGATAACTCGCCTAATCACATAATCTACTATTTTACTAAATTAATTACTAGTTTTGTAGTTATTTACTACTACTATTCACATGTAATAATGATATTTGAGTTCAATAAACACAAACACATCAAGATACTTCCGATAAATCACTAATTTCGAATATGGATGTTTTTGCAACCGTCAGGCGGTTGCAGATATTCAGTTATCGCAACCGCTGGGCGGTTGAAAGGGCTTCTCGCAACCGCAGGGCGGTTGCGAGGTTACATGGCAACCGCTTGGCGGTTGCTGATACTGGATATCTGCAACCGCCAGGCGGTTGCAGATAATATTCATACTTGAATTTTTATTATTTTGGATGATACGTTGTGGTACGTTGTTTAATCAATTGATAATTACCCTAATGATAGTTAAAACAAGTGAAATTATAAGGTTTTATTGGAAAATCATGCTTAGGGACAACATTAAGAACTAAATGTGGTGATTAGTTGTTGAACATAATATATAGGTGTATCGTTGATAACTCGCCACATAATCTACTATTTTACTAACTTAATTACTAGTTTGTAGTTATTTACTACTACTATTCACATGTAATAATGATATTTGAGTTCAATAAACACAAACACATCAAGATACTTTCGAAAAATCACTAATTTCGAATATTATGTTCTCGCAACCGCTGGGCGGTTGCAAGTGGTTTCAAGTGCTTCTTGCAACCGCCAGGCGATTGCGAGGGCTTCAGTTCTCGCAACCGCTGGGCGGTTGCCAGGGCTTCTCGCAATCGCTCGGCGGTTGCAAATGTTGCTGAAATTGGGCGGGATTGGGGGAAAATTCAATTTTTCACGAAAACTCAAAATTTTCAATACATTGCAACCGCCGAGCGGTTGCAAATTCTGCTGAAATTGGGGAGGGGGGGGGGGGAATTCAAATTTTCACGAAAATTCAAAAATTTCACCCAAATCTTATATATACCCACCATTCTTCCCCTAATTTTTCATTCACAGCTCTTACACTCTCAAAAATAACACAAGACTTCATTTTATCTTCAAATCAAAACACAAACACTCTTTTATTCCAATCCACAAAAAAAAACCCAAAAACTTATTTTTACCTACAAAACAAATAATCAAATACTTTTTTTTTCTTTTATATCTTCAACAAAACACTGAACACATTCTTTTCTTTTATATCTCCAACAAATACCAAACACTTTCTTTTATCTTCATAACAAAATACCTAACACTCTTCTTTTTCAATCCACAAAAACTCAAAAACTTCTTTATATCTTCAACAAAACACCCAAGCACTTTCTTTTCTTTTATATCTCAAACAAAAATTCAAACACTTTTTTGTTTATCTCCAAAACATAACACTTTTTTTCTAATCTTTTCTTTTTGTTTCACATCTTTTCTTTTTTGTTTCTCTTCTTTTCGTTTTGTTTCTCTTATTTTCTTTTTTGTTTCTCATCTTTTATTTTTTGTTTCTCTTCTTTTGTTTTTATTTCTCTTCTTTTCTTTTTGTTTCTCTTCTATTCGTTTTGTTTCCCTTCTTTTCGTTTTGTTTCACATCTTTTTTTTTTGTTTCACCATATTAATTTCAACAAAAAAAATAATTTTCTAGAAAATTTCCAGAATATTATTGTTTTTTTTTGTTTTGATGAATATTATTTGCAACCGCCAGGCAATTGTGAGTTTTTCGAAAATTTTGAGTTCGCAACCGCTGGGCGGTTGCAAGCTTTCAAAACTCATGAATTCGCAACCGCTAGGCGGTTGCCATGTCCGTAGGGACTTCACAACCGCTTGGCGGTTGCCATGTTTATAAGGATATGGCAACCTCCAAGCGGTCGCCACGTCTCTACGGACATGGCGACCGCCTGGCGGTTGCAGATAACCCTCGCAACCGCCTGGCGGTCGCCAAGTAGTATCTGCGACCGCTCGGCCGTCGCAAGGCACCCACGACGAGGGGTATCCGCGACCGCCTCGGCAACCGCCCGGGCGGTTGCAGATGGCCCTGTATTCTTGTAGTGAGTTGGTTTTATTTTCCATTTTAGAAAGCGTTATTATCAAATGCGCTTTTCCCTTAGCTCCCAAACTCCCAAACTCCCAAATATGACCGTTATGTTAGTTTATAGTATAAATATTGTACACTACAAGAGAATCGAGTAGTAGCAACGGCTTTTTTCCCACGGCCAATCCGTTGCTACTAGTACCCACGGCTCAGCCGTGGGTAATAATCATTACCAACGGCTAAGCCGTTGGTACTAATACGTACCAACGGTTTCGCCGTTGCTACATTTGTACCGACGGGCATACCGTCGGTACTAATTATAGGGCGACGGCCCTTTTTAGCTGGGCCTAATGGGGCGCAGCTGGGCCGTTGTTGGACCTTAGTACCAACGGCTTGGCCGTGAGTAATAATATTAGTACCAACGGCCGAGCCGTTGGTACTAATCACATAACATAAATCCGCTAAACCCTCGTTTTTTCTCCATTTTCTTTCATTTCTCTCATACTCGCACCTCTCCTCCTCACTTTTCCGACGGTGCTTCCGTTGCTAGCGCAAAGTTTGTGAGTTTTAACATTTCCAACGGCTCGGCCGTTGGTAATAAGAGTTACCGTTAACATTTGCCACGACCAAGTTGTTGGTAATGCAAGTTACCGTTTATATTTGCCACGGCCGGGGCGTTGCAAATGATTGTTACCGTTAATATTTGCCACGGCCCGACCGTTGGAAATGAAGTTTACCGTTGACATTTGCCACGCCTAGGCCGTTGGTAATAATGTTTGCAATAAAACTTTAGGGGGAGAAAGTGTAAATAATGAAAAGCTGCAAAACGCCTTCAAACTCAATTTTTTTTAAACCATACACTTCTTAAACATAATGAGACGTGTTTACTAAACTTTTATCAAAAATTGAGTTGAGAATACGATAAATTAAACTTTAGGGGTGGAAAGTGTAATTAGTGAAAAATTACAAAACGCCTCCAAAATGATTTTTTTTAAACCACACACTTTTTAAACATAAATATATGTGTTTCCTAAAATTTCATCAAAAATTGAGTTGATAATACGATAAATAAAACTTTAGGGGTGGAAAGTGTAATTAGTGAAAATTTTAAAAACACATGCAAAATCCTAAACCCCAAACTCTATACTCCATACCCTAACACTACCAATGGTGCAGCCGTCCCTATTGACATTATTACCAAGGGCTGCGCTGTTGGAAAAATACCCTAACACTAGCTACGGCTCAGCCGTAACTAATAAGGCTCATTACCCACGGCTGAGCCGTTGCTAGTAATACTCATGTACATAAATTTTACATTTTCCATGATTGTTTAACATATGTGGGTGTTTTATTATCGATTACGACAATTATAAGTATAAGTTAGTTTAATATACATAAATTTTAGCTTTCGTAGTACAATCATGCATCATTTACACACTTCGGGTCTTAATGGCAAAATAACTGAATAACGTTGTTCGTAATGACTTATATTTGACACAAATTAAATCTATGTAACATTTGTAATTGCATGTTGTAACGATCATTAATCAATTACGTGGGATCGTTACAACTTCGTAAGATCTTATTAAATCCAATACATACTTTGTATATATAAGGATATAAAACTTAACTTAATATGCAATATACGTATGAGAATATAAAAAGTATGATGATCTAATTCTATAATGTATATTTCGATAACTCAAAAACTATTATACTTGTGTTTTTAGTTCTTCATTTAACATATTGTAACAATATCTTAACTAAAATCATAAACAAATCAAATTTATATAATGCAAATCATGAAAACGAAAAATTTAGGGGTTAGTACCAAGGGCCTAGCCGTCCCTACTAATATTCAAACATGTTTACCCGGTTTTACCAAGGACCTAGCCGTCCCTACTAATATTCAAACGTGTTTTTACCCAGGCCAGACAATATTCAAAATGTTTTAGCCAAAATTTTGGCGGAATTTTCAAATTTTCAAAATTTTGAAATTAGTACCAACGGCCGGACCGTTGGTAATGACTCCAGAATATGCGGGAAAATGAAAATTTCATGAAAATTTGAATTTTTCATCCAATATTATAAATACACCTCCCCTCAACCCTTCATTTTCATTATCCACGAAAATACTCAAGTTTCTCTTCATTTTTTTCAAGTTTTTTCTTTCCTCTCTTCCAAATTTGTCTTTATATCTTCAAACTTTTTCCTTTCTTCAAATCTTCAAATCTTCATATATCTTCAAATCTTCAAATCTTCATATATCTTTAAATCTTCAAATCTTCATATCTTCAAATCTTCAAAGTTTCTTCATATCTTTAAAGTTTTCTTCAAATCTTCAAAGTTTCTTCAAATCCTCAAAGTTTCTTCATCTCTTCAAATATTCAAAGTTTCTTCATTTTCTTTTCACTTTTTTCTATATATCTTCAAAATTATTTTCAATCATAACTTTCTTTTTCTTATTCAAATATTTTGTTTCTCTACACACAACAAATCACAAGATTCGGTAATTGTTAAAATGCATCCAATAATATTCCGGCAATTTACAAAATTGCCAGAATATTATTGGTTTTTTTTTATTCAGGTGAATATTAGTAGCCACGGCCGAGCCGTGTCTACTAGTATTTAAACGTAAAATGTGGTTCAATATTAGTACCAACAGTCGGGGCCTTGGTAATATCATGAATATTAGTAACTACGACTTAGCCCTTGGTAATGACGTTTAAGTCATTACCAAGGGCTGAGTCCTTGGTAATGATTGCATGTTCTTAGCCACGGTCCAACCCTTGGTAATTGTTTTTACCAAGGGCTTGGCCGTGGGTAATATGTAGCTAGGGCTGAGCCGTCCCTACTTTATAGCAAGGGGCCGACCGTTGGTAAAGAACTCATTACCAAGGACTGGGCCGTTGGAAAATTTTGCGACGTGATTACTACCAACGGGAAATTCCCAAGGGCTTGGCAGTCCCTACTAACTCATTACCAACGGGAAATGGGTCTTTACCAAGGGCAGAGGCCGTTGGTAAAGCCTGTTTTTCTTGTAGTGGTACTTAGCTTATCTTTTATTTTTTACTTTATTATTGTGTAATTTTATTCTCGAGAGGAGAAGAATCATGGGCTCCCACTACAAGAATGTAGCCATTTGGCTTGCTCGAAATCCGTAGCCAAATGCCAAATTCGCTAGCTGATTCTGAAATTAGCTAGCGAAAATTCGATTGCCACGTTTCGAAGCAGTTGGTGTCGAGGCTAACATTCAGCGAGCGATATTTTAGCTACAAAGTTAGCTGGCGAATTAGCGAGCGAAACTTTGGACGAAAGATCTTTGTCCTACGTGGATGTTTGCAAGCGAACCCCCGCACGAAACATATCTTACGTGGAACTTAGCTAGCGAAATTTTGTATGCAGTTTTATCCTATCTGTTGTGCTTACGCAAAATCAGCTAGCGAAACCTATGTAGCAAAACCTTCCTACGTGGCACTTGCTAGGGAATCAGCTAGCGAAAATGCGCTAGCTGATATTGTTCCAGATTGTATAATATTGAAACTTCATACGAATATTAACACGGTAAATGAAAATTTTGAATAACATCAGCTAGCGAAATTTCGCTAGCTGATATTGTTCCAGATTAATAAAAAAAAAATTGCCGCCCAATTATTCTCTAATTTGGCGCCCAACTACGAAATATATTATATAAGTTTATAATTAATAAATAATACTTATATTATATATTAACTATATTCCTAATTACATTATAATTGTATAAATTATATATATTAATAAATAATACTTATATTATATATTAACTATATTCCTAATTACATTATAATTGTATAAACCATATATATTAGCAAAAGTAACAATTATACATTTAACATAACAAAAGTATTATTGGCAAACAATTAACAATAACTATAAAGTATATATAGCAAAAGATGAACTAAAGTAAAAAACAAATGTAGAAAGATGAGATGAATCAAAGTTTAAAAAATAAAATATAGCATAAGATGAATCAAAGTGAAAAAAATATAAACCGCAATAAAAGATACATCAAAGTTTAAACAAATAAAGGGTAAGAAAAGATGAACCAAAACTTAAAAAATAAAGAAAAAGTGAAGGAGGAGATAGATGAAGAATTTAGATGTGATAAAGAATGAAATGGTGATTGTGAGAGTTTTTTATGAATAAGGATATGGTGGGAGTGTAGTATTTATAGGGGAGAATGACGAAATTTCGTACTACTGACAAACTTAGCTAGCGATTTTCCGCTTGCCATGTCACGCGGATCGCTGACATGGTCAAGAAAGAAACACAACACGAGATTAGGTGCGGATCGATGACGTGGATTCTGCTAGCGAATTTTTGATTGCAAATATATCCAGTCAGCTATCAGCTAGCGAATTCTTGCTTGTAAACCTGTCCAGTCAGCAAATAGCTAGCAAATTCTCTTTTGCAAGATGTTTGTTCTCTTTACTAAGTATAATATATGGGAAGGAAAATAAATGGGGGGAAAATATATGTTCGTAAATAAATAAATGGGGGGTAAATATAATATGCTAAAGTATGAAACTACCTCCAAATTTAATGATTTTTTACGAGAATATTTTTTATGGAAAGAATGCGTGCTCTGCAAAATTTCATCGAAAATGGTGGGAGTGTGGACCGTAATAAAACGATTGGTGAGAAAAATATAAATATTAAAAAGTATTAAAACATATCCAAATTTAATGATTTTTTACCAGAATCTTTTTCATGATTAATATGCAAGTTTTCTAAATTTTCATTATAAAGAGAGTTACGAAAGAATTTAAACAAACGATCGGTAAGAAGTAAGCTCAAAAACACTTACACCTTTAACCCCTAAACCATAAATGTTACACCCTATAACTATTCTCTAGTGTAACTCAAATGTTGATCTCTTCAAATAAATAATTAAAAATACCTTCAAAACACCTCCAAATTTAATAATTTTTTACCAGAATCTTTTTTATGATACGAATGTGTGCTCTGTAAAAGTTCATTGAAAACAGAGCAACGAAAGACGGTAAACGAACCATTGAGGAGAAAAATACAAATATATAAAATTCTAGAAACACCTCTGAAACACCTCCAAATTTAATAAATTTTTATCAGGACCTTTTTTATGTTAAATATGTGTGTTTTATAAAATTTTATCGAAAACAGGGAAACGAAAGATGGTAAATAAATATTTAGGGGCAAAAATATAATATACTAAAGTATGAAACTACCTCCAAATTTAATGATTTTTTACGAGAATCTTTTTTATGGCAAGAATGCGTGCTCTGCAAAATTTCATCAAAAATGGTGGGAGTGTGGACCGTAATAAAATGATTGGAGAGAAAAATATAAATATTAAAAAGTATTAAAACATATCCAAATTTAATGATTTTTTACCAGAATCTTTTTCATGAATAATATGCAAGTTTTCTAAATTTTCATTATAAAGAGAGTTACGAAAGAATTTAAACAAACGATCGGTAAGAAGTAAGCTCAAAAACACTTACACCTTTAACCCCTAAACCATAAATGTTAAACCCTATAACTATTCTCTAGTGTAACACAAATGTTGATCTTTTCAAATAAATAATTAAAAATACCTTCAAAACACCTCCAAATTTAATAATTTTTTACCAGAATCTTTTTTATGATACGAATGTGTGCTCTGCAAAATTCATTGAAAACAGAGCAACGAAAGACGGTAAACGAAGCATTGAGGAGAAAAATACAAATATACAAAATTCTAGAAACACCTCTGAAACACCTCCAAATTTAATAAATTTTTACGAGGACTTTTTTTATGTTAAATATGTGTGTTTTGTAAGATTTTATCGAAAACGGGGAAACGAAAGACGGTAAATAAATATTTAGGGGCAAAAATATAATATACTAAAGTATGAAACTACCTCCAAATTTAATGATTTTTTACGAGAATCTTTTTTATGGAAAGAATGCGTGCTCTGCAAAATTTCATCGAAAACGGAATAATGGCGGACCGTAATAAAACGATTGGGGGTTAAAATATAAATATTAAAAAGTATGAAAACACATCCAAATTTAATGATTTTTTACCATGATCTTTTTCATGATTAATATGCAAGTTTTTTAAATTTTCGTAAGAAACGGAGTTACAAAATACTTTAAACAAACATTTGGGAGAAAAATATAAATATATAAAAGTTTAAAAACACCTCCAAAATATCTCCAGGTGCTGAACGATGATGTGCAACTTGGCTAGCGATTTCTCCATAACAATGCTGTACAGTCAGCATTTAGCTAGCGATGTTTTTGTTGCAACTGCTTTGTAATTTTTCTGTTGCAAGCAACTTTCCCTAGCTAAAGAGCCACGTCAGCTTAGCTAGCGAATGTTCTCTTACTGAAACTAAAAATTATTTTACAGTTCAAGTTGTTCTATTTTAATACACAAATTTTTTTTTGAACAACAATTTTAATCCATAATTTCAACACCTGTAAATATATAAAATACCCACCACAACATCAAGAATATAACAGATACTTTAAATAAACACAACTCACAATTCAAATACTTAACATACCCAAATCAGTACCATAACAATAGTCCAACATTAATAGGAAATTAAATAGTTCACAAGTCTAATACTTAAAACCAACACACTTCACAATTCAAGCACTTAAAAATAAATAGTTCAGTAGTGCTCCCCTGCAACACCATCACCACCTAAACCACCCGAGCCCATCGACCCATCAGCGCCCCCTGACCCACCAACATTCCCTGGCTCACGAAACTCAGTAGGCAATTCCATATTCAACCTCGCAAAAATTGAATCCAACTGAGCATTGATGCGGTTTTGCTCTTCTTCTATATGTCTGGCCTGTTCGGGGGATCTGCAACTGCATCCTATCATTTTGCATCTCGATCTGTACAATATGGGCCGCCCCTCTTTGAATGTCCACCTTCGAGGTCCCCGATGCCTCTAACCACTGCGGAATGTTGATCGCCTCCCAGGTTTTCGGATCAGGCCCGAGGTCTCTCTCGCACAACTCCAAGTATTTCAACTAATATTAACCCAACAAAGATGACATAATTAAACCATCAATTAACAACCAAAGAAACTAAAAGGAGGATTTTACAAAACACTCACGTATACTTTTTGCGTTCCGTCGGGTAGTACTCTACAATGGGTCCTTAGCCACACCTCTGAATGTGGGACTAACTCTGCGTCCCCTGCGTACCCCTTTTCCGCCTGTTCAAACAATTTCGATCAGTTATTGTTCAAAATAAAAGATCTACATAAAATGCATTAAATAAAATAATTGAAAAACATACCATTCACTCCCTAACAACACGCTGACAAGTAGACCCCCCGATGTAATTGATAAGATATTGGTTGAGATTGAGATCCAAAACCTGCACCTCTAAAAAAAATAAAAAAATTATTTAAGAACACAAACACCACATCAAGTCAACAACTTGCTCAATCTATGAATTGTCGAGCAACACCGCATAAGCCAACAATCTTATTAAAGCATAAGGTTTTTATCCCAAATGCAACAGTTTTGCTTAAGGACATGCATGGGCATCTTTCTTATTTGAAAAGTCTTAATGCATGAATCAGTATAAATCAAGGATTAGACTTATATATCCACTATTTTGCCTAAAAAAAGACTATCACAGAGAGAACTTCAAACTCTGCCACCTTGATTACTATATGCTTAACGTTTGATTCACAAATCACAACCATGTCACTTCTCAAAAGAGCATGCAGCTTTCCTACTGTAATAAAACGCAGTTAATCTATGGTCTTCTTTTTATTACAAAGATCTGCCATTTAATTATATTAACAAACACAAACAAACTACAAAACATGATACAATAAAAAGGTAACACAGAAAAACAGAGGACAACCCCTTTAAAGATGGCGCCTAACAGCAGATCAAGTTACATTAAAATATTATATTAGGTAATGGAAAAAAGAGAAAAGAAAGAGCACTTGAATATGTGTTACTCCAAAACTATATTAAATCTGATGCATGTGCAAATGAGAAAACAAACACACACAGTCAGCTGGTTAGCTATTCCATTGATCAGAGCAACACAAAACAGAGCAACTGAGAGCAAAATCCTTCTATTTACTAAAACTAACACAAATACACGAAACCGGCGTCATTTCTCCGTCTCCTAACATGCATGCAACATTAAACCCCAAATTCACATAAACCCTAATTTAACATAAACCCGCAAACCCTAAATTCGAACAAAACTTAAAATTAATATGCAAATAAGGAATTTAATCGATGTTAACACTCACCCTTGTAGTTTAGCGTCGAATCGGCGGCAGAATCGAAGCTTTCACAGAGGAATTGAGGCTTTTTGTGTGGCCGTTAATTGGAAGCGGGTTTGGGGAAGTCTTGGTGGTGAAATGCTAGTTCTATTGAAGGAAGCGGTGAAGGATCGACCGGCGGTGGTGCGGCGGTGAGGTGCGGTGTAAATTGGGGTAGAAAAAGAAATGGGGCGATGGGGAAGAAAAAGAAATGGCTGCTGAAATGATTTTCTTTTGGCAAAGATTATCAATTATTTTAGGGTTGGCTCTTAAACAAATATTTTTTTTTTGTCAAAATAGCTACCGTTTGGACGCTCGCCAAATGCGCTTAGGTGGCGCTGAGGTGGGCAAGTTTGCTTCCAAAATTTCGCTTGCCCAGTTATTACGTGGAGTTAGCTAGCGATTATCTAATCGCTACCAATGTCACATTTAATTAATTAATTTAAATGAAAATTTTAATTAATCAACTATAATTATACCATTTCTAGGAAGATATTTTAATTAGAAAATTTCTTCTTACCATTTTAAGTATGGAATTTGATTAGTCGATTTTAATTAGACACTTTAATTAGCCAACTTCAATAAAGCAATTTTACTCCCTTAATTTAATGGGGCCATTTTCACTTGTCTTTTATAATTAGAAAATCATAATTAAACCATTTTAATTAAGGATTACATTATTGGTTTTAATTATTCTTTTTTAAGGATTAAATAATTTTAATTAACGATTATGTTTCCAAGTAGGTAATTTTAATTAGACTTTTCTTATAAGACAATTTAATTAAAAAAAATTGAATAAGGAGTATATTTTTAATTTAACCCAAAAGCTGATGTGGCTAGTTATTCCTATTTTGCGAGCGGATATATTCCAACAAATGTATTGTTGAGTCGTTTTCGCTAGCAAACTTTCTCGCTGAATATTAGCAAGGGAATTCCACTTCAGCTAGCGATTATGCCGTTACAAACGTTTAGAAGCCTTGTTTCAGAAATTTCGCTAGCTAAATTACCCAGCTAAATAGATGCATTCTTGTAGTGTCCAAATTGTACCAAACTTAGAATCAGTCGATTCTCAACCGTTTGCTTTTCAATCATTAATGAATTCAAAATATGTGATGTTCGATTTACTTCACTGCATGTTTTAACACTTAATTACAACGTGATTACAAGATTTATTAACAAGCTAGACCGATCGTGCATGCATTAATTTTCATCATTTTGGGAATTGGATAAATATCATAACGGTAAAATGAATACAAATAATATGTCATCAGATGACATCTCTCGGAAGTCAGAACTGAGGTATTTGTTGCTTATCAAAAAAGAGAGTTATGGGTTTACTCAGTACACCACAAGAATGTAAGCTTTTAGCTAGATCGTTTAGCTAGCGAAAATTCGTCCACAGGGAATGGCGGCTATAGATATTTCGCTAGCAAGATGTAAAATTCGTAGCAAATTCTAGCTAGTAGTGTTTGTGAGCGAATATATAGTAATTCGTAGCTGAAAAGGTGTTATTCCCTGTGCCAATTCAGCCGAAGCTCGCGAGCCTTTATTCCGTCGCTGATCCACATCAGCAGAAGGTTGTCAAGCTTTATTCGCTAGCTGATCCAATTAAAAAAAAAGGCTGATTAACAGATAGTTTAATTGAATATTATACTATATTACTAAGCATATAATGCTTAGTGAAGAATAAAAGAAAAAAGAAAAAATTATAATGTTTAGCTAGGGAAATGTCCGTAGCTAACAATAAAATAAAAATATATATCCTCTATTCCCATTTTAGTAGCATAACGTGAGTTAGAAAAAAAAAGCTTGTAATTTGTTTACAAAACCTCAATTTACAATCAAGGTAACATCAATCTATCCTTTCATTTGATTTTTATCCATTAAGTTTGAAGTTTGGCTATGGTTAAGTTTTGTAGGTGTTAAATTAGTCAATAAGTTTGCATATCTTGGATGTTGGTGCAATTAGGGTTTCGGGTCTAGTGAATTTCCCTAATTTTATGACGATTTATTGGTCTATTGTAGTTAATTTGATGATTTAATTTGATGATTTGGTGGTGAATTGTAGGTTGAATTTTGTAATTGAAGGTTGAATTTGGAAAAAGACCAATCTCTCTTAAATGGCTGCATTCTTGAATACGTATTAATGACGCTAAGATTCCATCGGCTCCACTTCACCTTAAACTCCATCTTAAACTTCTCAAGAATATATGTTATTTTCATTGTATTATATTCGTTTAAACTTTCCTTCTTTTGAATCTTATATTTAGATAATTTTACTAAAGTCAGGTCTGAAAGATCTTGTGGTCCTTATATTTTATGTATTAAATTAAGTATAGGCACGACTAAGTCAGGTCTGAGAGAGAGAATTTAATACTGCAACACTATTATTAATTAAGCTCATAAACGTATTAGCAAATGTAAATGAGAAACGGTACGGTAGAATAATTACTCATTAGGGTTCATGAAAATCAAATAAATCAACTCGCATATTTGCTTGCCTAACGCATCAGTATCATTTTTGTTCAATGACTTGCACTACAAGAAAACGGGGCTTTTCCCGACCGCAGCTCGGGTCGGGAAAAGCCCTCCTGCGGTCGGGAAAAGCCCATTCCCGACCGCAGGGCGGTCGCGAAGCTGCGGTCGGATAAAGTCTGGTCGGAAATACATTCCCGACCGCAATCGGTCGGCAATACTTTTCCCGACCACAAAATATCGACCGGAGCCTGGTCATAACATTCCCGACCGCAATTTGGTCGAGAAACAATTCCCGACCGCAGGTTGGTCGGGATAATACCCGTCCGCCACGCGGTCGGGAGATTATTCCCGACCAGAATCTGGTCGGGTTGTAGCCCGGTTGCAAAACCGGGCTACGGGCCAGCGTCCGACCACATGGCGGTCGGGAGTAATATTCCCGACTGCAATTTGGTCGAGAAACCATCCCGTATATATTTTAAATAATTTGCATTTCCCGGCCAACACGTGGTCGGGAACTACAAGAAATCTCGACCGCCGATTGGTCAAAAATAATATTCAAAGATTCCCGACCACTTTGTGGTCGGAAGTAATATTCATACTTTCTCGACCGGTGTGCGGTCGGGAGTAATATTCATACTCTCCCGACCGGTGTGCGGTCGGGAGTAATATTCATACTTTCTCGACCGGTGTGCGGTCGGGAGTAATATTCATACTCTCCCGACCGGTGTGCGGTCGGGAGTAATATTCATAGAAATAAAAAAAATAATATTCCGGTAAAAATTACCGGAATATTATATTTTATATGTAGCCCAATCTATATGCTCAATATAATTTAATGTTTCTTTATTATATATATTGTTTCAAAGAAAAATAGAATAAAATTGTTTGAAAGAAAAATGAAATAAAAGTGTTTGAAAGAAAAATGAAATAAAAGTGTTTGAAGAAATGAAATAAAAGTGTTTGAAGAAAATGAAATAAAAGTGTTTTAATAAATGAAATAAAAGTTTATGAAGAAAAAGAAAGAAAGGAAAGAAAAGTGTTTGAAGAAAAAGAAAGAAAGGTGTTTGAAGGAAAAGAAAGAAAAAAGTGTTTGAAGAAAAAGAAAGAAAAGTGTTTGAAGAAATAAAAGATAAAAAGTGTTTGGAGAAAAAGAAAGATAGGTGTTTCAACAAATAAATGAAAAAGTGTTTAGTGAAAAAATTGTGTGGAGTGATGGCAATGGGGTATGGTTTATTTATAAGGTTTGTGGGATTGGTTTTGATTGGTGGGATGTGAGTGGCGCGGATCATGGTTTGAGTCGTTGGATTGTTTTGGTTAATGAACGGATGAGATTGGATTTTGTTTTGTTGAAAAATTTAAATTTTTGGCGGCCCCGCCAAAACTTTTAACGGTTCCGACCGGCCTGCGGTCGGGACAATTATTTTGCCCAGAAACACACCGATGAATATTATTCCCGACCGCAGGGTGGTCGAGAATCATATGAATATTACTCCCGACCGAACGCCGGTCGGGAATGATAAATTTTTTATTTTTTAAAAATTATTATTGAGCTATAATAATACTAGTTTAATGTTTATTTGAGTTAAAAAATTAATAATTATTTGTTAAATAATATTATGTCGGGGTAACTTTGAGTTTTACGTGTATATCTATGTATATATATCTATATATATTAATTAGTCGTGTGTATATCTATCTATCTATATATTTCTATCTATCTATATATCTATCTACCTATATATAGGAATCAACAATTGTTGTAATCGTTAGTGATAAGTAAAGATAAGCCACTTGTGTTATTGAACACATTTGTTAATTAGAGGTATACACATATATATATAACTAAATTATGAGATGATGATTAGTTACGTTACTGAATTATTAGTGTTACGTAAATATATATGACAAGATCAATCGATTCATGATTCTTTGGATAACAAAATATAATATTTTTATTGCACTTATAAAATTTCACCAATGTTTAAAACACTAGATGAATACTAATCAAATAATAATTGAGAAAATATGAATATTAATCGTTACTGAATAGCGGTAAACCCTAAACCCTAAACCCTAAACCCTATACCCTAACATTCCCGACCGCAATTTGGTCGGTAAGTTATTTTCCCGACCGCGGCTACAAAGTTTCCCGACCGCAGGGCGGTCGGGAGATGTAACGGTAACAAAGTTTCCCGACCGCCCGGCGGTCGGGAGATGTAACGGCTAGTAACGGTAACAAAGTTTCCCGAACGCCTTGCGGTCGGGACTCTTTATTACCGTTGGTTTTTCCGACCACCGTGCGGTCGGGAATACTCTGCGAATCTCCTATAAATACCCTCTCCTATTCCCTTTAGAAATCATTCCAACATTCATCATTTTTTAAGGTATGCACGATTTTCCCTTGTTATATCCCAACTTTCCTATTTTATAACCATTAAGCTCATGTTTATTTAGAAACTAATGTTTTTATTGATTTGTTTTAGATATTGCGGTAATTAAATGCAACGAGGGGCGTATGTGTGTGCAACAAATACTTGATCTAAGTATTTTTCTACGCTACAACAAGTAAGCATTTTTTTCCTACGCTATTTAATTTTATAAGATCAAGCTAAATTCTTAGAAGTGTAACAAATTCTTTTTAATTTCCGTAGATTATAAATGGATTATCGTCCCGATAGATCTTGGATGTACGATAGGATAAATAGTAATACCGGTTATTTGAATGAACATTACGTGATTGGGGTTCGTGAATTCATAAAGTTTGCATTAGCACAAACAGATTACGTAGATGGAAAACGTATTAGGTGCCCGTGCAAGAAATGCACAAATTTAAAATATTGGGAACGAAACGTAGTACAAGATCATCTTCATAAGTCGGGGTTTGTGAATCAATATTGGATATGGGACTTGCATGGAGAGGAGGCGAACGAGGCATCCACATCGTATGTACCAGAATCACCGACCCCTAATTTTCACGTTGATAGTCCTGTTCATGCCGATACTTTGTTTAGGGATATGGTTGTGGATGCATATGGGGGTCGATTTGTTGAGGGAGAGGTGCACAACGAAGATACGAGTCGCGATGCAAAGGAGTTCTACAAATTGATGAAGTTGGGCGACCATAAAATGCACCAGAAGAAGCCTAAGACTGTGCTCCAGTGGTTTGCCGAGTGGTTGACAGTTAAGACGGGTCATAAATCCTCAAATGTCGAGAGCGAAAAGTACTTAGCGTTGTCCAAGGATTGCATGGACCCAGAGATTGAGGAAATGCTACCGAGCACGATTCCAGGCATGAATAAGATGCTCGCGGGTTTGGGTTTAGGGTACGAAAAGATCGACGTATGTTGGAATCTGTGTTTCTTGTACTACGGTGAAAATGCCAACCCGGATCTCACATCGTGTCCGATATGCAAGACAGATAGGTACGAGGCCGGTAGAAAGTCGAGGGTTGGAAGGAAAAAGTTGTGGTATTTCCCCCTAGGCCCTCGGTTACAGAGATTGTTTTATACCATCGGTACTTCCCGACATATGACTTGGCATTTGAAGTGTCGCGCGTCACCTGATAGAATGATACACCCCGCTGCAGGCGAGGCGTGGCGACATTTTGATCGCACTTATCCGGACTTTGCCGCGGAGCCCAGAAATGTCCGACTTGGGCTCTGTACAGATGGGTTCTCACCGTTTGGGCAATCTGGGAGACAATATTCTTGTTGGCCCGTGTTTGTGACCCCTTATAACCTCCCGCCGGATTTATGCATGCGACCAGAGTTCCTTTTTTTGAGCCTTATTATACCTGGCCCGAAGAGTCCTGGAAAGAACTTGGATCTGTTGTTGAGGCCGTTGATTGATGAGTTGAAACAATTGTGGAGTGATGGTTTATGGACATATGACAGCTCACGAAAGGAAAACTTCCAGATGAGAGCGACCCTTATGTGGACTATTAGCGATTTTCCGGCTTATGGAATGTTGTCACAGTGGAGCACTCACGGGAAACTAGCATGTCCTTATTGCATGGGTGATATAGATTCTTTCACACTTGATAACGGTGGAAAACCTTCGTGGTTTGATTGTCATCGTCGATTTCTACCACCTGGTCATAAGTTTAGGTACAACAAGAAGGATTTCACCAAGAAGAAGGAGGTGCATGAGCCGCCTATTCGAAGGAAAACAGGGGAGGAGATGAAGGCAATTGTGGATAGGCTACGATCGGTTAGGTTTGGGTTAAATCCCCCTAAGCTCCCGGGTTTTAACACAACTCATAATTGGTGTCGACGAAGCATATTTTGGGAACTACCATATTGGTCCTCGAACTTGATTCGCCACAATCTAGATGTCATGCATTGTGAGAAGAACTTTTTTGAGAACATCATCAACACGGTGTTGGACAGTGCTAAGTCGAAGGACAACATTAAGTCGAGGCACGATCTTAGGCTTTACACAACACGTAAAGCATTGTTTTTGCAACCCGGTGGAAGAAGAGGTGGTGAGTATGCAAAGCCAGTGGCAAAATACTGTCTCACGAGGGAACAAAAGAACATGGTACTTGATTGGTTGACCAAACTCAAATTTCCTGATGGATATGCCTCTGATCTGGGAAGATGTGTGCAAAAACAACAAGGAAAACTGATTGGAATGAAGAGTCATGATTGTCACGTCTTCATGCAGAGATTGATCCCGATTGCTTTTCGAGACTTCTTGGACACCGAGATTTGGGGTACTTTAGTTGAGGTTAGCCTTTTCTTCAAGGCGATTTGCGCCTCAGAGGTGTCGGCTCAGGATATGAAGATTTTGGAGGACTCGTTTATTGTTACTATGTGCAAGATGGAAATGATATTCCCTCCTTCATTTTTTGACTCCATGGAGCATTTAGCCATACACCTCGCGTACGAGGCTAGAGTTGGGGGTCCAGTCCATTATAGATGGATGTATCCGTTCGAGAGGTACAATTTCATATTTTTAAAATTATTATATTTAAAAATATTTGTTGTTTTCTCTCATCTTTCTTTGATTTAATTGATATAGGCAAATGTTCGTCATGAAGGGTTTTGTACTTAACAAGGCGAGGGTGGAAGGATGTATAGCCAACCAGTACCTACTTTTGGAGTTGTCAAATTTGTGTGCTCAATATCTGGATGTCTCGGCTAAGACTACATTTAAGAAACTCAACAGGAACGAGACACTAGAGAGCACGGAGTGGGATAATGAGCTTTCAATATTTCGGAAGAGAGGCGGTACGCTAGGAAAAATTGACGATAGGCCCTTGACTACCAAGGAAATGAAGCAAATAGAGCTCTATGTGCTTCTAAATTGTCCAGAGCTTGACGATTGGGTCGAGTAAGTGCTCTCTAATTATTCTTAATAACGATATACTGAATTACTTTTAGAATAACTGACTAATGTAAATGTTTATGTGTAGATTGTTTGAAATGGAAGAGTGCAGTGGTCTTAGTCAAAGGGAGAAACAAGCAAAGAGGAACCGTGAGTACGTAGCATGGTTCAAACGGACATATGGTAGTGGTAAATACGAGACTGACGTACGAATAAATCCTCTACTTGATGGTCCGAATACTAAGGCAATAACCTCCGAGGGATACATTGTGAATGGGTTCAGATTTCACGTCGACTCGATATTGGGGCCCAAACATAGTGATTGCAGTGGTGTTTGTGTGAAGGGCGCCATGGGTGGTTCTGATGCTACAAACTGCTATGGAACGTTAAAAGAAGTTTTACAGGTTGTATATTGTAGCCACGAGAGACCCCTATACATTGTCATGTTCAAGTGTGTTTGGTATGATATTAATGCAGGTACAGTGGAACATGCAACGTACAAGTTGGTTGACATCGACCCCAAGCGTACAAGTTGGAGAGACGAACCGTTTGTATTTGCTAACCAAGCACAACAGGCGTACTATGTGCCATATCCAAACTTGACGACGGGGCGTCCAGGACAAGAAGGATGGTTGGCCGTAACAACTATTCCTGCCAGACACATAATCGATATGTCATCAGTTGCGGGAGCAAACGATGTCGAATCAGGGATGCCGAACCAAGTTCTACAAGAAAATGTATCAGAAGTGGTTAACTTATTCGTGGACCTTACCTCATTTGATATGAATATCCAGTTGGCCAATGACGAGTTTGAGATGGTTGATGAATATGCAGTAGAAGAGCCCGATGAACCGATTGTGGAGGTTGACGAAGACGAGGAGGAGGAGGACAACGAGGAAAAGGAAGAGGGAGAGATGATGAGTGACTATGATTCTGAGGAAGATTAATTTTCCGAATATTAAAATTTTTTATTGAAATGTGTTCTTTTTTATTGAAATATTGTCTACTTTTTTTATTGAAATATTGTCTACTTTTTTTCCAAATGTGTTCTTTTTTATTGAAATATTGTCTACTTTTTTCATTGAAATATTGTCTACTTTTTTTATTGAAATATTGTCTAATTTTTTTATTGAAATATTGTCTTACTTAATGTGTTTGTGTTTCGAGATGAATATTAAAAATTTAACAAAATTAATACAAGTCAAAATATAACCATCATCGTCACAATCAAATATAATACAAGACATACATCACAAACATCCCCAAGATAGTAGAAATACAAAACATAATACAAGCCAAAACATAATAGAAGTCAAAACATAATACAAGTCAAAACATAATACAAGTCAAACATAGTCACAATCGTAAAAACCGAAGGTATCCATGGTAGCGGGTCCAACATCACCATCAAGCCCAAGCTCGGCTCCATCGTCTAGAGAAGGGTCGTACAATGGAACATTCTCCACTCCGTGGGCAAATGGATCCTGAGTAGGGTTCGCTGCATCGGAACCCGTAAAGCTAGGTGTGGGTCGAGAAGGGGCACAACCTGTAGTCTGTGTGATGTGATCGGACAAGTATCCGATGTGACCAACAAGCTCGTCAAATTTCTTCGCCATAGTCTCCCTCTGCTGCTGGCTATCTGTCTGCAATACGCGAATGTACTCATCCTGCTCGGCATTGGGGTTCTGCGTGTCGAACCCAAACACATTGTGAGGTACATCCTGTGGAAAACCAGCAGCTAGCCCCTTCTTCAACCCTCCACTCGCAAGCTGCCACAACTCATTGTCCAAATGGACCCACTGTGAACGGTCCGCCTCGTACCTCCTTGTCATACGGGCTATGTAGTCATCCTGTTCAATAAGACAAAAATGAGTTAGTACATCATTAATTTCATCACGTATGTTATTAGAATGCTTTACAAGTAAAATACTTACATATATAGCCTTGTAGTCGGAATGAATCCACTCTCGGCGACGTGGAGCTCCCTCTGGCACCTCGACCTCATGTGTGTGCTGATAACGATATATCTCATCGTGTCGAGGCTTAGGGGCACCGGGACCTCTAGCAGCAGCCTGCATATTGATATAATGTAAGAATTTAAATTTAAGACAATAAGTATTATATTCGTATAATAAGTTTTAATAAGACATACCATCTTTTGAGAAATCTTCGTGTAGCCCGTTTTTCCAGTAGCATGCGTCCCTTTTGCTTTCTTTCCTGGGACTGGCTCCTCTCCTCCTCGCCTGTTCTTCTTTCCAGTGACGGCCCTCTTCTGATGCTTCTCCGACTCCCAATGCTCTATGTACATCTTCTCTAACGCGTCGCTCATCCATTCATTCTTCGGACAGTTCGCCCACCTCGGATCATTGAGCCTCTCATAATAGTAATGCTTCGCAGCGTGGTTAACTTCCTTGTAACACTTTTGGGCCTTTTTTAGGAACACTTTATGAACTTCATTGAATATAGTGGGATCAATAATATACTTATCCTGCATTTAATTAAAGTTTATTATTAGTTTTTCGATATATAAAATTGATGAATATGTATATATATATATATTGTAAACTTTTAAAGTCTTACCCGAAAACTAGCCCACCACTTCCCTTTTGTGGCTGCAGGAACCTTGTCAAATCGGTGACAAACGACCCTCATATGCTCTCGAATACTCGTGGTAATGGATTTGGCCACCGCGTTGCTATCCTCAAATTCGCCCAGAGGCGTCAAACGGATCGTCGGACGCCTGGTGCGATCCTGTGGAACCTCTGGAGCTCTCGCTGGGCCTCGTCCGGGTCGGCGCTGTGTCGAAGATGATCCTGCCTGGGCCCCGTCTGGTCGGGAAGAAGTAGTGGGCCCCACAGGTGCTGTAGGCCTCGATCCACCAGATGTCGAGGGCGTCGCAGCTACGTGATCATCAAGTAAACCTGGTGGAGTCTCGGCGACGAGGGAATCACGGGAATCGTCCGTATCAGATGGTGCAGCCTGATCACGTAAGGCGAGACGAATAGGTATCCTCGGTGGTGGGGCAGTAGTCCCGACGTCAGTAGGAGGAGCAGTCGACGGAGCAACGGGAGGAGCAGTCGACCGAGCAACGGAAGGAAGACGCGGTGAAGGACCAGATACAGTACCAAAAGTACTACTACGACGGAAGGGCTCGTCACGATCACAGGAAGACATCTAAATAAAAGAAAACGCTAATTGTAATCAAACACTAAGTTATATAGTTTTTTCCTAAAGGCATTAAACAGTTTTCATAAAAGCACTAATATTTTCCTAATATTTCCTAAAAGCACTAATATTTTCCTAATATTTCCTAAAAGCACTAATATTTTTCTAATATTTCCTAAAAGCACTAATATTTTCCTAATATTTTCTAAAAGCACTATTATTTTCCTAATATTAATTAAATCCACTAATATTAAGTCTAACAATATTCTTAAAACAATTTCTACTAAAATCCTAAAAAATTTAACGATATCTAACAATTAAACATTAAAAATTAAACAAATAAAACATTAAACATTAAAAATTAAACATTATAAATTAAACATTAAACAGTTTTCATAAAAGCACTAATATTTTCCTAATATTTCCTAAAAGCACTAATATTTTCCTAATATTTCCTAAAAGCACTAATATTTTTCTAATATTTCCTAAAAGCACTAATATTTTCCTAATATTTCCTAAAAGCACTATTATTTTCCTAATATTAATTAAATCCACTAATATTAAGTCTAACAATATTCTTAAAACAATTTCTACTAAAATCCTAAAAAATTTAACGATATCTAACAATTAAACATTAAAAATTAAACAAATAAAACATTAAACATTAAAAATTAAACATTATAAATTAAACATTAAACAATAAACAAATTAACATTAAACAAATAAAAAAATACAAGATTAGTCGAAAACTTACCGGATCGGGGTCGCCAAATAAATTTCGGTGTAGAAAAGTGGCGTTCGGTCGGGAGAAGGCGCGGGTATCTAATTAATAATTAAATTTTAAACATAAGTATATATAAAAACATTTTAAACATAATTAATTAAATTCTAAACATAAGTAATTAAATTTTAAACATAATTAATTAACTTTTAAACATAACTAATTAATTAAATTTTACCGGATCGAGAAAGTGACGCGGTGGTGGAGAGGCGGGAAAGGTGGCGGCGCGGCGGTGGACAGGCGGTGGACAGGCAGGGGTGGTTGCAGATGAGAGGGGCGGTGGAGAGGGGCGGTGCGCGGTGGTGGAGAGGGGCGGTGGAGAGGCGGAGGAGAGGGGCGGTGCGCGGTGGTGGAGACGCGGAGAGAGATAGAGGGGCGGTGCGCGGTGGTGGCGGAGAGAGAGAGAGATTGGAGGTGGAGAGGCGGAGCGCGGTGGTGGCGGAGAGAGAGAGAGTGGAGGTGGAGAGGCGGCGCTGGAGGTGGAGAGACGACTGGAACGCGGTCGAGATTAGGGAGAGAGGAAGGCGTCGACCGAACTGCGGTCGAGAGAGGGGCGGCGCATCAGCGGTGGACGTCGGTTAGGGTTTTTGTGGTGAGAGAGGCGAAAATGGAGAGAAAGGGGGAGGAAGACGACTAAATCGTCTGTCTTCCTCCCGACTGCCGTGCGGTCGGGACCCTAAGGCCCAGCTGCGCGGCCCAGCCGGGCCAAAAATTCGGGCTGATAATATCCGGCCCAATACACTCCCGACCGCCCTGCAGTCGGGAGATGTTTTCCTGACTACAGCGCGGTCGAGAATAGTCCTGGAACGTTTCGTAACCACGCTGCAGTCGGGAATGTTTGTATCGACTATTGCGCGGTCGGGAATGCTCACGACCAAATGGCGGTCGGGAGATTGCGGTCGGGAAAAGCCCCGAAATCTTGTAGTGTTGACTAGTAAAATGACTAGAATTGCGTTTATTAAAAAGTAGTATTTTCTCTACACCTTGATTAGTTAAACTAAATTGATAAAAATGTAAATTTAAAGAAATGAAGGACAAGATAAATCATTTTTGAAATAATTATCCGACCACATCTTTCAATATTTTGACTGTCGTATAAATTTACTTTATAAATATTCGCAGGCAGGGTTGTGCGAAAAAAATCGGATCGATCGAATCGACTGAAAATCGATCGAATGGCCCAATCCGAAAATGAATCGAATGTTTGACTTTTGATTTTTGCCTTATGATCGAACCCCCTTTGATTTGATCCTTGATTTCAGAGACTAAACATCGGATCAAATCGAATCGAATACTAATCTTATTTTTATAAAAATAAATAAATATATAATAGTATATACAAAATGTTAATTATCGGTCCTATTATAACTTGCAATTTAACTACATAAAAATAAATAAATATATAATAGTATATACAAAATGTTAATTACCGGTCCTATTATAACTTGTAATTTAAGTACTTAGAGTCATAATACTTTTTATCTAATATTTATGTAGAATCTTAAATTGTAAGATACTAATTACTAAGCACTAACTATGGCTTGTCTTTTTTTTAGGTTTCTATTTAAACATTGGGTTAATATTTGTAATGAGAAACTCACTAATGCATGTTAATTTGTTATAATCTATCATTGTATTCATATTTATTCAAGTCTTCTTTAATTTTAGATGGTAAAAGGTTAATAATGTATGTTTGTTCCCTTGATATTAAACTATTAAAAAAAAAGAAAAAAAGATCAAAATAGAATCAAATCAAATCGAACTCGAATGATTTTAGATCGAGTCGTTGATCTGATTTCGACCTTCATATCGACTTCTAGCCTTGATTCGATCCAAATGCAAAGCCCTATTCAGAGGGCTAGGAGTACTATTTACCTATATTTTATCTCTTTATGAGATAAATTGTCAATTAACCGGAACGAAGCTGAGATATTAAAGAAAAAGCCATAAAATTCTTTGTGAAAAAGCTCTTAAAATGACAAACGCACTAAGGCATAAAAACAGCATTTCTATATTGCAAAACATCATCGAACTATATTTCTATATTGCAAAACTTATATAATTAAGTTGCCTACGAAGTAAGATTGAGCCCCAAACCTTTCTCTCCATTATCCTCACCAATTCTTTGTTTGATCTCATGCGACGATGATGCTCCACCGATTTCCGGTGCCGCCACCGCCACCACCGTCCCGGCCTCCACAAAATCTTCCGATCGGAATATCGGATGCCAAATCGCCGCCGGCGATACTTTGTTGGTCTTCATCTGTTCACGCAGCTGACGGCTGCTTTTAACCAATGCAAAGAATGAATTAATCTTCTCTTCTTCACTCCTATCTTCCTTCATTCCTATCTTCCTCTTCATTGTTTTTCCGCTCATAGTTATTATGTTATTACTGATAAAACAATATTATTACTGCGGATTCAACAAACAGAGATGTATATTTTATTGTTCAATGGATCCTCCATAGCGTTCCATGTGTAATATGAATATCAACACGTAGGCGTTATATGTTTTTAAAGTAATAAAAAGGTAAAGACAGTCACATGTTACATACATCCTCACGTTGGATTCTATATTAACTCCTACACGTGTACCAGACGCACATTTTAAATTCTAGTAAGTTATAAAAGTAATGTCTCGTTTTATGGGCTTTTACTTGCGTGCTATGTCTTTAATTGTTGTAAGGAATTTCATCTTGTTATACATTAAATTTTTCTAGTTATATTGAATAAATTGTTGGTGTAGTTACACCGTGTAAAGAACCTTTTTGTGTAGTTATACATTTAATTTTTCCTATTATACGAATAAGTTGTTGGTGTGTAATTTCAAAACCAACTAAAATTTGGATGGATCCTAATATGCATTGCACTTTTTCTTTTGAAAATTATATTACCTCACTTATACGAAGTTTTCTATTCGACCATCTCGATCGGGATAGGACACAAAAATATTGATTCCGTCCGCTTAAAGTTATTCATACGTGGGTGCCGGCTTCCCAAAATCAAACAAGGGGATATCGCCTACTTTTTGATCACAAAAACATTCAACTTTTAAGATGTTCACCTGATTTTATGTCATTTTCACGAGATGTTGTACTTTGACTTTGACTTCTCGGGATGTTGTTAATTATCAATAAAAGACAAGTCCTTTCCCTTTAGTATGATCATATCTTAAAGGAAACTTGAAGAGTCAGATCGCCTACAGGCTACAAGCCTTGCTTTATTGCTATACTATAAATTACTTTACGTGTTGCTAGCTTGACCTAGAATAAATAGGAGATGCAATTATGTGAAAATATAAATGATAACAAACCATATTTAATGTGTTAAATTTGAAATGATTTTGAGTGATCTATTCATAATAAAGGAAACTAATTAATTATTGTAGCATAATTCTAGTAAAACACTAATGATATATCAATTAATAAAAGTAGACTATACCAATAAATGCGAATCGTGTACTCAAACATAGGTTTTGTAAATAGTCCATAAAATACATAATTTAGAAATATTGCCCGCCTCATGTTCTTGCGTTCAGTTTTGTTCTCGTTGATTTAAAACTAAAATTCTTTAATTTATATTATACAAATACCAGTGTTTTCAGACCCGGCCCGGTCACAGAACCGGTGAAGCTACTGGGTAGCGGGTCAACAGGTCGAACCGGTTGGACCACTGGTTGGACCGCTTTATTGACTTTAGTCAACGCCAGCACGTCAACTTCAAAATTACATGTTACATGCAAATAAAACAAATATTTCATATTTATAGCCATGATACTATTGAACATAATATGCATGTTTATCGAGAATTTTAATATGAAAGACAATTTTTTTACTTTTTACAAAAAAAAATTATATATACATCATATGTGAGGTTTAATTATTACATAGCACATTTTTTTAAATAAATCACGAACTATTTGGTTGTAATTAATTTGTAAATTACTTGGGCTAGCTTAAAGTCCTATCTTTCTTTTGTGAATATACTAGGTTTTCAGCCCATTTTCCTTTTAAAAGAGTCTAATGCGCCGTCCCTTTTTCTTACTTAAATCATTCTTTTTCTCTTTCTTCTCTTTTTTTTTTTTTTTTGAACAATGCAAAGATATCATAAATTAAAATTCAAGAGTTCTAGTACAAGGAATAGAAGAACGAGAAATACGTGAAACAACTGATTGATTGTACTTCTCTTTCTTTCTTCTCTTTCTTCCTTTTGTTCTTTTTGGCCGCTCCTTTCTCATTCAAGTTATTTTTTTATTTTTGTTTCTCTTTTTTCTCTTTCTTTACCATTCATTTTTTATTAGTTTTTTTCCTTTTGCATCAGGCCATTCATTTGCAGCAGAATCGCAGCAGGAGATGTTTAATTCTAAATTACAAAAAAAAACGAAAAAAAAGGGCAGGGACGTAAACCCGCCGGTTCGCTAGCGGGCCGGGTGACCGGTTTTCCGGTTCGCCCGGCCGAAATGGGCGGTCCAACCCCCAGGGCTCAGCAACCCGGTATGGGGGCTGTTCCGTTCCGGTTGGAGCGCGGGTTCCCGGTCCGACCGGCCGGTCCGGGCCGGGTTTAACAACAGTGACAAATACTACATTTAAAAAATATCCGGTTTAATTATTATCATGACAAAACAGTTACTTCTTAATCAAACACCTAATTAAAACTTCTAACCAAATTAATGATGGGAATTACATTTCGAAACAAATTATTCGCTCCAAGTATGGGAACCTGGAATATATTATGAAACCTTCTGCTAACAAAGTTAAGTCAAGATTCTTCTGGTTCTGTTGGAGATACCTTCTAAAACTTTCGACAACTTGGTTCTCTAACGAGGTCTCGAGAAATACTGGTGATGGTAGATTGGCCAAGTATTGGCACGATGTCAGGATTGGCAACACCAAACTTAAGGACAACTTTCCAAGATTGTTTCAAATCTCATTTGATTAGGAAGCTTTTATTGTGGAATTGCTGATTTGTGTTGAAAATATTTTGCGATGGTGCTGTCAACGGAGAAGAACATGTTCATATAGAAATTTCTCTTCTCCAAAATCTCGAGAATTTGCTACAAGGAGTCATTCCTAATAGGGATACGTGCAATAAATAGAGATGAAATAAAGGTTCTTCGGGGCTTTTCATAGTTAAATCCACATACAAAGTTGTGCAAAGTTCGACTGAAATTTCACAAAATCATGAAGAGGATTAGGAGTTCTTCAATTGTTTTTGGAAATCAGCGCCTCCATTCAAAATGGTAACGCTTGGTTGGAAGATTATTATTGATAGATTACCAACTAAGACCAACTTGGAGAGGTGAGGTATCATCAACACTAATGCTGATCTTGTGTGTGTTTTTTGTATGCAACATGACGATAACTCAGCACACCTCTTTTTCACTGTGAATTTGCGCGACAAATTCTGTCGGGGGTGTATAAATGGTTCGATTTACTAATGCATCACCAAATAATTTGAAGACTCACTTTCAAAAAAATCTTGCTCTTATTCCTTCTTCCAGGGGTTACGTACGTGAAATGGAGTTGTGTTTGCTTCATCACAGTTTGGTCTTTATGGAATATGCAAAACAGGATTAAAATAAAAAAAAAAAAAAGCACCTTGATGCCGTTTCTTGCTTGGAGTAAGTAAAGGTCAAGTCTTGGGCTTGGTTGAATTTGAGATTTCAGGATTTTTACTATTCTTTCTTTGAATGGGGTAGTTTGACTTTGGCTTGTATTCGATGTCAACTTTGCTACTTTTTTGTCTTGAGTCAGTACATCTTGTATTTCCTTCATTTTATCAATAAAATTTGCATGCCTTTTGCCGATAAAAAAATATTTTTAACCAAACAGCTTTATAATATTAAAAAACAACCGCTTACCACGATGGCTTCGCACGCAATGCCACCACCGTCGTAGCCGAGTTATTTCACACATGTTTAGCACACAATTTATAGATTCATAATATGGATATTCCTAGTAATTCTAGTTGTTAAATCGTTAAAGTTTGGAAACTAAGATTTAGAGAAAAAATATTCGAGCAGGTTAAGGATTCCAATTTCAGCGAAAATCTTGTTCATCCCTCTCTACAACACTTTCTACAAAACATAGACTATCTTAGTTTATAATTACTAAAGTTTTTCTCTCTCATGAGATAGAAAAAGAACTAGCAATTAAATACTCAACTCTTTTTTTCTTCTCTCCTCTCACATCCATCTCTTCCAGAAATCATTTTCTTTCTCTCCATTGCTTTCCTAGGAGGGAAAATTGTATTTTTACCAGAATTTTTTTCTGAAATCTTGTGAATTAACTTTTGTTTCAATTGTATTGATAATCCTATGAATCTTTTCCATAATTCTTACTCATGATCAAATTGCTATAATGTCTTTAAATTATATTTCCTCGAAATACGTAGTGAAAAATAGTAAATAGTGTATGTTAGCAGTATGACAGGGATTTAAAAAAAAATAAAAATAGAATGATAAGGAAACACTGCGGCCTTTTATAATATTTGTATATTAAAATATAATATATGCATTAGTAATAGTGCAAACTCCACACAAAAAAAAGTGCTAACACAATTAACTTAACATTCAGAGTTTTATTCTTTATTCATTGTGAAAAGGCTTCCTTGAAGAGATGGGCATGAGAGGAGAGAGGATAGCGAGAGCTGAGTATTTTAATTGCTTGTTCCATTTTATCTCATGAAAGAGAAAATTGTAGTAATTATAAACTAAAATATTGTATGTAGAGAGTGTTGTAGAGAGTGGTGTAGAAGATTTTCCTTGTTCCAATTTTCATATATGACTTACCTGCCAACTACTCATGTATTTGTGGGTAGGGGTGGGGCCGATGGAATATGATAGCATCATTACTAAAGAAACCCATAACACATTTTTTTGATAAGTAACCAATGACTCGGTTCTAAGAGATGTCATGTGATGATATATATATTGCATGCATTTAATATTAAGTGTACCATGTTGTTACTATGTCTTCCTTTATATGATAGAAATAAGGGATATCATTAATCACAAAAGAGTTACAATAGTTAGTAATCGGGGTAACCTCCATCGTGTAGGCAACATAACGGAAGGTTAGAAGCCGAAAAATGAGAGGTCCAAGGGTTCAAAAATGTTTATTAAACAAGCTATGAGCTACAAAATTAGCACTACGATGGATAAAAGTAAATTTCCATCTAGGCGAATAGAGCCAAATCCTCTTAATCGCAATTATAAAAGGCGAGATACTCCATGGGGGAGAGCTATGAATATCCGTGATGGATTTTATAAGGACGAGACAATCTAATCCAAGATAATTTTTGGAGATTTTGAGGCGTCAAGACATTTGCACAGGTGAAGATGAACAAGAGCTTCCTCACCAACGGGCTCCATGCAAAGCTTGGATTCGATCGTGGTAAATATAACCAAACCATTAGTGTCTCTTACAATAAATGCAATAAAATATTTGCCATCCTGGAAAGATGCATCACAATTAGCTTTAATCTACGAAGAAGGGGGACGTTTTCATTCTTGCACCGTAATAGTTTTCGACACCCATTTGATGTCGCTTTGGGCTTTCTAATGTTCTTCAATTCTCTTAAAAGCCATACTAGTGAGTGTCTTAAGAGAAAAATTAGGAAGATTATGAGTAACAAGATTTCTATTTTGCCAAAAGAGCTCACAATAAATACAAAAAGCAATAAGGAATTTTATCTTGACTAAAATAATTCGGAACACAATTCCCACTATTACAATGGATTGAAGTAAGCTACTCTTTAAAGTGCCAATCCTTAAAAGCAAGCAAGTTAAGATGCCAACCCGATAAAAGCCAAGCTTGAATAGAAAAAAGTACATTTAAGAAAAATATGTTCTTGGAATTCATCGGGATCATTGCCAATAGAACAATGAGTATCTATAGTATTTATAAGACAGTTAAGTCAAGATCTATTAGGTAAAATGTCATGCATGAGTTTCCAAAGAAAAAGTTTATAACGACGATGAAGACGGGATTTCCAAATAATATTTTAAGGCTTAGCATCATTGTCACAAATAATAGGGAACCGATAGGATTGGTCCGTCAAGTAGGCACTTTTCGAAGAGAAATTCCCCGACTTAGAGGGAATCCAAATAGGATTAGGGCTCCAATAATATTAGGGAATTTGGATTTAGAGTATAGCCTCAGAAGTGTACAAATTTTATTTCTATCCATGTTAAGAGTAGAAGGAGGGATGAGGTTTTTAACATGAAGATATTGGAGGGACGTGGAGACGGTTGGATTGGCCGACTTGGGGATAAATCCAGGGATGCTCGAAATCCATAGTTGATCCCGTGTAAAGAGATTGGAGTTGGGAGAAATAGTATAACAAGCACCTCTAATAAGAAGATCCCGTGTGTTAAGGAGGTCTTTCAAAATCCATGAAGCTTGATGAACATTAGAAGGAGCATGAAAGAAATCATGAAGTCTAAGATACTTGAGGGATTGCATCCAAGGACTATTATTATTAGTATCCACTTTCCAAGCATGTTTAGTCAAAATGGCCTAGTTAAAATCAAACCTACGACGAATACCAAGACAACCATTGCTCTTGGGTGAACAATAAGAATCTCATGCAATAAGGGGACAAATATTACCTTTATCATTTTCACCGCACCAAAATCTATGAAAAATAGATTTCGGGATGAAGAAAGTAGACATGTTATCGATCGGAGAGCTTTGGGCAACCGAGCAAATGAAAACTGATCTACCCGCTTGAGAGAGATTATAGAGCTTCTAATTAGAAAAAAATATTTTGAAGTTGGGGGAGAATAGTATTGAAAGCCTAGTTGCGGGATTAAATTTTACAAAAAATGAGTCCTAGATGACTATATTTGTGGTTGCATTCTTTAACATCAAGAAAATTGAGAAGATCAATTTTAAGGGGATTGCCCAAAGCCTCTTGATGAGAGAAGATAGGAAAGGAGCTCGGTGTAAAGCACAAAGAGATAGGGAAAATGGGGTCTCCTTGTCTAGTACCCTAGGGGGCTTGAAGAAGCCGTAAGGGGTGCCATTGACAAGGACTAAGAAGGAGGTGGAATAGAAGCATTCAAAAATCGGGAAAAAATCGAAACTAGTCATTTATTGTGTCTTAGTGACAGTTCTCGTCCTTTATTGTGTTCTTGTTTTATTTTGGTCATTTATTGTGTATTTCATTACGATTTTGGTCCTTAGGAACAAGTCTGAGTCGAAAAATATAACGTGGGAACACTTGCCAGCCAAAATAAAAACTTTTTTAATTCCCACATGCAAATTCACATGTGGAAACGTTGGTTTCAATTTTTTTTTATTTTTATTTATTTAAAATTCTGACCCGGCCAACCCGATTTGACCAGGTTATCCGGATCAGATGGGTAAAAATTTAAAATAAAAAAAAAATTTAAAATTGTTGTTCCAACATGCGTTTGCTTGTGGAAAATTCAAAAAAACTGAATTTAGGGCGGCACGTGCTCTTACACAATATTTTTGGCTGAGATTCCATCTGAAGGACCAAAATCATAGTAAAACACACAATAAAGGACCAAAATAAAACAAGGACACAATAAAGGACAAAAAGTGTAACTAGGACACAATAAATGACCAATTTCGATTTTTTCCTTCAAAAATCCGACCAATAAATTTATTATGAAAACCAAGATAATAGGCCTAAAGTCCTCCACTTTGCAAGCATTAAATTTCTTGGGAACAAGAGAGATCAAGGTATGATTGATTGCTTTGAAAAGTGTCACCGTTTTGAAAAAAATATGTATCGGCAGGATGAAAGAAACTTGAGTAGTTTTCCAAAAAGTTTTATAGAAAATGGCTGGAAAACCATCTGGGTCGGGAATTGTTTTGGAGCCAAGAGAGAAAAGGGTGTCTTTGAGTAGGAATGACACAAATAATGTTTTTCTACTCATCCGAAATAATAGGAGCAAAATGATTATCAAGGTTGGGGGGAGGGAATGTAGGGGGATTGTTGTTAGAGGTAAAAAGATTTTTGTAGTAAAGAGAAAAAAAGTTACCAATATTATCCCAAGGAGAAGAACGTTTCCCATAGCCATCATCAATAAAATATTTGGAGAATGGTTTTAAGATGAAAATATTTGGAGTTAGCATCACCATCTTTAAGCCATTTACCACGAGACCATTGACGCCAAAACGTATTAGGTTTCTTGATAAGTGTCTCATTAATGTGATTTAAGTGTCTGTTGATCTATGCTTTTGAATAATCATGATGACATATTTACTTTATTTAGTATTATTTCATGCTTTCCTAGATATTCAAGGAGTCAAGACAAAACGAGGTCAAACAAGGCAAAAAATGGATGTTTTGGACAACACTTGGTCATAGACACTATTTCAGTACATTCAAGCGCTACGTGAGTGTTACGGCACTACAAAAAGAGGAAATAACGAATATAGCGCGATTGAATAGAAGACACCAGAAGACCGCAAAGAAGAAAATAGAAAGTAGGGCGATCACCACCACATTGTGTGGGTGGCACGAGATCAAGGTCCTATCGCGCAGGGATTGCGCGATCAGAAAAAAATTGGGTTGCAAGTCAGAAACCCTGGAATGCAACCCAGAGCAGAGAAGAACTATAAATAGGAGGCTACTTTTAGCAGTTAGGGCACCATGCTCATAATTCTCACGACCACTTTTCCACCATTTTCAAAGAGAAAAAACCCCGAGAGTTTGTTACAAGAGAGAAAAACACCATCAAAGTCTTGTTCTAGATTAGTCGAGTCATTGTTTAGCGAAGAACAATATAACAGAAGGGAGTACGAAGAGAGCCAAGCAACATAGTTCCACCAGACTCGAGAAGCTTTTCTTAACCTTTTTACTCTGTCTATAATATTTAACTCTTTGTTGATTATTGAATTCATGACTATGAGGAGCTAACCTACTCCTTGTTTAGAGTTGGGGAGTAACTCTGACATTATGAATATATATATTTACTTTACTAGATGTATGTTTGATGATCTTGAATGTCTATATTATAAAATTACTTATGCTCTGTGACTAAACTTACTCTCGTTGGGATAAAACGAAAGCACCCAAGTGGGGCCGCCCGGAGCGTAGAATGCTAAGGGAGATATATATATATATATATATATATATATATATATATGATTTGTGACTTTGTATTTGATAAAGCAACTATTGTGCAACCTTTAGATCACACTAGATCAATCTTGGCTATGTACGTTTGTTAGTATGATTCAGATGAGTCTGCATGATCATGAGATGTTGCTTGATCATGAAAGGGGATATATCCGTCTCCTTGGTCCTCGTTAGTTTGTCAGCCAATTCTACATATATCGGCTGCATCATCTCCCCCATATAACAGTAGATGTTGTCGATCGACTTTCTTGCGAAGCTTACGTAGCAGTATATTCTCATTTGTTTGTGTAAATTCTTTGAAGCTAAAGAACACTTTATGTATGTCCTCCTATTAAGAACGAGTCAAATGAACAAGTTAACACCCTACGCATGATGAAAATAAGACTTATAGTATATTTATGTATATTTTACCTTTGTCAAATCGTACACCTCCTTCAAGTTGCTATTGGTTACCACCATTGCGATGGATAAAAGTTCTTGTTTTCGTGTAAGGATGGTGTGATAAAGTGTCGATTTCAGTGTGAGAGTGTTGGTAGAGTCAATATATTATTTTCATTTGGAACATTCATATAATGACATGCATCCATACTTAATTCAATGGAACGGTGCACTTTAAACACGTGGCTACTCATGTTTAATTGCATGCACAAAGGACCGTACACGCATCCGCCAAAAAAAAATTAAGTGGTCTATAAAAGAGTCTACTGTTATCTTATTTTATGACCGTATTAAAGTGAAAACCTCGAGAACTACCCCAATTACTACTCTTAATTGTGCTGATCAAATATAATTATAGTTTAATATACTAAGGTCAGGAATAAGTAATGCATGTTTCATATGTCCCCTATGAATGACATACACGTTTGAACATCATTATACTACTTGGGGGTCGTATTTTCTCTAAACTCTTATGATTTAATTTTTTGTTCAAATGAAAAAATGTGCTTATGGTTTAGCGGTTGTCCGACTTGTGTGAAACACTAGTGAATACTGTTCTGAAATTTTGTTTAGGATTCCAATTTCATTAGCCGATAAACCTATAAGGCGTGAAAATATTATGTTCTCAATGTTGGCCTGATGTTGGGATCATCATAGATAAGCTTTGGCTCGAAGACGTGGTGGAGGTCAGAAGGAAGGGTGACAGGATCGTACTGGTCAAGTTGGTCATAGGCGAGGATATCTTGAATGTCATTAGTGCCTATGCACCACAAATAGGACTAGACGAAGCTGTGAAACGTAAGTTTTGGGAAGATTTGGACGAGATGGTACAAAGGATCCCTAGTAGCGAGAAACTCTTCATTGGAGGTGACTTTAATGGTCATGTAGGATCTAGCCGTGACGGGTTCGAGGACATCCACGGCGGGTATAGCTTTGGGGATCGCAATGAGCCGGGCAACGCTATCTTAGACTTCGCCCTCTCCTATGATTTGCTTGTAGCAAATACTTGGTTTAAGAAGAGAGAATCTCATTTGGTCACTTATAGGAGTGGGTCAAATAAGAGCCAGATAGATTTCTTCTTAGTTAGGAGGGCAGATAGAAGTCGTTGCTTAGATTGCAAGGTCATCCCCGGAGAAAGTGTGGTTACGCAACATAGGCTTTTGGTGTTGGATATTAGACTGCGGCAAGGAGTGAAGAGGAGTAGGCGCCGGGTGGAACCTAGAATTAAGTGGTGGCGGCTTAAGGAGTCTACCCAAAAGGCCTTCATGGAGCGAGTGGTTCAAGAGGTAGACTGGAAGACTAAGGACGATGCAGATGCAACTTGGACCAAAATGGCTTGTTGTATCAAGAAGGTAGCTAAAGACCTCTTAGGTGAATCCCGAGGTAGTAGCCTGACAGGTAAAGACACGTCATGGTGGAATGAAGAAGTAAAGGAGGCAATCAAGGCCAAACGGGATTGCTACAGGGATTTGAAGAAGAACTATGATGGGACAAGCTTTGAAAAGTATAAGCTAGCCAGGAAAGAAGCAAAGAAAGCTGTTCGACTAGCGCGAGAGGCTGTGTACAAGGAAATTTATGAGAAGAGGGATAGCAAGGAGGCCGAGAAGGATATATACAAAATTGCCCGCATTAGAGAGAGGAAGACTAGAGACCTAGGTGCAGTGAAATGCATCAAAGATGAAGGTCAATCTGTCTAAGTGCGGGAGGATCAGGTCAAAGCACGGTGGAAGGAGTACTTCGAGGGTCTGTTCAATAGAGGCCCCACCCAAGCAGTGGGTGACATCTCGCAGTACCCTCAGGATCTGAACCGTAATTTTATGCGCCGTATTAGAAGGTCGGAAGTCAAAGATGCTTTGAAGAGGATGAAGACTCGAAAAGCTGTTGGCCTAGATGGTATCCCTATCGAGGCTTGGAGAAGCATGGGAGAGATAGGGGTGACCTGGTTGACGAACCTCTTTAACAAAATATGGCGAACAAATAAAATACCAGAAGAGTGGAGGAAGAGTACGCTAATACCTCTATATAAGAACAAAGGCGATGTCCAAAACTGTTCTAACTATCGTGGGATAAAGCTTATGTCTCATACCATGAAGCTATGGGAGAGGGTGATCGAACACCGATTGAGACAAATTATTCCCGTATCTGAGAACCAATTTGGATTTATGCCGGGAAGGTCGACCATAGGGGCCATCCATTTGATTCGTCAGCTCATTGAACTCTTTCGAGAAAAGAGTAGAGATTTACATATGGTCTTTATCGACTTAGAAAAGGCATATGACAAAGTACCTCAAGAGGTATTGTGGTGGACCTTGGTGAAGAAGGGGGTACCTATTAAATATATCAACATCATAAAAGATATGTATGAGAATATGGTGACAAGTGTCCGAACTTGTGGCGGTTTAACAGACGCCTTTCCAATTAAAATGGGCTTACATCAGGGGTCAGCTTTGAGCCCATTTTTGTTTGCCATTGTAATTGATGAAATCACCAGAACCATCCAAGACCGAGTCCCATGGTGTATGTTGTTTGCAGACGATATTGTCCTCATCGATGAGACGAGGATGGGAGTTAACGCTAAATTAGAACGATGGAGACAAACATTAGAAGCACGAGGATTTTGACTAAGTCGAACAAAAACCGAGTACCTCGAATGCAAGTTTAGCAAAGAACGAAGAAACAACGATGGCACGGTTCAGTTGGATGGCCAAGAGATACCGAGAAGTGCGCATTTTCAATATTTAGGCTCCATATTGCAGATGGATGGAGAGTTAGACGGAGATGTCAACCACCGCATCCAAGCTGGATGGGCAAAGTGGAAGAGTGCAATAGGGATCCTGTGCGATCATAACTTCTCTCTAAAGCTTAAAGGAAAGTTCTATCGTATGGCTATTAGACCTGCTTTGCTTTATGGCTCCGAGTGCTGGGCTATTAAGCAAAGTCATGCACATAAGATGAACGTTACAGAGATGCGCATGCTTCGGTGGATGTGTGGTAACACAAGGAGAGATAAGGTGCGCAATGAAGATATCCGGCATAAATTGTGTGTAGCAGCCATCGACGAGAAAATGCGAGAAAATCGTTTAAGATGGTTTGGTCATGTTAAACGCAGACCCATAAACGCACCGGTACGACGAGTTGAAGATCTCGACTTAGGACAGACGACTAGAGGTCGTGGGAGACCGAAAAAGACGTGGATGGAGGTCATACGGAATGACATGAAGCTAAAAGATCTAAATGAAGACATGCTCACATACCGAAACCTATGGAGACAGAAGATTCATGTTCACGACTCAACGTGATTCATTCTTGGTTCATATAGCCTACCCCAATTTAATTGGGATTACAGGCTTGGTTGTTGTTGTTGTTGTTGTTGTATTTGGCGACCTAGGTATATCATATTGTGTGGGTCGTGTTGTTGTGAACACTGTAAAATATACTGATTGGAATGTTGTACTGATGTTGGCCCGACATACATTTAACATCCATTCCAGGACGTTTGACACTAATTTACTCTTAAATCATTACGCATATAACCAAGATAAATCGAATTATGAATAAAATTGAATATTCATTCAGAACATATATTACTCTAAAGTATTACATATTTAATTCATTAGAGAAAAAAAGATAACGAGGATTTAATTAGTGTTAAATTAACTACAAATTAAAAGTAAGATAGAAAATTGGTACAATAAGGATGGTACCGACCGATGGGACCCGCAATTGCGTTTTACACAAATACCTCCTGGTAGTTTGTTTTCCTCTATGTTACATGCTAGTAAATATTTAAATCTTAACTACCCACTATAGAAACTGATATCGTGCTTATTACTATTTGAAACATAATAATTTTATACTTTCATATCTAAAATTGATCATGTCAACTAGTGAACTAAACAATAATTATTGTAACAAACATGTGTTTGTCGCGTGTAATCAAATGTTGAGGATACATAATGACACAACTTATCTTATGACATTTAATTTTACAGTCATGAGGAAAAATGAGAGATTTTACTATAGATATTTCAGGTTGAAACATTTTTTTTGTAGCTTATGTTTGAAACAAATTTTCAATAGATGGACCATGTTTATTTTCCTTTAATTAAAAATATTTCAGTTTCCATTTTGCATATATGCTTCATATTTCATTTTAATATTAAACAAACTAACATAGGTTGGTAATATTTATATAGTACCAAAGACAACAAAATACTACTTTTCGACAAGTGACTTTTGGACACTTTAAAAAGAATATATTTAGAAAAGGGTGATATGGCACTCACATATGGGAACAAAGTGCTGAATAAAGAATAGTATTTAAAGTACATTACTGGTACCATTTGTACTTTATTCTAGTGTGGTTTCTCGTAATAATTGGTGCGATGAGAAAGAAGTCTTTGCTACTATATATATATATATATATATATATTTAGTTGTTATATTATCATCCAAATTTGTACGTTCTATTGATAAATATTGCCTATTAGAAACTAAATAGTGGTCCCGTACATAATATTTTCACTAAAGCCAGTGAATGCGGCATGAACCTCTCAACCGTATGTACCGTTTTACTAGGCTCAAAAAGTATGGTACCGATACGCGGGACCCATTAAACCAGTTTGCCACTTAATCCTAGTAGTTTATTTTCTGTCTATGATACTTGTCAAATAACATTTCAATATTAACAACATGAAATTAAATCTGATATAGTGTTCCTTCCTATTTTTTTCTCAGACGGATAATATACCTTCATGTGTAATATTCATCAGGTGAATTAGCATCTTTTTTTTTTCAGTAATCGTCCTTAATTAATTTTGTTGGTCATGTACACGTGTAATCAAATGTTGAGGTTTTATTAATTTTTGGTTGCAATAAAAAACAATAATGAACTACTTTATGTAAGGGGATTCCATTAATATAGGGAAACAACGTAATTTTTAACATATCCTTGTACATCGAATGGAAAAATTTGAACTATTAATCAATGTTATTGGATGTATATATTTGTAAATAGATACATTCCGTAAATTTTGAATACCACATAATGTGTGATATCATCAAGATATTGTGTCACGTGACTTTTCTAACATTGTACAACTAAATTATATGAGTTAATTATATGAGTAAAACAAAGTGAACCGTGTGGATATCATTAGAATGCAATATGTCATTTACCTACCGTGTGGATAAGTACAACTTAATTATATGCGTTTAATAATACATTCAATTACAATCCCAATTAGTAATACATTCAAACACATCTTAATTATTCGTGGACACGGTTTATAAAAATAATGTGGTTAGTTTGATCTTAATTTAATAACGTCATAATAAATACAGTGATTGCCTAAAAGGGGCCAACTATGTTGTAGGAGATCTGAATTCGCAGCCAATGTGATCGGTTCTGTTAATTGATTACCGTCGAAAGTTAGATACGTTTTGGAGTTCACAATTCAAGTTAATTTCATGGGGTTCTTTTAGAGGGGTTTAATAAATTTGTATGTGTTTCAAATGTAAATCCATATATTTCAGCTGCTTCCACATTTTTTGTCATACATTATTTCTCCTATTTTATTGACAAGTATGACAATTATTATGATATTTATTTAGTTTATTGTTCTTAAATTTTAAAATTAACCAGAATTTTATTACAACTATTTTAGAAAAAGGTTATGATAAGAAATTGATAATCTATTTAAAAGTGTCATCCTAAGTTCATATTAGAAACTTAAACTATGATCTAATATATTCATATCATATCAAACTTGTGCTACTGATGGTCTTGTCGGCACGTTAAAAGCCGTGTGACGCCAACACCGATCACAAACCTACAATGATAAGCGAAAAACAATCGCATCCAGTCATTTAAGTATATATTTGACATATTATACCCATGACTTGTTATAGTAAAATACTGCTCATGGTAATACAAAATGATTGCATTCCAAATACTTATATTATGATCTATCATATTCATATCACATCATACTTATGCTAGCGATGGTCTGGTTGGCCCATTAAAAGTCGTACGACGTGAATACCGAACACAATCCTACAATGATAATCGAAAATCAAGATAATAACAGTGTACCTAAATAAATATCAATGTTTAGGAGTCACAACAAATTATTATAATTTTGCATAAGATGTTATAAATAATTATCTACCCATGTTGTAATTTAAATAGCTTTAGGAAAAATTACAATCATCCATTTTATCTCCACATTATATCAACAAATACAAAATGTGACTTGTCTTCCCTTTACACGCCGAGAGTTGTCATTTCAAACATTACCGTTGTGCTATAAGATAGAGTATGTATGGGTTGCCAAACACTTTCAAAATTCAAAATTTTCGAGCGTAGGTTTTCTTTATAACCATTGCAAATAGAGAGTTCACACATAATTTTTATCAGTTCGCGAATATTGTAATCCAAAATCTAACCACTTCAAATTCAACATGGAATACGGGCAAAGCTCTGGTATCAGGGAGCAGCAAAGCACATGATTTGTAAATGGGCAGGTTGTGTGTCACTCTGGTCGCGAGGCGGTAATGCCGACCGCATGGAGAATTCCGAATCCAGGTCGGCGTGACTGGAGACGTCCGGTGGGTATACTAATACTTTGGTTATGTTTTTTACAAATATTTGATAGGATACTTGTATATACTATGAATAACAATTCTTAACCACAATCTTGCAGGCCTATAGATGCAAGATCGTGTCCTGACTTGATCCTGAACCTTGTCACAGATGTAAAGCTGTAATTCAAGGGCTCCTCAATAACCTTGAAAGACAAGAGGCGTCAATTGAGTGTTACAAAAAAATGCGAGAGAATTGGAAAGTTCTTGGTATTAGGGGCATGGATCCAGGCGGTGTCGGTGGTTGCTAAGATAACATTTATGCAATGATTTTCTATCAATCTTTGTGTAATTTCTTATATCCATGTGGTAATGATAATATTGTCGTGTAGGAACCATGTTATAATTGGATCGAACTCTTGCTTTTTGTTGTTTGTGCTTGGTACTAGTTGCATTAAAGTCACGGATAAATTACATAAAATGTGTCATCGTTATTACGCGGATGTTGGCTCAACATCCATCCAACATTGCCTCCAGAACACAGTGCTCTAGTTTCAGATCCCTATTTACCAAATACCCAACTATATTTTATTTGTGTAGCTAAGAGAAAATTAATTAATATTAAATAAAAATTCAACTAGTGAACACGGTGGCAAATATTATAATACTAAACCGCATATAAGAGAACAGTTTGAATTTAAAATTCTTTAAAGTAGTTATTTTTTTATTTTTTTTGCAATTTTATTAACAAACTTGCTTACATGTTAGAAATTGGCACCAAATAAACCATGATGATATATTTAGTAATAGTAGAATAGGTCAACATTAGAATTTAGCTCCGGTCGTCTTTTGATTAATTGAAATCCAAATAATAATAACAAATATTTTGATTTTCCGACATTAAAAATCAGGGAACTCTTCAATTAATTGGCATATACGCATCAAATAAACTAATAAACATTAGGCCGCGGATGTCATGTACTTTATATATTTAGTTGAAACTTACGAATGGAATAGAATTAATTGTACATGGGTGATATGGGCATTTCCCGCATATTGGGCCTAGCCCAAACCAGGCCCATATTTAACCATATCGGGGGCCACTTTCGACATCATATCGGTGATAATCACCGATATGACACTATGGTCCCCGGATCCCGAGATCTATAAATACGCAATGCCCGGATCCCAAAGTAAGCAATTATCATCCCGCAGCTACCATGCGTCATATCAAAGGAAATCACCGATCTCACTCTCGATATCGTATTCGATATCGAGATAACCCACGTACTCCACTGACACGTCATGCCCCCGCACTACCGAAATCATATCGAGAATGGTCCCATGTATCACATCGAAGATGATTACCGATATCACATCGAAGATGATTACCGATATACATCCGACCTAATTACCGATATACCCCTGCCATCCAAGCATCAAGGCGTTAGTTCGAGGTGTTCTGGACCAAGCCTAACCGAGACACTTAGATTAGGCCTAGTTTGTTAAGATAGATTCGTTGTATTTCCCTTGTACTCCATTGTAACCGACCCATACCTATATAAACGATCTATTGTCAAACTAGTGGCGGCGTCTGTGGGAACACCAGTTCCCGGACGAGGACGTCAAGATGCAAGGAAGGAGGGCCCGATCCGAATTTAACAGAGTTGTGACTAGAAACACGAGGATTGAGGACACACAACTCCCTCAACAGCCGGCTGACCAGGAACAAACAATGACCCAAGCTGAGTTGGAGCTTCCTCCAGCACAGAATGAACCGCGACGTAGGCACGGGCCCAGGAGGCCATCGCGATCCACGAATACAGGTCCAACCACTGCCGCACCAAATACGGCGGAACCTGCTACTGAGGGTATGACCACTGAAAGACCGGCGACGGATGTTCCGATGACCGAGGTGCCAAACGCGGATCTTCCCGGCTCAGAGGAGATGACGGCTGCAGGACAGAGCGTCGTTCCCTTTTCCGCCAAAACCCCGAAGATGCTAGCACAGAGCAACGCTTCTGTAAAAGCGGCGCTTGGCGCTACACTGGAGACTCAAGGGACGTTCGGGTAAGGCCCCATGAATCCAGAGCGGGTGAGAGAAGGGCAAGTCAAGGATATGATGAACAAGAGGATACTAGAGACTTATTTAGAGAGATATCGCCCGCTGCTTACAATAGGTCAGAGAAACGGGATCATAGGACCCTGGATCGAGAGATAGCAAGAAAGATGAAACGACTTGACCGCGAGAGAGCGAAAGTAATCAGGAGAATGGAACGCGGTCGCGACCGCACTGAGGTTGCATATTCAAAGAATGAAGATGTAGAAGTACTGCAGGTAATATCTAGGAGGATGGAGCAACTAGACCGCGCTAGAGCGGAGTTGACGAGGAAGGTGACTCAGAGCCATTGGAAGGGTCGCAGCAGGACCCCGTTTTCGGATGAGATTGAGGCCGAGGTATTGCAAAGAAGGGACAAGATCCCAGTGATCAAGCCATACGACGGAAGAAGTGATCCTACACATCATCTCCATCAGGTCGATAGCATTTTGAATCTGCATAACTACTCAAAAAACATAAAAGCAAAGATCCTATCCACCACTTTAACGGGCACTGCACTGGATTGGTTCACTAGGCTGGAGGTAAGATCCATAACGGACTATGAGCAACTAAGGGAATAGTTTGAGAACCAGTTCTCTAGCCAAAAGAGAATGAAGACCAACATGTTGCACCTCGGCGCGGTGCAGCAGAGGGAAAGGGAGAACCTCCGGGAATATATGAAGAGGTTCAATTACGAATTGTTGAAAGTGAATGAGCCACATGAGGGGCAGGTTATGATGATGTTGTTCAAGGGTACAACCCACCGCAGGTTCGCCGCCGAGCTAATCAAATTGACTGAACCCACCATAGCACATATCAACATGCTCGCGAGCCAAATGGTTTACGAGGACAAGATGATGGCCACGCGTCAAGGTTCATTTCCCAACAGGAATGCAGACAGAGATTGCAACAGAGAAAGGTCCCCAAGGACGTACACACCGTTGAATAGAGGCATTCTGGAAGTGATGGCCGTGGCAAAGAGGAACAGATGGTTGACGGAACCCAGGCCATTGAATGAGAATCCCGGGATGAAGTCGTCGGGCAAATACTACGCGTACCACCGATAGGCCGGACACAGGACGGAGGATTGTACACACCTGATGAATGAAATTGAAAGATTGATTAAAGAAGGAAGGTTGGTCGAGTTTGTCAGAAACGGCAAGGAAGATGCTAGAGGGACAGACAATTCTTTATCCCCTAGAAGAGATTACTCACCCAGGAGAGGAAAGCAGAAGATGATCGAGGCACCCGAGGAGCGTGGTAGAACCATAGTGAATGCCCCGAGCAGAGGCGTCATAAACATGATTAGTGGAGGAGCCTTGGGAGCCGACACTGCTCGCGGTCGAGAAACTATAACACGAAGAGTCCAAGGTGGAGCCTACATTGGGTACACAAATGCAATCACATCGGAAGCGTACTTGGAGCAAGAGATCTCTTTCACCAGGAGAGACTTGGAGCAACTTAGTCCATTGGCCCTGACCGCAGTGGAAGCTCCACAAACCTGATATTCTCAAAAGCCAACGAGCACATAATGATAGACCCAGGCCGGCTAAAGCCGATATCCACCCCATTGACCGAATTCGGCGGACCAAAGGTTGTTCCACTCGGACAAGTTATATTGCCCACAGTGTTTGGGAGAAACCCACGCACCGGGGTGCCGCCGATAAAATACACAATAGTCGACATCATGTTTCCCTACCACGCCATCATTGGCCGACCGACACTCAACCAGATTAGGATAGTGGTCTCTACTTATTACCAGAAGATCAAATTCCCGACACCTCAGGGAGTCGGCGAAATTCTAGGTGACCAGGTACAAGGATGGACGTGCTCTGTGGACTCGCTGAAGCACCCTAAAATCAGAAGAAGACAAGAAATACAAGTCCCACACCAAGAATACATTCCGCGCACGGAGTGATCACCATGAGGAAAAAATAGAACAATATTTTAAATTTCAGTGGTTTTTAGATTATGCTTGAACAATTGAAACATTGTCCCATTGTGGGTTAGTTTGTAAACCTAAAACAGGGGGAACTACGCCGGTCTGATTCCCCACTCAACGGGATATGTAGGCGAGTTAGGATTTCCTAGCCTTCGACCGTTATCTTTTATTTTGCCCCTTCGTGGGTCGGCATGTAACTAAAACAGGGGGAACTACGCCGGTCTGATTCCCCACTAATCGGATATTGAAGTGCAGAGAATTGCACGAAGAATTTGGGGAGTATTCCCATAGATATATGTTTAAAAGATCGCCCTCTTACAGGTACATAACCCGAAGGATCACACATTACTATGTCCAAAAAGGAAATAGGGAATATTTAACCCTCGCTTTTCAAAAGAAGGGATTCAGGGGACATCGCCCCAGATTATTCAATATTATCCATCTAAACAGGTGCAACAGGTACAAACAGGTACAACAGGCACGTTAGAACACAATGGAAACACCTTTTGTTTCATGAAACTGAAATTCCCAGTTTGAGGGAACATTCCGCAGATAACAAATACGCATCATTTCGTGCTTTCACATAAGTTTGTACATCGAAAAACCTTTCTTGTCTATGATGTTTTACAGGGCCTGACGACCCATAGACCCACGACAACAGGGTCACCAAGGGACATAGACAGAAAGACAAAAGGCAGGCTCCTACCCATGAGCGGTAACGGGTCCCCCTGTGATAACGGGCGGGCTCCTACCCATGAGTGGTAATGGGTCACCTACAAAGAAAAGGCTCCTACCCATGAGCGGTAACGGGTTCCCCTGTGATAACGGGCGGGCTCCTACCCATGAGTGGTAACGGGTCACCTACAAAGAGAAAAAGATCCCCTATGATAACGGGGTCGATCATAAACACATAAGCAATAGTAGTTTCCCTGTGATAACGGGATGGGCCCCTACCCACAAGAAAAAGATCCCCTGTGATAACGGGGTCGATCCTAAATATTTGAACGGTAGCAGGTTCCCTGTGATAACGGGATGGGCCCATACCCATAAGAAAAAGATCCCTTGTGATAACGGGGTCGATCCTAAACATTTGAACGGTAGCAGGTTCCCTGTGATAACAGGATGGGCCCCTACCCACAAGAAAAAGATCTCCTGTGATAACGGGGTCGATCCTAAACACATGAGCAGTAGCGGTTTCCATGTGATAATGGGATGGGCCCCTACACAGAAGAAAAAGATCCATTGTGATAACGGGGTCGATCCTAAACATTTGGACGGCAGCAGGTTCCCTGTGATAACGGGATGGGCCCCTACCCACAAGAGAAAGTTCCCCTGTGATAACGGGGTCGATCATAAACATTTGAGCAATAACGGTGTCCCTGTGATAACGGGGTCGGACTCTAAAGAACAGAAACAGAAGCACCTCCTTGTGATGAGGGGGATTAGCCAATATAATCCGGTAGAACCTGATAGGCGACACAGTCAGGAGGCGTAATAATAAGACAACCTCCTACCAATGAGCTGTGGCAGATTACCCATGTTTCTACCAACACCGCGAAATTTCAAATCATCCCTTTGTTGACCACAAGCAGAGTAAAGAAATCTCATCAATACGAGAACGAAATGAATGCAGGGTCAGATATCGAAATACTGCATACTCTATCATCAGGACAATAAAAAAAAAACAAGTTATCAAACAACAAGGCCACGCAGAGTCACAGATTGTGAAGATAACAGAGAAATAAATATTCAGTTACAAAACCACGAATTGGAAATAGTCTGGAAAGGGATAAATTCAAGTTACAATAAAGGCAGCAAACAGCTACTCCCACGAGGACCCTTTAGTATTCTTCTCAACAACCTCAGAAAACACGTCAGGTTCGGCCAGATTCTCCTCCACCTCATCTAGTCCACCAACCGGCAGGTCGTTATAATCATGCCTTGGGTTCAACCCACTCAGTTCGAGGGAGTCCTTAAAACCGTCATTTTTTAATACTTTCCCTACGCAAGCATGAAACGCTGCCTCTCGAACCTTCAAAATTAAGTCTCGGAAGCTCAGGCTTTCCATAAACTTCTCCGCTCCAACCCGGAGGAGATCAGGACGCCGTTCCTACAAATTGAACTCTATTAAATACATGAGGAAAAAATAGAAGCAGATATCGTAAACAAGATATATACTAAGTCCAAGGGAGCTAATTTGGCAGTGGAAAGCTCCAACGAGAGACGTTCGTTAGCGGCCTTCACCGCCACCACCTCAGCCTTCAGTTTCTTCAGCTCCTTGTTAGCCGCAAGCTCACGCGCCTCTCTTTGGTCAATCTGAGTCACCAATGTTTTGAAGTTGTCCTTCAACAAATCATACTCCTCCCAAAGCTTACGACATGTCTTCAGGGCATCCTATTTGTCAGCCTCCAACTTCTCTAGCACCACGGGGTTGAACTCCCCCATCCTCAAGATATCAGCCTCGAGCTCGACAACGACAACATCAGGGTCACCCTTGGACTCGCGAATTGTCTTCACACACGAGACCGCCAGCTTTGCCGTCTGCAGAATACAATATTAATGTTATGTTAAACAGTCAAATATAATCAATCGAAGTCATGCTAAGATACGTACACTCTGAAACATGTGAGTGTTGCGACGTATATTCTGGGCCCGCTCAAATTCTGTAAGCACCCGCACATTGGTTGGAGGAGGAAAAGCCCGCATCATTCCCCGCACAACATTTGCTTTAGGGAATTCTACTCGCTTGGAGGATTTGACTGCACCCGCTTTCTTGGGGCCCGAACTCGAAGACGGGTGGCCACTGTTGACAGGCCCATCACGAGTCTCTTTATTTCCCGATACCCTAGCCGGGTCAACGGCAAACTTCGTAATCGGAATTCCAGGAAAGATATGGGCAAAGCCCCCCAATATCGAGGGCTCCTGCAGTGGCCCTTTACCCTTGTCGGTCGCACATGAAACAGGCGCCTTTCCCTTGCCACTAATAGGATTTGGGCTCGAATAGCCCAACCCCACGGTAAAGGGCACATCCACTAAATCACCCAAGTTGACATGGGCATTTGATCCCGAACCACCAACGTTCTCGGTCAAAGGAATGTTGGCCATCGACTCAGAACGTGGAGCTACGTACTTACCAGAAGGAGACCTAGCATCTGGTCTCTCAGTCAACACAGTCCCTTCAGGCGGAGGAACCACACCCTCTTGTTTCGAGGTCAACACCTCCAAGAGATTGGCCGCACCATGCACGAGAAAGCTTTAGCTATATCGAAAGATACTTTCGACATCATATCAAATATGCATTTCGACGTCATATCGACGATGAAACACGATATGCTATCCTATTACGCAAAAAAGCCACGAAAATGTAACAATTGCACCGGCGGGCCCATCGCAATTTTCAAAGTGCAATTCACATATTTATAAGAAATTCAAATCCCAAGAAACATAGAATTTAAACGAGGACCTCAAACTATGCGTCCACTGCATTGGGGGGTCCATCGAAGTTCATCACAAAGTGCACTCCCCGCAAATTTGATCTCTGTCATTTGAATTGGCGGGACGTAGGGTACAGGTAACCAGAAATTTAAAATTAAATTTGCGAATTCTTATCTCTAAGACAAGAATCCCCAAATTGGGGGACTACATGATATGGGCATTTCCCGCATATTGGGCCTGGCCCAAACCAGGCCCATATTTAACCATATCGGGGGCCACTTTCGACATCATATCGGTGATAATCACCAATATGACACTGTGGTCCCTGGATCCCGAGATCTATAAATACGTGATGCCCCGGATCCCAAAGTAAGCAATTATCATCTCGCAGCTACCATGCGCGATATCGAAGGAAATCACTGATCTCACTCTCGATATCGTATTCGATATCAAGATAACCCACGTACTCCACTGACACGTCATGCCCCCGCACTACCGATATCATATCGAGAATGGTCCCCGATATCACATCGAAGATGATTATCGATATCACATCGAATATGATTACCTATATACATCCGACCTAATTACCGATATACCCCTGCCGTCCAAGCATCAAGGCGTTAGTTCGAGGTGTTCCGGACCAAGCCTAATCGAGACACTTAGATTAGGCCTAGTTTGTTAAGATAGATTCGTTGTATTTCCCTTGTACTACATTGTAACCGACCCATACTTATATAAACGATCTATTGTCAAACTAATGGGCATGTCACATCAATCACCTTTTTGATGGGTTTACCGGATATACCTACTGATTGTATACAGTAGAAGCGGTAGCCAAGTACACGCCAAATAGCTTTCATTTGCACCCCAACTTTGTTTTTTTGGATATGGCCATATTATTGCTTAGTACGACAATATATTTTAATAATAATTATATTGCGTCTTATGTTATCCTGTTATGTACAATTATAAAAAAACGTGTCAGTCCGGTAGCGTTCCAACATTTAACAAATGCTTATAACCATATTTTTATTGCGAGTATTAACATTATGAATAGAGTAACGTAAAAATGTTAGTACTAGCTATGACATTTCAATGCGTGCACATATATTTCCATAGGGGGACAAATGTTAATGTGATAATTTCTGATAAAAGTATATCAATTTTGTTTCAAGAGTAGTTAACTAAAATTCAGTTACTTAGATAATATTTGTTATTATCATTCGAACAATGGTAATAGCAAACATTGTAATTAAAGACATCACCATTTAGATACAACTCACTTTCTAATATGTAAACTATGAAGTACTGGAGGATTGTCCACAAACAAGTCAGCATTTGTTAAGGCCATGTTAATACACTTTATGTGAAATATAATATAACAAGTTACACATTGAAAGTAATATTATATGGATTGTTGGAGGTCTAATCAAAGTATGGGGGATTCAAGGGGCCATGTTCTATAAATAATAGTATGACATAGTAAACGCATATACACACTTCTCTAGGCAATATCTACTTACACAACGCTCAACCGGAAAAACATCCATCACACAACCAAAAATGGCACCAATAGTTCCTATGCCACAAGAAGAAGTGTTGTATAGCAAAGAGTGGACTAAGGAAATGGACACGAAATTCATTGACGTCCTTGCTGACATAGCGCGTACAAACAAAACAACTTTATCGTTGTGTAACTTTGATGCCATATCAGTAGCCGAAGTTGAGACGAACATTGAATTTTGAACCCGTTTATCGTATATGGACTGCGCGTGGTAATTTCATCTACTCAAGCTACGCTTTGATACTTTCAGTGATTTGATGTCCAGGGATGGATTTTTCTGGGACAAAAAAAATAACCAAATAGTTTATACCGAAGAAAACACATTTGTTATTAAAGGTAACTATACTTGATATTGTTTGTGGAAAATTCGGCATGCAATGATTTAAAGTTGTTTGACAACATAAAATATTTTTGGTAGAAGAATCTATTTGCAGAGGTGTACATGATAAATGGTGAACCAGCATGGGTCGGGTTGTGCAATATATTCCGCGAAAAGCGACCTACAATCGTAAGCAACTCTATATGACACTTTATACATGATTATTTTCATAATATTTGAAAAATAACCTCTACATATGCTCGATAGGTGCCACGATCTTAAACGTTGTATTGTACTGAGTGGGAACTCTTCCAATTGAAGTTGGAATGGAAGTGGAAAGACACAATGGGTCAGATCATCCTTCGTGGAAAATCAAATATTTTGTTGCCTCTAATTACTTATGGCATCTGGATGTTGGCATATTTACCACGCTATTATTATCATATGATATTTTAAATACATTTGCACGAGTTGCCAAACACGTTCATTTAATTTAATATATTGTTTATTTTCTGGATCATCAAATATATAAGTTTGTAATTAGTTACTTCATGTTACTTTGTTCAATTCAACTAAGGGATATCTATGAAGAGTGCCTTTTGCCGAACATTGTATGTCTAATAAAATAAAATTGATGCACGAACTTGACTAATGTTGCATCACTACCAAGACGACATTGAACACAGTACAAGATGCAATGAAGACCGCACGAATTAAATCATTGCAATTTATGAAATATGGGGTGCTGGATTCAATGTTGGTTTGATGTTGCCTCATCATCGTCCCAACATTGAACCCTGAACACTATGTACTGTAGTGGATGCGACGGTCGGCATGTCAAATTAAGTAAGGGCGGCTTCTGGATTCAATGGTGCATTATGTCCCAACAACAATAAATCATTGAAGTCGAACCAAACTTTTTAACCGTAAAGCAAATCAAGTTCATTACAACAAATTATTTAAGTTAGAGGCTGGACGCTTTGTTGGATGGACGTTTCCTCAAACATCCATCCAAAGTTGAATCCAGAACACTCTACACTTTTAAAGACCTACATCATCACTGATGTCTTACCATTGACATCCGAAAGATCATGAGCATAATGTTAACGAATAACTAGTAGAACACTAAATTATACACATACTTATACTAATACTAGTAGATAAAAATTAGACAGAATACTTAAATTACAAACCATATTAGTCAATTACCAACGGACAAAATATTCGAATTAAAACAAAACACAACAAACACATAATCCAACCATCCAACATAATCAATCATGGATCAATCCCTACCATTTTGTGCAGCAAGCTCCTTCATATTCTTAATCAGGACATCTAGTTCTTGCGTCTGAACTTGCTTAGCAACAATCTCCCTCTGAAGATCAGCATAAGCATTTCTATACCAAGCGAGTTACTGGTCCACAAAATCTGTTATTGTGACCCTGGTTTCAACCTCATCAGACTAGGGCATTGATTGTCCAGTAAACAGATGGGCCCTCATCTCCCTATTTTCAGCAGGTTCAACTCCATCCTCAGGCACCCAAGGCAAATCCTTTACCCTTCCGCTAGTCAGGTAACTTGTAGTGATGGTGAACTTATCCTGATTCACTAACACTCCAGCAAACTCTTCCTGCCTCATACACTGTTTGAGAAGAAGGGTGGTGACCAAATAAGGAAATGGCAGAACCTCCGACTTCCTTTACGCAACGTCTTCCATAGATCTCAAGACTCTTTCACCAATGTTCACAAGTATACCATTCTTCAGCTTATAGATAAAAAAACAGCCTTCTTAGTCAAGACAATAATGTTTACAGTGGGCAACCAATTATAAGAAGCAAGCTTGTGCAAAATAGCACTTAGTGCAGTGAGTCTCGTGCTTGCCAGTTATTATTCCCATATACCAACAAGACCTTGAGTTAGATCATGAATCACCTCGTCTAGTCTAGGATCATCACCTTCTCGGGCGTTCTCCAGTCCGTAAACCAGATTCATCTTTTGAGGGCTAATGTCATACACTTCTCCTCTCACCCATGCCTTTCCATATTTGGAAGACACCTGGCACGTGACATAATTCGAGAGATTCATGTGAAATTATTGCACGAGCTCGGGAGAATACATACCATGCTCCCTTATATAATTCAGAACACATCTCGATTCAAGATTTTCAATCATTCTGTATTGTTTAGAGTTGACCTTCTCCATATCTCTCTCCTTATGGATTGTCCTATTCCTAAACTCAGTCGCCTTATCATCTATTCCCGTAGTTAGATAGAACCTACACCTGGATGCATCACCCTGGTAGAACTCAAAAGTGTGTCGAGGTACTCGGCTTCTTCTTCTTCACCTATTGTTGGGGGATCTACATCGTCCGCAATAGTTTTCTTGGAATCTTGCCTCTCCTCTTCCTTATCCTCCGCTTCATCTTCCATCACATCAACCTCCTCCTGCGCAACACATTTCCCTTTCCACCCGCCATCGCACTTTTTCTTTCAACGCCTCACTCATTTAGATCTCTTAGTCGCACCTCGCTTGACAGTCGCTTTCAACAATGTGCTCGCTTCTGCCTCCACCTCGGTCGAAACAGTTTCCTCAGCATTTTACCTATCCTCTTCATTATCCTTTGCTTCATCTTCCATCACCTCAACCTCCTCCTCCACAACACGTTTCCCTTTCCTCCCACCATCAGACTTTTTCTTCGCACACTTCACTCGTTTAGATCTGCTAGACTCTCCTCTCATGTCAGCCGCTTTCGACATTGTGCTTGCTTCTGCCTCACCCGCAGCCTCCTCAACATGTTTCCCCGCAACCTCCTCCACCTCAAACTGGTTATCTTTTTCAAGAAGCTCAGCTCTTTTCCTTTCTCGCCTCTCAATAACAGCTATTCTCAACTTATCTGCTAGCGCAGCTGCCTTGGTTACCTTTTCTTTGGTAATGGGTGGTCGTTTCCTTCATGAGCACCAGCTCCACTCCCACCAGGTGAATCACATACAATACCTATCCTAGGGTTAGGTTTACCAACAATTAACTCAGGAACAGAACCCATGGGGTTGGCCTCTGATGTTGGAGACTCCCTCACCATTGTTGGCTTTCATTGACTGTTCTTCACATATTGATCCAGTATTTGATGTGGCTGCTATCCGAGCCCTAGTTTTATGCGCGCGAATACCGATAGGCAGGCTTGTTCTATCCTTGATCAAAGCAATATCCGCAAGTGTATCCAAAGGGGTTTTTTCTAGCCATTTGAAATATATATAATGAAAGAGATATTTGAAAGAGAGATTTGAAATTGTCTGAATATAGAGAATGAAAGGGGAATTTGTAATTGAAGAAAAATTAGGGCACAAAGTTTTATTAACTAGTGGGTAGCGTTGAGTTAGAGAAAGAGAGGGGGGGGGGGGGATTATGGCACGAATGACAGTGGTTTGGAGAGTCAAGGTCGTGTTAATTCCTTGTTACTTTTTCCTCATTTAATTACCGACTGGTTTATGTTTACATTTAATTTGAATTAAGTCCCAATTTGTTTGGTGGATATATATATATATATTAAAGCCAAGTGCCAATATGAATTTTGTCTATTCCATATAACCAAGTTAAACTTATATTTTCTAACAATTATGGCTTAAAATATAAATATATTGCTTTTTTCACACAACAAACATAATTAATATCCTTCATTTGTATAACTTATATCGTTAATTAAATGCACTCTCTTAGTTCATTGCAAAATTGTTCTAAGGAAAACAATGAATTAACACGAATTTCGAAATAAATGGTCAACAGGCTCGCGGCATGATAATATCAATAACAAGTCACAAGTCATATTTAGATATATCGAATCGGGTTGTTTGATTACCCAATCAAAATAAAATAAATAAATATTTATATATGATTATGTAAACTCGTGTGTGGTTCCATGCATGCCCAACAATAATGGTGATTTCTTTATATCAAAAAGATAATGTTTGGGTCTTAACTGTGTCTTATCTATAAAATTGTGGGTTCAGGATTGCAGAGTAAATATACATTGAAATAACATTGAAAGGGGCTGTATAAAGTTACTGATTTTCATGTTTCACTAACATCTCTTAAACATTGAGTCCAATACTCTTGCAATTGCACTGAGGACTGCCGAGTAGAAAGGGCTAGGTTCAAAGTAGATTCGACTTAAATAGAAATCATAAACACCAAATAATAAAGATAACATCCACATATGTAAGGACATCGTGCCAAAGCAAAATACAATATGGTACAAGGTTCAAAAATAAAGACCATAGCAAGGGGTAGCTAAACCCGATCCAAAATATGCAACATGTCGAAGGCCGACGACAAGTTATGATATATTTCCAATTCACGTGGCTCCATTTTGATTGCGGTAGTCGTCCCACATTGCCCGTCTTATTTCACCCCTCCTACAATCCATTACTCTTGCTTTTACAGGAACGGTATTAATCCAGCTACACTATATTAGGCTACTGGCGCGGTACACATCGTTTGGGTGAAAATCAAACAAGAAATCGCCGTCCAATCCATTCTTCTGGATGAAGTTGTGCAATGTACATGCCAGGACAATATTAGCCTGATTTTTTAAACTGTAGTTGGGCATCATCTTCAGAACGGGGAAGCGCATCTTCAACACACTAAAAGTACGCTCAATCACGTTACAGAGACTCGAATGCATGTAGTTAAACAATTCTACCATTCCAATTGGCTGATTGGTTTGGAACTCGTGTAGGTGGTACCTCTCGGATGCAAACGGAGTCACGTAACAAGTGTACAACGAAAAGCCCGAATCAACCAAGTAATACTTATCGCCATGTGGATTTCTCTAGGAGGGGTCCCTGGCGATAGAGATTTGCAATACCCTGCAGTCGTTCATAGAACCTTCATAACTGGCACTGACGTAAGTGAAATTCATGTTGAAATCGCACACAACAACAACGTTTTGGCTCAAGTTATTTTTTTGGTTTATGTACGCCGTGTGAAGATGCATAAGCATGTGTGCTGCTATATGTGTACCATCAATTGCACCAACGCAGTCCTGCCGTGACTTAACGGAGGCTATTGTCAAATTAGTCAAAGGAAATTAAAATGTGACTCAAAACCTGAGATCATTAGAGATGAAAGAGTTTCTGGGGACGATGTTGGATGGATGTTAAGGCAACACCCGGTCAACCGTGAAACCAAAAGCATTCTTAACGTGAAGTAGTGTTCCTAAATTGGGGGACAAGTGTAAAGTGTTCTTGTATCAACATTCAATACATATTGTTTGATCCTATAGAGTGTTACCAAGAAGGGGTGGCAACGTGTAAGGGAATTTCCCTTACCCGACCCACATTTTCCTTTACCGGCAAGATGCCGAAAATGGGAATTCCTGCCACCCACTAGTCGGGAGCGGGAATCAGTTTCTAATTTCCGCGGGAACGAGAATCTCGCCGATATAGCACATATATATATATATATATTTTTTAATTTTTTTTATAACTAGGATAGTTTTACAATTAAAGAAAGTTTATGGACCACAAGTAAAAAGAATAATTCTTCTATAACCACAATTTAAAAATATCCACTATCCACAAATTAACTCTCTCTCTCTCTCTCTCTCTCTCTCTCTCTCTCTCTCTCTCTCTCTCTCTCTCTCAACTCAAACGTACCACACTCTCTCAACTCTCTCAACTCCCACTTTCACTGAGTCACTGTCACTCCGTCGACGGGCCTCCACGAGGAGACGAGCAGCAGGCGTCACCTCTCTTACACATGCGTCACGACATAGGGCTGTCCGAACCCACCACCACTTCTCGCACGCCGCCGCCGCGGTGCCACCCAACACACGGTATTTCCCTCCCCCTTTTGTTAAAAACTTATAATTGTTGATTTAAATGGTTGATTGTTGAATTAGGGTTTAAGATTTTTTAATTAGGTTTAGGGTTATGAATTAGAGCTTTTGAATTAGGATTTAGTGATATTGAATTAGATTAAAATTTGTGAACTTAGACTACCATTGATGCATTATTGATGAAGTTTATTGCTTTTGCTTGAGCAAGTTTGCAACATTAGTGTAGTGTATTTTACCTTTAGACTTTAGTTAGTTTACTTAGATACTTGAATATTGAAATTGAGTTACTAATTAAGAAGTGAATTGTTTAATTAGGTACTTAAAGTTGAATTGAGTTGGGACTTGAATTGCATATTGATTGTTTGTCGTTGATTTTGATTAATGTAGAAATGAAGAAAAAATTGGCAGAGAAGGAACCAATACCTCAAAAGAAATTGGGTGGGTATTCGCAAACGTTCTCGCACCATGACCAATGTTTATACTTTCGTACGTAATGCTCCAATGACGTCAAACTGTCTTTCCTCTTCGAATGCTGGGGATGAGCCATAGGCGCCTAGTTCGCCATATAATTCGTTCCAAGAGTACACACGTCCGAATCTTCAAGCTGAAGGACTGCTTGAGTCACAATCGCCAATTTCTCAACCGCCACAACCACAAGAGGAGTGGCCTTCAGTACCACCGCCCAAAATTGCACAAGAGAGGGACATCATCTTCGACAAAGGAAAAAAAGGCTCAAAAGTATCAAAAGTTATTCCATGAGGAAGTCAAAAAGGTTGCGCAAGATGGTAAAATCGTCCATGTTAGCTAGAAAACGACTAAATTGACGTCGCAATATGGGCATACTTTGAGCCGTTCCGTTGTCCAATTAAAGGTACACTCAAGGGGAGATGTTTATATTGCAAGAGAGAAATTGGTTGTGATAGTGGTGGCCAAGGGACTTCTGGTTTGAAGAGGCACCAAGAGGCTTGTCAAAAAAACCCGAATCCCTCAAGGAGCTATTTCTTTAAACTCGTTTGAACTTCGACAAAGCATCTCATCAAGTAGGAACAAGGACATTTGATCAGGATTATATCTTGAAGGGAATTATGGAGTGAATGGTTGTGACTGAACAACCATTTAGTACGGTTGCTCATCGTAAATTTAGGGAGATGTGGAGGCGAGGATGCCCAAACTTGAGATTGTTTTGTCGCTGATATACTTGGACGAGAGGACGATATTCAAAGAGTTTATCAATGAAAATGCTCAGAGAGTGTGCTTAACCACGAACACTTGGACTTCTATTAGGCAGAACAACTACATAGTCCTCACCGCGCATTTCATTGATAAGAAGTGGGTGTTGAAGAAGCGCATAATTAATTTTTACTTGATTTTGGGCCTTTCGGGAGAATATATAGCTCGAGATATTGAAGGGTGTTTGAAGGATTGGGGAATCGAGAAAGTATTCACAATAATGGTGGATAATGCTACTTCGAATGATTTTGGGATTGAAAACTTAGTGAGGTAGTGTTGGTGCGAGATGATTTATTCATTTTGAACGGGATTCGTGTGCAAATATGGTGTATTGTGCACATCCTCAATCTTGTGGTGCAAGATGGGTTGAAAATGAACGGCGAAGACAATTCGATGGATCGAATTAGAGGTGTGGTGAAATGGACCAAGGGTTCCGCCGCGAGGTTGAAGCAGCTCAAGCAATATCTCGATGATGAAGGTGTTCAAAGTAAGAAATTGCTTTGTCTAGATGTGCCTACACGATGGAACTCGACATACTCTATGTTGAAGGCGGCTTTGGAGCTTAAAGTGAGCTTTGACTCTTTCGAGCTTCGCGATAATAAATATAAAGATGACTTGAAGGACGTTATACCACAATACAATGATTGGAAGATGGAGGAGATGTACGTCAAATTCTTGAGGCCGTTTAAGAACTTGACCAAATTCGTCTCGGGAACATCCTACGTCACCTCAAATTTGGTGTTGGGTCAAATTGCCAAAATCGATGACATATTGGGGGATTGGATGAATCGTAAAGACAAAGAAACTCCACTTGGGAAGGAGCCCCACGAACTCAAGCTTATGGCGATAGAGATGAAAGAAAAGTATGACAAATATTGGGGCGTAGGAGAAAAGAGAATGAACCATATGTTATACTTTGCGGCAATTTTGGATCCCCATTTCAAGTTCAAGTATATCAAGGAGATGGTAACCGATGGCCATGTGTTCGTATCGACGCTTTGGGTAGAGTTTGAGACATTGTACAAGGAGTACGATAGAATGTACAACGCAACTCATTCAACATCGACATGCCCTCCTCCGAAACCCGTTACTGAGAAGAATAAGAACACGAGACACTTGTCATTTGTCACGTAAGTGATTTACTATTTGTTTAATCATTTAAATTGTAAACTTAAGTTAATGTAAACTTATTAAATTTCATAACCTTTTATAATTAAAATGCAATTGTATTTTGTAGTAGGAGGATGCAAAATCGGGCTAAACCGAAGAGTGAGTTCAAAAGATACTTCAAAAATGCCAATGACGATGATGAATTATGTGAGATGGACGATGAATTCGACATTTTGGCATGGTGGAAGGTAAACTTGTTATGGTTTCTGGTCTTGAGTAAAATGGATCAGGATGTATTGGCTATTCCCATTTCTACTATGGCGTCGGAGTCTGCGTTCAGCTCAGGCTGGGCACATTCTATACCGATTATTTGTGCCCAAGATTGGCTACGCGATGAAAGTAGACATTTCGAGCCTCTTGACATAGAATTGTTGAGTTAGAGAGTTGCGAAGCAGGTATCGGTAAAGTGAAATTAATTCTGTCACATTCCTAATATTAATATCGATATTGATCTTCACTTATTTTTGTTTATTTTGGCATCTTGTAGCATTTGCACGAACGAGGCTCGATGCATCCTTCCTTCAAGTATAGTAGAAGTGGTCAAGTGGAGGCATTTTGTAGCGTTTGAACTTTGAACAATCTCTTGTTATTTGAATTGTGGATTTGTAATATTTCACTATTTGTAATCGACTAATTTGAGCCGTGGCGCTTTATTTTGGTGATTTGTGTGAGTGTGGTGTTTTGTTTTGATATTTTGTACTTCTAAAATTGTAATCGACTAATTTGAGCCATGGCGCTTTGTTTTTGGTGATTTTTGTGAGCGTGGCCTTTTGATTTGATATTTTGTACTTGTGAGTTGTGAATTGTGAATGTGAGCCGAATGATGCTTTTATGATCGATTTTATATTGTAAATAGGTCATAAAAATAGGCGTCGGTCGGAAATGAGACTAAAAATTGAGGGGAAGAGAAGTGGGGATGTTTTTCTAGATTCTCCCCACTTTTAAGGGCATTTATCCCATGGAAAATGGAGGGATTCCCGTGGAAATTCCTACATTTTATAGGGGACTCAAAATCGAGGAATCCCCCATGATGAGATCCCATCTCCACATGGACGCAAAACGGGATCTGAAGTCCCACTCCCGTCCAGGCGGGATCCCGCGGTGCAGGATCACGGGGAACGAAATTCAATCCCGTTCCCATGCCTATTACTAGGGAGGACACAACTTTAGATTGGTTAACATATACCTTAAAGTAAGGATAAAAGCGGGCATCGCTGGCAATGTGGTCAAGAACAACGTTGAAGTCGGGTGGTACCATCATGTCCACAACCATGTTTAAAACGACCTTCATCACCCTACGCACGTGGCGGTGAAAATTTTCTGTTGAGTGTTGAAAGCGCTCACACAAATCAAGGAATCTGTGATTCAACCCAACAGTCCACATAAATATCGTAAGTGACTCTATGGACTGTACCTGCGAGTTTCTCGAATCAGTCGGGCCGTAATGGTTCTTTAGCGCGTCGTGTAGCGTGTCAAATGTATCCCGGTTCATCCGCAAAACTACGAAGAACCGATCATCGTGTCCAAGCAATAGTTCCATCAGCCACCTCGAACCCGTCATTTTGGAGTAATTCCTAGGCCGCTTCGGATAAAACCAATAGGGGGCCAAACACAAACCAATGAACATGAACTCAGAAAGGCTATCGTCGCTATCATTATTGCTTCAGTCGGTATAGGTCAACATAGTGTTATCGCTGTCGGAATCCATTTCTACAAATTATAAAGATCGACAAATCAAGATAACCATATTAACCGTACAAGGGAACCGGTATTTACTAGTCAAGTCCTCAAAAATTGGTAAAAAAAATCATAACAAACACGATGCCTTTATAGCAAAAGGGCACAAGAATATTGCTTTAACGGTTGTCAACACATACAAATAGTTCACAATTTCATCAGCTAGAATCAAACAGAAAAGGAAACAACAAGGTAATATTCCAAGATGGTTGCAGGGAGGCCCAACGTAGACTGCAAGTCTAATACAAAAGATTGGACCTCGAATGCACAAAACGACAATGATGCTCTAGGGGCCCGTATCCATGTTGGCAGGATGCTGTTCAATCGAAAGATGCATCACCCATTCGCGACGATCCTCTTCCCCCATCCTCATGAAAAACATCATTGTCTCTTTGTCCTTCAAGCACTTGATGGTTTCAAAGAATAATGATTTCGGCTCGATATCCAGTTTGTACAATACATCCACGCATTCACCAATCTGGTTGGCATTGACTACGTGATGTAGGCTGCTTTTGTCTCATTCAACATATTCCAACACTTAAGAGTAGCGTCCAGCAAAGCACCTCTGGAAGTAGGGTTGTCGAAATGTTTTTTTGGGGTGCGCCTGGTTGCAAGCCCTAACTGAGAAGGAGTCATATTAACCATAGGAGGCGTAGGCACAGTGGCATTACGGGGATTCAGACTACTAGATGCATATCGGGAAGCGTCTTGTGTGTATCTAGTAGTGACACCACCATCAGGAAGGTTGTCCTGATCAAACACCGAGCTAACACCAAACACCTGCTCGGGATCACCAAGTTGCGTGATCTCGTCTTTAGAATTGGAACCGCCCCATCCAGTATAGCGGGCCAGGTCACCGGTGGAAACCCGGTTGTGCCACATCTCCTCCAACAACTCCTTGTCCGGACAGCCACGCTTGCATCTTAAGACGGTTGTAGGATCTTCCTACAAATTGTCAATCGATAAACATATAAGGTTGCATTCAGAATTCTCAACGCTATAAATGTAGGTTGAAGGAAAGGATGATTGACATTTTATCTTGTTGAACTGTGCCAAACGCTCGTCATCAAACTCCATCTTACCAGTCGTTGGTCAATACCAACACCAGTCTTTGACCTGCTTAGCTCAATGTGCCTCCATAGGACCTTCAACCTATTATACTTGCCCTTGAGCTGGTCAACGGTGTAATCAAACCTGACCGGACAGTTCGCTCTCATGGCTTTCACAAGTTCGTTCCACGCTCCCGTGGTGAAAGTGCTCCCTAGTAACTTATCGGCCACAAATTCCTGGTATATAAGCTGGATGAGAAAACTCTCATTTATGACACCCCAATATGCATCTTGATTCTTAGAGCGCTTCGGATGGTTTGTGGGCGTTTCGGCCCTAGCACCGCGGCGATTAACCATCTAAACCTTAATTAACTTGACCAATTAGTAACACTCAACAATCGTACGTAACTACAAACACGACATCAGGGAAAATGTGTGGACTCAAAATATAATATATGAAACTGCAAAGTGTTCTGGTTGCAATGTTAGAAAGATGTTAAGCCACATCAATCCAACATTGATACCAGAAACCATGCCAAACTGTTTTAAGCTACTCTACACTTAGTTATCCATTTAATCCCACAGCATAAAAGTATATATCTTTAGTTGGCTTTAATTATGTTCGTGAACATCTCTTAATACCAAGAAACAGCAACACAAATTAACATATTGAAGGTGGTATAATCCATGAGAATAATAGGTGATCTAAGAAACAACATACATTGGGGATCAATTTTTTAAGAAAACTTTTAAAGTTATGCATAAAGGGTTCATAGAATACAAGGGGTGTAACTAAGCGATCACATATATCTTCATGTGAATACAAGGGGAGAATGCGCACGCTAAATACATGAAACACGGACAACAATAACATCAAAAATATTTGTCATATCAAAATAAAGCAACATGAGATGAAGTCAAAATTTAACCTTCCCTTGGAATTTGTAGGCAAAGACCGGATTTGCTGGTACCTACAGCGCCAACAAAAACATCATATTAATAACAAGTAATGAACAAAAAAAGCAATATATATGAAATTATCATGTGTAAGGACTGGAAATAATTTCACTGACCTTGACTAAAAATGAAAATAATGAGAGTGAGGGTTGTAATATATAGGAGATTATTTTGGGAAAACCAAAACATTCGAATTTTGAATATTTGGACTAAATAATTTTTTGATTTGGATGCTGAATTGTGTTAATTTTGAGCTGAGAAATTTTGGTGGGAAGCGTTGGCGCATTTTTTGGATGAACAATAGATTGCTTTTAGGCTACATCACCTTTAAAAAGTTGTCACACCTCACAACATTCCAAAAACATGAAGCTATATTATAGCTTAATTTTCACTTAATTTTAAAAATAAGTTTTGGGACAACAATTGGGACATTTCCAACACTTTTGGGCCGTCTCAGAAATTTTAAACCAAACAATTTTTTTAATTTTTGAAAATTCTCAGATGTTTCTTATATAAATAAGAAACAGGGGTAAGCTCTTTGTTCTTTGTCAGAAGCAAAGAAATGACAAACGCACTACAACGGATAAACATTATCTATTGAAAGGAAACCCCCCAAACATAACTAATTTCCCTACAATGTGAGATTAAGCCCCAAATCTTTCTCCTTATTATTCTCGCCAACTTCTTCTTGAATTTCCGGTGACGATGATGATCCACCAATTCCCGGTGTAGCAGCCGCCATCACCACCGACCCCGCCTCCACGAAATCCTCTAACCACAATATCGGATGCCAAACCGCCGCCACCATCTTTTTGGTCTTCATCCGTTCACGTACCTCTCGACTGCTTTTAAACAATGCAAAGAATGAATTAATCTTCTCTTCTTCGCTCATATTTTCCTTCTGTTCTGTGTTCCACTTCTTTTTTCCTCCGCTCATTTTTATGTTATTTCTTATGCAACATAAACAAGAGTGTGTAGCTGTGTATTTTTATTGCTCTTCCGAGTTCTGAAGAGTGTTCCATGTGTATCATGCATATCAACACGTAGGCGTCGGATTCTAAGGAAATAAAAAGATAAACACGTCACATGTTACATACTTATATATATCATTCTATATTTGTTCTCTCGGTAACAACGTTAGATTCTGTTATAACTCTCCTACACATGTACAACTCGCAGATTTTATAATAGGGATAATGGCATTAAACCCTCTGAACTATGCATGTTTTTGCGTTTTCGTCCTTAAACTAATTTTATTAGCGTTTTCCCCCCTAAACTATGCACGTCTGTGTGATTTGCCCCCTAGCCGGGTTTTCGGCCATTTCCGGCCATTCTTGGCCGGAATTTTTCCCCTTACCCTACACATATGTGTTGTACTAGATGTATATTAGTAGTTGATGACAAAAAGAATGCGAAAAAACACCTCGAACGGGGCATATTCCGGCCAAAACGAAATCACATTTTGGCCGGAATATGCCCGGTTCGAGGTGTTTTTTCGCCTTTTTTTTGTCATCAACTATCATTATACATCTAGTACAACACATATGAGTCGGGTAGAGAGGAATATTCAGGCTAAAAATGGCCGGAAATGGCCGAAAACCCGGCCAGGGGGCAAATCGCACAGACGTGCATAGTTTAGGGGGGAAAACGCTAATAAAATTAGTTTAAGGACGAAAATGCAAAAACGTGCATAGTTCAGGGGGTTTAATGCATTTATCCCTTTATAATATAAGTCATTAAAGTAATGTTTCATTTTATGGGCTTCTAGTCTTGTACTTGCTTGCTATGTTTTTAACATAGTAAGCAATTTTAATTGTGTTATATACTTAAATTTGTCCTGTTATATTGCATAAATTGTTGGTGTAAAGAACCTTTTCGTGTTATACATTTAATTTTTCCTATTATATATGTTGAATGAGTTGTTGGTGTGTGATTTTAAAACCAACAAATTTTTGATGGATCTTAATATGCATGGCAATTTTTGTTTTTGTAATTATATTACCTAGCTTATATAAGTATTCAGTTCGACCATCTCGATTAGATAGGAGTAAATATTAACCCCTTGCCTTAAAAGTATTCACATATGGCCACCGACTTTCCAAAATTAAATATGAGAAGATTTGTTGGTTACTGCTAACAGAAACATTCAACTTTTGAGCCACTTGCCTAATTTCATGTCATTTCCATCAGATGTTTCGCTTTGTGTTAACAGGTTTGATATTATCACTTAATTAACGGATTTATTTAGGGGTTTGAACGCTCTGCCCGTGGTTCAGAAGCTTGTAAACTTACGAAAATATCCCTCTTTGTATTCACTGAATTTCACTTTGAATGCTCTAATACATTGTTGTGTATGTGAGTGTTTGGATCCGCCTTTCTTCTTAATCTGTCCTTTTTTTTATAGAGGTTTTTTAGGGACTGATGTCGTTATGCATGTTTAAATAAATTACATGTGTTGCTTTTTGTGTAAAGGGATAAGATAAATTTTATGTTTGCTGACTGGAGGCTGACGGGGATGAACTTCTATCTCTTCTGAGAACTTCAGGGGTTCCGAGGGGATGATCCTTCTGATTTCTTTTCTACGAGGGGTTGTATCTTCCGGAAAGACGGGATAAGTGGAGTGCTACGTCTGTCCGATGTTGTTGTAGCTCTTGCACTAGTCATATACGGGTTGTCTTCTTTGGGAAGGGTACCCCGAGGGGTATGTCTGTTTTTTTTATTGGTGGCGCCTGTTCCGAGGGATTTTGTGCTTCAATAGGACATTGTTCTTCGTCTTCGGCCTTCGTGGCCTGTCTTCCGAGGAATTTATATCTTGATAGAACATTATTCTTCGTGTTGGGCCTTCGTGGCAGGTGCTCCGAGGATCTTTGGATCATGGAGTGTTCAGTGAGAGGATATTCTCGTATTTTCTGGGACTCGGGGTCCGTTGTGGTCCCTCTTGACGCATTGATGGATATCCGAGTCGCGCGGATCCATCGGGGTTTACTCTTTTCTTGATGTCGCGTTGATATCTTTTCTTTATTCATCGTGACTTTCGAAGGGACGCTTAGGTGCCTCTTTGGGTGACGTTTTATACTGCTTCGGGTTGGTGGCACCCGATGGGCCTCCTCATCGGGAGTGTGCACTTCTCATCGGAAGTGCATATGACGATAGTATCCCCCATGTATTAATTCCTTGATTTAGGGTTAATCTTTTGCTTAATCTTATATTTATTTTTTATGGTTAACACTAGCCCTCCAAATTTTGATCGCCATCGTAGGGGCGAGAGAAATTTTATTTCGTGGTCTCTGTGAGGCAAGGAGCCTTTTATTTTTTCTCTTCGTTATTTGTAAATTTTGGTATTCTTACGAGAGGGATAGGCATATATTTTTTCCACCCCTTTTTTCTTTTTGTCGTCGGTGAGGAGAGGGGTTTTTTTTTTCGAGGAGCTCAGGTATATATTACATGCGTATACATGAAAGTGCAGGGTTTTCTGGAATCAATGTTATACGATGTTGGGACAACATTGAGGATAACATTGAAACCGGATAGCTTGTACGAAAACTGTTCTTTAATTGCCAAATTTAAGTTTTACCTTTATTCACTTATTAATCAAGTGCCACGGTTTTAGTTGTTTATGTTTATGTCTAGGAAAGTATATTAATCATAAGGAAGAGCTATGGATGTTTCATTACTTGAAGTTTCCATAATTCAAGTTAAGTTGAACAGTCAACTCAACACGGTTTGCAAAAGAAGAAAACAATATTGGCGGTTCTCTCCAACTTGATTGTTTCCAGGATTCTTCGATTTAAAGAAGATGTGTTACCTTGCTAGATTGGTAATAAAGGAAACACATTTTCAAGAAAGATATCGAGTTCACAAAGAATCCAGAATTCAACAAGGAAACAACAAGAGTTACCAAAACTGTGAACAACACATCATGGCGTGCAAGATTCAAGAAATCTATAAAGGATGTGAAGTTCATCAAGATGAATACAAGACAATCGTGCAAAACAATCTGAGAGATTAATCATACGTTGTATTGTCTTCGTCTTGTTTTTGCAAAGTTTTTGTATCAACAATTTACGTCTAGTTCATAGAAGTTAAGTAGTTCTTACTTGTCTGCTTCGTTGAGTCCGATCAACAAAGAGCGTGAGTGAATTGTTGTGAGGAACATTTTTGTTAAAACCTTTATAGTTATTTGTCCCAAGGCTCGGAAGTTTTTAATAATATTGAAAACTTCTTAAAATTATATCTTCTTGTGTTTTTAATTCCGCTGCATGTTACAATATTCAAGAAGATCACAATTGAGTTAAGGCAACGCCAGCTTAACTTTCAAAGTTGTTGTGTAAATCTACGATCCGAAATTTTCAATTGGCGTCAGAGCCAAACACTGATTACACTGGTGGTTTGGAGGTGATACAACACAATGGACGGTGTCAATCCTAATACCAACAGGATTCCAGTTTTGGATGGCTCTAATTATGCATACTGGAAGATTAGGATGAGGTCTCACATCAAAGCTATTGATATTTGAGCCTGGCAATCCATGATCAATGGATACTCTCTTCCAACATTACCAAGATATGGTGAAGGTGATCTAGTACCAAAACCATAAGCATATTGGACAGCAGCAGAGGTAAGTCTTTATAACTCTAATGAAAAGGCACTTAATGCTTTCTTTAGTTGGGTTAATCATCATATGTTCAAGTTAATCCATAATTGTACAAAAGCCAAACATGCTTGGGATATACTTGAATTACATTGTGAAGGAGATTATGTTGTTAAAGATTCTAAATATAGACAACTGCTTCAGCAATTTGAAAAACTTGAGATGGGTGAAGATGAAAGTGTTGACAGTTATTTTGAGAAAATTCTTGATATTGCTAACCAATGTGAAAACCAAGGTTTTGCTATGACTAATCAAGAAATGGTTTATAAAGCTATGAGAACATTGTCATCTAAATTTGTTCTCAAAAAAATTGCAATGAATGAATCTAGGAACCTTGCTAATCTACAGTTTCAAGTCTTGATGAATACTCTTAGAGAATTTGAGATGGAGCTTGCCTCACAACCTAGCAAACATAGGGATGTTGCTTTAAGAGGATCAAGTCTTGACAATGAAGGTGATGATGAATATGAATTAATTTCTTCAAACTATGGAAAAGGAAAAGAAAAGAATCTTAGTATTAGTTCTCCAGGTTATAAGAAATTACCTCCTAAGTTTGTGAAATACATGGCATCAAAACCTACTCTTTTAGAAGCTGATAAGTTAAAAGATGTTCAATGTTTTGAATGTAAAGGATATGGTCATATGGCTAATAAATGTGCTAACACTCTTAGAAAAAGAGGAAATTCTCATTGGGTTTGTGTAGATGATTTCAATGAAGATGACTTCAGTTCTGGAGAAGCTGAAGAACAATCAGAAGAGATTCAAACTGCTGCGCTACTCACTGAGATTGACTGGACACCAGAAAACTCCCTGAACTGCTTAGGATCTCAATGATACCCCAACATTCAGGATCCAACATCAGAACAGAAGACCTTCTTTGCATATTGTGATGAATATGATACTGATACTGAACCTTATCATGCGTCTACTATGATGAATCCAACTTTGATTGTTTTCATGGCTCAATCTAGATGAAGAATATTTCTTTGAAGGCGAAATGTCCCAGGAGGAAATCATTGAAGACCTGAAGTCTATCTACCACAAACTGCTGCTTGAGAATCACAAACTCATCAAGAGCAACAAAAACTGGAAGGAAGAGATTGGATGCATGAAGGAGATGTTGAAACTGTATGAGAAAGACCTTGACAAAACTGAGGATGAGCTGAAGGAGGTAAAGGTAAAATTAAATAAAATTGAACAAACCATTGCCTAATGGAACTCTTCTACATCTAAGCTTGATGAGATGTTGAGTATGGAAAATCAAGGTAAAAGTGGTTTGGGCGATGTTGAGAAACCTCCCTCTAAAGATATTGATTCTGCCTATTTAAAAGTTGGTTTTATCAAGGAAAGTAGTAGTTTGAGTAGTGAAATTCATGTCAACATTGTGAAAAGGCCTACTCTTATCTGTCAATATTGTTTACAACCTGGTCACATTAAGCCTTATTGCAAAAAATTCAGAAGTGTGATTGAGAAGAAAACAGGAATTAATAGCAGTACCAATGTTAGGAGAACCTCTGATTTGAATGGTATCCCAACATTAGGTAACAAAGTTGAAGAACATAAAAGTAGAACTTGGATAGAAAAGATAAAAACTTCTAAGGTAAAAATTGTTTGCAATGTTGTCTTTTCTGTTGTTTACTCTAACCTTGTAGGTAAGTGGTATTTTGACAGTGGATGTTCAAGGCACATGACTGGAAACATTGAAAATCTAAAAGACGTAATCCCTATGACTGTTGGAATGGTTACCTATGGAAGAGGCACTAAAGGAAAATTCATTGGAAAAGGAGTATTGGATGTTGAAGGATTTCCACCACTCAAGGATGTGTTGTTGGTTGAAGGAATGAAAGCAAATTTAATTAGCATAAGTCAACTTTGTGATGATAACTTGCTAGTTACTTTTGATAAAAGTTCATGTGATGTGTTTAATAGTGACAATGTCCATGTCATGACAGGTACAAGATCAAAGGACAACTGCTATCTTGCTCAAGATGAGACTGAATGCTAACATGCCAAGGTAGATGAATTTGTCATGTGGCACAAGAAGTTAGGACATGTGCAGTATAGAAATTTGGAGAAATTACAGAAGTTAAAGGCTGTGAGAGGACTACCTAAGTTGACTAGCCTAGGTAAAATTGTTTGTGAAGACTACCTGAAATGTAGGCAAACAAAAGTTGTTCATCCACCACTTCAGGTACAGAGTACTAACCATATAACTAATAAGTGCTTTGAGTTGCTACATATGGATCTCATGGGTCCTATTGAGGTTAGTAGCCTGAATGGTAAGAAGTATGCTTTTGTTATTTGATGATTTTTCAAGATATACCTGGATTAAGTTTTTGAAAGAAAAATCAGAGGCATTCAACACATTCAAGATTTTGCATGCTAGTATTAAAAATCTGTGTGGCACTTCTGTAGGAAGAATTAGGTCTGACCATGCAAAAGAGTTTGAAAAGGTAAGCTTTTCTAGTTTTTGTGAAACTAAAGGCATTTTCCATGAGTTCTCTGCACCTAAGACACCTCAGCAAAATGGGATTGCTGAGAGGAAGAATAGAACACTTCAAAAGATGGCTAGAGTAATGTTGAATTCTAGAAACCTAACTAAGAAACTCTGGGTTGAAGCTTTGAATACTGCATTCCATATTATTAATAGAGTTTATCTTAGACCTAGTACTACTATGACACCTTATGAAACATTGAAGGGTTCAAAACCAACAGTAGCACAATTTCATGAATTTGGTATTAACTGCTATTTGCTAAAAGATGGAGACTATTTGAGCAAATTTGATCCCAAAAGTGAAAAGTGTATATTTATTGGATATTCTCCTAATAGTGCTGCTTTCAGGGTCTTGAATCCAAGATTTCATACAGTTCAAGAATCAGTGAATGTCATTTTTGATGATTTAAGTATTTTTGCAGGTACTGAAGAAGTCACTGTTTTAGATGTTGCTCCAACATTGGACTCAACATTGAACACAGAAGCTGGAAATGCTGAACTGGAAACTGTAACAAATGATGACCTAACACCAGAAACTCCCAATGTTAAGCCAACATCTGTACTGTCAAATTTTGAAGATGAAATAGTTCTAGTATCTAGAAGAGATCCTCATGCTAGGATACAAAGAGATCATCCAGTCACTCAAGTAATTGGATAAATTACTGAGAGAGTTAGAACATGCAATAAAGAAAGGGTTAACTACAAGGATATGGTTAAGTTGTGTGTTTGTATGTCTTCTTCATGTACTGTTGAAAATGCATCTTGTTTTATGTCCTCCATTGAACCTAAGGATGTAACTGAAGCCCTTAAGGATAGTTACTGGATTAATGCCATGGAAGAGGAACTCTTACAATTCACCAAAAATAGAGTTTAGAATCTAGTGTCTTGGCCATCACATGTGAATGTAATACGTACAAAATGGATTTTCAAAAATAAAATTGATGAGAATGGTGTAATTATGAGGAACAAAGCTAGGTTGGTTGCACAAGGTTATACTCAGATTGAAGGTGTAGATTTTGATGAGAGTTTTGCTCCAGTAGTTAGGATAGAATCAATTAGATTACTTCTTGCTATTGCTTGTTGTCTTAGGATTAAACTTACCAAGTGGATGTTAAAGGTGCCTTTCTGAATGGTTTAATTGACAAAGAGGTTTATGTCGAACAACCTAAAGGCTTTGCTGACCCTAAACATCATGACCATCTGTACAAACTTGAGAAGGCTTTGTATGGCTTAAAACAGGCTCCTAACGCTTGGTATGAGAGGCTAACTCACTTTCTGTTAGGCCTAGGTTTCAATAGAGGAGATGGAGATAGAACATTGTTTGTCTTTAGAAAAAGCTATGATATATACATTGCTCAAATTTATGTGGATGATATTGTACTAACAAGTCTACCTTAGACAAGTTTATTGAGTCTATGACAGGAACATTTGAGATGAGCATGATTGGTGAGCTTAACTACTTTCTGGGACTACAAGTTAAGCAGCTGGAGAATGGTACCTTCCTGAACCAGGAGAAGTATGCAAGGAATCTGGTGAAGAGGTTTGAGCTACAAGAGTCCAAGCCTTGCAAAACTCCTATGTCCTCTTCTATAAAGATAACAAAAGATGGCACTGGCAGCAATGTTGCCCCAACATTGTACAGATCCATGATTGGTAGTTTGATATATCTCTCTGCCTCTAGGCCTGGCATCATGTTTTCAGTATATGTTTGTGCTAGGTACCAAGCTGAGCCAATGCAATCTCACCTGATTGCTGTGAAGAGGATTCTTAGATATATCTCTGGAATAGGCATTTGATATTCTTATGACACTAACACTAACTTGGTTGGTTTTAGTGACTCTGACTGGGCAGGTGATGTGGATGACAAGAAATCCACAAGTGCAGGCTGTTTTTATTTGAGGAATAATTTGGTCTGCTGGTATAGCAAGAAGCAGAACTCTGTTTCACTATCAGCAGCTGAATCAGAATATGTTGCTGCTGGCAGCTGTGTTACCCAACTTGTGTGGCTCAAACACATGCTTTCAGATTATGGGCTAGATAGAGATACACTTCTCATGTTCTGTGACAATCTAAGTGCCATAAGTATCTCTAGGAATCCTGTTCAATTTGGGGTCTATTATGACCCTCTTTGCTGAGTACAATTTGGACTCTGACAAGTACGATGTGGTCAGTCCTCACTTTAAACAGAGGGCCTACGATCCCCCCTCGGGCTATTTGACCGTGTATTGCGAATAGGTACGTTGTGGGATGCAGTTGTTTTTCCACCCTTTTCTTCAAACCCTTTTCCGATATTGGTAGATATGTCCTAGCTAGCTGACGCCGAATTCTTATCGTCACTTGGTGGGATACATCCTATGTTGTGAGCTTTTGAATCTCCCCATGTCTCCTCATCGGGGGGCTATGTTTAACCTACACCCTTGTTCGGGTGGTACCCCTTTTTTTAACTTGGCCTATCGGGACAACAGTAAAGCCTTCACTCATGTATCCAACCCACGCTCTCGTAGAGGGGAATGGAGGCGGAGGTTCTTTATTGTTTGCCCGAATGGGCCAATCAGCTAACTTGTGGGGCGTGCCTCTCCGATGGGGTTTGGGATATGTTACCCCCAACACCGAAACCTTGCAAGTGAGGAGGAGGTGTTATCCCGTTCTGGGTTGTTCTCGGGCACTTACGACATAAGCAGCCTGTTGGAGTTTCCCGAATCTTTGATCTTGGTTGGCCTTCAAGAAGGGGTAGAGATGTTCAATCTCCCTGTTCAGCCGCTTTTTAGTAATTTCTTTTTTCGTAAGTTCCTCTTCTTGTCTTTATTATTTTGGGGTGTTCTTTGTTGGTTCGGGCTTATAGTGTGCTTGTCTTTCCAATAGGTTCGGAGATGCAAACGTTTGCGATCAAGCCTTTCGATAAGGTCTTTTTGGGGCAAACACTAAACGAGGGGTACGCTTTGTCAGAGGATGGTGGTTTCGACCAACTAAGTTTTGAGGTGGTGACGAGTCCTTCTTCGTAGAGGAGGAATGAGAGGGTTTTGCTTGTTGCAGCCCCCCCCCCCCCCAGTGAACTTTCTAGCTCCTGTTGTCACAGAGGATCCAACTACCACTCTTCGCCGAATGGACTTCTCCAAATATTATGCTCCTCTTCTTCGAGAGGTTTTAGTGTGGTGAACGTGGTGGAGGAGGGTCTTCCTTTTTCTGTTCCTGGTGGATCTCAACCTTTAAGGGAGGGTCCTGATTATGGGGATTCAGCCCCTCGAAGAGGGTGGTTCCGTTCCTTCCTTCTCTTTAGTAGCCGACTTTTGTCGGAATTATTTGAGTGGTCTTTTGAATGCAACTGATTGTGAGTTGATGAAGACCCTCCCTCTGTCTAGTCTTCAAGATCTAGCCTGCAAAGATTTATGCGGGGTAGAACAATTTTTTGTTCATTCTATTTGGTAATAACCTTTTTACCCCTTCTGTGGTGATGAGTTGGCCTTATACAGATTTATATGGTCTTGAATGCTATCGGATCCCGAGGGGATTCCTCTTCTGGCCCCGATTTGGTGTATCACCGTCGGGATGAGCTGGAGAGGGGTTTGTTGGAGGCTCATGAAGAGGTAGCTCAGTTGGCTGTGAACAGGGAGAACGCTCGAGAGGTTCATGACAGGATGCTGCAAGCCGAGATGAATAAGTCTTGGGAGTTGGGGCGCCAGTTGGTGCTTGAGAAGGCCCGGGTGCTGAGTTTAGAGAAGAGGATGGATGATTTGAGGGACCAAATACAGTTTTCCGATTAATAGCTGATACGTGCGACGAGGGAGAGGGATGTGGCAAATCAATAGTTGTTGGAGATGACTCGTACTCACGAGGTGGCATTAGTGATGGCTCAAGTCCAGACAGTGTTGGATCTGATGGATCCATCTAGCCCTCGTGAGTCTCTACAAGGCAAGATACGGGATTTAGTCCGCATAGGGTATCGACTGTGCCGGGACGCGGTTCAGGCTCTGCCAGGATATCCTTCGGGTTTGGTTATCCTTGAACTTAGTATCTGCCAGGTTTTTGCAGAGGTTTATCCCTCGGCTCTCGGGGATACGGTGGTTCCGATGGTGGTAATTGACGATCCTGTTTCTCTATCCGAGAAGCAGCGCCGTCATCTTGTTAGGGAGGGGAAGCGTCCGATTGAGGATGCTTAGCCTAGGTGTTAGTTTATTCGTATTGTATAGGATCCGATATACCTTTGGGGTGGGGATCTATTGTTTGTACCAGTTGTTTGTATTGGTTGTTTGCACTGGATGGCCCCTCGGGGTTAGGTTGCTTAAGATGACATTTATGTAGGGTCATCATTTTGTTTCGCAACCCTTCTTTTCCCCTTTTTCTCTTCGTTTGTACATGAGCCTTCAATATATAAACAACCTTTTATTTATGTACAAACTTCCGTTGTTTACATTAAGCATAGTATTTCCGAAGATTTAAGGCGTTCCAAGTATTGTGGAGCACGGCGCCTTCGGAGTTGGCAAGCTGATAGGTTACGGGTCCGACAATTCCCGATATTTTGTGGGGTCCTTCCCATCGGGGGTCGAGTTTTCCCACACTCTTGGAAGCTCCGACTCTTTTTAACACCAAGTCTCCGACTTGAAAGGTCCTAAATTTTACCTTAGAGTTGTAGTGTTGGGACATTCGAGCCTTATACCCCTATATTGAGACGGCGGCTCGTGCCTTTCTCTCTTCGAGGAGGTCAAGGGCTAGGGCTAGGTTGGAGCTGTTGGTGACTTCCTCGTATTCTCGAACTCGATAGCTCTCCACTACTACTTCGGGGGGTACCACGGCCTCACTGCCATATGCTAGGCTGTAAGGAATCTCACCCGTGGCAGTTCTTTGTGTGGCCTGATAAGCCCACAAGATGCCAGGTATCTCCTCGACCTATTTGGCTTTATGCCAATCAAGTCTAGCCTTTATGTTCTTCATGAGAGTTTGGTTAGTCCTCTCCACTTGTCCATTTACTTGGGGGTATCCCACCGAAGCAAACCGATGCTTAATCTCCCAATGATCGCACCATTTTTCTAGTTCTTTGCTTGTGAATTGTAGCCCATTGTCACTCACCAGGTTCCGAGGGATCCCGAATCGGCATAGTATGTTCCTCCACAGGAAATTGACAACTGTGCCCGCTGTGACTCGGGCCAAGGGTTCAGCCTCCACCCATTTGGTGAAGTATTCAACCGCTACTAACAAGAACTTCTTTTGACCGACATCAGGGATAAAGGGTCCCACTATATCGATGCCCCATTTGGAAAAGGGGCAGGGGGTTAGACTAGGTTCCCATGGAGCCGCAGGCCGATAGATTCGGGAGGCGTAGGCTTGGCAGGGTTTACATTTTTTAGCGTATCTTTGGTTGTCTCTAGCCATCGTGGGCCAGTAGTAGCCTTACCGAATCAATCGCCCGACCATGCTTTCGCCTCCTGTATGGCTTCCACACGTCCCTCCGTGTATCTCCGCCAGGACTAATTGGGCTTCTTCTTCATTAAGGCATCGGGCATGGGGGCAGGAGTAAGTTCTTCGAAACAACACTCCTTCCTTGAGGAAGTATCGTACGGTTTTCTGGGACATCATCTGTCGTACGGTCTTATCTTCGGAATAGCGATTGGGATCTTGTAAGTAGGCTTTAATGGAAGTTATTCAACTCCTAGGGGAGTCCATTACGGCGTTTATATCTTTGCTCTCTTTCTTCTCTGACTCACTTGTCAGTAGTAGGGTGATTTTTCGAGTGTGAATGGTGCCTGTTTGGGTAGCCATTTTAGATAAGGCGTCCGCCTACTGGTTTTCCCCTCGAGGGATTTGGGTTACTTTGCACTCATCGAACCATCCTTGTCTCTGATGGACTACCCGAAGGTAATCCTGCATTCTTTCTTCTTTGGCTTCGTATGAGCCATTAACATGCTGAACAATTAATTGAGAGTCATTGTGGATGAGTATCCTCCTTATCCCACCTTCTTTTGCGAGTCTTATTCCGATGAGCAGGGCTTCATATTCGGCCACGTTCTTGGATAGGGGGTAATCAATCCTGATTGCGAAGTGGAGCATTTCCTCTTCCACTTCTTGATTTATTAAAACTATCCCCGCTCCCCCATGTGTACTTACAGAGGAGCCATCTACATAAGCGTGCCATAAGGACTCTATTTATTCGGTCATAATGCATGTTAGTTCCATTACGAAGTCCGCCATGACTTGCGATTTGATCGAGGGTCTCGGGGCGTAGGAAATATCGTATTCGGTGAGCTCTTTGGCCCATTTTATCAATCTTCCCGATGACTCAGGCTTATTTAGGATCGCCCGTAGAGGGTGCTTAGTCAACACGGTGATCGGGTGTGAGAGAAAATATGGGCGTAGCTTCCGTGTCGTAGTAACCAAAGTCAAGACGAGTTTTTCAATTAGGGTATACGTGGTCTCTGCTCCGAGGAGAGTCTGGCTGACATAATATACGAGGTGGTGCGCTCTGTCCTGTTCTTTGACTAATACAGCACTGACGGCCTCTTCTCCGACGGATAAGTAAATGAATAGCTCTTCTTGGGGTGATGGTTTTACCAGAAAGGGCGGTTTCACCATGTACCTTTTAAGCTCTTCGAGGGCTTCTTCGCACTTGGGGGTCCACTGGAATTCCTTGACATTTCAGAGTATCTTAAAAAAGAGAAGTCCTTTTTTTGCCGATTTAGAAACAAATCGGCTCAAGGAGGCCATTCGACCTGTCAGCTTTTGAATGTCTTTCACTGTCTTCGGAGTGGGTAGTCCCACGATGGCCTCAGCCTTTTCGGGGTTGACTTCTATTCTCTTCTCTATGACCATGAATCCCAAGAACTTTCCTCCTCGGATACCAAAAGAGCATTTTCTAGGGCTAACCTTCATTCTAAAATTATCCATGATGACCAATGCCTTTCGCAAGTCCTCGGGATGGTCTTCCGCAATATTACTTTTAACCATCGTGTCGTCCACATAGACTTCCACTGACTTTCCAATGAGTCTAGGGAACATAAGGCTTACCAGTCTTTGGTAAGTGGCTCCGGCATTCTTGAGTCCGAAGGGCATTACTAGGTAGCAGAATGTACCTGCGTCGGTGATGAAGCTAGTCTTATCCTGGTCAACTGCTGCCATCTTGATTTGGTTGTATCCATGGTCTCCATCTAGGGTTGACAATAGCGCGCATCCAGCGGTGGAGTCGACCAGTTGATCTATACTGGGTAGGGGATAGCAATCTTTGGGATAGGCCTCATTGAGATTGGTAAAGTCCACACACATCCTCCATCTTCCTCCATGTTTGGGGACTAAAACTACATTAGCCAGCCATTCGGGGTATATGACCTCCCTAATTTGCTTTAGGATAAGGAGTCGTTGTATCTCCGACCGAATAATTTTGTTGCGCTCTGGCCCCATCTTTCTCTTTTTTTGTTGGACTGGTTTAACCCCTGGCTTTACATTAAGAAAGTGTTGACATACCTTGTCGCTGATTCGCCCGGGCGGTCCTCCTTCCCAGACGACGAGGTGATGAAATTGCTTGAGGACAGAAGTCGGTTGAGCTTCTATCTCTGGTTCCATGTTGGTACAGATCATAATCACCTTCCCGGGACTTGCTTCTACCAATTCCACCATCTTTAATTCTTCTACGGGTTGAACCCGTGCCTCTTCAGTTTTGTGCTTTTTATTATTCCCGAGGGTGAGTTCGTCCTCTTCCGATGGGATAGCATTCATGCGGCATTATCTAGCCTTATATTGACTTCCTCAGACTTCTCCAATACCTGAGAAGGTAGGAAACTTTACCATAAGGTGAAGGGTAGAGGGGATGGTTTCCAAGGTTCGGATGGATGGCCTTCCGCATATAGCGTTGTACGTCCGTGATGATGCCTCCACTACCCAGAATTTGGTGGGTTCCGTTCTTTGAAGGGCTCCCTCTCCCCATGACATCGGAAGAATCACCGTTCCAAGAGTACGGCAAGCTTCTCCTGAGAAACCTACTAGGGGGGCCTCAACCCTTTCCAATTGTTCTTTCTTCAATCCCATAACAATGTAGGTAGGAAGGAATAGGACATCCACGGAGCTACCTGTGTCAATGAGGATCCGCTGGATTTCAAATCCGTGGATAACGGCTGTAATAAATAAGGGGTCTTCGTGGGGGTAGATTATATCTGCTAAGTCTTCGGGTCCGAAGGTGATACTAGGCAGCTTTGAGCTTTGAATAGAGCATACGGGGAGTCCCTGTTCTACTCGCCTTGTTTCTTTCAGATATTTCTTCTTCTTTCCATGGGGCGTTATAGAGATATCTCCTCCCTCTATCATATTGATCGTTCGCACCGACGGGGCGTTATCTTCGTATGAGTCTGAGGGAGGGGGTAAAGTCCGATGCCCTGTAGTTCTTTCTCATGAGCTCCGCCTATGTTCCGCGATCCATTCTCGATACCGACGACGTTCCGTGGTCCATTCTTGCGGCCGGCGGATGGGAGCCGCCTCTTCCTCTTCTTGCTCTCTTTGTGACCTTTTCCATACATTTATCTTGGGCTCCTCGAGGTTATTCTCCTTGAGGTAGTTCTTCAGGTATCTTGCTTCCAGAAGGCGGAGCATTTCCCTGCGTAGGGTAGTGTACTCCTCGGTGGTATGCTCATAAGTTTTATGATATTTGCAATACTTTCGCGTGTTCCTTTCTCTATTGGGGAACTTGGTCGGTGTTGGCTAGTGTAACTAATTGTTACCTCTCATTACGTTGAGCACTTCCTGAGGAGCGATGGTCATTAGGGGCAGCGGTACGGGCCGAAGGAATTTTTTACCACACCACCATCGTCTTTGCGCTGGGTGGGTTTACTTTCCTTGCCCTTTTCCTTAGCTTTCGCCTCTCGTTTTGCACGCTCAAAGTGCTCGTTGTCGTCGTGCTCCATGCACCTTTTCGTGCCTTCCACTTCCTCCATAAGGATGTAAACTTCTGCCATCTGCATAAGTTCATTCATGTTCGTGACATGATTTCCCATGAGGCATCGGAAGAAATCCCTTGTTCGAAGTCCCTGTGTCAATATGTCAGCTAAGATGGTTGGGCTGACACTAGGGACATCTAACGCTTCATCCGTGAAACGTTTTATATACCCTCGCAAGGGTTCATCCTTCTACTATTTGATCGTGAAGAGATGAGTGGCGGGTTTGGGGTATCTCCGATTGCAAGTAAATTATCGCACGAATAGGTGGGCCAATCGGTTGAAGCTTGTTAGGGGAAGGTGGGTAAACCAATTCTGAGCTCATACTCCGAGGGTGATGGGAAACACGCGGTATATGACATGGTCTGGGGCGGAGGCTAGGTCCATTTCGATCAAGTATTGATCGATATGATCATGTGGATCTCTTCCATCTGCGTCCCCGGTGTATAAGGGGACATTGACGGGTCGCATCCCCGAAGGAACTGATGCTAGGGCAATTTCGGAAATAAAGGGGGAGGTTTTAAACGTAGGATCCTCCTTAGGGGCCATGGTTTTCTTGATATCGCTCATTTCTTTGCGCAGGCCATCCAGAATCCCCCACATGGTATAATCATCACCTATAAGGTATTCCAAGGGATGGGGTATTTCTTCCCCCTATCCCCTCCTCGAAGTTCTTTCGTAGTTATCGTACTTTTCTGAGTCTGGCAGAGGTTCATGGAGCCAGGAGACGGGAGTAGGGCTCCATCTAGCACGGGGTGCACCTTCTTCCGAAGGGGAATTTCTTCGTCAGCGAGATTCGGAGGGCCAGTTTCTGAAATTCCCCAATCCTTGTGACGTTCTCCGAGCCGTAGCTTCTACAAGTCTCTCAAAGACAGAACGGGGAACATTGATGATATCTCTTCTACCGGATTGGTGGTTCGACAAAGTTACTTCCGAGTCACCTTGTCGGGTCTGAAGACTTTCACTATCGAACAAATCATGCATAATAAACAACGCTTGTTGAATACGTTCAAGGACAGATTCTATGGCGTTCCCAGATACGGCGCCATTTTGATAACAGGTTTGATATTATCACCTAATTAACGGATTTATTTAGGGGTTGGAACGCCCTGCCCGTGGTTCAGAAGCTTGTAAAATTACGAAAATATCCCTCTTTGTGTTCAATGAATTTCACTCTGAATGCTCTAAAATATTGTTGTGTATGTGAGTGTTTGGATCTGTCTTTCTCCTTAATTTGTCCCTCTTTTTATAGAGGTTTTTTAGGGACATGTGTCATTATGCATATATAAATAAATTACATGTATTTCTTTTTGTGTAAAGGGATAAGATAAATTTTATGTTTGCTGACTGGGATGAGCTTCTATCTCTTCCGAGGACTTCAGGGGTTCCGAGGGGATGATCCTTCTGATTTCTTTTCTATGAGAGGTTGTATCTTTCGGAAAGACGGGATAAGTGGGGCGGTACGTCTGTCCGATGTTGTTGTAGCTTCTGCAGTAGCCGTTTATGGGTTGTCTTCTTTGGGAAGGGTACCCCGAGAGGTATGTCTGTTTTCTTTTATTGGTGGCGCATGTTCCGAGGGATTTTGTGCTTCAATAGGACACTGTTCTTCGTCTTCGCCCTTCGTGGCCTGTGTTCCGAGGAATTTATATCTTGATAGGACATTATTCTTCGTGTTTGGCCTTCATGGCAGGTGCTCCGACGATTTTTGGATCATGGAGTGTTCAGTGAGGAGATATTCTCGTATTTTGTGGGACTCGGGGTCCGTTGTGGTCTCTCTTGGCGCATTGATGGATATTCGAGTCACACGGATCCATCGGGGTTTACTATTTTTCCGATGCCACGTTGATATCTTTTCTTTATTCATCGTGCCTTTCCAAGGGACACTTAGGTGCCTCTTCGAGTGACGTTTTGTACCACTTCGGGTTGGTGGCACCCGATGGGCCTCCTCATCGGGAGTGTGCACTCCTCATCGGAAGTGCATGTGTATATAGTATCGCCCATGTATTAATCCCTAGATTTAGGGTTAATCTTTTACTTAATCTTATATTTATTTTTTATGGTTAACACTTTGACTCCAACTTTTTGGAATGTTCCTCACTATTAATAAACGACAAATGCTTTAACTTCCGTTGATCGTATCTTATTGAAAACCTAATGATGGATGGCATGCACGCCTTGCGTTATTGCTATATTTTAAGTTACTCCACATACTATATTTTCGCCTCCTTTATTGTTGAGATATTAATTCAGATAAATCAATGTGAAATTGTCGAATCGGACTTGATACAATGTAACTCGGTGTTGTGATAACATTGTATGCATACAATGTTATCTTAACAGGTATGATCACAGAATAATGCAGCGGAAATAAAATCAACACAATAATTGATTTTAAGAAGAATATATAAAATATATTCCTTCTAGCCATAGGCAAAATAATCATTATTTTAATAATGAGTTTACAAAAAAGTTCTCACAACTTTCAAACTCTCCACTCTCAAATTGTTCAAACTTAATAAAGCCAACAAAGACTAGCTCCTTAATTTAGACTTAATTCGCTAAATCTAAAAACTTGATAAAGCAAGACAAATTGCTCAACACAATAGCTTTGATCACTCAGATTCTTTAGCTCTCTTGTGTCGTTCAGTGTCTTGATGTACTCCATGCCTTTGCATAGATATTAGTATCTTAATAACTAAGGCATGTTGTACACGATTGATGTATATCTTCAACTCTCTTTGCTTAACTCAACTTCCTTCGGTCTCGGTCTTCTATTCAAGAAAAGTTTCCTTAATCATCTCGACGGCTGATTAAGAAAGACTCCTTCTTTAATGTAGATTTCATCTTGGAAGGAATCTTCATAAAATTATCTTTCCTTATGCTATCGTGGAGCTAAGATAGTGTGAATTAAGGAAAAAAATAAATACGTTTTCAATAATTTAAGATTGTTTAGTGTTACAGTCTTTGTGTTCACTGTTATGATTACACTTCATCAGCTAAGTGTTGTGATAACATCTCACGGCTTCAGTGCTATGGTAATACTACACAACACTTGCACTTACACGAATTATGATAGCTAACTTGAAAAATATTCAATTTTGACAATCAAAACATATTTAGATAATTTGTACAAACTTTGTTATATGTTAAAGGGATAAAAGCATCAAGCCCCCTGAACTATGCACGATTTTGCGACTTGCCCCCTAAACAAATTTAATAAGAGTTTTGCCCCCTAAACTATGCACGTCTGTTCGATTTGCCCCTTCAATGGATTTTCGGCCATTTTTGGCAGGAATATTTCCCCCTACCCGACTCATATGTGTTGTACTAGATGTATTATGTTAGTTGATGACAAAAAGTTGGGGAAAAATACCTCGAACGGGGTGTTTCGACAAAAAATGGTCGAAAATGTGAATTGCCGCTTCAGTATATTTTCGGCCATTTTTTGCCGGAATATTCTACCCTACCCGACTCATATATGTTGTACTAGATGTATTTTGGTAGTTGATGATAAAAAGTAGGCAAAAAAATACTTCAAACGGGGAATATTCTGGCCAAAAATAGCCGAAAATCCATTGAAGGGGCAAATCGAACAGACGTGCATACTTTAGGGGGCAAATCGCTTATTAAATTTGTTTAGGGGGCAAGTCGCAAAAACGTGTATAGTTCAGGGGGTTTGATGCTTTTATCCCTATGTTAAAATTGAACTTAACTATAACAAAACAACTAACTAAATATCATTTAATAAAAGTGGATTATTACAGTAAAATGGGAATCCTGGTTTGGTTAACAGTCCATGAAATACATAGGAGGAATTTTTAAATCTACCCATTAAGTTTGCCCGTTTTCTAAATCTACTCAAAAGAATTTCGGGCTTCAGAAGTACCCCGTAACTATTGGTATACCTTGTCAAAAATACCCATTTTCTCTTATTCGGGCTATTTCGTCCACGTGGCTGTCAACGCGATAAAATGTCGTTCCAGGTGTAAAAACGTCGCGTCATGTCATTATATTGCACCCGAAAAAACGTTTTTCACTCAGTACCATCAAAATATAAATAAACCAACACTTATATAAAAAAAAAATCCCCCAATAAGAGAAAATGGGTATTTTGACAACGTATACTTATAGTTACAGGCTATTTCTGAAGCCCATAATTCTTTTGGGTAGATTTAGAAAACGGGCAAACTTAATGGGTAGATTTAAAAATTCCTCATATTAGTAATTTATCGCCTTGGCACCGACGTTACGGGGTATTTCTGAAGCCCAAAATTCTTTTGGGTAAATTTAGAAAACGGACAAACTTAATGGGTAGATTTAAGAATTCCTCCAAATACATAAATTAGAAATATTGGCTGGCTCATGGTCTTGCGGTCAATTGTGTCTAGTAAATTTATCACTAGACTACTTTAATTTATTTTATACTAATACTACAATTAAGAAATATGTGGTTTAATTATCATCATGGCAAAACAGTTACTAAATAATCAAAAATATGAGGAGATGAATTGTGAAATCCAAACACAACCCGAATAATCTAAAAGGTGTAATACGAGATGTAGGCCGAATAAAATGTAGGAAACAATCCGCCAAAGCGATGCTCATTGAAAAAATGATTGAAATAAAAGAGTATGACAAATTATCGAAGCATAATCAACTAGGCAATTCAAAGATGCGGTTGTGCATGCTAAATGATGTGATGGGATATGAACGGATTTGAGTCAACCTGGTGCAGTCCACATTGTGAACAGTACGACTGCTCGCCTAAAAATATGAGGCCAGTCAGCTCGTCCATATTTCGACAAAGCCAGGCTTGTCCACGTTAATTTGGACGAGTTAGTTTTAGTTTGTCTAAAATATGAGACGAACTGAACGCCTGAACCTACTCGCTTGAAATATGACTCGCTCCACTTCAAAAATGAACCAATTCTAGCTAAGTCAGCTCGGTCACATTCAACAGAGTCATCTTTGTACCTTAGAAAGGTTTTGAATGTATATTATATAATTACTAGTTGTAATTAGATTAAGGAATAATCATACACACGCCTAAGTTTGTAGTAATAACAGTTTGAAAAATTACATATCACATACTCTCAAATCGAAAATTATAAATGATCTTCCAATTTTGTTCAATATTTTTTTTAAATCAGTTACATCACAATGTGATGTATATTGTCATCCAGTGTTAACACTGCATGTTGCAGCGAAGTGTTGATTTGGCAGTTTTTTTTAAAAAAAATTGTCCTTTATCGTGGCCTTATTACGAAAATAGTCATTTATCGCGATTTTCTCCATATTTAGTCCTTTATCGTGATTTTTATCCAATATTTTTCCTCCGCCCTATTTAAATTTTTTTTTGCCCCTTGAACTATGTTTATTAACAAAAAACCACATATATATTATTTTTACTTAGTAAAAAGCCCCCATTTGTTATATATTTGCATAAAACTCTATATTTACTTAAAAAGCTAAGAAATGTATAGTAAAACTTAAATACACAAATACCAAATATTAAATAAAAAAATTTCCTTTATTAAATAATTAACTAATTTTTCTCCAATTCTAAAATATATGCTCAAAAAAGTTTCGTTGTATATTTATAATTTTGGAGATACTTATAATTTTATTTTTAAACTTTTTGCAAACTAATAATGGAGATTAATATAATATATTTCTCAATTCAAAAATATTATTACTTTTTTATTATATATTTAATTTTTTATTTTTTTATAATTCTATCATGAGATATTTAATAAGCCTAGACTAATTTGGGTGTTGTGGAGTCAATATTTATTTTCTAAATATAGATAAATTTTAAATATAATATAAATAAGAAGTAATAATAAAACTAAGGAATATTTTGCACTTCCATTGCTGAACTTTGAGTTTTTGCACTTGGGTATCCAAACTTTCATTCAGGCAGCACCAGTATATCCTAACTTTGAAAACCTGAAATTCGGGCAACAAAACGTCACTCTTCAACCAAGTGACGTAATTTTCCAAGGGCAAGGGCTAAAGTATAAAATTCTTTTCTTCCTAATTTTTGGGGCGTTATAATACCCCTCCTTAAAGGAATCTGGTCCCCGGATGCTTACCTGAATTGTTATGAAGATAAAAGATAACGATTTTACCTCTTCTTTTTTTACTTCATCGGATTTTCTTTAATTGGTGATTTGTCCTGATAAAACCTGCAGCATAAAAACTTCTGGTCTTTCTAATTTATGTGATCTTCAATTATTAGTAGCTATGTAAACCCAATAAACTTATTCCATAAATATTTCCGTCTTCTCAAACTTGTTATAAATTCCACCCCAAATAATCAATTTTCTCTTTAACCATTGCTTCAAGAATCCTCACATATTTAATTGAATTAATACTTTGACAATGAACACATCCATAACTTGACTTGCTTCTAACTCAAATTTATAATCCACTCTAAACGTGTGAATATCTAATAATTATTCACTTAAGGTTTTAATGCATTCCCTATGACTCAAGTTTATCTTTCACCATCAAATTGACAGTCTGGTATCCACTAGTTAAATTTAACAAAATTATCCATTAACTAGATCGGATAGTCCATCTATATTCCAAATTGAATATATCTTTGTAATTGATACCTAAAAGTTTTTTTTGTGGCCCGAACAAAATTAATGTATCCTAAAAGAAAAGTATTTCTAACCACTATCACGATTAATTTTATCCTTAAGGACTAACACTTAATACCATAGGATGTCGTAAACCCATTTTTTTCGAAAGAGAAAATTAAACTCTTATGATTCTTGTCTAATAATATGCGAGAGTTTAGTAAAATCTTTATTTTGATTAGCTTAATATAATTATGTTAATCAAGTTTTGATGCTTCACACATTATAACAATTATATAGGTAAAAGAAGACTACTCAAATAAATGTCTTATTATCCAAGATGCAATATTTCAATTGAACTTACATAATAGTAGTAAATCCATACCAAGAGCCAGAAATAGGAAAGGTATTGCGAACCCCAAAAATACAATAGCAAATTCAAATGATGTTTCTTCATCATTTAGAAGAAAAATAAAAGTGAAAATAACAAAAATTACAACAAGAATTACGTGAACCATATGATCCATTTTCGGTAGATAGAAGTTAGATGTGTTGGATCATAAATCCAATAATGGTGGATCGTTAATCCAACGTTGGACTTATATGCAAATAATTATAAAATATAGTACATCGTAAATTATAGCCCAACTAAAAGTGATCTAAGGTTACGGTTACTTTGGGCTTGATGTGTCTTAAAGGGTGTGGGCCTTAAATGTGTAGAGACTGTAGTAGCTTGGATTTACAATTATGGGTTGAAGCCCAAGTTACAAAGCTAGGGCATTATGTCTTAGTATTTAAAGGTGGTCTTGGTCCCCAAGTCACATTCTTTTCTATATCCCGTCAATAGATAGAGCAAGAGAGAATTTAAGGAACTCTCCATTGGAGCTTGTGCTGATTTGGAAAACTAACCACGTAATTCATCCATCAATCAATCGCTATGGAATCCGGTACGCTTCCGCTATCTTATCTTTATTGAATCTCGATAGTTTAACATGATGTATATGGTTTACGTGTGATGATTTTACCGATATATGCGTTAAGAACTTACAAATGGTATCAAGAGCCTCTTCATGTTAAATTATTGGGATAATTGTTTATCCATGATTGATTGTATAATTCTCGAATTTCATTATTGCTGCGTTGGAAATATAATTTGAGAATATGGTGACTAATTGCTTTATGTTATGTACATGTATGTTTTTTTTGTGCAACGAGGAGAACCAACGTTTTCTTTACGCCGACGATTTGGTGAACGGAAGGACCACCATGGTCTGTCGCGAAAAGATACGTGATCCGGCGAAATCAGTTTTAGAAATCAGTTTTTTCAAAGAATTGACGTTTAAAAAAAAAAGAAGCTATGGGTACTGCCGGCGGTATCTCCGACCGCCATCGTTAGGTCAATGTCACCGCCGTAAAGGCGGCGACGGAAAAAAAAAAGCAGTGGGTGGTTTCCCGCTGATTGAAGTCTGCAGAACCCTAGTGGGTTCTGCAATTCTATACACGGGCTCCGAAATTGAGCCCATGAAAATTTCAGAGTTGTGGGTTGCTACCCACAGCAACAGTTCAGTTATTATTATTATTATTTTTTTTGGCTATTTGGCTGAGTTTCGAATTTAAAAAAAAAATTATGTGAGCTATTATGGACCAATGTATAAAGTTAAAGGGTTTTGACCCACAACCATTTTTTTCTAAAAGTTTTGTTTATTAAAAAAAAAATTGGTGCGGATGAAGTCTACGAGTATGATGTAGGATCCGGGTCAGGTCCGACCCGGCCATACCCGACTGGGTCAAAGTCAACACCGGTCAGCCTTTGACCGTTGACTTCAACATTGACTACAAAAAAAAATGAAAGGTTTGATTTATGTGCGCAAATTAAATTCACATGTTGGGATATTTTATGTACATTGAAATTAGTTGATGGAAATAACATGTTGCAAAAGTAACCTCTCTTGTTGAAATTGACTTCATTTCAAAGTATAAATGGTTTTATGTATGTAACTTATGTAAATGTCCATCGGCTAAAAGGAAGATCGATGTTTATTAGAACTACATGCGTATTTGCAGTAGTAAGCTTGTGATGATTATGTGGTTTTGCATGTGAACATAATATTGGCTAAAAGTAGAGTTATGTTCGACATTTATTATCAAAGTTTATGTATTGCTTCAAGATATCACTTACAAGTTAATGTTCGGTCAAAGATAGAATGTTAATGGAGTTTTGATATCTTGAGATGGGATTTACCCTTGTTTGAATTTATTTTGCTTAAAGTCTTATGTGAGCTTGTTTTGTTGTTTATTGATTTATGTTCAGTTAATGCTCCTGCTAAATATCACTGCCAACATTAATTCCATTCCTATGCTAAATGGCACTAACTTCAAATCATGGAAAGAGAACTTACTCATTGTTCTCGGTGTCATGGATCTCGACTATGCGATAAGGGAAAAATCTCCCGCCACTCTTACAGATAAGAGTACCTCTGATGAGAAAAAGGATAAAGAGAGGTGGGATAAATCAAATCGCATGTGTGTGATGATCATGAAGAAAGTCAATTTAGAAGCCTTTAGAGGAACTATGTCTGAGGATATTACTACGGCAAAGGAGTTCTTAGAGGATATTGAGAAAATGTTTGTCAAGAATGAAAGGCTAAAATTGGTACCCTCTTGACAAGCTTGACCTCAATGAAGTATAAAGGCTAAGGCAACATCAGGGAGTACATCTTAGAGATGTCTCATCTTGCTTCTAAGTTATGGCACTTAAGCTTGACCTCTCTGAGGGCTTGCTAGTCCATCTAGTTTTGATTTCTCTTCCTATCCAGTTTAGCCGGTTTAAGGTGAGCTATAATTGTCAAAAAGAGACTTGGTCTCTAAATGAGTTCATCTCACATTGTGTTCAGGAAGAGGAATGGCTTAAGCAAGATAAGACAGAAAGTGCCCATTTTGCATCAACCTCTAAGGACAAAGGATAAAAAAGGAAAAGGGTAAGGAAGCTGCAGTCACAGCACCACATGTGAAACAAAAAAATAAACTCTATGACTCATAACAGAAATCAAATGATTCAGAGAGTGAGGCTTGTTTCTTCTGCAAGGGTGAAGGGCATCAAAAGAAGCAATGCACCAATTACCATTCTTGGCTTGCCAAGAAAGGTATGCCTCTTAAATTAGTTTGATTTGAGGTTAATTTACTTTCAGTACCTAGACACGCGTGGTGGATAGATTCTGGTGCAACCACTCACATCATTGCGTCTATGGAAGGATGTCTTTACAGCCGAAAGCCAAATGATGGTGAAAGATACATCTACGTGGGCAATGGCAAGACAATTGAAGTTGAAGCAATAGGGTAATTTAGATTATTATTAAAGAATGGTTATTATTTGGATCTTAATGAGACTTTTATTGTACCGTCTTTTGACGAAATTTGATTTCTGTTTCTGTTTTGGAGAAATTCGGTTATTTGTGTTCATTTGGGAATGGATTATTTAGTTTGTTTCATGATTCAAAATTGGTTGGTTCCAGTTCTTTATCTTGTCATGATAATCTTTATTTAATTGAGACAATTGCTTCAACTAATGAATCCCTATTATCGAAATCTCGATGTACTAAAAGAAAAATAACTTGTGAGAATTCAGCTACGTTATGGCACAAGAGATTAGGTCACATCTCCAAAAAGAGAATAGAGAGACTTGTGTCAGACAAAATTCTCGACCCCTTAGATTACACAAACTTTAATATTTGTGTTAATTGTATAAAGGGAAAGCAAACTAATAAAAGGAGATTTGAAGCCAATAGGACAATAGACGTCTTAGAACTTATTCATACAGACATTTGTGGACCATTTCCTACTTCTGCATGGAATGGTATTACGTTCATAGACGACTATTCTAGATATGGCTACTTATATCTTATTCATGAAAAAGGCACAGTCATGGGATGTGTTCAAAAGTTTTAAAGCTGAAGTTGAGAATCAACTCAACAAAAGAATTAAAAGCGTTAGATTTGATTGTGGTGGCGAATACTATGGTAGATATGACGGTTCAGGTGAACAACGTCCAAGACCTTTTGCTAAGTACCTAGAGGAATGCAGTCTCGTCCTACAGTACACTATGCCGGGTTCGCCCACTATGAATGGTGTTGATGAAAGACGAAATAGAACCTTTAAGGACATGGTAAGGAGTATATGATTACTCATTCTACATTACCAGAAAGACTCTGGGGCGAAGCACTTAAGACTATAGCATATATCCTTAACAGGGTACCAACTAAAGCAACAATCAAAACCCCTTTTGAACTTTGGACGGGCAAAAAGGCTAGTCTTAAGCACTTTCACATATGGGGATGTCCAGCTGAGGCAAAGGCTTATAAGCCTAATGAGAAGAAACTAGATGCAAGAACAAGTAGTTGTTACTTTATTGGGTACTCTGAAAGGTCCTACAGGTATAAGTTTTATGATCCCACAAACAGATCAATTTTCGAGACAGGAAATGCTAGGTTTCTTGAGGATGTTGAGTTTGCGGGGGGAGATACAACTAGAAACATTGCTTTTGAAGAGGAATATGTCAATATTCCCATGGGTGTCATTAACATAGACCAGGGACTTGTCCCTGATCCAGTTGATGACACAATAGATCAAGACAATGTTGAAGAAACCACCCCGCAAAACATTATAGAAGAACAAACTGAAGCACCTCAAGAACCAATGCCATTAAGAAGATCCACTAGAGAAAGAAGAAATGTAATGCCAGCGGATTATGTTGTATTTCTTCAAGAACATGAGGTAGACATTGGAGTGATGGATGATGATCATATCAACGTCCGTCAAGCCATGGAAAGTTCTAACTCTCATAAGTGGACCGATGCCATGAATGAAGAAATTAAGTCAATGAAAGACCATGACGTATGGGATCTCGTCCCATTACCTAAAGGTGCAAAACCTATTGGTTGGAAATGGATATTTAAGACCATAAGGGATTCGAAAGGCAATGTGGAGAGTTATAAGGCTCGTCTTGTCGTAAAGGGCTTTACACAAAAGGAAGGCATCGATTATAAAGAGACTTTCTCTCCAGTTTCAACGAAAGACTCTTTCAGAATTATAATGGCAGTAGTAGCGCATTTTGATCTTGATCTACATCAGATGGATGTAAAGACAGCGTTTCTCAATGGTAACATTGAGGAAACGATTTATATGGTGCAACTAGAAAACTTTGTGTCGCAAGATACAGAGAATATGGGATGCAAACTCAAGAAATCCATCTATGGCCTCAAGCAAGCATCTCGACAATGGTATTTTAAATTTCATTAAGTGATTATCTCATTTGGTTTTGAGATGAGTCTAGTCGATGAGTGCATATACCATAAATTATGTGGGAATAAACATATCTTTCTGTTTTGTGGGTCTATGACATCTTGCTTGCCAGCAACGATATAGGCTTATTGCATGAAACCAAGAAATTTCTAGATAGAAACTTTAAGATGAAAGATCTTGGTGAAGCATCTTTTGTGTTGGGAATCCAAATACATAGAGATCGTTCTCAGGGTATTCTTGGATTATCACAAAAGTCCTATATTGAAAAAGTTCTCAAAAGGTATGGCAAGCAAGGATGCAAACTAGGAAATACCCATGTAGCTAAGGGAGATAAGTTTAGCCTTAGTCAGTGTCCTAAAAATGAGTTCGAGCAAAAGGAAATGGAGAAGATACCATATGTCTGAGCCATTGGGAGTCTAATGTATGCTCAAGTTTGTACGCATCCGGATATTGCGTACATTACAGGAATGTTAGGCAGATATTTAAGCAATCCAGTAACCGAGCATTGGACAGCAGTCAAACGGGTGTTGAGATATTTACATAGAACAAAAGGTTACAGGCTCACATATAGGAAGTCAGATGAGCTTGAGATTGTTGGGTATACCGACTCCGATTTTGCTGGATTCCAAGATAGTATGAAGTCTACATCAGGCTACATCTACATGCTAGCCGGAGGAGCTGTCTTTTGGAAGAGTGCTAAGCAGTTTCTTATAGCATCTTCTACCATGGCAACAAAATTCGTTGCATGCTACAAAGCATCCAATCACGGGGTATGGCTGCGAAACTTTGTCACGGGACTACGAATAGTGGAGAGTGTTGCAAGACCTCTTAAAGTATTTTGTTACCATAAAGTTGTTGTTCTATATTCCAACAACAACAGGAGCTCGACAAAGTCTAAGCACATAGACATCATGTTCCTCGTTGTTAAAGAAAGAGTTCAGAGTACTCAATTGTCTATCGAGCACAATGGCACAAACTCCATGGTTGTTATTTGGTTGTTTATACTCTGATTTTGGTATAGTTTGATCTCACTAAAGTTAAGGGTGGACCAGTTGGAAACAGACATGTTAAGATCACATTACATGAAGTTTCCATGCAACACATCCACATCATGATCCATGTCGTTCAATTGTATTGGCATATGTGATTGTTGTTGGGTCGAGTCACGATTCATAGAGACAAAGACCCCTTCAATCCTATGTTGGTATGATTGATGGACGGGATTCGTTATAGATACATTATGTGATGATAGTAAAGTTGCATAATCCAGTTAGTCTTGCAAATCATAATTATAAAGTTGTGCATATAGTCCAAGTGGGAGATGGTTGGATCATAAATCCAATAATGTTGGATCGATAATCCAGTCTTGGACTTACATGCAAATAATTGTGAAATGCAGCAAATCGTAAATTATAGCCCAACTAAAAGTGATCTAAGGTTACGGTTAATTTGGGCTTTATGTATCTTAAAGGGTGTGGGCCTTAAATGTGTAGAGATTGTAGTAGCTTGGACTTACAATGATGGACTGAAGCCCAAGTTACAAAACTAGGGCATTATGTCTTAGTATATAAAGATGGTCTTGGTCCCCAAGTCACACAAGTCACATTCTTTTCTATATCCCGTCAATAGATAGATCAAGAGAGAACGTAAGAAACTCTCCATTGGGGCTTGTGCTGATTTGGAAGACTAACCACGCAATTCATCAATCAATCAATCGCTATGGAATCTGGTACGCTTCCGCTATCTTATCTCTATTGAATCTCGATTGTTTAACATGATGTATACGGTTTACGTGTGATGATTTCACCGATATATGCGTTAAGAACTTACAAGATGAAGATACGTGTGTGTTTTATAGTATAAAAATGATGTATTTATAGAAAGAAATAGGGCCATTATAGTAGTTTATAACCGTTTGGAGAGGGAAAATAAATAAAATAAAATGATTTTCTTTTTAAATTGTATGATGATTGAGACGAAAATTAAGATTAGATGTGACTTGTTTGTGAAAAATATGTTAGTTAAAACAAAAGTTTTAACTAACGACCATAATATAGAGTAATTAGAAAAATCTTTAATATTCTTAAAAATTTGAGCACCATAAATTTTAATCCAACATTTTTTTTGTCGATAAATCATGCTAATTAATATTTTATTTATTTTAAAAAAAATAACTACCACAAAGAACACGAGTAATTTAATGGATAAAATTCTGTTATGTTCTTTAATTTCGCTATCTCACCAAATTGGTCCCTCATTTCGTCACCTCGCCAATTTGGTCCCCTAAATTGGTTTTTTGGTCCCCTCCCGCCAAACTTCCAAAAAATGTCCGAAACCGCTTATGTGGCTACCGGTTGACCGTTCTCCACGAAGTTTGACCAAAAAATTTATTTTTTTATCTCTATTGTACACCTGGAAATTCCAACTAAGCAAAAAACAAAAAAAAAAATACTGTGTAACCTAATGTGTGAAATTTGGTCTCTAGTTTCTCAATTAAAAAGTGTAATTTAATTTTATTTATCTATATTGTAAAAAAATATTGTAATTAAAAATCATACAACCCACCCACCGCGCTCCACCAAACCACCACCATTAATCCCATTCACATCCACCACCACCAAAACCACCATCCATAAATTCAATACATCTTACCACCACCACCACTCTATACGACTCTTCCCGTATCAACAAATTCGACCCGACCCAACTGGGTCACCGCCCCTACACCCATCTCCTCCAATTGAGCGTTGTGCCGCATCCCTCACCCAACTGGGTCACCGCCCCTACACCCATCTCCTCCAATTGAGCGTTGTGACGAAATCCCGACCCAACCTTCATCTTCTTTGCCTTCGAGATCTGAAAACCGAATTGGTTGTAGACTTATGGGTGTTGTGGTCGTTGTGGTGGTGGAATCAGGTTTGATGGGGAGAGCCCGAGAGGGGTAGTGGTGGTGGGATTGTTATTGATGAAGAGTGAGATAGTTGATTTTTTTGAGGGGGCAGGTAGGTGATGGGAAGGGATTGGGTGGTGGTGATTGGGCTGGGGGTGGGGGGTTGAGATTGCTTTTTTTTTTGTTTTCTAAATTGTTTTATATAAAATATAAAATTTTTACTTTTCTTTATTAAATTAATAAAGATTCTATTTCCTTTTTTCTCTTTTTAATTTATGGTTTTTAAACTTTTTATTTCTGAATTATAAGATATTATTTCGATTTTTTGTTTAGTTGGATTTTTTTTGTTTTTTTACTTAGTTGGAATTTCCAGGTGTTAAAAAAAGATTAACAAATTTATTTTGTGGGTCAAACCGGGTCGGGTAAGGTCAACCGGTGACCACATCGGCCTTTCTCAAGCCTTTTAAAACTTCTGCCGGTGAGGGGACCAGAAAACCAATATAGGGGACCAATTTGACGAGGTGACTAAATGAGGGACTATTTTGGTGAGGTAGCCAAATTAAAGGACAAAACAAGTTTTTAACCCTAATTTAATTGTAACATAACATAGAAGTTTTTTGTGATTTATTACAATTATTGATATTGTCATTATTTTGAGAACTTTGTATTCAAATGAATAAATATGGATACTTAGACGAAACATAGGAGAAAAATAAGGTGACATAACTTTTTCTTATAAGTGCATGCACGTATTTTAAGAATTATGCAAATATTTAGTTTTTCAGTACAAATAAAACTTAGACGGTCTTATCTACACACACACACACACACACACACATATATATATATATATATATATATATATATATATATATATATATATATGTATATATTATTTTTCATAGGCACAAATAATAGATGACGGGGTACAACGATATGAATGCGTTTTCTTAGATTGGTAAATGTCATATCATAAAAGATGGATTGTAGAAAAAGTAATTCATAAAAGATGGATTCTTGGAGACGCTATTTAGTTAAATAATATTTTTGACGATGTTTTATTATTATTGTTTCAAAATATTTCTCGGTACGCCTACTATGTTTTCTTATAAATAGCGGTTTTATGATATCGAAGATCACACATTGACACATACCACATTATCAGAGTAAAAAAAATTGAGATGGAGAAATCTTCAATTCGAGAAATAAAATCCATTAGTGTCTTTTGTGGGTCTAGTACAGGAAAAGATCCATAGTTTCTGGTGGTAGCAAGTAGTTTGGACAACATATTGGTTGCGAGAAAGATTAAGTTGGTGTATGGGGGAGGAAGTTTAGGGTTGATGTGGTGTGTTGCGACTAGTGGATTTTCAAATAAAGGTAGTGTGTTAGGGATCATACCAAAAGCCTTAGCTGGCATGAATTTTGATGGTCCAATCTTATGGGAGGAGGTTATAGTACCTAGCATGCATGAAAGAATACCAAATATGTCGTATAATTCTGATGCTTTTATTGCATTACCTGGGGGGTTAGGAACACTGGAAGAAATTTTCTGCATAACTTCATGGGCACAGTTAAACATGCATTAAAAACCTATAGATCTCTACAATGTCAATGGTTTTTATGATGGATTGTTGTCCTTTCTAGATCGTTGCGTGGAGCAAGATTTTATGATGTCGTCGGCGCGTGAAATTTTAATCACTACACATACTGCATATGAATTGATTGAAAGACTTAAAGCATATGTACCAAAAGTAGATTCTATATTGTCACAAATACAATGGCAGACAAGTAGTGACAATAATCATAGTAAGAAACATGTTATAGATGTGGATCTGACACTCCGATTGTAACTCCTTTATGTTGATCAGTGTTTGATGTAAGAATATATATTTTAATCCATATGAATATTTTAGTTAAAATATTTTTAAGTAATTAATGTTTGTCCAAATATTTTAACTAATGGCTCTGATACCATACTGTGACGACCGTGCTCCATGAGCCCTGCTCCGATCCGTGTCGGTTCAGTGGTGGCTAGCCACTTTACCCAATCCAGGCTAAAGTGCAACTCATAGGAGGGGTCTCACTTGTTCAGGATCAAAACCATACACATTTTATAAATTATATTTTGATATATACAGCGAAAGTCTTGGTATTGCAAACAATGTGACTATTTTAATGGTTATGCACAAGTGACAAAACACGAATATTTCAAAATGCACGCTTGAACAATTATTCACTTGATCCATGCTGTCATGTTTATTTTATCCTGAGGAATGGATAGAAGAAACGAGAAATAAGTCTTTAATGGTTTAGTGAGATTCATATAAAAGAACTGGTAATGCAAGAATTAACTGTGACCTACTGGATACATTTCGAGGAGTGATCTTACCGGTAGAAACAATTCAAATAGACAATTTGATTTAGCAATTGTACTAGAGTTTTCATAGAATAGTTAATAAACTCGTGCTTAACAATAAACAAATCCAGCCTTATGACTTCTAATATTCTTCTTTATACCTCGTGACGAGGAGCAACTTCGCAAACAATCAAGAGACATGCTCAAGTACATATCCATCCAGCAGGCGGGTTACAGCCAACTCCTGACTGCAAGCGGCGCCTAGAAAGATTAGTATCAGTCAAAATTACTTAAACCGACAGTTCTTACTGCCCTGCAGTAACTCGACTCAATTCATAGGTCCAACATCTCAAAGGCGTCCCAATGGGTATAACAGATAAACAAATAAGCTAGTAACTGAATAATATCATGTTAAATAATAAATAATTTAATACGATTTGACGATGAGTAAGAAAATCATATTATGAGATGAGATGCTGATATGGGCATTTCCCGCATATTGGGTCAGGCCCAAACCAGGCCCATATTGGAGCATATCGGGGATAACTTTCGATGTCATATCGGTAATCAACACCGATATGTTATTGTGGTCCCCGGATCCCGAGGTCGATAAATACGCAGTGCCCGAATCCCAAAATAAGCAATTATTATCCCTCGGCTACCACTTGTCATATCGAAATACATCATCGATGTTACTTTCGATATCTCATTCGATATCGTGACCACAACATATGCTTGTGCCACGTCATACCACCTCATCACCGATCTCACATCGGGGGTCATCCTCGACATCACATCGAAGGCGATCACCGACGTCCATTCGATCTATTTACCGATATTCCTCTCCCATCCAAGCATCGAAGCGTTGGGTCTGAGGTGTTCCGGACCAAGCCTACACGAGACACGTAGTGTAGGTCTGATTTGAGATAGGCTCGTTGTATTGTTAGATCACATACTTGTAACCGACACTCGCATATTTATATATAAAACGATCTATCGCCAAATCAGTGGCGCCATCTGTGGGAACACCAGTTCCCGGACAAAGACGCCGAGATGCAAGGAAGGAGGACCCGATCTGAAGTTAGCGGAGTTGTGACTAGGAGCGCAAGGATGGAGGACACACAAACCCCTCAACACCCGACTGACCAAGAACAGACAGTGGCTCGAGCCGAGATGGAGCTCCCTCCACCACAAGTGCAACGAAGGCGCGGGCCCGGGAGGCTGCCTCGAGCCGCAAATGCAGGTCCGACCCTTGTTGCACCAAGTGCGGCAGCACCCGAGACTGAGGGCCCGCCCATCGAGAACCACGCAGCTGACATTCCAATGACTGAAGTGCCAAATACGGATTTTCACGGCCAGGAGGAGACAATGCCCACGGGACAAAGCACCATCCATCCCGCTGATATAACCCCGGAGATGCAAGCTCAGATCAACGCCACTGTGAGAGCAGCACTGAATTCCACATTGGAGACCTTGCTCCCACGTCTGGTGGAGCAAAGGGCAAAGGACATCCAGGCGAGGCCCACTGAATCCGGAGCGGATGAGAGAAGGGCAAGGCAAGGATGCGATGAACATGAGGAAACGGGGGACTCTTTCAGGGAGATATCGCCCGCTGCTTACGATAGGGTGGAAAGACGGGACCCCGGGGCCCTTGATAGGGAAATAGCAAGAAAGATGGAGCGGCTTGACCGCGAGAGGGCGGAAGTAGTCCGGAGAATGGAACGCGGTCGTGACTGAGCCGAGGTCGCCTATTCAAAGAATGAGGATGCATAAATGCTACGGGTAATCTCAAGAAGGATGGAACAGCTAGACCGCGAGAGAGCGGAATTGTCGAGGAAGTTGACTCAGAGTAAGGGAAAAGGTCGTAGTAGGACCCCGTTCTCGGATGAGATAGAGGCCGAGGTCTTGCAAAGAGGGGACAAGATCTCGGTAATCAAGCCATACGACGGAAGAGGTGATCCTACGGATCATCTCCATCAAGTCGATAGCATCCTGAACCTGCACAACTACTCGAGAAACATAAAGGCAAAGATCCTATCCACCACTTTAACGGGCGCTGCACTGGACTGGTTCGCTCGGCTGGAGGCCAGATCCATAACGGATTACGAGCAGTTGAGGGAGAAATTTGAGAATCAATTCTCTAGCCAAAAGAGGATGAAGACCAACCTGCTACGCCTCGGCGCTGTGCAGCAAAGAGAAAGGGAGAACCTCCGAGACTATATGAAGAGGTTCAACGATGAATTATTAAAGGTGGATGAGCAGCATGGCGGGCAGGTCATGATGATGTTGTTTAAGGGTACGACCCATCGTAGGGTTGCCGGGGAGCTAATCAAATTAACGGAGGCCACCATAGCGCAGATCAACATGCTTGCAAATCAAATGGTCTATGAGGACGAAATGATGGCAATGCGTCAGGGTTCGTTTCCCAGCAGAAACGCAGACAGGGAACGCAACAGGGAAAGGCCCCCAAGGACGTACACCCCGTTAAACATAGGCATTCTAGAGGTGATGGCCGTGGCAAAAATAAATGGATGGTTGACGGAACCCAGGCCATTGAATGCGACTCCCGGGATGAAGTCGTCTGGCAAATACTGCGCATACCATCGCCAACCTGGACACAGGACAGAGAACTGCACACACCTGAGGAACGAGATCAAAAGATTGATCAAAGAAGGGAAACTAGTCGAGTTTGTCAGGGGCGCCAGGGAGGATGCTAGAGGAGCAGAACATTCCTCATCCCCTTGAAGGGAGTACTCACCCAGGAGGGGAAAGCAGAAGATGATTGAGGCACCCGAGGAACGAGGGAGGACCATAGTGAATGCCCCGAGCAGAGGCATTATAAATGTGATCAACGGGGGAGGCTTGGGAGCGGACACGGCTCACGGCCGAGAAACCATAACGAGAAGACTTCTGGGTGGAGCCTATGTTGGGTACACCAACCCAATCATGTCGGAAACATACTTGGACCAGAAGATCTCTTTCACCACGAAAGACTTGGAACATCTTAGTCCGTTGGCCTTGATCGCAGGAAAACTAGATTGCCCATTGGTTATCACGATTAAGGTGGATGAATATCAGATGCATAAAGTGTTGGTGGATAGCGGAAGCTCCGCAAACCTGATATTCTCAAAAGCCTACGAGCAGTTGGGGATAGCCCAGGACCGGCTGAAGCCGATATCTACCCCGTTGACCGGGTTCGGGGGAGCAGAGGTAGTGCCGCTTGGACAAATTGTATTGCCGACCATGTTTGATAGGAGCCCACGCACCCGGGTCACGCCGATAAAATACATGATTGTCGATACTACATTCCCCTACCACGCCATCATGGGCCGACTGGCGCTCAACCAGATCAGAGCAATGGTCTCTACTTACTACCAGAAGATTAAATTCCCGACGCCTCAAGGAGTTGGCGAGATTCGGGCTGACCAGATACACTCCCTGAAGCACCCAAGAATCAGAAGAAGGCAGGAAATACAAGTCCCACACCAAGAATCCATTACGCGCACGGAGTGATCGCCATGAGGTGCAAACAGAACAATATTTTAAATTTCTGCACTTTTTAAATTGTGTTCGAACATTTAAAACATTGCCCCATCGTGGGTTGGTCTGTAAACTTAAAACAGGAGGAACTACGCCGGTCTGATTCCCCACTCAACGGGATACGTAGGCGGGTTAGGTCTACCTAGCCCTCGACCGTTATCTCTTATTTAACCCCTTCGTGGGTCGGCATGTAACTTAAAACAGGGGGAACTACGCCGGTCTAATTCCCCATGCAACGGGATACGTAGGCGGGCTGGGTTACCTAGCCCTCGACTGTTATCCGTTATTACCTTTTTATTTGTTGCTTGGTACAATCTCATATTCGATGCAGGGATATGTCTTAAGCGGACATTGCAGAAGTGCAGAGAATTGCACAAACAATTGGGGAATATCCCCCTAGATATATATTTAACACATCGCCCTCGTACAGGTACAACAGGTACAAACGGGCACCACGGGCATGATAGAGCACTACGGAAACACTATTTCTTGTGTGAAACAGATATTCCCAAATTGAGGGAACATCCCTCAAATAACACATGCACGTCATTTCGTACTTTCGTATTAGAATTTATGTCGGAAATTTTTCTTGTCTATGATGTTTTGCAGGGCTCAATGACCTACATATTCAATGACGACACAGTCACCAAGAGACACAGTCAAAAAGACAACGAAAAGGCTCGCCTACAACACAAGAAAAATATCCCCTGTGATAACGGGGTCGATTAAAGAAAAAATCCCCTGTGATAACGGGGTCGATTAAAGAAAAAATTCCCTGTGATAACGGGGCCAAGCCAAGAAAAAATCTCATGTGATAACGGGGTCGATTAAAGAAAAATTCCCTGTGACAACGGGGCCAAGCCAAGAAAAAATCCCATGTGATAACGGGGTGGATTAAAGAAAAAATTCCTTGTGATAATGGGGTCAATCCAAGAAACAATCCCCTGTGATAACAGGGTCGATTAAAGAAAAAATTCCCTGTGATAACGGGGCCAATCCAAGAAAAATCCCCTGTGATAATGAGGTCGATTAAAGAAAAAATTTCCTGTGATAACGGGGCCAATCCAAGAAAAACTCCCCTGTGATAACGGAATCGATTCTACGTTAGGTGAAGAGCCTATTGGGTGAAAATCCCATAAATCAAGCTAGGTGAAGAGCCTATTGGGTGGAAATCCCATAAAATTACGTTAGGTGGAGAGCATATTAGGTGAAAATCCCATAAATCAAGCTAGGTGAAGAGCCTATTGGGTGGAAATCCCATAAAATTACGTTAGGTGAAGAACCTATTGGGTGAAAGTCCCATAAATCAAGTTAGGTGAATAGCCTATTGGGTGGAAATCTCATAAAACTACGCTAGGTGAAGAGCCTATTGGGTGAAAATCCCATAAATCAAGCTAGGTGAAGAGCATATTAGGTGGAAATCCCATAAAACTACGCTAGGTGAAGAGCCTATTGGGTGAAAATCCCATAAATCAAGCTAGGTGAAGAGCCTATTGGGTGGAAATCTCATAAAATTACGATAGGTGAAGAGCCTATTAGGTGAGAATTCCGTGAATCAAGTTATGTGAAGAGGCAGGCTCTATGGCCCCTAACCACAAGAAGAATATTCCCTGTAATAATAGGGTCGATCCTAAATACAGATGCACTGGCAGATTACCCATGTTCCTATCAACACCAAGAATATTCTGATCAGTCCTTGGTTGACAACACACAGACTAGACGAATCTCATCAAATACGAGAACGAAATGACTGCACCTCAGACATCGGAACACTGCATATTCCACCATCATGACAATAAAAGAAAACCGATAAATTATCAGACAACAAGGCCACGAAGAGTAACATACTATGAAATCAACAGAGAAATAGATATTCAGTTACAGAAACACGAATCAAAGATAGTCCGGAAAGGGATAAAGTCCAATTACAATGAAGGTAGTAAACAGTTACTCCCACGAGGACCCTTTAGTCTTTCTCTCCACGACCTCGGAAAACACGTCAGGGTCAGCCGGATTTTCTTCCATCTCATCTAGGCTGCCAATCGGCAGATCATTATGATCATGCTTTGGGTTCAGCCCACTCAACTCGAGGGATTCCTTGAAACCGTCGTTTCTCCACACTTGCCCCACGCAAGCATGAAAGGCTGTGTCCCGAATCTTCAAAATTAAATTTCGGAAGCTCGAGCTTTCCATAAACTTCTCCGCCCCAACCCGGAGAAGATCAGGATGACGTTCCTACAAATTGAACTCTATTAAATACAAGAGCACAAAAAATAGAAACATATATTGTACACAAGATACATACCAAGTCTAAGGGAGCTAATCGGGCAGTGGAGAGCTCTGATGAGAGACGTCCATTAGAAGCCTTCACCGCCGCCACCTCAGCCTTCAGTGATTCCAGCTCTTTATTGGCCGCAAATTCACGCGCCTTTCCTTGATCGAGCTCAGCCACTACTGTTTTTAAGTTGCCCTTCAACAAATCGCACTCCTCCCGGAGCACACGACATGTCTTCAGTGCTTCCTCTTTCTCAGCCTCCAACCTCTCCAACACCATGGGACTGAACTCCCCCATCTTCAAGATGTCAGCTTCGAGCTCGGCAGCAACAGCGTCAGAGTCACCCTTGGACTCTCGAACGGTCTTCAGACACGAGACCGCCAGCTTGGCCGTCTGCACAACAATACATAACATTATGCTAAACATTCAAATGAAAACGACTATAGTCGTGTTCAGATACATACACTTTGGAACAAATGAACGATGTGGCATATATTCTGGGCCCGCTCAGATTCTGAAAGCACCCGCACATTCGCAGGCGGAGGAAAAGCCTGCATCATGCCCCACACAGCGTCTGCTTCAGGAAATTCTACTAATTTGGAGGGTTTTACCGCATCCAACTTCCGAGGGCCCGAGCTCGAAGACGAGTGCATACGGGGGACAGTCCCCTCACGAGACCTTTTATTACCTGATATCCTAGTCAGGTCAACGGCAGGTTTCTTAACCGGAATTCTGGGAAAAATAGGGGCAAAGCCCCCCAATGTCGAGGGCCCCCGCAGCGGCCCCTTACCCTTGTCGGGCATACTTGAAACGGTCGCTTTTCCCTTAATAGGGCTCGAGTGTGAAGAACCCGACCCCGCTGTAGAAGGCTCATCCAAAAAATCACCCACGTTGACATGGGTATTCGATTCCGAACCTCCAACGCCCTGGCTCAAAGGAACGTCGGCCAACGGTTCAGAACGTAGAGCAACATATCCATCAAAAGGAGACGAAGCAAATGCTCTCTCTCTCGCCACAGATCCGTCAGGTTGAGGAACCACACCCTCTTGCTTTGAGGTCAATACTTCCAAGAGGTTGGCCGCACCATCAGGGCCTCCCACCACGTCTAGGATGTCCTGGCTAAGGGACCCAGCCATTGAAGAAACATTGCTAAAACATTCTTCATTAACACGTTCAGGCACCACAGTGCTAGGAGGAGGTCGCTCGACTCCCGACACCTCTGCCGAAAACTCAACGGTTGCATTATTCAGGTCAAAGCTAGACGTAGACCTTATTTCAGGCGCCACCACGACGGCCGCCATTTTTTGCAGCTTTCTGAGCCTCACGATCGGCTTGAAGTTTCAGCATCAGTTGTCTGAACCCCATTCTAACGAAGTATCTCAGAAAAAGGTAATCTACCTGCAGAATAATCAGACTATCAGCATGATAAAATAATAATAAATAATTCAAGTATCACGGCGAAGTCGAAACACATGTCGGGGATCACAGCGATTATGATTACCGATATACTTACCGACGTGGTTACGCTAAACCACAGAGAAAAAGCAGAATACTATGAACTTCAGAGTCTCTTACAAGCCCTACTTATAGACAGAGGCCTCAACTACATCGAAATACATTTTCGACGTCATATCAAATGTGAATTTCGACATAAGATCAAAGCTAAAACCCGACATCTTACCCTACTACGCGAAGAGCCGCGAGAATATAACAACAGCCCCGACAACCCTACCACAATTTTCAAGGAACCCAGATACCAAGGGAACTAGAATTCAAACGAGGACCTCAAACTCGGCGTTCATCACAAGTGCACTCCCCACAAGTTTGATCTCCGTCATTTGAACTGGTGGGATGAAGGGTACAGGTAACCCAGAAATTTTAAATTAAATTTGTGAATCCTTATCTCTAAGATAAGAATCCCCAAATTGGGGGACTACATGATATAGGCATTTCCCGCATATTGGGCCAGGCCCAAACCAGGCCCATTTTGGAGCATATCGGGGATAACTTTCGATGTCATATCGGTAATCATCACCGATATGTTACTGTGGTCCCCGGATCCTGAGGTCTATAAATACGCGGTGCCTGGATCCCAAAACAAGCAATTATTATCCCTCAGCTACCACTCGTCATATCAAAATACATCACCGATGTTACTTTCGATATCTCACTCGATATCGTGACCACAACATACGCCTGTGCCACGTCATACCACCTCATCACCGATCTCACATCGGGGGTCATCCTCGATATCACATCGAAGGCGATCCCCGACGTCCATTCGATCTATTTACCGATATTCCTCTCCCATCCAAGCATCAAAGCGTTGGGTCTGAGGTGTTCCGGACCAAGCCTACACGAGACACAGAGTGTAGGTCTGATTTGAGATAGGCTCGTTGTATTGCTAGATCACATACTTGTAACCGACACTCGCATATATATATATATATATATATATAAAACGATCTATCGCCAAATCAGATGCAAAACAGGATTATGATGCAATATACGTTGTTCGAGGTTTGGTAACGGAGTAGTGGACTTTCTGTCCAAGTTCCTCAGGACCGGATGCCAAACGAGACTAGAATAAATCAGAAATGGAACCTCACCTTTACTTGTACGGGGAACCTTGATGTCGTTGATTAGTTCGTCAAACCTTTAACAAATTTAAATAATATTAATCAACTAAATTTATAATTGACCACAACAAGTACTATTTTTTCAGTTCTGATGTTGGTGAAATTAAGTATGTTCTAGCTAAGAATGCTAATTACAATGTAAATAGTAGTAAATAACACATTAGCTTAATTTATGTCATTACACAAAACATGAGAATCTTAGATACTGAATTTAATAAAAAAACATATGCTTAAATTGAATATAAAATATCTATTGTTTTAACCACCTTATTTATCTCTCAAAATTATCTTAAACAACCAAATTTTTAAACTTATGACTCTGAGTATTCATGTTAAAGTCATTTCGACGACAAGTAACAGTTACTTCATGTTAACAGTCATTTCGACGACAAGTAATGTTTTATTAACTATCCAATTCGATGTATAGTCAATTCTTAAAAACATATTACTTAACTAACTCTAGGAAAACTCGTCTTTTTAGTCTTTAATTAATTCCAAACTTTTATCAACCACACACCAAATAAGTATCATATGAAGTAACACCTTAAAAGGTATAAGTTAGTCATTTATTACTTTATATTACATAGTAAGTTTAAAATGCATATACTTGTTTTATAATTTAAATATAAAGATATAAACATGGGAGATTTATCAAAATGTGTGATAAGGAATGTTTATTATGATAAATAATCTTATTTGATGGTTAGGTCATGAAGTGGCAAGAATAATCTTGTAAGATTTATGAAAGTAGCATGTTAAACATGATAAATCTACCATTTAAATGCTATAAATAAAATCACAAAAATGTCACTTCATGATTATAAATTATAATAATCTAATTATAACTCGTACTGTATCATGTTAAATTTATGTGTATGATAAATACTTGAATTATGATGGTGATATAACTTATAAACTAAGAAAATAAAGGTTGTGCCAAAAAATCGAAAAATTACTGCAATTTCAGTTTTACCTTTGATCGGACATCCAAATGAACTTGGTTTTCAAATTATTTTATGGATTTTGATTTATAATGTCATGATGAATGTGTGTACCCAAGATTTTGTGAAAATACAAAGGTTTGCTATGCTAAATAATTTGTGCAACATAAGAGTTACTATCGAATTTCTTGGTAGCAGCTTACGGTTTATTGATTATGGCCTCCTAGATCATATAATTTGGGAAATATTTCTTCAATCAAAAGATATAAGACACCAAGGACAATATATATCCAAATATAGTTGTAAAATAATGTTTCTTCTATTTGATATGATTTTTCTAAGGTGTAGGGGCAAAATTGGCATTTTCTGCGCAGTAAATGTTTTGGCGTCTTTTAGGGTAGAAAATAACAAGTTAAAAATCTGGAAAAATTATTTTCCAAACGAAAACACAAAAAAGAAACAATTCTTATTTCAAGGAATTGTTGCAGAATCGGATTATTTTGGGTTGTATGAAACGTTAAACAATGGTGAGTATTTATAGGCAAAAATAATAATTTAGTCACAACTATTTATGTCCCACCTTGATTATTTTATAATAAACCACAAAAATCTGATTTCAATTATTCTCTTAAGGATGTCATGACTTACCTCATCAATTAGATTAATTGCATATTAAGTTCCTCAATTATTTATAATTAAAATTCAAATAGATATAATTAGATTTCTTTATTATATACATATTTTCTAATGTAATTTTTTCTAGGTAATTCAATCATCTTGGTTAATGTTTGAAATTGAAATATATGTCTTAGGATTTGAGACCCATAAAAATAATAAAAGACTAACTTTTAAGTCCAGGGACTAAACGACAATTTTTTCTAAACATTTAGGGTCAAAAATGGAAATTTTCAAAAGTTCAAAAACTAAAGTATTAACTTATTTTCTTCCTAATTTTTGGGGCATTACATCGACGTTCATATGGGTCATGTTGTGGAGGATCAGCATGCTCCCTTGCATTAAAAATTTTGGTTGGTTCTAGGGACACGATGCCTTGGATACCATGGACAACCTCTGTTGCCGGCACGTGCTAGTACTCGATCACTAACAATTTGGCCACTTTGCGCTCGGAAAGGCACACCACTTGTTCAATGCGACCCTCTTATCGCTGACGTTCGCTCAACCCTTCCGGAGTTCTCACCAACCCCACCAAGGGTCAACTTCATCCACCACCTTTTTCGCATCGCCACCCCCTCTATCACTCTCATCTAGGGGTGGGCATTTGAAGTGGGTATCCGCCCCCGTACCACTCCCGTTTGGGTATTTCCCGTTTAGAGTGGGTCAAGTGGGAATGGATATCCGCAACGCGGGTACCCGCATTTTAGTTTTCAAAGCGGGAAAGAGAATGGGTAATATTATTAATTTCTCACACCCGTATGGATACCCGCATGTCTCTTCAATAAAGAAGATTTATACACACACACACACACACACATACTTACACAAATTATATACCAATCTCAAGAAACATGGCATATTTATTAAGATTAGATGTTTTATAATTAATATTTATGTAACTTCAATTAACAAAAATATGCTTATTTATTTGTATTGAATTATGCTTTTATAAATCGAGTTAATTATGTACGATGTAGTTTTATTGTCATTGATGAATGATGGAGTAGGATTTGAATGATTATTAGATCTCAGTTATTATGAGTAATTCAGATTTTAATCAAGTTGCCGATAAACATTTGATTTGGAGAATCCATTGATTTACTTTTTAGGTTAAAAAATACGAAAATTACATAAAATGACATAAAATTGGGTACATGCTACCGTACCGCATCTGCGTTGGTACCCGATGCGGAAACCCGCCATGTGCGGGAATGGGAATGGTAACAAAGTTTTATTTTCCGCTAGCGTGGGTAGCCGCATTTGGGTACCCATAATGCGGGTACCCGTACTGCGCCCACCCATACTCTCATCATCTATTATCTTTTTTGGCATGCTCAAAATGAACTGGCATTTTGTCACACGCTAGTGTCGACACTCGACATTATCTACTGCATCGCTAACACCATCTTAGAACTACCCCTCCTCTTGGGCCCCGGCATCCAAGGGACACGCCTTCCACTTTAAATAGAAACCACCTTCGAATGGGTTCATAAAACTTAAATGTGATGCCTCATCCCTGGGAAACCTGTGAACTTCGAGGATTGGTGGTTTGTTACGTGATTCAACATGTGTCATAGCTGGTTAGTTTGTTGCAGTGGATGGAACAACAACTAACGTCACCGCTGAACTTCGATCTGTGCAACATGGAGTGCTTTATAGTTCACAATTACATGTATTTAAACTGCTGATTGAGACGGACTCTAAAAACTTGCAGGTAGTTTCCTCCAAATCAGGAAATGGATACCCAACTTTGGGGTTGACAAAGATGTGATCAACAGTACCATCACATGGGTAAGGATCCTCAAGTTACCAGTTGAGTATCTCAGGGAGTCATATATCCATTTGCTAGCTAGTGAGATTGGTGATCTAATCAAAATTGATGAGAATACTTGCAATGCAGCAAGGGGAAACTATGCTAGGTTATGTATCCCAATATCCACTGACAAACCTCTTGATGTTGGTCTTTGGATAGTTGATAACTTCTATCAAGTGGTATATGAGAACATTACTTCTCTGTGCTATGAATGTGGTAGAATTGGCCAAAACAAGGTTGCCTGTGATGCCAAGAAATAGCCAACCAATGACATGGAGTCTGATGATATGGGTAATGATACTGATGATACTCAATCTCATTGCAATGAGAAGAAAAGTTAGCCTCTTTAAAAGTCTAAGAGTAAAGAGTTTGGGGACTGGATGCTAATAAATAGAAAGAAGAAGCTTTCACCAGTGAAGGAGATAATAGATAGGAAGATGTACAGTAATTAAGCAACTTATGTGAATCACAGTAGTGGTATGTCATCTGATCCACTGAGTCACAAGAAGGGCAAGGAAAAAATGAACTCTACTCATCAAGAGTTAGTATATGTAGTTGATAATAGAAGTGTCATAGGCAAAAGAATCCTTCCAGCTTCAGTTACTCCTGCATTAAGGAAAAACGTGGCTAACAGGACACATTTAACGGTTACTAAATTTAAAAGAAGACCAAAAGCCACCAGTTCAAAAGTTCAGTCGATACACGTTCTCTCAACTGCCAACCCTTTTGAACTGCTTACCAAGGAAAACACATTTTTGTCTGGAGATAGCAGTAAAGTTGATAATTCACAAGATAAACATGGCAATAAACAATTGGCAAGCCATAGTTCCAGAGGAATGGGTACATCCATGGGAATTCATGAGGTACATCAACACATTCCAGGGCCCCTCTCAGATATCACTAATAGGAGAATAGGAACAAGCAGTCCTGACAACAATTGTTCCACTAACAATCTTGGAACTTCAAACGAGTGTCTATTGGATAGATCATGCAATAGAGGACAACACTTGGTGGCATAGATTCGATCAGACAAAATGGGATTTGACGAGACACAACATTCTGACAATTTAGATGTTGCAACAGATTCTTGCAACATCACTGAGGATTCCCTTTGAGTATCCAGTTTTCCCTGCTCAACTGATTAATTCTAGCATGAATATCATTGCATGGAATTTCCAGGGAGCAGGTGATCCAAAGTTTCGAAGTAACTTTCGAGACGTGATCAGATCATAACATCCTACTATGGTTCGTGTGTTAGAGAGTCCATGTAGAACAGACATGGAATATTGTTCCTTTTCTGGGGTTCAATAGTTATGAAGTGGCACCTACTGTTGGTATGGCAGGAGGTACCTGGATGTTAGGGAATAATTATGAGGTTGATGTAGAAATTCTCACCTCATACTTCCAACATATCACTACTATCATAAGGCCAAATGAACAAGAGAGGTGGAGGGTTTCTGGTGTCTATGCACAGCCCAGGAAATCAGCAAAGACAAGGTATTTGAAGAGCTGTAATAACAAATGAATGTTGATCCTCTCCCTTGGTTAGTGACAGGAGACTTCAATGAAGTTAGTCTTGCTCAAGAAAAATGTGGAGGAAATGTAAGGTCTCTGAACATGTTACAGTTCTTTAATCACTTCATTCAGAGTTGTAACTTAATTGACTTGGGGTTACATGGCCCAAAATATACTTGGACTAATTAGAGGAAAGGAAAAGCTTTGATCTAGGTTAGGATTGATAGAGCTCTTGCCAATCAGAAGAGGATGGATATGTTCCCTGAAGCTGAAGTTCTTCACCTTCCTAGAACTCACTCAGATCAGCATCCTATCATCACCTTATGCCATGGAAGAAAATAGACTAAGGTCCACATGCCCTTCAGGTTTGAATCAATGTGGCTTACCAACTCTAAATGTTCCAATCTCCTGAGAGATATATGGGACATAAAAAAGGATATTGTTGAAGCCATTGATGAGGTTCCACAAACACTGAGTAGTTGGAATCAAGAGAGGTTTGGTAATATTTTCCAGCACAAGATGGTTCTAAAAGCAAGGTTATGTGGAATCTAGAAAGCTTTAGGTTTCAGACCAAATCCCTTCTTGTGTGACTTGGAAGAAAAACTGATGAAAGAGTATAATGAATTCCTGACACAGGAAGAGATCTTCTGGTTCCAGAAGTCAAGAGTGAAATGGATTAAAGATGGGGACCACAATACTAAGTTTTTTCATAGGTCAAAACTGGTTAGGAAGAGAAGAAACAAGATCAGGTGAAACACAAGAAGAGTCATGAAGACTCACACCTGAAGATTGAGGGAGAATGGATCACAGATGAAACAGTCATGAAGACTCACACCAGAGAGTATTACATCTAACTCTTCTCATGATCCAGTGCATTTGAGAATAATAGTGGAGGTAGGAAGTAAGAACATTCCAGATTACAAGTCAAATTGGAGGAAGAGGATCAGCAACTATTAGATAGAATGGTGGATCCAGATGAGATCAAAAACTACATGTTTGCAATGCATCCAACCAAAGCTCCAGGCCCTGATGGGATTAATGCTGGGGTTTATCAGGAATACTGGAGTTGGATGGGGGACTCAGTGGTGGATGTTTTGTCAAGAACTTTCACAAACAGGAGCTTTGACAAGAAAATATGTGAAGCATTTCCCTGTCTCATCCCTAAAGTTCCCGACTCTGAGAATATTAAGCAGTACAAGCCTATATCCCTGTGTAATGTTCTTTGCAATATTATCACAAAGTGCATTACAACTAGATTGAGAGGATTAATGCAGGGAATTGAGGCCCCTACTCAATCTAGCTTCATCAAGGGCGGAGGCACTCAAGATAACATCTTTGTCTTGCAAGAGGTTCTCCACTCTCCCAGGACCAAGAAAAGGAATGAAATTGGCTGCATTATCATGAAGTTAGAGTTTGAGAAGGCTTATGATAAGGTAAGTTGGTCTTTCTTGGAAGAAACACTCTTGTTCTTTAACTTCCTTGCAAGACTGATAGAGCTAATTATGTTCTGTATCAAGAATGCATCCACAAGAATTCTATGGAATGGATCACCAATTGATTCATTCAGGCACAATTGTGGTCTGAGACAGGGAGATCCCTTATCTCCATATCTGTTTGTGCTCTGTGTTGAAAGACTATCTTATCTGATAAATGAAAGGGTGGATGATGGTAGCTGGAGTCCAATTATTCCTTGAAGAAGAGGGCCTAAGCTATCAGATCTCTTCTTTGCTGATGACCTAATTCTAATGGGAAAGGCAATTATAAAGATTGGAAGAGCAATCAAGTCAGTGCTAGAGAAGTTCTGTGAAGCTTCTGGACTGAGGTTAAGTCCACCGAAGTCAAAAATCTTCTTCTATAAACCTCATGGTGCTAGACTGGTCTCCACTTGCTCACACACTGCAAAATTGTAAGGGAAGTCGGGATCGGAATCATAGATCCTCAAGATCTGTCAAAATTTGATGAGTTACCAGATGAAAACTGGTTGAAAACTAATTTGGAAGGGCTAGAGATAAGTAACAGAATAAGGCATGTTTCAACATGGAAGTGGATATTTCTAGCATGCATATGGATATCTTGGAAACATAGGAATGCAAGAGTATTCCACAACAAAGAGAACAATGTCCAGGGGCGTATCTCTCAAATCAAATAGCTGAGCTTTGAGTTATTTGCGGGACGAAGAAAGAACGGGATCAGAAAAGGCAATGTGGGTTGGACAACACCAGAGAAATGGTGGTTCAAAATAAACATTGATGGAGGCCTGAACAGGAGTACCAACTCTGGAACAGCAGCTGGGCTGGCAAGGTCTGATGGTGGTAAATGGTTATGGGGATTTGGCTTGTTTGTTCCTTCTTCAACAGTCGATGAAGTGGAGCTAATTGCTCTTAAGCGTGGCCAGGAACTGGCCTGGGAGAGAAGAATTAATCATATTGAAGTTGAAACCAATTCTCTCAATGTCTACAAGATGATCAGTGGTGATCTTCAACTAAAAGATGTCAACTCTTCCTTGGTAGATGAATGCCAACAAGTGCTTCACAAACCATGGACTATAATGTTCAAGTGGATTTCAAGAAACGCAAATATGGTAGCGGATGCTTTGGTCAAGTTTAGTAGTAGTAATAATGTGTTGGACATCCTTTGGAATTGTCCTCCTTCTCATTGTATTTATAGTTTGCTTACAATGGACATGAATTCAGGTTGTAACCTCCTTAGTTTATCAAAAAATGAAAAAGAAAAAAAATATAAACGTTGAGTTGGAAGCTGCTGCGAAAGGGGCGGCCCTAAAGTAAACGGTATCTTGGGTGTAGCCCGGGTAAACCTTGGGCCTCCTTCTATATATCTATATCCTAGTCCGTTGAAATTTTAATTTCATTCTATGGAATACATGAAATAGTTGGGCCACAAACGAAACTCACTCCCCAAATAACAATTCAATAATACTAGCCGAACATAATACCAAGCCCATTTCATACAAAACTGTGTAACTTAAATCCATATGAAAATATTAAATTAGTGTATAAACTTAATATCTGCGTGGGTTTATAGTTTATTATACATTTAGATTTGTATACGGTTGGTATATATGCATATATACACTTGGATTTCTGGTTTTTCATGAATTTAATCAATGTTTTATGGGGATTTTATATTGAATTTGCATTTGTATTGCATTTTTTCTTGAAATAAATATCATTGTATTTGTATTGCTTAGTAATATATGATTTTATATTTTTTGCTACTCTTGTACTTCTTTATATATTTTTATGATACATTTTTAACTAACTTAAATTTCAAGCAATTCAGAGCAAAAAAGAAAATCTAAGTGCACACCTGGATCGCGCATGTGAGGCGCGATGTGAGTAGTGATCGCGCTTATTTACATAATATACGTATATAATTCTTTTTACACTGTAAATGTTGGGGCTACATTCTCTTCGCCCCTTGACGATGTGGTCGATGCACCATTTTGGTTCACCAGATTCTACTGACGAAAATGGTGGTTTGAGCTTCAATCTCTCTTTTTGTTGGAAACAATAAGGTATTTGATATGGCTCAAGTTAAAGACTATGCATGGGAGGCAATTTTCTTGCAGCATTTCATGACATGGATTAAGTTATGCCTTTTACATTTAATAAGTTAATTTAATTTGAATCTATATATTTTGTTGATCGATTAAGTATCGTACTTAACAAATTGAACGATTGAAGGAAAAAAGAAAACATCTAACAAACATCTATACATACTAACAAGTAGTGCTTGCAACTAATTCGTATTTCAAATATATGTTGGCGAAAAGTTCACTAATGCTGACGCATTAAACGTCGGCTCACTACGAAAAACCAGTAATCGTCAACTAGTTGATCATTAATTTTCATGCTTGAGTTTGATTCCCATTAATTAGTGTTATCAATAAATATTTTGCTATGTATTAATACAATTAATAGAAAATCATAAAATATGAAAATTGAAAGACACTAAAATTTACCTAGTTCGTCTATGATTATCTTTACCGACAATAGCAAGTTAGAATTTTCCACTATATGTTTTGTCGTATAATTACACTTACATAAATTACTATTTATATCAACTAGGCTCCTTAGACAAAATTAACATGGACTATCTAAACTACTCCAAAAAACTCGACAAAAATCGGGCTTATCACGAAAAGTTGTCTTGTGCTTATCGTACCGGGCTTCATAAACAGTATGTCCAGGCTTCACAAAATAATATCTCTTTCTCGTCCAAAAATCTAGTATTGTTTTATATAATTTAGTTTAAAAGGTAATTACAACTATTGATAAAAACCCATCATGCAATGTCGCATGTAAATTGGATCTGAACTGCCACTTGCAAAGTCGCACCCAACCATCTTGAATAAAGTTGCATATCGCACCTAATCATTATTCTGAAATATATTCGAATTTCGAATAACACTCCTACACATGAGCATCACAAAACAGCATTTTTAGCTATATAATATGGAGATCTTATCCAAAATATATAATGACAAATTAGGGGATTATGGGGTATTTTAGGAATGGCCTAATACCAATATGGGGCCGACCCAAGGAGAAAGACCTACTGGAGGAATACAGAAAAATTCGATATAGGACGAGCATCGAACGGACTCGATTCGATCTAAGGAATAGATCGAATAACCCCAATTCGATACACTTTTCCCAACTGCCACTGGGGCCAGCAGGACGGGGGTTATAAATACCCCGTTCTCTTACATTCTCGGCACGTATTCGAGACCAGCTCTAACCTGCTCAATATTGAATCTCCCAAATTCGATACAACTCATTCGATCGAAGGATCCGGATTCGATATACCTCATTCGATCGAATATCCCAATTCGATACACATAGAGTTTAACCATTTCTATATCGAAGCATCCAGATTCGATATAGGCCGATTCGACATACCCAATATCGAAGCATTCGGATTCGATACGCACAGATGTGACCTACCATGGATCGAACAACACAGATTTGACCTATCATGGATCGAACAACACATATTCGACCTATTATGGATTGAACAGCACATATTCGACCTATCGTAGATACTTAGAGATAGATGAACTACGTTCAGCTTCATTCCCTTTATGGGATATGTAGCCAACTTGGCGTCCACCCAAGTTCAGTCTGAAATCAATAACACATGATCCCTCGTGTCGTGATGCTTGGAGTGTAGCTGATTCTAACACAACATTGAATCAGTCTGTAGTGGAGTGTCTTATCAACTTGCCAAGTCAGCAAACGAAAACGCCCCAAAAGAGTGGCGCCGTCTGTGGGAACTTGCTACGTGTACTCAAAAACAAGCTCGTAATCTCAAAGTCAACCGTAGCTATATGTTGATCTGTGGAACAACTACGGAGTCAACAGCATGAAACTAAGTGCCAATGGAACAAGGAGTGGTGCTAATGGCAGTAGTAAAATTCACACAACCACCAAGGAAATTTGCATCATCAGAAGAAAGATTAGGGAGTCTTAAATCCCAATCCTATACGTTAGTCATTTACATTTTTGTTTAAAATAATAACATATTTCCAAGAAAGCATGCGCCTTATCTTATTACAAGAAACGACTTAAAGGAACTTCCTCTGTAGGAACACATAACTGCACTTCGAACAGTGTCATAATCTATCTTACCCGTATGAGGTATCAAAGAGTCTTACCCGTATGAGGTATTGAAGAATCTTACCCGTATGAGGTATCGAAGAGTCTTACCCGTATGAGGTATCGAAGACTCTTACCCGTATGAGGTATCGAAGAATCTTACCCGTATGAGGTATCGAAGAATCTTACTCGTATGAGGTATCAAAGAATCTTACCTGTATGAAGTATCGAATAGTCTTACCCATATGAGGTATCGACGAATCTTACCCGTATGAGGTATCAAAGAATCTTACCCGTATGAGGTATCAAAGAATCTTACCCGTATGATGTATCAAAGAATCTTACATGTATGAGGTATCAAATAGCCTTATCCGTATGAGGTATCGAAGAATCTTACCCAAAACAGGTGGTATTCAAGAATTTTAACTGTGGTATCAAAGAATTTTAACCGTAGGTGGTATCGAAGAATCTTACTCTTATGTGGTATCGAAGAATTTTACCCGTAGATCGTATCGAAGAATCTCACCCTTATGTGTTATCGAAGAATTCTACCCGAAGAGGTACGATGCAGATCTACCTGAAGCGGTGCGAAACAAACGTGTCCAAAGCGGCACGAAAAACATCTACCTAAAGAGGTACGATGCAAATCTACCCAAAGCGGTACAAACAAACGTGTCCAAAACAGCACCAAAAACATCTACCCAAAGAGGTACGATGCAAATCTACCCAAAGCGGCACGAAACAAATGTGTCCAAAGCGGCACCAAAATCATCTACCCAAAGAGGTACGATGCAAATCTACCCGAAGCGGTACGAAACTAACGTGTCGAAAGCGGCACCAAAAACATCTACCCAAAGAGGTACAATGTAAATCTACCGGAAGCTGTACAAAATAAACGTGTCCAGAGTGGCACCAAAAACATCTACCTGAAGCGGCACATTGCAAACCTATCTGAAGCGGTACGAAGCAAACGTTTCCAAAGCGGCACCAAGAACATCGATCCGACAAGGTTAGATGGAAACTAAAAATCTCAGAATACGGATACTGGCCCAAAGTGGTCAGATAAAAAAAATGAAATATTGGCCCGAAGCGGTCAGATGAAAAATGAGATATTGGCCGAAAGCGGTTAGATAAAATATAAAATATTGGCCCGAAGAGGTCAAATGAAAAAAATGAAATATCAGAAATGGACATCGGCCCAACGTGGTCAGATACAAACCAAAAATTTCAAAAGATGCACATCTGCTGACAAAACCATGATGAAAATAACATATCCATATGCCTGAAAGGCTGGATAATGAATCTACCCAAAGCAACACGACACATGTCCATCTATCATGCTATGGAGCAAACGTGTCAAAAGCAGCTACACGGGCATCAATCCAACATGGTACGATAAAAGCTGCCAACGTAAATACATATTTAGACTACTATAAAATATATCATTACCTCAGGCGATATGAATACCCATGTGCCAAATTAACCGTCAGCATTGACGAGTAATAACATGTAAAAGCACAAACTGCCATAAACAAAACGCGAGCAATCATTAAATATGAATGCAACAGAGTATCCGAACAAAGGCGACACAATGTGAAAATAGACGAAAAATGGAATTGCACGACAGATATTAATGCTTGAGCCTCGGGATTCACGTCTTTCTCATATTGGTCGATTACTACAAAATTACTCCGCATTAAGCGGCGTGGTGGACTTTTGTCTCTTTGATTGTCACCACATTCACCCTCAATGAAAGTGTATGCCATAAAATCTTATAACTATAGATAAAGATCTAAACCAAATATAACTGCAAAATCAGTGTGCGACACCAAGACTGAGGACTCCCAAGTCAGAGTTCATTATGCTTGTCACCATGTTATCAACAACATTGTCGAAACAAAGATAACAGCAAAGTTGGAGGGTAAGAAACTTTGTAGAATCATAAAAAAACTAGCTAGCACACCTAGGGTCGAGCCTCGCTATGACCAACAACGAGGCAGAATATAAAGCTATTCTCGCTGAAACCTCAATGGCAAGCTCATTATGAGTAGAACGTCTGGTGGTCTTAACAGATTAGCAACTTCTAGCTAATCATTCCAATGGCTCCCACAAAGTCAAAGAGGGCACAATGATCCTTTATTTCAACAAGTTTTAAAAAAACTTGTGAAATCATTCACAGTCTTAACTATTGTCGAATCCCCAAAGGAACGAATGTAGCAAGTTGTATTATTTGCAACACAACCACGATCTTCATAGAAATGAGAGTCGTGCTGCTAGTGGCGAAAGAATATGTTATAGGAAATGCAAGATGCACCAGAACGATGAGATTATGCCTATATATAAACCAAAGCGGATAAACCTTTGCGTGACCAAGTCGCCGCAAAAAGACTAAAATACATTTACTCCATCGTCGAGAAATGCTTTTGACTTATCAATCATATTATTATCTTTGTAAATGCGAAATGTGAAATATCTAATTATGCGGAGGCATGCATAGTATCAATTTTATGCAGGACCTAAGAAGGTTCACCCCAACAATAGAAGGGACGAACATTCTGTCCCAGTGGCAATGCAGGACCCAAGTAGGGTCACTCCGACAAAAGAGAGGACGAACACTCTGTCCCAGGCATCAAATGCCATCCGCAATTCCCAAAAAATGAAAAAAGGGATGGACAATCTATCCAAAGTGGCATGTGAATACCACAATTCTCGAAAAACAAAAAAAAAGGAATAGACACTCTGTCCAAAGTGGCAAGTGAATACCGCAATTCTTGAAAAACGAAAAAAGGGACGAACATTGTGTTCAAAGTGACAAATGAATACCGCAATTCCCGAAAAATGAAAAAAGGGACGGACACTCTGTCCAAAGTGGCAAGTGAATACCAATTCCCGAAAAATGAAAAAAGGGACGGGCACTCTATCAAAAGTGGCAAGTGAATTCCGCAATTCCCGAAAAATGAAAAAGGGACGGACACTCTGTCCAAAGTGGCAAGTGAATACCGCAATTCCCAAAAAATGAAAAAACAAAATACGGACACTCTGTCCAAAGTGGCAAATGAATATCGCAATTCTCGAAAATGAAAAACGGGACGAACACTCTGTCCCAAGCGATAAGTGATAACCGCAAATCCAGGAAAATGTAAAATGGGACGGACACTATGTCCGAAGCGACAAGCAATAACCGCAAATCCCAAAAAATAGACAACGCGACGAACACCATGTCTTAAACGACATGGGCTAATCGTAAGTCCCAAAAAGGAGGATACAGTAGGTTGATATATCTAATCTAGAAAGGTGGGTGACAACTATACAACCATAAGAAAAGCAAGGATGTCACGACGGACATGATCCTATAAAATATCCAACGAAGGGGTGGGAAGACATAGTGACCACACAAAGCGATTGACTAAAAAGAAAACATACAACCCTCCACGAATGTGGAATGGCATTCGAATTGTCAAAATAAAGTAAAATGCAACAATAGCAATTGAAATAAAAGGCAACAGATACGAGCTAAACAAGCATCGAACATGATTTAAGGCCCGACTTGATAGATCAGAAGCAATATGCTTGGGATCCACGTCTTTCAGACCCTGCATCCCAATTGAGGGCATAGTTTTCAACCTAACAAAATCAGGTCCTCAAAGCTAGGAACTCGATCTCTATGCGAGAACGTCTCCCAATCGGGGGCACGATTTTCCACATTATCAAAATTGCAATCACGAAGCGACAAATCGGGGATACAATTTTATAAGTATGGAACCCGCTCTCTGATCGACACCGTCTCCCAAACTGAGGTGACTATATGATAGGGATATTTTAGGAATTTTCCAATACCAATATTGGACCGGCCCAAGGAGAGAGACCCACTGAAATAGTACATCGAACAGAAGAAATTCGATACTGAACGAGCATCGAACAGACTCGATTTGATCTAGGGAATAGATCGAATCATCCCAATTCGATACACTTTCCCTAACTGCAACTGGGGCCCCCAGTATGAGGGTTATAAATACCCCATCCTCTGACATTCTCGGCAAGCATTCGAGACCAGCTCTAACCTGCTCAATATTGAATCTCCCAAATTCGATACAACTCATTCGATCGAAGGGCCCGGATTCGATGTACCTCATTCGATCGAATATCCCAATTCGATAGACATCAAGTTCAACCATTTCTATATCGAAGTATCCATATTCGATATAGGCCGATTCGACATACCCAATATTGAAGTATTCAGATTCGATACACACTGATTCGACCTATCATGTTTCGAACAACACATATTCGACCTATCATGTTTCGAACAACACATATTCGACCTATCATGAAACGAACAACACTGATTCGACCTATCGTGGATCGAACAGCACAGATTCGACCTATCGTGAATCGAACAGCACAGATTTGACCTATCGTGGATACTTAGAGATAAATGAACTAAGTTTGGCTTGATTCCTTCTATGGGATACGTAGGCAGCTTGGCCTTTATGCAAGTTCAGTCCGAAATCAATAACACCTGATTCCTCGTGCCGTGATGCTTGAAGTGCAGGCGTGTAAAGAACAAAGCTGGTTCTAACACAACAATGAACCAGTTTTTAGTGGAGTGTCTTATCAACTTGCCAAGTCCGCAAACGAAAATGCCCAAAACAGGGAGCACCTCTTTTTCTTTCGAAAACGGGAGAAAAGCAGCCCAATCTAAGAGAATTCGCCCAAAACAGGGAAGAGAGTGCTTTATTAGTTCATTTAAGGATTTTAATTCTTATCTTAGCTCGCTTGTTCAGTTTTTCTTTCAGGAATTAAGAATTGGGATGTCATATGATATTTAACAAAGTGTACTAATGTAAATATTTAATTTCCAAGGTATTTAACATGGGATGTCATATGATATGACAGTCGTGGGTTAACGTGTATATCTTTATAAAACATAAAGAGTTGATTTTTCTAGCAAAATTTAATGATGGAAATTAGCTGGTGATCGATAAGGACATCGCGGCATGGATTAGCACCATTCCACATCACGAAAGAACAAATAATATTAAGTGTTTATATTTTAAAGTTTGTGAAGACTGAAATGTCGATCTACACTTACTGCTTAGTGCTTACACCATCTATTTATTTGAAGAACAGTTTAATTTGACCTTATATTTTTCATAATATCTTTCTATGTAGCGAGCATAAGACATAAGAGAAGATGAAGCAACACCAAAATAAAAATTTTGTTGATTCCGGAGAATATCAAGAAATTGATGCAAAAAGAGAGAAACTCCCAAAAAAAAATCAATAATCAACTGACCCCAAATACTGAAAGACGACTAACTTATAATGATAAAACGCTAGAACTAAATAATACCAAAATTACTAAAAACTCTCAAAATAAATTAAAAAAAACTTAATATTCTTCAGGAAATAATAAACTACCTATTTGACCCTCTAACGTTTGAATTTGCCTAATATCGTGTGGGCGTAAAGACTTCATTCTTTACGTTTTGCTCAAGATGTCGTTTCCAATTGGAAAAGTGGTATCGTTTGTAAAAAACAAGCTATGTTGAATTTTTGGTCAAACATCGACTCCCTTGAACCTCAGGTTGGTTATTTTTTATCAAAAAATATCCATATTTCTGATCTCCATCATTCACCCCTCATTGAAAAAGATTCGATCTAGAATCGAAATTGTGTTTAGGAAAAAGCTTATCACCATAAGACAAAATATGATTAGTAACATAAAAAATATCAAAACCTTGAGGATGAACATCTTCAATTGTGGCAGCAACAATAGGAACTTGCTTCTTCTCGTCATCAACCATTGCCACACTTAGATTCTTCTTTTCTATTACAAAACTTTCAAATCTATCGATTTTCTTGGCAGCCTCATACTTTTCCAACATTTTTGTCTCTTTCACTAGATTCTCCACCGTGATCTTTTCGTCTACACCCTCCATGAAAGTTTTTAATCTCGGAATCTAAAACTCATCCACAATATCATCACCATTTCTATCATAAACAACATCATAGGAAGATTCACAATCCTCTTCATAATCTTCATGTAAATTTAAAATATCACGTGGAAACTCTGATTTCCAATGTTTTTCTTCTAGATCATCTTGTCTCAGGTCAATAAGCGGATTCAATGGTCATTCTAGTGGTACAAAAGAATTCTCCATGAAATCCACAAACAGCGGAGATCTAGGTGCCGGTTCGGGTTCAAGTTGTCGAGCAACCATCACCGCCATTTGTTGCGTCAACAAGTGAATTTGTTGACGTAAATTTGTGTATTCATCACATCTATCTTCTTCTACTAGAACTACATTGATGATGCATAATCTGCCACACTCTCGGAAATAGACAGAAAAGGGTACCCCACAAAAAACGACCAAGGGCTAGGGAAAATGTAACCCCGGGTCACGACCAACAAATACCCCAATCAGGGTGCACGATCCGATACTGGAGAAAAGTACCCTCAGATCACGACCAGCTAAAAACATGCGTATATTTTATCGACTCGATAGACAGGGGGCATGTGGCGCATGTCTGTAGATTTTATCGACTCGATAGCCGGAGGTGCCTACCTGTCTATGTTGGATTGGGATCAAGGCTACAATCAGATCTCGATAGAGGATAACAACCAAGAGAAGATTAGCTTCATCACAAACACAAGAGCCTCGGGGCCACATACTAGAGGCTAGTCAATCTCATGTTCGAGGTTCTAATCAAAGATATGATGGAAGTATACGTTGACGACATGATTGTGAAGAGTCAAAAAGAAGAAGACCATGCCTGAGATCTCGCCCGAGCCTTTGAAATCATAGATTAATAATTATCATTCATCATTCTGGGTGGTTCATGGGGTACATGGTCACACAGAAGGAGATTGAGGTTAACTCCAAAAAGACCGAGGCCATTCTCAACATGGAGTCTCCAAAAACAGTTCAAAAAGTGCATAAACTCACGAGAAGGATGGCCTCGTTGAGCAAGTTCATCTCTCACTCCTCGGAGAAGAGCCATCCCTTCTTTAAGATCCTCAGAAATGTGAAATACATCCAGTGGACCGACCGCTGCGAAGAAGCCTTCAAGGAGATGAAGAGTACTTTGTCAAACCGCCTCTTCTAGTAAAACCCGTACCCCAGAAAATGCTCTTCCTTTACCTTGCTGTGGGTCGGGAATCCGTGAGTGTTGTCCTGGTCGAAGCTCAAGGGATAGAGCACCTACCAATCTACTAAATCAGTAAGACTCTCCTAGACACCGGGACTCGGTACTTGCGAAAAGAGAAGGTCGGGCTGACACTCGTTTGTGCAGCTCAAAAACTTCGAGCTTACTTTTTGGCCCATCCAGTCACTTTGCTCACTCATCATCCGCTTCGCACCATCCTCAACAATCTATAAACTTTTGGACGGATAATCAACTGGGCCATAGAGTTAGGGGAATTTGACATCGCTTACTCTATACGACCGGCCATAAAAGCTCAATTGCTCGCCGACTTCATCATTGAAATGTACGAGGCACCTTAAGAAGAAGAGTCGGAGCCCTTATGGCACCTCCACATGGATGGGTCTTCTACCAACACCCACGGTGAGGTGGACATAATCTTCAGGAAAATAGCTCCAGACGAGCCTGACACTATTCTCGAGTTTGCCCTCCAGTTAGAATACCCCGTGTCCAACAACGAAGCTGCATACGGGGCACTCCTCTTTGGAATGCAACTAGACCAAGAGGCAGGGATAAGGAGAATACTCAGTACTACATACAGAACAAAGTGTTCTTTTGATTCTCATGGCCCTACCCGACCTCTCGACGCGTTAACAAGGAAGTGGCTCAACAAATCGTTAGGGAAATCTGTGAAGAGTGTTATGGCAATCACTCAGGGGGAAGAAGCATGGCAGCCAAGATTATCCGACAAGGATACTACTGGCCGACCATGCCAGCCGACTGCAAAGAGTATGCTCAGAAATGCTGGAATTATCAGTTGCACGCCCTATGATACACCAACATGCACCCCATTTGGAACCCCGACGCTATCCCTTGTCCATTTGCCTGATGGCGAATCAATATCGTGGGAACCATGGTTCCCAACAAAGGTGAGAAAAGGTTCTTACTAGTTACTGTAGATTACTTCACCAAGTGGGTAGAGGCCGAGCCCCTCTCTAAGATCACTAGTCAGGTCATTATAATTTTCCTCTCGAGAAACATCCTCAGACGCTTCGGAGTACCTCAGCAGCTAGTAAGTGACAACAGGCTCCAATTTCGAAACAACCTTATAGGAAGATGGTGCGATAAGTGGAGAAATAAGCACCGCTTCACGGGCGTCGGGTACCCGCAGGATATGGCCAATTGGCGGTAACTACTTGAACCCTCCTAAAAATGCTCAAGGCTCGCTTGGATCGATATCAGCCTAAGTGGGTCAAATAAGTCCCCGGAGTCCTATGGGCCTACCGAACTACCCCACGATCGGCTGCGGGAGAAACCCCTTACAGCCTCGTATACGGGACAGAGTCGGTGGTCCCTTCAGAAGTCGTGAAATAAAGTCTACGGGTATAGGAATACGAGGAAGCCCAGAACAACGCTAACCTTGCCTTGGCTCTAGACCTGCTTAAATAAAGAAGAATCCGAGATGCTACCCACACGAAATTCTATAAGGCACCAATGGCCAAATTTTAGAATCTGGCCCCGATCTTTTTAAGTCGGGGACCTCGATCGGAAACGAGTAGAAGCCTCTAAAAACATAGGAAAAATAGAGCCAAAATGGAGCGGCCCCTACCAAATCTCCAAGATCCTTGGGTCAGCTACCTACTTGCTCAAAGACATGGATGGCCGCGAACGCACCTAAGCTTGGAACAGACTCAATCTCTAAAAATATTATCGATGAAAGCTTTTGAGATTAACCCTTGACGGCGACTACGTTTTGTTCACGTAGTTAAATGTTTGTATTTTGACTTAGCGGTTATACCTGTGTAAAGCAAACATACTATCGGCAATAAATTAACTACGTTGAAAAAGTCTATCGACTTAAGAGCAAAGGGCTAAAAAGAAATATTCCAGTCAAATGCAGTAAACTGTCATAACAAAATAGAGGGGGACTAGACCCTTACAAAAGAGGTTCTAACAAAACAAGGGCTACACACGCCCGACTAACACTACTCTCTCGTCGGACCCTTCCCAGCCTTGATCCATTTTCGATGGTCCTCCTCCGAGAGATCACATGGGTCAGACATCCATACGGATGGATCATCAGGGTTCGTCCTATGAGGGGCAGGGGGATTGGGAGAAGGGAGCGTGGAATAAAACTCCAGATCAAGAAGCACCAGATCTTGAGGAAAATCAGGGAGGCCCCTAGCAGTGGACAAAGCCATCCTAAAACCCCCTTGAACTAGATCCTTGAGCTCAAAAGTCGAGTCTTCTTGGCTTCTCGAGGGCTTAGTTGAACCAAGTCGGGCACAGGCAAGGCTAGCTTGGAGCTCTTCCTTCACGTCCTTGAGCTGGCGAGGTAGACGGTCCCGCTCCTCCTGCAAAGGTAGGATCACCTCCAAATCGTGAGTTGCCTCCCTCGCCCTTTCCTCCCATTTCTTAGCCTTAGCGATGGCGTTAGCCATCACCTCTCCAATGAAACTCTTTAGTTCCCCCATGTCCCGATCTGTGGACTCTTTATATCAGTAGCGCATCCACGAGCTCTTCCAAGGCCTTCTCCAATGGAGTCGCCTCTTCCTGAGCATTTCTCTGGGAAGCTCTAAGGGCCTCACACTCTTAGACCATGGTCGTCAGAACAGTCAGTCTTGCCCTATATGTGCCGAAGGCATCCCCAAGCACCGTGAGTTACAAAAAAAAGGGGAGGAAAGGTCAGAAACCAAACAATGGTGAAAAGACCAAAAGTAAAATGTAGGAAACAAAGTATCACCTCGAAGATGCTCTTGCAGAACTTCTCCTACAAGGCTACATCACTGAAGCCACCAAGAAGCTCACAGTCACCCGAGTTAACAATATCGCTCAACAAAGAACGATAATAAGAGGTATCTACATGACCCTTCAAGAAAATTGTAGGAGCAACAAGACCTTCTCCGCGTCAGCAAACCCCATGACCTTTTACACGTCAGCAAACGTCGGACTGTCATGAACACATTATTTACTACCGGAGGAACAAGAAGATTCACCTACAGGCACCTTTGAAGAATTTTCAAGCTTTCAACGTTGTTCTATGCTCTACAATTCCCAATCAACAGAGGAACCTTGGGACCTTGAAACAAAGTAGTCCAAGTCAATGTCCGCCAGTGCTATGAAGTTCCCTCGAAAGGGAGCCCGGGCATGACCAGCCAACTCCGTACCTAAAACACAAAAAGAAGAGGCTCGGTAAAAAAAATATTAATAAAAAAATTTAAAAAAACAGAGGGAATATACTATATATACTCGGAGAACAGTTTCCAAGCACTATTCAATTTTTGTTTTGTACAAAGGAACTTATTGAATCCATTGTGAAGACGGAGCATCGTCGTGGATGGACGCTCATCCAGCCCACCTTGCAGACCCACCATCATCATGGTCATCGAGTTGTGTAGCATCAATGAGGTATCGTACACTCCGCTGAAAAGGCCCTTGTGATTTAGAAAGGCAACAGCATCTATGTGCAGCTCATTAGAAAGGTAAACGTATCCCAATCCCTAGTGGGTAGGCACATCCTACCATCCTACCAGTCCCCGTTGCCAAAAGAGTTGTTCCTCGTTGTCGACACCATGAACATACGCTTGTTGTCGCGAGTGGAAGGGGAAAAGAAAGGCGAGCTGGGCGCATTCGTCCTCAGCACAAATGCCTCATCCACATTTTGGGGAGTGCATGGGATGTGCAGCAGATGGAAGCAAGTATAAACCCCACCAGGTGACTGTATGAGGCAGAAGTTAGTTGACTCGGGCAGACTTGAAGAAGGTGAAAATATCCCTCAGGATCGGATGGAAAAAGCAGTGGAACCCACATCTAACCTGCTCCGAGTACACGGTCATGTAACCCTCCGGGGGATCATACGCCCTCTGCAGGCAGGAAGAAATGATCAGATCCACATGTTCCAAGAAGATTTTAAGCGATTCCAGAAAGGCACGAGCCTCCCGTATGGTCACGACCAACACCGTGGACCCAACCCGAAGTCTGCCAGTCATAAATTCAGCTCCATGTTTTCCCAAGTAAAAACAAAACCCTCGGTGAGAGCATCATAAGGAGCACGGCGAGAAAAAATCATGAAAACACGATCCGCCGCAATAATCGACGGGACTGCATCACCACCACCACGTGCGCCACCAGAACGGAAGCTCGCCACCTCTCTCTCAGAAGTAGAACTAACAAATGGCAAACGGATAACCCTTCAACGGAGTCTCCATCGGGATGCTGCAGCACTGCTGCGAAGGGGAGAAATGGGAATGTTAAGAGAATCACGAAAATCTTCCTCACTTGAGAAACACAAAGGTGGCACGGGAAACCATTGTCTGAAAAATTGCAAAGCTTGAAAAAAGGTTTCACTTGCAGAAAAATGGCGAAGAGAGGAGTGTGAGAAGTGTGAAAAATTCCAAAGCTTGATAAAAGGTTTCACGAGAGGTTTCACGTTCGCTAAATCATTGCTGCCCTAGAATGTCAGATGTCAGCATAGGGGAGATAGAACCGCGCTTCAACTCCCTACGTTCATTCTCATTTAATGAATGCACCTTCCCAAGATTGCCAGTTGAGTAGACCAACAGGCGGGCGATTCGAAATAAGGACCACCTCGGGAACCCGGAACCACGACTACCCCTTCATGAACGGGCCAAAAAACGCCCACGGTATCTATGAGTGATGGCCACGGTATCTAAATATGTTAGCCTCGGGCATTAGAACCGGAGTTAAGCACCCTCACGAGATAACTCTACTTTCCAGGAGGTTGTAAAGACTCCCACAAGCGATGGTCACAAGTACTTGCCTAAAGGGGTCAAGAAAACTTCTAAGTATGATGGTCGTGGCTACCCGCGCGAAAAATGGAGAAACTCTAAAAGACACTATGCTCGTAAATACCCAATAAAAGAAAGGGGAAAGTTGAAACCTCTCGTGCAAGGTAAAAACGGATACCCACGTGGAAAATCAAAATTTTTCTAAGTGTGAAATCGCAAAAGCAGTATATGACAAAAGATTGGTCGTAATCCGGACCGTAGAAATACGAGCTGGTAGACAAAGAAATTTCATTAAACGTAAAAAAAAATATACAGGGTGGACAATCAGGTACACCCCCAAAATAAAGGCCATACAGCGACAAAAGTTCTCCCAAAACTACCTACGGGGAAGGGAAGATCCAGGTACAAAGGAAAGGGTCGTAGAATCCCGAGTGCTCGAAGTGCCCTCTTGCAACAACACCAACGCCGCATCAAGATTCTGGGGATGGGTCATCCTAGAGGAAGTCAGTCTCTAAAGGTCCGACCCCGGGCCAAACAGCCCTAGTTAGGTGCCCATCCACTTGCAGGCCTTAAATCCCCACAACAGATGCGCATCACAGTAAGGGACAAGCTCCTTCCTAACCTCCCTCTCCTGGGCTCCGACCTCACGTTGTGCTCTTCCACATTCTTAGCCAATTCACCGCAAAGTGACAACACAACTTCCTCCGTAGCCCAAAGTTTTCGCGCCCGCTCGGCCTCCTTCTCTGGGAAGGACTCATTCTCCTTCTCCACGATGGTCACGCGTTCCTTCAGGAGCTACTACGACTCCTCTAACTCCCTCGTGCGAGCCAACTGACCTTCAACCTGTGCGGAGAATTTCGAGTAGCGAAGATAGCTGGCACGGCTCTTCACCTCGACTTCTCCAAGCCTCATCTTTAAGGCATCGCTCTCGTGGGTGTCCTCTTCGTAAGCATGCACAAGCCCCTTCAATCCTATCGGGAAACAAATGTTTGCAATCAACTTATAAAACATGGAAAAGTGCCAAAATAAATATACTCACCAAAGCCGCGCACAACTGCGCCATAAGACCAAACTCCGAGGGGCTTAGGAGAGACAAGGTTGAAGAGGACGCTAAAGAGGCCACCTCATGTGAAAGACTAAGCGTTTGCTCCCCTAAATTCACGGGACCCTTTAGCAGAGACTGCAAAGGGAGAGGCATGACGGTACCCTAAGTAATGGCTTCCCCAACAGGGAACACCAAATCAGAAGCCACTGGAGGACCAGAAGGCTCCACCTCATGACGGTTGGGCATGGGAGACAACATCCTTTCAGCTACTGACTACACCCCATCAGTCAGAAGTTGAGGCGTGGACAACTCACCTCCCTCTGTCCTGCCAATATCCACCGCACCCTGGGACTTGTTGTACATATCCACGAGCCACTCATACTCTTCTTCCAGCCCCACACACAAATCCACAAAAAGATGGAAGGGCGTAGGGGCTTTCCCCAACCTGGGCTGGCAAGGTCATCTCCTTATCAGAATCCTACTGAACAATATATGGATCGTTGGAGTTTACCTAAGGTTGCTCCTCAGAACGTTTCTGAGCGGATGGACCTGCATTTTTCTCACTCGAATGGCTCGCGATCATCGTTGTGATTGTGATTTTACATTCATATGTTGTTTAGTATCGTATTTCTCTGCATTTGTGTGTTGTCGTACAAAATCTCTTTGTAGCCTCTCTTATGTGCGATCTTTATACTTCTTTCCTTTGATAATCGATTGTGTTACCAATTTTCTCTACAATGATAAAACCTTCCAAAAGTTCCACAACAGTTCTTGCAGTGCCTGTCAAGAATCCTAGTGAGGATTCTAGTTCAATCTATTCCCTTGGTACTCAATATCACACTAGCAGTTCTATTGTTAGTGATCCTTTCAATGGTAAAACCACATGTTGAACTGGAATCCTACAGAGGATGACACTTTAACCACATGTTGAACTGGAATCCTACAGAGGATGACACTTTAACCACATGTTGAATGAGAGCTAATATTGTGGTGCTATCTATGATAAATAATTCAATGATAAAAGATCTTCAACAAAGTTTTCTGTTCTTCGAAAATGTTTTGGATCTCTGGCAAGAAATCAAGACCAGATATGATAGGTCTGATGGCTCAAGGGTTTACCCCTTGCAAACATTATTATCTCGATTACACGAGGCACCTCATCTACCATAGAGTACTGTGCTGTTTTTAGAGGCCTCTGTGATTAATTCAGGTAATGTTAACACCAAGATGGTAGATCTCCAACCAATATGACAATGTTATAAACTTTTTGGTTGGCCTAAATGATTCAGTTTCAGTACTCAGAAGTGAGATACTACTGTAGTCCCCTCTACCTTCGTTGTCCAAAGTTTTCTCAATGCTGCTCCATGAGGAAAACCAGAGGAAAATGAACTCATCTACCAACCACATTGTGTACTCCTTAGCTATGTTTACAAGGCATCAACAAGATGGTTTTCAGAATCCTCGGATAAAGTTTGCTCCCTCTTACTAGTCTACTCAATCTGGTCCCAACAAAAACTACAAACCTCGGTACTCAAAGAAGGAGAAGAAAAATCTTAAGTGCACTTTTTTGTGGCTACCTTGGTCACGTAGCAGACAGATGCTATCAAATCATAGGGTACCCACCTGAATGGGATTACCCTACTGAAAAATGATCCTAATCAACAAAAACCACCCTTCTAACAATGCCACATGTTGTGAAACTCCAACTACTTCTATTGGACAACAGTCAAGCAACTTTAGCTTCTCAAAGGACCTGTTGAACATCTTCTAGCATTTATACAAGCTTAGGATGAACATACCAATCAATACAACAATAATGATCAACACAACAATAATGATCGGCCCATTTACTCTAACTTTGTTGCAGCTATAGTCACTGGTATCCCTGAAACTCATCATGCTTACTTCTCTAATACTAATCATGCACATTCATGGATACTGGACACTGGAGTCACTGGTCATATGGCTTGCACTTTAGATTGGTTCATTGATCCTCCTAACCCCACTAAGATTAATATACACTTACCAAATAATAGCAAAACTATGGCTACACACATAGGCGGTGTATCTTTATTTGACAATATTACTTTGCATAATATTCTTTTAATTCTTGGATTTTATCCCAATTTGTTTTCAATCTCAAAAGCTTATTGTAGAGTCACATATTGCACTATTATTTATGTCTCATTCATGCACATTGCAGGACACAATCATCAAAAGGATGATTGGTTTTGCTAATCTGCTTAACAATCTCTACGTTCTGCAATCTAATAAAGTTATTATTTGTCACTAAGTTGCTACTGGTTCACACTTATGTCACACGAGATTAGGCCATACTTGTGGATAAGCTATCTCAGATTTCTTGCATAAATAATTTTGCTTTGAATATGAATAGTCATTGGAAACTTGTCATTTAGCTAAGAAGAAAATATTGTCTTTCTCTGTTAGCTCTTCTATTGCTGCACTTCCTTTTAATTTGGTTCGTTGTGCTATTTGGGGTCCTCTAGCTACTGCTTCTCATGAAAGTTACAAATATTTTCTTACTATTGTAGATGACAATACCAGATGTCCTTGGACTTACTTAATGAAAGCCCAATCAAAATTAAAATATCATTTACCTCATTTTCGCAAAATTATTCTTAATCAATTCAATATTGGTATTAAGTGTTAGATTTATTTAATAATCTAATATATGGGCTTTACAAATAAGACAATTATATAAAAGGTTAATTAATTATATTGGACTAATTAAGTGATCTAATTAAAGAGTCCAATTAGTATCTTAATATGTGTGGGCTTTGTAATGTGTAATTCCCTGTTGTACTCTAACTAAGGTTTATGGGGCTCTAGTTAGAATACTATATAAGGTTATAGGGTCTTGGTCCCCAAGGCTAATCTGATGACTACTCTTCTCCTCCATTCCCATCAATAGAGAGAGACCCATAAAGAGAGATAGATTAGTCTGTGGAAGACCAAAGTCCCACCGTTCTCCTGTAAAAGCTTATCTGTATGGATCAAGGTATACCGCTCTAATCTTCTTCGTTAATCTTGGTAATCTAGCATGAGAATGATCCATGTATATATAAATATACCACTAACATTAAGGTCATTAAATCAGATAGAGGTTGTGAGTTAATTATGAAAGATTGCTATAATTGTCATGTCATTATCTATGAGATTAGTTGTGTGGAAACGCCACAAAAAAATAATTTGTTGGAAAGAAAACATAAACATTTCTTGTAGGTTGCAAGATCCCTCAAGTTTCAATCTGATTTCTGGAATAATTGTTGTAGCACTGCCACATTCATCATCAACAGGCTTCCCTATAAGGTTCGACAAAATAGGTCACCTGATGAGGCTCTCTTCAAGAAATCTCCAGACTACTCTCTCTTAAGGCCATTTGGTTGACTATGTTATGCTTCAACCCTACAAAACCAGAGACACGAGTTTAATCCAAGGGCAAGGCAGTGCATTATCATTGGCTATCCCAGTGGAACCAAAGGGTATAAGCTTATGGATTTATTGACTAAATACATTATTGTCTCAGGAAATGTGGCATTCTATGAGAAGATTTATCCATTCAAGAATACAACTTTTGTTCCTCAACACTTTCAAGAGAAATGGCACTTACAAAGGCTTGTACGGACTCATTCATGCATATCAGTAATCATAAGTTACAGAATACTCCACCAGATCATCCTACTTAGTCAGGCCACTTTTCTCAGATGTCCAATCTGACAACTCTCATTCTCAAACACATGAGATAAATAAAGGTATGGACACTACAATGACTGAATACATTGCCAATAGCTCTCGCGACCACATTAAGCATTCTACGGACAATCAACAACTCACTTCAAAGGACAGAACCTCAAACCTTCTAGTTCAACATACAGTTCTAGCAACAAAACTAAAAGATCAACTAGACATATCACACCTACTTCTTACCTATAAGTATATGACTATATATTGCCTAAGTCTATTCACAAGGCCAACCACAACACTACGTGATATCCCATTGAGAATCACTTAAGCTGCTCCTAGCTTGCCGCTACTCACAAAGCCTTTACTGCCTCCATTTCTCAACAAGTTGAGCTAAAGACTTACAAACAAGAAATAAAGCATAAAGAATGGCAAGAAGCCATGGATACTGAAATTAAGGCACTAGAGAAGACTAATACATTGGTTCTCACCTCTTTACCTCCTGGTCATCACTCTATTGGCTGCAAATGGGTCTTTAAAATTAAACACAAGTTAGATGGTAGCATAGAATGCTACAAAGCTTGATTAGTGGCTAAAGGTTATACACAAGAAGAAGTACTTGACTACTTTAATACCTTTCCACAGTTGATAAGCCCACAACAGTGAGAATTCTACTTGCCATTGCAACTTCAAAGGGTTGGCACTTGAAGAAGTTAGATGTGAATAATGCATTTCTTCATGGGGACTTAGATGAGAGATATACATGCAACCACCCCCAAAAAATTGTGATACTAATGATCAAAGAGTTTACCTTTTCAAGAAAAGCATGTATGGCTTGAAACAAAGTTTACCAATTGCCTCATCACCTACGAATATCACCATTCTATCAATGATCCTTCTTTGTCCACTCACCTCATTGATAAGTCATTCATATATGTGGATGACATAATCCTTACTGGTAATAAGTTAACTACAATCAATCACATCAAACAACATATGTATGATCAATATACTATAAAAGACCTTAGTGACATCAAATACATCTTAGATATTGAGGCAGCTTGTAGCAAGCAAGGCATAACTATCTGAAGAGGAAGTATGCCCTTAAGGAAGTATGCCCTTAAGATATTAACTGAGTCAGGCTATCGAGGTTGCAAACCTATAACCGCTCCCATGAATTCCACTACAAAACTCAAGAAGCTTGATTCTAATCCTCTACCAGAACCTTCTGTCTATAGAAGATTGGTTGGTAGACTTCTCTACCTAGCAATTACATGACCAGACTTATGCTTTAGTATACAATGCTTAACTCAGCACATGTCTAGCCAACAACTCAAAACTTAGCAGTTGCTCACAGAATTTTAATGTATCTAAACTTTTATTCAGACAAAGGTTTATCAACAAAGTTAGATATTCACATTAAAGGATTCTGTGATGGTGATTGAGGTAGCTGCCAAGATACTATAAGAAGTATAATTGGATTTGCTCTATAATCAGACAACTCCCTGGTTTCCTGGAAGCCAAGAAGCAGCCAACAAACAGCAGAAGCTCCACTAAAGCTGAATATAGGGCAATTGCTAGCACTACTAGTGAAGTTTCTTGCATAACTCAACTTCTCACTGATTTTTGTGTTCCATCACTCAAATAAAAGAGCTAAACACATTGCCATCAATCATGTCCACCATGAACGATCAAAGCACATACATAACGACTGCTTTTTCATTCGATGGTGCAACAAGGTGTTCTAAAAGTGCTGCACCTATCCAATGAACACCAGGTCGCCGATATTCTGACCAAACCTCTATCTTTATAGTCGTTTACAACGATGATGTCCAAAATGGACATTATGGATATACATGCCCCTCTTGCGGGGGTCTTCGATGATCAATTTCACTATTTGCACTCTCTTTCCATTTCTCGCAATATTTTGTAATTTTGTTAAGTTAGTTAAGCATACATGCCAATAGTGGAATTAACTAAATTAGCTATAAATAACTGGTTAGTTAGATTAATTTACTTCACTTAATTTTTGTTTTTCAAATCCTCATACACGCTCCACTGTACGATCATGGAGAAGACATCAATATCGATCAAAGCTTTCTGTTTCACAATCGTTATCAATGAAGTTTGAATTGTTTTCTGCTTTTTCGTTTTATATGCGATTGATGCTTACTTTAAATTAATTTGTGTTGAGTCAATTGGATGCCGAATTGCATGATTTTACATTGATTACTATGATTTGTTGTGTAATTGTATTGTTGGTCCTTTTGAATTTTTGTCACTATTAGCAATTTAACTGTGCATGTCACTAATCTTTGAAATAAAAGAAAGGTATTTTTACACTGATCACATCCGTCTTGCAGTCACATAGATCAAAATTTCCATATTTTTCATCGATAAGTACATAAATGTTTCCATTTTTGACGTTATCGAAACAAAAATACATGTAGTTTCCATGTTGGCTATAACCACAATTTTACGAATTCATCGAAACATGCTGAAAAGTTCTCGAAATATTACGAAACGTTTCTAATTTTTGGTTGACCGAAACCTACTCCGAAATTATCGAAATTTTAATCTGGTACTTTTTCCTGATTTTTTCTTTTATTTTATTATTTCCAGACTTACCAACCGACAAGCCTAACTGGGAATCTTCACTGAAAGAGCATCTGCTTTTAGGTTTTAAACTTGTGAATCATGTTTCAAAAATAAAATGTAAAAGCTTATCTTAAGTTTAGCTTTTCATCTTGGGAATGTTGTGTTTATATTTGAACTTTTGGACTATTACAACCTGAAGCAAATTGTTATCAAAGTAAAAATATAAAGCTAGTTCAACCCATACGTATATGCGTATTTGAACATGAAAATTTATTTTATTGTTGAGATTAACCAACGGTATATATATACTTTAAGGCTATTAACCAAATAACTATATAATTCGCATACAAATTAAACCTGTAATTCATTTTGACTTTTTAGTCTTGTCTTGCGAACAACACCTCTTTGTGTAGGGACAATGTCATACTCTCTCTTTTCTTTTCTTTTTAAACAATTACCATTGTCATATATAATATGGAAAAGGTTATTTGGCAAATAACCTCCTTTATGTTATGCTAAATTAGCAAGTTACCTAATTATGAAAAATAAAATTTTCAAATACCCCCCACCCCCACACACACAAATATTCTTAGTAGTAATAGTATTTCCTTTTGTGTAATTCAAATTTAACTTTAATATATTTTTATTTTAGAAGTTTTAAGAAACAAGTCACATTCATGCATATATCTTAGTTTTGTAAGATAAAAGATATGATATTTCTTGAAATAATGGGTTTATAAATGTCTTCTTTGGAAAGAAATAAAAAAAAACCTAACCCTTACTTTCATTTATGGGGGAGTAAACCACACCTTCCTGCATAAAGGGTGTAAAATGCCAACTTTTGAGATCACAATAAGGCATTTGGGCAATTTGTTTTTCACAAGAAGATAACTTGTCAATTTAGCATATTACGGGGAGGTAATTTACGAATATGCAAAATAATAGTTTTAGTACAAGCAATGAAAAACGAGACATAAGATTTACAATATTAATAAGTCAAATAAAAGTGTTTTGGATATAATGGGGCTCCAAAGTCTTATTTACACCCCTAATTATACATGCACTATCATATGTCTCTCAAGTCTTTAGTGTTGTAGTAGATAAGTAAGACTAAAACCTTGTAAGTTGCATCGTAGATGAGGGCGTTGTTGTTAGTCCCTGCCTGTATCATTGCTTCGCATTTTTTAGTTCCTACTTCGTCCAAAAAAAGATGGGTGTGTCTGAAGGTTCCTTTGAAATGTTCTTTGCTCCATTGTTATGTCCTCATTGATTCTTTATTTTTGTTTCTGCAGTTTAAGATGTATTAGGTCCGAGCATTTTTGAATGTGGTATGAAGTCACATACAACATGTCGTACGTTTCAACTACCAATGGGGTTATTTGAGTGGCCTTAGAATTTATCATACTTCCTTTGTTTATATGACGGTCCCTAATTTCAGGACACAATCATGAGATTGGGGCTTTTTTCGTCTTCCTCAGTCTAACTGGAGTAGCTCGTGCCTTCTGGCTAAAGACCACAGAATCGGGTCAGGTGCCTAGTTGGGTCTAGCCAAAGAAATTCAGAGGGCTCCCACTCGGCGATCTTTAGGTGTTTGATAGGTTTCCCTTTTTGTTGGACTGGCCACGGGTACTAGCTCACCTAATTCAGATTGAACTTACCTAGGCGTTTTCAAGGTAATAGCAAATATCATAAGTTCTGGGGGCAAAATAATCTGTATTGAAGAAAAACTTGATCGGAAAGATAACATGTGTTGGAAATCTAAACATGAAATTGTTGGAATTTCTGCTCTAGGTGCGAATAATAATCAAGTATGAACTCGAGTAATATTTGCTAAAATAAAAGTATTAAAATAAAAAGAGTTTTGTTGAATTATTTGTGATGAAAATCCATATGATTCATTGAAGTGTTTCAATAAATAAATAATTGCTTTTTTGTTAATTCTAATATTTGATATCGGTTCAAAAGGAATTTAAAAAAATCCCTGATCACTGAATCATGAAGCTCAAGGTTCAAACTATAAGTCGTTGTATGCAAGAGGGATGAATTTGAGTTTACTGGATCACAATAAAATAGTCTGTGACACTCATTTATAGTTAGAAACCTACAAATAAATTAATTTGTGAATGCAGTACATCGTCATAATTTGATGAGTTGATATTTTTGGATCAACGGATGTGAAGACGTCTAGATGTTTGTATAATTATATGAATCGCTTGTATAAAAGACAAAGAATAAAAGAGAACTTTGTGAATGACGTTGACAAATAGTTTCTCTTTACATAATTTGTCAATATTGATGGTCATTAACTCAATGGTCTCAATCCATCAACTTTCATAGACTCCTGCTTGTCGGTGAACTCATTTTTGACTTAGACGTCGTGATGTTGTCCAGTTGCAATAATATCTAGAACCCTATCTTTGAGAATTAGAGGCACGAAATGTGATTTTATGGAATCGTGAAATATATACGTTTTTCATTGTGATAGTTAGCAAGTACTGTTTTGATCTCAACGTCCAATTCATAAATTTTATGAATATGGTCAAAGACGCTTTATGCGAATTAAAGTTAATAATACAAGATGTGATTAATAGGTAACAAGTTTTACCAATTAGATCACAGAACATTGTAATGAGGATTGACTTGACTAGATTTGACTATATCAATGGCCACTCATAAATCTTTGAATAAATATATATCTATGATAATGAGAGTTCAATATCAGTCATGCAATGAAAATGTTCTAATCTTAACTAATAAGATTAGTTAGTATTCTCACTTTAATTAGGAATTATGAATCTACGAATTTCATAAAAGGAGTATGTGTAATTTAGAATTCCTGAAATTCGATTTTATGTGATAAAATTGAAATGCAATTTTTTTTTGTATTTTATTATTTGAGAAATAATAAAGAAATTTATTTAAACTAATTGAGCTCAAATGTTGAGCCCAAATTATAATATGGGATTCCCCATACACCCCATACAATCACATGAGAATAGTTTACATAATTAAGCCTTCTTGTACTCCTTCTAATATTGATTTAAATGCAAATTCTAGAATTAATTAATTAATTAGATATTTCACTAGATGAGATATTTATTAATTATTTATCTTATTCACGTAAGAGAAAATATGGGAGGAAGATCATATAGGGTTGACCAACCAGATCTAACATATTTTCGTAAAAGTTGAGGAATTGGTTAGAGAACGGTTTTGCAAGATTTTAAAAATATTTTTTTATTGAGATACCCTCAAATCACACGCCTCCCACTTCACCCAAGGTTAATCCATGATTTTCAGCAATTTCTCGATTTTCTCTCTTTTAATCAATAAAATTAGAAAAATGGTATAGAAGAAAAATAAGAAAAATACATACATTATTTAATAATTCAAGAGTTCAATAAAATACTTTTCAAGTTGATGCTTGAATTGGATTTGTAAAAAGCAAAGGACACCACTCATTCGGGTTTGTAAGCATTGTTATAATAAGGTCGTATGGTGGCTTTAAAGCCTTAATGAACTCTTCATCAACATATGAACCGTAATTGTTGAATAGGTATAATTCTTGTTCATTAGTTTATATATTTGCATGATTTATCAATTCTCAAATAGTTAATAAAATGTATGATGATTGTGTGTGGATCACAATCACAAATCCTCGATATTCAATGCAAATCGTTGCTCCAAGAGTGTTGTGAATTTTTTAAATCAAATTTGAAGAAGTTATTTTTACAAAACCTCACTTCTACTAATCATGGGACTGAGATGCGTTTTCTTGTATCATGATTCCCAAAAAAAAATTCATGAGACTGAATGCATTGAGTAATGAGGGTACTCTTGGTCTTCCATATCTTGCAAGATATACGTGGCGTGACCTACGATCTTTGATGTTTTGAATGATCACTCCCATGCCGAATCCAACTTTTCTATTGTCTTGGAAGCCTCTATTATTCGTAGCACTTGATCACCTATTTAGTATAACTGTGTTTTGACCTATTTTATATACCATTGAACCATCCTTGTCATGTAGTATTCAGGTCTGACCGAGGCCTGTAATCTTCGCTTCTACAAAAGTTCTAGTTGTAGTGTTAGATTGGATTTGTTGTCCACCTTAGGCTTGGCGATTCTGGATATTTTTGGTCCCATCTTTCTTTTCTTCTATTTTACGAGCTCTGAGTGTATTTTCACATTTAGCTTGTGCTTGCAATCCTAGGTTAATCCTTCCCCAAGGTCCCCCTCCCAAGTGAAGACGTAGAGTAATTCTTGAGTACTTGGACCACTTGGTGTTCAATTTTTCACTCATTTTAGTCCCGATTCCCACTTTCTTTTCAAGATCATCTCCATGACTTTGAATTCTCTGACGGCCTTTATCTTGGCATCATTTGTTTTCCTTCGCTTGTGGATTCTAAATATCAAGTCATATTTCTCCCAAGGCGCCCTCTGAGGTAGTGATCTTAAGCGGCATTCCTGGGCCCTTGCATGGATTCCTTGTTCTTCCTCGATTCATTGCCTTGTGGGAAACTTGATCTTGAGGTGCATGGTAGAGGGAACCACCTCTAATATCCAGATTTTGTGCATCCCGTATATGATACCATAGGGTTCCCCCGACACATGTACTAGGTAGAAGGTGATGGGTTTCGTTCTTTGGGAAGACTTTCTCTTTCAAGTCATGGCCAGTATGATGGTACTCCATGTGATGAGCTGTTTTCTGAAACACTATATGAGGTGAATCTGCATGGGGTCGATTTGGGATAGGTCCGAGCTGGATGAGAAAGTGGGTATGGGCATTGTGTCGATGGTGCTTCTAGTGTCTACAAGGATCCACGTCACCCGAACTCGGTATATGATGGCTTGAACTACGATCTGAACTTCGTGATGTTATACGACCCCCTACATATTATAATGTCCAAAGATGATGATTTGGTATGCAAAGCTTTCACATGGCATGTACTTCCGTGAGGCCCAAGGATGATGATGTGTACCTTGTCTTTTGCTTCTAACAAACACTACCAGACATCCACCTTCGATCATATGGACATACATGCTTGTGGATTGATGATTTTTGAAGTGGTAGGTTGGTAGTGGGATTTGGACATGTTCTCTCATCGTGGGGCTCAAGGAATTCTAAGTGTTCCCACAGGCAGCACCAAAATGATAACACTAAATTAGTTTGAGAGACTAATCACAATATTATCAGTACTTAGAGGTGATCGTAACACTATTCATGTAATTGAGAGAGAAGAGACATTGGCTTAAAATGATTGAGAAGTAGTAAAATAATGATATTGTAGTCAACAAGTAAAGACTTGCTAGAGAGTGAATAGTGTAGCGATCGTCTTTATTGAATCTACAGTCTGCAAATGACTTACATGATATATACAGTGCTTGGCAGAGAATCTTTACATTAATGCAATGCAACTTGGACTTCATAAATAACAATATGAGCATTGTTTGATTTTGCCTCAAGTTAGGTAGATGTGCTCACATCTTGTGAGGTCCCAAACTCTAAAGTATCGTTGAGGTCCCCGAATAGGATTTTAGATTTCCAATTCGAACCTTAACGTTACCTCAGAGAGGCTCACTAAAATGGAACCATAATAAAGCCAAATCTAAACTTATTTATTACAGCGGAAGCTTTCAAGATTTATAAAGTTTATTATTACAATCCACACGAAACTAAAATCGTCGAATACGTAATAAAACACGCAATTATTGGGGATTTATTTTTTATCATCACACACTTTTGATTTATTTAGAATCACATATGTCCACAGTAGTTTAATCCCGCCGCCTTGCTAAGCCTTGCTTATTCTGAGGAATGAATAGATAAAATGACAGAAGATGTAAGTCTTTGGTGACTTAGAGAGATTTTTAGCAACAATAATATATGTAAAAAATATATGAAATTTGATTGGTATGAAAAGAAAACATCAAAACTGAGAGGTAAAGAATAACAAATGAACAATAAGATAATGAACTCGTGCATTTCATATAACAGATTCAACCTTATTTCATCCAATATACTACATTTTACCTCCGAGCGAGGAGTGACCTCGCAAATAGATCTAAAGACATGCTCGAGTACATTATCTTCTGACTACAAGCAACATTAGATAAATGGGCATCGAGCGAGTTTCCTTAAACCGACAACCCTTGCTGCCCAGCAGTAAACCGTCTCAATCTCCGGGCCCAACTTCCCAAAGGCATCCCAATGGGTATAACAGATAAACAATAAGCTAGTAACCCGGACAATGTCCATTACTTTTGAGCTACATGTCCCAAACATAGTTCGTTGCTCGTTGCACAGTTTAAGAACCAACATGTGGATTATTATATTGGAGAAGTTATTGTAATTATGAAAAAGGATTAAGAATTCATTGTCCAAAAATATTTTAACAATAAGCGAAAGGATTATGTTACGAAATGGGATTATAAAAGAAAACAATTTTGTTGAAAGAATAAGTTGTTCTCCATTTAGAACCAAGAATCACAAGTACTCGGTCCAAGTTCTTGAGGCCGGGTGCCAAACAGGACTTAAAAGTATTATAATCTCACATGCGATAGTAACTTCGTGTTCGGGAAATGCTGCGCAGTCTCCTAAATAAATTTAAATGTGTTAATAAGTTTAAACCGAATAATTAACTTTTATAGTTTGTTATATTTTCTCGTATGTCCTTCTTATCTGTGATTACAACCGAGTCAAGAAATAGAAATAGGACACAAATTATATTTTAACTCGGTTCTCGTTATTTCAGCAGAAGATTATTACTTTCTTATTAAAATCTATGTATGAACTATTTAGGCAAACTTATTTTATTTTACGGCTACCTATTAGTTATAACAAAAATAACTTTATCGACAAATAACCTATTAGTTCTTGAAATGGAAACACTTTTTCTTCAAGATTAAATTGTGTCGATAATTTGCGTTGTTCTTATTTTAAAATAATGTTCTTTATCGACTGTCCGTGGTTGGGCGGAGCTCTATGCTTACAGTGTGCTTAACTTCTTATTTGGGTCGGTAGTGGTTGCTTTGCGTGTCGGGTTTGCTCCTGACATCTGTGTTTTCTTTCTATACGCTGGGTTATCTCCTTCTTATGTCGGAGGATAGGGGAGTTATCCCATGGAATTTGTAGTCTTTTTGTATGTCGGGTTGTCTCCTCCCTATCTCAGTGAATAGAGGAGTTATCCCATGGAATTTGTAGTCTTTTTGTATGCCGGGTTATCTCCTCCCTATCTCGGTGGATAGGGGAGTTATCCCATGTCATTTGTTCTTTTTGTATGTCGGGTTGTCTCTTCCCTATCTCGGTGGATAGGGGAGTTATCCTATGGCAATTGTAGATCCTTATCCTTTCTAGATAGTGGACTCTCCCTTGACTTTGTTGAATGCGCTGATCTCCACTTTCTGTTGTATAAACAAGATAACATAATCGTTCCATGTCAGAGATAGTTGGAAGATGAGATCCAGATTTTATACTCTATCCCGGTAGACGGAGAATATCATTCTTTGTTATCGACAAGGATCTATTTGTACCTGCCTTATCTAGGTAAAACAAGTATATTTGCAAAGAAGACGATGATAAGACATCTTAGAATAAATGTGTGCTTGTATGCACATCTCATCTACTCCCTTAAAGGGGGATGTACATGCAACAAATCACGAATGCATAGTGCAATCAAATGTATCGATTGGAACAAAATGAGTTAATAATGGATAACGGTCAAAGGCTAGGTAAATCCTAAATCGCCTATGTATCCCGTTGCGAGGGAATCAAACTGGCACAGTTCCCCTGTATTAGTTACAGTCCAGCCCAACCATGGGGCAATTTAGGGAAATTATAAATTTTTCAACATTACTGAAAATGAAAAAAGTTCAGGTGATCCTTAGATATCGGTCACTCCACCACCTGATGGTTGCCATTTAGAGTTGCCGCATGTCCTCCAGCCTCTCCGATCCTTGGGAGTGTGAAGGAAGTTATGTAGCAAAGCTATCCCTCCCCATGATTGGCGATGACCTCCCCTACGACTCCAGCTACCGGGAACTTCATTTTCTGGTGGTATATGGATACCACTGCACGGATGGCATTGAGAGTAAGCCTGCCTATTATGATGTTGTAGGTGTGATCCACACTTGTGTATTGGACGTTGATGGTTCTCCTGTGTGGCTCTTCCCTAAATGACGGTGACAGGTTCACCTGTCCCAATGGTATCACCTCGGCACCCCAAAGCCAATCAAATGGGTATGGATCTGCTCCACTACATGGTGGCCCAACGCCATTTTCTCCAAAGCATGTGTGGAACTTCCGTTGTCTACAACACCTTGCGATCACCATAATTGGCAATGTCAAGTTTAAAAACTAAGGGGAAATCAAGTTTACCTGCCTGTATGGCCTCGGGAGATAGATCCATCAGGTCCCTGTTTTGAGAAAGTAATGTTCTCGTCCGGTAACTCATACATTAGTGACGTGAATCCAATATAGCGATCCTCATCAAGTCCTATTGTAATCGTTTTCCTGCCGTTGGTGGAGTCTGCTTCTGTTGGTCCTCTGCTAATCATGTTGATCACTCCTCCAGAAGGAGCGTTAACAGTTGCATTTCCACGCCCATTGGGACCCTCTAAGGCCTTCACCTTGTCCCTTCTAGGAGAGCGAGATCGCTCCTCTTGATCATTAGTTTCTCTATTGTTTCACAAATATTCGATCAGCTTACCCTCCAGAATGAGGCGCTCAATTTCATCCTTGAAATCTATGCAATCCTTAGTTTCGTGTCATTTCTGACGGTGGTACTCACAATACTTCCTCAATCGTTTGGTGCCTTCAGTCTCTCACTCTTGATTCACGGGAGTGTATCTTCTCGTTGACCTGTCCCTACCACTCCTGTCTCTGTTCCAACCTTCTCTACCTCTATTGCAATTAGCTTACTGGGGAGTCTGCTTTGTTGCTATCATACTATCTTGGTATATGGTATTATAAGCAAGATCATTGATTCGATCGATAGTTGGTGATTTAAGCTTGATTAACTCTTGTACAAACCTCCTATGCGCTGTTGCATTGAACAAAATGAGCACCACCTGGTCGCCCTGCGGTTCATCCACCTTCACCAGTTCATCATTGAATCTCTTCATAAACTCTTCGAGGTTCTCTTTATCCTTCAGCTTCATGGCATTCAGATTGTGCATGTTAGTCCTCATCCTTTTCTAACTTGAGAATTAACTTTCCAATTTCTTCCTCATCCGTTCATAACTGGTGATAGATCCGGTTTCTATCTTGTTGAACCAATAAGGGGCTGCTCCGGTTAGGGTTGTGGCCTAAATCTTTGCAATGATGTTGCACGAGAACCTATGTAGGTTCAAGATACTATCGACACTGTGGAGGTGGTCCCTTGGATTGCTCTTTCCATCATATGCCTTGATGGTAGGGATCTTATAGCCATTCCTATTCTTAAAGTCTTGTGATCATGTGCCAATGCTAGTCTTCGACTGACTTCTATCCTTTCGCGGTTCAGCTATTCCATCCTTCTCGCGATGTTTCTCCTATCTGTCATTGGGTCGGGGCCCTCTTCCTCAGAAATCCTTAATCGTGAACGGTCCATCATGCTATCACCCGTGTCGTCGTGCTCTCCACCCCTCATCCCGGATCCAAGTCTCCTAGCTCTAGATTCTTGGGGTTGCGGTGGCGCGTCGCCTGCTCCTTTACGATTCAGGCACGATAATAAGGTCTCCAAGGTTGCCTTCAATGTGGTCTAGACCGTAGCATTGATCGGTGATCTCAGGTGCTAACGCGACCGGTGCCGCGGGAGCAGGCGTTGGCTCCCACGGTGCTTGGAGATGCTCGGGTTCATTCTGGTCCATTATTGGTTCTAGGGTCGGCACAGGCGGCGAGGGTGCACTTTCTGCCATCGAGTTGTCAACCATTGGTCTATTAGACTGCGAGCATGTCATCCTTCTTTGCATCTTGATGTTCTCGTTACAAGTATGATACAACAAGTCGGTTACAAGTATGATACAAGTGATCTCATATTTACAAGTATGATACAACGAGTGTATCGCTAAACTAGACATACTCTAACTATGCTAGTCTCGAGTAGGCTTGGTCCAGAACACCTCGAACTAACGTCAGATGCAAGGGAGAATGTTGGAAGTATATCGGAGATGACGTCGAAGATTATGTCGGGGATGACATCGGATCTTCTATGTCGGAAGTGATCTCCTGTTTACGTCGAGGGCGACGTCGGTGATATATATTGGGAATATATATCGGGTATTATGTCGAATACTATATCGGGTGAGGCTCGATACAGATGTACATATTGCATATAATTAAAGCCTATTTTGATTACCGGGAAACATATATTTATAGGCATCGGGATGCGGAGACCACTCACGTGATAAACACGTGAGCTGTACTATATCGAAGGTGATTTTCGATATGTACGTCGGGGGTAATCCCCGACATAGTCAAAACATGGGTCTGACTCATGGCAGGCCGAATACGGGAATTACCTATCAAATTACAAGAAGAGCTATTTATAATAGCCAGACTCCTAATATAATTTATATGGACTATTGTACGACCCGCCCAAAAATTAGTCTTGATCTTCAATACGGGCTCGAGTTAATTTAGACTCCACAACCCAACACCCATTGAGTTAGTTCATGAGCCGATGTATTATTGGTTCTAGGGGTGTTTGGGCCGGGTCGGGATCTTGGATTCCCGCCCGACCCGCCGGGTTTTTCTCGGTTCGGAAAAAACCCGGCCAATTACTTCCCGGTCAAACCAGAAATTTGCTCCCGATTTGACTCCCCCCGGGAGGTAACGGGATTCGAACCGGATCCCGTTACCTCCCGCGGGATCCCGGGAAGTAGTATGCATTTTTTTTCTTTGCATTAGCTCTCTTATTTTTTTTCCCTACTTAACAACCTCACGTACATGGCGTTGGCGGTGGTGAAAGAAAAAAGTAAAGAAGAAGAGAAGAAGAAAAGTAAAAAGAAAAAATAAAGAAATTAATGTGATGTCCTGTAATGAAAAAAAGAGTGTAAAGAATATTAAATTAGGAGTACTACCTTTGAACAATTTGTAGAGGGAGACAACCCACTATATATATATTTTTTCTTACACTTTTTTACTCTCTTTACACATACGCACACACATTTACTACACACTGCAATAAGAAAAAGAGAGTGAAGAATATTAAATTAGAGTATTACCTTGAACAATTTATAGTGGGGGACAACCCACTATAATTTTTTTTTCTTACATTTTCTTTTCTTTTTTTTTTCTTACACTTTATTTTTTCTTTTCTCTCTTTACACAGACGCACACACCCTCACGCACACAGTAGTACAGTACACAACAAGAGGTATAGAAAACAAAAAAAAGGGCTGGAAAATTCCAGCCCCTTCTCTTGTGCACTGTCGGCCGGGATCCGGGAATCCCGGCGGGAGGTAACGGGAGCTGCCACGCAGCTCCCGTCCCGGTGATTTCCCGTGGGCCGGGGTCCATAACACCCCTAATTGGTTCTATGTGTGTTTCATATCGAGTAAATGTTTTGTTAATATAAGTTGGGATATTTGATATTTCTTTGCAAAAATAGAACTTTATTTTTATAGTAACACTAGCAAATGTAGCACGCGGTTCTCGCGAGCATAATTCTTTTTTCAATGTCATTCTATGTTGGTTAAAGAAGAAGATTTATCTAGATAACATGTCTCATTAATTCTGAGTAGAACAATGGAAGAAAAGCAGATTATGGGAAAAGTAAGTCATTAATTATAATTAGTAATATAATTAATTAGTCTAACTTAATTTGTAAGGATATTTTGGGGATTTAATAAGAAATTTTCACAATATAGCTAAAACACAAAGGTTAAAGTTGGAAATCAAAAGATTGGTGTCACAATGAGTTTCTTTATATAATAGTACTAGCAAATGGAGCACGCGGTTCCCGCGAGCATAATTCTTTTTTCAATGTCATTCTATGTGGGTTAAAGAAGAAAATTTATCTAGATAACATGTACCATAAATTTAGAGTATAACAATGGAAGAAAAATATATTATAGGGAAAGTAAATCATTAATTACAATGAATAGTGTAATTAATTAGTCTAACTTAATTTGTAAGGTTATTTTGGGGATTTAATAGTATACTTTTATAATATAGCTAAAACTCAAAGGAAAACACTTATCTCACAGTCTGTATAAATATACAGACACTCTATGTTACTTTTAGAGTTTATTTGGAAATTAGTTACAACTGGATGAGCACGTGATACCATTTTTCAAGATTTTTCCTATACTTCTCCCAATTTACATATGGCCATAAACTCTTATGATAATGATTTCAGCCCATACCTCACATCAATGCAAAAGTTTCATATTTCAAATATTTTGTCCAACAAGAATGTTCCCAAATATGCAATTGTCCTATAACATTTTACAAACGTACACTAGCTAATTACTTACTTGTTTCTTAAAACAAAAATTAAAGAATAAAAAACATTCTACAATCATACTCCTAATTAAAAAAAAAAACTTTCAGTCATATATTGCATATTAAAATTGGTGATGCAAATAACTATTTTATTTTGTAAATAAAAAAAATCACCATTCATCAACATGTGATTTAAAATGAAAAGAAGAAAGCATTACGTTTTAACGTAAATAACTCTACTAATATTCAAACTAAAAGAACATAGATTACTAATTGCAATTAAAAGAAAGAACCTAGATTACGAATTGCAATTAAAAGCATTCCTAATTAAGCGTCTGTACTCACAGACACATTAATGTGTCTGTGAGATTAGGGTCTCTCAAACTCAAATGTTAAAGTTGAAAATCAAAAGATTGGTGTCACATTGGATTTCTTTTATATAATAAATAGTATATAGATATAGATATGGTGAACCCCGTTATGAATTTGAACACCCTTGTCGCTAGCTAAATGTTATAAATATATAATTGCGCGATCATTTATGAATCACACCGCCAACAATTTCCCACAATCATGAAGTAAAGAAATAATAAGAGATTTAAATATAGAAACACCACTTTTAGTATTATGTGACAACGACTTCACCACACCCACATTTCTTTCTCCAATAATCTTGATATTTTATTATTCCCCTTTTCTATAATAAGGTTTAATCCAATCATAAAATGGAATCTCGACCATTTTTTACTTACCTTACCTTACCCATCAAAAACAATAATGCATACAAAAAACAATTATTATTATTATTAACAATAATAAATAAATTTGTGTAGATAAGAGTTAGCGGTTGAGCCATCTCTCTGTCTTCTTTCCCCTCTTCTCCACTTAGCGTAGGTAAGCAAACAATCAGGCAAAAAAGAAAATTAATTTCTTTATTTATTTCTTCAAAGTTGGTTTCTTTTTGTTGTAAATATTTGTAACTTGTTCGTCTTTTGTTTTTATTGATTATCGGGGTAAAACTCGAGGTGGGGTTTTTTATTTGAGTTTTTTTTTTCGATTCTGAATTCGGGTTCTTGTTTTTAGTGGTTTAATTTGTAATTAGAGGGGTTTAACAGTGGTGGTGATCTTAATTTTGGATTTTAATTTATTCTGATCTTCATTTTCTGTTTTTATGTCATCATGTATGTTTAATTTACTTTCACTGTTCTCTTTTAAGTTTTTTCGTATCATGAAAATTTTATTAATACTAATTTTAAAACATTTTGTTTTGCTTTCCTCTTCACTTCCCACAGGCAAATAGAATCAAGATTATTATGGGTTTTTTACTTTTACAAATTTGTGTTTATTTGTGGACATTTGTATTGAAAATAGTATACACTTTTGGTGATGATGACTTGAGCAAAAATAGTCTAGTACATAGATTTAAGTTTCGATTTTGATGTATGTTTTGATCATCTGGATACTCGGGGCTCTCGCAAATTTCAACAACATTTTTAAAATATTCTGAAGTTTCTTGAAAGTAGTTGTTGCAATACATGTGAAATAACTTGTTTAGTTTCTGTTTACATTGAGTTCGGAAATGGAAATGTTTAAGGCATTTTTGTGGAAAGGTTTAATTTTTTTTTAATCCATGATCAAATGCTATGCCTTTTATTGAATTACTGATAAGTTGTTGGCTCTTGGTACTAGCTTTCAGGGAGATAAGTTGTTGGCTTTACGGCAATTTGTTCATGATGCCTTTTTTGTCTTTTACAGGTATACTAAATACTGATACTTACGCTTAGACATTACTTCATCATTTGGATTGTCTTTAGATGGGTTCCGAAGGGCCTACTCCTGGAGTAACAATCCATGTCACAGGATTCAAAAAATTTCATGGCGTTGCAGAAAATCCTACTGAAACAATTGTTAAAAATCTCCATGCTTTTATGAACGAACGGGGTTTGCCCAAAGGGCTGACACTTGGTAGTTGCACGATTCTTGAAACTGCTGGAAATGGAGCTCTTGTTCCCTTATACCAAACATTGCAATCTGCTGTGAGCAAGGACGCCAACGCGTCGAGTTCCGGGAGAGTTATTTGGGTCAGTTTTTCATTCGTTTTGACACCTTGATTGGTATGGGATAAGTTTTGCATGACTATGTAGTGTTCCAATTGTTGGTTCATGATAATAGATTGTTTCTGCCAACGAGTACTTGAATGGTAGTGGATGCTGTGATTATTTATTTCAGGACACTCTTGACTTTCTCTCCACTGAACCACAAACAGTTTTCATTTCAGTTAAAAAGTTGAGCCTCAGTATCAGAATCTTGAATCTTTATTTTCTATACTGTTCTACGTGGCTGCTTTACACACATTCACACACACACTTGATATTGTATATCATTCTTTGTTACTGAAGTCTGTGATCAGTCCACACACTTGATATTATTTTGAAAAATTGCATATGGGTGAATCAGAAAGTAAAAAATACTTGTTTATCTCTTCTTCAAATGCACATTGTTTTTTGGAAATTGTTTGGGTCATAGGACATTGCTTTATGAAAGGTAATATCCCTTTAGTAAAAGTTAAGTCATTAATATAAATTGTCCTGCTCTTGTTCATTGTATACGGTTTTCTCCCAGTAAGTCCGTTCCTCTAACTGTGTTAGGACTTCCTGAAAACCTCAATAAATAAATTGAATGAGGACAAAAGACTTGTTATGATCGGAGGGTTAAAACTATTTTGAGCTTCAGGAAGTCGTTATTCATTTTCAAACCTTCTGTTTCCTAGGTTTATCATTGCTCTCAAGTTCGAACTTATTAACAACGGAATAGTCGATTAACATATACTGTCAGAAAGTATTCAGCTGTGTGTGAAAATACTAGGACAAATTTGACATAATTCTCATCATTATAATTACCATTCTGTTCTTCAACTCAAGTAAAGGCTCTATCTTCCACACAGAGGTACCTTAAATTTAGTAAACTAGATTTTTTTTATTTTTTTTTCATGTTATTATGTTGTTTTTCAGATTCATTTTGGGGTTAATAGTGGAGCAACAAGATTTGCTATAGAGAATCAAGCCTTTAATGAGGCTACGTTCCGTTGCCCTGATGAGATGGGATGGAAGCCTCAGGTTAGACTAACAGTTTTTCCCTTGATCCTATTCTAAGGCTGAATATTTTGATATAATACTCCTATTCTTTTTCATTGCAGAGAGTTCCTATTGTTCCGGCAGACGGTGCAATTTCACGTGTACGGCAGGTATGTATTCTGGTTGATACTTATCTGGAGTTTTGTTTAAAAATATCTAAAGGCACGTAGTGGTATATGGAATACTATAATTTTGATGATTGGTTAATGTAAACTTTTTTTTGCTTTGAGTCATCATCCATTGATGGTTATGAGGAGTGGAGTTATTGGTACTCTATCACTACAACATAACGGCCACCAATCATGATAAATAAATTTGTTCATATTTATAACTTTCCAAACATGTTTGTAAAGTTCAGTCAACTCTGACTCCTTAAGTAAGATTGGAAACTGCAGAAGTGCCAAAATAGTCTACAGGAGGGAGCTTCTGATATCTTGTAAAGAGAAGAGAATTATCATGTTCTATTATAGCTTTTGCTATCATTTGTACGACTAGTAATGTAGACGAAAGAATCTAAAGAAAAAGAAACCGAGTAATTGATTGAGAGCCTATGTTTTGATTTTTAGAATATCACCAGACTTGTACTACCTCGTGACACTGGCTAAGACATTTTGCTGCTTCTATGTGACCACATTTGGTTTGTTGCTTGACCTTCATTTCGGTTGTGCTTTTATTGTACTTTGGCCACATTTTAACTGCTAAAAGCCATTTTTCCTCGGTCCTGATATTTGTGAGAAAGCTTCTTACAGTTTAATATTATTGAATTTGTTACACTTGTGTCAATTGTTTGTCAGCTTTAGTTTGCACTGTGATGGTTACTCTGTAATGCCTGTAGCCAAAACAAACTTTGTTTTGAAACATTAGGATTGTGTGAAATGAAGCAATAAGTTTAGCCCTCAAACTGGCTGTATGCATAAATCTTGAACAAACACGAATCAATAAATCTTAGTTCCAAATGATTCCTCTATCGTTTACGTCTGGTTGGCTGCAAAGCTGGTGGAGAAATGTACATAAACTCTGTTTTCTCCCCCGACTTTCGTGCCTGTTCATCATTTATTCCTTCATATTTAAGACTCATTGAGAAATTTAGGGACAATTACAGCTACACCACATGAAGTTTGATGCAAGGATAGCAATCTTCCCCATTGTTTGAAAATTGTAGACACCACTGAAACTTCAAAAGTAAGTAATTAGGGGCTTTATTTGTAAATGACTTTTAAAGGGGTATTTGTATTATTTTTCCAAATTCCTAGGAATGTTTATTTAATTGTTCAAATAGTATGCAGTACTAGATCTCAAACCTTTTGTGGGTGAAAAGTAATTGTCCTGAAAATTCAGATAAAACTCGTAGCGGCTGAACTTGCATCTTTAACCCTTGAAATGGTGTTTCATCCTGCTATCATCTGATGAGTAATTCTTGCAGACCACCCTTCCAGTGGAGAACATTACCAAGTCACTTGAAAAGATGGGTTTTGAAGTGATGACCTCAGATGATGCTGGTCGATTTGTTTGCAATTATGTGTACTATCACTCGTTGCGGTTTGCCGAGCAGAATGGAATTAACTCACTGTTTGTGCATGTTCCTCTCTTCTTGACAATAGACGAGGAAACTCAAATGCAATTTGCTGCCGCGTTGTTGGATGTGCTCGCCTCTTTATGTTAGTTTCGTTCAACCGTCTCTCCTGGAAAAATCGTAATTTTCTTAGTGAATATTTATATGGTTCTCTGTTCGTGTATCATGTGAAGATGGATATATTACTATTTATGTAATGGTTCAATAAACAGTTGAGTGAATGCGAATTATGATAAAAGAAAACGTCCTTTTGCTATCCGAATGTTGCTTGTTAACTTTCTTTCTCTCTGTTTTTTCAAATCTTTTGTGTTCTGAACAGAATCATTTTTTTTGTTGTTCATCGGGTTTCTTTGTTTAGTTACACCTGATACTTGTTTGTTGGTTTTTGATTTTCTGTACAAAGCTACCACCATTAACCAATATAGTGATAAGTAAGTTAGCATTCATTTTTAAATGTGATTGAGTTTCATTAGAGAATATTAGACTATTTGCCAATCTAAGGTGTGATGGAAGATATCTATTTTGTGGATCAAGGGGAATAAGAAGCTGAAGAATTGTAGTTCTGTATTCTTTCTATAATAAGAAACATGCGAGGCGAGAAGATCATATGGAGTTTGCTATGTGAATGCAAGTGACAAAGTAGCTCCAAAACGAGAAATATCAGCGAGTCTCATTCGGATTAGATCCCTTATTCTTTTCGATTCTTTCTAATCAGGAAGCAGAATTGAGAAGTGTAATATTTCGATTCTAAAGGGAATTATAGGAAAAAATGTGAGATTTGCTTATGGCCATGAACCCATGACTCTTTGACTCATGTTATATTCCTAAAAGAACGTTATGTTGATCTAGTGGGGGCGTGCTTTGAATGTGTCCAGCGTATGTAAAATTAAAACACAACGAAATAGACAGGATTGTTAAAATGAAAGTAATAAAAGAAGGGAAAATTGTGGCTACTTCATATTTTTGGAATTTAATACCAATATGATAAAAATAAGAAATTCAAGGAGGAGTCCGATTTAAAAACAGAAAAGAAATGGAGAGTTATCGAAAGCTCAATGTCACAGTAGACAAGATGCTTTTATGACAATTTATGTCCTGTTTTCCCGTTTCTCCTTACTAATTAATAAGCAGAATGAATACATTGCTTCCCTTTGGTCTTCCAATATGTTGCCTCGTAATAAAGTTTGCCACTATCCCACCTTTTTGCCAATGAGAATCTTCACAATAAATATTTGAAGTGTTTGCTAATAAAGACACTACTAATTTCGACACACGTGGAGACCCGTTTCATTTTTTTACAATTTTAAAGAAAAATAATAATAATTAAAAGATAAATAAACGTGAAGTGAGTTGCTATTTTGTAGAAATTGCATTTAAACAAAGTAAAATAATATTATAACCCTTGCTATTCTTTTTTTATAAGTTAATTAGAGGGTAAATTTGGCAAACATAAATTTGGTATAATAACTACCTCCAAATTTTAATATAGTAATAGATTTCTGGATTTTGACATAAGATATAAATAGTTTTTGCTTAACTCAAAAATTCAATGGCTCAATCTTTGCCAATCAAAATAATACGATTTTTGTCCAATTAAGCCTAACATAAGGGCATTTTTTATGTAGCGTAAGGAAGATATAAAGAAAGATGAAACAACACAAAAATCAAAGACTCGTTAATTTTGCAAAATACCCAAGAAATTGGCAAAATGTTGAGAAAATCTCAAGTTTTATTTTTTTTTTGTTTTTTTTTATTCAATCAACAAATGACTACAATGACTCAAAGATGATCAACTTATATAGATGAAACACTAGACTTAAGAAAGTACCAAAACAACAAAGAACTTTGAAAATAAATATAAAAACTAAAAATCCCGCAAAAAACAGAAAAATAGCTTTTTCACCTTCCAAATGTTGGATTTTGCTAAAATCACGTTGGCGTAAATACTAAGTCTTGCTCATGTGGACGTTTTCACTTGATAAAATGGCATCGCTCTTCGTAAACGGGATTCGTTGACTTTTTGGTCAAACCTCGTATTCTTGAACTTGAAGTTGGTTCTTTTCCATTAAAAAAATACCCATATTACAGAACTCCAGCATTCTCTGGTGGTTGGAAAAGATTCAACCTCGAATCTGAATCGTGTTTGGTAACTGAAAATTTATCACCACAATACAAAGTAAGATTTAAAACTTTTGAAAAAACCAAAAACTATAAGGATGAACATCTTCAACTGTAGCAACAACAATATATTTCTTCTCCTCGTCATTCACTATCATACGTAGATTCTTCTGTTCCATCCCAAAACATTCAAATCCTATCAATTTTCTTGTCCACCTCGTACTTTTTCAACATTTTCATTTCTTTCATTGGGTACTTCCCCATGATCTTCTCATTCAAACTCTCCATGAAAGCTTTCAACAGAGAAATCTCAAATTCATCCACAATACGGTCATCGAATTTGTCATACTCAACATCATATGGTTGCTAGTCTTTTTCGTACTAAGCATATATATTTGGAATATTATCTTGAAACCCTGATTCCTAATGTTTTTCCTTGAGATCATACTATCTCGGCTGAATTGGTGAATTTGATGGCTGTTCTAGTGGTACAAACAGATTTTCCTCGAAATTCGCAAATAATGGGGCTCCAGGTGTTGGTGCGGGGTTAGGCAGTTGAGCAACCATCACCGCTATTTGTTGCATTAACAAGTGAATTTGTTGACATAGTTTAGTCTATTCATCACATCTATCTTCTTCTACTAGAACATCACGAACTTAAGGGTTTCTCCTCGCCACCATGGTGAAGGGACGAACTTGTCTCTGATTGCCAACTGATATAGCATGCAGAAGACATATAGAAAGATGAGACAACACAAAAAGCAAAGACTCGTTGATTCAACAGAATACCGAGAAATTAACGAAAAATTAATTACTTTTTATTCAATTAACATCTCACTACAATGGCTCAAATTCGACTAACTTATAAAGATGAAACCTTGACGTAAAAAAAATACCAAATTACAAAGACTCTAAAAGTAAATGAGAAATAAAAATCCAACAGAAAATAGAAAAAATGACGTTTTTACCCTCCAAATATTTTGCTAAAATCACATTGACATAAAGATGCAGTCTTGCTCAAGTGGTCGTTTCCACTTGGAAAAGTGGTATCACTTGTCGAAAACGGGCTCCGTTGACTTTCTAGTCAAACCTCGTCTTGCTTGAACTTCGAATTGGTTATTTTTCAACAAAAAATACCAATAGTTTTGAACCCTATCAGTTTTTGTATTACATAGTCTTACTATAACCATGTCGTATACTCGTACATCACTAAAATAAGGGGCGATGTTTGCAAAAAATCAGATTTCAAAGAGCCGAATTCGCATTTTAAAGGGTGATAGAATGCAAAAAATAGCAATATAAGGTTGCATTCTAATTTCTAAAGCATGCCTTCTAAGAGAATATGATATGCTAAATCAGATTCCAATCCGTGTCAGAGCACCAAATGCGAAAAATTCGCATTCCACAATTTTTATATTATATATATATATAATATTTTAAAATTATGGCAGTAATTATATCACCGCCAAATATTTTATTTTCTGAAAACTACGGAATGTGAAAACTTCGCATTCCACAATTACAAAATTATAATAAAAAAGTAAAATCTCGTTAAATGTGTTATTAGTAATTATGGTTATTATTAATGAATTTTTATAATTTCGGTAATTATTCAATAATATACATATTTAATTAACTTGTGTTAATTTTATAATTAACTATTTTATGAAGTTTGTACCATTAATTTCAATAAATGATATATATAGGTTTTATAAATATTATGAGTTAGCAATTAATTATTAAATTCAAATTCACTATTGCTTAAAGATTTAAACATTTGAATATGAAGAGATGATGAAGATGAAAAGTTGGTGAATGAAAATGTAGAGTTGAATGTTTGAAGATTATAGTGCTGGAAGATTTTTGAGGATTTGAAAATTTGAAGGTTAAGTGTTAGAAGATTTGACAATGTAAAGGTTTATGTTTAAGTATTAGAAGATTTAATTTGATGGTTGGAAGTTTTTTGAAGGTTTGAAGATTTGAAGATTTGAAGGTTTTGAGTATTTGATGATTTGAATTTGAAGGTTCAGAGGTTCTTGGATGAAGATTTGATGTTGTGCGGTTTTTGGATGAAGACTTGAAGGTTTTGGGTTTAAGATTTGAAGGTTTTTTGATGAAGACTTGAATAATAAAAAGATTTAAAGATGAAGGTTTATAAAGATGGTGTGAATATTTGAAAATGATGGTGGGAAGTGTTGAAATGAGATGTTTAGGTTATTGTATGGAAAAAATACAGATACATATTCAAACTTTGACAATTTTTGCACTTACCTACCCAACAATCGAATTTTTGCAGTTTCCGATCCAAAGTTTCATTTTTTTTGTAGTCGACGGTCCCAAATTTCATTCAGACAGAATTCACCCAAAGACGTCACTATTCGACTAAATGACATCAGGATGACATCATCTGAAAGGAGTAAAATCGGTAGATCACCTTATTTCAATGGCTAACTCATTCAACTCAATTTAAACATCAAATTAGCCCCAAAGTGACTTATTCCACAAACCCTAAAATGCTCAATCCATAAATTAACATCAATTTCAACGAATTAGTGCCACAACCCTAATCGACCGATGTCAGAAACTACAATAATGGAGGAGTATGATTGCAGGTGCGGTCGTCCGATAGTTACAAGGCTCTCCTTTACGGATGGTAATCCGAGTCGTCGATTCACCCAGTGTTACAAGGGAGACAGAGGATGTGGCTTGTGGTTGTGGGTCGATGAACCCTTTTCTGTGTGGGCAAGAGTGCTGATACCGATTATGATGAGGAAAATTGAAGAGATCGAGGTCAGATTGAGGGGAATTCAAAAGGGAAATTTTAACCTGAGTTGTAGCACAAGAAGTTGGAGAATAGTAAGCTAAAGAAGAGGAACAAGAAGCATTTTTAGAAGCCAAAAATAGAAACTTGTGAATTGCTCTCTGTTTTTTGATTTGTTATGTGTTATAGCGTAATTTGTTTATGTAGGATTTTGTTGACTGAAGTAGGTGGTTGTAGTAGTTGTGAAGGTAGTATGGTTGGTTGGTAATGAGGTTTGTTAAGGTAGTAAGGTTGGTTGGTAATGAGGTTTTGTTTCAATGTTTTGTTTAAGGTTGTTTGTACTGTTGTTTTTAAGGTTGTATGTATTGTTGTTTTGTCTGGTAAAGACTTTGAAATACTGTAAGGATTTTCAATGGTTGTTTAAGGTTATTTTGTCATTGTCTTTAAGGTGTTCATCTCGTAAATACTTTGCATGGTTGTAATAATTAAAGTTGCGATTGTCTAAACTTCTAATGTTAAGACCAAAACTCTAATTAGAGTTGATATTAATCATTGGCGGTCTAATATTATATGATTATGTATTCAAATATTTGTAATTTGAAGTGCAGTCTGATTGATTTCCAATAACGAGATCATGCAATTAGTTTATGCTGTTTGATATTTCACTTTAGAGGCAGGCCATTTTATAAACATTATTGTTATTGACTTTTGTCTAATAATGTAGTGATATTAACGAGTTACTCTTGGAAATAGTAGTTGGACAAATATTAGAATTTAAACACGATTAGACACGTAGTCAGAGTGAACCATTGGATTATGTGTGGACATGTGCAACTCATTAACTCCCCAGACACTTTATATTTACAATAAATATCTGCCATCTACCCTAATATTCACACATTATCACAACCATTGCCAAAGAAACAATAAGGCAAGTAAATACCAATGGCGTCAACCGGCAGTACACGGAAAGAGGTCTACAATGGAACCACGATAAATTATTCACATATTACGTGTCTCACTCTTCTCAATTTCCAGTTTCTTTTTTGCATTTTTAATGTAGTATGATTGTTACAGGAGCATATCCATTTAGTCTTCTACAATTGTGACGACTTTACAAAAGACGACGAAGCCTATCTTCTAAAAAAACTTCGTCGAATGGTGAACAGTGACATATTGTTCACTACTGAGATTATGCATGGGATCTACGAAGAGCTGGCGATTAAATTTTCCAGGTTCAAGGGGAAGGATGTTACCCCTTTGAGGATTAATGACTGACTGAGGATAATGCAAACGCGCCTCATGCTCTTCAACCGATTTTACTAAACCCCTGGGGTGAAGTTCAATAGGAAGAAAGGGCTGGTGTCAATTAATCGCAACCCTTGTAAGTATATGATCCACTTTTTTTATTCTTGTTATCCTTTAATGTGGTACTGTTTTTAAGACTCTTTATACACAATGCAGCCTTCCCCTATAGACAGAAGCTTCATGAAGAACGGGTTCAAAAACTATCACATGATGTTTTATTATTTCATGATTAAGAAACTTCTCATCCCAAAGATTAAGGTGTTGTTTAACTATGATGTTTTGTTTGGCAACATTTGGAGTAATTGTTTTGTTTCACTTGAACATCTTTTATTGTTATTTCAATCGAACATCTTTTATTCTGAATGTTTGGATTTGGTTTAATTTATGGCTCTGTTTTTGTTGATTATCTTTTGACATCTACTCTGGTTTGCTTTAATTACCAATATCTTGTTATGGTAATTCATGGTTGATGATCTTGTTATGGAATGTTTTTTATTAATTCTATGTTATGTAGTGTAGTTAGTATAGTGTTGCTGGTGATGACAGATTGTGTGAGTGCTTGTGAATGTTTAAATTACAGATGGGTATTAGGGTTAACTGACGTCTGACGCTTTGTATGGGTGTGTTGGACGTGGTGTATCACAACGCTTTTGTTGGTATATTAACCGTCAAGCCCGTTCAAAGTCAGCAAACTGTTGTTGAAATTGTTTGGTTAGTTATCTGACATTTTGATATAGTTCAACATCTTGGGTGCAATTATTTCATAGTTGGGTCCGTAAAGTGCAAAAATATCTCAAAGTTTAGGTAGTTGGGTGTAAATCTTTTAAATGTTTATTACCTTATATGTCATAAACTCTAAACGTATTTTGTGAAACCAACTCAAGATTGTCAACCAATACCAACAAAATTTAACAACACACTTGACAAACATTACATACATTAATAAGATTAGAGTTATAGCATCAGAGTTCAAGACTCAGCAGTATAAAAATATTATCAAGCCACAAAAGGGACTCCAATACTAGTACAACTCTACTCAATAGAGAAAATAGCCACGAGGCTCAAAACAACTAGAATTCACTTCACTGAGTTAGTACCATATTCTGTAGTACTAAGATACATACACTGAACATGTCTTTTAGCGAAACCAACTTTTTTCTTAGTAGCGGGAGTGGTGGGGGTATTTTAGGAGGACCAAAATCGAATTGGCCGGTCTACCCCGAAAAGGCCCAAAAATAAGAGTGTCGAATAGGGCCGATTCGACTATTTTTGGAACAGTCGAACGTCGCCTATTCGGCAGTTGTTTCCCATACGTGGTGCGGGTCCTGCAGACCGATATCTATATATACACCATTCCCCGATATTTATGCTACACATTCATTACTGTTTACTAACCCACATCGATCGAATCCAGCCGTTCGACAGTTATTCTGTTTGACAGTTATACAGTTCGACTGTTCTTCTTGTAGGTTCGATTATTATCCCTCGGATACACCCGGTTCGAGAGTTTTGAGTGTCGAACCAAGGGTGGTTTGACAGTTCACCAATTCAATACTTCAGGAGCCTCGAATCTCACCGATTTGACAGTTCACCAGATTCGACCGTACGTGTGCATCGAATCACTTCAGTTCGACTATTTGCTGAACGGGGTTTATTTGTCATTTTACCTTAGTTACTTGTATTAGGTGTTCCAGACCAAGCAAGTCCTTTCCTTGTAATTGATTAGCATTATTTTGGTTGAGCCAGGCCCATTGTAACAATCATTCCAGTGTATTGTAATCCAGACGAAATAAGACCAAAATATTGGCGCCGTTTGTGGGAACAACTGTGTCCCAGTAGCTCAAATAATATGTTTAGGGTAACCTCATCGCAAAGCATGGCGACAAAAAGCTACAATTCTGAGATACTCTATATAGTGGGTCCACAGCCAGTTCCAAGGGCAAGGGCACCATCGGCCCTAGCCGAGAGGGTGCCTCCACCGGTCCAACATGATCAGACAAGGCCCACGGCGGAGGATCGCCTTGTGCCAAACATAGAGACAGAGATAGCGGGCACTACTGTTGGACTGCCAACCACATTCAGGGATGAAATCATGGCCATGATTTGCATGGCACCGTGGCTTTGCCTGCTCCTCAACAACAAGCACCGCCACCACCATTCGAGGGCTCGAGAGGAGTTGCACGGGGACATGGATCTTCTACTAGGAACCCCACTGATGACATTGGGGATAGGGCACACATGGATGATCGGAAAGCTCGGTTGGGCTCGGTCGAGGTGAAGTCCAGAAGGCACCACGGCGTGACGAGGCGCGAGGTCAGTTGAGGTATGACTCAAGGATGGAGCAAGCTGAGATCACGAGGAAGTTGGAGAGACTGAACAAGGAGAGAAACGAGGTTGAGAATATGATGGCGCTATTGGGGAGGACCCGCAGAAGCACTCCTTTCAATGTCGAGATAGAGGCAGAAAGGTTAGAACATGGTGAGAAAATACCGCTGCTCAAGACATATGATGGAAAGAAGGATCTGAAGGAGCACATCTTCTTCCTTGATGGCTTTCTTAACTTGCACGGATTTATTGATAATGTACATGCACTGGATTGGTTCGCCAAAATCCCTGCGGGGACGATCATGAGTTATGAGGAACTAAGATGAATCAATTCTCGAGCCAATTAAGGATGGTAATGGATCATTCCCACCTATACTCAGTAAAGCAAGGGGAGAAGGAGACCTTGAAAGACTTTATGAGGCGGTTCAATGCGGAACTGTTGAAGATAGATGACCCAAAAGGTGGGATAGTCGCGAACATTATTTTCCACGTAACTAGGAATGAAGCCTTTACCGAGGACTTGCTTAAGGCAAAGACAAGGAAGATCGAAGAGATCAAATAACTTGCACATCAGGTGGTGCACCACGAGGAAATGATGGCAGCGAAAGTCAGTGTCCATGCCCCTAGGGCCAAAGAAAGAGGAAGAGAGGACCAAGGTTATAATAGGAATAGAAGCAAAATGCACAAGAATTCATCATCGTGAAGATACACCCCCTGAACACTAATATCATGGTAGTGTATAGGGCAACAAAGTAAAATGATGGCTAAAGGAGCCAAGGAAGATGAAAGACTCCCCAACAACGAGGCTATCGACCCGTTACTGCAAGTACCATAAACAAAATGGACATGACACAGAAGATTGCAAGGACTTAAAAGAGGAAATAAAACGGTTGATCAAGGATGGAAAGCTTGCTGAATATGTCAGGAGCTTGAAGGATGTAGAGGACAAGGCTGATAGATACATGTCACGATCTCCCCGAAAGGACAAGCAAAAGATGACGGTCAAACCACCAGTCATGGACTATCCACATATACACATTATTTGGGGAGGTCCGGTCGGTGCTGATACCGCTATGTGGGATTCGTCGACCTTCTCAGGATTGAGGAAATGGAGTCAGACGCGATAACTTTCTCCAAGGCAGACTTGTTGAAACTGAGTCCACAGGCTATTCAGGCTGGTAAGTTAGACTGCCCGTTAGTAGTAGCAGTTGATATTGCTAACTTCAGTGTGCTGAAAGTTTTGATAGATAATGGAAGCTCGGTGAATATGCTCCTCCCTTTAACATGGAAGGAAATGGCCCTAGGCGACAGACTGGTAGAGGCGGTGAGGACCTCAGTACATGTCTTTGAAGGGATGGAGGCGGTCCCACATGGAGTAGTTTCTCTCCCCACCGCACTTGGGACCTCACCGCAGAGGAAGACCATGCTCGTTGCTTACGTGAACGTTGATCTGACTTTTTCCTACAACGCAATCTTGGGAAGGCCGGCGCTGAACGCTTTCCGAGCGGTGCCTTCAACTCACCACCAGATGGTCAAGTTTCCAACCCCATGAGTAATTACTGATCTCAGATAGGTTGGCTCTGTTATGTAGCATTGTTCAAGCTACCGCCAGAAGAGGACCGAAAGGCACTAGCTGTATTAGGACCCATGGAGATTGAAGGGATCAATTGATTCGCTCTTTATAAATTCTGCTAGCTGTTTTACTTTCCGCAATTTTTGAAAAATTTCTATTCGTCCCCTAAATTGCCTTGTGCATTAGGAGCTGGCATGTAATGACTTGAAATAGGAACTACGAAGGCTTGAGTCCCGAGGAACCCCTCAAGAAACGTAGGCAACCTAAGCTCAGCTCTATCTATTATCTAATTCCTATCTTTGTGGGGGTATGAGTTACCCTCTTTTGATGAGACTCGCTAAGGGGTCCCTACAAGAACACCTAGGACAGAGCTGCAGAAGGCCAAAACGGCTGCCACTAAGGCTGCCAAAGATTTCGATGCACTATATATTTCTGCTAAATGATAGGTATATGTTATCTACATCTATATTATAAATGAGTGTCCTAACAGGTGCAGATAGAAAGGATCACAGGATTCAAGGACCGTTTAGCGCACTAGTGGGTGCATTGCATTAAGCAAACAAATAACTAGGCGTCAAACACCTAGCCATACAAGTAACACGAAGATAAGCAATCGATAAAATTATCCTCAAACACGTGAGATGAATGATAACAAAATACTCAAACAAAAAAAGGAATAAAATCATCCTCGGAGATAGGGCGACGCCGCGCCAAAACAAAACAAGCAGATTGTTCATAAAAATAGAAATTAAACCTAGGGACCTAGGCGTCGGCATCATCTTCATCCTCAGAAGAAGGATAGATAGCAGGCAGGGGAGGAGGAGGCGACATCCCAAAAGTAACCAATTCCTCTTTGTCCAACAGGCTAGCAAACTCATCTGCAGGGACATGCTCGCTTTTGGTCTGGGGCAGAGGCTGGCGATCAGGACCCAGTGATAAATCCAGCCATCGTGGGTCAAACCAACTGCATAATACCTGGTGTTGTGAATATGCTGCACCGTCAACACTTGAGCCTTTTTGGTGTCTTGAATACTGCTCCGGAGACTGATCTCTTGGAAGGAATTGCTTTGGAGGAACTCCTCTGCGATCGCCTCTCGCTGCTCCGAAGTAGGAGGCTGTTCATGCCAGGCACAGGAAATGGTCAGAAGGAAATAAGCAACTCTATATCTAACAACACAAAAAAGGCATACCTCACTTAAGTTGCATGCATAACCAAGATTCTCCGCATGCTCGACCTTTTCCTTCTCAGCGTCCATATCCTTCTTAAGGTCTGCCACATGCGACTCCAACGCGGTTTTCTCATCTTTCAGCTTGTTGAACTGCACCTCAAGGTATCGAATCCTCTCCCCTGCAAGTCTCACAGCCTCTCGATTGATGCTCGCTCAGGCGGCAGTGTCTTTAGCAAGCTGCAAGGCCTTTTCCTTCGCATCCAGCACAGCTTTCAGCGCCTCCCTCAAACGATCAAGCCTAACTGGTCTCTCTTCATGGGCATGCATCAAACCTTGTGCCATAGCGTCGACAACTCTGCCATTCTGAAAGAAACCAACTCAACAATTAGTCAGCATAAAAAATTCAAAATTGTGAAAGAAAACTAAAACTAAAGAGTAATTACCGAATTGACCACGTGGTGCACAAGACCCTCCAACTGCATTTTCTACTCTGTAGAAGTCAGAAAGGACGTCGCAAGACTCTGGAATATCACCCTCAGGGCATTAATCGCCTCTTCCTCAGATTGTTCATATTCACCAATGTGAACATGTGGGCCTTGCGTGGACCCCACTCCAGAACTCACCCCGATAGGGGGGCTAAGCTGCCGAAGGGCTCTAGGGGGTACGACACTACCGGTTTGGGACCTAGTCTGATGTACCCTCCTTCGCTTTGCCAGGGTGGTCGTTTCTATCACTTATGATGCCTCGACATCATCGACGGCAAGGGTGTCGAATCCTCCCATGAGATTATCACCAACAAGAGGAGAAGAGTCTTCACGACCAACACCCTAAAGGTCCTCGAACAGTGCGCAGGCTCGCGTGGATGTCCCAGCCTTAGACGCTCGTATCTTTCCCTTAGTTTTCCTCTTCCTCTATGGGGGAACCGAAATAGGTACCATCGCTCGAGCCGCATCATCATCCGTGGCCAAAACCAGAATCATGCGCGCTTGTCGGCTCACTATGAATGATTCTGCCAAACCAAAATGGCAAACATTAACAACGACCCCGATAACTTGCGAAGCAGACAATTCGTACATAAGAAGCAAGCATATACTAAGAGTAGCATTCCCTGTGTATGGAACCGAGAACAACCCCGCCATATACAAGACCTCACTCTTAACTACAGATTTAATGTTAAGTTGGTGATTGGTTATGAGGTCGGCTCTAAAAGAGTTTCCCTACCTAGGACCATGTACCCCGCGGGGAATTAGAACCCTTGGTATGTCCACCCACTCCTGTCGGTAAGAAGAAAAGTCATTCTTCCAACTCTCATGGATATAGAAATACCATTTCTTCCAGTCCTTTCCATACCTCGAGGGCTCCCCATTCAGGAACTTATGCTTCTTGAGGGCTTTCACATGGTAAAAACCCTTCCCTTTACGTGATACCTCAAACAAGTCCCAAAACTTACTAGGACCACAAGGAACACCCAATCTCTCAGTGCAACGATAAAGCCCATCATGTACCCGATTGAGTTCGACGTCAATTGGATGGGGACCAGATCTATGGTGTGAAACATGCTAGTCACATCGGGGTGAATGGGGAACCGCAAACCATTAATTAGTTGCCCAAGAACATGGTAAGGATTCTTGGCGGCGCGGTATAGACACTCTGCTCCCCCATCGAGATACTTATCTTATAGTTAATTCTTATGTCGAAAGTTTTCTGTAGATAATATTGGCTATGCTGCAATCGTGCGACGTAAGCTGTATACGCTAGATCTCTGACTTCTTCGTCGGAGTCATCATGATGCGAATCTTCCCCCTCATCCGCCTCACTCTCGGCATGGTTATTGACGACATCAAACAAAGGCTCGTCGTCCCCTACCTCTGGAGGGGGAGAGAGATCTTGACCTCATTCCGAATGACTTTCCCCATCCTCAACACCATTCCGATCAGGAAAAATTTCCCTAGTGTTGTTGTAAAATTCACAAGTGCACGAAATCGTAACAAGTAATAAAGTGATAGATGGAGTTGTCGATTCCACGAAGAATAAACAATTAATTACCAAAATTTATTAACTCTAATTCTATTTGTGAAACCGGATTTCAGATTGTTTAAGTGAAAAGATTAACAATTTACTAACTATATAAAAACTTTAGTCAAAGTAGGGCGTTGAGACAATAGTAAAATAAGTGTATATCAATTAACAATAGTAGATAATAAGAGAAGTGCTGGGAATCATGATTTCACCATCATTAGTCTGATCTAACTTTAATTAAGCATATTGTTACGAGTTTCACGTTCAAAATTGTTGTTGGTTATCACCCTTTTTGCTTTATGTACTCTTTCTCAAGTTATACATAAATTCTACAACTTTACAACTAGAAAATGAGTCTAGTTACGAAGATGTGTGCATGTATGTTCGGTGGTGATTTTATCAACCATATGAAAATGATAGATATATTTCTATTCTGTCTGAAAATTCACGGTATTTACTTCAGAGCTATTTCACGAAAATCTCCTCTCAGTTTCAATTCGATCCTTATTTCATCCAAAACTTGGGCAGAATTTTAGAAACATTATATTCACAAATAAATACAATAACTATTTTGACATCGTAACGATATGTTTATCGTTTAATTTAGATTAGATCATCGTAATTAGGCTACGCCACTAACCCAACAAGGTAAATTTAGCACATAATGTAATATAGAACAAGACTTTAAGATTAATATAACATCATAAAGTAAAGAGAGAAAAGTAAAGAGAGTTAAGAGATCGTAACATATTTATACTTCCGTAAAGCCTTCGGTGCACTCCCTCGTACAAACTACGAATTACTCCTCCAAAATTACAAACGACTAGCCAATACTACTACTATAGAAAGACTACTAAGTGAAGAGAGAATGAAGAAGATTGGTGTGTTCAAATATGAAAAATATGACGTCTATTTATAGCGAAACCAAAACCATAAGACGAAATCTAGACCGTTCATCTAATTTTGATCTAATGGTCCAAAGGTTGTCTTATAATTGATGTATTATTGATCACATGATTCATGACAATCTAGAGTCTTCCATTTGAATGTTTACAAGACTGCATATGGACCATTGATCTTTCATTTTAATACGATGACCATCGAGCGCGCGAGTTGTGTATGCACGTTTCAGACTTGCGCAGCTTCACCATTTGGTCATAACTTTCTCTCCAGATGTCGGAATCACAAACCGCTTGTTGCGTTGAAACCTAGACATCTATAGCGTTCCAGTGATATATAGAACTTAACATAACTTAATCTATACAGGTGTCAGTGAATTTTTAAAGTTTCAGTTCTTTATTGCCAAATCATATTTCAACCTACTAAACATGAAAACAAACATAAAAATACCACAAAACTATCAAGAATAATCTAGTGAACAAGTGTAAAAGCATGATAATGATGAGTATTTCCCAAACTTGTTCATTCGCCTGTCCTCGACCAAAATGCGTAAAGCAAAAATGTAACTACGCTATTCTAGGCTCAAAAACTAAAACAAAGACAAAGTTAAAAATTACTTCACATTATCATTTAAATCATGGATCAGTTTTGAGAGTTTCTTTACTGTTTGATGAGAATGCGAAGAATCATAGATGATGACATACTTGTTCACAACCTGGCGGTTAATCAAGTTTTCACAGACAAATCTCCATGTGCAACGTGTGTGAACAATAAATGCAATGATTATTAAGTTTACTTGGATAAGTTTATCAAAACAAGTTCACCAAAGTTAATCACACTAACTCGATTTGTGTAATTTTCACACCATATCTCCGCTAATGTGGATAAAATTCATTAAAGGTCAATAGGACTTTTTCAGCTTGAAAGGCTCGGGTATGGGCTCAGTGAAGGATAAGAAAAAGCAGATCTAGAGACGTAAGATATTACATTCAGAAATCTCTTGCACTTCGGTTCTTTCTCCTTTTCTTTCTTCACCACATTTCATATCCCTCCTTTCTTTTTCTTTTTTTTCTTTCTTCACCACAATTCATATCCCTCATTTTTTTTTTAATTTGTTTTTTGTGTTTTCACTTCCTTCATAATTTCCCTAAACTTATTCATTTTGATATGTACCAAAGCGGTGATCTTCATATTTATTTTCTTTTCTTTTTCCTTTTCATTTTTTTTCAATATTTTCTTTTTCACATATTTCCTTCCATTTCAAGTTCATGAATGCAATCCAGTCTCTAGACGGGTAGGATAACTGTTTGTGGCTACATAAGGGTAGGTAAATGGGCTCATAAAAAAGGCTTTAATGAAAGGCTAAGAGGAGTTCTGGTGATTATTTATTTGTGAAGGGTATGGCTTGAAAGGCTCAAACGTGTTAAAAAAAGATGGCCTAAATCATTTTGATAATGAATCATTATCAATGATTTTGCTTCAAGAGGTGATCAATTATTTAGGAAGCTCGGGTGTATCTCCCTTAGTTACTTATCTCAATAACCATTATCCAAGTATACTCAACCATCAATGCAAATTAATGTGTGAAAAATGTATATAAAGATAGGCATGCTCAAACATAGATTAAACGACACGTTGTTCACATAGTATATCATGCTCATCATCATCACAAAAATCACCATAAGTATAAAATTTTCTCATCATTGATCCATAATCTGAACAATTATGTGAAGTAAAGTGGTAGTTTTTTTTTTTTTTTTTTTTAAATATAAAGACAATAGAAGCCATCACAATTAAAAATATCCCCCAAACCTAGATGATTCATTGCCCCTAATGTCTACAAACAAAAGAAACAAATATAAAAAATAATAAAAACGATGTCACCTGATAGGAAAATAGTAGTTGTGATTGTGGCTCACATCTTTCTCTGGTTTTACGTCCAGAAACGGCACCTTCTATGAGTCGAGGATTGGCTTCCCATCCAATTTTATTAATAATTGGCAAACAGGGTCTTTTAACGTCAGATTCCCAAGATGACACTAGTTGCTTCCATGTTAACTGTAAGGAACATAAAAGAACAAATAGCATATATACAATACAACTGAAAATAACAATAAAGAAAGAATTAATATGGGTTGCCTCCCAAACAGCGCTTGATTTATAATTATCGGCTTGACTTCTGGTAATGACTAAAGTGGGATTATGTAGAGTCGTGAGGTTCCATGCCTCTCAAACTCGCCTCCAGTGTAGTGCTTCAGTCTTTACCAGTTAACTTTGAATGCTTCTTTATCAGTGTTTTGAATTTCAAAATCTCTATTTGGAAAGACTTTTGTGATTGTAAATAGGCCATACCATCTTGATTTGAACTTTCCAGAAAAAGCCGAAGACTTGATTTATACAGAAGTACTTGTTGACCAGTCTCAAAATCACGTTGTAGAATGCGTTTGTCATGCCATCGCTTTGTTCTCTCTTTGTAGATTTTGGCATTTTCATAAGCTTCATCTCCATCACTGATGATTGCCCTCGGTGTGCCATATCTAGTAAAAATGTGTTTTAGAAGAAAATTGATCACCACTTTGGCATCGTTAGTTGGTAACGTAATGGCTTCCACCCAGTTTGAGACATAGTCAACTGCTACCAAAATGTATTTGTTGTTGTATGAGGATGAAAATGGTTCAATGAAGTCAATGCCCCAAACATCAAATAATTCAACTTTAAGAATGTTATTGTAGGGCATTTCATTACGTCTTGAAATATCTTCAGTCCTTTAACATCAATCACACGAGCTAACAAAAACATGAGCATCTTTAAACAAAGTTGGTCAACAAAGTCTGCATTAAAGTACCTTCGCTGCATTTCTTATTCCACCATAATGTCCTCCATATTTTGAAGAATCACAGTGCTGTAATACGTCATCAATTTCTTCTTCTAGAATACATCTTCTTAAAAATTGATCACGACAGTGCTTGTAGAGGTATGGATCATCCCACAAAAAATGTTTGACTTCAGAAAATAATTTCTTCTTCTGATGGTAAGTTAATTCAGGTGAAATAATATTCCATGCAAGGTAATTGACAATATCAGCGTACCATGGAGCATTGGTTGTTTTCATTGCATATAGTCTCTCGTCAGGGAATTCTTCATTGATTGGTTGAAGTTCAAGTGTTTCTTCAACTTTCAATCGAGATAGATGATCTGTAAAAACATTTACTGAGCTATTTTTTGTCACAGATCTCCACATCAAACTCTTGAAGAAGTAGGATTCATCAAATCAACCTTGGTTTTGCATCTTTCTTTGAAAGAAAGTACTTGATTGCTGAATGACCATTGTACACAATTACTTTAAAACCAATCAAATATGAACGAAATTTATTAAATGCAAAAACAATTGCTAATAACTCCTTCTCTGTTGTTGCATAATTCATTTGAGCATCACTTAGAGTTCGACTGGCATAGTATATCATATGTAAGACTTTGTTCTTTCTTTAGCCCATCACTACTCCAATAGCATAATCACTTGAATCACACATCAGTTCGAATAGAAGATCCCAATCATGAGTAGAAATTACTGGTGCTTCTGTTAGCTTCTTTTTTCAACAAGTTGAAGGCTTTATGACATTCTTCATCAATTGTGAAAGTGGGTTCCTTTGCCAACAAGTCGCACAAAGGTTTTGAGACTTGAGAAAAGTCTTTGATGAAACGCCTGTAAAATCTTGCATGTCCAAGAAAACTACGAATACATTTTACTAATGTAGGAGGTGGAAGTTTTTCGATTACCTCAATCTTGGATCGATCAACTTGAATGCGTCTGGCAGATATATGGTGTCCTAGGACAATTTCCTCTTATACGATGAAGTGACACTTTTCGCAGTTCAAGATCAAGTTTGTTTCTTCACACCTGTTCAGTACTAAAGACAAGTTAGTCAACTAATCATCAAATGACATACCAAAGATAGAAAAATCGTCCATGAAAACCTCAATGATTTTTTCCATCATGTCAGAAAAAATAGACATCATGCACCTTTGAAAAGTAGGAGAGGCATTACAAAGACCAAACGACATACTTCTAAATGCAAATGTACCATATGGGCAAGTGAAAGCAGTTTTCTCTTGATCTTTAGGTGCAATGGGTATTTGATTATATCTAGAATAACCATCAAGAAAACATTAATAAGGGTGACCTGCAAGTCGATCCAACATTTGATTAATGAAGGGTAAAAGAAAATGATCTTTGCGGGTTACCTTATTTAGTTTCCGATAGTCAAATGCACACCCTCCATCCAGTGACGGTTCTTATAGGAATATCTTCATTGTGTTCGTTCTTCACTACAATCATTCCTCCTTTCTTGGGCACAACATGTATTGGACTCACCCATGAGCTATCCAAAATTTGATAAATCATTCCAGTATCCAGAAGCTTTAATACCTCAGCCTTTATAACTTCCTTCATATTGGGATTCAGGCGGTGTTGGTGTTCGACAGTTGGTTTGTAGTTCTCCATCATCAGCATTTTGTGCATATAGGTTGAAGGACTAATACCTTTGATATCGGCAATAGACCACCCTAAGGCACTTTTGTGATTTCTTAGAACCCGCAACACTTATATGTTTCAACGTTGGTCAATGATGGTGAGATGATAACGGCTAGAGTTGAATTATTTCTCAAAAATGCATTCTTTAAATGAAAAAGAATTGGTTTAAGATCTAGAGTTGGTGGCTTGATAATAGATAGGATTGCGATATTCATACCTTTCTCTAGCTCTTCGACCTTTCCTTTGTAATCAATTGGTATTGCATCAAGGGCTACAATACATCTTTCATTATCATCATTATCAAAATTGATCTCTTCTTTTACTCGACATACCTCGAGTGAATCATCCAAGTGGCTCTTGTCGAACAATTGTTCAACCATCTTGTCGAGAATGTCAATTTTGAAACAACTATCAGCTTCTGATGGGTATTTGATAACTTTGAAGACATTGAAGGTGATATGTTCATCTTACACTCTCATTGTAAGTTCTCCGTTTTACACATCAATTAGAGTTCTCCTAGTTGCAATGAATGGGTGACCAAGAATGATTAGGATATCATGATCTTCTTCCATGTCCAAGACGATGAAATTTGTAGGGAAGATAAACTTATCAACTTTAACCAATACATCTTCAACCATACCTCCAGGATACTTAATTGATATGTCTGCTAGTTGAAGGGACACGGTGGTTGGTTTGGCTTCTCCAAGTTCCAACTTCTTGTATACAGAAAGAGGCATCAAGTTAATGCTTGCACCTAAGTTACACAATGTTTTATCAAAATGTGAGTTCCCAATTACACAAGGAATTATAAAACTCCCTCGGTCTTTGAGCTTTGGTGGTAATTTCTTCTGTAGGATGGCACTGCACTCTTCGGTTAGGCATACAGTTTCATATTCTTCTAGCTTTCTCTTGTTTGATAAAATTTCTTTCATGAATTTGACATAGTTGGACATCTGTTCAAGGGCATCTGCAAAAGGAATGTTAATGTGCAGTTTTTTTTAAAGATATCAAGAAATTTAAAAAATCTCTTATCCAATTTAGTTTTCTTCAATCTTTTTGGAAATGGGATTTCTTGCACATTTGGTGGTCACGTCTTGGCGGAAGTTTGCTTTAGCTCATCTTCACGTCCCCGTTCATGTGTATGAACTTCTCTTCTTGTGATGCAACATGTTTTGGTAACACTTTTCCACTTTTAAGTATAATCGCCTGCACATGTTCTCGAGGGTTGGTTTCTGTGTTGCTTGGCAGTTCACCTTGTGCTCTTTCGCCTAAAGTGGTGGCAAGTTAACCCATTTGTGCCTCTAATTTTCTGATGGATGCACCTTGGTTTTGGAACTATTGCTTGGTTTCATTGATGAATTGGTCAGATCTTGAGGCTAATTTGTTTGTGGTAGTGGCTAACTGAGTGACAATGTCCTCTAGGGAAGGTTTCTTTTTTTGGTGTAGTGGAAATCAAGGAGGAGGCCTGATATGGTTCTGGTTGTGGCTCCAAGAGAGGTTAGGGTGGTTCCTCCATCCAGGGTTATAAGTGCTGGAATACGGGTTATTCTGCTGTATGTTAAAATTTGGCACGAAGTTGGCTTCTTCATCTTGAGCAGAATTTTCAGAATTGCTTACCAGCTCGAAGTTGGCAATTGAATCAGAGTTTTCAAAAAAATCACATGTTGCTGATGTGGATTGAATGGAATTTACCCTTGTAGTTCCTAGTTGTTTAGTGAGAGTAGCGACTTGTGCTGTTAATGCTGTGATAACATCTATTTCGTGCACATCAATCGGTCTTTTCGGTCGTTCAGAAGACATTGGTAATTGTTCGATGCTATTTCCTCCAATAGCTGATAGGCATCTCTTTGGTTTTCGCCATTAAAGCTCCTTATGCAGCCGCATCTACTAAGGTTCTAGTGTTACCACCCAACTCGCTGTAGAATGTTTGAACTTGCAACCATTTGGGAGTCCATCGTGAGGGCACTTCCTCAGCATTTTCTTGTACCTTTCCCATGCTTCGTCACTATTCTCCATGTTGTGTTCCACAAATTGAGTGATTTCATTCCTCATATTTGTTGTTTTAGCTGGAGGAAAGAACTTAGCTAGAAGGTTTTGTGCTAATTCTTCCCAGGAAGTGATACTACCTTGAGGAAGTGAATTGAGCTAGTTCTTCGCCTGGTCCCGCAATGAGAATAGGAATAGTCTCAGCTTGATAGCATCTTCTGAAACTCCATTGTGTTTAAAAGTATCACATATTTCTAAAAAGTTAGCTATATGTGCATTGGGATCTTCACTAGGGAGTCCACAAAATTGAACCGATGTTTGGAGCATCTGAATAAATGCTGGTTTAATTTCAAAATTAGTTTCAGTAATTGACGGCTTTTGGATGTTTGTGTTTGCACCTAAGATTGCTGGGACTGCGTAGTCCCGCAAGGCTTTTGATTCATTTTCTATATATCCACTCATTTTGTTTTTGCCCTTTTCTATCCTACGCAGTATTTGTAAAGTATTTTCAATTTCATGATCAAAAGGTAAAAGTGTTGAGTTCTTACTCCTTGTAACTCTTTTTGATTTTTTTATTTTTCTCAATTTTTAAAGTAAATAGAAAAAACAGCAACAGTAAAACATAAATTTAAATAATAATTATTTACCATCACAAAATATAAAAATCTTGTGAGCAAGCAAACATTTTTTTTACCAAGGTTACTTTTTTTACTACAGTAAAATATTAACGAATATAAGACATAATCTCACATTAACATTAGGGTTAACTGGCATTGATATTAATTAATGTTACTTCCCCGGCAATGGCGCCAGAAACTTATTGTGATAAAATTCGCAAGTGCACGAAATTGTAACAAGTAATAAAGTGAGGGTTGTCGATCCCGCGAGAAATAAATAATTAATTACCACAATTATTTAACTATAATTTGATTTGAGAAGCCGGATTTCAGATTGTTTAAGAGAAAGAATTAACAATTTACTAACTATAGGTAAAAACTTTAGTCAAAGTAGGGCGTTGAGACAATAGTAAAACAAGTGTATATCAATTAACAATAGTAGACAATAACAGAAGGGCTGAGAATCATGATTTCACCATCATTAGTCTGATCTAACTTTAATTAAGAATATTGCTACGAGTTTCACGTTCAAAATTGTTGTTGGTCATCACCCTTTTTGCTTTATGTACTCTTTCTCAAGTTTTACATAAATTCTACAACTTTACAACTAGAAAATGAGTCTAGTTACGAATATGAGTGCATGTATGTTCGGTGGTGATTTTATCAACCACATGAAAATGATAGATATATTTCTCTTCTATTTGATAATTCACGGTATTTACTTCAGAGCTATTTCACAAAAATCTCCTGTTGGTTTCAATTTGATCCTTAGTTCATCCAAAAGTTGGCAGAATTTTAGAAGCATCATATTCATAAATAAACACACCAATTATTTTGGCATCGTAACAATATGTTTAATATAGATTAGATCATCGTAATTAGTTTACGTCACTATCCCAGCAAGGTAAATTTAGCACATAATGGAATATAAAAAAAGACTATAAGATAAATATAACACCATAAAGTAAAGAGAGAAAATTAAAGAAAGTTTAGAGATCGTTACAGATTTTCACTTCCGTAAAGCCTCTAGTGTACTCCCCCGTACAAACTCCAAATTACTCCTCCAAAATAACAAACTAATAGCCAATACTACTACTATAGAAAGACTACTAAGTGAAGAGAGAATGAAGAAGATTGGTGTGTTCAAATATGAAAAATTGACGTCTATGTATAGCGAAACCAAAACCATAAAACGATATCTCGACCGTTCATCCAATTTTGATCCAATGGTCCAAAGGTTGTCTTATAATTGATGTATTTTTGATCACATGATTCATGACAATCTCGAGTCTTCCATTTGAATGTTTACAAGACTGAATATGGACCATTGATTTTCCATTTTAATCCGACGATCATCTAGCGCGCGAGTTGCATATGCACGTTTTAGATTTGCACAGCTTCACCTTTTTGGTCATAACTTTCTCTACAGATGTCAGAATCACAAACCGCTTGTTGCGTTGAAAATCGGACACATGTAGCTTTCCAGTGATATATATAACTTAACTTTATTCAATCTACACATGTATCGGTGAATTTTTGAAGTTTCGGTTCTTTATTGCCAAATCATATTTCAACCTACTATTATGAAAACAAACATAAAAATACCACAAAACTATCAAGAATAATAAAGTAAACAAGTGTAAAAGCATGATAATGATGAGTATTTCTCAAACTCATCACCTAGCCAAATCATCATCTACGCCCCTGCATTGGGAGCACCCACCGAGCTAGTCGAGCCGGTGCTAGAAGAACCACTAGAATCATTCCCAGACTCAAAGTCATCACTCAAAACCTCGTTGGACATCTTGTCTTACAAGAACTGAAATAAAAATAAAAAGAAATAAAAAGCTGACTACATCGGGTATGACATTCCTTACCACACACATATATGCAAGAACATGTAGAAAAAGCATATGTAAGATGAGATAGAGAATTTAAAACAACAACAATTGACCAAACTACCTTGAACAATAGGTCGAAGAACACACCACATAGTTAAGAAATTGCACTGCAAACAATAAATAACCAATAGAAAAAGTAGAATTTTTTTCTAACTTAACAGTCGAACATACCCCGGTTGGATACTAAAAGAGTATCGAACATGGCTAGTTCAATGGTCCTTACATTTGCGTGTAAGTTGGCTAATAGGCGAGAAATGCTTCCCATTCGCTCTGCAGACCCTTATATAGAGGTGGTCAGGCCCACATGGCCCACGAAAATAACAGTCAAACCATGGCCTATTCGACAATAAATAATAGTCAAATCTTTTCAAATTCGACAATAACACAATAACTATCGAGTTTAAACTGTCGAACGTCCCTCGTTCGACTGTTATTGTAATATTAACCTACAAGATATGAACTAACTATCGAATGCAGATGATTCGATTCTCAGCATAATAGTCGAACCTTGACATGTTTGACTGTTCATGTTCAAGGGAATTTCACGGCTCCCAAATTGGGGGGCATATTTTGAAGACATATAAAATCAATTTGGCACCCAAACCCTATGGGTCATGACTCCCAAATGGGAGGCATAATTTGAAGCCAGATAAAATCTATTTGGCACCCGACCCTATGGGTCACGACTCCCAAATGAGGGCATATTTTGAAGCCAGATAAAATTTATTTGGCACCCGACCGTATGGGTCATGGCCCCTAAATGGGCTGCATATTTTGAAGCCAGATAAAATCAATTTGGCAACCGATCCTATGGTCACGACTGCCAAATGAGGGAGGATGGGCAAAATTTGAAGCCAAATAAAATCTATTTGGCACCAGACCCTATGGGTCATGGCTCCCAAATGAAAGCTTATTTTGAAGCCAGATAAAATCTATTTGGCACCGACACTATAGGCGACGGCTCCAAAATGTGGGGCATATTTTGAAACACAAAAGGAAACTGCTCCTCGAAGCAAGGCTGTATTTTGGTATTTGGAGTTTGGAACCCGCTCTTGAATCAAGACCGACTCCCAAAGTGGGAGGACTATATGGTGGGGGTATGTTAAAAGTGAATTGGGCCGGCCTACCCCGAAAAGGCCCAAAAATAAGAGTATCGAATTGGGCCGGTTCAACTGTTTTCTGGAGACTAGAACGTCGCGCGTTCGACAGTTATTTCTTGTACACGGTGTGGGTCTCGCGGACCAAGGTCTATATAAACCCCATTCCTCGATATTTGCACCAAGCATTTTTTACTATTCACACACGCACATCGATTGAATCTAGCCATTCCACAGTTATTCTATTCTATAGTTATACGGTTCGACTGTTCTTCCTTTAAATACATGGTGTTTGAGAGTTCTTAGTGTCGAACCAAAGCCAGTTCTATAGCTCACCGATTCGATACTTTAGGAGCCTCAAACCTCACCGATTCGACAGTTCACGTGATTCGACCGCACGTGTGCATCGAACCACTTCAGTTTGACTGTTTACTGATCGAGGTTTATTTGTCATTTTAGCTTAGTTACTTGTATTAGGTGTTTCAGACCAAGCTAGTCCTTTCCTGTAACTGAGTAGCAATATTTTGGTTGAGTCATACCCATTATAACAATCGTTTTGGCGTATTGTAACCCAGACGAAATAAGACCAAAATAAGGAGGTTTGAACTTATTTCTTACAGGAGGAGTGAGAGTCAAATTAGAGCTGGATGAAGGCACCTCTAGGAATACTAGCTGCTTCTTTGTCGACCCTGTAGGTTTTTTAGTAGATAAACTGCCAAACCTTTCAGGTGTTTGGCTTCTAATTAGAGGCCTACTATGCACATTCACTACAACTGTTGTACTATTATGAGCTATTGGTGCAGGACTTCTCCTAGTAGCTCGCCTTGGAAAAGGATCAACTGACAAAGTGCTTGTAGTAGCATCTGCTTGATTGGTGGCAACTGAGGGGCCACCTTCTTCTTCTTTTGAGGGTTATCTTTGCCTTTGTCCTACCAAAGTGATAAACATAATTCATAAAACATATGAAGAAACTTTGAAAAATAATGTGACAACACTTTAATAGCTGCAGTTTTTTTTCTCGCTTTGCATAGATTGTCTAGAACTCTCCTCTGCCACACCAACCCAAAAAACTGGTTCTTAAGTTGAAGTAACCTAATCAACATCAATTACAAGTTAATAAGCATAGGTAAAATAGTACAATATGAATAAATTTAGGAGTTAGTAGTGCAATCACCTCAGCTTGCTGTGTGATAGCTGATCCATGTGCAATATTGGATGGACCTATTTCAGATTATACATTAGGCTCAGTGGGAATCTGAGATGATGTTGCTGTCTTTTTCTTCTTTTTGGCCTTACCCTTTCCACTCCATTTTTGCCGCCTACCCCTTCCATTAATCCTTTGTTTGGGCACCCAATTTGCTGCTAAAGGATTACTTTTCCTTTCCTTACATCCCTTAACATTATGTCCTTCTTTGTGACAATAACCACAATAAATTTTAACACCAAATTTTCCAAGTTTACCTTGCTCTTCATATCTCACCTGCTTCTCTTTTAGTTCCCCAGGATCAATCTTTCTTCCATGCTTCTTTGGCCTACCAGACATTATGTGCACAGGTGGAGGAACAATCTTGTTCATTGGAGGCATTCGCCAAGCACTCATTCCTTGGAGCATCATGTATTTATTATAAATATGCAAATATATAGCTTTGGAATAATATTGATGGATGTGTTCTTCTGGTTTCCAGTACATGAGTTTCATTGCAGCATAAACACATACACAAGGAATACCTGTCAAATTCCACTTCCCACATGTATATGTCTTCTGTTCTAGATGCATAATATATCTATCACTAAATGGAGCCTCAACCTCATACTCCATGTTCCCATTCCAGTGATCTTTATATCCCGCACAAGCACCCTTAATCTTATCCATAGTTGCCCATATCTTTGGAGTAACATCCTTATTGCACTTATTTATAGCAATTTTCCTAGCACCATTCCTCTTCAGCAATACCCTTCTAATTGTTTCCATCATACCAATGATGGCATTCCCCTAACTTTCACAATTTTTGCATTAAATCTCTCAGACATGTTGTTCAAAAGTAGATCACTCTTGCAACTTGTACTAAAAAATACTGTAGACCACTGAGCAGGAGGTTTACTTGCTAACCAGTTATATGCCTTGATATCCCTTTCTTTCAGCTTGTCCATGATCTTGTTGAAGTCCACAGCTCTAGTAGCTCTGACAGCATCCCACAATATATTCCTCATTGCAAGTCCTGGATGCCCTTTCTTCAAATTGGACCACATATGCAACACACAGAATCTGTGCTCACATTCATGTAGAAGTTCTTGAACAACATCAACTAATCCCTTTTGTTTATCACTCATAATAGCCCAATGATACCTGTTATTGATATTTAGTTCTCAAAAATCAGTGTCATGACTTCTTCCTCTCCTTCACAATTATTGCATATGCAACGGGATATGTATACTTATTGGCATCTACCCCCACTGTTTTCAAAATTATACCTCCATTCCTTGTGTTCAGATGTGTCCCATCCAAACATATGACTGGCCTGAAACTAGTAAAAAACCCTTTCTTCAATGCATCCCATCATATATACAGTCTTTTCATATATACAGTCTTTTGAATTTACAAACTTCACCCACCACCTTACACTTCAACTCAACAATAGTTCTTTTATTAGTCCTCATAATCTCCTCACCATAACTCCACAACATGGCATATTGGCTTGCATCAGTTCCATGAACATCGATAAAAAAATTCTTCTTAGTTCTGTACATTTGTGGGAGACTGAAGTCTATACCACAATCCATTCTAGTGATAATTATCATGGAATTGAGAGGCCAATTAGGATCACTACTAATATTTGCATGAAATTTCTTGGATAAGAACCCCGTGTTTCCTTGAATAACGCTATCCTGCATGGAACATTCCTGTGGTACTTTGTAAGTCTTTATCTGCATTGTGTCCTCACTATTTACTCTTGATGCATATAGCACCCATGGACATACAACGTCCTGATAACACTTTCCTTGAATCTTCTTCGTGTTGTTTATTGGATATTTCATAGAATCCCCCTAAAATATTGTAAATTGCACAATAGCTTCCCTCAATGTTTCAGTGTTATTAAATTGCATTCCAAGCTGAAAGTGAACACTAGGCATGTCAATAGTTGCATTGAAAATAGGATGGACTCTGTGTTCCATCCCGTTGGGTCCCTCATTTGTTTTTTTATTACAATTTGAACTCTTCCCCTTTTGAGCAGCTACATACGCATTCTTGGCAACATTTCTCTTTGAAGTTCGAACTCTATCTCCAGAAGTTGGTGTTGGAATAGGTGCAACAGTTTTAGCATGTTCTAGAATAGGTGCATTAGTTTCAGAGCCTCCTTCCCACTCTAACCCCACCTCAACATTAGCTCTGAAAAGATAGTCATCTTCAGCTGCATCATTGTCACTATCCACCAGATAGTCTGACATTTCAGAGTCATTACCAACTGAGACATCACCATTCATTATCATCACTGTCCTCTATATCAAGTATAGAATCCAGCAGTGGACTTGTATTGTCTCTTAAGCGTTGGGGTAGAGATCTTTGACTCATTGGTTGTGATGCATTGAGCAAAACCTCTGGTTCAGTTGCTGATGCTATATGTCTTTCATCAATTACCCTATCTCTAGTTTTTGGTTTTCCTGTCCTCAACTCTTGTAATCCATCAGAATCTTCATTCTCACTTTCAACAACAACTTCCTCCAGTTTATCTTCTCCAACATTTTCTCAAACTCCCTTATTTTCACCTATGTAGTCCAATCCTTCACTGATTGGAGAAGATTTCGCAGTTCACTCTGTGATTGACTCTCATTCAATGGCACATCATCTGTAAGAACGTAAACCTCAACTATTTTCCTTGCAGAACCCACCAATGCCATCTCCAGTGCTTACTTATCATTATTGATTACAATATAATCACCTGGTGCAGAATCAGAAATGTAACAGATCCTAACCACACAACCTCCAATTTAACAACAACTTCTTCTACCATGTGCAGCAGTTTTATTCTAGACATTTCATCCTAAATACACCAATCTCTGTAGCTAACATGTCCCTCCAAATAAACAACTTTTCCCAAATTCACTAACTTCCCAGAATGGTGGAATATGATGGTGAAAAGGTCATCTTTGTCTCCAACTGAAAAACACAATGGAAAAATTATTATGCTATTACCATGTTAGGCAACATATACATAAAACAACCCACTTATCACGTGGCAAAATAAAATATAGGACCGCAACAAACCCTACACTTAGTGGCAAACAAAGTGTAAACATAAAAAGGAAAAAAAGTAATACTTTTGCACATGCATTCAACTAAATCCTCAAATACAACCAAAACAAGGGACCACACACCCATAATTCACTCTAAATAAAGGAATAAAGTAAATTAAAGAAGTAGAATTTCTTACCATAATCGGGCGTGAGTGAAACTTCCGGAATAACATCACTTGGTACTCTAACTTTCCAATCCATTATAAGATTATGCAAATCGAGTAGTGTATGCAAGTGACTGAGGTTCAATTTGGGAGATTCGAGTTTGATTTGGGATTAGGGTTTCTAGTTTTGGCGTGTCGAGAAAGGTAAAGAAACTGGAAAGGGCGGGCTCAGTGGGTTATATATTTGTTTCTTAATTATGAAAAAGGCGATCTACCAATTTTACCCGTCTCGGATGACATCATTATGATGTCATTTAGTCGAATAGTGACGTTTTTGGACAGAGTTCCATCAGAATGAAAGTTGGGAACGTCAATTGCAAAAAATTAAAATTTGGATCGAAAAGTAAAAAAATTTGACTATTGGATAGGCAAATGCAAAAATGGCCACAGTTTGGTTAGGTATCTTCATTTTTCCCTTATTGTATTTATAAAAACATAGGTAAACATTGAGATTTTGTAAGTGCCAACATGAAATTTCGTGAAATTAAATGGAAATACAAAAATTTCACATTCCATTCATTTTTTTTTTTTAATTCTAGTAATGGATATGGAATGCAAAATTTGGGGTATTGTAATTATAGAAATTTGGGTAAAAATTAAAAATTTGTGAAAATAAATGGAATGCGAATATTTCACATTCCGTTCATGTTTTCTTTTTAAATTCTGGTAATAGGTATATAATAAAAAAATTTCCCATGCAGCTACTAGAATGCAATTTTTTTGCATTCCATAAGGTAATCGGACTAGGGGATGCAAAATTTTGCATCCATATCCTATCTACTCAACTTTAAATAAGATTTAATCGCATTTCACGCCCAGTGATAGAAGAAAAATACTTGAATATGTTTGTAATGCAAAAATGTTCATTCCACCATAATTTTAGATCTCCAACATATACCCCTCTTTTTCCTCATTTCACCCATTCTTCCAAAACCCCTAAATTAATTTTCTATTATGAACTTTTCCCAAATTCAACAATTTAAACCTCAATTTTAATTAAAAAAATATCCCCTACCTAGAGGTATGTTAACTCAACTAATTTGTTGGCCAATTCTTTGAATTTGGGATTATTGTCAGTCAATCCATATTTAGTTAATTGTAAAAATATTACTTAAACGGGAATCGATAATTGATAAATGTGTTGATATAGATCCTTGTTGCTTTCTTTACTAGATTAAAATTTATAACAATGAAGATCGAAGTTGGATGTATGATAGACTTAGTGTGGGTAAATATTTGAACACTTATTTTAGGGAAGGTGTTGGAAGATCTCCTGAATATGCATTTCACATAACTAATTGACTTATAGAACAATGGGAAAACTAGTTGTCCTTGTTGTAGATGTTGTGATAGTAACTGGTTAGAATCGCATATGATTTGAATACACCTTTACAATAGAGGTTTTGTTGCTCGTTACTATGTGTGGTCGGCACACGGGGAGTTAAGAATAAACTTTATGCAATCAAATATGTACGGTGGCGAGCCGTCTAGTAGTACTGCGACCAATCATTTTGGAGAAGTGGTTAATGATGCATAAACCAAAGAGCCAACCAAAGAGGCACACTTTTTATTTGAGCTGTTACGAGCAGCAAAGACGCCACTGAACAATAGGTATAATATGATTGTCTTGAAATTGGTAGCTCAATTTATGGCCACCACATATGAACACAAACTCTTGAGCGTAGTTTGTGATAAGACCATAGGACAAATGCACCGTTTGTTGCGTCCGGAGGACATCGAAAAAAATCATGTCGATGTGTACGACATGAAGAGACTTCGCATAAATTTGGGGCTTGGACAAAGAACTTTTGATGTTTGTGAGGACAATTAATTTTTGTACTACGAAGATTATGAAAGTAACAATTACACTGAATGTCCTCAATGCAGCTCAAAAATATATGAGGAATAGGTTGAGTCTAATGGGAAGAAGAAACGTATTCTATGGGAGAAATTATGGTACTCGTCAGTGACTCCTAGGTTGTACAGGTTGTCTATGGCATGCCAAACTACTAAACCCATGACACGACATTTGAAATGTAGAGGCAATGATACAATGATTCATCCCACCGATGGTGATGCTTGAAAAGTGATATACAATACATACACGCAATAGAGCCATGGAATGTTAGACTTGGACTGTGCACTAATGACTTTACTCTATGCGGGTAACACTTCATCTAGTTACTCTTGTTGTTCTGTATTTGTTACCCCCTACAATCTCCCACCCCACTTGTGCATGAGATAAGAATATATTTTTCTTGGTCTGTGATTGTTGGTCCAAGACGTCGGGGTAAGAAGATCGATGTGATGCTACGTTCCCTAATTGGCGAACTTTATTTATTGTTGAACAACGGTGTAGAAACATATGATAGCTCAGAAAAAGAATTTTGCAATGCAGACTCATGTAATGAACATCAATGATTTTCCAAGTTACTGGAAACTATCGTAGTGTAGTACACAGAAACTTAAGGTGCATGTATTGTACAGAAAACACTAAGTCTCACTAGTTGAGGTTCAGAAGGAAATATTATTTCTTCTATTGCTACCGTGGTTTTCTACCGATGGATCATGAATTGAGAATGATTATTATCAAGACTTTTTACATGGTCAAATAGAGACAGATTCAGTGCTAAATCGGAGTTTGGGTTTAGAGATGAAGGAGCATGTTTGATTTCTGTCTAACGTAGGATACAGTTAAAGTACATCATTTATTGACGGTTTTGGGGACTTTAACAATGGACCAACCAGAGCATATTTTGGGCGTTGTCGTATTGGGAGGCCAACTTGATTCACCACAATATAGATGTCATGCATTGCAAAAAATAATGGTTTTGACAACATCAAGATCACAGTGGTCGATGACCCCGGAAGGACAAAGGACAACATCAAAGCAAAGTTGGATTTAAAGAAGCTCATGAATAGAAGGAAACTATTTTTCAAGCACGTACCAGCCGAGCAACAATGCAAAAGAAAGGTAGTTTTATGCTTGAGTAGGGAGCAGAAAATACTGGTTTATAAACGATTACATGATATAAAAGTTTCCAAAGGATACACTTCAAATCTGAAGCATTGTGTCCAATCGGCACACCTTAAAATCACTAGTATGTTAAGTCACGAATGCCACTCTTTATACAATGAGTATTGTCAATTGCATTTCGTGACTTGTTATCGGAATGTGTTTGACAATCACTAGTAGAGGTGAGCCTTTTCTTTAGAGCATGTATTCCACTAAACTTAGCATGCGATTTATGGAACAATTAAACAGTTATAATGTAATTACTATGTGCAAACTCGAGCATATTTTTCTACCCTTATTCTTTAATTCAATGGAGCATTTGGCGATACATCTACAATAAGAAATGAAGGTTGGTGGCCCTATCAAGCATAGGTGGATGTCTCCTTTTGAGAGGTTAGTCCTTTTAAATCATTAAACTATAATTTGTACATTTGTTCATTTGTGAGTCTAAGTGTGTTGTGTTTTTCTGTTCGGACATATGCTACAACTAAAGAAGGGTGTAGGTAATTGCACTCTAATTGAAGGGTTAATTTGCCAATCATTCTTGATATCTGAAGCCACCAATTTCTCATCTCAATATTCTGAACAAGTGTTGAAATAAGGGCCAACCGTTTGAATAAGAATGCCTTGAGACTCAATACTAATTTTGAAGCAGAATTGTCAATCTACCAGACTCAAGGTGCTCAAGTTGGTAATGTAAATGACTACAAACAACTAACTACAGAGAGTGAAAAGCTGCTAAGTTGTATGTCTCTCATAGTTGTCCTGAGGTCGGACTTTTTTGAGGTACATTACTAATTATTCCTGGTTAGGAATCTAATTACAATTATTTCAACTGTTAGAAAGTAATTAACATTCTATTACAAGTTGTCTGATGATGAGGTGTGTCGAGGACTCTCTGAGCACCAGACTCAGCAGAGACGTAACATTAAAAGTGGATCTGTCATTTAATGCAATCCAACATGTTTGATGCAGACCCTCGTATATGAGCCTTGGTAAAAGGTACTAGTATCAATGTTCGAGTGCACAAATGAGCTGTCTTAAACAGGTTTGTATTCCACACATTGGCTTATGCAATAAAAAAGAAACTAGATAACAGTGGGGTATCTGTGAAAGGGAAGAAGCAATGATGCCGTAGAAAATATTTATTTTTTGGATTGTTTCCTTAGGGTTATTCTCATCAATTGTGATTTGCTTAACCTGAATAGAGGACTAGGGTACATGAAAAATATAGGTTGGCAGACACCAACCGTTCAATCTTGCAAGTCAGTCACAAAAATGTTGTTATATTCCATATCCACCACAACAAAATGAGAGGACAAGGGGGGTTATATTCCATATCCACCACAACAAAATGAGAGAAGAAGGGGCTGGTGGGCAGTGTGTCTAGTGAGGCAAGCTATATTGTTAACATGACATCACAAAGTAATGCGAGAGATGTGTCGAAGAAAGGTCTGATATCTATCAAGATAGTACACCTCCTAATGCGACTGGAGGTAGATTTAAGTTCATTTGATACGATAAAGTTAGCCTACGATCAATCTGAGCAGTAAATGAACATGCTCTATAAGTGGATGAAGAAAAAGCATATGAAGACGGTGTTGGCATATAAGTGGATGATGAAGAAGAATATGATAGTCACCCAAATTATTCTTAGTGTTATTTCTTCTATATGTTTATTAACGGTTTGTGTGTAACCATATGTATTATTTACTTTAAAACTTTACAACTATTAATAGGGATGTTCCTTCAAGTTTAAGCCAATGTGGAGTTACGAAAGGAAATAAACAATACTTTAGGGGGGAAATGCAATCATGCAAAAGTTCTAAAACAACCCTGATTTCACTTTTTCTTTCACCTGAAACTTTACAATTAATATAGATATGTTGCTTCAATATTAAGCCAAAACAGAGTTACAAAAGGCAATAAACAATATGCTAGGAGGGAAAATGCAATTACGCAAAATTTTAAAGAAGTTCCACGTTTGCTTTCACAATATATTTACAACTACTAATAGGTGTGTTCCTTCAAGTTTAATAAAAAACAGAGTTACGAATTGCAAAAGTTTCAAAACATGCCCAATTTTACTTTTTCTTTCATTATAAACTTTGTTACTTTAATTAAGTGTGTTTCGTCGAGTTCTAGTCAATCATAGTCACAGGTTCTGTGACCGGGCCGGGTCTAAAAAAACTGGTTTTAACACCCACCTCTTTCACCATTTCGAGTATCTCTAGCCTGGACATTTCATCCTCATTACACTAGTCTATATAGCTCACTTGTCCCTCAAGATAAATGGTTTTGCACAAATTTATTAATTTGCCAGAATGATGCAATATAATGGTGAATGAGTCATCTCTATCTCCAGCTGAATATATACAAAAATTGAGAACAAAAAAGGAAAAAAAGTAATAATTTTTCACATTTGTCCAACTATTCCCTTTCATACAACCAAAAGGAGGGACCACACGTCGAAAAATAACTCCAAACAAAGAAATAAATTAAATTTTGGATTTGGAGATTCTTACCATAATCGAGTGTACTTTGTCCTTCAGGAATAATGTTAGTGGGGTTCTAACTCTCCACACCATTGTTAGATTATGTCGATCGAGTGGAAAAAGCAAGAAATTAAGGTTCGATTTGGTGGATTTGCTTTCGATTTTGGAAAATAGGGTTTCTAATTTTGGCGGGTTGTGTGAGAAAACGGCGCGCTGAATCTTTATATGTATGATTTGTTCATTTATTTTATTTTTAAGTAAATAAATAGTCAAGAATCAAAAATACCCCGCTTGATGACATCATCGATGCTTCATTTAGTCACAAAGTGACGTTTTTTGGCCGAGATAGGCCGAAATTAAAGTTTGGACCGTAAATTGTGACGGGTTTCAAAGTTTGGACCGTAAAGTGTCAAAAGTGAAAGTTTAGATAGGTAACTGGAAAAGCGGGCATAGTTTGGATAGGTAACTGAATTTTTTCCTACACAAAAACTGTTCAAATAATAGAGTCATATTAAAACAACATTATCTAGGACCTAAAAGTTCTAAATTTTAATTTTACCACAATAAAGTTCTTGATGTGGCGTATGTTCACGTGGTAATACACACTTTTGCAAGTATACGAGTCAAGTAATAATAAAATAGTAAGTAAATATAATTGATCACGTATCGAATTCCTTGAGAGTACGTATCTTAAATTAGCAAGTGCAATTGTTGATGATTAAAGAAAATAAAGCTTTGAATGGTTTTGTGAAATAGAAAGAAACTACATCTAAAACTAGGAAAGTAAAATAAAGACAGATTGATTGGTTGTTTTGGTTGTAAAACATATTAAGGAAAATGTATACGGGTTCGAATTTTGTTAATCTCGGCTGCGGGTATTTCATAGACAGAATACCAAGGATCCCTATTGCCGCTAGTTGTTTTTGTTAATCTCGAAATTACTTCCTCACCAGACTCTCTCGCACCTTATAGGCAATACGAAAATAGTTTTTGATTTGATGGAAACCTGCACTTCAAGGAACAAGGTTAGGAAATATCGATTAAATGAGTAAATAAACTTAGGGGAGGATACGGGGTGTTGTGACTGAACTTAACACGGGGTCAAGTTGCCTACATATTCTCTCTAAGAAAAGAGAATCAAGTCAGAAGTATTTGAATATCCACAGGTACCTGCACGAGGTTGTTTCTAATATACTGGCAGCCAAGTTAGCGCTTGAGGGTGTGTAGATCATGTAGGTGTGTTGAACGACCCTCAAGGGTGTTCGTCTTCTAGGCGAGGCACGATTGTCTTGATAGTGAACCCCATAGAGGATCATGTCTCATTTAGAGATCATTTGGTTGGCCTAACGACGTTAATTATTCATCGGGCTCGCTTGGAGGCATGGTATTCAAACGTCGAGTGGTATGCACTTATTTGACGTGCTCCTATAAGATGTGCTCTATAAGATGTGCTTTGCAAGACATGCCTTATAAGACATGCTTTGTAAGACGTGATTTTCTATATAGAGAAAGCGCTAACACCCTTGAGCTCCCAAAAAATCCAACCCATTAAACGGAGGAATGAGGGGTTATTTATAGATGAGGAGAAGGCATTGGGGTGTAGGGACCATCCTACGGTGGGTGAAGTGGGCCTTTGACCAATCTAATCAATCATTGACCAACTCGGTCAATGTTTGACCGATGTGCAACTCTAACATGTCACTTCGAGTGCCCCAACATGGCACGTCAATTCTAGAGTTGGTGTGCCTCCATGTTGGGAATGTGACCATTCGATGTCCACGTCTCATCGACCTTTGATCTGACCCATATCGAGGCACGTCCCATTGAACTTTCGTCGGTCCGACGTGGCACATCGGTCTTGTGACTGATGTGCCCCTTTTTAAGGGTACATGTGGTCTGACGTGCCACATCTCTTTGGTTCGATGTGGCACATCATTCTAGGCCTATGTGTCTTTCATCGAGCCACGTTGGTCCATCCAACGTGGGACCAACATGGTTGAAGCCCCCGTGTTCTGGACTATCCGACACAGGCTATGCCATTTTTAAGGATCAAGTCGCTCAGACATCATCTGAGCATGTTTTTGGGCTTTATGGATCCAGCGTGAATTGCCTTTTTGTCCCCTCGGTTCTCTGTAAGCGTTGAAGTGATTCACGTTTTTAAAGTTACAAAATTATGGCACGCCACCTATGTTAAACCTCTATCTGTTGATTCTTGTTTTGTACTTACATTGACTTGATAAGTTAATCGCACTTTCGTATCATTTAAAGAACCCTCTAACTCTTAATGATGTCATCATGTTAAGCCCTTTCCTTTCTTCAGAAGTTCACCTCATCAGGGATCTATACAGAGTTAGAATAGAATTAGAGTTGACAACTATATATAGATTCCTCGGTAGACCCTAGTGCCGAATGTGGCTTGACCGACTATGCTAGTTTGCGTTCACAATCTCCAAAGCATAATTCAACTTAATACATGGCATTTCAACATCACTACACTGAATCAAGGACACATGTGCCAAACATATACTACCAACAAAAAAAAGTCTCAATTCAATAAATCAAAACATAGGTTCAACATGTGTATCCATTTGAGACAACTACACCCTCTCCCAGACACAGACAGATTTAGCTACTCATGATCAAGTTATTAAAACAATAATTAATCATATGTTGAGCAATAAAAACAAGAAAAGATTAAACTCTCGATCGCAGTAAGATTTCGATGTGTCTTCCCCTTTTGACTATTTGATACCTTCCTTCAATTCATTATGTCTTCCTTCTAATCACCTTTCTCCCTCAACAATGATCGTAACACTTAGAACGGTGGAATTAAACTATGATTTACTACGAACTATGAATCGCGATACCCTAATTCCTGAATGTCTCTCCTTTTGTTTATAATATTCTCTTGTAAACTATAACTTATAGGGCTTTTGTATCATTCGACACATTTCTTTGTGTCGTGCGGCCTGTTATGCTGTATGTGGTGCATTTACCTGTGTGACTCATGCATGTATCTCCACCATTGCGCAAATCTTTGGACGATTCTTGTGGTGGCTTGTGATGTTGAGTTGGTGGCGAGACCTTCTTCCTGTTATGCGCAAGGACCGCGGGTTGTAGCGATGTAGCGCCTCTCTTCACCTGCACCGTTTCATCTCTTTTAAGGTCGTGGCTCAATTACTGTCTGGAACCTCAAGTAACCTTGCCAAAATGCTCCTCAAATCTCATTGTATAATCCTATGCTTAATTTTCCTGAAATATGCCTCGTTTTGCTCCAACTCGACTCACACTACAAAGTCAAAAAACAACAAAACGAGAATATAACAAGTAAACCTACCACAAGGATTATGCGAAATTATAAGAAATCAGGTATTTAAATCGCTATAAATAATCACTCATCAGTTCTAAACTATTACAAAAAATTCATATAAATTGACAACGTAAAGTTCGTCATTTGTAATCAACACCCTAGTTCTAAAATAGTACTTTTCAACCTTATAGTATTTTCAATTCCTACTTTACACCCTATATTTTGAAAACTTAAACATAATTACCAATCTAAAGTTCTCTAATTATATTTTTACCTCACTCTAGAATTGAACAAACAAAAATTAACAAGCAACTAAGGTTCACCCCTTACAAGTATAGCTCATTAACTCTAAAAACATAGACTCAGTTCACTAAACAAGAAGCTTGAAAAGGCAAGACAAACCACTGGACAACTATTAGATCTAATCTCTTCGGACGATTTAGCTCTTGTGTCTTGTTATTTGTCTTGATGTAATTCATGTCCTTATATAGATGCTTTGTCCTTAAGCTCCAAGACACGTTGTACATGGTATGGAAATCGTTACATCTTCCTTGAACACCAAAGTTACCATCTTCGGCCTTGATCTTCATTTTAATGGAAATTTCTTAAATTAACTTGCAAGTTTATTTAAGATACTTCCTCTTCAATGTCGACTTCAACCTTGGAAAGTTATTCATTGCATCTTCATTTCATGTTGCAAACTTCTCGATCAATCTTTCCTTCTTCATTTCAACCGCGTTCGACTTAATAAGGAAATTTGTGATTATGGAAACTTAATGTTTAACTCGATCCCTCTCATGATTATGTTGGACCTAGAACATTCTCAAACATCTAAAAGCGTGGAACTAAGTTAGTATATGAATAAAGAAAAAAGAAAAAATATACAGTTAAGCTTCATAGTGCTTAGTGTTACAATGTTTGTGTTCGGTGTTGCGATAACACTTCATAAGCTCAGTGTTGTGATAACACTTCATAACTTCAGTATATGATAACATCGCAAAACGCTTACACTTCCAATCTTTCCCTTTTTGCCTTTCTTCACAAAACCAAACATGTTCACTGATAATCATAATGTTCCAAAATATAATAACTAAACCATTTCAAACTCCTCCCCCTTAATGCATAATAGTAAACTAAATGTTGGCATAACATTGACGTTCATTTGTGTTGTCTTAACATTCCTAGTTTTACAATTGCAGAGAAAAATACCAGCAACATAAAATAGAATAGTCCTACACAGTCATAACGAGGAAGATAAAAGCAGTTAAGTATCTTACAGACCCAAGAAAAATACATAAGGAACACACCACCAAATCAAGACAAACCAAAAGATAAAAAACAAAGTGTTCTAGAAGTTCAAAATGCAGAGAGATTTTTAAAACTTAGCCTACTCTCACCCGTTTTTGCAACGAAGGGAAGCCTTCCAGATTTTTAACCAAAAAGTCCAGTTCCTTGAGATGCTCTTCCTTCTTAGCAATCTCCCGCCTAGAGTCCTTGATATTCTTCTTCATTAGAAGTTGGCTTTGCTGTAGCACTAAACTTCTAAGCCTTCTTCTTCTTTCTGTTGGTTCCTGCACCATCTTGAGGATTACAAGGAAGGTCCATGATTCTTATCTTTCTAAAGTAGTTATAAGTTAGACTCATTACCTCCTGAATTCTGGTCCACCCAACACCACTTTAGATCCTAAACCTTTCTTTAACTAGAATAGTAGAGATGAGTGATGGATAGGGTAGGATCCTTTATTCCCTCCCAGTAGAAACATTCATTGCAACACGAATCTTCATCCCTATGTTCATAGGCAGACCATTCTTCAACTTGTATACTAGAAAAACAGTGTCTCTAGTCAGAATAATTGAGTTGAAAAATGGCAACTGATATTGTGGATCGGGTTGATACGTCGTTGTTGTTAACTTAACACTGGAGTGTTAACAGCAGATTTGTACGTTGTTAACTCAGCGATGTTACTTTAACAACAGACTAGAATAATTGTGCAGCGGAATAAACAAACACCAAGTTTAAGAAGTGAATATAGAATTATATTAACTTCTGAGCCGTAGGCAAAATAACCCGTAAAGGTTTTCACAAAGGTCGTTCTCTCAATTCTCAAGCTCCTCACTCTTAAATTGATTGAACTAAGCAAAGCACACAAGAATTGCTTCGACTATCTCTAAAAGCTCCTCACTCTTAGATCTATTCTAACAACTCACAAACTTTGCTAAAGCAAGACAACACTCAACAACTGTAAATTAATCTCTCAGATTGATTGGCTCTTGTCTCGTGTTTGTCTTGACGTACTTCACACCTATATATAGGTTCTTGATCTTTGACTTCAAGGTGTGTTGTACACGGTTGGTAATTCTCCTTGTTTCCTTCTTGAACTCTTCTTCATTGTTCTCGCAGTCCTTCTTGAATAATAGTTCCTTCGTTAGTGAACTAACTAAGGAAAGACTCCTTCTTCAAATCAGGACTTGATCTTGGAAAGCATTCCTAGTTCCACTCGAACTCAACATCCCTTGTAGAGAGGTTTGCGTAATTAAGGAAACTTCCCTTCTTGGAAACTTGAGCGTCCAACCTATGACAAGTTTGTTTCCTGAATAATAATCAAAGACAATTACAACTGTGGAAATCAGTTAGTTAAATGAATAAGGCAAAACAATAATAAAGAATATAATCAAGATTGTAAATCGGATTCTGCTCCAGCAATGTTACTCTAACATTGACTTCTCAATGTTAAACTAACATTGACAGAATACCTGCACTTTCAATCTCCCCCTTTTTGCCTTAATCACAAACCTAAGAACCTGTTCTAATCAGATCAAATTATTCAGACAAACTTTACTATCAGATCACAATGGAAAATAAGTACGCTCCCCCTGAACATCAGAAGGGACCAACTCAATGTTATTCTAACATTGATACTTTCAATGTTGTCATAACATCTGTCTTTGTCAATGTTAGCTTAACATCGAAACCAGACAGATGTTCTAACATTGAACATCTCTATGTTATCTTAACATCAGAGAACAGTAACACCTGCAAAACAGAGTTAGTACTTTGTATCCAAAGTTCACTGAGCATAAGCAGAAGCAGTAAGCAGCAAGAAAGAAAAGTACTTAATTACAGACCATACTAAGTAGCAAGGAACATACTCCTTGATGAAATCGAAAAAAAACAACAAAAATAGAATTGTTCAGACTGACAGAAACATAACAGAACTCAGAAATTTTGAAATTTGATCATTCTCCCCCTTTTTGTGAGGAAGGCGGATCCCTCAACTGCTTTCTGAGACTGTCTATCTCTTGCAACCTCACTTGGTTGTCTGCTATCTCTCTTTGGGTATCTTTATACTCTCTTTCCAGCCACACCAGGGTCTCCTCCACAAAAGCATCAGCAATGACAGAACAGCTGTCACCACTAGCCACATGTACTGAAGAAGCAGCAAACTTGTGAGTCTTCTTCTTCTTCTTCTTCCTGCTTGGACCAGCTGCATCACTGGGATTCCATGGCAGATATTGAATCCTGACCTGAGTGAAGTAGCTCCAGGTAATGCTCATCTTGGCCTTGTTCTTGATCCAGCCTTCTGTCTTCTTTGTCTTGAAGCCTTGCTTCACAAGAATGCTGGATATCAGAGAGGGATATGGAATGATTCCCTTTGCCTTAGTTGTGACTTCCCTCATGTGCCTCAGAACCTTCTCCCCTATGTTCACACTCAGCCCATTCTTCAGTTTGTACACCAGCTTTGCAGATTCCTTTGTCATAACAATGGTGTTTGAAGAGGGCAACCAGTTGAGGGTAGAGAGCTTGTGAAGTACAGCACTCAAGGAAGTCAGCCTTGTAGTTGGAAAACTGTCATTCCATTTCCTTGTGAGTCCACCAGTGAGGTCAGTGATCACCTCATCCATGCTAGGATCCTCTGTCTCTTCAGGATCAGGAAGTCCCCAAGCCTCATTGATCACAGAGGGGCTGATGTCATAGACCTTCATCTTTACCCAAGCTTTGCCAAACTTGGGAGAGTCCTGGTGGGACACCCATTGAGAGAGATTCATATAGAACTCTCTGATCACATCAGGGACATATGATGACTGGTTCATCACAGAGCCCAACACTCCTCTAGCTTCAAGCAGCTCAAACAGCCTATTTTCCTTGAACATTTCCTCATCAATGTTCCTCTCCATGTGGATAACCCTAGCTTGATAAGCCTCCCACTGTTCTTCTCCCTCAGCAGACACATAAAAGCTGGAATAAGGTTTTTTGGGGTACTCCTCATCGAGCACATCAAAGTACTCATCACTGCCTGATGTTAGAGTAACATCATCAGGGTCATCACCTACCAGTACGTCTTCTTCCTCAACTTCCTCCTCATCTTCTTCTTCCACCTTATCCTCTTCCTCCTCTTTTTCCTCTTCTGACTCAGACTCAAAAGCTTCAACCATCACCTGCTTTCCCTTTCTTTTCTTAGCAGCAGTAGCTAAGGCAGAGAGAGTCAGGCTCTCTTCCTCTTCTCTCTCAACCTCTTCAGGTTGACTGTCACCCCTATTATCAACATATTGGTTACTCTCAGTAGTAACCCCCTCAACAACAGTCTCCTCAACCTGATCATCGTCCTCAGGAAGAGTCTCCATCTCATCAGCAGTATCCTGCTCAGCAACATCAGCCATACCAGGCTCAACCACTTCCTCAGCAACAACCACATATTCATCCCTAACATTACCCTCATGGACCTCATGCACAACCTCAGACTCACCCACAGCAACATGGGCCTCTTTCTCCCCCTCAATACCAACAACAGTAGTAGCAAGCATATCCAGAGTAGGGTTAGCCATCATTACCTCGTTTTTAGGGTTGGTGGGAGTGGAGGTTTGCTCAGAAGTTTTTGATGTTGAATCAACATCACCCTTAGCGGCTTTCTTGCCCTTGCGCCGTTGATAGGTGGATTTCCTCTTTGGTGCGGCGGCGGTAATGGCTTCAGTGGTTGCACTTCTAGTCCTACGGCGTCGTGGTTGCTCCATCTGTTCGGCAGCAGCTGCAAAAGTGTCAATGGAAGACTTGCGGGCCATTGTTAGAGTGATTTAGAGAAGAAAAAAACTAGAGATTTGATTTGCAGAGAGAGTTGATTTTGCACAAATTTTGAGCACGTAAGTAGTGAGAACAGATTAGGGCAAATTATACAATTAATCAGCTGAATAATAGTGATAGTGGTGTTGTAACATGTTACCAACATAATCGGACCACTGTCACACGATCATACCCATGTTCACCTTACCACGTGTCAGTGTTGGATTAACACGTAACCAGAGCGGTCTCCAAACCTGAAAACTTATAAGTTACAATGTTTCAATGTTGAACTAACATTGGTAAGTTAACATCGGGGAAGGAAGTTGTAGGTGCAGGGCTTCATCCAAGGCAACATAATGTGAGAGCGTGAGATACTCTTGTATACTGATCTGGAACCTCACCCAAGTACATAGGTACAAAGACATACATTCAGATCATCAGTATGAGCAAGTAACACATCCAACAGAAAAACACAGAATGGATACACATATCCAGGGAAAGGATGTTCCCATAGCATAGAAGATCACAAAACATAGTGTTTTACCTGCAGTGAGTCACCCACAAAGTATGCCACAACACATGATTCCTAGGATTACTGCTCCCCCTAAGCCCAAACCGACACAAGGAAAAATAAATGCAGAACTAGAAAGAATGCAACAATGTTAGATCAACATTGGGAGATGGTAGCCAAGTACAAACAACTTTACTGACTGGGATCATGACAAATCAATTTATCTTTATTTATTATCATGAACTCTTTTGAACAAAAACTAGTGAATGTAAAAGGATAGTGTCATCACTGAATGTGGGCAGCACAAGACCCCACACACCCCAACAACTTAACCATCAGCAACAGATTAGGCAAGTACAAATGAACTGAATGAAGACAATACATTTATCATATACTTCTCCACCCCAGCCCCTCATGCATACTTGTTTTCCAACCTGTTTACAAGAGAAATACCAAGTGAACAATGCTACTGAATGCAAGCAGTCGAAACTTCAAAGCACCCCAGTAGTAAGGCTCACTCTCATGCATAACCTTGGCCATAGACAAAAACACAAAAATAAGCACAACTGAATGACAATGAAGCTCTCAACATCATGTACCCCAGCTTCTCTTCATGCCTTGTCTAACCTAACATGGATAAGTCACAACTGAATAACATCAGAGTAATGATCTCTGTGTACCCCAGCTTCTCCCAGATGTTAGGTTAACATTCACAGACCAACAACAAAGTTCTTAATTTTACAAACCCTTTGATGTGTACATGTCCACCAGTCAGCTCAGCTATTCATACAGTTAACCACACAACCTAACAGAATCTCTAACAAAGATGTAATATGCAAGAAAGAAGAATGCAGAAAGAAAATGAAAAGAATTACAGATACACCACAACCAATAACCAGTGCTAGACAGTGGTGTTATGTCAACACTGGTGAACTAACATCCCTAAACAATGCACATGCCAAGAGAATTCCTCAAACTGAAGAACCTCTCAGAATCTAAGGGTTTAGTGAACATATCAGCAAGCTGATTGTTAGTTTCAATGTGTTCAATGTCAATGAGCTTGTCCTCTACCATGTTTCTCAGAAAGTGATGCCTTATATCAATATGTTTAGTTCTGGAATGTTGCACAGGGTTCTTAGAGATGCTTATTGCACTAAGATTATCACAAAACATAAGCAAGGTATCACTGTCTAACCCATAATCCAGTAGCATGTGTTTAAGCTATCCTAACTGAGTGACACAACTGCCTGCTGCTATGTATTCAGATTCAGCAATGGAGAGTGACACACAGTTTTGCTTTCTACTGTACCACGAGACCAAGTTGTTCCCCAGATAGAAGCATCCTCCACTTGTAGACTTTCTGTCATCAGTGTCTCCTGCCCAGTCTGAGTCACTGAAAACTACAAGATTTGTGTTAGTGTCATAAGAATACCATATACCAAGGGCCATGGTGCCAGAAATATATCTAAGGATTCTTTTCACAGCAACCAAATGTGACTGCTTTGGACATGCCTGGTACCTAGCACAAACACAAACAGAGAACATTATATCAGGCCTTGAAGCAGACAAGTAGAGCAAGCTTCCTATCATTGAACGGTACAATGTTGGATCAACATTAGCACCATTAACATCCCTGGATATCTTCACTGATGAAGACATGGGCGTCTTACAAGGCTTTGAATCTGCCAATTCAAACCTTTTTACCAAATTCTTTGGGTACTTTTCCGGACTTAGGAAAATCCCATTACCTGTTTGTTTTACTTGAAGACCAAGAAAGAAAGTTAATTCTCCCATCATACTCATCTCAAATTGCTCTGTCATTGATTCAACAAAGTTTTCTAGGATAGAATTGTTAGTTGAGCCAAACACAATATCATCTACATATATTTGAGCTATACAGACATGAGAATTTTTCTTCAAGACAAACAATGTTCTATCTCCCTCACCTCTAACAAAGCCAAGACTTAATAAGACTTTTGTAAGCCTTTCATACCATGCTCTATGTGCTTGTTTAAGCCCATATAGTGCCTTTTCAAGCTTGTACACATGGTTAGGGTACCTAGGATCTGTGAATCCCTTAGGGTGTTCAACATATACTTCCTTATCAATCAGCCCATTCAGAAATGTACCCTTTACATCCATTTGGTATAGTTTTATCTTAAGACTGCATGCTATAGCTAGAAGTAACCTAATAGATTCAATCCTAGCCACTGGAGCAAATGTCTCATCAAAATCTACACCCTCTACCTGAGTGTACCCCTGAGCAACTAGTCTAGCTTTGTTCCTAACTATGACCCCTTCATCATTACTCTTGTTCTTAAATATCCACTTAGTACCTATTACATTAACATTAGGTGGTCTAGGTACAAGTATCCAGACATTGTTCTTAGTAAACTGTAATAGTTCATCCTGCATTGCATTAATCTAGAAGTTATCAAGAAGAGCTTCATTCACATTCTTAGGTTCTTTGGTGGAGACAAAACAAGAGGCATTATCAACAGTACAAGTGAATTTCATACAGACACACAGTTTTACCATATCTCTATAGTCAAGTATTTCTCTGTTGCGTGTTCTTACCTATTACCTGAGATGCTGGATGGTCTTTCTAAATCCTAGCTGGGGGGTCTCTTCTAGGTTCAGAGGCACCTTCATGTTCTGAGTCAGAATCCTCTGCTGTTGGTCTAACATCTGATCTTGCTGGTGTTAGTCTAACATCGTTCCCTGACTCTTGTTCAGTGTTTCCAGCTTCCAGCTCCAATGTTGGAGTAACATTGTCAGGAGTAACATTCTCAGTTTCCGCTGTTGGTTCAACATTGGGAACTGAGATGTCATCAGTACCTGTATCAAGAGTGAAATCATCAAACACAACATTCACTGATTCCTGAATTGTCTTCAATCTAAGATTTTAGACTCTAAAGAAAGTACTATTGGCTGAGTATCCTACAAAGATGCATTTTTCACTTTTAGGATCAAATTTACTCAGATAATCCCTGTCATTAAGCAGATAACAATCACATCCAAATTCATGAAAATATGCAACATTTGGTTTAACACCCTTCAAGAGTTCATAGGGAGTCATGTTAGTTCCAAGTCTAAGATACACCCTGTTACTAATGTGACAAGCAGTGTTTAATGCGTCAGCCCAGAGTCCTTTGGATAAGTCCTTAGCATTGAGCATAACTCTGGCCATCTCTTGAAGAGTCCTGTTCTTTCTTTCAGCAATCCCATTCCGCTGAGGAGTCTTAGGAGCTGAAAATTCATGGAAAATACCTTTAGTATTGCAGTAGTTATCAAAACTAGCATTTTCAAATTCTTTACCATGATCAGTCCTAATCTTAGTCACAGCGGAGCCATACAAGTTTTTAATACTAGCACAAAGGATTTTGAACTGATCAAAAGCTTCTGACTTTTCTTTAAGAAATTTTACCCAAGTGTATCTAGAGAAGTCATCTACAATCACAAAGGAATATCTCTTCCCACCGAGACTAATTACCTCAATTGGACCCATTAAGTCCATGTGCAGCAATTCAAAATACCTACTAGATTTAGGGTTAGCATTCTGTACCTGTAGGGGTGAATGAACTGCTCTGGTTTGCTTACCCTTGAGGCAATCACCACACACAAGCTTACCTGGACAAGACAGCTTTGGTAAACCTCTTACAGCATCAACTTTCTGTAATTTCTCAAGGTTTCTGTAGTGAACATGTCCAAGTTTCCTATGCCATATAGAAGCCACATCTATCTTGGCATGGAAACATTCTGTCATCACAAGAACATTATCACTATCATAAACATCACAAGATAACTTGTCAAATGTAACCAGTAGGTCATCATCACACAGCTGACTGATACTGATTAGATCTGCCTTTAACCCATCTACCAACAGCACATCCTTCAATGGTGGAAATCCATCAACATCCAGTGTCCCCTTGCCAATGATCTTTCCTTTGGTGCCACCTCCATAGGTCACTGTTCCAGCACTCAAAGGTATCATTTGCTTAAGATTCTCTTTGCTGCCTGTCATGTGTCTTGAGCATACACTATCGAAGTACCACTTACCTGAAAGGTTAGAGTACACACCAGAGAAAACAACATTGCATACAACTTTAATCTTAGGGGTTTTAGCTTTTTCTATCCAAGTCCTACTTTGTTGTCCTGCACGTAATGTTAGTCTAACATCAGAACCTGTTTTAGTTTTAACATTGGACACAGAGGCTGTTTTCTTACCACATTCTTTTATGAATTTTCTACATAATGGTTTAATGTGGCCTGGTTGAAAACAGTACTGGCAGATAAAAGTAGGTTTTATTTTTACAGTGTTAATGGTTCCAGAACTCATATTATCAGATTCTTTAACAAAGCTTGTAGTTAAATAGGCAGAATTAACATTGGAGGAGGAAGGTTTCTCAACAAATCCCAGGCCACATGTACCAGTGTTACTCATGTTTAGTACCTCATCAAGTTTAGAAGTACCTCCATTCCATTTGGCTATGATCTGTGAATCCTTTTTTACAGAATTTTCTACAGAATGGTTTAATGTGGCCTGGTTGAAAACAGTACTGGCAGATAAAAGTAGGTTTTCTTTTTACAGTGTTAATGGTTCCAGAACTCATATCATCAGATTCTTTAACAAAGCTTGTAGTTAAATAGGCAGAATTAACATTGGAAGAGGAAGGTTTCTCAACAAATCCCAGACCACATGTACCAGCGTTACTCATGTTTAGTACCTCATCAAGTTTAGAAGTACTTCCATTCCATTTGGCTATGATCTGTGAATCCTTTTTGAGTTTCTTCTTTACCTCTTTCAGCTCAGCTTCAACTTTGTCAAGTTCTCTCTCATAGAGTCTCAGCATGTTCTTAAAACATTCAATGTCATGCATCAGTGCTTCGTTACTCTTCATGAGTTTGGCATTCTCTCTCTCAAGTCTGAGAAAGGTTGTATGTAGATCATCTAGGATTTCCTCCTGGGACATTTCTTCTTCATTGAAGTATTCCTCTTCTATATCAACTAAGCCATGAAAACAGTCAAAGTAAATATCATCAGAATCAGAGAGCACATCATAGATAACCTGTGTATTATGGTTGTTCTAGTCTCCAAAAAAGATTTCTGGTTTTGCTGTTGATTCTCTAATGTTAGAGTAACATTGAGAACTTTGGCAATTTCTGGAGTCTTCTTCTAACCAGGTGATGCGAGTGCAAAGCGCAGCAGTGTTGATTTCCTCTGATTGTTCATCGGCACTTGTTCCAGATTCAAAGTCAGCTTCATTAAAGTCATCTACATAAACCCAATGAGAATTCCCTCTTGTTCTGAGGGTGTTAGCACATTCATGTTTAAAGTGACCATACCCCTTACATTCATAGCACTGGACATCTTTCAATTTCTCAGTATCTTGAGGCGTGCTCTTAGATGCCATGTACTTTACGAACTTTGGGGGCAATTTCTTATAACCAATGGCAGTATTACCAGGTTGTTTTTCTTTGTTTTTATCTTTGTAACCCAATTTACTAAACTTCCTAGTAATGTTACCATAGTTAGAAGAGATCAACTCATATTCATCCTCATCACTCCCTGTAGAATCTGAGCTAGTACCTTGTAGGGCTAAAGCAAGTTGTTTACAGGACTTTCCTAGGAATTCTAGTTCAAATTCTTTTAGAGTGTTCATCAGTATTTGGAAGTCCATGTTGACAAGATCTCTAGACTCATTCATAGCAATTCTTTTGACAGTGAACTTTGAAGATAATGTTCTAAAAGCTTTATAGACCATGGTTTGATTTGGGATGGTAAAACCTAAGTTTTGACACTGATTAGCAATATCTAGAAGTTTCTCAAAATAGCTATCAATGCTTTCATCCTCACCCATCTCTATCTTCTCAAAGTCCCTCAAAAGTTTTCTATATTTAGAGTCCCTCACAGCCACATAACCTCACAATGTAATTCAAGAACATCCCATGCAGTTTTAACAGTTGTACAAGTTTAAATAAGTTTGAACATATGATTACCTACCCAGCTAAAAATAGCATTGAGAGCCTTTTCATTGAAGTTGTAGAGAGCAATCTCGTTGGCTGTCCATTGTCCTATTGGCTTAGGTACCAGATCAGCATCTCCATTTTTTTGGCAAGTAGGGGATGGTGTAGCCTTCTAGTACTGTGTTCCAAGCTTTTAGGTCGATGGATTTGATATGGACTATGAGTCTGATCTTCCAGTAGGCATACTTGTTGGGACCCTCTAATACCGGCAACCTGCTGGTATTGGGATTGGAGTTGTCAATCTTGTCGTATCAACGTCAAACACCGGTGAAGTTGGTGCTTGGCTCTAATACCAATTGAAATTGTGGATCGGGTTGATACGTCGTTGTTGTTAACTTAACACTGGAGCGTTAACAGCAGATTTGCACGTTGTTAACTCAGCGATGTTACTTTAACAACAGACCAGAATAATTGTGCAGCGGAATAAACAAACACCAAGTTTAAGAAGTGAATATAGAATTATATTAACTTCCGAGCCATAGGCAAAATAACCCTTAAAGGTTTTAACAAAGGCCGTTCTCTCAATTCTCAAGCTCCTCACTCTTAAATTGATTGAACTAAGCAAAGCACACAAGAATTGCTTCGACTATCTCTAAAAGCTCCACACTCTTAGATCTATTCTAACAACTCACAAACTTTGCTAAAGCAAGACAACACTCAACAATTGTAAATTAATCTCTCGGATGGATTGGCTCTTGTCTCTTGTTTGTCTTGATGTACTTCACACCTATATATGGGTTCTTGATCTTCGACTTCAAGGTGTGCTGTACACGGTTGGTAATTCTCCTTGTTTCCTTCTTGAACTCTTCTTCTTTGTTCTCGCAGTCCTTCTTGAATAATAGTTCCTTCGTTAGTGAACTAACTAAGGAAAGACTCCTTCTTCAAATCAGGACTTCATCTTGGAAAGCATTCCTAGTTCCACTCGAACTCAACATCCCTTGTAGAGCGGTTTGCGTAATTAAGGAAACTTCCCTTCTTGGAAACTTGAGCGTCCAACCTATGACAAGTTTGTTTCCTGAATAATAATCAAAGACAATTACAACTGTGGAACTCAGTTAGTTAAATGAATAAGACAAAACAATAATAAAGAATATAATCAAGATTGTAAATCGGATTCTGCTCCAACAATGTTACTCTAACATTGACTTCTCAATGTTAAACTAACATTGACAGAATACCTGCACTTTCAGCAACAAGTTGGTTGATGCAATTTTGCATAAGATGGCACTCAGGAAAGCGTGCATGGTGGTGGGAAGTCAATCTTGCCAAACCCTAGTCGCACCACAAGTCAGATCATGTATCATCTCATTCAATATACGATCATTAGATTCTTCAACATCAGGAAGACCCCATGCTTCATTGATTGTAGAGGCACTGCAGTTGTATGTAATTCCCCTGATAAATGCTCTTTCAAACTTTGGAGATCTTTCAAGCAGCACAAACTGGGAGAGTTTCATGTGGAATTATCTGATCACATCATGGACATAAGCCCTCAAATTCACCATTGATCCGAGTACATCTCTAGCCTCAAGAAATTGGTACACTCTATGCTTTCTACAACTAACAACCTCTATTCCTCTTTCCTAATGAATCACCCTAGCCTAAAAAGCCTCCCACCTTTCTTTATGTCCTTGGAAATATAGTACTTTGTATAAGACACTACAGGGTAGTCAGATTCAAGGATGTCAAAATACTCATCCTTCTTAATACCAGTTTTTGTTGGTGTAGCCTCAACATTTTTTTCTGCCTGAAGTTCCTCTTCGATCAAATTTGACAGAAAGTGCTTCGGGGGATAACGTGCTAACGTTTGAAAAGTTGAGGGGGCAAGGTGCAACAAAACAAACCTAGAGGGCAAGGTGCAAACGGTAAAAAGTTTAGGGGTAAGGCGTTCTTTTCCCTATCATCTATTGAAATCTTCTTTTAATTAAGTACTAGAAACGCTGGCACGCGGTCCCCGCGTGATTAATAATTTATTTTAATTTATATGGTAAAAGAATAATTTGAATAAGTAAAGATTAAATAAATAAGGATAGAGATTTTATATAGAAAGTTTTAAATTTTGGGAAACTAAATATTCAATCACAATAATTACTATAGTTATTGATTCTACTTAAATTATAAGGCTAAATTAGGAACTCAATAATTAAACTATTGTGCTAACAATAAAATTATAAGGTTAAAATCGGCAATCAAAAATTTGGTGTCACAGTTTGCCTTTCTTTATATAATTTAATTAAGTATTTCTGTATTTGTTAAATTTTATGATTGATATGGTTTAATCAATCAAGTCATCTTTATATTCTATTTAGAAAACCATTTGCCTTTATTTGATTGTTTATAACATTTTTTTATTTAAGGATCAGTTTTGATTCAGTTGATTATTTTAACTCCTAAAAACTTGTACCCCTTTAAAATATATTTTATACATGCATAAACATGTAGAGTATAGAAACAAATTGATATGGAAGCCTTAACTATATTTTGGTACTTCATTAGCCTTTTAATGAAAATGCATATGCTAACTAGCTTAATGTGGTATGTGTTATATTTTAAAAATAAATTGAAAAAGTGTTACAAAGATAAATTATATAAAAATTTCTAGTGTTTTTTTTTCTAATTATATCGATTAAATCCAAATGTTGCTAATTGAATCCAAATGTTGCTAATTAGCAACCTATCATTTATCAAATTAATAAACTATCATTATCGATTAAATTAATATTTCTATATTTATTTTATAGGTAATAAATTTGGGAAACATTTTACATTACTAACAATTAAGAAAACAAGATCTACATTACCAACAATTAAGAAAACATGTAATGCAATCAATAATTTGAAATCGACCATATGAAGATAAAGAGTAAAAATGGAACAAAATAATACTCATGCATTATAATTTCAAATAATAATACCTAATATATTGTTACTCAACAAACAATCACTTTATTAATTAAAATATTATTTATATTTATTATTACATTGATTTGATGTTTAATATACTTATTTTTTTCCAACACTTAAACGTTGAAACTATATCCAAATTACATTTTAATTTTGGACAAATTCAAGCTTTATCTCTTTTAAATCAATTTCTTTTTGGCCGAAAAGATCACCCATGCAAATCCACATATGTATGCATTTTATTTTATTTTGAGAAAAATCGCGGTGTGAAACACCGTGATTAATTTTGTGTGTTTTCCATGAACAAATTTGCAGGTGTAAGATCTAAATTCAGAATGTTATGTAATTCTCAACGAAAAAATTTTACCTACTGAATTCATTGATAAGTTGCGCATTGGATAAATATTTAATTCCCAAACTACAGATGAGTAATTTTGGAAAACTCCTTGAAATGTAAGGATAACAAAGAAATTAAACGCACATATATATACTCGAGTATTAAATATGCTGAATTAATATATTAATCGGTCAAAATTTGTTTTGTGGGGGTTGGGGTGGGGATGGGGGGTGGGGGGTGGGGGGGGGGGGGGGAGGTACGGGAAGGAGAAGCATATTTATATATATATGACCCTTTTTTAATTATATATATATATATATTTATTATTCTTATTATTATTTATATATATATATATATGTTTATTATTATTTATATATATTTACTATTTTTACAAAATAGTTATATATATGTATATATATATGTTTATTATTTATATATATATTGGGGTGCAAAGTGCAATTTATTTTGGGGTGCAAATATAATTTTAAAATTAGAAGAGTTTGTTTAAAAAATATTTTAAACTGTAAATATGACGTGGCATGGCAGTTTATTGACATTGCAGCCACTTTACCGCCATGTAGGAAGTTTTAGTCCGAATAAGGCCATCCGGCATTTTTGAAAGTTTTTTAAAATATACATTGCATTTTTGCAAGGCCCGAAAAAAACGGGCATTTTAACTTTTTTTGCAAAGTTAGCGGGCATTTTTAATATTTCGTCCTTTAATCTTCTTACATGGTTTTCAAGATATTTTCCAAACATCCAAACTAAAATGAGCGAAACCAAAATGATGAAAATACATCCAAACGGGTCCTCTGTGTGTAGAAGTTCCTGGTTTTCTGCAACACTAGGTAGATCATCAAATACTATATTTACAGATTCCTGAATAGTACGTAGTCTAGGATTATAAAATATAAAAGAAATTTTGTTAGGAGAATAACCAACAAAGATACATTTTTCACTTTTTGGGTCAAAGTTGCTCAAGTAACCTTTGTCATATAACAATTAGCACTCACACCCAAATTCATGAAAATGTGCAACAATTGGTTTCTTATTCTTCAAGATCTCATATGGATTCATCGTAGTTCCAAGTCTAAGATAAACTCTATTAGCTATATGATAATCATTGTTTAAAGCTTCAGCCCAAAATTTCTTAGTCATGTTTTTAACATTTAGCATAACTCTAGTCATTTCTTGAAGAGTCATATTCTTTCTTTCAACAATCCCATTTTGCTGAGTAGTCTTAGATGCAAAGTATTCATGGAAGATATCATTTAAAACATAAAACTCAGAAAAACTAGTATTTTTTCAAGTCATCTACCATGGCCTGGCCTAATCCTAATCATAGAGGCACCATATAGATTCTTGATGCTAGCATGTAGTATTTTGAAGGTATTGAATGCTTCAAATTTTTCTTTCAAAAAATTTGCCCAAGTATATCTTGAAAAATCATCAACAATCACAAATGCATGTTTTTTACCACCATAGCTAGTGACTTCTTTTGGACTCATGAGCTCCATATGGAATAGTCCAAACATTTAGAAGTTCCAGTGTACATACTTTGTACATTCAATGATGTATAAGTAGCTCTAGTCTGTTTACCTTTCAAGCAATCACCACACACAAGCTTACCAGGGCTGGAAAGCTTCGTAAGACCTCTGACTACATCAAGTTTCTGCAGTTTTTTCGATTTTATGTAGTGCAAATGTCCACGCCTTTTGTACCAGATAACTGATTCATCCACTTTAGCATGGAAGCATTGAGCTTCATCATTTACCAAGTAATAATTATCTTTTGACATAGTTCCTGTCATGAATCTTTATTGAATTTAACTAACTGATCATCATCACAAAGTTGACTAATGCTAATTAAATTTTCTTTTAACCCTTCCACCAATAGAACATCTCTTAAGGGCAGGAATACTTCAACACTTAAGACATCTCGTCCAATGATGTTGGCTTTGCTGCCTCTTCCATAAGTAACAGTACCGGTGAACAAGGAAGCGAAGTCCTTCAAATTTGATTTGCAACCTATCATGTGTCTTCAGCATCCACTGTCAAAATATTACTTTCATACAAGGTTCGAATGAACAACAGAGAAGACAACATTGCACACAATTTTAATTTTGGGTGACTTTAGTTTCTCCAACCATATTTTACCTTTCTATCTTGCATCTGTATTACCGAGTGTTAGGGTAACATCAAGATCAGGTGTTGTCACAACACGAGTACTACTATTACTTATCTCAGATGTCTTAGTTTTCTTTTCAAAAACATTCCCATGTTTTCTACAGTATGGCTTTATGAAAAAATATTGACATACGTAAGTGGTTTCTTAGATATTTCAAAAGCATCTTTAATTTTTTCAAAATCATCTTTCACAAATCCTGGGACAAAGGTAAAAGAGGTAGACTGACTACAATAACCCATACAATTTTGACCTTCATTACCCATACGCAATACCTCATCAAGTTATAGATATATGGCGAGAAAGAAAAAACTGGCAGGTGCTCCACGGCCAAGGGGGCGGCCGCCGAAAAACGCTCGTGACGTGTAGGATATTGCTGGTACTTCGATTAAACAACTGTATCTGGTAGAAACGGAGGAGAATCGGGGTGGGGAACGGGGAGAGAATAACCTACTGAGCGATGTGAGTAGACAAAACACCCTTGATGAGGCGTTGGAAACACCACCGGTGGCTACGGTTTCTTCGACCACCAGAGGATCAACGATTTCTTAACCAGTAAATGAGGAGATGATTTTGCCGGCTTCCACTGGTGGTGCGACTCAGGAAACAAATCGCTTGCAAACTGCTCGACGATTGGCCTGGCCTAGGGTTGATGAACTCACAGTGGTAGATGAGGGACCTGTAATTGCATCTGAGACTGCAAACTCAATTTCTGACATGGAGGTTGAGAAGGAGAAAGCACAAGAGAATGGTTATATTCATGGTAATCGCTTGGCTGCGAATGGACTGGTGCTTCCATACTCTGCACCAGCTGCTGATGATGCGGGAGCCTACGTCTGCCTTTATGAGGATGATATTGCCCCTGAGGTTAGTAAATGGCAGCACTCACTGGTCCTATATGTTGTTGGAGCTCAACATTCTCTAAGTTTCATGGAGGGATTTGCTGAGAAAGCATGGAAAGATATGGCTATACTGTTATGCATCAGTATGATGAAATTTTTTTCATAGCTCATGTTTCCAATGTTGAGGAACGAGAATTAGTGTTATCTGAAGGACCGTACACACTGAAAAATCAACCAGTCATCCTCCAACCATGGACAATTGATTTTGATTATTCTGTGGACAAACTTACAGTGCTTTCCATTTGGGTGAAATTCCCTAAACTTCCCCTACATTTTTGGGGTAAGCAGGCACTAGGTAAGTTAGCAAGTGTACTGGGCAATCCTAGGCATATAGATGAATATATTGTGAGGCAATATAAAGTGCAATATGCAAGAGTATTGGTTGATATTGATATCAGTCAACCCATGCCAAAATCGGTGAGGATTAAAGGGCCTGATGGAGCAATGATTGATCAAGTGGTTGAGTATGAATGGGTTCCAACATTCTGTCAGCAATGTCAGAGGATTGGACATGATTGTGCCACTCAGCCTCCACCAAGGACTCAGCAAAGAGCTCAGCAGGGTCAAAGAGAACAAGCAGATAATATTCAGGGTCAGAGACAGAGAAGAATAGGAGCAGGACCATCCCAGGAATGGGTTAGAGATGGAAAGAGAAGAGTAAGAGAGGCTCCAATTCAGAACTAAACAAAGCAAAAGGACCAGATAGCTGAACCTGGATCACAGTCTAATAGATTTGAGGCTTTGTAACAGGTGAACGAAGAAGAGGAAGCTATTAATTCAACTCAGATTGCTTTTGGTAATTTTGAGGCAATACTTATAGCTGCAGGGGAGGAGTCTTCACCTGACCCTCCCAATTTATCATAATGAGTGTGATAAGTTGGAATGTGAGGGGCTTAAATATGTCCCTCCGACAAAGAGAAGTAACTAAGGTATTTAGGGACAATAAGGTGACTATAGGTAGCTTAATAGAAACTAGAATAAGACAGCCTAATGCTAGTGCTATTAAGAAGAGGCTTGGTTCTGAATGGGCCATGGTAGATAATTATGCTTATTCTGCAGGTGGTAGAATCTGGGTTATGTAGAATCATCTGACTTCCACATATCAAGTTGTATATAGTAGTGCTCAGGTTATAAATGGGGATTTTGGAACAAAGGATGGAAGATTTAAGCTTGCCATTACCTTTGTTTATGGATTTAATGATAAAGAGGGGAGGAAAGAGTTGTAGAGGGGTTTGCAATATATTTCTGGCATAGTAGGGGACCCATGGATTGTTTTGGGAGACCTCAATAGTGTGTTGACTGCAGAAGATAGAATTGACTGCAGAAGATAGAATTGGTGGGGCCCCAATCACAGAGCAAGAATGTGCTGAGTTTAATGAAGCTATCTGTACTGCACAGCTACAAGAACTTGCTTATGTGGGATGGAGCTATACATGGTGTAATAAACAGGATAGGAACTTGACATATTCTAAAATTGATAGATGTTTTGGGAGCTTTGATTGGCACCAACAACATGGACAAATTGTGGTGGAAGTTACCAATCCTGGTAGCTCTGACCACTCACCTCTTGTTGTCCATTTGACCTCTAACAGACATAAAATAAAAAAAGGGCAGTTCAAGTTTGTGAACTGCATAGCAGAACACAATGCATTTCTGAGTATTGTGCAACAGGCTTGGGAAACTCCTGTTAGAGGGGTGAAAATGTTCAGATTTTGGAAGAAGTTGCAGAATCTGAAAGATCTATAAAGGCCACTTTCCCAACAATTATCAAGAGCTAATCATCGAGTGACTGAATTGCAAAGTAAACTGTCAGCTTGTCAGAATGCATTACAACTATGTCCACTGGATGCACAACTATTCACAGAAATGAGAGGGGTGCAACAAGTTTTAGAGCAATGGCAGCTTATAGAGGAGAAGATAATGAAGCAAAAGGCTAAGATACATTGGCTCAAGTGTGGAGATAGAAACACCAAGTTTTTTCATGCAAGTCTGAAGACTAAAGGAAGGTCAGGTATCTTAGTGTTGTTTGATGTGAATGGGAGAAAGCTCACTGAACCAAATGAACTCAAAAAGGAGGTTACTGATTTTTATAAGGGGTTGTTGGTAACAAAGGCACTGGTGACGTAGGACATAGATTTGAATGTGGTTGCTTCAGGACCAACACTGAGTCTGCACCAAAGAAGAACTCTCATTCAGGAACCAACAAGAACAGAAATTTGGGAAGCTTTGCAGTCTATTGGGGAGGACAAAGCACCATGGGTAGATGGTTACACATTCAAGTTCTTCAAAGTGGCATGGCCTCTGAAAGTGCAGGTATTCGGTCAATGTTAGTTTAACATTGAGAAGTCAATGTTAGAGTAACATTGCTGGAGCAGAATCCGATTTACAATCTCGATTATATTCTTTATTATTGTTTTGCCTTATTCATTTAACGAACTGAGTTCCACAGTTGTAATTGTCTTTGATTATTATTCAGGAAACAAACTTGTTATAGGTTGGACGCTCAGGTTTCCTAGAAGGAAAGCTTCCTTAATTAAGCAAACCGCTCTACAAGGAAAGATGAGTTCGAGTGGACCTAGGAATGCTTTTCAAGATCAAGTCCTGATTTGAAGAAGGAGTCTTTCCTTAGTTAGATCGCTAACGAAGGAACTATTATTCAAGAAGGACTGCGAGAACAAGGAAGAGGAGTTCGAGAAGGAAACAAGGAGAATTACCAACCGTGTACAACACACCTTGAAGTCCAAGATCAAGAACCTAAATATAGGTGTGAAGTACATCAAGACAAACACGAGACAAGAGCCAATCAATCCGAGAGATTAATTTACAGTTGTTGAGTGTTGTCTTGCTTTAGCAAAGTTTGTGAGTTATTAGAATAGATCTAAGAGTGAAGAGCTTTTAGAGATAGTCGAAGCAATTCTTATGTGCTTTGCTTAGTTCAATCAATTTAAGAGTGAGGAGCTTGAGAATTGAGAAAATGAACTTTGTTAAAACCTTTACGGGTTATTTTGCCTATGGCTCGGAAGTTAATATAATCTTATATTCACTTCTTAAATTCGTGTTTGTTTATTCCGCTGCACTGTTACTCTGGTCTGATGTTAAAGTAACATCGTCGAGTTAACATCATACACAACTGCTGTTAAAACCTCAGTGTTAAGTTAACAACAACAACGTATCGACCCGATCCACAATTTCAATTGGTATCAGAGTCAAGCACCAACGTCACCGGTGTTTGGCGTTGATACGACAAAATGGACAACTCCAACCCCAATACCAGCAGATTGCAAGTATTGGAGGGCCCCAACAACTATTCCTATTGTAAGATCAGACTCAGAGTCCACATCAAATCCATTGACCTGAGAGCTTGGGACGCAGTACTAGAAGGCTACACCATCCCCTACTTGCCTAGAGATGGAGATGCTGACCTGGTACCTAAGCCAAGAGGACAATGGACAGCCAATGAGATTGCTCTCTACAACTTCAATGAAAAAGCTCTCAATGCTTTTTTTAGCTGGGTAGGTAATCATATGTTCAAACTTATTCAAACTTGTACAACTGTTAAAACTGCATGGGATGTTCTTGAATTACATTGTGAGGTTATGTGGCTGTGAGGGACTCTGAATATAGAAAACTTTTGAGGGACTTTGAGAAGATAGAGATGGGTGAGGATGAAAGCATTGATAGCTATTTTGAGAAACTTCTAGATATAGCTAATCAGTGTCAAAACTTATGTTTTACCATCCCAAATCAACCATGGTGTATAAAGCTTTTAGGACATTATCTTCTAAGTTCACTGTCAAAAGAATTGCTATGAATGAGTCTAGAGATCTAGCTAAGATGGACTTCCAAACATTAATGAACACTTTGAAATAATTTGAACTAGGATTCCGAGGAAAGTCTAGTAAACAACTTGCTTTAGCTTTATTAGGTACTAGCTCCGATTCTACAGGAAGTGATGAGGATAAATATGAGTTGATCTCTTCTAACTATGGAAACATTACCAAGAAGTTTAGTAAATAGGCTACAAAGATAAACATAAAGAAAAACAATCTGGTAATGCTGCCCTTAGTTATAAGAAATTACCCCCAAAATTTGTAAAGTGCATGGCATCGAAGAGTACGCCTCAAGATGCTGAGAAATTGAAAGATGTCTAGTGCTATGAATGTAAGGGGTATGGTCACTTTAAACATGAATGTGCTAACACCCTCAAGACAAGAGGGAATTCTCAATGGGTGTGTGTAGATGACTTCAATGAAGCTGTCTTCGAATCTGGAATAAGTGCTGATGAACAATCAGAGGAAATCAACACTGATGCGCTCTGCCAAGATGCTCACGGTTACGCTAACATTAGAGAACCAACAGCAAGGCATGAGATCTTCTTTGGGGACTGGAACAACAATGATACACATGTTAACTTTCATACTCTCACTGACTGTGATGATACTAACCTTGATTGTTTTCATGGCTCAGTTGATCTAGAAGAGGAGTACTTCAATGAAGAAGAAATGTCCCAGGAGGAAATCCTAGATGATCTACATACAACTTTCCTCAGACTGGAGAGAGAAAATGTCAAACTCATGAAGAGTAACAAAGCACAGAAGCATGACATTGAATGTTTGAAGAACATGATGAAACTCTATGAGAGAGATCTTGACAAAGCAGAAGCTGAGCTGAAAGAGGTAAAGGAGAAACTCAAAAAGGATTCACAGATCATAGCCAAGTGGAATGGAGGTACTTCCAAGCTAGATGAGGTATTGAACATGGGTAACACAGGTACACGTGGTCTGGGATTTGTTGAGAAACCTTCTTCTTCTAATGGTAATTCTGCCTATTTAACTACAAGCGTTGTTAAAGAATCTGGTAATATGAGTTCTGGTACCATCAACAATGTAAAGAGCAAACCTACTTTTATCTGTCAGAACTGTTTTCAACCTGGCCACATTAAACCATTCTGTAGAAAATTCATAAAAGAATGTGGTAAGAAAACAGCCTATGTGCCCAATGTTAAAACTTTAACAGATTCTGATGTTAGACTAACATTTGGTGCAGGACATAAAAGTAGAACTTGGATTGAAAAAGCTAAAACCCCTAAGATTAAAGTTGTATGCAATGTTGCTTTCTCTGCTGTGTACTCTAACCTTTCAGGTAAGTGGTACTTCGACAGTGGATGCTCGAGACACATGACAGGCAGCAAGGAGAATCTTAAGCAAATGATACCTTTAAGTGCTGGAACAGTGACCTATGGTGGTGGCATAAAAGGAAGGATCATTGGCAAGGGGATACTGGATGTTGATGGATTCCCACCCCTAAATGATGTGTTGTTGGTAGATGGGTTAAAGGCAAATCTAATCAGTATCAGTCAGTTGTGTGATGATGACTTACTAGTTACATTTTACAAAGTATCTTGTGATGTTTATGATAGTGATAATGTTCTTGTTATGACAGGTACAAGATCCAAAGATAATTGCTACCTAGCCCAAGTGGAAGCAGAATGTTTCCATGCTAAAATAGATGAAGCTTCTATCTTGCATAGGAAGCTTGGACATGTTCACTACAGAAACCTTGAGAAATTACAGAAGGTTGATGTTGTAAGAGGCTTACCCAAGTTGTCTTGTCCAGGTAAGCTTGTGTGTGGTGATTGCCTCAAGGGTAAGCAAACCAGAGCAGTGCATACACCCCTACAGGTCCTGATGACATCTTAGTTCCCAATGTTGAACCAACAGGGGAAACCGAGAATGTTACTCCTGGCAATGTTGCACCAACATTGGAACTAGAAGCTGGAAATACTGAACAGGAGTCAGGGGACGATGTTAGACTAACACCAGCAAGATCTGATGTTAGACTAATAGCAGAGGATTCTGACTCAGAACATGAAGTTGCCTCTGAACCTAGAAGAGATCTCCCAGCTAGGATTTAGAAAGATCATCCAGCATCCCAGGAAATAGGTGAACTCACTGAACGGGTAAGGACACGCAACAGAGAAAGACTTGACTATAGAGATATGGTAAAATTGTGTGTCTGTATGAACTTCACTTGTACTGTTGATAATGCCTCTTGTTTTGTCTCCACCATGGAACCTAAGAATGTGAATGAAGCCCTTCTTGATAACTTTTGGATTAATGCCATGCAGGATGAACTATTACAGTTTACTAAGAACAATGTCTGGATACTTGTACCTAGACCACCTAATGTTAATGTAATAGGGACAAAGTGGATATTTAAAAACAAGAGTAATGAGGAAGGGGTTATAGTTAGAAACAAAGCTAGACTAGTTGCTCAGGGGTACACACAGGTTGAAGGTGTAGATTTTAATGAGACATTTGCTCCAGTTGCTAGGATTGAATCTATTAGGTTACTTTTAGCCATATCATGCTGTCTTAAGATAAAACTATATCAAATGGATGTAAAAGGTGCGTTTCTGAATGGGCTGATTGATAAGGAAGTATATGTTGAACAACCTAAGGGATTCACAGATCCTAAGTACCCCAACCATGTGTACAGGCTTGAAAAGGCCCTGTATGGACTTAAACAAGCACCTAGAGCATGGTATGAAAGGCTTACAGAATTCCTATTAAGTCTTTGCTTTATTAGAGGTGAAGGAGATAAAACACTGTTAGTTTTGAATAAAGATTCTCATGTCTGTATAGCTCAAATATATGTAGATGATATTGTTTTTGGCTCTACTAACAATTCTATTCTAGAAAAATTTGTTAAATCAATGACATGGCAGTTTGAGATGAGCATGATGGGAGAATTAACCTTTTTCCTTGGTCTTCAAGTAAAACAAACAGGTAATGGGATTTTCCTAAGTCAAGAAAAGTATGCAAAGAATTTGGTAAAAAGGTTTGAATTGGCAGATTCAAAACCTTGCAAGACTCCCATGTCTTCATCTGTGAAGATATCCAGGGATCTTAATGGTGCTAATATTGATCCAACATTGTACCGTTCAATGATAGGAAGCCTACTCTACTTGTCTGCTTCAAGACCTGATATGATGTTCTCTGTTTGTGTGTGTGATAGGTACCAAGCAAGTCCAAAGCAGTCACATCTGATTGCTGTGAAGAGAATCCTTAGATATATTTCTGGCACCTTGGCCCTTGGTATATGGTACTCTTATGACACTAACACAAATCTTGTAGGTTTCAGTGACTCAGACTGGGCAGGTGACACTGACGACAAAAAGTCTACAAGTGGAGGATGTTTTTATCTGGGGAACAACTTGCTCTCATGGTACAGTAGAAAGCAAAACTGTGTGTCACTCTCCACTGCTGAATCTGGATACATAGCAGCAGGCAGTTGTGTCACCCATTTGGTATGGCTTAAACACATGCTACTGGATTATGGGTTAGATAGTGATACCTTACTTATGTTCTGTGATAATCTTAGTGCTATAAGCATCTCTAAGAACCCTGTACAACATTCTAGAACTAAACATATTGACATAAGGCATCATTTTCTAAGAGACATGGTAGAAGATAGGCTAATTGACATTGAACACATTGAAACTAACAATCAGCTTGCTGATATTTTCACTAAACCCTTAGATTCTGAGAGGTTCTTCTGTTTGAGGAATTCTCTTGGCATGTGCACTGTTTAGGGATGTTAGTTCACCAGTGTTGACATAACACCATTGTCTAGCACTGGTTATTGGTTGTGGTGTATCTATAATTTTTTTTTGTTTCCTTTCTGCATTCTTCTTTCTTGCAAATTACATCTTTGTTAGAGATTCTGTTGGGTTGTGTGGTTAATCTGTATAAATAGCTGAGTTAACTGGTGGACAGGTACATATCAAGAGTTTTGTAAAGAAAGAACTCTGTTGTTAGTTTGTGAATGTTAACCTAACATCTGGGAGAAGCTGGGGTACACAGAGCTCACTACTCTGATGTTATTCAGTTGTGACTTATCCATGTTAGGTTAAGACAAAGCATGAAGAGAAACTGGGGTACATTATGTTGAGAGCTTCATTGTTATTCAGTTGTGCTTATTTTTGTGTTTTGTCTATGGCCAAGGTTATGCATGATGGTGAGCCTTACTACTGGGGTGCTTGGAAGTTTCGACTACTTGCATTCAGGAATAGTGTTCACTTGGTATTTCTCTTGTAAACAGGTTGGAAAACAAGTATGCATGAGGAGTTGGGGTGGAGAAGTATATGATAAATGTATTGTCTTCATTTAGTTCCTTTGTACTTGCCTAATCTGTAGCTGATGGTTAAGTTGTTGGGGTGTGTGGGGTCTTGTGCTGCCCACATTCAGTGATGAAACTATCCTTTTACATTCACTAGTTTTTGTTCAAAAGAGTTCATGATAATAAATAAAGATAAATTGATTTGTCCTGATCCCAGTCAGTAAAGCTGTTGGTACTTGGTTCCATCACCCAATGTTGATCTAACATTGTTGCATTCTTTCTTGTTCTGCATTATGTCTTGTGTCGGTTTGGGCTTAGGGGGAGTAATAATCCTAGGAATCATGTGTTGAGGCATACTTCGTGGGTGACTCACTGCAGGTAAAACACTATGTTTTGTGATCATCTATACTGTGGAACATCTTTTCCCTGGATATGTACATCCACTCTGTGTTTTTCTGTTTGATGTGTTACTTACTCATACTGATGATCTTAATCTATGTCTTTGTACCTATGTACTTGGGTGAGGTTCCAGATCAGTATACAAAAATATCTCACGCTCTCACATGATGGTGCCTTGGATGAAGCCCTGCACCTACAACTTCCCTCCCTGATGTTAACTTGCCAATGTTAGTTCAACATTGTTACATTGTAACTTATAAGTTTTCATGTTTGAAGACCGCTCTGGTTACGTGTTAATCCAACACTGACATGTGGTAAGGTGAACATGGGTATGATCGTGTGACAGTGGTTCGATTATGTTGGTAACATGTTACAACACCACTATCTCTATTCTTCAGCTGATTAATTGTATAATTTGCCCTAATCTCTTCTCACTGTTTACGTGCTCAATTTTTTTGCAAAATCTGCACTCTCTGCAAATCAAGTTTCTATTTTTCTTCTCTAAATCACTCTAACAATGGCACGCAAGTCTTCCATTGACACTCTTTCAGCTACTGCTGAGCGGATGGAGCAACCACATCGCCGTAGCACCAGACGAGCAACCGCTGAGGCCATCGCCACCGCCATACCAAAGAGGAAATCCAATTATCAACGGCGTAAGGGCAAGAAAGCCGCTAAGGGTGATGTTGATTCAACATCAAAAACTCCTGAGCAAACCTCCACTCCCACCAACCCTGAAAACGAGGTAATGATAGCTAACCCTACTCTGGATATACCTGCTACTACTGTTGTTGGTATTGAGGGGGAGAAAGAGGCCCATGTTGGTGTTGTGGGTGAGTCTGAGGTTGTGCATGAGGTCCCTGAGGGTAGTGTTAGGGATGAATATGTGGTTATTACTGAGGAAGGTGAAAACCTTGAGGTGAATGTTGAGCCGTCTGAGGCTAATGATGTTGCTGCTGATGAGATGGATACTATTCATGAGGAAGATGATCATGTTGAAGAAACTGTGGTTGAGGAGGTTACTACTAAAGGTTACCAAGATGATGATGATGAGGATGACAATCAACCTGAAGAGGTTGAGAGAGAAGAAGAAGAGAGCCTGACTCTCACTGCCTTAGCTACTGCTGCTAAGAAAAGAAAGGGAAAGAAGGTGATGGTTGAAACTTCCGAGTCTGAGTCAGAATAAGAAAAAGAGGAGGAAGAGGATAAGGAGGAAGAACAAGATGAGGAAGTTGAGGAAGAAGACCAACTGGCAGGTGATGACCCTGCTGATGTTACTCCAACATCAGGCAGTGATGGGACTTTGATGTGCTTGATGAGGAATACCCCAAGAAGCCTTATTCTGACTTTTATGTGTCTGTTGAGGCAGAAGAACAGTGGGTGTCCCACCAGGATTCTCCCAAGTTTGGCAAAGCTTAGGTAAGGACGAGTGTCTGTGACATCAGTCCTGCTATGATCAATGAAGATTGGGGTCTTCCTGATCCTGAAGAGACTGAGGATCCTAGCATGGATGAGGTGATTACTGACCTCACAGGTGGACTCACAAGGAAATGGAATGACAGTTTTCCAACTACAAGGCTGACATCCTTAAGTGTAGTATTTCACAAGATCTCTACCTACAACTGGCTGCCCTCTTCTAACACCACTGTTATGACAAAAGAATCTGCAAAGCTGGTGTAGAAACTGAAGAATGGGTTTAGTGTGAATATAGGGGAGAAGGTTATGAGGCACATGAGGGAGGTCACAACAAAGGTAAAGGGAATCATTCCATACCCCTCTCTGATATCCAGCATTCTGGTGAAGCAAGGCTTCAAGACAAAGAAGACTGAAGGCTGGATCAAGAACAAGGCCAAGATGATCATCACCAGGAGTTACTTCACTCAGGTTAGGATTCAGGATCTGCCATGGAATCTCAATGATGCAGCTGGTCCAAGCAGGAAAAAGAAGAAGAAGAAGACTCACAAGTTTGCTGCTTCTTCAGTTCCTGTGGCTAGTGGTGATAGTTGTTCTATCATTGCTGATACTTTTGTGGAGGAGACACTGGTGTGGCTTGACAGAGAGTATAAAGATACCCAAAGAGAGATAGCAGACAAGCAAGTGAGGTTGCAGGACATAAACAGCCTCAGAAAGCATTTGAAGGATCCGCCTTCCTCACAAAAAGGGGGAGAGTAGATCAAATTTTTAAGATTTCTGAGTTCTGTTAATTTTCTGTAAGTATGAACAATTCTTTTTTTTTTTTTGTTTTTCTGTTTCATCAAGGAGTGTGTTCCTTGCTACTAAGTATGGTCTGTAATTAAGTACTTTTCTGGATTGTTACTTAGTGTGTCTACTTATGCTATTTGAACTTTGGTTACAAAGTACTAACTCTGTTTTGCAGGTGTTAACTGTTCTCTGATGTTAAGTTAACAGTGAGATGTTCAATGTTAGAACTTCTATCTGCTTTCGATGTTAAGCTAACATTGGCAAAGACAGATGTTATGACAACATTGAAAGTATCAATGTTAGAATAACATTGAGTTGGTCTCTTCTGAAGTTCAGGAGGAGTGTACTTAGTTTTCCATTGTGATCTGATAGTAAAGTTTGTCTGAATAATTTGATCTGATTAGAACAGGTTCTCAGGTTTTGTGATTAAGGCAAAAAGGGAGAGATTGAAAGTGCAGGTATTGGTCAATGTTAGTTTAACATTGAGAAGCAATGTTAGAGTAACATTGCTGGAGCAGAATCCGATTTACAATCTCGATTATATTTTTTATTATTGTTTTGCCTTATTCATTTAACTAAATGAGTTCCACAGTTGTAATTATCTTTGATTATTATTCAGGAAACAAACTTGTTATAGGTTGGACGCTCAAGTTTCCTAGAAGGAAAGTTTCCTTAATTAAGCAAACCGCTCTACAAGGAAAGATGAGTTCGAGTGGAACTAGGAATGCTTTCCAAGATCAAGTCCTGATTTGAAGAAGGAGTCTTTCCATAGTTAGATCACTAACGAAGGAACTATTATTCAAGAAGGACTGCGAGAACAAGGAAGAGGAGTTCGAGAAGGAAACAAGGAGAATTACCAACCGTGTACAACACACCTTGAAGTCCAAGATCAAGACCCTATATATAGGTGTGAAGTACATCAAGACAAACACGACACAAGAGCCAATCAATCCGAGAGATTAATTTTCAGTTGTTGAGGGTTGTCTTGCTTTAGCAAAGTTTATGAGTTGTTAGAATAGATCTAAGAGTGAGGAGCTTTTAGAGATAGTCGAAGCAATTCTTGTGTGCTTTGCTTAGTTCAATAAATTTAAGAGTGAGGAGCTTGATAATTGAGAGAACGACCTTTGTTAAAACCTTTACGGGCTATTTTGCCTATGGCTCGGAAGTTAATATAATCTTATATTCACTTCTTAAATTCGTGTTTGTTTATTCCGCTGCACTGTTGCTCTGGTCTATTGTTAAAGTAACATCGTCAAATTAACATCATACACAACTGCTGTTAAAACTTCAGTGTTAAGTTAACAACAACAACGTATCGACCTGATCCACAATTTCAGCCTCTAATTGGTGAGGATGTTTATCTTGCAGTTAAGGATTTCTTTTCTACAGGACAATTGTTGAGGAGTGTTAATATTGCACTCATCACCCTCATTCCCAAATCATCTAATGCCAACACTATAAAGTAGTATAGACATATAGCATGTTGCACTGTTCTATACAAGATCATATCTAAAGTCCTTACCAATAGGATGAGGACAGTCATGGCAGTATTGATAGGGAGTGAGCAAGCTGCTTTTGTACCAAGAAGGCTTATACATGATAACATCATACTTGCTCAGAAGATCATACGAGGGTATGGAAGAAAGAATAACTCAGCAAGGTGTATGATCAGGCTTGGCTTGCAGAAAGCTTATGACTCAGTTCATTGGGGTTTTGTTGAGAAGCTCCTAAGACATTTTGGATTCCCTTCCAGATTTGTGCAGTGGATTGTTACCTGCCTTACCAAAGTACAAAACCAGATCTATCTCAACGGTGAGCTGCTTGATGCCTTTCCTGGGAAGAGGGGTTTGAGGCAAGGTGACCCTGTATCGCCATATTTGTTTGTACTCTGCATGGAGTATTTTAATAGACTTATGAAGACACTTCATGATCATCGTCAGTTCAGATACCACCCCAACTGTGCCTTTCATAAGATCACTCATCTTGCTTTTGCAGATGATCTCCTATTTTTCTCTAAAGGCACAGAGGCAGTTGTTACTACATTGATGGAAAAGTTTGAACTCTTTAGTGCTACATCATAGTTGGTTGTTAATAAGAACAATTGTGAGATTTATTTTGCAGGTGTGATGGGAGAAAAGAAGCACATGATTACTGGAGCAACTCAGTTGCAAGAAGGGACTCTTCCCTTTAGATATTTGGGAGTCCCTCTCCATGCTAAGAGACTCTCAATAGTGCAGTATCAAATGTTGATAGAAAAGATGCTTGCCAAGGTCAAGCATTGGACTGCAAGGTTGCTAAGCTATGGAGGAAGATTACAATTGGTGAAAACTGTTTTATATGCCATTCAACATTATTGGTGTCAAGTATTCCTCATCCCAAAAAATGTCCTAGAAGTAGTGGAAAGAATTTGTAGACAGTATATCTATGGTCAGGTGATGTTGGTGATTATAAAAAAGCATTGGTGACATGGGACACTGTTAGTAGGACAAGAGCGGAGGGTGGCCTTGGCCTAGTGCATCTGGCCTCATGGACTAAAGCATGTATCTTGAAGCTCCTCTGGGCCATTACAGCAAAAGCAGATACTCAATAGGTCAAATGGGCACATTCTTATTATATTAAGAGGCAGGATATCATGACTATAGAGATGCCTGTGCAAGCATCTTACCTGTTTAAGAAAATTCTGGAGTTTACATTGGTACTAAATCAGAATACATGGCAACAACAGCAAAGTGTGCTAAAATATAGCATTTCTGCTATCTATAATCTCATCAGGCCACCTATTGAGAAAGTAGAATGGAGGGAGGTAGTGTTGAATAACATGGCTACGCCTAGAGCTCAATTTATAACTTGGTAAGCTATCTATGGAAGATTAGCTACAATGGAAAGATTGTTGAAGTACAATATTTTAGTTGATCCAACCTGTTTGTTGTGTGAGTTTGCGCCTGAAGATCTGAATCATCTGTATTTTGCTTGCCCTTATTCGCAAACTGTTTTGGAGACAGTGATGAAATGGCTCAATAGGACAGATACCATGCTCCACTTAACTACTTCTATAGCTCAGTGGAGTGGTCTTGTGAAAGGCAAATCTGCGCCTAATAGAGTCTTCAAAGTGGTGCTTATGGAACTTGTGTATGCTCTCTGGATGGAGCGTAATATGAGAGCATTTCACGATAAAAAATGTGAAGTTGGCAACCTGGTCCGTGCAACATGCAATACATCCATGATCAGATGCCACTTTTCACCAAAGCTTTAGTCATATTGTGGTCATCTCAGGATGTATCCCACAGTTGAATCAAATTGAGAAGTGTTGCTACCTACAGTTGAATCAAATTGAAACGTGCTGCTATATACATGATGCTATTCTGAGGATTAGTTTTTCTTTGTTGCTCATTATGAATCTGTCTTGTAATCAGGAAGTTGTGAGATTTGTTTGTATTGAGGCGATTGATCTTATTTGATCCACTCGAATAAAAAGGCTCTTTATTCCAAAAAAAAAAAATTCCTCATCAAGTTTATAAGTATTGTATTCCATTTATCAATGGTATGACAAGCTTTTTCTAGTCTAACAAGTAGTACCTCAATTTCGGCCTTCTTTCTGGTAATATTTAGCTGGCAACCGTGTAGTAAATCTTTCATCCATTCACTTTCAATTTTGAGGGCTTTCTCACTCTTGCTGAGCTTGAGATTCTCCATGAGCAGGTTATGATAGGTCACCTTCAATTCTTCAATGATCTACTCTTAAGTCATCTCATCGTCAAAGAAGTATTTTGCATCTAGATCAACTATTCTATGAAAACAATAAAAGTCAGATTCATCAGATTCATTTATTAAATCAGAACTATCACAAATATTATATTCATTCCAATTTCCAAAATAAATCTCTTGTATTAGTTGAGCTGACTAGATATTATGGCAACACTAAGTGCTAGTGCTATCCTGACATTCTAGTGAGTCCTCATCTGTCTATAGAACCTGATAGATCAGCGCAACAATATGAATTTACTCTTCTTGAAATTCAGTTGCAGCGAACCTACATCATCATCTTCATCCTCTATATAAACCACAGAGAACTCCTCTATATAAGCAATATGACCCCAACCCTTACACTCATAACATTGAAGTTTCTTTATTTGGTCATCATGTTGGGGAGAGTGTTTGGTGGCCAAATATCTAGCAATATTTTGAGAACATTTCTTCTTAACTAGAGGAAATTTACTATGAGATACATTATTAGATTTGTTTTTGGAACTCACTCTATTTAACTTCTTAGTAATGTTACCATAATTAGCAGAAAGTTCTTCCTCCTCATCATATGCTTTAGATTCAGATTCAGATTCCTAGGCTTAAAAAGCAAGGGCTGTATTCTTACTTTCTTGAGCAGGTAAGTTCATCTCATATTCTATGAGAGAGTTAAACATAACATGGAAATTTAAGGTAGCCCATTTCTTAGCTTCATGCATAGCAATTTTTTTCATTATAAATTTTGAGGACAAAGTTCTAAAGGCCTTATATACCATTTCTCTGGGAAAACCTAGCATTTGACATAGATTGCAAACTTTTTCTATATTTAGATTCTTTTATGCTTGAATCACCTTCAGATTGGCCTTCAAAGATATTCCAGACTTGTTTAATAGTGGAACATTTTTGAATCTACTTAAACATGTGGTGATAAACCCAAGGAAAGATGTAATTAAGCATTTTTTATTAACATAACAATACTTATCTTAACAGTAGACCAGGTTGATTTATGTTTGAGCACACTATCATTGTTAGCATCACGTGGCATTGTAGGTACAAACCATCCATTGTTCACAGTTTGCCATGCGTGCACGTTGATTGACTTTGTGTGTATTCTTAACCTGATCTTCCGTAAGAATAGTTGGATCCATCCAAAATCAGGATCCTCTTGTTGCTCGAATTCATGTTGTCCATCTTGTAGTATCAAGTCCAAACACTAGTGAAACTGGTGCTTAGCTCTGACACCAATTGAAAATTTATGGATAAGAACTTGATACTTTTTTTCGAATGTTGCGATAACACAAGACTATGTCAATGTTATCTTAACACCAATCTACTTGATTTTTGATATAAAGCAGCGCAAAAGTAAAGACACAAGTAGATGAATTTTAATAAAAATGTATGAATATATTCTCTAGAAAAGATTTGTTCTCACAACTCTCAAGCTTCTCACTCTCGAATTGTTCAAACAAAAACGACCAAGCAACTAAGGATTACTCCTTACGATTATAGCTCCTTAACTCTAAAAACATAGAATTAATTCACGAGACAAAAAGCTTGGAAAAGCAAGACAAATCACTCGACAACTATTATATCTAATCTCTTCGGATTCTTTAGCTCTATTGTCTTCTTATTTGTCTTGATGTACTTCATGTCCTTATATAGATGTGTTGACCTTCAACTCCAAGACATGTTGTACACCAAACGTTCTATCTTCGGCCATTGATCTTCATTTTAAGGAAAGTTTCCTAAATCAACTTATAAGTTTATTTAAGGAATATTTCCTCTTCAATATCGAGTTGAACCTTGGAAAGTTTCTTCGTTGCTTCTTCATTCCATGTTGCAAACTTTTCGATCAATCTTTCCTTCTTCAATTCAACCGCGTTCGGCTTAATAAAGAAAGTTGTGATTATGGAAACTTTATATTGAACTCGATCCTTCTCATGATCATGTTAGACTTGGAACATTCACAAACAACTAAAGCGTGAAACTAAGTTAATATGTGAATAAAAGCAAAACAAAAATATATACAGTTAATTTCAGATTGTTCAGTGTTACCGTTTTTGTGTTTAGTGTTGCGATACAACTTCATAAGCTTAGTGAATGTGTTTAGTGTTGCGATACCATTTCAGATTGTTCAGTGTTGCATTTTTCAAATTCACATTTTATACCCAATTTTTCGATTATCTTACACCCAATATAGTCTAAAATTACATCTACAACCCTTCAATTTTGGGAAATTCCAAGTATATCCCACTAGAGTAGAATTCTTAACCTAAAACCCATTTTTGAACACTAGCAATACACCATATAAATTTCCCTAACTTTGAACAACTACACCATATAACTTTCCCTAACTTTGAACAAAATTGAGAATTAAACTATGTAATAAGATATAGGGAAAATTATAGATTCATATAGCTAAACTTTTCCTTTTTGCACCCGTATAGTTGAACTTTGAATTTTTGCACTTGTGTATCCTCACTTTGCTCCAGCCAGCACTGTACTATCCCAACTATAGAAAAACTATTTTTTGTCGAAAAAACATCAGTTTCCAGCTCAATGGCATCATAGAAAAGGGCAAAACAATAAAAATACATAAATTGTGTATTAAATAAATAGTACAAAATGTGTAATAACTTAATACGCCCTAAGTTTATTTTTTTAACACGTTGCACCCTAAATATTTTGATTGTTTAGGTAAAATACCATCTTCCCCAAATATTAAAAAAAAAAAACAAATTCACCACCACCACATGCGCCTAATTTATAATCGGCCCGGGCAAGGAATGCCTCCCTACCATATGCAACCCTATCCAATATCTCAATTGGCTCAAAATCACTTTCGCTGCACAAGCGATTTTTTACCTGACTTTGGATCAACTCCATCTCCATCGCAGATCATGAGGATTGGGTGGTGGGTGATGGGGAAATGACGATGCTCAGAGATTCTGAGGTGCTTGCTTGTGAAAGCACCAATTGCAGGGAATATATGGATATGATTTCAAAACGGTGGTAGGATTGTGAACTGCAATGCAACAATGGTGGTAGTGGTGGTGGTGGTAGTGGATTTAATTTTTAAATACTTGAGGAACATGGTATTTTTGCCAAATTATCAAAGTTTTTGGGTGTTATGTGTAAACAAAGTAAATTGCGGGGTATTAATTTATTACACATTTTGCATTATGCTCCCTAATTTATAAAATGGCTAATTTGCCCCTTCGCGTGGTCAAAACACGCTCTAATTTGGCGGGGAAATTGGTTTTTGAAAGTTTGGGATAGTAGCAGTGCTTGTCGTAGCAAAGTTAGGATATCAAAGTCAAAAAGTTCAAAGTTCAAAGGTTCAGCTATGTATATGCAAAAATCATCTGCGACCTTATCCAATATCTCAATTGGCTCAAAATCACTTCCGCTGCACATGCGATATTTTACCTGATTTTGGATCAACTCCATCTCCGTCGCAGATCATGAGGATTGGGTGGTGGGTAATGGGGAAATGACGATGCTCGGAGATTTTGAGGTGCTTGCTTGTGAAAGCGCCAATTGCAGGGAATATATGGATAAGATTTCAAAATGGTGGTAGGATTGTGAACTGCAATGCAGCAATGGTGGTAGTGGTGGTGGTGGTAGTGGATTTAATTTTTTAATACTTGAGGAACATGGTATTTTTGCCAAATTATCAAAGTTTTTGGGTGCTATGTGTAAAAAAAGTAAATTGTGGGTATTAATTTATTACACATTTTGCACTCTGCTCCCTAATTTATAAAATGACTAATTTGGCCCTTCGCGTGGTCAAAACACACTCTAATTTGGCAGGAAAATTGGTTTTTGAAAGTTTGGGATAGTAGAAGTGCTGGCCATAGCAAAGTTAGAATATCAAAGTGAAAAAGTTCAAAGTCCAATGGTTCAGCTATGTACGTGTAAAAAGGGTCAAAGCTTGGCTATGAATCTCTAATTTTTCCTAACAGTGGCCGCCCTTGTGGAATCAGAATTTTCGCAACCCATGAGGTGCAGCAACGCAGTTGGATTTTATCCGAGTGTGAAAAGCGAAAATTTTGCTTCCTATTCTTTTTTCCGTATTTCTTTATTAGTTTCCATAGTTTAGGATGCGGAAATTTGTATCATATTGTTTAGATTGCGATCGAGTTTTTCACATCTTTCAATACAGAACGGGAAAAATCGCATTCTATGCGTGAAAAATTAGATTGTGATTCAAGTCTCATATTGAGCCCTTATTCTTGTATTGGTATCCTATCCTATTGAGCCCATGTCTTAGTTTGAGAGTCGTTGTATTCTTCGTGCACCATATTAGTCATACTCTTGAATTAGTTATAAGATATTAAAATCATGTTTTAATTGTGATCGGAAAGTCAAAATTGAGAATGATCATGACCACATGTACTGTCTACCTAGACTTACTCTAAACAGTGATTTTTCAAGTTTATTTAATAGAAATAAGTATAGTGCGTGGTTAGATTTTTATCTATGAAAAACAGCATATACTTTTACTTTGAAAATAAGTCTGTATAGTATTCGTAAGAACAATGATTATGAATCTCAATATCAAAATCAGAATCTTCTTCACACCACACGACAGGTTCCACCGGATGCCACAAAAAGATGGTACGAGCGTATTGGCTTAAAAGTGGGTGCGGTAATGGATAGTAAAATGATGGCGTTGGAGATAGACGCCTGGGCACTGGCCCTTTGTCACGGCTTCTCCTCTCCGTACACATGTATATGCATACACCACATACGTTTTCATTAAAATAACTAATAATAATATAATATTAACCATAAAATTATTACAATTAGTAATAGTGAACCAAAAAACTTTAGAGGCTTTCGATGATTGGTTTGGTACAACACATGGCCTTCAATGATTGATGCATATTGACGACCTTGGACTAGTAAGCATGTCGCATACACAGATTGGTTTGTATCAAATGTTCGCTCAAATATCGCTCAAATATATCCAATTTTTTTTAAAAATCTATTTGTTCACGATAATTGTGGTTATAATACTTGATTTAATTGATATTAGCAGGAATTGAGCTCTAAGTGTATTCTAGACAAAATGAATTTTGACGAAACAAACTTAATTTACTATAAACTAAAGATATTATTACCTTAACTTTTATAAACTTTGACAAAGAATGTCGAAATATGATATAACTAAGATTATACACGTCTTTACTTTTAAATTTGAATCTTCATGATAAACAAACATAATATTAAAAAAATTAAAGCATACATCTATGCATTGTTTTATTATTGAATACCTAAAGTTTATATATAACTCGTTGGTCGATCAGGTGGTCATAGTTTTATGAATTGCACACTGTGGTATTCTCTAGTGATATTTAACCAGGAGATGGATTTAACATATTCTAGTTATAGTGATCGACAGCAAAAGATGTAAAATTCAAACACGTGTTTCTTTGATTGACGTTCTCTCAATATGCCTAATAATATACAACTTTTTTTTTTTACTGTGACCTAGAAATACCTGAACCATCAAGCAACCAAGCATTGTTCGTAGTTTTGAAAGATGATAGGTTGCCTATTAATTGCATACTTTTTGATTCTTGCATTTTGCGTACCAACTATTTCCGATTTTGGTTGCATGGATACTCTACTTCTCATGTTACCATGTGCTTAACGAGAACTGATGGTTTGATGTAGCGGAAAATTAGATGTCAAGGTCACTCGACTCAAGTTTCTTTGAACTACTTCACACAATGGATGGCTAAAAACACTACAGAACATTCTCTGTTTTCTTTATCTAATATCCGACTTAAATATTAACAAGTATTACCGTTTTATTTTCAAATTCATCTTTGCTCTAAGCTACTGATTTGAGCTCAATCCCTAGAAGTCAATCAACATGTGTAGTGGTTATCTTCAAGTTTTAATTTCAATTGGTGATGTTAATTTTTTTAAATTTTCATTCAGTTCTTGAATATTTATAGGTCATATGTTAGTAACTATATCTGTAACGCCCTGACTTTTTAAATTAAATAACATAATTCGACTGAATAATCCATAAAAGGTTTAATAACTCCAAATGCCTAAATGTGGCAAACATACCATATCCAGATCCAATAACATAAAAGTAATATCTAGAAACGGGAAAAGGAACTAGTTGTCAACATCAAACTCTCAAAATAAAGAAAAGTATCTCTAACAGAAAAGGGTAAAACTCTGCAGCTAAGTTCTATGCTTCCTTGGTCTCCTCTCTCCACTGATCCCAATATTTGCCTACATCAAACTAGAAGGAAGGGCACGCAAGTGAGATAAAAATCTCAGTGGTGTTACGAGTGTGTGCAAGGTGTACAAGAAATAAGACAGTTAAAATGTAACAGGTTAGGCAGTCAAGCACATACTCACGTTCAGTCATATTAGGGAGCGTTTACCGTTTAGTAAGTCGTTGACTCATTCACACCTTATAACACCCACGTTCGTTACCTTGTCACTCCGTTCAAGGAGCGACCTTAAAAACGTTCACGCATGCCTAGGTACATGCTCGTTGATCCCCTCAAAAGCAACGAACTCCCGATGCTTATGAGGGAAAGGGGCAAGGCGTCACGAGATCCCACCGACAGTCCGCCGCTGCCCGGTAGTAACCCGTGCTGACCAAGCCGTGGATCCAATCAATACCTAAAACGTTCGATACCCAAAATCATGATATACATACAAGTAGCAAGTTGCACAAATACAATAACAGACGATCATGATAACGAATGAGCATATTACTACCACTACAAGAATTTTGGGCCATCTGCAACCGCCCAGGCGGTTGCAGAAGGCCCATTGGCGGTCGCCCGAAGGGTATCCGCGACCGTCGGGGCGGTATCCACATCGGTCGCGGATACCCCTCGTCGTGGGTGGCTTGCGACCACCGAGCGGTCGCCCTTCCATGGATTGCGACCGCCGAGCGGTCGCCCCTACCATTGGCAACCGCTAGGCGGTCGCCCTATAATTGGCAACCGCTTGGCGGTCGCCCCTTAGGTATGGCAACCGCTAGGCGGTCGCCCTATAGTGGGGAACCGGCTAGCGGTCGCCACCCCTAAGGGGCGACCGCCAAGCGGTTGCCAATTATAGGGCGACCGCCAGGCGGTTGCCATACCTAAGGGGCGACCGCCAAGCGGTTGCCAATTATAGGGCGACCGCCTAGCGGTTGCCAACTATAGGGGCGACCGCCTAGCGGTTGCCAATTTTCGAAAACTCGCAACCGCCCGGCGGTTGCAGATAATATTCATCAAAACAAAAAAAAAACAATAATATTCTGGAAATTTTCCAGAAAATTATTGTTTTTTTGTTGAAATTAATTTGGTGAAACAAAAAGAAAATATGTGAAACAAAAACGAAAAGAAGGGAAACAAAACGAAAAGAAGAGAAACAAAAAGAAAAGAAGAGAAACCAAAAATAAAAGATCACTACAAAAAAACTCCACATTGGACACGAAAATATGGGAACGAAATTGCGTTCTTACTTAATTGGAACGACATTTCCGTTCCCATTGCCTGTTATCCGTGTTAAAGGAAAAAGCACAGTATACACATAGTAATGGGGACCAATATTTAGTTCCCATTGAGTGTTGGTTTCCATTAGTGACACCTCACCGCAATGGGAACCAAACCGTGGTTCCCATTGATTAAAAAAATAAACAAAAAAAAAATTAATACTAAGTAATCGTGTAATAGAAACACAACTCACTTTCCCCTATTCTCATTTCACGCACACACTAAACACACAGTAATCACACACATTAGGGTTCTTAAAAAATCATCAAATCAGCCCCCAAATCAGCCGTTTTCCCTCCAATTCGAAGAAGGTATGTAATCTCCACTCCTTTAGCTTTATTTTGATACTTAATTTCATATAGTTTGTTGGTTTGAATTTTGAAATTTTAGTTTCGGTCCGAATCATGAAGATTTCTTGATTTTTTTTGTTGTCACTTGTTTATAGTTTGTTAATTGAGTAGTTTTTGGTGATGCATGGTGTTGGTGTATAGTGTTTGGTGTTGGATTAGGGTCTTGGTGTATAGTGTTTGGTGTTGCATGCTGTTAATTTGTAGTTGTATTAAGGGTTGAAGAAAAAAGGACATGAATTGGTGTTGCATGCTGTTTATACACTGTTTTTGTGAAAGAAATTTAGGGGAATTTGAATTTAGGGCTTTTGTTAATCTCAAATTAGGGCTTTTGTTAATCTGAGATTAGGGATTTTGTTAATCTAAATTCAAGGCTTTTGTTAATCTGAAATTAGGCCTTGGTTAGTTAATCTCAATTTAGGGCTTGGTTAATCTGATTTTGTCAAAATTCGGGGAAGACAAGTGTTCTAAATTTGTTCAATTATGGTTCTAAATTTGTAGTCAATTAAGTAGAGAATTTTCTTCAAAGTTTGACTGAATCTGTATTCTATTTTGATTGTTTGATTAAATTATATAAGTAGATGCTTTATGTTTATATATAGTACTTATTGAAATTTGTTTCTATCTTTAGATGGCACGAAGGAAGGGCAAGGAGCCAGTGTAGGAAACTGAGGAACCGCGGTCTAAATCACGTCCGAAATCACGTCCTAAAACACGTGTTCAATCACATCCTGCAACACGTCCTCATCCTGCTACGCGTCTTTTATACCGGGGCATCCCTCGGGATACAACGCCTCCTCCTACGACTAATCCGACAAGAGCGCCAACTTCGGTGATAGAGCCGACTCCAATAGTAGAGCCGACAGTAGAGCCTACTCCCATGACCAAGCCAAGTGTAGAGCCTACTCCTGTGGTGACTGATCCTCCAACCGAGCCTACTCCAATGGTTACTGATCCTCCAAATCAGCCTACTCCCATCACTGATCCGCCAAGAGAGTCAACTCCCGTGACTGATGCGAAAAGAGAGTCAACTCCAGTGACGCCTATGGGATCTTTGGGAGTCGCAGATGTCGTCACAGTTTTTTCGGGAGCCACTAACATCCCTCGACATAATATATTGGATAATCCGTGGGATTTGATTGACCAAATTCCTTTCGGACCTCTGCCACGGCCTACTGATCATTCATAGCGGGGTTCGACGACAAATGCATCACCAACTCAGGCTCACACTAACGTCCCTTCTCCAGGCGTACACTCGGCTTCAGCTCCTTTCTTTGGGATGGGTGCTTCCTCGAGCAATGTTGGACCTTCCACATCCCGATCATACCATTTATCCGATACATCCGAGAGCTCGAGCAGTGATGAGGATGACGGTGATAGCTCAGGGCAAGAGATGGATAGTGATGGTGAGAAAAGTGGTCGCGGTCCCTCTAAAGGAGTTTTGCCACCTAAGAAAAGTGAGGATCGGAGGTGGATCTTGATCCAAATACTGGATCGTGGGAAGAAAGTCTTACGATAACGACGACTATTGGGGCAATTCTTAAGAGGTGCTTGAGGAAGCCGTACAAAACCTACAGGGAGTGGAAGCCGAAGCATCAACAGCTTGCATGGGATGAGTTTCAGGTAATATAAATGCATATTTTTAAGATTATTTATTTAGTTACATACTTCTGTCTTCATTTATCAGAATCTTACTTATAACAATTTCTTTTTTCACTTGTTGCAGAGAACTTTTCAGTGGCATCCGCTTGACGAAGGCCGCATTTGGGAACTATATGAAGCAGCAGCACCAGATCGTTTTAAGAGTGCTTTAAGCAAGATCAAGTCAATCTGCCTTGAAGTTGAAGCTGATCCGTCGCAGAAGAAGAGCCATCGTATCTGGATCCCTAAGGCGATGCGTCAGAAGTACATGAAGTACTGGAAAAGCGATAAGCACGTGGCACGAGCAAAGCAGTCAAGTGCCAACAGGAAAAAAGGGAAGACTATCACCTTGTACGGTGGAAGTCTCACGTAAGACGAGTGGGCCAGACGGGAGGTAATTATATTAATACAACAATGTTATAAGATAAATATAATCTTATATAATGTTCATTTAATATATCTTCCGATTGTATATTAACGTCTAATTGTCTTACGTTACAGTCGATCAAGTTGGGCGTTCCGGTGAATAAGATCCCTCTGTCGTGGCTCTACAAGTTGAAGAGGCAAAAGACAAATACTGATGGATCGGCGGGCAACTGGGTGCATCACGATGCGAAGGCAACATATGTAAGTAAATAGTATGTTCAAATCCATAATGAGATTTTATATATACCTATATTATATAAGCATGGTTTTACAGCACTCGAACGGACTGACTTTCTATTTGAAAAAGGCAATATAAACCTACTGAAAACAAAGACTGACAGTCCTTAAATGATCTGTGTACATGTGTTAGTGGTTTATTTGTTAAAAGGATAATCTGATGATGACAGTCTTTAAATGATTTTGTATTATAATTGAATTTTGTATATAGTCAGGTCTTTTTAGTACATTGATGAACTAAATAGTTTGAGCATACATGTTAAGTATTAGTCTTCTTGGTTGTTAAACATGGTTTCAACCTTGTTATTATGACAATATATTTATTAAGTAAAAAACTGAGCTTTGATATTAGGAATTAGTGATGTGTTAGATAGTTAATTAGTCAATGATGTATCCATATTTTGATGATCCATCATTGACTAACTACTATGAATCTGATGGTATAGTAATCTGATGAAGGATAGTCAATAGTCAGAATATTATTGCATTTAGGGAATCAGGATAAGTAATAATCTGATGATTATATATCGTGGTGATAACATTTGATAGTAATGTGATGATAAAATTTTCTATTAATCTGATGATTAAATAATTGTGATGATAATTTGATAGTAATTTGATGATATAATCTGCTATTAATCTGATGATTGTGATGATATAATTTGATAGTTATGTGATGATATAATCTGCTATTAATCTGATGATTGTGATGATATAATTTGATAGTTATGTGATGATATAATCTGCTATTAATGAGATGATTAAATCTGATATTGTGATGATATAATTTGATAGTAACGTGATGATATAATCTGCTATTAATCTGATGATTGTGATCTGATAATCTGAATCCTTGTAATATTTATGTCTTATGTTATTATTCACAATATATTTTAGTACATTGATCCATGTATATAAGTAAATTATTATTGTTTGTTATTTAATAAATTTGTATATGTTATTGTCACAGTACGAAGCGCTTCAACGATGGCGTGATCAGTATGGTTATGACACCAGGAATTGGCCTGCTTGGGATCTAAGGACATGGTTGAAGGTGGCTGGGAAGAAGGGGAGGAGAGTTCTTGCTTTCTCAAAGCATGCGAATGTGAAGTCCATTGCCCAAAATGCCGGTACCCCTCAACAAGGAACATTTAGTTATGCTGAGGACTTGACGGCGCAGTTTCGGGCACATATGCTTCATACGATAGAGTTTGAGATAGCCATCAAAAACTATCTTAAACAGTTAACACAGCAGTATGGATGCCGGATGTCGGAGTTACCGGAGTACCCTATCACACCAACTGGAATGTCAACGCAGTTGGCAAGCTCAACCGACACTCCCTTGGCCAGACCTCCAATACCAGCTTCTCGGTCGTCAACGAATGATGTAACCAACCCTCAAAGGGTCCCGGGAGTACAACTGCGCCGGCTTAGTCAGCCATCACCTTCTCCTAATGGAGGTGTTTACATGCCATATATGTCGGTCTTGCCATCGCAGTAGCAGCAGGGGGTTTTCGGATGTCTCCGGGGTGGGATGGCCAATTTCAGGGGTATACACAGCAGACGATGGGTGGATTTCAGGCCCAGCAGCAGGGGGAGGGAGGTTTTCACCCTTTTCAGTAGCAAGGGATGATGGGATTTGGTTAGGTATACATATGTTATTATATATTATGTTTTATTTAATTTAAATAAATTTAATAAGGTTGTTTACTTATACACTGGTAACATTTCTGTGATGCTTGCAGGGCTTTAGTAACTTCCAGGGCCAGCACCAGGGGATGGGTGGCTTCACGGGGATGCAGCAGCGGTTCCAGCAGCCTAGTGGTAGCGTTCCAAGGAGTTTGATGCAGCACCAGGGGATGCAACAGCAGCAAGGGATGAATATGGGGAGGCAGCCTGGAGTGATGTAGGGGCAGAGTTCGCAGTCGAGGCATGGTGGGGTGCGTGGACAACAGGGGACAACACAGCAACAGGGATCTGATAATTCGCAGCGAGATCCCGTTCTGGAGGACTTCATTGGAGACAAAAATGGCGACTTTTAATGTCTAATATATGGACAGATTGTGTTTTTACATATTTTGCATTTTCGGGACAAGTAGTAAACTTAGAATTTCTGTTATTGTGGTGGTGTAAGTTGTTAGGATGGGATTTTGTGGTGTTTGATGGTGTTTTTATGATGTTTTGATAGTAGTGGTTGGGATATTTATGTTAAGTTGGAATATTTTGATTAATGTTAGATATTTTGGATTAAAGTTGGTATATTTGGATGAATGTTGGTTTTTTGGATTTAAGTTGGAATATTTTGATGAATGTTGGGTATTTTGGATGAAAGTTGGTATATTTGAATGAATGTTGGTTTTTTTGGATTTAAGTTGGAATATTTTGATGAATGTTGGATATTTTGGATGAAAGTTGGTATATTTGATAGAATGTTGGTTTTTTTGGATTTAAGTTGGAATATTTTGATGAATGTTGGATATTTTGGATGAAAGTTGGTATATTTGATAGATTGTGCAATGTTTTGGATTTAAGTTGGAATAATTTGATGAATGTTGGATATTTTGGATGAAAGTTCGTATATTTGATAGATTGTGCAATTTTCAAGATTTAAGTTGGAATATTTTGATGAATGTTGGATATTTTGGATGAAAGTTGGTATATTTGATAGATTGTGCAATTTCGATACATGTCGTGTTGGTATTATTGTCGGTTTGGATATTTTTTGTAGTGTTTAGTTTTACACTATTTGAGCTCATTTTTAGGTGAATTGTTTATTCTTAAGAATGACTTTTGGAACAACTTTGTGGTGGTGGTTTATTTTATAATGTTTGGATAAATAATGATTGTTAATTGATATTATGATTAAATCTAGTTTAGTTGGACTCATATTTAATAAATACCTTATATTTTTTTTTCTCGAAAAAGTTAATTATTACAATTGAAACTCTTGTATATTCTATTTCACAAATCAATCACTTATTTAAAATACGCAATGTTTAACGAAAAGCGATAAACAAATAAACGGGAGGATTATGTTATTATAGAAAAGTTAAAGAAATATCTAAACTAAGTTTTTTCTTCTACCGATCCTTTAAAAACGCTAATATTGCGTGTCATTCCTAATCTCGTCCAAAATGGAGTAACGAAATAAGATAAACAAACAGACGAGAGGATTATGTAATTATAGAAAAGTTAAAGAAATATCGGAACAAAGTTTTTTCTTCTACCGATCCTTTAAAAACACTAATATTGCGTGTCATTCCTAATCTCGTCCAAAACGGAGTAACGAAATAAGATAAACAAACAAACGGGAGGATTATGTAATTATAGAAAAGTTAAAGAAATATCCGAATTAAGTTTTTTCTTCTACCGATCCTTAAAAAACACTAATTAAGTATGCCATTCCAACTCTCGTCCAAAATGAAGTAACGAAATAAGATAAACAAATAAACGAGAGGATTATGTAATTATAGAAAAGTTAAAGAAATATCCGAACTAAGTTTTTTTTTTCTACCGATCCTTTAAAAATACTAATATTGCGTGTCATTCCTAATCTCGTCCAAAACAGAGTAACGAAATAAGATAAACAAATAAACGGGAGGATTATGTAATTATAGAAAAGTTAAAGAAATATCTGAACTAAGTTTTTTCTTCTACTGATCCTTTAAAAACGCTAATATTGCGTGTCATTCGTAATCTCGTCCAAAACGGAGTAACGAAATACGATAAACGAATAAACGGTGGGTTTATGTAATTATAGAAAAATTAAAGAAATATCCAAATTAAGTTTTTTCTTTTACCAATCCTTTGAAAATACTAATTAAGCATGTCATTCCAAATTTCATCCAAAACGAAGTAACGAAATACGATAAACAAATAAACGGGGGGTTTATGTAATTATAGAAAAGTTAAAGAAATATCTGAATTACGTTTTTTGTTTTACTAATCCTTTAAAAACACTAATTAAGCGTGTCGTTCCAAATCTCGTCCAAAACGAAGTAACGAAATACGATAAACAAATAAACGGGGGGTTTATGTAATTATAGAAAAGTTAAAGAAATATCCGAACTAAGTTTTTTCTTTTACCAATCCTTTAAAAACACTAATTAAGCGTGTCATTCCAAATCTCGTCCAAAATGAAGTAACGAAATACGATAAATTAAACAAATAAACGAGGGGTTTATGTAATTATAGATAAGTTAAAGAAATATCCGAATTAATTTTTTTTCTTTTACCAATCTTTTCATAACACTAATTAAGCGTGTCATTCCAAATCTCGTCCAAAATGAAGTAACGAAATACGATAAATAAATATTATAATATAAAATACTATGCCTCTCTTCAACCCTAAACCCTAAACCCTAAAGCCTAAACCCTATAAACCCTAAACCCTGTCCTTAAAACCTATATACAATATAGTTCTAACTTGTATTTTCATACATAAAGGTTGTAAAATACCTTTAATCACTAATTTTTTCTAACCATACACTAACATATGTAAAATAGGAGTGTTCCTCCAAATTTCGTACAAAACAGAATGTCGGAAGATGTTTAAAAAATAATTTGGGGAAGAAAGCGCAATTATACAAAAGATGCAAAACAACTTCAAATTCAGTTTTTTCTGGAACAACTATTTTCACAACACTAATGAGGCATGTAAATTCAAATTTTATCGACAAATGGCAAAACGAAACACGTTTAAAATATATTTGTGGTCAAAAATGTAATTTTATTTTTATAAGTATGGGTTGTAATGGAAACCAATTAATGGGAACCAAATATCTGGTTCCTATTGGCACCAATAATTGAGTAAGGCGTACAAAGACAGCTGGCCGGTAACAGGAACCAAAATAGCAAGTAATGGGAACCGATATTTCGTTCCCATTGTGGATACTTTTCTATATATACCAACCCATCTCTCCCACACATTTCAAACCTAATATTAATCTCCATTGCAGCAGCCGCACAGCAGAGAAGCTCTGCTTTCAATTTTTTTTTTTTTTTTTGCTTCTTCTTTGTTTCTCGTTAAGAAGATGATGAAGAAGAAGAAACAAAATACAAAGAAGAAGAAGAAGAAGAAGAAGATACAAAATAATTAATTTTAATTATGTTGCTTAAATCCATTTATTTTGTTATTTTTTTATTAAAATTTGTGTTGTATAGTTGTATAGTTGTATCCTAAAGTTTCTTAACAAATTTGTGGTGTATAGTGGTATTGTTTAATTTATAATATTACATATTTTATCTATTACAATATAAGTGATATTCTAAAATTACAATAATTTAAATATTATACAACAATGGTAATAACATAAAACAAAATTAAGATTATTAACATGAAAATGATAATTTCAGATTATACAACAACAACAATATTCAGAAATCAAATTTCTGAAAACTTTCAAAATCAAAATGGCGCCAATATGAAAAATTCTAAAACGGTACTGTTTTGAAAATAATTCAAAATTCCCCCCCTGTTTTTTTAACAAAATTCAAAATTTCTGCCAATTTTTTTTAAAATCTTGAATTAAGCTATAGGAACGAAAGTTTTGTTCCCTTACTTTGGAGCAGTTGGTTCCCGTTGGCGGAACAATGTGTTTCTTATGTCCGAATTGGGGCTCCTAGTCCTAAAGCAATGGGAACCAAAGATTCGTTCCTATTATGCAATATAAACGAAATATTGGATTTCTCCGTGGGAACAACACATTTGGTTCACAGGTGTAACGGATACCAATGCCTTTCGTTCCTATTAGCAAGGGGAACCATTTAATTCGTTCCCAAGGTAATCGCTACGGGGGCAACGGAAACGAAGCCTTCAGTGCCAATGTCTGGTTCCCATTTGATCTACGGGAACCAAAAAAGGGCCAATTGGAACCTAATTAATGGTTCCAATTGTGAAGTTTTCTTGTAGTGGATGAGAAACAAAAAAGAAAATAAGAGAAACAAAAAGAAAAGAAGAGAAACAAAACGAAAATAAGAGAAACAAAAAAGAAAAGATGTGAAACAAAAAGAAAAGATTAGAAAAAAGTGTTATGTTTTGGAGATAAAAAGTTTTTGAGTTTTTGTGAATTGAAAAAGAAGAGTGTTAGGTATTTTGTTATGAAGATAAAAGAAAGTGTTTGGTATTTGTTGGAGATATAAAAGATAAGAATGTGTTGAGTGTTTTGTTGAAGATATAAAAGAAAAAAAAGTGTTTGATTATTTGTTTTGTAGGTAAAAAGAAGTTTTTGGGTTTTTTTTTTTTTGGATTGGAATAGAAGAGTGTTTGTGTTTTGATTTGAAGATAAAATGAAGTCTTGGGTTTTTTTTGAGAGTGTAAGAGTTGTGAATGAAAAATTAGAGGAAGAATGGTGGGTATATATAAGATTTGGGTGAAAATTTTGAATTTTCGTGAAAATTTGAATTCCCCCCCAATTTCAGCAGAATTTGCAACCGCTCGGCGGTTGCAATGTATTGAAAATTTTGAATTTTCGTGAAAATTTGAATTCCCCCCGCCTCCCAATCCCGCAAAATTTCAGCAACATTTGCAACCGCCGAGCGGTTGCGATAAGCCCTAGCAACCGCCCAGCAGTTGCGAGAACTGAAGCCCTCGCAACCGCCTGACAGTAGCAAGAATTGAATATTCGAAATTAGTGATTTATCGGAAGTATCTTGATGTGTTTGTGTTTATTGAACTCAAATATCATTATTACATGTGAATAGTAGTAGTAAATAACTACAAAACTAGTAATTAAGTTAGTAAAATAGTAGATTATGTGATTAGGCGAGTTATCAACGATACAGCTATATATTATGTTCCACAACTAATCATCACACTTAGTTCTTAATGTTTTCCCTAAGCTTGATTTTCCAATAAAACCTTATAATTTCGCTTGTTTTAACTATCATTAGGGTAATTATCAATTGATGAAACAACGTACCACAACGTATCATCCAAAATAATAAAAAAACAAATATGAATAGTATCAGCAACCGCCAGGCGGTTGCCATGTAACCTCACAACCGCCCAACGGTTGGGAGAAGCCCTTGCAACCGCCCAGCGGTTGCGAGATCTGAAGCCCTCGCAGCCCTCGCAACCGCCTGGCGGTTGTGAGAAGCCCTTGCCACCGCCCAGCGGTTGCGAGAACTGAATATCTGCAACCGCCTGGCGTTTGCAAAAATATCCATATTTGAAATTAGTGATTTATTGGAAGTATCTTGATGTGTTTGTGTTTATTGAACTCAAATATCATTATTACATGTGAATAGTAGTAGTAAATAACTACAAAACTAGTAATTAAGTTAGTAAAATAGTAGATTATGTGATTAGGCGAGTTATCAACGATACACCTATATATTATGTTCAACAACTAATCATCACACTTAGTTCTTAATGTTTTCCCTAAGCTTGATTTTCCAATAAAACCTTATAATTTCGCTTGTTTTAACTATAATTAGGGTAATTATCAATTGATGAAACAACGTACCACAACGTATCATCCAAAATAATAAAAAATCAAATATGAATATTATCTGCAACCGCCTGGCGGTTGCAGATATCCAGTATCAGTAACCGCCAGGCGGTTGCCATGTAACCTCTCAACCGCCCAGCGGTTGCTAGAAGTACTCGCAACCGCCTGGCGGTTGCAAGAAGCACTTGCAACCGCCCAGCGGTTGCGAGAACTGAATATTCGAAATTCGTGATTTTTCGGAAGTATCTTGATGTGTTTGTGTTTATTGAACTCAAATATCATTATTAAATGTGAATAGTAGTAGTAAATACCTACAAAACTAGTAATTAAGTTAGTAAAATAGTAGATTATGTGATTAGGCGAGTTATCAACGATACACCTATATATTATGTTCAACAACTAATCATCACACTTAGTTCTTAATATTTTCCCTAAGCTTGATTTTCCAATAAAACCTTATAATTTCGCTTGTTTATCTATCATTAGGGTAATTATCAATTGATGAAACAACGTACCACAACGTATCATCCAAAATAATAAAAAATCAAATATGAATATTATCTGCAACCACCAGGCGGTTGCCATGTAACCTCGCAACCGCCCAGCGGTTGTGAGAAGCCCTTGCAACCGCCCAGCGGTTGCTAGAAGTACTCGCAACCGCCTGGCGGTTGCAAGAAGCACTTGCAACCGCCCAGCGCTTGCGAGAACTGAATATTCAAAATTAGTGATTTTTCGGAAGTATTTTGATGTGTTTGTGTTTATTGAAATCAAATATCATTATTACATTTGAATAGTAGTAGTAAATAAATACAAAACTAGTAATTAAGTTAGTAAAATAGTAGATTACATGATTAGGCGAGTTATCAACGATACACCTATATCTTATGTTCAGCAACTAATCATCACACTTAGTTCTTAATGTTGTTCCTAACCTTGATTTTCCAATAAAACCTTATAATTTGGCTTGTTCTAACTATCATTAGGGTAATTATCAATTGATCAAACAACGTACCACAACGTATCATCCGTAATAGTCAAAAATCAAGTATGAATGTTATCTGCAACCGCTAGGCGGTTGCAGATATCTTGTATCAGCAACAGACAGGCGGTTGCTATGTGACCTTGCAACCGCCGAACGGTTGCAAGAAGCCCTGGGCGGTTGCGAGCCGCCTAACGGTCGCCACGTCTCAGTGGCGACCGCCTGACGGTTGCTCTGCGGTCGCCGTTAATGGCGACTGCTCGGGCGGTTGGGGGGGAGGGGGGGGGGGGGGGGGGGGCGGTTGCAGATGTCCCCCAAATCTTGTAGTATACGTAAGTATATAAATACATGCAATGCGGTCATAAAATATTTAGCACATACCTTCCAGCTTTTCGAAAATAATTTTAGTACGTATATATATATATATATATATATATATATATATACATGCACCTGAAAATATACCGAAGAAGATGACGAGTACAAGTAACCCCTTAACCTTCACTTCCTAAAAGAATCAAAGGAAGTTCTAATAAACATCTACAGCTCTAAGTTGCTCTAATCATTAACCTTAAGTACAGTTCACAGAATATAATTATGCTTACATATTAATTTAATGATATCTACTATTCTGATCATATAGGTAAATAACTATACACCTATTTCATGTTTTAACATATGTACGTATATGTATGCTCATTGCTCACCATATTAACTCATCATTTACTTAATTATTCTTATGCTAAGAATGCGGACAGTGAAGATTAATATACAGTTGGAACAAATTAGAATAACAATTACGCGATTCAAATCTCCTTAGTTAAACACTGATTTGTACAACTACATGTAATTAGCCCATTAAATAAAACAACTCACCTAATATAATATAATAATTATCATGAACCTAAGATAGTGCGTGTGAGTGTGTGACTATTTAAGGATTATTCATGCTACTACTCCTAGTAATATGCAGAATACAAATCATACACAAATTCACATTAAAACCATATGCTTTCTATATAAAATTCATTTAATCACTAATCATGATTTCACGTGTAAGCATGGCAAGGCAAAAGAACCATCTAAATTTTCCAATTCTTTATTTAACTTCTATGTTGAGCCCGCGCCACTATCTTCTTAATAAACAAGTAATGGATCGATCATTGCATTGCATTTGCCTAAACTAAATCATGCATGAGTTGAACAAGTAATATTTAAATATAGAGATAGTTATAACCTGCCATAGCTTGACCAAGATAGTGTAAATTGGAGAATTCGGATACGCATAGTGCATAGAAGAAACGGCGGAGAAAATATTTGAGAGATTATCCAGACTAAGGGCTGCGCTATCACTCTTCCTTATAAATCTATACCCTTTCGTTTTACCTAATTAAATAATTTTAATAATGCAATTATTGATAATTTTTCTATTAAGCGTTACTACATTCATTACGTTAATGAGTGAAATTTATAAATCATACACAAAGCTGATATGTGGGTCAATCAGTCGGACTTCTCAAAATATAATAAAATTGGTTACATAATTAATTTGTCGTTAGCCCAATATAGGAAAATGATAATTATCAAATATTTAGTAGCTCAATTTCATAAGTCATGTAACAAGTCTTTAGAATTTCTTGAATTAAATTAGGAAGAAGATTTTAAAAACAAAAGAAAAAGAAATTAATAATATAGACTATTAGAAAGAAAGAAAAAAAAATAGTTTCAAAAATCTGAGGCGTTACAATATCCATTCTATGATGTGCTTCATGTGTATTGCTTTTAAATTCTTGAACTTGAACTCACAAAATCTCTCTATTACACCTTGCAATCACCTCAAATCACAAATAACAAAAGGTAATTCTTGATTATATTTCCATCCTTTTGGTTCATGGTCTGTTAATATTTTAAGCCATTATCATTAATTGGGCTTAGATTTTTTGACTTATGTATGAATAACACAATCCTTTGAATAATTAGGTAGGTTAGTTAGCATAGTTTTAGTTGTTGAGGCTGATTATTGTGAAATTTCTGTTATAATTAAGGTTTTTAATTTCAGATTTTGGGTTTAGGGCTTTTTCTTAGCATACTTAAGAGTTGTTGTTTGAGTCGGACTTGTGGAAAAATATAACAGAGGAAACTTTGCAAATGAAAAAATATAAGAGGAAATATTACTCTTTATGGGGTAAAATGGACTTTCTGAGTATATGGGATGAGTTGTTCAGAGGAAAGAAATGAATTTGACCAATGATGTTATTATTAGCAGTATATACATAGAGAGAACGTTGGTTTATTTGGATTTAAATTTAGAGATTGGAGAATATACATTTAAATTTGGTTTATTATTAGCAGTATATACATTAGCAGATTTTAAGGCGTGGTGCTGCATTTCCATCTAGCAGTGTGTTCTCCAATTTCAGATCTCTATGACATATTTGCTGCATCAAGTTTTTTAATTAAATATTTAAAAAGTTAATGATTATAAACGAAACTTAACTATATTTGAAAAGCTAGAGAGGTATTGGATGTTGTGTATACCATGGCATGGCAATAACAGACTCCAGAAATTAACTGCTGGAAGAAGTATCTCGCCTGATAATAGTGCACACAACTGCTGGAAGAAGTATCTCTTATTTATTTTTTCATCAATTTCCTCTTTTCTGGCTGAAGTATTGTTTTGTACTTGTATGAAAGTTCAGATTCTTGATTTCTTAGTACACCAGATTGAAATGTTGAGATTTGACATCAATTTTCATAGTCAAGTCCTTGTTTAGATTCTTTTTTAAATTGATCTTTCCTTTTGTTTTTCTAGCAGATGCCAAAGAAATCGTCGTGTAAAAGTAAAACCAAATCAAATGGAGGGCTGCAACCATTCCAGCTTGATCATCCGGGGCTACCCACTCGATCATCTACCCCAGCCATAGGTGTGCCCCACACCAATGCTCGGGCGAGCCTGCCAACATTGCCACAATCTTCGGGGTCGGGTGGTTCGGGGGCTTCGACTAATCCATTACTGGGCCTACAACACACCCCCAACAGCAGCCCGTATAATCCTACTTCTCAGGGTCAACTTAACCGACGTGTCTCGGACCTGCCTAATTTGTCTATCCAGTCCCCGTACCCCACACTCGCACCTGGCCCTGCTTCGTCTTCAGCAATACATGGCCTACAACACACCCCTACCCTGAATTCACATTATCCTACTTCACAGGGCCAGCAACAACGCCCTACCTCGGAGCCCCCTTATACATCTACGCAGCCCCCATATCGCACTTCCCCACCCGCCACTACCTTGAACCCACCTTATACATCTATGCAGCCCCCGTATCGTCCCTCCCCACACGCCCCTGCTTTGACCCCACAACAAACAGCTACGCACGACATCCATCCACCACCTACGCAGTCACCACACCACCCCCATTTGGTTAATGTGGGCCATTCTCATCCTCATACTTCATCACCGACCATGTCGCCACGATACCCAGATGTAGCAGTAGAGTCGCCGCACTCCGTTCAGGCATCTGGCTCAGCATCTACACATTGCTCAGGTGACCAGTTGCAACCTCAAAGGAAAAAATGTGGCCGAGGTTTCGGTGCACCAAAGCCAGCAACTTTAGGTAATAGGCATTACATAAAAGTGAACGATAAAGGCGGCTGGTCTCGCAAGGATGTTGGAAGGACGATAAGCGCGAATTTGAAGACATACTTGCAGGAAGCGAAGCTGACATACAATGAGTGGTCAATAGAGCACAAGAGACAAGCATATAAAGAGTTTACGGTATGAGTATTTTTTATTGACATATATTTAATTTATTTAATGAAATATTTCCACTAATAAAACATATTTCTATGATTAATATAGAACGTTTTTATATGGTATGAGGAAGATCACATTAAGGTGGTGAAGCTATACAATCAAAGGTGCCAACGATTGTTCTTGCACGAGCTCTCGTCTGCCAAAGGCCACCATTATAAGGGGCTTGATGATCCAGTTTATAAGGCTGAACACTTCGTTTGGATACCGCCACATCTGATTCCAGAATACGAAAAGCTTTGGCAATCACCTGAAGTGAAAGAAAAATCTGAAATTGCTTCGTCAAACCGCAATTCGGGCCCTCCAAAGACGTACGGGGGCGGTTCTATTAGCATCGAGGGCCATATTGAGCGATTGGTATATATATATTCGAATTTTTGAATATTTTAGATTTAATTACAGTTACTTTTTAATTTATCTACATGATACGTTCAAATTGTAGGCTAAAGCACAAAACACAACACCCGATAAGATTCTTTTTCCAGATGCTTACAAGGCCACACGGTATCGTAAAGACCCGTTAGATGGCAAAGAAAAATGTATTAACGAGCTATCGCAGAAACAATACGTAAGTATTATCTAGTTATGGCGTGAAATATACTTGTTCTTTCAGTGGATACTTGTTAAATTGATCATTTTTGCATCTGAATATGCCTAGATATCTAATTAATTTTATCAACACACTGTTATAGTTTTGGATAGAATGTATAATAAACAAAATTTGATGTTTTGAAGGATTGTGTAATGGTTATAAAAAAATGAACACTTGTTGGATGTGTTCAATGTTTATTTGGCTGTGGTCTTCTACTTTTATGATGAGTTTTAACATATTTACATTTGTTTCAACAGGATGAATATTATGCTGAATATCCGAAAAAGCATGGGAATAATCAGGATATTTGGCCTCCATGGGACCCAAAAATGTGGGGAGATGTTGCGAAAGAACATCAAGAATACCGAGTTTCAGGCGTTCCTTCAATCTCTCGGCCCCAAGACTATAACATGAGGGACCCAACGGTCGATCCATATTTACCCGACTCATTTCAGACTAGTGAGCTTACTCAGCACCTTCAAGATGAGGTAATTTCACTGAAAGACAAACTTACGGAGATGGAGACGACAAATGAGGAGACCCGAGCTGAGTTGAGGAGCTTGAGCATGCAACTCAGGCGTTATCAGGAGCAATCTCAAAATGGAAACCAAGGATGCTCGCAGCCGAGGGAATCTCAGACTTTTCCGACACAGCCACTTGACAATCCAGGCTACGTGCCAGAAACTTTAGCGGAACAGCAGGCACGAGGCTCTTTTCAGGGGGGTACAGCAGGATCAACGGTGCCGTTGTCGAGGACTCAAGGGTGTCATAATTCCCAGTGGAACAATGAAATGGAGTTGGATTGTTTTTTCCCTGAGGGATAACCGTTCTATAAATGCTCGATATAGTCGTTCTATAAATGCTCGATAGAGAAACGTTTGCATAACGTTTCTATTTTGAACTGCTTGTGTTTTTATTCATATTTCATTTTGACGAACCGTATTTTGATCCTCGTGAACTGCTTGAATTGTTTTGATTGGCTGCTTATTAGACGATTCGTGTTTTGATCGCTACAAGCATTATATTTGAGCAGGAGGTGTCAAGCTTAGGCTGGTGGGAAACCGATAGATTTGATGGTGTTGTATTTTTAGTTGCATATTGGATATCATTCTGTTTTCTTTTCTACCTCAAACTTGTTACAATACTGGTAACTTATCAATAATGCTGCATATTTTATTATCTTTTCTACCTCAAACTTGTTACAATACTGGTAACGTATCAATAATGCTGCATATTTAATTAGTAAAGAGTGGGAATAATATAATAATCTGAATTATAACTGAAAATATATATTATAATTCGAAATCACGCATCGATACGAACACGCCAGGACACGATGCATACAAAGAACGTTGAATAAATATCAAAAGCTTATATAGAATACAATACAATACAATTAATTAAGAATAATCATCATCATCATCTTCATCTTCATCTTCTTCTTCTTCTTCAGCCTCGTCATCATCTTCGTCTTCATCATCTTCAGATCCACTCTCAGCAGGGCTTTCATCGTCTGACTGGATTAGCTCAACTTCTTCGTCTTCAAGGTTGATTAAACCAAAAGAACTTAAGTCACCCGTCACGTTAGTTATCGGTGCCTCATCATCCTGATATACATGTTGGCCTTCAGGGATATCATCGTCATTTTCTTCTTGCACTGAGGACGTATCAACGATATGTCTCGCTTTGATTGTACATACTGCCCATACCTTCCTTTTTCGTGGAGATGGGTAGTGCGTGTAATACACTTGTTGCGCCTGATTGGCCAATATAAATGGTTCTGATGCACCGGTAGAGAGACGCTTTCTAGGATCAATGTCAATCAGGCGGTATACTGGGTGTACTGTCAGTCCCCTTGTTATGTCATACCAAATACACTTAAATAGAACAATGCTTTGGTCTTGTCCACCTCCACAATAAAACAACTCAATCACTTCCTGTAGCATTCCGTAGAAATTTGTTTCGTCTGGAGCCCCGATACTTGCCTTGACGCATACACCACTGTTTGTGGTTTTCTTGCTACCTCCCTCAGACTCTATGCTGAATCGAAAACCATAGATTTTATAGCCTGTGTAAAAATAGACTTTAGACAGTGGCCCTAGCGCGAGTGCATATACTCGTGGATCGACTTGATAATATCCCGATTGAACATGCTCCTTAAGCCAAGGAACAAAGTATGCATAGCGTTTACTTTGGCTTTGCTGCTCATTAAGACCACAACACACTTCGTCTAGGAACAACCTGTAAGTAAAATCACATTAGTTAATTGTAGCAATTTAATATTTAAACACAAAAGCATAGAAAAACATTGATTCATAAATATACCTCGACCAACAATCAACTTCTGGACAATTTGAAAGGACATACAACTGAGCAGCGTTATACTCCTCAATTGAGAGATTTCTATATTTATTTTCAGGTCCAATTGGTTCTCCGTCATTTTGGAATACAGACAGTTGTCCAATCTTATCAGGATTTAACTCTGTTTCATTTCGTGTTAAACGGTTTAATCTAGTTTCCACTCCATCCCCAAAAAAGTGGGAAGTGAAGTTAGTAATTTCTGACAGCAAGTAAAATGCACTAATCGAACCCTCAACTCGAGCTCTATTGCCCACTGATTGTTTGAGTTCATACATGCGCCTACAAAACAAAAAGATTAATTCATAGCAACATATTGGGACAAGAGTCTTAATAAATTCAGAATTGTACCTCTCAAATGGATACATCCAACGATATTGAACAGGGCCACCATTTTTGGCTTCCCACGGAAGGTGAATTGCCAAATGTTCCATGGAATCAAAGAAAGACGGTGGGAATATCTGTTCAAGCTCGCACATAGTAATGACAATCGATTCCTCCAATGCTTCCATGACAGATCTCTTAATTTCAGTACTGCACAGTGCTCTAAAGAAGTTACTGATCTCAACGAGTGGCTCCCAGACGTCATTGTGTAACAAGTCACGAAACGCAATTGGCACCAACCTCTGCATGAACACGTGACAATCGTGGCTTTTCATTCCAGTCAGGCGCAATTGCTGCTTTTGAACACAACGTGATATATTTGATGCATAACCATCTGGAAACTTAAGCCCACATAACCAATCACAAACAAGTTGTTTCTGTTCTTTACTTAGGCAATAGACAGCTTTCGGTTTCAACCATTTACCATCATGACGTTGCACCAAGAAGAGGCCACTTCGATTCGTCTTCAACTTTAAATCTTTTCTTGCATTAATGTTATCCTTCGTTTTTTTCTGGATCATCCATTACAATATTTTTTATATTATCAAAGAAGTTTTTTTCGCAATGCATCACATCTAGGTTATGACGAATCATGTTGGTAGACCAATAGGGGAGCTCCCAAAAAATGCTTCGACGACACCAATTGTGTTTTTTACCAAATCCTTTGATGCTGTATTTCGTGGCGCCAAAAGGCACATCAGGCAGAATATTAACATGTTCCTCCATTTCTTCTCCGAGTCTTCTTTCTAAAGGCTCATCCCGCTCTTCTCTATCAGCTGTGAAATCTATTATGTTACTCCTCCACGGGTGGTTAAGAGGTAGAAATCGTCGATGACAATCAAAAAATGATGTTTTTCGACCATTCTTTAGCTGAAAAGATTTTGTTTTTTCCATACAATATGGACATGATAATGTGCCGTGCGTACTCCACTGAGATAACATTCCATATCCAGGAAAGTCACTTATTGTCCACATCACATACGCGCGCATTTGAAAATTTTGTTTCCGAAACGAGTCATATGTTTGTACACCATCGTCCGATAACAAGCGTAATTCATCAATAAGGGGCCTCAAGAGGACATCAATGTTCTTCCCAGGACTTTTGGGGCCAGATATCAAAAGACTAAAAAATATATACTCTTGACGCATACAAAAATCAGGGGGAAGGTTGTACGGTGTCACAAAGACTGGCCAACAAGAGTATGATGTACCATTCCCAAAAGGATTAAATCCATCAGTGCAAATTCCGAGTCTAACATTTCGTGGCTCATGGGCAAAGTCAGGATATTTTCGATCAAAAGACTTCCGTGCTTCCCCGGATGCCGGATGGATCATTCGATCATTGTTCCGTTGGCATTTCAAATGCCATGTCATATGCTCTGATGTGTGACGAGACATGTATAGTCTTTGCAACCGCGCACCGATTGGGAAGGACCACAACTTCTTATATGCAATTGGCTTCTTGTTTGCGCCCATCTTTCGACTAGTGTCGTACCTTTCTGCCTTACATTCAAGACACTTAGTATATGTACTACTTTCAAAATCACCGTAGAATAAAAAACAGTTGTTGACGCATACATCGTACGTTCTGTGAACAAGAGCCAACCTTTTCATCTTTTTCTTCATTTCATACACACTATCAGGCAATTTTTTTTGATCTTCGAGACTAAGAAGTTGGAGTGACTGTTGTAGAAACTTATTGCAACCATTCTCGCTCACCCTATAAAGTATCTTATTTTTGAGAAAATCTGAAACCCAATGTAAAACAGAAATTTTACTATTATATGTTATTTGAACATGAGACTCCTTTAACAGTTGAAAAAATGCTTGTGCCTCCCTATTTGGCTCTTCTTCTCTAAGATTGTTGTAGTTCTCATTTTCAAGCTGACCACCAAACATATCGTGTACCATATCCCTCATTGGGTTTGCCTCGTTGTGACGAGATGATTGCCCTGTGTTGGGATAATCTGGTACAGTTGTGTTTTGCGTCTCACCGTGAAGTATCCAGATGTGGTACTGGGGAACAAACCCCCACTTACAAAGATGAACAAAAATCTTGTCCCATTCGAAATATTTTGTATTACAACATCTTCTACAGGGGCACCTAGCTTTGCCATCGGCTAGTAAGTCTGTCCGAGAAAATGCAAAGTCCACAAATCTTTGAACTCCATTCATGAAATATTCATATAAATCACCATTTTCGTTCGTTCTATTATACATCCAACTTCGATCTTCTCCAAAAGACATTATATATCTATTCAATCATATACATGTATATTATCAATATTATGATATCAATAAATAAAATAAACTCAAGAAACTTGCATATAAAGTCTAATTATTTCAAGTTATTTACTTAGCATGAAATAATAATTAACATCATAATTTTTACCATATAACTCTTATCATCATAACATGGAGATCGTGAGAAATATAATAATTAAGACAATATACTACTAATTAATAGCATATATATATATATATATATATAAAAGCATAATGATATATACTAATTACGGCATACCTATGCTTCGGCGCCGCTTAAGAAACTGGAAATGCTTTAATTTATTATCTTATATATAAGCATAATGATGAACATGATGTTATGTTATAATTATATAGCCACACGACACACTTGTGAATTGGTATATTACTTTTATATTAATTGGTATATTACTTGTGTACCAAAAAATAGACTTCCCCCGACACACTCCTCGAATCTTGCTTTTGATAGTACCAAAATTTGGGTTTCCTACTAGTTGTTAGAATACTTTCTGCCGACACACTTCTCGAAACTTATTTTGATATAGTACCAAAATTTGGGTACAGAAGCTTGTACCGATAAATACTTCTTGGCACATTACTTTGTACCGAAAACTATTTCATCCGCAAACCGCAAAATATAAAACTTTTTTGGCGGTAATTTAATTTTTTTGAGTAGTAATCAATACAAATATTTTGTACTTAGATATGAATGTTTCTCTATAAATTCCACTTTCTCCCAATAAATTTTATTCTTCGACTTCTCCACACCTATAAACCAAATCCCAAAAACATTTCATACTCAAGATCTCCTTTTCCATTTGCATAAATAGTTATATACATTGTTCAAATCAATGCTTGTGAGAGAGCTTGAGAAGAAATTCAGCGAAATGGTGGTATGCTAGATGGGTCTAATATTATGAAAGTCTTCTTGGATCCAAAGGCAAAGAACGACATTGGAGAACAAGCTCTAGACATTTGTCGGAGTCTATATGAAGCTTTCAAGAAATAAAGATGATGTCTTTGAACTCTCCAAATAAACCCAGTTTCTAGCTTGTATTAATATATTTGTAACTATTGTAATTAGTCTGGTCATGTATATTTTTTATATGAAGTTTTGGCCATGAGCAATGTTGATCTGTACTCCTTTTTGCTGAAAGTATTGGACATTATCTGATTTTCTTTGTTATATCTTCTTTCTTGAAAAAATAAAATATAAATATATATATATATATATATATATGTGTATGTATAAATATATATATGGTGCTGTGGCGGAATCATATGCATATACAATTCATAAAAAAAAAGATTCATATATATATATATATGGTGCAGTAGCGGTAATGTAGCCATTGCCTAATTTTTTTTTATAAACATTTACAGTTTTTGGTACAATATAGTTGTACTGAAATTTTTAAAAAGTAAAATATAAATTATCAATAGGTACAAATTAAATTTGTGCCGAGAAATTATCGGCACAATTAAAGTTGTTCCTGATATTCTGATTTGGTAAGATTTTTTTTCTTTGAATAATGGTTTATTAGTACAAGAATTTGTACTGAAATATTGGATATAAATTAATTGAAAAGAAACTGAAATAATAACTAAGAACAAAAGTTTGTACCCAAAAATAATCTATTGAAACAATCGTTCTGTATTTGTACCTTTGTTTTCGGTTGAAAGCAACTGTACCGAGTAATATTTATTAGTACAACTTGTTTGTACTGGACATTTGGTACAAAATGTTTCTTCCGAGAAATTTGGTACATTGGTTTGTCCCTAGAGATCTTTTGGTACAACAATGTTGTACTAGAATTCAGTAGGGACGGGATCAATTGGTACGATTATTAGGTACAAAGTTTTGTACCAAATTATCTGTTGGTACAAAAGTTATAAGTTTTGGTACAGAATTATTTGTACCTAATTGAACAATTTCTTGTAGTGATTGTTGTGAGCCTGACACCGTTTTTAATTTTTATTCCTTTTATTATTGTTGCTTTTTTAATTGATGTTCCTCACACAACTTTCTCTAGATGTTCGTTTCCTTCAATCGTGACCAAACTATAGATTTAACATTTTTAGTTCTTATTAGGAGAATAATATTATTGAGTGTTAAAAGTATGTTTCCCCTGGTAAATAACCTAAGTATTGTGCATTCTAAGTCATATATTGAGTATTAACTGTAAAGCTTACTTCTTTATGTTCCAATGCTTAATTCATTCACTTTGTCCTAGAAAACACGACTTGTCTTTTGGGCATTTTTTTTTGGGGGGGGGGGGGGGGGGGGGCATGATTTTGTACAAAAATCTTACAGACAAAACTAAGCTTCATCTTTAGGTATATAGATTTTTTTTATTCTTGTAGTTGCCAGGATTAGAAATCACATATTCTTTTTTAGTGTAAAAATTAATAACTTTTGTTGGCATTCCTTGAAAGCATCATGACAGGTTTTGTTCTTTTGGAACCTTAATTCAAAATATGTAGAGTCTACTCCATCTACAAACAGTTTATTTCATCTCTAGATATTTTGTTCACAAGTTTTTTGTTATTATCGAAATAACAATTGCGATGGTATCTTGTTTTTAATGTTTTGCTTTATGCTTATGCTATTTGGGGACGATCTTAAGTATCTATCACTATTGGAATTATTTTGTTCATGTTATTCTTTTAAATTGTTAGTAAATGGTAATGTATAATATGTTTTGGTTTTATGTAGCAATTATGCCACCTAAAATGATGCAGTATTACACCATCCTACCATTGGAGTTTCTAGTATCCAGTTCTCGTCCTAATCCACATTTCAACTCATGCAATTTTTGAAAAGGTGCACTATCGAAAACAAATTCACCAACCTTATCAGGTATCATTCGATAGTTTGATGTCTCATTCGATAGTTCGATAAATGACTTGCTTTATATTAAAATTCCAGAGAAAAGTTTGTCGTATTACTTTAACTTTATTGTTCCTAATTGTATGCATATTTTGGATTTTTTGAAGGAAATGCTAAGTGACGTGTTTTTTGAGATACTCGTATTAGCAATGGCGGAGTGTATGTAATTGATAAGGCTGAACAAAATGTTAGTTTATTTATATTAGATCGCCGTATGTGCATTTCTTTAGATATTTTATGTTTTTAATTATGTTTTTGTGCTTGAATCGATATCAACAATAGAATGAAATGAAATGTACGAGACTACAAACAAGTGGAGAAGAGAATTCGCTTTTTTGGAATGGTAGTCCCAAGGTAGATACTGGGAACACGGAGTGGTTATGAGAGGAACATTGGATATATAATTGTACAATGTAATATAAATAAAAGGTTGAGATGTGAACGCTACAACAAAACACCATAATTGCATGAAAATAATTCCATGTACTAGACCACAATTTCTATGCAATTGATCAATTGCATGGAAAAATTTTAATGCCAGCTTTCGATGCTTCGGCTCTCGTTGCAAGAGAATCGCATCGAATTATTTCGATGCAATTGACTAATGCAACCGAATTTTCGGTTGCAATATTGCAACGAAATTTTCCATGCAGCACATAAGGCATTGCAAAATTCGGTTTCAACAAAAATCTTTGCATCAGAAGTTTCGGTTGCGAAACACCAAAGCACCTTCAAGCAGAAGCAGCCGCGTGACGCTTCTGGGTGGTGCAGAGCTTGCAACTGAATTTTCAGTATTGCAACACATTATTTCTGTGCATGCAATTACATTGAAATATTGCGTTGCAATTGAGGTTATTACATGGAAATATTTCCATGCAATATATTTTTGAAAACATTTTAAAAAAATGTGGCGGGATTATAATTAAAATAGTTTATTCAATAACTATAAATACAATATTAGGTTTTTATATTTATACTTCTTTAAAATATACATATTTTAATTAAATTATTATTTTAAAAGTGTTATTCTTATAAAATACATATTTATAGGATTTCTTTATAAGATTTTGTACACATACGTATTTATAATATTTCGTATAAATATAATACAAATTTACTAAATATACAAATAGTTTTTAAAATGTAAATATTAAAATCCTAATTCTATCTACAGAGGAAGAGGAAAGGGGGAGGTGGTGAAGAGAGAATGAATTAACGAGAAATAAATGGGGTGTGGGGGTTATTATAGGAGAAAGGAGAAAATTTTGTAGTGCAAAATTTCCTTACACATGAAACTATGTAAGGAAAAATTCGGTTGCAATTTTGCCTTGCACAATATTTTGCATTTGAATTTTCGGATGCAATGTATAACTAGTACATTTTGCATAGGAATATTTGGTTGCAACTAAAAATTCAGTACATTTTGCAACTAAATATTTCCATGCAATTATTGCATGGAAATATTTCCTTTTATCTGTTACATCATTATTTTTAAAACCCCCCTACTTACTAAATTTTTATTTATATTTTTTACCCCAAATGTATTTTAAACGTCTTTCGTTTCCCTTCTTTGACAAAATTTGAATGTACATATGCCTCATAAGTGTTATAAAAATAGTGGTTAGAGAAAAGTTGAGTTTGAAGTTGTTTGACATCTTTTGCATAATTAGACTTTCTTCCCTAATATTTTTTAAACGTCTTTCTTTACTCCAATTTTGACTAACTTTTGAAGAACGGGTCTATTTTTAATAACATGGTATATGGTAAAAAAATAAACAGAGGTTTGAAGTTGTTTGACAATCTCTACGTGTGAAAATAAAAATTTTGGTTTAGTAGAATATATGTGTATAGGGTTTAGGGTTGAAGATCATATAGTATTATATGGTTATATCGTTTGTTTAACATCTTACATTATTCCGTTTTCGCCGAGATTTGAAAGCACACACCTACTTATTGTTGAGAAAGTAGAGGTGAAAGAATAGTGAATTTGGAGTTGTTTTGCAACTTTTAGATAATTACATTTTGACCCTGAAAGGTTTGTCTGCGTCTTTCAGTACTCTGTTTTTGACGAGATTTGAAAGAATGCACCTACTAATTGTTTTGAAAATAGTGTTGAAAGAAAAAGTGAATTTGGATTTGTTTTGCAACTTTTGGAAAGTTATATTTTCACCCCAAAAGGTTTGTTTGCGTCTTTTGTTACTCCATTTTTGACGAGATTTGAAAAAACACACCTACTAGTTGTTTTGAAAATAGTGGCTAAAGAAAAAGTGAATTTTGAGTTGTTTTGCAACTTTTGGATAATTATATTTTTACCTCGAAAGGTTTGTTTGCTTCTTTCTTTACTCCGTTTTTGACGAGATTTGAAAGAACACACCCACTTTGTGTTTGTTCCATCGAGAAAAAAGAGAATTCGGAGCTATGTATTTTTAACTATTTTTTGTATAGTTTTTTCTACAACATTAAAATATGCTCTTTCAATTGCTATAATTTCCTTTCAATTTCTCAATGCATGGAAATAATCCATACCATGATGTGTTGCATTGAATTTTTTTGATTCATTATCTCTCTTTGCAACCAAATATTTTGATGCAATTGCAATAAATTCCTTTCAATTTCTCAATGCATAGAAGCTTTACCCACCATGTTCTCTTGCATCGCAATTTTGGGATTCATAGCCTATCATTCATTGCAACGAAATTTTCACATGCACGTAATTATCCATGGAAAATATAACATGCAACTAAGAACAATACCCCATTTCTCACTCTATTTAAACACTCACTTCCATCTGAATCACTCAATTATTCTTCTCAATTTCTAACTAATTTTTGGAATCCCTCACAAATTATAATAAGTTTGATGTATAGAATTCATTGAAGCTCAAATTTAGCCTACGAACAAAGATTTGTTAATCATTTATACCTTTGTCAATTATGCATTTATTCAATATTTGTGTATTAACAAATAAATAAATTGGTTATTAATTTTCTGTTTCGTTATTTTGTCAATAAATAGTACGAAGGATGAATAATTGGATGTCCGATCGACGTTGGGTGTATGAGAAGCTAGACGAAAGTGACAACTTGAATTACCATTTCGAGGTTGGTGTGTCGAACTTTCTCGATTACACATTCTCGCAAGTAGTAATTTGAATCATGGTAGAGCTTATTGCCTCTGTAGAAAATGCATCAATACAAAATATTTAAATAAAGATACTCTTCTTATGAACTTGTATATATGGGGGTTTGTACCCACTACATGGAATGGGCTTATCACGGTGAGTTAAGTGACACCTCGGGGGGTTATATATACTCAAACGTTGAAGTAGAGTCCTCTACACATTGTCATATAGGTCAAGAAGATGACCAAATAAGGAATATTGTTGATGATGGATTTGGTGGTCAATTTCTTAACGTCACTTTTAATATGTCAAGTGCAATTGAGGAGCCTAATAGTGTGGCAAAGGCTTTCTTTAAAATTCTTACTGATGCAGAAGAACTGGTATTCATAGGGAGTCCGACCACTGTACTGAGATGGGTCTCTCAGTTTATGTCGACCATGACAACACACAAGCTTAGTACTATTTCTTGTAACAAAAAAATAAAATTGATTCACCACTTGCTCCCTCCCGAAGTTCGAGCTAAAGTACCTGAATTTGTTTACCAAATGAAAAAAACTCATGAAGAGTTTGGGGCTAGGTGTAAAAGCTTATGATGCGTGCGTAAGTAACTGTTTCTTGTTCTACGGGGAGTTTGATTCCATCGAACATACGGCGTGTTCGGTTTTTCAGTAGCCTCTTTTTGAAACATTTTGATATCCGAATAATAGACACAAACCAATCTTTCGTAAGAGGTTTTGGTACTTTTCGTTAACTCCCATACTCCAACGGATGTACATGTGTCGTTCAATTCCTCAGAACATGACGTGGCATACCAATTGTCGTGAGAATAGGGATCACATGATACATCTGGCATCCGACCATGCATGGAAATACTTTGATAATCGTTAAACTGATACTGCCGTTGAGGATAGAAATGTAAGGGTAGGACTGTGCACTGATGGATTTGCCCCTTTTGGAAGTTCTTCGAGGTTCTTAATTCTTGTTGGCATGTATTCGTAACATCGTAAATCTCCCGCGTGATATTGGAATGTTGTCTGGATGGAGTATGCACGGAAAGCTGTCGTGTCCTTACTATAAGGAGTACACAAAATCATTCCAACTTCCGAAGGATAGGAAGACCAGCTTCTTCGATTGTCATCGCAGATTCCTTCTGTAAGATCATGAATTGAGGAACAATTACTGATTTCTACAAGGGCCGCGTGAAGTTAGACCCACCACTACGTAGGAGGACAATGGTAAAAATGAAACGTCACGTAGAACGCCTCCCTAACGTCGGTTTTGGAGAAGGAAGGGGGACCATCCAATGGGTTGGAATGAGGCACAACTGGTGTGGTAGGACTATATTTTGGGAGCTCCCTTACTAGGTATCAAATTTGATACATCATAACCTAGAGATGATGCATTGCGGGAAGAACTTCTTCTACAACATAAAGAATACTTTTATGGATGATGCTAAAAAGACAAAAGACAACATGAACGTGCGACTAAATTTGGAAGAGTAAACCAATCGGAGTGAGTTGTTTTTAGTGAGGGGATCAGATCGTTGTCAAACAAAGGATCAAAAGAGGCAAGTGTGCAAATGGTTGTGCAGTTTAAATTTTCCCCATGGTTATGCTTCTGAAATTGGTCATTATGTGCAGATGCGTAGTCTAAAAGCAACCGGAATGAAAAGTGAAAGCGCAAGTGTTGACAGGAAGTGTTGGTCCAACACTCTGGAAAGAGATGTTGGCACAACACTGAACTCAACATTGTTCTGTTCGGTTTAATTATATTAAATATAATATTTTTCCTTTATTCTTAATCTCACCTAGTTCCACAAGTTGTAGTTATCTGTGATTATTTCAGATTATTAAGTAACGTGTAGAACATCACTAAGGAACGAAGGGATAAAAGCCGAAGATTCTCAAAGGATCTTGAAGATAAGAGTTGAAGATCTTATGAAGATAACACTGAAGAAGATCTCGGGATTATCCAAGTGACAAGAGAGCAATTAACACCTCTTTTCTATCACGCCAATGTTCAAGGACGATCAAATCCTATAAAGAGGCGTGCTCGACATCAAGAACAACAACAAGACTAGAATTAGGTTCTGAAAGTAGAGAAGCAATTCGTGTGTTGTGTTGGCCTTGTTTTACTGAGTTTTATCTAGCTAAACAATAGCTCATAGATTAGTTAGTGTCAGGATTGGGTTCCTACTCAGTTTTATTTGTTAAAATCATTAAATTAACACTTAGTGATTATTTGGCCGTAAGGCTCGGCAGGTTATATTCATATAACCTGCTTAAAATTCATGTTATTGTGTTCTTTATTTCGATGATTAAATATTGTACAACGGGTGTTAGGACAACACCGAATACAATCGGTGTTGGCATAACATTCAGTGTACACACAGTGTATGAATCAAAACAAAAGGGTACCAATCTCGGTCCATACATTTACAATTGGCGTCAGAGCCAAGCACCTAATTCATTGGTGTTTAGATTTGGTACCATACCATGGATAACGCAGACCCCAATACTAACAACAGGTTACCGGTGCTAGATGGGTCAAACTATGCTTATTGGAAGATCAGGCTCAGACAATACATTCTTAGATCTCAGGGCTTGTAAATAAATCATTGATGGCTACACTCCACCAATGACGGTCAAAGACAATGACAATGATGTACAACTGAAACCTGAAGCTGAATGGACTCAAGCAGAAGTCATTGAAGCAATCAACAATGAGAAAGCAATGAATGCCATCTTCAGCTGGATTGATCCTCATATGTTCAGGTTAGTACAATTGTGCATAACTACCACGCAAGCCTGGTTCCTCCTACAAACTCATTGTGAGGGAGATGCCAGTGTTAAAGAAGCTAGACTTCAAATTGCTTTAAAGAAATTTGTAAGCATTAGGATGGGTGATGATGAGTCTGTTACTTCATACTCTGCAAAACTAATGGATTTATCTAATGAGTGTCAAAGTATAGGTGATCCTCTAACTAATAAACACATTGTTTACAAAGCTATGACAACAATGTCTTCTAGGTTTGAGGTTAAGAAGATTGCTATGCAAGAAGCCAGACACATGTCATCACTTGACTTTCACACTCTTCTGAATGTTTACAAGAATTTGAAATGAACTCAGAACCAACTACAAAACACAGAGTCCTTGCTCTAAAAGCCACTAAAGAAGAAGTAGATGATGAAACTCAAATAAGTGCTTATCTAGGTTCTGTAGTGAAGAAGTTCAATAAAATTGCTTTAAATGATAAAGTCAAAAAAGAGAAGAATGTGCTTCCTAATCTAAGAAGAATTTTTCCTGGTAAAATGGTTAAGTATTCCTTCAAAAAGCCCACTGAGAGTCACACTAAGAAATTTAAAGAACTTCAACGTTTTGAATGTAAAGGCTTTGGACATATGTCATATGAGTGTGCTAACACCTTGAGAACCAAAAGTAGCTCTAACTGGGTATGCATAAATGATATTGATGATGAGACAGGTTTGGAGGAACTACCAGAAGAACAGGTGTCTGAAGAAGTTCACAAAGCAGCTTTGTCTGACCAAGTCAATGGGACAGAGTGTCAGGACAACATCGGGTCAAATGGATGTTGGCGCAACACTCAGACCGAACCAGAGGACCTGAAGGAATACTTCGACAACTGGGAGGATGATGACTATATTGCTAACATCAATGTCTTATTTCTGAAATAAATGAATATGAAGAACACTCTAACTTTGTTGCTTTGGTGGATCTATAGATTTAAATGAAGAATACTTCTTGGAAGAGGAAATGGATTAAGATAAGTTGGTAGATGAGCTGAAAGTTGTCTACAGAGAACTGCTTGATGAGGTAAAGAAAATCATAAAAAGAGAAAAAGAACTCATCAGGGAGAACGGTTTCTTGATTGAAACTATAACCGAACTAGAGAAGAACCTCGCTAGAAAGGAGTGCCAAATTAAAAAGATGGAGATAAAACTTGAAGAGGCAGAAAGAACCATTGCCAAATGGAACTCTAGCACAAGCAGGTTGGATGAAGCACTGAACATTGGAAATGATGGGACTACAGGTTTAGGATACCATAAAAGGTCAGATAGACATGAGAATGTCATTCCTGGCTTTGTAAAGGTTGGTTCTAACAGAAATAATGGTCACACTAAACAGTCCAAGAAGATAACTTACATGTGTCAATACTGTTTCCAGCTTGGTCACTTAACACCATATTGCCATAAGTACTCAAAATTTTGTGAAAAATATAACTACAACGGTGGTGATGCATCTGGTGTTGGGACAATATCAGGTCGCTCTAATGTTGGATCAACATCCCAAAGCAACACCAGGGAACAAAACAACAGTTTTCAATAGAATAGACTCTGGTCTCGTAAAATAAAGATTGTATGTAATGTTGTGTTCTCTACTACTCATACCCTTACTGGTGACTAGTACTTTGACAGTGGTTGTTCTAGACATATGACTTGTAACAATACAAATCTTATGGAACTTGTACATGTGTTCACTAGTACTGTTACATATGGTGGAGAAAGAAAAGTAAATATTATAGGGAAAGGGGTTCTCAATGTGGATGGTTTCCCTCACCTTATTGAGGTTCTGTTGGTGGATTGTCTAAAGGCTAATCTCATCAGCATTAGTCAGCTTTTTGATGATGATTTAATTGTGAAATTTGACAAGTATTCATTTGATGTGTTTGCTGAATCTAACAATTGTGTTATGTTAGAAAAAGGTCAAAAGACAACTGCTACTTGGTTGACGAGGATGCTCAATACTTACATTTGAAGGTTGATGAATCAGTAGTGTCGCACAGAAGGTTAGGCCATGTCAACTACAAGAATCTGGAGAAGATTATCAAGTTAGAAGCTGTGAGAGGCATACCAAAACTTTCCAGTCCAGGTAAACTGGTCTGTGGTGATAGCATGCAAGGTAAACAAACTAAGACTACACATGCACCCATACATGTGGAAGGTCAGATCTCTAGAATCTCTAAATGCTTTGAATTGTTGCACACGGATCTGATGGTTCCAATAGAAGTTTGTAGCATTTCTGGTAAGAAGTATGCTGACTTCTCTAGGTACACTTGGGTTAAATTCTTGAGGGACAAGTCTAAAGTTGTGGAGACTTTCAAGATACTAGTTGATAGTATTAAAATGCTCTAAAATGTATGTGTAATTAGGATTAGATCAGATCATGGTAGAGAATTTGAAAATTGAAAGTTTGATGATCTGTGTGATTCTAGAGGGATCTCTCATGAATACTCTGCCCCTATCACTCCCCAACAAAATGGAGTTGCTGAAAGGGAAAATAAAACTTTGCAAGAAATGGCTAGGGTTATGTCGAACTCTAGAAAAATAACTAAAAGACTTTGGGCTGAAGCACTTAGTACTGCATGTTATATTTCAAATAGAGTTTATCTTAGACCAGGCACAACAATGACACCGTATGAGATTGTCAAGAAAGTTAAACCAAACCAGAGCCATTTTCATGAGTTTGGTTGTGTGTGTTATATTCTGAAAGATAGACAGCCATTAGGAAAGTTTGACGCTAAAAGTGAAAAGTGCATTTTTGTTGGATATTCCGTGAATAACAGTGTTTATAGAGTGTTTAATCCTAGATTAAATATTATTCAAGAATTTGTAGATATTGTGTTTGATGACCAGGATGTTTCTGCAGGTATCACTGAAGGTCAACTGAGATTGCCCCAGACTGGCGGTGTGGTGCCACCACCAGCAAGAGACGGTGTGGACTCAACACCTGAGATTGAAACAGAAGACACATGGAATGATGATGTTGAGCCAACACCGGAAGATGTTGATGTTGAACCAACACCAGAACACACAGATTGTCACACTAAAGAATTTGCTGGAGAAAGAGTTAGAAGGGACACTCTGCCACAATATTGAGAGATCATCCTACTTCTCATGTTATAATAAATCTTACTTAATGAGTACGAACCAGAATCAAAGAAAGAGTAAACTATAAGAATATAGCTAAACTTAGTGTTTGTATGTCATACGTGTGTAACTCTGTTACATGCTTTGTTTCTGATATAGAACCTAAGAATGTTAATGAGGCTCTTAAAGACTCTGACTGGATAAATACTATGCAGGAAGAACTCATGAAGTTCTCTAAAAATAAAAATGTGGAAACTAGTTCCTAGGCCTTCTCATGCTAATGTAATTGGAACTAAGTGGATATTTAAAAATAAAAGTGATGAGAATGGAGTGATAGCGAGGAATAGGGCGAGATTAGTAGCCCAAGGGTACACTCAAGTAGAAGGGATTGATTTTGATGAAACATTTTCTCCTGTGGCCAGAATATAATTTATTAGACTACTTCTTGCAATTGCCTGTTTCTTAAAAATCAAATTATACCAAATGGATGTTAAGGGTGCATTTTTAATTGATATATAGACAAAGAAGCCTTTGTTGAACAACCTAAGGGATTCACTGACCCCCATCACCCTGACTATGTATACAAACTTGAAATAGCCTTATATGGTTTGAAACAAGCTCTCAGAGCTTGGTATGAGAGGTTGACTAAATTCTTACTATGTTTTGGTTTTACAAGGGGTGGGGGTGATAGGACACTGTTTATCATAAAGAATGATAAGGAAGTCTGTGTTGCTCAAATCTATGTTGATGATATAGTATTTGGCTCCTCTAACCAGTCCATCTTGGACAAGTTTGTGAATACTTTGACAGGTACATTTGAAATGAGTATGATAGGGTAGCCAACCTTCTTCCTAGGACTACAAGTGAAGCAAAAGGAAACAGGGATGTTCATGTCTCAAGAGAAATTTGCCAGGAATTTGGTGAATAGATTTGTGTTACTGGAATCTAAGCCATGCAAGACACCAATGTCTATTAAAGTGAAAATTGAGAGGGATGTTGTTGGTGAAGATGTTGACTCAACAATCTACAGGTCAATGATTGGGAGTCTCATGTACTTATCAGCCACCAAACCATACATAATGTACTATGTGTATGTCTGTGCCAAGTATCAGGAAGGACCAAATGTATCTCACTTAACTGTAGTAAAAAGAATCTTAAGATATATCTCTGTAACTGCTGAGTTATGAATCTGGTACTCCCAAACTTGGTTGGCTTTAGTGATAGTGACTGGGCAGGCGACTTAGATGATAGAAAATCCACTAGGGGGTGTTTTTATCTAGGAAATAATTTGGTTTCCCGGTACAATAAGAAACAAAATTGTGTCTCCTTATCTACTACTAAGTCAGAGTATATTGCAGCTGGCAGCTGTGTAACCCAACTGATATGGTTGAAACATATGCTTTGTGATTATGGGTTAACTAGTAATACTTTGCTTATGTTCTGTGATAATTTGAATGCTATTAGTATTTCTAAAAATCATGTGCATCATTCCAGAACCAAACACATAGATATTAGACATCACTTCTTAAGAGATTTGGCTGAAGATAAAACAATCACAATTGAAAATATTGAAACCAATAACCAACTGGCTGACATGTTTACTAAACCACAAGACATCGAGAGATTCTTCAGTTTGAGGAAGGCTCTCGGCATCAGCGTGTTGTGAACACATTGAACATACATGTGTTGCCTTAACATCACAGGCTAACACCAGTGATTGATTGTGATGTAACTAGGTTGTTCTCTTGTTTGTTTGGTTGGTTCTTGTGATTTTCTGGCTTTCTCATGTATGTTTGTCTACATTAGTGAACCATGTGGAGTCTCACTTACATGTCATCATGACTAGACAGCTTACTCTTTACAAATGCTTATTGATTTCTTTGCTAAAACTTTCTTTGCCTTGAGGCAGTGTCGTCACTTGGAAAAGTTGGGGTACACAGAGCTGACTGCTATGGTGTATTCAGATGTGTTCTTGTGATAAACACACAAAATATTATAAAGAAGTTGGGGTGCACAGAGTTGACAGCTATGCTGTATTCATTTGTGACTTATTTAGGTTGTTTTGCTTGCAGAAGGGGCATATTATGGTGAACTTGTATGCTGGGGCGATTGGGGTCCTGTACTGCCTTTAATGCAGTGTATTTGCTCATTTGTGCTAAAACCTTCTTATTAACACGTTCATGTTCACCACGTGTTGACTCAACATAGTGGGAATGGCACACGATCTCATTTATTACCCGCCCAACACTCCTTAATAATTTCCACTTTCCTTTTCATTCTCTTACTTGAGCTTAATTTCTGCAAATCTAATTAAACCATAATTTCTCTCTTCATACCTTATTTACTCACGCAGGCTACAATGGGAAAGAAATCCATAATTGCTGATCTTGCCAGCGTCGTTGCTGCCATGTCATCAGAGGCAGGGGAGCCCAACCGCGTAGAAGCACCCGCACTCGCAACACGGTGGTAACCACTGAACAACCCAAAAGAAAGGCCCCTATTTATACCCGGAGGAACGTGAAGTCTAAGAAAGGTGCCTCTGCCAGTGCTGAGCCAACACTAGTTCCTGAGGATGTTGCGCCAGCACGCGAACCCATGGATATGGCTACAACATCGCTCCTTGAGGATGTTGACACCTCATAGAAGACAGCACCGCCTGCTATCCCTGAGGAGGCTCCCCTAACAGATGGATAGGTGATTCTAGATGCTGAACAACCCGAGGAGGGTCAACCACCTGCCCCTCCTTCTGATATTAAGGGGGAGAAGAAAGATGAACAGGTACAAGATCAAGAGAAAGATGTTGAAAATTAAGTTGTTGCTAATGAAGCAACAATGGATTATGATGTTGAAGAAGAGGAAGCATCATCCTCTGAAGAAGATGACTCCGCATATGAGGATGCGGAGGAGGGTTCTAAGGAAGAAGAGGAAGAGGATGATGAAGGAATGGAGGAGGATACTGAGGACGAGACGCAGCTTGATGTTGTGCCAACATCGGCTGGCAGGAATGTTGGACCAACACCACTAATCAGAATGTTGATCCAACACCAGCTGAGGAAGGTGCGAACACAACACTAGGGTACGACGAGAAGTCTGAGCCTGATCCACCAGAAACATTTAAGGCATATTTTCCTACTGATCGTCATAATAGGTATTTTTTTGACCAAAACTGCAAGTGATAACTACTCTATTATGACTTCTAGGAAGATTTGGGCCGATAAAAACATTGTAATGGATGGCTTTAAAAAGTACAAGGTGTCGATTTTCTTGATTCTAGGGGTCTTGTTTATTCTTTGATAGAAATTATTCACTATGTTCCTGATGTAGTTAGAGAATTCTACTATAATTTGTCCAAGTTTGTGCATGCTAAGGGATCCCCCCAAGTATGGGAGAGTATATGTGAGGGATAAGTTCCACAAGTTCAATCCTTCAATCATTAACAAAGCTTGGAGGATGCCCAACAGAGAAGAGACATAGGTGGAAGTTGATGATGACAACATGATGAAGGAACTGACAGGGGGACTGGAGAAGAAGTCGAAGAATAAATAGAAGGTGACTAGACTCATTTCCCTCATTGTTGTCTTGTGCAAAGCCGCCTCATATAACTGGACACCCACAACCAACTCCATAGTTCTCACTCATGAGATGGCTATGTTGATATTCAAACTGATGAAGGGGCATCTAGTGAACATGGAGTAGAGAATTTTTAGGATCATAGCAGAGGTTATGCACAGGAAGGATGCAATCTTGCTCTTCCCTTCCTTGATCTACAAGGTTCTCACTGACCAAGGATTCAAGAAAAGGAATAATGAGACCTTTGTGGACAAGGGTGGTCAGCTGCCCATCACCAAGAACTACTTAGGAGGAGACAGGTTCATTGATCTTCCATGGAAGGATCTAAATGCTCCTGAAAGTAGTGGTGCTCAGCAGCGAAAGAAGAATGCACATAACTTCACCACTGCTTCAGTTGTTGAGGATGATTCTACCCCTTATGTAGCCATCACCACTTCCATCATTGAAGAGAAGTTGGAGTAGTGTGAGAGAATGGTTTTTGACAGGAGGAGGGAGATTGCTGACAGGGAGGAGGAGATCTAGGAACTGGACACCATCAAGAAGCACCCTTTGGTGGTTCTTTCCTCACAAAAAGGGGGAGATTAGCCACCAATTTTAGTTTCTGTACTTTAAGTTTTTTTTAACAATATTTTTTTTGGCACAGAGAGCATGTTCTCTGCTTGTTTCTGGGTTGTATTCTGAACAATATTCTGCCTATTACTATTATTCTAGTTTGCCTGGATTTGCACTATTGAACTAACTGCGGGTGCTGATGTAACAGATAAAAATGTTGGGACAACACAGAGGTCAACTGTGTTAGCTCAACACTGCAGTACTTCATTTATAGATTAAGGGGGAGCAAATTAGAATAAGTAGTAGTTCTTATGTTTTGAATTACAGGTACTTAATGGAAATTGGTTGCAGGTGGAGTTTTGTGAAGAAAGGCAAAAATGGAGAGATGGAAAGTGCAAGTGTTGACAGGAAGTGTTGGTCCAACACTCTGGAAAGAGATGTTGGCACAACACTGAACTCAACACTGTTATGTCCAGTTTAATTATACTAAATAAATTATTTTACCTTTATTCTTAAACTCACCTAGTTCCACAAGTTGTAGTTATTTGTGATTATTTCATAGTATTAAGGAACGCGTAGAACATTGCTAAGGAACGAAGGGATAAAAGCCGAAGATTCTCAAAGGATCTTGAAGATAAGAGTTGAAGATCTTATGAAGATAACACTGAAGAAGATCTTGAAATTATCTAAATGACAAGAGAGAAGTCAACAAATCGTGTCTATCACGCAGTGTTCAAGGATGATGAAATCCTATAAAGAGGCGTGTTCGACATCAAGACCAACAACAAGACTAGAATTAGGTTCTGATAGTAGAGAAGTAATTCTTGTAGTGTGTTGGTCTTAGTTTTACTGAGTTTTATCAAGCTAAACTATAGCTCATATATTAGTTTGTGTCACAACTGGGTTCGTACTCGGTTGTATTTGGTAAAGTCATAAATTAATGTTTAGTGATTATTTGGTTGTAAGGCTCGGCAGGTTATATTCATATAACTTGCTCAAAATTCATCTCGCTTTGTTTTTAATTCCACTGCTTAAATACTCTACAACGGGTGTTGACAACACCGAATACAATCGGTGTTGGCACAACATTCAGTGTACACACAGTGTGTGAATCAAAATAAAAGGGTACTAATCCCCGTCTATACATTTACAAAAATCCACGATCGTCATGTGTTTATACAAAGACTAATTTCTATTGCTTTTAGAGACTTCTTGAAGGAGCATGTTTGTGGTGCGCTAGTTAAGGTTAGCAACTTATTTAGAGCATTGTGCGCAACTGACATTCGAATATCTGATATGGCTCGCCTTGAGACTGCGATTGTTGAAACAATGTGTCAACTGGAGATGATACTTTCACCAGCATTTTTTGCCCCATGGAGAATCTAGCGATTCATCTTCCTTGGGAGGCAAAAATGGGAGGACTCGTGCACTATCGATGTATGTATCCATTCGAGAGGTATTCAACACTTGAATTATAAATTTACATAGAAGCTCATATCGTTCCTATCTAACTTGTTTATTTATATTTTCATGTTAATTTTCAATTTGAAGGGGTAATGTCCGCAACAAGGCGAGGATAGAGTGATCTATAGCTGAGACGTACCTGATGTCTGAAATGACCAGCTTCTGCGATCATTATTTTGAGCACGATTTTGGTACACGTTCGGTCCGCTTTAATAGAAATGAGATAAGGATTGATCCTAATGATTCTCATCGACTGTCCTTCTTTCTTGATACAACTAATCGTTGTGAGGTGGGTCGCAAGGTGGGGGGCCGCCGTATGCATCACGGCTCTAATCTCTTGACACAATGTATCAAGATCCTCCAAAAACGGGACAAAATTCGCATCAAGATGCTGCTGCCTCGGCTGCTCATACAATGTATCTGTGTTCTGCACCTCTCGCATCTGACGACTCGACCTACCCATCTCCTAATAGTGCACATCCTCTTGCACCTAAGCCCTCAACCTTCCCCTTGCACCTGACTACTTGGCTACCCATCGATGCATGCTGATATGTCAACTCCTGATGTGCAAGCTGATATGTTGTACGCTGGGGCGGCTGCTGGTAAGTATGCATCTGCTCCTCTCCATGTTGTACGCCCGTCCCTGAGGAGGAATTTATCATGTGTCTGGTAAGTACACATCATCTCGCCGGTATGTATCATAGTCATGATGCGACGAGAATGATCTAGATGGCTGTGTATACTGTGTATTGGCCTAAGGAGGTGGCTGCGTACGCCGTGGGATTTGAGTACAGTGCGGCTGCAAACGCCGTGTTGGACTCCCTTGCCACGTGGGCTGCGGCGGCTGGTGGCGTTGTGGAGGAGAACTACCAAACAAAACTGTAGGAGAGCGAGTCACTGGTGGCACATCATATACAAAGGGCTCGTTTGGGTCCTTTCGTGGCTCTGGCCTAATCGAATAGGGCAAATATAGGGGCTCCTCTGTGTTTTGAATCACATTGTTTCTCAAGTGATCTCGAATCACACTATTTCTCAAGTGATCTGTGATGATCTGGCTATGCTCCCATTATCGTAACTCGTCCTCGTACGACCTCCTGAGTCTTGTTTGATACCGCGAATAGGCCCGATGCACCTCCTCCCTCGCCGCAGATGCACTACCACTACTCGAGGCACCACCCATATAATACTTGGGGGAATCTACGTCTAATATTTGACCATTTTGAGTAGTAAGAAACCTGTTTACCTGATTTTTCTTGAGGGGTTGAGCTTTCAACCAGCTTTCGAAGCCCATGGAGGCCGTAAACTCTTGTTCGGCCCATGTTTAGTCTGGAGCTCTTGCAGGTATTTCAACGGAAAAAAAAAAAAAGCAAAATTCAATAAGTAAATAGAGGAATACGTGGAATTTCTAACTTTTAAATTATATTCACCATATAAGTGGATTACTTACGCAAGCCTTTTGAACATCTTCATTTACCCGCTCTTCCTCTCCCTTGGCACTTTTTTCACTCAGCCTATCTTGTATAGCAATGTTATTGGCAACTATTTAATCGTAACGCCCTACCTGTCCTCCAGTTTCACAAAAAGATTAAAAAATTAATATGACATACTTGATCTGTATTTAAATAACAAATTTCAACAAACAATTAAACTACCTCCTCCGCCAAAGTATTTAAATAACATATTTCAACAAATAATTTATCTTGACTTTTGCACACCTATTCCTATGTTGCGGTCCATCCCACTAATCTATGAAAGCCGTCTCATGGTCGTTAGGAATCCATATATCGTGTATGCAATGCACATAGTGGTTCACAACTATCCCCTAGAATATTCTCTTCAGTGTGTTCAAGCATTCGTTATAACGCATGTTGGCAATCTTTTGCCATGCGGTCCTAACTCAATAAAGGTCGTCTTCCTCCCGCTGATATTGGTCATGTGCATTTTAAATAATAGAAATGATTAAAAATAATATAAGAATAGAAAATTATTATAATTAAATATGTTTAATATTTAATACTAATTTTATTAAAGAACTTACCCAAAATTCTTTCCATGGGCTTTGACGATAATCAGAAGGAATGTCCGAGAAGGAAAGTCTGAGAATTCCATACTAATTTTATTAAAGAACTTACCCAAAATTCTTCAACGTATCTGAAATTGACGCACTAATGGGCGATTGGTTCCTCATCGATCCAAAATATGGATAAAATGTGATCCACTCCCTATCATCGGGGTTATCTGGTATAGGTGTCCCCCTACCCTGGCCTCGACGATTTCTTTCCACATCGCCAATGAGGGGTTGTGATGGCCTTGCCTCGTCTACGCCTCGAAATGATATTTGAACCTGAGGCATGCGTCGAGCCATGTGGTGTCTCAGTCCTCACAGTGATGGGCGGGGCAATAGTCTCTATCTTTAAGTCACCAAGAAACCCATCGAGTCAAAGGTCGTAGTGTAAATCGACATATCATCAGTGTTATCAAGTAGGGGGTCGTACTGAAATTTCGGCACTCTATATGGCTGCTGACAACTAGATAGTTCGTTCCTCGGACGCCTTCCCCTAGACGGTCCATGATCTCTACATGCCATCTTAATGAGCCGACAAAAATATCAATCTAATCGTCCTTAAGTTTCACTAAACTATATTTCAACCTCATAAAAGAGTTATTCTTCACAACTTAGTGCTAATAAAAAATATATTTAATTGGAATTTCTACTCAAAAAACAAAAACTCTATAGTTTTCTTCACTAACTAACAAATATAATTATATTTTCTACCCTATGGTTCTCTTAACTCACTTGATATTCGAAAATAACCCCAAAACTTCTAATTATTAATCATATTCCTACAATAAAGTTAATATAAATCACATTTTCTAAACTACAATATAATATTAACAACCAACTAATAACTAAAATTATCTAATTACACTTTATAATCTATAGTTTTTCTAACTCACTAAATATTTTCAAATAAACTCAAGTTTTTCTATTTATCATTACCCTACAAGAAAGTCCTAAAAAATTACATTTTCTCCTTACAAATACTTTAAACGGCACAGTTGAGTCCTAATTTTGTTTCAACTACATTGTCAAAACTACAAAGTAACCCCTAAAGTTCAATATTGGAAACCAAATACTAACTAATAAGATCTTCTAATTACATTTTCTACCCTAAAGTTTTCTTAACTTTGTAGATAATGGCAAACAAGCCCATATCTTCTAATTATCTTATTCCTACAACAAAATCTCAGTAAATTATATTCAACACCACAAAAACTTTAAACTTGACAATTGAGTCCATATTTTTCCCAAACTACATTATCTACCCTCAAATTTTATCAACTATACATTTTACCCCAAATCTATTGTTAAACTACAAATTAAGCCCTAAAACCACAACTTTTCAAAATTACCCCAAATTAATTTCAAGAAATCAACATAACAACACAATAATCATATCCACACGAATATATAACAACAATAATCACAATATCAACGGCAATAATCCAAATTATAAACAATTTGAAAATTGCACTAAAGTAAAAAATGGACAAAAATTAATAAAAGTAATAAAGAAATGATCTTTGAGTTGAGTAGAGATGAATACCGGTGTTTATCTGGCGAAAAATTATAGTCTTATAGTGGTTCCAGAGCAGTCAGCGGCGGAAATCGGCCATGGGTGTGTGTGTGTTTTGGGAGAAAGTGGAATTCTGTTTGGGGAAGATGGGTTTAAAGGCTGCAATGCAATTTTTTGTTGCAGCCTTTAATGTTGCAACACAATTTTGTTGCAGCCTCGATTGCAATTAATGCAGCGCAAAAATCGGATGCAGCCCACGGTGCATCGGATCACTGCGTTGCAATTGACTTTATGGTCAAATGTAACGTAATATTGCGTTGCGCTTGCTCTTGCATCAAAAATTGCAATTTTTGGTGCAAGAATTCGGTTGCGATTGATTTGTTTTGTTGTAGTGGAATATTTACAAATGAATTACAAGATACGGATCCTTTTCCAATTTCAACAAGAAACTATCCTAAGTTATGATGAGCGAGCCCAAAGATAAGATGTTGAAATAACAAGTCTAAAAAATGGTCAGGATTGGATGCACTAGAGCTCTCAGAAACTAAAACCCTCTCGGGTTTAAGAGTGACAGTATTACCGTAGAGGTTGTCCTTTTATGTTTTGATTTGTGAAAGTAATTACTATAGTGTTCTAATATTTGTGTCGTGTTGTAACAAATAATCGTTACCTTTCCTAGGTTGCTTTTATTTTTTGTTTTGACAAAATAACTGATATTGAGTGTTATTATGGGATAAAACATCAAACCTCCTAACCTATGAGGTGTTATTGACATTACTCCTTTTGCAGAAATATTTTTACCACCATACCCCCTAACATTTGCCAGCTTATACCAATTACACCACAAGTGTAAATCTGACCTTTGTTTGCCAGAATAATTCTGATTTGGAGTGCTTTTTCGCCTATTTTTTCCAACCAACTGGCAAAATGCATCTACTACAATATGTATGAGTCGCATGGGGGCGAATATAGGGAAATACACTGGTGGGGTAAATCGCACAAGTTAGCAAATGTTAGAGGTATCATGGCGAAAATATTCTCTACGGAGCAATATCAAAAACACTCTATAGCTTAGGGAGTTTGATTTTTGTCCATGTTATTATTTGTATTGTGTTGGTAAAATATAAATGATGTATCTTTTGTAGGTTTATAATTTCATTTGGTTAACAAGTTTCTTGTTATGCTAATTCACAACTTTTGAAGTCTTTACATGAGCATGTTGTTTCCAACTTTATTATAAATTTATTTTTCTTTTGGTACCATGTCTTTTGAATTGTAGTAGTGATTGATTAAGTAATATGCTATTTTACATGCGCATGTCATTCTTTTTAAATATTTGAACTAGTAGTCATTAATTTATGTCACTTTTTTTTAGTCTACTCATATTTTATATGCTTGGTTTCTTTGGCATGTGATTCTTAATTAACTTGTTTTGTTTGATAGAAATTAAGTATTAATCTTTTATTGCAAATTTTGAATCTTTGAAATGTAACATATACATGTAACGTTTTTTGGTTTAACTACAGGTTAACAAAACAACCATAAGATTTGGGACAAATAGCGCGAACGTCCGTTTTGTAGATTGGTAGTATTTTGAAGTTTGACACCCTTCCATTTTGTCTTATTTTATGATACTATGTTGTAACCAAAATATTATTGGTATGAACTATATAGGTTTATGTTTTGGTCTATTTGTTAGGTTCAATTAGTTAATACAATAGATGCAATCTTTTAATTTCCTATATAGTTTCATATTTATATTTTTAATTTAAATACTTCTATTATAAATTATACTGTCAATTTACACCTCTAGTTTATAGTAATAAAAGTATGGTAACAAATTTATTTAATCTTAACTAAATTATTAAATAAAGAAAATGAATTTTAATTAAATAGTAGTAACTAATGTATCTTTAATTAGCACCAAAGTATATACACTACAAGAAAAAAGGGTCATTCGCGACCGCCCGGGCGGTCGCGAATGACCCATTTCCGGTCGCGGATGACCTCGGTCGTGGAGGTCATCCGTGACCGCTCAGCGGTCACGGCAGTCATCCGTGACCGCCCAGCGGTCAGGGCAGTCATCCGCGACCGCCGAGCGGTCACGGATGACCCCGGGGTCATTTGCGACCGCTCAGCGGTCACGGCAGTCATCCGTGACCGCTCGGCCGTCGCGAATGACCCCGGGGTCATCCGCGACGGCTCAGCGGTCGCGGGCAACACCGCGACCGCCTGGCGGTCACGGATGACGCCGGGGTCATCCGCGACGGCTCGGCGGTCGCGGGAAACACCGCGACCGCCTGGCGGTCACGGATGACGCCGACGGTCATCCTTGACCGCCAAGTGGTCACGGATAATATTTAAACCATCCGTGACCGCCGGGCGGTCACGGATAATATTCAAGTCATCCGTGACCGCCCGACGGTCACGGATGACATTTAACGAAATAAAAAAAAATTCCGGTAAAATACCGGAATATATATTTGTTTTTTGCGAATATAATGTATGGTTGGACGATTTTTTTTATATAAACATCATTTAAGAGAATGATTTGTGTTATAAGTAAAGAAAAGAGGAAAAGAAGAAAATAAGAGAGTTGGTGTTTTATTTTTTGGGGATATAAAGAAAGAGGAGAAGAAAAACTGTTGGTGTTTTGTTTTTTGGAGATATAAGAAAAGAGAAGAAGAAATATTGTTGGTGTTTATGTTTTGGATTGGGAAATGAGGAAATGAGGAAAGGAGGAGAAAGTGTTGGGTTTTTTAGAGAAAATAATTTGAGTGTGATGAAAATTAATAGGTGGAATGGTGGGTATATATAGAATTTGGGTGAAAATTTTGAATTTCAAAAAATTTTGAATTTCCCCCCAATTCCAAGGTCTTTCGCGACCGCTCGGCGGTCACGAGGAGACTTTCATGACCGCTGGGCGGTCGCGAAAGACGTTGGAATTGGGGGGAAATTCAAATTTTTTAAAAATTCAAAATTTTCACCATGAATATTATTCGTGACCGCCGGGCGGTCACGAATGACCCCTCTTTCGTGACCGCTGGGCGGTCACGAACCTACTTCGTGACCGCTGGGCGGTCACGAATGACCCTCTTTCGTGACCGCCCAGCGGTCACGAATAAGTCTCATTCGATAGTTTTGATTTTCGTTTGTTTAATTAAGGTGCGATGTTTGTTAAATTGATAAAATAGTTACTACTAAGTAAATTAAAATAGATTTTATCACAAAATGACACATTACATCTAAAACAACTTGGTGTATGTGATGAATTAGTTGTAGAACATAAAATAGGTTATTCGTTCATAACTCGCCTAATCACATCTAATTCGCTATTTTAATATGTTAATTACTAATGTTGTACTAATTTATTACTTCAATTCACATGTAGTATTGAGACTTATTGTTAAAAATCATAAACAAATCAAGATGAATCCATAAAATTAATTTTTTTTTATGAATATTATTCGTGACCGCAGGAGGTCACGAATGACCCTCTTTCGTGACCGCCCAGCGGTCACGAATAAGTCTCATTCGATAGTTTTGATTTTCGTTTGTTTAATTAAGGTGCGATGTTTGTTAAATTGATAAAATAGTTACTACTAAGTAAATTAAAATAGATTTTATCACAAAATGACACATTACATCTAAAACAACTTGGTGTATGTGATGAATTAGTTGTAGAACATAAAATAGGTTATTCGTTCATAACTCGCCTAATCACATCTAATTCGCTATTTTAATATGTTAATTACTAATGTTGTACTAATTTATTACTTCAATTCACATGTAGTATTGAGACTTATTGTTAAAAATCATAAACAAATCAAGATGAATCCATAAAATTAATTTTTTTTTATGAATATTATTCGTGACCGCAGGAGGTCACGAATGGTCCCTCTTTCGTGACCGCCCAGCGGTCACGAACCTTCTTCGTGACCGCTGGGCGGTCACGAATGACCCTCTTTCGTGCCCGCCCAGCGGTCACGAATAAGTCTCATTCAATAGTTTTAATTTTCGTTTGTTTAATTAAGGTGCGATGTTTGTTAAATTGATAAAATAGTTACTACTAAGTAAATTAAAATAGATTTTATCACAAAATGACACATTACATCTAAAACAACTTGGTGTATGTGATGAATTAGTTGTAGAACATAAAATAGGTTATTCGTTCATAACTCGCCTAATCACATCTAATTCGCTATTTTAATATGTTAATTACTAATGTTGTACTAATTTATTACTTCAATTCACATGTAGTATTGAGACTTATTGTTAAAAATCATAAACACATCAAGATGGATCCATAAAATTAATTTTTTTTTTATGAATATCATTCGTGACCGCCGGACGGTCACGAAGCATGTCGCGACCGCTTGGCGGTCACGAAAGAGTTCGCGACCGCTGGGCGGTCACGAATGAGGGGTCTTTCGTGACCGCTCAACGGTCACGGAGGATTCCGCGACCGTCGGGCGGTGGCGGATGCCTCCCTGCATCCGTGACCGTCGGGCGGTCGCGGATGCTCCTCATTCGCGACCGCCCAGCGGTCGCGGATGGCAGGGAGGCATTCGCGACCGCTCAGTGGTCACGGCAGTCATCCGCGACCGCCGAGCGGTCACAGATGGTGGCGACCGCCCGACGGTCACGAGGTGGCGATCACGGATGACCCCATTTTCTTGTAGTGATATAACAAATGCATTTTGGTAACAAAGCGAACGTCATTTTCTAACAAATTGTAGTTAAGAATACAGAAGAGTGGTGGCAAAAAAGAGATTCTTAACGAAAATAATAGTAACTAATTTAAAATTTTTGTTACAAGTTTTTTTTTAATGGAGTTTAATGCACTAAATTTTGGTAACAAAATATTCGTTACCAATAGATTTGGAAACAAGAAATGGTACCTCTTGTAACAAAGATTTCCGTTACCAAAAGGGCATTTTCTTGTAGTTTCTTTATGATACAAGACAACGAAGAACTCTTCTTGCACGTAAATAATTATTTTCGTGAACTTGATATGTCTTTGTTCAATTAGCAAACTGTAACAAACTCATGCAAAGAATATGACGACTTAATATGCATATGAACCGTTTTTTGATTTCTACGTGTAATTAAACCTTATGGAACGCTACTCCTTATCTGCTAATGTAATAGGAATGTAAAATGAAATAATAAATAATTATCAATTTTTGTCAAATATGCGTGCAGTATTTTGGGAAATTACATAGATCTATGAAGATGCATTCTATCAAGTACTGATTATGTAACATCCCTAAATTTTCTAGTATATATATATATATATATGATTTGGCGATAGATCGTTTTATATATATATGTAAGTGTCGGTTATAAGTGAATAGTCCAGCAATACAACGAGTCTATCTCAAATCAGGCCTACACTACGTATCTCGTGTAGACTTGGTCCGGAACACCTCGAACCAACGCCTCGATGCTTGGATGGGAGTGGAATACCGGTACTAGATCGAATGTACGTCGGTGATTGTCTTCGATGTGATGTCGAGGATGACCCCCGACGTGATATCGGTGATGAGGTGTTGTGACGTGTCAGAGGTGTACGAGATAACCCCGATATCCAATGAGATATCAAAAGTGATATCGGGGATGTATTTCGATATGATGCGTGGTAGCTGAGGGATAATAATTGCTTCCTTCTGGGATCCGGGCACCGCGTATTTATAGACCTCGGGATCCGGGGACCACAGTAACATATCGGTGATTATTACCGATATGACATCGAAAGTGATCCCCGATATGGTCCAATATGGGCCTGGTTTGGGCCTGGCCCAATACGCGGGAAATACCCATATCATGTAGTCCCCCAATTTGGGGATTCTTATCTTAGAGATAAGAATTCGCAAATTTAATTTTAAATTCCTGAGTTACATGTACCCTCCGTCCCGCCAGTTCAAATGACGAAGCTCAAATTTGCGAAGAATGCACTTGTGATGAACTTCGATTAGTCTCCCAATGCAGTGGACGCATAGTTTGAGGTCCTTGTTTGAATTCTAGTTCCCTTGGTATTTGGGTTGCTTGAAAATTGTGATGGGGTTGTCGGGGCAGTTGTTATATTCTCGCGGCTCTTCGCGTAGTTGGGTAGGATGTTGGGTTTCATCTTCGATAGTATGTCGAAACTCATATTCGATATGATATCGAAAGTATCTTTTGATGTGGTTAAAGCGTCTGTCTGTAGGTAGGGTGATCTCCCATGTGCGCCTGTCCGTCCCCAAGTCCTTTATCTATATCGAATATTAGTACTGATGTGAGATCGAAACTGTGTTTCGATCTAGTATCTCCGATATCTATAAATAGGATGTCATGTAAGTGAAAACCCACTTTGGCTTTAACGAAACTTCGTTTTTCCTTCGAAAAACACGTCGAATTTGACTTTCGACATAGAATTCGACCACGGTTTAGATATCTTCCTTTGATTTTAATTTTCGCTATCGAATTCGACACCTTCTCCGATATCACGTTCGATCTTGACTTTCATCCTTTAGTGCATTAATATGTCGTTTGCCGGGGACGGTGTTGGCGCAGGTTTGCCTGAGATGGATTTCGAAGAGGGTGGAACCGTATACTCCGAAAACGAGATGTTTGGACCTGAACAACTGACTGGCGAACAGGGTGGTGCTGAATTTTCTGCTCCACCCGAAGCTGCCGACCCTAATGTGGGTGAATGTGGCATTGAGGTCAGCCCCCCCGAAATATAAGACCTCTGAGAAGTACGAGGACATGACGTCTCATGTCCCTTATCCTGCTGGTTATTACTCAGATGAGTATAACATTCCCGAGGGGTATAAGGTCATATTCCCCAGTGCCGATCAACGAATGCATACCCCACCGAACGACTGCATTACTGTCAATGCCAAGCACTTTAAAAATAGGATGCGCTTCTCGATTGATCCTGCGGTTAGTGCTATCATAGCAAGCATTGGGGTCTGCTTGGCACAGCTACCCCCCAATTCTCTGGGGTACATTGTAGCTTTCATTTGTGTTATGAGGGCGTTGGGTGCCCCTTGCGGAGCTAACGAGTTATGGGAGCTCTTTAGTGTCATGGTCAACAGGAAGGGTGGTGATAGAGGGTTCTTCTGTGTGCGAGCCCAGGAGGGGCTTAGGTTCGTGCAATATACTCAATCTAGCTACGGACTTGGAAATAAGTGCGAGTATGTGTACATCCAGGAGAGGACGGCTTCTGAGTTTGATGCGCTTCCAAGTGTGTGGTGTGAAGACACCAAATATGAGAGATGAGCCGCTGTCGGGCCTACTGCACATAACCTCGGGTTTCTGAGGAAGTTGATTAACCAACCATACGACGGTACCCTGCTTTGTAGTGGCGTAGTTTTGCGAGCAAGTGGGATATCTCCCGTGCGGTATAACGGTCCCTCTACGCTTGGTAAGTGTTATATCTTTCTAAATTGATATTTTCCCCTCGATTTATTTCTTGATCCTCTATTTTGTGTGTTTCACAGCCGAGCTAGTGGAGTATTGTAGTCTGGATGCGATAGGGGAACGTAGACAGCTGGGGGTCAAAACCGCTACAGATGATGCACCTCCATTCGTCAAGAAGAGGGGTCGTGAGGGCGTGCGCAAGAATGCAAAGAAATCTATTCCCTTCTCGAGTGAAAATACTGCCGGGGTGGGTAGTGCTTCACAATCTCAACCTGACGTTGATGTTGGGACGTCCATGAGGCGAAAGAGAAGGAAGGAATAGGGTAGTTCAAGTGGGGATCACAGTGGTCTCTTCCGCTCTGTAAGTAGTCTTTTTGCCATTGAATGTGTATTTCCCTTGGGTTTTCATTGACTGAGCGATCGACTCCTTATTGTGGACATACAGGTAGCGGGTTTTTTGAAAGGTTTCTTGATGATGGCCGTTAAGGGCCAATCGGATCACGCCGAGTCGCTCCGAGTTACCAATGGTTTGCTCGAGAAATTGGGCGAATACGATCTTGTTGCTGCCGTACAGCTCCAGCATGAGAGAGACGAGGCCATGGATATTTTGAAGGCCATCGAGAGTAATGTGGGACGCCTGTTAAATGATAATAAAAGGTTGATCGCAGAGCTCAATGAGTCTCGACTTATCGCTGGTCAAGAGGCATCTCGTCGGGAGGCACTTGAAGCTGAGGTCGCAATTCTGAAGGACCAATTAGCCCAGGCTGAGAGGCATATGTGGTGCATGACGCTGAGCAAAAGCCAATTGACCAGTGCGGCCAAACAGTTCCTTCTGAGTCGGTCGTATAAGATGATGTGTGCTGAGCGGGGCTTGCTCGAGCGGGAGGAAGCCAAGGCCTCTGTCATAGGTCAAATTCAGCTGGAAGGTGGTTTCAAGGATGGTTACGACCCTTCATCCATAAATCCGTTGAAGGGGCCGGACGGGGAATTTCCTGAGGACTGTGACGATGACGACAAGGATTTAGAACCAGAGGCAGAGTACCGCGAGATCATCGAGCAGAAGAGTTTGGCGTTAATCCACATCAAAGGGGCCCCTCGTTATCCCGGTTGAGAGTTTAGGAGTCTGTATTTTTCTTTTGGCGCAGTTGCCTCTGTAATATGACTCATAGTTTTACCCGTTAATTTAATCGATCTTTTCTGCGTGTCCTGATATATATTTGCTCATACATATTCCATGGTATGATTGCTTATGATATTGTTACCCCTCCTTGAAGTGTCAAAGTGCGGCCCGTTATCACTGGGAATGTTTTCTTGAATCGACCCCGTTATCACAGGGGATTTTTTCTTAGATTGGCCCCGTTATCACAGGGAATTTTTTCTTGACTCGACCCCGTTATCACAGGGGCTTTTTTCTTGGATTGGCCCCGTTATCACAGGAAATTTTTTCTTGAATCGACCCCGTTATTATAGGGGATTTTTTCTTGGATCGACCCCGTTATCACAGAGAATTTTTCTTGAATCGACCCCGTTATCACAGGGGATTTTTTCTTGGATTGGCCCCGTTATCACAGGGAATTTTTTCTTGAGTCGACCCCGTTACCACAGGGGATTTTTTCTTGGATTAGCCCCGTTATCACAAGGAATTTTTTCTTGAGTCGACCTCGTTATCACAGAGGATTTTTTCTTGGATTGACCCCGTTATCACATGGAACTTTTTCTTGAATCGACCCCGTTATCACAGGGGATTTTTTCTTGGATCGACCCCGTTATCACATGGGATTTTTTCTTGAATCGACCCCGTTATCACAGGGGATTTTTTTCTTGGATCGACCCCGTTATCACAAGGAATTCTTTCTTGAATCGACCCCGTTATCACAGGGGATTTTTTCTTGAATCGACCCCATTATCACAGGAGATTTTTTTTTTGATCGACCCGTTATCACATGGGATATTTTTTTTGTGAGTAGGGGCACATCCCGTTATCACAGGGAACCCACTACCGTTGAATTGTTTTTGATCGACCCCGTTATCTCAAGGGATATTTTTTGTGTTGTAGGCGAGCCTTTTCGCTGTCTTTTTGACTATGTCTCTTGGTGACCCTATCGTCGTTGAATTTGTAGGTCATTAAGTCTTGTAAAACAGCAAAGACAAGAAAAATTTTCGACGTAAAAGCTGATACGAAAGCACGAAATGATGTGCATGTGTTATTTGCGGGATGTTCCCCTAATTTGAGAATATCAGTTTTATACGAGAAACAGTGTTTCCATTGTGCTCTATCGTGCCTGTTGTACCTGTTTGTACCTGTTGTACCTGTTTGAATAGATAATATTGAATAATCCGAGGCAATGTCCCCTGAATCCCCCTTTTAATATTCTCTATGTCCTTTTCGGATATAGTAAGGTGCGACCCTTTCAGCCATGTACCTGTCAGAGGGCGATGTGTTAAACATATATCTAGGGGAACATTCCCCAACTCTTTGTGCCATTTTCTGCACTTCTATAATGTCCGCTTAGGACATATCCCTGCATTAAATATTAGATTGCGCCAAGCAACAAATAAAAAGGTAATAACGGATAACGGTCGAAGGCTAGGTAAACCCAACCCGCCTACATATCCCGTTGCATGGGAAATCAGACCGGCGTAGTTCTCCCTGTTTTAAGTTACATGCCGACCCACAAAGGGGCAAAATAAGAGATGATTGTCGAGGGCAGGTAAACCTAACCCGCCTACGTATCCCGTTGAGGGGGAAATCAAACCGGCGTAGTTCCCCCTATTTTAGGTTTACAATTTAACCCGCGATGGGGAAATGTTTCAAATGTTCAAGCATAATTTAAAAAATTACTAAAATCTAAAGTATTGTCCTGTTGTTCATCATGGTGATCATTCCATAGCTTGCCGATCCTGATTTGGTCCGACTGCTTCTTCCTCTACTTCTTTAATTCTTGGCAACGTAAGAGAAGTGATGTAGCAGAACCAAGCTTCCTCCTGGTTAGCGACTACTTCTCCGACCCCTCCTCCTACTGGGAATTTCATCTTTTGATGGAATGTGTATACCACCGCTCTTATCGCGTTCAAGGCCGGTCTGCCGATTATGACATTGTATGCAAATGGTTGGTCCACGATTGTGTATTGCACATTAATAGTTCGTTTGTGTGGTTCTTGTCCAAATGACGTAAGAAGGTTCACTTGCCATAGGGGAATTGTCTCTGCTCCACCAAATCCTACCAGTGGCGTACGGACCTGCTCAACTACGTGGTGGCCGAGTGCCATCTTTTCCAAAGCATGCGCAAACATAATGTTGGTGGAACTACTGTTGTCTATAAGTACCTTGTGTACAGCGTACTTAGCGATATCCAACTGAACAACCAGGGGGCAGTCGAGCTCGCCTGCCTGGATGGCCTCGGGGCTGAGATCCAAGAGATCCCTGCTGGAAAACGTGATAACCTCTTCTGGGAGCTCCTCAATCAATGTTGTGAATCCAACGAATCGGTCCTCGTTCAATCCACGAGTTATCTTCTTCCTCTGGTTGGTGGAATCCGCTCCTGCGGTCCCACCGCTTATCACATTGATGACCCCCCTCGAAGGCGCATTATTTATCTTATCGCGTCCTTGTACACTCTCAATTGCCTTAAGGCCCTCCCTTCTTGGGGATTGGGACCGTTCCCTTGATTCATCATACTGCCCGCTCGCCTTAACGAATTCTATTAATCTTCCGTCCTTAATCCGTCTCTCGATCTCATCCTTCAGGTCATAGTAGTCCCTCGTGTCATGGCCTTTTTGGCGGTGATACTCGCAGTAGCGTCTAGATTTCTTGGTGAAATCCGTTTCCTTGATTTTTCGAGGCGCACTTAGCCAATTCCTGCTTTGCGCGACGGCAAAGATAGTGCGAATGTCCTGATTTAGGGGGGTATATCTCTTTGGGGACCTGTCTCTTCCTCCCCTGCTCTTGTTCCATAGCTCTCTACCCCTTTCCCTGCCGGATTCCTGGGGTCTAAACTTAGCTGCCATCATCGCGTCTTCGTAGATCACAGTATGTGCCAACTCGTTTATCCGATTGATGGTAGGTTCTGCGAGCTTGATCAACTCTTTGGCGAATCTGTTGTGTGTCGTTGCCCTGAATAGGGTCTGCAGCACTTGTCCCCCGTAGGGATTGTCCACCTTCAGTAGCTCCTCGTTGAATCTGCTCATGAATTCGCCGAGAGTTTCTCTCTCTTTCTGTTTCAATGCTTCCAGATGGTACATGCTTGTCTTCATTCGTTTCTGACTAGAAAAGTGGTTCTCCAACCTCTCCTTCATCTGCTCGAAGCTTGAAATAGATCCTACTTCGATTCTGTTAAACCAGTCTAATGCTGCTCCTATCAGTGTTGTCGCCATTATTTTTGCCTTAATACCCTCGGAGAAATCTTGTAGGTTCAAGAGACTCTCCACGGCATGGATGTGATCCGTCGGGTCACTCTTCCCATCATATGGTTTTATGGTTGGAATCTTGTCTCCTCTGTGCAGTACCTCTGCCTTTATCTCATCCGAAAATGGCATCCTACTGCGACCCTTCCCATGACTCTGAGTCACCTTCCTTGTTAACTCCGCCCTCTCGCGGTCAAGATGTTCCATCTTTCTTGCTACCTCTCGATCCAGGGTCCCAAAGCCCCGTCTCCCCGCTCTATCGTAAGCTGCGGGCGATATCACCCTGAAGGAGTCCCCTGTATACTCATGTTCATTATATCCTTGCCTTGCCCTTCCTTCACCCGCTCTGGGTTCATGGGGCCTTGCCCGAACGTCCTTTGTCTTTTGCTTCGCCAGTCGTGGGAGCAAAGTCTCCAATGTAGAATCCAGCGCCGCTCTTACAGAGGCGTTGATCTGCGCTTGCATCTCCGGGGTTATGGCGGCTGGGTGAAAGGCGCTTCGCCCAGCGGGCATTGTCTCCTCTGGGCCGGGAAAATCCGCATTTGGCACCTCGGTCACTGGAATGTCTGTTGCGGGGTTCTCAGTGGGCGGGCCCTCGGTCGCGGGTTCCGCCATACTTGGTGCAACAAGGGTCGAACCTGCATTCGCGGCTCGCGGCGGCCTCCTGGCCTGCGCCTTCATCTCGGCTCGCTCTGCGGTGGAGGAAGCTCCATATCGGCTTGAGCCACTGTCTGTTCTTGGTCAGTTTGGTGTTGATGGAGTTGCGTGTCCTCCATCCTGACGCTCCTGGCCACAATTCCGCTAAACTCGGATCGGGTCCTCCTTCCTTGCATCTTGGCGTCCTTGTCCGGGAACTGGTGTTCCCACAGACGGCGCCACTGATTTGGCGATAGATCGTTTTATATATATGTGAGTGTCGGTTACAAGTGAATAGTCCAGCAATACAACGAGTCTATCTCAAATCAGGCCTACAATATGTATCTCGTGTAGACTTGGTCCGGAACACCTCGAACCAACGCCTCGATGCTTGGATGGGAGTGGAATACCGGTACTAGATCGAATGTACGTCGGTGATTGTCTTCGATGTGATGTCGAGGATGACCCCCGACGTGATATCGGTGATGAGGTGGTGTGACGTGTCAGAGGTGCACGAGATAACCCCGATATCGAATGAGATATCGAAAGTGATATCGGGGATGTATTTCGATATGATGCGTGGTAGCTGAGGGATAATAATTGCTTCCTTCTGGGATCCGGGCACCGCGTATTTATAGACCTCGGGATCCGGGGACCACAGTAACATATCAGTGATTATTACCGATATGACATCGAAAGTGATCCCCGATATGGTCCAATATGGGCCTGGTTTGGGCCTGGCCCAATATGCGGGAAATGCCCATATCAATATATATATATATATATATATATATATATATATTATTTAGGAAATTGCTTTTTAGACCTTCATCTTTTAAAAATTATCATTTGGCCCCGAATGTTTTAAAGAAATTGATTCAATCCTTTAATTTAAATTTAGATAAAATAATAAAAACAAATAATTATTGAAATCGGGTTTTTTTCTTTACGAGGACCCCACAAAGTAATGGTTGGGGCATGAAGAAGCATAATAGTCGCAAATAATAAAAGCCTAAATGAAAAAGTCTTCATAATACTAACTTCATATAATTAATAGGGATAAAAGCCTCAAGCCCCCTTAACTATACAGGTTTTTGCGATATACCCCTTTAACAAATTTAATAAACACTTTGCCCCCTAAACTGCGATTTGCCCCCTCAGTGCAATTTCGGCCAGAATATTCCCCGTTCGAGGTGTTTTTTTGCCTACTTTTTGCCATCAACTGCAAAAATACACCTAGTACAACACGTGTGAGTCGGGTAGGGAGAATATTCCAGTCAAAATGGCCGAAATACAGTGAAGTAGCAAATCACGTTTCCGCCCATTTTTAGTCGGAATACTCCCCGTTCGAGGCATATTTTCCCTACTTTTGTCATCAACTACTAAAATACATCTAATACAACACATATGAGTCGGGTACGGGGAATATTTCGGCCAAAAAAAGACCGAAAATGCACTGAGGGGGTAAATCGCACAATTGTGCATTGTTTAGGGGCCAAAGTGCTTATTAAATATGTTAAAGGGCAAATCTCAAAAACGTGCATAGTTCAGGGGGATTGATGCTTTTATCCCTAATTAATAATAGGATATATTTGAATAAAATATTATTACATCAAACTTGGTTAAAGATTCTGGAAAAAAGCACAGTAAAATACTTAAATATAATAATCTAAATATTATCTAAATAATTGATGAGTTAATTACCTCAATCATGTAAGTTTCAAGAACTTAGGAATCGAAGTATTCAAATTGTGGAGGTTCTATGGAGAAACCACCAAGTTGAAGAAGCTACCTGGGAGCCTGAGCAAGATATGCGGAAACATTATCCATACCTCTTCGAAGATTCAGGTTAGAAATCTGGAGACCAGATTCCTTTTGGGATGGGAGATTGTACCATCCCTAAATTTCCTAGTACATATATATCTATATATATATATATATATATATATGTATATGTATTGGAAAAATGCTTTTTAGACCTTCATCTTTTAAAAATATTCATTTGGCCCCAAATGTTTTAAAATAGAGAAAAGTGCAAAACTAGCCCCAACCTATATGCCTTTTTCCGAAACTATACCCAATGTTTGAAAAGTTACAAAACTATATCTAACATTTGCATTATGTTCGAAACTAGCCCTAACGTTTACTTTCGGTCAAACAATGTCATATTTCAACGTCATGACATCATACTCCGTTTTGGTCGAGGGCAAAATAGACATTTCACAAATATATACATAAAAAACATTAAATTTAAAATATATCATTTTTTATTATTAAAAAAAACAAAAACAAAAAAAAAATTAAATCACTCATCTTCCTCACCCGCACCAACCCCCCCCCCCCTCCCCACCAAAGCGGGCCACCAGCCCCCGCCTCAAATATTAAAGATAAGAAGGACATACGAGAAAATATAACAAACTATAAAAGTTAATTATTCAGTTTAAACTTATTAACATACTTAAATTTATTTAAGAGACGGCGCATAATTTCATGAATCTGAAGTTACTGTCGCAGGTGAGATTTATAATACTTTTAAGCCCTGTTTGGCACTCGGCCTGAGGAACTTGGATTGAGTATTTGTCATTCTTGGTTCTAAATGGAGAACAACTTATTCTTAATCGTTTTCATTTATGATCGCATTTCGTAACCTAATCCTTTTGATTAATGTTGAAATATTCTTGGACAATTGGCTCTTATTCATTTTTTATAATTACAATAATTTCTCCAATATGATAATCCACATGTTGGTTCTTGAACTAGAAAACAAGCAACATACTATGTTCAGGACATGTAGCTCAAAAGCAACGGACACTATCCGGGTTACTAACTTATTGTTTATCTATTATACCCATTGGGACGCCTTTGGAAAGTTGGGCCCAAGGATTGAGATGGTTTACTGTTGAGCAGCAAGGGTTATCGGGTTAAGTAAATTCGCTTGATACTCATTTATCTAGGAGCTGATTGCAGTCATGAGTTGGCTGTAATCGCGTGCTAGGTTGACATGTACTCGAGCATGTCTCTTGATCTATTTGCGAGGTCGCTCCTCGTTGGGAGGTACAAGGTAGTATATTGGATTAAATAAGGTTGAATATATTATATGAGATGCACCAGTTGATTATCTTGTAGTTTGTTTGTTATTCTTTACCTCTCAATTCTAATGTTTTCCCTTTCATACCATATCAAAATGCATATATTTGTTACATCTATTATTGTTACTGAAAATCTCACTAACTCACCAAAGACTTACATCTCCTATTATTTTCTCTGTCCATTCCTCAGAATAAGCAAGGTGGCTGGATCGAACTACTTTGGACGTGTGAGATTTAAAATAAATCAAAAGTGTGTAAAAATAAAAATAAATCCCTAATAATTGTGTGTTTTATTACGTATTTGATGTTTTGAGTTTCGTGTGGATTGTAGTAATAAACTCTATGAATCTTGAAAGCTTCTGCTGTAATAAATAAGTTTGTATCTAGCTTTATTATGGTTCCATTCTAGTGAGCCTCTCTAAGGTAGCGTTAAGGTTCGAATTGGAAATTTACAAATCCTATTCAGAGACTTAAACGAGACTTTAGAGTTTGGGACCTCACAGATTACCATATATGTCATAAATAGCAAATGTATCTATTCGTTACCGTAGTACTAGTGCTCATTACCATATTGTGAAATTTATATTAGAAACTCGAGGAATCTTTCTCCATGTCTCGATAACCCTTCCATACGGAAAAATCATTTCTTATAATATTTTTGATATTTTGTGTTTCTAATATTGCATATTTTTTTTGTTGCTTTTCATATGAAAATATAATTCACTCATGCATGAACATGACGCTCACATAGTCTGTTAACTTGGCCTCTTTTCGGTTTTCATCCGTTTACTTGGCATGCCATGATTTTGATCCCTCAATTTGGCACTTTTACTCAATTTTAGTCCCTCATCGACCCAATTTGAAATCACCGCCGCAAAAAGCCACTTGACACACGTTGACCCTATTTCCGCCAATTTTGACCAAATTCATTAAATGTGGCTGCCACATAATATTAAAAAAAAACTAAAATTAACAGACCCAAATAAAACTTTAAAACATTTTTAAAAATCACCTAATAAACTACACTACTCTCCGCGTAACACACTAAAAATACACACAAACACACACACTACACTCTCTCTCCCCGTCGCCACCACAACCGGCCATACCAAATTATGGTAAGTTCGTAAATCTTACTCTTCCTTTTTCTATAAATCTTTAATATACAACATTTTAACACAAATATCCCAATTTAAGTGCCATCATACGATGAGTGGGTTCTAAAAATTTGTGTTGAGGACTTATTTGCAGTATGTGGCATGTTGCACACATTTGTATATGTATCTAACAAATTTTGTGTAGCATTTTGTGGCTGTGGTTTAAAACTCAATTATTGTTCCATAATATTATATTTATTTCTCTAATTAAAGATTTACAGAAAATCAAAGAGTAAGATTTACGAACTTACCGTAATTTGGTATGGGTCATCCACATTCGACGAGTGCCGTAATTTTGCGTTCCTACAGCGACGTGCCATGTATCAGAGAGAAACGCCGACAACGTTGCGACGCCGACGATGGGAGGGGATGGCCAGTTGTGGTGGCGACGGGGAGAGAGAGTGTAGTGTGTGTGTGTTTATTTTTAGTGTGTTACGAAGTGAGTAGTGTAGTTTATTAGATGATTTTAAAACTTTTTTTAAGTTTTTATTTGGGTCTGTTAATTTTAGTTTTTTTTTGAATATTATGTGGCATCCACAGTAGTAATGAATTTGGTCAAAATCGGCAGAAATAGAGTCAACGTTGCCACGTGAGATTTCTGCGGCGGTGATTTCAAATTGGGCTGATGTGGGACTAAAATTGTGTAAAAGTGCCAAATTGAGGGATCAAAATCGAGGCATGCCAAGTTAAAAAATGAAAACCGAAAAGAGGGCAAGTTAATGGACCAAAATTATTTTTTTCCCTGTTCTCACATAGGTTATTTATTATTTATAAGTAATTTGCATTGCTCTACTTGAATTTCAACGCAAAAAAAAAAAATCATTAAAAATACATAGCTTAAACTTTCCCATGGGGTAGCATGTCTCAATCATAGGAATGGAAAAGGGTAACCCCATAGTGACCGTCTAAGATTTTTACGACTAGGTTGAGGTTGTCTCTTTGAACCTAGATCTTGGATCTCCAGTCAATAATGTCTGGTTTTCTTTGCATGAACCTTATTTTAAAATGGGCTTTAGTAAGATTCCTTTCGATGCCTTTTCAATTTAGTCTTTATTTAACCATTTGGTTAACTGGTTCACAATATTATTTTGTTACTTCACTTAGTTAATAGTCATAACTAAGTAAAAAAAAATAGTCATAACTCCAATAGAGACTAGTTGCCTCGTGATATTATGTCGACAAAATATGTATCTAGATTTAGTGTTGCACAAAATATTTTGTGTTCTACAATTTAAACATAACGATGACACATGTTTGAGTCAATCAATACTATGTTCTCATAAATTACATAACCATTTGACTTTTTCACTGCCTTTATCTGATGCCAAAATCCCAGATTTCATCGGATTCTTATCGTTTATCTTGACAAATTCCATGAAACGACCATCATCCTAAGTTCCGCACGTATAGTCTGATGATTCTCAAAGTTCGTATGTCATTTTCGGTTTTCTGAATGCTAGGGGGGTCACCACTGGGTCACCCTCCTAGCATTCTGACACGTGTCCACTTGGACCACTTTAGATTTTTTATTTTATTTTTTTCAGCTTTTAGATTTAAGATTATTTTTAAAATTGAGTTTATTTATTTATTTATTTGAGATTGAGCTTTCTTAATAATTATAGGATTTTTATATGAAAAATTGTTATTACTTATAGGATTTAATAAATACTTATAAGTTTGGCCTCAAAGAAAAAAAAAACTCAATCTCAAAAAACAATGATAAATCTGAAACTAATAAAAAAATGAGAAGTGGTCAATTTCTTACTAGTAAAATAAGTCTCAAAGATGCAAGTAAAAAATGAGAAGTGGTTAAACTATTTTTTTTAATAGATAAAAGTTGTTAAAAATATGAAAAAAGCAAAAACAATTTAAAAGCAAAAAAAATCCGTTATGGCTTTTTAAAAGTAAGAAATTGACCACTTCTCATTTTTTAGTAATTAGTTTCAGATTTATCATTGTTTTATAAGATTGAGTTTTTTTTTTCTTTGAGGCCAAACTTATAAGTATTTATTAAATCCTATAAGTAATAACATTTTTTCATATAAAAATCCTATAAGTATTAAGAAAGCTCAATATCAAATAAATAAATAAATAAACTCAATTTTAAAAACAATCTTAAATCGAAAAGCTGAAAAATATTAAAAAAAAATCGAAAGTGGTCCAAGTGGACACGTGTCAGAATGCTAGGAGGGTGACCCAGTGGTGACCCCCCTAGCATTCAGAAAACCCTTCTCAAAGTAAATTTCATAAATAGTGTCTATCAAACATGCTGTCAGAAAATAGTTATGCCAGAGTGTAAACGGGTTTGGAATTATTCCCCATTTTACGAGCAATATTTATAGGGTTGGAACGCCGATCCCGACCCGAGGAGATTGTTGGTTTTTATTGATTTACGGCTGGACTCGATTTGTTTCGAGATGCCTACGTATCCCTTCCTCGGGAATCAAGCCACCCGTAGTTCCGATTCTTGTTCGGTTCTTGGTGTTGGTTACTTTGTGTTTGTCGATTTTATCGGGTGAATGGGTTTTGTATTTGTTGGAGGAGTTGTCCCCGTGAAGTGTCCGAGGGGGAAAGAAAGAAGTCCGAGGGGAGGAGGGAAAGTTTTCTTCTCTTTGAGAAAGGAAGGAGTTCCTCCGAGAAAAAACTCCTTCTTTCTATTATTCTTTTTCCCTATTTTTTCCCTCTTCCCGAACTTGTCCTTCTTCTATGGTTCTTGCCCCCTTTTTATAGAGGTTTTTTAGGGGCAGGTGTCATTTTGCATGTGTTAACGCACGTGTTGCTATGCATGTATGAGTGCAGGTGTCGGCACGCATGTGTAGGAGGATAGGATAAGGTATATCTGGTGACTAGGTGCTGACTAGGCTGATCTCTATCTTGTCCGATGACTCAGAGGAGTTCCGAGGGGCCAAGTCTTCTGGTTTCTTGTCTCCGATGGGCCATATCTCTCGGAGATAATGGATTAGGGTGGCATAATGTCCGTCCGATGTTGATGTTTCTTCCGAGGGTTGTTCTTTTCTCCGATAGGTATTACTCTTGCGTAGTTGTTTCTGGGTATGTTCTCCGAGGAGTGGCTTTGTTTGGATCTGGACTCCGAGGGCTTTGTTTGGATCTGGACTCCGAGGGCTCCTTTGTCCTCGTGGAGCAGTGCTTCTTTGTCTAGGTCCTCGTAGTATGTTTTCTGATGTCTTTTGTATCTGATTATGGCTTCCGTCCTCAGATCCGGCCTTCGGGGATGGTGTTCCGAGGGCATTTTAGGTTGAGGAGTGTTTAGTGAGGGGTCGTAGCTTTAGCTATAACTCCAGCCGATAGGCGGGTGCCGTGATATACGATATACGAACAGTTTTTTATCGAAATAAACCGGTATTTAAACCGTGTTATAATGCGGTGTTATTTATAAATATAAATCATATAATAATATACCCAATAATTTCGGTAATTGAATAATCGCTTATTTTAAGCAGGTGATTTTCTATCCTGTTAACAAAGCCCCCCAGTTTTTAGTGCAGTCGGTTATTATGACTGCACTAGAAACTCAAAAAGTCGAGAGTTACGAGTATCGCGGATTTTTTAGAGAGGTATCGTAGCCTCTCGTAACGAGGTCGTTTAAGGCATTGTTTCGAGCCTTTTAAAGTGTTGTCTTTCTCGCTTTTTCTGGTCGGAGATATTATAGTGTATGTCCGATAATAGCTATTAACATTCTTAACGTTTCTTTTGAGGTATCGTAGAATTATTTAGAACCTTGTAGATAATTGTCGGTTATCGTATCGTGAATGTCCCGTAGATCCTTGAAAGGCATCCGAGTCTCCTATAGGACTCGGAAAGCCTTGGTAAGGTATCAGGGAACTATTTTGGGGTATCGTAGGCCTTTGTCATTCGACGTTTATCTGTTTAACACAAGCCCCCCAGTTTTTTGCTTGCCTTTGAAGAGGCGAGGGGAATATCGTGGTTGCCTTCTTAGAGGCGAGAAGTTTTTTATTTACGATGCCTTCGTTGATATTTTATCCGTCGTGACTTTTCAAGGAATGTTTAAGTGCCTCTTCGAATGCCACGCGTTATCGCCCCGGGTATGCGAATTCGATGGACTTTAGTATTTCCTCGTGTGCCGTACTGCACTCGGGTAGGTGACCCTCGAGAAGCTTCCTTATCGGGAGTGGAACGATAGTATCGTCATGCCTCTTCGGGTATCACGTCGTACCGCATCGGGTATGTGACACTTGGTGGGTCTCCTCATCGGGAGTGGGACGATAGTATCGTCATGCCTCTTCGGGTATCACGTCGTACCGCATCGGGTATGTGACACTCGGTGGGCCTCCTCATCGGGAGTGGGACGATAGTATCGTCATGCCTCTTCGGGTATCACGTCGTACCGCATCGGGTATGTGACACTCGGTGGGCCTCCTCATCGGGAGTGGGACGATAGTATCGTCATGCCTCTTCGGGTATCACGTCGTACCGCATCGGGTATGTGACACTCGGTGGGCCTCCTCATCGGGAGTGGGTACAACTTCATCGAAGTACATGTGACGATAGTATCGTCCAAGGGGTTAATCCATATTTTTAGGGTTAACATTTTGGTTAATCCCTATATATTATTTTTAAAGTTTTGAACTTTTTCCTTTGCATTATAGCATTTTTAATTACTTCTCATGCTTTATAAGCCTTCTTTGAGGAGTCCTCGGCTTTGGAGGAATACGTAATTATTTTGCCCTTCATTCTATTTCGTCTTGTCCGTGCTAATATTCATCATCACTTTTCAGCACTTATAAATACTTGGACCCTCTCCTTTAATTGTAGAATTTAAGATTGAGTTTAAAGAAATGAAATTCATTCTTACTGGCCAAGAAAATTACTTATCATAACATGCCCGTTTGCAGTGCAAACTTTGGAGATACATTTTCTCTAAATAGAGGTATCTCCCGACACGTAATCGTGGCTATAATATAGCTTGGACACCTCAATCTTAGCTCGGTTATCCAAGGAAAGATCCCTAAGTATATATAGGTGCTTGGAGTTTAGTGAATATTCTCACGTACTTCCAAAAAATCTTTTTCAGTCGAGTTGTTTACTCATTTCCTTCTTCGGGGAGTTTTACATTCTTGTTATTTTGTGTAGGCAATGCCTTAAAATATATCACAGTTTGACGGCCGTGCGATCCTCGGAGTAGGGTCTTCCTACCCGGAGGGGTGGTTTTTAAGATATCGTAAGGCTTTTTGAGGCATCGTAGGCCTCTTACGCAACCGTTTTATCTTTTATATTGTTTATAAATCTTTTTGGGATATTCCCTTAGTATATATATTGGGATTAGTGAATGTTTTCACATAAACCTAAAGGTTTCCGTTGGAAGCTTTCACTTTTGGAGTTTGCTTGTTTGTGTCTCTCTGCTGAATTTTATACTTAGAGTGTAAGTTTATCAAAATCAAAATTGCGTAAGAAGTTCATAGCACTTATCTGGAGTCCAGATGCCTTCTTGTTCCATGCGCGCCAATTATCAAGGAATTCTCCTCGGAACTCCCTTCGAAACCCTTTTCTTCTATATGGCGTTCGTCACGCTACATCCGAGGTTCTATAATGCCTGCATGTAGCTTAAACAAATAGCTAGCTTTGCTCGAAGTTTCCTCCGGCAACGTCAGTGTTCAAAAATATATAGAGCATAGTCCATATTTAAGCACGAAGACCTCACGGATTATCGATTTTGGGTATATTTATGCTCTCTTCGTGTTTCCGATGGAAAAACTATTTATCTCATGATAAAATTATACAACAATCTTGGTGAATGGGTACGTATGCTCGTAAAGTCCGAGAGTAAGACCCGTTGTATTTGGTTTGGGAAGAAATACATATTGGCAATAATTCGCACTTTTTCCGCCATATTTAGAGAGTTTTTGATTCCTCGTGTAAATACCCGTGAATCACTCTCGATTTCCCGCGTGGGTAGCCGTAGTCATCGTTTTTTTTTTATATATATATTTTGACTCCTTTGGGGGGGGGGGGGGGGGTCACCTGCGAACCTCGTGGTCGGGGTCGTTGCGAGCTTCCCGTTTACCTCGTGGGTAGGGGTTGTCGCGTGCTCCAGTTTTGAGTGTTCGTAAGTGCCATGCCCTTAGAGTGCTTAGTCCTTGTTCCGATGCTCCAAGCTACCACACTTAGAAAAGTTCGATTTCATCCACGGATACTTGCGAGTATCATAAGAGGTTAATAAACTTTACTCCTAAATCTAGGCTTTAGTATTGTTATAAAGCAATGGAAGCTTGTCCCACTGGTATGAGCAAGAAATTTTATTAGAGAGGTCCCGTGTTCGAACTCCTCTCAGAGAAACTTCGCCTTTTTTTTTTTTCGCTGGAAAAAGCAAAAAATCAAATGAAGATTTTCTATCGCCACTTGAAGGATTCAAACTCGGGCCAGTGGAGAGGGAAGCCATTGAATAAACCACTGGGCTACAAGCCTATTTGTGGTTATAATACGGTTATTTTCTATTTTATATCATACAGTAGCCTTAATGAAAAATATATAATTTATGAGAAACACGGGTGGCGGAATCGAACCCAGGTCCCTCGGCCCTCGGAAACAGTTCTCGTACCACTGGACCACTTCCCATTTTTGAACAAGAAGAGCTTTTTCCTTTATTATTGTATTCTGGCAGCACCTTTTTTTTAAAAAAAATACATGCTCGGAGATGGGATCGAACCCGGGTACTTCGTGTGGATGCCCTCGGAGAAGCTCTCCGAAGACCGTTGGACCATCCCATTTTTTTGTTAATAAAAGATCATTTATTATTTTTATTATAATATGGAAGCGTTTTAATAAAAATGCCATCAGAGGGAATTGATCTCGGGTTCCTCCGATAGACGCCCTCGGAGAGATCCTCCGACCGCTGGACCACGCTCCTTTTTGGTTTATAATGAGATTGTTTTTTCTACATATATGTAGCAGTCTTAATAACCAAAAAAATAAAGCCATCGGAAGCAGATTTCGAACTCGGGTCACCCGAATAGATGCACTCGGAGAGGGCTCTAACCACTGGACCAGCCCACGTTCTTGTTTATAACAAGACTTTTTTTTTATTATCATGTGTTGGCAGCAAAATAAAAATTCAATCGTGACTGGGAGGATTCGATCCCGGGTCCTCGGAGTGGTCCTCGGAGATCTCCTCCGACCACTGGACCAGCACACATTCTTGTTTATAACAAGAAACGTTTTTATTTTTATTATATAGGCTCTTTATATAAATAAAAAAAGCCTTCGAAAAAGGGATTCGAACCCGGGTTCTTTGTGTAGATACCCTCGGAGATGCTCTCCGAGGACCACTGGAGCATCCTTTTTTTTTGTTTATGACAAGAGCATTTTTGTTATTATTGTTATATTATGGCTCTCCATAATTAAAAAAAAAAAGAAGGCCGAAGGGTGGGACCCGAACCCGGGTCCTCGGAGAGAGGTTCTCGGAGATGATCTCCGGGGACCACTGGGCTACATCTCTATTTTGGTTATGAATTTGTTTGTTCTCGTATTTATATTAGACTAGCCCCTTTTTTAATTATACAGATTGGCCATTAATGAGTTGATTAATACATATATATATATATATATATATATATATATATATTATAACCAGCCACACAGTGTGACACGTTTTTAGCAAAAGTAATATTGTGGGACACGTGTCTCTTTCACAACTCAAATTCTTTCCTTTCTTTTATTTCTTTCCTTCTTCTCTGTTCATTCTTTTTCTTTCATTCTTCTCTGTTTCTTCTTTCTCTTCTCTTTTTCTCAGTTTTCGCTGTTTCTTTTCTTCTTCTCAAGTTTTCTTCTTTTATTTTAATTTTCATTTATATATTTCTTTGCAACTCTCAAGCAGTAGGCAAAAGAATTCACATATCTAAAAATTTCTTTCAACTCCTTCCCAAGTCTTTTACCAACTTCGCATATATACACTTATATACTTATATAGCAATTAGAAAATCGTATGATTTTCAAGGAGATTTCCAAAATTGGAATCGAATCACGTAAGTTTGGAGAAAGGAAAACTTAACTTCGGAGCGTATCGCCTCGTAGCAGTAGTAACTGTTCTCCGTTTTGATCTTGGCGGCGATCCCCTCGGGCTTTCTCAAGGATTCCACGACGTTTCCCACAGACGGCGCCATCTTGTAAACGGGTTTGGAATTATTCCCCATTTTACGAGCAATATTTATAGGGTTGGAACGCCGATCCCGACCCGAGGAGATTGTTGGTTTTTATTGATTTGCGGCTGGACTCGATTTGTTTCGAGATGCCTACGTATCCCTTCCTCGGGAATCAAGCCACCCGTAGTTCCGATTCTTGTTCGATTCTTGGTGTTGGTTACTTTGTGTTTGTCGATTTTATCGGGTGAATGGGTTTTGTATTTGTTGGAGGAGTTGTCCCCGTGAAGTGTCCGAGGGGGAAAGAAAGAAGTCCGAGGGGAGGAGGGAAAGTTTTCTTCTCTTTGAGAAAGGAAGGAGTTCCTCCGAGAAAAAACTCCTTCTTTCTATTATTCTTTTTCCCTATTTTTTCCCTCTTCCCGAACTTGTCCTTCTTCTATGGTTCTTGCCCCCTTTTTATAGAGGTTTTTTAGGGGCAGGTGTCATTTTGCATGTGTTAACGCACGTGTTGCTATGCATGTATGAGTGCAGGTGTCGGCACGCATGTGTAGGAGGATAGGATAAGGTATATCTGGTGACTAGGTGCTGACTAGGCTGATCTCTATCTTGTCCGATGACTCAGAGGAGTTCCGAGGGGCCAAGTCTTCTGGTTTCTTGTCTCCGATGGGCCATATCTCTCGGAGATAATGGATTAGGGTGGCAGAATGTCCGTCCGATGTTGTTGTTTCTTCCGAGGGCTGTTCTTTTCTCCGATAGGTATTACTCTTGCGTAGTTGTTTCTGGGTATGTTCTCCGAGGAGTGGCTTTGTTTGGATCTGGACTCCGAGGGCTTTGTTTGGATCTGGACTCCGAGGGCTCCTTTGTCCTCGTGGAGCAGTGCTTCTTTGTCTAGGTCCTCGTAGTATGTTTTCTGATGTCTTTTGTATCTGATTATGGCTTCCGTCCTCAGATCCGGCCTTCGGGGATGGTGTTCCGAGGGCATTTTAGGTTGAGGAGTGTTTAGTGAGGGGTCGTAGCTTTAGCTATAACTCCAGCCGATAGGCGGGTGCCGTGATATACGATATACGAACAGTTTTTTATCGAAATAAACTGGTATTTAAACCATGTTATAATGCGGTGTTATTTATAAATATAAATCATATAATAATATACCCAATAATTTCGGTAATTGAATAATCGCTTATTTTAAGCAGGTGATTTTCTATCCTGTTAACACAGAGAATGTTAGAGTGCTTCCACTCTTTATTAATAAATATACATTAATTTTATTCTCTCTAATTGTAGGAGAATCTTTCTTTCAAGAATCTCATAGTGAGATAAAACATATTTTATGACGCCATGTTTTGAAATTCCCACTCGTAAACTTTTTGATTTTACATTGTGGCTCATAAGAAGTGTGAGAACACCCAAAACTGTCATCGGGAGAGGCTGGGTTGTGATGATTAAACATAGGATTTTTGGGTGTCTATGACATTTGAAAAATCGTATCAGAAATTATTCAAGATACAGTATCAGTAAATAAATAATACGTTAAAAATGACGAAAGTTCTTTTAAATTAGAAAAATATTTTTTGTTAATAGTAACTTTTCTGCCTAAAAATAAACTTGATTTAAGATTGTTCGTAATAGAGCACCAAAAAATTCCAAACAAACAAAGATAACTTTATTGGCAGAATAAACAAAAATATTACAATAACTAAATTGCAATAGTTAAATAAACCTCAAATAGGAAATTGTAGAGGAAGCAGAAAAGTTGAAATACGTGAAATAAAGTTTCTTTAAAATAGATTCGGCTTCTCCGCTGTGCTTTAGAAAATGCGAGCATGTATCTCATAGGATAGTACGACAACGAATAATTCTTTTTACACGAAAAGAATAACTTCAGTGAACTCGATATGTGTTTTTCCTTCGTCGCCGAAGTACTATACAGACTCATGCAGAGAATATAAATATAACGGTGCTTTTGATTTTGATGTATAAAATCTTATATGAGGTGTTTTTGATTTTGATGTATAAAATATTATAGAGAACTCCTTTTTATAAGCTAATGTCATATCATGCCGTAATATAATTACAAAAACTTATATTGATAAATGGAGTTGTATTCCATCAAGACGTTGGCTGCCATATGTGTTATTTATTCCAAAGATATTTTATATATTACTACAACGGTGCTCATTGTTACAATGATTTAAATTTTACATTTGAGATTTTTGATATGTTTTTCCATGTCTCATATCCTTTCCAAGTGAAAAAAATATATTGCTCATAATTTCTAATGTTTAATATTTACTAAAGTACATTAATTTTTTATTTTCAGTACAAAACATTATTATTAATTCCAACAATGGCTAGTGCATTTTGATTGTAGGGTTTATGGGTCTAGTTTTGGCTGCCTTCGGAAGCCCACATGCACCCCCATTTCCACTTCCATCATTTTGTCACGGAACAGAAGAATTAGGTCATATTTGAGCAATAGGTCGGTAGAAAGTAACGTTTTATAGTAGTCCAATTCAGTGCTAATGATTATTGATTAGATATTCATGGTGGTCCTATTCAGTATTCACTTGTTATTCATCTTAAACATCAAGGACATAGCGCATAGAAAATGATCGAAGAATCACCATTGAGTTGAATAAATCTAACAGATCGATAATGGCATGCATAATGCCCCCAATTCCTTTTTGGGTATGTGTATTATGTATGATGACCGAATATTGGAAGTGTTTTAATATATATTTCTTTTGTCTCAAATTCCCTTGTTTTTTTGTACTTGTTTTTTTAAAACAAGTTCTCTTGTATTGTATGTAAAGATATTTTGTCACGCATAAAGAATTACTTACCACACTTTTTGGTAGAGCCTACCATAGATGCGCCAAGATCACAGAACAAACGGCCGGTATTTGGCCCATTCTCTTGGGTTTATGCTCGAGAAAACTTTAAATACTTGAATTGTGGTATTTTAAATAGACTCCAACTCGTTTTTTATAGTACTGGACACTAACGCACGCGGGTTACTTGCACACTTGCATCTTTTGTAGTGCAGTATATTGCTTGATTATGCTAACAACGAATAATAATAAATAATAGTGTGACCTTTGATGCGTGGCGAAACATGTAGATTTTTTAATATGTATGCGATTAAATTACTATGCTTATGTGTTCACAAGTAATATTAAAATAATATATATATATATATATATATATATATATATATATATATACACGTCCGAAAGTATCGTATTGCAAGAAAATGTTTGATCGATTCTAGAATAACTTAGATTCAAAAATAATTATAGTTGTCACTAGATACTACCTTCTCTATGTGAACGCACGTTGCTTTGAATGCAAGTTTTGAAAGATTATTTTTAATAAAAATAAGAATGCAAAAAACAATGAATTCAAATTGAATGAGAATACAAGAAAACAATTTGAATGCAAGAAAACAGTTTGAATGCAAAAAAATAATTTGAATGCAAGTTGAATGAAAGAGAATGCAAAATATAAATAAAAAGAAAATAGAATTTAAGAAGTTGAGTCGATTGCTTTGATCGTAAAACAAATGATTAAGGAGGTGTTTAGAGTTCGAATTTCATACTGATTTACTTTAGTAATTCATTGACAAATTACATATGCTTCCTTGATCTACTAAGCTTTGTTTGAGCTCTTTTGTGTGTAATGGATCCGTTATCCATAGCCGGAGTTATCTTGAATTTATAAATCCTTAACTTCTAATAACCTATCGCGCTACCATAATCAAACCGATTGTCAATCATTTTAGAAGAGAAATAAAGCATGCAATTCAATCTACTCTTCCACTCGTGTTAACATAGTGTACTTAGCAAAGATTGTATTCGTGTGATCTAAGATTGTGCACGATCACGTTAGCATATCAATGTCACAAATTGCATGTATACATAGTTAGTTTAACATCTACATGTTGGCGGTCCTAGTGTAGTGCTTCCCTTCTTTTAGTGAGAGTTAATCCTAACATGCAGCATATATAACCAATCAATCTAGATACATGAATGCTCAAACGAATCTCAAGTAAATAAAATAGACATATTCATAAATAAGAGCTACCTTCCTATTTCGAGGAGTAGTTTAGCTACTCATAGTTTAAGTTCGACAACAAATAAAGAGTTAAACAACATAAACATACAACAAAGATTAAGAAAAATTTGTAGATCTGGAAGAGTGTTGACGCCTTTAGTCTTTTATGCTATTTTTCTTTATCTTCTCCTTCACAACTATTGACTCTCAGAATATAAGAATAAAACTATGGAAGATAGAGTTTCCATTGTGTTTCTCTCAAACTCTCTTCACGGTTTCTTTCACAACTTTGGATGATTTCTTGTGTAGTAAGTAACCTTAAAGCAATTTTTTTGGGTTTTGGCTTCCTCCCTCTTTTATAAATAAGTCGTGTCATCATATGTCAACTCTTCAGCCGATACGATATCCACCAATGAAGAATGGTATTCGTAAGCTAAATGTAGGATCGTTTATCTTTAGGTTGTTTGGATGGAAACTTGACCCATTGCCTTAGTACAAACAAAAACCTTGGTATGTTGATTGAGACCCGCTACTTGATATAAAACACCAACCTTGGTATAGTTAAGACGCCACAAATGGTTATGGAGGGTGGCTGTTTGATAAGTCAGATTTGAACGCCACAAGCGGAGGTGATGAACCCACTTGATAAGGTATGAAATAGTTCTTCAAAGAACCATAGAGAATAAATCTCACCAATTTTATAAAATATTATAAGTGTTGTCTTACAATGAAAATAGCCTCCAATAATTATAGCAAATTAGTCATGGAGCCAGAGAGACAAACTTGTCCACTAAGAAATTAAAAATGACCCTCCAACAACTTCTAAGAAAGGATCAAACATTAACTACACAAGGAAAAAGTGAAAAAGTGGTCAAAACCCGTCATTGCCTTTTGACCCTTATTTAAAAGGTGACTTGGATCAGACTTGACCATCTTTCTGGGTCATTTTGGCCTCCTATATTAATATGTAACCCACCTTGATTAATTAGCCCGTAAAGAGTTGCTCCCATCTTTTTAGCACACCTCCTTGTAATTGGCCCATTAAAATTGTGGACTTGATCCATTGTTGTGATATTTTTTTCATTTGAAAGTTTGCTATCTTCATCTTTGACTTTTGACCATTATTTAAAAGGTGATTTAGATCAGATTTGATCATCTTTCTGGGTCATTTGGGCCTCCTTTATCAATATGGACTCAAGCTTGATTAATTAGTCCATAAAGAGTTGCTCCCATCTTCTTAGTACGCCTCCTTGTGATTGGCCCATTAAAATTGTGGACTTGATCCATTGTTGTGATATCTTCTTCATTTGAACATTTGCTATCTTATTCCATTGATGTCAACTTGTCCAAATTTGCATCATCAGTCGTCACATGAAACATTTAAATTGTCGATTATTCTCTAAGTCTCACTACTTAAATCATGTCGTGTGTCTCCTTAATGGTCTCACATGCCACGATGCTCCAAAGGCGCAAGTCGCGCCGTCTTTTGCTCGAGTACCACTACTTTTGTTGCGTGAGTCGCATGGTTTTTTGCCTTTGTTGCGGGGGTCGCGCAATTATGGTGCATGTCACAAGGCCTCCTTGTTTGCTGGCGCGGCTGCTGGACTTCTCGTTGTGTGCGGTTCTAGGTTTCAATTCTACATTCTTATAGTGTCGTGGCACTCGATTGTGGCATCATGGCCCTCCTAAGGCAAATCCATCAAAATAACATCCATTTTGTGTTCTTTTTCCATTGTTTTGGTCTTGACTCGACAAACTACAAAATGACAAAACATAAATGAACCAATAACAATGCAACAAGAATTTATCAATAGTATAAGAAAACAAGTACTTAATTAACATTAAATAAACGCTCATCAACAATATCATTTTATGTATTTCGTATTTTTTAATATATCACAATTTAAAATCACTTTGATAAGTTTTACTCTGAAATATTTGACATGTATTATATTCATTTATATATTTAATTATTTTATTTAATGTAGTTATTATAATGTAAATAAAATCATATGACTATTTTTAGAACCTATAGCTTTATTTTTTTCTATGGTATAAAATATGCAGTAGTTTTTTTTATCTTTGAAGTATTAAAGCATTAAGTTGACTTAGCTCGTATATTTGATAGAAAAACGCGTAAGTTGTACGTTAATTAGATATAAATTTGATAATCGGAAGTGACGATACAAATCTTTTAGTCTACTTGGAGTGAAAAGAAAAACAAGAGGGTGTATCGTGATTCATGACGCAGATCTCATGTCTGACAAGGAGAGAGTTTGTATTTGAAATAAGTTTTTATGCTTATATGCACTTTCTATTATTTTTCTTGCCCATTTCTCTTGTGGGTTGGTCCCTTTATAGGGATATCTAGATGTAGTGGGAGTAGAACTTCGCGCCCACGTGTCGCATATTTTGTGCCAAGTGTTGTCGTTCACGCATGAGATATGACGTGTGTAGTTCCTTACTAGGACGACTCTTCCCCTTAAGGATACATGTTTGAGCGCAATCCTTTGTCGTGGAGAGTAGTATCTATGTTCTAACGTTGGGTGTAGGGTTACCACGAGGATCTACTCTGAGGGTATGTTGCAAGGACATTTCCCAATCTCTTCCTCACACAGCAGACATCCTTCAACTGAGGAGGACATTACTTACTCACTTCCAAAAGGGATGCGAGCGTGTTCATACTTAGAAAAGGCATCTAGCCCTGTTGTACTCAAAGATGATGTAGCCTTAAATGGTGTATCAATGTTGTATTCAGAGATGGTGTAGCTTCGAAAGGCGTAACCTTGTCGTATTCAAAGATATTTGTGCTTTGGAGGGCGTAGCCTTATCGTATTAGGAAATGGCGTAGCACCAGAAGGCGTAGCCTCATCGTATTCGAAGATATTGTAGCCTTAGAGCGTGTAACCTTATAATATTCAAAGATGGCGTAGCCTTTATAGGGTGTAAGCTTATTGTATTTGTAGATGGCGTAGCCTCAGAGGGTGTAGGCTTATCTTATTCAGAGATGAAGTATCCTCTGAGGGCATAGCCTTATTGTATTCGAAGATGTCGTAGCTCTGGATGGCAAACCCTTATTGTATTTGAAGATGGCGTTATGCATCATCAGAAGTCCTCTTATTTTAGAGTGTTTTTCGTAGAAAACGCTAGGAACTAAAGAAGTCGGTTTTGATATTCTTTTAGTCAAGAGGTACGTAAAATCCCCGTGTTTGGTCCTATCTGATATGGGCATTTCCCGCGTATTGGGACAGGCCCAAACCAGGCCCATTTTGGAGAATATCAGGGATAACTTTCGATGTCATATCGGTAATCATCACCGATATGTTACTGTGGTCCCCGGATCCCGAGGTCTATAAATACGCGGTGCCCGGATCCCAAAATAAGCAATTATTATCCCTCAGCTACCACTCGTCAGATCGAAACATATCACCGATATCCCTTTCGATATCTTATTCGATATCGGGACATCCACGTGCACCTGTGACGCGTCATACCACCTCTTCACCGACATCACATCGGGGGTCATCCTCGACATCACATCGGGGGTCATCCTCGACATCACATCGAAGGCAATCACCGACGTCCATTCGATATATTCACCGACATTCCACTCCCATCCAAGCATCGAAGCATTGGGTCCGAGGTGTTCCGGACCAAGCCTACACGAGACACGTAGTGTAGGTCTGATTTGATATAGACTCGTTGTATTGCTAGATCACATACTTGTAACCGACACTCGCAGATATATATAAAACGATCTATCGCCAAATCAGTGGCGCCGTCTGTGGGAACACCAGTTCCCGGACAAAGACGCCGAGATGCAAGGAAGGAGGATTCGATCCAAACTTAGCGGAGTGGTGACTAGGAGCGCCAGGATGGAGAACATGCAAACCGCACAACACCCGACTGACCGAGAACAGACAGTGGCTCGAGCCGAGATGGAGCTCCCTCCACCACAAGTGCAACGAAGGCGCGAGCCCGGGAGGCCGCCGCGAGCCGCAAATGCAGGTCCGACCCTCGTTGCACCAAGTGTGGCAGAACCCGAGACTGAGGACCCGCCCATCGAGAACCACACAGCTGATATTCCAATGACCGAAGCGCCAAATACGGATTTTCCCGGCCAGGAGGAGACAATGCCCGCGGGACAAAGCACCGTCCATCCCGCCACTATAACCCCGTAGATGCAAGCTCAGATCAACGCCACTGTGAGAGCAGCGCTGAATTCCACATTGGAGACCTTGCTCCCACGTCTGGTAGAGCAAAGGGCAAAGGACATCCGGGCGAGGCCCACTGAATCCGGAGCGGATGAGAGAAGGGCAAGGCAAGGATGCAACGAACATGAGGATACGGGGGACTCTTTCAGGGAAATATCACTCGCTGCTTACGATAGGGTGGAAAGACGGGACCCCGAGGCCCTTTATCGGGAAATAGCAAGGAAGATGGAGCGGCTTGACCGTGAGAGGGCAGAAGTAGTTCGGAGAATGGAACACATTCGTGACCGTGCCGAGGTCGCCTATTCAAAGAATGAGGATGCAAAAATGCTACGGGTAATCTCAAGAAGGATGGGACAGCTAGATCGTGAGAGAGCGGAATTGTTGAGGAAGTTGACTCAGAGTAAGGGGAAAGGTCGTAGTAGGACCCCGTTCTCGGATGAGATAGAGGCCGAGGTATTGCAAAGAGGGGACAAGATCCCGGTAATCAAGCCATACGACGGAAGAGATGATCTTACGGATCATCTCCATCATGTCGATAGCATCCTGAACCTGCACAACTACTCGAGAAACATAAAGGCAAAGATCTTGTCCACCACTTTAACGGGCGCTGCACTGATTGGTTTGCTAGGCTAGGGGCCAGATCCATAACGGACTACGAGCAGTTGAGGGAGAAATTTGAGAACCAATTCTCTAGCCAAAAGAGAATGAAGACCAATCTGCTACACCTCGGCGCTGTGCAGCAAAGAGAAAGGGAGAACCTCCGAGACTATATGAAGAGGTTCAACGATGAATTATTGAAGGTGGATGAGCCGCATGGCGGGCAGGTCATGATGATGTTGTTTAAGGGTACGACCCACCGTAGGTTTGCCGGGGAGCTAATCAAATTAACGGAGCCCACCATAGCACAGATCAACATGCTTGCCAACCAAATGGTCTACGAGGATGAAATGATGGCAACTCGTCAGGGTTCGTTTTCCGGCAGGAACGTAGACAGAGAGCGCAACAAGGAAAGGCCTCCACGGATGTACACCCCGTTAAACAGAGGTATTCTGGAGGTGATGGCCGTGGCGAAGAGAAACAGATGGTTGACGAAACCCATACCGTTGAATGAGACTATCGGGATGAAGTCATCTGGCAAATACTGCGCGTACCACCGTCAACTTAGACATATGACGGAAGACTGCACACACCTGAGGAACGAAATTGAAAGATTGATCAAAGAAGGGAAACTGGTCGAGTTTGTCAGGGGCGCCAGGGAGGAGGCTAGAGGAGCAGAGCATTCCTCATCCCCTAGAAGAGACTATTCACCCATGAGAGGAAATCAGAAAATGATTGAGGCACCCGAGGAATGAGGTAGTGCCATTGTGAATGCCCCGAGCAGAGGCATCATAAATGTGATCAACGGAGGAGGCTTGGGAGCTGACACGGCTCACGGCCGAGAAACCATAACAAGAAGACTCCACGGTGGAGCATATGTCGGGTACACCAACGCAATCATGCCGGAAGCATACTTGGAGCAGGAGATCTCTTTCACTAGGAAAGACTTAGAGCAGCTTAGCCCATTGGCCTTGACTGCAGGGAAATTAGATTGCCCAATGGTTATCATGATCAAACCTGATATTCTCAAAAGCCTACGAGCAGATGGGGATAGCCCCGGACCGACTGAAGCCGATATCCACCCCATTTACCGGGTTTAGTGGAGCAGAGGTGGTGCCGCTTGGACAAGTAACATTGCCCACCATGTTTGGCAGGAGCCCACGCACTCGGGTCACGCCGATAAAATACACGATTGTCGATACTCTGTTCCCCTACCACGCCATCATGGGCCGACCGGCGCTCAACCAGATCAGAGCAATGGTCTCTACTTACTACCAGAAGATTAAATTCCCGACGCCTCAAGGAGTTGGTGAGATTCGGGCTGAACAGATACACTAAGCACCCAAGAATCAGAAGAAGGCAGGAAATACAAGTCCCACACCAAGAATCCATTCCGCGCACGGAGTGATCGCCAGGAGGAGCAAACAGAACAATATTTTAAATTTCCGCACTTTTTAAATTGTGTTCGAACATTTGAAACATTGCACCATCGTGGGTTGGTCTGTAACTTAAAATAGGGGGAACTACGTTGGTCTGATTCCCCACTCAACGGGATACGTAGGCGGGTTAGGTTTACCTAGCCCTCGACCGTTATCTCTTATTTAGCCCCTTCGTGGGTCGGTATGTAACTTAAAATAGGGGCAACTACGCCGGTCTGTTCCCCCATGCAACGGGATACGTAGGTGGGCTGGGTTTACCAGGCCTTCGACCGTTATCCGTCATTATCTTTTTATTTGTCGCTTGGCACAATCTCATATTCAATGCAGGGATATGTCCTAAGCGGACATTGCAGAAGTGCAGAGAATTGCACAAACAATTGGGGAATATCCCCTAGATATATATTTAACACATCGCCCTCTTACAGGTACAAACAGGTACAACAGGTACAAACGGGTACTACGGGCATGATAGAGCACTACGGAAACACTATTTCTTGTGTGAAACAGATATTCCCAGATTGAGGGAACATCCCTCAAATAACACATGCACGTCATTTTGTGCTTTCGTATTAGATTTTATGTCGGAAATTTTTCTTGTCTATGATGTTTTGCAGGGCTCATTGACCTACATATTCAATGACGACACAGTCACCAAGAGACATAGTCAAAAAGACAGTGAAAAGGCTCGCCTACAACACAAAGAAAAAATCCCCTGTGATAACGGGGTCGATTTAAAAAATTTCCTGTGATAACGGGGCCAATCCAAGAAAAAATCCCCTGTGATAACGGGGTCGATTCAAAAAATTCTCTGTGATAACGGGGCCAATCCAAGAAAAAATCCCTTGTGATAATTGGGTCGATTCAAAAAATTCCGTGTGATAACGGGGCCAATCCAAGAAAAAATCTCCTGTGATAACGGGGTCGATTCAAAAAATTCCCTGTGATAACGAGGCCAATCCAAGAAGAAATCCCCTGTGATAACGGGGTCAATTCAAAAAATTCCCTGTGATAACGGGGCCAATCCAAGAAGAAATCCACTGTGATAACGGGGTCGATTCAAAAAATTCTCTGTGATAACAGGGCCAATCTAAGAAAAAATCCCCTGTGATAACGAGGTCGATTCAAAAAATTCCCTGTGATAACGGGGTGAACTGCCACGCTAGGTGAAGAGCCTATTCGGTGAAAATCCCATAAATCAAGCTAGGTGAAGAGCCTATAGGGTGGAAATCCCATAAAATTACGTTAGGTGAAGAGCCTATTGGGCGAAAATCCCATAAATCAAGCTAGGTGAAGAGCCTATTGGGTGGAAATTCCATAAAATTACGTTTGGTGAAGAGCCTATTGGGCGAAAATCCCATAAATCAAGCTAGGTGAAGAGCCTATTGGGTGGAAATCCCATAAAATTACGTTAGGTGAAGAGCCTATTGGGTGAAAATCCCATAAATCAAGCTAGGTGAAGAGCCTATTGGGTGGAAATCCCATAAAATTACGTTAGGTGAAGAGCCTATTGGGTGAAAATCCCATAAATCAAGCTAGGTGAAGAGCCTATTGGGTGGAAATTCCATAAAATTACGTTAGCTGAAGAGCCTATTGGGTGAAAATCCCATAAATCAAGCTAGGTGAAAAGCCTATTGGGTGGAAATCCCATAAATTACGTTAGGTGAAGAGCCTATTGGGTGCAAATCCCATAAATTACGCTAGGTGAAGAGCCTATTGGATGAAAATTCCATAAAGCAAACTAGGTGAAGAGGCAGGTTCTATGGGCCCCTAACCACAAAAAGAATATCCCCTGTAATAGTGCGGTCAATCCTAAACACAGGAGCAGTGGCAGATTACCCATGTTTCCACCAACACCGGGGGAATTCAAATCATCATTTATTGACAACAAGCAAAGTAATGAAATCTCATCAATACGAGAACGAATGAATGCAGTGTCAGATATCGAAATACCGCACACTTTATCATCACGACAATAAAAATCAACAAGTTCTTAAACAACGAGATCACGCAGAGTTACAGATTATGAAGATAATAGAGAAATAAACATTCAGTTATAGAACCACGAATCTGAAATAGTCCGGGAAGGGATAAATTTGAATTACAGTAAAGGCAGCAAAACAGCTACTCCCACGAGGACCCTTCAGTCTTCTTCTTCACGACCTCGGAAAACATGTGAGGGTCGGCCGGACTCTCTTCCACCTCATCTAGGCCACCAATCGGCAGATCATCATGGTCATGCCTTGGGTTCAACCCACTCAACTCGAGGGAGTCCTTGAAACCATCACTTCTCAATATTTTCCCTACGCAAGCATGAAAAGCTGCATCTCGAACCTTCAAAATTAGACTTCGGAAGCTCGAGCTTTCCATAAACCTCTCCGCCCCGACCCGGAGGAGATCAGGACGATGTTCCTACAAATTAAACTCTATTAAGTACAAGAGGACAAAAAACAGAAACAGATATAGTACACAAGATATATACCAAGTCCAAGGGAGTTAATTTGGCAGCGGAGAGCTCTAACAAGAGACATTTTGTTAGGAGCCTTCACCGTCGACACCTCAGCCTTCAGTGTTTCCAGCTCTTTGTTGACCGCGGATTCACGTGCTTTTCCTTGATCAAGCTCAGTCACTAAGGTTTTGAAGTTGCCCTTCAACAAATCGTACTCCTCCCGGAGCGTACGACATGTCTTCAGTGCGTCCTCTTTTTCAGCCTCCAACCTCTTCAACACCATGGGGTTGAATTCCCCCATCTTCAAGATGTCAGCCTCGAGCTCGGCAGCAACTGCGTCAGGGTCGCCCTTGGACTCGCAAACGGTCTTCAGACACGAGACCGCCGGCTTGGCCGTCTACACAATACAATGCATAAGATGATGCTAAAACATTAGAATGAAAATGATTGAAGTCATGTTCAGATACATACACTTTGGAACAGGTGAACGTTGCGGCGTATATTTTGGGCCCGCTCAAATTCTGTGAGCACCCGCACATTCGCAGGAGGAGGAAACGCCCGCATCATGCCCCGTACAGCATCTGCTTCAGGAAATTCTACTCGCTTTGGGGGTTTGACGGCACCTGCCTTCCGAGGGCCCGAACTCGAAGATGAATGACCACTGTGGACATCTCCTTCACGAGACCTTTTATTACCTGATATCCTACTCAGGTCAACGACAGGTTTTGCAATCGGGATCCCAGGAAAAATAGGGGTGCGGCCCCCCAATATCGAGGGCTCCTGCAATGGCCTCTTACCCTTGGCGGTCCTGCCTGAAGCGGTCGTCTTTCCCTTGTCACTAATAAGGATCGGGCATGAAGAACCCGACCCCTCTAGAAAAGGCGCATCCGCGAAATCACCCAAGTTGACAGGGGTATTGGATTTCGAACCTCCAATGTCCTTGGTCAAATGAATATCGACCAACGATTCAGAACGTGGAGCGACATACTCACCGGAAGGAGACCTCGCAAATGGTCTCTCTCTCGCCACAGCCCCGTTAGGTTGAGGAGCCACACACCCTTGTTTTGAGGTCAACACCTCCAGGAGGCTGGCCGCACCTTCCGGGCCTCCCACCACATCAAGGATGTCTTGGCTAAGGGATCTAACCGTGGCAGGGACATTGCTAAAACGTTCTTCATTAACACGTTCAGGCACTACAGTGCTAGGGAGAGGTCGCTCGACTCCCGAAGCCTCTACTGAAAACTCAACGGCTGCATTATTCAGGTCAAAGCTAGACGTAGACCTTATTTCGGGCGCCACCGCGATGGCCGCCGTTTCTGTAGCTTTGTGAGCTTCACGATCTGCTTGAAGTTTCAGCATCAATTGTCTGAACCCCATTCTAACGAAGTATCTCAGAAAAAGCTAATCTACCTGCAGAATAATCAGACTATCAGCATGAGGAAATAATAATAAGTAATTCAAGTATCATAGCAAGGTCGAAACACATATCGGGGATCATGTCGAATATGATTACCGATATACTTACCAATGTGGTTACGCTAAATGACAGAGAAAACGCAGAAAACTATGAACTTCAGAGTCTCTTACAAGCCCTACTTATAGACGGAGGCCTTAACTACATCGAAATATACTTTCGACGTCATATCGAATATGCATTTCGACATCATGTCGAAGATGAGACCCGACATCTTACCCTACTACGCGAAGAGTCGCGAGAATATAACAACAGCCCCGGCAACCCCATCACAATTTTCAAGGAACCCAGATACCAAGGGAACTAGAATTCAAACGAGGACCTCAAACTCGGCGTTCATCACAAGTGCACTCCCCACAAGTTTGATCTCCGTCATTTGAACTGGCGGGACGAAGGGTACAGGTAACCCATAAATTTTAAATTAAATTTGCGAATCCTTATCTCTAAGATAAGAATCCCCAAATTGGGAGACTACATGATATGGGCATTTTCCGCATATTGGGCCAGGCCCATTTTGGAGCATATCGGGGATAACTTTCGATGTCATATCGGTAATCATCACCGATATGTTACTCTGGTCCCCGGAGCCCGAGGTCTATAAATACGCGGTGCCCGGATCCCAAAATAAGCAATTATTATCCCTCTTATTATCCCTCGGCTACCACTCGTCAGATCGAAACATATCACTGATATCCCTTTCGATATCTTATTCGATATCGGGACATCCACGTGCACCTGTGACACGTCATACCACCTCATCACCGACATCACATCGGGGGTCATCCTCGACATCACATCGGGGGTCATCCTCGACATCACATCGAAGGCAATCACCGACGTCCATTCGATCTATTCACCGACATTCCACTCCCATCCAAGCATCGAAGCGTTGGGTCCGAGGTGTTCCGGACCAAGCCTACACGAGACACGTAGTGTAGGTCTGATTTGAGATAGACTGGTTGTATTGCTAGATCACATACTTGTAACCGACACTCGCAGATATATATAAAACGATCTATCGCCAAATCACTATCACTGCTAAATTTTTTAGTGGGAATTTATTGCGCTTTGTACCCTAATTTTAGCTACTAAAAGAGAGGACAAAGGCTTTATCTTGCACCTTCATCCGTTCACGCTGTCCACCGCCCATTTCTCCATCCTAATTTTGTTCTTTCAAGTTCTTTTTTCCTTTTGTAACAATGCATTTGTTGTCGAATTTCAATCTACGGAGCTGGCTATTATGGCACATCAACTCTCCTTAGTGGTTGATTCTGCGATTGTTGATTTTTAGGCGATCGGGAAATGATTACTCTGATGTGTTGTAACTCTCACGTAATATCCTTTAACAATAAAATATTATATCTCAGTTCCCATGCGCCGCAAGTGCACGAATTAAGTAATAATAAAATGGTAATTATAGTTACGAACCAAGTATCGTATCCCAAGGGAGTGGTGGATTAATGTATGAATCACTTAAATGTAAGACACTAATGGTCGTCACGATCTTTTCTATTGTGTTTGCAGGATGTGTGGGAAGCTTTTTATGTTAAGAACGCAGAGAATAACTATTCTAGAATGCAGTGGAAATTTATCTATGATGCAAGAAAACAGTAATACAGGATTGTAGTTTGAATGTAGGAAACAATTGAATAATTAACAAGAAAGCAAATAGTAAAACAATTAAACTAACTAATCTAAACAAAAGTAGGATTGATTAATTGATTGTGGTTATAACCAAGAATTGGAAAGATTGTATAGAGGTCCAGTTTCACAATGACTTAACCATAATAATTCATAGACAAACAATTTTTATTTACTTATAGTGCTTGATGATAATTTGATGTTTGACTGTCTAATGAATCCGTGACCTATGACAGTAGTTATGCCAACCATAAATCAATAAGTCTCTAATAACCTACCGTGTTATCGGATTAGCCCGATTGTGAGTTGTTTTATAAGAGATATCAAATCTGCAACCTGATTAACTCATCTGAATCGTGTTAACAAAATGTTCATAGTTAAGATTAATCTAGTGTGCTCTAAAGGTTGTGCATTAGTTGCATTCGCACACCAAAGTCACAAATCGCATATATATATATATATATTTATATATATATATATATATATATATATATATATATATATATATAGCATTCTACACTCCAGGTGGCCCCGTACGTGTGCTTCCGTTTTATCCTTGCAAAAGAAGGTTAGTCGTACAACATAAGTAACTATCCAATCTAGACATTGAAGATCATCACCCACGCATAAAGAAAAACAAATATATATATTCATATATCAGAGTTACTCATAGTCAGGAGTTCAACAATCAATAAAGAGTTAAATACATAGACAAACTAAAAAGATAAACAAAAGCTTCTCGGATCTGAAGGGACGATGTTGCTTGACTATCTTCTTGACTCCCTTTTGCTATCTTCTTCCTCACAAACTATTTTCTCTCAAACAATGACTCAACTCCACTAGAACAAGACTTTGATGGTGTTTTTCTCTCTAAAGACAAACTCTGAGGGTTTAGAACTCTGTCGGAAAGTGATTGAATGTTGTTGTGAAAGTTGTACCCTAATTGTTGCACGTAGCCTCCTATTTATAGTTTTTCTTCGCTCTGGGCTTCATTTTAGGGTTTCTGACGTCGACCCATCTTTCATCCCGATCGCGCGCCAATCGTGCATGGGACGCGCAACCTTTCAGCTTCACGCCTTTGATCGTGCCTTATCTTGATTTTTCCATTCGGTCTTCGATGTCTTCATTCAATCGCTCTATCTTTGGTATTTTGCATTATTGTAGTGTCATTGCGCTTCCGTAGCTAAATATCCCGAAATAGCGTGTTGACTCTATGATCCTAAAAATGTCCATTTTGTCCTATTTCACTTCGTTTCGCCTTGGCTCAATAAAATCCTAAGAAAACATTAAATAATATTAAAACAAGTAAATATGCATTAAGAAGTATTCAAAAGTATAAGAAAACAGATACACAAATCACGCTAAATAAACGCTCATCAAATACCCCCAAACCTAAACATTTACTTGTCTTCAAGCAAACTCACTTGACTAACCAGATCTAAATTACAATGTAATCATCAACATGCCAACATGCATAAGCGAGAATTGTCAAAATGCAACATATGCTCCAAACAAGATATGAGATGGAATAAATAAACACGAGCACATCAAATTTAATACAATCATCTTCACATTCGTTTCATGTGCTATGATAGTGTGTGATACCATTGTTCATGTATAAGAGTTATTGTCATGTTGCAATCTTATAAAACCATAGCTCTTAACATATAATCGCTTCACTTTTCAATCTCCACTCTTCTATTGTCATTGACTCAAGCAAATTACATATGTGGAGGATCATTTAGGACTTTATAAACTTGTAATGTTAGGCTCGGGTGTGGGCTATAATAGAAAAAGCCATATAGGAGTTCTAGAGATGTGTTACTTTTTCCTCCCTTGTTTGTGCTTTCTTCATTGGTCATACATTTTAGGCTCTTTTTGACATCTTTTCATTTGTGCAAGTTTCAAAGCATCCTATACTTCATGATTTTTTGTGAAATACCCCCAAACTTAAAGTTTTTGCACGAGTTATTTGTGTTCTTTATTATGTTCATTCTTCTTTTCTATTTCAAGTTTTTCTTTTTAGCTCATGCTTTTATTTTGAGCTCCTACTTTATTCCTCATTCGATCTACTACATCCATCTTTATTTTTCCTGAAAACTAAGTGGAGACAAATTTGTGACTATAACTAGCCACGTGTAAATATCTTACCTTTGCATTAGTGAGTAAAAATGCATAAAAATTAATATCTTCACGTGAGATTGGAACATAATAAAAATCTATAAAATCATGCATGGGAGGATAAGAAATGTGTCCCATTTGTTACGATGATGCGGATTCTCTGGAGGCAAATTCGTATGATCAACTTATTTTTATTTGGATATCATATGCCTAACCCAAGTTGTATCCCATGAAATGGGTCTCATAGGTAGATGAGACCGTTGCAGTGTCGTAGATGTGTTTAACGTGTGATATACGAATAGACTTGGAGAGATTTCAAGGTTCCTAAATATCTCTTGAAGGAAATCAATATATTCGTTGTTCAAGTGTAACACGTATAAGAATTGAATATTTTCTTATGGTGTGAATTGTTGATAGTAATAAGTAATTATATAGTAGGAGCAGTAAATGTGTCTTACTAAGTGCTAAGAGTGTAGAAATAAGAGGCTCTTGCTAGAGAGGGGGAGTAGTAGGTGAGTGGGTCTTCATGGTTATAAGAGGGTATCTCCATCTTGAAATGAGGGTGCCTCTACACTAAACGAGGGGGCCTCTATGTGAAACCTTTTAGTCTGTAAGAGTAGAATAGAAGGAGGACATATCTTCCTTTTGTTGGGAGTATGTGTAGTAGTAAGCGAGTGTTGTAGAAAGATTGGAGTGTGTCGTGGGAAGTGGTTTTGTGTAGTAAGGGTAAGTGAAAGTTGTTCCCCCATAACAAGGGTGAAGTTTATATATATATATATATATATATATATATATATATATATATATATGATGTTGTATGTCCGGTAGGAGACAAGTGGTGGGGATGAGATGCCAAGTGCTACAAATGGAATAACCAAGTATATGTATATTAGGTGACAAGTGTATAGGGGGCGGTATCACTTGGTAGGTGAGTAATGCCAAGTGTAGTGTGATTGGTGGAAGTGTTAATACTATTTTAACAAATGATAGGTGATCAATTCTTGTATTAGTCATAAAAGTTTTATTTACAATGGGGTTCGTTTATCGGGACATCGTGCTAATATGACATGGGATCATATGCATCATCAGAAGCCCCTCAGTTCCTAGTATAGTCGCAGACTGCATCATGAATTACAATATTAATCGCGGGACACAATGGTTTGATAAAAACTCAATGATACAACACTAACTTTGTGTGCACCAAATTTACCACGAAGTGATCATTGCTCACTTTGATCCATAGCTCTAGAGTTGTTGAACCCTTTCAAGTTTTTGAGTGTTGAGCCATAAGTTCGTTGAACCGCGGAGAGTTTTGAGAACCACAAAAGTATCTCATGTTTTAGCTCCATGGTCATTAAACCCCTTCGAGTGGTGGGAACCATAAAGGTAGCCTAATCTTTGGCCCTAGGGTTGTTGAACCCCTTCGAGTTTTGGGAACCATGAAGCTATCCTAATTGTATAGATTTAGGATTGAGGAACCTCTTCAAGTTTTGGGAACCACAAAGGTATTTTGAGTTTTTAGCTCCAATGTCGCTAAACCCCTTTGAGTAGTGGGAACCAATAAGGTATCCCAAGTGCTTAGCTCAAGGTTTGTTGAACCTTTTCGGGTTTTGGGAATCACCAAGGTATCCAAGTATTCAGCTCCAGGGTAGTTAAACCCCTTCTAGTAGTGGGAGTCAAAAAGATATTCTACGTGTCAAACTCCAAGGCTGTTAAACCGCTTCAAGTGTGAAGATATCAAAAGTGTCAAGCTCCAGGGTCGTGAAACCCTTTCAAGTGGTGGGAATCACATACATATCCCAAGTGTCAAGCTTCAGGGTCATTAAACCTCTTCGAGTTTTGGGAACAATGAAGGTATCTCGAATTTCCAACTCAATGGTTGTTGAATTCCTTCATGTTTTGGGAACCACGAGGATATTTCAAGTTTTTGGTTTATCAAGGTATGCTAGGGGCTTAGTATATAAGCTTACATTACCTATGGGGTTTATAATGTGTTGCCCATATAGGGGTCTAGTGATGCCATATGAGTTGTAGTTCCTTAGTAGCGTAGTTCCAAAAAGAAATAATTTGTAGTTCCTTTGTAGAATGGTTCACATACAACAAATATTGGAATCTTATACTTCCGCCTTTAAGAAGAAAGAAATGAGTTCCAAAAATTGGGTAAATAAATTCACATGTTAAAAGAGTTGAACTCAAGTTGTTGTCATAACCGTTGCTAGGCTATGCTGATATTTAGGCAACATGTTCGTACCGTTTAGCAGTGCGTGTAGTGAGTAATGTAAAAATGCGGGGTCAAAAAATGGAAAAGCACAAGACACATTACAACAATTTGGGCCTTTTTCGACGATACGACACCGTCAAAAAAGACCCTTAAAATCGCTGGAAAAGGCCTCGTCGCAAGAGAACTTTTTTCGACGGTTCATATCGTCGCAAATGACTAAACTCGTCGGTAATAGCAACACTTATACCATCAGAAATGACGTAATACCGTCGACAAAACACAATTTTTTTTAATGAAGAACCTAATTTTGATGGATTAAAACCTTTAGAAATAGCTATACCCTACGATTTAAAACCGTCAGGAAAGAGTTTATTTTTTAAAACCATCGGGAAAAATTACCGACCGTTCCATACGGTCCATAATAATTTTAGAAATTATAAATATTTTACCAACAGTAGTTTACCGTTCTTAATAATATTTATAATTAAAAAAAATACATGTCATTTTGTATCTGGACGATTATTTAAAAAAACTTAAAAATTGAAATTATTTTTCTAAAAATCAAATAATAATAATAAATAAACATAATTTAAACAAGAAATCTTAATATTAAATAAATAAAATATCAAATATAATTACAAACTAATTACGATATATATAGAAAATAAATAACAAAGAAATAAAATTTATACAAAAAAAACATTCATATAAAATTGGGGATAATTTAAATATAAAAAACAAAAGATTATGAAGAATAAAAAGAAATCTTAATTTTGTAAGAAATGTTTAGAGAATGTTTGAAGAGAGAAGTTGTAGAGAAAGTGTAAAGAGAGAAGTTTTTGTGAATGAATGACTAATTTTTGGGTGTAAACTTTAGGCGTATTTATAGATGTTGAGAGGAGATGTGCCATGTAAGCAATCCGGGTGAAGAAACACAATCTGCGTGAACCTTTTACCGTCGACATTATACCGTAAGTAAAGGGTCATTTCCTACGGTACAAAATCGTCGAAAATGACATTAATTTTTATTATTTTTATTTTAAGGTCTTCAACGACGTCATAAAACTGTCGCCAAAGACCCTTTAGCGACGACATTGACCTTTTAGAAAATGTATGCGAACCCCCTATAAATGAGGTTATTTTGTAATAGACCAATTCACAATTCGTTTCATTTCTACGTTTAAGGTTCGTTGTTCTTCGTTTGTAATTTCACGTAATATTTCCTAAAATGTATATTATGTTAATCTAATCTAGGTTTTTTGTTAGCAAATTATGAATAGCAACGAGTCAGCTTTGAGGCGGGTGTTACAAAAGCGATGTACGTATACTTACAACCTCTATTAATTTTACGTTCCAATCGTACATATATTGCAATACTGTAAACCCAAAAACTAGATATGTTGTCAAGGGTTAAAGTTTTAATAGTGAATAATGTATTCAAATGAAGAGAGAAGTTGGATGTACAACCGTTTGGCCGAGACGGGTCGCGTGAGTTAAATTTATGCAGTTTGCGCTAATGCGGGAACATTATTTAGACAATAGGCAGAATCCTAGGTGTCCGTGTAGAAAATGCAACAATGAAAATATTTGAGTCTATCCAATGTTGGTGCTCACTTGTATCGATGGGGTTTTGTAGATGGGTACGAGGTATGGGTATTTCATGGTAAGAACTATAACTTGCAGTATAGCCACGTATGGGAGTCGCCATCAAGGTGTGAAGTTAGAAATTACTACATAGTTGTTCAGGACAAGATTACGTTAAGGTCTCTACTTGATGATACTTTTAGAGGCCGATTACAATGAGTATCCTAACCACGATGCAAAAGAATTTTAAGAATTACTAAAATTGTCGGAGATTATGTTGCGAAAAAGATAAAAACAAGTTAGTTTTACAATGGGCGTCGGCGTTTTTTACTTACAAGAACGGGTATAACGTTAGTAAAGTTGCATTAATTTTTTTTAACATTATCACACGAGTGTTTGGGGCCAGAAGATGAACAATTACTACCCGTAGATCTGTACCATGTGGATAAGATGATGAAGATTTTGGGGTTGGGATACTAAACAATAGATGTATGTGAGAAAGCGTGGCAACATTTTAATATGACACACCCTCAAATTGTTATCGAGCCACGAAACGCCTTTCTTGGTCTTTGCATTGACGGTTTCACTCTGTCTGGGAACTTCTCGGCTCAATACTCATGTTGGCATGTGTTCGTGACTCCTAACAACCTTCCTTCAGATTTTTGCATGCGAGAGAAATTTATATTCTTAAGCTTGACCATATTGGGTCTTAAGAGATCAAAACAAACCATTGATGTTTTGCTTTGACCGTCAATTGACCAGTTGAAGGTTTTGTGGCACGATAGAGTTCGTGCTTATGACTGATTCATACAGCAAAATTTTCAGTTGAAGGTCGCATTAAAGTGGATTATTAGTGATTTTCAGGTGTACGAGATGTTGTCACAGTGGAGCACACATATAAGTTATCGTGCCCTTATTGTATGAAGAACACGAAGTCGCTCACGTTGCCCCATGGTAAGAAACCAACATTGTGGGGTTGGCATCATCTTTTCTTGCCAACGGATCATGAATTTCTCCATGACTTGATGGGCTTGAACGAACAAAAAGAATTCGATGGGCCTGCACCGAGGAGGATGGAAGAAAAAATGGCAATGATTGTTGCATAACTTCCTCTCGTGTCTACAAAAGATACATTGAAAATAAGAGGGTACGTGATTTCGCACCATTGGTCACTCAGTAGCATCTTTTGGGAATTATCCTACTGGAGTACGAACCTGGTCCATTACAATCTCGACGTGATGCACTGCGACTAAAACGTTTTCGACAATATAAAGAACATGGTGATTGACGACCTAGATAAAACAATTGACCCTTGAGTGCTAGGAGAGACTTAAGAGATTTGACCACTAGGCATGAGCTTTTTCTAATCGATACCGATGCTGGTAAGACTTACAAATTGAAAGCCACGTATTGCCTTGATAGAGATCAAAAGAATCTTGTGTGTCAGTGGTTGGTCTGCGCTTTTCGGACGGGTATGCTTACATTATTCAGTGTTGCCTGCAAGAGAAACAGTTGAAGTTTATTAGGATGAAGATTCATGATTGTCACATGTTTATACAAAGGTAATACATATTGCATTTCGTGATGTGCTTCCTGATCAGATATGGGGGACGCTAGTAGATGTCAGTATCTTCTTTCAAGCACTATGTGCCACTTAGATTAAATGATCAAACATGACGTTATTAGAGGAATCAATCATGGTAACTCTCTGCAAACTGGAGAAGATATTTCCTCCGGGCTTTTTTGATTCTATGTAGCACTTGGCGATACATCTCCCATACGAAGGCAGAGTTGGTGAACCGGTAGTGTATCGTTAGATGAACCAGTTCATTAGGTAAATCATTTTTTATTTATGCGTTGTCATTATTTATTGGATTACATTTATATTAGTTAAATCCCCTTCTCTATTTGTATTCGTGGTTTTCTTTGTAGGCGAAAGAACTGGCTGAAGAAATATGTGTTGAACAAAACCGTCGAAGGTTCAATTGTAACTGCTTCATTGTCTGAGAGCACCCAATTGTGTTTGCGTTATTTCGACACAAGTTCTTAACAAAGTACAACCACCTCAGTCGGAATGAAGCTAAATTATATGATGACTTTTGAGGGAAACTTTAAATTTTCCATAGAAGAGGAAAAGAGCGGTATCTTACTCTAGAGGATCACAGGCTAATTGAGCTTTATACGTTGTTGAAATAATATTGACGCGTCTTTCGTAAAAATTTGCATCTCGACTCTAGGGTACTTCACACACATTTGGAAAGATTATAGGGCAAGTTGCCAAAAAACAAAATATGGAGAAAAGCTACAAATGGAGTCATAGCATAGCATCGGGGTTTGATGCTTTTTTTTCTAATTATATCATCTAACTATGTAAAATCATACACACTAGTGAAATTTAACTCATTACTTCTGCAAAGAAGTTTGTACTTGAAAAGTGCTAAGAGGAAAACAAAATTGATGAGATAATGTAAGTTAAAGCAATTAATATTTTCAAAATTTATGTAAGAAATATTCGTTTTGATTGTTGTGTTCTTGAATAAGAAAGTTATGTCATTAAGATCAGATGAGATATTTGGTACTTTGACGATTCTAGATTTAATAAATTATAAAAGGAAGGTGAATCTGTTTATCAGTTGAATATGGTAAAATAATTTTTTTCTTTCTGATTAGGGATTAAAAACAGCAACCTTGCTCCTTAGTTTTAACTTAAATGAAGATTATAAATACTAAGAATGAAGTATTAATTAAAGTATCACTTTGCAAATAAAACTCTTGACATAAAAGTATATTATAACACATACTAACCTATGTTGCACGGGTGCGAGATACGGCGATACGGGTACGGTACGATACTGGTACGGCGATACGGATTTTTAAAAAATAGGCGATACGGATACGGCAAGGATACGTCTATATATATATTAATATTAATATTAATATTACAAAAATTAAATGACAAGTTCATAGTAAGTAAACTAATTCGTAAGTGAAAATTGATACAAAAAACATTAATTCATAAAAGTGATAATAACAAAATAATGAATTAAGAAGGTGGTGGTGGGCGAGAAGAAGGTGGCAACAATCATGCATTTGATGTCTTGGTAGAGGTGGGTTGAGAAAGATGAAATATTGATTAGAAGTGAGAAAAGTGGAATTATGATCGTGATCTAGTTAATTACTAATTAGATAAAAAGATTTTGTTTAAATTTGTAATCGTAGGTGGTATTTATTGAAGTTGCCATCAATTTAGAATTTTATAAAAAAGACCCAAAATATTTCCGATACGCCCCAAATATGTATCGGATACGTATCGGATTTTTTTTTATTTTCTTTTAATTAATCGATACGCCACGTGGCGTATCGGATTCGTATCGGTAGTGTATCGGTAGCGTATCGGTATCGGATACGTATCCGATACTGATATGTTAGCTTTTTAGGAGTATCCGTGCATCATAGATACTAACACAAGAAAATTGCATCTAAACTTAAAAGTTACAATTTATCCAGTGTTCATCCACAACAAGATCAGAAACTTTTTTTGGAAGAATACAAGTATTGCTAGCTATGCTTCAATATACTAAGTAACACAGTTATATTCTTACAATATTTATGTTATCAGCACCCTCTAACATCACTATTACTAGGCCGTGAAACTGGGAATCCACCCAACAAACAAAACATTGGTGGAACCGTAAGTGTCTTAATATTTCCATAAGCATTCCAACAAAATGGATCCGATATTTTCAGTCCTTGAGCAGGTAACAATTCGACATCGGAAATCGTGAGATTAGTACATGGCATCCCATCACTGCAGGCCAAATGCATTGGAGGGCTTCTTACATCATAAGTACCTTTGATGTTCATGTAAGAGATGTCGCTTATGTGGACTGCTGAAGTTTGGTTCCAGCACACTTTACTACTGCAGTAGAACTGGTCTATTATGATTGGGTTACGTACCGAGTCCATGTGGATGTTGTTGAAGGTAACCTTTGACACGGATCCGTATCCACCTTGCCATGTCTTGATACGAACACCGTTGTCAGAGTGTTTGATAACTGAATCTGTGACCGTAATGTTCGAAACGCATGCCCTTGAGTTCTTGATGCCTAGGCTGCCAATGCTGTATGGAAAATGTAGATAAATCTAGTTATGTAAAAAAAGAGTAGGTGTTCCTTCGAAGTGGAGACAAAATGTATTAGATTTGTGCTTTGTTGTGAAAGACACGCCTCGGGGTTTGCCCGAGGCTCGCCCAGGGTGAATTTGGCCTAAAAATGCCCCTAAGCGCCACCTTTGTGAGGCGCAAGCCGCAAACCTTGGGGTGTGCGCCTGAGGCCTAAAAGGCGCTTGGGCGAGCACCCTAGACGATTGTAAGCGTCCCACAAACTTGGCTACATTTGGCTTCTTTTTCTTAATTACCCAGCCTAGAAGTGAATAAAAAACATAAATTGGCCAATTTTAAATACTCTATGCCCAAAGAGAAGTAAAGAAATGAACGGTTTGAATTTGTGATTTGTGAAAGAATCTAATAAGTCATACGAGTTTTTTACTTTTGTTCTTCAGTGTTTTTTCTTCCATTATTTTTGGGTTTTTTTTCATAGTATCAAAGTATGATATGAATATGATTACCTCTTTTGCTTAATTCCTGAGGATCCGACGAACTACAATATTTCTTCTCGTAGAGTCTTTCGTGAAAGCATTTATAGATGCTCTTGTGAGAAGTTCCTTAATATTTTTGGATTTTGCATATGAGCAATTTGTATTAAGTTTTAGCTCATATATATTTTGAATATTCGCAACACTATAAGTTTGTTTTTGATTTTATTCCATATTGTATTATAATATTATGCTTAAAATAAATTAAAATTCCAACATTTATTGGGCTTACGCCCCACGCCTCGAGGCTTACGCCTCACCTCTAACTATGAAAAACGTCTTGCTTACGCTCAACGCCTTTAACAACACTGAATTTGTGTTAGTTTAGTTAAAAAGGCCAACTTTTATACCTTTCTAAAAGTTATTCTTAAATTTTGGTGTCTTAACTGAAGTTGAGCTTTTTATAAGTAATTAACAAAAGTTCAATTGATCATTACAAAAGGAAGTGAGTTTCATTAATGAATAAGTACTTAATGAATGTACCTTATTCCATGACCAGGACCACAAGTTATGTTCCTTATATCTACATTGTAAGAACCACCTCCAATGGATACACAGTCATCACCTGCAAGGAATCAATTTTAAACTCTAGTCGTATGATAAGCATATTAAAATTGTTAGAACTTATATATGAATTCTGTATAAATACGAGCTTTTAGAATTACCATTAGAAATGACTGAATTACGTATTTGCACATCATTGGAGTTCTCTATGTGAATTCCATCAGTGTTCGGACTCCAAGCTGGTGATGTTATGGATAGTGAATCAATTTGGACACCGTGGCAGTTGTCAAACCTGAAATGGAATTGTGGGCTGTTCTTGATTTTAAGCCTCTGTACTATCAAATTTGAGCTCCAAAAGAACCTTACTGCCTGAAAATTACCAACAAAAAAAAAGACATTTTATTGTAAATAGTTGTTTTGTTTACTTATCATTATTCGATATTGACTTGTATATATCTGTGTCTAGACTTACAACAGGGCTGTCACATGGGCCGGGTGGAGTTTTTCTGTGAACGACCTGTATCATGGATCGATATAACTTAAGTCATTCGATGTTGAATAAAGCTAAAATCGAGGAGTTTCAATGAAGCAAAGTAGAGAACTGTTACTTTGTGAGGTTTGCAGGGGAGATCCCACCATTTATCTCCTCTTCCATCTATGAGTCCACCCCCTTGTATTGTCATTCCATTGATTCTATAAAAAACCAGCCATTGTCTTTTGCTGTAATTTTTCGGCCATGAATGAGGTCCATCAGGTGGCATCACACTTCCTTCAATCTTCATACATTCCCAAAAAGATAAATTAACCATCACAATAACCATTTTGAAAGGCATTAGTACTTATTAAACACAAAGAGATTATAGGTTACAGTCGTCGTATGATAAGGTGGATTCAAATTTATTTTTTAAATGCATAACTAGGTTGGGGTGAGGTGTTAGAGAAATTATTGTTCTATACTTAACAAATATAAGGGCAACCCGGTGCACGAAAGCATCCCCGCAATGCGAGGGTCCGGAGAAGGGTCCCACCACAAGGGTGTATAAGGGGCAAGCCTTCCCCTGTCAATTTTGACAAGAGGCCGCTCCCAGTATACTTAACAAATATAAAAAGAATAAATATAACGGTGGCGTATCCACGATTCATATATTGGGGGGCTAAAATTTTTTTAAAAAACAGTAACCGAAAAATGAAAAGAAAATTAAGAGAAGAAAGAAACGAATATTCTTTTTTGCTAATTGCTTAAATTTGAAAGGAGTTTCTTACTAGTTTTTTAACATCAAAAGGGTTTCTTCCTTATTTTTTAACATTAAAATGGTTTTTTAGCGAATTTCTTAAAATCAAAAAGATATTTTTTGTAGTTTTCTAATACAAAAATAATTTCTTTATTAATTTCTTACCATCAAAAGTGATTTTTTGATCATTTTTTATATCATGGGGAGGTTTTTAGTAATCTAGATAAAACTTGAGACTAGTTTATAATTATTACTTAATACATAAGCAATTTTTTGCAATTTTTCAAAGATTTTATATATAGATAATGAATTTTAAAAAAAAAAAAAAAATAGGGTGGGCTGTATCCCCCCCACCTCCAGCCCACCCCTAAATACGCCTCCATAGCATCACGTCATGATGCAGTATACTAGTGGTTGCGTCATGTAATTGCTATTATATCTACAAATATAATTATGGGAAAATGTACCTGAAAAACTAGACCACTTTTACAAGGCCCCGTGAAAATTGTCGATTGTATCATGAAAGTATAGTTTCTAGGGACGAGAATAGTAGCCGAACCAGCTCGGCAGGCCGCGTCCCAAGCCATTTTAAACGCTTGCGTATCATCGGTAACACCATTCCCCACCGCACCATATGATAATACACTCAAAACCGTTGTTGTATCTTCCCTATATCTAGTAACAGGGTCAGAAGCCGTTGGTGCAGGGGAAGGAGGCATAGAAATTTGAGACAGTTCGCGATAACGCGACATTTTTGTGTACTTGTGAAAAGCCCTGCATTGAGCTGAAAGCATGGGAAAGCATAAAAAGATTGCTAAAAGGACAAGAGATAATCGAGATATATGGTCCATGATCGATCGATGATGAGTTTAGATTCTGGATACTAAGGTCTATTTATATAGTAGTAGAGAAACTAAACAAGTTGGCCACTTCTGCACAAGATCAGGCGCATGCAGTCCTACAGTGATTAAGTTGTGAAAATAATGTTGAGATGGAATGAATGGGTAAAGTGGAGTTTAAAGTTAAATGGATGAAACTGGTTTTAATTTGTAAGTATATATTGTAGGTATTAGGCAATGAGAGTGAAGGTACCCACGTTTTCCGAAGTGGTGGTTTATTTTGTGACCACTAAGTAGAGCACTCATAACAACTTGTAAGTTGTAACAAGTTCTTACTTCTTACCATAGGCTTATGGCCTGAATTTTCAAACAGGAATATGCTGATCTTTTATACTAGGAATTGTGTGACTGGGATAAGCTCGTTTTTTTTTAAATTGGGGTCGGTTTGCACTATTTATATTTCATTATTTTAGTAGTTGAGTTAAATTGAAACCGACCAATTCAATTTCAAAGAATGGCTCCTCTCGTGTTTTTTAATACACCAGATTTGGTCCTTTACGTATAACACTTTGCAATTTTGTTATTTATATATATCGTGCTCAGTTTTTGTCTTTTATGTATATTTTGCGCTCAATTTTAGTCTACCGGCCAAATTAATTTCAATATATGGCGGCAATATGTCATGTGCAAGTCACGTGACGCCTAAACCGGTCCCCATTATTTATTTTGTAGTTATGTTTAACTTAAAAAAAAAAAAAGATAGATTCGTATCTCCACCCCCACCCCTCTCTCCCATGTGTTAATTCAGAACCAAGGTTTTGCATCATATCGAGTCGCATGTATCTTGTGTTCATGGTTTCATCCTCTAGGATAGTGAAAAAGAAAGAAATATACTTTCACTATGTTTGTTTTATTTATTTAAATTCTAAAGTAATTACTAAATGTATAATTTTACTAATGATGGTTTTTACACTTTAGTTTTTTTTCTCTCTTTAAAATTTTAACTTCATGATCGTACATGCAACATAAGTTATTAAACGCTTGGGAGGGGGAGGGGGAGGGGGTGGTTAACGGATCAATCATATTTTTTAAGTTAGACATAAATAAAAATAATAAAGGGACGGGTTAGAGGTGTCACATGACTCGCATGCGACATGTTCTGACAAGAAATAAAATTAATTTGACAGCAATATCAAAATTGAGCACGATATACGTAAAGCACCAATGTTGCAAAGTGGTACACATAAAGGCCAAAACTGCCAAAAAGCCCTTCTAGTGAGAAAGTGGAGTGCTTGAAACTTGTGGTTTTTTTGTATCAAAGAAATAATATGACAAGAGTGGTGCGGGTAGAGTTGAGATCATGAAGCTAGTTGTGATAATGGCTAAATCTTATATTGCTCCCTTTTTTTTTTTTTTTGCACAGGGTTATTAATTTTTTTGTTGCTTAAACTCGCATATTCATCGAGGAGTTTATCACGCATTACTTGAAAACGAGATTGGACTTTTGTATACTAGTAATCTCTTACCCTCTCCGATCCATCCGTAAGGCCTTTAAGGAAAAAAAAACATGAAGAACTTTAACTTTCTACACCATATCAAAACTCATAATACAAAAATGTATCACGTAGGTAATAACGAGAGGAATTATAATACAATTGTTGCACCAAATCAGCGATGCAATAGTTGCAAGGAATAATTATTTTGATACAGAGGTGTATCCATTCTACATTGTTTGAGAAATATGAAAAGACCGTAATTTCTATAAAAATTACTTTGGTTATGTTTTGTTTTATTGATTAAGTACTTGTTTATATTATTTTAAGGTTGCATATCAACTAAATGGTGTTAGCATATTATTATATTTGTATATTAATTGTGTTAAGGGTAGTTTAGTCTTTTAGTTGTCTTGTATATATATGTCTTCTCTTGTAAACCCTATTAACTTCCCAGATTCATTGTTTTGTAAGATTTCTCTTTGTCTTGTAAGATCATGGTTTCCTTCATAAATATTATCATAGCATCAGAGCCAAATCTCCGACCCAACCGGTAGGCAAACATGACACCACGTTGATTAGTTGGGTTTTTCGTCTTTGTACTGGTTTCTGGTAATCCGCTGCATTCTTTGAACTTGTTGGAGTGTTAATTTTGATTTTGATTTGGTGCAATTTTTATTTGGTTTGTTGCCCCAATTCTATTTCTAGGTTAGTCTTGCTTTGTGTATTGTTGCAATTCTCGATTTCTGTTATCATGACGGGAGGGGATAATTCGTTGCAGTCGATTAGTGTTCGTTTTGATGGGAAAAACTATGGGTATTGGAGTTATGTTATGAAAAACTTTCTAAGAGGGAAGAAGATGTGGAATTATATTTGTAGTGTTTTGGTTGCTCCTAAGTCATATGATGCTAATTTTGTTGAGTTATTGGATGTGTGGGATACCAATAATTCTAAAATTATTATTTGGATTAACAATTCTGTTCAGCATAAGATTGGTGTTCAGTTAGCTAAGTTTGATACTGCGAAAGAAGTTTGGGACCATTTGGAGAGGTTGTATGTGAGGTCCAACTTTGCTGTTCAATATCAACTTGAAGGAGAAATTCGTGCTCTTACACAGGGCGATCGAAGTATTTAAGAGCTTTATTCTGAGATGACAAGCTTTTGGTATCAGTTGGCTATGACAAAATGCATTGAACTGAAAGCATTAGGTCTGTATATTGAAAGGAGGGAACAACAACGTTTGGTTCAATTGTCGTACAATCTCCGCTCTGAGTATGAAGGCATCCGTGGATCAATTCTACACCGTACTCATTTGCCTTCAGTTGTTTCAGTTGTGCATGAATTGTTGGCTGAAGAAACCCACCTCAAGACTCAAATTGAGAAGTCCACTCATGTTGGTTCTGTTTTGGTTACTCAACCTAGTCATATCAGACCTAAACAAAAGAGTTATGATAAGGATGAGTGTTGCTATTGTCATGAAAAGGGTCATTGAAAGAATTAGTGTCCTTTATTGCACCAGAAAGGCAAACCACAACTGGAATATGGAAAGAGGCCAAGTGACAAACCTTCATATTCACAGAATCTTCGTTTTGGAGGGCATCCTAATACAGCTACTGTCATACCTACATTGGATCCAGCTTTTGTCGAGTCATCTTTGTCAGATAACGCATATTTGGTTAATCTATTGCAGAACCTTCTTCAGGCAAACAAAAACCAGTCTCCACCATGTGATATGTCTGCTCCATCCACATCAGGTAGAAACTCATCCTTATGGGTGTTGGATTCTGAAGCATCTTATCACATGTCTCCTGATTGCAACTCATTTGTATCTATGTCTCATGTGTTACCATCTACATCTGTTATGACTGTTGATAGCACTCCTATATCAATAGTAGGTGTTAGTACAATTCAAACATAAAATCTCTCACTACCTGATGTTTATTGTATTCCTAAATTGGCTATGAATCTTATTTATGTTGGTCAATTGTGTGATCGTGGTCTTGATGTTCACTTTTCCTCTACTTCTTGTCATGTACAGGATCTGAAATCAAAAAGAATATTTGGGACTGGAAGTAGAGAGGGGGGACTTTATGTTTTGGATGGCATGAAGGTTGATGGTCAGTTTGCAGCTACGAGTATTGATCTATCTACATTCATTTGAATTCTTCTTCTTCAAAGTTTACGTATGGCACTTTAGACAAGGTCATGTATCGGGATCTTGTCTGAGGTTTTTATGTAACGGTGGTATTTTGGGAGACTTGCAGTCTCAGGATATTTCTTATTGTAGTGGATGTAAACTTGGGAAGTTTTCTGCCAAACCATTTAATCACAGTACATCCACTTCTTTTGCACCATTTGACTTGATTCATTCTGATGTTTGGGGACCTGCCCCTGTTCCTCCAAAGGGGAGATCATGATATTATGTTTCTTTCATTGATGACTATACTCGTTATTGTTGGGTTTACTTGATGAAAAAACATTCTGAATTCATTGATGTTTATGTTCACTTTGTTGCATATGTGAAAACTCAACACTCTAAAATCATAAAATGTTTTAGATATGATTTGAGTGGGGAATATACGAGTAATGAACTCTCTGAAATTCTTCTTAGTGATGGTACTATGCACCAATCCTCTTGTACAAACACACCTCAACAAAATGGTGTGGCTGAAAGAAAACATAGGCATATTGTTGAAACGGCATGTTCTATGCTTTTGTCTGCTAGTGCACCTAGTGAGTATTGGGGAGAATCAGTTCTCACTGCTGTTTATATCATAAATAGAGTTCCAACTCCTAAGAACACAAGTCTCTCTCCATATGCTAAGTTATTTGGTCAAACTCCTGATTATTCTCATTTGTGGGTTTTTGGGTCCACGTGTTTTGTTCTACGTCCACATGTTGAGTGAACTAAGTTGTCTTCACGTGTTGCAATATGTGTCTTTTTGGGATATGGAAATGGTGAGAAGGGTTATCGGTGTTATGATCCAGTTGCTAGGAAATGTTATGTTTCTCCTCATGTTCATGTTATTGAGCATATTCCATATTTTTCCATTCCCAGAAGTTCCCATAATGTGACACGGTTTGATATTATTCACATTAACCCATTTACTCTTGATGGTTCTGATATTGGAACTAATGATCCAAAGGCTGAGAATACTGGTATTGGTGATGTTGTTGGGGATGATAATATTGGTGTTGGTGATGGAGATGACTTGGGTGCTGCTAAAAAGTTACCCCCTAATGTCCCTTCTCTTACGATTTTGGATCCAACTCAGGAGCGGTATCCCAAGCGTACTCGTAAGTCTACTCAACTGCCTGATTTCATTTACTCTTGTTATTCTCAGCCTTTTGTTTCCTTTTTGGCATCTGTTTGACCTCTTTGTGAGCCTACCTCTTATTCTGAGACGGCACGAGATATTGTTTGGCAAGAGGCTATAGCTGAGGAACTATCAGCTTTGAACAAAATTCACTCTTGGGACTTGGTTCCTCTTCCAGTAGGGAAAAAGTCAATTAGTTCTCGATGGGTCTATAATATTAAAGCCAAAGTTGGTGGTTTAGTTGAGCGATATAAGGCTCGTCTAGTGGCAAAAGGATTTGCTCAACAATATGGCATGGATTATGAGGAGACCTTTGCTCCTGTTGCTAAGATGACATCTGTCAGAGTTCTTATTGCAGTTGCATCATTACGACAATGGTATATTTCACATATGGATGTGAAAAATGCATTCTTGAATGGTGATTTACATGAGAAAGTGTACATGGCACCTCCTTCGGGTGTTCCTCATGACAAAGGACAGGTGTGTAGACTTAATAAAGCATTATATGGGCTTAAGCAAGCTCCAAGAGCTTGGTTTGAGAAGTTTTCTACAGTTGTTTGTTCTCTTGGTTTCTCCGCTAGTCCTAATGATTCAGCCTTATTTGTTAAATGCAGTTCTGCGTGTCGCTTAATGCTTTTACTGTATGTTGATGATATGATTATTACGGGTGACGATGTTGAGGGTATCAAGTGTTGAAACACACATTATCTCGTTTGTTTGATATGAAGGATTTGGGTCCTCTTTGTTACTTTTTAGGTATTGAAGTCGCCTCATCTCCAAAGGGCTATGTTTTGTCTCAGTCGAAGTATACTTTAAATATTTCAGAGCGAGCTCGTTTTACAAACACTCGTGTTGCTGCTACTCCTTTAGAGGTAAATGTCCGTTATACTCCTACTGACGGCACACTTCTTCTGGATCCTACTTTGTACAAGTCTATTGTTGGTAGTTTGGTATACTTGACTATTACCCGACCGGATATTGCTTATGCGGTCCATGTTGTTAGCCAGTTTGTTGCTGCACCTACCTCTGATCATTGGACTGATGTTACTCGCATTCTTCGTTATCTTTGTGGTACTATTTATCTGAGTCAATTATTTCCTTCGAGTTCTTCCTTAGAACTTCGAGCATATACGGATGCAGACTAGGCTAGTGATCCATCTGATCGAAAATCTACCACTGGATACTATATTTTTCTAGGTGATTCTCTCATCTCTTGAAAAAGAAAGAGACAAGATGTTGTTTCTCGTTCTTCTACCGAGGCAGAGTATTGTGCTATGGCTTCCACCACAACTGAACTTGTTTGGTTACGACGGTTGTTAGGTGATATGGGGGTGTTGTTGTCATCCCTCACATCCATGTATTATGATAGCAAAAGTGCTGTTCAGATTGCTCATAACTCTATTTTCATGAGCGTACCAAACATATTGAGATCGATTGTCATGTGACTCGACATCATTTTTAGCATGGTGTTATCTCTCTACCGTTCATCTCATCTTCGATGCAGTTGGCTGACTTCTTTACGAAGGCACATACGATTCAGCGACACAACTTCTTTGTTGGCAAACTCTCGTTACTTATTGCAGTACCTTCTCGAGTTTGAGGGGGTGTTAGCATATTATCATATTTGAATATTAATTGTTTGAAGGGTAGTTTAGTCTTTTAGTTGTCTTGTATATATATGTCTTCTCTTGTAAACCCTTGACACACACATATTCATTCTTTGTAAGATCCCTCTTTGTCTTGTAAGATTATGGCTTCCTTCATAAATGTTATCACTTTTGAATCTGACTACAATAAGGTTTTCATTTTGGTGAACATCTTGGCTTCGGTTAACTAGAGTGTTAAGAACTTCATCGATGGTATCAAAAAGTAGTTGCATGTTTGCCGTAGTAGAAATTTTATTTGGTGGTTAGGAATTTAGGATACACAATATGCAGCTTACAACTTAGCTCGGCCGTAATGGGGTCGCTTGTTTTGATACTTAGCCTAATTCTAGTTTTGTGACGAGGGCTTCTGGGTCATGGATCCCCTATTTTATGGGCTTGTAACATGTTATGTTTTTATATGAAATCTTTATTCATAAATCATAACAAATAAAATATAATCTTGAGTTCTTGACTCTCTTAATAGAACTCTATAAGCTAAGAGATAAAGTAGAATTGTTGATGTTTAATGGTTTATAGATGGAATTACGCCCCTAGCTAACTAAATCCTCCTATCTGTTGTACCACTCAACCAACGAAAATATATTCGAAAATGGTCCTCTAATGTGGCATGTTTTCAATGTTAGTCTCCTCATGAATTTTTATTTTTTTTTAATTTCAGTCTCCTAATGCGTATTATTTTCAATTTACATTTTCCGGCACCAGAATCAATAAAATTGGCCAGAATCTCAGACATGACTTGCACGTGTGCTTTAGGTTTTGCGATCTTTATCAAAAGTGGTCTCCTAATGTAATTATTTTTACAATTTTGGTCCTCTGGGATCAATTTTGATAAACATCTCTAAATTTCAAGCTCACATGTAAGTTATGTGTCAGATTTCGGTAAACTTTGCCTGATTCCGGTGCCGGGTGACATAAATTGGATGTAATACACATTACGAAACTAAAATTGAAGAAAAAATCATTAGGGAACTAAAATTAAAAGCATAGCCCATTAAGTCACCATTTTAAATTGATCACCCAGTAATAGTGATAGGTCTAAAACCCAGCTCCACTTTAATCTTATTAAATTGCCTTTATTCGTTAGTTTAAGATTAAAAGTAGTTGTTATTATACTTAAATGGGATAATTCTATCAAACCCCCCAAACTATGGGGTCATTTACTGCACAGGGTCAGAACTTTAGTTTTAGCGGCAGTGCTCCCTAAACTTTGGTCGTTTGTGCGATTTACTTTTGTGCGTGTTCCGACCATATTTTTGCCGGAACAGTAAGACACGTGCACAGCACATGTTAAAGTTTAAGGGCATTTTTGTCCAAAAAAATATTCGCCAAACTTTCAAACCCCCCAAACTATACTCTTGTTTGACTTTCCCCCCTTAACTATCAAGTGTGCGATTTGCCCCTTGAACTATGGTATGATTTGGAGGACTGCCCCTTGAACAATTTTTTTAATTTTTGGATTGCCCCCTGAATTTTTATGAATTTTTTTAGAAGTAAAGGGGCATTTTCCTTAGGTTTATAATCCGCCATTTTTGAAAATTTTGAAGCTTTTATTTTAATGGGGTTTTGCAGAAGCAGAGAGAAAATAGTTGAAAGTCCATAACAAAGTTCCTTAACAAATAGCATTTCCTTAATTACCATTCAACAATCATAGATAGATCGAGCACTCAATTCAGCAATCGAATTCCAAAAAACAAATCTAACAATAACATAAAACAAAAAGATGCAAAATCCATAAACTTTCATTTCTTTCCATATTCATCAAACTTCAAAACAGATAACAGCAAGGTCTTCTTCTTCCTCTTCTAAGGTGCCACCTCGGAGTAGGAAAACCAAGAGGAGAGTCGCGAGTTCGCGGCGGAGAGGTGGTGCAGCGGTGGATTTGTAATCGGCTAAGGTGCGGCCATCCTCGAGCTGTTTTTCGGCGAAAATCAACGACGTGGTTGCGCGGCGGAGAGGTGGTGCAGCGGTGGAGTCGTGGAGTCGTGTAGCCTCCTCCACCGCTGCCTCCGTAACCGCCGTCGCCTCCGCCGTAACCACTGCCTCCACCACGGCTGTCACCGTCATAGTCGCGGTCGTAGCCACCACCTGACCTTCCGCCTCCACCGCCGCCGCCGCAGGTGCTTCCCTGGACAGAAGCACCGTTGGGTCCGGTGACGTTAGCGGCCTTAGCGCGGCCGTCGTTGCCAGTCTCGACGGTGTACTCGACCTCCTCGTCGTCGCCTTCATCGGGGGTGATGAAGCCGAACCCCTTCTGATCGTTGAACCACTTGACGGTTCCCTTCTTCACATCATTGGCGGCCATTGCTAAAGTTTTTTTGTTAAAACCCTAGCTTTTGATTTCTCTCTCTAATAATAATTTTGCTCTCTGTGAGTGTGTTTCATTGGTGGCCATTGCACAGTGACAGGTTTAATAGTTTTTAGGTTTTTTTTTATTATTTTTTAATAATAATGTGACCGGAACTACGAAACACGCACTAAAGCTAGTTCAATCCAAAAAAAATTCATAAAAATCTAGGGGGCAATCCAAAAATTAAAAAAATAGTTCAAGGGGCAGTCCTCCAAATCATACCATAGTTCAGGGGGCAAATCGCACACTTGATAGTTAAGGGGGGAAAGTCAAAAAAGAGTATAGTTTGGGGGGTTTGAAAGTTTGGCGAATATTTTTTTGGACAAAAATGCCCTTAAACTTTAACATGTGCTGTGCACGTGTCTTACTGTTCCGACAAAAATGTGACCGGAACACGCACTAAAACCAACACGCACAAACGACTAAAGTTTAGGGGGCACTGCCGCTAAAACTAAAGTTCTGACCCTGTGCGGTAAATGACCCCATAGTTTGGGGGGTTTGATAGAATTATCCCTACTTAAATATTTATACTATCTTCCCTTTGACTTGCGTCACTTTCACAATAGCTTTATATGTGATACGTAGTCTATCTTACATCAAAGTACAATAACAATATCACGTTTTAGTTCTTACAAAGTAGCTCGTACATTTCACTAAAAAATGATATGGTGGAAAGATAATCAACCCTTTTTAATTATCTTTCTTTAGCAATTTAGGTATTCGTTGTAATTCACCCTGTTTGACCATTAAAATTTTCACTTTGCAAATAAAAACCAATGAACCACATGAAAATTGCAACACACACTTAAAAGTTACATTTATCCAGCGTTCATCCACATCCAGATTAATTGTTCAACTTCTTTTGATAGAATACAAGTGTAGCTAGCTATGCTTAAATATACTAAGTAACACATATTTTTATCAACATTTATCTGCATCATTACTAGGCAGTGAAACCGGAAATCCATCCAACAAACAGAACACTGGTGGAACCGTAATTGTCTTAATATCTCCATAAGCATTCCAGCAGAATGGATCCAATATTTTCAGCCCTTGAGCAGGTAACAATTCGACGTCGGAAATCGTGAGATTAGTACAAGGCATTCCATCACTGCATGCCAAATGCATTGGGGGGCTTCGTACATCATAAGTACCTTTGATGTTCATGTAAGAGATGTCGTTTACGTAGACTGCCGAAGTTTGGTTCGAGCAGGCCTTAGTGCTGCAGTAGTACTGGTCGATTATGATCGGGTTACGGACCGTGTCCATGTGGATGTTTTTGAATGTAACCTTTGATACGGATCCGTATCCACCTTGCCAGGTCTTGATACGGACACCGTTGTCAGAGTGTTTGATGACAGAATCTGTTACGGTGATGTTCGAAACGCACGCCCTCGAGTTCTTGATGCCTAGGCTGCCAATGCTGTATGAAGATCATAGATAAGTTTAATTATGTAAATAACAATAAGAAAAGTAGGTGTTCTTGGAGGGTGGGGACAGGGGAGAGGGACAAAATGTATCAGATTTGTGTTAGTTTATTTAAAAAGGCCAACTTTGTACCTTTCTAAAAGTTATTCTAAAACTGTGGTAGATGTTGTCTTAACTGAAGTTGCAGCTTTTATAAGTAATTAACAAAAGTTCAAATGATCATTACAAAAAGGAAGTGAGATTCATTAGTTAATAAATATTTAATGAATGTACCTTATTCCATGACTAGGACCACAAGTTATGTTCCTTATATCTACATTGTAAGTACCAGCTCCAATGGATACACAGTCATCGCCTGTAAGGAATTAGTTAAACTCAAATCATATGACAAGCACATTAAAATAATTAAAACTTTATGAGTTCCGCATGTATACTAGCTTTTAATTAGAGTTACCATTTGAAATGACTGAGTTGTGTATTTGCACATCATTGGAGTTCTCTATGTGAATTCCATCAGTATTTGGACTCCCAGCTGGTGATTTTATGTATAGTGAATCAATTTGGACACTATGGCAGTTGTCAAACCTGAAATGAAATTGTGGGCTGTTCTTGATTTTAAGCCCCTGTACTGTCAAATTTGAGCTCCAAAAGAACCTTAAGGCCTGAAAAACACATAAAAAAGCATGACCATTATATTAGATATATGGTTGATAGTTTATTTTTGGATATTTACATGTATATATGTTGTGTCTAGACTTACAACAGGACTGTCACACGGGCCGGGTGGAGTTGTTCCGTTAACGACCTGTATCGTCAACACATATAATTTAAGTCATTCGACGTTGAAGAAAGTTAAAATCAACGAGTTTTATGAGTAGAGAATTACTTTGTGGGGTTTGCAGGGGAGATCCCACCATTTATCTCCTCTTCCATCTATGAGTCCACCCCCTTGCATTGTCAATCCATTGATTCTATAAAAAACGAGCCATTGTCGTTTACTGTAAATTTTTGGCCACAAATCAGGTCCATCCGGTGGCATTACACTTCCTTCAATCTTCATATAATCACAAAATATAATTAACAACCATAATAAGAAAATTTTAGCACGTAACAACAAAATATGGAAATGTACCTGAAAAACTAGACCACTTTTACATGGCCCCGTGAAAATTGTTGATTGTATCATGAAAGTATAGTGTCTAGGGACAAGAATGGTCGCCAAATCAGCTTGACAGGCCGCATCCCAAGCCATTTTAAACGCTTGCGTATCATCGGTAACACCATCTCCAACCGCACCATAGGTTAATACACTAAAAACCGCCGTTGCATTTTCACTGGGAAGAGGGACAGAAGCCGTTGGTGCAGGGGAAGGAGGTATAGAAATTTGGGACAATTTGCGATAATGCGACACATTTGAGTAGTCAAAAGGCCTGCATTGAGCTGAAAGCGCGAAAAAGCATAAAGGGATAGCAAAAAGCACGAGATATGGTCGAGATACGTTGTCCATGGTCGATCTAGATTTTGAGACTTTAAGGTTTATGTAGGACTTTGAGCTTTATATAGGAGTACGTAGTAGAGAAACTAAACAAGTTGGCCACTTCTTTATAAGATGAGGCGCATGCAATCCTACAGTGAATAGGTTTGGAAAAATAATGTTGAGATAGTAAGAATAATGGTGAAGTGGAGTTTTAAAGTGTTAATGAATGAAACAGGTTTTGTAAGTATTAGTAGCTGCTATAGGTAATAGGCAATGAGAGGGAAGGCGCCCACGTTTTTGGGAAGTTGAAATAATTTGATGTTGAGGTTTAATTTTGTGACCACTTAGATAGCTAGAGAGCACACAACTGGTAAAGTTGTAACAAGTTCTTACTATAGGCTTATGGTTTGATAGAAGAACAAGCTAGCATGCTTTTTTATACTAGGAAATGTGGGTGGGATAATAAACTGATTTTTTTAGTTGGGGTCGGTTTGCACTATGTAAATTTCATTATTTTAGTACTTGAGCTAAGAACCGACCCATTTCCATTTAGAAGCATGACTTTTTATCTCTGGTGGAAAAGTGGAGCTGCCTGAAACTTGTGGTTTTTCTGAATCAAGAAAGAAAAAAAAATGGAATGGGTGGTGGTGGGATGAATTGAGATCATGTAGCTGTGATAATGGCTGAATCTTAAAGCAATCCACAACTTTTCGTCTGCTTTTTGTTTTTTGCATTTTAATTAGTCAGGAAGAAGTTGAATTCTATCCCAATTTACTTAGAAATGAGCTCGGGCATATGTATATTAATACTATCTTACTATTTTGTTAATAAGGCCTTTTAAGAGTGTTGACACTTAAATTTTGTGTCTAATTAAATTAAGTGATGATAATTCTTAAGATGCAAGAAATACAAAATATATTTTATTGAATCTTAATATTTTGAGGGATTAAAATAAATATATTAATTAAATCTTAAGACAAGGAAATAATTGCTCATCAAATCTCAAGACATGGAAAGTCTTCTCCTCCAAGTCTCAATCTTCAAGAGATGGAAATAATTCTCCACCAAATCTCAACACAAGGAAAGAATTCCCCACCAAGTCTCAATATTCAAGAGATGGAAATAATATTATTTTATATAAATTCTTCCATATCAAGAAATTGTAGACGCGATCTCAACCGTTCATCCCATCAAGAGATTCTAATTGAGATTCACTCCACAACTATAAATAGAGGTGGTCTTGAAGAAGAAAACACACACAAATATTCACAAGTTGAAGAGGGAAAAGCTCCAAGTTTTTCGCTCCACCAAGTTCATCAATCTTCAAGGCGTTCTTCGCGGGATTCAAGGCGTTCTTCGCGAAAACCTCCATTTGATCCGGCGTCAAGCTCCAAGTCCATCAAATAACCGTTTTTGAAGATCGCACTTCTGCCGAGAAAGATCGAGCTTCAACAAATTCAACAAATTCAAGTCAAGTTCATACCGTTCTCCGACAATCTTCAAGCAAGAAAGTCCGTTTGATTCGAGAACAAGCTGCAAGGCCCTCGACAAACTGTTATTGAAGATCAAGTCCCTTTTAAAGAAGATCAAAGTCCATATATTCGAAGAACTGAAGACGAAGATCATATCGTTCTTCAACAATCTTCAATCAAATTTGAAGTCAAAAGTCCGTTCGATCCGAGATCAAGCTGCCAAGCCCTCGCATCAACGTTTGTCAAGCATCCAAGTATTTTGAAGATCAAGATTCTTCTAAAGAAGATTGACGTTCAACAAGTTCAACAAGTCAAGACGAAGATCAAATTGTTCGTCGCGAAGATCAAGTCAAATTGTTAATTCAAGATCAAGCTCAAAGCCCTTGGATTAACGTTCAATTTAAATCACGTGGAAGCGATCAAAGTCAATTCCGCCTTCAAGTCAACCAAGTTTCAAAATTAGAAAAAAATCAGAGGATTACTAGAGATTGTAACCCCATATTCATTTGAATAAATAAAAATTATTTGTACTTAAATTTTCTTGTCTTTATTTTAAAGACTTAGAATTTTTAACGCTACAAAGAGTAAAACACAAAGGCCCGAAATTCCAACAATTCAATTGACCACATCGGCCATGCAACACAGCTGCAAGAAGAAAAAAGAAATTTATTAAGGAGTTGAAAAATATGAGAATGTCTTAAATCTCTATAGAATATATATCTTACTTTTGTTTTGTTGGTGAACTTGTTTCTCTTATTTAAAAATATAATGTTGCACATCTATTGTTTGGAGTTCAGATCGAAGTTCAATTACGACAATGGACAAAAAGACAGAAACTCCAAGTAAATGAAATTAATTTCATGTGATTATCTCATTGTGGTCTTTTTTGTTGGGACCATATCTCAATTGAGATTATCCTTTTTTCCACCTTCGGTTACGAGTCAGAAGGAGATCTTCCAGAAATTCGAACAAGTTCTGATCAGGACATATTTCATGTGTATTTGTTTGGTGTAATTACCAAAATGTACTAAGGTTTCCAATAATTACTTCTAATTTAAAATTTATTGTTGTAAGTATAATTTATTTTTGAAAATAAAAGTACAAATTTAAAATATATATATATATATATATATATATATATATATATATTCAAGAGGATAGTAATTTAGGTGCTTTTCTCTCTTTCTTTTAAATCTAAAGTATGCGAACAAAAATTACTTTAGTAATATTTTGAAAGAACTAAGGCCCTCGCAATATGAGCACCTAGAAAAACGAGGGCATAAGCAGATAATGAAGATAGACAAGTCAGAATTTTACCCATAAGAAATCTTGGAATAATAGTGATAGAACTCCACACAAAGTTTTTGTATACTTATATAATAAAACTATAAATTACCTGTGTATATTTATAAACGATTGACCTGTAAGGAATTACGACACTTGACGCTATCCTTAAATAGTGATTACCTGTGTTACTCTTAGAATGTATTTTCCAATACTTTCTATAAATGGAAAGTATTTGTAATTCTGTTAGTTATAACTGACTTACTATAAATAGTAAGTTCAGATGTGTTCTAGTTAGTTAAGTAATCGAGTCTGTTGTAATCCAATTCCAATTAGAATTAGGCTAGAGACAGTATATATAATGCACACAACACACACAACAAATTCACTTCACAATTTCAAGATTTGTAACAAACTTTCTCTCCCTCTCTCTATTTCAAAAATCGGTTACAATGAATAAAGAAGAATAATCTTTCAGTTCAGTTTTGATCTTTAGTTTTTGATCTTCATATGGTATCATCCGCAAGGTTTTGATCTACTTCCGCTGTGCAAATCTCCTTTCCGTTATGCAGATCACTCGTCGCCATACAATTCAATCGAAAGTGAGGTTTGATTCCCTCACAATCCTTTGAAAATCATCTGGTTTTTTTTCTGGATTCCTGTTGTTTGGTGATCTGTCTGTCTCTCTGCGGTTGCATTTGCTGCAATCGATTTTTTTGAATCTATTGTGATTCTCTTTGATATCTTGTTAGTATAATCTTTCAACAAAATGTCTGAAAATCCGACTGTCAACTCTGGTTCTACTTCTACTGGTACAACCAAGAATCCATGTGATGATTCTACTTCTGTGTACTTTCTGGGTTCCCATGATTATACAGGCTCTAGTATAGTTAGTGAACTGTTGAATGGTGAGAATTATTTGTCCTGGAGTAAAAGTGTTGAGATGGCACTCAACATCAAGAATAAGATTAGATTCATTGATGGGAGTTTGCCTATACCCACTGGTACTGATCCTATTGAGAGAAACTGTTGGATGAGAGCCAACACATTGGTTCAATCTTGGTTAGTCAATTCTGTCTCTAAAGAAATTAAACAGACATTGTGGTTTTTCACCTCTGCACAAGCACTCTGGCATGACTTGAAAACCAGATATGCCAGAACAGATAGTTCAAGGGTATTTCATCTGCAGAAGTCCCTAGCCACAATCTCTCAGGGTTCCAACTCTATCACTGCTTATTACAACTCTTTCAGATCATTATGGGATGAGTATGTTAGTCAGAGACCCATTGTCACCTGCACGTGTGGGCTCTGCACATGCAACATAAATAGGAACATGTTAATGTTACAACAGTCAGATTGTGCTGTGTCATTCTTAGTGGGCCTTAATGAGTCCTACACTGCAGTAAGGAGTCAAATTCTCTTGAATACACCACTGCCTTCTCTGTCACAAATTTATTCTATGGTTCTGCAAGAAGAAAACCAGAGGTCTTTACAAGCTTCTAGTTCCAACATGGATCCTCTAGCCATGTTCACAAGGGCAAAATTCACTCAAGATCACAATCAAAAGAGCTATAATCCCTTTGTTCCTCAATCTCAGAATAGATTCTCTTACAACAAAGGACAGCCTTCAAAAGACAAGAAGAAACTTAAATGTACTCATTGTGGTTACAATGGACATACTATAGACAGATGCTTTCAGTTGATTGGCTACCCTCCTGGATGGGAAGGGCCAACCAACAAAAGAGGACCATCTAACCCTCACACTGCAAATATGGCAAACACCAGTGAAGCACAACAGGTGAAAGATGAATCTGCTTCACCAGTTGATGCCAACCAAGCTTTGTTCCAGCAATTCCTAGCTTTTACCAGAATGCAACAAAATGAAGGACAGCATGACTCTGGTAAACATTTTGCTGCAGCTACAATCACTGGTGAGATACTTAACCACTGTGTATTGTCCTCTAATGTTGCAAAATATCATGTAAACAATACTTGGGTTATAGATACAGGAGCTACAGATCATATGATCTGTAACAAATCTCTTTTCTATGATCATTGTTATGATGTTAGAATACCTATACATTTACCAAACAACAGAATCACTTTTGCAACTAAGAAAGGTTCAGTAAAGTTAACAGACGCCTTAAACCTACATGAAGTGCTCTATGTGCCAGAGTTTACATATAACTTGATATCTGTCTCTAAGTTAACTAAATTCTCCTCTATTGCTGTGCATTTTTTTCACCTCTACTTGTGTTCTGCAGGACACAAGAATAATGAAGACGATTGGTTCTGCTAGAGAACAGCATGGACTCTATCTGTTTAGTTTTCCTGAAAGTCAAAATTTCAGTAAATGTATCTTCTCTTCTGCTAATAACACTGTTGCTCTGAGTTCTAAGAACCAGAATGCTATGTGGCACATAAGATTAGGCCACCCTTCTAGTAAGAAAATAGCTGCTATACCTCAGCTTCATATGTCTCCTGATCAGACTATTTGTAACAACTGTGACACTTGTCACTTAGCCAAACAAAAGAAATTGAAATTTCCTTTAAGTACTTCTGTTTCCAAACATGCATTTGAACTTATCCACTGTGATGTTTGGGGTCCTTTTTCCACTCCATCTGTTGAAGGTTTTAGATTTTTTCTCACCATTGTAGATGACTATTCAAGATGCACTTGGATATATTTTATGCAACATAAGTCAGAAGTTGAAACTCATTTAAGACACTTCTATACTCTGATTGACAATCAATTTTCCAGCAAAATTAAAACTTTGAGAAGTGATAATGGAACTGAATTCATAATGAAATCATTCTATACTCATTATGGCATTGAACATCAAACTAGTTGTGTAGAAACACCTCAGCAGAATGGATTAGTAGAGAGAAAACAACAGCACCTCCTACAAGTTGCTAGATCTCTTAGATTCCAGTCAAATGTACCACTTGAATATTGGCCTCAATGTGTTGCAACTGCTGCTTTTTTAATAAATAGATTACCTTCTTCTGTGATTGGTAACTGTACTCCTTTTGAAAGAATATTCAATAGAGCACCTGATTACTCTATGCTAAAAGTGTTTGGTTGTTTATGTTATGCTTCAACACTTGTCAATCACAGATAAAAGTTTGATGCAAGAGCTCAGAGATGTGTATTCTTGGGATATCCAAGAGGAACAAAAGGTTATTTGCTATTAAATTTAGATTCTATGAAACTATTGAAGTCCAAAAATGTTGTGTTCTATGAAGAAATTTTCCCTTTCAAGCAATCCTCATCTAACAAATCATCTCAAGAGTCCATGAGACTTCCTACTGTGTGTACAGATACATTTGTGTTGCAACAGGAACCAATAGCTCAAGTTCCAGTTCAACAAGTGCAGTCACCAACTATTTCAGCAGAGAGTCATGACTCATATTCACAAGTACAAACACCAGAGATTCAGAACAACATGGATTCACTATCAGAAACAACAGACACTTCACCAGTGCAACAAACTCCAAGTAACTCTGTATCTCAGTATGTTAATACTAACATTCAGTATCATTTAACTCATACTCAATCTCAGATAACTCCTACAACTTTACCTTCTGATAGTATCCAAGAGGTACCAAGAAGAACATCTACTAGACAAGTTAATACTCATGCATATTTAAATGCATATGAGTACAAGCTTCCTACCACAAAACATCAAGCAAATTCTTCTACTAGATATCCTATTGAAGCTCATTTAAGAACTGATAGATTAAATAAAATGCATAAAGCATTCACTGCTGCTGTGACACAGATACAAGAACTAAAAACATATACTCAGGCAAACAAATCTCCTGAGTGGCAGGAAGCAATGAAAAAGGAAATTGATGCCTTAGAAGTGACAAACACTTGGATTCTGACTGATTTACCACCTAATCAACACTGCATTGGTTGCAAGTGGGTATATAAAGTAAAACTTAAAGCAGATGGCTCTATAGAGAGATATAAGGCAAGATTAGTAGCCAAAGGCTACACACAAGAAGAAGGACTAGACTACTTTGATACTTTCAGTCCTGTTGCAAAACTAACATCTGTAAGAGTATTGTTAGCAATTGCAGCTTCGAAGAATTGGCATTTACATCAATTAGATGTCAACAATGCTTTCCTACATGGAGACTTGGAGGAAGAAATTTACATGAAGCCTCCTCCTGGCTACTGTGCACCAACAGATAAGAGAGTGTGTCTTCTGAATAAGAGCTTGTATGGACTCAAGCAAGCATCACGCCAGTGGCATACAAAGCTCACATCATGTTTAATAAAGTTTGGATATACTCAAACTATTGTTGATTCTTCACTGTTTATTAAGAAAACTAACAGTTCATTTACAGTACTATGTGTATATGTAGATGATGTGATTTTAACAGGAAATGACATGAATGAAATCCAGAAACTCAAACAACATCTTGACCAAGAATTCACCATAAAGGACCTGGGAAAGCTGAAATACATTCTTGGAATTGAAGTTGCAAGAAGCAGTAAAGGTATATCATTGTGTCAAAGGAAATATGCCTTAGACATACTGAATGAAGCTGGATATCTTGGTTGCAAACCAAGTTCAACACCAATGGATAGTTCAACAAGATTGAAAGTAGAAGATGCAACACCCCTTGATGATCCTACTGTGTACAGAAGACTGGTGGGAAGGTTATTGTATCTTACAATAACAAGACCAGACCTTAACTACAGTATACAGACATTAACTCAACACATGTCCAAACCTACTGCCACTCATCTAGCTGCAGCTCATAGAGTCCTGAGGTTTATCAAAGGAACACCAGGGAAAGGGATTTTCTATCCAGCAACTTCTGAAATGCAACTAAAGGGATTCTGTGATAGTGACTGGGCATCATGTCCTGACACCAGAAGAAGCGTAACAGGATATGCCATCTATTTAGGGGATTCATTAGTCTCCTGGAAAGCAAAGAAACAAGCAACAGTAAGCAAGTCTTCCACAGAGGCTGAATACAGAGCAGTAGCAACAGTAACCTGTGAAACTCTTTGGCTAATTCAGTTACTAAAAGACCTTCACATTCAACAAGCAAGAACTCCATTGATATATACTGACAATAGGAGTGCCTACTGCATTGCCAATAACCCTGTTCACCATGAGAAGACAAAACACATCCAAATAGATTGTCATTTTGTAAGAGAAAAGGTGAACCTTAGACTGATAAAGATAGTTCATATCAACAATCAACATCAAATTGCAGACATATTGACAAAGCCACTGTCATTGCAACCTTTCACAACCATGAGCTCCAAGATGGGACTAATCAACATCCATTCCCATCTTGAGGGGGGGTCTTAGAATGTATTTTCCAATACTTTCCATAAATGGAAAGTATTTGTAATTCTGTTAGTTATAACTGACTTACTATAAATAGTATGTTCAGATGTGTTCTAGTTAGCTAAGTAATCGAGTCTGATGTAACCCAATTCCAATTAGAATTAGGCTAGAGACAGTATATATAATGCACACAACACACACAACAAATTCACTTCACAATTTCAAGATTTGTAACAAACTTTCTCTCCCTCTCTCTATTTCAAGAATCGGTTACAATGAATAAAGAAGAATAATCTTTCAGTTCAGTTTTGATCTTTAGTTTTTGATCTTCATAGTTACGTTAGCGACTAATTACTATTACAAAGTAAAATTTAAATGGCGGCGTCGTTGTCTCCGACTGTGAACACGATCACAAAGAGACTAGTACACAATAACTTGAGTGCGCAACTAGTTATGTATATAGACTCATATTTTTCTTATTCTTGTATATATATCCTGTATAAGAGAAAAAATAATTTTGAAGGACGTAAGCACTTAAATCCGTAAATCCCTTTTCCCTTATTTTTTTTATAAGAGTCGTTTTTAACTAGAGAAGGTGATCGATCAACCGTTACAAATTATTAACTCTTACGTACATATATAATGACCAGTGACAGAAATTGGATTGGGAGTTACAAAATATGTGTACATGCACTACAAGATTTCGGGGTCTTTAGGGACCGTCCGGGCGGTCCCTAAAGACCTCCGGGCGATCCCTAAAGACCTTTAGGGACCGCCTACGGTCACCAAAAGGCGGTTGCGGATACCCTTGGTCCCCCACCCTTTGGCGACCGCTTGGCGGTCGCAGGGACCATTTTCCGCGACCGCAAATTTAGGGACCGTCGGGCGGTCCCTAATGACTTATGGGGACCGCCGAGCGGTCCCCAATAATATTCAGACTTTTAGGGACCGCCCCTCGGTCCCCAATAATATTCAGACTTTTAGGGACCGCCCAACGGTCCCTAAAAGTCTGCGGCAGAATAAAAAAAACCCAATAATATTCCGGAAATTTACCGGAATATTATTGGGTTTTTTGAATAAATTGCGTGTAAATATGTGCAACAAACATTTACAAGAACAAAAACAAACAAAATAATGATAAAAAAAGTAAAATGAAATGAAAGTTAACAAAATAAAACAAACAAAACAATGAAACAAAAGTAAAAAATAAATGATAGTTATAAAAATAAATAGAAAACAATGAAAAAGAAGAAGAAAAAGAAATGAAGAACATGTTGTTGGTGTTTTCTTAGCATTGGTTAAAATAAAAGAGAAGAAAGCTTGTGTTTTGGGATTTGAAGAAAAAAGGAAAGAGTGTTTGTTTATATTTGGTAAAAGAAAGAGGAGATGAAAGGTTTTGTTGGATGATTTTTATTTTTGGGATTTAGGAAGAGAAAAATGAGAAGAGAAATTTTAGAGTTGGGTGTTTTTGAAAAATGTTGAAAAATTGGATGGGAGAGTGGTGGTATATATAGTATTGAGGGTGAAAATTTTGAATTTTCGGAAATTTCAAATTTCCCTCCATTCCCACCTATTTCACTGCATTTAGGGACCGCCGAATTGTCCCTAAAGATATCTAGTGACAGCCCGGCGGTCCCTAAAGTTGGTATTAGGGACCGCCAGGCGGTCCCTAATAATATTCATACTATATTTTTTGATTAGGTATGAATATTATTAGGGACTGCCTCGCGGTCCCTAATACCACCTTTAGGGACCATCGGGCGGTCCCTAAAGGTGGTATTAGGGATCGACAGGCGGTCCCTAATAATATTCATACTTTTTTTTATTTTATGGAATGATCTCCGTGTGTTTTTTATTTTTAGCAACAAAATTTATTATAACATGTCAATTGAAGTAACAAATGATTATAAAACTACTAATTTCGTTATTTAATAGTAGATTGAATGAGATTGAGAGAGTTTTTAACGTTGAACCTATTATACGTTATACGTACACGTAATCATCACATGTTGTTTCAATTTGCATGAAACCTTCTAATTTTGTTCTCTTAACTATTATTAGGATATCTATCAACTAAACAAACAACGCGGCGCTATAATCGTTCTGTAAAATCAAAAAAAAAGAGGTATGAATATTATTAGGGACCGTCGGGCGGTCACCAAATATCTTTAGGGACCGCCCGGCGGTCCCTAAAGGTGGTATTAGGGACCGCCGGGCGGTCCCTAATAATATTCATACCTCTTTTTTTTTATTTTTTGAATGATCTCCGTGTGTTTTTGATTTTTAGCAACAAAATTTATTATAACATGTCAATTGAAGTAACAAATGATTATAAAACTACTAATTTCGTTATTTAATAGTAGATTGAATGAGATTGAGAGAGTTTTTAACGTTGAACCTATTATACGTTATACGTACACTTAATCATCACATGTTGTTTCAATTTGCATGAAACCTTCTAATTTTGTTCTCTTAACTATTATTAGGATATCTATCAACTAAACAAACAACGCGGCACCATAATCGTTCCATAAAATCAAAGAAAAACAGGTATGAATATTATTAGGGACCGTTAGGCGGTCCCTAAAACCACCTTTAGGGACCGGCGGGCGGTCACCAAATATCTTTAGGGACCGCCTGGCGGTCCCTAAAGGTGGTATTAGGGACTGTCGGGCGGTCCCTAATAATATTCATACTTTTTTTTTGATTTTATGGAATGATTTCCGCGTGTTTTTTATTTTTAGCAACAAAATTTATTATAACATGTCAATTGAAGTAACAAATGATTATAAAACTACTAATTTCGTTATTTAATAGTAGATTGAATGAGATTGAGAGAGTTTTTAACGTTGAACCTATTATACGTTATACGTACACTTAATCATCACATGTTGTTTCAATTTGCATGAAACCTTCTAATTTGTTCTCTTAACTATTATTATGGTATCTATCAACTAAACAAACAACGCGGCACCATAATCGTTCTGTAAAATCAAAAAAAGGGTATGAATATTATTAGGGACCGCTAGGCGGTCCCTAAAACCACCTTTAGGGACCGCCGGGCGGTCACCAAATATCTTCAGGGACCGCCCGGCGGTCCCTAAAGGTGGTATTAGGGACTGTCGGGCGGTCCCTAATAATATTCATACATATTTTTTATTTTATGGAATATTTATGGTGCCGCATTGTTTGTTTAGTTGATAGATATCCTAATAATAGTTAAGAGAACAAAATTATAAGATTTCATGCAAATTGAAACATCATGTGATGATTAAGTGTACGTATAGCGTATAATAGGTTTAACGTTAAAAGCTCTCTCAATCTCATTTATTCTCATTCAATCTACTATTAAATAATGAAATTAGTACTTTTATAATCACTTGTTACTTCAATTGACATGTTATAATAAATTTTGTTGCTAAAAATCAAAAACACACGAAGATGATTCCATAAAATAAAAAAAAAGTATGAATATTATTATGGACCGCCTGGCGGTCCCTAATACCACCTTTAGGGACCGTCGGGCGGTCCCTAAAGATATTTGGCGGTCACCAAATATCTATGTCGCTTGGGGACTGCCCAGGAGTCCCCTTTGTTGGCTGGGGACCGCTTTTGTTCTGGGGACCGCTTGGCGGTCCCCGTTGATATCGGCGGTCGCCGAAAATCTGGGGACCGCCCGGTGGTCACCAGGGGGGTCGCGAAAACCCCCCTAATCTTGTAGTGATGTAGGAATTGTTTTTACTTTATCTGAAATTTTAGAAATCAAAAAATTTTCATCAAAAAAACACAACAGTGGCGACTTTCTCAGCAAACTACACCCCGTCTCCGGCGATCGATCTCGATCGCCAACATCAAAACTTTCTCAACCCAGATTTATCCAGGAATGTTAACACGATTAACGATCCTATGCCAGGGTTACAAAGCGAAAGCAATATATCAAAAACGGTCGCGGTAGCACTACGAACCGCAATCGGGAATGATGAATAACGCGATGAGCAATGAACTGCCCATTAGAAATGCGACTCTGCAACAGTCGTACGCGAGCAAATTGAAACTGATGGACGTCCATATCGGGAGCAGGAATAATTCGGAATTCAAATCACGAACTAGGGTTTCAAAACCTACCGAAGAAGATCCACTCGTGAGTCTGGAATTTGATGATGACATGGACAACATGTTGTGCGAACAGTGGAGAGATACCATCCTCATCAAAATCTTCGGTTGACCAAGGCATTACCACGCACTAGTAAACAGGCTAAGTGTCATGTGGAAATTATCCGACGACTGCGAATTGGTGGATCTCGGTTACAACGCGTATTGCTTGAAGGGAATCTCGACAACACAAAATGAACACATCCTAACGCAAGGGCCATGGCAACTTGTTGGTTCATTCCTCTCGATTCGAAAGTGGATTCCAAATATTAGAGCTGATAGTGATACAATCGATTGCTCGATCACATGGGTACGTATCATGAACCTCCCCCTTGAGTTTTTCTATGAGGCGATGATTGAAACTATAGTATGTGTCATTGGCAATCCCATCAAGATCGATGGAAACACGTTCTCGGTAACTAGAGGCAAATATGCGCGAGTATGTGTACAAGTACCTCTTAACAAACCACTGAAACAATGGATTAGGATTAAAGGGAGGGTATATCAATTGATGTACGAAAACTTGCCAAACTTTTGTCAAGCTTGTGGGAGGGGTGACAACAACATGAAAGAATGTCGAAAGAATAAAAGTGTTGAATCCGAAAGTAAGGCAAGCGAGATGGAGGTTGGAGAAACCTCGAAAGAGAACGACCCATATGCTAACGAATGGATCGTGGAAAAAGCAAAGAACGAGGAATATGGAGATTGTGTGGTGGTGCAATCAAAGAAGGGGATTAGGAGTGTGGAAAGTGGAAAAGCAAACGCGACGCTCCAAGGAAAGAATGGGGGAGGAAAAAGGGACTCGATAACACACCTAATGGAACTCAAATTCTAAAAAATAAAGTTGTTCAAGGATTCCAATTAGGAAAGAAGGGCAAACCTGCCAAGGATACCGTGGGGAAAAGAATTCTCCCAAGTTACATGCTAAATAGGAAAGCGGCCACCTTAACAAAAAAGAAAGTCGCCGCGCAAGGAAAGAAAGGAAAATCCGCAGCACCAAACAATATTAATTCCTTTGCGGCCTTAGTGATTAAGGAAACTATCGCGGGGGTAAATCCATAAATTACTATTGAGGCGGAGGAGATAGCGAGTACACCGGTTGATTTAGTTCCAAGAGGTAGCAAGTCCATCCCGAAAACGAGAAAGGAGTGCCAAAGTTTGGAGATATTTATGGCCAAGGAAAATAACGCACGACATGAGGTACATGGAAACCTTCTTCAAAAACGGGGGGTTAATTGCGAGGTGGATAGAGATACAGATCGTGGTACACTTGTTCCGAGGCCTCTCCAGGACATTACGAATCAATCCGGAGATAAATTTGGTCAATATCATGAAAGTCCCATCGTCGGTGTGGGAGATAGACACACGACTCTTCATTACTTAGGAGGAGGGGGAACCGAGAGTTTGGTTGAAATGCATAACGGTGAGCATTTGGGGATTTCAAAGACAAATGTCATTGATGCTGGAGACACTGGCGCAGTTGATAGCGATATGGATGGGGTTTCATATTGAAAACCCAGTCATGCCGCACCAAATTCATTCTTTTTTGATGAATATTATATCGTGGAACTGCCAAGGTGCGGGGGACGGTGAGTTTAGAAGAAATTTTAGGGAACTCATTAGAGATCATAACCCTTCGGTGGTGTTTATTCTAGAAACTAGAGTGGATACTGATCATGCTAGCAAGATACTACCGAGACTCGAGTTTTCGAATTATGTCATGACACCAACATCTGGGATGGAAGGCAGAATTTGGATGTTATGGAACGATGATGTTACAGAAGTGGAGATCAAGAGAGTTGATGAACAGGCTATTCACGCAATCATTAGGCCTAATTTTCCCGACAAATGGAAATTATCCGGAGTTTATGCTAGGCCACGAAGAGCTGATAAAATAAAAGTCTTCGATGATCTTGTAGAAGAGGCAGAGAAAGATAAGTTACATTGGCTTGTTACCGGAGATTTTAATGAAATTGCCTTCACGCACGAAAATGAAGGTGGCGCACGGCCTTTGTGAGTCGGCTTTGCTTTTTCAATAATTACATGAACCGGTGCGGGCTAATCGACTTAGGTTTCCATGGCCCATCGTTCACGTGGACGAACAAGAGGAATAATGGAGTTATTATTTGGGAAAGAATTGATCGGGCGATGGCTAGTCAAATATGGATCGATAAGTTCCCTAATAATATGGTGGTACATCTCCCACGGATGAAATCAGATCACCACCCGATCATAACCCGTTGTTTTGGACTGTCGGCTTCTAACGGAGTACGACCTTTCTGCTTCGAGGCCGCATGGCTGCACCACCCGGGCTGTGATGATATTTTGAGGCGTATTTGGGCCGACAAACCGGGAATTATGGACGCAATTAGAGAAGTGCCAAAAGTGTTGATTCTATGGAACAAAATTACGTTTGGTAATATTTTCAAGAAAAGAATGAGGGTGATGGCGCGCATAGGCGGGTTGCAAATGGCACAAAATCGTGGACAGTGGACACAATAATTATCTTGCGTTGTTGGAGAATGAACTTACTATGGAATACAACGACATATTGAAACAAGAGGAAGTTTTTTGGCTTCAAAAGCCCCACGTGAAGTGGATACAAGAAGGGGAGAAAAATACAAAATTCTTCCACAAAGCTACGTCGGCTAGGAGGAGAAAAAATTAAATAGCCATGCTCAAAATTAACAATGAATGGGAGAAGGATAGTGCGGTGCTTGAGGAAAATGCGAGATCATATTTTGTACGTCTTTTTAGGCCGAACAATTCCCAATTCCATTGATGCTTATCGGGTGCGGCGTACCGAAGGAAACTCACGCACGAGGAAAAAAGCGTAGTCGGATGAATGATTGATCTGGACGAATTAAAAGTCGTGGTTTGGGCGTCACACCCTCTCAAGGCTCCGAGTCCGGACGGGTTACAACCAATATTCTATCAAAAGGGATGGGCTTGGATTAATGAGTCATTACTAAAGTTCTTGGTGAAGGTCTACGATGAGGAAAGTTTTGATAAGACGATATGTGAGGCACACCTCTGTCTCATCCACAAGGTATCGAATTCGATACTTATTTCCCAATTCAGGCATATTTTGCTATGCAATGTTATTTATAAATTTATTACAAAAAGCATAACGATGAGACTTCGAGATATCATACTTATAATAGTGGGATCAACACAGTTTTCATTAGAGGGCGTAGCACGCAGGATAACATATTTCTTCTCCACGAGATCCTTCACTCACTGAGATCAAAAAAAAAAATTAGACAGGAGATATGATTATGAAGCTTGATCTAGAAAAAGCTTATGATAAAGTGAGTTGAAATGTTTTAGAAGAAACCTTACGTCTGTTTGACTTTTCGGAGAATATAGTTGATCTTATTATGTTCTGTGTTAGAAACGCAGCAACACGTATTCTTTGGAACGAGTCACCGATAGAGCCCTTTAATCATACTTGCGGACTACGACACGGGGATCTTCTATCTCCGTACTCATTTATGTTATATATGGAGAGGTTATCTTACATGATACAAGAGGGTTTGAAGGAATTATCCCATATTTAAAACTAGTTTCACATGTTTAAAGGAACTCGGAACTGCCGACAATTATCAGCTATCTGAATTTCAAAAAAAAATGGTTGATGAACTCGATCGGAACTGCCGACAATTATCGGCTTTTATATCAGATATTAGATATTAGATAACTTCATGTATGATAATTCAAAACGTAAAACTTAATTTCTATTAAAGAAAGGTAGGAATTAGAGTCATTTCATTACATTACAATGCGTGCCCTATCATGGAAAAACTCTATAAATTTACATTACAGTCCTTAATTGTATTATAACATCGTCGACTTTTAATTTGGTGCATGTACAAGTATATATTAAGTACAAGGTTATCACATTTAGTAAATTTAGCTATTGTTTTGAGTGAGAAAAAAAAGTTAGCTACTGTTGAAAGGTACCTCTAAATGGAAATCAAATATTGGCCTTGAAAGTCTTAGCCGTACCCGGATCAAAATTCTTAACATTTTCATCAAAAATATCAAAACGTTTCCATTACAACCACTATTTTTATGATTTTCCAAAAACTTTTAGAAAAGACTTCTAAAAACTCTTAATTAGCCGTAAACGTCAAAACATATATCCCAAGCAGAAACCTTTTCTATAACCCGCAATTACAATTTCAATTTAATTATATATGAGGGTGTTAGATTAAAACTGTTAATTAATACTCACACATGAGGCCTTAACAAATAGAAAGCATCTACAGGTGGCAAGCCAAACAAAGGTGACAATCAGCAGCGTGCCAAATTGATCCGCATTATCATGCTATATCTTGGCTTATTTTAATTTGTAAAAGATTAGACTACTTTTATGATTTCCAGTTGATAATATTTGTTAACAATTGAACTATAAGACTTGATTTTAAAATGAGGAAAAGACAACACGAAAGCAAAAAGAATTTACGGGAAGGAATATCAGGGTTGGCGCGGATGCAGGATAATCCATTTTAATGCTAGTTTTCTGTTTAATGCAATCTCTGATCAGAAAAGTAAAATGTATTAAGGAGAAATAGAGAGAGTTATACTATACTATGCTAGTTATACTATGCTAGTTTTCTGTTTAATGCAATCTAATAGATAAAGTTATACTATACTATGTTAGGATGCAGTATACTTAGATGATGATTCGCTGGAAAGACGTGACGTGATAAATGGGTTAATTTACTGAGAAATAATAAAAATCACCAGCAGACAATGAGATGGAAGCAGCATAATATAATCAACCCCGTTCTTTTAAAACAATGGCGTGTCCAATAATTAGAACCACTTTATTGTCTAAATTATAGTGTCATTTAAAATATAATAAGCACTTTATTAGACGTGAAGGTTTAATAACTAAATATCCTTATCTTTTAACAAGTCAATAGATAAGTAAAGTTAATGAATTTAAATAAATCACTTGTGACTGAATGAGATATCCAAAATTACTCATTAACAATTTTAGAAGCTGTTTGGTTTCAAAGATGATTTTATCTCAAAAACAATGGTATAAATTAAAAATGAGATAAAAAGTTAGGATTTGTGTGATATCTAATATGTGCCACTTGTTTGGTTGATAAGATTAAGTGTCAAGATAAATGGTTAACTCAATAAATTTTTGTTTGATTTGGATCATTAACATTCAACTAACCAGTTTTCTTTAAATTTCTTTTGTTATTTTTAAGTAGAAAAATATTGTTGTTTTCAACTCAATGGCATTTGTATATTTTTCTCACTATTATATATTACCAAAAAGTTGTATAAAAATAAGTTATGGCAGTACACGTATTTTTAAAATTGGGGTGATAGGTTCGAGTAAGAGGGGGAAAAGAACCTAGAATCTTTTTCTTTTTTTATTTTGATTTTACGAATCAATAATTTTTTTAAAATAAATAAAATAATTTTGAAAAGTTTTAACTTACTCTTATCACAGTTTAATCACCTCTAAAGAGGAAGAAAAAATGTAAGACATGCGAAATTAAAATTTTTGTTGCATGGTGCAAATTAATATTTAATATATAAGTCATGTGATTAAATATTAAAAACCTGAAAATAAACTATCAATTTTTTTTATTATATATATTTGACCAATAAACTATTAAGGTATTGTCCATGGGAATCTTATAAAATATAATATGTAATGTTTTTTTGTCAAACTTTTAATTTGGAGCTTTAATAAATATTATATCTAATTATGTAATGGAGAAGTGAAGTAATTTATAAATTTAAGGTTTAATGGACAATTTCAATGAAAAGTAAAAATAAGGCAAAAGCAAGATTATTTATCTTAGGGGTAGAGGTGAGATTATTTATCTCAAATTATGAGATAAAACCAAAAAATCTGGGCATATTTTACATTTGCCCGAAAAATCAATCTATAAACCAAACGAGAGATAAAGTGAGATAAGTTGAGATATCTCACTTAATCTATAGAACCAAACGGCTTCTTAGGGTATTGAGCAAATTATCTCCATGTGTTATGTAAAATTAGCAAATCATCTCCTATGAAAATTAAATTGGCCAAAATATCCCCTGTTGTATAAAAAGTTGCCGCACCATTGAAATAATTTGTATTTTAATACTTATATTGAATGACCAAGATACCCTTCGTAGTATATAGTATTTTCTTTTGTGTATTTTTTGAGTTTAAGTTTAGTAATTTTTTTGTTTTTGTAAATAAAAGTATAAAACACACACACACACACATATATCACTACAAGAAAATTGGCCTTTTTCCGTCGGGCCCGGCGTTTTGGCCCGACGGAAAAGGCCCAATTATTACCGTCGGGCCCAATCCCGACGGTAATGGGTTATACCGTCGGCTTTGGGCCGACGGTACAAATGGGTTGCCTTTACCGTCGGCCCAAGGCCGACGGTAAAGCCCATTCCCGTCGGGTTTGGGCAGACGGGAATGGCCCCTTTCATAAAAAAATTAAAAAAAAATTAAAAATTTTGCCAGCCTTTTTCTTTTAAAAAAAATAATAAAAAAAAATTTAAAAAGATCTATACCGTCGGCTTAGAGCCGACGGTATAGATCTGATCCGTGTGATTTTATCACACGGATCAGATTACGCCACGTCAGCGATCCGTGTGATAATTCACACGGATCGCTGACGTGGCACGCTCCACCCCCTTTTTTTGGTTTTTTAATATAACCCCTACTCCTCCTAAATATCAATAAATACCCCTTATTCTACCAACTTAATTCATTCATTCTTCCCATTCTCCAAAAACAATCTACTTTCTCTCCCAAAAATTCTTAATAACTAACAAAAATTTATTCATTCACTAACTTATAATTAGAGTTTATTATTTTATTTCTACTTATGTTTTAGTTATTATCTAACTAATAATAACTATAAAAAACTTATATTATCAAGAATTTAATTTAAATACAAAACTTTATTTATTATAATAAAACTAATAATAACGCTTGAAAATTTGCATGTTATTATTTAAATCGAATTCTTTTAAATTAAATCGACAAATAAACATAAAATTAATTATTTAAAATCGTTTTCTTTACAAAAAATTGCCAAAACAATATAAAATAAGTATTTAAAATCGATTTCTTTTAAATAAATCGCCAAAATATCATAAATCAATTGTTTTAAATCGTTTTTTTTTATATTTCTAAACCCCTATACCGTCGGCTTTAAGCCGACGGTATAGGGTTTTTCCGTCGGCTTTAAGCCGATGAAAATAGTCTTTTCCGACGGCATGTAGCCGACGGAAAAGCCTCTCTTTTCCGTCGGCTTAAAGTCGTCGGAAAAGGCTTTTTCCGTCGGCTCTAAGCCGACGGAATAAATAAAACGCTTTTCCGTCAGCTTATTGCCGACGGAAAAGCTCTTTTCCGTCGGTAAAAATTCGACGGAAAAAAGCTTTAGTGACGAACTTTTTTCCGTCGGGTTTTTCCGACGGCTTTTGCCGACGGAAAAGGGTATTTCCGTCGGAAAAAGGCCTTTACCGACGGTTTTTGAGCCGTCGGTAAAGCCCAAATCTGTTGTAGTGTATATATAATTACAATTTATAATTTAATTCAAATTTTAATTATATTTTATATTTTTTTATCTTTTAAATTATATAAACGAAAGATGCACATCTTTTTTTAATAAAAGAGGGTATAAATATTTTTCTCTTACAAAAATATGGGAGAGTTCTACATCTTCCCGCATATGGAGTAATATTGAGATCGTCAATGGGGTATTCGATTTATACTTCACAACAAGGTAATTTACTAATTTAGATAACGCAGGAGTAATTTGTCAAAACCCCATAATTTTATGGTCCCTTAATACAGATTTTTTTATTAAATTAAGTGATGCACGTTTCACTATATAAAACTCAGTATGTATGATAAAAGCAAAATTAAGTGATACAAAGCGCTAGATACTAAATTTTTTAAGGACAACCAAACAAAAAGAAAAATATTTAAAACAAATTATGTAGGTAAAACTAGTAGTTGACTTGGATGAACATATAAGTTTTACACTACAAGACTGGGCGGTCTTTAGGGATCGCCCATAAGCGACCTAAATTAGGCCGCTCGCATTCAGTGACCGCTGAAGGCAACAGCGACCTAATTTAGGTTGCTGAAAGTCCATGAAGCTTTCAGTGACCTGATTTAGGTCGCTGAAAGTCTTCAGTAATATTGGGCGACACATTTTGGCCCGAATTGGGCCAAAATTAGAGCATTTAGCCCTAATTTTTTGCGGACAAAATCAGCGACCTAACTTAGGTCGCTGATTCCGCTGTATATATAAAAAAAAACTTTTTTTATTATTTATTTTCTCTCCACAAACCACCATCTCCGCCCATTTTCGATCCAAAAGACCCACCCCGTCAATTTCAGCAACCCATAGTACGAATAGCGACCTAAGTTGAGTCACCCATTCCATTTCTTCATCAATTTTCACTCATCTCCGCCCGATTTCCGCCGATTTCTGCGCTTTCCGCCGATTTTCCATCTCATCCGTGCATTTCCGCCGCCGGTTTCCGCCCCGTAGCCGCCGCCCCTCCGCCGTCGGCACTTATGTAGCTTCGGATTTTGTAATTTTTTGTTTATTTGTGTTAATTTGTTAATTTTGTTAGATTAGTTTGTGTTAGTTTTATTGGATTAGTTAGATTGTTAATATGTTAATTTGTGTTTATTTTTCAATATTGTTAAATTGTTAGATTAGTGAAGAATGTTAGATTGTTAATTTGTTAATTTGTATTAATTTTGTGTTAATTTGTTAGATTGTTATATTAGTGAATATTGTTAGATAGTTAATTAATGAAGAATGTTAGATTGTTAGATTAGATATTAGTGTATTAAAAAAAATAGATTTGTTAAGATTTTTAGATTGTTAAATTAGATTAGAGAATGATTAAAGAAAAAAGAGTATTGTTAGATTAGATTAGTGAATGATTAAAAAAATAGATTAGTGAAGATTGTTAGATTAAATTAATTAGTGTATAATTAGCAGGTTAAATGTTAATTTGTAAGATTGTTAAATTAGATTAGTATAGTTTATAATTAGATTGTAAAAATTAGATTGTTAAATTAGATTAGATTAGTTTATAATTACATTGTGAAAATTAGATCAGATTAGTTTATAATTAGATTGTGAAAATTAGATTGTTAAATTGGATTAGATTAGTTTATAATTAAATTGTGAAATTTATATTATTAAATTAGATTAGATTAGTTTATAATTAAATTGTGAAAATTAGATTATTAAAGTTTAATTAGTAAGATTATTAGATTATATAGATGTTGAATGTTATAATAAATATAATATTGTTATTTAAATATTGAATTGATATTTAAATTTTATATTTTTTTATTTTTACAGTACATATATATATTCGGCATGTCGTCACGTAAGAACACTAGCGGTACTGGAGGTCGAGGTCGTGGTGGGGTATCGGGTACTGGTAGTGTTGGGCGAGTTAGTGGTAGTGGTAGTGTGCCCGTGGAGAAGTTGGTGGTAGTAGAGGTGTTGGTGGAGGTGTTGGGCGTGATGGTGGTACTGGCAGCGTTAATCGTGGTGGTGTTAGTGGTAGTGGAGGTGTTGGTGGAGATGTTGGGCGTGGTGGTATTGGTCGTGGTGGTGGTAGTGGTAGCGGGGGTCGAGGTAGTTGCCGACCTATACGGATTGTCCGATCAGGTCGTGGGGTAGAGCCTAGCGATCCAGTCGAGTCATCCGTCACGCGACTCGAGTCAGGTGACAGATCTACATCGAGGACACCTGCATTCCAGCGGCAGTTATTTGTAGATGATGAGGCGGTCGTCCCCGAAGCGGGTGTTAGATCCTGATCAGCAGAGTCCACCGCATCCCAGTTGCCATGACCACATGCTTCAGATTCAGTTGGGACTCACGTGTCCCCATTAGTCGAGTCTAGCAGACTTCAGACTCCACCATCTGTAGCCGACACCGGAGCTGGATCGAGCCAGAGGTCGATTGGGACTCTAGGACCGAGCCAGACTCGACCGAGTAGGGGACCAAATGTAGGGGTTACGGCAGTTAGGCCTGGGGAAAAGAAGACGATTATTCACTTAAAGCGGGGTTGTTTTTCTAAACCCCCCAGTCATGAGATTGCGAAGTCGATTCGACAGTTTATGAGTGAGTTTTGGCCCTCCTACTTGAAGGTTCCTGAGAAAGTACAAGGAGAGATGTACGCGAGATTTACGGTGAGTTTTTAATGAATTGTTAATATTTATTAATTTAGTGTATTAAATATAGTGTTTTTCAAATATTGTTTAATTTAGTGTATTAATTTATTATTTAATATTTATCCTTTTGTAGAATACCTATGGGATCCAGCAGTCAGAGAGGGAACAAGTACATAGGGCATACCAACTGAAGGCGAGAGAGCTTTACAAGCGTATGATGAACAAGGCGAAGGATCAGTACATGAGGAACCAGGACAAGGAGAAGTATCAGGGCAAGAGAAAGACGTCGTGGATGAGCGAGAGTTTGGAGGAGCAGGCGGCAGCACACTGGGATACCGAAGAGCTAAAGAAGAACTCCGTGAAGGGAAAGAAATCTAGGCGAGGCGGTAAGGAGGACGGCGAGGCGCCCGCCACCTTTTACGGTGGTTCCATTGACTCCGAGGAGATTCGGCGGCGACTGGTATGTTTTTTTAAAATTAAATATTTTATTTGTAGTTAAAATGTTAATTTTTAAGATTATTGTTTATTTTTAAAAAAAAATGATTGATTAGTTTTAAAAAAATAGAATTTTAACATTTAAAATAAAAAAAAAGTTTAACCAACTATTACTTTAAAATTCAAGGAGAGGAATCAGCCCAACCGCACCCACCCTATCAGGCACGACGAGATTTACAAGGCACGACATACGAGGAGGGTGCCGAACACTGGCAGAGGTACAGGCGTACCCTTGAAGCAAGAGTGGAAGTCTGAGGCGACCAGACTTATTTACGTAAGTGTTTTAAATTTTGTACTCGTTTACCACTTATGAATTCATTACACTTTCTTATTATAAGCTAATTATTAATTCTAATTTAATTTTTTAATTATCTTTGAACTAATTTCTCTTTTTAATTATCTTTGAAAATTCAACAGAAGACTTACAGGAGGAAATGAGGAAGAAAAATTCGGACGCAGTAGAAGATAAGGACTTGCCGGAATGGGACGCCGATTCGTGGAACAAGGCCATGGGGAGGATCAAAAAGGGGAATGCGCAGGGTTTACCGAGCTATGCTGATCCACGGGACTTCGACATGGAGTGCAGGAGGGAGCAAGACTACATGAGGGAGTTGCTCAGACATGTCCAGGAGGAGAACAGAGAGTTGAATACGACACAAGACCCGAGAGTCGACTCCATGTTGTCCTGGCTCCAGGGTTTTAGAGAGGACATGCAGACGGAGACAGGCCGACTAGTGCGAGAGCTTCCGACAGACTTGTTCATGGGGAATGCTATTCGGAGCGAAGGCGCATTTAGGGTTCCGAGGCCGATACGTCCTAGACCAGATCCTTTTGCTCCAGGTACTTCTACCTCCACCGAGTATGTCGATGATTTTGATACTAATGAGTCGGGGAGTGGTGATGATCTCGATATGATGGGTGATGAGGCTGAGGACCTTGGTGTAGATGTTGAGGGTGGTGTTGGTGTTGATGAGGCGGGAGATGGTGTTGATGAGGGTGGCGATGGTGTTGATGATGATCCATTGGTGACCCTGTATGAGATGTGTGATTTGGCTGAGAGTTCTGGTGATGAGGGGGTCGTGTATCCGCCTAGTGATGATGAGGGGGCGTGATCATGTGGCGGGTACTTTTTTAGTAATGTGGAACTATTAAATGTTAATTTTTTAGTAATGTGAAACTAGTTTATTAATGTTTTTTCTTTTAACTATTAATTTGAGTAATTGTTTTGTCCAACTATTACTTTTTTTGGGGTTTTGTCGGTTTTTAGTATACTAACATACAAAATATTTTACAAATACCAAAAAATAGAGAAAAGAAAAAGAAAAGAAAATAAGATAAAATAAATATTTTACTAACAATATGCAATTCAGTCACACCCGCAGTTTTTTATAGCACAATATGACTTCAGGCGATGGTGCAACGACGACGTTGAATCTTCAACGTCGATGTTGCACCACCGTCGGAAGTCATACTTCCGATGTATACCTTAAGGATTAGTGAAGGTTGGAATGAATATTAGAGAAGTAGGGAGTGGCTTTTTTATAGGCCACTGACAGTCAATAGGGATCGCGCTTAGGTCCCTATTGACGCGAGCCGTTGTCAATAGGGACCACTTAGTGGTCCCTATTGACACTAGCCGTTGTCAATGGAGACCTAAGTGTGGTCCCTATTGCCCATATGTGTGACCTAATTGTGGTCCCTACTAATATTCATACTTAAAATTTAGGTTTTGCCGATAATTTGAGGTGCCGCATTGTTGGTGTAGTTCATAATTATCCTATTCATTGTTAAACCAACCATATTTACACATCTTTTATTGCAAATCTAAAAATTATATAGGGGACGGCCCGTTTTAAAAATTCTTAATTTATACAACGAAAACGATCACATTCAATATCTAATAACTCACTCCATCACATTCAATATCTAATATTGAATAACTAAATCACTTGTTCGGTAACCATTAATTACTTCTTTTCATATTTAGTATTGAGTTTGTTGCTAAAAATCACTAACATAGCGAAATCAATCCATAAAATAACGATTTAAAAGTGAATATTAGTAGGGAACGCAATTAGGTCCCTATTGACCCAATATGGACCTAATTGTGGTCCTTATTGAATCAACAGTGACCGAATTGCGGTCCTTACTAATATTCATACTTTAAAATCGTTATTTTATGATGATTTGAGGTGCCGCGTTGTTTGTTTAGTTCATAATTACCACTGTAATAGTTAAAATAACAATAATTACAACGATGCATTGTAAATCCAAACATTACGTATAGGGAACGGTCCGTTTTGAAGATTATTTTACTATTTTGTACGACGAATGTCATAATGCTTACAAACTATATGTATATACATATATAAGCATAATGATTAGTTGATCTAATGATTGAACCTCATAATTATATCTATGCTAACATTAGTGAAGTAAAGCATAAAAACGAATAAGAACTACAACTAACTAGTGATGATTATATGTAGAACATGAAATATATGTTGAATATTAATAACTCGCTCAATCTCATTCAATCTATTATTTCACAACTAAACTACTATGAGGTTGGTTTTGCAATCATTTATTACTTCAATTCACATGTTACAATGAGTTTGGTTTCTAAGAATCACAAACACACCAGGATCAATCAAAAAATATCAAATTTCAATGATGAATATTAGTAGGGACAGCACTTAGGTCCCTAATAACGCAACAGGGACCGCACTGCGGTCACAGCTCAATATTAGTGACCTAAGTGCGGTCCCTATTCAATACTAGTGACATAAGTACGGTCACCGAAATACAAAAATTTGAAAATTTGGCAAAAATTTTAGGCAGGATTGAGAGGGAAAATTGAATTTGGCTAAAATTTGAAAATTTCACCCTCCCCTCTATATATACTCACCACTCTTACACATCTAATTTCATTAATCTCCAAAAAATACCCAACACAAAAATATTATCTTCTTTTCCAACACAAAAACACTATCTTCATTCTTTTCTCCAAAAATCACCCAACACAAAAACTTTTCTTCTTTTCACCAACACAAATCCAAAAAACAAATCACCAACACAATCTTTATTTTCTTTCTTTTCTATTATTTTCAATCTACACTTTCTTTTCTTGTTTTTTTATTCATTCATCTTTTTGTTTGGATCTACATATTTTATTTTCTATTATTAGTCATTTCATCTTTTTACATTCATTAATAATTTCATGTCATTATATTAACTTTTTCTTCATTATTTTATTATTTTGATCTTGTTATAATCATATTTCTACAAAAAAAAAAAAAATTTGGAATATTTCCGGAATATTATAGTTATTTATTATTTTCCTCGCAGACTATTAGGGCTCACAATTAGGTCCCTACTAATATTCATAGATACTCTATGAATATTAGTAGGGACCTAACTGCGGTCCCTATTACTATTATTAGGGACCGCAATTAGGTCCCTATTGACTCAAAATCAATAGGGACCGAAATGCGGTTCATATTTATTCAACAGCAATAGGGACCGCAATTAGGTCCCTATTGCTATTAAAGTATCAAGGACCGCAATGATTGTCCGGTCCATATTGACCCTCATCAGCGACCTAATTGCGATCTCTGATGGCAAGCGACGGAGGTCAATAGGGACCGGTCAATAGCGACCTAAATGCGGTCCTTATTGACCTTCTGGGACCGGATGGGGGGTCAATAGGGACCTAATCGTGGTCCCTATTGACCCAGTTTTCTTGTAGTGTTATAAATTATACTTAAGGGAACCCAGTTGGCCCATTTAGAATTCTAACATACGTCAATTAATTATCACTCGTTAATAAGCTACAGTGATTTAGATGAAACAAGCAAGCTCCTAAATATGTTTAAGTTTTTTTTTTGGTAGCGAAAAGAGTTAAACGGCCCTTAGGCCAAATCTGCATACAAAATAGGTACTAGACTAGAGGAATTAGTTACACACTAAGCTCGCCCTCAGATTCTCGTGACGTTCTTGCCATAGCATCCGTGGCTTTATTCGCCTCTCTTCTGATCCATCGGAACTTGTTATCCCACGGCTTGTGTGGAAGTGTGCGGCAATCTTTAATTTTCTCGTAGAGGTCGTGAATTTGAATGGATTCATCTGTGATGACGTTAAACGCTTCCAAAAAATCCGTCTCCACTTCTATCTTTTGTATTCTTTTTTTCCCAAGCAATAGTAAGACCCTTGCGAATCGCTTCCAATTGAGCTTCAAGCACCGTCGGACATGTTAGTTTCTTAGTGAAGCCCCAAAGCCAGTCTCCCTTATCATTATGCAGGACACCGCCTGAGCTCGCGCAGTTATTGTTTGTGAGAACGCTGCCATCTAAGTTTAGTTTACACCAACCCTCACACGGCAGCTTTCACTTGATCCCTCATTTCGGTTTTTTGGAATCAGTCATCGTCATTTGATCCCAACTTAATTGTTTGATTTGGCAAATTATAACCCCATATGTCGTATTATTATTCCCTTTGAAAATTCGGTTGTTGCGCGCCTTCCAAATACTCCAAACGCTAGCAGCGAAGATGACATTCCATGGAACTCCCTCAATCTCCTTACTTATCTTTTTGGTGAAGGTCAGATTTTTCTTCAGCCAATCCGCATCATTTGTATCCAAAAACCAATGCCACAACTCTCTCGGAGTCAATACTTTCCAAATTTTGAGCTCCTTCGGACAGTGTCGTAGGATGTGTAGCGTCGTTTCTTTGAGTCTTGGACATAGGTGGTAGTACGAGTTTAACGTCATCTTGTGTTTCTTCCTAAGAGCATTCGAGGAAATCCTATCTTGACTTGCAAGCCATATAAAGTGTTTAGCTTTGTAGCTACATGGAATCTGCCAGATCCAGCTCTTGTTTGTGCAAGGTCGAGTCGAACTCGAGTATCTCTTAAGGAGTGCCAAATAGGCGCTTTGACATGTACAACTTTCGTCTGCGGTTGGACTCCAAATTGGTTTATCAACTTCCTCCTGTAGTACAATTTTCATCCCAACAATCTTCATCTTCCATTCATGCAGAATTAAAGTATCAAGCTCATCGAACTTCCAGTCCCCTCGTTATCTACTGCATCCGCGATTTTCAGTCTGTACTCCCCATAATTAATGTGCTTGATAACATCACAAGGCCTTGATTCCCCCAACCAATTATCAAACCACAAAGATATATTTTTCCCATCCCCAACTTTTTATTGAATAAACGGTTGAATCAAACTCATGCACCTCATTATTCCTTTCCAAGTCGCGCTATCATGCGGCTTTGACGTACTCCATTATTCGAGTATCTTTGAGATACTTTGCATTGATTAAGTCCGACCATATGCTATCTTGAGGTTTTAGAATTTTCCAGCAAATTCTGGAGAGTAATGCTTCATTATTAAATCGCGTCGAACGTAAGGCACGACCCCCATCTTTCTTACTTTGTAAAACTCGATTCCATCCAACCAAATGGATCATCCACGCACTCGGATCATCAGCCCAAACAAAATCACAATTCATCTTATCGATCTTAGCTTGTCGTAAACATTCTCTTGAAGCTAACAAGTTTGCATAAGATGTATAGGTACCGTCGTGGATACCGATTGTACTAGCCTTGCTCTCCTCGCTAGTGATAACGTCTTGCCTTTCCAGACATTCATGTGCTTAGATAGATTATCCATCATCTAGTTGAATTTCTCCTGCACCACACGTCCATGCACCAATTGAACTCCAAGATATTTCCCCAAAGTATTCGTACTCGCAAAATCGAGTGTAGAACATATGAACCTTTTTAAATTCCATGCACCTACATGCGAGAAGAAAACCTTGGACTTTGCCGCATTCAATTTCAGTCCCGACGTTGCGCAAAAACTATCCAGAATCAGTTTAAGGCTCCTTGTGGTTCTCATTATAGCTTTTTTTCCATAAGTATCAAATCGTCCGCAAAAAATAAGTGCGAGAGTCGCGGCCCGCCCCTACATGGCACATTTGGTTCCCAGTCACCTTCTTCCACCTTCTTCCACCGCTTCTCGGATAAGATACGCAAGTCTTTCCAAGCAAAGCACGAATACATATGGGGGGAGGGGGTCTCTTTGCCGCAACCCACAGCCATGATTGAATTTTTCCAACGGCTCCCTATCCTACAAAACTTGAGTGGAAGCATTCCGCCCGCAGAAAAGAATGAGTTCGATAATATTAGGCGGAAAATTAAACGCAGTAAGCGTCTCTGTGAGAAAATCCCAATTTATTTTATCGTATGCTTTCTCAAGACCCAGTTTAAGGATCACGCATCCGACTTTGTCTCTTTTCTTGGTGCGAAGGGATTGCAACATTTCTTGAATCGCGAAAATATTGTCTTGTGTGCTTCGCCATTTAATGAAGTGGGATTGCGTCGGCACAATGAGTTGTGGCATATAATCTTTCAAACGCAACGTTAAACTCTTCGTTATAAACTTGTATATAACTTTGCACAAAGATATTGGGCGAAATTGTGAGATAAACATGGGATATGTAACCTTAGGGATAAGGCAGAGATGCGCATTGCACACGTTTGTGTCAAATCTCCTCTCTTCGAACGTCGTTTTTACGAAGTCAAACAGATTTTCGTGAGTCCATGCCCAATATTTATGAAATAACAACGCTTGTATCCCATCCAGACCCGGTGTTTTTGTCAGGTGTGTTTTTCAAACCACATCTTTCAGCTCCTCAATCGTAATACTTCGCCCCACAAAATCAGCCTCATCGAGGGCCAGTATCGCTTGAAATTTGGACACGGCAAATCCAAGGTTCCCGCGCGTCTCTCCCTGAAATAAATCCCTAAAATAAGTGCCCGCGTGGTCCCTAAGAATTTCCTCCTCCTTGCACCATATATTTTCAATTTTCAGCATGATAATTCGATTCTTCCTCCTTCGCAGCATAGTAGAGCGGTGAAAGAATGTCGTGTTGTGATCGCCCTCATCGAGCCATTTAACTCAGGATTTCTGACGCCAAAATATCTCCTCCATGCGCAACACCTCATTGTACTCCCTTACAAGATTGTTTTCCAACTCCACAAGGAAAACATTATGCTTCCGAGTTATAGCTTTTTGAGCACCCTCAATGCGGCTAAGTAAAGTCCGTTTGGTATAAAAGATATTCCTGAAGCACTTTTTATTCCATGGGTCAATCACGTCCAGAATATTCTCAATACCGACGACAATATTTGTGTGCTTCTCCCACATCTCTTTCACGAGCTTTTCACAATCGGGATGTCGGGTCCACATTGCTTCAAAGCAAAACGGTCATGTCTTACATCGCGTATCACCTCCGAAGTAATTAGTGAGAACGGGATGGTGATCCCCGTGCGTACGAGGCAGGTGGAAGACTGCACTCTCGAGGAATTTATCTATCCATTCGGTGTTTGCTAAAGCTCGATCAATTCTCTCCTGGATCAGCTCTCCCCATTCACGTTTATTCAGCCAAGTGAACTTCGGCCCGTTAAACCCCAAACTTCCGACTTGTATTCGTGCTCCTCCCAACTTTCTCATGTGTATAGCATATCTCGTTAAAGTCACCTTGGACCCGCCATGGCATATCCATAGTCTGCGCCATGTTCTTTAGGCTCTCGAAAATTCTAACTTTATATATAGAATAAACAAAAAAGCTTCCGAAACAACCCAACTCTTGACTAAAACAACATCGTCTCCGTTCTCTTTCTCCCCATTTCAACTTTTTGCCCTTTTTTTTTTATAGAAAACTTTATGCCCTTTTTTTTTGGTTAAACAATGGTTTTAAAATTTCTTTTTTCTTTCCTTTCCGTCTAAAATTACAGAAAACTTGTTTTTTCAAGAAAAAAAAAACTATGCGCGAAATACCAAAATGAAAACTTGAAAAGGCTATATTTCCCGCTCTTTGCTTATTGACTATGTCAAAAAACACACACTATGGTGCAAAGTGCAAAACTTAAGCATTTCGAGAGTACAAGCGCCACTCTTATAAAGTGGGACTGTGGGAGTACTAAGCGTCAAAAGTCAAAACAGCCTGACGAAGGGAGCTGGTTTTACCATCACAACAAGCACCAAAGCACGACGTGTCAATCATAGAGTATACAACAGATTTGAATTGATGAAATCTCACACATACATTGCCTCGGCGAAGTTATTAAACAAATTGTTCTACGACACCGTATCGAAATGCATTCATATAATATACAAGAAGAATGTAATGAAGGTAAACAAGAAACTTCCAAGTATCATTGTAATGGGAATCACATGTGTGTTGATACACAAGACACTTCAAATCTGCATTAATTGATGTCACATAAAGCACAAACATTGCTCTGACGACGTAACAAGATCAGTACATGTTCAGGGAACTATTCTCGAGTCTGAATAATGTTGTATGCCTATCCCCAATCGATGAAGGGTAGGTGTGGATATCCACCCTCTGGAGGGGGCCATAGATATGGAGGTAAGTTCCCTAACGACGGTCCCATTTGATTTCCAAGCATTGTGGCTACAGAAAAGAATCCCGTCAGACGCAATGAGTTAAATCCACAGCAAAACAAACAGGTGCACACAGTTAACGCCAAGAACTCCTTGAGGATTTGTCTAATTAGACCAAAACCTAAAACGGCGTAATATGTTATTATCCTTAGATTTCTTTGTCTGCAGTTCAACGAATTAAATCTATTGCAATTGCTAAAAGTCCGGTCTTGTGGTAAATCAACAAGCTTCTCCTTCTAATAGACTTCCAGGGACACCACTAGACTGGACATTTCATGGAAGTTATACATAAGTATATCAAGAAACTTTAAACAGAGTAAGGAAAGAACTAAGGACATGCACTACCTTCCATACGTTGAGTATTAGCGTCTGGAATGTTCTTTGGGTGATAATATTTGCACGAATCACCATATGGACATGACCCCTTTGGATATCAGAAAATGAAGTAGTAATTAAGACTCAACCATAAAATAAAAACAATACAAAAGCACTGAGACAGTTAACAAAAGTTGAAGACAAATTAAAATGCAGGGAATTTAACAGAGACAACCTTCAACAAATATTTTCTGAACTTTGCCTTTCATAACACAAGAACTTGATCAAAGTTATCATTTGTCATATCAGGAGTCCAATGCTCGTTGAACAGCCCGAAAATGAAGTATAAGTGTATTGGTCATCCATTCCCTAAAAAATATGTTATAAACAGAAAACTGGGGCTTTCAGTACAAGTCCATGAGAACTAAAAAGTGATCGCCATGTCAAAAATAATCTTACTATAAGGTTCATACACTAGTCAATAAACACGTGCCCCCTCGTTACGAGACACCAAAGTTATGCTACGCACCTTTGCTTGAATATGCTACTACGCCAAGTCTAACAAAAAACAACCTAAAATATGGGTGGGAATAGGGATCTAGTCAGATAGTTCGGGATTCAGGACAGGTAGTCTACTCGTCAGGTACCATCATCCTGTCCAAAATTGACGGGCACTATATCTTCTCAGGGATGAAGCACGCACGCTGCCAAAATAAAAGGCGAATCAATCCGTATATGTTACCCCCTATCACAAAGTTTCTCTAACATCGCCGTATCTGTCTTGAATATTATTAACTAAATCAAAGTAATGGGCTACTGAAACAAATGTAATTACGCCACTTGAAGAATTTGAAGGAATAGAATAGTACAGCATTCATCACTAAACGACAGGCAGAAATATCACGAAAGCCGATTCTTACGGAAAAAAAAAACATTGAATGAATTCACATACTCCATAGCAAAGCGAAAAGAGATACGACTTATTTACCGTACGGAGAAAGCGATTGCAGGTTCCTTTACCGGCGATTGATTGAGGATCGTGATGATGAAATTGATTCAACCCTAATATAATCAAATTCAAAAACAGATAATAATAATAAAATAAATGACAATCGAGTGGTGTAAATGTAAAATTTAATGAGGATTGAGAGACCTGTTGAGGTCCGCATAGCTTCGTCGTACCATTGAGCTTTGGCTCTCTGGTGAGCCACGCCGTTCAGGTGGCGCCGCCGCGCCGACGGTGTGTCCTGAAATTGTTTGTCGCAGTAATCGCAGTAGTACTTTCCGAATGCCATTCTTCTTTTCTTCTCTTTTTTGCCTTTTGCGATTAAATTTTATTATCAAACTTAAAACGATTGAAAACTTATATCACTTAAAAGTTTACTGCTAGCTTTTTTTTTGATAACTTACTGCTAGCTTTGAGTTTAAAAACTTGCACTAAAAAATAAAATACGTGGACTAGGTCGGAACTGACCCAACGTTTACGTAGGTACTTTGATGTCTAAATTAGTTGGTGCTTGTTTAGATGAAACTACAAGCTCCTTATTAGTCTGATCTAGCTTTAAGTTAGGAAAACTTTCATAAAAAACACACGACACGGCATGAGGCTAATCTGTCGTAGGCACTCCCATACATAAGTCAATTGATGCTCTTTGAGGTGAGACTATAAGTTGGTATGGCTCAGGTAAATACTTAAAGTAGTTCAATTAAACGAACAAGTTGAATATCTCAAATTAGCTCAATATGATAGTCCAAGTCAGTCTGGGGAACTAGGTTAACCAGGGTTAACCAATCAACACTTGAGTTGGGGATCACCAATCTGAAACACTCGAGTTAAACGTATTGCATATGATGCACCACATTTCGTTAATGAATGTATACAAACACAAATAAGACAAGTAAAGCCCAGCAAAACCCAAATTCACTTATCTAATAAGAGAATTTGTCATGTTATTTAAGAAGTTAAGATAAGATAACAAATGCTTATAGCATAAGTATAGCACAATAAGTCAATATCTAAAGTAAGTCTCCTTGTTCGTGCATTGTGGCTTTTGAATTATTGGAGGTGATTCGTGTCATTTACCTAAGTTAATGTGGTTGTTGTTTTTTAATCTAAGTTAGTGTTGTTAGGAACCAAACATTCTTAAGTTCCAGTCCTTCATTAACAAGTAGGTGATTTATTAAAGTATCGGTTTTCTGAATTTCAAAAGTTGCACGAAATATCAGTCGAAAAAATAATAGGAAAATCTAAGTCTTAGAATAAGAGTGCCTATGATGTCTATATATATATATATATATATATATATATATACACATATATAAGTAACATCTAGAGATTTGTTCATCCCTATGACTGATAAGTAATTTGGCAAAGCAAAATGGCTAAGCAAGGAAAGGTGTCCGGAACATGAAAACTAGAAAGCCTTTCATAATCCAAAAGACCAAAACTCCTCGTGTAACCTTTCAAAGAAGTCTTTTTAGTACATGATTTATTCACAATAAAAGAAAATCCCTTCCCCAAAACTTTGCCAGCTCTGAGGGAAGTCGCAAACAAGTTACGTTTATGAGACGAAACAATAACGAGAAAATGGAGACGATCTACTCAAATCTCCCGTTATGGAGATCACATCCACTCCCTGAGAAAATAATAGAAGAGATGTGTACCAACGGTAATTTAGTGTATTGCTCGTGAATGGCTACTGAAACAGAGTATGAAGTAATTTTAATTTCATATTATGCTCCCTGGTAATCTTATAAGAATTAAAGAAAACCTAAGAAATGTAGAGCACAGCCTATTATGCCAACCAAATTTTTAGGAGTGTCAAAACGGGGACTTGGATTTCAATCTCGATTTCATTCTTTGAACACGGAGTTTGTACAAGGGACATTCAGTAGGTATTAACATTCCACAGTTCCAGTTATGCATAAAACTTAAAACTTCAGTCATTGAGACCACAGCAAAATGACAGTGAAAATTGGTATTCCCTCGAGCCAGGAAATCTGTCTTGAGTGATTTTCTATTTTTAATTACGTGAAGGCTTCGGTGCGTTGAGTATGAAACATAAGCGTTCCAGTTGCTTAGGCTCCGCTCTGACTCGCAAACTGAGGAACCCGGCCAAGTGGAATGAACAGATCCTTCATTATCTCATATTCTTCTTGACTAAGCTGTGCGCCCTCAAGGACCTAAATTGAATAAAACCAAAGCAAAGATCATTGTCATTTACAGTTACCGTAGGAAAAAAGATGAACATATTATGCGCAAAGTAACCAAATGCCAGGTTATTTAGTTTTCGAAGGGAGGAGAATCAGAGCACAACCATTAAAAAGGAATAACACTTCAGCTATACTTTTACAAATTTTGGAAATATACACATTTGCATTCTTGCACACAATCTCTCACAGGGGTGCCCCCCAATTGATAGAGACTATACATTACGTAACACCAGTTAAAGAAACTCAAAGAGCTAAACCGTTATATTACACAAATTAATTTTTAAAAGGTACACTTAAATTATTATTTATCAAATCCACATAGATACAAGCCAAGACAAGTTACTAAGCAAGTCTTATCACATAGGAACGATATGGAGTTCTTCTCATTGAATTAACTTCAGAAAACACCAAAGGGAAGAAAACAAAAGCTTTGGATATTGACACATCCCTGCCGTAAAATATGTAAAATCATGCAAAGAATAAGAAAATGCTCGAAATTTGGTGGCTTACCTTGGGAAGTAAGATTTTCCTGATCGCCATGTATTGTGTGAGTGCAGGAATTCTGGTAACAGAAAGAGCATCAAGAAACAAAAGGGCAATAACTTGCCACTGTTTCATTCGGAGTGCCGGAAGTGGATCAGTAAATGACATTGTATCTACTAGGCGTCCCTGCAAATAAATTATGAGTAAATAAAACAAGAAGGAAAGAAATATCATATAAAGACAGCTTACAAATTACATACAATAAAAAATGTGTTATTCAATGTAACAACTCGCACACAAACGAGCTTATTTTCCAAATCAATACTCTTTTGTGTACGGATAATAGATTTCCAAGAACACGCAGGAGATTGCAGAGAGGCGGTGTCTCCTCTACACCTCATCCTACGTATGAATGAACCACTCCACAATCTAAAGACATGCAGTTGCACTTCTGGAGAGCAACAACTGTTAAAGGTTGGAGCGCCTTGTGTTTCTGGCAGTTTAATCGTATATTTTTACTGTGTCTTACTTTCTAAATTTTAATACAGGAGATAACATCAGCTTTGTGTACTTGAACTCTTGCAATCATACCATTCCTTGCTCAAGAGTTGATATGGGTATAGGCAGCCTCAGTTCCGCAACAAGTCCCGGCAAGGCTCTAGATAGGCAGCCAGCTAGAGTTTGCTTAATTTCAGACGAAAGTCCATCTGGCAAGATTATCTTGCGGGGATACTCCCTTCCATTGACGAATGAGTAGTCTTCATAAGAAGTCTCCTCCCTCCCATATATATAAGCTAAGGAGGAGGATGATAACCAGGCAAAAAGTGCCATAAACATTGTAGAAAAAGGCGACAACTGAAACAAAAAAAAAAGAATTAATATGAAAACAACAGCCACAAAGGTCAAAAACAGAAGAAAAAAATGTTAAAAAGACAACTTACAGCTAAACTAAATCCCTCTGGTGGACTTTCATACCAAGAATCATCAGAGTCAAATAGGTCAGCATTTGTAAGTCCTGGTTTTGGAGGCCATTTCAAACTAATGGGGTCTGTATCCACAGTATCACCATATTCTTCAAAATTAGCATCCTCTAGGTCATGACAAGTCGATGGCAATATCTTTATACCCGCTTCGGACACTGCATTAATAAGAATGAAAACTGAAATCCACAAGAATGTCTAGTGATTATAGTAAACATCATACAGGAGAAATCTGTACATGCTCTAAGCCAAGAGGAAGGATAAATTAATACCAGCACTAGATACATCAGATTTTCCTGATTCAACATCTTCTGCTGCTTGGGTTAGAGCTCTTGCACAGGCTTCAGCAGATACAAATCTATTTGCCTCTTCACCAGATTCCTTCTTTGCTGAATGAGATGTCATTATAGCTCCATTCTTATCTTCTAATTTTGCATACTCACAAAGATTTTGTCCACCCGCATCAGATCCATCAGCCCATGTAACAGAGCAAGTTGCTTTCTTTGACTCTGAAGTCTTTAAAGAAGATTTCAGCATTGTAGCACCACCTGCAGATTCCTTTGCCAAACAAAAATCGTTTTTTCCCCTCATAGCTTTTCTGTTTGAATAGTTTTCGCTGGGACCAGGAGGGTCTTCAGAAATGCTAAGCTTCGCAATTTTTGCAGTAACATTCTTATTTTTATTCACTTTTTTGGACCTTGATTCTTCAATGTTTTCTGAAGGAGCAGCTGGTATTTGCATTGAGTTTCCCTGATCATTTGCAGCTTTACTGCTCAATCTTCCTTTTGAGTTTTTGGCCTTCACGGAAGGAACAGCCTTCGAAATGCTATACTCATCTTGAGTAATTATAGTACTTGTGAAGTTCATTTCATTAGCTATAATATCAGCGAAATCAGGTTGAGCATGCCTTGATTTAGATTCTGTAGCTGCAACATATTAAAATGAATGAATCAACAGCATGAAATAAACCAAACAGAAAAAAAAAACCCCGGACAGTTGACACTTAAAACCACAAGATTAGCAGGAATATAATATAACAAGATGCACAGTCAACAAAAAAAAAAAAACATACCAAGCTCTCCCTGTCTTGGACCATTTTTAAGATTATTCGACTGTCGGGCTTTCAAACTACGATCCCTCTGTGGCACATATCCATCAATAGCATTTGAGGGGCCAATCCACTCCTCCAAAGATACTTCCCGAGCTTCTACATCTGTTTTCTCCTGAATCTTCAGCCCAGACATTCCTAGATCTTCATTCTTACCCATATCCAATGCAGAGTCCAGACTCGGCCCATCAAACAGCTTCAGAACATCTTTAAGTTTAGCCTGATCTAAAGTCGAGGATCTGTCTTCCTGCAAACTTGCAGCAAAAGCTCGACTATTTATCAAGCAAGTGGTCGAGCAATACAAGTAGGTTTCTTCAAGGTCATAAACTTTATGCTCCTTGAGTGAAACTCGGTAGCGCCCCTTCCAAGGTCGCTCAGAAGGCAAGGAATTGGCACATAGTGGGTAACCACAGATGTTCCCTATCGTACGCTCGGTCACCACGTCTTGGTAGTCGTTACGAGATATAAGCGAACCAGCAGCAGATAGCTGGTACTCATGCTTAATTCCCTCAAGAAGCGAAAGTTGCAGCTTATGAACGGCATCCTTTACAGTCGTTATTTCATCTCTTACCATCCTGGCGAAGTTTGATTCTCCTGGACCAGTCATTAGAATTAAGATTAAGTAATTCCACAATCAAATTTATTAGTATTACAACTGCTGCAGCTTTTACTTGTAACACATTCATGGCGGATAATTGCTTGTGATTAGCACGTGTGAGTATATTCAATAAGAAACCTTGCTTAGGACACACTGGAGCTTGCAGATAAAGGTTCAGCACACAAAAAGGGGCGGTTAGATGAAAATAACCTAAAAATACTGTGTGCGACATTTTGACAAACACATGGTTGGCAGGAGAATGGTCAAGGATCCTAATTTCAAAATTATACTGATGCTACCTACTGTCTTCTACTCAGTAAATGTGTTGCAAAAATCGATCAATCGCATTCAAAATTAGTAATTGCTTGGGTAACCAAAAATTAACATCATAAAGCTAAATACTATACCAAACGAAAGGTCATACAGCAATGAACGGACCACGGCGGCGCGGCGGCGGGAGAGGCGTTGTGTTAACAACACAACCCTGTTCCAGTGATTATAACTCAAGAAATATGAGAAAGCTTGAAGAGAAAGCTTAGAGAGAGAGAGAGTTTTGAAATTCAATTTGTAATAATCATAATGATAAACTTCAGTACAATTCTGATACATAATACCTGCAGAATCTCCCCTTCCATAATAGCTAAACATCAATTAAAGTAAACTAGTACTAATACTTGCTAAAAATATCCATAACTGATACTTTAGGCCCTAGGATTAATTAGGCCCACTTCGAACCCCGCAGCCCAACAGCTGAAAAGCAGGGTCCGGTCCGCTTAGTCCAAAATACAATTAAGAACAATAAAATATTCGAAATTAACGTTCACAATTTAGGAAGTCAGATCCCCAATCCTCTTCAGTCGATTGCGAATCCAAAAACCCTAATTTGCGTCTGATTTCCCCCAAATCTGCTCCTCTCCTGATTCTTCTTCATAACATTACCCCCTCCTTTTCCTAAAGCTTGTCCTCAAGCTTTAAAACCGGGAAATTTCGATTGAATCCATTCCCAATCCTCCCAAGTTGCCTCTGCTTCTGGTAGGTGCGCCCACTTGATTAACCATTGTACTTGTGCTCTATTGTTTTTCTTTGTAATTCTTCTTGCTAATACCTCCAAAGGTTGTAACATTGTCCCCCCTTCTTCATTCATTGCAGGGATTTCAGAAGACACTGTGTCAGCTGGCCCTACATGCAATTTGAGCACAGAGACATGAAAGACAGGGTGAATCCTTGCTCCCTCAGGTAATTCCAACTTATAGGCTACCATTCCTACTTTCTCAGTAATTTTGAATGGCCCAGCAAACCTAGGACTTAATTTCCATGCCTGTGTGTTTCTAACTGTCAATTGTCTGAAGGGTTTTAGCTTCAAGTAAACCCAATCTCCTATTTGAAATGACCTCTCTGTTCTGTGCTTATCTGCTGTAGATTTCATTTGTTGTTGTGCCTTAGTCAGTAGTTGTTGAAGATGTAGTGTTTTGTGTTGTCTTTCTGTGATCAATTGCTCCACTCCCATTACTCTCATCTCTTGAAAAGGCCCTACACCCCACTGTGATGGCTTATAGCCATATAGTGCTTCAAAGGGTGTCATTTGGATAGCAGAGTGGTAATTGGTATTGTACCACCACTCTGCCAAGGAAATCCATTTGCTCCAGCTCTTAGGAGAGGTTCCTGTCATACACCTCAAATATGCCTCCAGACATTGGTTAACTCTCTCAGTTTGACCATCTGTCTGGGGGTGATAGGCTGTGCTTAGCCTGTGTTGTACTCACAATCCCTCCATCAACTCTTTCCAAAAAGAGCTAACAAAAACTCTATCCCTGTCTGTAGTTATACTGTCAGGCAGACCATGAAGCTTATATATAGAATCTAAGAATACCTTAGATAAACTGGAGGCAGAATAGGGGTGATGAAGTGGTATAAAGTGGGCATACTTAGTGAGTCTATCAACCACTACCCATATCACCTCTTTTCCCTCTGACTTAGGCAGCTGGACAATAAAGTCCATAGTGATATGCTGCCAAGCCTGCTCAGGCACTTCTAATGGTTGCAATAGCCCAGGGTAAGGTACTGTCTCATGTTTGCACTTTTGACAAGTCAAACATTTCTTCACATATTGCGTTACCTGCTCCCTTAAACCAGGCCATAGAAAAACCATTTGTATCCTTTGATAAGTTCCAGTTACTCCAGAATGCCCTCCCACACTGCTACCATGCAGTAGATCAATAACATGTTCTCTTAAGCCTGTGGATGATCCAACATACCACCTACCTTTGTATTTTAGAAGGTTGCCCTGGTAAGAGAAAAATGAAACATCTTGTGGTTGCAAAAGGCACTGCTGGATAGCTTCTTCAGCTGTCTTGTCACCAATATAACTATTTTCCAATTCTTTCATCCATTCAGGCTGAATGCTACTGATAGCTTGACACTCAGCTTCCCCCTCTTGCCTTGACAAGGCATCAGCCACTACATTTTCCACCCCTTTCTTGTACTCTATCTTGTAGGTATACCCTAGGAGCTTGGTCATGTACTTGTGTTGCAGAGGAGTTGAAATTTTCTGCTCAAGCAAGTATTTCAAACTGCACTGGTCAGTTTTGATGATAAACTCATTCTGTAGCAAGTATGGCCTCCACTTCTCAATGGCCATGATGATTGCCATAAATTCTTTTTCATACACAGAGAGACCTAGGTTCTTAATGCCTAAAGCCTTGCTGATAAATGCAATAGGGTGTCTCTCTTGACTCAAAACAGCTCCTAGACCATGATAGGAAGCATCAGTTTCAACTGTGAACTGTTTCTGAAAATCTGGTAGTTGTAGTACAGGGGCTGTTACCATAGCTTCTTTAAGTTTCTTAAAGGCTAGTTCAGCTTCCTCACTCCAAGAAAACTTCCCCTTCTTAGTGAGCTCAGTTAAGGGCTTGGCTATCATCCCATAATGCCTCACAAACTTCCTATAATACCCTGTCAACCCCAAAAACCCTCTCAGAGCCTTTACATTTCTTGGTGTTGGCCACTGGGTCATACCAGCTATCTTCTCAGGGTCAGCTTTCACCTGTCCCTCTCCTATTATGTGTCCCAAATATTCTACTTTCCTCTGCCCAAATGAACACTTAGAAGCTTTTGCTAGTAAGCTGTTCTCCCTCAACTTCTGAAAGACCATTCTTAAGTGTTCTTCATGTTCTTCTATGGTACTGCTGAACACTAAGATATCATCAAAAAACACCAGAACCATTTTCCTCAACTGTTCCTTAAATATTTTGTTCATAAGCTCTTGGAAAGTAGATGGGGCATTGGTAAGCCCAAAGGGCATTACCTTGAACTCATAATGTCCTAAAACAGTCACAAATGCTGTCTTAGGGATATCCTTCTCCTCCATTCTTATCTGGTGATAGCCAGCTCTAAGATCTATCTTGGAGAAGATCCTGGCATATGTCAGTTCATCCAGTAGGTCTTCAATTAGAGGTATAGGGAAACTGTTCTTGATGGTTAGTGAATTCAATTTTCTGAAATCCACACAAAACCTCCACCCTCCATCCTTTTTCTTGACCAACAATATAGGTGAAGAGAAAGGGCTATTGCTGGGCTGTATCAATCCAGCTTCTAACATCTCCTGTACCATTTTCTCTATTTCCTCCCTCTGTAGATAAGGATATCTGTAGGGCTGGTGCTTGAAGGGTTGAGCCCCAGGAACTAATCTGATAGTATGGTCAGATTCCCTCTTAGGGGGTAGTGTTTTTGGTTCAGTAAAGAGTTCCTGATACTCTGCCACTACCCCTCTGAATTCTTCTGCCATGGGGGGTTCTTTTATCCCTTGTTCTCCTCCAATCATAAACAAACACCCCAGCAATGATTGTCCCTGCTTTCTGATTAGTTTTGCCATCCTTTGCCCTGAAACTGCCTTCACACTCACTGGTGCATTTATCCCTTGCATGCTGAATTCCTTTCCCTTGTCCTTAAATGATATGATGTGCTTTTCAAAATCAAAAGTAACTGGTCCTAACCTCCTCAACCAGTCTACTCCTACCACCATGTCACACCCTCCAAGTTGGATGAGTCTAGTGTCTGCTATGAATTTTCTTCCTCCCATCTCCCATTCAAATCCAGGACACATTGCACTGCAACTCATCCTTCCCCCTCCAGCTACAGTAATCATCATAGGATTAGTTTCTGTCACTTGACACTTCAGCATCTTAGTTGTACCCTTGTCCATAAAAGTATGTGTACTCCATGTATCCACTAGAATAGTGAATACTGCACCCTTAACTCTCCCTTTGAGTTTGATAGTTTCTGGTGACACATATCCTGTAAGTGCATGTATTGAGATCCTAGGCTCAGAACATTCATATTCTTGAATTAGTTCCCTCTCCCCTTCAGTGCCTTCTCCTTCATCCTCTTCATCTTCATACCCCAAGAGCATGAAAAGCTTCTTACACTTATGTCCCCACACATAGGGCTCATCACAATTGAAGCACAAACCTTTCTGCCTCCTATTCTCCATTTCTGTTGGTGACAACCTCCTGATTGAGGGCTGTTTTTCATTTCCCCAAGGTTTAGGAGGTTCACTCCCAGCTCCCACCATCATCTTCCCTCTATAGGGACCCTGTTGTCCCCTCATCACCACCTTATTGTGCTTAGCAGTGGTCTCTAGCATAGCTTCTTGTTTCCTTGCTAGGAACACAGTCTGACTAAGGGTAGTAGGGTTTAACATCTCAATCATGATTCTAATCTCCTCTTTTAACCCACTAGTATAGCTCTTCATAAAGTATTCCTCATCTAGGTGTCTGTTTTTTTGATACATGTAAGCTTTGAGTTCATCATATCTCTGAGTGTATTCATCAACACTGCTAGTCTGTTTCAATTTGTTAAACTCCCCTATTAGGTTTTCACCCAGTGCAGGGGCAAAACGGTCATTCACCAACTCTACAAACTTAGACCAGCCCATGGCCTCCTTCCCCTCAACATTATCCAGGTACCAATGTTCTGCAACCCCATCTAAATGGACTCCAGCAGTTAAAATCTTGTCAAAATCAGACATGGAGTGTAGAAGGAAATACCTGTTGCATTTTCTTACCCATTCCCTTGGTTGTTCTCCACTAAATCTGGGAAACTCCATACGAGGGCCCCTTACATACTGTCCTTCACCCCTGAGAATCCCTGAATCTGCAGGATTTACTCCAGTTGTTCTTTGTGTTTGAACAGAAGAATGTTCTGTCTCATTGTTCCTTGTGACTGTCATGGCATCCATCTTTTGCATCATTTTTTCCATCATTTCTTTCATTGCCTCCATACTAACTTGCATTTCATTTGTTTGTGTTTCCAGACCATCCAAACGAGCAGCATGACTTGGTTTTGCCATTTTATCAGAGAGCGCTCAGGATCAAAAAGAGCTCTGAGGCCAATGTTAACAACACAACCCTGTTCCAGTGATTATAACTCAAGAAATATGAGAAAGCTTGAAGAGAAAGCTTAGAGAGAGAGAGAGTTTTGAAATTCAATTTGTAATAATCATAATGATAAACTTCAGTACAATTCTGATACATAATACCTGCAGAATCTCCCCTTCCCATAATAGCTAAACATCAATTAAAGTAAACTAGTACTAATACTTGCTAAAAATATCCATAACTGATACTTTGGGCCCTAGGATTAATTAGGCCCACTTCGAACCCCGCAGCCCAACAGCTGAAAAGCAGGGTCCGGTCCGCTTAGTCCAAAATACAATTAAGAACAATAAAATATTCGAAATTAACGTTCACAATTTAGGAAGTCAGATCCCCAATCCTCTTCAGTCGATTGCGAATCCAAAAACCCTAATTTGCGTCTGATTTCCCCCAAATCTGCTCCTCTCCTGATTCTTCTTCATAACACGTTGCAGCTGGCTTTCGACGTCGGACTACTGTGCCTCCTCAACAATGAATAATGATGATGTACGAGTCAAATAAAGTTTTCTAATATATATCCATATTAGTCAAATATTAAGGCTCTGTTTGGATCGCGGTTCACCCGCCAGCAAGGTTTCAGCAGCAAAACGATTTTCAGAGTTTTGGGTTGTGAAACCTGTTTGGTCCAATGCTCCACATGTGTCTACTTGACCTTTTTCTTTCTCTCTCCTACCCGTTTTTTGCCTTTTTTTTTCTCTTCTATTTTATTTCTTCATTTTCTTTGTTTTCTCTCCTTTTTTTTTTTTTGATACGAAATTTGTTTCTCTCTCCTTGTTAGTGGAACTTGTAACTAATATATAGTATATACTGTATATAGAATATTAAGATTAGCAACAATCAATTTGTATTTTAAAGTAAAACATTCTGCATTGTGCTATAAAATATCCATTTTTCATGTAACAAAATCACGTAATAAATTTCAATTAAACATTAGAAATATGCTCATGCAAAACTGTAGATAATAACTTTAGTAGGCTACTCGTTTTATATTTATATTTTATATATATATATATATGTGTATATACTTAAATTTGCAGTGAGCTAGCACTTCGGCTGGTCGAAAATAAAAAAAGTTTGTTGTACTAATAGTGCAATTTGTGCTGCACTCATTAACTATTTAGACATCCCACATTACTAATAATACACCTTCATAAGAACACAATTGTGGGAAAAAAAATGAATAAATATATAAAATATGATCTATTTTAATTGGGTTAACATGTATATCGTGTATGAACACTTGTATCTCACCCCATTTGCCTTAATTTTCTAAAATTTACAAGTAACTAAAATATTCTTTAATTATTCAGTCATAATAACACTAATAATATTTTGAAAGGATTATATCAAAATTAAACTATTTAAGTAAATAATTAATATTAAGTAATATAGAATTAATGATAATATTTTTGTATGAAAGATAGAAAATAATTTCTTTTGTATAATAATAAGATACTATAATTTTCATAATAAAATAAATAAGTCACAAAGTGATGATATATTATTTGTGGTCTTTCCATTTGCCCAATTGCAGGTTGTAGGCATAGGCGTGTAGCTACAAATTGCACTATTTTAATCGACTGTGTCTCTACTACATGTCTGTAATCCTAAATAAAACATTTAATTACTAATAGATCACTGTTAGTTAAATAGTTCAATTCTATTCTCTTTCATTAATAAGATTTTATCATTCTTTTTGGTTGGGCGAATTAAGAAATTTATTCAGGTGAAAGTACAAGCATTGGTATTACCAATACCAACTAAACAAACAATAGAGAAAACAAATTAACTAGAAATAGAAACTGTTTATTTTTATTTTTTGTTAAAGAGTGCTCTTGTTTATATATATCATAAACCATTGTAAAATCCCACGATTACTCGAATATGACACGCCTTTTTATCTTTGTGAATAAATATATTTATTGATTTATTTAATAAATAAATAAGAACCCTTTTGATATGATATAGTGACAAATTCTCATGTGCCTACAATTTCCAAATTTACCATATATATAGTTACACAATATTAGGATAAATATACTAATATTTTAACAGCCTAGTTATATTTACCTATCAAAAAAATATTAGGATAAATATACGAGCTGCATATTAACATATTCGTTAATTACAAATTCTCAAGAGAAAGCAACTACTTTATTTTTTATTTTCTTATGTATATTCATTATTTAGTTATGAAATGACATTGACATAACACAAACAGTGTATAAGATGCAAGCGTGCAGTAAATTATTTTTCATCATTTCGAATGGAAGAAAAAATGTTATTAATCAACTTGCAACAATTATTAATTAGTATACTATTCATTTATTACATTGATTTGATGTTTTATATTAATTTTCTTCTTAACACCCAGACACTCAAACTACATCCAAGCTAAGTTTTACTTTTTTCACACGTTTTTCAAAAGTATTTTCTAAACACCCAAACTAAAATGAACCAACCAAAAAAATTAAAATACATCCAAACGGGGCCTAAGTATGTAGAGAAATTCAAAATCCAATTCTCTTTTGCGGGTCGAAATGCAAAAAAAAAAAAAAAAAAAAAAAAGAGTCCTTTATGATGACTCTTTATTTTATTTTTTATTTTTAATTTAAAAGATTTTCAGTCGGAGTAAAAGCTCGGTTGGATTATTTCGTTCTTGTGTCTTAAGGTATCCAAGATATGTTTTCTTACGAAATAACAAGTTTTCTTCCACTCGGTCGCGTTTTGAAATGCGCAATTGTCCCATGATGAAATAATAAAAATTGAGCGAAAATAAACAATATCATCGTCTTCAAAAAGTAGGATTCTCTTTGTCTTCCTATATATCATTGTGATCTTGGGTTTAGGAACATGAAAGTTCAAAACTTCGCAATAGGTTTCTAAACTTACCTATAATGTTGCTAACGAGGAAAACTAATTATGGATTGAGATTTAGAGAGGTAAGTATATCAAAGATAAATTATTTCTGACCATGGAGTTCCCTAAGGCTAATATCTCATGGATCACAGGATATATATATATATATATATATATATATATATATATATATATATTCAAATATGGAATAGTGAATGGAATATGGAATATGGAATATTCAAATATATATTCAAATATGAAATATATATATATATATATATATATAATTCCCAACTCGTTCACCCAACAACCTCTTTGACGTCTTCTTGCTCTCTAGTAAATGGTCGCATTCAGATAAATATGGAATCTACCATTAACTCTGAGCTTATACCCCATGATATTGCAATCGATATTCAAAAAATCTCAGTTCCAATCTTTGTGAAGTAAAATAACTTGTGTTGGTGCTCTTGTAAATCAGGACAATTCTCTCTCAAGAGTTCCTACCAAAATATTATCCATGACAAATGCATCGGTATCAAGTATTTACATTGAGAATGGATATGAGAAGGGAGGACTCATACTCGTCATAATTATTTTTTGTGAAAATGCGTCTCTTCAACCTTCCTACCAAAGAAAAGCTTAAAATCTTCTTTAAGTTTTATGGTTGTTTATGTCCACCTTGTTATCGGGTGATTAAGTCGATTGATCATATATCTACGTGTGTGGCATGTATGTAAAATAATTTGATTTACTTCTAACGTGGATGGATATTCACCTAGAATCTCTACTCTTTAGTAGAGAGTGGGTTTCTCTTATGCTAACCGACGGGTTCTTGAAGATATACTGTGATCTAGACAAGCTTAAGTTCATTATTTTGCATGATTTCCATTCACTAAATTTAGAGCTATCGGAAAAAGAGTGTTCATGGCAACTATCATGAAAACATACATGATCTTCTTTGAAGCATCAACAAGTAATGAAGATACATTTTGAAGCTCAAAGCAATTTGGTCTCATCCTTCTTTGTTAAAGAAAACATGCATCCAATGGTGAAGACCTAGAAAATGATAGATTAAGATTTATTCACACGCTTCTCTAAACTCAAGTGGTGCTACGTCAACCTTGGTCTAGAGGAACAATAATGATTTAGTCATTTTGGCTACAAGTGTGTTTTCGTAAGTACATATACAACTACGGTAGACGTGAAGGCTTTGCTTCCAATGAAATCATTTGTTTTGGATTTGGAAAACCCAGAAGTCGTTTTTGAATGAACAATATTGATGTGATGAACCAAATCTTGCCGTCAAAATCGGTCATTTCTTGAAGCTACAAGGCTTTTGTTGAGGCAACTTGAAAATTTTGGACTTGCTGGCCAAAGTAAAAACTGCATTTTGTATCTAGAGCTAATAACTTTGTAGCTTGCAATGTAGTCGTTTAACGTTATTTTCATGGTTGGTCTGGCATCGTCTTTTTTACTCACTTCTGTGAGTATTTTTTGCGATGGGGATTTTCTATTGTAATTTGTAAATCCTCTATATTTGATATATAATGTTTAATTTTAAAAACAACATAAAAGTCCATGAGTATCAACATAGAGGCCTCACTCCTTGTTAGTATTGAGACCCTCTCAGATCTGACATCTAGATCATTTCGTTCTTAAACAACACACCATCAATCTCACCATCCTCCATCACAAGATACACGCTTCATCTTTCATGAATTACAATCTAACTAAATTTTCTTTGCTAAATGCATAAGTAGCACAAAGTTTCTTCTAACCGAGTCACACATTGAACGCACTTTTGGTGCTCCATCCATTTTAGATCAGCTCGCCTTATTTACCCACAAGACGCATTTTCTCTTAAGTAGAGCTTGAGATCAGACCTAAAATACCCCAATACGAATTTTCTCTTGTTCAAAGAGTATTTTATCATTACAAAAGAAATATTTGTAGCTTAAGAAAATAAAAATAGCTTCTCAAATTGTATGGAGCAAGTTTAGTGACTTACTAGCCCACATAAATATTTTTGCATGTCCATGTATAAGGATAATTATTGATAAAAAAAATTAAATTTGTGAAATTATATAAATGCAAAAAGTTGGTATTTAAAATAAATAGTGAAACAAGAAGGGCAATGAGTGTAATTACACCAACCTTGTGAGATACCCTCAATTTCAAGATCAAACCCAGGAATCTTCTCTCTCTCTCCCTCTCTCTCTATTCCTTATCGATACACAAATCCATCATTTGATCTTTCATTCACCACCACTTTACAATAACTAACCTTAAATAATTACCTCATGGATCTCCAAACACACTTGATTCTTGTAAGTTTTATACCCTAATTTTTCTTAACTTATTAGGTCAAAAATGGTAATCATTGCTTAATTACTGCAATATGTTGTGTAATATATGCTGGCTTGAATCCTCGTACTGCACTCTTGTTTGTTGTATTGCGATTCTTGAATTTTTTAGCTTACTAGTTTTGCTAACGAGCTAAAAAAATGTTTTGTTTTTTCCTTTTTTCAGATGAAAATTTGAAATTAGGATTTTTGATAGTTGTATGTCGTTATACGCAGCTTAATTTGTTGGTGTTGGGTTGATCCGGGACGTCGTACTTTTATTGTTGTCGATGGCTAACGCTAAAGGAAATGGTAATAATGCCAATTCGTATACGATTAATCTTGAAAGCTTTGGGCGACGGTTGAAAATGATGTACACACACTGGAGTAAGAACAAGGATGATCTGTGGGGTGGTTGTGATGTTCTGGCTGTAGCAACTCCTCCGCCATCCGAGGATCTGCGCTACTTGAAGTCTTCGGCTTTGAATATATGGTTGATTGGTTACGAGTTTCCCGACACAATAATGGTGTTTACGCAGAAACGGATTCATTTCCTTTGCAGTCCGAAGAAGGTCTCCTTGCTCAAAGTTGTGAAAGAATCTGCGAAATCGGTTGTTGGCGTGGAAGTCGTGATGCACGAGAAGGGCAAGAACGATGATGGGACGGGGTTGATGAGTGATATATTTGAAGCGATTCGGATGGAGTCAAGTTCCGCTATTATTGGACACATTGCTAGAGAGGCTCCCGAAGGTAATCTTCTGGAGTCGTGGGACGAGAAGTTGAAGAGTGCCGATTTTCAGCTTACTGATGTGACAAATGGGTTTTCGGACCTTTTTGCTGCAAAAGACGGTGCTGAGGTGACAAATGTGAAGAAGGCTGCCTACTTGACTTCCTCGGTTATGAAACTTTTTGTTGTCCCAAAGTTGGAGAAAATTATTGATGAAGAGAAGAAGGTGACCCATTCTTTGTTAATGGAAGAGACGGAAAAGGTCATACTAGAACCTGCAAAGATAAAGGTGAAGCTGAAAGCTGACAATGTTGATATTTGCTACCCGCCCATCTTCCAGAGTGGAGGAGTGTTTGATCTGAAGCCAAGTGCATCCAGCAACGATGACAACCTGTTCTATGATTCAGCAAGCGTGATCATATGTGCAATAGGATCGCGATATAACAGTTATTGTTCGAATGTAGCCAGGACATTTCTTATCGATGCTGACTCGGTGCAGAGCAAGGCATATGAAGTCCTCCTGAAAGCCCATGATGCAGCAATTGCTGCATTGAAGCCTGGAAATAAGGCTTCTGATACTTATTTAGCCGCCCTGTCTGTAGTTGAAAAGGATGCACCTGAATTGGCTCCATACTTGACAAAGTCTGCAGGGACTGGAATAGGTCTTGAATTTCGTGAATCGGGTCTAAGCTTAAATGGGAAAAATGACAGGATGCTGAAGTCGGGCATGATCTTCAATGTGTCCCTTGGGTTCCAAAATCTGCAAACAGAGTCAAAGAACCCAAAAACCCAAATTTTTTCTGTTTTGCTTGCCGACACAGTTATAATTGGTGAACGCGCTCCAGAAGTGGTTACTTCCGCAAGTTCCAAAGCTGTGAAGGATGTGGCATATTCGTTTAATGAAGATGTAGAAGAAGAGCCACGAAAGCGTAAAGCTGTGAGTACTGCTGCTGAGTCATTCCCCTCTAAGGCAACACTTAGATCAGTTAACAACGAAGTATCAAAAGAAGAGCTGAGGAGGCAGCATCAGGCAACACTGGCTCGCCGAAAGAATGAAGAAACTGCAAGGAGACTTGCTGGCGGCGGATCTGAAGGAACTAATCGCGGTCCTGTGAAATCTTCTGGTGAGCTGGTTGCATATAAGAATGTCAATGATATACCTCCTCCCAGAGACTTTATGATTCAGGTTGACCAGAGAAACGAGGCCATCCTGCTGCCTATTTATGGAAAAATGGTGCCTTTCCACATTGCTACTGTGAAAAGTGTCTCCAGTCAGCAGGATACCAGTCGTACATGCTATATACGAATAATATTCAATGTGCCCGGTGCCCCTTTTGCACAAAATGATGGAAACTTACAGAGGTTTCCTGATTCTATATATGTTAAAGAAGTTTCATTTCACTCAAAAGACCCTAAACATATTAGTGAAGTCGTTCAAGCAATCAAGACCCTTCGCCGGCAGGTTGCATCTCGTGAATCGGAAAAAGCTGAGAGGGCAACCTTAGTCACCCAAGAAAGACTTCAACTTACTGGGGGGAAATTTGCGTCACTAAAGTTACCTGACTTATGGATTCGTCCAGTTTTTGGCGGACGTGGAAGAAAGCTTAGCGGTACCTTAGAAGCCCATACAAATGGATTTCGCTATTCTACCACAAGATCGGAGGAGAGGGTGGATGTGATGTATGCGAACATAAAGCATGCGTTCTTCCAGCCAGCCGAGAAGGAAATGATTACTCTCTTGCACTTCCATCTTCATAATCACATAATGGTGGGAACTAAAAAAACCAAAGACGTTCAGTTTTACGAGGAGGTCATGGATGTCGTACAAACGATTGGAGGTGGAAAGAGATCAAATTTTGATCCTGATGAGATTGAGGAGGAGCAGAAGGAGAGGGATAGAAAGAACCAAATTAGCGCGAGGTTTTTAAAATTCGTGAACAGAATGAACGATCTTTGGGGGCAACCTCAGTTTAAAGCATTTGATCTAGAGTTTGACCAGCCACTGAGAGAACTTGGGTTTCATGGGGTCCCACACAAATCGTCTGCGTTCATTGTCCCTACCTCAAGCTGCCTTGTGGAGCTCATAGAGCAGCCCTTTGTGGTAATCACCCTTAGTGAGATAGAGATAGTTAATTTGGAAAGAGTTGGTCTCGGTCAGAAGAATTTTGACATGACAGTTGTATTCAAGGACTTCAAGAGGGATGTAATGCGGATTGATTCTATTCCTACATCATCTCTGGACGGCATTAAGGAGTGGCTCGATACAACGGATCTCAAGTATTACGAGAGTAGACTAAATCTTAACTGGAGACAAATATTGAAAACAATTACGGATGATCCAGATCAGTTCATCGAGGATGGTGGATGGGAATTTTTGAACTTGGAGGCTAGTGATTCAGATTCACAGCACTCCCAAGAGTCTGATCAAGGATATGTGCCTTCAGATGTACAGTCTGACTCTGGCTCTGAAGAGGAAGATGATGAAAGTGAGTCTCTAGTGGAATCAGAGGATGATGAAGAAGAGGATGATGAATTAGATTCTGAGGAGGATGAAGGGAAAACTTGGGAGGAGCTGGAGAGGGAAGCTAGCAATGCAGATAAAGAGAACGGAAATGAATCGGATAGCGAGGAGGATAGGAAAAGAAGAAAAATGAAGGCCTTAGGGAAATCACGGGCCCCAGAGAAAAGACCTGGAGGCAGCAGCCTTCCCAAGAAGGGCAGGTTTAGGTAAAAGAGTGGTGGAGGTTCAATAACCGCAGGTGAAAATTAGAAGTTGTAATAGATAATTTATTTTGTCCCACTTTTAATTGTTTGTTGTCGAATTTTATGTATGATTTGATGGTTTCTGTTATCTATTAAATAGCAGACACGTTTATATATTTTAGAGTTTCTTATAAACTGTCTGACTCATGTTCGAAAGGTTGAGGCTACTCATTTGGGACCTGTAGTTCTTGACCAACGCACTTGGAAATAGAGTGACTAGTTTGTTTTTGTCGCTTTTTAATCTGGTAGAGGAATGCAATGAGTTGTTAGAGTTTGGGAAAATTCATCAAAGCATTCCGAATTTCCGAATGCTAGGTGCTCTTTTCATCGTAGATATCTTGACATATGACGAATATGTTTCCCTTGAAAATGTTGATATCTCTGTAGATGGGTACGAGAATGATACTAAAATTTTGATACTCTTTATAATCCTAGAGATCAGTAACATTAGAAAAATGTATACCATGTATAACCTCAAGGTGTTGATTATTTGATGTAAAGTTGATCGCTGATCCATTTGATAGGCTCATACCAAATGTAAGGCTTCTCTGGGTATAATTCAAAGAAACAATTCGATTTCTGATCACACACTCCTCTCTACGCGTGTGGCATAAGTTGTTCTAGCAAATTGTTTGGTTTGAACCGTGATCACATTAAGGTCTATTTCAGTGTAAGCTACAGAACTTGAGCCAAACTTGAGCCTGAAATGCAGAACACTGAGCCTAGTACACTTTATTCCTCTGAGTTGGTGTTGAATCTGCTCTCTCTTCTTCTTTATTTGCAAGAACAGCATAAACAAAACGTTTCCATTCCTCTGTCACTCATCAACATTTTGCTGTTCACACTAATATTTTTGAGTATTGAACTTGCTTGTTACCAGAAGACCACCGAAGTTCTGGAGTTTGTTCGACAGTTTTATAACAGTTCTGGATGGAAGATTAATCACTTTGCAAGTAGTAGAAGCTTGTGCTATTGAACAGAGAAGCCAAGCCTCAAGAAGTATGCTACTTGTCATATCACGTGGGTTGATACTTCTGATTACATTGCTCAAGAGGCTTCAATGATCCGATGAAGTAATAGAAGTATAACGAATTTGCCTCGTTAATATCGGAGGATGTATAAAATAACTTCTCATTCAAAGATTCTTCCCACTAGCTAACAATATATTTTGGACATATAAACGAAACAAAACCTGCACGACATTATGTAAATTCCACGATTTGCAGCATAATATTCTAAGCTTCCGTTATATGAATAACCAGTTAACCATCAACCTTAAGAGTGGTTATGTTCAAGCTTATGTTCACTCTGCGCCCTACTCACTTTTTATGCACTAAGGTGAACATACATGCCTTCGCTGTTTCACTTTTTATGCACTAAGGTGAACATACATGCCTTCGCTACAATCAACAGTTTGCCGATGATTCTTTTTTCTTTTTAAATTCCAAATACTAATCGATGAGTTGTTAAAAGAATGAGCTCCATTCGTTCAATTTGACAAAGAAAACCATAGTACACCCTCCGGATGCAAGGAGGAACCAACAGAAGTGATGATCACAATCCATTCCCAGTTCCAGTTTTACTAATTTTCCTTCTGAAAAATGATTCACTGTCGATATTGTAAGATTTTCAAGACAACCTAGTATAACCATTTAAAGAGCTAACCTTATTGCGGAGAAGTTCTGAACAGTGTATGAATACTACAAAGGAGGAGAAACAGAAAACAACGACATAGGACATTTTCCAACAATGAAAATCAACATGAAAGAAGTTAGGCTCTATTTTTCCTACTGAAAAGTGTTGCAGCCAGAATAAAAACAGAGTCCAAGAGCATATAACTTAACTAAAACCAGTTTCACTGTGGCATACGCCACATACCATTCTAATAGCAAACCGTCCAACAAACAGACACAATCTGTAGTTCATAAACAACCAATTTACAACCAAAAGCTACGGCTTCAACATCCTACAAATATCCAAAAGAGAATTAAAGTTCGATGAAATGTGAAAGGAGACTCCAATATAATTTTAACTATTTCAAACAGCTACGTCTAGCGAAACTTAGATCTCTTGAAGGCAGCACCACTGAGAGGAGCCCTCGACTTGCCAGATGCCTTCATCTTTCTCCTCCTCCTCTCGTCCTCACTGTCCGACTCATTTCCATGCTCCCTATCTGCATTGCTAGCTTCCCTCTCCAGCTCCTCCCATGTCTTGCCCTTGTCCTCCTCCGAAGAATCTCCTTCTGATTCTTCTTCCTCATCGTCTTCTGACTCGACCAACGATTCACTGTCGGAATCATCTTCTTCTGAGTTCGACTCAGGCTCAACATCTGAAGGCTCATAACCTTGGTCTGATTCTTCTGCATTATCAGAATCAGAGTCTGTTGCTTCCAGGTTCAAAAATTCCCATCCACCCTCATCTATGAACTGCTGCGGGTCATCCATGATGGTCTTCAGAATAGGACGCCAGTTAAGAATCAGTCGACTCTCGTAATACTTAATGTATGTAGTGTCTAGCCATTCCTTGATACCATCAATTGAGCTAGATGGAATAGAGTCAATCCGCATTACATCGCGTTTGAAGTCCTTGAAGACAATGGCCATGTCAAAGTTCTTCTGTGCAAGACCAACTCTTTCCAGATTGACAATCTCAATCTCACTGAGCGTGATGACAAGGAAAGGAGTCTCCATCAGCTCAACCAAACAGTTAGAAGTTGGAACAATGAAGGTCGAGGACTTGTGCGGTACTCCATGGAATCCAAGCTCCCTAAGAGGCTGATCAAACTCAAGGGCAAGGGATTTAAATTGGGGTTGTCCCCAGAGCTCATTCACTGCAGTGACAAAGCGCTGGAATTTCATATTGGTGCTGTTTTTCAGTTCTCTCTCTCTCTGTTCTTCCTCAATCTCATCTGGGTCATAGGCAGACCTCTTTGCACCTCCAAGTGATTGCACCACATCCATCACCTCCGCATAGAATTGGATATCTTTCGTCTTTTTGTTTCCAACCCTAATGTGATTGTGCAGGTGAAAATGGAGAAGAGTGATAATTTCTTTCTTTGCAGGCTGGAAAAAAGCATGCTTTATGTTCACGTACATGATGTCAACACGCTCATCTAACCTTGAGGTTGAATATCGAAAACCATTGACATGTGCTTCTAGTGAACCAGGCAGCTTCCTTCCACGCCCTCCAAACGCGGGACGTATCGACAGCTCTTGCAGTTTTATTGACGTGTTCCTATTATTAGTCCCTACAAGAAGAAGTTTCTCCTGGGACACCAGAGTTGCCCTCTCTGCTCGTTCGGATTCCCTAGCCATGACATTACGCCTCAATGTTTTAATCTGCTGCACAACCTCACTTATATGTTTTGTGTCCTTCGAACGGAATGAGACCTCCTTTAAGTAGATAGCACCTTGATTCTTTAGGGAATTGGCATCATGCGGAGTGAAAGCAGTGCCCGGCACATTAAAAATGATACGGATGTAACAATTCCGATTAGTGTCCTGCTGGCTTGAGACAGTCTTCATAGTAGAAATATGGAAAGGAACCATCTTCCCATAAATGGGAAATAAAATGGCCTCATTTTTCTGGTCGATCTGGATCATCATTTCCTTAGGAGGAGCAGGCAGTTCACTGACACTTCTATAAGCAATTAACTCATTTGTGGTCTTTCCCGCAGCTTGTGCATCACCAGCATCAGGTCCCACAACAAGGCGTCTAGCAGTTTCTTCATTCTTCTGGCGTGCAAGTTCTGCCTGGTGCAGCTTCCGGAGTTCTTCCTTCGACATCTCCCCCTTTATCAAACCACAGGGTTGCTTTCGAAAATACCTCCTTAATATCAGGATCCACTTTCGTCCTCTTAGGCAGTGGCAGCTCTTCCTCATCCTCTTCGTTGAAAGAATAAGCCACATCTTTAAAATCCTTTGAGCAAGCCGAAGTCGCAACCTCACGTCCATCATCTGTCACAATAACTGTATCTGCCAGTAACATCGAGTAATTTCGACTCTTCTCATTGCTCGTCGTAGTCTGAAGGTTCTGGAAACCAAGTGAGATATTAAAGATCATTCCTGATCTTACTACTTTTTCATTCTTTGAATTAATGCTGAGCCCTGATTCACGGAACTCCAAACCAATGCCCGTCCCAACAGATTTTGTTAGGTTAGGAATCCACTGAGGAGCATCCCTCTCCACTACAGCAATAACTGCCTCATAAATAGAACCAATTTTTGTCCCCGGTTTTATTGCCAAAATGGCAGCTACTTGAGCCTTGAAAAGAATTTGATAAGCCTTACTCTGTTCTTCATTCGAGTCAATAAGATAAGTTCTAGCAACATTAGAACAATAACTATTATAACGGGCCCCTATTGCACAGATGATGACACTGCACGAATCATAGTATAGATGGTCGTCATTGCTTGAAGCACTAGGCCTGAGATCAAAATTACCACCACTCTAAAATATAGGAGGATAACAGATATCCACATTCTCAGCCTTCAATTTGACGCCAATCTTGACAGGGTCTAGTATAGCTTTCTCTGTCTCATCCATTAGTAAGGAATGTGTAACTTTTTTCTCCTCATCAATCACCTTTTCAACTTTTGGAACCACAAAGTTCTTCATTGCACAAGCACTCAAGTAGCCAGCTTTCTTTACACAAATAACCTCATTTTTTTCCTTCACAGCAAAAAGGTCAGACAATCCATTGGTAATATCACTCAATGGAAGGTCTGATTCCTTTAACTTATCAGCCCATAACTCCAAGAGCTTCCCTTCAGGGGCCTCCTTAGCTATATATCCAACCGTTGGTGCAGCACGACCGCCTGACTCCAACAGAGAACGAATAGAATGAAGCATTGAGTCCATTTGATTACTACCGCTGTCATTTTTTGCCTTAATATGCATGACAACATCTACACCCACACTCTCCTTAGCAGACTTCTTCACAACCTCTAGCAATGATGCTTTCTTTTGGCTGCACAGAAAATGAATATGCTTATCTTGGAAAACCATAATTGTCTCTGGAAACTCATAACCAAGCAACCAAATATTAAGAGTAGAGGACTTTAGGTAGCGCAAATCCTCCGAAGGCGGTGGTGTTGCTACAACCAGAACATCGGAAGAACCCCAATAATCATTTTTGTGTTGATGCCAATGTTTGTAGAGAGCCTGCAACCGCTTGCCGAAGGTTGTCAAATCAATTGTATATGCATTTCCTCCTGCAGATGTATTATTATTTGCTGGGGGCCATTTATCTTGTGATTTTCAGCCACCATACCTCCAGAGAGATCTGCAACAAATAATCTACGCATTGGTTAGGATAAAGACAATTTAGTGGAATACCAATTAGAAGTTTAGATGTGGACTTCAACCCAAAACAAACTGCAAAGAGCAGCACAGATAAAAGAAAGTTTGCACATAACCGCACATAGGCAGCTTCAATACAGTGATTGCAAGGGTCGTTAAACGAAATGCAATTAATGTCCCCAACTGTGCTATGAAAAACTAAGCTGCAATAATGGATGCGACTACAGAAAGATTACCACACCATATGTACCGTATCTAATCTTTTCAAAAATGACCACACATCAACATAGGCCAGCAATGGTAATGCAAAAAAGTGCACCAGATAATCAATTTTAACCTCTAAATGACCAAAGTTTTAAGTTGAAAACAAAACAGTAATGGAAGACAAGTAGAGAATAAGCAACCAGGATATTGCTAAACCTTAAGGAAAAAGCGACCAAAAAAATAATAAATTCACCCATTGCACACATCAAACATCACTATACATTTTGTAGAAACAAAAGGTAAGTATTACATGTATCGAATCAAACCAATGACGGTGATATTAGAGAGCAAAGAGGGTAATAATCCAGAACTTTATTCCTCTGAGTTGGTGTTGAATCTGCTCTCTCTTCTTCTTTATTTGCAAGAACAACATAAACAAAACGTTTCCATTCCTCTGTCACTCATCAACATTTTGCTGTTCACACTAATATTTTTGAGTATTGAACTTGCTTGTTACCAGAAGACCACTGAAGTTCTGGAGTTTGTTCGACAGTTTTATAACAGTTCTGGATGGAAGATTAATCACTTTGCAAGTAGTAGAAGCTTGTGCTATTGAACAGAGAAGCCAAGCCTCAAGAAGTATGCTACTTGTCATATCACGTGGGTTGATACTTCTGCTTACATTGCTCAAGAGGCTTCAATGATCCAATGAAGTAATAGAAGTATAACGAATTTGCCTCGTTAATATCGGAGGATGTATAAAATAACTTCTCATTCAAAGATTCTTCCCACTAGCTAACAATATATTTTGGACATATAAACGAAACAAAACCTGCACGACATTATGTATATTCCACGATTTGCAGCATAATATTCTAAGCTTCCGTTATATGAATAACCAGTTAACCATCAACCTTAAGAGTGGTTATGTTCAAGCTTATGTTCACTCTGCGCCCTACTCACTTTTTATGCACTAAGGTGAACATACATGCCTTCGTTGTTTCACTTTTTATGCACTAAGGTGAACATACATGCCTTCGCTACAATCAACAGTTTGCCGATGATTCTTTTTTCTTTTTAAATTCCAAATACTAATCGATGAGTTGTTAAAAGAATGAGCTCCATTCGTTTAATTTGACAAAGAAAACCATAGTACACCCTCCGGATGCAAGGAGGAACCAACAGAAGTGATGTTCACAATCCATTCCCAGTTCCAGTTTTACTAATTTTCCTTCTGAAAAATGATTCACTGTCGATATTGTAAGATTTTCAAGACAACCTAGTATAACCATTTAAAGAGATAACCTTATTGCGGAGAAGTTCTGAACAGTGTATGAATACTACAAAGGAGGAGAAACAGAAAACAACGACATAGGACATTTTCCAACAATGAAAATCAACATGAAAGAAGTTAGGCTCTATTTTTCCTACTGAAAAGTGTTGCAGCCAGAATAAAAACAGAGTCCAAAAGCATATAACTTAACTAAAACCAGTTTCACTGTGGCATACGCCACATGCCATTCTAATAGCAAACCGTCCAACAAACAGACACAATCTGTAGTTCATAAACAACCAATTTACAACCAAAAGCTACGGCTTCAACATTCTACAAATATCCAAAAGAGAATTAAAGTTCGATGAAATGTGAAAGGAGACTCCAATATAATTTTAACTATTTCAAACAGCTACGTCTAGCGAAACTTAGATCTCTTGAAGGCAGCACCACCGAGAGGAGCCCTCGACTTGCCAGATGCCTTCATCTTTCTCCTCCTCCTCTCGTCCTCACTGTCCGACTCATTTCCATGCTCCCTATCTGCATTGCTAGCTTCCCTCTCCAGCTCCTCTCATGTCTTGCCCTTGTCCTCCTCCGAAGAATCTCCTTCTGATTCTTCTTCCTCATCGTCTTCTGACTCGACCAACGATTCACTGTCGGAATCATCTTCTTCTGAGTTCGACTCAGGCTCAACATCTGAAGGCTCATAACCTTGGTCTGATTCTTCTGCATTATCAGAATCAGAGTCTGTTGCTTCCAGGTTCAAAAATTCCCATCCACCCTCATCTATGAACTGCTGCGGGTCATCCATGATGGTCTTCAGAATAGGACGCCAGTTAAGAATCAGTCGACTCTCGTAATACTTAATGTATGTAGTGTCTAGCCATTCCTTGATACCATCAATTGAGCTAGATGGAATAGAGTCAATCCGCATTACATCGCGTTTGAAGTCCTTGAAGACAATGGCCATGTCAAAGTTCTTCTGTGCAAGACCAACTCTTTCCAGATTGACAATCTCAATCTCACTGAGCGTGATGACAAGGAAATGAGTCTCTATCAGCTCAACCAAACAGTTAGAAGTTGGAACAATGAAGGTCGAGGACTTGTGCGGTACTCCATGGAATCCAAGCTCCCTAAGAGGCTGATCAAACTCACGGGCAAGGGATTTAAATTGGAGTTGTCCCCAGAGCTCATTCACTGCAGTGACAAAGCGCTGGAATTTCATATTGGTGCTGTTTTTCAGTTCTCTCTCTCTGTTCTTCCTCAATCTCATCTGGGTCATAGGCAGACCTCTTTGCACCTCCAAGTGATTGCACTACATCCATCACCTCCGCATAGAATTGGATATCTTTCGTGGACTACGACACGGGGATCCTCTATCGACGTACTTATTTATTTTAAGTATGGGGAGGTTATATTACATAATACAGGAGGAGATCGATAAACAAAGGTGGAAACCGATAGTTTCATGCAGAGGCGGGCCGAAAATATCACATCTCTTTTTTACGACGATATTATATTGATGGGGAAGACGACGAAGCCCATGGTGCATGTGATGAAAAAAGTACTTAAGCCTTTTGTGAGATGTCCGGACTGAAAATAAGCTATCCCAAGTCGAAGGTATTTTTTTTAAGGCCTCGAGTTTGAATTTGAAAAGGTAAATTAGTGAGTTGTTGGGCGTAGAACAAACTAAACTTGCAATTTGGGGAAGTACTTGGGCGTGCGGTTGATTCATGGCCGCATGAGTAGAGCGGACTTGCCGAGATGATGGATCGGGTGATAAAACGTTTCGGGGGGTAGAAGAGTAGCCTTCTATCCCTTGCAGGTCGTGCTACTCTGATTACATCCGTCTCGTCGGCCCTTCCTATCTATCATATGCAATCCTCCTGGCTCCCGGAACATATATGCGACCAACTCGATAAATTAAATAGAGACTTTCTTTGGTCGACCAATATGGAGCAGGAAAAGGTGCATCTAGTGGGGTGGGATCAAGTAACGCAACCGAAAACCAAAGGTGGATTGGGAATCCGAACAAGTAGGACGAGCAACGAGAGCCATCTAGCGAAACTTGCATGGAAAGTGCTGAAAGAAGAAGAGACGTTATAGAGTGATCTGATCCGACACAAGTATCTCAAGAAGGACTCGTTTTTCGAGCGCAAGCCAAAACCGAGTGCGAGCGCGGCGTGGAAAGGCATTGCACGATGCCTTAGTCTGATGCAGTCGTTCCTACGATGGAAGATCGGAGACGGGAAAACAATTTCCTTTTGGTCTGATGCGTGGCTCGGGAAAAAGAAAATTTGTGACTTGCTACCTATAGTGAAGCCAAATGAGAGGGATGTAAAATTGTGCGACGTGGTGTCCGAGAGTGGTGTTTGGATGTTGGAAAACTTAGAGACAGTGATTCCCGAGAGCATAAGGAGTGAAATCCAGAAAAGAAGAATTATACTCACGGAAGCTAAAGATGAATTAATTTGGAGTGAAACGGGGGAACGGCGAATTCACTTGCAACTCGGCGTACAATGCTTTTCATAATCTGTATTGGGGCAAAAACCTAGGGTCATGCGGCTGAGTACAAAGCTCCAATTCTTTATATTGTTGGCACTTAGAAATAGATTGGCTACGAATCATCTAAGAAAGGTCCGGAAAATGACCCCTTCAGCGATGTGTCCAATTTGAGATGATTTGGATGAAGCCGTTATACATTTAACTAGGCATTGCATGCTAGCAGAGGAAGTATGGGCTATTATTTTATCCAACATCGACATCATTCAGTTTGATAAACTCATGGATGGGTAATGGTTGAGCTCGAATTTGAGGAAGAAGAAATTTACAAGTGCGGCAATACCGAACGTGGGTTGGTGTCATGTGTTCATGGCATCTATTTGGTGCATATAGAAGGCGAGGAATGAATTGGTATTTAGAGGGAAGCATGTGAGCATCGACAATATATTCCATCAAATTAAGTTGCTGAGCTATGAACTTGATAGTGCATTCAAAAGAAAAAAAAAAGAAAAGATGGACCGAGTGGGAGATAGGAAAAAACGAACGCAGGGTGGTGCAAATTGAAAGTAGATGGGAGCCTTTGCGAAAGTACACTCCAGGAGGCAGTCGGGGGAGTCTTGAGGTCGGACAATGGAGGCTGGATTTGGGGCTTCAAAAAAGATGCTTACGACACCTACGGTTCAGGAGACGAAACTTGAGGCTATTCGACGAGGGCTACAAATCGCTTGGGATCATAGAGTGCGGAAAATAATTGTTGAGACGGACTCCCAAGATTGTTTGAAGCTAATATCAGGATGTAACCAAGTGTTGGGACCGAATGCTACGTTAGTAATGCAATGTCGCAAGCTACTATGGATGCCTTGGGAGATTGAGCTCAAATGGATCCCATGGGAAGCAAACATGCTCGCCGATCACGTAGCGAAGATGGATATTGAAGGGAGAGAGCGAGAAGTATTCATGGATACTCCACAGCAAAGTGCAAAGAGCTTGTTAGAAGCCGAGAGTAGTTAGTTTATTTTGTAATTCCTGCTTACCATTAAAAAAAAAAAAATCAAAACATCATGTCCATGAGAGTTTTTAAAAATTTCGACATGTAAGTATTAGAAAATAATATAAGTATACCTAACAGGGCCATCATATATATTGTTCAAAGGTGTAGGAGCTCGAGCTTACATTCAATATTACGATTTTTACTTGGGGGAATTATAATAAACAACACTTTGAATTACGTTCATTAGCCAAACTTCAGTGCTTTATACACGCAATATCTATATCATCTTAGTTCACCAACGGTTGTTGGCTCAAGTGGTAAGGGACTTAACTTAAGCAAGGTCTCGGGTTCGAGCCTTGTAGATGAAAAAAAACACCGCTAGGAGAGCTCCCTCCCCCCCCACCCCCTCTCAAAAAAGGGCTCGAGAGTGCTTGGTTGGATTAGTCGTATAAGCTGACGAAGTGAGAAAAAAAGAATATCATCTTAGTTCAAAGCAGCTCAGTATGATAACAAGGGACTAATTTAATTTATATATATTGCCCATATATAGCTTAAGGTTTTTCATACTTGCGTTGCGGGTTAACAAATACTCTTATACTAGATACGGGAGACCCCTATATTTTAGCACCATCTATTGTTTGTTTCTTTTCTTTTCTTTTCTTTTCTTTTTTATTCGTGAGCAACTATCTATTGTTATTAATCTTAAGTCAAATATGGTCACATAATTGCATAAGAGACCACAATGGTAGGTTTGACTTACTTTTACTAGAATATTGTACGCGTAACGTTTAGTATCCTAATGTTTATGTCTCTATATATGTTTTAATATATTTACCATGTTTATCATTATGATATATTTTGAGAACTGTAGAGACAATTGATTTACGTCTCTTCTACCTTATATTCCTTCATCGAGTTCTTCCTTAAGTAAGATAAACTAATTGATTGACTAGAAGCGAGCGAGAAACTATTTCATACCATCGATGTTTTGCTAAAATGTTATAATAACTACCGGTATACGATAGAAGGGGTTATGGGATGGTTATTTTCAATATTCTAGAAGATATATTAATTTAGATTATGCATTACTCTGCGTCAATAATATAATGCCCTGCTATGTTAGCTTAAAATAATTTTAACACGCATAGATATGTATACTAATTACAAATGGACGAAGCATGAGTAAAAGATACCGGTTAAGTTGCCAAACTAAAATTTGAAAGTTTGTCGTAGCTGGTTAATTTAGTTTTTCTTAGTTAAAGTTTATTGTTGAGTTCAAATAGTGTCACATACATGTCTATACTTAGACTTTTGGTATTATAATTACGTAGTGTATTTGTTTTATTTTTTTATGGGTAATTACGTAGTGTATACTAGCCTTTAATGTTTATTTCGCATCAGAAAATATGTCGAAATGTAGCGGATGTTTATGTAATAATAATTAAAAATGTTGATGATATTTAAAACTAGTTTCACATGTTTAAATGAACTCGGAACTGCCGGCAATTTAAGCTATCTGAATTTCAAAAAAATGGTTGATGAACTCGATCGAAACTGCCGACAATTATCGGCTTTTATATTAGATATTAGATAACTTCATGTATGATAATTCAAAACGTAAAAATTAAGAGTCATTTCATTACATTATACAATGCGTACCCTATCATGGAAAACCCCCTATAAATTTACATTACAGTCCTTAATTGTATTATAACATCGTCGACTTTTAATTTGGTGCATGTACAAGTATATATTAAGTACAAGGTTATCACATTTAGTAAATTTAGCTATTTTTTTGAGTGAGAAAAAAAAAAGTTAGCTACTGTTAAAAGATACCTCTAAATGGAAATCAAATATTGGCCTTGAAAGTCTTAGCCGTATACGTCTACCACGTGAATAGCCTTTTCATCACGGATCAAAATTCTTAACATTTTCATCAAAAATATCAAAACGTTTCCATTACAACCACTATTTTTATGATTTTCCAAAAACTTTTAGAAAAAACTTCTAAAAACTCTTAGCCGTAAACGTCAAAACATATATCCCAAGCAGAAACCTTTTCTATATAATCTGCAATTACAATTTCATTTTAATTATATATGAGGGTTTTAGATTAAAACTGTTAATTAATACTCACGCATGAGGCCTTAACAAATAGAAAGCATTTACTCTTTGCTTGAATCCAAATAGAAAGCATTTACAGGTGGCAAGCCAACCAAAGGTGACAATCAGCAGCGTGCCAAATTGATCCGCATTATCATGCTATTTCTTGGCTTATTTTAATTTGTAAAAGATTAGACTACTTTTATGATTTCCAGTTGATAATATTTGTTAACAATTGAACTATAAGACTTGATTTTAAAATGAGGAAAAGACAACACGAAAGCAAAAAGAATTTACGGGAAGGAATATCAGGGTTGGCGCGAATGCAGGATAATCCATTTTAATGCTAGTTTTCTGTCTAATACTATGTTAGGATGCAGTATACTTAGATGATGATTCACTGGAAAGACGTGACGTGATAAATGGGTTATTTTACTGAGAAATAATAAAAATCACCAGCTGACAATGAGATGGAAGCGGCATAATATAATCAACCCCCTTCTTTTAAAACAATGGCGTGTCCAATAATTAGAACCACTTAATTGTCTAAATTATAGTGTCATTTAAAATAAAATAAGCACTTTAGACGTGAAGGTTTAATAACTAAATATCCTTATCTTTTAACAAGTCAATAGATAAATAAAGTTAATGAATTTAAATAAATCACTTGTGACTGAATGAGATATCCAAAATTACTCATTAACAATTTTAGGGTATTGAGCAAATTATCTCCATGTGTTATGTAAAATTAGCAAATCACCTCCTATGAAAATTAAATTGGCCAAAATATCCCCTGTTGTTTAAAAAATTGCCGCACCATTGAAATAATTTGGACGAATTATTATTTGTACCCTGTATGTTTCACTTTTTTATGAAAATGCCCGTTATCTTTCGAATTATTGAAAATGCCATGTAACTATACTTTTTTTTGTAGAAACTGTCATTTGCGTGCCACATGTGAATTTCGGACGACGTGTCATCCACCGTGGCTGCCACATGTAATATATTTTGTCTATGTGGCTGCCACATGTAATATATTTAAAATATAAATATATTTATATCCATAATATATATAAATATATAAAAAAAATATCTTTATGTATTAAAATATATGAAATATATATAAATATATAAAAAAAGGAAAAAATCATAAATATTATTTTTAATTACTAAAATTACAAAAAATCTTTTTTTTTTACTGAAATTAAAACCAAAATCATTTTTTTTTACTGAAGTTAAGAAAAAACCCAAAAAAAAATGATTCCACCCCCACCACGTCAACCCCCCCCCCCCCCTCCACCACACCGCTGCAACTCGACGCCGCCACCGCTGCAACCGGCGAGTTGCAGCGGTGTGGTGGGGGGGAGGGGGTGTTGACGGTGTGGGGGTATTTTTTTTAAAATTTTAGTAAACAAAAATGATTTTTTTTAATTTCAGTAAAAAAAGATTTTTTTTAATTTCAGTAATTAAAAATAATATTTATGATTTTTTTCCTTTTTATATATATTTATATATATTTGATATATTTTAATACATAAAGATATATTTTTTTATATATTTATATATATTATGGATATAAATATATTTATATTTTAAATATATTACATGTGGCAGCCATGGTGGATGCCACGTCGTCCGAAATTCCCATGTGGCACGCAAAGGGCAGTTTCTACAAAAAAAAATGCATAGTTACAGGGCATTTTCAATAATTCGAAAGATAACGGGCATTTTCATAAAAAAGTGAACCATACAGGGCATAAATAATAATTCGTCCAAATAATTTGTATTTTAATACTTATATTGAATGACCAAGATACCCTTTGTAGTATATATAGTATTTTCTTTTGTGTATTTTTTAGTTTAAGCTTAGTAATTTTGTTGTTTTTGTAAATAAAAGTATAAACACACATACACACACACATATATATATATATATATGTAATTTAATTCAAATTTTAATGTTATTTTATATTTTTTGATCTTTTAAAATATATAAACGAAAGATGCACATCTCTTTTTAATAAAAGAGGGTATAAATATTTTTCTCTTACAAAAATATGGGAGAGTTCTACATCTTCCCGCATATGGGGTAATATGCCAATTATTGAGATCGCCAATGGGGTATTCGATTTATACTTCACAAAAAGGTAATTTACTAATTTAGATAACGCAGGAGTAATTTGTCAAAACCCCATAATTTTATGGTCCCTTAACACTTGTGATGCACCCATACCGATACCAAGACGGCTATGCAATACCCGATACATATCGATACCGATTCAGATACCGATACCAGTTCTGAAGTATCCGATACGCCACGTGACGTATCCCTTAATTTTGAAATTAAAAAAAATCTCGATACGTACCGATACATTTTTTTAGGCGTATCAGAACTATTATGGGTCTTTTTTATAAACTTTTAATATTTGATGGGGTAAATATTTAATTATAAATTTCACCAAATATAAAATAAAATAAAAAAATAAAAATCTCTTTATCAAGGGCAGGATTTAGGTCTCATTATTTTTACAATTATACTTTTCTTTTTCTATTCATAATCACCACCACCACCACCATGCGCCATCTTCACCCCACCACCATGTGCCACCACAATTATACTTTTCTTTTTCTATTCGTAATCACCACCACCACCATGCGCCATCTTCAAGCTTGTTATGTTGTTGTTTAACGTATTAGTCATAAATAATTCATGTTTATATGTCTTTTTTTCATATTTGATGCAAGATTTTTTTAATGTTAAACCTTCTTTTGTATATTTCTAATTTTTCTTGTTTAAGTTTTAAATTTTATTCCTTGTTAAAAATAAAAAATACATATAATAAATATTAATAATTATTTATATATAGACGTATTCTTGCAGTACCGGTATCAGCTGTTTTTAAAAAATGCCCTATCGGCGTATTCGTACCGTACCGTACCCGAACCCGTGCAACATAGCTTAACACATATTTTTTTTATTAAAACAAGTGATACACGTTTCAGTATATAAAAACTCAGTATGTATGATAAAAGCAAAATTAAGTGATACAAAGCACTAGATACTAAGCTTTTAAAGGTAAGCCAAACAAAAAGAAAAATATTTTAAAAAACAATTAGGTAGGTAAAACTAGGAATTACCTCCCCTGAGGTTTGATGCTCTGGCAAATACCCCCTTGAGGTTTAAAACATTGGCAAGTACCCCTTTCCGTCAGTTGACTGTTAATTAACGGTTAAATGTGATGGCAATTATGTAATTTTATACCCAATATAAAAGTATATTTCAAATTACCAATTTATTTTAATAATTTGTACACAATTCATTTATTTTCGCTATTACGAATAACTAAAATAAATTAAATTTATATATACATTTATTTTTAATAATATCAGTTCATGGTAGAAACTTTATATATACATTTCAAAATTATATATACTATTAAAATAGCAAAGAAGCTATTTAAGCTTGTTAAGTGATTTGATAAAATAATAAAAAATACTAAAATCCTTTAGTGAATCAAAAGTTCAATTTTGTTGATCTGTTATTAACATATTTAGTGCCACGAGTGTACAAAAACCCGCTCACTTGTCTGATATGTTCGAACAGTCCGCACTCATCCGTACCACAGTACCCGCCATGATTTTATATTTTTTTACCATAAATGCGGGTTGATTTCGTGATAACCAGCTCATTGTCGTTCAGGTGGTTTATTTTTTCACCGCCCACCACCCGCTCCACCCGCATATATTTTTTACTAAAAGCATTTTAAGCTATATATCAAACTCTTTTTTACAAAAGAAGAATGTTTATTTTGGATAAAAATGTTATTTCTCGTGACTTTTAGATGGATTAGTAGAAACATCATAATAAAACTATCAAATGTAAATTCAAGAGATGCGAATTACTATGAATATATTTAACTAATGTGTAAATGAGAACACATTGTTTTATTCTTTTATGTCTAGTATATTCGGTTGCTAATATTCTTTTATGAAACCCCTCACCCGCCTGCCACGATCCTCCACTCGCCCAATATGAAGCCCTATGATTTGGAAAATTGGTCACCCGTTAACCTTGGATGACATTTTTTGAGCGCACCCGCAAAATATCGTCGGCGTATACCACTATTTAATGTACACTTTGTTATTATAATTTTTTAACATATGGTTTAATATGATTGCTTGCTATTGGTTATATTTCATTTTCCTTGTGAATGAACTGGAAAAAAATATATTTGAACTTTTATAATAATCGTTATTAAGATTAGAACAACTTATATACATTTTGTGATATTTTACTTCAATCCTTCCATGATTTTAAGAAAATAAAAAATATTTCTTTTATAATTCTAGTTCTTAACAAGAAAAATGCACATATATCACATGATATTTATTTAAATTATTTAAATGGTAAATGAATGAATTACATACAAATTATTATAATGAATTGAAAATTTTAAATGTATTATAATATTGTTGAACACAAAATTACATAATTGCCATCACATTTAACCTTTGACTAATGGTCAACTGATGGAAGGGGACACTTGCCAAAGTTTCAAACCTCAGTGGGGTATTTGCCAGAGGGTCAAACCTGAGGGGAGGTGGATGAAAAATACTCGGTAAAACTAGTAGTTGGCTTGGATGAACATATAAGTTTTATAAATTATTCTTAAGGGAACCCAGTTGGCCCATTTAGAATTCTAACATACGTCAATTAATTATCACTCGTTAATAAGCTACAATGATTTAGATGAAACAAGCAAGCTCCTAAATATGTTTAAGTTTTTTTTTTTTTTTTGATAGCGAAAAGAGTTAAACGGCCCTTAGGCCAAATCTGCATACATAATAGGTACTAGACTATAGGGATTAGTTACACACTAAGCTCGCCCTCAGACTCTCGTGACTTTCTTGCCATAGCATTCGCTGTTTTATTCGCCTCTCTTCTGATCTATCGGAACTTGTTATCCCACGGCTTGTGTAAAAGTGTGCGGCAATCTTTAATTTTCTCGTAGAGGTCGTGACTTTGAATGGATTCATCCGTGATGACGTTAAACGCTTCCAAAAAATCCGTCTCCACTTCTATCTTTTGTATTCTTTTTTCCCAAGCAATAGTAAGACCCTTGCGAATCGCTTCCAATTGAGCTTCAAGCACCGTCGGACATGTTAGTTTCTTAATGAAGCCCCAAAGCCAGTCTCCCTTATCATTACGCAGCACACCGCCTGAGCTCACACAAGTATTGTTTGTGAGAACGCTAACATCTAAGTTTAGTTTACACCAACCCTCACACGGCAGCTCTCACTTGATCCCTCCTTTCGATTTTCTAGAATCAATCACCGTCATTTGATCCCAACTTAATTGTTTGATTTGGCAAATTACCCCATATGTCGTATTATTATTCCCTTTGAAAATTCGGTTGTTCTGCGCCTTCCAAATACTCCAAACGCTAGCAGCGAAAATGACGTTCCACGGAACTCCTTCGATCTCCTTACTTATCCTTTTGGTGAAGGTTGGATTTTTCTTCAGTCAATCCGCATCATTTGTATCCAAAAACCAATGCCACGACTCTCTCGGAGTCAATACTTTCCAAATTTTGAGCTCCTTGAACAGTTACGTAGGATGTGTAGCGTCGTTTCCTCGAGTCTTGGACATAGGTAGCAGTCCGAGTTTAACGTCGTCTTGCGTTTCTTCCTAAGAACGTTCGAGACAATCCTATCTTGACTTGCAAGCCATATAAAGTGTTTAGGTTTGTAGCTACATGGAATCTGCCAGATCTAGCTCTTGTTTGTGCAAGGTCGAGTCGAACTCGAGTATCTCTTAAAGAGTGCCAAATAGGCACTTTGAGCCTTTTACATGTACAACTTCCGTCTGCGGTTGGACTCTAAATTGGTTTATCCACTTCCTCCCGTAGTACAATTTTCATCCCAACAATCTTCATCGTCCATTCATCCGGAATTAAAGTATCAAGCTCATCGAACTTCCAGTCCCCCTCGTTATCCACCGCATCCACGATTTTCCGTCGTTACTCCTCATAATTAATGTGCTCGATAACATCACAAAGCCTTGATTCCCCCAACCAATTATCAAACCACAAAGATATATGTTTCCCATCCCCAACTTTTTATTGAATAAACGGTTGAATCAAACTCATGCACCTCATTATTCCTTTCCAAGTCACGATATCCTGCGGCTTTGTGACGTACTCCGTAATTCGTGTATCTTTGAGATACTTTGCATTGATTAAGTCCGACCAGAGGCTGTCTTGAGGTTTTAGAAATTTTCAGCAAATTCTGGAGAGTAATGCTTCATTATTAAACTGCGTCGAACGTAAGCCACGACCCTCATCTTTCTTACTGTGTAAAACTCGATTCCATCCAACCAAATGGATCATCCACGCACTCGGATCATCAGCCCAAATAAAATCACAATTCATCTTATCGAGCTTAGCTTGTCGCAAACATTCTCTGGAAGCCAACAAGTTTGAATAAGATGTATAGGTACCGTCATGGATACCGATTGTACTAGTGTTGCTCTCCCCGCTAGTGATAACGTCTTGCCTTTCCAGCCGTTCATGCGCTTAGATAGATTATTCATCATCTAGTTGAAGTTCTCCCGCACCACACGCCCATGCACCAATTGAGCTCCAAGATATTTCCCCAAAGTATTCGTACTCGCAAAACCGAGTATAGAACATATGAACCTTTTTAAATTCCATGCGCCTACATGCGAGAAGAAAACCTTGGACTTTGCTGCATTCAATTTCAGTCCCGACGTTGCGCAAAAACTATCCAGAATCAATTTAATGCTCCTTGTGATTCCCATTGTAGCTTTTTCCATAAGTATCAAATCGTCCGCAAAAAATAGGTGCGAGAGTCGCGGCCCACCCCTACATGGCACAATCGATTCCTAGTCACCTTTTTCCACCGCTTCTCGGATAAGATATGCAAGTCTTTCCAAGCAAAGCACGAATACATATGGAGAGAGGGGGGGTCTCCTTACCGCAACCCACATCCATGATTGAATTTTTCCAACGGCTCCCTATCCCACAAAACTTGAGTGGAAGCATTTCGCACGCAGAAAAGAATGAGTTCGATAATATTAGGCAGAAAATTAAACGCAGCAAGTGTCTCCGTGAGAAAATCCCAATTTATTTTATCCTATGTTTTCTCAAGATTCAGTTTAAGGATCATGCATGCGACTTTGTTTCTTTTCTTGATGCGAAGGAATTGCAACATTTCTTGAATCGCGAAAATATTGTCTTGTGTGCTTCGCCATTTAATGAAGCGGGATTGCGTCGGCACAATGAGTTGTGGCATATAATCTTTCAAACGCAACGTTAAACTCTTCGTTATAAACTTGTATATAACTTTGCACAAAGATATTGGGCGAAATTGCGAGATAAACATGGGATATGTAACCTTAGGGATAAGGCAAAAATGCGCATTGCACACGTTTGTGTCAAATCTTCTCTCTTCGAACGTCGTTTTTACGAAGTCAAACAGATTTTCGTGTGTCCATGCCCAATATTTATGAAATAACAGCGCTTGTATCCCATCCGGACCCGGTGCTTTTATCGGGTGTGTTTTTCAAACCACATCTTTCAGCTCCTTAATCGTAATACTTCGCCCCACAAAATCAGCCTCATCGGGGACCAGTATCGCTTGAAATTTGGACACGGCAAATCCAAGGTTCCCGCGCGTCTCTCCCCGAAATAAATCCCTAAAATAAGTGCGTACGCGGTCCCTAAGAATTTCCTCCTCCTTGCACCATATATTTTCAATTTTCAGCATGATAATCTGATTCTTCTTCCTTCGCGGCATAGTAGAGCGGTGAAAGAAAGTCGTGTTGTGATCGCCCTCGTCGAGCCATTTAACTCGAGATTTCTAACGCCAAAATATCTCCTCCCTGCGCAACACCTCATTATACCCCCTTACAAGATTGTTTTCCAACTCCACAAGGAAAACATTATGCTTCCGAGCTATAGCTTTTTAAGCACCATCAATGCGGCTAAGTCTGTTTGGTATTAAAGATATTCGTGAAGCACTTTTTATTCCATGGGTCAATCACGTCCGGAATATTCTCAATATCGGCGACAATATTTGTGTGCTTCTCCCACATCTCCTTCACGAGATTTTCACAATCGGTATGTCGGGTCCACATTGCTTCAAAGCGAAACGGTCGTGTCTTACGTCGCGTATCACCTCCGAAACAATTAGTGAGAAAGGGGTGGTGATCCCCATGCGTACGGGGCAAGTGGAAGACCGCACTCTCGAGGAATTTATCTATTCATTCGGTGTTCGCCAAAGCTCGATCAATTCTCTCACGGATCAGCTCTCCCCCTTCACGTTTATTCAGCCAAGTGAACTTCGGCCCGTTAAACCCCAAATCGTTGAGCTTTTACTTTTCTATCCACCTTAAAAACGCATGGCATCTCCGACTTGTATCTGTGCTCCCCCCAACTTTCTCATGTGTATAGCATATCTCGTTAAAGTCACCTTGGACCAGCCATGGCATATCCATAGTCTTCGTCATGTTCTTTAGGCTCTCGAAAATTCTAACTTTATATATAGATTAAACAAAAAAGCTTCCAAAACAACCCAGCTCTTGACTAAAACAACATCGTCTCCGTTCTCTTTCTCCCCATTTCAACTTGGTGCCCTTTTTTTTTTGATAGAAAACTTTATGCCCTTTATTTTTGGTTAAACAATGGTTTTAAAATTTCTTTTTTCTTTCCTTTCCGTCTAGAATTACAGAAAACTTTTTTTGTTCAAGAAAGAAAAAAAAAACTGTTTGCGAAATACCAAAATGAAAACTTGAAAATGTTATATTTCCCGCTCTTTGCTTATTGACTATGTCAAAAAACACACACTATGGTGCAATGTGCAAAAAACACACACTATGGTGCAAAGTGCAAAACTTAAGCATTTTGAGAGTACAAGCGCCACTCTTATAAAGTGGGACTGTGGGAGTACTAAGTGTCAAAAGTCAAAACAGCCTGACAAAGGGAGCTGGTTTTACCATCACAACAAGCACCAAAGCACGACGTGTCAATCATAGAGTATACAACGGATTTGAATTGATGAAATCTCACACATACATTGCCTCGGCGAAGTTACTAAACAAATTGTTCTACGACACCGTATCGAAATGCATTCATATAATATACAAGAAGAATGTAATGAAGGTAAACAAGAAACTTCCAAGTATCATTGTAATGGGAATCACATGCATGTTGATACACAAGACACTTCAAATCTGCATTAATTGATGTCACATACAGCACAAACATTGCTCTGACGACGTAACAAGATCAGTACATGTTCAGGGAACTATTCTCGAGTCTGAATAATGTTGTATGCCTATCCCCAATCGATGAAAGGTAGGTGTGGATATCCACCCTCTGGAGGGGGCCATAGAGATGGAGGTAAGTTCCCTAACGACGGTCCCATTTGATTTCCAAGCATTGTGGCTGCAGAAAAGAGTCCCGTCAAACGCAATGAGTTAAATCCACAGCAAAACAAACAGGTGCACACAGTTAACGCCAAGAACTCCTTGAGGATTTGTCTAATTAGACCAAAACCTAAAACGGCGTAATATGTTATTATCCTTAGATTTCTTTGTCTGCAGTTCAACGAATTAAATCTATTGCAATTGCTAAAAGTCCGGTCTTGTGGTAAATCAACAAGCTTCTCCTTCTAATAGACTTCCAGGGACACCACTAGACTGGACATTTCATGGAAGTTATACATAAGTATATCAAGAAACTTTAAACAGAGTAAGGAAAGAACTAAGGACATGCACTACCTTCCATCCGTTGAGTATTAGCGTCTGGAATGTTCTTTGGGTGATAATATTTGCACGAATCACCATATGGACATGACCCCTTTGGATATCAAAAAATGAAGTAGTAATTAAGACTCAACCATAAAATAAAACCAATACAAAAGCACTGAGACAGTTAACAAAAGTTGAAGACAAATTAAAATGCAGGGAATTTAACAGAGACAACCTTCAACAAATATTTTCTGAACTTTGCCTTTCATAACACAAGATAACTTTGATCAAAGTTATCATTTGTCATATCAGGAGTCCAATGCTCGTTAAACAACCCGAAAATGAAGTATAAGTGTATTGGTCATCCATTCCCTAAAAAATATGTTACAAACAGAAAACTGGGGCTTTCAGTACAAGTCCATGAGAACTAAAAAGTGATCGCCATGTCAAAAATAATCTTACTATAAGGTTCATAACATAGTCAATAAACACGTGCCCCCTCGTTACGAGACACCAAAGTTATGCTACGGTCCTTTGCTTGAATATGCTACTACGCCAAGTCTAACAAAAACAACCTAAAATTTTTAAGGTGGAAATTGGGATCTAGTCAGATAGTTCGGGATTCAGGACAGGTAGTCTACTCGTCAGGTACCATCAGCATCCTGTCCAAAATTGACGGGCACTATATCTTCTCAGGGATGAAGCACGCACGCTGCCAAAATAAAAGGCGAATCAAAGCGTATGTTACCCCCTATCACAAAGTTTCTCTAACATCGCCGTATCTGTCTTGAATATTATTAACTAAATCAAAGTAATGGGCTACTGAAACAAATGTAATTACGCCACTTGAAGAATTTGAAGGAATAGAATAGTACAGCATTCATCACTAAACGACAGGTAGAAATATCACGAAAGCCGATTGTTACGGAAAAAAAAAACATTGAATGAATTCACATACTCCATAGCAAAGCGAAAAGAGATACGACTTATTTACCGTACGGAGAAAGCGATTGCAGGTTCCTTTACCGGCGATTGATTGAGGATCGTGATGATGAAATTGATTCAACCCTAATATAATCAAATCAAAAACAGATAATAATAATAAAATAAATGACAATCGAGTGGTGTAAATGTAAAATTTAATGAGGATTGAGAGACCTGTTGAGGTCCGCATAGCTTCGTCGTACCATTGAGCTTTGGCTCTCTGGTGAGCCACGCCGTTCAGGTGGCGCCGCCGCGCCGACGGTGTGTCCTGAAATTGTTTGTCGCAGTAATCGCAGTAGTACTTTCCGAATGCCATTCTTCTTTTCTTCTCTTTTTTGCCTTTTGCGATTAAATTTTATTATCAAACTTAAAACGATTGAAAACTTATATCACTTAAAAGTTTACTGCTAGCTTTTTTTTTGATAACTTACTGCTAGCTTTGAGTTTAAAAACTTGCACTAAAAAATACAATACGTGGACTAGGTCGGAACTGACCCAACGTTTACGTAGGTACTTTGATGTCTAAATTAGTTGGTGCTTGTTTAGATGAAACTACAAGCTCCTTATTAGTCTGATCTAGCTTTAAGTTAGGAAAACTTTCATAAAAAACACACGACACGGCATGAGGCTAATCTGTCGTAGGCACTCCCATACATAAGTCAATTGATGCTCTTTGAGGTGAGACTATAAGTTGGTATGGCTCAGGTAAATACTTAAAGTAGTTCAATTAAACGAACAAGTTGAATATCTCAAATTAGCTCAATATGATAGTCCAAGTCAGTCTGGGGAACTAGGTCAACCAGGGTTAACCAATCAACACTTGAGTTGGGGGTCACCAATCTGAAACACTCGAGTTAAACGTATTGCATATGATGCACCACATTTCGTTAATGAATGTATACAAACACAAATAAGACAAGTAAAGCCAAGCAAAACCCAAATTTACTTATCTAATAAGAGAATTTGTCATGTTATTTAAGAAGTTAAGATAAGATAACAAATGCTTATAGCATAAGTATAGCACAATAAGTCAATATCTAAAGTAAGTCTCCTTGTTCGTGCATTGTGGCTTTTGAATTATTGGAGGTGATTCGTGTCATTTACCTAAGTTAATGTGGTTGTTGTTTTTTAATCTAAGTTAGTGTTGTTAGGAACCAAACATTCTTAAGTTCCAGTCCTTCATTAACAAGTAGGTGATTTATTAAAGTATCGGTTTTCTGAATTTCAAAAGTTGCACGAAATATCAGTCGAAAAAATAATAGGAAAATCTAAGTCTTAGAATAAGAGTGCCTATGATGTCTATATATATATATATATATACACATATATAAGTAACATCTAGAGATTTGTTCATCCCTATGACTGATAAGTAATTTGGCAAAGCAAAATGGCTAAGCAAGGAAAGGTGTCCGGAACATGAAAACTAGAAAGCCTTTCATAATCCAAAAGACCAAAACTCCTCGTGTAACCTTTCAAAGAAGTCTTTTTAGTACATGATTTATTCACAATAAAAGAAAATCCCTTCCCCAAAACTTTGCCAGCTCTGAGGGAAGTCGCAAACAAGTTACGTTTATGAGACGAAACAATAACGAGAAAATGGAGACGATCTACTCAAATCTCCCCTTATGGAGATCACATCCACTCCCTGAGAAAATAATAGAAGAGATGTGTACCAACGGTAATTTAGTGTATTGCTCGTGAATGGCTACTGAAACAGAGTATGAAGTAATTTTAATTTCATATTATGCTCCCTGGTAATCTTATAAGAATTAAAGAAAACCTAAGAAATGTAGAGCACAGCCTATTATGCCAACCAAATTTTTAGGAGTGTCAAAACGGGGACTTGGATTTCAATCTCGATTTCATTCTTTGAACACGGAGTTTGTACAAGGGACATTCAGTAGGTATTAACATTCCACAGTTCCAGTTATGCATAAAACTTAAAACTTCAGTCATTGAGACCACAGCAAAATGACAGTGAAAATTGGTATTCCCTCGAGCCAGGAAATCTGTCTTGAGTGATTTTCTATTTTTAATTACGTGAAGGCTTCGGTGCGTTGAGTATGAAACATAAGCGTTCCAGTTGCTTAGGCTCCGCTCTGACTCGCAAACTGAGGAACCCGGCCAAGTGGAATGAACAGATCCTTCATTATCTCATATTCTTCTTGACTAAGCTGTGCGCCCTCAAGGACCTAAATTGAATAAAACCAAAGCAAAGATCATTGTCATTTACAGTTACCGTAGGAAAAAAGATGAACATATTATGCGCAAAGTAACCAAATGCCAGGTTATTTAGTTTTCGAAGGGAGGAGAATCAGAGCACAACCATTAAAAAGGAATAACACTTCAGCTATACTTTTACAAATTTTGGAAATATACACATTTGCATTCTTGCACACAATCTCTCACAGGGGTGCCCCCCAATTGATAGAGACTATACATTACGTAACACCAGTTAAAGAAACTCAAAGAGCTAAACCGTTATATTACACAAATTAATTTTTAAAAGGTACACTTAAATTATTATTTATCAAATCCACATAGATACAAGCCAAGACAAGTTACTAAGCAAGTCTTATCACATAGGAACGATATGGAGTTCTTCTCATTGAATTAACTTCAGAAAACACCAAAGGGAAGAAAACAAAAGCTTTGGATATTGACACATCCCTGCCGTAAAATATGTAAAATCATGCAAAGAATAAGAAAATGCTTGAAATTTGGTGGCTTACCTTGGGAAGTAAGATTTTCCTGATCGCCATGTATTGTGTGAGTGCAGGAATTCTGGTAACAGAAAGAGCATCAAGAAACAAAAGGGCAATAACTTGCCACTGTTTCATTCGGAGTGCCGGAAGTGGATCAGTAAATGACATTGTATCTACTAGGCGTCCCTGCAAATAAATTATGAGTAAATAAAACAAGAAGGAAAGAAATATCATATAAAGACAGCTTACAAATTACATACAATAAAAAATGTGTTATTCAATGTAACAACTCGCACACAAACGAGCTTATTTTCCAAATCAATACTCTTTTGTGTACGGATAATAGATTTCCAAGAACACGCAGGAGATTGCAGAGAGCCGGTGTCTCCTCTACACCTCATCCTACGTATGAATGAACCACTCCACAATCTAAAGACATGCAGTTGCACTTCTGGAGAGCAACAACTGTTAAAGGTTGGAGCGCCTTGTGTTTCTGGCAGTTTAATCGTATATTTTTACTGTGTCTTACTTTCTAAATTTTAATACAGGAGATAACATCAGCTTTGTGTACTTGAACTCTTGCAATCATACCATTCCTTGCTCAAGAGTTGATATGGGTATAGGCAGCCTCAGTTCCGCAACAAGTCCCGGCAAGGCTCTAGATAGGCAGCCAGCTAGAGTTTGCTTAATTTCAGACGAAAGTCCATCTGGCAAGATTATCTTGCGGGGATACTCCCTTCCATTGACGAATGAGTAGTCTTCATAAGAAGTCTCCTCCCTCCCATATATATAAGCTAAGGAGGAGGATGATAACCAGGCAAAAAGTGCCATAAACATTGTAGAAAAAGGCGACAACTGAAACAAAAAAAAAAGAATTAATATGAAAACAACAGCCACAAAGGTCAAAAACAGAAGAAAAAAATGTTAAAAAGACAACTTACAGCTAAACTAAATCCCTCTGGTGGACTTTCATACCAAGAATCATCAGAGTCAAATAGGTCAGCATTTGTAAGTCCTGGTTTTGGAGGCCATTTCAAACTAATGGGGTCTGTATCCACAGTATCACCATATTCTTCAAAATTAGCATCCTCTAGGTCATGACAAGTCGATGGCAATATCTTTATACCCGCTTCGGACACTGCATTAATAAGAATGAAAACTGAAATCCACAAGAATGTCTAGTGATTATAGTAAACATCATACAGGAGAAATCTGTACATGCTCTAAGCCAAGAGGAAGGATAAATTAATACCAGCACTAGATACATCAGATTTTCCTGATTCAACATCTTCTGCTGCTTGGGTTAGAGCTCTTGCACAGGCTTCAGCAGATACAAATCTATTTGCCTCTTCACCAGATTCCTTCTTTGCTGAATGAGATGTCATTATAGCTCCATTCTTATCTTCTAATCTTGCATACTCACAAAGATTTTGTCCATCCGCATCAGATCCATCAGCCCATGTAACAGAGCAAGTTGCTTTCTTTGACTCTGAAGTCTTTAAAGAAGATTTCAGCATTGTAGCACCACCTGCAGATTCCTTTGCCAAACAAAAATCGTTTTTTCCCCTCATAGCTTTTCTGTTTGAATAGTTTTCGCTGGGACCAGGAGGGTCTTCAGAAATGCTAAGCTTCGCAATTTTTGCAGTAACATTCTTATTTTTATTGACTTTTTTGGACCTTGTTTCTTCAATGTTTTCTGAAGGAGCAGCTGGTATTTGCATTGAGTTTCCCTGATCATTTGCAGCTTTACTGCTCAATTTTCCTTTTGAGTTTTTGGCCTTCACGGAAGGAACAGCCTTCGAAATGCTATACTCATCTTGAGTAATTATAGTACTTGTGAAGTTCATTTCGTTAGCTATAATATCAGCGAAATCAGGTTGAGCATGCCTTGATTTAGATTCTGTAGCTGCAACATATTAAAATGAATGAATCAACAGCATGAAATAAACCAAACAGAAAAAAAAAACCCCGGACAGTTGACACTTAAAACCACAAGATTAGCAGGAATATAATATAACAAGATGCACAGTCAACAAAAAAAAAAAAACATACCAAGCTCTCCCTGTCTTGGACCATTTTTAAGATTATTCGACTGTCGGGCTTTCAAACTACGATCCCTCTGTGGCACATATCCATCAATAGCATTTGAGGGGCCAATCCACTCCTCCAAAGATACTTCCCGAGCTTCTACATCTGTTTTCTCCTGAATCTTCAGCCCAGACATTCCTAGATCTTCATTCTTACCCATATCCAATGCAGAGTCCAGACTCGGCCCATCAAACAGCTTCAGAACATCTTTAAGTTTAGCCTGATCTAAAGTCGAGGATCTGTCTTCCTGCAAACTTGCAGCAAAAGCTCGACTATTTATCAAGCAAGTGGTCGAGCAATACAAGTAGGTTTCTTCAAGGTCATAAACTTTATGCTCCTTGAGTGAAACTCGGTAGCGCCCCTTCCAAGGTCGCTCAGAAGGCAAGGAATTGGCACATAGTGGGTAACCACAGATGTTCCCTATCGTACGCTCGGTCACCACGTCTTGGTAGTCGTTACGAGATATAAGCGAACCAGCAGCAGATAGCTGGTACTCATGCTTAATTCCCTCAAGAAGCGAAAGTTGCAGCTTATGAACGGCATCCTTTACAGTCGTTATTTCATCTCTTACCATCCTGGCGAAGTTTGATTCTCCTGGACCAGTCATTAGAATTAAGATTAAGTAATTCCACAATCAATCAAATTTATTAGTATTACAACTGCTGCAGCTTTTACTTGTAACACATTCATGGCGGATAATTGCTTGTGATTAGCACGTGTGAGTATATTCAATAAGAAACCTTGCTTAGGACACACTGGAGCTTGCAGATAAAGGTTCAGCACACAAAAAGGGGCGGTTAGATGAAAATAACCTAAAAATACTGTGTGCGACATTTTGACAAACACATGGTTGGCAGGAGAATGGTCAAGGATCCTAATTTCAAAATTATACTGATGCTACCTACTGTCTTCTACTCAGTAAATGTGTTGCAAAAATCGATCAATCGCATTCAAAAATTGCTTGGGCAACCAAAAATTAACATCATAAAGCTAAATACTCTACCAAAAAAAAAACCAAACGAAAGGTCATACAGCAATGAACGGACCACAGCGGCGCGCCGCCGCTCTGCGTGAGGGGGGGGCGTAGGCTTTTTTTTAGGGAGAGGCGTTGCAGCTGGCTTTCGACGTCGGACTACTGTGCCTCCACAACTATGAATGATGTACGAGTCAAATAAAGTTTTCTAATATATATCCATATTAGTCAAATATTAAGGCTCTGTTTGGATCGCGGGTGAACCCGCCAGCAAGGTTTCAGCAGCAAAACGATTTTCAGAGTTTTGGGTTGTGAAACCTGTTTGGTCCAATGCTCCACATGTGTCTACTTGACCTTTTTCTTTCTCTCTCCTACCCGTTTTTTGCCTTTTTTTTTCTCTTCTATTTTATTTCTTCATTTTCTTTGTTTTCTCTCCTTTTTTTTTTTTTTTTGATACGAAATTTGTTTCTCTCTCCTTGTTAGTGGAACTTGTTTCTCTCCTTGTTAGTGGAACTTGTAACTAATATATAGTATATACTGTATATAGAATATTAAGATTAGCAACAATCAATTTGTATTTTAAAGTAAAACATTCTGCATTGTGCTATAAAATATCCATTTTTCATGTAACAAAATCACGTAATAAATTTCAATTAAACATTAGAAATATGCTCATGCAAAACTGTAGATAATAACTTTAGTAGGCTACTCGTTTTATATTTATATTTTATATATATATATATATATATATATATATGTATATACTTAAATTTGCAGTGAGCTAGCACTTCGGCTGGTCGAAAATAAAAAAAGTTTGTGGTACTAATAGTGCAATTTGTGCTGCACTCATTAACTATTTAGACATCCCACATTACTAATAATACACCTTCATAAGAACACAATTGTGGGAAAAAAAATGAATAAATATATAAAATATGATCTATTTTAATTGGGTTAACATGTATATCGTGTATGAACACTTGTATCTCACCCCATTTGCCTTAATTTTCTAAAATTTACAAGTAACTAAAATATTCTTTAATTATTCAGTCATAATAACACTAATAATATTTTGAAAGGATTATATCAAAATTAAACTATTTAAGTAAATAATTAATATTAAGTAATATAGAATTAATGATAATATTTTGTATGAAAGATAGAAAATAATTTCTTTTATATAATAATAAGATACTATAATTTTCATAATAAAATAAATAAGTCACAAAGTGATGATATATTATTTGTGGTCTGTCCATTTGCCCAATTGCAGGTTGTAGGCATAGGCGTGTAGCTACAAATTGCACTATTTTAATCGACTGTGTCTCTACTACATGTCTGTAATCCTAAATAAAACATTTAATTACTAATGGATCATTGTTAGTTAAATAGTTCAATTCTATTCTCTTTCATTAATAAGATTTTATCATTCTTTTTGGTTGGGCGAATTAAGAAATTTATTCAGGTGAAAGTACAAGCATTGGTATTACCAATACCAACTAAACAAACAATAGAGAAAACAAATTAACTAGAAATAGAAACTGTTTATTTTTATTTTTTGTTAAAGAGTGCTCTTGTTTATATGTATCATAAACCATTGTAAAATCCCACGATTACTCGAATATGACACGCCTTTTTATCTTTGTGAATAAATATATTTATTGATTTATTTAATAAATAAATAAGAACCCTTTTGATATGATATAGTGACAAATTCTCATGTGCCTACAATTTCCAAATTTACCATATATATAGTTACACAATATTAGGATAAATATACTAATATTTTAACAGCCTAGTTCTATTTACCTATCAAAAAAATATTAGGATAAATATACGAGCTGCATATTAACATATTCGTTAATTACAAATTCTCAAGAGAAAGCAACTACTTTATTTTTTATTTTCTTATGTATATTCATTATTTAGTTATGAAATGACATTGACATAACACAAACAGTGTATAAGATGCAAGCGTGCAGTAAATTATTTTTCATCATTTCGAATGGAAGAAAAAATGTTATTAATCAACTTGCAACAATTATTAATTAGTATACTATTCATTTATTACATTGATTTGATGTTTTATATTAATTTTCTTCTTAACACCCAGACACTCAAACTACATCCAAGCTAAGTTTTACTTTTTTCACACGTTTTTCAAAAGTATTTTCTAAACACCCAAACTAAAATGAACCAACCAAAAAAATTAAAATACATCCAAACGGGGCCTAAGTATGTAGAGAAATTCAAAATCCAATTCTCTTTTGCGGGTCGAAATGCAAAAAAAAAAAAGAGTCCTTTATGATGACTCTTTATTTTATTTTTTATTTTTAATTTAAAAGATTTTCAGTCGGAGTAAAAGCTCGGTTGGATTATTTCGTTCTTGTGTCTTAAGGTATCCAAGATATGTTTTCTTACGAAATAACAAGTTTTCTTCCACTCGGTCGCGTTTTGAAATGTGCAATTGTCCCATGATGAAATAATAAAAATTGAGCGAAAATAAACAATATCATCGTCTTCAAAAAGTAGGATTCTCTTTGTCTTCCTATATATCATTGTGATCTTGGGTTTAGGAACATGAAAGTTCAAAACTTCGCAATAGGTTTTTAAACTTACCTATAATGTTGCTAACGAGGAAAACTAATTATGGATTGAGATTTAGAGAGGTAAGTATATCAAAGATAAATTATTTCTGACCATGGAGTTCCCTAAGGCTAATATCTCATGGATCACATGATATATATATATATATATATATATATATATATTCAAATATGGAATAGTGAATGGAATATGGAATATGGAATATTCAAATATATATTCAAATATGAAATATATATATATATATATATATATATATATATATATATAATTCCCAACTCGTTCATCCAACAACCTCTTTGACGTCTTCTTGCTCTCTAGTAAATGGTCGCATTCAGATAAATATGGAATCTACCATGAACTCTGAGCTTATACCCCATGATATTGCAATCGATATTCAAAAAATCTCAATTCCAATCTTTGTGAAGTAAAATAACTTGTGTTGGTGCTCTTGTAAATCAGGACAATTCTCTCTCAAGAGTTCCTACCAAAATATTATCCATGACAAATGCATCGGTATCAAGTATTTACATTGAGAATGGATATGAGAAGGGAGGACTCATACTCGTCATAATGATTTTTTGTGAAAATGCGTCTCTTCAACCTTCCTACCAAAGAAAAGCTTAAAATCTTCTTTAAGTTTTATGGTTGTTTATGTCCACCTTGTTATCGGGTGATTAAGTCGATTGATCATATATCTACGTGTTGGCATGTATGTAAAATAATTTGATTTACTTCTAACGTGGATGGATATTCACCTAGAATCTCTACTCTTTAGTAGAGAGTGGGTTTCTCTTATGCTAACCGACGGGTTCTTGAAGATATACTGTGATCTAGACAAGCTTAAGTTCATTATTTTGCATGATTTCCATTCACTAAATTTAGAGCTCTCGGAAAAAGAGTGTTCATGGCAACTATCATGAAAACATACATGATCTTCTTTGAAGCATCAACAAGTAATGAAGATACATTTTGAAGCTCAAAGCAATTTGGTCTCATCCTTCTTTGTTAAAGAAAACATGCATCCAATGGTGAAGACCTAGAAAATGATAGATTAAGATTTATTCACACGCTTCTCTAAACTCAAGTGGTGCTACGTCAACCTTGGTCTAGAGGAACAATAATGATTTAGTCATTTTGGCTACAAGTGTGTTTTCGTAAGTACATATACAACTACGGTAGACTTAAAGGCTTTGCTTCCAATGAAATCATTTGTTTTGGATTTGGAAAACCCAGAAGTCGTTTTTGAATGAACAATATTGATGTGATGAACCAAATCTTGCAGTCAAAATCGGTCATTTCTTGAAGCTGCAAGGCTTTTGTTGAGGCAACTTGAAAATTTTGGACTTGCTGGCCAAAGTAAAAACTGCATTTTGTATCTAGAGCTAATAACTTTGTAGCTTGCAATGTAGTCGCTTAACGTTATTTTCATGGTTGGTCTGGCATCGTCTTTTTTACTCACTTCTGTGAGTATTTTTTGCGATGGGGATTTTCTATTGTAATTTGTAAATCCTCTATATTTGATATATAATGTTTAATTTTAAAAACAACATAAAAGTCCATGAGTATCAACATAGAGGCCTCACTCCTTGTTAGTATTGAGACCCTCTCAGATCTGACATCTAGATCATTTCGTTCTTAAACAACACACCATCAATCTCACCATCCTCCATCACAAGATACACGCTTCATCTTTCATGAATTACAATCTAACTAAATTTTCTTTGCTAAATGCATAAGTAGCACAAAGTTTCTTCTAACCGAGTCACACATTGAACGCACTTTTGGTGCTCCATCCATTTTAGATCAGCTCGCCTTATTTACCCACAAGACGCATTTTCTCTTAAGTAGAGCTTGAGATCAGACCTAAAATACCCCAATACGAATTTTCTCTTGTTCAAAGAGTATTTTATCATTACAAAAGAAATATTTGTAGCTTAAGAAAATAAAAATAGCTTCTCAAATTGTATGGAGCAAGTTTAGTGACTTACTAGCCCACATAAATATTTTTGCATGTCCATGTATAAGGATAATTATTGATAAAAAAAATTAAATTTGTGAAATTATATAAATGCAAAAAGTTGGTATTTAAAATAAATAGTGAAACAAGAAGGGCAATGAGTGTAATTACACCAACCTTGTGAGATACCCTCAATTTCAAGATCAAACCCAGGAATCTTCTCTCTCTCTCCCTCTCTCTCTATTCCTTATCGATACACAAATCCATCATTTGATCTTTCATTCACCACCACTTTACAATAACTAACCTTAAATAATTACCTCATGGATCTCCAAACACACTTGATTCTTGTAAGTTTTATACCCTAATTTTTCTTAACTTATTAGGTCAAAAATGGTAATCATTGCTTAATTACTGCAATATGTTGTGTAATATATGCTGGCTTGAATCCTCGTACTGCACTCTTGTTTGTTGTATTGCGATTCTTGAATTTTTTAGCTTACTAGTTTTGCTAACGAGCTAAAAAAATGTTTTGTTTTTTCCTTTTTTCAGATGAAAATTTGAAATTAGGATTTTTGATAGTTGTATGTCGTTATACGCAGCTTAATTTGTTGGTGTTGGGTTGATCCGGGACGTCGTACTTTTATTGTTGTCGATGGCTAACGCTAAAGGAAATGGTAATAATGCCAATTCGTATACGATTAATCTTGAAAGCTTTGGGCGACGGTTGAAAATGATGTACACACACTGGAGTAAGAACAAGGATGATCTGTGGGGTGGTTGTGATGTTCTGGCTGTAGCAACTCCTCCGCCATCCGAGGATCTGCGCTACTTGAAGTCTTCGGCTTTGAATATATGGTTGATTGGTTACGAGTTTCCCGACACAATAATGGTGTTTACGCAGAAACGGATTCATTTCCTTTGCAGTCCGAAGAAGGTCTCCTTGCTCAAAGTTGTGAAAGAATCTGCGAAATCGGTTGTTGGCGTGGAAGTCGTGATGCACGAGAAGGGCAAGAACGATGATGGGACGGGGTTGATGAGTGATATATTTGAAGCGATTCGGATGGAGTCAAGTTCCGCTATTATTGGACACATTGCTAGAGAGGCTCCCGAAGGTAATCTTCTGGAGTCGTGGGACGAGAAGTTGAAGAGTGCCGATTTTCAGCTTACTGATGTGACAAATGGGTTTTCGGACCTTTTTGCTGCAAAAGACGGTGCTGAGGTGACAAATGTGAAGAAGGCTGCCTACTTGACTTCCTCGGTTATGAAACTTTTTGTTGTCCCAAAGTTGGAGAAAATTATTGATGAAGAGAAGAAGGTGACCCATTCTTTGTTAATGGAAGAGACGGAAAAGGTCATACTAGAACCTGCAAAGATAAAGGTGAAGCTGAAAGCTGACAATGTTGATATTTGCTACCCGCCCATCTTCCAGAGTGGAGGAGTGTTTGATCTGAAGCCAAGTGCATCCAGCAACGATGACAACCTGTTCTATGATTCAGCAAGCGTGATCATATGTGCAATAGGATCGCGATATAACAGTTATTGTTCGAATGTAGCCAGGACATTTCTTATCGATGCTGACTCGGTGCAGAGCAAGGCATATGAAGTCCTCCTGAAAGCCCATGATGCAGCAATTGCTGCATTGAAGCCTGGAAATAAGGCTTCTGATACTTATTTAGCCGCCCTGTCTGTAGTTGAAAAGGATGCACCTGAATTGGCTCCATACTTGACAAAGTCTGCAGGGACTGGAATAGGTCTTGAATTTCGTGAATCGGGTCTAAGCTTAAATGGGAAAAATGACAGGATGCTGAAGTCGGGCATGATCTTCAATGTGTCCCTTGGGTTCCAAAATCTGCAAACAGAGTCAAAGAACCCAAAAATCCAAATTTTTTCTGTTTTGCTTGCCGACACAGTTATAATTGGTGAACGCGCTCCAGAAGTGGTTACTTCCGCAAGTTCCAAAGCTGTGAAGGATGTGGCATATTCGTTTAATGAAGATGTAGAAGAAGAGCCACGAATGCGTAAAGCTGTGAGTACTGCTGCTGAGTCATTCCCCTCTAAGGCAACACTTAGATCAGTTAACAACGAAGTATCAAAAGAAGAGCTGAGGAGGCAGCATCAGGCAACACTGGCTCGCCGAAAGAATGAAGAAACTGCAAGGAGACTTGCTGGCGGCGGATCTGAAGGAACTAATCGCGGTCCTGTGAAATCTTCTGGTGAGCTGGTTGCATATAAGAATGTCAATGATATACCTCCTCCCAGAGACTTTATGATTCAGGTTGACCAGAGAAACGAGGCCATCCTGCTGCCTATTTATGGAAAAATGGTGCCTTTCCACATTGCTACTGTGAAAAGTGTCTCCAGTCAGCAGGATACCAGTCGTACATGCTATATACGAATAATATTCAATGTGCCCGGTGCCCCTTTTGCACAAAATGATGGAAACTTACAGAGGTTTCCTGATTCTATATATGTTAAAGAAGTTTCATTTCACTCAAAAGACCCTAAACATATTAGTGAAGTCGTTCAAGCAATCAAGACCCTTCGCCGGCAGGTTGCATCTCGTGAATCGGAAAAAGCTGAGAGGGCAACCTTAGTCACCCAAGAAAGACTTCAACTTACTGGGGGGAAATTTGCGTCACTAAAGTTACCTGACTTATGGATTCGTCCAGTTTTTGGCGGACGTGGAAGAAAGCTTAGCGGTACCTTAGAAGCCCATACAAATGGATTTCGCTATTCTACCACAAGATCGGAGGAGAGGGTGGATGTGATGTATGCGAACATAAAGCATGCGTTCTTCCAGCCAGCCGAGAAGGAAATGATTACTCTCTTGCACTTCCATCTTCATAATCACATAATGGTGGGAACTAAAAAAACCAAAGACGTTCAGTTTTACGAGGAGGTCATGGATGTCGTACAAACGATTGGAGGTGGAAAGAGATCAAATTTTGATCCTGATGAGATTGAGGAGGAGCAGAAGGAGAGGGATAGAAAGAACCAAATTAGCGCGAGGTTTTTAAAATTCGTGAACAGAATGAACGATCTTTGGGGGCAACCTCAGTTTAAAGCATTTGATCTAGAGTTTGACCAGCCACTGAGAGAACTTGGGTTTCATGGGGTCCCACACAAATCGTCTGCGTTCATTGTCCCTACCTCAAGCTGCCTTGTGGAGCTCATAGAGCAGCCCTTTGTGGTAATCACCCTTAGTGAGATAGAGATAGTTAATTTGGAAAGAGTTGGTCTCGGTCAGAAGAATTTTGACATGACAGTTGTATTCAAGGACTTCAAGAGGGATGTAATGCGGATTGATTCTATTCCTACATCATCTCTGGACGGCATTAAGGAGTGGCTCGATACAACGGATCTCAAGTATTACGAGAGTAGACTAAATCTTAACTGGAGACAAATATTGAAAACAATTACGGATGATCCAGATCAGTTCATCGAGGATGGTGGATGGGAATTTTTGAACTTGGAGGCTAGTGATTCAGATTCACAGCACTCCCAAGAGTCTGATCAAGGATATGTGCCTTCAGATGTACAGTCTGACTCTGGCTCTGAAGAGGAAGATGATGAAAGTGAGTCTCTAGTGGAATCAGAGGATGATGAAGAAGAGGATGATGAATTAGATTCTGAGGAGGATGAAGGGAAAACTTGGGAGGAGCTGGAGAGGGAAGCTAGCAATGCAGATAAAGAGAACGGAAATGAATCGGATAGCGAGGAGGATAGGAAAAGAAGAAAAATGAAGGCCTTAGGGAAATCACGGGCCCCAGAGAAAAGACCTGGAGGCAGCAGCCTTCCCAAGAAGGGCAGGTTTAGGTAAAAGAGTGGTGGAGGTTCAATAACCGCAGGTGAAAATTAGAAGTTGTAATAGATAATTTATTTTGTCCCACTTTTAATTGTTTGTTGTCGAATTTTATGTATGATTTGATGGTTTCTGTTATCTATTAAATAGCAGACACGTTTATATATTTTAGAGTTTCTTATAAACTGTCTGACTCATGTTCGAAAGGTTGAGGCTACTCATTTGGGACCTGTAGTTCTTGACCAACGCACTTGGAAATAGAGTGACTAGTTTGTTTTTGTCGCTTTTTAATCTGGTAGAGGAATGCAATGAGTTGTTAGAGTTTGGGAAAATTCATCAAAGCATTCCGAATTTCCGAATGCTAGGTGCTCTTTTCATCGTAGATATCTTGACATATGACGAATATGTTTCCCTTGAAAATGTTGATATCTCTGTAGATGGGTACGAGAATGATACTAAAATTTTGATACTCTTTATAATCCTAGAGATCAGTAACATTAGAAAAATGTATACCATGTATAACCTCAAGGTGTTGATTATTTGATGTAAAGTTGATCGCTGATCCATTTGATAGGCTCATACCAAATGTAAGGCTTCTCTGGGTATAATTCAAAGAAACAATTCGATTTCTGATCACACACTCCTCTCTACGCGTGTGGCATAAGTTGTTCTAGCAAATTGTTTGGTTTGAACCGTGATCACATTAAGGTCTATTTCAGTGTAAGCTACAGAACTTGAGCCAAACTTGAGCCTGAAATGCAGAACACTGAGCCTAGTACACTTTATTCCTCTGAGTTGGTGTTGAATCTGCTCTCTCTTCTTCTTTATTTGCAAGAACAGCATAAACAAAACGTTTCCATTCCTCTGTCACTCATCAACATTTTGCTGTTCACACTAATATTTTTGAGTATTGAACTTGCTTGTTACCAGAAGACCACCGAAGTTCTGGAGTTTGTTCGACAGTTTTATAACAGTTCTGGATGGAAGATTAATCACTTTGCAAGTAGTAGAAGCTTGTGCTATTGAACAGAGAAGCCAAGCCTCAAGAAGTATGCTACTTGTCATATCACGTGGGTTGATACTTCTGATTACATTGCTCAAGAGGCTTCAATGATCCGATGAAGTAATAGAAGTATAACGAATTTGCCTCGTTAATATCGGAGGATGTATAAAATAACTTCTCATTCAAAGATTCTTCCCACTAGCTAACAATATATTTTGGACATATAAACGAAACAAAACCTGCACGACATTATGTAAATTCCACGATTTGCAGCATAATATTCTAAGCTTCCGTTATATGAATAACCAGTTAACCATCAACCTTAAGAGTGGTTATGTTCAAGCTTATGTTCACTCTGCGCCCTACTCACTTTTTATGCACTAAGGTGAACATACATGCCTTCGCTGTTTCACTTTTTATGCACTAAGGTGAACATACATGCCTTCGCTACAATCAACAGTTTGCCGATGATTCTTTTTTCTTTTTAAATTCCAAATACTAATCGATGAGTTGTTAAAAGAATGAGCTCCATTCGTTCAATTTGACAAAGAAAACCATAGTACACCCTCCGGATGCAAGGAGGAACCAACAGAAGTGATGTTCACAATCCATTCCCAGTTCCAGTTTTACTAATTTTCCTTCTAAAAAATGATTCACTGTCGATATTGTAAGATTTTCAAGACAACCTAGTATAACCATTTAAAGAGCTAACCTTATTGCGGAGAAGTTCTGAACAGTGTATGAATACTACAAAGGAGGAGAAACAGAAAACAGCGACATAGGACATTTTCCAACAATGAAAATCAACATGAAAGAAGTTAGGCTCTATTTTTCCTACTGAAAAGTGTTGCAGCCAGAATAAAAACAGAGTCCAAGAGCATATAACTTAACTAAAACCAGTTTCACTGTGGCATACGCCACATGCCATTCTAATAGCAAACCGTCCAACAAACAGACACAATCTGTAGTTCATAAACAACCAATTTACAACCAAAAGCTACGGCTTCAACATCCTACAAATATCCAAAAGAGAATTAAAGTTCGACGAAATGTGAAAGGAGACTCCAATATAATTTTAACTATTTCAAACAGCTACGTCTAGCGAAACTTAGATCTCTTGAAGGCAGCACCACTGAGAGGAGCCCTCGACTTGCCAGATGCCTTCATCTTTCTCCTCCTCCTCTCGTCCTCACTGTCCGACTCATTTCCATGCTCCCTATCTGCATTGCTAGCTTCCCTCTCCAGCTCCTCCCATGTCTTGCCCTTGTCCTCCTCCGAAGAATCTCCTTCTGATTCTTCTTCCTCATCGTCTTCTGACTCGACCAACGATTCACTGTCGGAATCATCTTCTTCTGAGTCCGACTCAGGCTCAACATCTGATGGCTCATAACCTTGGTCTGATTCTTCTGCATTATCAGAATCAGAGTCTGTTGCTTCCAGGTTCAAAAATTCCCATCCACCCTCATCTATGAACTGCTGCGGGTCATCCATGATGGTCTTCAGAATAGGACGCCAGTTAAGATTCAGTCGACTCTCGTAATACTTAATGTCTGTAGTGTCTAGCCATTCCTTGATACCATCAATTGAGCTAGATAGAATAGAGTCAATCCGCATTACATCGCGTTTGAAGTCCTTGAAGACAATGGCCATGTCAAAGTTCTTCTGTGCAAGACCAACTCTTTCCAGATTGACAATCTCAATCTCACTGAGCGTGATGACAAGGAAAGGAGTCTCTATCAGCTCAACCAAACAGCTAGAAGTTGGGACAATGAAGGTCGAGGACTTGTGCGGTACTCCATGGAATCCAAGCTCCCTAAGAGGCTGATCAAACTCAAGGGCAAGGGATTTAAATTGGGGCTGTCCCCAGAGCTCATTCACTGCAGTGACAAAGCGCTGGAATTTCATATTGGTGCTGTTTTTCAGTTCTCTCTCTCTCTGTTCTTCCTCAATCTCATCTGGGTCATCACCTCCGCATAGAATTGGATATCTTTCGTGGACTACGACACGGGGATCCTCTATCGCCGTACTTATTTATTTTAAGTATGGGGAGGTTATATTACATAATACAGGAGGAGATCGATAAACAAAGGTGGAAACCGATAGTTTCATGCAGAGGCGGGCCGAAAATATCACATCTCTTTTTTACGACGATATTATATTGATGGGGAAGACGACGAAGCCCATGGTGCATGTGATGAAAAAAGTACTTAAGCCTTTTGTGAGATGTCCGGACTGAAAATAAGCTATCCCAAGTCGAAGGTATTTTTTTTAAGGCCTCGAGTTTGAATTTGAAAAGGTAAATTAATGAGTTGTTGGGCGTAGAACAAACTAAACTTGCAATTTGGGAAAGTACTTGGGCGTGCGGTTGATTCATGGCCGCATGAGTAGAGCGGACTTGCCGAGATGATGGATCGGGTGATAAAACGTTTCGGAGGGTAGAAGAGTAGCCTTCTATCCCTTGCAGGTCGTGCTACTCTGATTACATCCGTCTCGTCGGCCCTTCCTATCTATCATATGCAATCCTCCTGGCTCCCGGAACATATATGCGACCAACTCGATAAATTAAATAGAGACTTTCTTTGGTCGACCAATATGGAGCAGGAAAAGGTGCATCTAGTGGGGTGGGATCAAGTAACGCAACCGAAAACCAAAGGTGGATTGGGAATCCGAACAAGTAGGACGAGCAATGAGAGGGATGTAAAATTTGTGACTTGCTACCTATAGTGAAGCCAAATGAGAGGGATGTAAAATTGTGCGACGTGGTGTCCGAGAGTGGTGTTTGGATGTTGGAAAACTTAGAGACAGTGATTCCCGAGAGCATAAGGAGTGAAATCCAGAAAAGAAGAATTATACTCACGGAAGCTAAAGATGAATTAATTTGGAGTGAAACGGGGGAACGGCGAATTCACTTGCAACTCGGCGTACAATGCTTTTCATAATCTGTATTGGGGCAAAAACCTAGGGTCATGCGGCTGAGTACAAAGCTCCAATTCTTTATATTGTTGGCACTTAGAAATAGATTGGCTACGAATCATCTAAGAAAGGTCCGGAAAATGACCCCTTCAGCGATGTGTCCAATTTGAGATGATTTGGATGAAGCCGTTATACATTTAACTAGGCATTGCATGCTAGCAGAGGAAGTATGGGCTACTATTTTATCCAACATCGACATCATTCAGTTTGATAAACTCATGGATGGGTAATGGTTGAGCTCGAATTTGAGGAGGAAGAAATTTACAAGTGCGACAATACCGAACGTGGGTTGGTGTCATGTGTTCATGGCATCTATTTGGTGCATATAGAAGGCGAGGAATGAATTGGTATTTAGAGGGAAGCATGTGAGCATCGACAATATATTCCATCAAATTAAGTTGCTGAGCTATGAACTTGATAGTGCATTCAAAAGAAAAAAAAAAAGAAAAGATGGACCGAGTGGGAGATAGGAAAAAACGAACGCAGGGTGGTGCAAATTGAAAGTAGATGGGAGCCTTTGCGAAAGTACACTCCAGGAGGCAGTCGGGGGAGTCTTGAGGTCGGACAATGGAGGCTGGATTTGGGGCTTCAAAAAAGATGCTTACGACACCTACGGTTCAGGAGACGAAACTTGAGGCTATTCGACGAGGGCTACAAATCGCTTGGGATCATAGAGTGCGGAAAATAATTGTTGAGACGGACTCCCAAGATTGTTTGAAGCTAATATCAGGATGTAACCAAGTGTTGGGACCGAATGCTACGTTAGTAATGCAATGTCGCAAGCTATTATGGATGCCTTGGGAGATTGAGCTCAAATGGATCCCATGGGAAGTAAACATGCTTGCCGATCACGTAGCGAAGATGGATATTGAAGGGAGAGAGCGAGAAGTATTCATGGATACTCCACAGCAAAGTGCAAAGAGCTTGTTAGAAGCCGAGAGTAGTTAGTTTATTTTGTAATTCCTGCTTACCATTAAAAAAAAAAAAATCAAAACATCATGTCCATGAGAGTTTTTAAAAATTTCGACATGTAAGTATTAGAAAATAATATAAGTATACCTAACAGGGCCATCATATATATTGTTCAAAGGTGTAGGAGCTCGAGCTTACATTCAATATTACGATTTTTACTTGGGGGAATTATAATAAACAACACTTTGAATTACGTTCATTAGCCAAACTTCAGTGCTTTATACGCGCAATATCTATATCATCTTAGTTCACCAACGGTTGTTGGCTCAAGTGGTAAGGGACTTAACTTAAGCAAGGTCTCGGGTTCGAGCCTTGTAGATGGAAAAAAACACGCTAGGAGAGCTCTCCCCCCCCCCCCCCTCTCTCTCAAAAAAGGGCTCGAGAGTGCTTGGTTGGATTAGTCGTATAAGCTGACGAAGTGAGAAAAAAAGAATATCATCTTAGTTCAAAGCAGCTCAGTATGATAACAAGGGACTAATTTAATTTATATATATTGCCCATATATAGCTTAAGGTTTTTCATACTTGCGTTGCGGGTTAACAAATACTCTTATACTAGATACGGGAGACCCCTATATTTTAGCACCATCTATTGTTTGTTTCTTTTCTTTTCTTTTCTTTTCTTTTCTTTTTTATTCGTGAGCAACTATCTATTGTTATTAATCTTAAGTCAAATATGGTCACATAATTGCATAAGAGACCACAATGGTAGGTTTGACTTACTTTTACTAGAATATTGTACGCGTAACGTTTAGTATCCTAATGTTTATGTCTCTATATATGTTTTAATATATTTACCATGTTTATCATTATGATATATTTTGAGAACTGTAGAGACAATTGATTTACGTCTCTTCTACCTTATATTCCTTCATCGAGTTCTTCCTTAAGTAAGATAAACTAATTGATTGACTAGAAGCGAGCGAGAAACTATTTCATACCATCGATGTTTTGCTAAAATGTTATAATAACTACCGGTATACGATAGAAGGGGTTATGGGATGGTTATTTTCAATATTCTAGAAGATATATTAATTTAGATTATGCATTACTCTGCGTCAATAATATAATGCCCTGCTATGTTAGCTTAAAATAATTTTAACACGCATAGATATGTATACTAATTACAAATGGACGAAGCATGAGTAAAAGATACCGGTTAAGTTGCCAAACTAAAATTTGAAAGTTTGTCGTAGCTGGTTAATTTAGTTTTTCTTAGTTAAAGTTTATTGTTGAGTTCAAATAGTGTCACATACATGTCTATACTTAGACTTTTGGTATTATAATTACGTAGTGTATTTGTTTTATTTTTTTATGGGTAATTACGTAGTGTATACTAGCCTTTAATGTTTATTTCGCATCAGAAAATATGTCGAAATGTAGCGGATGTTTATGTAATAATAATTAAAAATGTTGATGATATTTAAAACTAGTTTCACATGTTTAAATGAACTCGGAACTGCCGGCAATTTAAGCTATCTGAATTTCAAAAAAATGGTTGATGAACTCGATCGAAACTGCCGACAATTATCGGCTTTTATATTAGATATTAGATAACTTCATGTATGATAATTCAAAACGTAAAAATTAAGAGTCATTTCATTACATTATACAATGCGTACCCTATCATGGAAAACCCCCTATAAATTTACATTACAGTCCTTAATTGTATTATAACATCGTCGACTTTTAATTTGGTGCATGTACAAGTATATATTAAGTACAAGGTTATCACATTTAGTAAATTTAGCTATTTTTTTGAGTGAGAAAAAAAAAAGTTAGCTACTGTTAAAAGATACCTCTAAATGGAAATCAAATATTGGCCTTGAAAGTCTTAGCCGTATACGTCTACCACGTGAATAGCCTTTTCATCACGGATCAAAATTCTTAACATTTTCATCAAAAATATCAAAACGTTTCCATTACAACCACTATTTTTATGATTTTCCAAAAACTTTTAGAAAAAACTTCTAAAAACTCTTAGCCGTAAACGTCAAAACATATATCCCAAGCAGAAACCTTTTCTATATAATCTGCAATTACAATTTCATTTTAATTATATATGAGGGTTTTAGATTAAAACTGTTAATTAATACTCACGCATGAGGCCTTAACAAATAGAAAGCATTTACTCTTTGCTTGAATCCAAATAGAAAGCATTTACAGGTGGCAAGCCAACCAAAGGTGACAATCAGCAGCGTGCCAAATTGATCCGCATTATCATGCTATTTCTTGGCTTATTTTAATTTGTAAAAGATTAGACTACTTTTATGATTTCCAGTTGATAATATTTGTTAACAATTGAACTATAAGACTTGATTTTAAAATGAGGAAAAGACAACACGAAAGCAAAAAGAATTTACGGGAAGGAATATCAGGGTTGGCGCGAATGCAGGATAATCCATTTTAATGCTAGTTTTCTGTCTAATACTATGTTAGGATGCAGTATACTTAGATGATGATTCACTGGAAAGACGTGACGTGATAAATGGGTTATTTTACTGAGAAATAATAAAAATCACCAGCTGACAATGAGATGGAAGCGGCATAATATAATCAACCCCCTTCTTTTAAAACAATGGCGTGTCCAATAATTAGAACCACTTAATTGTCTAAATTATAGTGTCATTTAAAATAAAATAAGCACTTTAGACGTGAAGGTTTAATAACTAAATATCCTTATCTTTTAACAAGTCAATAGATAAATAAAGTTAATGAATTTAAATAAATCACTTGTGACTGAATGAGATATCCAAAATTACTCATTAACAATTTTAGGGTATTGAGCAAATTATCTCCATGTGTTATGTAAAATTAGCAAATCACCTCCTATGAAAATTAAATTGGCCAAAATATCCCCTGTTGTTTAAAAAATTGCCGCACCATTGAAATAATTTGGACGAATTATTATTTGTACCCTGTATGTTTCACTTTTTTATGAAAATGCCCGTTATCTTTCGAATTATTGAAAATGCCATGTAACTATACTTTTTTTTGTAGAAACTGTCATTTGCGTGCCACATGTGAATTTCGGACGACGTGTCATCCACCGTGGCTGCCACATGTAATATATTTTGTCTATGTGGCTGCCACATGTAATATATTTAAAATATAAATATATTTATATCCATAATATATATAAATATATAAAAAAAATATCTTTATGTATTAAAATATATGAAATATATATAAATATATAAAAAAAGGAAAAAATCATAAATATTATTTTTAATTACTAAAATTACAAAAAATCTTTTTTTTTTACTGAAATTAAAACCAAAATCATTTTTTTTACTGAAGTTAAGAAAAAACCCAAAAAAAAATGATTCCACCTCCACCACGTCAACCCCCCCCCCCCCCCCCCCCCCTCCACCATACCGCTGCAACTCGACGCCGCCACCGCTGCAACCGGCGAGTTGCAGCGGTGTGGTGGGGGGGAGGGGGTGTTGACGGTGTGGGGGTATTTTTTTTAAAATTTTAGTAAACAAAAATGATTTTTTTTAATTTCAGTAAAAAAAGATTTTTTTTAATTTCAGTAATTAAAAATAATATTTATGATTTTTTTCCTTTTTATATATATTTATATATATTTGATATATTTTAATACATAAAGATATATTTTTTTATATATTTATATATATTATGGATATAAATATATTTATATTTTAAATATATTACATGTGGCAGCCATGGTGGATGCCACGTCGTCCGAAATTCCCATGTGGCACGCAAAGGGCAGTTTCTACAAAAAAAATGCATAGTTACAGGGCATTTTCAATAATTCGAAAGATAACGGGCATTTTCATAAAAAAGTGAACCATACAGGGCATAAATAATAATTCGTCCAAATAATTTGTATTTTAATACTTATATTGAATGACCAAGATACCCTTTGTAGTATATATAGTATTTTCTTTTGTGTATTTTTTAGTTTAAGCTTAGTAATTTTGTTGTTTTTGTAAATAAAAGTATAAACACACATACACACACACACATATATATATATATATATATATGTAATTTAATTCAAATTTTAATTTTATTTTATATTTTTTGATCTTTTAAAATATATAAACGAAAGATGCACATCTCTTTTTAATAAAAGAGGGTATAAATATTTTTCTCTTACAAAAATATGGGAGAGTTCTACATCTTCCCGCATATGGGGTAATATGCCAATTATTGAGATCGCCAATGGGGTATTCGATTTATACTTCACAAAAAGGTAATTTACTAATTTAGATAACGCAGGAGTAATTTGTCAAAACCCCATAATTTTATGGTCCCTTAACACTTGTGATGCACCCATACCGATACCAAGACGGCTATGCAATACCCGATACATATCGATACCGATTCAGATACCGATACCAGTTCTGAAGTATCCGATACGCCACGTGACGTATCCCTTAATTTTGAAATTAAAAAAAATCTCGATACGTACCGATACGTTTTTTTAGGCGTATCAGAACTATTATGGGTCTTTTTTATAAACTTTTAATATTTGATGGGGTAAATATTTAATTATAAATTTCACCAAATATAAAATAAAATAAAAAAATAAAAATCTCTTTATCAAGGGCAGGATTTAGGTCTCATTATTTTTACAATTATACTTTTCTTTTTCTATTCATAATCACCACCACCACCACCATGCGCCATCTTCACCCCACCACCATGTGCCACCACAATTATACTTTTCTTTTTCTATTCGTAATCACCACCACCACCATGCGCCATCTTCAAGCTTGTTATGTTGTTGTTTAACGTATTAGTCATAAATAATTCACGTTTATATGTCTTTTTTTCATATTTGATGCAAGATTTTTTTAATGTTAAACCTTCTTTTGTATATTTCTAATTTTTCTTGTTTAAGTTTTAAATTTTATTCCTTGTTAAAAATAAAAAATACATATAATAAATATTAATAATTATTTATATATAGACGTATTCTTGCAGTACCGGTATCAGCTGTTTTTAAAAAATGCCCTATCGGCGTATTCGTACCGTACCGTACCCGAACCCGTGCAACATAGCTTAACACATATTTTTTTATTAAAACAAGTGATACACGTTTCAGTATATAAAAACTCAGTATGTATGATAAAAGCAAAATTAAGTGATACAAAGCACTAGATACTAAGCTTTTAAAGGTAAGCCAAACAAAAAGAAAAATATTTAAAAAACAATTAGGTAGGTAAAACTAGGAATTACTTCCCCTGAGGTTTGATGCTCTGGCAAATACCCCCTTGAGGTTTAAAACATTGGCAAGTACCCCTTTCCGTCAGTTGACTGTTAATTAACGGTTAAATGTGATGGCAATTATGTAATTTTATACCCAATATAAAAGTATATTTCAAATTACCAATTTATTTTAATAATTTGTACACAATTCATTTATTTTCGCTATTACGAATAACTAAAATAAATTAAATTTATATATACATTTATTTTTAATAATATCAGTTCATGGTAGAAACTTTATATATACATTTCAAAATTATATATACTATTAAAATAGCAAAGAAGCTATTTAAGCTTGTTAAGTGATTTGATAAAATAATAAAAAATACTAAAATCCTTTAGTGAATCAAAAGTTCAATTTTGTTGATCTGTTATTAACATATTTAGTGCCACGAGTGTACAAAAACCCGCTCACTTGTCTGATATGTTCGAACAGTCCGCACTCATCCGTACAACAGTACCCGCCATGATTTTATATTTTTTTACCATAAATGCGGGTTGATTTCGTGATAACCAGCTCATTGTCGTTCAGGTGGTTTATTTTTTCACCGCCCACCACCCGCTCCACCCGCATATATTTTTTACTAAAAGCATTTTAAGCTATATATCAAACTCTTTTTTACAAAAGAATAATGTTTATTTTGGATAAAAATGTTATTTCTCGTGACTTTTAGATGGATTAGTAGAAACATCATAATAAAACTATCAAATGTAAATTCAAGAGATGCGAATTACTATGAATATATTTAACTAATGTGTAAATGAGAACACATTGTTTTATTCTTTTATGTCTAGTATATTCGGTTGCTAATATTCTTTTATGAAACCCCCCACCCGCCTGCCACGATCCTCCACTCGCCCAATATGAAGCCCTATGATTTGGAAAATTGGTCACTCGTTAACCTTGGATGACATTTTTTGAGCGCACCCGCAAAATATCGTCGGCGTATACCACTATTTAATGTACACTTTGTTATTATAATTTTTTAACATATGGTTTAATATGATTGCTTGCTATTGGTTATATTTCATTTTCCTTGTGAATGAACTGGAAAAAAAAATATTTGAACTTTTATAATAATCGTTATTAAGATTAGAACAACTTATATACATTTTGTGATATTTTACTTCAATCCTTCCATGATTTTAAGAAAATAAAAAATATTTCTTTTATAATTCTAGTTCTTAACAAGAAAAATGCACATATATCACATGATATTTATTTAAATTATTTAAATGGTAAATGAATGAATTACATACAAATTATTATAATGAATTGAAAATTTTAAATGTATTATAATATTGTTGAACACGAAATTACATAATTGTCATCACATTTAACATTTGACTAATGGTCAACTGATGGAAGGAGACACTTGCCAAAGTTTCAAACCTCAGTGGGGTATTTGCCAGAGGGTCAAACCTGAGGGGAGGTGGATGAAAAATACTCGGTAAAACTAGTAGTTGGCTTGGATGAACATATAAGTTTTATAAATTATTCTTAAGGGAACCCAGTTGGCCCATTTAGAATTCTAACATACGTCAATTAATTATCACTCGTTAATAAGCTACAGTGATTTAGATGAAACAAGCAAGCTCCTAAATATGTTTAAGTTTTTTTTTTTTTGGTAGCGAAAAGAGTTAAACGGCCCTTAGGCCAAATCTGCATACATAATAGGTACTAGACTATAGGGATTAGTTACACATTAAGCTCGCCCTCAGACTCTCGTGACTTTCTTGCCATAGCATTCGCTGTTTTATTCGCCTCTCTTCTGATCCATTGGAACTTGTTATCCCACGGCTTGTGTAAAAGTGTGCGGTAATCTTTAATTTTCTCGTAGAGGTCGTGACTTTGAATGGATTCATCCGTGATGACGTTAAACGCTTCCAAAAAATCCGTCTCCACTTCTATCTTTTGTATTCTTTTTTCCCAAGCAATAGTAAGACCCTTGCGAATCGCTTCCAATTGAGCTTCAAGCACCGTCGGACATGTTAGTTTCTTAATGAAGCCCCAAAGCCAGTCTCCCTTATCATTACGCAGCACACCGCCTGAGCTCACACAAGTATTGTTTGTGAGAACGCTAACATCTAAGTTTAGTTTACACCAACCCTCACACGACAGCTCTCACTTGATCCCTCCTTTCGATTTTCTGGAATCAATCACCGTCATTTGATCCCAACTTAATTGTTTGATTTGGCAAATTACCCCATATGTCGTATTATTATTCCCTTTGAAAATTCGGTTGTTCTGCGCCTTCCAAATACTCCAAACGCTAGCAGCGAAAATGACGTTCCACGGAACTCCTTCGATCTCCTTACTTATCCTTTTGGTGAAGGTTGGATTTTTCTTCAGTCAATCCGCATCATTTGTATCCAAAAACCAATGCCACGACTCTCTCGGAGTCAATACTTTCCAAATTTTGAGCTCCTTGAACAGTTACGTAGGATGTGTAGCGTCGTTTCCTCGAGTCTTGGACATAGGTAGCAGTCCGAGTTTAACGTCGTCTTGCGTTTCTTCCTAAGAACGTTCGAGACAATCCTATCTTGACTTGCAAGCCATATAAAGTGTTTAGGTTTGTAGCTACATGGAATCTGCCAGATCTAGCTCTTGTTTGTGCAAGGTCGAGTCGAAGTCGAGTATCTCTTAAAGAGTGCCAAATAGGCGCTTTGAGCCTTTTACATGTACAACTTCCGTCTGCGGTTGGACTCTAAATTGGTTTATCCACTTCCTCCCGTAGTACAATTTTCATCCCAACAATCTTCATCGTCCATTCATCCGGAATTAAAGTATCAAGCTCATCGAACTTCCAGTCCCCCTCGTTATCCACCGCATCCACGATTTTCCGTCGTTACTCCTCATAATTAATGTGCTCGATAACATCACAAAGCCTTGATTCCCCCAACCAATTATCAAACCACAAAGATATATGTTTCCCATCCCCAACTTTTTATTGAATAAACGGTTGAATCAAACTCATGCACCTCATTATTCCTTTCCAAGTCACGATATCCTGCGGCTTTGTGACGTACTCCGTAATTCGAGTATCTTTGAGATACTTTGCATTGATTAAGTCCGACCAGAGGCTGTCTTGAGGTTTTAGAATTTTTCAGCAAATTCTGGAGAGTAATGCTTCATTATTAAACTGCGTCGAACGTAAGCCACGACCCCCATCTTTCTTACTGTGTAAAACTCGATTCCATCCAACCAAATGGATCATCCACGCACTCGGATCATCAGCCCAAATAAAATCACAATTCATCTTATCGAGCTTAGATTGTCGCAAACATTCTCTGGAAGCCAACAAGTTTGAATAAGATGTATAGGTACCGTCATGGATACCGATTGTACTAGTGTTGCTCTCCCCGCTAGTGATAACGTCTTGCCTTTCCAGCCGTTCATGCGCTTAGATAGATTATTCATCATCTAGTTGAAGTTCTCCCGCACCACACGCCCATGCACCAATTGAGCTCCAAGATATTTCCCCAAAGTATTCGTACTCGCAAAACCGAGTATAGAACATATGAACCTTTTTAAATTCCATGCGCCTACATGCGAGAAGAAAACCTTGGACTTTGCTGCATTCAATTTCAGTCCCGACGTTGCGCAAAAACTATCCAGAATCAATTTAATGCTCCTTGTGATTCCCATTGTAGCTTTTTCCATAAGTATCAAATCGTCCGCAAAAAATAGGTGCGAGAGTCGCGGCCCACCCCTACATGGCACAATCGATTCCCAGTCACCTTTTTCCACCGCTTCTCGGATAAGATATGCAAGTCTTTCCAAGCAAAGCACGAATACATATGGAGAGAGGGGGGTCTCCTTACCGCAACCCACATCCATGATTGAATTTTTCCAACGGCTCCCTATCCCACAAAACTTGAGTGGAAGCATTTCGCACGCAGAAAAGAATGAGTTCGATAATATTAGGCGGAAAATTAAACGCAGCAAGTGTCTCCGTGAGAAAATCCCAATTTATTCTATCCTATGTTTTCTCAAGATTCAGTTTAAGGATCATGCATGCGACTTTGTTTCTTTTCTTGGTGCGAAGGAATTGCAACATTTCTTGAATCGCGAAAATATTGTCTTGTGTGCTTCGCCATTTAATGAAGCGGGATTGCGTCAGCACAATGAGTTGTGGCATATAATCTTTCAAACGCAACGTTAAACTCTTCGTTATAAACTTGTATATAACTTTGCACAAAGATATTGGGCAAAATTGCGAGATAAACATGGGATATGTAACCTTAGGGATAAGGCAAAGATGCGCATTGCACACGTTTGTGTCAAATCTCCTCTCTTCGAACGTCGTTTTTACGAAGTCAAACAGATTTTCGTGTGTCCATGCCCAATATTTATGAAATAACAGCGCTTGTATCCCATCCGGACCCGGTGCTTTTATCGGGTGTGTTTTTCAAACCACATCTTTCAGCTCCTTAATCGTAATACTTCGCCCCACAAAATCAGCCTCATCGGGGACCAGTATCGCTTGAAATTTGGACACGGCAAATCCAAGGTTCCCGCGCGTCTCTCCCCGAAATAAATCCCTAAAATAAGTGCGTACGCGGTCCCTAAGAATTTCCTCCTCCTTGCACCATATATTTTCAATTTTCAGCATGATAATCTGATTCTTCTTCCTTCACGGCATAGTAGAGCGGTGAAAGAAAGTCGTGTTGTGATCGCCCTCGTCGAGCCATTTAACTCGGTATTTCTAACGCCAAAATATCTCCTCCCTGCGCAACACCTCATTATACCCCCTTACAAGATTATTTTCCAACTCCACAAGGAAAACATTATGCTTCCGAGCTATAGCTTTTTAAGCACCATCAATGCGGCTAAGTCTGTTTGGTATTAAAGATATTCGTGAAGCACTTTTTATTCCATGGGTCAATCACGTCCGGAATATTCTCAATATCGGCGACAATATTTGTGTGCTTCTCCCACATCTCCTTCACGAGCTTTTCACAATCGGTATGTCGGGTCCACATTGCTTCAAATCGAAACGGTCGTGTCTTACGTCGCGTATCACCTCCGAAACAATTAGTGAGAAAGGGGTGGTGATCCCCGTGCGTACGGGGCAAGTGGAAGACCGCACTCTCGAGGAATTTATCTATTCATTCGGTGTTCGCCAAAGCTCGATCAATTCTCTCACGGATCAGCTCTCCCCCTTCACGTTTATTCAGCCAAGTGAACTTCGGCCCGTTAAATCCCAAATCGTTGAGCTTTTACTTTTCTATCCACCTTAAAAACGCATGGCATCTCCGACTTGTATCTGTGCTCCCCCCAACTTTCTCATGTGTATAGCATATCTCGTTAAAGTCACCTTGGACCAGCCATGGTATATCCATAGTCTTCGTCATGTTCTTTAGGCTCTCGAAAATTCTAACTTTATATATAGATTAAACAAAAAAGCTTCCAAAACAACCCAGCTCTTGACTAAAACAACATCGTCTCCGTTCTCTTTCTCCCCATTTCAACTTTGTGCCCTTTTTTTTTTGATAGAAAACTTTATGCCCTTTATTTTTGGTTAAACAATGGTTTTAAAATTTCTTTTTTCTTTCCTTTCCGTCTAGAATTACAGAAAACTTTTTTTGTTCAAGAAAGAAAAAATAACTGTTTGCGAAATACCAAAATGAAAACTTGAAAATGCTATATTTCCCGCTCTTTGCTTATTGACTTTGTCAAAAAACACACACTATGGTGCAATGTGCAAAAAACACACACTATGGTGCAAAGTGCAAAACTTAAGCATTTCGAGAGTACAAGCGCCACTCTTATAAAGTGGGACTGTGGGAGTACTAAGTGTCAAAAGTCAAAACAGCCTGACAAAGGGAGCTGGTTTTACCATCACAACAAGCACCAAAGCACGACGTGTCAATCATAGAGTATACAACAGATTTGAATTGATGAAATCTCACACATACATTGCCTCGGCGAAGTTACTAAACAAATTGTTCTACGACACCGTATCGAAATGCATTCATATAATATACAAGAAGAATGTAATGAAGGTAAACAAGAAACTTCCAAGTATCATTGTAATGGGAATCACATGCGTGTTGATACACAAGACACTTCAAATCTGCATTAATTGATGTCACATACAGCACAAACATTGCTCTGACGACGTAACAAGATCAGTACATGTTCAGGGAACTATTCTCGAGTCTGAATAATGTTGTATGCCTATCCCCAATCGATGAAAGGTAGGTGTGGATATCCACCCTCTGGAGGGGGCCATAGAGATGGAGGTAAGTTCCCTAACGACGGTCCCATTTGATTTCCAAGCATTGTGGCTGCAGAAAAGAGTCCCGTCAGACGCAATGAGTTAAATCCACAACAAAACAAACAGGTGCACACAGTTAACGCCAAGAACTCCTTGAGGATTTGTCTAATTAGACCAAAACCTAAAACGGCGTAATATGTTATTATCCTTAGATTTCTTTGTCTGCAGTTCAACGAATTAAATCTATTGCAATTGCTAAAAGTCCGGTCTTGTGGTAAATCAACAAGCTTCTCCTTCTAATAGACTTCCAGGGACACCACTAGACTGGACATTTCATGGAAGTTATACATAAGTATATCAAGAAACTTTAAACAGAGTAAGGAAAGAACCAAGGACATGCACTACCTTCCATCCGTTGAGTATTAGCGTCTGGAATGTTCTTTGGGTGATAATATTTGCACGAATCACCATATGGACATGACCCCTTTGGATATCAAAAAATGAAGTAGTAATTAAGACTCAACCATAAAATAAAACCAATACAAAAGCACTGAGACAGTTAACAAAAGTTGAAGACAAATTAAAATGCAGGGAATTTAACAGAGACAACCTTCAACAAATATTTTCTGAACTTTGCCTTTCATAACACAAGATAACTTTGATCAAAGTTATCATTTGTCATATCAGGAGTCCAATGCTCGTCAAACAACCCGAAAATGAAGTATAAGTGTATTGGTCATCCATTCCCTAAAAAATATGTTACAAACAGAAAACTGGGGCTTTCAGTACAAGTCCATGAGAACTAAAAAGTGATCGCCATGTCAAAAATAATCTTACTATAAGGTTCATAACATAGTCAATAAACACGTGCCCCCTCGTTACGAGACACCAAAGTTGTGCTACAGTCATTTGCTTGAATATGCTACTACGCCAAGTCTAACGAAAACAACCTAAAATTTTTAGGGTGGAAATTGGGATCTAGTCAGATAGTTCGGGATTCAGGACAGGTAGTCTACTCGTCAGGTACCATCATCATCCTGTCCAAAATTGACGGGCACTATATCTTCTCAGGGATGAAGCACGCACGCTGCCAAAATAAAAGGCGAATCAAAGCGTATGTTACCCCATATCACAAAGTTTCTCTAACATCGCCGTATCTGTCTTGAATATTATTAACTAAATCAAAGTAATGGGCTACTGAAACAAATGTAATTACGCCACTTGAAGAATTTGAAGGAATAGAATAGTACAACATTCATCACTAAACGACAGGCAGAAATATCACGAAAGCCGATTCTTACGGAAAAAAAAAACATTGAATGAATTCACATACTCCATAGCAAAGCGAAAAGAGATACGACTTATTTACCGTACGGAGAAAGCGATTGCAGGTTCCTTTACCGGCGATTGATTGAGGATCGTGATGATGAAATTGATTCAACCCTAATATAATCAAATTCAAAAACAGATAATAATAATAAAATAAATGACAATCGAGTGGTGTAAATGTAAAATTTAATGAGGATTGAGAGACCTGTTGAGGTCCGCATAGCTTCGTCGTACCATTGAGCTTTGGCTCTCTGGTGAGCCACGCCGTTCAGGTGGCGCCGCCGCGCCGACGGTGTGTCCTGAAATTGTTTGTCGCAGTAATCGCAGTAGTACTTTCCGAATGCCATTCTTCTTTTCTTCTCTTTTTTGCCTTTTGCGATTAAATTTTATTATCAAACTTAAAACGATTGAAAACTTATATCACTTAAAAGTTTACTGCTAGCTTTTTTTTTGATAACTTACTGCTAGCTTTGAGTTTAAAAACTTGCACTAAAAAATACAATACGTGGACTAGGTCGGAACTGACCCAACGTTTACGTAGGTACTTTGATGTCTAAATTAGTTGGTGCTTGTTTAGATGAAACTACAAGCTCCTTATTAGTCTGATCTAGCTTTAAGTTAGGAAATCTTTCATAAAAAAGACACGACACGGCATGAGGCTAATCTGTCGTAGGCACTCCCATACATAAGTCAATTGATGCTCTTTGAGGTGAGACTATAAGTTGGTATGGCTCAGGTAAATACTTAAAGTAGTTCAATTAAACGAACAAGTTGAATATCTCAAATTAGCTCAATATGATAGTCCAAGTCAGTCTGGAGAACTAGGTCAACCAGGGTTAACCAATCAACACTTGAGTTGGGGATCACCAATCTGAAACACTCGAGTTAAACGTATTGCATATGATGCACCACATTTCGTTAATGAATGTATACAAACACAAATAAGACAAGTAAAGCCAAGCAAAACCCAAATTTACTTATCTAATAAGAGAATTTGTCATGTTATTTAAGAAGTTAAGATAAGATAACAAATGCTTATAGCATAAGTATAGCACAATAAGTCAATATCTAAAGTAAGTCTCCTTGTTCGTGCATTGTGGCTTTTGAATTATTGGAGGTGATTTGTGTCATTTACCTAAGTTAATGTGGTTGTTGTTTTTTAATCTAAGTTAGTGTTGTTAGGAACCAAACATTCTTAAGTTCCAGTCCTTCATTAACAAGTAGGTGATTTATTAAAGTATCGGTTTTCTGAATTTCAAAAGTTGCACGAAATATCAGTCGAAAAAATCATAGGAAAATCTAAGTCTTAGAATAAGAGTGCCTATGATGTCTATATATATATAGACACACTGCTTAGGACACACTGGAGCTTGCAGATAAAGGTTCAGCACACAAAAAGGGGCGGTTAGATGAAAATAACCTAAATCCTGTGTGCGACATTTTGACAAACACATGGTTGGCAGGAGAATGGTCAAGGATCCTAATTTCAAAATTATACTGATGCTACCTACTGTCTTCTACTCAGTAAATGTGTTGCAAAAATCGATCAATCGCATTCAAAAATTGCTTGGGCAACCAAAAATTAACATCATAAAGCTAAATACTCTACCAAAAAAAAAACCAAACGAAAGGTCATACAGCAATGAACGGACCACAGCGGCGCGCCGCCGCTCTGCGTGAGGGGGGGGCGTAGGCTTTTTTTTAGGGAGAGGCGTTGCAGCTGGCTTTCGACGTCGGACTACTGTGCCTCCACAACTATGAATGATGTACGAGTCAAATAAAGTTTTCTAATATATATATCCATATTAGTCAAATATAAAAGTATGTAGAGAAATTCAAAATTCAATTCTCTTATGATGACTCTTTATTTTATTTTTTATTTTTATTTTTTAAAAGATTTTCAGTCGGTGTAAAAGCTCGGTTCATTCACAAGTAGGTCGTCGGGTTCTTCCGTTCTTTTGTTCTTGTGTCTTAAGGTACCCAAGGTATGTTTTCTTACGAAATAACAAGTTTTCTTCCATTCGGTCGCGTTTTGAAATGCGCAATTGTCCCCTGATGAAATAATAAAAATTGAGCGAAAAATAAACAATATCATCGTCCTCGAAAAGTAGGATTCTCTTGTCTTCTTATATATCATTTTGATCTTGGGTTTAGGAACATGAAAGGTCAAAACTTCGCAATAGTTTTCTAAACTTACCTATAATGTTGCTAACGAGGAAAATTAATTATGGATTGAGATTTATAGAGGTAAGTATATCAAAGATAAATTATTCCTGACCATGGAGTCCCCTAAGGCTAATATCTCATGGATCACAATAAATATATATATATATATATATATATATATATATTCAAATGTCGTAATATACTTCTTAAAGGTGCTTAATTTAAGGTGTTTGAGGATTTGTCAACTTGGATTTGGAAGGAACTATAGATTCCTACAATCTCAAATTGAATTCCCAACTCGTTCACCCAACAACCTCTTTGACGTCTTCTTGCACTCTAGTAAATGGTCTCATTGAGATAAATATGGAATCACTGTTTTGGCTATATCTTATGTTCTAGAGATCCGAATTGCGATCCGTCTGTTGGGTTGGAACACTGGCTTCAATATCTTTCCAATGCAAGGTCAAATTCAATGAGATTCAATCCGTAGTTCAATTGACATGCATTTCAATAAATGGCTTCATTAGGATTCTTCTCGTTTTGAAACGTACCTAAATATGCCAATTTCTTAAGTGAGGCTTTTCCTTAACCCCAAATAGCGAGTGCATACCTTATACACGTATCAAATACACCAAATTGAAGTGTTTTGGGAAGGTTTAAGAAGGTTACCATTAACTCTGAGCTTATACCTCATGATATTGCAATCGATATTCAAAAAATCTCAATTCCAATCTTTGTGAAGTAAAATAACTTGTTTGGTGTTCTTGTAAATCAGGACAATTCTCTCTCAAGAGTTCCTACCAAAATATTATCCATGACAAATGCATCGGTATCAAATATTTACATTGAGAATGGATATGGGAAGGGAGGACTCATACTCGTCATAATTGTTTTTGTGAAAATGCGTCTCTTCAACCTTCATACCAAAGAAAATCTTAAAATCTTCTTTAAGTTTTATGGTTGTTTATGTCCGCTTTATTATCGGGTGATTAAGTCGATTGATCATATATCTACGTGTTGGCATGTATCTAAAATAATTTGATTTACTTCTAATGTGGATGGATATTCACCTAGAATCTCTACTCTTTAGTAGAGAGTGAGTTTCTTTTATGCTAAACGACGGGTTCTTGAAGATGTACTCTGATCTAGACAAGCTCAAGTTCATTATTTTGCATGATTTCCATTCACTAAATTTAGAGCTCTCGGAAATAGAGTGTTCATGGCAACTATCATGAAAACATACATAATCTTCTTTGAAGCATCAACAAGTAATGAAAATACATTTTGAAGCTCAAAGCAATTTGGTCTCATCCGTCTTTGTTAAAGAAAACATGCATCCAATGGTGAAGACCTAAAAAATGATAGATTAAGATTTATTCACAGGCTTCTCTCAACTCACGTGGTGCTACGTCAACCTTGGTCTAGAGGAACAGTAATGGTTTAGTCATTATGGCTATAAGTGTGTTTTCGTAAGTATAGATACAACTCTGGTACAGGTGAAGGCTTTGCTTCCAATGAAATCATTTGTTTTGGATTTTGAAAAACCAGAAGTCATTTTTGAATGAACAATATTGATGTGATCAACCAAATCTTGCAGTCAAAATCGGTTATTCCCTGAAGCTGCAAGGCTTTGCTTGAGGCAATTAGAAAATTTTGGACTTGTTGGCCAAAGTAAAAACTGCATTTTGTATCTAGAGCTAATAACTTTGTAGCTTGCAATGTAGTCGCTTAACGTCATTTCATGGTTGGTCTGGCATCGTCCTTTTTACAGACGTTTGTGAATATTTTTTGTGATGGGAATTTTTTTATTGTAAATCCTCTAATTTGATATATAATGTTTAATTTAAAAAAAAAAACAGAAAGCCCATTCGTATCAACATAGAGGCCTCACTCCTTGTCAGTATGAAGACCCCCTCTCAAATCTTACATCAAGATCCTTTCGTTCTTAAACAAGACTCCATCAATCTCACCATCACCATCACAAGATACACACTTCCTCACTCATGAATTACAACCTAACTAAATTCTCTTTGCTAAATACATAAGTAGCACTTAGTTTCTTCTAACCGAGTCACACGTTGAATGCACCTTTGGTGCTCCATCCATTTTAGATCAGCTCGCCTTATTTACCTACAAGATGCATTTCTTAAGTAGAACTTGAGATTAGGCCTTAAACACATCAATAAGGTGATTGTACGAATTTCTCTTGTTCACATAGACTTTTATCATTGCAAATAAGAAAGAAAAATAGCGTCTCAAATTGTATAAAGCAAGTTTAGCGACTTACTGGACCACAAAAATATTTATTCATGTCCATGTATCACTTACTAATCCTTAGGCTTTTTAAGGATAATTAATGATAAAAAATTAAATAGGAATAATATGATATTATATACATGCAAAAAGTTGGTATTTAAAAGAAATAGTGAAACGTCGATACAATTAGCCAAGTCCTTCACATGAAGGGGTCGTCTCTAGGAATTAGGGCAAACTTACGTACTTTTCTCTTGAAAGTTCTTCTGTGATCTTGGCAAGGCATCATCCTCGGATTTCAACGTCATCAAACATCAATTCCCTGTGCTCCGTCGGAATCGGGTTTAGGGTTTTTTGCCGCGTTTCTTCGTTCTTGTCTTGTTTTCTTTTTGCGATCGTTTTTTCTTGTTGCTCTATGTTCCGTTTATTCAGCAGGTGCTTGGGATTTTTGGTGCTTACTTTTTCATTTTTTGTCTTCTTTCCGATGTGCTCGATCCGTGCAAGCCAAATGTCATCTCTCGGCCGGGTTGAACGTCGCTACATATCCTAAGGGTTTGGTCGTGACAACAATGGACGATAGATGCAACATGATGCGAGCTGGTCTATCTCTCACGGACGACGAAGGCAATGGGGGGTTTCTTGTTTCCTGATGAATCACGGAACCATGATAATACGAATTTCGATTTGGTGGTAGTTTGACAACTGATTTCGGGAAAGCCGACAAATTTTGCCTCGTTTTTCACGTTGATCAAATCGTTGTTTAAGGCAGGGAAGGGCATTGAAATCACCCGAATCAACGAAAATTGCTTCGTATTCCAATTATTTCACAAGCTTGATAAGAACTATGCACTTCAGCATAGTCCGTGGTCATTTGATAAGAACGTGCTAGTTTTGGCCGAGGTGGACAAGGATGAGAATCCAATCGACACAAATTTGGATTATTGTAGCTTATTTGTTCATATATATAATATCCCATTGATCCGTCAAACGAGTACAATGGCGCATGCTATTGGTAATCTCCTCGGTATTATGGAAGAAGCTGAACTTGCGAAATCTTCAGGAATTAGCATGCGGACTTGGGTTAAGATCAATGTTACAAAACCGTTACTTAGGTTCATGAAACTCCAGGGAAAAGAGGGACAGGAGATGACAATTTCGTTTAAGTATGAACGTTTACCGAACTTCTGCTATTTGTGTGGCATGCTTGGCCACATTATGGTGGATTGTGAAGCTAAATACGAGTTTAACTTTGAGGATGCATCTCAATTACCATATGGCGATTGGCTTCGAGAAAGAATGACTAGGCAGGGGTCTTTCCAAGGGCAACGATTCACGAATAAGGGCTGGAGTGGTAACTCTAGTTGGGAGCGAATCGCTAGTAGGGGTGGGGTTTTCCGTGCACATGGCAGATCGGATGGTGAGCAATCGTGACGACCGAATCAGGCTGAATCATCTGAGCATACAATGTCCGCAGGTTTTTTACGGGAAAGATATGATGAAGGGCGGGGTGAAGAGGTTACGTCGGGTATCAATCAACATGGAGTCATGGTTGCACCACGTGAGTTGATAAAGCCAGATCCGAGGGCGGATGTGGAGCAGACAGGCCACGGGGTTCGGGTTCAGCAAATTTGTTGTCAACTTCTGACTGACTTGGATAGAGATGGCGACGTGCATGGGCGTACAGGGTTTAAGAAAGGCATGGTTGTGACAACAGCTGTGGTAACTCGAGTTGAGGCTACCGAAAAGAAACATGGCCGGGGAGTTCGAATTATGGTAGTGGTGCATGCAACTGAAGTGGGTCATAAACGTCTCTATGAGGACGCTGCAGGGACTGGACGGCCAACAGACAAGAGGGTACAACTGGAAGTTCTATCGAATGAAATTTATGATCTTTTGGCGGCGACTGCGCAGCAGTCCCGCCACCTTCAATGAGTCTGTTATGTTAGAACTGTCAGGGCATGGGGAACACTTGGACAGTTCGGGAACTACGAGAATTAGTTTCCAAATTTTGCCCCCTCTTATTTTCTTGTCCGAAACTAAATGCAATGCAGGGAAAATAAAGGCCTTGAAAGTCAGCTTGAATTATTTTGGTGACTGTGTTGAGGTTAAAGGTTTATCGGGCGGGCTAGCGCTTTTTTGGGATAAAGAATGGGATGTGCAGTTATTTAGCTTGTCGGATAATCATATTGATCTTGATTGGCGCTTCACGAGTTTTTATGGGGAACCGTAGTTTGTCATGGCTGTGTGTAGGGGATTATAACGAGATTTCGTGTCAACAGGATAAGAAGGGGGACCTCGTCGGCCTAATTGGTTTATTCAAAAAATTTGGAACACTTTGGTTGATACGGGGCTATGTGAGCTTAATTTTACGGGTCCTCGATTTACGTGGTGTAGTAGGTGGCCTACTTCTTTTACAGTGTGGGAACGATTAGATCGAGCTTGTGCGGATCCGCGGTGGCAGGATAGATTTCCATTGGCTCGGGTCGACCATGTCATACCAGTTAAGTCGAACCATCATGCTATCATTATCCGCACGTTGGGGCAGCAACAAGTCCTCCGGAAATGTTCTCGTTTTATGTTTGAGGCGAATTGACTTATGAAGGTCGAATGTAGAGAGGTTGTTGAGAGCAGTTGGAACGGCAGCGTCGGGGGGGGGGGACTTAAAAACGAAACTTGATGGTTGTCGTGACGGGTTGACTCAGTAGCACAAGGTTGACAAAGTTTATTTTAAATTATGCATAGACACGCTCAAGAAGGAGCTTATTCGCCTTCATTCAGGGTTCTTACTCCGGAGTCAAATGGGGAAGAGTTGAAAATCAGTGGGAAACTTGAAGAATTGCTTGAGTCGGATGAGGTTTATTAGAAACAAAGGGCGAAGGTGCAATGGTTAAGAGAGAGGGATATGAATACAACTTATTTCCATAAACGGGCTAATGAGGAACGGAAGAAGAATGAGATTAAGGGGCTTCGGGATGAGGAGGTGTGCTTTGCGTGAATCCAGGTGAGATTGACCAGTTAGCTACGGACTATTTCGCATCTATACTTTGCACTGACGCTCCATCTGACGAGGCCATTGAGGATGTGTTACAAGATATGGACACGAGAGTCACAAATTGTTGGGGGGGGGGGGGTGTTACTGCGGATGAGGTACGAAGATGATCATTTTCTGTGATTTTTTATCACAAATTTTGGGATATTGTTGGGGGGGGGGGTGTTACTAGCTATGTTCTTTCTTTTCTTAATGATCGTGTGCTTGACTTTCGTGCTAATTTTACCCATATTGTGCTTATTCCCAGATGTCCTAACCCTGAGGTAATGACTCAGTTTCGACCAATTAGTCTCAGCAATGTTTGTTTTAAAATTGCATCCAAAGTTGTGGCTAATCGGCTGAAGCTAATTTTACCTTCTATTATATCTCCCTCTCAATCAGCGTTTATCCCTGGTCGCCTTATTACTGACAATATTTTGGTGGCTTTTGAGATTAATCATTGTTTGAAAAATAAAACAACAGGGAAGCGATGTCACATGACGTTGGAGCTGGATATGAGTAAGGCTTATGATTGAGTCGAGTGGCCCTTTTTGAGAAGGTAATGCTTAGATTAGAATTTGATTCGATTTTTGTTTCCCTTATCATGCTTGGTGTTCGCTCTGTGTCTTATTCTATTCTTCTTAATGGGAAAGAGTCGCATGTTTTTTTCCCAGAAATGGGCATTAGGCAGGGGGGTCCACTATCCCCTACCTTTTCTTATTCGTTTCCGAAGTTTTTCAGCTTTTATTGCTAGAGCTGAGGAGCACGCAGCCATCATGGGGGTACGGATCAGCCATGACGCACCGCCTGTGTCTCATCTTTTATTTGCAGATGACACACTCGTGTTTTGTGACGCAGATGTGGCATCGGCGGAGTGCATACGGGATATTTTGGAAAGGTTTGAGGCAACATCGGGGCAAAAAATTAACCTTGATAAGTCAGTGGTGGTTTTTACCAAGAATACAGATGAATTGACGTGCGAGGAGGTTGGAGGGATTTTAGGCGTCACGGTGGCAGAACGACATGAAAAATACCTTGGGATGCCATCGGTCGTGGGAAGATCAAAAAGGGAATTATTATTATTATGGAGCGTATTTAGAAGCAAGCTCAAGGTTACAACAGAAAAATATTATCAGGAGCGGGAAATGAGGTATTGGTGAAATCAGTCATGCAATCCATCCCTACTTTTATTATGAGTTGTTTTCGGTTCTCGAATTTTTTAATTAAGGAGATGGAGTAGATCATTAGTAATTACTGGTGGGGTAGTAGGGAGAAAAATAAGATTTATTGGGTCGCATGGGATAAATTTTGTAAGAGAAATGAGGAGGGCGGTCTTGGTTTTTGGAACTTGAAGGCGTTCAATCTTGCGTTACTCGCCAAACAAGCGTGGTGAATTCTCTCTAAGCAGGATAGTTTGGTGAGTAGGATTTATAAAGCGAAGTACTTTCCGACTTCAGATTTTTTTGAGGCTTAGTTGGGAACGGGTCCATCGTTCTCGTGGCGTTGTATTTTGGAAGCGATTCCAGTGGTGAAGCGAGGAGTGAGATGGCAGGTGGGAACTGACGCTAGTATTTCCGTGTGGCATGATGAGTGGATACCGAGGCTGACGTTGTTTTGTCCAATTTCTCCAGTCCACCCTGATGAGCCCTTCCTTATGGTGCGTGACTTGATCGACAATAATACGGGGCAGTGGGATGTGGAGTTGATGTGTGGTTTCCTATGGGAGGTAGATGTTGAGCTTATTTTATCTATTCCGTTGGGCGATGGTCGAAACTATGATCGGCGTGTTTGGCACTATAAGAAGAATGGAACCTTTTTGGTATTCAGCGCTTATCATCTCATAATGTCGCATGGTCTCTTGCAACGAACGGGTGAAGCGACATCGGTTTCCCAACCGCATGCGTCGTGGAAGAAAATTTGGAAGCTTGACTGCGCGAATAAAATTAAGCTTTTTGTTTGGTGGTGTTGCATGAATATTCTACCCATGCGTTGGAAATTGGAGAGGATACGGGTTTGCGTGGATAAGGAGTGTGTTGTGTGTCGAGGGGGCGAAGAAACCTTGAGGCATTGCTTATTCGATTGTCCCTTTGCTCGGCAAGTTTGGGCGCTCTCGCATGTTCCTATGACCCTCTGGATTCAGGATACGAAAGTTTTGGGGGACTGGATTGTGCGCATCATTAAGTCTTCTCGACCGAAAGTAGTGAGCTTTATTTGCACGATTTGCTAGGCTATTTGGAGAAATCGAAACAATATATTAGCTGGTGAGAAGGAACGGAGGGCGGATGAGGTTGCTGGATTTGTTCAAGTGTTCGTTACGTCATGGACAAATCGATACAAAACTAAGGGTCGCGTAATGCAGATTGGACGGCTCCGGTGGGTGAAGTTATTAAGGTGAATTTTGATGGCGCATGTTTTAGTGAGGATGGAGAGATTGGTTTAGGTTTGGTAGCGCACGATTGTACTGGACAGTTGATTGCATGGCGTCAATGAAGGTTTGCGTCGTTTATGGACTCGAGTGGGATTGAGGCCACGGCTGCGTTGGGAGCGGTGGATTGGGCAATTTCTAAGGGTTGGCAAGAAGTATTATTTGAAGGAGATTGGTTGGGGATTATCCACGATATCATTTATGGCACCGAAGAAAATGCGCATGTTGCTAATATTACCAAGGACGTGCGACAACGGCTTCGGGAGCATACTGGGTTTTTCCTTCGGTGGGTACAACGAGAAGCAAACGCGTTGTCACATGCACTTGCAAGGAATGTCGTGGATAATGCGGAAGGTTTTGATCCGCCGTGATTCGGAGTTTGTTGATTTGTGCGCGTGAGCAGTACTTTTTTTTTTTTTGGTTGTGATTTTATTGGACTAAGTGTGGACATACTCCATATTTTAGGGGATATAGGTTTTTTGAAGTAATAACATCTTGGTTTCGAAAAAACAATAGCGAAACAAGAAGGGCAATCAGTGTAATTACACCAACCTTGTGAGATACCCTCAATTTCAAGATCAAACCCAGGAATCTTCTCTCTCTCTCCCTCTCTCTCTCTCTCTCTCTCTCTCTCTCTATTCCTTATCGATACACAAATCCATCATTTGATCTTTCATTCACCACCACTTTACAATAACTAACCTTAAATAATTACCTCATGGATCTCCAAACACACTTGATTCTTGTAAGTTTTATACCCTAATTTTTCTTAACTTATTAGGTGAAAAATGGTAATCATTGCTTAATTACTGCAATATGTTGTGTAATATATGCTGGCTTGAATCCTCGTACTGCACTCTTGTTTGTTGTATTGCGATTCTTGATTTTTTAGCTTACTAGTTTTGCTAACGAGCTAAAAAAATGTTTTTTTTTTCCTTTTTTCAGATGAAGATTTGAAATTAGGATTTTTGATAGTTGTATGTCGTTATACGCAGCTTAATTTGAACAATAAGTATATCAGTAACTTATTCTGGCTGCAACTCTTTTCAGTAGGAAAAATAGAGCCTAACTTCTGGTTTCATGTTGATTTTCATTGTCGGAAAATGTCATATGTCGTTGTTTTCTGTTTCTCCTCATTTGTAGTATTCATACACTGTTCTGAACTTCTCCGCAATAAGGTTAGCTCTTTAAATGGTTGTCTTAAAAATTTTACAATATCGACAGAGTGAATCATTTTTCAGAAGGAAAATTAGTAAAACTGGAACTGGGAATGGATTGTGAACATCACTTCTGTTGGTTCCTTCCCTGCATCCGGAGGGTGTACTATAGTTTTCTTTGTCAAATTAAACGAACGGAGCTCATTCTTTTAACAACTCATCGATTAATATTTGGAATTTAAAAAGAAAAAAGATTCATCGGCAACTGTTGATTGTAGCGAAGGCATGTATGTTCACCTTAGTGCATAAAAAGTGAGTAGTGCGCAGAGTAGGGCGCAGAGTGAACATAAGGTTGAACATAACCACTCTTAAGGTTGATGGTTAACTGGTTATTCATATAACGGAAGCTTAGTAATTTATGCTGCAAATTGTGGAATTTACATAATGTCGTGCAGGTTTTGTTTCGTTTATATGTCCAAAATATATTGTTAGCTAGTGGGAAGAATCTTTGAATGAGAAGTTATTTTATACATCTTCCGATATTAACGAGGCAAATTCATTATACTTCTATTACTTCATCGGATCATTGAAGCCTCTTGAGCAATGTAATCAGAAGTATCAACCCACGTGATATGACAAGTAGCATACTTCTTGAGGCTTGGCTTCTCTGTTCAATAGCACAAGCTTCTACTACTTGCAAAGTGATTAATCTTCCATCCAGAACTGTTATAAAACTGCCAAACAAACTCCAGAACTTCGGTGGTCTTCTGGTAACAAGCAAGTTCAATACTCAAAAATATTAGTGTGAACAGCAAAATGTTGATGAGTGACAGAGGAATGGAAACATTTTGTTTATGCTGTTCTTGCAAATAAAGAAGAAGAGAGAGCAGATTCAACACCCTGAGGAATAAAGTGTACTAGGCTCAGTGTTCTGCATTTCAGGCTCAAGTTTGGCTCAAGTTCTGTAGCTTACACTGAAATAGACCTTAATGTGATCACGGTTCAAACCAAACAATTTGCTAGAACAACTTATGCCACACGCGTAGAGAGGAGTGTGTGATCAGCAATCGAATTGTTTCTTTGAATTATACCCAGAGAAGCCTTACATTTGGTATGAGCCTATCAAATGGATCAGCGATCAACTTTACATCAAATAATCAACACCTTGAGGTTATCAAAATTTTAGTATCATTTCTCGTACCCACCTACAGAGATATCAACATTTTCAAGGGAAACATATTCGTCATATGTCAAGATATCTACGATGAAAAGAGCACCTAGCAGTCGGGAATTCGGAATGCTCTGATGAATTTTCCCAAACTCTAACAACTCATTGCTTTCCTCTACCAGATTACAAAGCGACAAAAACAAACTAGTCACTCTATTTCCAAGTGCGTTGGTCAAGAAATACAGGTCCCAAATGAGTAGCCTCAACCTTTCGAACAGTCAAGACAGTTTATAAGAAACTCTAAAATATATAAACGTGTCTGCTATTTAATAGATAACAGAAACCATCAAATCATACATAAAATTCGACAACAAACAATTAAAAGTGGGACAAAATAAATTATCTATTACCACTTCTAATTTTCACCTGCGGTTATTGAACCTCCACCACTCTTTTACCTAAACCTGCCCTTCTTGGGAAGGCTGCTGCCTCCAGGTCTTTTCTCTGGGGCCCGTGATTTCCCTAAGGCCTTCATTTTTCTTCTTTTCCTATCCTCCTCGCTATCCGATTCATTTCCGTTCTCTTTATCTGCATTGCTAGCTTCCCTCTCCAGCTCCTCCCAAGTTTTCCCTTCATCCTCCTCAGAATCTAATTCATCATCCTCTTCTTCATCATCCTCTGATTCCACTAGAGACTCACTTTCATCATCTTCCTCTTCAGAGCCAGAGTCAGACTGTACATCTGAAGGCACATATCCTTGATCAGACTCTTGGGAGTGCTGTGAATCTGAATCACTAGCCTCCAAGTTCAAAAATTCCCATCCACCATCCTCGATGAACTGATCTGGATCATCCGTAATTGTTTTCAATATTTGTCTCCAGTTAAGATTTAGTCTACTCTCGTAATACTTGAGATCCGTTGTATCGAGCCACTCCTTAATGCCGTCCAGAGATGATGTAGGAATAGAATCAATCCGCATTACATCCCTCTTGAAGTCCTTGAATACAACTGTCATGTCAAAATTCTTCTGACCGAGACCAACTCTTTCCAAATTAACTATCTCTATCTCACTAAGGGTGATTACCACAAAGGGCTGCTCTATGAGCTCCACAAGGCAGCTTGAGGTAGGGACAATGAACACAGACGATTTGTGTGGGACCCCATGAAACCCAAGTTCTCTCAGTGGCTGGTCAAACTCTAGATCAAATGCTTTAAACTGAGGTTGACCCCAAAGATCGTTCATTCTGTTCACGAATTTTAAAAACCTCGCGCTAATTTGGTTCTTTCTATCCCTCTCCTTCTGCTCCTCCTCAATCTCATCAGGATCAAAATTTGATCTCTTTCCACCTCCAATCGTTTGTACGACATCCATGACCTCCTCGTAAAACTGAACGTCTTTGGTTTTTTTAGTTCCCACCATTATGTGATTATGAAGATGGAAGTGCAAGAGAGTAATCATTTCCTTCTCGGCTGGCTGGAAGAACGCATGCTTTATGTTGGCATACATCACATCCACCCTCTCCTCCGATCTTGTGGTAGAATAGCGAAATCCATTTGTATGGGCTTCTAAGGTACCACTAAGCTTTCTTCCACGTCCGCCAAAAACTGGACGAATCCATAAGTCAGGTAACTTTAGTGACGGAAATTTCCCCCCAGTAAGTTGAAGTCTTTCTTGGGTGACTAAGGTTGCCCTCTCAGCTTTTTCCGATTCACGAGATGCAACATGCCGGCGAAGGGTCTTGATTGCTTGAACGACTTCACTAATATGTTTAGGGTCTTTTGAGTGAAATGAAACTTCTTTAACATATATAGAATCAGGAAACCTCTGTAAGTTTCCATCATTTTGTGCAAAAGGGGCACCGGGCACATTGAATATTATTCGTATATAGCATGTACGACTGGTATCCTGCTGACTGGAGACACTTTTCACAGTAGCAATGTGGAAAGGCACCATTTTTCCATAAATAGGCAGCAGGATGGCCTCGTTTCTCTGGTCAACCTGAATCATAAAGTCTCTGGGAGGAGGTATATCATTGACATTCTTATATGCAACCAGCTCACCAGAAGATTTCACAGGACCGCGATTAGTTCCTTCAGATCCGCCGCCAGCAAGTCTCCTTGCAGTTTCTTCATTCTTTCGGCGAGCCAGTGTTGCCTGATGCTGCCTCCTCAGCTCTTCTTTTGATACTTCGTTGTTAACTGATCTAAGTGTTGCCTTAGAGGGGAATGACTCAGCAGCAGTACTCACAGCTTTACGCTTTCGTGGCTCTTCTTCTACATCTTCATTAAACGAATATGCCACATCCTTCACAGCTTTGGAACTTGCGGAAGTAACCACTTCTGGAGCGCGTTCACCAATTATAACTGTGTCGGCAAGCAAAACAGAAAAAATTTGGGTTTTTGGGTTCTTTGACTCTGTTTGCAGATTTTGGAACCCAAGGGACACATTGAAGATCATGCCCGACTTCAGCATCCTGTCATTTTTCCCATTTAAGCTTAGACCCGATTCACGAAATTCAAGACCTATTCCAGTCCCTGCAGACTTTGTCAAGTATGGAGCCAATTCAGGTGCATCCTTTTCAACTACAGACAGGGCGGCTAAATAAGTATCAGAAGCCTTATTTCCAGGCTTCAATGCAGCAATTGCTGCATCATGGGCTTTCAGGAGGACTTCATATGCCTTGCTCTGCACCGAGTCAGCATCGATAAGAAATGTCCTGGCTACATTCGAACAATAACTGTTATATCGCGATCCTATTGCACATATGATCACGCTTGCTGAATCATAGAACAGGTTGTCATCGTTGCTGGATGCACTTGGCTTCAGATCAAACACTCCTCCACTCTGGAAGATGGGCGGGTAGCAAATATCAACATTGTCAGCTTTCAGCTTCACCTTTATCTTTGCAGGTTCTAGTATGACCTTTTCCGTCTCTTCCATTAACAAAGAATGGGTCACCTTCTTCTCTTCATCAATAATTTTCTCCAACTTTGGGACAACAAAAAGTTTCATAACCGAGGAAGTCAAGTAGGCAGCCTTCTTCACATTTGTCACCTCAGCACCGTCTTTAGCAGCAAACAGGTCCGAAAACCCATTTGTCACATCAGTAAGCTGAAAATCGGCACTCTTCAACTTCTCGTCCCACGACTCCAGAAGATTACCTTCGGGAGCCTCTCTAGCAATGTGTCCAATAATAGCGGAACTTGACTCCAAACGAATCGCTTCAAATATATCACTCATCAACCCCGTCCCATCATCGTTCTTGCCCTTCTCGTGCATCACGACTTCCACGCCAACAACCGATTTCGCAGATTCTTTCACAACTTTGAGCAAGGAGACCTTCTTCGGACTGCAAAGGAAATGAATCCGTTTCTGCGTAAACACCATTATTGTGTCGGGAAACTCGTAACCAATCAACCATATATTCAAAGCCGAAGACTTCAAGTAGCGCAGATCCTCGGATGGCGGAGGAGTTGCTACAGCCAGAACATCACAACCACCCCACAGATCATCCTTGTTCTTACTCCAGTGTGTGTACATCATTTTCAACCGTCGCCCAAAGCTTTCAAGATTAATCGTATACGAATTGGCATTACTACCATTTCCTTTAGCGTTAGCCATCGACAACAACAAAAGTACGACGTCCCGGATCAACCCAACACCAACAAATTAAGCTGTCAAACAGATTCAGAGTACCTAAATAACTGAACCAAACACGCGTCAACTCCACAGGGCACAGTTGAACAATAACAAAAGAACTAGCAAAAAGTGCAAGGCAATAAAGACAGAAAAAAAACAATATAACGTCTCAGAAAGGAAACACACAATATCACATAATCCATTAAATACAAACCGGTAACTTACATTTAATGATAACATAATCAAATGCCAAAATAAGTTACTGATATACTTACAAACAAAAAATCTGAAAAGCACTTAAGACAATACAATTAATGGAATACTCAAAACAAACACAGCAGAAATAAGCAAGGTTTTTTTTTATTTCATAACATTACATTAAAAGAGGGGTGCAACACGAGGACTTCCCAGGGGGTCACCCATCCTAGTACTACTCTCGCCCAAGCACGCTTAACTTCGGAGTTCTGATGGGATCCGGTGCATTAGTGCTGGTATGATCGCACCCCAGAAATAAGCAAGGTAATCTGAAGCTAAAAGTCGACGTAAACGGCCAAAAAAAGCCGGATACGGCATGCAAGTAACTACCAACGAAAACTTGACATAGAGCAAATCAATTAGTTTGTAACCTTATTTTCCACTTCAATAGAAGTCACAACATCCTCAATGCACATCAAAGCAATATAAAACGAGGGAAACTTATTCCACATCACGAGAACCCTTAGGAACAAAAATTGATAAAAATTACGTAAATAGTTTATGAGTGAACATTCATGCTCATTTGAAATCTACATAAATTTACAGGAGCCAAGAAACTAAAAGAAACCCCCACATTAATTTCCCAGACCATCTAAGTCAAATATCAGTTTGCTGTCGAACACGTGTGCAACTTAAATAAACTTGGAATCAAGCCATATTGCCAAAAAACATGATTCATGGACATGAAACAACTTCATGAAATAAACCCCAGCATGAACTATTGAATGATCTATATAACACTAAACTCACATTCCTTCCGCGAATTCACGAAGATTAACACAACCAAACCCTTATCTGAGAATCACATTCGAATCAAACATTTCAAGAATCATTGTCCATAATCCTCCAACACTCAATCAAAACTAGGGTTTCATAAACTTCAAACACCATATCAAAACCCTCCAAAATCAGAAAAACCAAAAAAAAAAAAACTCAAAATCCGAACCGTACATCGTTAAAGAAAAAAAAAACCATTTACCATAAACAAACTTTACAATCTCCAAACACCATATCAAAACCAGGGCTCACCGCTAAATATACAAGAACACGCAAAAAAAAAAACCACTAATTTTAGAGCAAATAGAAACTCACGTTCACCAGGTCGAGTCGGCTTCAATGTACTGGCGGCGCACGGAGCATTAAGGTTAGGGTTTCGGAATAAATGCGTTTACGAGCCTCAACCACAACCAAAAAAGAAAAAAAAAAGTTGATGATTTTTTTTTCAAATAAATGTTTAAAATCAGCAAAGGCGTAACGAAATCCGAATATCGAACTCGAAAAATTTGAAGCAAATTAAGATTTGAGTGAGCGAAATGAAATGGGGGTTGTGAGAATTTTTTTTTTTCTTCTATACTTGCCGAAATTTTGGAAGAGAGGGCTCTGTCATTAATTTGTTGGCAATTGGACGATTTTACCCCCAAAGGAACGACACACAGGCAAGGCGGTGCGCGGGGGTGAAAGGGTAATTTGAAGTTGCTCAATTTGGGAAACGGTGTGGAATTGTGTAGAAGGTGAGGGGTATTTCTGAGAATTCAGATTGCCTCGCAGATACTGTGGGCCATACTGTTGTTAGAACGGTGTCGTTTGAGTGGAATTGGTGTCAGTGAGGCGGGAGATTGGATAAATCTTTGTAAAGCAATCTGAAATTGGCGGGAATTGGGTTATAATAATATTTTGGTTTGGGAGATGTAGAAATTTGTTTGGTAAATGTGAAAGAGTTGTTTGATGTTGTATCTTTTATCATAGCCCGTCTAATTTTACTCGTAATATTGACTTCTTATTATTTATTTGTGCAACATATTTATATATATATATATATATTTTTTTTAAACTAGAAATTTGTTGTTGTTAGTTACTTATTAGTTATTAGTATGTATGAGATAATGATCTACGCCGTAACTATCTTTAGTTTATCTTCACCAAAAAGAAAACTAGTTTTGTACAAGTTCGTAGATTACACACGAAATGCGAAATTACAAGAATCACAATGAACCTAATACAAACTAATGTCAATCCATAACATAGACAAGTATTTAAATTATCTTTGTCCGGAACACCGATTGACGAGGCCTAGGTGCGTAATCCATAATGTATCAAGAAAGAGGAATGTCGAATCTCACAGATGACGGATATCGAATATGGATATATCGGGCAAATCTGACGTCGGGCAGTGAGGATGTCGGGTTCAAGAGACGTCGAGTATTATCTCCATATCGCGTAAGGGTCTATATCGAGCGGAATTGTATGCCAGGTGTTAATGTGTATGTAGGATGGCATATATCCGATATCGATATATGAGCAATGCGGGTAATTAATGAACGTGCCTTGGAATGCGGAACGGAGAGTTTATATGGACATCGGGGCGCAGGAGACCACTTCCCCAATTTCCAGAATCAATGGTGCTATAAGAGCATATCAAATGCGGACAATCGATATAGAAGAGCATATCGAATGCAGACTCGATTTACAAGGCCCTTGCCCGATATGCACCTATTTATCGAGATTTCGGGCTTGGCCCAATAGTTTGTTGGGCCGACTAACTGGGCTACTCGAAAGGTCCATATCAAAAACTATCTCTATTTGTAATTACGTGCATAAATGATAAAACTAAGGGTATAGTTCGGTAGCAATTGCTTGTAAAATATGAACATGCAATCATTTCATAAATACCAACTATATATGTTGTTATTCAGTTTTTGGTCATTCGCGTTGAATATGTTACATATTAACCAGTGTGATTAAACATGTATTTAGAAATAATGGACGTCATTTTGGAGATTCTTGGGTATTTGGCAATGCTGTTCCAAATAGAAAATTGGGTTCATCACTCATTGTAACAATTTAGAGTGCATTACATATAGCTGCTTTGGCATGTCTGTATAGACGAATAGGACTTGTTTCCTATTAATTAATTATAAAAAGGTTTACATGTAAACTACATGTAATTCAGAGAACGGTTGATGTGTGACGGAACTAATTGTCAATATATGATAACTAGCAATTAATTTTCTTATTCACATACCTATAGTTGATATTGTTTTAGTTATCTTGTGACGGGTCATAAGATACATACTAATTTACACTATCTCATGTTACTTGCAATGGGAGTTTTTACTCTTTAATTCGATATTTTTTGTTATAAGCTAATATGTTTCTAACCAAGTTATCAATATATCAAGGGTTTTTGACGAATTAGCTCATTGTGTTATGGTAAATTAGTAAGTTAACTCCATGTGAAAAAAAGTGGACAAATACCTCCATGTGATCTCCCTTATGCATTGAGGTATAATCCACTCTTTCTTAAATGAGAGCGGTGGTAAAATACTTTTATACCCCTATTGCTTTAAGAAAATATTGTATCTTTTAATTCAATATTTTAAACTGTCAAAAATTATAAAACTAAATTAAAATTTAAAATAAAAATCTAAGATATATACATGTAATGCCTTGTTTCTTAAGTTTTTTTTTTTTAAAAATACCGTAAAATCAAATTCAAGATTACAAATGAAAATTTTAGTATTGATAAGCGTATTTTAGTCTTTTAATATAAAATTTGCAAACAAAGTTTTTCAAGGAGGCGGTGTGCCAACTTTTGAGATCATAAGGGGGTATTCGACCAACTTATTTTTCACAGGAAGGTAACTTGCCAATTTATCATAACACATGGACGTAATTTATCAAAAACCCATATATCAATGCTATATAAGAGATATAATTACCGTGGAAAGTAAATAATATTATTGATCAAGAGATTATATATTTATACAAGTTACAGAGATAATTACGGAAGATATACAAATATATGATCGTCTAATCTAAGATAGGATAAGATAAGAAAGATACAACAAGAATATTTTCTAAGATACACTATTGCCTAATACGCCCCCTCAAAATAGACATGCCATCAGCAACGAAAATTTTGGAGCGTAGCAGTAAGAACCGTGACCGAGCTAGGGTTTTCATGAGGAGATCCTTAAGTTGATCCCGAGTATTAACATAGGAAACTCGAATGAGACCCTTGTTAACAAGGTCACAAACAAAATGAAGATCCACAGAAATATGTTACATTCTCGAGTGTTGCACCAGATGTAAGGAGAGACACATAGCTCCCATGTTATCCCAACGGATAAGAGGTGCAGTTGAAAGCGTGATACCGATTTTGCCAAAAAGATGTTGTAACCAACTAACTTCAGCCGAGAAAGAGGCAAGAGCACGGTGTTCCGCTTCAGTTGAGGAACGAGCAACGGCCTTTTGCTTGCGTGGCGACCAGGAAATTGGGTTAGCACCAAGAAAAACAATGAAGGCAGTAGTAGAAGTGCCCGTGAGACTATCTCCCGCCCAATTCGAGTCGGAAAAGGTTGTAAGCGAGAGAGAAATGGGGTGGCGAAGGAGAACGCCATGTGTGAGAGAGCCCTTGAGATAACAGAGCACACGTTTAAAGGATGTCCAGTCCGTGGCAACATGAGACGCCATACGCTAAGCCAAGCGGTTGACAGAGAACGCGACATCAGGACTAGTAAGTGCAAGATATTGGAGGCTACTAACAATTTGGCGAAACTCTGTAACATCAACAATTTCGGTAGACGTTGAGGCAGGAGGATTAGTGGCCATAGGGGTCGTGAGAGGTTTGGCACCATCCATCTTGTGTTGTGACAACAAATCATGAATATATTTCTGTTGAGACGGAAACAGACCTTCACGACAACGCACAACTTCCACACCCAAAAAATATGAGAGAATTCCCATGTCCTTGACCGCAAACTTGGTTGCAAGATTGTGATAAGAGAAGAAACCAATTTATCACATGAGGCGATGACAATTATGTCATCCACATACACAAGCACAAAGATACGAAATTAATCTCGTAGGAGCACAAAGAGTGACGTATCGGATTTGGTTTGAACAAAACTAAATGAGATAAGCGCCGCACTTAGCGCAAGATACCATGCACGGGGAGCCTATTTAAGGCCATAAATAGACTTATGAAGAAGGCATACATGATGAGGACGAGTCGGAAATGAACCCCGAGGGCTGCCGCATAAATACTTTTTTCGAGAGAGCTCCATGAAGGAAAGCATTGTAACGTCCAGTTGACGAAGCGTCCAATTGTGCATGAGAGATAAAGAGAGAATAGTTCGTATCGTGACAAGTTTAATCACCGGGCTGAAAGTCTCCTTGTAGTCAAGGCCAGGTCGTTGATGAAAGCCCTTAGCTACAAGACGTGCCTTAAACCGGTCAATAGAATCATCAAGATGCCTCTTAATGCGAAAGACCCACTTCGATCCAATAATTCCATGATCAAAGGGAGGGGGAACTAAGGACCAAGTGCCATGTGAAGTGAGGGCAGTAAATTCTTCATCCATGGCCGCATGCCATTTGAGATCCGCAATAGCACGAGAGACGCAAGTAGGTTCAATCGGACCGAGAATACCTTAGGTTTAAATATATTGTTGTGAGAACGAGTGATCATAGGATGAGCACGATCCGAATGCGAGTCTGCAGGCTGAACGACTGGGATAGTAGTCTCTGGTTGCAATGTTGCCCCAACATTGGGAACAGAAGGTGCAAGATGGACACCAAAGTTTTTGGTTGCAATGTTGCCATAATATTGGACCCAACATTGGGAACAGAAGGTGCATCGACGGATGCCGAAGACTCTGGTTGCAATGTTGCCCCAACATTAGACCTAACATTGGGAACAAAATATCTAGAGACAGGTGCCATAGTTTTGAGTTGCAATGTTGCCCCAACATTGAACCCATATTAGGAACAGAACATGGAGTTGAACTATAGAGAGGGACAGAAACCTTGCGAGGAGCTGCCAGCAGTGAAGCGGAGGGAAAAACCAGATGAGGTGTTGATTCACTCAAGGAAGGGCTGCCCACAAAACTCGTTTCAACAAAATGAACATGTCTGGAGATGAATAACTGTCATGTACCAAGATCAAGACACGTGTAGGCTGCCTGAGATGTGGAATATCCAACAAACACACAAGCCCGAGAAGGAGGTGATAACTTGCCTAAAATATAAGGCCGTAAATAGGGGTAGCATAAGCACCCAAAACTCAGATATAGAGATAATTAGGAGTGCGACCAAATAACGCTTCAAAGGGCGAGCTATTTTGCAAGACTGGAGTAGGGAGCCTATTATATAAATAAGCCGCAGTAAGAAAGGCATAATCCCACTATTTCGGGGGAAGCCTAGCGCGCATAAGAAGCGTGCGATCAATTGTAACTATATGACGGTGACGTCGCTCACTTGTACCATTTTGCTGAGGCGTATACGGGGCAGTGGTTAGCCAGCTAATGCCATTCATAGAAAAATAACCCGTAGAGCCAAAAATTCTCTGCCATTATCCGAGTAAAAATTCTTGATTGAGGTGGCAAATTGTTTTTCAACTAGAGTCCAAAATTGAACAAACACTGTAGAGACCTCGGATTTTGCAGAAAGCATATACACTCAACAATACTTAGTAAAATGATCAACAAGAATTAAGTATTAACGTGCACCAGTAACAGACACAGCCGGAGAAGGCCCCCAAACATCACCATAAATAAATTGAAAAGCATGATCCGAAACAAGAGATGATTTATTAAAAACGAGTTGTTGGCTTTTGTTCAAAAAACATGAACTACAATGATCAAAATTCAAATCACTAGGCGAGAAACAAGGTAAATTGTTTTTATTCAAAATAAATGAACTAATCTTCGCCGAAGGGTGCCAAAAACGTTCATGCCAACAACCCTTATGAGCACGCTCCCCAACTAATGATGTAAGTTGCGGCCTCAAAACCCTTGGCAATCAAACGTGATACACTCCATCAACACATGCTCCCCTGAATAGATTAGCCCCCGACTTACGATCCTTAACAAGAAAGTAGTACGGGTGAAATTGAATAAAAACATTGTTCACCTTTGTAAACTGATGAACAAACATAAGATTGCGGCGTGATTGGGGAACACATAACAGATTATCGAGTGTAAATGTACGTTCAGTCAAAACAATACGAGAGGTACTAGTATGAGATATAAGCAAACATGTACACCTGCAGTGGAAACCTCATAAGGACCTTCATACTTAGAGTGAACAATGAGGTTCTGGAGATCCTATATGAGATTATGAGAGGCCCTCGAGTCAACGAGCCAATCTGTATTAGAAGAAGAGTGAGCCATAGGGGATGTAACAAAGTGAGCATGTGGTGGTGCATAACGGCGACATGTGCATGCACCATGACCATAAATACCACAGAGTTGACAAGTGATATTAGGTCAAGAGTGTTGTGGTTGTCCAGCGGAACGTGAATGAGGCGGCTGATAAGGGGTCGACGAGCCTCATACAGGGTTAGAATACCCATGCTGCTGACAATGTTGTTCACCACGTGCAAGGCCACCACGACTACAACCTGATTAACGAGAGTTGGAGCGCGACTATGAGGACGTCGCGTTCGCAGTAGTAACGAGAGTCGATGCTTCTTACTCAAGACGGCGCATATAAGCCTCTTGACTAAGGAGCAAATCCTGAAGTTTCGGGAATTGAATTGAATGTTCCCGAGCACAAATGGAGCCTACTATGTCACGGTACGCAGAGCCGAGACCATTGAGTACATAGAGTGTGATATCATCATCTTTGAGAGGTCCATCGATGATCGCCAATTCATCCGCCTTTGATTTGACTAGTTAGAGAAATTCAGAGACAGAATTCGAGCCCAACTTGATTTTCTGCAAATCATCCTTGAGTTGCATCACCCTCGATCGAGAATGATTCGCATAGGAACGTTGAAGAATATCCCAAGCATCTGCCAAAGATTTGACATTTTGGAACAAAGGCACGATCGGAGGAGTGCAGGATCCCATCAAGCCAGAAATAAGAAGAGAGTCTTAACGTGTCCAGTACTCATATGCCGGCATACTTTTCGGAGTGGAGCCCATAGGACGACAGGAGATTGTACCATCTAGGAAGCCAAAAAGTCCGTACCCATAGAGAAGGTGACGAACTTGGGAACGCCATGAGGCGAAATTTTCTCCATTGAGTTGCAACAATAGCCGTTGATGGGCATTGATCGGAATCAACGTCTGACCATTGGAAGAGTGGTTGGCCACTATATGGAGCAGACACAGCTGCGACGAGGACGCCGAGGATGCCGAGGCGTCGATATGACCTCCAGCCGTGGAGTTGCCGGACGTGGTGGAGTCGTTGGAAGGGTTCGTCATAGGATCAAGATCTCGTTAGAGCGATTGGCGTCTTGATACCATATAAGAGATATAATTACTGTGGAAAGTGAATATTATAATTGATGAAGAGATTACATATTTATACAAGTTATAAAGATAATTACGGAAGATATACAAAGATATGATCATCTAATCTAAGATAGGAAAGATACAACAAGAATATTTCCTAAGATACACTATTGCCTAATATGCTAAGCAGTGAAAATTCCAAAGTCTAGAAAGAAACGATGGAGATTGTTCTTGGCTCTATGGATTTTGATTTTGCACTTCAAACTAAAGGTCCACTTCCACTCCAAAAATAATTCGCATGAAATTAAATTGATAAGTTGGATTATTTTGACTAAATGTAGTTGATGTTAGAAAATGCGTCCCTTTTATAAGCGTTTTTTGGTTCTATAACTAAAAATAGATTGCTAAGAAGTTCCTTAAGGAGATTGAGCAATACATTTTCAGTAAGAAGGAATTGGAAGAGATTAACCTTTTGCTTAAAGTTGTTCTCCTAAAGATAAGAGCAAATGAAGCATAAAGGGCCATGTTATGTAGATATCTTATTTATGAAAATGAAATACTTACTCAAATGTTCTTTACTCTGAAGGCATATACAAAAGGCATATACAAACCGTTATGATCATAATTTACTTTAAATGAAGGTATAATTATCTTAGTATAATCTAATTTTTTGTATTTATAATTCTTAACTCGTTAAACTAACAACCAAATATCGGTTGCATGATTCTTCATAATCGATTCACTTTTAATCGTCATGTTTATCTCTAATAATGCAAAACAACATGAATTGTGCCATAAATAGCTTCGGTTATGTTAAGATTCCAAGACAACTTTATAAGTTTATTTTAAACTATACGATTATTTATTTATTTATTTAAGTTGCAGTTGAAGGACTCTACATTAGATCTTGATATCTTTTCAGTTACACCTTTCGCATTTCAAGGTCAATTCTAACACGCAATGGAGAAATGGTACTCTTTAAATGAGCTTATATTGGTGCAAATCTAGCAATCTCACATATGAGAAAAGAAAATGGTAAATTATGTTGTTAACCTACTACGGAGAAGAAACAAAAAAAGCAAGATGGTGAATTTATTTTCTAATTAACAAAATACTTCTATTTTCTAATTATAAGTTTTATAACATCTAGTAGTATTAACTGCAAACACATTGATTACGCGGCTGTGAACTTTTATTATTTTTTATGAAAGAGAAAGAAGCTTGAATCCACAAAGTAGCGATGTAATATTGTTTTACTCTATCTGTACTACTGTTTTTATTCTTTTCCATTTTTAGCCAACATTGGACGGAAGCATGCTTTTCAGCGGTCGGCAAGGTGTTTTGAAAAATGAAGAAGGTAAGTGCTTGGTGGGGTTATTGTGTTATTTTGGTGATGTTTCATTACTCTTGCTAGTTAATTGATTTGAAGGATGCGCTTCGTGTTGCATGGGAAAGAAGGCATCGTGTTGTGCTTATTGAAGTTGATTTAGAGGTTGTGGTTAACTATAAATATAGCCTCAAACGATTATCACCCTCCGTCTTTCATTCTTGAAGATTGTAAAAATCTATTTACGTTTCGTGGACTACGATGTTAGTTCATAACAAGAGAGAAGCTAATATGATGGGTGACTTTTTAGCTAAGTTTGGTCATTATCATCAACAAGGTTTAACACTTTGTGAATAGCCTCTAGATTCGATCCTTGTTTTGCTTCAAGATGATATGAAATTTTTGACTTTTTTCATCTTTCTTCACCAAAAGAGAGAGACTATGATCTCAACATATTAAATCGTAGCTTTTCGCTTCTCCTCATTGAGAAGAGAAGTTTAAAAGTTCTAGTAGATGAATTAGGTGATTTACTTAAGGAATGCCACAAATCAATAGTTATCTATACTTTTATATAAATGAAGCCATGTTGACACCAATCTTTTGATATCCCTGTTTACCCCACAACACAATTAAATATTGTTCTTAGCTGGGATACAACTGTAAATTATTTGACATTTATCATTAAAGAAAAAATATTATTACTTAATTCTCTCTTACATAAAAAGAAGGTAAAGATATATGATTGCCTATCCACATTTAAGTTATAAACTTTATCATACAAATTAATTATATTATAATTAAAATATATTGTTAACGTAGAGACCGCATGTCAGCTTTTCAAGTAGTTATATAATTGTTTGGTAGATTCGCAACAACGAGCTATAAAAAAAATGCTTTATATCAATACTAGCTAGCCATTGAGCGCGCCGTACACTGACACTTACACTTGATATATATATATATATAGTATTTATTAGTTTTTTTTTTGTTTATAATTTAATGTGGTTATTTGGCACATGCTAAATTATAGAACTAAGTTTGAAAATAAAAACTTTAAACCTATAAGGCATAAAAATAATAAAGACATTTTCAATGATTTTTTTTCCTTATGCGCTTATGACTTTAGTTTGGTAAAAAATTAATATGTGGAGAGTAATATAGTTAGAAGCAGTGTTTTCAGACCCGGCCCGGTCACAGAGCCGGTGAAGCTACTGGGTAGCGGGTCAGCAGGTCAGACCGGTCAGACCACTGGTTGGACCGGTTTATTGACTTTAGTCAACACCAGTTGGTCAACTTCTAAATTACATATTACATGCAAATAAAAAAAATATTTCATATTTATAGCCATAATACTATTGAACATCATATGCATATTTATCGAAATTTTTAATATGAAAGGCTATTTTATTTCTTTTTACGACAAAAAGTTATATATACATTATATGTATGAAAGGTTTAATTATTATTTATTATAAAGCCCATTTTTCTTGAATAAGTAATGCTCATTTGGGCCAGCTTTAGGGTCCGGTCCATCTTCCCTTTGTTAAAATTAGGTTTCTACTTTCTAGCCTATTTTCACTTTTAAAAAAATATTCTTCTTAAATTCCGCCGTTCCTCTCTCGTTTCTTTTTCTTTCTTTTTTTCTTCTTCTCTTTCTTCTCATTTCTTTCTTCTCATTTGCAACATACTATTCCTTTTCTCTCATTCTTCTCTTTCTTTCTTCTCATTTGCAGCAAACATTCATTTCTTTATTTTTTTTTCTTCCTTTTCGAGCAGACCATTTGCAGCAGTCTTCTCCTCTTTTTTTCTTTTCCTTCCTTTTGCATCAGACCATTCATTTGCAGGAGATTGCAGTAGCAGACTTTGTTTCTTTTGTTTGTTAAACAATAGTAGCAGCAGGGGTGTAATTGTAAATTACAGAAAAGGGAAAAAAAAGACCACACCGGTTCGCTAGTCGAACCGGTCGGCCGGGTCTCCGGACGAATCGGCCAAATCCGCCAGTTCGCTCGCCAGGCTCAACAACCCATTTTTTGGACAGACCTGGACCGGCAAGGCCGCCGGTTCCCGATCAGACCGGTCGGACCGGCCGGTCCGGTCCGGGTCTTAAAAAAGTGGTTAGAAGATAAATAATGGTAAAAATTTAACAGTTATTAGGTTATCGTAATTGCGATCTATTTAAATTTAAAGGATTAAACGAAACAATCAAAAGATTAATCAACAATATTGTTTGAGTCCAAAAAACTTGTCAAAGAAATTAGGTTTATATCAAATAAAGAAGATACGCTATGTCACCAAACTCACCGCCATTAACGCCACCACCACCTGACATCAATTTTCCTGTACAAACTTAATCCGCTTCACCAGATCTCAGGCCAACGAATTCGAGACTTCAAAAAAGATTACATCAAATTGAAAGAAATATAGAGATGACCGATGCACAACATGAAGAGAAAAACTTGAATGGAAACCCTATTGTGAACCAACACACATATGTTGGAATTATAATGTAATGAATTAAGAAAGGATGTGCAGATCGGTGAAGAAAAAACTACAAATGAGAGAGAATTCATCCAACAGAAAGATGTGATGGAGAAAATCCCATTTAAACGCGTGGTAATTGCGAGCAAACTTCAGACTTGGATGACGAACCAATGAAAGGAGACGGTCATTATCTGAGTCCTTGGTAAGCCCTGGTTCTTCGTCGTGCTGCAAACAAAACTTGATTTGATGTGGTCACTCAAAATGAATTTGAACTGGTTGATCTAGGGTTTGGGTGCTATTGCATGAAAGGGCCGCGACCCGCGAACGAGAGATGATAACAAAAGAAGGGCGTTGGAAACTTGTCGGCATTTTCATCTCAAATTGAAAATGGACACCAAATTTCTGTTGTCAATACCGATAAGGTGGAAAGTGCAATCACATGGGTCCGAGTTCCTAATATGCCAGTGGAACTGTTTAGGGAATCAATGATTCAAGCTCTTGCAACTTGTATAGGCGATCAAACAAAAATTTACTAGAACACTTATAATGCTACACATGACAAGTTTGCGAGATTTTGTGTACAAGTTTGCATAAACAAACCTTTAGAACTCGGACTATGGATCAATTGGAACATCTACCAAGTTGTATATGAGAACTTGTCGTCCCTTTGTCACAGTGCAGAAGGGTTGGACACTGCGGAGCTACGTGCGCAAGAAAGAACTCGACAACCTATGAAATAATGTTGCATCGACACTTCAAAACATCAGACGCGTCCGTGTACAACACACTGACACGTGTCAAACATGCCACGTGGCGTGTCTCAATAAAAATAAATAAAAACTAATTCCAACACTTCTCGGACACTCCTCTGACACTTGTTCGACACTTAAGAAGGCATTCTCCAACATATTTTAGACATGTTTGAGATAAGAAAAAAATTATTTAAAATAAAATGTTTCTAAATTTGATAATTAAAAGATAAAAAGATGAAAAAACAAATTACTAAAGTCTAAAACTTATATAACTAAGTAAAATACATAACATAAATTATTTTCCATTAATACATTATTTAAAATTGAGCAGTATTTTATACTTTTGAGTATTCTATAACTTTATATTGTTATTCATTTTAGTTTATATTCATGTTTGAAGTCAGTACATGAATTTCAATGAGCGCATTGTTTATACTTCGTTTTGGTTGATATGTGGTGAATGGTAAGTGGTAACTTTATTGGAATTTAAATATGTTATAAAGTTTTACTTAATTTTAAAGATATTAATTCTATATATTTTAAGAATCCATGTCGTCGTATCAGTATCAGTGTCCTGCCATGTCCGTGTCCGTACATCATTAAATAACTGATACAATGAAAGTTGGAAGTCCGCATAGGAAAGAAAGAGGAGGAGAATAAATCTATGTGGTTTATATGCAAAGTGTGTAATAAAGAATACGAAGATTGGATGGAAGTCAGTTACAAAAAGAAAAAAGGGAATCACATAAAGTGCGCCTTCTGTTATACCAAATAAAAACCGGTCGAGTGAAAACAAAGAGGTAGGCGATGCGCAAAAGAATAATATTGCAGGCGATGCGCAAAAGAATAATATTGCAGTGACGCAGGTGACACAATTCGTGGCACAGAAAGATGACACGCAAGGCAAGAGAATTCTACTCGCTACATTAAACCCGCATGCTCGAAAAGGTAATAAGGGAGGGGTAAATAAGTCTTTACCTAAAGGAAACCTAAAGTCGAGGGAGAGTAATAAGGAGAAGGGGCAATCGTCAAACTCTAGTAGAAGCGTGAATTTATTTGAAATTCTGTCGAGGGAGGAAATCACATATTTATTCAATAAAAGGGGTAGGAAAATTCAAAAATTCAACCCGAGAAGAATGAATTACAATTTTGTGAACGGGATGTTGATAGTAAACTGGGTGAACCTGGATCTCAAAACACAACATCATCAGTTTCAAGGACCCTACATGATATTATGAACCGGGACCTAGGATCATTTGATTCAGGTGTTGGAAACCCCAACAAACGTAGGGAGATAGAGACATCGTCCTACCTTGTGTAGAGAGAGGACAATCTAGATTCTTGGTGGCTACAAACAACCTTGAGCGAATGTGAGTTGAGTTGGCATCATACATTAACAATGGACATTCTAAGACAGTTGACTGTGATATGGACTAGGATTTGGCTTGACAATCCGATTTTATCGATTCACCTTTACAATTTCAAAATGAAGGTAATATCATGGGATTGTCAATGAGCAGCACAAGAGGAATTTCAGAGTAATTTCTGTGAGCTAGTTCGGTCTACCAATCGACTATGGTTTTTGTTTTTGAGACGAGAGTTAGCAAATAGCATGGGCAAAATATTGCGCCTTTTGTGAGATTTTCTAACTCTGTCATAAACCAACAACGAGATGGGTGGAGGAGTTTGGATGTTATGGAATGAAGTAGAAGTGGATGTTGAGATAACGGGGGTAGATGAGCAGGCCATTCATGCTATCATATGTCCAAACCAATACGATAGGTGGAGGCTTACTGGGATCTTCGCGCAACCATGAAGATTGGCCACGGTCCGTATAGTTAGTTCTATGGAGAAAATAGCTAATGAGTCGGATACTCCATGGCATGTGACTGGTGATTTCAATGAAGTAAGTTTCGCACACGAAAAAAAGGGGAGAGGGACAAAATCTCTTAATCGCCTTCAATTTTTTGTAACTTCATGGACATGTACGTGTTATTGAACTCAAATTTAGTGGACCTTCTTTCACATGGACCAATAAAAGGGAGAACATGGCGAATATTAAGGCATATAAAGCAATGGCAAATCAGAGGTGGGTCATTAACTTATCGGACAATGAGGTTTTTCACCTTTCAAGAACACACTCAGACCATCACCCTATCTTAACGCGAGTCTATGGTCTGGAAAAATCGCATGGATCGTGACCATTTCACTTTGAAGCTATGTGGTTGCAAAACGTCGAGTTTGAACTGATGCTGAGGAAGATTTGGAGCGATTTTGAGGAGATACTTGATGTTAGTTTGGAGGTTCCTAAAGTTATCGTGCCATGGAACATAAAAAGGTTGGTAATATTTTTTAGAAAAAGAGGGAGCCCGTGGCGAGAATTAGGGGTATTCATAAAAAAAATGAGTATGAGGCCGAACGGATTTCTCTGTAAACTCAAGAGAGAGTTGACCAAGGAATACAACGAGGTGTTGAAACAAGAAGTTATTCTGGTATAAAAAATTGCGCATAAATAGATTAGTGATGGCGAGAGGAACACCAAGTTTTTCCACCAATCAACTCTTGCGAGAAGGCGTAGAAACAAAACCGAATGCTGAAAATTGAGAATGAATGGGTGAAAGACGACGTGGTGCTACATGAGCATATCAAATCGTATTACATACGACTTTTTTGGAGTCAAACTCAGAAAATCCGAACAACATAGGCCGATGTCTTGAGAATTGCGTTTATCAAGTCGTGTTAGGTTATGAGGATCAACATAGCTTGACAAAGAAGGTGGAACTGATGGAGCTTAAGGATACAATGTATGCAATTCATCCTTTGAAAGCGTCGGGCCTGGATGGGATTTATGCGGACGTGTACCAAAAAGGTTGGGGTTGGATGAATACGTCTTTGGTGAGGTTTACGAACGATGTATTTAGCCGAAATAATTTTGATACACGCATTTGTGAGGCGTTTCTATGCCTTATAACAAAGACGCAAAACCCTGAGACTATTGCACAATTGAAGCTTGTTTCTTTGTGCAACATGTTGTATAAGGTTGTCATCAAATACATCACGACGCTATTGCGTCAATGAGTCGAGCTTTATCAAAGGGAGAAGTACTCAAGATAACATATTTGTGTTACAGGAAATCCTACACTCTCTGAGATCGAAAGAAAAGAAAAAGGTTGGTATCATGATAATGAAACTTAACCTCGAGAAAGTGTACGACAAAGTGAATTGGTCATTCTTAGAGGAAACCTTCCATGCCTTTTAATTTCCTGAGGGTGTAGTCGAGTTAATCATGTTCTATGTATGTAATGCCGCTACCAGAATTTTGTGGAATGGGTTACGGCTGGAGTCTTTCAAACACAAGTGTGGCCTTAGACAAGGAGATACACTGTCACCATATTTATTTGTCCTTTGCGTGGAGAGACACTCGTACTTGATTAATGAAGCGGTCGATAAATGAAAATGGGTGCCGATCACGCCATGCCGCGGAGGACCTCAGACTTCGCATTTATTTTTTGCTGAAGACCTCATCCTTATGGGCAAGGCATCAACTGCGACCCTGCGTGCTATTAAGGAGGTCCTTTCGGAAACTTTGTGTTGCATCAGGTCTCAAACTTAGTCCACAAAAGTCCAAGTTGTTTTCTCAAAAAGCGAAGAATCAAGCCTAAAGCGTACAATCAACAATCTTCTCGGGTTTGGCCAAACCCGAATCTTCGTAAGTATCTTGGAGGTAAACTTGTGCATGGGCGGGCTAATCGTGCTGCATTTGCGGATATTTTTGGTAGGAGGATGCAAATGTTCAAAAGTTGGAAAAGTAGATTGTTATCAATCACGGGAAGGGCGACTATCATCCAAACTGTGGCCTCTGCTATCCCGGTTTGCACTATGCAATCAACGTTGTTACCCGATGGACAGACTTAACAAATATTTTTGATCGTCGACTGATAATACAAAGAAGAAGATTTATCTTGTAGGTTGGAAAAGGTTGTAAAATCGAGGAATGAAGGGGATTTGGGGATTCGAACCGCAAGAATGATCAACGAGGCACTGCTTTCGAAACTCACATGGAAAATATTGAATAAGGAGCGGACGGTTTGGAGCGAATTAGAGCAAGCGAAGTACCTATGCCACGAGGATCTCTTTAACTATTCGGTTACGTAAATGGATAGTGCTACGTGGAAAGGCATTGTGAGGTGTGTTGGTCTGTTGAAGCCGTTCTTCCGTTGGAAGGTGGGGTGAGGGAATAAAATCTCTTTTTGGTATAACACTTGGAGAGGCTCGGGAAAGTCGAGTGACGAAGAGTTTAATATCCACCATTTGGATGTGAAACTCACATTGAAGGATATGATTGACGATAACGGGGAATGGTGTATTGTGAGTCTTAGACCATGTATTCCTCAAAGAATAAGAGAGGAGATTAGTGCGAGGGTTTTTGCTTTGAACGATGACAAGTTATTGTGGAATAGGGCGTCGAAAGATATCGTTACGTGTCAATCGGCATATAAAGCTTATCAAAAATACTACTCCACGAACCTAATTTGTACTGAGAACTTGGGGTTTGGACGGTGGATATTAGTAACAAGTTGCAACACTTTTTATGGCTTGTGACACAAAAAAAGGTTAGGAACGAATCATACGTCCTAAAGTTGACACCAACTACAACATGTTCTCTTTGCAAGTATGATGACGAAACAGAAATACATATCTTACGCTAGTGCAAAGTTACGCGAGACTTATGGGCTAGAATTATAGACAACAACGAGTTGGGAAGATTTAAAGAATTGGTCGATCATGAGTGGATTCGAAAAAACATTGAGGTGTTGAGTTTTAAAAATAAAATCTGGCCGAATGTGGAATGGAAGTGGATTTTTGTGGCGAGCTTCTGGACATAAAAGCATAGGAACACACATATTTTTCACGCAAAAATTGAGAACATCAATGGCCGCGTATTCCAAGTGAAGCTTCTTAGACGGGATCTTCAAGAGGGTCAAATGAAAAGGAAAAAGGGAACAAATAGGTTAAACGAAACAAACCGCCAACCGGTTGGGTGAAGTTGAACGTGGACGAAAGCCTTATTTCATCTACAAATTCAGGCTTGGCAGCGGGTGTGATGCGCATGAGCATGGAGATTGGTTATGAGGATTCATGATGAGTCTAACGTCACCTACAATTGAAGAGACAAAATTAGAGGCACTCAAAAAAGGCAAGAAAATCGTGTGGGAGCAACAAAGGTCAAAATTGAAATTAAAAGGGATTCTTTGACCGTGTACAAGTTAGTGCAAGGAGAATTAGAACCTCAACAATGCACCGTTGAGTTAATACGAGAGTGTTGAAAGACTTATGTACTTGCCGTGGGATGCAATACAATTGGAGTCCAAAAACTGCGAATAAAGTGGCCGATGCTTGGAATAAAGTGAAGTTGAACGAGAGGAAGAGATAATTGTTTTGGGATAAGCCTCCTCCTGAGATTACTCGTATTTTGAGTGCGAATATGGTCTAAGAACCTTTTGTTTTCTGTTCTTTACCAAAAAAAAAGGATTTCTTTATATAATATATAAAAATAGAATGTAGTTTTTATGATAGTTCATAGGAGAAAGATATTAATTGGAATGAGAGAGGAGAGAGAAATAATAAAAATAAAGAGAATTTTGTTTTTGGGATGTTTATTAGCTTTATAGGAGAGAGAAACTAATTAATGAGAGAGGAGAGAGAAATAATAAAAATGAAGAGAGAAGTAAAACTTAGTGTGACCACTGGTTAATAAAAGCTTGTACACATATTTTATTGATATATATGGTACATTAAAGAGAATAGAAAAATGGTATAGAGAAATTAAAGTAATTGATGATGTGATTCTTGCAATAAAATTAAATTAAGATTAATTCTAAATGATAAGAAACAACCACATATTCATAAAATAACTGATTTATTGTACCACTTTATTGTACGTTATGTACAACTATTACAAGAACAAAATGGTATATGATTAAGAATAAATACGTTAGATTTGGATTGTACTATGACAGGGTGGTAATATGAGTATATCTATCTATCCAACCGGAGCCGTGGTCACTGCATTTTCCAATAATAATAATAATAATAAATTGCGTTAAAGACAGCGGGGACAGGCCAACAAACATCGTTCAACCCAACCACCACCCTAACTTCATTCTCACTACTCACCACAACTGATCACTAAAGAAGAGTGTTAGGTGAAATTTCTTCCTTTTTCCAAGAACATTGAAACAATTTTATTTCATCCACTTGAGTAGGGGTGTGTGTGTGTGTGTAAGAGAAAAAATGGCACGGAAGAAGATTAGAGAGTATGATTCCAAGAGACTGCTCAAAGAGCATCTCAAGCGCCTATGTGGCTTCGACCTCCAAATCCCTTCTGCTCAGGTACCCTTTTATTAAACTTCATTTGATTGATTCATCTACTTTTCTCTTTCATTTTGATTATTATAATTGTTGATCTTTATTGAATTCTTGACTTGGGGTTCTAGATCGTTTTGTTATCCTTGATTCTCATAAGGGTCTTTTGGTTTTGTATACTTTATGATGTGATTCAATCTTTTCTGATGCCAAAATTTGATCTTTATGGATTCTGTGCGCAAATTCTTGATTTTGAATTCTGGACTACTTTGATCTCCATCTTATTCTTTAAATTTGTTTCGCTGTTAGTTCTTCTTGTCTTGTTTGATTAACTGCGGTTAGGCCAACCTTTGTATACTTCTAATGTGTCTGTTCCTAGATTGTGCTTTAGTGGCATCTGGTAATGCTCTGACCTTTATGTGTGATCAGATCACTAAGCTCTAGAGTTAGTTCCTTGATACTAAATCCTTTCAACAGTTCCCCTGATTGAATGCCTACCATTATCAACTTTTACGCATTGTTACATCTATTTATAAACTCTTGTCTTCCTCTGCCGTCTCCCACAATTGAAGTCACCGCTTGAGGCTCTTATGCAAAATAGTTTCATAAGGGCACTTGGTGTTGGTTTTGCACAACAGGAACCGGTTCTTGCTGTCACCAACTATCTTTCGAGCTTTATGGTTTCTCCATCTGGATTGCCTCGTGAAATTCTTTTCACTCATATGCTCTATATTTTAATTTTGAACTAGATTACTGGAGTTAGCTGAAAGAATATTCAGTTGCAGAAGAAATCCAATCAATTTCTTCATGAACCATGGGTTTTTAATATAACTGTGCAGTTCTCATATTTAATCATGATTAACAAAACAAGCTGTAGACAACTTTGTGGTTTCAGTTTACTTTCTGCATTATAAGTTCTATCCCTTTCATTCTTCTTTGCTTTAATGTAAATTCAAGACCTTATCATTTCTTGAATTGAACTTCTCCACATTTTTGTGTCAGTCGTAATGTCTCTATGATTGTCATTTCTCTATGCCCCATTTCGTTTTCCTAAATGTTTGTCATAAATATAATTTGATTCGAGTACATATGCTTGTTGACGAAAATGTCCCTAGGTGACTGAAGCAACAGACTTTACCGAGTTAACTAATAAAGAACCCTGGCTTTCATCCACAAAGTTGGTGGTAAAACCCGACATGTTGTTTGGGAAACGTGGTAAGAGTGGCTTGGTCGCTTTGAATCTAGATCTTGCAGACGTTGCTAGATTTGTGAAAGAAAGACTTGGCGTAGAGGTAACAAGAGTGTTTAAATTGGATTGCACTCCTTACGAGTTTCAAAATGTTGTCATCTAATCTGATTTTATTTCGTTCTAGGTTGAGATGGGTGGTTGCAAAGCGCCTATAACTACATTCATTGTCGAACCTTTTGTTCCTCATGATCAAGAATATTACCTCTCCATAGTGTCTGAGCGGTTAGGATGCACCATTAGTTTCTCAGAATGTGGAGGTATTGAAATTGAAGAGAATTGGGACAAGGTAAAATATCGGGAACTGATGTTTTGCTTCTAGAGTAAAATAATCTTTTATTTTTACAAATGTTATGTCCATTTGTTTCAGTAAACGAAAACTTGATTGGTGCATTCTTTTACAGGTCAAGACTGTATTCCTTCCAACTGAAAAATCGATGACCTTGGAGACATGTGCTCCATTGATTGCTACACTTCCCTTAGAGGTAGTTTTTGAACGATTTCAAATACTTAAAGTTAGCCATCTTAATAGTCATCGGTTAGGCGTTTCCTCTGTCTCAAGTGATTTACTTCTTACTCATTATTGTATCAGGTTAGGGGAAAGATTGGTGACTTTATAATGGGTGTTTATTCTGTATTTCAAGGTATGGTTCTTCACCATGATGCGGGTAGTTATGTAGTGATGGAAGCTCAAATTAAGTTTTTTGTTTATTTTATTAGAATTGTAACAAAAAAATTCTCTTGTCCTGGCCTGGGGAAGTTAACAACGTTCTTACTTCTCTGGGGAAACAGAGGGCAACCCAAGTATCTTAATTCGACTTTTTTTTTTTATCCTTTTCTGTGCTGCTGCATTTGATGTTTGTTTGGGGAATTAATTGCTAGACAGGTTCTTTTAATTTGATTTTTTTTTAACTTAAACTTTATGAAATGTGTTGGCTGCAGATCTGGATTTCAGTTTCATCGAGATGAATCCATTTACACTGGTGAATGGAAAGCCATACCCACTCGATATGAGAGGGGAGTTGGATGACACAGCCGCCTTCAAAAACTTTAAAAAGTATGTGCATGTGATTGTGTTGCTTATACTTGAAAGTGGCTTCTCTTAAAGGCTGCCTGTAATATTGGAACCATTCTGTTTTCAGGTGGGGCAACATAGAGTTTCCTCTGCCTTTTGGAAGAGTGCTGAGTTCGACTGAAAGTTTCATTCATTCGTTGGATGAAAAAGTAAGGACGAGTGTCTATATTTTGCAACTTAAGGGATCTTCTGACATTTCTGAAACTTGATTTTATGTTGCAGACCAGTGCATCATTGAAATTTACTGTCTTGAATCAAAAAGGACGTATTTGGACAATGGTAGCCGGAGGTGGAGCAAGTGTGATATATGCAGATACAGTTAGTATCCAAATCTTTTCTTTTGTTTGAACAAATGCGAGTGGTTTCCATATCTTTCATATGTATTAACACAATGGCATTTACATTTCTTTCTCGCGCTTATATTTAAATTTATAAAAGGTTGGAGATTTAGGATATGCATCTGAGCTTGGTAATTATGCGGAATATAGTGGAGCTCCAAACGAAGATGAGGTTTTGCAGTACGCCCGAGTTGTACTTGATGTGAGAGAATATGGTTTTTATTTCCACTAGCAATGCCTGGGTTTTTTCTGCTGAATTTTTCTTAAGAGTTTCCATTGCTGTTGATGTAGTGTGCCACAGCCGACCCTGATGGCCGTAAGAGAGCTCTTTTGATTGGAGGAGGTATTGCTAACTTTACTGATGTTGCTGCCACCTTCAATGGAATTATCCGAGCCCTCAAGGAGAAGGTAACTAAGATACACTATTGTAACATATTCCAAAGTTTTTTAAGTTATACTCCACGAGTTGATAATGTTTCTGTGTCCATATCTGCGTAGGAATCCAAATTGAAAGCGGCTAGAATGCACCTTTTCGTTCGCAGAGGTGGTCCAAATTATCAGACTGGATTGGCAAAAATGAGGATTTTGGGAGAGGAGCTGGGAGTTCCTATTGAGGCATATCACCCTTGTTTAATTTTATTTAACTTCTTCTCGTTTGCTTTGCTTTTAAATTCCTTCAAGAAATCTACTACCAAGCATATGATACCCTATACGCGATCGATAAACTCCTATAACCATGACATATTTGCTTGAACTTAATTTCTTTCCAAAAGTAAATGAACTGTTGTTTCCACAAAACAATAAAGTCTTTTTTACGAGGTACAAATCGAAATATTGATTTAGTTTGTCCCACAATCGGCCATAGATCAATTTCTCTTTTGATTTGGGAGTATGGAATAGGAAATTCTCTTGTCCTAGTTGTTTTCTTTATACTCGATGAAGCGTAAGGAATAATTTCAATCTGAATAGAATGGTTTCATTTCATTTCATTTCAGACTAGTAATTAGGTGCTTGTTTCTGTGCTAAAAAGTTGGAACCTTTTCAATTCTTGTTTAGCTACCAATTAACGCACATGGTCATAATCTCTTGTTGCTATATATTCGTGTCGATCAACGTTGTCGTGCTGTGAAATAATCTTTTGCAGGCCAGGATTTATGAGTTTGTTATCAATTTTACTTTGTTATTTCAAGTTTGCACTCGCCTAACTAGCAGGTTTTTTGATTCAGGTTTATGGACCAGAAGCCACGATGACCGGGATCTGTAAGCAGGCGATTGATTGCATCTTGTCTGTCTGATAAATTGTGTTTTTCATGTTTGTTGATGGATGCATTGGGAATTATACTTTGTGTTTGCTTGTCGTAAGGAAGCATTGGGGTTGTGTTGTACTCTCTGTTAATTTTCTTGAATCTTAAATAAGATTTTTCTCTTGAGAAAGAAATGTGTTTGAGAACAAAAGTTCTTACTTTGTCAAAGCATCTATTCTTTTTCTTCAAAGATTGAAATATGCTCAATTCGTTACTACTATTTGCTTATTTGGTTAGATGTATCAATATGTTTGATGAAGTGGTCTTAACTTGGAACTTAAAGAAATAATATCTTCATTTGGCCGATAAAGACCTTCATCTGAAAATTATCCCAACAAATTAAATATCAGTTTTACTTTTCTATTAAATATCACTTAGCTTGTTCGATAAACTATATATGCCTTTGAGCTGTAGACGTGTTATTTAGATTATAGAAAACATACATTATTGTTTCAATTCGTAATGGCGTGTTATGATTCATTAGTCATCATAGGTATACCATACCGAATATGAAAGCTTATGCGCACCAATTTTTAGTATATTACTATATAAAAGTATAATTTGGATATAAAATTACCTCTTTCCAGTTTTCTCTGTTTTCTGGAGAGGGCAACATGCATGGGAAGTTTTTTTTTTTTCCCGCACTGTAGAAGTATTAGTGTAACAGTTATAAATCGCTTCTACAAAAATCGAAAAACTTCTAAGTACTCTAGCTAGCTGTTGTGAGCATAATAATCACGAGTTTGTTCCATGTATAGGTGATTGATTTAGCGACAATGAAACCAACAAAACAGATGCATAAAAAAATAAGTATTAATAATAAAAAAAATCAGCAAACAGCACCAAATCCGAGTTATAATCAAATCAAGAGATCTAGATGGTTTATTATTTACTAGTAACAGAAAACTTCGAAGCTTCGTATGGAATGAACACAAACGTACAATTTTAGTTATAATTGGATTAGTTCAATGAATTAAAGAGTTTGAAAAATGATACACAAAAATGTGAGACACAATTAATACATTTTGATGTTTATATAACTAGTTGACAACCCTGCAATTCATCCTGATCTCGCCCTGATTCCCAGTGAGAACATCAATCTTACCCATTTTCACCATTGCATTCGCAAACTTATTAGCCCACGACGCGCCATGGTTTGCGTTCCTCCTCACTATCCCAGCAGTCGAAGGACTCGCGTGTAGGGTTTGATCCGAAGTAAGCACACCATGGCGATTCTTCAAGGTTGAGTAATACTTGTTATCCAATCTATTTGGAGTTGCAACATCAAGAGGCACAATAGGATCGTTTGTAGCGTTTGGGTTAGGCTGGGGGCACCTTCTCCTCAATTCTCTAGCGAAATTCGGATCCATCGAAGGATCCACTGGATGAGTGGAGTTGAAATTGTAGATCCTGTTCGAAAACGAAGAACAATGCGAAACTCCAATGGAATGTGCACCGGATAGTGTCACCATTTCATCGAGAGATAGCCCTTTTCGCTCAAAGTTTTCCTCAAGTTGATTGGCGTTGAAACTTGGAGGAGGAAGATTTTGAGTAACTTCATCTTCGAGGGATATTCTTCCATCACGACGGCCTGATGGAACAGCGTAGTTGATGCCACCGAGTTTCTGGGCGCTGTCGCGAGACGCGAATGCGAGGATATCAGCACACGAGACGGTTCGCGGGCAGGCGGATTCTATAGCAGCCTTGGCTTGATCAATCACTTCAAATCCACGTAGGCTAGGGTTGTTGGCTGGGTGCACCTTCTCTGTACGTCCCCTGCCGGGTGTGGTGTCAAGAAGAACTGATGCATCACAACCCTACATGCACAAGAAAAACCAATTTAGTTTTTGTTGCTTAGTATTTAATTTATATACAAGTAAACTACATTGAATATAAATTTAGGTAGATTTTGTGAAGCTAATAAATAATAAATTAATTATACGTACCCTAACAAAGCAATCATGGAAATGCATGCGGATGATGCCCGCACCTAGGCCGGGGTTTCGTGATAAAGCATTGTTCACTGCTTTTTTCACTATTGCTTCAGCATGTGGGCAACTTTTGTGATAGTAACCGACTCTTAAAGAAGCCAATGTGACAGTGTACATAGTCGATAGTGTGAAAAATAATATCAACAAAGCCGATAACTTAAAACTTGAAGTACTCATCTTTGAGAATTATGAAAGTGTCGTTGGATGATTAGTGATGCAAATGATATAATAGGATATATACTATTAGTAAGAGAGAATAATATCTCAGAGAGTTTGTTTATTAAGCTGTGAAATTGATGGTGAGGTGAACAATATAATCGAGCTTTGAGTAGTATATATACATGTTCGATGGAAAAATCCATATTATTTTTATTATGGTGGCTATGACACAGTCTTTCTTTTACGAGTAAAGCCAATTGACATGCACAACTCTTCAAAACCGTATGGTAATATTTTACGTACTATATGGACCTGATCAATTGAACCCCAGCTGGGAAGTTCAATTTTTTGGAGCATGCATTAGTTAATAGTTAAAACAAATCCATTTTCTTTTTAATAATTATTATGTTTGATAATTGTCGTCGTCGATTTCATCAACAACATCCTATTAATTAATTAACTACGTCTAAGCAAGAAAAGTAATGTTAAAATAATGTGTTTGGTGTAATTAGGGGCTATAACCTCTGCGTTTTGCTGCTATTATACTTTTGCATGTCTTGGCATGAATTAACACTGCATATCACAGTTGTCTTTGTAAGTTTTGTCAATTTTTCATTTCGTTGATATAAATAATCCTCGTCCTCGTGCACTGGGTACGCGGCTGCGGTGATTATTATTGTGAGAGAAGAAAGATTAATCACGAATGAAAGTTTCGTCAAACTTTTTTTTTTTTGAGTGTATCCATTTTGACTTTTCCATGTTGTTTGATTCTAGGTACTACATCCCGTCGAATATTACTCTTATACTATTGTTATTTTCTACTATCTAAAAAAGACAACCCTGATTTTGGTTTTGAAATATTGGTTAGGCAGATTTGTTAAAAATGCCTATTATCTTTTGCCCACTTTACTTTTTGTCCGTTATTTTTTTAAGTTGTCAAAAATGCACGCTATCTTTGTCAAAAATGCCCGTTTTACTGTTTCGCTACCAACTAGTTAAATCATATCCTACGTGGCAAAAATCGCGTCCCACGTGGCTTTTTTTCTTATTACACCTGGCGATATTAAAAAAAATCCCATATAAATAAAAAAACTTAAAAATTAAAAAACTTAAAAAAAACTTGAAAATAAAAAAAAAACAAAAAAAGGGTCGTCTCTTCCAAACCCCCTCCCCCCACCCCCGCCCCGCCGGCGCACCTCCACCACTACAGTCACCCGCCGGTGCACATCCACCCAAATCCCGCCGCACCTCCACCTCCATAGTCGCCCCCCCCGGGCGCAAAATCCCGCCGGCGCACCTCCACCTCTACAATGCGTCTTGATTCAAGTTGAAATTATGGATTCAAGTTGAAATTATCTACTTAGCTTTCGTCTTGATTCAATTTTGATGGAGCTTTAACAACTTAGAGGACGGAATATAATTCCGACGGGATTTGGGGGGGGGGGGGTGACTGTGGGGGTGGAGGCGAGACGGGATTTGGGTGGATGTGCACCGACGGGTGACTGTAGTGGTGGAGGTGCGCCGGCGGAGGGGGGGGGGGGGGGGGGAGGGGGAGGGGGTGGGGGTTTGGAAGAGACGACCCTTTTTTGTTTTTTTTTTCAAGTTTATTTTTAAGTTTTTTAATTGTTAATTTTTAAGTTTTTTTATTTATATGTGACTTTTTTTGATATCGCCTGTGTAATAAGAAAAAAGGCCACGTGGGATGCGATTTTTGCCACGTAGGACACGATTTAACTAGTTGGCAGCGAAACAGTAAAACGGGCATTTTTGACAAAGATAGCGGGCATTTTCAGCAGCTTAAAAAGATATAGGGCAAAAAGTAAAGTGGGCAAAAGATAATGGTCATTTTTGACATTTATGCCTATTGGTTAATTAACAACTTACCATTATTGTTTTCTTCTTAAAGCCATATTCATCTGCTCTGATTTTTTGGACACAAACACATTGGAAAAAACATACTATTGTAGTTACGGTGGCGTGCTGAATTTGGTATAAGAGTTTGAGATAATATTTGAGGTGATACTATTAGGATTAATGTTCTATTATTCGAACTAGAACTAGCTCCAAAAAAGAATTAAGAAAAAAGAGAGACTAAAATTAAGATAATTAAGTTTTATTTTCTTGAATCAATAAAAATTACAAGACTTGACCTATTTATAATACTAATAAACCTAGACTACTTAAGAAAATAAAAATCTAATACTACTCTAATTAGATAAAGATTCCTTAATAAACTAATATTTGTAATTACTAAGCAATGTGGGCTCATCTTCCCACTGTTGGGTCTTGAATTTATAAGTGGACCAATTATGCTGTGTTTGCCCGTATCAATGTCCTCCTCTGAAAAAGAGGCATGTCCTCAAGGCCCATAACCCGATCTGCTCGGCCGATTCACCCCAGTCTGTGGTATAAAGCCTTGGTTGAGACTTGTAGAGTCTTGTTGCAACCTTCCATCCTCAAGAAGCATTAGAAACTATGGTGAGAAGCATTAGAAACTTGGGCAAAGTTTCTCATCACAATTAAAACAAAGGTCTTGCAAACGTCGTTCTTCAGGGATAAACGTCGAATGGGCAATGGTGGTTTACTTTGGGGTGGTGGTAATGCGGGTCGAGAGTTAGGTATAATGGGAGATGAATGCATGTTTGAGTGAGGAACAAAACGAGGTTGATTTTTTGAATTTTCTTTTCAAACAATTTAGCCATGCTGACTGCTCGATACATTGAGTGCGGTTTCACGATGGCCAACTCACTACAAATATCTGACCTCAAACCCGAAATAAAAAAATTCATGCGGGCTTAATGAAACAAACCTGTGACAAAGTTAGAAATTTGTTCAAATTCATTTTGGTACTCCATTACTGTTCCTAATTGCCTCAGTATAAAGGACTCTACTTGATGATTCTCAAAAAACGATGGGTCAAACCGTGAAAGTAAATTTTGCAAAAATGTGTTTCATGAACTGATCATGTCATTATTTGTCATCCAATTAAACCAGCCTAAGGCCGTGCCTTGCATAAAAAACGATATATGCGAGATGCAATGCTCTGGTAGAACATGATACAAAAAAAAAAACAAATAGTGTTGTGGCTCAAGCCTGAGCTACCCAATCCATTGGATTGGAGCCATCAAAAGTTGGCAGGTGCACTTTAGGAGGTTTTGGTAACGTATCATGATGTGATGAATGAGAATTAAAATTTTATGAATATGAAGGGTTGTGAACCTAATATGTTTGATGTGGTTGTCCCGGTGGGGATGCAATATTTTTTTGGTTGTACCAGTGAATTTGTTTGCTCACAAACCGTTTTCATATCATCCATCACCTGCATCATTGCTTCAAACTAAAGGTTGTGATAAGCCGTAGTTACTTTGAAATCTGCCAATTCCGCTTGCAGTCGTAGAACAAATTTGGCGAGGTTTGCTTCATCCGATGTGCTCGTTCCTTCCTTTCTCGGAGGCATGATCACAAGCAATGAAAGCACCAATTGTTCGGATTAAGGTTCTATTCGAGCTAGAATGAGAAAGAATTAAGAAAGAAAAGATACTAAGAAAAAAGATGACTAAAGTTTAATTTTCTTGAATCAATAAAAATTACAAGACTTGACCTATTTATAATACTAATAAACCTAAACAAAATAAACCTAGACTACTTAAGAAAATAAAAATCTAATACTACTCTAATTAGATAAAGATTTCTAATCTAAGACTAACATAACTTAATAAACTAATTTTCATAATTACTAAGTTATGTGGGCTTCATCTTTTCACGGTGGGGCCTTGAATCCATAAGTGGACCAATAATGCTCTCTTGGCCCGTCTTATATATTTTCTCTTATTGGTCACAAGGATATTTAATTACAATTCTTAGACTGGTACGTAAATCGCTAAAATTAAGACAAAATAATTACAAAGAGGTAAATAAAGATGTTCAAAAGGATATATTCTAGCTAGGGCTATTACGCCCCTTCAAAATTGATTTTCAATCGACAATGGAGAACTTGGAACACATTAGTTGAAATCCTGATCTAGCTAGAAGTTTGGCGAGGATTGGCCAATTAATCAAGGGTGTTGACATAAGAACCTTTGATGAATCCCTTGTTAATGAGATCCCAAACCAAGTGAAAATCAACCAAAACGCGTTTCATGCGTGAGTGTTGCACCATGTTGCGAAGAATATGCGGAGAAGGTGAGAGAGGAAAGCCAATTTCACCAAAACGATGTTTGATCCATCGAACTTTGGTAGAGTCATTGGTGAGCGCATGGTATTCAGCCTCAGTCAAAGAGCGGGAGGCAACATTGTGCTTGCATGAGGTCCATGAGATGGGATTTGGACAAAGAAAAATAATATAGGCCTAGGCTGGCATGCCATAAAGACTATCACCGACCCAATAAACATCAGAGTAGACCAAGAGAGACTACAGATCTGCGATTCCAAGGAGGAGGCCTTGTGAGATTGCACCATTTAAATACCAAATGAGACGTTTAAGTACATTTCAATTCGACTCATTAGAAGCAGCCATATAGTAAGCAAGACGATTGACTGTGAGTGCTATTTCTGGCCGAGTGAAGGAAATATAATGCAAGACGCCGATGATTTGCCAATAAGAAGTGGGATTAACGACTAAGTGAGTGGAGGGCGAGGATGTGCTCAATGTCGTAGCCCCACCCTTTTTTGCCTTGCCAAGACATTCACAATATACTTATATTGAGATAAGAAGAGGCCTTCACGACATCGAAACACCTCAATTCCAAGAAAATATGTTAATGCCCCCATCCCTTAACGATACATCGCGCACAAAGTTGTGAGAAAGCAACAATGAACAATAACCCCATGAAAATAATGTCATCAACATAAATGAGCATAAAAAAATTATGTTGCCGCGATAGCACACAATAGGGAAGTGTTTGATTTTGTCTAAACAGAACTGAAGGATAAGAGATCCTAAACTTAGTTCCAAGTACCAAGAACGAGGAGCTTGCTTGAGGCGATAACGTGAATTATGGAGGCAAAAAACCTAGAGAGGATGGGCACGATCAACAAAGTTGGGTGATTGGCTCATAAAAACACCCTTAGTGAGATGACCGTGAAAAAATGTATTATCATGTCAAGTTGGTGAAGGGGCTCATCATGCTTGACCGCGAGCGCCATAATCATTCTAACTATGACAGTTTCACAGTTAGGTTGAATGTCTTCTTGCAGTCAATACCCAGGCGTTGGTGAAACTCTTCACTACATGTCGAGCTTTGTACTTGTCAATAGTGCTTTCTAGAAGGTGTTTAATACGAAACATCCATTTAGATCCAGTAATACTCCGATTACGAGGAGGATGGACTAAGAACCAAGTCATTCTTTATGACAACTGTTTATTCTTCCATAGTCGCACATCTATTTAGATCCTTCATGGCCCGACTTACACAATTTAGTTTAATAGGACCAGCCAACCGAAGCTTAGTGGCAATATGGATATATTTTTTTCCCCTTAAAATAATGTTGTGAGACCTAGTAATCATAGTATGAAAGCGATCAAGAGGCACCGCGATATTTGGAAGCAAAAAAAACAAGCTCATCCACTGGTGTTTCAGAAACATGTGATGGTTCATGAGAAATGGGCAGCAGTCAGCACAATCAGGTGGCCAAAAGAGGAACCACATGTGGTGGAAGATAAATAAACTCGTGATTCTCGAACAACAACAGAGGATGGCATGATAAAGGCTGAATAACCTGAAAAATATTATCAAAGAACCAAATATGACATAATATATAGAGACGTCTCGATGCAAAGTCAACACATTATAAGCACGACTGATTGGTAGTGTAGCTCATAAACAACCACTGTTGAGATGACATATCAAGTTTCCTACGGATGTAAGGATGGAGTGCGGAAAATACAACCACCCAAAACCAAAGCCATAAATTATTAGGGGCACACCTCTGCGGAATCGAGAACGATGACTCACCTCTGAAAGACATGTGTGGGAAGCCTGTTAGTTAGAAAGACTGCAATGGCTAATGCAAATTCCTGATATTCAAGGGGAGCTATGCACGAGTAAGTAACGTACAGTTAAGGGACATAATCTACATATGACAATGTTTAGTTGTGTTGTTTTGCTGCAAAGTGTAAGGAGTAATGGTTAGCTAGCTGATGCTATGAGCTACAAGATAAGGGCCTAAAGCAAGGAGCTAGCTGCCATTGTCTGTGTAGAAATTTTTAATGAAAAATCTAAACTATTTTTCAACAAGTGTTTGAAACTAAGAAAAAAAAATAGTAGCAACCTCAGACTTAACAAAAATTACATAAAGACAACATTTTTTTGAGAAATGATCAAGCAACAACAAGTAGTATTGAAAACCATTAACGAAGAGACTTTGAGTTGAACCTCATATACATCATTGTAGCAATACATGCTCGAAAATATGAGACGATTTATTAAATGACAATGTTTTGCTATTATTTGAAAAATAAGTTTCACAATAATCGTAGTTCAACACAGATTGACTATCACAATGCAAAATAAACTTGCACAAAATAAATGAACTAATTCTAGATATTGGATAAACCACACGATCATATGCCAATGCTATTTATTTGTCCTTTCATCAACAAAAACACGAATATGCAGGAGAAACACATGTAGAATCCGCAGTTGATAGATGTCACCAATGCATGGACCAATCAACAACTTACCCCCTACTGCGATCCTTAACAACAAAATGAGAAGAGTAAAATTCAATTATCACATTGTTAGACATAGTAAACTGATGAACTGATAAAAGGTTGAACCTTGAGGAGGGAACACATAAAATATACCAAGGTCGAATTGGCGATCCAAACAAATAATATTAGATGAAAAAATAGAGGTTTCTTCCACAATAAATACACTATCTATTCCATCATACCCCGAATGGATCGATAAGTTTTGGAGACTAGAGGTGAGATTATGGGAGACAACCAATTGTTATTTAGAGAAATTGGGGCTCACGGTGATGCAACCATGTTGACACTCGACGTAGTGAATATACAACACATATGTGCACCATGGCTCATGATGCCACACAACTGACAAACAACATGGAACTTGTTATACCATATAAGTGTTTGAAGAATATTAGAGCTGATCAGTAAGAGTATTAATACATAATTATAATCCTACGACTGGTATGGAAGTTGCTAAAACTAAGAAAAGACTAGACCATCACAAAGATATTCACAAGAATATATTTTAGCCAGGTCTATTATTTGGTTCTTTAATTTTCTCCAAATTCCGTAGGACTTATTTTTAATTTGTATCTAGAGTTGACAAGTTTCTAACATAGATAAGTGTTAGTTAATGCCTACATTTTCCTTAGTGCAAGTGCACTAATACATACCCCGTATAGGGTTTTACGCTTCGTATATCATGTATTAGATTGCACTTGCCCTAAAAGCGTGTAGCATGGATTTCTCTTCAGACCATGCGACATGTTGCCGACCAGAACAATTTTTTTTTTTTACATTTTAATATAGGGTTTTTTGGTGAATTACTTCCATGTGTTATGTTAAATTGACAAATTGCCTCCATGTGAGAATTAATTCGGCCAAATACCTCCATGTAATCTCCAAAATTGACATTTTCTCTCTCAGTTGCATGAAGGTGTAATCCAATGTCCTATTAGAGAATTGAATTTTATTTTGAAATATTTATACCTCCATCTTTTTAAGAAAAGATATACCTTTCAAAAGTATATATATTTTCATTTGTATATTTTAAACTATAAAAAATAATAAAATTAGAATTGAAGTATAAATTTAAGATATATATATATATATGTGTGTGTGTGCAATTTTTTTAAGTCTTTTTTCTTGATAAAAATAGAAGAGCATAGTAAAACTAAACTTGAAAGTACACATAAGAAAATATTTTTACTATTAAGGGTATTTTGATCTTTAGATATAAATTTACAATATAAATTTTTTAATTTTTTTATGAGAAGTAGTGTACCAACTTTTGAGATCACATGGAGGTATTTGACCAACTTAGTTTTCACATATAGACAATTTGTAAATTTAGCATCACATAGAGAGACAATTTGCCAAAAAAACCCTTTAACATATCAAACTACATTCAAAATCCTTAGATGCAACATTTTCGTTTTGTTGGGATAAAAATCATGATTATAGCGTGTTTATCCAAATGTGGTGTCAATTGCAGTTCAGGACTTTTCCCCCCATGGTGTGCGGAGTCCACTGTGTAGGTAATAACTTTCTTAGGCTTTCATTTATGTGCTAATATAATGGAGTCAACAAATCTAACATATAGTTACTGAGGAGGTCAATTGATAAGTTTTGAACAAGTTAACTAATTGAATATTTCCTCCATTTTATTTAATTCAATTGACCATTTGATGATACATCTTTCTAAGAGTGAAGGTTGGTAATCTAGTCCAATATCAATGATGTACCCATTTGAGAGAGAGTCTTTGAAAATTGCTCCATATGTCTCAATGTGCTCATTCTAACAGTTTTCTTTCTTTTATGTCAGACACATGTTCGAATTGAAAAGTTTAGTAAGAAATATGTTGCACATTTGCTTTGGGGGGCCAAAATCTGAGGCGTGCCTAACATTCGAGGGAACAAACTTCAGATCTCACTATCTTAAGATTGTCATTTTCGCTAGAACATAAACGAAATAATGCTGATTCTGGATTTGAATGACTAGATACTTACTGATTCAGAGTAATGAAAAACCAATGAGCATGTCGGTTATCGAGAGACATTTTATAGTTGACAGGTACCAAGTTGCTAAGTTGTACGTTTGAGTAAATTATTTTGACGTTGATCATGGGGCAGTGCAAAGTGCGCATCTTAGGTTGGTGGCTAAATTTTTTTTTTTTTGAAAGTTATGAGGTACTTTGTGAAATGATCCAAACAATAGTGGATTTGATGCTTTTACAAAATACTAACTTATTTCTTACCCAAAATAATTATAAATTTTAGAATGTATAGAGAAGTATGCATGATACACGTTGATCAGTTTTTTTACAACCACAAAATAAAAAAAAAATCTTATTTTGGTTTATGTCAATATTCTCTCTATTATTCTCTATTTTTTAGTGTTTTATGAGAAAGAGTAAAGTGTTGTAAAAACTTTGATTTTCTTTCTAAGTTTGCAGTTAGAAAGAAAATTACGACGTGATAAGTTCGTTCTGGAGACAACACGTGATGGTGTGTGATCCTTATACACGCATATTACTAACTAGGAGCACGAACCATCTTAAGGTGAGCCGACATACTCCACATTTTTTCTTCATGTTAAATGTGAAACTTTCATGAGTTTAGGTAACATTGTTTTTTTTTTTTTTTGTTTGAACATAGTAACATTGGTCTTTTATATTCTATTGGTAATTCTTATTGTGGTTGTTCGAGGTACAATCCAGTCTATATAAAATCAAGGCAACACATAATTTTACGTTTATGTGTCATTATTTTTGTGATTATTTTGGTCTTATTTCGTCAAGATAATAGAACACAGTAAACTAATACAATTGGAATGTAAATAACCAAAATAATGCTAATCCAATATAATAAACGAACTAACTTGGTCCAGAACACCTACTGTCTATTACAAGTATTGAATTGCCTTAGATATCCTAATAAGACAAATTACCGTGTATATCTAATTGGGGACATTCGATTTGCACCTCGAACGAGACTGGTTCGATGTTGATGTAGATAGAATGTGGTTGGTTCGATGCGGTTGTATCAAATCTCAACGATTCGATGTTACTGTAACTCGAATGCGGATTGATTCGATCTTGGTTTGGATCAGTGATGTTAGTGTCGAATGTATGTAGTAGCGAACGATAAAGTGTGTCGAATAGGGGCGTTCGATATGGTAGTGATTGAAATAGGGTTCGATCGCCCTTTGGAAGGTCTAGGGGCGGGGTATTTATAGACCCCGTCCCGTAGGACCCTCCAAATGCCGGAGAATCAGCATCGAACAGATGTAGTTCGATGTAGGCACCACATCGAACAAAACCTGTTCGATGCTCTTGTATTAAACCGCATCGAACAAAACCTGTTCGATGCTCTCGTATTAAATGGGCCTTACTGTTGGGCCGGCCCAAATTTGAATTTGGGCCTACCTTAAATTCTCCCCATCATGAATTATGAATATATGATGAGTCAAGAGAGGTGATATAGTGATCTGCTCTATTTTTCGTTCAGACGTCTAACTCTAACACAACACATAACTATTTGCTCTTAGTAATCGAATTATACATACACATTTTAAGGTACCATGAAAGTTTATGTGAATCATTGAGTGCATGCATACAGCATATTATATATTCTTGCAGAAACTCTAAACCGTTTGTGACAGAAATGGATAATGCGTAACAAGTCAAAATTTCCCCATAAATAGGTCCACCTATCTTTCAGGAATATTTCTTAAATAGGTTTAATTTCCCCAACATTAACTGCACGCATTAAATTAAATCAGTAATTCACCATTAAAATGAAATTAAGTAGTTGTATATTATTAACACAGCTAATCAAGTTTCCATATCGTAGTCATGCACCACTTTCAAAAAACAAAAATATGGTCCATACCAATTACCATCCATAATAGAAATTCTTCTCATATAAATATGCTCGCTCTCTTCATGTCATCCAATCGAAAAAAAAATATTACGAGAGACTAGAGAGAAGATCGTTAAATAGTTAATTCATTTGAAGATGGAGGGTTTTACTAAGGTGCTACTCCTCCTCACCCTAACTCTCGGTGCACTCTCGATAGAAGTGAATGGTGCTGGAAGAACACTCGATGTGGTGGACAAGTTTCCGAACTCGCCACGTGGTTATCCTGGAATCTTACCAGGCCCGGCTCCACAATCCGACGGGTCCGGGTCGCCCGGCCGGTTGTGGTGCTTCATATTTCCTCTCCTTTGCTTGGGGTCTGGTGGTGGGCCCACAGGATCCAAGAGTGTTGCTAGTGGGAGTGGCTCCCCATGATAGGGCCATAGGACTGCCGTTAGGATTTTGAATAATATTTTTAAGTATCTATCTATGTTGTACCAAGGTTATCCTAAGAATTAAACAAATGAACTGTGGCTTTATTATATTTAATTACAAGTACGAGTGGTTGATTCTGATTCAATGGCTATTTTTCAAATGAGCACGGTAATATATGGCCTCATTCATATTGTACTTTTAATATGCATACATAAATACTGATTGTAATAACTCCCGAACGTTCCAAACATATGTCATATGATCACAACATTTTTTAAATCTGGTTTTTGAGATTATGAAAGTTTTGCATACCAACTGCCTGTAATCTTTAAAAATATTACAGGCCATTGTGTGTATAAATATGAAGTTATCATTTACAAAACGCAGACCAAGTAACGAATCAACACACTGATGACCAATGCGAGTTATATCATGATCGGATCAAACATCTTTTAATAGTTCTGTTTTTTTTTTCCGCATCTTTTCAATGGAGGAAGCGGCTGTATCTTCAGCAGTTTAATTAAAGTTAACGTTGTAAATAATCGTCCTGAAGAATCCTTGCTATTGTTGTTGCATTGTGTATCTAAAGATGACGAAATTGGATATTTCAAGCTTTATGTAAATCAACCGATCAGCTGGCACTTTTGTTCGACACCTTTACTAATTATGCAAAATGGCAAAATGACCGGTGTCCCGGAAGTAACATTTCAGGTTTCGCTGGAATATGCAATTTGTCGTTAAGAAGTGATGGCGTTTATTTAGATGACAAATTAGACCATCCATGGTGATATAGTTATGAGTATGCTTAATTATGTATTAGCATAATAACGAATAAATTCGGATGTCTTGTATTGTCAAATTCAGTAGTGTTATTTGTCCTAAATAAATGTAATTGGTTCAAGCTTATGTTCATGTTGTATGATAAGTTGAAGCTGGCTGCAAGCATCTTGCTATGATTTTTCCTACTCTTTCTTTAAATAGTCGAACTCTCCAAAGTACTGCTTGTACTTCTCTTTCAATAAAATCATAACTTGCTGATAAAGATAATGAACTGCAAGTTTGTTTTAACTTTGAGTCAAAAATGTTTCTTCATCATTTTATTTTATGATTAAGTTCTTGTCAGACAAATGTTTAGTACATGCATGGAACGTTATTCTTGCATGTGTAGTTAAACATTGGTTATACTAAAGAAACTCGTGAATTCATAGCTATGATTAATGTTATATATTATATAGATATGCTTGAAATATTACTTCCATCTCAAGAGACAAGGATTTGTTAGTCGCTGGTATGGAGGAATGTGAAGATTCAAAAAATTGGTCATTGAATGAAGGCGATTGAGAAATTTATTTATATGGGAGCAACGTAACAAAAAACCAATAATCCCATTTATTTTGGTCTTATTTCGTCTAGGTTACAATACACCGAGAAATCGATACAGTGGGGCCTGACTTAACCAAAATAATGCTATCCTATTACAGTGAATGGACTAGCTTGGTCCGGAACACCTATTACACATAGAGAAATATAAGGTTACAGGAAATAATCCCTAAATGGCCAAGTTGAGGGAACAGTCGAACGTGAGAGATTTGGTACTCTTTGATCGTTGACTTGCGGGCGTTAGACACTTGTGATATCGGACTGAACTTGCGATCTTGCCAAGCTGCCTACGTATCCCATTAAGGGAATCAAGCCGAACGTAGTTCATATGTCTCTTTTGAGCTGCTTCTATTAGGTCAACCCTTGGTTGGGCTGCGTGGTTCACTTGTTTCAGCATTGGCGTGACTTCACGGTTTCGATCATATCTCCTTGTAGGACGATCGAAACCTCGATCCGCTTCTTGATTACGGACCCCGACTCATGTAGCTTTCTGGTCATGTGCATCGAATTGGCTTGGTTTGATGCGTGCGCATCGAATTCGATACCTCCATGTCGAACCGAGTGAATTCGATGCGCTGTGCGCGACTTCACGGTTTCGATCATATCTCCCTAACGGATGGTCGAAACCTCATTCCGCTTCTTGATCCAGAACCCTGACTCACGTGGCTTTCTGGGAATGTGCATCTAATTTGGTTTGGTTCGATGCGTACGCATCGAATTCGATGCCTCAATGTCGAATTGGGTGAATTCGATGCGCTGTGCGCGACTTCACGGTTTCAATCATATCTCCCTAACGGATGATCGAAACCTCATTCCGCTTCTTGACTCGGAACCCTGACTCTCGTGGCTTTCTGGGCATGTAAGGCTTCGATTTTGGGACGCATCGAATTGTCTTGATTCGATGCGTCCATGTCGAACAAGGTGAATTCGAGGCATGATAGATTGCGCATCGAACATACTTGGTTCGATGCGCGTGTCGAATCGACTTGGATTCGATGCGTCTCATCCCCGTGGGGTCCCCCTTACTTGTGAGGAGTGAGGGGGTATATATAGGCATGATTAGAGGGGCTTAAAGGTCATTTTAGGACCGCATCGAATTGTACAAATTCGATGCGCTCAGGACACATCGAATTGTGCAAATTCGATGTGCTCTGCGCAGCTTTACTATTTTGACCATAACTTTCTCTCTGGACCTCCAAATCGTATTCCGCTTGTTGCGTTGCGACCTAGACTCGTGTGGCTTTCTAATGACATATTACTCAATGTCTAATTAGCTATATAGGTATTATGGTGATTCAAATACGGTTAAGGTAGCTTTACGTTTAAGCCTTCTCGACATTCATTGGTTAGTTTCGCGCCTACGTGGCTTTTCTTTGACATGACACATTATACCATATCACTAGTCCCCCAGTTTGGAGTGTGATTTTGGTACATAAACATACTTCAAACTATAATGAAGTGCTAGAGCCGTTTCGCCTCAATTTTGGGGTGATTAATGTCATTATGCACCAGTGTAGTTTACCGAATAAGCCCGCATCATATAATCCCCCCAGTTTGGGAGACGGTGTCGATCAGAGAGCGGGTGCCAAACTTATAAGATGTATTCTTGACTTACCTCTATATGCTAATTATTTTGATAATGTAGAAAATCAAGCCCCTGATTGGGAGGCGGTCTGATGTGTGCGACTAGCGCTCAGTGGAGATTCGAGCGCGCTAGGCCCGTAAGGCTCAGATTCTAATTGTAATGAACAATTTCTAATTTGCTATTTTTGTGGCGCTGTGTCGCTTTTTTATTAGTCGCACGGTTGTCATTTATGACTATTCATTTGTTAGTTTAATCGAAGGCTCATAATAAATGTCTGTTCTTTCAATTGCTATCGTTGCTTTTTACTTTATTTTGACAACTCGAGCATTCTTCCATAATCACGAAAAGTTTGCGCTGCAGTTAGGTGTTTAGGAATTTGCGGTAACACATGTCCTTTTAGACAGAGTCTCCGTCCCTTTTTAGTTATTGCGAGTCCCCTTTAGGTCTTATATAGCGTTAGTTTCATACAAATAACTCGTGGTTCCGCTTTGTTTATGTATATAGGCATAGTCTGATCGATTCTTTTCATCGTTCTAATGCGTCTTGCCATTATTTATAAAGATTATTTTGCCGCCAATAGGACGGCTCTCATTTCTATGAAGATCGTGGTTTCGTTGCAAATTATGACAGCGCACCTAGTTACATTCCTGCATTTGGGGATTCGGTAATAGTTAAGACTGTGAAATGATTTCACCAGTCGCTAGTCTATAAAGACCGCCAGGCATTTAACTCGTAACGAGCTTGCCATTGAGGTTTCGGCGAGAATAGCTTTGTATTCTGCCTCGTTGCTGGTTGCAATAAAGCTCGATCTTGGGTATGCTATCTAGTTGTATGATCATACGGGGTTTTTACCTCCAATTTTGATGTTATTGTTGTTTCGACAATGTTGTTGATAAAAAAGTGATAAGCATAATGAACTCTGACTTTGGAGTCCTTTGCTTCGGTGCTGTGCACTGATTTTGCAGTTATGTTTGGTTTAGATTTTTACCCATAGTCGTGCGACTTTATGGAGTGCATTGCTTCCATTGAGGGTGGAGGCTTTACATGATAGGCCGAATCTAAGCTGTTATATCAATGCTAGATCGAATCTGATGAATCTCCAGATCATTCATACTGAGACTATTTGATAGTCATTTCATGTTTGAAGCGAAAACAAATCGGTAGTGTTACTTTACCATATCTCGGAATTTGATTAGTATTACTTATGGCATGCTTCGAATGGATGGAATTCGATCGTCACTGCGCAGTCTCAACCTAATTTGATTTTGAAGGTTGTTAAAAAATTGAAATTTGGATTATTACCATCGATCGAATGCGTTTGGATTCGATTGACACTCTGACGGGTTTGCTCTAATGAACAATTTGTTATGTCTATTTTGGTGTTGCATCACCATGATGCTTTGAACATTGTTTTTCAATGGATCTTTGTTGCTTTATTTTTGCGGTTATTAGAATTGCCTTATCGAAATGCATCACTTGCTTGCCCATTTATTTCAGCGGCAATTTGTACTATTTCCATATTACTTACCAACTCTGTGCCACGTCATGTTGCAGAGTTGCTATGGCATCTTTTGCTAAGTTAGCTCAATATTCACATCATTGTTTTGAGGTTTTCCATCATGCAGGATTTCTTTGGGTGCACTTGCTGCTTGTGGCGCTTATTTTAGCGGAATGTGTTGTTAGCACTCGCCATTTTAGGTGAGGCACAATACATTGAGAAAGATCACAATAACCAAGGAGAATTAACCCACTGTTGCGAACGAATTTATGAGTCGGCTTGAAAGCGAGAGCGTCGTCTACTGAGGAAAGTCTCCGCCTCCTCCGATGCCTGCCATTTATCCTTCTTCAGAGGATGAAGATAACGCCGAAAGTTAACGACCTTGATTTTAATTCCCTACTTTTATGATCAACGCTTTTGATTCGGTTTGACGTTGCGCCACCCTTTTATTTTGAATTATTTGATTATTTGAATTCCTGCCGTATTTTTCTCGTTCAATCTTGCGATACTTTGTTCGCTTGATCAGTTGCAGTTTCGTTTGCCTTTTCCTTCAAATGCTATTTTTGCAATTTACTTTATTTTGGCAATTCATATGCCGTATTGCATCGTGGGGTATCGTGCGTGTTTCATTTATTTTTGCCGCATCAGACATTTGTTATGTCAGTGCAATCAATTTCATTAGATTTTTCATAGATAGTTGTCTCTTGAGACAGACTTCCTTATCTCGTTGCTTTGTTTTTAGGGATTTAATGGTTAGTACTTGTCATTTGAGACAGAGTGTTGATCCCGTTTCTTTCTCATCGCGGGTCTCCTTTAGATCATGGATGGTGTTATTTTTATGCAAATAATTTCGCAATGCGCGGTTCTGCTTTTGCTGCATTTTTGAGACAGTGCTGCCATCGTTGCTTAACCTTGTATGATTTGCGTTTTGAGGATTATAGTCTCACTCGGGTATAGGTTTTTTGATATTTTTGATTGGTGCGTCCTAGTTGCTGCATTAGCGTTGCTGGATCGTGCGAAGGCGCGACGTTTATTTGCCCAATACAGTTTTGTAGTTATCTTTTGAATTAATCGTTGTTGTCTTTGAGAGATAGACAGCTTAGATAACACGTAGATTATGTTGCTAAGCACCTCGATCGAGCGAGAGATCGTCTCAATGGAGACCTTCGATTATGATAGAAATGATATATAAGTGATGGATCTAAAACGATCTAGTGCTAAGTTTCTCAAGCTTCCTGCATTGATCTTGGAGTTTACGCTTGGTAGAGATCTTTGTCTATCTGGACATTGTGTCGCATTTATTCGTGTATTTTGTTGCATTCTTGCTCAATGATTTCTCGTGTTCTGTTTACGGAACTTTGTGCTGTCACATGTTATTGCTCTTTGACGTTGACGGCTAATTCAACGAATGGATATCTGCACCTCTTAAGATGATAATCCTTTTATAGTAGTCTAAATATGCACTCATTTGGGCAGATTTTCATCGTATTAAGCTGGGTAGCTGACATGGTGCTGCTTTGGACACGTTCTCATTATATTGTTATAATTAGATGTTTATCGTGTTGTTTTGGGTAGATTTGCATCGTACCATGCTGGATAGATGTAACTGGTTTACCACGTGAAGTCTATTGCCATATCCAGCCTTTCAGGCATATGGATATGTTGTTTGCATCATGCTTCTACTAGCGAATGTCTATCCTTCGCGATGTCTAATTTGTTTCAGACCATGATGGACTGATGTCCATTTTCGATATATTCCATTTATTCATCTGACCACTTCGGGTCATTATTTCATTTTTGAAATTTTAGGTTTACGCTTATCTTGTCGGGCTGATGCTTTTGGTGTTGCTTTGTGTGGACATTCTCGGTGCCACTTTGGATACGTTTGACGTATCGCATAGGATCAGATTCATGGAAATTGTGCCAATTTCTCTCGTTCGGTGGGTGTGATCATTCGTCAGGAGTCCCCCCAGTCTTCGAGTGATTAGCAGTATTTAGGTTACATTATTTTGACGATATTAGGCCTTTTTGTTTTGTATAGAATCTTTGTAACTTTTTCGCAGTGGTTTTTGTATAAGACTGATGTTACTGTTTGATATCATAATCTTTGATTTACGTTTTACTCGCATAATGTTTCTTCCTAATGCATTCCAAAGTATGTTATCTCATTCATTTGCTTGTCGTTGATTTAGTATTTATTTGATGTTCAATAATGGGTTTTTGATGTCATGGTGCATATCTAATATTATGATTGTGCTTGCCATGAAAAATATGAGCACTTTGAGCTGTTATTATTACCGCTAGGGCATTCATGTTTTACCTGAGAGATCGGATCACTTGGGCCTTTATCTCGCCGTTCTGGCATGCAGGGGTGGACCACTTTGGGCCTTTTTATCCCTCCGTCGTGTTCTTCCTTCTTGCGTGCGGGGGTGGACCACTTTGGGCCTTCTCATCCCTCCGTCATGTTCTTCCTTCTGGCATGCGGGGGTGGACCACTATGAGCCTTCTTATCCCTCCGTCATGTTCTTCGTCTGGCATGCGGGAGTGGACTACTTTGGGCCTTCTTACCCCTCCGTCATGTTCTTCCTTCTGGCATGCGGGGGTGGATCACTTTGGGCCTTCTTACCCCTCCGTCATGTTATTCCTTCTGGCATGCGGGGGTGGACCACTTTGGGCCTTCTTACCCCTCCGTCATGTTCTTCCTTCTGACATGCGGGGGTGGACCACTTTGGGCCTTCTTACCCCTCCGTCATGTTCTTCCTTCTAGCATGCGGGGGTGGACCACTTTGGGCCTTCTTACCCCTCCGTCATGTTTCTCGTGTTTGTCTTGTTGCTGAACTTCTTGGTTCCTCATTTGGGGTTTTTAGCATCATTTCTATAAGACTCCACCTGCGTCGTTCACGTAGATAGATACATTTAATAATTTGGAAAAAGTTGGGCTTAGTTTCTTACCAAGGGGTCTACGCTTCCCAGTCTTTGCATGGGACTCAAGCCTTCGCAGCTCATACAATTATTTGGCCGCCAGGTGTTTTTTTTTTTTTTTTTTTTAACTCCTATGCATAGTAGCGTTTAAGATGTTGCACATTCCACGGACGCTTCTGCTGAACACCCTGCATAGTCTCCAAGTAATTGCATCCCCGCGAACTTGCTTGTATGATTTTGGAAGGCCCCTTCCAATTCGGTTCGAGCTTCCCGATATGCTGTTTTGCCGCAATGCCTCTCAGGACCAAATCTCCTACCTCAAAATTTCAGAATTGGATTCTGTTGTCGTTACTTTTGGCCATTGCTGCTTTTAAATGCTACAGTGCGTTGGTACGCATCTTCTCTTGCTATGCCTATTATGTCCAGATCCATCTGATGTAAATGAACAGTCGATGTTCTTGTAGTTGTCCTATATGCCCATAATATTCCTTGAAGTTCCTCTGGCCAGGTTTTTCCTCTGTCTTTCATCCTCTTCTCGGGGTAATTCTTCAATGTCTTGTTGTTGGATTCCATTTGTATGTAGTATCCACGTGATGATGGCCTTGCTGGTTCCTGCTTGGTCTGATAATCAATGCAATCCAACCTTCCATACCACCTTAAGGTAAGACAAATCGTGACACTATTCGGGGTGTAGTCATCTGTCCGTGTAGGATTGGAATTGAAGAATCCCTAATCATTCTCGGATAATGTTAGTTTTCTTGGTTGAATTGTGGATTTGTTTATTGCTCTTAGCACCACTCCTTGCTTGCTTGGGACCGAATTCCATATTGTCAACTTCGTAGTTGTATTCCGATCTCGATATAGCTACTTGGACTCTTCACGGTTCTTTTCCCATTGGTCCATTCCCTTTCTTTGCCATTTTACCTAAACAGACTCTTGAGCGTAAGCGAAATGGTGTTCCCACAGACGGAGCCAATATTTTGGTCTTATTTCGTCTAGGTTACAATACACCGAGAAATCGATACAGTGGGGCCTGACTTAACCAAAATAATACTATCCTATTACAGTGAATGGACTAGCTTGGTCCGGAACACCTATTACACATAGAGAAATATAAGGTTACAGGAAATAATCCCTAAATGGCCAAGTTGAGGGAACAGTCGAACGTGAGAGATTTGGTACTCTTTGATCGTTGACTTGCGGGCGTTAGACACTTGTGATATTGGACTGAACTTGCGATCTTGCCAAGCTGCCTACGTATCCCATTAAGGGAATCAAGCCGAACGTAGTTCATATGTCTCTTTTGAGCTGCTTCTATTAGGTCAACCCTTGGTTGGGCTGCGTGGTTCACTTGTTTCAGCATTGGCGTGACTTCACGGTTTCGATCATATCTCCTTGTAGGATGATCGAAACCTCGATCCGCTTCTTGATTACGGACTCCGACTCATGTAGCTTTCTGGGAATGTGCATCGAATTGGCTTGGTTCGATGCGTGCGCATCGAATTCGATGCCTCCATGTCGAACCGGGTGAATTCGATGCGCTGTGCGCGACTTCACGGTTTCGATCATATCTCCCTAACGGATGGTCGAAACCTCATTCCACTTCTTGATCCAGAACCCTGACTCACGTGGATTTCTGGGAATGTGCATCGAATTGGCTTGGTTCGATGCGTACGCATCGAATTCGATGCCTCAATGTCAAATCGGGTGAATTCGATGCGCTGTGCGCGACTTCACGGTTTCGATCATATCTCCCTAACGGATGATCGAAACCTCATTCCGCTTCTTGATTCGGAACCCTGACTCTCGTGGCTTTCTGGGCATGTAAGGATTCGATTTTGGGACGCATCTAATTGTCTTGATTCGATGCGTCCATGTCGAACAAGGTGAATTCGAGGCATGATAGATTGCGCATCGAACCTACTTGGTTCGATGCGCGTGTCGAATCGACTTGGATTCGATGCGTCTCATCCCCGTGGGGTCCCCCTTACTTGTGAGGAGTGAGGGGGTATATATAGGCATGATTATAGGGGCTTAAAGGTCATTTTAGGACCGCATCGAATTGTACAAATTCGATGCGCTCAGGACACATCGAATTGTGCAAATTCGATGTGCTCTGCGCAGGTTTACTATTTTGACCATAACTTTCTCTCTGGACCTCCAAATCGCATTCCGCTTGTTGCGTTGCGACCTAGACTCGTGTGGCTTTCCAATGACATATTACTCAATGTCTAATTAGCTATATAGGTATTATGGTGATTCAAATACGGCTAAGGTAGCTTTACGTTTAAGCCTTCTCGACATTCATTGGTTAGTTTCGCGCCTATGTGGCTTTTCTTTGACATGACACATTATACCATATCACCATTCAAGATATAAGAGAAGAACTTAATCTTTGGGCCGGGTATGGTCTTATGGCCTTGTTCTCTAGAAGGGGAGAAAGCTTTAATAACTGAACTAATGGTTTTATGGCTTTATCCTTTTATTGGTACTTAGTTTATATAAATAAACACGCACGCATAGATATTTAGTGTTACTTAGCTTATATATATCTATACTATTATATAAAGAAAGACAAACTGTGACACCAAACTTTTGATTTCCGGTTTTAGCCTTAGAATTTTAGGGCTGAAACAATAATTTATTATTAAGTTCCTAATCTAGCCTTAATTTAAGTAGAACAATTACTACAATCATTATTGTTATTGGGGATTTTGTTTCCCAAAATTTAGAACTTTCTATATAAATTCTTATTCTCATATATGTAATCTTCACTTATTTAAGTTATTTTTTTCACCATACAAATTAAAATAATTTTAATTACGCGGGGACCGCGTGCCAATATTTCTAGTATATATATATATTTTGGTTCGAAATTAGCATGAGACCTAAGTCACCTAATCCTCCATGTTTAGAAAGTTGCAGGCGCACCGGTCTCGCACTGGCGACTTCAGTGCCCGTGCTTCACACTAAGACGCTTTACAAATTCTTAGTTCTCGCACTAAGATTTCTTAGTTCTTATGTATAAATCTAATGAATAATCACAGAAAATTGGTAGAAGATAAACAAAAGAGTGACATTGAAGAAGAGTTGAAGCAAGAGGAGAACAAAATTAAGTCAAAATTTAAATAATTACAAAAAATTGGAAGTGATTTAAGACTGATACCTTTGTCTTCCCACCATAATAATTTAGAAAATATTATATAAAATGAATAATCATTAGAAGTTATGTATTTTTCTTTATTATAATCCATTTCTTTGTGTGAGAATTTTATACATACTTTTATTTTATGTGTTTATAATATACTAGTTTAGGTAATAACTGTTTATTTTTATATATAAGTTATTTTTCTTTTTTTTAGAAGCGCATTATAATGGCGCACTAAGACTGTAATTTTTTAAAATTGTCGCACTGGCGCACCCGCATCGGCACTCGCACCCGCACCCGCATCCGCCTCAGGTGACTTAGCATGAGACACTAATTAAAAATAATTAAGAGGGGGTTCGTAACACTTTTCCTGTGCTCTAGAGAAATCGATGTCCTTGTATATGAGAAGAACGAGGTCTTGTCACTAGGGGTGCGCGTGAAATGACCTTTATTCTATCAAAAGAGACATATTACAGTTATGATCTTTTTACTTTCTTGTGAGAGTGTGAAGTTGAGTGAAGATGCTTTGCAAATGATCATTGGGTCTCTATTTATATGCGTAGGGCGATTTCACGTGCAATTGCTTTATATTAATGGATGCTTGATATGCACTTAATGAATGTTAAATGTGGTATATGTTGTCCGGTGAAATGTTGGAACTTCCGAGGCATAAATGCCCCCATTTGTTCATAATGTCTCATCGCCGTATGCACATGGTATAACACTGGATCTGGTGGTGCATGGTGTAACACTGGATCTGGTCTGATTTTACAAAATAAAATCTGCTCTTTCGAGGCTACTTCGTTGAGCCCTTCCTTATCAACAAATGATGAATTGGTGATTTTTTATGAGGACTTCCTTTTGCCTTTTGTCTTTTAGGCTCTATTCTTCAACGAGGCTTAATGCTTCGTTGATTTTTTTTCGTGCCTTCTTTTATCTTCAACACGAGGGTTGTCTTTGAGAGAGTCGTAAATCTCTAACTTTTATCATGATATTTTTATATGACCAATTTTCAAATCTAGGTGGAAAGTAGTTTTAATTTTCTGTAATTCCTCATTAATTAGCACTTTTATCGGTGTGAGATGGAGTATCACTATTCATAGACATTGTGGGTGCCCTTGGACCGAAGAAAATATTGTGTAAGATTTAACAATTTTTCACATACTTTATTCTTACTTTGCTTCTCATGGTCTTTTTCTTAGTACTTATTTAGATATTTGTTTTTGGTAAAAAGTTAAAATGAAATAAAACCCAAATTAGATAGTTTTTTTCTTTGATAATTCCCCAAATCAGATCAGATAGTTGATACATAAATTTTGAGCTGTAATATCTCAAAGATACAATGCCAACTGATACGGCCCAAGATGACGGTCGTAGGGTTTACTTATTAGGAAATTAGTTTATATGTTAGTCTTAGATTAAGAATCTTTATTTAATTAGAGTAGTATTAGATGTCTATTCCCTTTAGTAGTCTAGGTTAATTTGGTATGAGTTTATTAGTAGTAGTATAAATAGTCCAAGTCTTGTAACTTTTTATTCAATCAAGAAAATAAAAGTTTAGTTATTTTAAATTTAGTCTCTCTTCTCCCTTAATTAATTCTTGGAGCTCGTTCTAGCTCGAATAGAACTCTATCCCTAACAATTGGCGCTTTCATCTTTTGAACTCACTAAATAATAATAAATAAAAAATCATGGATGTTTTGCTCTCCAAGACGCCCAATTTCCTGGAATCGCTCTCCACCTTGCAAAAATCCATGGAGGAGTGTTTCTACAAAATGTCAAAAATTGCGGAAGCAACGAGAATTTCCAACGAAGATATGTCTCGCCGGGTCGATCGTATATCTGGCTTATTGTCAAAGATTGAAAGAGATTTGAATGCACGTTCACAAAATCCTCCACAACTACAACTGCCGCCTCCACCGCCACCAACATCGCCGCTGTCGTCAACAATATGCAACACTCAAGATCTTGATTTTGAAGTTTTGTTCGAAAAACCAAAGGAGTCCACAAAACTTAAGACCAACGTGGAAATACTGAGATTCAACGTCAACAGGGCAATCTTACCACAACCTCAAATTAAAACTAAAAGAGCCTTGTTTTTTCTTGCACAAAATACAGGCAATTCAAAGATGGTGAGCCATAGCAACAATCTGATGATTTTTCATGCTGGTTGTAAAGGCATAGTGACTATGAATTGGAGAAAACGGAAAAAATGTCTTGAGGACAAGACCCTGTTAAGGGGGAAGTATTGATACGACCCAAGATGACGGTCGTAGGGTTTACTTATTAGGAAATTAGTTTATATGTTAGTCTTAGATTAGGAATCTTTATTTAATTAGAGTAGTATTAGATTTCTATTCCCTTTAGTAGTCTAGGTTAATTTGGTATGAGTTTATTAGTAGTAGTATAAATAGTCCAAGTCTTGTAACTTTTTATTCAATCAAGAAAATAAAAGTTTAGTTATTTTAAATTTAGTCTCTCTTCTCCCTTAATTAATTCTTGGAGCTCGTTCTAGCTCGAATAGAACTCTATCCCTAACACCAACTCAGCCTACCAATCTATATATCCGGTTTTAATCTACAAGTGACAAAGATGAATTCTCTAATTTTACTGGTCTGCTCGAAGTGCGGGTGTGTGGGACCATCTTGGGGTAGTTAATTAAGAACTTTCCCTGGTTTGTGTCGGCTCCTAAACGCACAACATTGATTGGTCGAAAGGCGAATCTGTTTACAACTTTCAGGGAAGTTTTATGTTTTGGTCTCATAAGTTGGCTCGAGCGCGATTTTGGCCCCATAAGTTGGTAGGCCTTTATTTTGGTCCCTCAACTTGGCACCTTGACTCGATTTTGGTCCCATGGTCAACCCTCCGCCCATTTTCGCCAGAAAATGCATAGGTGGCACCCGTTGACTGCAACCTCACCTATTTTGACCCATTTTATGGGCCCACCTGTACACATGGCACCCATGTGAAAAAAACAAAAAAAAAACAAATAAAAAACTAAAGAAGAAGAAAACAAATTAGAAATTAAAAAACAAATTAAAAATATCAAAACATTATTAATTTGTCCTAATAAAAAAAACATTCACACATAAACGTATTCCTAAACTTAAAGCGCAAAAACAGTGAGGGATTAGCTCAAGGATCCCCCCCCCCCCCTATTAGGGATGATCAAGATTTGGTATTATCTACCAAAATTAAATAGGATTCCTTTCCATCTTAGAAGATACTTATATCCTTGTATAGTTATTTCTTACTTGTTATCAAGTCACCTAGTTGTATAAATACCTATGTAATCTAGCATTGTAATTTATTTACAATATATAAAAGTTAGACTCTAATAATCTCACGATTAAAACCCTACCGATCCGCCACCTAAACCTAGCCAATGTCGACCGTCAATTCGTCTGCCTCCCACCACTCCGATGACGACGACGACACCGCCTCGTCTAACCACAATATCGCCGCCACCACTCAAAAAACCGCCGCCACCACTCAACAAATCACTCCTCCCGCCCCCTCACCATCGTCCCGATTTCCTCTCATCATCACCTCACCCTTCGCCTTAATCCGACGAACTATATTTCTTGGCGACTTCAAGTCGTCTCAACCCTAAGCGGCTTAAATCTCCTGGGTTACCTTCTAGGGACTTACAAACGTCCTCCTTGCTCCGATGTTGCCGATCACATGCTATGGTTTCAACAAGACCAACTGATCCTCTCTGCCCTCATTGGTGCCATGGAACCCGAAATCATGCCACTCGTTCATTGTGCCAAAACCTCATCAGAGGCGTGGGTTCTTTTGATGGGCGCGTTTGCCCGTTCCGACCGTACTCGCATCATGGCCCTTAAGGACGCGCTCAACACCACAAGACTTGGCAACCGTTCCGTTACGGAGTACCTCACGGACATCAAGTCCAAAGTTGATGAGCTTGCGATGCTTGACCGCCCTCTTGACCCTGACAACATTACCATATATGTCCTCAATGGTCTCGGTCAAAATTACCGTGACATCACCACCTCCATCCGTCTCCGTGAACAGCCCTTGACGTTTGCTGAACTCCACAACACCCTCGTCACCCACGAGTCCTATATCAAGCACTTTGAGGCCGACGCCGCTGCCCTTGTCGCCACGGCCAACAACATCACCGCTGGATCTTCTTGTGGTCCTCTTTTGACGCGCGGCTCCTCATCCATAGGGCGTGCTCCGCTCCGTGGTGGGCGCGTTCAAATCCGTGGATGAAGTAGACCCCCTTCTGGTTTTGTTTCTAGTGGTTTTACTAACCCCTCTCCAAGCAGTGGCGAACAGGTTACTTGTCAATTTTGTGGGAAACCTAATCATGTAGCCTCCCGTTGCTACAATTTACAAAAGTTGCTGAACCCCACTGCCAACTCGGCCGTCACTCCACCAGCTGCGGGTCACCGTCCTCCTTCTCAGTGTTGGATGGTTGACTCGGGCACATCTCATCATGTCACGGGGAACCTCAACAACCTTGCATATCACTCTGAGTATGATGGTACTAATGAGGTTTAGTTAACCGATGGTAATGGTATGCCTATTACGCACACTGGCTCTTCTATTATTTCGTTTCCTACACGCAATTTCTCTTTGAACAATGTGTTGTGCGTACCGTCTTCTCATCATAATCTATTACCCGTTCATCGTTTCACGCAAGATAATAATGTTTCCTTGGAATTTTTTCCAGATTATTTCTCTGTTAAGGATCAGGGTTCGGGGGAAACACTGGCAACGGGACCTTGCACTAATGGCACCTACCACATCCGTCCACTGCTGCAGTATCTCAAGCATCCGGAAAAGTTCGTGAACTTTGGTGTTCGGACGTGTGCATCCACTTGGCAATTACGTCTTGGACATCCGGCCTCAAAGACGAGTTCCTTTTTGATTTCTAGTTTTTCTTTACCGCTTTTAAATAAGTCCTCTGTGAAGGACACGTTTTGTGACTCTTGTTTAGTGAGTAAATTGCACCGTTTGCCGTTTATGGATAATTCTTTTGTTGCTACTCATCCTTTGCATTATGTGTTTGCTGACGTTTGGGGTCCTACTGATACTTCTGTGGATGGTTTTCGTTTCTACTTGGTTATTGTTGATCTATTTAGTCGCTACTGTTGGTTTTTCCCTATGACTGCTAAATCTCAAGTTCAAGATATTTTTTGGCAATTTAAGTCTCTTGTGGAAAAACAGTTTCGACATAATATAATCAACTTCTACAGTGATAATGGTGGTGAATTTGTTGCCTTAAAACAATTTCTTGTGCAATCCGGAATTAGTTGGCTCACGACCGCCCCGCACACACCACAACAGAACGGCATGGCCGAACGGCGCCACCGTTATATCACTGAGACGGTTCGTGTTCTTCTCCATCGTGCCAATTTACCAAGTACTTATTGGAGTTATTCTTTTCAAGCCACCGTGTATCTTATTAATCGAATGCCATCCTCTGCACTTAAGTCATCAACACCATTCTACAAGTTATTCAACCACCATCCTAATTATCTCAAGCTCTGGGTCTTCGGTTGTTTATGTTATCCCTGGCTCCGCCTTTATGTAGACAACAAGCTCTCATTTCCATCTCACCCTTGCATCTTCTTGGGCTACTCCACTTCTCAGAGTGCTTATAAGTGTCTTGACCCTGTCTCCAATCGGTTATATCTATCTTGTCACGTTCGTTTCTGTGAGACAATGTTTCCTTTCTCTAAGTGGCAACCTATCTTGCCCGGTCCGACTCCGTCCGCTCTATGGGCCCCTCCGCTCACAGTTCTTTCTCTCGGCCCTGCATCATCACCTACGGCCCATCCAGTGCCCATCTCATCGGCCCATGCTCTGTCCAAGGCCCTTTCCCCACCTCGGCCTGCGGTCCCTTCGCCTGGCCCAACCGGCGGCCCTGCAGCCCCATCGCCTGGTCCAACCGGCGGCCCCGCAGCTCCTTTGCCTGGCCCAACCCGCGATCTGACGCCCAGCCCAACCCTGAGCTCCGCTATACCTCTGAATTCGGCCCATGACCGCGGCCCTATACACACGGCCCAAACCACGGACACCCCACCCTTGGCCGTGCCTTATCCTCCTCGGACCGCTCACCACATGGTCACGAGGTCTAAGAACAATATTTTTCGACCTAAGGCTTTCACTGCTTGCACCAACCACCCACTGCCTGATCCGGTGGAACCTACGTGTGTCTCTCAAGCAGTCAAGGATCCTCTCTGGCGTTCGGCTATGTCTGACAAAATTACTACTCTTGTCTCTCATGGTACTTGGGAACTTGTTCCTCGTTCCTCTACCACAAATATTATTGGGTGCAAATGGGTCATTCATCTCAAGCGTAATCTTGATGGGTCCATCTCACAGTACAAGGCACGCCTCGTTGCTAAGGGTTTTCACCAGCGCCCTTGCATTGACTATATGGAAACTTTCTCCCCCGTGGTCAAACCCGTCACTGCCCGTGCTATCCTCACGATTGCTGTCTCCAACTCTTGGGGTATTCATCAACTGGATGTCAGCAATGCCTTCCTTCATGGCACTCTCAGTGAAGAAGTCTATATGCAGCAACCCCCGAGGTTTGTTGACTCGGCCTTGCCCTCTCATGTCTGTCGACTCTGTAAGTCCATCTATGGCTTGAAACAGGCCCCTCGCGCATGGTTCTGGGCTCTTTGCACGCCTCTCCTATCTCTTGGGTTCACTCAATCCAAGTCCGACCACTCCCTTTTTATCTTCCGGCGCGCCAGGACTGTCCTCTTTCTACTGGTTTATGTCGACGACATTATTTTCATAGGAAATAATTCGGCCCTTATCACCTCCATTATTGCTAAGTTCGGGTCAACGTTTCGGCTCAAGGACCTTGGCGCCATCTCCTTTTTTCTCGGTATTGAAGCCATCCCGTGTGCTGAGGGTCTCTTCCTCCCTCAACAACAATATGTTCGGGACCTTCTTTCACGCCACAAGATGGATGGTGCTAATTCCGTGACTACTCCTATGTCCACCTCTTCCGTCTCTCCTTCCGACGACAGTGCCTTTGACGAGAGTCTCTACCATCAGGCTATTGGGGAACTTCAGTATCTTGCCTTCACTCGCCCTGATATCGCCTTTGCTGTCAACCACTTGGCTCAGTCCGTCTCGTCCCCTCGTGAGCATCATTGGACTGCCGTTAAACGGGTTCTTCGCTACCTTAAGGGCACGGTTTTCCATGGCCTTTTCATTCGTCGTCGGCCCGCTAACACTCTCAGTGCCTACACTGATGCTGACTGGGCTGGTGATCTTTCTGATAGGACTTCCACGTCTGCCTTTCTTATATTTCTTGGTGATACTCCAATTTCTTGGTCTTCTCGCAAGCAACACCCCGTTGCTCGCTCCTCGACTGAGGCTGAGTACCGAGCCCTCACCACAACCACATCCGAGTTTCAGTGGATTTAGCATTTATTGGCCGAACTCTGGGTCCCTCTTCGTAGGCCCCCGAACCTTTATTGTGATAACATGTGGGCAACGCATCTCTCCCTGAATCCCGTTCTTCACTCTCAGATGAAGCACATCGTGGTCGACATTCACTATGTTCGGGATATTGTGGCAAAGGGTCTCGTCTCTATCTCGCACATCAGCACTAAGGATCAACTCGCTGATTTTCTTACTAAGGCGCTCCCTCGTGCTCGCTTCTTACTTCTTCGTTCCAAAAGCGCCTTGGCCGATGGCTCGACACTTTTGAGGGGGCGTATTAGGGATAATCAAGATTTGGTATTATCTACCAAAATTAAATAGGATTCATTTTCATCTTAGAACATACTTATATCCTTGTGTAGTTATTTCTTACTTGTTCATCAAGTCACCTAGTTGTATAAATACCTATGTAATCTAGCATTGTATTTTATTTACAATATATAAAAGGATATATTTCCTACCCCCCCCCCCCCCCACAACCCCTCTCCACCACCACCACCACCACCACCACCTTCATCTCCAAATCCAACTTTTTCAACCAAAATTCGTCACCTAAATCTCACCTTATTCAATCTATTTGCGATGATCGGTCTCTCTCAATGGTGAAACGATGATGGTGGATGAGTAATTTTTTTGGGGATGGTGGTGATGGTGGGGTTTCGAGTGTGTGTGATGGTGGGGCGGAGGCGGTGACGGTGGTGGGTAGAGGAGAGAGCGACAGGAGGAGCGGCGACGACGGAGAGGAGAGATCAACGGGGCAGGGCGGGTGGGGGTGGGTTGTAGAAGAAGATGGGGTTTCGAGTGTGTATGATGGTGGGGCGGAGGCGGTGACAGTGGTGGGTAGAGGAGAGAACGGCGAGAGAGGCGGCGACGATGGAGAGGAGAGAGGGGCGGAGTGGGGTGGGGGTGTAGAAGAAGAAGGTTTTTATTTTCTTTTAAATTATAAATCAATATTATTAGTTTTTAATTTATTTGTTATATTAGTATTGAAGAATGATTTTTCTTCTTAAAATATCTAAGAATGAAAGAATTAATTATGTTGATGATATTTATATGGGAATTGTTCAAATAAAAATGTTAAAAACTTTTGAGGAATATAAAATCAACATTATTAAAAAAAAGATAATCAACATTATTTTAAAAAAACTATCTTTAATTTTCTTATATTGAGTAATTATAGAATATCATAATGAAAGGAAAAATAATTAATTAGTCTACTTATTTAGTCTTTTATTTTCTTTTTTTTTTTGGTTTTTTTTCACATGGGTGCTAAGTGTACAGGTGGACCCAGAAATTGGGTCAAAATAGGTGATGTTGCAGTCAACGGGTGCCACCTATGCATTTTCGAAATGGGCGGAATGTTGAAGGTGAGACCAAAATCAAGTCAATGTGCCAAGTTGAGGTACCAAAATCCTTATTGGACCAAAATCGCGCTCGAGCCAACTTATGGGATCAAAACATAAAATTTCCCCAACTTTCAATTTTAGATCACATAGTCACGACCTTTTGGACTATATAATTAACAAGTGTACTAATTGAAAACATAAATTACTTTAACGTGGAGTTTACTTTCTAAGGATAAAACGATCAATGAAATGCAAATTAGGTTGTGTAAAGTAAATACGATTGCAGATATATACATTTTTTGTGTTAATGTCCAAAATATAACATAAAATTAAAGATAATTTTTATCTTATTTAATAATGGTATCACAAATCCTGAGATACATCTACGAGATGATATAACCAAACAAGTCTAAAACAATTAAAAATGGAAAATGAAATAGTTTTTAAAACCAAAAATCATAGAATATTGCTCTCAATGCTAACGTCAAATTTTGCTTTTTGAAATGTCACTATAACAAAAATGGTCTACAGTGGCACTACGCTAGTGGCATTTGTTTTCGAGTGACACCATACACTAATTGGATGACGTTTTGAAGTTTGTCATGATTGTTTATTCATTACTGGCATTTTGGCACACTGTTTAATGACATTAGTCTAAAAATGTCAGTGCAAATTTATATAATGTAACTTCTAAAAAATGGTACTAATGATTAACACGTTAGTGACACTAGTTTATACTAATCATTCACATTAGTTTAAGAATGTAACATCATATATGTATAATGTCATTTTTAAGACATGCCATTAATCTTGGTGATCTTGATTTATAGTAGTTAATGATATTTAATTTTAAAGTGTCACGGTAAATTAATGTGATGAGATTTTTAAAACATGGCACGAATGATATAATTAAATAAATTTAAGTTACTTCACAAGAAAAGTATTATTCCAATTTGAACGCTATTATTTTTGCCTATAAGAATTTCCCTAAGTACCAAATTAGAACTATGTCGTCCCTTTCGTCTAGCTTTTTCTGTCAAGGAAGGAACCCTAACGACTCCCCATCATTAACAACAACTATGGATTTCATAGTTCTTTTTTTCCTCACAGCCTAAGTATTTTATAATATTGTTTAATTTGTAGTCTTGTTTCTCTAATACTATTGATTTTGATACAATTGATTATTTATAAGACCCGATTTTTGTCGTCTGATTCATTGCATTATTAGTTTCTTATTGTAAAAATGGCATCCAGATTAGACAAGGGAGCAACTTAGGGTTCTTCAGAAATTGATGAGGCTGATTAAGGTATGTCTTTTTGGATTCCTCGGTGTCATCATTATTTTTAGTATACCATTTCAATTCTTTGGTTAGTTACATGGGTTCTATCTATACACCTTTAGCACGATTGTTTGTGTTAGTGAAATACTCATGTTGGAATGCATGTTTGCTGTTTGATGAAATGCCTAGAAGCCATTTTTCGTTGTGAAATGGCGCTCAAACTTTTGTACTATTTTGAGAAGAAGGGCCATTTGTTTCTGAGGGTGATTTGTGGGAGTTGGCATAATTTCCATTCACATGCTTTATGTTGCAAAGCTTAATATGTGGAAAGTTTTGCGGTTAGCCATGAAGGTCGCAAATATAACGGTAAGAATAGTCGTGACTTTTACTTGGAATGTATGTGTATTTTAAGGAAATACTTAAAGAGGAGCTAGACCAAGGAAAACTGATCATAAGCAATACTAAGATCTTCCTGATGGGCTATGACACATGAAAAAGCTATGTTACCGTAGATATACTGGTATACATAAATTATGGACCATTAAGGCCACAGTTGGAAGCATAATTATCATTTCTTGAGTAAAAGAAGCCCCATAAGATAAACTTCTAAGTTCAATTTCTAATACATATCTTCGTGATGTAAGTTAAGTTCTACTACTGAATACCAGAGCTAACTAGAAGATCATTATGTTTCTCTGTTATATATACTTAAGCAAGCAAGTGCACTCATTTGATAGCATCACTTCAACCTAACAATGTTATTTTTTTGTTTAGTTTTGGCCTCGTCAGTGTGTCTTTATAGTTAGACAGACATTCAACAAATAATTGATATTGGTAATCTTTTCCTATATGTGTCATTCATTATGAACTTTTCAGTTGGATATTATGGTTTATTTGTCTCCACTCTTTTGTACCAGATTTGATGAAAAGCTGAGATAAACGTATGACTCAAGTACTAAATAGAAAAAAAAGATGAGGCCTTGACGTCTTTGCTACTTCAACACTAACTCCGTTTGTCAAGTAAGTATATCTTTGAGGGAAGCGATTAAAGTTTTGAACATATTTCTCTGAGTGCTTAATAGAACATAGCTTTTGATGAAGTTCTTGACAAATTACATTTTATTTTACTTTATTAAGTGTTGAAGTTTTCTTTTCTTGTTTGACTTTATTGGATTTTCTGATCCACTTACAATATTTGATGGTTTTTTCTTGAAACAATTGTGGATATCCAGATTTTAAAAAATAATCATTAGAACTCTTGGTTGCATTATAATGTAGTTCATGGTTCCAAATACGTAAGGAATTCTGCAGATGCTTTGCGTGGTTTTTGGAGGACTTGTGGGAAGATTCGGCGTATGATTATTTTATTTACTATGAAGTTCACTATTCTTCGTCAGTTAGGACTACGGTGGTAGTTAACATTACAATATCCATAAACTTCTGGTAGATACATTGACAGTATTCTCAATTTTCAATAACTTAAAAGTTGACAAATTCTTCTCATGCCAAAATTCTGATGCAATGTAATATTTATTTTTTAACCCCATTTGCATAGATATTGAACCTGCAAATCTTAGATTTGAATACTGATATCTTGTAGTAAATCAAAAATATGTTTGTTAGATTTATTCTAGAAGGCCATACTATTGCTCAAAATTGTTTCTTTCATCATATCTTTTCTTTTTTTATTTTAAGGTTACCTCATTAGATTTAATGAGTTTGTATAATGTTGTTTGGATGAAAAGTGATATGAGTCACATAAACATATTGAATTAAGTTCTCATTTATCAAGTATGTCTTGTGCTCTCTCGAATAGACTTGTTTCACAAATCTTAACCAGTGGTGACTTGATATTGTACTGAATAACTTATCATAGTTAAACAACGACGCACTGTCACCTTATCTAATCAAAATCAACCATGCAAGAAATTCAGTTTACTCATATGGTTCCTTTCTTGTTATCTCAGGAAAAACTTAATCCTACAAGAGACTGTTCTCGGGGCAAGTAGTATCGGGAACTCAAAACTGATATCCTTCAACATATGAATTTGGTGAGACTGCTAAACTGTTGGTAATTACACGGATACTTGTGTAAATAGATAAATTAGCTCCTAGTCGTTTCCTTCTTTTTTGAGTGAAATTGTGTGTGTGAATGTGAAAATGTAGGAATATTGTGCGCTTATCTAAGCGTGGAATTCCTTGATAATGAATAATGATGACAGTTCAACTTAGAACCAAATAGGCGCGCTTCTAAATTATGTGGAACCAGTTATAAGAACTTGTTATGTGTTTCTGACCAAGAGTATAGCAGCAATTATTTGGTTGTGTATGAATTCTCAGTTCGAGTAATTTAAAATTTTCAGACATAGTTTAGAAAGTGAATTTTTGGGTGTTGTATTCTTACTTATTTACCGTAATTGAAGTTATTTAATTCGTGCACTGTTCTTGTAATTTCTTTGATTACTCGATCGGTCTGTTGTATTGAATCATTTTGTTTGTGTGCGGGATTGTACGTTGTCCTAACAGAAGATCAAGTGGAATTATTTGCTTCAGATGTATTGCTTTAAGGCAATGACATTCCTTTCAAATTTTAAGTCATATTTTTGACATGTAACACAGTTGTGCTCTTTACTTTTTACCCTTGTAATGGATTTTGAGCTTCATTGTATCTTAACTTCTTTTGATAAATACTACAAAGCATGTAAAATTGAATTACATAATGTATAGTTCTGTTTTTATATTAATTAGTTAACTTCTTTTGATATATACTACAAGGCATGTAAATTTGAATTACATAATGTGTAGTTCTGTATTTATATTAATTAGAATTAAGGAGGGAACCAAAACGTTTTTGGGTTACCCCAAATCCGTTTTGGGCCCCCCCTACTTTTTTTGTTTTCTTTTAATATGCCTAGTGACATTATCAAATGTCAAGATATTTAATAATATTGACATTGTAAAGCGCCACTAATTGCTATAATTGTGGCATCATATCATGTCAAATTATGCTTCTATGGTGAGATTTATTACTGTGATTATATTTGACAATGGTGACATTTCAAAACACCAGTAAAATGGGAGTGGCATTTGTACATGACACTTATTGCAATTTGTATGGCATTATAAAGTCTCATGGTATTTTGTTTCATTGGCGTTTTATGAATTGTCGCTAGTTAAGTAAACACTGGCACTACCACTTTTAGCTACACCGCTACAAGTGGCATTTCAGAAAAACGCCACTATACACAAAAATGTCACTTTTATAATGTTTTAGTAACATTTTTGAATGCCACCAAATGACATTTTTGTTGTAGTGTACTTATTTCTGATGACCTCATTCACAAGTTTTTTAGTTGCACAAAGAATTATTTTGTTTTACGCAATTTGTTCTCAATTGTTTAATGCTTTAGTAAAAACAATTCCGACAAAACATATACCAACAATTGACTGCTTGTAGTGTCCCAATAATCAGGTCATCAGGGACTTATAACTCTTTACGACGACTTTTGTTTATCAATTTGAAATCTGATCACAGGAAATCAACGTGACTCATGAATAACTTCATTGTTATTCTGAATAGAGTAATTTGATTGTTATTCTTCAATAATTATCAATTAAGTTATGACTTATGCGAATTCTTAATTACGTACGTGTATGCCCAACTACTAAGGTCCCTTTTCACCTAAATCACAACATTAAGTAAAAGACATTTTTCAGTACCCCCAAACAGCACGCACTTAGTAGGAGTCGCTTGAGTGGGTGCATTAATCACATCAAGTTACATTCTTTTCGCGGCTTTTGATTATCTCCTACAAAATGGTGCTACATCTTATACACTATACACTACAAGACTGGGCGGTCAATAGGGACCGCCCAGTTAGCGACTCAAGGTGAGTCGCTCGCCTTCAGCGACTTCTGAAGGCAACAGCGACTCACCTTGAGTCGCAAATCATTTCGAGAACAACAGCGACCCACGTTGCGTCGCTGAAACAAACAGACGACTTTCAGCGACCCATGTTGGGTCGCTGAACTAAACTCACGACTTTCAGCGACCCACGTTGGGTCACTGAACTAAATACGCGACGTTCAGCGACCCAGGTTGGGTCGCTGAAAACCTTTTTTTTACATGGGCCACACAATTCGGCCCAAAATTGGGCCAAATTGTGGGCCGCGTCAGCCCTAATTACCATGGAAGCAATCAGCGACTCAGAAGCGGTCGCTGATTGCTTCCTATAAATTGAAAAAAAAAAAACCATTTTTAACAAAACGCGAAATTCCTCTCCTTCACCCGTTTTGTGCCCCGACCCGATTCGGATATCCTCCATTAGCGACCTATTAAGCTTAGTTGCGACCCAAATCGAGTCACTAACCCAACCAAACCCAACCCCGCTCGTTTCTTCCGATTTCCGCCTCAAATCCGCCGTGCTCCGCCTCAATCGCCGTCGTGCTCCGCTTCCATCGCCGCCCCTTTGAATTTCCGTCCATTTCCGCCGCCGGTGCTAAGGTATAGCTTCGGTTTTCATTTTTTTTTATTTGTTTTTGTCATTTTTGAATTAAATCCGAAAATTGTGTTATTATTTTAAGAAAATGTTATATTGTTAATTTTGTGTTAATATTATTGTGTTAATCTTGTGTTAATCTTGTGTAAATTTTGTGTTTTATTGTTAATTTGTTAAATTTTTGAAGAATTATTAGTTAATATTGTTAATTAGATAGTTAATTAGTGAATAATGTTAGATTGTTAGAATAGATTAGTGTATGATTAAGGAAAAAAAAATTATTTGTGAAATTAGATTAGTGAATGATGAAATAAAAATTTAGTGAATGATGAAATTAGATTTAGTTAAATTTAGTGAATGATTAAATTAGATTTAGTTAAATTTAGTGAATGATTAAATTAGATTTAGTTAAATTTAGTGAATAATGAAATTAGATTAGATTAGATTAGTTTATAATTAGATTGTGAAAATTGGATTATTAAAATTTAATTAGTAAAACTTGTTAATTAGTGTTAATTTGTAAGATTATATTAATTAGTGTAGATTATATTTTTTAGGTTATAATTTGTAAATTTTGTAATTAGTGTAGATTTGTAAATGTTGAATTGATATTTAAATTTTTTTACAGTGCATATATATATTCGGCATGTCGTCACGTAAGACCCCTAGCGGTACTGGAGATCGAGGTCTTGGAGGTCGAGGTCGTGGTGGGGTATCGAGTTCAGGTAGTGGTAGTGTTGCTCGTGGAGGTGTTGGAGGTAGTGGAGGTCGAGGTCGTGGTGGTGGTACTGGTAGCGTTGGGCGTGGTGGTACTGGTAGCGTTGGACGTGGTGGTGGTAGTGGTGGCAGGATTGGTGGTGGTAGTGGTAGTGGTAGTGGTAGCGTTGGGCGTGGTGGTGGTAGTGGTAGCGGGGGTCGAGGTAGTTGCCGACCTATACGGGTTGTTCGATCGGGACGTGGTGCAGGGTCGAGCCATCCAGCCGAGCCGTCTGTCCCGCTACCTGGGTCAGGTGACGGATCTGCATCGACGACACCTCCACTACATCGGCAGTTATTTGGAGACGATGAGGCGGCCATCTCCGGAGCGGGTGTCCGATCATCAGAGTCCACCGCATCCCAGGTGGCACGACCACATACTGCGGATTCAGTTGGGACTCACGTGCCCCCATCAGTCGAGTCTAGCAGACTTCAGACTCCACCGCCTACAGTCGACACCGGAGCTGGACCGAGCCAGAGATCGACCGGTACTCCACGACCGACCGATACTCGACCGGGTAGGGGACCCAATGTAGGGCTTACGGCGCTTCCTAAAGGGAAGAAGAAGGAGCTTATTGAGTTGAAGAGGGGTTGTTTTTCTAAACCCCCCGGTCGCGAGATTTCCAAGACGATCACTGGCCTCATTCGACAGTTTATGAGTGAGTTTTGGCCCTCCTACTTGAAGGTTCCTGAGGATGTACGAAGAGAGATGTACTCGAGATTTACGGTGAGTTTTAAATGAATTATTAATATTTATTGATTTACTCGAGGTTCAAAATATTGTTTAATTTAGTTTATTAATTTAATGTATTAATTTATTGTTTAATATTTATCTTTTTTGTAGAATGTCTATGGGATTCGGCGGTCAGAGAGGGAGCAGGTACATAGGGCATACCAGTTGAAGGCGAGAGGGATTTATAAGCGTATGCTTAACAAGGCGAAGGAGCAGTACATGAAGAAAAAGGACAAGGAGGAGTTTAAAGATAAGCCTAAGACGCCGTGGATGAGTCAGAGTTTGGAGGATCAGGCGGCAAAACACTGGGACACTGAGGAGTTTAAGGCGAAGTCCGTGAAGGGAAAGAAGGCTCGACGAGGCGGCAAGTTGGACGGCGATGCGCCCGCCACCTTTTACGGTGGTTCCATTGACTACGAGGAGATCCGGCGGCGCCTGGTATGTTTTGTTAAATTATATATTTTATTTGTAGTTAAATTTTAAGATTATTGTTTATTGATTAGTTTAAAACAATGTAATGTTAACATTTAAAAAAAAAAGAATTATAACCAACTATTACTTACAATTTGAAGGAGAGGAATCAGCCCAACCGCACCCACCCTATCAGGCACGACGAGATTTATAAGGCAGGACATACGAAGAAGGTGGCGGGGACTGGCAGAGGTACAGGCGTACCATTGAGGCGGGAGTGGAAGTCTGAGATTACCAGACTTATTTACGTAAGTGTTTTAAATTTTCTACTCTTTTTTAATGATCTTTGTTTTAATTTAATTTCTTTTTTTTAATGATATTTGAATATTCAACAGAAGACTTATAAGAGGGAACTGAGGAGGAAAAATCCGGATGCAGTGGAAGATAATGACTTGCCTGAATGGGACGCCGATTCGTGGAAGAAGGCGATAGGGAGTATCAAGAAGGGGAAGGCATCGGGGTTACCGAGCTATGCTGATCCTCGAGACTTCGACTTGGAGGTCGGGAGGGAGCCAGACTACAGGCGGGAGTTGCTCAGGCAGCTCCAGGAGGAGAACAACGAGTTGAGGTCGACAAAGGACCCGAGAGTCGACTCCATGTTGTCTTGGCTCCAGTCTTTTAGAGAGGACATGCAGAGGGATACAGGTCGACCAGTGCGAGAGCTTCCGTCAGACTTGTTCATGGGGAACGCTATTAGGAGCGGAGGCGCATTTCGGGTTCCGAGGCCGATACGTGAGAGACCAGATCCTTTTGCTCCAGGTACTTCCAACCCCACCCAGTATGTCGATGATCTTGATATTGATACTGATGAGTCAGAGGGTGATGATGATCTTGGTCTGATGGATGTTGAGGCAGAGGACCTCGGTGAGGGTGAGGGGGGTGTTGGCATTGATGAGGGTGGGGTTGGTGTTGATGATGATCCACTGGCGACCTTGGATGAGATGTATGATTTGGCGGAGAGTTCTGGTGATGAGGGGGTCATGTATCCGCCTAGTGATGTTGAGGGGGGTCAGTGATCTTGTTGCGGGTTTTTATTTGTAAATATGGATTATGATATTTTGGAACATATGGATCATTTATGGTGTAGTTGTTTTGTATGTATGGTTTGTAGTTGGTATGGAATATGGATTGAATGGTTTTGATTATATTTTTTTGTTTATTTTGGTTATTTTGAATTTATATGGTGTTGATGGTTGGTCATTTATGGTGTAATTGTTTTTGTTTATATGGTGTTGATGGTTGGTCATTTATGGTGTAGTTGTTTTTGTTTATATGGTTTTGTTTATATGGTGTTGATAGTTGGTCATACTGAAAAAATCACATTGTCATAGTCATACTGAAAAATCACATAGTCATCGTCATACATAAAAAAAGCAAGAAAAGAAAGAAAGCACTAGTCTTCTTCTGAATATTGAAACTCATAGTCATATTCATTTGCCTCACTATCTACGCCTTCTTCTGCTTGTCCATCATCGTCCTCGTTACCACCTAGTTCATCAACGACCTCGAAGTCACCTCCACCCAACTGAATATCCATGTTGAACGAACTCAAGTCTACAAACATATTAAGACCTGCTGATTCGTTCTCTTGAAATACTGTCTCCGGAATTTCTGGGTCATCAGGGGTAGAATCTTGAATTGTGAGTGACGACATGTCGATAATGACGACATGTCGACGCTAGTGCTCCATAAAAGCTTGAGATCATCAATAAGTGGCCTAAGAAAAAGATCCAAGTTCTTTGTTGGACTATACGGCCCGGAAATGAGTAGACTCAAAAAGATGAACTCTTTCTTCATGCAAAGATCCGGTGGAAGGTTATAAGGGGTGACAAACACCGGCCAACAAGAGTACGTCTTGCCAGACATTCCAAAAGGTGTGAATCCATCTGTGGACAAACCAAGTCTTACGTTCCGTGGTTCCGCTGCGAAATCTGGGTGTGTCCGGTCGAAGTGGCGCCATGCCTCCCCTGAAGCTGGGTGAATGATTTGGTCATGAACCCCATTACACTTCGTATGCCATGTCATATGTTTTGCAGTTCCTATTGTATAATACAACCTCTGAAGTCGAGGAGCAATAGGAAAATACCACAATTTCTTCTTCCCAACCTTAGATTTTAGTCCATCCACGTATCTACCTGCGAGGCATATCGGGCACTTATCGTAGTCCTTCGTCTCCTCTCCGTAGAACAAGAAACATTGTTTTGGACAAACATCATACGTAACGTACCCTAACTCGGACTGCAGCATTTTACGGATCCCTTTCGTGTCCTTAGGTAATAACATCCGCACCTCAGGCGTGAAACCTCTCTTCGCTAAATTAAAAACCTTATCAGAATAAATAGTACTAGCCTTGTGTTGTGTCTTGTACTCCAACCACTCCGACATCCACTGAAGGATACTTATATCTTCACCCGAGTCGGAATCCGAATACATGGGTATATTTCCTAGGTGCATCAACTTGTAGAACGCATGTGCTTCCGGGTTGGGCTCCTCGTTAGTTGACTCGTCCTCAGATGATCGACCTCCACGTGCATCCACGACCATGTCTACGAATGGCACATCAACATATACTGGGTTGTCGGGAATATCGGTGTGTGACGAGCCGGGGGAATCGGGCACATACGACGGTGTAGTATCTATTAACGTTTCCCCATGAAAAATCCACTCTAAATATCCATTTGTAAAACCCGACTTATGAAGATGATCCCGTACAACCTTTTTATCGAAAAACCGTATATTATTGCATTTCATGCAAGGACACCTAATTTCGCCCCGTAGATCTACGAATCTAGGACCTTGTTGCGTAGCATATTCAATGAAAGCCCGAACCCCAAACACAAATCTATCGCTTAAACAACCATCACTATCATACATAGCATACATCCAAGATTTATCTACTATATAATCCATTATTCATCTAATAAGTTGTAAAATATAAAACATATAATTACAAATAATATAACAAGAATTTTAAAGAGCTAAATAGAATGATCAACGTACTTCTTGAAGCGTGAAAAAACGCGACACAAGAATGTTTTGTACACCACGATTACTCTCGGTGTGTATAATATTACCTATCACCAAATAAATATAATAAATTTAAGTTAGAATAATTAAATAACAAATTACATTGAAAATAAACATTTGGGATAGTGTAAGGCAAAAAAATGTGCATACCTTAAGGATTAGTAAAGGATGTAATGAATTTTAGAAGAGAATGGAGTGGCCTTTTTATAGGCCACTAACAGTCAATAGGGACCGCACTTAGGTCACTATTGCCAACAGTAAGTCTCAATAGCGACCGCAGTTAGGTCCCTATTGATACTAACCGTTGTTAATAGCGACCTACCTGCGGTCACTATTAACAATAGCCGTTATTAATAGGGACCAAAATTCGGTCCCTATTTAATAGCTGTTGTTATTAGCGACCAAACCGCGGTCGCTATTGACAATAGCCGTTGTCAATATCGACCGCAAGTAGGTCACCGATATGTCAATAGTGACCGCGGATCAGGTCCCTATTGACCCAACAGGCACCTATTTGCGGTTGCTACTAATATTCAAACTTTAAAATCATTATATTATGATGATTTGAGTACACCGTTGTTTGTTTAGTTCATAATTAATAATATAATAGTTAAAATAACAACAATTCACATGTTGCAATGTGTTTGGTTGTTTGGAATCACAAACACATCTCGTTCCTAAAAAAAATCAAATTTCAAGAATAAATATTAGTAGGGACCGCTCATAGGTCCCTAATAATTAAACAGGGACCGCTCTGCGGTCTCTATTAATTATTAGTGACCTAAGTGCGGTCCCTAATTATTAATAGTGACCGCAGTTAGGTCACTAATTGTTAATAGTGACCGCACTGCGGTCCCTGTTTCCTTATTAGGGACCTAAGTGCGGTCCCTACTAATATTCATCCTTGAAACTTGATTTTTTTGTATTGATGTTGGTGTGTTTGTGATTCCTAGCAACCAAACTCATTGCAACATGTGAATTGAAGTAATAAATGATTGCAAAACCAACCTCATAATAGTTTAGTTGTGAAATAATAGATTGAATGAAATTGATCGAGTTATGAACGTTCAACGTATATTTCATGTTCTACAACTAATCATCAATATAGTTAGTTATAGTTGTTATTCATAGTTTAATTTTTTGTTTAACAACATCAAATAACATGATAACTTGATTAGTTAATAACTACAAATAACTATAATTAACTATTGATGATTAGTTGTAGAACATGAAATATGTGTTGAACGTTCATAACTCGATCAATTTCATTCAATCTATTATTTCACAGCTAAACTATTATGAGGTTGGTTTTGCAATCATTTATTACTTCAATTCACATGTTGCAATGAGTTTGGTTGCTAGGAATCACAAACACACCAACATCAATACAAAAAAATCAAGTTTCAAGGATGAATATTAGTAGGGACCGCACTTAGGTCCCTAATAAGGAAACAGGGACCGCAGTGCGGTCACTATTAACAATTAGTGACCTAACTGCGGTCACTATTAATAATTAGGGACCGCACTTAGGTCACTAATATACAAAAATTTGAAATTTTGGCGAAAATTTTAGGCGGGATTGAGGGGGAAATTTGAATTTTACGAAAATTTAAAAATTTCACCCTATTCTCTATATATACTCACCACTCTTACACATCAAAATTACTTAATCTCATAAAACACCCAACACCAAAACACTATCTTCTTTTCCAACACCAAAACACTATCTTATTTTCTCCAAACACAAAAAAAATTCTTCTTTTTACCAACACAAATCCAAAACAAAAATCACACAATATAAAAAACAAATCACCTACTCAATATTTCATAGTTATTATTTTGGATCTACACTTTCTTTTCTTACTTTTCTATTATTTTGGATCTACACTTTTTTTCTTACTTTTCTATTATTTTGAATCTACACATTCTTTTCTTATTTTTCTATTTTTTTGGATCTACAATTTCTTTTATTTCACTTGTTTTTTTATTCATTCATCTTTTTGTTTTTATATTATTCATATTTTATATTCTATTATTAGTCATATTTCATTCATTTTTTACATTTTAATACTTTAATGTCATTATATTAATTTTTTCTTTATTATTTTATTGTATTGATCTTATTATAACCATATTTCAACAAAAAAAAACAATAATATTTCGGAATATTTCCGAAATATTATTGTTTTTTTTATTTTTGTCGCAGACTATTAGGGACCGCAGTTAGGTCCCTAATAATATTCATAGAACTCTATGAATATTATTAGGGACCTAATTGCGGTCCCTAATAAAAGTAATAGGGACCGCGGTTAGGTCCCTACTAATATTCAAAGAGTACCCTTTGAATATTAGTAGGGACCTAACTGCGGTCCCTATTTCCGTTATTAGGGACCGAAACTAGGTCGCTACTAATATTCATAGAGTTCTATGAATATTAGTAGCGACCTAGTTGCGGTCCCTAATAAGAATAATAGCGACCGCAATCAGGTCGCTACACAATATTCATAGAATCTATGAATATTTTGTATCGACCTGATTGCGGTCGCTATTATTCTTATTAGGGACCGCAACTAGGTCGCTACAAAATATTCATAGATTCTATGAATATTTTGTAGCGACCTGATTGCCGTCGCTATTAGTCTTATTAGGGACCGCCTGTAGGTCGCTAATATTTATAATAGCGACCGCTCTCAAGTCGCTATTGTTTTTGCGACATTAGGGACTTAATGACGGTCCCTATTGTTTGAAAAAAATAGTGACCCAAAAACACAATAGCGACCGGCGTTAGGTCGCTATTCTTTAAAGTGTCAGGGACCGGAAAGCGGTCCCTGATACTCCGATCGCTATTTCCCTCATCAGGGACCTAACTGCGGTCCCTGATGGAAAGCGACCGAGGTCAATAGGGACCGCACAATAGCGACCTACGTGCGGTCGCTATTGAGCTTTAGGGACCGCGGGAGGGGTCAATAGGGACCTAATTTTGGTCCCTATTGACCCCTTTTTCTTGTAGTGATATCATTTGGATGAATGTCATGTGTAAACAATTTAAAACTCCTTTAAGACCATGTTTGCTTCGTATTAAAAAAATTATATGTAATTTATTATTGCCAAACTTACACATATTCACCTCCAAACAAATATTCAACTTTCCTTATAATTCTGAAGCACGGTTGTAATAATTACTATAGAAGAGATTTCAACTTCCATAATTATTTGTCTAACTAATTTAATTTGAACACCGTGATCCACATAATTAATTGCTACTTAAGTTATTTTTATAACTAAATTATCTAAACAAAAATTTCTTTTAATCATCTTGCCATACAAAATACTCACCTACAACTTTTTTTGGGGGGAATAGCAAATTATGTTTTCTAACTAACATAATTAAAGAATTTCTTCTAATTAATGTCGCATATATAATTACTCAAACGTAGACGTCATTGGAGTACATAATTTTTAACATTTATATATTTCATAGGAAGCAAGTGTTTTATATTTTCTTTTTGTTTACAATTTTTGAAAAAAGAAACTTGCAGGAAAAAAAAAGAGACAAGAATATGATAATTTTCTCTAAATCGCTGAAACATGGTAGTTATTTTATATTCTCAAATTTATAAGACTTGACATCATTTTCTCACTATCTCTAAACCAATGTCTATTAAATTATAAATTTTTTATTTGAATATTATAAATTAATTTTATCAAAATGAATATGTAGTTGAATGTTAATGTTAAGTAACAACACAAAATAAAATTTTATTAAATGGGCTGTTTTAAAACTACAACCTAAAGTTAGAAGAAATTATTGTTTTTAAATTAAATTCCCTCGCCTCCTCATGAATTTTGAATATTTTCTTCATAATTACGTATATCATCATGAAATTTCTTTGCACGAGTATTTTTGTTACTAATTATGATCATATGAAGCTTTTGAAATTATAAATGCTACAAAGTTAATGGTAAGTATTGATTGCGATAAGTTTGGTAAGATGTAGTATGATTCTTATAACCTTTTAATACAAAGCAAACATGATATTAAGAAAGTTTATAAGCTGATTACACATATTATTCATCCGAATAATGTAGTAGAAAATATAGTACTATTTTGTAAGAGAGGATCCAAAGTCTCTTTTCACTCGTATATACAACCATTTCTAAAGATCGCAAACAATTAAATTTAATTAATTTAAAGTTGCATGTCGTAATATCTTGTTGCAAAAGCTGACAATTGGTAATCACCAATTAACCATCGAAATTAGTTTGCTTCCAAAAATTTGTAAACAATATATTGGACACGCTTTTAATAAGAAAAAGGCAATTGCATCACCAACGCGTATCGAATTAGATTTGACAATATTGGTTAAGCCAATCGTACGTGGCGATTTAAATATTTGCATGTAGTCCCACTCCCACGTCACAGAGTTTAGTGAACAAGTGATCATATATCCCATTCCCACCCACCAAACACACTATGATGCAAATGCAATATGCCATACAATGAGTCACTCACACATCACGCACTCAATACTTAATTAAACCTTTTTTTTTTTGATAGAAATACTTAATTAAACCTTAGTAGAAAGAATTCTTAGAAGTATTATGCCTCGTGAGTCATGCCTCACTCACAAGTCCCAATGTAAACGTTTGAGATCCAATTTTTCTCTTTAGTCATTACGCCTTAGCCTTAAGATAAACGGAACCAGCATGATTATCATCAATACCACAACATAGTTCACTACATTCATTAAACCTTTGTACGAGGAATTTTTAAAAGTATTATTAGCAAATGTAGCACGCGGTTCCTGCGAGCATAATTCTTTTTTCAATGTCATTCTATGTGGGTTAAAGAAGAAGATTTATCTAGATAACATGTCACATTAATTCTGAGTAGAACAATGGAAGAAAAGCAGATTATGGAAAAAGTAAGTCATTAATTATAATTAATAATATAATTAATTAGTCTAACTAAATTTGTAAGGTTATTTTGGGGATTTAATAAGAAATTTTCACAATATAGCTAAAACATAAAGGTTAAAGTTGAAAATCAAAAGATTGGTGTCACAATAGGTTTCTTTATATAATAGTATATAGATGACTGGTGAGGCATGCTCTCTCACAACTCATAGTGTAAACGTTTGAGATCCAATTTTACTCATGCCGCATTATGGCTTAAGATAAACGGATCGGAACCAGCATAATTATCATCTATGCTACAAGAGAGCCCTACATTGCATCTCACATATATGCGTTTCCATATATGTTTCATGTGACCCCATGTTGATAGGACCCACGTATATATTTGGGGTGTGGTGCACCATGATGTAGCAAAAAAAAATGTGGGCAAATGTCATATAAAAAAATATGAAATTTAGATTTCTAGACGATTACTTTATAATTAGCTTAATCAAAACAAATGCAGACGTAAGACTTATTTAATTAACAACTCAAAGTGATTAATGTTAGATTTATGTAGTTTATTTTCATACATAAGTATTACACAGCTGATTGTTGTTGTTTTTCAATTCGTGGAATGTGGCAACAACTCCTACTAATATCATAAAAAACACGCCAAATAAATGCGTCATTCACTCATTCTTCATTTCTACCTGTTATATAAATAATTAAATATCTACTCTCTCTAACAGCTTAAGCTTTTAGCTGAAATGACAATTCAATATGCTATCAGAGTCTAAGCCAAAGAGATATTGGGTTCGAATCCCAGCGCCACCCAATTAAACAAAAAGTGTCACGTGACAGGCGTAACAAAAAGATTAATAGTATGCACGTCATGAGACGTGTTTGAGATAATATATAAATAAATAAATGCCTATCCTCTCTAATAACTTGAGCTTTTATCTGAGATGAATATTTAACACTACTTAAAAAGGAAAAAAAATCATTATTCATACCATAACTTGCCAGCTTAGCAACTTTGGTACCCTAAGTTGTAGCTCATCAACTTTAGTACCCCAAATTGGTTTCTTGGTCGAATTTGCATACCATAACTTTATGCCACCCAAATCGTCGTCCAATTGACATACGTGGCACGTCGTTGACCCAATTTTGACTTTCTTGACCCTCCACGTGGCTACCAACTCGGATAATTAAGAAAATTAAAAACACGTGGCTGCCAACTCTGGTAATTAGAAAAATAAAAAAAAAACTTAATTACATAAGACCAAACCTTAAATATTTCACACAACTCTATCGCCATTTCTTCTCAACACTTAGCTCGTCTTCTTCGCCATTTCTTCCACACCTTCACAACACTACCTGCTTCACACCAGAAGCGTATACAGTAACAATGGTGGTTAGCCACCCTCGACTAAAGGCCCGTCACACAACGAATGAACGCGATCCGTCGCCATTATACGGTTAGTACTCGTTCTTCTTTCAAATCTTTCATACAGCTTCGTTTTTCTGGAACCTTAGTTTTTTTTCAGCGTTTTAAACCCTAAATCGTTTTTTTAATTCCCTAAACTTTCTTGAACTCGCGAACCCTAAATCGTGTGAAGTGTTACTTTCCCCCAAATTTCTTCAATTTTTGAACCCTAATTTGGCGAAGACCCTAAATTAGTAACATATTTACTGTTTAATTGTATTCAGACTACACTGATTTTCCCCAATTGTGACGCAAACCCTAATTATACGAAAGATACAAGTCCTGAAGATGCTGCACACATAGAGGCTAAATGTTCTGAACAAGCTGCTAAAGGTAGAAAGAAGTACAGAAATATGGCAACAAAGAAATCATAAAAAAAAATAGAAGAAGAAAGGTGTGGTTGATGATGATTCCGAAGATAAAACCGAGTTAGACACTGGTGAGGTTGACACCAATGAGGAGAAGGATTTCTTACTGAGTGATGAAGATTCTGATGAAATGGAAAAGAGAATGGTGTCCAAAAATTCGGCGAATTGTTGATGAGTTTATTGGCACCCATGCAACACATTGTGACCCTATCAAATCAGATGATGAAAGCTACATGATCAAGTGTTAGGATAACAACCTGCATTGTTATGCTTTCTGCAAGAACATGTGGATGCAGAAAATGGGACATTAGTGGAGTACCTTGCATCCATGCTGTTAATGCAATCACTGCTCAGGGGTTGGATCCTCTGGATTTCATCCATCTCTGTTATAATGTTAACACCTATGAGGATGTATACAAGTATCCAATACTGCAATGAATGGAAGAAATGAGTAGAAGAAGACTTGGTATACAACACCAACCCAACTGAATGAAGGGAGGTCTGTTGGAAGACCTGAGACAGTTAGGAGAAATGAGAAAAACCCATGAAACCACTTGCTGCCAAGCCTCACCAGTTGAAAAGACAACAAGACACTGCTCAAATGTGGGTATTGTGAAGTGCTAAGGCATAATGTAATAGGACGTGCAAAAAGAAAGGCTGATATGGAGCAAACTAAGGTTGAAGTTGCTGTTGCTGCAGCTGCAGCTGCTGCCACAACAGCCAATGGAGAAACAAATGGAGCATATGATGGATCTGGTGATGAAGAAGGTGGTGTGCAAGGTGCCACAAATGGTGTTAGTGGTGTGGCCACTGATTTCACACAGTGTTGATGGTGTGGGTTCTGATAATGTCCAAGGTGATGATAACAATGGGATGTCAAGTGTATCTAATGGTTATACTAATGTTGGAGCTGGAGAGGATGTTAATGGTGTCATAGATGGGGTGAATGATGATACAAATGGTGGAATTGGAAGAGGGTTTGAGGTTGAATGGGGGAGTGATTTTGATTTTTTAGCTGAGATGGACAGGCTTGAGTCTAGCACTCAACAAACTGAAGTATGCCTTGACGGGTCACAACCTTTTGTGATTGACACACAAATTGAGGTCACAAGTCATGACAATATCAATGATCCTGTCATTGATCTTGAAACTAAACATGTGAGTGTTCCTGCTGCTGGAAAAAGGAAAGCGATGAAGCAGAAGGAAGCAACTCTAAGTCAATTAGTTGTTTAAGTGTTTGTATTTACCAATTTTCTGTTATTGATATTGAAACTGACTTTTTTGCATTGTTGTTAGGACAAACCAAAACCTAGAAGAAGGTAGAACGAGTATGACAAAGGTGAAGGAAGTGACATAGGCAATGAACTTATTCAAGAACCAGCTGCTACTATTTCTGTGACTTTAAGTCCAACTGAGATGGAGCAACTCCAGAATGTGTGGATGGGAAGTGATAATGCATAAGATGGCTTTCTGCCCCTAAGCCTAAAAAGGCAAAATGGTCAAAGAAGGGCAAGGAATCTACCTCAAATACTATAGTGCATGCACCAGTGAAAGCACCTTCTGTATCAGACCAACTAGAGACATTTGGCAAAATCTCTAAACCAAAGGTGAAGATGTTGCAGGTTGGAAGTAAGAAAATGCTAGTGAATATTGGTGGCCTTTCAAAGTGAGGCATTTTGTGTCTCTTATTTTGAGCATATAAGCTATATAATGCATCCTTAAGTTGAGGATAAACTTCTGCCAATTTGATGATGGTTCTGTTTTGTGGAAAATGGATTTCCATTATGCTTGTTTATGTTATATATTGGATGATGACTGCTGTTGATGGTCAGTTGGTTCCTTGTGTTTTGATGGTGGCTTATTGTCATAATGATCCGTGTACTTTCAACCACATTTTGTGGCATGTGTGGATCTGTAAGACTTGCATGATATCTGAAGCTGATGATTTGTTACTGTGTTTTTCATTGGAAACTATAAGTGCAATGATATGGTTAGTAGCATGTATATAATAACTCTTTGAATGTTAATGTATTTCAGGAAAGTATAGCTTTTCTGATATGGTTAAATTGATTCACAACTTATCTTACTTACAATGAAAAATTTATTTTCATATTTTTGGCATTCATGACTTGATAATATTATTTTGCAAGAAGAATGAAGAACATAGAAAACAATAAGCAAAATATCCATATCAATGGAAAGGTTGTTTATCTTATGCTACACACAGATTGTGGTAGCGTATACCCATTACATAGAGAAAATACCAGTTCAAAACACCAACTTCAACTGGTAAAAGATGAAATACTTATTTAATAAAATAGAAAACGATCTTCCAAAGTACTTAGCAACATCCCATACCCCAAACTACTTAGTAGCACCCCATACCCATACTATATCCCCTAGTCCAATTCCATGTCAATCAGGCTCATCTTCTTCATCATCAGCTTCATCATCAGTCACAAGATCAATAACTACAGTCCTAACCTCTTCTTCAACAACATAATCCTCATCATCAGAAATTATCAACAGATCAATGCCTCCAGTACAGTACTCTTCTGGGAATAAGGCACAACACCGCTCAACAACTAGCTCATTGAGCTGATCACCATTTTCCAGTCCAAACATACGAAAGTACTTGTGAATTTGAGTCTTCTGCATAGAGTCATACAACAAGTGAGTAACCTAAATAGATAGAACTTTTGTTAAATGACCAAAAAATAAAAAATTAATATGGACAACAAAACTATTCAATAAACCAAATAGCATATGAGAGTGAAAATTACCATCCCTGGCCACATGTCATATTCAGGACTAACAGTTATATTCAAGTCAAAGTCACATATGATATGAGATTGAGTAGTAAACTGACAGAAACTATTTCATTTGATCCTCAGCTGGCATATATGGTCCTCTTCAGTTGGTCAAAAGTGTACCTGTTGCTTAAGGACATTGAAATTTTACCGCTCACCACATTAAGAGCTCTGTTTATGTGGTCAAGGTTGTAAATCCCGTGCCTTTCACCGTATTTCAGCAAAGCCTTTAAGAAAACACGCTCACCTCGCACAGAGAAGTACAACCCCAAGAATTCATTGAACCTAATTGCCATTCTTTTCACACAAAGATAAAAATATGAAGAGTCAACACGAACTAAATTAAAATAACCAAACCCACAAGATCATAACAACTACAAATTAAGATTAACAAACAGTTTTACATCAAAATAGTTACATCAAATAAGTCTTATATAGGAATTTGAGATAGAACATACTATAATTTCACCAAATTAGCTATGACATTAGAAAATCACATCTTGTAAGACACATCAACAGTAACATCAACACAGATTACATAAATAAATAGCAACATAAACCAAGCTAAACAACAACAAAAGATTGCCGCCTTAGTTGGACCGACTGTCTTCAAGGTATATTTGTGTTGTGTTATTTGGAGGGAGATGACGGGGTGTTATGTAATTAAGTTTTTTTTTTTGTTTTTTGAATTATTTGAGTTGGCAGCCACATGTTTTTAATTTTTTAATTGCCTGTGTTGGCAACAACGTAGAGGGTCAAAAAGTCAAAATTAAGTCAACGACGTGTCACGTATGTCAATTGGGCGGCGATTTGGGTGGCGTAAAGTTATGGTATTGAAATTCGATCAAGAAGCGAACTTGGGGTACCAAAGTTGATAAGTGACAACTTAAGGTACCAAAGTTGCTAAGCTGCCAAATTATGGTATGAATAGTAACTTTTTCCCACTAAAAAATGGAAAAATCTTTGATTCTCCCTTACCAAAACTTCAACCAATCTCCACCATATATCCAACTCACGATCTTCTATCACAACGTCAATACTGCCACATCATACATCTTCTCTTAACTCTTGGGCACACGCAAAGGCGTAAATAGTAGAGTAAATTGCATAAACTACCATGTGTTTACTACTCATTACATTTTATATTCTAAATTGGCTGATATTACAATATAATATTTTCATTAAGGAAATTGTCTATCAAAATAAATACCAATAATATATAAAAGATATACACAATATTTTATTCTAATCTAATAATTACAGTATTTATTGACTTTATCTAACTTTCAGAATGTGAGTTTTTATCCAATTCATCATTTGTCCTGTATTTTTCTTCAACATAAATAAAAATAATCAGTGCCGTTTATTTATTTTTTGTTTTTTTACAACTGTTAGATAATTCATAAGGACTCAAATAAGTGAAAAAAACACTATGTTATTGTATCAATTTCAGTATGTATTTTAATGGATTATTTGCTAATTTTAATTTTTAAGCTTGAGAGAAAGGATTTGCACATACATGAAAATTACATATGGGGTTATACGTGAATTAAAACTAAAACAAGGATTGATTCTGCAATTTACTCAATTAGAAATTACGTAACATCAACTTTATATTATTTTATTAAGATTTAAGATTAAGACGATCCTGTCTATAAATAAACTTCATATTTTCGAAGTTAAAACTTGCAAGCATTTGGCTTAATTAATTAATTACCTTCACCGATTACCCTTAGTCAAAGGCCTGTCGGCAGTCGGTGGTTCTCTGTTTAGGTACCTAATTAAGTTTTTGCAAATCTTAAGAATTATATTGTCTGATTATCATGGTCTGTTCCAATTTTTAGTTCTCAGTTTATGTGTCATATATATGATTGTCTTTGTGTTATATTCTTGAGAGAGTTCTGGTTTTTGCTTTTATTTTGGTGGTTAGTTTTCTTGAAATTCTTATGGTTCGTACGTACTAGGTATGTTAAGAGTAAAACATGATTGTAAATTGTGCTGATATATATGAGTCATAACCTTTTACCATGTAAGTAAATTTACTAATAAGTAATAATTGAGATGTTAGGACAAAAGGATCAAACTTTAGGATGAATATATATATATATATATATATATATATATATATATATATATATATGTGTGTTTTGTTGAAGTGCAAGATCTGAATTGGGTCCTCCTCTGTTTTAAGTTTTTTCAGTGAATTAGTGTGCTATGGTAAATATTCAGTTTAAATAAGATTCCTCTGTCCTTGGATATTTCCTGCTTTTGGAATTGATTCTCCACTAAGTTTTTGTGGGCCGTGGAACATTAATGGAATTCAGATAAGATTCTTTGAGTCTGTTCAAGTTGATGAAACAACAGGGGAATTGATGCTAGATTCATTTCTAAAAGCACTCCTCTTTATTCCTTTATGTGGTTGGTTTTATACAAGATGTTGCTTGGATCTTATAAACCTTCATATTATCTTGTATCTTAAGAACTTTCTTGCCTCAGTTGTTACTGATTTTTGAGTCGTAAGATTAGCTGTGGAAGTTAATCAGGTTTGTAGCCGGCAAGAATCAGTTTTAGATTTCTTGATTTTTTTCTTAAAACTTTGATAAAGAAGTTGTGTTCTGCAGGTTGGAGAAATGGACACCTTCCTGTTTACCTCTGAGTCCGTGAACGAAGGACACCCCGACAAGCTGTGCGATCAAATATCCGATGCGGTACTCGATGCCTGCCTGGAACAGGACCCCGACAGCAAAGTTGCCTGCGAGACTTGCACAAAGACCAACATGGTAATGGTCTTTGGCGAGATCACAACCAAGGCCGACATAGACTACGAGAAGATCGTTCGTGACACCTGTCGCAACATAGGATTCATTTCTGATGATGTTGGTCTTGATGCCGACAAGTGCAAGGTTCTTGTCAACATCGAGCAACAAAGCCCTGATATTGCTCAAGGCGTCCACGGCCACCTGACCAAGCGCCCTGAGGAGATCGGTGCGGGTGATCAAGGCCACATGTTTGGTTATGCCACAGACGAGACCCCCGAGTACATGCCTCTTAGCCATGTTCTCGCAACTAAACTAGGCGCTCGACTCACGGAAGTCCGTAAGGACAGTACATGCCCATGGTTGAGGCCTGATGGCAAGACCCAAGTTACGGTCGAGTACTACAACGAAAACGGTGCCATGGTCCCCATACGGGTCCACACCGTTCTTATCTCCACTCAACATGACGAGACGGTCACTAATGATGAGATTGCAAAGGATCTGAAGGAACACGTTATCAAGCCCGTCATCCCTGAGAAGTACCTCGATGAGAAGACCATATTTCACCTCAATCCTTCTGGTCGGTTCGTGATCGGTGGGCCTCACGGTGATGCAGGTCTAACTGGCCGCAAAATCATTATCGACACGTATGGTGGTTGGGGCGCACACGGTGGGGGTGCGTTTTCTGGCAAGGACCCGACTAAGGTTGATAGGAGTGGCGCCTATATCGTTAGGCAGGCTGCTAAGAGCATTGTTGCCAATGGCCTTGCTCGAAGGTGCATAGTGCAGGTGTCGTACGCGATAGGCGTGCCGGAGCCGTTGTCCGTTTTTGTCGACTCTTATGGCACTGGGAAGATCCCGGACAAAGAGATCCTGCAGATTGTGAAGGAGAATTTTGATTTCAGGCCTGGAATGATATCCATAAACTTGGATTTGAAGAGGGGTGACAATGGAAGGTTCTTGAAAACAGCAGCTTATGGACACTTTGGAAGGGATGAACCTGATTTCACTTGGGAAGTTGTTAAGCCCCTCAAATGGGACAAGCCTCAAGATTAGATTCTACAGTATTGTGTGTGTGCCTGCAGGTGTTGAATAATTGCAAATGTTTGCCTTGTTGCTGGTTGTGCACTATAGGTCTATATATGTTCTTTGTTTGTTTGGTGCCTTTTCTTACAAAGATATTTTGTTATGATTAAGGAATATTCTATGTATCAGAACATTGTAATGCGTGCAGATCGAGTCAATGATGTACGTTGATTGTCTTCATCATTTTGATCATAATCATCAATATTATTATTATTATTATTATTATTATTATTATTATTATTGTTATTTATGATCCACGGGATTAGGAATCTGAACTTATTATACTGAGCATTGTCAAAATAACTGTAATTAAGAAGGTTATTACTACAATACAAGTCTTAATCTTACATCATATGTTGTTTGCTAGTTACACTTACAACTGCTGAAAACAATCAAAGCAAAAAACAAAGTTAACATTACACAGGGAGACAAACTTCTACTTCCTTTGGAAATTTAACTTCTCAATACAGGATACAAACAGTGAAGCAAAAAGAATTGGGTACAGAATCAAAACTACAGCAACAACAGGTAACATACTGTGGTGATATCCAAAGTAATCTCTTATAAAGTCTGATACTCGTTTGGTTTCTCCAAACACTACAATTTTCTTTTGAACATCTCCAAATTGTGAGGTAAGCATGCCTTTCAATGACCACGAATTCGGAATAACATAATAGAACCAGACCCACCACTTTGGAATTTGCTGCAAGATAAAGAGCGAAAGTTGTCCTGTATAAGTTGTCTCCCTTGCATATTAATATACCGTTGCTGATCCTATGGTGCATATCGGAGGAAATGGTGAAAGAACTTACTGTTTTAGGTATCAGGAATCCTGAAAAGAGATTGAACATTACGTAAAAGCCTGACTGAGAAACTGCAGCCACTAGAAGGTTTGGGGTTATTGAAACCAACAACATTCCGAGGTACGTGTAATAGAGCAGTGTACAAAGCATGGTGTAAAAGTACCAAAAGACCTTAAATGCAGACCAATGGTATCCAATCATTGGATATGTGATTACTGTGAATGCAACTGACTGAGCAAAGAGATATGGGATCTCGATTATGACCTACGGTTTCAAAATTAAGTTGAATTCAATCATAAGATCTCAAAGCATATAAACTGAAGTAGAACGTAACAAGCATACCTGTGCTGCCAAATAAGCCCATGAAGCATACATTCTGGTATATCTTTCTCTATAGAAAACGGTGCGCTCTATGCTGACATATGGCAGAACTGAGGATGAATTGTTAATGCCACAGAAGATAACAGCAAAATACATTGAACCAAGAAGAGTGAATAGGCTTTGCTCATTGTGTCTGTTACAAAAAAGAATAATTGAAGAGCAACGAGGAAGTTAGACTATTTAGATTGAAGAAGTTCTAAATAACAAAAAGATAAATAAATAAAAACGTGGTAACGTTGAATCAAATTGTGAAGGTTTGTCGGAGATTAATGTACTTACATCCTTTCCCCTTGACCCCAGAACAAGAAGCCCAGAAGGAAAGATGCAAAAAGCATATAAAGTGAACGATTCAAGTTGTACGATGGGCTTCTCCAATAAGACCAATGATGCTTCCAAAGGCAGCTTTTGAATTGCACCCATATATTCTGTGAGTAGCGAGTAGGGAAATGCAGTTCTTTTGAACCGGAAGGTGGACTACTCAGATGTTTAACAAGCTCTTTGTTACTCCTTATAAAAGAAATTGAGAAAGAAGAATCAGACAAGGAAAAAGGTTTGATGATAGTTGTTAAAGGCTGCAAATACATTTACACATCATTGCGATCATATTCTATAAATTTGTTTCCTGTTCGAGATTTCATATTGCAAAATTGTGAAAAAGAGAAGTATCCTTATTGGACTCACTCGTGCAACGCAGAATTCTTATATATCTGGGCGAAGTCAATGCCAAGTATAGCTTCTGAGGAAGGGGAAGTGACCTCCAATACCCATGCAGCTGGATTGTAGTTATCTCTAATTTTAGGTACACCAGGGATGGCCTATGACAGTAAAAACTATAAGGATGAAAGACTCACCTCAGAAGTAAAGGTAAAAAAAAAATCCTTCAAGATGGTTAACCAAGCAATCCTTTTTTTTTTTATTGTGAAAAGACTTGCCTCAAAATATTCAATTACGTTGCACGAGTGCATGCCTAGCGGTGCACAATATACCAGCTGACCTCCAGTTTTCAACAGTAGTAACTGTGGGCATGGAGGATTCATTAGTAACATGATACTTTACAAGATAATTGCAGTGATAAACCAAAACACATAGTTCAAATTACAAATTTATCTTTTTGTAATTAACTATCTTTCGATTTGGAAATGGGTCAAAAGCATCGAACTCTTAAAGTACACCCCATTTCTTATTGTGCCCCCTATTTTTTTGTTTCGAAAACGGAAACTTGCTCCACAACCTATTCCAGAAGTGTTGTTAGCCTCTTGGTCAACTTTCTGTGAACTTTTGACCAATATTCTGTTGAGATTCCACCAAACAGGGAATAGTTAGTCAATTTTGACATAACTTTGATGGAATACTTAAGCCATCAAACAACCGAAAGTTAACCGGGGGACAAACTGCAGAATTTTCAATAGGATGGGCAAGTTTCTCTTCTCTAAATGATATAAGGGGCATCATTAAACGTGTATACTATAGGCTCATTCACGTCTTTAACCCTTTGGAAAAGCATATTGGACTTGAGTTCTGTCCCCTCTAAACCTGAAATTCCCCCCTAGCAGTGTCAGAAATAGTAAAAGATCCATTATATTATCCTTTTGTAACTCATTTAGACTATACCAGCACAACCAAAAATTGATTCTTAGCCATGTACCTCGTCAAATGCTTCAAATATGTCGATACTTGGTTGGTGAATGGTGCAAACAACTGTTCTACCAGTAGATGAGACATTCTTTACTACTCGCATAACAATTGCTGCTGCTCTTGCATCAAGTCCAGTAGTTGGCTCATCCATAAAGATAATAGAGGGGTTAGCAACAAGTTCAACAGCTATCGTCAGCCGCTTCCTCTGCTCAGTTGACAAACCATCAACCCCAGGCAACCCCACTAATGCATCTTTTATTCCATCAAGCTCAATGGTTTCAAGAACTTCCTTCACAAATTCCTGAAATTGACACAAAATTTTAATGTTATACTAATGGAATATAATGGGTGTTAGCCACTAGAAAAATTGAAACTTTGAGCACGTTGTACCATACATATTTTGCTTTTGAATCAATATCAGGGTGTAGACGCAGCCAAGCTGAAAAGATCACGGATTCTTCCACAGTAATGTGAGGAGAATGTATATCAGTTTGTTCACAATAACCAGAGATTCTAGCAAATGTACTTTGAACTTTAGGGTACCCTCCAACTCTTATTTCACCTTCAACTGTTCCACTAGTTTTTCTACCAGCAAGAACATCAAGAAGTGTTGTCTTTCCAGCTCCACTAACACCCATGAGTGCAGTGAGAACGCCAGGCCTGAACGTGCCAGTGATATCGCAAAGAAGTTGAAGCTTTTTCTGATTAAAACCACGCTCCCTCATTTCCTGAAGATTTTAAGAAAGAAAAAGTCAAGAAACTGAGCCATTTTATGATTTCTGCTAATATTCCAAAGTTGATGGAAATATTTATTGCAACTGAGTTTCTGCGTCTACCGTGGGGGTATCAACATAGTACTGCACATCTTGAAACGCTATACTCAAGGGTTCAAAGGGAAAAACCACTCTTTCTGCAGAATACCAATAGAAATATGAATGCATCTGGTACTCTTCCTGTCAAATCATAATTCATAGCCTTAGATATTATAACCTCTACTACAGTTTGCAATACTACCAGGAGGAGATATAGCATTAGACTCTCCTGCATCTCCAGTGTTATCTGATTCTTTGCTTCCTTGCAGTTGAAAGAGTTTTTCTCTTGAGATAATAACACGTGAACTAGAAGCTGGTGCAGTGGAGAAGCCAATGCTTATTCAAATGATAATTTCATAACATACACTAGAGTTTAGTGATTGATGTTCTTACGATTTGAGAAGCTTAGAGTCAATGTAGACCAAATGTTGAAGAGCAATGTGAACCCAAAGAGTGCAGCCACTGATATCCAAAAAAGATGTCCACCATAATCTAACCCACGTCTTGCAAGTGTCTGATGCCCTATGCTTATATTTCCATACAACTTTAGACAAAGGGAAAGAAAGAAACAAAAAGTTAGAAACTTACATTTACCGATCTTAGAGTAATCGACATGAACTGAAATTTTGATAAACCAAAAGCTCCGTCACCTGTTGCCATCTTGGAGCGAGGAATTCATTTATTGAAAGGCCTATCACCCCATATGATTGAGGAGAAACCCAAAATGCCCACTTTAACCAAATTGGCATAGATGCTGCAACGAATATTAGTTTGACTAGTCTTATTAGAAGGTAATGAAGACAAGAAGTTAGCCAAACTGAAAGCTACTCACTTTCTGGGATCACAAAGCCACTGCACAACGTTACAAATAATACTACCATGCTCCCAGCTGTTGAGCAAGCAACCATGGTCTGGAAAAATGAAGCCACAAACCTATATAAAGATGACGTGGCCATGTGCAACGTGAATAGCAACAGCATATGACAGAAAAACCTGAAAGAAATTAAGGCCTGGTTACAACTCATTCTGAAGAATGATTCAAGTATGCTACAAGTTACTGACCTCCCAATCTCAGGGCTATATCCAGTAACGTAATAAGTTAGAGAAGTCCATACTACAGCAGTCAAAAGTGAGAGAGGAATCTTGAGAATGGATGCTGGAACAGCATAGGCCCAGACTGGGTAAAATCCCAAGTCTCTTTGTTTGTAGAAAACAGGAAGTCTTGTAACAGTCATTGAGAGCTCGGGAAATCCATCGATAAGAATAATGTTGAGAGCAAAATATATGGCTCCCATGTAACCGTTGGCATGAACAATATCAATGCCCATCTGCGTCTTGAAGAATACAGTCATACTCACAGTCGCAATAAAGATAATCTGCATGAGAATAACATTTCACAAACTGTTAAAAATGGTAAGGGACACAAAAACATTAGCATTTTCCTAATTACAAAGAAAAGTTCTACCAACAACTTAGAGATATTTCCTGTTCAAACATATCAGCGAACAAACAAACGTGCCAACCTGAAAAGATTTGAAAATGTAAAGAAATGAGTTTCTCTTCATGAGAAGAAGTTCTCTTGACAGACAGGCTCTAAACAGTGTCCATCTCGAAACAGAATTCCCACCGAAACTTATTGCGTTCTTGTGGCTCTTTGATTTATCTAATGGCACAGATAGTTCTTCTCTAAGTCTCTTCCCGTGAGAAGACTCCATATATTTCCTTGAAAACATATCAGGAGAGACAAAATCGTAAGGTTGCTCAGATGTTTGCCAGTATTTTTCCTGGTCTTTTTCAGATATAACCTGCAAAAGATTTTAAACTGTTACTCTATTAATTTATAAAACAAAAGGACTACCGGCCCCGTCGAGTGTAACTTGCCTCTTGCAGGAAATCAGCCACTCCTTTCCTTTCAGGACACTTAAATCCGCAACTCTTAAAAAACTCCAAAACATTATCACGTGCTCCATTATAGATGATATTTCCCTCTCCCATCAATATAATGTCATCAAAGAGATCAAAAGTTTCTGGCGCTGGCTGGAGAAGAGAGATGAGAACTGTAGCATCTGTGATGTGCGCAAGTTGTTGTAGGCAACAAACAATTTGATACGCAGTGGAACTATCTAACCCATTTGAGATTTCATCCATAAACAAAGCTTTTGTTGGTCCGACGATCATCTCACCTGCACATTACTCAGATCTTGATTTACTACTTTACGCGCACGGTCAGAGTTGAAGCTTAAGTGGTAATCAATGAATGAGTTATGTAAAATCAATGAAAATAACCTGTTGTGAGTCTCTTCTTCTGACCACCGGATATACCTCTCTGCATGGCATCTCCATACAGTGTGTCAGCACAAACATCTAGGCCCAGAATCTGAGAAATGTGGGAAGAATACGTAAAGTATGAAGAACTTAAGGAAAGTTGCCTTCTTAGAAAATGAATCCTTAGCAACATTGATGAAAATACCTTCAACACGTAGTCTGTTTGAAGAGTTGTCTCTTGTCCTTCAACAGAAATTGCCTGTACGTACAATTGCACAAATTCTTGTGACACAGCTACATGTATGTTTGACGACGGACCATGCATGGTAGTAGCTTTAGATACACCACAACCGTTTCATATTAATGGCTCAAACAGCATAATAAGATAAATTTGGTCATGGCGGTTCATTTCTAGTTCATAACTAGGACAACTGAGCCCATGTTAGACATTTCTAACAATATCGATACGTGCTTCTGTCAACATTCTGGATATTAATAAAGAACTGGCCGATTTCAGGAATTGCACAAGTACCTTCATGTAAGTATCAATATCTGGATCCGGGGCAATATTGGCTTCTTTTTCCTTGCGGATAAGCTCAGCCATGATTTCTTCGGAAAAATTTATCAGGTGATCAGGCCATTATCGTTACCAATATAGTTCCAAGAACAATGACTTTACGATTCTACGTAGCATCGAACGAACTTACCTGCTCTGCTACCGATACCCTGACATCGAGCGGAGAAATCAAGTGTCTCCCTAACAGTCATTTCAGGGAAGTGCAGATCATTTTGGCTAATATAATTTGAATTTTTCTGGGGCACAAACTCATCAAATTTGTATCCATTGTATGAAATCTCACCAGATACCTGTTAGTTATCAAAGATTTCATACTTATGTTGGACATAAAAAGTAACTGTATTTTATCAAACATTTCTATTATTAACAGCTTTTGTAAGCTATTATCATTACTGTGCATTAGTTAAAATACAAAACGGTGTCGTTCGGTAGTTCTAATTTGGGAATCAAATAAGGGATTTTACGGAATTGATCGAGCACGTGTAGTTTAGGTTCTTGTCATTTCATAACTCATTCATCTTCCCGTGTTGCATACTTGCATTGGCTTATGCCTTGAATCTTCAAATAGGCAATACCTTGAATCTTCTTTACATGTTTTCAAGTTATGAATTGAATTTTCATTTAATAACGTGGGATAAAAAAAAAACTAATAATTACTTACTTGAAGATTGAAATCAACTCACGAGAACGAATATATATATAATAAGGATCAAAACAAATGAAAGAATAAATACTAATACGCAAATTAAGTCACGAGAAAAATTATGCTAAAATAATAACGTGAATTATGAGTATTGAAGACCGTATTTCCATGCTATATATAACAACATAATAAAAAGAGTTGGTAACTACTTAAAATTATTGGTTAAACGCAAAAAAGAAAGACTATTATTATAATATTAGAGTTACACATACAAGCGAAATTTAAATTTATAATTAACAATGAGGGGCATCACCTTTAGCGATTTGTCCAAATTCCCTGATAGAGCTTTTAACAATGTCGTCTTCCCACAACCAGGAGGACCAAGTAACAGAGTCATTCTGCAATTAATAATAAATAAAAAGAAAACTCTGATAAAATCAAAAAATAAAACTATTACTTATATTAATTAACATAATATTCAATGGGTTATATTACTATAATTTCCGCTATTGCGTACAAGTCTCGTTCAATGTACCTTCCAGGTTTAATGACACCACTAACATTCTTAAGTATGCTAATTTGAGCCTCTTTTGGTGCTAATCCGGGGACTGGAATGTTGTCCTACAAGTTAAACATACATACAAAGACTAACACAAGACAGGTTGATAATATGAATCTCCACTGTAACAAAAAGAAGTAAAAAGATTTACCAAAATCAAGCTTTTGAGAGAATTCCATAGAGTGGGTAGAGGCTTTCCAGAAACCACTTTGCATGAAGCTTCTATTTGTAAATTTGAGTATCTCACTTCAATGGTGGGCAGTTGTACACCAGCTCTGTAGCAAACGATTTTTTTTTTTTAATAAAAAAAAGTCTCATTAACTCTTGAACTATGTATTTGCTATCATAGTAATCAATATTATTCAAAAGAATAATACTTACTCTCATGTGTAATGTTGTGCCTAATACCAAAAAAAGTTACAAATCAATATCTAATGCATCGATCATTTTCTCACAACAATTAATCATCACAAATCCATCATTTAAATTCAATGGTACTACATCAGTTCGACCAAACCAAAGTCAAAATTCAACCTTCTTCATCAATCATTTGGATGAATTACTCATTTTCCTTTTAGCTTAACTTAAAATATTATTAGTTTAGTAACATAAATTTACTTATTACTTAGCATCTTTCATTTATTCTATTATACCACTAAAATCGAAATATCAACATGAACTGGAGTTTGACATATGAGCGAAAATTAAAAACCGGATCAAATATTATGATTTGATTTTTGGCATTGTTTCATGATTTTCGGACGATTTCATCGATTCGATTCATTTTGCACACCCCTATTTCTTGTGTCAAAAGATTTTTCTGCCTACTACTCAATAGATATGGGTTTATCCATTAAAATCCATGTAACTTAAAAACAATAATGAGAAATATATATGAACAAAATCTCACTTGTCTATTCTTTGTCTGATTTTTCGCAGCAGCTTAAAGTTGTCGTGTTCGACGTGTTGAATGAGCTTGTGGATGAGCAAATGCCTCTCGCCTGAGTCGAGCTTAGTAACATTAACTACCCTTCTAACTTTAGTTTCATTTCCATTTTCATGAAATAAAGAAGATCTCAAACGATCAAATGTTGGAAGCCTGTCAATAGTAGCCCACTGCAAGAGAGATTCTTCATCAAGCTCATCATGATCACTCTTTAATGATTCCACTTCATGTGTGCCAACTAACTCATGATCCATTTTCAACTTAGCTCAAAATGTTACTAGTATATAGCTACAGAGCACACTTACTTGTATGTGTTGTTTCTTTCTTAATGAAATCCTTTGGTCTAATTCACACTTCAAAATCTTATTGTATATGTAACCAAAGAACGTGCTTTATGTTGAAGAAAGAAAAAAAGAAAAAATAACGACACCCGCCAAAATTTGCTGCTCCATTAATTAGGTTTTAACTTTGACGTATCAGTACACCAATAAATGACCGTCACATATAATTTGAAATCCTGTATACTTTGTAAATTTCTATGTGATCAATGCATAAACATATATACTACATTTATGGCGTTCTTGGTTTATTCTTGGGTAAATCTCGTTCCCCAACGTTTGAGCATTTTTACAATGTGCCTCTAAAGTTTCAAAAAGTCAAATGTCTGTTCGACGTTTGCAATTTTTGTGCAAACACCTTTGAACCCTTAATTAGTCATTCACTTTTGAACACGCCTTTGCATTTTTGTTTGTAAGATTTGATGAGACACTTGATGCTAAAAAAGAAAGAAAGAAAAGGATCAGCTGAGGATGCAACGTGGAATTAAGTCATCCGGTAGTTGTTCTCGTACTATTTTAGTATTTTTATCCCGCTCCAGTCCCCATAATTCTTTAGGATACATTTTATTTTCTGATGTAAATCATACTTCAAGTTTATGCGAACCCCAATTAAATAACCAAATTTTACCCATTTCCAGGTTGCAAACTGCAAACTCCCAAATTATCAGGAACTTGAGAGGTGGCAAAATGGACACTTAATAAACTGTAGCTTGTGTCAAATTTAGTGATCTGTCTGTTCATTTGAGTAAAGTGAAATTACAAATATAGATAATTAACAATTTTGTTTTTTATATTTCTATTAAATGATGGCCCTTAAAGTTTGACACTATAAATTAACTAATGAGCCCAATCATTCTTTAATGCACTCAAGCGGTCATCAAATACGTAAGCTAAATAAAATTACCAATTTTCGGTTTTTATATATCTAGTAAATGATGGCAATTTTAGGACTCCACAAGTTAATTTAGTGAGCCCAATATCTGTCCCAATGCACACAAGTGGTACATCACATGATCACATACCTAAAACGCTTCTAATTGGAGCAAAATTTAAAGGTACAATTGCTTCTTTACCAAATACGAATTTCTTGTTTAACATTAGTAGTGCGCAGTCCCTGTCTGTTCGCCTATATTTGAGATTGTAATAATATACACTTTCGCAGTTTTATTATAGTTGTCGACCACAATAAAGTATAAACTAGAGCATAGCATTTTGCATTGTTCATTTCTCATTAAATATAATTTATTACTATGTATATACAAATATATAACCGAACCTAACCGACCCCTAAGTCCCGACCTCTGTTGTGAAAGGCGCGCCTCGAGGCTCGCCCGGGGCTCGCCCAGAGCAAATTTGGCCTAAAAACGCCCCAGGGCGCTGTATTGGGGAGCCACCTTTGTGGGGCTCACGCCCCAAACCTTAGGGCGTGCGCCCGAGGCCCAAAATGCGCTTGGGCAAGCGCCCTAGATGATTGCAAACGCCCCACAAACGTGGTTGCATATTTCTCATTGTTCTTAATTACCCAGCCTAGAAGATAATAAGAAACATAAAATTGGCTCACTCTTAATACTTTAGGCCCAAAGAGAAGTAAAGAAACGAAAGAAAGAAAAAAAGGTTTGCAATTGTAATTTGTGAAAGAATCTCATAAGTCATACGTGACCTGAGTTTTCTACTGTTCTTCTTCATTTTTTTTCCTTTCCATTATTTTTGGGTTTCTTCCATAAGGTGATCATATCAAAGGATGATATGAATACAATCATCTCTTTTGCTTAATTCCCAAGGAGCCTACGACTAGAATATTTTTTCTCGTATGGTTTTTCTTGAAAGCATTTATAAATACTCTTTGTGACTTGTGAGAAGTTCACTAATATTTTTGGGTTTTGCGCATTTGATTTTAATTAGTTTTAACTCATATATTTTGAATATTCGGAAGGCTATAAGTTTATTTTTGATTTTATTCTATATTTCTTTGTATTATTGCATACTCGTTTTATAATATTATGCTTAAAATAAGTCAAATTGCCAACATTTATTGGGCTTACGCCCTACGCCTCGAGGCTTACGCCTCGCCTCTAGCTATGAAAAACGCCTCGTTTGCGCCCAACGCCTTTAACAACACTGGTCCCGACTAATAAAACCTCTCATTAATTGCTTAGAAGAAAATCTTAAAGTGAAGTATATATATATATATTACAGTACTCTTAAGATTATTATTGATAGATATTTATTGAGGAACTTGAGCAAATAATATAAAATCATGAGCGAGTATTTCTCACTTTGTTTAGTTGAGCATTCTTAATAGGGATAATCCGGGTATTTTTCATCCACCTCCCCTCAGGTTTGACCCTCTGAGAAATACCCCCTTAAGGTTTGAAACTTTTGCAAGTGCCCCCTTCCATCCGTTGACCATTAGTCAAAGGTTAAATGTGATGGTAATTATGTAATTTTAGTGCTCAACAATATTATAATATATTTAAAGTTTCCAATTCATTTTAATAATTTGTATATAATTCATTTAATTACCATTTAAATAATTTAAATAAATATCATGTGATATGTGTGCATTTTTTTGTTAAGAACTAGAATTATAAAAGAAGTTATTTTTTTATTTTCTTAAAATCAGGGAAGGATTGAAGTAAAATATCACAAAATGTATATAAGTTGTTCTAATCTTAATAGCAATTGTTATAAAAGTTCAAATAATTTTTTTTTTCAGTTCAGTCACAAGGAAAATGAGATATAACCAATAACAAGCAATCACATTAAACCATATGTTAAAAAATTATAATAATAAAATATACATTAAATAGTGGTGTACGCCGACGATATTTTGCGGGTGCGCTAAAAAAATTATCACCCGGACCAAGGTTAACGAGTGACCAATTTTTCAAACCATGTGGCTTCAGATTGGGCGAGTGGAGGATCGTGGCAGGCGGTTGGGGGGTTTCAAGGTGATAAAAGAATGTAATAAGGAAAAAAATGATATGCTTTTATAGTTATAAAAAACAACCATTAGCACAAAAACGCAAAAACAAAACTGTAATATTTTAAATATATAACTTACTTATATACAACAATATACATTTATTTACTATACTTATATATATGTACATGAGCAACCAAAGTATATATATTTACTATACTAATCATGCACGTATATCAAACTCGAAAATTTGTAGACATCTATTAGCAACCGAATATTCTAGACATAAAAGAATAAAACAATACACTCTCAATTACACATTAGTTAAATATATTCATAGTAATTCGCCTATCTTGAATTCACATTTGATAGTTTTATTATTATGTTTCAACTATTCCATCTAAAAGTCACGAGAAATAACATTTTTATCCGAAATAAATATTCTTCTTTTGTAAAATCGAGCTTGATATATAGCTTAAAATGCTTTTAGTAAAAAATATATGCGGGTGGAGCGGGTGGTGGGCAGTGAGAAAGTAAACTCACTACCTGGTGGTGGGCGGCGAGAAAGTAAACCCACTACATGAACGACAATGAGCGGGTTATCACGAAATCAGCCCGCCTTTATGTGAAAAAAAAATTCATGGCGGGTGCAGTCGTACGAATGAGTGTGGTTCGGACGGATCAGACAAGTGAGCGGGTTTTTGTACACTCGTGACACTAAATATGTTAATAACAGATCAACAAAATTGAGATTTTGATTCACTTAAGGATTTTAATATTTTTTATTATTTTATCAAAGCACTTAACAAGCTTAAATAGCTTTTTTTGCTATTTTAATAGTATATATAATTTGAAATGTATATATAAAGTTTCGACCATGAACTGATATTATTAAAAATAAATGCATATATAAATTAAATTTATTTTAGATGTTGGTAATAGTGAAAATAAATGAATTGTGTACAAAATATTAAAATAAATTGGTAATTTGAAATATACTTTTATATTGGGTATAAAATTACATAATTGCAATCACATTTAACCGTTGACTAACAGTCAACTGATGGAAGGGGGTACTTGCCAATGTTTTAAACCTTAGGGGGTATTTGCCAGAGCATCAAACCTCAGGGGAGGTAAATGAAAATTACCCGGGATAATCCCATCAAACCCCTGAACTACATAGTCAAGGATCGCTTCACGATCTCCAAGACTTTTTCCAAATGAACCGAACACATTCATCAAAGGGAGAGAACACAGCTGGCCCACTCACTCTTAACGACTTTTGGACACCACCCCCTAAACTTTGTAAATAAGCACTTTGCCCTCTAACATTTGCCAACCTGTTCAAGTTGCCCACTGATAATTTTCCAACCAAAAAATCGTTGAAAAAATTATTTTTTTCAGAATCTTCTCTCCGTCAAGACGGTTTCGGTAGTGGTGACGGTATCGAAAAACTCAAAGCCATTACACGGAAGATTTAATTTTAATTTGTCGAATTTTCAGAAAATGTGATGAACACCTTCAAGTGTTCTTCATTTTTTTTGGAAATTCGACGAAATAATACTAAATTTCCAGTGTAATGACTTTGAATTTTGCGATACCGTCACCACTACCGAAACCGTCTTGACGAGTAAAAAAGTTGATTAGAATAAAAAAAAAAGTTCGAAAAAAAAATTTCGGCAATCCGCGACTGCGTAGTGGCAGGTTGCGGGAAGTTTTTGCCAGAATTCCTAAATTTAGACTCAATATTCTCCTCGTCGAAAAGTTTCTGTTAGCGGTGACAGTATCAGAAAATTCAAAGCCATTACACGGGGTTTTTAGTTTTTATTCGTCGTATTTCTAGAAAATGTGATGAAGACCTTCAAGTGTTGTTCATATTTTCCAGAAAGTCAACGAATTAAAACTAAATTTCCCGTGTAATGACTTTGAATTTTGCGATACCGTCATTACTACCGGAACCGTCTTGACGAGGAGAAGATTCTGAGAAAAGAAAAAAAAATCCGATGATTTTGTGGTCGGAAAATTGCCATGGGCAACTCGAACAGGTTGGCAAAGGTTAAGGGGTAAAGTGCTTATTTATAAAGTTTAGGGGTATTGTCCAAAAGCGATATAGTCAGGGGGTTTGATGAAATTATCCTTTCTTAATATTCAGGTCTAGGTCACAAATCACAAACTTTATATATATATATATATATATATATATATATATATATATATATATATTGGTCTTATTTTGTTTGAGTAACAAAACACCGTAAAGTATTATAATGGGCTAATCAATTGCCAAAATAATGCTAATCAAATAGAATTCGCATTAGCTTGGTCCGGAACACCTATTACAAGTTGACTAGGCTTAATAAATAAAATTACAAAGTATAGAAAGTGTATCGAACGACAGGAATCCGATCTAAGCTGCATCGAATTGGGTGCGTTTGATATAGTGTATGCTTGATGGTCCAATATCGAACTGAGGCCCTTCGATCTATAAGAGTATTGAACTAGGGTCCTTCGATGTAAGAATAAGCTGGTTTGCTGAGTATCGAATCGGTCTGTTTCGATCGAACGTAGTGTATCGAATGCAGGGATTTCGATCGAACTCGGGGACTTCAATCGAATGCTGATGGTTCGATGCTGAGTGAATTGATGAGAGTTGGAATGCGTGCTGAGAATGTCAGGGATGGGGTATTTAGAACCCCAGTCCTATGGGCCCAATAGTTGTTGGTGAAGTGCATCGAACTGTGATGGTTCGCACCAGTCGCTAGATCGAACCATGTCCGTTCGATGCTCGTTCAGTGTCGAATTTCGCATGTTTGATATACTATTACAGTTGGGCTTTCTTCTTGGGCCGGCCCAATATTATTATTGAGTCGTTCCTAAAATACCCCCATCATATATATATATATATATATAATCCTTGCAATTACTCAAGTTTTTTTGAAGCACGAAAAATAACCATGTCGGTTAGGCCATAAAGTAGCATGAAGTTTCAAGAACATTGCATTTGGCCTTTCTACCTTTTACCCGTGTATTTTATCATTAAGTTGTGGCCGAATATATATATATATATATATATATATATATATATATATATATATATATATTGTTGGGTAGGTGCTACACATAAACATGTGAATCCATAAACATAAGCATACACATAAACGTATGATGATTTTCAGATCACGTAAAACATAACATATAACATATATTGCATAAATGAAATTAAAATACAACAATAAAATAAATTCGACATCTCATCAACTGTAGGAAAATCCTTGGAGTGGATTAGACGAGTCAGAAAAATCCCGTTGAATCATAGGACGAGTCGAAGGCTTAGCCCTTTCCCCTTAAGATCAATTTTCCCGGCTACCTTTCAAGCCCTCCGTGGAAAATGACCTCCCAAGGTACAACGTCCTTACACAATAAGGTAGTAAGTGAAGGACAATACTACCTTCTCAAATCGGACTCGAATAGTATTTGCAGAACTCAGAAAAAGAAAATGTTTATGATATGAGTATGCAAAAATATTTTGTGTTTTTGGATTCTTGGATTTGATGATTTTCACAAGACTAGAGGGGTCCCTATTTATAGTTGAGAAAACATAAAACAACCACAATACATTAAGGGAAATATTTATTCTTGTCATTGAAGCCATTTGATTTTATTCAAATGCTTTTGACCACCATAAGTGTGTGATATAATATCCAATAAATCTGAATATTAACTCTTAAATATTATTTAATAAAATAAATAATATCTCATTTGCTTCTCATTAAGCAATTTTTAATTCACACACAAAATATTTGGACTCAATTCCAAATATCTCCAACAATCCCCCACATGAATGTAAATGGCTTAATGCACGTGAGCCTAACAATGCTAAATGCAATTTCAGAGTTCTGCCGGAACTTGTTGCATCAGGATAGGTGGTTTTCGGCCTTGAACCTTCCTTAGTGAAATACCATCGGATATACTTGCCAACCAGTGGACGTGATGCCTTGAACTGTTCGGCGTTTTGTGTATACCAAGACAATGGTACTCACACAACTCATTCCAATACCATATTGGTCCTCGTTGTTGTCTATTTCGGCCCTGGACTGCCTTGGCGATTTTCATCGAATGCTCTAGAGATTTATCCCTTTAACTCATCTCAACGAAGCGGCCCCTTCACATTCGACATAGGTGATCTCTCATTAAGGGTATCCTGCAATACCCCGTTTGTGTTCACAAGACATAAGGATCATTAGAACCTCAAGTTCTTCTTTACCTGTACAGGTCCATCACTCTTTCATCATAGAAATGGGTTGGGAACTCGATTTCCCGAGTGCTTTGTTCGACTCGCCCCCACAATTCGGTTGTCCCTTTGAACCTGCAAATTGGGGTTTACAATTCAGGTAGGGTTGCCATCATGGGGTGATGTCTTTTGGTGGGCTCAAATTTCCCATTTCCCTCGATGAATTTGCTACTTAGTCTCTCGCTAGACCTTTCGTCAATCGCCTCCAATATTTTCTTTAACCTCTTAAAGTATTCGAAAAATATTATGATTATTATTCAACTTAAAAGTTTGGAATAATTTTAACCAACACTTTCTTCTTCAAGCCCCCACATGTCTTTCTTTTCCTCAAGAAAAAAAATGTCTCTAGCCTTAAAGAAACTACTTATTTCAGAATTTATTTTGTTTGCGTACTTCGCGTCTTACATCAAACAAATCTGAATATTTAATCTATTTAGTCTATTTAGTAAAATAAATAGTATTAAATCTCACTTGCTTCTCACTAAGCAATTTAATTTACACACTTATATTCGGACTCAATTCCAAATATTTCAAACATATATATATATAATATAATAAAATGCAAGTCTCGCACTTGTTTTTATTTTCTACAAATATATATAACATACAAGTCTCACACTTGTGTTATTCTCAACATATATATATATATATATATATATATATATATATATATTTGAAATAACATACAAGTCTCGCACTTGTTTTATTTCCAACAAATATAAATATATATTATACAAGTCTCACACTTGTATTTCCTACAAATATATACATATATATATATACACACACAATATACAAGTCTCTCACTTGTATTATTTTTTTCATGTCATAAAGACGTCACAAGTAATCGAAATAAATTATAATCTTTGCCTCATATGCAATTTTGATTACATTTATTCGTAAAATTAGTCTCCTCACACGAGACTTTTTACTACATCAAACTTGAACACTAGCCTCAGTACTAGCCTCGCCCTTAGGTGACATGGTCATAACAGACATTTTAAAAAGATTCTTAGACAAAATCCCTTTCCTCAAAAGGTTCTACCCTTAGACAGGATAACCTTGTCTGACTCCAAGACAAGTGTGAACCCTTTCTGGTTCGATATTGTCTCACATATTAGATTCGTGTGAATCTCTGAAACATGAAGCACCTCGTTTAGGGTCAACTCTTTCCCCGAGGTCCTCTTTAACACAACTTTTCCCCTGCCTTCAACTTTTGAGATTGCAGAGTTTCCCAAGAAACACTGCTTGTTTTTCACAAGTTGATAGGTCGTGAACATCCACTTGTTCGCGCAGATGTGGTCGTGTAGCCCCAATGTCTACCTACCATTCGTTCGGGTTGTTGTTTTAATTTTCAGCCGCCATAACTAATTAAATAATTCACACAATTATTTTTATTAGTATCGCTGAGAATTCTCAACCGAACTATTTATACAGATATTCCCAGGCCAGTGGAGGGATAAAACCTCTTTAAAATCCACCTTTCTGTGACAGAATATTAGGTTCCCAGGCCAGTGGAGGGACAAGTCCGCTTACACTCCACCTTTCTGCGACAGAACCGTCTGTATAAATATTCTCACTTAGAATATCTTCAAATAATTCACAAGTCTCAATACTTAGAATTATTTTCATTTTGAATTTCTTTTCGAATAATTCACAAGTCTCAATACTTAGAATTATTCTAATTATGAATTTTCTTCAAATAATTCACAAGTCTCAATACTTGGAATTATTCTCAATTTTAATTTCCTTCGAATAATTCACAAGTCTCAGTACTTAGAATTATTCTGAAATTCTTTTCGGTTTCTCTAGTTGAGAATATGACATAGTGGTTCTGAAAACCGATACTAAGGTCTCAATACCGTTAGCTCTTTGACTTAGCGTAACGACCTCAATGTCGCCCGTCATTGGTGAATTCTCGATGCTCGCGGCGTTGTTGTTAATGCTCTCACTAGTTATATCTCTAAATAATTCACAAGTCTCGCACTTAGAATTATTTAAAGTCTTCATGGGGCACACTTACAATTTTATATATTTCCACATATCTCAATTGCCATTTTTTCACTAATCACATAACCATGCTCAACGTATAACCACATATTTAAATTGCATCTACTCAGAATATTAAATTTAAATATAAAGCATGGATATATTACACATATTACTCAAATAATAAACTGCCACATAAAAGTTAATAATGCAATAATACATGCATTTATTAAAGTTAATGCTAACCCAACGGTAAGACTCCGAATTGATAAGGCAGAGGTCGTAGGTTCGAATCCAGGGAGTAACGTTTTGCTTAATGATAATAGCATGCTCAGCAAATTTATTTTAGCAAATAAATAAGAAGATATTAACGCACAATAAGTCAACAAGAATCGTAACGCACGAATGGTAAATAGCAGCCGATTTCAGGTCACGGGTTCAATCACCAACTGGAACGTTTAATTTATTTATTATTTTTTTTAATTCAGCAGTTATGTTTTGAACTAAATTAAATTCTAGTGAGTCTTAAAGCACAATAAATTCTAAACCGTTCAATTAAGTAACAATTACCAACACAGCGCAACGGAGACCAACGGGCATGAGGAGAGGTCACTAGTTCGAATCTCACTTGTGTAACGGTTTTGGCAATTATATTCAGCACATCAATTTCAACAAACTTATAAGTTATAAAGTTATAACCGCACATTAAACCACAAGAATTGTATTGCAGAAACAGTAAAGATTACATGCTACGACATAGAGATACACTGATCGAATCCAGTAGCAAGCAGGAGCTAATGTAAATTATTTTAATTTTTGAAACTCGTTGATTAGCTTTCGAAATAGAGAGCAAAAACTAAAAATTTGGAACCAAAAACATGCTCTCACATCTACTGGAAATAATTTTGAATTGAAACAGAGACATGCTCTTAAAATTTTGAAAACAGAATAGAAAGACCTGCTTTAGAACTGATAATTAAATTCATAAACAACATAGACTATGCAACAGGATATACAGCAGCATAAAATCTTTTTGGACAGATTTTCGAAACTAAAAATATTAAAATATAGCAGCATACCACTCTAAAACCATACAAGAGATTATTAAATTCCAGCAACTTGAAAACCCTTTAGAAAAGCAACAGTAAAGCAGATGAGCAGCAACAAATGTAGAATAACATATTCTTGAAAATAAAAAACCACATTTACGTGCAACACATAATATGTGGATAGAGAATTTGATCTTAAGATTGTTGGGTAGGTGCTGCACATAAACATGTGAATCCATAAACATAAGCATACACATAAACGTATGATGATTTTCAGATCACGTAAAACATAACATATAACATATATTGCATAAATGAAATTAAAATACAACAATAAAATAAATTCGACCTTTCATCAACTGTAGGAAAATCCTTGGAGTGGATTAGACGAGTCAGAAAAATCCCGTTGAATCATAGGACGAGTCGAAGGCTTAGCACTCTCCCCTTAAGATCAATTTTCCCGGCTACCCTTCAAGCCCTCCGTGGGAAACGACCTCCCAAGGTACAACGTCCTCACACAATAAGGTAGTAAGTGAAGGACAATACTACCTTCTCAAATCGGACTCGAATAGTATTTGCAGAACTCAGAAAAAGAAAATGTTTATGATATGAGTATGCAAAAATATTTTGTGTTTTTGGATTCTTGGATTTGATGATTTTCACAAGACTAGAGGGGCCCCTATTTATAGTTGAGAAAACATAAAACCACCACAATACATTAAGGGAAATATTTATTCTTGTCATTGAAGCCATTTGATTTTATTCAAATGCTTTTTACCACCATAAGTGTGTGATATAATATCCAATAAATCTGAATATTAACTCTTAAATATTATTTAATAAAATAAATAATATCTCATTTGCTTCTCATTAAGCAATTTTTAATTCACACACAAAATATTTGGACTCAATTCCAAATATCTTCAACATATATATATATATATATATATATATATATAATATGTCTAGCCTAGCGTAAGACATTAGATCTACACTACTAGGTAGAGTGTGTCTGAATGGTACTTGACTGGCGTTAACTTAATTACGTTCGAAAAAGAACACTTTATATATAACTAATTCTTTTGAGAACGATTTTTTTTTTTTTTTTTTTTTTTTTTTTTTTTTTTTTTTTTGTATCAGACTTGTACCTGAGGTCTTAAGCTAGAAGCTCGCCAAGTTAGTTTCTTGGCATCAATGGTATTGCCTTAACTAGAAGTTGATTGCGTCTCTGTACTTAAAATATTATATATTAAATTTATCATTTTTTTTTTCATGACATATAGATCTGCGACTGTTGTCCTTCAACTGCGTTCTATGTAAATCCTAGTGATTGTGCCTTGCACTTAAACAAACTTAACATGTAGAGCACGTTTGCTTCCTCTTTTACAAACTTCCCACATAAACTATAGGGTTTACACTATTGTGGATATGCAATTAATCTAACGTTTGGTTTTTAACAAAACTAACTCATAAACTGGTTACTAATTATTAATACCTTGTTTGCTTTAGTTAAAAATTGTGTGACAAAATGCAAATTGCCTATTTTGCCCTTAATGAGCTATGAATGTTATATAACCATTTATCCTTTACTATTTAATTATTACATAATATGCAGGTTCAAAGAAAAAATACGATTAAATTGATGTTAAATTAAAGTAAGTAAAAGATTAATTGGAATGAAACAACTTTGAAGTGGAGTGGGGTTAGAACTTTAAATTAAGTATACAAATATATATACATTCTCTTCTTATACAGCGGGCCTAAGGTGTATACATTTGTAACTGATAAATTGATTTGGTATAATTATTAATTAAGTGCTAAAATAGTGCATACACATACCTACATGGAATTAATATATCTATTAATTTCTCTAACGAGCATAAGTAATACTGGGAGACAATGCCAAGAAGTGGCACAAGTAATTTCTCTAATGGATTGAATTTAAGGGCATATTGGTAATCTCATAAACCTTATCTTGGCACAACTACAAGTTGGAGGGGGGTACTTCAAGATTAGTTATTGGGAGACAATGCCAAGAAGTGACCCTTATCATGTTTTTTTCATTTTACAAACATGTTAACCAAACACCAAAAAAGCCCCTCATTTGGTATTTATCTTGCCTTATTTAGGGAAGCAAACGTGCTCGTACTCAATAGTTAACGTGATCGATAAAAATTACATGTTTACATCTATTAATATATTATTATTATTATTATTATTATTATTATTATTATTATGGTCATTCCTAGGTTACAGTATGGTATAGCCCTCAAAATGTCAAGTTAATTTGTAACACTTGGGCCCCAAAATTGTTTAACGTTTAGAATGTCATGTATAGTAATTAATGGAAAATAAATAGAACGCGTGGCGTTTTTGTTCATGTCAATGGCGTTTGACAAATTATTACTTCTAGCCAGTAATACCTAATTAATATAAAGAATAAACAATACTAAGAGAAGTTTACATAATTCACAAATTAAACAAACTTTAGTTGCGAAATATTTCTTCCAGAGCGTTCATTGTCATGTGATAATTTTAGTCTTTATGCACTTTCCCCCTCTAGTAGCTTGTTTTATTTTTTTCATAACAACGCATATGTCCAAACTGAATTACTAAATGTTTGCCTGTAACAATCTTTATTTAATACAGTCTTTGTTGAGGCTAAAGCTTTAATTTGAAATTAAAATAATGACAAGCAAGTACGTAGTTGCTAATTAATATTGAGTTAACATATTATTCAATCATATACATTGAGAAATGTTGGTGATTCTTGTCAAATAATATTTAGATCATATCCTATCCAGTGTATTGATGACGTGGTGTATAATTTAGATATTTGGTTGCACCACGTCACCAATACAACGGATGCTATATGTAACCTTGTTAAGTTATTAACTGATACAAAAGGAAGTTATAATTCGTCCGCTGGTTTAACAAGCAAAAGAAAGAAATTTCTTGTTAACTGAAACTATCACAAACTAAGCTCTTAATTTTTACCGCCTTTGGAAATTCAATTTCCCAACACAAAATGCAAATAAGGAAGCAAAAATGATTGGGTACAAGATCAAAACTAAAGCAACAAGTGGTAACATATTGTGGTGAAATCCAAAATAATCTTTCAGAAACGCTGCTACTGTTTTGGTTTCTCCAAACACCACAATTTTCTTGTGAACATCTCCAAATTGTGAAGTAAGCATGCCGTTCAGTGACCACGAAGTCGGTATGATATATGTAATAAAGCCACACCCACCATTTTGGAATTTGCTGCAAAATGAAGAGCAAAACTTATCAGTATGTAGTGGCTCTACACATTAGTATTCTACTAAAGATTTGACGATGTTATGTAACATTGTAAAGTAACAAAACAATGAAAACGCGCTTTGTTACCGTTCAAAGCCATGTTTGTTTGCTGATGAATTTCTCATGCAGTTAAATCATTAAAGATAAAAAGTAATGGTTTGATTTCTTGTGAAGTGCATCTAAGGAGAGAAATGAGAGGAAATAATAAAAAACTTACCGGTCGAGGTATTAGAAATCCGGAAAAGAGATTGAACATTGTGTAAAAGACTGACTGAGAAATAGCAGCCACTGGAAAGCTTGGGGTAATTGCAACCAACAACATTCCGAGGCAAGTGTAATAGAGCAGTGTACAAAACATGGCGTAAAAGTACCAAAAGACCTTATATACAGACCAATGGTATCCAATCATTGGATATGTTATCAACGTGAATGCAAGTGATTGAGCATAGAGATATGGGATCTCGGTTAGGACCTACAAAGATGAATAGATGTTGGATTAAGTCAAACTGCGCTCAGTACGGTGATGAAGCATAAAAGTAAAGTAAAATGTGAAAGGCATACCTGTGCTGCTGAATAAGCCCACGACGCGTACATACCAGCAAATCTTTCTCGATACAAAACGGTGCGCTCTGTGCTTACATACGGCAGGACTGATGAGGAATTATTTATGCCACCGAAGAGAGCAGAGAACTACATTGAGCCAAAAAGAGTGAATAGGCTCTGCTGATTGTGTCTATGAAGGCAATGAAAGACAATGTAGATTATTTAACTTGGAGGAGGTTTAAATAAACAAAACATAAATTTGCATTGAATTAAGTTATGAAGGTTGTTAGAGATTTAAGTATTTAAATTTTTTTCCCTTGATCCCAAAACAGGAAGCCAATAAGAAAAGATGCGAAAAGCATGTGAAACGAGCGCTTCAAGTTGTATGACGGACTTCTCCAACCAGCACTGCTTCCAAAGGCAGCATTTGAATTGTCCCCAGCCATTTTGTGAGTAGCGAGTCGGGAAATGCAAATCTTCTGAACCAGAAGGTGGTTTACTCATATTTTTTACAAGCCCTTTGTTGTTCCTTCAAGAAGACAAGAAACCAGAAAGTGAAAAAGTCGCTTGGGTCGTATCAAATGCTAGAATCAAACCTAAGGTTGTGTAATTGTAAGTATCCAGGAAAAAGGAGGGGGGGGGGGGATTGTATTTTATGAGAACATTTCAGTTTTCATATTGCAAAACTACGAGATGGCTACTCACTCGTGTAGAGTAGAATTCATGTATGTTTGCGCAAAATCAATTCCAAGTTTAGCTTCTGAGGAAGTGGAAGTGATCTCCATTACCCATGCAGCAGGATTGTAGTTACCTCTGATTTTTGGCACGCCAGAAATTCCCTATTGCAAAATAAAGATGAACTGGAAAAAGTCTACTGGAAAGCAACACCTTGGTCGGTGGAGGTATTCATTGCAGGAAAAGACTCACCTGAAAATACTCTATTACTTTACAAGAGTTCATGCCTAAAGGACCACAGTAGATCACCCGACCTCCAGCTTTTAATAGCACTAGCTGCAGATAAAAAGAATAATTAGTGATATGCTATTTATACAGGACGTTTCTCTGATTAATGAAAAGGAAATCATGGTCTCTTTACCTCATCGAAATCTTCAAATATGTCAATACTTGGTTGGTGAATGGTACAAACAATTGTTCTACCAGTACTCGACACATTGTTTACTGCCGGCATAACAATTGCTGCTGCTCTGGCATCCAGTCCAGTTGTAGGTTCATCCATAAAGATAATGGAGGGATTAGCCACGAGTTCCACTGCTATAGTCAGCCGCTTCCTCTGCTCAGTCGACAGACCATCAACACCAGGCAACCCGACTAACGCATCCTTTATTGCATCCAGCTCAGTGGTTTGAAGAACATCCTTCACAAATTCCTGGAAATCCCGCAAAAGAAGCCTATCATATATTAATACACTATGAACGTTAAACACTAGGAAAAACGGAGCCTTTGAGCACATTGTAGCATACATATTTTGTCTTTGATTTTATATCGGGATGAAGACGTAGCCAAGCAGAAAAGACTATTGATTCTTCCACAGTTATTTGTGGAGAATGTATATCAGTTTGTTCGCAGTAACCAGATATTCTGGCAAATGTACTTTGGACTTTAGGGTACCCTCCAACTTTTATTTCTCCTTCCACCATTCCACTAGTTTTCCTACCAGCAAGAACGTCAAGAAGTGTTGTTTTTCAAGCTCCACTGACACCCATGAGTGCAGTAAGAACACCAGGCCTGAATGTGCCAGTGATGTCGTGAAGAAGTTATAGCTTTTTCTAATTGAAACCGCGTTCCCTCATTGCCTGACACGGAAAAAAACAATATCACTGGACTAGCTAAGACCATATACGCTGATATATCATTTAATCAATGCAACTGTTTCAATGTTTACCACGGGCGTTTCGACATAGTACTGCACATCTTGAAACACTAAACTTAGGGGTTCAAAGGGCAATACCACCCTGTCTGCAAAATATGACACAAAATTCATTAAGTGTGTTTGGTTAAGGAATTTCTAATGTTAAAGCAGTACATATTTCAACATTTAAATTGATGTTCAGGTACATTCAAGAAACAAACAAACAGAGTATCTACCTCTACAAGAGAAGTCACGGTCCTCTGCGTGGCCTCTATTGTCTGATTCTTTATTGCCTTGTAGTTTAGAGAAATTTTCTCTTGAAATTATAGCGCGCGAACCAGAAGCTGTTGAATATGGAAGTTAATGCTTATTAAAACTCATAATTTCTTTATCATACTGATTGCAATTTACTAATGTCCTTACGTTTTAAGAAACTTAAGGCTAGTGTATACCCAATGTTGAAGAGCACCGTGAATCCAAAAAGTGCACCTAGTGATATCCAAAACATATGGCTGCCATAGTTTAGCCCACGGCTTTCAAGTGTCTGATGCCCAATTGTTGTATTTCCATACAACTTTAAAAAACAAAAAAGAAATAAAAAAAAAGGTATTGAGAATAGGCACATCTATCACTCACCTTTTGCCATCTTGGAGCAAGAAATTCATTTGTGGTGAAGCCTATTTCTGCATATGATAGTGGGGAAGTCCAAAATGCCCACTTTAACCAAATCGGCATGGATACTGCCACAAATTTTATCTTGAGCTTTTTTTAAGAAGGGAAGGAGCCAAAAAAAGTGGAAGCCAATATATTAACTAACGAGAAGTACTCACTTTTTGGGATCAAAAAGCCACTGAATAACATTATGAATAACATGATCAAGCTACCAGCTGATGCAGAAGAAACCGCAGTCTGAAAGACAGAAGCCACGAACCGAAACATGGATGAGGTGGACATGTGAGAAGCAAATATTATTGCCATATGGCCGGAAAACCTGGTAAAAGAGTAATACTCGGTTTAACTCATTTATCTTGAGAAGTAGCTTATTACAGCTAAGATGGAATGATTCATCTATCTTAAGAGGACAGAAAACATGGAATGCATAGAACACTTAAGCATGTCGTGCTCAACTAACCTCCCAGGCTCAGGACTATATCCAATAACGTAATAAGTAAGAGAAGTCCACACTACAGCGACCAAAAATGAGAGAGGGATCTTGAGAATGGTGGCTGGAATTGCACTTGCCCAGGCTGGGTAAAAGTCCAAGTTTTTCTGTTTGTAGAAAACTGGAAGTCGTGCAACAGTCATGGAGAGCTCGGGAACCCCATCAATAAGGAATAAGATGAGAGAATAGTATAAGGCTCCCATGTAGTTACTGGCATGGACGATGTCAACCCCCATTTCTGTCCTCAGTAATACGGTCATACTGATAGATGCCATGAATAGAATCTGCAAACGAATAATATTTCACTCATCAAGAATGCTTAAGGACACAAACTTTTAAAAAACCGTACTACAACGAAAAGCTTACAGTAAGAACTTTTAGATATTTAAGCAGACCTGAAATGATTTGAAAATGTATAAGAAAGAACTCCTTTCCATGAGAAGATATTCCCTTGACATACAGGCTCTGAATAGAGTCCATTTAATAAGAGAATAAGTGCTAAAACTGATTGCATTCTTGTGCATCAAACGGCACAGAAAGTTTGTCGTGAAACATTTTCCCATGCAGAGACTCGTTATATTTCCTTGAAAACATATCAGGAGAAGTGTAACTGTAAAGTTGCTGCGGTTTTTGCCAGTATTGTTCTTGATCTTTTCTAGAAAGAACCTGGAAATGAGTATACAGTCTTTTAGTGATACGAGATAAGACAGAGAAAATACCAGCACTGTAAAATGTAACTACCTCCTGGAGAAAATCAGCCACTCCTTTCCTTTCAGGACACTTAAATCCACAACCCCTGAAAATTTCCAAAATCTCAGTTCGAGCTCCATGATAGACAATCCTCCCCTCTCCCATCAATATAATGTCATCAAAGAGATCAAATGTTTCCGGTGCCGGCTGGAGAAGAGACACAAGTATTGTGGCGTCTATGTGAGCCAGCTGTTGAAGGCAACTAACAATTTGATACGCGGTTGAGCTGTCCAGGCCATTTGAGATTTCATCCATAAATAATGCTTTTGTTGGTCCAACAATCATCTCACCTACATCACACATTCGTGTTTATTAAAATGCATGCACATAATTGAGATTATTGCATACAAACAATATAGTTACCATTTACCAAGTAATTAATTACTGGCATCAAAACTACCTGTCGTGAGTCTCTTCTTCTGACCACCGGATATACCTCTCCTCATGGCATCACCATATGGTGTGTCAGCCCAGGCATCAAGACCGAGAATCTAAAAAATGTGCAAAAGTGTGCAAAGCATGGGTAAGAAACTTCCGTTGTACGAGGTACCTTGAACAAATTATGTATAACATTTAAGAAAAAACCTTCAATATGTAGTCTGTTTGAAGAGTTGTCTTTTGTCCTTCCACAGAAATTGCCTGCAAAATGAGCAGATAATTGTGACAAAAGAAATGTAATCATACATTATAGTACCTTAGTTTTTAGAAAAATAGTGTTAGGAGAGAGCTATGCATCTACTTCATACAGCTAATGAAAACGGTCATGGTAATGCTCTGCATAACTGGTTGTCAATGTCACCTTTCAGTAAAGTTAAAAATTTAACAAGATCATGGTAGACATTGTCTTACTACATCAAACATGTGTCTGCTTTTGTATTAAGTTTCAAGAACAACATGCAGAATATCAAAACACCGACCAACTTTAGAATATAGTGAGAACTTAAGCCAGAGTACGAGGACATAGAATTACCTTCATGTACGTATCGATATCTGGATCTGGAATAACGTTGGCTTCTTTCTCCTTTCTGGCAAGCTCAGTCATAATTTCTTTTAAAGGAAGGTATAATAATATCAGACCGTTAGTATTACGAAAAGAGTCCTAAAATAGAAGTTCATGAATCTATTCATCAAATGAAATACCTGCTCTGCTACCAACACCCTGACATCTAGCTGAAACAGTCATTTCAGGGATGTGCAGATCGTTTTGGCTAATATAAGCTGATGTTTTCTGTGGCACAAACTCATCAAATTTGTACCCATTGTATGAAATCTCACCAGATAACTGTTATGGGGATTTAAAACAGAAAAAAATAAATTTATGTTAGTCACCAGTAGTAACAGTCCTCATGACTGCTTCAGAACCCCCATTAAGTCGAAAAAGAAAGGACGAATTATTATCTATGCCCTGTAAGTTTCCCCTTTTATTGAAAATGCCCGTTATGTTACCAATTACATAAAAATGCCCTGTAACTATGCTTTTTTTTGTAGAAATTGCCCTTTGAGTGCCACATGTGTATTTCGGGCGACGTGGCATCCATTTCGAACGAGTTGGCATCCATTTCGGACGACGTGGCATCCACATGCGTGCCACATGTTATATATGTTTATATCTTTAATAATAATAAACATATAAACATATATAACTATTTTTTATAAATAATAAATATATATATAATAATAAAAAACATTTTAACAATAAAAAAAATAAAAAAAATAAAAAATTCATCATCTTCTTCACCGACCCCCCCCCCCCCCCCCCCCCCCCGCGTCGGAACCCCCCCTGCAACCGATCGCCCCCTGCCCCTTCCCCCCCCCCCCCCCCCCACCCCGCAACCAGGATCGTCCCCTCCCCCCCACCCCCGCAGCCGGATCGCCCACTACTGCAACCGCGAGTTGCAGTGGGGGGGTGCGTTGCGGGGTGGGGGGGTGGGGGGGGGAGGGGGTTCTATTTTTTTTAATTAATTTTTTAAATATATTTATGTTTTAAATTTATTACGATTTAAGTTTTTATATATGTGTTTTTTTTTTAATTTCAGTAAAAAAAAGATTTTTTTTAATTTCACAAAAAAACAAGATTTTTTTTATTTCAGTAAAAAAAACTTTTTAATATTTCAATAATAGAAAATTATATTTATTGTTTTTTACCTTTTTTATATACTTAAATATATATTTGATATATTTTAATACATAAAGATATACTTTTTTATATATTTATATATATTATAGATATAAATGATATTTATGATTATTTTTTACCTTTTTTTATATAGTTATATATATATATTTGATATATTTTAATACATAAAGATATGTTTTTATATATATTTATATATATTATGGATATAAATATATTTTTATTTTAAACATATTACATGTGGCAGCCACATAGACAAAAAAACACATGTGGCAGCCACGGTGGATGCCACGTAGGCCGAAATACACATGTGGCACCCAAAGGGCATTTTCTACAAAAAAACGCATAGTTACGGGGCATGTTTGTATAATTGGTAACATAACGGGCATTTTCAATAAAAGGGGTAACTTACAGGGCATAAATAATAATTCGTCCAAAAAGAAACATGCAGAAAGGTGTTTTGTTAAAGGTGCTGTAAAATCAGATTTAAGGATTTCATTCCAAAGAAAATATAAGAAAGGTGGCTGAGTTGCCCCGAAGAGACACGAGAAAAAGTATGGCTACCGTGGTATAGAGGTGGAACCTTTACTTAAGTTTGTTAGAACCAGAGTAACGAGCCACTAAAAATCATAAGCTGACTTCCCTTTTCTATTTCATAATTTTATTTGAAAAATCTGATTCTGTTCATGATTTATCCATTAATTTTTCAGAAATAGACTCACACCTTAAGTGAACTGTCCAGATTTCCTGATAGCGCTTTCAACAGTGTAGTTTTCCCACAGCCAGGAGGACCAATTAATAAAGTCATCCTGTAATCCGAAAGCTCGTATTCAGATATTTTCAAGGGAGTAGAATCAACTCCAATTTTAATATAACTTTTACAGTTTACAAGGCTTGTGCAATGTACCTTCCGGGCTTGATAACACCACTAACATTCTTAACGATGCTAATAATTAATATGAGCGTCTTTCGATGATAAACCAGCAACCCAGAAAAAATCCTGACAACAGAAAGTAGTTTCCATTAAGACCATAAAAATATTATTTGGAGGATGCATCAAACTTTAAATGTTGGTACAGCTTTTGTTTACCATCTATAGATATACATTACTTAGCAGGTTATGATAATTATAAACGGCTTTTACTTCACAAATCATACCGAAAGTGAGCTTTTGAGAGAATTCCAAAGAGTCGGGAGAGGCTTTCCAGAAACAACTTTGCATGCGGCTTCTATTTGCAAATCCGAATATCTCACCTCAATGGTTGGTAGTTCTACACCAGCCCTGCAACAAGAAACTGAACTGTGAACACCAATCAAGCGCATTTGCCACAAGAGTTAATAATGCTAGCTATTTAGTATCCAGAAATAAAAGGAACCTCACTTGTCTATTCTTTTCCTTATTTTTCGCAGAAGTCCAAGATTGTCTTGTTCGACGTGTTTGATAAGCTTCTCGATGAGCATGTGCCTCTCACCACAACTAAGCTTAGTAACATCAACGACCCTTCTTCCTTTAGTTCCATTTCTATTTTCATCATTCACGTCAAACAAGGAAGATCTCAGCCGATCAAACGTTGGAAGTCTGTCAATCGCAGCCCACTGCGAAAGAGATTCTTCGTCCAGATTAACATTGGTCGTGGAACTTACAGCTGAATTGCTTCGGAAACTTGATACGGAACACCGGAACGAGGATCGTAAGCTTCTTCCAATCTCTGAAAGCTCATTCTTTAATGACTCTACCTCATCTGTGCCAAGTAAGTCAGCCATTACTTTTGAATTGGCTAAGTTGTGCAGAACATATATATATATATATATATATATATATATCTACATGCTATTTATATATAACTACAGATTGATAACTGCCTTTTAGAGAACAAATAATGGTACAGGACATCATGCATTGCATCATGCCACATACGTGAAAATAGCATGAATAATAATTTGAAAAACCGAAATTACACTTTACGGTCACAATTTCGATACATATAGGATTGCAATACTGAAAAGACTATTGTACGTACTCCGAATTGTTAATGGAAGATTCCTTTGACTTTGCTATTAAACCAATGCAAGATCCTGGTTTCGAGGCCTCCAGAACATGAAAAAAATAAAATGTTTACGAGTCCAAGAATAATATTATGCAAGCTGAAATAGGGTCAAATACTATAGTCTACTTAGTTCTGAAATGTTGGAAAACAACAACAACAACAATGGCACAGTGCCTTAGCTTTGGGGTTAATTAACACTATTTTATAAATGCTAATGATTGATACACACTACATACATTCCACGAATTCCCCTGCACCAGTAACCTTCTTCAACATGTAATTAAATTGAATTAATAAACAGGTACCCGGCCCCCATGTGAAGAAATGAACAAGTTACCTTAGCTTCTGTGAATTTTATTTTATTTTTGGTCTTTTACGGTGATTAAACTAGAGCTCTAATTTTTGTGTTTATCTAAATCTAATCTTGGATTAGTGTGAGTGAAAACACAACTAGCTGCACTTAGGTTAAAATGATATAATACACGCATTAGCCATTCATTATAAAGTAAGATTTATTACACAATTTAGTCCACCAACTAAAATGAGAATCAGAATAATAGTTATTACAAATTTGCTATACCCCGTCATAATGTAATGTAATAGTTGTATCGAACTACAAAATTTGGTATGTTTGGCAGAGTACCCTTAGACCTTTTAAAAGTGAAAGTGTAATCACATAATCTTTTGAAAAATGTGCGATATTCCCTCTGAAACTTAGTTTCACGAGCCAAGATGTAAAATGTTTACAAATCGAACGGCAAATGTCGGGAAAGAAAATAACTTTTATTCAACATGAATGGATGACGTGCGGTACAACCCAAAAGAACTTCTTAAATTGCAAGAAACAACCACCCCATATCTTCATCACCACCGTGTAAATGTAGGAATAATCGACTTGTTGGACCACAGTGGTTGCACGAAATAACTCAAGTCTGCACAAATTTAAATAGGTTAAAGGTTGTTTACATTTTTTTAAAGGCTTGGAGACATTTAACAGCGCGCGGACACCCTATAATCTGGAGTTTAACAGGATTTATAATAGTCAAAAGGCTGGTAATATTTTAGGGATAAAACCATTTCTTTTTAATATAGAAAGAAAAAAAAAGGTAAGGGAAAAGAAGATTAATGTACAAAATAACTTAGATTGTCCTTGAACACATGCAATACCATATGCAAAACGCTTCATTTATGGGTCGAAAGCAGCATCACTCACATGTTGGATCACAATTAACAAACAGATCACTAGTTGTTCTTTTTTTTTTTTTTAAATGAATAAACAGATCACTAGTTCGGGATAAGCTGTAGTGCTGTACCATATGGATAGAAATGTATATTTACCCAAAAGAATAAAAAATTCTGGATAATTAGTTAATTACACATTAACTGTAAAATTCTTTAATCTATATTTATATACAATACAGTATAATTAGGGCTGTGCAAAAAGAATCGGATCGATCGAATCAGGTGAAAATCGATCGAATGATCCGATCCGAGGATCGGATCAAATATTTGATCCGACTTTTGATTTTTGCCTTAGGATCGAACCCCCATTTGATTCGATCCTCGATTTTAGAGGCTGAGAATCAGATCGGATCGAATACTCATCTTATTTTTTAAAAATAAATAAATATATAATAGCATATATAATATTATATTTTTATCTATAAAGCTAAGCCTATTATTGCTACTAAGATATTTCTATATATAATGTTAATATTATATTTTTATGTATACACATACCTAACATCTTTTTCTTGGTCCATCTGAAGGCCACGTTTATGTCTTTGAGAAACATATACAATTGTAAATTTGTAACATCTTTCTCTCACCATATGAAAGTGAATTTTGTAATTCAGTAACTCTGTTTGAATGTTGTGGTTGGTCCCATTGATATTAAATTAAATAAGAAAAAAAAGAAAAAAGGATCGAAATCGAATCGAATCGGATTGAAATCGAATGATTTTGGATCGAATCGGATCGTTTTAAATTGATTCGATTTCGATCCTCATTTCTCCAGGATCGAAATCGACTTCTAGCCTCGGTTCGATCCGATTCGATCCGATCCAATCCAAATGCACACCCCTAAGTATAATAAGTAAGTGTGAATACATCGTCCATCTTTCATTGTTTTCGTTTTGTCGTTGTACTTTTAATTAATTATTTAATTACTTCAAGGCAATAAATAAATTGGAGCGTGCACCGTGCACATAATAATACATGGTCTCGCTTAATATAAAATAAATATTAATCCATTTTCATTGTTCTCATTTTGTCTCAATAGTTTCAACAAAATACAATATTGCAATAAATAAGTTGAGACCCGCACAAATTAATTACTAGATCCCGCCTTATTTAAAATAGATTAATAGACGATTTTGGGACCCACATACATTTACCATTGAGTCCCGCATCGCATTGAATACAATTAATTGTTGGGACTCGCATAATATATGTATATTATTGTTTGCTTCAGTATTATAATGTTATTCGCAAGCGAAACCAACTAAATATATGATACATGATATACTTACAAACTAAAAGCTTAAATCTTCTTAATTATTATATTGAAATTATATATGTATTGTCTTTGACAACTTCTCGCGTATGAACTAATGAGATAATTTTCGGCCAACTAATATACGTTTAAAGCTTGGGATTTTAAACGTTTTGGTCCCTTAAGTTGGCTCATCCGCGATTTTGGTCCCATAACTTGGAGGGCCGCGATTTTGGTCCCATAAGTTGGCATATAGTTCGATTTTGGTCCCTCGATCAATATTTTTGAAAATCTATCCGTTAATCACCTACGTGGCATCAATTGACCGATTGCGTGGCAATTTTGGCATGAATTTAGGGCCCACCTATCCACATGGCATCCATGTGGATAAAAAAACAAAAAAATAATTCATTACTTCTTTAGATTTTTACAAAAAAAAAATCATTCTTAAATATTTATATAACAAAATTATTTAAAAGTTACAACTATTAATTTATAATTTTAAAAATTAAATCATATACTTCTCCACCCAAACCCCCCACACCACCGATGTCTTCCCCTTCCGCCGCCGCCCTTCCGCCGCCCCTCCAAAATCCCAAATTGGGAACACAATCGCCGCCCTTCCGCCGCCCCTCCAAAATCCCAAATCGAAACCCTCAACAAAATCGAAATCAAAATCGAAATCAAAATCGAAATCGAAATCGACATCGAAATGGTGGTGGTGGTGGTGCTGGTGCTGGGGGTGCGTGGGGGTGGGGTGGTGGTGGTGCTGGGGCGGGGGAGTGGGTGAGTGGGGGGGGTGTGGCTGGGTGTGTGCGTGGGAGTGGTGGGTGTGTGCGTGGGGGTGGTGGTGGTGCTGGGGGTGTGTGGGGGTGGGGTGGTGGTGCTGGGGGTGCGTGGGGGTGGGGTGGTGATGGTGCTGGGGCGGGGGAGTGGGTGAGTGGTGGGCGGGGGGTGGGGGTGGGGGTGGGGGTTGTAAGATTAATTTTTTTAAAAATTATTAGATAATTAATTATTCTGAATTTAATTATTTTGAACTTAATTATTCTGAAATTAATTATTAGATAATTAATTATTCAATTGACCAAGAGAGAAGTAATTTTTGCCACGTGTGTGCCATGTGTGTATGTGGGCTCTAAATTCAGGTCAAAATTGCCACGCAATCGGTCAATTGATGCCACGTAGGTGGTTAACGGATAGATTTTCAAAAATGTTGACCGAGGGACCAAAATCGAACTGTATGCCAACTTATGGGACCAAAATCGCGGCCCTCCAAGTTATGGGACTAAAATCGCGGATGAGCCAACTTAAGGGATCAAAACGTTAAAAATCCCTTTAAAGTTTGAATTACCATAGACCTTTGAATTTGAAGTTTTCGAACAAAAAAGTATATATGTTTTTTTTTTTGAAAAGAGTATAAATATATTTTTTGCGGACAAAAACCACTTGCCTCTAATTTTACATTACAAAATAATAAATTTTATTTGTAATACTTCACAAAAGATTGTTGTAACTTGTAACAAAGTAGACAATTAATTCAGTCCTCTAGTTTGGCCTAATTCTAAATTAGCCCGTTAAGTTGCGATCGATGTCCATTTTTACTCCGGTATATTTAGTTTTGTCCAAATTAGTCTTTTCAAGCAATTTTTGCCTCCGATATCTTTTTTTATTATATTTTTGCCCCGATAACTTTTCTTGCATTTAATCAAACCTATGTACCAATTGACAAATAACTCCTGCAAAAGTTTAAAAAAGAAACTCTCGAATTAAGTTTTTATCCCTCTCTCGCGCGCGTTCCTGTGATTTTATCAAGAAATACAATTAAATATTTGTTTCTTTTAAATATATTTATTTCTTCTTGAAAAAAATTATATTTTCTTAACAATTGTTGTATATTTTTGTGATTCACAGACTGAGTTTTCCTTTTCAACTTTGACATTAAGCAATAAAATAATTTTATTCATGTGTTAATAAATATTATAAAACCCATGCAACATAATTTTAATTACTAAACAACAATAATTTATAAAATAGTTTTATGTTTCTTTAATTTAAGTATTAATGTCAAATAAAAATAAAAAAATAAAGAAAAAGAAAAATGGAATAACCAGTAATACTTTATCTTTGATCGTTTGACTGCATTAGCCATATGATCTAAATCGAATAAATATGCGGCTAGGTTGAATTTAGAAGTGCAAGTTGTAACTTGTTAGGTTCATATTCTACCATGTTTTTTGTTTCTTGGATTAAATGTCAGGAATCTCTGTTACAATTTTAAACAAGTCAAGCAGAATGTCACAAATTTCTACCTCCTTTGGAATTTTACACGGAATTGCTTCTAATAAGGAAGTTTTTAAATAAATTGGCTGCCTCACTAGCAAAAGGGAGAATATGGTTGTATTTGCCAAACTAAGGTACTAAAGTTGCACAATACCACAAATTTCTATCGCCTTTGGAAATTTAACTTTCCAATACAAAATGTAAAAAGTAAAGCAAATAGAATGGGGTACAAAATCAAAACTACAGCAACAACAGGTAACATATTGTGGTGATATCCATAATACTCCCTCAGAAAGGCTGCTATAGTTTTCGTTTCTCCAAACACCGCAATTTTCTTATGAACGTCTCCAAACTGTGAAGTAAGCATGCCATTCAACGACCAAGAAGTCGGGATAAGGTAATACAACCAGACCCACCACTTTGGAATTTGCTGCAAAAGGATGAGCAAAAATTATCACTATGTTGTCCCTCTACACGTTAATATATTTACTGATGACCCTCTAGTGAAGAAAAAAGTTCCTCATGTATATAACTTATCAAGACAATATTATGGTTCTATTCCACAGGAAGGGCAATAAGAAAAAAATGAACTTACAGTCCGAGGAATTAGGAATCCAGAAAATATATTGAACATTGTGTAAAAGGCTGTCTGACAAATGGCAGCCACTGGAAAGCTTGGAGTTATTGAGACCAACAACATCCCAAGGTAAGTGTAATAGAGCATCGTACAAAACAAAGCGTAGAAATACCAGAAGACCTTATATGCAGACCAATAGTATCCAACCATCGGATATGTGATCACTGTGAATGCAACTGATTGAGCAAAGAGATACGGGATCTCAATTATGACCTACAAAATTAAGGTATGTTTAAATCAATTCCGCCTTCGTTTAATATGTGACCGAAGCGTAAACACAACGCAGAATGAGACCGGAGTACCTGTGCTGCTGAATAAGCCCAAGAACCATACATTCCTGCAAACCTTTCTCTGTAGAAAACGGTGCGCTCTGTGCCAACATACGGCAGAACAGACGAAGAATTGTTTATGCCACAAAAGAGAGCAGCAAAATACATTGAACCAAGTAAAGTGAATAGGCTTTGCTGATTGTGTCTGTTTAGAGAGGATGAAGGAAAAAACCGATGTTAGACCATTAAGATTGGAATGATTTCAACAACATAAACTAAATAGGAGGTGCATCAAGTTCCGAGGGTTCTCGAATATTAGTACTTACATTTTTTTTCCTTGACCCCAGAATACGAAGCCTACAAGGAAAGATGTAAAAAGCATGAAAAATGAGCGCTTCAGGTTGTAAGAAGGACTTCTCCAATATGACCAGTGCTGCTTCCAGAGGCAGCTTTTGAATTGTCCCCAACTATTTTGCGAGTATTCAGTCGAGAAATGCAAATCTTTTGAACCAGAAGGTGGTTGACTCAAATTTCTCACAAGCTCTTTATTGCTCCTTCAAGAAGACAAGAGTCAAACAAGAAATATACAATGCGCTTGAATTAAATGTGACAATTAAAATTTATAAAAAATATGATCATAATAATGTTCAAGTTTCAAGTTTCCATATTGCAGAAATTACGAAACAATGGAACACGTTGTTCATTGGACTCACTTGTGCAATGCAGAATTCTTGTAAACTTCTGCAAAATCAATTCCAAGTTTAGCTTCCGAGGAAGACGAAGTGACCTCTAATACCCATGCAGCAGGATTGTAGTTATCTCTAATTTTTGGCACACCAAAGATTCCCTATTATAAAGAAATGAGAACTAGGATCAAGTCGATTGAGAAAGAAACTTATATTTAAAGTAAGTGAACCTTACTGTGGAGGTATTTCATTGCAAGAAAAGACTTGCCTCAAAATACTCAATTACTTCACGGGAATGCATGCCTAAAGGCCCACAATAAATCAGTCGACCTCCAGCTTTCAACAGTACTAACTGTAGATAAGAAGAATTAAATAGCAATATACTTTATGAAGATGTTCGTTTAATCAATGAGAGCATTTTTTTGGCCATTTTACCTCATCAAATGCTTCAAATATGTCAATGCTTGGTTGATGGATGGTACAAACAATTGTTCTACCAGTACTTGACACATTTTTCACTGCGCGCATAACAATTGCTGCTGCTCTCGCATCCAGTCCAGTAGTAGGCTCATCCATAAAGATAATGGAGGGGTTAGCCACAAGTTCGACTGCAATGGTCAGCCGCTTCCTCTGCTCAGTCGACAAACCACCAACTCCGGGCAACCCCACTAACGCATCTTTTATTCCATCAAGCTCAATGGTTTCAAGAACTTCCTTAACAAACTCCTGAAAATTCGGCACCAAAACTTATTTCATGTAATGGAGAATGAGCGTTAAAGACTAGGAAAGACTGAGCCTTTGAGCACGTTGTAACATACATATTTTGTCTTTGAATCAATATCAGGATGAAGACGTAGCCAAGCAGAAAAGACTACTGATTCTTCCACAGTAATTTGAGTGTTAGCATATCTTTATTGTATATTAATTATGTTAAGGGTAGTTTAGTCTTTTGTTGTCTTGTATATATAGTTTCCTAATTGTAAACCCTAGACTACACATTCATACATTGTTTTGTAAGATCTCATTCTTGTCTTGTAAGATCATGGTTATCTTGATGAATGTTATCATGGTATCAAAGCCAAATCTCTGACCCAACCGGTAGGCAAACACGACACCACGCCGATCGAACTCAACCGGTAGCCAAATTTTTTTTGGGTTTTTCGTCTTCGTATTGCTACTGGTTTCTGGTAATCCGCTGCACTCTCTGAACTTGTTGGTGTGTTAATTTCGATTTCGATTTGGTGCAATTTTTGTTCGATTTGTTGCCCCAATTCTGTTTCTGGGTTAGTCTTGCTTTGTGTATTGCTGCAATTTTCGATTTCTGTTATCATGACGGGAGGGGATGATTCGTTGCAGTCGATTAGTGTTCGTTTTGATGGGAAGAACTATGGGTATTGGAGTTATGTTATGAAAAACTTTCTAAAAGGGAAGAAGATGTGGAATTATATTTCTGGTGTTTTGGTTGCTCCTAAGTCACATGATGCTAATTTTGTTGAGTTATTGGATGTGTGGGATACCAATAATTCTAAAATTATTACTTGGATTAACAATTCTGTTGAGCATAAGATTGGTACTCAGTTAGCTAAGTTTGATACTGCGAAAGAAGTTTGGGACCATTTGGAGAGGTTGTATGTGAGGTCCAACTTTGCTGTTCAATATCAACTTGAAGGGGAAATTCGTGCTCTTACACAGGGCGATCGAAGTGTTCAAGAGTTTTATTCTGAGATGACAAACTTTTGGGATCAGTTGGCTATGACAGAATGCGCTGAACTGAGAGCATTCGGTCCGTATATTGAAAGGCGAGAACAACAACGTTTGGTTCAACTGTTGTACAATCTCCGCTCTGAGTATGAAGGCATCCGTGGGTCAATTCTGCACCGTACTCCTTTGCCTTCAGTTGATTCAGTTGTGCATGAATTGTTAGCTGAAGAAACCCGCCTCAAGACTCAAATTGAGAAGTCCACTCCTGTTGGTTCTGTTTTGATTACTCAACCTAGTCATATCAAATCTAAACAAAAGAGTTATGATAAGGATGAGTGTCGTTATTGCCATGAAAAGGGTCATTGGAAGAATCAATGTCCTTTACTGAACCAGAAAGGTAAACCACAACAGGAATATGGAAAGAGGCCAAGTGACAAACCTTCATATTCACAGAATCTTCGTTTTGGAGGACAACCTAATACAGCTGCTGTCATGCCTACATTGGATCCAGCCTCTGTCGATTCATCTTTGTCAGACAAAGCAACTTTGGTTAATCTATTGCAGAACCTTCTTGAGGCAAACAAAAACCAGTCTCCACCATATGCTATGTCTGCTCCATCCACATCAGGTAGAAACTCGTCCTTATGGGTGTTGGATTCTGGAGCATCTCATCACATGTCTCCTGATCGCAACTCATTTGTATCTATGTCTCATGTGTTACCACCTACATCTGTTATGACTGCTGATAGCACTCCTATGCCAGTCGTAGGTGTTGGTACAATTCAAACAGAAAATCTCTCACTACCTGATGTTTATTGTATTCCAAAATTGGCTATGAATCTTATTTCTGTTGGTCAATTGTGTGATCGTGGTCTTGATGTTCACTTTTCCTCTACTTCTTGTCATGTGCAGGATCCGAAATCAAAGAGAATACTTGGGACTGGAAGTAGAGAGGGGGGACTTTATGTTTTGGATGGCATGAAGGTTGATGGTCAGTTTGCAGCTACGAGTATTGATCTATCTACATTTCATTTAAATTCTTCTTCTTCGAAGTTTTACGTATGGCACTCTAGACTAGGTCATGTATCTGGATCTTGTCTGAGGTTTTTATGTAATAGTGGTGTTTTGGGAGACTTGCAGTCTCAGGATATTTCTGATTGTAGTGGATGTAAACTTGGGAAGTTTTCTGCAAAACCTTTTAATCACAGTACATCCACTTCTTCTGCACCATTTGATTTGATTCATTCTGATGTTTGGGGACCTGCCCCTATTCCTACAAAGGGGGGGTCACGATATTATGTTTCTTTCATTGATGACTATACTCGTTATTGTTGGGTTTACTTGATGAAAAATCGTTCTGAATTCATTGATGTTTATGCTCACTTTGCTGCATATGTGAGAACTCAACACTCTAAAGTCATAAAATGTTTTAGATCTGATTTGGGTGGGGAATATACGAGTAATGCACTCTCTGACATTCTTCTTAGTGATGGTACTGTGCACCAATCCTCTTGTACAGACACACCTCAGCAAAATGGTGTGGCTGAAAGAAAACATAGGCATATTGTTGAAACGGCACGTTCTATGCTTTTGTCTGCTAGTGTACCTAGTGAGTATTGGGGAGAAGCAGTTCTCACTGCTGTTTATATCATAAATAGAGTTCCAACTCCCAAGAATGCAGGTATCTCTCCATATGCTAAGTTATTTGGTCAAACTCCTGATTATTCTCATTTGCGGGTTTTTGGGTCCACATGTTTTGTTCTTCGTCCACATGTTGAGCGAACTAAGTTGTCTTCGCGTGTTGCAATATGTGTCTTTTTGGGATATGGAAATGGTCAGAAGGGTTATCGGTGTTATGATCCAGTTGGTAGAAAATGTTATGTTTCTCCTCATGTTCACTTTATTGAGCATATTCCATATTTTTCCATTCCGAGAAGCTCACATAATGTGACACGGTCGAATATTATTCACATTGACCCATTTACTCTTGATGTTTCTGATATTGGAACTAATGATCCAACTGATGAGAATATTGGTATTGGTGATGTTGTTGGGGATGACAATATTGGTGTTGGTTATGGAGATGACTTGGGTGCTGCTGAAGAGTTACCCCCTCATGTCCCTTCTCTTACGATTTCGGATCCAGCTCAGGAGCGGTATCCCAGGCGTACTCGTAAGTCTACTCAACTACCTGATTTCATTTACTCTTGTTATTCTCAGCCTTTTGTTTCCTTTTTGGCATCTGTTTGGCCTCTTTGTGAGCCTACCTCTTATTCTGAGGCGGCACAAGATATTGTTTGGCAAGAGGCTATGGCTGAGGAACTATCAGCTTTGAACAAAAATCATACTTGGGACTTTGTTCCTCTTCCAGCAGGGAAAAAGTCAATTGGTTCTCGATGGGTCTATAAAATTAAAACCAAAGCTGATGGTTCAGTTGAGCGATATAAGGCTCGTCTAGTGGCAAAAGGATTTGCTCAACAATATGGCATGGATTATGAGGAGACATTTGCTCCTGTTGCTAAGATGACATCTGTCAGAGTTCTTATTGCAGTTGCATCAGTACGACAATGGTATATTTCACAGATGGATGTGAAAAATGCATTCTTGAATGGTGATTTACATGAGGAAGTGTACATGACACCTCCTCCGGGTGTTCCTCATGACAAAGGGCAAGTGTGTAGACTTAAGAAAGCATTATATGGGCTTAAGCAAGCTCCAAGAGCTTGGTTTGAGAAGTTTTCCACTGCTGTTTGTTCTCTTGGCTTCTCCTCTAGTCCTAATGATTCAGCCTTATTTGTTAAATGCAGTTCTGCTGGTCGCATAATGCTTTTACTGTATGTTGATGATATGATTATTACAGGTGACGATGTTGAGGGTATTAAGGTGTTGAAACACACCTTATCTCGTTTGTTTGATATGAAGGATTTGGGTCCTCTTCGTTACTTTTTAGGTATTGAAGTCGCCTCATCTCCAAAGGGCTATCTTTTGTCTCAGTCGAAGTATACTTCAGATATTTTAGAGCGAGCTCGTCTTACAGACACTCGTGTTGCTGCTACTCCTTTAGAGGTAAATGTTCGTTATACTCCTACTGGCGGTACACTTCTTCCGGATCCCACTTTGTACAGGTCTATTGTTGGTAGTTTGGTATACTTGACTATTACCCGATCGGATATTGCTTATGCGGTCCATGTTGTTAGCCAGTTTGTTGCTGCACCTACCTCTGATCATTGGGCTGCTGTTACTCGCATTCTTCGTTATCTTCGTGGTACTATTTATCAGAGTCTATTGTTTCCTTCGAGTTCTTCATTAGAACTTCGAGCATATACAGATGCTGACTGGGCTAGTGATCCATCCGATCGAAAATCTACCACTGGATACTGTATTTTTCTAGGTGATTCTCTCATCTCTTGGAAAAGCAAGAAACAAGATGTTGTTTCTCGTTCTTCTACCGAGGCAGAGTATCGTGCTATGGCTTCCACCACAACTGAACTTGTTTGGTTACGACGGTTGTTATGTGATATGGGGGTGTTGTTGTCATCCCCCACACCCATGTATTGTGATAATAAAAGTGCTGTTCAGATTGCTCATAACTCTGTTTTTCATGAGCGTACCAAACATATTGAGATCGATTGTCATGTGACTCGACATCATTTTCAGCATGGTGTTATCTCTCTACCGTTCATCTCGTCTTCGATGCAGTTGGCTGACTTCTTTACGAAGGCACATACGATTCAGCGACACAACTTCTTTGTTGGCAAACTCTCGTTACTTATTGCAGTACCTTCTCGAGTTTGAGGGGGGGTGTTAGCATATCTTTATTGTATATTAATTATGTTAAGGGTAGTTTAGTCTTTTGTTGTCTTGTATATATAGTTTCCTAATTGTAAACCCTAGACTACACATTCATACATTGTTTTGTAAGATCTCATTCTTGTCTTGTAAGATCATGGTTATCTTGATGAATGTTATCATTGAGGAGAATGTATATCGGTTTGTTCACAGTAACCTGATATTCTGGCAAATGTACTTTGAACTTTAAGGTACCCTCCGACTTTTATTTCTCCTTCCACCATTCCACTAGATTTTCTACCGGCAAGAACATCAAGAAGTGTTGTTTTTCCAGCTCCACTGACACCCATGAGTGCAGTAAGAACACCAGGCCTGAATGCACCTGTGATATCTCAAAGAAGTTGAAGCTTTTTCTGATTGAAACCCCGTTCCCTCATTGCCTGATTGGAAGGGGAAAAAAGAATCACCAAACAAGTTGAATCATGTACTAATTTTTTATAATGTTTGTTAACAATATCCAGTATATAAAGTACTACAGATTTTCCTGTTTACCATGGGGGTTTCGACATAGTATTGCACATCTTGAAACACCAGACTTACAGGTTCAAAGGGCAAAATTATTCTATCTACAAAAACATTATCTTTAACTGCATTCAATAGACAAAACCATTAGAATGAAGCAACACAAAGTTTTCAAATAAGACGTCATTTATACTCTAGAAACAAATAAATGGACAAACAGGTTACCTCTATGGTTTCTTACACTAGCATCGGTAGAAGAGGTAGAGCGATGTTCTTTTGCATGTCTTTTGTCATCTGAGTGGCTACCACCTTGCAGTTGGGAGAGTTTTTCTCTTGAAATAATGATATGTGAACCAGGAGCTGGAGAAATGAGGCAGTTAATGCTAAATCAAAATCCATAGTTGCATTATCATGTCAACTGCAGTTTCACTATGGCCTTACTTTTTAAGATACTTAATGCCAGTGTAAATCCAATGTTGAAAAGCAGCGTGAATCCAAAAAGGGCACCTACTGATATCCAATACATATGATTACCATAGTTTAACCCACGGCTTTCAAGCGTTTGCTTCCCTATGGTTGTATTTCCAGACAACTTCAAACAAATTATTCAGAAAAGTCATATATATCAGTCTTAGAAATAACCACATGAAACAGAACATGATATTTCAAAAGCTCACACACCTTTTGCCATCTTGGAGCAAGAAATTCGTTTGTGGTGAGGCCTATTTCTGCATATGATAGTGGGGAGATCCAAAATCCCCACTTTAACCAAACTGGCATGGATGCTGCAACAAATAATAATTTGAGCGTAGTCTTTTCAGAAGAGATCACACGTGAAGAAAGAAACTTTTCTTAAAACTACTCACTTTTGGGGATCAGAAAGCCACAGAATACCATTATGAGTACCATCACCATACCACCACCTCCTGTTGAAGCAACCGCAGTCTGAAAAACCGAAGCGACGAACCGAAACATAGATGTTGTGGCCTGGTGGTAAGCAAATACTAATACCATATGACGGAAAAACCTGAAAACAGTACTACACGTTTTCATAACTTAAAATAAAAGATCCACTAAACAAAGATATGGAATGCCATAGAAAATTTAAGGATGTCCTGCTATGCTGACCTCCCAACTTCAGGGCTATATCCAATAACGTAATAAGTAAGAGACGTCCATATTACAGCAACCAACAGTGAGAGAGGGATCCTGAGAATGGCGGCTGGAACTGCACTTGCCCAGGCTGGGTAAAAGTCCAAGTCTCTTTGTTTGTAGAATACTGGGAGTCTGGCGACGGTCATTGCGAGCTCGGGGAACCCATCAAGGAGGAGAGTGATGATAGAATAATATATCGCTCCCATGTAACTGTTGGCATGGATAATATCAACACCCATCTGTGTTCTCAAGAATACAGTCATACTCACAGATGCAGTAAAAAGAAGCTGCCAGAAGAAAAAAAAAATCACGTGGAAATTCTAACTTAATATGTCGGAATTCATAGAAATATCTAATATCAATATTTCACAAATATCTAGGCTAACCTGAACAGATTTGAAGATATACATGAAAGAATTCCTTTTCATAAGAAGAAATTCTCTTGACAGACAAGCTATAAACAGAGTCCATTTAGAAAGAGAATATACGCTAAAACTGATTGCATTTTGGTGGCTCTTGGACTTGTCAAACGGCACAGCAATTTCCTCATTTAGCCTTTTACCATAAGAAGACTCCTTATATATCGTTGAAAACATCTCCGGAGAAATGTAACTATAAGATTGCGAAGTTTTCTGCCAGTATTGTTCTTGATCTTTTCTTGATATAACCTGGAAAAGGAATCAAAATTCTCACTCTTACGGTTGTCATAGAAGAGATCTAAAGGATAGCAACAATGTCTGGTATACATACCTCCTGGAGAAAATCAGCGACTCCTTTCCTTTCAGGACACTTAAAACCGCAACTCCATAAAAACTCCAAAATCTCAGTCCGCGGTCCATGATAGACAATCTTCCCTTCTCCCATCAATATAATGTCATCAAATAAATCAAAGGTCTCTGGTGCCGGCTGGAGAAGAGAAAGCAGTATGGTTGCATCCGTGATGCGGGCCAGTTGTTGAAGGCAACAAACAATTTGGTATGTCGTCGAGCTGTCTAGGCCGCTTGAGATTTCATCCATAAATAAAGCTTTTGTTGGTCCAACAATCATCTCACCTGCATAATATCTTAATTTTCACTCCTTGATGCGTACACTCCGTAATCGTTTATGGATTCTAAAACAAGAGGTTAATTGTTTAGCTACTAAGTGAGCATCACTTTTGGCATTGAAACTACCTGTTGTAAGTCTCTTCTTCTGACCACCAGAGATACCTCTCCTCATGGCATCTCCATATAATGTATCGGCACAGACATCAAGACCGAGAATCTGAAACATTCATAACATGTTCTTGGACAAGCTGCTAGGGTAAAAAAAAAAATCGAAATTTGAAGAAAGAAATACCTTCAGTACGTAGTCTGTTTGAAGAGTTGTCTTTAGTCCTTCCACAGAAATCGCCTGGAGAATTAAGCTGACAAATTGTGAATTGTGATACAGGCATACAGCAACATGTAAGTTAGCCAACAGATTTATGCATTATGAACCTCAGCTTTGTGATAAATCATAAGGAGATGACGGCATAATTGGTTATCAATGTTACCATTCTATAAAGTTATATCCATAGAAGATTATATTATAATTTTTTTCAGAAGTTTCTTAATGTAGCAAAATCGTTTTCGTTTTGTCTTAACTCGCATTGAGAATTTTGGACATCGAAAATGTTAGCTACCTTCAGGAGTCATTGACAATAAGGCAGATTATGAAGAGACAAGAATTACCTTCATGTACGTATCAGTATCAGGATCAGGAATAATATTGGCTTCTTTCTCCTTTCTGGTAAGCTCCGTCATGATTTCTTTAAAGCAAGAGATCGATAGCATAATTCCATTAGTTCCAGAACAAACCTTTATGAATTCAAGATAGCAAACGATATACCTGCTCTGCTGCCAATACCCTGACATTGAGCTGAAAAGTCAAGTGTTTCCCTTACAGTCATTTCAGGAAAGTGCAGATCATCTTGGCTAATATAAGCCGAAGTCTTTTGCGGTACAAACTCATCAAATTTGAGTCCGTTGTAAGAAATCTCACCAGATACCTGTTATGTAAAAGGAAAACGAAACACTTCGATTTATTTTAGTCACAACCAGTCAAGCACATAGCTTTGTATAACTACACATTCCATTTTAATATTATTCTCCATTAGCACCTTTGAGTTATTCAGAACCAAGAAAAATTAGCCTTTCGACGTTATTCATTGAACATACTTTTCCAATTGAAATTTAATATTTGAAATCTGATTTATATTTACGTATGAGATAAGAAAAAGAGGCACCACCTTAAGTGAAGTGTCCAAATTTCCTGATAGAGCTTTTAACAACGTAGTCTTTCCACAGCCGGGAGGACCAAGCAATAGCGTGATTCTACAATTAGTCAAATGTATGATAGAATTTAAGATGGTTAAAAGAAGCAACTCAGTTTTAATATTTGGAGTAGTTAAGACATATGCACCATACCTTCCAGGCCTAATGATGCCACTAACATTCTTAATAATGCTAATTTGAGCCTCTTCTGGTGCTAATCCGGGTACAGGGATATTGTCCTGTCAAGGATAAAAGGAGTTTCTATTCAGATCACGAAAACAGAATGAGGAGGAAGAACTAAGCTTCAAACATACTACATTAACAACTTAACGATAAAATACGTCTACTTTTTGCATGAAAAATCTTACCAAAAGAAAGCCTTTGAAAGAATTCCAAAGAGTTGGGAGAGGTTTTCCAGAAACGACTTTGCACGCAGCTTCTATTTCCAAATTTGAATATCTCACTTCAATTGTTGGTAGTTGTACACCAGCCCTGTCATAACAAATAAAATAGCAAACGTCTTGAGCACCAATCAACTGCATTAACTACTTAGAATTTAGAAACCTCACTTGTCTGTTCTTTTTCTTATTTTTCGTAGCAGTCGAAGGTTGTCATGTGCAACTTGTTGAATGAGCTTTTCGATGAACATGTGCCTCTCCTGGGAATCGAGCTTAGTAACATCAACAACCCGTTTTCCTTTAGCTCCACTCTCATTTTCATCGTCAAAGAGAGAAGATCGAAGACGATCAACCGTCGGAAGCCTGTCAATTGCAGCCCACTGCAAGAGAGATTGTTCATCAAGTTCTATGTCATTTGTCGTGGAACTTAAAGCTGAATTGCTTCGAAAAAGTGATACAGAACGACGTAGTGACCATCTTAAGCTTCTTCCAAACTCAGAGAGCTCATGTCTTAGAGATTCTATTTCATCTGTACCAACAAACTCAGCCATTACTTGGAAAAAGAAGAAAAAAAAAAAACCATGCAATGCAATGCAAAACAAATATTTTATGGACTATATATATAGATAGCTAGTCTTTCAATGATTCTTATTAAATGACAAAATTGACCATTAAAGCAAACCCTAACTCCCCATTGTAGGGTGTGCTATTATTCTCAACTAACCATTGCTCAAATTAAAGCGGGATTTATTATCCATATAATGGCCTTGTTATATAATGATCGATAACCAACAACACTATTTTAATATCAGCCCCCATGGTTTGACTCGAGCGGTTTGAACGGTCAACCCCCTTTAAAATGAAGATGGCTTATGATTAAGACGCCATGCCATTGTTATCAATTCATTGTATTTTTACTATAAATTACTTTTGGGCGGGAGTTGATGATAAAATTCAAATCACCCTACTCTGCCACTGGCTTTATAGTGACGAAATAAAAATTAGTTTGTGTTATTAAAATTGTATTTTCATTTACTACGTCAAATGGTTGAAGAAAAAAAAAAGAAACTACTAAATAGTAGTGTGTTATAAAAATTGCATTGATATAGGAAATTGTCATAGTTAGGTCAATATTGCATTTATTTTTCAACCTTACACTTGAAAACTATAAATAATAAGCAAGATAACATAAATCTTTGATTATTTCTTTAGTTGTTCTTCTATATGCCTAGTTTCCAGATCTTTTTTTTTTTTCGAAACACGACGAACATGCACGAAACATAAATATTAAGTGTAAGATAAAAATAAAAACTGAAATTGTGGATCGGTTGATACGTGACAGTTCTTAACTTCTAACGTCAAGAATAACAATGCAGCGGAAAATAAACAACACAAAATTTAAGAAGTGAATATATTAATATTAACTTCCGAGCCGTAGGCAAAATACCACAAGGGTTTATGAAAACATGTTTCTTACGACTCTCAATCTCCTCACTCTCGAATTGCTAGAACTCAACAAAGCAGACAAGCATTATTCTCTCAATTCTAAATCTAGAACTAATTGAACAACTCACAAACTTTGCAAAAGTAAGACAACACTCAACAACTCGTGAATAAATCTCTTGGATTATTAGCTCTTGTCTCGTGTTTGTCTTGATGTACTTCACACCTATATATAGGTTTTTGACTTGGTCTTCAAGGTGTGTTGCACACGGTTTTCTAACTCTTCTAATTTCATTGTTGGACTCCTCTTCCTTGTTCTCTGCGTTCTTCTTGAATAGTAGTTCCTTTGTCAGTGAACTAACTTAGGAAAGACTCCTTCTTCAAATCAGAACTAATCTTGGAAGTTTTCTAGTTGCACTCGAACTCTTCCTTCCTTATTTGTTAAGCGGCTAGCTTTAATTAAGGAAACTTTTCTTTATGGAAAATTTGAGTGATCAAGCTATGACAAGTTTATTTTCTGAATAATAACCAAAGACAATCACAACTGTTTAGTCGAATGAATAAGGCAAAACAATAAATAAAGATATTCATAACAAGATTGTAAAACAGATTCTGTCAGTCAATGTTACTCTAACATTGACCTTCTAACATTGCCAGAATACTTGCACTTTCAATCTCCCCATTTTTGCCTTACTTCACAAAACCTTAGAACCTGTGGTTAGATTAAATATTCACAACAAACTTTTTCAACCTTCTGATACATCTACAACAAGTAAGTCCCCCTTAAAATTAGGAGAGTCCAATCCAATGTTGTTCTAACATTGATTTTCCAATATTGTCATAACATCCTTCTGTATCATTGTTAACTTAACATTGACTTCAGTCGATTGTTCTAACATTGAAATTTCCAGTGTTATCTTAACATCAGTTATCAGCTACCACCTGCAGACAGAGTCAGTACTTGACTGAAGTTCAAGATATCATAAACAAAAACACCCAGTACCAATAAACAAAATACTTAATTACATGTCATAACTGTAACAAGGAACACACTCCTTGATCAAAATGAAGAAAGATAAAGAAAATAGAAATAATTCTTTCTGAGGCTGTCAATCTTCTGCAACCTAACTTGCTTTCCAGCTATCTCCCTTTGGGTGTCCTTGTACTCTTTGTCGAGCCACTTGAGGGTCTCTTCCACAAAAGCATCTACAATCACTGATCAGTTGTCACCACTGGCTATTGGAACTGAAGAGGCAGCAAACTTGTGAGCCCTCTTCTTCTTCGTCTTCTTCCTGCTTGGTCCAGCTGCATCCTCTGGATTCCATGGAAGATCTTGGATCCTCACCTGTGTAAACTAGCTCCTGGTGATAGGCATTCTGGACTTGTTCTTGACCCAACCTACTGTCTTTGAAGTTTTCAACCCTTGTTTCACCAGTATGCTAGATATCAGAGAGGGATATGGAATGATTCCATTGGACTTTGTTGTGGCCTCCTTCATTGACCTCAACACCTTTTCCCCTATGCTGACATTCAGACCATTCTTCAACTTAAACACCAGCCTTGCAGACTCCTTAGTCATCACTATTGTGTTGGAAGACGGTAGCCAGTTGTAGGTAGAGATGTTATGCAGTACAACACTCAGAGAAGTCAGCCTTGTTGTGGGAAAACTGTCATTCCATTTCCTGGTCAGCCCACCAGTGAGATTAGTGATGATCTCATCCATGCTTGGATCCTCAGACTCTTCTGGATCAGGAAGTCCCCATGTTTCATTGATGGTGGAGGGGCTAATGTCAAAGACACCATTCCTAACCCAAGCCTTCCCATACTTGGCAGAATCCTGGTGGCACACCCATTGAGAGAGGTTCATGTAGAACTCTCTGATGATATCTGAGGCATAAGATGAATGGTTCACCACTGACTCAAGCACTCCTCTAGCTTCCAGCAGTTCAAAAATCCGGTTTTCTTTGAAACTTTCCTCCTCTATTTCCCCTTCCTTGTGGATTACCCTTGTTTGATAAGCCTCCCATTGCTCTTCTGCTTCCACAGACACATAGAATTCGGAACAAGGCTTCTCTGGATATTCTCCCTCCATAACATCAAAGTACTCCTCATCATCAGATGTTGGAGTAACATCAGCCTCAACAGGGTCTTCAGCCACAAGTTTTTCTTCTTCATCCCCAGTTTCCTCTTGGTCCTCTTCTTCCTGTTCCTCTTCCTTCTTTTCTTCTTCTTCTTCAACTTCTTCATCAGCTGCTTTTGACTCAGACTCAGAAGCAACCACCACTTGTTTGGCCTTTCTCTTTCTAGCAGAAGTAGCTAGAGCAGTCAGAGTAGGGCTCTCTTATTCTTCCTTCTCACTCACATTGTCCTCTTCAACATTATCGGTAGGGATACCCTCAGTAGTATCCAACTCAGCCACATCCTCCTCAACATCCTCAGACTCACCTACATCAACAACAGAAAGCACATTCTCCCCCTCAATCTCAACTTCAGCATGTAAATTTTGAGTAGGGTTAGCAGTTGTTACCTCGTTTTCTGTGTTGGTGGGAGTGAAGGTGTTCTCGGCAGCTTTCGATGTTGAACCAGCATTGCCTTTTGCTGATTTCTTTCCTTTGCGCCGTTTATAAGTAGTTTTCCCTTTTGTGGCAGCGGCAATGAGCGATTCAGTAGATGCATGCCTGGTATTGTACCTCCTTGGTTGCTCAATCTGCTCAGCAACATCTGCAAGGGTGTCAATCGAAGACTTACGAGGCATTGTTAGAGTAATTTTGGAGAGAAAAAGAGCTTAAGCACATAAAGTTTTAATTGCACAATTCTGATTCTGAACGCGTGAAGAATTAGAAGAGATTATGGCAAATTATAGAAGGCAATCGATTGTGACGAGTGGTGTTAGTGGATTTGTAACATGTTACCAAAATAAAATTAACCACTTACACACGTTCCCGCGTTCAGTCCTTGCCCACGTGTCGTTGTTAGATTAACGCGTGACCAGAGCAGCTTCCTTAATTGAAAACTTATAAGTCACAGTGTTGCAATGTTAGCCTAACATTGGTAAGTTAACAGTAGATCATGAAGTTGGAGGTGCAGGGCTTTCATCCAAAATAATTTCATGTGAGAGCGTGAGATATTTCTAAACACAGATCTGAAAACTTCATCAAAGCACATGAGTACACAAGACACAGTTTAAGATCATCAGTATGAGTAAGTAACACTTTTGATAGAAGAAACACACAGATAGTAGATGAAAGTATCCAGAAGACACTCATTCCCTTAGCATAACAGATCACAATCCAGTGTGTTTACCTGCAGTATAGTCACCCAAAATGCGTGCCTCCACACAAGAAGTTGGATTACTACCCCCCTAAGCCCAAGCCCACACAACAATAAAATGCAGAAAAGAAAGAATGAATGCAACAATGGTAGATCAACATGGAGAGATGGTAACCAAGTACTAAGAACTGTACTGGTCGAGTCCATGACATAACACTTTTAAATCTTTTCCAATTATCATGAAACTCTTTTTGAACTAAAGCTCAGAATGAGTAAACAAGGATAATCTCATTACTGAATGCGGGCAGCACAGGACTCCACACACCCCAACAACTTAATTATCAAGTACAGATCAGGCAAGTACAAATGAATTGAATGAGGACAATACACTTACCATATACTTCATCACCCCAACTTCTTATGCATACTTGTTGACCAACTTGTTTACAAGTGAAACACCAAGTAATCAGTGCTACTGAATGTGAGGCAGTCGAAACTCCAAACATCCCAGTAGAAAAGATCACCATCATGCATTTCCTTGGCCAAAAATAACAAAACAACATAAAAATAAGAACAACTGAATCACACTAGAGCTCTCAACATCATGTACCCCAGCTTTTCTTCATGTTCTGTTTAACCTAAACATGGATAAGTCACAACTGAATGACACCAAAGTAGTGAACTTTGGGCACCCCAGCTTCTCCTGATGTTAGATTAACATTCTCAGACCAACAACAGAGTTTCTTACTTTACAAAACTTAAGATATGAACCTGTTCTCCAGTCAATTCAATCAGTAGCATAGGTTAACCATACAACTCAAGTGATGACAAATCAAGATGAAATATGCAAGAAATAATAAATACAAAAATGGAAATAAAAGAATTACAGACACACCACAACCAGTAACCAGTGCTAGACAATGGTGTTATGTCAACACTGGTGGACTAACATTCTTACACAATGCACATGCCAAGAGAATTCCTCAAACTGAAGAACCTCTCAGAATCTAAGGTCTTAGCGAACATATCAGCAAACTGATTGTTTCTCTCAATGTGCTCAATGTCTATTAACTTGTCCTCTACCATATTTCTCAAATAGTGATGCCTTATGCCTATATGCTTAGTTCTAGAATGTTGGACATGATTCTTAGATATACTGATAACACTAAGATAATCATAGAACATAAGTAAAGTATCACTATCCAACCCATAATCCAGCAACATGTGTTTGAGCCACACAAGCTGGGTGACACAACTACCTGCTGCTATGTACTCGGATTCAGCAGTAGATAGACACACACAAATTTTCTTTCTGCTATACCATGAGACCAAATTGTTCCCCAGATAAAAACATTCTCCACTTATGGACTTCCTATGATTAGCATCACCAGCCCAGTTTGAGTCACTGAAACCCACCAGATTTGTGTTAGTGTCAAATGAGTATCAGATGCCAAGGGACAAAGTTCCAGATATGTATCTAAGGATGTCTTCACAACAATCAAGTGAGACTGCTTTGGACATGCCTGGTACCTCGCACATACACAAACAAAAAACATTATGTCAGGCCTAGAAGCAGATAAGTAAAGTAAACTTCTTATCATTGATCTGTACAATGTTGGATCAACATTGGTTCCAGTCCCATCTCTGGTGATCTTCACCAAGGCAGACATAAGGGTCTTACAAAGCTTTAAATCTACAAGTTCAAACCTTTTCACCAATTTTTTGGCATATTTCTCCTGGTTCAAGAATATGCATGTACCTGTTTGTCTTATTTGGAGACCAGGAAAGAAATTTAATTCTCCTATCATACTCATCTCAAATGTTCCTGTCATAGATTCAACAAACTTTTCCAAAATAGAATTGTTAGTGGAACCAAACACTATATCATCAACATAGATTTGAGCAATACAGATATCAGAATCTTTCATACCATGCTCTAGGAGCCTGTTTAAGACCATACAAAGCTTTCTTCAACCTGTACACATGATTGGGGAACTTAGGATCAGTGAATCCCTTAGGTTGTTCTACATACACTTCCTTATCAATCAGGCCATTCAGGAAAGCACCCTTTACATCCATCTGGTATAGTTTTATCTTAAGACTGCAAGCAATGGCTAGAAGTAACTAATAGATTCTATCCTAGCAACTGGAGCAAAAGTCTCATCAAAATCTACACATTCAACTTGAGTATATCCCTGAGCAACAAGTCTGGCTTTGTTCCTAAGAATTACCCCTTCCTCATTACTTTTGTTTTTAAAGATTCATTTAGTCCCTATTACATTTACATCAGGTGGCCTAGGTACCAAGATCCAGACATTATTTTTAGTAAACTGTAATAGTTCATCCTGCATGGCATTAATCCAAAAGTTATCTAGTAAAGCTTCAGATACATTTTTAGGTTCTATGGCAGAGACAAAACATGAGGCATAATCCACAGTACAAGTGAAGTTCATACAGACACACAATTTGACCATATCTCTATAGTTCATTCTCTCTTTGTTGCATGTCCTTACCCATTCAGTGATCTCACCTATTACCTGAGAGGTTGGATGATCTTTTTGTATCCTAGCAGGGGGGTCTCTTCTCGATTCAGTGCCAACTTCAGTTTCTGGGTCAGACTCTTCTGTTGTTAGTCTAACATCCGATCTGTCTGGTGTTAGTCTAACATCAGTACCTGTCTCCTGCTCAGTGGTTCCAGCTTCAAGCTCTAGTGTTGGTATAGCCTTCTCGGTTTCCAATGTTGGTTCAACATTAGAAACTGAAATGTCACCAGTACCTATTTCAAAAGTGAAATCATCAAACACAACATTCACAGACTCTTGAACGGTCTTTGATCTAGGATTATAGACTCTAAAAGAAGCACTGTTAGCAGATTAGCCTATAAAGATACATTTTTCACTTTTTTGATCAAATTTACTGAGATAGTCCTTGTCCTTTAGCAAATAACAGACACATCCAAACTCATGAAAATATGCAATGTTTGGCTTTACCCCTTCAAGATTTCATAAGGAGTCATATTAGTTCCAGGTCTGAGATACAGTCTGTTATTAATGTGACAGGCAATATTTAAAGCTTCGGCCCAAAGTCTTTTAGATAGATCTTTAGCATTCAACATCACTCTGGCCATCTCTTGAAGAGTGCTATTTTTCTTTCAGCAATGCCATTCTGCTGAGGTGTTTTAGGAGCTGGATATTCATGAAAGATGCCTTTAGCATTACAATAGTTATCAAAACTTGCATTCACAAATTCCTTTCCATGATCAGACCTGATCTTAGACAGAGTAGAACCATACAAAGTTTTGATACTAGCACACCAAATTTTGAACTAATTAAAAGCTTCTGATTTCTCTCTAAGAAACTTTATCCATGCATATCTAGAGAAATCATCTACAATTACAAAGGCATATTTCTTTCCACTCAGACTGCTAACCTCAATTGGACCCATTAAGTCCATATGCAGCAATTCAAAACACCTACTAGTTCTAGGAGTAGCATTCTGTACCTGTTGGGGAGCATGAACAACTCTGGTTTGCTTACCTTTGAGACAATCACCACACACAAGCTTACCTGGACTGGATAGTTTAGGCAAACCTCTTACATCATCAACTTTCTGCAATTTCTCTAGCTTTCTATAGTGCACCTGTCCCAGTTTTATGTGCCAAACTGAGGCTTCATCTATCTTGGCATGAAAACATTCTGCTTCTTCCTGAGCCAGATAGCAGTTGTCTTTAGATCTAGTACCTATCATAACAAGAACATTCTCAATATCATAAACATCAAAAGACACTTTATCAAAAGTAACTAGCAGATCATCATCACAGAGCCGACTAATGCTAATTAAATTTGCTTTTAACCCATCAACCAACAGAACATCTTTGAGTGGTGGAAATCCTTCAACATTGAGTGTCCCCTTTCCAATGATTTTCCCTTTGGTGCCTCCCCCATAGGTGTCTGTTCCAGCACTTAGAGGAACCACATGTTTAAGATTCTCTTTGGTGCCTGTCATGTGTCTTGAGCATCCACTGTCAAAGTACCACTTACCTGAAAGGTTGGAGTAAACAGCAGAGAAAACCACATTGCACACAATCTTGATCTTAGGGGATTTTACCTTTTCAACCCAAGTTCTACTTTTCTGTCCAGAACCTAATGTTGGACTAACATCAGGAACAACTGTTGGTTTAACAGTAGCTATAAATGCTGTTTTCTTACCACTCACTTTCAAATATTTTTTACAAAATGGTTTAATGTGACCTAGTTGAAAACAGTATTGATAGATAAAGATAGGTTTTCTTTTTTCTATGTTGACTGGACTAGAAGTTGATTTAGAAGATTCTTTGACAAAACTGGTTTTAAGGTAGGAAGACTTCTTATTAGAAGATTTCTCAACAGAGTCTTTCTCAACAAAACCTAGACCATTTGCACCTGTGTTTCCCATGTTCAGTACCTCATCAAGTTTGGAGGTTCCAGAATTTCATGTTGCAATGATCTCAGTGTCCTTTTTGAGTTTTTCTTTTACCTCTCCCAACTTAGCTTCTGTTCTGTCAATATCTCTTTCATAGAGTTTCATCAAGTTCTTCAAATACTCAATCTCAAATTTTAGGGCTTTATTGCTTTTGATGAGCATAATGTTCTCTTCCTCAAGTTTGATGAATGTGGAATAAAGCTCTTCTATGATTTCCTCATGGGACTGTTCTTCTTCCAAGCAGTATCCCTCCTCCAGATCAACTGAACCATGAAAACAATGAAAGTTAGTATCATCAGAATCAGAGTAAAAATCATAACTAACCTTTAAGTCATTGTTGTCCCAATTTCCAAAGAAGATCTTATGTACTATTGTTGGTTCCTCAATGTTAAAGTAACATTGTGCCTCGTTGCAGTTCCTGGAGTCTTCTCTTGACCAGTTAATCTGAGTGTAGAGCGCAACCGTATTGATTTCTTCTGAGTGTTCATCAGCGCATGATCCAGAGTTGAAATCAGCTTCATCAAAATCATCTACACAAACCCACTGAGAGTTTCCTCTTGCTAGGAAGACGTTAGCACATTCATGTTTATAATGACCAAATTCTTTACATTCGTAGCACTGGACATCTTTTAGTTTTTCAACATCTTAAGGAGTACTCTTTGATGCCATGTACTTTATGAATTTAGGGGGTAGCTTTTTATAACCAGGATTAACATTACCAGATTGTTTTTCTTTACCTTTATCTTTGAAGCCTAATTTGCTAAACTTGTTGGTAATGTTTTCATAGTTAGAAGAGATCAATTCATACTCATCATCATCACTTCCTACATTATTTGAACCAATTCCAAGTAGGGCTAAAGCAGGTTGCTTACTGGACTTACTTAGGAATTCTAGCTCAAATTCTTTCAAAGTGTTCATTAAGGTTTGAAAATCCATGTTTGCAAGATCTCTAGACTCATTAATAGTTATTCATTTGACAATGGATTTAGTAGACAGGGATCTGAAAGCTTTGTAAACTATGGTTTTATTAGAGATAACAATTCTGGGTTTTGACACTGGTTAGCAATATCAAGCAGTCTCTCAAAATAGCTATCAATGCTCTCATCTTCACCCATCACCATTTTTTCAAAATCTTGAAGCAAGTTCCTATGTTTAAAGTCCCTCACAGTCACATCTCCCTCACAATGAAGTTCAAGAATATTCCATGCGGATTTAGCTGTAGTGCAGTTTTGAATAAGTTTAAACATATGATTACCTACCCAGCTGAAAATTGCATTGAAAGCCTTTTCATTGAAGTTGTAGAGAGCTATCTCATTGGCTGTCCATTGTCCTTTGGGTTTAGGCACCAGATCAACATCTCCATCTCTTGGTAAGTAGGGGATGGTGTAGCCTTCCAGAACTGATTCCCATGCTCTTAGGTCAATGGATTTGATGTGGACCCTGAGTCTGATCTTCCAATATGCATAGTTGTTTGGTCCTTCCAACACTGGCTGTGTGCTGGTATTGGGGTTGGAGTTGTCCATCTTGATATATCAACGCTAAACACCGGTTAGGTTGGTGCTTGGCTCTTGATACCAATTGAAATTGTGGATCGGTTGATACGTGACAGTTGTTAACTTCTCAATGTTACTTTAACAACATCAAGAATAACAATGCAGCAGAAAATAAACAACACAAAATTTAAGAAGTGAATATATTAATATTAACTTCCGAGTCGTAAGCAAAATACCACAAGGGTTTATGAAAATATGTTTCTTACAACTCTCAAGCTCCTCACTCTCGAATTTCTCGAACTCAACAAAGCAGACAATGATTATTCTCTAAATTCTAAATCTAGAACTAATTGAACAACTCACAAACTTTGCAAAAGCAAGACAACACTCAACAACTCGTGAATAAATATCTTGGATTATTAGCTCTTGTCTCGTGTTTGTCTTGATGTACTTCACACCTATATATAGGTTCTTGACTTGGTCTTCAAGGTGTGTTGCACACGGTTTGGTAACTCTTCCAATTTCCTTGTCGGACTCCTCTTCCTTGTTCTCGGTGTTCTTCTTGAATAGTAGTTCCTTTGTTAGTGACCTAACTTAGGAAAGACTCCTTCTTTAAATCAGAACTAATCTTGGAAGTTTCCTACTTGCACTCGAACTCATCCTTCCTTATTTGTTAAGCGGCTAACTTTAATTAAGAAAACTTTCTTTATGAAAACTTTGAGTGATCAAGCTATGACAAGTTTGTTACATGAATAATAACCAAAGACAATCACAACTATGGAACTAGATTAGTCGAGTGAATAAGGCAAAACAATAAATAAAGATATTCATAACAAGATTGTAAAACAGATTCTGTCAGTCAATGTTACTCTAACATTGACCTTCTAACATTGCCAGAATACTTGCATTTTCAAAAACATCTCAACACTTTTTGTAGAATTAACAAGAACGAGATGCTAGCTTATGTCCTTGCATTTAAACTTAGTTTTAGTATGCTTTCTTATATCGCAAAAAATTGAAAAATTAATCACCAAAATATTTGGATTGTCTTGGCGGCACGGTCACACACGACGAGATGGGGAAGCCAACAGACCAATGACAGCGAGAGAAATTCGTCGTCACCACATCACTATATCCTCTCGATACATGACTACATAAATTTGAACTTATGAGTGGTATTATTACTATATGAACACATCTCATTTTGCTTTCTCACAAAGCACTTACAGTTTGCACACTTAAACTACGCTTCGTATGCCATAGTTCGGGAATGAGAAATGTCCCCATTACGATCCAATCACATTGATGTGGGACCCAAAAATAATTAGCAAGGGCAAAAAGGTACTTACAAGAAATAGGTCAACAATTTCCCCCATCGAAAACATACAACCACCAAGCCTAAAATCAAATAATTGGAGTAAGCCCCAAATCAAAATATGCACACATCAAAAAGCCTTATAGGCCAAACAACACAAATATGGGCTTGATCGATATATCTCCTTAATTTCGATGTATGTCACGACATCTATGAGGGCCACGCCCACCAAAGCTTGACCAACGTACTCTGATAATTAAGCAAATAAGGAAAGCTACACCCCAACCTAAATTGCATATCCTAAAACGGAATGGAAGACGCAATGAAAAAGCTTAAATTCTTGACTTATTATCATTATGAGATATGTTGAATTTCAATTACTCTCAGTGATACATCAAACGAAGTTCGATTTATTACGGCGGTTGCTCGAGCCATTGCCTACGACCTAATAGGTTGTTCGACCTAAGTTAACTTATCCACATTCTTCTACTTATCACCATGTTCGAGCTAATAATTTCTTTATCCTAAGTTAAACTATCCATATCATCTAGTTTGAGCTATTAATTTGTTCGATCTATATTAACATTTTGATCTATAGTCTTCACCACAAGATCAACTTTCCATGGGTTTGTACAGACTCAGACATCAAAATGCATACGTCTGGCCAACCTCAACCTAGTTCACGTGTCGAGTTTCGAGTTTTGGTGCAAGAATTTTTAAACTATGCTAGCTCTAGACTTATATATCAAGAGCTTGAATTAGTAGTACTTAGTCAGAAGATGAATAAACTGCATCACAGATCAAATATAATATATGCTCAATTTAAATATTATTTATATATTTATATTTGGTCTCAAATCTCAATACCAAAACGAAACAATATCTACAACGGTATATTCTTTCATGCATCAACTAATGCAAGCCACGTATAATATATATTTGTCACAACTCTTCAATGTATAAAAATTTATAATCAGAATTATGCACTTAATATCGCAAAATATTGATGTTCTACAGTATATTATATACAAAAAAGATTTGGCAAGAATGATTATCGAACAAACTGGTATATATAATAAAATTGAACACTAGCCAGTACAAAAAATCAGGGAATTCCCAACGGTTTTATCTGCTCAACGCTTTTTTGCATCGGTAAAACCTTTACTAAGGTTTCACGTAAGTGTTATCTGTTCCTACTGATGGAGGTAATTTAGGAAAGGCCCAATATTTATATTGGGCCGACCTATAAAGAAAGTCCCATAAAATTGTACACCGAATAGGAGGAATTCGATGTGAAATGAGTATCGAATCAGCCTGATTCGATACTCATTCCCCAACTGCCACTAGGGCCCGCGGGACGGGGTCTATAAATACCCTATCTTCTGACATTCTCAACATGCATTCAAGACCAGCTCTCACCTACTCAACATCGAAGCTCCAACATTCGATACTCACCATTCGATTGAGGCTTCTACGTTCGATACTCAACATTCAATCGAAGCAACACAATTCGATACACACCAAACTATATCATTCCAATATCGAAACATCAAGATTCGATATTGGGCAAATTCGACATTCCCTATATCGAGATTCCCCGATTCGATACTCCCTAGATCAAATCTCTGTAATTCAATATACTTTTAAGATACTATCATTTTACTTGTACTGTCTAGTCAGCTTGTATTAGGTGTTCCAGACCAAGCTAGTCCGATTTGTATTTGATTAGCATTATTTTCGCATTTAACAGCCCACTGTAATAGTGTACGGTGTATTGTAACCCTGACGAAATAAGACCAAAATATTGGCGCCATCTGTGGGAACACCATTTTTTTTCAATTTATTAGGCATGACATCTAGAGTTACCAAATCGCAAAGTAGAGAAGTGGAAAGCAACAATGCTGAAGTTGAACGAGCTACAACAAGTCAGAGTATCCTAGTGGCTAAGGGACCAACTACATTACATGTTGGGGTACCAACGCCCGCAAGGCGGGAGATGCCCGGACCACAAGGAAAGGACTGACCTGCACCTGACGCAGGCGCGAAAGGGGCGACAGCTACGACAACTTCACTTCCAAATAATCTGAGAGACGAGATAATGGAAATGGTGTGATCTGCGGTGGCTGCGGTACTGCTCATCGTACCACCATTGCAGACGCCGCTACCCGCGGGTCGCACCGAGGCACTGCGGGAGCAGGGTTCCTTGGCCAAAGGCCCAAATGGAGGAAACAAGGAAAAATCCCAGGTGGATGATTGTAGAGGCAGACCTAACTCGGTGGAGGTACAATCGAAGAGGCACAACGACACAAGTATAAGAGAGGAAAATCGACAAGACGAACCAATAAGGCAAGAGGATAACAATGAGAGAAGACGGGGGGAAGCTGCGGGAATGAACCCAGAAGGGAACATGGCGAGGTATTGAGGTAGTTAGTTGAAAGCAGAATTGAGCGTTTGGGAAATGCTCTCCAAAGCACCCCCTTTTGTGACGAGATAAAGGCAGAAGTTATGGGGCATGGGGAGAACATCCCCGATCTGAAACTGATAAGGATCAAGAATAATATATTAATGATATCTCATATTAGGAGTATTTCCATATTAATTAGGATTCTAGTAGAATTATTCAATTAGGTTTCTTTATATTGCGTAATTAGAATTTTATTATGTTGGTAAGTTACTTTTATTAGGAGTCTTGCTTATGGTATGCTTTATTTACTTAGCCTATAAATATAAGGCTAAGGGTTTATTATTAGACAATTTTGATGAATGATTATTGATTATTGAATTGCCGAGCAATTGTTGTCTTCTCGTTGTTCTCTTCTCGTTCTTCTTATTCTTTCCCTCGCCCCTCTAAAATCTGAAACCTGGGAATTAATTCCCCAACCTCTATCAAATTGGCACCAGAGCCATACGATTTTTCCTCGATTTCTGCTGCCATCAAATTTCTGTTTTTTTGAGTCAATTTTCGTGTTTACTTTTCTGTTCTTCATTGTTTAGGGTTTAGATTGCAATTTTTTGAAGAAAAAAAACAAACAAAAGTGAAAAGAAACTTGCAGCAATACCCTAGGTGTGTGCTGCCTCCCTCGTCGACGTTCGCGCCGCCGCCATCACCGCCGGTCACCAATGTCCGCGGCCGCCATCCACTCTCTGTTCAGCGCCGCCGTTAGTCACCACCACCAGCCCAACCGTCGCACTCACTCCCGCAGACACCCGCTCGATCGCTTCGCGCCCCCACCACTCCGACTAACTCCCTCAATCATCGGTCGTCCTCTGCCAGAGATCGCAGCTGCCCACGCCTTCTCGTCTTGACATGCCGCCGTCCACACCGTCGCTACGCAGATCAAATTCCACGGACTGTCCAGTGAAGAAGAAGAAGCAATATTGCAGTTCTAGTTTTTTTGTTATTTGCAATTTAATCCTCGACTTGCTGCTAATATTTCTTTCTTGATTTTCAGTGGTATTTTGGAGTACGAAAGCCCAAGATCGGAAAGAAGTGGAAACACAATGCACAATCATAATTTGGTTGGCTCGATTTTGCTTCAGTAATGTACTCCTGTTATTGAATATTGGACTCTGGAATTTTAGTTGGCAAGTTTAGTTTATTGCATAATTTTCTTTTTTATTGTTTTCGTAGTCATATAATTATCCTTGTCATTTGAGTTTTCTACGTGAATTTTCACCTAGTTTATAATTGATTTATTTGCGAATTTGACTTGATGTCGGCAACATAATGCATTCTAGGATGTCGTCGTATTTGTCTTCCACTCAGTCATTCAAAGTTCATGTCCATGTAGATAATAAAAGTTCTTGCATTGAGCATCGTAGTTTTCGTGTCTACAACCATGATAGGTTTAGAGAGCATGAACATTACGCCACTCGAGATAAGTCTCATCCAGATAGACATATGTATCACGCTCCAAGCCATTACTATGAATATCCTAAGTATTTGTATTTTGATGACATCCCTGAGTTTGATGGAGAGAATAAGAGTATTTTAATTGATGATTAGTTATTTTACTTGGAAGACCATTTTGAATATTATGGTTTAACCGACATTGATAAAATTTGATTTACTCCATTGAAATCAGTTGGGCGTGCTAGGACATATTGGCGAGTAATACGAGAGGAGCGTGATTACTACCATGCACCACAAGTCACTAGTTGTAAAGAAATGAAATACATTTTGAGAGAGAGATTTCGTAAGCCACAATTAATATTTAGGTGGTTCGAGTTGAGACAGTGGACATCAAGTGTGACATAATATTTTACTACATTTAATGACTTGATGAAAAGATTGCATATTATAGAAGCAAAGTATATCACAATGGATAGATTCATTGAGGGGTTAAGGTACGACCTTCAATAGGAAGTCATTTTGTCGAATCCTAGAACTTTGTTTGACGCCTATCAAAGCGCCGTAAATTATGAGGAGTGCCTTCAGTCTTTTCATTTACGTAGTTTGACTTTTAAAGTCGAGGAGTCTAGGAAAATTCAAACTATTCTTCAAGAGTCTTCTCCTCTACGTAGTTCGGCTTTTCAAGTCGAGGAGCCTACGCAAGTTGAGGCTCCTATTCAAGATTTTGATACATCATTCAAGTCATTTCAAGATGATAAGCCGCTTAATCAAGAAAGTGAATCAATTCATATAACTTCGTCACTCTGCCTAGTGTTAAGATTAATTCGCCTTGTGATCCTATTGTGTGTGCTTCATGTCAAAAGATTGACCATTTGCCCGCTAGTTTTCTGCATCTCAAGCCTAATGCGAATAATCAAGAACTTTCATGTCATGAAACGTCTAGTGTACAATTGCATGATGTTTCTGCATATCTTATTAGTAAGGAAGTTGTGTCTAGTGTGTCATGTTACATAGATCATGAGTTGCATGTCGATCATCAACCAATATTTGCACAATGTAATGAAGATTATAAATTGGTTATTGACATGCACTGTGACAACTTAGATCTACATAAAGGGGATGATTTGATTATGCAAACTTGTCTTGATAATTCTGTTGCATATGATTTTGAAACGTTTTTCTCTAAAATTTTAGGACCTTTTTGTGGCTTAAAATATTTTGGCTCTAATGCATATTTGCGAGACTTGCCTCCTAATTTATCGATTAGTCCAATTTTCAATAGTAAGGACTTAACTCACTCTTGAGGCATTCTTGAGCCTCCCAAATTTTCTGCCAGTGCTACAGGTGGTTTCGCGACTTATTCAATTTTGGTGCCTAAGCTACTTACTATACTATTGTTCGTCATGAATGAAGTATATGTGGTCAACAACACTAGAGATGGACATTTCTTGTATCTTGTTCGATGGAAAGGCCGTCCTAATGCGGATGTCACATGTTTGGATCGAGATTCCGTGCTCATTTTCCTATTTTTTTGGAGCGTCACTTCAAGCAAACTCTCGGGACGCGAGTTTTTCAAGTCGAGGAGAATGATAGGGATCAAGAATAATATATTAATGATATCTCATATTAGGAGTATTTCCATATTAATTAGGATTCTAGTAGTATTATTAAATTAGGTTTCTTTATATTGCGTAATTAGAATTTTATTATGTTGGTAAGTTGCTTTTATTAGGAGTCTTGCTTATGGTATGTTTTATTTACTTAGCCTATAAATATAAGGCTAAAGGTTTATTATTAGACAATTTTAATGAATGATTATTGATTATTGAATTGCCGAGCAATTGTTGTCTTCTCGTTGTTCTCTTCTCCTTCTTCTTATTCTTTCCCTCGCCTCTCTAAAATCTGAAATCTGGGAATTAATTCCCCAACCTCTATCAGAAACCTTATGATGGAAAGACAGATCCCCACGATCATCTTTACCAACTGTACACCACGCTGACCCTACATGGGCTCAAGGAGAACGTACATGCGAGAATATTTGTCGCTACCTTGGTTGGGGTAATGCTGGATTGGTTTACCCGAATTGCTCTGGGGTCGATTAAAACCTACAAAACTGAGAAAGATGTACGAAAAGCAATTCTCAAGCCAGTCTTCCCATAATGCTTTTTCTGCTCTAACCATTCAAGGTGACCAAAACTCCTCTCATTTCAACAATAATGAACTTGTTGAATGGCTCCCAGGGACTCGGCAACATCTCACATGACCCCTGACTCGCAACTTCTTGAATCCATTGCACCATATGACGGACCAAATCAAGTGCTTGTCAGTAATGGTAATACACTTCCTATAACTTCCACTAGCACACTAAAGCTCCGTAATCCCCTCAAACACACATATTAACATGATATTTTAGCTGTACCGCACCTTACTGCTAGTCTTCTTTCTGTAGCGAAATTCGTCAATGATAATTTTTGCTCAATTGAATTTAACCCCTTTAGCTACATTGTGAAGTATCTGGAAATCTAGATTCCACTTCTCTCGGGTAGGATCCACGGCAATCTCAATCCGATGTTGATTCCTCGCACCTTCTGCAACCCAATTGCTTTTCTCTGCTCCTCAAGTTTCCTCGGACATTTGACATCAACGACTAGGTCATCCTTGTAATAAGACGTTCTCTAGCTTGACAAGTGATTTATCTCTTAAGTCTAATATAATAAAATATTGTACTTCATGCCTTCAAAGTAAATGTACGAGACTTCCATTTCCTTCATCATCACGTGTGTCTATTAAGCCTTTGCATATAATTCATTGCGATATTTGGGGACCAGTCCCAATACTTTCTAACTCTGGTTATCGTTACTTCATTATTCTTTGGGAGAATTACACCAACTACCCCTCTTGTTTGGAAAATTACACAAACTACCCTTATCGCCGATTTTGTACATAATTTCCTTTATATTTTATTGAATGTAAATTCATGTTCTTCATTTATTTTACAAAGGAAATAAAAATAAAATCAAAGTTGTAGCATTAAACCTCATTTATCTCGTTCAAAAATACAAAAAAATAAGAACAAATAATATCCTAAAAAAAATTAAATATCAGCGGATTTTGGTTTCTGCTATGATTTGAATTTGAAAGATTGTCTTAATTATTTTATTTTTTTCGGCTATAAGGGTAGTTTGTGTTATTACCCCATAGTTGAGGGGTAGTTTGTGTAATTCCCTTTTATTATTATTTTTTTGATGATTTTAGCCGATTTACGTGGATCAATCCTCTCACACACAAATCACAAGCTTTCAATCAATTTCAACATTTTAAAACTTTAAGTGAAAACCAATTCTCCACCAAAATTTAAGTGTTTCAATGTGATGGAGCCAATGAACTTGTGAAACCTCCCTTATCACCCTCGGCATCTGATATCACTTCAGCCTCGTCAACCACAACATCTTTCCCTTTCCACCTAGCAATGAAATCTTTCTTTTTACGAGTCAATCGCTTAGATCTCTTTCCCGTATCTTTTTTTACAACCGATTTCGACACTTTGCGTGCTCTTGCCTCCAAATCACTGTTTTGCCTATATCTTATGTTCTAGAAGTCCGAATTACGATCCGCCTGTTGTATTGAACACTTACCTCAATATCTTCCCATTGGTAAGTAAAACCCAATCAGATTCTATCCGAAAGTTTGCTCAATATTTAACCACTCAAGGAATCTCATATTGTGTCTCATGCCCGCATACCTAAAGAAAATGGAGTTGTCGAGCAAACAATACATCACATCACTGAAACTGGCCTCACCATTCTCCTTCATGCTTCCCTCCCAAAACCTTTATGGTTTGAATCATTTCCACGGCGGTATACCTCATAAATCTACTTCCTACACCTGTACAACATCTCAAATCACCTTATGAAACTCTTTATATCAAAAAACCCAACACTAACCATCTTCAAGTTTTTGGTTGTGCTTGCTTTCCATTCTTGGGCTCCACACAGTTAGATAAACTTACACCTAAGTCCATTATGTCTGTTTTTCTTGGGTATTCCCCACATCACAAAGGATACAAGTGTTTTGATCCACAAACTAACAAGTTTCATGTCTCCCATCACATTCACTTTATCTAAACACTTTTTCCCTATACCCAACTTACAACTCCAGAAAATATCATTTCATCACCTTATAAACTTAATTTGCATTTACCTCTTACAATTATACCTACCTCAACCTCCCCTTCCAGAAACTCACCATCCCCACAACAAGCTTCCACGTTAACATCCTCGCCACCATTGCCGCCACCTCAATCTCCATACATCCCTCTACCTACTCACCCAATGACAACACGAACCAGTGATAACACGCGTGCCCCTCGTAATCATTCCGACTAGATCACTTTTTCCACAATCACGTAATCAACTCCTGATCTTGATCCCACTTCTTACACCCAAGCAAAAGAATTCTCACATTGGCGTGACGCTATGCTTGTTGAGCTCCAAGAGCTTCACAAAAATAAAACTTGGGCCTTTGTACCTCCGCCACCAAATGCAAACATAGTCGGTTGCAAATGGGTATTTCAAACAAAACGTAAACTGATGGCTCTTTAGACAGTTATAAGGCGTGTCTAGTAGCCAAAGGTTATCATCAATCTCCTGGCATCGACTTCACTGATACTTTTAGCCCCGTTGTCATACCTACAACATGAGTTATCCTAACAATACCCCTCACTAAAAATTGGCTGATTCGACAGTTAATGTCAACAATGCATTCCTTCACGGAAATCTTAAAGAGCCGGTGTACATGACCCAACCCCTGGCCATGTTGATCATAATCACCCTCATCATGTTTGCGGGCTCCAAAAATCCCTCTACCGTCTAAAACAAGTCCCTCGAGCTTGGTTTTATAGGTTAACAACAAAACTTCTTGATCTTAAGTGCATTCCTTCAAAATTTGACACCTCCTTCTTCATTCACAACACCACTCGCGATACAACATTTCTTTTAGTCTACGTGGATGATATGTTGGTTATGACATCTTCACAATCTTTCATTTCATCACTTATTAGTGAGCGCAATGCCACATTCTCCATCAAGGATCTTGGACCCCTACACTACTTTCTTGGAATTGAAGCCACCTCCACATCCGATAGTCTCTTTCTTACCCAAACCAAGTATACAAAAGATCTTCTAACATGACTAATCTTGAAAACTCTAAATTTGTGCCTACTCCCATGACGCTGACCCTTCCCCTATCTAAAATCCACGGAGTCCCACTCTCTGACCCTACTCAATATCGTAGTACTGTTGGTGTCCTTTAATATTTATTTCTCACTCGCCCTGATATCCAGTTTGCCGTCCACAAAGTCTCTTAGTTCCTTCATTGTCCTACTGTTGTGCACTGGTCTGCAGTTAAACGAATTCTTCATTATTTGCGGTTGACTACATCTCACGGTCTTAAGTTAACCAAAGCTCAAAACCTTAATCTTACTGCATACTCTGATGCTGATTGGGTTGATTGCCCGGAGGATCGGCGTTCTACTTCTGGTTATTGTATCTATTTGGGATCCAATCTTATTTCTTTAAGTGCAAAAAAAAAAAAAAGAAGCAACACTGGCTCGTTCTAGTACGGAAGCTAAATACCCAAGTATTGCTCTTGCAACGACTGAATTATGTAGGTTTACATCTCTACTTGGTGAAATTGGTTTGCAAAATTTGTAACCAAACCTATGGTGTGATAATCTTGCCGCCACATTTCTTGTCGCAAATCCTGTTGCTCATGCTCGTACAAAGCACATTGAAATTGACATACACTTGGTTCGAGATTTGGTTGCCAAAAAACCTATCTCAATTAATCATATCCGAGCAAAGGAACAAACTGCAGATGTTATGACAAAAGCTCTAAATTCCATTACCTTCCGCCAACTTCGTGACAAGCTCACTGTGGTTTCCTACATGATCTCGAGGGGGATGATAAGACATGATTCCATGATATTAGCATTAGAATATTTTTACTTATATTTCTGCTGTGAATTACTTATTTTCAACAATATAATTACATATTTTTTGGCCTTGTAATCTTCCTAGAACATTTCTATTTTCCTTTCTTAGTGATAGATGTATTGTATAAATAATTGTGTAATACTCTGTATAATTTCAAGACAATCAATATATTTCTTATTCTTTTAATTAATCTAACATTTAATCTAGAATGTTGTTCTAACATTAATTTTTATCCTTGTCGTCTTAACATTAAAACCGGAATGTTCCTGCATAAGAGTTAACCAAAAATCAACCATTCTAAAAAGTCTTCGTAAGCAAAACATTAATCGCAATTAGAAGTAGCAGCAACATAGGATTACAACCCCAACGTAATAACAAGGAACACACTCCTTGAACAAATAAAACAACTAAAGAAATGTACTAGAACAAAAATACATAGTTCAGCATATCAAAAAACATAAAAACAAAAATCAAAATTAAAAAATAAATAGATTCATTCTCCTCCTTTTTGTAAAGAAGAAGGAAGTTGTTCAAATTTTTAATCAGGACATCTAATTCTTGCAGTTGAACTTGCTTATCAGCAATGCCCTTCCAAGTAAGTTGGTTGCAAGGATACGAAAACTGAAAAGAAGCTTTACCTTGGAAGAGGCTCTAACCGAATGTGAGTAAATTGGAAGAGGCTCTAACTGCAAAGATGACTCGTAAAAGTCTTGCGTGTGTCTTCGCCCCTGAAACTCAAGAACACATGATAGATATATGGCTTGGAATTCATTGAAGAACTGTCTAACAGCAAAATATGCTATGGTTGAAGGCCTTCGCAAAATGTTTAATGAATACACGAAAACTGAAAAGAAGCGAGGCTTATACCGAATGTGAGTAAAGTGGGAGGTTAGGAATGAGTACTGTCATTCTGGCTGGTGGAGTTACGGAAGAGACATGTGATAATTCCATTATTGTTGCTAATAATTCTTCCTTTTTCTTTTGCTTCACTTGACGTATTAGTAAATCCAGCTAGAAATAAATAATGAATATGTTTTATTGTTTCAAGAGAACTAGAAAATAATATTACATAGTTTTTATATAATTTCTTTTATGTGTGAAGGTTTGCAAGAGAAAAATGTATTAACCAAGTCTTTGATTCGAGGATCAACCACTGAAATTGATGACAAAATCAAACTTGAGTTTGGTGTGTAAGCACTGAATCAAGAATTTGTTGGAGAAAATTGTAATTGAGTCCAAATATGTGCAAAGTGTGTGAATTGTAATTGTTTATCGAGAATCAATTTTATTTGTTAAATAAAATTCAAGATTAAATTAGAAATCTGAATTTTAAATAAAATTAAGAGGCACACTTATTGTATTACTTGAATGAGGTCAATATCATTTGATGACATTCAAATGTTTTGAATGACAAGTTTAACACACTCCCTTTAATGTTTTGTTTTGTTCTTTTTGAACAAATGATTTGATCTATTAACTAGTCATTTGGTCGATTTCGAATCGATTTGACTTGTTCCAACTTTTTGTCGAATCATCCTAGCCCGGAGTTATAGTTGAAAGAAAGCATTTACTTCTTTCTAGGTGATGAAGTGTCTGCCGACCCAAAATTATTTGGCCGATTTGCCAAATACCCCCTTAAACAATATTTTTAGCAGAGTTGCCTCTTTAACTATTAGATTGGCATACTGTCAACCCAGTAATAAATATGTTTTGTCTACGTTACACCCTTCAACTATTCGATTTGCAAAATCTCGCCTCCTGAGAAATATATTTTGTATTTCTTCTACACGAAGTATATTAGTGAGAGTTTCAACTTATATGTTTTTTTATTTAATTTCGCTCCATTCATGTTTCTCGACTTTGTTTACCCCTATTTCTAATGCCAGTCCAGTGAAGTGTTCACCAATCACTAATTTTCACTTAACCACATGGGCTGTCTCCTCAATACATGATGAATTTAACAAAATTCAATAACATAAATGCATGGCAACTCAAGATTCATCGTACGAGACAAATATATTTACAATCTTCTAATCTTCAATTAGGCACACAGACTGCCATCAATACTTGAAGAATTTTAAAAAAGAGATAAAAGCATCAAGCCACCTATCCTATGGTCCCTTTTTAACACTGCCCATTTTCCTTTTTTTCTGAGAATTTTAGTCCCTCACCTATACCTACTTGTTCGAATTGCCCCCTGGCCGGGTTTATTTCTATTTTTGGCTATTCTTGGCCAGAATTTTTCCCGTTACCCGATACATATGTGTTGTATTAGATGTATTTTAGTAGTTGATGACAAAAAGTAGGCGAAAAACACCTCGAACGAGACATATTCCGGCTACTATACACTGAAGAGAAAATCACATTTTAGCCGAAATATGTCCCGTTCGAGGTATTTTTTCGCCTACTTTTTGTCATCAACTACTAAAATACATCTAATACAACACATATGTGTCGGGTAAGGGGAAAAATTCTGGCCAAAAATAGCCAAAAATAGCAGAAAACCCGGCCAGGGGGCAATTCGAACAAGTAGGTATAGGTGAGGGACTAAAGTTCTTAGAAAAAAAGGAAAAGGGGCAGTGTTAAAAAGGGACCATAAGATAGGGGGCTTGATGCTTTTATCCCTTACAAAAAATTCAATAACATAAATGTATGACAACACAAGATTACAGTTTTCACCATATAAGACAAAACAAATGTATTCATTATTTGTCCCGAAAATGGTCAAAAGCGCTCAAAACCACATGTAAAACTAGTAGCAACAAAATCACTCATTTCTTGAACTTCTTTGACACTACCTTGTAATCAAACGTTGGTTGCCTAAAGCTAACATTTTCGTGGTGATATATAGATAGTGATAATGATTTCAGAAATGATGTTAGCTTCGGGCAACAAACGTTTGATTGAGAAGGATGTCTCTAAGACGCTCAAGAAATGAGTGCTTTTGTTGCTTTCGTTTTTAAATGTGGTTTTGGGTGTTTTTGTGCAAAAATATTTAGTTTTTGGTCATTTGCGGACCACTTATGATTACTTTACTTTTTCTTGTAAGGTGAATGTTGTGATCTTGTGTTGCCATGCATTTATGTTATTGAACTTACATAAATATTTCATGTATTAACGACAGTTTGTGTGCTTGATTGAAGATTGGAAAATCGTTTACTTTTGTCTCGTACGGTGAACACTACAAGATTGGGGGGCATCTGTCACTGCCCCTGCCCCCAACTGTCCCGGTGGTCGCCATTATCAGCGACCGCTGAGCGACCGCTTGGCGGTCGCTCCTTATCTTCATTAAGACTGGCGACGGCTTGACCGTCGCTAGTGCTCATGTGGCGACGGCTGGATCGTCGCCAATGCTCATGTGGCGATGGCCCAACGGTCGCCACATGGGCCGATGCGACAGCCCAATCGGTCGCAACGGCCCACTAGGGTTAAAATTCCAGTGGAGTGACCGGCCGGACCGTCGCCCCCGACTCGACCCGACCCGACCCGAATCGCCCCCTAATATAATTCTTCTCTCCTCCATTTTTCTTCTTCTCTTCTCCCCCCGCCCTGACCCGATCCACCCACCACCACACACCACCACCCCTACTTGACGCTACCACTGTCATCACCCCATCACTGCGACATAGTCCACCACCACCACACGAACGACCGCCCCTCCGTCACCACGCCATCACCGCGACCCCACCTCCATCACCACACCACTACCACGACCATGTCACCGTTACCAAGTCACCACCGCGACCGTCCATTCCGTTGACAACCCCACCACCACGACCGCCATTCCATTGACAACGTCACCACCGCGACTAGCCTTCCGTTGCACCATCACACGACGCCACGACGAATTCATCACCGCCACCACCACCGCACGCGGGAATAAGGACACGCCACCACCGCCGCCAAATAGCTAGCTTCGGATTTTTGTAAGTTACCAAATTTTGTATTTTGTTTTGTTTATTTGTATGATTTTATGTATTTGTCGAATTTATACGTAAGATTTATATTCTAGTGTACCGGATTTCCTCGATTATGTGAAATTGTGTGGTGATATGTATGTTTCATCGGATTTGTGTTGTACGATTAATATATGTTTGCGTCGCTCGTCGAAATATATCTATGATGATGATACGAATATATATATATATATATATATATATTTATTTGATTGTTAGTATATCTCGTTGGATTAATTATATGTATGATTGTTGTAAGTTGGATCGTTTTTATGAATTTGGATATCAACTTTGATATGATGATATGATGATAAGTTGGATATTTTTGTAAGTTAGTTTTTCTCGTTGGATTAATCGTTTATATGAACTTGCATATGATGATATGTGCGATTTTCTCGTCAAATTATTAGTTTGAAATTGTATGTTGTTGAGGAATGATGATGAGTTTATTTGTCAAAATTAATATTAGTTATGATTGTAGGTATGATATTTAGAAATGTTCAATAAAGATAGAAAAAAGGAAATATCTTTAGGGAATTTGAACAAGACGATGATATTAGGGAGCTTTATAACCTAGGAAAAAATTGCCTCACCTTTAGAGAATTTCTGTGACTTAGAAATAATCTTATTTTTAGGAATCTCTACAATAGACGATGCTTTTGGGGATATTATTTATATTATTTAGTTTACATAAGTTAATACGAATGATATTTAGAAATGTTCAAGAAAGTTAGAAAAAGGAAAATATCTTTAGGGAATTTGAACAAGGCGATGATATTAGGGAGCTTTATAACTTAGAAATACTCTTATTTTCCTTAGTTTTGTTGTACACATTTAGGTATCATGTCAGGCGATACTCCACGTAAGAGGCCACGTTCTTCAGGCAATGCTCGTTCTCGTGTTGTTGGTTCTAGTAGTGAGATTCGGGGTAGTCTCAGACTTCGGCTAGCTAGCGAAGATGTTGTTCCGGTCAAGCATCCCGCCCAGGCAGAGACTCAGACATCGCGCGACGGATCTACCGGGGTGACTCCCTTGTCACAGTGACGCCTTTTCGACGACTCTGATGCCCCAGCTACAACAACGCCTTTACGTACTTTGTCTGGTTCGAGGACTAGACCACCATCAACTGAGTCCACTGGAGCACATAGACCAAGATCTGCTGAGTCCAGCCGAGCCCATATACCACCACCTACAAGGTCCGATGGCGCTAGTCCAAACGGGAGGACCGACGGAGCTGGTCTGAGCCAGAGGGCAACCGAGATTCCAGCATCGGGGGTATTCACTGGCACGCAGACACGTCCCGGTAGGGGACCATCGCTTGGTGTTCAAAACCCCACTACTCCGAGTAAGAGGCCTGTTATTCGATTGGATCGGAGGGGCCTATTTCAGCATCCCCCATCTGCCGAGGTGGTGATGACGATCACTGAGTTGATCTGGCAGTTTATGTCCAAGTTTTACAAGTCCTAATATAAGGTGCCGAAGAAGAAATGAGAGGAAATGTAGATCGCGTTCACGGTGAGACATTATTAAATAAATATATTATTGAACTTATTGTATTAATGAATCAAGTGACAATAGAAACTATCTTAAACACTAAATTATTTTGCAGGAAAATTTGCGATCCACAAAGATGAATGGCTCAAGGTACATGAGTTGTACGAAAAAAGGCCCCGAATTCTTACAAGTATTTGATGCATCGCACGAATATTCAATATTTTGAAAATAAGGATAAACCAGAGTTGGTTGATAAAGAGAAGACGTGGATGAACTCAAAGGTGGAGAAGAGGGTGATACGACATTGGATGAAGGAGGAAACCAAGAAACAATCATTGCAGGTTCGGAGAAATCGGAGGGGAGGTGTGGACCCCAAGATTATGAAGACGGCACCTCCTACTTTTTTTGGTGGATCCATAGACTTGGAAGAGATTAAGCGTCATTTGGTAAGTTATATTAGAATTAAAAATATAGTCCTAATATCACTTAACAATATATGTGTAATTGAGTATTGCTTACTTCTTTTTTCAAATGTGTAGGCTAAGGTAGATCCCACCCGCACGACGCCTATTCGACATGATGAGGCGTACAAGTATGGATTTACGAAGCAGGTCCCCGGTACGAGCGGGAAAACCAATGTGTCGGCAAAGCGCGAGTGGATAGATAAGGGCGATAAAAAGATTAAATCAGTGAATTGAAATACAAATAACCTTTTTCTACAAATTCATTAATCTCCTTATTCATCTATTTTCTTATTATAAATACTAATTCTTTCACAATTAACAGAAGAAGTACATGGAGCTGATGAGGAAGCAATATGGAAACAATAAGATGGTGTGGCCCGAGATTAATGGGCCACTATGGAAAAAGGCCCAAGGGAAAATCAATAAGTGGAAGGCGAGGGGTATACCTGGCGGCTCAGCTCTAGAGGCATATGATATTGATTTCAGGAAGAAGCCAGACTACATGAGGGCCTACGCCAAAGAGTTGGAGGAGACAAATAAGAAGTTGGAGGAGACGAATAAGGAGTTGGAGGCTAGCCAACGAAATCTGCGAGTGTACGACATTCTTAAAATTTTGCAAGGCTGGAGGACTCATCAGATTGAGCATGGATATGTTCCATCACCGGAGATTCCCACTACAATGTTCATGCGCGATGCAGTAAAGACCAGACCTTCTTATAGGACTGTTAGGCCGCCACGTCAGAAGAAGGACTCATTTTCTCCCAGTTCTTCTACTGTGCCCAGCTACGTCGTGGTGTACTCAGACAGTTCTGATAGTGAGGACGACCCCGTCTATGAGGGCCTTGATGATGTTGTGGAGTTGGGTGGAGATGGGGCATATGCACATCGGGTTGATGGTGTTGTGGACTTAGGCCAGAGCTCTGATGTAGAGGATGATGATGAGGATACCGAGTCAGATACCGAGTCGGATACCGATGATGATTAGGCCGAGTAGTTGGGCTTCTCTATGTTGGACTTTTGCTATTTCGAACTATTTGTTATGTTGGACTTTTTAGTATGTTGTGTATTGTGTTATTTCGTACTATTCGCTATGTTGGACTGTTCAATGTTGCACTTTTTTTATCATTTTATTTGCATTGGTAGTTTTAAATATCGCGTTATTTGTATTTATTAGCTTTTACTACGTAGGAATAATCAATAATAGCAACTTTCAAAACAACTATCAAATACTATGTGGAATGAGTACTTTTTGACTATCATTCATTAGAATTTTTTATAAATTTAATCATATTCATTTGAAAATATTACATTAAATTTTTATGTTACAGTAACTTTAAATATGGAGAAATTTTACATTAGAAACTTTTTACAAGTTTAATCATCTTCATTAGAAACAAAGTCAACATCATTTGAATCTAACTATAGTGCGTCACCTTCTTCCTCATCCACCGCGACGGCCACCGGGCTGTAAAAACAGCTCAGTAGGGTTCGTCAAGACCTCCAAATCTTTCCCCGACTTGATGTTGTCCTTTGTCTTAGAGTCATACAACACCGTGTTGATGATGTTATCGAAAAAATTCTTCTTGCAGTGCATAACATCTAGATTGTGACGAATCAAGTTTGTTGACCAATAGGGCAGTTCCCAGAAGTTGCTCTTCCTCAACCAATTATGCGTCGCCCCTTTACCCTAGAGCTTTTTTTGCTTCGACTCCAAATCCCACAGGCTCAAGCTGCTCCACAATTACCCTCATCCTATCGCCAGATTTCCTAGGAATAGGTGCTTCTGGCCTTTCTTCCCCTAAGTAAAAGGAATTTTTATTGCGTCTATAACAATGACCTATGGGGAAAAACTGACGATGGCAATCAAAAAAGAACGGTTTAGCGCCGTTTGCTAGTGTAAAAGATTGAGTATCCCCCATACAATAAGGACACGATAACTTCTCGTGCGTACTCCACTGAGACAACATTCCGTAAGCCAGAAAATCGCTAACCGTCCACATCAAGGATTCTCTTAATCGCTACTTCACAACCACCGGACGGTTGCACATAACAACGGCTAGTAGATCTCGAGGCCGTTGCAAAGAAATCTAGCCGTTAGCAAGAAGCTACTGCTCGGGTGGTCACCAACTATTTTTGCAACTGTTTAGCGGTCGCCATGTTTCCACGCAACCGCCTAGCGGTTGCAAGCATGGGGCGCGACCACCTAGCAGTCGCGGATACTAGGTATCAGCAACCACCAGGCGGTTGCAGATAATATTCATACTTATATTTTTACTATTTTGGATGATTCATTGTGGCGCTATGTTTGATCAATTGTTTATTACGCTAATGACAGTTAAAATAAGCCAAATTATAAGGTTTAATTGCAAAACCAATCTTGAGACAACATTAAGGACTAAATATGATGATTAGTTGTTAAACAAAATATATATACGTGTATCGTTGATAACTCACCTAGTCACATCTAATCTACTATTTTACTAACTCAATTACTAGTCTTGTAATCGTTTACTACTAGTATTCACATGTAATAATAATATTTGAGTTTAATAAACATTAACACATCAAGATACTTAACAAGAATTACTAATTTAAAATATGCACATTATCTGCAACAGTTGGGCGGTAGCAGATAACCAGTATCAGCAACCGCTAGGCAGTCGCTCCTCTTCCTCGCAACAGCTAGGCGGTCGTGTAGGCGCATGGCGACCGTCTGGGCGGTTGCTGATTCTGGTCATGGCGGTTGCAGATAATATTCATACTTGAATTTTTACTATTTTGGCTGATTCGTTGTGACGCGTTGTTTGGTCAATTGATAATTACCTTAAGATAGTTAAAAGAAGCCATTATAAGGTTTCGATTATGGACTAATTATGATGATTAGTTGTTAAACATAATATATAGGTGTATCGTTGTTAACTCGCCTAATTACATCTAATCTACTATTTTACTAACTCAAGCAATAGTTTTGTTGTCATTTATTACTGATTTTAGGGTTAATGATTAAGTTTCTTGTTTATAAACACAAAATCATCAAAATACTTGCAAAAAATCATTAATTTTTAACATGAATATTAATTGCAACCGTTGGGCGCTTGCAGTAGCAACCGCCCAGCGGTTGCCATTTCTTATTTTCGCAACTGTTTGAGCAGTCGCCACACCATATTGCAACCGCTAACCGGTTTCAAATTCTGCTGAAATTGGCGGGATTAGGTGGAAAATTTAAATTTTTACGAAAATTTAAAATTCTCACCACATTGCAATCGCTCGACGGTTGCAAGTTCTGCTGAAATTAGCGGGATTCGGGGGAAAATTCGAATTTTCGAGAAAATTCAAAATTTTCACCCTAAATCTTATATATACCCACCATTCTTTTCCTAATTTTTCATTCACGTCTATAACACTCCCCAAAAAAACTTCATTTTATCTCCAAATCAAAACACAAACACTCTTTTTTTCCAATCCAGAAAAATCCAAAAACTTCTTTTTATCTACAAAACAAAACTTTTTCCTTTATATCTTCAACAAAACATCCAACCACTTTCTTTTCTTTTATATCTCCAACAGAAACCCAAACACTTTCTTTTATCTTCACAACAAAACACCAAACACCTTCTTTTCCAATCCACAAAAACCCAAATACTTTTCTTTTATCCCCAAAACAAAAAACCAAGCACTTTTTTCTATTCTTATATTTTTGTTTCACTTCTTTTTGTTTGTGTTTTTCAGTTTCACCATTGTAATTTCAACAATAAAACATACATATTCCAAAAAAATCCCGGAATATTAATTTTTGTTTTTTGAAGAATATTATCTGCAATCGCCTAGCGGTTGCGAAATTTTGAAATTGTCAACCTCCATATGGTCCTTAAGGACTTCGCAACCACTTGGCGGTTGCCAACTCCATAAGGATCTAGCAACCACTTTGCGATTTCCAACTCCTCAGAGAAAATGGCAACCATTAGCCGGTGGCCAGGCGCTTATGGAGAAGGCAACCACCAAACGGTTGCCACTAACTTATGGAGATGACAACCGTTGGGCGGTTGCAATATTCTTATGCAATGGCAACCGCCTAGCGACCCTATCCTTGTGATGAGGCAACTGCCTGGTGGCCACCTCATCCTTATGATGTGGTAACCGTTTTGCGGTTGCCCCATCATTTTGACGTGGTGACCGCTCTATGTGTATGGGCAGCCGCCAAGCGATCGTAAGGTACCCACGACGAGGGGTATCTGAGACCACCTCGGCGACCGCCCAGGCGGTCGCAGATACCTCTCGGGCGACCGCCCATGGGTCATCTGCAACCGACCGCGCGGTTGTAGATGGCCTTGTGTTCTTGTAATGGAATGTCGTAATCTTGTATTGTCATGCATATATGTTATTGGAATCTGCTAAATTCTTCATGTATCGATGAGATAGCATGTATGCTGGAGTGCATATTACTGATTAGTTGACATTTCCCTCGACTGGCACTAAAAACAGTAGTAAAAAAAATCAAGAAAATATGAATGGAGTGAAATTAAATAAAAAAACATTTAAGTTGAAAACTCTCATCAAAATTAACAGTTCATAGGGAAAAAATACATGGATTATTCCATCAAATCCCATGAACTATGGCCACTTTATGGGTTCAGGGTCATATCTTTGTTTTTAGATCCAGTGAGGTCTAAACTTTATGTTCGAATTGCCGCATTTTCATTTTTTGGCATTTCTCCGACCAAAAGTCATCGAAAAAATTATTTATTGTTTGACTAGAATATTCCCCTCGTTGAGACGGTTTCGTTGGTAATGCCGGTGTCGCAAAATTCAAAGTCCATACACGAGAGTTTAATTTAAGTGTATTGAACTTAACTTTATTAATTTCGTTGTAATACTACTTTTCTAACATTAGCAAATCAATTTACCTTTTAACGTTCGTTAACTGGTTTCAAGATAGACCATTGTACTTATCTAAACTTTGAGAAGATTCTAGTATAAATTGCGTCAAGCTCCTGAGTCCTAACGTATAATATATTTCTCACTTTGCCATTTGTTTCAAAAGTAGCAATAAGCCCCTCCCCCCCCCCCCCTTCCTCCCCCCGCTTTGATCCCACGAATAAAAACGTGTCCAAATGATTGATTGGTGAGCATATTGTAGTGGCCACATTGCTACTTTCAAAATTTTAGGGGATAAAGTGACAAACACACTATACATTAGGGACTTAATGTTATTAACTCATAATTATGTAATACAATTACATCGACCTTCAAGGGTGTAGTTATAACTATCATGGGCCAAAGTTTCATTTCGAGAGGTATTTTTGTCCGTTACATTAGAAACTTTTGCATTGTTTCGAGATATTTTGACATTTCAAAAATTCAAAAACATTAATAATTACATACAGCTTAGGAAATATCAAATATGTGTGTGTTTCGTTTCCTTAGAATCAAATCTAAAAAGGTTTTGGTCCTTTTCGTGAGAAAAAAAAGGAACTTTGATACATGATAACTAGCATATCTGGTTTACTTAAGCAGGAATAACCAGCAAAATACCAGGCAAAATCCAATGATACAAAAGAAATACCTAAAAATAAGAAAAGAAACTAGTTCTCAACATTAAATTCTCGAAATAAAGAAAAGTATCTCTAACAAAAAAGGTAAAACACTGCAGCTTCTTTGGTCTCCTTTCTCCACTGATCCCAAGATTTGCCTACATGAAACTAGAAGGAAGGCCTGGCAAATTAGACAAAAATCTCAATGGTGTTACGAGTGTGTGCAAGGTGTACAAGAAAATCAGACATTTAGATGAAGCTTATAATCGATAACACGTTGGGCAGTCAAGCATACACTCACGTTCATAGACATCTCATGGAGCATTAATCGTTACCAAGTCGTTGAAATCATCCCACCTTATAACCCCACGTTCGCGTTACATTGTCACTCCGTTCAAGGAGGGACCTTGAAAACATTTACGTATGCCTGGGTACATGCTAGTTGATCCCCTCAAAAGCAACAACCTCCTGATGCTTTTAAGGGAAAGGGGCAAGGCGTCACATGGTCCCACTTGCTAGCCCTATGCCGCCCAGTTTCGGATTAGTTGGTCTTTTTTAAAAAAATTAGAGCAGAAGTGACGTGTAAGTAATTTAATTAAAGAATATGGCGGAAGCATGTCAATTTAATGTTTTAAAGATCGTTGAGAAGTAATGACATTGAAGAGAATAAGACTCAAGGTTTTTGATCATTTTACTTATTATCACAAATAAAAAGAATATCGATTTCACTTACAAGATAAGAGCAAAGAAACCGCGAGATGAAAGCTGAAGTATCATAAAAAAAAGGGAGAATTACACAAAGTACCCCTCAACTATGGGTAAATTACACAAAGTACCCCTCCTCTTTGGGAAATTACACAAACTACCCTTATGGTCAAAAAAATTAAAATAATTAAGACAACCTTTCAAATTCAAATCATAGCAGAGACTAAAATTCGCAGATAATTTATTTTTTCTTAGATGAAATTATTTGTTATCAATATTTTTTTGTCTTTTTAAACGAGATAAATGAGGTTTAATGCAATAACTTTGACTTATTTATTTTTTTTGTGTAAAATAATTGAAGAGTATGAATTTACATTCAATAATTTGAAATAAAAAATTACGAAAAATCGGTCATAAGGGTAGTTTGTGTAATTTCCCAAAGAGGAGGGGTACTTTGTGTAATTTACCCATAGTTGAGGGGTACTTTGTGTAGTTCTCCCTAAAAACAATGAAAGAGCGAATCAATGACAAACAAAAAGGTCGTACCATTTCTTTTCATTAAGAAACCACACAGAGAATTGAATAAGTCGATTTCATATCTATCTTAACATGCTTTCATGTGTTTGCAAGTTTCTGCATTCAATAAGCCATTTAGATATAACACGAAGAGAACGAACAAGAACTCATATTAGGTATAAAAGTACACAAGGACTAATAATAAGTCAAGCAAGGTGAAAAGCTAAGTACATTTCACGCAAAGTTCAAAATAGTTAAACTGTAAAATATCTTATGTTGGCATCTTGATTCTCAAAACAATCAAAAGTCAAAAGTCAGAACTTAATGAAAAAACCGTAGTTTCGAGTACGCAACATTCATAAAATTGTAAAGCTATCTCAACTCAATAGTTGAAAATGAGAATGCTAAATCAAATAAGACTTTCAGCAGCATCAAAGAGCATCACTAAAACATGCATTATCACATATATAATCATATAAGGCAAAAAAAGTGAGATTGTCAAAGTCGTTGATCATTTAAGAAGAAACAAAGCAAAAATGCAGTATGGTCGATTTTAGAAAGATTGTAGCGCAAGCTAGTCATTATAATATCTTATTTTAAAGATGGACCAAACTAATAAGATTGAATGTTTTGATGATTTCGCTTGTAATCACGAAGAAAAATAAGAAATTTATCAATTTTAATTACATGATAAGAGGACATAACCCACATGGTGAAATCTAAATTAAGTAACATTTTATGGAATAATCGAAGGGCAAACCAAAGATAAAACAAAGGTAAAGTTTTTCTATTCTCGAAGAAGAGGATAACATGCATATGTATTTCGCCAGAGCATTCCATAACAAAATCATGCCAAGTTTCAGTATATAAAGTCTAAAGAAGTTGTCAATTATGAAATCACGCAATTCATTATACTAAGCAACACATCAGGTAGCACGTAATGAATAAAGCAATAAACTTATCGCATTTAATTCATGAATTCAAATTGGGCAGATATTCAAAATCAACTAAAAAGTTCAAGTATCCAGAGATAATTACCAATGAGTAGTATGAATAAACTATAAGACAATTATCAAGCAAGTCAAGTAGCACGGTTATAACGAAATGAAGACCAAGTAACTAAGTTCATCAGATCTCTTCTTAAACCGACTCTTTAAAGATGGGTTGGTAATTCACACCTTGATTCGCAATGGATTATTAGTGGTCGGCTGCCGGATGATAATACATTAACCCTTGGTACTTAGTACGCCCTACGACTTATGGGGAAGCTCTAATGGTAGGTCATTTCTATCTAGGTCCAAAGAACTTATCATGACAGAGCCTGGGTGGTGATTAACCCAAGCTCTGATACCAACTAGAACGTCAGCATCGGAATATGCAAGGATAAGACCAGAAGAGCTATCATGATGAAGAAGCAATCCAAATTCTGAGGAACCTGCAAATACCATCCTTAGGGGTCATGTGAGATGCAGCTCCAGAATCTGGATACCAAACTGAGTCATTTATTTCCCCGCCAACAAACATAGCAGTAAAATCAAGCGTGATCATAAGGAGAAGGAGGGACAAAATTGGGATTGAAATGATGCAATAGGCGGCTTGATGACCTGGAAACCAACAAAAACCACAATTATCGGAAGAGGGGGTATAGCCTAAAATGCCACTAGACAGATTATTTCATACATTCACACGAGGTCTAGAATGTTGCATGCTCCCCTAATTACTCTATGGAGAACCGCTATAGCAGCGGCCAGTACCGTTACCTTGACCACGACCACGACCACCCTTGTTCTTACCATGATTTCGTCCACGCCTGAACCACGAGAAGACGAGGACTGAGAGGAACCAGCAGAGTTTGATTGAACCACAACAAAAGCTTGCTGATGAGAATTGACCTCATCCAACATGCTCGAAGAATGAAGGTGCTGCTCATGCAATAACAACCTGGGACGCAAATCATCAAAAATGAGGGGAAAGGGGAATTGGAGAAGAGTGGTGACAAAATTATCATATGCACGATCTAACCCAAACAAAGTGTATTGGACCAGGGCATGCTGCGAAACATGAGACTGAATAGCAGCCAAAGAATCTTCCAATCCCTTTATCTCGCGCAAATACGCATCCATGGACTGTTGTTCTCCCTTTTTAATGTGCGTCAAACAACTTTTTAATTCCATGGAGCGAGGCATACTAGCATGCATGAAACGCGATTTCAACGTATTCCAAACTTCAACTGAGGTGCTCAATTCATGGACAACAGTTAAAACATCACAAGACAACAGCAAACAACCAAGACTTAACATGGTGATCAATCACTATGTATTCAGAAAACTGAGGATTCAAAATCGTATTTCCGTGTTCATCGAGAAGAGTGGACGACGGAACGGGGATGGTTCCTTCAACGATGCCAAGTAACTGATGACAAAGTAGGAGACAAGTGAATTGAGTCTTCCAGGAAAGATAGTCCTCGGGAGCAACAAGTTCAACTGTCACGAGGTTTGTAACGTTAGGCGATGACAGATGTGGAGAGAATGGAGGCATCGGGGGCGACAAAAAATGGTCGGCATTGCTGGAGAGCGGCTGTTGAAAACCCGAAGAAAAACGTGGGCCAGCCCAAGACGATGATCCAGAGCCAAAAAGGCTTGAAGCTGGGTTCAGATATGCGGCAACGAAAAAAATAACTAAATAGTGACGTTGGGGCGATAGGTTACGTCAGAAAGGATTCCAAGGTGAACTACATGCCAGGAAGAAAAACCCCTGAAGAAGGCAACGCTGTGGTGTTGGACATCGACGACACCAGCTGCTCTTCGAGGGAAGTCGAAACTCCAAAGGTGGATGATGGAGAAGTCGACATTGGTGCACGCCAAATTTTTTTTTTTTTGATTGACGGCTAGGTTAAAGAGCTTTTGTGGCTCTCATACCATGTACAAGAATATAATGAAAGTGAATGCCCCACAACCCTTAGGTTGGCATGATATATATATATATATATATATATATATATATATATATATATGTAAGAGTATTTACAAAAGACCAAACCCTAATATAAACAATTACCATAATACCCTAATAATTATTTGCCAAATACATTCTTCCATTTTATTGCGAAGAACTGTCTTAACAGTTTCATTGCTGAAAATGTTCACTTTGCCGTTGCCGTAGCAACATGAAGAGTCAAAACAAAACGAATTAACCTAATCAAATGATAAGTTTCTCTCTTATTTGTCTAAAAAAAGTGGTATACATTTTTCGCTTATGTAACTTTCTTTCTGTAATTCCTATGGGCAAAGGTAAATGCAATTAATTGCACAGAGCTGAATGTGAGGGACAAAAATAAAAAAAGAAAAAGAAACAAATTAATCTTTTTAGTGGGAGCAAAGATAAACTCTAACACCACTATGAGGTACTAGAAAAGGAGATTAAAAAAAAGATTAAAAGAAAAAAAAGAAGATAAATACCGCACGGTCATTTTGTATTTTTCGGCCACTTCAATAGTTTTTCATTTTTCTCATCAGGTACTTTTGATACTATGGACCTTGTCTACATATCTTATGTTGTCAATACCCCATTTTCTATTCAATTAAGTTTTTTGGCACAACACCCCTTGTGTCACGGGGCGTCTTTTGATTATTCGAATAAAAGGGTCCTGTGCGGCTAATAGCCCTCCACAGGCTACTCCGCCAATAACTCACGTAAGCCAACAATCACTTTAAGCAGCAATAGTATTCACCAACAACATTAACCAACAACACAATCATCCAACAATAACGATAGCCAACAACATAATTAACCGAGAGCGTAACAATCATTCACCATTTCCACATGAATAGGAATTGCTACTAGATGTCAATATCAAGAATTACTAATGAATTACAATAACAAGAACAATGCTTTGCTTTTCAACTTTCTTTTCTTCTCTTGACATTAGTGTTTAGCGTAATTCGCTAATCATGTCAACAACAGACTTACAAAGGATGCTAACTGCTTGGGTGGGGTCCAACACCCCACCCCAAATAACTTACAAGGAAACTGAAATAAACTTGAAACAAATTACAAGTACAAAATAGTCCTACACAACTATTCTTTCACTCTTCAATCTTGGCCACGTTCGTATAGGACTCTTGCGACACCTCGCCGGGTTGGCCCGACGAGGCCTTCCACGACGTCAGGGAGCGGCTTAGGCGCCTCCCCCCATAACATTCTCCCCCACTTGAGTTAGCGACGTCCTCGGCGCTCTGCTTTGTCCCGGAATGAGATGTTTGAACGCCGTAGGGGTTCTGGCTCTTTCCCAAGTGTTCTCTTCACTGCTGCATCCGGTCCATTTCACCAAGTATTCGTCCACGTTGCCCTTCTTTGTCTTCAAGACTCGGTGATCCAAAATGGCTTCCGGCACTTTCTTCGCAACATTTTTCAGTTTCATTTCTGGCCGCTGCGGCTGATTACGGGAATCATCCTCCTGATCTGCAAAATAAGGCTTTAGCAACCCAACATGTAAAACATTATATGCCTTGCACCAAGAAGGAAGAGCAACACGATAGGCCACTTTTCCAATTCGCTTGATAATAGGAATTGGCCCGATATACTTCTGCATGAGTCTAGAATCCTTCCCTCTAGACGCCTTGGATGCGCGAGGGTCGGGAACCTTCGCCATCACTAGATCTCCCACTTTGAACTCGGCAAAACGACGGTTTTGATCCGCATGTTTTTTCATACGCCGTTGTGCCTTCTCCAAATACCCCCTTGCTATATCCACATTCACCTCCCATTCCTTCGAGAACTCTTTTGCCAAAGAAGATCTCGCAAATAGGTCAGAATCCACTGTATGTAGAAGCAGGGGTTGCTGCCCATTCACGATCTCAAAAGCACTCTTGTTGGTAGAAGAGCTCTTTTGGGAATTAAAGCACAACTGAGCAGCATCCAATAGTTTTACCCATGACGTCTGCGAACCATGAACGAAATGTCGGAGATATTCCTCCAACATAGAGTTAAAGCGTTCCGTCTGGCCATCAGACTGTGGATGAAAAGCGGAGCTCATATTCAGTTTTGACCCGAGTAGTCGAAACAGCTCCGTCCAAAATACGCCAGTAAACCTAGAATCCCGATCACTGACGATATCCTTCGGCAAGCCCCAATACTTGACGATGTGTTTGAAGAAGAGATGTGCCGTCTCCTCTGCCGATACATACTTGGGTGCCGGAATAAAAGTAGCATACTTGGAAAACCGATCGATCACCACGAAAATAGTCCCTAAGTCTCCCACCTTAGGCAACCCAGAGATAAAATCCATCGATACACTTTCCCATGGTCTTGTAGGAACAATGAGGGGTTCCAACAATCCCGCCTTCTTCTTACGGTCTGGCTTATCTTGTTGGCACACAAGACAAGTGCGAACATAAGTGTCTACGTCGTCCTCCATATTGGGCCAATAATAGGCTCGTTGAATAAGAGCCAAGGTACGTTGTTCCCCCGGATGTCCGGCCCATATGGTATCGTGGCATTCTGCCATCAAAAACTTCCGCAAGTTCCCGCTTTTAGGCACATAAAGTCGGTTACCCTTAGTTTTCAGAAGCCCGTCCTCTACCCAAAACTGTCGAGCTTTCCCGGCTTCGACCAGTTTCATAATCACCTCCGCCCAGTGGTCGCTTGCTAGCGCATCTCGAATTTGAGTCTTCACATCTGTGGTGACAGAGCTCGTGGTCAATGCCGTCACTCTACCCATCTTTTCATAATCGGCTCTCCGACTAAGAGCATCCGCAACCTGGTTACACGAGCCAGGGCGATATTCCAGCGTAAAATTGAATTCTGCTAATAACTCTTGCCAGTGGGCCTGTTTCCCTGTTAGGTTGGCCTGAGTCATGAAATAACTCACTGCCGTATTATCCGTCTTCACGATGAACGGACATCCCAATAGATAATGCCTCCAAATTCGGAGGCAATGGACTACGGCCAATAACTCTTTTTCGTGCACCGTATACCTAGTCTCCCTATCCATTAGCTTCCGACTCTCGAAAGCGACGGGGTGACCATCTTGCACTAGAACTCCTCCAAGTGCGAAGTCAGACGCGTCGGTCTGCACTTCGAACGGCCTCGACATATTGGGGAGGGCAAGAATGGGGTCCGTCGTCACTGCCTTCTTCAGTTTCTCAAAAGCGGTCTGACACTCCGCAGACCACTCCCACTTCTCCTCTTTCTTCAAAAGATCCGTAAGAGGCTTCGCAATAGCCGAATACCCTTCCACGAATCTTCTATAGTAATTGGCTAGCCCCAGAAACGAACGAACACCAGAAACGTCTCGTGGGGGTTGCCACTCCTTAATGGCCCGTACTTTCTTCGGGTCCATCCGAATCCTTCCGTGTCCAACGATATGTCCTAAAAAACTGATGGTCGACTGCGCAAACGAGCATTTCGATAACTTGGCGTAGAGCTCATTCTCACGTAAGCGAAGGAACACCTTTCGTAAGTGATCGATGTGTTTGCTCAAGGACTCGCTATAGATCACAATATCGTCCAAGTATACCACGACAAACTCATCGATGTACCCCTGTAGCACTTGGTTCATCATCGTACAGAAGGTAGCTGGGGCATTCGTCAACCCAAACATCATCACTAAGAATTCAAAGGCCCCATATCTCGTTACGACAGTAGTCTTCGCTTCGTCCCCTTCTTTGATCCGTACCTGCCAATACCCGGACCTCAGATCAATCTTCGTAAAATACTTGGCGAGACTTAGTCTGTCAAAACAGTCCCCAATGAGCGGGATGGGGTATCTATTCTTCACCGTGAGTTTATTTAGCGCCCGATAATCGCAACACATGCGTAGGGATCCATCTGTTTTCTTCTGGAAAAGAACCGGCGCCCCATATGGCGACTTTGCCGGTTGGATGAGACCTCCATCCAATAGCTCCTTGAGCTGTTTCCTCAGTTCTTCAAGCTCCGGTTGTGCCAGTCGGTACGGCGCCCTAGCGGGCGGTTTTGTGCCCGGCACCAACTCAATTTCGTGATCAACCGACCGTCTAGGCGGCAACTTCTTTGGCAATTCTTCCAGCATAATATCTTCGAATTCATGAATAAATTGCTTCACCGGTTCCGGGATTGGACCGGTGGACCCTTCGACTTCTTCCAGATTAAGGGCGCATAAGAATGACGGCTCGTGACGCTTGCACCCCTTTTCAAACTGGATAGCCGATAAGTTCTCTCTCCCGGTCCGATCTACGATGGTAGGGATGAAGCATGGGTTCTTCCCCATCATTAACAATACATCGGCAAACGGTATTATCACCGTCCTTGTGTCCCTTAAAAACTCAAGCCCCAAGATAAGCTTGAAATCATCCATTGCGACAACCGCTAGATCGGTTCGCCCTTCATACGGTCCCATCTTAAGTAGCACGGACTTTGCTATACCTGCGATCGGTTGGGCGGGTGAGTTAATGGCCTTGACCCTTCCGACTCCCTTCTCTGTCACTAGTCCCAACCGCGTCACTTCAGAGCTAGCTAAGTAATTGTGCGTAGCTCCCGTGTCGATCATGGCTCGGAGCGGCTTACCATTAATCTTCACGTCAACGTACATCAGTCCCTTCCTCTTTTTAGGCGGGATATACACATCCTTCTTAGCATTCTTTGCTAATTGGTGTGAAAGGGCATTGCACCAGTGCAAAAATGCCCCCAAGTTTTCATCTCCCTCCAGATTCTGAGGGTTTTCCGTTGCGTCTCCCTCATGATCCTCATAAGCCGAGTTATCTGCCCTCGTCCCAGACGGGGTGTCCGGCAAGCTTCTAACCAACGCATTAAGAGATTGTTTCTTCGGACAGTCTCTTACGAAATGCGGACCTTGACACCAAAAGCAGACAGGCGGGCGTTGTTGTGTAAATGGGCGCCCCTCTATGGGAGCCTTGCCCCTGTTGTTACTTGTCTGACTAGTGGTGGGGCGGGCTCCTACCCCTCTCCCGTAGCTCGGCACCCCACGTCCCCCGCCAACATTAGGGGTTGGGAGACCCGGAGTCGGGCGACTGTCCCTCCTTGGTTCTCTTTCCATACCATGGAAATCTGATAGGCACTCGGCCGCACTCATGACCGAACGCAAGTCGCCCACTCGCTGACGCTGAAGTTCTAGTCTTGCCCACTGTTTCAAACCTTCCATAAATGTGAACAATTTGTCGCTCTCGAACATGTCTCGTATCACCAACATGAGAGCAGAGAAGGCTTTCACATACTCTCGCACCGACCCGGTGTGCTTCAGTTCTTTCAATGCTCGACGAGCATTATAATCCACATTTTCGGGAAAGAATTGTTGCTTGAATAGTTCCTTCCACCTATCCCACGTGTCCACTAAGATTCGACCTGCTTGTATATCTTCCCACAACCTACGCCACCAAAGCTTGGCATCCTCCGCCAAGTAGCCAACCGCAGTTGTCACTCTCTGTCGATCATCATCGACTCGACAGTGGTCGAAGTAATGCTCCAGGTCAAAAAGAAAATTGTCGACAATCTTAGCGTCTCTAGTGCCCTCGAATAGTCGAGGTTCGGGAATTCGGGCCCTCGTGCCCGATTCCTGGGCTCCAGACGGCCCATTATTCACAGCACGTTGGAGAGTCATCAACGTCTGATTCATAGCGTCCAACTTTTCCTCTAGGGCATCAGCCTTTGCCCTCTGTGCTTCCAAGGCAACCGTAAGTTCCTTGGCCAGATCCCTATTCTGTTCGAGCTGAGAAGTCAAGTCTTGATTCTCACCCTTCAGAATCTCCACATCTATCTCTAAGGCCTCTATCCTCGGCCCAGTTTGGGCGCTCCACTCCTTGAGAGCCGCAAGTTGCTCTTTGGCTTGCCGCCTTGCACCTTCGGCGGGAGCCGGCAACGAATACGTCGCATCACCCGACATTGCCTCAACTCGATGGACCAGGAGCCGAGGCTCTGATACCACCTGTCACGGGGCGTCTTTTGATTATTCGAATAAAAGGGTCCCGTGCGGCTAATAGCCCTCCACAGGCTACTCCGCCAATAACTCACGTAAGCCAACAATCACTTTAAGCAGCAATAGTATTCACCAACAACATTAACCAACAACACAATCATCCAACAATAACGATAGCCAACAACATAATTAACCGAGAGCGTAACAATCATTCACCATTTCCACATGAATAGGAATTGCTACTAGATGTCAATATCAAGAATTACTAATGAATTACAATAACAAGAACAATGCTTTGCTTTTCAACTTTCTTTTCTTCTCTTGACATTAGTGTTTAGCGTAATTCGCTAATCATGTCAACAACAGACTTACAAAGGATGCTAACTGCTTGGGTGGGGTCCAACACCCCACCCCAAATAACTTACAAGGAAACTGAAATAAACTTGAAACAAATTACAAGTACAAAATAGTCCTACACAACTATTCTTTCACTCTTCAATCTTGGCCACGTTCGTATAGGACTCTTGCGACACCTCGCCGGGTTGGCCCGACGAGGCCTTCCACGACGTCAGGGAGCGGCTTAGGCGCCTCCCCCCATAACACCTTGTCATGTGCAAAACAGGCGCATTACTACCTGTAAAAAATAAATAAGCATATTATTGCCCCTATAATTTTAAAATGGTGTAATATACCTCCTTATAGAATGAGGTGTAGCTCACTTGCCAAAAAGTGAGAGTGGTATTAATTTCTTCTTATCATTTTCTCTTATAAATCTATTTTTTTAATTGTTTTTTACTTTAAATTACAAATAAATAATATAATTTTTCAGTAACTTACTAAATATACAAAAAATAGATATTTGAATAATAGAATTTGACAAAGTACAAGAACAAATATATGAAAAATTCGACATCGAGGCCGTGTGCACTAATTTTAGGACACATGGGGGTAATTCGCCTATTTTAAGATTACTGGGGGATAATGAGCCTATTTCATATATTACAAGGGAGTAATTTGCCATTTGATCATCAATTAATAATAGAAGACGGCGTGTACTAAATCAACAAAATAGAAAAAGGAAAAAAAAGCCTTTTGTAATAATCTTTGTTGCTTGCATGTATTAATAATGCGTAGTATTCGTGATTAATAATGTTAAAGGCCGGGATCCTGCGAGGACGGGACCCTGGCCCACGGATCTGATAGGACAAGAGGAAGAGGAGTACGTCGGCATGTTTACATAGTTCAGGGGGCAAATCGCACAGTGGAGCATAGTTTCAGGGGGAAATCCTTTAACTATTCACACCAACTTTCATACCGAAAATACCCCTCTGACACTCACATGACTCGCACGAGAATGGAATATTCCGATGAATATTCGGTGGTTTTCGGCGAAAGGGCAAATCGAACAGAATGGTATAGTTTAAGGGGTAAACCGCTTATTTATTTTGTTTAAGAAGGACTTCGCAAACACGTGCATAGTTCAGGGGGTTTGATGTTTTTTTTTTCTTAAAGAAGCCTAAATTATTTTATTAAGGCCATGGAACTTAAGCATTTACTTTGGAATAAAACCATTCGAAAAAATATATTTGTCTAAATATTTTTAAAAAAATTGTTTAAAGATTAAAAAAGAAATTGTTGAAAAAGAAGCCTAAATTCCTAGATCTTAAAAAAAAAACTAAAAAAGTGGGTCCATATTTAATAAATCTTTGATTTTGTCTAAAAAAAAATTAAAAAATTATTGAATTTTTTGAAAATTTGACGAAAAAAAATATGTTGAAAAAACAATAATGTCGGAAAAAACAAATTTGGCGAAAAAAATATTTTGTCGATTAATAAATTTTACATTTTTTTTTAAAAAATATTAATATTTTAGACATTTGACGAAAATACCCCTGAAAAAAGTGCAAAATCTTGATTTGGGGTAAAGTGATGATTTTGGCATACGATGGGGGATTGACTGAGTCAAAACAAAGTTAAGGGGGTTGACTCAAAAATGGACCATACATTGGGGGGTTTAATGTAATTACCCCTTTTATATAAGTATATCATAGATATTTGTATGTTTTCAGGATTGTAATTGTGTCTTACAAGATTTTTAATATTTAAATTTCTTTTCCAATAGTTGTTGTTAAAGCTTTAAATTCTAATTCAACTGCTTTATGCGACCTTTATTAGAAAGATTTAAAAACACTTATTGCTTGTAGTCAAATGAGCTTTAAATAACTTCAAGCAAAAAGTTCATACCAAACTTTTTTCTATCAGCTCTTGCAAACTTAAGTGTAGTGTGCTAATAAAATAAGGGATAATTCTATCAAACCCCCCAAACTATGGGGTCATTTACCGTACAGGGTCAGAACTTTAGTTTTAGCGACAGTGCCCCCTAAACTTTGGTCGTTTGTGCGAATTTCTCCATTTTCCAGTTTTTTGCAAATTTTCCACCAAAAATCATCGAAAAAATTATTTAAAGTTTGACTAAAATGAGACGGTTCCAATGGTGGTGACGGTGATGCAAAATTCAAAGTTATAAGATGGGAATTCTAATTTAAGTGCAATACACTTAAATTAAATTTCCCGTGTATTGGCTTTGAATTTTGCGACACCGTCACCACCATCGGAACCGTCTCATCGAGACGAAGGTTTTAGTCAAACTTTAAATAATTTTTTCGATGATTTTTGGTGGAAAAATTGCAAAAAACTAGAAAATGGAGAAATTCGCACAAACGACCAAAGTTTAGGGGGCACTGCCGCTAAAACTAAAGTTCTGACCCTGTGCGGTAAATGACCCCATAGTTTGGGGGGTTTGATAGAATTATCCCATAAAATAATGACACAACTAAGAAAAAAATTGCTCGGGTCCACACAATGCGTGATTTACCATATCAGTAAAATCTGATCACGCAAGGAATAAAAGAACACAAAGAAAAATGCCCTGTTTACAGTCTTTATAAAGTTACAGGCCTAATTTTGAGGCTTCTTTTCTTATTTAATAACATAAAAGAAAAAAAAAAGCAATGACCTGCGTATATGTTAAGGAAAAGAAGGTATATATTTGTACCATAAGTTACATTGTGAAGATGCTAAGAAATTTCTTAAGTCAACAAGTGAACATATAATAATGTACATTGGATTCCTTGGCATCCTTTGCAGTATTTATGTATTATGTTGAACATTGTTGAAGAGCAACAACATCTTTTGCAGTTAAGAGTTCTTCAATGGCTTCCAAGCTAACTTCAGGAAACCCATCACAATCTCCCACACTTCCATACACTTATCATGTGTTCTTGAGTTTCAGGGGCGAAGACACTCGAAAGACTTTTACGGGTCATCTTTACGAGGCTTTGACACGAGCAGGATTTCACACGTTCCTGGATGATGAAGGCTTACCCAAAGGAGAGAATTTGAAGTCTGAGTTAGGAAAAGCAATCAGTGAGTCCAAATGCTCGATCGTTATTATGTCCAGTGGCTATTCTTCTTCGAGATGGTGCCTTGAAGAACTTGTGATGATTCTTGACCACAGAAGGAGGAAAGGACATGTTGTTTTACCTGTCTATCACGATGTGGAGCCAACTGATGTACGGAAACAGTCCGGAAAGTTGGGAGAGGCTTTTGCACGTTACGAGATGGAGGTCGAGCATGAAACTGATTCAACAAGGAAAATGGAATTGTTAAATAAGATAAAGCAGTGGAGGGAAGCACTCAGAGAGGTAGCCGATTTGGCAGGAATGGTTTTACAAGATCAAGTTAACGGGTAATTTAATGCTATAAATATTTACCTAAATCAGAACAACAAGTTATGCTTAAGTTAAGTAAATGTTCTCATTAATAGTGATAAACATAATAAGTGAAAACTCAGAATAAGAGAAGAAAACAAGCAATATCTTAGGGAATTCATGATATTCCAAGTAAGCCAATTTTACCGATCTTTTTACTTACAACTGTTTTGTTGCAATATCTTAGGCAAGAATCCAAGTTTATCCAAAAAATTGTGCAAGTAATCAGGGAAAAACTGAATTTGAAGGTACTGAGCACGACCCCTTACCTGGTCGGGATGCAATCCAGACTCGAAGAAATAAATTTGTGGCTGCAAAATGAATCAACTGATGTTAGCATACTCATAATCAGTGGGATAGGTGGGATTGGGAAGACTACCATTGCCAAGTCTGTGTATAATCTAAATTTTGAAAGATTTGAAGGCAGCAGCTTTTTGGCTAATGTGAGGGAGACTTCAATGCAACCAAATGGTCTTGTTCGTCTGCAGAGACAACTTCTTTCAGACATCACGAATGTCAAATTCGCCAAAATCAATAATGTTGATGAAGGGGTCACTAAGATTCAACATCTATTACGCTATAAAAGATTTTTCCTTGTCCTTGATGATGTAGACAGAGTTGATCAACTAGATGCAGTGTTTGGAATGAGAAACTGGTTCAGTCATGGAAGCAAGATCATAATAACAACCAGGAACCAGCGTATGCTACAGATCTGCAAAACTTGTGAAGTGCATCAAGTTCAAGAACTGGACACCGAACAGTCCTTGAAGCTCTTTAGTATGCATGCATTCGGACACGAGAATCCTGCTGATGATTACCTGAAACTCTCGCAACAAATAGTCAACCACTGTGGCGGACTACCCTTAGCTCTTCAAGTGATAGGTTCTTCTCTATCAGGGAAAAGTGTAGATGTATGGGGAAGTGCATTGAGAAAGCTTGAACTGTTTCCGGATACCCAAATAGTGAATAAACTCCAAATTAGCTATGACTCACTACAAGATGATCATGACAGGGACTTATTTCTCCATATTGCATGTTTCTTTATTGGAAAGGATAAAGATTTTGCTAAAAGTGTATTAGATGCATGTGGTTTCTATACTGCAGTTGGAGTAGAAAACCTTACGGATGGCTATCTATTGGGAATCGACAAATACAACAAATTGGCAATGCATCAATTACTTCAGGACATGGCAAGAGATATTGTTCGCCGAGAATCACCTAAAGAACCTGGAAAGCGCAGTAGATTATGGCGTCATCAGGATTCTTATGATGTGCTAAGATACAAATCGGTAAAGTTCATAAACCCTTTGTTTTTCTTTCTTTATTTCTTTTTTATTCTGGCGGCTACAGAGCATTTTAGTAATCTTGAAACTCTTTCTAGGGCACTGAAGCAGTAGAAGGCCTATGCCTTGACATGCATGTCCTGCACAATCAAAAGTCTTCTGAGGGAGTCTCCAATGTTAAAACAGATATGGACCGCATTTATAAAGTAGTTGATGAATCAGTGTGGCACGGGCATGGAAGTTCAAACAAACCATTTCAGGGTGGTCGCATTTTTGGGCATCGAGTATCAGCATCATCAAGAAAGCAACGTGCAGAAGTCCAGGAGACTAGCGCATTTGAGAGAATGCACAGATTACTAATTTTATTGCTTAATCAAGTTGAATTCACGGGAAACTTTAAAAAATTTCCTATAGGACTCAAATGGTTAAAATGGCTTCGATATCCTCATACGTCTATACCAACAGAGTTTCCTTTGGGAGAATTGGTCGTTCTTGACTTGCGCTATAGTAGTTTAAAGAATGTTTTCAAAGGAATCAAGGTACAATAATTCTGCATTGCATTCTTTACCAGCTGCGTATGAACAGTACCATCCAACTTAATGCTGTAATGAGTGTCATAACATTCTGGTTTTCTTTGATTTTTGCAGGTGCTTGGATCCCTGAAGTTTCTGAATCTGGGTCACTCTCATAGCCTTTCCAGGACTCCGGATTTCAATTTTCTCCCAAGTCTTGAGAGTCTGATTCTGAAAGACTGTATCAGTTTGATTGAGATCCATGAATCTATTGAGTGCTTACGTAATCTTGTCTTCTTGAATTTGCGAGGATGCAAGAACCTCTCAAAACTTCCATTGAATATAGGCATGCTTATATCACTTGAAACACTTATCATATCTGGGTGCACAAAAGTTGATAAGTTACCAAAATCAATAATGAAGTTGGAGTCTTTGAAGGTGTTGGATGCGGATGGGATTGATTTAAGCTATTTGTCTTCTGCCACTGAAGATCTTAAATCATGGAGAGAAATTTTTTTTGGCCGTAGGAGATCAGAAGAAAAGATGATTCAAGGGGTATCACAACTATATTTACCCCAATGTTTAGTGAGGCTTAGCCTTGCAAATTGTAATCTCTCAGAAACTGCATTTCCAAAGGACTGGCGCAATTTAAGTTTCTTGCGGGAATTGGATTTGAGCAGAAATTCAATTCGTTGCCTACCAGATTGCATTAGGAGCTTAAAAAACCTCGAAAGTCTCCGACTGGATTCATGTGGGAGGCTCGTATCACTTCTAGAGCTGCCAAAAGTTACAGCCTTGATGGTGAACTCCTGCAGTTCGCTGCAAGAAATCACATACCTTTCACCTGATTGTTTTCCAAAATCTATAGATCATGAGCATTGCATACAACTGTCGGAGATTGAAGGCATAATGAAACTTGAACAGTTTTCTGAAATGAATGACATTGGATTTGTACTAGAGCACGTTTCGTATAGACCTGATCTTACTCCATTTCAGGTATTTTAATTTGCATCATGTACACTCTAGAATTCCGGAAACTTTTACGCTACTGAGTGCTGTTGTTTCTTTGTTCCAGGTCCTAGATCGACGTATTGTAGCAAGTTTACATGTTCCCGGGGAAGTAACCTCACGCGGGTTTCACATTGTTGGGCCTGAGTGTATTCCAGAGTCAGTCTGCGTGTCTATCACATGCAGGATGAGGATCAACGTGATAGAGATTTACTTTGCATATACTCTTTCAAAAGATTATAAGGAAGTAATTTCTGAACACCCAACCATATCCTTTAAAATCACCAACAGAAGCAAGAAATTGATGTGGACTTACAGCGAAACATACCCTGACATCCCAGAAGACAAGGAAGAGATGATTTGGCGCCGCAATTTGGAGATTGGACATCACTTAGCCATAGAAGATAAAAACGAAGTGGCAGTTACAGTGGATTTTCCACATATAAAGGATCTTTCCACTGATGGTCATCATATTCATCCCCCAGCTTATAGAATGAAATCCAAGCAGATTTATTTTGGTGACAACCTTGCAAGTACGTATTTAAGGAAAATTGAGTAAATTATTATATGGTATAGACACAGTTTTGGTGACAGGCTTCTTCCTTTTTCTTTGATTTTTGCAGGTACTATCTTCGATGAAGTTTCTGAGTCTAGATCACTCTCATAGCCTTTCCAGAACTCCTGATTTCAAATTACTATAAATTTTAGGAAAAATGTGTAAATTACAAAATCATATAAGATAATTCCTGTTTTCTCGGAGAAGGAGCGGTTTGTAGTACTAACAAAAAAGGCAATCGCGTCCAAGAGCTATGGTTTAGCGTTCATACGATTATATTTTAACATTGTTTTCATTGAAATTATATGTATGATGTCTATAAAACTTGGAAAGAAACCATTGAAATTTATGATGTCTATAAAACTTGGACAGAAAAATGGAGCTGGAGTTGTTTTATCTTTTGTATAAGTGCATTTTTATCTCTTAAAATTTTGTTTTTCGTCTTTCGAAAATCTGATTCGACTAAAACTCAACGAATTAATTAAACAAAGTTTCTACTGAAAGAAAGAAAAAATAGAGTTCGAGTTGTTTTATAACTCTTGATTAGTCATACTCGGTTTTGGTCTCAACTTAACAAACACACCAAATAATAATTGTAGTATTTGGGGTTTGGAGTTTGGGGTTTATGTTTATGTTTATGGTTTGGGTTATTAAAAAAATATTGTTTTGCATATAAGTGTTATCAAAAAGTGTTGCTTAGAAAAAAAATGTTGTTTGGGGTATGGGCGGGTTTATCCAATCGTTTGTTTCTGAATTTATGGTTAGTGTTAATTATACTTATCACAAATCATTTAAGAATTCCTTTTTTTCATAAATTAAATCGCCAAATAAACGTATGAGTAAAAATAAATCTAAATATATTAATAGGTAGTAGTCTATTTGTGTGAGATGTCAAGAGTTGATATATATATATATATATAATATATATATATATATATGTATATGTATGTATTATGACATAATCACATAAATTTACATACTCACCAATTTGAAGTAATATTTTTCTTTTTAAGTAAACATGAAGTTCCTTTCAAAACCGACATTAGAAAAACGTCACAAATCTCAACAGCATATCACAAATATAATCTATAATATTACATATAGGAAACCATGTTGACACTAGTTTTTTGATTTCTTTATGTACCTCTGTACACACTATTCAATTTTGTTATTAGTTGGGATATAAGTGCAATTATTTTTAACCTTATTATTATTTAAATCTTATTAAGGGAAGAAATTATTACTTAATTCTCTTACATAAATAGAAGGTTAAAATATATATCGAGTTTGTATCCATAGTTAAGTTATAATATTAATATACATATTAATATATTATACTTAAAATAAACTGTAAATCACGGAGGGAACGCGTGCCAATATATCTAATCAGTACTAAACCAAACAAAGTAAACATAACACCACTCCAAATATAAGCAAAAGAAAGATCATGTGGTTCCTCGACATTCCCCATGTCGAACGAGCTTAATGATGAGCCTCGTGGTTAGCTGATCGTTCAACCCAACGCATTGTATAACCTCCCATCGAATCAAAGAATAAACAGAAATCAGCAACAATATTGGCGTAGTGCACGTTCTCCATGGAGTGATGAATAATATCGTTAATAGCATTAAGGCAATCACCTCCAAAAATCTTTGAACTATGTAGGCTCGTCATGTGCTAGCAGCCAAACTCCACGTCCAACCAATTCATACCTACCGCCTATCTAATAGCCCACAAAGTAGCCATCGCCTCGGCTCCAACATGGCCACAAATCTGCACTGCAACCACGCCACCGTTGTACCATCAGAATCTCGCACAATCACCCCAATGCCGACCTCGCCATCCTCCTCAGACAGCGCACCATCAAAATTATTTTTTAAATAGGCACCCACTAACTTGGTCCGGGAAGCCTAGTATTGCCACCACCCTCAATCCAAGTATGCGCATATGAGTGCCAATGTCGCAATAACAACTGGTGGTTTCAACTTTTCCACTACAAGCACCGAGATCCTATTTCCCCCAAAGCGCCCAACACAATGTAATAGCAACACTAACCTCATCGTTTGTCACATCGAGAGAAGCCCGAACCAGCTGGTCCGTGATTATCTCTTCATGTTGAAGTAGAAACATTGAAGGAAGATTCGATAACACCCAACTATATATTTCCACTAAGTAATCAAACATCACGTGCCTCGAATTCTCCACGCCCTTTCTACAAAAAATACATGTGTCCACATCACGCACACGCCGTCGTTCAAGCTTCCACCTCGTAGGAAGAATATCCATACAAGCTTGCCATAGGAAAATTTACAATTTGCTCGCACAACGAACCCGCCAGATATTCTTCCATGCTTTATGTATGGTCGAACGTGTTTTACCCTTACAACCTTGAGCCCTCTTCCATACTCGTTCTCGAATATGATCAAATAAACCCTTCTTTGATTTCCAGACCACAGATAGAAGTCCCAAATATATCTCATGATATTCAGCAATCGCCACTCCCATAATAGTCACAATTTCATGCGCCCACTCCGCACTCGTGTTTTTACTAAAAACCAAAATTGACTTCTCCAAATTTACTTTTTCCCCCACGATTTCAGCAGTAGACTCTTGATTAGCATCGCAGAACAGTAGGGTTTCACTTACAAATAATAGAAGTGAAACCCGCGACACATCTTGAAAATCGTTGTATCCCTCAAAATAACTCGTTCCTCTGCTATAGCTATACAAGCTAAAAAAACATCAGAAACAAATAAAAAATAGGTAAGGGGATAAAGGATCCCTATGCTTAATGCCCCTCTAGAAGAAAAACAATATCGATCTCCTTATGTTAATAACGGTGGAGTATGACACAATCGTAACACCCAACATGATAAGAGACACAAACTGAGGTGCAAGACCAAATCTAAGCATTGCTTGTTCGAGGAAGGACCACTCAAATTGGTCATACAACTTACTCATATCAAACTTCAAGGTCATATGGCATTGATTCCCTCTCCATTTATTTTTCAAAAAGTGATTGAGTTCAAACGCGACCAAAATATTATCAGTAATAAGTCGCCCCAGAACAAAAACGGGTTGGGAATGAGAAATCACATGAGAAAGGAACGGCTTAGGGCGATTTGTCAAAGCTATGGATGCAACATTGGAACTAACGTTACTCAAGCTAATAAGATGGAAATGTGTCATCACATCAGGGTTAGCACATTTAGGAATTAACACAATATGAGTAAAACTGACCAAAGGGTCCAGAATCTGATCATCATGATAAGTAAGAACAAATTTAATGACATCTTCCTCAACAAATCTCCAATACTTTTGACAAAAACTTATTTCTTTAATTAACTTAACATTTAATCTAAAATTTCTAACATTAATTTTTATCATTGTTGTGTTAGCATTAAAACCGAAATGTTCCTGCATAAGAGTTAACCAGAAATCAACAGTTCTAAAAAGTCTTCATAAGCAAAACATTAATAGCAGTTAGAAGTAACAGCAACATAGGATTACAGACCCGAGGTAATAACAAGGAACACACTCCTTGATCAAATAAAACAACTAAAGAAATGTACCAGCAAAAAAAAAACATAGTTCAAGAGATCAAAAAACCTAAAACCAGAAATCAAATTTAAAAAATAATAGATCCACTCTCCCCCTTTTTGTGAAGAATGAAGTTGTTGACATAACTTGGTGTGAACTGGCAAGAACCCCGTGAATTAAATATTCTAGTGATTCTTGGCAGTTCAAATACATTCTGTTATTTAACATAGGAGAAGAAGAAAAATACTTCTTTTTATCATTCTACAACAAATATTTTTGTAAATTAGTCATTTTTTATACATGAAAACTATCTATAAAAACAAATTGATAGAATAAGTTCAACCTTTTCAACTGATAGTGAAAGAACGAAATTAGGGTACATACCAATACCTATTACAGTACCATATTTCATGTCTTCAGCACCGCGGAGTAAGTCGAGAAATTTATAAACGTTACTTTGTGTAAAATTTTGAGCAATGGAACATTTATAATCCTCAGACTCAAAATGTTGAATACGGCGACGCAAATTGGCAATGGCATTGTCCGCGTCAATATTCGGCGCTTTAAGAGAACAATTCTCACGCTTCAAAAAGTCATTCTCCTTTTTTAGCGCGGCTATTTCAGCACGCAGTGCTTCAACATTCTCCTCGGATTTCTTAACCTTAACTTCGGCATCATGTTCGTCGTGTATAGCTTTCGATGCTTTCTATTCTGCCTCTTTGGCGCGCTTCAGTGCATTGCGGCGGCTATAATCCCCACTACGGATATTAGTACGTAAATTATCGACGACATCATTATGTTGGCTCTGCACCTCAGCCAAATCATTATAATCCATGCACAGTCGGAATACTGCTAAAATAACGGCAGCAAAAAATAAGCGCCTAAAGCGGGCCAGATCTGCATATCCTAACCGATTTATTATGATTTGGCGATCCAACTGTGGCCATAGACTCTTCATTATCTCGCCTGCTTGCTCCTCTCTTAACCTATACGCGCCCAGTGTGGCGCTCAATGATTCTGAATTTTCGTCATTGAGAAAATCATAATTAACAAGGCTCCCTGGAGGGGCCGATCTCGGGTTCCCTGAAGGTCGCGGGCGCTTAAGTGGCGGCGGAGGTATGTCATGAACCTCGCAAGCAGATTCTTCATCTGCCAATTTTCTTTTAGCGGAGGCGTACCAGTCCTATTTCCCTGAATGGGAATAGCTTGCTTCATTTATGTTTCGCTCATTCCTGAATGTGGGACGAGACGCATTGAATCTAGCTAGATTTTCATCAATTCTCTCGTCTTCAGCATCAATATCTTCCATTATCCGAATCTGACGATTAGTCCCAACTTTTATGCGTCCACCAGTAGCGGTTGGCGTCACCACTAATCTACGTAGGACAGTATATTCATGACGTTCGAAATCACTCACAATGGGTACCCGAGTACTAGTGCTAACACCACCGAGTCTCATCGTAGAACGATCTACCGGAGACGTATCAGAACGACCCGAACCCCAATTATCGGAGAGATTTCCAGGGGCTGCAGTTGCAGATTCTTTCCTGACAGTGTCTCTCGGATTGTCTTTCGAAGCAATATTGTCGTAGACGGGCCCACATCGGAGGGATCATCTTCCTCATTCCTTCTCCGAGAATCATAAATATTCTCTGGCGACACTACAGGTTTACTTCGATTTTTAGACTTTGTACGCGCCATATCGAGCAAATAGCAAAAATATATGTGGATTGCGGTGACAGGATTAAATCAAACGCGCATCGAATTTCACGGTATCGAACGGACATCGTTCGATGCGGTTATAAAGCAGACAAAAAATCGTTTTCGGGGAAAATGACAAACTTGACGTGGAATGTGGCCCTTATATAGGCCCACGCACCGCCAAACCCCTCGACCGCATCGAATACATACCATTCGAGGCGTGCGCATCGAATTTGTCAAATTCGATGCCGATTTCAAAATGCGTCGAACTGCTGCCGTTCGATGCGGTACAATCAAATTTTCAGGATAACATGCTCTCTGAAATCACATGAGGGCAACACAAGTTCGCACACATCATAAAATATCATACGCGGCATATTAGAGTTTGGAAATTGCTCTCTACAAGACAACGTCTCCCAAACTGGGGGGACTGTGTGATAGGGGAATTTGAGGATGGGCCCCATACAATTATAGGGCCGGCCCAACAGCATATCAAACAAGCACTATTCGATACGCGCATCAAATCATGTCGATGCGACGCGCATTACGCAGCTGTTAGTGGGTCCTGCGAGACGGAGCCTATATATATAACTCGACCCTTGATCTTCTAGGGGCAGATCGAACCTGAGTCCCACTATTACCACATCGAACAAGCCTATTCGATACGCACATTCGTTCGATGCCTCAATGCATTCGACACCGACACAGTTATTACAATCTGACATCGAATCAATCCAATTCGAGTCGTAGCAACATCGAATCTCAGTGATTCGATACGATCACATCGAATCAGCGGTTATTGAATAGACTCGGTATCGAATCAGCATCATTCGAGTCACACATCGAACCTTAAGAATTCGATGCATATGTAAATTTGTCTTAGAATATCTAAAGCAATTCAAGATCTGTAATAGATAGTGGGTGTTCCGGACAAAGTTAGTCCGTTCTCTTTATTGGATTAACGTTATTTTGGTTATCTATATTTTAATTGTATTGTTTTACTGTGTTCTATTACCGTGACGAAATAAGACCAAAATAATGTGTAAATTAAAAAATCACGTTGATGCGTTTTCTCATAGAGGAAGCGGTTTGCCTACTGGTTTCTAATACGACCCCCATTTAATGTATTTTGGTGAATTTCATGTTGAGAATGCTTATCATATAAGTATCTCTCCAGGTCTCGTCCGATGTTCATAGTGAACGCGTTGAGCACGAAATATTCTGTCACCAGTGGTTCTAAGCAAGTCCCACATAATCTTTAAGCTGTATTGCAACTTTCTTCTAACATTGCATGTTAATTTAGCATGTGATCTGTTTGTGGTGGGGTGAGTAAGCAAAATTTACTTCTAAATCAAAGTAACAACTAACAAGGTTATTATAGTTTCTAACAGATTCATGTGGATTAAACTTATCGTAAAAAATCAGCAACCAACCAATGCTTTGTGTTCGAGCTTTTTCGATTGGAAAGATTGAGAATTACTTCACGATTAAATCAAGGAGAACTGTGAATTAGGTAATTAACAAGGAGCTGTGAGAGTGAGAGAGAGAGAGAGAGGATATAGTAACAGAACGAAAAAAAATTCACACATTCCCCTCAAACATGTTGGCAATTTGGTAAGGTACACTTGCTATTTATTGCTGGTTATTCCGGCTAGTTATCATGTATCAAAGTTTCTTTTTTTTTTCTCGAAAAAGACCAAAACTTTTCTAGATTTGATTATACGGAAGCGAAACACACATATTGATATTTCCTAAGCTATATGTAATTATAAATTTTTATGCATTTTCCGAAATGTCAAAATATCTCGAAACAATGCAAAAGTTTCTAATGTAACGGACGAAAATACCCCTCGAAATGAAACTTTGACTCATGATAGTTATAACTATGCCCTGGAGGGTCGATGTAATTGTATTACAGAATTATGAGTGAATAACGTTAAGTCCCTAATGTATAGTGTGTTTCTCACTTTATCCCCTAAAATTTTGAAAGTAGCAATGTGTCATCTACAGTATGCACACCAATCAATCATTTGAACATGTGTTTATTTGTGAGATCAAAGCGGTGGGAGGGGGGGGGGGGGTGGCTTATTGCTACTTTTGAAACTAAGGGCAAAGGTATTATACGTTATGACTCAGGAGCTGGACGCGATTTATACTAGAATTTTCTCAAAGTTTAGATAAGTACAATGATCTATCTTGAAACAAATTAACAACCGTTAAAAGGTAAATTGAGTTGCTGATGTTAGAACATTAGTATTACAACAAAACTAAAAAAATTAAGTTCAATACACTTAAATTAAACTCTCGTGTATGGACTTTGAATTTTGCGACATCGTCACTACCAACGAAACCTTCTCAACGAGGGGAAGATTCTAGTCAAATCTTAAATAATTTTTTCGCTGACTTTTGGTCGGAGAAATGCCGAAAATTGAAAATGCGGCAATTCGCACACAAAGTTTAGACCTCACTGGATCTAAAAACAAAGATATGACCCTGAACCCATAAAATGACCATAGTTCACAGAATAAATCCATGTATTTTTTTCCTATGAACTATTAATTTTGGTGAGAGTTTCAACTTAAATGTTTTTTTTCATTTAATTTCACTCCATGCATATTTTCTTGATTTTGTTTACCACTGTTTTTAGTGCCAGTCGAGGGAAAATGTCTACTAATCACTAATATTCACTCCAGCATACATACTATCTCATCGATACATGAAGAATTTAGCAGATTCCAATAACATATATGCATGACAATACAAGATTACGACATTCACCGTACGAGACAAAAGTAAACGATTTTCCAATCTTCAATCAAGCGCACAAACTGTCGTTAATACATGAAATATGTATGTAAGTTCAAATGTTCAATAGCGTTAATGCATGCATGGCAACACAAGATCACAACATTCACCATACAAGAAAAAGTAAAGTAATCATAAGTGGTCCGCAAATGACCAAAAACTAAATATTTTTGCAAAAAAACGCCCAAAACCACATTTAAAAACGATAGCAACAAAATCACTCATTTCTTGAGCGTCTTAGACACATCCTTCTCAATCAAACGTTTGTTGCCCAAAGCTAACATCATTTCTGACATCATTATCACTATCTATATATCACCACGAAAATGTTAGCTTTAGGCAACCAACGTTTGATTAGAAGGTAGTGTCTAAGAAGTTCAAGAAATTAGTGGTTTTGTTGCTACTAGTTTTACCTGTGGTTTTGTCGTTTTGAGCGCTTTGGGCCATTTTCGGGACAAATAATGAATACATTTCTTTTGTCTTGTATGGTGAAAATTGTAATATTGTGTTGTCATACATTTATGTTATTGAATATCTTTAAAATTCTTAAAGTATTGATGGCAGTCTGTGTGCCTAATTGAAGATTAGAAGATTGTAAAATATATTTGTCTCGTAAGATGAATGTTGTAATCTTGAGTTGCCATGCATTTATGTTATTGAATTTTGTTAAATTCTTCATGTATTGAGGAGACAGCCCATGTGCTTGAGTGAAAATTAGTGTTTGGTGAACACTTCACTGGACTGGCATTAGAAATAGGGGTAAACAAAGTCGAGAATGAATGGAGCGAAATTAAATAAAAAAACATATAAGTTGAAACTCTCACCAAAATACTTCGTGTGGAAGAAATACAAAATATATTTCTCAGAGGGCGAGATTTTGCAAATCTAATAGTTGAAGGGTGTAACGTAGACAAAACATATTTATTACTGGGTGGACACTATGCCAATCGAATAGTTAAAGAGGCAACTCGCAAAAAATATTGTTTAAGGGGGTATTTGGCAAATCGGCGGAATAATTTTGGGTCGGCAGACACTTCATCACCTAGAAAAAGTAAATGCTTTCTTTCAACTATAACTCCTGGCTAGGATGATTCGACAAAAAGTTGGAACAAGTCAAATCGATTCGAAATCGACCAAATGACTAGTTAATAGATCAAATCATTTGTTCAAAAAGAACAAAACAAAAAATCAAATAAAAGTCCGTTGGTAATTGCGTGGGCACATAAACATATAAACAAAATTATATTTCCAGAATCAAACAAATATATTTAAACATATGATTACTGTTAGGGCCGTTCCTCACGTGGATCGAGCTTTGATCCGATCGGCCCATTGAGTTATTGTTGATGTTGTTTTGTTTAAATCATTAGGGTAAAGATTGAATTAAAAATGGAAGTTATCTTGCTAAGATATTATTCAACTTACCATTTAACTAACACATATCTCCTTATTATGCATCTAGACATGTTTAGGTAGCATATACAGTTGGATATCTTGTATGATATTGCAGGAATCTCTCGGATAAGGCAAGGGGACTTCATGAGCTTCTTCAACGTAGAATTGCTAAGGATAGACTGCCCCAAAAGGGAAAATGATCATGAGCATAATACTTCGTGCAACCAACAATGTGGCCTTCAGCGAGGATTTGCTCAGGTTGTAGACAATTGAAGAGATAAACAAATTGCGCAGCAGGTCGTACACCGCGAGGAGATGATGGCCACTAAGGCAGTTGTTGTTACACCCCCAAGAAAGAAGGAGAAAGAAAGAGAGGACTAAAATCGCAGCAAAAACAGGAACAACAAATATATGGATATGTCGCCGAGACAATACACGCCCCTGAATGCTAGCATCATGACAGTGTTTGGAAAAGCGAAGAGGAAAAGTTGGTTGAAAGACCCAAGACAAATGAGAGACTCCAAGGCAACCATGTTGTCAACCCCTTACTATAAATACCACAAGCAGAATGGCCATAAAATCGAGGATTGCAAAAATCTGAAGGACGAGATCGGGCGACTGATCAAGGATGGCAAACTCGTGTAATTTGTCAAGAAATTGAAAGAGTAAGAGGACAACGCTGACAGAGATAGGTCCCGCTCGCCAAGAAAGGACAAGCAAAAGGCAGTTGACAATCCGCATGTGTTGGATTATCCCCAAATTGCAAACATCAATGTCAGGAGAGGAATTATAAATATGATCTCAGGCGGGCCAGTTGGGGCAGATTATGCGAATGGCAGGAAGAAGATCTCCAGGCTTGCTGTATCGGACCGTTTTCTCAATTTCATTGACCTTTTGAGAATCGAGGAGATGCCGCAAGAAGAGGTTACTTTCTCAACGACAGATATGCGCAAGTTGAGCGCCCAAGCTATTCAGACAGGAAATTTGAACTCCCCGTTAGTCATAACTGTGGACATAGCCACTTTTGGCGTAATGAAAGTGTTGGTGGACTAAGGCAGCTCCGTGAATGTTTTGATGAGGACAACTTGGGAGAAAATGGGGTTGGGCGACGAGGGATTACAACCGGTCCGAACCTCGCTACATGGTTTCAGGGGACCATAGATAGTGCCTCGTGGAATGGTTTCACTCCCGACTTCATTAAGAACCACGCCTCGAAGAAGAACGTTGTTGGCAGAATATGCAGTGATTAACATGCCAATTCCATACAACGCCATTCTAGGAAGGCCAGCGATGAACGCATTCCGGGCGTTGCCGTCAACCTATCATTAAATGGTATAGTTTCCCACTCCTGCCGGAACAGGTGAAGTCATAGCGAATCACATAGAGAGTTGGAAATGCTATGTGGCATCGCTCTAATTACGACCACAAGAGGAGCAAGAAGCGATGGAAGCTCTGGGACCCATGGAGATGGGGCATATCGATTGAATCATTCTTGTCTCCTTTTTTTGCAAGTCTTTAGTTTTTTGAACATTTTGAACAACTTTTATTCGTCCCCTCTACCCTAGCGAGTATGAGGGGCACACATGTACTAACTTAAAACAAGGACACTGAAGACTTGAGCCCTGAGGACTGCCTCGGGGAACATAGGAGAACGGGCTTTGAAGTCAAGCTCCGACCTATTTTTTAATATGATTATGTCTGCACGTGAGACACCTTTGATTTATCTATTATGTTACTGTCTCAGCAAATGCAAAACCCCTTATTAGGTAGTGAAATACATAATATTGATAAAGTGTAGGAACCAAGAAGGTTCGACACGAAGAAACGGGATGGACACTCTGTCTAAAATGACAAGTAATAACCGCAAATCCCAAAAGACAAAGAAACGGGACGAACACTCTGTCTAAGATGACAAGTGATAATCGCAAATCCCAAAAGACAAAGAACGGGACGAACACTATGTCTAAAACGACAAGTGCTAATCGTAAATCCCGATGATGAAGAATGGGACGAATGCTATGTCTAAAATGACAAGTTCTAATCGGAGATCCCTAAAGAGAAAGGCAAGGAACGGACACTTTGTCTAAAATGACAAGTTTACCGTAAATCCCAAAAAAAGAATACAGTGGGCGGACACTTTGTCTAGAATGACTAGTGGTAACTGTAAAACAACCAGAAACGCGACCAGGGGAACTCTATCTAAAAAGACAATAACCTGTGGTGTATCCAACAAAATGAGTAGGAAAACATAACAACCGACCGATGTGGTTGGTATGGACGAAAAACATACTATTCTCTGCAAATATAAAACGACATACGACTTGTCAAAATAAAAATTGAATTGCGACAACAACATTTGAAAGAAAAGGCAAATGTAAATGTAATCAAGAAAGCGAACAAAGTATCACTCGATTAAACAAAAAAGTACGGAAGAATATCAAGTAATTAAACTGTTCGACATAAGCGGGCGACGTAGCACCAAAACAAATTATAAATTGTTCATAAAAACAGAAAATTAAGAACAAAGCCCTTAGGCATCGGTATCATCCTCATACTCGGAGGAGGGATAAACAGGAGGCATGGGAGGAGGCGGAGACATTCCCCGGAGCACAAGGCTATCGCTCTAAAGCAGACTCGCAAATTCATCTGCGACAACAGGTTGATCATCGGCGGCGACTGCAAGAACTTCTCTGTTAAGCCCCAACGAGAGGCCCAACCACTGCGGGTTAAAACTGCCCCGAAGATATTTTGTGTTGTGAATTTGCTGAACATTAAGCACTTGGGCTTTCCTAGCATCCTGAGCCCCTCTCCGAGCTTTGATCTCATGGAAAGTGTTGCTCCGGAGAAACTCCTCGGCAATTTCCACCTTTTGATGCGCAGTAGGAACCTATAATGCAATAAAACAAGATTAACAAGAAAGATAAGGAAGATACCTATTGAAAAAGTCATATAAAAGCCATTACATGGCTGATACCGCGGGCATAACCGATCTCTTCGGCCTGTGCAATTTTCTCCTTCTCGGCGGCGAGCTCCTTCTCAAGGTCGGCAACCCATTTTTCCAGGGCGCCCTTACTGGATGAAAGTTTGGTGGCTTGCAACTCGATCCGATCAACGGTCTCCCCTGCAAGCTTCACCGCATCCCTGTCCTGGGTAGTCCGGGCGGCGTAATCCCTCACCTGCTGCATGGCCTTCTCCTTCTCCTACATTGCCCGCGCATCCTCTCCTCGTTAGCCTGAACTAACCCCTCCATCATGGCATCCACAACCCCACCACACTGAAGGACAGACATAAATATGGTTAAACAACAGATCATAAATAAGATATTATATCCGGCAGGATATAATATTAGTGAGCAGACCATGTGAAGCGCATTATGCTCCACCATCTTTCTCTCCTCGGCGAAAGCCGCATAAGGAACTGCGAGATTTGGGAGAAGGATATTCAAGGTGTTGATCGCATCCTCCTCGAAAAGCTCATAATCCGCTATACATGCCTGTTGACCATGACTTGGCCCCGCCAAGGGGAGCTAAACCACCACCAGCTACCAGCGCAGCCGTGCGCGGCACGGAGGGGATAGCAACCCCAGTTTGAGAACGCGTCTGGGGAACCTTTCTTCGTTTAACGCGTGCAGCAACCTCAGCATGTTCGGCATTCTTGCTCTGATCCACAACAATGCCATCAAAATATTCTACATAACTGGATTCCTCGCCTAAGATATCCTCAAAAGGATCGAGCGGCACAGAGGTACGGGCAGATGCGGAAGCCTGCCCGGTGGTCTTCTTACCCTTGTTCTTTCTCTTCCTAGGGGGTGGCACTAGAACAGTAGCAGTAGTTTGAGAACCTTCGTTCTGCATGGCCAGAAAATGTCTCATGCGGGCGTGACGGTTCATAATGAATTCACCTGAGACAAATAAAATGAATGTTAATAACGTCATAAAATTGAAAGTAGGACAACATCATCAACTAAAGACACAAAATCTATACCAAGCGAAAATCTCCAATTATACTAAACTGGAGACAGCTCGGCTATGGACAACACACGATTTTCTATAAGTTTTTTAAGGTTAAACTCATGATCACTAATTAAGTTCGTGACAAAATTACAATCCCAACATGAAGCACCAAAACCCCGAGGATTCGCAACTTTTGCCAAGTCTACCCAGTCACGACGATACATAGTGAACTTGTCCTCATAGCTTTTCTCGATGTAGAAGTATCATCTTTTCCAATCCTTCCCATAACTAGAGGCCTCGCCTCTCAGAAATTTATGATGTCTCATTGCTTTAACATGGTAAAAAGCCTACCTCCCTTTTGCAAACCTCGAAAAGCTCCTAAAACTCATTGGGACTGCACGAGTGGCCTAAGCCTTTCATCACGGTGATGAAACCAACTATATGCCCGAATGAGTTCAGTGTCAACTGGCTCGGCACAAGCCCAATAGACCTAAGGGTGTGTTTGAGCTCGACTGGTATGGGAAAGCGTAACCCATTAGCCAATTGACCCACAAATATGGTTAGATGTACAAGGGAGCAGTGTCCATGTGCTCGTTCGGACCGAGAATAACCAACTTATAATTATTCGTTATGTTATACGTTTCACGCAGGTAGCGGCGATTATGCTGCAGCCGTGACACATAAGCATTGTACGCCATCCTCGGAACCTCCAAATAGTCATCAATCTCCCTATTCATGACCTCGTTTTCCTCGCCTGCTTCACTGGCGGCACGATTATCCTCGATAGAAAAAGACGGTAAATCGTCTTCCCCAGCTTGAGAGGACAGTTGATCATCACCCTCGTCAAGATGATTGTCCCCAGTCGAATCGACTGAATCAATGTCAACTACCTCATTATCATCTCCTCGGGGTAAATTCAAGCCCGCGGGATCGCCTGCAGGACCTACTACGGAGTTAACTGAATCGGAACATGAGCCCTTACTAGACTCACTCCCTGAAGTAGATTCAGAACTCACCATCTCGATCGACACAAACTGAAATAATATAAAAAAGAAAAAGAGGTGATTGCGCATGTACGTCACTCTTGATACTTACGACAATTACACGATATGTTAAAGCATCTTATGCTAAGAAAATAACGATATACAAAAATAAGCAAATGATCAACTACTACCTTTATTATAGCTGCAAAATCACCCGCTGATTGCTAAGAAAACTACCAAGAAATAATAAGAGAAGATCAAGGTAAAAGCAAGAAATTAAATTTTCAACAAAAAAACGCAAAAAAAAAAATCTAAGGCATTAGATCGAATGATCTTTGCTCGATACACCCAACATCGAATCAGTCACATTCGATGTTGGGAGTATCGAACCGTGCTCGTTCGATGTTACTCACTTATAAGCCTGAACTCTGTGGAAGGAAGAGTGGGCTCTTCCCACCCCTTTCCCATTTATATAGAACATAGAAAAGCTCACTAGGCCCATCAAAATAAATATCGAATCGAACCATTCGACATTGCTTGCAGCATCGAACGATGCCAGATAAAAGGGGAAATAAGAATCAAATCACCGCCATTCGATACAAAATTCAAAATTGAATGCAAACCATCTGATCGTTGGCATAGAACTAGAAATGAGTATATTGATAAGAATCGCTGAGAAATAAATACAAAATGCAACGCGTGACATTCGATATGGTTTTTAGAAAACTCAGTAATATCAAAAGTAAATATATTTGGGACCCACGTTCTCCAAATCCTGGCTCCCAATCGGGGGCATGATTTTCAACATTAATAACATGTGGCTACATAATCGAATTGGAGTTTTAAAGTTTTGCACCCGTTCTCTTGTCGAGACCGCCTCCCAAACTGGGGGGACTATATGATGGGGGGTATTTTAGGGAATGCCCAATATTTATATTGGGTCGACCCATGAAGAAATGCCCATAAAATAGTATATCGAACAGGAGGAATTCGATGTAGAATGAGTATCGAATCAGCCCAATTCGATACTCATTCCCCAACTGCCACTGGGGCCTGCGGGACAGGGTCTATAAATACCCCATCCTCTGACATTCTTAGCATGCGTTCAAGACCAGCTCTCACCTATTGAACATCGAAGCTCTAACATTCGATACTTACCATTCGATACTCACCAGTCGATCGAGGCTTCTACGTTCGATACTCAGCATTCGATCGAAGCAACACAATTCGATACACACCAAACTCTATAATTCCTATATCTAAACGTGAAGATTCGATATTAGGCAAATTCGACATTCCCTATATTGTGATTCTCCGATTCAATACTCCCTAGATCGAATCTCTGTAATTCGATATACTTTTAAGATATTGTAATCTTACGTGTACTGTCTAGTCAGCTTGTAATAGGTGTTGCGGACCAAGCTACTCCGATTTGTATTTGATTAGCATCATTTTTGCATTTAACAGGCCCATTGTAACAGTGTACGGTGTATTGTAATCCGGACGAAATAAGACTAAAATACCAGCATTGGTAAAGCTCCCAACGCTTTATGTGTCTAGCGCTGGTAAAAAGCAGTCTAAAACAACGCTTTAAAGCGTTAGACATAGATGTGGGTAAACACCAACACTTCTCTTAGAAAGCGTTGGCAGTTCCCTGGGTAAAGTACCATGCTGAAATGAAGTTTTATACAACGCTTATATCCAAAGCGTGGGCATAGGTATTACATCAATTTTACATATAAATTTTGCTAGCATACACATATTATTCTAATTTTCATGTATATATGTGTATCCAGTCCAATAATGTTTTCGCACCGCATGGGGTGATACTTGCACAACTAAAGTACAACCAATATATTATTGAAATTAAGGGTTACTAGCTCGTAGTTATGTTAAAGGTTTTGTCAAGGAGAATTAAGGAGATTAAGACATAAACTTTCACAACTGTTTGTGTTGAGTACCGTATTTTCATGAAATATTAAAATTCCTATAGTCAAAGAATCCATCTATCTGGTCCGCCGGGGTCAGGAATATAATCTAAGTCCGGACTAGGCATTTCTTTATTTGACGTCCCTTCATTAATTAGTATCAAAGCACTTAACAAATTATAGTGAAAAGGAACTAGGAAAGATAATAAGGAGTATTTAGCATGTTGCACCCCCAAAATAGGCAATTTTTAGCACATTGCACCCGATATCTGTATTATTGGCACATTGAACCCTAGAAATAAGCATTTCTTGGCAAGTTGCACCCTAAAATCACATTTTCTTGGTATTGAGTGATTTACTTCAATTGGTGGAGGGTACTATTTTTTAATTTTCATATTCACTTGCACCCTGAACTTACAAATAATTTTAAAAATGAGTCATTAAAGATTATTATTTTTCAATACAATATATTAAAAATATTTGAAAAATGCTCGTTTGTGCCTTAAATCCTTAATTAATCAAATTAATAATTTTTTTGTTGAAGTGCAGTTCCATTTTTTCCCCTAACGTGTAGAGTAAGTAATTTTAATCCAAGTGCTAGGCAGTTATTAAAAATACGAAATTAGTATTTGCAAAAGAAGAGAAGGAAATATTATAAATATTAAAACTCAAATTCATTTGTGATGGAGAGGAAGAAGCTTGGATTTTGAGAAAAAGCTCGACAAAAGCAAGGCGGGTCAAAAATAGTTTCAAAATGCGAATTTTAGAATCAGACTCAAAAGCTCGACAAAAGCAGGGCGGGTCAAAAATAGTTTCAAAATGCGAATTTTATTGGTGTAGTTGCTAGGCTAAACATGGAGAAAAGTTGAAAAAAGGGCTTCTTAGAAAACATTCATAACTTTTCACTCGTTAATCCAGTTTTGGCTGATGCTATATCAAATTAAGTGCATTTTTTAAGTAATCTGTATGCCTTGCCAGGCGCCGCGGATCTTCTGTTCCAAAAGCTTGTTCCAGGCTTTGTTCCAGCCTTTATATGCAGCCACGTGTATTGTACTATTCTTCCGTCTAATTCATCTGTTAGTTGCCTTTTCTCGTCCTCACGTGAGTTAACAACATTATAGAGAGAAAAAATATAAACTTATTTACAAATTAACTAAAAAGAAACATAAAATAAAATAAGCTTTGAGTTTTATACGAGCTAAAATAAAATAAGCTACACGTGTCTTCTAAGCCCTAATCTACACCTCTGCAATTTTTTGTACGGCAAAAGCAAAAGCAAACCAGAAACTTTCTTTTTTGACAGGTACTTTTTATTAAATTACTGCTCTTTCTTTTTATTTTTACGTTCAATTGTGTATACTTTTTTGTTAGGAATTTAGGAATTTGGGCCAATGTTTTGCTTTTTGTTTTTACACAATGTCTCATGCAACTTTGCAATAACGCCCAAGCAAACCGTCACGTAGGCAAAAAAAAATTCATAGCTTTCATGTTGTATCTCACAATTGTATATTCTTTTTTCTTTATTTGATCAATTGATGATGTATATTCAAACCATAAAATTACTGCTCCCTGTTGTACTTTTTTTTAAGATTGCAGGCATGCCTCTCATACTCTAGTCTTAGAATTAACTGGTACTCCAATCACTACAAAAAAACAGGGCAACAGTGATGCAAAATTCTGTTGGTAAAGCTTCAATTTCCGTTGGTAATAAGATTTATCGACGACCATTTCCGTTGGTTGCTTGGTTGGTGAAAGCTTCGCCACTAAATTTAGCGACGGATGAATGATTTTGTTGGTATACTTTGTAACGGATTTTTCTGTTGGTATTGGCGTAAAAATCCGTTGGACAAGCCACCTATCTCGCCGCACTTTTTCGTTGGAAATCTGTCGCAATATTCCAACAGATATTACCAACAACTATTTGTTAGAATATTCCTACAAAACTGCTACGGTTCTATGGTTGGTATTAATTAAAAATTAATCGAATATTTAGTCATTGCAATACAAATTATTTTGTTTGTAATCCGTCACAATATTCTAACGATTAATAGCAACAAACTATTTGGTGGAATCATCCTACGAAATTGCGACGCTTTTTTGGTTGGTATTAATATAAAAAGTAAGTCGGATATGTAGTTACAACGACAAGAAATTTTGTCGGTAATTCGTTGCAATATTCCAACAAATCATAGCAATAGAAATATGGTTGGAATATTACCTACAAAATGTCAATAGCGCTTGTAGAAGATAATTTCAAATATAGCAACGAAACAACATCTAATTAGTCACATAATAATATATTTTAGCAATCTATTGGAATTTTAATTATTTCAAATGAAAAATTCGTAACAAACTAAATAAAATGATCAAATAGAAATTTTATTTTAATCATAATTTCAAATGGACACAATAAAGAATTGGTCCAAACCACATGCAATAATTAAAATATTGTCTCAAATTTAAATAACCAAATGCATTTAAATAGTTCTACTTATTCATGCCTCCATTTCGCCTCGTGTTACCATTGTATCGACCATGCCTGGCCTTTTCACCACCTTGCGTTGCCTTTTTCTTACCTTTTTCATTGCTACGAACACTCTGAATATCCATAGCATTTTCAAAACTATCTTGAGTGCTTTGATTTGCATCGCTAGTAACAACATCTTCATTTAGAACCCTTTGTTGGTGATGACCCGAGCCGCCTAGATATACGTTATTGGACTACCCAACTTCTTGTAACATAGTTCTCAATCTACTAGGAAGATCTCGTTCAAAGTTATCCAATTGCTTAAGTAATGAATCGTTTCTTGAGTTAAGTTCGCCCACCATTTTTTCTAACTCCTCAATCTTCTTGTCAGATTCTTGTTGCTGCGAAATTATTGATTGGGTGGATCCTAGTATGTCTACCCCATGCTGAATCGGTCCAGCCCCATAGAGCCTTCCGTTAGATATCCCGCCCGATTCCTCACTCCAAAGGTTCAGGTCAAAACTTAGACGTGTGTCAGGGTCAGGATATGTTTCCTCCATGTTTTGTTCGTAACTCTCCTAACAAAAACATGAGATTTGGCCATTTTTAATTAGTACAATGTATTTTATACAACAACATAATATATTAATCATTCATATGTATGTAATATATATACACCAACATAATATATGAAAGAATGAATAAAAAAAATAATTGAATTAGTTTGAAGAAAATAATATGAATACTCACACGCACACGTTTTGCTTTAGGACATACATAGTCCCCTTTTCCTTGATTTGTCTTGTGCGTTCTATCGTATAACTCAACTTTGGTTGGAGAACGATCGATTGTTTACGCTGCATATAACACGTTAGTTGCTTTAATTAGTATAGGTTTTATACTTAAAAATATGTAATTCATATAATTAATATAACTACCATTTTCTCCTTAGGAGCCTGAAATGGAATTGAACCTCCAGTATGAGTTGGGAGAGCACCATCTTTAAGCGTCATTCTATTATTTTTTCCGGAAGTAGATTTTTTCTGCCACTTGTCAGTTGACCACTCCTCATCGATTAATCGATTCCATATTCTTCCAGGAATCCAATCGGGGTTATGACCTTTCCAGTTAACTGGATTCTCAGATTTAGATTCTTTAGCACCTAAATCGACTTGTGTTGGTTTTTTCCCATGCTTTTTGAATTGCATTAGTTCTAGACGGTTCCCATCTCCATTTTTTCCATCCAAAAACAATAAAGTTAAGAACATAGCAATTTGCAAGTATATCTTTAAAATATATATATATATATATATAAGTAAGAACTATAAAGAAGCATTTGCTGCAATAAAATAAAATAATTTACCTTAAATTCAGACCACAACAATTCTTTTACGTCTTTTGGGACTTTACGCCTCTTTCAAAATAACCTTTGAAGGTGACAGTGATGTTTGATGTAACTTTTGTATTAGGAAAGCTGTCCAATTAATAAAATTAAAATGAATAAGAATTGGAACAAATTATAATAAAATATTTAAATTACTGATGCAACTAAATACTAACCATTCACCAATGGCATGTATTGCAGGGCGATCATCTTCATTATCATGAACTTCTACACCGTTGTTAGGTCCTCGGACCTGGTGTCGTGGTTCATCATCGGTATGAGGAATGTTTTCCAAATTCGTAGTCTCATCATGTTCTAGTTCAACCTCATCAACTTCATCTTCATTTGGTCGAGTAACTTGATTCACAACTTGTCGTGATGTTCCATCTTGTTGTCCTTTTCTAGAACTTTGCGAATTAGTCTTTTTTTCCCCTTGTCTCATCCTGGATATGTTTATAAACACCAATACAAAAATTAATAATTTTTTCATTCAAAAAATATTGTATTCTAAAAAAAATCAATTGATATAACCAATTAAATATAGCCACTTATAAAATAATGGAAATTAGGGGGAAAATCATGGTAAGTCGTCTTATGATTTAGAAAAATATTTAAATATTATAAGCCGATTGGTGTAATTAAAAAAAAACGCTATCTAATCTCAGGACGAGGATATTAAAAAGAATTGTTTAAATGATTACATTAAATAATATATATCAAGAAAATTGATTGAGAAAAAAAATATTCTATAAGGCAATTGCTGTAAGATCTCCCTATATATATGGGATTGCACTATTAACTGTAACTAAGGATTAAGCACAAAACAATAAGAAACAATCAACATTTTGCAAGTAACATCAGGAAACATGGTTAAGAAAAACAAACGGTAAAAAAACTAGTTACATCCAAAATCATTTATCTTTCATCAGAGAAAAAATATAAGATAATTAATGTGTATATTAGAATACTCACCTTGTACCACACAACAATGTTTTGATACCTTGATTTTGAGATATTGATATATTGAAGAAAAGATAAGATAATGATATAAATAGGGGATTTTTTGGCGGGAAATCAAAGAAAATCACCAAGAATATAACAATGAAAACAAAAAATATTCAGTAAATCCGGCGGGACATTTTTGAGCAATTTGAGAAAAAAGAAGAATCTTGGCAGAAGATGTGTAAAGGCAGATTTTAGTCCGTTAGTTTGTGGTAGGGTGGGTGAACAGTAATTAATGCGTGGCCCGAATCTCGATATCCGGGGTATTTATAGATATCGGGATGCGGGACCTGCTCTACGAAAGGGCAATAACAATCGAACATCTCCGTTCGATTATCCATGAATGTTCGAACCACCTTAGTTCGAAACTTTTCCATTTTGCGTCGTTAATTGGCCAGGTCGGCCCAGTTCGTTTCTGGGCCACCTAAAACATCCTACCACTATAGAGAAATTATGTTGTTAGGGGTTAATTTGTATTTATAAATTGATTCGGGGTAGAAAATGTAGTTAGCTCGGTTTGAAAAAAGATTAAGATTCGATTTTCAAGATTAAACTTTTTGTTGGGTTGAAATGTGATTTAGGGAACCTTTTTGGTAGGAATATGATATTAAGAAGATTTGGGTCATAGTTAGTAAGAAAGTTAAAAAAATTATATGCTACAAAATTTAATTAGATCTCTTATTAGGATCTCATTGTCATGATTGCACTTTACGTGGGTTCAAATGTAATTTATTGAAACTTTCTTGTAGTTAGGGAGAAAAATATAATTATTCAAAAGTTGTAAAACAATCACGAATTCACTTTTTCTTTTACTGCTACTTTCACAACATTAAATAAGCGTGTTCTTCCAAATTACATAAAAACGGACTTATGAAAGACATTAAACAAACTTTATAACCTTTACAACACTTTAACGCATATACCAAAAACCCTTTATTTTATATCGTTTACCCTAAATCCCTAACTCTACTAAACCAAAATGGGGTTATCATATGCACAAGTTGCAAAACACCTTTAATCCTCAACTTTTTTTTTTCACCATACACTATGTTATAAACAATAGGCGTGTTCTTCCTAATTTTGTAAATGCTTGACTTACCAAAGATGTTTAGAAAACTATTGAGGAGGAAAATATAAATTACAGAGAAGTTACAAAACAACTCCGAAATAACTTTTCTTTCATGTAAATTTTCACAACATTAAATAGGCGTGTTCTTACAAATTTATTCAAAACAGATTAACGGAAGATGTTAAAAATAATTGGGGAGGAAAATGTAATTATACAAATATTTCAAAGCAACTCCGATTTCACTTCTTCGTTTTCTGCTATTTTCGCGACATTATCGAATTGACTTCAACTTGATATAATAAGTACTGTCTAGTAAAAAGTATATTAAAATTTAATCAAGTAATGCATTTTCTCCTCTAGTAAAACTTGGTGAAATCTGGAATCCACAAATAACAAAGTTAAAGGGCATACACTTATAACCTTATTTCGTTGACATAAAATCTAGTCAATAATTTTTTTTAAAAGTAATTAACTTGTAAAAAAATTCTCATGAAATAATATTTCGTAAAATTCTCTATTTAAAGTAGCCAACTTTTGCTATTGACTTAAACTTGATAAACTAAGTAACTAACAATATGACGTACCTTAATTAGTCAAAAGTAAATTGAAATCAATTGACTTGTTTACTTCCGCCTCAAATCAGATTAGGTGAAATTTAAGATTCTAAATGCCAAAATGCATTCACATAAACTCTTATGTCATGCTTGTAAATTGTAATTCTACCTTAACGGCTAAATCTAGTTGAGTAGGTAATTAGGAAGTCTATGATTGAAGGAAATCTTTAGAGAATGAAAATCCTAAATATAGGGAAATATTTCTTTGGTATGTATTGTTATTTTCAAATTGATAAGTTAATGCATATGCTTGCCAATAATCGAGGCAGATTCTACAACCTTACAAGAAACTATGCATTATTACCTAGAGATGAAATTATTTTCTTTCCTAAAATATAACTAACTAATCAATGAAACAATGTATGGCAAAAAGTTATACCGATGGCCTTCTAAAAAGTTGCATAACAAGAGAAGAAAGTAATCCCGAACAGATCTTAAACATATAAGATTTAGGACGAATTATTATTTATGCCTTGTATGTTACCCTTTTTTTTTGAAAATGCCCGTTATGTTTCCAATTATACGAATATACCCCATAACTATGCTTTTTTTTTTGTAGAAACTGCCATTTGTGTGCCACATGTGTATTTCGGCCTACGTGGCATCCACCGTGGCTGCCACATGTGTTTTTTTTTTGTCTATGTGGCTGCCACATGTAATATGTTTAAAATAAAAATATATTTATATCCATAATATATATAAATATATAAAAAAATATATCTTTATGTATTAAAATATATCAAATATATATAAAAAAAGGAAAACAAAATCATAAATATCATTTTTAATTACTGAAATTAAAAAAAAAAAAAAATTTTTTACTGAAATTAAAACCAAAATCATTTTTTTTACTAAAATTAAAACCAAAATAATTTTTTTTACTGAAATAAAAAAAAAAAATAACCCCACCCTCGTTCACCCCCCCACCCCCACACCCATCCCCCCCCCCACCCCCCCGCTGCAACTCGCCGGTTGCAGCGGTGGCGGCGTCAATTGACGCTGCCACCACTGCTGGTGGTGGGTTGCAGTGGCGGCGTCGATTGCAACCCGCCACCAGCAGTGGTGGCGGCGTCAATTGACGCCGTCACCACTTGCAACCCGCCACCAGCAGTGGTGGCGGCGGTGGCGGCGTCAATTGATGCCGCCACCGCTGCAACCGGTGAGTTGCAGCGGGGGGGACGGGGACGGGTGTGGGGGTGGGGGGGTGAACGGGGGTGGGGTTTTTTTTATTATTTTTTTTTTATTTCAGTAAAAAAAAGATTTTTTTTTTTAATTTTAGTAATTAAAAATGATAGTTATGATTTTGTTTTCCTTTTTTTATATATTTATATATATTTGATATATTTTAATACATAAAGATATATTTTTTATATATATTTGTATATATTATGGATATAAATATATTTTTATTTTAAACATATTACATGTGGCAGCCACATAGACAAAAAAAACACATGTGGCAGCCACGGTGGATGCCACGTAGGCCGAAATACACATGTGCCACGCAAAGGGCAGTTTCTACAAAAAATGCATAGTTATGGGGCATTTTCATATAATTGGAAACATAACGGGCATTTTCAAAAAAAAAGGCAACATACAGGGCATAAATAATAATTCGTCCTAAGATTTATCCTATATATAAAACGCTACAAGAACCAAAGAAACATGCACAAGTTCATTTTTCTTTGTCTTTGTACTAAATTTTTCTTCTAGTTTCTCTCTCACGTAGCATCACCTATTTCCAAAAACAGAGCAGACACGAAGTAGAGAGGTAGAGGTAAACAATTTCTTCTTTGTCAAGTTTTTTGTTGTATCGCTGTAAGCCTCTGAATATCTGCTCTTATTTTATGTTGGGTTATGCTAATTTAGTGATTGGAATGTGGTTGTTGTGCAGTCAGATCAAGAAGTTAAACTTTATCGGACTATTTAACATGCACCGCCGTATATTATATTAAGGTACATTATTATCAATTTATTTCCGTTGTGTGATAATCTGCTTCTTAAATATCGTTATTTCAAAAAAAAATTATTGGATTTAGTTTGTTTTCGTTTGCGTTTTTTCCTTAATGTTATCCTTCAGTTTCAAGATTTTCGAATCTATTCAGGGATCTTGTCGTTCCAACTTGTTTACAGTTTGAAAATTTAAATAAGTCGTCACATTGAGTTTTTAAGTTTTTAATAAAGAAATATGAAAATCTCTTGGGACAACATATATATTTCTATCTATATGTATGTATGTATCTTAATATAAAAGAGTACATATATAAATATATATATATATCCGTTAATTTACATGATAGAGATTGGGAGGGATTTGTGAGATTACTTTTTGGTGCTATATATGATCTTATCAAAAAAGGATTTGAGTATCTTAATAGTTCACATATATACACTCTTAAGAAGTAATTCACTTTTACAATAATTCTAATTTCTTCATTTAATTTCACTAATCACAACAAACAAAATTATTCACTGATTAAGAGATTAACACACAAATTAACAAAAAAACATAAACATATACGTAGACATTAATTATCAAACTTATGCAGCACTTTGTCCCAATACTTTGATCAAACAATACACAGAAAAGAGATTTTGTACCCTGAAAAATATTATGCAACACTTTAATTTGTCCCAATATTGATCAAATAATATGTGGCGAACAAATTTAAAAGAAATGCACCATAATTTCTTTGATCACAAGATTTGTTAATTGTCATAAGACCAGTAAAATTCGTACTTAATCATTATTTCGTTGTTATGCGTACTATGTAGTCAACACTGCTCTAAATATTGCATACTTCATTTTTATTTTTCTTTCAACGATATGTGAGCTTTTTATTTTTGTCCAACTTCACTCTTTTATTAAATGTTATGGATTTTATTAAAGTGTTTCTTTTATTATTACTTTATTCTAACAATATAGAAATTAGTATTGACATTTGATTTTATTTGTTGTTTTGATGGACAGCTGCGCTAATTCTTGTCTGATTTTAAAGGATACATATCAAATACAAAGGAAAAGGAAAGCCAAAATTGAAAAAGAAGCAAACACAAAAACTCAAAGAATTCCCTACAAGCTGCCACAAGGTAATAAATTGTTCAAATATGCGACTTGTTATCATAAAATCAAAATTGTTCAAATCCATTTTGCTTCTTACTCTCTTCACTATAGGTTGTAGTCATTTAGTTTGAAAAGTTGATTAAAATATTAACATTAATATAGTTGCATATATCTTTATCTTGCTGCAGTGTATTTGGTTAATTTATATATTATACATATTTTGACGATCACTTACTTCGCATTCTTTGTTCAGTAGTTGGATAGTTATGTTTATATACGTTAGCATGCACTTTTTAATCATCACATCGATACAGAAAAATATGTCTATGGACAAAAGTTGGATGCGACGACGCTTGGATAAAAATGGGCGTGTTAGTGGTGAATATAAAGGAGTCATTGGTTTCTTAAATTTTGCATTTGCAAGTGAACATGTTGATGACAATAAAATTAGATGTCCATGTACAAAATGCAAAAATAGGTACATCCAATTGCGCCAGGAAGTGCAATATCACCTATATAGAAACGGTATTCTGCGAAGTTATGAAACGTGGGTGCTTCATGGTGAAACATCAAATATCGAAGCAGAAGATGGCATGGCCCCTAGAGAAATGAGCGATGAAATATGTGAGATGCGGTCGATGGTTATGGATGATGCGGGGCCCGAATTCAATTGGGATACAAACCCGATGGAGCAACCTCCTAATAGGAACGCAAAAAAGTTCTTTGATTTGCTAGATGCCGCAGATGAGCCATTGTATGATGGTTGTGAAACATATACAAAGTTGTCGGCGATTTCTCAGTTGTTCAACTTAAAATCAGAATTTAATATGCCCGAGGCTTGCTACAACCGCATGACAACAATTGTAAAAGGGATGTTACCGGAAGGAAATCGGCTACCACACAACTTAAACAAAACGAAGGCGGAATTGGCTAAACTTCGTCTTAGCTATGAGAAGATTGAGGCATGTGAAAACAACTGCATATTGTATTATAAAGAAAATAAGGATCTGCAAGAGTGTAATATATGCCATCATCCTAGGTATAAGCCATGTAGACAAGGACGTCGAAAGATACCGTATAAGATATTGCATTACTTGCCATTGGCACCCATGTTACAAAGGCTATATATCTCAAGACATACAACAGAGCACATCACTTGGCATGCTAAACATTGTGAAGATGAAACTATGACACATCCCGCTCATGGTGAAGCATGGAAATATTTCAATCGAACCCACACTTCTTTTGCAGGTGAGATTCGCAATATTCGTATTGGGTTGTGTACCGATGGTTTCACCCATTTCGCTAATTTTGGAGCTTCTTACTCGTGTTGGCTTGTGATCATAGTAGTGTACAATCTACCACCATGGATGTGTATGCAAAGATCAAACTTGATTCTAAACATGGTAATTCCTGGGCCCAAAAGCCCAGGCAAACACTTGGATGTATTCTTGCGTCCACTTATTGATGAATTGAAGATGTTGTGCACCGAGGGTGTTGAAACTTATGATGAAGTCAGAAAGGAGAATTTTCCATTAAGGGTAGCTCTTTTATGGACGATTAGTGATTTTCTTGCATATGTTATGCTTTCTGGATGGAGCACTCATGGAAAGTTAGCATGTCCGTATTGCATGGAGAACACAAAGTCATTTTTTCTGCAGAATGGAAGAAAACCATCATGGTTTGACTGTCATCGTCAATTTTTACCGCTAGAGCATCGATTCAGGAGACAAAGGAGACAATTTAAAAAGGGTATAGTAGAGAAAGATTTACCACCTCCTCGATTATCAGGTGAAGAAGTTCATAGACGAGTAGAGAAACTTCCTGATATCATCTTTGGGACTCGCAGTGGAAACCAAGATATACCTGGCTTTAAGGAGTCACATAGCTGGGTGAAGAAAAGCATATGTTGGGAGCTCCCTTACTGGCATACAAATCTCATTCGTCACAATTTGGACGTGATGCACATTGAGAAAAATGTTTTTGATAATATTTTCAACACTGTTATGGACGTCAAAGGAAGGACAAAAGATAATGCCAAAGCTCGCCAAGATTTGGAGCTCTACTGTGATCGGCCCGACTTGAATTTGATCTATGATGATAATGAAAAATCTTGGAAACCTAAAGCATCTTATACTCTAAGTAAGGGACACATAAAAGATGTTTGTGCTTGGGTTGGACAACTAAAGTTTCCTGATGGGTACGCCTCAAATATAGCTCCATGCGTAAGTGCAGATCAATACAAAATTATTGGGATGAAGAGTCATGATTGCCATGTATTCATGCAAAGGTTGTTGCCAATAGCCTTTCGCGATCTTATTCCCGAACCAATATGGGAAATACTCGCAGAGTTGAGTCAATTTTTTAGAGATATTTGTTCAACTGTGCTTCGCGTTCAGGATATGGAGCAACTTGAAGTAAATATCGTCGAGATTTTATGTAACATGGAGAAAATATTTCCTCCTGGATTCTTGGATTCAATGGAGCTTTTGCCAATTCACCTAGCATATGAAGCCAAGGTTGGTGGACTTGTACAATATCGTTGGATGTATCCATTTGAGAGGTACTGAAGCAATATATTATGTATGTATTAATTCTCATTTGCCACATGTTTCTTCAAAAAAATCTTGTTTGTTAATTATAAACGCTATCCTAACATATTTAATGTGACTAGGTTCCTACATCTTCTTAAAAAGAAAGTAGGTAATTTATCCAAAGTGGAGGCTTCTATTGTTCAAGCATGGTTGAATGAGGAAGTATCGACATTTTGCTCATTGTACATTGAAAAAAGTATTCAAACAAGAATTAATAGTGTACCATGCAATGATGATGTAGGGCAAGCCGGTCCAGAAGGGAGGCTCTCAATTTTCTCATACCCAGGCCGACCTATGGGTCCTCCACTTCGTCGGATTTGGGGTGAAGATGAAAGAAGGGCCGTACACTGATATGTCCTACTGAATTGTGCAGAACTAAATCCTTTTGTTGAGTAAGTCCTTTTAAACTTATTAATTGTGCGATTTATCCTACATTAATTGATATTACTATTACTTTTATAGAAAGTTTGATGCACTTATGAAGGAGAGATATCCATTAATATTAGCTGAAGAAGTAATCAAGTTACGTGACACAGAATTTCCAGAATGGTTACAAGAATATGTATGTCTACTGGATCTTATACATCTTTTAAATAGTATTACTATAAAATTTCTAGTTGATTCAATTTTTTTTTTTTACTTCAATAGGTGAATGATGTGGACAATGAAGTTGGAATGGAAATCAGACGCATGGCGTACCTTCCACATGGAAAAGCAAAGTGTTACAAAGGGTATATTGTTAATGGATTCAGGTTCAACACCCTAGAACATGGAGATCCCAAGTCAACGATGAATAGTGGTGTTTGTGTTTTGGGAAGCTCGGTCGGTAATGACACCATGGATTACTATGGTATGTTGGAAGAAGTTATAGAGTTAAATTATTTTGGAGAGACTTTGGTTTTATTTTAGTGCCATTGGTATGACACTTCTTCAAACAATGGAGTTAGAGTTCATCGACGGTTTAATCTCGTAGAGATAAACAAAAAATCAAGGCTCAAATCCAACGATCACTTTATACTAGCTCAACAAGCACAACAAGCCTTTTACTTGGATTATCCAAAACGACAAGTGTATAAGGATAGAGGTGAATGGGTGGCAGCTTGCAAAACAAAGGCACGGAGCGTAAGTACTGTTATATTATCAAATGATAATCAAAAGATTGATCCTCGGGCTGAAGGCCCTTTCCAAGAGTTTATCTCGTCTGTTATGGAGGGCTTCTCTACAGGTGTTGATCTCGATGATTCCGATATTCTCTTTGATCATAATGAAAATGCAGAAGAAGTGGAGCGGACAAAGCTTCAGCCAAATATTGAACTCGAAGGGCACGTTGAGGATGTAGAAGACGAAGAAGTATTTCTCGATCTATTATCGGAAGATGAACATGCAAATATCCATGAAGATGAAGAACTTGAGTATAGTACTGATGATGATGCAATGGATCATGAGGATTGATATGAATTAGGCCATGTCTTTTTTTGATTTGAAACAAAAATATTTTAATATCTTTATGTTTATATTCTATGCATGCAACCATAATATCTATCACCAGTTTAATAATATTTTGATTGTTGATACTATATAACTTGAATATTGTACTTTACAACAAATGTGTCAAAACGACAAACATTCATTTTTGTAAACTCATGATGCCAATATGAAGAAAATTAGAAAATTATACAATTTACTAAATATGAAAAACAAAATACTTTAACTATAGTGTACTATGCTATCATATTTCTTTAATAATCGAACAAATAATAATTCACCAAACCAACTTAGCGACTAATTTAAAGGTGTTCTCTTCATTGCAAAATGATCCTTGCTATTGTTATATGTTTTTGAGCTAGTCAAATTATTTTCACAAAATTTGGAATGCCAATATGAAGAAAATTAGAAAATTATACAATTTACTAAATATGAAAAACAAAATACTTTAACTATAGTGTACTATGCTATCATATTTCTTTAATAATCGAACAAATAATAATTCACCAAACCAACTTAGCGACTAATTTAAAGGTGTTTTCTTCATTGCAAAATGATCCTTGCTATTGTTATATGTTTTTGAGCTAGTCAAATTATTTTCACAAAATTTGGAATTAATTGCAACAAAATTTATATTGTTGGAAAAATATATTGAAATTAAAACTGCATCTGATTTTAAGTTTTTGTTGGTATATAGTTACAAATCTGTTGCTAATAACAACAAACTTTTTTCCGTTGAAAAAGCGTCGTTGTTGTTGTCATGTTTCTTGACAATTCAAATTATTTCCTACAACTTTACAAAGGAATAGCAACGAAGCAGTTATTCTGTAGGAAAACTCGTTGGTAAGTTGTAGTTAATTAGCACAAAAAGACATTCTGTTGGTATTCAGTCACTAATCTGTTACTAATAGCAACGACTTTTTTTCCCGTTGGAAAGATGTCGTCGCGGTTGCTCTGTTTTTTCTGTAGTGAATTAAAATAACTACTTGGTATCATTAGTTTCATTGTACAGTTTCATTAATTAAAAGAACTACTTGTATCATTAGTTTCATTATAAAGTTTCATTTGTACGGAATCTTACTCTCTACACACATAATACTTTGGTTTAACTATTTAATAAAGTTTTCATGTGCATCTTTGTTGAAACAGGTTTATTTTTCTAAAATAAAGTTTGTTTTTGTTTTTTTGTTGAAACAGCTTCAGACAATCATATATATATATATAATTTATTGAGCAAGATAATTTAATATGTCAAAGTTTATTGATAGTATTATCTTTCAAAACTCTGCAGGATGAGTACTCAAGATAATGAACACGAAGGAAATCTTTCGTCACGACGGAGGTTGCAATTTGAAAAATGGAATGATATTTCTTGTCTCCAAAACGAGATTGACGCAAACAAAGATGAATTGATTGATCTTGAAAAATGTGAAGTACCTTTAGTAGCTTAGCATCAAAGTATTTTACAAATTTTCTTTTTTTGTTGTCATAAAAAAGCATCAACACGCGGCATTCAATTGCAGGAAACTTTTCTCAAAATGCATGTCAATTCTTGAAAAGGAGATCGATACATATTTTTTAAACACTGAAGAAGAAATAAATTGAAAGTGCTGAAAATGTCATATGGATTTTCGCATATTTAACAAGGAGCTGTCTCATCTCACGGGAAGAGAAGAAAATTCAAGTGATTTTGAAATATGCTACTAGAATGAAACGTCAATGGAGGAAAGAGAAAGTAAGAATTAAAGAATGGAGGAGAGAAAAGAAAGAGAGCAGAAAGGGATGAGAGAGAGAGAGGGAGAGAGAAAGAAAGAAAGAAAGAAAAAATGGGAAAGAAACGAGTTGGTGATTTTTTATTTTGTAAAAGACTGATATGTTTTTTACTCAAAGTATATGTAATACAGCTGTTAACTCACCTGAGGAAAGAGAAAAGGCAACTAACGTATGAATTAGATGGAAGAATTGTACATTACACGTGGCTGCATATTAAGGTTGGAACAGAGCCTGGAACAGGCTTTTGGAACAGAAGCTACGGGCGCCCACGGGGAGTGTGCCCATATTTGGCTATCTTGGGCCCATAAACGTCATTTAATGCGATTGCACGAGCAATTAGTATTGTCGTGTAATATACAGTTTCTTTTGAATTAAGGCTCTATTTGTTTCTCCAGAAAATAGGGGAAAAGGAAAATAAAAATGGAACATGAGGGAAATAAGGTTTTCCAAGAAAGTTTTAAGGGAAAATAAAATTTTCCCTTATTTTTCAGGCGTTTGGCTCATACTGATTTTCAGGTAAAATCTATTATTATGCGTAAAGGATTTACCTCTATTTTCCAAAGTTTTCCTAGATTTTCCTTATTTTCTAAAGATCTCTTAGATATTCCAGAAAAATCTCGAATTGCCAAACAGTAGGAAAAAAACAATTTCCTTTATTTTTTTTCCTTTTCCCCTATTTTCTAGGGAAACAAATGGAGCCTAAGATCACGTTTTCTTCTGATGTAGACTAGCACTTGTTTCCTATTAGGGCTTGTCTTTATTTTATTTAGGTTTTATGAAACCTATATAAAGTTCATTTTGTTCTTCTTGCTATTCAAACATTTTACATTTTTATATTCATCAATAAGATAAAAAAATATATAAAGTTCATTTTGTTCTTCTTGTTATTCAAACATTTTAGATTTTGATATTCATCAATAAGATAAAAAAAAATCTAAATCCTCTTGGTTGATTCCAGAAATTCTGGTGGATTCCAAGATATTTCTTCGCTTAATATGCTAATATTTCTAAATTACACACTTCTGTTTCTGCGCCAATTCTACGTAATGTGGGATATATTCCAATAAGCTCCTCATGTGACATGTAGTGATCCTTGCCACTACAAGATTTCCAGGTCTTTTGCGACCGGAAATCTGCAACCGCATTTGCGGTTGCAAAATTTGCAACCGCAATGCGGTTGCAAATTCCTGTAGAAGGGCATTTGCAACCGCATTGCGGTTGCAAATACTTTGCAACCGCGATGCGGTTGCAAATTCCTACAGGAAGGCATTTGCAACCGCATTGCGGTTGCAAATACTTTGCAACCGCAATACGGTTGCAAAATTTGCAACCGCAATGCGGTTGCAAATTCCTATAGGAGGGTATTTGCAACCGCATCACGGTTGCAAATACTTTGCAACCGCAATGCGGTTGCAAATTCCTATAGGAAGGCATTTGCAACCGCATTGCGGTTGCAAATTCCTATAGGAGGGAATTTGCAACCGCGATGCGGTTGCAAAAGCTAGTATTTGCAACCGCGATGCGGTTGCAAAAGATAGTATTTGCAACCGCAATGCGGTTGCTGAAAACATTCATACTTTTAAAATGCCGTTTTTTTGATGATTTGAGATACCACATTGTTATTTTGGTTGATAACTATCCTAATAATGATAAAAACAACCATAATTACAATCCTCATAACAATTTCAAGCATTATATATGTGGGACAAGCCGTGATATCTATGATTTCAAATGATAACGTTCGTATACACACATATATATAAATATCATCCCTAGATACATATAGAAATAAATGTAATGTGACAAATTTATCTAATAATTCAACCAATTAATCATATTATTAGTGAAGCAAATCATAATAACAAGAAGAAATATGATGATGAGTAGTAAATAGAACATACAATATGTTCATGCATGGTCTAATAACTCCTTCGATCATTTCACATTCAATCTACTATTTCATTCCTCAATTACTTGTTTTGTAACCATTTGTTAGTTTATATCACATGTAGTATTGAAGCATGTTGTTAAAAATCAGAAACGCATTAAGAAAGTCCCATAAAAATACGATTTTCATGTATGAATGTTTTTTGCAACCGCAACGCGGTTGCAGAAAGAGGCTTTTGCAACCGCAAAGCGGTTGCAAAAGCTAGTATTTGCAACCGCAATGCGGTTGCAGAATGTTTTTATACTTTCTGCAACCGCGACGCGGTTGCAAAAAGTATGAAAACTTTCTGCAACCGCATTGCGGTTGCAAATACTATTTTTTAAAAATTTTTTAAAACTTTCAGCAACCGCGCTGCGGTTGCAATTTTTCCAAATTTTTGAAAATTTGGGCGGCCTAGGGGGGGAAATTTGAATTTTCGCGAAAATTCAAATTTTCACCCTATTTTCTATATATACCCACCAACACTTCTCTTCTTTTTCCAAATCCAAAAAATCACCAACTCTTCTCTTCTTTTTCCAAATCCAAAAAATCACCAACACTTCTCTTTTTTTTTTCCAAATCCAAAAAATCACCAACACTTCTCTTCTTTCTTTTTCCAAATCCAAAAAATAAAAAACAACCCAAACTTCTCTTCTTTTCTTTTCCAAATCCAAAAAATAAAAAAAACACCAACATTTCTCTTCTTTTCTTTTTCAAATCCAAAACAAATAACTCCTAACACTTCATTTTTTGCTTTTTTTTATTTCTCTTCTTCTTTATGTTTTTTTGTTCAACTTTTTTTCATTTTTCATTTCATTTTATTCATTGTTTTTCGTTATTTAATTACACTTGTTCTTGTATATTCACTATATTGATTTGTTGCAATTATCAATTTGTAATTGTAACAAAAACCAATAATATTTTGGTAAATTACCGGAATATTATTGGTTTTTTTTTATTTTCGTTCGCATGTCATTTGCAACCGCAACGCGGTTGCAAATTGTTTGAATATTTTCTGCAACCGCAATGCGGTTGCAGAAAGTCAAATAAGAATCTGCAACCGCATCGCGGTTGCAAAATCTGCAACCGCGTCGCGGTTGCAAATTTTCTGGTCGCAAATGGGTATCTGCAACCGCGATGCGGTCGCGAATGACATGTAACCGAGGCTTTTCGAGACCTCGTCATCTGCAACCGCATCGCGGTTGCAAATGACTATCTGCAACCGGATTTGGGCCTTTTGCAACCGCAAATGCGGTTGCAAAAGACCCTGCAACCTTGTAGTGTGCATCATGTAATGTGTTCTTTGAATCGGAGACTAATATTGTCTTGCTTTAATGTTAAGTAGAAATTTAAAATCATCGTCTCCATATAAAAGATCTTATTATTTATCTATTGGGCCAGCCTAATTAGCCCCCATCATACATGATTGAAGAATCTTCACTTACCGTGAGAAACATTACGTTGTGTTGGGGTGTGAGCAGATATATAATCAAAAACCCCGACTTGTAGTAAATAACTATAATTGACGAAATCGTGAACGCAATGTGAAGGAATCGAACAACACATGAACGACATTGTTGAGAAAATCAAAGCTTGAAGAAAACGACTACAATTTTATTGAAAGATAAGGGAAAAGTTTGCTACAACTTTACTGAATGTATCAAAGGAGAAGGAGCATGTGTGGGTGCTTTATATACAAGTGTTAATCAAGTGTTTAAAATCCTAATCCTATTTTAAAGAGAGATTAACTTATGCTTGAACACTAATGGCTAAAACTTATTAAAACGGGAAAGTAGTTTAAATAACTAATAACTAAAATTTAAAATATTGTTATAAACACAGTTTGATTAAGCTCTAATACTCCTTCTCAATAGGGGCGTGGATATTGATAACGCCTATCTTGGATGCCATAGCCTTGAAAGAACCCAAGGATAGTGGTTTTGTAAGTATATCAGCCACCTGATGAGAGTTGTTAATATTAGAGATTTTGAGAAAACCTTAATGCACCTTTTTACGCACGAAGTGACAGTCTATTTGGATATACGGTTGTTGCGCTCGTGGTGGACATGAATATTAGCAATGCAATATGCCCCATGTTGTCAGTGAAGGCAAGAGGAGGTCGGGTCTACTGAACATGGAGCTCAGTGAATAATTAGTGAAGCTAGATAATTTCACATGTGGTGGTGGCAACAACTCTGTATTTTGCTTCAGTGGAGGACCTGCTGACCGTTTGATGCTTCTTTGCTTTCTAGGATATCAAGAAATCTCCTAAGTAGACAACATAGCCAATGATAGTTCTTTTGGTGTCAGGATCACTTCACAAAAAGACTTTAGATGAGGTTCTGATTTTATTGAATAAAAGATACCTTTACCTAGAGAAGATTTTATGTATCTCAGAACTCTATGAGCAGCAACTAGGTGAGAGACTGTGAGTGTAGACATGAACTGAGTTGAGCATTGGATGTTATAGTTAAGGTCAGGTCTAGTAATCGTTAGGTATAACAAATCCTAAACCAATCTTTACTCCTGAGTCTTGTAGATTGATCCACTCGTATTTTGCTTGGCTTGCAACCTAAGTATCTAGAATCAGTAAGTATATCCAAGGCATACTTCCTCCCGGCAAAGTGTGATTCCTTCTTTACTTCTTGCAATTTTAATGCGAAGTATGTACTTGAGTTTGCCTAGATCTGTGATGGTGAATTGTTGGTCCAAGTGGAGCTTGATTGCCTCTATTTCAATAAAGTCATCACTTGCTAATATAACTTCATCTACAAAGACACAAAGCCTTGTTATCTTTCCACTAGTTCTTTTGACAAATAAAGATGGATCATAAATGGTTTGAGAGAAGCCATAAGATATGAGACATGAAATGAGCTTATGAAACCATTGCCTTGAAGCTTGTTTTAATCCATACAAGCTTTTCTGTAATAGACATACTCTAGTGTCAGTCTTTGGTAGATAACCAAAAGGTGTTTTCATATAAATTTCGTCATTTAAATCACCATGGAGGAAAGCATTGTTAACATCTAACTAATGAAGATGCTAATTGAATGATGAAACCAATGCTATAATGGTTCTAACAGTTGTAAGCTTAGCCACAAGAGAGAAGGTATCAAAGTAATCTAAACCTTCCTCGTGAGTGTAGCCTTTGGCTGCTAGCCTAGCTTTATACCTCTCCACTGACCCATCAGACTTGTACTTAACCTTAAACCTATTTACATCATATAAGATTGTGATTCTGTGGTAATGTAGTGAGTTGCCATGTACTAGTCTTTTCTAGAGCATCTAGTTCTTATTCATAGTTGATCTCCATTTAGAACTTTTGTTTGCTTGAATAAATGACTTAGGTTGTGATTTGAGATATTGATGTAGTGAATGCTTTGTGAGGTGTAATAGGTTTGTCAGTGGAGATATAGTTTGCTATGGTATATTGCTTCCCTTGTGTGACAGAGATGCAATTGGCTTTATGTAAAGCGATGGGGGAACTGATGGGGGCGTAACTCTCAAAGAATATAAGTTAACAATCAAATGTTACACCTAAGTTCCTCTTCATCGCAAGTGCATGAATCAAGTAATGATAAAATGGTAAGTATAGTTACGAACCAAGTATTGTATCCCAAGAGAGTGATGGATTAAAGTATGAATCGCTTAAATGCAAGACACTAACGGTTGTCACGATCTTTTCTCTTGTGTTTGTAGAATATGGTGAATGCTTGTGAATGTTTTGAATGCGGTGAATGCTTTTTGATAAGGGTCCCATTAGCGTGATTTAAGTATTTGTTTACTTATGCTTTTGAATACTTATGATAGCATATTTACTTGTTTTAGTATTTTATTGTGTTTTCTTAGGTACTTAGGGAGTCAAGACAAAACGAGGCTAAAAAGGGGTAAAAATGAATTTTTTGGGCGACAATTAGTCAAGACACTATTTGGGATATTCAGGCTCTACGAGAGGGCTACGACACTACAAAAATGCAAAATACCAAACATAGCGCGATTGAAGAGAAGACACAATGAGACTGCATGGCTCAAATCAGAATGTCATGTGATCAACACCGTATCGCACAAGTGGCGCGCGATCAAGATGGCACATTGCTCAGGGATCACACAATTAGAGAAAATTTGGGTCGAAAGTCGGAAATCCAAAAACGTAGCCCAGGGCAGTGAAAAAAACTATAAATATGAGGCGGCGTTCAGCAGTTAGGGCAGGAGCTTTCATAATAATTTTCACCACTTTCCGACAAAGAAACCCTAAGTTTGTCACCAAGAAAAAACACCATCAAAGTCTTGTTGTATTTTAGTTCAGTCATTGTTAGAGAGGAAATAGTTTGTGAAGAATAAGATAGCAAAAGGAAGTAAGAAGAGGGTCAAGCACCAACGTTCCATCGGATCCAAGAAGCTTTCCTTTACCTTTTTAAGTAGTCTATGATATTTACCTATTTATTGATTATTGAACTCATGACTATTAGAAGCTAACCTACTCGTTATTTAGATTAGGGGAGTAACTCTGATTTATAAATATGTTATTTGCTTTACTTGATGTGTGTTTGATGATCTTGAATGTCTAGATTGAATATTTACTTTATGTTGTGTGACTAACCTTACTCACGCTGGGATAATACGGGAGCGCTCGTGCGGGGCCGCTCATAGTGTAGAATGTTATGGATAGTCATATATATATATACATATATATATATATATGTATATATATATATATGCGGTTTGTAACTTTAGATTTGCAAAAGAAACTGATGCGCAACCTTTAGATCACACTAGATCAATCTTGACTAAGTACGTTTTGTTAACACGATTCAAATGAGTTAATTGGATTGCAGATTTGATATGTATTCTAAAACAACTAACAATTGTACTGATATGTTAACATTGTAGGTTATTAGAGACTCATAGGTGTGTGGTTAGGATAGCTCCTTCCACATGTCACCGATCCATTAGACATGCAAACATCAAATAGCTATCAAGTATTGATGTAGATATAGGTAGTTTGTCTATGAACTATTATGATTAAATCATTGTGAAATCCGACCTATAAAAAATCTTTCCTATTATTGTTTACAACCACAATTAATCAATCTTTCTTCCGCATTCTTAGTTTAATTGCTTACTTGCTTTCATTAGTTTAATTAGTTTAATTACTTTAATATGCATTTAAAACCAAAAACCCTCAAAAGATATTTAATTATTGTTCTTGCATTCTTATGTTAATTTTCATTGCATTCTAGATTAAGCATTCTTAGCATAAAAAGTATTTAAAGCATCTATAGTATAGAAAGCATTCACAACATTCATAAGTATTCATCCTGCAAGCACAAGAGAAAAGATCGTGATAATTGTTAATGTTTTGCATTTAAGTGATTCATACATACAACCATCACTCCATTGGGATACGATACTTGGTTCTACTTACCATTTATTATTACTTGAATTGTGCAATTTCGACAAAGTGGAATTTAGGTGTAACATTCTCGTGTTGACTTATATTCTATTTTATTACATCCTACATGCCCATTACTTTTTACTCTAAGGATGCAAAGAATAACTCATCTAGGATGCAAGAAACTAGTAAAGCACGAATGTGGCTTAATGCAAGAAACAATTAAATTATTGAACTGCTGAAAGCAAGTAACTAAACTAAACTAAAGACGGAATTGAATGATTCATCAATTGGGTGTGGTTGTAAATAATAATTGGAAAGATTGTTTAGAGTTCAGGTCTCACAATGACTTAAGCATAGTAGTTCAATTACAAACTACCTATATTTACTTATATTGCTTGAGGGTAATTTGTTATTTGCATGTCTAATGGGTCTGTGACATACGTAGGAGTTATCATAACCATAAATCTACGAGTCTCTAATAACATACCGTATTAACGGATTAGCCCAATTGTCATTTTTATTTAGAAGAGATATCAAATTTGCAACCTAATTAACTCATTCAAATCGTGTTAACAAAATGTACATAATTAAGATGGATCACGTGTGATCTACGGGTTGCACATCTGGTGTGTTAGCACACCAAATCAAATCGCGCGTGCACACACACACACACACTCACACACACACACACACATATATATATATATATATATATATATATATATATTGTAAGAATGTATTTTGCTGAATGAGTTCTTCATTAATCTTGAGGTCAATATATAGTACAACAAGGAGTCTAAGTAAGGTAAACTAACTAATCTAAATAAGTACAAAATCAATCTAAGATATACACAAAATAAAATACTAGAGAATATACTAGAGAATATACAACATATATCTAATACACCCCCGCAGTCGAAGCGGGAGGATCACGAACGGTTAGACTGTCATGAAAGTCATCAAAAAGAACCCGGGGCAACTCCTTAGTGAAAATGTCGGCAATTTGGGACCGCGAGGGGACGTGTAGAACTCGAACATGGCCCCGAGAAACCTTTTCACGAACAAAATGGATGTCTAACTCAATGTGTTTGGTGCGTTCGTGTTGCACTGTATTAGTAGTGAGATAGATGGCGCTTACATTATCACAATAAACCAAGGTTGCTTTTGAGAGAGGAAGGCAGAGCTCCAAAAGAAGATTACGAATCTAGCATGATTCGGATACTACATTAGCAACCCCAATGTATTCAGCTTCGGCACTGGATCGTGAGATAGTGGGTTGCCGTTTAGAAGACCAAGAAATAAGGTTATCGCCAAGAAATATGCAATATCTAGAAGTGGATCGTCGAGTGTTGGGGCAACCAGCCCAATCAGCATCAGTATAAGAAAGTAGAGAGTCAAGCCGTGAACGAGAAAGATGAAGGCCAAGATGAGTCGTGCCTTGAACATACCAAAGTACTCGTTTCAGGGCTGTCGTGTGTTCTAAACGAGGGTCATGCATATGAAGACAGATTTGTTGAACAACATAAGATATATCCGGTCTCGTGAAGGTAAGATACATGAGGGCGCCCGCCAAGCTATGAAACAAAGTCGGGTCGGGAAAGGAAGGACCCGAAGAACCGAGCTTTTGTTTAGTGTCAATGGGTGTAGCTGCAGGTTTGCAAGAAGACATGCCTGCACGTTCTATAATTTCTCTAGCATACTTGCTTTGAGACAAGAAAAGACCACCTGCATGATGAGTAACAGCAATGCACAAAAAATAGTGAAGGGAACCTAAGTCCTTCATGGCAAATTCATAACCAAACTGAGCAATAAGAGACCGGCGAAGAGCAATAGAAGATGCAGTCAAAATAATATCGTCAACATATAGGAGCAAATAAGCAATATCGTTACCCCGCTGATAGATAAAGAGAGAGTGGTCGGATTTGTTGTGAGAGAAACCGATGGTGGAAGCAAAGTCTGCAAACCGCTGATACCACGCCCGGGGGGCTTGCTTAAGCCCATAGAGAGACTTCTTCAATAAGCAAACATAGTCGGGGTGGCGTGAGTCACGAAAACCAAGTGGTTGGTGCATGTAGACCGTTTCATCCAAATTCTCGTGAAGGAAAGCATTATTGACATCTAACTGATGAATGGACCAAGAACGAGAGAGGGCAATGCTGAGAACGGTCCGGATAGTGGCAGGTTTGACCACCGGGCTGAAAGTATCCCAACAATCAATGCCAACCTGCTGAGACCTGCCATCACCAACAAGACGAGCCTTATATCGCTCAAAAGAACCGTCAGCGTTAGTTTTGTGACGAAAAATCCATAGAGAGCGAATAACATTCACATTAGTCGGACGAGGGACTAACTCCCACGTCTCATTCTTAATCAAAGCATTATATTCATCTAGCATGGCTGACTTCCAGTTAGGATCAGATAACGCAAGAGTAGGACTTTTGGGAAGAGGGGAGGGAGATGTAGTGAGAGAGAGATTAAAAGTACGTTTAGGAGTGTGAATTCCATGCATGCTGCGAGTGACTATAGTGCGAGAGGGAGGAAGGGGCGGTAATGAGGAGGAGATAGCAGTCGGAATGGGGGAGGTGGCAGAGGGAGGACTAACCGCGGGCTGGATTGGGGCCGAGATGGACGGGCGCTGGGCCGGTGGAGGTTGGGCCGGAGGGGAGGGGGCCTCAGAAGTTGGGCCAGCGGTGTAAGGGGTCGGGTCTAATGGGCCAGCGGTCGGGTAGGGCGAGTGACCATGGGCCAGAGCGCCCGTGGAGGGTTCGGCCGAAGTGGTGGTGCGGGCGTCTAGTTTGTGGAGGAGGTAAGGGTGAATGGTACTGTCGAGGAAAGAGTAGTTATGTGGAGATGATGGGGAGAGGTTTTTGAAAGGTAATTTGGACTCGTCAAAAAGAACGTGACGAGATAGGATAATTTTGTTGTTCTGAAGATCAAAGCATTTGTAACCCCTATGATGCGAGGGATACCCGAGAAAGACGCAAGGGGAGGAACGAGGTTGGAGTTTATGGATAGTAGTGGAGGGAGAGAGTGGGTAACACAAACACCCAAAAGTTCGTAGGTGCGTGTAAGAGGGTGTGCGGTTGTATAATAATTGAGTGGTAGAGGAGTGGTGTATAGTTTTATGTGGGAGGATATTTGAGAGGTAAGTGGCAGTTTGTAATGCGTGAGGCCAAAAAGAGGGAGGGGCGGCCGATTCAGTGAGGAGAGTGCGCATAATGTTATTCAGAGACCGGATTTGGCGTTCAGCTTTTCCATTTTGGGCTGAAGTGTAGGGGCAAGAAAAGCGAAGAGACATGCCAGAGTTGTGACATAGTGACTTGAATTGCTCATTATCAAATTCCCTGCCATTGTCACATTGCAAACATTTAATAGGAGGTACCAAATTGAGTTCTTATAAATGTAGCAAAGGCAGTGAATATAGAGAAAACATCAGATTTTCGCCCAATAGGAAAAGTCCACAAGAATTTGGAGAAGTCATCTAAAAACAAGACGTAATATTTGTGACCACTAGCCCCTAAGACCGGCGAGGTCCATAAGTCACTAAGAATAATATCAAAAGGGTGCAAGCTTGCATTAGAAGATAAAGAAAAATGAAGTCTAATATGCTTCCCCAAAACACAAGGTTCACATAATGTTTGTTTATTCAAAGTACGACAAGGAATAAAATTGTGTTTATGTAAAAACTGTAAAATAGAGGATCCCGGATGTCCCAAACGATGATGCCAAAGTGAGAGTGAGGTGGCGGTGAGGGCGAGAGTGAGGCGAGTGGAGATAGGCGGCAGTGAGGAGGGAGTGACGGGATATAGGTCACCGGTACTATCACATCGCATGATTGGGGTCTCCGTCCAATAATCCTTCACAGAGAAACCAAAAGGGTCAAACTCAATAGAAACACAATTATCAGTAGCGAAGCATCGCACAGAGATAAGGTTTTTAATAATATCGGGAGCATGTAAGACTTTTTGTAAATAGAGTGGATAAGAAGAGAAAGGGAGCAATGCGTTACCATGACCTTTTACCGAAATATGAGAAGCATTGCCGACCAGAATATTATGATGCATGCCTGAAAAAGAATAAGACGAGAGAGTAACTTTCACTGAGGTCATGTGAGATGAGGCACCGTTGTCCAAGTACCATTGCTGATCCGGAGGTTGCAAGGAGAGAGTATGCATAGCACTGTCAATATCCGTAGGTGCATAGCCGTGCGGAGTTTGGGCTTGGACTGCGTATGCTTGGGGGCGTGGGCCAAAAATTCCGGACTGAGATGGAGCAGTGGGTCGTGTCCAACCACTGGTAGGGTCAGGACACGGCGGATAGGTCCATGGAGCATTGGGCCACGGATAGGACGCCCAAGGTTGGGTCGGAGGAGCCCATGGGCGCGGTGCGGCTTGTCCAGAATAGCCGCGACCGCGACCACGTCCGCGGTTACTGCCGCGACATTCTCGGTAAGAAGAGGAGGAGCCGCGGTTGGGAGGTGGCATACCGCGGTCGTGGTGAGGGGGTCCGGTGGTGGTGCGGTGTGAACCATAGCGGCGGCAGCGGCGGTAGAGGCTTGCTTGGCCTTGCGGGTCTCTTCCATGATGAGACGGGAACAAGCCTCATAGAACGGAGGCAAAGGATCACTCTGTTGAATGAACGTGGCTACACCGTCGTAACTCTCAGTAAGGCCGACAATGAGTTGGAGAACGAGACGTTGATTTGAAACGGGTGCACCAACGTTCGAGAGTTGATCTGCAAGGACTTTGAGTTCTTGACAATAAGAAGAAATATTTGCAAAATTATCCAGAGATACCTGAGAGAATTGGTTCTCCAAATAAACCGATCGTGAATTCTTGTTGTCCTGAAAGATGTTTTCAAGACGGACCCAGGCTTTGTGCGATGTGGAATCCTTCTCAATGATGGTGTGCATGAGATCATCGGATATAGTGCCATATATCCATTGGAGGACGATAGCATCAAGTCGGGACCAGAGGTCGGAGTCGGCAGCAGGAGAAGACGTGACTTTGTCCTTCTTCTTGTCCGCGATGGTGTCTTTGTCCGTGGTTTTGGCGGCGAACGTGGTGGGGGCGGAAGGTGGGGGAGGAATTATGTGGTCGATGACTTGATATGCACGACAGTGAATACGGAAAAGTTCTGACCATGTGGAGTATTGACCTTTCTCCATCTCAAGAGTGATCGGGATGAAGTTCCAAACATTAGAGACGGCTAAAGCGGGATGAAATTTGGATTCAGCCATGAGAGAGAGAGACAGAGAGAGAGAGAGAGAGAGAGAGAGAGAGAGAGAGAGAGAGAGAGAGAGAGAGAGAGAGAGAGAGAGAAAGGAGAGGGGGGACGGCTATTGAGAGAGAAGGAGAAGGCACACGGCTAGTGTTAGACTCGTGATACCATGTAAGAATGTATTTTGTTGAATGAGTTCTTCATTAATCTTGTGGTCAATATATAGTACAACAAGGAGTCTAAGTAAGGTAAACTACCTAATCTAAATAAGTACAAAATCAGTCTAAGATATACACAAAAGAATATACTAGAGAATATACTAGAGAATATACAACATATATATAATAATATCTAATATATATATATATATATATATAACTTAGAATCTACACTCCGAGCGACCCTCAATCGAGTGCCTTCGTTATTCCCAGTGAGAGTAAGATAAGCTACACAACATTAGTATCTATTCAATCTAGACATGTAAGATCATCAAACCCACATCAAACAAAACAAATAAACATATTCATAAATCATAGTTACTCCCGTACTCTAAAGGTTAGCTCCTCATAGCTATGAGTTCAACAATCAATAAAGAGATATATAATATAAACAATGTAAAGAGAATAAAAAAAGCTTCTCGGATCTGGTGGAACTTCGTTGCTAGACTACCTTCTTGACTCATTTTTGCTATCTTCTTCTCTGCGAACTATTTTCTCTCAAAAAATGACTCAACTAAACTAGAACAAGACTTTGATGGTATTTTCTCTCTCAAAACAATCTCACCGAGTTTATGTAGACTCTTGTGAACTGTTTGTGGCTCTTTGATGGTGGTGTGTGTCCTTTCTTTTTTTTGGTGGCCGTTCCCTCTCTATTCATAGGAAACTCTTGATGCGCTAATGTTTTGAGCAGCCATAATCTAATTAGATAGAATGACCGTTCAATCCTCGTCAAGTGCGATCAAGCCACATCGCGCCCCAATTGCACGTGCGAGACGTGATCATTGTGCCATCGCGCCTCAATCGCGCCACTCTTTGTTTCTGCTTGCGGTCTCCTGATGTTCTCCTCTTGCTCGTGCTACATTCGATATTTTCAGTGCTATAGCGCTTCCCATAGCGCCTAAAATTTCCGAAGTAGTGTCTCGATTGGTTTGTCTCCAAAAATATCCAATTTGTCCTTCTTTAGCTTGGTTTTATCTTAATTCGATAAAATCCTAGAAAAACATGAAACAATACTAAAACCAATAAACATGCAATAAGAAGTGTACAAAAGCATAAAGAAACAAGTACTAAAATCACGCTAAATAAACGTTCATCATAAAGACTTAGAAAAGTTGTAACTGTATAATGCAAGGCAAGAGAAGGTGCATTATTTCTAGTGGATTTTCTAAGTCGAGGGACATAGTTACCTGTGTCATTGCCTAAGTTTTCAGACTAATCGGATGGATTGGAGTTTTGAGATATAGAGTGTTGAGGATGATTGTTTTGCTGAGAAGCTGGAGTTTCAGGAAATGTCAAAATGATGACATCTTCACTGTTATGAGAGATATCTTGAGATTATGCAGGATTATGACCTTTTTGTGAACACCCAAGACCTGCAGAGGTGTTAGTATGAACTTGATCTGCAACAAGAGTGTTAGTATCATCTATATGAATGAAGTTATCTTTGTATATAGGTGGTGTATTAGAACTAAATGGAGGTGTTTATTGAAAAGGAAACAAATTTTTATATAACACAACATTTCTGGATGTGAATAGCAATAGATACCCTTTTGTACCTTTATGATAGCTAGGAAAAATGCACTTTGTGGTTCTTTTGTTAAACTTCTTCCTATGGGAACTTAAGGTTGATGCAAAAGCCAGACAACCAAAAGTTTTAAGAAAGGAATAGTCAAGAACTTTACCCATCAGAAGCTCATAAGGACACTTGTTGTTAAGGGCTTTTGATGGACATCTATTGACCATGAAAGTTGCATTAGCAACACAGTTGCTCCAGTATGGGAGAGGTGCATGACAGTGGGTATTGGTATTTTCTTTCAACTGCACCATTCTGCTGAGGAGTCTCAGCACATCTGGTCTGATGGTCAATTCCATGCTTAATATATAAACCTGAAGAAAGAAATTAGTACCATTGTCAGTTCTCAAGCAGTTTATATTCACATAAAACTGATTATGTACTAGAGTTTGAAAAGTAGAAATATGAGTACCAACATCATACTTTTGCTTGAGTAGGAATACCCAAGTGCACCTACCATAGTCATCCACAACAGTTAAAAATTATTTAAAACCATCATGAGATTCAACAACAAAGGGTCCCCATACCTCACAATGCAATAGTTGAAAAATTACTGAAGTTCTAGTCTGACTAATAGGAAATGAAAGTATCTTCTGGTTTGCAAAATGACAGATGCCACATGGTAAAGTTTTGTTATAGGAAGTTTATTAGAAGAAATATGCTCCAACCTGGAGTGCCATAGAGCTGAGTTATTATTGGCAGTAGTTAAGTTATAGTTATTAGAGTTATCAAAATTTCTTTGATGAGCAGGAGTGTGTAGAACATATATATTGTTGCAAAGATTAGAAGAACCAACTATCTTACTTATGGCTATGTCCTGCTACTAGCATACGGAACACATAAAAAATACAGATATACCAGAAAACTGAGTTAGCTTAGCATTGGATAACAGATTATAAGAAAAATTTGGAACAACTAGGACCTTGGTAAGCAACAAGCCAGGATACAACTCAACAGTACAATGTCAGTAGCTTTAGTGGTGTTTTTATTAAGTAAGCATATGACAGTATCAACCAAAGATAGAGTGTCATAAAAAAGAGAAGAGTCACTTAGCATATGCTATGTAGCATATGTGTCTAACATCCATCTATTAGTGTGCAAATAATTGTCAATAAAAGCAGCATGAAAGAGAGAAGGGTTAGTTATACCAACCACTGCAGTTGCAACATAGTGAGTAGGATGTTCTGGCTAAGGAGCAGGGCTAAACTTCAATCTTTCTGCTTGTTCAAATGCCAGAAGCTGCTCCATCATTACCTTGTGAGAGTTCATATTAATGGATGAAAATGAATGCAAAGGTGCGAACTCAATAATAGTGGTCATATTAATTGCAAGATTATGATTAACTCTTTTGCCACTAGGCCTTTCCCAACCAGGAGGATAACCAATGATTTGATAACACTTATCCATTGTATGATCATTGCAGCCACAGTGAGTGCACTTTATCCTTTTCTTCTCCGTGTTGTTGGAAGGCTTAACATAACCAGAGTTAGTGCCACTAGGCTGACCAGGAAAGATGTTACCAATAGAGTTGTATGTAACATTTTGACCATTGTAACCAGTTTTGGTTTGATTCTCCCGATGAAACTTATTTATAGTAAACATAGCCAACACATCGGATGCATCAGAGTGAGAATACAGGTTCCTCTGATTCTCCTCTTATAACAACATAGAATAAACCTTGGATAAGCTAGGGAGAAGGTCACTTAACAAGACATGAATCCTCAAGGAGTCAAGGCAGTGAATGAGTCAATGAAATCAACAAGAAAGGTTATCACACAATCATACTATTGCAATGTAGTCATTTTCCGATTCACATCACAAGTGCAATTTCCACAAGAGCAACCAATAATAGGTCCCTGACTATAATATTCATCCCACAGTAACTAAAAACATTATAGTAATATGTGACAATAGTGATACACTGAGTGATTTGTTGAGAGTGATTTCTACAGATGAAACACATGATATCCATATGTACGATCGTAGAGAGTTTTAAGTTCATTCCACATATCTAGTGCCACATCATAAAACGCCAAACTCTTCTCAATGTCTTTGGTACTTGAATTTCCTAACCATGACAGAACTAGGCTATTTGCACGGATCCAGCATTGGCGTTCAACAACATCAGATTCAGGAGGAAATGGTAAGGATTCGTCAATAAACCTAGTCTAATTCTTCACAGTAAGTACCATGAGGATATTGCGGCATCAAGGAACATAGTTTGAGCCATTGAAGTGCTCACTCACAATGGCAGCACCTGTATTTCATTCAAACCCAGAAGATACATCGAGGGTTGAAAAATCTTAGGTCTATGTTACTCGTTATTGGATGCAGTTGTACTTGACAGTAGTTGCAACTGCACTCATGAGTAAGACATACAACTGTACTTTTATGTTTTAAAACCAGTTTTTTGTTGCAACTAATAGAAGACGGTTAAACATATAACAGTAAAGAACACAAAGATTTTTTACGTGGTTCGGTCCAAATGGTCCTAGTCCACGGGGTTTGCACCCAAATGTTGTGACTCAAACAGTACCCTACTTAAGAATTACAATGATAGGAATTACTCCAACGTAAATCTAGATTCCCTCTAATTTACCGTTGCAATACCTAACCCTCAACTATTTTCGGTATAGTTCTTTGAGTCGGAGAACTTCAACATTAACTCAAGGCTCATTTGACAAGAAGTTCTCACTAGAAGACTTTGACTCGATACAGGACTGAAATCACTAATTATCCTTTTCAAAGCTTGTCCTCTAATTGTGTCGAGTCCTCCTTATATAGGCATTGGCAGAATCTCTGCAGATCTTCAGTTACAACCCTCGCAGATCTTATTTCCTTAACATATAAGATCTACATATCTCCAGTTGCAATCAACGCGGATCTTCTTTCATTGTTTGATGGATTATGCACGATCATAGAAGATATCCAACGTACATGCCTAATATTATGTCTAGATACATAGATAGGAGATATGGTTAATATCTAGTAGGATAATCTTAAAGATAGAATGATATCTTATAAAGATAAGGAAATAATATTAAGATAATTACCATCTAAAAGATTAACTTATCCTAATGATTTAACAAAACAATATCAATTTAAACCCTAGTTGGGCCGATCCGAATTGAGCCCAAATCGGATAGAAAAACGGCCCTAACAATCTCCCCCTTTGATTTGTTTTGTCAAAATCATTGACCCATCTGCACAAGTGATTAGCAAATAACAAACTTCCAAAAGTTCATAATAACAGCGAAGTGCATGAATAGTAGCAGTTGCAACACCGGTGACAATACATGCAACTCCCTCAAAGAGTTCAAAACAAAACTAAGGGGTGCTCCCCCTTACATGCAACTCCCCCTCAAACCCATTCTCCCCCTTTTTGACAGAATAAATCAAGGGGTGCCCGATTGTTGCAACAGACGATCCAGCTTGGATTCCATTAGGAGGAAAACTTTCCCATCAAAATGCAATCTCCTAACCTAATCCAATCCAATCTTTCCTAATAAGCATAGATCGTGAGATATATCCACAAAAGAGAAAGATAGGCACAAATCCTATTGAGATAATCATATGGCAACACCATCTTATCTTAACAAACATCCAAAAAAATCTCCTAAGGTCACACGAAAGGGAACACAATCGGGAGAAAATTAGGACACCACAAATTACGTAAAATTGAAACCAACGACAAAGAGTCCCAAAGGAAACAAATTAACTGAAGATAATTAAAAATTCCATCAAGAAACTGAGTGCAAGAAAAGACAGATATCACGTAATCTCCTCAGTTGCAACTTTGCATACGACCACATACGCAACTGGTAGCTTTCACTCTGACACATTTGTGAACAAGGTAGCTCTTTTCAATGAGTAGACGCGTGGGATAAAAATTGATAGCTTTCACACTTGTTTCTTGTAGGTCAGGTAGCTATTTCCGGTTGCAACTAAAAGCTGGTGTGACTAGCTCAAAAATAGATCACCTTTTGATGTTTGTCTCCTACATTTTGAAAGAATTTTGAGACACTCGTTGTTTTTCTTCCCTCTTTTTTTTTTGTCAACAAAGATTCATTGAGGAGAAAAACATGTATACCAAATCAAAACAAGGGACTATAAATCTCAGTGGAAAAAAATTAAGTCCAGAAAAGTCACCCTTGGTTGCAACAGTGTCCCTGTTGCAATTCACATAAGACAGAGGCCCAACGACTTACGAAGGTGCTCACATCGTATAACATCGAGAGCCTTTGTAAAGATGTCTACAAGTTAAAGGTCAGTACACACATGGTGTAACTCAACAGGCTTGGCTTCGACCAATTCTCTAATGTAGTGATATCTTATGTCAATATGCGTAGTGCGAGAATGTTGAACGGGATTGTTGGAGATATGAATGGCACAAGTAATATCACAAAACACAGTAAGTTCATGTTGTATAATACCGTAATCCTTGAGCATTTGTTTCATCCAAATCACTTGAGTGCAACACCTTCCAGCGGCGATGTATTCAGCCTCAACTGTGGAAAGTGTAATGGAATGTTGCTTCCTAAATAAAAACACCCTCCAGTGGTGCTTTTCCTATCATCAACACAACCTGCATCACTAAAACATTGAAACAAATAATGGGACAACTTGTAGTGAGATAAAGCAAACTTCCGATCATGCTTCTGTAAAGACTTGGATCAATGGAGTTGCAACTATCATCTTTACTAAGCCGATCAGTCAATCTCATGGGAGTCCTCATTGGTATAATATGGTCAAGAACAAATCTTTTCACAAGATTCCCTGCATACTTTGCCTGTGAAATGAAGATTCCAATGTGATCTTGTTTGACCGTTTGAATTGGCCCGACTAAATCCATGTGAAGCAGTTCTAGGATCCTTTCAGAAGGTGTGTGTTGCAACTCTGTATGACTAGTCTTCTTTTGTTTTCCTCCCAGGCTGTCTCCACATTTACCATCACCAAAGATGACATCTCCCTTGTCATCCATGAGCTTACTTAGGATGCTTTTGTCTCCCGTCATGTGCCTGGAGCAACCACTATCAAGGAACCATGAGTTAAAAGAATTTTTAGAAGCAGAGTTGCAAGTAACAAGGCAATTAATTGTTTTGGCAGTTTTTTTCAACCCATATTTTCTTTACAGATTTTACAGGTGCAACAGTGGGTGCACTTTTCTTTGCCTTCTTTCTTTTATTCTTCTTCCTTTTCTTTTGAACCATTGGGGTAGATTCGCAAGGTGTAGGAAATTGTGATTCCCAAAGCTGGTAGCAGTATGGTCTAATATGCCCTTTCACTCCACAATGATGACATGTTAGGACAAATTTGCTTCTTTGTGACCTGTCAACAGAAAACGGTAAATATTTAGCATTGTTCAAGTTGCAACTAGGATTTACCTGAGAATTCTGTTGGTGAATGTTTGAGTAATTCAGTGGAGTTTCCACTCATTTAGGTATTCGTTTCTTCTTTGACATTGTAACTTTTGCATTTTGAAGAAACTCTGGTTCACCGATTTCAACGAATCCAACTCCAGTTTTTCCAGTTGCAACTTGCTTGGTGTCAAGAACTTTCCCCAACTTCTCAGTTCCATGAGTCAGTGGCTTCACACTCTTCATGACTGATTCTAATTCCCTTTTAGTGAGAATTAGAACTTCATTTAGTGCCTTTTGAGCTGCAAGTGCTTTATCAAGATCTTCAGAGATGTGATCTTTTTTCATTGAAAGGGTGAGCACTTTTCTTTCAAGTTCCAAACATTGTTTCTTCATTTGAACTGGACTACCATATGATTGCAGAGTCTTGAACTGAGCTTCAAGTTCAATATTTCGTTGGCACATGGCTTTATACTTTGTCAAGGCAACCTCAATCACCTTGTGATTTGACTCTAACTCATCACTATCGGATTCAGTTAGAATGTCAGTTGCAACAACAATATTTTCTCTTGGTGAGAAGATAGATATAAATGCAACATCGCCCATTTCCTCGATTTATTCATCGTTGTTGTCAGTTTCATCGTCGCTCAATGATGTTAGCAGTGCTCGGCTTTTGTTTTTCTCTAGCAAGTTTCCACAATCAGCACTGATGTGACCAAATCCTCGACATTCCCTACATTGAATACCTTTCCCATATCTCTTGTTTTCAAGTCTATTAGTAGCGGAAGGTTTTTTAAATAAATCAGAGGGACTTGTAACAAAATGAGAATTTTTACCTTTATTCAATTTGCTGAAATGGTTTGCACGGAGAGGCATGGATTGTGTGAGTTCCATGTTAGGAGTCTTTTGTACAAGACTTGCTTGAAACGCAACTCCTTTGGCAAATCTGTCACTTTCTTGTTCCAGCTTCATTTCCCATGCCGTGAGTGATCCCATCAGTTCCCCAAGAGAAAGAGTTTCAATGTCCTTGGCTTCTTCAATGGCTGCAACCTTCATTGAGAACCTCCCGGGTAGAGATCTCAACATCTTCTGAACAATACGTGAATCTGGAAAGTCTGCTCCAAGGATGGTAGCCTCAGTTGCAATATGCCTGAGTTTTGAGTGAAATTGAGCAATCGTTTCCAATTCTCCCATCAACATGAATTCGAATTGATCATTCAGAAGTTGCAACTTAGATGCACGAACTTTGGAGTTTCCTTCATGAGCATTCGTGATGGCCTCCCACGCATCCTTAGCAATTTCAAAGTTAGCAATATTTTTATATTGATCATAATCGACAGAAACAAGAATGATATTTAAAGCAGTAGAATTATGTTTTGCGAGGAGTTCCTCTGCATCGGTCCACTCAAGTTCAGATTTTACTCTGCCCTTGTCATCTACTGGAGGGCTCCACCCTTTAAGAATGCTTTTCCACGCCTTTTGATCCTGCTGTTTAATAAAATTTCGCATGCAATTTTTCCAGTAGGAGTAATTAGTTGCAGTTAGCATTGGTGGCCTTGTGATCGAAAGACCTACCCTCATTTCTTCCATCAATGAAAGAGAAAAAAAACAAAAAAGATCTTTTAAACCAGAATCTACACTATAAAATATAGTGACCCGCTCTTGATGCCAATTGAAAGATCTTAGGTCTATGTTACTCGTTATTGGATGCAGTTGTACTTGACAGTAGTTGCAACTGCACTCATGAGTAAGACAGACAACTGTACTTTTATGTTTTAAAACCAGTTTTCTGTTGCAACTAATAGAAGACAGTTAAACATAAAACAGTAAAGAACACAAATATTTTTTACGTGGTTCGGTCCAAATGGTCCTAGTCCACGGGGTTTGCACCCAAATGTTGCGATTCAAACAGTACCCTACTTAAGAATTACAATGATAGGAATTACTCCAACGTAAATCTAGATTCCCTCTAATTTACCGTTGCAATACCTAACCCTCAACTATTTTCGGTATACTCCTTTGAGTCGGAGAACTTCAAGATTAACTCAAGGCTCCTTTGACAAGAAGTTCTCACTAGAAGACTTTGACTCGATACAGGACTGAAATCACTAATTATCCTTTTCAAAGCTTGTCCTCTAATTGTGTCGAGTCCTCCTTATATAGGCATTGGCAGAATCTCTGCAGATCTTCAGTTACAACCCTCGCAGATCTTCTTTCCTTAACAGATAAGATCTACATATCTCCAGTTGCAATCAACGCGGATCTTCTTTCCTTGTTTGATGGATTCTGCACGATCATAGAAGATATCCAACGTACATGCCTAATATTATGTCTAGATACATAGATAAGAGATATGGTTAATATCTAGTAGGATAATCTTAAAGATAGAATGATATCTTATAAAGATAAGGAAATAATATTAAGATAATTACCATCTAAAAGATTAACTTATCCTAATGATTTAACAAAATAATATCAATTTAAACCCTAGTTGGGCCGATCCGAATTGAGCCCAAATCAGATAGAAAAACGGCCCTAACAAGGGAGAGTCCTCACTTGAATTCTTCGTCGGAACAGTAGTAGAACTTGATAATGGGGTAGTCATTATCAATTACAAGGAGAATTAATAAAAAACATCAATCGAGAAAAGTAGAAAAGAGAGGCGATTTCAAGATCGTGAATGAACAAACATCACAAAGATTTGGAGAGTGGAAGTGAATCAAAAACCTATGCCAATGATACCATGACGAAATCGTGAACGCAATGTGAAGGAATCGAACAACACATGATCGCCATTGTTGAGCGAATCAAAGCTTTAAGAAAACGATTTCAATTAAGATCAGGGAAAATTTTGTTACAGCTTTATTGAATGAATCGAATGAGAAGGAGTGTGTATGGTTGCTTTAATTATATACAAGTGTTAATCAAGTGTTTAAGCTTCTAATTAACTTATACCTAAACACTAACGGCTAACTTACTAACACAGAAAAGTAGTTTACATAACTAATAACTAAAAATTTAAAAAATTGCTATAAAGGAAAGAAATTAAACACATTTTAATTAAGCTCTAATAATAAGTCTATTCATAAAAGAATTGAAGTGTTACAGGATAATAATTATAAAACCAGGAAAACAATGAGAGCCGATAAAGATATTAATTGTTATTAAAGTGAATCATGACATAGGGGTTTTTTTCAAAAATGGTCATTTATCGTGGCTTCATTACAAAAATAGTCCGTTATCGCGCCACTGTCTAGATTTAGTCCTTTATCGTGGTTTTTCGTCCAATTTTGGTCCTGCGGCCAAATTTTCTACCGGATTTCGATTATTTTGGGGATTTTGACCAATTTGGGGCGATTTTGACCAAATTTTTGGGGATTTTGCCTAATTTGGGCGATTTTGACCAGATTTTGAGCAAAAAAATTAAAAAAATAAATAAATTTATAATTTAAAATATATAGTTTTTATAATTGAAATCCAAAAAAAAAATAAAACACAAAAAAATTGTAATTTAAAATATATAGTTTTTATGTTTGAAATCCAAAAAAACAAAAAACAAAAGAAATTTATAATTTAAAATATATAGTTTTTATTATTGAAATAACAAAAAAAAATTAAAAAACATAAAAAAATTTGTAATTTAAAATATATAGTTTTTATAATTGAAATCCAAAAAAAACGTAAAAAAATAAAACCAAAATTGTAATTTAAAATATATAGTTTTTATTATTAAAATCCCAAAACAAAATAAAAAAACACAAAAAAGTTGTGATTTAAAATATATAGTTCTTACAATTGAAATCCCAAAAAAAAATTAAAAACAAAAAAATATTGTTATTTAAAATATTGTTTTTATTATTGAAATCCCAAAAAAAAAAATTAAAAACACAAAAAATTGTACTTTAAAATATACTGTTTTTATTATTGAAATCCCAAAAAAAAATTGTAATTTAAAATATATTGTTTTTATTATTGAAATCCAAAAACAAATTAAAAACATAAAAAAATTGTAATTTGAAATATATAATTTTTATTATTGAAATCCAAAAAAATAAAAACACCAATTTGTAATTTAAAATATATAGTTTTTTATTATTGAAACCCAAAAATATATAGTTTTTTTTTGGGATTTCAATAATAAAAACAATATATTTTAAATTACAATTTTTTGTGTTTTTTAATTTTTGTTTTGGGATTTCAATATTAAAAACTATATATTTTAAATTACAAATTTGTTTTTATTTTTTACGTTTTTTTTGGATTTCAATTATAAAAACTATATATTTTTAATTACAATTTTTTTTTGTGTTTTTTAAAATTTCTTTGTGATTTCAATAATATAAACTACATATTTTAAATTATAATTTTTTTTTGTTTTTTTTATTTCAACCATAAAAACTATATATTTTAAATTACATTTTTTTTTTGGATTTCAATTATAAAAACTATATATTTTAAATTATAAATTTATTTTTGTTTTTAAATTTTTTTGCTCAAAATCTGGTCAAAATCGCCCCAAATTAGTCAAAATCCCCAAAAATTTGGTCAAAATCACCTCAAATTGGTCAAAATCCCCAAAATTCACGAAATTCGGTAGAAAATTTGGTCGGAGGACCAAAATTGGACGAAAAACCACGATAAAGGACTAAATCTAGACAGTGACGCGATAACGGACTATTTTTGTAATGAGGCCACGATAAAGGACCATTTTTGAAAAAAACCCTGACATAGGTAACACTTAGGTGTCCTCTCTAATATAAGACTATAGGGTGAAGTTTGGAGGTACACCGGTAAAAATGTAACTATGTCACCATTTTGACAATTAATCTCGACACTACACCAGATGAACAGAGTAATTTAATAATAACTGAATTTCTACGGGTAATCATCATCTAAGTCATATAATCTTTCAAACCATCAAAGTTGTCAGTACACCGATCTCGCATTGGCGACTTCAGTGCAGCGTGTTTAGCCCTAAGACACTTCACAAATTTACTCTTCGCACTAAGATTTTTTAGTTCTAATTATATTCAAGTCTAATGAATAATCGTAGAAAATTTGTATAGAACGAGAGAAATGAGTGATATTAAAGAAGAGTCGAAGCAAGTGGAGAATAAAAATAAGTTGAAAATAAAATAATTGCAGAAAATTTGAAGTAATTTAAGGCTTACAACTTGTTCTTTCCACCATAATAATTAAGAAAATATTGTATAAAATTATATATTAGATAATACTCGAATATATACGAAATCATATGTCAATATTTAATATTTTACTGTTTTTAATAAACGCATTAAGGCGCTTTAAAATTTATGTTTTTTCATATTTAGCGAATTGACACACCCGCATCCACCTTCGCAGTCGCAACCGCCTTCGCACTCGCACCCGCATCTCGCATATATCGTTTTTTATGCAAGGCACGGACTTAGGATGGTTTAATTGGATGACAAATAATGACATGATCGGTTCGTGGAACACGTTTTTGCAAGATTTATTTTCACGGTTTGACCCATTGGTTTTTGAGAATCATCAAGTAGAGCTCTTTAAACTGGGGCAGGTAGGAACAGTAATGGAGTACCAAAAGGATTTGAACAAATTTCTAACTTTGTCACAGGTTTGTTTCATTAAGCCCGCATGAATTATTTTATTTTGTTGAGGTCAGATATTTGTAGTGAGTTGGTCATCATGAAACCGCACTCAATGCATCGAGCAGTCAGCATGGCTAAGTTGTTTGAAAAGAAAATTCAGAAAATCAACCTCATTTTGTTCTTCACTCAAACATGTATTCATCTCCCATTTTACCTAACTCTCCACCCGCATTACCACCACCCCAAAGTAAACCACCATTGCCCATTCGACGTTTAAGCACGACTTGCAAGACCCCTGTTTTAATTGTGACGAGAAATTTGGCCCAAATCATCGATGTAACTCACCACAGTTTCTAATGCTTCTTGAGGATGAAAGGTTGCAACAAGACTCTACAAGTCTCAACCAAGGCTTTATACCACATGCCGAGGGCGAATCGGCCGAACAGATCGGGTTGTGAGCCTTGAGGACAACCCTCTTTTTTAGAGGAGGGCATTGATACGGGCCAACAGAGCATAATTGGTCCACTTATAAATTTAAGGCCCAACCGTGGGAAGATGATGCCCACATTGCTTAGTATATATATATATATATATATATATATATATATATATATATTAGTTTATTAAGGAATCTTTATCTAATTAGAGTAGTATTAGATTTTTATTTCCTTAAGTAGTCTAGGTTTATGAGTATTATAAATAGGTCAAGTCTTGTAATTTTTATTGATTCAAGAAAATAAAACTTTAATTATTTTAATTTTAGTCTCTTTTTTTTCTTAATTCTTTCTTGGAGCTAGTTCTAGTTCGAATAATAGAACATTTAATCCTAATTAACAGTATCACCTCAAATATTATCTCAAACACTTATACCAAATTCAGCACGTCACCGTAACTAGAATAGTATGTTTTTTCCATTGTGTTTGTGTCCAAAAATTCAGAGCAGATGAATATGGCTTTAAGAAGAAAACAATAATGGTCAGTTAATTAACCAATATTCCAAAACCAAAATCAGTGTTGTCTTTTTTTAGATAGTAGAAAATAATAATAGTAATAGTAGTAATATTCGAAGAGATGTAGTACCTAGAATCAAACAACATGGAAAAGTCAAAATGGATTCACTCAAAATAAAAAAATTGACAGAACTTTCATTCGTGATTAATCTTTCTTCTCTCACAATAATAATCACCGCAGCCGCGTACCCAGTGCACGTGGACGAGAATTATTTATATCAACGAAATGAAAAATTGACAAAACTTACAAAGACAACTGTGATATGCAGTGTTAATTCATGCCAAGACATGCAAAAGTATAATAGCAGCAAAACGCAGAGGTCAAATAATTACACCAAACACATTATTTTAACATTAGTTTTCTTGCTTGGACGACGTAGTACGCGTAGGTAATTAATAATAGGATGTTGTTGATGAAATCGACGACGACAATTATCAAAACATAACAATTATTAAAAACAAATTGGATTTGTTTTAACTATTAACTAATGCATGCTCCAAAAAATTGAACTTCCCAGCTGGGGTACAATTGATCAGGTCCATATAGTACGTAAAATATTACCATACGGTTTTGAAGAGTTGTGCATGTCAATTGGCTTTACTCGTAAAAGAAAGACTGTGTCATAGCCACCATAATAAAAATAATATGGACTATTCCCTCGAACATCTATATATAGCTACTCGAAGATCGATTATATTGTTCACCTCACCATCAATTTCACAGCTTAATAAACAAACTCTCTGAGATATTATTCTCTCTTACTAATAGTATATATCCTATTATATCATTTGCATCACTAATCATCCAACGACACTTTCATAATTCTCAAAGATGAGTACTTCAAGTTTTAAGTTATCGGCTTTGTTGATATTATTTTTCACACTATCGACTATGTACACTGTTACATTGGCTTCTTTAAGAGTCGGTTACTATCACAAAAGTTGCCCACATGCTGAAGCAATTGTGAAAAAAGCAGTGAACAAGGCTTTATCACGAAACCCCGGCCTAGGTGCGGGCATCATCCGCATGCATTTCCATGATTGCTTTGTTAGGGTACGTATAATTAATTTATTAATTATTAGCTTCACAAAATCTACCTAAATTTATATTCAATGTAATTTACTTGTATATAAATTAAATACCAAGCAACAAAAAAATAAATTGGTTTTTCTTGTGCATGTAGGGTTGTGATGCATCGGTTCTTCTTGACACCACACCCGGCGGGGGACGTACAGAGAAGGTGCACCCAGCCAACAACCCGAGCCTACATGGATTTGAAGTGATTGATCAGGCCAAGGCTGCCATAGAATCCGCCTGCCCGCGAACCGTCTCGTGTGCTGATATCCTCGCATTCGCGTCTCGCGACAGCGCCCATAAACTCGGTGGCATCAACTACGCGGTTCCATCAGGCCGTCGTGATGGAAGAGTATCCCTCGAAGATGAAGTTACTCAAAATCTTCCTCCTCCAAGTTTCAACGCCAATCAACTTGAGGAAAACTTTGAGCGAAAAGGGTTATCTCTCGATGAAATGGTGACACTATCCGGTGCACATTCCATTGGAGTTTCGCATTGTTCTTCGTTTTCGAACAGGATCTACAATTTCAACTCCACTCATCCAGTGGATCCTTCGATGGATCCGAATTTCGCTAGAGAATTGAGGAGAAGGTGCCCCCTGCCTAATCCAAACGCTACAAACGATCCTATTGTGCCTCTTGATGTTGCAACTCCAAATAGATTGGATAACAAGTATTACTCAACCTTGAAGAATCGCCATGGTGTGCTTACTTCGGATCAGACCCTACACACGAGTCCTTCGACTGCTGGGATAGTGAGAAGGAACGCAAACCATGGCGCGTCGTGGGCTAATAAGTTTGCGAATGCAATGGTGAAAATGGGTAAGATTGATGTTCTCACTGGGAATCAGGGCGAGATCAGGATGAATTGCAGGGTTGTCAACTAGTTAAATAAACATCAAAATGTATTAATTGTGTCTCACATTTTTGTGTATCATTTTCAAATTCTTTAATTCATTGAACTAATCCAATAACTAAAATTGTACCTTTGTGTTCGTTCCAAAACAAGCTTCTAAGTTCTTTGTTATTAGTAAATAATGGACGAATTATAAAAAATGCCCGATAACTTTGGCCTTTAACTTGAAATGCCCGATTTTTCCAACTCTGCTGAAAATACCCGATAAGTTCTAACTTTTCTAATAAAAATGCCCGATTTAGAAAATTCGGACATTTTATCCGACGTGGCATCCGAATCAAAAAAACGCGCCCGACACTTAATTTTTTGTCCGAAAAAGAACGCTTCTTATTCTAACCAAACCATTCAATGGCTCTTTTATTAGTTAACGGTAATTTTATTTAAAAAAACCCCCAATTTCAATATTTATAAACCCTAACAACTGAAAATCGAGCAATTCACTTCCAATTCGCAAAATTACTAACATGTCGGAATCAATTGACAGCTCTGGTCTGATGTACGACTGCGGTAGACCAGCCGTCGTGAGGGTTGCTACCACCAATGCAAACCCGGGTCGTATATTCCACGGGTGTTAGAAGGGGAAATACGATTGTCGATTTTTCGATTGGAAAGATCCTCCTGTCTGCAAAAGACTGCGGATTATAGTACCATTACTACGTACGAAAATCAAAAAGGCCGAGGCGAAAGTTAAGCAAGTCAAGGAAGAAATGGAGTTGATGGATCACCCGAGTTTGGTTACGATTCGAAGAGTGTTTGAAAAAACGAATAAGGAGTTGGAAGAGAAGGTGAAGAATCTGGAAGCCGAGAACAAGAAATTGAGAGGAAGAAATAGGTTTTTTTTAATTACTATGATTGCACTTTTTTTAATCGTTTTCAAATTGTATTGAAAGGGAAAGAATCTGTGGAACGGTTTGTTTATTTATGTATGTGTTGTTTTGTGTGGTAGTGTTTAGTGTGACCGAATGTAACGTTTAGTGATGGTTGGATATTCGGTTTAGTGGCATTGGTAAAAGGTGGCATTCCACATTGGTAGTCAAACCGGCGGTTTTTGGACTGATAAGTCAAGTCCGTCCATACGAAAAGTCACCCTTCATCTTATAAATACCCTCAACTTCATGTGTAAACGCACAAAAGTTTCGTTTCTGCTTCTCATTTTTCATTCAAAAATCATACTTGTGAAAAAATGGAGATCCCGAACAACAATGATGTGGCGAATTTGTTTCACGATGGGGAGTTCAACCTACACTATGAGACACAATTGTGTAGATTGCTTTGTGAGTATGGCAAAAGGCATCGTTTGATGGATACGCCGGCTTTGAAGAGGGGCTTGGATTTGCTGAAACCAGAGTTGGACGCCATGCGCTGGGGTGGTGGTGAGTTCGAGATGAAGATGATCTACAAGAAGCTCAACTCCTTGTTCAACAGGTTTTGGTGGTTCTCCGAGTTTCGTGCTCTGCCTGGCGTTCACTGCGCTCCCCCTGAGTGGACATTGAGCGTTGATGAGGAGTATCATGCAATCCGCGGCCAGGTAAGAAATCGATTCATCCCCTTGAGTATGCGCGTTATTTTCCAGAAAAGTTAATTAATGGTTTCATTTGCTTTTCGTGCAATGTAGGAAACCGACCAAGAGAAGTACTTTCGGTTGTATGGTTGTCCGAATGCTGGTTATCTGCATGAGCTCTTCACAGTGCATCACATTGTTGACTTGCCGGAGGAAGAATGAAGAATTTTTATGGTTTAAGTCTTTATGAACAATTATGTTTTATGAATGTTTGAACAATTTTAATGTTTTATTGTTGTTATGTTTATGAACTTTGAACAATTGGGATGCGTGAGTGATTATTATTTTTGAACTGTTTGAACTCTTAATGTTGTTTATGTGTATTATGTTTGAGTAATTGTGAGGTTTTACATTTTTATGGTATATGAACTGTTATAATTATGTTGTTTTAGTACTCTGATTGCTGGAAGTGTCAATACCAAAATGAGGTCACAACATACAATCACCTAATCCATCAAACCATTGCTGGTAGTGTCATTGGGAGCAATCAAGTTATAAGTGGCAAATAAGGTTCAAGTGAAAACCAAAAAACAGCTACACTCGTTCACTTGATATTCATTTGCAATACAAATATCACAAAATAAACTTGATTCAAAATGAGGTCTTCTTCACAGTAGTGTGTACTCTGATTGCTGGAAGTGTCAATACCAAAATGAGGTCACAACATACAATCACCTAATCCATCAAACCATTGCTGGTAGTGTCATTGGGAGCAATCAAGTTATAAGTGGCAAATAATATTCAAGTGAAAACCAAAAAAAAGCTACACCCATTAACTTGATATTCATTTGCAATACAAATAACACAAAATGAACTTGATTCAAAATGAGGTCTTCTTCACAGCAGTGTGTCCTCCTCCCCAAACCTTCTTCTATTTCCCCTTGCCCTTTCCTTTGTTCTGACCATTATTTCCTTTCATCTGACCCTTCTGGTTGCCCAATTCCATACCAAGGTCTGACAACTTCACATAATTTCTGGATACACCTTGTTTGGGATCAGGAGTCCTTCCCAGTGGGGTTCCCAAGGCTCCTTGATTCTCCCTGAGTTGAGTTGTCACCTTTGGAGTAGGCTTGGTTTGCTTTATTTTAACCCTTCTGCTTACCCAACCGCCCTCTGAACTCGGACCAGCACCATCATCAGCATCCTCTCTACCCATTGCTGCCTGCGCAGCTAGTGATTCATTCCTTGTTCTCTTCTTATTAATATGCACAGAACCAATTTTGGATGGCATTGGTGGAGCACATGGATTTGGGGTTGGGGATGTCATAAGACCAGTTGTAGGATCAACAAACAAGACCTGCAAAAGACTATTGTAAATGCAAACATATTTGAAGTTCAGTATTTAACTATAAGGATTAATAAGGCTTAACCAAACAAACCCTTCTATTCTCTGATCTCCTGTTCTTTCTGATTGACCTTGAGGTTTGTCCAAGCTTCATGGGAATTCCTTCTCCAGTAGTTGGTATCAAATCTACGCCATCGCTAACATTTCTGGTCACCTGAATGATAATGTTTGACATTGAAATTAAGTATTACAGTTCAACTAAATCAATGACAATTATATGACATTTTATAAGAACAATACCTTTTTTGGCATAGCCTTCTTCTTATTCCTCATTGCTCTGGACTTAGTGAATATGTTGTCAATGGCAACCAAACCAGCATCAGCATTGGATGCATCTTCAATCTCCTCCTCTTGATTTTGTTGTAAACCTGCAACATTCTGTCTTGTTATCCTCTCCCCTCTATCATGCTCCCTCCTGATCATCCTTTCTTCTCTCTGAGTTTGTGAAAATTTGTCATAATGCTCTTCTGGGACCTCATCATCAAGAGCCATATATGGTGATCTATTTTCAGGCAAAGTGAAATCATCCTCAGGAGCTACATATGTGGTAGATTCCATTGTAACTGGAGGTGCATGAGAGTCATTAGGAGTTGGTGTCCCATGAGGGGGAGTAGGAGCAGAAGTGTTAGGTGCAGGAGTATCAGTTGGAGCAGGAGTGTCATTAGGTTGCTCTGTTTGAGGGTTAGATGTCTGTCCCTGTAGAGGCCCCTATGTAAAAATAATCATATAAGATTTCTAAACTATCAAAATCCAAGAAATGGTAAGCATACACTATGACTTACTTGGGTATTCTGACTGTTGTCTCCCCTTCTGTCACATCCTCTCTTATTGTGCCCTATCTGCTTACACTTTCCACATTTCACATATTTATGCCTCCTCCCAGCATTTGTGGGTTGAGAAGGTGGCGGACCAAATTGTTGTTTCCTTCTTCTAGCTGGAAGAGGTTCATTGGCTCCCATTTGCCTTGCTTTCTTAGGTCTTCCGGGCAACCTGCCAAAATTTGGGGGTAATGGGGGAATATAACCCTCCTCTTTCCACAATGCAATACCAGGCACAGGGTAGATTGCATATTGGTACACCTTGTTGTAAGTTTCTAAAGTGTACCAATGAGCAACATAGTCTGCTATATGTTCGCCTCCCTGAAGGATAGAACTTGCTGCATGTTTGCAAGGAATTCCTGTAAGTTGCCAAGACCTACAAGTGCAAGTCCTCTCTCCCAGATCAACACAATGCTGGGAATTATCATAACATCTCACTTGATATATATGGTGTGCGGCCTTCATGGGCATGCAGGTAGACACCAAGTTGCTGACCCTCCTTACTCTTTCCTGGATGTTTGGAGGCAAGAATACATTCTGCTTAGCAGGATTTTGTTTAGGCCAATTCTTGGCTGCTTGCTCTCTATTCTTTGTAAATCTTATCATGCAGTACTCCCTCATCCATTCAAGACTGGTAAGTATAGGCTTCTCTCTAGCTGGCAACAGTATCCCATTGAATGTTTCACAGTGGTTGTTCAAAATTAAATATGTGCTTGCATTACAGTTGAAGCCAGATTTGCTCCAGTGTGCTGGATCTTTGTCATCCATCCATTTCCCAAGTGATTCTGACAAAAACTCCAATCTCATCATTGCGGCCTCATACTCAGATTATGTTGTCTGGTTAGCTGCATCCCAAATTGCATCACTATATTCTTCCCCACTAAAGCCAGCTCTCCCAGCATTTCCAATCATATGCCTAACACAGAACCTATGTGAAGCACCTGGAAAAATCTGTGCAAATGCCTCAATTAATCCTTTCTGCTTGTCAGAAATAAAGGTCATTTTAGTAGGATCATTCAACTCCAAATCAACTTGCAGAAGTGATAGGAACCACATCCAATTATCAGTATTTTCAACAGCAACAACAGCCCAAGCAATGGGGAATATGCTATTTGCTGGATCCAGTCCTGTAAGAAGTACTCCACCATTAGGTCCAGTAAGATGTGCACCATCAACACCTATGAATGGCCTGCATCCTGCTTTATACCCATCCTTCATGGCTTGGAAACAAATGTACATGCATTTGAATCTATTTTCTCCATCAATATCTTCTGTGCAAATGGCAATAGTGCTACTAGGATTTGTCTTCCTCAGTTCAGCTTGGTAGTCAAACAGTTTAGAGTATTGAAATGTAGGACTCCCCTCTAGCTTCTTTTTAACTAAACCCTTAGTCTTGTATGCTTGATTGAAGGTGACATTGCACTTGATGTTGGCAATGATGTCTAATTTGAAACCATTCATGTCTCTCTTAGGATCTGTGATGAATGCATCTGCAAACCTCTCAGCAAGCCAGGAAGTCTTAACATTGGTGACATAGAACGACTCAGCACAAGTATGTTCATCAATGAACTTTCTAACTTGATAGCTCTCATGGCCTTGGATTTTCAAAGCATGCAACCTCCATGGACAATCTACGCATACACATTTGTAGTGAACCCTACCTTTGTCACTCTTCCCCACCTTTACACTTCTTCTTCTCTTGATAGCATGGGACTTTACAGCATTAGCCAGTTGTTTTTGGTTAATGAACAAAATTTTCAATTTGAAAATGGGATCAAATTTGTTTGTCGGATTGAAACAAACCACCTCCGGGTCCGGATCTCCATGATGATCAACAAAATGCCATGGATCCCTCTCTTCAATCAGTGTCACATCTGGATCATCTTCTTCATGCTCTGCACTTGGTTCAGTGGCTTTTTTATTATTCCTCCTACTGTAACCACCATCTGTAGCATTTTGTGCCTCAGCAGCTCCATCTTCATCCTCAACAGCACCATCTTCATCCTCAGCAGCATCTTCTTGATTATCAGCAGCACCTTCTTGATTATCAGCAGCGCCATCTTGATTATCAGCAGCTCCATATTGATCCTCATCAGCACCACCTTGGTACGGCACCATTTCAAACCTTGCACCAAACTCTGGCACAACATCTTCATCTCCCAACTCTCTATCAGGGTCAACATCCAATTCATGAAATTCATCAATATATTTGAACAACTCATCATCAGTTTCTTCTCCTGATGCTATGTAATCTTCATCATTACTGTCAGATTCTTCAACAACAACACCCTTACCCTTATCCAACCTTGAAGGATTACCATCACCTTCCTGACTGTCATCACCAAGTACATTATCACCCCCAATACCCTTTTCCTCGACTACATTTATGTTTTCAGCTTGAACACTAGCTTCATGTCTTGAACATTCAACCTCATTAAGAACAGGAACCTTTGCATCCTCTCTTTCATCATGAATACTCTCTAACAAAACAGCCCTGTTGTTTTCATCAGTAATGTACAAATGGCACTCCCTTTGCTCTCTATGACCTATCTTACCCAAATCATGTAACAGTGGATCATTTGACGCCACATGTTTACAGTATGTAGCCTGGTACCAGTATTTCTTTCTCCCTCTTATACCAATCTCATCTGACAGCCTATTCAATAGAGAGATTTTAAGCTCTCTGTAACTCACAAAATCATAAACGCATCTCGTGTCCGATCCTTCAAATGCATAATCTCCACCTTGGTACACGCTAGTTGTGAAATACCCTCCAAAATGTAATACAAGGGTAAATCCTTTGCTTTCTGGTGCTGCAATAATGAAGAGAACAAAAGCTTAAACATGTCTAGCTCACAAAAAACCCTAACAAAATACACAACGGGACAACATCTAAGCATGAAAGGCAGCAAAAGCCCACAAAAAGATGACAATACACGTCCGAGGGGAATCTCTACTTTCGGATAAAACCCTAACACCTGCTAAAATATTACATTTAACATAACATTTAACAAGATTTAACATTTAACATAACATTTAACATTTAACCCAAATGAAAGAGAAGATTTACAATATTCGGGTTGAGGCAAATCCAACTCGTTATGAGGTCGCAGCTTGAACACCATTTTACCCCAACTCGAGATTAAGCAACAAACCACTGCGAATATCCGATTTTGGGTGAAAAATTGAGGGTTCGGTTTTTAGGGATTAGGGTTTTCGATTTTGCCGCGCTATTGTGCAAATGAAGACAATTAAAAACCTAAGTGTCAGATTTTGGCTTTATGTGGTTTGGTTAGAATAAGAAGCGTTCTTTTTCGGACAAAAAATTACGTGTCGGGCGCGTTTTTTTGATTCAGCAGCGCGCCTCTTTGATTTGGATGCCACGTCGGATAAAATGTCCGAATTTTCTAAATCGGGCATTTTTGTTAGAAAAGTTAGAACTTATCGGGCATTTTCAACAGAGTTGGAAAAATCGGGCATTTCAAGTTAAAGGCCAAAGTTATCGGGCATTTTTGATAATTCGTCCTTTTCTTTAATAAGTTGATTATCTAACTAGCAAAAGAGACAACGTGATCGTATTTATAAAACCAAGTTACTAAAATTGCACTAGCGTTACAAATTTCTACCTCCTTTGGAAATTTAAGTTCCCAATACAAAATGCAAATAGGGATGCAAAAAGAATGGGGTACAGAATCAGAACTACAGCGACAACAGGTAACATACTGTGGTGAAATCCATAATAGTCTCTCAGAAAATCTGCTACTGTTTTTGTTTCTCCGAACACTACAATTTTCTTTTGAACGTCTCCAAATTGTGAAGTAAGCATGCCGTTCAACGACCAAGAAGTCGGGATAATATAATACAACCAGACCCACCACTTTGGAATTTGCTGCAAGATGAAGACCGAACTTTATTAGTATGTTATCGATCTACACGTTAATATACTACTGATTGAGTAATTTGTGTGATGTGAAGTAAAAGAAAACTGAAGCAAAAACTTCCTCATAAATTTAACTTATCAAGACAGCATAATAATGGTTCGATTCCATAGGAAGTGCATTAAGAAAAAATGAGGGAAAATGAACTTACAGTCCGAGGTATTAGAAATCCAGAAAAGATATTGAACATTGTGTAGAAGGCTGACTGAGAAATGGCAGCCACTGGGAAGTTTGGAGTTATCGCAACAAACAACATTCCAAGGTAAGTGTAATAGAGCATCGTACAAAACATCGCGTAGAAATACCAGAAGACCTTATATGCAGACCAATAGTATCCAACCATCGGATATGTGATCACTGTGAATACAACGGATTGAGTAAAGAGATACGGGATCTCAATTATGACCTACAAAAATTAAGGTACATTAAATCAAGTCAAACTTGGTTCAATATGTTACAAGAGCATAATAACAAAGCATAATCTGACCGGAGTACCTGTGCTGCTGAATAAACCCAAGAACCATACATTCCTGCAAACCTTTCTCTATAGAAAACGTTGCGCTCTTTCCCAACAAACGACAGAACAGACGCGGAATTGTTTATGCCACAAAAGAGAGCAGCAAAAGACATTGAACCAAGCAAAGTGAATAGGCTTTGCTGATTGTGTCTATTTAGAAAGGATGAAGGATAAAAGTGAATGTTAGACCATTAAGACTGAAAATGATTTCAACAACAGAAAGTTGAAAAGAGGTCCATCAAGTTCCAAGAGTTCTCGAATATTAGTACTCACATTTTTTTCCCTTGACCCCAGAACAGGGAGCCTACCAGGAAAGATGTAAAAAGCATGTAAAATGAGCGGTTCAAGTTATATGAAGGACTTCTCCAATATGACCAATGTTGCTTCCAAAGGCAGCTTTTGAATTGGCCCCAACTATTTTGCGAGTACTGAGTCGGGAAATGCAAATCTTTTGAGCCTGAAGGTGGTTCACTCAGATTTCTCACAAGCTCTTTGTTGTCCCTTCAAGAAGATGAGAGGCAAAAAGGAAAAAACACACTAAGCTGGAATCAAATGCCTCGATTATATTTTACAAAGAAACATGATCATATTAATGTTTCCAGTTTTCAAGTTTGCATATTGCAACATCTGTGAAATAGGGGAAAATGTTGTGCATTAGACTCACATGTACAATGCAGAATTCCTGTAAACTTGTGCAAAATCAATGCCAAGTTTAGCTTCTGAGGAAGACGAAGTGATCTCCAACACCCATGCAGCAGGATTGTAGTTATCTTTAATTTTTGGCACGCCAGAGATTCCCTATTACGAAGAAAACAGAAGTAGCACCAAGCCCATTTAAAAAGAACACGGAACATCTTGTTCTGTGGAGCTCCTTTATTGCAAGAACAAACTCACCTCAAAATACTTAATAATCTCACATGAATGCATGCCTAACGGCCCACAATAGATCAGCCGACCTCCAGCTTTCAACAGTAGTAACTGTAAAAGAGATTCAAATAGTGATATGCTTTTATGAAGATGTTCTTCTAATCAAATAGAGCAATTTATGGTCATTTTACCTCATCAAATGCTTCAAATATGCCGATGCTTGGTTGATGAATGGTACAAACAATTGTTCTACCAGTACTCGACACATTTTTTACTGCCCTCATAACAATTGATGCTGCTCTGGCATCCAGTCCAGTTGTAGGCTCATCCATAAAGATAATGGAGGGGTTAGCCACAAGTTCCACTGCAATAGTCAGCCGCTTCCTCTGCTCAGTCGACAAACCACCACCACCTGGTAACCCCACTAAAGAATCTTTTACTTCATCAAGCTCAATGGTTTCAAGAACGTCCTTCACAAACTCCTGAAAATTCCGCAAAACACTTATTTCACACTAAAGGAAAATAAACGTTAAACCATTGGAAAGTCTGAACATCTAAGCAAGTTTTAAACATACATATTTTGTCTTTGGATCAATATTAGGATGAAGACGTAGCCAGGCAGAGAAGATTATTGATTCTTCCACAGTTATTTGTGGAGAATGTATATCGGTTTGTTCGCAATAACCCGATATTCGGGCAAATGTACTTTGGACTTTAGGGTACCCTCCAACTTTTATTTCTCCTTCAACTGTTCCACTAGTTTTTCTACCAGCAAGAACATCAAGAAGTGTTGTTTTACCAGCTCCACTAACACCCATGAGTGCAGTAAGAACACCAGGCCTGAATGCACCAGTGATGTCTTGAAGAAGTTGAAGCTTTTTCTGATGGAAACCACGTTTCGTCATTGCCTGAATGAAAGGAAAATAAAAGAATCGTCAAACAAATTAAACCATGTACTATTTCTTATAATGTGTTGATTCACATTATCCAAAGTAAAATAAATACGACATATATTACCGTGGGGGTTTCGCCATGGTATTGCACATCATGAAACACCAGACTTAGGGGTTCAAAGGGCAAGATCATTCTGTCTTCAAAACCAGGAGAAGATGTATCGTGATGTTCTCCTGCATGGCCTTTCTTATCTGATTCTTTACTACCTTGCAGTTGGGCGAGTTTTTCTCTTGAAATAATGACACGTGAACCAGGAGCTGAAGAAATATGGAAGTTAATGCTTATTCAAAATCATAGCTGCGTTACCATGTCGACTAGAGTTCACTATGTTCTTACGTTTTAAGAAACTTAAGGCCAGTATAAACCCAATGTTGAAGAGAAGCGTGAATCCAAAAAGGGCACCTACTGATATCCAAAACAGATGTTCACCGTAGTTTAACCCACGGCTTTCAAGCGTCTGATTCCCTATTGTTGTATTTCCCGACATCTTCAAAACAATTTGTTTAAAAATAAGTAAGACAATTATCAGTCTTAGAAATAACCACATGAAACAGCACATTATAATTCAAAAGCGCACTCACCTTTTGCCATCTTGGAGCAAGAAATTCATTTGTGGTGAAGCCTATTTCTGCATATGATAGGGGGGAAGTCCAAAATGCCCACCTTAACCAAGTTGGCATGGATGCTGGAACAAATATCAGATTGAGTATTCTTTTCAGAAGAGAAGACATGAACGAATAAATACGAAGAACTCAAGAAAGTAACGGGGCTGAAAACTACTCACGTTTTGGGATCAGAAATCCACTGAATAACATTATACATAATAATGCAATACTGCCACCTCCTGTTGAAGCAACAACAGTCCGGAAAACTGAGGCCACGAACCGAAACATAGATGTTGTCACCTGGTGGTAAGCAAATACTAACACCATATGACGGAAAAACCTGGTAAAAGAACAACACTTTTTCATAACTTGATATAAACGATCACTAAAAAAGATATGGAATTCAAGAATCATGGAGTGCCATAAACTTTTAAGGATGTCCTGCTGTGCTGACCTCCCAACTTCAGGGCTATATCCAATAACGTAATAAGTAAGAGAAGTCCATACTACAGCTACCAACAGTGAGAGAGGAATCTTGACAATGGCGGTTGGAACTGCACTTGCCCAGGCTGGGTAAAAGTCCAAATCTCTTTGTTTGTAGAACACTGGGAGCCTGGCAACAGTCATAGAGAGCTCGGGCCACCCATCAACTAGGAGAACGATGATAGAATAATATATGGCTCCCATGTAATTAGTGGCATGGATAATGTCAACACCCATCTGTGTTCTCAAGAATACAGTCATACTCACAGAAGCAATGAATAGAAGCTGCACAAAATAAAAGAACAAAAAAACTTCACACACAGATTCTAACTTAATATGTCCGAGTACAAAGAATGGTGTATGTGTGTATGAAGATTCCACAGATAACTAAGCTAACCTGAACAGATTTGAAAATGTATGTGAAAGAATTCCTTTTCATAAGAAGAAATTCTCTTGACAGACAAGCTCTAAACAGAGTCCATTTAGAAAGAGAATATAAGCTAAAATTGATCGCATTTTTGTGGCTCTTGGACTTATCAAACGGCACAGAAAGTTCCTCCACGAGCTTTTTACCATAACGAGACTCCTTATATTTCTTCGAAAACACATCAGGAGAAAGGTAACTATAAGGTTGCAGAGTTTTCTCCCAGTATTGTTCTTGATCTTTTCTTGATATAACCTGGAATAGAATCAAAAGCCTCATTTTATGGTTGTCACAGACAAGGTCTAAAAGGATACCAGCACTGTCTCGTATATTTACCTCCTGGAGAAAATCAACTACTCCTTTCCTTTCAGGACACTTAAAACCACAACTCCTAAAAAAATCCAAAATATCCGTCCGTGGTCCATGATAGATAATCTGCCTTGCTCCCATTAGTATAATGTCATCAAATAGATCAAAAGTTTCTGTTGCCGGCTGGAGAAGAGCAAGGAGTATTGTCGCATCCGTGATGCGGGCCAGCTGTTGAAGGCAACTAACAATTTGTTGTGTGGTCGAGCTGTCTAGACCATTTGAGATTTCATCCATAAATAAAGCTTTTGTTGGTCCAACAATCATCTCACCTGCATAATATCTTATATTTACTCAATTGATGTATAGACTCAGTAATCAGGTAATGCGTTATAAAACAAGAGGCACTAAAACTACCTGTTGTGAGTCTCTTCTTCTGACCACCAGAGATACCTCTCCTCATGGCATCTCCATATAGTGTATCGGCACACACATCTAGGCCGAGAATCTGAAAGATGTGTAATAGTACAAAGATAAATAAAATCATCTTAGCAGCAAATAATTATATCAATCATCCAGGCGAAAGTACCTTTAATACGTAGTCTGTTTGAAGGGCGGTCTTTAATCCCTCTACGGATATTGCCTGTACAATACGTAGGTAAACAACAGATTTAAGCATCATGAACATCAGGTTATCAATGCTACAGTCAAGTATAATTGTATTCAAAGAAAATTATTTTCGAAATTTCTCATGTAATAAAAAATATTTCTGCTTTTGTCTTAAATTGCATTGAGAATTCTTGATAACAAACTGACGATCAGACAGAATATGAGGGATAGGCTTACCTTCATGTACGTATCAATATCAGGATCAGGAATGATATTGGCTTCTTTCTCTTTTCTGGTAAGCTCGGTCATGATTTCTTTAAAGCAAGAAATAACACTATACTTCCATTAGCTCCAGAACAAACCTTGAAAGGGTCAAGATAGCAAAGAATATACCTGCTCTGCTCCCAACGCCCTGACAAAGAGCTGAAAAATCGAATGTTTCCCTTACAGTCATTTCAGGGAAGTGCAGATCATCCTGGCTAATATAAGCTGAAGTTTTTTGAGGTACAAACTCATCAAATTTGAATCCATTGTATGAAATCTCACCAGATACCTGTTACGGAGAAGGAAAAAGAAACACTCATCAAATTATCGCTATTCAATGAAATTTCACTTCTCCTATTTAAAGTTTTATCATAGGAATCTGATTGGGAAAAAAGTTCGTTTGGTCCCATAAGTTGGCACCTTCACGTATTTGGTCCCGTAAGTTGGCACCCCACGCAATTGGTCCCGTAAGTTGGCACCCCACGCAATTTTAGTCCCGTAAGTTGGCACCCCACGCAATTGGTCCCGTAAGTTGGCACCCCACGCAATTGTAGTCCCGTAAGTTGGCACCCCACTCAATTTTAGTCCCGTAAATTGGCTTTACGGGACTAAAATTGAGTATTTTTACCAATTTACGGGACTAAAATTGCGTAGGGTGCCAACTTACGGGACTAAAATTGCGTGGGGTGCCAACTTACGGGACCAATTGCGTGGGGTGCAACTTACGGGACTAAAATTGCGTGGGGTGCCAACTTACGGGACCAATTGCGTGGGGTGCCAACTTACGGGACCAAATGCGTGAGGGTGCCAACTTATGGGACCAAACGAATTGTTTTCCCGAATCTGATTCCTTGTTCCCTATTTAATTAGAAAAAGAGGCACCACCTTAAGTGAAGTGTCCAAATTTCCTGATAGAGCTTTCAACAACGTAGTTTTCCCACACCCGGGAGGACCAAGCAATAAAGTCATTCTGCAAACAGAAAGTTCAATCAGATGTATAGTAGCATTTGACGGATTATGTAATTAATAGTGTTCTTGTGTACACACTGAATGTACCTTCCTGGTTTAATGATACCGCTAACATTTTTAATAATGCTAATGTGAGCCTCTTTTGGCGATAAACCAGGAACAGGAATATTGTCCTGGAAACACAAATTTAGGAGTCTGTATTCAGATAACAAGGAACAGAACATCAGGTTAATGATTTTTACAAGTATACTGAGGTTAACATATTAGTGATATAATTCGTTCGACTTTTAGCAAATCTTACCAAAAGAAAGCCTTTGAAAGAATTCCAAAGAGTCGGAAGAGGTTTTCCGGAAACGACTTTGCACACAGCTTCTATTTGCAAATTTGAATATCTCACTTCAATTGTAGGCAGTTGTACTCCAGCCCTGCCACAAGAAGGTGAGAACCTGAATGAACTGCATTCGCTATATACAGTAATAAAGCTACTTAGTGTCCAGGAATACCAAAACTCTCACTTGTCTATTCTTTTCCTTATCTTCCGTAGCAGTCTGAGGTTGTCATGTGCAACTTGTTGGATGAGCTTTTCGATTAGCATATGCCTCTCATTGGAGTCGAGCTTAGTAACATCAACAACCCTTTTCCCTTTAGCTCCATTCTCATTTTCTTCATCAAAGAGTGAAGATCGCAAACGATCAAACGTTGGAAGCCTGTCGATTGCAGCCCACTGCAAGAGAGATTCTTCATCGAGCTCACTGTCGTTTGTCGTGGAACTTAAAGCTGAGCTGCTTCGAAAACTTGACACAGAACGGCGTAGTGACAATCCTAAGCTTCTTCCAATCTCTGATAGATCATTCTTCAACGACTCTATTTCATCTGTGCCAATTAATTCGGCCATTACTTTGGAAATGGCTTAGCTTCAACTTAATACAGAACACAAAACAGACTATACACAAACACACACAAAACTATATATAGCTATCCAGTCGTTTTAAATGGCCAATGAGAGGTGTAAGAGGTCAAGCATTGCATCATTCTTTTAAAATGGGTGACGTCAATATGTAGTAAAGAAGCAAATTATAGGAACATAGGACAAAATTGATACAGAAAGATTAATCCACGTTCAAGTTGACAATGAAAGATTCTGTTGACTTAATACTGACAAAATGAAATGCTGATACTAGGAATCTTTAATTATAAAAATGACAACAACTCCGAGAATAATGCCACCTGAAATATTGTCATTTAGGGACAACTGGAGAAGTAGAAAAGTAGTATTTTAATTTTGGAGTGCTGAAAACAATATTAATCAAAGAAGGCCTTATCCGTTTCTATTTAATAATAAGAAATAATTCCATCAAATCCCATGAACTATAATGACTTTTGGACACCACATTCTAAACTTTGTAAATAAGCATTTTGTCCCATAACCTTTGTCAAACTGTTCGAGTTGTCCCCTGACAATTTTCCGACCAAAAAATCGCCGGATGAGAAGTTGTTGAACCCCCTTTTCTTTAACTAACACTGTACATGCGAAGACACGGCCAAATACAAGTATAGCACCTCACTTTCTTCTGGTTTGGCAAGGAGCGGGGGACTGGCCAAATATCTCTCATTTGCTGGAAAGCCTCCTCACCTGTCCAGATGAAGTCTTTACTATTTCTCATAACTTTAAAGAAGGATAGATTCTTCTCTGCTAACGTCGATATAAATCTGCCCAATGCTGTCAGACGGCCAACCAAACATTGCACGTCCTTCACCGTTCTTGGTGAGGGCAATTCTAATACTGCCCTGATTTTATCGGGGTTCGGCTCTATTCCCCTCTCGTTCACTACATACCCCAGGAACTTACCCGCGGTCACTCCAAATGTGCATTTCTTCGGGTTCAGCTTCATCTTGTATGCTCTCATGATGGCAAATGCTTCATTTAGATGACGGCACGTTCTTCTGCCTTCAGACTTTTGACTAACATATCGCCAATGTATGCTTCCATGGATTTTCCGATCTGATGGTAAATCATATTCGCTACCAGTCATTGGAAAGTTGCTCTGGCGTTCTTGAGGCTGAAATGCATCACCCTGTAACAATATACTCTGGTGTCAATTACAAAGGTCATTTTGCTCTGATCACCCACAGCCATGAAGATCTGGTGAAAATCGCTCTTGGCATCCATCATACTCAATAAGGCGCATCCTGCAGTCGAGTCTACTAACAAATCTATCCTGGGTAGAGGAAAAGGGTCTCTCGGGCAATTTTTGTTCAGATCAGTATAATCCACACACATCCTTAAGGTTGCTTCCTCCTTGAGAACCAATACAACGTTGCTCAACCATTCTAAAAATCTCAACGCGTAAATATACCGGGTAGCTAAAAGCTCATGAACTTCCTTTTCGGCCGTTTCATTCTTTTCTATACTAAAATTGCGTTTCTTCTGCCTCACCGGTTTTGCATTTTTATTCACATTTAGTCGGTGCACTATTATCTTTGGATCTATCCAGTGCAAATTTGAATTCGTCCAAGCGAATATGTCAGCATTCTGCCTGAGACAATCTACCAATGCAGCCTCTATATCAGAGCTCATAGCTGCTCCGATTTTTATGATTTTGTATGCGTTTTCTCTGAATAGCTGAACTATCTTGAACTCCTTGAGTGGCTCCATCTTGCATTCTTTCCATTGTTTCACTAATTGATTTTCTACTTTTTCTCGGCCTTGCTTCTATGGTTCGAGCCTCTTTCCATTCTCATCTACTCGTTCAGGGCTTCTTTTTAGCTTTGGCTACTCCGCCTGACGGACCGCTCCGTCTCTTCGTTATTACAGTTACTTAAATCTAAACAAAATTTAAACGGTGTTCCCATAGACGGCGCCAATATTTTGGTCTTATTTCGTCTGGGTTACAATACATCTGATATCTCGTTACAATGGGCCTAACTATGCCAAAATAATGCTAATCTATTACAGAAAACGGACTAGCTTGGTACGAACACCTACTACGTATTGCAAGTACAAAATAAGCTTAAACAACCTTCTAAGACAAAGAAAAGGTTCGGTCGAACGGAGAGCGTTCGACTCACGACTCTCGAACTGAAGTGGTTCGATCGTGCTTAACGTCGAATGATCTTGATTCGACGCCGCAAACCTCAAATGGCTATGGTTCGATTATGCTGCTTCGGTGGATAAGATCGAATCTATAAAATGATCGAATTGGATGGACGATCGAATCGGAATGAGTGTCGAATCACTGAATTCCATCGATGTGAGTATGTATCGAGTCTTCAGTGTGTCCATTAATATTGGAGGGTAGGGTATATATAGATTTCGTCCCCTGGGGCCCGCCAATCTTCGAATTAGGTCGGTCGAATGGGCTTGTTCGACCTTCAGGTATCGATCGAATGGTCATCATTCGATATAGAATTAGTTGGGCCTTTTCTGAATGGGCCAGCCCAGAATACTATTTTGGACCTTCCTAAAATACCACCATCACACTCCATCACCTAATGACATGTAAATGTTTGGATAACATTCGTGTCCACCTCATTTCATTTTGTATCATTTGTGATTTATATGGGTCTTTCAACAATTGCAGCAAGACTCCAATATTTTCTTAAGATGGCTCTAATTTTCAAATTTATAACTACCATTTTATAACTTTGTTGAGTTTCTCGGTCTCAAATTTTATTGTCATTGCTTCTATCACAAGCCAATGTCCTTGAAATAATTTTAACACAACCCCGACTAAATAATATCACCGAGATCTTGAGAATGAACTGATGCTCAATCGTCAGATGCTACTTGTTATAAAATGAAATCCAGATAGAGCGTAAACACAACAATAATTTAAAGCGGGAAAAATAAATAACTCACTAAGTTTACGTGAAAAACCTCAAATGCGTATGATATTCTCATTCGATTTGACAACATATTGTCTTCAATATGGTTGAATGTTAAAGAGCCACCCCTAGTCTGAGGTTGAGCTCGAGTTTCTAATCAGATTCATTGCGTAAACCATATGATCAAAAGTTGAATCAACATGCAGCCCGATTGAATTAGAGGTGCAAGTTGTAACGTATTAAGTTCATATTCTACCATGTTTCTTGTCTCTGGTGTAAATTCATCACCACAAATGAAGTATAAAGCATGTCACAAAATGTCAACATTGTTACAATTTAATCAAGTCAAGCAGAACGTCACAAGTTTCCACCTCCATTCGGAATTTACACTTAATTGCTTCAAATACGAAGTTCTCATAAATTGATCGTCTCAGTAGCCAAGTAGACATTGTGGTAGTATTTGCAAAACCAAGTTACTGAAATTGCATAATGTCACAAATTTCTACCTCTTTTGGAAATTTAACTTCCCAATACAAATTGCAAATAGTGAAGCAAAAATAATCGGGTACAGAATCAGAATTACAGCAACAACAGGTAACATTCTATGGTGAAATCCATAATAGTCTCTCAAAAAAGCTGCTATTGTTTTCATTTCTCCGAATACCACAATTTCCTTTTGAACGTCTCCAAATTGTGAAGTAAGCATGCCGTTCAACGACCAAGAAGTCGGGATAATATAATAGAACCAGACCCACCACTTTGGAATTTGCTGTAAAATGACGAGCAAATTTTATCATTATGTTGCCGCTCATATATTAGCGATAACCCTGTAGTGAAACATAATGGTTCGATTCCACAAGAAGTGCATTACGAAAAATATTAGAGACAATGAACTTACAGGCCGAGGTATTAGGAAACCAGAAAAGAGATGGAACATTGTGTAGAAGCCTGACTTAGAAATGGCAGCCACTGGGAAGTTTGGAGTTATTGAGGCCAAAAACATTCCGAGGTAAGTATAATAGAGCAGCGTACAAAACATAGTGTAGAAATACCAGAAGACCTTATATGCAGACGAATAGTATCCAATCATTGGATATGTGATCACGGTGAATGCAACTGATTGCACAAAGAGATACGGGATCTCAATTATGACCTACAAAATTAAGGTATGTTAAATCAATTCCACCTTTGTTCAATATGTTACCGAAGCGTAAACACAAAGCAGAATGTGGTAGGAGCACCTGTGCTGCTGAATAAGCCCAAGAATCATACATTCCTGCAAACCTTTCTCTATAGAAAACATTACGCTCTGTGCTGATGTACGGCAGAACAGACGAGGAATTGTTTATGCCACATAAGAGAGCAGTGGAATACATTGAACCTAGCAAAGTGAAGAGGCTTTGCTGATTGTGTCTATTTAGAAAAGATTGAAGGGAAAAGACACAATGTTTAGACCATTAAGAGTAAAAAAACTTAAGCAACAGAAACTAATTAAGAAATGTACCCAGTTTCAAAGGTTCCTAAATATTAGTACTCACATTTTTTTTCCTTGACCCCAGAACAGGAAGCCTACAAGAAAAGATATAAAAAGCATGTGAAACGTGCGCTTCAGGTTGTAAGAAGGACTTCTCCAATATGACCAGTGCTGCTTCCAGAGGCAACTTTTGAATTGTCCCCAACTATTTTGAGAGTATTGAGTGGGGAAATGCAAATCTTCTGAACCAGAAGATGGTTTACTCAGGTTTCTCACAAGCTCTTTGTTGATCCTTCAAAAAGACTAGGGTCAAAAAAGAAAAATACACTTCCCTGGAATCAAAGCAAAAATTACATTTTACGAAAAAACATGATCATAATATTGTGAAACACGGGTTTGCGTTGTGCATTGGACTCACTTGTGCAATGCAGAATTCTTGTAAACTTGCGCAAAATCAATGCCAAGTTTAGATTCTGATGAAGACGAAGTGACCTCCAATACCCATGCAGCAGGATTGTAGTTATCTCTAATATTTGGAACGCCAGAGGTTCCCTATTACAAAGAAAAGAGAAACAACACCAAGTCCAATGTAAAAGATACATATATTTCAAGTAAGTGAATCAAATAACATCTTATTCTGTGGAGGTATTTCATTGCAAGAAAAGACTTACCTCAAAATACTCTATTACTTCACGGGAATTTATGCCTAAAGGTCCACTGTATATCAGCTTACCTCCAGCTTTAAGAAGCACTAACTGTGAAAAAAAAAATCAAATAGTGATACGCTTTTCTGAAGATGTTCCTCTAAACAAGAGCAATTTATCGTCATTTTACCTCATCAAATGCTTCAAAAATGTCGATGCTTGGTTGATGAATGGTGCAAACAATTGTTCTACCAGTACTTGACACATTTTTTACTGCACGCATAACAATTGCTGCTGCTCTCGCATCCAGTCCAGTTGTAGGCTCATCCATGAAGATAATGGAGGGGTTAGCCACAAGTTCCACCGCAATAGTCAGCCTCTTCCTCTGCTCAGTTGACAAACCAAACCCACCCGGTAACCCCACTAACGCATCCTTTATTTCATCAAGCTCAATGGTTTCAAGAACATCGTTCACAAATTCCTGAAAAATTCCGCACAACACTTATTTTACGTTAATTGAAAATGAATGCTAACACTAGAAAGTCCGAACCTTTAAGTAAGTTTTGACATACATATTTTGTCTTTGAGTCAATATTAGGATGAAGACGTAGCCACGCAGAGAAGATTATTGATTCTTCCACAGTAATTTGAGGAGAATGTATATCGGTTTGTTCACAATAACCAGATATTCTAGCAAATGTACTTTGAACTTTAGGATACCCTCCAACTCTTATTTCCCCTTCCACCATTCCACTAGTTTTTCTACCAGCAAGAACATCAAGAAGTGTTGTTTTTCCAGCTCCACTGACACCCATGAGTGCAGTAAGAACACCAGGCTTGAATGCACCAGTGATGTCTTGAAGAAGTTGAAGCTTTTTTTGATTGAAACCGCGTTCCCTCATTGCCTGAACTTAAGGGGAAATAAAGAATCACCTAACAAATCGAGCCATGTACTATTTCTTATAATGTTTGTCGGCATTATCCCAAGTAAAATAACGACAACAGCTAGATTTCCTTGTTTTACCATGGGGGTTTCGACATAGTATTGCACGTCTTGAAACACCAAACTTAGGGGTTCAAAGGGCAAAATCATTCTGTCTGCAGAAACATGACAAAAATCATCATAACTGCATTCATGCTCAAGAAACAAAGAATGGACAAATATGTTACCTATATGGTTGTTTGCGCTACTGTCTACGTGGCCTTTGTTATCTGATTCTTTACTACCTTGCAGTTGGGCGAGTTTTTCCCTTGATATAATGACTCGTGAACCAGGAGCTGAAGAAATATGGAAGTTAATGCTTATTCAAAATCAAAGCTGCGTTACCATGTCGACTGCAGTTAACTATCTTCTTACGTTTTAAGAAACTTAAGGCCAGGGTAAACCCAATGTTGAAGAGCAGCGTGAATCCAAAAAGGGCACCTACTGATATCCAAAACAGATGTTCACCATAGTTTAACCCACGGCTTTCAAGCGTCTGATCCCCTATGGTTGTATTTCCAGACAGCTTCAAACAAATTTTAAAAATGAAGTTCTACATTTATTAGTCTTAGAGATAACTTCATGAAACAGCACAATATAATCCAACAGCTCACACACCTTTTGCCATCTTGGAGCAAGAAATTCATTTGTGGTGAGGCCTATTTCCGCGTATGATAGTGGGGAAATCCAAAATGCCCACTTTAACCAAACTGGCATGGATGCTGGAACAAATATTAATTTGAGCGTAGTCTTTTCAGAAGTGAAGGCATGCGTGAAGTAAAACCTGGAACTCATAAAAGTAAAGGGGCTAAAAATACTTACTTTTTGGGATCAGAAATCCACCGAATAACATATTGAATAAAAATGCAATACTACCACCTCCTGTTGAAGCAACCACAGTCCGGCAAACTGAAGCCACGAACCGAAACATAGATGTTATGGCCTGGTGGTAAGCAAATAGTAATGCCATATGACGGAAAAACCTGGTAAAAGAACAACAATTTGTCATAACTTGACATAAACAATCCACTGAACAAGGATATGGAATACAAGAATTACGGAATGCTATAAAAAAATTAAGGATGTCTGGCTGCGCTGACCTCCCAACTTCAGGGCTATATCCAATAACGTAATAAGTAAGAGAAGTCCATACTACGGCTACCAAGAGTGAGAGAGGGATCTTGAGAATGGCAGCTGGAACTGCACTTGCCCAGGCTGGGTAAAAGTCCAAGTCTCTTTGTTTGTAGAAAACTGGGAGTCTGGCGACGGTCATTGCGAGCTCTGGGAGTCCATCAACGAGGAGAATGATCATAGAATAGAATATGGCTCCCATGTAATTATTGGCATGGATAATATCAACAGCCATCTGTGTTCTCATGAAAACTGTCATACTGACAGAAGCAATAAAAAGAAGCTGCCAAAAGAGAACCACGCGGAGTTAACAATTCTAATCTAATAGTCCTAATATAAATAAATAAGTGTATGATGATTTCACAAATGATTAGGCTAACCTGAAAAGATTTGAAAATGTATGTGAAAGAATTCCTTTTCATAAGAAGAAATTCTCTTGACAGACAAGCTCTAAACAGAGTCCATTTAGAAAGAGAATATACGCTAAAACTGATTGCATTTTTGTGGTTCTTGGATTTATCAAACGGCACAGAAAGTTCGTCCCTGAGATTGTTCCCGTAAGGAGACTCCTCATATTTCTTTGAAAACATAGCAGGAGAGATGTAACTAAAAGGTTGCAGTTTCTCCCAGTATTGTTCTTGATCTTTTCTTGATATAACCTGAAACAGAATCAAAAGCCTCAGTCTTATGAAGGTTTTCAGTTGTCACAGACAAGATCTAAAGGATGCCAGCACTCTCTAATAACTAACCTCCTGGAGAAAATCAGCCACTCCTTTCCTTTCAGGACACTTAAAACCGCAACTCCTGAAGAACTCTAATATCCCAGTCCGCGGTCCGTGATAGACAATCTTCCCCTCTCCCATCAATATAATGTCATCAAATAGATCAAAGGTCTCTGGTGCCGGCTGGAGAAGAGAAAGGAGTATGGTTGCATCCGTGATGTGGGCCAGTTGTTGAAGGCAACAAACAACTTGGTAAGTGGTCGAGCTGTCTAGGCCGCTTGAGATTTCATCCATAAATAAAGCTTTTGCTGGTCCAACAATCATCTCACCTGCATAATATCTTAATTGTTATTCCTTGATGCATACTTTCAGTAATCAGGTTATGAATTATTAAACAAGAGGTTAATTATTTAGTTACTAAGCGAGCTTCACTTTGGCCATTGAAACTACCTGTTGTGAGTCTCTTCTTCTGACCACCAGAGATACCTCTCCTCATGGCATCTCCATAGAGTGTATCGGCACAGACATCAAGGCCGAGAATCTGAAAAGTGTGTAAAATTACAAAGAAAGAAAAAAATGTTCTCGGTAAAACTGCCAGGAAAGAGTTATATTGATCATTAAAGAAGAGAATACCTTCAATACGTAGTCTGTTTGAAGGGTTGTTATTAGTCCTTCCACGGAAATTGCCTGTAAAGTGTACAGTTAAGCAGAGAATTGTGGTATACTAACATGTTTATGATTTCTGCATCATAAACATCAGCTGCGAAATAAATCATTAGAAGATGATTGCATCATTGCTTATCAATGTTATATTCAAAAGAATTATATTCAAAGAAGATTATAGAAGAAGTTTCTCACTATAACAAAAACGTTTCTAGTTTTGCCTTAACTCACTGACAATAAGGAAGAATACGAGGAGATAGGATTACCTTCATGTACGTATCGATATCTAGATCTGGAATAATATTGGCTTCTTTCTCCTTTCTGACAAGCTCAGTCATAATTTCTTTAAACGAAGATATCATATCAGACCGTTATTATTACCAAGAAAAATGGTCCTAAAATAGAAGTTGATGACTCTATACATCAAATGAAGTACCTGCTCTGCTACCAACACCCAGACATCTAGCTGAAAAATCGAGTGTCTCCCTAACGGTCATTTCAGGGATGTGCCGATCGTTCTGGCTAATATAAGCTGAAGTTTTTCGAAGTACAAACTCATCAAATTTGAATCCGTTGTATGACATCTCACCAGATATCTGTCATGGAGAAGGAAAAAGAGACGCTTATTCTTTTACTTTTCCCAATTAAATTTCACCTTTGAAATCCTGATTTCTTTTTGAAAATGGAGTTAGAAACATAGGCACCACCTTAAGTGAACTGTCCAAATTTCCTGATAGAGCTTTTAACAACGTAGTCTTTCCACAGCCGGGAGGACCAAGCAATAGCGTAATTCTACAATTAGTCAAATGTATGATATAATTTAAGATGGTTGAATGCAACTGATCAGTTCTAATAATAATTTGAGTAGAAAGACTGACATATGCACCATACCTTCCAGGCTTAATGATGCCACTAACATTCTTAATAATGCTAATGTGAGCCTCTTTTGGTGATAAACCAGGAACAGGAATATTGTCCTGGCAACAAAAGATTTATGAGTTTCTATTAAGATCATGAGAAAAATGGGTATATTAATTATGAATAACTGTTTAATGGCAAATATACATATGCTTTTCTCAATTTTTACCAAAAGCAAGCTTTTAAAGGAATTCCAAAGAGTTGGGAGAGGTTTTCCAGAAACGACTTTGCACGCAGCTTCTATGTGCAAATTTGAATATCTCACTTCAATTGTTGGTAGTTGTACACCAGCCCTGTCGTAACAAATAAAATAGTAAAAGTTTTGATCGAGCACCAACCAACTGCATTAGCTACATAGAATATATATACAGTTAAAAACCTCACTTGTCTATTCTTTTCCTTATTTTCTGTAGCAGTCTGAGGTTGTCATGTGCAACTTGTTGGATGAGCTTTTCGATAAGCATATGCCTCTCATTGGAGTCGAGCTTAGTAACATCAACAACCCTTTTCCCTTTAGCTCCATTCTCATTTTCTTCATCAAAGAGCGAAGATCGCAAACGATCAAACGTTGGAAGCCTGTCGATTGCAGCCCACTGCAAGAGAGATTCTTCATCGAGCTCACTGTCGTTTGTCGTGGAAGTTAAAACTGAGTTGCTTCGAAAGCTTGATAGAGAACGGCGTAGTGACAATCCTAAGCTTCTCCCAATCTCTGATAGATCATTCTTCAACGACTCTATTTCATCTGTGCCAATTAATTCGGCCATTACTTTGGAAATGGCTTAGCTTCAACTTAATAAAGAACACAAAACAGACTATACACAAACACACACACAAATATATATATATATATAGCTATCCAGTCGTTTTAAATGGCCAATGAGAGGTGTAAGAGGTCATGCATTGCATCATTCTTTTAAAATGGGTGACGTCAATATGTAGTAAAGAAGCAAATTATAGGAACATAGGACAAAATTGATACAGAAAGATTAATCCACGTTCAAGTTGACAATGAAAGATTAATCCACGTTATAGGAACATATAGCAAAAGTTTTGAGCACCAACCAACTGCATTAGCTACTTAGATTATATATTATACAGTTAAAAACCTCACTTGTCTGTTCTTTTCCTTATTTTCTGTAGCAGTCTGAGGTTGTCATGTGCAACTTGTTGGATGAGCTTTTCGATAAGCATATGCCTCTCATTGGAGTCGAGCTTAGTAACATCAACAACCCTTTTCCCTTTAGCTCCATTCTCATTTTCTTCATCAAAGAGCGAAGATCGCAAACGATCAAACGTTGGAAGCCTGTCGATTGCAGCCCACTGCAAGAGAGAATCTTCATCGAGTTCAATATCGTTTGTCGTGGAAGTTAAAGCAGAGTTGCTTCGAAAGCTTGATAGAGAACGACGTAACGACGATCCTAAGCTTCTTCCAATCTCGGAGAGCTCATGTCTTAAAGATTCTTTTTCATCTGTGCTAGTTAATTCGGCCATTACTTTGGAGTTGGCTTAATTCAAAACATAATTAAAATCTACTGACTATATACGTGCATAAACACTCACATATATCGGCCATGCATTGCATCATTTTTATAAAGGAATAGAGATTATTATATATAATAGGGATTATTCCATCAAACCCCCTCAAATATGGCCACTTTATGGGTTCAGGTCAGATCTTTATTTTTAGACCCAGTGAGGTCTAAACTTTGGTGGTTTGTGCGAATTGTCCCATTTTCAAGCTTTTGGCAATTTTTCGGCAAAAAATTGTCGAAAAAAATATTTAAAGTTTGACTAAAACATTCCTCTCGTTGAGACGGTTCCGATAGAGGTGACGGTGTCGCAAAATTCGAAGTCATTACACGAAAATTTTAATTTAATTTAAGTGTATTGAACTTAAATTAGAATTCATGTGTTATAATCTTGAATTTTGCAACCCGGCACTACCATCGGAACCGTCTCATCGAGGGGAAGATTCTAGTCAAACTTTAAATAATTCTTTCGGTGGTTTTTGGTCAAAGATCACAAAAAAGTGAAAATGGGACAATTCGCACAGACTACCAAAGTTTAGACCTCACTGGGTCTAAAAACAAAGATTTGACCTTATTTGTATAAAGTACCTATAGTTTGGGCGGTTTAGTGGAATAATCCCACGGGAAGGCTATTTCGGCTATTTCAAAGACTGCGAAGAACCCGAATCAGAGGGATCATCGAAGTTAGCACCTTATGTTCTTATGAGTTCCTTCCGTGAAAGATGTTCGGAAGCGGAAGTGATTAGTAACTCTCGTTCTTAGAGGATTTTATCTATGCTACACTGACAGTGTAGTGCACTGTCTCTCATAAAGTGGTGGGCCCCACACATGTGGGCCCACACCCCTGTGAGTGCACTGTGCACTACACGCGGTGTAGCATAGATATAATCTTCTTAGAGCTATGAAATTATGTCACAAAGAGTCGCAACCAAGCCACGGAAATCAAACTTCGGGTGGTGTACTCTAGAATTGCCCCATTTTAGGGAATAGGATTGTCCATCTCCTGTCGATTCATTGGGCTTTGGCACGTTATGTCTCTGGGGCTGGAATACCTGGACATGGGGGTAGAAGGCTAATTGTCTTTTTTCAGCGAAGGACAGATTTCATATATATATATATATATATATATATATATATATATATATATAACGGCATGAACAATGAAAAGAATTAACAAAGCAAAACTATATATAAGGGAAGGGACACGTGACAAAATTGATATAGAAAATTTGGCATGCCTGATTAGATTAATCATCATTCAAGTTGACAGTTAAAGATTTTAATTAAGTTGTTGACTAAAGCAAATCTCAAATACTGAAACACCGTCATTATATTCTGGGACTACTGATATGAAGAAAATATATATGTAGTGTTTTAATTTTGAAATGCTGAAAAAGTTATTAATCATACGTGACCTTATTAGTTTTTAGAGATAATTCCGTCAAACCCCATGAACTATAGCGCTAAACTTTATAAATAAGGATTTTACCCTCTAACCTTTGTCAACCTGTTCGAGTTGCTCCTGGCAATTTTCCGACCAAAAAATCACCGAATTTTCTTTTCTTTTTTTTTGAATCTTCTCCTTGTCGAGACGGTTACGGTAGTGGTGACGGTATCGCAAAACTCAAAGTCATTACATGGGGAATTTAGTTTTAATTCGTTGAATTTCTGGAAAATATGAAGAACACTTGAAGGTGTATCATCATATATTTTTCGGAAATTCGACGAATTAAAACTAAATTTCCCGTGTAATGGCTTTGAATTTTCTGACACCGTCACCAATAACGGAACCTTTTCGACGAGGAGAATATTGAGTCCAAATTTAGGAATTTCGGCAAAAAATTCTGGAACCCGCCACTACGTCGCCGCGGTTTGTGGGAAATTTTTTGTCGAACTTTTTTTATTCTAATCGACTTTTTTACTCGTCAAGGCGGTTCCGGTAGTGGTAACGGTATCGTAAAATTCAAAGCCATTTGACGGAAAATTTAGTTTTATTTCGTCAAATTTTCGAAAAAAAAAATGAAGAACACTTGAAGGTGTTCATCACATTTTCCAGAAATTCAACAAATTAAAATTAAATCTCCCGTATAATAGCTTTGAGTTTTTCGATACCGTCACCACTATCGAAACCGTCTTGACGAGGAGAAGATTCTGGAAAAAAAAAAAAATCCGGCGATTTTTTGGTCGAAAAATTGTTAGGGAGCAACTCGAATTAGGTTGGCAAAGGTTAAAAGTCGCTATAGTTCACGTGGTTTAAAGGAATTATCCCTAGTTTTTATTTAATTGTATATATATATATATATATATAATATTAACAATAATGATCGATGACGATGCTTGCAGTAGTGTGTGTGTGCGTGTGAGCGCATTAGGGAGTGCATGCACCAGCTGATGAAGTATTCTAGGGTCCCGCAAATCAACTAGCTGTTAATTATTATCCTTACCTTTTCATATTGTATGATAATTATTGATCAACAACAAGGGATAATAAAGTATAGGTTGTAGCGGTACAAAAGAAAGCTGTGAATTTGACGTGTTTTAGTACAAATTAATTAGGGGCAGTTTAGTGTAACTATAGTTCCTTTGAGGTTTGAAATTATAGTAACCTCCCCTCAAACTGAAAATTCAGATGAACAGTTTAACAATCAGGCTGGGAAATTACACTAACTACTTCTCATAAAATTAACAATTGCTAAAAATCTGCCCAGTAAAATCGTTATTATGTTCTTACAAAGACTCCTTGCTGGAAAAATGTTTCAAAAATCGACTTGGTCGAGTTTGGTACATGAGTGAATGAGAAATTGATACTCAACGTTCGCTAACTAAAGTCGAATAATTGTAAATCAATATTTATTATTTTTATTTTGCATAGATAGAATTATCTTATTTTCTGCTATATTTTATATAACTGTAAAATAATAAGCATCAAAATTTGAAAAATAACTAATTCATATTTTACGAAAATCTTTCTATAAGATTATGTGATCCATTTTATTAGTTGGAACTCGTCCAGATTCATTCTCCGATTGAGGTTTATTCGCTTACAATAATTTTGTTTATTGTAATTTTTTGTTGTTTAATTTTTCGTCGATAAATTAAAAATTTGTTATCTTTGTTCGTTTCGTATTGATTTGGTGCATATATTATTAGTAATCTTAAATTATAGATCTTCTTTGAGACAAACATGTTATCTTGACCAAGTTTAATATTTCGGGTACGTATTGGAAAGAAAAAATCCGTAAGGGAGAACGAAAATTAATTTTTTCTCGTCGGTTTAATATGTTAAAAGTTTGAATCTCTACGCATGCATACGTTTTACCATATAGGATGTTTAAAAGAATTCAAATAAGTTAGAAGAAGATACCCTGAAGTAGGTTGTAAATATTTGTTTTTGTGCTTCGGATAATTGAGAGTAACATATCGCTGGTTCGGTCACCAAGGACTTTATCGTATAGCCAATTGATCGCGTTATTGTTCCCGTAACCTCGTCACATAAATCTGGATCAAAGATGAAATTGTCGTTCACCCCAATTTTGCGCCTCTGTTGGTCGGTGTTTGAAGCAGCTCGACCCTTCCCCCGTCCCCTAGGCGGCCTAAGGCTAGTAGAAGCGGATTCAGAATGAACAGATGATGGCGAGGGTTGCAATCCCGACAAAGTTCCTTCGTTGTTGGCTTGTGGTACTTCGTCTTTCAAGCCATGCGGAATGATTAATCGCGGAGGAGTAATTTCAGGTGGCAAGACTGGATCTGGGTCCCTTAGACGAGGAGGAGGGACTCGATTCCGAGTGGAAGTGGGGCGTTGTGGTTGTGCATCCGCCGGAGTAGGGGCCTGGGACCGAGTTGTAGTTGGGCGTTGTGGTTGTGCATCCGCCGGAGTAGGGGCCTGGGGCCGAGTTGTAGTTGGGCGTTGTTGGGAAGCAACCGGAGTATGCTGAGTTTGTGGCGGAGGTTCCTCAACGTGTTGGGTAACTTCGTCGGGACTAGTTGTTTCAACGTTACCACCACGCCGAGATTTAAAACGACTAGCAAAATTGAGAATCCCCAGGGTTTTCGGTAACCCTACATTGGAAATATATGTTGGGACTTTTTTCTGTTTCTCTTTTCCTTTATCGAGAAACTTGTTGCGATTATTTTTATCGGCCATTTATAAAAATGACGATTTTTCGAAAAAAAAAAATATATATATATTTGAAGAGTGAGTGGGATGATGAAGAGTGATTGAGATGATGAAGAGTGATTGTGATGTTGAATAGTGATTCTCATGCCCCTATTTATAGATTTTTTTTTTGAATTAAAAATGTTTTTTTTTGAATTAAAAATAATTTTTTTGAATTTTTTTTTTTTTTAATGGTAGTTGACCGGTGGCCCGCCGTCTTTTCCGTAGGCCATGTGCCGACGGAAAAGACAGCCGCCGTCTTTTCCGTCGGCCATGTGCCGACGGAAAAGACGGCGGGGCCACTGCGTGTATTATTTTTTTTTTTTTTTTTTTTAATTAATTTTCTGGCTTTTCCGACGGGTTAAACCGTCGGAAAAGACGTTTTCCGACGGCGCTTGGCCGTCGGAAAAAAGTCTTTTCCGACGGCTTTACCCGTCGGAAACTTTCCGACGGGCTTAAGCCGTCGGAAATGACTTTTTCCGACGGCCAAGTGCCGTCGGAAAAAGTTTTCACCATTTCCGACGGCCGATTCGGTCGGATGCCGTCGGAAATGGTGAATTTTCTTGTAGTGTAACTTGTTAATCAAATGCGTGCATGCGTTGTTAAGGATCTTTTTGGACTGACGATGCTAGTAGCCTAGTAACGTGTTGATGAGAGACTCTTTTGTAAAGGTGATATATTAATCTGATCTGTTCATCAAAACCTAGCAATAATGTTTAGTGCATTATATTAGTCATTAGATGCATTATGATAATTAATTAGTAAAAATAGCATGCAATTTACTCTTAACTCTGACGTTACGGATAAAAAGATTGTTCGTTTTCTCGAAAAGTATCAAAACATTTCCGGTTTTGACTCTATCAAAACGAAATATACATGTAATTTTCAGGTTCATTATAACAACAATTTTCACGAATTTTTGAAACATGTCGAAAAAATCTCGAAACATTATGAAATATTTCTATTCTTTAGTGTACTGAAACCTTCTAGAAAATCGAAACTTTAATCCAGGTTTAACGTGTGTGACATATTTTATATATATATATATAGTTTCGCATCTTTGAAGCTTTTTGAGACAGAGGTAGTATTGCACGGCTTGATCCATGGTTAAATGACCTTGATGTTGACTTTTTGGACCGATTTTTTTCCTTTTGTTGTTAAATGTTAATTATGCGTGAAAATTAGCTAGAGAGCAAAATGGGATACATGTTTAATTTAAGCATGTGAATTGACGTAGGAGACAATTTCCATCAAGCATGTTTGTAATTTGTATTGTGCGGATTTTTTAAATCAAATTTGGAACGCAAATCAAATCATTATTTACATGCCCACAACTAATTAAAGCTTATGCTTATCTCATACTGTTTATACATGGTAAAGGAATAAACACAGAATTCACTTCCTTTTGTGAGAAAATACATCTTTTTGAAGATCTTGTGTTATTCTGGTTTCCATTTCCGAGGGAATTGATTTTAGAGAATCTTTTGTTATTTTTCATTGACGAATTGATGCAGCTTGTATTGGATTTTTGAGCAAGAAGTCATCGTAGTGCTTCGAGAGCATAGTTTTTTGAATAATGTTCAAAATTTAGAGTTGGTAATTTTGAGATAACTTGTATCTATCCCTTTTAGGGGTTGTTTTATTAATCTTACATAAAGCTTCGCTTCATGTTAGAGATTATTTAGATTTTAGACTGATTATATTAACGCAATGATAAAAAATTATGCAGTGCCGAAATATTATGCATCATACATTTTTGGTATGTTTGGCAATTCTCACATTTGTCCGTGATTAAGAAAATCTGCACCGTTTGTGTAAATTTGTGAAAGAGAATTTGGTTCAATATTGAATTCTTTAGTTTGGCAAGTCCAGTACTTTACTGTTTTTCTCCCTTCTTTTGAATCAATTTGGTAACTGAATAGTTGTTTTATGGCAACTATGAGGAGACAACATATATAATGAGCTGAATTTTTTATGTTACCATACATCATTGTTTAGTATATAATATTCCTTCGATGGTGGAATATATATATTCGATTCCACTAAACTGAGATTCATTATTTGTGATAAGTGTTTTGAAAAACTTTCTTTACAAGCTAAAATGAAAATAGCCAATATATGTTTGTTGTTAATTGTTTTATAAGGAATCCCGTTACACGTGGAATCGTTCGGATTCGGGTACAACTAAACACCATATTTTAATTAAATATTGGGAAAAGCATAATATTAATCAAGTGTTTTTAGATGTGGTCAAGATATTGTAAAAATATTGATATTTTTAGGGCAAATAACCTTTTTTCCCTATAATTTGGGCTAAAGTTGTCTTTTGCCCTATAATTTCACGGGCTTCAGTTTTGCCCCTTAATTCATGGTTTTTTTTTAAATACTCATTGGGCCAAAATCGAAGCCCGGTTACTGTTCTGCCAACGTGGCGACTAACTGGGCTGCTACAGTGCATCCACTGGAGCCACGTCGGATTCTAGGTGGATTTAAAAAAAAATTATATATTTTTTTGAAAAAAAAAAACATCATATTCTTCATTTCCCACCACCACCTTCCAAACCCATAGCCACCATCATCTTCTTCATCACAACCACCACCACCACATCCCAAACCTACTGCCACCACATCCCAAACCTACTGCCACCACAATACCCCCAGCCCTTAAAAAACACTAACAATAAAATTCAAAAACCACCACAGAACCATCATCATCTCCGGTCCCACCGCCACCGCCACCAGATTTGTCATCATCTCCGGCGAACAACCACCACAACAACTCTTCTCAACAGCCCCAACAATCACTCTCTCAATCGACAACCACACGTCCACTACCTACAACCACACTGCCACCGCCAACAGATCCGTCATTATCTCCGACGAACAACCACCACAGAACCACCAACTACAACTCTCCTCAACAACCCCCCACCAACAACAACTCTCCTCAACAGCCCCAACAACCACTCCCACAATCGACAACTACACGTCCACCACCTACGACCCCACTGCTACTGTCGATTCGCCATCCCTAGGAAATCGAAACATTACAGATTTAGAAATCGAGATCGGCAGCTACTAAGAATTCATCAATGGCGTCACAGATCGTACAACGACTAACTGCCGGAGCAAATTGCCGCCTTTTTGACCGGAGCTTCTCGTCGGAGTCCAATCTGGTCCGCCGTCTTTTTGACGGAGCTTCTCGTTGTTGCCCCAAAACTCCTCACAACCCCAAACCTGGTGGACATGTGGTTGTCGTTTTCTGTGGTAAGAGAATCGTATACCAACTTAGACCACCGCAGCAGCTCCTCCTCCGCCGAAGACAGTGGTGTTTTGACTCTAATCCGCAGAGATCCCACCGAATTGATCAGAATCGGCTGCCTAAAAAGAGGCCTCCGATGAGCTCTCGTCAGCAAATTACAGATCAGAGTCGCCAGATCTAGAAAGAATTGGTTGCTAGAGAATCTCGCCGGTGTGACCTCGTTTGTGCAGACGATCCACGGCGTCGATGGGTGAGCATACGGAGGCGTGGGAATGTGACTAACAGACTTTTCATTTGCAATTTTTTTTTAAATCCACCTCGAATCCTACGTGGCTCTACGTGGCTGCACAATAGCAGTCGAGTCAGCCGCCACGTTAGCATAACAGTAACCGGGCCTAGCTTTGGCCCAGTGGGCATTAAAACAATTTTGAATTAAAGGGCAAAAAATGAAGCCTGGAAAATTAAGGGGCAAAAGGCAACTTTAGCCCAAATTATAGGGCAAAAAAAGTTATTCGCCCATATTTTTACGATAAAGTTTATTCTTGGAACTTGCTAAAACCATGTATGTTACTTGTGATATTGAGATAATATTGTTAACATAGTTGTAGTTTTTTGTAAATAACTCATTGAAAACAGATCGTTTGTGCGTACTATATATACACTTACATGAAGAGTTTAAATTATAGATAACTCATAAATTACAGAAATAATAGGATTCAAATGACTCAAACATTATCTTGCACAACTGACTCTCTATCGGGTCTATGTGATAAGTTAGAATTCAGGATATTGAGATTGAGTGGAATTTGCTGCTTATCATCCCCTTGCGCGCAAGCTAATGGGTAGAGAAACGACCATTAGCTTGTCTCGAAGCTGACAGAAGTATGGTGAACTAAGACCCTTCGTAAATAAATCAGCAACCTAATCATAGGAGCTGATAAATCGAAGACATATATCATGACTGGCAACTTTCTCAAGAATGAAGTGAAAATCAACCTCGATATGTTTTGTTCGAGCTTGAAACACGAGATTGGAGGCAATGGCAAGAGCACCGTTGTTGTCACACCAAATATTAGGAGTTGTAGGTAAAGAAATTAGAAGTTCTTTGAGAAGTATCTAAATCCAATATAGTTCAGAAGTAGTAAAGAGCTAAGGCTCTATATTCTGCTTTGGTGCTTGAACGTGAAACCACAGATTGCTTCTTGACAATCCAAGAGATCAAACAAGAACTAAGAAAAATGTTATGCCCAGTTGTAGAGCGTCGGTAATCAGGATTACCAGCCCAATCCGAGTCAAAAAATGCCTGAAGAAGTTGTTCACCTTTAGTGTACCACAACCCCAAATCAATAGTTCCTTTTAGGTACCTTAAGACACGTTTTGCTGCTGACCAATGAGAAGAATTGGGACAATGCATATGTTGGCATAATTGCTTAACAAAAGATGCTATCTTAGGTCTAGTTAAGGTGCAAAATTGAAGAGCGCCCGCGGTTCGGCGATACTCTGTGATTTGAGAATCTGATAATGGTTCACCAACATGAGCTGATAATTTGAAGCCGGTTGTGCACGGAGAAGAAGCTGGTTTAGCCCCAACCATATTAGTGCTGTGAAGGAGATCTGCGATATATTTGGATTGTCGAAGGTGCAGCCCAGAAGAATCACAGTATGCTTGGATGCCAAGAAAATACCCAAGGGGTCCAAGATCCTTCATTTTGAACTCAATTTGCAGTTGTCTAATTAATGACCGAATAAAAGAAGAGTGTGTACCTCTCACAAGAATATCATCCGCATAAATGAGAAAGGATAAATGAATATCACCCGTATGATAAATGAATAGGGAGAAATCCATTGGTGAGGAAAAAAAATCCAAATTCAAGTAGAGTGTATAACATGCATAAAAACCAAGCACGGTGTGCTTTTTTGAGACCATAAAGAGACTTGTTCAATTTGCAAACATAGTCTAGATGGCTCAGGTCAACAAATTCCTTTGGTTTCTCCGTATAAATTGTCTCTAATAAAACCCCATAAAGAAAAAGCATTAGAGACATCAAGTTGCCGTATTTCCCAGTCAAATTGAATTGAACAGAGAGTGCAAGAATAACTCGTACAGTATAGGGTATAATGATTGGGCTAAAAGTCTCAGGAAAGTCTACTCCTTCCTCTTGACCACATCCCAGAGCCACCAATCTAGCTTTAAGTTTGTCAACCTCATCAGTTGGGTTTTGTTTGACTTTATATACACATTTGTCTCCAGAGACATTCTAGTTATTGGCTCGAGGACATAACTTCCATGTCTCATTTGCCAATAAAACATCATACTCTTCCTTTATAGCAGTACACCATTCAGGCAAGAAGGAAGCTTGTCGATAAGAAATCGGTTCAAGTGCAGTCACATTATTGGAGAATGCTGTGAGAGGGTATTTGGTAGAGTGGAGCTTAAAATCTAAAAAGTTGTGGGGTTTGAGATTACTAGATTGAGAACGAGTGGTCAATGAATGTTGAGAACGAGTGTGAGATGGGGGAATGGGTAATGGTGCTGGATCAAAAGCGATACTTGAAGGTTGATCTGGAGAAGGTTGCTCTTTTAAAGGTTCCTGGGAAGAAATCAATTCTGGACTAATAATTGGAGGACCACAAAGAGCACCAGATGAAGGTGATCCAGCGGGGCAAGGTAAAATTAATGGAGTAGATGGTAAGACCGTACCTGGAGATGAAACTATTGGAGTGTGTGTGGTGAACTGTAATCCATTCTGAGCAGGAAATGCCTTTTTCATTAAAAACCACATGTCGTGAAATAAACACCTTATGAGTAGTAGGATCCAAGCATCGATATCCACGTTGTTGTGAGCTATAACCCAAAAATATGCAACGTTTGGATCCAAACATGAGTTTATCAGCTGCATATGGCCGTAACAATGGGAAACAAGCACGTCCAAATGTGCATAATGAGGTATAATCTGGATGCTTGCAGAACAATCGAAAGAATTGTGTTTGATTATTAAGGACTAGCATCGGAAGTCAATTAATAAAAAAATAGAGGTTAAGAACGCATCTACCCAAAATTATGTAGGCAGATGCGATTGAGCTAATAATGACAGTCCCATTTCAACTACATGATGGTGTTTGCGCTTAGCAAGACCATTTGGTTGAGGCGTGTGAGGGCAGGTGAGGCGATGGTGGGTGCTATTTAAGGTAAGAAAGGATTGAAACAAATTGGACATGTACTCCCCACCCCATCCGATTGTAATTGCTTACTTTTGCTAGAGAATTGATTTTCCACCAAGATTTTAAACTTGACAAAGCAATTATAGACATCAGATTTGTTTTACAGTGGATAAAGCCATGAAAATCGGGAAAAGTCATCAATGAATATTACATAATACTTGCAACCACTAAGAGATTTAGATGAACAAGACCATACATCAGTGTGTATTAGTTCTAAAGGGGACGAAGACACACGATTAGAGGGTTGGAAAGGAAGTTGTTTGCCTTTACCAAGTTGGCAAAGCTCACACAAGTCCATTTTATTCATTAAACCTTCAACTGGTAGAGAATGTTTGCTTAATAAATGCGATACAACGCAAAGAGAAGCATGGCCTAATCTAGAATGCCAAATAGAAACAGGTGTTGTAACTCCTACTACGGTTATCAAAGTATGTGATTTATTGATAGGCATTGATTGCAAACGGATTGGATAGAGTTCACCTTCACTCTTGCCTTCCAGTAACTTCGCTCCCTGTTTTTTTGTCCTTCACAAAGTAATGAGAATCGATAAGAATGAAAATACAATTATTATCAAGATAAAATTGGTTGATGGAAAGTAAATTAGCGGAAGCGTGAGGATAGTGCAAGACACGTTTGAGGTGTAGTTTAGTATCAGAAGTATAAAAAATAACAGTTTCAGTATGTGCAATACCCAAACATTGACCATTACCAACAGCTACATTTTCTTGTCATGTATACGGTTGCTGCAATGTGAGGTTCTCCAGATTAGCGGTAATGTTAATTCACCCCGCTATCAGCGAACCATGTTTCCTCCTCATTCTCAATGTTGGAATGTGCCACCATTGCAGCTTACGGCGCTGGCGGATGACGACCTTGATACACATAATCCATTATGTGAAAACAATCTAGTGCCATATGATTCCCTTTTCCACATATTTTACACGGCCACTTGGGGGTGGAAAATGAGTGTGTCGCCTGATTGAGCTGAAGTGAGGGTGGTGTTCCAGTAGGCTTTGATGCGTATTGAGGACGAGACTGAGATGAATATTGGGGACGTGAGTATGGTCTGCCTGGATTCTTGGGCTTACAGTTATGCTGCTGCTGTGGGGATTTAGGTGCAAAGAAGGCAGAATTATTGGGTTCTGATGGCAGGGAACGAGTCTGATTGCAAGTAACATTTCATATTACAAGAGTTCTGCTTGAAAATCTTCAGAGGTAACATTTTTTTCACGTGTAGCAAATGACAAAGATGTTACAAAGGGATTAAAGGTTGGATTGAGTCCACTGGTTATGTATGACATTATTTCATCGCCATCGAGTGGCTTACCGACATCAGCTAATTCATGTGACAATTGTTTTGCCATTTCAAGATAATCAATGCACTTCATCGTACCTTGATGAATATTCTGCAACTTTCGCTTGAGGTGATGTACATGGGTCCTGGAATGAGACACGGACTTTTTTTGCTAGAGAATCCCATACCACTCGAGCAAACTTGAGGCCATATACAGATCCCAATGCTTTATCAGATAGAGTTGCATTGATGCAGCTTAGCTTAGCACACATTGGTCTTTCTTAGTCCAAATAACATAATCTGAGCTAAGAGCATCCGTTGATTTTTCTTCTGCATCTGCAATTAATTTCGATGGGCACGGCTCGAAACCATCCACGAAACCCATCAAATCATGGTTTTTCAGCACTGGTATATTTTGAGATGACCAAATGAGATCATTTGAGTCTCAACTTGATAGAACCAGATGTCCAATAATTGGTGGAGAAAATGTGACATTGGAAGAGACGGAAGCAGGGGTAGCCATTTGGCAAAAGAAATGTATATATTAAGGATCGAATATGTTAGGCGTTTGCCAAAGGCGCTAGTACCGTGTAAATAAATAAAATGGTCTTCCCTTTCTTATTGAAAATAGATTTTTTGTGTGTACTATATATAGGGGTGGGCATTTGAAACGAGTACCCAATCCCAAGCCCATCCCATTTGGGTATTTCCCATTGGGAATGGGAAAAGCGGGAATGGGTACCCGCAACGCAGGTACTCACACGTAATTTGCATGAATCATAATGAGAATGTGTAGTACTCGGCGATTTTTCGCTCACATATGGGTACCCGCCCTATGACATACTTATATGTTAAATATATATTGATATACTAATAATATCTTATATATATAAAATTTGTAATAGTAGCATGCCTATTAGTCATATATATATATATATATATATATATATATATATCAAAATTATATAGCTATATTAAGTAATTGAATTAACTAAAAGGAAAGATAAAATCATGATTTGGTTTTTATTGATGAATGGCATGGTTGAATTTGAATATTTGATTACCGAATGAATTAGATGTTTGACTTTTTGTTTGTTACTATTGTATCTTTTGCAAATTAGTGGAAATTTAATATATATAATTATCATTATGGAGTATTTTTGGGTTTGCTTCTCAATTTTTATAAGCTGAAGATACTTGTAAAATAAGGGTTGATACCCCACTACCCATTCCGTACCCACGGAGGTACCCGCATAGTGCGGGAATGGAAATGGATAGCGGAGCCTCATTTCCCATAGCGCGGGTACCAATGTGTGGGTACCCATAACGCGGGTACCCATCCACGCCCACCCCTAACTATATATACACTTACATGAAGAGTTTAAATTATAGATAACTCATAAAGTACAGAAATAACAGGAGTTCAAATGAGTCAAACATTATGTTGCACAACTGACTCTCTATCGGATCTATGTGATAAGTAAGAATCCAGGATATTGAACTTGACTGGAATCTGTTGCTTATCAGTTTTAAGTTGTGGTGACCAAATTATACACTTATTGACCGAACAGTGATTGACCATATATAAGAAAGTATGAAGTATGCTTCGAGGTGATTTGATGTGCAAAAGATGATCACAAGATGACACCTTGTGTTGCATCATTGAGGTAATCATTTTCTTAAGTATAAGTTTATAAAATAGGGGAAAACGTAGAAATAAACCTCATCTATTGGTGCTTTTGCAAGGTTGTACCCAACCTACCAAATGTTGCACGGGGAGTTTCAACCTTTGTTTTTAAAATACGAGGGGGTCCATAGTTTTAAAACTCAAATCCGACAAAGGATATCAATTTTGCGAGGTTGACTAAGCAAATATTTTGTAAATTCAAAAACAGCCCCCCAAAAGTTTAGAAAATAGCCCCAAACACCAAAATAACTTCTCATAATTCGTAAACACTCCCAAATATCTTCATTTTTTTAGAAACACTCCAAACAGTGCAATAACTTCTCATAATTCGAAAACACATCCAAAGACCTCTAAATTCTCAAAAAATACCCACAAACACCCTCATATTTTTAAAAAGAACATTCCAAAACACCATCTAAGTATTAAAGAACACCCCCTAATAATACAATAGATTCCCGTAATTTGAAATACGTACACCCAAACACCCCCGGTTTTTGGAGGAAAAAAACCCCACAAACAATCTTAAAATTTAATACAATACCCACAAAGATACTCAATGTTTTTAGAAAATATCACCAAACACCCTCTAAGTTTTAAAAAAACACCCCCAGGCTGTTAAAATATCTTTTTCGTCCATTTCTTCTAAATAAAATTAGTACAAAATTCACTTTTCTAGCTTAAATTTGACTCAATATAAGTTTAAACATATGAACTTCATGTTAGATATTGCGACCAAACCATTTAATGTTAATACTGAACACAAACGACTCAAAGCCACATTTTAACAAACCCATACTGATAAACTGAACAAACCCATACCATTGTCTAGTGCGCTTGAGAAAATAATCTTGTTCTCGTCTCCTTTTATTTGATTTTTTGCAACTCAACCTTATTTGTGTTGAATTTAGATGTTAATACTTAATATTTTTTTTGTTATAGTTATTTCGACCAAAATTTTAACACAAAAAATTGAGATAATGTTGCAGAAGATACATCACAGATAAGTATCAATTGATTAACATGATGCATTTTTTTTTCATTTTTCTCAATGGCATATCAGTTTTCTTTTTAAATTCGGGTTAATGTTATTATTGTAAGAACATGGACTTCACGTGCAGATTTTTCCGAAAAAAATATGCATTCAATATGTTTTGACATTGCTATCAAAAAATATTTTAATAACGTATTAGGTTTAAATGAACTAATTCCTATGGTTTGATACTTTTTTAAAGATATAAACAACCAATCTTTTTCAAAATTATTTATAGAGACGAACCTTGTAATTTTTAGAACATAAAGGGTTTTGGGGGTTGTTTTCTAAAAAGTTGAGAGTGTTTGTTGGTATTTTATTAAAATTTGAGATTGTTTGTGGGAATTGTTTGAGAAATTGGGTGTGTTTGGGCATGTTTTCAAATTAAGGAAAGTTATTGTATTATTTGAGGGTGTTTTTAATGCAGTGAAGGAGATATGCGATATATTTGGATTGTTGAAGGTGCAACCCAGAAGAATCACAGTATGCTTGGATGCCAAGAAAATAGCCAAGGGGTCCAAGATCCTTCATTTTGAACTCAATTTGGAGCTGTCCAATCAATGATCGAATAAAAGAAGAGTGTGTACCTGTCACAATAATATCATCCACATAAATGAGAAAGGAAAAATGAATATCACCCATATGATAAATGAATAGGGAGGAATCCATTGGTGAGGAAAAAAATCCAAATTCAAGTAGAGTGTGTAACACGCGTAAAAACCAAGCACGAGGTGCTTGTTTGAGACCATAAAGAGACTTGTTCAATTTGCAAACATAGTCTAGAAGGCTCTGGTCAACAAATCCCTTTGGTTTCTCCGTATAAACTGTCTCTAATAAAACCCCATAAAGAAAAAGCATTAGAGACATCAAGTTGTCGTATTTCCCAATCAAATTGAATTGAACAGAGAGTGCAATAGAGGGTATAATGATTGGGCTAAAAGTCTCAGGAAAGTCTACTCATTCCTCTTGACCACATCCCAGAGCCACCAATTTATCTTTAAGTTTGTCAACCTCATCAGTTGGGTTTTGTTTGACTTTATATACCCATTTGTCTCCAGAGACATTCAAATTATTGAGTCGAGGACATAACTTCCATGTCTCATTTGCTAATAAAACATCATACTCTTCCTTCATAGCAGTACACCATTCAGGCAAGAAGGAAGCTTGTCGATAAGAAATCGGTTCAAGTGCAGTCACATTATTGGAGAATGCTGTGAGAGGGTATTTGGTAGAGTGGAGCTTAAAATCTAAAAAGTTGTGGGGTTTGAGATTACCAGATTGAGAACGAGTGGTCATTGAATGCTGAGAACGAGTTTGAGATAGGGGAATGGGTAATGGTGCCGGATCAGAAGCGATACTTGAAGGTTGATCTGGAGAAGGTTGCTCTTCTAAAGGTTCATAGGAAGAAATGAATTATGGACTAATAATTGGAGGACCACAAAGAGCACCAGATGAAGGTGATCCAGCGGGGCAAGGTAAAATTAATGGAGTAGATGGTAAGACCGTACCTGGAGATGAAACTATTGGAGTGTGTGTGGTGGACTGTAATCCATTCTGAGCAGGAAATGCCTTTTTCATTAAAAACCACATGTCGTGAAATAAACACCTTATGAGTAGTAGGATCCAAGCATCGATATCCACGTTGTTGTGAGCTATAACCCAAAAATATGAAACGTTTGGATCCAAACATGAATTTATCAGCTGCATATGGCCGTAACAATGGGAAACAAGCACGTCCAAATGTGCATAATGAGGTATAATCTGAATGCTTGCAGAACAATCGAAAGAATGGTGTTTGATTATTAAGGACTAGTCGGAAGTCAATTAATAAGAATAATAGAGGTTAAGACCGCATCTACCCAAAATTATGTAGGCAGATGCGATTGAGCTAATAATGACAGTCCCATTTCAACTACATGATGGCGTTTGCACTTAGCAAGACCATTTTGTTGAGGCGTGTGAGGGCAGGTGAGGCGATGGTAGGTGCCATTTAAGGTAAGAAAGGATTGAAACAAATTGGACATGTACTCCCCAACCCATCCGATTGTAATTGCTTACTTTTGCTAGAGAAGTGATTTTCCACCAAGATTTTAAACTTGACAAAGCAATTATAGACATCAGATTTGTTTTACAGTGGATATAGCCATGAAAATCGTGAAAAGTCATCAATGAATATTACATAATACTTGCAACCACTAAGAGATTTAGATGAACAAGACCATACATCAGTGTGTATTAGTTCTAAAGGGGACGAAGACACACGATTAGAGGGTTGGAAAGGAAGTTGTTTGCCTTTACCAAGTTGGCAAAGCTCACAAAAGTCCATTTTATTCATTGAACCTTCAACTGGCAGAGAATGTTTGCTTAATAAATGCGATACAACCCAAATAGAAGCATGGCCTAATCTAGAATGCCAAATAGAAACAGGTGTTGTAACTCCTACTACGGCTATCAAAGTATGTGATTTATTGATAGACATTGATTGCAAACGGATTGGATAGAGTTCACCTTCACTCTTGCCTTCCAGTAGCTTCGCTCCCTGTTTTTATGTCCTTCACAAAGTAATGAGAATCAGTTAGAATGAAAATACAATTATTATCAAGACAAAATTGGTTGATGGAAGTAAATTAGTGGAAGCTTGAGGATAGTGCAAGACACGTTTGAGGTGCAGTTTAGTATCAGAAGTATAAAAAATAACAGTTTTAGTATATGCAATACCCAAACCTTGACCATTACCAACAGCTACATTTTCTTGTCATGTATATGGTTGCTGCAATGTGAGGTTCCAGATTAGCGGTAATATGTTAATTCACCTTGCTATTAGCGAATCATGTTTCCTCCTCATTCTCAATATTGGAATGTGCCACCATTGCAGCTAACGGCGCTGGCGGATGACGACCTTGATACACATAATCCATTATGTGAAAAAAATCTAGTGCCATATGATTCCCTTTTCCACATATTTTACATGGCCACTTAGGGGAGGAAAATGAGTGTGTCGCCTGATTGAGCTGAAGTAAGGGTGGTGTTCCAGTAGGCTTTGATGCGTATTGAGGACGAGACTGAGATGAATATTGGGGACGTGAGTATGGTCTGCCTGGATTCATGGGCTTACAGTTATGCTGCTGCTGTGGGGATTTAGGTGCAAAGAAGGCAAAATTATTGGGCTCTGATGGCAGGGAACGAGTCTGATTTTCATGTAACATTTCATATTACAAGAGTTCTGCTTGAAAATCTTCAGAGGTAACATTTTTCTCACGTGTAGCAAATGACAAAGATGTTACAAAGGGATTAAAGGTTGGATTGAGTCCACTGGTTATGTATGACATTATTTCATCGCGATCGAGTGGCTTACCGACATCAGCTAATTCATGTGACAATTGTTTTGCCATTTCAAGATAATCAATGCACTTCATCGTACCTTAATGAATATTCTGCAACTTTCGCTTGAGGTGATGTACATGGGTCCTGGAATGAGACACAAACTTCTTTTGCTAGAGAATCCCATACCACTCGAGCAAACTTGAGGCCATAGACAGATCCCAATGCTTTATCAGATAGAGTTGCATTGATCCAGCTTAGCTTAGCACACACTGGTCTTTCTTAGTCCAGATAACATAATCTGAGCTAAGAGCATCCGTTGAGTTTTCTTCTGCATCTGCAATTAATTTCGATGGGCACGGCTCGAAACCATCCACGAAACCCATCAAATCATGGTTTTTCAGCACTGGTATATTTTGAGATGACCAAATGAGATCATTTGAGTCTCAACTTGATAGAACCAGATGTCCAATAATTGGTGGAGAAAATGTAACATTGGAAGAGACGGAAGCAGGGGTAGCCATTTGGCAAAAGAAATGTATATATTAAGGATCGAATATGTTAGGCGTTTGCCAAAGGCGCTAGTACCGTGTAACTAAATAAAATGGTCTTCCCTTTCTTAGTGTGTACTATATATAGGGGTGGGCATTTGAAACGAGTACCCAATCCCAAGCCCATCCCATTTGGGTATTTCCCATTGGGAATGGGAAAAGCGGGAATGGGTACCCGCAACGCAGGTACTAACACGTAATTTGCATGAATGAGAATGGGAATGGGTAGTACTCGGCGATTTTTCGCTCACATATGGGTACCCGCGCTATGACATACTTATATGTTAAATATATATTGATATACTAATAATATCTTATATATATATATATATAATTTGTAATAGTAGCATGCCTATTAGTCGTATATATATATATATATATATATATATCAAAATTATATAGCTATATTAAGTAATTGAATTAACTAAAAGGAAAGATAAAATCATGATTTGGTTTTTATTGATGAATGGCATGGTTGAACTTGAATATTTGATTACCGAATGAATTAGATGTTTGACTTTTTGTTTGTTACTATTGTGTCTTTTGCAAATTAGTGGAAATTTAATATATATATAATTATCATTATGGAGTATTTTTGGGTTTGCTTCTCAATTTTTCTAAGCTGAATATACTTGTAAAATAAGGGTTGATACCCCACTACCCATTCCGTACCCACGCAGGTACCCGCATAGTGCGGGAATGGAAATGGATAGCGGAGCCTCATTTCCCATAGCGCGGGTACCTATGTGTGGGTACCCATAACGCGGGTACCCATCCACGCCCACCCCTAACTATATATACACTTACATGAAGAGTTTAAATTATAGATAACTCATAAAGTACAGAAATAACAGGAGTTCAAATGAGTCAAACATTATGTTGCACAACTGACTCTCTATCGGATCTATGTGATAAGTAAGAATCCAGGATATTGAGCTTGACTGGAATCTGCTGCTTATCAGTTTTAAGTTGTGGTGACCAAAATTATACACTTATTGACCGAACAGTGATTGACCATATATAAGAAAGTATGAAGTATGCTTCGAGGTGATTTGATGTGCAAAAGATGATCACAAGATGACACCTTGTGTTGCATCATTGAGGTAATCATTTTCTTAAGTATAAGTTTATAAAATAGGGGAAAACGTAGAAATAAACCTCATCTATTGGTGCTTTTGCAAGATTGTACCCAACCTACCAAATGTTGCACGGGGGGTTTCAACCTTTGTTTTTAAAATACGAGGGGGGTCCATAGTTTTAAAACTCAAATCCGACAAAGGATATCAATTTTGCGAGGTTGACTAAGCAAATATTTTGTAAATTCAAAAACTGCCCCCCAAAAGTTTAGAAAATAGCCCCAAACACCAAAATAACTTCTCATAATTCGTAAACACTCCCAAATATCTTCATTTTTTTAGAAACACTCCAAACAGTGCAATAACTTCTCATAATTCGAAAACACATCCAAAGACCTCTAAATTCTCAAAAAATACCCACAAACACCCTCATATTTTTAAAAAGAACATTCCAAAACACCATCTAAGTATTAAAGAATACCCCCTAATAATACAATAGATTCCCATAATTTGAAATACGTACACCCAAACACCCCCGGTTTTTGGAGGAAAAAAATCCCACAAACAATCTTAAAATTTAATACATTACCCACAAACATACTCAATGTTTTTAGAAAATATCACCAAACACCCTCTAAGTTTTAAAGAAACACCCCCAGGCTGTTAAAATATATTTTTCGTCCTTTTCTTCTAAATAAAATTAGTACAAAATTCACGTTTCTAGCTTAAATTTGACTCAATATAAGTTTAAACATATGAACTTCATGTTAGATATTGCGACCAAACCATTTAATGTTAATACTGAACACAAACGACTCAAAGCCACAATTTAACAAACCCATACTGATAAACCGAACAAACCCATACCATTGTCTAGTGAGCTTGAGAAAATAATCTTGTTCTCGTCTCCTTTTATTTGATTTTTTGCAATTCAACCTTATTTGTGTTGAATTTAGATGTTAATACTTAATATTTTTTTTGTTATAGTTATTTCGACCAAAATTTTAACACAAAAAATTGAGATAATGTTGCAGAAGATACATCACAGATAAGTATCAATTGATTAACATGATGCATTTTTTTTCATTTTTCTCAATGGCATATCAGTTTTCTTTTTAAATTCGGGTTAATGTTATTATTGTAAGAACATGGACTTCACGTGCAAATTTTTCCAAAAAAATTATGCATTCAATATGTTTTGACATTGCTATCAAAAAATATTTTAATAACGTATTAGGTTTAAATGAACTAATTCCTATGGTTTGATACTTTTTTAAAGATATAAACAACCAATCTTTTTCAAAATTATTTATAGAGACGAACCTTGTAATTTTTAGAACATAGAGGGTTTTGGGGGTTGTTTTCTAAAAAGTTGAGAGTGTTTGTTGGTATTTTATTAAAATTTGAGATTGTTTGTGGGAATTTTTTGAGAAATTGGGTGTGTTTGGGCATGTTTTCAAATTAAGGAAAGTTATTGTATTATTTGAGGGTATTTTTAATACATAGAGGGTGTTAGGGGGTGTTTTTTGAAAAATTGAGGGTATTTGTTGGTACTTTATTAAAATTTGAGATTGTTTAGGGGTACTTTTGAGAATTTAGAAGTGTTTGGGTGTGTTTTCGAATTATGAGAAACTATTTTATTGTTTGGGGGTCTTTCTCAACAATTAGAAATATTTGAGGATATTTACGAATTATGCGAAGTTATTTTGGTGTTTGAGAGTATTTTATGAACTTTTGGGGCAAAAGCGTTAATTGATGGGGGATCTATATCTGCATTTTCCCCAATAAAGTAAGTATATTTACTTTAATCAAAATCTCTGTATATTTAAGATAAGTAATATGATAATAAAGATTCGATTATCATATTCATCAGTTAAATAATAAATCTCGAGTGAGATAGTATAGATATTCGATACGTTTGGAGACATCGAAAAATCGGACACAGTTATTATTGATACCAACCCGTCAACGCCTCAAACACCGAAAACTCTAAGTACTAGTTCGATCTTGAAAAACCCAGCCTATGAGGGTGAGATGTTCGATTGATACAGATGGTTCGATTGTTCCCACGGTTCTTGTGAACCATAATGAGAAGCGGGAGAATTTCATTGGTGCGGATTTCAAAACGTGTAGGAGAAAATGCTACTTATCTCACCATGCTTGAATTATGCAAGATTCTTAAATTTTTAATTTTTCTAATTTTAGAGAGGACGACATTGATGCATTAAATTATGGGTTTATTGTAGAACAAGTGGGGTGAAGCCATTTCGTCGGCTAACTAATTTTAATAAGATACCCCAAGAGGAAAGACTTCCTATGAGTTGTGGAATGATACAACTTTCTTACAAATTCTTTGAAATGTGGGGATGTGTTGTGCTAAGGTAGCATAATTACCTGTGCCAAGAAAACGATAATAGATCCAAAATATTGGAGTATATTTCATTGGAATGCACACGTTATAACTGGTTATCGGTTTTTTGTGTATGAGTCTTAAAACCCTGAGATTAATAAAAACACGATAAATGAATCAAGGAATGCGTTTTTCTTTGAATATATATATTCTTGTAAATCCACTGTGGCTGGACCTAGTTCTTTAAAACGAGTCTTCGAGATATTGACAATAGCCAAGATCAAGAAGAAATTAAAGAAACTAATGAGGTCCACGAAGGGTTGAGATGAAGCAAGATGGTAAGGACGGAAAATTATGTTGGACCAAATATTCGGACTTATATGATAGAGGCAGAGCCTCGAACTTCTTAGAAGTTGTAAGTTCGATGATCCTTTATGGAAGAGAAGCCATTAAAGGTGAGATAGTTTCCATCTGATACAATCACACTTGGGAATCGATTGACCTTCCTTTCGGATGTAAACCATTGTGTTCTAAGTGGATTTTCAAACGAAAAATTAAAATAGATGGACCAATTGAAAAGTATAAGGCTACTAGACTTGTGATCGAATGATACAAGCAATAAGAAGACCATGATTACTTTGATACTTAATCTCGTGACGATAATAAATTCAGTTAGAATGATATTGGCGATTGTCACTCTCCAAAATCTAGAAGTACATCGAATGGATGTAAATATTGTTTTTCTAAATGGACATTTTGATGAAGAAATCTACATGGAACAACCTTAGGGTTATGTAGTTCCTAGAAATAAAAAGAAAGTTTGTAAATTGGTGAAATTTTTCTATGGGCTTAAATAGACACCAAAACAATGGCATGAGAAATTTGACAACGTCATGATGTCAAATGGTTTTTAAATCAATGAATGTGACAAGTGTGTCTATGTCAAAACTTCAGAAGCAGGATATTTGACTCCCTGTCAGTATGTTGACGACATACTCATTGTGGGAAGCAACGACCGAATGGTAAAGTCCCTTAAAAGTTTGTTGAATCAAGATTTTATATGCAAAACATGGGATTGCTCGATGTACTCTTAAGGATTAGGATTAAAATATCGTTAGAGGGTCTTATATTGACTCAGTCACACTACGTGGACAAGGTTTTTAAATTTTTTTAGCAAAGAAGGTTTTGGTGTAGACAGAACTTCTATTGACACGATTCGTCACTTATCCAAGAAAAATGAAGAAAGTGTTGAACAAGTGGAATATGCTAGAGTAATAGCAAGTCTGGTGTACTTAATGAGTTGTACACGACCAAACATTATCTATACAATTAGCACGCTGAGTAGATTCACGTGTAATTTAGGCAATTAGCACTGAAAATAAATTGTGAGAGTACTTATTTACATATGTTGTACTCGTGATGATGGGATGCATTATATCAGAGATCCTGATGAGCTTGAAGGGTTATACCAGCGTACGCCAGATATCTGATATACAAGACTCCGATGCAATAAGTGGATATGTTTTCACTTTACGAGGTATGGTGTCATGAAAATCTTCAAGACAAACAGTTGTAACCAGGTCCACGACGCAATCTGAGTTTGTGGCATTAGACAAATGCAGTGGAGAAGCCAAATGGCTTCGTAATTTCTTGGAAGATGTTCGTGATTGGCTCAAACCTGTTTTAGTTATATATTTATATTGTGATAACCAGTCTACAATTGGCAGATCACATAATGTTTTGTACAATGGTAAGTTTAGACATATACGCCGACGACATAATATCGTTAGACAATTGATCTCTATTGGGGTTATCACCCTTGACTACGTGAAGTCAAAAGAGAACATTGCAGTTCCATTAAATGGTTAAATATAGATCAAGTTGAGAAGACATCGAGAAGAATGGGGCTTAAGCCCATTGAAAAATAAGATTATTGTGAAGAAAAATCCAACTATGCTGACTGGAGATCCAAAGATCTTGGTTCAAATGGACAACCTAATTGTAGAAACCTTGCACGATCATTGTGCGGGTCAACCCTTGTCCATTCCAAGTATGAAATAGTGACACATGTAATAGAAAAAATTAAGCATTGTGTTTTTAATGATGCTTACGCGTTGAAAACCCGAGCAGATAAGAAATCGCCTATATGAAAGAGAAGAGGGGTCGCCTCTAAGGAGAATTATGGGGGCTTCAATTTTTTGGAAAAGTCTCGCAGAACCAGACGTATCTAGGGCCAAAATAGACATAAACCATGAGAACCGTATCTGGGTCAGAGATATACCTAAGTTGAGTTATATCACTGTTTGCACAAATGACGGATAGTTTAAAGACATCGTATCATACTAGTCAGCTAGCAAAGTAAATAATTCTCACGAGGAAATGTTCAAAGACGTGGCCTACCTATCCTATGCAGGCATAGATCATAGAACTCTATCATCACATCACATGATGTATGCATATTTCATTCATTTGGGGAATTATTGCAAAATTGGTTCAAAGAATCAGGTTTGTACAACCGACTTTGGACCGGGTTTAGTTTATGGGTGAATGAGAAATTGATGTTCAACGTTAGATAAATAAAGTCTAAAATATTATAATATATTTATTAATTATGTTTCGCGTGGACAAACTTATGTCATTTTCTGCTATAGTTTATATAACGGAAAAATAATAAGTATCAAAATTAATAATTTACTAATTAATTATCTTGTTTCCATAAGATTACATGATTAGTTTTATTAACTGTAACGCGTTCTGATTCATTCTCCGAAGTTTGCCTTCATGACGCAACACATAATTAGCATAAATATGTTCCTTGGCGACTAAGTTTTTCATTCGTTCCTCTCATGACCTAGTCTATAAAAAGGGGGTCGCTCCCCATTGATTATTATCATCAAAAAACATAGTATACAGGCATACAAAACATGACTTTTTGTGCAGTCAAATATTTTTTAAGTCAATCGTGTGGTGAAAATTCACAAATCGAGTTCGTTTGAGCTTTTCTTTTTCGTGCAAACGGATCAGCTCGTATTATTGTATCTTGAGAGATAGTCGCTCACGTTTTCTCAAGCACCAAAGAGAGCGGGAATCTGTTTTAAGGAAACCTTAAGGTCCTTGACTTCCCGTTTCTTTGTTCAGCCGATTCTGATTGATTCAACTTCTCTTGTACGTGAGTCTATCGCATTAACCTACTCTATCGATAATTGTTTGCTTCTTTAAATTCTTTTCGTTATTAGCCGGGAGATTACGTACATTTAGATAAGAATCGTTTCACTTGTACATATGTAACATCTAAGACCTACAATTTATCTCGCCTAAATAAGTTTGATCTTCCATTCGATATGACAACATATCATCTTCAACTTGGTTGAAAGTTGGAGAGCCACACCCAATTTGAGGTTGAGCTCGAGTTTTTGATCGGGTTAATTGTTTTAACCTTTTGACCCAAATCGAATATGTCAACCAAGTCGCATTTAGAAGTGTAAATTGTTATTTCTTAGGTTCATCATATTCTAATATGTATATTGGTTCATGGTTTAGATGTGAGTATCACAGATATAGTAATAAAAGGCCTCATTCTAATTTTAGTCCCATATCGATATTCTTTTTAATTTATTCCCTTAATGTTCAATTTGTCCAATTGCCTCATTCTAAAATTGCACCAGCATTACAGATTTCTACCTCTTTTGGAAATTTAACTTCCCAATACAAAATGCAAACAGTGAAGCAAAAATAATAGGGTACAAAATCAGAATTACAGCAACTACAGGTAACATACTGTGGTGAAATCCATAATAGTCTCTCAGAAAATCTGCTACTGTTTTTGTTTCTCCGAACACCGCAATTTTCTTTTGAACGTCTCCAAATTGTGACGTAAGCATGCCGTTCAACGACCAAGAAGTCGGGATAATATAATACAACCAAACCCACCACTTTGGAATTTGCTGCAAGATGAAGAGCAAACCTTATTTGTATGTTGTCGCTCTACACGTTTATGTACTATTGATGAAGTAATTCGCGTAATGTGAAGTAAAAGAAAACTGAAGCAAAAACCTCCTCATGAATTTAACTTATCAAGACAGCTTAATGGTTAAATTCCACATGAAGTGCGTTAAGGAAAAATTGAGAAAAAGAACTTACAGTCCGAGGTATTAGGAATCCAGAAAATAGATTGAACATTGTGTAAAAACCAGTTTGAAAAATGCCAGCCACGTAGAAGTTTGGAGTAATTGAGACCAAGAACATCCCAAGGTAAGTGTAATAGAGCATCGTACAAAACATAGCGTAGAAATACCAGAAGACCTTATATGCAGACCAATGATACCCAATCATTGGATATGTTATCACTGTGAATGCAACTGATTGAGCGAAGAGATACGGGATCTCAATTATGACCTACAAAATTAAGGTATGTTTAAATCAATTCGACCTTCGTTTAATATGTTACCGAAGCGTAAACACAACGCAGAATGAGACCGGAGTACCTGTGCTGCTGAATAAGCCCAAGAACCATACATTCCTGCAAACCTTTCTCTGTAGAAAACGGTGCGCTCTGTGCCGACATACGGCAGAACAGACGAAGAATTGTTTATGCCACAAAAGAGAGCAGCAAAATACATTGAACCAAACAAAGTGAATAGGCTTTGCTGATTGTGTCTGTTTAGAGAGGATGAAGGAAGAAAACCAATGTTAGACCATTAAGATTGGAAATGATTGTCAAAAGCATGAAAAATATTAGTACTTACATTTTTTTCCCTTGACCCCAGAACAGGATGCCTAACAGAAAAGATGTAAAAAACATGTGAAACGCGCGCTTCAGGTTGTAAGAAGGACTTCTCCAATATGACCAATGTTGCTTCCAAAGGCAGCTTTTGAATTGGCCCCAACTATTTTGCGAGTACTGAGTCGGGAAATGCAAATCTTTTGAGCCTGAAGGGGGTTCACTCAGATTTCTCACAAGCTCTTTGTTGTCCCTTCAAGAAGATGAGAGGCAAAAAGGAAAAAAACACACTAAGCTGGAATCAAATGCCACAATTATATGTTACAAATCATTATAATGTTTCCAGTTTCAAGTTTGCATATTGCAAAAAATGTGAAATAGGGGAACACGATGTTCACTATACTCACTTGTGTAATGCAGAATTCTTGTAAACTTGTGCAAAATCAATGCCGAGTTTAGCTTCAGAGGAAGACGAAGTGATCTCCAACACCCATGCAGCGGGATTGTAGTTATCTTTAATTTTTGGCACGCCAGAGATTTCCTGTTACGAAGAAAATAGTAGCATCAAGCCCCCTATAAAAAAACATGTAACATCTTGCAAGAAAAGACTCACCTCAAAATACTTAATTATTTCTTGTGAATGCATGCCTAACGGCCCACAGTAGATCAGCCGACCTCCAGCTTTCAACAACAATAACTGCAGATAAAGAAGAGTATATTATCCTCTGTTGAGAATATATTACCCCACATCGCTTGGGTATGGTCTTGGAGAAGAGTTCTCCCTCCATTTAACAAGGCCTTTTAAGTGGGTGATATGGACTTCTGATTTCTATCATGGTATCAGAGCCAACCCAAGACGTATGTTGGGCTCCACGACCTACCCACGTGATGGCACCGAAGATAATTATCGGGCCACACGTGAGGGGGTGTGTTGAGAATACATTATCCCACATCGCTTGGGTTATGTTCTTGGATTAGTGTTTATAAAAGAAGAGTTCCCCCTCCATTTAACAAGGCATTTTAAGTGGAGTAATATGGGCCTCTAGTTTCTATCATCCTCAAATCAATAAGAACAATTTATGGTTATTTTACCTCATCAAATGCTTCAAATATGTCGATGCTTGGTTGATGAATGGTACAAACAATTGTTCTACCAGTACTTGACACATTTTTTACTGCCCGCATAACAATTGCAGCTGCTCTCGCATCCAGTCCAGTAGTAGGCTCATCCATAAAGATAATGGAGGGGTTAGCCACAAGTTCGACTGCAATGGTCAGCCGCTTCCTCTGCTCAGTCGACAAACCACCAACACCGGGCAACCCCACTAACGCATCTTTTATTCCATCAAGCTCAATGGTTTCAAGAACTTCCTTTACAAACTCCTGAAAATTCGGCACCAAAACTTATTTCATGTAATGGAGAATGAACGTTAAAGACTAGGAAAGACTGTGCCTTGGAGCACGTTGTAACATACATATTTTGTCTTCGAATCAATACCAGGATGAAGACGTAGCCAAGCAGAAAAGACTACTGATTCTTCCACAGTAATTTGAGGAGAATGTATATCGGTTTGTTCGCAGTAACCTGATATTCTGGCAAATGTACTTTGAACTTTAGGATACCCACCAACTTTTATTTCTCCTTCCACCATTCCACTAGTCTTTCTACCAGCAAGAACATCAAGAAGTGTTGTTTTTCCAGCTCCACTGACACCCATGAGTGCAGTAAGAACACCAGGCCTGAATGCACCAGTGATGTCGCGGAGAAGTTGAAGCTTTTTCTGATTGAAACCGCGTTCCCTCATTGCCTGAACGGAAGGAAAAAAGAAATGAATCGTCAAAGAAATTGAACCATGTACTATTTCTTATAAGGTTTATTCACAACTATCCAAGGTAAAATAAATACAACAGATACTTGTTTACCATGGGGGTTTCGACATAGTATTGCACATCATGAAACGCCAGACTTAGGGGTTCAAAGCTCAAGATCATTTTGTCTGCAAAACCATGACAAAAAATCTTAACTGCATTTATCCTCAAGAAACAAAGAAATGGACAAATATGTTTACCTCTAATCTCAGGTGATGACGTAGCGTGATTTTCGCCTGCATTGCCTTTCTTATCTGAGTCTCTACTACCTTGCAGTTGGGCGAGTTTTTCTCTTGAAATAATGACACGTGAACCAGGAGCTGAAGAATATGGAAGTTAATGCTTACTCAAAATTATAGTTGCATTATCATGTCGACTGCAGTTCACTACGTTCTTACGTTTTAAGAAACTTAAGGCTAGTGTAAACCCAATGTTGAAGAGCAGCGTGAATCCAAAAAGGGCACCTACTGATATCCAAAACAGATGTTCGCCATAGTTTAACCCACGGCTTTCAAGCGTCTGATTCCCTATTGTTGTATTTCCAGACATCTTCAAAACAATTTGTTTAAAAATAAGTAAGACAATTATCAGTCTTAGAAATAACCACATGAAACAGCAAATTATAATTCAAAAGCTCATTCACCTTTTGCCATCTTGGAGCAAGAAATTCATTTGTGGTGAAGCCTATTTCTGCATATGATAGTGGGGAAGTCCAAAATGCCCACCTTAACCAAGTTGGCATGGATGCTGGAACAAATATTAGATTGGGTAGCCTTTTCAGAAGAGATGGCAAGAACAAATAAATGCGTAGAACTCAAGAAAGTAAGTAGGCTGAAAATTACTCACGTTTTGGGATCAGAAATCCACTGAATAGCATTATGAATAATAACGCAATACTGCCACCTCCTGTTGAAGCAACCACAGTCCGGAAAACTGAGGCCACGAACCGAAACATAGATGTTGTCGCCTGGTGGTAAGCAAATACTAGCACCATATGACGGAAAAACCTGGTAAAAGAGCGACAGCTTGTCATAACTTAACATAAACGATCCACGGAGCAAAGATATGGAATACAGGAAAATTTAAGGATTTTCTGGTGTGCTGACCTCCCAACTTCAGGGCTATATCCAATAACGTAATAAGTAAGAGAAGTCCATACTACAGCTACCAACAGTGAGAGAGGAATCTTGAGAATGGCGGCTGGAACTGCACTAGCCCAGGGTGGGTAGAACTCCAAGTCTCTTTGTTTGTAGAAAACTGGGAGCCTGGCAACAGTCATTGAGAGCTCCGGGAACCCATCAATGAGAAGAATGATCATAGAATAATATATTGCTCCCATGTAATTAGTTGCATGGATAATGTCAACACTCATCTGTGTTCTCAAGTATACTGTCATACTCACAGAAGCAATGAAAAGAAGCTGCCCAAAACAAAAAGCCACAAAAAAACTTCAGCAGAGATTCTAACTCAGTATGTCCTAGTACAAAGAATGGTGTATGTACGCATGAAGATTTCACAAATAACTAAGCTAACCTGAACAGATTTGAAAATGTATGTGAAAGAATTCCTTTTCATTAGAAGAAATTCTCGTGACAGACAAGCTCTAAACAGAGTCCATTTAGAAAGAGAATATAAGCTAAAATTGATCGCATTTTTGTGGCTCTTGGACTTATCAAACAGCACAGAAAGTTGCTCCATGAGCTTTTTACCATAAGGAGACTCCTTATATTTCTTTGAAAACATATCAGGAGAAATGTAGCTATAAGGTTGCAGATTTTTCTCCCAGTATTGTTCTTGATCTTTTCTTGATATAACCTGGAAAGGAATCAAAAGCCTCAGTCTTTATACCAGCCTCACAGACAATATCTAAAAGGATACCAGCACTGTCTCGTATACTTACCTCCTGGAGAAAATCAGCTACCCCTTTCCTTTCAGGACACTTGAAACCACAACTCCTAAAAAAATCCAAAATCTCCGTCCGCGGTCCATGATAGACAATCTGCCCTGCTCCCATTAGTATAATGTCATCAAATAGATCAAAGGTTTCTGGTGCCGGCTGGAGAAGAGAAAGGAGTACTGTCGCATCCGTGATGTGGGCCAGCTGTTGAAGGCAGCTAACAATTTGGTATGTGGTCGAGCTGTCTAGTCCATTTGAGATTTCATCCATAAATAAAGCTTTTGTTGGTCCAACAATCATCTCACCTGCATAATATCTTACATTTACTCCTTTGATGTATACACTCAGTAATCAGGTAATGAATTATAAAAAAAAGAGGCACTAAAACTACCTGTTGTGAGTCTCTTCTTCTGACCACCAGAGATACCTCTCCTCATGACATCTCCATATAGTGTATCGGCACAGACATCTAGGCCGAGAATCTGAAAGATGTGTAATAGTACAAATATAAAAAAAATGATCTTACCACCAAATAATTATATCAATCATCCAAGGCGAAAGTACCTTCAATACGTAGTCTGTTTGAAGGGTTGTCTTCAATCCCTCCACGGATATTGCCTGTAAAATACGTAGGTTGGTCAACAGATTTATGCATCATGAACGTCAGGTTAGCGATACATCATTAAGAGATGACTGCATAATTGGTTATCATTGTTACAGTTCTATAAAATTGTATTCAAAGAAAATTATATTCGAAATTTTTTATGTAACAAAAATATTTCTGCTTTTGTCTTTAGCTTGCATTGAGTATTCTTGATATCAAAATGTTAAGCCACCTTCAGGACTCACTGACTATAAGGCACAATATGACGAGACAAGAATTACCTTCATGTACGTATCAATATCAGGATCAGGAATAATATTGGCTTCTTTCTCCTTTCTGGTAAGCTCAGTCATGATTTCTTTAAAACAAGAGATAATATCATACTTCCATTATCACAAAGATATATAGTTCCAGAAGAAAACTTTTCAGCATACGATTATACCTGCTCTGCTCCCAATGCCCTGACATCGAGCTGAAAAATCGAGTGTTTCCCTAACAGTCATTTCAGGGATGTGCAGATCGTTCTGGCTAATATAAGCTGAAGTTTTCTGGGGTACAAACTCATCAAATTTGTATCCATTGTATGAAACCTCACCCGATACCTGGTGCGGAGTTGGAAAAAGAAACACTCATCAATGAATTCACTTCTCCCATTTAAAATTTTATCATAGAAATCCAATTAGAAACATAGGCACCACCTTAAGTGAAGTGTCCAAATTTCCTGATAGAGCTTTTAACAACGTAGTCTTTCCACACCCGGGAGGACCAAGCAATAGAGTCATTCTGCAATCAGAAAGTTCAGTCAGATGTAAGATAAATTTCAAGATGGATTATGTAATTAATAGTTTTTTTTGTACACAGCTGCATATACCTTCCTGGTTTAATGATACCGCTAATATTCTTAATAATGCTAATACGAGCCTCTTTTGGCGATAAACCAGGAACAGGGATATTGTCCTGCCAATGATTAAAGGAGTTTCTATTCAGATCACCAAAACAGAATTAGGCTTCAAACATACAACATTAATAACTTAACGATAAAATACTTCTACTTTTTGCAAATCTTACCAAAAGAAAGCCTTTCAAAGAATTCCAAAGGGTCGGGAGAGGTTTTCCAGAAACGACTTTGCACACAGCTTCTATTTGTAAATTAGAATATCTCACTTCAATTGTAGGCAGTTCTACTCCAGCCCTGCCACAAGAAGCTGAAAACCTTAATCAACTGCATTTGCTATTTACTGTAATAAAGCTACTTAGTGTCCAGGAATACCAAAACTCTCACTTGTCTATTCTTTTCCTTATTTTCCGTAGCAGTCTGAGGTTGTCATGTGCAACTTGTTGAATGAGCTTTTCGATAAGCATATGCCTCTCATTGAAATCGAGCTTAGTAACATCAACAACCCTTTTTCCTTTAGCTCCATTCTCATTTTCATTGTCAAAGAGCGAAGATCGCAAACGATCAAACGTAGGAAGCCTGTCGATTGCAGCCCACTGCAAGAGAGAATCTTCATCGAGTTCAATGTTTGTTGTTGAACTTACAGCCGAGTTGCTTCGAAAACTTACAGAACGACGTAATGACGATCTTAAGCTTCTTCCAATCTCGGAAAGCTCATGTCTTAAAGATTCTATTTCATCTGTGCCAATTAATTCAGCCATTACTAGGGAAATGGCTTAATTCAGAAAACAAAAGCAGACTATACACAAACACACAAATATGAAATATATATATATAGCTATCCAGTCCTTTTCAAATGGTCAATGAAGGTGTAAGAGGTCATGCATTGCATCATTCTTAGAAAATGATTATATAACGGCATGCATAATGAATGTACAAAACAAGTAATTAAATTATAGAAATACATGACAAAATTGATACAATAGAAACATTGCCGTGTCTGAAAAGATTAATCACGTTCAAGTTGACAATAAAAGATTCTGTTGACTTACCACTAAAAACAAATCCCAATATATCAGGATTTTTTAAACAACTTCTATTTCAACCTGAAATACCGTCATTTCGCATGCTATAGCTACCTACACCAGGTTGAATTAGGTCAATCGTCATCAAATTAATTTTCTGTTGTGAGTACAATTAATTATTAGGGTGTGCAAATCAACTAAGTCTTACTTAAATTAAATGGATTTATTATCATTACCTTTGAAAGTGTAAAGAATTTTGGCGATGTTAGAATAACATTGTGGTCACAATGCTAGGATAACATCATGAAGAAACTTTCTAACATTTCAGTTTTGAATCTTTGCATTATTGTTTTGACTTTATTCACTTAGGTGTTTGGTTCGCTGGATTAGGTCTTAATCCGGACCAAAAAAAGTTCTTATCTGCATTTTGGCTGGACTGATAATTTTTATGAGCTTTTTACCAAATCTTGTATAGCCCGCTAAAGCCCGGTACTCTTTCGGTCTAATCCACGGATAATAATAACAGGTCCCTCCTAGAGATTAGCTTATACAAGTATTAGCCTTTTTGTGAAAAGACAAAAATGACCCTAAAACCCAACAAAACGACGGCGTTTTGTCACAGTCGTGTATTACTAGGTTTTCATTATTTTTTTCAGCACAAAACATCAAAAACACAGCGGGAAAAAAAGGGGGAATTACAAACGACATCGGCGGCGATTTGGCGACGACGGTAAGAGTTCCGACCAATCTTCTTCGTATTTTTCATTTTTTTGTCCTTTTGCGTTTCATTAACGTTGCCTGTACATAATTTTTGGAAGGAACTGCTAAGGCGCAAAACCTAGGGTTTCAAGCGTCGACGAAAAGGTTCGATTATTTACTGTTTTTGCATTGTTATGAAATTATCATCGTTGTTGTGCTGATTTCTAACAGTCGTTCGTTGCTTGTTTGTCAACAGGTGAGATTTTCTCAATATTTTACCAAATACCCAAAAATTGGAAGCTAAGTCTCATTATTCTTAAATTTTCTGATTCGATCTATTTTTTGATTAAGATTTGTATGCTTGTGGTGTTTTTGGTTAGTGCAATGTATGAATTCTCTGTGTCAAAAAACCTTTCTTGTTTTACCCAAAATATAGATATGTAAAAATGAATATAGTCCTAGATTTACTTTGATACAAGGATTATTGCTAAAGAAATTACATGTTAAGACATATGTCACATCTCTATAATAATCTGTTTATATATGATTGTAATATCTTACCAACAATATGTCTGTTGTTTGTTTTGTAACATAGTGTTTTTCATGTTTCAGGTTTTGTGGTGAGGTGGCTTACAAGGGAAAGCAGATTTACAGAAGAGTTAGCACATACTAGGAATTTTAAGGTAAAGAATTGCTGAGAACAATATGTGGTGACTGTTTCAATGTCATGTCTTTAAAATGTTTATTTTGATCAATTGTATGTGATAATATTAGATGTTGGAATTGTGGGAACATTTTATTTGATATCTAGATTAACTGGTGATTTATTTGCATGTGTATGGGTTGCATGATTATTTGTGATAGACTGTCAAAATTGATTAGTGTGGTTATCTGAATCTGATTTGCATCTCAAACTTGTATGCGGAGCAGTGGAGGAAAAAATTGATTTTAGTTCTATGTCAACTTATCCTTTTGCGCGCAAATATTGTTATGTTCTTGATCATTATGCACAACCATGAAACTGAAGTGGCTTCTAAACGTCGACGGGTGACTCGCTATAGCATGCTGGATAACATATCTGAGATAGATAAAGTGATGTATCGAATGACAGAGTTGAATGATGAGTATTGCATAGCCAACCTTAGGATGAATATGAACTATTTCATGAAACTTTGTTGGCTACTTAGAGAGATTGGTGGACTTAGGGGTGAGAAATACGTAACACTTTGTGAGCAAGTTACACTGTTCCTCAAGATACTAGCACATCATGATGTAAATCGAACAGTTGGCTTTAGTCTGCATAGATCCGGGCAAACAGTTAGTCGTTACTTTCAACGTAGTCTCGATGCTCTGCTCAAGTGTAGTCACTTACTACTTGTGAATCCGAGGCCTATATCAGATGAAAACGGTAACCTCGAAGAGCCATGAAAACATTTTGAGGTACTAAACTTATCTTACTACTCATACATGAGCTTACATTGTAATTTTTTAAGAATTTGTTTGTGGCTAATTAAATGTCTTTATCTGGTAATGTGGGGATGTCTTGGGGCTTTAGATAGGACCATGATAGATGTAACAGCTTCACTACTTGATCAGCCGAGGTATCGGAGTCGTAAGTGTAGGTATTAAAATGATCTTTGTTTACTTGCTATGTGGATGGGAGGGTTCTGCAGCAGACGGCAAGTACTAATGGATGTGTTGCACCGACCACCACCCAGTGGATTTCGGGTGCCACAAGGTAGAATTATTACATTACAAAAATCAATATAGCTTGGGATTGTCTAAACTTATTTCCTATTTAATCAAGAACTGATTCTGTATAGTATTGATAGGTTGCTACTACTTGGTGGATGCCGGATATGCAAATTGTGATGGATTTCTGGCGCCATATAGGGGTAGACGATATCACCTAAAGGAGTGGGGTGAAGGGTGTGTGGTGCCACAAGACATAGAGGAGATGTTCAACATGAGGCACTCAAGGGCAAGGAGTGTTATCGAACGGGCTTTTGCAAAGCTTAAAAACAAGTGAAAAATCTTGAAGAGCGCATCACAGTATCCATTGAAGATTCAAAATCGTTGCGTAATAGCAGGTGCATTGCTAAGTAACTTCATCAAGATCCAAATGTCGAACTACGTAAGTAATTCGTCTTCTTCGTCTGACGACGATGGTAGCTTATCGGATGACAGCAGCGATGACGAGAAACCTACCGAATACATTGATGGGCTCTGAAGTACTGCTGCATGGGGTAGATACAGGGATGATTTTGCTACTAGAATGTGGGACGAGTGGCGGGTGGGCTGTCGTAATTGACACTCTAAAAATGTTCTAGAATAGTGGATTAGTGGTCCATTTAGTTTGTCAAATATGGTTTTGTTGGAGAACATGTTCATTTTTGTTGTTTGACTCTTTGATTTGCTTTTCGATTTTAATGATTGTCTCAATGTTTCATGATTTGCTCTTCTGTGATTACTATCCCTTCTTATCATTCTTATGCGACATTTATAAGTATGTCCTTCATTGTGTGTTTACTCTTATTAAGTTTTCTCTCATTTTCTGTGAACCATGTTACATACAAATTTGCAATGTAGATGGCGTCCACATCGAGTTCCAACTCTTCTCAGGTTGATTCAGAGCCGAAGGCTACTAAGAATAGGTATAAAAGGACAAAGAGAGAGGAGATATCACTCATAGATGCTTTGAAGGACCTAAATTGCAAAGGGATGAAGATCGACAACGCATTCCATGCGGGTTATCTTCTGAAGCTGGAGAATTCTATCAGGAAGATGATACCAAGCTCTAAGGTGAAGTGTGATCCTCATGTGAGGTCGAAGATGACAGTGTAGAAGCGTTCTTATGGCCACCTGTACATTATGTTTGATGGTTCTGGTGGTGGTTCTTGGCTCTGTCCGGTTACGAAGACCATCCAGTGTGTGAGTGAGGGCTATTTCAATGAATATGTGAAGGTATGGCAATACCTCTATTGACTAGTTCATGAATATAAAAAACAATATAACTCTAGGTTTTGTCCTTCTAGCTAAAAAAATTTATATTCATTTGTGCATGTGGATTACGGTGCCACATTGCACCTATTTGTGTTTGAACTCTAAAATGCAATTTGTGAATAATTTGTATAGGCGCATCCCTACATTCTACAATACAAGGACAAGTCATTCCCCTACTTTGAAGACTGGGCCGACATATTTGGCAAGGACCGTGCTAATGGTCACGCTTCTGAGGACTTGGCGACAGCTGTGAATGATCTTTTCACTGATAATGGGGAAAATGCCATGACCGACGATGTGCACCCCAGACTGCTCCTGAACATGTGCCCCAACCTGCCAGCACTCAGACAGACTTCTTCAACCTCGACATGGATGAGGTAGTGGCGGACAATAATGTGCCAAGTTCTTCAGGTCCTTCCAGGAGCTCTGTTAAGAAGATCCTCAAAAAGATCAAGAAGGAGAAGGGACATAAGAGGAGACGTGACCCTGCACCCCCTGTTGATAGTGCCCCAGCAATATCGACATACGTTGACGAGTTCATCAAGAAGACTAATGATACCATGGACCGTATTGCATAGTTGTGCGTTGCTTCTTCTGCGCCTGAAGACAGTGCAAGGGAACAGAGGCGAGGTCTTTATGCTGCAGTGGCCAAGTTTGAGGATTTTGACGAGGATCAGAAGATCGACCTTGTTCATCGTCTGGCCCATTCCCCACAGGATACAGATGTCTTCTTTGTACTGCCTGAAGATTCACAGCTGATGTATCTTAAGCACCTCATGAGTAAGAAGAACATGAAGAAGTGATTTCTCTATTCAACTCCTATGAAGACTACTTTCGAAAATCTGATCTTTTTTTTAACTGTTTTGGTATGCTCTTGTGTGAGCTGAACTTTAGGTATCTGTTATCGGATTGTTTCTTTAGGATTATGGCTACCCCTGCCCCATTATTTTGAAGTACTATCGGCAATTGCGAGCACAAACGTGAACTTGCAGTATTGGACATGTCTAATGATATATCATATCATATCAGCTTTGAAACGGGAACTATTTTGATATCAAGTTCCCGTTTCAGCATTTTCAATGAGGATATGCTACTATTTTTATTTGTGCTATCATTTTCAATGAGGATATTCTACTTTCAATGTGGACAGTGGAATATATACATTGAAAATTGGTGTGATCTACTAGTTAGCGTTCGAATAATATTTCAACCTATATTGCATGCGACACATGTGCGTTCCTCATCCTAAAAAGCAGTAAACATTTCAATTAAAAAATACCGAAATCTCCAACAACACACGATACTACAAAACACAAAACAATGGAACATGAACTAGGAAATCGAGAAATGCGACAACTACGATACTACAAAACACAAAACAATGGAACATGAACAAGGAAATCGAGAAATGCAACAATGGACAATGAGTGTCCTTAATTTGCAAGAGAAAAAAATAAAACTTAGAAGTAGCATGATTTATCGGAGCATGAGGCGACAGAATCGGCGGCGGTTTGTTTGTCTTTTCGTGGTTTAGGGAGAGTCCGAGCGTTGTCATTGGTGCCAGAAATATGGTCGGAAGCGGTAACAAAAGACATTTATTTAGTAAGACGTGGAGCTTCTTGCTTCTCTCTTCTAGTTGCGTCGATAATCTCTTGAGTTGTACGTTTCTTTTCACAAACTTTTTCGATGTACTCCCTAGGGGGTAAGATGCGGGCACAAACTCTAACCGTGCCAAATAGCATCTCTAAATCACCCCACGCAAACTCGCCATGTACTTTGTAGGCTTCATGTATCTTCCAAGTACCCTATTAAAAGGTACAAAAATTGTGAAAAGAAAAACGGTAGTAGGATAATGTAAGCAATAGGCAAAAAGGCGAGAAAACCTCGTTAAACCAATCCTAAACTTCTTTCGGCACGAAAACTTCGTTGTTGTCCATGTTCCAAACCATCCCGCCATGGCTAAGCATCTTCTTGAAGACGTTGTGCCTCTCAGCTAAATTGTTGAACCGAAATGTTATCTCACTCTCCGTGAATTGAGTATCGTGTATGTAGTTGATTGTATCCATTGCATTTCCAAGTATCACATCGATGTATTTCGAGTTATGTAGAGGAACACAACCTTGGTCGGAAACGCATTGTTCCTTTAGGACATCAATAAGTGTCTCGTCGATGTCCGGAATCCATTCTTCGTCGTAGAATATTTTACGTTGAAGCTCGCTAGTGTGTGGAAGCGTTTTTCGTTGATGTTATTTGAAGGAGTGTTTAAAGTTTTTTTTTAATACGCTGAAGTTTGTAGTTGAATAGGAAAAGAAGGGTGAACTCCTGTTTATATAGTGGTGTATGGCAGCCCTTTTTGCTAGGTCTTATAGAAAAGAAGATTTTTTCACTTAAAAAAAAAGCACCTTTTTTATACAATTTATCACAACTCATTGGTCTCTTGTTTTTTTTTTAAAAAAGTAAATCACGTGTACAGTCAAGCCAAAATAAGTGACATGGGGTAAATAAGAAGTAAAATAATATGGAAGAGAATCTCTGCAATTGGGAATGGAAGAGAATCTCTGCAAATTTAAAAACATAGCATGCCTTTGTTGTTTTTTTATGGCATGCTTCATCAAAATGTGGGTCTATTTCATGCTGCGCACAGGTCTTGTGCGCAGCCCCCCTGAGATGCTGACACGTGGACAAAAAGACAAATCATTGTCCACGTGTCAGCATTCCAGGGGGCTGAGCACAAAGCCTTGTGCGCAGCATGGAATATACCCAAAATGTGTGGTAAAAGATCAAAATTGATGTCATGAGATCAATGAAGAATCTCATGACATCCCCACAACAAAATTCAGTACACCATCTTGGCCAATGCCATGAAGTTCAAAATGAATTCAAATACATACCATAAAAAACTTGTCTAATATACTCCATAGAAGCAACAATATAAGGACCTTACTTAGTTCGGACTAAGCTTGAGTAACACTTCCTCCGTTATCTATAATGTAGCTAGTAGTTGCACCACTCCCAACAGGCGCCCGACCCCTAGGTACTACAACCCTTCATCATCCACCACTATAGGCCTCTCAATTGTTCTCCAACGTTCATATGGCAGGATAGCTGCAGAATGGACAAAAAACACCTCGTCATATAAGAAGTAATCCTTAAACCCATGAATACAGAAGTGCTTCTCAATAGTATTCTCCTGGATATTTGCACATAAAACCCAAAATTGTGGTTATTTCTTCATTAATAATAAAATACAACTTAAGTAACTTTAATTAATCGGGTTAAAAATTACGTTTTACCTTCTTGCGGTAGTGTACATATTATGAACCTACGGATACAAGGTTCTTCTTATCTCAACAATCGAATTTCACTCCTGGAACGTCAATCCAATTGTGGAATGTCTACAGCCGATGCCTCATTGCCTTCATCTTTTCTTGAATCACCATGATGGGATATTTGTCCCCATTACTGTCTCTCACAATGTCACTCCAGCACAACATACTTCATCTCATTCACAAGTGATATGTCATGGTTCTTGGCATATGCAATTAAGACCTTCATAACCTTGAAGGACCCATCCGGCCCCATATCAGGATTATCAAAACATTTCTTGTTCCATCCATTACGAGTGTACAACATTTCTAACAAGGACAAATTTATGCACTACAACACAACGCATGCTCTCAAGTTTTAAATATTAATATAGCTAAGAAAAATTACTTAAGTAAAGAAATTCAAATCTTAATAAATCATCATAACATTGAAAATGCAAGAGCTGTCAAACTTCATTACAAAATATTAGCCTTGCACAACTTAACATTCGTTGAATTGCTACTAGCATTCTCTGGATTAAACAACACCGCTTCACTAGCGGGAGACAAGGACAATGATTAGAGGAATTACAAATAACACAATCAACAACACTAAGACCCAAGATAAGCAACAACACATCACAACCATTTTGGTCAATGACCTTTCGGTCATGCCATCAATACATGAATGGATTAGTACGCTAAGCGGTCGAGTGTTGTTTTCATTTCGAGCTCCAACTTCAGAGTGGGATGGGAGTGGCTGATTCTGTGAAAACTGTGTCATATTGTTGGCGGCAGGAACATTTGTTTCATCACTTGCCTCCATATTCACATTACGATATGAGAAGTTGTTTTCCACATTTGGGGTTGGAGACGACGCATGACGATTAGTGCGAGAAAATCGTGGCGTTAACAGTTCATCAGCCCAAATGATGTAGTCCTTATGATGTATCTGACCTGGACAAATGTAGTAGTATCTCCAGGGGTATCTACCAGTCCTATTTACCCTACGGTAATTCATAGGGCCGCGCCCACAAACACAATTCACAACGAATGGGGCATACATCTACAACAACCCACACATTCTGGTTTTATTAGATATCATCGAACAATTATGTGTAAAATCAGATATCCACAAGTTTATGAAAACGGACAAGAGATTTGGAAAACAAACATGTAATGTTCAGATTAATGTTACCCTTCATCTCACCCTCTAGTTGTTTATTCTTAACCTTTCTAAGATCAACCTAAAATACATAGCCTTTCGGTATCAACATAACCGATGTACAACCTAAATTGTACATATAGAACAACTTTGTCAACATCCAAGCACAGAGACATATACGTAGGTACTAAAAAATACTACATCAAATTTAGCATGATCAAAAATTAAATCGGCAAGTGTACATGCAATCCGGACATCATCCTTAAAACTCAACATCACAACTAAACTTAGAACTATTTAACTTTCGGACAACTTAACATCCATGACATTAGGCAAACATCGGGACAGATAAAGAAGTGGGTCAGGTAATAAACATTAGTTATTAACAAATAGAACATGTCTCGACGAAAAAATCTTATGCATCAATCGCTTTGTATGTGAATCTAATAGAGCATAAAAATGATAATACTACTCCATTATCATACTTAAAACTAAATCGAAAACAAGGGTTCATCATATCGCAATTTCAGGACCGAGAATCGATTGTAGGAACAACGTAAGGAGAGTTGGGAAATATAAAAAACAAGGATGAAAACGAACTTACACTTCTGATTCTTCGTTGATTTGGTGAAATGCGCAGATCCCGGGTGTAATCGCGTCCAAATTGGCCTCAATTCGCATTCTATGGCTTGTAACGATAAAATTTGGGGGAGAGACGAATTTAATCGGTTCAATTTGGGGAAATTGAAGAGTCAAACGCCTTTTATACGCTTCAGATTAAGGGCCGTTTCGTCTATTCCCACTAATTTGTGATTTAGTCCATCAAACCAAAGTTGTTTGATTAATTTCTTGACAAACAATATGAAAAACTATCACACAGACCAAAGACGATAATAACGTAGTTGTATTATATATTACGGGTATTAGTACGACTTTTTACTAACTCACGTAATAAACTGTACATGAAACCAAACACCCCCTTACTAATCAAGTTACATATTTTTAGTTATATTTGATTAGTGTCCAGGAACCAAACTTAACATAGGTTGGATCGTTCAAGTTTCTATTCAGAAGAGTTTCCTTATTTAGAGCGTTGAATAAGTCAACTGCACATATCTTGAAAGGAAAGAAAGAAGCAGAGTTCGAGTGCAACTAGGAAATATCAAAGATGATCTCTGAATTGAAAAATGAGTCTTTTCTTAGTTAGTTCACTAACAAATGAACTGTTATTCCTAGTTAGTTCACTAACAAAGGAACTGTTATTCAAGAAGGAGGTTGAGATCTTAGAAGAAGAGTTCAACTAGGAAACTTAAATAGTTACCAAAACCGTGTACAACACATCTTGAAGACCAAATCAACAACTTATATATAGGTGTAAAGTACATCAAGACAAATACAAGACAAGAGCTAATAAATCCAAGAGATTAGATCTTTAGTTGTTGAGTGTTGTCTTGCTTTTGCAAAGAATTGTGAATTATCAAATTATCTATATATTTAGATTTAAGGAGAGAATTCTTGTCTGCTTTGTTGAGTTTGATCAATTCGAGAGTGAGGGGCTAGAGAATTGTGAGAAACATCTTTGTTAAAACCTTCGTGGTTATTTTGCCTACGGCTCGAAAGATTATATTAATATTTTAACTTCTTAAACTTGGTGTTCGTTTTATTTCTGCTGTAATATATAATGTGATCGTTGTTAAAATAACATTGGCTCTGCAGTGTTAGTGTTTTCAACGTATCAATCTCAATCCACAATTTCAACATTTTTTTATATTCAACAACATTGTTATTTTAACTTTAGCAGCTATGTTTTTAAGTATACTCTGTGGCGCAAGGGAGCGACAAAGGACATGGTAGTTGTGTTTGTACAATCTTGGATTGATTTTTTTAGCATACATTGTAGGAAAAAACCACAAGTTTAGTAGTTCAAGTTACCTTTTTTTTTCTTTTTCTTCTAAATTTTGAATCAATCAACTCTTATTCACAAATCATACACTACTACCACACCAATGACAACAACAACAATATACAACCCACATTGAAACACACACGAACCACGGATGACGTGATTCCCTATCGAGTGATACGTAGACAGCTAAAAATTTCCTCAAGTTCAGTCGAAATCAAAAGAATTTGAGTCGAGTATGCCATTCCGAACTTACAAATAATAGATCAACCTGCAATCCTATAAAGTATGCAGGAAAAATTGTGTCATCTGATAGAATAAAACTGAACGCTTGCACGAATAAATTACAATTGATATTATTACATTTTACGATTCCTCATTTTACTTAAAATATTTGTAAAGTGGGAAAGGAAGATTATTAAAATATAAATTCAAGTGATGAGACATATACTTTGACAAATGTGTTGAACTTACTTTGATGAAATATTAAATAAACAATCAATTAAATATTTCATCTGGTTCGGGTTATATATCTAAGTCCGGACTAGCAATCTTTGTTTGACTTCCCTTTCTTTCATAAATTAATTAGTATTAAAGTACTTGTTTACGAATAATAATAAAAACCGGATCAGCCGCTCCATACGGTTGAATCGGCGAACCTTGGTCAGGTCCGAAGGGCGTCTAAGACTCGTGATTCCCTACAGCTAGTTCAAACCGCCCAAAATCCCGATTTTGCTGGAATAATCGGCTACTCAGACCGTTTTGAAAATCGATTGCTGAATTTTCTTTTTTTTATTATTATCATTTATTTAGCACAACAACCTTTCAAGTATTGAAAAAAAATATCTCTTCTTCAATCTTCAACAACTCTTGACCAATAAGATGATTCTTCTTTTCTGGTAAAATGTGGTGTGCGAATGGGGGCAGAATTCATGTTTTGTGTTTTGAGAAACTTGTGGTATTATATATGTAATAATATGTCAAACTATGCAATGGACTCAATAGTATAAGAGGGCGTTTGGTTTTGATACTGATTAATATCACTTAATTTCAGTTGTTACTATAAGTCCTCTTATAAGTCTGATAATATAATAACTGCTTTTTAATATCTGTTTTAGTAGGTGATAAAATGATTGTTACTACTTTGCATCTGCACATAATATCCGCTTTGGTTCGTCAAATAAACATATTACTGATACTAAGAGATATTAAATGACTTAAATGCCCTTGATTGTGGTGACTAAAAAGACGGGCATGTCTCTCATCATTTCCCCCAAAATCTAAAAGAAGCTACTCTTTCCTGCGAAAACCCTAAGATTTGTGTGACCTCACTTCCACCGAATTGGTTCGAATTTCTCCACGATTGTGCACTCCTTAATTTCAATTGGTAAGTTATTGTCCTTCTTAATTCAATTTTTCCATGAACCAGAGTTCAATTTAGGGTTTTGGGTAATTTGGTATGATTTCATTTCTAATTAGTTTTTTGGTATGCATGTACTCATATCTCATCTCTAACTCTACCCTGCACGCCACAAAACAGTAGAAGAACTATACCAAGTAATTTCCAAACTTTAAGTACATTCTCCATGTACCTTTCGATTTTGGTGTGTGTTTTGGTAAAATTATCATGAATGGAATGTCGTGTGTAATGGCGGTTTTTGTGATTGTGTTTTGTTAGTAATCATTTTGCATGTGAAGATTGTATGGATTTGTTTACGACATATATACTATTTTTTCCTTTTTGGATTCTCTGTGCATGTTATGGATTCCTTTTTGGGAATCATGCATCAGTGGGTTTTGAAGAATGTGTGGGGATTAGTTGAATTTGAAAAAATATTATTTACATACTGTGATATTGAATGAATGTATTATTTATATGTGCGTTGTTGGTATGTTTTACACACGAATGTTGAAACTAGACCTTGTAAGTATGGTCATAAATAGAGAGACCACTTGATTTTGTTGTGGTACAATATATGGGTGTGGTTAAAAAACTTATGTATAAGTAGAAACCTCGATGTTATATGAACTATTGTATTGATTGGCACTAGTAGAGTAGATGAATTTACCTTTGGCCCGTTGTAGATGGTTGCTCCATACGTTGTCCCTTATACCTACGGCTAAGTACCCATGCTTTATCTAATGGTAGGTGACATTTCAACAAGACTAGGATGTTATTACTACAAATGTCATTTGTACCGGGATCACCCATATTCATTTCTTTGGGAGGACTATCTTAGACTCCCTAAATATGCCCATATTCTATGGTAACCAACATTGAACGTAAATCGCAATGCATCGAGTGATAATCGATCTACAGACAACCCGAACCAATCATTGTTCAGTAACAGCAACGATAATGCATGATGAGCGTTTATTTAACGTGATTTTAGTATCCGTTTCCTTAGGCTTTTGTATAATTCTTATTGCATATTTACTGATTTTAGTACTTTTTTTTCATCTTTTTCTAAGATTTTGTCGAGCCAAGACAAAACAAAGTTAAAAGAGGCCAAACTGGATGTTTTTGGAGACAAACAAGTCGAGACACTACTTAGGAACTTTTAAGCGCTATGGAAGCGCTATTGCACTACAAAATATCAAATGTAGCGCGAGCAAGAGGAGAACATAAGGTGACCGCATGCAAAAACAGAGAGTGGCGATATGGCACCATGATCACGCCTGTGCCGTGTGATTGGGGCACAATTTGGCTTGATCACGCCTGACGAGAAGTGAACGAATTCTGTCTAATTAGGTTATGATTGTCGATGAAATTAGGGCATCAAGACTCTCTTATAAATAAAAAGGGGCGACCAGAAGCATTACACCAACTCACAAAAGCTTACAAGTGCCTACAAACACTTACAGTAACCCTGTGAGATTGTCTTTAGAGAGAAAACGCCATCAAAGTCTTTTTCCAGTTTAGTTGAGTCATTTTTTGAGAAAAAAATAGTTTGTAGAGAAGAAGATAGCAAAAGAGAGTCAGGAAGATAGTCGAGCAATGAAGTACCACAGAATCCGAGAAGTTTTTCTTATTCTCTTTACTTTGTCTATGTTATTTACCTCTTTATTAATTGTTGAACTCATGACTATGAGGACCTAGCCTACTCGTTGTTTAGAGTAAGGGAGTAACTATAATTTATGAATATGCTTATTTGTTTTGCTTGATGTGCATTTGATGATCTTACATGTCTAGATTTTTTTTTTTTTTTGACATCATCTTACATGTCAAGATTGAATAGTTATTTATGTTATGTAACTTATCTTACTCTCATTAGGAATAACGGAAGCACTCAATTGATGGTCGTCCAGGGTGTAGATGTTAAGTTAGTTAGTTAGTTAGTTAGTTAGTTAGTTAGTTAGTTATATATATATATATATATGTGTGTGTGTGTGTGTGTGTGTGTGTGTGATTTGTGACTTTGGTGTGCTAACGCAACTAATGTGCAACCCCTAAATCACACTAGATCAATCTTAATTATGTACGTTTGTTAAAACGATTTACATGAGTTAATTGGGTTGCGGATTTGATATCTCTTCTAAAACAACTAACAACTGAGCTGATCCTTTAACATGGTAGGTTATTAGAGACTCACAGATTTATGGTAGGGACAACTCATGTTATAGGTCACAAATCCATTAGACATGCAAACATAAAATTATCATCAAGCACCGTAAGTAAATATAGGTAGTTTGTCAATGAACTACTATGGTTAAGTCATTGGGGAAACACGATCTTTAAGCAATTGTTCCAATTACTGTTTACAACCACAACCAATCAATCAAATCTGTTTTAGTTTAGTTTAGTTAGTTTTTGCTTTTCTACTTGATTTAATTAATTCATTAATTTAATTATTTTAATTGTTTCCTTCATTCAAATCACAATCCTGATTTATTAGTTTCTTGCATCATAGATAGATTTTCGCTGCATCTAGATTAATCATTCTTTACATTTATAGCATTCATTAGCATTCACCACATCCTGCAAAAATAAGAGAAAAGACTAAGACAACCGTTAGTGTCTTGCATTTAAGTGAAAATACATTAATCCACCACTCCACTGGGAGACGATACTTGGTTCGTAACTATACTTACCATTTTATTATTACTTGATTCGTGCACTTGCAATAAGAGAAACTTAGGTGTAGCAGTTGATTGTTAACTGATATTATTTGAGAGTTACATCTAGGATATATCCAATCTTGCATCAACGCACATAGTGTCAAGAGTCGGAGTATTGAGCACAAGAGTGGTATCTCCAGGAATCTGCCAAGCATATTTTATAGCATGGATGATAGGGTCTTGACCAAAGTGGCAGTTATGTGTTGTTTTCTTAGTTGAATTGTAGTATTCTTCCTTGTATCGGTTGTTATTCCCTTTGTAATTCTCTATGTGAAGAAGTGATGACAACACGTTTGTTTTCGATATCAGCTTATGTCTATTTTCAGTTTAGTTCTTGTGTAGTTTAAGTTTCAATTAAATGTAGGATTGCATATTACCCAATGTATTATGGTATATTTTGTGAATCTTTAAACTAATATTTTGCTTATGCTAATGGTTGTCATTATTTGGAGTTCTTTTCCTTTACATTTTCGTTATCACAGTGGTAGAATACAAATGATTTCGTATAATTCAAGTATTGGTTCACTTTGTCATGGTTTGTAATCCGGATAACGCGATATAAAATGCAGGCCAACATAGTTATCATAATAAGGAGTCAAGAGCTTGAGAAAGTGTTCAACGAGTTGGATCTTGGTCCAGATCGAGCCTTGGGTGTTCTATTGCTTTTGAAAGGATTAGGTAAGACTATTGACCTATCTAATCCACTACATATAGAGAATGCCGCATTTCAAGTGTCGCTAGGCAAGACGAAAGGGATGGAGGAAGAGGACAAATACACCGTTATGGAGGTGAGGAAGAAGCTTGCTCCAGATCGCAGTCCACAACATTGTCCCGGAACTAAAGAAGGATCCTAATGGAAAGAAAAAGCATAATCCCAAAGATACTAGCTAAGTTTCCTCTTCATTGCACCGTTCACCTGAGTTTTAAAAAAAAATCTTTTAAGTGTTGCATTTCGATGTGTGAAATGCAAAGGCTTTGGGTCAACTATGTTATGTACATTTCTGTTTTAGGTGTTTCTCGAATATGGTGCTTTTAAGACTATGACTGACTTATTAGTATCTCCCATGATACACATGTCACCCTAATATGGTTTATAGATCATGAACATTGAGCTACAACATACGCATTGGTCACACGTATCATTCAATCAAACCATATGTTCGTCATTTAGGAACCCAACTAAATCCCATTCAAAATAACCAACTCATAATGCAAGACAAGTGCAGCTATAAGTTAAGCATTCACCATATACCATAAAATACCCCAAAATATACAGCCCCTTAACAGGTAATGTCCCCCTAAACCAACCAACCTGAATCATATACGTTCCACCAAAACAACAGAAAAGAACGATAAATAGTTCAATCTTCATACTAAACTTAAAAAGAACATAGTTCAAAATGCGTAATAGTTGATGGTATGTCTTCTTCCACGCCGTCATCTTTAACTTGATTTGCAATGTCGCTTTCAGATCAGTATTAGGACACGGCCTTCATGCCCTTTTCCAACTTCTCTAAATAGCCAGCTCTAAAAACAATGTCAATTTTAAGACACTTCCCTTTTTGATCCTTCAAACCGAGATGAGAGCTAACTCTTCCTCTCGTGTCCAGGCCCTACATCATCCTTTTGTTTTCTTAACCTGCGGTGTAGAGTTGCAAATGAGCCACGATAATACTGTGGACATAGCAAAGGATATTGTAGACAGAGCAAATGAGCTACCAGGAAAGACTTTCAAGCGTGAACGTCCATCTCGGCTCCTGAATCCAGCCCATCCACATAAATGGGGAGAAAACTACAGAAAACATGTATGTAAAGAACAAACTAAGAGAAAGTATGGGCCACTTACTAAACAATGGACTCGTATGAAGAGGACTCTCTAGGGGAATTCCAACACTTCGGCAGCCTGCTGAAGCCCGGCCATGATCATAGCCACCGGATAATTCAGCATGGAGAGCATGTCATAACAACCCCCGTATAAGCCTTTTTGCTCCATATCATGCATCACCTACCCCTCCAGGGAAGAAAGTATTCGTAGCCTATGCTGCCACACGTAAGGAATCACCCACGCCACGCCCAAAGGATGGACGAGAAAATAACGAGTCTTCCAATTCCCGAATGAGAAAGAAGTGTTGCTCAAAAACCGAAAATCTGGGTTTCGAGGATTGAAGTAGTAGAAGGGGGCACCCGAAGGTGAAAGGCTTACCCCGTACATCGCCAAGAAATGCTTCACTGAACATACGACCCCTTCATCAAGCAAACAAAGACAAAGCAGGCTAGACAGACGTAATCATTAGGCATCACCTGACTATGGGATAACCCACAAGACCTAAATACATCACAAAAGAAATGAGGAATTAGGGCTCGTAAGCCCGTCTTGAGCTGCTTCTCGTATATGGTCACATGCTCTGCCAGAGGACTATTAGTCTGCTTGAAGAAAAGAGGAACCCTAGATTCCACCGCAGACGTATCCACAACATACTCCTCAGACTTATCCCTCATGTACATATCCAAAGCGGCAGAAGGAATATCACTAATAGGTACATGCTTGGGCTCGGCCTCCGCCCATATCTTCTTCCTTAAAGACGACCCACGATGACCGCCTTGCCCAAAAGCCTCCTCTACAATTCCTGATATCATCTCGCCACCGGTCACGACACCCGTTTGGATCCTTTCCTCTCCCTCAGATGAAGTTGTAGGAACTGGAATGTCAGAAGCCATGGGATCTCACAAGAAAGAGAAGTTAAATACTCGCAAAAGGAAAGAGAACTTATGAGCAAGAAAGAGAAAAGCTTTGAAGAAAAAGACAAATTTTCACAATGTGTAGAAATAACGACTCGACACCTTTTATATAGGTGGTGAACATGTATCATTTAATTCCCGCCTAAAGATGGATCACTTCGTGAAAAGAAACGTGTCCAATCAAACTCCACAGGTCACTCCTCATCAAAAGAGCCGTAATTATCCCTAATCAATGTGTCCAGTTCAGCCGTCAAAAGAGAAAGATTTACGACGCATTAAAGAACCCCACGTTCTCCAAAGTAGCACTTTAAATGGGGGACTCTTGGTAATTGTAGAAAAAAGTGCCTCGAAAACCTTATCCCATCTGGTGACAGTCGGAGCTAAACTCCTCAAAAATAAAGAGTGAAAGCCTCTTTCGTACAAAGTAGCACTCGAGGAGAAAAGACGATGCTGACAAAAGCTCTTTGAAATGCTATCATGTTTAAAGATCAACACAAAGAGAAAAATGGTGCTCACAAAAGCCCCTCGAAAGTCTATCTTGCCCAAAAAGGATTGACATCAAATCAAAGCATCTGAAGAACACATGTTGGAATCACATTTGCTTACACCCCCACCGCCATTTGAGGAACCCTATGTACGAGCCACATCCACCATCTATATAAAGAACCCTCCCCCCCCCCCCCCCCCCCCCCCCCCACACCCTTTCTCTGTTTAAATTGAAGTTTAAAAAATGGGCGATTTATTATTTTTGCCCTTTAATTTATATAAACTTCAAGTTTTGCCCTTTTTTTACAGGACTTTTTTTTTGCCCGTTAACTTAATTTTTTTGTTTTAATTTTGCCCGGTGGGCTTCGCTGAGGGCTGAATCGAAGCCCAGACGACGTGGCAACCCACGTGGCGTACAGACGACGGCCACGTGGCGCCACGTCATATATATTGGAATTTTGTCCCCAATTTTATTAACAGCATTCGATTCGACCTCTTCTACTACTAATTCATTTGAATTTGAATTGGAATTTTGTGCTAATATGCCGTACAGGAGCATTTCTTCGGAATCGTTGACATTGAAAGGGAGGAGGGTGGTGGTGTTGGTGGTGTTTGATTTGTTGGGTGGCGGCAACGGCGGTGGGGTGGTGTTCGGTGATGGATCTGATGGTGAAGAAGATTGTGGTGGTGGGGTGGTGGTGGAGAAGAAGATTGTGGTGGTGTTTGGTGATGGATCTGATGAAAATGGTGGTGGTGGTGGTGGCGGCGACGGCAGCGGCGGGGTGGGGGGAGTGGTAGTGGTGATGAAGATGATGATTAATTTTTTTTTCTTAAGATAAACCTTAATTTTTTTGTTATTCTATATCTTATTTTTAATTTTTAAAAGTAAACATAAATATTTTTTTAGTTTTTATTAGTAAATATAAATTTAGTAAACATTTTAAATAAATCTTTTTTAATAAACTTGAATTGATACTATTTTTTTATGATTTAGAATAATATATAATAAAATTAAATATAATTTTGAATATTAGTTTATTTTTAATTTTTACAAGTTGAGTAAATAAAAAAAAATTTGTTGACGTGGCTCCACGTGGCCGTCGCTTGTACGCCACGTGGGTTGCCACGTCGACTGGGCTTCGACTCAGCCCAGATCGAAGTCCACCGGGCAAAATTAAAACCAAAAAATATAAGTTAACGGGCAAAAAAAAAGTTCGGTAAAAAAAATGCAAAACTTGAAGTTTATATAAATTAAAGGGCAAAAATAATAAATCGCCCTTTAAAAATTATCCATTTCTTTTTTAATACAGTCTCGTCGATATTTGTGTTCTCGACAGTATTGCGTTTGTATTAATTATGTCTTAAACTATTTTTGATAGTTACATAATGTTGTGTCACTAAATCGTCCATAAACGCTCTTTTCAATTGTAATGGTATTAATACAATTATCGTACTTATAGAACTTGTGTTAACACGATTTAGGGGCAGACATTACTCCTTCATAAGTTTGATCTAACTAAACATCTTTTCTCTTCCATTTGTCTATTTGATTAATTAATGAAACGTCATTTGATAACTTTTTAAAAGTTCTCTAATCTACCTTTTCAATTAAGGAAGATAACAATCAAGATTCTTATATTCACTCACTCTCCTTAATTATAGCAATTAGTTATTTATTTACTCTCTTTCTCTTTCCCTCACGTGTAATCTTTTTTTTCTTATATTAAATTATCTATAATAATGATAAATATGTGTTTGATTTTCTGGTAAAATTTCACAACTTTCAAAATAAATAACTGGAAGCATCCTAATGTATTTTTTTCTATTATGTCTGTCATTTCTTTTTAGAAATAGACCTTGAAAAATAATACATCCAATTTGCAGAACTCATTTTGAAAGAGAAATGATTGTACGTAGTTTCTAATATTTAAGATTAAAAGTTAAAAAACACTCTATATTTTAGAGTGAAAAGCTTTTTATTTTGGGGTTTTCTTTTGGTATATGAAATAAAGAATCACTAATAATGCTGATACTAATTTAATTGGTGATAACCTTGTTGTTAATTTATAAAGTATGCAAGTTAATTCTAAAAGTAATTTGAAATATTTAATATTACATGTAATCAACTTTAACTAAAATCTAACAAAGAGCTTTTACCGTTGTCATAAAAATATAGTGTAAAAGTTTTATTTTTTGGTGAACATGTTTGGACTTATAAGTAATTTTTCTTATCTTTTTTCTATTTGCTATATGCATAATAATGTCAATGACACTGAACGACAATTTAATGCAGTTGTTAAGGAAAGAATATATATATATATATAACTTACATTCTTGAACGAATATTATAGTGATTATAAAGATTGGGTTTTTACTTTTTACCATGTTTGTATAGTTCAAGAAAAAATCAGAAAAAAAAATGATACACGCATCATGAGAGAGATTAGTAAACAACTAATTGCTACAATAAAGGAGAGTGAATAAATATAAGGATCATTTTTTTTTTCTTCCTGAACTAAAAAGGGTATATTGGTGAACTTCTAAAATTTGCTTTGGCAGCAACAATTCTTGGTCTGGCAATATGACAGACTTTAAAAAAAATTACAAATAGGCGCCCGTTATATTTAAGTTTAGTAAAATTAGTACATTTAAGTCTTAGTAATTAAAGTTATACACATGCATGTACCTCTGTAATTATCTAAGTTTTATTAAAATATATTCTCAATTTGACTGAACTTTGAGGGATATAGCACACGTGCCACTGCTATGAACATGTTGTACGGTAGTCAATAATGTACTGTATTTTTTTAATACATACTAGGTTCTTGAAGCGCTACTACAAACATATATTATTTATATCGTACATATTTGATGGGGATTATTTATGATAGGCCCAAATTCGGTATTGGGCCAGCCCAATAGCAGAGGTCCGCAGAAACGAGCGCATCGAACCGCGCTTGTTCGATGCTTACTCTCCAACGCCTGGAGGGTCTCACGGAACGGGGTTTATAAATACCCCGCCTCTTGACCTTCTGATGATTCATTATACACACACACCACACACTACCGCATCGAACACAAGGGTTCGATATACTTTACAGTTCGACATAGCACTTTGTTCGACCTTGACCTAGCTTACGTTGACTAAGATCGAACCGATCTCCATTCGAGGTTCTATAGCACCGAGTCGGCTCAGTTCGACACTTCAACATCGAACCAACCAGATTCGATACACTCATACATCGAACCATCCGGATTCGACCTAACCCAGAGATAAATGAACTACGTTCGACTTGATTCCCTCAGTGGGATACATAGGCAGCTTAGTTTACTCCCAAGTTCAGTCCGAAGTCTATAACATTGATCCCCTCGTTCCGTAGTGCCTAGAGTGCAGGCGTGTAAAAGACAGAGCTGATTCTAGCACATCAAGAAATCAGTCTGTTATGGAGTGTCTTATCAACTTGCCGAGTCAGCAGAAGAAAACACCCCAAAATAGTGGCGCCATCTGTGGGAACATGCTACATGTACTCAGAAACAGGCTCACAATCTTAAAACCAATCCTACTTATGTCAAAATAGGTGGAACAACTTCAGAGTCAATAATATGGAATTCGGTCCCAAGCAAACAAGGAGTGGTGCTAAGAGCAATAATCAAATCCCCGATTCAACCAAAGAAACTAACATCATCGGAAGAAAGATTAGGGATTCTTCACTCCCAATCCTATACGTTAATCATTTACATTTCTGCTTAAATACTGACAGATTTCTAAGAAAACGAGTGCCTTATCTTATTACTGGCACCGACTGAAAGGAGCTTCCACTGCGAGGACAAACAACAACACTTCAAACAGTGTCATAATCTATATTACCCTTATGAGGTATAGAAGAATCTTACCCTTTTGAGGTATCAAAGAATCTTACCCGTAGGTGGTATCAAAGAATCTTATCCTTATGAGCATCAAAGATTCTTACCCTTATGAGGTATCAAATAATCTTACCCGTGGGTGGTATCGAAGAATCTTACCCTTATGAGGTATCAAAGAATCTTACCCGTAGGTGGTATCGAAGAATCTTACCATTATGAGCATCAAAGAATCTTATTCTTACCCTTATGAGGTATCAAATAATCTTACCCGTAGGTGGTATCGAAGAATCTTACCCTTATGAGCATCGAAAAATCTTACCCTTATGAGGTATCAAAGAATCTTACCCATATGAGGTATCAAAGAATCTTACCCGTATGAGGTATTAAAGAATCTTACCCGTATGAGGTATCAAAGAATCTTACCCTTATGAGGTATCAAAGAATCTTACCGTTACACGGGTGGAGTTTTATTGACATGATACTGGAAATCCCTCATGCACGACACGAGCGTCATGACGGAGATACAAAAAGCCCAAAGCGGTCAAACCCCTCATGCACGACACGAGCGTCATGACGGAGGTACAAAATGCCCAAAGCGGTTAAGCCCCTCATGCACGACACGAACGTCATGACGGAGGTATAAAAGACCCAAAACGGTCAAACCCTTCATGCACGACACGAGCGTCATAACGGAGGAACAAAAGGCCCAACGCGGTCAAACCCCTTATGCACTACATGAGCGTCATGACGGAGGTACAAAAGGCCCAAAGCGGTCAAACCCTTCATGCACGACACGAGCGTCATGACGGAGGTAAAAATGGCCCAAAGTGGTCAAACACCAAGTTCACCCTTCATGCACGGCCCAAGCGTCATGACGGAGGCGCAGCGTGAGATTGATAATGAATACAAGGTGTAACACAAATATGAAATTGACGATAGACAATATGCAAGTAAGCAAAGGATTAAAATTAGTCATTGATACGATAAACTATACAGTAGAGTGTAGATCAAAAGACTATGATATCAAGCCACAAAATTAGTTTCCTAAGAGAACCGTTACAGAAGTGACATGCAAAGAATTGTTTAGTAAACAAAAAAGGCCTAATATCATCAAAATGGTATATCCCAATATCGCTACTCGGCAGACGAATGGGGGGGCTCAAAACGAAGGGCAAGACCCACTGAACGGGCAAAATTGGCACAGTTTCCTTGAATCTGATCATCCGTAAGCACCAACTCATCCACTTGCGCCCAACCTTCGGGCAATGGAACTTCATTTCCTTCCGATGTACCACTTAGAGGTCCACCGAGTTGATATCTGCTGGGAGAGATCGGGTTCCGATCATTGAATGTTTGTTTAGACACCGTAGCATCAGACGCTGCAATTCCAAAAAAAAAAACGGGGACGGACACTATGTTCAAAGTGACAAGTGATTATCGCTCTCCCGAAAAATGAAGAAAAAGACGGAAACTCTGTCCAAAAGTGGCACGAGATACCGCTCTCCCCGAAAAATGAAGAAAAAGATGGAAACTCTGTCCAAAGGTGACACGAGATACTGCAAATCCCGAAAAAAAAATAGGTGGGGGGGGGACAGAAACTCTGTCCAAAAGAGAAATAAAATACTAATCCTATATCCCAAAGAGAAACATACCACCCTCGAAAAATATGAAAGCGGGTTCGAGTTGTCAAAATAAAGTAAAAAGCAACGTTAGCAGTTGAAAGAAAAGGCAACGATTACGAGCCTCAGTTCAAACAAATAAATGGAAAATTCATAAAATAACAACCGTGCAATTAATCAAAATTGTTCAAACACATGAAAGGCGATGCAACGCCGAAAAACATAATAGAAATAGTTCGTCACGGAATAAAAATAAAATTGAAGCCATACGCTACAAAGTCATCCTCATCTTCTGAGGAAGGGCATACAGGGGGCATAGGAGGCGATGGAGAGATTCCCCGAAAAATGAGGTTGTCACTCTCAAGAAACACAGTGAACTCATCCGGAGAAGCTGGTTGATTATTCACGATAGGCAGCAAAATTTCTCCATTTAGCCCCAGCGAAAGAACGAGTCAACTGGGGTCGAAGCGCCCACGGACATACTTGGTGCTGTAGAGTAGATGCACCATGAGCACTTGCGCCTTTCGGGCTTCCCGGGCATCCCTTCGAGCGCTTATCTCGTGAAAGGTGTTGCCCTAGAAGAACTCCTCGGCTATTTCCAACCGTTGTTGCGCGGAAGGAACCTACACAATGTTAAAAGAGATTAACAAGGAAAAATAGAAGAATACAGACTTATAATCATGTAAAATTCACCCCTCATGCACAGCATAAGCGTCATGACGGAGGTATGTTTGGCCCAAAAGAGGTCAAACGCAAAATTTCACTCCTCATGCACAGCATAAGCGTCATGACGGAGGTACGTTTGGCCCAAAAGAGCTCAACCTCAAAATTTCTCCCCTCATGAACAGCAAAGGCGTCATGAGGGAGATACGCTTAGCCCAAAGGCGGTAGAAAGCAAACGTGTCCAAAACGGCACCAAGAACATTTACCTGAAGCAGTGGGATGCAAATCTACTCGAAGCAGTACGACAAACATCCATCTATCAGACTACAAAGCAAACATGTCCAAAACGTCACCAAGAACATCGACCCGACAAGGTTAAATGCAAACCTAAACTCTCAAATGAAATATTGGCCCGAAGCGGTCAGATGAAAAAATGAAACATTGGCACAGAGCGGTCAGATGACAATATGGAATATAAGAATAGACATCGACCCAACGTAGTTAGATACTACCCACAAACCTAAAAGGACGGCCATACGCTGGCATGAGCATGATGCAAACAACATATCTATATGCCCGAAAGGCTCGATACTGAAATAAACTTCGCATAACAAATTAGTTATATCTACTCAACGTGGTACGATGCAAATCTACCCAAGATAGTTATCTATCGCAATACAATGAGAACGTGTCTAGGCAGCACCACAAACATCTACCAAACATGGTGCGATGAAAATCCGCGAGTGCGTATTTAGGCGACTACAAAAGGATTATCACCTCAAGAGATGCAAATATCCATTCACCGAATCAGCCATCCAAATCAAAGAGCAATAATATGTAAAAGCACAAATTGCCATAAACAAAGCGCGAGCACTCATCAAATAAGAATGCAACAAACCCGAACAAAGGCGACACGATGTCCAAATAAAGAAAATCCCACGACAATGATTGAAAAAGACAACAGACGCCCGATGCGGCGTAAAGGCATGGAACACGTATGATATTCTACAATGCAATATGGTATATAAATTGTCAAAATAAGAAATAAATTGCAAAAATCGCATTTGAACGAAAATCCAAGCAGAAACGCAACTAAATAAGTGAATAAACGATCGCGAAATTAAACAAGAAACGTACGAAAGGGAATCCAAGCACTCAAATTGTTCAAATAACCTAACGCGTAACATTCAAGATGGTTTAAAAGTCAAAGTTCGGCATGCATTCAAAAGATCAGAACGGTAGATCCAAAGTAAATATTTGGGACCCGCATTCTCCAAATGTTGGCTCTCAATCGGGGGCATGATTTTCAACTAAAACGGTAAAGTCCTCGGAGATTGGAACCCAGTCTCTTCTCAAGATCGCCTCCCAATCGAGGGCATGATTTTCAACGTAAAGAGCTTAAGTCTCATAGCTTGGAACCCGGTCTCCTCTCAAGACCGCCTCTCAATCGGGGGCATGACTTTCAGAATATAAAATACGCGGCCGACAAATCAAGACATAATTTCTTAAGTTTGGAAGCCGCTCTCTAATTAACACCGTCTCCCAAACTGGGGGGACTATGTGATGGGGATTATTTAGGATAGACTCAAATTTGATATTGGGCTGGCCCAACAGCGGAGGCTCACAGAAACGAGCGCATCGAACGGAGGAGGTTCAATGCGGATTCTGCATCGAATCGCGCATGTTCGATGCTTACTCTCCAACGCTTGGAGGGTCTCACGGGACGGGGTCTATAAATACCCCACCCCTTGACCTTCTAATGATTCATTATACACACACAGACAAAATACACTACCGCATTGAACACAAGGGTTCGATATACTTTACTGTTCGACATAGCACTTTGTTCGACCTTGACCTAGCTTACGTTGACTAAGATCGAACCGATCTCGATTTGAGGTTCTATAGCATCGAATCGGCTCAGTTCGACACTTCAACATCGAACCAACCAGATTCGATACACTCGTACGTCGAACTATCCGGATTCGACCTAACATGGAAACCCATAGATAAATGAACTACGTTGGCTTGATTCCCTCAGTGTGATACATAGGCAGCTTCGTTTACTCCCAAGTTCAGTCTGAAATCTATAACATTAATCCCTCGTTTCGTGATGCCTGAAGTGCATGCGTGTAAAGGACAAAGCCGATTCTATCACATCAAGGAATCAGTTTGTTATGGAGTGTCTTATCAACTTGGCGAGTCAGCAGACGAAAATACCCCAACACAATATTAATTTTTTGAATTACTACAATTATCGGGCTACAAGTACATCAAACTAACAATTATTTTCAATTTATCTTCGAAAGGTTGTATATTTTAGATTGATTTCTATACATGTTTGATATATAGTTTATTTTAATTAGCCTCATCTTGTAATCTATTTATTGTTTGTCAAACATAATCATGGATCAAAATTTCAATTCGGTAGACTAAATATTGAAAACTTTTAGGAAACGTCTCCAAATTTCTCGAGAAACTTCGTAAATAATACTGAAAAGATAATAAGTATTTGAAATAAAATTTATTAAAATATCAAAGAAATTATGCCAATTCTTTTATTTGTTAAAAATCATTGATCACCATAATTCTATTTACTAGTATCACAATCCAAATTACAATAAATTATATGAGATATATCAACCTGCACTAATGAAAATTAACAGTTAACACAAGACTTTAAAAACTCACGTGTCAAAACATTACATAAAGTCATAATTCATAAACTATCTACGTGGGTCATTATTACATTTTGATAGCAATTTCTAGTTACTACGACAAAATAACATAAATAATTTGAATTTCGGGATATCAAAGCTGCCGTTTCGAAATTCCACCACTGTCACGAAACGAACCGGATTTTCAATCCATGGCATAATGAGAATTATTAAGCAAATTAATATGGTATCACGAGTCTAAACCCTAGTCTTGACCTTTCTCCTCTTCTCCGTCCGCCGCCTACCTCTCTCTTTCTCGTTTTCATAGTTGAGTTAAAATTCTATTCCGCTCTAACGGTCTCTAATGTTCACAACTTTATTCCGATCACACTTGAGATAAGAAAAAGTCAATACTCCTATTGAGCGGAGCTCTTCAAAATTCATTGTCGAGTGTATCAAGTCCTCGATCACATAGTACCTTCTCTTTTGTCCCCTATACCACCTACTCATCCATTGATTCGGTCACCACCTTGAAAGACAAAGCGTCACCCCTCCCGCAACCGCCATTGCTAGGCCTACCACAACGGATCTGATCCCGCCTTGTGATCTCGACTTGATGCCATCGTACTTCAGTGGATCTATGAGCTCTTGCACACAATTCTTGAGACGGACTCAACGACTCAGCAAAGCTTGGCAGTGCCTTCTTAATATTGTCAATAAGAGTTCGAGGGCAGTCTACATGGAAAACCAATTTACTCAAGTCCAATTCGACAACTTCCCGAACATCTTTTCTTACTGCCAAGAACTCAAGATGATTGGGGATCAACTCTCGAAATGTTGGTTCTCCAGTATCCAATCAATGCCTAGCGACCTAGTTGATCGTGGGTCTAAATAAAAGTTCCGACGACATTGCTACCTTCATTCAACAGAGTGATCCATTGCCTCATTTCTATGGGCCTTGGTCGCGCCTCTTCTTGGAAGAAACCCGCAAGGCCAAGCAGGTTTTGACATCCACCAACACCGTCGGCACTGCCATGGTTAGCACCTTTCGGTACAATGACGCACCGCCACATGACCGTGATACTTCTCCCACTAACCGTGATCAATCTTCGCTCTTTCATGGCCGCCACAGTGGAAATCATGGTTGCGGATGCGGTCGTAGTCAATCAAAAGGCCAGCCCGATTCCACCGCCCCTCGCCCTTCGACTCTAGCATATTTATGGTCGAATTACACACCTTAGCCGATGACGCCATGGTCTTATCCACCGTGTCCTTACCCCACCAGCAGTTGAACATGCCCTCCGGTCTCGACTCAACTCGGTATTTTGGGAAGCTGCCCTTAACATGATGACCTCTCTTTCGATTCAGAAGAAGGGAATGGCTGATAGTCGGAGTTTATTTGGCATGCTTCTTACGCAGCACATGGTACATCTTCTTCCACTTATGCACCCACTCACATTGACTCAGCCATACATACCTTGTCCTTGTAAACACATGATCCACATTGGTATTTAGACATCAGCGCAACATCTCACATGACATCGGCGGCAGGTACTTACTCGTCTTATTCCTTTTTGAGCATGAATCGTAATATTTTGGTCAGCAAAGGTCATGGTAACACAATTCTTCCTTTCCCCTCCCCTTCTTTATACTTAAATAATGTCTGGCATGCTCTTGCTCTTATAAAAAAAATCTAAAATATGTGCATCGTCTTACTACTGATAATCACGTTTCAATTGAGTTTGACCCATTTGGCTTTTCTGTGAAGGACTTACAGACGGGGACCCTCCTCATGAGATATGATAGCTCTTGTGACTTATACCTCGCCACCTTATCTTCTCTTTCGCCCACATTTCTACGCTCTTCCTTCGCTGCCACTTTTGCCGCCCTCTCTCCCTTGCTTTGGCATCAAAGCTTGGGTCATCCGGGCTCATCTACTTTATAATTCTTGCACAAAGCAATTTTTATAGTTGTAATCGTTTTTCTAATACACTTTTATGTGAACCTTGTATTTTGAGAAGCATATTAAACTTCCTTTTATTCTTCTTCTAGCTTGAGTTTACGTCATTTTGATATTATACATAGTGATTTATGGACCTCGTTGATCTTAAGCTCTAAATCTTGTGTATGGTTTTTAAATTTTCTTAAATTTCTTATGTACGTTTCCTATTGGTCGAAAATCGGATGTGTTCTTTATTTTTCTACCTTGACCAAGTTAATTCACACTTAATTTGGTGCCAATATTAAAAGCTTGCAATGTGATAATGGCAGGGAATTCGACAACGACCAATTTAAAACATTTTGTCACAACACTAGCATGACTCTGCGCTTCTCTTGTCCATACACCTCGGCTCAAAACGGGAGGGCTGCACGCAAGATTCGGTCTCTCAACAATATCGTTCGTACTCTTCTCACTTACACCTTCACGCCACCATCTCTCTGGCCCCATGCCCTCCAAATGGCTACATATCTCATAAATATCCTTCCTACCGAGTGTTCTTCATATTTTCCAGAAATTCAACGAATTAAAGCTAAATTTCCCGTGTAATGAATTTGAATTTTGCAATACCGTCACCACCACCGGAACCGTCTCAACAAGGAAAAGATTCTGAAAAAAAAATCTACTGATTTTTTGGTCGGAAAATTGCCATGGGGCAACTCGAACAGGTTGACAAAGGCTAGGGGGTAAAGTGCTTATTTATAAAGTTCAGGGGGTAGTGTCCAAAAGTCGCTATAGTTCAGGGGTTTGAAGGAATTATCCTTTTTTAGTATCCAAAACATTGGAGTTTTTTCACAAACATTTTATCTCATTTTTCCCAACTAATCTTTCTATGGCTATCATTATCACCCCAAATGAAGCTTTTTACAATTTTGGTACGAACTTCGATAATCCTCTTCAAGGCTTTGTAGCAAGAGAAGGAGCACAACAACACCCCTGAGAGTATTGAGTTTAGGAGAACAATTTGACCTCCAAAACTTGGTGAGATGGGAGCAGGGCCAGGCCCAGGTAGAGGGCTAACCTGGGCTCTAGCCCCGGGTTAATTTATTTTTGCAAGCTAGTATTAGTATTTTGTAGTGATTTGGGCTCCAGCCCAATTAGTTCATTTTCCTATCAGTCCATAAATAATACTTAAAGATAAAATCAAGTCACTTCTCTTTTTGCTCACTATTACCATTTATAACAAAGAAATCCAAATCTAAAAAAAAAGTCCACAATCCATATAAAACGTGCATGCACAACAATTTAGATTGATTTCTTAATTTCTAAATTATAATATTAATCAATGCATAACACTTATAACATGCAGTACTCGTTACGTCTTTTAAATATAATATTAAAAAGTGTGTCTATATTTGATTATTTTATCATGTACTTTACAATTATAAAACATTCCAGAATCAAGAGTATATATTTTATAATTAAGACATGTGATCTACTGATGTTATATATTCCTCATAAACTAGTATATTTATAATTCATATAAAAAATTAATATATTTATTATTTATTTCTTACTGGACTTGAACAAAATAATTAACATGTAAGATATAAGAATGAATTGAAAGAATATAAAATTAGTAACTCACAAACCACGCCCATCTAACATTTTCAAACTTGACTAAAATTTTTGCCTGGGGTGGAAAAAAATTCTGCGTCCACCCCTGGATGGGAGTTCAACTAAAACTTTTACTTATGATACCATGGACTATTTGGTGGTTCTCAACTTATCATTCTTCAATTCAAAGATTTGCACCAATGACGACCTCAAGATATCATCTATACGGGGATTTAGTTATATTGCAATTAAGAATATCACACACTCGGATTCAAATTAATATGTTAAAACAAAAATCATAGTAGAATAATAATAATAATAATAATAATAATGTTAATAATGTCATCATCAAAATTAACGATTAGCATTATTATATTTGCACAAGACGACGACTTGGTATTTAATATTTATTGCCACCTCGGCAAATTAATTACTTACGCGTTTCTCAACTTTCCCGAAAAACAAACAAACAGATAGAAGATAGATCATTTCATTTCATTTGAAGAAACTCACAACGTATTCATTCATTCATCATTTTACAACAAAAATTAGCCATTTATTATTATTATTAATCGCTTCAAGCCTCAAGGTCCATTTTCATTCTCTTATTATTATTATTATTCCCTTTGTTTTCATTGCAATCATAAAAAAGGCAAATTTAGCATTATTCCCATTCCCATTTTAATTTTAGGGTTCTACAAAACCCTAATTTGAAGCTTATATTTCCTTGAATTGAAGCATTGCATTTGTTATGTCGGATGAGAATAGTTTGAGCTGTACGTATGTTTGATACTGATTTCTTTCTGTATCTCTTTTTTTCTTTTTTCTTTTTGTTGTTTAAATTCAATTTTATGATTGGGGATTTCATGGAAATTCTGGTGGTACCTTCGGTATTGTAGAGAATCTCCGTCACGTCACGTCACGATGGAGAAGAAACGAGCCGATGAACACGAGGCAGCTCCTGTTGTGGTGCCTAAAGTCGATAGATTTGGATTTTTAAAGCAGGAAAATAGCACTCTTGATGGCCTAACTAGGACTACCTCGGCGGCCCACCACGAGAGGTTTGATTAATCATTTGTTTGCTCAGATGATGTTGATCATTGATTTAGAAGCACATTTGTCATCATGTCAACTAGTTTCTATGGATTGACATTGACTTGACTCTCTGTAAGTAGTACTATAGCAGTTGGATTGATTAGTAGTTGATATGGATTCATTGCTACACTAGTATCATGTGCTTAGACAATGTACATTGTTTTTTTCTAGCAGAGAGTGCGGGTATTATTATCATTTTGCCCACTTTCTAGTGTTTATTTTGCTTTGTGGCAACCATGACTGTATTAGGATATGCGCTACTAAATGCCAACCATATAAATAGCTTTTTTTTCTTTTCTTTTCTTTCTCCTGAACACGGTTGAAATGATTCAATGGTTGGTTGTAGAGACTTAGATATTCTGGTAGTTACGCCTTAGGGGAGTGGGGATGGAGGCGAGAAGAGGGAATTAAGCCCTTAAAACCTCCCAACTCCGAAGAAGCCAAAAGTTTTAACTTTATAAGTACTCTGGTTTATTAACTGGGACTCTGGTTGTAAACATTAAATATTTACTATTAGAGTGGTCATATCACAAGAGGTATCAATTCTTTACAGGGTTCGGAAAGTTCTGCAGTGCATATTATGAGATCAAAATAATATTAGCTTATAAGTGCCTTATGTAAGGCTAATTTATACACTATGATATCTTAAAACAAGTCTTATTTATACTTTGTTTTTCAGTTCACATGCTGATAATATGGTTATGTTCTCCACTTTCTCATTTCAGATAATTGAAGTCGAATATCCTGATTATTTGCTTTGTCTACTCTAAATGGTTTCTTTCCATGCACTATTACGTACCTTATCAATGTTCAATTTTCAGGGAGGAAAGAAGAATAAGAAAGTGGAGAAAAATGATAGGGGTTGGAGGGAGTGATTGGAAGCATTACGTGCGGAGGAAACCTCATGTTGTTAAAAGGAGAATTAGGAAAGGAATTCCTGATTGTTTAAGAGGACTTGTCTGGCAGTTAATTTCTGGCAGTCGTGATCTCCTCCTCATGAATCCAGGTGTCTATGAGGTAAATATTTTTGCTTATGTTCCATCATACAATTTGTGAAGCATTTACCTTTCCACATGATGAAACTTATGTCCTGTATTAGAGACTATATATATTAAATAATTCTCCTTCATCTATGTGAGCTAGCTTTTCAATATCGTGCCAAAGTTATGGCCAAAAAGAAATTACAGTTTTGAATCCAGCTGCCACCAATTTATATATATAAAAAAAAAGAAAAAAAAAGGAAGAAATCGTGTGTCCAGTTTCTCAAGAATGATTTCAACTTGCATGTGTTGGGTGGTGATAGGGATTGAATATATTACATAATCATTCTTTTTGCAAGATTAAGTTTTTGGATGAGGCGACAATTCAAATTCATCTATTGCACTTTTTAAACGTAACTGTTCTTGTTGATTCTTTTTTTCATCTCCGAAAAACTTAATATATTCGTTGGGGTGATTCTGTGAATGAGTATCATTTCTATCGTTATTTGAGTAGGTTCAAAGTAATTGGGTTCACAAATTTGGTTCAATGTAACATCCTTGGGTTGACCTAAGGTTCTATCTAATTCACTAATCCCAATACTCAAATAGCAGTTCTCAGGTTAGTTAGTAATATTCAAAAGTTGCCTTTAGCTTGTTTCATTAGAAACAGTAACTTGCGTGGAAATGCAAACCAACTTTACTTTTTTTTTTTTTTTTTTGGCATGAAACTATACTCATATTAACACTTTGGATCCTGATATCTTTTTCCATTTTAGTTAATTCACTACCTGTGCTGTAATTTGGGGTTGCGAGAAGGATATGCAGTAGGAACAAACAAGTTTGATTTTCTGATGATATTGTAACTGATGTTATTTACTTTAGAGTTTATGGCGTTTTGCATCTTATTCCAGAACCCATTTGTCTTCAACATATATCAGCTACTTTATTATGCTTGTGCAAATTGAATATCTCAAATGAAATTGTACTTCATATGTGTTTGCATTTTCATCTATACCTGGAACATGATTTTCTATGATAATTGGAAGTATTTTGAACGAATTTGATTTGACCTTATTACATTGTACTTCAAGTTCGGTCCAGGTGATGAGTTTGTTAATTGAAGGCTTAATTTTTCCGATTTAGTCTTAGTTCTTCTCTGTTTTACTGCAGCAACTAGTCATATATGAGACTTCTGCCTCCGAGCTAGACATCATTCGAGATATATCTCGCACCTTTCCTTCACATGTTTTCTTCCAGCAGAGACATGGTCCAGGTCAAAGGTCTCTCTATAACGTTCTGAAAGCATACTCCGTATATGACAGAGATGTTGGATATGTCCAGGTTTATTTCAACGAATCATTCATCTATCAACCAGTAATTTTCACAAGCATGTCCACATATTGAAATCCTGGTTGCTGCAGGGCATGGGATTTGTCGCTGGTCTGTTGCTCCTGTATATGAGTGAAGAAGATGCATTTTGGTTATTGGTAGCTCTGTTGAAGGGAGCTGTTCATGCTCCAATGGAAGGACTATATCTGGTATTGTTTTTCTTTACTTTGCTGATGTTTGCATCAGAAAATAGTTTACATCCTCATTGATAGAGTCTGAAATGTCTTGATTGCTCAACTGTGTAATTCATCTGACTTGACGTTGGTGCTACCATCTTGCATGACAAACAGCTTTTCAAGGTTATGGATAATAATTGGTAGGGATGTAGCCTGCTTGGAAGTTAAAGCCTTCAAAATATTGAGAATCCTCTTTGTATAGAAAGAGAGTCATAATTTTCGTTTAGTATCTGTCTCAACACTATAATTGAACAGCTAAAATATACGATGTCTGTAGATTAAATTTTATGTATATCAACATAAGACCTAGTGCACGGGAGAAGGCTGGTCATAATGCTAGAGTAGAGTAGGCACTAGAGTTCTTAATGTATATGTAGCGTCCTTCCACAGAAATACGCTTATTATACCTATGCCAAACTATAATTCTTGATACATATCAAAGTTATAGGTTGCTTCTGATATGATTACCACTGAAAGCTTCTCAAAGTTTCCATACCTATATGTATTGATACAAATATGTTTCTGAGGTGCAAAAATCCTGATTTATGGTTAATTTTCTTTTACATAGTTTCTGAGTCCATTCATCCTTTCTCTGATATTAATTTGTTAGATGTTTATGGTAGTGAACGATTCAAGACAATAAAATAGAGGCTTTGGAGCCAATTGGGCTTATTTGATGTGATGTGTGATGCAACCAGACTGGAAAAAGGACGGAAGAGAAAAAAGAACGCAAAGGATTTTTGGAGGATTAAGAGTCTGCATGAAATATTGCGGGTAAACCCAAAGAGGGTAGGGCAAACTGTTGTTTGGGATTTGAAATATAGTTTGATGAAGCAGTTTGAGCAAAGTAACTCAGGCTGGAAGAAACTTTTGTCTAACTTTACAGAAAGTTGCCTAGAAAGGTTTTTTTTTTCACACGTGATAGCATGGTCTCTGATCAATGATCCAAGCCCACTCCAGCAATTGATTTTGATCGTATAATGGTACATAGTTTATATATCTAACTATCAGCAAATAAGGGAAGTGAGTCTGACACTGACAGTGCTTTCTCTTTCTCAAGTTTCAATCTGCTGAAACTAGAACCTGTCCGTTCTATTTCTGGACTTTGGATTTATGTTCTATGAAACTCTCCCCTCTGTTTCAGTTGCCTACTTTTGCATGTATCAGCTTTAGTGTTTTTTAATCACATTCATGCATAGGCTTATCTTATACATTCTTGTTCATTCCACAGCATAATAAAGTTCGTGCATTTGGTGCAGGTGGGATTACCTCTTGTACAACAATATATGTTTCAGTTAGACCAGTTGGTGAAAGAACACTTGCCGAAGCTGGGAGAGCATTTTGCTCAAGAGATGATAAATCCTAGCATGTATGCAAGCCAGTGGTTCATAACAGTTTTTTCATACTCTTTTCCATTCCATCTGGCTCTTAGGATTTGGGATGTGTTTCTCTTTGAGGTTAGTGATCATTCTCATGAGGTTAGATATCAACTGTAATACAATTACCTCTTTTGTCCTTGCACATTCTGAAAGAAAGCATTTTCCAGGGTGTTAAAATAGTTTTTAAAGTTGGCATAGCCGTGTTGAAATACTGCCACGACGATCTGGTAAAGCTCTAGTCTTGTACTTGCATCCTTACTTTTTTTTTTTTCCTTATTCTTTTGGTGCTGTATACGTTTTTTTTTTCCTGTGTTTACAGGTAAAGTTACCGTTTGAAAAACTCATACACGGGCTACGTAACTTTCCAGAGGATGCCATGAACCCTGATGTGTTATTACCATTGGCCTATTCAATTAAGGTATGCCTTTGTCATCATATCAGTCTGTTCACTGCGCGCAGAAATAGTAACAGCAATATGACATGGATGTTATGTTTAGCAAATTACTACATCATGTCACTAATAAATTGCCATATTACCCCCTAGAAAATAATGACATTGAAGATCAAGATATCAGTCTCATTTTGTCGTTCTAGCTATAGCAGTGTATTTATCTCTTCAAAAAAGGAGAATAAGATGAATACTAATAATAATTTCTCAAGTCAAAAAAGAGTTTTGTGGTAACTTTTTCTGGAAACCTTGAACTAAATAATTCAAGTCATTAGCTTTGTTGTCGAAGATATTACTTTTAATTTTTGAAACAGGAGAGGTTGATTCTGTAGTTTGTCCCAAGTGTTCAGCATAGTTCATCGAAAAACATATACTTATTCAGGATGTTTAGTTCATTAAATAATCGGTTGCTTATCAGGTAACGAAGCAGTTGGAGGAGCTGAAGGAGGAATATGATAAACAAAACGGGAAGCTATCGTCGGACAGTTTTAAACAATAGAAGCTGGATTCATCTTAAATGATGTTCATTAGGGGCTTGTGAATATTGTTTGATTCATTTATTCTTTCATCCGTTCATCTGTAACGTTGTACATATAAACGTAGGCCTGCAGTATTGCAACTGAGCCATTTTTTTTGTGTAGAGAGATGTTGGATGATCAATCAGTTTCCTTATCCATTTAGGTAGCTGTTGTTCTTACATGAACATTGGATGTGGCGTTCTTATCTTGCCCAGTGTTTGTAACAGTTGTGGTTTGGCCTTTTGTAAAATATATATATTGCACTCAATTATAATCCTGTCTCTTTCTCTTACAAGATTGTCTTATGTTCCTCACAGCAATGTCAAAACGATTGTCAAAACTGACAGTATGATTTTGGAGAAAGTGTATATGGTCATTATTCAAAAGTATCGTACACGTTATAGGCAAGTTCACCGGGGGTTTTTTCTTAATAAGTTTACTGCTAGTTTCACTCTTTATTGTTTTTGAAAATGTAATCTAATAAGATCAAGACAACACTAAAATTTGGAACACTTTTCTCGTGACTTGAATGGTTGGTTTGTTGGTAGTTTACTACTTTTCAGAATTGTTTCTTTAGTTATAATCTATAAAAGATGATATTACAGCATCGCCCTACCAACAGTTCATTTATATTTTAATTAATCTTTGCAATAACGAATTCAATTATGCAGTAGATTAAGAAAACGTCGAAAGCGCGCCACAATAAAGTGGGTTGAAAACCACTTTATATAGTTTATAATTATCATGTGCTATAAAGGGCCTACAGCCAGCTTCTTTAATGTTGGACCAGACTGTCATAATTTGTATCTACTTATCGACAAATTGTATGACTGACCCATTCTGTACACATATACTCATTCGATCATATTTTGGCAAAATTCACCTTTGAGTGTATAGTGGTCAAATAACAATATATGTACGCCACTTTCGTGTTATAACCAAATGCATGGCTTGCAAAAAAAAATCAAGGAGATTTATTTTTGATTACTCGCTATTTTATATTTGTGTCACCTATCATGCATAATCCAAAAATATATATTTATAAATAGTACAAAAACGAGGGCACGATACAAAAAGTGAGAAACGAAAATAAATAAATAATTTCATTCATAAAAACTATATCTTTTCATTTTATTTTGCATCTTTATCAAACAACATATGGAAGAAAACTGCATCATTATCAAACCAATATTCTATTAACTAAATGAAGCATCAGTAGTATCTATACAAATCCCGCTGCTTTCCTCGTGTTTCTTACAGAAAGTACCTCTATACCACAAACCAAACCATCACCATATCTCTCTTACAGAAAAAACAACAATTCTTAAAACAAGCGGAAAAACGACGACCGGATAAAATGGAAAAAGAAAACAACAAACATGAAAAATAGAAGATAAAGAAGTCCATTTTACCACCCTATACCTACTTACATTGGTACCTCAACGTTCTCTATACAGCAGCTCCTCCTTGAGCAAATAACTTATCGCCGATCAAGACATTGTAAGAATGAAATTTCTGCTCAGAAAAGGACTGCGACCCTCAACGCCTCTTGTTTTTGGTAATGATCAAGAGTTCCTTCTGCTGTCCGTTCTTAGATCTTGATTGTCGCTTTTATCTGTGTCGTAATTATCCCGCTGGGACTCCAATTCAATGCTATTTGCCCGTGTTCTCCTGTGCCTTCGATCCTAAGGAATAAAGGCAACATAACAATCACATCTCATTCACATCGGCTGATTAACAGAAAGCTAACATGCAAAAACAAGCAGGAATGGCAGACAAAAAGATCAAAAGCTTTAGTATGATTTAGTTAAAATGCCCAAGAACAAGATTAATCATGAGAAGAAGAGAAGGGTCAGGTACTTTGCATTGCTAAGAAATGATCTTGAATAAAGGGAAAGCACGTGTAAAAAGAACTTATACGAAATCATAGAAAGCAGAGCTAGCAATTTTGTGCACTGAATAACTTCTTTCTTTGTAATTATTTTTCCCATAGTTTAATATGTGATACGCCATTTAAGTTTCGAAAATCCAGAAGCCATACCCCTCATTTTGAACTTAATAAACTTCTAAAACTGAGATTTTAAAGCTAAAACAACAAATACTTGTAACTCCTGATAATGAGAATCCTCCAAACCACTCAGCATTTTATTTCTACGAGGAATTCTCTATTTTAACAGTTCTCTTGTACAACGAAAAAAAAATCAAACTCTCAGAAGAGAAGATTGAGAGCCTATAGTTAAATGACCAGTGTTTAACAGCATGACGGCCCAAATACAAGAACGTGTAAATTTTCTGTGGTTTATGGTGAAATGTGATCTAAGCCAAGACTTGGTTTATCCAAAAAAGCTCACAGGTTAAGGATTTCTTTTTACTTTCCAATGTCATGATTATATCCAATAAGGTTTTTTTCTAACATGAAGAATATAACCTTAAAAAGTACGCAACACATTCAGGAATAATCTACCCTTAATTAGTATATATAAGATGTGAGTGTGGGTTGACAGAAGTTGAGTTACGACAATCTTTGAACTCTTTATTGCTTGTGAATAGGAGAAGGTGACAAGCAAAAGGAATGCTTAATAATTTACAATTACACCGAAAATATAGTTTAATGATGATACACGGAAGCAACAAAATATTACAGCACATATTTTATGTTTGTATTACTCTAACAGTTCCTTAACAACATTCTTTTGTTTATAATCTCATTTAGAAACATGTCTTTTAAGGAACTAGTTTCCCAACTTGTTGTAATCGTATTAATTTGTCGAGATTGCAAATATATGGTATTAATTGCAAGGTCAAAACTCAGTTTGTGCAGTACATGCGAAAATTGCGTGACCTAATTAAGCCTCATAAGCATATTTTATACCACCAAACAGCTAGTTGATCCCAGTGTCATAGTTGCCACTGTTATTTGGTAGGTCATTTGTTGGTTTTAGACACAGTCAAGGACATACAACAGATCTATTCAGAAAAGAAAAAAGAAAAACACCGAATCTGTTGCACAGTGTTATTTCACTGCCAAAACTTCGTGACAAATGTATTTTGTACTAAAACACTGCCAAAAGTGACAGTTACGAAGGTTACGAGATGTAACAATGCAATACTTAAGATGCCTCGTTGTCTTTTTTCAATTGAATCCAAGAGAAGAGAGTGTAGTTTCAACTCATTTAACGAACATAAGCATATGAAGTTCCATTCATGTTAAAAAGATTCGTAGAATTATAGAACGTAAATAAATACAGACCTCTCTTGGTATGGGATATTCTTCTGATTCAAGCATTCGGACAACTTGGCTCATCCTGGGCCTCTTGTCTGAATCTGGATCGACACATCTCAGAGCAGTCAAAAGAGCCCTTTTAAGAGCTCTAGTCGACGGCCTCATGTCAATGTTTGGATCTACCACTTCCTCTGAACGCCTACTTCCAACCATCATTTTCAGCCAGTCAACCAGATTAACCTGCAAGATTTGGTAGTATGACATCTTATACAACAGAAGTCCATAATTCAATGATCAAGAATGCCACAAGAGCCACGAAATAGAGTTCACAATCATATAACATTCAAAAAGTTAGGGTAAATACGTTTAATGATTTTCTGACAGCAATTATGACAGTTTGATTGAATAACCACGAGGATCCATATCCAAAATCCTTAAGTAGATTAGTACTTCCTAATGGATGTTTTGTAATCCTGTGCAGTTGCTTACACATATTACAAAAGTGAAGTTGTAGTAATAATAGAACAGAATAAATACCTCTGGAGCAGGGCGTCCATAGTCTACCGGATCCCTTCCTGTGATTGCTTCTAGTAACAAAACTCCAAAGCTATAAACATCACTCTTTTCGTTTAAAAGGCCAGTATTTGCATATTCAGGAGCCACGTATCTGACATAAAAAAAAATATTAAAAAAACGAGTGAATGAAGGATTCATGTACCTATCCAAATTAAAATTATAGGTGACTGAGACTTCCATCATTAAAGGGCTAAGGGGGCTCAACAATAACTGAAAGACAGAAATATAAAGAACTAACCCGAAAGTACCCATTACTCGAGTAGTGATGTGACTTTTACCGGCACCCAGCAGTTTAGCTAAACCAAAATCAGATACCTTACCATTGAAGTCTTCATCAATCAAAATGTTGCTTGACTTAATATCTCTATGAACCACTTTTGGCTCAATTGCTTCGTGCAAGTAGGCAAGACTGTAAGACGAAAGCCGTGTACAATTATTATCCATAATGTGAAGAAATGAACGTGACATCAGATATTTGATTCCAAAGAGAGATTTTTATTTATAAAAGTGTAAAGAGTCATATATCTGACTTACGCTTTAGCCGTGCCAAGTAGAATCTTTGTCCTGGCCTCCCATGTAAGAAACCCGTGCTGGCTCATACCCCCATGAAGCCACTGTTCTAAATTTCCATTACTAACATACTCATAGACTAGCATTCTGAAATGGTAGTACAATTAGAATGTTAAAGAGGAAACCAACCAACCTTAATACAATAGTTCTTATTTATTTAAAACCTAAAAAATTGAAAATTTTAACTGGATTTTCCATAACCAACTCTACCTATGAGTTCCTTCAATGCAATATCCCAGAAGCCGAACCAAGTTTTTGTGCCGAACATGGCCAATGGCTTCAACCTCCACCCTGAACTCCTTCTCTGCTTGACCTCTGGTAAGAAAAAACACAAATATGTCGCCTTCATAAAACTGACATGAAATAATGCCACTCATTCAAGATATCATAAATATCTAAATGATTTGGACTCACAGATTGTTGAGGAGCTTCTTAACAGCCACAGGAGTACCATTAATAAGATTTCCTCGATAAACAACTCCATATCCACCCTCTCCAATAATTTTCTCCTTTGAAAATCTACTTGTGGCTTGCTCAAGATCTCTTAATGTAAACCAATGGCCCCAACCCAAGTGAGAAAACTCTGGCAGACCACTTAAAGGAGAAGGGGCCGTTATAGGATGTGACGAAGAAGTTTTATACGCAGCATATGTTCCCGAACTCCCTTCTTCTCCTGATTGTGGTCCAAAATAATCTTTATCAACATGATGGAACGAGTCTGATTGACTGCTGGCGTCCCCATTTTTAACCTTTGGCATTCCAAGATGAACCATAACTTTATCTGATTCTTTATCACTTGATTTGTCTTGGATGGTAAGAAGAATCCCATCACGTGGAACAAATTCATCAGTTGACACCTGCTCTACACGTACTTCTTTGATTTCTTTTGAAACGGTAGGTATTTGGCTAAACGGAAGCCTGTCTTGAGATCTTCTTAGTTTTTTTCGTGAAGTGAGATAACATGTTAGTGCGAAGAGGATAACTACTATCAACAACCCCACGATAATTCCAATGATTTCCCACACCTTCAGACTGAACACGCCAGAACTCTTTGAGAGTTCAGTATTAAGATCAGATGCCATACTTTACGAAGACAAAACAACCTGCACATGGCAAAAAATACAGACAACCCTGAAGCTTCTGATCTACAAAGGCCATAACCCATCATATATTGATATTATACCATGCAATTTCTGTAACATTGGGTCTTTTATTCAACTATTTCACATACACAGACCAAAGATCAATAAATCAACTCTCAGGCAACTATATGTCAATTAGAAATGCATCCAGTGATCTAACACAAGAAGGATATCACTAAGATTTATATTAATTTCCTAAAGCATCATGTGAGACAATATAACCTTGCAAAAGCTAAGGAATGAATTACCAGATTACTGTAAATACATGTAAAGACAATATCCAAGTGCAACAAAAGTAGAAACAACACAGATTAGTCATCTGGTGAGTAAAATGATTGCATGACCAGACCATAGTACAAGCCCATTACCACATGCTAAAAAAGAACCAAACATGTAAATTATGTCACATAAAACTGAATCATGATCAAAAACCCATAAGTAGAATGCATTTTATTTAACAAGTACTAGAAGAAATTAACAATATTCAGACAAAAGATCAAAGCATTCTCCTTACCTTTGTGGAAACAGAAGTCTCAAATCCCAGATCTTGAAAATCCCATTACCAAAATTCTTTCTAAAATCACAATGAAAAAATGAAACAAGTCTTTAACAACAGATCCCTTCAAAGAAATTTCAAGCAGCCACCATTAAGTTGCCCACATTTCAAGAAAACCCAAAAAATAAAAATCAAATCTTTACTTGAAAAACACCTCAATTATGGACAAATCTGAAGGAAAGCTTCACTGCATTACCAAACTTTTAGTGGGATTTGAGTTAAAAGAACTTTCCCCAGTTGACAAACAACAACAAAAAAGAAAAGGCCTGTATTCGTTAACACAGTACAGGTACATATAATGCTAAAAAAAATTGTGCTGATAATTAATGTGCTAGCAATGAATTGATAATAATTGTTGATGGTAGTGGTTTCAGGTAAGGAATATGAAATATGAGCATCAATATATATATATAAATATAAAATAAATAAATAAATCAGATGGTTAAGAGAGAGAGAGAAAGAGAAGGAAGAGTGGAGTTATCAATGGTAGGTGATGAAAAAAACTGCCTTAATAGCAAAATTAAAAACAACACTATCAGTAAAATGGAAGCATGAGAAGAGTTGTAAGGTATCCTTCCACTATTGGTTGGCACTCCTTTTATTCTTAATATAATATAATAATAATAGTTCTTTTGAATATGACATGTTAACAAAAATAAAGAATATAATAAAGCTCTGTTTTTGCCTTTTTTTCAGTTTCATGAAGGAATATGATGAAACTGTAAGTATTAACTGTGGTCAATGACAGTAAAGAATAGAAGAGGTTTGTAGTAGTGAGATTTTTGGTAGCTGCTTTTTGTCACACATTGATATAATATATACAGCCAGATTTTTCCTAAATTTAAGCGAAAAGTAATGGTGGAATTTTGACTGTTAGTGGCTACATATTTCCTCTTTTGTGGCTGCAAAGTAGATTTTATTATACAATAAGTACCTGTGTAATTTATATATATAGTAATAATACATCCACATGACATGCACAAAAGTTGGAGCACTTTTAAGTTTTAACCTTGCTGCCAGGAAGAAAAGAACAAAAAATTGCTGAATTAGAAAGAAGAAAAAAAAGGGTTAAATTAAAGAAACTAAAGGAAATACAGATATATATATATATATATATATATATGTCAGGCCCTGAAACTTAATTAGCTGATTTTGACTGTTTAGGTGCAAATAAACAACAATGATTAAACAATAGAAAAACTAAAGATTGTCTTGTATAACATATGCACATTATTTTTGTAAAAATCTTAATGTTAAATAGGCCCATCGCATCACCTAGTGCTAGAAAAGAAGAAGACAAATTAACCCTAATAATTTTCAAAAAGTTGCATATAGTTGTTGAAAATTTGTATATAGAACATGTAATACGAGAGATAATATGCATATTTTGTAGAGAAATAAAAGACTACGTATATTATTGTACACACTTGTTAATACATAGATTACAAGACTTTATACAAGTGGTCTTGCCACAAGATAAGGAAAGAGAATTATATCTAAAGATATACAAGATATAGGATATACAACAATCTTCTAAACTAGGAAGGAGAATCCTTTGAAGAGAATTCCCTAATACGCCCCCTCAAAATTGTCGTTCCATCGGCTAAGGCAATTTTGGACCGAAAAAGGTGAAACCGGGAACGGTGAAGCGCCTTTGTGAGAAGATCCGCTAGTTGGTCATGAGTGCTGATGTGAGACACGTTGAGTAGCCCTCGAGAAACAATGTCACGAACAAAATGAATGTCGATTGCAATGTATTTCATGCGGGAGTGCATGACCGGATGTAAGGATAAGTGAGTGGCGCCAATATTGTCGCAGAATATGGTGGGAGGACTGCGTGGAGAGACATGCAGCTCCGCGAGAAGGTTCTGAATCCAACGGATTTCAGACGTGGCCGTAGCTAAGGCACGGTACTCGACCTCGGTTGAAGAGCGAGCCACGGCTCGCTGTTTGCGAGAACTCCACGACACCAAATTGTTGCCAAGAAAGATCAAGAAGGCGGTTGTGGAGAAGCGGTCATGCGGATTCCCAGCCCAGTCTGCATCAGAATACCCGCGGAGATTAAGAGGAGAGTCCCGACGAATGAGAATCCCATGAGTGAGAGTCCCCTTGAGATAGCAAAGCACACGCTTGACTCTATCCCAATGTAGTTCGGTCGGGGATGAAACAAATTGAGCCAAACGATTGACAGCAAAGGCGATATCGGGCCGAGTTAGTGACAAGTACTAAAGTTCGCCAATGGCTTGGCGATAGACGTGAGGGTCACAGTCCGGAGAGGAGGCAAGGAATGTAGCCGCATCATTGGTGGCCATAGGAGTGGACACAGTCTTTGCACCATCCATGTGATGACGATCAAGAAGATCGTGAATATATTTGTGTTGCGACAGTAGAAGCCCTTCTTTGCAAGGTAAAGCTTCAATCCCAAGAAAATAGGAGAGGGGGCTGAGATCCTTGACGGCGAAGGTGGATTGAAGGCGCGCAATGAAGGACTTAATGAAAGCGGGATCCGTGCCCGTAAAATAATAATATCATCAACGTAGACCAAGAGAAATAGCTATTCTTTTAGGCAAATCGTAGCTAAGGCATGGTATCACGATTTGCCTAAAAGATCACGCGATCTTCCTTCCGATCCAACCCTAATTTCGTCCGCCACCACCTTAACCCTAATTTTCTCTGCCACCGCTATGTCTCAAGAGTCCACCCCCTCCGGTAACGTTGACAAAGGCGACACCGTCTCGCCTGGCCCTCACTGCCTCACCTCCAACAGCCCTCACGGCATCAAAACACCCGCCCTCACGGCACCAAAAGCCCTCGTCTACGTTACCGCTAACCAACACTTTCCTCTCAAACTCACGACTTTCAACTGCATGTAGAGAAATAAAAGACTACGTATATTATTGTGCACACTTGTTAATATACATAGATTACAAGACTTTATACAAGTGGTCTTGCCACAAGATAAGGAAAGAGAATTCTGTCTAAAGATATACAAGATATAGGATATACAACAATCTTCTAAACTAGGAAGGAGAATCCTTTGAAGAGGATTCCCTAATATATTTCATGTAGTGAATTATCGCTTTTACTTTTAAGAAGAGATAAATTGTTAAATTACCATAAAGGAAGGGGTTTGCTGTTAAACCCTACAACAACAAATCTCAATAAATTGAGGAGTTTAGTTCTGATTAAATAATAATAATTAAAAAAATGTTTGAAGGTGTTAAAGAAACAAGGTAAAAGAAACAATATCAATGTACTATATTAATCGGCAGTCAAATCCAACTTTTTGTTATTGTAATTGATTATATGAGGATCTATAATTTGGTCAGACCTTAGAAACTTTATAATTGTGAAACCATTCATAGTATTCGTTAAATAATATCACGCATTAATATTTGAAGATTTGTGTGTATGTGGGTGTACATATTTGTAACTTGAATAAATTAAATTTCCTCGACCTAAACAGAAAATGTTCAAATAGTCAAACAACCTACATTGTCAGTGGGAGCACCTGCAGCTGCTATTTTACATTTTATCGAGGAATAATAAGTTTAATATGACATTCAATTTCTTACTGGGTTTATATTTGACAAGTCCATTCAGTTCACTGTTTAACGCCTTTATGAGCAATTACACTAATGTGCACGATTGCAGTCTTTATTGGACCACGTTTTCTGTTGGAATTTAATAGCCCAGATTTTGTTGATATTACCCATTTTCTTAATTTATATATACCTATATTAATTTTTTATCAAGAAAAAAGAATTTTATAAAACGGGAGAGCACTAGAGATGCTCTCAAAAGTTTAAGCAAAGATTCCATGACAGAGGCAAATGTGCCTGATGAATTTACTAACCTTTGATCCATGTTAAATGGATCCCAAAGTTGCTCCCATGAACGTTGAATAACCCGGCTTGATTCCATGACTGTTTCTCCTTTATTTGTACTCCGATTTGGTCGAATCCCAATCACAAACGTAAAGGAATTATAGCCACAACCCAAGAGCCAAGTTGCAAGCGTTAAAATGTGAAAAGGATGATCAAAAATGGCTTTTCCATTTTCTCCTTATTTTTCTTACGAAAATAGGACTTTGTTTTTGTATTTTCTGCATTGTTTTCTTCATAAGAAAACTGATATTTAATGGGGAGAGAGGAGGGAAACTTTGGTGGTTTCTCTAATTCAAAATTTAGGGAAGAAACCACTCTCCCTCTCTTTATTTGAATTTAAATTCACGGGTCGGGTTTAGCCCGCATGGGCGGCCCGTTTAATTACTTCCAACATCTCCCACTCGCACATGAGGGCTAGATCCCAGTCTAGTAAGATCAATTTCACATACTCACAACTTCATACAGGCAAATGGATCGTGTGACCTGCGAGCATACTAGAGCTCAATGCCATACACTGGTTAAAGATATATGGCGGCTCAACACTTAAGCATAAAGCTATACACCGGTTAAGGATATATAGCAGCTTAACTTCTTCAACATGAGGACGATATATCTCGCTATACCCCAGACTTCACTTACTTTCATCAATCAGAGCATCTCTAATCCCTTGTCATGAAAAGAGCACACTCTCTTTCAAACTATTCATTATATTCACAGTTACATCTCAAACATCAAAGTTTTACATAACTGCGATCGCGGTGAATACAAGATAGGAGCAAGTCATAGAAAGTCTTCCTTTTCAAACTTAAACCTCTTAACATTAAAATGATTGCTTTCCTAGACATGTTCCGCATGACCGAATCCAACATGGCTATTGGAGACATGCTAAAGTAGCAACACCAAAATAAAGTCTCGAGAAAAAGCTAAAAGTCATAAGGGTATCATATAAGGTTTTATAAACCTATGGGTCTCACACAATGAGGAAACAAGGATCTATTCACTCATTATCCCAACGGTCACATAAGCACATGTGGTATGAAACACATGCTACGATGCGTGTCTTCCTCTTCAGAAGCATATGTCATATTTAAAAGTAAAATGCATCGTACAGATCTTAGTTCAAGTGTCCTTAACACTTAACTTGAGTTTTCTCCTTGTAAGTCCTCTACAAACACCAATCACAAGAAAACTCACATCTGGCTCTACGACAAGTATAATGGATGGTGGGAATCCATAACGATTACTTAATGATACAATAATAATCTCATCTTGATCATCAATCAAGGCGACATCATAAGATAAATATGATTTTATATCCAAACAAAATCATAATTGTCTCATCTCTGCACACTTCTTAATGTCAGAGGCAATTGCTCGTGTGAGAGAGTCAATCTCTACTTGTCAGACATACTTTAAGACTTTAATGCTCTCACCATAAAAGCATCTGCTTATATAGCATTCAAGTCTTGAACTCATGGACATAAATAACTGGATATCATCTAATCCAATTAGGTTAGATTCTAGGCAAACCTTGAGATTCTAACAATTCAAGAGTGTATCTCCAGGTCAAGGTTAAGTTATCAAACTAACCATCACTAATGCATAGATCTACACAGCAAAGTCACTTTTTTCTTTGCACAAATATCTTCACAAATAATCCTTTTGTGATCAAGTGTTTGTTTTTTATCCCTTTGAGACTCTCTTGTAAGCAATTGACACATGTCATCATAAAACACACAACGGCTCACACTTTACTTACTGTCTCAAAATGATAAACTAGTCTCTTTGACCAAACACATTATACTGCAACAACACGTGCTATAAATTTTCATTCATACGCACATCCACACACCCATTTGCTTTCAGCTATTCTAACAAACAGCATCGTCATTTAATGAAGAAGCAAACACATAGGTCGATTTACTCCAAGTCAAATCACCTCTTGTAAAACTATAAGTGTATTTTGATCAATAATGACCAAAATCATTATTGAGTTTACTAGTATGCAGTATGTATAGGAGTTCACAATCCTATATCAATATTGTCCAAATTCTACTCTTAAGAATTGGGCTATATTTAATGACCAGACCCATGGCATGACATATATCAGGATAGATGAGTAGTGCAGTAAATCTCAATCGTCAAAGAGATTTCACCACCAACAGAAGTTTAAACATCTTACTAAATATAGTCTCCGTAGATTCTAAAGCTCAAGATATACACCATTGTAAGGAGCACCAGTTTCCTCAAAGTTCATTTTAAATCACTCCACGCAGCTCAAGATGCAAAGCATCAAGAAATTGAATGATTTCTATGAATTTGAACATTAAGAGGTACATTTACCTCAAATTCACTTTTTATTCAAAGAATAGAAGAATGGCCATCTTTAAATGGTTGAAGCATACTTCTCACAATCCTAATCAACAAGACATCATTAATATTGATAGAGTTATTATTTTAAACGAACCACACAATCTTTTAGGCATCTGCCAAGTCTTTCATGATTAAAGAAAATAGAATCACTCTTTAGTGTTTCATAAGCACCGAAATCTGATAAAGAAAATGGTATTACACTTTCACAAAGAAAGACTAAGGAAATCATTCCCAAAATGATTCTCATCAACCATAGTCTAATCAAAACACGGTCTATAACTTTTCATCGTGAAGACATAGATTGTTCCTAGTGAGCTTCACATTTAATCATCTCTTTGATATTAATGTGAGAACATTATCTAGAAAAGCTCGTTTGAGATTACCTTTCGATAGATCTCATAAATCATAGTCGAAAATAATGTCTAAGGCCATAGATCAACATAAGTATTTAAACTTGGTTATCTATGCCTTTAGTACAAAATCAAGTAACTTATACATGGATTTCTGTACTCAAATCTCAATCGAGAAATGCAACCTCAAGGTTCATAAAAAATAATCCTAAAACTCATATCTATCAATGAACAGTCAATTAGTAGAGTTTCACCCACAAAAGATGAAGTTGTTGTCTATAAACAACATGTTCCCTTTCATGAGAAAAACTTATACTTCTTAAAGATTTGCACAATCTTAGTATAATTTTGTGAATACACTACTAGTCCTCAAATATCTTGTGCCTTAATCATAAGTCTACCAGTACATGTACCAATGTACACAGTCAGACATATAGAAATACAGAGTCCAAAAACTTGTTCCATCTCACTTATTTGAGAAACCTTTGTAAGATAGGACATGGAGTTGCTTGTCGCTTGAATTTCATCTATCTCCTCGAGATAGGAAAAAAGAAATCAATGTTGTTCTAATGTCGTAAGACATTTACTTGAACGTATCTTATTCAGTACTTGTACTGAATTTAATTTTAGTCATGTATCAATTGATTTACCCCATAAGGCTCCCACTTGAGTCGTGAAGCTCCGAAACTTAGATCTCAAGTAACCAATCGACCAAACCATAACTTAAATTAATAAATCACAAACAATCCATTACCTCTTAGTTGTCCTACCAAATAAGGTCATACCTCAAATAATAAAATTCCACGATTTAATCTCAGTTACTCTTACTCCACATGTTTATGATGGGCACATACACCACATCCAATGGGTGTATCACATACGAACATACCTTAACGACTGGAACAATACTTCTCAACAACAATGAAATGAGCATGCATAAGATATTTGTTCCAATGTCCTAGGCTGATTAGATCGAGTCTTCCACTCAATCTTATGTAACATAAAGAGTAAATCAAATACTAAGGCAATTGTACATATTAGCCACACTTTAGTTGAGAAAGAGTCTCCTCCCAAGGATATCAATTTTACAACTCAAGTCTCTGTGGACTTCTCATCGTCTACAACTTTCTATTTCTTCTAATGGCGACACCCAACATATAGGCATGCGAAGAAATCATAAGTTATTAGTGAGATGTCATTTCCATTGTATACTTTGCGCACTAACCACATTCTAAGAACCATTACAATCCTAGCAATTGGATCTTAACTTTACAACATCTAAGACACTTACGTATCTTAGATTTGTCAACAGTTAAACAACAATGAGAAATGCGCGGTATAACAGTCTATTGTAATGGAAACAATGGTTTCGCGCTTGCCTTTGTATTAGTTAAATCATAAAAAATTAAGGGAGTTATCCCAAGGGAACTCAGTCTAAATCATCTTTAAGATGATTCTTGTGTCAATAATTTCAATGTAGGAAAATTCAAACAAGCGGGTCAAACAAGAAAGTGGACCACTTAGGTGCTACACTATAACCAATGTTTGTTTTTCCCGATGTGACTCAAAGACGTGTATCGAGTACACTATATCAATGTTTTCACTACCCCATAAAAAGTTGCATTAATTGTTCCCAACAATTAGTGCGGTAAGGAAAATATTTCTTTAGTCACATATTGACACTTTTAGAGAAAAAAGGATGTCTAAGCCACCAAATGCTACACATAACAACATGTTCCAGCTAAGTCACAAACTTGCTCAAGTCAATGACTTTTCAAAGAATAATAATTCTTTGACTCAAGTCTTACCTCTTCATCTCACATATGGTAGAAAGTAGGAAAAGATTCAGTCGTGACACAAATAAATTTGTATGCACTGATTCTTGTTAGGAATTACCTCGCAATTCCTCCCACCTCTTGCTAATTCATATGTGTGCATGAACTAGTTGGATTTCCTTAAGAATAATTCAGTCTCAAGTTATCATAAATCTAAAATCCACGTAGGTCAAGGTTTGTAGCATAACCATAGAGGTGACACAACTTCATAGGAAATCTATTTAAGTGTTATTTACCAATGCAATGCAATCATAAGATTAGCATTTAGAAGGTAACATCAACACGACAACCTCATCAGTGTTTATCCTTGATCAAACACATTAAATCATTCTCTGACCATATCAATAGTCCTTTCATCATTGTCTTATGTTCCAGTCCAACATACAACTTAAAACTTTAAAAGTTTTCTTTCAAAGTTATTGTGAACCTGGAAATAACTTTAAACATCAACATAGATAACAACAAAAATGTTGTTCATCTTAAGTTCAAAGTTGATTGTGTCATTTACACAGTCAATTTAACAGATTTACAGATGTTCAAATGAATGATGATGAGAATGATATTTGGTTTAACTCTTGAGCACATTACTCCACGTGTGTTAACTGACTAAAAATATTGATCACACTTGAGCAAAATCATAGTCGTGATCAATCAGAATTTAACAATGCGCCATTTTCATTAGTCAGTGTCTTAAACACGAGTTGGCCATACATTTATATTTCACATATAAAAGTACACCATCTATATAGATCATTAATCAAATGGCTATACAGAATGGCACATGCAGCGGAATTAAATCATATGTATGCCCTTAGATCTATATTTAAAGAGTAGAGTAACCTTACTAAAAGGTTTGAAGTGACTTAATCGATGTTGTTAGGGGTATCAAACCGTCTTATCCTGATATCTAAACTATATAAGTTTACAGTCAGTTCAATTCACGATAGGTGCTTTGCTAGCACTTATTTGAATCTATGAACGTGACCAACTTGGTTGCCATGGTCTGTCATTTTCTAGAGATATCTTCTTAAATGTCCATTGCTTATACAAGTTTGATTTTATATCTAGCAAATCAGCATACATGATAATCGACCATAAGGTACGAAATCGAAGAGGTCACAAAGTGGCATATCATCATCCATATCCCAACGTTCATTATCACGAAAGTAATTTCTAAATCAGAAAATCTTCTAAGTTCAAGGTGAGAATTTCTAAAATTCTGCCAACCATAGAACTCCCACTTAGCTAAAAAATTAGCGAGCATACATCATGTAAAATATGAAATTACATGCTCAAAACAAATGCACATAAGGAAACAAACATGTATTCTACATGAACCAAAAAAGATTAAACATAATCATACATGTTTTAATACATGCTTCGTCACGAAAATACGGAATACATCACGTCACATAAAATAATTAAACTAATTATCTTCATGTTCACATGTGATTATTCCAAAATTAAATCCAATTAACAAATTTCATTCACACATTCGGTAACATTTAGATCCTCGATCTAAATTATAGCCTACCAAGTGCGCAAATAGATCTCTTTTAGGATTTCTAAAGTTTTCCAACATCCATCTAGAACTACAAGCCTCCAAGCTCGGGGTTTTCTTCTCGAACATCTCACCGTGTTCAAAATTACAAAAATTTAACACTGTGGAGTGTATACACACATTTACTTTAGTTGTCTAAACAACAAAATATCTATAAGATAATTTCGAGTACGTTGTATGATACTCGAGACCATAATACGGCATTAAATGCCCAATTTTGTCTCAACTATATAAAAAAAAAACTAAATATTCAAGTTAAACAAAAGTAATTATGGCTCAAATAAATGTCCATACACTCCCACTTGGCTCACACGCCTTTTTCGATAATTTTCATAGTCTAAAATAAAATTTTCAGAATTTTCAAAAAAAAAAAAAATATTTTATTCGAAGAATTATCCTTTCATTAAAAGGTAAAAAATCCAATGACAAATATTTTCGAACTCTGAAAAAATTATTTTAAATTACAGAAAAATAGAAAATCCAATTGTGAGAATAACGCAATTTTCGGATCCAAAAACGGACCACCATAGGCTTCTCACGCGCCCCCACGCGCCGCCGGTGCAAGTTATGAACTATGTGCCACGTGTCGCGTTTCTGTGCATCTTCTCCAAAAATCGCAGAAAATCCTAATTTTTGGCTTAAAATTGAAAGTGCCATAACTCTCTCAATTCTTGGCCAACTTTAAAGTTCTTTATATGGATGGAAAGCTCTTGATATGTAGTTTCTAACCCCACAAGATTCATGGCAAAATTCTTTGAAATGAAATCGCAGCATGCAGTCAAAGTTTCGGGTAAAACGCAAAAACTTCGCAATATCTCTCAAACCACAAAGCCATTCGTTACGAAATTTTGCAGGAATGATAAACATCATATAGGCATGCTACAGTAAAAATTTTAAGGCATAAATCAAAGAAATCAAAAAATCACCATTGATGATCATGAAGCTTTTGATTTCGATATAACATAAATAACACTTGCATAAAGGGGCATGTATACATGTTCATCCATGTTCTAAAAAGTCAGAAATCGAGCCATAAGGCTCTGATACCAATGATGGATTTACTAACCTTTGATCCATGTTAAATGGATCCCAAAGTTGCTCCCATGAACGTTGAATAACCCGGCTTGATTCCATGACTGTTTCTCCTTTATTTGTACTCCGATTTGGTCGAATCTCAATCACAAACGTAAAGGAATTATAGCCACAACCCAAGAGCCAAGTTGCAAGCGTTAAAATGTGAAAAGGATGATCAAAAATGGCTTTTCCATTTTCTCCTTATTTTTCTTACGAAAATAGGACTTTGTTTTTGTATTTTCTGCATTGTTTTCTTCATAAGAAAACTGATATTTAATGGGGAGAGAGGAGGGAAACTTTGGTGGTTTCTCTAATTCAAAATTTAGGGAAGAAACCACTCTCCCTCTCTTTATTTGAATTTAAATTCACGGGCCGGGTTTAGCCCGCATGGGCGGCCCGTTTAATTACTTCCAACAGTGCCCAATCTGAAAATGAGTAGAAAGAATCCTGCACCCTTGATTTAATCCAACCCCAACTCTTAATACTTTCACTAATTTCAAATAGTGAAGGTTGCTTATTATTAAAACACATGTTAGTTTCTCGCCAACCAAATTTTCTAAAAGACGAAGACTCAAATGATCCTTAAGTCTGGGTTTTTTTTGACGTACGGAGTAAATCCGCACAACTGCTGGAATAGTTGCGGATAACGGTGATGGCATTACAAATAACGATGATAGTGTTATGAATAACAATGATGGAATTGTGAATAACGATAATGCCAAGACAGATAACGATTATGGTGTACCATATAACGATGATAGCCAGGGGCGAAGCCGCGGGGTGGGGGTCGGGGGCCATGTAGTTGCAGTCGTCCCGCCCGAGCTCCAGGCATTCCCCTACATATATAGTATACGTATTTATATGTACAGGTAAACTGGAAGGAATATTGGCTGGAAAACGTGAAGAACTCAATTGTTCTAAGATAAAAATTGAAGCCCATAATTCTCCACTTAAAATGCCTTGTTAAGTGGAGGGGAACTTCTCTTTATTAACATTAATCCAAGACCATACCTAAACGATGTGGGATAATATTTCTCAACACGCCCCCTCACGTGTGGCCCGGTAATTATCTTCGGTGCCATTACGTGGGTAGGTCGCGAAGCCCAACATATGTTTTGGGTTGACTCTGATACTATGATAGAAATTGAAGCCCAAAATTCTCCACTTAAAAGGTCTTGTTAAGTGGAGGGGGAACTTCTCTTTATTAACATTAATCCAAGACCATACCTAAGCGATGTGGGATAATATTTCTCCACAGTCTCGTTGTACCAGCCATGACTGGCTTGTAAAAAGAAATAGAAAAACAACACCACCAACAACAACAACACCAACAAAAACTCCAAGAGTTCATCTAGAAAAACTCAATCTCATCACAACATAATCTTTCTTCAAGTAAATTGAAGTGAAAAACCAAATCATATTTTGCACAAAAATCCTCTTGCTTATATTTGTATTTAGGTGGTGTTTACAAAACTCTTCTCTAAAATTCTCATAATTTAAGCTAAAGTTGTATACTTTTCTACAAGTCATAAGTTGGTGGTGTTTGCAAAAATATTTATAAGTTAAAAATGGTGTAAAAAAATAACACTTGAAATAACATTCACAAGCTAAAAGCATGGGAACACTAACTTTCAGATTGTGCCGGTTATTAGCTTAAAAAAATTACTTTTTTATTTTATTTTAGCTTGTGAACCAAACAATATAAAAGTGATTCATTTAGAATAAAATCTGATTTTAACTTTTTTTTAAAGAGTTTGCAAACACCACATTAATTATTCTAGGGAGTACTTCTTGTGCTTCTCCATTTATGCCTAAATAGGGGAAAGGAAAAAAATAAAAGAAAATATTTTTTTTCCTGTTGTTTGGCAATTTAGGATTTACTGGAAAATAAAGAAAATATTTGCAAAAGAGAGGGAATCTCGGAAAATATTTGGAAAAGAGGTGAAAATTCTTAAAACATTATAATAAGTTTTCCCAAAAACTCATTATGAGCCAAAAATTCTTATTTTCCTTCATTTTGTCATTTTCTTTTCTCTTTCTCCTATTTTCCAGGAAAACAAACTAGGCCTTAATAAAATTTCATTTCTAATAAAAAAAATGCACAAAATTCAGTTGGAGTACTGTATAGAGAAAGAAATGACAGAGATTGCACTTATATTAATAGGACAATACATATATGATATGCTAGGAGTGTGAGAGACGCATTCTTTTTTATCATATAAATATGGTAATGTTTTAAGTTATGCTCTAATTTGAACGAAGTAATTTTAAGAAGCTCGCGTACTACTTGCTAATGTGGAAAAATCTAACTAATTATCATGACCATCGTCGGATGACTTCTATATATATATACGCGTTCCAGCAGGAGATCTTTGTATAAATAATTTTGAGATAGCATTATATATTTCATATCTTGATATCTTCATTATATTTTAAATTCAGTTGCTTACAATAGTGAAATGCTAAAAGTTGATTAGGAAAATAATTGCAAGCATAATGGGACATATGACCTCTACCCAGCCGGTATGTAGGCCAGCTGAGACCGTGGGGACCTCGTAGCAAATTTTAAAACCACAAATTAAATAAATTATGTTGAGTCCACAATAATGGCTACCGAATGAAATGAATAAAATGAACCGACCGCATTAAATCCTGATATAATAAATAATCCACCGGATAAAAAATAATAATACAAAAGGTTCCGCCGCTTGTACGTACAGATACGAAACCGACAAGAATGGTCCAAAGTATATTATTATTTGAATTGCACAATTATAATTAGCTAAAACATTATTTGTTAAAACAATATAAGGAAAGCTTCAATCTCGTCATTAGACGTCTACTTCGAAATTAAGAGTTTGAACTAAAGCTATAACGTCTCTTTTTGTCAACAATCACATCACGTCGTTTAACAAGATATACAAGAAATTAAATAGTTTGACACTTAATCAGAGGTCTAGTTTTAAATAGGCTAAAATAGTATTTGTTATACATAACGTATAAAATACAACAATCCGTGTACAACTATAATAATAATAAAGAAGTAAAAGTGGGTGTGGAGTAATAGTTGACTTTTTCCAGCATATATATTCTGTAATCTTATCATTACTATTGTGTTAAAAAAAAAAAAAAATTCTTATCATTACTATGTTTGTGATCTCGTATGTCGGTTGTCAACGATAAATTTCAATCAAATAAAGTATTTAAACGTGGGACGGCTGAGTGAGCTCCACAAAATTTGGTAATATTAGTTTAAATCAAATATATATTAATTACATAAAAATAGAAATATATAGACTCAAATATTGTTCGAGATTGTTAAAACATATTACGACAATATAATATTACGTGAAAAATATTAATACTATATATCTGAGATATAAATATTCCATGAAAAACTCACGGACCATTCACAGTTGACCATGTACTGATGGGAACTCATGATAATCACGATTTTGAACATCAAATAAAGCAAAAAAGGTATAATCAACTGAAGAAGAAATTTGATTTCTAATATTAAAACTGATTGAAAGACGAATGAATATCATAAATAGAACGAATTTCTCTGATAACCCCTAATAAAAATATTAAATGTTTTAAGTATTTAGTAATGTAAACAATTAAAAAAAATCGTAAATTGATAGAGAGTCCTAACTCGAGAAATGACGGATCTCCTAAGAATTAAAGATGAGAAGAGATTTGATAACACTAAAATTATATTTTCTCATTTTTAAAACCAAATTACAATGAAATACTCTAATAAAAAGAAAGAGATAATAGCTAATTCCTAAAATAGTGGCACTATCTAACCACTAACTCCACTACTTCCATATTAGTACGTGACTAACTAAAACTCAAATACTAATTTAATTAGACATATCATTAACATAAATAAATTAAATAATAATTTAAAATTAGACCCATAACATTCCTTTCCCCTCAAGAATGCCTTGCCCTCAAAGCTTGTTGGCAAAGCACAAATTTCCAGCAACACTGTACGATCCAAAGCAAGTGAAAGTGCCTTAAAATTGCATAATGCACGCTCATTGATTATTCCAAATCCAAGTCCTTGATCGACCCAGCACCAATTCGTATATCTTGAAGAGCGATCGATGGCTTACAAACAAGAAAGTGAACAAAACATTTTGGCAAGAATTTTGTAGTACAAGTAAATGTTTTTTTTTTCGTTTTTCTTCTTTTTCCAATTAAACAACAAATCATATGTTGTTTCATTTTGGAACAAAGATATGGGGGTATTGATTTTGTTGTCTCGGGTTGTTGTATTCCGGACAAGGGAAGAAATTCCTTAGAAAGATGAGATGGTTAAGGGAAACGGGTTTGTAAGAACGGCAAGACTATGTCCTGAAATGTAGATTTGTAGCCGAACAATGACGGTAAATATTTAGATGTGCCTTACGTGTGTGAGAATGAATATGTCGTTTAGGTTTGTGTATCGGTCGAGTGTTGTGGAATTTTGGTAGGATTTGTTTTGGAGGATTTGATCGTTGAGGCGATGAACGTGCACACAAATCTCTTTCAAACTTTAACAATATGGAAGACATACAGTCAATTAGGCGAGACACATCTTCATTGCTTTTGAAATTTCCATGTGTTTTTGCACTTTGAAGAACGACTCATCCATGTAACTCCACTACTTCCATATTAGTACGTGACTAACTCAAATTCAAATACTAATTTGATTAGACATATCATTAACATAAATAAACCATAACATAAATAGAACAATTTTCTCTGAAAACCCGTAATACAGATATTAAATGTTTAAGCATTTAGTAATGAAAACAATTTAGAAATAAGATATCTAAAGAACGATGCAGAGAAATTAAAGAAACGATTGGACGTTAGGTGTCCAAGGTATATGGAATAAGAAAAACTTTCTAATAAATCACTGAACATTAAGTGAGTACGTAGTTAAAATTGATAAATGAAAAAAAAAAATCTTATGATGAGTTTATTAAGTATGAAAAAACAATAATGACAATATTACTAAACTGTAATTTTTTTAAGAAACGTGTGAAGACTCTCAAGAGGTGGAGAGGTGGGTTCGAGCGTCATGATCCGTTGGCTTGATTGTTTGATTAAACACCAAGCAAATAGTGCTTGAACGTCATGTCTAAGTACCTTAATTACGAGAGTGCAATTACAAATATATTAAAAAAGAATTAGCCAGTGTCTCAACCGTCACGTACAGAATTATGGGATAGTCAACTTAACTCTTTTATAAATTTGGATATGGGCGAATAAATAGTTTTTGGATTACAAAACGATGTTATTATATAATAAACTCGTCATTGCAACTCTTATTTGTTTATACATAATATTTCTTCCATTCCTTTTCTCACGAGTCGTGCTGAGTGCACGTTTATTACAAAAAAAAAAATTAAAAAAAATGTATGATCAACACAGTTTACATGATAATTTGACCAGTATCATAATCTGAACGTAAATAAAACTTTTTGGAAATGTACTCTTACATAATTTTAGTATATAATGCCGGGTTTACCGGTTTACCAGTTAAGATAATTTAATTATCTGTCACGTTATCATAAAAAAACTTGTAATCCTATTCAGTTATTCGACTCTTTCTTTGCCGCTTGTGCATAAATAATAAATTTATAATTATACTCATCGTTTTGAAACTTTAATTTATGAATAATTAGTTGCCTGAATATATGCGCGTTCTAAATAAAATAAACGTGTAAACTCTACTATTACTTGAATTAGCATTAATTAGGTGCGGCTCAAACTTCATCGACAGAATATATGATTTTGCGAAAAAATAGTTCATCTGTCTTTCTCAAGTCTAGATATACGTTCAAACTTCTTTTAAGTTTTATTAAAGCGGTATTATGTTGACATCCACCAATCACGGAGTTTCTTTACCGATTTGTCACGGCATCAATACCAGATTATGCCCCCGTGTGTCACAAGTCGATCCCATAAATATTAGGCTACTTAGCTTGTCCAAAATTCCAAGAATGATACACGTGTCCAATATCATGCATGAATATATGAAACAAAGATAAGTAATTGTCAAAAAAAAAAAACAGAAAATATATTTAACTTTTTGTTATTTATTGTTAACAATTGTTTATGTTTTGAGGAGTACTGTAGGAGTGGATTTGAACGCCTTATCCGAGTTTGAAAAAAATTTAATCATCTTTTTCTCCCCCCAAAAAGTATATCTTTATATTCTCAATTTGCACCCCTTTTATAGGGACTAATTCTCATACAAGTAGAAGCATCCCCCTTTGACAGGTGTCCGATGCATGTATATAGGAGTGGGGGTGTTAGTTTCTAATTGAGACAACTGTCTCCGAGGAGGCTGACATAGCTTCCTGGAGTCACCGCCTCCGGGATCTAGGCGCCATGTGTCTCCATTGTGTTGAGTTGATTCGTTATGTGGTCTTATCGATTTGGGGGATAAGGTCGGGACGTATATCATTCTCCCTGCTCCGATGCCCTTCTTCCGATAGGTGGATCTGGAGAGGGGAGGTTCTTTTTGGAGAGTTTCCGAGAGGTCCCCATGTGCCATTTTCAGGGGGTATCAGGCCGTGAGGGAGTGAGTCCCGGGTAGTATCTTTGATAAGGTAAGTGCTAGAGTATCGTATCCCTGGAGGTATTCGTGAAGCTATTTAAAGCTCCCGATACCACGCGTGGAATTTGTACTTTGTGAAATACTTATCGCGAGGAATAGAGCATCGTTTTTCCAGTATCGGGAGGAGCATCTAAGTCTACCGATACTGGGGTGGTCTCCGTGACGCTCCGAGGCATCGTGGAGGAAGAACGAGACTTTTGGAAAAAGCCTAGGGTTAACATTTATGTTTAATATATTAGAGGCCCGATGGTCGCTTTTTATTTTCTTCAGCTGGAGTGTTTTGATTCTCAAAATATATTTTCTTCATACTCATTGACATTCAACCTTTTAAAGTTAAACACTATAATTGGGTTATACACCAATCCTGCAATTTACTCAATATACACATATATGTAATCCTTAATTTACATGACTTTAAATCGTTGAACACTATGATCATAAATATATTCGTAAATAGATATGAAAGAAGAATACATTTGTGATCGTGTCGTGGTGAGTCTTTGATCTGCTTGTACACGAACCGCCAACGAACAACTTTAGTTGGAGCTTTTAAATTTCTCTCTTCCTACCTATACACATTCATTATATGTTTCTTAAGTATTTCTTAAGTATGTTTTTATGATGGCCTAAAGACATAATATACATATAGGAGAAGAGAAGGCCAAATTTCAGTTAGGGTTTAATTAGGACTTAATCTCGACCGTCCATCACGGAAGAGCTTTAATAGGAAAATAACTCTAATTAGGTAACTAGAAGTATATAATTAACATGTTTCCTTGAAAACAAGAACTCCTATTAGATCACAATTAGGGTAAAGATAAGTACCATAATTAATTTTATCTTACAGCCTCCCACTTAGTCGTTAAGAATACTCATTAATGTTTTCATCAAGAATCATATGGCATGCATAAAATGTTAATACTTTTCTTTAACTAGTTTTCATAAGTGCCTTAATTAATCAAGTAGTTAATAAGAGTCATGGCGGGCACAATATTTTGCAACATGATTCCTCCCATTTACCACAATATTAACGACTATCATAACTAGGCCAATTAACAAGAGTTTTCATAATGGTCCCATAATATCTTGAACAAAGACAAGTTCTGTTATCATGCATATAAGAATAATATGACACAATGAAAAAACAGAATATAATAGATGCATAAGTACATTAAGAGTTTAATGACAATTCTTTCTCTTCTAACATCTTGTTAACATCTTGTTCCAATAATCAATATTTAAGGGTCATGTGTTTTGATCCCTGAAATATTATGTCATAAATGGAGAATTTGATTGCGACTTAATTGTCAAACTATGCAATCATGCTCCCTAAATATAGCCTCAAAACATGTCACACATTCAGCTTTAATGGTAAACGTGTAGAACAACTCATGGTTTATGATTTTTCTAAGATGTTACATCTCTAGTTATGAGATGCACCTAGCCGAGAGGGCAATCTTTAGGTTTAAACATCTACCTAAGTTTGAATCTTAAAATTCAACCATATGTGGATGTGTTGATTTTTCGTAAGTGTGCATGTGATTTCTTATTTTCTTTAAATATCTCAATGCTTTCTTTATGTCCAAGTTCAATATGCTAGCATCAAACAAGATCAAGCTTGTTTCCTTAATGCAATGGAACAGCATTAGAAAAGCATGTCATAATGTCAAGTATTTATGAACTTCATAAGTATGTGCTTTATAAGTCATTCCCAAAATTTAAAGTGATATATCATGACATAGTTTTATTTCAATCGCATAGAATGCCTAATCACATCTTTCTAAAAGTTCTCACATAAATGTTTCTAAGTCTCGAGTAAAAGACCAAGATCGCTATTGGCGAATATAATATCATGCAGAAGAAAAAGTTATGAACAGACTCCCACTGATCTTGAGGTATATACATGAATCAACTATACTTTATTTAGAACCAAAGTACATAACAGTTCCCCTAATGTGAAGTTGGTTTCCGTGAGAAGTGTGATATACGACATAAATGATGACAAAACAACAATGACATTATTGAGATATTACATAATTTAAGGCATTGAAAGAACATAAACAACACATAACAAAGAATATACACTACAAGAAAATATAGTGCTCATGTGTAGTCACCATAAATTCTACAAATAATACCATTAGAAGTCATAAAATTCAACGAGCATAATTCAAGTAATATATCTACTTTACATAAACACATAAGAAATCTGTGAATTTCTTAGTCAACAAGTTCATTACTTCTTTATGTTCGATACAAAAATATAATTTTGATTGCTTGAGGGTCAACCATGTAATTCATATCTAGATCGAACGAATCATAATATAGGTAAATAAAATCTTTCACCGATTAAGACTACATAATTTCTAACTTAGTAATACATTAAACACGTCATAATAAATATAATGTAATATAAAATTCACGTAATAGTCTTAATCCATAAATACTTACTAAGCAAACGTGAGCCTCACGTGGGTTGACTCTTATGATTTACAAAGTAAATTGATTTTTCTAGTATACTTTATTGATGCGTTATGCAAAAAAAACTTTGGAACTCAATAATCTCACTACCATTGGTTATAAATCCTAAAATGTGAATTTATTCCAAAATTATGCAAAATCATCATATGCCAACATGTCATGTAAGAGACAATTCGATAACAAGTAAACCACATGATTTGAGTGACTAACAAAATAATATATCAAAATGTCTTCTTCTTAATGTACATGTCATTATATTAGCATTACATACGTCATCACATGCTTAAATTTTTTAATAGACAATAAACTTAATTGCGGAAAGCTGAATAATCGAAACTTAATGCACAATATAAGAGATTCATGAAATATTCAAATTTCACAAGAAATAAAGCCACTGTGGTGGTCAACATATTCCAATAAGGTAGATATTTGATTCTTTAATACATGAATCATGTGCAATAATTAGCTATGTGTAATAAGAATTTACTAACTGTTGATTGGATCAATTTTTTGTGATAAATAATCAATCATAAACATAATGTAAATCTTAAATTAATACACATAATATGCAATACTTATATTTCACGGCATGGAATAAGATCACTGTACTGAATAACATATTCCAATTTATGCGAAATAAATACCCTTTTGATGCACAAAATAAATATTATGCTAATTGCATTTTACATTAGAGACGTGTCACTTTAGTAGTAAACAACATCTTGGTTTGTAAAACATATACTTTAAAATTTTTGGTTTACTGTAGTATGTGAAATTTGCATAATGGGAAACAAAATTATACTTTATCCCAACAAAATCATAACTTTAAACATCACTGATTTCTAATTATAGAAAACTTTAGGCTTCAAACTTAAACTCAGTGAGTTCTGCCGAACAACATAATGTCTCTAATGTTTTTTTCCCAAACATAATACGATATATACATTATGAAACAACACATAAAATTAAAACATAATTCGTCAACATATTCGTAATAGAAACAGTAAGCATTCTATAAAACAATACTCCCCACACACACACACACACACACACACACACACACATATATATATATATATATATATATATATATATCCATATACACATTATGATATTAGAACAAATTGATTTATACTTCCTTAATAAGATGCACCAGCAGCACACTATTTAATTTAGTTAACATAATTTCCACCTTCCATAAATCGTATAACAACACAAATCCTAGCTTTTCCATAAATCGTATAACAACACAAATCCTAGCTAATATATGATACTGCACATAAGTGAGATTTATAAGCATGCCAATGAGACTTAGTATATATCTTAATATATAATCACAATCAAAACTTTTGCCAGAAACAATTCGTAATGTTTCATCATGTGCTTCTCTTGGAAAGAAAGTAAAGCTTTATGAATCATAAAATAGGCTTTGCACAATCATATCCAAGCTGTTACATAAATCGGCGCATTACAAACATGATATGATAGTAATTAAACAAATCATTATCATATATAATTATATACATAAGACTCATTATTATACATCTGGGATTACAACTTCAAGATGCACGGATAAAAAAAAGTTATTTTCAAACCTAGCATATTCGATTCTACCGTGTACGTACAAAACTTAAGCAAAAGGTAGAACTTTCAATCTTTAGTAAAATACGACATCAAAGTTGTACGGCGAAAGTAATTTTCATTCAATCATGCTAAACACATAAAACAAAATTTCATAAACTTTAAAATCTATTTCATCATGGATAATCATGTGTTCGGTAACCTAAGCTCTGATACCACATGTAATCCTCAGTTTACATGACTTTAAATTGTTGAATACTATGATCATCACAAATAGATTCATAAATAGATATGAAAGAAGAACACCCTTGTGATCGCGTCGTGGTGAGTCTTTGATCTGCTTGAACACGAACCGCCGACGAACAACTTTAGTTGGAGCTTTTGGATTTCTCTTTTTCTTCCTATACACCTTCATTATGTGTTTCTTTAAGTATTTCTTAAGTATGTTTTTATGATGTCCTAAAAACATAATATATATATATATATATATATATATATATATATATATATATATATATATATATATAGAGAGAGAGAGGAGAAGAGAGGACCAAATTCCAGTTAGAGTTTAATTAGGACTTAATCTCGACCGTCCATCACGGAAGAGCTTTAATAGAAAAATAACTCTAATTAGGTAACTAGAAATATAGAATTAACATGTTTCCTTGAAAACAAGAATTCCTATTAGACCACAATTAGGGTAAAGGTAAATACCATACAATATACATACATATATATACACGTGTATATATACTTATTTTCCAAAAAAAAGAAAAAGTGGGAGCCTCCAGAGTCTAGCCCAATGATGTTAATTTAGAGAACTGTTACAGAGCGTATCATTTAATTTAGAGAACGTATCATTTAATTTAGAGAACTGTCACAGTTGGTTGATGTTATTAATAAAACATGTCAAGGTAAGTTACAAATAGTTTTAAGCAATATAGTTAATCAGAATTAATTGGTTGATACATTTTTGTAAAGAAGTAGGTTTATACATTGGATTATGGGACGACACCCTAATGTTACGTGAATATTCACGCCACCTACCTTTAAAAATTATAGAGGAAAATTACCCCAGTATAAATAACGCCATGTTATGATCTAGTGTGATGGATTAGGCTACTGTACTAGATGCCATATTACCAACACATGGAGAGCGTGTAGAATTTGTTTTAGTTTATTTATGGTGGAGCTTCTATATTGAAATCATGCGAATAGGGGTGGGCATAAAACATCGAAACCGATCAAACCGATCAATAACCGAACCGGTGGTTTAATTTTTTAATCAAATCAGATGATTGGTTTGGTATATGGTTTGGTAGTCAAAAGCGAAATCCTATATAGTTTGATTTTGGTTTATACCCTTGGTTAATCGAACCAAATCGAAACCACATTTTTATTAGCCTAATTATTCAATAGCATAATATCCTAATACTCTAAACAATTAAATTTTTATTTAATATGAATAAAATTAAGTAAGTAGATGAAGTCATAAAATATATAGTTCAAGTGAATATCGTTGAAATTTGTAAATTATATGAAATTGGGGCGTTTGTATTGCTTCAAAATATGAACAAGTTGTAGAAATAATTCACTCAATATATTTTCACTCTTAAAAATGTGCAACAATATTACAACTCTTTATATACAAGGAGGTTGAGAAAGTGATAAGGAAAAATCCTAAGAATATGATTAGGAAATATCTTAAGAATATAACATATCTAAAATAGATAAGGAAAGATTCACTAGCTATTCTTAATACGCCCCCGCAAAATTGCCATTCCGTCAGTTAAGGCAATTTTGGAGCAAAGTCATGAACACTGAGCCCAAGACAATGCTTTGGTGAGTAAGCCGGCCAATTGGTCTCGGGTGCTGATGTGAGAGACGGATATGAGGCCTTTGCTAACAACATCTCGAACAAAGTGGATGTCTATGGCAATGTGCTTCATGCGGGAGTGCAAAACGGGATAGAGCGACAAGTGAGTGGCGCCAATGTTGTCACAAAAGGTGAGAGGCTTGGTTGGAAGTGTAACCCGAAGCTCGGATAAGAGATTTTGTATCCATAGGACTTCAGAAGTGGTAGCGGCCAAGGTTCTATACTCGGCTTTGGTGGAGGAACGTGCAATTGCTCGTTGCTTGTGAGAACTCCACGACATAGCGTTGTCCCCAGCAGTGGTCGAGCTACGGTCAAGAGGGTGGCTTCCCCAATCGGCATCCGAGTAAGCCACATGCTTAAGAGGAGAGCGACTGCGAATGAGGAGCCCGTGAGTGAGTGTATGCTTAAGATAACGAAAGACTCTTTTAACCGTGATCCAATTGGTTTCAGTAGGGGCCGAGATGAATTGAGCTAGCCGATTAACCGAAAAGGCAATGTCCGGGAGATTGAAGTAGAGATATTGCAACTCACCAATAGCTTGGCAATACGTATTAACGTCACAAAGTGTTATGTCGACCGAGCTCGTAGCGGGAGCCGTGGTAGCCATGGGAGTAGAGACAGGTTTTGCACCGGTCATACGGTGTCTCTTTAAGATATCGTTGATGTATTTGTGTTGGGACAAAAGTAGACCACCTTTACACGGAATAACTTCAATACTAAGGAAGTATGAGAGAGACCCCAAATCTTTGACGGCAAAGGTGGATTGAAGTTTGAAATGCTTGTCCTTGTGTCATTATCGGTAAAGACAATGTCGCCCACATAGACTAAGAGAAAGAGTCATACCTTGTCCTTGTGAAAAAAAGGAAAAGAGAAAAATCAGATCGGGATTGTTGGAACCCGAGAGAGATGAGCATTGCTCGAAGGGCTTGAAACCAAGTGTGTGGCGCTTGCTTGAGACCATAGATTGACTTTCGAAGGCGACACACATGATTAGGGACCGTGGAGTCAATGAAGCCCAAAGGCTACTACATAAACACGAGTTCGGACAATGTGCCATGAAGAAAGTCCTTGCTAACATCCAACTGACGAAGGGGCCACCCATTGGTAACGAAAAGAGCAAGGACAATCCGAATGGTAACCGGTTTAACAATCGGACTAAACATCTCATCATAGTCAACCCTGGGTCATTGGTGAAAGCCCTTAGAAATCAAGCGAATTTTGTACTTGTCAATGGAGCCATCCAAATTGCATTTGATCTGGTACACCCACTTGCATCCAATGATGTTTGAAAAAGAGGGGCGCGGAACAAGATCCCACGTGCCATGTTGGAGAAGTGCCTTAATCTCTTGAGACATGGCAGCATGCCAATTGGGGTCGGCCATGGCGTAGAAAACGGATGTGGGCTTAACAATAGGTGGCAAGGGATGTAGTGAGGCGGCATGAATCGACTTGGACGTGAAGATGTTATTCTTCACCCGAGTCACCATAGGGTGTGCATTACTAGGTGGGTTCAAAGTGTCTGGATTCAATGTTACCCCAACATCGGTCCCAACATTGGAAACAAAATGTTCAGAAGGAGTATGGGCTGAAGTCACTGGTTGTAATGTTGCCCCAACATTTGGCCCAATATCAGAAGCATAATGTTCAGAAGAGGCAGGGGCCGGAGTCACTGGTTGCAATGTTACCCCAAAATCTACCCCAACATCAGAACTAGAATGTCTAGAGGAGACATGGGACACTGGTGTTGTAGGTAACACGGGCGGTAAAGATGACCGATAGTGAAAGAAGGCGGTGCGTCAAGGACAGGTGGGGTCGACTCGCCGGTGAGATAGAAATCAACTTCGCATAAGAAAATTGATCCTCACAAAAACGAACATGTCGAGAATGAACATACGACGGGCAATGGGATCCCAAACTTGTATGCACTTTGAGATAGAGAGTATCCAAGAAAGATACATTTCCGTGAAGGATAGGAGAGCTTGCCTAAGACATATGGACGTAACCATAGGTAGCAGAGACAACCAAATGAGTGGGGTTTGAGATAGTTGGGAGCCTTCTCGAAGAGTCGTGCAAAAGGACTAACATTTGCAATGGTGGAAGATGGTAAGCGATTAATAAGATACACCGTTGTTTGGAAAGGAAAGGACCAAAATGATGGCGGTAGTTGGGCTTGATGAAGAAGTGCACGCCCCCGTTTCAAGAATGTGCCTATGATGGCGCTCAACAATGCCATTTTGTTCCGGAGTATAGGGAGCGGGGGTAAGCTAAGTAATGCCCTGTTTTGCCAAGTAACCTTGTAACGCCAAAAACGCTCCACCATTATCACTGGAAAAAATTAGTAATTGGGAGCCCAAATTGTTTCTCAACCAACGACCAAAACTTGATAAAAATCTTATGTACTTGTGATTTAGCAACCATAGGAAAGATCCAACAATACCGACTATAAAGATCAACAATCAACAAGTAATCACGAAATGCATAAACAAAAACAGTAGCAGATCCCGAAACATCCACAAATAATAGTGCAAATGAAAGTCTATCACAAAAGATGAGTTCTCAAATGGTAAACGGTGAGACTTTCTCACATTGCAAAAATCACAAAACAAGGCCTTCGCAGAGGCAATATTCCGAACTGGTAAACGAAAGTTACTAATTAAAAAAGAACTCTTCTGAGGTGATGGATGACTAAACCGAGAGTGCCACGTGGCGGTACTCATGCAAACTCCCAAGGATGAAAACTTCGCATCAGACTGCATGTAGTAGGACGGGGGACGAATGTGGTACACTCCATTACTGCACTCACCCGTCGCTTGTGGGTCCCCCGTAGACATATCCCTAATGACAAAATAATCAGAGAAAGATTCTAAGGGGACATTATTATCCTTTGCAACTTTACTAACAGATAGAAGATTATTCTTTGCAGATGGGACGCACAATACATTAGATAGATTTAAGTCACGACAAGGGAGTTTAATAGAAGAAGAACTAGTGAGAGTAATAGCCATACCATTGTCAAAGGCTATTTGAACCTCGTTTGTGCCATCATTCAGATTGATAGTTAAGTTGGTTCAAATCAGTGGTCATGTGGTGTGAGGCCCCCAAATCCACAAGCCATTTATTGGTCGGGGCGCGTGAGCCCGAGGGTGGTGGGGTACAGGTGACCTTGGCAGACGGAACTTGGTGATTTAAGAAACGGTAGCACTGTGGGTCCGCATAGCCAATGGAGTTGCACAGTTGACACGTAACCAAGTCATGGGCATAACCCAAGGGGTTGCAACCCCAACCACGATGACCGCGATTCCCGCGATAGTTGCTCTGACCACATTTTTGACGATCGTGGTTGTTGTTGTGGTTAGGGTTTGGAGCATGCACCACTGACTTAGCCGTGACGCTGATAGAATGGCGTCAAACTCTAGGCGATGAAGGTAGGCCTCATGAAACAGTAGAGCGCCATGAATTTCTGGGAATGACATAGGGCGGTCACGGAGGCGAATGATAGCGGATATGTCCCGGTAGGCTGCGCCTAAGCCAATGAGAACATATAAAGTCACATTGTCGGCATGAGGGGCCGATCGATCATAGCTATCTCATCCACCTTGGATTTGACTTTGGTGATATACTTCGTGATGGAGCGGGAACCCAAGGTTGCAGAATTTAGCGCGTCTTTGAGATCCATGATGCGGGTACGATTCAGACGCGCAAACGAGTGCATGATGTTCACCCAAGATTCAGAGGATGTGGTGGCGGAGTGAATGATGGGGAGTAACTCATTCGAGATGGATCTAACAAGAGCCTGAAGGAAGAGTTGATCTTGTTGAAACCAAAGAGTATGGGCGTCGACATCAGACTTATCGGGGCAATGGAACGTGCCATGTAGATAGCCAAGGAGATTGAGGCCATTGAGTTGGGAAACAATCTGCAGACGACACGAAAGATAGTTCATGGGCGTGAGTTTGAGAGGAAAACTCTGACTCGCTGTAATAATGACAAGAGAGGTGGGCAATTTTTAAAGTCCGGAAGATGATGGTGGTGAGGCTGTGGCACCAAGATCGGAGGACTGAACTTCATACATGGTGGGGTGGCGGATTGGTGGTGCAGTGTGCGACAAAATATTAGGTATGGAATATCGTTTGATATCCTGGCTACGAAGATACCATGTCGAAATAATTCACTCAATATATTTTCACTCTTAAGAATGTACAACAATATTACAACTCTTTATATACAAAGAGGTTAAGAAAGTGATAAGAAAAGATCCTAAGAATATAACATATCTAAGATAGATAAGGAAAGATCACTAGCTAGTCTTATCCCTAATATAAATAACTTTTACGCATGTACGAGTATAAATATTGTATGATTTTAGAAAGAAAAAAAAATGATTGTTATTGCAACGACCTTTGTGATTTTTTAATTGTTGATGATTATTTGCGGTTGACGAACGGTCTATATAACCTCTAAGTTATTTTATTAATTACTAGATGTTATTTATTTTTTATATATTGTCTATCAATTTATCTTTCAAGTCAAATGTTCATTGTTTGATAGATAAATGAGAGGGTTTATTTATACATTCTTTTGTAAAAGAAAAAGAAAAAAGAAGCAAAACAATAAAACCAAAATCGATGCTAAAAAAACTAAATTGATGGCGGTTTAAACCAAACCAAACTGTGTCAAATGGCTTAGTTTATGGATTGGTTTAGGAGGAAACCAAAAACGGAACCCGTATTGGTTCGGTTAAAGTGAACCGCCCACCGTTACACGCGACCCTAGATTTATTCTTACCAACCAAATGGGTGAAGTTAATGTTTGAGCTTAGATTATTTCCCTTATTAGGCCCCTATTAAGGAACCATACATGCCCCATGCGTTATGTTATACCAAATTATAATCGTATTACGTGGCACCAATCAAGTGAGGACACTCTGTCAAGGAAGACTCGAAGAAAGATGTGTAAACCAATCAATAATATCTCTAAACTATGTCTAATTCAGTCTCAACATTAGAGACAACATTAGAGATAGTACAAAGTTATGCCTAAAACTATCTCTAACTCCAAATTCACCCACAAATTGTGAGTTAGAGACAGACTTAGACATAATCCAAGGCAGAGGCGTGATTTGTGCAGCCAATGGAGGATTTAATGGCATGATTAGTGGAGTCAATCCACTATATATACCCCAAACCTCAATCACAAAAATGAACATCATTTTTACTAATGCAAAACCAGAGCTCTCGCCTATATCTCTAATACTCTCTCTAATTACAAGTATTGAGTTATCTCTAATCTTGTCTCTTGAGCTTAACGAGAAATTCGAGACATATAGCTATTTCAAGATACAATTCAAGACAGAGCACCCGCCTATATCTCTAATCATCTTTCTAGTTACAAGTATTGAGTTATCACTAATCTTGTCTCTTAAGCCTAAAGAGGAAATTAGAGACATAGAATTGTTTTAAGATACAATTCGAGACATATAGCCTTGGTTCAGATATATTCATTATGGACTCAATTCGATACACTTTTAGAGATTCAATTAGACATACTCTTGGAGTCTTGATTAGATACAACATTCAATAAGCTTCCTTAAACTTTCTCATCAGAGATAATTTCTGCCTACTGACTTGCGCGTCTGAGTGCCTTCGCAGGGTCAGCCCTCGCCTAGTTCGCGCGTGTTTCCAGTGTGGGTTTTCCGAACCCAAAGCTAGCTTGGCACCAATAAGGAGCTCCGACTGGTCTGACGTGGAGCGCTGAGTCGGCTTGACAGGAAACAGACGAAAATACCCCGCATCATATTATATAATATAGGCATGGATAGATAAATACTATGTATTCTAGTAAAGTACTAATCTCGCATATGACATAATAAATGAGAGTAATTTACCAATTTACTTTTTATGAAAAGATAACCTGTCTATTTCAGTTGGAGGTAAAATTAATTCATAAATCTTGTAGGGCTTAATGAATAATAGCTTTGGGTGTGTGGGGCTTAATTATAGCCTGGATTTAATGAGAAATTATTATATACAATCTTTTTATGGCGTAGTGAAGTTAAATGTGGAGATTAAAAGTATTTATAATTTAAAATATAGAAAATAATTACTGATAACTTTATCTTCGCCGTGTATTAGTAACAATAATCAATTGGTTGTATCACCTCATCGTGTAACTAATAATTTCTTGACTTTAACCTTTGAAGGCACGAGCTAGAATGTTGTTTAGTCATATGACCCATATCATAATTTTGTAAATACATAAATAAATGCTACTATAATTTTTCTCCTTTTTCTTATCAAGTACTACTATAAAGATTAGAAAACGAAATCCTACCATTTGTGACTTGAAAGATTCTCTACATCATATAATAATGGTTGCGGAATAGATATGATGCAGACTTTGGACGTAACCAATAATTATAAATAATAACACAATTACAGTTCAACATTATCTTCAAATTCCGATACTAATAACCACATACGTACATTGCCAATCAACGTTTCTAAGCAATGCCTAGTGTCTCCAATAATGGAATTAATCGTATTATAAAATTTAATCAACTGTAATGCTTTTCATGAGATAGCGATAACCCTTAGAGAAATCCCTAAAAGACTCATGGTAGTTTAATAATTGTCTAAAGCTCCTTCATGGTTTTAAAAACTTTGAACACGTTCCCTTTTATTAAATTTTATAAAGAGAATTATTTTCGTTATTATTGTCAAATGACTAATTAAGCTATTCGTATTTGGAATATATTGTACTTACTTATATATATATATAATATATTCGAAATTAAAAAACAACAAAAATATTGCAACTAAGTTATTAATGTATTTTAAGGGAGAATAAAAAAAACATGATAATGCATAAATACACCGAACAAGAAAAAGACCATAGTACCCTCAGAAGACGTTTCAGAATAAGCCTTTCATATATTGAGCCCACAAACGTCTCCTTACTCGACGGCCCAATAAATGGCTCGTAAAGTCACCCACGTTATACGAGGGACATCTCTGACACAGTCATACGTCTTAATAGCTCACTTGGAAGAGTTACACGTGCAATAAAAAGAACGTTAGTCATTATTAGCATAACCATCTTTAAACAACGGGTGACCTGAATTAAATACTGTCAGCATATCTATCTCGCACAAGGCAGTATTAATGAACGTTCATGCCCAGCATTGAAGAAGGCCAAGTTGCCACACTCATAACTACATTCAACATCCTATAAATCGAGAAAGAATCTCACCATTGTAATCATCTAGGATTCATACAACATACTTGTACTCTCACTTTAGCAAAGCAATATAACTCTTTGGTATTTTCTTATACTTAAGTGTTTCCTCATATTTAGAGGGCCTTCGCATTTCGAAACCCCCTCGTATAAACACTATCACTTAAGCATTTGATAAATAACCCAATTCGGAAATTTTGTGTTATCAATTTGGAGGCCGTCTGTGAAAAACGACACAAGAAATATTCCTTGAGCACGATTCAAAGAAAATCTAACAAATAACTGAGCGATGTCGATTCGCACAGTAGAAGAATACAAAACTATGACGGGCCCCCAGAGCACAAGGGATGAAAATCTCCACCAGACGCCCCAAATGCCAAGAGCAAGCCGAACCATACCACGGAGACAGGTCATCAACTTTGGACCTGGAGACAAAAAGGGGGTCATATACCACCACTTTGACCCCTCGTCATTCGAACGTTGGTCCAAGGAAATGATGTACCAAACATAATCGTGGATACGAAGAGCACAAATAACATCATGTACCACTCAACACTCTGCTTCATGGGACTCACGACATCTCGAGTTGAACTTGGGCAAATCTCACTCCGAGGATTCTTTGGAGCACCACATATCACTCAGGACAATCTCCTTTCCTATGACCTGAGGGACAGAACCACGTCAGAGGACAAAAAAGTAACCTTCCACGTCGTGGAAGCACCAACTGGTCCATATAACGTCATGTGTGGACGACCTGCCATTCAAGCCTTTGAAGGCATCATATCCACAACACATCTCAAAGTCAAATTTTTGACCCGAGGCAAAATCGAGGAAGTTCACAGCACCCGAAGGAGAGCCATAAAATGTTAGGCAAGACCCAACTCGTCCCGAACCACAACCCACTATACCCCGCAACAAGCGCTCCAGTTCACTCCAAACAGATGTACAATGCTATGGCCAGAACCTCCTCGATCTGAAGAAGAGAAAGACAAAAGAACACTGAGAAGTATTACGAACACCACGAGGCATGTGGCATGAAACAACCTAATTTCGACACCTTGGGGCAAAAAAAAAGGCTCATGCAACCAAACCACGCTCAGAATCTAGCAAACGACCAAAGATGCCTCTCCGCAAAAAAGAAGACAAAGGTCAGCAAAGAAAGAAGCGGAAGAATCTTCTCCGTAAATGAAGAAGGCAAAACGAAGCCAAATGTGCAGCGAGGGATTGAAGATCCGCCCGCAGGCGAAAGAGAAGAAAATGAGGAGAAACAAATCTTGAAAACAACTCCACACAATCCACCCCTTTTTTCTTGCAATGAAAGGCCCCTATCCTTTTTGCTTTAAAGAGGCATCAGAAGAACAAATGCCTAAGTTTTACGAGGCATTATTTGATCATCATAAACCTCCATAAGTCCTAACCTTAGAGTCAAAAGTTAAGCTAACTAACTAGCTTATGATAGAGAAGATGCTAGGCGAAAGGTGTGAAAGTCAAGAATATTATGAAGCGGTGTTATGATCACCCCTAAGTACTAGCCTTCGATTCCAGAGCTTAACTTATTAGCTCGAGACAACTCCAGGATGGGAACTTATCAGTCGAAAACGCAAGGATAATACGGTCCCATGCCTCGACGTTCATATTACCACACAAACGATGTTTGGTTGTGGCCAACATCACCCCCGCTGCGTACAATCACCATAAGACATGTCTCATCCTCTACTTCGAACGTAGCATCGTCGTAATTAATTTTTATGCATGGATCATCAGGAGGAACCCACCCTCGGCCCACTCTATCATCAGTGGTCATCTGTCTCACAGGAACATAGTTTTTCCACACCGCTAAGAACGTCTCTACTAAACACACAATTTCATCTGGTGAGAAAGATGGATCCCCGATTGAAATTTTGTAGTGCTTATGCCATAATGACCAAGAAATCTTCAACAAAATTTTTGAACTCCCCTTGGCACTCATTTGTCTAATCCAAGCCTCACCGTCTTCATTTGCTCTCATAAGTACATAAATATTCACGAATCACAGCGTCCAAACTTGTCTAGCCAAGTACAAGCATGAAAGTGTTGCAAATATTTAGAATTGAGTCTGAATATTAGTGTGTGAATTAAATTGCTTAATGAGAAGCAAGTGGGACTTATCCCAAAATAATGGTGGAATTTTATTTATCTAATTAAATAAAACTTATTGTTTAATATTCAGATTTAATTGAATATATATTAAACCACACACTTATGATTGAGTTTTAATGTGGTCAAAAATATTTGAATACATTCAAATGTTTTCAATGACAAGAGTAAATTTCTTCCTTAATGTATTGTGTTGGTTTCATGATTTTCACACTATAAAAGGAGGCATCCACCTTTGTGAGAAAAAAACCAAACAAGCATGCAAAAACAAAATATTTTTTGCATACATAGCATAGAAATTAATAGAGTTCTGCAAATATTACGAAGTCCGATAGAGGAATAGTTCTTAGCTTCAAGATTATTTCACCGCAACGGACGTTGTACCTTGGAAGGTCGTTGCCATCGAGGGCTCGAAGCTGAGCCGACAAATTGATCTTAAGGGGAGGAGGTCTCACTTCCAACTCGTCCAATTCTCTCAAATGAATCTTTTCTGACTTGTCTAATCCATTCCAAGGATTTTATCATCAGTTGCTGAGAGGTAGATCTTATATTCTTGTCGTATTGCGATACATGTTATATGAACTCATATGTTTAAATATATTTCTTTGATTATGGAAGTATAATCTTGTTATTTATACGTTTACGTGCACGCACTTTACCAACAATCTTAAGATCAACTTGCTTACGTATTGTGTGTTGCATGTACAAAGCGATTTAGAATAATTTCCAGATTTTGATATTGAGCTATTGTGTTTCTGATTAACCTGCTCATAATTTGCTAATTCGTTTGTCCCATTGTTTTAGTTTAATCAGTCCTATATATATATATATATATATATATATATATATGTGTGTGTGTTATGTTATCTTTCCAGTGTATAAGCTTTCGTCCAAAAACTTTTCCAAAAAAATTGTTTTCAAACCTCCATCTCATTTACCCAGTGACTTACCAGTGGACCAATTTTTAATTCTTTGCAATTGCATGCATAACTGATATTTGAAAGAACCTGCTGCAGTTAATTGTTTAATTGCTATTATTTGCAAACTTCTCACATGCTATATTAAATTGCTTATGCATGTTTATGTGACTAAATTAAATTGTGAAAAATTATTAAAAGCTTTAAGCTTTTAGAAGAGAAATTTTGAAATAAAAAATTTAGAATTAGTTGATTATATGCTTGTGATATTGCACGTGAGCGATAGAGTATTGAGAAGAAAATGCAAAGTGACTCGTGAAAAGACCATAATTGCACGTGGATCCCTAAAATTTTTTTTAAAATAAATCTAAGTATTGAGACTTGTGAATTCGAAGGAAATTCAAAGTGAGAATATCTATACAGACGGTTCTGTCGCAGAAAGGTGGAGTGTAAGCGGACTTGTCCTCCACTCGTATGGGAGCCTAATATTCTGTCACAGAAAGGTGGACTTTAAAGATGTTTTATTCCTCCACCAGCCCAAGAATATATGTATAAATATTTGAGTTGAGAATTCTCAGCGATACTAATCGAAATAATTGTGAGAATTATTTGCTTAGTTATGGCAGCTGAAAATCCAAACAACAACTCGAACGAATGATGGATAGACATTAGGGCTACTTGACACATCTGCACTAAAAAGTGGATGTTTAAGACCTATAAACTAGTGGAGAGTGAGCAGTGTTACAAGGAAAACTATGTTGTCTCGAAAGTTGAGGGTGAAGGAACGGTTGTGGTGAAGATGAACTCGGGGAAGGACTTGACCCTGAATATTCCAGAGATTCACAATAATCTAATATCTGGTACAATGCTGAATAAGAAATGGTTCACACTTGTCTTTGAGTGAAACAAGGTCATCCTGTCTAAGGGTGGAACCTTTGTGGGCAAGGGTTATTTGTCGGACAATCTGTTTAAGATGTCTATATCGACAGTAACACCTAAGGCTACTAGCAATTAGGCGAACACTTCTGTTGATGTAGTAATTGTGAAAGATTACTCGTGTGCCTTTTATGGCATGGTAGATTAGGTCATGTGAATTATAAATCTTTACAAAGATTAAGTTCACTAAACTTAATACCAAAATTTAACATCAACCATAAGCACAAGTGTGAGACTTTTGTCGAAGAGAAACGACCAAATCCTCGTTCCACTCGATAGAGCAAAGCACTGAACCACTGAGCTTGGTCCATACTGATGTATGTGATCTTAAGTACTTACAATATAGAGGCGGTAAAATTTATTTTATAACATTTATCGATGATTGTACAAGATATTGCTTTGTATACTTAATGAGAAGTAAAGACGAAACAATAGACATGTTCATTCACTATAAGAATGAGGTTGAGAACCAACTCAAAAAGAAGATCAAGAAGGCGAATATGAGTCGCCATTTGCCCAATTTTGTGTATAAAGTGAGATCATTCATCAAACTACAACGCCTATTCTCCTGAGTAAAATGGTATTGCAGAAAGAAAGAATAGAATATTGAAGGAGTTGATGAATGCGATACTCATAAGTTCTGGTCTACTTCAGAACATGTGGGGGGAAGCTCTGCTTTTTGCCAAAAATCGCCTACCGCACAAGAGGTTGGATAAAACGCCATATGAATTGTGGAAAGGACACGCACCTTGCTACATGTTCTTAAGGGTTTGGGGCTGTCTAGCAAAGGTCCCAATTCCTCCTCCTACAAGGACCAGGATAGGACCTAAGATAGTTGACTATGTATTCATCGGATATGGGCATGATAATAGCGCATATCGATTTCTGGTACACAAGTCAGATAACTCTGAAATGCGTGTGAATACTATCATTGAGGCTTGAGACGCTTCTTTCTTTGAGGATATTTTCCCCCACAAAACACGATTCATTGAGAAAACAGAAAGAAATGCGGAAGCTAGAGAATCTCAAGAAGACGAAGAAGAACAAAGTTCGAGAAGAAGTAAATGAGCTAGAAAAGAGAAATATTTTGGCTCAAACTTTCTAACTTGCATGTTAGAAAATGATTCGGCTACCTTCAAGGAAGCAATGTATTCTCTGGACTCGATTCTCTAGAAAGAAGCGATAAATAGTGAGATAGATTCTATATTAAAAAATCACACATGGGAGCTAGTGGATCTTCCTCTCGGTAATAAATCACCAGGACACAAGTAGGTCTTCACGAAGAAGATGAAAATTGATGGTACCGTTGATAAGTACAAAGCAAGACTTGTAGTCATGGGGTATAGACAAACATAAGGTGTTGATTATTTCGACACCTATGCTCATGTTTCCAGTAAAACGTCAATTCGTTTAATCACTGCTCTCGTGGCTTTGTTTAATATTGAGATCCATCAAATGGATGTGAAAATAGCATTCTTAAATGGAGACTTAGAAGAGGAGATTTATATGGAACAACCCGAAGGGTTCGTGGTTCCAGGTAAAGAGAAAAATGTGTGCAAACTTGTCAAATCCTTATATGGGTTAAAACAAACACCTAAACAATGTCACGAAAGATTTGATAGTGCTCTGCTTTCAAATGGGTTTCGTATAAATCAGTGTGACAAATGTGTTTACGTGAAAGGAGACGAAAAAGACTATGTTACAGTTTGTCTCTACGTAGTTGGCATGATCATTGTCAGTAATAATAATAACATTAATATTAGCAAGACGTAACTTTGACGTGAAAAACTTAGGTCTTGTAGATGTCATACTAGGAAATCACCAAGACACCAGATGGTTACGCACTTTCTCAAGGTCATTACGTCGAGAAATTTTTTGACAAGTTTGACAAGGGAAGCTATGCTATTGCGAGAACACCAATAGAAGTGGTGTGTAATTTTCACAAAGACTATGGAGATAGTGTGAATTAATTAGAATATTCAAGGATCATAGGCAGTCTCATGTACCTCATGAACTGTACTAAACCTGATATTGCAAACTCGATGAATAGATTGTGTAGGTATACAATCAATCCCAGTACTTAGCACTGGGAACCGATAGTTAGTACTTAGATATCTAAGATACACTGCTAACTTTGGATTGCATTATACCAGACATTCAGCTGTCAAAGAGGGCTATTTGGATGTCAACTGGATTGTAGACTTCAAGAATATAAGATCTTTGAGTGGATACATATTCATAATTGGAGGTGCATCGATTTCTTGGAAATCGTGCAAGCAGACGTGCATTGCAAGATCAACTATGGAATCTAAGTTCATAGTGTTAGATCTTGTAACTAACGAGGCTGACTGGATTCAGAACTTTCTTCAAGATATTCCAATGTGGCCAAAGCTAGTGGCTCCTATTAGCGTGCATTGTGATAGTCAGGCAGCTATAGGTAGAGCACAAAGCAATGTGTAATGGGAAGTCTCGACACATACGTCGAAGACATAAGAGTGTACGACAATTGTTGAAAACTGGCATGATTTCCTTAGACTTTTTGAGGTCTAAAGAAAATATTGCAGGCCCATTGACAAAAAGGTCTAGCGAGAGACCGAGTAGAAATCTCATCGAGGGAAATGGGATTGAAGCCCACGAAAATGACCTCCAACCACGATTGTAACCCTATCTGAATTGTAAACCCCAATTTGCAGGTTCAAATGGACAACCGAAATGTGAGAGGTGAGGTCGAACAAACACTCAGGAAATTGAGTTCCCAACCTATTTATGTGATGAAAAAGTGATAGACCTAAGTTCTTGTGATCCTTATGAATTGTTATAACGAGTGGGGTACGACATGATACTCTTAATGAGAGATTACCTATGTCGAATGTGAAGGGACCACTTCATTTAGATCAGTTAAAGGGCTAAATCTCTAGAGCATTCGATGAATTTTGCAAGGTAGTCCAAGGCCGAAATGGACAACAGCGAAAGGACAAAAAGTAATACTAGAATGAGTTGTGTGAGTATCATTGTCTTGGTATACACAAAATGCCAAATAATTCAAGGCATCACGTCAACTGGTTGGCAAGTATATCCGATGGTATTTCGTTAAGGAAGGTTCAAGGCCCAAAACCACATTTCCTAATGCAACAAGTTCCCGCGGAATTCTAAAATTGCATATAGCATTGTTAGGCTCACGTGCATTAAGCCAATTACATTCATGTGGGGGGTTGTTGGAAATATTTAGAATTAAGCCCGAATATTAGAGTGTGAATTAAATTGCTTAATGAGAAGCAAGTGGATTTATCCCAAAATAATGGTGAAATTTTATTTATATAAATAAATAAAGTTTATGGTTTAATATTCAGATTTAATTGAATATATATTAAATCACACACTTATGATTGAGTTTCAATGACAATAGTAAATTCCTTCCTTAATGTATTGTGGTGGTTTCATGTTTTTCACACTATAAAAGGAGGCCTCCACTTTTGTGAAAAAATAACAAGCGTCCAAAAGCAAAATATTTTTTGCATACATAACATACATATTTTTTGAGTTTTGCAAGTATTACGAAGTCCGATAGAGGAATAGTTCTTAGCTTCAAGATTATTCCACCGCGACGGACGTTGTACCTTGGAGGTCGTTGCCATCGAGGGTTCGAAGCTGAGCCGACAGATTGATCTTAATGGGAGGAGGTCTAACTTCCAACTCGTTCATTTCTCTCGAATGAATGTTTTCTGGCTCGTCTAATCCACTCCAAGTATTTTATCATCAGTTGTTGAGAGGTAGATCTTATATTCTTGTCGTACTTTATTCTATTGTGATACGTGTTATATGAAATCATATGTTTAAATATATTTATTTGATTCTGGAAGTATAATCTTGTTGTTTATACATTTATGTGCACGCACTTTACTAACAGAATGCAATGAAAAACATCCTTCACGCCACACGCACACACCACACACTAAGAATACAATGCAATAAGGCTCGAAATGCTAGTTTATTTAGGGGGTTTTTTCAAAAATGGTTCTTTATCGTGGCTTCATTGCGAAAATAGTCCTTGACCACGACTTTGTCCACTTTTAGTCACTTATCGTGGTTTTTTATCCAATTTTGGTCCTTCGCCCTTTTTTTATTTCTTTTTGCCCCCTGACTATATTTATTAACAAAAAACCCCACATATATTATTTTTAATTAGTAAAATCCCCCATTCGTTATATATTCACATAAAATCATATATTCACTTAAGAAAAAGCTAAGAAAATATATAATAAACTTAAATACACAAATACTAAATATTAAATTTTAAAAAAAAATCCTTTATTAACTAATTAAATAATTTTCCTTCAATTCTAAAGTATAATCTCAAAAACGTTTCATTTTATATTTATAATTTTGGAGATACTTATAATTTTATTTTTAAACTTTTAACAAACTTAAAACGGAGATTAATATAATATATTTCTCAATTTAAAAATATTATTAATTTTTTATTATATATATAAGTTTTTTTTTCTCTTTTTCTTATAATTCTATCTTGAGATATTTAATAAACCTAGACGAACTAAGTGATGTGGAATCAATATTTATTTTCTAAATATAAATAAATTTTAGATATAAATAAATAACAAAATACTCAAAAAATATATTAAAAAAATAATTTTAATTTTTCTTTCGATATTTGGACTTTTTTATTTAGTTTTGGTTTTTGTTTTTTTTCTTGATTTTTTTTTTTTTTGTATTTTTGACTTATTTTGTTGTTTTTTTTGATAATTTAAAAATCTTGTATTTTTTTATTACTTCTTCTTATTTATACTATACATAAAATTTATTTATATTATGAAATAAAAATTGATTCCACATCACTCAATTACTCTAGGTTTATTAATAATCTCAAGATAGAATTATAACAAAAAAAATTCAATATATAACAAAAAATTAATAATATTTTTGAATTGAAAAATAAATTATATTAATCTCCATTTTAAATTTGTTAAAAGTTTAAAAATAAAATTATAAATATACAACAAGACTCTTTTGAGCTTATATTTTAGAATTGAAGGAAAATTATTTATTTAGTTAATAAAGAAATATTTTTTTAATTTAATATTTAGTATTTGTGTATTAAAGTTTAATATATATGTTTGAGCGTTTTTTAAGTGAATATATAATTTTATGTAAATATATAACAAATATGGGCTTTTTACTATTTAAAAATAATATATGTGGTATTTTTTGTTAATAAATATAGTTCAGGGGGCAAAGAGAAATTTAAAAAGGGCGAAGGACCAAAATTTGATGAAAAACCACGATATAGGACTAAATATGGACAAAGCCGCGATAAATGACTATTTTCGTAATGAGACCACGATAAATGACCATTTTTTAAGAAAAAACCCTTTATTCAGTAACAATATTGGTGGTTGATAGTGTTGTTGAAACGCGATGTTGGGTTATGATATGGGCATTTTCCGTATATTGGGCCAGGCCCAAACCAGGCCCATATTGGACTATATCGGGGATCACTTTCGATGTCATATCGGTATTAATCACCGATATGTTACTGTGGTCCTCGGATCCCGAGGTCTATAAATACGCGGTGCCCGGATCCCAAAGTAAGCAATTATTATCCCTCAGCTACCACGCGTCATATCGAAATACATCACCGATATCACTTTCGATATCTCATTCGATATCGGGACTACCACGTGCACCTGTGACACTTCATACCACCTCATCACCGATATCACATCGGGGGTCATTCTCGACATCACATCGAAGGTAATCACCGACATCCGTTCGATCTATTTACCGATATTCCACTCCCATCCAAGCATCAAAGCGTAGGTCCGAGGTGTTCCGGACCAAGCCTACACGAGACACGTAGTGTATGTCTGATTTGAGATAGGCTCGTTGTATTGCCAGACTATTCACTTGTAACCGACACTCGCATATATATAAAACGATCTATTGTCAAATCAGTGGCGCCGTCTGTGGGAACACCAGTTCCCGGACAAGGACGCCGAGATGCAAGGAAGAAGGACCCGATCCGAATTTAGCGGAGTTGTGAGTAGGGGCGCCAGGATGGAGGACACACAACCCCCGCAACACCCAATTGACCAAGAACAGACAGTGGCTCAAGCCGAGATGGAGCTTCCTCCACCGCAGAACGAGCCGCGACGAAGGTGCGGGCCCGGGAGGCCGCCGCGAGCCGCAAATGCAGTTCCGACCCTTGTTGCACCAAGTACGGCGGGACCCGAGACTGAGGCCCCGCCCACTGAGAACCCCGCAGTAGACGTTCCAGTGACCGAAACGCCAAATGCGTATTTTCCCGGCCTAGAGGAAACAATGCCCGCGGGACAAAGCACCTTTCACCTTGCTGCCATAACCTCGGAGATGCAAGCGCAGATCAACGCCACAGTAAGAGCGGCGCTGGATTCCACATTGGAGACCTTGCTTCCACGACTAGTGGAGCAAAGGGCAAAGGATATTCGGGCAAGGCCCCATGAATCCGGAGCGGGTGAAGGACAGACAAGGCAAGGATATAAGGAACAGGAGGATACATGGGACTCTTTCAGAGAGATATCGCCCGCAGCTTACGACAGGACGGAGAGACAGGGCCCCGAAGTCCTGGATCGAGAGGTAGCGAGGAAGATGGAACGGCTGGACCGCGAGAGGGCGGAAGTAATCCGGAGAATGGAACACGGTCGTGACCTGGCCGAGATCAATGGTTCAAAAAATGAGGATGCAGAGATACTGCTAGTAATTTCAAGGAGGATGGAACAGCTAGACCGCGAGAGGGTGGAGTTAGCAAGGAAGGTGACTCAGAGTCATGGGAAGGGTCACAGTAGGACCCCGTTTTCAGATGAGATAGAGGCAGAGGTACTACACAGAGGAGACAAGATTCCAACCATAAAATCGTATGATGGGAAGAGTGACCCGAGGGATCACATCCACGCCGTGGAGTGTCTCTTGAACCTACAAGATTTTTTCAAGGGTATTAAGGCAAAAATAATGGCGACAACACTGATTGGAGCATCATGAGACTAGTTTAACAGAATCGAAGTAGGATCTATTTCGAGCTTCGAGCAGATGAAGGAGAGATTGGAGAACCACTTTTCCAGTCAGAAACGAATGAAGATAAGCATGTACCATTTGGAAGCGTTGAAATAGAAAGAGAGAGAAACTCTCGGCGAATTCATGAGCAGATTCAATGAGGAGCTATTGAAGGTGGACAACCCCTACGGGGGACAAGTGCTGCAGACCCTGTTCAGGGCAACGACGCACAAGTCACAATAGATTCGCCAAAGAGTTGATCAAGCTCGCAGAACCTACCATCAATCGGATAAACAAGTTGGCGCATACTGTGATCTACGAAGATGCGATGATGACAGCTAAATTTACACCCCAGGAATCCGACCGGGAAAGGGGTAGAGAGCTATGGAACAAGAACAGGGGAGGAAGAGACAGGTCCCAAAAGAGATATACCCCCCTCAATCGGGACATTCACACTATCTTTGCCATTGCGCAAAGCAGGAATTGGCTAAGTGCGCCTCGAAAAATCAAGGAGACGAATTTCACCAAAAATCTAGACGCTACTGTGAGTATCACCGCCAAAAAGGCCATGACACGAACGACTGCTATGACCTGAAGGATGAGACCGAGAGAATGATTAAGGACGGAAGATTGATAGAATTTATTAAGACGAGCGGGCAGTACGCTGAATCAAGAGAACGGTCCCAATCCCCAAGAAGGGAGGGCCTAAAGGCGATTGAAAGTGGACAAGGACGCAATGCGATAACTAGTGCGCCTTCGAGGGGGGTCATCAATGTGATCAGCGGTGGGACCGCATGAGCGGATTCCACCAACCAGAGGAAGAAGATAACTCGCGGATTGAACGAGGACCGATTCGTTGGATTTACAACGTTGATTGAGGAGCTCCTAGATGAGGTTATCACGTTTTCCGACAGGGACCTCTTGGATCTCAGCCCCGAGGCCGTCCAGGCAGGCGAGCTCGACTGCCCCCTGGTAGTTTAGCTTGATATCGCTAACTACGCTGTACACAAGGTACTTATACACAACGGTAGCTCCACCAACATTATGTTTGCGCATGCTTTGGAGAAGATGGCACTCGGCCACCACGCAGTTGAACAGGTCCGTACGCCATTGGTAGGGTTTGGTGGAGCAGAGACAATTCCCCTAGGGCAAGTGAACCTTCCCACATCATTCGAACAAGAACCGTACATGCGAACTATTAATGTTCAATACACAATCGTGGACCAACCATTTGCATACAATGTCATAATCGGCAGGCCGGCCCTGAACGCGATAAGAGCCGTGGTATCCACATTCCATCAGAAGATGAAGTTCCCAACAGGAGGGGGGGTCGGAGAAGTGGTCGCCAACCAGGAGGAAGCTTGGTTATGCTACATCACTTCTCTTACGTTGCCAAGAATTAGAAAAGCGGAGGAAGAAGCAATCGGACCGAATCAGGATCGGCAAGCTATGGAGTGATCACCATGATGAATGCATGACAATATTTTAGATTTCAGTAGTTTTTAAATTACGGTTAAACATTTGAAACATTGCCCCATCGCGGGTCAAATTGTAAACCTAAAATAGGGGGAACTACGCCGGTCTGATTCCCCACTCAACGGGATACGTAGGCGGGTTAGGTTTACCTAGCCCTCGACCGTTATCTCTTATTTTGCCCCTTCGTGGGTCGGCATGTAACTTAAAACAGGGGGAATTACGTCGGTCTGATTCCCCATGCAACGGGATACGTAGGCGGGCTGGGTTTACCTAGCCTTCGACCGTTATCCGTTATTACCTTTTTATTTGTTGCTTGGCACAATCTCATATTTGATGCAGGGATATGTCCTAAGCGGACATTATAGAAGTGCAGAGAATGGCACAAACAATTGGGGAATGTTCCCCTAGATATATATTTAACACATCGCCCTCTTACATGTACAAACAGGTATAACAGGTACAAACAGGTACAACATGCACGATAGAGCACAACAGAAACACTATTTCTTGTGTAAAACTGATATTCCCAGATTGAGGGAACATCCCTCAAACATGCACGTCATTTCGTGCTTTCGTATTAGCTTTTATGACGAAAATCTTTCTTGTCTATGATGTTTTGCAGGGCTTAATGACCTACATATTCAACAACGAGAGAGTCACCAAGAGACATAGTCGAAAAGACAATGAAAAGGCTCGCCTACAAAATCCCCTGTGATAACGGGGTCGATCAAAAATAATTCAACAGGTAGCGAGTTCCCTGTGATAACGGGATGCGCCCCTACCCTCAAAAATATCCCCTGTGATAACGGGGTCGATCAAAAACAATTCAACAGGTAGCGGGTTCCCTGTGATAACGGGATGCGTCCCTACCCTCAAAAATATCCCCTGTGATAACGGGGTCGATCAAAAACAATTCAACAGGTAGCGGGTTCCCTTTGATAACGGGATGCGCCCCTACCCTCAAAAATATCCCCTGTGATAACGGGGTCGATCAAAAATAATTCAACAGGTAGCGGGTTCCCTGTGATAACGGGATGCGCCCCTACCCTCAAAAATATCCCATGTGATAACGGGGCCAATTCAAGAAAAAATTCCCTGTGATAACGGGGTCGATTCAAGAAAAAAAATCTTGTGATAACGGGGTCGATTCAAGAAAAAATTCCCTGTGATAACGGGGCCAATTCAAGAAAAAAATTCCCTGTGATAACGGGGTCGATTCAAGAAAAAATTCCCTGTGGTAACGAGGTCGGTTCAAGAAAAAATTCCTTGTGATAACGAGGCCTGTCCAAGAAGAAATTCCCCCTGATAACGGGGTCGATTCAAGAAAAAATTTCCTGTGATAACGGGGTCGGTTCAAGAAAAAATTCCATGTGATAACGGGGCCAATCCAAGAAGAAATTCCCTGTGATAACGGGGTCGATTAAAAAAAATCCCTGTAATAACGGGGCCCATCCAAGAAAGAATCCCATGTGATAACGGGGTCGACAATAAACAGTGCAACGGCAGCGATGCCCTTTTACAGCGGGTCGTACTTTAAAGAACGGAAACAGAGGCAGCTTCATGCGATAACCGTGATTACTCGACATAATCCGGTATGACCGATAGGTGACATAACAAGGAGAAGCAACAATAACACTAGGGCTGTGCAAAAAGAATCGGATCGATCGAATCGGGTGAAAAGATCGATTGAATTGACAGGTAAAACTATGAATCATATTACAAGAGGCAATTGCGCCGAAAGAAAAAAATACAGACTCCTAGACTCTCAACCAGGATAACGAGGGGCCCCTTTGATGTGTATTAATGCCAAACTCTTCTGCTCGATGATCTCGCGGTACTCCACCTCCGGTTCTAAATCTTCGTCGTCATCGTCGGAGTCCTCAGGAAATTCTCCGTCCGGCCCCTTCAACGGATTTATGGCCGAAGGGTCGTAACCATCCTTGAAACCACCTTCCAGCTGAATTTGACCTATGACAGAGGCCTTGGCTTCCTCCCGCTCCAGCAAGCCCCGCTCAGCACATATCATCTTATACGACCGACTCAGAAGGAACTGTTTGGCCGCACTGGTCAGTTGGCTTTTGCTCAGCGTCATGCACCGCATGTGCCTTTCAACCTGGGCTAATTGGTCCTTCAGATTTGCGACCTCAGCTTCAACTGCCTCCCGACGAGATGCTTCTTGACCAGCGATAAGTCGAGACTCATTGAGCTCTCTGATCAACCTTTTATTATCATCTAACAGGCCTCCCACATTATCCTCGCTGGCCTTCAGAATATCCATGGCCTCGTCTCTCTCATGCTGGAGCTATACAGCAGCAACATGATCGTATTCGCCCAGTTTCTCGAGCAAACCATTGGTAACTCGGAGCGACTCGGCGTGGTCCGCTTGACCCTTAATGGCCATCGTCAAGAAATCTTTCAGAAAACCAGCCACCTGCACGTCCACAATAAGGACTTGATCGCTCAGACAAATGAAAACCCAAAGGAAATACACAGTGAATGGCATAAAGACTAGTTACAGAGCGAAAGAGACCACTGTGATCTCCACTTGAACTACCCTCTTCTTTCCTTCTCTTTCACCCCATGGATGTTCCAACATCAACGTCAGGTTGAGATTGTGAAGCATTACCCACCCCGGCAGTATTTTCACTCGAGGAGGGCACAGATTTCTTCGCATTCTTGCGCAAGCCCTCACGACCCCTCTTCTTGACGAGTGGATGTGCGTCATCTGTAGCGGTTTAGGCCCCTGCCTGTCTGCGTTCCGCTATCGCATCCAGACTACAATACTCCACCAGTTCGGCTGCGAAACACATAAAATAGAGGATCAAGAAATAAATCGAGGGGAAGATATCAAGTTACAAAGATATAACACTTACCGAGCGTAGAGGGACCGTTATACCGCACGGGAGATATCCCACTTGCTCGCAAAACTACGTCACTACAAAGTAGGGTACCGTCGTATGGATGGTTGATCAAATTCCTTAGAAACTCGAGGCTATGTGCACTAGGCCCGACAGCGGCTCGTCTCTCATATTTGGTGTCTTCACACTACACGCTAGGAAGCACGTCAAACTCACCAGTCGTCCTCTCCTGGATGTACATATACTCACACTTATTTCCAAATCCATAGCTAGATTGAGTATATTGCACGAACCTAAGCCCCGCCTGGGCTCGCACACAGAAGAACCCTCTATCACCACCCTTCCGGTTGACCATGACGCTAAAAAGCTCCCAGAACTTGTTAGCTCCGCAAGGGGCACCCAACGCCCTCATAACACAAATGAAAGCTACAATGTACCCTAGAGAATTGGGGGATAGCTGTCCCAAGCAGACCCCGATACTTGCTATAATAGCACTAACCGCAGGATCAATCGGGAAGCGCAGCCCGTTCTTGAAGTGCTTGGCACTGACAGTAATGCAGCCTTTTGGTGGAGTATGCATTCGTTGATCCGCACTGGGGAATATGACCTTATACCCCTCGGGAATGTCATACTTGTTATAGTAATAACCAGCATGATGAGGAACACTAGACGTCATATCCTCATATTTGTCTGATGTCCTATATTTCGGGGGACTAACCTCAAAGCCCCATTCGTCCACATTAGGACCGACACCTTCAGGCGGAGCAGAAAATTCAGTACCGCCCTGTTCGCCAATCAACTGATCAGGCCCAAACATCTCATTTTCGGAGAACTCCATTCCACCCTCTCCGAAATCCATCTCGGTCGAACCTGCGCCAACACTGTCCCCGGCAAACGACATATTAACGCACTAAACGATGCAAGTCAAAGGCGAACGAGATATCAAAAATGGTATCGAATTTAATATCGAAAATTTAAATTAAAGGTAGATATCGAAAGCGAGGTCGAAATCTATATCGGAAGTCAAATTCAACGTGTCTTTCGAATGGACAACGAAATTTCGTTAAAAGCCAAAGTGGGTTTTCACTTTCCTGACAGCCTATTTATAGATATCGGAGATACTAGATCGAAACATAGTTTCGATCTCACATTGGTACTAATATTCGATATAGATAAAGGACATGGGAACGGACAGGCGCACATGGGACATCACCCTACCAATAGACAGACGCTTCAACCACATCGAAAGATACTTTCGACATCATATCGAATATGAATTTCGACATAATATTGAAGATAAAACCCGACATCCTACACTACTACGCGAAGAGCCGCGAGAATATAACAACTGCCCGACAACCCCATCATAATTTTCAAGGAACCCAAATACCAAGGGAACTAGAATTCAAACGAGGACCTCAAACTATGCGTCCACTGCATTGGGAGACGAATCGAAGTTCATCACAAGGGCACTCCCCGCAAGTTTGATCTCCGTCATTTGAACTGGCGGGACGAGGGATACAGGTAACCCAGAAATTTAAAATTAAATTTGTGAATCCTTATCTCTAAGATAAGAATCCCCAAATTGGGGGACTACATGATATGGGCATTTCCCGCATATTGGGCCAGGCCCAAACTAGGCCCATATTGGACTATATCGGGGATCACTTTCGATGTCATATCGGTAATAATCACCGATATGTTACTGTGGTCCCCGGATCCCGAGGTCTATAAATACGCGGTGCCCGGATCCCAAAGTAAGCAATTATTATCCTTCAGCTACCACGCGTCATATCGAAATACATCACCGATATCACTTTCGATATCTCATTCGATATCGAGACTACCACGTACACCTGTGACACGTCATACCACCTCATCGCCGATATCACATCGGGGGTCATCCTCGACATCACATCGAAGGCAATCACCGACGTCCATTCGATCTATTTACCGATATTTCACTCCCATCCAAGCATCAAAGCGTAGTTCCGAGGTGTTCCGGACCAAGCCTACACGAGACACATAGTGTAGGTCTGATTTGAGATAGGCTCGTTGTATTGCCAGACTATTCACTTGTAACCGACACTCGCATATATATAAAACGATCTATTGTCAAATCAGGTTAGATGGGTCCCAATTTAGGACAATCTGTAGAGCACAACATTCGACTAAAAAAAACCGTACATGGAGGTCATACTCAACTATATGACACAAAAAGAATGAAATAAGATAGTGAAAAAGAAAATTTATGTCTGCAATTTGAAGTGATTATCATTAGGTTCAGATGGCCAATCCCCATTAATTGAGATAATGTACTTGGTTGTTTTTGTTGTTCTAATATTTCGTTGTATTTAATTTTGGCTCTCCATGTGCATATCAATTATCATTGAAGCTTAAGCAAGACAATTTGTTAATATGATATATCCATGCTACTTATAGGTAAATCAAGCTAAGGGCAGTTGAGAAAGATGTGAAAGCCCTCGAGAGAAAGCTCAGTGATAACATAGTTTTAGGCAAGTCGCTTTGAAGTTAAAGTCATTGAACTGCAATCAAGAGGTGCCCCGAGTTTTGTTCAGTATTTTAAATATATTCAGATGACCAGTTATACGAAGATAAAAGACAACTGGAGAAGGAGATAGTTGGTAAAAATGAGGCAGCCGAGAGAGAGCTAAACAATGTGAGATCATAACTGGAATGGCATAGGCGTGCTCTTGAAGTGAGGCAGAAAAATGTAGAGTTTGTGAATGCAGAGTTAATGTTCATCTTTTGATGCCTTTTCAATTCAAGTGATGATTTGCATTTGTTCACGGGTGATTTGACAATAGATCGTTTTATATACATATATGAGTGTCGGTTACAAGTGAATAGTCTGACAATACAACGAGTTTATCTCAAATCAGGCCTACACTAGGTATCTCGCGTAGGCTTGGTCCGGAACCTGTTACTTGAGGTCGGGGATGAGTCTCGATATGACGTCGGGGATGAGTCTCGATATGACGTCGGTGATGAGTCTCGATATGACGTCGGTGATGAGGTCGTTATAGGAGGCTGAGTGATGACGTGGGCAAGACTATATCGAATGTCTATGTCGGGTAGAATGTCGAATATCTCTATTCGATGTGATGCGGAAGGACCGAGGTGAAGAATTAATTGCCTTTCTCAGCGTGCGAGGTGGAATATTTATAGGCGCGGCTGGCCTACATCGAATCCTACATTCGATGTCATATCGGGTTTGATCCCCGATATGCTCGTTCATGGGTCGTGGCCCAAAATGGGCCCAAATGCTAGAAACCTCCATATCATGTAGTCCCCCAATTTGGGGATTATTATCCTAGGGATAAGAATTCGCAAATTTAGTTTTGAATTTTCGGGTTACCTGTACCCCACGTCCCCTCAGTTCGAAGGACGGAAATCGAAAATGTGGGAAGTGCACTTGGAACTAGTTGTGTGCGGTTCCCCAGTGCGGTTACCGCATTGCATGAGGTCCTCGTTTGAACTCTAAGTTGTTTAAAAAGACGCGGTCTCGCACATACGAATACAAGAATTTCGAACCCTCTGTCACGCGTAGTGCCATTTTTTGCTGGTATGGTGAACTCATGTCTATAGTCACATCGAATATGAACTTCGATGTAATCCCCGATATGGCGCATTTAATGCTGCGGGCTCCAGGTTTTGTTTGTTTATAAAAGTCGGTCCCTGCTGTGTCATCCTTCCCATATTTTATTTCCCCGTGTTGTCACTGTCTGGACCACGTCGAATTTGATATTGGTAACTTTCCCCGATATCTTCTTCGATATAGTTTTCGATATATATTTCGACATTGTTTCGATATTCTGTGCGTTTTTGCAATAAACCGCCTTAATTGTTTTGCCTAAGGATGGTTCGTGGTAAGAAATCTCCGAAGAAAAAACTCGTTGTATCGCCGCAGTATTATGAAGCTGGCCCGGCTAGGCGAAATGCTTTCGTCGTGTCAGACGACGAATCCTCTGATTCTGAAACTTCTGCAAGGGACGCGTCATTAGATGACGGTTTGATGCAAGTCTCTGGAATTTCCGCCAATCTAAGGTTATCCCGAGTCCGTCTTCATGAACGGAACTCTCGGTTCCCTGATAAGTATCTCGTAATGCAGTCAAATATTTATGGTGGGAGTGTTATTGTTGGAGATCGCGCTGCCATAGCGGAAGGTATACGGTTAGAAGAGGATAGAATTAATGATATGACAGTGGATCATGCTTCCCAACAACGTATGGCTGCTAACCCTCCCCGGCTCAAAGTGACTCTGCCGCCAGAAGGCGCACCGGCTAATTATTGGCATCCCCGGGCTCGGGCTCGCTTTGAGGCGTCGGAACGGGGGCTTGGAGAAAGTTCTCATTCTGACCCGCATCATTTCGCGGTGTCGCCCGGTGCCGGGAGTGGGGAGCCTGATCCGGATGAAGAAAGTTTTGATGAGGTTCCTCCTGTGTCGGCCGCTCCGAGCTCGTCTACTTCGGCCGCAAAGCGTACTGCGGCATCCCCTGGTAATACTGATACTGAGAAGCCATCTGAAAGTGGAGCGCCATTGAGGGAAGATTACTCTTTTCTCTGTGATCCTCTTTCGAAACGGTTAATTATGCGGATTGGGAATAATAATATCCGTGAAGAGGATGCCATCCGAGGCTTGGAAACTATTTATGGAAATTTTGATCCTTCTGAACTGTGTCGAGATCTGGGGGTGGAATTAGCACCACGCATATGTCTGATGCTGCTATATACAGTAAGGAGCTTGCCCTTTTATTTGTAGGTTGATACTAATGTTCGTATCTTCTTATTCTCTACTAATGATTATTCGGTTCCTTGGCAGTTTGGGCATTACGTTCCACGAACTGTGCAAAGATTACATGCTGCTTGGGGAAGTGCAGACTCGTCACGATGCTTTGGTGAAAGAACTGCGCGCAATGATTGCGCGTAGCGAGATTAGTCGTGATCGTGCTAACTGTCGGGCTCGTGCTGCTGAGACTCAGAAATGCATTGCCCGTGGCGAAGCATGGAAGGCATTAGTCGCTGAAGAGGAGATGAAGAAGGAATTGGCTAGAAGCAAGGCTGAGACCCAACGTTTACGTGCCAGTAATCTTAGGTTAGAGTGTGAACGCAATGCGTATCGAGAGTCCCTCGAAAACTTGGAAATTCAGAATGCGAAATTAACCGAAACTTTGGCTCGCAACGGGGAAATTGTATCTTCGCCTCATATCAAGGCAGGTGCTGGTGGTTCTATAAGGGATAGTGATTTTAACTCCGATGGCTCTCCCCCATTATATGGTGGTACCCCCGTCGGGGCTGATATGAGTGGGACTATCGAACCTTATGGCGGAAGGGTGCCCGTCTGGGCTGTCGCAGGACCGTACGTTAGGGAACGTTATAGGGTCCCCCGTGCAATGCGGTATTCCCGGTTGACACCTGATCCAGAAAGTAGTAGTCCGAAATGGAGTAAATACCCAGAGGTTTTGTCTCCCCGGGGAATGGATGAACTTGCTGACGATATTTGTGTCGAACCCTGGAAATTCCCCAAATTTGAAATGAATGTATCAGGGCTTGGGCCCTTTCATCGGGACGATATTCAGGCCGAGTTATTCACTGATCTCGCGAGTAACGAGTTTCTTTACGATATGTAGTTGTGTTGTCGCCTGGTGACATTTTTTGATATTGTAGCAATTATTTCCTCGGGAAAATTTTTCTATGGGAAGTGTGCCCCATGCTATTGACTGGGAGCCGCTTTTATGATGTTTAATGAAAGGCGTTTTGTTTGCAGAAATGCTATCTTGTGCAATTCTTTCTGTGATCATGAATATTTTATCCTTGTCATATAGTAGTTGTGATAGCCTGACGAATGTCTGGTGTTATGGGCATGGAATTGTCTTATCTTTGGTAGGTGATTTGTTACCAATCATGAGTGAGAGCCATCCCCTTATGACAGGGTGTGTTTTTCTTGTGGGTAGGGGTTCATCCCGTTATCGCAGGGAAACCGCTACCGTTTTATAATCGACCCTGTTATCACAAGTGATATTTTTTCTTGTGGGTAGGGGTGCATCCCGTTATCACAGGAAAACCGCTACCGTCTTATGATTGACCCCGTTATCACAGGGTATATTTTTTTTTGTGGGTAGAGGCGCACCTCGTTATCACAGGGAACCCGCTACCGTTTTATGATCGACCCCGTTATCATATGAGATATATTTTTTTGTGGGTAGGGGCGCATCCCGTTATCACAGGGAACCCGCTACCGCTTTATGATCGACCCCGTTATCACAGAAAATATATTTTTTTGTGGGTAGGGGCGCATCTCGTTATCACAGGGAACCCGCTACCGTTTTATGATCGACCCCGTTATCACAGGGGATATATATTTTTTTTGTGGGTAGGGGCGCATCCCGTTATCACAGGGAACTCGCTACCGTTTTATGATCGACCCCGTTATCACAGGGGATATATTTTTTGTGGGTAGGGGCGCATCCCGTTATCACAGGGAACCCGCTACCATTTTATGATCGACCCCGTTATCACAGGGGATATTTTTTTTTGTGGGTAGGGGCGCATCCCGTTATCACAGGGAACCCTCTACCATTTTATGATCGACCCTGTTATCACAGGGGATATATTTTTTGTGGGTAGGGGCGTATCCCGTTATCACAGGGAACCCACTACCGTCTTATGATCGATCCCGTTATCACAGGAGATAGTCTTCTCGTTGTAGGTGATCCGTTACCGCTCCTGGGTAGGAGCCTTCCCCCTTATCATGCTAGTTTTAACGATAGATTGGTGCTGAACCGTATCCGGTTGCCTACGTATCCCGTGCAGGGAATCAAGCCTTGCGTAGTTCTTTACATTGCTAATAGTGATTGAAATGCTGAATTTCTTAAGAATAAAAACGCCTAAGGTGTTGCACGTTCCATGGTCTGGGAAGGGGCTCGCCATGCATGTCCTCGAGATAATAATAGCCTTTTGCGTTGGCGTGGGTGACCCTGTAGGGTCCATCCCAATTGGCTTGTAGTTTCCCAACGTGTTTACTTGCTTTCACACTTTTCAACACCAAGTCGCCCACTTGAAAACTTCGAAGGTGCACTCGTTTATCGAAACTTTTGGCCATCGCTGCTTTGAAGGCCACCGTTCGTTGGTAAGCTTGCTCTTTTGTGGAACCAATCATTTCTAAGTCCATTTTTCGCAGTTGTGTAGCGTGCTGCGGGTCATATTCCGCTATTCTGTATGCTGGCATGCCAATCTCAACTGGGACTACTGCCTCGGACCCGTATACTAGAGTAAATGGTGCCTCTCCTGTGGATGTTATGGGTGTAGTCCTATATGCCTATATAATACCTGGCAGTTCGTCGATCCAACTACTTCCGGTGGCGTGTAGTCGCCGCTCCAAATATTGTTTAAGAGTCTTGTTGGTGGACTCCACTTGTCCATTTGCCTGTGGGTGGGATAGCGCAGCAAAATGCTGGGATATTTTTAATTCTTTGCACCATGCAACCATTGTCTTCCCTCTGAACTGGGTACCGTTGTCCGATACCAAAACTCGGGGTAGTCCAAAGCGACATACGATGTTCTTCCAGACAAAGTCTATCATATTTTTCTCCGTGATGTGCATTAAAGCTTCAGCATCCACCCATTTCGTAAAGTATTCTACGGCTACTAAGAGAAATTTCTTCTGACCTCTGGCCATTGATAAGGGACCAACTATATCGATTCCTCACTGATCAAATGGGCAAGTGATCTCTAGGGGCTGCATCAGTACTGCTGGCCTGTGTATCAGTTTGGCGTGGTGCTGGCAATTCTCACAATTGCAGCAGTACAAGGTGGCGTCTTGTCGTATCGTTGGCAAAAAATATCCATGTCTTAATATTTTTTGGGCTAAGGCTCTCCCTCCTGAATGATTTCCGCAACTACCTGCGTGTATCTCCTTCAGTATGTATTGGGCGTCCATCAGTGATACGCATCTCAGCAGCGGGCCTTCAAAAGATCTCTTATAGAGTTTGCCCTGGTAAATGGTAAACCTGTATGCCTTGTGCTTCAGCCGTCTTTGGGCGTTAAGGTCGGCCGGGAGGGTTCCGTTTGCGAGGTAATCATATATCTCATCCTTCCAACACGGCGTACTTGCGATAGGAAAAATGAACTCCACGTCGGCCCATTTTTTGTTGGCGTTAGTCACTCCGATCGCAGGCCTAGAGGTGGTCAGCAAAGTCACACGCTTTTCCACAAAGATGTCTAAGGAACTAGCAAACTTCGATAAAGCATCGGCCTTTGTATTTTCCGATCGAGGTATTTGTGTCAGATTGAACGTAGTGAACTCGGCCGCCAATTCCTTCAACTTTGCCAAGTATAAAACCATGGTTTCTTGCTTTGCTACGAAGAATCCCGAGAAATGGTTAGCCACTAACTGCGAATCCGTGAAGACTTCCAGATGATCCGAACAGAGGGTCTTAGCCATTCTGATTCCTGTCGGAACTGCCTCATATTCCGCCTCGTTGTTCGTGATAGGAAAGTTCAGACTGATAGCAAAATCAAATTCCCTACGATCTAGGGACACCAGGTGAATTCCTGATCCCCCGCCGTTTGCTGTGGAGGAGCCATCCACATGAAGTAACCACGTTGCGGGTTTTGAACTAGGACCAGGGTCCTCGCTTATAGGAAATATATGGTGGCATGAATGGTCTAAGCTGTTACCTAGTGCCTCAACCATAAAATCGGCTAGCACCTATGCTTTAATGGTCGTACGGGGACGGTACTCGATCCCAAATTTGCCCAATTCTATGGCCCATTTTACCAATCTTCCCGAGGTATCAGGATTGGTCATGATCTGGCGGAGTGGTTTGTCTGTCATGACCACTACTAGGTGAGCTTGGAAAGAAGGTTTCAACTTACGAGCCGTCATGACGACGGCCAAGGCAAATAGTTCAATTTGCAGTTAATTCTTTTCTGCTCCGTGAAGAACACGGCTGACGTAATGAACTGTAGATTGCTTCTCGTTTGCTTCTTTCACTAATACTGTGCTAATGGCGTTGGCGGAGACCGCCATATATAGATAAAGCGTCTCCCCTGGATCTGGTTTCGCCAAGAGTGGTGGTGCCACCAGATACTTCTTGAACTGTTGGAACGCTCTTTCGCATTCTTCGGTCCACTGGAAGTCCTTGGCCTTCTTCAAGATTTTGAAGAAAGGAAGACTCCGCTCTGCTGAGGTAGCAATAAAACGTCCCTAGGCTGTTATACGTCCCAAAAGGCACTACACATTTCGTACCGAGCGTGGGGAGGCGAGATTCAATACGGCCTCTATCTTGTCTGGGTTGGCTTCAATTCCACGCTCGTTAACCATATATCCCAGAAATTTTCCTGCAGCCACTCCGAAGGTGCACTTCTTGGGGTTGAGCTTCATCCCATAGTTTCTCATAACGGCAAACGATTCCTCCAAATGCTCTAGGTGATCCTGTGCCCTCAAACTTTTGATCAAAATATCGTCCACATATACCTCCATCGACTTTCCTATTAGGCTATAAAACATATTCGCCACCAATCTCTGGAACGTCGCTCCAGCGTTCCTCAGACCGAAAGGCATTACACGATAACAGTACACACCCGTGTCCGTAACAAAGGCTGTTTTCGGTTGATCCTCCGTTGCCATAAAAATCTGGTTGAAATCGCTTTTGGCATCCATGAAACTAAATAGGGCCCACCCGGCTGTTGAATCTACTAGAAGGTCGATCCTCGGCAACGGGAAAGGATCTCGTGGGCAATGCTTGTTCAAGTCTTTGTAATCCACGCACATTCTCCACTCTGATGCTTTTTTCAAAACTAGGACGATATTGCTGAACCACTCCGAGTAACGCAATTCATAAATATGTCCTGCTTTAAGCTTTTCCACAACCTCTTTCTCTGCTGCCTCGCTCTTCTCCTTGATAAAATTCCTTTTCTTCTGTCGTATTGGTTTGGCCCGTGGATCAACATTCAACTTATGCTCTATAATCTTTGGGTTGATTCCAATCAAGTCAGAATCGCTCCAGGCAAATATATCGACATTCCTTTTTAAGCATTCAATCAACGCCTTCCGAATATCAGGCGACATTGTAGCTCCTATCTTCAACGTGTGCTCCGGTTGTTCCGGGTCGATTTCTATCGTGATAAAATCTCCAGCCGGCTCCATTCTCGGTTCATTCTGATAAGGAATAACCGCCCTTTCTATCTCGGCGCATTGCCTCTTATGATCAAGCCTCGACCTCTTGTCACTCCTCGTCATATTGGGATTTGTCTTGTTCAGTCCTTGACCCTTGATACTTCTCTGCCTCTTTCCTGACATCTCGTCTGATGAGCTCCCGATCTAGAGAACCTTGGTTCCCACAGACGGCGCCACTGATTTGACAATAGATCGTTTTATATACATATATGAGTGTATGTTACAAGTGAATAGTCTGGCAATATAACGAGTCTATCTCAAATCAGGCCTACACTAGGTATCTCGCGTAGGCTTGGTCCGGAACCTGTTACTCAAGGTCGGGGATGAGTCTCGATATGACGTCGGGGATGAGTCTTGATATGACGTCGGTGATGAGTCTCGATATGACGTCGGTGATGAGTCTCGATATGACGTCGGTGATGAGGTCGTTATAGGAGGCTGAGTGATGACGTGGGCAAGACTATATCGAATGTCTATGTCGGGTAGAATGTCGAATATCTCTATTCGATGTGATGCGGGAGGACCGAGGTGAAGAATTAATTGTCTTTCTCAGCGTGTGGGGCGGGATATTTATAGGCGCGGCTGGCCTACATCGAATCCTACATTCGATGTCATATCGAGTTTGATCCCCAATATGCTCGTTCATGGGGCGTGACCCAAAATGGGCCTAATGCTAGAAACCTCCATATCTACGAGATATTACACAAATCATTAGTATTAAGTTTTTACATTTTTCGTGAAAGAAGAGAAATTTCATTTGATTCACATTTTAACATTCTTACCGAATTGATTAAATGATTAAGTATCGTGCATAATTAAATTACCACTGTAATTCACGTGTTTTCTTAGTCAAAGTAATCTATTTTTACTAGGAGATAGTCAAATTATCCTTTAATTTGTTTTCATTTTACTTTTATTTTGGTAAAAGGAATACAAATTACGCTTATTTTCTTTGTCCTAACCATTTTTGGTTTATAACTTTATTCTTGTTTCTTATTTATAATAAATGACCATAATAAATTTTCATTCCACAAAGTTAATAAATAGAAATAAAATTAGTCACAAGAGATGCTTCTGTAATTACCGAACATGAGGAACATGTTGAATTACATACCTCAAAGATGTTTGCCTAATTCTTCCTATTGGTTTGGACAAAGATTACAAAATTCAGCGTCAAAACCCCCCAACGTAAGAGAAACGATTTTTGGTCAAATACTAATGAGTGAGGCTTATTTGGGTTGTGTTACTAGCTAAACCTAATGATGGTAGAGGTGAAATTTTAGCTGTAGAGTCTCGATTAATTGAATTTTTGATGTAGCGAGGTGAAGACATAAGGGAAGATGAAATAACACAAGAAATCAAAAGCTTGTTGATTCACGAAGAATACCAATAAATTGATGTAAAAAGAGAGAAACGCTCAAAAACTTTATTCAATAATCAACTGACTACAATGACTCAAAGACGACTAACTTATAAAGTGAAAACCCTAATTAAGAAAAATGTTAAAATTACAAAAGACTCTTAAAATAACTAAATAAAACATAAAAATCCCGCTGGAAATAATAAACTGCAGTTTTGGCCCTCTAAACCTTCGAATTTGCCTAAAATCACGTGGGTGTAAAGACTTTAGTCTTTACGTTTTGCCCAGGAGGCCGTTTCCACTTGGAAAAGTGATATCTTTTGTCAAAAACGGGCTCCGTTGACTTTCTGGTCAAAACTCGACTCGCTTGAACATCCGGTTGATTATTTTCGAACAAGAGATACCCATATTTCTGATCTCTATCATTCTCCCCTCGTTGAAAAAGATTCGACCTCGAATCTGAATCGTGTTTAGTAACTTTATCACCACAATACAAAATAAAATTTGGAACTTGAAAAAACTCAAAACACCGAGAGTGAACATCTTTAATTGTGGCAACAACAATATGTTTATTCTCTTCGTCGACCACTATCACACCTAAATTCTTCTTTTCCTCTTCAACATCTTCAAGCATATCAGCTTTTTTATCAACCTCGTACCTTCCCGACATCTCCATCTCTTTCATTGGGTGCGCCACCAGGACCTCCTCATCCAAACCCTCCATGAAAGCTTTTAACCGAGACATCTCAAACTCATCAACAGTACCGTCACCATCGCTATCATAAACAACATCATGTGAAGATTCACAATCCTCTTCATAATCACCATGTAAATTTAGAATATCACCTTGAAACTCTGATTTCCAATGTTTTTCCTCTAGATCATCTTGTCTCCGGTGAATAGGCGGAATCAATGGTTGTTCTAGTGGTATAAACGGATTCTCCATGAAATCCGCAAACAATGGAGCTCCAGGTGTTGGTGTCGGTTTAGGCTGTCGAGCAACCATCACCGTCATTTGTTGCGTCAACAAGTGAATTTGTTGACGTAACTTTGTGTATTCATCACATCTATCTTCTTCTACCGGAACATCATGGACTTCAGGGTTTCTCCTTGCCGCCATGGTGAAGGAACGAACCTGTCTCTGATGCCAACTGATGTAGCAAGGTGAAGACATAAGGGAAGATGAAATAACACAAGAAATCAAAAGCTTGTTGATTCACGAAGAATACCAAGAAATTGATGTAAAAAGAGAGAAACGCTCAAAAACTTTATTCAATAATCAACTGACTACAATGACTCAAAGACGACTAACTTATAAAGTGAAAACCCTAATTAAGAAAAATGCTAAAATTACAAAAGACTCTTAAAATAACTAAATAAAACATAAAAATCCCGCTGGAAATAATAAACTGCAGTTTTGACCCTCTAAACCTTCGAATTTGCCTAAAATCACGTGGGCGTAAAGACTTAGTCTTTACGTTTTGCTCAGGAGGCCGTTTCCACTTGGAAAAGTGATATCTTTTGTCAAAAAACGAGCTCCGTTGACTTTCTGGTCAAAACTCGACTCGCTTGAACATCCGGTTGATTATTTTCGAACAAGAGATACCCATATTTCTGATCTCTATCAATTTCCCACTTCAAGTATCATTTTATCGTGTTTTGCATATGTGCCTCTTCAAACTGAGTTTTTCTTTTTTCATAGTTAATAAAATTTCACTAAAAGAATAGTTCATGGTTACAAAATGAAGGCACATAAGCCAACCGATCACACAAAATGCATCTATGAGATGCGTAATAAAAACAATCATCCCCAATCAATTGGGGGAATGTCAAATGAATTTGGACCATTTCATGCATTGCATTTTCCCTATTGAATAGTGTATTAGCCAAAAAAATTAGCTTTACAGGGGCATAAGGGAGAGCATCCAGAACGGCCAATCTACGAATTTTTAGCGCATCGCTTGAATGTGTTTATAGCACGACCAGTTAGGCCAACAATTTAAATCAAGTGTTTGTTCGACCACTTCTTTAACATCTATTTCAAAATAGACTTGTTGAATGCGGGGTTCTTCAAATTTTTTTCTATTACACGCACCATGATTAGAGTTTCCGTAGCCACTGGATCATTGGCGAGACGTGGGCTATTTCTTTCTATAATACGATTCCAACATGGTTTTGAATGGTAAACACACTTCATGATTTGCCAGTGAGCTCATCAAATGCAACATCAGAGTTAACCTTAAGCCATCTGGGTGGACGAACAGTCCATTCTTCATTAGGTATCAACTTAGAGAGGTGAGCAATTGTGAAGGCTTGGGCGATCTCCTTTGTTTTTTTGAGAAATCGATCTGGAAACTTTTGCAATGTAAGGTTGCAACATATAGTGAATTTTTTGGTTGCACATCATCCATAATTCTTCCATCATTAGAAGAGCATAAATACAAAATTATGTTGCACCCTTTGTAAAGACATTAAAATCACAAGTAACAAGTTTATAGATCCATTCACTGAGAGTTGAAGCATATATTCTGAAGTTCCACTTCGATTTGAACCAAAGTTGTTTTGCAATGGTGCATTCCAGAAAAAGATGGTGAGTGGATTCCTAACTTGTCGAACAAAGGAAACATCTAGCATCCTGGATAGTAAATAAAGAACAAATCTTAGCTCATCATTCAGAATCTTCCAAGTAAATAATTTCAAACGACTGTGAATATTAAGATTTTAAACAGTTTTGCATGCAGATAAACTAATCGATGGATCGTGCTTGAAATGTTATTGTCGATCAATGAGATACGAGCTTTTGGTTGTGAAGATTCCTTTACTCGAGGAAATCCAAACCAAGTGCGGTTGTTCCTCAGTCGAAACAATTAGGATTTTCTGAATTTCCCTACAAATTGATGAATCAGAAAGTGAGTTTTGTAGGAAATAATCCGTGAATATTTCATTCATCAAATAGTGTATTTATACAACTTACAATGAGAGTCCTAATTAAGGTATAATATCTTTCCTATCTATCACAATATTATCATAATATTATTTACAATAATACCTAATCTAACACACACCCGCAGTCGTAGCGGGAGGAAGACGAACGCTAAGACTGGAACGAAATTCTTCAAATAAAATCTGAGGCAATCCTTTGGTGAAGATATCAGCAAGTTGAAACCGTGAAGGGACGTGCAAAATCCGTGCTTGACCACGAGCCACTTTTTTCCGAACAAAGTGTATGTCAAGCTCGATATGCTTAGTCCGTTGGTGTTGGACTGGATTATTCGAGAGATAGATTGCACTGACATTATCACAATGAACCACAGTAGCCTTCGTGATGGGAACATGAAGTTCCAATAAGAGATTTTGCAACCAGCTCGATTCGGATATGACGTTGGCAACGCCACGATATTCGGCTTCGGCACTAGAACGGGATAAAGTAGGCTGACGTTTGGAGGACCAAGAGACCAAGTTGTCACCTAAGAAGATACAAAATCCTGACATCGAGCGACGTGTATCTGGACAGCCCGCCCAGTCAGCATCAGTGTAAGAACGGAGAGAGTCGAAAGAAGAGCGAGACAAATGGAGGCCGAAACCCGAAGTACCCTGTACGTACCGTATAATGCGTTTGAGGGCTGCCATATGACCACTCATCGGATTGTGCATGTGTAAGCAAACTTGCTGGACTGTATAGGATAGATCCGGACGAGTGAACGTGAGATACTGGAGTGCCCCCACTAGGCTACGGTAGTGCGTAGGGTCGGGTATAGGGGAACCCGAAGAGTCGCTGAGCTTCGACTTGGTGTCAACTGGAGTGGCCGATGGTTTGCAAGAGGACATGCCTGCTCGCTCAATAATTTCCAAGGCATATTGCCTTTGTGACAAAAATAAACCATCAGCAGTACGGGTCACAGCAACTCCCAAAAAATAGCTAAGTGGCCCCAGATCTTTCATGGCAAACTCAGAGGCCAATTTACCAATAATATGACGTCGTAGAGAGTCGGAGGAGGTGGTGAGGACGATATCATCAACATATAACAAGATATAAGCGATAGAGGTGCCATGATGATAAATAAACAAGGAGTGATCAGTCTTACTGTGAGAAAACCAATCGATGCTGCATAGTCGGCAAAGCGTTGATACCACGCCCGTAGGGCCTGTTTGAGTCCATAAAGCGACCGCTTTAGGAGGCAAACATGGTCAGGCCGTGAGGGGTCCCGAAAGCCGAGGGGCTGATGCATAAACACTGTTTCCTGAAGATTGTCGTGCAAAAAGGCATTCTTGCATCCAACTGATGAATAGACCAAGATTTAGAAAGAGCAATGCTGAGAACAGTGCGTATGGTGGCCGATTTGACCACGGGGCTGAAAGTATCATGACAATCCACGCCAACTTGTTGAGACCTTCCATCACATACAAGACGAGCCTTGTGTCGCTCAAAAGAACCGTCAGAACGAAATTTATGACGAAAAATCCACATAGAGTGTATAACATTCACATTAGATGGGCGAGGCACTAACTCCCAAGTATTATTCGAAATTAAAGCATTAAACTCATCAAGCATGGCAAGTTTCCAATTCGGGTAGGATAAAGCATGTTTAGGATTAGTGGGAAGAGGAGATGGAGTCGTAGAGGAGGAGAGATTGAAGTGACGTTTCGGGGTATATATGTCGTGCATGCTCCGTGTGGTGATGGAGCGGGAGGGAGGAGGAGCAGTGTTTTGAGGTTCGGGTTGGGGTGGAGAAGTAGGCGGTGAAGCAGGCGGTGTAAGGGAAACCGTGGGCTGGACCGCGGGGAGTGGAGCGCGCGATAAGAGAAGAGGATTGATGGGATCATCCAAGAAAGAATATGGGCGTGAGGCGGGAGGAGAGAGAGAGAGGAGAATGGGAACTTGGTTTCATCGAACACCACGTGACGAGAGATGATTATTTTATGAGAAGTGAGATCAAAACACGTGTAACCACGATGGCCCGGAGGATAGCCCAAGAACACGCACGGGGTGGAACGTGATTGTAGTTTGTGTATAGTACTTGAGGGGTGTAACGGGAAACATAGACAACCAAACACGCGGAGATGTGAGTAGGATGGGAGACGAAGAAAGAGAAGTTGAGTAGGAGAGGTGAAATTGTAGACTTTAGAGGGAGTGATATTAAGTAGATATGGGGACATATTGAGGTCGTGAGGCCAGAAAGTTGGAGGGACGAAGGAGTGAGCAAGTAGAGTGCGAATGACATTATTTATAGTACGGATTTTTCTTTCGGCTTTGCCATTTTGAGAGGACGTGTGGGGGCAAGAGAAGCGAAAAGAGGTGCCCATATTTTGGCAAAACGTTTTGAACTTAGCATTGTCAAATTCACCACCATTATCACATTGTATATTTTTAATTGACATGCCAAATTGATTCTTGATGTATGCGCTAAAAGAGACGAATATTTGAAAGACATCCGATTTCTTGCCAATAGGAAACGTCCATAAAAAATTTGTAAAATCATCCAAGAAAAGCAAATAATATTTGTGATCATTAGCACTAAGAATAGGAGAAGTCCACAAATCACTATGAATTATATCAAAAGGAGAATAACTACGCGTAGTAGATAAAGAGAACGGGAGATTAACATGTTTCCCCAAAACACAAGATGCACAACGAGACGTGTCAAAAAAACTAAAACTAGGAATAAAACTATGCTGGGAAAGGTGGGAGAGGACGGCCAATCCCGGGTGCCCCAAACGTTTGTGCCATATGGAAGACGAGACGGCGGCAAGAGCTTGTGGCGGCGAGAGGCCAGAAACGTTGGAATTTGGAGAGGTGAGGGGATAGAGGTTGCCGGTACTATTGCATCTCAGTATAGTGGTGCCCGTCCGCAGGTCCTTCATAGAAAAACCAAACGGATCAAATTCTATGGAAACATGATTGTCAGTGGTGAGGCGACGGACGGAGATTAAGCTTTTGACAAGTTTAGGAGCGTGAAAGACATTAGAGAGACGTAAAGGAGGGAGAGGGGAAGGGAGTGATGCTTGACCATGACCGTGAATTGGAACAACATGACCACTACCAACGAGAATATTATTATGCATGCTTTTATTTGAATAAGACTTAAGAGTACCTTGTGACACCGTCATATGTGAAGAAGCACCCGAGTCCATGTACCAATTGGGATCCGGAGGCAAGAGGGACATAGCATTCATAGCAACATCAAGATCCGTGGGTTGATAACCCGATGATGGAGGTGCATGGGCAGAGTAAGCCTGGGGAGGCCGCGGTCTGAGAATTCCGGGTTGCTGCGACGCTTGAGGTCGCGGCCACGATGCAGTCAGATACGGGCAAGGAGGAGGAGCCCAATGCTGATAGTATGGCCATGAGTAGGTTGGAGGAGGACGAGGCTAGTAGGTCGGAGCGGTCGGATAGGGGGAATTCTGACCGCATCCCCGATACCCACGGCCCTGATTCCCACAACCGCGGCCGCGTGATGGCTGACCCCGCGACGATCCGCCACGTTGATCAGTGGTGGCAGAATCCGATGATGGTGATTGTGCGACAAGGGCGGCGCTAGAGGAGGAGGCGGAAGCGGAGGCTTGTTTCGCTTTACGTGTCTCTTCAAGAATCAAACGAGAGCGAGCCTCATAGAAAGTTGGAAGCGGATCGATTTGTTGGATGTACGTAGCCACGCCATCAAAATTCTCATTAACACCCGCAATCAACTGAAGAACCAACCATTGATTCGAAACTGGTGCGTCAACATTTGCCAATTGATCGGCAAGCATCTTAAGCTCTTTGCAGTAAACAGAAACATTCGGGAAGTCGTCCATGTGAACACGGGTGAACTGATTGTCAAGGTACACCGCTCGTGAATGTTTGTTGTCCTGAAAAATATTTTGGAGACTGTCCCATGCTTGTTGCACAGTAGAATCCGATTTTAGGATAGTATGAACAAGATCATTGGAGATCGTACCATAGATCCATTGGAGGACAATGGCGTCAAGTCGCTGCCATAGAGCGTCATCGGAGGAAGGGGACGCGGCGGCAGATTTAGCGGTTGGCTCGGCGGCGAAAGTGGACTCTGCGGCCTTGTCTTTGTCCTTGTCTGAAACCGCAGATTTTTCGGTTGAGACTTGGACGGATGGGACTGTTTGTGGAGGTAAGGGTAGGATATGATCGATGACATTGTAAGCACGACAATGTATTTTAAAAAGCTCTGCCCAAGAGGCGTATTGTCCCATTTCCATCTCGAGATGGATGGGTATGAGATTGCGAATATTGGAGACCGCTAGGGCGGGGTGGAATTTTCCGTCGGCCATGTGAGATTGGAGACGGTATGAGAGAGAGAGGGAGAGGCGGCGGAGAGGAGGAGATGGGCGGCGGCTAGGGCTAGGCTAATGATACCATGTAGGAAATAATCCGTGAATATTTCATTCATCAAAGAGTGTATTTATACAACTTACAATGAGAGCCCTAATTAAGGTATGATATCTTTCCTATCTATCACAATATTACCATAACATTATTTACAATAATATCTAATCTAACAAGTTTAACATTGAAAAATTCCATTGACCCAAATCATTATCAATCAACAAACCAACAATTTGAAATTGATCAAGCAAATTCACGGGAATGTGGGCAAAGGGAGGAGTGAAGTGCAGTACTGTGGGATCTAAGGTTCTTCCCACGTTCGAATGGTAGAGCATATCGAACTCCGATAGCAAGCTCATTTGAGAATAATATCTCGATACTTCACAACACTCCTCTAGAGCCACGAGCATCCTGCAAAAGATTTAAAAGATGTGAGTAGGTTGTGATTTCCTAAATATTTAGCAAGGAGAGTTTGTGATTAGAGTATTCCACGGGGATTTTCACACATCTGCCAAGTAATTTTGGCACGAGTACTCAATTCATGTCTTCGGTACGACAGAGGACAAGACCTCCACATGTCTTAGGTTGGCATATTCGATCCAAAGCTTTCAAATAAAGAGTTTTTCTATCTGCATTTGATGACCACCCGAATTCATCGCTTTATCAATTTTCTGACACACCTTAATTGGAAAGAGACAAGTGCTCATAGAGTAAATTGGATTGGCTTGTGCAATATTTTTCAATAAAATGAGCTTTCCCTCTTCAGAGAGTCACTTTGTTTTTCATGGGGAGAAACTTTTATCAATCTTCACGATGAGACCCTTGTGGTAGCCCCGTATGTTTTTGCTTGTGATTGAATTCTTTAAATTGCAATATTTTCAAGATTCAATCTTTGTCATTTCTCTCCATGTTCTTGCTATATTGAACAACATATCTTGTTGTATTAGTCTGGTGGCCAGTCCACTCATAAAGGTTCCCCAATATATTGGCCAAACATTGAGCATCTTGCTTTAAAGCTTGACAAAAAATGACGAGGTCATTTGCAAACATGAGATGGTTAATTGATGGAGCATTAAGAGCAATCTTAATATCTTTTAGCTTGCCACAACTAACTTATTTTGCCAAAAGACGAGAGAAGATTTCTAAATAAATGATAAATAGAGATGGAGAAAAAGGATCTCCCTGTGGAATGCCTCTTCTTGGCTTGAATTGCCCAACCGACGCCCGCTAATCAGAAATGAAAAAGATGTTATGGAGACACACTTATAAATCCAAAAAATAAGTTGGTCCCCGAATCTTACTGAACGCATGACTTTGCATAGCAAGTCCTATTCAACGTGGTTATATCACTTTTCTTTATCGATTTTAACTACCATATACTTCTTTCGACCCTTTTGCTAAAGTGAAGGAGTTCGTGATTCAAGGTCGAATTTTCAGAAATTATTCTGCCGTGCACGAAGGAGAACTGATTCGGTGAAATAATTTTGTGCAAGTGTGGCTTAACACGACTGGCAATGATCTTTGAGGCGATGTTATACGCCATATTACATAAGCTAATTGGGTAGAACTAATCAACTTGATTGACTTTTTCATTTGGGAATCAAGGCGATGAAAGTGTGATTCTCAACTTAAGCATATAACCGCTAGAGAAAAAAGATTAAACAACCTTCACAATGTCGTTGGATGTGATCTCCCAATGTTCTTTATAGCACAATAGGGGTGGTCAAGCCACATCGAGTTGAATCGAAATGGCTTTTCCTATAGGACGTGGTCAACGAGAATTAATTATTAGGGACATACAAACTAAGTCAATAAAACAACTATAGTTACAGAAATGATTCTCAACCAACAAGGTCACAATGGTGATATTACTAACGTGGTGTAATAACTATCAATACATTGTTTAGATGAAATGATAAACGTGGTTATGAACAACGTCACGTGGCACTTCGAGTATTTAGTAAATTCCGCAGCACGGAGGAATTAAATTGAGTGAGTTGCCAACTATCAAGAACTATGATATATTCTCTCTATAAAACGAAAAGAGGGTCGAAAAAAAATAAAACGAAACTAAGATAACCCTTTTCTAAAAATAAAAGACATGACTAAAAATGGTTTTTTTCTTTTAACAATGGTATTTACTTAACAAAATAGTTTTTTTATTTTCCCGCCCAAATCAATTGATCTTCCTCTTCGAAATTGTGACAGCAAACTCAGAGAATCCAACAATGGCTTCACCAATAGGTATGTATGTATACATTTATTTAACGCACAATTTATATTTTATGGTAATTGATTATCATCAATTTAATCGAGGCGCGGCGATAATTGCAGTAGATCTCTGGTCAGAAATCCTAGAAGAAGAAGAAGAAGCACAAAATCAGCAGCCAAGGGTACAACAACTAGTAACGGAGCCGGAAATCGCGGTCGTATATCAGCGACTAAAGGCTAACGATTTGCCCCAAAATGAAGTGCCTAGGTTTTACTCCTTACTCTCCTTTCTTTATTTTGCATAATTTCACTACTTTATGCGGTTATTATTTGATTTTGATGTGTAATATTGTTGGCAGGAGGCAATCGAACTCGAGCAGTTCTAATGAGATACGCAAGAGTCTCGCTGCAGTGCCTGTTAAGCGAATCAGTTGGAATCGTTCCCTCTCGACTAGGTCAATTTTACTGACTCCTCACTTAATTCGTCGTCCATTTTGGTATATCGCAGAGTCTGATAATTAATCGTAGTAGACATGCTTGGTGGTGCCAATCAGCTAAATTTGTTGAATGGTGTGGTTATAGAGTAGCTACTTCGATGGTCACCAATGTCAAATAAAGTTTATTAATATCAATTACGATCACGATGTGACTTATATGTTCGTTTGTGACGAAATGCGAGTTATTCAGCAAGGAGCAGCTGTTTGTGTGTGTGTCTTCCCTTGTGTTATTGGCTGTGACTGGGGAAAAATGAATCATTTGCTGTGCATTAGGAAGATACTTCATGTTGAGGTTTCATCTGTAAATACTGTCCAGGTCTGGTGTTTTAAAACTGTCATGTGTATCCATCTATTCGAAGCACGTAAATCTTAGGTTTTGTATTGAAAATATTAGAAATGATTCCTCATCAACCCGAGGGGGAGGCTGATGTTTCTCCAGTTATTTACGTGTTCTATGGTTAGTTTCAGCTTTCTCTTATGGCGATCTCTATAACAAAAATAGTTCATGAGGACCAAATAAGCTATAAAGGAAGGAGACGTGTTTGGGTCTAGAGAAAGTCTTGTACTTTTAATATTTAAACTAGTACAGTATAGTATAGCTAGCGCTTTTAAGTTTGCGAAAGTTATGGTGGACACAATGATTTACTCCAAAATCTAATGAAGTGGGTGGGAAACAACTTTTTATGAAGTTGCAAATTTTGATTGCCGATTTGTTAATTCTTCAATTTGATGTTGCACTAACAGTTTAAGTACTACATTTTCATTCTGACAGAGGAAGGACAAGTATTGCTGCCACAGCATGTGTGGATCATCAGCCAAAACAAAGAAAACCTCGAAAAAATGCTAAGCCACCCCTTCCTAGAGTAAGTAGCTCAGTTTACTTCTTCTCCAATTTTGATTGTTAGTTTTTCCAATTTAGGTTCATGGGTTAATATCTGATTTAGGTGTCATTATTTGCTGTTGGTATAGTATTATTGATCCCTTATTCTACTCGCACCTGGATTAGTGATAAAACCCGAGCTTAGCGTTTATAACAAAATCCAATATACTCACAAGAAAGTTTGTAAATATTTACTGATTCCCTCTCACTTTTTGGTCCGTACAGGGGAAAGCCTTACAGCCTCCAAACTTCGATAAAGAACGGGAGTATTTTAAGGAGGTTGATGCCTTTGAATTACTAGAAGAAAGTCCATCACCCAAAAAATGTGGTACATGGACCATGGGTGCTCAAGTTGATGTTGTCATACCGCATTTGTCCTCCGTATTGCGGAAGTGGCTGATCTCTAAGAAACTAAATCGAGCTTATGAGTTTCCTGGGTCACTGTCTAAAATATTGGAAAGTCCCAGTTCATGCAGTGACCCTATTATTCGTGATATGTTTTCGTCAGCTTTGGAGAACCCAGGAAAAGATTCTTCGCAAGTTCATCCAAGTTTAACAACTATCCAGAAACGGCTTAGCTCTAGCTTGAAAAATAAACTTTATTCGGGGATTTCTTTGGAGGAGACATGCGAAGATATTGCAGCTTCAGTCAGTAAACTTTCGGTTACTTCAAGCCTTTCTCCTAATGATCACCGTTGGGATTCCTTGTTAGCTCTTTTGACCGCGTGTGGGCAATCATTTCCGTCAACTCTAAAAGACGTGTTATTGAACTACTGGTTTGTTTCCTCTTCGTGCATTATTATTATTATTGTATTTTTCTCAATTATCTGGTTGGCTGTTGCATATTTTGCTCCATAAACCCTTTTTTTCTTTCAATTTCTTGGCATGTCTAATAATTAACTAAGTTCAACCGTGACCCATCTCGAAGCCATGCTTTAATTGAATGTTGCTTGTTTTTCATAGTCTGTTTTGTTTCCTGTTTACAGCCACGTACAATGTTTATCTTTATCTCTGAATTAGCTTTGGAACTAAAACGCTTTGTTGGCTATGCGACCAGTCTTCAATGCTCAATTCACTGCAAAACTCGTGAATTTTGGTTATGGGTTCAAATAGAAGGATCAGGTTTAGGTTTATGATGAACATTTAAGTCTCATAATTGGATGTAGCTTATGATTCACAGGACTGTCAAATATGATATAAATTAAGGTATAGCATGTACTATAGAATTTGAAAAAAGAATAGACTAGTTCCAACAAGGATATTGAAGTCTTTTGAAGAGTATTATTTATGATTTGATGGGGATGCAAATTATAGTACCACTGAAAGTTGAGGTATATGTTGTTGATCAATTCATTCCACTTATCTTCTCTAGAAATTTCTTCGACCTTTACTATTGATGTGAGAAGCCTAAATCCACTCTCTATGCTTATGTGTCTCTTGAATATAATTCGGTATAATGACACCTTTTTTCATTTGTATATGTGTAATTCATACTCATCCCAATATGAGACATGTTTCATATTCATTGTTGCCCATTGCAATATTTGTCATCAGTGACCGTGAAAGTATCATTAAAGTGGGGGAAGGAACATATGGAGAAGCTTTCAAGGTTGGGGATTACGTTTGCAAGATTGTCCCATTTGATGGGGATTTCCGAGTTAACGGAGAACTGCAGAAGGTATAATTTTTACTTGCTAAATAAGGTTGGAAGCCTAAGGAAGATTAATTGACTGCTGTAATGCTGATAAGTAAGATCGTCCGGCCATTTGCTAATACTTGGCGTCTTTTGAAGAAATGGATGTTTTCTTGTTTTTTTTGAAGTGTTTTTTCTTGCGTGAATGTAGCTACATCTGTAAGTATAACCTATCAGAATATGATTTGGAAAACCCGTAGGAGTTTAGATAATGAATGATCATCTCTGAGTCTCAGTTTCAATCACTTGATACGCTTGACTCATTTACTGATTCATTATCATTGGTTGAATTAATCATACGAGAATGGGTTTATATCCTCATGTCATTATATAATTCAGAAATCAGGCGAGTTACTGGAGGAAGTCGTACTTTCTTGCACTCTCAATCGTCTAAGAGGACATGACGGCCAAGTATCTAATGCCTGTACGTCCTTCATACAAACAATAGAGTGAGTATTCTACATCTTGGCTCAACTACATGCTTTGTCACTTTGAAAGCTAAAGCTTGATGCTAGCCTGTTTTATGCGCTGGTACTAAAGCCACTTTGTACTTTATAGCAGCCGCTTCTTGGTACTGATAGGAAGTTACCAAACCCGCAAGAAATTGAGTAACCTTGACTTTCTGCGGTAACAAGCGGCTTGACGTAACTAGTTTTCTCTAGTTCAGCTACAAAATAGAACAAGTGACCATTTGCTGTATCATGGATTGCTTAGTCCACAACTTGTAGTGTGTTTTTGTTGTGCATAATTAATTTCATGAGAGTGCAACATGGATCAGAGGGAATAAATTAAAATCCCTAAAACCTATAGAAAATGTGACACCTGATGGCAGACGGGCCAAGGGGTTTATCCTTCGGATATTTTTAAGTTTGCTTATACGCCTCTACTCTAGATTTACCTGCTAAAATTTATTCTGGACGAGTTTGCTTATTTCAAAGCTTGATTTACTAGCTAGATCATTAGCTTTAGTTTAAGTTTGCCTTTTGCATTGATAAATATCTCTATATTGATATTTGCATGAGATCTGATTTATTTTATTCTTTCATTAATAGATTTAATTGTTAATTTTGTGCATACTATTTTTCCCTCCCATAGTTTGAAGGTATGCCTCGGCCATTACGATCCTGCTTTGATAAGTGCATGGGAAGATTGGGATGAGAAACACAATTCAGAAAATGATCATCCTAAAGAATTTCCTGAAGATCAGGTACTCGCATCCCATACAAAATCTGGTTCCTCAAAAAGTTTATTGCTGAAGTGTTATTTTATTTTATGGCCTCCCCGTATCACCTTTTGATTGCTAAATCAACTGCTAATATTACTCGCAGTGCTACGTTGTCTTTGTTCAACAACACGGTGGTCAGGATCTTGAGAGCTTTGTGCTTTTAAACTTCAATGAAGTGCGCAGCTTACTTGTGCAGGTAAATAGTTGATCCTCGTATGTATATATCAGACTTCAGACCACATGAGTTTCCATCTGGTTTAGATGAAGTGATATTTATATTGCAGGTCACTTTGGCATTGGCTGTAGCTGAGGCTGCATATGAATTTGAGCATCGAGATCTGCACTGGTACAATGGTCATGCTTCTGATTTTGGCAGATATTACATTGCTTCCTGCTGCTTGAGTTTTTATTTATTTATTTGTTCCCACTTTTGTTTACAACTGTTTGGTATATTTTAAACAGGGGAAACATTTTGTTAAGTCGAAAAGGTTCTTCATCACTGCAGTTTGTTCTTGAGGGGAAAAATATTCAAATTGAAACTTTTGGATTACTCGTATCCATAATTGATTTTACTCTGTCAAGGATTAATACAGGTCAATTTTTTGCTTCTTCTCTCCCCATTACTGTGTGGATCTTGCTGGAATTAATAGGGTAAAGTATGGTGATTTCAACAGGCGACGATATACTCTTTCTGGACCTATCATCAGATCCGGAGCTTTTTGAGGGTCGAAAGGGAGATATACAAGTAAGAAAAAGCGAAAGTTGCCAATCCTGAATCCTTTCTTCAGAAACTTTCTGATAAAAATGTTTTATAATAATATGTGCAGTCGGATACGTATAGGAAGATGAGAGATGTTACTCGCGAGTACTGGGAAGGAAGGTACATTTTTTTCCAGAGTTTCAGTGTGTTGCTTGGTTTAGTACTTGATACACATGGAGATGGACACACGTAACTTTTCACACTGCAAGTGCCAGCCAAAGTAAATTATAATCAGTTCTAGTATATTAGAAGTATGATTGTCAGGAAGTATGAATGAAAATGTATCCCATAAGCAAAATAATAAATTTGCTTCAGTATTGTTATTAATTTGTGTACGACTTAGGGGTTCCCTCTTATAAAAATTCAGTGCCGTTTTGGACTACCAAACACAAGTACTGTCTTAAGATCCTACGTACATTGTGCAGTATAAGCAATCAAAACTGGCATGCAATTCTTTAGTTTGAATGTAACATATAGGGGAGATGGAAAGGGATGAAAGTACAAAGAATCAGTGTAATGTACACGGTATTGCATTTCATCTAGTACTGAACAAAATAAGTCTCAGGGGTAACATTTTGCAACTGTAATGGAATAATGGATTGAATTCAAATGGTACCAGCAAATACAAATTATTTCCCTCATGACATCAAGAATTTAACATCATAACTTGGGAAAAGTTTTGGGTTCTGCTTTAGTGCTGCGGTTTTACTGGCATTGTTTCCTTTATAACATTCTGGTGATGGATTTTTCTTCATTAACTTTCTATGATATTAGCGTTGATTATAAGTTACACCCTCTCCCTCCTCCATGCTCAAATAGCTTCCTTTCAAGTTGGAAACATAAATTTAGTTGCTTAGTAGACCATATGAATCCTACTTTCAGAATAACAATCTTGTTTGATTCATATGCAAATGATAAAAGTAAAAGTTCACAAGTGAGATTTTAACTCTTATTGGCGATAGCTTTATATCATATCTTCTCCAGACATTAACCATATTATTACTGCTACCGGCTTTACAGTTTCCCTCAGACGAACGTGCTGTGGCTGCAATATTTGGTCGACATCTTGCTATTGAAGAAGTCCTTTGTAAGCCTCAAATTGTCTATTAGATTTTATCACTTCAGTTGGTCTCAGGTACATCTTGGCATTTTACTAGCTATAGTCATTCACATTTTTTTTCCTGCATTTTCAGGATCGGACATCGAAAGACGAGAGAGATTTGCGGTATCTGAAGAGGCGCTTAAATAATTACGATTCAGCAAAAGAAGCATTATTGAAGGATCCTTTCTTCACTGATCTATTGATTCATGAATTATGAAGCACGCCATAGGACAGGTTATGTAAGTATTACATGTGTTTGTTTTGTATTAATACATAATGCAATAACAAAACCAGCTTGATCTCTTGTAGACAAGGCGTTCGGTTTAGGTGGTAACTTGTTAGGTTCCTTCTGGGGCTCTTTGGTTCAAACCATTATAATTGCTTATTAATTAGATTTCAGTTTTCATGTCAATATAAATCAAAAGTCAGTTATTTAAGCTGACATCGGATTTAGTCATAAAGGATACTTTTCGATTTGAAAGTGGGATTTACAGATCAGGCCACATGGGGGTCCCCGTGAATTTCTTTTTATCCAAATAAAATACGTAGTATGATCATGCACAATATGTGGAAAGTAAGGTTGAAAAAAAGCAGCCTATTTTCCAATAAAGGACAAAGCTCTGTATTAATTTCTTTATAGGGCATGCAATATATTCATACGAAATGGGTCCTCTATATATACAGTTGCACTATATAAACCGATATCATATGTTATCATTACAACCACAAAAGTAGTTTAGATTAGCATTAATTTTTATTAGAGTGTGAAAACTGGATAGCTAGTGCTCGTTCTTAATCTTGTGAGCTGTGAAGCATATAGTGCTCATTTTTGCTAAGGGCTCAAGTATACATTATGAAATATTGGTGTTTATGGAAATATGCTTGGATTAAAGTTTCTAAATGTTTTATTTTAATACTGAGTCGTCTTTATTTTTGGCTATGTGAAAACAAAATATAAAAGTATTTTATTACATTTACTACAATGATAATTGTTTAAATTTTCAGAAATATGCTAAAATGATATCAAATTTTCAATACTTGGCAGACTAAAAAGCTATTAGCCATGAAAGTGCTTTGTTAATTAGGGGAGGTTGCGTAAAATGTGGATCAAAATTAACTTTTCTTGAACCTAATCATCATTTTAAAGTGGTGTTATTAGTAAACTAATTTTTTTTATCGATTAAATATACTCTTTTGCAAAGCAAGTGTCGCTAAAAAACACTCGTTTTTTCTTTCAATTATAGCTAAAAGTGACTCGTCAAAATCTTTTCTTGTTTTCTATATCCATATTTCCATTTCTTATGGTGAACTTTATTATGATTGCCCATCATTGGTATGCATAAGTTATTTCTGTATTATGCAAATGTATTTTAATGCCATGGAATTCATAAGTTCGGTGTTGGAACCGCTGACCATTAGCCACATACTTTGGTAAATTCTGAGGGCAATGAAACGTGCCTATTAATTCCAGCAGAAGAATTTATGATCAATGACATAATACTTGATTGTTATGTACTCGTTATTTCAAATAAAGAAGTGGATAAGGAGCAATATCCATAGGGACCTTAAAAGTTATAACTTAGTCTGTTATCACGTATCAGTGATGCTTCTTAACGTTGTTATATCAATAACCTTTCTTTTAAATGAACAGCCTTCAACATTTGTTAGTTCGTCTTTGCCTATTTGGTTTAGATATAACTTTATAATTACAAAAATAGATTTAAAGTTGAAACTATAATTTTAAATATTCTTGAAATTAATCAGTGAAGATATTACATGAACTACCTAAATCTCGTACTGAAACGCCTCAGCTTATGCCCTTATGAATACAACGTTGGTAGTTTTCTAATTTCATGGTTTATGAGTTGTGTCATGACTTATGAGTACGGCAGATTACATGATATGTCACTTGTAATGCGATAAGTCTTATGTCGATATCGCCGCGCTTTTCTTGAAAAAGAAAATGTTTGTACTTTGCAAAATAAATGAGGAGGGATATATATATACGCTGCTTTGGAGATTATGCTTCATATAGTAATATCCGAAGCTAAAGTAATTTTAGAAAGGAACATGTGGTTGCACTACTCAAAAGATCAGATTTAAAGGAAGACGTTTTTATTATTATTATTAGTATTATTATTTATGAGTAAAACAATTCTTTATAAATCAAAAGTAGTAAGATCACAAATTCTTAAAAGTTTAAGAACTAAATATGAAACCAAGAACTAAAATAATCTTCCGTTCTTCATTGTTCAAGACTTCAAGTCCGATTTTTTTTTTTTTTAGTTTGATTTGTATTTGCATTCAACACTGAGATTTGAGTTAATATTAGTTTTATCTTGACATTATATGTGTAGTTAATGTTGCTATGAATTTAAATTTGCCTTTTTTTGAGTTTTACTTGAATTTAGAAATATTATAGTTTTAGTGAAATTTTATATTTTTTAATATGAAATACAGGTCTTGGGGATATTGTGTCAAATAATTTTTAGAATTTGCGTGCATCTCTGATACGAAGGAGTTTAAGTAATAAGTAATAACTAATAACCTAAACTTGTATCTCAAGATTGTGTTTTCTTTTATGTTTTTATTTATTGTAACAAACAAAAGGAAAAATACATATCTCAGACATTGATGCTTTTCGGTTGAAAAAAACAAAAAACAAAAAGAAAATAGTTCTTTCCTTAAAAACATTTGGGTTGCACTCTAGTCCTTACAAACAAATGTGTGACGATTATGGAGTGTTTTCTGTAATTTTTATGATAGACTAAGTCAATAATCGCATGTGTTCTGTAATTGCCCTTCTTTTATATAAACTACGGGAAAAAGTTTATTTTTGCAACTAATGCGAACCATAAACATAAATCACATGGTTTTTCTTTGACTCTTTTACATTACACAATGGAATTTCTTACTGAAATATCAGGTCCCTCAATTTTCTTTTTTTATAATTTTAGAAAATAAAAAATAAAAGAAATAACCTGATCTAGTGTGACTGCTTTAGTATTGTCTGTTAAAGAATGGTACCAACCAAATTACTTTGGCATTCCTATTGAACCCACATGCTCTAGAGATAAGCCTCCATCATCTTCTTTTCCCGTTTGTGCATGCATTTGCATGTTCCTCACCACTTTTCCATGTCACATTTGATACTACATACTCCTTTGTACTATGAATTGTTTTTTCAATACGAAAAAAAAATAATATGGTCAATTTTTCTCATTCCCTCCACTACTGAGTGAGAGGCAAAAAATATTTAAATTTTCAATCTTCATGACAAAGGAAACTCTTTTCTTTATCATTGTCACAACATATTCCTTCGTCCCTTCTTTTTCACTTTATGCTACTTTTTTTAACCTTTATCTTCTAAGATCCTTTTTTCTGCCCTCTCTTCATATTGCCAACCTTTTTTCTCCATTCAGTTTGTTAAATATGATTTGAAAAACTTCAAATCTCATAATTCAGAATCCATCTTTGCATCTCTCTTTCAACCCCCTCAAAAACAAGGTCCCATTAAAATGACTACCCCAAATTCCAACCTCTTCTTCTTATTCTTCCTGTCTATTCCTATTGTACTTTCCTCTGGTAAGTATCTTTCTAATTTTTGTATTTAAGTTCAAAGATTTGTTTGTGTGTGGAATTTTAAGTAATTCCTTTGCTCCTTATGAACCCAGAATTTAGAATCTTTACAGTTTCCAAATTGATAAATCATGTCGTTCGACTTTCATACACTTAATAGTTCTCTGAACAAAGATTTACTATTGATTCATAAACACATAAGCTTTGAACCTGACTAAATTTTTCTAGTTGTCAATGATATGCTAATTACTGCTGTATTCCCCCCTCAGTATAATTTTCAACTATTATGTCATAAATTGAGAGTAAGATTTTGTTGTGTATAATTTACACAGGGTTTTATCTGCCTTCACATAAGGTTTCTGAGCAGCAAGAACCTGAACTAAGTATAGGACAAGCATTACATTCATACCGGAGAGAACTAGTTATAAAAGCTCTTCAACATGATTCCACTAATCCCTTCATCACAAACTTCCCCGCCACTACAGTTACTAATCCTGTCACAACTCCATCCACTACCACCGCGCCACCGGATGCCTCAACTCCTGCAGTCGTCACCATCCCCTCGACAAATCCCGTCTCTGGAGTTCCGACTCCAGGCTCCGTTCCAACAACCTTCCCTCCCGCAACCCCTACTACCACCAACCCCATCAACCCCCCAGTGCCAGTAACTAATCCAGTGACCACTCCCAGCACCAATATCCCGGGTGGCGCCCAACCTGTGACCAATCCAGCGGCAACTTTTCCTCCTCCTGCCTTGGGCGGTGTTCCAGGTGCAATGCCTGCTGTGACGCCTCCTGCCGTGGGCGCTGTTCCAGGTGCAATGCCTGCTGTGACGCCTCCTGCCGTGGGTGGTGTTCCGGGTGCAATGCCTGCTGTGACGCCGCCTGCCACCACCAATTCGCCAGCAGTTGCAGGGCAGAGCTGGTGCGTGGCGAGGAGTGGTGTACCGGAGACAGCTATTCAATCCGCGCTAGATTATGCGTGCGGGATTGGAGGTGCGGATTGTTCCGGGATCCAGCAGGGAGGGAGCTGCTATAATCCGAATACTCTGCAGAACCATGCTTCTTATGCATTCAATAGCTATTACCAGAAGAATCCAGTTCAAACAAGCTGCGACTTTGGGGGTGCTGCTGCCGTAACCAATGCGAATCCAAGTGAGCACAACGGATAATTAGTATTACAGAATATCTGCGGAAATAATTGAGAATGTAGTCTGATGTATCTGATTTAATCTAATACAGGCTCAGGTTCTTGTATTTTCACAACATCGTCATCCTCATCATCGCCAACGATTACAAATCCAGCTACTCCGACTCCTACTACAGCATCTTCATCCGGAGCATCCCCAACTGTGTAAGAACCAACATGCAATCATCAACCATGTTTGTTGATCAAAGTTTCGGATGACAGCCTATTTACCTAACGTCGTTCTTTTGATCTTTGTTTGTTTTATGCCTTTTCAGTACAGGTACACCTCCAGCCATCTTTAATCCAGGCAACATGGCTCCTGGAGGCACGGGCATGCCAGGCTTTGGAGGCACTGGGACTGGCTTTGGTGACATGTCCCCCACCGCCACCCCATCTTCAGCTTCTATATCAAGAGGGTTGCATCCCTTTCTTGGCTGTTTTATCCTCGTGACATCCATCGTTGCTGGGAGGATGGTTTTGAATATCTAAGAGGCAGCCAGTGAATTACAATCTCATCTCATAACAGCGTTATCAGTTGGGAGTTGTACAGTTTTTGCAGGAAACACAGTTGATAATTACTCAGGCCGACGATCAGTCTCACACGTCTGGTACTTAGTTCATGTACCAATCTGATCATGTCTCCAAGCTCTGCAGATACTAGATCAGCCCATCACATGTAGATGTGAGAGAGGCAGACTGAATATTAATTTAGTAGAGGTTTCTTTGTAATGCTAGATCTTTATTCTGATAGTTTGCCAGCACCTGATATGTGGTAGGTTAACTAGCCATATTTATGTGTTTTTAATAGATCATGATATAATAACCTTCTATTATTTTACCTCTCTATTTGACATTGACGGATTGACCAGATATAATTTTGTAAATCTGAATCTAAGAGACAAATGGGTAAAATACAAGTATGAGATCAGATCCAAGTTTGCTATCTTGAAAAATGATGCAACTATCTCAACCTTACGCTGTAAGAACATACACAAACTACAGTTTTAATACAAATGTCGGTAATATATAAATATGGATCTTTCTTGTCTGCATAGACAACAAAATAATTACTGCAAAATCCCATATTTTTATCATAAATTTTGGCCATACAACACACTTATATCAAGATGCCGACTTCATTCTAATAATTGTGGGGACTTTGGAAGTTTCACGGTCATGGAAAAAGACCTCTGGCTCTGGACTAGTACACATTCCTACCACCAACAAAACATAACTGCCCCATCTACCCTACCCTACTTTATCTTGACTCTGCTTATCTATTACCAATATACATGACTACTACATGATACAATAAAACTACTGCTTCGCAGAAAATTACCGCTTCGAAAACACTACCAAGACCAACATGGACATCGACACTACAATCTTGAAACCAGAAGTTTCCCAGAAATTCTGCTTTTCGCTGCTTGAGGGCATGTTTTGTTCTTTTGCGGCTAGTCGGTCTCTTAGTTCCTTCAGGGCTTTATCCCTTCTCTCTCCCATCTGTAAGCAGATGCAAGAATGTGAGTACCGTTAAAACTCACAACGAACTTGGAAAGAAGCATAGATACATTTTTACTTTTGGAAAAAAGAAAAACGCATCGAACCCCCTTATGGTATACGACGTTCTACAGAATGCCCCCTAACTATAAAAAAGAGACCTTATAAAAAAGAGAAACTTGCCTCTCACCTATTGAGAAATGTCAACTTTGACTAACAGCTAAAAATGACATATTACACATTCTGTAATAAGAACAGACAGAATATGTCGAAATTTGACGGAGTGTACCATCAAATGTTGACTGAGCCTCAGCAGTATGCACATCACAGTGTTTCCAATAGATTTGGGTAAAGTTTCTCCTTTTAAAACGATAAGAGGCACTTTGCGAAATTGCGTACACCATGTGAGGTTTGATGCATTTTACTCTTAAAAGAAGAGATAATATGATATGATGCATCAAGCCATAGAAATCTATGCAAAGTAGAAAGACTGTAGTAGTATTACTCTTTGGAGCTTGCGCGTTTGAGCTCGTGCTTCTTGTAAACAGAACTCTAGCTTAAGAACCTTCTTTTTCAATTCTTGATCTGCTCTACGGTGCTTCTCCAACTGCCGAATAAGCGACATAGCCCCCATAAATATACAAGATTAAGCAGTAACACTAAGAGGAGAATTGCAAATATGAAAGAGGTGGTTAATATAAACAAACCTGGGATTCAAGCTCCTTAGTCTTAAGCTTCCAATGCGCAGACATAATCTTTATTTCATCCCTAAGCTTACTTATTTCCTCATCCTTCAAAGTTAAGAGCTTGTTTATCTTATCAAAATTTCTAGGTGAAACTTCATTAAGTATTTTCTTAAGCTCACAATCTTTTGTTGCCCCAGCACTGGCTAATGCTTGCATGATCTCGTGCTCAATTCTTGAAACTTCATCCTTCAGTTGTATTTGAGAAGATTCTCTTGTTTGCAGATCCTTCTGGAGAAGATCTAACTGCTCTGCTAGTTTATTTACACGAATCTCATGCTCCTTCAAAGAGTAATTTTTATCTTCTAATTCTTTCACCAGAGCTGAACACTGTAATTGTGCAGATTGTGCAGATAATGCACTTGCTTTTGCAGTTGCTTTAGTTTCCAATAGCTGTGATCTCAGATCATCCAGTTCTCTGACATGCTGCAGTGAATCACAAAAGATTTTCAGGTTTCAGTGTAAAAACATGTCCTTGAAAAAACAAATGAGATGAAATACACAAATAAAGCTAAGGGACTATAAAATCATTTGAATTTCATAAACATAAAAACATTGGTGTTTTCCCTTGGCAGCATTACACAGAAGGGTAATATAGAACGAAGAAATTAACAGAAAAACTAGTTGACAGCCACTTCTTTTCTTTTGACTTTGGATTTAAAACTGGGACATCTAAGAGCAACTAAAAGCTGATAGGGCTTGATGGAATTTTTATTCATATTGCACAAGTTTTTGTTTGGTTCTGCAGAGTAAAAGATATAGGGAACCAAAAGGTAGATATAACTAGATAGTACAGATAATAGCAAACTTTTCTGCCCTCACCCTTTTACCAAAAACCCAAGGATAGTTCTTCTAACAAACCAAAATTTAATTGAAGTTATTTTTATTCAGGCAAGCAGTGTGTTTCCTCGAATACTATTTTCAGCATTGACCACTGCATGCAATTCAAACTTTAGTACTTACCTGACTTGGCCTATAAGGTGAGCAATAAACTGGTACAACTGTGTTTATTCGAGGTAATGAGTTTCTTAGTACTTATCTATCTTGGCCTACAAGTTGCATGGTGAGTAATTAACAGGTACAAATTTAGTTATCAAAGTAACGGTTTTCCTGTGATTGCTGCAAGCACGCATAAAAGTAGTAAAATACAGTCATTCTAATTGGGGCACCAACACAAACGCTCAAATATATTGAACTACAAGCACAAAGAACTAAGCAGCCATGATCAAGGGAAGTACAGCATTTTTAGTGTAGATGTATGGTCTTTATATCCTGAAATATAGTGAAGACAAATGGTGATAGAAATGCTCCAAGCGCACGATGGAAAATAATACCCAGGATGTGGTGTTTCTTCTCTTTTTCTGTGTTCTTTGTGAATATGCCAAAAAAAAAAAAAAAAAAAAAGCCACATTGTTCCTTTTTTAACATTACCCTGTACTTTTTTCTTGTCCTCACAATAATTTAAGCTTGAAAATTAGATTCAATCTAATGAACTTTCCTTGTATATAGGAAAAAGCTTCATTTACCACACTGCTAAAACCTGAATACTTACAATCAAAAAATATATCAGTAAGATCTCTATCACTAATAATGAACAAAAGGAGATCATTGTGGTACATTTCTGACAATAAATGCTACAGTTTGTAACATCTTTAATATAAGTCAAACTATGAATTCGCCCAAATAATTAAGACCAAAGGCTTAGGTTTTGTTTTCTGTTTATATACTAAACAATGCAGCAGAAAGAAAAAGAAAAGAAAAAAAGAAAGAAAGTTTGAGGAAATGGGGCATGCTAAATGTTCAAATTACAAACGAAACGAAAAACAAGGATTATAGAAAGGCAAAAGAAAAAGATAAAAAAAAATGATCCTAGAAGAAGAAGCACATGCAAAGAGTTAGATGCTCGAAGTACATTGAAAACCATTAACGAAAAAGGAACAGATAATAAATAATGAAAAAGATTCCTCCTTTATGCCAAGTAAAGGCTAATAATAATAATGAGGAGACAAGATCCTTGAACCGTTCAATTAAAATTACCCACACTATTCTAATGAGACACAATTCATATTGAACAACATTTGAATATTATTATGATTTCCACTTCCCCAAGAGAAAACAAACAAGAAAGGCCAAAAGCCATATCCCTCAAAAAGAGAAGCATCTCCATACTAATCAATCACCCATAAAAGTTAAAATTCAAGAACAGATCCATCCAAATCCACAAATCATCATGTACACGAGCTTCCATCAAATCCACAAATTAAAATCGAAAAAATTAGCATACATACATACCATATGAGCAGCAGAAGTAGAAGCTTGCAACTGCAGATTCCTCTCCTCCAAAGTCCTCTGCAATCTATCCACCTCTTCCTCCATGTTCTTAGCCTTCATTTCAGCTTCCTGTAAATTCCATTTTAAAAAAAACAAAGATTTTCCATTTAAGTGGGACCCATCATCACCCCAACATACAATACAATACAATACAAATTCATTTTTTCTTTTCAACTTTAAGAGAGCAAGCAAAAGCAAACATAAAGACAACAATCATTTGAAACTCAAGACATCAAAACTAAATAAATAAATAATATTAAAAATAAGACCTGTCTAGTTAGGGTTTCTTTTGCATAAGAATTCTCCTGCGACGCCAATCGGTTGCGAACCTCCTTGAGCTCCGACGCCAACGACACCACGTTCCGTCGGAAACTCTGCTTCTTCTCGTTTAGATCCTTTAGCAACGGATCCATCACTGATGATGATGATGACATCACTTCCTTTTTTGCTGAAATTAAAATTAATAAAAACCAAGTGGCCAAATTAATGAAATTTTATCCTCCCACTTTGCAATGAATGAAAGCTACCCCCAACACATTCTGCATGTGAACACAGATGCGTGCACCATTAAATACATAAACAAAACAAAAATACTTTATTATTAATTATTATTATTCAATTTTTAGCTTATTAGTTGACTCTTCATCCCCACTGTACACATTAATTCAAATTTGAATAAAAAAACTTTAAATACAAAAAATACAGTCAAATTAAACAACAACAACAACAACAACAACAACAACAACAAGAAATCAATTTTATTTTACCCACACATATCTAAATCAAAGAACAGATATACATACACATATAGATACACACATGCATATACAAAATCGAAAGAAGACGTACTTGTTGACGATTTTTCAGCTACCAATCATCATTTCATTTCAAATACAAATCTAGAGAGAGAGAGAGAGAAAGGGAGGAGAAAGTGGACTGTGAAAGGAATTTAAATGCAGAAATGAATTAATTATTGTTCCATTAATGTTGAGCCATACTCTACTCCACACAAGTGAAATAATAAATTGGTATTCATTAATTGATTGATCTATAGTTTTTTTATTATTATTTTGAACAGAAGAAAGAAAGACAGGTATAATTAAATATGAAATTGTATTCGGTAGCTTCAAAGGAGATCCGACGGTGGATATTGAGTGAGGGTGAAATGGAGGTGGAGATTAGTTGGATCGTGTGATTTATTTAAGACAAAATGCTGAGGTGGGTGCGCTTAGGTTTGGAGTATCCGAGCCTCGGGCTTTGCGAAAATGACAAGATTCGAACCTGCTTCGGATCACCTAATGCGCGGCAAAGATGGGAGACGTGTGAAAAGATTGAATTTTGGGCTTACTAAGTTTAATTATTTCAAGAGATTAGATTAGTAATCTAATTACAAAAACATCTCGTACTATTTTAATAAATTTAAATTGGTTTTAAAGATTGTAAATTATCCTCTGAAGTATATTGGTTTACAGATATGAGATGAGTTATACATCTCAAAATGTATATTTTCTCCATTATTTAGGCCTAAATTGGACCTAATTATAGAGAGTTCTATCTAGGGATGTGTTAGGGTAGGGTACCCGCCCCGTTAGGAAATCAAATAAGGATACCCATGTACTTTAGAACGGGAAAAAAATTCCATTCTCGTTCCCCATTTAGTAGGGTACCCATAGCTGAATACCCAATAGGGTACGGTACCCTACCTTGCGGGTTGAGGGCACCTTATTATTTTATTTTTTATTGTTTAAAAAATAAAAATGTAAAAAAATATGAGTCAATAAGAGTTAATTGTTAAGTAAAGAAAATATATGCGACAGGTTGTATTATTAAAATGTCTACAACTTAAAGAAAAGTATATATTTGTTGTATTTAGGCGTATATTTTCTTAAATTTAAAATAAATATCATAGTATAAAAAGAAATGGACCTATAGGGTAAGGAAAATGGACCAAAACTACATGTTTCCATACACACACCCACCTTAGAACTCGCGGATAGTGCATTTTAGGATACCCGCACCCGTATCAACCCGACCCTATAGGAAATTTCTCGAATGGGTATAGTTTGAGAATGGGTACTCGCTCCCGTTGCCCACTCCTAGCTCTATCATTCAAATTGTGCTATGGTTTGTGTGGACGATTGTTGTAATCTGATTGAAGATATCTTGTTGTTAAACAATATTTACTTTAAGCAGCAACGTATGAAGCTCATTTTAATCTTACACAAGTTGAATCTCAGTATAAATTAAGATGATTGTTTGTTTTTTGGATAAAATATTTAAGGTTCAAGTAAACTGCTTTACCTGCCTGTATTTCTAGCTAGCGTTTGCTAACTTAAAGCTATTTTTTTGTTTAACAAGTTAATATCATACGAGTACCTTTTAAAATTAATAAAGTCCATAACTTAGAACTTAGAAGTTGTTATGTGGAAGCTACAAGATTGTTGGTGATTATTCTCGATTAAGGTGGTTATTTTTCGATAAAAAAAACACAAATGTACAATCTTTTGTGCACTTTTAAGTAAAAAAAATTACGAGTGGGTAAGTTCAAATAACAGAAATCGCCTAAAACACTGTGTCCAAAAGTTCCAAAAAAACAAGTTGTTTCCTTATCAGTGTTTAAAATATAAAATTAACTTTCATAATTGAAGGGAAATGTAAAATTTATTTCCTTTAAATATATCATAAGATTATAACCATCTCGTAACATTAATTACGTAATAGAGACATCTCTAGTACTATTTCACTATTTTGTGGCTTGAAATGATCTAAAATATATTTTACTTAATATGGGTGTTTACCTGTCCTATTCTAATTTTGCTAGTTATCTAGTATGAACTACTTTTCTAATCAATTAGACATTTGCATTAAATTAAGAGTAAAGTACTCGTACAATTGTATCTACGATGCACAAGCATAGATGTAACACAGAACAAACTATACAAACTTTAAGAGTATTAGCATTAATACGACCATGACACGACTGCGTTTTATTATTTAAATAAATCACTAAAAACTATGCAAGTGATATAAGAAATCTCCGAAGTTCAAAATTTTAAAACAAAGTATATGCTAGGAAGCTTAACGTAATGTCTTGGTAAGAAATTCATGTTTCGTCTCCTCGTTTTAGATAAGCTCTATCTGGTTCTACCAAAAATGACAACAACAACAACTACTACAGTAAAACTTGTAATCCCAATAAATCGAGATAGCCAATATGAACCATGGACGAATCACGTCGAGTCGTGTACATGAATCATTTATCTCCATTCGTTGCGGTAGAGAAATACATCTTTATTTAGGTCTTTAAGCTCATGTTGTTCCGTATGACCTCCATCCACGTTTTTTCGGTCTCACACGAGCTCTAGTCGTACGCCCTAAGTAGAAATCTTCAACTCGCGTATCGGTGCATCTATAGGTCAGCGTCTAACATGCCCAAACAATCTTAAGTGATTTTGTCACATCTTCTCGTCAATGGGCGCCCACACCCAATTTATGCCGAGTGTCTTCACTACGGACCTTGTCTCTCCTGGTAATTTGACAATAGATCGTATATTATTGACGAACTGCGAGATTACAATAACAAGAGACCAATCTATTACAAACTATGTCTCTTATCGCTAACAATAGCTCTAGGTAGACTTTAGTCCAGAACACCAAAGGCTTGGGATCAAGAACCTGACTGAATATCGATGGCGATATCGGGGATGACGTCGGGGTTAAGGTATATCGAATATGTTGTATGCCGGGGATGATGATGTATCGAATGTGGTATGTCGAAGGTATGTCGAATATATGTCAAATGTCGCAGGTCGAATGTATGTCGGATATATGTTGAACGCCGCATGTCGAAGGTATGTCGAAGGTGATATCGAATATGGATATTCGATGTCAGTTGGTTGGTAAGAGAATTAAATATCTATCTCTCGGTATGCGGGGCGGGGATCTTTATAGATTTTGGCCCCGTACCATATCGAACATGATATTCGATATAATGTCGTATATCGAGCCTCATCCCCGATATAGGCGTGCAGGGCGGGCAGTCTGCTGGGTTGGGCCCGTATCGCTGTTTGGGTTTGCCTAATGCGAGAATTGCCCATATCATGTAGTCCCCCAGTTTGAGAGTTATCGTGTGAATGATAATTCGTAAACTCGATGCGCGTGCTCTTGTACCTATTTGGAGGTACCCCTAACTCCCCCAAGTTTTCAAGTTACACGAACAATGAACTGGAATAGGAAAAATAAAGCTCGGATACTCCCCTATTTTCCTAGACAATTCATGAAGACGAAGGTCGAAATTTTTTCAATATCGGGTGTATATCGAATTTTGGTTTCGATATGTCTTTAATGTCGAGGACATTTATTTCTTACGTTGCCCAGCCGCTTTATTATATAAGATGGTCGGTTTGCAAATTATTTTACTGTTAACCCTTCGTCGTATTGCGGAGCCGGATATCGGATATCCATATCGAATTTGGCAGGTATGTCGGGTCTAACTTTTGATATGAACGTTTCGATATCGATGTTCGATCTCAATAATCGGTCATCGATATGGGCATTCAATATTGATATTCGATATCGATGCCCGATATCGATGTAAATATTCGATATTGATGCCCGATGTTGATATTCGATATTTGTTAATCTTGTTTTAAATTTTCCCTTGATTATCACGTGAACCATGGTTCGAACTAAGAATCTGCCTCATTGAAAGTATGTTGCTTCCCCGCGACAGTATGTGCCAGGTATTCGTGGTGAAGGTGCCACTAATTTGAATCATTTAGTTTATAGCTTGCCCACATAGGGGAATATGCCCTGCACCCCGCAACATGTTGAAGCGCTTGATGATTGACTTATGCGGATACCCGGTATTGTTGTTAACGTCAGGATTCCGTGCGTTCGTTTATATGAACGGGATTCTCGATTTCTCGCTCGTTTTTTGGTAGTCCAACCGGGCAACGATGGTGGTAGTATCACCTTTGGGACCCGTGGCGAAGTTCAAGAAGAGTTGACTCTCAATGAAGCGACGCAACGTGTCGAGGAGCTAGATATTGATTCACATAGTAGGCTTGCGGCCAATCCTCCAAAAGTCGTCACTGCTACCCTACCTCCTGATGCTCCCCACGACTATTGGCATCTAAACGTCAATGCTTGATTTGATAAGGAAGCCCGTAATAAGAAGACCGGTGCGAGCTCCAGTGGGACTGCGTTGGGTAAGGATAGTGATGGCAATATTGATACTGGTTCGAAGTCGTTGACATCTCTTCCCATGGCGCGCAACTAGCACACGCTGCCATCAGGAGGTATAGGAGATGTAGAACTCGAAAGTGGGGAATTGAACCACTCTATACAGGCCAGCAAGAGACGGTATGCCCGTTTCCCCCGTAGCTGGTCCAGATGCTCTTCCTTTACCTCGGAACCGTCGTGATACAGTTTCACCGATGCGTGACGATGCTGCTATCAGGGCGAATAGTAATCTGAATTCATATTGTTTAACTATGAGGATATGTGGTTGCACCCTACGAGAGAAAGATGCCATTACAAGTCTAAATACCATCTCCCCAATATTTCTTCTGAGACGTTAATACGGGATCTGAGGGCGCATGTTGTGCGGAGGATGTGTGTTATGCTTTGTTATGTGGTAAGGTTCTTGACGTTGTACTCGTATTGCATTTATACTTTGCTTCCAGTATGCTGACCCGCCCCTTTCTTTCTTGCGATAGTTCGGAATTCTATTCCACTCTCTCTGTCGAGATCATTTGATGCTAACAGAGGTACAATCGGGGCATGACGTGAGAATTGACGAGATGAGGAAGCTAGTTGCACAAAGCAATTAATCTCGCGAGAAGGCAAATGCCAGGAAACGTGCAGCCGAAACATGCGGAAGGAAAGCTCATGATGAGGCTTGGAGAGCTCAAGTTGAGAGGGAAAAACTTATGAAAGAGCTTGAGCAAGCGAGATCTGAAGTTGAACAGTTGTGGCCTACTATAGCTGGAGCAAAATTCATATAGGGATACAATGATATTGCTCGAGACACAAACTGCCAAGTTATCTGAGCTTATTGAGTCGGACCGTCATAAGCGGGTCGTTGCTCGCGAGTTCCTGAAGTCCTCCACCTTTGCTCAAATTGGACTTTCGAGAAGGATGAAAGATTTCAAAATCGAAATGGAGACGACCGTGGATCGGATAGGAGGTCTGGGTTTCCTATGGGAAGGTTTTGACATTAGCCTACTCGATCCGAAACTTGACCCCGATATAGAGGAGTTTGAAGATCCCGCTAATGGTCGCTCAAAGCCACAAGAGGCTGAGAATCTGTTCTTGGCTCTTCTAAAAGAGAGAGGCTTATATATGGTTGGATTCACGCCCACTCCTGGTAGGGAAGGAGAAACAAATGGTTCTCCTCCTAGCGTTATGGAAGAAGTTATCTCTCCCGATGATTTAATGAAAAACCTAGACGATGCATACGGCGATGTCGCTGATTTCATGGACGTCGACGAATTAGATGGCAGAGATGGCGTAGAAGTTGTGTCTGGGTTGCCGCCGATGGGTATCCCCGACTGCGATATCGGGTATCAGCTAGTCTTAGGCCAAAAAATATCCTAAAATCGATAGTCCCAAATGGTATAAATACCTGGACGCACTATCTCATCGGGCAGTGGCTGAGCTTGCCGAAGATATAAATGATGAACCATGGAAGTTTCCCATGGATGCCTCTGAATCTGATCCCTCCTTTCTTTTTGCTATTTCTGGGGAGGAGATTCATCAAGACCTCTTCGACAATTACAAAGAGGATTTCTTTTGAAGTATGCATGTGTTCTTTTTCTAAGAGAGGGTAGGCGATAGCATTGCAATGTTATCGTTGTCTTTTCTGTGGTTATGTTATCATTGTAGTATGGTATTCATGTTACTTATGTTCAATTTTGGATATGGATTATATTATTGACGTATTATTTGTCTTGACTTGTCAAATATCCTCCCTATCATAACGCTTGTTGGGAAGGTCGTTGACTTATGTTCTTATATACTGTACAGCGAGGGTATATGGACAGTCGTCTTTCAAGTGATATGTCCTAAATGTTTACCGTAGTATATGGACAGTCTCATTTTCAAGCGATATGTCCTGAGGGCAATACCTCTTTGTTGTTTTATCAGCATGTTTACTGCGAGGGTGTATGGACAGTCACCTTTTCAAACGATATGTCATGAGGGCGATACCTCTTTGATTTTATATCAGCATGTACAATAGTCTGCCGTGCAAGTTCGTTGATTCGATGGAGAGGTGTGTCGTGTCTTACCCCTGCATTGTAAGGATAATAGATTTATAATATATTGGTGATGGGCTTGAAAGATGGTTGCCTACGTATCCCAAATTGAGAATCAAGCTTTGTGTAGTCCTGATTACACGACGCGATGTTCTCAACAATAAAAACATCTCAGATGTTGCACGTTCCAAGGACGAGGTAAAGGGTCTCCAATCATATCTTATAGATAATAGTACCCTTAGGATCTTGCTTGAACAACCCGATAGGGGCCTTCCCATTTTGATTGGAGTTTTCCCACGTGCTTACTAGCTTTCACACTCTTTAAGACGAGGTCTCAAACCTAAAAGTTGCGCAAATGGACCTGCTTGTCAAAGGTTCGAGTCGTAGCTATTTTAAAAGCCATTGTACGTTGATAAGCATATTCTATAGTAGATCCGATCATATCGCGGTCGATCTAACGCAAACGTGCTGACTACTCTGGATCGTATTTCGTAATCTGATAGATGGGCATTCCTATTTCCACTGGCACCACCGCCTCAGATCCGTGTACAAAGGTGTAGGGTGCTTCCCCGGTAGAGGTCTGCGGAGTAGTACGGTATGCCCAAAGAATCCCTGGGAGCTCCTCTATCCAACTTGTGCCTGTGGCATGAAGCCGATGCTTTCAATATGCCTTTAACATTTTGTTCGTGGACACAACGTGTCCATTGGCATGTGGGTGTGTCACGGGTGTGAAGTGTTGGGAAATCTTTAACTCTTTGCACCATGCAACCATCTCCTTACCTCAGAACTGGGTACCATTATCTGAAATGAGGACTCTGAGAAGGCCGAAATAATGTTCTTCCATATGAATTCGATCATATTGTTCTCGGTTATGTGGGCCAATGCCTCCGCTTCCACCCACTTGGTGATACTCAATGATGACTAAAAGGAACTTTTTTTGACCCTTAGCAGTAGGCAGAGGTCCCACGATGTCGATTCCCCATTGGTCGAACAGACACGTAATTTCTAGGGGCTGCATCAACACAGCCGTCCGATGAATGAGTCTTGCATGGTACTGACAATTCTCGTAGCTACCGCAGAATTGTATTGCGTCCTTCTGCAATGTTAGCCAGAAATACCCATGCCTCAAGATCTTGTGTGCGAGCGTTCACCCTCTAGAGTGGTTCCCACAACTCCCGGCATGTAGCTCTCTCATGATGTACTGCACATCCACGGGGGATAGGCATCTTAGGAGTGGCCCTTCGAAGGATCACTTGTAAAGCTCCCCTTGGTAAATGGTGAATCTATATGCATTGTATTTGAGACGTCGTCGCGCATTTACATGTCTGGGAGCTTCCCATTTTAGATGTATTGGAAAATTTCGTCCTTCCAACATGGAGCGTCTGTTATAGGAAAGATGAATTCCACATCGGCCCATACTTTTCTGGCTTTTGTAAAACCTATCGTCGGCCTGCTGGTTGCCAACAAGGTAACGTGCTTCCCTACGAAATTGTCTGATGAGCTCGTGAATTTTGATAATGCGTCTGCTTTAGTGTTATTGGATAGCAAAATCTGAGTCAGGTTGAATGTGGCGAATTCCAAAGCCAACACCTTCAGTTTTGCTAGGTATAAGACCATCGTTTCTTGCTTTGCGTCAAAGAATCCTGAGAAATGGTTAGCCACCAATTGCGAATTTGTAAACACCTCCAAGTGGTCAGAGCTCAATGTTTTCGCCATCCTTACTCCTGCAAGCACTGCCTCGTATTCAACTTCGTTATTGGTAATGGGAAAGTTTAAACTTATGGTGAAATCAAATTCTCGGCGGTTCGGTGATACAAGGTGAATCCCTACACCCCCGCCGTTGGCTATTGACGAGTCATCCACGTGCAGCAACCAAGCTGAATGTCGAGTACTCGAACGTGGGTCTTGAATTATAGTAAAAATATGGTTACATGAATAATCCACACTATTCCCCAAAGTTTATGCCATAAAACCTGCCAGGACTTGCGCCTTGATGGCGGTTCGCGGACGGTATTCTAACCCGAACTCGCTCAGCTCGATTGCCAATTTTACAAGGCGTCGGAGGTCTCCGGACTTGCCATTATATGTTGTAGTGGTTTGTCTGTTACCACAATCATTGGGTGTGACTGGAAATAAGGTTTCAACTTTCGGGTCGTCATCACTATCGTTAAGGCAAATAGTTTGATCTGTAAATAGTTTCTCTCCGCACCGTGGAGCACGCGACTGACATAGTGGATAGGTAACTGCTTACCATTGACATCCGTGACCAATATTGTGTTGATGGCGTTAGTTGAGACCACGAGATATAGATAAAGCATCTCTCCCGGGTCCAGTTTGGCCAATAATGGTGTGGTCATCAAATATCTCTTAAGTTGCTGGAATGCCCTCTCGCAATCATTAGTCCATCGAAAATATGTCGCCTTCTTCGAGACTTTAAAGAAAGGCAAGCTATTTTCGGCCAAGGTGGCTATAAACCATCCCAACGTCGTTATGCGTCCGACCAAACATTGCACATCCCCCACGGATCGTGGTGAAGGTAAACTCATCACTGCCTGTATCTTATCGAGATTAGCCTTGATACCTCTTCATTCACCATATAACCCAAGAATTTTCTCGTTGGGACGCCAAACGTACATTTCTTGGGATTGAGTTTCATACCATAACTCCTCATAATCCCAAAAGACTTTTACAAATGTTGCACATGATCCTCGGCTTTCAAACTCTTGATCAACATATCATCCACGTAGACCTCTATGGACTTCCCAATTAGGTTGTAGAACATCTTAGCCACTAGCCTCTCCTGCATTTCTAAATCCAAAGGGCATTACTCGGTAGCAATAGACGCTGGTATCCGTAACAAAGGCTATTTTTTCTTGATCCTCAGTTGCCATAAATATCTGATGGAATCCACTCTTCACATCCACAAAATTGAACAACGCACACCCCCGCCGTCGAATCCAAGAGGATATCAATTCTCGATAATGGGAAAGGGTCTCAGGGGCAGTGCTTGTTCAAATCGGTATAGTCCATGCACATTCTCCACTCGGCCAGTTTCTTATGCACCAACACTATATTGCTGAGCCATTCTAAATAATGCATCTCGTAAATATGACATGCTTTCAAATTTTCAATCACTTCTTTCTCTGCGGCCTCGTTATTCTCCTTATTGAAGTTCCTCTTCTTTTGCCTCACTGGCTTAGCCCTGGGGGCTCGGATCAATGTTCAACCTGTGTACTATGATCTTGGGGTCGATCCCCTTCAAGTCTGAGTCCAACCACGCGAAGATATCAGGGTTTCTCCTCAAGCATTCCACCAGTGCGATCCTAATGTTATCTAACATTTTTGATCCAATTTGTAACGTGCGATCGAGCCTTTCTGGGTCAATACTAATAATAATGAAGTCTCCCACGGGCTCCATCTTTGGTTCATTCTGGAAAGGCAATATTGCCTTCTCTCTCTTGGATAACTCGGTGTGAATATCAGTCTCTAGTTTCCTAGGATCCACTACCCTCTTTTCCTTCTTCTGCCCTGACTCCTTTGCACCTTGAGGTCTCTTTATTCACTGATTACTGTGCGGCTATCTGATCAAGAGAACTGGTGTTCCCACAGACGGCACCACTAATTTGACAATAGATCGTATATTATTGACGAACTGCGGGATTACAATAACAAGATGACAATCTATTACAAACTATGTCTCCTATCTCTAACACTAGCTTTAGGTAGACTTTAGTCCGGAACACCAAAGGCTCAGGATCAGGAGCCTGACTGAATATTGATGGCGTTATCAGGGGTGACTTCGGGGTTAAGGTATATCGAATGTGCTACATGCCGGGGATGAAGATGTATCGAATGTGGTATGTCGAAAGTATGCCAAATATATGTCGAATGTCGCAGGTCGAAGGTATTTCGAAGGGGATATCGAATATGGATATCCAATGTCAGGCTAATTGGTAAGGGAATTAAATATCAATCTACCTAGGTATGTGGGGCGGAGGTATTTATAGATTTCGACTCTTAACCATATTGAACATGATATTCGATATAGTGCCGTATATCGGACCTCATCCCCGATATAGACATGCAGGCCGACAGTCTGTTGGGCTGGTCCAATGCGAGAATTGCCCATATCACCTAGTATTACCGCACATCCATCGTACATTAGCATCTCTGTTACGTTCATCTTATATGCATGACTTTGCTTAATAGCCCAACACTCGGACCCATATAGCTAACTATGTCTAATAGTTGTCCGATGGGACTCTTTTGAGTTTTAAAAGAAAGTTTCTATCGCACACAATTCATGTCACACTCTTCCACTACGATGATTGACATCACTAGCTCTCCATCCTTTTGCAGTATGGAGCTTGAATACCAAAAATACGAGCTTCTCGATATCTCTTGGCTCTCCAACTGGACTGTAGCATCGTTGCATCTTCTTTGTTTGCTATAGTTGCACTCGTGGCACTCTATTTTTTTTTTACTTAGTCAAAAACCTCGTGCTTCTAATGTTTTGTCTCCATAACTCTAATTTGGCATTTATCCTACTCTCATCTCATCGGTAAGGACAATATCTTCTACAAATAACATAAAACCATGGTACTTGGTCTAGGATGACTTTGGTGATTTCATCACTTATGATGGCAAACAAAAACAAACTCAAATATGACCCATGATGTAAGCCAATTGTAATCAGAAAGGCGTCTATTAAACTGCCACAAGTTCGAACAACTGTCACCGCATTCTCATACATATCTTTACTGATGCTTGTATATTTAATGGGTAACCCCTTCTTCACTAAGGTCCCCCCATAATTCCTCTCTAAGTGCTTAATCATATGTTTTTTTCTAAATCGATGAAAACCATATGGAATTCTTTACTCTTTTAAAGCATTCAATGTATTGACGAATAAAATGAATGGCATCTATGGTCGATCTCCCACGCATAAATCCAAATTGGTTCTCAGATATGGGGACAATTTTTCTCAATCCGTGTTTGATCACCTTCTCCCATAGCTTTATGGTATGAGACATAAGTTTTATCTCACGGTAGTTAAATCAATTTTGGAAGTCGACGTTGTTCTTATAAAGAGGTATTAGCATACTCTTTCTCCACCCATCTGGTGTTTTATTTGCTCGCCATATTTTGTTGAAGAGGTCTATTACCCAGGTCACGCGTATCCTTCCCATACTTCTCTATGCCTCTATAGAGATACCATATGAGCCAACAATTATTCATGTTTTCATCATCTTCAAAGCATCTTAGGCTCCACATCTTCTTATTCATCGCATAAAAATTGTGGTTCAATTCTTGATGGGACAATAAGATGTCGCCCACTTATAGGGTTAGACCTATATTAAAAATGGCTCTAGAAGTACTCTCTCCACCTCATTTTGATCAGATCCTCACGCACCAGGGCTGATTGTCCTTCATCTTTTATGCATTTTGTTGCACCCAAGTCTAAAGTCTTCCTCTCTCTGATTCGAGCAATTTGGTATATATCCTTCTCAGCCTCTTTGTTATCCATCTTCTCATAAATTTTCTTGTACATAGCCTCTCGTGTGAGTCGAACAACTTTATTGCATTCTTTCCTTGCTAGCTTATACTTCTCAAAGCTTGCTCCATCACAATTTTTCTTCAAATCCTTGTTGCAATCTCGTTGGTTCTTGATTGTTGCCTTGACTTCTTCATTCCAGCATGACGTGTCTTTAACTACTACCTCATGATTCACCTAGGAGGTCTATAGCTATATTTTTAATACAACTTGTCATTTTGGTCAAAGTTGTATTTGCGTCGTCTTCGTTCTTCCAATCTTCTTCTAAGTCAACAAAGGTCTTATGGGTAGAATCCTTAAGTTGTCACCACATAATTCTAGGCTCCACCATGGGCCTATTTCTCCTCGGTTCGCATTGCATCCTAACATCTAACATCATAAGCATATTTTCACGACCCGTGACGCAACTGCCCATAGAGTTGCACAGTCCACTTAGCCGGTTCGTGTGCGCACGCGCGAGGGACGAAGGCATGCTTATCTCAAATTTTTGTAGGTTATCGTGTAAATATTATAACTTGAGGGACCGGTTTGTAAATATGTTGAGTCTAGATAGACGTAGAACTCTCTAGAAAAGTTGAGAGTTGTGTGGACTATATCACCGCCTTACTAGATCAGTTTAGTATTCGTTATTCCTGTCAGCAGTGGAGTTATATATCTTGCTAATAGCTTATAGATCACCACTGTTTATTAAGTCGGTGGAACACCTATAAATATGTAACCTCCTTCAATATTTTTGCAATAATAAGTGCTTTCGAGCAATCTTGGAAGTATTCTATACTTAGCTTACTTTACTATCTACTTTCTCGCACACTTAACACAATCGACTGGACGACACGCTGACTTGTTGAGATAGGGAGATCTGACAAGGCTGCACGGTATTATAACTTTTGGGGGCAAAAAGTTAAGTATGTGACATGTGGTATCAGAGCCACGGTCGAGGAAAACCAAGGATTTTTGCTTCCGCACAAGTGATCGTTGTGACGTGGGTTGAGGGACTTTCTGCTGCAAGACAAGTATGTCGGGTTCAAGCAAAACAGAGCAAGGAGCAGCGCCGGCCCACGAGAGGCAAACGCGCGCCAACACTCAAAGCCATGCACCCTCTTTCGAGCCGTCAGCTGATCCAGCGTCAGACATGGGACGCACATTGGAGCAACGCGTCCCACTGGTCGAAGGTGCGTTGGTCAAGATACATCATTATAACTTTTGGGGCAAAAATTTAAGCATGTGACATGTGGTATCAGAGACACGGTCGAGGAAAACCAAGGCTTTTTGCTTCCGCACAAGTGATCGTTGTGACGTGGGTTGAGGACTTTCTGCTGCAAGACAAGTATGTCGGGTTCAAGCAAAACAGAGTAAGGAGCAGTGCCGGCCCACGAGAGGCAAACGCGCGCCAACACACAAAGCCATGCACCCTCTTTCGAGCCGTCGGCTGATCCAGCGTTAGACAGGGGACACACATTGGAGCAACGCGTCCCACTGGTCGAAGGTGCGTTGGTCAAGATACATCATTTGCTCGATGACCTGGTGGACCGAGTCCGGGATGTAGAGGACGTTGATGTGCGGGACTTGGTCGAGTGACTGACTTTATTGAAGGAACATGTACTTTTAAATCTCAACTTTATTTCTTTTGAAGTTCAGTTGGTTAAAACTTTTATGGCCGAGATGCAAGAGGAGTTCAAGGCCATGAAGAAAGTATAATTGTATTTACTCTTCTATTTTTATCGAATATCACATATGATTTTGGGGAATAAATGACAAAGAAAACTCAAAGATTTGTATCACATTTGATTAGGAGGAATACATGGCAAATAAAAATTATGAAGGGCAAAGTTGTCTTTTAAAATAGAACTTAAAACGGGCCAAATTAGAGACAATTTTATCTCAGGGTCAAAGGTAAGATTAATTATCTCTATTTTTAGGTTAAAACCCAAAAATTCAAGCAATTCTCTCTTATGCTCGGGAAATTTATATAGAACCAAACAGCTTCCTAATACTATGCACACTTTTGTAATATACAAATATTATATTTACCGTGTGCACTTTTCTCATATACAAATATTATATTTACTATGTGCACTTTTCACGTATACAAATATATGTGCACTTTTCACATATACAAATATTATATTTACTATGTGCATTTTTCTAATATACAAAATACATGGCATAAAAATGAATACTTTTCTGATATATACAATATACTCTAGACATCTTTTTTAATTTCCAATTTGGCAAAAGCAGTAGTGAGCATGAAGTTATCTTGCTCGCTGATTTTCCCAAGGTGAAGATTGTATAACAATGGTCTATTTTGTTGTTTGTTTGAGAATAAATTTGCGTAGTAATATGTTAGTCTCAGTTTCACCTTGTCTTTGTCTTCAACCTATATATTATCAAATTATACCACTTGTATGTCATTGGACATCCTTCTCCTATTAATACAATGATGGAAAAAACTTGAATTTGTGTCCCCTTGTTTTAGCCATTTGAATTTAGCTCGTTGCAAAACAAAGCACTTGCCATAGTTTCCCACGTTTCTTTTCCTAGTTTTCACTTCCTCTTCAGAAAGAGTGCATGATTCCCCTATTCTATCAAGATCATCTATGATTTATTTTGCCTGCTCAATTTTCTCCGTCGACACCGTCTTATAAACCATTGTATAATTGAACATATACCATGGTTTTGAAATCGTAGTGAAAGTGTTTTGAACAATCGTATAACTAAATGTAAGCAATGCTTCTGAAACCATTGTTAAAAAAGGCATCGTTAAATGCAAAAATTGTTGTAGCGAATGCTAAAAAAAATAGTTTTGCAGTGCTTCATACTGCCAACAGCCCAACATTGGTACCAATGTTTACAATTTTAAAACGCCGCTAGTTCACCATCATATGACATTTTCATGCGCCACTACTAACCTAATGCTTACTTTAGAAACACAGTTCACTGATAATATAGATGCATATCAAAACTTGATGTTGAACTGAAAATTTACTAATGGCAGTTGGTAAGACAAAGTTCAGCACTGAAAAACAAACTAGATATTCTAATATAAGTAATTATTGAATATCTAACTACAGAAACATATAGGCAATGCAGAAACAAAGTTATGCAAAAATTTTAAAATCGTGTGATAGAATGTGAGAACAACTATTTGTATCAGTTAAAAAACAAAGGACCGCCAATGTTGATTTTAGTCCAATGTCTCTTAGTCCATTTAAACACTTGGGAGTATAAATTGGAGGGAATAATCAATGAGTAACCTACTGGGAAACCAATGTTGGATGAACTTCATAACAGACCTCCAAGAGAGTGTAATGGCTAGTGGTAATATAGTAGCATGAGTTTCTTTTGGCACTACTTGTGTAGATTTTTCAAAGTTTCTCTTATGTTTCAATTTATAATTCGATATTATGATTCTTATATTGGAATGACTTATTCTTCTTTTCTTAAAATGTTTCAGGAGGAAGATATTACACCTCATACATTTTACGATGCTTTGGATCATAAGGTATGACTTTATACCATTATCCAGTTACATATTCTTGATTCAATATTAACAAATACTGTGTTTTTGTAGGCTTTTTTTACTAGTGTCAGTACTACTAGCATTACTGAGGAGATTCTTCACGAGATGAAGGGTAATGCAACCCATGCCACTTCCAACGTTAGTGCATGTACCTAATGCCATTCCCAATGCGTGAGCCGATGCCACCAGTGCCTGAGCAAATGCCACCTGTGCATGAGCCGATGCCAGAGATTATTGACGACGATGCCAGGAGACCGTGTTACTTTAACCAATTAAGTGTGATGGTTTATGCAATCTTGTAACTTTGTATTAAAATAGCATTTATAATTTTTTATTGCATTGTAGTCCCCCCGTCACCTGCACGAAACCTTTTTGGAGAGATCAGAGAACATCCCCCCACGGCCCATGGCATATCTACATAGCCCCCCCATTAATACAATGATGGAAAAAACTTGAATTTATGTCCCTTTATTTTAACCATTTGGATTTAGCTCATTGCAAAAGAAAGCACTTGCCATAGTTTCCCACGCTTCTTTTCCTAGTTTCCACTTCCTCTTCAAAAAGAGTGCATGATTCCCCTATTCTATCAAGATCAGCTATGATTGATTTTGCCTGCTCAATTTTCTTCGTTGACAATGTCTTATAAACCATTGTATAATTGAACATATACCATTGTTTTGAAATCGTAGTGAAAGTGTTTTGAACCATCGTATAACATAATGTAAACAATACTTCTGAAACCATTGTTAAAAAAGGCGTCGTTAAAGGCATAAATTGTTGTAGTGAATGCTAAAAAGAAATAGTTTTGCAGTGCTTCATACTGCCAACAGCCCAACATTGGTACCAATGTTTACAATTTTCAAACGCCACTAGTTGACCATCATATGACATTTTTCATGCGCCACTACTAACCTAATGCTTACTTTAGAAACATAGTTCACTGCTAATACAGATGCATATCATAACTTGATGTTGAACTGAAAAGTTACTAATGGCAGTAGGTAAGACAAAGTTCAGCGCAGAAAAACAAACTAGATATTCTAATATAAGTAATTACTGAATATCTAACTACAGAAACATATAGGCAATGCAGAAACAAAGTTATGCAAAATTTTTAAAATCGTGTGATAGAATGTGAGAACAACTATTTGTATCAGTTAAAAAACAAAGGACCGCCAATGTTGATTTTAGTCCAATGTCTCTTAGTCCATTTAAACACTTGGGAGTATAAATTGGAGGGAATAATCAATGAGTAACCTACTGGGAAAACAATGTTGGATGAACTTCATAACAGACCTCCAAGAGAGTGTAATGGCTAGTGGTAATATAGTAGCATGAGTTTCTTTTGGCACTACTTGTGTAGATTTTTCAAAGTTTCTCTTATGTTTCAATTTATAATTCGATATTATGATTCTTATATTGGAATGACTTATTCTTCTTTTCTTAAAATGTTTCAGGAGGAAGATATTACACCTCATACATTTTACGATGCTTTGGATCATAAGGTATGACTTTATACCCTTATCCAGTTACATATTGTTGATTCAATATTAACAAATACTATGTTTTTGTAGGTTCTTTTTACTAATTTTAGTACAACTAGCATTAGTGAGGAGATTCTTCATGAGATGGAGGGTGATGTAACCCATGCCACTCCCAACGTTCGTGCATGTACCTGTGCCTATGTTAATGCCATTCCCAATGCGTGAGCCGATGCCACCAGTGCCTGAGTCGATGCCACATGTGCATGAGCCGATGCCAGAGATTATTGACGACGATGCCAGAAGACCGTGTTACTTTAACCAATTAAGTGTGATGGTTTATGTAATCTTGTAATTTTGTTTTAAAATAGCATTTATATTTTGTTATTGCATAGTAGTCCCCCGTCTCCTGCACGAAGCCTTTTTGGAGAGATCAGAGAACATCCCCCAACGGCCTGGGGCATATCTACATAGCCCCCCATTAATACAATGATGGAAAAAAGTTGAATTTGTGTCCCTTTGTTTTAACCATTTTAATTTAGCTAAAAGAAAGCACTAGCTTAGTTTCCCACGGTTCTTTTCCTAGTTTCCACTTCCTCTTCAGAAAGAGTGCATGATTTCCCTATTCTATCAAGATCATCTACGATTGATTTTGCCTGCTCAATTTGCTCCGTCGACAATGTCTTATAAACCACTATATAATTGAACATATACCACGGTTTTGAAATCGTAGTGAAAGTGTTTTGAACCATCGTATAATTGAATGTAAACAATGCTTCTGAAACCATTGTTAAAAAAGGCGTCGTTAAAGGCATAAATTATTGTAGTGAATGCTAAAAAAAATAGTTTTGCAGTGCTTCATACTGCCAACAGCCCAACATTGGTACTAATGTTTACAACTTTAAAACGCCACTAGTTGACCATCATATGACATTTTCATGCGCCACTACTAACCTAATGCTTACTTTAGAAAAAAAGTTCATTGACAATACAAATGCATATCATAACTTGTTGTTGAACTGAAAAGTTACTAATTGCAGTTGGTAAGACTAAGTTCAGTGCTGAAAAACAAATAAGAACTACCAATACAAGCAAATTTACTGAATATCTAACTGCGGAAACATATAGGCAATGCAGAAACAAAGCTATGCAAAATTTTTGAAATCGTGTGAAGAATGTGAAAACACATATTTGTATCAGTTAAAAAAAAAAGAGCGCCAATGTTGATTTTAGTTCAATGTCTCTTAGTCCATTTAAACGCTTGGGAGTATAAATTGGAGGGAATCATAAATGAGTAGCCTACTAGGAAACCAATGTTGGATGAACTTCATAACAGACCTCCAACAGAGTGTTATGACTAGTAGTAATATAGTGGCATGAGTTTCTTTTGGCACTACTTGTGTAGATTTTTTCAAAGTTTCTCTTATGTTTCAATTTATAATTCAATATTATGATTCTTATATTGGAATGACTTATTCTTCTTTTCTTAAAATGTTTCAGGAGAAAGATATTACACCTCATACATTTTACGATGCTTTGGATCATAAGGTATAACTTTATACACTTATCCAGTTACATATTGTTGATTCAATATTAACAAATACTATGTTTTTGTAGGTTCTTTTTACTAATTTTAGTACTACTAGCATTATTGAGGAGGTTCTTCATGAGATTGAGGGTGATGAAACCCATGCCACTCCCAACATTAGTGCATGTACCTGTACCTATGTTGATGCCATTCCTAATGCGTGAGCCGATGCCACCAGTGCCTGAGCCGATGCCACCTGTGCATGAGCCGATGCCTGAGATTATTGACGACGATGCCAGGAGACCGTGTTACTTTAACCAATTAATTGTGATGGTTTATGCATTCTTGTAACTTTGTTTTAAAATAGCATTTATATTTTGTCATTGCATTGTAGTCCCCCCGTCACCTGCACGGAACCTTTTTGGCGAGATCAGAGAACATTCCCCCATGGCTCTAGGCATATCTACATAGCCCCCCCATTAATACAATGATGGAAAAAACTTGAATTTGTGTCCCTTTGTTTTAACCATTTGAATTTAGCTCGTTGCAAAAGAAAGCACTTGCCATAGTTTCCCACGCTTCTTTTCCTAGTTTCCACTTCCTCTTTAGATAGAGTGCATGATTCTCATATTCTATCAAGATCAGCCACGATTGATTTTGCCTGCTCAATTTTCTCCGTCGACAATGTCTTATAAACCATTGTATAATTGAACATATACCATGGTTTTGTAATCATAGTGAAAGTGTTTTGAACCATCGTATGACTGAATGTAAACAATGCTTCTGAAACCATTGTTAAAAAAGGCGTCGTTAAAGACATAAATTGTTGTAGTGAATGCTAAAAAAATAGTTTTGCAGTGCTTCATACTGCCAACAGCCCAACATTGGTACCAATGTTTACAACTTTAAAACGCCACTAGTTGACCATCATATGACATTTTCATGCGCCACTACTAACCTAATGCTTACTTTAGAAACAATGTTCACTGACAATACAAATGCATATCATAACTTGTTGTTGAACTGAAAAGTTACTAATGGGAGTTGGTAAGACTAAGTTCAGCGCTGAAAAACAAATAAGAACTACCAATATAAGCAAATTTACTGAATATCTAACTGCGGAAACATATAGGCAATGCAGAAACAAAGCTATGTAAAATTTTTGAAATCGTATGAAGAATGTGAAAACAACTATTTGTATCAGTTAAAAAAAAGGAGCGCCAATGTTGATTTTAGTTCAATGTCTCTTAGTCCATTTAAACACTTGGGAGTATAAATTGAAGGGAATCATCAATGAGTAGCCTACTAGGAAACCAATGTTGGATGAACTTCATAACAGACCTCCAACAGAGTGTAATGGCTAGTAGTAATATAGTGGCATGAGTTTCTTTTGGCACTACTTGTGTAGATTTTTTCAAAGTTTCTCTTATGTTTCAATTTATAATTCAATATTATGATTCTTATATTGGAATGACTTATTCTTCTTTTCTTAAAATGTTTCAGGAGAAAGATATTACACCTCATACATTTTACGATGCTTTGGATAATAAGGTATAACTTTATACCCTTATCCAGTTACATATTGTTGATTCAATATTAACAAATACTATGTTTTTGTAGGTTCTTTTTACTAATTTTAGTACTACTAGCATTAGTGAGGAGATTATTCATGAGATGGAGGGTGATGCAACCCATGCCACTCCCAACATTAGTGCATGTACCTGTGCCTATGTTGACTCCATTCCTAATGCGTGAGCCGATGCCACCAGTGCCTGAGCCGATGCCAACTGTGCATGAGCCGATGCCAGAGATTATTGACGAAGATGCCAGGAGACCGTGTTACTTTAACCAATTAATTGTGATGGTTTATGCAATCTTGTAACTTTGTTTTTAAATAGCATTTATATTTTGTTATTGCATTGTAGTCCCCCCGTCACCTGCACGAAACCTTTTTGGCGAGATCAGAGAACATCCCCCAACGGCTCTAGGCATATCTACATAGCCCCCCCATTAATACAATGATGGAAAAAACTTGAATTTGTGTCCCTTTGTTTTAACCATTTGAATTTAGCTCGTTGCAAAAGAAAGCACTTGCCATAGTTTCCCACGATTCTTTTCCTAGTTTCCACTTCCTCTTTAGAAAGAGTGCATGATTCTCCTATTCTATCAAGATCAGCTACGATTGATTTTGCCTGCTCAATTTTCTCCGTCGACAATGTCTTATAAACCATTGTATAATTGAACATATACCATGGTTTTGTAATCATAGTGAAAGTGTTTCGAACCATCGTATGACTGAATGTAAACAATGCTTCTGAAACCATTGTTAAAAAAGGCGTCGTTAAAGGCATAAATTGTTGTAGTGAATGCTAAAAAATTTGTTTTGCAGTGCTTCACACTGCCAACAGCCCAATATTGGTACCAATGTTTACAACTTTAAAACGCCACTAGTTGACCATCATATGACATTTTCATGCGCCACTACTAACCTAATGCTTACTTTAGAAACAAAGTTCACTGACAATACAAATGCATATCATAACTTGTTGTTGAACTGAAAAGTTACTAATGGCAGTTGGTAAGACTAAGTTCAGCGCTGAAAAACAAATAAGAACTACCAATATAAGCAAATTTACTGAATATCTAACTGCGGAAACATATAGGCAATGCAGAAACAAAGCTATGTAAAATTTTTGAAATCGTGTGAAGAATGTGAAAACAACTATTTGTATCAGTTAAAAAAAAAGGAGCGCCAATATTGATTTTAGTTCAATGTCTCTTAGTCCATTTAAACACTTGGGAGTATAAATTGAAGGGAATCATCAATGAGTAGCCTACTAGGAAACCAATGTTGGATGAACTTCGTAACACACCTCCAACAGAGTGTAATGGCTAGTAGTAATGTAGTGGCATGAGTTTCTTTTGGCACTACTTGTGTAGATTTTTTCAAAGTTTCTCTTATGTTTCAATTTATAATTCAATATTATGATTCTTATATTGGAATGACTTATTCTTCTTTTCTTAAAATGTTTCAGGAGAAAGATATTACACCTCATACATTTTACGATGCTTTGGATCATAAGGTATAACTTTATACCCTTATCCAGTTACATATTGTTGATTCAATATTAACAAATACTATGTTTTTGTAGGTTCTTTTTACTAATTTTAGTACTACTAGCATTAGTGAGGAGATTATTCATGAGATGGAGGGTGATGCGACCCATGCCACTCCCAACATTAGTGCATGTACCTGTGCCTATGTTGACTCAATTCCTAATGCGTGAGCCGATGCCACCAGTGCCTGAGCCGATGCCACATGTGCATGAGTCGATGCCAGAGATTATTGACGACGATGCCAGGGGACCGTGTTACTTTAACCAATTAATTGTGATGGTTTATGCAATCTTGTAACTTTGTTTTTAAATAGCATTTTTATTTTGTTATTGCATTGTAGTCCCCCCTTCACCTGCACGAAACCTTTTTGGCGAGTTCAGAGAACATCCCCCAACGGCTCTAGGCATATCTACATAGCCCCCCATTAATACAATGATGGAAAAAACTTGAATTTGTGTCCCTTTGTTTTAACCATTTGAATTTAGCTCGTTGCAAAAGAAAGCACTTGCCATAGTTTCCCGCGCTTCTTTTCCTAGTTTCCACTTCCTCTTCAGAAAGAGTGCATGATTCTCCTATTCTATCAAGATCAGCTACGATTGATTTTGCCTGCTCAATTTTCTCCGTCGACAATGTCTTATAAACCATTGTATAATTGAACATATACCATGGTTTTGTAATCGTAGTGAAAGTGTTTTGAACCATCGTATGACTGAATGTAAACAATGCTTCTGAAACCATTGTTAAAAAAGGTGTCGTTAAAGGCATAAATTGTTGTAGTGAATGCTAAAAAAATAGTTTTGCAGTGCTTCACACTGCCAACAGCCCAACATTGGTACCAATGTTTACAATTTTAAAACTCCACTAGTTGACCATCATATGACATTTTCATGGGCCACTACTAACCTAATGCTTACTTTAGAAACAAAGTTCACTGATAATACAGATGCATATCATAACTTGATGTTGAACTGAAAAGTTACTAATGGTAGTATGTAAGACAAAGTTCAGCGCTGAAAAATAAACAAGAACTTCCAATATAAGTAATTACTGAATATCTAACTGTAGAAACATATAGGCAATGCTGAAACAAAGCTATGCAATTTTTTTGAAATCGTGTGATAGAATGTGAGAACAACTATTTGTATCAGTTAAAAAAAAAGGAGCGCCAATGTTGATTTTAGTCCAATGTCTCTTAGTCCATTTAAACACTTGGGAGTATAAATTGGAGGGAATCATCAATGAGTAACCTATTGGGAAACCAATGTTGGATGAACTTCATAACAGACCTCCAAGAGAGTGTATGGACTAGTAGTAATATAGTGGCGTGAGTTTCTTTTGGCACTACTTGTGTAGATTTTTCGAATTTTCTCTTATGTTTCAATTTATAATTCGATATTATGATTCTTATATTGGAATGACTTATTTGTCTTTTCTTAAAATGTTTCAGGAGGAAGATATTACACCTCATACATTTTACGATGCTTTGGATCATAAGGTATGACTTTATACCCTTATCCAGTTACATATTGTTGATTCAATATTAACAAATACTATGTTTTTGTAGGTTCTTTTTACTAATTTCAGTACTACTAGCATTAGTGAGGAGATTCTTCATGAGATGGAGGGTGATGCAACCCATGCCACTCCCAACGTTAGTGCATGTACCTGTGCTATGTTGATGCCATTCCCAATACGTGAGGTGATGCCACCAGTGCCTGAGCCGATGCCACATGTGCATGAGCCGATGCCAGAGATTATTGACGATGATGGCAGGAGACTGTGTTACTTTAACCAATTAAGTGTGATGGTTTATGCAATCTTGTAACTTTGTTTTAAAATAGCATTTATATTTTGTTATTGCATTGTAGTCCCCTTGTCACCTGCACGAAACCTTTTTGGAGAGATTAGAGAACATCCCCCACGGCCCGGGGTATATCTACATAGCGCCCCCACATGTTTTTACCTATGTATGTAGTCAAAGAAAACTAACGGCATCTAAAAACTCTATCCACTTAACAATTTCAAAAGATAAGAACAAATCTAATCTTTTTAAAGCTAATATATACTTAAACACATATCTTATATATAAGTATATATATATATATATATATATATATATTTAAATTTCCAAGCTTTTAACACATAATAAATTGCAAAAACTCTTCTTTTGTTATACCAAATTAAAAAATAACCCTATTTACTTATTTTAATTAGCAAAAACAAATCCGCTATGATGTTAAAAAAAAAAACTATTCTCCACTATATTAATCCCTATGTAATGAATTAGATTAGAAATTGTATTTATTTGACGCATAAAGTACTAATTAATATTGTTCAAATTAAAATATGCGTACTTGTTATTGTATTTGTAAAGAAAAGGTTAGTTTTCAAAAGCCAAGCCATATGATTAAACGAACTGCAACGATGGTGAGGCATTAATTTGGGTTTCCTTGTTTGATCATTTGACTAATAGTGTAGAATCCTCCAAAAGAAAGTGAAAGAGAAGCTTACACGCCCTTCGAAATATCTATCTTGTAAAAGCTTTTTATATAGAAATCAATAGAATGGAATATATATATATATATATATATATATATATATATATAATTGAGAAGTTTCATGCTTTTGAAACAAATGATCACTAGCATGAAAAAATAGAGCATTATGTTTGTTTTACAATCATGTATAAAGTTTTTAAAGTAAACTAATTTAGTTAAGATCAATATATATATATGACACTACCATTAATTTAAACCATGATATATAATTCCGTTCATTTTTACTTTTACATCCATTTAAAGTTTATATAATCTTATCTAATTATTAGATTTGTACAGAGAAAAGCAATAACAGTGTACCGTGAAATAAGTACAATGAATTGTGGATGAATTCGCATGGAACTGAATATTGTCATATCCTTGTTTGTGTTGCATATAAAGTAGTTACACCGTTAATTAGTGTTGGTATTCTTTTAATATTATTATTGTTGATAATTTGTGCGCCTCTCCTACTCTAATTCCCATGAATCGTATATTAACATTTGTTCACATAGCAATTATTACGCGCATTTTTTAGCATTATATGATCAAACACGAAATAATTTATAACTATAACTCTGCCGATAAATAACTAGAACATGGACACACGACAAAGAAACACAAGAGCTGTCTACTACAAGCTAGTCTAAATACTAAACAATGATGGAATAGATAAGCAGAGCATTCACTGTGTATGGTAAGGTAAATCAGTTAATTGCAAGAAACATTTTGGATTTTACAGAAAAATTGCACAAGTGTGCTTGAATCAGAAATATGCACTTTTTTTTACTTCAACATAACAGTATTAACATCTTTGTGATATAACTGATCACACACATTTGTAGGTTAATTTACTTTCCTAGTTATGGCAGTTGGACGGTGGTGGATGGTGGGGTGCGTAGGAGATGGAGCTAGGTTGAGGAAGACTGCTATTATCTTAGCAAAGTACACTTCCCGTCTAAAACACAACAACCCTATTATACCTCAACTATCAAAAATTTAAACCCACCATTTTGATAGAATTTCTTCCTATTATGTTTTGGACTAATCTATCTATACTATTATAAAAACAAAGGCATCTCATACTCACAAACCAAAGATTGTTATACCAATTTTGTCGCGAATTTCTGTATTATCCCCTGGATCCTAAGAAACAGATGTGTAACAAGAGAGTAGGGCCTCATTGTTACTTTCTTGGCAAATCAAACTGAAGTGAAGAAACCCAAACCCACCAACTGCTCGATATAGATGTCTTTAAAGATATGACCAGAGATACATACTTTTTTTCTTGCTCTTACTTTTTTTCTTGCTCTTTTAAGATTTGAATGACCGCATACGCAATAAAACACTAATTTGTGGCTAATAAGCAAGTATTATACAATTAACAAAATATGACAGTTGAAACATGACAACTACCATGCATATAATGTCGACGAGTGGTGGAGTTGACTTTACCTAGGTTATGGCCGCTGCGGGACGGTGGCGGATGGTGAGGGTGCGTATGAGGACATGGAGCTAGGTTGATGAGGAAGACTGCTCTCTCACTCACACTCACTCTCAATGGATTTTTTGAATGGGGGATTATTTGTCCAATGAAATAAAACATGACCAACTTCTTACTTTACGTGCTCGTGTAGTATAATATATAAGCTTAGTGTTGTTGCATAAGAATCCAACAAAATCCAGGCCACGAATACAAGAATTATGTGTTAGTAATTGGTAACAATATCATAAAGGTAATATATTTCTGACCACAACCATCACATTTTTATATTATATTGTGCTTAGCTTTTGTTTATGTTTTGTTCTTACATGTATGTATGTATATACGTGAATATTTTGGACATGGAGAATTCATTTTTTGTAGTACTCCCATATACATACAATAATATGTATAGATATACACGGGTAAATGTCTAGAGAAGAATGGCTAAGATGTGAAAGGAAATGATAGTTAAGTGTGAGGAAAAGAATTCCAATTGTTAGATGTGGTTGATTTATCTACATTACGACATGCATGGTTGGAGCCTTGCAGGAGATGTGCACGGTTTATCTTGGTTGTAGTTAATCAAAATCTAAGTAAATGAGAAATGTACTTTCTTCAACTTTCCTGTTTTCTAATTTACGTTCACTTGAATTTTGATATATGGCTTTGTATGGTTATCAATGTTGTCAAAAACGCCGCTCGAGCGTGCCTCGGGGCGTGCTCCGAGCGAAAATGGCGAAAAAACGCACTGGAGCGCTGGTCTTGGACGCTGAATTCCTAAAGCGTACGCTCTTTCTGAAAAAGTGTGGTACATAGTGGAAAAGGCGCACGTCTTTGAAATTAATTACTCAGATTTGCTTCAGTCATCTATTTTCAGTTGAGGGTCAAGCAACAAAAGTGGCCCATGTGAAATCTTATTACAAGCCCAATAACAAAATAAAAGGATTTTTTGAATTGAAAGCCGAAAAGTCATGAAATTTGGGGAAAGGAAGGAATAATGACCATAGCTCGTTTTTGTCTTCTTCCATCCATTTTTATTTTTTAAATTATATTTCTTCTCCAACAAACAATTATGCATCGTTGATGTTAAAAAAAACAATTATGCACCGTTCATCCCTTCCACAATAGTATTTTGTTTTTTAATAATTTTTCATGTAAGATTGTCCGTTTATTGTTTAACAACATTTTTTCTATTTATATTTCTTGCGATTTTAAATAGCAGTGGTTAGCAACAATTAGGAACAATTTTATAATGATGTTGCTATTGTTTTTGTTTGTTAATTATTGTGCTTGTATAATGGTGTAAACATATTAATATAAAATGTCAACTTATTTTAATTCACTTATTTATATTTTGATATAGAATAAAATAAAAATATCAACATTTGTGGAGCTTACGCTCAACACCTCTGAGCTTACGCTCAACACATCTTAGCTTACGCTTCACTTCTTTAACAACACTGATAGTTATACATACACAGAGCCTTAAGTACCATATGGCTGCATATATTACTAACTCTGCTTACTCTATAATTTCTTTTATTGAATGAGCACCGTAAAATTAGTTATTTTGGTTTTCCTCTTTGATACTAAATTCATCACTTCTAACTTTCAGGCAAGTTCTAATTATTTGATCATGTCCATAAGAAAAGCTTGAAAGTTGCAAGAGAGAGAGATAGAGAGAAAGAGCGGGGGGGGGGGGGGGGGGGGGAGAGTTTAATCTTATCCAAATTTATACTATTTTCTAACTTTTTTTTTGGAAAAAAACAATTATTAGAATTACTTTGGAACAAACAGAGCACGAGAAGTGTCATTTGCTCAGTCTTCCTCAACCTAGGTTCATCTCCTCCTACGCACCCCACCCATCCTCCACCTACCCGCCGCCTCCATAATCCAGGTAAAATCAGCTCCACCACTAGTCGTCATTATATGCATTGTAGTTGTTCAGTTTCAACTGTCCTTTTTTTGAATTGTATACTACTTGCTTAGCCACGAGTTTTAGTCTACCATAATAAATCAAAAACTTCGTGTAACCTTCCTTGAGGCATATGAAATAAATGTATGTCAATTTGGAGCTCAATGTTTCTTGAATCCGCTAGGGAGTTCAAAATTATAATTTATCTAATAACATTACTAGGAATTTCCATATCATCCACCAAATCAAATGCTTCACGACTCTTCCCTTCTTTGTGATGTTGGTTTGTTAATGTGTTGTAAATGGGCATACTTGGAATGAATTCTACATTCATAGAACAATGTGTGTGTGTTTGGGGGGAGACAGAGAGAGATAGAGAGATTTAATTATTAGAACTACTTGCTCTGTTTTGTTAAGCTATTTTACATTTTAATGGGATTATTTGTCAAATGGCTAGTTAGCATCGTCACATGACCACCTTGAACTGTCCATGCACTCAGCTGGTCCTCAATCTTGCTTAGCCCATGGGGAGTCATCCTCCCACGATACTTCCATCCTTGTCTAACCCCGAGACATCTCAATGGCCTACAAAATCATTGGGTCGCACCTTCATCCATCGTTCGTAGGTGGCGGCATGCGCCCAGGCTCGAAGAGGCTCACTTGGCTAGCATATTGCGTCGTACCGTCATATGGTTCTCCCACTGGCAATAGCATCACAACGCTAAGGTTCGCAGTCCAACTAGAGCGTATTCCTCATGCATAACATTTAATTTGGGTATTTGGCGTCACCCGTAGTCCCTCGCGTTGTTCACTAATAGTTGGCTCGAGTACAAGAACAACACCAAGTCCTTGAGCTCCAACACTTAGTGCCACCATTTAATCATAAGACAACGATGTTCCATACCATCTTGACAATTCACTGTTGTTCCGACACTTAATTATCAAACTCGTGTGATGTCGCCCCAACCACATGTTATCTAAGCTCTCGGACCCCCGCCCCACCCATACCCTACACGACCCGACCTGACAACCAGTCCACTTCCTCTCCTCTCCCAAAAAAGGGTAACATACACACAAAACATAACATTAAAAAATCCCCAAATCGATCGATTTCCCCTACCTAGAACCCTAACCTCGCCCCCAAATTGACTCCAAGCACAATTCCTTCCCCAAATCCGAACACCCATTGACGACACCCAACTCCTGCTGACCATAATTCATAAAATTGCCATATTATACCATCCAAATCGTGAGATACGAAACCTTAAAAAATGGTCAATTGATAACTCAATAAAGTTCTCAAGTTAGGTCAAAAAAGGTCTACAGTTCTAAACCCACTACTATAACCCATTTATGATCATTAAGAAAAATATATATAGTTTGGTTACATGTCTTCTCATACCTCTGGTTGCAACAAAGAAAAGTCCATGAATCAAATACAGTACTCACGATTTTTTGTGCTGCTCTCGCCCTAGTAGAGTTCCCTCCATGGTCCAAGGAATCTTTCCTCTTCCTCTTAGGGCTCCCTAAGATTCTCCATCCCTCTCTCTCTCTCTTCTTCTCTTTCTCTCCCTCTCCTTTTCCTCTTCTCCACTGCTCTCTCCTTCCCTTCCCTCTCACGGATTCCATAATCCATCAAACAAACAACCTCCACTGCTCTGATTCTAGCTCCCCCCTTCACAACTCAATCCCCACTACCCAGCGTCACCTTAGTGGGTAAATTTCTCACTGAAAAAGAGGTTAATCTCGCTACTGTGAAAAATGTCCTCTTCAAAGCCTGGAAATGCAAAACCACAGTGGAAACAAACATTCTCGATACCAACACAATGGCATTCATCTTTCAATCCCCCACAGACATTGAAAATGTCTGGAATAACTCTCCATTGAAGAGCTAGCATTTTGAGATATCGGTTTTGACTCTAGCATTTTCTGGTTGCACTGCTACAACCTCCCCATCAAATATACCAACCAGAAGCATCAAAAAAATAAATTGCAAATCAGCTGGGGTTATTCCTTGCAGCAGATCTGAGTACCGAAAAAAAAGAGACGAAAATAAATCTCTTAAGTTGAGGGTAAAAGTGGATTTAAATCGTCCTTTTGTGGACCTGATCTCCTTTGTTGGTGAAAATGACATCCCTATCACAGCCGATGTCTGCTACGAGAGGCTTCCAACTTTTTTTCATTTTTGTGGTCTCATCGGTCACAAATATGCAACCTGCCCAACTGTGGATTATACAGTAAAGCTAAAACCAAGCCAGTAGCCACACAACTTGTGGATGAAGGAGGACATTGTGTTCATACCAAACCCTAAAGCTGCAACTCCAGACTGTCGCTCCAGGAAAGGTAAAAGTCAATGATTGGTATACCCCTCCCAAATCTAAACTATTTGTCTGCTCCAGGGCTAATTTTGGGTAATACCCCCTGCTGCCCTAATCCACAATCCACTACCCCCCAAGTCCTCACCAACTGTCAAAAATATAACCATACAACCCTTTGACAATTGTCACTGACCCCCAAAATCCTACTACCAACCCACATTGTGCCAAAATCCCACCAACTCACTGTCAAAGAAACCGTCCCCTTCGCTCAAGTCAACGATCCACTCCCGCAGCCAAAATTTCCTTTCTCATCTATACCCACTCCCAATGTGGATAACTCTCAGATTATGTTCAAGTCCTTCTAACTGGACTCCATTTCTGAAAGTGAAATCGGATGATCCATTTGACTGGCCCACTATCAAATGCCCACCTAAAGGCTAATCTTTCCACCACCCTTAATGGGCTCTAACAAAAGGCCTTTCTTCTCATTTGAGGGTGCTAAAGGGTCGAGATACTTACAAAAACCAAGATTCAACCCAACTATTCTTAACTCTCCATGCAACATCTAAGATCAACTCCAACACTAAAACACTTCACCTGACACCAATCTCACTTCTCCAGTGAATACTGATTCTCCTATACATCAAACACCACTCCCTACTGCCGGACGTCGACACCTTTTAGCGATTAAGAAATTGGCTAGAAGAAGTGGTCACTCTCCTCCTGCTCCCTCTGTTGAAAACTCAGACTCTCTCGAATTTCCAAATTGCTCTGAACTCTCAGTTAATTCACCGGAAAAATCTGCCACCAGCACCTCTCTGAACTCAATTGGCCCTGGGGGGCTGAGGGAGTAATTCTGATGACAATCCTCTCGTGGAATTGTCAAGGACTTGCCAGTCCAAGACAAAACAAGAATTAGGGGCGCTTGTAAATAATCATTCTCCGGATATCCTCTTCCTTTGTGAGGTGAAAATGAATCGCATCTTCTCTATTTCTTCCTCTCTCTCTCTCTCTCTCGTCTTAATCTTTCCTCTCAAAATCTTTTGTCCTTCTTCTGGCATTGTTGGAGGTCTCTTTCTCGCTTGGAAATCTGACATCAATCTCTCAGTTTTGACTCAAACCCCCTAGTTCATACATTGCTATGTGGACGCCACTCATTGGACGTTTACTGTTGTCCATGCTCCATGCCCTCACAATGATAAAACCACTTTTTGGGATATTATTCCCACACTAATGCCTAAACCGCCTTCGCCTTGGGTGTTGATTGGTGATTTCAACGCCATCACCTCTCAAAATGATAAACAAGGTGGAAATAATTTCTCACAATCCTCAAAGCAAGTTCTCAATGATTTCATGAATGATTGCTTCATGGAGGATAACAGTTACAAAGGTAACTTTTTCACCTGGTCAAATGGTCGGCCTGATTTTGATAACATAAAGCAAAGAATCGACAAGGGAATTGCCAATATGGAATGGAACACTCTCTTCCCAAATGCATCGATTACTCACCTCATAGCTATCAGATCCGATCACAGCTCAATCATTCTCTACACTCAACCTAAATGTGTCAAAGGCCCTAAGGTTTTTCAGATTTGAAGCAGCCTAGATTCCTGACCCCTCCTGTTTTGACACTATCTTTGACATTATCTCTACAGCCTGGGATCATGATTTCATTGGTTCACCTTCCTATATTCTCCACTCCAAAACCAAAAATACCCGTTCTGCATTTACAACTTGGAACCGCAACCGTACTCTCCCCAATCTCCTTACCATCTATTCTATTCGCTCTTAAATTGAAACCCTTCAAGCTCAAATTCCCACTCAAGATTCCCTGACTGTGGAGCGTGATCTACAACTCCAGTTAAGCTCTATTTTTGTCTAAGGAATAGACTAAATGGAGACATAGGGCAAAGCAGGAGTGGCTTAAATATGGCGACGCTAACACGAGGTATTTCCACCTTTGCACTATATTTCATCGTCGTATGAATAGAATTATTTTTGTGTTTGACCCTTCTTTGAATTGCATGGTTAATAATTGGAATCTTATTGGTAGCACTTTTGATACTCACTTTAGAAACCTATTCGCCACTTGTCAGCCGAATTTCTCTCCCTCCTTTAATAACCTATACTCCTCTGTTGTAACTGGATTTGATAATGAGGCTCTACTTGAAAAACCCAACCATGAGGAAATCAAAAATATTTTATTTAGCTTTGATTCTTACAAAAGCCCAGGGCCTGATGGATTTCCCTCCATTTTCTTTAAAAAATATTGGGATATCATTGGGGGTGATGTTATCAAAGTTGTTCTTCATTTCTTTGACACAAGTAGCTTCCTCAAAGCCATTAATCACACTTCCATCACTCTTATTCCTAAAATCCCCAATTCTGAGATGGTAGATCAATTTAAACCTATAAGCCTTTGCAACACTATTTACAAAGTCATTTCCAAAATCTTGAAAAATAGGTTAAAACCTTTACTTTCCAGAATTATCTGCCCCTCTCAAACTTCTTTTGTGCCAGGGCGCTCTATCTCTGATAAAACTATACTCACTCAAGAAATAATGCACTATATCAAGAACAAAAAAGGTAAATTTGGCCATATGGCCATTAAAGTTGATCTAGTAAAAGCATTTGATTGAATAGAATGGAGTGTCATTGCTGGTATTTTGAACTGCATTGAGGTCCATAAAAGTTTCATTGCTCTCCTCATGTGTTGCATCTCTTTTTTCATATTCTCTACTATGATAAATGGCTTTTCTTTTGGATTTTTCTCCCCATCAAGAGGGGTAAGGCAGTGTGACCCCCTGTTACTTGCACTCCTTATAATTGTAGCTGACCTGCTCTCTAGAATTCTTTTTTAAAGCGGAAGAAGACCAATTAATTCAGGGCATCAAAATTTGTATAAATGGTACTCCATTCTCACACCTCATGTATGCAGATGATGTGACAATGTTTGCCAAAGATGATTTAAGTAATGATACAAATATTATTGAATGCCTTAACTCTTTTTGTAATTGGACTGGTTAGATGATTAGCAAATAGAAGAATGTTGTGCATTTTAGCAAAAATTGCCTCCCCTCTAAAACAAAATTGATCAAAAGTTGCATGGGTATGAAAGAGTGTCCTCATAATCTGAAACATCTTGGTATATCCTTTTGTAGAGCTGATAAAAAAATTGACAAGTTTAATGACATCCTCTCTAGCTTTGATAAAGCTTTGAGTGACATATGTCTCATGCAGGAAGGACTGTGCTTGTGAAGTATGTGGCTCTAAGTCTTTCTATTTACTTAATGGCCTCTACTTTGCTACCTAAATCTGTATGCTACATCATGGATAAAAAAAATCGTAGGTTTTGGTGGAATTATGATAAAAACTCCAGATTCATTGCTTACAAAAGATGGGATGGCATTTGCCAACCAAATTTTCATGGAGGACTTGGATTTAAAAGAATGAGTGACTTCAATAGTGCAATATTTGCAAAAAAAAAAAAAAAACATTTGCTTTGCATGCTCTCATTAAGTCAGACAACCTCTGGACTTACTTTCTACATGACAAGTATTTGAGAATTGAAGATTTCTGGACTGCTAATTCTGAATCAACAGACTCTTAGCTGTGGAGAAATATTATGGAATGCCGCAAGCTTATTCGAAAAAGAGCATGCTACTCTATCACTTCTAATTCAGTGGTGAAGATTTGGGAGGACCACTAGATCCCATCTGTCAGTGGTTTCAAGCCTCCAAGCCCTTCATTAGATCAACAATCCTCTTATGCGTATGTAAGGGGTCTTTTCACACCAGATGGTGCTTGGAACTTAAATCTCATTAAAGATTTATTTGGCCCGATCATCAGTTGTGACATTTTGAAGATCGAAATCTCCAACTCTGGAAATCAGAGGTGTGTGATCTGGATACCTTAAAAAAAGGGATATTCACCTCTAAGCGTGCCTACTTGGCAGATCAGTCACACCGCTTCACCTCCCCCTCACTTGCTCAAATAAATATGGAACTCCTCTCTCCATGACATGCTCAAGTTCTTCACGTGGAAATCATCTCCAATTGCCTCCCCACTAGAGATAATCTTAGCAGGTTCTTCAATATTGTTGGTCATTCTTGCTTACTCTGTGGCAGTGATATGGATTTTGTAGCTCACATCTTTATGAAATGTCACTATGTTCAAAAGGTATTCTTTGCTTCCAAATGGCACATTCAATTGGAAGCCATTCCCCAGAATTCTACAACCGACTAGCTTACGGCTCTATTTAATATTAGGAATGGACTTGTCCCCAGTGATCTACAACCAGAATTCCTTACATTCAACATCTACACATTTTCTCAGATTTGGAGGATTCTAAATGAAACTCTTCACTCGGCATCCAGACCACCAAGAGAAGAAATTACCGCAAGAAAAGATGAAACTGCTGCTCATGATCTTTACAAAGCTTCTATTCACAAGTCTATCTCTCAATGTGGTGCTCCCTTATCATATTCTTGGACCCCTCCTCCTCTTAATTGGATCAAGATCTCCATCGCTGCTGCCTTTCTTGATGGAGAGGCGTATGCGGCATTCATTGCCCGAAACCACTGTGGTGGTATTGTGGAAGCATACTCTGAATGTTTCCCAACTGCGGCTGATGTATTTTCCATCCTGCTTGTCTTAAAATTCTGCACTTGGCATAATATTTCAAAGGCAACTTTTGAGACTGACTCCATTGAAGCTGCTCATCTAATTCGTGAAGCATCCTCCGCTACCTTTTGGTCCTCCAAAAAAAATATCATTGAAATTAGAGATCTTTGGAAGAAGTCCCCCCATTGAAAGATTGTCAAAATACCCCGTCTTGGCAACAAGGATGCTCACAATCTTGCTAAATGGGCAAAAAGAATGGTCTTTTAACCTCAACTTCTCTGCCTCCAAAAATGTTGGATTACTATCCCCCTCTTTGGCAGATTTTTGTAACTCATGTATAACATTATGTACTACTTCCTTCTATTAATATATTCAAGTATCCTTTCACACAAAAAAAAGCAAATTCCATGAAACTTATGTTCACATATATTATGTGTGAAACAAAGTAATGATGTGATTATTAAAATTATTATAAAAAACACGTTAATACTTGATTCTGCAAGATTTCGTGAACTTCACAAGTTTTTGTGTAATCGACATTATGTCACATTTTCATATATCACATTCTCATAATAGTAGTCTGGAATCAGAATCCACTAACACATTCGATCTCTATGCAATTTATAATTTTCATTTTTTGATTGATCTTGTAGTAATATTATTAATGACAAATCTAGCACTTACAATTATGCAATTTTCATTGACTTTACCTCTTACAAGTCAATATGAAGTAACTAATTTTCCACAATTATAATTTCTTGACTTGCAAATCAAATACTACCATAGAGATTTTCATTAACAATTACGTATAATTAGTAGCCATGTACAACATGCAGAACACCCAAGCATTGGTAATTAACTAAATAAATAATAACCGGTGGCACACCCACCACTTCCAAATGTATATATTTTAAGTTTCATTATTTGTTTTTCCTATCCATGTTGGATTTTCAAAAGCCCCTCCACCTGATTAAGTGTAATGCATGCGAGCATTAATTGGGCTTGCCTTGTTTCAACATTTAGTCAAATTGTAGAACATTGGAGGTTGAGGGTAAATAAGTAAAGAAAGTGAAAGAAAGAAGCTTGCACGCCCTTCGAATATCTACCATGCATGTCAAAGCTTTTCAGATAGTAAATTTATAGAATTAAATACTTATTTTTGGGATTTTGAACAAATAATGACTTACATGAATGAGTGGAACAAGTGTTTTATTGTATAATCATGTATGTTGTTTTAAACTTGGACTAATTTAATTAAGATCAATAAATGGTACCGTCATTAGTTTAAACCATGATAATTAATTAATAATTTTACTTTTCCATCCATTTAAAATCTAAATAATCTAATCTAATTTATTAGATTTGTGCATGCACGAAAAAGCAATAACAATGTACTGAAATAAGTATAGTGACTTGTGGACGAATTGTCGTGGAACTGAATGTTGTCGGATGGACCCTTAGTTATATTGCTTATAAAGTAGAAGTAGTGTTGGTATTCTTATAATATTATTATTAACTTTCTATAAGATCAATTACATGTTAGAATCAATTGATTTATAGTTTCGTGTTTTTTTTTTATCAAGGAGAAATATTTATAAAAATAGAGAGCACTAGGAATTGATGCTCCCAAGAATTAAGCAAGATAACATGACATAGGCAACAATGCCCAATCTAAAAATGAGTAAAATAAACCATGCACCCTTGATCTATTCCAACCCTAGCTCTTAACCTTAATACTTTCACTAATTTCAAACATTCAAGGTTGTTTATTACTAAAACACAAGTTGTTTCTCGCCAACCAGATTTCCCAAAAGACGAAGTCCAACTGATCCTTAAGTCTGGTGTTTACTAATGTAAGGAGCAAGTCCGCACAACTGCTCGAAGAGTTATCTCGTTGTACGGGCCATAGCTGACTTGTAACCAATCCAATTAAAAACTCGAGTCCAAATCTGAGTAGTAACCGCGCACCTGTAGAAAAGATCTTGGACAAGATCGCAAAAGGGCAATCCGTACTGTCATTAGAAAACGGAACCGCCCTTCTTTGTAGATAGCTCTTGGTTGGAACTCTATCAAGAAGAATCCTCCAAACAAGTGCCTTCATTTTCAAGGGGCTTGGATACTCTAACATTCTAAAAATAGGATTGGTTACTTTGTTGTCTTGAAAAGAGAGAATACAGTACGATGATTTCATCGAGAAAATGCCATTGTTTTCATTTTTCCAAATCCAACAATCTTTCTTCTCACAAACATGAGTAAAAGGTTCGACCAGCGCACGTAACTCATCAAGTTAACTATTTAATGATAAACATGTAGACATTCATTGTAGGTATTAATGATTTTGCATGCATGGGCATAACTTGTAATGTGTTTGATAAGTAAAAGGGTTAATTGCATGAAATTGGTCATGTTTTAGTTTCATTTTGACAAATAACCCACATTGAAATGTAATTGCTAATGAAACAGAGCATTGAAAACCCTATTGAGAGTGAGTGTGAGAGCACTTCCTCATTAACCTAGCGCATCTTCTCTTACGCACCCCCACCATGCGCCGCCACCATAATCCAAGTAAAGTCAGCTCCACCACTCGTCGTCGTCGTTATATGCATTGTGGCTGTCGATGTTTGTTGAACCCGCTAAGGAGTTCAAAACTATAATCTATCTAACATCATTACTAGGAATTCTCATATCAATAATCTCATCCACCAAATTCAATGCTTCACAAACTCTTCCCTTCTCTGCTGTTTTGGTTTATAAAATATTCATAGAACATAGTGTTGAGGGGAGAGACATAGAGATAGACCATTTAATCCTTCAATAAACTAAACAAGGGAACATGTGACCGGATGGGTAGGTGGTATTTTATAAGTTATCTAACTATCTCATTAAGAATATTAAGTACATTAATTAATGTTCTGCTTTATATGAAATGATCTCATTTTTGAATTACCATATTATACATTTCGAGTAGTGGTTCTCGTTTTATGTAGAATGACTTTAACTTAAACTACATAATCATTCTTTTTTTTTTTTGAATTACCCTTCTTATTATTACGACGTTAGCTGTATTATTATCTTACTTACATAGTAATATTTTTAATCAAATTTTGATGTACATGTTTTATAATTTTGTGCACTTTAGTAATGAAAATGCAGGTCCACAATCAAAAATTGTATGTAGAAGTGAAAAAAAGTAATAGAACTATACATAATTGAAGAGAGAAATCGATAAATGACCTATGTTTCTTTACCATTGGTATTAATACCATCTCCGGAGCACAATGACATTTTAAGATGTATAACTAACGACGAACTTCATCATCTCTATTTGTCTATAAACCGGGGACGTTGTGTGAAACATAATTCACGATGAACATAATCTTTAAATGTTTTACCTAACAGTTCAATGGATTTCAGTCATCACTCCTGACCCATAAACACTTTATTTTGTGCACTTTGGTAATGAAAATGCAGGTCCACAATCAAAATTGTATGGAGAAGTGATAAAAAAAAAAAATTGAACTATACATAATTGAAGAAAAAATAGATAAATGACCCATGTTTCTTTACCATTGGTATTAATACCATCTCCGAGCAGATTGACCTTTTAAGATGTATAATTGACAATGAACTTTATCATCTCTATTTGTCTGTAAACCAGTGACGTTGTGTGATACATCATTCACGATGAACATAATCTTTAAGTGTTTTACTAACAGTTCAATGGATTTCAGTCATCACTCTAGACCAATAAACACTTTGTTTTGTGTACTTTAGTAATGAAAATGCAGTTCTAATATTGTATGGAGAAGTGATAAAAAAGTAATATAACTATACAAAATTGAAGAAAAAATATATAAATGACCTATGTTTCTTTACCATTTGTATTAATACTATCTCCAAGCACAATGACCTTTTAAAATGTATAATTGGTGATGAACTTTATCATCTCTATTTGTCTGTAAACCAGTGACGTTGGTGATACATCATTCACGATGAACATAATTTTTAAGTGCTTTACCTAACAATTCAATGGATTTAAGTCATCACTCTTGACCCATAAACACTTTATTTTGCGTACTTTAGTAATGGAAATGCAGGTCCACAATCAAAATTGTATGTAGAAGTGATAAAAAAGTAATAGAACTATACATAATTGAAGAGAGAAATAGATAAATGACCTATGTTTCTTTACCATTGGTATTAATACCATATCTGAGCACAATAACCTTTTAAGATGTATAACTAACGATGAACTTCATCATGTCTATTTGTCTTTAAACTAGGGACGTTGTGTGATACATCATTCACGATGAACATAATCTTTAAGTGTTTTACCTAACAGTTCAATTGATTCCAGTCATCACTCTAGACCAATGAACACTTTGTTTTGTGTACTTTAGTAATGAAAATGCAGGTCTAAAATGGTATGTAGAAGTGATAAAAAAGTAATAGAACTATACATAATTGAAGAGAAAAATAGATAAATGACCTATGTTTCTTTACCATTGGTATTAATACCATCTCTAAGCACACTGACCTTTTAAGATGTATAACTAACGATGAACTTCATCATCTCTATTTGTCTGTAAACCAGGGACGTTGTGTGATACATCATTCACGATGAACATAATCTTTAAATGTTTTACCTAATAGTTCAATGAGTTTCAATCATGACTGTTAACCTACAAACACTTTATTTTGTACACTTTAGTGATGAAAATGCTGGTCCACAATCAAAAAGGTATGTAGAAGTGATTAAAAAAGCAATAGAACTATACATAATTGAAGAGAGAAAGAGAAAAATGGCCTATGTTTCTTTACCATATGTATTAATACAATATTCGAGCACAATGACCTTTTATGAGGTATGACTGACAATGAACTTCATCATCTCTATTTATCTGTAAACCAGAGATGTTGTGTGATACATAATCCACGATGAACATAATCTTTAAGTGTTTTACCTAATAGTTCAATGGATTTAAGTCATCACTCTTGACCTATAAACACTTTATTTTGTGCACTTTAGCAATGAAAATGCAGGTCGACAATCAAAACTGTATGTAGAAGTGATAAAAAAGTTATAGAACTATACCAATTGAAGAATGCAATAGATAAATGACATGTGTTTCTTTACCATTGATATTAATACCGTCTTCGAGCACAATGACCTTTTAAAATGTGTAATTGGCGATGAACTTCATTGTGTCTATTTGTCTATAAACCAGAGATGTTGTGAGATACATTACTTACGATGAACATAATCTTTAAGTGTTTTACCTAACAGTTCAATGGATTTCAGTCATCACTTTTGACCAACAAACACTTTATTTTGTGCACTTTAGTGATGAAAATGCAGGCCCACAATTAAAAATAATTGAACTATACATAATTGAAGAGAGAAATAGATAAATAACCTATGTTTCTTTACCATTGGTATAATACCATCTCCGAGCACAATGACCTTTTAAGATGTATAGCTGACGATGAACTTCATCATCTCTATTTGTCTGTAAACCAGAGACGTTGTGTGATACATAATTCACAACGAACATAATTCTTAAGTGTTCTACCTAACAGTTGAATGGATTTCAGTCATCACTCTTGACCCACAAACACTTTGGGCATAGTTTCGTCGTCGGGTGTCAAAAAATGAAAGTTCGGATTGTAAAATGTAAAAATTTAAAGTTTGGATAGATAACTGCAAAAATGGCCAAAGTTTGGATAAGCAACTGTATTTTCCCCTTTTTTTTCCGGAGGTTTGTATTTTTATTTTTTCTACCATCTCTCTATATTTGTATATGCATATAGATGGGCTAAAATCCATTTCGCACCCCGGAAATGGGCCGCTTTATCACTTTGCATCCTCAAAAATAATTAAGTACAATTTACCCTACCAGAATACAACCAATTGACTTTTACGCCCCCAAATCGATTTTAGCCTTTGACTCGGGGTTTAGAAAGGAAAATCGGTCACCCTAGGTGTGATATTACAAAAAACAAAAATAATACATATATATTATTATCCTACCCATAAAATCGAAATAAAAAACCCATGCCCAAAATCCCAATTTTTTCTCCCAAATTGTAACGACATTATCGTGCACTAATTTTGAGAGTATAGAAATTAGTCTTCAATTCCAGTAATGTCGAGAGCATCCAGCTCAGCCGTGAGTACGTGGCATTATGGACACAGAGTTCTGGTGGTAAAGTGTGATTGTGACAGAGGTTTGGAGCTCACAACTTATTGGAAGAATGTAATCGAGGTCGAAGATAATATCAATGTAATTGACCCAATGGTCTAGAAATTACTAGTAGCACGGGCATTTTCATATCATACTCGTCACAATACATGTTGAGGTGAAGAGGTTTCTTAATTGGAATATCTTCTTCTTTTTTCCTCAGAACACCAACCTCTCGACCCGAGGAACTCTCCCCAAACTATCGAGGTTTGTTCTATATTGCTCTCTTAATAGGTTGCCTATTTGCTCAACCACTATTATATCTCCAACGACTGTTGTTATCTTGTACTGAACCAGGATTGATGATCTGTTCAACTTGGCGTTGTTTTTTAGCAGATACGTAAGCGTACTAAGCACCAAAACTTGTCTAGAGATGTACGATTTTCCTCTCTCGTCTTGGGCATTCCCAGAAACAACTCAACTTTGCACTGCCTCAAGAACCCATAGTTTAAACCCATACCTCTCTTGGCTTATGAAGGCCTTCTAGTCAACCCTCTGATGCAGTCTCTGTTACATATTGTACTTTTCGATCGACTTATCACTATTTTCTATGTATAATGACTCTGATGCTAGCGCACTAGCTCCAAATTAATGTTCAAATTAAAGTTTATCTATAACGCTAGGAAGTGGCTTGATTGGCGTAGATTGTGAAATGCCTATTTTAGAGGCTTCCCTTAACACCTTCTAACAAAAAAAGTGAGAGTGGTTATGAAGACTGGTGATTAAAGTTTTTTTCAGAGGAAGTTTTTGTTTAGGATAAGACAAAGAGAATCTTTGTTGAACTTGTTTCATTATTTTATGCCTTTGAACTCTTGAGTGGTTGTTTTTATGTCTAGTGATTCTTCAAAATTCAATAATTTGTGCTCATATCTATGTTCTCTTGTTGCTCTAGTTTTTTTTTCCCATTGTTATCACACATTTCATACACCACAATTAGGTTTGACTGCCTTGAAAGGCCCCTTCTTTTTGTGTGAAATGCGTCAAGTGATAATACAACATGACATCAACCTTCAACACCACTTGATTTTGCCAAAACGTGACAACAAGGAGGATAGATAAATCCAAGTCTTAGCGTTAGTTACAACCAGGCTTACAACTCATTAGACAATACCCACTAAAAGCATTGTAATGCAATCCAACGAGCTACCTTACCGAAGATTATAATTTAAGAGTTTTTTGGAGTTCGAGAATCAGAAACGTAAGAAAATAGGATTTAACAGGATCAAGCCGAATATTCAAGATAAGGAGACATTCTCTATCAAAAGCGCTACTCGACATGTTTAGATATTGCTACAAATGATTGATGATAAGATTCTATAATATGGATTCAACACTCGTGAATTACGTCAAACTTACATCTTAATACACCAAAGTTCATTAGAACACTATTTTGTGTACCACAACGTGCCCGTGAGGAGTTTGCTTCTCAAACCTATTGCATCCCCGCAGTAATGGTATTCAAATGGAGTCCAAAGAAGATGACCAACAAAGTCGAGCGATGCACGTCAAACTTACGAAGGTATAGGAGAATAGTGGTGTAATATCATCCGGGGACCCGGGGAGGGGGGAACGCGGAGATACAATCAAGTGAATTTTTTTGAAACGTCAATCCCGAGCTTGAGAAAGAAAAAGCAGTATTATTTTATTGAAGGTATAGACGGTTTATAAGAAGGGGGGTCGTGTATAGGGGTTGGGATTTCTTTTAAGGCCCGTAGGATGCTACAAATTTATCTAAGTACAAGGATTATCTGATTGTTGAGAGTAAACTTCTATTATTTTCTCTAGCTTGGAATTGTCTTTGGCTGTTGGATGATGTGCTATTTATAAGAGTCTTCTGAGGTCCTTTGCCCAATGGTCGCTAGTATTACATAATTACTTCTGGAAATGGAGAGGGCCAATGCCGGGAGGTGTTTTCTGCACCAACGAGGGGATGCCGGTAGAGAGTGCCCAATAATATAGGTTTGACAAAGTTTTCCTTGCCAGGTGTTAAATGCGCCTGCTTCAATCGTCTTGTGGGGCAGTCTGAGCCAATGTGGTAGGCTCGTTCTGCTCCAATAGTTGTCTGCGGTGTGGGAGGTCCAATGGAGCTGATTGTTTGGGGGTCCAATTGAAGCCTTGTCCAATCAGCTAAAGTCGTATATCTTAATGACGGGTAGTTGTCATTAATGCTGTTAGTTGCGTGATATCTCTTTGGGGGTCCTTCCCCGAGGGTTGGTGTTGCGTTACCGGGGTAGTACGACTGATTCCCCTAGTTACGACCCTTCTTGTATCTGTTCTTTCCTTGTCATTTTGCATTGCCTTTCTTCTCCATGTGAACCTCGAATATGGCTAAGTATTGGGCAATGTTATCGACTGTTTGAATGACGAGGCAAGTTCGTTGTGTGTCGGGATCTTACACGGGGCGGGATATATTCCTGATGGGTCGTGGTGAGTATTGGTTAATTAAGATGGATAATCATTCGAGGCTCTCGAGTTGCGTTGGGGTGGTCACTCGAAGGTTGGAGATCAGTTTTTTCCGGTGCCTCGGATGCGCGAGTATTTTTTCTTTGGGTGAGGCGTATTCGGGGTGTCTGCTTAACACCTCTTAGTAATTTTTTATAGGGTATCCATTTTCTTCTCGTGAGCACATTTTAGATATGTTTAAGAATATGCATCATCAATGAACAAAGAGATACAAGAAGTTTTTGGTGTTAATCTAAATAGGCAACCTAATTAAAAACGGACTTTCAACAAAATGTAGACTAGACTATAATTGTATGACCTAGCAAGCATGGTAATGTGTTCAAAAAATATGAGAACAAATATTATTCTTTACCCGGATATTAAATATTTTGTAAAAAAGAAAACAATACCTTATTTACAAATAGGAAAAATATAAAAAAGGTGAATGCAATAATTGAGTGAGATATTCTTGCGAAGTTTCTTCCTTAGGCACTCAGAGCCGTGAAGATAGGTTCGAAATAGGACTCGCTCGATAAGTCCTTTCACGGGCAGTCAGTCAGTCAATAGTCGTCTACTATAAAGAAAAACCTACCCCACTCATACCTCAACTACTACTCCCCTATATAAATATATTAAAAAACCTCTACTCTTTTCTTCAATCTCTCTTCCTAATCCAATGCGCACCCCTGCGCACCATAGAAAATAAGGCTCACCTTATTCCTTCCCAGTTCCCACTACCGATGACCTTTAACAATCCACGAACACAACAATTATTAATGGATCTGCTGCTATCGCGCGCCTCCCAAATTTACAACCCTTAACCCTTCTTGCTCCTCCTCTATTACTCATATTTCAATTGTTGTATATCTTATATTATTAGGTTTTGACTTTTTTTGTACATATAATAATCGAAGTGAAAATCTGGCCGGAATAATAATGGGTGGAGGCGGTGCGCAGCCTCAAGCGCCGGCTGCGACGGCGGAGGAGCAGTACGTCAAGGCCAAAATCTCGGTGTGGTGGGACATCGAGAACTGTCACGTGCCTAAAGCGTGCGATCCGCACTGCATCGCTCAGAATATCAGCTCCGCCCTCGTCAATATGAATTACTGTGGTCCGGTCTCGATTTCGGCTTATGGCGACACCACTCGCATCTCCCCTGCTGTTCAACAGGCGCTCAATAGCACCGGCATCGCCCTCAACCACGTCCCTGCCGGTAACCTTATAAGCTTTTTTGTACAAATATCTGTCAGTCATGTTGAATTTTGGTGTTAGATCTGAAGTCAATTTACGCGTAATCTGTGGAATTATTAACCAACCTATGATTGTTTGGTCTTTGTGTTTGTTAGTGTTCTGATCTAATACGAATTGCGTGGATTTGGCTTATGTGTCGTGGATCAAGTATTTGTTTAAACAATGCTGATTTGTTAAAAATACGAATTGTGTTTTTTCGTGTGTTGATCTTGTCTAATTCTATGTTGATTAGGAGTGAAAGATGCGAGTGACAAGAAGATATTGGTGGATATGTTATTTTGGGCAGTCGACAATCCTGCGCCTGCTAATTATCTGCTGATTTCTGGGGACCGAGACTTTTCAAATGCTCTCCACCAATTGCGCATGCGTAGGTATAATATTCTTCTAGCGCAACCGCAAAAAGCGTCCGCAGCACTTGTTGCTGCTGCAAAGAGCGTGTGGCTTTGGACAAGTCTCCTGTCGGGAGGGCCACCACTTACAAATGGTGAATCTACTCAATTCGTAAATAACGGCTCTGGATATTTACCAAATTCGGACTCCTCGTCGTATAATGAATCCGCTCAGCCAAACCTTCACTTTGACTCGTCTCATGAAAGTTCGTATTATGGAAATATGGGAAGAGGAACTGATTTAAAGTATAAAGGGAAACAAACTCGTAGAACTACCTCTCAACCTAGTATGCCTAGAACTTCCAATTCTATGGCTGGATATGAAGGAGATTACAACAATTCTAACATCCAGCAGACGGCATATGGGCAGCCTAAGCAGTTTAATGAGCCACATGATCTATCCGGAACTTATAATGCAAAAATGGCTAGTAGCGGATCTGGATCCACATTTATCCCTGTTAATTCCGATTCTTCTTGGACTAACAATGGTCACCCTCATAGCCAAAATCACTATCCACAGCCGATGAGGTCAAACAGTCTTCCTCTTGAGCCTGCTTTACCTCCAGTTAGCTCCATTTCTACTAATCAATATTGGCAACCTCCTCAGAGACCTGATGCACCTAAGACGATCCCAGGTCCTCATACGTATGGTCCCAATATTGGTAATTTAAATATCTCTGAGTACCCGAGAAAGGATCACAACTCTCCTGCTTTCCAACCACGAAATGGGGGAGAGAACAGACAAATTTCTACAGAGTCTTCGAACCGTGTTAACTTACAGCTTCCGCAAAAGGGATATATTGCACAAAAGAAATTTCCGTTTGGCCAAGAAGTACAGGCCACTAGGTACCCACCTAGTAGTAATCAAGAGTTTTCACCACAAGTATCTTCTGCAGCAGGAACTGCTGCCATGCCTATAAATGGTGTATGGGGTACACCAGGATGCCCACAACCTTCTGAATATGTTCAAGGTCTTATTGGGATCATTCTGCTTGCTTTAAACACCCTTAAAAATGAGAAGATTGTGCCAACTGAGGAAAATATCACTGATTGCATTAAATATGGTGACCCCCGACATCGTAATACTGATGTTAAGAAAGCTTTGGCGGCAGCAGTTGAACAGCAGTTAGTTGTTAAGCAGCAGTTGGGTGCCCTGCAGATGTACGTCGGGAAAAATGAAAAATTATGGCAATGCGTGAACCCAATGGCTGGTAATATGAAGCTTTATCCAAAACTAATATGGGATGAAATTCAGAAATTTCTTACTTCCGCTCCTGGACGATCTGCGTTACTTGATACTCAATGCAGGTTTGTTTTAGTGTCAACTATAAATTTTACTTGTGTGTGTAACTTATTAGTTGATACCCTATCTATTTCTGGTTGTTATGATCTACTTCCCAGTCAAATCAATCTCATGTTCCCTAATCTTTTAAATTTTCTGTTTAGGTACGAGGCAGCTACAATTATAAAAAAGATGTGCTTAAAACAGCTATCTTTGGGTGAAATACTCCAAATTTTGAACATGGTAATTAACATGAAAAAATGGCTTATACATAATTACCAGTCAGGATGGCAACCACTTAAAATTGTGCTGGCAGAGATCAACCCTGACACGGGGTTGACAGCTGCCACATAAGCAGCTTCTTTTGTTAAGGGAGGGGAGAGGGGTTGAGGTCTGTGATAAAATTGGTTATTTATAGCCCTCTCTACCCTTGGACTTATTGGCTACAGAACTAGTAGCCTGGTATGATACAATTTAAGGTATTTAGTTTCTTGTTTAGGTTCTCTCTATGAAAACTTAAAAGCACCTCTTTCTCAAGTTACATTGCGGTTAGACAACCTCGAGACTATTGTGTTGTTAGTTGCTCGCTGGTGGGATTGTTTGTACTCGGCTTGTACAAACATAACGAGGAGATCCATGCCATGAATTGTCAGCAGTGCTGTTTATATCTGGAGAAAATTGGTCTTCATGGATTTTTACGGATTTATAATTTCAAAGGAACATCTTTTGGGAACCAAGAGTTACTTTCTTAGTTGACACAGCGTGCTACGATTTAAACTTTCTCAAAAAGCACACCAGGAAGCTAATTGCCAATGGATCTTCAAGATCACTATTATGGAAGAAAACTAGGAGATGCACACTTCAGCAAGGAAATCTATTTGCTGGTCGTTTTTCATGACTTGAGGCTCGTACAGTTGGTCCAACAATCGTGAATGAAACGGAGTTTTTATAATTTATTACCCAGTTAAGTGAAAGAAAGACGGAGAATGGTGGACGTTGTTAGTTTGTTACTTGTGTTGAGGATGCACAACACTGAAACCTTGACTAGAATCATCAGAACTTAGTATCAATGTAGCTTGAGAGAGCAGCAGATGATTGTTTAATTTCTGATAGTACCTGACTGAGCATTAGAAACGGAAAATTTATCTGGGCTGCTCTGTTCTGCATAGAGAATCACAAATGACGGCACTTCAATCCCACAACACTTTAGCATATTGGAATTATGTTGGCTCTGAATACCGAAAGTTTATCCAGCTCTGCTCCTGTTTTGCATAGGGGATTTCAGTTTGACGGCACTTTAAGCTCATAACAATTTGCCAAGATCCCTCATGTTTCAGACCATTCTACTTCGTCCCGTCGAGTACCAATCTGTTGATCAAGTAAAACTTGAATTCTAGTTATGTAATTAAAGACCATATTTTCCTACTTTCAATGTATCAAAAGCCTATTCTACCCTTTAATGCTTGTGCGTACCAAACATCTGGTATTTATTTTCGTTACAGCAATATGTTTCTAATGATATTATTCTATGCCTTTTTATTTTTAAATTAAAGCCTAGACCAATTGAAAGTGGTTTACTTGGAGAGATACTACTGCAACAGTGGTGTGTACTGTAGCGAAAATAAACCAGTAAGTTTGGTTATTTTGCTAAATATGTATACAGAGTCATTTCTCGTTGCCTTTTGGGTTGAGTTAGTTTTCAAGGGATGAATTATGTTTGAATTTTCAGTCGCATGTTTTCTACTTTCAGCCGGTGTTGAAATGGTAATTGATTAATAGTCTTTGTCGTTTTTCTCTCCAGTGTTGAAATGGTAATTGATTAATAGTCTTTGTCGTTTTTCTCTCCATAATGCCTACTGGAATTTGATTGTTTTGTTCTTTTGTGAGGTGGCGCGACATGTGGTGAGAAGATGCTTCTCTGTGAGTGGGTGGCTAAGAAATTTTAGAATGAGTTTTAGAGTGCCGATACCTTTTATGATTCCGTCTTTTATAATTGAGTTGCAAACACTTTTGTTCGAGATTTTTCCCCCCTTCCCTTGAATCGAACATCAAACGCAACAATTTGATTCGCTGTGATGGATTCAAATAGACAAACACCCTTTGTTTCAGAGCTTCATGGACGGACAAACGAAAAGAAATTACAAAACGAGACCGTCAATGGCTCAATGCTAGTGAAATACTGCAGTGGACAACAAGCAGCAAGCAAGAATTCATGTGCTTACAAGTTCTTCATTTTAAATTGCCACTGTAAAAAGTGAGATAACTCAAGCACAACAACTTTGCACAAGAACTGAAAATGCTGCTTACTGTGATCTTGATACTCTCGGCTTATGTTGCATGAGTGCTTCAAAACATAGCTTTGTCAAAATCTTTTACCAAGGACTCCCTTTAGGGCTGATTTCGTCAAAACTCTTTGAGATGGCTCCGCTAAACTTATTTTTTCACACAAAAACACAGTTTTACGCTTCAAACTGCTTGCACATGAAAGAAAGTTGTTTACTTATCATTTTTTTTATAGTAAATAAAATGCAAAAACAAGTCCTTAGACAATCTCTCTAGCTAGTAAACTAACAATGAACGGAAAGGGACTATCCTAAAATAAAACACTCCCCCTATCATGGCAACTCTCCTTCGTTAGTCCATCGGCGACTTTATTGGCAAATCTTACAATCCAAGTGATTTTTTGATTCCATGACATACGTAAAGTGCTTTGCACTCCCGGACAAGGTCGGCGTTGTTTCGTTGTGGTTCGCACTCCCCTATGACGAGTTTGGAGACGGTAAAGGAATTCGTCTCAATCTCGATATTTGGCGTTATTCGTTCCCAAGCTAACTCCATATATAATTTAAGTGCTTCAAGCTCCGCTTCTTTGACTGTAGGTGATGTTAAGGCTTTCTTGAAATCCCACATCCATCTTTCTTCGTTGTTCCTCATCACTCATGCGGCTGAACCTATGTTTCTTTGTGTTGCAAGGCTCCCATCCACATTGAGCTTCATCCAACCCGTGGAGGGTGCATCCCATTCGATGTTGGCATCTTTCCTCATATTTTTCCTTCGCCGCTCTTTTAGATCGTTGTTAAGCATCTTAATGTGGATCAACCTTCCATGAGTACTCGTCGTGGTGCCATGAAATACTCTTGCGTTCCTATGCTTCCACATGATCCATAAGCTGGCTATGAAAATATCACTCCAATTCGCATCCATCCATTGTATGTTGGAGAACTGCGACTTTCGGTTATTAGTTTGAAGCCAACAGTTGTCACTCATGTCATCGAAACTCTTCAAGTCCCCGTGAGACAATAATTTTGCCCAGATTACTCTCGCTACCTTACAATAGCGAAATAGGTGGAGTTGTGTCTCATCTGGATTACTGCTAATAGAACAAATTGCCATGTTGGTGATTTTTCGGTTACCTAAGATGATTTATTGGGAGTCTTTCTTGTGCAGCCAACCACAAAAAATACTTAAACTTATTGCTCGTATTAACCATTTACACCCACTTGTTGTCTTTTTTGCTTATTGTATTCGATGCATGAATTTTTTGGTAGGACTTATATGCGGATTGGCAAGTGAAGACTCCGTTCGAAGTCTCGTTTCAAAGCAACACGTCTTCCAAATCCGTGAATTTGATAGTCCTCCTCTGGATATCGTGTATGATGTTTGCCAGAAATATTCGTACTAATTAAGCCCAATTTCCAAGTTCCTTCTTCATCTACCATGTCTCGCAACCTCAGTCAATTGTCCGACTCATGAATGGTAAGGTTTTCGTCGTGAAGACTCCCTTCGCCTCTCCAGTTGTCGTATGAAAAAGAGATACTCGTACCCCGACCAATTTTCCAATGGTGTAAAGGCTTCATTAAATCCGCACATCGAACAATTCCTTTCCATGTAGGGCTATCCGTCCCCTTGTAGGTCTAATTAAGGAGATCTTCTGCCTTGAGATATTTCGCTTTTACCAAATCACTCCAAATTGTGTTCTCGTTTTTCATGACTTTCCATGCTAATTTGGATAGCATCGCTTCATTGCACATACAAGTGATACGTATGCCAATTTCACCCTCTTCTTTTTGTGAGATGTCAGATGACCACAAGACGTCTGTGTTAAGCTTGTCCAACTTCTCGCAAATATGTTCGAGAAGGCAAGTCGATTACATCAAATAAATATGCATGGCTGAAGAGACCGATTGAATTAAAGTCACCCGTCCCGCAAGTGATAACAAGTTTCTCTTCCATGCATTGAACTTAGCCAAGATCCGATCTATAATTTTCGAAAAGGTTTCCTGGTTAATTCTTCCATGAACGACCTTCACCCCGAGGTATTGGCCCAAGTTGCGGGTTTGACCAAAACCTAGGATGTTACTGATGTTTCTTTTCAAACTTGAACCGTCGTCCTTGAAAAAAAATACTTTCGACTTTTGAGGGTTCAGTTGTAGTCCGGATGCACCGCAAAACTGATCCAAAACATCTTTAATAGTCTTCGCCGTCTCTGTTGTAGCCTTTCGCATGAGGATTAGATCGTCAGCAAAAAAGGTGGGATAGTCTCGCACCGCCCCAACACGGTGTAATCAGAACCCACTTGTTCTTTTCCACGACGTTATTAATTAAATAAGATAGCCTTTCAATGCTAAGCACAAATAAATAAGGAAAAGAGGGTCGTCTTGTCGGGTTCCACGCTTGTGCTTGAATAGTTCTAGGGGGCACCATTCCATAAAATGCGTGTCGAAGCATTACAGACACAAAACATGATGAGATCAATAAGGTTCTTCGGAAAATTAAAGGCGCGGAAGGTATCTTCAAGAAAATTCCAATCTACCTTGTTGTACGCCTTCTCGAGGTCCAACTTCATAACCATGCATCCGACTTTATTTTTCCTCTTCGGTCTTAAAGAGTGAATGGGCCTCTTGCAAGAAAAAAAATGTTATCTTGCGTACTTTGGCCTTCAATGAAGCTAGATTGTGTAGGAGCAATAATCTTCGGCGTGTATTCTTTGTGTCTCGTCGTTATGCATTTGGTAATAATCTTATATAAGACGTTACATAATGCAATAGGACGGTATTGTGAGATCGTCTCGGGATTTTGTGCCTTAGGGATTAGACACAAAAAGGCCTCGCAAAGCCTTTCGTCAAAAGAACCCGACATAAGAGCGTCCTCGGCAAATTGCAGCACTGAATCTTGTATCCATGTCCAACTTTTCTAGTAGAAACCCACGTAAAGGCCATCGGGTCCGGGTGCTTTAAGCGGATTCATAACATTGACCGTTTCCGTGATTTATGCCGCTTCAATCAGTTTGGCAAGATTATGTTGATCTTCTGCTTTTATGGCTTGGAAATTCGACTTTTGGAGAAAAGGATGTGTATTGTTCACTCGTTCGTCGGAAAATGGGCGCATGTAATACGCTATAGTATGATCTTGAGCATGGATTCGTCTTTGGTCCAGATATCATCCACCTTAAGCAAAATAATTTTGTTGCGTCTTCTCCTCGTCGTAGTCGATCTATGGAAGAACTTGGTGTTGCGGTCCCCCTCTTTTATCCACTTGACCCGAGATTTTAGAACCCAAAATAGTTCCTCATTTTTCAATATCTTGTTGTACTTTTTCGTTAGTTCCTCTTCCAACTCCAAGAGGAACTTGTTCGGCTCACAACTTGGGGATTTTTGAATACCTTCGATTCTGGCCAAGAGTTCTTTTTTTTTTTCCTTTTTTTAATATGTTTTAAAAGATCTTTTTATTCCACGACTCCAACACTTTTGGTACCTCTTCTATTACCTCCAATAAATCTCTCTTCGAAGTCCGAATTTTACGAAATAGAGCCTCGTGATCTTTGTGCATGAACCATATTGCCTCAAAATGAAAAAGTCTCGTTCTTACCCGTCTCTCATTCCCCAAGCATCTCGTGATTATGGGATGATGGTCCGAATGCGCCCTCGATAGATGGATGACCTCGTGATTTGAATACATTCGAATCCATTCTTGGTTGGCCATAGAGCGATCAATCCTTGCTTTAATATTCGCTCTGTGTTCTCTCTTGTTATCCCAAGTGAACTTAGGGCCATTAAATCCCATATCTAGTAGATTTCATCGGTCCATAAAGTTATATGAGAAAAAAAGACGGTTCGGTGTCCTTGTTCGACCTCATATTTTTCGTGAGCATAACATACTTCATTGAAATCTTCTGTGACTAGCCACAGGGTTATTGGGTCATTCACTTTCTCCGCCGATCTCCCAAAATCTTGTATTTTGGCTGCCTTGCTTGGATTTGTGTACACCCCCGTAAGCTGCCATCGATTGTGTGCGTTCAGCCGAATAATAACATGAATCGCCTGATGGTCAACTTCCTTGATTTTAACATCAACCCCATACTCGTTCCACAACATAGAAGTTCCTCCCACCATGCCAACGATCGGAGCGATAATGTAATTCTTGTATCCCAGAAATGACACAATATTACAGGTTTGTTCCTCCCAAACTCTTGTTTCAAGAAGGTAAATAACTGTTGGTTTCTGAACACTCACCAACTCTTGGAAGTTTCTACAAAACTCCTCGTCTCCCGCACCCTGACAGTTCTATGATATGATCTTCATGAGAGTGTTATAAAAGGTGCGTAGGGTGGACCTGATTCTCAGGTAGAATCCCCATCCATATCGCAATCAGTTGTCTCATGATTTCCATTGGCATCACCTGTTGTCTGTTCGATTCCTATGAACTCAGATCGAACCTCTGCCACCATGTGTGGTTGTTGTCCCATCTCTCCACCTGCTATATTTCCGCTTCCACTTCCCATGTTGTTGCCATGATCTCAAACACTTGGATCAATTGTTCCCATTGTTCTGTTTGTGATATCATGCAAGGGGCGTTGAACTGGTTGAAAATCGTCTCAAATCCCCAACCTTGGGGCCAGTTCACCACCATCGCATCGTGCTCGAAGTTGATTTCCATGGTTGGTACTTTCTAAAAGAGGAATCACGCTTTGAGTAGGATTTTTTCTTTCTGTTATTTCCTCTCGTGCCAGAATACTAAAAGGATTGGAGTCTTTTAAGGCGCCATATTCTTCTTCTTTTCCATGCGACATTTCGTTGGACTTCTTTTTATTTTTGGTAACCTCAAGTCTGAGAATTGATTTATTGCCTTTTCGCAGCTTAGGGTTAAGAGTCGTGGGCAAAACTCGCCTTCTTTGCACCCCAACGCTTTGTGCCGCAAACTGGTGGATAGATGGTGCCTCGTTTTCCTTATATTGAGGTTCCTTATTTGCCAAAGTACTTCTCGGTGATTGTTTCCTTGATCCCCAAGGGATCTCTTTTCCTTGTGTTACACCCTTTTTCTTGCAGCTGATCAACACCCAATCTCCATATTCCTTATTTATGGCTCTATCGGTTAGCCACAATTCACCTCTTGGTGGGTTCTCCACTCTTTCCACCGCTTGAGATTTCAGAGGAGTTTCTGCATTGTTCTTTTGGTCATTCTTCGATTTGCGTGTATCTCTCAAGTGTCCCGCTCTTACACATTCGTGGCATAGTGATGTGACATTCCAGTAGGCTACTTGATAGACTATCATCGACCCACAACCCTAGTTCCAAGGATTTATTTGTTCGTCTTTGGACGCAAAATCATGCAAAGTTTCCTCTATCTACATTATAGGTGGTTCCATCGATTTTTATAGGTTCCCACTTAGCCAGTGATTGAATCATCGCTTCCCTGAGATACTCAATTGATAGGTTTAGTATGCAAACCCACATAATGGTGCTCTCAACAACGTATGTGTCTACTCAAAAGTTAGGTGTCCACGTCCTGATCATCATGAAATTCCCGACGAGTTTTCACAGACCCTCAATTAGTATCATCTTTTGCTTTTCGGCTATTAATCCCTTTAGGCAGTAGCAACCTTTTTCAAGATCGATCAGTAAGAAATCACTTCGCAGATTCCACATTTAATCTAACCTTGTTTGTAGGGCTGCAAAATACCACGGCTTCCCGAGAATCCAAATGATAACCGTGTCTTGCCATTGTATGTCTCATACATTCCCTTAGTTCTTTGGAGGTTCAAATTTGCTTAAATGGGATTTTGTCGTCTGCATCCCTTACTTCAATATGCATTCTCTCTTCAACCGTTTTGTCAACATCTATTCGCACATCATTACCTTTGTTTCGTTGGGCGACCATGTTCGCATACACGTGTGTGTGATCTCGGGTTTCCGTTCCCTTTCTCGTAGACTTGTTGTGTGCCCATAGTTTATGTGTTAACCTCCATTTGACGTGATTTTTTTTGGTTTCTAAACTATGTGGTAATCGAGTGTTTCTGAATTGTCTTTGTAGTTGCCGGAGGTGTTAAGTCAAGCGGCGGCGTTGGGGGCATAGTTGGCTTTTTAGGGCTTATCAATATTTCTTTTTTATTAGTTTGTCCACAATATATTTTACATAACTCAGAACCACACTACAATATGCTTGATACTCTTATTATAATCTTAATTTTTTTTTCCAATTATAATATTCATGTTTTTACAGTTTTAATGATATAATTCAAACTCATCGTGGCGTTGTACTTTTTATATTTTATGTTTCCATTTTTATGATTGACAATCATTTCCAAAATATTTAGGATGTATAATATATTGATAAGTAGTGTGCATGAGAATATCTTCATGATGCTAAAAGAGTGTGTAAAATAAGACATGGGTGTGTGTGCATACCTTTCTTTGTGTTTTTGTTTTAAATCTATTAGAAATTGTGCCACGTGCTACCCTTCATCTATGCATTACTTAACAATTTTATCGATATGTTAAAAGTACGAAAACATATGTGCCATGTATGATATAGATTATGGGAAGACATGATATAGAAATTGGGTGAAGTAAAAATTTAGTTATTGTGATTTATTTTAAAATATAAGGTTAAATTCAAATATTAATTATGTGATGTTGTGGCGTTTTAAATTCTAAGGTTAAAGATGAAAATAAAAAAATTATATTGATATGTTAATAGTATATAGATACTAATATGCTTTTGTACTTCATTCAAAATTATTTACTTGCATTTTTCTTAATCTTTTAATTTATTTAATTCAATTAGTAATATATATATATATATATATCTTTCAAGTATTTAACGCATAACACTCAACACCTTTAACCGCATTGGTAATTGTGTTATTATATACTTTAAACAATTATATATTTGTAATGTCACACGAGTGTCTTCTACATCGTTTAACTTGACCCGAGTAATGCGACACAATAATTTTTGATGCACTGCGACTAAACCTTAAATATTGCAAATCTATATATCTATATTAACGAGCAACGTCAATGGCAACATTAATAGTTGTATCATTTTAATATGTTCAACCCAAATCCATAACTTGCTAAAACATATCTCTAAATCTTCTACTTTGATTACACTATTTTACAACATGAGTACGTTAAAATCTAAAAAACTTCAAGCAATCTCCGCTTTAAAAAGCATTGACTCGAACACTAAATAATTTGATTTTCAAATAAAAGGACAATCTTGATTTGAAAGTAATCTAAGAAGAGTATAAAGTTTGTCTTAATATCTGTAAATATATTGAAGCTCAATCTTCCTCAGTAGAATCACGATATTACAAAGTCGTTATTCAACGATTTTGCAGCTTGGTGTCAAATCAAATGAGAGCATTCTTTGAACTTTGTGTTGAAAAATTTCGATCCGTGCGAAGACGCCTCAAAGACTGATGAACTTGATGTAGAAAATATCCATGACTTATTCTCTTCAAAAGGTTAAATTCTTTATAATAGTTATGTGTACTTTTTCTTAAAAGTAGGCTTTTTTTTTAAGTATAGTCTTCAGATGCTCAATCATTGGTGGTGACATATGATCATCTTTCACCTTTTAAGACAAAAATGCGTTGAACGTATCTAATTTATCAACACATAGTGTTTGCTCAAAACTTGAAACACATGATTCTTTTCACGTATAATGATACGATTGACTACATAGATTGTTTTAATTGTGTTACACCTCTACTTTGACAATGGTGGTCAATCGATTGGCTGTTAAATATATAAAAACTTACAAATCTGAATTTATTTGTTTGAAATAATATATAGTAAAATTCTAAATTTAAAGTAATAGGTAGTCTCATTTAATAAATTGATTAACACTTGGCTAATTGGTGTATCGTACAATATTCATCTTTTTGAACAACTTTGTGTTTTCGTTGTGCTCAACAGTGTTGCTACATATGTTCAAGGGCCCATATCGGCCCGACTCGGTCTAAACCTAGGCCAAATTAGATCTTATTGAACATGGATAACGTGGGCATTGGCCCTACCCCACCTTTTTTATAACTTAAAAGGGTACTGATGAATGATGATACATATTACATGTCGTATCCGGGGTAGGATCTCAAGGGGATAATGATCACGTGTATTATGTTCGAAATGTTGATCCCGACCTAGAAGGGAGAGAATCACGATTTTTAGTAGTGGGAATGCGGGGATTACAAGTGGAGGAATGTTATAGGATGTGGAGCGGGGAGCTATGTGTTTAGATACTTGAAACTCTATGTTTTATGAAAGCTAGGTTGTTTGTCCTTTTTTTTGCAACTAGCCTCCCCTTTTATAAGGGTCTTCATCCTACAATTGTCATTCGTTGGCTGCTAGGCGTCCCTAATATTGCATGGAGAGACACATGCGCTAACTTTGATGTATTTCTTATTACTGCAAGGGTGGTTATTAGTTGGACATTTATTATCGTTTGTACGCTTCCAGCTCTAGTGGCTAGAGTTCTGTAGGTGGGGAGTCCTAAAGTAACTGTAACCCGGACTGATTGTCGCTTGGGGTGGCTCTCGACATCGATGCTAGTTTATATGAAGGGAGTGATATGTAATAGCTCCCCTTGTGGAGAAATAGACATTGCTCCTCGGAGGGAGTAATATATTCAACTCCTCAGAGGGAGTAATAGATGTAGCTCCTATGAGGGAGTAATAAACATAGCTCCTCGGAGGGTATGGTCCGGTTGCATCACCTCAAAGATACCAAAATCAGTTCCTCTGACAGAAGGGAGCTACCCACGATGGCACGATGGATAACAAGGTGATTATTTTGGTCATGGATGCTGCTTTAGGCAATGTTTTTAGTCTGACAATGGACCAGAAGCATTTCCCACCTTGCCAACTAGAGACACAACTATAGACCAATCATTTCATTCATCCTCTAGGGACTCTGTTGAGTTTTGGTCCCGACTCAAACACCCTCAGGAGAAGGTCCAAGCCAATCCTCCTCCTATCAGCGGGAGCGTAAACACGCCATCTTTCTTCACTGGTCCCACGACTGAATCGAGTACTGCCATAATTTCATGGGCATGTATCCTAAATAGAGTAGACTGTGATACCCTAGGTCGTCTCTCTTACCCTACTTTGTGGGACACATTCCTCAAGAACGCGTGCGAGGTATGCTCGACCATTTTTCCTTTAAACTTTGCATCCTCATTGCATTAGGTGTTGATTTTTTTACATTGGGTGGTATTTGCAGTTGGTGGTCCTGGGAGATGCCCAAGGGATCCGTCGAGGAGCGACCCCTTAAGATATGGGGGCTCTGCACCTAGAGAATGAGCTCCCCCTAATTATACTACCCTGGTATACCATTTCTCTCGGAACGGGTTTGGCTTGGAGAGGTGGCTCCGTCAGTTATTCTTTCAGCAGCTTGACAGCTTGCTCACACCGTTCGTTCCACTAGAAGTCTTTCACATTCCGAAGAATTTTGAAGAATGACCCTCATTTTTCTGAGGAGCGGGAAATGAATCGGCTTAGGAAAGCTATTCTCCCTGTCAAGTTTTGAACCTCCCTTACTGGGGTTTGCATCTTAACGTAGACCCAAGCTTTTTTCGGATTGACCTCTATTCCTCTTTCTGTGACCATGTAGTCCAGGAACCTTTCTCCTTTGATTCTTAGCGAGCATTCAGGTTAATCTTCATCCCAAATTGTTCCATGACTCCGAACGCTTTTGCTAGATCATCGGCGTGGTTGGCGACCTCCTTACTTTTAACGATCATATTGTCCACATACACTTCCATAGTTTCTCCAATTAGCCCTTCAAACATCACACTGACCAACTTGTTGCTTTTTCGTTCTTGAACCTTGTCATGGGGCATGACAAGGTACAAAAGATTGAAGACGAAACACGTGTACCTTGTTGAAGATTTAATCAAAAAATAAATTTGAATTGAGTTGCTTGTGTGCGCCGTGAGGAAACCAAAATATTTTGTGTAGATGAATCGATGAAATTGGACTATAATGGTTTATGAACTTGTATTTTAATGTTTGTAGTATAAAATGGCTATTTTTGGGCAATTAAAATCTAAAAAAAAACAAACTATAAAAGACATATTTTGTCAAGGACACATATCCGACTCATCTTAAAATTGTGTCCAATACGTATGCTATTTATTTTTTAATTAATATTTTGATAGGATATACCACGTCAACACGTGACATGTTCGACACGTATTTTTGGCGTATCTTGACTGTATTTGTGTCCTATTGTATCCGACGCGGAATTTTCTGCAGTGAGTGATGGCCTGATGGGCAGTGACAAGCTTGCTACCGAATAAACACACGAGTAGCACTTTGCCAGAGACCGATAGAAGTAAGTACTTAAGTTCCATGGACGCACACAATTCTCTACAAAATCATACTTTTTTTCTATGCAGTTCCGTACAATTTTTACTAGGATTGTTTTTCAGCAGCTGAAATGGCTGTAAAGCTTTCATCTTTGACACTTTCCAAGAGAATCCCCAATTGGGTTTCTCTTAAATCTCATCTTTCTTCGATTTCATGTGCAATTAGCATCCGATCAATCCCAGAAATCGATCAAAACCAATCTAATTCCTCTGATTATGAAGCTAAGATTCAATTTTTAAGGAACAAGCTTCATTCAGACAGCTTAGTTTCTGTTCTGGAGTGCACCCCTGATTTAAACTCTTCATTAAAGCTGTTCAAATGGGCTTCACTTCAACAGAATTTCCACCACACTGCAGATACATATCACAGGATGATTTTGAAGTTGGGTATGGCTGGAAATGTGGAGGAAATGGAGGGTTTTTGTAGTGAGATGGTAAGGGAGAAGTGTCGGGGTTTCGAGAAATCTCTCTTGGCATTGATTGATTCATTTTTGAGTACTCATAGGTATAGTGAGGCTTTAAGGGTTATGTATGTTATGAATTTGAGTAGCTTTAAGCCGTCGTTAGGTGTGTTTAATGCGTTGATCGGTGCACTTGTGGAGGGGAAGCGAGATTTCAAGGATGTGGTGTTTGTGTATAAAGAGATGGTGAAAGCGGGAGTTTTACCGAATATTGACACGTTGAATTACTTGTTGGAAGCTTTGTTTGAATCCGGGAGAGTTGATACGGCATTGGATCAGTACAAAAGAATGCATAAGAAAGGATGCAATCCGAATAGTAGGACTTTTGAGATACTTATAAGTTGTCTTTTTGCTAGAGACCGAGTGGATGAGGCAATTGCGGTATTGAATGAAATGTTTCAACTTGGATGTGAGCCGGAATCGAGCTTTTATTTTCATATAATTCCTATATTTTGTAGGTTGCAAAATCATGAGATAGCGATGAAGTTATTTAAAATGATGAAAGCTTCTAATCTCACTCCGAGCTCTCTTACTTATGGGGCTATGATAAGTTGTTTGTGTGAGAATCTTCTCATGGATGATGCAGTTGAACTTTATGAAGAGATGATAAGTGGTGGCTTACTGCCTAATAGACAAATCCACCTGGATGTGATAAATGGTCTTTGTAAGTTAAATAGATTCAATGAAGCCAAGATAATCTTGGAGGAAAAGAGTGTGATGGATGCATGTGTCTATAATGTGCTGCTTCAATCTTATTGTGATAGTGGCAATTTTCGTGTGGCAAAAGATATGTTTGATGAAATGATTGAGAGAAAGATTACTGATGCTTCGTCTTGGAATATCATTATCAGATTTATTTGTGAGGATTTAGTTATCAGCACAGCATTGCAATATCTGTGCAGAATGGTTGTTTCTTCTTTTATTCCTGATTCTACTACTTACTCTGCAGTTATTATTGGAAACTGCAGAACGGGGAAAATCGATCATGCTCTAGATTTGTTTCAGCGTGTTAGATCCAGATTATGGATTATGGATTCTGTCTCTTATGCTGAACTTGTTGACTCTCTATGTCGGAAGGGAAAACTTCGAGAGGCTGGTGACGTGTTCTGCTACATGTCTAGTCAGGATTGTGCTCTTCAGCCCCCCTCATTGAGTATGTTGATCCAGAAAATCTGTGAAAGCGGAGATGTTGAAAGAGCTATTAGGTTAATATCGGTTTCTTACTACACCACTACAGACTCATCTTGTGCCGCTTACAATAGTATTTTGCAAGGTTTACTTAAGTCAAGCCAGAAAAAGCATATTCTGGTAATTCTTTCACAAATGATAGTCTCTGGTTGTGCTTTTGATGCCGAAACCTACTGCATCCTTATTCAAAGCATGTCTGCGCTGAACAACGTAGGAAGTTGTGTTTCTCTTTTCAACTTAATGCTCAGTGAGGACTTAATGCCTAATAAAGAAACATTAGCTTGTTTCTTATCTTGTTTGGAGAAGAATTCTCAAATGCATTCGGTTATTTCCTTAATGGATAAAATCATGTCCATGTCCGAGGTTCTTGATTCAACAATGAAGAACATGCTGATTAGTAGCCTCTGGAGAGAGGGACACAGAAGTGAAGCAAGTTACTTACTGGACATTATGTTGGAGAAGGGTTGGGTTCCAGATGCTTCAACACATGCATTGCTAATGGGTTCCATTTCAAGAAACGAAGTGATTTTCAAAAGCTCGTCACATGAAAGTTTTGGGGTACATGATGAGGTCAGTAGCATACTTGCCGAGGGCCTAGGGGGAACATGACAGATTGCCTGGAACTTCTTAATGAAGAATCAAACTTTTTTGCCGGAGTACACAATATGTCAGATTTTGGCAGAATTCCTAGGGGACAGGTTGGTTACAAAGATTTTTCCCCATTTCTTTTCTATATAGTATGTTGTTTCTGAAATTGTCCTTTATTATTCGGCTTGTAAAAACATCATATATGCGGCGTTATATTGTTACAATCATCATGCTGCATCTGTTCATTCAGTTTCTTAAATTGCTTTTTATACTTAATAATCTTGCCAAGCTGACGTTAGGTGTTCTTTGACTTGTAGGATACTTAATAATCTTCCCTATGTGAGACAAGTTTGGTGCAGTGAGCCTGCTAATCTCGGCTTAATTAAGCTTTCAGGTTAACGACAGCCTTTGGATGAATTCCGTTCATTTTCCAGACTTGTGGGTTTTGACATATCCTTTGTATGCATGGCCATGCTTGCAATCACACATTACGGGAAATTATGCAGCAGAAGACAATCCTCTCATCTGTCCTAGTCAGCGTCTTTCTTGTCTCTTGTGCAAAGGATAGCTGTCCAAGGGTTGAAAGCCAGTAGTAAACAAGTCAGCTAACTGAAGTTTGAAAGTTTAGATTGTATACTGAAGCAGTAGATATCAATAGACAATTATCAACCAAGTTTTGTAGTTCGTTTGGAAATAGCTATCTGGTAGGAGTTTTTGTTCAAATTGAAAACATATTTCATGTAATCCTGAATTGATATCAAGTCCAATAGTGTATACTGTATACTGAAGGCAGTAAGGCACGACAGATGGGGAAGAACAATGTCAAATGGTTCAATTTTATCTCGCACTATGTCGTAGTTCCTCCTTGAATGGAGAGCTTGACAAGAATTGAAATCTTTTAGCCAAAAGAGTAAAAAGAGCCTAGACAACGACGCGCACTATGTTGGTAAGATGTGTCACTTATGGCCGTGAGGTCACTGGTTCAACTCATCCCCGTGGCTGTGTAAAAGAAGCTAAGAATGAAGAAAAAAAAACAATGTCTGCACTCACTGAATCTTCCCTAAGTTACTTGTTTTATGCATGAAAAATCCTCATACTGAAGACATACTCCAGCCCCTCTCGCGTTAAACCAATCTTCTCAATGTGGATTGGGACCGTGAAGTCCGTGACAGATGCGATATTCAACACTCAAAACGAAAGATCAAGTCATCAAATGACTGGAAAATGTGTTCAATACATAAAGTTTTCAATTGATTTCATATCTATGCTATAAGTGCAGCTGTAATGTAAATGATTAAATCTATTAGAAAATAATGATGTTATTTTTATTCTTTTAAAAATGGCATTAACTTAAGGAACTGCAGTTAAGCACTTCATGAACTACTATAGAAAAGGGCTATAAGAATTACCTTTATTATTGCAACAACAGAACAATAAACAAGGTGAGTTATTCACCATGATCTCATCTTTAGTTGCACACAAATATGCCAAATTCATAATTTGAAATGCAAGTTGCAATTCATGTACCACCTTACCACAGCGGATCAGATAGTCGTTGAGTTCCATAGTCGCAGAAAACGCATATTTAACATCTACGAACAAAGGTCAATAACAAGAACAACATTGCAGGCTCTTAAACATCTTCACAGAAAGTTGGGATCGACATGGCTACAAGTCTATCTCGGTAAACAGAAAAGCGTCTGGACCAAAAAGGTAATAACAAACATAGTAATCTTAGTCTAGACAATTCTCACGATTTATCACTCCATGATCACATTCTGATGTGCAAAAGCTAGATTGTGAGCACTGCCAAAAAAAAAAATAACAAGAATGCAGAACAACAAATATACAAATGTAGAATAAAGAAAGGCTGATTCAACGAGTTCGACCATAAACCTCAGAACCCAGCATCACAATCCCTGTGCTATTTGACTAACATTCTAAGAAGAGCATCAACTACAGGCTCCCCCCATTTTCATGCTGTTCTTCTCCAATACCATTTTCCTTGTACTGCATCTGATCTGTTACAGGTTCAGCGTAAATCCCATCTTTCTCGACATCTTGCTCATTGAAATCTTCCACCCCGCTCTCCAAATCAGTAAACCCCACAGGATCAATATCACCACCATCATTCTCGCCAGAACTGGTCTTCCTTACTCCACCACTCTCATCAACATCCATCATCGAAATACAATCATCATCCGCCAGGACACCCAATTCCATTCCCGTCGTTCCACTTGTCTTCCCATTTTCCCTCAATTCAACCGCATTCAACGCTGCCAACACATGATTCGAGTTGTTCTCCACTCGACCCTTGGCCTCCAAACCCACAGATACACCCGCATTCCTACCCACAATCCCGTTCCCATTACCAGTATAAACAACATTCACATTCTTCTCAATTTTCACCTGCGTAACACCACGAGCCCCCGACACATCACTAACACCATCCTTCTTGCTCAACTTCCCCTTCACCACCAAATACGCCACGTGCTCCAACGCCTCCTTGGCCCTCTTCCTCGCAACCGCCGCCTCCTTGGCACGCCTCTCGGCCTCCGCCTTCGCCACAACCGCCGCCTTATTCATCGACAGAGCCGCGATCTTCGCCGCGGCCAGCAATTTCTTGGCAGCGTCCCTGTCCATCACCCGACAACCCTCTCCCTCTCCCCCTTCCCCACCGAGCACCACATTCGCCGATTTCAACTCGAAGATCGGGCCGCTAGGGTTCGTGCAAAGAGGGCAAATGTAGGGGGCGGTAACGGGCGATTGAACGCAATGCGAATGGGAGGAGGAGTAGCATTTGTGGCAGGCGAGGATGGAGTCGTTGGAGGGGGTGGGAGGATATACCTGGAAACAGGTGGGGCAGAAGGATTGCGGGTGGAGGCGGAGGACGCAGGTGGTGCAGAGGCGCCGAAAGATTCCACGGTGGCGGACATGGTGGAGGAATCGCCGCTCTTCTTTGCCGCAGTGAACGCACGCCGGAGCGATGGTGGGACCCGGAGGATTAAGTGGGTGATCGGATTTTAGCAGCATTGGGGATGAATTTAACGAGTGATTTCGAGCTAGGGTTTCTGAGTGTGGAAAGAAGAAGAAGAAGAAGAAGAAGAAGAAACAATTTTTTTTTTCCAATTGAGAGCGAAAGACGAAGCAACAATTTGAGTTTTGACTGGGTTTTGACAAATTACCCCTCTATTTTATGACAATTTGATCAATTATCCCCACAATAAATAAATACCCATGTCATTCACCGTGAATTCAAAAATACAGTTGTTAGTATTAATGGACGAATGAGATGGGAAGTGGTCGTGTTGAGAAGTGGTCGTGTTGAGAAGTTACTGAACTAAAATATAGGAAAATCAACTAATTCCAACATTTTATTGTATCGCGTAAATTATGTCATTACTCAATGATTATATAATAAATTTTCAAACAAGTGCTAGTGAAGGTTATACTTTGAAAATTTTATTTTATGACAACCCGATGCATTGCTTAGGTAGTGCAATCGATGATCTGATTTAATTCTTGTTAAATTTTCTTAGAACATAAAAATAACCACACTTCCCGTCACAATCGTTAATTGGTAGTTGTTGTACCTTTTTAGCAATATAACGGTTGTATGAAGAAAAAAAATCTCTTTATTTACTCGAAAAGATGACTACTATATTTCGCTTGAAAAATGTATTTTAGTAATTTTGTTACTTTAAATTATCAAAGAATTCCTAAATAAAATTAAAACAAAAATTTATATCTTGTTTTATTGCTCTTACTTAAATCCAACAAAATTAGGCAAGAAAATATTATACTATCCGACGTGTTTGGTCATGAAATATAGAAACACAATACAATACTATTCGGGATAGTGTGCCAACTTTTGGAATCAAGGTAACATCTCGTAATTAATTTTATAGAGGTAAATTTGTTAAATTAGCATAACTTTGGGGTAGTTTGCCAAAACCCGAGTTTTGACTGGCCTTCTCTGCAATCGGCGTGGTCAAGCCGCTCAGGCGACAAGTTGCATTATTGGACTCGTGTTTAAATAGGCAACTTTAGATTTTCTGCTATTCTTTACAACTATATATTATTAAGATATATTATTGGGCTGAATTGGTAATTTTAAGATATATTATTATTGTTAGTGGATTTGTTAATGTTGGCCTAACATTGGGGGTTTCTGGTGTTAAGTCAACATTTGTTCCAGTTTCCAGTTCAGCATCTCCAACGTCTGTGTTCAATGTTGAGTCCAATGTTGGAATAACATCTGAACCAGTGACTTCTTCAGTACCTGCAGAAACAGTTAAAGTATGTATTATTCAAATGATTTTCTTTTCTTATAACATACCAATAATCTACATAATCATTTTTTCCAAACTCAATCGACATAAATTTATTATATAAAGAAAGTCATATTGACACCAATTTCTTAGTTTTCGTATTTACCCTTCTACACACTATTGAATTTTGTTTTTAGTTATGATATAAATGTAATATACTTTAGTTTTATAATTATGGTTATTTAAACCTTCTTATTAAAGGAAAATAATTATTACTTAATTCTCTTTTATGTAAAAAGAAGGTTAAGATATATAGATTTTCTATCCATGCATATTTAAGTAATAATCTTTACCATACAAAAAATAATTATATTATATTTAAAGTAAATTGTTAATCACGGAGAAGGACGTGTCAACGTTTCTAACAGACTTAAAAAACTTCTTTATTTACTATGTCTAACATGGAAAAAAATTAATATGATTTATTAGGTTGTCAAGAATTTAAGTAATTTCTTAAAATATCTGAAAAATCATATTCAACAATTTAAGTAATTTAAAAATCATTAATATTCAAGAATTTAAGTAATTTCTTAAAATATTATTATAAAATATTTTCCAGTTTGATACAAATACAGAATACATGTGTTTATTTATCAAAAAAAAAAAAAAAAATACATGTGCATCTTTGATATTTTCCTATGGTCTTTCCCCTTCATCGTTTGAATTACTTTTCTTTTAAAATAAAGTTTCTTATAAGCAAAAAAAAAAGTATAAAAAATTAAAAGACTGTGAGAGCCCCACAGGGAATAGCTAATCGTATAGCCTATAGGGCATCAAGAAGGAAAAATTTGCTTCTCATTTTCTCACTAGGAAATAGTTTTTTTTTCTAGTAATTTTGTGGACAGAAATTTGGTACTTTATACTGGCCAAAACAATTCATTATAAGTTCAAGAGATTTATCGTAATATTCCTCGGACTAAATATTGTTTTCGAACAGTGGCAACCCACAACGAGCAATGGCATCCGACACCGATGAGTGCCCACTCTTAGTGTCAATTGAATTTCTGTAATATTGCATCAAATTCAAATGTCAGAATCCTCAAGATCACCCCATGCTAGGGCTTCAATATATTGAAAAACAAGGTCCGCAAAACGACCAAGGCAAATTCAGGAGCAATTAGGGTTTCAGAACCCACCATGGACGAACCGCTCATATGCATTGATGTAGACGATGAGATCGATAATATGATGTGCTCACAATGGAAAGATACGATCTTGATCAAAATCCCCATGGAGTTATCATGCACACGTCAACAAGATCAGCACTATATGGAAACTTTTGGGCAACATCGAACTGGTGGACCTAGGTTTTGGTATGTATTTCCTAAAGGGTACATCACCAACACAAAGAGAATTGATTCTATCACAAGACCCTTGGCAGATAGCAAGAAACTTCCTCTCTATTCGGAAGTGGACTCCTAATTTTTGAGCGGATAACGACACAATTGATTGCATAATATCTTGGGTATGAATACTTCACCTCCCCTTAGAACTATTTCATGAGGCGATGATCGAGACCATAATAAGTAAAATTGGCAAGCCAGTAAAGATTGATGGTAATACTCTCACAACCACGAGGGGAATGTACGCTCGCTTTTGTGTGCAACTACCTTTGAATATACCGGTTGCACATGGTTTCAAGAGTAAGGGAATGGTGTACCAATTAATGTATGAGAATGTACCAAACTTATGTCACAGATGCAGTCGGGTTGATCACAACATGAATGAATGTGAAGTGAGGAAAGAAGAAGAGATAGAGAAGGAAACACTGAAGGATATGGAAATCGGTGAGAGTTCGAAACGAAAGAAGGCTGACCGGAATGAATGGCTAGGTGAAAATGCGAAAAAAGGAAGAATTTGGCGAGTGTGTCGTGGTCCAACAAAGAAAAGAAAATAGATACTCTAGGAAAGAGAATAATGCAACATGTAATCGTGCTAAGAGCGCAATGGGAAGGAAATCGAATAAATCTATGACTCATCACAATGCTAGTGTTCAACTTGATACGAAATTCCACCCCGGAAAGGAAGGTGAATTACTTAGGAATCCTTGGGGAAAGAGAGTCCTACCAATAGCAAAAATTGGGGTACAAAAGGCAAGAAAAAACTCAACCCAGTAACAACAAAAAAGTCGAACCCTAAGCAAAAGGGTAACAACCCGTTTGCGGTCTTGAGTGGTACTGAGAACATCGAGAGTACAAGGGAAATTATAACCTTTGGACTTACGGGAGACAAAGACCATATCAACACCGAGCACTTGGAAGGTGTTGAGACCGGATCACTTCAGTTCAAGAACAACAAACATTAGAGTGTTTGCAAGCGAATGAGAAGAATGCACAACATGAGACACGTGCAAGTGATCTTCCAAAATGAGATGCTAAATGTGAGATGGGTGAAATCGAGACTCGAGTGCAGATCTTTCATTGCCTTTCCAAGATATTACGAATCAATCCAGAGGAAAATATAGTTCATATAGTAAAATTTTCCCCAATGGTTTGGGAGGTCAAAACCAAAGTCCACATCACACATAGAGCGGGACGACCGAGAATGTAGTGGCAAAGAACGGCGTTTAGTATATGAGAACCAAGAAGACAAATGTCGGTCATGCTGAGACACAGAGACAACTAGTTGCGACATGGATGGGGTTTCATATTGAAATCCCCATGATGCCGTATCACATCCATCACGTTACTATAGAGATCATATCCTGGAATTTCTATTAAGCGGGGGATGAGATATTTAGACAAAACTTTCGTGAATTAGTTTGGGTTCATTCCCCAATGGTGTTATTTGTGTTAGAGACTCGGGTCAGCACCGATCATGCTAGGGAGATTCTGCCACGGCGGGATTCTTTAGGTTTATAATGGCGCCAACATTAGGAAGAAATGAGGGATATGGGTGTTATGAAATGAGGAAGAGGTAGAGCTGGAAATAAAGAGGGTTGAAGATCAAGTTATTCACGCCCTAATCCAAACTAACATGGTAGATAGGTGGAAATTATAAGGAGTTTATGCACAACCTAAAAGAGTCGATAAAATTCGGCCGTTTGATAGTTTGGTGAGAGAGGCAGAGGAGGACAATCTACTGTGGTTAATAACGGGAGATTTTAATGAGATTAGTCTTGCACAGGTAGGGGTGCAGTGCTTTGGTTAGCCGACTGAGGTTCTTCAACAATTACATCAATCGGTGCGTACTCATTAATCTGGGGGTTCCGAGACCGTCTTTCACTTGGACTAGCAAGAGAGATAGTGGTGTGGTTATTAAAGGAAGGTTAGACCGCGCGATGGCCAACCAAAATTGGATCGATCTTTTTCGGATAACATAGTGGTCCATCTCCCCAAAACTAAGTCGGATCATAGTCCGATAATCACTCATTGTCGAGGACTAACCTTAGCGTCAGAAGCACGTCCTTTTCGGTTTGAAGCAGCTTGGTTAAGGTACACTGAATGCAATGATTTATTTGGGGGCTAAATTCAAACAATCTTAAGGCTATTAAGGAGGTTTTGAAAGTATTAGGGCCATGGAATCGCGATACGTTTGGGAATATTTTTTTAAACAAAAAGAGGAGAGTGTTGGCTCGTATTTGAGGGAAAGCAAATAATCATGAAAGAAACGAATTCCTAAACTCCCTGGAGAATAATTTGATTATGGAATATAATGAAATACTTAAATAGGAAGAGGTGTTTTAACTTCAACAGTAAAGGGTGAAATGGATTCGGGAGGGGGAGAGGAACAAAAAATTCTTCCGTCAATCTACAATGATGAGGCGGAGAAATAAAATTGTTATGCTTAAGGTGAATGACGAATGGGAGAAAGGGGGGGCTATTTTGGAGGAGCATGTGCGCATGTATTTTGCACGCTTATTTTCCTCAAATGAAGGAAGCTTACAAATAAGAGGAGTTAACTCATGATCCCATGTCACTTTGACGGCAGAGGAAAAGACCGAGTTAAGCCTCATGATAGACTTGGAGGAACTAAAACATGTGGTTTGGGCATCACACCCTTTGAAAAGGCCAAGTCCAAACATGCTACAAGCTCTTTTTCTCAGAAGAATTGGTCTTGGATCAAGGATTCTCTTCTGGAGTTTGCCGAGGACATGTACGCCAACAAAAGCCTTCATAGGAATACTTGTGAAGCATTTCTATGCCTCATACCCACAAATTACTAATCCGGTATTAATTTCTCAATTCTGCCCTATCTCGCTATGCAACGTTATTTATAAATTTATCACAAAAAACATAATGATGAGACTTAGGGATATTATACTGTGGATCATAGCGCCAACTCAATCAAGGTTTATAAAAGGTAGAATTACACAAGACAATATTTTTGTGCTAGAGGGAATTCTACATTCTTTGCGAGCTAAAAAGAAGGATAAATTTGGAGATATGATTATGAAACTTGATCTTGAGAAGGTATATGATAAAGTGAACTGGGACTTCTCGGAAGGTACACTCTGTGCGTTTGACTTCCTAAAGATTATATTTGAACTAATTATGTTCTGCGTTCGAAACGCAGCAACCAGAATACCGTGGAATGGCACATCTCTAAATTCTGTTAGACATACGTGTGGGCTGCGCCAGGGAGATCCACTTTCACTATACCTATTTGTCATATGCGTGGAAAGACTTCGTTATCTGATTTAAGAGGAGGAGGATAAGAAAAAGTGGAAGCCAATTACTCCGTGCCGCGGGGCACCAAAAACCTCTCACCTTTTCTTTACGGACGATCTAATTCTAATGGAAGAGCGACTAAGTAAATGGTGCGGACCAATAACAAAGTGCTAAAAGAATTCCGTAAGGCATCGAGACTTAAGATAAGTCCCAGAAGTCGAAAGTATTCTTTCAAAAAGAGTCGGGGCGAGTGTCAAAAGGCATATTAGTGAAACATGAAACAGTTCAACGGGTGGAAAAGCTAGTTCCTTTTACTCGCAGTGGGAGCAACTTTAATATAATATGTCTCGTCAGCTATGTTGATTTACCACATGCAAGCCGCATGGATCCCAAAAACGGTCTGGGACCAACTCGATAGGTTAAACAAAGACTTTCTTTGGTCGACTTATATAACACAACTGAAGGTTCATCTTGTGGCATGAAGGCATGTGATACAACCAAAAAGTGGAGGAGGCGTGGGATTTTGCACGAGTTGCACAAGCAATGAAACACTTTTGTCGAAGTTAGCATGGGAGGTGCTAAAAAGGGGGAACACGGTGTGGAGCCAAATGATTCAGGCGAAATACCTGAGGCCTTCTAATTTTTTTTACATCCATTCCACCTTTTTCTTTCTTTTTACACATCACTTCCCACCTTGCCCACAATTTTATTAACTTCTTCGCTAACCCCCCCCCCCCCCCCCCCCACACACACACAAAGATTTTTTGGGTCTTTGCTAAAGACTTTATCACCTGCTTAGGGGCCTTGTAAAATAAAAAATAATATACAAGGGAACTCGTTAGTGCAAAATTATTAAGAATGAGACGCCCACCAAAAGAAAGAGAGTTGGTCTTCCACGTCGAAATCTTATTCTTTAAGAGATTGCTCATTGGATCCAATGAATTAAATAAGTAGTTAGTATTTCATTAGTCTTTTATTTATTTATTATTATTTCTTAACTTAATTTAATATACTATTACATATTTATTTAAATTTTACACATTAAGATGGTTACTTGATTCGATTCAATCCGATTCTTAACCCATGAAATTGAGAATCAAAACGAAGGGGAGATCGATCATACAACAAAAATTGAAAACCGAATCAAATATTCAATTTCCCGATAATTTGATCGATCTGATCCATTGTGCACACCCCTAAGAAACCTCATCAGTTTATAGATTTATGGTGGATGTAGGAGTAGTCAAATACTTAAAAAGGGAAAATAAAATATTCTCATAATAGAAGAAAGGTAAAAATAGAAAATAAAGACAATATTGCCTTGCGATTAAAATAAATACTTCATGACTATTTTTGTAGGAGAAAAGGTTCAAGTCAAATGTACAAAAAAGTTTTAAAATATTGTGAATCTCAGAATGGTTCTTTGAAGTTGTGGAGCGGGAATCAACATAATTTGCTAATAAAACTGACATATTTGAATGAAATGTGATCCAAACATGTTGTGTTTCATACTAATAATAGCTAGGTATGAAATTTTTGTAATTAATTAAGCTTTATTTATTGAAAAAAGTATTATTATCATGAAAAGTGATAGCTTTAGAAAGAAAAACAAAACACTCAAAATCACTCATTGTGGACTACAAGAAAAGTGATAGCTTCAAATTATTGTTTTGGTCCGAACTTTAGCTAGGTCTAATCAATTTTTTTTTATTGTATTTTAATGGTTAGTATCTAACTTCAATTATTTGCCGAAACGATTCTTCCATTGATGGTACATTTGGATTTGGTGGTAGTTGCGTGTGGATTGAATAGATTGAGGGGCAATTGTGAGTTCTAGAGATAAGAAACATCAATACTCAAATTATGGTTATGTTCTAATTCGAAATATACTGCTCTGCTTAGTATTGAAAATGAAGGAAAAAACTTAAATGCTACAAATTTCACATCAAGCTCACTATACAATATAAGCTATAGTGACAAACTTATACAAAATGTCAATCCACAAATTAAAAAACTTATTCGAAAGAGCAAATGGCAAATTACTCATGTAATATATGAATAGGCACATTACCTCTATAATCTTAAATAGGTAAACTACATCCCAATAATCTTAAAATTGGTGCACACCACCCTCCTATTATTTTTCATGTATTTATAGCTTGTACTTTATCAAATTCTATTATTTAATACTTATTTATTATTCATTTAGTAAGTTAATTTAGTATATATCATTTTTTTAATTTAAAGTTAAAATAATTAAAATAAGATTAACGAGAAATTTTACTGAGAAAGTTAATCTCATCCTCAACTTTTGATAAGTGAGTAGCACCTCCTTACATAACGGGTATTATGCACCTACTAAAGATTACAAAAAAGTAATATACCTACGCCATTATTTAATACTCATATTTTTTCAGGGAGGTAATACTCATCTTTTGGTTAATACTCATCTTTTACACATTACAGGGGTGCGATTCGAAATATAATTATATTGGGGACTCAATATTCTAATATGCATCAAAAACAATTCTCTCTTGGTGTTTTTTTTTTTTTTTTAAAAGACTATTCTCTCTTGGACTTTACCAAAGCCCATAAAATTTAGGAGTCAGCAATAAATGGAACCCAACAGGTGAATTTAAACTGAACCGTTCGAAAGATTTTGGGCTCGTTTGGATGTATTTTCGCAGATTTGGTTTGGTTCATTTTGGTTTGGATGTTTAAAAAATATTTCGAAATACGTGTGAGAAAGTTGAAACTTAATTTGAATGTAGTTTGGGTATTTGAATATTGGCAAGAAAAGTAGGTGTAAAAAGTATGAAACATCAAATCAATGTGATAGGTAAGTAAAAAGTTATATTTTAAATTAAAGAATAGTCGTTTATTGATATTTAAATATTAGTATTTGATGATTGTCTTTTTATTTTAAAAAACTTTTCTTTTCATTTTTAGTGAAAACTGAAAAATAACTCAAACTGGGCTGCCCAACTTTGAATATTTTTTATTTTTTGTTTCAGTTTGAAAACTTTGATTGCATATACATTTCTTAAAAGAAAAAAGAAAAATTCCATTGCTTTTATTTAAATAAAAAAATATAATTGGATAGAAGATAATCTTTGCTGCTCCCGTTGTTCTTTTTTTCTTTTTCATTTTGAAAACCATTCTTATTATATATTTTTGTAAAAAGGGGGGGGGGGGGGGCAATGGAATGTATTTCGAAATCTGTTGCACTCATTTAGTTTTCTTATTTAAAAATATTTCTTTAAGTTATATTTATGATATTTGGATTAATAATTGTTTCTTACTGTTACCTAAACTGATTGTTTAGAAGATTATGTTACCTCATTGTCATATTTTATTTTCTTTCTTTATTTCTAGTTTTGAGCAGTAGGATTATGTTACCTTCTTTTACATATTCTTATTCCCTTTCCTTATTTAAGCTTTGAGCAACAATATAAGTATGACTTTTACTATGTAATTCATTAAGCAGATTTTGGAGTAGTTTTTCTATGGAGTTTTACACTTAACTCGAAAAAGTGTGTATCTTTTGTTAAGAGTTTGGGCTCGACTCCAAGGTGCATGCTCTGCATCTTTTCTATAATTCGTATTAATTCATATTTCATTTGTATCACTTACACCGTTTTTTTAGCTAATTTTAGCCAAAAAATAGAAATTTAAATAATAAGTCAACAACTTAAAATCACACTTTTTATGTTAATAATAGTTCCTTACAATTTATTTGCAAAAAAAAAAAAACTTAAAAGGAACTAAATAACACATATAATATTTGCAATTTGTAAATTTACTATGACTTTTTAAATACTATTAAGTTACAAAAAATAAGAGCATTTATCCCATACACAAAAATTCAAATAAATTAGGTGGAAGACATAATTCTTTTAACATAACATAGCTATTAATTCTGTTGTATTTTTCGATATGGTGATGTGTACAAGAGATTTATAAAGGATAAAAAAATTTAATTTGAAAAAAAAAACCACATCAGGAAATTAAATACATTAATTTTCTAGCAATTCTTTGTGAGCCGCTGTGAGATAAAAAGTAAGAAGTAAAGAGTAAAGACTGATTATATTATGGGGTCGTTTGGTTCCAAAATGGCCTAATAGCCATTTTCATATTAGGGCCTCTTATTATCCATTTTACTACATAAAAAACAGATTTGGTTTGTCATTTCCCCCTCTTTCCTCAGGTGTGGGTCCCACATAAAAGCGTATTTGATTTCTCTTTTTCAAGCCTTGTTACGTTAGTTTTTTAATAAAATGTCATTTTCAGCCCTCCAATAACCCTGAATCTTTTTGCTTCTTTCATTATTAAACAACTCATGTTTACCTAAGTAGGGGAGATTTTCAGAAATTATACCGACACTCATATATATTTTCATTGAGACATTTAATCAAACAGCTACAAGTCACTACATCACCCAACCCATTACAGCTCCACGTGTGTCCTCTCTCAGCACTTCACCTTCCCATCCCATGCAATAGACCGTCCGCCGCATCGCTCCACCGGTTGCTCCACCGCCCTCCTCTTTCTACAAAATAATGCACCGCCTCAAACTACTCTCTAGCCACCACCTCAAATACACTTTCTTCTCAATTCAAACCCCTCTCCAATCCGCTAGCTATCTTAAAATCGAGGCACCACCACCGGCAGACGGGGCTGCAACAACCACGGCGCCACTTCCACCACCAACACCAACACCAACATTCACGATCAAATCTCAATGTTCTTCTTCTCACAAATTAAAGCTTGGCAAAAAAAAAAAAGAAATCAGTCACTAGGACTCCACGCTCACGTTAGCAGCCTTCAACAACGTCGTTATCTTCTTACACCGAATAACAAAAAGAAATGGAATCGAAATCATTTGAATTGGAAGTCACTTTTCCAAAACGATCACTTGGGAGCTTGCTATTTCTGTGTCTGAAACCCGGGGCACCCGTTTTACCCACTTTTGAATATGTGCAACCAAATAAGAAAAAATTACCTTTCAACCCGGATAAAAAGTCCTTATAGGTCCTTTAATGGCTAACCAAACGACCCCTATTATTATTATTATTATTATTATTATTATTATTATTATTATTATTATTTGGATAGAGGTCAACTGTACCCCTCCATGAAGTAATAGCAATAGTAAACACTCATTAAAGAAGGGAAGCTTAGATGCCTAAAGCTAGAATTGAAGGGACAAAATATTTTTCATGCAGTTTCACTTCATTTTTCACTAAACACGATCCAAATGATTTTTGGACCAACGAAATACTGAAAATTCAAACCAAAAGCGATCCAAGCATGCGCTCATTTTCTTGCTTCGAGGGAACCAAAACTGGCCCTTCCAAAAACCACACTGGAGGTTCTGCCCACCGCAACTGGGGTAATTACGCCTAACAAGTCACTTGTTTTGCTTCCATTTTGTACCCTCTCAGCGGGTCCATTTCAATCCAAATAACATCTTTTTCCCATCTTCCTTATTTGCTGAGGTCCAAATGCGTCTTAAAAGTTTTCATGGCACTAAATCATCAATAGCATCGTCTTCACTCTTACTCAGAAGCCCAGAATCCCGAGCATTGCATGTTTATGTGACACCAGCGTGTTGAAACTCTCCACATAGGACAAACGTATAAAACACAAGAAAAAGACTGAATAAATTGAAATAAATTTCATACACGACGACATAAAACCGAGACGCCTATTTCAGCGTGGTTCTAATGTGGTTCATACGTCCACCTCAATTAATTTCAGCCTAGTAATCAGTATATTGTCAAATGTAGAGGCTAGATCATATGAAACAGATGAAGAACTCTAACTTCTTGTTTAGAAAAATAAAGAGAAATCAGAGTGTTAATTTGTTATTTGAAAGGCAATTGGCTCCATTTTTCCAAGTTCAGCTGCTGATCATGCAGAGTTCATTGAGATAAGTACCAGTGCATGAAACATTTCAAGGCAATATCACTACAGAGCTCTTAAGGCTTGACTACGAAATACGAACACATAGCCAACATTATTTATCAGGAAACGTTTTACCCATATAAATGGTGAGGCATATACTGTGAGTACTTTTAATCCTAATGAAGAACGCATGATTCTTCAGCTTCCACGATTTGAAGATTGTGGCGCAAGTGAGCCTCCCAAGGGGGTGGGTGGGGTGATAGTTTGCTTTGCTTAACAGCTGAGCCGAAGCTTGGAAGCTAACGGAAAGTATAATTGTTGTTACATCTTATAAGTGGAATTTCAACTGGTCCCCTGTAAACTGCAAGTAAATAAACAACTAAATCAGGCCTCATGAACATAGTAGCTTGTAAATTAAACCTACCGCCACAACATACTTGAAAGGCTTTAAGGCAGTTTAACATGCACAGTTCTGGTGACTTGTTAATGAATTCCATATGCAAGCAGAACATCAAAAGCACGTATAAATTATGAAAATAGTCCCACGAGAATCTATGAAGGCAGCTCTCCATAGAATAACTAGAATTTAGCAATATAAACATCTACTGGTAACCCATCTAGCCTTCCGCAACCAAAATAGGCAAGTAGTTTTTTAGTCCAGTAGAGAGTATTGGGGGAAATTGCCGAAAACTAGCTGATTATCACATGCAGTTCCTGACATAGTAAATAAAATATAAGAATTTCAGGAAAAAAACAAGGATATCTTAACCACCTCATCTAAATGCTCAAGCTGATATAGAGGATAACCACTGAATGTTTGATGTTTCTAAAATAAAACGAAGAAAAGGAATCTTTGGATTGCAATAACGACAACTATAAGCACAATTCAGTTGGCCTATTGCAGTCATAATGCCTCTCTGATAACTTCTTTAATACTCGTGTGTCTTAAGGTTTCTTAATCAACAAAGGTTTACAACCTTCTTACTATGTCAAAAACTTCATTAGTTTATACTGATTAATCTTTTCCTTTAGTTCCTCCACAATGTTCAGTCTCAACCAAAAATGGTCAGAAAAGATAAGCACGCAAGAATTCCACAAGTCTGCCATTTGTTATTCTTGCCACTATCTCATATTTGATATTTCTGTTGAAAAAGCCACTGCTGAAATGGCACCCAGGTGGACATAAGCTTCCAGGACACTCATTTTGAAGTTCATTTGAACAACGTTCAAATTCGCCGCAGTAAGTGTCCATCTATTGCCCCACTCTAATTAATTTGTCCTGTTTTCTCCATCTCCCTCTATATCCGATCTTAATATGTGACACTTATCTCCTAAGACACACCCAATCAAATTATCTCCTAGGACACCGTGAACTTATATCTCCAAGGGCATAATCTCTTTCTTTCATCTACCATAAACACAAAAGTGTTAATCTAAATGCATTAATACTCCATACAATGTTTATTCTACCTGGTTAAGTCTTCAGCATAAATGGTAGAAAGAGAAAGACACATTTATCAGCATAAATCTTATGTTTCACACTTTATCCTCTAGTACTCCATATGTCTGGCACTGAATTCCTCGATAGGATATTTATCGAAATTCCGACAACCCCTTGGTACTTTACTTACCTTATGCACAGTAAGTCAGACATACGGGTAGTCATTAGGTAATTGATCTTTAGCTTCAACTTATTGTTAGATAAAAACATTAATGCTAAGTGAATATTCAAGTGTTCTTTTCACGAATTTGATCTTTGTGCTACTGACATTTCAATTTGAGTACTAATGCTAGTTCACTGTGTCACTCTGCTGCATCAAGTTTTTTGTGAAGCATAATTCACCATATCTCCCCACTATATGGCAGTTTTCCACTTTCAATTTAATTCTCTTACTTTGGAACAACAACCATCCCCACTTTGTATTATATAATCACTGCATGTAAAACAGAACGCATGCATATCAAGAGACCCGAAATTAATGTTTAATACATGGTATCTATTAACACAAGTAAATGAATACATTCGGAAACTACATGCATCAAATCCTAGGGAAGCTGGTAAAGTTCTTAGCAGGAATATGGGCCCTTTGCTTTCTAAACATAGTTGCAGAATGAACAGTAATTACTTATCCAAATAATTACTCATCCAAATATTGCCACTCCATTTATTGCTTTCTCTTCTTTTATTGTCTACGAAAGGATATGTTAACAATTTATTGACCCAAAATATCATAAGATCAAATACCATAAACTACAAGTGATGTAGCATCACAAGGCCCAGTCGTAGGAATAAGCAATGACCACGAGAGCAACCAAAGAATAAGATGCTTAAAAATTGACCAATAGTTTATCAGTTTAGGTTGTTTTAGGTGAAAAGTACATGATGAAGTAACACATTGTGTCGGGAGCTGGACCTCGGTTGCAGTAATCGCTAATCTTGCAAAAGTAAAGATTATACATACCGAAAGGATATTTTATACGAGGCCTCAAGAGGAGAAGTTCTCAAGATCTAAACTAATAAACTTTTAAAAAAGAAACACATCCAAAATGAAGCTTGTAAAATTCCGATAATTAAGAGACTGAGAAGAGAAAGTACCTTATTTCTTGGAAAGAAGCACACAAGTAAACCCATCCTCGACCAATTTGTTCACAGCATCCCTAAACCTATAGTAATCCTCAACAACATTATAAACCTGATGAGAAATCCTTGCGTACCCTGTTATAGGATCAACGTCGCCCTCCACCGGCGCCCTGTGATAAATCGGCACCTCAACCTTAAAAGACTCCCTCAAATGCTTCCTCAACTTCAACGCATCCGAATCACTCTTAATCCCCAAACAAGCCGGCAAACCCACCATAGCCATACTCGAGCACATCTCCGGGGGCGCCCCCAACTCCGTCCCCCACGCTTCCACCAACATCTCCGCCATCTCCACCACCCTCTCGTGATTCCTCTTCATAATCCCCTCAATACCGCCCTCAAACCTCCCAACAAACTCCAACACCTCGGGCAACACAAGTTGCGCGCTATAATCCCTCGTCCCAATCCACGCGCTCTCCATCGCCAATCCGTTCCCGTATTCGTGCGACACGACAGGATGATGCAAATCCGCCAACTCGTCCGACATCTTACAATACAAGAACGCGGCGGAAGGCGGACAAAACAACCACTTGTGCAAATTGCTCGTATAAAAATCAGCACCAATTTCCTTGACATCGATCTCGACGTTCCCAATCGCGTGGGCCCCGTCAACAAAAATCCTGTCAACACCCTCCTCCCTACACATTGCCACCAACTCCTTCACAGGTATGGTGACACAGGGCATGGAAGTAATGTGATCAATAACAGCCAACCTAATCTTCCTCCCATTCTCTCTACCCTTAAGCAACGCCTTACGAAACTCGTGAATTATATCGCAACTCGACTTAACGGGGAAGGGGAGGTGTACCTCGACGACGCTTCCGCCGGCGCGGGTAACGTAGGCCTCGACGGACTTCTTAACGGCCCCGTAGGCGTAGTGGAGGATGAGGGCGGCGTCTCCCGGTTGGAAGAGGGAGGAGAAGAAGGACCAGGTGGTGTGCTGGAGGACGACGGCGGCGGCGGTGGTGGCGTTGTCGACGATGGAGATCTCGTCGAGGCGGTCGGCGTTGACGAGGGACTGGATGAGGCGGCGGGTGAGGAGGATGGAGGGTTTGAGGGTGTTGAAGTAGAAGTGGTCGGGCTGGCGGAGGAAGAGGAGCTGGTGGCGGTTCTGGGCGGCGATGATGGTGGCGGGGCAGCAACCGAAGCTGCCGTTGTTGATGCGGGCGATGGTGGGGTCGTGGTGGGAGAATTCGGACAAGATTTCAGATGGGGTTATTGTTATGGAATTATTATTATTATTATTGGAAGGTGGGGTGGTGGTGGTGCCATTGGAGGCTGCCATTAGAGAGGTGAAGAAGAATCTTGAAAATGATGAGTAAGTGGACTGGGGGTGAATTGTATTTATTTATTTATTTATTTTAAGTGTTACTGAGTGCTGACATGAAAGGTGGCAATAAAGAAATGAAACAGATTATTTATTTAGGATTAATGAAAGAAATGAACGTGCAACTGAGTGACTATGTTGTAACTTGTAAGAGAGAATCGGAGGGGGGGTTGACATTGTTATGCTCACGGACAAGTCACGTGACGATGATATTAAAGAGAAAGGCTTCTTTTTGCGCTTTTTTCTTTTGGGATGATAATTACAGTTACAAATCTCCTGAGCAACTTCCCATTTGGAAAATTACAACTAACTTCCCTCCAACCAAAAGTTGAAATGAACTTTCAATTTTGCCTTGAATCATTTATGTGCTGAAGGGCAACATTAAAAGTTCATTTCTATTTTTTGGTTGAGGGAAGGTGATTGTAATTTTCTAGATTAGAGGGGAGGTACTTGTAGGTACACCAAACCTCAGAGGTTGTAACTGTAATTATCACTTTTTTTGGGTCATACACTTTATGACTCTTGATTAGTTAATGCCTTAATGGTAAGTGTGTTAATTAGCTTTGTTTGTGTGGAATAATTACATAGGACGGATGCGTGCGGTTTGATTGTTGGTTTTTATATGGGATTTTAGAGGAACTAATTACATGGGATTTTAGAGGAACTAATTTTTTATATATGAATTAATGGTGGTGCATGTTTGAAAAGATATTACAAGTTTCAATCTATTGTCGCACGAGTTATCATATATTTCCTATTTAAACCACACGACAGAATCACGGTAATAAATGTATGAATCTATGACACAGAGTCTAAATTGAATATGTAATTTTTTGATAATTTGTACGATGATTTATAGAGTGAATTGTCAAAATAACACTATTTATAAAACTTATTGTCAAAATAACACTCTCTCAAAATTTATTGTCAAAATAACACTCATTTTGCCACATGTGCTGCCATGTATGCAAAAGATAAATAAAACTTAATGTAATTAATGCATCCTAATTATTCTTCAGTATGCGAAATATATTTTTTAATTAGTAAATTCTAGCTCTTGATTCTTAAATTTCTAAGCAAAAACATACAAATGCGTTATATTACATGCACTCATTAGTTTAAGTACAATATTACAGTATACAAATAATCATTATTATATATTAAATTAATTATTTAAATTGTTATGTTTGTTACTATAATATCTCTACAAACCTAAATAAATTAATCCGTACAGCAAGTTTCTCATAGAAACATGTTAACCATAAAAATAAATATAAGGAAAAGAAGAAGGTTAATCCTAATCGGGAAATCAATAAATGGACAATACAGTTGTCACGAGTACTTCCGATGAGATGTACCCACTCCTAATAAGGAGACCTCCTCGGATGTTGCCCTACTTCTCGGTCACTGACCTAACAAAGACATAGAAGAGCACACGAGGAGGAACATAAGCGTCCCTTGGAAAGTCAAAGGGTGAGTAAAAAACAGATATCAACGCGGCATCGGAAAAAGAGCAAACCCCGATGGACCCGCGCGACTCCGATATCCACCAATGCGCCAAGAGGGACCACAACGGACCCCGAGTCCCATGAACTTACAAAAAAACCTCCTTGCTGAACACTCCTCAATGAAAACTGCACTCGGACCATCATCCGAGGACCCATTTTTCGGAGAAAAACAAGAAATGAATAACAGAGCGCCCAATAAATATGTTCCGAGGACTTATGCGGAAAAGTCCCATTTCAAGCAGAGCAAATACAGCCCTCGGAGATCAAATCAAGCATTCGGAGATCATATCAAGCCCTCGGAGATCACATTATGCCATCAGAGATCCTGTTACGCTATCGCATTACGTCCTCGGAGATCACTCCAGATCATTGAAGAACGAATCCGAGTCAAGAAAGAGAAATAAAACCCCTCGGAAGGCATATACAACAGTCCTTACTCCCATACGAGCATTCTCATTATGTATCAACACAAGCATAGCCCTCGGAAGAATAGCGTCCCCAAAACAATCATTTATCGGAGATCCTCGAAGCCATCGAAAAGCACAAAAACGGGTCTAGTCAGCATCTAGTAGATTAAGAGATAAACCTTATCCTAATTTTTACACCTGTATCAATGAAACGACACATGTCTTTACTAAAGCACATGCACAATGACACCTGCCCTTACCAAAGTCTATATAAAGGGAGGTGATCAATAGAAGAAGGACAAGAGAGCTTAACTTAACACAATTTACGACAAGCACATAAAGATAAGAGGAGGAAAAGTTCAGTAAATAAAGGAAGGGAATATTCTTGTATCTCTTGTTGTTTTCAAGTAATTTTCATCTATGATTGTTTCTGAATCACGGACATGGCGTTCTGACCCAAATAAATATCTTCTGTTAAATAGGGGATAATTCCAAACCCGTTAACAAAACTAATATAAAAACTATATAACACAACATCACTTTCACATAACATATAATATAATATATATATATATATATATATAAAGAATTATTAAACTGTAGAGCACATTGAATTGAAATTATGTCTTTAAATCAAAAAATAAAATATTTATGCATACCAATTAGTAACCATAAATATATTTTTTTGAAAATTTATTCTGTTCCGCATCTTTAAATTGCATCTACCATGTGTACATTAAAATAATCCTAAAGAAAAGAGAAAATCATCCAGTGATGATATGCCTGTGAACTAATGATGTTTAACCTTGATTTTAGGCAAAAACATTTCTGTATAAGATTTGAATATATAATACTAGTAACTAAATAATTGATAGGAGATTTAATAAGAAAAAAATAATGTATGAGCTTCCCAAAAATAAAGACGGACTGACTGAGCGATAAAATTATTACCTCTTGAATAACAATAAAATTGATATACCCCTTTAGCTAAAAACTTAAATTAAAAACTAACAAATTAATAGAAAATTCGTGTTTTTTTGTTTTGATGAATAAAGAAAATTCGTGTTTCACAAATATTGGACGTAAGATGGAAAAAGAGGGAAAAAAACATAGTTAATATATATTTCACACATTGAAGAATTAGGATGGATAAATATCAAAATATTAATTCAAAAATCTTTTGCATACATGGCATTACATGTGGAAAACAGTGTGTTATTTTGACAATAAGTTTTAAAAGTGTGTTATTTTGACAATAAATTTCGTAGATAGTGTTATTTTGACAATTCACTCTGATTTATATCATTATATGCCATAAAATTAGGTCAATCATAGCCTAGTTGTAAAGCGTGGGCCTCGCCCCCTCACCAAGAATTGAAATGAGGTTCGGAGATGCATGCAATAGTTTATACAACTAGTTTCTTCAATACCAATAATTTTACATAGTTATTTTAAATTGTTTAGTGTTTGCAATATGTTTTTTGAGACATACAGCGATCAATTTTCCATTCACGATTCATTATCAATTTATCATTCAGGTGCCGCTTGGGTTTTTGATTAAAGATGCGTAATACTTCGGAGTTGGGACAATGAAAGAGAAGAAAAGACAAATGAAAATGACGTGTTCCAAACGCTAACAAAAAGGCGTTTAAGATAAAATATAATAATATAACCACCACTACAACAAAGACAGCATTTCCATGGATAAGCTACGCAACAAAGATGTTAGGTTATTTGATCAAACTGCAATCATATTTTTTAATACTTGTAAAGTTATAATAGCACCCGTAAATAACAAAACGTCAAACTTATCAAAAATATAAAATAACAAAACCTCATTCACAAGTTATACCATTCTACCTGGCAGAATGTAAAATATATCTTGGGAATGGAAAAAGACGTAAGAACAAAAAATATGCGGCAGTTTTTTGATAACGTGCAAACGCTTCAGTCACACATACATATATATAATGCCAAACAAGATTATAGGAAATCAGAAGCACACTTGGAAGAGTTTTGATTCGAGCAATAGTAACAATCTACTAACTTGACATAGAAAAACTCTCAAAATAGTGGTGCCTAATCTTGGAGATTAACAAAACAAAATTACATCTGCACTGAAAAAGTACTTTTAAAGTAGAATTATACTATAAGATTACAAACACCAGATTTCAGTAGTCTTAGAAAGACAAGTGTTACTTTTTGTGGTCATAAGCAGCTATATTTTGTGGCTCACATTCAGGGCTAAATAGACGAACCAGCAAAGCCGTTGAACTGCTGGTAAAAATGGCTCCACAGGTAGCCCATCGCAGACTTCGCGGAACTGTTATTCTGGGACCTGCATCACAATGCAACTAGATCAATTCCTATAGTATGATATCACGATTTGTGGAAAAATGATTTTGATATTTGAAACATTGCATCAACCAAAAACAGGATTTTGACTGCAGAACAAAACAGCATATTTTCGCTTCAAATAACATAAGCTTCAAAGGTAAAGTTGAGCATAAAATTATAAGGAAATGAAATTCGATGATCATATTTGCTTGTTCAGGGACTTCTTAATATCTCTCAGTTTGTGAAATCTCTCTCAGTTTTTGAGAGATGCATAGGCACTGTGATCACTTAGAAGTTAATAAAAACATCTGTCCATTTCGATTTAAGAAATATTGTTATTGGCAGGTTTATTTCCTTTTCAAAAGTTAAAACTATGTATGAGAACTTCAATGTACAAGGGCGAGTTTCTGACGGATGCTTCAGCATAACAGGGTCATTATTGGCTACATCTATCGACATTCAACCTTAAGAAGATATTTAAATCATATCTACACATGTATTTACTGTTCCTAGAAACTTAAGTATAACACCCTATTGTTCCTAAGAAAGTAAAAGATGAGTTACATTTAATAAGGGAAACTGATCCTATATTGCAAACAAAAGTACCCGGGGATTTCTCTCTGTGTCCTTCTTGAGCAGACATACATTTAAGCTTCACTCTCCCAATCATATTGCAGTCATTTGACTGAATTATTTGATAAATTCCTTGATTTATCCATTATCATAAAAGAGTGAACAACAAGAATAAAGGCTCAACGAGTTTAACCAAGATTCTTCATAACTGAAACAATCAAATCCTGTTTTTTTTTTTTCTCATAATAGAATTCTCATCCAACAGAGTAGCTTAAACTAAGTTGCTCAAAACAGCAGGTGAATGAAACAGGAAAACGAACAATCATTTCTTGAAAGCACAAGATTCACCATAATTAGAACCAAAACAGATTGATCATTGGAGACTTTACTACATTGTGCCTAACTTAATGACTGATTACCTCAAGACCAGAATTAATATATCAAGTTGATCAAACTTAAATCAACTGGCAGATACCAACAAAGTTGCCCACACAGCTCTTCATTTTCTCTCAAGCGACAACGATAAATCAACAAAATGATCAAATTGATCATCATTCTTTTCAGAGATAGCTCTCTACCCAATCATTCCAGGATTAAGAATTGAAAACACTCCAGTTTCTTTGCCACCAAACAAATCAGCAAAAATAAGCTAAACGCGAGAGCGAGCAGTTGAAAAAACAGATACGCACCGTAATGCAAGCGGCATAGTATCCAAAAACCCAATCCACCTCCCACAGTAAAGATGCCAGCAGTTTGCCTCATCAATCGGGTACAAGGCTTTGCATCTGATCTCATCAATTCTCCATCAGAAAACCCCAGCATACGCCTCAATGCCATTTGTGTTTCTGAATAAAAAAGAAAATGTCTTTAAGAATCAAAAATATAAATAGCATTACGAATCAGCCGTTTGCAACGATTAAACTCAGTTAGACATTTCGTCGAACACCATAGTAGCACCAATTAATTTACACACACTAAGTACAGAAAGTATATATTAATTAATACCAACTCACTTTGCACCTTATGTGGGAAGCTGCAGATAATCCAAACGTAGGAATTACCAGAAATCTTGTGTCTGTTTTTTTTTTTGGGTTGATATTATACTAATTGAGCTTGAACAAGAAGAATAATGTTTTAATAGGATTATTGATTAAGATTTATGTTATGACTTATGAGCAACCTAGGATAATTAATTTGGTTATATATGTTAATGGGCCTTTTTTCTAAAAAATAGAAGAGTGATGGGCTTTTTCAGAAGAACTAGAATTCATGTTCGACAGGATATGTCAAGATAAGGCTAGGGGTGTTTGGGCCGGGTCGGGACTTTGGAGTCCGACCCGACCCGCCGGGTTTTCCCCGGGCCGGGAAAAACCCGGCTCGTTCCCGGCCCGGCCAGACCGGAAAATTGATCCCGGTCTGACTCCCGCCGGTCCCGTTCCCTCCCGCGGGATCCCGGGGTCCAGTAGCCTTGCCACTGCCCATTTACTGTAAATTCTTCTGCTGCTTTTGCATGAGTTATTGTATTCTCTGTTGTTGCTTTCTGTGTCACCACTTATTTATGTTCAACAGCAGAAGTGAGGTCTCTTTTATTTTTGGTTGACGTTATAACAAATAGAAATGCCAAAAAAGACACCTGATTCTGCATAAGTTAATCTACAAACTACAATCTGGGTAACCTTGTCTTTAAAACAACCACTGTTGCACTTGGTGAAATTCAGTGATTGAGACCGATCTTGTGTCTGATTTTGTGTTTAGCAACAAACATATCTATTTTTCTGTGAGTCATGTCTATTTACATTCATAAATCCCTTCTTTTCTATGATAAATGTTTATTGTCCTTTTCTCGTCATACAGTTGGAAGTGGTTGGCCCTGGCGGACCTCCTGACGGACCTCCTGACGGACATGGAGATGATGAGGATGAACATCATCACTAAGTATAAGTAAGAAAAATTCACTGCCAGAATAATGTCTTGTAACATGATATGAGGGATTATGTAATATTCTTCAGATCTTTCACGTCATTTTGATTGATCTGTTGCCTGTTGGCCATTTGTTTTTTGTTTTATTTTTGTTTCTTTTTTTCTTTTTTGAGAAAAAAAAGTTCGGCATTTGGTTGCTTTGGCGAGAAGCTAACCTCTTTATCTTTTGTTGATGTCTTTTATGGAGTTAGAACATAGGCATGAATTATGAATGTACTTGTCATGCAAAAGCTAATAATTGATGGCCGTTAACAGTGAAATCTTTGTTAGAGTTTTTCGCACCACAAAATTATTATTTTTTTAAACTTATTTATACTTCCAAGCAAGGATATGCTGCATCCAGCCCCATAGGCGGACACTGCCCGCCGGGATCACGGGATCCCTCCCGTCCCGGCGGGACTCCCGTTCCACCGGGAACAGTGTTCCCGGCTGGAGGGACGGGAGCTGTTCAGCAGCTCCCGCCCCGGAGGATCCCGATGGACCGGGGTCCCGTCCCGGCGGGACCCCGGCCCATAACACCCCTAGATAAGGCGTCGAATAAAGCCCAGCACTATGATTGACTATTATTATTAAGTGGTAATAACATCACATAGGCCTGTTGGGTCGAAAACCATGATTCCCGCCCGACCCTGCCCGTTCACCACCCGACCAGACCGGAAAACTGCTCCCGACTCAGATCCTGACGGGAGGAAACGGGATCCCAATCGGAGCCCGTTTCCTCCTGGCGAGATCCCGGGAGGCAGTAAGCAAAATTAAAAAAAAAGAATGGCGTCTCAGTCACAGACTCACACACACAAACACAAACACTCACACACACACACACACACACCGTCGACGGGAGTTGCCGCACACACAAACACAAACACAAACACTATTTGCTCCATATTTTCCTTCTTCTTCTTTTCCTTCTACTGGTACCAGTTCACATACGAGACGGTGCCGACGAGAGGGACGAGTAAAAGAGTAGCACTGATCCAATTGTCGGTGACTTTGTGGGTGACCTTACTGGTGAATATCCTTCCAGAGACCAGGCATCACCTTCTGCTGAAAAGGCGACAAAGCGTACACCACCGCCTCCATCCTCACCGGTGTCTTTCCCATTTTCTCTCTCTTCTCTTTCTCTTTCTCTCTCTAGAAAATTCAATAGGGCTAACCACAAACACAAACACTCTCACACACACACACACATTGTCACTCACAGCCATACACACAAATACAAACACTATCACTCACACCGCCGACTGGTCACTCACACACACACACACACACACTGTCACACACACAAACTCACACCGCCGCCGCACCAGGCAGTCAAGCACCACTACGCCTTTCCAGCCCCTCAGTTGTTCACGGCCGACCGGGATTCGGGAAACCTCCTATCCCGACGGAAATCTCGTCCACGAGAATAATGTTTTCGGCGGGAGAAAACGGGAGCTGCCGTGCAGCTCCCACCAACTCCCGTGGGCCGGGGTCCTGACCCCGCGGGACCCCGACCCACAACGGGCCTAGCAACACTTGTGTTTGAGAAACTAATTCATGCAACAAACGTAATGCTGACATGGTGCAATTAATAGAGATGGAGTTATGGGTTAGTTATTTCTATATTTTAAGAATTTTTTTAATTTATATTTAATTTTGGTTGTTGATTGCACTATATAAGCAATACAATGAATGTATAAAATAATTTTTCCTGTGATGAAAAATTTAAAAGTTTTATAAATTTCACCCAACTCCAATTCCCGAAAAGTTTATTCATCAAAACAATAAAATCTCCCTGAGTTTTTTTCACATGCGCCGAAAAGAAGTTGGGTTGATAAATCTATAATTATCGAAATGTTTACCACTAATTCAGTTATAATTTACTGAACATTATTTGTCAGAATCATGGATCAAAATTTTCGTGCGTTTTCTCGAAAAGTTTCCGTTTTTGACTTCACCTATACGAAATATACATGTAACTTCCATGGTAGTTATTACTATAATTTTATGAATTCTTCGAAACATGTTGAAAAGTTCTCGAAATATTACGAAACGTTTTAAATTTTTAGCTAACCGAAATGTACTACTGTACCGAAATTTTAATCCATGGTGAGAAGTGTTTGCAACTTGCAACTAATACCGCTAATGTAGTAACTAAACCTTTAATATTAACGTGGAAATGTCAATATGACGGATTGATAACACAAGTTGGCTGTAAAATAAAGCAGATGGATGAATATCCTAACCCCAAAAAAAACAAAATCATGTATTTATGATACATGATGCCAAACGGTGAATTTTGCTGTACATAATGGCCAGTATATTCCAAATTTCATTGAATTAATGTATAAAATATGATTATTGGTTGGATATGTGCAACACGTGTATAAAGAGTAGTGATTTTCGTGAACCACATTATATCAATTAAAAATACAAACGCGCGACGACGCTCTTACCTCGGAATATTCAAGTGGGGGACCAATTTAAATAAGCATGTCCAATTCTCGTGGTAATCGGAGTTTCAAGGTACGCAGCTAGGGAAAAAGTTACATTCTGTTGTAATAATTTATACAATATCAAGTTATTTTGCAAAAGTTTTAGTTTACTATAATTTAGTATGACTGTATGAGTTTTTTTTTTTGATTTTTTTTTTGACTGTATAAGTTATACGGAATATAATTCGGGTACAATATGGCTCTCAAATACACCAATCTATGTTAATGTATTATAAAAATGATTAGTTTTGTTCGAAACACCTAATAAGTGTGTAAGAATAGTCTAAACTACACGGATGTTCAAAACTTAAATGTGTGACTGTCGAACTGATCCAGTATCGAACGTTGAAGAGTATCGAATTGGATCACCCACAAATAGAAATGCTACCTGAATCCGAAATGCCAAAAAGGGCGTATCAAACTCTAAACAGTATCGAAAGAGCTCAGGTTCAACATTGTTGAACCGTACATAACTTTATTGAAACTGAGTCGAGAGAATTTGTTACAACTGATTCTGACTGAATTGAGAGGTGAGGAACGTGTGTCTGTGTTTATATACATGAGTTGGTTGGATCAGTTCAACTCTAATCCTAAATACACAAGGTAAATTATAGAGTAATGAAATAACAACAAGAACGTTCAAACTTACTAACAATGGTAAGTAGTTAAAATAACTAATAACTAATATTTGGAAACATGCTAATTTGGTAAATAAATCATATTATGGTTTAACACTCCGTTCAAGAAGGGGTTGATAACTCACATCTTGGAAGCCATGTGATTGAAAGGGCCTAAGGATAATGATTTGGTGAGGATGTCACTCACTTGATGGATGTTATATATGTGTGAAATCTTCAAAAAGCCATGGTGAACTATCCCCTCTTACAAAATGCCAGTCTATCTAAATTTGCTTAGTCCTTTTATGGTGGACTGGATTATTAGCAACACAATAGGCTCCTTTTGTTGAATTGGCATCTCATGTTGCTGGACTTGGAAGTTAGTGAGGATTTGATATAGCCAAATCATTTCATATGTACTAGTTGCAAGGGCTCTTTATTCTGCTTTAGTGGATGATCTGCTCACAAGCCTTCTTGGAGATTATAGAATCACCAAGGTAAACAACATAACCAGTAATACTCCTTCTTGTCTCAAGATCAGATGCCTAGTCACTGTCACAAAAATCTTTTAAGTGAGTTTCAGAATTTGAGGAGTAAATCAGACCCTTACCTAGACATGATTTGAGATATCTAAGAACTTTATGTGCAACTGCTAAGTGGAAAGCATTGGCCATCCAACCAGATCTTGTGATTGAACGAGGCATTATATGTACACAACTTTATCTAAGAGCTGACATGATTGAGCGAGGCATTATATGTTGTAGTTCAAATCAGGTCTTGTGATTATCAAATACAATAACTTACCAACTAACCTTCCACAGATAGTAGGATCATCAAATGGAGCATAATCCTTACTTTTTAGTTTAATTGAGGGTTTCATGGGTATGGAACTGGGTTTGCAACCCAAATAGCCTGAATCTGTAAGTATATCTAGAGCACTGTTTTAAGAACCAGACTAGACCGGCCGATCTAACCGGTCTGACTGTGAACCGGTGCCTTATCCGGTCCAGTTCTCCCCCGAAAATAGGCTGCAAGCCCCCAGCGAGCCGACCAAAATTTTTCTCGATCGACCCGGTGAACCGGTTCGGCCTACGAACCGGTCTACCATTTGTTTTTTGGCTTTTGGTCAATCTCGAACCAACCCCTATTTTTTGTCAATTACAAAGTTGCCTCGAAAATTGAAAAAAAATGCAAAACTTTGAAATACCATAACTTTGAGTAGATGCGTCCGTTTTGGACGAATGCTTTTTGGTTTGGGGTATCTCGAGAAGACCTATCGATTGCAAACTGCCTACGACACTTTGGACCAAGATTTTTTTTTTTAAAAAAAAAAACTGTTTGCCATGTTTAATTTCATTTTAAAGCGAAACGAGCATACATCCTACAATTTCATACAATTTCAGAATGTTGCGACACTACAAGACATAAGTTGTGCTATTAAGAGAGTTATTATAGCGATTTGAGTACCTAATTTCTTATGCATTTGTACAATCCTTGTGGCAATTTTACTTGTTTTAGTATTATTTTATTGTTTTGTAGTTTAAGTCGAGTGGGAGCGAAACGATGCTTATTTGGAGGATTTCAACACTTTTAAGTAGTAAGGGGTGGTAGACCACAACGCTACCAACCACGCTAGTAAAGGAACTAGAGAATAGAATGCAAGGTGTGCAAGAGCAGGATCGTGGGAGAAAGCTGAAAAAATAGAGAGGTGCGATCAGCGGCGCATCAGGCTTGTGGCGCGCGATCGGGGTGGAAAATGAGCCAACGCCAGAAACCTTAAAATGAATCCTAGAGCGAAGAAAAATTATAATTATAAGGATACGTTCAATAGCTAGGATACGGTTTACAAGAGCTTGATACATAATGAAGACAGTTTTCACAATCACTTACAAGAGCATTCTAGGGTTAGAGGAGCAGAAACTATACCGCTCATAGCACTACAATCATAGTTGAGGGAGAAAGACGAACAAGAGGAATCAACAATCAGAGTAGGGAGATCATGAGTTTAATCTTTTCTTCTCCTTATTGAATAGACTTTGATGAATTGTTGTGATTTGAATATGAATATGAGTAGCTAATCCTTTTAGTATCTAAGGGATGATGTAGTTAATCTCATATGGATGCACCTTGAACCTATGTTTTGATTATGTTTATTGATGACTTTTTTTGTTGGATATTATTTGTTTCTTATACTACTTGGTTTGTTTGATGCACGCATTTCCACGAGGATAGAGTAGTGACATTGAACAACCTTGTATTATGTTGAATTATACTTAGAAGATTGTTAACGCAACACTAGCATAGTAGATAAGACATATAAATCTTTAGACCTTCGATATTAGCGTGTTCGTGGAATGTAAATCATAGTTGGTAACTCTAATTCACTTTTAAAATGTTGTATAGATCCTACAACATAGTGAACTTCTGGCGAGGGGAAAGTGCTTAGCGACCTGACATCATTAGGGATTAAAGGGTTCTTTAGTACATCTAAAGGTGGCTAATTTACTACATCAACTTAGAACAAAATAATCATTAATAAATATAGTCTAGCATATGAGTCATTGGTATTTTGTCTATAAAGTACATGCATCCGAAATTACTGAAATTCATCTCTTATATACCTTTTACTTAATCTGTTTTACAACCTTAGATAACAATCAATTAAGTTCTATTTTAGTTAGTTAATTTAGTTTTAGTTCTTTAATGAATCTTCCCGACCACAATCTTTAGTCAATCTAATGATGCATAATCCGCCACGCCCTCGGAAAAAGGAAAAATGGGTGCCCTACAAAAGCGACCAAGGGCTAAAGAAAAGGCACCCCACGTTGCGACTAGCCGACTTCTCAATAAGGGCACACGATCTAATAGCCGAAGAAGGTACCCCCGGGTCATGAATAGCTAACACCCAATAAGAGTACACGGTGAGCACCCAGAGAAGGTACCCCCGGTCTACGACCAGTTAAATGCCCTAAAAAGGGATTACGGCTCGGAGCAGAGAACTTGGGTACACTTCACCTGACGACCCAGAGTCATTTTCGACCGGGGACACCCACGAGGAAAATCACAGAGAACCCCTCCCCCCTATGCCGATGCGCCGATCCCCCGATTGGTTAACTATGCTCGGATCTCACGGGACCCGCGATAAGGGACCCCCGGGTGGAGGCATCCAACACTTAGCCAAAATATCTTTGAGGAAGGAGGACAATACAAAACACTAAGGAAATGAGTGAATACAAGGAAAGGAAAAAGACCACTCAACTATGGTCTCGAGATAGCGAAATACATAACTCTGACGATCACGCAACAACTCAGAGGAAGTACGACTCCACGAGTCCCTCTTCGAACATGCAACCTGGAGAGTAGCCCGACCCTCTAGGCGAAACCCACGAAACGACCTGACTCAAAGTAGGTACCAACCAACCTTGTTCAAGGCAGCTCCCAACCACCCTCATTATGATAGAAGACCACACCTTATTGGTCCAAGACAGTCACTGGAGCAGAAAGCGACAAATCCTACCGGTTCAGACCAACGATTGAAGCAGACCTGCTCTCCCTCATTGGTTCAGAGCCACCATCAAAGACGATTGGAGCATACACCATCATTGTTCGCTCAGACGAAGCTCAGTCAACTCACGCCATTGGCCGTCTCATGCCAAATGACCCTCATTGGCGCAGAAGGCCCTCACATCATTGGCCACCAACATCACTCGGATAAGACGGAAAGACCAGCGAATTGACGTAGAAGACCCTTGTGACATTGGCCATCGCTCCCACCCGGAGTTAAGACGGAAAGACCACCCCCCATTGGACGAAGACCCAAAGGCTAACGCTATAAATAGCCCCCACTTCAGCATAAAAAAGACAAGCGCATTTTCGCAAAAACTACCACACTATATTGTACTTAGCAAAACAACAAAAAACTCTCACTACAAGCAATAGCTATCTCTTTGTACGAACCCCCCCCATTGTAATTCACTCATAATTCTTAATAAAATAATATTGCCTCATTTTTCCTCAAACTCGATATAGGCGTTTCGAACAAAACTCAGTGATAATATCCCCAAAATTCCCGACCCTACGGGCCCCGGACGATATTGCATCACCACAATATTTAGCTAATCTTATTTCAACATTCTAATTTAGATCTTTAGTTGTTAGTTAGTTAATTAATATTTTCCTGTCTTTAGTTATTCAACGATAAAAAAAAATCAATTTATTCAGTGTGGAACAATATAACTGCTAAATTACAAATATCTATTCTCTTGGCATTCGATTCTTGGGTAGTAACTATAATTTTTCATTTTATTATTACATTACTCGTATATACTTGCGAACGTGTGTGATTGAATAATAACACATAGTTGAATTACACATCACATGCCATTGGTGAGAACCCAAAAAGTACACCAATGGCGAATCTTTGCTCAATTTTTTGGTAGTTACAATAGTAGATGGCGAAGAAGGAGTAGTCATGATCGAATTTCAGAAAAGAACAACTTAAATTGACAATCGATGAAGAATAGTCAGAAGAATAAAAAAGAAAATGAACGAAGAACAGAGGAGAAGTAGCGCAGAAGCAAATTGATTCACCAATGCAAATAATACCGTGACGAAGTCACGATCGTAAACACATTGGATCAAACAGTTCACGATCGCCATTGATGAACAAGAAATAAGAAGAAAAAGATTACAAAACTTTATTGAAATAGAAAGATTAAGCGAGAGAGTTTGATACAACCAATTATGACTGAATTGAGAGGTGTGGAGCATATGTGTGTTTATATACATGTGTTAGTTGGATTAGTCAAGCTCTAATTTAATTACACAAGGTAAATTACAGAATAATAAATATTAATAATAATAATGGTCAAAAGTTACTAAAAATGATAAGTAGTTAAAATAACTAATGACTAATGTTTGAAACCTTGATATTTGGAAAATAAATGAGATTATGATTTAATAATAACAAAGAACCTTATAGCCCTATATGAAAAAAGAGAGGTTATAAGAAACCTAATGTAATGACAGGGAGTAAATGCATGCGAAACATTCCATGCGAAAGGTAATCGGATAAAACCCCCTCTTCCAAATTTCCAAAAAAAAGAAGAAGAGGTAAAACAAATTTTGACAAATATGAGAATTCAGTTATTTATCTTTCACATAAAAAACTCTTGCTACTTTGCATAACACAATTGAACCTTTTGAGTAGTAGTGTTAAATTCTCTTATGCTCAATAGTCAATACACCATGCATAAATTTTTAGTGAGGTGTAGATTCTGGTGGCTAAACACTAGCCTAGGAAAAATGGAGAACCGAAAGGCAGGAATCGGGATCCACAAAGTAGCTAGCTAATATTAAGTCTTTGGATGATAGATAAATGCATAGTGAAGAACGAAGTTTCTAGGAAATTTCGAAAAACCCAATCACCTTAAGTTAAAGGATTTCAAACCAAACCTTACCCCCTTACATTTGTTTCTTCTAGAGTCTACACGCGCTATATAATTTATGTTTCAGAAGTTTTTACCAAATAAAGATAATATATAAGATTCACATATAGAAGACTCTCCCATTCTCTAACAAAAGGGATTTTCTATTAATAAAAACAAAACAAGAATAATACGTATTCTTGTATCAATTACCTTAACAAATGGATGAAATGGTATGTACGTACTATTGTAGTTGGAGAAAACTGAATGCTGTGGGGTCCACCGCTAAAATCTAAAGCTGAATTTTCTGGGACAAATGCCAATCAAATTTAAACACCAAACCTACCCCGTTTTGATCACAAATTTATTATAACACACCACGCGCCAAAGTAAAACGTGGGGTTTCATAGAATGACACGTACACCACTTTCGGACAAGAAACAGCATATTCTAAAGTACGCACGCAAGCAAGCTATACACAAAAACCTTATCCTTCCTTATAACTCTCCATAGCTTCTTCACTTTGTTTTTACTACACAGTAGCACCCATCGATCGGCCTAGAAAGAACAAGGTAGGAAGTCAAACTACTCTTTCTTCTTCCTTCATCTTATTAGCTTCTTTGATCCATGTTGTTTCTGTAGTTGCAGGTTCTGTTCTGTCCCTTGTTTGTTGCTTGTTAGTGGTTGTTTTTACTCAGTGGAGAAAAAAAGGACTAGAACTAAGAAATGAAATATGGTAGGGTAGCTCTTTCTTTTGCTTCTAAAAGAAAAAGAGGAGATTTTATACCTGATCTTCATTAGACCATGTATAGGTATTGTATTGGATCGATTATGCTTCTTGATCATACCAATTATGGGTTTTAAGTATTACTCTTCCCCCGATTCTTCCTAGTGCTTTGTTCCTCTGGATCATCATTATGTCTAAGCAGTTCATGTTCTTGCTGTTTTAAACTGTTCAACAAACCAAGATATTAGATACAATATGATACATGAAATTCGTTATATGCCCATTAGTTGAGAATTGTTGGTGATGCAAAAGACAGGATTTTTAAGACTTTATAAGATCAGATAGTGATGTATTGATTTCGTGATATGTTTCTTCATACCGATGGTTCTTGTCAAATTACTCGTGACAGCATTGGCGTGTACTAACTCGCGTTGTCATGTTCATTAGAAGCTGAATCTTTTCTTATCCTGAGAGTATCAAGCTAATCAAAAGCTTTCGTTTACCGTACAGGGAATCTTGAATCATGATTCACCACCGACTTCTGGTTGTGTTCTGTTTATGGGCTATCACATGCTCCATAATTCCAGCTTGTAATGGTCTTAAAAGGATTTCCCTTAAGAAGAGGGCTTTGGACTTTTCTAACATGAAGGCTGCCAGGCACTATCGATTTGAGGAGAAATACGGATTCAGTGGGCATTCAAAAGTTGGTGATTCGAGTGGAGATATAGTCTTTTTAAAGAATTACCTGGATGCACAATACTATGGAGAGATTACTATTGGCTCACCCCCTCAGAAATTTACTGTCATATTTGATACTGGCAGTTCCAATCTCTGGGTTCCATCCGCAAAATGTTACTTCTCTGTAAGTTCATATCGTATGTATTTGTTTTAACTTGTACTCTTGCACTTTTTATTTTTTAGTGTTACTTAGCAAAAATCCGCATGTAGGTTGCTTGCTATTTACACTCCAGGTACAAGGCCAGCAAGTCCAGTACATATACAAAGAATGGTACGATTCAATCTTCTTTTTATTTTTTATTTAAATAACAGTAATATACTATTATTGCCCTTATAGATTTGTATCAATGTTTCTTTATGATTCAGGCAAGCCTGCCTCAATTCAATATGGCTCTGGAGCGATTTCAGGATATTTTAGCCAAGATAATGTTGGCATTGGTGACGTTACAGTTCAAGACCAGGTTGGTTCTTTTTACCCTTACAATCTTAGCTGATTATTATCATTATTAATCTCTTATACTTTGTTATAACTATACTCTAATGCCTTGATAATCGATTTCAGGTTTTTATCGAAACCACAAGGGAGGGAAGTCTTACCTTTGTCATAGCAAAATTTGACGGGATACTTGGTCTTGGTTTCCAAGAAATCTCTGTTGGTGATGCAGTACCTGTCTGGTATTTATTTTGATTTTGTTAAGTTCAGATATCCTTTCTGTTAGTAACTTTTGATGTCGAAAAAGAAAACTGAAACCTAACGTAAAATCAAAAGGTACAATATGGTCGATCAAGGTCTGGTTGAGGAGAAGGTATTTTCATTTTGGCTTAATCGCGACCCAGAAGCAAAAGTGGGAGGTGAGTTAATCTTTGGCGGAGTTGATCCAGCTCATTACAAGGGCGAGCACACTTATGTACCGGTGACGGAAAAAGGGTACTGGCAGGTATTATGCTTATTATTTACTAGAACTTGATTTACATTTGTCTGATTTAGCATATTCTCTTTCAAACTATTCTCATATTCTCCTATCATGTTTCTTTGATCAGATTGAAATGGGAGATTTTCTTGTTGGAGGCCAATCAACCGGTAAGTTCTGCATTACTCTTATCACATCAATCAGCTTATTTCATAGAATTTATTCAATGAATACCGAGTATTTGTTATTGAAAATTATCTCTGCCTTGTCAACTATATCAACAGGTTTGTGCGAGGGTGGGTGTGCTGCAATCGTGGATTCAGGAACATCCTTGCTTACTGGTCCAACCGTATGTACTTAGGCCATTGTTTTTTATGATTCATGTTTATAGATAACTGGAATTTGCCGAAGTTTCTTCTTTTGCCTTTGACAATAAGGCTTCTATAGTCATTCAACGACATCATATAACTCTGTGCTATAATGGCCTTAATTTCAGCCAATCGTGGCTCAAATCAACCATGCCATTGGAGCAGAGGGAGTTGTCAGCACAGAATGCAAACAAATAGTTTCGCAGTATGGAGACATGATCTGGGATCTTCTAGTATCAGGGGTATTGCTTTCTTTCACATCTTAATTTGCCACGATTCCTGTCTGAAGCTTAGGCCAAGAAAAATAACAGCATGTATTCTGTAGGTACAACCCGATCAAGTTTGTTCGCAAGTAGGTTTATGCTTCGCCAATGGAGCTCAATCCTTGAGGTCTAACTTTGTCTCCTCCTTTGAAAACATTATCTGAAACTTCGCTACTCTTTAGAGCTTTAACTGCATTAGTTAAGACAATGCTCTAATACAAGTGTTTGCTTCTAACTAATTCATTGCAGTTCCAACATTGAAATGGTGACTGATAGCGAAAACAAGAATGGGAAATCTGTTGGTAAAAGTCCATTATGTTCTGCTTGTGAGATGGCTGTTGTTTGGATGAGAAACCAGCTAAATAACCAAGGAGTAAAGGAGAAAGTGCTGGATTACGTAAATCAGGTGAGGTCTTAGCCTCAATATACTTTTGGTGAAAAATATAGTCACTAATTTTATTTCGAAACATAAAGTTTGTTCTTTTCTGGTTTGATAGCTTTGTGAGAATATTCCAAGTCCAGCAGGAGAGTCCTTAATCGACTGCAACGCCTTATCGGGCATGCCAAATGTCACTTTCACCATTGGTGGAAAACCTTATGTTCTCACTCCAGAACAGGTTTGATGATTTGATCATATGAAACGCTAAAACATTTCTCCATTATTGTGGAAGATTCGTTTTTCACCAGCTTAAAGTACAATCATCTGTATGAGAAATTCAAATAAAATATCCATGCTAAGAGTGTTCCATTTTCTGTGTTTTCAATAGTTTAATGTCCCTGATACTGATGTGTTGTTTATTTATGGTGGCAGTATATTCTTAAAACTGGGGAAGGTGTGGCTGCGATGTGCATCAGTGGCTTCACGGCTTTAGACGTACCTGCTCCTCGAGGACCCCTCTGGTATGTGGATTACTTATTTCTGTTAGTTTCTGTATGATTTAAAGACATCGTATGCACCAAAAACATAGTGGGGGGCTATCACACTTGCTGTTATAAGTTGCTTTGAGTAATTTATGCGTCACGAACGATAAACAGCAAAAACAAGTTTATCGAAAAAAGAAAAAAAAACATTACTCTCGTTTCTCTGAGTTATCACGCCCCAGTGATCCACAAACGATGAAAATCTCTTTTATGCTTGTATGTATATGGATCAGCCAACAACAAAGCTCTTATTTCCTGTTAAGTAATAGTTCAATTGATTCTTGCGCGCGTTTTAGTGCCTCAAGCTACTAGAAATGCAGTGTTCCTTACTAGATCTCCATACTTCTTAACGTAAGCGTGTATTGTCACATAATTGTAATTGCATTAAATTGATACTCCAAGAAAAGCATTGTTAGCAGTAGGAGTATTATAGAACACTTTTGACTTGCACTTAAAACAACCTGAATCTGAGCTTTCGATACAACACCTGCAGGATTCTTGGAGATATATTCATGGGAGCGTATCACACCGTGTTTGATTATGGAAACCTCCAGGTTGGGTTTGCGGAAGCTGCATGACTCTCTGGCCCCGTCGGGACTTAGACGCACACTGCAGTCTTATTAGTAGTATGTTGTTTTAAAGAAGCATGCTCTGTATTTGTAAAAAGAAAAAGTACTATGGTAATTTGTAATGTTTAGTTGTGTCTGAGATGTACCTGAAACTCTTATATTGGAAAATATATGTATTGCTGCTAACGTTAAGTCTCATGCTTTCAGTATTTGATATGTAATAATTAATAATCTTGAGCTATATATCTTTCTTTAGCTCGGCGAGTATACAATAGAACAGTTTAGTTGGCTAACACCATGAAAAAAAAGATTATAAGTTATAACTATTAGGGAAGGAGATCATATTGAATCTCCTTCCTAGTTTATCTTGTATAGAATTTTTTTCTATCTTATATATATTTTTATACTCTTGTATTATTATTCAAGCAATAAAATACAATTCATATTTATTCTTCACATGGTATCAAGATAAGTCATAATATTTCACGATTTTTGTTCTTCGATCCGCCCAACAACCCTAGCCGCCGCCATCATGTCTCAAGAATCCTCCGCCTCGGATGGCACCACCACGCCACCAACCAACGCCGCCCCTCCATCTTCCGCCCTCACGGAACCTACCACCCTTATACATGTCACCCATCATAGTCACTTCCCCCTCGAACTCACATCGTCCAACTATCTCTCGTGGCGGCTCCAACTTGTTTCTCAATGCAATGACCTCAACCTACTAGGCTATTTGCAAGGGACGTACCCACGTCCCGATTCGTCGAACCATGCGGCGTCGGTCCTTTGGTTTCAACAAGACTCTCTTCTTCTGGGCGCACTCGTTGGAGCAATTTCTGATGATTTGCTTTCGCTCATCAACTCTTCCACCACGTCATCGGACCTTTGGGTTGCCCTCATGCACAGTTTTGCACGCCCTGATCGTACTCGAGTCATGGTGTTGAAGGATGCCCTCAATTCTGTATCCCTCGGGAATCGATTCGTTACGGCCTACATGACCGAAATCTAAGCCAAAGTTGACGAGATTGGTATGATCGATCTTCCCCTCCGAGCTGATGACGTCACTTTATGCATCCTCAATGGCCTCGGTCCTGCTTACCGTGACATAGCCACCTCCGTTCGGCTTCGTGAAAATCCGCTCACCTTTGCGGAGTTACACAACGCCCTCGTGTCACATGAGGCTCACTTGCACCGCCTCGACTCGGCCACCTCCTCTATTATTGTCACGGCCAACACCGCCCATCAGTCATTTGATTCACACCTAGGGGTCACGTCCGGCGGCCACCACCGCACTTCCACCAACCGCGGTCGTTCCAACTCCCGTGGCCGCCCCTTTAGGGGTCGGGGTCGAGGTAACTCTAACTCAAGCTCTTGTAATTCAAACTCACCGTTTAGCAGTGTTCAATGTCAGATTTGTGGACGTACTGGTCACACCGCTCTTCGTTGCTATAACCTCACCTCCGCCGCGACCACTGCCAACACGGCCCCTACGCCGACCACCTCTCAAAATTGACCCGGTGATGGATCTTGGCTCGTTGACTCTGGTGCCTCTCACAGTCTCACCAATGACCTCAACAATCTCACTTTTCACTTCGAGTATGATGGTACTGACGAGGTTCAAATTGCCGACGGTCATGGTATGGAAACCACTCATATTGGTACATATTCTTTACGATTTCCATCCCGCACATTTTAGTTCTCGCATGTATTATGTGTTCCGTCCTCACAGCATAATTTGTTGTCGGTTCATCAATTCACTCTTGATAATCGTGTTTCTATGGAGTTCTTTCTTGACTATTTTGTTGTGAAGGACCAAGTTACGGGGGACCCTCTAGCGAAAGGACCGTGTAGCAAGGGAGTTTACCACATCCGCCCTCCCTCGTTTTATATAAAGTTAGCCGCCTGCCTTGCCACCCTAGGAGTCCGCGCTTCCACGCGCACGTGGCACTCTCGTCTTGGTCATCCGGCCGCCAAGACGAGCTTATCTTTAATTTCTGCTTTTAATTTACCTGTGGACTCTAAATCCTCCACGAAGGACTTATTTTCGACTCTTGTCATGTATCTAAATCTCATCGTTTGCGTTTGAGACTTCTAACTTTACTGCACTACATCCGTTACATTATGTTTCCTCGGACGTTTGGGGGCCCACTGATACCTCCATTGATGGTTTTCGTTATTATGTGCTCTTCGTGGACTTGTTTAGTCGCTACGTTTGGTTTTTCCCTTTAGTCACTTTTTTTCCCTTTAGTCAGTAAATCACAAGTAGACGATGTTTTTGTTCGTTTTAAACCACTTGTGGAAAAACAGTTTTCGTGGCAAATCAAGAACTTTTATAGTGACAACGGTGGGGAATTTGTAGCTCTAAAAAGTTTCTTTGCAAAATCGGGCAATACATTAGTTAACCACTGCACCTCATACACCCCAAAAAAATGGTCTTTCTGAAAGGCGTCACCGTCACATTGTTGAAACTGGTCGTGCACTATTACATCATGCCAAATAACCACCCTTGTTTTGGTCGTTTGCACTACAAACTGCTGTCTACTTAATCAATCGCATGCCTTGTTCCGCCATAAAAAATGTCACGTCCTTTCAGAAACTATTTAAAATGTCTCCAAAATACCTCAAGTTGCGTGTGTTTGGGTGTCTTTGTTATCCCTGGTTACGTCCTTATGAACCCGGCAAACTCTCTTTCCCCTCTAGGCCTTGCATTTTTCTTGAGGTACTCTTCTTCACAAAGTGCTTACAAGTGTTGGGATCCCTCGTCTCGCCGTTTGTTTATCTCTCGTCATGTTAGGTTTTGTGAAGGACACTTCCTCTCGGTGGACCCGACCCATCCCGCGGCCTCATCTATCCGACCCGTGGTCCTGCTCCTTGGCATGTCGGTCCGATACATTGCCCAACCCATGGCCCCGTCAGTCTGACCCGCGGCCTCACCTGTATGTTCGCCGGTCTGACCCCATGTCCAACCCGAGGCCCCGTCAGTCTGACCCGAGGCCCAATCCCTCGGTTCGTCGGTCCGATCCCAAGCCCAACCCGTGGCCCCGTCTGTCCGACCTGCAGACCAAATCCACAGTTCGCCGGTCCGATCCAATGCCACCCCCGTGGCCCCGTCTGTCCGACCAGCGGCCCAACCCGCAGCCCCGCTGGTCTGACCCATGGCCTCGCCCGAGGCCCATCTGCGGTCCGACTTGCCCCCATCTCCGGCCCAAGATGAGACCACTGCCCCTGTTGCCCGACCTAGCCCTACCAATGGTCACCATATGGTCACAAGGGCTAAAAATAACATCTTCAAGCCCAAGGTCATCAATGTTGCTACTAAGCACCCTCTGCTTCTTTCACTTGAACCTACCTTAGTTTTCGCTGCACTGAAGGACCCTCAGTGGTGTGATGCTATGTCCGTTGAGATCAACGCCCTTCTTCATCATGTGACGTGGGATTTTGTCCTGTCACATCCCGCCCCTAACGTTATTGGTTGCAAGTGGGTGTTTAGGGTGAAACGCAATTCTGACGGGTCCATTGACAAGTACAAAGCTCGGCTCATTGCTAAGGGGTTTCATCAACGCCCTGGTCTCGATTATGTTGAAACCTTTAGCCCCGTCGTGAAACCCGTCACAATTCTCCTAGTTCTCTCGTTCGCGGTCATGCATTCATGGGCTATTCGACAGTTGGATGTCAGCAACGCCTTCTTACATGGCACCTTAAGTGAGGTTGTATACATGGAACAACCATCGGGGTTCGTTGACACTACTCATCCCATGCACGTTTGCTGCCTCTGCAAGTCTATCTATGGGCTCAAACAGGCTCCACGCGCTTGGTTCCATGCTCTTGTTCGTCTTGGTTTTGTCCAATCTCGGTCGGACAGTTCTCTGTTCATCTATCGACAGGCTACCACAATTTTGTTCTTACTTATGTACGTCGATGACATCATCTTCACGGGCACCGATCCTCGTCTCATCTCTACCTTCATTGCCGAGCTCCAGTCCTCATTTGCGGTCAAAGATCTCGATTCTTTGTCCTGTTTTCTTGGGATTGAGGCTCTCCCGTGTAAAGAGGGACTTCTTCTCTCGCAGCACAAGTACATCCATGATATTCTCACACGTCATCATATGGATGGTGCCAAAACCGTGACCACCCCTATGGCCTCTAATGCTGCGGCCACTATTCTTGCCTCGTCCACCGATTGTGATGCTCACCTTTATCGCCAAGCCATTGGCGAGCTTCAATATCTATCCTTAACTCGTCCTGACATTGCTTTTGCGGTGAATCGACTATCCCAATTTGTCTCTTCCCCGACCGAGTTGCATTGGGCGGGTGTCAAGCGAGTTCTTCGCTACCTTAAGGGTACCATTACACATGGTCTCCTTCTTCGCCGAGACTCTCCACTCACTTTACGTGGTTACTCGGATGCTGACTAGGCTGGCAATCCGATGGACCGTTCATCCACTACGACTTTCATCATCTTTCTTGGCAACAACCCGATTTCATGGAGCTCTCGCAAGCAACGGGCCATTTCCCGCTCGTCCACTGAGGCTGAGTATCGTGCCTTGGCGACCACCGCGTTCGAGGTACGTTGGATACAAAATCTTCTTGTGGAGCTTCGCTTCTCTCTTCCTTCGGTGCCTACCATTTTCTGTGACAATATTGGCGCCACGCACTTGTCTTTGCATCCGGTCATGCACTCTCGCATGAAGCATATTGCTATTGATATTCACTTTGTACTTGACATTATTGCCAAAGGCTTGCTTCGTGTCTCCCACATTAGTACACATGACCAACTAACGGACATTCTTACCAAGGCACTTCATCGGTCACGGTTCTTCCTTCTTCGTTCCAAAATTGCCTTAGCCGATGGAACGGCAATTTTGAGGGGGCGTATTAGGGAAGGATCCTATCGATTCTCCTTCCTAGTTTATCTTGTATAGAATTCTTTCCTATCTTAGAATATTGTGTATATCTTTAGATTAGAAGACTAATATATATATATATATATATATATCTTTGTACTCTTGTATTATTATTCAAGTAATAAAATACCATTCAATCACTTTATTAGTACTGATACTTGAACTTTAGTGGATAAATAACATATATGTATAATTTAATCAAAACGTTGCTTAGAATTTTACAAAAGATTTGATAAACATGCTTAATAATATGGAATCATTTATATATTTTTGTACATTCTAATTTTAAATTCATCAAAATAATCTGAACAAACGCATTGTACATACATCTAAAAGATGCATCATCGTGGTGTGGTAAGAGGAATCAGTTTGAGTAGTTGAGATGTTCCGATATTGATAAATATAATATTAGCCTTAATTTGTGCAATTAAATTTATTCTAATGTAATAGGATCTCACAACGTATCTTGCTATGTGAGAAAGTGAATTGACACACTCTCAAAATGAGTTCGTTATAACTTTGTATTAATTAGATAACCGTGTAAATAGTTTGTAGTTTAGGAAATTATTGTATTATATTTAGTTTCTTTAGTTAAGTATATAATTTAGTAATTAGCAAAAACCCTGTAAATATATGTACCTCTTTGAAATCATTCATTCACCTATAATCTTAAAACCCTTATATGATATCAAGAGACCATCTCTCTCAAGAGATTTCCGATCCAAAGACCAACACCACGACCACCATCTCCGTGGAAATGTCGTTTGACGCCACCTCCGCTTCGGTGTAACCAACTCTTGCGCGACCCAACAATCCGTTTGTTCCACCCTTTAATAATGGTGGAACCCTAATACCCATCCTTCAATTGACTGAAATAATTTTCCCACGTGGTGTTTTCAGATTTGTCACCTCTTCTACGGTTTGTCTGAATTTTTAGATGGCACCACACCGTGTCCATCCCCGGGTTCTGATATGAACGCGCTCTCCACCCATGCTCTTTAGACTCGTCAGGATTTTTTTAATACTCTATGCATTATTTGGTTCAGTTTTGGCTGATATTACCCCTCTTATTGTCAACGCTGGAACCTCAGCCGATGTGTGGCTTACATTGCATTTCATCTACGCGAACCAGTCTCGTTCGCGCGTCATGCAACTCAAGGATGAACTTAACACCATGAAGTTGGGCTATAAATCTGGCTCAAAGTTTCTTCAATCTATTTAATCCAAGGTAGATAAACTGGCCATTATTAAAGGTCAGTTAAAGGATGATGATATTACCCTCTACATCCTTAGCGGTATCGACAGTCCATTCTGGTTTACTGAACTTCATGATCTCCTCGTCAATCAAGGATCTTATCTTCGTAGTCACGAATTTGAGAACTCGACCTTGGTTGCCATGGCTAACGCCTCCTCCTCTCAATCTCAGAATTCCCCACGTGGCTCTCACTTTAGTTCTGGGCACGACGCAATCGTGGCAATCAACAACGTGGAAATCGTGGATACACTTCTAATGGTCGGGCTCCTTCCAACAACAACCACTATCCAGGCTCCCAACCATATCATTTGTTTGAGTTGTACCACAACAACAATAACAATAAAAAACGCACTTTCATTATCTGCCAACTATGTAGGATTCTCGGGCACGGTGCACGAACGTGACATCATTATACACCACCAACTTCTCATGTTGCAGCTTCTTCGCATGCCGTTGATGCCCTTCGCATGAATGACTAGTTTATCTCGGAGCTTCCCATAACCTCACATGCGATCTCTAGGATCTTACTCTTCACTCTGAGTAAGAAGGAGCCGATGAGGTTGTCATTGGTGATGGTACATGTTTGCATATATCTCACACTAGGCCCTCTAATATTGTTTGCCGAGATCACACTTTTTCTCTTGACCACTTCTTATGTGTTCCCAACTCTCGCCGTAATCTACATTTTGTTCATCAGTTTACCAAGGCCAATAACATATTTATCGAATTTTATACGTCTCACTTTGTTGTTAAAGATCGCACACGGGGGCTAGATTGATTTTCGGAGAGTGTATTGATGGGATTTACCTTGTTTAACTTCCCTGAGTATTCCCTTCGTGGTTCAGTACTATTGTTGGTGAGCGTGTTGATAAAGGTTGTTGGCATGATAGGCTTGGTCATCCCTCGACGAAGATTATTTCTTTATTTTTTAACAAGTTTAAGTTGCCTTTTACTTCTTCTAGTGTTTTGAACAATGGTCATTGTACCTCATGTTTATTGAACAAGAGTCAACAATTGGGTTTTCAACGTTCTTCTCTTGTATCGACTCATGTTTTACACTATGTTTATGGATATGTTTGATGCCCTTCTCTCGCTACTTCTTTTACATGGTGTCGTTATTACTTGCTATCTGCTAAGTCTGAGGTTCACCGGGTTTTTTATTCAGTCTTGTGCTCTTTTTGAGACATAGTTTGAACATCCTATTCAGAATTTTTATTATGATATTGGTGGTGAGTTCTTGGCTTTGTGGTCCTATTTTTCCAGAAGTGGCATTAGCCGGTTGACATTGCGCCTCACACTCCAGAACAATGTGGAACTAATGAGCGTCGTCATCATGTGGCTGTTACATTGGCCAGACACGTCTCGCGCTTGTGAAACTTCCACCTAATTATTGGGATTTTCCATTTGCTACAGCCGTAAATCTCTACAACCGCCTCCATATGGTGGTTTGGCATCACATATCTCCATTTGAGGTGCCCTTGTCCTATCCCCTCCTCACATCCTTTGCCATCTCGGCTTGGACTTGCTGTTCCGATATTTGAACCACTATTAATTCTTCTGTTCCCAATGGTTCCTTAGTCATTGTAGCCCGTGCCTTCTACACTGTTGCACCTGCACCTCTCGTGCTGGACTTGACTGACTCTAGGCCTCCTGCGTCGCCTTCATCTGCTCCATCTGATTGTTCTCACTGCATGGTTACGCGGTCCCAAAATAATATTTTTTAACCAAATATGCTTCATCTTTCCACGAAGCATTCCGTTGAAGGACCTATCAAGCCTAAGTGTGTCAGCAAAGTCCTTATATATCATGTCTAGTGTGAAACTATGACTGAAGAATACATTGCTCTTATTAAACAAGACACATCGACCTTGGTTCCCTCTCCTCCTTAGCGGAATATTATTGGTTCCAAATGGGTATTCCTTATCAAGCACCATCCTGACGACTCCATTGACAAGTATAAAGCTCGCCTCTTAGCCAAAGGCTTTCATCAACATCTCGATCTTGATTACAGGGAAACTTTCAGCTCAGTTGTCAAGCGCGTTACTATTCGTATGATTCTTTCCTTGGAGGTTATGCGAGGTTGGTCACTTTGTCAATTGGACGTAAGCAATGCATTTTTCCATGGAAATATTTCTAAAACTATGTATATGTCTCAACCTTCGAGTTTCATGGAAAAGGCTGCTCCCCATCATGTACGGCTAAAAACAAGCGCTACATGCTTGATTCTTGGCGCTAAGTGATGCTTTCCTCACTTTTGGCTTGGTCCAAACAAAGCTAGATACGTCCCTTTTTGTATACTGTTGTGACTTTGTTTTTCTCTATGTTCTCATCTACGTGGATGATATCATTGTGACTGATTCGTCTGATTCTCTTATTTCTCAATTGGGCAGTGGCTTTGCTGTTAAGGATATGGGCGCCCTTACCTACTTCCTCGGTCCCTTTCCCAACACAAATATATTATGAATTTGTTATCTCGACACAAGATGGATGGTGTAAAACCTCTTGCTACCCTATAGCTGCGAATCTTCATGCTCCATCCAATCTGACCCAGTTGATTCAACTGCTTATCGTCAAATTATTGGCAGTCTTCAATACTTTGCATTGACTCATACTGATATCACATTCTTCGAAAATCGTCTTGCTCAACGTACGGTTGCTCTGGATGCATCTAATTGGATTGCTCTCCAGCATGTCTTGTGCCACCTTAAAGGCACGCTGGCCCACAAAATTCTCCTTCGTCGAGAATCCAATTTCACGCTCTCAACTTTCTCAGACTTGGATTGGATTGGTGACACAGTTCATGGCACCTCTACTTCTGCATATCTTGTGTTTCTTGGTTTCAATCATATTTCATTGTCTTCTCGGAAGCAAAAAGCCGTGTCTCATTCATCTATCGTGGCTGAATATTGAGCCATTGCTGCCACGTCTGCTGAGGTTTGTTGGCTGCAACACCTATTTAGCAAACTTGGAGTTCCCCTCTCGCCGTCCCATGTGATCTGTTGCAATAATATGGAGGATCTTGGGTTATCTCTTCCTCCCGTCCAACACTCGCATGAAACATATCTCTGTCGACTTACACTTTGTTCGTGATCTTGTGGCTAAGGGTTTGCTTCACGTGCCGTATATTAATACCCATCACCAGTTGGCGGGCATCGTCACCAAACCTCTCTCACGCACCCACTTTGCTCTTCTTCGTTCCAAAATCTTCGTTGTCGATGGAATGTTCATTTTGTGGGGGCGTATTAGATAATCGTGTATATAGTTTGTATCTTAGGAAATTATTGTATTATATTTACTTTCTTTAATTACGTACATAATTTTAGTAATTAGCTGTGTTAGAATATAACTGTAGTGGGTGTAGCGGATGTAGTAGGTGTAGTTAGTCACAATTACCTAAGATAGCCGAATCTCTTGTATATATCGGTGTATTTATGATATGAATAAAAACACAATTTCTTCTTCCATTCAATAACATGGTATAAGACCAAGCTACGAATCCTTCGGTTCAATTTTTATTTTTTCTGGTTAGTCAATCCACTTTCACAACTGCCACCACCAATTCCGGTGTCAAATCGTCGGTGTTCTGATAGTAATTCCGGCTCACAATCGCCGGTGTTCGGTTCCAACAATTCCGGCTTAACATTGTCGGTGTTCTGTTTTGATTGACGAAACCTTGCTGATACCTCCATTTACGCTTGCACCACCGCGTCACCATCCCCGTCCGCCGCTGCTCTCTTTTTTTCCGCCGCCGCCGCTTCTCTCTCTGTCGCTGGTCACCATTCCAGTTATTTCCATTTTCAATTAAGTCAGGGACGTAGGGATCCAAGGTTATTGTTCATATTTTGCCTTTTGGTCCCTCAATTCTTAAGTATTCTATTTGGCTACAATTTATTAATATTTGCAGTATTGCCATTGCATTTTTTTTATATTTTGTAGTCCATCAGTGTTTACATTACTTTTTTAAAAAAAAGAAAAAAGAAAAAAATTTGAGTGGAGATACACCCACAACCGAAAAACAAACTCTTGTCATGACTGATGTGGTTCCCGTTATATCCCGTATCACGGAGCATAAACTTACGGGAGCTAATTATCTCGAATGGAGAAAGACGATCCAAATATATTTGGGCAGTATTTCGAAGGAAGATCACCTCACTGACGTTCCCCCTGCATGTGAAACACGAAAGGACTGGTTAAAAGATGATGCCCGATTGTTTTTTAAGGTTATGAAATTCCATCAACCCGAAGGTGGTTAGCCTTATTAATCACTGTGAGTACGTTAAGGAATTAATAGAATATCTTGATTTCTTGTATTCTGGAAAAGGCAATATATCCTGCATTTATGATGTCTGCAAAGAGTTTTACCGCCCTGATCAAAGTAGTCACTCAATTCAGACTTATTTTATGCACTTTCGAAATGTTTATGAAGAATTAAATGTTTTGCTACCATGTAGTGCCGACATTAAAGTGTAGCAATTCCAACGGGAAACCATGGCGGTAATGAGTTTTTTGGCGGGGTTAGGTCCTCAGTTTGACATTGCTAAGTCTCAAATTCTTTCGAGCAAAGATATCTCCTCTTTAAACGAGGTGTTTGCACGTGTACTTCGAACAAATTCCAGTTCCGTACTGGCTTCTGCTACTCATCCATCTAGTGCACTTGTCTCTCGCAATAATGTGTCAGTTTCATCTCCACCAGTCGATCAGAATAAGGTAAATTTCCAACAACACACATCGGGGGGCATTGAATGTAATTACTGTCATCAATGGGGTCATACAAAGAAAAATTATCGAAAACGTTTGAGCAAGCAAGGCTTACAAGGGTCTTCAAATCCCTATCAGAGTTATCAAAATTATTAGGCCCAACCTCAGCCTTCCCATCAAAGTTATCAGCCTCCATCTCAGCATCTTAGGTCCTATTCTCACTCGGCCAATATTGCTTCTGCATCCTAAGATTCACCTTCTGGCCAGGTCCTAACATTCTCTTCCGATGAGTTTGCTAGGTAACTTCAGTACCAAGAAGCAACAAAGATTCATCTCACCCTATCACTGCCATCGGTGAGTTAGGTAACCTAAATACATGTTTGCTTTCATCCGCCACCCAATGGATCATTGATACAAAGGCAACTGACTATATGACAAGTAACCTTAATGATTTTACTACTCTCGAATCCCATCACTCTCCCTCTCATGTAACTTTAGCCGGTGGCTCTGCTTCTCATGTTTTAGGATCTGGCACTGTGCACCCTACTCCATCTCTCACTCTTTCCTCTGTTTTAAACCTGCCAAACTTTTCTTTCAATTTGGTCTCTGTCAGTAAAATTACTCGTGCATTAAATTGTTTTGTGTCACTTTTTCCTGATAATTGTCTCTTTCAGGATCTCTTAACGAAAAATATTATTGGTAGAGGGCATGTTTTGGGAAGTTTTTACGTTCTGGATAGTCAAGTGATGTTACCTGGGCCCGTTGCATGTTCTTCTATTGTCACCCCTTTTGAAGTTCATTGTCGTTTAGAGTCTCGCGTCTTTAGATTGTGAGTCGTGTCAATTTGCCAAGCATCATTGGCAGTTATATGTCCCTAGAGTCAATAAATGAGCTTCTGCTCCCTTTGAGTTAGTCCATTCAGATGTTTGGGGTCCTCGTCCTGTTGTGTCAAAATTCGGTTTAAGATATTTTGTTATGTTTGTTGATGACTTTTCCCGCATGGCATGGTTATATTTAATGAAAAATCGATCAGAGTTGTTTTCTCACTTTACTACATTTTGTGCCAAAATACGAAATCAATTCAATACCTCGGTGAAAGTCCTTCGAAGTGATAATGCCAAAGAATATTTTTATGAGTCCTTTAAATCCGATATGCCACATCATGGCATTCTTCATCAGTCACCTTGTGTTGACACACCTCCTTAAAACGGTGTTGCTGAACGCAAGAATCGACACCTTTTCGAGACATCACATGCACTCTTATTTCAAAACCATGTCCCTAAATACTTTTAGGCGGAGTCGGTCTTAACAGCTTGTTTTCTGATTAATCGAATCCATTCTTCGCTTCTTCAGGGTGCCATTCCTTACAACACATTGTTTCCTGCTAAGTCATTATTTCCTATTGAACTGTGCATATTTGGTAGTATATGTTTTGTTCGTGATACTCGTCCTAATGTAACGAGGTAAGATCCTAACTCTATTAAGTGTGTCTTTCTAGGGTATTCTCGCTTACAAAAAGGGTATATGTGTTATTCGCCGAATTTGAATAAATTCCTGGTCTCTGCTGACATTAACTTTTGCAGAGAATTCTTCTTTCTTTCCTTTTTTGGCTACTACTGATACTACTCAGGGGAGACAGACGATGTGTTGGCATATCACATTACCTATCAGTCACATATTGTGGGTCCAACACTACCACCACCTATACGCCATGTTTATACTACGCGTGCACCTCCGCCTGTAACATGTCCTCCTCCGGTATCTCCTTCGTCATCGGATCCACCAGAAACTGATCTTAGTCTTCCAATTGCACTTCATAAAGGTAAACGCCACTGCACCCATCCTATTTTTCATTTGTTTCCGTGTCACTTCCTAAAACCACGAACGAGGCCTTATCTAACCCTGGTTGGCGAGCTGCTATGATAGAGGAGATGAATGATTTAGATGCTAATGGTACTTGGAATTTAGTGACTTTACCTGCAGGGAAGCATGCTATTGGGTGTAAATGGGTTTTTAATGTTAAAGTTATTCTGGATGGCTCTGTTGCTTGACTAAAAGTGCGTCTTGTTGCCAAAGGATATGCTCAAATTTATGGGATAGATTATTCTGATACATTCTCTCCAGTGGCTAAGTTGAGCTATGTTCGCCTATTTATCTCTTTGACAGCTACTCATGATTGGCCGTTATATCAGCTTGACGTGAAGAATACTTTTCTTCATGGGGACTTACAAGAAGGGGTGTATATTGAGCAACCACCTGGTTTTGTTGCTCATGGGGAGCATGGGAAAGTATGTTATCTTCGTAAAGCTTTATATGGATTGAAATATAGTCCTCGTGCTTGGTTCTGTAAATTTAGTCAAGAGATTGAAAATTTTGGAATGAAAAAGAGCAAGTGAGATCATTCAGTATTTTATCGGCACTCTTCAGTTGGCATCATCCTTCTTGTTGTCTACGTGGATGATATTATTATTACATGGAATGATATTCGAGGAATAGCATCCTTGAAGACTTTTCTTCAGAGTCAATTTCACACAAAGGACTTGGGATCGTTGAAATACTTCTTAGGAGTTGAGGTGATGAGAAGTAAGAAATGCACTTTCTTATCTCAATGAAAATATGTTCTTGATCTCTTGACTGAAACAGGAAAATTGAGCGCCAAACCATCTAGTACCCCAATATCACCTAATGAACATTTCTCCCAGGATGGAGATTTATATGAAGATCCTGAAAGGTATATGAGATTGGTTGGAAAACTACATTATCTTACAGTTACATGGCCGGATATTGCATACTCATTGGGCAGCTTTGGAACAAATATTGTGTTATTTGAAAGGAGCACCCGGACGAGGCATACTGTATAAAAATCATGATATTAAACATTTAGAGTGCTGCTTAGATGCAAATTGGGCAGGATTCAAAATTGATCGGAAGTCTATTACTGGATATTGTGTTTTCTTTGGAGGAAACCTGATTTATTGGAAAAGCAAGAAACAAAATGTTGTGTCTCGATCGAGTAATGAATCAGAATACCGAGCTATGGCCCAATCATCTTGTGAGGTAATGTGGATTCATCAACTATTGACTAAAGTTGACCTTCAAACTTCGATACCAGCTATGGTGTGAAAACCAAGCGGTAGGGCTGTGCAAAAAGAATCAGATCGATCGAGTCGGGTGAAAATCGATCGAATGATCCGATTCGAGGATCGGATCAAATATTTGATCCGACTTTTAATTTTTGTCTTAGGATCGAACCCCCATTTGATTCGATCCTCAATTTTAGAGGCTGAGAATCGGATCGAATCGGATCGAATCGAATACTCATCTTATTTTTTAAAAATAAATAAATATATAATAATATATAATATTATATTTTTATCTATAAAGCTAAGCCTATTAATGCTATTAGGATATTTCGATATATAATGCTAATATTACATTTTTATATATACACATACCTAACATCTTTTTCTTGGTCCATTTGAAGGCCACGTTTCTGTCTTTGGGAAACATATACAATTGTAAATTTGTAACACCTTTCTCTCACCATATGAAAGTGAATTTTGTAATTCATTTGAATGTTGTGATTGGTCCCACTGAAATTAAATTAAATAAGAAAAAAGAAAAAGGATCGAAATCGAATCGAATTGGATCGAAATCGAATGATTTTGGATCGAATCGGATCATTTTAAATTGATTTGATTTGGATCCTCATTTCTCCATGATCGAAATCGACTTCCAGCCTCGATTCGATCCAATTCGATCCGATCCGATCCAAATGCACACCCCTACCAAGCGGCACTTCACATTGCCTCCAATCCCGTGTTTCACGAATGAACCAAATATATTGAGATTGATTGTCACTTCGTTCGTGAGAAAATACAACAAAATTTGATTTCTACGGGATATGTGAAGACTGGAGATCAACTTGGAGACATTTTCACAAAAGCGTTAAATAGGGCTCTATTGATTATCTTTGTAACAAGTTGGGCATGATTAACATCTATGCTCCACCTCGAGGGGGGGGGAGGGGGGGAGGGAGGGTGTGTTAGAATATAAGTGTAGTGGATGTAGTGGGTGTAGTATGTTACAATTACCTAACATAACTGAATTTCTTGTATATATAGGTGTATTTGTGATATGGATAAACACACAATTTCTTCTTCCAATCAATAACAAGCTGAAACCCTGTAAGGATATGTACCTCTCTTTTCATTAGTGAAATCATTGTTTTACCTACAATATTGAAACCCTTATACTTTGAAGTTTTCTTATCTTTTTACACATATCCTTTTCCGCATGAGGAAGGATACTTCTCCTGGAGAGAAATGAGAAAACTGGCTTTACGCTTTTTAGTCGAGCTAATCCCGGGGGCATAATTGTTATTAAAAATATAATAAATCCCATTGGCATAACATTATTTCCAAAAGATTAAGACCACATTTGGATGTATTTTCACCAATTTAGTCTACTTCACTTTTGTTTGGATGTTTCCAAAGTATTTTGAGAAATGTGTGTGAAAAGTGAAACACAATTTAGATGTAGTTTCATTATTAGTGTTGGGAAGAAATATAGGTATATAAACATCAAATCAATATGGTTGATATATACAGATACAATATTTTACTTATAATGATTTTTTACTTTTTAATAAAATGTAATTAAATATTACTATTTTATGATTGAATAATTACCTTTTTCTGATGAAATGAATGAAAATTGATATACAATACTTTTTTTATTTGAAACTCAAAATTGCATATAAGCAAAAGCACCGGACAGTGCAAGTGTTATAATACATTAGCATATAACAATCGCTTATCAAAGCCACAGACAATGGTAAGGCATCAACACAATGTAATCAAAACTTAACACAACGAAAATGCCATTCTTCATTCCTAACTGCATTCCTTGCAAGATGATGGGCATTCTCATTTGCGTCACGGCAGACCCAACGAAATAGCTATCCCTGAAATTTAGAGCAAAGACGGCAAATATCCTTCTCAATATTAGAATATTCCGCACCATAGGTGATGCATCGTACAATGTGGTGGATAACACTAAGGCAGGCTCCCTCAATAACAACTTTCGTCCAACCCATAGAGATAGCGAGACGAACAACCCATAGAGCAACCATTGCTTCAACACAATTAGGCGGTATTGTAGCGATAAATTGACGTTGAACCCATGCAAGAGAGACACCGTGGCTGTCTCGCGCCACCTCTCCTTAATCTTCAAAAACCGCACCATCAAATTCAATTTTAACCCAATTCACTTATGGAGGAGACCATCAAATTTCTGAACCTGAACGCTCTCCACCCGAGACTTAACAACATTATCATACCAGTTCTTCGCAAAAATCATAGCAAAGATGGATATTCCTTCAGGGTTTGTAGCTCACTCTCCTACCACGATTCTGTTACGATTAATACCCTAAAGTGCCCACACAATAACTAAAATTTTCAGCAGATCCCATTCATCACTCCCCTTAGCCATTCTTTGGAGCCACTCGATGAGATTCTCATGTTCTCGTATTAACGCAGCCGTAGGTACATGTGAAACAGCCCACAACTGCCTCGCTACATGGTACTTAAAGAAACAATGACGCCAATCTTCATAGTTTCCTCCACATACAAAGCATTGTGCATCAGTAGCAGTATATCGTTTCACCAATTTCTGTTTTGTAGGAAGAATGTCTCAGCACGCCCGCCACATAAATTTTTTGATTTTGTTCGGAATGTTGCTTCCATAAGTCTTTCCATCCCCATCATCCTTATTACTAGACGATGCATGAATAACTTTAGAAAATAAACCAAGATCCATGCAAAGATTATACGCGCTTCTAATAGAAAACGACCCGTGTTTCTTATACTGCCAAATCAGAGTGTCACTATTTACCGTATTCCCGAGCGAATTGGAGAGGATCACATCAGCATCTTCCCTCCAAAAGATGTTTCCGACCAGAGTAACATTCCACCATCCAATCTCCCTGTTAATCAAATCTCACACAGTCTCAAATTCAGCGTAATAATTTTAAATGCCATAGGCCTCGCACCCAACAATCCTCCCAAATTGAGATATGTAAGATAAATTAATTATGGTATTTATCTTTCCTCTAATTGTGGTCTAATAGGAATTCTTGTTTTCTAAGAAACGTGTTAAATCTATAATTCTAGTTACCTAATTAGAGTTATTTTCCTATTAAAGCTCTTCCGTGATGGACGATCGAGATTAAGTTCTAATTAAACCCTAACTGGAATTTGGTCCTCTCTTCTCCTATATATATATATATATATATATATATATATTATGTCTTTAGGCCATCAAAAAACATACATAAGAAAGACTTAAGAAACACATAATGAAGGTGTATAGGTAGAAACAGAGAAATCCAAAAGCTCCAACTAAAGTTGTTTGTTGGCGAATCGTGTTCAAGCGGATCAAAGACTCTCCACGACACGATAAAAGAGATATTCTTCTTTCATATCTATTTACGTATCTATTTATGATGATCATTGTGTTCAACGATTTATGGGTCATGTAAATTAAGGATTACATGTGGTATCAGAGCTTAGGTTGCTGAATGCATGATTGTCCATAAAGTAAATAGATTATAAATAAAGCAATTCACTAAATAATTATTTATGATCATCACGTTCGTCTTAAACATATTTCTGAAATATACTCTTATATGATTCAATCGGTTATATATTTCTGGTGACTTAAATTATGATTAACCTTATAGACTTTATTTATTTGGATGTATTCGTTGATGATTTATAAGAAACCAAACATGATTATAACAGTGGTGGATCATTATTGTGTTAGTGTTGTGCTGAATGAAGGCCATATACCGGTGCAACGTACTGCTACATAAAGTTTTTGTTTCTTTGTTCATTAATTCAGCATGACCTCATTATTGTGTTTCTATGGATTATCTTAAAAGAAAAGAAAAAAACTTTTGCCAACATTATATTATATTGACAAAGGACATAATGAATTTCATGGAGATATATAAGGTCATATTACTCACGCGGGATCTTACCTTAACCAAATTAAGTTCAATTGAATATTTTTTGGAATTATTTACTCTCATAACGTTTCTTTTGCCTAAATTAAGCATATCTTAAAGGAGAATGGTTTCCATATAATTGGAGCTTTAATTCATGATGAAATCTGTGCACAATATGGCTAAAGTTTATGAGTTTTTAATCATCTATTCTATTTTTTATCAACTACTGTGCATCGTAAATTCTTATTTTGCCATCTAGGGTATGAATGATGTCATTATGTGATGTTTGGATTTAACTATTTGACATCTAATAATAATAATAATAATAATTTTTCTCATGAATCCTTATGGAACAATTGTCTAATTACATCTAGAGTTATGATTTTTTTGGGGATAAAGTATAATTCTGTTTCCCATTATGCAAATTTCACATACTACTAAAGTGACACGTCTCTAATGTAAAATGCAATTAGCATAATATTTATTTTGTGCACCAAAAGGATATTTATTTCGCATTAATTGGAATATGTTATTTAGTACTGTGATCTTATTCCATGCCGTGAAATATAAGTACTGCATGAATATTATGTGTATTAATTTAAGATTTACATTATGATTATAATTGATTATTTGTCACAAATAAGTGATCCAATCAACAGTTAGTAAATTCCTATTACACATATCAAATTGTTGCACATGATTCATGTATTAAAGAATCAAATATCCACCTTATTGGAATATGTTGACCACCACAATGGCTTTATTCTTTGTGAAATTTGAATATTACATGAATCTCTTATATTGTGTATTAAGTTTCGATTAGCTTTCCGCAATTAAGTTTATTGTCTATTAAAATTTTTTAAGCATGCGATGACGTATGTAATGCTAATATAATGACATGTACATTAAGAAGAAGAAATTTTGATATATTGTTTTGTTAGTCACTCAAATCATGTCATCTACTTGTTATCGAAATGTCTCTTACATGACATGTTGGCATATGATGATTTTGCATAATTTTGGACTAAATTTACATTTAGGATTTATAACCAATTCTAGTGAGATTATTGAGTTCCAAAGTTTTTTGCATAACTCATCAATAAAGAATACTAGAAAAATCAATTTACTTTGTAAATCATAAGAGTCAACTCCCAGGATGCTCACGTTTGCTTAGTAAGTATTTATGAATTAAGACTATTACGTGAATTTTATGTTGCATTATATTTATTATGACGTGTTTAATGTATTACTAAGTTGGAAATTATGTAGTAGTCTTAATTGGTGAAAGATTTTATTTACCATTATTATAATTTATTTACGTGGTTGACCCACAAGCAATCAAAATCATATTTTTGATATCAAATATAAAGAGGCCATGTATTTGTAGACTAAGAAAATCCACAGATTTCTTATGTGTTTATGTAAAGTAGATATATTACTTGAATTATGCTCGTTGAATATTACGACTTCTAATGGTATTAATTGTAGAATTTGTGGTGACTACCCACATGAGCACTATTTTTTCTTGTCATGTATGTTCTCTGTTATGTGTTGTTTATGTTCTTTCAATGTTTTAAATTATGTTATATCTCAATAATATCATTGTTATTTTGTCATCATTTATGTCGTATATCCAACTTCTCAAGGAAACCAACTTCACATTAGGGGAACCGTTATGTACTTTGGTTCTAAATAAAGTATTCTTGATTCATGTATATACCTCAAGATCAGTGGGAGTTCGTTCATAACTTTTTCTTATGCATGACATTATATTCGCCAATAGCGATCTTGGTCTTTTACATTAGACTAAGAATCGTTTATGTGAGAACTTTTAGAAAGATGTGATTAGGCATTCTATGTGGTTGAAATAAATCTATTTCATGATATATTACTTTAAATTTTGGGAATGCCTTATAAAGCACATACTTATAAAGTTCATAAATACTTGATATTATGACAAGCTTTTCTAATGTTGTTCCGTTGCATAAAGAAGATAAGCTTAGTCTTAATCTACACCCGCCTAATGAATTGGAACATACATAAAGTATTGAGATATTTAAAGAAAGTAAGAAATCACATGCTCAATTACAAAAAATTAATACATCCACATATGGTTGAATTTTAGGATTCAGAGTTAGGTACATATTTAAACTTAAAGACTGCACTCTTGGCTAGGTTCATCTTATGGTTAGAGATGTAACATTTTGAAAAAGCCATAAATCATGAGTTGCTTTGCACAGTTTACCATTAAATTTGAACTTGTGACATGTTTGAGGCTTATATTTGGGGAGCATGATTGCATAATTTGACAATAAATTTGCAATCAAATTCTCCAATTACGACATGATATTTAAGGGATCAAAACACATGAACCTTAAATATCAATTACTGGAACAAGATGTTAGAAGAGAAAGAATAGTCATTGAGCTCGTAATGTACTTCTACATATATTATATTCTGTTTTTCTATTGTGTACACATATTATTTTTGGATTCATGATAACAAAACTTGTCTTTGTTCAAGATATTATAGGACCATTATGAAAACTCTTACTAATGACCCAATTATGATAGTCGTTAATATTGTGGTACATAGAAGGAATCATGTTGCAAAATAATGTGTCCGCCATGACTCCTATTAGCTACTTGACTAATTAAGGCACTTACGAAAACTAGCTAAATTAAAATTTTAGTATTTTATGTGCGCCTTATGATTTCTTGATGAAAACATTAATGAGTATTCCTAACGACAAAGTGGGAGACTGTAAGATAAATTAATTATGGTATTTATCTTTCCTCTGATTATGGTCTAATAGAAATTCTTGTTTTCTAAGAAACGTTTTAATTCTATAATTCTAGTTACCTGATTAGAGTTATTTTCCTATTAAAGCTCTTCCGTGATGGACAGTCGAGATTAAGTCTTAACTAAACCCGAACTGGAATTTGGTCCTCTCTTCTCCTATATATATATATATATTATGTCTTTAGGCCATCAAAAAACATACTTAAGAAATACTTAAGAAATACATAATGAAGGTGTATAGGTAGAAAGAGAGAAATTCAAAAGCTCCAACTAAAGTTGTTCGTTGGCGGATCGTGTTCAAGCGGATCAATGACCCTCCACGACATGATAAAAGATGTATTCTTCTTTCATATCTATTTACATATCTATTTGTGATGATCATTGTGTTCAACGATTTATGGGTCATGTAAATTAAGGATTACAAGATCAACTCTCCACCTTAAGCCCTTCGAAAGAATAGCCACTGACTTTTTAATACAACGCCACAAAAAGGACGAATTATTGCCAACATTTTAATAATTTAATATGAAATTCATTAATCGCCTAAAATATCTCCTTAATGTTTATTAGTAGTTGATTCCTCTATGTGAACCGTGAACACATATGAGAGATCACAAACTTATAAAGAAATTATAACAAACTGCTTCCGCTCAAATGAAACCACAATCAATTTATTAGAGATGTATTTTTCCATAATATATTGTATTTGATATCTTGAAGTTAATCGAGAAGCACATTGCTTTTGCTATAAATTTGCTATCATGCATTTTATTTAAGATCATTTATTCAATATTTGATATTTAGAGAATATGTGTCTTTACATTATTTAATTGAATTTATAGCCTAATTATTTAACAGTCCTGAGTATCTATTTACTTACTATTATATAGAGAAACCCAGTGTTACACCAATCTTTTGATCTTCTTATTTATCCTACATTATACTATTAAATTTTATTATTTGTAGAATACAACTGTAATTTATTTTAGCTTTAATATTATTTAGAATATAATTATAATTTATTTTAGCTTTAATGTTATTTAAGTCTTCTCATTAAAAGAAACAAAATTATTATTTAATATCTCTTACATAAAAGTAAGGTTAAAATTTATAGACTTTCTATCTTTACATGTTTAATCTCTAGATATTTAAGTTGTAATTTTTATCATTTAAATTAATTATATTATATTAAAATAAATTATTAATTACGGGGGAACCGCGTCCCAGCGTTATTAGTTCGTACAAAATAAAAATCAATCTTCTCACATTAAATATAACTCTAATACTTTTTTTTTAAAACTATAGAAGTCGACTGTTCAAATTTATTTGATTTTCACATTAGTATTATTAAAATTATAAGTTTATGACCAGTAACAAAGGCACTAGAGTCAAATCTGGAGTACACGTTTAAACGGTAATAAATAAAAATATCACCATTTATCATAAAGTGTATCATTAGATCAATTTTATACCTTGTTCCCTAATCCGCCAGAAAATATGTCATTTTAAATATTGTATTCGTCAAAACAAAAAATGCTAATTTGACAAGAAACACGTATTATAAGTAGACAGGAACAAAATAAAAGAAGTATATTAATGGAACTTATCAAAAAAAAAGTAAATGAATGTTTTATGAAACTCGTGATATGAAAAAGGAGAGATGAATAGTCAAAAATGCGATTGGATGGGAATATCCAATCGACAGCTCACCATCTATACAATTCAAAATTTCAAATGTGGTAGGTCATTGGAGGGTGAGTTCGATGCTGATAGCACCACCACTGGTGCTATCAGCTCACAAAGTGACACGTGTCCTGCTTTAATCTCTCTTCATTTTAATAGTACCATCCTATTTTCTTTTATGTTCAATATATTGAGGGATATTTTTCATTTACCTTCCCCGATAGTTTTCATTTACCTCTTCATTTTGGATGGGAATGGACGAATTATTTCGGGTTCTCATGGACCTTCATACGAAGGTTCTACGCCAAAAACTGTCAGAGTAAGCAGATGAATAAAATACAATGGTATGATTGATAAGATAATATCACAGGTTTTAGTCAACAATAAGTGCATATCAAGATTACATGTATATATCCAGGTAACTTTCAAAATACCTAGCCCTTCCCGTTGACGATGATGATGCCTTACATATTATTTTTGATGTGACAAAGAATCCAGAAATTAATTGCTTGGAACTTTATGTTGAAGAAATCCCTTTAAGCTTTGATGAGCAAGTAAATGCTCCACACGTGATATCTCTTGGTCCATTTACGCAGCTACTCACTCAAGAAACTGGATTAGTTGATTTTAATTTTGATTTTGGTACTGGTGAAAATCTGCAAAATAATCAGAAACTTGAAGTTGAACAATCACGACCTGATTGTAGTAATAATCATTTAGATGGCCCTACCTTGGAAAAAGAAAATGAAAGTGCCCATCCTATTACTAATACAGAAAATGGCGGTGTTTTCAACAATACTGCAACAAATATCATTGAAGAAATCATTGCAAATGAAGGGAATCGATTCGTTACAAACGAAACTCAAATCACCAATGATCTGCTAGGTGATGATTCAGAGGAAGCACAAGAAGGAATGTGTAGACACATTAATTTTGTGTCTAATTATATTAAATGATGGTAACTCTTAAGATGCAAGAAATAAAAAATATATTTTATTTAATATTAATATTTTGAGGGATTAAAATAAATATATTAATTAAATCTTAAGACAAGGAAATAATTGCTCATCAAATCTCAAGACATGTAAAGTCTTCTCCTCCAAGTCTCAATCTTCAAGAGATGGAAAGAAGATTCTCTTAGATAAAGTCTTCCATATCAAAGAATCATAGATGCGATCACAACCATTTATCTCATCAAGAGATTCTAATTGAGATTCACTCCACAACTATAAATAGAGGTTGTCTTGAAAAAGAAAAAAAACACACAAAATATTCACAAGTTGAAAAGGAAAAATCTCTAAGTTTTTCACTCCACCAAATTCATCCATCTTCAAGCGTTCTTCGCGGCATTCAAGGCATTCTTCAACAATCTTCAAGGTGTTCTTCGTAAAGAAATCATTTCAATCCGCCGTCAAGTCTCAATTCCATCTAAAAATCATTTTTGAAGGGTGCACTTCTGCCGATGAAGATCAAACTCCAAGAAGTTCAACAAAGCCAAAACCAAGTTCACACTGTTCTTCATTTGTCTTCAAGTCAAAAACCTATTTAATCCAAGATCAAGTCCCAAGACCCTCGAAAAACCGTTTTTGAAGATTGAAGTCCATTCAAGAAGATCAAAACCAAACAAATCCGAAGAACTGAAGAGAAAGATCATATCGTTCTTTATCAATCCTGCAAATCAAATTCCAAATCAAGTTTTCGTTCAATCCGAGATCAAGCCATCAAGCCATCGAATTAACGTTTGTCAAATATTCAAGTATTTGAAGATCAAGATTCCTCTAAAGAATATTGACATACAACAAGTTCAAGAAGCCAAGACGAAGATCAAATTGTTCATCGCACAAATCAAGTCAAGTCGATTATTAGTTCAAGATTAAGCTCAAAAGCCCTTGGATTAACGTTCAACTCAAATACACGTGGAAGAGATCAAAATCAAATCCACTCAAGTCAACCAAATTTCAAAATAATTTATTTGAGAAAAGAACCAGATGATCAAATAGAGAGAATGCACCACAATTGTACTTTAAACATATTCAAATTTATTTGTAATCTTTTCTTGTCTTTTAATTCCAGAGATCAAGAATTTGTCATTACAGAATTAATGAAGAACATACTAACATTATTTATGAGAAAGCAACGATACCCCGTGTTTACCAATATTAATAAGATTGATAATGTCGTGATTGATGTATTAGTGTCTGGAAAAGAAGCTACTCGATCCAAAGAGGGTGAAGAATTGTATGTAGGTCAACGGTTTGCTACAAAAGGTGAGTTACAAACTGCTGTGAAATTATACTCATTGAGGGTTCATCAGCAGTATCAGGTTGCATATTCTGGATCTAATATTTGGGTGCTTAAGTGTAAACAAGCACCTAACTGTCCCTGAAGATTGCATGCTTCTATTCCTAATGGAGTTTCATTCTTTGAAATTAAGAGGTATAATGGACCTCACACATGCCTTAATACAATTATTAACAGAGACCATGTGCAATTAGATTCTGGATTTGTGGTTAGTCAAATAAAGTCATTAGGGAAGGCTCAACTCTCAATTACACTGACAACTATTCAAGCAGTAATTTCTGAAAAGTTCAATTACGACATCTCTAAGAAGAAAGCTTTTTAGAAAGCTTGGAAAGCAAAGCAAAAGGTAATTGTAGAACTTTTTGGATATTGAGACGAGTCATATAAAATGTTGCCTAGGTATATGGATGCGTTGGTGCGAGAAAATACTGGCACAGTTGTACATTGGGATAATGAATTTGCATAGAGAAATCCTAGGCATGATTTTCAAGCGAGTGTTTTGGTCATTTTTAGCTTCAATTGAAGGGTTCAAGTATTATCGTCCAATCATTAGCATTGATGGTACTCACCTTTACGACAAATACAAGGGAACTTTGCTCATTACAGTTTCAATTGATGCTAACAATCAATTATTTTTACTTGCATTTACAGTTGTAGAAGGAGAAAATAATGACAGTTGGGGTTGGTTTATGGCTTACATCAGGGGTTTCGTGACTTAACAAAATGGTATTTGTATCATATCGGATCGACATTGTGGTATCATGAATGCTATCAGCTCACTTGGCTTAGGGGGGACTGAGCCACAAGCTTATCATCGATTTTGCATCCGTCATGTGGCAAGCAATTTCAATAGTAAGTTTCATGACAAGACATTGAAAAATCTTGTATGGTGGGTTGCAAATGAGAATCAAGTCCGGAAGTTTGACAGAAGAATGGAAACAATTGAAAGAATAAATCCTGAAGCTCGAAGATGGCTTGAAGAAATACCTTTAGAAAAATGGGCTCTAGCACATGATAATGGTTGTCGATATGGTATAATGACGACAAATTTGTCTGAAGTATTCCATAGTGTGCTAAAAGGGGCCCGCTGCTTGCCTATTACAACTCTTGTCCAACTTATTTATTATCGAGTAAATAGCTACTTTGCTATTAGACGACAATTAGGAGCCGAAAGAATTTCTACTGGCCAAAATTTTCTCCTTTCGTTGATGGAAAGATTAGTGCAAATGGAATAAAGGGAAGTGCACATGAAGCTGCTATGTTTAACAGATTAATTGGGACTTTCAACATAAAGACGGGACACTCAAGCTCAAGCAACAAAAAAATGAACAACATCCAAGTTGTGAAATTAAACGAGAACTTCTGCTCATGTCAAAAATGACAATATTTGGATTTCCTTGCTCCCATGTTATGGCTGCATGCCAGAATTATAGTTTGGGTTATACTTGTTTTGTTAAAATTTGGTACACACTTACTACATATAAAATGACATGGGCACATTTATTGCATCCTATTCCTGATCCTGCTTATTGGCCTTCTCCAAGGGGAATGGTACTCTTACCTTCAAAACATATGAAACGAACTACTAAAGGTCGTCCTAAGTCTACCCATTTGAACAATGAGATGGATATTAGATAGGGTTGTTCAACAATGAGATGCGGTAATTGTAAACAAGAGGGCCACAACAAAAGAAAGTGTCCACAACCGAGAGATGTAAGGTATACTATTCTCTATATGTAAAATATTTTTTTTTTCTTTTCTATTCATAAAACAAATAATTATTTGTCCATGCTTTGCAAGTCATAAAATTGCTGGATAAGATGTGATTTTGTTTTTTAAAGTAACGCAGTGTTATTGACTTATTGGATAAAATAGGTCTCATGTGTAAGAAAAAACTGGTTATGCATTATTTTTGTTTTTCTCTTAGACTGAGATGTTTTTATTTGCAGGTTTTGATATGTTATTTATAAATCTATGCTTGGTGTTCAATATATATATTAGTTTTTTCATACAGTTGTTTATAACACATTTGACTTATGTAAATATATTTTACTTTTGGCATCAGAGGTAACAAATCTTTTTTGCCTTGATAGGCTTTATATATGGTTCTTTAATATATGGTTCATGATTTGATGGTTTTTTGATATATGATTTCATGATTTGATTATTCTGTGGAAAACTCGAGGTCATGATTCTTTGTCGTTTTTCCCTATTAATTCTAGATTTTGGAACTGAAATTGTTGGATCGGGATTGATACAACTTTTCCAAGTTTCAGAGCTCAAGTTAAGCTGGCGTTGCCTTAACTTGATCTCAAACAATCTTCTTGATAGAGTAATGTGCAGCGGAATAAAAGAACACAAGAAGATAAATTTTCAATGGTTTTTTATTATAAATAATCAACCATCTAGCCTTACGGCAAAATAACCACGCAGGTTTTAACAAAGACGTTCCTCACCACAAAATCACTCTCGCTCTTTTGTAGATCGGACTCAGCAAAGCAGACAATAATTTTCTCCTTAAATCTAATCCTAGACTTAACTCGAAAACTCACAAACTTTGCAAAATAAGAAACACAGCAACAATGCTTAAGATAAAATCTCTACGGATTTATAAGCTCTATTGTTTCTCTATGTATCTTGATGTACTTCACACCCTATATATAGGTTTCTTCAAACTTGATCTCCAAGGTGTGTTGTACACAGTTTTGGTAACTTATGTTGTTTCCTTGTTGAACTCTACTTTCCTTCTTGAACTCGATCTCCTTCTTGAATAATAGTTCCCTTTATTAGATTGAGTTCTAATAAGGAAATACTCCTTCTTCAATTCAGAGTTGATCTTGGAAAGATTCCTAGTTGCACTTGAACTCCAAAACTTTCCTTCTTTGAAACTGTGTTGACTTGACCGATCTCCTCCTCTTGAATTATGGAAACTTCAACTTAGGAAACTTGTAATGTTCTTCCTTATGATTAAGAGATGTTCTTGGACATAAACAAAAACAACTAAAATCGTGGAACTTGATTAATAGGTGAATAAAGGCAAAACTAAAATAAAGCAGTTAAAGACAGATTGACAGAATATATACTAGTTTCAATGTTGCCCTGTGAATGTTGGCTCAACATCCATCCAACATTTAAAACCGAATACTTTACTCATGTTCAGAAACATGTTTTAGGTTAAGACTGTTCTCGGGTTTCAATGTTGTCCTCTGGATGTTGACACAACATCCATCCAACATTGATAACAGAACATCTTACACTTTCAATCTCCCCCTTTTTGCCTTTCTTCACAAAACCAATCAACCTGTTCACATAACAGATAATATGTCCAAATATCCATTAAGCATAATAATCTAAAACTACTCAAACTGCTCCCCCTTAATGCAAACTATCAAGTATTAACTTGGCATAACAAAGATTAATCATTAAAGTCATCACCACAACTCAAAAAGTTGTTCAGACATTTAACTCATCAATGTTGTCTCAACATTAAGACCATAATGTACCTGCACATCAGTTTATCAGCAGAAACAACAGATATAGACTATCTTCATAAGCAAAAGCATCAAGAGCAGTTAAAGCTAAATAACATTACCATTACAAACCAAAACAAATAAGAAGAACTAGCAGAAAAATAGAAACAGTTCAAAACATATCAAAACAAAAACATAAAAACCAGAAATCAAAAATTAAAAACTAGATCACTCTCCCCCTTTTTGTGAAGAAAGCTCCTCCATGTTCTTAATCAAGACATCCAGCTCTTGCATTTGTTTTTCCTTGAAAGCAACTTCTCTCTGAAGATTGGCATAAGCACTTCTATACCAAGTCAACTGCTGATCAACAAAAGATTTTTTGTTACCCTGGTTTCTTCCTCCTCAGATTGAGGTACTGAAGCTCCAACAAATTGTTGAGCCTCCTTTTCCTCTTCAGGTGCAACTCCATCTTCAGGATTCCAAGGCAAGTCCTTCACTCTTGTGCTAGACAAGTAGGATTGAGTGATGGTGAACCTAGCCTTGTTCTCTGACATTCCTCCAAACTCTTTCTTGTTCATCTTCTGTTTTAGCAGCAAAGTTGTGATCAAAGAAGGAAATGGTAGAATCCCTTGCTTCCTCCCAACAGCATCTTCCATAGCCTTTAACATTCTCACCCCAATATTCACAGCAAGCCCATTCTTCAGTTTGTAGACCAAGTAAGCTGACTCCTTAGTCAAAACAGTAGAATTTTTAGTAGGCAGCCAATTATATGATGCACATTTGTGCAGAACAGCACTTAGGGCAGTGAGCTTTGTTGTTGGTAATTGTTCAACCCAGGTTCTCTCTAGACCACCTGTGATATCCTCAATCACCTCATCTAGCTTTGGATCTTCAGATTCCTTAACATGTGGCAGTCCCCAAATCTTATTTATCTTCTGAGGACTAATGTCAAACACTTGTCCTCTTACCCATGCTTGACCATATTTGGGAGACAACTCAGAAGTGATATACTTTGAGAGATTCATGTAGAATTCTTGTACAAGCTCAGAAGCATAATCATCATGCTTCTTCATTGAATTCTGAACCCCTCTTGCTTTCAACAACTCAAAAACTCTATTTCTTTTAAAGCTGTCCATGTCCATGACCCTCTCTTTGTGAAAATCCCTCTTTCTAAACTCATAAGCTTTGTCCTCTATCTCCTTATTAAGATAGTATCTAGACCTAGCTTCCTTACTAAAATAGGATAATGCAAGAGTGTCACAGTACTCTTCTTCATTCTCATCATCATTATCACCACTAGCTTCAAACTCTTCAGCAGCAGATTCCTCTTCCTCTTTATCCTCTTCTTCTACATCAACTACCTCAACTTCCTCATCCACAACCTGTTTCCCTTTCCTCACTCTCTCAGCCTTAGCCTTAGCCTTAGCCTTAGCCTCAGCCTCAGCCTTTTTCTTCTCAAGTCTTTCTCTTTGAGCTCTTCTAGCCTCAGCTCTTTGCAAGGCTATTTTACTCATTGGCCTAGACCCATTTGGTGTTCTCTTTCTACCAGAACCAGCTCCAGATCCCTCCCCCTCAATTATATCATCAACATTATTCACTTGGGGTTTAGGGTTAGCCACATTTACCTCAGATTCAGTGGTTTGAGGAGCATGGGCTTCTGATGTTGCACCAACATTCGACTGAGATTCCACATTCTTAGCTCGCTTTGCCCGTCGTTGATAAGGAATCGTTGGTCGTTTTGCAGCAACTTGAGCAGTAGGTCGTCCTTGATCCTCACGTGCAGCAGCCCTGGTGCGTGTTGTTGTTTGCTTGACATTCACGGCCAAATCTGCAAGAGTGTCTAATGGAGTCTTGCTTGCCATGTTAGTTTTGAGAATTGAGAGAAAAATATGAGAGATTTTTAGATACTAATTTGCAAGGAGAAAGACAAATTGCACAAGTGACAGAAATTAGGGAAAGTTGTTCTTTTAAGTTGTGAAGAGTGGAGAGAGAGAAGGAATGAATGTAAGTGTGATTATGGAATATGATCAATTAAGTTTTCCCACTCCTCTATTCCCGCGTAAGAACTTCACCACGTGTCATTTAAAACCAACAAGTAACCAGAGCAGTTCACAATAAAACAATAAAAACTCAGTTTTTAAAATTTTAAACAAACTTATAAGTTACTGACTTCAATGTTGGGCAGACCGTGTGGCAATGTTGGACTAACATTCAGATCAGAGAGTAAAGTAACATTCAAACCAGTAGGTTTTTAAACCATAATATTTGAGGTTTTGGGCTTCTTCAAGGCAATTTCATGTGAGAGCGTGAGATATATCCAAACTTATATCTGAACCTTCACCAAATTAGCAAGTGAGTATCAAAAACATAAAGATATAGATCAAAATCATGAATAAGCAACATATCAAACAGAAAACACACAGAGATAAGCAGTCATGAATTAGAGAATTAATCCACTTCCACAGCATAGAAGGTCACAAATAGTGTGTCACATGCAGTATGTCACCTAAAGAGTATGCCTCAACACATGAAAGGGACTATATACTCCCCCTAAGCCCAAACCTAGTCAACCACACTAATCAAAGAAGAAAAACAATGCAGTTCTAACATGAATGCAACAATGTTATGACAACATTGACAGATGGTATACACAGTGAATCACTTTTCAAACCAGCAACAGTTCACATCACATCAAATCTTCACTATTTTCATTATCTCTTTAGAACAAAAACTGAGGGTTGATTAAAAAAAGGATAATGACATTACTGAATGAGGGCAGCACTAGACTCCACACACCCCAATAACAACATTATCAGCAGCAAGTTAGGCAAGTACAAAGGTTTTGAATACTGGCAACACATTTATCATGCACCCCAATACCCCAATTCCTTATGCATACTTGTTTACCAACATGCATACAAGAGAGCACTAAGTGATCAATGCTACCAAGTGAAGGCAATCGAAACCCCAAACACCCTAGTAGAAAGAACCACTTTTATGTACCCCTTGGCCAAAACAAACCGAGACATGCAAATAAGCTCAACTGAATATCATTGAAGCTGTCAACATCATGAACCCAGCTTCTCCACATGTCCTGTAAAACCTTTTCATATGAATAAGACACAACTGAATAGACACCAAAGCAGTGAACTTTGTGTACCCCAGCTTCTCCATATGTTAGGATAACACAACCTCAGACACACTTTAGAGATTTATACTTTTCAAAACTTAGATGTGAATCTGCAAGCTAGAAAGATTAGTAAAACACAGTGATCGACCACACAATCAAATATGCCAAACAAAGATCAATGTGACTCAAAAAGAAAAGAAAATAAACAAACAAAAAAACAAAAAGTTACATACTACACCACAAACATTAACCAGTGCTAGACAGTGGTGTTATGTCAACACTGGGATCCTAACATTCTCACATATTGCACATGCCGAGAGATTTCCTCAAACTGAAGAATCTCTCACTATCTAAAGGTTTAGTAAACATATCAGCAAGCTGATTATTTGTCTCAATATGCTCAATGTTAATCATTTTATCCTCAACCATGTCTCTCAAGTAATGATGTCTTATACCTATATGCTTAGTTCTAGAATGCTGAACAGGATTCCTTGAGATACTAATGGCACTAAGATTGTCACAAAACATGAGGAGAGTATCACTATCTAACCCATAGTCCAGCAACATGTGTTTAAGCCATACTAGCTGGGTAACACAACTGCCAGCAGCTACATATTCAGATTCAGCTGTAGATAATGACACACAATTCTGTTTCCTACTATACCAAGAAACTAGATTGTTTCCCAAATAAAAACAGCCCCCACTTGTGGATTTTCTGTCATGTACATCACCTGCCCAATCAGAATCACTAAATCCAACAAGATTTGTATTTGTATCAAAAGAATACCATATGCCCAATGATGAAGTTCCAGATATATATCTTAATATTCTCTTCACAGCAATCAAGTGAGATTGCTTTGGATCAGCTTGGTACCTAGCACAAACACAAACAGAAAACATAATATCTGGTCTAGAGGCAGAGAGATATATAAGACTACCAATCATAGATCTGTACAATGTTGGGTCAACATTGTCTCCAGTGCCATCCTTAGTAATCTTCATAGAAGAAGACATGGGAGTTTTGCAAGGTTTTGACTCATGTAGCTCAAATCTCTTTACCAGGTTCCTTGCATACTTCTCCTGGTTTAAGAACATACCATTCTCCAGTTGCTTCACTTGTAATCCCAGAAAGTAGTTCAACTCTCCAATCATGCTCATTTCAAATGTCCCTGTCATTGACTCAACAAACTTGTCTAGAGTAGACTTGTTAGTAGAACCAAAAACAATGTCATCCACATAGATCTGAGCAATACAAACATTAGAACTCTTTCTTAGAATAAACAAGGTTCTGTCTCCATCTCCTCTATTGAACCCAAGACTTAACAAAAATTGAGTTAGTCTTTCATACCAAGCTCTAGGTGCCTGTTTTAAACCATACAAAGCTTTCTCAAGTTTATACACATAATTAGGATGTTTAGGATCAGCTAAACCTTTAGGTTGTTCAACATATACTTCTTTGTCTATCAAACCATTAAGGAAAGCACCCTTCACATCCATCTGGTAGAGCTTAATCTTAAGACAACATGCAATAGCAAGAAGTAATCTAATAGATTCTATCCTAGCTACTATAGAAAATGTCTCATCAAAGTCAATTCCTTCTACCTGAGTATAACCTTGTGCAACAAGCCTAGCTTTGTTTCTTACAATTACACCATCTTCATTAGTTTTGTTCTTGAAAATCCACTTAGTTCCTATAACATTCATATTAGAAGGTCTAGGCACTAGATTCCAAACATGATTTTTGGTGAATTGCAACAGTTCATCTTGCATAGCATTTATCCATTTACTATCCTTAAGAGCTTCAGTCACATTCTTAGGTTCAATATTTGAGACAAAACAAGAAGCATTACTTACAGTGCAAGTGGAAGCCATGCAGACACACAACCTTACCATATTTTTATAGTTTACCATGTCTTTGTTGCGAGTCTTCATGCGTCCAGTGATTTCACCTATCACTTGTGAAGTTGGATGGTCCTTTTGAATCCTAGTAGGGGGATCTCTTCTAGGTTCATCAACAATGTCATCCTCTGAATTGGACTGTGGGGATGTTGGCCTAACAGCAGCAGGTGTCAACTCAACATTAGAACCAATCTCAATTTCAGTGTCTCCAACTTCTGCTCCTGATGTTGGGACAGTCTCTGTTTCCAATGTTGGGGCAACATCAGAGACAGTAACTTCATCAGTACCTGAATCAAAGGTGGAATCATCAAACACTATATTTACTAATTCTTGAATAGTCTTCAATCTTGGATTATAAATCCTGAAAGCAGAACTATTCACAGAATAACCAACAAATATGCACTTTTCACTTTTTGGATCAAACTTACTAAGATAGTCTCTATCATTCAACAAGTAACAGTCACATCCAAATTCATGAAAATGAGCAATATTTGATTTCAAACCCTCCAAGATTTCATATGGAGTCATATTTGTACCAGGTCTAAGATACGCCCTATTACTTATATGACATGCAGTATTTAAAGCTTCAGCCCAAAGTCTTTTAGATAGGTTTCTAGCATTAAGCATAACTCTGGCCATCTCTTGAAGTGTCCTATTTTTCCTCTTAGCTATCCCATTTTGCTGAGGTGTCTTAGGTGCTGAAAACTCATGGAAAATTCCATTCTTATCACAGAAATCACTGAAACTAGCATTTTCAAATTCTTTCCCATGATCAGACCTAATCTTACAAACAGAGGAACCATACAAATTTTTGATGCTAGCATGTAAGATCCTAAATGTATTGAATGCATCAGATTTTTCTTTAAGAAACTTAACCCATGTATATCTAGAGAAATCATCTACAATAACAAAGGCATATCTCTTACCACTTAGGCTGCTCACCTCAATAGGACCCATGAGATCCATGTGTAATAATTCAAAACACTTACCAGTCCTGGGAATTGTACTTTGTACCTGGAGGGGTGTATGAATAGGTTTGGTTTGCTTACCCTTTAGGCAGTCCCCACATACAACCTTACCTGGGCTGGATATCTTTGGTAAGCCTCTTACAGCATCAACTTTCTGTAGCTTCTCAAGGTTCCTATAGTGAACATGTCCTAGCTTCCTATGCCACAGAACAGCATCATCAACTTTAGCATGAAAGCAATCTGCTTCTTCCTGTGCAAGGTAGCAATTATCTTTAGATCTAGTACCTGTCATAACAAGGACATTTTCACTATTAAATACATCACAAGAACTTTTATCAAATGTAACAAGCAAGTTATCATCACAAAGTTGACTAATGCTTATTAGATTTGCTTTCAATCCTTTAACTAGCAGAACATCTTTGAGTGGTGGAAATCCTTCAACATCTAGTACTTCTTTTCCAATGATTCTTCCCTTGGTGCCTCCTCCATAGGTGACAGTTCCAACATTGAGAGGAATCAATTGTTTAAGATTTTTCTTGTCTCCTGTCATGTGTCTTGAGCATCCACTGTCAAAGTACCACTTACCTGCAAGGTTAGAGTACACAACATAAAACACAACATTGCATACAAGTTTCATCTTAGGAGTCTTTAACTTTTCAATCCAAGTTCTACTTTCCTGTCCTGTTCCTAATGTTGGGATAACATCTGTACCACTGACCAACTCAACATTAGAGACAGTTTCTGTTTTCTTCACATTTTCTTTCAAATATTTCTTGCAATAAGGTTTTATGTGACCTGGTTGAAAACAAAATTGACAGATATAAGTAGGTTTACTTTTGTTGGGATTAGCACTGCTCAAGTCTTTTGATTCCTTAACAAAAACTTCTTTAATAAAAACAGGATTAGCAACTTTAGAGGTAGGTTTCTCAATATATCCAAGACCATTTGTTCCTTGATTACTCATACTCAGTACCTCATAAAGTTTAGATGTACCTGAGTTCCATTTAGCAATGATCTGATTATCTTTTTCAAGCTTTCCTTTTACCTCTTTAAGTTCAGCTTCTGTCTTGTCAAGGTCTCTTTCAAACATCCTCATCAGTTTCTTCAGTCCATCAATCTCCAGTCTCTGAGCTTCATTATTCTTGGTGAGTTTTTGATTTTCTTTCAGAAGATTATAAAAAGTAGACTTCAAGTCTTCAATGATTTCCTCCTGGGACATTTCACCTTCAAAGTAATACTCTTCATCTAGATTAACTGAGCCATGAAAACATTCAAAGTTAGATTCATCATTATCAGACAAAGAATTGAGATCAATATGGGTATCATATTCAGTCCAATTCCCAGAGAAAGTCTCCTGTTCTGATGTTGAGTCCTGGATGTTGGAGCAACATTGGGACCCGTGGCAGTTATGGAGATCTTCTTCTGTCCAGTTGACATGAGTAAATAACGCAGCTGTATGAATCTCTTCAAAGCTTTCTTCAGTATCAGCACTTGATCCAGAGTTATAATCCTCTTCATTGAAATCATCTACACAAACCCAATGAGACTTTCCCTTCTTGCGGAGGGTGTTAGCACATTCAACAGCAATATGACCATAACCTTTACATTCATAACATTGAGTAGTTTTCAACTTTTCAATTTCTTCAGGACTAGATTTTGTTGCCATATATTTAACAAATTTGGGAGGCAATTTTCTAAAACCAGTGGAAGTATTGCTAGGTTGTTTCCCTTTGGATTTATCTTTAAAGTTCAACCTACTGAGTTTCTTGCTAATATTTCCATAGTTAGAAGAAATAATTTCATCCTCATCTTCACTCTCATGATAATTTGTTCCTAACAAAGCAATAGCTTGTTGTTTGGTAGTCCTAGCAGGAAACTCTAGCTCAAATTCTCTAAGAGTGTTTAACAAGGATTGAAATTCCATGTTGGAAATATCTCTTGTCTCTCCCATGGCAATTCTCTTGAGAGCAAATCTAGGTGACAAAGATCTAAAAGCTTTATAAACCATAGTTTGATTTGAAACAGGAAATCCTAGATTTTCGCATTGATTTGTAATGTCAAGGATTTTCTCAAAATAACTATCTATACTCTCTTCATCACCCATCTCAAGTTTTTCAAAATCTTTAAGCAATTGTCTATGGTTAGAGTTTCTAACTGCTATGTCACCTTCACAATGAAGTTCAAGGATATCCCAAGTTGATTTAGCTGTGGTGCAGTTCTGAATTAACTTAAACATCTGATTGGTAACATAACTAAAAATAGCATTAAGAGCTTTCTCATTGTAGTTGTACAGTGTTACCTCGTTTGCTGTCCATTGTGACTTCGGTTTTGGTACAATATCCGCATCTCGGTCGTTCTCAATCTTTGGGACAGAATATCCATCAAGAACGGCATCCCATGCTTTCATGTCAATGGATTTGATGTGAACTCTGAGCCTGGTCTTCCAGTAAGCATAATTGATGGATCCTTCTAAGACTGGGAGTCTGCCAGAATTGGGATTGATGTTGTCCATCGCGTTGTATCACCTCCAAACACCAGTGAAATCGGTGCTTGGCTCTGACGCCAATTGAAATTGTTGGATCGGGATTGATACAACTTTTCCAAGTTTCAGAGCTCAAGTTAAGCTGGCGTTGCCTTAACTTGATCTCAAACAATCTTCTTGATAGAGTAATGTGCAGCGGAATAAAAGAACACAAGAAGATAAATTTTCAATGGTTTTTTATTATAAATAATCAACCATCTAGCCTTACGGCAAAATAACCACGCAGGTTTTAACAAAGACGTTCCTCACCACAAAATCACTCTCGCTCTTTTGTAGATCGGACTCAGCAAAGCAGACAAGAATTTTCTCCTTAAATCTAATCCTAGACTTAACTCGAAAACTCACAAACTTTGCAAAACAAGAAACACAGCAACAATGCTTAAGATAAAATCTCTACGGATTTATAAGCTCTATTGTTTCTCTATGTATCTTGATGTACTTCACACCCTATATATAGGTTTCTTCAAACTTGATCTCCAAGGTGTGTTGTACACAGTTTTGGTAACTTATGTTGTTTCCTTGTTGAACTCTACTTTCCTTCTTGAACTCGATCTCCTTCTTGAATAATAGTTCCCTTTATTAGATTGAGTTCTAATAAGGAAATACTCCTTCTTCAATTCAGAGTTGATCTTGGAAAGATTCCTAGTTGCACTTGAACTCCAAAACTTTCCTTCTTTGAAACCGTGTTGACTTGACCGATCTCTTCCTCTTGAATTATGGAAACTTCAACTTAGGAAACTTGTAATGTTCTTCCTTATGATTAAGAGATGTTCTTGGACATAAACAAAAACAACTAAAATCGTGGAACTTGATTAATAGGTGAATAAAGGCAAAACTAAAATAAAGCAGTTAAAGACAGATTGACAGAATATATACTGGTTTCAATGTTGCCCTGTGAATGTTGGCTCAACATCCATCCAACATTTAAAACCGAATACTTTACTCATGTTCAGAAACATGTTTTAGGTTAAGACTGTTCTCGGGTTTCAATGTTGTCCTCTGGATGTTGACACAACATCCATCCAACATTGATAACAGAACATCTTACACTTTCAGGAACCATATATATGTTGTTAAACCATAATTAACAAATTGGTTTTTTTTTTTAAAAGCAAACATGTAGAACTTTGTTTCGGCGAAGAAGACAACAGTAAGAAGTCAATTTTGTTATGTGCGTACAGTAATAAACCTTATGATATAGTTTTTACTCATGTAATATACATGTAATTAGTTTGCATATAAAGTATATACATGTAATTAATCTGCATATAAAATATATACATATTTGGCTATAGTAAAAAAAAAATGCAATAGGCTATTCAAAGGCCAAAGAGCCCACCAACTATTAAGTATTACAACAAAGTTAATTTGGTTGAAATTTAAGATACAATGGGTTTATTGGAGTTTTATCGTAAAAGCTAAGTAGAGTGTAGGTTGTGATCTATGGTTAGATGCATACACTAGATAAAATTAAGGAGATGAGTTAATTATTAAATTTGTGAAAGAAGAAAAAGAATAGGAAACGAAAGAAGAATTTGGATGCTACGTACAACTCAAAAATTAAGGTAAAGAACATCATTATCCTTATTGTGTGAGTAATAATAGTTTATAGTACACATGGATAGATTGGGAGAGGGTGATATTTTGATAAATAGTTTTTTTAATAGTGATATTTTAGCAATTCACGTGTTAAGATTTTGACTAGTTTTATTAAATGGGCCAAATGAGTTTCAGGCCAGAATTCTGAAATTACTTCAAAACCATATTTTAGCCCATGAAAACTTGAAAAGTCTCCGCTCAAGTATTTAAGTCTATTGTTTAAATGGGCCACAAAATTGGGCTACAAAAAGTTGGGCTTTAAATTAATTGAGCCCAACATCTCCATTTATCGACCTATATTTGATTACGTTTAGATAGGAAGGAATTGTTCTTAATTTTTAATTATCATGGACAAATTCTCGTATCATCTTTTCCATCATGGGACGGTCAAATTCATACATGCGTGTCGTAGAAGAGAGAGAAAATTTATGGGTATAAACCGAAAAGAGATTGTGTTCTCAATATTTTATATGGTTAAAGAATATATTAACTTTTAATTAAGCAATATTTTAAGGTATGTAGTAATTATAATATGGTGTTGTATGTTTTAAGTGTGCAGATTCGGAGCAGCAAATGGCATAGTTGTTGATTCTGGTGGTTTTAATGTGAACCAATTGGTTGGTATAACTTTTACGCGAACTTGATATAGAAAATAAGTAAAGTAATTGGTATGCCACATTATAAGGTAACTACTGATGTAAAGTGTATTATAAGTTATTTAAGTTTCACCTCGAAAATAAAATTTGGGGAAACATTTTTACAATACAGAACATTCATTCTTTGTGAGCTTGAGTTCGTGTAATTTATGAATGTTGACCATAGTGGCGCTAATCTAAACATAATTATCTTAGAATAGACTAGATTTTAAGGTGACAATTGAAAAATGGGATTATACTTACATTATTTAATCTAATATGATGGTATTTTAAATATTCGAAAAAAATGAAAAAAAATAGTTACATGTATTATATGTAGACCTAACGTATCATTGAGTGCTGTTTTTCGAAGCTTCAGTAAGGTGGATTCCTTAAAGTTATTCTATATTTCTAAATATTGAAAATTAAATCGTTTTTGTAAGATATTATAAAAAGCTATTTTTTTTTTTTTTTTTTTTTTTATCATCGATGAAGCAAGTAGCGTTATTGAAACCAAAAGAGTACAAAAAGAGACAAACTCTTCATTGCGGAGGAACCAAAGTAAAAAACAGAACATCATAAAAAAGGAAATTACTTCAATATATATAGTAAAAACAAACATCATTTGTGTTTGGCCTAATCCAACTCCAGGACCAAATTTAATCAAGTCGACAGTGTTAATGCTTTCAGGATAAATGATCAGAGAATAAATGTGTTTGAAGTACTTGAAAACACAGACACAGTAAACTTGATGTTGGATGTTTTCATGTGTTTAAAACCATACAACTTTAATTTATCCCATTAAGCGACTTCTTAGAATAGTTAAAATTGAATAACTTCAATTATCAAATTATTTAGGCCGATAGATCATCTGGCTTAGCCATCAAAAACTCATAGTAGCTGCTTAATTCTAGCTCTAAAATTTGTATAATTTAATTTGTTGATAGAGATTACAAGCGAATTCTAGAAAGTTCCGGGGGGTATCTTCATAACCAACATAAAGATTTCATTACCAAATCACTTTCTCATAGTCTTAAAATTGATTTGGCGAAAAACCATAAATCATATTCTTGGATGTAATAATTGCCACCTCTACCGCTAATTTGCCTGTCATTATAATAAGTACGTATCATTAAATTGGCAAATGAAGTTTATATTAATATTAAACAAAGGACTCTTTCTTAACTTGAGCGTTGTTTTCTAAAATATCACAAGTATAGCTGAAACGTTATTTCCACCTATATTAACTAAGACGCGGTCGACATCGAATATAAATAAAGACTTATAAGTCGTTGTGCTTTTTATAATATTATTTTGTAATGCCTTTGTACCAAGGCAACAACAAATGAAATGCAAACAGCAACTGCACGAAGAATATCTAGTAAAGTGGATAAAAGAATGCCACATTCATACATAATTTAACCAATTACTATATAAAATTGAAACTCCGTGAGATGCTTCATGTAAACTCACTCAATTAAGTCATGCCAAACATGAAAATACAACCAATGATAAAAGATTCTCCTAATGGAAATTAACTCATAATGTATGTGATATCTAAGTAATAATTAAACTATTTGAATTAAATAACCTAAGCTTTGTTTGATGCTCTTGCTTCTTTAATTGGTGCGTTTACACCAAAAAAGTAGCCCTTTGAGATTTCACACGCAAGTTCAATACTTGGAATTCCATAAAGAAATAGGAAATTGAACAGGAGGCTTCTATATGGATGGAAGTTTTTGTGCAGTACTTAAAGAGGAATACACACGTTTGAGGTTTGATATAAATAGCGAAGTTATTATTCACTACTGCCGCGAGTAGTGAATACACACGTTTGAGGTTTGATAGAGTAATTATTAAAATCATATTACATATCATGGATTAATTACGGCAAACTCCCAATTTCATGATGATCCGCAAAGGGCCTCCCGAACTAAGGAAAAAAAACAAAACAAAGAAACTTGCGCCTCGTATTTTCGTAAACCGTGCGCTTTGCTCATGGACCGTTAATCAATTGTTGGATTTTTACATTTTCATCGGTTGGATTGGCCTCAAGGGGGAGGTTTAATACAAGGGACGCTTTCACTTGTCGTAGTTCAAGGAACACCTTGCTAATCACCCTGTTCAAAGGATTTGACGAGATTATCCCTATATATTAATGCCTATCATTGTAAATATGATAGTTATTTATAAGTGAATAATATTAATTAGGAGATTAAGAGATGGAAAGTGTTATACTTGTAGAAACTCAATATATATATATATACATATTATATTGGACAATAGTTTGGATTTTCCCTTTTCGCCTGCCGGCAACTTGATAATTTCCGGCCATTGTTAACCAATTACATAACACGTTCAATTTCTATTATGAGATCGAGTTCTACTTAAAACGAGTAATGTGATCGAATTCCACGCTAGCCATTTAAATTTTACTTTTAGCGTGTCACGCTTAACAGAAAAAAATTAACTTTGTACATTAGCTAGCTAGGATTCGTGTTGCAAAATATATAGATTGGATACTAACAAATGTACCCCTAAGCATTTAGTTCTAACCTAAACTTATGAAAGAATAGTGAAACTAACAGAATATAGTAGATAGTATAAGATACACGCCATCAGTAACTTATAGGTCTATTTACCAAAAAAGGTCTAAAACTTTTTCCGTGATTCTACTTCCAGAACAGTCAAGAATTTCCCACGAAACTTCCACCTGCGTCAAAATAACCTTTTACTAGAACCTTGACAACCTAACTATATATGAGATATTTCCAAGTTTCCAACACTTTATCAAAATATAAAAGTCTCATAATTAAAAGGATGAAGTAATAGTAGTTAAACCATGCCAATGTGTGAAGACAGCAAGAACACACTAGCTAGCTTATACATAATATTTATGTAATAACGTACATTATTAAAGCAAACGAGAATAATATATATTAGAGTTCCGTAGCCTTAAGTACAAGTTGGATGGACATATAATGACAGAAAACCGTGTGGCTCTTTCTTAATTTGTATAATCGAACTTTTTAAGAATCCCAAAAGTTAGACAGCTTGCATGCAATGTAGGAAGCTCAAATAAATTTGCTGGTTTATTTAATTTTTGTTTTTAATTTTCATGTATATAGTTTCTTATTCTAACAATGCGGATCTTGTAATTAGGAGCCAGTGCATGAACCCACTCATTCAAAAAGAGACCTAGATATTTTGTTGAATAGTTTTCTTCACCCTTTTAATCTTTGGAATAATTTAATTGCATCGATCACTTTGCAGTTTTAAAATAATCTAATCTTTACATTGTTTGACTGACGACTAGAAATTCTTGATGTTGCCGATTCGTACATAACTGGCTTAGTACGTGATTGAAGATTAATTACCATAGAGATACGCATGGCCATGTTGTCAGTTATATGTGCATGTGTATAGGGTATGGTTGGTAGAAGTAATACCATTGACGGAAAATTCGATCCTGGTGGTACCACCACTGGTGGTACCATACTCAGACCCAATATACATACACATGTGTATGTATATGTATGAGTGTGGTACCACCAGTGGTGGTACCACCAGGATCAAATTGACCACCATTGAGTGTCATTTAATTTGTTTCTATAATCATGCGCTAGCATGTATTTGTGCTTAAATTATCTAGTAACGAAACCAATAAATCACAATAGATAATATATTATTTAATATTATATATAACCAAGGTTAGAATGTGCGTACTCTTAATGATAGACTTATTATTTCGGAAATTTAAGTAAATTATATATAAACATAACATGTACATAATAGATACTAATTATAATGAAGTCTAATAAAGAATTGGCATGCAAAGGGTCATGTCACTAGATGAACCCAAAAAAATTGATTTGCCTCCTTCGTGTGTGTCGACAGACGATTGACCCCTTTTTGTGGGGAACATCTGGTATGCCTCCACCCGCACAACCTCCTGCACTCACATATGTGTGGACCTCACACACGAGGTCTGCATGGGCCCGCCTTTCAGCCAAATCCCTTTCTGTGTATGGGAAAATATATTTTATTAAATGGAGAAGTACAGTTAGGCTCGAGCAGCTCATAGGCTGATTGAACAGAGTAAACACCATTTTCTTCGGCTTTCCATCTCCAGCGATCCTTTCGATCGCGTTGCGGTTGGTGATTCTTAAAGTTAATGTCAAATTGACACAAAATTGAATCACAAATTCACAGCACAATCGATCACAATCGAACAACAAACACAAACGTACAATGCAGCAAAACAGAGAATTAAACACTCACACACACACACAACGCACAAGGTTTATTTGGTTCAGTGTTCAATGATCAATATGATCATGAACCCTAATCCAAGGGAGACAATGCTCCTTTATTGATGAAGAAGAATCAGTTACAAGTGTTCTCTCATGTATAACATAATCGAATGAATTGGAACGCTAAGTTACAGAGCTCAAAACAACTTTTTACACTACGCTAGCTCTATCTAACTTCCTTCAACTAACTTGAGCCTCGTGTAGTTTAGTGCTATACTGCGCCGCAGTGAATAGACTAAACTACCCCTGCTCATTGTTGACCCTAAAAAATAAATAAAGGGCTTAAACCAAAATGTTAACCCTAAAAATAGGGATTAACCCCTTGGACGATACTATCGTCACATACGCTCCCGATGAGGAACGTACACTCCCGATGAGGAGGCCCACCGAGTGTCACAAACCCAAAGCGGCAAGCAGTGGCACCCGAAGAGGCACCAAAGCGTCCCTTGGAAAGTTAACGATGAATAAAGAAAAGATATCAACGCGGAATCGGAAAAAGAGTAAACCCCGATGGATTCGCGCGACTCTGATATCCATCAAATGCACCAAGAAGGACCACAACGGACCCCGAGTCCCAGAAAATACAAGAACATCCCTTCACTGAACACTCCAAAGTCTAACATACATCGGAGAACTCATCCCGAAGGCCAAAGCAAGAGAAACATGCCCTATCAAATTCTAAAAGCCATCAGAGAACTCATCCCGAAGGCCAAAGTAGGAGAAACATGCCCTATCAAATTCTAAAAGCCATCGGAGAACTCATCCCGAAGGCCAAAGTAGGAGAAACATGACCTATCAAATTCTAAAAGCCATCAGAGAACTCTTCCCAAAGACCCAAGCAGAAGAACATTACTCTATTAAAGTCAGGAAACCATCGAAGCTTACACCACGAAGAACAAAAGTACGAAATCACGACTCAACCACCCATCGGAGCACATATCACGAAGTAAACAATACAAGAATAGACCCCTATCAGGACTAAAATGTCATCGGAGGAATCCCCAACCACCTTATGAAGCCTTCCCCACAGGTCTATCCCCTCGGAGACAAGAACCCCAAGAAGTCAGCCCGTCGGAGTTCCCTAAAGTCCTCGGAAGAGATCGATGTTCATCCTAGTCAGCTCATAGTAGATAAAAAACGAAAAGATAAGATGAATGATATCTTCCCCTATACGCATGGACACCTGTATTTTATTAAACACATGCACAATGACACATGTCCCTAAAAACCTCTATAAAAGGGATGTTCCTCATTGTTGAGAGGAGAAGAAGAAAAGGGCGAAAAAGACACATTCACACACAATAGAGTTTGAAGTGGAATTCAGTGAATACAAAGAGGGATATTTTCGTAATATTACCAGCTTCTGAACCACGGGTAGGGCGTTCCAACCCCAAAATAAATCCGTTAAATAGGTAATAATATCAAACCCGTTAACAACATGGCGCCGTCTGTGGGAACGCCATAGAATATGTCCTTGAGCGTGTTCAACAAACGTTGTTTATTATGGATAATTTGTTCGATAGTGAAAGTCGTTAGACCCGTCAAGGAGATTTGGAAGAAACTTTATCGAACCGCCGATCCGGTATAGGAGATTTCATCAACATCCCCCACTCTGTCATCGAGAGGCTCGTAGAAGCTACGGCTCGGAGAATGTCATGATGATTTGGGAATTTCCAGGACCGGTCCTCCGAATTCCTTCAACGAAGAAATCCTCCCTTCGGAAGAAGGCGCACCCCGTGCTAGATGGAGCCCTACTCCCGTCTCCTGGCACCGCTAACCTCTGCAATAATCATAAAGGTATGATAATTATGAAAGAACTCCGAGGGGGGGGGGGGGGGGCAATGAGAAGAATTACCACGCCTCTCAGAATACCATAGGGGTGACGATCATACCCTATGGGGGATGTTGGATGGCCTACGCAAAGAGATGAGTGATATCAAGAAAACCATGGCTCCTAAGGAGGATCCTAAATTTAAAACCTCCCCATTTATTCCCGAAATTGCCCTATCATCAATTCCTTCGGGGATGCGGCCCGTCAATGTACCCTTTTACACCGGGGACGCTGATGGAAGAGATCCACATAATCATATCCTTCAATACTTGGTCGGAATGGACCTATCCTCTGCCCCCGACCATGTCCTCTGCCGTGTGTTTTCCGTCACCTTCGGAGGACCCACCTTCCCCCAACTTCGTAATGAGCTTCGATCGATTGGCCCACCTATTCGTGCGACAATTTTCTTGCAATCGGCGATATCCCAAATCCTCCACTCATCTCTTCACGGTCAAACAGCAGAATGATGAACCTTTGCGAGGATACATAAAACGTTTCACGGATGAGGCGTTAGATGTCCCTAATGTCAGCCCGACCATCTTAGCTGACATATTGACACAGGGACTCCGAACAAGAGACTTTTTTCGATACCTCATGGGAAATCATGTCACGGACATGAATGAACTTATGCAGAAGGCAGAAGTTTACATCCTTATGGAGAAAGCAGAAGGCACGAAAAGGCATATAAAGAACGACGACAACAAGCACCGTGAACGCGCCGAATGAGAGGCGAAGGCCAAGGAGAAGGGCAAGGAAGGGAAACCCACCCAACGCAAAGACGATGGTGGCATGGTCAAAAAGTTTATTCGGCCCGTACCTTTTCCCCCGATGACCATCGCCCCCCAAGAAGTGCTCAACGTGATGAGAGGTAACAATGAGTTACACTGGCCAACACCGGCCAAATTTCCCAATAGAGAAAGGAACACGGGAAAGTATTGCAAATATCATAAAACTTATGGGCATACCACCGAGGAGTGCACTACCCTACGCAGGGAAGTGCTCCGCCTCCTGGAAGCAGGATATTTGAAGAACTATCTCAAGGAAAATAATCTTGAGAAGCCCAAAACTAATGTATGGAAAAGGCCACGAAGAAAGCCAGAAGAAGAAAAGGTAGCCCCTAGCCGACAGTCATGAGAACGGACCGCAGAACGCCGTCCGTCCCGATAACGGATCGCGGAACGTCGACGGAGCTTACGATAAAGAACTACGGGGCATTGAAATTTACCCCTCCCCAGACTCATACGAAGATAATGCCCCATCGGGGCGAACGATCAATATGATAGAGGGAGGAGATATCTCGATAACACCCGAGGGTAAGAAGAAGAAATATTTGAAAGAAGCAAGACGTGTAGAACAAGGACTCCCTGTATGTTCCGTTGAAGGATCAAAGCTGCCTAGCATCACCTTCAGACCCGAGGACCTAACAGGTGTAATCTACCCCCACGAAGACCCCTTAGTTATTGCAGCCGTTATCCACAGATTTGAAATCCAGCGGAGCCTCATTGACACGGGTAGCTCCGTGGATGTCCTGTTCCTTCCTACTTACTTACTTTACTATGGGATTGAAGAAAGAACAACTAGAGGTGGATGGGGTCCCCTTAGTAGGTTTCTCAGGAGACACTTGCCATACTCTTGGAACTGTGATCCTTCCGATGTCATGGGGGGAAGGAGCACAGACAAGAAGATCAAGATATTTAACCGATAAAATTTCCGATTTATAGTTGAGAAAATCAGCAAATTCATTGATCATATCATCTACAATTTCTTTTTTTGATCAGCAATTGAGACATTTTATTGAACGAGTGAAGAGTGCAAAGTATACTCTACTCAATGGAAAAAACAGTTACAGACCAATACACTATCTAGTAGAGTTACTCTAGTCAGAAAAAAGTACATGAATCCTTATTGAATGATTTTAATCCAACACTAAGATCCGAGCTTGATAAACTCGACAATATCTGAGATTTCTCGCGTTTATCCATTGAAGATAGCCTTACCATATCCGAGATTTATCGCGTTTCTCCATCGAAGATAGCCTTAATCCTCCTTGTCCACACCGTCAAGAGTGCAAAGAACCAAATGCATCTCCATTCCTTACAACCCTTTTGACTTTTGAACAATTTTCTGTCTTGTAAGAAGTGATCCTTCAGGTTGTTTGGTAGAGCAATATTCACCCTAACCAAGCATAACAACACATCCACATCTTATAAATTACTGTACATTCAAAGAGAAAAAATGCTCACAAGCATCAGAATCAATCCTACAGATCACACAACTCATACTATCAAAACTTGTAATTCCTCTCCTCACAAGATTGTGTTTTGTGGGGATTCTATTGGTTATGGCTTTCCATCCAATATTGATACCAATAATATTCCTCTCCAAGAAATTGATTTTTAATCTAGACACCAATTCTTTGAGGAATACCTTTAATTGCAAAGACATTCTCAGTTGAATTTCACAGAAAAACAATGTGTCATATGCAATTGTGGATAAATGATCACCAAATTATTTCCTCCAATTTAATCGCTTTGAAAAGATTCTCTCCAGATTATGCTTTAATCATTTTGCTTAAACCGTTGGCCGTTACCTGAAAGAGGAGGGGTGGGTGGGTAGAAGATCTTGTCACAAGCCACGGGAAGGAAAACATTGCTTGGTTTGGGACCCATTGCAAGCACATAAATCGAGGTTGAGAGGATTCATTCTGAAATCCATGACCTCCAAGTAGGACTTAAGCCCTTCAACTACGTCATCTTATTGAGGTAGGCCCAATTCACACAGTCAAATGCTTTCTCAAAATCAACCATAAACATTATGCCTTGCCTTTTATATGTTTTAATATCATCGACCACTTTATTAGTCGAGAGAACAAAATCAAGGATATGACTTCATTTGACGAAGGCTAATTGATCCTTAGAAATAAGTCAATCAATAACTTTATCAAGCCTTGCAGCGAGAAGCTTTGAAATAATCTTGTAGAGGCTGCCAATAAGTGATATAGGCCGTTAATCCGAAGGACCTTTCATATTTGATTTTTTAGGAATCAAAATAGCGAAGGAATGGTTGACAGCCTGCATCAATTTTCCACTTGATTGAAATTCTAAAATATAATTATAAAGGCTTGATGACATTCGAAAAGATTTTTAAAGAAGTTCAAAATGAGTCTGCCAAGTCCGATTTTTAAAGAAAAGGGCCAGGTGAGGGATACATTACCCGCATCACAAATTCTTCTCAAACTGAGGTCATCAACTAAAAAAGGTAGATAATTCTATTGCTCATTAGATAAATCGGTAAAAAACTTTTAATCACATTTCAATTTTCACTGATACTCCACTGACCATGATATCCCCTGATCGTATTAATTGATTGATACATTGGTGAAGAAGTCGTGAGTTGGAGTTACCATCTTTAAGAGACTTAGACCACACCTTTGGTGCAAAAATATTGTCTTACTTTTGATACTCTGTGACATCTCCCACAATAGATTTTTCTAGGCACGACCATTTCCACTGAAAGAGTCAGTGATTTATTTTTTAAATAAATGGGTGCAATCGCTTTTTGTGCCCTACTGCTTTTATCTTCAAAGTTATATTACCGATAACAGCTGTTCTAAGATTTAAGTGCCAACTTCAAGCTTCTGGTTGATAATGAAACCAGTTAGGGCCGTCCCTCACACTTGGATTGGGCTTAGATCTGATCGGCCCATTTCTATATTATTGATATTGTTTTGTTTAAATCATTAGGTTAAAGTTAAATCCTAGATGGTAGTTATCTTGCTAATCTTTCCATATCTTCATAACATATTATTCCATCTTACCATTTAACTTACATATATCTCCTTATTATGCATCTATTCATATTTAGGTAGCATATACAATTGGATATCATGTATGATATTGCAAGAATCTTTCAGATAAGGCAAGGAAATATATTCGGGTTGCAACCGGGTAATCAGACGCGCTTATCTATAAGAAAAGAAGATCCGCGTAGATTGCAACTGAAGAAATTAAGATCTTATCTGTTAAGGAAAGAAGATCTGCGAGGGTTGCGATTGAAGATCCAAGAGATTCTACTCATGCCTATATAAGGAGAAGACTCGACACAATTAAATGACACTTTTGAAAAAGATATTAGTGAGTCAGTATTGTATCGAGCCCAAGGTTTTTTTGAAGAGCATTAAGTCAGAGTATCTCTGGAGTAGCTTAGTGTGTTCTTCGATTCAATCGAGTATTCTGAAAATAAGTTAAGGGATAGGTACTACAACTGCAATTATTAGATGGAGTCTAAGTTTTGGGTTGATGTAAAACATACATTGTAATCCTCCATCTGCTTCTGGTGTTGCAACCAAGAAGAGGACCATGGCCCTTGCTCGCAAGTCAGTTCATCCCATGCGACTACACAAGATCTCTGAGCAATCTCCTCTCAGGGTGATTCCGATGAAGATGCCCCCAATGAACCCACTGCTGCTGATGATGAACCAACCCCCAAGAAGCACCGCCAAGCTACCGCCCCTAAATAGACATTCCTACTCCCGGTTGAGGAACAATTTGCTTATCCTGAAGTTGCAAACTGCAACTATTACCTTAAAATCTATGCAAGTGCACCTAGCCCAGTTCTACACTCGTGAAGCCCACGCTTGCTTCACGGCCTATCTGAAACGCACTCTGGTGGAAGAACGATCGCTTGAAGAAAACTCCCATTCAGTCACGGACATTCTGGACTTGCTGACTGCAAGGGGTTGGCTGGTCGCAACTTAGAAGGCCAGCAGTTACTCCAAAGTGCTAGCGCAAGAGTTTTATGCCAACATGACTTCACAGTTGGATGCTGAGGGCTCCCTTCAAAGGTACATGATCTATGTGCGCAAGCATGTGTGCCCCTTCACCCCCGCCATTATGTATGTTGCCATGGGTGTCCCTGAGGTGGACACTAGAGATCAATCCGAGTTGCGATTGGAGAGTAACATGAACAAAGTTGCAACCGAGCTCACTAGGGGGCTCATCCACTCTTGGCCCTCAGGCCCCCTCACCACTTGTGACCTCACCAACATATACAATTTACTTTTTTGCATTCTTGTCTGTCATTGGATGCCTTGTACCCACGTTTCCTCCATGGACGCAGACATCGCTAGTGTTCTTTACCGCATTGGGACAGGAGCTCCGATTGACTTGGGCAAGCTCGTGTTTTAGCGCATCTATAGGGAGGCCTTCCAAGATGCACATCTCTCCCTCGGTTTCCCATCCCTCATCTACCGCATCATCACTGCCCATGTGCCATCCCTCAAGGCTAAGAAAGAGGAACTCACCAGCGTTCAAGCCATGCGGTCCAGTCCCAAGGTGGTAAACAAACCACCACCATCTCCAGTTGTAACTGACACCTCTTCCAAGAAAGGCACTGGATCACTTCCCATCCCTTATCTACCTCATCATCATTGCCTTGAGGGAATTTACATGGAGCTCTCGCGATAAAATGGACTGGTTGAAAAGTCGGACAAGTCCCATGAGGAGATGGGCACATCCCTGGCATTATAAGCTTCCAAGCTCGATCGCATGTTGGAACAGTATGGCGCTGGCACCCCTTGATTGGTTTTCTCAAAAATGAGGAGGAAAGGGTTAGGGGGTTAGGGGGAGTTGCAAGTCAGGGCGAGCACCCCAATCTATGTTAACTCTGAACAATTTTATTTTTTATCGTTTTGTCGGATGGTTGCACCGATGTTGCAACCGCTACCTTTTCCGCACTATTTTGTTATTTGCATTGTGGATGTTTTTTTTTACCATAAGGTATTCCAACCACTTCTGCAGATTGGTAAATGATTTTGACAAAAATTAAAGGGTAAATTGTTAGGGCCGTCCCTTATCCTTGGATTGGGATTAGATCGGATTGGCCCATTCCTATATTACTTATATTGTTTTGTTTAAATCATTAGGTTAAAGTTAAATCTTAGATGATAGTTATCTTGCTAATATTTCCATATCTTCATAAGATATTATTCCAAACTTACCATTTAATATACATATATCTCCGTATTATGCATCTAGACATATTTAGGTAGCATATACAATTGGATATCTTGTATGATATCGCAGGAATCTTTCAGATAAGGCAAGGAAATATATTTTGGTTGCAACCGGGTAATCAGACGCGCTTATCTATAGGAAAAGAAGATATGCGTGTGTTGCAACTAGAGATACGAAGATCTTATCTGCTAAGGAAAGAAGATCTGCGAGGGTTGCAATTGAAGATCCAAGAGATTCTACTCATGTCTATATAAGGAGAAGACTCGACACAATTAAAGGACACTTTTGAAAAATATATTAGTGAGTCAGTACTGTATCGAGTCAAAGGTTTTTTTGAAGAGCATTAAGTCAGAAGATCTTTGGAGTAGCTTAGTGTGTTCTTCGATTCAATCGAGTATTCTGAAAATAATTTAAGGGATAGGTATTGCAACCTCAAATATTAGAGGGAGTCTAAGTTTTGGTTTGACGTAAAACCTACATTGTAATCCTCCATCTGATTCTGGTGTTGCAACTAACAAGAGGACCAAGGCCCTTGCTCGCAAGTCAGTTCATCCGAGGCGACTGCACAAGATGTTTGAGCAATTTGCACCTGAGGGTGATTCTGATGAAGAAACCCCCATTGAACCCACTGTTCCTGATGATGAACCAGCCCCGAAGAAGCACCGCCAAGCTACCACCCCTAAATAGACGGTCATACTCCCAGTTGAGCAATAATTTGCTTATCCTGAAGTTGCACCAGCAACTTTTACCTTGAAATCTGTGTAGGCGCACTCAGCCCGATTCTACACTCGTGAAGTCCAGGCCCGCTTCACGGCCTATCTGAGGCCCACTCTGTTGGAAGAACGGACGCTTGAAGGAAACTTCTATTCCAACACGGACATTCTTGACTCGCTGACTACAAGGGGTTGGCTGGTCGCAACTCAGAAGGCCATCAATTACCTTATGCCAACTTGACTTCAAAGCTAGATGCTGAGGGTTCCCTTCAAAGGCACATGATCTATGTACGCAAGCATGTGTGCCCCTACACCCCCGCCATTATCTCTGTTGCCATGGGTATCCCTGAGGTGGACATTGGAGATCAATCCGAGTTGCGATTGGAGTTTAACATGAACAAAGTTGCAACCGAGCTCACTGGGGGACCTATCCGCTCTTTCCCCTCAGGCGCCTTCACCACTAGTGACCTCACCAACATGTAAAATTTACTTTTTTGTATTCTTGTCTGTCATTGGATGCCTTGCACCCATATCTCCTCCATGCACGCAAACGTCGCCAGTATTCTTTACCGCATTAGGACATGAGCTTCGATTGACATGGGCAAGCTCGTGTTTGAGCGCATCTATAAGGAGGCCTTCCAAGATGCACATCTCTCCCTTGTTTTCCCGTCCCTCATCTACCGCATCATCATTGCCCATGTGCCATCCCTCAAGGCCAAGAAAGAGGAACTCACCAGCATTCAAGCCATGCGGTCCAGTCCTAAGGTGGTAAACACACCACCACCATCTCCAGTTGCAACTGGCACGTCTTCCAAGAAATGCACTCGATCACTGCCTGATGCCTCGGCCAGCCTTGAGGGCATTTACATGGAGCTTTCGCGACTAAATGGACAGGTTGAAAAGTTGGCCAAGTCCCATGAGGAGATGGGCACATCCATGGCATTAGAAGCTTCCAAGCTCGATCGCATGTTCGAACAGTCTGGCGCTGGCACCCCTTGATTTGTTTTCTCAAAAAGGGGGAAGAACATGTTAGGGGGTTAGGGGGAGTTGCAAGTTAAGGGGAGCACCCCACTCTATGTTAACTCTGAACAATTTTATTTTTGTCGTTTTGTCGGATGGTTGCACCGAAGTTGCAACCGCTACCTTTTTCGAACTATTTCATTATTTGCATTGTGGATGTTTTTTTTAACATCAGGTATTCTAACCACTTGTGCAGATTGGTAAATGATTTTGGCAAAAAATCAAAGGGGGAAATTGTTAGGGCCGTCCCTCACACTTGGATTGGGCTTTGATCCGATCGGCCCATTGCTATATTACTGATATTGTTTTGTTTAAATCATTAGGTTAAACTTAAAGCTTAGATGATAGTTATCTTGCTAATCTTTCCATATCTACATAAGATATTATTTCATCTTACCATTTTACCTTGCATATATCTCCGTATTATGCATCCAAATATAATTAGGTAGCATATACAATTAGATATCTTGTATGATATTGCAGGAATCTTTCGGATAAGGCAAGGAAATATATTCGGGTTGCGACCGAATAATCAGACGCGCTTATCTATAAGGAAAGAAGATCTGCGTGGAATGCAACTGGAGATACAAAGATCTTAGCTGCTAAAGAAAGAAGATCTGCGAGAGTTGCAACTGAAGATCTACAGAGATTCTACTCATGCCTATATAAGGAGAAGACTCGACACAATTAAAGGACCATTTTGAAAAAGGTATTAGTGAGACAATACTGTATCGAGTCAAAGGTTTTTTTGGAAGAGCATTAAGTCATAGGATCTATGGAGTATCTTAGTGTGTTCTTTGATTCAATCGAGTTTTCATAAAACAAGTTAAGGGATAGGGATTGGAACCGCAAATATTCGAGGGAGTCTAAGTTTTGGGTTTATGTAAAACCTACATTGTAATCCTCCATCTGCTTCTGGTGTTGAAACCAAGAAGAGGATCAAGGCCCTTGCTCAAAAGTTAGTTCATCCCAGGCGACTGCGCAAGATCTCCGAGAAATCTGCATCTGAGGGTGATTCCGATGAAGATGCCCCCACTAAACCTACTGCTACTGATGATGAACTAGCCCCCAAGAAGCACCGCCAAGCTACCACCCCTCAATAGATGGTCCTACTCCCGGTTGAGGAACAATTTGCTTATCTTGAAGTTGCACCTGCAACTTCTACCTTGAAATATGTGGAGGCACACTCAACCCGATTCTACACTCGTGAAGCCCATGCCTGCTTCACGGCCTATCTGAAACGCACTCTGGTGGAAGAACAACCGCTTGAATAAAATGAATATTCCAACATGGGCATTCTTGACTCGCTAACTGCAAGGGGTTGGCTGGTTGCAACTCAGAAGGCCATCAGTTACTCCAACTTGACTTCACAGTTGGATGCTGAGGGTTCCCTTCAAAGTTGGATGCTGAGGGTTCCCTTCAAAGGCACATGATCTATGTGCGCAAGCATGTGTGCCCCTTACCCCCGCCATTATCTCTGTTGCCATGGGTGTCGTTGAAGTGGACACTGGAGATCAATCCGAGTTGCGATTAGAGCGTAACTTGAACAAAGTTGCAACCGAGCTCACTCGGGGGGGGGGGGGGGGGGGGGGGGGGGCTCATCCGTTCTTGGCCCTCAGGCCACCTCACCACTAGTGACCTCACCAACATGTACAATTTACTTTTTCGCATTCTTGTCTGTCATTGGATGCCTTGCACCCACATCTCCTCCATGCACGCGGACGTCGCTAGTGTTCTATACCACATTTGGACAGGTGCTCCGATTGACTTGGGCAAGCTCGTGTTTGAGCGCATCTATATGGTGGCCTTATAAGATGCACATCTATCTCTTGGTTTCCCGTCCCTCATCTATCGTATCATCATTGCCCATGTGCCATCCCTCAAGGCCAAGAAAGAGGAACTCACCAGCGTTCAAGCCATGCGGTCCAGTCCCAAGGTTGTAAACAAACCACCACCATCTCCAGTTGCAACTGGCACCCTCTTCCAAGAAAGGCACTAGATCACTTCCTGATGCCTCGGCCAACCATGAGGGAATTTACATGGAGCTCTTGCGACTAAATGGACTGGTTGAAAAGTTGGACAAGTCCCATGAGGAGATGGGCACATCCATGGCATTACAAGCTTCGAAGCTTGATCGCATGTTGGAACAGTATGGCGCTGGCACCCCTTGATTAGTTTTCTCAAAAAAGGGGAGGAAAAGGTTAGGGGGGTAGGGGAGTTGCAAGTCAGGGGGTGCACCCCAATCTATGTTAACTCTGAACAATTTTATTTTTTTCGTTTTATTGGATGGTCTACACCGATGTTGCAACCGCTACCTTTTCCGCACTATTTTGTTATTTGCATTGTGGATGTTTTTTTTTTTTTACTATGAGGTATTCTAACAACATGTGCAGATTGGTAAATGATTTAGACAAAAATTAAAGGGGAAATTATTAGGTCCGTCCCTCACACTTGGATTGGGCTTAGATCGGATCGGCCCATTCCTATATTACTTATATTGTTTTGTTTAAATCATTAGGTTAAAGTTAAGTCTTGGATGATAGTTATCTTGCTAATATTTCCATATCTTCATAAGATATTATTTCAATCTTACCATTTAATATACATATATCTCCGTATTATGCATCTAAACATATTTAGGTAGCATATACAATTGGATATCTTGTATGATATTGCAGGAATCTTTCAGATAATGCAAGGAAATATATACGGGTTGCAACCAGGTAATCAGACGCGCTTATCTATAAGGAAAGAAGATCTGCGTGTGTTGCAACTAGAGATACGAAGATCTTATCTGCTAAGGAAAGAAGATCTGCGAGGGTTGCAATTGAAGATCCAAAAAATTCTACTCATGCCTATATAAAGAGAAGACTCGACACAATTAAAGGACACTTTTGAAAAAGATATTAGTGAGTCAGTACTGTATCGAGTCAAAGGTTTTTTTGAAGAGCATTAAGTCAGAGGATCTTTGGAGTAGCTTAGTGTGTTCTTCGATTCAATCGAGTATTCTGAAAATAATTTAAGGGATAGGTATTGCAACCGCAAATATTAGAGGGAGTCTATGTTTTGGGTTGATGTAAAACCTACACTGTAATCCTCCATCTGCTTCTGGTGTTGCAACCAAGAAGAGGACCAAGGCCCTTGCTAGCAAGTCAGTTCATCCTAGGCGATTGCACAAGATGTCTGAGCAATCTGCATCTGAGGGTGATTCCGATGAAGATACCCCCGTTGAACCCACTGCTACTGATGATGAACCAGCCCCGAAGAAGCACCGCCAAGCTACTGCCCCTAAATAGACGATCCTACTCCCAATTGAGGAATAATTTGCTTAAAATGAAGTTGCACCTGCAACCTTTACCTTGAAATCTGTGTAGACGCACTCAACCCGATTCTACACTCATGAAGCCCAGGCTCGCTTCACGGCCTATCTGAGTTCCACTCTGTTGGAAGAACGGCCGCTTGAAGAAAACTCCTATTCCAACACGGACATTCTTGACTCGCTGACTGCAAGGGGTTGGCTGGTCGCAACTCAGAAGGCCATCAATTACTCCAAAGTGTTGGTGTAAGAGTTTTATGCCAACTTGACTTCAAAGCTAGATGCTGAGGGTTCCCTTCAAAGGCACATGATCTATGTACGCAAGCATGTGTGCCCCTTCACCCCCGCCATTATCTCCGTTGCCATGGGTATCCCTGAGGTGGACACTAGAGATAAATCCGAGTTGCGATTGTAGTGTAACATGGACAAAGTTACAATCGAGCTCACTGGGGGACCAATCCACTCTTGCCCCTCAGGCCCCCTCACCACTAGTGACCTCACCAACAAGTACAATTTACTTTTTTTGCATTCTTGTCTGTCATTGGATGCCTTGCACCCATATCTCCTCCATGCACGCAAACGTCGCCAGCATTCTTTACCGTATTAGGACAGGGGCTCCGATTGACCTGGGCAAGTTCGTGTTTGAGCGCATCTAAGGGAGGCCTTCCAAGATGCACATCTCTCCCTTGTTTTCCCGTACCTCATCTACCGCATCATCATTGCCCATGTGCCATCCCTCAAGACCAAGAAAGAGGAACTCACCAGCGTTCAAGCCATGCAGGCCAGTCCCAAGGTGGTAAACAAACCGCAACCATCTCCAGTTGCAACTGCCATGTGTTCCAAGAAATGCACTGGATCACTGCCTGATGCCTCGGCCAGCCTTGAGGGCATTCACATGGAGCTCTCGCGACTAAATGGACTGGTTAAAAAGTTGGCCAAGTCCATGAGGAGATGGCCACATCCCTGGCATTAGAAGCTTCCAAGCTCGATCACCTGTTTGAACAGTCTGGCGCTAGCACCCCTTGATTGGTTTTCTCAAAAAGGGGGAAGAAAACGTTAGGGGGTTAGGGGGAGTTGTAAGTCAAGGAGAGCACCCCAATCTATGTTAACTCTAAACAATTTTATTTTTGTCGTTTTGTCGGTTGGTTGCACCGAAGTTGCAACCGCTACCTTTTCCGTATTATTTCGTTATTTGCATTGTGGATGTTTTTTTTTACCATCAGGTATACTAACCACTTCTGCAGATTGGTAAATGATTTTGGCAAAAAATCAAAGGGGGAAATTGTTAGGGCCCTCCCTCACACTTGGATTGGGCTTAGATCCGATCGGCCCATTCCTATATTACTGATATTGTTTTGTTTAAATCATTAGGTTAAAGTTAAATCTTAGATGATAGTTATCTTGCTAATCTTTCCATATCTTCATAAGATATTATTCCATCTTACCATTTTACCTTGCATATATCTCCGTGTTATGCATCCAGACATATTTGGGTAGCATATACAATTGGATATCTTTTATGATATTATAGGAATCTTTCGGATAAGGCAAGGAAATATATTCGGGTTGCAACCAGATAATAGGGAAAGAAGATCCGCGTGGATTGCAACTGGAGACACGAAGATCTTAGTTGCTAAGGAAATAAGATCTGCGAGGGTTGCAACTGAAGATCTGCAGAGATTCTACTCATTCTTATATAAGGGAAGACTCGACAAAATTAAAGGACAATTTTGAAAAAGGTATTAGTGAGACAATACTGTATCGAGTCAAAGGTTTTTTTTGAAGAGCATTAAGTCAGAGGATCTATGGAGTATCTTAGTGTGTTCATTGATTCAATCGAGTTTTCTTAAAACAACTTAAGGGATAGGGATTGCAACCGCAAATATTCGAGGGAGTCTAAGTTTTGGGTTTATGTAAAACCTACATTGTAATCCTCCACCTGCTTCTGGTGTTGCAACCAAGAAGAGGATCAAGGCCCTTACTTGAAAGTTAGTTCATCCCAGGCGACTGCACAAGATCTCCGAGGATTCTGCATCTGATGGTGATTCCGATGAAGATGCCCCCACTAAACCCACTGCTACTGATGATGAACTAGCCCCCAAGAAGCACCGCCAAGCTATCGCTCCTCAATAGACGATCCTACTCCCGGTTGAGGAACAATTTGCTTATCTTGAAGTTGCACCTGCAACTTCTACCTTGAAATATGTGGAGGCACACTCAACCCGATTCTACACTCGTGAAGCCCAGGCCTGCTTCACGGCCTATCTGAAACGCACTCTGGTGGAAGAACAACCGCTTGAATAAAATGAATATTCCAACATGGACATTCTTGACTCGCTGACTGCAAGGGGTTGGCTGGTGGCAACTCAGAAGGCCATCAGTTACTCCACAGTGCTAGTGCAGGAGTTTTATGCCAACTTGACTTCACAGTCGGATGCTGAGGGTTCCCTTTAAAGGCACATGATCTATGTGCACAAGCATGTGTGCCCCTTACCCCCTCCGTTATCTCTGTTGCTATTGATGTCCCTGAGGTGGACACTGGAGATCAATTCGAGTTTCGATTGGAGCGTAACATGAACAAAGTTGTTACCGACCTCAATGGGGGGCTCATCCGCTCTTGGCCCTCAGGCCACCTCACCACTACTGACCTCACCAACAGGTACAATTTACTTTTTCACATTCTTGTATGTCATTGGATGCCTTGCACCCACATCTCCTCGATGCACGTGGACGTTGCTATTGTTCTTTACTGCATTGGGACATGAGCTCCGATTGACCTGGACAAGCTTCTGTTTGAGCGCATCTATAGGGAGGCCTTCCAAGATGTACATCTCTCCCTTAGTTTCCCGTCCCTCATCTACCACATCATCATTGCCCATGTGCCATCCCTCAAGGCCAAGAAAGAGGAACTCACCAGCGTTCAAGCCATGCGGTCGAGTCCCAAGGTGGTAAACAAACCACCACCATCTCCAGTTGCAACTGGCACCTCCTCCAAGAAAGGCACTGGATCACTTTTAAATGACACAATTAAGGAGAAGACTCGACACAATTAAATGACACTTTTGAAAAAGTTATTAGTGAGTCAGTATTGTATCGAGCCCAAGGTTTTTTTGAAGAGCATTAAGTCAGAGTATCTCTGGAGTAGCTTAGTGTGTTCTTCGATTCAATCGAGTATTCTGAAAATAAGTTAAGGGATAGGTACTACAACTGCAATTATTAGATGGAGTCTAAGTTTTGGGTTGATGTAAAACATACATTGTAATCCTCCATCTGCTTCTGGTGTTGCAACCAAGAAGAGGACCATGGCCCTTGCTCGCAAGTCAGTTCATCCCATGTGACTACACAAGATCTCTGAGCAATCTCCTCTCAGGGTGATTCCGATGAAGATGCCCCCAATGAACCCACTACTGCTGATGATGAACCAACCCCCAAGAAGCACCGCCAAGCTACCGCCCCTAAATAGACATTCCTACTCCCGGTTGAGGAACAATTTGCTTATCCTGAAGTTGCAAACTGCAACTTTTACCTTAAAATCTGTGCAAGCGCACCTAGCCCGATTCTACACTCGTGAAGCCCACGCTTGCTTCACGGCCTATCTGAAATGCACTATGGTGGAAGAACGGCCGCTTGAATAAAACTCCATTTCAACATGGACATTCTTGACTCGCTGACTGCAAAGGGTTGGCTGGTCGCCACTCAAAAGGCCAACAGTTACTCCGAAGTGCTGGTGCAAGAGTTTTATGCCAACTTGACTTCACAGTTGGATGCTGAGGGTTCCCTTCAAAAGCACATGATCTATGTGCGCAAGCATGTGTGCCCCTTCACCCCCGCCATTATCTCTGTTGCCATGGGTGTCCCTGAGGAGGACACTGGAGATCAATCTGAGTTGCGATTGGAGCGTAACATGAACAAAGTTGCAACCGAGCTCACTAGGGGGGCTCATCCGTTCTTGGCCCTCAGGCCCCCTCACCACTAGTGACCTCACCAACAAGTACAATTTATTTTTTCGCATTCTTGTCTGTCATTAGATGCCTTGCACCCACATCTTCTCTATGCACACGGACGTTGCTAACGTTCTTTACCGCATTGGGACATGAGCTTCGATTGACCTAGGCAAGCTTGTGTTTCAGCGCATCTATAGGGAGGCCTTCCAAGATGCACATCTCTCCCTTGGTTTCCCGTCCCTCATCTACGACATCATCATTGCCAATGTGCCATCTCTCAAGGCCAAGAAAGAGGAACTCACCAGCGTTCAAGCCATGCGGGCCAGTCCCAAGGTGGTAAACAAACCACCACCATCTCCAGTTACAACTGGCACCTCTTCCAAGAAAGGCACTAGATCACTTCCTGATGCCTCAGCCAGCCTTGAGGGCATTTACATGGAGCTTTTGCGAGTAAATGGACTGGTTGAAAAGTTAGCTAAGTCCAATGAGGAGATGGGCACATCCCTGGCATTACAAGCTTCCAAGCTCGATCGCATGTTGGAATAGTATTGCGCTGGCACCCCTTGATTGGTTTTCTCAAAAAGGGGGAGGAAAAGGTTAGGGGGTTAGGGGGAGTTGCAAGTAAGGGGGAGCACCCCAATCTATGTTAACTCTGAACAATTTTATTTTTGTCATTTTGTCGGATGGTTGCACCGATGTTGCAACCGCTACCTTTTCCGCACTATTTTGTTATTTACATTGTAGATGTTTTTTTTACCATGAGGTATTCTAAACACTTGTGCAGATTGGTAAATGATTTTGACAAAAATTAAATGGTAAATTGTTAGGGCTGTCCCTCACACTTGGGTTGGGCTTAGATCCGATCGCCCCATTCCTATATTACTGATATTGTTTTGTTTAAATCATTAGGTTAAAGTTAAATCTTAGATGATACTTATCTTGCTAATACTTCCATGTCTTCATAAGATATTATTCCATCTTACCATTTAACTTACATATATCTCCGTATTATGCATCTAGACATATGTAGGTAGCATATACAATTGGATATCTTGTATGATATTGCAGGAATCTTTCAGATAAGGCAAGAAAATATATTCGGGTTGCAACCGAGTATTCAGACGTGCTTATCTATAAGGAAAGAAGATCTGCGTGGATTGCAACTGGTGATACGAAGATCTTATATGTTAATGAAAGAAGATCTGTGAGGGTTGCAATTGAAGATCTGCAGAGATTCTACTCATGCCTATATAAGGAGAAGACTCGACACAATTAAAGGACACTTCTGAAAAAGATATTAGTGAGTCAGTACTGTATCGAGTCAAAGGTTTTTTTTGAAGAGCATTAAGTCAGAGGATCTCTGGAGTAGCTTAGTGTATTCTTCAATTCAGTCGAGTATTTTGAAAACAAGTTAAGGGATAAGTATTGCAACCGCAAATATTAGAGGGAGTCTAAGTTTTGGGTTGATGTAAAACCTACATTGTAATTCTTAAGTAGGATACTGTTTGAGTCAAACTTTTGGGTGCAAGCCCCGTGGACTAGGACCATTTGGACCGAACTACGTTAAAAACTCTTTGTGTTCTTTATTTTTTTATGTTTAACTGTCTTCTATTAGTTGCAACAGAAAGCATGTTCTAAAACATAAAAGTACAGTAGTCTGTCCTACTCATGAGTGCAGTTGCAACTACTGTCAAGTACAACTGTATTCAATAACGAGTAGAATATATTTAAGATCTATTCAAAACTATATCACCTTCAGAGTTGCTATCATTCCAGTAGTTAGTCACAAAGGAGTGGAAGGAATTGCTTAGGTACAAACACTCCATACCTATCTCAGTATAATACTCCAATTTCCACACCGTCATTCTCCTACGATACGTACAATCACATGAAAACTAAAGAACAAGAAAATATTGAGTGCGCGAAATATTACAGTATACAAATTAAACCAACTTTTCTTCTTTTCACCACATATATTTCCTTATCAAATTAAGATCTCTTATTTGTATTTGTAATGTAGATAGTCAAGACGACCCCATATAATGATTATGAAGAAGTTTATTTGTGTTATAAGTTATACAATTAAATTTGAAGTTGACCAGCTTAAATAGTAATTATTTACATATTATTATACCAATGTAATATATTTGGATGCTATTAAATTACAATATCCAACACTTATATTATAATTTAACTTCAAGTTTTTTTTTAAAGACTGAAAATTCAGCAATTTTGAATTTTTCGAGATCCTACATTTCAAGAAATGTCCCAAATCATAAGATCTCCTAATTAACTATGCAAGCCATGGTACTTGTTTGTGTGATTGAAAAAGTGATGGGTTAAAGTAAAGATAAATTTGTTTTCACCTGATCAATCTTACTTCTCCATATGTTATTTTACCTAGCAACACTACAAGAATTTTGGGCCATCTGCAACCGCCCGGGCGGTTGCAGAAGGCCCATGGGCGGTCGCCCGAAGGGTATCCGCGACCGCCACGTCGGTCGCCGCGTCGGTCGCGGATACCCCTCGTCGTGGGTCGCTTGCGACTGCCGAGCGGTCGCCCTTACACCAAGGCGGCCGCTAGGCGGTCACCATACTAAGGGGCGACCGCCGACTAATGGGCGACCGACCGGCGGTCGCCATACAAAGGGGCGACCGCTAGGGGCGACCGCTAGGCGCTCGCCATTTAGGAGCGACCGCTAGCCGGTTGTGAATTATTGGGCGACCGCTTAGGCGGTTGCGAGATTTAGCTCGCAACCGCGTGACGGTTGCTAATAATATTCTTCAAAATAAAAAAAAATACAATAATTTCCGGCAATTTTCTGAAATATTATTTTTTTTTTGACAAAATAAAATTGTAAAACTCAAAAAACACGAACAAAAATATAAGAATACAAAAAAGTGTTTGGTGTTTTGTTTTGGGGATAAAAGAAAGGTATTTAAGTTTTTGTGGATTGGAAAAAAATGATGTTTGGTATTTTGTCATGAAGATAAAAGAAAGTGTTTGGATTTTTGTTTGAGATATAAAAGAAAAGAAAGTGGTTGGGTGTTTTGTTGAAAATATAAAGAAGTTTTTGAGTTTTTGTGGATTGAAAAAGATGAGTGTTTGGTATTTTGTTATGAAGATAAAAGAAAATGTTTGGTATTTGTTGGAGATATAAAAGAAAAGAGTGTGGTTGGGTGTTTTGTTGAAGATATAAAAGAAAAAAAAAAGTGTTTGATTATTTGTTTTGTAGGTAAAAAGAAGTTTTTGGGTTTTTTTTTGTGGATTGGAATAGAAGTGTGTTTGTGTTTTGATTGGAAAATAAAATGAAGTCTTGAGTTTTTTTTGAGAGTGTAAGAGTTGTGAATGAAAAATTAGAGGAAGAATGGTGGGTATATATAAGATTTGGGTGAAAATTTTAAATTTTCGTGAAAATTTGAATTCCCCCCCAATTTCAGCAGAATTTGCAACCGCTCGGCGGTTGCAATGTATTGAAAATTTTGAATTTTCGTGAAAATTTGAATTTCCCCCCCAATCCCGCCCAATTTCAGCAAAATTTGCAACCGCCGAGCGGTTGCGAGAAGCCCTTGCAACCGCCTGGCGGTTGCAGATATCGAGTATTGGCAACCGCCAGGCGGTTGCCATGTGACATAGCAACCGCCAGGCGGTTGCCATGTGATCTCGCAACCGCCTGGCGGTTGCAAAAATATCCATTTTGAAATTAGTGATTTTTGAGAAGTATCTTGATGTGTTTGTGTTTATTGAACTCAAATATCATTATTAAATGTGAATAGTAGTAGTAAATAACTACAAAACTAGTAATTAAGTTAGTAAAATAGTAGATTATGTGATTAGGCGAGTTATCAACGATATACCTATATATTATGTTCAACAACTAATCATCACACTTAGTTCTTAATGTTGTCCCTAAGCTTAATTTTCCAATGAAACCTTATAATTTGGCTTGTTTTAACTATCATTAGGGTAATTATCAATTGCTCAAACAACGTACCACAACGTATCATACGTAATAGTAAAAAATCAAGTATGAATATTATCTGCAACCGCCTGACGGTTGCAGATATCGAGTATTGGCAACTGCCAGGCGGTTGCCATGTGACATAGCAACCGCCAGACGGTTGCCATGTGATCTAGCAACCGTCAGGCGGTTGCCATGTTATCTCGCAACCGCCTGGTGGTTGCAAAAATATCCATTTTGAAATTAGTGATTTTTAAGAAGTATCTTGATGTGTTTGTGTTTATTGAACTCAAATATCATTATTAAATGTGAATAGTAGTAGTAAATAACTACAAAACTAGTAATTAAGTTAGTAAAATAGTAGATTATGTGATTAGGCGAGTTATCAACGATATACCTATATATTATGTTCAACAACTAATCATCACACTTAGTTCTTAATGTTGTCCCTAAGCTTAATTTTCCAATGAAATCTTATAATTTGGCTTGTTTTAACTATCATTAGGGTAATTATCAATTGCTCAAACAACGTACCACAACGTATCATACGTAATAGTAAAAAAACAAGTATGAATATTATCTGCAACCGCCTGGCGGTTGCAGATATCGAGTATTGGCAACCGCCAGGCGGTTGCCATGTGATCTAGCAACCGCCAGGCGGTTGCCATGTTATCTCGCAACCGCCAGGCGGTTGCAAAAATATCCATTTTGAAATTAGTGATTTTTGAGAAGTATCTTGATGTGTTTGTGTTTATTGAACTCAAATATCATTATTAAATGTGAATAGTGGTAGTAAATAACTACAAAACTAGTAATTAAGTTAGTAAAATAGTAGATTATGTGATTAGGCGAGTTATCAACGATATACCTATATATTATGTTCAACAACTAATCATCACACTTAGTTCTTAATGTTGTCCCTAAGCTTAATTTTCCAATGAAACCTTATAATTTGGCTTGTTTTAACTATCATTAGGGTAATTATCAATTGCTCAAACAACGTACCACAACGTATCATACGTAATAGTAAAAAATCAAGTATGAATATTATCTGCAACCGCCTGACGGTTGCAGATATCGAGTATTGGCAACTGCCAGGCGGTTGCCATGTGACATAGCAACCGCCAGACGGTTGCCATGTGATCTAGCAACCGTCAGGCGGTTGCCATGTTATCTCGCAACCGCCTGGCGGTTGCAAAAATATCCATTTTGAAATTAGTGATTTTTGAGAAGTATCTTGATGTGTTTGTGTTTATTGAACTCAAATATCATTATTAAATGTGAATAGTAGTAGTAAATAACTACAAAACTAGTAATTAAGTTAGTAAAATAGTAGATTATGTGATTAGGCGAGTTATCAACGATATACCTATATATTATGTTCAACAACTAATCATCACACATAGTTCTTAATGTTGTCCCTAAGCTTAATTTTCCAATGAAACCTTATAATTTGGCTTGTTTTAACTATTATTAGGATAATTATCAATTGCTCAAACAACGTACCACAACGTATCATACGTAATAGTAAAAAATCAAGTATGAATATTATCTGCAACCGCCTGACAGTTGCAGATATCGAGTATTGGCAACTGCCAGGCGGTTGCCATGTGACATAGCAACCGCCAGACGGTTGCCATGTGATCTAGCAACCGTCAGGCGGTTGCCATGTTATCTCGCAACCGCCTTGCGGTTGCAAAAATATCCATTTTGAAATTAGTGATTTTTGAGAAGTATCTTGATGTGTTTGTGTTTATTGAACTCAAATATCATTATTAAATGTGAATAGTAGTAGTAAATAACTACAAAACTAGTAATTAAGTTAGTAAAATAGTAGATTATGTGATTAGGCGAGTTATCAACGATATACCTATATATTATGTTCAACAACTAATCATCACACTTACTTCTTAATGTTGTCCCTAAGCTTAATTTTCCAATGAAACCTTATAATTTGGCTTGTTTTAACTATCATTAGGGTAATTATCAATTGCTCAAACAACGTACCACAACGTATCATACGTAATAGTAAAAAATCAAGTATGAATATTATCTGCAACCGCCTGACGGTTGCAGATATCGAGTATTGGCAACTGCCAGGCGGTTGCCATGTGACATAGCAACCGCCAGACGGTTGCCATGTGATCTAGCAACCGTCAGGCGGTTGCCATGTTATCTCGCAACCGCCTGGCGGTTGCAAAAATATCCATTTTGAAATTAGTGATTTTTGAGAAGTATCTTGATGTGTTTGTGTTTATTGAACTCAAATATCATTATTAAATGTGAATAGTAGTAGTAAATAACTACAAAACTAGTAATTAAGTTAGTAAAATAGTAGATTATGTGATTAGGCGAGTTATCAACGATATACCTATATATTATGTTCAACAACTAATCATCACACATAGTTCTTAATGTTGTCCCTAAGCTTAATTTTCCAATGAAACCTTATAATTTGGCTTGTTTTAACTATTATTAGGATAATTATCAATTGCTCAAACAACGTACCACAACGTATCATACGTAATAGTAAAAAATCAAGTATGAATATTATCTGCAACCGCCTGACAGTTGCAGATATCGAGTATTGGCAACTGCCAGGCGGTTGCCATGTGACATAGCAACCGCCAGACGGTTGCCATGTGATCTAGCAACCGTCAGGCGGTTGCCATGTTATCTCGCAACCGCCTTGCGGTTGCAAAAATATCCATTTTGAAATTAGTGATTTTTGAGAAGTATCTTGATGTGTTTGTGTTTATTGAACTCAAATATCATTATTAAATGTGAATAGTAGTAGTAAATAACTACAAAACTAGTAATTAAGTTAATAAAATAGTAGATTATGTGATTAGGCGAGTTATCAACGATATACCTATATATTATGTTCAACAACTAATCATCACACTTAGTTCTTAATGTTGTCCCTAAGCTTAATTTTCCAATGAAACCTTATAATTTGGCTTGTTTTAACTATCATTAGGGTAATTATCAATTGCTCAAACAACGTACCACAACGTATCATACGTAATAGTAAAAAAACAAGTATGAATATTATCTGCAACCGCTTGGCGGTTGCAGATATCGAGTATTGGCAACCGCCAGGCGGTTGCCATGTGATCTAGCAACCGCCAGGCGGTTGCCATGTTATCTCGCAACCGCCAGGCGGTTGCAAAAATATCCATTTTGAAATTAGTGATTTTTGAGAAGTATCTTGATGTGTTTGTGTTTATTGAACAAAAATATCATTATTAAATGTGAATAGTAGTAGTAAATAACTACAAAACTAGTAATTAAGTTAGTAAACTAGTAGATTATGTGATTAGGCGAGTTATCAACGATATACCTATATATTATGTTCAACAACTAATCATCACACTTACTTCTTAATGTTGTCCCTAAGCTTAATTTTCCAATGAAACCTTATAATTTGGCTTGTTTTAACTATCATTAGGGTAATTATCAATTGCTCAAACAACGTACCACAACGTATCATACGTAATAGTAAAAAATCAAGTATGAATATTATCTGCAACCGCCTGACGGTTGCAGATATCGAGTATTGGCAACTGCCAGGCGGTTGCCATGTGACATAGCAACCGCCAGACGGTTGCCATGTGATCTAGCAACCGTCAGGCGGTTGCCATGTTATCTCGCAACCGCCTGGCGGTTGCAAAAATATCCATTTTGAAATTAGTGATTTTTGAGAAGTATCTTGATGTGTTTGTGTTTATTGAACTCAAATATCATTATTAAATGTGAATAGTAGTAGTAAATAACTACAAAACTAGTAATTAAGTTAGTAAAATAGTAGATTATGTGATTAGGCGAGTTATCAACGATATACCTATATATTATGTTCAACAACTAATCATCACACATAGTTCTTAATGTTGTCCCTAAGCTTAATTTTCCAATGAAACCTTATAATTTGGCTTGTTTTAACTATTATTAGGATAATTATCAATTGCTCAAACAACGTACCACAACGTATCATACGTAATAGTAAAAAATCAAGTATGAATATTATCTGCAACCGCCTGACAGTTGCAGATATCGAGTATTGGCAACTGCCAGGCGGTTGCCATGTGACATAGCAACCGCCAGACGGTTGCCATGTGATCTAGCAACCGTCAGGCGGTTGCCATGTTATCTCGCAACCGCCTTGCGGTTGCAAAAATATCCATTTTGAAATTAGTGATTTTTGAGAAGTATCTTGATGTGTTTGTGTTTATTGAACTCAAATATCATTATTAAATGTGAATAGTAGTAGTAAATAACTACAAAACTAGTAATTAAGTTAATAAAATAGTAGATTATGTGATTAGGCGAGTTATCAACGATATACCTATATATTATGTTCAACAACTAATCATCACACTTAGTTCTTAATGTTGTCCCTAAGCTTAATTTTCCAATGAAACCTTATAATTTGGCTTGTTTTAACTATCATTAGGGTAATTATCAATTGCTCAAACAACGTACCACAACGTATCATACGTAATAGTAAAAAAACAAGTATGAATATTATCTGCAACCGCTTGGCGGTTGCAGATATCGAGTATTGGCAACCGCCAGGCGGTTGCCATGTGATCTAGCAACCGCCAGGCGGTTGCCATGTTATCTCGCAACCGCCAGGCGGTTGCAAAAATATCCATTTTGAAATTAGTGATTTTTGAGAAGTATCTTGATGTGTTTGTGTTTATTGAACAAAAATATCATTATTAAATGTGAATAGTAGTAGTAAATAACTACAAAACTAGTAATTAAGTTAGTAAACTAGTAGATTATGTGATTAGGCGAGTTATCAACGATATACCTATATATTATGTTCAACAACTAATCATCACACTTAGTTCTTAATGTTGTCCCTAAGCTTAATTTTCCAATGAAACCTTATAATTTGGCTTGTTTTTAACTATCATTAGGGTAATTATCAATTGCTCAAACAACGTACCACAACGTATCATACGTAATAGTAAAAAATCAAGTATGAATATTATCTGCAACCGCCTGGCGGTTGCAGATATCGAGTATTGGCAACCGCCAGGCGGTTGCCATGTGACATAGCAACCGCCAGGCGGTTGCCATGTGATCTAGCAACCGCCAGGCGGTTGCCATGTTATCTCGCAACCGCCTGGCGGTTGCAAAAATATCCATTTTGAAATTAGTGATTTTTGAGAAGTATCTTGATGTGTTTGTGTTTATTGAACTCAAATATCATTATTAAATGTGAATAGTAGTAGTAAATAACTACAAAACTAGTAATTAAGTTAGTAAAATAGTAGATTATGTGATTAGGCGAGTTATCAACGATATACCTATATATTATGTTCAACAACTAATCATCACACTTAGTTCTTAATGTTGTCCCTAAGCTTAATTTTCCAATGAAACCTTATAATTTGGCTTGTTTTAACTATCATTAGGGTAATCATCAATTGCTCAAACAACGTACCACAACGTATCATACGTAATAGTAAAAAATAAAGTATGAATATTATCTGCAACCGCCTGACGGTTGCAGATATCGAGTATTGGCAACTGCCAGGCAGTTGCCATGTGACATAGCAACCGCCAGACAGTTGCCATGTGATCTAGCAACCGTCAGGCAGTTGCCATGTTATCTCGCAACCGCCAGGCGGTTGCAAAAATATCCATTTTGAAATTAGTGATTTTTGAGAAGTATCTTGATGTGTTTGTGTTTATTGAACTCAAATATCATTATTAAATGTGAATAGTAGTAGTAAATAACTACAAAACTAGTAATTAAGTTAATAAAATAGTAGATTATGTGATTAGGCGAGTTATCAACGATATACCTATATATTATGTTCAACAACTAATCAACACACTTAGTTCTTAATGTTGTCCCTAAGCTTAATTTTCCAATGAAACCTTATAATTTGGCTTGTTTTAACTATCATTAGGGTAATTATCAATTGCTCAAACAACGTACCACAACGTATCATACGTAATAGTAAAAAAACAAGTATGAATATTATCTGCAACTGCCTGGCGGTTGCAGATATCGAGTATTGTCAACCGCCAGGCGGTTGCCATGTGATCTAGCAACCGCCAGGCGGTTGCCATGTTATCTCGCAACCGCCAGGCGGTTGCAAAAATATCCATTTTGAAATTAGTGATTTTTGAGAAGTATCTTGATGTGTTTGTGTTTATTGAACAAAAATATCATTATTAAATGTGAATAGTAGTAGTAAATAACTATAAAACTAGTAATTAAGTTAGTAAAATAGTAGATTATGTGATTAGGCGAGTTATCAACGATATACCTATATATTATGTTCAACAACTAATCATCACACTTAGTTCTTAATGTTGTCCCTAAGCTTAATTTTCCAATGAAACCTTATAATTTGGCTTGTTTTTAACTATCATTAGGGTAATTATCAATTGCTCAAACAACGTACCACAACGTATCATACGTAATAGTAAAAAATCAAGTATGAATATTATCTGCAACCGCCTGGCGGTTGCAGATATCGAGTATTGGCAACCGCCAGGCGGTTGCCATGTGACATAGCAACCGCCAGGCGGTTGCCATGTGATCTAGCAACCGCCAGGCGGTTGTCATGTTATCTCGCAACCGCCTGGCGGTTGCAAAAATATCCATTTTGAAATTAGTGATTTTTGAGAAGTATCTTGATGTGTTTGTGTTTATTGAACTCAAATATCATTATTAAATGTGAATAGTAATAGTAAATAACTACAAAACTAGTAATTAAGTTAGTAAAATAGTAGATTATGTGATTAGGCGAGTTATCAACGATATACCTATATATTATGTTCAACAACTAATCATCACACTTAGTTGTTAATGTTGTCCCTAAGCTTAATTTTCCAATGAAACCTAATAATTTGGCTTGTTTTAACTATCATTAGGGTAATCATCAATTGCTCAAACAACGTACCACAACGTATCATACGTAATTGTAAAAAATAAAGTATGAATATTATCTGCAACCGCCTGACGGTTGCAGATATCGAGTATTGGCAACTGCCAGGCGGTTGCCATGTTACATAGCAACCGCTAGACGGTTGCCATGTGATCTAGCAACCGTCAGGCGGTTGCCATGTTATCTCGCAACCGCCAGGCGGTTGCAAAAATATCCATTTTGAAATTAGTGATTTTTGAGAAGTATCTTGATGTGTTTGTGTTTATTGAACTCAAATATCATTATTAAATGTGAATAGTAGTAGTAAATAACTACAAAACTAGTAATTAAGTTAATAAAATAGTAGATTACGTGATTAGGCGAGTTATCAACGATATACCTATATATTATCTTCAACAACTAATCAACACACTTAGTTCTTAATGTTGTCCCTAAGCTTAATTTTCCAATGAAACCTTATAATTTGGCTTGTTTTAACTATCATTAGGGTAATTATCAATTGCTCAAACAACGTACCACAACGTATCATACGTAATAGTAAAAAAACAAGTATGAATATTATCTGCAACTGCCTGGCGGTTGCAGATATCGAGTATTGTCAACCGCCAGGCGGTTGCCATGTGATCTAGCAACCGCCAGGCGGTTGCCATGTTATCTCGCAACCGCCAGGCGGTTGCAAAAATATCCATTTTGAAATTAGTGATTTTTGAGAAGTATCTTGATGTGTTTGTGTTTATTGAACAAAAATATCATTATTAAATGTGAATAGTAGTAGTAAATAACTATAAAACTAGTAATTAAGTTAGTAAAATAGTAGATTATGTGATTAGGCGAGTTATCAACGATATACCTATATATTATGTTCAACAACTAATCATCACACTTAGTTCTTAATGTTGTCCCTAAGCTTAATTTTCCAATGAAACCTTATAATTTGGCTTGTTTTTAACTATCATTAGGGTAATTATCAATTGCTCAAACAACGTACCACAACGTATCATACGTAATAGTAAAAAATCAAGTATGAATATTATCTGCAACCGCCTGGCGGTTGCAGATATCGAGTATTGGCAACCGCCAGGCGGTTGCCATGTGACATAGCAACCGCCAGACGGTTGCCATGTGATCTAGCAACCGCCAGGCGGTTGCCATGTTATCTCGCAACCGCCAGGCGGTTGCAAAAATATCCATTTTGAAATTAGTGATTTTTGAGAAGTATCTTGATGTGTTTGTGTTTATTGAACTCAAATATCATTATTAAATGTGAATAGTGGTAGTAAATAACTACAAAACTAGTAATTAAGTTAGTAAAATAGTAGATTATGTGATTAGGCGAGTTATCAACGATATACCTATATATTATGTTCAACAACTAATCATCACACTTAGTTCTTAATGTTGTCCCTAAGCTTAATTTTCCAATGAAACCTTATAATTTGGCTTGTTTTAACTATCATTAGGGTAATTATCAATTGCTCAAACAACGTACCACAACGTATCATACGTAATAGTAAAAAATCAAGTATGAATATTATCTGCAACCGCCTGACGGTTGCAGATATCGAGTATTGGCAACTGCCAGGCGGTTGCCATGTGACATAGCAACCGCCAGACGGTTGCCATGTGATCTAGCAACCGTCAGGCGGTTGCCATGTTATCTCGCAACCGCCTGGCGGTTGCAAAAATATCCATTTTGAAATTAGTGATTTTTGAGAAGTATCTTGATGTGTTTGTGTTTATTGAACTCAAATATCATTATTTAATGTGAATAGTAGTAGTAAATAACTACAAAACTAGTAATTAAGTTAGTAAAATAGTAGATTATGTGATTAGGCGAGTTATCAACGATATACCTATATATTATGTTCAACAACTAATCATCACACATAGTTCTTAATGTTGTCCCTAAGCTTAATTTTCCAATGAAACCTTATAATTTGGCTTGTTTTAACTATTATTAGGATAATTATCAATTGCTCAAACAACGTACCACAACGTATCATACGTAATAGTAAAAAATCAAGTATGAATATTATCTGCAACCGCCTGACAGTTGCAGATATCGAGTATTGGCAACTGCCAGGCGGTTGCCATGTGACATAGCAACCGCCAGACGGTTGCCATGTGATCTAGCAACCGTCAGGCGGTTGCCATGTTATCTCGCAACCGCCTTGCGGTTGCAAAAATATCCATTTTGAAATTAGTGATTTTTGAGAAGTATCTTGATGTGTTTGTGTTTATTGAACTCAAATATCATTATTAAATGTGAATAGTAGTAGTAAATAACTACAAAACTAGTAATTAAGTTAGTAAAATAGTAGATTATGTGATTAGGCGAGTTATCAACGATATACCTATATATTATGTTCAACAACTAATCATCACACTTACTTCTTAATGTTGTCCCTAAGCTTAATTTTCCAATGAAACCTTATAATTTGGCTTGTTTTAACTATCATTAGGGTAATTATCAATTGCTCAAACAACGTACCACAACGTATCATACGTAATAGTAAAAAATCAAGTATGAATATTATCTGCAACCGCCTGACGGTTGCAGATATCGAGTATTGGCAACTGCCAGGCGGTTGCCATGTGACATAGCAACCGCCAGACGGTTGCCATGTGATCTAGCAACCGTCAGGCGGTTGCCATGTTATCTCGCAACCGCCTGGCGGTTGCAAAAATATCCATTTTGAAATTAGTGATTTTTGAGAAGTATCTTGATGTGTTTGTGTTTATTGAACTCAAATATCATTATTAAATGTGAATAGTAGTAGTAAATAACTACAAAACTAGTAATTAAGTTAGTAAAATAGTAGATTATGTGATTAGGCGAGTTATCAACGATATACCTATATATTATGTTCAACAACTAATCATCACACATAGTTCTTAATGTTGTCCCTAAGCTTAATTTTCCAATGAAACCTTATAATTTGGCTTGTTTTAACTATTATTAGGATAATTATCAATTGCTCAAACAACGTACCACAACGTATCATACGTAATAGTAAAAAATCAAGTATGAATATTATCTGCAACCGCCTGACAGTTGCAGATATCGAGTATTGGCAACTGCCAGGCGGTTGCCATGTGACATAGCAACCGCCAGACGGTTGCCATGTGATCTAGCAACCGTCAGGCGGTTGCCATGTTATCTCGCAACCGCCTTGCGGTTGCAAAAATATCCATTTTGAAATTAGTGATTTTTGAGAAGTATCTTGATGTGTTTGTGTTTATTGAACTCAAATATCATTATTAAATGTGAATAGTAGTAGTAAATAACTACAAAACTAGTAATTAAGTTAATAAAATAGTAGATTATGTGATTAGGCGAGTTATCAACGATATACCTATATATTATGTTCAACAACTAATCATCACACTTAGTTCTTAATGTTGTCCCTAAGCTTAATTTTCCAATGAAACCTTATAATTTGGCTTGTTTTAACTATCATTAGGGTAATTATCAATTGCTCAAACAACGTACCACAACGTATCATACGTAATAGTAAAAAAACAAGTATGAATATTATCTGCAACCGCTTGGCGGTTGCAGATATCGAGTATTGGCAACCGCCAGGCGGTTGCCATGTGATCTAGCAACCGCCAGGCGGTTGCCATGTTATCTCGCAACCGCCAGGCGGTTGCAAAAATATCCATTTTGAAATTAGTGATTTTTGAGAAGTATCTTGATGTGTTTGTGTTTATTGAACAAAAATATCATTATTAAATGTGAATAGTAGTAGTAAATAACTACAAAACTAGTAATTAAGTTAGTAAACTAGTAGATTATGTGATTAGGCGAGTTATCAACGATATACCTATATATTATGTTCAACAACTAATCATCACACTTAGTTCTTAATGTTGTCCCTAAGCTTAATTTTCCAATGAAACCTTATAATTTGGCTTGTTTTTAACTATCATTAGGGTAATTATCAATTGCTCAAACAACGTACCACAACGTATCATACGTAATAGTAAAAAATCAAGTATGAATATTATCTGCAACCGCCTGGCGGTTGCAGATATCGAGTATTGGCAACCGCCAGGCGGTTGCCATGTGACATAGCAACCGCCAGGCGGTTGCCATGTGATCTAGCAACCGCCAGGCGGTTGCCATGTTATCTCGCAACCGCCTGGCGGTTGCAAAAATATCCATTTTGAAATTAGTGATTTTTGAGAAGTATCTTGATGTGTTTGTGTTTATTGAACTCAAATATCATTATTAAATGTGAATAGTAGTAGTAAATAACTACAAAACTAGTAATTAAGTTAGTAAAATAGTAGATTATGTGATTAGGCGAGTTATCAACGATATACCTATATATTATGTTCAACAACTAATCATCACACTTAGTTCTTAATGTTGTCCCTAAGCTTAATTTTCCAATGAAACCTTATAATTTGGCTTGTTTTAACTATCATTAGGGTAATCATCAATTGCTCAAACAACGTACCACAACGTATCATACGTAATAGTAAAAAATAAAGTATGAATATTATCTGCAACCGCCTGACGGTTGCAGATATCGAGTATTGGCAACTGCCAGGCAGTTGCCATGTGACATAGCAACCGCCAGACAGTTGCCATGTGATCTAGCAACCGTCAGGCAGTTGCCATGTTATCTCGCAACCGCCAGGCGGTTGCAAAAATATCCATTTTGAAATTAGTGATTTTTGAGAAGTATCTTGATGTGTTTGTGTTTATTGAACTCAAATATCATTATTAAATGTGAATAGTAGTAGTAAATAACTACAAAACTAGTAATTAAGTTAATAAAATAGTAGATTATGTGATTAGGCGAGTTATCAACGATATACCTATATATTATGTTCAACAACTAATCAACACACTTAGTTCTTAATGTTGTCCCTAAGCTTAATTTTCCAATGAAACCTTATAATTTGGCTTGTTTTAACTATCATTAGGGTAATTATCAATTGCTCAAACAACGTACCACAACGTATCATACGTAATAGTAAAAAAACAAGTATGAATATTATCTGCAACTGCCTGGCGGTTGCAGATATCGAGTATTGTCAACCGCCAGGCGGTTGCCATGTGATCTAGCAACCGCCAGGCGGTTGCCATGTTATCTCGCAACCGCCAGGCGGTTGCAAAAATATCCATTTTGAAATTAGTGATTTTTGAGAAGTATCTTGATGTGTTTGTGTTTATTGAACAAAAATATCATTATTAAATGTGAATAGTAGTAGTAAATAACTATAAAACTAGTAATTAAGTTAGTAAAATAGTAGATTATGTGATTAGGCGAGTTATCAACGATATACCTATATATTATGTTCAACAACTAATCATCACACTTAGTTCTTAATGTTGTCCCTAAGCTTAATTTTCCAATGAAACCTTATAATTTGGCTTGTTTTTAACTATCATTAGGGTAATTATCAATTGCTCAAACAACGTACCACAACGTATCATACGTAATAGTAAAAAATCAAGTATGAATATTATCTGCAACCGCCTGGCGGTTGCAGATATCGAGTATTGGCAACCGCCAGGCGGTTGCCATGTGACATAGCAACCGCCAGGCGGTTGCCATGTGATCTAGCAACCGCCAGGCGGTTGCCATGTTATCTCGCAACCGCCTGGCGGTTGCAAAAATATCCATTTTGAAATTAGTGATTTTTGAGAAGTATCTTGATGTGTTTGTGTTTATTGAACTCAAATATCATTATTAAATGTGAATAGTAATAGTAAATAACTACAAAACTAGTAATTAAGTTAGTAAAATAGTAGATTATGTGATTAGGCGAGTTATCAACGATATACCTATATATTATGTTCAACAACTAATCATCACACTTAGTTGTTAATGTTGTCCCTAAGCTTAATTTTCCAATGAAACCTAATAATTTGGCTTGTTTTAACTATCATTAGGGTAATCATCAATTGCTCAAACAACGTACCACAACGTATCATACGTAATTGTAAAAAATAAAGTATGAATATTATCTGCAACCGCCTGACGGTTGCAGATATCGAGTATTGGCAACTGCCAGGCGGTTGCCATGTTACATAGCAACCGCTAGACGGTTGCCATGTGATCTAGCAACCGTCAGGCGGTTGCCATGTTATCTCGCAACCGCCAGGCGGTTGCAAAAATATCCATTTTGAAATTAGTGATTTTTGAGAAGTATCTTGATGTGTTTGTGTTTATTGAACTCAAATATCATTATTAAATGTGAATAGTAGTAGTAAATAACTACAAAACTAGTAATTAAGTTAATAAAATAGTAGATTACGTGATTAGGCGAGTTATCAACGATATACCTATATATTATCTTCAACAACTAATCAACACACTTAGTTCTTAATGTTGTCCCTAAGCTTAATTTTCCAATGAAACCTTATAATTTGGCTTGTTTTAACTATCATTAGGGTAATTATCAATTGCTCAAACAACGTACCACAACGTATCATACGTAATAGTAAAAAAACAAGTATGAATATTATCTGCAACTGCCTGGCGGTTGCAGATATCGAGTATTGTCAACCGCCAGGCGGTTGCCATGTGATCTAGCAACCGCCAGGCGGTTGCCATGTTATCTCGCAACCGCCAGGCGGTTGCAAAAATATCCATTTTGAAATTAGTGATTTTTGAGAAGTATCTTGATGTGTTTGTGTTTATTGAACAAAAATATCATTATTAAATGTGAATAGTAGTAGTAAATAACTATAAAACTAGTAATTAAGTTAGTAAAATAGTAGATTATGTGATTAGGCTAGTTATCAACGATATACCTATATATTATGTTCAACAACTAATCATCACACTTAGTTCTTAATGTTGTCCCTAAGCTTAATTTTCCAATGAAACCTTATAATTTGGCTTGTTTTTAACTATCATTAGGGTAATTATCAATTGCTCAAACAACGTACCACAACGTATCATACGTAATAGTAAAAAATCAAGTATGAATATTATCTGCAACCGCCTGGCGGTTGCAGATATCGAGTATTGGCAACCGCCAGGCGGTTGCCATGTGACATAGCAACCGCCAGGCGGTTGCCATGTGATCTAGCAACCGCCAGGCGGTTGCCATGTTATCTCGCAACCGCCTGGCGGATGCAAAAATATCCATTTTGAAATTAGTGATTTTTGAGAAGTATCTTGATGTGTTTGTGTTTATTGAACTCAAATATCATTATTAAATGTGAATAGTAATAGTAAATAACTACAAAACTAGTAATTAAGTTAGTAAAATAGTAGATTATGTGATTAGGCGAGTTATCAACGATATACCTATATATTATGTTCAACAACTAATCATCACACTTAGTTGTTAATGTTGTCCCTAAGCTTAATTTTCCAATGAAACCTAATAATTTGGCTTGTTTTAACTATCATTAGGGTAATCATCAATTGCTCAAACAACGTACCACAACGTATCATACGTAATAGTAAAAAATAAAGTATGAATATTATCTGCAACCGCCTGACGGTTGCAGATATCGAGTATTGGCAACTGCCAGGCGGTTGCCATGTTACATAGCAACCGCTAGACGGTTGCCATGTGATCTAGCAACCGTCAGGCGGTTGCCATGTTATCTCGCAACCGCCAGGCGGTTGCAAAAATATCCATTTTGAAATTAGTGATTTTTGAGAAGTATCTTGATGTGTTTGTGTTTATTGAACTCAAATATCATTATTAAATGTGAATAGTAGTAGTAAATAACTACAAAACTAGTAATTAAGTTAATAAAATAGTAGATTATGTGATTAGGCGAGTTATCAACGATATACCTATATATTATCTTCAACAACTAATCAACACACTTAGTTCTTAATGTTGTCCCTAAGCTTAATTTTCCAATGAAACCTTATAATTTGGCTTGTTTTAACTATCATTAGGGTAATTATCAATTGCTCAAACAACGTACCACAACGTATCATACGTAATAGTAAAAAAACAAGTATGAATATTATCTGCAACCGCCTGGCGGTTGCAGATATCGAGTATTGGCAACCGCCAGGCAGTTGCCATGTGATCTAGCAACCGCCAGGCGGTTGCCATGTTATCTCGCAACCGCCAGGCGGTTGCAAAAATATCCATTTTGAAATTAGTGATTTTTGAGAAGTATCTTGATGTGTTTGTGTTTATTGAACAAAAATATCATTATTAAATGTGAATAGTAGTAGTAAATAACTACAAAACTAGTAATTAAGTTAGTAAAATAGTAGATTATGTGATTAGGCGAGTTATCAACGATATACCTATATATTATGTTCAACAACTAATCATCACACTTAGTTCTTAATGTTGTCCCTAAGCTTAATTTTCCAATGAAACCTTATAATTTGGCTTGTTTTTAACTATCATTAGGGTAATTATCAATTGCTCAAACAACGTACCACAACGTATCATACGTAATAGTAAAAAATCAAGTATGAATATTATCTGCAACCGCCTGGCGGTTGCAGATATCGAGTATTGGCAACCGCCAGGCGGTTGCCATGTGACATAGCAACCGCCAGGCGGTTGCCATGTGATCTAGCAACCGCCAGGCGGTTGCCATGTTATCTCGCAACCGCCTGGCGGTTGCAAAAATATCCATTTTGAAATTAGTGATTTTTGAGAAGTATCTTGATGTGTTTGTGTTTATTGAACTCAAATATCATTATTAAATGTGAATAGTGGTAGTAAATAACTACAAAACTAGTAATTAAGTTAGTAAAATAGTAGATTATGTGATTAGGCGAGTTATCAACGATATACCTATATATTATGTTCAACAACTAATCATCACACTTAGTTCTTAATGTTGTCCCTAAGCTTAATTTTCCAATGAAACCTTATAATTTGGCTTGTTTTAACTATCATTAGGGTAATTATCAATTGCTCAAACAACGTACCACAACGTATCATACGTAATAGTAAAAAATCAAGTATGAATATTATCTGCAACCGCCTGACGGTTGCAGATATCGAGTATTGGCAACTGCCAGGCGGTTGCCATGTGACATAGCAACTGCCAGACGGTTGCCATGTGATCTAGCAACCGTCAGGCGGTTGCCATGTTATCTCGCAACCGCCTGGCGGTTGCAAAAATATCCATTTTGAAATTAGTGATTTTTGAGAAGTATCTTGATGTGTTTGTGTTTATTGAACTCAAATATCATTATTAAATGTGAATAGTAGTAGTAAATAACTACAAAACTAGTAATTAAGTTAGTAAAATAGTAGATTATGTGATTAGGCGAGTTATCAACGATATACCTATATATTATGTTCAACAACTAATCATCACACATAGTTCTTAATGTTGTCCCTAAGCTTAATTTTCCAATGAAACCTTATAATTTGGCTTGTTTTAACTATTATTAGGGTAATTATCAATTGCTCAAACAACGTACCACAACGTATCATACGTAATAGTAAAAAATCAAGTATGAATATTATCTGCAACCGCCTGACAGTTGCAGATATCGAGTATTGGCAACTGCCAGGCGGTTGCCATGTGACATAGCAACCGCCAGACGGTTGCCATGTGATCTAGCAACCGTCAGGCGGTTGCCATGTTATCTCGCAACCGCCTGACGGTTGCAAAAATATCCATTTTGAAATTAGTGATTTTTGAGAAGTATCTTGATGTGTTTGTGTTTATTGAACAAAAATATCATTATTAAATGTGAATAGTAGTAGTAAATAACTACAAAACTAGTAATTAAGTTAGTAAAATAGTAGATTATGTGATTAGGCGAGTTATAAACGATATACCTATATATTATGTTCAACAACTAATCATCACACTTAGTTCTTAATGTTGTCCCTAAGCTTAATTTCCAATGAAACCTTATAATTTGGCTTGTTTTTAACTATCATTAGGGTAATTATGAATTGCTGAAACAACGTACCACAACGTATCATACGTAATAGTAAAAAATCAAGTTTGAATATTATCTGCAACCGCCTGGCGGTTGCAGATATCGAGTATTGGCAACCGCCAGGCGGTTGCCATGTGACATAGCAACCGCCAGGCGGTTGCCATGTGATCTAGCAACCGTCAGGCGGTTGCCATGTTATCTCGCAACCGCCAGGCGGTTGCAAAAATATCCATTTTGAAATTAGTGATTTTTGAGAAGTATCTTGATGTGTTTGTGTTTATTGAACTCAAATATCATTATTAAATGTGAATAGTAGTAGTAAATAACTACAAAACTAGTAATTAAGTTAATAAAATAGTAGATTATGTGATTAGGCGAGTTATCAACGATATACCTATATATTATCTTCAACAACTAATCAACACACTTAGTTCTTAATGTTGTCCCTAAGCTTAATTTTCCAATGAAACCTTATAATTTGGCTTGTTTTAACTATCATTAGGGTAATTATCAATTGCTCAAACAACGTACCACAACGTATCATACGTAATAGTAAAAAAACAAGTATGAATATTATCTGCAACTGCCTGGCGGTTGCAGATATCGAGTATTGTCAACCGCCAGGCGGTTGCCATGTGATCTAGCAACCGCCAGGCGGTTGCCATGTTATCTCGCAACCGCCAGGCGGTTGCAAAAATATCCATTTTGAAATTAGTGATTTTTGAGAAGTATCTTGATGTGTTTGTGTTTATTGAACAAAAATATCATTATTAAATGTGAATAGTAGTAGTAAATAACTATAAAACTAGTAATTAAGTTAGTAAAATAGTAGATTATGTGATTAGGCGAGTTATCAACGATATACCTATATATTATGTTCAACAACTAATCATCACACTTAGTTCTTAATGTTGTCCCTAAGCTTAATTTTCCAATGAAACCTTATAATTTGGCTTGTTTTTAACTATCATTAGGGTAATTATCAATTGCTCAAACAACGTACCACAACGTATCATACGTAATAGTAAAAAATCAAGTATGAATATTATCTGCAACCGCCTGGCGGTTGCAGATATCGAGTATTGGCAACCGCCAGGCGGTTGCCATGTGACATAGCAACCGCCAGGCGGTTGCCATGTGATCTAGCAACCGCCAGGCGGTTGCCATGTTATCTCGCAACCGCCTGGCGGATGCAAAAATATCCATTTTGAAATTAGTGATTTTTGAGAAGTATCTTGATGTGTTTGTGTTTATTGAACTCAAATATCATTATTAAATGTGAATAGTAATAGTAAATAACTACAAAACTAGTAATTAAGTTAGTAAAATAGTAGATTATGTGATTAGGCGAGTTATCAACGATATACCTATATATTATGTTCAACAACTAATCATCACACTTAGTTGTTAATGTTGTCCCTAAGCTTAATTTTCCAATGAAACCTAATAATTTGGCTTGTTTTAACTATCATTAGGGTAATCATCAATTGCTCAAACAACGTACCACAACGTATCATACGTAATAGTAAAAAATAAAGTATGAATATTATCTGCAACCGCCTGACGGTTGCAGATATCGAGTATTGGCAACTGCCAGGCGGTTGCCATGTTACATAGCAACCGCTAGACGGTTGCCATGTGATCTAGCAACCGTCAGGCGGTTGCCATGTTATCTCGCAACCGCCAGGCGGTTGCAAAAATATCCATTTTGAAATTAGTGATTTTTGAGAAGTATCTTGATGTGTTTGTGTTTATTGAACTCAAATATCATTATTAAATGTGAATAGTAGTAGTAAATAACTACAAAACTAGTAATTAAGTTAATAAAATAGTAGATTATGTGATTAGGCGAGTTATCAACGATATACCTATATATTATCTTCAACAACTAATCAACACACTTAGTTCTTAATGTTGTCCCTAAGCTTAATTTTCCAATGAAACCTTATAATTTGGCTTGTTTTAACTATCATTAGGGTAATTATCAATTGCTCAAACAACGTACCACAACGTATCATACGTAATAGTAAAAAAACAAGTATGAATATTATCTGCAACCGCCTGGCGGTTGCAGATATCGAGTATTGGCAACCGCCAGGCAGTTGCCATGTGATCTAGCAACCGCCAGGTGGTTGCCATGTTATCTCGCAACCGCCAGGCGGTTGCAAAAATATCCATTTTGAAATTAGTGATTTTTGAGAAGTATCTTGATGTGTTTGTGTTTATTGAACAAAAATATCATTATTAAATGTGAATAGTAGTAGTAAATAACTACAAAACTAGTAATTAAGTTAGTAAAATAGTAGATTATGTGATTAGGCGAGTTATCAACGATATACCTATATATTATGTTCAACAACTAATCATCACACTTAGTTCTTAATGTTGTCCCTAAGCTTAATTTCCAATGAAACCTTATAATTTGGCTTGTTTTTAACTATCATTAGGGTAATTATGAATTGCTGAAACAACGTACCACAACGTATCATACGTAATAGTAAAAAATCAAGTATGAATATTATCTGCAACCGCCTGGCGGTTTCAGATATCGAGTATTGGCAACCGCCAGACGGTTGCCATGTGACATAGCAACCGCCAGGCGGTTGCCATGTGATCTAGCAACCGCCAGGCGGTTGCCATTTTATCTCGCAACCGCCTGGCGGTTGCAAAAATATCCATTTTGAAATTAGTGATTTTTGAGAAGTATCTTGAGGTGTTTGTGTTTATTGAACTCAAATATCATTATTAAATGTGAATAGTGGTAGTAAATAACTACAAAACTAGTAATTAAGTTAGTAAAATAGAAGATTATGTGATTAGGCGAGTTATCAACGATATACCTATATGTTATGTTCAACAACTAATCATCACACTTAGTTCTTAATGTTGTCCCTAAGCTTAATTTTTCAATGAAACCTTATAATTTGGCTTGTTTTAACTATCATTAGGGTAATTATCAATTGCTCAAACAACGTACCACAACGTATCATACGTAATAGTAAAAAAACAAGTATGAATATTATCTGCAACCGCCTGGCGGTTGCAGATATCGAGTATTGGCAACCGCCAGGCGGTTGCCATGTGATCTAGCAACCGCCAGGCGGTTGCCATGTTATCTCGCAACCGCCAGGCGGTTGCAAAAATATCCATTTTGAAATTAGTGATTTTTGAGAAGTATCTTGATGTGTTTGTGTTTATTGAACTCAAATATCATTATTAAATGTGAATAGTGGTAGTATATAACTACAAAACTAGTAATTAAGTTAGTAAAATAGTAGATTATGTGATTAGGCGAGTTATCAACGATATACCTATATATTATGTTCAACAACTAATCATCACACTTAGTTCTTAATGTTGTCCCTAAGCTTAATTTTCCAATGAAACCTTATAATTTGGTTTGTTTTTAACTATCATTAGGGTAATTATCAATTGCTCAAACAACGTACCACAACGTATCATACGTAATAGTAAAAAATCAAGTATGAATATTATCTGCAACCGCCTGGCGGTTGCAGATATCGAGTATTGGCAACCGCCAGGCGGTTGCCATGTGACATAGCAACCGCCAGGCGGTTGCCATGTGATCTAGCAACCGCCAGGCGGTTGCCATGTTATCTCGCAACCGCCTGGCGGTTGCAAAAATATCCATTTTGAAATTAGTGATTTTTGAGAAGTATCTTGATGTGTTTGTGTTTATTGAACTCAAATATCATTATTAAATGTGAATAGTGGTAGTAAATAACTACAAAACTAGTAATTAAGTTAGTAAAATAGTAGATTATGTGATTAGGCGAGTTATCAACGATATACCTATATATTATGTTCAACAACTAATCATCACACTTAGTTCTTAATGTTGTCCCTAAGCTTAATTTTCCAATGAAACCTTATAATTTGGCTTGTTTTAACTATCATTAGGGTAATTATCAATTGCTCAAACAACGTACCACAACGTATCATACGTAATAGTAAAAAATCAAGTATGAATATTATCTGCAACCGCCTGACGGTTGCAGATATCGAGTATTGGCAACTGCCAGGCGGTTGCCATGTGACATAGCAACTGCCAGACGGTTGCCATGTGATCTAGCAACCGTCAGGCGGTTGCCATGTTATCTCGCAACCGCCTGGCGGTTGCAAAAATATCCATTTTGAAATTAGTGATTTTTGAGAAGTATCTTGATGTGTTTGTGTTTATTGAACTCAAATATCATTATTAAATGTGAATAGTAGTAGTAAATAACTACAAAACTAGTAATTAAGTTAGTAAAATAGTAGATTATGTGATTAGGCGAGTTATCAACGATATACCTATATATTATGTTCAACAACTAATCATCACACATAGTTCTTAATGTTGTCCCTAAGCTTAATTTTCCAATGAAACCTTATAATTTGGCTTGTTTTAACTATTATTAGGGTAATTATCAATTGCTCAAACAACGTACCACAACGTATCATACGTAATAGTAAAAAATCAAGTATGAATATTATCTGCAACCGCCTGACAGTTGCAGATATCGAGTATTGGCAACTGCCAGGCGGTTGCCATGTGACATAGCAACCGCCAGACGGTTGCCATGTGATCTAGCAACCGTCAGGCGGTTGCCATGTTATCTCGCAACCGCCTGGCGGTTGCAAAAATATCCATTTTGAAATTAGTGATTTTTGAGAAGTATCTTGATGTGTTTGTGTTTATTGAACAAAAATATCATTATTAAATGTGAATAGTAGTAGTAAATAACTACAAAACTAGTAATTAAGTTAGTAAAATAGTAGATTATGTGATTAGGCGAGTTATAAACGATATACCTATATATTATGTTCAACAACTAATCATCACACTTAGTTCTTAATGTTGTCCCTAAGCTTAATTTCCAATGAAACCTTATAATTTGGCTTGTTTTTAACTATCATTAGGGTAATTATGAATTGCTGAAACAACGTACCACAACGTATCATACGTAATAGTAAAAAAACAAGTTTGAATATTATCTGCAACCGCCTGGCGGTTGCAGATATCGAGTATTGGCAACCGCCAGGCGGTTGCCATGTGACATAGCAACCGCCAGGCGGTTGCCATGTGACATAGCAACCGCCAGGCGGTTGCCATTTTATCTCGCAACCGCCTGGCGGTTGCAAAAATATCCATTTTGAAATTAGTGATTTTTGAGAAGTATCTTGATGTGTTTGTGTTTATTGAACTCAAATATCATTATTAAATGTGAATAGTGGTAGTAAATAACTACAAAACTAGTAATTAAGTTAGTAAAATAGAAGATTATGTGATTAGGCGAGTTATCAACGATATACCTATATGTTATGTTCAACAACTAATCATCACACTTAGTTCTTAATGTTGTCCCTAAGCTTAATTTTTCAATGAAACCTTATAATTTGGCTTGTTTTAACTATCATTAGGGTAATTATCAATTGCTCAAACAACGTACCACAACGTATCATACGTAATAGTAAAAAAACAAGTATGAATATTATCTGCAACCGCCTGGCGGTTGCAGATATCGAGTATTGGCAACCGCCAGGCGGTTGCCATGTGATCTAGCAACCGCCAGGCGGTTGCCATGTTATCTCGCAACCGCCAGGCGGTTGCAAAAATATCCATTTTGAAATTAGTGATTTTTGAGAAGTATCTTGATGTGTTTGTGTTTATTGAACTCAAATATCATTATTAAATGTGAATAGTGGTAGTATATAACTACAAAACTAGTAATTAAGTTAGTAAAATAGTAGATTATGTGATTAGGCGAGTTATCAACGATATACCTATATATTATGTTCAACAACTAATCATCACACTTAGTTCTTAATGTTGTCCCTAAGCTTAATTTTCCAATGAAACCTTATAATTTGGCTTGTTTTTAACTATCATTAGGGTAATTATCAATTGCTCAAACAACGTACCACAACGTATCATACGTAATAGTAAAAAATCAAGTATGAATATTATCTGCAACCGCCTGGCGGTTGCAGATATCGAGTATTGGCAACCGCCAGGCGGTTGCCATGTGACATAGCAACCGCCAGGCGGTTGCCATGTGATCTAGCAACCGCCAGGCGGTTGCCATGTTATCTCGCAACCGCCTGGCGGTTGCAAAAATATCCATTTTGAAATTAGTGATTTTTGAGAAGTATCTTGATGTGTTTGTGTTTATTGAACTCAAATATCATTATTAAATGTGAATAGTGGTAGTAAATAACTACAAAACTAGTAATTAAGTTAGTAAAATAGTAGATTATGTGATTAGGCGAGTTATCAACGATATACCTATATATTATGTTCAACAACTAATCATCACACATAGTTCTTAATGTTGTCCCTAAGCTTAATTTTCCAATGAAACCTTATAATTTGGCTTGTTTTAACTATTATTAGGGTAATTATCAATTGCTCAAACAACGTACCACAACGTATCATACGTAATAGTAAAAAATCAAGTATGAATATTATCTGCAACCGCCTGACAGTTGCAGATATCGAGTATTGGCAACTGCCAGGCGGTTGCCATGTGACATAGCAACCGCCAGACGGTTGCCATGTGATCTAGCAACCGTCAGGCGGTTGCCATGTTATCTCGCAACCGCCTGGCGGTTGCAAAAATATCCATTTTGAAATTAGTGATTTTTGAGAAGTATCTTGATGTGTTTGTGTTTATTGAACAAAAATATCATTATTAAATGTGAATAGTAGTAGTAAATAACTACAAAACTAGTAATTAAGTTAGTAAAATAGTAGATTATGTGATTAGGCGAGTTATAAACGATATACCTATATATTATGTTCAACAACTAATCATCACACTTAGTTCTTAATGTTGTCCCTAAGCTTAATTTCCAATGAAACCTTATAATTTGGCTTGTTTTTAACTATCATTAGGGTAATTATGAATTGCTGAAACAACGTACCACAACGTATCATACGTAATAGTAAAAAAACAAGTTTGAATATTATCTGCAACCGCCTGGCGGTTGCAGATATCGAGTATTGGCAACCGCCAGGCGGTTGCCATGTGACATAGCAACCGCCAGGCGGTTGCCATGTGATCTAGCAACCGCCAGGCGGTTGCCATTTTATCTCGCAACCGCCTGGCGGTTGCAAAAATATCCATTTTGAAATTAGTGATTTTTGAGAAGTATCTTGATGTGTTTGTGTTTATTGAACTCAAATATCATTATTAAATGTGAATAGTGGTAGTAAATAACTACAAAACTAGTAATTAAGTTAGTAAAATAGAAGATTATGTGATTAGGCGAGTTATCAACGATATACCTATATGTTATGTTCAACAACTAATCATCACACTTAGTTCTTAATGTTGTCCCTAAGCTTAATTTTTCAATGAAACCTTATAATTTGGCTTGTTTTAACTATCATTAGGGTAATTATCAATTGCTCAAACAACGTATCACAACGTATCATACGTAATAGTAAAAAAACAAGTATGAATATTATCTGCAACCGCCTGGCGGTTGCAGATATCGAGTATTGGCAACCGCCAGGCGGTTGCCATGTGATCTAGCAACCGCCAGGCGGTTGCCATGTTATCTCGCAACCGCCAGGCGGTTGCAAAAATATCCATTTTGAAATTAGTGATTTTTGAGAAGTATCTTGATGTGTTTGTGTTTATTGAACTCAAATATCATTATTAAATGTGAATAGTGGTAGTATATAACTACAAAACTAGTAATTAAGTTAGTAAAATAGTAGATTATGTGATTAGGCGAGTTATCAACGATATACCTATATATTATGTTCAACAACTAATCATCACACTTAGTTCTTAATGTTGTCCCTAAGCTTAATTTTCCAATGAAACCTTATAATTTGGCTTGTTTTTAACTATCATTAGGGTAATTATCAATTGCTCAAACAACGTACCACAACGTATCATACGTAATAGTAAAAAATCAAGTATGAATATTATCTGCAACCGCCTGGCGGTTGCAGATATCGAGTATTGGCAACCGCCAGGCAGTTGCCATGTGACATAGCAACCGCCAGGCGGTTGCCATGTGATCTAGCAACCGCCAGGCGGTTGCCATGTTATCTCGCAACCGCCTGGCGGTTGCAAAAATATCCATTTTGAAATTAGTGATTTTTGAGAAGTATCTTGATGTGTTTGTGTTTATTGAACTCAAATATCATTATTAAATGTGAATAGTGGTAGTAAATAACTACAAAACTAGTAATTAAGTTAGTAAAATAGTAGATTATGTGATTAGGCGAGTTATCAACGATATACCTATATATTATGTTCAACAACTAATCATCACACATAGTTCTTAATGTTGTCCCTAAGCTTAATTTTCCAATGAAACCTTATAATTTGGCTTGTTTTAACTATTATTAGGGTAATTATCAATTGCTCAAACAACGTACCACAACGTATCATACGTAATAGTAAAAAATCAAGTATGAATATTATCTGCAACCGCCTGACAGTTGCAGATATCGAGTATTGGCAACTGCCAGGCGGTTGCCATGTGACATAGCAACCGCCAGACGGTTGCCATGTGATCTAGCAACCGTCAGGCGGTTGCCATGTTATCTCGCAACCGCCTGGCGGTTGCAAAAATATCCATTTTGAAATTAGTGATTTTTGAGAAGTATCTTGATGTGTTTGTGTTTATTGAACTCAAATATCATTATTAAATGTGAATAGTAGTAGTAAATAACTACAAAACTAGTAATTAAGTTAGTAAAATAGTAGATTATGTGATTAGGCGAGTTATCAACGATATACCTATATATTATGTTCAACAACTAATCATCACACTTAGTTCTTAATGTTGTCCCTAAGCTTAATTTTCCAATGAAACCTTATAATTTGGCTTGTTTTTAAATATCATTAGGGTAATTATCAATTGCTCAAACAACGTACCACAACGTATCATACGTAATAGTAAAAAATCAAGTATGAATATTATCTGCAACCGCCTGGCGGTTGCAGATATCGAGTATTGGCAACCGCCAGGCGGTTGCCATGTGACATAGCAACCGCCAGGCGGTTGCCATGTGATCTAGCAACCGCCAGGCGGTTGCCATGTTATCTCGCAACCGCCTGGCGGTTGCAAAAATATCCATTTTGAAATTAGTGATTTTTGAGAAGTATCTTGATGTGTTTGTGGTTATTGAACTCAAATATCATTATTAAATGTGAATAGTAATAGTAAATAACTACAAAACTAGTAATTAAGTTAGTAAAATAGTAGATTATGTGATTAGGCGAGTTATCAACGATATACCTATATATTATGTTCAACAACTAATCATCACACTTAGTTGTTAATGTTGTCCCTAAGCTTAATTTTCCAATGAAACCTAATAATTTGGCTTGTTTTAACTATCATTAGGGTAATCATCAATTGCTCAAACAACGTACCACAACGTATCATACGTAATAGTAAAAAATAAAGTATGAATATTATCTGCAACCGCCTGACGGTTGCAGATATCGAGTATTGGCAACTGCCAGGCGGTTGCCATGTTACATAGCAACCGCCAGACGGTTGCCATGTGATCTAGCAACCGTCAGGCGGTTGCCATGTTATCTCGCAACCGCCAGGCGGTTGCAAAAATATCCATTTTGAAATTAGTGATTTTTGAGAAGTATCTTGATGTGTTTGTGTTTATTGAACTCAAATATCATTATTAAATGTGAATAGTGGTAGTATATAACTACAAAACTAGTAATTAAGTTAGTAAAATAGTAGATTATGTGATTAGGCGAGTTATCAACGATATACCTATATATTATGTTCAACAACTAATCATCACACTTAGTTCTTAATGTTGTCCCTAAGCTTAATTTTCCAATGAAACCTTATAATTTGGCTTGTTTTTAACTATCATTAGGGTAATTATCAATTGCTCAAACAACGTACCACAACGTATCATACGTAATAGTAAAAAATCAAGTATGAATATTATCTGCAACCGCCTGGCGGTTGCAGATATCGAGTATTGGCAACCGCCAGGCGGTTGCCATGTGACATAGCAACCGCCAGGCGGTTGCCATGTGATCTAGCAACCGCCAGGCGGTTGCCATGTTATCTCGCAACCGCCTGGCGGTTGCAAAAATATCCATTTTGAAATTAGTGATTTTTGAGAAGTATCTTGATGTGTTTGTGTTTATTGAACTCAAATATCATTATTAAATGTGAATAGTGGTAGTAAATAACTACAAAACTAGTAATTAAGTTAGTAAAATAGTAGATTATGTGATTAGGCGAGTTATCAACGATATACCTATATATTATGTTCAACAACTAATCATCACACATAGTTCTTAATGTTGTCCCTAAGCTTAATTTTCCAATGAAACCTTATAATTTGGCTTGTTTTAACTATTATTAGGGTAATTATCAATTGCTCAAACAACGTACCACAACGTATCATACGTAATAGTAAAAAATCAAGTATGAATATTATCTGCAACCGCCTGACAGTTGCAGATATCGAGTATTGGCAACTGCCAGGCGGTTGCCATGTGACATAGCAACCGCCAGACGGTTGCCATGTGATCTAGCAACCGTCAGGCGGTTGCCATGTTATCTCGCAACCGCCTGGCGGTTGCAAAAATATCCATTTTGAAATTAGTGATTTTTGAGAAGTATCTTGATGTGTTTGTGTTTATTGAACAAAAATATCATTATTAAATGTGAATAGTAGTAGTAAATAACTACAAAACTAGTAATTAAGTTAGTAAAATAGTAGATTATGTGATTAGGCGAGTTATAAACGATATACCTATATATTATGTTCAACAACTAATCATCACACTTAGTTCTTAATGTTGTCCCTAAGCTTAATTTCCAATGAAACCTTATAATTTGGCTTGTTTTTAACTATCATTAGGGTAATTATGAATTGCTGAAACAACGTACCACAACGTATCATACGTAATAGTAAAAAAACAAGTTTGAATATTATCTGCAACCGCCTGGCGGTTGCAGATATCGAGTATTGGCAACCGCCAGGCGGTTGCCATGTGACATAGCAACCGCCAGGCGGTTGCCATGTGATCTAGCAACCGCCAGGCGGTTGCCATTTTATCTCGCAACCGCCTGGCGGTTGCAAAAATATCCATTTTGAAATTAGTGATTTTTGAGAAGTATCTTGATGTGTTTGTGTTTATTGAACTCAAATATCATTATTAAATGTGAATAGTGGTAGTAAATAACTACAAAACTAGTAATTAAGTTAGTAAAATAGAAGATTATGTGATTAGGCGAGTTATCAACGATATACCTATATGTTATGTTCAACAACTAATCATCACACTTAGTTCTTAATGTTGTCCCTAAGCTTAATTTTTCAATGAAACCTTATAATTTGGCTTGTTTTAACTATCATTAGGGTAATTATCAATTGCTCAAACAACGTATCACAACGTATCATACGTAATAGTAAAAAAACAAGTATGAATATTATCTGCAACCGCCTGGCGGTTGCAGATATCGAGTATTGGCAACCGCCAGGCGGTTGCCATGTGATCTAGCAACCGCCAGGCGGTTGCCATGTTATCTCGCAACCGCCAGGCGGTTGCAAAAATATCCATTTTGAAATTAGTGATTTTTGAGAAGTATCTTGATGTGTTTGTGTTTATTGAACTCAAATATCATTATTAAATGTGAATAGTGGTAGTATATAACTACAAAACTAGTAATTAAGTTAGTAAAATAGTAGATTATGTGATTAGGCGAGTTATCAACGATATACCTATATATTATGTTCAACAACTAATCATCACACTTAGTTCTTAATGTTGTCCCTAAGCTTAATTTTCCAATGAAACCTTATAATTTGGCTTGTTTTTAACTATCATTAGGGTAATTATCAATTGCTCAAACAACGTACCACAACGTATCATACGTAATAGTAAAAAATCAAGTATGAATATTATCTGCAACCGCCTGGCGGTTGCAGATATCGAGTATTGGCAACCGCCAGGCAGTTGCCATGTGACATAGCAACCGCCAGGCGGTTGCCATGTGATCTAGCAACCGCCAGGCGGTTGCCATGTTATCTCGCAACCGCCTGGCGGTTGCAAAAATATCCATTTTGAAATTAGTGATTTTTGAGAAGTATCTTGATGTGTTTGTGTTTATTGAACTCAAATATCATTATTAAATGTGAATAGTGGTAGTAAATAACTACAAAACTAGTAATTAAGTTAGTAAAATAGTAGATTATGTGATTAGGCGAGTTATCAACGATATACCTATATATTATGTTCAACAACTAATCATCACACATAGTTCTTAATGTTGTCCCTAAGCTTAATTTTCCAATGAAACCTTATAATTTGGCTTGTTTTAACTATTATTAGGGTAATTATCAATTGCTCAAACAACGTACCACAACGTATCATACGTAATAGTAAAAAATCAAGTATGAATATTATCTGCAACCGCCTGACAGTTGCAGATATCGAGTATTGGCAACTGCCAGGCGGTTGCCATGTGACATAGCAACCGCCAGACGGTTGCCATGTGATCTAGCAACCGTCAGGCGGTTGCCATGTTATCTCGCAACCGCCTGGCGGTTGCAAAAATATCCATTTTGAAATTAGTGATTTTTGAGAAGTATCTTGATGTGTTTGTGTTTATTGAACTCAAATATCATTATTAAATGTGAATAGTAGTAGTAAATAACTACAAAACTAGTAATTAAGTTAGTAAAATAGTAGATTATGTGATTAGGCGAGTTATCAACGATATACCTATATATTATGTTCAACAACTAATCATCACACTTAGTTCTTAATGTTGTCCCTAAGCTTAATTTTCCAATGAAACCTTATAATTTGGCTTGTTTTTAAATATCATTAGGGTAATTATCAATTGCTCAAACAACGTACCACAACGTATCATACGTAATAGTAAAAAATCAAGTATGAATATTATCTGCAACCGCCTGGCGGTTGCAGATATCGAGTATTGGCAACCGCCAGGCGGTTGCCATGTGACATAGCAACCGCCAGGCGGTTGCCATGTGATCTAGCAACCGCCAGGCGGTTGCCATGTTATCTCGCAACCGCCTGGCGGTTGCAAAAATATCCATTTTGAAATTAGTGATTTTTGAGAAGTATCTTGATGTGTTTGTGGTTATTGAACTCAAATATCATTATTAAATGTGAATAGTAATAGTAAATAACTACAAAACTAGTAATTAAGTTAGTAAAATAGTAGATTATGTGATTAGGCGAGTTATCAACGATATACCTATATATTATGTTCAACAACTAATCATCACACTTAGTTGTTAATGTTGTCCCTAAGCTTAATTTTCCAATGAAACCTAATAATTTGGCTTGTTTTAACTATCATTAGGGTAATCATCAATTGCTCAAACAACGTACCACAACGTATCATACGTAATAGTAAAAAATAAAGTATGAATATTATCTGCAACCGCCTGACGGTTGCAGATATCGAGTATTGGCAACTGCCAGGCGGTTGCCATGTTACATAGCAACCGCCAGACGGTTGCCATGTGATCTAGCAACCGTCAGGCGGTTGCCATGTTATCTCGCAACCGCCAGGCGGTTGCAAAAATATCCATTTTGAAATTAGTGATTTTTGAGAAGTATCTTGATGTGTTTGTGTTTATTGAACTCAAATATCATTATTAAATGTGAATAGTAGTAGTAAATAACTACAAAACTAGTAATTAAGTTAGTAAAATAGTAGATTATGTGATTAGGCGAGTTATCAACGATATACCTATATATTATGTTCAACAACTAATCATCACACATAGTTCTTAATGTTGTCCCTAAGCTTAATTTTCCAATGAAACCTTATAATTTGGCTTGTTTTTAACTATTATTAGGGTAATTATCAATTGCTCAAACAACGTACCACAACGTATCATACGTAATAGTAAAAAATCAAGTATGAATATTATCTGCAACCGCCTGACAGTTGCAGATATCGAGTATTGGCAACTGCCAGGCGGTTGCCATGTGACATAGCAACTGCCAAACGGTTGCCATGTGATCTAGCAACCGTCAGGCGGTTGCCATGTTATCTCGCAACCGCCTGGCGGTTGCAAAAATATCCATTTTGAAATTAGTGATTTTTGAGAAGTATCTTGATGTGTTTGTGTTTATTGAACTCAAATATCATTATTAAATGTGAATAGTGGTAGTAAATAACTACAAAACTAGTAATTAAGTTAGTAAAGTAGAAGATTATGTGATTAGGCGAGTTATCAACGATATACCTATATGTTATGTTCAACAACTAATCATCACACTTAGTTCTTAATGTTGTCCCTAAGCTTAATTTTTCAATGAAACCTTATAATTTGGCTTGTTTTAACTATCATTAGGGTAATTATCAATTGCTCAAACAACGTACCACAACGTATCATACGTAATAGTAAAAAAACAAGTATGAATATTATCTGCAACCGCCTGGCGGTTGCAGATATCGAGTATTGGCAACCGCCAGGCGGTTGCCATGTGATCTAGCAACCGCCAGGCGGTTGCCATGTTATCTCGCAACCGCCAGGCGGTTGCAAAAATATCCATTTTGAAATTAGTGATTTTTGAGAAGTATCTTGATGTGTTTGTGTTTATTGAACTCAAATATCATTATTAAATGTGAATAGTGGTAGTATATAACTACAAAACTAGTAATTAAGTTAGTAAAATAGTAGATTATGTGATTAGGCGAGTTATCAACGATATACCTATATATTATGTTCAACAACTAATCATCACACTTAGTTCTTAATGTTGTCCCTAAGCTTAATTTTCCAATGAAACCTTATAATTTGGCTTGTTTTTAACTATCATTAGGGTAATTATCAATTGCTCAAACAACGTACCACAACGTATCATACGTAATAGTAAAAAATCAAGTATGAATATTATCTGCAACCGTCTGGCGGTTGCAGATATCGAGTATTGGCAACCGCCAGGCGGTTGCCATGTGACATAGCAACCGCCAGGCGGTTGCCATGTGATCTAGCAACCGCCAGGCGGTTGCCATGTTATCTCGCAACCGCCTGGCGGTTGCAAAAATATCCATTTTGAAATTAGTGATTTTTGAGAAGTATCTTGATGTGTTTGTGTTTATTGAACTCAAATATCATTATTAAATGTGAATAGTGGTAGTAAATAACTACAAAACTAGTAATTAAGTTAGTAAAATAGTAGATTATGTGATTAGGCGAGTTATCAACGATATACCTATATATTATGTTCAACAACTAATCATCACACTTAGTTCTTAATGTTGTCCCTAAGCTTAATTTTCCAATGAAACCTTATAATTTGGCTTGTTTTAACTATCATTAGGGTAATTATCAATTGCTCAAACAACGTACCACAACGTATCATACGTAATAGTAAAAAATCAAGTATGAATATTATCTGCAACCGCCTGACGGTTGCAGATATCGAGTATTGGCAACTGCCAGGCGGTTGCCATGTGACATAGCAACCGCCAGACGGTTGCCATGTGATCTAGCAACCGTCAGGCGGTTGCCATGTTATCTCGCAACCGCCTGGCGGTTGCAAAAATATCCATTTTGAAATTAGTGATTTTTGAGAAGTATCTTGATGTGTTTGTGTTTATTGAACTCAAATATCATTATTAAATGTGAATAGTAGTAGTAAATAACTACAAAACTAGTAATTAAGTTAGTAAAATAGTAGATTATGTGATTAGGCGAGTTATCAACGATATACCTATATATTATGTTCAACAACTAATCATCACACATAGTTCTTAATGTTGTCCCTAAGCTTAATTTTCCAATGAAACCTTATAATTTGGCTTGTTTTAACTATTATTAGGGTAATTATCAATTGCTCAAACAACGTACCACAACGTATCATATGTAATAGTAAAAAATCAAGTATGAATATTATCTGCAACCGCCTGACAGTTGCAGATATCGAGTATTGGCAACTGCCAGGCGGTTGCCATGTGACATAGCAACCGCCAGACGGTTGCCATGTGATCTAGCAACCGTCAGGCGGTTGCCATGTTATCTCGCAACAGCCTGGCGGTTGCAAAAATATCCATTTTGAAATTAGTGATTTTTGAGAAGTATCTTGATGTGTTTGTGTTTATTGAACTCAAATATCATTATTAAATGTGAATAGTAGTAGTAAATAACTACAAAACTAGTAATTAAGTTAGTAAAATAGTAGATTATGTGATTAGGCGAGTTATCAACGATATACCTATATATTATGTTCAACAACTAATCATCACACTTAGTTCTTAATGTTGTCCCTAAGCTTAATTTTCCAATGAAACCTTATAATTTGGCTTGTTTTTAAATATCATTAGGGTAATTATCAATTGCTCAAACAACGTACCACAACGTATCATACGTAATAGTAAAAAATCAAGTATGAATATTATCTGCAACCGCCTGGCGGTTGCAGATATCGAGTATTGGCAACCGCCAGGCGGTTGCCATGTGACATAGCAACCGCCAGGCGGTTGCCATGTGATCTAGCAACCGCCAGGCGGTTGCCATGTTATCTCGCAACCGCCTGGCGGTTGCAAAAATATCCATTTTGAAATTAGTGATTTTTGAGAAGTATCTTGATGTGTTTGTGGTTATTGAACTCAAATATCATTATTAAATGTGAATAGTAATAGTAAATAACTACAAAACTAGTAATTAAGTTAGTAAAATAGTAGATTATGTGATTAGGCGAGTTATCAACGATATACCTATATATTATGTTCAACAACTAATCATCACACTTAGTTGTTAATGTTGTCCCTAAGCTTAATTTTCCAATGAAACCTAATAATTTGGCTTGTTTTAACTATCATTAGGGTAATCATCAATTGCTCAAACAACGTACCACAACGTATCATACGTAATAGTAAAAAATAAAGTATGAATATTATCTGCAACCGCCTGACGGTTGCAGATATCGAGTATTGGCAACTGCCAGGCGGTTGCCATGTTACATAGCAACCGCCAGACGGTTGCCATGTGATCTAGCAACCGTCAGGCGGTTGCCATGTTATCTCGCAACCGCCAGGCGGTTGCAAAAATATCCATTTTGAAATTAGTGATTTTTGAGAAGTATCTTGATGTGTTTGTGTTTATTGAACTCAAATATCATTATTAAATGTGAATAGTAGTAGTAAATAACTACAAAACTAGTAATTAAGTTAGTAAAATAGTAGATTATGTGATTAGGCGAGTTATCAACGATATACCTATATATTATGTTCAACAACTAATCATCACACATAGTTCTTAATGTTGTCCCTAAGCTTAATTTTCCAATGAAACCTTATAATTTGGCTTGTTTTTAACTATTATTAGGGTAATTATCAATTGCTCAAACAACGTACCACAACGTATCATACGTAATAGTAAAAAATCAAGTATGAATATTATCTGCAACCGTCTGGCGGTTGCAGATATCGAGTATTGGCAACCGCCAGGCGGTTGCCATGTGACATAGCAACCGCCAGGCGGTTGCCATGTGATCTAGCAACCGCCAGGCGGTTGCCATGTTATCTCGCAACCGCCTGGCGGTTGCAAAAATATCCATTTTGAAATTAGTGATTTTTGAGAAGTATCTTGATGTGTTTGTGTTTATTGAACTCAAATATCATTATTAAATGTGAATAGTGGTAGTAAATAACTACAAAACTAGTAATTAAGTTAGTAAAATAGTAGATTATGTGATTAGGCGAGTTATCAACGATATACCTATATATTATGTTCAACAACTAATCATCACACTTAGTTCTTAATGTTGTCCCTAAGCTTAATTTTCCAATGAAACCTTATAATTTGGCTTGTTTTAACTATCATTAGGGTAATTATCAATTGCTCAAACAACGTACCACAACGTATCATACGTAATAGTAAAAAATCAAGTATGAATATTATCTGCAACCGCCTGACGGTTGCAGATATCGAGTATTGGCAACTGCCAGGCGGTTGCCATGTGACATAGCAACCGCCAGACGGTTGCCATGTGATCTAGCAACCGTCAGGCGGTTGCCATGTTATCTCGCAACCGCCTGGCGGTTGCAAAAATATCCATTTTGAAATTAGTGATTTTTGAGAAGTATCTTGATGTGTTTGTGTTTATTGAACTCAAATATCATTATTAAATGTGAATAGTAGTAGTAAATAACTACAAAACTAGTAATTAAGTTAGTAAAATAGTAGATTATGTGATTAGGCGAGTTATCAACGATATACCTATATATTATGTTCAACAACTAATCATCACACATAGTTCTTAATGTTGTCCCTAAGCTTAATTTTCCAATGAAACCTTATAATTTGGCTTGTTTTAACTATTATTAGGGTAATTATCAATTGCTCAAACAACGTACCACAACGTATCATATGTAATAGTAAAAAATCAAGTATGAATATTATCTGCAACCGCCTGACAGTTGCAGATATCGAGTATTGGCAACTGCCAGGCGGTTGCCATGTGACATAGCAACCGCCAGACGGTTGCCATGTGATCTAGCAACCGTCAGGCGGTTGCCATGTTATCTCGCAACAGCCTGGCGGTTGCAAAAATATCCATTTTGAAATTAGTGATTTTTGAGAAGTATCTTGATGTGTTTGTGTTTATTGAACTCAAATATCATTATTAAATGTGAATAGTAGTAGTAAATAACTACAAAACTAGTAATTAAGTTAGTAAAATAGTAGATTATGTGATTAGGCGAGTTATCAACGATATACCTATATATTATGTTCAACAACTAATCATCACACTTAGTTCTTAATGTTGTCCCTAAGCTTAATTTTCCAATGAAACCTTATAATTTGGCTTGTTTTTAAATATCATTAGGGTAATTATCAATTGCTCAAACAACGTACCACAACGTATCATACGTAATAGTAAAAAATCAAGTATGAATATTATCTGCAACCGCCTGGCGGTTGCAGATATCGAGTATTGGCAACCGCCAGGCGGTTGCCATGTGACATAGCAACCGCCAGGCGGTTGCCATGTGATCTAGCAACCGCCAGGCGGTTGCCATGTTATCTCGCAACCGCCTGGCGGTTGCAAAAATATCCATTTTGAAATTAGTGATTTTTGAGAAGTATCTTGATGTGTTTGTGGTTATTGAACTCAAATATCATTATTAAATGTGAATAGTAATAGTAAATAACTACAAAACTAGTAATTAAGTTAGTAAAATAGTAGATTATGTGATTAGGCGAGTTATCAACGATATACCTATATATTATGTTCAACAACTAATCATCACACTTAGTTGTTAATGTTGTCCCTAAGCTTAATTTTCCAATGAAACCTAATAATTTGGCTTGTTTTAACTATCATTAGGGTAATCATCAATTGCTCAAACAACGTACCACAACGTATCATACGTAATAGTAAAAAATAAAGTATGAATATTATCTGCAACCGCCTGACGGTTGCAGATATCGAGTATTGGCAACTGCCAGGCGGTTGCCATGTTACATAGCAACCGCCAGACGGTTGCCATGTGATCTAGCAACCGTCAGGCGGTTGCCATGTTATCTCGCAACCGCCAGGCGGTTGCAAAAATATCCATTTTGAAATTAGTGATTTTTGAGAAGTATCTTGATGTGTTTGTGTTTATTGAACTCAAATATCATTATTAAATGTGAATAGTAGTAGTAAATAACTACAAAACTAGTAATTAAGTTAGTAAAATAGTAGATTATGTGATTAGGCGAGTTATCAACGATATACCTATATATTATGTTCAACAACTAATCATCACACATAGTTCTTAATGTTGTCCCTAAGCTTAATTTTCCAATGAAACCTTATAATTTGGCTTGTTTTTAACTATTATTAGGGTAATTATCAATTGCTCAAACAACGTACCACAACGTATCATACGTAATAGTAAAAAATCAAGTATGAATATTATCTGCAACCGCCTGACAGTTGCAGATATCGAGTATTGGCAACTGCCAGGCGGTTGCCATGTGACATAGCAACCGCCAGACGGTTGCCATGTGATCTAGCAACCGTCAGGCGGTTGCCATGTTATCTCGCAACCGCCTGGCGGTTGCAAAAATATCCATTTTGAAATTAGTGATTTTTGAGAAGTATCTTGATGTGTTTGTGTTTATTGAACTCAAATATCATTATTAAATGTGAATAGTAGTAGTAAATAACTACAAAACTAGTAATTAAGTTAGTAAAATAGTAGATTATGTGATTAGGCGAGTTATCAACGATATACCTATATATTATGTTCAACAACTAATCATCACACTTAGTTCTTAATGTTGTCCCTAAGCTTAATTTTCCAATGAAACCTTATAATTTGGCTTGTTTTTAACTATCATTAGGGTAATTATCAATTGCTCAAACAACGTACCACAACGTATCATACGTAATAGTAAAAAATCAAGTATGAATATTATCTGCAACCGCCTGGCGGTTGCAGATATCGAGTATTGGCAACCGCCAGGCGGTTGCCATGTGACATAGCAACCGCCAGGCGGTTGCCATGTGATCTAGCAACCGCCAGGCGGTTGCCATGTTATCTCGCAACCGCCTGGCGGTTGCAAAAATATCCATTTTGAAATTAGTGATTTTTGAGAAGTATCTTGTTGTGTTTGTGGTTATTGAACTCAAATATCATTATTAAATGTGAATAGTAATAGTAAATAACTACAAAACTAGTAATTAAGTTAGTAAAATAGTAGATTATGTGATTAGGCGAGTTATCAACGATATACCTATATATTATGTTCAACAACTAATCATCACACTTAGTTGTTAATGTTGTCCCTAAGCTTAATTTTCCAATGAAACCTAATAATTTGGCTTGTTTTAACTATCATTAGGGTAATCATCAATTGCTCAAACAACGTACCACAACGTATCATACGTAATAGTAAAAAATAAAGTATGAATATTATCTGCAACCGCCTGACGGTTGCAGATATCGAGTATTGGCAACTGCCAGGCGGTTGCCATGTTACATAGCAACCGCCAGACGGTTGCCATGTGATCTAGCAACCGTCAGGCGGTTGCCATGTTATCTCGCAACCGCCAGGCGGTTGCAAAAATATCCATTTTGAAATTAGTGATTTTTGAGAAGTATCTTGATGTGTTTGTGTTTATTGAACTCAAATATCATTATTAAATGTGAATAGTAGTAGTAAATAACTACAAAACTAGTAATTAAGTTAGTAAAATAGTAGATTATGTGATTAGGCGAGTTATCAACGATATACCTATATATTATGTTCAACAACTAATCATCACACATAGTTCTTAATGTTGTCCCTAAGCTTAATTTTCCAATGAAACCTAATAATTTGGCTTGTTTTAACTATTATTAGGGTAATTATCAATTGCTCAAACAACGTACCACAACGTATCATACGTAATAGTAAAAAATCAAGTATGAATATTATCTGCAACCGCCTGACAGTTGCAGATATCGAGTATTGGCAACTGCCAGGCGGTTGCCATGTGACATAGCAACCGCCAGACGGTTGCCATGTGATCTAGCAACCGTCAGGCGGTTGCCATGTTATCTCGCAACCGCCTGGCGGTTGCAAAAATATCCATTTTGAAATTAGTGATTTTTGAGAAGTATCTTGATGTGTTTGTGTTTATTGAACTCAAATATCATTATTAAATGTGAATAGTAGTAGTAAATAACTACAAAACTAGTAATTAAGTTAGTAAAATAGTAGATTATGTGATTAGGCGAGTTATCAACGATATACCTATATATTATGTTCAACAACTAATCATCACACTTAGTTCTTAATGTTGTCCCTAAGCTTAATTTTCCAATGAAACCTTATAATTTGGCTTGTTTTTAAATATCATTAGGGTAATTATCAATTGCTCAAACAACGTACCACAACGTATCATACGTAATAGTAAAAAATCAAGTATGAATATTATCTGCAACCGCCTGGCGGTTGCAGATATCGAGTATTGGCAACCGCCAGGCGGTTGCCATGTGACATAGCAACCGCCAGGCGGTTGCCATGTGATCTAGCAACCGCCAGGCGGTTGCCATGTTATCTCGCAACCGCCTGGCGGTTGCAAAAATATCCATTTTGAAATTAGTGATTTTTGAGAAGTATCTTGATGTGTTTGTGGTTATTGAACTCAAATATCATTATTAAATGTGAATAGTAATAGTAAATAACTACAAAACTAGTAATTAAGTTAGTAAAATAGTAGATTATGTGATTAGGCGAGTTATCAACGATATACCTATATATTATGTTCAACAACTAATCATCACACTTAGTTGTTAATGTTGTCCCTAAGCTTAATTTTCCAATGAAACCTAATAATTTGGCTTGTTTTAACTATCATTAGGGTAATCATCAATTGCTCAAACAACGTACCACAACGTATCATACGTAATAGTAAAAAATAAAGTATGAATATTATCTGCAACCGCCTGACGGTTGCAGATATCGAGTATTGGCAACTGCCAGGCGGTTGCCATGTTACATAGCAACCGCCAGACGGTTGCCATGTGATCTAGCAACCGTCAGGCGGTTGCCATGTTATCTCGCAACCGCCACGCGGTTGCAAAAATATCCATTTTGAAATTAGTGATTTTTGAGAAGTATCTTGATGTGTTTGTGTTTATTGAACTCAAATATCATTATTAAATGTGAATAGTAGTAGTAAATAACTACAAAACTAGTAATTAAGTTAGTAAAATAGTAGATTATGTGATTAGGCGAGTTATCAACGATATACCTATATATTATGTTCAACAACTAATCATCACACATAGTTCTTAATGTTGTCCCTAAGCTTAATTTTCCAATGAAACCTTATAATTTGGCTTGTTTTTAACTATTATTAGGGTAATTATAAATTGCTCAAACAACGTACCACAACGTATCATACGTAATAGTAAAAAATCAAGTATGAATATTATCTGCAACCGCCTGACAGTTGCAGATATCGAGTATTGGCAACTGCCAGGCGGTTGCCATGTGACATAGCAACCGCCAGACGGTTGCCATGTGATCTAGCAACCGTCAGGCGGTTGCCATGTTATCTCGCAACCGCCTGGCGGTTGCAAAAATATCCATTTTGAAATTAGTGATTTTTGAGAAGTATCTTGATGTGTTTGTGTTTATTGAACTCAAATATCATTATTAAATGTGAATAGTAGTAGTAAATAACTACAAAACTAGTAATTAAGTTAGTAAAATAGTAGATTATGTGATTAGGCGAGTTATCAACGATATACCTATATATTATGTTCAACAACTAATCATCACACTTAGTTCTTAATGTTGTCCCTAAGCTTAATTTTCCAATGAAACCTTATAATTTGGCTTGTTTTTAACTATCATTAGGGTAATTATCAATTGCTCAAACAACGTACCACAACGTATCATACGTAATAGTAAAAAATCAAGTATGAATATTATCTGCAACCGCCTGGCGGTTGCAGATATCGAGTATTGGCAACCGCCAGGCGGTTGCCATGTGACATAGCAACCGCCAGGCGGTTGCCATGTGATCTAGCAACCGCCAGGCGGTTGCCATGTTATCTCGCAACCGCCTGGCGGTTGCAAAAATATCCATTTTGAAATTAGTGATTTTTGAGAAGTATCTTGTTGTGTTTGTGGTTATTGAACTCAAATATCATTATTAAATGTGAATAGTAATAGTAAATAACTACAAAACTAGTAATTAAGTTAGTAAAATAGGAGATTATGTGATTAGGCGAGTTATCAACGATATACCTATATATTATGTTCAACAACTAATCATCACACTTAGTTGTTAATGTTGTCCCTAAGCTTAATTTTCCAATGAAACCTAATAATTTGGCTTGTTTTAACTATCATTAGGGTAATCATCAATTGCTCAAACAACGTACCACAACGTATCATACGTAATAGTAAAAAATAAAGTATGAATATTATCTGCAACCGCCTGACGGTTGCAGATATCGAGTATTGGCAACTGCCAGGCGGTTGCCATGTTACATAGCAACCGCCAGACGGTTGCCATGTGATCTAGCAACCGTCAGGCGGTTGCCATGTTATCTCGCAACCGCCAGGCGGTTGCAAAAATATCCATTTTGAAATTAGTGATTTTTGAGAAGTATCTTGATGTGTTTGTGTTTATTGAACTCAAATATCATTATTAAATGTGAATAGTAGTAGTAAATAACTACAAAACTAGTAATTAAGTTAATAAAATAGTAGATTATGTGATTAGGCGAGTTATCAACGATATACCTATATATTATCTTCAACAACTAATCAACACACTTAGTTCTTAATGTTGTCCCTAAGCTTAATTTTCCAATGAAACCTTGTAATTTGGCTTGTTTTAACTATCATTAGGGTAATTATCAATTGCTCAAACAACGTACCACAACGTATCATACGTAATAGTAAAAAAACAAGTATGAATATTATCTGCAACCGCCTGGCGGTTGCAGATGTCGAGTATTGGCAACCGCCAGGCAGTTGCCATGTGATCTAGCAACCGCCAGGCGGTTGCCATGTTATCTCGCAACCGCCAGGCGGTTGCAAAAATATCCATTTTGAAATTAGTGATTTTTGAGAAGTATCTTGATGTGTTTGTGTTTATTGAACAAAAATATCATTATTAAATGTGAATAGTAGTAGTAAATAACTACAAAACTAGTAATTAAGTTAGTAAAATAGTAGATTATGTGATTAGGCGAGTTATCAACGATATACCTATATATTATGTTCAACAACTAATCATCACACTTAGTTCTTAATGTTGTCCCTAAGCTTAATTTCCAATGAAACCTTATAATTTGGCTTGTTTTTAACTATCATTAGGGTAATTATCAATTGCTCAAACAACGTACCACAACGTATCATACGTAATAGTAAAAAATCAAGTATGAATATTATCTGCAACCGCCTGGCGGTTGCAGATATCGAGTATTGGCAACCGCCAGGCGGTTGCCATGTGACATAGCAACCGCCAGGCGGTTGCCATGTGATCTAGCAACCGCCAGGCGGTTGCCATTTTATCTCGCAACCGCCTGGCGGTTGCAAAAATATCCATTTTGAAATTAGTGATTTTTGAGAAGTATCTTGATGTGTTTGTGTTTATTGAACTCAAATATCATTATTAAATGTGAATAGTGGTAGTAAATAACTACAAAACTAGTAATTAAGTTAGTAAAATAGAAGATTATGTGATTAGGCGAGTTATCAACGATATACCTATATATTATGTTCAACAACTAATCATCACACTTAGTTCTTAATGTTGTCCCTAAGCTTAATTTTTCAATGAAACCTTATAATTTGGCTTGTTTTAACTATCATTAGGGTAATTATCAATTGCTCAAACAACGTACCACAACGTATCATACATAATAGTAAAAAAACATATATGAATATTATCTGCAACCGCCTGGCGGTTGCAGATATCGAGTATTGGCAACCGCCAGGCGGTTGCCATGTGATCTAGCAACCGCCAGGCGGTTGCCATGTTATCTCGCAACCGCCAGGCGGTTGCAAAAATATCCATTTTGAAATTAGTGATTTTTGAGAAGTATCTTGATGTGTTTGTGTTTATTGAACTCAAATATCATTATTAAATGTGAATAGTGGTAGTAAATAACTACAAAACTAGTAATTAAGTTAGTAAAATAGTAGATTATGTGATTAGGCGAGTTATCAACGATATACCTATATATTATGTTCAACAACTAATCATCACACTTAGTTCTTAATGTTGTCCCTAAGCTTAATTTTCCAATGAAACCTTATAATTTGGCTTGTTTTTAACTATCATTAGGGTAATTATCAATTGCTCAAACAACGTACCACAACGTATCATACGTAATAGTAAAAAATCAAGTATGAATATTATCTGCAACCGCCTGGCGGTTGCAGATATCGAGTATTGGCAACCGCCAGGCGGTTGCCATGTGACATAGCAACTGCCAGGCGGTTGCCATGTGATCTAGCAACCGCCAGGCGGTTGCCATGTTATCTCGCAACCGCCTGGCGGTTGCAAAAATATCCATTTTGAAATTAGTGATTTTTGAGAAGTATCTTGATGTGTTTGTGTTTATTGAACTCAAATATCATTATTAAATGTGAATAGTGGTAGTAAATAACTACAAAACTAGTAATTAAGTTAGTAAAATAGTAGATTATGTGATTAGGCGAGTTATCAACGATATATACCTATATATTATGTTCAACAACTAATCATCACACTTAGTTCTTAATGTTGTCCCTAAGCTTAATTTTCCAATGAAACCTTATAATTTGGCTTGTTTTAACTATCATTAGGGTAATTATCAATTGCTCAAACAACGTACCACAACGTATAATACGTAATAGTATAAAATCAAGTATGAATATTATCTGCAACCGCCTGACGGTTGCAGATATCGAGTATTGGCAACTGCCAGGCGGTTGCCATGTGACATAGCAACCGCCAGACGGTTGCCATGTGATCTAGCAACCGTCAGGCGGTTGCCATGTTATCTCGCAACCGCCTGGCGGTTGCAAAAATATCCATTTTGAAATTAGTGATTTTTGAGAAGTATCTTGATGTGTTTGTGTTTATTGAACTCAAATATCATTATTAAATGTGAATAGTAGTAGTAAATAACTACAAAACTAGTAATTAAGTTAATAAAATAGTAGATTATGTGATTAGGCGAGTTATCAACGATATACCTATATATTATGTTCAACAACTAATCATCACACTTAGTTCTTAATGTTGTCCCTAAGCTTAATTTTCCAATGAAACCTTATAATTTGGCTTGTTTTAACTATCATTAGGGTAATTATCAATTGGTCAAACAACGTACCACAACGTATCATACGTAATAGTAAAAAAACAAGTATGAATATTATCTGCAACCGCCTGGCGGTTGCAGATATCGAGTATTGGCAACCGCCAGGCGGTTGCCATGTGATCTAGCAACCGCCAGGCGGTTGCCATGTTATCTCGCAACCGCCAGGCGGTTGCAAAAATATCCATTTTGAAATTAGTGATTTTTGAGAAGTATCTTGATGTGTTTGTGTTTATTGAACAAAAATATCATTATTAAATGTGAATAGTAGTAGTAAATAACTACAAAACTAGTAATTAAGTTAGTAAACTAGTAGATTATGTGATTAGGCAAGTTATCAACGATATACCTATATATTATGTTCAACAACTAATCATCACACTTAGTTCTTAATGTTGTCCCTAAGCTTAATTTTCCAATGAAACCTTATAATTTGGCTTGTTTTTAACTATCATTAGGGTAATTATCAATTGCTCAAACAACGTACCACAACGTATCATACGTAATAGTAAAAAATCAAGTATGAATATTATTTGCAACCGCCTGGCGGTTGCAGATATCGAGTATTGGCAACCGCCAGGCGGTTGCCATGTGACATAGCAACCGCCAGGCGGTTGCCATGTGATCTAGCAACCGCCAGGCGGTTGCCATGTTATCTCGCAACCGCCTGGCGGTTGTAAAAATATCCATTTTGAAATTAGTGATTTTTGAGAAGTATCTTGATGTGTTTGTGTTTATTGAACTCAAATATCATTATTAAATGTGAATAGTAGTAGTAAATAACTATAAAACTAGTAATTAAGTTAGTAAAATAGTAGATTATGTGATTAGGCGAGTTATCAACGATATACCTATATATTATGTTCAACAACTAATCATCACACTTAGTTCTTAATGTTGTCCCTAAGCTTAATTTTCCAATGAAACCTTATAATTTGGCTTGTTTTAACTATCATTAGGGTAATCATCAATTGCTCAAACAACGTACCACAACGTATCATACGTAATAGTAAAAAATAAAGTATGAATATTATCTGCAATCGCCTGACGGTTGCAGATATCGAGTATTGGCAACTACCAGGCGGTTGCCATGTGACATAGCAACCGCCAGACGGTTGCCATGTGATCTAGCAACCGTCAGGCGGTTGCCATGTTATCTCGCAACCGCCAGGCGGTTGCAAAAATATCCATTTTGAAATTAGTGATTTTTGAGAAGTATCTTGATGTGTTTGTGTTTATTGAACTCAAATATCATTATTAAATGTGAATAGTAGTAGTAAATAACTACAAAACTAGTAATTAAGTTAATAAAATAGTAGATTATGTGATTAGGCGAGTTATCAACGATATACCTATATATTATGTTCAACAACTAATCAACACACTTAGTTCTTAATGTTGTCCCTAAGCTTAATTTTCCAATGAAACCTTATAATTTGGCTTGTTTTAACTATCATTAGGGTAATTATCAATTGCTCAAACAACGTACCACAACGTATCATACCTAATAGTAAAAAAACAGGTATGAATATTATCTGCAACTGCCTGGCGGTTGCAGATATCGAGTATTGGCAACCGCCAGGCGGTTGCCATGTGATCTAGCAACCGCCAGGCGGTTGCCATGTTATCTCGCAACCGCCAGGCGGTTGCAAAAATATCCATTTTGAAATTAGTGATTTTTGAGAAGTATCTTGATGTGTTTGTGTTTATTAAAAAAAAATATCATTATTAAATGTGAATAGTAGTAGTAAATAACTACAAAACTAGTAATTAAGTTAGTAAAATAGTAGATTATGTGATTAGGCGAGTTATCAACGATATACCTATATATTATGTTCAACAACTAATCATCACACTTAGTTCTTAATGTTGTCTCTAAGCTTAATTTTCCAATGAAACCTTATAATTTGGCTTGTTTTTAACTATCATTAGGGTAATTATCAATTGCTCAAACAACGTACCACAACGTATCATACGTAATAGTAAAAAATCAAGTATGAATATTATCTGCAACCGCCAGGCGGTTGCAGATATCGAGTATTGGCAACCGCCAGGCGGTTGCCATGTGACATAGCAACCGCCAGGCGGTTGCCATGTGATCTAGCAACCGCCAGGCGGTTGCCATGTTATCTCGCAACCGCCAGGCGGTTGCAAAAATATCCATTTTGAAATTAGTGATTTTTGAGAAGTATCTTGATGTGTTTGTGTTTATTGAACTCAAATATCATTATTAAATGTGAATAGTAGTAGTAAATAACTACAAAACTAGTAATTAAGTTAATAAAATAGTAGATTATGTGATTAGGCGAGTTATCAACGATATACCTATATATTATGTTCAACAACTAATCATCACACTTAGTTCTTAATGTTGTCCCTAAGCTTAATTTTCCAATGAAACCTTATAATTTGGCTTGTTTTAACTATCATTAGGGTAATTATCAATTGCTCAAACAACGTACCACAACGTATCATACGTAATAGTAAAAAAACAAGTATGAATATTATCTGCAACCGCCTGGCGGTTGCAGATATCGAGTATTGGCAACCGCCAGGCGGTTGCCATGTGATCTAGCAACCGCCAGGCGGTTGCCATGTTATCTCGCAACCGCCAGGCGGTTGCAAAAATATCCATTTTGAAATTAGTGATTTTTGAGAAGTATCTTGATGTGTTTGTGTTTATTGAACAAAAATATCATTATTAAATGTGAATAGTAGTAGTAAATAACTACAAAACTAGTAATTAAGTTAGTAAACTAGTAGATTATGTGATTAGGCAAGTTATCAACGATATACCTATATATTATGTTCAACAACTAATCATCACACTTAGTTCTTAATGTTGTCCCTAAGCTTAATTTTCCAATGAAACCTTATAATTTGGCTTGTTTTTAACTATCATTAGGGTAATTATCAATTGCTCAAACAACGTACCACAACGTATCATACGTAATAGTAAAAAATCAAGTATGAATATTATTTGCAACCGCCTGGCGGTTGCAGATATCGAGTATTGGCAACCGCCAGGCGGTTGCCATGTGACATAGCAACCGCCAGGCGGTTGCCATGTGATCTAGCAACCGCCAGGCGGTTGCCATGTTATCTCGCAACCGCCTGGCGGTTGTAAAAATATCCATTTTGAAATTAGTGATTTTTGAGAAGTATCTTGATGTGTTTGTGTTTATTGAACTCAAATATCATTATTAAATGTGAATAGTAGTAGTAAATAACTACAAAACTAGTAATTAAGTTAGTAAAATAGTAGATTATGTGATTAGGCGAGTTATCAACGATATACCTATATATTATGTTCAACAACTAATCATCACACTTAGTTCTTAATGTTGTCCCTAAGCTTAATTTTCCAATGAAACCTTATAATTTGGCTTGTTTTAACTATCATTAGGGTAATCATCAATTGCTCAAACAACGTACCACAACGTATCATACGTAATAGTAAAAAATAAAGTATGAATATTATCTGCAATCGCCTGACGGTTGCAGATATCGAGTATTGGCAACTACCAGGCGGTTGCCATGTGACATAGCAACCGCCAGACGGTTGCCATGTGATCTAGCAACCGTCAGGCGGTTGCCATGTTATCTCGCAACCGCCAGGCGGTTGCAAAAATATCCATTTTGAAATTAGTGATTTTTGAGAAGTATCTTGATGTGTTTGTGTTTATTGAACTCAAATATCATTATTAAATGTGAATAGTAGTAGTAAATAACTACAAAACTAGTAATTAAGTTAATAAAATAGTAGATTATGTGATTAGGCGAGTTATCAACGATATACCTATATATTATGTTCAACAACTAATCAACACACTTAGTTCTTAATGTTGTCCCTAAGCTTAATTTTCCAATGAAACCTTATAATTTGGCTTGTTTTAACTATCATTAGGGTAATTATCAATTGCTCAAACAACGTACCACAACGTATCATACCTAATAGTAAAAAAACAGGTATGAATATTATCTGCAACTGCCTGGCGGTTGCAGATATCGAGTATTGGCAACCGCCAGGCGGTTGCCATGTGATCTAGCAACCGCCAGGCGGTTGCCATGTTATCTCGCAACCGCCAGGCGGTTGCAAAAATATCCATTTTGAAATTAGTGATTTTTGAGAAGTATCTTGATGTGTTTGTGTTTATTAAAAAAAAATATCATTATTAAATGTGAATAGTAGTAGTAAATAACTACAAAACTAGTAATTAAGTTAGTAAAATAGTAGATTATGTGATTAGGCGAGTTATCAACGATATACCTATATATTATGTTCAACAACTAATCATCACACTTAGTTCTTAATGTTGTCTCTAAGCTTAATTTTCCAATGAAACCTTATAATTTGGCTTGTTTTTAACTATCATTAGGGTAATTATCAATTGCTCAAACAACGTACCACAACGTATCATACGTAATAGTAAAAAATCAAGTATGAATATTATCTGCAACCGCCAGGCGGTTGCAGATATCGAGTATTGGCAACCGCCAGGCGGTTGCCATGTGACATAGCAACCGCCAGGCGGTTGCCATGTGATCTAGCAACCGCCAGGCGGTTGCCATGTTATCTCGCAACCGCCTGGCGGTTGCAAAAATATCCATTTTGAAATTAGGGATTTTTGAGAAGTATCTTGATGTGTTTGTGTTTATTGAACTCAAATATCATTATTAAATGTGAATAGTAGTAGTAAATAACTACAAAACTAGTAATTAAGTTAATAAAATAGTAGATTATGTGATTAGGCGAGTTATCAACGATATACCTATATATTATGTTCAACAACTAATCAACACACTTAGTTCTTAATGTTGTCCCTAAGCTTAATTTTCCAATGAAACCTTATAATTTGGCTTGTTTTAACTATCATTAGGGTAATTATCAATTGCTCAAACAACGTACCACAACGTATCATACGTAATAGTAAAAAAACAAGTATGAATATTATCTGCAACCGCCTGGCGGTTGCAGATATCGAGTATTGGCAACCGCCAGGCAGTTGCCATGTGATCTAGCAACCGCCAGGCGGTTGCCATGTTATCTCGCAACCGCCAGGCGGTTGCAAAACTATCCATTTTGAAATTAGTGATTTTTGAGAAGTATCTTGATGTGTTTGTGTTTATTGAACAAAAATATCATTATTAAATGTGAATAGTAGTAGTAAATAACTACAAAACTAGTAATTAAGTTAGTAAAATAGTAGATTATGTGATTAGGCGAGTTATCAACGATATACCTATATATTATGTTCAACAACTAATCATCACACTTAGTTCTTAATGTTGTCCCTAAGCTTAATTTTTCAATGAAACCTTATAATTTGGCTTGTTTTAACTATCATTAGGGTAATTATCAATTGCTCAAACAACGTACCACAACGTATCATACGTAATAGTAAAAAAAAACAAGTATGAATATTATCTGCAACCGCCTGGCGGTTGCAGATATCGAGTATTGGCAACCGCCAGGCGGTTGCCATGTGATCTAGCAACCGCCAGGCGGTTGCCATGTTATCTCGCAACCGCCAGGCGGTTGCAAAAATATCCATTTTGAAATTAGTGATTTTTGAGAAGTATCTTGATGTGTTTGTGTTTATTGAACAAAAATATCATTATTAAATGTGAATAGTAGTAGTAAATAACTACAAAACTAGTAATTAAGTTAGTAAACTAGTAGATTATGTGATTAGGCGAGTTATCAACGATATACCTATATATTATGTTCAACAACTAATCATCACACTTAGTTCTTAATGTTGTCCCTAAGCTTAATTTTCCAATGAAACCTTATAATTTGGCTTGTTTTTAACTATCATTAGGGTAATTATCAATTGCTCAAACAACGTACCACAACGTATCATACGTAATAGTAAAAAATCAAGTATGAATATTATTTGCAACCGCCTGGCGGTTGCAGATATCGAGTATTGGCAACCGCCAGGCGGTTGCCATGTGACATAGCAACCGCCAGGCGGTTGCCATGTGATCTAGCAACCGCCAGGCGGTTGCCATGTTATCTCGCAACCGCCTGGCGGTTGCAAAAATATCCATTTTGAAATTAGTGATTTTTGAGAAGTATCTTGATGTGTTTGTGTTTATTGAACTCAAATATCATTATTAAATGTGAATAGTAGTAGTAAATAACTACAAAACTAGTAATTAAGTTAGTAAAATAGTAGATTATGTGATTAGGCGAGTTATCAACGATATACCTATATATTATGTTCAACAACTAATCAACACACTTAGTTCTTAATGTTGTCCCTAAGCTTAATTTTCCAATGAAACCTTATAATTTGGCTTGTTTTAACTATCATTAGGGTAATTATCAATTGCTCAAACAACGTACCACAACGTATCATACGTAATAGTAAAAAAACAAGTATGAATATTATCTGCAACCGCCTGGCGGTTGCAGATATCGAGTATTGGCAACCGCCAGGCAGTTGCCATGTGATCTAGCAACCGCCAGGCGGTTGCCATGTTATCTCGCAACCGCCAGGCGGTTGCAAAACTATCCATTTTGAAATTAGTGATTTTTGAGAAGTATCTTGATGTGTTTGTGTTTATTGAACAAAAATATCATTATTAAATGTGAATAGTAGTAGTAAATAACTACAAAACTAGTAATTAAGTTAGTAAAATAGTAGATTATGTGATTAGGCGAGTTATCAACGATATACCTATATATTATGTTCAACAACTAATCATCACACTTAGTTCTTAATGTTGTCCCTAAGCTTAATTTTTCAATGAAACCTTATAATTTGGCTTGTTTTAACTATCATTAGGGTAATTATCAATTGCTCAAACAACGTACCACAACGTATCATACGTAATAGTAAAAAAACAAGTATGAATATTATCTGCAACCGCCTGGCGGTTGCAGATATCGAGTATTGGCAACCGCCAGGCGGTTGCCATGTGATCTAGCAACCGCCAGGCGGTTGCCATGTTATCTCGCAACCGCCAGGCGGTTTCAAAAATATCCATTTTGAAATTAGTGATTTTTGAGAAGTATCTTGATGTGTTTGTGTTTATTGAACAAAAATATCATTATTAAATGTGAATAGTAGTAGTAAATAACTACAAAACTAGTAATTAAGTTAGTAAACTAGTAGATTATGTGATTAGGCGAGTTATCAACGATATACATATATATTATGTTCAACAACTAATCATCACACTTAGTTCTTAATGTTGTCCCTAAGCTTAATTTTCCAATGAAACCTTATAATTTGGCTTGTTTTTAACTATCATTAGGGTAATTATCAATTGCTCAAACAACGTACCACAACGTATCATACGTAATAGTAAAAAATCAAGTATGAATATTATTTGCAACCGCCTGGCGGTTGCAGATATCGAGTATTGGCAACCGCCAGGCGGTTGCCATGTGACATAGCAACCGCCAGGCGGTTGCCATGTTATCTCGCAACCGCCTGGCGGTTGCAAAAATATCCATTTTGAAATTAGTGATTTTTGAGAAGTATCTTGATGTGTTTGTGTTTATTGAACTCAAATATCATTATTAAATGTGAATAGTAGTAGTAAATAACTACAAAACTAGTAATTAAGTTAGTAAAATAGTAGATTATGTGATTAGGCGAGTTATCAACGATATACCTATATATTATGTTCAACAACTAATCATCACACTTAGTTCTTAATGTTGTCCCTAAGCTTAATTTTCCAATGAAACCTTATAATTTGGCTTGTTTTAACTATCATTAGGGTAATCATCAATTGCTCAAACAACGTACCACAACGTATCATACGTAATAGTAAAAAATAAAGTATGAATATTATCTGCAATCGCCTGACGGTTGCAGATATCGAGTATTGGCAACTACCAGGCGGTTGCCATGTGACATAGCAACCGCCAGACGGTTGCCATGTGATCTAGCAACCGTCAGGCGGTTGCCATGTTATCTCGCAACCGCCAGGCGGTTGCAAAAATATACATTTTGAAATTAGTGATTTTTGAGAAGTATCTTGATGTGTTTGTGTTTATTGAACTCAAATATCATTATTAAATGTGAATAGTAGTAGTAAATAACTACAAAACTAGTAATTAAGTTAATAAAATAGTAGATTATGTGATTAGGCGAGTTATCAACGATATACCTATATATTATGTTCAACAACTAATCAACACACTTAGTTCTTAATGTTGTCCCTAAGCTTAATTTTCCAATGAAACCTTATAATTTGGCTTGTTTTAACTATCATTAGGGTAATTATCAATTGCTCAAACAACGTACCACAACGTATCATACCTAATAGTAAAAAAACAAGTATGAATATTATCTGCAACTGCCTGGCGGTTGCAGATATCGAGTATTGGCAACCGCCAGGCGGTTGCCATGTGATCTAGCAACCGCCAGGCGGTTGCCATGTGATCTAGCAACCGCCAGGCGGTTGCCATGTTATCTCGCAACCGCCTGGCGGTTGCAAAAATATCCATTTTGAAATTAGTGATTTTTGAGAAGTATCTTGATGTGTTTGTGTTTATTGAACAAAAATATCATTATTAAATGTGAATAGTAGTAGTAAATAACTACAAAACTAGTAATTAAGTTAGTAAAATAGTAGATTATGTGATTAGGCGAGTTATCAACGATATACCTATATATTATGTTCAACAACTAATCATCACACTTAGTTCTTAATGTTGTCCCTAAGCTTAATTTTTCAATGAAACCTTATAATTTGGCTTGTTTTAACTATCATTAGGGTAATTATCAATTGCTCAAACAACGTACCACAACGTATCATACGTAATAGTAAAAAAACAAGTATGAATATTATCTGCAACCGCCTGGCGGTTGCAGATATCGAGTATTGGCAACCGCCAGGCGGTTGCCATGTGATCTAGCAACCGCCAGGCGGTTGCCATGTTATCTCGCAACCGCCAGGCGGTTTCAAAAATATCCATTTTGAAATTAGTGATTTTTGAGAAGTATCTTGATGTGTTTGTGTTTATTGAATAGAAATATCATTATTAAATGTGAATAGTAGTAGTAAATAACTACAAAACTAGTAATTAAGTTAGTAAACTAGTAGATTATGTGATTAGGCGAGTTATCAACGATATACATATATATTATGTTCAACAACTAATCATCACACTTAGTTCTTAATGTTGTCCCTAAGCTTAATTTTCCAATGAAACCTTATAATTTGGCTTGTTTTTAACTATCATTAGGGTAATTATCAATTGCTCAAACAACGTACCACAACGTATCATACGTAATAGTAAAAAATCAAGTATGAATATTATTTGCAACCGCCTGGCGGTTGCAGATATCGAGTATTGGCAACCGCCAGGCGGTTGCCATGTGACATAGCAACCGCCAGGCGGTTGCCATGTGATCTAGCAACCGCCAGGCGGTTGCCATGTTATCTCGCAACCGCCTGGCGGTTGCAAAAATATCCATTTTGAAATTAGTGATTTTTGAAAAGTATCTTGATGTGTTTGTGTTTATTGAACTCAAATATCATTATTAAATGTGAATAGTAGTAGTAAATAACTACAAAACTAGTAATTAAGTTAGTAAAATAGTAGATTATGTGATTAGGCGAGTTATCAACGATATACCTATATATTATGTTCAACAACTAATCATCACACTTAGTTCTTAATGTTGTCCCTAAGCTTAATTTTCCAATGAAACCTTATAATTTGGCTTGTTTTAACTATCATTAGGGTAATCATCAATTGCTCAAACAACGTACCACAACGTATCATACGTAATAGTAAAAAATAAAGTATGAATATTATCTGCAATCGCCTGACGGTTGCAGATATCGAGTATTGGCAACTACCAGGCGGTTGCCATGTGACATAGCAACCGCCAGACGGTTGCCATGTGATCTAGCAACCGTCAGGCGGTTGCCATGTTATCTCGCAACCGCCAGGCGGTTGCAAAAATATCCATTTTGAAATTAGTGATTTTTGAGAAGTATCTTGATGTGTTTGTGTTTATTGAACTCAAATATCATTATTAAATGTGAATAGTAGTAGTAAATAACTACAAAACTAGTAATTAAGTTAATAAAATAGTAGATTATGTGATTAGGCGAGTTATCAACGATATACCTATATATTATGTTCAACAACTAATCAACACACTTAGTTCTTAATGTTGTCCCTAAGCTTAATTTTCCAATGAAACCTTATAATTTGGCTTGTTTTAACTATCATTAGGGTAATTATCAATTGCTCAAACAACGTACCACAACGTATCATACCTAATAGTAAAAAAACAAGTATGAATATTATCTGCAACTGCCTGGCGGTTGCAGATATCGAGTATTGGCAACCGCCAGGCGGTTGCCATGTGATCTAGCAACCGCCAGGCGGTTGCCATGTGATCTAGCAACCGCCAGGCGGTTGCCATGTTATCTCGCAACCGCCTGGCGGTTGCAAAAATATCCATTTTGAAATTAGTGATTTTTGAGAAGTATCTTGATGTGTTTGTGTTTATTGAACTCAAATATCATTATTAAATGTGAATAGTAATAGTAAATAACTACAAAACTAGTAATTAAGTTAGTAAAATAGTAGATTATGTGATTAGGCGAGTTATCAACGATATACCTATATATTATGTTCAACAACTAATCATCACACTTAGTTGTTAATGTTGTCCCTAAGCTTAATTTTCCAATGAAACCTAATAATTTGGCTTGTTTTAACTATCATTAGGGTAATCATCAATTGCTCAAACAACGTACCACAACGTATCATACGTAATAGTAAAAAATAAAGTATGAATATTATCTGCAACCGCCTGGCGGTTGCAGATATCGAGTATTGGCAACTGCCAGGCGGTTGCCATGTGACATAGCAACCGCCAGACGGTTGCCATGTAATCTAGCAACCGTCAGGCGGTTGCCATGTTATCTCGCAACCGCCAGGCGGTTGCAAAAATATCCATTTTGAAATTAGTGATTTTTGAGAAGTATCTTGATGTGTTTGTGTTTATTGAACTCAAATATCATTATTAAATGTGAATAGTAGTAGTAAATAACTACAAAACTAGTAATTAAGTTAATAAAATAGTAGATTATGTGATTAGGCGAGTTATCAACGATATACCTATATATTATGTTCAACAACTAATCAACACACTTAGTTCTTAATGTTGTCCCTAAGCTTAATTTTCCAATGAAACCTTATAATTTGGCTTGTTTTAACTATCATTAGGGTAATTATCAATTGCTCAAACAACGTACCACAACGTATCATACGTAATAGTAAAAAAACAAGTATGAATATTATCTGCAACCGCCTGGCGGTTGCAGATATCGAGTATTGGCAACCGCCAGGCAGTTGCCATGTGATCTAGCAACCGCCAGGCGGTTGCCATGTTATCTCGCAACCGCCAGGCGGTTGCAAAAATATCCATTTTGAAATTAGTGATTTTTGAGAAGTATCTTGATGTGTTTGTGTTTATTGAACAAAAATATCATTATTAAATGTGAATAGTAGTAGTAAATAACTACAAAACTAGTAATTAAGTTAGTAAAATAGTAGATTATGTGATTAGGCGAGTTATCAACGATATACCTATATATTATGTTCAACAACTAATCAACACACTTAGTTCTTAATGTTGTCCCTAAGCTTAATTTTCCAATGAAACCTTATAATTTAGCTTGTTTTAACTATCATTAGGGTAATTATCAATTGCTCAAACAACGTACCACAACGTATCATACGTAATAGTAAAAAAACAAGTATGAATATTATCTGCAACCGCCTGGCGGTTGCAGATATTGAGTATTGGCAACCACCAGGCGGTTGCCATGTGATCTAGAAACCGTCAGGCGGTTGCCATGTTTTCTCGCAACCGCCAGGCGGTTGCAAAAATATCCATTTTGAAATTAGTGATTTTTGAGAAGTATCTTGATGTGTTTGTGTTTATTGAACTCAAATATCATTATTAAATGTGAATAGTGGTAGTAAATAACTACAAAACTAGTAATTAAGTTAGTAAAATAGTAGATTATGTGATTAGGCGAGTTACCAACGATATACCTATATATTATGTTCAACAACTAATCATCACACTTAGTTCTTAATGTTGTCCCTAAGCTTAATTTTCCAATGAAATCTTATAATTTGGCTTGTTTTTAACTATCATTAGGGTAATTATCAATTGCTCAAACAACGTACCACAACGTATCATACGTAATAGTAAAAAATCAAGTATGAATATTATCTGCAACCGCCTGGCGGTTGCAGATATCGAGTATTGGCAACCGCCAGGCGGTTGCCATGTGACATAGCAACCGCCAGGCGGTTGCCATGTGATCTAGCAACCGCCAGGCGGTTGCAAAAATATCCATTTTGAAATTAGTGATTTTTGAGAAGTATCTTGATGTGTTTGTGTTTATTGAACTCAAATATCATTATTAAATGTGAATAGTGGTAGTAAATAACTACAAAACTAGTAATTTAGTTAGTAAAATAGTAGATTATGTGATTAGGCGAGTTATCAACGATATACCTATATATTAGGTTCAACAACTAATCATCACACTTAGTTCTTAATGTTGTCCCTAAGCTTAATTTTCCAATGAAACCTTATAATTTGGCTTGCTTTAACTATCATTAGGGTAATTATCAATTGCTCAAACAACGTACCACAACGTATCATACGTAATAGTAAAAAAACAAGTATGAATATTATCTGCAACCGCCTGGCGGTTGCAGATATCGAGTATTGGCAACCGCCAGGCGGTTGCCATGTGATCTAGCAACCGCCAGGCGGTTGCCATGTTATCTCGCAACCGCCAGGCGGTTGCAAAAATATCCATTTTGAAATTAGTGATTTTTGAGAAGTATCTTGATGTGTTTGTGTTTATTGAACAAAAATATCATTATTAAATGTGAATAGTGGTAGTAAATAACTACAAAACTAGTAATTAAGTTAGTAAAATAGTAGATTATGTGATTAGGCGAGTTATCAACGATATACCTATATAATATGTTCAACAACTAATCATCACACTTAGTTCTTAATGTTGTCCCTAAGCTTAATTTTCCAATGAAACCTTATAATTTGGCTTGTTTTAACTATCATTAGGGTAATTATCAATTGCTCAAACAACGTACCACAACGTATCATACGTAATAGTAAAAAATCAAGTATGAATATTATCTGCAACCGCCTGGCGGTTGCAGATATCGAGTATTGGCAACCGCCAGGCGGTTGCCATGTGACATAGCAACCGCCAGGCGGTTGCCATGTGATCTAGCAACCGCCAGGCGGTTGCCATTTTATCTCGCAACCGCCTGGCGGTTGCAAAAATATCCATTTTGAAATTAGTGATTTTTGAGAAGTATCTTGATGTGTTTGTGTTTATTGAACTCAAATATCATTATTAAATGTGAATAGTGGTAGTAAATAACTACAAAACTAGTAATTAAGTTAGTAAAATAGAAGATTATGTGATTCGGCGAGTTATCAACGATATACCTATATATTATGTTCAACAACTAATCATCACACTTAGTTCTTAATGTTGTCCCTAAGCTTAATTTTTCAATGAAACCTTATAATTTGGCTTGATTTAACTATCATTAGGGTAATTATCAATTGCTCAAACAACGTACCACAACGTATCATACGTAATAGTAAAAAAACAAGTATGAATATTATCTGCAACCGCCTGGCGGTTGCAGATATCGAGTATTGGCAACCGCCAGGCGGTTGCCATGTGATCTAGAAACCGTCAGGCGGTTGCCATGTTTTCTCGCAACCGCCAGGCGGTTGCAAAAATATCCATTTTGAAATTAGTGATTTTTGAGAAGTATCTTGATGTGTTTGTGTTTATTGAACTCAAATATCATTATTAAATGTGAATAGTGGTAGTAAATAACTACAAAACTAGTAATTAAGTTAGTAAAATAGTAGATTATGTGATTAGGCGAGTTACCAACGATATACCTATATATTATGTTCAACAACTAATCATCACACTTAGTTCTTAATGTTGTCCCTAAGCTTAATTTTCCAATGAAATCTTATAATTTGGCTTGTTTTTAACTATCATTAGGGTAATTATCAATTGCTCAAACAACGTACCACAACGTATCATACGTAATAGTAAAAAATCAAGTATGAATATTATCTGCAACCGCCTGGCGGTTGCAGATATCGAGTATTGGCAACCGCCAGGCGGTTGCCATGTGACATAGCAACCGCCAGGCGGTTGCCATGTGATCTAGCAACCGCCAGGCGGTTGCCATGTTATCTCGCAACCGCCTGGCGGTTGCAAAAATATCCATTTTGAAATTAGTGATTTTTGAGAAGTATCTTGATGTGTTTGTGTTTATTGAACTCAAATATCATTATTAAATGTGAATAGTGGTAGTAAATAACTACAAAACTAGTAATTAAGTTAGTAAAATAGTAAATTATGTGATTAGGCGAGTTATCAACGATATACCTATATATTAGGTTCAACAACTAATCATCACACTTAGTTCTTAATGTTGTCCCTAAGCTTAATTTTCCAATGAAACCTTATAATTTGGCTTGTTTTAACTATCATTAGGGTAACTATCAATTGCTCAAACAACGTACCACAACGTATCATACGTAATAGTAAAAAATCAAGTATGAATATTATCTGCAACCGCCTGACGGTTGCTGATATCGAGTATTGGCAACTGCCAGGCGGTTGCCATGTGACATAGCAACCGCCAGACGGTTGCCATGTTATCTCGCAACCGCCAGGCGGTTGCAAAAATATCCATTTTGAAATTAGTGATTTTTGAGAAGTATCTTGATGTGTTTGTGTTTATTGAACAAAAATATCATTATTAAATGTGAATAGTAGTAGTAAATAACTACAAAACTAGTAATTAAGTTAGTAAAATAGTAGATTATGTGATTAGGCGAGTTATCAACGATATACCTATATATTATGTTCAACAACTAATCATCACACTTAGTTCTTAATGTTGTCCCTAAGCTTAATTTTCCAATGAAACCTTATAATTTGGCTTGTTTTAACTATCATTAGGGTAATTATCAATTGCTCAAACAACGTACCACAACGTATCATACGTAATAGTAAAAAAACAAGTATGAATATTATCTGCAACCGCCTGGCGGTTGCAGATATCGAGTATTGGCAACCGCCAGGCGGTTGCCATGTGATCTAGCAACCGCCAGGCGGTTGCCATGTTATCTCGCAACCGCCAGGCGGTTGCAAAAATATCCATTTTGAAATTAGTGATTTTTGAGAAGTATCTTGATGTGTTTGTGTTTATTGAACAAAAATATCATTATTAAATGTGAATAGTGGTAGTAAATAACTACAAAACTAGTAATTAAGTTAGTAAAATAGTAGATTATGTGATTAGGCGAGTTATCAACGATATACCTATATAATATGTTCAACAACTAATCATCACACTTAGTTCTTAATGTTGTCCCTAAGCTTAATTTTCCAATGAAACCTTATAATTTGGCTTGTTTTAACTATCATTAGGGTAATTATCAATTGCTCAAACAACGTACCACAACGTATCATACGTAATAGTAAAAAATCAAGTATGAATATTATCTGCAACCGCCTGGCGGTTGCAGATATCGAGTATTGGCAACCGCCAGGCGGTTGCCATGTGACATAGCAACCGCCAGGCGGTTGCCATGTGATCTAGCAACCGCCAGGCGGTTGCCATTTTATCTCGCAACCGCCTGGCGGTTGCAAAAATATCCATTTTGAAATTAGTGATTTTTGAGAAGTATCTTGATGTGTTTGTGTTTATTGAACTCAAATATCATTATTAAATGTGAATAGCGGTAGTAAATAACTACAAAACTAGTAATTAAGTTAGTAAAATAGAAGATTATGTGATTCGGCGAGTTATCAACGATATACCTATATATTATGTTCAACAACTAATCATCACACTTAGTTCTTAATGTTGTCCCTAAGCTTAATTTTTCAATGAAACCTTATAATTTGGCTTGATTTAACTATCATTAGGGTAATTATCAATTGCTCAAACAACGTACCACAACGTATCATACGTAATAGTAAAAAAACAAGTATGAATATTATCTGCAACCGCCTGGCGGTTGCAGATATCGAGTATTGGCAACCGCCAGGCGGTTGCCATGTGATCTAGCAACCGCCAGGCGGTTGCCATGTTATCTCGCAACCGCCAGGCGATTGCAAAAATATCCATTTTGAAATTAGTGATTTTTGAGAAGTATCTTGATGTGTTTGTGTTTATTGAACTCAAATATCATTATTAAATGTGAATAGTGGTAGTAAATAACTACAAAACTAGTAATTAAGTTAGTAAAATAGTAGATTATGTGATTAGGCGAGTTATCAACGATATACCTATATATTATGTTCAACAACTAATCATCACACTTAGTTCTTAATGTTGTCCCTAAGCTTAATTTTCCAATGAAATCTTATAATTTGGCTTGTTTTTAACTATCATTAGGGTAATTATCAATTGCTCAAACAACGTACCACAACGTATCATACGTAATAGTGAAAAATTAAGTATGAATATTATCTGCAACCGCCTGGCGGTTGCAGATATCGAGTATTGGCAACCGCCAGGCGGTTGCCATGTGACATAGCAACCGCCAGGCGGTTGCCATGTGATCTAGCAACCGCCAGGCGGTTGCCATGTTATCTCGCAACCGCCTGGCGGTTGCAAAAATATCCATTTTGAAATTATTGATTTTTGAGAAGTATCTTGATGTGTTTGTGTTTATTGAACTCAAATATCATTATTAAATGTGAATAGTGGTAGTAAATAACTACAAAACTAGTAATTAAGTTAGTAAAATAGTAGATTATGTGATTAGGCGAGTTATCAACGATATACCTATATATTATGTTCAACAACTAATCATCACACTTAGTTCTTAATGTTGTCCCTAAGCTTAATTTTCCAATGAAACCTTATAATTTGGCTTGTTTTAACTATCATTAGGGTAATTATCAATTGCTCAAACAACGTACCACAACGTATCATACGTAATAGTAAAAAAACAAGTATGAATATTATCTGCAACCGCCTGGCGGTTGCAGATATCGAGTATTGGCAACCGCCAGGCGGTTGCCATGTTATCTCGCAACCGCCAGGCGGTTGCAAAAATATCCATTTTGAAATTAGTGATTTTTGAGAAGTATCTTGATGTGTTTGTGTTTATTGAACAAAAATATCATTATTAAATGTGAATAGTGGTAGTAAATAACTACAAAACTAGTAATTAAGTTAGTAAAATAGTAGATTATGTGATTAGGCGAGTTATCAACGATATACCTATATAATATGTTCAACAACTAATCATCACACTTAGTTCTTAATGTTGTCCCTAAGCTTAATTTTCCAATGAAACCTTATAATTTGGCTTGTTTTAACTATCATTAGGGTAATTATCAATTGCTCAAACAACGTACCACAACGTATCATACGTAATAGTAAAAAATCAAGTATGAATATTATCTGCAACCGCCTGGCGGTTGCAGATATCGAGTATTGGCAACCGCCAGGCGGTTGCCATGTGACATAGCAACCGCCAGGCGGTTGCCATGTGATCTAGCAACCGCCAGGCGGTTGCCATTTTATCTCGCAACCGCCTGGCGGTTGCAAAAATATCCATTTTGAAATTAGTGATTTTTGAGAAGTATCTTGATGTGTTTGTGTTTATTGAACTCAAATATCATTATTAAATGTGAATAGTGGTAGTAAATAACTACAAAACTAGTAATTAAGTTAGTAAAATAGAAGATTATGTGATTCGGCGAGTTATCAACGATATACCTATATATTATGTTCAACAACTAATCATCACACTTAGTTCTTAATGTTGTCCCTAAGCTTAATTTTTCAATGAAACCTTATAATTTGGCTTGATTTAACTATCATTAGGGTAATTATCAATTGCTCAAACAACGTACCACAACGTATCATACGTAATAGTAAAAAAACAAGTATGAATATTATCTGCAACCGCCTGGCGGTTGCAGATATCGAGTATTGGCAACCGCCAGGCGGTTGCCATGTGATCTAGCAACCGCCAGGCGGTTGCCATGTTATCTCGCAACCGCCAGGCGGTTGCAAAAATATCCATTTTGAAATTAGTGATTTTTGAGAAGTATCTTGATGTGTTTGTGTTTATTGAACTCAAATATCATTATTAAATGTGAATAGTGGTAGTAAATAACTACAAAACTAGTAATTAAGTTAGTAAAATAGTAGATTATGTGATTAGGCGAGTTATCAACGATATACCTATATATTATGTTCAACAACTAATCATCACACTTAGTTCTTAATGTTGTCCCTAAGCTTAATTTTCCAATGAAATCTTATAATTTGGCTTGTTTTTAACTATCATTAGGGTAATTATCAATTGCTCAAACAACGTACCACAACGTATCATACGTAATAGTAAAAAATTAAGTATGAATATTATCTGCAACCGCCTGGCGGTTGCAGATATCGAGTATTGGCAACCGCCAGGCGGTTGCCATGTGACATAGCAACCGCCAGGCGGTTGCCATGTGATCTAGCAACCGCCAGGCGGTTGCCATGTGATCTCGCAACCGCCTGGCGGTTGCAAAAATATCCATTTTGAAATTATTGATTTTTGAGAAGTATCTTGATGTGTTTGTGTTTATTGAACTCAAATATCATTATTAAATGTGAATAGTGGTAGTAAATAACTACAAAACTAGTAATTAAGTTAGTAAAATAGTAGATTATGTGATTAGGCGAGTTATCAACGATATACCTATATATTATGTTCAACAACTAATCATCACACTTAGTTCTTAATGTTGTCCCTAAGCTTAATTTTCCAATGAAACCTTATAATTTGGCTTGTTTTAACTATCATTAGGGTAATTATCAATTGCTCAAACAACGTACCACAACGTATCATACGTAATAGTAAAAAAACAAGTATGAATATTATCTGCAACCGCCTGGCGGTTGCAGATATCGAGTATTGGCAACCGCCAGGCGGTTGCCATGTGATCTAGCAACCGCCAGGCGGTTGCCATGTTATCTCGCAACCGCCAGGCGGTTGCAAAAATATCCATTTTGAAATTAGTGATTTTTGAGAAGTATCTTGATGTGTTTGTGTTTATTGAACTCAAATATCATTATTAAATGTGAATAGTGGTAGTAAATAACTACAAAACTAGTAATTAAGTTAGTAAAATAGTAGATTATGTGATTAGGCGAGTTATCAACGATATACCTATATATTATGTTCAACAACTAATCATCACACTTAGTTCTTAATGTTGTCCCTAAGCTTAATTTTCCAATGAAATCTTATAATTTGGCTTGTTTTTAACTATCATTAGGGTAATTATCAATTGCTCAAACAACGTACCACAACGTATCATACGTAATAGTAAAAAATCAAGTATGAATATTATCTGCAACCGCCTGGCGGTTGCAGATATCGAGTATTGGCAACCGCCAGGCGGTTGCCATGTGACATAGCAACCGCCAGGCGGTTGCCATGTGATCTAGCAACCGCCAGGCGGTTGCCATGTTATCTCGCAACCGCCTGGCGGTTGCAAAAATATCCATTTTGAAATTATTGATTTTTGAGAAGTATCTTGATGTGTTTGTGTTTATTGAACTCAAATATCATTATTAAATGTGAATAGTGGTAGTAAATAACTACAAAACTAGTAATTAAGTTAGTAAAATAGTAGATTATGTGATTAGGCGAGTTATCAACGATATACCTATATATTATGTTCAACAACTAATCATCACACTTAGTTCTTAATGTTGTCCCTAAGCTTAATTTTCCAATGAAACCTTATAATTTGGCTTGTTTTAACTATCATTAGGGTAATTATCAATTGCTCAAACAACGTACCACAACGTATCATACGTAATAGTAAAAAAACAAGTATGAATATTATCTGCAACCGCCTGGCGGTTGCAGATATCGAGTATTGGCAACCGCCAGGCGGTTGCCATGTGATCTAGCAACCGCCAGGCGGTTGCCATGTTATCTCGCAACCGCCAGGCGGTTGCAAAAATATCCATTTTGAAATTAGTGATTTTTGAGAAGTATCTTGATGTGTTTGTGTTTATTGAACTCAAATATCATTATTAAATGTGAATAGTGGTAGTAAATAACTACAAAACTAGTAATTAAGTTAGTAAAATAGTAGATTATGTGATTAGGCGAGTTATCAACGATATACCTATATATTATGTTCAACAACTAATCATCACACTTAGTTCTTAATGTTGTATCTAAGCTTAATTTTCCAATGAAATCTTATAATTTGGCTTGTTTTTAACTATCATTAGGGTAATTATCAATTGCTCAAACAACGTACCACAACGTATCATACGTAATAGTAAAAAATCAAGTATGAATATTATCTGCAACCGCCTGGCGGTTGCAGATATCGAGTATTGGCAACCGCCAGGCGGTTGCCATGTGACATAGCAACCGCCAGGCGGTTGCCATGTGATCTAGCAACCGCCAGGCGGTTGCCATGTTATCTCGCAACCGCCTGGCGGTTGCAAAAATATCCATTTTGAAATTATTGATTTTTGAGAAGTATCTTGATGTGTTTGTGTTTATTGAACTCAAATATCATTATTAAATGTGAATAGTGGTAGTAAATAACTACAAAACTAGTAATTAAGTTAGTAAAATAGTAGATTATGTGATTAGGCGAGTTATCAACGATATACCTATATATTATGTTCAACAACTAATCATCACACTTAGTTCTTAATGTTGTCCCTAAGCTTAATTTTCCAATGAAACCTTATAATTTGGCTTGTTTTAACTATCATTAGGGTAATTATCAATTGCTCAAACAACGTACCACAACGTATCATACGTAATAGTAAAAAAACAAGTATGAATATTATCTGCAACCGCCTGGCGGTTGCAGATATCGAGTATTGGCAACCGCCAGGCGGTTGCCATGTGATCTAGCAACCGCCAGGCGGTTGCCATGTTATCTCGCAACCGCCAGGCGGTTGCAAAAATATCCATTTTGAAATTAGTGATTTTTGAGAAGTATCTTGATGTGTTTGTGTTTATTGAACAAAAATATCATTATTAAATGTGAATAGTGGTAGTAAATAACTACAAAACTAGTAATTAAGTTAGTAAAATAGTAGATTATGTGATTAGGCGAGTTATCAACGATATACCTATATAATATGTTCAACAACTAATCATCACACTTAGTTCTTAATGTTGTCCCTAAGCTTAATTTTCCAATGAAACCTTATAATTTGGCTTGTTTTAACTATCATTAGGGTAATTATCAATTGCTCAAACAACGTACCACAACGTATCATACGTAATAGTAAAAAATCAAGTATGAATATTATCTGCAACCGCCTGGCGGTTGCAGATATCGAGTATTGGCAACCGCCAGGCGGTTGCCATGTGACATAGCAACCGCCAGGCGGTTGCCATGTGATCTAGCAACCGCCAGGCGGTTGCCATTTTATCTCGCAACCGCCTGGCGGTTGCAAAAATATCCATTTTGAAATTAGTGATTTTTGAGAAGTATCTTGATGTGTTTGTGTTTATTGAACTCAAATATCATTATTAAATGTGAATAGTGGTAGTAAATAACTACAAAACTAGTAATTAAGTTAGTAAAATAGAAGATTATGTGATTCGGCGAGTTATCAACGATATACCTATATATTATGTTCAACAACTAATCATCACACTTAGTTCTTAATGTTGTCCCTAAGCTTAATTTTTCAATGAAACCTTATAATTTGGCTTGATTTAACTATCATTAGGGTAATTATCAATTGCTCAAACAACGTACCACAACGTATCATACGTAATAGTAAAAAAACAAGTATGAATATTATCTGCAACCGCCTGGCGGTTGCAGATATCGAGTATTGGCAACCGCCAGGCGGTTGCCATGTGATCTAGCAACCGCCAGGCGGTTGCCATGTTATCTCGCAACCGCCAGGCGGTTGCAAAAATATCCATTTTGAAATTAGTGATTTTTGAGAAGTATCTTGATGTGTTTGTGTTTATTGAACTCAAATATCATTATTAAATGTGAATAGTGGTAGTAAATAACTACAAAACTAGTAATTAAGTTAGTAAAATAGTAGATTATGTGATTAGGCGAGTTATCAACGATATACCTATATATTATGTTCAACAACTAATCATCACACTTAGTTCTTAATGTTGTCCCTAAGCTTAATTTTCCAATGAAATCTTATAATTTGGCTTGTTTTTAACTATCATTAGGGTAATTATCAATTGCTCAAACAACGTACCACAACGTATCATACGTAATAGTAAAAAATCAAGTATGAATATTATCTGCAACCGCCTGGCGGTTGCAGATATCGAGTATTGGCAACCGCCAGGCGGTTGCCATGTGACATAGCAACCGCCAGGCGGTTGCCATGTGATCTAGCAACCGCCAGGCGGTTGCCATGTTATCTCGCAACCGCCTGGCGGTTGCAAAAATATCCATTTTGAAATTATTGATTTTTGAGAAGTATCTTGATGTGTTTGTGTTTATTGAACTCAAATATCATTATTAAATGTGAATAGTGGTAGTAAATAACTACAAAACTAGTAATTAAGTTAGTAAAATAGTAGATTATGTGATTAGGCGAGTTATCAACGATATACCTATATATTAGGTTCAACAACTAATCATCACACTTAGTTCTTAATGTTGTCCCTAAGCTTAATTTTCCAATGAAACCTTATAATTTGGCTTGTTTTAACTATCATTAGGGTAACTATCAATTGCTCAAACAACGTACCACAACGTATCATACGTAATAGTAAAAAATCAAGTATGAATATTATCTGCAACCGCCTGACGGTTGCTGATATCGAGTATTGGCAACTGCCAGGCGGTTGCCATGTGACATAGCAACCGCCAGACGGTTGCCATGTTATCTCGCAACCGCCAGGCGGTTGCAAAAATATCCATTTTGAAATTAGTGGTTTTTGAGAAGTATCTTGATGTGTTTGTGTTTATTGAACAAAAATATCATTATTAAATGTGAATAGTAGTAGTAAATAACTACAAAACTAGTAATTAAGTTAGTAAAATAGTAGATTATGTGATTAGGCGAGTTATCAACGATATACCTATATAATATGTTCAACAACTAATCAACACACTTAGTTCTTAATGTTGTCCCTAAGCTTAATTTTCCAATGAAACCTTATAATTTGGCTTGTTTTAACTATCATTAGGGTAATTATCAATTGCTCAAACAACGTACCACAACGTAGCATACGTAATAGTAAAAAAACAAGTATGAATATTATCTGCAACCGCCTGGCGGTTGCAGGTATCGAGTATTGGCAACCGCCAGGCGGTTGCCATGTGATCTAGCAACCGCCAGGCGGTTGCCATGTTATCTCGCAACCGCCAGGCGGTTGCAAAAATATTCATTTTGAAATTAGTGATTTTTGAGAAGTATCTTGATGTGTTTGTGTTTATTGAACTCAAATATCATTATTAAATGTGAATAGTGGTAGTAAATAACTACAAAACTAGTAATTAAGTTAGTAAAATAGTAGATTATGTGATTAGGCGAGTTATCAACGATATACCTATATATTATGTTCAACAACTAATCATCACACTTAGTTCTTAATGTTGTCCCTAAGCTTAATTTTCCAATGAAATCTTATAATTTGGCTTGTTTTTAACTATCATTAGGGTAATTATCAATTGCTCAAACAACGTACCACAACGTATCATACGTAATAGTAAAAAATCAAGTATGAATATTATCTGCAACCGCCTGGCGGTTGCAGATATCGAGTATTGGCAACCGCCAGGCGGTTGCCATGTGACATAGCAACCGCCAGGCGGTTGCCATGTGATCTAGCAACCGCCAGGCGGTTGCCATGTTATCTCGCAACCGCCTGGCGGTTGCAAAAATATCCATTTTGAAATTATTGATTTTTGAGAAGTATCTTGATGTGTTTGTGTTTATTGAACAAAAATATCATTATTAAATGTGAATAGTAGTAGTAAATAACTACAAAACTAGTAATTAAGTTAGTAAAATAGTAGATTATGTGATTAGGCGAGTTATCAACGATATACCTATATATTATGTTCAACAACTAATCATCACACTTAGTTCTTAATGTTGTCCCTAAGCTTAATTTTCCAATGAAACCTTATAATTTGGCTTGTTTTAACTATTATTAGGGTAATTATCAATTGCTCAAACAACGTACCACAACGTATCATACGTAATAGTAAAAAAACAAGTATGAATATTATCTGCAACCGCCTGGCGGTTGCAGATATCGAGTATTGGCAACCGCCAGGCGGTTGCCATGTGATCTAGCAACCGCCAGGCGGTTGCCATGTTATCTCGCAACCGCCAGGCGGTTGCAAAAATATCCATTTTGAAATTAGTGGTTTTTGAGAAGTATCTTGATGTGTTTGTGTTTATTGAACAAAAATATCATTATTAAATGTGAATAGTAGTAGTAAATAACTACAAAACTAGTAATTAAGTTAGTAAAATAGTAGATTATGTGATTAGGCGAGTTATCAACGATATACCTATATAATATGTTCAACAACTAATCAACACACTTAGTTCTTAATGTTGTCCCTAAGCTTAATTTTCCAATGAAACCTTATAATTTGGCTTGTTTTAACTATCATTAGGGTAATTATCAATTGCTCAAACAACGTACCACAACGTAGCATACGTAATAGTAAAAAAACAAGTATGAATATTATCTGCAACCGCCTGGCGGTTGCAGGTATCGAGTATTGGCAACCGCCAGGCGGTTGCCATGTGATCTAGCAACCGCCAGGCGGTTGCCATGTTATCTCGCAACCGCCAGGCGGTTGCAAAAATATCCATTTTGAAATTAGTGATTTTTGAGAAGTATCTTGATGTGTTTGTGTTTATTGAACAAAAATATCATTATTAAATGTGAATAGTAGTAGTAAATAACTACAAAACTAGTAATTAAGTTAGTAAAATAGTAGATTATGTGATTAGGCGAGTTATCAACGATATACCTATATATTATGTTCAACAACTAATCATCACACTTAGTTCTTAATGTTGTCCCTAAGCTTAATTTTCCAATGAAACCTTATAATTTGGCTTGTTTTTAACTATCATTAGGGTAATTATCAATTGCTCAAACAACGTACCACAACGTATCATACGTAATAGTAAAAAATCAAGTATGAATATTATCTGCAACCGCCTGGCGGTTGCAGATATCGAGTATTGGCAACCGCCAGGCAGTTGCCATGTGACATAGCAACCGCCAGGCGGTTGCCATGTGATCTAGCAACCGCCAGGCGGTTGCCATTTTATCTCGCAACCGCCTGGCGGTTGCAAAAATATCCATTTTGAAATTAGTGATTTTTGAGAAGTATCTTGATGTGTTTGTGTTTATTGAACTCAAATATCATTATTAAATGTGAATAGTGGTAGTAAATAACTACAAAACTAGTAATTAAGTTAGTAAAATAGAAGATTATGTGATTCGGCGAGTTATCAACGATATACCTATATATTATGTTCAACAACTAATCATCACACTTAGTTCTTAATGTTGTCCCTAAGCTTAATTTTTCAATGAAACCTTATAATTTGGCTTGATTTAACTATCATTAGGGTAATTATCAATTGCTCAAACAACGTACCACAACGTATCATACGTAATAGTAAAAAAACAAGTATGAATATTATCTGCAACCGCCTGGCGGTTGCAGATATCGAGTATTGGCAACCGCCAGGCGGTTGCCATGTGATCTAGCAACCGCCAGGCGGTTGCCATGTTATCTCGCAACCGCCAGGCGGTTGCAAAAATATTCATTTTGAAATTAGTGATTTTTGAGAAGTATCTTGATGTGTTTGTGTTTATTGAACTCAAATATCATTATTAAATGTGAATAGTGGTAGTAAATAACTACAAAACTAGTAATTAAGTTAGTAAAATAGTAGATTATGTGATTAGGCGAGTTATCAACGATATACCTATATATTATGTTCAACAACTAATCATCACACTTAGTTCTTAATGTTGTCCCTAAGCTTAATTTTCCAATGAAACCTTATAATTTGGCTTGTTTTTAACTATCATTAGGGTAATTATCAATTGCTCAAACAACGTACCACAACGTATCATACGTAATAGTAAAAAATCAAGTATGAATATTATCTGCAACCGCCTGGCGGTTGCAGATATCGAGTATTGGCAACCGCCTGGCGGTTGCCATGTGATCTAGCAACCGCCAGGCGGTTGCCATGTTATCTCGCAACCGCCTGGCGGTTGCAAAAATATCCATTTTGAAATTAGTGATTTTTGAGAAGTATCTTGATGTGTTTGTGTTTATTGAACTCAAATATCATTATTAAATGTGAATAGTAGTAGTAAATAACTACAAAACTAGTAATTAAGTTAGTAAAATAGTAGATTATGTGATTAGGCGAGTTATCAACGATATACCTATATATTATGTTCAACAACTAATCATCACACTTAGTTCTTAATGTTGTCCCTAAGCTTAATTTTCCAATGAAACCTTATAATTTGGCTTGTTTTAACTATTATTAGGGTAATTATCAATTGCTCAAACAACGTACCACAACGTATCATACGTAATAGTAAAAAATCAAGTATGAATATTATCTGCAACCGCCTGACGGTTGCAGATATCGAGTATTGGCAACTGCCAGGCGGTTGCCATGTGACATAGCAACCGCCAGACGGTTGCCATGTGATCTAGCAACCGTCAGGCGGTTGCCATGTTATCTCGCAACCGCCTGGCGGTTGCAAAAATATCCATTTTGAAATTAGTGATTTTTGAGAAGTATCTTGATGTGTTTGTGTTTATTGAACAAAAATATCATTATTAAATGTGAATAGTAGTAGTAAATAACTACAAAACTAGTAATTAAGTTAGTAAAATAGTAGATTATGTGATTAGGCGAGTTATCAACGATATACCTATATAATATGTTCAACAACTAATCAACACACTTAGTTCTTAATGTTGTCCCTAAGCTTAATTTTCCAATGAAACCTTATAATTTGGCTTGTTTTAACTATCATTAGGGTAATTATCAATTGCTCAAACAACGTACCACAACGTAGCATACGTAATAGTAAAAAAACAAGTATGAATATTATCTGCAACCGCCTGGCGGTTGCAGGTATCGAGTATTGGCAACCGCCAGGCGGTTGCCATGTGATCTAGCAACCGCCAGGCGGTTGCCATGTTATCTCGCAACCGCCAGGCGGTTGCAAAAATATCCATTTTGAAATTAGTGATTTTTGAGAAGTATCTTGATGTGTTTGTGTTTATTGAACAAAAATATCATTATTAAATGTGAATAGTAGTAGTAAATAACTACAAAACTAGTAATTAAGTTAGTAAAATAGTAGATTATGTGATTAGGCGAGTTATCAACGATATACCTATATATTATGTTCAACAACTAATCATCACACTTAGTTCTTAATGTTGTCCCTAAGCTTAATTTTCCAATGAAACCTTATAATTTGGCTTGTTTTTAACTATCATTAGGGTAATTATCAATTGCTCAAACAACGTACCACAACGTATCATACGTAATAGTAAAAAATCAAGTATGAATATTATCTGCAACCGCCTGGCGGTTGCAGATATCGAGTATTGGCAACCGCCAGGCAGTTGCCATGTGACATAGCAACCGCCAGGCGGTTGCCATGTGATCTAGCAACCGCCAGGCGGTTGCCATTTTATCTCGCAACCGCCTGGCGGTTGCAAAAATATCCATTTTGAAATTAGTGATTTTTGAGAAGTATCTTGATGTGTTTGTGTTTATTGAACTCAAATATCATTATTAAATGTGAATAGTGGTAGTAAATAACTACAAAACTAGTAATTAAGTTAGTAAAATAGAAGATTATGTGATTCGGCGAGTTATCAACGATATACCTATATATTATGTTCAACAACTAATCATCACACTTAGTTCTTAATGTTGTCCCTAAGCTTAATTTTTCAATGAAACCTTATAATTTGGCTTGATTTAACTATCATTAGGGTAATTATCAATTGCTCAAACAACGTACCACAACGTATCATACGTAATAGTAAAAAAACAAGTATGAATATTATCTGCAACCGCCTGGCGGTTGCAGATATCGAGTATTGGCAACCGCCAGGCGGTTGCCATGTGATCTAGCAACCGCCAGGCGGTTGCCATGTTATCTCGCAACCGCCAGGCGGTTGCAAAAATATTCATTTTGAAATTAGTGATTTTTGAGAAGTATCTTGATGTGTTTGTGTTTATTGAACTCAAATATCATTATTAAATGTGAATAGTGGTAGTAAATAACTACAAAACTAGTAATTAAGTTAGTAAAATAGTAGATTATGTGATTAGGCGAGTTATCAACGATATACCTATATATTATGTTCAACAACTAATCATCACACTTAGTTCTTAATGTTGTCCCTAAGCTTAATTTTCCAATGAAACCTTATAATTTGGCTTGTTTTTAACTATCATTAGGGTAATTATCAATTGCTCAAACAACGTACCACAACGTATCATACGTAATAGTAAAAAATCAAGTATGAATATTATCTGCAACCGCCTGGCGGTTGCAGATATCGAGTATTGGCAACCGCCTGGCGGTTGCCATGTGATCTAGCAACCGCCAGGCGGTTGCCATGTTATCTCGCAACCGCCTGGCGGTTGCAAAAATATCCATTTTGAAATTAGTGATTTTTGAGAAGTATCTTGATGTGTTTGTGTTTATTGAACTCAAATATCATTATTAAATGTGAATAGTAGTAGTAAATAACTACAAAACTAGTAATTAAGTTAGTAAAATAGTAGATTATGTGATTAGGCGAGTTATCAACGATATACCTATATATTATGTTCAACAACTAATCATCACACTTAGTTCTTAATGTTGTCCCTAAGCTTAATTTTCCAATGAAACCTTATAATTTGGCTTGTTTTAACTATTATTAGGGTAATTATCAATTGCTCAAACAACGTACCACAACGTATCATACGTAATAGTAAAAAATCAAGTATGAATATTATCTGCAACCGCCTGACGGTTGCAGATATCGAGTATTGGCAACTGCCAGGCGGTTGCCATGTGACATAGCAACCGCCAGACGGTTGCCATGTGATCTAGCAACCGTCAGGCGGTTGCCATGTTATCTCGCAACCGCCTGGCGGTTGCAAAAATATCCATTTTGAAATTAGTGATTTTTGAGAAGTATCTTGATGTGTTTGTGTTTATTGAACTCAAATATCATTATTAAATGTGAATAGTAGTAGTAAATAACTACAAAACTAGTAATTAAGTTAATAAAATAGTAGATTATGTGATTAGGCGAGTTATCAACGATATACCTATATATTATGTTCAACAACTAATCATCACACTTAGTTCTTAATGTTGTCCCTAAGCTTAATTTTCCAATGAAACCTTATAATTTGGCTTGTTTTAACTATCATTAGGGTAATTATCAATTGCTCAAACAACGTACCACAACGTATCATACGTAATAGTAAAAAAACAAGTATGAATATTATCTGCAACCGCCTGGCGGTTGCAGATATCGAGTATTGGCAACCGCCAGGCGGTTGCCATGTGATCTAGCAACCGCCAGGCGGTTGCCATGTTATCTCGCAACCGCCAGGCGGTTGCAAAAATATCCATTTTGAAATTAGTGATTTTTGAGAAGTATCTTGATGTGTTTGTGTTTATTGAACAAAAATATCATTATTAAATGTGAATAGTAGTAGTAAATAACTACAAAACTAGTAATTAAGTTAGTAAAATAGTAGATTATGTGATTAGGCGAGTTATCAACGATATACCTATATATTATGTTCAACAACTAATCATCACACTTAGTTCTTAATGTTGTCCCTAAGCTTAATTTTCCAATGAAACCTTATAATTTGGCTTGTTTTTAACTATCATTAGGGTAATTATCAATTGCTCAAACAATGTACCACAACGTATCATACATAATAGTAAAAAATCAAGTATGAATATTATCTGCAACCGCCTGGCGGTTGCAGATATCGAGTATTGGCAACCGCCAGGCGGTTGCCATGTGACATAGCAACCGCCAGGCGGTTGCCATGTTATCTCGCAACCGCCTGGCGGTTGCAAAAATATCCATTTTGAAATTAGTGATTTTTGAGAAGTATCTTGATGTGTTTGTGTTTATTGAACTCAAATATCATTATTAAATGTGAAGAGTAGTAGTAAATAACTACAAAACTAGTAATTAAGTTAGTAAAATAGTAGATTATGTGATTAGGCGAGTTATCAACGATATACCTATATATTATGTTCAACAACTAATCTTCACACTTAGTTCTTAATGTTGTCCCTAAGCTTAATTTTCCAATGAAACCTTATAATTTGGCTTGTTTTAACTATCATTAGGGTAATCATCAATTGCTCAAACAACGTACCACAACGTATCATACGTAATAGTAAAAAATAAAGTATGAATATTATGTACAACCGCCTGACGGTTGCAGATATCGAGTATTGGCAACTGCCAGGCGGTTGCCATGTGACATAGCAACTGCCAGACGGTTGCCATGTGATCTAGCAACCGTCAGGCGGTTGCCATGTTATCTCGCAACCGCCAGGCGGTTGCAAAAATATCCATTTTGAAATTAGTGATTTTTGAGAAGTATCTTGATGTGTTTGTGTTTATTGAACTCAAATATCATTATTAAATGTGAATAGTAGTAGTAAATAACTACAAAACTAGTAATTAAGTTAATAAAATAGTAGATTATGTGATTAGGCGAGTTATCAACGATATACCTATATATTATGTTCAACAACTAATCAACACACTTAGTTCTTAATGTTGTCCCTAAGCTTAATTTTCCAATGAAACCTTATAATTTGGCTTGTTTTAACTATCATTAGGGTAATTATCAATTGCTCAAACAACGTACCACAACGTATCATACGTAATAGTAAAAAAACAAGTATGAATATTATCTGCAAGCGCCTGGCGGTTGCAGATATCGAGTATTGGCAACCGCCAGGCGGTTGCCATGTGACATAGCAACCGCCAGGCGGTTGCCATGTGATCTAGCAACCGCCAGGCGGTTGCCATTTTATCTCGCAACCGCCTGGCGGTTGCAAAAATATCCATTTTGAAATTAGTGATTTTTGAGAAGTATCTTGATGTGTTTGTGTTTATTGAACAAAAATATCATTATTAAATGTGAATAGTAGTAGTAAATAACTACAAAACTAGTAATTAAGTTAGTAAAATAGTAGATTATGTGATTAGGCGAGTTATCAACGATATACCTATATATTATGTTCAACAACTAATCATCACACTTAGTTCTTAATGTTGTCCCTAAGCTTAATTTTCCAATGAAACCTTATAATTTGGCTTGTTTTTAACTATCATTAGGGTAATTATCAATTGCTCAAACAATGTACCACAACGTATCATACATAATAGTAAAAAATCAAGTATGAATATTATCTGCAACCGCCTGGCGGTTGCAGATATCGAGTATTGGCAACCGCCAGGCGGTTGCCATGTGACATAGCAACCGCCAGGAGGTTGCCATGTTATCTCGCAACCGCCTGGCGGTTGCAAAAATATCCATTTTGAAATTAGTGATTTTTGAGAAGTATCTTGATGTGTTTGTGTTTATTGAACTCAAATATCATTATTAAATGTGAAGAGTAGTAGTAAATAACTACAAAACTAGTAATTAAGTTAGTAAAATAGTAGATTATGTGATTAGGCGAGTTATCAACGATATACCTATATATTATGTTCAACAACTAATCTTCACACTTAGTTCTTAATGTTGTCCCTAAGCTTAATTTTCCAATGAAACCTTATAATTTGGCTTGTTTTAACTATCATTAGGGTAATCATCAATTGCTCAAACAACGTACCACAACGTATCATACGTAATAGTAAAAAATAAAGTATGAATATTATGTACAACCGCCTGACGGTTGCAGATATCGAGTATTGGCAACTGCCAGGCGGTTGCCATGTGACATAGCAACTGCCAGACGGTTGCCATGTGATCTAGCAACCGTCAGGCGGTTGCCATGTTATCTCGCAACCGCCAGGCGGTTGCAAAAATATCCATTTTGAAATTAGTGATTTTTGAGAAGTATCTTGATGTGTTTGTGTTTATTGAACTCAAATATCATTATTAAATGTGAATAGTAGTAGTAAATAACTACAAAACTAGTAATTAAGTTAATAAAATAGTAGATTATGTGATTAGGCGAGTTATCAACGATATACCTATATATTATGTTCAACAACTAATCAACACACTTAGTTCTTAATGTTGTCCCTAAGCTTAATTTTCCAATGAAACCTTATAATTTGGCTTGTTTTAACTATCATTAGGGTAATTATCAATTGCTCAAACAACGTACCACAACGTATCATACGTAATAGTAAAAAAACAAGTATGAATATTATCTGCAAGCGCCTGGCGGTTGCAGATATCGAGTATTGGCAACCGCCAGGCGGTTGCCATGTGACATAGCAACCGCCAGGCGGTTGCCATGTGATCTAGCAACCGCCAGGCGGTTGCCATTTTATCTCGCAACCGCCTGGCGGTTGCAAAAATATCCATTTTGAAATTAGTGATTTTTGAGAAGTATCTTGATGTGTTTGTGTTTATTGAACTCAAATATCATTATTAAATGTGAATAGTGGTAGTAAATAACTACAAAACTAGTAATTAAGTTAGTAAAATAGAAGATTATGTGATTAGGCGAGTTATCAACGATATACCTATATATTATGTTCAACAACTAATCATCACACTTAGTTCTTAATGTTGTCCCTAAGCTTAATTTTCCAATGAAACCTTATAATTTGGCTTGTTTTAACTATCATTAGGGTAATCATCAATTGCTCAAACAATGTACCACAACGTATCATACGTAATAGTAAAAAATAAAGTATGAATATTATCTGCAACCGCCTGACGGTTGCAGATATCGAGTATTGGCAACTGCCACGCGGTTGCCATGTGACATAGCAACCGCCAGACGGTTGCCATGTGATCTAGCAACCGTCAGGCGGTTGCCATGTTATCTCGCAACTGCTGGCGGTTGCAAAAATATCCATTTTGAAATTAGTGATTTTTGAGAAGTATCTTGATGTGTTTGTGTTTATTGAACTCAAATATCATTATTAAATGTGAATAGTGGTAGTAAATAACTACAAAACTAGTAATTAAGTTAGTAAAATAGTAGATTATGTGATTAGGCGAGTTATCAACGATATACCTATATATTATGTTCAACAACTAATCATCACACTTAGTTCTTAATGTTGTCCCTAAGCTTAATTTTCCAATGAAACCTTATAATTTGGCTTGTTTTTAACTATCATTAGGGTAATTATCAATTGCTCAAACAACGTACCACAACGTATCATACGTAATAGTAAAAAATCAAGTATGAATATTATCTGCAACCGCCTGGCGGTTGCAGATATCGAGTATTGGCAACCGCCAGGCGGTTGCCATGTGACATAGCAACCGCCAGGCGGTTGCCATGTGATCTAGCAACCGCCAGACGGTTGCCATGTTATCTCGCAACCGCCTGGCGGTTGCAAAAATATCCATTTTGAAATTAGTGATTTTTGAGAAGTATCTTGATGTGTTTGTGTTTATTGAACTCAAATATCATTATTAAATGTGAATAGTAGTAGTAAATAACTACAAAACTAGTAATTAAGTTAGTAAAATAGTAGATTATGTGATTAGGCGAGTTATCAACGATATACCTATATATTATGTTCAACAACTAATCATCACACTTAGTTCTTAATGTTGTCCCTAAGCTTAATTTTCCAATGAAACCTTATAATTTGGCTTGTTTTAACTATCATTCGGGTAATCATCAATTGCTCAAACAACGTACCACAACGTATCATACGTAATAGTAAAAAATCAAGTATGAATATTATCTGCAACCGCCTGAGGGTTGCAGATATCGAGTATTGGCAACTGCCAGGCGGTTGCCATGTGACATAGCAACCGCCAGACGGTTGCCATGTGATCTAGCAACTGTCAGGCGGTTGCCATGTTATCTCGCAACCGCCAGGCGGTTGCAAAAATATCCATTTTGAAATTAGTGATTTTTGAGAAGTATCTTGATGTGTTTGTGTTTATTGAACTCAAATATCATTATTAAATGTGAATAGTAGTAGTAAATAACTACAAAACTAGTAATTAAGTTAATAAAATAGTAGATTATGTGATTAGGCGAGTTATCAACGATATACCTATATATTATGTTCAACAACTAATCATCACACTTAGTTCTTAATGTTGTCCCTAAGCTTAATTTTCCAATGAAACCTTATAATTTGGCTTGTTTTAACTATCATTAGGGTAATTATCAATTGCTCAAACAACGTACCACAACGTATCATACGTAATAGTAAAAAAACAAGTATGAATATTATCTGCAACCGCCTGGCGGTTGCAGATATCGAGTATTGGCAACCGCCAGGCGGTTGCCATGAGATCTAGCAACCGCCAGGCGGTTGCCATGTTATCTCGCAACCGCCAGGCGGTTGCAAAAATATCCATTTTGAAATTAGTGATTTTTGAGAAGTATCTTGATGTGTTTGTGTTTATTGAACAAAAATGTCATTATTAAATGTGAATAGTAGTAGTAAATAACTACAAAACTAGTAATTAAGTTAGTAAAATAGTAGATTATGTGATTAGGCGAGTTATCAACGATATACCTATATATTATGTTCAACAACTAATCATCACACTTAGTTCTTAATGTTGTCCCTAAATTTAATTTTCCAATGAAACCTTATAATTTGGCTTGTTTTTAACTATCATTAGGGTAATTATCAATTGCTCAAACAACGTACCACAACGTATCATACGTAATAGTAAAAAATCAAGTATGAATATTATCTGCAACCGCCTGGCGGTTGCAGATATCGAGTGTTGGCAACCGCCAGGCGGTTGCCATGTGACATAGCAACCGCCAGGCGGTTGCCATGTGATCTAGCAACCGCCAGGCGGTTGCCATGTTATCTCGCAACCGCCTGGCGGTTGCAAAAATATCCATTTTGAAATTAGTGATTTTTGAGAAGTATCTTGATGTGTTTGTGTTTATTGAACTCAAATATCATTATTAAATGTGAATAGTAGTAGTAAATAACTACAAAACTAGTAATTAAGTTAGTAAAATAGTAGATTATGTGATTAGGCGAGTTATCAACGATATACCTATATATTATGTTCAACAACTAATCATCACACTTAGTTCTTAATGTTGTCCCTAAGCTTAATTTTCCAATGAAACCTTATAATTTGGCTTGTTTTAACTATCATTAGGGTAATCATCAATTGCTCAAACAACGTACCACAACGTATCATACGTAATAGTAAAAAATAAAGTATGAATATTATCTGCAACCGCCTGACGGTTGCAGATATCGAGTATTGGCAACTGCCAGGCGGTTGCCATGTGACATAGCAACCGCCAGACGGTTGCCATGTGATCTAGCAACCGTCAGGCGGTTGCCATGTTATCTCGCAACCGCCAGGCGGTTGCAAAAATATCCATTTTGAAATTAGTGATTTTTGAGAAGTATCTTGATGTGTTTGTGTTTATTGAACTCAAATATCATTATTAAATGTGAATAGTAGTAGTAAATAACTACAAAACTAGTAATTAAGTTAATAAAATAGTAGATTATGTGATTAGGCGAGTTATCAACGATATACCTATATATTATGTTCAACAACTAATCAACACACTTAGTTCTTAATGTTGTCCCTAAGCTTAATTTTCCAATGAAACCTTATAATTTGGCTTGTTTTAACTATCATTACGGTAATTATCAATTGCTCAAACAACGTACCACAACGTATCATACGTAATAGTAAAAAAACAAGTATGAATATTATCTGCAAGCGCCTGGCGGTTGCAGATATCGAGTATTGGCAACCGCCAGGCGGTTGCCATGTGACATTGCAACCGCCAGGCGGTTGCCATGTGATCTAGCAACCGCCAGGCGGTTGCCATTTTATCTCGCAACCGCCTGGCGGTTGCAAAAATATCCATTTTGAAATTAGTGATTTTTGAGAAGTATCTTGATGTGTTTGTGTTTATTGAACTCAAATATCATTATTAAATGTGAATAGTGGTAGTAAATAACTACAAAACTAGTAATTAAGTTAGTAAAATAGAAGATTATGTGATTAGGCGAGTTATCAACGATATACCTATATATTATGTTCAACAACTAATCATCACACTTAGTTCTTAATGTTGTCCCTAAGCTTAATTTTCCAATGAAACCTTATAATTTGGCTTGTTTTAACTATCATTAGGGTAATCATCAATTGCTCAAACAATGTACCACAACGTATCATACGTAATAGTAAAAAATAAAGTATGAATATTATCTGCAACCGCCTGACGGTTGCAGATATCGAGTATTGGCAACTGCCAGGCGGTTGCCATGTGACATAGCAACCGCCATACGGTTGCCATGTGATCTAGCAACCGTCAGGCGGTTGCCATGTTATCTCGCAACCGCCTGCCGGTTGCAAAAATATCCATTTTGAAATTAGTGATTTTTGAGAAGTATCTTGATGTGTTTGTGTTTATTGAACTCAAATATCATTATTAAATGTGAATAGTAGTAGTAAATAACTACAAAACTAGTAATTAAGTTAGTAAAATAGTAGATTATGTGATTAGGCGAGTTATCAACGATATACCTATATATTATGTTCAACAACTAATCATCACACTTAGTTCTTAATGTTGTCCCTAAGCTTAATTTTCCAATGAAACCTTATAATTTGGCTTGTTTTTAACTATCATTAGGGTAATTATCAATTGCTCAAACAACGTACCACAACGTATCATTCGTAATAGTAAAAAATCAAGTATGAATATTATCTGCAACCGCCTGGCGGTTGCAGATATCGAGTATTGGCAACCGCCAGGCGGTTGCCATGTGACATAGCAACCGCCAGGCGGTTGCCATGTGATCTAGCAACCGCCAGACGGTTGCCATGTTATCTCGCAACCGCCTGGCGGTTGCAAAAATATCCATTTTGAAATTAGTGATTTTTGAGAAGTATCTTGATGTGTTTGTGTTTATTGAACTCAAATATCATTATTAAATGTGAATAGTAGTAGTAAATAACTACAAAACTAGTAATTAAGTTAGTAAAATAGTAGATTATGTGATTAGGCGAGTTATCAACGATATACCTATATATTATGTTCAACAACTAATCATCACACTTAGTTCTTAATGTTGTCCCTAAGCTTAATTTTCCAATGAAACCTTACAATTTGGCTTGTTTTAACTATCATTAGGGTAATCATCAATTGCTCAAACAACGTACCACAACGTATCATACGTAATAGTAAAAAATCAAGTATGAATATTATCTGCAACCGCCTGACGGTTGCAGATATCGAGTATTGGCAACTGCCAGGCGGTTGCCATGTGACATAGCAAACGCCAGACGGTTGCCATGTGATCTAGCAACCGTCAGGCGGTTGCCATGTTATCTCGCAACCGCCAGGCGGTTGCAAAAATATCCATTTTGAAATTAGTGATTTTTGAGAAGTATCTTGATGTGTTTGTGTTTATTGAACAAAAATATCATTATTAAATGTGAATAGTAGTAGTAAATAACTACAAAACTAGTAATTAAGTTAGTAAAATAGTAGATTATGTGATTAGGCGAGTTATCAACGATATACCTATATATTATGTTCAACAACTAATCATCACACTTAGTTCTTAATGTTGTCCCTAAGCTTAATTTTCCAATGAAACCTTATAATTTGGCTTGTTTTAACTATCATTAGGGTAATTATCAATTGCTCAAACAACGTACCACAACGTATCATACGTAATACTAAAAAAACAAGTATGAATATTATCTGCAACCGCCTGGCGGTTGCAGATATCGAGTATTGGCAACCGCCAGACGGTTGCCATGTGATCTAGCAACCGTCAGGCGGTTGCCATGTTATCTCGCAACCGCCAGGCGGTTGCAAAAATATCCATTTTGAAATTAGTGATTTTTGAGAAGTATCTTGATGTGTTTGTGTTTATTGAACAAAAATATCATTATTAAATGTGAATAGTAGTAGTAAATAACTACAAAACTAGTAATTAAGTTAGTAAAATAGTAGATTATGTGATTAGGCGAGTTATCAACGATATACCTATATATTATGTTCAACAACTAATCATCACACTTAGTTCTAAATGTTGACCCTAAGCTTAATTTTCCAATGAAACCTTATAATTTGGCTTGTTTTAACTATCATTAGGGTAATCATCAATTGCTCAAACAACGTACCACAACGTATCATACGTAATAGTAAAAAATAAAGTATGAATATTATCTGCAACCGCCTGACGGTTGCAGATATCGAGTATTGGCAACTGCCAGGCGGTTGCCATGTGACATAGCAACCGCCAGACGGTTGCCATGTGATCTAGCAACCGTCAGGCGGTTGCCATGTTATCTCGCAACCGCCTGGCGGTTGCAAAAATATCCATTTTGAAATTAGTGATTTTTGAGAAGTATCTTGATGTGTTTGTGTTTATTGAACTCAAATATCATTATTAAATGTGAATAGTAGTAGTAAATAACTACAAAACTAGTAATTAAGTTAGTAAAATAGTAGATTATGTGATTAGGCGAGTTATCAACGATATACCTATATATTATGTTCAACAACTAATCATCACACTTAGTTCTTAATGTTGTCCCTAAGCTTAATTTTCCAATGAAACCTTATAATTTGGCTTATTTTAACTATTATTAGGGTAATTATCAATTGCTCAAACAACGTACCACAACGTATCATACGTAATAGTAAAAAATCAAGTATGAATATTATCTGCAACCGCCTGACGGTTGCAGATATCGAGTATTGGCAACTGCCAGGCGGTTGCCATGTGACATAGCAACCGCCAGACGGTTGCCATGTGATCGAGCAACCGTCAGGCGGTTGCCATGTTATCTCGCAACCGCCAGGCGGTTGCAAAAATATCCATTTTGAAATTAGTGATTTTTGAGAAGTATCTTGATGTGTTTGTGTTTATTGAACTCAAATATCATTATTAAACGTGAATAGTAGTAGTAAATAACTACAAAACTAGTAATTAAGTTAGTAAAATAGTAGATTATGTGATTAGGCGAGTTATCAACGATATACCTATATATTATGTTCAACAACTAATCATCACACTTAGTTCTTAATGTTGTCCCTAAGCTTAATTTTCCAATGAAACCTTATAATTTGGCTTGTTTTTAACTATCATTTGGGTAATTATCAATTGCTCAAACAACGTACCACAACGTATCATACGTAATAGTAAAAAATCAAGTATGAATATTATCTGCAACCGCCTGGCGGTTGCAGATATCGAGTATTGGCAACCGCCAGGCGGTTGCCATGTGACATAGCAACCGCCAGGCGGTTGCCATGTGACATAGCAACCGCCAGGCGGTTGCCATGTGATCTAGCAACCGCCAGACGGTTGCCATGTTATCTCGCAACCGCCTGGCGGTTGCAAAAATATCCTTTTTGAAATTAGTGATTTTTGAGAAGTATCTTGATGTGTTTGTGTTTATTGAACTCAAATATCATTATTAAATGTGAATAGTGGTAGTAAATAACTACAAAACTAGTAATTAAGTTAGTAAAATAGTAGATTATGTGATTAGGCGAGTTATCAACGATATACCTATATATTATGTTCAACAACTAATCATCACACTTAGTTCTTAATGTTGTTCCTAAGCTTAATTTTCCAATGAAACCTTATAATTTGGCTTGTTTTAACTATCATTAGGGTAATCATCAATTGCTCAAACAATGTACCACAACGTATCGTACGTAATAGTAAAAAATAAAGTATGAATATTATCTGCAACCGCCTGACGGTTGCAGATATCGAGTATTGGCAACTGCCAGGCGGTTGCCTTGTGACATAGCAACCGCCAGATGGTTGCCATGTGATCTAGCAACCGTCAGGCGGTTGCCATGTTATCTCGCAACCGCTTGGCGGTTGCAAAATTATCCATTTTGAAATTAGTGATTTTTGAGAAGTATCTTGATGTGTTTGTGTTTATTGAACTCAAATATCATTATTAAATGTGAATAGTAGTAGTAAATAACTACAAAACTAGTAATTAAGTTAGTAAAATAGTAGATTATGTGATTAGGCGAGTTATCAACGATATACCTATATATTATGTTCAACAACTAATCATCACACTTAGGTCTTAATGTTGTCCCTAAGCTTAATTTTCCAATGAAACCTTATAATTTGGCTTGTTTTAACCATCATTAGCGTAATTATCAATTGCTCAAACAACGTACCACAACGTATCATACGTAATAGTAAAAAATCAAGTATGAATATTATCTGCAACCGCCTGACGGTTGCAGATATCGAGTATTGGCAACTGCCAGGCGGTTGCCATGTGACATAGCAACCGCCAGACGGTTGCCATGTGATCTGGCAATCGTCAGACGGTTGCCATGTTATCTCGCAACCGCCTGGCGGTAGCAAAAATATCCATTTTGAAATTAGTGATTTTTGAGAAGTATCTTGATGTGTTTGTGTTTATTGAACTCAAATATCATTATTAAATGTGAATAGTAGTAGTAAATAACTACAAAACTAGTAATTAAGTTAGTAAAATAGTAGATTATGTGATTAGGCGAGTTATCAACGATATACCTATATATTATGTTCAACAACTAATCATCACACTTAGTTCTTAATGTTGTCCCTAAGCTTAATTTTCCAATGAAACCTTATAATTTGGCTTGTTTTAACTATCATTAGCGTAATTATCAATTGCTCAAACAACGTACCACAACGTATCATACGTAATAGTAAAAAATCAAGTATGAATATTATCTGCAACCGTCTGACGGTTGCAGATATCGAGTATTGGCAACTGCCAGGCGGTTGCCATGTGACATAGCAACCGCCAGACGGTTGCCATGTGATCTAGCAACCGTCAGGCGGTTGCCATGTTATCTCGCACCCGCCTGGCGGTTGCAAAAATATCCATTTTGAAATTAGTGATTTTTGAGAAGTATCTTGATGTTTTTGTGTTTATTGAACTCAAATATCATTATTAAACGTGAATAGTAGTAGTAAATAACTACAAAACTAGTAATTAAGTTAGTAAAATAGTAGATTATGTGATTAGGCGAGTTATCAACGATATACCTATATATTATGTTCAACAACTAATAATCACACTTAGTTCTTAATGTTGTCCCTAAGCTTAATTTTCCAATGAAACCTTATAATTTGGCTTGTTTTTAACTATCATTAGGGTAATTATCAATTGCTCAAACAACGTACCACAACGTATCATACGTAATAGTAAAAAATCAAGTATGAATATTATCTGCAACCGCCTGGCGGTTGCAGATATCGAGTATTGGCAACCGCCAGGCGGTTGCCATGTGACATAGCAACCGCCAGGCGGTTGCCATGTGATCTAGCAACCGCCAGGCGGTTGCCATGTCATCTCGCAACCGCCTGGCGGTTGCAAAAATATCCATTTTGAAATTAGTGATTTTTGAGAAGTATCTTGATGTGTTTGTGTTTATTGAAATCAAATATCATTATTAAATGTGAATAGTGGTAGTAAATAACTACAAAACTAGTAATTAAGTTAGTAAAATAGTAGATTATGTGATTAGGCGAGTTATCAACGATATACCTATATATTATGTTCAACAACTAATCATCACACTTAGTTCTTAATGTTGTCCATAAGCTTAATTTTCCAATGAAACCTTATAATTTGGCTTGTTTTAACTATCATTAGGGTAATCATCAATTGCTCAAACAATGTACCACAACGTATCATACGTAATAGTAAAAAATAAAGTATGAATATTATCTGCAACCGCCTGACGGTTGCAGATATCGAGTATTGGCAACTGCCAGGCGGTTGCCATGTGACATAGCAACCGCCAGACGGTTGCCATGTGATCTAGCAACCGTCAGGCGGTTGCCATGTTATCTCGCAACCGCCTGGCGGTAGCAAAAATATCCATTTTGAAATTAGTGATTTTTGAGAAGTATCTTGATGTGTTTGTGTTTATTGAACTCAAATATCATTATTAAATGTGAATAGTAGTAGTAAATAACTACAAAACTAGTAATTAAGTTAGTAAAATAGTAGATTATGTGATTAGGCGAGTTATCAACGATATACCTATATATTATGTTCAACAACTAATCATCACACTTAGTTCTTAATGTTGTCCCTAAGCTTAATTTTCCAATGAAACCTTATAATTTGGCTTGTTTTAACTATCATTAGCGTAATTATCAATTGCTCAAACAACGTACCACAACGTATCATACGTAATAGTAAAAAATCAAGTATGAATATTATCTGCAACCGTCTGACGGTTGCAGATATCGAGTATTGGCAACTGCCAGGCGGTTGCCATGTGACATAGCAACCGCCAGACGGTTGCCATGTGATCTAGCAACCGTCAGGCGGTTGCCATGTTATCTCGCAACCGCCTGGCGGTTGCAAAAATATCCATTTTGAAATTAGTGATTTTTGAGAAGTATCTTGATGTGTTTGTGTTTATTGAACTCAAATATCATTATTAAACGTGAATAGTGGTAGTAAATAACTACAAAACTAGTAATTAAGTTAGTAAAATAGTAGATTATGTGATTAGGCGAGTTATCAACGATATACCTATATATTACGTTCAACAACTAATCATCACACTTAGTTCTTAATGTTGTCCCTAAGCTTAATTTTCAAATGAAACATTATAATTTGGCTTGTTTTAACTATCATTAAGGTAATTATCAATTGCTCAAACAACGTACCACAACGTATCATACGTAATAGTAAAAAAACAAGTATGAATATTATCTGCAACCGCCTGGCGGTTGCAGATATCGAGTATTGGCAACCGCCAGGCGGTTGCCATGTGATCTAGCAACCGCCAGGCGGTTGCCATGTTATCTCGCAACCGCCAGGCGGTTGCAAAAATATCCATTTTGAAATTAGTGATTTTTGAGAAGTATCTTGATGTGTTTGTGTTTATTGAACAAAAATATCATTATTAAATGTGAATAGTAGTAGTAAATAACTACAAAACTAGTAATTAAGTTAGTAAAATAGTAGATTATGTGATTAGGCGAGTTATCAACGATATACCTATATATTATGTTCAACAACTAATCATCACACTTAGTTCTTAATGTTGTCCCTAAGCTTAATTTTCCAATGAAACCTTATAATTTGGCTTGTTTATAACTATCATTAGGGTAATTATCAATTGCTCAAACAACGTACCACAACGTATCATACGTAATAGTAAAAAATCAAGTATGAATATTATCTGCAACCGTCTGACGGTTGCAGATATCGAGTATTGGCAACTGCCAGGCGGTTGCCATGTGACATAGCAACCGCCAGACGGTTGCCATGTGATCTAGCAACCGTCAGGCGGTTGCCATGTTATCTCGCACCCGCCTGGCGGTTGCAAAAATATCCATTTTGAAATTAGTGATTTTTGAGAAGTATCTTGATGTGTTTGTGTTTATTGAACTCAAATATCATTATTAAATGTGAATAGTAGTAGTAAATAACTACAAAACTAGTAATTAAGTTAGTAAACTAGTAGATTATGTGATTAGGCGAGTTATCAACGATATACCTATATATTATGTTCAACAACTAATCATCACACTTAGTTCTTAATGTTGTCCCTAAGCTTAATTTTCCAATGAAACCTTATAATTTGGCTTGTTTTAACTATCATTAGCGTAATTATCAATTGCTCAAACAACGTACCACAACGTATCATACGTAATAGTAAAAAATCAAGTATGAATATTATCTGCAACCGTCTGACGGTTGCAGATATCGAGTATTGGCAACTGCCAGGCGGTTGCCATGTGACATAGCAACCGCCAGACGGTTGCCATGTGATCTAGCAACCGTCAGGCGGTTGCCATGTTATCTCGCACCCGCCTGGCGGTTGCAAAAATATCCATTTTGAAATTAGTGATTTTTGAGAAGTATCTTGATGTTTTTGTGTTTATTGAACTCAAATATCATTATTAAACGTGAATAGTTGTAGTAAATAACTACAAAACTAGTAATTAAGTTAGTAAAATAGTAGATTATGTGATTAGGCGAGTTATCAACGATATACCTATATATTATGTTCAACAACTAATAATCACACTTAGTTCTTAATGTTGTCCCTAAGCTTAATTTTCCAATGAAACCTTATAATTTGGCTTGTTTTTAACTATCATTAGGGTAATTATCAATTGCTCAAACAACGTACCACAACGTATCATACGTAATAGTAAAAAATCAAGTATGAATATTATCTGCAACCGCCTGGCGGTTGCAGATATCGAGTATTGGCAACCGCCAGGCGGTTGCCATGTGACATAGCAACCGCCAGGCGGTTGCCATGTGATCTAGCAACCGCCAGGCGGTTGCCATGTCATCTCGCAACCGCCTGGCGGTTGCAAAAATATCCATTTTGAAATTAGTGATTTTTGAGAAGTATCTTGATGTGTTTGTGTTTATTGAAATCAAATATCATTATTAAATGTGAATAGTGGTAGTAAATAACTACAAAACTAGTAATTAAGTTAGTAAAATAGTAGATTATGTGATTAGGCGAGTTATCAACGATATACCTATATATTATGTTCAACAACTAATCATCACACTTAGTTCTTAATGTTGTCCATAAGCTTAATTTTCCAATGAAACCTTATAATTTGGCTTGTTTTAACTATCATTAGGGTAATCATCAATTGCTCAAACAATGTACCACAACGTATCATACGTAATAGTAAAAAATAAAGTATGAATATTATCTGCAACCGCCTGACGGTTGCAGATATCGAGTATTGGCAACTGCCAGGCGGTTGCCATGTGACATAGCAACCGCCAGACGGTTGCCATGTGATCTAGCAACCGTCAGGCGGTTGCCATGTTATCTCGCAACCGCCTAGCGGTAGCAAAAATATCCATTTTGAAATTAGTGATTTTTGAGAAGTATCTTGATGTGTTTGTGTTTATTGAACTCAAATATCATTATTAAATGTGAATAGTAGTAGTAAATAACTACAAAACTAGTAATTAAGTTAGTAAAATAGTAGATTATGTGATTAGGCGAGTTATCAACGATATACCTATATATTATGTTCAACAACTAATCATCACACTTAGTTCTTAATGTTGTCCATAAGCTTAATTTTCCAATGAAACCTTATAATTTGGCTTGTTTTAACTATCATTAGGGTAATCATCAATTGCTCAAACAATGTACCACAACGTATCATACGTAATAGTAAAAAATAAAGTATGAATATTATCTGCAACCGCCTGACGGTTGCAGATATCGAGTATTGGCAACTGCCAGGCGGTTGCCATGTGACATAGCAACCGCCAGACGGTTGCCATGTGATCTAGCAACCGTCAGGCGGTTGCCATGTTATCTCGCAACCGCCTGGCGGTAGCAAAAATATCCATTTTGAAATTAGTGATTTTTGAGAAGTATCTTGATGTGTTTGTGTTTATTGAACTCAAATATCATTATTAAACGTGAATAGTAGTAGTAAATAACTACAAAACTAGTAATTAAGTTAGTAAAATAGTAGATTATGTGATTAGGCGAGTTATCAACGATATACCTATATATTACGTTCAACAACTAATCATCACACTTAGTTCTTAATGTTGTCCCTAAGCTTAATTTTCAAATGAAACATTATAATTTAGCTTGTTTTAACTATCATTAAGGTAATTATCAATTGCTCAAACAACGTACCACAACGTATCATACGTAATAGTAAAAAAACAAGTATGAATATTATCTGCAACCGCCTGGCGGTTGCAGATATCGAGTATTGGCAACCGCCAGGCGGTTGCCATGTGATCTAGCAACCGCCAGGCGGTTGCCATGTTATCTCGCAACCGCCAGGCGGTTGCAAAAATATCCATTTTGAAATTAGTGATTTTTGAGAAGTATCTTGATGTGTTTGTGTTTATTGAACAAAAATATCATTATTAAATGTGAATAGTAGTAGTAAATAACTACAAAACTAGTAATTAAGTTAGTAAAATAGTAGATTATGTGATTAGGCGAGTTATCAACGATATACCTATATATTATGTTCAACAACTAATCATCACACTTAGTTCTTAATGTTGTCCCTAAGCTTAATTTTCCAATGAAACCTTATAATTTGGCTTGTTTATAACTATCATTAGGGTAATTATCAATTGCTCAAACAACGTACCACAACGTATCATACGTAATAGTAAAAAATCAAGTATGAATATTATCTGCAACCGCCTGGCGGTTGCAGATATCGAGTATTGGCAACCGCCAGGCGGTTGCCATGTGCCATAGCAACCGCCAGGCGGTTGCCATGTGATCTAGCAACCGCCAGGCGGTTGCCATGTTATCTCGCAACCGCCTGGCGGTTGCAAAAATATCCATTTTGAAATTAGTGATTTTTGAGAAGTATCTTGATGTGTTTGTGTTTATTGAACTCAAATATCATTATTAAATGTGAATAGTAGTAGTAAATAACTACAAAACTAGTAATTAAGTTAGTAAAATAGTAGATTATGTGATTAGGCGAGTTATCAACGATATACCTATATATTATGTTCAACAACTAATCATCAAAATTAGTTCTTAATGTTGTCCCTAAGCTTAATTTTCCAATGAAACCTTATAATTTGGCTTGTTTTAACTATCATTAGGGTAATTATCAATTGATCAAACAACGTACCACAACGTATCATACGTAATAGTAAAAAATCAAGTATGAATATTATCTGCAACCGCCAGATATCGAGTATTGGCAACCGCCAGGCGGTGGCCATGTGACATAGCAACCGCCAGCAACCGCCAGGCGGTTGCCATGGGATCTAGCAACCGCCAGGCGGTTGCCATGTTAACTCGTAACCGCCCAGCGGTTGCGAGAACTTAATATTGCAACCGCACGGACGGTCGCCATATAAGGGGGCGACCGCTAGGCGGTTGCGAGGTCTTATAAAAGCCTCGCGACCGCCGGTGAGGTCGCTACTTCTCGGTGGCGACTGCCTGGCGGTCGCTCTGCGGCTATGAGTAAACTCGAAATATAGGGACTAATGTTTCAAGAGAATAAAATGGCAATAAAGAAGGGCTTTTTTATTTTTTTGAATACTAATTAAGAAGTTAATAAGCTGTAAAATGGCAATCTTACTTGTTTTCTTAATGTATGAATTCTGATTCTATCATTTATTTTGCTTGGGGTTCTCTGTGTCTAATTCACAATAAAGTTAACTTAATTACCTCAGTCAGAAAGTGAAAAAAGATAAAAACAAAATGCGTGAAGCTTCACTGGCATATAACTTGCTGTAGCTTTGGTACTTACTCGCTCCTTTAAATCAAATCAGTAGTGAATTCAAAGGGAATTTCTCGTAATCAGACTAGGAACATTCAAACCCTCTGTTACGCGCGATTCATGAAAAAAGCATCAAAGTGTTTTTGTTGGGGGGAAAAGAATGGAAAAGAGTGTCAACGGTTCGAGAAAAAAGTGTTGGCAAAATTCCAAATTAAAAAAAGGTTAAGAAACCATTCCCATTAATTAAGCATAATTATATAGTTTTTTTCTTTTGGCAAATGTCATGCTAAATTAGCAAATTATCCTATGTGAATTTCTCATTTGTCAAGATATCTCTTGATTTTAAAAATTGCGTATTTTCCTATAAGCTGGGAAGTGTAGTTAGCTCTCCCATACAGGAGAGTGGCAATTATTTTTTTCTTTAAAAAGAACACTTACAACCATTTTTTCAAGAATATATGTATTGTATATATGTAAATATATAAATATATATATATATATATATTCTTTCTATACTTGAAATTATCAAAAATCTATAATATAAAATAAAATTAAAATTGACTTGCAAACTTAAAAAATATGCATATACCTTGTTTATATACCTTTATTCATAAAATATATAAAATAATATAAAATTACATTCAAAGTTACACGAAACTATCAAGGAATATATCAAAATACAATATAAAATTATTCTAGGGGCTCACAGTGTTCCACGTTTTAATAACATAGGAGTATTGTAATATAGGGATAAACACATCAAACCCTGTTTTTGACATTTTCCTTAGAGAAAATTTTCACCACTATACCCTTTAACAAAATGTGAGCTTGTGCCAATCACCCACAAGTGTATTTACAGTATTTTATGGTCGGATTAATTCCGATTTGGGTGTCTTTTCACCTCTTTTTTGCAATCAATTGACAAAATTCATCTAGTACACCACGTACGAGTCGCATGATGGCAAATATTCCAGTCAAAAATAGTAGGAAATACACCGGTGAAGTAAATCACACAAGCTGGCAAATATTAGGGGTATAGTGATAAAAAATATTCTGCAAAAATAATGTCAAAAATACCCCATAAGTTAGGGAATTTGATATTTTTATCCCTATCATATATTGTCATTCTTTTCCAGGGGGAAATTTGCTAAGTTTTATCATAATACATGGGCTGGCTAATATACCAAATCCCATTATATTTACGTAAACTTTAGAAACATCGCTCTCTCGGTCCACTTAGACATGTTCCTTTTTCTAGCTTAGGTGTTACTAACTTCACTTCATCTGATCACAGCCATCGATCACTCTCCAATTCTCAAGATTATTCTCCACCCTTGGATCACACCTCCAAATCAACTATAAATCTCACAGAACAGAACCTCACGACCATTGGAAAACAAGAAATACACAACATAACACGCTCCCTCCCTCCAAACTAAACTCTCCAACTTAGTCCCTTTTGTGACCAAAAAAAACAAACACATATGGCAGGAAACAGGAAATCTTCTTTCTCTCTGTTCAGTTTCTTCAAAGGTAAAAGCTCGAGGAGTTCCCGAAGAGGAGACGACATGAGGGACGACTATGTGAAGGCGTACAAGATTTATCCGAGCGATGAAGATAGAGGCCGATGGGTGGCCGAACCCGGAATTGACAAGAAAGCTTCGGCGTACATCTCTGTAACAACCGATAGATGGAAAAATGCTGTCGTTGCTAACTAGTCGCTTCATTTGTTTCTTTATGCAAACAAGTTACATTTGTTATGCCATAATTGTAATTTTCATATCATTGTTAGTGTCTACCCCAGCTTGCAAATAGTAGCAGAATGAATAAATATTATGATTTTTCTATTTTTTATACTTGTCCACTTTTTCAGACCACTTGATGAAAATAGTCAGTATGTCATGGTATTTTGATGCTTGTACATAATTTAATTTGTTACTTTTTTTACATCAAGAACTCAACAGTGTGTGCATGGCCTTTATCTAATTTTGTAGTCCAACAATCTTTTGCTCATGGCAGTGATCATGCAAGTACGGTAATAATATTGGTGACGTGGTGCAACACTACAGTCTACGATGAGAATGGAGAATGGAGTGGTAATTTTCTATATTTACAAAAAAAAAAAAAAACATCTTTGTTGATTGCATCACGCAAGCTATACAACAGTTTGCCTAAAATATTTTTCCATGGCAACATCTACGATTGTACGATGAGTTGATTATCAACGTTTTACCCTAGAAGTTGTATGTATATATACATAGATGAGCTTTAGATGAGACATGGCACGAAAAAGAAAATTGTAGTTATAGTTATAGTTATAGTTATAGTTATATATATATATATATATATATATATATATATATATGTACGTGTGGTTGCTTGTTATTTGTATAATTAATATTTTTTGATATTTGCTTTGTTTCTTAATTAGTGTTGTACCTTTTTAGTGGAATGGATCACGATACTTTAGAAGAAGGAATATAGTTTATTACTTTATTATTACTGATCATCAGAATCCTAAGGACTCTATTGGGGTTAGGGGGAGCGAATAAATTTTTGTTTTCTTTTCCATATGCAAATCTGAGAGACAACGAGATGTTTGTTTAATTCTTACTTGGCTTGGATTTACTTTTAGCATCTTTAAACTATATATTTTTCTTAATTGGAGTTAGATGGTGATTAAATCAAGCACGAGTTAAAGCACCACTAAAATACGTAGTCCGTAAAACTATAGTGATGATGCGAAAAACTTCATATTATCATATATCCTTGTCGAGAATCAGGTCTTTATTATCACACGTGTATCATTTGGATTTTGATCAATTTTTTTGTGAGTAAATAGCAACCATTACCCCTTTGTTATTTCTAATTGGCAGAAACCCTCATGAATTATTTTAATTGGCAAAAACTCCCGTGTTATTTGGTCAACAACAAAGACTTCCTCCATGCCTAAATTGCATCACATGCGCCATTTACAGAAAGAAAAAAACGAAGGAACAAAGCGTCTGCACCAAGCAACCACCTTGTCCTCCCTAAAAACAGAAAAGTCGACACCGGAAACAAGGTGAGGCCACGGCGGCAAACAATTGTATTTGTCTTCGATCTCCAACCACCAACCTTAAGAGATGGTTAGTCCCTTTTGAGACCTTGATCTTCTCGAAACTCAATCGAGGTTGAAAAAGGAGACTTTTGTTTGTTGGTACAGAGAGAGAGCCGGAGACAAGAGAGACGGGAATTAAACGTGATTCAAAATATAAAGTTTTTTACATTTTAGTTAATACAAAGATTAAAATATACATATAAAAATATTTGGCAGAAAATCTAAAAATGCCCATTATCTTTGCTCCACTTGAGTTTTTGCCCTTTATCTTTTTTTTTTCCGCTTAAAATGCCCGCTATCTTTTCTTAATATGACCGATTGAATAATTAGGGCATTTTTGATGCCACGTCACCAAAAATCGCCTACGTGGCTAAATATGCCCTGCCACGTTGGACTAAAAAAAATTGAAAATAACGTTAGTATACAAATAAGGTATACGAAACTTTATACTCTGAATACACATATACATAAAACTTATACGCGGCGCGATAAGGGGTCAATTTGTGATGATAGTGGATGATGAGACATTGAAAATGCAGGTGATGCTGTTAACGGTTATTCTAGTAGTTTGTCAATTTACATTGATAATCACAATGATGATCAGAGTGTACCAGCTGAAGTGAATGAGTGTTGGAGTGTTGAGGGCAACCCTAGCAGAGGAGTGTTGGAAGGTTATGAAATCCCTCATGATTATGTTGTTTTAGATGATGATTTAGGAGATGGTTGTGGAGAAGGTTTAGGACAGGGTGCTGGTATTGATGATACATCACAACCTAATAATTTGGGAGAGAATACAATTGATGCTACAGGGGAACCTACTGGCAATCTTGGAAAAAAATAGAGAAAAGAATGTAAGATCGGCTGCTAATGGGTGTAGAAATCAGAGTACTACCATTCAAAGTGTACCAGATGATGACATTTGGGAAAGAGAAATGCCTTGGCAAACATATGGTGATGACACTTGGAATGCTGAAGAAGATCTTCATAATGCAACTGAAACTTGTGAGGAATTTTGGGATTCTGAAATTGATGATATTGATGTTGTCACAAGAAAATATACGCAGGTTACAATTGGATAATCAGACGTGCTTATCTATAAAGAAAGAAGATCTGTTAGAGATATAGTGATCTTATTCAACAAGGGAAGAAGATTTGCGATGGTTCCGACCAAGGATCTGCGGAGATTCTGCTCATGCCTATATAAGGAGAAGACTCGACAGAGTTGAAAAGCACTTTTGAAAAAGATATTAGTGAGTGAGTACTGTATCGAGTCAAAGGTTTTTGAAGAGCATTAAGTTAGAGGAACTCTGTAGTAGCTTAGTGTGTTCTTCGATTCAATCGAGTATTCCGAAAATAAGTTAAGGGATAGGTGTTGCAACCGCAAATGTTAGAGGGAGTCTAAGTTTTGGGTTGATGTAAAACCTACATTGTAAATCTTAAGTCGGATACTGTTTGAGTCAAACATTTGGGTGCAAACCCCGTGGACTAGGACCATTTGGACCGAATCACGTTAAAAACTCTTTGTGTTCTTTACCGTTTTTATGTTTCATTGTCTTCTATTAGTTGCAACAGAAAACTGGTTTTAAAACTTAAAAACACTTTAATCTGTTCTACCTATGAGTGCAGTTGCGACTACTGTCAAGTTCAACTGCATTCAATCATAAGTAGGATAGATCTAAGATCTTTCAATTGGCATCAAGAGCGGGTCACTATTTTACATAGTGTCGATTCTGGATCAAAGATATTTTTAGTTATTTTGTTTTGTTTAATTAACTTCATGGAGGAAATGAGGGAAGGTCTGTCGACGATAAAGCCCCCAATGCTGACATCTACAAACTACTCCTACTGGAAAAATCGCATGCGAAACGTCATCAAACAGCAGGACCAAAAGGCATGGAAAAGCATCCTAAAGGGGTGGACCCCACCTACCGATGAACAGGGAAGGGTCAAGTCCGAGCTGGAATGGACCGATGCAGAAGAGCTACTTGCAAATTATAATTCTACAGCTTTAAACATTATCCTTGTTGCAGTAGATTATGATCAATTTAAACGTATTTCTAACTGTGAAGTTGCAAGAGATGCATGGCAGGCTATTGAGAACGCGCACCAGGGAAATGCCAAAGTTCGTGCATCAAAGTTGCAACTGTTCAATGATCAGTTCAACTTCATTAGAATGGAAGAAACAGAGACCATTGTGCAGTTCCATACCAAATTCAGACATCTTGCAAGTGAAGCCACGATCCTTGGAGCTGACTTCCCAGAGTCTAGAATTGTACTAAAGCTGCTAGGATCGGGCATATTCCGGCCAAAACGCGATTTTCCCATTAAGTGTATTTTTGGCTATTTTTTGCCGGAATATCCCCTACACAACTCATATATGTTTTATAGTTTATGACAAAAAGTAGGCTTTGATTTTGTTTAAGGGATAAGTCGAAAAAATGTGTATAGTTCAGATGACTTTGATGCTTTATCTCTTTATTATAATCAGTTTATCAGTATTAGTCAACTGTGTGATAATGATCTGTACGTTCGTTTTACCAAAGATGAATGTGAAGTTGTGGATCAAAATCAAAACAGGGTTCTACAGGGACTAAGGAGTGCTGAAAATTGCTACACTATGGTAAACTGTAACACTGGTATTATATCTCTAACACTGCTATTAGATCTCTAGCACTGCTATTAGATCTCTAGCACAGACAATCTTGCAGATCTCTGGCACCAAAGACTTGGCCACATCAACTTCAAGGCTCTGTCTCACCTTTCCATTTCCAGCAGTCAAAGTGTTAGAGGTCTACCTAAGCTTGGACCAAAACCCCTTGAGAAATGCATATCATGTCTTGAAGGGAAACATATGAAAGTAAGTCATGCTGTGTTGCAACACACCCCCTCTGTAAGAATTCTTGAACTCCTCCACATGGATCTTGTTGGCCACATTCAGAAGGAAAGCATCTCAGGTAAACGTTATATATTTGTGTGTGTAGATGATTTCTCACGATTCACATGGGTAGAATTTTTAAAAGAAAAAAATGAATCTTTTATGGTTTTTAAGCACCTGTGCAACACGGTTGCAACTGAGAAAGATCTACCAGTCAAAAGGATCAGTAGCGATCATGGGAAGGAATTTGAAAATTCCAGTTTCAATGACTTCTGTTCTGACAAAGCAGTAAATACTGCATGCTATGTTTTAAATCGGGTGTATCTGCGACCATGTACACCTAAAACTGTGTATGAGCTATGGAAGGGTAAGCGCCCTAATGTTCAATATTTTCACGTATTTGGTTGTGCTTGTTATGTACTCAATGATAGAGAACCAAGAGGTAAGTTCCAACCCAAGTCTGATTTTGGAATCTTTGTAGGGTACTCTCGCAACAGTCATTCATATCGCATATTCAATGTTCGCACTCAAATTGTTGTGGAGTCCTTGGAGTCATCTAATGTTGAATTTGATGACTACATGGACTTTGCTTCAACCTCTTCAGAAGTCAAAATCACAGAGCTAGTTGAAGAAGAGCATGAACAGCTACCAAAAATGTCCAAGAACTCCATTCCAGTTGCAACTGAGCCTGTTGAACCCCAGGTTGCAACCACGGATGAAGCAACTAGAGAATGTGACTCCCCACCAGAGACAAGTGAAAGAACTGAACCTCCAGAGGCACCACCTCACATTAGAAAAAACCACCCACCTGAGGCAGTCATTGGTGAGATGAGTGAAGGCATCCGTACACGAGATCTTCCACGCAAACGGTATGATCAAATGGTGCGGTTTGTCAGTTACACCTCCAAAGTTGAACCCAAAAATGTCAAGGAGTCACTCTTGGAAGAAGCCTGGATTGAAGCCATGCCAGAGGAACTGAATCAGTTCGAAAGGAATGACGTGTGGGAGCTTGTACCTAGACCTGATAACGTAAACATCATTGGTAAAAAATGGATATTCAAGAACAAGACCGATGAGTCAGGAAACATCATTCGAAACAAGGTGCGACTCGTTGCACAAGGCTACACACACGTCGAAGGAGTCGATTATGACGACACTTTGCACCAGTTGCAAGACTGGAATCCATCCGTCTCTTGCTTGCAGTTGCATGTGTCTTACGCTTCAAACCGTTTCAAATGGATATTAAAAGTGCCTTTCTAAATGGGTACCTAAATGAGGAAGTCTTTGTTGAACAACCTAAAGGGTTTATCGATCCACACTTCCCCAATTATGTACTAAAACTCAAAAGAGCACTTTATGGTCTCAAACAGGCACCACGTGCGTGGTATGAAAGACTCACTGTTCACCATTTGGAAAAAGGGATATACCAGAGGAAGTGCTGATCGCACCTTGTTCTATAAACTTTGGCACACATATTTTGATTGCACAAATATATGTCGATGACATTGTGTTTGGTTCTACCTCCACTAGCGAGTTGCAACAATTTGTCTCTGTTATGAAAAATGAATTTGAAATGAGCATGGTTGGTGAACTCACATATTTTCTTGGTTTACAGGTAAAACAACAGAACGATGGGATATTCATATCCCAGAAAAAGTATGCGAAGAATCTCATCAAGTGATTCGAACTTGAACATGCCAAACCGATGAAGACTCACATGGGTTCAACTAATCGTCTCAGCAAGGATGACAGTTGCAACTCAGTGGACGCCAGTCTCTACAGGAGCATGATTGGCAGTCTACTGTATCCTACGGCTAGCCGACCAGAAATCTGCTTCAGTGTTGGAGTATGTGCGCGATATCAAGCCAATCCTAAGGAGTCGCACCTAAAGGCTGTCAAAAGGATAATTCGATATATCGCAGGTACGGCTGAGTTCTGACTTAGTTACAACTTTAACAATAACCTTTCACTTGAAAGTTATTGTGATGCCGACTGGGCTGGCTACGCTGATGACAGGAAAAGTACTACATGAGGATGTTTTTCTCTTGGCACTAACCTTGTGTCCTGGTTTAGCAAAAAACAACACTCCATCACCCTGTCCATGGCCGAAGCAGAATACATTGCTGCAGGGAGCTGCTGCACCCAACTAGTCTGGATGAAGCAAATGCTGGAAGATTACGGTATCACTCATAATGCGATTCTGCTCTACTGTGATAACAGCAGTGCTATTAATATTTCGAAAAATCCTGTCCAACACTCTCGCACTAAGCATATTGATATTAGGTATCACTATATGAGAGAACTGGTAGTAGCAAAAACTGTTGAGCTAAATCATGTGTGTACTGATCTTCAACTTGCAGACATCTTTACAAAGGCTCTAGATGTGACACGGTTTTAGCACCTGCGAAAGTCCTTAGGCCTCTGCCTTATGTGAATTGCAACAAGGACTCTGTTGCAACTAAGGGTGACGGTTCTGTTTTTCAATTACGCATCCCATTAATGAACAATCCTCTTAGTTAATTTTGTTGGATGTCTCCTCAGTCCCAACAAATGTTTAACAAAAAAAAAAACAAAATCGTGTATGCTAAAGCATTCAACTACACAAGCTAGTAGGTGCAACTGGAAAAAGCTACCTGACCTAAAAGAACCAAGAGTGAAAGCTATCCATTCTTATCCCATGCGTCCACTCATTGAAAAGAGCTACCTTGTTCACAAATGAGTCAGCGTGAAAGCTACCCGTTGCGTGCAAATTTGACTTCAGTTGTAACTGAGGAGCCAACACGATCAAAATCGTTTTGGACTCAGTTCTCCTTGTGGGGTCCATAATTTTAATTCCGAATTTTTATGCTTATGGGGCACATTGTCGCTGTTTGTTTTAATTCTAATTAACTGTGGAGTCGTAATTATATTGAAAAGGTAATCACGCTTGTGTAACATTAGGCAACTTTTACAATTCTGTTTGTATAGATAAGGATAATTTCCATGCTTAGCTCTACATGATTTGCCTCTATCTTTTCTCTGACCTAGAATATCTTTCTCCTAAGATTCTGTTTCAGTGTTATGCGTGTGTTTTGGGGGCAACGTTCCTCCCTTTTTTTAGGGATACGAGTATATTCATTACCCTTACTAGTGCTCTCTGTTTCTCTTTCTCTCAGATTGGTGGATCAATAAAACGCTCGGCCGCCGTGCGCTCTGACTCCGATGAACCCGTCACGATGAGCCGTTACAGTCTCTTCCTCCTTCTCCACCACTATCTGCTGAACATCCTGATGAGGTGGATGACCAAGTCCCTCCTCCAGGTCAATCCTCTCCGGCCACCACTCGTCTGCCTTCTCCGCCACTATCTCCGGTTAAGCCCTCTGCCACAAACAAAGGGAAGGCCAAAATTGGTGAACCCTCATCTGTTCAGGATGTACCTGGTGATGTTGAGGACAAACCCTCTGTCCCTGCCTCTTCTATTGGTGTTGCAACCAGGAAGAGAACTAAAGTCCTTGCTCGCAAGTCCGTCCGCCCAAGGAGACTGCATAAAATCTCTGAGCAGTCTGTATCAGAGGATGAATCCGATGACGATGCTTCCACTGAACCAGCAGTTGCCGAAGATGAACCTGCCCCCAAAAAGCGCCGCCAGGCCCCTGCCTCCAAAAAGACGGTCACCCCCACTACTGAGGAACTGTTTGCTTACCCAGAGGTTGCACCTGCTTCTCTCGCTTTGAAGTCTGCTCGAGCCTTCTTTGCTCGTTTTTATACTCGTGAAGCCCAGACCCGCTTCACTGCCTACCTGAAACGCACCTTAGTGGAGGAACGTCCACTTGATGAAAAGTCCTACGCTAACACTGACATTCTGGATTTGCTGACTGGACGGGGTTGGCTGGCTGCGACTCAAAATGCCAGCAGCTACTCCAAAGTGCTGGTACAAGAATTCTATGCCAACTTAACTCTACAACTGGATGCCGAAGGTTCTCTTCAACGCCACATGATCTATGTGCGTAAGACAGTTTGCCCCTTTACCCCAGCCATTATCTCTGCTGCTATAGGTGTCCCTGAGGTGGACACTGGCGAACAATCTGAGTTGCGACTGGAGCGCAACATGAACAAAGTTGCAACCGAGCTCACTGGCGGGCTTGTTCGTTCTTGGCCCACAGGCCCCCTCACCACTAGTGATCTCACCAACATGTACAATTTACTTTTCTACATTCTAGTGTGTCATTGGATGCCCTGTACCCACGTCTCCTCTATGCACGCGGACGTCGCAAGCATCCTTTTTTCGTATTGGCACGGGTGTCCCGATTGATTTAGGGAAACTTGTGTTTGAACGCATCTACCGTAAGGCCTTTCAAGAAGCCCATATTTCCTTTGGTTTCCTGTCTCTCATCTACCGCCTCATCACTACCCACGTGCCATCCCTCAAAGCTAAGCCGGAGGAGCTCACAAGTGTACAAGCAATGCGGGCCAGTCCGAAGGTTGTTAAAAAACCACCTCCATCTCCAGCTGCAACTGGCTTACCTCCCAAGAAGGGTTCTGAATCACTGCCTGACGCCTCAGTCTCGAAGGCATCCACATGGAGCTGTCGCGACTCACAAGTCTGCTTGAGGAGATGAGCACCTCTCTCGCCCTCCACGCCTCCAAGATCGATCGCATGTTAGCTCAAACTGGTGCGAGCACCCCTTGATTCGTTTTCTCAAAATGGGGTAGTAGAAAGGTGTGGTTGGGTTAGATGCAAGTCAGGGGGAGTACTTTTTTGTTAACTCCGAACAATTTCTGTTATTTTTTTGCTATCGTTTTTGTCGGATGGTTGCACCGATGTTGCAACCGCTAACCTCTCGTACTGTCTCTATTACTTGCATGGTGAACAATATTTCTTGTGACATCCTAACCACTTGTGCAGATAGATAAATGATTTTGACAAAACAAATCAAATGGGGAGATTGTTAGGGCCGATTCTCTCGTGGATCAAGTTCTGATCCGTTCGGCCCAATTTGTGTTGATGTTGTTTTGTTTAAATCATTAGGGTAAAGATTGAATGAAGATTAGATGTTATCTTGCTAAAGATATTATTCAACTTACCATGTAACTAACACATATCTCTTTATTATGCATCTAGACATGTTTAGGTAGCATGAACAACGGGATATCTTGCATGATATTACAGGAATCTCTCGGATAAGGCAAGGAAATATACGCAGGTTACAACTGGACAATCAGACGCGCTTATCTCTAAGGAAAGAAGATTCGTTAGAGATACATAGATCTTATTCAACAAGGGAAGAAGATCTGCGATGGTTGCAACCAAGGATCTGCAGAGATTCTGCTCATGCCTATATAAGGAGAAGACTCGACACAGTTGAAAAGCACTTTTGAAAAAGATATTAGTGAGTGAGTACTGTACCGATTCAAAGGTTTTTGAAGAGCATTAAGTCAGAGGAACTCTGGAGTAGCTTAGTGTGTTCTTCGATTCAATCGAGTATTTCCGAAAATAAGTTAAGGGATAGGTGTTGCAACCGCAAATATTAGAGGGAGTCTAAGTTGTGGGTTTATGTAAAACCTACATTGTAAATCTTATGTAGGATACTGTTTGAGTCAAACATTTGGGTGCAAACCCCGGGGACTAGGACCATTTGGACCGAAACACGTTAAAAACTCTTTGTGTTCTTTACTGTTTTTATGTTTCACTGTCTTCAATTAGTTGCAACAGAAAACTGGTTTTAAAACATAAAAGCACTGTAACCTGTTCTACCTATGAGCGCAGTTGCGACTACTGTCAAGTTCAACTGTATTCAATCATAAGCAGGATAGATCTAAGATCTTTCATGATCCATAATTTTGCCCATGCTGGATTCAAAGGTTTGCCTTATAGTGATTTAGTGTGGAATGCTGCCCATAAAACCACCAGAGCTGAATTCTATACTGCAATGCTAAAGATCAAAGCTAAAAGTTATAAGGCCTTCAAATGGTTTGCTGACAAGCATCCATCTGCGTGGTCTAAGGCTTACTTTGAGACAACAACATGCACTGACATTAATGTGAATAACACTTGTGAAACATTTATTGTAATTCTGCTTCCAGCCAGAGAATATGAGGAAAGTGTGGCTAATTGTTTTAAAAAATGACAGATAAAAGTGATTGAATATGAGGAAAGTGAAGATGATTTAACAATTACTTCCAACAGTTGGTTAGCTGATGTCTTACCTAAGAATATAAGACAAAATCCCCCATAGATGATTACACAGTTGAGGGACTGTAATAACTCTCCATCAATGACTCGACAAGTAAACTACAGTCACCATCCACAAGAGGGACCGCAAAATCCCCCAATTAACATTCAAGTTCAAGTATCCACCCCAACTTTTATGAGTGGAGGGGAGAAATTTGTCAAGATTGCCGACCTATCAAGTGTTGTTAGGAAACTGAATGACAAAGATGAGAATGTAGAAAGGAAAGGAAATGTGTCTGCAAAGGGAAAGGAGAAAGTGAAGGGCAAACAAGACAAGGGAAAAGGGAAGATGTAACATCTAATGCCACTTCATTTTGTTCAAAAACATTGACATTTTAATCACAAAATGTATGAGATTTCCAGTTTATACACATAATGTATTTGATCAACAACATTACCAGCACCATGATTCGAAGTTATAACAGCACCATGATTCGAAGTTAATCATTACCAGCACCATGAAAAATCAACAGAAATCGATAGAAAAACAGAGATATGGAGTAATCAAACCAAAACCATGCATAACCTACATAGAACACATGATTATAACTTCAACCAATGTAACCCAAAAGTGGTGAAGTTAAATACTACATATCAAAACAACAAATAAAACATACTAAAAATTGTTCAAAACTAAGTAACAACATCTGAAAACTCCAGGAGAGTAATCTTCATTAAAGATAAGTCCCTTGTCGAAGCGGTCAAACTTCGTCACCAACTTGATCTTCTGGACAGGCAGCTTCTTCACCTTGAAGCAGTAGACAAATCGCTCATAGTGCTTGAAACCTTCTTCAGCAAACTTGCAGTCGATCGGGATAGGCTGCAATAATAACAAGTACATGTCAAAACAAAAAGAACAACTAAAGAAGCAAGATGTTCCACAATCTAACAAATAATGGGCTTACTTGTTTCATGAACTGGTGGTACTTTGTCCTGTGTAGTGTCACTTCACCGTTAGCAGGGTTGAACTGCACACCGGGATGGGCCCAAAAGTTGTGGAACAGTTTATGCCGAAACTTCATGATCATTAACCTTTCCTTCACCATCAATGGTGTCACCTCCTTCCCCATCCATTTGGATAGGTTCACCGCAATCTTCTCATGCATAACCTGTAATTGGTGCTCATTAAATCGTATCCCTTCCGCCATCAAATCTTGAAGTTTGCGAAGAATAAATCGTTCATCAGACACAGAGAAATCCACAAATTGCATGAAAGGTACAACTAAGATATCCTGAAAAAGAAAATAGAGTCAGAAAGATCAACCTACTAAGGCAAAGGGTATGAAGAGGAAAGTGAGGATATCGTTACCTTCGTAGTATCGTAAACCTCTTTCAACATGCTTGCGCTTGATGCCATCAGTAACCTTTTTTTAAGAGAGATAATGAAGTTCCTTTCTTAAGAGATGAAGAGTAAAGTGATAAAGGTGATCTGATTTTGTTAGGGTTTTGGTATTTATGTAAGGCACTCGAACAGACGCATACCCATTAGTCATTACTACGTTAATTACAACCTCACCGCTCCACCTGACAGCCTGTCTAATCGTTACTAATTACTAAATATTTTATTGTTTTTTATTATTAATAACAATCGCCTCGGTAATGGTATATTAATTACGTGCTTCCATAAATCAATTTCTAATTACCCTCCACTGAGTGACCTAGTAGTGGTATATCACAATGATGATCAGCTTTTGTCTTGCATGATCTTTTGATGAAAATAAAAGATTGTCACATGTATATAGATGATAACCCAGAAGGGTAATTTATATGACAAGGGAATTCAACATATTGCAACCTTAGATTAGAAACATTATAACAAGAGAAATCAACCTAGTACAACCTAAGATCACATTAAATTAACACTAACAAAACTCCAAGATTAGTAAATTACCTTATACAAAGTGACAGACTTAATTCTAACATATAGGAACATACTCCAACTACAACATTCAAATAAATCGGAATATCAACACTAAAATCAGAAGTACAATCACCGCAGACAATTTTCTATTCGTGCGCTTCAAATTACTTTAACATTCTTCAAGTTCTTCGATATTCTTATTAAGACTAGTCTTAATAATCTCAATTTTCGCAATCTTCTTTTGCATCTCTGTTTGGATGCTAGAATTACGAGACTCCTTCAATCTTGCTTCCAAGGATTCAATTCGCCTCCTCATCTGAGGTATCATTACCCTCGCGCGCTCGCATAGAGGATCATCAACCCAAAATCACATACCACAACCAAATTTAGTACCTTTTGAGAAATCGGTGAAACAACGTCCTAGATTAGTGTCCGTCATGGATGTCCTCGTCACCGCCCGTCTTCCGCACCAACAATCAATATCAGCGACATAGCTGGTTTCAGACATTGGTATGACGAAATGATTGAGGTTAATTTTGTGGGTAAGAATTTGGGAGAGAATTTAGGGTTTTTGATACTAGGCGGGAATGGTATGGAAAAAGTTATGTTTCGCGCCTCGTATAAGTTTTATATATATGTGTATTCAAAGTATAAAGTTTCGTATACCTTATTTGTATACTAACGTTATTTTCAAATTCTTTTTAAACCAACGTGGCAGGGCATATTTAGCCACGTAGGCGATTTTTGGTGACGTGGCATAAAAAGTGCTCTAATTATTGAATCGGGCATACTAAGAAAAGATAGGGGGCATTTTAAGCGAAAAAAAAAAGATAAAGAGTAAAAATTCAAGTGGGGCAAAGATAATGGCCATTTTTAGATTTTCTATCAAAATATTTCTATGTGGTTTAATAAAATCAATCAAAATTTAAAAACAAATTTAACAGTAAACAGTTTAAGTAAATATAGGTGGGTTTAACAAAATAAAAGGGCGAATTATCTTGTTACATTAGTCAACCCTCAAAATTTAGAAGAACGCCGTATGCTAATTATCAAACTACGTGTAAGGTTAGTTTGCCAATTAAAATGACACATGGGGGTTTCTGTTGCCTATTTGAGCTAACACATTGGTAGTTTTTTTTTTGCTCTATATTCATTTTGTTTTTATTTTTATGTAACTGACCGTAAAATGTTATATTGTAATGTAAGAAATCGTCGTGGTATACAAAATTCTCATGGATCATCGCTATGTTTGAGCTTTTCTTATATGCATTTCTTAAACTTTTAAATTTTTTAATGATGAATCTCGTAAAAGTCCTCAATGTATAGTGTATTTTTCAATGTGACCCCTAACATTTCAAAAGGAGAGATGATCCCTCACTTGTTGGGCTTTGTGCAAACTCCACTTGGACTATTAATTAAATCATTATTTTGGACATGTGTCTAAATTCAATTTTAATTTAGATCTTTAATGCATCATACGTTACTCTCTCATGTCATGTTTAGGCGTTTTACAATTTGATTTATATGCCTTTACTTTATATTCGATTTGATCTCATCAATCAGACTAAAAATGAGAATTTTTTAGCACAACAAAAGTTAAGGCTCTGGACCAATTACCATGACCTTTAATTGGAATTTCGTATCCATTACCAACAGTTATATGACGATTAATGCTCGAATTAAAGTAAGGTGATTGTGTACCATACGACGCCGTCATATGAGATGAGGCGCCCGAGTCCATATACCACCGATAATGGGGTTGAGCAAGAGTTATGGTATGCATGGATGCATCAATGTCCGTGGGAACAGAACCTTGAGGAGCTTGAGACGTATGCGCCGCATACGCATGTTGGGGTCGGCTCCCAATTATGCCCGGTTGTCGCGACGGTGGAGGTGGACATGGAGTCCAAGCGGTCATTGGGTAGGGGCAAGGGGCGCGGTCCACTGAGGCAGTTGAGGCAGCCAATAAGCATAAGGGTTTCATGGCGGCTGCACGTAGGGCGGGTAGGGTTGGGGTGCGGTAAGACACGGGTTAGGGTTTCTGCGTCCGCGCCCGTGGTTACCCTGCTGTGAACCGCATTTGAGGCTGATGGTCCCCTGTGATGAGGATGAACTGTGACCCGATGGCTGACCCCGCAGCGGTGGCCACGACTGTTGTTTGTTTGGCTTTGCGCGTCTCCTCAAGAGTGAACCCAGAACGGGCCTCGTAGAATAGAGGGAGGGGTTTGGAATGCTGGATAAAAATCACAACCTCGTCATAGTTCTCGTTAACCCCTACGATGAGTTGCAACACGAGACGTTGGTTTGAGATATGGGCACCAACGTTTGAGAGTTGATCAGCAAGCATCTTAAGCTCTTGACAGTAAGCTGAGATGTTGGGAAAATGATCCATATGAACCCGAGTGTATTGCTTTTCCAAGTAGACTGTGCGAGAGTTCTCGTTATCTTGGAAAACTTGCACTAAGATGGTGTGCATGAGATCAGTGGATATGGTCCCATATATCTATTGAAGCACAATAACATTCAACCGCGACCATAGTTCCTCTTCACAAGCGGGAGGTGTGGCGGCCGTTGACTTGTCCAAGTTGGTCGGAGCAGCGCAAGCAGAAGGATCCGCGCCAGCGATTTCTGTCACCTTTTTTGGGCGAGGGGTCGAAAACCTTAGAGGTGAGAGGCAGATCCTTTAAGGTGGAAGCCGAAACAATATGGTCGAGACTTGATAGTCCCGACAGTGGAGCGTGAACAATTCCACCCAGGTGGTGTAGTGTCCCGTTTCCATCTCCAACGTAACGGGGATGAAGTTGCGTACGTTTGAGATGGTAAAAGCGGGGTAGAATTTTTGTTCCATCATTATGGCAGAGGGCGTGAGGCCGGTAAGACAGAAACGAGAGAGAGAGAGAGAGAGAGAGAGAGAGAGAGAGAGAGAGAGAGAGAGAGAGAGAGAGAGAGAGAGAGAGAGCGACGGCTAGGTCACGAGAGTCGTGATACCATGTAGGAAAATATTGCGTGTGTCTTTCATTAATTACCAAAGGTATATTTACAATTAAAATAAACTTGCAAAGCAAGAATCCTATCTAAGGAAAGATATCTAAAGATATACATCAATATTATACTAATATACTAATACGTACTACCCCAGTTTGCAAAATTTTGTCGAATGAATGCATATATGAAAATCTCCATCCAGATTTTATACTTCTCAGCCTCTTTCCTGAAAAACATATAGGAATATACTCTTTGATTGTTAGGTTTTGAACGATTGTACATATTTATGTTGGAATTATGGACAACATCACACCGTCTGACGGATCCGTTGAAATTAAAGATTACATATACTAATGCATCCGACGGATCCGTTCAACTTCTTATTTCTAAGGTCCATCATCATTTAGAGGTGGATTCCATCTAGTAAGGATGCATTTTCGCACCCTTTCACCATGCGCTAGTATTTTGGCCTTATTTCGTCTTGGTTACAATACACATGAGATCGATTACAATGGGTGTGCCTTATGCCAAAATAATACTATTCTATTACAGTGAATGAAGTAGCATGGTCCAGAACACCTTATACAAGTTGACTAAACCGGAACGGTTCGATGATAAAACTCTCAACTTTACGGAACTGTCGTACTAGGATGGTTTGACACTAATAACTCTCGAATAGAAGTAACAGTCGAACGGTTCATGATAGATGATAATAACCCTCGAATGGCGGAACAATCGAATCAGAGTAGTTCGATAGTTAGAACCCCCGAACGTATCTTGCTCGATGGTAAACAATCGAATGAAATAAGATTTGAACGACTCATTTCAATAGTAAGTGGTTGCTTGATAGTAATGAATGCGTTCCTTTATGTCGAAAGACGGGGTATTTATAGACCCCGTCCCGTGGGATCCAGTCTAATTCAGAGAATAACAGTCGAACGGTTTTGGTTCGACTGTCTTCATAACAGTTGAAAGAGCTTGGTTTGACTGTCTTTATAACAGTCGAATGGTCACTGTTCGATAGTTTGTTTCTGGCCGTTTACTTGGTAGGCTGACCCAAAATACTTTGTTTAGACGTTCTTAAAATACCCCCATCATATAGTCCCCCCTAGTTTGGGAGTCAGTATTGATTCAAGAGTGGGTTCCAAACTTTCAAATTGGTGTTGCTTCATACAGTTGTTCGTATCGTAATGTGCATTTTTTTCCACGAGCCATGTTTTCATTTGATTGATCAGTGGTGAGATTTTGTTTAAAAATACTACCCCCATTTGGGAGTTGTGATTTGAGAATTTAGGTACCAAATTGACCTAATTTCCAGGAAAATATGTGTCCGCATATTTTAATCGTGATCCGTAATGACAGACTCGTAAAATTTGTATTTAACGAACAATCAAACTGGGTCGAGTTTGATTGCAGTTTTACTGTCGAATGATATGTGATTTGATATTTTTCTCCGTCGATTCTTATGGTCGACTTTTGAAAACTGTCGAACTGACTTGAGTTCGACTATTATGAGTGTCACGTCCTGGAGTTTGATCATGGGATTCCATCGAACCGTCCCGAATTCGATTATTTTTGGCGATATCGAATCCTGCCAGATTCGATTGTTTTTGTTGTACTATCAAATCACCATAATTTGGTTGTAAAATACTATCGAACTGGACCGAGTTCAATGGATATTTTCGTGGGCCTAAGGACGAGAGGAGGTGATGAAGCTCATTTTCTCAAGCCTGGCCACTTACGCTAAAACGTAAGAAGAGTAGAACTGGCTCGATTTGACACTCTTTTGTATCGAACAACATGGCGTTTGATACTTTTTGTATCGAATGGCTATTTGTTCGACTGCTTTCCTTAGATTTGTTTTGAATATTTTGATTTCTCCAGTCTGATTTGTTTCGTGTTTTGTTGTATGTAGTTCAATTTCGTTGATGATATGGTGAATTTGCGACTTTAATCAAGGTAGTGCAATTGTTCACTATTTAATCTCTCGTTAATTGTATGCTAGTTTATTTGTGCCTCGCGTGTTATGCACAAATTAGTTGTTGTGAGTGTCGAGGATGACGTTTTCATAGTCAGCTTTTTTTTTTTAAATTCAGTTTGTGTAAAACGAGATATCTAACGAGATGGTGAGTGCTGACTCTATGTCTGGGAGTGAGTCGAGTAGTACATCAAGCACCGATTCAAGTAGTTCGGTGAGGGGTCTCGGCACGGGGTATGAGGATAATGCTTTGGGCAAAGAGAATGCCCATGGTTAGATTGACATAGAGGAGGTTGATAGCGAATGAGAGGAGGAACATCGGCCAGTTCCACAACCGGGGGTATATGGTGTACCTTTGATCGACCTAGCGGACAACCGTGCCGATAGTAAGGCGGACAAAGCAAATGAACTTATTGAGAGGGATTTTGATGATTCTGACGATGAGGTTGCGTGCATGGCGTATACTGACTATGTTTCATGATTGCAGCATAGCCGACCCGTTCTTCGGGAAACCTATGATATAAGGATTAACTATAAGATAGTTATCCCGACTACAAAGCAGCGTGTGCACACCGCGCCACCCAGTTTTCTTACTGTCTTTGTTGGGCAGTTGGCCAATGGCCTACGGTTTCCCGTACCATATGAGGTGACCTCAATTATAAGGTACATTGGGTTGGTCCCTAGCCGAACTCGATCGGGCATATAGTTGGTTTCATCATAGCAATGAAGGGCTTAGGGGCGCCTTGCGGGCCTAATGAGGTATGTGCGTTATTTGAAGTTTCACGCAAAGGAAAAGGTTTTTATCATGTAAAGGCATTGAAAAAGCATAAGTTCATGAACGGGAAGCCTTCCGATTATGGGAAAAATTGGAAAAACAATATTTCTATATCAAAGAGATTTGGCGAAAAGAGTTTTTTGTGTTTCAACGGGACTGGGTCGATGTTCCAAAAATTCTGATACCGCTGTGGGTGGGCGGTCCTAGATGGGGCAATCATTTTTGGGCAAATATGATTACTATCCACCAACTTCATATGAAAGCTCTCGTTAAAAGTACGGTTTTGTAGTTAGTAGGGTTATCCCCGGTACTATATACGGGGAGACATACTCTTGGTATATATATTATTATCTGCAATGATTTTTATTTTGCGATTGACTTTGAATGATAGTAATGTTTGTTGTTCTTATTTTTCAGAGTCTTTCATAATGAGTCGCCACGCCCGCATGAGTCAAGTCCTCGCCACGGATGCTGGGGCATCTTATACGACGGTCACTATTCTGGTTCCTCCACCTAAGAAGAGGAAGGCTAAGGGGAAAAAGCCAGCTATCGAGGCCGCGATGTCCACACGTTCCCGTGCACCGCTTGATCCATTGGAGGAGATGTTCGGTGCAGAACGGGAAGCTTCTCTTCCTACGGTTGATGACAATCAGAGGGGGGATTCTAGGTACCCGTTATCGATGATGTTGGGGCAGAGTAAAGAGTGAAAGAGGTCGCGCCCGCTAAAAGGAGGAAGGTTCCTCAGACTTGGTCTCAAACTGGAGGTGCTGTGCTCCCCGAACCCCGTTCAACTGGTCCCATGCCCGTTGGTGGCTCTATTCCCCTTGTCAGGGTGAATGCTAGGGCAGAAACCAGTTATGGCCCACGCGCCTGCGTCGGGGAGTTCGAACATTCGGAGAAGGAGGCCATCAATGCATTGAGAGTGATCTTTCCTCACCTTGGTACGACTTTCCCAACCTCAACCGAACAAAGAACGAAGCTGGAACAGCTTGTGTTTAATTTAATCAGCTCGGTACTCATCCTCGAATTTGACATTTTTCTTGATGTTTAATTTCTTATGCATTTCTTGGTTGTATTTTAGAATGGTAGTGTCGCCGATGCTATGATCGAGGGATTGATGCGGGCTCATGAAGAAATGACTGCTGAGCTCGAGCGCTTGCCGGCAGAGTTTCATGGTAGCGATCCGGAGGCGCTGGGAGCTGCTATAGCTAAGAGGGAAAAGGCCTTGCAACACGCTAAAGATTGTTCTCTCCGGGCGAGCGGCTATCGAAAGGCCGTGAGACTTGCGGAGGAGAGCATTCAACAGCTCGAGTTACAAGGCAAAATGTTGAGGACTGGAAAGACCGCGCTGGAGTTGCTGGTTGCAGAGCTCGAAAAACAACTTGCCGCTAAGAAAAAAAAGGTCGTGAACACTGAGGAACGTGGGTATGCCCACGGGTTGATCCAGGTATTCTTTTTTATCGCGGATGATTACAGATTTGTTTCTTTCCCTTTGATAATTTATGTTGTGTTTTTTGAACAGCCTCCCACCGCGCAACAACGAGCGAAGATTATGAAGGATTTCTTACGGATCAATACCTTCCAGCAGATCAGTGTCTGACGTGGGGTTCAAGATGCCAAGAAACTCATGTACTTACAATGTAGCAAATTCACAACACCCGCTACTTGCGTGGGCGATTCGACCCACAATAGTTGGATTTATTGCTGGGTCCTGATCCTCATCCTCTGCCCCTAGCTCTTAATATAACGCCTGATGTTGCTGACGTGTTTTCCAGCTTGCCGGAGAATGAGGGCCTGATTTATCGTGGAATGTCTCCGCCTCCCCCCTTGCTTGCTGTATTTTTGGGCGAAGTGTCCGTCTCTTTTTCTTTGTGGGATTATTCGGTTTGCACTTGCCGTATTTTAAGCAAAGTGTCCATCCTTTTTTCTTTGTGGGACTATTTAGTTTGCAATTACCGTATTTTAGGTGAAGTGTCCATCCATTTTTTTTGTGGGGCTATTTGGTTTGCACTTGCCGTACTTTTGGCAAAGTGTGCATCCTTTTTTTCTTTTTGGGACTATTTTGTTTGCACTTGTCGTATTTTCGGTGAAGTGTCCATCCCTTTCTTCTTTGCAACTCTCATTTCGAGTTCCTACACATCATTTGTTTCACATAACATATATAATATTTCAATGCGGTGTTTTGCTTTGGCTGCATTTGTTAGAATACTTTTCAAAGTATTACTGCAGATTATGTTTAGATATTATGTGTGGTAGAAAAAATACATAACATTTCATCGTTATAGGCCTTGCGGCTTCGCCCTGGATATACCTATAGTAATCCTTAAATGAACTTGTCCTAAAAGGTCAAAAGTATCCCCTGTGGAGATTGAATTTAGGTAGTGGATAAGGCTGAGCATAGCGCAAGGCCAGGTTGGCTACGTTTCCCGAAGGGGTTTTCGGGGACTCAAGCCTTCGCAGTTCCTGTTTTAGGTTATTACATGCCAGCCCCTATCACATGAGGCGATTGAAAGGATGAATATAAATTGTTTAAAAATTGCAAAAAATTAAATAGGTAGTGGAATTAAAAGGAGCGGTTTAGTCGATCTATTCCATTTCCATGGGACCCAATGCTACTAGTGCTTCTTGCTCTTCTTGTGGTGGCCGCCTGAGTGATGCCACGTAGCAAAGCCAACCTGGTCTGTGATGAGCTATTACCTTGCCTGTCCCTGTTGGGGTAGGAAATTTTACCATTTGATGGTACGTCGATGGCAATGCTCGGAAAGCGTTGAGCGCTGGCCTTCCCAGAATTGTGTTGTATGGGAAGAGTAGGTCAACCACCACATAGTCGACGAGTAGTGTCTTTCTTTAAGGCTTGGTTCCTAGTGATGTAGGGAGAGAGACCATTCCACGGGGCACTACGTCCATTCTACCAAAACCATGCAGCAAGGTTTTGACTGTTTCCATTTCTCCATCCCCCAGGCCCATCTTTACCCATGTCGAGTCCATTAGCATGTTGACAGAGCTTTCGTTTTCCACTAAAACTTTCATCGCACCGAAGTTGGCTATAACAACCGTTATAACTAACGGGTAGTCCAACTTTTCAGCCTGAATTGCTTGAGGGCTTAGCTTCTGAAGATCTGCTCTTGAGTAGACGACTTCCTCCGGTCCCATCTTCTCTATTCTCAACAGGTCCACAAACCCAACATAACGGTCTGCATCGCTCTCTCTGGTGATTATTTTTTGCCCTTTAGCAGAATCAGCACCCACTGAACTGCCCGATATCATGTGTATGATTCCTTTCTTGGGCGCATTGTCCATTAGCTGGAGATAATCCAATACATGTGCCCTATCAGTCACTTTTTGCTTATCCTTTCTAGGAGAAGAAGCCCTATTTCGATTTGCCTTGTCTTCCTCATCCGTTAAGCTCCTAACATATTCTGCGAGCTTACAATCCTTTACCAATCGCTCTATTTCATCTTTGAGGTCTTTACAATCCCCAGTTTCATGACCGTTCTGTCTATGGAACTTGCAGTAAAGGCTTGGCAACATGGTTGTCGGTGAGTCTCTAATATTTCTAGGCTCCTTAAACCATCATTTCCTCTTTGCGGCCCCATACACTGTCATGATATCAGCGTTCAGGGGAGTGTACCGCCTTGGCAATGAAATCATGTACCTATTGCTCCTGTTTCTGCTGTGGCCTTGCTCTTCCCTTCCTTTTTATTTAACTCTGGGGCATGTTCAGTAGCCTTGGCTGCCATCATTTCCTCGCGGTGCACCACCTGATGTACGAGTTTGTTGATCTCTTCGATCGCCTTTGGCTTTAGCCTGAGTAGATCCTCCTTGAAGGCTAAATTGTTGGTTGCATGAAAAATGATGTTCGTGACCATTTTCCCTTTAGTATCATCTATCTTCAACAACTCATCGTTGAATTGTCTCATGAAATATTTCAGAGTTTCACAGGTGGGAATGATCCATCACAGTCCTTGACTGTCTCATGAACTGGTCTCCGTAGCTTTTGATAGACCCTGTGGCCATTCTTGTGAACCAATCCAATGCCACCCCGAAAAAAGTGGAAAATATGCTCATGTAGGTCTGTCTTCCCGTCATATGACTTTAGCGCTAGTATATTTTCTCCGTACCCCCAAAATCTCCACCTCTATCTCCTCGCAGAACGGTGCGTTTCTGCGAGCTCTTCCCAATAGCACCATCCTATTTTCCACCTCATTCCTTTCCTTTTCTAGCCTTTCCAATTTCCTTGCGACTTTTGCTCGCTCATTTCTCAGGTTGTTCTCATGACTTTCCTCTCGCATTCTCTCGTCGCGGTGTCTCTTTGACTGTATTTCGACCGAATTAGATCTTGTTCGACCTAATTTGATCTTGTTCTCGACGCTCTGTTTCAACCCTCATCGGTTGGCCCTTGGCTGCGGATCCCTGCTCTAGTGCACCTTCCATTTGAAGCTCGGGTGGTGGCATTTGAAATTGCAGTGCGGGCAAAGCGGCTTCCATGGCAGTGCGGATCATCGCCATGATCTCATCTCGGAGGGCGCTAGGTAGTGAAGCCGTATCAGCTGTTGCCCCCGTATCTAGCGAGGGTCTATCCTCTTCCACTGGCACAAGTTGATCTCGCTGAGCCGGTGTGGGCATCCCAACGGGCAGTGATGATGTCATCCCTGCTCCTGGAGCAGGTGGGGCAGCGGCCGTTCTTTCAAAGTCGGGATTATTACTCTCTGTTGCTATACTATGCGATCTAGTGATTATATACATGTTGCCTAATTAACTGGGAATAAATGGTGTTCCCACAAACGACGCCAATATTTTGGTCTTTTTTCGTCTGGGTTACAATACACCCGAGATCAATTACAATGGGCATGGCTTATGCCAAAATAATGTTATTCTATTACAGTGAATGAAGTGCTTGGTCCGGAACACCTTATACAAGTTGACTAAGCAATACAAGTGAAAATGGCCTTAGTCTGCTAACAGTCGAACCAGAACGGTTCGATGATAAAACTCTCGAATTTATGGAACTGTCGTACTGGGATGGTTCGACACTAATAACTCTCGAACGGAAGAGCAGTCGAATGGTTTAGGCTCGATGATAATAACCCTCGAATCGACGAAACAATCGAATCGGAGTGGTTCGATAGTTAGAACTGTCGAACGTATCTTGCTTGATCGTAAACAATCGAATGTGATAACAGTCGAACCTTTATGTCGGAGAATTGGGTATTTATAAACCCCATCCCGTGTGAAAATTTTGGATCGTGGATTCACACAACACTTTTGAGAGTTAAGCTGGAATTGCCTTAACTCTATTTTGATCTTCTTGATAATAATAATGTGCAGCGGAAGTAAGAACACAAGAAGATATAATTTTAAGAAGTTTTCAATATTATTAAAAACTTCCGAGCCTTAGGCCAAATAATCATAAAAGTTTTATCAAAAACGTTCCTCACAACAATTCACTCACGCTCTTTGTTGATCGGACACAACGAAGCAGACAAGTAAGAACTACTTAACTTCTATGAACTAGACTTAAGCAGTTGATACAAAAACTTTGCAAAACAAGACGAAGACAATACAAAGAATGATTAATCTATTAGATTGTATAGCACGATTGTATTGTCTTCATCTTGATGAACTTCACACCTTTTATAGATTTCTTGAGTCTTGTACGCCAAGATGTGTTGTTCGCAGTTTTGGTAACTCTTGTTGTTTGCTTGTTGAAATTTGCCTTCTTTGTGAACTTCAAATCTTTCCTGAGAATGTGTTTCCATTGTTATCGATTTAACAAGGTAACACATATTCTTCAATTAGCAGAATCCTGGAAAGAATCGCGTCGCAGAGAACATCTAGCTTGTTTCCTTCTTTTGAAACCGTGTGAGTTGACTATTCAACTTAGCTTGAATTATGGAAACTTCAAGTAAGGAATCTTCCATAGCTCTTCCTTATGATAAAGATACCTTCCTGGACATAAGCATAAACAACTAAAACCGTGGAACTTTGGTTAATATGTGAATAAAGGCAAAACTTAATTTTGGCAACTAAAGAGCAGTTTTCGCACAAGTTCTCGGCTTTCAATGTTATCCTAAATGTTAACCCAACATCGTCTAACATTGCATCGTGTAACATTGACTCCTGAAACCCCTGCACTTTCAATCTCCTCCTTTTTGCCTTTCTTCATAAAACCAACACCTGTTCCAATCAAGTCTTATATCCACAAAGTTATAATCAACAAGAAACAAATTAAACTACTAAACTGCTCCCCCTCAAGACAAGCTAACAAATTCAAAGTTAAATTAACAAAGACAAGCATTAAGGTCATCACTACATCCAGATATGTACATATGTTCAGACCTCAACATTCATCAATGTTGCCTCAACATTGAAACCAGTGAGTTTCCTGCAATATCATGGACAAGCCCCTTGATCAAATAAAACCAATTAGAGATAAATGTACCAGCAGTTCAAAGATATTAGCAGTTCATAAGGAACAAACCATAAACTAGAAGACTAAATTAAAATTGGAACTACTCTCCCCCTTTTGTGAATAAGGGAGTTTCTCCAAATTTTTCACCATGTCCTCCAACTCTTTGAGGTGTTCCTTTCTTTCCTCAATCTCCCTCCGAGTATCAACAATCTGCCCCATATACCAGTTCATCATATGATCCACAAAAGTAGAGGTTATGACCATGCAATCTACCTATTTGGACATAGGCACCAAGTTCCAGCAAACTCCTGAGCCTTCTTCTTTGCAGCTCTAGGTCTCACCACTCCTTTTGGGTTCCATGGAAGGTCTCTCACTCTTGATCCAAACAAGTAGCTTGGGAGAATTGTCAGTTCAGTATCATTCTTCCTCCAACCCACAGTGGCACTTGTCTTCAATCCTTTATTGCCAAGGATTTTGCAGATGAGTGAGGGAAAAGGCAGCATGCCATTCTTCCTTCCAGCAACTTCAGACATAGACTTCACAATCCTCTCCCCCATGTTCACAGCTAGCCCATTCTTGATTTTGGAGACTAAGAGTGCTGATTCCTTAGTCAAAACAGTGACATTTTTGCTTGGCAGCCAGTTGAAGCAAGTGATCGTGTGCAAGACAACACAAAGGGAGGTGAGTTTTGTGGTTGGTAGAGTATCTCTCCAGATTTTGACTAACCCTCTAGTCAAGTCTTCCATCACATCATCATAGTAGGGGTCCTCAGGTTCATCAGCAGTAGGGAATCCACATATCATGTTGATGGTGTAGGGGTCAATGTTGAAGACTCTCCTCCTCACCCAAGCCTTTCCAAATTTTGGAGGTCTTTAGTCCCTGATCCATTTTGAGAGATTTAGGTTGAACTCCGTGACAATCCCAAGCGCATAGTCACTCAGCTCCATCACTGATTGTTACAACCCTCTTGCCTCAAGCAAGTCCATCACCTTGTTCTCTTTGAAACTGGCCATCTCTATAGCTCTTTCAGTGTGAATCTCCCTTCTTTTGAAGGAATCCCACTTCTTCTCCAACTCTTGAGAGAGATAATAAGGAGAAAAGTAGCTCCACACATCATCAGGATAGACCACATATAGCCCATTTGTGTACTCCTCTGTTCCTGATGTTGCCCCAACATGAGCAGCAACATCCTGCTCTTCTTCAGTCTCCTCTTCCTTCTCCTCTTCTTCCTCTTCATCCCCAACATCTACTACCTCAGTTTCCTCTTCCATTACTTGCTTTCCTTTCCTCTTTCTCTCAGCAGCAGCAGCAACCTTCTTCTCTTCCTCAACTTTCCTCTCAGCCTTTTTTTTGGCTAACCTCTCCACCTGTCCCTTTGTAGCCTCAGCCCTTGTCTTAGCAGTTTTAGACATAGTTTTCAACTTATCCCCTGCAGCCTTGCTCTTTTTCTTTTGAGCCCTAATCCACTTCCTCACCAATTTATCCACAGACTTGTCCATGGATTTTCAACAGATTTCTCAGCAGATCCACTACCCTCCCCCTCAACAGGTAAATCAGTATCAATTTCAGGGTTGGGTTCAACAGTGTTTACCTCTATTTCAGGCTCATTGGTGATGGGAGTGGTTGGTTCCGCAGTTGTCACAACATTGGAGGTCGATTCTCCCTGTTTGGACTTCTTTCCACGTCGCACGTAGGGAATCGTCTTTCTTTTAGAAATAGGAGCATCATCTGTCTTTGCAGCTGCATCTGGAAAGAGTTCGTGCGGCAGTGGGTTCACTTCCCAGGTCAACATATGCAAGAGTTTGCATGGGAGACTTGCTTGCCATTGTTAGTAGAGAAGTTGTGAGAGAATTTGTAGAGAAAATTGAGAGAATTTGAGAGTTGGCAGAGTAATTTTGCAGAGTAAGCACAAATATGAAAGTTGCAAGCACAATTAACGGAGATAGGGTTTTGATTTTTGCAATAATCGTGAATAAGGAAATAGAATGAATGTTAATGGGCAGTTACCAAATTTGAACCAAATAAAACTGTCCCACTGTGTTTTCCCACGCCCACGCTTTGATGTTTAATTAACAGTTAACCAGAGCGGTATTCAAAAAAACTGAAAACTTATAAGTTATTGTTTTCAATGTTGACCTGCGACTGTGCACAATGTTGGGATAACATGCAATAACATTCAAAACCGAAGGTGGGCGTACAGACTTCACCAAGGCAAATTCATGTGAGAGCTTGAGATACATCCAAAAATACATCTGAAACTTAACCAATATAGCAAGTGAGTACCTCAGACATATTGTTCAGATCAAAATCATGAGTAAGCAACATAGATAACAAGAAACACACAGAGATAAGCAGTTATGAATTCAAGGAAAAATTCACTTATACAACATAAAAAGTCACAGAAAAGTGTGTCACCTGCAGTATGTCACCCAATTGTATGCCTCATCACATGAATTATACTCCCCCTAAGCCTATACAGACACAACTCAACAACAAGAAAGAAAACAATGCAGATCTACATGAATGCAACAATGTCAAGGACGCATATGGTGAACACTTATGAAAAACCCCTCAAACCAGCATAGTTCACATCTCTTTAATAATCTATATTATTTTCATAACTCATCTGAACCAAAAACTGAAGGTTGCTAAACATAAAGCTAATGTCACTACTGAATGAGGGCAGTCTAAACTCCACACACCCCATTAACAACATTAACAACAGCAAGTTAGGCAGGTACAAAGGCCTTGAACGTTGGCAATTCATTTATCATGCACCCCAACACCCCAATTCCTTATGCATACTTGTTTACCAACCTGCATTCAAGAGAATCACCAAGTGATCAGTGCTACTAAATATAAGAAATCTAAACCTCAAACAACCTAGTAGAAAAGATCACCCTCATGTGTTCCTTGGCCAAACAAACAGGAATATATAAATAAGCACAACTGAGTAACAATGAAGTTGTCAACATCATGCACCCCAGCGTCTCTACATGTCTTGTACACCTTCCATATGAAGAAGACACAACTGAATAGACATCAAAGTAGTGAACTTTGTGTACCCCAGCTTCTTCATATGTTAGGCAACCACAACCTCAGACAACAGAAGAGTTTTATAACTCTTTCAAAACAAAGATGTGAAACTGATAACTAGAAAGAGTTGTTAATCAAAGAGTTCAACCACACAAACCAAATATGACAAAACACAGATGAAATGAGACTCACAAGGAAATGAATTCAACAAAGGAAAACAACAGAGTACCTACTACACCACAACCAATATACCAGTGCTAGACAGTGGTGTTATGTCAACACTTGTTTCCTCAACATTTTCACATATTGCACATGCCAAGAGATTCCCTCAAACTGAAGAATCTCTCACTATCTAAAGGTTTTGTAAACATATCAGCAAGCTGATTAGTTGTCTCAGTATGTTCAATGTTGATCACTTTGTCCTCTACCATATCTCTTAGGAAATGATGTCTTATGTCTATATGCTTTGTTCTAGAATGTTGGACAGGATTCCTAGAGATACTTATGGCACTAAGATTTTCACAGAACATGAGAGGTGTATCACTATCTAGGCCATAATCTGAAACCATGCATTTGAGCCACACAAGTTGGGTAACACAACTGCCAGCTGCTACATATTCTGATTCAGCAATTGATAATGAAACACATTTCTGCTTCTTGCTATACCAGGAGACCAAATTATTCCCCAAATAAAAACAACCCCCACTTGTGGATTTCCTGTCATCCACATCACCTGCCCAATCAGAGTCACTGAAACCAACCAAGTGAGCGTTAGTGTTATAAGAATACCAAATGCCTAAAGGTGAAACTCCAACGATATATCTAAGAATCCTTTTCACAGCAATCAAGTGAGATTGCCTTGGCTCAGCTTGGTACCTAGCACAAACACATACTGAAAATATTATGTCAGGTCTAGAGGCGGAGAGATATAGCAAACTACCAATCATGGATCTGTACAATGTTGGGTCAACATTGCTGCCAGTGCCATCTTTTGTTATCTTCACTGAAGAGGACATAGGAGTTTTGCAAGGCTTGGACTCTTGTAGCTCAAATCTCTTCACCAGATTCCTTGCATACTTCTCCTGGTTCAGGAAGATACCATTCTCCAACTGCTTAACTTGTAGTCCCAGAAAGTAGTTGAGCTCACCAATCATGCTCATTTCAAATGTTCCTATCATAGACTCAACAAATATGTCTAAAGTAGACTTGTTAGTAGAGCCAAATACAATATCATCCACATAAATTTGAGCAATGTATATATCAGAGCTTTTTCTAAGGACAAACAATGTTCTATATCCATCTCCTCTATTGAAACCTAGGCCTAACAGAAAATCAGTTAGCCTCTCATACCAAGCTCTAGGAGCCTGTTTTAAGCCATACAAAGCCTTTTCAAGTTTGTACACATGGTCAGGATGTTTAGGATCAGCAAAGACTTTAGGTTATTCTACATAAACCTCTTTGTCATTTAAACCATTCAGAAAGGCACCTTTAACATCCATTTGGTATAGTTTAATCGTAAGACAACAAGCAATAACAAGGAGTAATGTAATTGATTCTATCCTAGCTACGAGAGAAAAAGTCTCATCAAAATCTATACCTTCTACCTGAGTATAACCTTGTGCAACCAACCTAGATTTGTTCCTTATAATTACACCATTCTCATTAGTTTTATTTTTGAAAATCCATTTTGTACCTATTACATTCACATTTGATGGCCTAGGCACTAGATTCCAAACTGTGTTTTTGGTGAATTGTAAGAGTTCCTCTTGCATGGCAATAATCTAGTAACTGTCCTTAAGAGCTTCAGTTACATTCTTAGGTTCAATGGAGGACACAAAACAAGATGCATTATTAACAGTACATACAAACAGACATCTTAGCCATATCCTTGTAATTTACCCTTTCTTTGTTGCATGTTCTAACTCTTTCAGTAATTTGACCAATTACTTGAGAAGCTGTATGATCTTTTTAGATCCTAAGAGGAGGATCTCTTCTGGATACAAGAGCAGCTTCATCTTCAGAATCTGACAGCACAGATGTTGGCCTAACATTGGGGGTTTCTGGTATTAAGTCAACATTTACTCCAGTTTTTTGTTCAGCGTTTTCAGCTTCTGTGTTCAATGTTAAGTCCAATGTTGGAGCAACATCTGAACCAGTGACTTCTTCAGTACCTGCAGAAACAGTTAAATCATCAAAAATGACATTCACTGATTCTTCAACAGTATGCAATCTTGGATTGTAGACCCTGAAAGCAGCACTATTAGGAGAATATCCCACAAATATACACTTTTCACTTTTAGGATCAAATTTGCTCAAATAGTCTCTATCTTTTAGCAAATAACAATTGATACCAAATTCGTGAAAGTGTGCTACTGTTGGTTTTGAACCCTTCAAGATTTCATAAGGTGTCATAGTAGTACCAGGTCTAAGATAAACTCTATTACTAATATGACATGCAGTATTCAAAGCTTCAGCCCAGAGTTTCTTAGATAGGTTTTTAGAATTCAACATAACTCTAGCCATCTCTTTAAGTGTTCTATTCTTCCTCTCAGCAATACCATTTTGCTGAGGTGTCTTAGGTGCAGCGAACTCATGGAAAATGCCTTTAGATTCACAGAAATTAGCAAAGCTTACATTTTCAAACTCTTTCCCATGGTCAGACCTAATTCTTCCTACAGAAGTGCCATACAGATTTTTAATACTGGCATGCAAAATCTTGAATGTGTTGAATGCCTCTGATTTTTCTTTCAAAAACTTAATCTAGGTATATCTTGAAAAATCATCAACAATAACAAAAGCATACTTCTTACCATTCAGGCTACTAACCTCAATAGGACCCATGAGATCCATATGTAACAATTCAAAGTACTTATTAGTTATGGGGTTAGTACATTGTACCTGCAGTGGTGGATGGACAACTTTTGTTTGTTTACCTTTTAGACATTCTTCACAAACAATTTTACCTGGGCTAGTCAACTTACGCAGTCCTCTCACGGCCTCTAACTTCTGTAGTTTCTCCAGATTTTTCCCTTTTGTGCCTCCTCCATAGGTAACTGTTCCAACAGTCAGAGGGATAACCTCTTTTAGGTTGTCAATGTTTCCAGTCATGTGCCTTGAACACCCACTGTCAAAATACCACTTACCTGCAAGGTTAGAGTAAACAGCAGAAAAGACAACATTGCAAACAATCTTAACCTTAGGAGTTTTAAACTTTTCTATCCAAGTTCTACTTTTATGTCATTCAGCGTTGTTACCTAATGTTGGGATAACATTCAGAACAGAGGTTCTCCCAACATTGGTATTGCAATTAATTACTGTTTTCTTCTCAATCACAATTTTATATTTTTTACAGTAAGGCTTAATGTGACCAGGTTGAAAGCAATATTGACAGATAAAAGTAGGTTTTTTCACAGTGTTGGAAGGAATTTCACAACTCAAGTTATTGCTTTCCTTGATAAAACCAGCTTTCAAATAGGCAGAGTTAACATCTTCAGAGGGAGGTTTCTCAACATAGCGCAAACCACTTTTACCTTGATTTCCCATGCTCAACACTTCTTCAAGAAGAGATGTAGAAGAGTTCCATTTGTCAATGGTATGTTTAGCTTTATCTAGTTTTACCTTTACCTCTTTCAGCTCAACCTCAGTTTTGTCAAGGTTTTTCTCATACACTTTCAATATCTCCTTCATGCAACCAATGTCTTCCTTCAAGCTTTTGTTGCTCTTGATGATTTTGTGATTCTCAAGCATCAGTTTGTGGTAGATAGACTTCAGGTCTTCAATGATTTCCTCTTCGGATATTTCACCTTCAAAGAATTATTCTTCATCTAGATCCACTGTGCCATGAAAACAATCAAAGTTAGATTCATCAAAGTAAGACGCAAGATAAGGTTCAGAATCAGTATCATATTCATCCCAATCTGCAAAAAAGGTCTCATGTTCTGATGTTGGATCCTGAATGTTGGGGTAACATTGAGATCCGAAGCAGTTCAGGGAGTCTTCTGGCGTCTAGTCAATCTGAGTGAGTAGCGCAGCAGTTTGAACCTCTTCTGACTGTTCTTCAGCTTCTCCAGAACTAAAGTCATCTTCATTGAAGTCATCTACACAAACCCAATGAGAATTTCCTCTTTTTCTAAGAGTGTTAGCACATTCATTAGCTATATGACCATATCCTTTTACATTCAAAACATTGAACATCTTTTAACTTATCAACTTCTAAATGAGTAGGTTTTGATGCCATGTACTTCACAAACTTAGGAGGTAATTTCTTATAACCTGGGGAACTATTACTAAGGTTCTTTTCTTTACCTTTTCCTTTAAGATTCAGCTTATTGAACTTCTTAGTAATTTTACCATAATTTGAATAAATTATTTCAAAATCATCATCACTTTCATTGTCAAGATTTGAACCGCTTAAAGCAACAATCCTATGTTTGCTAGGTTGTGAGGCAAGCGTCATCTCAAATTCTCTAAGAGTATTCATCAAGACTTGAAACTGTAGATTAGCAAGGTTTCTAGATTCACTCATTGCAATTTTCTTGAGAGAAAATTTAGATGAAGGTGTTCTCATAGCTTTATAAACCATTTCTTGATTAGTCATACCAAAACCTAGGTTTTCACATTGGTTAGCAATATCAAGAATTTTCTCAAAATAACTGTCAACACTTTCATCTTTACCCATCTCAAGTTTTTCAAATTGCAAAAGCACCTGTCTATATTTAAAATCTTTAACATCATAATCTCCTTCACAATGTAAATCAAGTATATCCCAAGCATGTTTGGTTTTTGTACAATTTTGGATTAACTTGAACATGTGATGATTAACCCAACTAAAGACAACATTAAGAGCTTTTTTATTAGAGTTATAGAAACTTACCTCTACTGCTGTCCAGTCTGCTTCTGGTTTTGGAACTAGATCACCTTTACTATCTTCTGGTAATGTTGGAAGAGAGTATCCATTAATCACGGATTGCCAGGCTCGAATATCAATAGCTTTGATGTGAGACCTCGTCTTGATCTTCCAGTATGCATGATTGGAGCCATCCAAAACTGGAATCCTGTTGGCATTAGGATTGACACTGTCCATGGTGTTGTATCACCTCCAAACCACCAGTGTAGTCCGTGTTTGGCTCTGACGCCAATTGAAAATTTTGGATCGTGGATTGATACAAAACTTTTGAGAGCTAAACAGGAATTGCTTTAACTCTATTTTGAACTTCTTGATAATAATAATGTGCAGCGGAAGTAAGAACACAAGAAGATATAATTTTAAGAAGTTTTCAATATTATTAAAAACTTCCGAGCCTTAGGCCAAATAACCATAAAGGTTTTATCAAAAACATTCCTCACAAAAATTCACTCACGCTCTTTGTTGATCGGACTCAACGAAGCAGACAAGTAAAAATTACTTAACTTCTATGTACTAGACTTAAGCAGTTGATACAAAAACTTTGCAAAACAAGACGAAGACAATACAAAAAATGATTAATCTCTTGGATTGTTTAGCACGATTGTCTTGTCTTCATCTTGATGAACTTCACAACTTTTATAGATTTCTTGAGTCTTGTACGCCAAGATGTGTTGTTCACAGTTTTGGTAACTCTTGTTGTTTCCTTGTTGAAATTTGCCTTCTTTGTGAACTTCAAATCTTTCCTGAGAATGTGTTTCCATTGTTACCGATTTAACAAGGTAACACATCTTCTTCAATTCGCAAAATCTTGGAAAGAATCGTGTCGCAGAGAACAGCTAGCTTGTTTTCTTCTTTTGAAACCGTGTGAGTTGACTATTCAACTTAGCTTGAATTATGGAAATTTCAAGTAAGGAATCTTCCATAGCTCTTCCTTATGATAAAGATACCTTCCTGGACATAAACATAAATAACTAAAACCGTGGAACTTGGTTAATATGTGAATAAAGGCAAAACTTAATTTTGGCAACTAAAGAGCAGTTTTCGCACAAGCTCTCGGCTTTCAATGTTATCCTCGATGTTAATCCAACATCGTCAAACATAGCATCGTCTAACATTGACTCTAGAAACCCCTGCACTTTCACCGTGGGACCCGGTGAGATTTAAAAAATAACAGTCGAACAGTTTTGATTCGAATGTCTTCATAACAGTCAAACGAGCTTGGTTCAACTGTCTATATAACAGTCGAACGAGCTTGGTTTGACTGTCTTTATAACAGTCGAATGACCACTATTTGATAGTTTATCTCTGAGCCTCTACTTGCTAGGCTGGCCCAAAGTACTTTATTTGGGCCTTCCTAAAATACCCACATCACTTAGGTGGTGTTTGCAAACTCTTAAAAAAGCTATAATCAGCTTTTTATGTGAACAAGTGATTTTTGGGTGTTTGTAAATCTAGTTTTTTCGGTTACAAACCTTTTTTTTAGCTGAAAAACTCTCACAATCTTAAAGCTGGTGTGGGGGTGCTTTTAGCTTAACTTAAAATTGTAAACTTCTACTTTTTCACTAGAGTTTGCAAACACCACCTTAGTATAGTATAAAGACTCTCATCCTTACGCTCCTTGTTGAACTGATCTGTAGTTCTTCACAAGAACCTAGCTAGATGAGTTGCGGTAACCATAAATTTCCAATTTTAATTGTATTATTGATTAGGTTATATCGCTTAGCTATACTCATTGTCGCGATTCGTATTTTCATAAAATTTTGGATATTTTAGACGTTATGCTACTGTTGTTTGTTTCTTCTTCTTCTAATTTACATGTTCATTTTTGAATTATCTAAGTTCTCTATTGCTTGAAATATCCTTTGATGTTCTAAGGAACAATTGTAACATTAAAAGAAAGCAGTAAATAATACAAAATGTTTTTACGTGGTTCGTGCTAACTGACCTAATCCACGGGACTTTCACCCAAGTACGACTCAAAACTCTTATACTTTCTTAAGATTCTCAATCTTACGTTTTATATGGAAAGTAAACTATATTCCCTCTATTTATAGTTGTAACACCTACTCCTTTCAGATTCTCGAAAACTTTTAGATAGTTCAAGGTTCCTTTAACTTAGAAGTTTTCTTATACATAATTAACTTTGACTCGATACATGACAATGGCTACAAATTATCTTTCAAAGCTTAATCTTCATAGTCTTCGAGTCTTCTCATTTTATAGGCCTGGACAATCCTTCTATCTGCGTTGCAACTCTATCATAATGTGCAACAGATACCAAAAATAGTCGGGTCTTGAACTTGTTTCCTTATTGGAATAAATGTGCAACATATAACAAGATAGATGCAATCGGCTACCATAATAAAACATATTCGTTAGCCATTCAAGAGATAAAAGGAAATACCTTCTATTTTAAAGATGATGACTAAAGATTTGATTTCAAAATAAGATCTAACCTAAGCAAATGTAGGATCTGCGAAAATCGATCCTAACAATCTTCACCTTTGATTTGTTTTAATAAATTCAAATATCCAATCTGCAAGAAGGGTTAGACAAAAGAGCATAAAGTAATAAAGCAAGTGTTCAAATGTACCAAAGTGCAGACATCAGTGCACCTATCCGTAAAACAGAAAACATTGCTCAAAAAACTTAAAAAACTCCCCATAAGTTGTAAATCTCTCCCTAACTACATCATCTCCCCTTTTTACCCTAAAACAAAATAAAGGGTTAGGATGGAGTTTGAGAACCTTGTCCAATTTGGAGTCCATCTGCACAATAGTGGAGCGAAGCTCTTCAACCATTACTCGCATGTTCTCATAGGTTGTGGAGAGCTGACCCATTTCGATCGTAACCCTGTAGATGAGATACGGGAAACCAAGAGACAATCGAGTGTGGGGGTGGAAAGGTTCGAGTGACAGGCATTAAAAAAACGGCTTACCCAGGTCAATTGAAACATCAGTACCAATGCAAAAGAGTGCTGAAGCAATATTGGCATTGATTGTGGAAGCTTGGATACAAGGTAACCAATGTTTAACCAAGTTGCAAAAATACACGTTATACTTGGTTGTCATTGCGCTACTGACCAGTGAGGTACCTTTGGGCCATTTGGTAATCGCACCCCTGTGAGTTTGGTTGTATCATTTTTCATACTTTTTTCAAGCTGTGACTTGGACTTGGGTCCAAAGTTGATTTCAAGAACAGTCATGGCTGAGCTGAGTACATCATGGTGAGCAAATGATTCCGCACAATCACCTGAAAGTGTTTCTCAAATCCTACGACATTTAATAAAATAGACATGTTTGTATGGAACTCGTGGATACATGTAGGAACATAGCCATATGCACGCTGGGTGGCCTTAAGTCAGCCTCTACTCTTGAGAAGGGCAACGGTATCAGTGTTGTGTAGAACCAAACTCATTTCGCTGACCAAGGGTCACTTCACATAGCCTTCATAGTGCTTCTTGATAGCAAACACATAAAAATGAGGGGAAAAGGACTTGTCCTTGTCCAAGTTGTAGGGTTAACGTCAAGAATTTTGACAAACTCATCAAAGGCAGGAATATTACCCTTTTTCTCAGGAAGAGGTGGCGGAGTTGCAAAAAGAGTAGTAGGAGAATGCAATTCTTTTTGTTTTGCTAATCGACAAGAAACCAAAAAAATGAGCGAGTTAGAGTTTGCACCAAGGACTTGCGAAATAAAGGCTAATATGCGTGCAAAAGGATGATCTAATCTAAAGTGCCTTAGATTGGCCTCAAAAGTGGGTTTACATTGAGAAATAGTTGAATTATAGTTGGATTTATTGAAAACATTTTGGAAATTCTAAACAGAAAGACCATTTAACACCCGATACAAACCAACCAACCCCCTCTTAACTATATCCTGCAATACACACTTAAGAGGGGAATTTTTTTTTGGAACTAATTGAAAAATTTGTAAGTCTTATATTGATCAGATTATAAGTAAAGGCAAGTGCAAAATAATTATCCTTTAGAGAGATGTGTGCATTAAGTTTAATGTCTTTTAATGATATAGCAACAATGACACCGTCACTGGAAAGATGAATAAAAACATGAACATGTGTAGAGGATTGGATTTTATATTAGTCAAATCACATGATCTGTGAAACTGAGGTTCACAAATCATGTGATTTGTGACACTAATATCTAAAATCCAACACTTATTATCAGGTATAAACAACTAGTAAATGAAGATAAGGATAAGAGACAAGTGTTGGAGGATATACCGACAAATGATGACACAGTGTAGGGGTGGGAGTGGGACGGGTACCCAGAAAACGGGTACCCGCTTCGCGGGTACCCGTTTTTTTCGGGTAGCAGAAACTACTACCCATTTCCCGTCCCATTAATTTGGGAACCCGCCAAACGGGTTCCCAAATATTTGGGTACCCAGTTTTTGGGTACCGGGTACCCAGATATTTACAGAGAGTATTGTGAGTTCTGTAGGCAGTTAAAAACTTAAAATCATACATTTCTGGAAATCATCCACCATCGTTTACCAAATTACCAACACATCACACAACAAAAGCAAAACAACTAAGTAGTCATAGTTCATAGTCATAACTAAGTAGACATAGTTCATAAGCAAAACAACTCAAATTAAAACCAATACAAGAAACAAATAAACAAGTCTTCTTGATGAGCCTCCGATTTCCTCAAGCCTCAGCCCTCAACAGTCAAGTGTATTACTCCTCTGCTCACCAAGTCCAAATTTTTCAAAGTCTACAATAAATAACAAAGACAAAACCAAGTTTTAGAAAATCACCATAAACATTAAACACTAACATTCCATAAAGAAAATCACCATAAACATTAAACACTAACATTCCATAAACAAATAAACGATTCTAACGAGTAAATATATAAGTTACCTTCATCAAGCTTCTCCATGTCCAATATGCATTCTTCTATACAGAAACACACCATGAAACCAACATCAACATCATTTAGATATGAAATCTGAATTAAACTTAATCCAATATCATCAATTCATCATCAGTTAATAGGATTTCATTAATATAATCAGTTCATCATCAGTTCGAGCATCAGTTCATCAATTCAAAATATCATCAATAAAACCCAATCCAAAATATCATCAATATCATCAATTCATCATCATCATCAGTTGATTCGGTTCATTTCATTAATTTAAAGCCTAATCCAAAATAATCCCTAATTTCAAACTCCTCAAATTAAAATCTTAATTCAATTGCTTTACTGTTTATCGACACAAATACACAACTAATCTAAGTAATGAAATGAAATGAAAGATGTTTGTAGAAATTAAAGATGTTTGTACAAAGATTGAAAAAATAAAAAAAAGAACCTTGGAACTTCTATGAGCTGCGACCGTGAGCAGTGAGTTGCGAGCGGCGGCGAACGGAGGCTAACGGCGAAAGAAGCGATGAACGGAGGCGAACGGGTCGTGGGCTAGGGCTGTGAGAGTGAGAGAGAGTAAGAATTCAGAAAAGAATGAGTGAATTATTTTGTTTTTGTATATGTGTAATTGCATTCAACCCCTTTATTTAATTGGATTACTATAATTTAGCCCTATATATAATTTTTTTATTTTTTTATTTTATTTTTAGGTCGGGTACCCGCTTCCCGCGGGTTTTGAAAACGATTCCCGTCTCCCGTCCCATTTAGTCGGGACGGGATACGGGAATTCCCAATTTTCCCACTTTGGCAAATTGGGAATTCCCAATTGGGAAATACCCGTCGGGTATGGGACAGGTACCCAATTTCCCATACCCACTCCCACCCCTAACACAGTGACAACATATTGAAGGGTGGATGATGGATTTGAACTCAAGGACCATAGTTCTTGGTGAATACAATAAACTGTTCTAATAGTACATCGTTAGATGAATCCATTAGAGCAGCATAAACCATCTCAGATATGGAAGCCTCATCAGATTGAGTAGCTAAATTGTGGATGAAGGACCAGTATAGGAGGGAACTTGTCTTCTGTCAGTAGGGCCATCCCAACTAGGAGAATAGTCGATGATGTGAAAACAACAATCCACAGTGTATCCAGTATATCCGCAAAAAGTACATTTCAATTTCTTGTCACCACAATTAAAAAATCGATTGACTAAGGAATGATGCCATATGAACCGATTGAATTGAAAGATAGAACAAAATATAGAATTGAAAGACCAGGTACAAAGAGATCCGTAGATAGGAACCCTCCTTCTCTCTCTCTCTCCCTCCCTCTCCCTCTCTCTCTCTCTCTCTCTCTTATTTGTAAAGCAAAAATGGAAAATAAAATAACGAAAGACCTATTTATATTTACATGAAATATTTAACGATGGCTCATTACATAATTAAACTATTCTAACATAATAATCTAAGAAAGATTACAAAAAAATTACGGGAAAGTATGAAACGACAAGGCGGAGGTGTACCTTACATAGTCGTTAATTGATTGCGGCTGGAGCAATTGGATTAACTTGTTTAGATTAAAATCTAGCCGGAAGGCAAATAGAACTAAAGCTATCATTTCGGCAATCATGATTAGTTATACACAAACTGAAACAACAAACTGAACAAATTAATTTTGACAAAAGTGTATGTGAGGTGATGTTCAAATTAATTTTTTGACAAACAAACCCAAATGAGCTTATCTTCTCCTTCCTCTATCATACAGTTTAATTTGGACATTTTGTTTTTAACAACTATGTCATTTTATTAAAAAAAACTACGGCCTAGGGATAACTACATAAATATGCATATCAGCTATGCAAAAATGCACCAGACCGAGAAAACCACTCATCCTAGTAGCACAAAAAGGGTGGTTGTTGTGGGCAGTTCACCAAGGCCCAATTGGATCCCCTGCATGCCAGCACGTACGTGAACTTGTTCACATCTCTCTATATCTATAGATGTGAGATGAACAAGGTGGGAATCCGTCCTCCTAAACTCCATATGTCATGGAGCAGGGCAGTAGCTTTACCGAGGCTGTAAGACCCTACATTCTGGTTAGGCTTCCAAACACAACTTTCGAGTCGGTTTCAACAATCAAAGGCAATAATTAAAAGATGCAAAGAAAGTAGTACTCCCTAGTGAATAACCCGAAGTTTAGCTACGTTGTTGATATTGCATCCCGTCGATTCGAAAAAAGCACTAACTACTGTACCTGCAAAATATCGTTACACGCTACCGATACCTAAGAGGCTTGGGTTACCCAAAGCCGAGCTATCAATGTTGAGCCTGATAATCCTCCGCGGAGGAGGGTGCCACCTAATAGAGAACCTGTAAAATTTGGGGGGTTTGGGAGTTGGCCTTCCTCAGAACAAAAGTTTATTACATATACGCCATAGGGCATATCTCCCAATAAGGGTGGTGACCGAGTGAGGTGTGCGCTCGAGGTGGGTGGCGATATTTACCCCTTAAGAGAGGGATTAAAAAAGGGAAAGTCTTGGCGTACGTCAGAAAAGATCGGGCATTCTGCGAAAAGGTGGCCTATAGTTTTAGTAGCCAAGTGGAAAAGAGGGCACAAATCAAGGATCGGGACATGCCAGCAACAAGAGAAACCGCGGGTGTCCAAGGCCTACTGTCCCCATAACCAACCAAATAATTTGATACATGGAAGAACTCGGGACTGCCACAAGGCAATCCAAGAGAGGGTGGGTATTTGAGCCTCGTAGGTCAATTCGAAAAGTCAAGTGTAAGAATATTTTATCGTGAATTCTCTTCCAAGGTTCCAGGCTCAACAAGTGCTATCTGGGATGCCCTCCAGCGAAAGGGGCAACCCTCTCATACGAGCCCAGATGTCGCGCGGGAGGAAGGGGACGACAATTGAAAAATCCTAAGATCCTATCGAATGGATGATGTCACGAACCTTGAGAAAGAGGAGGTGATGGGGGATGGAGGGGACATACTCGGCTACTGTGAAAGATCTTATCTAGTGGGACTGCCAAAAGTTAATTAGGCCCCGTTGTCTACCACCCATTATAATAAGGAGAGGATGCTCAGGAAGAGCCGAGCAATAGATTTCTAGGTGCGGGTGGTGATCGTAGAGATCGGGGTTGTCAATGTACTTCGATCAGGAAAGTATTTGGCCTATAAGACATGGGCCCAAAGGGAGTCAGGCTGTTGTAGGAGACGCCAGTCGTGCTTTAGCATATAAGCCTCGTTTAGTTGTTTAATATAGCATAATCCAACTCCCCCAACGCGTGTGAGCGACCAGACAGTGTGCCAAATAATATGTCCCTTGTGGTGGCCTTGCCCGTCTGCGTTCCGGGGGAATAATTTGGTGAGTTTGGTGAAGGAGGTGAGAACAATAGTAGGAAGGTGGACTATACTCATCACATATCCGGACATCGTTTGCAGAGTAGATTGAATCAGGGTACGCAGACCAGCATAAGATACGTAGCAAGGGTACCGGGCTCTAATTCTACGAGTGAAGCGGTCAACGACAAGATCAAAGTATCGTAGGCAAAAGTATCCTTGCCAAATTGGGATGCCAAGGTATTTATTATGGGTGATCATGGCCTTCATGCCTATATGGCGGAGGATGGAATGCCATCACGCGATATTGAAGGAGAATAAGACTTGGGACTTAACATAACTCACACCAGGTCCTGCTGATGAACTTTTGTTTAGCGTCATTCTAGTACTCATTTACTTATGCTTTCGTATTGGTGCATATTTATTGGTTGTAGTATTGTTTCTTATTTTCTTAAGATTTTATCGAGTCACTAAAAATAGAGCTAATAGAGCACAAAATGGGTTTTTTTGGTAACAAGGGGTCATGACGCTACTTTAAGGGCCATGCCGCTACACAAAGGAGGCAAACCCAAATTGCAACAAGTGAAGAAGTCCAAAAGGCTCACGCCGATGAGGGAGTGGTGCAACACATGGAGAGCTGCGTAACAGCGCCATTAAAGCCGAATGTAGTTTGAGCAACAGAAGGAAGTAGAACATCGATAAGGAGAAACAGAATGGCGCGATGAGGTAGAAAGGCAGCGGGAGTCGCGCTGGTAGTAGCGCAACATGGAAACGCGACATAAATGTCTTTTCTTGCTAATTAAGTCGTGGTTATGCAAGAAATTAGGGTATCAAGACTATCCTATATATAGGGGAGGACGACCAGCACTTAGAAGACGACCCACTGGACCCAAGCTTACAACAATTCACAACTGCTTACAACTGTTTTCAGAGATAAACACCATCGGTGTTCTGTTCAATTTAGTTTTTTTCATTGTTTAGAGTCGATAGTTCGTAGAGAAGAAGATTTCAAGTAGGAGTCAAGAAGATAGACAAAGAGTCAATGTCCCTCCGAATCTGATAAGCTTTTCTATATCGCCGTACTTTGTTTATGTTATTCTATTGATTGTTGAGCTCATGACTATGGGGAGCTAACCTACTCGTTGTTTAGAGTTGGGAAGTAACTCTAATTTATCAATATGCTTATTTGTTTTGCTTAATGTGTGTTTGATAAAATTGTATGTCTAGATTCAATAGTTATTTAGGTTGTGTGACTAGTTCTACTCTCGCTAGAATCATGGATGCACTACATTGGACCGCGCGAGTGTATGTAAGCTAGTTATATATACAAGTGATTTATGACTTTGGTATACTAACACAACTTATGCACAACCCTTAGATCACACTAGATCAGTCTTGATTATGTACGCTTATGTTAACACGATTCAGATGAGTTAATTGGATTGCATTTTTGATATCTCTACTAAAACAACTGACAATTAGGTTGAACCCGCTAACGCCGTAGGTTATTAGAGACTCATAGATTCTATAGTTAGGAAAGGTCCAGCTAAAGGTCGCAGATCCATCAGATATACGAGCTTCAAAATATCATTAAGTATCTCCTGTAAACATATGTAATTTGTCTATGATTATGGCTAAATCAGTTGTGAAACCCAACTTGTAAACAATCTTTTATTCTATTATTTACAATCTAAGCATCCAACCAATCAATCTTATTGAATTCGATTTTATTTACTTTCTTACATTAGTTAGATTAGTTCTTAGCATTCATTCCTTGTAATAATAAAATGTTTATTGCATTCATCTTTAGTTAGTTTAAATCATCCTCTTTGCATTCAAATCATTCTCATTGTTTTCATTGGATATTAGTTTAGAGATTTTCTGTATTCAAATTATTTTCATAGAACTTGCTTTCATAGTTTTACACGTTAAAAGCATTCTGCATACATTCTACATTCACCCTAGAAACACAAGAGATAACAGCCGTGAAAACCATTTGTATTTTGCATTTAAATAATTTACGCATCCATCTACCACTCCCTTGGGACACAATACTTGGTTCGTAACTATACTTACCATTTTACTATTACTTGATTCGTGCACTTGCAAAGAATCTAGGTGTAACAATTGATTTGTTAACTTTGTATTCTTTGTTCGCTACACCAAAGTTCCCATCACCTGCCATGGCATGAAAGAAGTTCGAGAATCGTAACATGAGTTGGAGGGTGATGGGGTGATCTGCGATGCACGGGCTGCATGGAACTTTCCAGCTTCTATGGACCGAGCGAAGGTAGTGACCAGAAGCTCCATGTAGAGAATGAACAAGTATGGGAAAGAGGGTCGCTTTGGAGGTGGCTTCGTTGGGGGTGCCACTCATCAGAACGGGACCCGCTGACTGCCACATTGAATTCCACAAATTGGACATATTTCATGAGCCAACCTATGAGGGTGGGCAAAAACTGAAACTACTGAAGCTTGAACTCAATGAAGCGCCAATTTACGTGGTTGTAAGCCTTGGGCAAATCAATTTTAACGTCCAAGAGGCCATTGCGACCACTGCGGCGATTGTTGATCGTCTGAATCAACTATGGGGCTATACGGACGTTGTCCGTAATGGATCGGTGGGAAACAAAGGCATTTTAGTATGGAAAGATAAAGGATTCCATGGCGGGCCGATGGCGAGTGACCAACAGAGTGGAGGTGTAATTTGGACAATTCACTCACTGACGTTAATTCAACATATAATTTTCTTGTAAATAATACATTTCAAGAATTGCATGTTCGATTGCTTGCGATCTCCTAATTTTAGAAATGTTCGTATTATTGGAGTCAGAAAAGAAAAAAACTCAATAGTTATCTAGACATACTTTCACTTGGTCATATCAACTTCACCTGTCAACAGTATACCCTCGTAGCAAAAATTGAATAGTAGGAGCCGATGTTTTAGGAAAATACTTATTGAGAATTTATTTATGTGGTAAAAGATTAAGAACTTTACACGTAGTGACCTAGATAGCGATTTGATTCGGTTCTATCCAACTTCGTAGTTAATTTTGTCCATGTTAAGTACATAGTTTTAATAATCTGACACTAGGATAAAAGTTAGCAAGAGAATATGCATGCAGTTGCATAATTATTATTGATGAAGAGAGGTTGAGTCACTAATTACTGTTTGAAAGTAATTTATACGGAGAACTCGAAGGGAATTTCTCATACTAAAGATTGGCTTCCATACCCTCTGTATGCATACTTCATGAATAAAGCATTATATGTTCTTCTAAGTCTTTTATTTGGGCGAAAAAGATTGGAAAAGAGGGGCCAATTATTTGAGAAGAAAGTATTGGGAAACTACCGAATAAGTTAAGCAACAATTCCCATTAATTAATTTAAAGCAAAATTGGTTAGGCAAACTTTAGAAACACCGGTCCACAAGACATGTTCTTTCCCCAGCGTAAGTTTCAACTAACTTCACTTCATCTAATCATAGCCATCGATTAATCTCCAGTTCGGAGGATTCTCCACCATTGGATCACTTCCAAACCAACTATAAATTCCAAAGAACCTGACAACCATTGGAAAACAAGAAAAAACACAACACAGCATAACACACTCACACTCACTCCGTCCTAACTAAACTTTCCAACTTTTGTCTTTTCTTGTCCAAAAACTTACAAAAGAACACTATGGCTGGCAACAAGAAATCTTCCTTCTCTCTATTCAGTTTCTTCAAAGGGAAAAGCTCGAGGAGTTCTCGAAATGGAGACGATATGAGAGATGACTATGTGAAGGCGTACAAAGTTTATCCGAGTGATGAAGATAGAGGCCGGTGGGTGGCAGAACCAGGGATTGACAAGAAAGCGTCCGCATACATCTCTATAACTACTGATAGATGGAAAAATGCTGGCATTTCTAACTAGTCTTTTCTTCTTCTTTCTTCGTAGTCTAAGCAACAACTTCTACATTCGTTCATGCATTATGCCTTAATTGTAATCTTTAGATGATTTTTAGTGTTATGAGTACTCAAAACAGCTTGCAAATAGATGTGATCTTGTAGAATGAATAAAGTAATGAATACTACCTACCTTCTGCTCATTTTTAGAGTTTGATTTACTTCATTAGTCTTATCATTACTGTTAAGCGTTCCCTATTTGAAGTGATCCTATTGCAAGGTGAAGGTGTAAGAGTTAATACAATAGAATTGTTCAAACAAAAGGAGTTGGATGACAACAATCCCATTGTATGAGGAAGACTTTTTGTTTTTGCATGGAATGCAAATAAGCTTGGAGTCCAAGAATTTCAGAATATCAGATCATGACAACCAAGATCTTAATCAGGAGTTTTCACTAGGCTATTAGGAAACTTAAATATAGAATATCTAAAGTAGAAGCAGTTTTTCAATAAAAATATTAAAACCACAAAAGAACCAATATTTTATCGGTGCACGGTTTATCATTTTTTTCTGATTAATTTTACGTTACTTGTTTCTGTCACAACTAATCATTGCCTCTTTTTACTCTATGAGTTTCTTGAGTTTAAAATTAAAGCTTCCGTACCGCAATTATTAGTTAAATACATATCATACCTTATAGATGTAAATTGTTTTTACTCCTAATTAAAAGTTGCTAATGATTTAAATCTTGGGTGGTATTTGTAAGTTTTTAGGCTAAAAAGCGAAAATTACAAAAGAATTTTTTAATCTATTAACACCACAATCTAGAATATTTTTTTCTCAAATAAACACCATCAACTTATGAGTTTCACAAACCTTTATAACTTTACCTTAATCTATAAAATTGTGTCTTTAAAGAAGAGTTTGCACTTAGTGACAAATGGCATGATGATAAAGGTCAATGTTATAGCAATGTGATGCTTTTACTCGTTGCGAACTGTCTTCACGCGCCACAAGAAAAACTCTCTTTAACTGTGGCCTCTGCCCTTCGTAAAGACACATTTCCCGTTGGTAATGAGTTAGTAAGGACGACCAAGTCCTTGGAAATATATTGTCCCTTATACTCTCGTCGCAAAATTCTCCAACGGGCAGACCCTTGCTAAAGAGTAGGCACGGCTCAACCCTAGCTACATATTACCCACGACCAACCCCTTGGTAAAAATCATTACCAAGGGTTGGACCGTGGCTAATAACATGCACTCATTACCAGCGATTGCGTCATGGCTAATGTTATGGATGTCATTATCCACTGGTGCGTCCTAGCTAATGACATGGATCCTATTACCAAGGGCTAGGCCGTAGTAACCAATATTCATGACATTACCAAGGGCCCGGCCGTTGGTACTAATATTGAACCATATTTTATGTTTAAATATTAGTAGTCACGGCTCTGCTGTGGCTACTAATATTCATCTGAATAAAAAAAAAACTAATAATATACTGGTAATTTTGTAAATTGCCGAAATATTATTGGATGCATTGTAACAATTACCGTGTCTAGAGAAACAAAATCTTTGAATAAGAAAAAGAAAGATATGTTTGAAAATGATTTTGAAGATGTATATAAAAAAGTCTAAAGAAAATGCAGAAACTTTGAATATTTGAAGATATGAAGAAACTTTGAAGATGTGAATTTTTTTTGAAGATTTGAAGATACTTTAAGGATTTGAAGAAACTTTGAAGATTTGAAAATCTTTGAAGATATGAAGACAAATTTGGAAGAGAGGAAAGAAAAAACTTGGAAAAAAATGAAGAGAAACTTGGGTATATTTGTGGATAATGAAATGAAGGGTTGAGGGGAGGTGTATTTATAATGTTGGATGAAAAATTCAAATTTTCATGAAATTTTTATTTTGCCGCAGATTCTGGAGTCATTACCAACGGCCAGGTCGTTGGTCCCAATTTCGAACTTTTGAAAATTTCGCCAAGTTTTTAGGTAAAAATTTTTGAATATTGTCTTGCCTGGGTAAAAACATGTTTGAATATTAGTAGGGACGGCTAGGCCCTTGGTAAAGCTGGGTAAACATGTTTGAATATTAGTAGGGACGGCTTGGCTCTTGGTACTAACCCCTAATTTTTTTGTTTTCATGATTTGCATTATATAAATTTGATTTGTTTATGATTTTAGTTAAGATACTCTTACAATATATAAATGAAGAACTATAAACACAAGTATGATAGTTTTTGAGTTATCAAAATATACATTATAGAATCAGATCATCATACGTTTTATATTCTCATACGTTTATTATATATTAAGTTAAGTTTTATATCTTTATATATACTAAGTATGTATTGCGTTTAATAAGATCTTACGAAGTTGTAATGATCCCTCGTAATTGATTAATGATCATTACAACGTACAATTACGAATGTTACATAGATTTAATTAGTATCAAATATAAGTCATTACGAACAACGTTATTCAGTTATTTTGTCATTAAGACCCAAAGTGTGTAAATGATGCATGATTGTGCTACGAAAGCTAAATTTATGTATATTAAACTAACTTATACTTATCATTGTCGTAATCGATATTAAAACATCCATATATGTTAAAAAATCATGCAAAATGTACATAAATATTACTACCAAGGGCTCAACCATGGGTAATGAGCCTTATTAGTCACGGCTAGGTTGTAATTAGTGTTAGGGTATTTTTCCAACGGCCCATCCCTTAGTAATAATTTCAATAAGACGACTGCACCATTGGTAGTGTTAGGGTATAGAGTATAGGGTTTGAGGTTTATGATTATGGATGTGTTTTTAACTTTTCATTAATTACACTTCTCACCTTAAAGTTTATTTATCGTATTATCAACTCAATTTTTTATGAAATTTTGGAAAACACATTTATTTATGTTTAAAAAGTGTATGGTTTTTTAAAAAAAAATTGGAGGCGTTTTGCAACTTTTCTTTAATCACACTTCACACCCTTAAAGTTTTATTTATCGTATTCTCAACTCAATTTTTGATGAAATTTAGGAAACACATCTACTTATGTTTAAAAAGTGTATGGTTTAAACAGAATTAAGTTTTGAGGCATTTTGCACCTTTTTATTAATTACACTTTCCACCCCTAAAGTTTTATTTATCGTATTATCAACTCAAATTTTGATGAAATTTTAGGAAACACGTCTATTTATGTTTAAAACGTGTATAATTTTTTAAAAAAATTGAGTTTGGAGGCGTTTTGCAACTTTTCATTATTTATACCCCCCCCCCCCAAGTTTTGTTTATCGTCATTCTTAAATTCATTTTTGATGAAATTTTAGTAAACACATTTACTTATGTTTAAACGTAAAAAGTGCATTGGTTTAGAAAATAGAGTTTGGAGGTGTATTCCAACTTTTTATTATTTACACTTTCTCCCCCTAAACTTTTATTGCAAACATTATTACCAACGACAGAGTCGTGGCAAATGTCAACGGTAACCTTCATTACCAACGGCCTGGTCGTGCAAATGCTAACAGTAACTATCATTACCAACGGTGGGATGGATAATGTAAACGGTAACTTGCATTACCAACAATATGACTGTGGAAAATGTTAACGATAACTCTTATTACCAACGGCCACACCGTGGGAAATATCAACGGTAACTATCATTACCAAAGGCCCGATCCTTGGTAATGATTGTTATCGTTGACATTTGCCACGACTTGGCCGTTGGAATGTTAAACTTTTCTCTATAAATACTTCTCCCCTTTCATTTTGAGAATTCATTCCAACTCCTCATCTTAGTTGAGCTATGTCTTATTTCCTACTATCTAACTTATTAATTTTTTTTACTATCTTACTTAGTGAAAAAAAAAAGAGGAGGAGGTGGTGTTGTTTAGCTACTGACTTTAGAAACAACGGCTTGGCCGTTAGTACTGAGTCTTAACCTAACCCTCGCTGGGCCGCGCGGCTGCGGCCCCACTTAAAAGGTCGCAACCCTACCTTAATACGGAGGCCTAGCCCCTTAATACTAATGAAAGTTGGGGGGGAATTTTCCTCCAAAACCATAGGAACGGCCGGGCTGTCCCTAATACTACCAACGGCCTGTCCGTTGGAAAATGGTTGTGGCTACAAATCATTTTTCTTGTAGTGACGGTTGGGGGTTGTAAGGACAAACATTATTATCGACATATTTTCCTGTGGTAAAGGTCCATTATGAGCTAAATTCGTAGTCACGTGGATCTTTAGGGTGGCATCTCTATGTTTTTATTGTGAAGTATTGCATTTCAGAATAAAATAAAATTACGTTAATTAATATAAATCATGCTTTCTTAGAAAAATGGTTCATCATTGTTCTGGAGTGTGTTCATTTGTTGATTTAGCAGGTTGAAATGACACTCCACGTTAGACTAGTTCAAAGATTTAAGTTACTAGCTTAGTTCATTCCAAACCTACACTTCAAATATAAGTAAAGTCAGCTGGGGATACTCATATTAGGCCTTTTTGAAACTTTCACTATCAATCTGTGAAGTAGATTAGTTGAAAAAATGACTTATCTATATGAATGTAAGGTGTTTAATGATTTTGGATTGAACATGGGACCTAGCCAAGCTGCCTACGAATATTGTCTAGGGATTAAGCTAAATGTAGTTCAATTGCTTGTTTTGAGGGCCGAGTTTCGATCAGGCTGAATGATTAACTCGCTCATGTTTTGTGCGATTGTACGATTTTAACCTTAACTCTTTGTACATATGCTGAAATCTTGATCCACTTGTTGATGTAGAAAGTTAACTCCAATATCTTTCTAGTGATATAAACCTTATTTCGAAATGACCCTTATGTCAAACACTATGTTTAAATGATCCTTATATCAAAGTGCTTTATGCGGCTTTACGGTTTTGATCTTAACTCATTGGGCATGTGTCGGAACCTTTACCACATTTTGATATAGAAACTAGACTTCATTATGTTTCCAACGATATTAAGCATATGTCCAATGGGCCCTTATGTTAAATTTGGGTGTTGAGAGCTCTCAAATCTCTCCTCTCTTTGTGCTAAGTGATGAAGCATATATAAGCACAATATTAGGCTTCTATGGTGTGATGGGGCGTCTTATTAAGGTCTGTGTTGAACGACGAACATATATAGGTAGAATTTGGAGATTTATTTCAAACTCTACCAATTCGACATTGTGTTTCGATACTCGCTAGTCTATGTGCAACTCCATCATTTTAACCATAACTTTCTTTCTAGAATGGCAATTCGCTTGTTGTTTTGGAAACTAGACATCGCTGGCTTTCCAAAAGCATACGACTATATCTGATTAGTTACATGGAAATAGTAGTGAACCAAATAAAGTTCACCTAGTTTCGCTTTATAGCCTTCTTATGCGTATGGACGCTTATTGATCAAAACACGCCATTGTGACTTGTTCATAACGTGCTACATATCATTACCATATTGCGACACATGAATCATAAAGTTACATAAAGGTTCATTATGAAAGAATATAGATAATCTTTCTTTAATTGGAGCCCTCAAAACGGAATTGATCGAGGCCCGAGGGGAATGATATTTTCTTTCTTTTTTCATATGCATATCTCAGTGTAGGAGAGATATTTTTCTAACTTTCATTTTCTTTTAGCATCTTTGAACTGTACAAGTGCGGATTTGAGTGACTTGGAGTTAAAAAGAGATATTAAGCATAAAAAAATGTTTTAGATCATAATACTAATTAACTACCTATATAGCTAGTCCGAATAATTATACAGATACCATCCTTTGTCGCGAATCAGTTCTTATGTATACACGTGAATCAAAACCTTTCTCCAACTTAAGTACTTATTAGCATGTGTTCTACACAGTAACTATGAAACCTTACAATGCTTATTAACTGTTCTTAAGTATAATCAAGAAATAAGAAAAATGTACTCGTCGTTACTTAAAGCCAAATAAACAACCAGATGATAGAGTTTCGATCCGCGCAATACACTACAAGAATGGGCGGTCATTAGCGACCGCCTATTAGCGACTGCCAAGCAGTCGCTTGTCTTCAGCGACTGCTGAAGACAACAGCGACTGTTTAGCAGTCGCTAATAGAAACAGCGACTGCTATACAGTCACTGTCAAAATTTGCGACTGCTAAGCAGTCGCTATTGTCCTAATGGACAATCAGCGACTGCTTAGCAGTCGCTAGTAATTTAAAAATTACTGGGCCAAACATTTTGGCCCCAGTTGGGCCAATATGTGGGCCAATTTAAGGGCCGAATTTACCCTAATTCGGCCCTTAACAAATCAGCGACCGTTAAGCGGTCGCTGATTAGGTGTATAAATAAAAAAAAATCTTTTTTTATTGCCTCATCTTCTTCCCCAAATCAGCGACGGCTTAGCACGCGATTTCAGCCATTTTCGCAAATCAGCGACTGTGGAGCTCAATTTGCGACCAAAAAACGGTCCCTAACTCATAACATCATTTTCCCCTCCCAAAATCTCCGATATTTTTAAGCTCCGCCTCAAATCTTCCTTGCTCCGACGACTCCGCCGTTCGAACACCTCCTTGCGCCGCCCCTTTTGCCCATCTCCGCCTCTCACCGCCGGTAATGTTAAATTAGATTAGTTTTTCGATTTTTTTTTGTGTTTTACTAATATTTTAATTTAAATCCGAAAATTGCCTAATTTAAATCCGAAAATTGGTATTGTTAGATTGTTAGATTTGTTGTATGATTGTTAGATTTGTTGTTAGATTTGAAATAGAAATAGAAATAGATTTTTGTGAAATTAGAAATAGATTAGAAATATATTATTGCGAATTTGTGAAATTATAAATAGATTAGAAATAGATTATTGTTAAATTGTGAAGTTATAAATAGATTAGAAATAGATTATTGTAAAATTGTGAAACTAGAAATCGATTAGAAATTAGATTAAGGAAAAAAAATAGAAATAGATTAGCAATAGATTAGGGATTAGATTAAGGAAAAAAAATAGTAATAGATTAGAAATAGATTAGAAATGAGAATAAGGTAAAAAAAATAGAAATAGATTTGTGAAATTGATTAATGAATGATTAAAGGAAAAAAAAATAGAAATAGATTTGTGAAAATTAGATTATATATTAGATTAAATTAGATTAGTTTTTACTTAGATTTTTTAATTAGATTGTAAAAATGAGATTAAGTTTATACTTAGATTCTTTAAATAGATTGTAAAAATTAGATTAAGTTTATACTTAGATTTCTTAAAATAGATTGTAAAAATTGAATTGTTCAATTTGAAATAGTTTTGTGTTAGATTGTTAAATTGTTAAATTAGATTCAAATGTTGATTTGATTTTCTAAATGTTATATTTTCATTTTTACAGTATATAGTGATTTTCGGCATGACGTCACGTAAGACCACTAGTGGTACTGGAGGTCGAGGTCGAGGTCGTGGAGACGGAGGTCATACTGGGGTGTCGGGTACTCGTAGCGGTGGACGAGTCACGAGTAGTGGCAGTGTAGGTCGTGGCATTGTAGGTCGTGGTGGTGTTGGTCGTGGTGGTGTTGGCCGTGGTGGGGTTGGTGCCAGTGCTAGTGGCGGAGTAGGTGATAGCAGTGTTGGCCGTGGTGATAGTAGCAGTCGGGGGGGTCGAGGTAGCCTCGGACCTGTACGGATTGTCCGATCGGCGACTAGTGCATCGGATGGCCATGCAGCCGAGCCATCCGATGCGGCACTAGGGTCAGGTGACGTCTCTACGTCGAGGACACCAGTGTTGCAGCGGCAGTTATTAGCAGAGTTTGAGACCGCCGAGGTGCCAGAGGTGCCACTACCCCGATCATCAGAGTCCACCAGGTCCGAGGTGCCACGACCACCTACTTCAGCTTCAGTAGGGACTCACGTGCCCCCATCTGCCAGGTCTACCAGACTTCAGACTCCATCACCTGTACACGACATCGGAGCTGGACAGAGTCAGAGGTCGAGTGACTCATCCAACACCGTGTTGATGATGTTATCGAAAAAATTCTTCTCACAGTGCATGACATCTAGACAGTGACGAACCAAGTTTGTGGACCAATAAGGCAGTTCCCAAAATATACTCTTCCGCACCCAATTATGGTTTACCCCAAAACCTGGGAGTTTATTGAATTGTTTACCAAACCCCACATTCCCAAGGTCATTAACAATTCCTCGAATTTCGTCGCCAGACTTTCTATGAATCGTTTCTTCAAGCCGCATTTCCCCTTTTTTAAAATTATATTCGTCGTATCTCAATTCATGATCTACAGGCAAGAACCGACGATGGCACTCGAACCAACTTGGTTTACCCCCATTCTCCAACGGAAAGGATTGAGTGTCACTCATACAATAAGGACACGGAAGTTTTCCATGTGTACTCCATCCCGACAACATCCCGTATGCGGGGAAATCGCTAATCGTCCACATGAGAGCCGCACGTAATGTAAAGTTCTGCTTCCTCGAGATGTCGTATGTCTCGACGCCACAGCTCCATAAAAGCTTGAGATCATCAATAAGTGGCCTAAGATAAAGATCCAAGTTCTTTGTCGGACTGCTCGGCCCGGAAATGATTAGACTCAAAAAGATGAACTCTTTCTTCATGCAGAGATCGGGAGGAAGGTTGTAAGAGGTGAAAAACACTGGCCAACAAGAGTATTGCTTGCCAGACATTCCAAACGGTGTGAATCCATCCGTACACAACCCAAGTCGTACATTTCGTGGCTCAGCAGCAAAATCTGAGTGCGTCTGGTCGAAGTGGCGCCATGCCTCCCCTGAAGCTGGGTGAATCATTCGGTCATTAGCCCCATTACACTTCGTATGCCATGTCATATGCTTTGCAGTTCCTATTGTATAATACAACCTCTGAAGTCGAGGAGCAATAGGAAAGTACCACAATTTCTTCTTCCCAACCTTTGACTTGAGTCCCTCCACGTATCTCTTTTCGTCACATATCGGGCACTTATCGTAGTTCTTCGTCTCATCCCCGTAGAACAAGAAACATTGCTTTGGACAAACATCGTACGTAACGTACCCTAACTCTGATTGCAGCATTTTACAAATCCCTTTCGTGTCCTTTGGTAATAACTTCCAAACCTCTGGCGTGAAACCTCTCTTCGCCAATTTATAAGCCTTATCAGAATAAATAGTACTAGCCTTGTGGTGTGTCTTGTACTCCAACCACTCCGACAACCACTGAATGACACTTATATCATCATCCGGGTTGGAATTCGGATACATGGGCACATTTCCTAGGTGCATCAAGTTGTAGAACGCATGTGCTTCCCGGTTCAGTTCCACGTTAGTTGCCTCGTCCTCAAATGATCGACCTCCACGTGCATCCACGACCATGTCTACAAACGGCACATCAACATATACTGGGTTGTCGGGAATACCGGTGTGTGACGAGCGGGGAGAATCGGGCACATACGATGGTATAGTATTTGTTAACGTTTCTCCATGAAAAATCCACTCTGAATATCCATCGATAAATCCTGACTTATGTAGATGTTCCCGTACAACTTTTTTATCAAAAAACCGTATATTATTGCATTTCTTGCAAGGGCACCTAATTTCTCCACCAATATCTACGAATCTAGGACCTTGTTCCGTAGCATATTCAATAAAAGCCCGAACCCCAAACACAAATCTATCACTCAAATAACCATCACTATCGTACAGATCGTACATCCAAGATTTATCCATTATGTAATCCATATTTTAATTATATGAATAGAGTTGAATCATCCACCACAAGAAATTTAAAGAGTTAAATAGAAAGATGAACGTACTTCTTGAAGCGTGAAAAGCGCGCCGCAAGAAAGTTTCGTACACCACGATTACCCTTTGTGTGTGTAATATTACCTATCAACAAATAAATAGTGATAAGTTAGAATCTAATAAAATAACAAAATATATTGAAATTAAAATTTGGGATAGTAAGGAGAAAAAACGTGCATACCTTATGAAGTATGGAAGTTTGTAATGAAAATGAGAGTAGAAGAAGAGTCCTATTTATATAGGGCACTGTCAGTCAATAGGGACCGCCTGGGCGGTCCCTATTGACAACGGATACTAACAATAGGGACCGCCTGGGCGGTCCCTAATGATACTATCCGTTGTCAATAGGGACCGCTCAGGCGGTCCCTAATGACAACGGATACTAACAATAGGGACCGCCTGGGCGGTCCCTAATGATAGTAGCCGTTGTCATTAGGGACCGCTTGAGCGGTCCCTAATGATACTATCCGTTGTCAATAGGGACCGTTAAGCGGTCCCTATTGTGACATTAGCGACCGCTTAGCGGTCCCTATTGTCATATTAGGGACCGCTTGGCAGTCCCTATTGACAATTTAGGGACCGCTTGGCAGTCCCTATTGACAATTTAGGGACCGCTTAGCACTCCCTACTAATATTCATACATCAAAATTATGAATTTTTCGATTGTTCGAGGTGCCGCGTTGTATGTTTAGTTCATAATAACCATTGGAATAGTTAAAATAACAATAAGTACAACGAGACATTGTATATCCAAACATTATACAAGGAGAACGGGCCGCTTTGAAGATTCTCCTACTATTTTGTACGACGAATGACATAATGACAAATTAATTCGATCTACATATACGTATAATTAATGAATACTTAATCTAATGATTATGCCTCATAATCGTATCTATGCTAACGTTTGTGAAGTAAATCCTAAACACGGATAACAATTACAACTAACTAATTAGTTAGTTGTACATTTGTGAAATATATCTTGAACGTTAATAACTCGATCGATCTCAATTAATCTATTATTTCACAACTAATCTACTATAAAGTTGGTTTTGCAATCATTTATTACTTAAATTTACATAGTACAATGAGTTTGATTGCTTACAATCACAAACACAACAACATCAATAAAAAAAAATCGATTTTTAAGTACGAATATTAGTAGGGACCGCTTAACGGTCCCTATTGTGACATTAGCGACCGCTTAGCGGTCCCTATTGTCATATTAGGGACCGCTTGGCAGTCCCTATTGTCAATTTAGGGACCGCTTAGCAGTCCCTACTAATATTCATACATCAAAATTATGAATATTAGTAGGGACCGTTAAGCGGTCCCTAATTTGACATTAGGGACCGCTTAACGGTCACTAAAATCGTAAATTTTGAATTTTTGGCAAAATTTTTTGGCGGAAATGAGGGGGAAATTTGAATTTCACCAAAGCAATTCTCAACCGTCGATTAAATCCTAATCTACGGTCATAAGTACCCATCATGTCTTTAACACGGGTCGCCATCTCAAACCGTCGATCATCTAAAATCATCCAACGGACAAAAACTAATTGAATCCTATATATAACCTCACCACTCTTTACACCCATTTCATTATCTCCAAAAAATACTATCTTTTTTTCTTCTTTCACCAACACAAAAACACTATCTTTTTTTCTTCTATTCACAAACACAAAAACACTATCTTTTTTTTCTTCTTTTCACCAACACAAAAACTTTTCTTCTTTTCACCAACACAATATTTTCTTCATTTTCTTTTCTTTCACTTTCTTTATTTTGGATTTTTATTTTCTTTTTTTGACCAATACAATCTTTTTTTCTTATACTTTTTTTTTTAATTTTGGATCTCATTTACTATTCTTCACTTTTGATTTCATTCATGTTTTTTATTTCATTCATTTTATATTATTACTTATTTTATTCATATTTTCACATTCTTTTATTCTTTCATATCAATTGTCATTATATTAACTTTTTATTCATCATTTTATTGTTTTGATCTTGTTAAAATTACAATTTTACAAAAAAAAAAAAAACAATTATATTCCGGATTTAATCCGGAATATAATTGTATATTTTTTTTTCTGGAGGTCATTAGGGACCGCTTAACGGTCCCTACTAATATTCATACTATGAATATTAGTAGGGACCGTTAAGCGGTCCCTATTTTTGATATTAGGGACCGTTTTGACGGTCCCTGTTGTTGGTATTAGGGACCGTTCGACGGTCCCTACTAATATTAATAGAAAATCTACGAATATTAGTAGGGACCGTTAAACGGTCCCTATTGTAAAATTAGGGACCGTCTAACGGTCCCTAATTTTTTTTCAGAATATAGCGACCGTTAAGCGGTTGCTACATTCTGAAGCACATTAGGGACCGCCCAGACGGTCCCTATTGTACAAATTAGGGACCGCTCAGGCGGTCCCTATTGTAAAAAATTAGGGACCGCCCAGACGGTCCCTAATTTTTACAATAGGCCAATAGCGACCGTTAAGCGGTCCCTATTGAGGTCATTAGGGACCGCTTAACGGTCGCTAAATTGCGGTCCCTAATGACCTCAATAGGGACCGCTTAACGGTCGCTATTGGCAAGCGACCGCTGTCAATAGCGACCGCCGTGTAGCGACCGTTAGACGGTCGCTATTGGTCAATAGGGACCGCCTGGGGGGTCATTAGGGACCGCCCAGGCAGTCCCTAATGACCCCTTTTTTCTTGTAGTGATAAACATACAAGTAAAAAGTTTTGTACACCATTTTTAATTAATTAATGTCTAAAACAAACTTCCCGCTTTTAATATTTGCACACATTTCATATATACTTTGTTAATTATTTATAACTCCGTGAAATATTTTTTCCGCAATAAATATTGTTTTGCAAATTTGTTATTTATGGTGAGACGAGTAGAGAATTGGTTTATGCTGAATTGGTGATATAATGGAAACAGGTAAATGATCAAGGGTAGCATTTCAAATTTTATTTCGCATTAGGGATTATTCTTGACATTTAATTAACTAATTATAATTACATACGTACGTACCCTCCAATTCACCTGATTAGCAAAAAGAGAATGAAACTTGTTTTATATGTTATTTTAATAAGGGGCACTTGATACTTTCAATATTTGCTTTAATGTTATAATTTTATACATCAAAAAATACACATAAGCTTTTCTAAGCATATTATTAATGATAATGTACTTTAGTTTACAAAGAGGAATTATTAAAGTAATCTATAAATCTAGTATCTATTCAGTTTGCATGATATTTTTGAAATTAAATTAAATTTGTGTTACTATTTTCTTAATAAATATAGAACTAGACAAGACACAGAATTTGCCTTAAGGCAAAAGTCTTATATTTGTAAGAGGTACGGAAATGATGAATTGTGTACCCGAATCGTACGTACTCTTGCTCCGCTAGATAAAAAGATAGTATCCCACTTAAAACTACAGCCTGCAAAGGAATTGCTTCGTTTTTTCCTCAATTGACTTCACTTTGTAATGAAGGTCTTTTGCAGCCATAGTCCTAATTTTGAAAACCAATATATGCCACCAATAGAAAGTAAACACCATGTTATATTGTCTTCCTATATATTGCATAAGCACAAAGAAAAGTGACAAATTCGAACTTGCTATTATAATTTGAAGGCTGGTAATTCCACTTTTTATCCTTGCCAGAAATTTGATTACCAATTTTGCCGTAGGATATAAAAAATCTGAAAAAGGTCTTTATTCCTTCTCCAGGCTAAAAGACAAATTAAAGTATGCAATAAACTTACACAATTTGCCTTTTCATGGAGCTGTATAGTCTTCTTTACAGGTTGGCATATTTACACTTTTCTTTTCCATACAATATTTGTTCAAACCATCTCCTTATTACATTCTTCTACTATAACTTAACTACCACCGGGAAGATTGTGATATTAGGGTTATAAATATGGCAAGTGGAATATGGCAAAGTCAGTTATGGCTAAGAGTATTGCGTCATAATACTTACTTTTGTCTCGACCGTACGAATTTGCTATTATTGAAAATTATGTACAAATACTATTTTATAATAGCAGTAGTTGTTGTAAATCGTGTAAGATGTCGGAAATTCTTTCATATATAAGGAGCCATCAAGATGAAGAGAAAAACACAAATTCACATGTAATATACTGCTTATTTGCTATTCTTTCCCTGTGTCCATTTAATAGATTGTTATAAATTCCAATAGTTTTAGCTTTTCTATAACACGTTATCAGCACGAAAATGCTCGCTCCAATACATTTTCTTAATCTTTCTTTTTCCCTATGTACAATATAGAATAAACCCAAAATATTTAGAATAAACCCAAAATATTCATACTATTCAATGAATCATTCGCCAAAAATTTAGTATAAACCCAAAACAAGGATTCAGTGTTTCAAAATTCAGTTCTGGTCTTTAAAGACAACGTTCAATGTTAAAAGGTGTAAAAGTTTATATTTACTTGTTCATCTATCTCAATTATTATAGACAAAGCGGACTACCGCTTATCTATAATTTTATGATTAGATGAAAATCCTTTTTATATCTTTCTTTCATCTAAATCTAACACTAGCGCTAATTTTAGCTTTCGTTGATGCTTGAGTTAACCCCACTCTAGAAACAACTACTGACAATTTATATTTTACTGTCATCTAACTCTAACACTAACGCTAATTTAACTTTCGTTGATGCTTGAGTTTACCCCAAGCTAGAAACGACTGCTGACAATTTATTATTATGGAAGGTTTTACGTTCTATTATTTTGCTTATTTTATTTCATAAGCCCAGGAAAGTTTTTACATAGTAATGTGGCAGAAAATATTTACGCACTTAATTCATTGCAATTATTTTACTTGTTTACATTATTCCTTAAGCCAATGAAAGTTTTTACATAGTAATGTGGCGAAAAATATATATGTGTTTACTTATCGTAATATTATTCCATATGTCCGTTAAAATATCAGTAATGCGGCGAAAATTATTTTACAAGTTATTACAATTAATTTTTGTTGCTAAATTATTAAAGACGTTACCGTTCATAAAACATGCGAAAATGATTGTTTTTCTAACGACTATAAACGGCTACTTACGAATATGTTTCCTCTAATGATCTCTATGACAACAGCGATCTTGATCCTCATTTACCTTTCAATTTTTATGTTTATGCTAGTAGATGAGGATACTCCTATGTTTGTCCCTATGATACTCCTCCCTTTTATCATAATAATGTTTGAGTTCAAGATTTGGCTAGAGATGAGATAATTCCATTGTATTATTCTAATATTGTGCTTCTATGATTATGTGTTAAATAAATTGTTTTGATCCTAATTATGTTTTTCTTGGTTATGTATTTAGCTAGAAAAGTGTCTAACCTCGCGAGTCCAGTACTTGTATACTCAATATCACTGGCAAGAATTATGGACAATGGAAATCAGATACAAAATTGTACCTCAGATCAAAGAGTATCGTTGAAACTCTTGTTGCAGTAAATCCAAATACGGATCCAGAAAAATGTGAGGTTGTGATCTATATGAGAAAACATTAAGATGAAACCTTAAAGAGGGAATATCTCGATGTTACCAATCCTCATGAATTATGGACAAACCTATTTTAAAGATATGGTCATCAAAAGGAAACCATGTTGTCAAAAGTCACCGATGATTGGAACAATTTAAGATTTCAAGATTTTGAAACAGTAAGCGCATACAACTTCGCGCTTATGGAGATTCGTTCAGATTTAATTTATTGTGGAAGAAAGTTTAATGATAGAGAAATGATAGAGAAAACACTTTCTACTTTCCACGTCTCCACGATAAATATCCAACAACACAGATTGCTGAATATTTCGAAATATCATGACTTGCAATAAAGGTTGTTAATAGGAGAAAGTTTCAATTATTTATTGATGAAAAATCATCAATCTCGTCCTCATGGAGAACATGCATTACCTGAGGCAATTGCCATTAGTTTTTCAAACTCCTATGGACAAGGTAACAATGATAATGTCAATCGAGGTCGTGGTCGTGGTCAAGGTAGAGATGGTCATGGAGGAGGATATGGCTATAAAGGTGGATGCAGTAAAAGAGGTGGTCGTGGTCGAGGGGGTTTTCACAATCCCTCGCATACCAACACCGTTTTTAAGAATAATCACCAGAACAAAGAAAAACATAAAAACTCTCAAGGTTATTGTTTTAAATGTGGAATGAAAGAGCATTGGGCCAACAAATGTTGTACAACAGAACATCTTTGTGAGATGTACCAAGAAAGTTTGAAGGGTAAAGAAAAGGAAGTTAACCTTATCGAACAAAATCCAAATGACGATTGCATCTTTATGGAGGCGACAGACTTTACTGATGACTATGATGTTCGTTTGGTTTAATATATGTTTTTTGATCTTCTGGCTAAATATGCTCAGTGTGATTTATGTTTTAAGTTGTATTATCTGCTTCCTGCATTTCTGTTGTGTGCTTTCAATGACATAATCCCTTTTCAAATATTTTATCCTGTTTATTGCAATATTTGTTTTAATATTGTTTATTTGAACTAAAGCATGATATGAAGCATACCGGTGATTTCTGCATACTTGACTGTTGTACAACTCATACAATTCTCACAGGTAAGAAATAATTTACATATTTAGAACCCTCAAATTTCAAGTCGGTACAATAGGAGGTCCTATTAAATTGATTGAAGAATCTGGTAGAACTACTTTTACCTTACCAAATGGAACAAAGTTTATCATCAATGGTGCCTTATTTGCCCCAAAATCCAAATAGAATTTATATAGTTTTAAAGATATATATCGCCATGGATATGATACTGAGTCAATGTGATGGAGATCAGAAATATAGGTATTTAAATCGAAATTAACCAACCTGAGGTTCAAGCCAGTCGATGTTTGACCAAAAAGTCAACGGAGCCTGTTTTGACCAACGATACCACTTTTCCAAGTGGAAATGACCACCCGAGCAAAACGTAAAGACTTTAGTCTTCACGTCCACGTGATTTTAGGCAAATTTGAAGTTTTAGAGGGACAAATATGCAGTTTATATATACCACTAGGAGTTTTAGTTTTATTTAGTTATTTTAAGAGTCTCTCGTAATATTGATAATTTTTATGTTTAGGGTTTCATCTTTATAAGTGAGTCGTCTTTGAGTCATTGTAGTCAGTTGTTGATTCAATAAAAAAAAAACTAAACTTAAGAGTTTTCTTAGTTTTTCATCAATTTCTCGGTATTCTGAGGAATCAACGAGCTTTTGATTCTTGTGTTATTTCATCTTTCTATATGTCTTCACCTCGCTACATCAGTTGGCATCAGAGACAGGTTTGTTCCTACACTATGGCGGCAAGGAGAAACCTTGAAGTCCGTGATGTTCCGATAGAAGAAGATAGATGTGATGAATACATAAAGTTACGTCAACAAATTCACTTGTTGACGCAACAAATGGCGGTGATGGTTGCTCGACAGTCTAAACCCGCATCGACACCTAGAGCTCCATTGTTTACAGATTTTATGGAGAATCCGTTTGTACCACTAGAACCAAAGGCAAGATTATCTAGAGGAAAAACATTGGGAAACAAAGTTTCAAGGTGATATTCCAAATTTACTTGGTGATTATAAAGAGAATTGTGAATCTTCATATGATGTTGTTTATGATAGCGATGGTGATGATCTTGTGTATGAGTTCGAGATCTCTAGATTAAAAGCTTTCATGGAGGGTTTGGATGAGGAGATCACGATAGAGCATACAATGAAAGAAATGGAGATGTTAGAAAAAGACGAAGTTGATAAGGAAATCGATAAATCTGAAGGTCATGAGAAGAAAACTAAGAGTATGACAACACTCGATGAAGAGAACATGCATGATACTGCTATTGTTGCTGCTACAGTTAAAGATGTTCATCCTCAGGGTTTGATATTTCTTATGTTACTAATCATGTTTTGTCTTATGGTGATAAGTTCTTAGTTACTAAACACGATTCAGATTCGAGGTCGAATATTTTTCAACCAGGAAGAATGATGGAGATCATAAATATGAATATTTCTCGATCGAAAATAACCATCCCGAGGTTCAAGCCTGTCGATGTTTGACCAGGAAGTCAACGGAGCCCGTTTTTGACAAACGATACCACTTTTCCAAGTGGAAATGACCACCCGAGCAAAATGTAAAGACTTTAGTCTTCACGTCCACGTGATTTTAGGCAAATTTGAAGTTTTAGAGGGACAAATATGCAGTTTATATATACCACTAGGAGTTTTAGTTTTATTTAGTTATTTTAAGAGTCTCTCGTAATATTGATAATTTTTATGTTTAGGGTTTCATCTTTATAAGTGAGTCGTCTTTGAGTCATTGTAGTCAGTTGTTGATTCAATAAAAAAAAACTAAACTTAAGAGTTTTCTTAGTTTTTCATAAATTTCTCGGTATTCTGAGGAATCAACGAGCTTTTGATTCTTGTGTTATTTCATCTTTCTATATGTCTTCACCTCGCTACATCAGTTGGCATCAGAGACAGGTTTGTTCCTACACCATGGCGGCAAGGAGAAACCTTGAAGTCCGTGATGTTCCGATAGAAGAAGATAGATGTGATGAATACATAAAGTTACGTCAACAAATTCACTTGTTGACGCAACAAATGGCGGTGATGGTTGCTCGACAGTCTAAACCCGCATCGACACCTAGAGCTCCATTGTTTACAGATTTTATGGAGAATCCGTTTGTACCACTAGAACCAAAGGCAAGATTATCTAGAGGAAAAACATTGGGAAACAAAGTTTCAAGGTGATATTCCAAATTTACTTGGTGATTATAAAGAGAATTGTGAATCTTCATATGATGTTGTTTATGATAGCGATGGTGATGATCTTGTGTATGAGTTCGAGATCTCTAGATTAAAAGCTTTCATGGAGGGTTTGGATGAGGAGATCACGATAGAGCATACAATGAAAGAAATGGAGATGTTAGAAAAAGACGAAGTTGATAAGGAAATCGATAAATCTGAAGGTCATGAGAAGAAAACTAAGAGTATGACAACACTCGATGAAGAGAACATGCATGGTACTGCTATTGTTGCTGCTACAGTTAAAGATGTTCATCCTCAGGGTTTGATATTTCTTATGTTACTAATCATGTTTTGTCTTATGGTGATAAGTTCTTAGTTACTAAACACGATTCAGATTCGAGGTCGAATATTTTTCAACCAGGAAGAATGATGGAGATCATAAATATGAATATTTCTCGATCGAAAATAACCATCCCGAGGTTCAAGCCTGTCGATGTTTGACCAGGAAGTCAACGGGGCCCGTTTTTGACAAACGATACCACTTTTCCAAGTGGAAATGACCACCCGAGCAAAATGTAAAGACTTTAGTCTTCACGTCCACGTGATTTTAGGCAAATTTGAAGTTTTAGAGGGACAAATATGCAGTTTATATATACCACTAGGAGTTTTAGTTTTATTTAGTTATTTTAAGAGTCTCTCGTAATATTGATAATTTTTATGTTTAGGGTTTCATCTTTATAAGTGAGTCGTCTTTGAGTCATTGTAGTCAGTTGTTGATTCAATAAAAAAAAACTAAACTTAAGAGTTTTCTTAGTTTTTCATAAATTTCTCGGTATTCTGAGGAATCAACGAGCTTTTGATTCTTGTGTTATTTCATCTTTCTATATGTCTTCACCTCGCTACATCAGTTGGCATCAGAGACAGGTTTGTTCCTACACCATGGCGGCAAGGAGAAACCTTGAAGTCCGTGATGTTCCGATAGAAGAAGATAGATGTGATGAATACATAAAGTTACGTCAACAAATTCACTTGTTGACGCAACAAATGGCGGTGATGGTTGCTCGACAGTCTAAACCCGCATCGACACCTAGAGCTCCATTGTTTACAGATTTTATGGAGAATCCGTTTGTACCACTAGAACCAAAGGCAAGATTATCTAGAGGAAAAACATTGGGAAACAAAGTTTCAAGGTGATATTCCAAATTTACTTGGTGATTATAAAGAGAATTGTGAATCTTCATATGATGTTGTTTATGATAGCGATGGTGATGATCTTGTGTATGAGTTCGAGATCTCTAGATTAAAAGCTTTCATGGAGGGTTTGGATGAGGAGATCACGATAGAGCATACAATGAAAGAAATGGAGATGTTAGAAAAAGACGAAGTTGATAAGGAAATCGATAAATCTGAAGGTCATGAGAAGAAAACTAAGAGTATGACAACACTCGATGAAGAGAACATGCATGGTACTGCTATTGTTGCTGCTACAGTTAAAGATGTTCATCCTCAGGGTTTGATATTTCTTATGTTACTAATCATGTTTTGTCTTATGGTGATAAGTTCTTAGTTACTAAACACGATTCAGATTCGAGGTCGAATATTTTTCAACCAGGAAGAATGATGGAGATCATAAATATGAATATTTCTCGATCGAAAATAACCATCCCGAGGTTCAAGCCTGTCGATGTTTGACCAGGAAGTCAACGGGGCCCGTTTTTGACAAACGATACCACTTTTCCAAGTGGAAATGACCACCCGAGCAAAATGTAAAGACTTTAGTCTTCACGTCCACGTGATTTTAGGCAAATTTGAAGTTTTAGAGGGACAAATATGCAGTTTATATATACCACTAGGAGTTTTAGTTTTATTTAGTTATTTTAAGAGTCTCTCGTAATATTGATAATTTTTATGTTTAGGGTTTCATCTTTATAAGTGAGTCGTCTTTGAGTCATTGTAGTCAGTTGTTGATTCAATAAAAAAAAACTAAACTTAAGAGTTTTCTTAGTTTTTCATAAATTTCTCGGTATTCTGAGGAATCAACGAGCTTTTGATTCTTGTGTTATTTCATCTTTCTATATGTCTTCACCTCGCTACATCAGTTGGCATCAGAGACAGGTTTGTTCCTACACCATGGCGGCAAGGAGAAACCTTGAAGTCCGTGATGTTCCGATAGAAGAAGATAGATGTGATGAATACATAAAGTTACGTCAACAAATTCACTTGTTGACGCAACAAATGGCGGTGATGGTTGCTCGACAGTCTAAACCCGCATCGACACCTAGAGCTCCATTGTTTACAGATTTTATGGAGAATCCGTTTGTACCACTAGAACCAAAGGCAAGATTATCTAGAGGAAAAACATTGGGAAACAAAGTTTCAAGGTGATATTCCAAATTTACTTGGTGATTATAAAGAGAATTGTGAATCTTCATATGATGTTGTTTATGATAGCGATGGTGATGATCTTGTGTATGAGTTCGAGATCTCTAGATTAAAAGCTTTCATGGAGGGTTTGGATGAGGAGATCACGATAGAGCATACAATGAAAGAAATGGAGATGTTAGAAAAAGACGAAGTTGATAAGGAAATCGATAAATCTGAAGGTCATGAGAAGAAAACTAAGAGTATGACAACACTCGATGAAGAGAACATGCATGATACTGCTATTGTTGCTGCTACAGTTAAAGATGTTCATCCTCAGGGTTTGATATTTCTTATGTTACTAATCATGTTTTGTCTTATGGTGATAAGTTCTTAGTTACTAAACACGATTCAGATTCGAGGTCGAATATTTTTCAACCAGGAAGAATGATGGAGATCATAAATATGAATATTTCTCGATCGAAAATAACCATCCCGAGGTTCAAGCCTGTCGATGTTTGACCAGGAAGTCAACGGAGCCCGTTTTTGACAAACGATACCACTTTTCCAAGTGGAAATGACCACCCGAGCAAAATGTAAAGACTTTAGTCTTCACGTCCACGTGATTTTAGGCAAATTTGAAGTTTTAGAGGGACAAATATGCAGTTTATATATACCACTAGGAGTTTTAGTTTTATTTAGTTATTTTAAGAGTCTCTCGTAATATTGATAATTTTTATGTTTAGGGTTTCATCTTTATAAGTGAGTCGTCTTTGAGTCATTGTAGTCAGTTGTTGATTCAATAAAAAAAAACTAAACTTAAGAGTTTTCTTAGTTTTTCATAAATTTCTCGGTATTCTGAGGAATCAACGAGCTTTTGATTCTTGTGTTATTTCATCTTTCTATATGTCTTCACCTCGCTACATCAGTTGGCATCAGAGACAGGTTTGTTCCTACACCATGGCGGCAAGGAGAAACCTTGAAGTCCGTGATGTTCCGATAGAAGAAGATAGATGTGATGAATACATAAAGTTACGTCAACAAATTCACTTGTTGACGCAACAAATGGCGGTGATGGTTGCTCGACAGTCTAAACCCGCATCGACACCTAGAGCTCCATTGTTTACAGATTTTATGGAGAATCCGTTTGTACCACTAGAACCAAAGGCAAGATTATCTAGAGGAAAAACATTGGGAAACAAAGTTTCAAGGTGATATTCCAAATTTACTTGGTGATTATAAAGAGAATTGTGAATCTTCATATGATGTTGTTTATGATAGCGATGGTGATGATCTTGTGTATGAGTTCGAGATCTCTAGATTAAAAGCTTTCATGGAGGGTTTGGATGAGGAGATCACGATAGAGCATACAATGAAAGAAATGGAGATGTTAGAAAAAGACGAAGTTGATAAGGAAATCGATAAATCTGAAGGTCATGAGAAGAAAACTAAGAGTATGACAACACTCGATGAAGAGAACATGCATGATACTGCTATTGTTGCTGCTACAGTTAAAGATGTTCATCCTCAGGGTTTGATATTTCTTATGTTACTAATCATGTTTTGTCTTATGGTGATAAGTTCTTAGTTACTAAACACGATTCAGATTCGAGGTCGAATATTTTTCAACCAGGAAGAATGATGGAGATCATAAATATGAATATTTCTCGATCGAAAATAACCATCCCGAGGTTCAAGCCTATCGATGTTTGACCAGGAAGTCAACGGAGCCCGTTTTTGACAAACGATACCACTTTTCCAAGTGGAAATGACCACCCGAGCAAAATGTAAAGACTTTAGTCTTCACGTCCACGTGATTTTAGGCAAATTTGAAGTTTTAGAGGGACAAATATGCAGTTTATATATACCACTAGGAGTTTTAGTTTTATTTAGTTATTTTAAGAGTCTCTCGTAATATTGATAATTTTTATGTTTAGGGTTTCATCTTTATAAGTGAGTCGTCTTTGAGTCATTGTAGTCAGTTGTTGATTCAATAAAAAAAAACTAAACTTAAGAGTTTTCTTAGTTTTTCATAAATTTCTCGGTATTCTGAGGAATCAACGAGCTTTTGATTCTTGTGTTATTTCATCTTTCTATATGTCTTCACCTCGCTACATCAGTTGGCATCAGAGACAGGTTTGTTCCTACACCATGGCGGCAAGGAGAAACCTTGAAGTCCGTGATGTTCCGATAGAAGAAGATAGATGTGATGAATACATAAAGTTACGTCAACAAATTCACTTGTTGACGCAACAAATGGCGGTGATGGTTGCTCGACAGTCTAAACCCGCATCGACACCTAGAGCTCCATTGTTTACAGATTTTATGGAGAATCCGTTTGTACCACTAGAACCAAAGGCAAGATTATCTAGAGGAAAAACATTGGGAAACAAAGTTTCAAGGTGATATTCCAAATTTACTTGGTGATTATAAAGAGAATTGTGAATCTTCATATGATGTTGTTTATGATAGCGATGGTGATGATCTTGTGTATGAGTTCGAGATCTCTAGATTAAAAGCTTTCATGGAGGGTTTGGATGAGGAGATCACGATAGAGCATACAATGAAAGAAATGGAGATGTTAGAAAAAGACGAAGTTGATAAGGAAATCGATAAATCTGAAGGTCATGAGAAGAAAACTAAGAGTATGACAACACTCGATGAAGAGAACATGCATGATACTGCTATTGTTGCTGCTACAGTTAAAGATGTTCATCCTCAGGGTTTGATATTTCTTATGTTACTAATCATGTTTTGTCTTATGGTGATAAGTTCTTAGTTACTAAACACGATTCAGATTCGAGGTCGAATATTTTTCAACCAGGAAGAATGATGGAGATCATAAATATGAATATTTCTCGATCGAAAATAACCATCCCGAGGTTCAAGCCTGTCGATGTTTGACCAGGAAGTCAACGGAGCCCGTTTTTGACAAACGATACCACTTTTCCAAGTGGAAATGACCACCCGAGCAAAATGTAAAGACTTTAGTCTTCACGTCCACGTGATTTTAGGCAAATTTGAAGTTTTAGAGGGACAAATATGCAGTTTATATATACCACTAGGAGTTTTAGTTTTATTTAGTTATTTTAAGAGTCTCTCGTAATATTGATAATTTTTATGTTTAGGGTTTCATCTTTATAAGTGAGTCGTCTTTGAGTCATTGTAGTCAGTTGTTGATTCAATAAAAAAAAACTAAACTTAAGAGTTTTCTTAGTTTTTCATAAATTTCTCGGTATTCTGAGGAATCAACGAGCTTTTGATTCTTGTGTTATTTCATCTTTCTATATGTCTTCACCTCGCTACATCAGTTGGCATCAGAGACAGGTTTGTTCCTACACCATGGCGGCAAGGAGAAACCTTGAAGTCCGTGATGTTCCGATAGAAGAAGATAGATGTGATGAATACATAAAGTTACGTCAACAAATTCACTTGTTGACGCAACAAATGGCGGTGATGGTTGCTCGACAGTCTAAACCCGCATCGACACCTAGAGCTCCATTGTTTACAGATTTTATGGAGAATCCGTTGTACCACTAGAACCAAAGGCAAGATTATCTAGAGGAAAAACATTGGGAAACAAAGTTTCAAGGTGATATTCCAAATTTACTTGGTGATTATAAAGAGAATTGTGAATCTTCATATGATGTTGTTTATGATAGCGATGGTGATGATCTTGTGTATGAGTTCGAGATCTCTAGATTAAAAGCTTTCATGGAGGGTTTGGATGAGGAGATCACGATAGAGCATACAATGAAAGAAATGGAGATGTTAGAAAAAGACGAAGTTGATAAGGAAATCGATAAATCTGAAGGTCATGAGAAGAAAACTAAGAGTATGACAACACTCGATGAAGAGAACATGCATGATACTGCTATTGTTGCTGCTACAGTTAAAGATGTTCATCCTCAGGGTTTGATATTTCTTATGTTACTAATCATGTTTTGTCTTATGGTGATAAGTTCTTAGTTACTAAACACGATTCAGATTCGAGGTCGAATATTTTTCAACCAGGAAGAATGATGGAGATCATAAATATGAATATTTCTCGATCGAAAATAACCATCCCGAGGTTCAAGCCTGTCGATGTTTGACCAGGAAGTCAACGGAGCCCGTTTTTGACAAACGATACCACTTTTCCAAGTGGAAATGACCACCCGAGCAAAATGTAAAGACTTTAGTCTTCACGTCCACGTGATTTTAGGCAAATTTGAAGTTTTAGAGGGACAAATATGCAGTTTATATATACCACTAGGAGTTTTAGTTTTATTTAGTTATTTTAAGAGTCTCTCGTAATATTGATAATTTTTATGTTTAGGGTTTCATCTTTATAAGTGAGTCGTCTTTGAGTCATTGTAGTCAGTTGTTGATTCAATAAAAAAAAACTAAACTTAAGAGTTTTCTTAGTTTTTCATAAATTTCTCGGTATTCTGAGGAATCAACGAGCTTTTGATTCTTGTGTTATTTCATCTTTCTATATGTCTTCACCTCGCTACATCAGTTGGCATCAGAGACAGGTTTGTTCCTACACCATGGCGGCAAGGAGAAACCTTGAAGTCCGTGATGTTCCGATAGAAGAAGATAGATGTGATGAATACATAAAGTTACGTCAACAAATTCACTTGTTGACGCAACAAATGGCGGTGATGGTTGCTCGACAGTCTAAACCCGCATCGACACCTAGAGCTCCATTGTTTACAGATTTTATGGAGAATCCGTTTGTACCACTAGAACCAAAGGCAAGATTATCTAGAGGAAAAACATTGGGAAACAAAGTTTCAAGGTGATATTCCAAATTTACTTGGTGATTATAAAGAGAATTGTGAATCTTCATATGATGTTGTTTATGATAGCGATGGTGATGATCTTGTGTATGAGTTCGAGATCTCTAGATTAAAAGCTTTCATGGAGGGTTTGGATGAGGAGATCACGATAGAGCATACAATGAAAGAAATGGAGATGTTAGAAAAAGACGAAGTTGATAAGGAAATCGATAAATCTGAAGGTCATGAGAAGAAAACTAAGAGTATGACAACACTCGATGAAGAGAACATGCATGATACTGCTATTGTTGCTGCTACAGTTAAAGATGTTCATCCTCAGGGTTTGATATTTCTTATGTTACTAATCATGTTTTGTCTTATGGTGATAAGTTCTTAGTTACTAAACACGATTCAGATTCGAGGTCGAATATTTTTCAACCAGGAAGAATGATGGAGATCATAAATATGAATATTTCTCGATCGAAAATAACCATCCCGAGGTTCAAGCCTGTCGATGTTTGACCAGGAAGTCAACGGGGCCCGTTTTTGACAAACGATACCACTTTTCCAAGTGGAAATGACCACCCGAGCAAAATGTAAAGACTTTAGTCTTCACGTCCACGTGATTTTAGGCAAATTTGAAGTTTTAGAGGGACAAATATGCAGTTTATATATACCACTAGGAGTTTTAGTTTTATTTAGTTATTTTAAGAGTCTCTCGTAATATTGATAATTTTTATGTTTAGGGTTTCATCTTTATAAGTGAGTCGTCTTTGAGTCATTGTAGTCAGTTGTTGATTCAATAAAAAAAAACTAAACTTAAGAGTTTTCTTAGTTTTTCATAAATTTCTCGGTATTCTGAGGAATCAACGAGCTTTTGATTCTTGTGTTATTTCATCTTTCTATATGTCTTCACCTCGCTACATCAGTTGGCATCAGAGACAGGTTTGTTCCTACACCATGGCGGCAAGGAGAAACCTTGAAGTCCGTGATGTTCCGATAGAAGAAGATAGATGTGATGAATACATAAAGTTACGTCAACAAATTCACTTGTTGACGCAACAAATGGCGGTGATGGTTGCTCGACAGTCTAAACCCGCATCGACACCTAGAGCTCCATTGTTTACAGATTTTATGGAGAATCCGTTTGTACCACTAGAACCAAAGGCAAGATTATCTAGAGGAAAAACATTGGGAAACAAAGTTTCAAGGTGATATTCCAAATTTACTTGGTGATTATAAAGAGAATTGTGAATCTTCATATGATGTTGTTTATGATAGCGATGGTGATGATCTTGTGTATGAGTTCGAGATCTCTAGATTAAAAGCTTTCATGGAGGGTTTGGATGAGGAGATCACGATAGAGCATACAATGAAAGAAATGGAGATGTTAGAAAAAGACGAAGTTGATAAGGAAATCGATAAATCTGAAGGTCATGAGAAGAAAACTAAGAGTATGACAACACTCGATGAAGAGAACATGCATGGTACTGCTATTGTTGCTGCTACAGTTAAAGATGTTCATCCTCAGGGTTTGATATTTCTTATGTTACTAATCATGTTTTGTCTTATGGTGATAAGTTCTTAGTTACTAAACACGATTCAGATTCGAGGTCGAATATTTTTCAACCAGGAAGAATGATGGAGATCATAAATATGAATATTTCTCGATCGAAAATAACCATCCCGAGGTTCAAGCCTGTCGATGTTTGACCAGGAAGTCAACGGGGCCCGTTTTTGACAAACGATACCACTTTTCCAAGTGGAAATGACCACCCGAGCAAAATGTAAAGACTTTAGTCTTCACGTCCACGTGATTTTAGGCAAATTTGAAGTTTTAGAGGGACAAATATGCAGTTTATATATACCACTAGGAGTTTTAGTTTTATTTAGTTATTTTAAGAGTCTCTCGTAATATTGATAATTTTTATGTTTAGGGTTTCATCTTTATAAGTGAGTCGTCTTTGAGTCATTGTAGTCAGTTGTTGATTCAATAAAAAAAAACTAAACTTAAGAGTTTTCTTAGTTTTTCATAAATTTCTCGGTATTCTGAGGAATCAACGAGCTTTTGATTCTTGTGTTATTTCATCTTTCTATATGTCTTCACCTCGCTACATCAGTTGGCATCAGAGACAGGTTTGTTCCTACACCATGGCGGCAAGGAGAAACCTTGAAGTCCGTGATGTTCCGATAGAAGAAGATAGATGTGATGAATACATAAAGTTACGTCAACAAATTCACTTGTTGACGCAACAAATGGCGGTGATGGTTGCTCGACAGTCTAAACCCGCATCGACACCTAGAGCTCCATTGTTTACAGATTTTATGGAGAATCCGTTTGTACCACTAGAACCAAAGGCAAGATTATCTAGAGGAAAAACATTGGGAAACAAAGTTTCAAGGTGATATTCCAAATTTACTTGGTGATTATAAAGAGAATTGTGAATCTTCATATGATGTTGTTTATGATAGCGATGGTGATGATCTTGTGTATGAGTTCGAGATCTCTAGATTAAAAGCTTTCATGGAGGGTTTGGATGAGGAGATCACGATAGAGCATACAATGAAAGAAATGGAGATGTTAGAAAAAGACGAAGTTGATAAGGAAATCGATAAATCTGAAGGTCATGAGAAGAAAACTAAGAGTATGACAACACTCGATGAAGAGAACATGCATGATACTGCTATTGTTGCTGCTACAGTTAAAGATGTTCATCCTCAGGGTTTGATATTTCTTATGTTACTAATCATGTTTTGTCTTATGGTGATAAGTTCTTAGTTACTAAACACGATTCAGATTCGAGGTCGAATATTTTTCAACCAGGAAGAATGATGGAGATCATAAATATGAATATTTCTCGATCGAAAATAACCATCCCGAGGTTCAAGCCTGTCGATGTTTGACCAGGAAGTCAACGGAGCCCGTTTTTGACAAACGATACCACTTTTCCAAGTGGAAATGACCACCCGAGCAAAATGTAAAGACTTTAGTCTTCACGTCCACGTGATTTTAGGCAAATTTGAAGTTTTAGAGGGACAAATATGCAGTTTATATATACCACTAGGAGTTTTAGTTTTATTTAGTTATTTTAAGAGTCTCTCGTAATATTGATAATTTTTATGTTTAGGGTTTCATCTTTATAAGTGAGTCGTCTTTGAGTCATTGTAGTCAGTTGTTGATTCAATAAAAAAAAACTAAACTTAAGAGTTTTCTTAGTTTTTCATAAATTTCTCGGTATTCTGAGGAATCAACGAGCTTTTGATTCTTGTGTTATTTCATCTTTCTATATGTCTTCACCTCGCTACATCAGTTGGCATCAGAGACAGGTTTGTTCCTACACCATGGCGGCAAGGAGAAACCTTGAAGTCCGTGATGTTCCGATAGAAGAAGATAGATGTGATGAATACATAAAGTTACGTCAACAAATTCACTTGTTGACGCAACAAATGGCGGTGATGGTTGCTCGACAGTCTAAACCCGCATCGACACCTAGAGCTCCATTGTTTACAGATTTTATGGAGAATCCGTTTGTACCACTAGAACCAAAGGCAAGATTATCTAGAGGAAAAACATTGGGAAACAAAGTTTCAAGGTGATATTCCAAATTTACTTGGTGATTATAAAGAGAATTGTGAATCTTCATATGATGTTGTTTATGATAGCGATGGTGATGATCTTGTGTATGAGTTCGAGATCTCTAGATTAAAAGCTTTCATGGAGGGTTTGGATGAGGAGATCACGATAGAGCATACAATGAAAGAAATGGAGATGTTAGAAAAAGACGAAGTTGATAAGGAAATCGATAAATCTGAAGGTCATGAGAAGAAAACTAAGAGTATGACAACACTCGATGAAGAGAACATGCATGATACTGCTATTGTTGCTGCTACAGTTAAAGATGTTCATCCTCAGGGTTTGATATTTCTTATGTTACTAATCATGTTTTGTCTTATGGTGATAAGTTCTTAGTTACTAAACACGATTCAGATTCGAGGTCGAATATTTTTCAACCAGGAAGAATGATGGAGATCATAAATATGAATATTTCTCGATCGAAAATAACCATCCCGAGGTTCAAGCCTATCGATGTTTGACCAGGAAGTCAACGGAGCCCGTTTTTGACAAACGATACCACTTTTCCAAGTGGAAATGACCACCCGAGCAAAATGTAAAGACTTTAGTCTTCACGTCCACGTGATTTTAGGCAAATTTGAAGTTTTAGAGGGACAAATATGCAGTTTATATATACCACTAGGAGTTTTAGTTTTATTTAGTTATTTTAAGAGTCTCTCGTAATATTGATAATTTTTATGTTTAGGGTTTCATCTTTATAAGTGAGTCGTCTTTGAGTCATTGTAGTCAGTTGTTGATTCAATAAAAAAAAACTAAACTTAAGAGTTTTCTTAGTTTTTCATAAATTTCTCGGTATTCTGAGGAATCAACGAGCTTTTGATTCTTGTGTTATTTCATCTTTCTATATGTCTTCACCTCGCTACATCAGTTGGCATCAGAGACAGGTTTGTTCCTACACCATGGCGGCAAGGAGAAACCTTGAAGTCCGTGATGTTCCGATAGAAGAAGATAGATGTGATGAATACATAAAGTTACGTCAACAAATTCACTTGTTGACGCAACAAATGGCGGTGATGGTTGCTCGACAGTCTAAACCCGCATCGACACCTAGAGCTCCATTGTTTACAGATTTTATGGAGAATCCGTTTGTACCACTAGAACCAAAGGCAAGATTATCTAGAGGAAAAACATTGGGAAACAAAGTTTCAAGGTGATATTCCAAATTTACTTGGTGATTATAAAGAGAATTGTGAATCTTCATATGATGTTGTTTATGATAGCGATGGTGATGATCTTGTGTATGAGTTCGAGATCTCTAGATTAAAAGCTTTCATGGAGGGTTTGGATGAGGAGATCACGATAGAGCATACAATGAAAGAAATGGAGATGTTAGAAAAAGACGAAGTTGATAAGGAAATCGATAAATCTGAAGGTCATGAGAAGAAAACTAAGAGTATGACAACACTCGATGAAGAGAACATGCATGATACTGCTATTGTTGCTGCTACAGTTAAAGATGTTCATCCTCAGGGTTTGATATTTCTTATGTTACTAATCATGTTTTGTCTTATGGTGATAAGTTCTTAGTTACTAAACACGATTCAGATTCGAGGTCGAATATTTTTCAACCAGGAAGAATGATGGAGATCATAAATATGAATATTTCTCGATCGAAAATAACCATCCCGAGGTTCAAGCCTGTCGATGTTTGACCAGGAAGTCAACGGAGCCCGTTTTTGACAAACGATACCACCTTTTCAAGTGGAAACGACCACCTGAGCAAAACGTAAAGGCATTAGTCTTTACGCCCACGTGATTTTAAGCAAATTTCAAGTTTTAGAGGGACGGATATGCAGTTTATTATTTTCGTCGGGATTTTTAGTTTTATTTAGTTATTTTAAGAGTCTCTTGTAATTTCGGTAATTTTTATGTTTAGGGTTTCATCGTTATAAGTGGGTCGTCTTTTAGTCATTGTAGTTTGTTGTTGATTGAATAAAAAAACTAAACTTGAGAGTTTTCTCAGTTTTTCGTCAATTTCTCGGTATTCTCCAGAATCAACGAGCTTTTGATTCTTGTGATATTTCATCTTCCCTTATGGCTTCAGCTCGCTACATCACAATGACTGTGAATAACGCTAAATATATTTTCATTACTAAGTATATGCCAAGAAAGAAATACTTTCTTGAAAACTACCATATATCTCATCAGGATTACATTATACATATATTAATGAAATCGAATCAAATATGGTAGTGAATGAGAATCCAGAATTATTGACTCTATGGCATGATCGACTAGGTCATCCTGGTTCAACAATGATGCGAAGGATAATCGAAACTACACATGGACATTCATTAAAAGGATCCAAACTCAATCTGAGCAACAATAGTCCATGTGAAACATGTTCTCTATAAAGCAGTTACCAGTTAAAATTAAGACAGAATTACCCACATTTCTTGAAAGAATTCAAGGTGATATATGTGGACTTATTCATCCATCATGTGGACCATTTTACATGCTGCATCACTAATTTGTATTAGACCAAGCTGGTATCATGAATATTTCCCATTACAACTTGCTTTTGGCATGAACCCAATATATCTCATATAAAGCTTTTGGTTGTGCGAATTATGTTCCAATCGCACCACCAAAGCAAACAAAAATGAGACCAAAAAGAAGGTTGTGAATATATGTTGGATTTGACTCACCATCAATAATAAGATATCATGAGCCTCTAACAAGTGATGTATTTACGGCACGTTTTGCCAATTTCCATTTTAATGAGGCAAATTTTCCAACCTTAGAGGGGAGAAAGAAGCAGTTGAGAAAATATATATCATGGTATAATTCATCTTTGACAAGCTTTGATATGCTAACAAAGCAATGTGATTTGGAAGTAAAGAAAATCTTGCATTTACAAGCTATTGCAAATCAATTACCCGATGTATTTACTGACGTAAGTAGGGTAACAAAATCACATATACCAGCTGCAAATGCTATTGCTCATACTGTAATTCCAAAAGAAACATCAAAGGATGGTATCTTTGATATATCTAAGAAACGTGGATGTCTTGTTGGCCTAAAGGACAAAAATCCTCGAAAAAGAAAAGGAGCATCAAAACCTAATGATCCTATTATTGAGGAATCTATGCCCGATGAGTCACAAAATATGATATATGAGATACCTCAAGAAGTTATCCATTCAGATCTTATAAATAAAGAGAACGTTGAAATCTTTATAAATTATATCATTACAGTAATGGTATTGGATCGAAATGAGATGGAAAATGTGGATGAAATATTTTCACATTTAGTCGCTTATGAAATTGTGAATGAAAATGATGATCCTGAACTCAAATCTGTAATTGAATGCCAAAATAGCAATTACTGGGATAACTAGAAAGATGCTATGCAAATTGAATTAGATTCGCTTAATACGCGAAAGGTATTTGGACCCATTGTTCTCACACCAAAAAGTGTGAAACCCGTAGGGTTCAAATGGGTCTTCGTTCGCAAACGAAATGAGAAAAAAAATTGTAAGGTACAAAGCTCACCTTTTCGCACAAGGTTTCTCTCAAAGACCTGGAATCGATTATGAAGAAACGTATTCTCCTATAATGGATACAATTACATTTCGATTCTTGATTAGTCTAGCAGTCTATGAAAATCTAAACATGCATCTCATAGATGTTGTCAGTGCATATCTCTATAGGTTACTTGATAATGATATTTACATGAAAGTCCATGATGGACTTAAATTACCCGCAACATCAAGTTCCTAACCTAGAGAAATCTACTCAATTAAATTGCAAGGATCATTATATGAGTTAAAGTAATCAGGTCGCATGTGGTACAATCGTTTGAGTGAATATATATTAAAAGAAGGATATAAAAATAATTCTTTGTGTCCATGCGTTTTTATTAAGAAAACATCATATGGTTTTGCAATTATTGTTGTTTATGTAGATGACTTAAATATCATTGGCACTGACAAAGAAATTCATTCAACAATGAATTATTTAAAAGATGAATTTGAAATGAAAGATCTTAGAAATACTAAGAATTGTCTTGGTTTGCAAATTGAGCATGTTAAAAAGGGAATACTTATGCATCAATCAAATTATACTAAAACTATATTGAAACGTTTTAACATATAGCAACACATTTGGACCGTCCTATGATTGCAAGATCATTAACTATATATAAAGATCAATTTCGTCCTTGTGAAGAAAATGAAGAAATTCTTGGTTCTGAAGTTTCGTATTTAAGTGTCATTGGAGCTTTAATGTATCTAGCTAATTGTACTAGACCTGATATATCATTTACTGTGAATTTATTATCCAGGATTATTATGTTATTTGTAAGGAACTACGGATCTTGGCCTATTTTATTCTAACAATGCAGAACAATAATTGATTGGTTATGCAGATGCAGGTTTCCTATCAGACCCACATAACTCTAGATCTCAAACTCGATATATATTCATGTATGGAGGTATTATTATTTCTTTGCGTTCTCAGAAACACTTGTTGCACCATCATCGAATCATGCTGAGATTATTGCACTTCATGAAGCAAGCAGAGAATGTGTATGGATACGATCACTGACACATCATATAATAAGTACATATGACTTACCTATTAGAGAGGGTCATGCAACATTATACGAAGGCAATTCTGCATGTATTATACAGATGAAAGAAAGCTATGTCAAGAGTGATCAAACGAAACACATACCCCCAAGATATTTTGCCTACACTCAGGAACTCGAGAAAAATAAGGAAATTAATATCCAATATGTTCAACCATGTGACAATATAGCAGATCTCTTACAAAGGCACGCTCTACTATAACTTTTAAGAAACATGTTCAAAGTATTGGGATGCGTCACCTACGAGACTTATGAAGAATTAGAGATACCAACTTGAGGGGGAGTTCACACGGCTGCACTCTTTTTCCCTTATTAAGGTTTTTATGCCACTATGTTTTTCCTAATAAGGTTTTTAACGAGGCATCATATGACGTGTGCAGAAGACGAATCATGTACATAACAAAATCTTCAAATGGCCAAGGGGGAGTGTTATAAATATGAAAAGTGGCCATTGTTGAAAATTATGTACAAATACTATTTTATAATATCAGTAGTTGTTGTAAATAGTGTAAGATGTTGGAAATTCTTTCCTATATAAGGAGTCATCTAGATGAAGAGAAAAACACTCATTCACAAGTAATATACTCCTTATTTGCTCTTCTTTTCCTATGTCCTTTTAATATATTATTATAAACCCCAATAATTTTAATTTTTCTATAACAATTAGTATGTATATTATGACTATACTGAAACTTTTAATACATACAAAAATATTTATGTCTAGACAATTATAAAAACTTACTTAATCTAAATATTTTGTTGGGACTACTGTCGACATGTCTTGCTATATGGATCTGAATATTCTTGTCAACAACTCCACATAATAATACATATAAGATGACCGTGTAACAGAAATGTCGTGTTTTGGGCAGACGCGCGGTAGCCGATTACAGATAAGGTAAAAAAAAGTGGACATCCAAATAATTAAAACTTCAAATAATTAAAACTTGTATGGGGAACTTGATATTTTGAAACAGAAAACGGGACAACTATTGACGATAAAGTACAATAAAGTCACTTAATTAGTTCGATCATGTGGTGTGAAACCATGTAAATGAAGAAGTATTATGTGCTGAAAGTATTATTCATTTTTATTTTAAATTTGTGTTTTCCAAATTGATGTAGCACAACGATTACTAATGGGATAAAAGCATCAAGCCCCTTAACATATTGGGTGTTTTGCGCTTTGATCCTTCACCTAATTTTATTGGCACTTTGGTCCCTAAACTATAGAGTGTCTGTTCGATTTGGTCATTTGGTGCAGTTCTGGTCTTTTGTGGCCAAAATATTCCCCCCTTTGAGTTATTTTTTGCCTTTTTTTTTGTCACCCGGCGATCATTATACATCTAGTACAATACATATAAGTCGGGTGGAGGTGAATATTCTAGCCAAAAATGGCCAAAAAAGCATCAAATGGGCAAATCCCTTGGTGCATTTTTGGTCTTTGTGGAGCGAATATTCCTTCCTTTGAGGTGATTTTTTGTCATTTTTTTGTCACCAACTACTATTATACATCTAGTACAACACATATGAGTCGGGCATAGGAGAATATTCCAGCTAAATAGTCTATAACAGTATAATTGTTGTTGTAAGTTATATTAACTTCAGTTAATTTGATTTCCTTTTACATTGACCCTATTTCTAATTGTAATATCTTTTTACATAATTTTGACAATCATCTTCTCGTGAATTAAATCTATATGTACTATAGTATCATGCCATGTGTAATAAATATGAAACTAAATACATGCATTTAATTTCATGACACATTATATCTACGTTATCTATTGGTACATAATTTCTGTACCAAAGATTTATGCCGCTTGAAAATAAGGGCTTTTAGTCTACCAAATTCCTCTTTCCATTCCACTATCCCTTTTTGAACAGTTTTCATGGATTCACTAAGAAAAGAGCAACCACTAAAAGCTAGATCCCACCTCAAGCTTAAAACACCAATGATTGTGAGTTTAACAGCCTAAAGAATTATCACTTTCTCTTACTTTATGGTAGGAAAATGATTGAGTGGGATATGGGAGAACATTAACAGCAGATTCTTGTGCCTGAAACTTGGTCTATAAGACAGTCACTATAGTAGAAAATTACAGCGTAAGATCTAGTTTTGCAAACAGCTTCGAGATATATCAGTGGTCCTGCACATAATGATCCGATGCCCTTAATTTTGTTATTCGATATTGTACATTGGATGGATGCAAGTATAAGTTTATATTTTTAGTTTTACTTTAATCCGATTCTGTTTTGTCGTTCTGGTAATAAGACAACTGTCCAGGATTTAGACTAGAAAGGTATTAATTTCATGATGTGTAGCAAAAAACTCTATTTAAAAAATAATGATTAATGTACCTTAAATTCCACGCCATCTGCATTGGGGGTAGACTTTCACGCAGCACACATACACAACACGAAATGAATACAACGATGGATTATATATATAAAACACGACTGCGTTTTATCCTAGGATGTATTGATTTCACCAAAACTTGCGTTGAAATTCAAATAAATATTCATAAAAAATATATTAAATGTCAAATAATTGTGCTTGAAGACTGAAGGGACTGGAGTTAATTGTCAAAATAACACACCCTACAAAAATTATTGTCAAAATAACACACTTTCAAAATTATTTGTCAAAATAACACATTCTTGCCACATGTGCAGAAAACTTATTGTCAAAATAACACTATTTATAAAACATTTTGTCAAAATAGCATCTTATTGACACATATACTGCCATGTTTATAAAAGATATTTCAATTCTTTATTTTTTTCAATTAAAGTGAATATATATAAAATATATACAAATACCTAAAAGAAAAGAAAAGGATTAAAACAGAAAAGTGCATAAACCCTTTCCGTTTCAAAGAGTCACGCTGCCACAATGTGGGGTTTCTAAAAAAATTAGGGATTTTGATTTAACTATTGTCAAAGTCTATTATATTGCTATTAAGACATCAAAATTCAAATGTAATTTCTCCAAAACTTCGTTTGTCAATTCTCCGTTAATCATTTTTTCGTTTGTCAATTTTTTGCACGAGGTCTCCGAGTAATATTGAGATTGCGTTTCTCAATTTCGTTTTCCATAATGAAGATTATTTGGGAGGAATTCCACTTTGTCCACACTTTAGTTAATTAATGTAGTGAACAAGACTTTCATAAAGTTGCTGCAAATTACATACCAGAATGCTGCTGTTATGTAATTTGCAGCAGATGGTAATATGCAGCAGAATCTGCTGCTGCTGTTATGATAATTTGCAGCAGCAAATTCTGTTGTTGTTATGGTAATATGCAGCAACATATGTTGCTGCTGTTATAGTATTTTGTAGCAGCAGATGCTGCTACGAATTACCAGGATGTTGCTGCAAATGTGCAGCAGCAATATTGTTAGAGTTTTTTTATTATTATTATTAGATGTAGTAGTTTGTACTTTGAGGAAGATTACTTTTCTTTGGTAAAGTAGTTAAGAAATTTTAGAATTAAATAGAAAGTAGTTAAAAGTTAATATTTACTTATTTTGTAAATTAATTAATGGTAGGGTATAATATGAACTAGTATTTCATTACATATGTTGGTAAGATGGAATCAATTCCGTCAAGCATTGATCAGCAGACAAATATACCACAAGTGAGTTCTCTCGGACCTTTTACACAACTACTTACTCGAGGAACTGGAGTTATTGACTTAAATTCTACTTTAGAGCATGAACACTCACCATCAGACAACAACAAAGAGTATGGGCAATTGGGGCCAGAATTTGCTCATCTGGAAAATCATACAGAAAATAATGTCTTGTTCAACAATGCTAGTACATCTATCGTTGAAGATATTGTTGAAAATGAAGAGAACCGAATTTCTATGGATAAAACTCAAGTCGACGGTAACATGTTGGATGACAATTTAGAGGAAGCACAAGAATGAATGTTAGAAGAAGATATCGGCGTGGTTAATGAAGATGTGAGAGTCCCAGAGTTTATCAACATTGACAACATCGATATAACAGTGGTAGATGAATTAGGGCCTGGACAAGAAGCTACTCGGTCAAAAGATTAGGGAGAATTATATGAAGGTCAAAGGTTTGCTACAAAAAATGAGTTGGCAAATGCTGTGAAATTATATTCACTAAGAGTACATCAACAATATAAAGTTTCACATTCAACGCCTAATCTTTGGATTCTCAAGTGTAAGCAAGAACCCGCTTGTTCTTGGATATAACGTGTTGTTATTCCTCATGGAGCGTCGTTCTTTGAAGTTAAGAAGTACAATGGACGTCACACTTGTCTTAATCCAATCATAAATAGGGACCATGTGCAATTAGATTCAAAATTTATTGTTGATCAAATAAAGCCATTGGCGAAGGCCCAACTCTCAATTTCCATGACAGCTATCCAAGCATTAATTTCTGAAAAGTTCCATTATGATGTTTCTAAGACAAAGGCATGGAACAGGTGGTCATGTAAGAATGGAGCTCGGGGGGCAAAGCAAAAGGTAATTGTAGACCTTTTTGGAGATTGGGATGAATCTTATAAAATATTGCCTAGATATATGGATGTTCTTAAGAAGAAGAATCCTGGCACAGTTGTACATTGGGACAAAGAATTTGTAGAGAGAAATGCAGGCCATGAGATTTTTAGACGTTTATTTTGGTCATTTGCAACTTCATGAAAGGTTCAAATATTGTCGTCCTGTCATTAGCATAGATGGCACTCATCTTTATGGTAAATACAGGGAACCCTTCTTATTGCAGTTTCATATGATGCCAATAACCAGTTGTTTCCTCTTGCATTTGCAATTGTAGAAGGGGAGAATAACGATAGTTGGGGATGGTTTATGGCGTGCATCAAGAGTTTTGTGACACAAAGAAATGGTCTTTGTGTAACATCTGATCGACATTGTTGTATAATAAATGCTATGAACGAAATTGGTTCAGAATGGACCGAGCCACAAGCATATCATCGATTTTGTGTTCGCCATTTAGCCAGCAATTTCAATAATAAATTTCATGATAAAGTGCTGAAAAATCTTGTATGGTGGGCTGCAAATGAGAATCAAGTTCCTAAGTTCGATAAAAGGATGGGAACAATTGAAAGAATCAATCCTGAAGCTCGAAAATGGCTTGAAGATATACCCTTGGAGAAGTGGGCTTTAGCACATGATGGTGGACACCGATATGGTGTAATGACCACAAATCTATCTGAAGTATTCAATAGTGTACTTAAAGGGGCTAGGTGTCTACCTATTACAGCTCTTGTCCAGCTTACCTTTTATCGAGTAAATAGCTACTTTGCTACCAGATGACAGTTAGGAGCATAAAGAGCTTGTAGTGGGCAACATTTTACTCCTTTTGTTGATGGGAGAATCAGAGCAATGAAATAAAGGCGGGAGGGCATGAAGTAGTCCTTTTTAATAGATTAGATGGCATATTCAGTATAGGGACAGGTTGTTCAGTCACTGACAAGAGTAGAGGCAACAATGTCCAGATTGTGAAATTAAATGAGAGGTTTTGTTCATGCCATAAATGGCAAGTATTTGGATTCCCTTGCTCTCATGTTATGGCTGCTTGCCAACATTGTAGTTTGGATTTTTGGTTCAGAATTGGCCTATTCCTCATCAAGCATATTGGCCTTCTCCAATGGGAATAATACTCCTACCTCTGAATTCTTTGAAAAGGACTAGTAGAGGTCGTCCTAAATCTACTCGTTTGCATAATGAGATGGATATTAGAGAAGGCCGTCCAATGCAACGATGCGGAAACTGTAGACGAGAGGGCCATAATAAAAGAAAACGTCCAGAAAAATGAGCTTCAAGGTACAAAATAATATGTGTAACATGATTTTTCTTTCTATTTTAGTTTTATTTTACGTAAAAGCTAATATTCTTTTATCCTGATCTGGTAGACAACATGACCGATGAACAATATAATATATAGAAGTACCACAAGCTTCCTGATGTGTAAGAGAAAATAATTATTTTTATTATATATGTGCTTTAAAGGTTTGATCTGACTTAGACTAACATATTCACTAAATATGGGAGTCGAGGATGAATGAAGAACTGGCTCATATTAGAGATAAATTTCATTTCAACAAAGGCAACTCATATATTTTGAGGCAATTTTATGCGTTGTAGCTAAACAAGTTCTTTGTTCTTTTTTCGGTTACCTTTTATTAGATTTTAATTTGATTATTTATCGGCTATGAAGGATATATTTGAATATTTGCAGGCCGTATTGTTATATTATGATGGTTTGTAGTGGAAATACCAAACTGATGTTATATATGAAGATCAACTTCAATTGCTCATTTTTTATGCTTTTACTTTTAATTTGTAAAGTATATATAGAGTATGATAATTACCGTGTCATTTTGTTGTTGTGTATTCTAACTGTTTAGTCATTTTTTTTGCACTTCTCTCTTGTTGAATCTTAGATTGAGAAGTTACCGATTTTTATTATTTTTTTTTCGCAGTTAAGTTCTCAATTTTGTGCATCTTTATTTTGAAAAACAAAACAATAATATGATATTTACGGTAAATAAATCTAGGGTATGTGTCCAGACACATGGATATTTTGTTAAATTTTATTTTCTATAACAAACATCATTTGTCAATTAAAAATGCATAAATGTGCATATAGTATACTTGTATGCCTAAGAAAATTATTTAAAAAAAAAAGTAATTTCAGCTTTTCTATAGTTTATTAAGAGAACATGCTACATTTTTTTTATTTTCTTTATACAAAAAAATATACTACAATTATAATGTAGAAGTATGCTTTATAAATTGAAAAAAATAAAGAATTCAAATATCTTTTATACACATGGCAGTACATGTGTCTATAAAATGCTATTTTGACAAAATGTTTTAGGAAGAGTGTTATTTTCACAATAAGTTTTCTGCACATGTGGCAAGAGTGTGTTATTTTGACAAATAGTTTTGAAAGTGTGTTATTTTGACAAATAGTTTTCAAAGTGTGTTATTTTGACATAATTAGTTTTGTAGAGTGTGTTATTTTGACAATTCACTCGAAGGGACTAGACACTGAACACTGAATTGAAAATTGAAGTACGTGCGGCGTAAATTGAAGGTGATTTAGATTTAATTTTTCTGCATTTTACTTATTTAGTTGTTTAAGATTTAAGAATTTATTTTCTTAGACCTTTAATTTTTACTAATTGTCAAGTTGTAATATTTTTTTTTCTTTTTAAGAAGAAAAAACTTATAAGGACAAAATACACCGTTATTCTACACGGGTCAAACACACATTAGGTATGCTTCTTCTCCCGTGTTCGATATGGTGGCGTGATGCTATTCAACCTTCTTCTTGATCTTTATATGCAAAAGAGTGATTTTTTTCTAAGTTAAATTAAATTATGAGACAAGAGTCTAAGAGTCTACACCACAAGAAAAATGTCTCATCTGCGACCATCGTGGCGGTCGCAGAAAGCCATCTGCAACACCCCCCCCCCCCCCCCCCCCCCCGCGGTCGCTAATACGAGATCGCGGATGAACTCAGTTGTATCTCATCCGTGACCGACGAGCGATTGCAGTTGACCTTACTTGCGATCGCTAGGCAGTCTCATATTGTTTTTACGACCGCCTAGCGGTCCCTAATGACATCTGGATATCCCATGAGACTTCGTGACTGCTGAGCGGTCGCCAATAACCACTTGGTCTTTGACGCCCGGTCGGCGGTCACATAATGTGTATGGGTGTTCGTGACGGTCGAGAGATCGCTAAAGACCAACGGCTCTTTTGGGACCGCCCCGTAGTTACAGAACCTTTATGAGTAATAGCGACCGCCTAGCGGTCACGAGTGCTAAAATGACATCATGACCGTTGGGCGGTCGAAAATAATGCTCATCTAATAATCTGCGTACAAAACAAAAAAAAAGGTAATATTCTGATAAATTACCAGAATATTATTGGCCTTTTTTTTGTAGAAATTACGTATAAATAATGGGCAACAAAGTAATAAATTAGGCCAAATCAAATCTGGCACTCAAAATTGTTACCGTTTTGTACTAAGTCCGTACAATTTAAATTACCGTTTTTAAATTACCATTGTAGTTCTTTTTTCCTTTAAATAAGAACAGTGTTGAGTGGAATAAAATAACGAAAATTGCTCCACACTCTCCTTTTTCTCTTATTACTTTTATCTATCACTGTTCTCCTTTAATCCAAAAATACAAAAATTACAAAACAATATATGACAAGTGTTACAATAAGGTGAAAATTTAATTTTTTGGAAAAATTCAAATCACCCCCCCCCCCCCCCCCCCGTAACCCGCCTATTTCAGGCTCAATAGCGATCGCTGGGCGGTCGCTATTGTTTTGAAATTTAATTTTCAAAACAATAGGGATCGCCCAGTGGTCATTAATGCTTGTATTTGCGATTGCCATGATGTCTCGAATAATATTCATCATTTTAGTCTGAATATTATTAGTGACAGCATGTCGGCCACGAATACTAGCATAAGCGATTGCCTCGCGGTCGCAAATACCCCTATTTGTGACCGTCAGCCGGTCACAAATAACATTTCATACATAAAAATCGCTATTTTATGAAACGATCTCAATGTGATTGTGATTTTTAGCAACAAACCTCAAAACGACATGTGAAATGAACTAATAAATGCTTACAAAATAATTAATTGAGGTATGAAATAGTAGATTGAATGTGATCGAGCGAGTTATTAATATTGAACTTATTTTATGTTCTATCTACAACTAATCATCATACACACCTTATTGTTATTTGTTATTATGCTTTCCTTCACAAATTAAAGTATAAATATCATTAAGTGGTTCAATTAGTAGATCATCTTATACATTACATGTATATCTATATGTATCTAGGCATTATATATATGATCATTGTCGTTCAAAATTGTAAGAATCTTCAAAACGAACCGTCTCCTATATATAATGTTTGGATTTGCAATAAAATGTTGTAATTATGGTTGTTTTTACTATTAGTAAGAGTAATTATCAACTAAACAAACATGCGCCACCTCAAATCATCAAAAACACATCATTTTTAAGTATGAATATTATTCGTAACCGTGCGGTGGTCACAATTACGTGCATTTGCAACCGCCTAGTGGTCCCAACTAGCAACGGCTAGTCACAATTGCGACCGCCGAGCGGTCTCAAAAACCAACGACAAGTGGTTTTTGCGATCGCCCGGCGGTAGCAAATGCATGTAGCTGTTGGTATTGGTGACCGCATGACAGTCGCGAATCCCAATTTCTTCCTATAAATAGGCCATTCCCTACTCTTCCAAGATTCGTTCCAATCTTCACTCATTGTTAAGGTATCCACGTTTTTTTTTTCATTTACTATCTCAAATGTTTATTTTCAATCCTAGAATTTGTTATTTAGTTCTAGGTTAAGTTTATCTATTTGTTGATAGATAATGGCATACACATATCGAGAATCGTGGTGGACGCGACATTCTTGAGGCTCATTCTTTCACGCTTCAAGAAATACGTTGATCATTCAATCGCGTTTTTTCTTGACTGGGTATGTTATGCTTGATATAAATTGATTGTAATGCTTTGTTTTATATTTTACAAGTTAGATAGATAATGGATTATCAAGCCAATAGATCTTGGATGTACGATAGATACGATAGAGATGGTTGTTTGTGAGATAGTTTTGTGGTTGGGGTTCGGATGTTCATTGAATATTCAACGCAACAAGTCGAATACTTATATCTACAATCGTAAATTAGGTGCCCTTGCACGAAATGCAATAATTTACGATTTTCAGTAAACACGTTGTATGTGATCATCTTCATAAGTTGGGATTTATGCCTAGATATTTAGATTGGATTTTCCATGGGGAAACGTCAAAAGAAACTACACTGTCGTATGTTCCCGATCCCCCAGCTCATTACACACAAATATTCCCCACAACCTAGAATATGTTGATGTGTCGTTTACAGACATGGTCGTGGATGCACGTGGATGTCTATATATTGAGGACGAGGCCACTAACGAGGATCCCAATCCAAAAGCGAAGGCTTTCTACAAATTGATGCACCTAGGAAAGGTAAAGCTACATCATAATGAAGATATAAATATCCTTCAGTGGATGGCAGAGTAGTTGGAGGATAAGGCACAACACAATGTGAGTAATAATTATTTTGATAAGGCTTTTAACAAGGCGAAGTTAGGTTTCATGCCAGAGACTGTGAAGTTATTACCAAAGGACACGAAAGGAATGCGTATGATGCTCGAAACAGAGTGAGGGTACGTTAAGTACGATTATTGTCCAAAACAATGTTTCTTGTACTACTCAGGAAGAAAGATTGTGGTATTTCCTTATTAGTCCTCGTCTTCAGAGGTTGTTTTATACCATAGGAACTACAAAGCATATGACTTGGCATTTGAAGTGTGAAGGGGTTACTATTCTAATGATACACCCAGCTTAAGGGGATGCATGGTAACACTTCGACTAAACGCACATGGATTTTGCAGCAGAGCCCCAGAACATAAATCTTGGTTTGTGCACGGACGGATTCACATCGTATGGATCATATGGCAAGAATTACTCCTGTCGACTAGTGTTTGTCACCCCGTATAATCTTCCTCCCAATCTTGGCATGAGGAAAGAGTTCATATTTTTGAACCTACTTATTTCTGGGTCGTCCAGTCCTACAAAGAACTTGGATATTTTTCTAAGACCACTTATTGACGATCATAAGGTTTTATGGAGCATTGGGGTCGAGACAGTTCTCATGTAGACGATTGGAGATTTCCCGGCGTATGGGATGTTGTCGGGGTGGAGTATGCACGAAAAGTTATTGTGTCCTTATTGTATGGGGGACACGAAATCATTTACTTTGGAGAATGGGGGTAAACCGTGCTTTTCTGATTGCCATCGCCAGTTCATGCTTGAAGAGCATCGTTGGAAAAAAAGACACATAGAATTTCAGAAAAGGCAAAAATGCACTCAAAGTGCCAATTCCTAGGAAGTCTGGGGACCAAATGCGGGAAAGTTTTAATGGGCTTCAGCTTGTGGGATTTGGTACCCAATTCAAACACCTCCAGACTTTGGTACGAAACATAATTGGTTGCAGAAGATCATATCCTGGGAACTGCCATATTGGTTCACAAACTTGGTTCGTCACACTGTAGATGTCATGCATTGCGAGAAGAACTTTTTCGATAACATCATTAACAGGGTGTTGGATAACTCTAAGACGAAGGACAACATCAAGTCCAGGAAAGATTTGGCCATCTTGGCCAATCATATGGAGCTATTTTTACAATGCATCGCCCGAGGTGGGGAAATGAGCAAAAGATAAAGGTGTTTGAATGGTTGGTCCATCTCAATTTTCCGGACAGATACGCCTCGAACCTTGGACCATACGTGCATATGCAGCAACAAATGTTGTTTGGTATGAAGAGTCACGATTGTCACGTGTTCATGCAGAGATTGATTCCGATTGCTTTTCGTGACTTCGTGTCGCCTAACATTTGGGAAACGCTTGTGGAGATCAATTTATTCTTCAAGGCCATTTGCGCTTCAGAGGTTTTGGCCAATAATATGAAGGGATAAGAGGAATCCATCGTTTTCACAATGTGCAAGCTTGAGAGGATATTCCCGCCTTCTTTTTTTAACTTTATGGAGCATTTGGCGATACATTTACCATATGAGGCTAGAGTTTGTAGTTCGGTTCACTACAGGTGGATGTATCCATTCGAGATGTCAACCACGTTTAATTAGGTTAATATATTTATAAACATCATTAATTTATTGTATTTATCATTAATGTTTTTATTTCAAGCGCATGTTTAGTTTTAAAGGGGCGGTGCTGAATAAAGCGAGGCCCAAAGGATGCATAACAAATTCCTACCTACTATCGGAGCTATCAAATTTTTGTTCCAAATATCTTGATAAATCCTCTGGTTTTACACATAAATGACTAAACAGGAACGATACTTTAGAGAGTTCAGAGTGGAATGATGACCTCTTATTGTTTCGAAAGAGGTTGGGCCTTTTAACAACAAGAAGTCGTTGACGTCGGAAGAAAATGAGCAAATTGAACTGTACCCACTTCTTAATTGTGAGAAGTTGGAATGATGGCTCGAGTGAGTGAACTTTCTTTTTCATAACCTAATTTTATGGGACTTATTACGTATTGGTACTAACTTGTTTAATTTGTAACTCCCATGGAAGAGGAGTGCAGTGGATTGAGTCCAATGGAAGTGCAAACGAAGAGGAACAGGGAGTATTGGCGTGGTTCAAGCAGACGTTTCGTGTAGAAGGTACATGTCAGACGACCATGTAATACCATTAATTTATGGACCCCTCAACACAGAGTTGACGTACGAAGGCCACATTGTGAATGGGTTCCGATTCTAGATTGATACGAAATTGGTCCCTAAGAAGAGTGATTGCAGTGGGGTTTACGTGAAGGGAAACATGGGAGACACCGATTCCACCAACTTCTACGGGACTTTGAAATAGATCTTAGAAGTGGAATATTGGAGAGGAAGAACTGAAAAACCACAGTACACTATATTTTTTAAGTGTAGATGGTACGATATTGGAACACGTGGCATGAATGTCCACGAGACGTTCAATTTGGTTGAAATTAACCCACAACGATCACTCTCAACCAACAAGCCATTTATTTATGCGGATCAAGCCCTACAGTCTTACTACGCGTCGTATCCGAATGTACCGAATGGAAGGCCTGGGCGAAAGGGATGGTTGTCTGTATCAAATATTCCGGCTAGGCACATTATTGACATGTCATTCGTCAATGCTTCTCGTCAAACTGAAGCGGCGGGGACGGAGGATCAAATTTTTCAAGAGAACGAATTAGTGGGGCTTAATTTACTTGTAGACTTGGGCTCATTTAATATGGATATTCAGCTGGGCGTTGGTGAGTTTGAGGTTGTCGATACGCTCGATGCGAACGAGAAAGAGGGTGAAGAAAAAGAAAAGGAATACAGTGACGGTAAGATGTGTTCAGATGAGAATGACTATGAATATTCAAATGAAGATTAGATTTGTGATATTGTGTATTGATATTTTAAGACATTTTTGTTTTTGTAAAACATTATACGTTATTAGTAATGAGTTCGAAATATTATTTTTCAATCCCATTTCGGATTTATACATGTGAAAAATGTCTAATTTATTGAAAATGCAAGAACAATACATAATTTAATCCAAAAATACACAATTTTGTCTAAATTATACAAATAATAACCCAACATGCAAATTACAATTAGACATAAAAAAATGCCGTGATTACAAATAAAATAAACTAACTTAGTTCAACATTCAACTTACAGTAAGACATAAACAAATTAAAAAAGAAAATTACATATTAATTAATAGTCCAACATTAATAATAGTCCAACAATAATAATAGTTCAACAATAATTCAACCGCCACATCAAGCTCGCCCGAGTGATCACTCTCTGGATACTCAACCCCCTCATCACCAGAACTCGGCGCCAAATCATAAGTATCATCCAACAATGGATCTGCGGCACCTGCCATATCATCGTCACCAACTGGGTCCTACAAATCATCAAGGCCATGATATACGGAATCAGAGTCAATCATATCGGGATCTGCAGCCTCATCATCGCTATCTAGTGGCTCATCAGCATACTTTGGCATTGTTGAACAATTAGGAGCACGGACGTGTCGGCCTCGAAACCCTGAACTGAGATTTGGTCCTAATAGTCGAGCAATGAACAGCTCCTCCAGAAGCTCGCGCAACTTATGGACTGTTTGATAAACAGATCATGTCGGAAGTCCTTCATGAAGTCCAAGAGGATGTCAACTCTCAGATCCTGGGTCGTCCTCAACTCCTCATTCTCCCTCTCGATCTGCCTGACGTAGTCCCGTGTGTAGACTGCCTCCATCCTGAAGCGCATGTCATAGTCCTCCGGAGAAGCCTCGCTCAGTATGCCATTCGCCTTCCCCTTCTTCACACTCCCTATGGCTTTCTTCCAACAATCGGGATCCCATTCGGGCAACTCCTCTGGCTCCAAATATCTCTTCCTTAGTTGCCTCATGTACTTCTTATGTTGATATAAGAAAGAAAATTAGAAAGGAAAATTAGAATCAATAATTATATTATAAAAATGAAATTAATTGAATTCACAAAAATTAACGTGTACAAAATTGAAAACACTTACGTAAGTCTGGAACTGTCATCCATCCACTCCCGCCTCAATAGCACACATGTACCCCCGCCAGTCCCGGCCACCCTTCGCGTATGGCAAACCTTGTACACCTCATCGTGTCTAATAGGGGTCGTGTTGTTAGGCAGATTCCTCGCCTACAAATTTAAGGATTAAGTACGTTAAAAATAAGAATCCTAAATTACGACTAAGTTATATTGTTGATTCAAATAAATCATACCATCTTGTGCTTGATTTCCTCGTAATCGATGGATCCACCGAAAAAGGTGGGCGGTGCCCGAGGCAAATCGGCTGGATCACGTCCTCCTCGCTTAGCGATCCGTGTCCTCTCAGAATACGCCTGATGATTGGCGGTTCTGCATTGCGCTACCGCCTCTACCCCCAACGCAGTGTTCATCTACATCTTTGCTCTCCCACTGCACTCCGATTTATCGATGTTCCTAAAGTAAATTATCTTCGTGTTGTTCACCAAACTCTTATAGCACCCATTCGCCTTCTTAATAAGGACTTCTTTACCTGCTCCCTGTCTGTTTGACGGACCCCATTTTCTACAATATAATTAAAATTTTAAGATTATTCGTATTTTCTCTATTATTTATTAATACAGCAATTTATATAATATTATTATGTAATAATTCCTCATCGTAAATCTGATCCACATCGCATGTCGTGTAGGCTCGGGCATCTGTAAGTAGGACGGCCAAAACGACATCATAAACTATCTGATGAGGGATATGATCGCCTTTGCTACCTCGTGACTAGGGGGTACGAAAAACACAAACGTGTCAATGTAATGATCTTCTTGTCCTCCCCTCGTTGGGGTGTCGTAACCTCTATAGACGGTCCGTTACCCGGTCGATGTTGTGTGTATATGGATGGAGTCTTGGTTAGCCACCGGCTTAGTCCAGCTCCGGTGGAGTATGCAGTTGGTGTCATCTGAGCTCCCCTTGACTTTGCAGATGGTGGTCGATGAGCTCCAATGGACTCTGATGATCGTGGTCGATGGGCTTCGGTGGATTCTGATGATCCTGGTCTAACCCCAGATCCAGACGATGTACGGGGGGTCGGGCGCGGCTCTGCTGCGGTAGGGGACTCGTCATTGTCATATGTAAGTTGGTGCGGTAGGGAAGGAGATATCGATGTAGATCCCTTGCCCGACCCACGAGATCGCGGCGGGAGGGATCACTCGGGTGGAACGCTAGTCTCTGCACCACTACCCGAGTGGATAATACATACGATAGGTCCGCAACTACCTCGACCAACACTCTCGCTGCAACCACAACCTCGAACCCCACTCTCACTAACAGCACTACGGCCTCCAGATCCTCTACCTCGACCACGAGCTCCTCTCGGAGGAGGACCACTACTAGACGTACTTGGCCGACGCGTATGATCGTCTGACATGATGAATATGTGTACTACGAAACTAAGAAAAAAAAATTAAGTTAGATCATTGATAGATTGTAGAGATTTCCTAAAATTCAATAGTTACTAAGTGATAAAGATTCCCTAAAGGCATCGTTTAGTTGAGATTCCTAAACATAGCATTATTTTTAAGTTATAAAAAATCCCTAAAGCCTTCATCTTATCTAAAAATTCCTACAAATCATTTATTCTAAGTTATGTAAACTAATTAAATCATTAATTTAGCATTTAAGCTAACACATATAAACTTTAAATAACAATAATACACTTAATTTAAAATATGTAAACTTTAATTTAAACTAACAATTATATATTTAATCTAACACATGTAAATTATAACTTGAACTAACAATTACATATATTAACTAAAAATTATAATTTAAACTAACATAAGAAAATATTAAACTAAGAATTTAACATTTAAACTAACAACTGTACATTTAATCTAATACATGTACACTTTATAAACTAACATACATAATTACACATATAAAACTAACAATTTCACATTTAAACTACTAATCAAATATTAAACTAATCATTCATCACTTTAATTAAACTAACACCTCAAACTAATCATTCATCACTTTAAACTAACACTTCAAACTAATAATTCATCAATTTTAACTAATCTTTATTCACTTTAAACTAATCATTCATCTCTTTAAACTAAACTAACACTTTAATTAACATCTACACTAACCATTCTTCACTTTAAACTAATCAATCTTCACCTTAATCTAACAATTACACATTTAAACTAACACTTCAATCTAATTATTTATCAATTAAAACAAATCCTTATTCCATTTAAACTAATCATTCATCACTTTAATTAAACTAAACTAACACTTTAATTAACATCTAAACTAACACTTTAACATATAAACTAACAATTCTTCACTTTAAACTAATCAATCTTTTACTTTATTCTAACAATTATACGTTTAAACTAATAATTAAACATAAAATTAACTAAACTAATAGCAATTTAACATATTAAAACATAAATCAAGAAAAAGTCGAAAACTAACAATTTTGCGACAAGGCTACGAGGCGGCGGTGGAGTGAGGCGCCTGGCGGAGGGATGGCGCGGCGGTCGCGGGGAGGTCGCTCACATCGCGGAATGCGAAGCAACAGACGGCGCAACGACGCGGCGGTGAAGGGACGTCGCTTCACGGCATCAGTTCAGGGCGGACGGTGGAGGGTCGGGGTAGTATATGAGAGGAGAGAAATGGAGAGGAGAGAAAAGGAGAAGAGAGAAATGGAGAAAAAAAATTAGCATTTTATTTTTTATATACATCCTATCGGCAGTCGCAGATACCTTCCCTCGGCGGTAGCGAGGGAGGCGGCCAAAATTAGGGCAACATGCTTTATTTTTTGGCCCAATTTTTGGCCTTTATGGGCCAAATAATTCGGGCCCATTAGCTGGAATTTTCCCGTCAATGGGCTTGGGACCACTAGGCGGTCGCGGTCCCTGATGGTGTGTGACCGCTTGGTGGTTGCTATGGAGCGGTCACGAATACCTCCCCAATCTTTTAGCACTAAGGGGAAAATATTGATGTGTTGCTACAATAAATTGATGAACTACGTGAATTATGATAACCCATCACTCAAACGTATGATAGTGCTAAGAAACAGTCTTTTTAAATTTGAGATTCAGTAATGTGCGATACGCGACTTTTTAGTATATGACATGTTATCATAATGGAATACACACAAGGTCTATTATCGTCTTTCTATTATATGGAGAAAACTAAGGCATTTTAACTTAAGTGCGGCCAAAATATATTTTTCTTTGACCATCGTCGTCGATTTCTACGAGTTAACTCTATTTTTGGAGAAAGAATACAAGGAATTTCAAATATGAGCAAAAAGTGAATGATGAGCGCCCACTGAAAAGATTAAGAGAATAAACTAAGCGTCAAGTACATGATTTTCCCAACGTTCCATTCGTACGAGTCATATTACATCGAGGGTTCGGGGCAAAGTTTTTAAAATATTGTCCTCTACTGTAGCCCATGTAGAAATTTTGTCTTCTAATCTTGAAAATTCTGATTTTCGTTCTCTAGTGTTCCAAAAACACAATATTAGTCCTTCAACAACTCTAACCTTAATTTCTAGTGGAAATCATCACGTGACTTGAACGTGGCCAATTATTATAAAGAACTGAATCTCAAAATAGGTTTAAATGTTTTTTACTAAAATCTGGAAAAGTTTGGGGGTAGGTCTATTATTTGTTTTAGCAAAATGAATGTTTTTTTGATGATCGTATTGTTGAAGTGTAAAATAAATTGCACTTCTGAATATGAAGGACAAAAGGGAATGCAAATGTATTTGTGAAGGCTCCTTCCACCAATGTGTGAACGCTCCTTCCACAAAGTAACATATTAAAACATAAATTGAGAAAAAGTCAAAATCTAACAATTTTCCGACAAAGCAACGAGGCAGCGGAGGAGTGAGGCGTCTGGCAGAGGGATGGCGTGGCGGTCGCGGGGAGGTCGCTTCGATCGCAGAATTCGAAGCGGCGGACGGCGCAACGGCGTGGAGGTGAAGGGTCGTCGCTTCACGGTGTCGGTTCGGGGCGGACGACGACAAATTGGGGCGGAGTAGGAGAGGAGAGAAATGAAGAGGAGGGAAAAGGAGAAGAGATAAATGAAGAAAAAAAATTAGTTTTTTGTTTTTTATATACGTCATATCAGCGGTCGCGGATACCCTCTATCGGCAGTAGAAACAGAGGCACCCAAAATTAAGATAACAAGCCCTATTTTTTGCCCAAGTTTTGGTCATTAACGGCCAAATAATCCAGGCACATTGGCTGAAATTTTCCCGTCAATGGGCTTGGGACCACTAAGCAATCGCGACCCATTAGCTACGTCCTCATCGCGGTCCCTAATGGTTTGCGACTGCTTGGTGGTTGCTATGGAGTGGTCACAAAACCTCCCCAGTCTTGTAGTGCTAAGGGGAAAATATTGATGTGTTGCTACAATTAATTGATGAACTACGTGAATTATGAGAACCCAGTACTCAAACGTATGATAGTTTTAGAAAATAGTCTTTATAAATTCGAGATTCAGTAATGTGGGATACACGACTTTTTAGTATATGACATGTTATCATAATGGAATACACACAAGATCTATTATCTTGTTTCTATTATGTGGAGAACATTAAGGCATTTTAACTTAAGTGCGGCCAAAATTTATTTTCTTTGACGATTATTGTCGATTTCTACCAGTTAATCACCCTATTTTGGAGAAAGAATATGAGGAATTTCAAATGTGAGCAAAAAGTGAATGATGAGCGTCCACTGAAAAGATTAAGAGAATAAACTAAGCGCCAAGTACATGATTTTCTCAACGTTCCATTCGCGCGAGTCAATATTACATCGAGGGTTCGAGGCAATATTTTTAAAATTGTGTCCTCTACTGTAGCCCATGTACAAGTTTTATCTTCTATTTTTGCAAATTCTGATTTTCATTCTCTAGTGTTCCAAAAACACAATTTTAGTCCTTCAACAACTCTAACCTTAATTTCCAGTGGAAAATTTTACTAAAATATGGCAAAGTTTGGGGGTAGGTCTATTATTTGTTTTAGCAAAATGAATGTTTTTTTATGATCGTATTGTTGAAGTGTAAAATAAATTGCACTTCTGAATATGAAGGGGAAAGGGAATGCAAATAAATTTGTAAAGGCTCCTTCCACCAATTTTCAAGCAAATAACTGTGCATTGTTTAGATAATCTAGGTCACATATTACAAGTTTTTCAAGACGTCTTCTATCAATACCAATTTCAACATTCTTGGTTACAATTTGAGCATAATTTCGCATGACTATGGGCTTTTAAGACAAAAACTTATAGGCAAATAGGGAGAAGGGGATCGAGTGGTGAGCGCATTTAATGTATGGGGTGGGTGTGGTTTATGATTTATTTAAAATATTCTTAAATTGGTTATAAGAAATTTTTAAAACTTTTGTAAGTGTTACGTGAGATTCAATATTGTATAAAATCATTAGTCATGTGTAAATCATGTGATCAATAACGATAAAACAATCACGTGTAAATTTTGTCGTTATTGACCGACGTGGAATTGTTTGAAGCATCAATTGAGGAGACTATGTTCAAGCTTGAAAAAATATTCCCTCCACCCATTTTTGATTTAATGGAGCTTTTAGTGATACACCCAGTGTGAAAGACAAAGGTTAGGATGTGTGTCCAATATCGTCAAATGTACTCATTTTGAGAAAGTATGTCTGCATGTATTTCATATATACTAGTTTAGTCTATAATATGTTGAGTGATAACTACTTTTGTGTGTATTTTGTTTAACGAAATGTTCGAATGCATAAAACAAGCACATAATTGAGCTTGGATCGAAAGGTCGATTTGTGAGGTAGAAATGTATATTTCTCACTAGCTACACTAATGGGGTTAAAACTAGAGAGGGCCCTTTGCTCTAAGAATTAGAAAGGGTTTTGCTCTAATATTAGGTCGATACATTTAGCAATTGAAGAGTACAAAGCTATTGAGTTGTATATTCTTCTAAATTGCTAGGAGGATGATGGTTAAGTGGGGTAAATCGTTACGCGAGTTATAATTTAATGTGGAAATTATACTTGCATACAATTCTCTATGACACGTATTTGTAATATTTCTTTGCAAAAAGTTGTTTAAAGAGGAATTATGTCACGAACTTAATGGCCATAGATTTCATGAAATACGCAACACTTTTTCTATTAGTGGTTTAATCAAACTAGCTCTGATTTACATTTTTTCACATAAGGTCCATTATTGCAATATGAATATACAAGGATGTTTTGATGATGAGTTTAAATTTCATGCAAAGACCATGGATTTCACATAAAAATAGTGACCAACAATGTTAGTGTTAAATCAACTCTGATGAGCCAAAAGAAGAATTCTTATGAAATGCTACTAGATATCATAGAATTGCACTATTGGGATGGTGAGGAAAAAAATCAACTTTGGTACCCTATGTTGTTTTCTTAGCAACTTTAGTACCTCTAACATTACATTGCTTTTCCCCTCAATTTGGGTACCTCAACGGTAGAGTCTCCCAGTCACAGCCCCAAAAATACACATTGTTCGCTCAATTTTGAAGGATTTTGACTCTTAATTGCCACTGGATGTTGACTTATAGAATTTTACCATAAAAAAAGCTGAATAAAAACACTCCACAACTTAATTAATCAGTTCTATATTCCTAATAAAATAATTAGCCCACATTAAGAAACATCTTCTTCCATTTACCAACCCCCCCCCCCCCAATCCAATACCACCAGTTTCCCCAATCCACCTAGCTTCGCCTCGTAAAAAACGTTTGTTGATCCAAGGTAGAGGTGATGACGGTTTTGAAGTCGGCGAAGAGGGTGGCATTGACGTTCATGCCATCGACTTTGGCAGGGGCAACAATGCGTGGCAAAATTTGTGGGTGGAGAACAAAGAACCGATGACGAATTAGGAGATTGGTGAAGAAGAGGGATTGGATTTTGGGGAAGACGGCGAAGGCGGAGCCGACGAGGCTGTGGTGGCCAACTAAGAATATTGGTCCGGTGTTGTCTGTCAAGGATGGTGAAGAATTTCTATTATTACTATAAGGGAAGAGGTTTTTGTCTCACAAAATGGAAGTTTGCAGACCATTGGACCAAAACTTCCCACTATCCCAAAATTTTCAAACTTCCCGCAGGTAAAGAAAAAAAAAACTTAAAATTTGAATAAAGGATAACCACCCGATATATTTCTTTAAATCTCAAATTTCACAATTAATATCAAACAAAATTCACACGTCTTCCCCCCCAAAGATAGAAGATAACTTTAATTTGAATATGAGATAAGTACTACGATTCTAAAAAAAGAAAAAGCAAAAAAAGAAGAAGATAACCACTATATATATTCTTTGCAAATCTAGCAATTATTATTAATAAATAAATAAAACACACGTTCTCTGAACTCTCTCTCCAAAAAATCTCCTCAAATTTTAATTAATTTAATTGGCTTCCTTCATTTTCTCAACTTCCCCACTCCTCTCATTTTCTCAACTTACAATCAGATACAATATGAAATTTGAAATATAACCACCCACAAATTACTCCACTATCTAAAAAGCACATGTACTATTCATTTCACTATATTCATTTACCTTTTTTTCGTTCTTGGTTTCTTTGTTTTGTTATTAGAAAATGCATTGTTGCCGAAACTTATTAATGATCAATACATTTCATTTGACATGTTTTAATTATGATTTTTTATTGCAGAGGAATTGACGTCTCAACTTTGAAAGGTATTGTATTGTCTATTACTTATATTATTGTTTTGTATATAGTAGGTTATTTTCGTTCGTTTTTTTTCCTGACATGTTTGATATGAAAATTTAAATAATAGTTCACATTGTTTTGATTTTAGTATCATTTATTTAATCTTATACGAGTTTGTATAGATTGCATGATTATATTTTTCCGTTAATATAATTATTGTTTTCCATTAACGATCCTCATTGTTTTGATTTTAGAGTCATCTCTTTAATCATATCATGATTGTTTTGATTGCAATCTGTTAATTAATTAGCGTTTAATTTTTTTATACTTCAACTGTTCACTTAAATCTTATCTATACTATTTTTCATTGCGTGATCTATCTTTTCTTTTATGAGTGCATAGTGCCGATCTATTCCTATCTTTACCTATAAAAAGGGACATTGTACCTTACAATCAATAATTATTTGTGGTGATTTATAGTTTTAGATGTAAAAACATAACTTTTTTTTTTGTTTTTGTTTTTTGGGGTTCAGGGCTAAAAATTTGGTGGTACTTGCTATTTGTTCTTTGCTTTGTTTTCTCTTGAAAATAGGTCAAATTCTTAATGTAAGTTACCATAGGGATAAAGTTCAATTTTTCAAATTATAATCACAATAGTTTGAACTACGATTTTAATATTTCTTTTACAAGTCTTAGATGTAGGGTGGTTTTTATATTTTATTTGTCAATGAATTATATATAACACTGCTACACTTTATTCGTTTTAGTAATGAATGACTCAAAATGTATTTTGTTGGTTGGTATACATTCAAATTAATAGAGGACATTGTTATCAGAAAAAGGGAAAAGATAAAAGGAAAAAATTATAATTGTTGCATAATAATTTTATATGAAGGTGTTTATCACTATACATAAACTTAAACTAAAATACAAATAGCTATTTATGCATCTCAACCTCAGTCTTTGTCTTCTTTTTGTTTATTACATGGAGCAGACAAGGCATGAACGCGTTGTTCTGCTCAAGATTGATAATAATTCAGTCAAAAAATACACGTAGCATTATGTACCTTATTAATCTACAAATGGAGTTTGAAATCAGCTTCTTACAAAAACATAATTAATGATTATAGTCAAGTTTGATTTCTTTAAATTTAATATAATTATTATACTTTTCAATTTTAAACTACAAATATTAAAAGTTTTAGCATTTTCTAAATATTTTAGGTGAGGATGTATACTGATTCCATAAAATAAGTTATGCAAAACAACGTATTACATTACGCTGCTTTTCATATTAAAAGAACGTTGCACGCGGTCCCCGCGTGCACCCGGTAGCTAGTTTTAAATAAGCGATGTTGTGGGTGCGGTGGAGTCGATAGGGGGGGAATGTGAAGCGTAAAAAGAAAAGAAAACAAAATTAACAATTTATATTTTTAGGAATATAAAATAGTTTTTTAAGAATTAATTACTTTGAATATTAATATAAATTTTAAGAATTTAATAAGTAAATTTTAGGGAGTGTCGTTATTCAACGTTTTTTTTTTATAACTATTAAATTGTATAAGTCCAGGTGACAATTGAGAGTCAAAATTCCCAAAAGTTGGGTAAACGGCCGCCACATGTGTTCTTGGGGCAACGATTGTTGGGTCAACGGGCGGGGTGCCAAAATTGAGGGAAAAATGAAAGTTAGGGTATCAAACTCGAGGGGTGCAAGTTAAGGTACCAAAGTTGCTAAGATGAGAACTTTGGGCACCAAAATTAACTTTTTCCTTGACACTCACAAATTGCAATGGATTGTTCCGTTTATGTGCATTTGGTACGATATCTCGACAAGAATGACCATTCATCCACCTATCGTTTGATTGATACCAATCATCGTCACGTCTCTTTATTGGTTTATTTGAACTATTTGTTCTTGCAAGTGAAGCACAACAAGTGTATTTACGAAATATCCATCAAAACAACATCCTCAAAGAACAACTTGGTGGGTGTGTGCGCTACTTTAGTGAGACGCATTGTTGATACAACCTCAATGAATATTTGGACTAATTAATGGAGTGAATGATGCACCCTAAATATACCAAGAAGATAACGAGCATGCTGCCACTTTCTGTATCATCACTTAGTTGTAGAAAACACGTTAGTAGATTATAATAAATTGAAAGGTAGATGGCTGTATAACACACAAATTAGTATAGGCACTACAGAAATAAGGTTTTCATTAGCACATTTTTCGGCCTTCCCCAAAAAGGGTCATGGGTAGGAGCCTGCCTATTACCCTTTTGGCTATGTCCCTTGGTGACTATGTCGTCGTGGAGTCTATGGGTCGTTAGGCCCTGTAAAACATCACAGACAAGAAAGGTTTTTCGATGTAAAAACTTATGTGAAAGCACGAAATGATGCGCATGTGTTATCTGCGGAATGTTCCCTCAATATGGGAATTTCAGTTTCATGAAAGAAATGGTGTTTCCATTGTGTTCTAACGTGCCTGTTGTACATGTTGCACCTGTTTAGGTGGATAATTTTGAATTTATGGGTTACCTGTACCCTGAATCCCTTCTTTTGAAAAGTGAGGGTTTAATATTCCCTATGTCCTTTTTGAACATAGTAATGTGTGATTTACCGGGTTATGTACCTGCAAGAGGGAGACGCGTTAAACATATACCTATGGGAATACTCCCCAACCTCTTCGTGCAATTCTCTGCACTTTCGTAATAGCCGATTAGGACATATCCCTGCATGAAATATGAGATTCCATAAAACAATTATATTATAGGGAGAATAAAAAGGTAGTGACGGATAACGGTCGAAGGTTAGGTGAACTTAACCCGCTTACGTATCCCGTTGAATGGAGAATCAGACCGACGTAGTTGCCCCTGTGTTAGTTACATGCCAACCCACGAAGGGGCAAAATAAAAGATAACGCTCGAAGGCTAGGCAATCCTAACCCGCCTACGTTTCCCGTTGAATGGGAAATCAGACCGGCGTAGTTCCCCCTGTTTTAGGTTTACAAACTAACTCAAGATGGGGCAACGTTTCAATTGTTCAAGCGTAATTTAAAGACTACTAAAATCTAAAATATTGTTCTGTTTGTTCCTCATGGTGATTACTCCGTGCGTATAATGTATTCTTGGTGTGGGACTTGTATTTCTTGCCTTCTTCTGATTTTAGGGTGCTTCAGCGAGTCCACATAGCACATCCATTCTTGTATCTGGTCACCTAGAATTTCGCTGACTCCCTGAGGTGTCGGGAATTTGATCTTCTGGTAATCGGTAGAGACCACTGCCCTGATCTAGTTGAGAGCCGATCGACCGATGATGGCGTGGTAGGGAAACGGGATGTCGACTATCGTGTATTTTATCGGAGCCACTCTAGCGTGTGGGTTTCTCCCAACTACTGTAGGCAATATAACTTGTCCGAGTGGAACTACCTCTGCTCCGCCGAATCCAGTCAATGGGGTGGATATCGGCTTTAATCGGCCTGGGGCTATCATCATGTGCTCGTAGGCTTTTGAGAATATCAGGTTTGCGGAGCTTCCGCTATCCACCAGAACTCTATGCACCTGATATTCATCCACATTAATAGTAATAACCAAGGGGCAGTCTAGTTTACCTACGGTCAGAGCCAATGGACTAAGTTGCTCCAAGTCTCTCATAGTTAATGAGATCTCCTGCTCCAAGTACGCTTCCGGTATGATTGCATTCGTGTACCCAATGTAGGTTCCACCTTGGAGTCTTCGTGTTATAGTTTCTCGGCCGCGAGCAGTGTCGGCTCCTAAGGCTTCTCTATTGATCATGTTTATGACGCCTTTGCTCGGGGCATTCACTATGGTCCTACCACGCTCCGGGGGTGCCTTGATCGTCTTCTGCTTTCCTCTCTTGGGTGAGTAATCTCATCTAGGGGATAAAGAATTGTCTGTTCCTCTGGCATCCTCCTTGGCGTTTCTGACAAACTCGACCAACTGCCCTTCTTTATCAATCTTTCAATTTCATTCCTCAGGTGCGTACAATCTTTCATCATGTGTTCGGGCTGTCAGTGGTACGCGCAGTATTGGCCCGACGACTTCATCCCGGGAGTCTCATTCAATGGCATGGGTTCTGTCAACCATCTGTTCCTCTTTGCCACGGCCATCACTTCCAGAATGCCTCTATTCAACGGTGTGTACGTCCTTGGGGACCTCTCTCTGTTGCGATCTCTGTCTGCATTTCTGTTGGGAAGTAGACCTTGACGCGTGGCCATCATCTCGTCCTCGTAAACCATTTGGTTGGCGAGCATGTTGATTTGTGCTATGGTGGGCTCTATCAATTTGATTAGCTCGACGGCGAACTTGCGGCGGGTCGTACCCTTAAACAGCATCATCATAACCTGCCCCCCATGTGGCTCATCCACTTTCAACAATTTGTCATTGAACATCTTCATATATTCCCGGAGGTTCTCCCTTTCCCTCTGTTGCACCGCGCCGAGGTGCAACATGTTGGTCTTCATTCTCTTTTGTCTAGAGAACTGGTTCTCTAACTTTTCCCTTAGTTGCTCATAGTCCGTTATGGATCCGACCTCCAGCCTAGTGAACCAATCCAGTGCAGCGCCCGTTAAAGTGGTGGATAGGATCTTTGCCTTTATGTTTTTTGAGTAGTTATGTAGATTCAAAACGCTATCGACTTGATGGAGATGATCCGTAGGATCACTTCTTCCGTCGTATGGCTTGACCACTGGGATTTTTTCCCCTCTTTGCAATACCTCGGCCTCAATCTTATCCGAAAATGGGGTCCTGCTGCGACCCTTCCAATTGCTCTAAGTCATCTTCCTCGGCAACTCTACCCTCTCGCGGTCTAGTTGCTCTATCCTCCTTGATATGACCTGTAGTACTTCTGAATAGTTTGACAATAGATCGTTTATATAAGCATGAGTCGGTTACAATGGAGTACAAGGGAAATACAACGAATCCATCCTAACCAAATAAGGCCTAATCTAGGTGTCTCGATTAGGCTTGGTCCGAAACACCTCGAACTAACGCCTCAATGCTTGGACGGCAGGGGTATATCGGTAATCATGTCTGATGTATATCGGTGGCCATCTTCGATGTGATATCCGTAGTGCGATGGTATGACGTGTTAGTGGAGCACGTTGGTTATCTCGATATCGAACACGATATCGAGAATAAGATCCGTGATCTCTTTCGATGTGATGCATGGTAGTCGAGGGATAATAATTGCTTGCTTTGGGATTCGGGTATCGCGTTATTTATAGACCTCGGGATCCGGGGACCACAGTACCATATCAGTGATTATCACCGATATGATGTCGAAAGTGATCCTCGATATGGTCAAATATGGGCCTGGTTTGGGCCAGGTCCAGTATGCGGGAAATGCCCATATCAATCATAATACTTATAAGTTGTTAATTATTAGTACTATCATTATAATATATGTAATGAAGGGGTTTTTTATAATTTTTTAATAATACGGGGGGTTTTGCCTATTAAAATAACACAGAGGATAATTTGTCAATTAGAAATAACACGTGGATAGTTTTTGCTAAAAAACTCGTTTTACCTTTCCGTTACAAGTCAAACAAAAATCGGGCGCGTATTTAGAAAAAATTAATGTTTCGACTACACTTTTTTAATGACTAAAAAATTATCTTATTATTGTTTCTCTCCTCTGTTTTTTTCTGCCTCTAATTAGCCGTAGCCTCACAATATAAACATAGGCTAGGAAAACTAGCAGATCAAAACTATATTCAAACTAGGGTTTTTGGCAGAAAGCCCCCTTGTGTTGTTCGAAACAGGCAAGAAACCCTCATGTGAAATGAAAAGAAGCAGAAAACCCCCCTGTGTATTGAAATACGTAGCAAATAACACCCTTGTGTACGAGAGTGTGATACACTTGCCTAGAATTGAGAGTGGGAATCAATTTTCTCTTATAAAATATATTTCCTACCCTTATTCTTAGTAGGGTTTTTGGCAGAAAGACCCCTTGTGTTATTTGAAACGGGCAAAAAACCCCCCTATGAAATAAAAAGAAGCAACAAAACAATCCCTCATATTATGATAATAGACAAATAATGCCCATAATTTAGAAAAATATATGAATAACCAGTAAAAATTAAAAACTTCAAATAAGCCCATATAATTTCAAAATAATTGCAAATTATCCATCTTCAAAAAACTTATGCACTTTTGCCTACATTTTTTGCTGTAATTTTTTAGTATTGTTAAAAATTTATCGGTAAAACTCTTATTTTGAAATGTATCTCTTCTAAAATATTTGGAAATATAAATTTTATTTTGAACTTTTACGTACAATTAAAGTAGTACAAATTTAGAAAACTCATAGAAGTTCATCATATGAAATAACAAAATTTTACATACAATTATTTCCAAGGGCGGAATTATTATTTCTACCCAATAACTTCGCCAAAAATTACTTTATGCGGAGTTATAGATCGAAATCGATTTTCGCCAGATGACCTTTTTCCCTTTTTTTTTGGATTTCACTAATTAAAAAACTAAATCGTCATTTAATTATATTTAATTTATTAAAATATTTATATATTTTAATAAATATTACGAAAATATAAGTTCATTTAAATATTAAAATAAGTTAATTTTAAAATTTACAGTAACATAATTAGATGGGTTCAAGAATCCAATATATTTTTTAAAAATAATTAAGCATAAATATAAAATGGTGGGAGAAGAAATTACTATTTTTAATTTGGGGGTAAATGAGTCATTTCTGGTGAAAATACGTATAAAAAAAGAAAATACGTATAAAAAAAGAGGAGGGGGTGTTTTTGTCTATTTTATTTTCATAGGGGGTTGTTTGCCTCTTTTTCCATAACACAGTAGGGTTTCTTGCTAGTGGCTCTTCAAACTAAAACTAGCAAATAAAGACTATGTTAAAACTAGTGGCCAAGTACATCAGTTGCAAAGAATGGGAAAACGGGTTAGTAATCAAAAAGCCCATTTGTAAATTAGATAAACACTTGAACTACAATAAACTCTCCGGGTTTCTGATTATCTAATAACAAGCCTGGTTTCCTAACACACATCATGAGCCCAAGTTTATTGTCTTGATTTTTGAAATGCAACATCTAATGATTTTATAAGAAAGGGAAACACAATTGAAACATAAAACTAAAAGTCAAAGTAAAAGAATTTTTGCAAAGCCAGATCAGATTTGGCTTCGCCCGGTATATAGGGCACGTTCGATCGATCAACTCTTGTTACATTCATCGACAACGAAAATATTTGTATCATATCCATCGTTTAATTGGAAGTGGACCTAATCAATTAGTTACTCGTTCCTTTCAAATCATATCTTATAAGTTCAAAATGTCATAAAATCATATAGGACTTGTGATTGTGAACATTCAATCGAATTCAAAACATCTTCGGGTATTTCGACATATATATTTGCAAGACTTTAGAAAATCAAATTATATAGTTAGTTGCAAATTATGCAAGAAGACATAACGATCCAAGAAATTATATGAAAGACATGCTTAGATAACAAGATCGACTAAATACATGCATTACATCAATATCTTCAGAACCAATACAAATACAAATATTTTAAAAGCGACACTCTTAATAAGATTAACGAGAACCATACTATTAAGAAAGAAACCCATCCACTCGATCATTTGTATCACTTTGTGCGTCAATTTTCATTAGATCGTAAATATGTGTTTTATTATCAATAATAAATTAAAATATGTAGCACGAATGACGACAGACAAAGTAACATAAATGATCCATCATAGAAATATAGTAATCTTCTTTGGTCTTTCCCCACCAATTCTCAAGGAAAAAATCCATTAGGCCACATTGCACCACCACCACCACCATGACTACTCCCTTGATGATCATTAAAGTGCATCAACATCTCATCCGCCGCAGAAACCCCGCCTACCCCACTCGAACTCCCCATCCACTCTGCAAACCACTGCTGTTGTTGTTGCTGTTGTTGCTGCTGCTGCTGCTGTTGTTGCCTCTCAACCCCACCGCCACCATATTCGACCAACTCCACCTTCTTCTCCTCCACCTTATTTCCATCACCATCACCACCACCACCACCCGTACCACTTTTCAACACTTCAATCCTCTTATAAATGTCCTTCAGATTCTGATCAATCAACCACCCCATATCATTCAGCTCGGCCACCGCCAACCCCTGCAACCCTTTCCCCGTCAGGCACTGGTACATCAAGTGCGTAATCTCCTTCTCGCGGTTGTCTTTGTGGAGCTTCTTCAGCTGCTCGGCCGCTTTAGAAATACGCTGTCGTATGAACGACTCCTGGTTCACCATCTTCTTGCTCTGCTCCATCTCTGGCATCCGCTTGAACTGCGCCACCACGCGCTGAGCGCCCCGCTGATCGGGCCACACATCCGGTTGAGGCTCGTAGGGGCTGTAAACGATGGCGCAAGCATCAATGCCGCATAGGGTACTGAGCTCGCTCACCTTTTTCATTAAACCTTTCTTGCGCTTCTTGAATGTGGCCTTACGTGCGGAGTCGTTCGCGATGAAGGCAAGCTTCACTTTCTTTCTTGTCATGGTTGCCGTGATTGTTGGTGATGATGAGGGGTTTTAGTAAATTATGCTATTTAGTTAGTGTGGTGGTGTTCTCTGGTTATGGCAAATGGTGGTGGTGAGTATATATAGGGATAGGGTTTTGTGGAAATGTTTGAATTAATATGGAAGATTTTGAGATTATTGGTTTTGGTAAGAATATTAATTTTATGATATTCTGAGTTATTTGTTTAATGATGAGGTGATATGATGGAGTTAAAACAATGATTTACATGTTAATTAATTTTGTGTCTGCGCGTATTTCACACACGTTTCTTGTGGGTTTTACATGAAAACGTACATTCTCAGTGATCGTCTTAATCTTGTGTGTTAATTAAATATAAAATTTTATCTAATGTAAATGCACTTATTCGTGATGTAGGTTTTGGAGTAGTACCAATTTTATATGTCCTATTTGAGATTGCACTTCATAGCTTAGAGCTACTATGTGTGAGCTAAAAGAAAATGTGAGCCGTCATTTTGAAAGGAAATCTTAGTTAGATGTAACGGGTCATTGTTCAAGATAGTGGATTTTAAACTATAAAAAAAATAAAAATAGATAGTGGATTTTACAAATGAGAGATAGTTGCATTTTACGGGTGCGTTATATAATATACGCATATTATTCTCTAAAAAGACGGAGAAATATTTTCAATGTTGCACAACACTTCGCTAACAATTTCATATATTAGCTTTTATTTCATATATTAAGGATTATTTTGCAGCGTATAAAAGAACACGTGAGTAAATTTCTATTTAAGTTTTACATGAAGGTAACTTTTATTTATTTCTTATAAGGGGGCTGTTAGCCTGTTTCACAAAACAACAAGTAATTTATCTTAATAGAGGATAATGTGCATGGGGCGTTCTACCAAAAATACCTGACTAAATAAATTAGCTCTTGTTAATTAGTGTTTGGCAATAGAAGGCGTTATACATCTCATTGATTTGTTAAATTATTGAGAAGTCCTTGATATACCTTATTCAAAAGTGATTTTATTCATGGTAATAGCATGACTGAATTGCAAGTTCTGTCAGTTGAATTTGTATACTTTACACTTAGGGACTCCAGTTTCTTGTTTCTAATCAGTTTGCAATTGGAAATGCTTATGATTACCTTATAACAAGTTCTACTTTATGGACAACAAGCTATCAATAGCTAGCTAACATTTTATGCCCAAATATTTCCATATTGACTTAACTGTTAACTGATTAAATGCGTGTAAGTGTACGTATACATGAAATACGAGCTAAACGTAACTAACGATACTCTACTAATTAAGACAATGTATGAAAATGAAGCTTTCGTATTATTAGATGAAAAGCCCATATTTACGTTGCGGTAGTACCTTCGAATTAGTTACATATTTTTGCTAAAGTTGAGAGCACTCTACAAGGGTTTTTTTTTTTCAAAAACAAAAAATGTACTACTGCAATTTGCGTTTGCATATATAACTCGAAAGGACTACTAAAGTTTCAAAATTGTTATATATTTGCAATTACCGGGATCACGATATATTTTAATTTTTAAAGTACTTGATTATTTTACATTGCCATTTATCGATAGATCATGAGACCAGAGAACATTTAAAACCCGCAAAACACACACAAATTAAACACACACAGCTAGGTATATATTGCGTTAACAAGTTACGGGAGTTCATTAAATTCCCACCTTATAGTTGTATTTTCTTCTGATTTGAGGTATCAAGCAACCTCCAAGTGTAAAGTGTGATCCATTTTAAGTGAACAAATCAAAAGAGATGTGATTTTCTTCCTAACACACACACACTGCTCGTTAATTTACTTCAATATTGGCTAATTTAGTTTAATTATTCGTTTATTGAATCACCGTACTATTTTTCTTTCTTTAAGGAATGTAATAAGAAGAAAAGATTACCATGTACAGTATTGAGTATATTAATGTGGAGATTGACTAGTGATATCAATCGAGATTCAAAAATATTACCTATCGAGATTCAATACTGATATCAATCAGATATTACCATTTTTCGAGTACGCGTTAAATGGATTCTGCATTTATGGGGCATTGATAAGCATGTGACTAAGTAAACATAAGAACGCCAGTAATATATAGTGTTTTTTTTCTCTTTTTAACAAGATGGCCGAGGCCAAGTACAGAACAGTACATGGGAGTGTGGGACGGGGCCGGCGAAAAACGCGCTAATATGTACAGGTTGCGTATTTTAGTTGTAAACAATGTAGTATCCCACATTGGTAAGAGATAAGAGTTTTGAACACCTTATTTATAATTGAACTCCTAAAGAGTTAATTCTAATATTGGTACATTGTGGTCTATTTGGGCTTGATATATATATATATATATATATATATATATATATATATATATATATATATATATATATATATATATATTATAAGTCTATGATAAGCACTTAGGCACTTATACTTGGAGGTTGCTTGATATCTCAAATGAGATACTTGGAGGTTGCTTGATACTTGGGGCAATAATAAAGTTCAAGACTTATACTTATAATAATTTATTTTTGAATTTTATTTTGTTTTAATTCGAAATAAATTAGTGAAGAGTTGCAACCCGTAGTATTTTATTTTTCAGATTCTGTTGTATTTGAAATCTGAATTAATTGGTGAAAGAGTGCAAATCTATCATACGGGATACAACCATTATGAATAAATATGTCTGTTCATATATATCTTTTCGTGTTATATAAAAATAATGTTATAGATTCGTTTTTGTTTATTCAGCTAATTTCTGCATCTCATAAATATTCCTAAATTCCTTGTTGTATCATGGGAAGCAGATTTTTCTTATATAGTGAAAATATTGCTTTTAGGAAAGTGTTCTAAGTTCACGCCCTCAAGGAAACTCTCATATATTCAGTTTAATATTCTTTTCTGTTTTTTTTTTCATTCGTAACAGTACATAGTATATCGCAACTACAAAAACACCCCAAATCGGGTGGCCAGCGAATCCAAGCTGCACAAAAGTGTGAACGTTGTGGGCAGTCCAAAAGGACCCGGTTAGATTCCTGGCGGGCCAGCTCGTCTGAAAACCTATTCACTTTCCTATATGTACTTGTGATATCCAGGGTATCGAAGCATCATCTTAAGCTCCACAGGTCATGGAGCAGTCTGTAGGTCTTTGTCGAGGCCAAAGGGCCCCGCGTCCTGGTTCAACGGCAAAAAACAAACTCATAGGCAGTTTCGAAAATAAGATCAGAAATAGATAGTTGTAAAGCAAGTAGCAGGCCCCAACGAACAGCTTGGAGGTTGGCGGTGTTGTTAGTGTTGCATCTCGTTACTTCAAAAAAGTCACCAACAACTGTACATGTACTATATCAATGCCCCCAACACATGTAGGCCCCGGGTTGCCCAGGCCCAGGGCTGAGTCGTCGCAGTTGAGTTAAAATTTTCTCCGTTGATGGGGGAGCTAGCGCAAAGGATGGGTGCAGTGGAATGTCTTGAATTGTGCAAGAGATGAGGGAGAGAATATAAGAGGTAAAAACTGGAGTTCGCCAAAAGACGAGTTCATTGCGGACCCTTCATAATGCCCAATACCTGACAAGGGTGATATTTGGGTGGTCCATGTGATGTAGGTGAGAAATGTAGTTAGTGTCAGAGGGAGGACGAAAATGAAGAAAAGTAGGAAGATGAGGCATTTGACAAATAAATGAGACGGTGTTTCCACTGTGGAGTGACAAATGGGGCATTGCTCCGTATAAGGGATATGTCGTCGATACAGGAAGCCACGGGTGGCAAAGGCCTCGTGGCCCTACCACCGTCCAAAATAATTGACTCGCGGGAGGATGCGGAGTCACCAAAGGGTGTTTCAGGGTAGGATTGGGTGTCTCCGATCCGTAGGTAGTCTTGTAGAGCCGACGTTAGGCGGATTTGATTGAGAACTGACCGCCAGGTGCAGGGCAAAGTAGATAGGATCAGGAATATAGAAGGTTGGGGTATTTTCCATATGCACTCGAGAACGTGGCGAGGGAGTAGTGTACCAACAGTTGATAAGTTCCAGGAACCTTTGGGGGGCCCAACCGTCAAATTGGTGAGATTGGAGGGAATTCTGGAGACAAAATCGGCTATCGAGAGCTCACCAAGCCTACGAGAGTTCCATAAATTGATAGAAGCCTCATTTTCAACCCCTCAACAGATACAATAACATATGGGGAGATGCAAGAGATTAAAGCCCATGTGCGACTGATATATGGGTTCCAGAGAGATCAAGACTAGGTCAGAGGAGGGATAGTACTTGGCTAGTAGAACTTTCGACCATAACGATCCAGGGTTGTGAATTAGTCGCCCACCCATCTTAAGCATGAACGCGTCATTGAGTTATTCCAGTTGCCGACAACTTAGTCCGCGCAGATGGGGGATGGGGGGGGGGGGGGGAGTACTGACTTTGTGCCACAAGACCACTTTATTTTGTTAACTTAAGGCCGTAGTATTCCATACGAAGGATCTGGTGAGCTTGGTGAAGGAGTAAGAACAGAGCGAGGTAGCCAGATCATGCTAATAGAATAACATTAAATAGCTTGGAGGGTAGATTGAACGAGGATATGTCAACCTGTGTAGGACAGGTAGCGGGTGTACCAAGCCCTTATGCGACCATTGTAGCGTTCAATGAGAGGGTCAAAGAATCGAGGTATGAGCCGACCCTGCTAGACTGGGATACCCAGGTATTTATCTAGGGTAGTCATAAGAGCCATATTGAGCTATCACATTAAGGAACGACACCAGCTGGCAAACATGTTGGGGGAGAAGAGGACCCTTAATTTCTCGTAACTGGCTCCCAGCCCAGCCATTGCATGGAAAGATTCAAGGAACTGAAGTATGAGTCATAACGTGGTTGGCTTTTCCTCGCAAAAAATGAAACAATCGTCCACAAAATTGAGGATCGCAAAAGGTGGCCCATGACAAATGGCTCGGGTCGCACGAAAAATGTTGGATCCAGTCAAGCGGACAAATGCAGCAATCAAGAGCTCTATGCAAAGGATGAAACGAAACGGAGAAAGAGGGTCTCCCTAGCGGATTCCCTGCAAAGATCCCTAGCTTGGGGAGCGGCTCCCATTGACCGCCACGTTGAATTCGACAATCTGGACACACTATATAATACACCTGATAAGAGGATGAGGGAATTGAAAGCGTGTGAGATCGATTTGATGAACTACTAGTTGACGTGGTCATAAGCCTTTGCGAGATCGATCTTAATAGCCAAAAGGCCTTTGTTCCTCTAGTGGCGATTGTTGATGGTGTGGAGGAGCCTTGAGCTATCAGCACGTTGTCGGTAATGCTACAACATGGGACAAAGGCATTCTGATATGGGGAGATAGTGGAGTCCATGACAGGGCAGAGTCCAGCAACTAGAAGTTTCACTATAATTTTGTAGCTTACATTGCAGAGGCTAATATAGTGGAAGCGTTGGGGCAGCTTTGGGTGATCGTGTTTGGGAATGAGAATGATGGTCGTGTTATTTAAGCATCGGCGGCATATGGTCCTTAGTAAAGAAATCATGGACAAAGGTGGTGACATTAGGCTCAAAAGAGGTTCAATAGTGCTAGAATAAGTGGCCATTGAGCCCATCAGGGCCCGGGCCTTTGAGGGGCCGATGCTTAACGTCGTTTCTTGGATTTCATCGTTGGTGTAGGTGGATAAGTGCAGTACACAAATTACGGGCGAGAGTAAGAAGACAAGAGGGGAGAATAGGAGAAAAGACAGGAGGGGCTAATAGATGTAGTGAAAAGGCAGTAGAATCCCTTAAAAATGTCAGTGTGACCCAATCTCCTTCGTGCATGCATATTCCTTGGATGAGATTCATACATTGTTGATGTGAAGCGAAGACGTGGTAGTACTTCGTGTTGTTTTTGTTGATGGGAGCAAAACTTTGATGTAACGCAAAGAATAGACGTTAACAAATAAATGTTACACATGTCCCTCTTGTCGCAAGTGCACGAATCAAGTAATAATAAAATGGTACGTATAATTACAAACCAAGTATCGTATCTCAAGGGAGTGGTGGATTACTGTATGAATCACTTAAATGTAAAATACTAATGGTTGTCACGTTTCTTTTCTCTTGTGTTGCAGGATTATTGTTATGCTATGAATATTATGATTGCAGAAAATCTATTCTAGGATGCAATAAAAATCTAAATAAGATGCAAGAAAACAGTAAATATCAGATTTGTGGGTTGAATGCAGGAAAACAATTAAAGCAAGTAATTTAACTAATGAATGCAAGAAAAGTTAATTATGATGCTAAGGCTAAACTAAACTAAATTAAAGCAGAATTGATTGATTGATTGATTTGATTGGTTATAAACAATAATAGTAAAGATTTTTAGAGGTCGGGTTTCACAATGACTTAACCATAATAGTTCATAGACAAACTATCTATATTTACTTACAATGCTTGATGATAATTTGATATTTGCATGTCGGATGGATCAGTGGCCTATAACAGGAGTTATCCCAACCATTAATATATGAGTCTCTAATAACCTACTGTGTTAACGGATCCACCCAACTAAAAGTTATTTTAGTATATATATCAAATCTGCAATCCAATTAACTCATTTGTATCGTGTTAACAAAATGTACATAATCAAAATTGATCTAATGTGATGTAAGGTTGCACCTCAGTTGCGGGTACACCGATCTCTAGAGGGTTTGTGTTATTGTGATGATTATGCTTTGAAAGTTGTTGAAACATGAATCAAAGTTATGGTTTCAGATTACGTTTCGATGGTTTTAATAATGAAAACGTATTGAAAAATTTCGAGAATATTTTATAAATAGTATTCTAAAAAAATATGAAATTAAATTCACTAAAATATTCAAAAGGAAACTTTAAATATTATTTAAGTTAATAATTACCACAATTTTCTTATATCACGTACAAAAATACTTGTTACAACCCAATAATAGACGATGTAAGTTTCATAAAATAAACTATAAATACATTAAATGAAAAGACCACATTTGTTATTCACTTGTTAAGAAATGATCATCAAAGAAAATTTTATATTTTTGTTAGAGAATCTCTTAAACTTTTCTTTTTGATAAGACACTAGGAAATAAATATGCAACAATATATATATATATGCACGTAATAACGTTATTATATAAATTGATATTCTATAAATCATATTAAGAGCTAATATTTATCATATGATAGATAAAAACTAGCTTCGGAGAATGACCAACAAGTAAGATCACAGGATATGGATCATATTTAGGGTCAACAAGCATACTAAGAGGGCCATGCAGTGCCCAATGAATGGAGGAGTTGAAGGACCCATTGCTAAAACTCATCGACCCTTTTCCACTAATAGACAAGCCTCGAAAGTTTTTCATTCTCCTATATCGATCAAAAGTAGGCTTTTTAAAAGCTCGTCCCAACAAGAGCGGTTACTTGGCTTACGACAACATATTTTTGAAAGAGAGTGTACCCTGTTAATTAGACCACCATAGTGTGCAAACCCAGTTAGAGTGGAATGATGGATGCTAGCTTGTGCTAGACTTTGCCATCCTGATGGACTTGTAAATGACATATCGTGATGGGATGGCTACCTTGTTTGTGTTGTCTACTCAAGGGAAGAGCGGGTCAAACTTGGCGTGGAATCAAAGTCGACGTTAAAAAGTGGAGACCTTGGACAAAACGAAGGCTTCGCTTGGTATAGGACTTGGCCATACATCTCACGACATGAGCTTGGCTGATCGTTGTGAGTTGCGTACCGAAGATACAAATCGCATATATATATATATATATATATATATATATATATATAACTAACTTAGCATCTACACTCTGGTGATCCCTTGTTAGTGCTTCTGTTATTCCAGTGAGAGTAAGACTAGTTACATAACATAAATAATTATCCAATCTAGACATGTAAGATCATCAAACACACATCAAGCAAAACAAATAAACATATTCATAAATCAGAGTTATTCCCCTACTCTAAACAACGAGTAGGTTAGCTCCTCATAGTCATAAGTTCAATAATCAATAAAAAAAAATAACATAGGCGAAGTAAAGAGAATAAGGTAAGCTTCTCCGGTTCTGGTGGAACTTTGTCGCTCGACTATCTTTTTGACTACTTTTTGCTATCTCCTTCTTTACAAACTATTTTCTCTCAAACAATGACTCAACTAAACTAGAATAAAACTTCAATGGTTTTTCTCTTTGAAAACAATCTCACGGGTTTTCTGTAGACTCTTGTAAGTGTTTGTAAGCTTTTGTAAGTTGGGGTTTTGAGCTGGTGGTCGTCTCCCTATATTTATAGGAGAGTCTCGATGCCCTAGTTTCGTGAGCAGTCGTAACGTAATCTGTGCAAACAGGACTTTTCTGCCTCCGCCGCGCCTGTCAGGTGCGATCTGCCTGGTCGCTTGACCGTCGCGCCTTACATGCGCGACCACTGTTCCATCGTGCATGCCGTTGTGCCACCCCCTATTTCTGCTTTACGATCTACTGATGTTCTCTTTTTCTCACGCTGCAATCGATCTTTGTAGTGCTACAAAACCTCCCATTGTGCCTAAAGGTCCCCAAAGTAGTGTCTTGACTATTTGTCTCCAAAAACGTCCATTTTGGCCTCTTTTAGCTTTGTTTCTTCTTGACTCGATAAAATCCTAGAAAAATATTAAACAATACTAAAATCAATAAATATGCAATAAGAAGTACACAAAAGCCTAAACAAACGAGTACGTAAATGTCTAAACACTCATTAAATAGCCCTAAACTTAAACCTTTGCTTGTCCTCAAGCAAACTCACTAGCTTGACTCCATCTAAATTAGAATCCAATCATCGACATATCAACACTTGTAAGTGAGAATTCTCAAAATGCTACCTATGGTCAAGACAAGAGATGAGATAGAATAGATGAACACAAGCACATCAAGTTTAATAAAGTCATCATCACATCTGTTTTGTGTGCTCTAATAGTATGTAATATTATTGGTTATGCATAAGAGTTATTCATGTTGCAAACTTATAATTTAATAGCTCTTAACATATAATCACTCCATTTTTCACTCTTCACTCTCATATCACCATTGACTTAAGTAGAATTCATATGTTAAGGATCATTTAGGACTTTGTTAGCTTGTAATGGTAGGCTCGAGTGTTGGCTATAATGACAAAAGTCACATATGCGTTCTAAAGATGCATGTAGTTACCACTCATTTCTTCTTTCTCCTCCCTTGTTTGTGCCTTCTTCATTGGGGATGAGTGTTTATTTATAAATATTTATGTACTCGTTTTTCAGGATTTTTTATAAATCTTATTGCATATTTATTGATTTTGGTATTGCTTCATGTTTTTCTAGAATTTTATCGAGTCAAGACAAAACGAAGCTAAAAGAGGCCAAATGGATGTTTTGAACAGTTATTTATGTTGTGTAACTAGTCTTACTCTGGCTGAAATGATGGAAGGCCTAACAAGGGATTGCCATAGTGTCTTACTTTGGCGTGCTAACGCAACTGATGCGCAACCCTTAGATCACACTAGATCAATCTTCATTATGTACGTTTTGTTAACATGATTCAAATGGGTTAATTGAATTGCAGATTTAATATCTCTACTAAAATAATTAATAATTGGGCTGATCCGTTAACACAGTAGGTTATTAGAGACTAATAGATTTATAGCTGGATAACTCCTGTTATAGGTCACAGATCCATTAGACATACAAACATCAAATTATCATCAAGCATTGTAAGTAAATATAAGTTGTTTGTCTATGAAATACTATGGTTAAGTCATTGTTAAACCCGACCTCTAAACAATCTTTACTATTATTGTTCACAACCAATCAATCAATCAATAAATTCTACTTTAGTTAGTTTAGTCTTGTAAGGAGTGTGGAGCCTGAACCATGAAGACAGTGAGGCACTATGGTAGTGATTACTCATGTCAGGTGCTACAGAGATTGATCGCGCCTGAGTGGTGCTACTTACACAGTTCTTCCAGAGAGTGGTGCTACAGGAGTCGCGATGCGGCACAGATCGAGCTTGACGCGCAGATCGTGGCTAGCAGCTGCTACCGTCAAGCGCTATAGCGGGCAAATTGCCTTGACAAATTCGACCCAGTTTTGGTGTATCTCGATTCTGATGCCCTAGCAGCTATAAATATGTAATTTCGATGTTTTTGTAGAGTGCGGCTGATATAGAGGGAGACAGAGATTAAAGATAAGAAAGAATACACTTGTGAGATTCTTAGGATTCATGGTTACTGAAAAGGGGATAGAAGTAAATCCTGAGAAGGCAGACCGTCAGAGACGTTCAAAAGTTGACAGGCAGAATGGCTTCCTTGAGCCGATTCGTTTCTAAGTCAGCAGAAAAAGGACTCCCCTTTTTCAAGATACTCCGAAATATTAAGGAATTCCAATGGACCTCCCAGTGTGAAGAAGCCCTCGAAGAATTGAAAAGAAATATGTTGATACCCCATTGCTGGTAAAACATTTACCTCAGGAAGAACTCTTCCTCTATCTATCTGTAGGAGAAGAAGCCATCAGTGTTGTCCTAGTCAAAGAACAGGACAGAGAGCATCATCCGGTGTAGTATGTCAGCAAAACTCTCCTCGGAACAGAAACCAGGTATACCCTAACTGAAAAACTTGTGTTAACCTTGGTTACTACGGCACGTAAGCTACGTCCCTATTTTCTCTCCCACCCGATCACCGTGTTGACAAAACACCCTCTAAGGGCGATTCTTAATAAGCCCGAGTCATCGGGACTGTTGATAAAGTGGGCGGTGGAACTCACCGAATATGATATTTCCTACGCCCCAAGACCCTCCATCAAAGCACAAGTCTTGACGGACTTTGTAATGGAACTAACAGGCATTGGGTTCGAGGAAAAAGAGCCTTTGTGGCACGCCTATGTAGATGGATCCTCGGTAAGTACACACAGGGGAGCGGGAATAGTGTTTGTAAACCAAGACGCGGAAGAAGAGAAACTCCACTTCGCGGCCAGAATTGATTACCCTGTTTCCAACAATGAAGCCGAGTACGAAGCCCTTCTTATCGGGATGAGACTCGCCCGAGAAGGTGGAATGAGAAGAATACTTCTCCACAGTGACTCTCTGTTAATTGTTCAGCAAGTCAACGGCTCGTATGAGGCCAAAGAAGAAAGGATGCAGGATTACCTCGGGGTAGTTCATCAAAGATAAGGATGGTTCGAGGAATGCCAAGTCACCCAAGTTTCACGAGGGGAAAACCAGGAAGCTGACGCGTTGTCCAAAATGGCCAGTCAGATGGCTGTCGTCCACACCCGAAGGATCACCCTACTCCATATCAACGAGTCCGAGAAGATTGAAGGTAAAGACGTTAATGCCACCGTGGTCCCAATTAAAACCTACCTACAAGATCCGGAGGGCTACTCCGCTAACAAGACCGTACAACGGGCAATGTCTAAGAAAACCATTCGATATTTCCTCAATGATGGGATACTGTTCCGAAGGACATATTCCTACCCCCACGCCTGATGCTTGAACGAAGAAGAGGCTCAACTAGCTTTAGCAGAAACTCACGAGGGGACATGTGGAAGTCATACCAGCGGTGGAAGCATGGTCGGACGCCTGATTCGGCAGGGTTATTACTGGCCCACGATGGCAATAGATAGCAAAACCTATGCTGAAAGGTGTAAACCTTGCCAAGCTTACGCCCCTCGGGTTCATCAGCCAGCAGCTCCCTGGGAACCCCATCTGACCCCTTGGTCGTTCTCCAAGTGGGGCATAGACATAGTAGGTCCACTTATCCCCAACGCCGGTCAAAAGAAATTCTTGCTCGTGGCAGTCGACTACTTCACCAAATGGGTAAAAGCCGAACCCTTGGCTCGGATCACCGCGGGCGCCGTCATCAACTTCCTCTGGAGAAACCTAATATGCCGTTTCGGCATCCCTCAGAACCTGGTAAGTGACAATGGCCTACAATTCACGAACCAAGAGTTAGAAAAGTGGTGTGACCACTGGGAAATTAAACACCCCTTTACCTCGGTGGGGTACCCCCAAGCAAATGGACAAGTAGAAAGAACCAATCGAACCCTCTTGAAAAACTTGAAAGCCCGACTCAACTGGCATAAGGCCAAATGGGTTGAAGAAATACATGGCATACTATGGGCCTACCGGACTACGCAAGGCACTGCTACGGGTGAAACCCTTTTCAGCCTAGTCTATGGTTGCGAAGCAGTCCTGCCCTGGAAATATCCATAGCTAGCTGGCAAGTCCAGGAATACAAGGAAGTAACCAACAGCTCCAACTTAGCCTTAGCCCTTGATCTTCTTGAAGAGAAGAGGACCCAAGTAGCCGTCCGGATGGAAGAATACAAAACTCGGATGTCACGATATTACAATGCTAAGGTAAAACCTAGAACTTTTCAAGTTGGAGATTTGGTGATGAAAAGAATCGGAGCTTCCAAGAACGTAGGTAAGCTCGATCCACGATGGGAAGGACCTTATAAGATAGCGGGAATTATGGGACCCGCGACTTATCTTCTCGCCAATTCCGAAGGCGCAGTACTCCACAGTACCTGGAACTCAATCAACCTTAGAAAGTACTATGTTTAATGTAAGGCAACAATCCTGCATAAATAAAAAGTTGTTTCTATATATAAAAGGCTCCGGTACAAAAATCAAAGAAAAAAGATGAATAAAGGTTGCAAAACAAAACGATGACTCTACAAGAATGTCATCACAGCAACCTGACTCCGAAGAGCCATCTAATACAAACAACTAATACAAAACAGTTAGTAATAGTAGCCAATCCCCACCCCGAAGGGACATGGGATCATATCCGTTACAAAAAGATCAACGATACACTAAACGTCTTCGATTGGACGTTCCCTTCTCGGACCAGGAGACGATGTTGTTCCTCAGATAAAGAAACTGGATCACCTGACGGAACTAATGAATCCTTGAACGCCGAAGAAGAATCTTCCGCAAAGACCCTATACATGTCAAGTTCTGGAACGGCCAAACCCGCGGGAAACCCTGGCAAAGCCTGAACTGCCTCTCGGCACAACCGATAGCCTATAGAGACCAGATGACGCATCTCCCCCTGAAGGGACTCACGAGGGCTAGATGGACCCACCACCTCCAACACTGTTTAAATCTGGGTCATTACTAAAGCCACTTCGTGGGTACGAGTAGTCTCCAGCAGCTGTTGGTTAGCCACATCCCTCTCCCTCGTAAAACACAACAATCGCTCATCAGAAAACGAGATCTGGTCCCTCAACGCATCCATCCTCCTCTCTAAACCCATGACCCGGGCCTTTTGAAGCACCAACTGACGCTCCAGCTCCCAAGATTTATTTCTTTCTGATTGCAATATCTCCCCGGGAACATCCCTAGTGGCCTCCCTCTCAGCGAAAAAGTGAGCTATCTCCTCGTGAGCCTCAAATAAACACTTCTCCAGCTCGTCCCGATGACGGTAGACCAAATCGGGATCAGAGGAGGAACCTCCTCGGGACCCAATAGCATTCAGAATCATGTAAAGCTGCATAAGGATAGACCATTACCACAAAGATAGTAAAAAAGGTTAGTATTGAATAGAACGAATAAAATACTCTATACCTCACACAAATCTTTGCAGGCTAAATCCTGAAGGCTTGATAAAGGGAGAATCCTCATTAGCTCACAGTCTAGTGCATTTAAAAGACCACTCAAAAAATTCCGGCAGAAGTCTGCAGCTAAAGAAGTAGGACCGAAATGATGTTCTCCGAAGGGCAGTGCCCCTCCGAGGGGAGGGTTCCCCTCGAGAGGTGGTCGAGCAACACGATTTGGACCCTCCCCTAAAGGTGGAGATCCGCCTGGAACTAAAGGAGAGAAGTCCTCCTCAGCCATGTTAATCACACCAACTTCTACCAAAGGAGAGGAACGCAATACCCGCTCAGGAATTGGAAACTCCATTCGGAGAAGAGTGGAGATTGGATCTTCCCCCACAGCAGGAGCTTGAATGTTCACTGGGGTGCTGCGATAGGCAAAGCCCTCTGACTCCCTCTCTCTGAAGAAGGACTTGTCACCTCCTCGAAACTTTGCTGATCAGAATCACCCTCTTCCACTAAAAGTGGCTGAACAGGGGAACTAAACGTCTCTACCCCTTCTTGAAGACGCCCCAAGATCATAGATTCAGGAAATTCCAACAAACCACTCACGTCATAAGTCCCCAAGAACAATCCAGAGCGAGATAGGATCTCCCCCTTGCGTACCACAGTCTCGGAAGTGGGGGTAACATATCCTAAACCCCATCGGAGAGGTACTCCCCATAAATTAGCCGATTGGCCCTTTGGACGAACAAAAAAGAACCTCCGCCTCCAATCCCCTCTACGAGAGCAAGGGTTGGATACACGAGTGAAGGCTCTAATGTTGTCCCGATAGACCAGACTAAAGAAAGGAGGACCACCCGAACAGGGGCGCAAGGAGAAAATAGCCCCCACCCGATGAGGAGTCATAGGGAGATCCAAGAGCTCGCAGCAAAGAATATACCCCACCAAGTGACGGTAGAAGTTTGGCGTTAACTGACTGGGACATAGCTGCCAATAGCTGAAGAGAGTTTGAAGAAAATGGTGAAAAAAACACCCGTAGCCCATAACGTACCTGATCACAATAAACCATTAAATAGCCCGAGGGGGATCATAAGCCCTTTGATCATAGAAGGGCACAAGTACATCGTACTTAGTATAATCTATATTATACTCGGTGAAGAGGGTTATAATGGACCTCTCGGGCTCATTACTCGCGGCAGTCCCGACCCAGCCACGTCCTATTAACTTCGAGGGATTCAAGGGAAACACCTCAAGATTTGAAAAATGATCCGCAAGAGTATAAGATCCCCGGCCCATGAATACCTCTCGGATGTGATTCATCCTAAGGGAGTTGGTATGAGAAGACCTTGTCGTAGCTCCTCTCGAGGAACTACCCAAAATAGCAGCTATGTCATCCTCCAGACTATCCCTCCGAGAGGAAAAACTATCCGAAGAAGCGTGGCGCACCCCTAGCGACGGCGAAGGGGTCCGGACCAAGTTTCGAGTAGAGCTATGAGATGAAACGGATCCTCCTCGCCTGAAATGTGGGGGCATCATCTTCTCAAGTAAGTCTTTTTCCTTTCTCACAATTACTTATAGAAGAAGAGAAACCAAAAAACAAGAACTAGCGGTGGTAAAAGTAAAAACTTAAATTCGTGGAAGAATTAATAAACTTCTCCTCATAATAAGTATAGGAATATTTACAAAAACATTTGGCTCATATATATTTGATATCATTTGATTAAAAAACTGTGTTTAATCTTCCATAACCTAAAGTAAAGGGCACGTGTCAATAAGATGCTCCTACTTAAGGAAGACACATGTTCAATATTACCATGCAACTTGACACCTCCTACTTAGGAGAAAAAACTTAGTCAGCAAGGATAAAAGTCTTATCCTTATCCCTGTCAATTAAATTAAAATTAGAGATAATTAGAAGGTTCGTTAAATAATAAAACTAAAACAAGGCAGAGAAGAGTAAAATGGAACAAAAATAATGATAACTATTTATTCATTCGAAAACCGAGAAGTCCTCGGAAAGAGCTACATTTGCAAAAAAAGTTCAATAAAAGTACAAAAATAAAAGTTGCAATAAATAAAAACCTAGTCTACGCCCCTGTAGTTGAGGGATGCGGGGTGGGGCGCGAAGGGGTCGTCGCCTCAATAGAGGTATCCAGAGGAGCAAGACGAGAGATAGGGGAGAATACCCCCCGGACCCATTAATCCTTGGACTCGGACTACTGGCGGAACGTATTGGGGAAGGTGCGGGAGACTCCCGAGGAGATAATACACTACCAAATCTCCCCACAAGAACACGACAGTCCTCGGAGGATGGCTTCTTCAGCTTCCAGAGATCAAACGTCTTCGAGAAGTCCACGTCCGACCGCAATAGTGGCTTCGCCAGCCTCGCACACTCCACGTAACCCCATAACATATGGCCTGTCAAAAGCTCATGGGGCGTCCTATCGTAAACTTCCGGATGTTGCCTAAAAGTCTCATGTTGAGCAAACTGCACCGCCGCATCAATCTTGGCTTGCACCTCCTCGGAAGAGGATACCCCCGCTTACTTCCCCTCAGCTGACTCAACCCTATCGGTGAGTTGACCCAAAAGCTCATGCAGCTCTTTCTCCCTTTTCAGCCCCTCAGCCTTATCCTTCTCAAGAGCAGCAATTTGGGCCAACAGAGCCCCCTCGGACTCTTTCTTCTCTTTCTCCAAAAGAGTGATTCGATCAGTAGCAGCTTTCTCTGATGCCTCCTTCCGCTCGTAAATAGACTGTAAGCGCTCAATTTGAAGGCGCAAGTCTTCCTTCTCCTTCTGGTCTTCTTCCCATCGAAAATCATAGGAAGAGATCCTCGTCCGAAGCATCTCCATCTCCAGTTGACCTTGAGCTCGGAGGAGTTTTACTTCCTCCCCCTCCTGATGACACCTCTGCTCTATCACCCCGCGACATCCCAAATTTTCCCCACCTACGAAGAGGAAAGAAAAAACGTATGAATTTAAATACCAACTACCTAAAAGAAAATAAAGAAATAAAGGAATCAAGCTTACCACAAGAGCCACCCAATTTAGGCTCATGTGCATAAAATGGAATCCGTCGGCGGAAGTGGCATTGGACGAAGCAAAGAACCGAAGAATCTTCTGGAAAGCATCCTTTAGAACTTGTATCGAAGGCAGATCGTCCAGGTTACGAGGAGCCAATGGAGTCTGAAAAGTGAGACCTCTCGTAGAGAGTGTGATAGGGACGTGATCCCTCGGAGGAAGAGTCCCCGGAGTTGGTGTCACCACATCCGAGTCGGTAAAAACTGCTCGATGACCCCCTGCATCGGTAGGGAGGCCTGCCTCTCCAACCAACTTCTTCAGAATCTCCACCTTAGCATCCCGGTCATCGGATGAAGGGTCAAACTCCCCTTGGATGTCCTCGGAGTGCCCCAATGAAGCCTCCGGACCGGGAACGTGAAACTGTGCCAAAAAGTCTTCCTCTACAAGAGATAACATACATATATAAGAAGAGAGAATGAAACTATAAAAATTATCATGCAAAAGACAGGCAGAGAAGACTTACCGAAAAAAGTGGACTCTTCAACCATCAGAGCTTTTCCCTTGTCTACAGCACCTGCACCAGAAAAGAGGGCATCAATATATGAGCAAAGCTCCTCAAAAAGTTTAGAAAATTTTACTAAGGATTAGCAAAAACGTACCGAGGGGGGCAGGTTCAGGCACCACCTTCTCCAAAAATTCCGGAACTATAGGAGACATAGGCTCAACACCACGAGGAGAATCGAGAGACGGATCCCTAGAAGATACAACCACCACCTCCTTTGTATTCCGGGCAGAACCTTCCCCACCAGTCCTCAGAGAGATACCCTCTTCGGAAGCCCTCGGAGAACTCCCCGTGTCTGACCCGGAGACCGGTACCAGAGCTAAACTCGAGTAAGGGCCCACCTGACATAGTGGAACTGCATTCTAAATCACCCTCGCAGCATCTATGAACAAACGGGTATGATCCTCGTGGGTTCCTCCTACCTTCGGACGAATGTGCCCGCCCTCGGGAGCATTAACCTTCTCTTCATCATGATCCCCCTCCTTCGGAACGTCGGAAACACCGCTCGGAGTGGCTTCCACCGTACCCGACTGCAAATAATAATTCGCCAAAACATCCCCTGCACCATCCGAGAACCACCAAACAGTTATGACTTACTCCCATGTCAAAAGAAAAAACAAGAGCAAAAACACGGTACTTACTAAAAAGATTTAGGGCCTCGGGAGATAGGGACAACGGCGTCTCGACAGCATCATCGGCAAAAACCACGTTATGGAACCCGGATGTCTCGAACAAAATCAAAAAGTCATCCGATTCCATCAAAAGCTGTTGAGAAACCACCGGAGACAAAACTATCTTCTGATCTAGGGTACGCACGGGCGCTGCCCCTTCTCTCCAATCAAAAGGCATGTCACATACACCTTTCGCGGGCTGCACAAAGAAGTACATGTTCTTCCAGACACTATGAGAGGTAATAGACCCATCCAAAATCCTCTTCGTGGAATTCCTGGCGTTGTCCCGATGGTGGACGTGGTAAAACAGATACCCCCCGGCGAAATCACCACATCAAAAATAGAAAAGAAATGGTCCACCCCGCACTCCAACCCATTCACGTGGCACCAGAAGACGTAGATACAGAGGGCAGCGAATCCATTCGGAACCAGCTGACTCGGACTGATGTTACACGCCTTGAACACTTCGCAGAAGAAGGACGGCATAAATGAGCGCCACCCATATCGCATCTGAGCGAAGTAAACTGTTAACATCCCCGGGTGGATAACATGCCCTCTGATCCTTCGTTGGAATTTAAAACACCATGTTCTTCTGGAAGGCTCTTGTAGACTTGAACAGCTCTAGTACCTGCTCGCGAGTAGCAACACTCGGGATTTTCTCAATCTTATCAAAGTCATGAACAGACGCCTTCTTTGACTTTGGAACCCTAGATTTTTTAGAGGTAGCACCGCCCTCGACAACAGTAGAAGTCTCCCCCTTTCGTTTACGAGTGACTACCCCCGTCGGAGCACCTCCCATACTCGTCGAAGAATCAACAGGAGCCGCAACGCCAGAGGTGGTGAAAACAATGATGGGATCGGTGGTAGTGGAAGAAGCCATTGATGCGAAATTAAAAGATAAGGGTTTGTCCGAAAAGAAAAAGAGACGAAGAGAACGTGAATTTGTTTAAAAAATTGAAAGGCAAGAGAAGAGGAAGAGAAGACTTTTTGCTCTGGAGAAAGACTACCGCAAAAGAGAATTGTAGAAGTGAGAAGAGAGTGAATAGTGCTCCAATTTATAGCCCGCAAATGACAACGGTCAGATGCTCTTCAAACGTGGAGCATATTTGAAGCTCCACGTAACCGCCACACACACGCGCCACGCCGTTACCAATCTGACCGTTACCAACGGTCAACATCAACCTACAACCTGCGCCCCGAGATCTCCACGTGCTTAAAGACAGTACCCCCAGGGGTAATCAGGTAAATTCCCTACGATCCATTTTCATATAATTGTAAATATATACGCACCCCCTCGGAAAAATACCAAAAAATAAATACATTGAAGGAAAAAATAGAAAGAGCCCATCGCCTCACCGAGGACACGAAATAAAATTTCCCTCGCCTCTGCGAAGGCGATCGAAATTTGGGGGGGGGGGGGGGGGGGGGCTTGTGTTAACCATAAAAAATAAATATGGGACTAAAGAAGAATATTAATCCTAAATATGGGAATTAATCTACGGACAATACTATTGTCACGAATACCTCCGATGAGATGTAACCACTCCCACTGAGGAGACCCCTCGGATGTTACCACACCCCTCGGTCACTGGCCTAAAAAGGCACGAAGGAACATCCGAGGGGACACCTAAGTGTCACTTGGAAAGTCCACGATGAATAAAAAAGAGATATCAACGCGGCATCGGAAAAAGAGTAAACCCCGATGGATCCGCGCGACTCTGATATCCATCAATGCGCCAAGAGGGACCACAATGGACCTCGAGTCCCATAATCTTTTGAGAATGCTTCCTTGCTGGACACTCCCCAACATAAATCACCTTCGGAACATCACTTCGAAGAACAAACACCATAACAAAGCTATATCTAAGTACCAGAGCCCCAAGAAGATCTTCTACGAGGGCTTGGACCACAAAATATCACTTCACGAAGGCCAAGTCAAGCCCTCGGAGACCAAGTCAAGCCCTCGAAGACCAAGTCAAGCCCCCGAAGACCAAGTCAAAACCCCGAAGACCATGCCCACGCCCTCGAAGACCCAGTCAAAGGTGAAGACACCCCTCGGAGACCTAGTCAAAGGTGGAGACACCCCTCAGAGGACATATACAGAAGCCCCTACACCAGAACAAACCCATACCAAGCAACACCACCACCCGAAGAAGACCCTAACTAGTCCATCAAGTCGTCGCTCTAAAAAACAACCCCTCGGAGATCCCCAGAGTCCTCGGAAGAAACACAGACCCGCTTAGTCAGCATCTAGTAGACTAAAGATAAACCCTATCTTATCTTGTTGTACTTTTACGCATATTACAACACATGTACTTATTAAAACACATGTATAACGACACATGTCCCTAACCAACTCTATATAAAGGGAGGTGATCGATTAGAAAAAGATAACTTCAGACGGACACATATAATCACATACATACAAAGTTGAGGGAGTGAAGTTCAGTGAATAAATGAAGAATATTCTCGTTTTGTTCTCCTCCATAAAATCATCGCTTTTCGAATCACGAGTAGGGCGTTCCGACCCAAAAATAATTATGTTAAAATAGGGAATAATATCCAACCTGTTAACAACGGGACAAGAGGTACTGATAATTCAAACTTAATTCTAGTTAACGAATTATTATTTACAATAATAACTCCGAAAATAGGGTACTATATGATATGGGTGATTCTCGTATTGGGCCAGCCATGGGTCAGGCCCATGCTCATAATATATCGGGGATGACCCCCGATATGCATATCGAATGCAATATTTGATATGGTACAAATCACGTGTGAGTCACGTGTACGGTTCCCGCATCCCTATGTCTATAAATATCCAGGTTCCGCTAATCAAGGTAAGCTTTAATTATCCTCATAGACTGTACACCCGATATCGAGTATCCTCGATATTACCCCCGATATAGCACCTGGACATACATCTCCGATATATATCATTGACATACCGTTCGATATCATACCCAACATTATACTCGACATCAGACCCGACATCTACCTAGACATCATCTCCGACATAGCAGGTCTTCGATATGATCCCTAATATCACCTTTGACGTCACATTCGACATCGCCCCCAACATCCAACAGTGCATCCCATCGTCTATTTGAGGTGTTCCTGACCAAGTCTACTTAGAACTAGTCATAGTTATAGTGGACTTAGTTTGTAATAGAATCGTATCACTACACTTGTAATATCCTACCTCGTCATATATATACAATTTATTATCAGACTACCATAGTTCGGAAATTAGTTACGGGTCGCATGGACATTTTATTATAATAAGTTTTTTCACACCTTAAATTGCACAATATATAGTTTAGATGCAAAAAATTGTTAACTATATTCATTTTTTCAGTATATCCAGAACTATTGACGTTTTAATTATTAAAATCAAAGTTTAATTTCGGGTTAATAAAATTAGGGGGCGTTTGGTTAAGTTATTATAGTATGTGACCTAATTCGAGTAGTTACTAAAAGTTAAAATTGACGGCCTCCAATTTAGTAATTTTGCTTTTGTAACTCATTTGGTATGTAAAAAGCGAAAAGTTATAACTCAATAATTAGGCTTAATACACCATTTGGTTTAACATATCACGAGCATTTCGTTATTATATTCGGTGAATTTCCTATGCTACCCCATGCACCATATATCCTCTTTGATGGCTCCTATTGTCACACATTATTCCTCTTCCAGCACAAAAAAAAGGGAGAGTCGAAACTCAAGCGAATCCATGACACATCTAGACATCATTCGACCAATTCATGCATTCAAGACATCAACATTCGTAAGCCATCCATTCACCTATCTCTAATTCATCAAATTGATACATTATTGATTAAATCAATGTTCTTGATCTACAAACGACTATTAGTTAAATTGAGATTATTATGAATTTCTCTAAATTGGTTGTGGCAGAAATGCTATTTACACTCCTTGCCTTTATGATTTCCAGTATTTATTCTAGGGAGTTTGACCTATCTATGCAAAATAAAATATATTAGATGTACATGAATGTTTTATTTTTTTAAATTTTTTTGATCTACGTACATGATATCTTGGCAATGAAATTCGCAGAGAGTTATTTCTCAGAATTGTGTCGGCTAAACTACATATATCCTATCATAAAACTTAACTCCTAAATCAATGAAAATCGGAGTCAATCCATTCACCTCCTTTGAAACAGATTTGATCAGCCATGCATTTGATCATGAAAAGACACATAGAGTAGGAATATCGTTGAAATTCAGGTGGGGAGTTGCACAATATTTACTAGGCGTCTTTTCAAATCTAATCAAACATTTATTTTAATTGGACACTAATCTACTATAAATACAACCCATCTACCCCCATCTTCACTCATTATTCACAAACCCTATTTTAACTCTACACAATACTTGAACAAAGCATGGCAGAAGGCAGCATTGTTCTGAAGAAAGTGTATAACTCTACGACGTAACATGCAACGAGTTCATTTGTAGGAGCAAGCCAAAACTGTCTTCCTGGATTTTGTTGATTTCTCACATGACGATGAGTACATGCTGATGTCTGAACTCCGTGACTATATGGAACGCGCAATATGGTTCTCTTCAAAGATGATGGAGGGAATCTATGAGGAACTTGTAGGTTTGCTCACGGCGTTCAAAGGGCGGGCAGTTACTCGTGACATGATCAAGGATCACGTCCGGATTATCAAAATTCGGTTCCTCTTCTTCAACCAATTTTTGAAGTGCCCGGGGGTGAAGTTCGACGAGGCAACATACCTGGTGGCGGTTAATCACGGGAAATATGTTATACTCATGAAACAGGTGAGTTTAATTCTCTATGTAGATGATTTGTTTATTAATCAGTCAATGTTCATAACACAATTTTCCAACCATTGCAGCCAATCTCCATCGATAGGAGGTTCGCGGAACTGGTGTTCCCCTACTATGGCCTGATGTATTATTGCTTCTATGTCAAGGAACTTTTGATCCCTGAGATTAGGATGTTGTCTTTGATGGATATTTTGTATGTGGAGGATTGAAACTTTTGAACAATTATTTTGTGGTTTTTATGTTTTTGGTTTTGGGGAGATGCTCCCCCTGAACCGAAGACCAAGTCAGATACTACTGGACGTCTCGCCTCGAGGTTTTTTTGGAGGCATGTGGATCCTTTGAAATACAAAGTATAGACTATTCTGGCTACTCAAGAAATAGCGTTTATAACATGTTTTAATGGGGTATATCCCTGGATTGGTGATGGTTGGATTTGTTTTTTTTTGTTTTATGTATGTGACTGATGGATTGATGATTTTTTTTGTTTTGTTTTGTTTTATGCATGTGACTGATGGATTGATGTTTTTGCTTCAGTGGTTGCAAGTATATAGATCAGGGAGAGCTAAGGAGGAAGAGGTCAACCACCAAAATGAATGGCATAGAATGGTGACAATGACAATGAAGAGTCCCTATGCTAGTAGTTTAATGAGTTCTCTGGCTTAGGATGCCATATTGTAATACTTTCGACATGACTTCTCTTGTATTGTAATACTTGTGATGTTTAAAATAATATGTTTTTCATTGTTTATCATAGCATGTAAATATGTTATTTTATCATGTGAACCTCACTCATAACAAAAAGCCTCAAATCACATAAACAAAGCAACACATCATCGCCAAAACCACATAAACTATGATGCATTTCAACTGAATTGAACAAAATACTACATTCCAAAGATTGATGCGAAGCATCACTTACTACAGTATATCCTACAAAAATGATCATTCATAATTCTTGATTACAAGGGTACAAACTATAATAAAAAGCAAAGCGGTGTTCGAGGCATTCACATTGATCAGTTCAGGCACTATATTACCCATACCGTCAACATTGTCTTCATGAAGAACATTGACAAGGGCTTCGCGGTCCCCAAACACCTCTTCCCAAGTCTCATAGTCAGGAAACTGCTTCTCTAGGTACTTCTCACAGTAAGGATGATCCTGAATAAAAAAACGCATTTATTACGACATTGCTGCCTTAATAAAGGCACTAAAATTGGTAACTACAAGTAATTAGTTGGCTGGTAATACCTTCACATAATCGTTCCACGATCATAATCAAACACCTCAATTGTGTAAGAGAAACTATTGAATCATGCTGCTCATGTAATGTTGTTAAACAACTCGTAGAGGTGATGATAACACTTTTTTCAGACAATTAACTTGGACTTAATTAACTTGGACTTGATGTGGGGAAATGCCTTAATACCATTATTAGGCAATAGCACCCTCACCCTAGCTTCGAGACATTTAAGGTATCCGACTCTAATGCGATTGATAACGTGACCTTGTTCGTTGAACTATTCTCTTAATGCCCATATGAGTGCCTCCTCCTCCAGCCCAGTCCATGCATGTCGTGCCGTTACCATCTAACAAATCAAGATTCATGTGGATGTCATCCACAAGACAACTAGAGTAAGCACTAATCAACTAGAGTAAGCACTGATGGTACTAATTATCAACTCAACTAGAGTAAGCACTAATCATCAACATGCATGTACACATATACTAGAACAAACCAACTGTAATGCAACTACACCTTGGCCAATTTTAATAGAACAAAGTGATTTCAGAGCCATTAACCGTACTTATAGTAATTAAAATGTGTGTAATCAGTAATGGTACAGTTAATTGCATGCAAAAATGGGATTTTTTAAAATTTTCCTAAGCATATCCATGAACTATAGTATGACGAAATAAGGTTCACATTAAATAACAATAATACATAATGAATTGAGTAACTATGGTAGAGGAAGTATACCTTAGTAGGTAAACGCGGAGAAAAATCTAATTTCTAGGAATTTGACTACGCGAATCGATAATATGCATCAATGAAATCAAAACATATTATGAAATTAAGACATGAGGAATAACACATGTCATGGATCTAACAAGATTTAGAGAAAATGGGCAGCAATAATAAAGTAATTGGGGAATTGGGGTTACAAAATTAGGGTTCGAGCTACTTACCTTTCAACAGAATCGCCCAATTTGTTTATCAAATGATTTAATTTTCTTTTATAATGATTTTATGAAATTGCTGTGAATTTAGACAAAGAAACAACACTTTCATAAGTTGTCAACGCATTGTTAAAAGTAAGAGTAATGTAGTCTTTTTCACGTTGGGTGATTTAGGAACAGAAGTGAACTTATATAATCGCAGTGGGAGGTGGGGGGGGGGGGGGGGGAGGGGTTAGTGATTACTATCCGAGTTATTGAGGTGAACAGTAGTGGACCGCCTGACTTTTTGGTCAAAGCCCAATTTATCTTTCTCGCGAACCAGACTTCTTATTAAGTTAAATAAGACCCCTTATTTCAACTAATATGTGGAAACAAACGTCCCCTTATTATAATATGCTACAGCTAAATCTAAGTAACGTAAACAGCTAAATAAACTCAATTTGGCTAGTGTCTTCACTTCAACCCAAAGAAAAAGAAATAAAAGTGATATGATGATGTATTTTGATTCATTTGGATGTAGTTTTAATGTTTGAGTGTTAGGAAAAATAAGTATATAAACATCAAATCAAGTGATGTGTATAAATAATATTTTAATTATTCATAATTGTTTGTTGATGAATAATATTAGGATATTATTATTAAAAGATCTTGATGCATAATTTGTTTTGTTTGATGAAAAGAATAAAAAATAATTAGTTGTAGACTTGCAATTTGTATATCAATTATTGTCTTATCCAAAATCAGATTTATAACTAGTGAATACACACAAAAAAGTGATTAATAGACATGTTAATACGTATACTTGTATATAATGGAATCTATTAATATATATATATATATATATATATATATATATATATATATGTATACATATATATATTTGTGTGTGCGTGTGTGTGTCACAAAATTGTATACCTAAATATTCCAATGCTCAATTCACGTAAGAGAATTTCAAATGATGCATGTAGTTTTTGCAAAATTTATATACATATAACATACTTACCTTTTGGTAATTATAACATATATAAGATATCAAATTTAATTTATAAATATTATATAACATGTTTAAAAGATTAGAAATAAGCATGATCGACTACAACACATAAGCAGCAAAATAAAACTATATCCGAATTACAACACATAATTAAAATACATAATTACAACACAATATCCGAATTACATGGATTGTACATATTTGCACATAATGCATGATTTATTATTTAATTAACACCCTAAATAAAACTTAAGTTATAAGCTAAAACAAAAGCATAAGTTGCGGCATACAACCTTTTGACTTGTGTAAGTTAACATATGTTTTACTACAACCCATGTTGCACCGAGTTTAAAAAAAAAAATTGGCGTTACAATATATCGGGGATATGTCGAAACAAATTTAAATTAATATTTATATAATGTATGAACATAATTAAAAGTAATATTAATACACGTAAAAAAAAAAAGTAAGTGCAAAAAAATCTCGTAGCAATACGAAATCTAGCATGCAAGAAAACAGAAGCACAAATGATATATAAATTATAACGAATAAAAACCTTGTAATGTCGGATGGTATGTTTAATATATATATCGAGGATATATATCGGGTGTTATATATCGAATGTGATATCGGGGATGCTTGATATCGGATGTACCGTATATGAGAATAATTAAAGCTTACTTTAATTAGCGGAACTCGGGTATTTATAGATCTCGAGATGCGAGGACCGCATACGTGACGTACTCGTGATCTATATTATATCGAATATTACATTCGTATACATATCGGGGACCATCCCCGAAATAACTAAAAATGTGCTTAGCCATGGGCCAGTCCAATACAAAAATTACCCATATCAAAATAAAAACCTTGTAATATTACTACACCATTCAAAACAACGAGTCAATCAGCTCCTAATAACAAATAGTACATGATACTTAACTATGTAAAGTGATAATGGTAAAAAAAAAAGGTCAACTAACAATAAAATGTAATTTTCAAAAAAAAAAAATCAATACTTTGTAGTATAAGTATTTTTTTTTCTTCTAATATAATATAAAAAATAAAATTTTGAAAGAAGGTCTCTTTAATTTTGGGTCTGGGTACTTCCAAAATTTGTGTTGGGTACATATTAATGATTTTTAGATTTATTTTATCTTATTAGATATGTCATGGAACGTATCAAGCTCGTTAAGTACATCTATCAGATGCATATTGATATCAAGTCCGTATTCGATATAACAAATGTTTCCTATTGGAATATTCGTATAACATAGATTGACCGCATCGTGCTAATCTGAAAAACAAATACTGATAAATATTGTAAATTATATATATATATATATATATATAGTTTTTCCATAATTTTTTAGGCGATTAAGCACTCTCATAAGTTTTAGTTTTTTGAGGTTGTTGTCTGTAACATTATAGAAAAAGAAATGCATTAAATAAGATATATTTAAAAAGTAATCCTCTCAAATAATCGTGATTGTCGGGCACTTAATTACATTTTGTCGATTTTATCATGTACAAAATTTTATATGAAATTTTAGATTTTTATTTATATTGTCGATGTTCTCTTTTTAGATTTAAAATTATAGGTGGTGAATTGTTTTATTAATAATTTTAGAATAATAACTCAAGTTACAACTTATTATTTGTGAACAAATCAAATGATTAAAATCTAAATTCTGAATAAATGATTAAGTTACAACATTTTTCATCATGAATTGGTTCTAAGCTTTTTTTCTTATATGAATTGTCATGAGTTATAATATATAACATGTTAATAAGTTAAATATTCAATTCCTTGCAGTAAGGAGAATATTCAGCTTGTTTCACTCTCTTTTCAAATTTTAAAAAAAAAACCAAAAAAATAGAAAAAAACCACAAACTATGTAACTCTCTGTCTCTCTCTCCCACTCAAATTCAAATCCCTCCTCGCCGTTCCGCCACTTGTCTTCGCCGTCCGCCACCGTCCACCGCCGCCAAACGCCAAAACCTAAGGTAAAAATTCCCATCTACCACTTGTTCGACAAAATAGATTCAAAATTGAATAAAATCAGAGCGCTAACTCACAGTAGTCAATGGCTTCTTCTTCTCAGTCAATGAAAGTCTCCACCAGCTCCACAACGTCAGGTAATGCTTTTCTCCCTTTCTGTTTCACCTGTTATTTTAAAGAGAGAAAAAAAAAATCCCCTTTTATGTATTTTTGATTGTATTTCGTAATGTGTTTTGAGATGGGATTATCATTTGGAAGCAAAATAGTTAGGATATAGTGAAATTGGTGAAGATAATAGCTATTTTTGGTTTTACAGAAAGGTGTTTGATGAAATGCCTCTAAGAATATTTAGTAATTTAGATGATTATGTTACTAATTCTGGTGTATGTGATTTTGCAGGGCAGAAGAAAATGAAAGTCAAAATATTACGTATCCTTCGCGCATTCGTAGTTACTTAATAATATGGTTAATTCAAAGTTTCCTAATGTTTTTAGCTTTCTTGAAATTAGCATATACCTTGTATTACACTCATGATAAAACACTTGTGCAAATGACAGTGTTTGGGGGTACCTTACAGTGTGTTTTTACACGTCTATTTGAATAGATATTATGTAATTCATCTTTTGACAAATGACAAGGGAAATGTATGGTTTATATTTATTTGACATACAACTATATTCGCTAATTTGGACCTGTGGATTAAGGAGAACATCTTAGCATTTTTGATAGTTGGTTCTTTCACTTCTACTAATATGTGGCTTGTTATTCATCTGAACCATGTACTTTTAGTAACTTTGACCTCTTGAAATGATTTTCTCGCTTGTCAAAACATCTCAGGCTCCTCTTTAAAATGTAGTTATATAATGCTTTTTTTTGACAACTGTGTTAGTTTGTCAGTCTTGTATGGAATTGTTTTCCCTTGATCTAATCATCTGTCAATGCTTTGGGGACCTGATGAATAGAGTATGCATCTCGTATCTTTCTATTATTACCATCTTTTTTTTTTAAACTTGAGATGCTTATTTATGAGCTGAGAATCTTGTCTACATTTTAGGTGGCATGCAGTTGCTTCTTGGACATGGGATGCCCAGGATGAAACTTGTGGTATTTGTAGAATGGCTTTTGATGGTTGTTGTCCTGATTGTAAACTCCCTGGTGATGATTGCCCTTTGAGTAAGTACAGAAACTATTCTCCTTTTCTTCTGCTGGCTATGTTATTCAAAAAGATTAAATTCTTTGGAATTTTAGATTATATGTTTCTACACGTAATACATAAGACCGTCAAACTATATGTTAGAGTATTTAGGGCTGGTTCTCTGGAAACTCCTATCCATGAAGATCTATATGATTTGATGTTCCAGCCAATACGTCCATTATATGCTTATTAGTTGCAAACTTTTTCACTCATTCAAAAGCTAGACACACCCGTAGGGCTATAGATTCTCAGGACCTCCTTGTTCTTCTTGTTTACGGTCTACACATTCAGCAGAGGCACCACTACTTAATACCATTTGTAGAGTATAAATTCATTTGGTGATAAGGCTTCAGTTTCAGTGAATGGAAAGCCCAGGCATTGCAGCTGACCTCAAAACATACCATCTATTTGGGAATATATCAATTGCCTAGCATTTAAAGTCCCTAACAATTTGCAGGGTGCAGTAAATTTGGGTTTCTTTGACATTGCACCAAGTTTTGGTTTTGAAACAAATGCGTATAGTTTTGAGCTTATTATGGGAGGTAACAAGCACCTGGCAATAACCTTTACATCTTAGTGCTTCTTTTATTTTTTCACTCATTAGCTATGATAGGGAAATATTGACCCCGGTTCAGCAATCAATATGTTAGATTCAGTATAATTTTCAGATCTTGCCTTTAAAAATAGCATGACTAAAAAAGGAAATTATTAATATACATTTCTGCTGGAGTTAAGTCTCTAAACTTTATTTTTTACACATGGTAATATGAGTTACTTTGTAAATCAGTAGTTTTACGCTGCTTTATCACCCCTCTGCCATTGCACATCTAAAAGTATCCTTATTGCACACATAAAAGAAGTCAAACAACATCAAACCCATTGGTGTATGGACATGATTTTGTTCGTTGATAAATTTAATGGAATCACTACTTGTATTTGTGGACATAATCAGTCAATCTTGTGGCCGAAAGTAGAAATAGGAAAAAAGTAGTTCTTTGAACTTTTCTTTTGTATCTCTTTAGAGCCCCTATAGTTCTCACACCTTAAATGGCAGCGTGTTTTTTCCTAAAGCAGATGTCATGTGTGTTTCATTTTGTTCTCTCGGATGGTTTTTGTTACTTATAGTTCTCACACGTCAAATGGCAGCATGTTTGCTCCTAAATGGGATGTCATGTGTGTTTTATTTGTGTTCTCTCTCTCTCTCTCTCTCTCTCTCTCTCCATAGAGTGTCAAATAAAATTCCATTCTGAACTTCTAAACTTATGTAACTTGCTTATATTGACTTCTAGGAAGTTCATGTTAATATATTCCCTTATTCAGTGGAGACATATTGCTTCTATATATATATGACCTTGATAGATTTGGTTCAGATCCATCACTATTTCTCAAAATTGGCTGGCTACTAAGCGTCTTTCTGAAGTCTGATTTATCGTTCAACATGTATCTCATGATAGACAAATCATAACATTGACACTGGGGCAACTGGAAGACCTCTGAACTTTCTTGCTACAAGGCTTTACTCATACTGTCGTATACTATGTCCAAAAAAGCAGTTTGGATTGTAAAGTCTGTTTTCGTTAGAGCTGAAAAATTAAGTTACTTCTCAATATGAGATCATTTAATAAAATAAATCATTCAATGGGTGGAACCAAAGAACTCGAAGATCCATAGGCTCTTAATTTTTCTATGATGAACCAGTGGTTATGCTGGCTGAAAGACAATTTTCTCTGCCAAATTTTGGTGGTTAGTCTTCTGCCCTTGCCTGAGAGGAAGTGGAAATATTTGATGGCAAATAATTGTGTCTGCTGTGACATTTTAACAGCATGCATGGTTTATTTTGTTTTATTGGTTTCCTCGTCTTTTCATTTCTCGATTTATGGGATCATTGTTAGTGCAGAATTTTCTTTCAATCATTTTACTAATCAACATTTTATCTATTACAGTCTGGGGATCTTGCAACCATGCTTTCCATCTTCATTGCATCTTAAAGTGGGTGAATTCACAAACTCCTCAAGCGCATTGCCCCATGTGTCGGAGAGAATGGCAGTTCAAAGAATGATACCCGATCTAATATGTGCGTCTTGGCGATGCTAGCTTCCTTGTTATCTGCGAAGGTGTGCACATGTATTGTGCAAAAAAATAATTATTTTGTTAATTAATTGGCGTTGAACTAGTGTAATGTGGTTGTAGATTAGTTGCTTGTGATTGCTTTATGTGCAGTTATTTGAAGGTCGTCATACGATAGTTTTACAGTGAGTCTATTGCTGTGTTATTCTCCTGTGGTCCCATCCATGTAACCAATCCTTGCCAAAATTATGCTTATGTTTATTTGTTTCTTTTTAAGGGTGTGTTGTTAGCATTATTTAACGTCATTAATTTTGTCTATTGCTACTTAAAGTTCTGAGGTCCACAATTGGTCCTAGAAACTATGTTAACGCTTTTCAAATCTACCATTACTTGGAGACATTGAGAACCCATAAACAGGAAAATTAACTCAAAAGACAAAAAAAAAAAAAAAAAATATCCGAGGAAGAAAAATGTGATGAGATGCGTGTTAAGGCGAGCTTTGTTCTCTTGTGGTAGATGGTTAAATGATGGACGTTATTAACCGAAACGCTAGTTATCGAACTACTTATAAAATGATGTCACAATCTCTTACCAAAAAATATTGATATCATAATCCTTGTCCATTTCCTATTAATGAAACAGTTGGACAGATGGTACTTTTGGACGAAAAGGTTTTCGATTTTAAGTCTATTCCAGTATGCATCAAAATCTCATTTTGTTGTGATACATATTAGAGACTTTTTTTGCAATGTTTCAAAATCCTTTTAATATGCTTTCTAAAAAAATCATAAAAATTGAATTCACTAGCAACTTGAAGAATATTGGTGTTTGGATTTGATAAAGCCAAATATCAATTACTTTTTGGTATTTTTTGAAGATAAGAAAAGAAAAGATACTGATATCCATGTATCCATGCATTATTTTGTCATAACTATCGCCTGTAGATTTTGATTTTGCGACTTAAAGAAGTCTGTACGTGACACGGTCTTTTTAATTGTAAAGTTTAACAAGGATAAGAATCACAGACGGTCAAAACAATAAATTGAACGAAGCAGATATCACTAATATAATCGAATTAAGGTACCAATGATGATAATACTCAGGAGAATTACGTGAAGACACTTATGTAAACCATTTGCTGACACCATACACTCGGTAATTAAACAAGAGAAATGAAAAGGACTAGTGACCTAGGAACACAAAAATCATTCCACCGTAATGGGAAAAGACTCCGTTACCCTTCAAATCTTCATCTGTACAAGTACAACACAAAGAATAAGCTTTGTCAAAAGCCTACCATGGTAAAAAAAACTCGATCTTCATATGTAAATTCAAAACGCAGTACGACAGATTTCAGGAGCGAACTTGAAAGGCATTCGTCAAATACTCACATGAGAAAACAACTAACCAACGTGCATGACCATGAAAACAAACTAATATATATAACCAAAAAAAAAAAAAAGGTTATCGTAAACATTCCACGTGAATCGTGATCAATAATGTCATTTGCTCTGACTGTGCATGTGGTGGACTTACACGTTATAATAAACTTGATAAAAATCTTTTGACCACAAAGTAGGCCAACCATTTCAAATAACTACGTATCAATGATGAATCTCATTTTATTAAAAACATAATATAATAATTAGCAAACAGTAAAAAGGATTAAAACAATAGCATGGAGAAGAAATATTACTTGGTGATGCAATAGACGGCATAGATAATTCCAGGAATGTAACCAAACAGCGTCAAAATTAAGCAGATCCAGAATTCCACCTGCAACGTAACCAATTAGTTTCACAAATGATTAAATGATTAATCAATAGAAACCAAAAAAATATTAAAAAAATGAGAACAAAAGGGAGAATCAGTCGAGCTAGACATCTCAAATCTCCACGACAAAATTGTGTGCCATTATATAATTTGATAAAAAGTGACCATTTTAATTTCAACATTCAATCTGTATATATAAGTCAAAATAATAACTATATACAGCATTAACATGCACATGAAATTACTAACCTTGCAGCCAAACTTGAGGAAGACACCAAGGGGAGGAAGAAGGATTGCCAAAAGAATGCCGATACAGCTTGTTGTCCCCTCTGACATTTTCCCTAATTATTATTTTATCAATTAAATAAAATATTAAATACGGTAAAGGCTAGAAAAAATATCAACAGATTAGAGAAGATGTCGTGAACTGCAGAGCGAAATAGAAGAGGGGTTTACGTATTTATAGGGGCAGGGAAATGTACTTAAGTGTTTGTGTCGCGTTTGCTTAACCAAAAGTCTTTGGATAATAATAAAGAGGGGGTTCCATTTGTTTTGATAATTAGTTTAATTGCATATGTAAATGGTATTTGATTTGTAAAAGGATTCGCATCCAATGCCACCATCTAATTACAGCTCACCTTCAATTAACGGGCCCTAGTGGCATGTGGAAAGAAAAATTATATTTGATGAATATAATTCTCAGACAATAATGCACTAGTAGTAATTTAATTATGTTTCAAATCCTGTCAACTATCTAAAACAAATAGACCGAGCGGACTATAATGCACTAGTAGTACAACATGCATCTAGAATGTACATTTTTGATCCATAATTACTGTAATTCTATGTTGTAATATATCTAAATAGTTATTTTGATTACAATGTATATGTAGTATCTGGAATTCAACGGCAGTTGGGATGTGCCATGTACCTGTATAGAATATCTCATATATTTACAATGCAAGAATACGGTTATGCGAACTCACAATCTCCTTTATACACCAATATAAATGATACGGCCCAACAGAGTACCATTAACAGGCCCATTCGTATAAAGAATAAGTCCACATGGCTTAGGGATTTTTATTAAGTTAATTAAGTTATCTTGGTCTTAAATTAGGAAGTTTTATTTAATTAGAGTAAGTATTATAATTCTGTTTCCTTTAGGAGTCTAGGTTTAATTGGTTGAGGATTGTTAGTCTTATTATAAATAGTTGAGTCATGTAATTTTTATTCAGTCAAGAACAATAAATCTTAGTTTAATTTAATTTCGTTTCTCTCTTCTCTCCCAAATAATTCTTGGAGCCCGTTCTAGCTCGAATAGAACTATATCCCTAACAATGGTGCTTTCATTGATTTGAACTCTATTACCTCTCGTAATGGATTTCCACTCTCAATTACTTGCAATTTTTGAACGATATGAAACAAGGATGGCTAAGTTTTATGAAGAATGGCGAATTAAAACGGAAAATAATTTTTCGCAGTATCCATTGTCACAACTCCAGCCACAATCCTCGTCTATACCGTGTTCGCCGCCAACACCATTACAATTGTCTACGCCGCTCCCAACTCCACCATTGTCAACGCCACACGCCACTATACACATTCAACCCAAAAGAATTCAGAAATCCTCTACTACCCCAAACAACAGCAACCACAACCACAAGCACCAAGCCCAACCAAGAACTCACTTTCATAACAAAACCAAAAGTTCGACCCAGACTTTCCTTTACAAATGTCAGAAAAATAACTCCACCAAAGTCTGTACTTCCAAAAATTGCACAAACTTCAGGTTGCACACACAAATTTTATTCCCTAACACCAGCAATTCTATATGCCATGATTTCCACCAATTTAAGCACTTTGAGTACAAAAAACACCACTTTTCCCAAAGACAGAGGCAAAACACTATGTTTTCTTCCTACCCAATCAACCTCTGTCCCCAACCAAAAAAATCCCAATTGCACAACCTCAAACTTTCATTCACAAACGTAAGAAACAAACTCCACTGAAGCCTATAATGTCGAGAATCCCAGAAACATTTACATACACACACAACCTTTCTCTCCCAACACATCCAATCCTATCTAATTCATCTTACACCGAGTTCAACAACTTGAGTACAAAATATACTTATTTTCCCAAAGACAGAGGAAAAACTCCAGGTTCGAGAAGATATGTATATGCAAGGCACACGAAGTTGCTATTCTTTTGTAATTCAAAATTTAACTCTTCAATTGTGGTTTGGCGAAATGGGCGCGGAGTGAAGGAATGTTTGGTGACTTGGGGTGGATCATCGATTGAAGAGGCTTCGTGGGTTGCAGAGTCGGATGTGGAGCAGCTTTTAGGGGAGGCGACGGGCGGTCGGGTGCGTCGGGGAGAAGAACCGCCGTTGACGGAGGAAGTGACGGAATTGGATGAGGCGCCTTTGCCATGGCTGAGAGAGGAACGCGATGAAATGACAAAAATGGAGGAGGACTTGGGGAGGGGGACGGCGGCTACTAGGGTGGGAAGAAGGAGTGTGAACCCTATCCCTAATGACTCTCCAAATGCATCTCAAGGCTTTATAGAATCGGGCCAAGGGCTATTGGGCCGGGAAGAGCTGCTATTGGGCCGTGAGGAGCTTCGATTGGACCGTGGGCGCGTGGGATATGAAGAGTCGCAGCTGGGCCTTGAGGACAAGGCCTCTTTTTCAGAGGCGGGCATTGATACGGCCCAACAGAGTACCATTAACAGGCCCATTCGTATAAAGAATAAGCCCACATGGCTTAGGGATTTTTATTAAGTTAATTAAGTTATCTTGGTCTTAAATTAGGAAGTTTTATTTAATTAGAGTAAGTATTATAATTCTGTTTCCTTTAGGAGTCTAGGTTTAATTGGTTGAGGATTGTTAGTCTTATTATAAATAGTTGAGTCATGTAATTTTTATTCAGTCAAGAATAATAAATCTTAGTTTAATTTAATTTCGTTTCTCTCTTCTCTCCCAAATAATTCTTGGAGCCCGTTCTAGCTCGAATAGAACTATATCCCTAACAATAAATATATAATAATATATCATTATACGCCTTAAAAAACATTGTTTAATCTAAAACCAAATTTAATTTTATAGCGGAATTCTTATTTTTTGACTAATTTATGCTTAGTTACTTCCATAGTTTTTGTATTTGTTTTCTCTCTTATGATTAAATTAAATATTTTATCATCTAGTACAACATATACACTGAGTGTATATTTTAATCTTTCATAAGGGTTATTCAACATCGTTCTGAATCTTTACAAAATTACTGAAGCATGCATTTTTAAGTACAAAGATTGGTATGAAGTGAAAATCATTGACCGAACTAAAATATTAGTAAACTTACTCAATGCTAATATTAAATTAATAATAAAAGAAAATTATTAGCTTGAAGCATATTTGCAAGTTTCGTTCTAAGTAAACGTAAGTCCATAACCCTTCCTTCTCATCTGACATCTAAAACTGTACCGGTATGCTGACTTATTTTCAGCTTTATGAAGTAATAATTAATTGCTATATATATATTCTTTCTTAGTGATTAATCAATCTTCTTATAGCAATGCATGCACAATTCATCGCTTCTCTTAATAAACGAGGCACGCGAAGGAAAAGACCATGTAATCATGTAATTGAGTATGCTGTGCTTTTTTTTATGTCGGACTTAAATCTAAAATATAAACTGAAAATCATTTCAATATACGCAAAGTTAGTTGCAGATCATTTTCACACGCATAAGTGATTAGGATCAAACTGGAAAATGAAGAATTATTCCCTCTCTCTCTCTCTCTCTCTCTCTCTCTCTCTCTCTCTCTCTATATATATATATATATATATATATATATTGATATATATATATATACCGTAAATTAAACAGAGGTAGTTGGGAACGAAAATTAAAGTTACGTGTACAAGTAGAAATACAACTTTAACTTCATGCAGTAAACAACGTAACTCTTTAATAACTATATGTTACACTGCAAATTTTGAGTATTTGAATGCTCAATTTAATTTATGGCTATTATTAACTTATTATATATAATAAGATAATTATGTCCTAGAGCTACAAACAAATCAAATTATTATACGATTTATTACGAGAGAAATAATTCTTTAATATTGAAAAAAAATTAAACTTGTGAAATACCTGCTGTGAAAGTATTGATCGGAGTTGAGTTCACAAAAAAGTGTGCACGTTATTGACCAGCCTTTTTTTTTCGAACCGCGTGGGGTATATTCGCACGTGTGGGGAAGATCATCCACGTGTGCCAGATAATTTGCTGCTTTTTTTTTTTTTTTTGGAACTTCAAAACTTGCATTAAGATCAATGAAAAAAATTCGCCCCAGGGGACGAAAACCGTTAGAACGCAAAACTCAAAACAAAAGTATAAAAGAACTATGCAGCGTCAAATCCCTCTGCATCCTCAATGGAGTTCCTAGCAAAAGGCAATTGCATTAGAATCACATCGAACCCATTTAAAAGAAAAATCTGTGTGGTTCAAAGCATTGTCCACACGTCTTTCATAATGTTCACAATCCTTATATTATCCGTGGTACCGTTAATAATGTCATGAATAACATTTAAGCAATCTCCTTCAAATAAGACATTCGACCAACCATTCTCAATTGCCCAACGAACCGCACTTGACGCTGCCAAAGCCTCGAAACCTGCAACATCCATAAGCGATGGGACCCGGCGTTGGCGCCAAGCAATCAATTCTCCATGTTGATCATGTGCAGCCAATCCGATTCCCACGGCCCCCTCCTCTACAAATTGTGCACCACCAAAACTAATTTTAATGACGTCCCCCTTTGGGTTTTGCCACCCCTCCACTTCATCACAGCTCACCTTGCGCACCCCCTTCCCATTATAAGTATTCCACGTCACCGCATACACTTGAGCAAAAGTTGCCATCTCATCTGAATTGCGTTCCTTATCCCCCGCAAGCACACTATTGCGATTACCCCAAATTATCCAGCAAACGATACCAATGAGACTACTACCAATGAGACTACACAACTTGTAGAAGAAACAATCCGTCCTACCCAATCACACATGGACTCCGACCCACCAATCCAAAGATGCATTGGAATATTAGATATCGCCCATACATGTCGCACAAGATGACAGTCAAACAGTGCATGACGTAGAGTCTCCTCATCCCCATGGCAGATCACGCATGGCGTCTCAACACAAACTCCGCACGTCGGAAGTATATCCAACAACGCCACTAGAACAACTTAATCTTGCTCGCACATTTGAATCTTCAAATCTTCGCCCAAGAAACATGCGGTTCGGAAATAGACGTCCTCTCCCCAACGTTTCGCCCCAGACCCTGCGCAACAATCATGTGGTACGCGCTCCGCACGGAAAAGCCTCATTTCTTCTCATAAAGCCAAATACGACGATCCTCGTTGCTAATATCTCCTAGTGGAATTTTCAGGATCAACTCAACATCCACTTCCCACAAAAACTCGCGCATCCTGTCAACATCCCACCACTCGTATTAGGATCTATCAAGTCACGAACCATAAGGAACAGTTCCTCCAAACTAACATGGGTAATCAGTTTGAAGTAATTAGGTCTTGGCAACCACTCGTCGCGCCATACGGAAATTGACTCGTCGTTCCTCACATGCCAACGGACCCCATGCTTCAATAGCGGAAACGCCTCTCATATGCAACGACAGTCCCCAATCGTGTCGCGCTAATGTCCAAATTAGGAAAATATTTTGCCTTATAAATTTGACCCACCAAGCTCGTTGGATGCATCATAATTCTCCAAGCTTGTTTAGCAAGCAACGCCAATCGAACGCTTTCAAGTTTTGAAAGCCAAGCCTCCCGTCAACTTTCCGTTTGCACATCATATCCCAAGCCACCCAATGAATTTTATTATGTGTGCCACTGCTCCACCAATAGTTGCTCATGATGGACTCAATTCATAAATCAAAGAATTCGGGAGTCGAAAACAATTCATAAGAAAAGTGGTAATAGACTGCATGACCGCTTTGACGAGGACTTCTTTCCCCGCCCCCGACAGTGTTTTTCCTTTGTACCCATGTGCCCGTTTCCAAACACGTTCCCTAATATAATCAAACAACTCATTCTTTGATTTTCCCACCACCGATGACATACCCAAATATTTATCATGCCACTCTGCTATTGCCACGCCCAACACGCCCCTCATCTCCGCTCTTGTATGATCATCTGTGTTCTTGCTAAACACCACCAGTCCACCACTGATTTGTTAAGATTAATTTTTTGTTCCGATGCTGCCTAGAACTTTTCCAAAATCTCTCAGATACACCCCGCCGATGCCATGCCCGCATCACAAAATAGTAAAGTATCATCAGCGAACAAAAGGTGCGATACGGGGGGAGCACTGCGACTGATTTTGACTCCTTTAAGCTCCTCCCCTCCTTTTACTTTTGATATACGAGCTGAAAAAGAGCAATGGCCAGACAAAACAAAAGAGGAATAACTCTTCAATGACTTAGTGAGATTTATAGATTTAGGCAGTAAGTTGAACAAGAATAAGCAAAATTTGTAAATGATCTCAAACAAAAACGAATGGAAGAAATGCTTATTGAGGGTTTATAACATATGAACATGAAGCAATAAGAATGAACATGTGCACATACCAACTAGATCCAACCATATACCACCATATATACTACCTTATATCTCCCAACGAGGAGCGACCCCGCAACAAAATAAAAAAGACATGCTCAAGTACACATCTATCTATCGCGCGGGTGTTACAATCAACTCGTGACTGTACATGGCGCCTAGATCGATGGCTATTATGTCAAAATACTTAAACTGACAGCCCTTGAGGCCCAACATTAAATTAACAAAATCTCTTGGTCCAACTTCCCAAAGGAGTCTCAGTGGGTGAAACAAGATTATCACATGAGCTAGTAAGCCGGATAATTTTCGTTTCTCTTTTGCATAGTCCAAGAATCGACACAAAGGTTATCTATCAGATCAGGTAATACGATTATGAATCGACATGTCATAGAAATTTGGCATGATATAACAATAGACAAGAGAACTTGAATTACCAAACAATAGTAAGTATATAAAACATAAAGTCAATATAAATGATGAAAGGAATTGCTCGTGATTCAAAAACAAACCGCAATTTTTATGTCCAAGTTTCTTAGGGTTGAGTGCCAAAAGGGGCTGGAATAATCAAAATCAAAACCTCACTTTTTCCACACAATTGTCGCTAGTTGTCCTTTTAAACTTCGTCAATTCCTGAATAAATTTATAAACTGTTAATGGTTATTCTAATAGCCAGTACATTTATATTTTTCATAAGTTGTTCTAACTGGCAATTAGACTAGCATTTAATACTAGTTAAGTTAAAATGTGAAAGAATCATGTTTCCATATACATCAAAGATTCATACAAAAGATTAATATTAAAAGTAAACTAAATATCACTTAAAAACATGCTTCATCATTAGTAAAGAAATCCATACTTGGCTACTACTATTGTTATCGTCTAAACTATAATATAATGAGTGATTTGTTTACATAATCTTCAAAACAGTAGATCTATCATGAATTTCATTATGTACTTATTTCAAATCTGCATATTAAGCCATTCACATAAAGAAATTAGTGCAACATTACCAAGTGTTATAAGACAATTAGCTAAAGAGGTGACATGTTTAGACTGTTATACTAACTTGACCTTTGTAAACTAATGAATATCATAGTGAAATATTTTGTAAAAGATCAACACACACACACACACACACACACACACACACATATACAGATATATATGAATAACTGTATGCTCGGATCAGAATGCAGCTTTTCTGCAGAACGAAAAGTTTTGGTAGTCTTGTGGTAGAAGGACGAAGGGAAAAACTCTGAAATAATTTATTTATGAAAGTAGACTCAAAATGGTTTTAAAAAATGAAGAGAAAAATACATGAACGCCCGGTAATATGGTTGCTAAGTGCAGAGAGAACATGTTCAATTATAGCAACAAGTTGGCAACTTGTATAGTTGTCTCCTTATCTTAAGCTAATTTTAAATCATTATTATTATATAGGATTTGTGAATCTAATTTTAAGAGCAAAGAAAGTGTGTAGCGACTATCATGAACTTATCATAACTTTTACATGTCTAAAAGTCATTTTAAAAAACTATTTGGGGGGTAAAAATTATATTTTTAAAAGTTAGGGACTAAACTGAGATTTTTAAGATTGTATTTTTCCCTTCCAAATTTTAGGGTCGTTGCAGCTACTTTCGAGGAAATTGTACTGTTTTTTTGTAACAATTGTAACTTAACTGAATACACAAGTGAAGTATATTTAGATTCTCGGACGACGTGGGGTAAGGGATAGGATCTTCAATTACATTTTTAGTGCCCCACTTTGTGTTCTACTCATGTGCATCATCCATTAATATATTAAAATTTGAAGACAACAACATAATGAAACACAAAAATGAAGAGTTGATGCTTAGTGAGCTATTTTTCTGTGAACCCCCTTGAAATAAGCTTAGCTTTTCTCCCATCGATAATAATCAGTAATTAAGTAAGTTCAGTTTCTTTTTCATTTTAATGCCCATTGTACAACCCCGTTCGTCGCAAGATCATTTTCAACAAAGGGGACTATAATATTATGCTTCGACTCGTGCATTTCTTTGATTAAAGACCAAAGTCAAAGTCCCTTTCCCGTAAACCTGTTAATGAATTGCAGAAGTGTATGAATTTTTTCATATTTATCGTATATAAGATAACTATAAATCGATCTATATTCAAAAGAAATAGTTTAGTATTACGTGTAAAGCCCTACTTCCTTAGAAAGCCGGTCAGCTTGCTTCTTTTTTACCCGTATAGGCAAAGAAGAATCGCATTCCTTCCTCCACTCTTTTCTCCTTCCTTCGTTCCTAGTCATCTAGAGATCGAGTTTCCGTTGCTGTCTTTCGCTTTCTAAGTCCATCTCTTAAGACTTCTATTACATCCCTTGGGTTCTTTCTTTGTCAGATTCTCGACCAAAATCATGACTCTTCTTTAGTAACCGGCATGAATGCTTCATATAAATATCGAGCGTGATTGGAAACTTTAGAAAGAAAAATTGGATCAAAGAGATTGTCATACAAGCTTTTTTAGTTATCCTATACGTTATGTGCTTAGAAATATAGTTATATGACTTCGATTATGGGAGTCCTCCTTTCGCTTACTAGGCAAAAGGGCCTAGATTCCCTCCCTTGGCTTGATTCACAGCATAGAGGTGTAAGCAGCAGATCTTACAAATTTAGCAAGAAATTTTTGATCAGACATCTGCTTTCATTCCCATAGGCTCAAAAGTTCTTTATTCGAAAAAAGATACGTCTTTTTACTAGTCTTTGGAATGAATACAAGATAGAGAGGTTAAGAGCACTTCGGTGTCCTTACTTTTAAGCAATCGTTGCCAGAGAGTCAGCATTACTTTTCTTGGACCGAGAGACATGGTCAATTCGTACTTTTTCAAACATTCCCATCAATCTCATTGCCTTCAACCAATAGGCTATGAGCATCATCCATTAATATATTTAAATTTGAAGACAAAACATAATGAAACACAAAAATGAAGAGTGGATGCTTAATGAGAAAGTGAGATAGATAATCCGTGGGATAAATACGCAATATTTAGTGTTTGCGTTCATATTTCTTAATTATTACGGGTATCATATCTGAACGTAATTGTATTTCTTTTATTTCATTAAAAAAAGAACAGACACATATTGTGATCCATGTAATTTGCCAATAAGTTCAACACTTATCCATGTTCTTAGAAGACATATTTTTTGGATAATCAAGCATACTTATTTTTATTGTTGGAATAACTATAGAAACGTCTAATGCTTTTAGAATCATTAGACAAACGCCTAATCAAACATAAAAAAACATGTAATGTACGAAACATACATTTACTTTATAAACATTGGAGTACCTTTATTATTATTATTCAAATTTTACGTGAACCATGAAGTACCTGCCTCATGCCTCAATGCTTATGCTAGGATGTTGCCATATTATTTAGTACCAAAACTTACTTCTATTGTAGATTATTCGTTGTTTGGTTATTTTAAATAACATAAACCCTAATTAATTTTATGTCCGAAACTGTCCTCCTAAGTGTTTTGCTCTTTTGTTGGATGATTGTTATAGAGTTAAATATGTATTTTGTGAGAAGCTTAGTGCAAATAAGTTGAATATTGATTTGAATTGTGTTGAAGCTTGTTAAATAAGAGTAAAAGAGACATAACTTGTGCTACTTGTGCTAATTATTAAGGGATGAAAAAGGTTAAGTTTCATAAAAATTTAATTATTCGGCATGAAAAGTTTCAGAATATTTCAACAATTTCCGAGTTATGTCAACGATTATCTGAGACAAATAAGAGAGAAACTTATCATTTGATTGATAGGTTAATTCGTCTTGTTCTGACTCGTCATGTTTCTACGGTTGGCAACAGCAGAGTGAGCATTTTCAGCAATGAAAATTGTTAAAACACTTTTGCGCAATAACATGGAAGAAGGGTATTTGGCAAATAATATGGTTATATACATTGAAAGAGAACAATCAAAAAATATAAATGTAGATTCCGTAATTGATGAATTTTATTCCATGAAGGATTGAAAAGCTCATCTCCGATAGTGTTGTTATTTTTAGTGCTTAGTGGTATGAAGTTTTTACATTTACTACTGATTATTTCTCATTTTATTTAGGGGAAAAAGCAGATCACCCCCTTAGCTTTCGGTCGTTTTGTACTTTGTCCCCCTAACTTTGAATTTTAGCACTTTGCCCCCCCCCCCCCAAAAAAACTTTGTATTCCGTCCAACGTTGCCCCCCATGAAAATATTCCGTAAGAAAACGAATATTCTGTTAAATGTTAGCACTTTGCCCGCCCAGCTTTTGGTATTTTAACGAAATATTTGCTTTTTTTTACGATCATGCTACGTCAGGGGGTAACGTTGGACGGAATACAAAGTTGGGGGGATAAAGTGCTAAAAATCAAAACTGGGGGGGGACAAACTGCAAAATGGTCGTAAGCTAAGAGGGTGATTTACTGTTGTTCCTTTTATTTAATATCTCCAGACTTTAGTTTTTGAATTTTTTTTTATATATTTCTTGAGTATAAAGTAGCCCAGGTGAAGAAAAAATCATGGCTCCGCCCCTGACTATAGGACACCGAACCAGAAGGATTTTCTGGTATAAACTTTAGTTGGATATGTTGGTAACTGCACCCTTAAATTGCAAGGTATTCCCAACACTAAATATCGGCACATTTACTTGATTGAGGAGTCACAATAACAAACTTGGGATGCGTCATAGAAGTTGTACCACCAAGAACAACTAAAGTGACAAAGAAGAGAAACTCATTAGTCCAAAGGTCGCAAAAGTTTTCACGTGAGAAATGCAAGGATCACTTCTAGACAACTTATCTAAAATGATTGGCATATGCTATAAGGTTGTGACTGATTCCTACGGATATGACTAACCGAATTCTACTTTTTAGTCATGACCATGAGAATGAGCATTCAAGGAAAAAAGTTGTTTGTTAAATGGTAACACTACAGAATTGAATGCAAAATTGTGACACTAAAATCTTTGAAGAAAAACTTGCTAAAATAAAATCCCTAACTATTCATCCTAAGAAACACTACAAGATTGGGGAGGTTTTTGAGACCGCCCCTCAGCTACAGCATCGCGGTCTCTCGGCTTCTGCGGCCACAATGCGGTCTTAGTTAGGCTGAGACCGCATCGCAGTCCCAAGCCCATTGGTTGGACCATTCTAGCCAATGGGCTGGAACTTTTGGCTCATTAGGGCCAAAAGTTGGGCCCAAAATTAGGGCAAAAAATCCCTAATTTTGGGCGCCTCCCTCGGGACCACCGAGGGAGGCCCGCGTTGCGGTCACTGATACTCAGTATACAAAAAAACACAGATTTTTTTTTCATTTCTTCTTCTCCTTTTCTCTCCCTCTTCTCTCCTCTCCGCCCGACCCGTCGCGTTTCCGACCCGTTTCACGCTATTTCTGCAACTGCCGTTCACCTTAGCGACCGCGTCGCCGTTGCACGCACTCTTCTGCAGCCGTGCCGCCGTTGCGCCGTTCCTCGGGTTTCATGTTGGCAACCGCGCCGCTGTCCGCCGCCTTACTTCTCAACCGCCACCCATAGCTTTGTCGCAAAACTGTTAGTTTTTCAATTTTTTTCTCGATTATGTTATAATTTGTTTAATTGTTATTAGTTTTTTTAATTTTATGTTTATTTGTTAGTTTAATTGTGTAATTGTTAGATTAAATTGAAGATTGATTAGTTTAAAGTGAAGAATTGTTAGTTTAGTTGTTAAAGTGTTAGTTTAGATGTTAATTAAAGTGTTAGTTTAGTTTAATTGAAGAGATGATGATTAGTTGAATTGAATACGAATTACTTTAAATTGATGAATGATTAGTGTTGAAATGTTAGTTTAAATATTGAATTGTTAGATTAAAGTGAAGTTTGATTAGTTTAAAGTGAGAAAGTGTTTGTTTAGTTGTTAAATTGTTAGTTTAGATGTTAATTAAGTGTTAGTTTAGTTTAATTAAAGTGATGATGATTAGTTTAAACTGATGTAATTAGTTTGTACTGTTAGTTTAATTAAAGTGATAAATGATTAGTTTAAATGTGAAATTGTTAGTTTTATATGTGTTATTATGTATGTTAGTTTGTATTATAATTTTTAGTTAATATATGTGTAATTGTTAGTTTATGTTAAAATTTACATGCGTTAGATTAACTGTATAATTGTTAGTTAAAAATAAAATTTACATGTGTTATATTAAAAGTGTTATTGTTATTTAAAGTTTATATGTGTTAGTATAAATGATAAATTATTTTGTTTAATTAGTTTACATAACTTAGAACAAGTGATCTTTAGGAATCTTTGGATAAGACGAGGGCTTTAGGGATTTTTTATAACTTAGACAAAATGTTATTTTTAGGAATCTCAACTCTGGTGCCTTTTTACGAAATCTTTATAACTGAGTAATGACTGAATCTTAGGAAATCTATACAACCTATCAATTATCTAACTTAGAAATTTTCTCTTAGTTTCATAGTACATCATGCCAGACGCTTCTACGCGTCGGCCACGTACGTCTGGTACTAGCCTTCCTCCAAGAGGAGCTAGTGGTTGAGGTAGAGGATATGGAGGCCCTAGTGATGTTAGTGAGGGTGGGGTTCAGGGTCGTAGTAGCGCCAAGAGTGGTGGTCGCGGTGGTTGTAGAGCGATCGTACGTATTGTCCACTCAGGTCGTGGTCCACCGACTAGCGTTCCAACTGAGCCATTCCTCCTGCCACGATCTTGTAGGTCGGGCGAGAGATCTGCACCGTTATCTCCTCTCCTACAGTGCCAGCTTAAAATATTTTGGGGTGCAAAATGCAATTTATCTTGGGGTGCAAAGTACAATTTCGTACCGCCACGTATGCAATTTTGGCCCGAATAAGGGCCGAGGGCATTCTTAGTAGACTTTTTAAAAGAAATGGGGCATAAAAACAATGCCTGAAAAAAAAGGGCATATTAACTTTTTATAAAAAAGTTAAGGGGCAAATTTAATTATTCGTCCAAGTAGTTATAACTAATTTAACTAAATGACAAAGACTGCTACAAAAGGAAAGTTTGTAAACCGAACGAAATGCATCATTTAAGACCCCAAGTAGATAGCATAACCAATTATGCTACGCCTTGTGTCATGGCATCCAACCAAGTCACTGTCATAAAAGGCTTTGAAGTGAGTTTCTAAATTAGTAGGGTAGAATAATCCTTTACCTGGATTGGACTTTAGGTATTGAGCACTGGTGGGCGTTTTGATAATGCTTAGAATTAGGCTTATGTATTACACCTAAATTTCTACCCTTTGCAAGTGCGCAAGTCAAGTAATATTAAAAGACTTAGTATAATTATGAACTAAGTATCGTATTCCAATGGAGCAGTGGATGCATGCTTGAATCATTTAAATGCGAAAATACGAATGGTTGTCACATTTGCTATTTTTGTGTGTGTGCAGAATGCTTTAAATGCAGATTTTATGAAAATGGTTTTGGATGCAGGTTACTACAAAATTCGAATGCAATGAAAATAATGAATGAAAACTAAGAATGAGTTTTATGCAAGAAAACAGTTTGAATGCAAATAAACTAAAATTAGAAGCAGATTGAATGTGGAAAGAACTAAGTAATGAAAACACACTGAATGCAAAATAAATGCAATTATACTAAATTAATCTAATGCAAGAAAGTAAACAAAACTTAATCTAAGATTATTGAGGGGTTGAATCCTTTAGTTGTAAACAAATGATTAATAGATGTTTGCAGGTTGCGTTCATAACTGATTTGACGATAATAGTTCATAGACAAACTACCTATGTTTACTTAAGATGTTTGATGATAGTTTGAGTTGTGTGTCTAATGGATCCGCGACCTATAGCTAGATGTATCCTAACTATAGAATCATTAAGTCTCTAATAGTGTACCGCATTAGCGAAACCAACCCAATTGTCAGTTGTTTTAGTCGAGATATTAATTCTACAATATCTAATCAACTCATATGAATCGTGTTAGCATAAACGTACTTAAATCAAGAATGATTTAGTTTGATCTAGGGGTTGTGCAACAGTTGCATTAGCATACTAAAGTCACAAATCGAATGTATACATAATTAGCTAACATTTACACTCTGACGGTCCTAGTGTAATGCATTTGTTCTTCCAACGAGAGCTTGACTAATCATGCTAAATGAAGACTAATCAATCTAGACATGAGAACATCAAACACACATCAAACAAAACAAATAAACATATTCATAAATCAGAGTTACTCTCCTACTCAAAACTCGGAGTAGTTTAGCTACTCATAGTCATAAGTTCAACAACCAATAAAGAGTTAAATAGCATAAATAAAGTAATAGGGATAGGGAAAGCTTCTCAAATCTGGTAGAACGTTGATGCATTGATATGTTATTCAACTCCTACATGTTATCCCCTTCTTCACAAACTATCGACTCTGAATACGAAACAATGAAACTAAGAACATAACTCTAATGGTGTTTTATCTCTTTTCACAAATCCTCACAACTTCTCAAAGTAACTAGTTGTAACTGTAAGTCTTGTGAGCGGTAAAAGCAGTTTGGTTTCTCTAAATGCTAGCCGTTCTTTTCTGTTTACAGAAAAATAGTGTTACCCTCATCTCAAAGATAGTCGTAACCTATTCTGTAGTGAAAGGCGATGTTGCCCTAAGACGCGCGACTTTGACATGTTGTGCAGGTGCTTGCATGGCTCGTGCAACTTTTTTCCATTGTGGTGTGACTCTCTGCTAGTCCCGTATGGTGATACGTAATTCTTCGTGGGTCGTGCAACCTACTGCCTATTACGCGCGAGTCGCCTAGCTTCCTCCACTGTCGCATATCTCCATCCTTGACTAGATCGACTAATGGACTTCTTTGCATAATGCGACTAGGGTTGTCACTGTTCACGGCGTGATAGTGCCTAAAGTTGTGTCATGACGCCCACTTTGCAAGTTATTCAAAAAATATCAATTTCGTGCTCTTTTTCCATCGTTTTATCTTGACTCGACAAAATCCTATAAAAACACAAAATAATACTAGAACCAATCAATAATGCTAAATAAACGTTCATCTAGCGCTATGTGTACAACCTCCAAATGTCATGTGGTTGGTTGAGACATAAACTGAGTTAAGGCATAGATGGAGTAACACCGGTCAAGTCTTGTTGTGGTTAGATATATAAATCTACTAATAAGGCATATGTAAATAGAGGCATCAGGTAGTTGAGGTGAGTCTGATTATTTTAACTTTGTGCTACTATCCATGGGAGTTATTTCAGGCTTACAGGCCAAGTAAACAGATTCTAAGAGAATGTCAAGAGCATAGTTCCTCTGGCAGCGAGAGATGTCACTTTTAGATCTAGTCACCTCAAGAACGAGGATATACTTTAGATAACTTAGGTCCTGTTGTGGTGAATTGATCATGTAAGTGTTGTTTGATTCTGTTTATTTTAGTGAGATTGTTGCATGTAAGGATGATATCATACACATATATTCATAGAGCAGTGATGGAGTTTTAAGAATGCTTATTGAACAATGAGCAGTGGGAAATACTTTGAATAAAACTATAAGTTAGAAGAAATTTAGTGCGCTTAGTGTACCACTGGCGTGAGGCTTGCTTCAAGCCATATAAACTTTTCTTTAATAGGCAAACTTTAGAGTCAGTGGGAGAACAATAGCTAGGGGAGGTTTCATATATATATATATATATATATATATATATATATTCCTTCATCTAAATAACCTTATAAAAATGCATTGTTAACATCTAATTGTTGTTAAAAAAAACAGTTGTGAGATGATGTTAATGCAATAAGAACACTGACAGTGGTGAGTTTAGCTACAGTGCTAAAAATATGAATGTAATCTAAGCCCTCTTCCTAGGTGTATCTCTTTGCTACTAATCTTTTCTTATATCTCTCTATAGAGCCATCAACTTTTAGTTTCACTTTATAGACCCGTTTGTAGCCTATGCAATGGTTTACAAGAGAAATACTTGTGATTCTCCATGTGTTGGTTTTATCAAGAGCAATAAGTTCTACTTTCATGGCATTCTGCCATTCTGGAGAAGTTCTAGCATGTTTGGAAGTCTTTGGTTCAAAGATATGGAATACAACAACAGTAAAAACTTTATGAGGAGGTGTGATCCTCTCATTGCTAATATAATATACAATAGGATACTTTTTGGTGTAATTGTTAGCAGTACTTCATGTTAGTCTTATGCAAAAAGTAGGGACGATGATAGTTATATACTTGAAGATATGCAGTGGGATGCACAGTCCTGGTAGATTTCCTTTGTTAAGATATAGGGGGTGAAGTAGGTTCAAAAGTACTTGGTGCAATAGGTTGTTGCACACTTGTGACATCTTGCTCTGGAATATGCGAGTCAGAAGATGGATAGTTGTCGAAACTTTCTTAATCTGTAGCAAGTTGCATGACGTATGATATAACTGGTAATTCATGAAGCTTGCTCTCATACTGGTGCAAGTGGATCATCAAGAGGCAAAACTGGAAGCTGAAGATGAGGAGTAGGCTGAGAAATGAAAGAATTAGAAAATGAGAACTAAGCAAATGAGGCAAACGGTTTGGTAGAACGCAAACACCATCACCTTTATTAGCAAACACCGTCACCTTTAATAGGCAAATATCTTCTCCTTGTGTCAACGTGTCCATATTTGCATCACTTTTAATAGCAAATGAGAACTAAGTTGACACGGACTTAAGAAAATGAGTTAAGTGCTACCTTACTTCAAACTTGTGTTTCATTAGATAAACCTAAGTACGTCTTGAATAATCATCAACAATAGTTAAGAAGAATCTAAATCCATCATGTGATGTAGAGGGGAATGGTCCCCAAACATCACAATGCACTAAATCAAACACAAAAGTAGATGGAGATGTACTGACAGGCTAATGAGTATTTCTTTGTTTTGCCTAATGACGAATAGTACAATGATTGTCTTTATAAGTAGTAGCATAAATGAACCGTATAACAAGAAGTTTATCCCTTGAACGGCGCCCTAAACGAATATGCCACAGGCTGGCAATAGAACTATCATTATTACCGGGAATTATACGAGTTTGTAAGATGAGAATGTTCATATAATTGCAAAATGTAAAGGTTGTAGCAGAACCAATCATCTTTTTGGTGGCTAAGTCCTATAGAAGACAAGTAGAAGACAAGAAAATCAAGGAGATATTCGCCATGTTAATCAGCTTAGAAACGAAGAGCAAATTGTGCGTGAAAGCATGTACAAATAGAACATTTTAAGCATAATTTCTGGTAATAAAGCCAATGTTCTAGTAAAAGTAGCAGAAATTGTACTAATGTTGGGTAGGTAAATCATTTTATTAATAGGCTCAAGGGTGTCAAAAAGGTTTTTTAAATCACATATCTTGTGATTTGTGGCTCATGTGTTATGGATCCAATATTTTGAGTGATCATTGTGTGTGAGGGATGACGAATTTAGAGCAAAGAAATCAGGTATATACCAACCATTGTAGTGGCAACATAACGTTGGCCATCAGATGGAGCACTGGTGGTTCTTAACTGATCCTAGGATTGTTTGAAAGAAAAGAATTGTTCAAATAACTCATGATTTGCTGAAGCTGGTGTATTCTCTGATGTATAAGAAGTTGGAGCAAGAACATCAAAATTCATGGAAGCAATGGAAATTGAGTTAGCAGGCCATTGAAGATGTGGTCTTTTTCCTACATGGTCATTCCAACCAGAAGGATAACCATAAATCTGAAAATATTTGTTTATTGTATGTCCATTGTAGCCACAATGGGTACACTTCAACTTGTTTTTCTTTTGTTTAGAGGGTTTGTAAGGTGCATATCAACCAGTAGATGCATCCTTGTTCTGTAAGTCTTGATAGTTCTTATCCGGTGAGTCCTGGTAGTTCATTTACCTAGTTAATAAATCCATAGCATCCAAGGGAGTGGCATTGGAAGAATACAAATCTCTCTGATGCTATTTTTATAGAATTATTGAGTACATCTTTGATAAAGAAGGTAATCGAGAGACATGTATAATCTGACTTCTGAGAGAAGAGTAGTAATCATTCAACCCTACCAAAAACTTCAACACACAGTCGTATTAGTGATGCCACAACATAGTCTTATTGATATTGCAAGTACATAGGTCATTACGGCAAGTGGCAATAGGCCTCTGACTTGTGTACTCATCCCACAAAGTTCTAAAGTTGTGATAGTAACCGGTAATGAATCTGCTACCCTCTGAGATGGTGGATAAGGATTTTTGCAGATGGCAAGCTCTATATCCTTCAGCCTTAGCATGTCTAGTCTTAAGCTCATTCTAGAGATCCAATGAAGATGTGTAAATCAATAAACTCTCACGCAATTCTTTTGTCACAAGTGACTTAACCAGGAGAAAACCGAGCCATTGGGCCTTATCCAGTAGTTCAATAAGATAGGGTCACTAACAGAGGGTTTCAGGAGTGTACCATCAATGAAAGACAACTTGTTTTTAATACTTAGTGCCAATAATGATACTTTTATATTAGTGCCATTCAATTGATTAGTCACAATCGAAGTGTCAGTGAAGTCATGTGATCCAATATAATATATAGAGGAAGAATCCGCACATGGATTCTTTCATGGTGTAACAAGTGTAACAATTGAAAAATGAGATGGTTGGTTGCGTCATGTTGAATCAATTTTGATCAAAATTACGGCTCAAGATTTGGGGATTTTTCAGAAAAAACAATGCCACGATGACAACACACTGAAAATGCAAGTCGAACAACGAATTAAGCAGCAAAGTGTCAAAAATTAACAACAATAATCGTGATCAGTAGTAATCACACAAAAGTTTATGAACATGAGATCAAAATTACGAGAGGAATGCAGCAAAAATTTCAAATTAGCGATTGATACCATATTTAAACTGTGCAAATCGAATCGAAGAAGAACAAGATTGCAAGATTAAAATCAACATTCAATTGTACTAAAATCAACAAACCAAATTGGTGAAGTGTTGAATGATTGTTCATCTACAAAATCGATTGAGAGTTTTCTTTTCTCATTCATGGAATTTGAAAACATAAGAAGTGAGTGAAAATTATGCAGGAATCAGCCTTATATACTACAGCGGAATCCTGATTAGTTTGCCTAACTAATGCAACTTACCTAAAATAGTAAGTAATTTAACTAAAATACAAAAACTTGCTGTAAAAGGAAAGTCGATAAAACCGAATGAAATGCATCATTTGATACAAATACAGGCCACATATAATATTATTATTTTTGTAATATTCGCATAGCTATTGCAACAAAAAGTTCTGTTATTTTATCTCTCTCGAAATTCCGCATGCTTTTTTATTCTGCTTACAATTTCTCAGGTACTGTAAATCAAATACCAAAAATAATACCAAGTTTTTTACGTTGGGCTAGCCGGCTAGGGACCTTCTAAATATGAAACAAACGCAAATACTTTTTTTCTTTTTGATGATAAGCGAAAAACCAAATTCTTAATAAAAGACAATGGCCAAACATAAATTAGGAATGAAATTTTAGAGAATCTTACCGTGTTTTTACCAATATGTTTCATTGTATTTTGACCATTTGACCATTCAGTTTCAATTGTTATCAATCAAGGACACGTATGAACTGGTTGGGCTTAATAAGGATGTAAGTCTTGACAAAACAGGAAAAGTTGCAAGTTTATGGTTGCAATGTAATAGAACAATGTCGTGCAGTTTTAGTCTTGGTCACCTCCATTTAATGCCCTAATTCAATCCATCATAGATGTCCAGATACGTATTAGTACCTCTACAGTAGCTAAAGAGGTAGTAATAGTTATTAAGTACTAACCAAACAAACTTATAAAACTAACTTTTCAAGATTAAAACTCGGGAGGTGTGGTCTTATTGAATACGGCATAATACAAAATGCAAACCATACATGGGCCAACTATATATGCTACAAGAAGCAGATGGAGGTGCAGGCCGAAGCCTAATCTAATTTTGGACCTAAATTGCCTGGACCATGAATATAATCCAAACGCCCATCATGAACCAGGTTGACATGCACTACCTACGGATTAGCATTACAAGATAAATATTTCTTTTTTTCTTCTTTGTCGTCACAGTGCAGCAATGAAGCATATTCTCTTCTAAATCGCGTTACGCTATAAACTAGATTCGCCGCAATCATGGAGTTCCTTTTGTCATCATCCCGATTCAAAGGTTGCATTATATTCATGTCGATCCCTAGTTAAGAAATTCCAATTCAGCGTACTACACCTTTTAAAGTTTTCGAAATAAATAAAGAGTTTTGGTTACGCATAGAATTCAGTTGTAAGGATATACTATATCCCGTTCTTTTCTTTTGCCCATATATATAAATTTTTAAATAAAGAAGATAGTTCAAGCCACATAGTTCAATATTCCAATTCTCTTCAAAAATGCCCGGCCCCTCGGCTCAGCATCACACTATTATTTTAGTTGATACAGTTTGTACGTTAAGTACCAAAATCATGTCCTGATTTTCAGTATTTGATACTTCTATAAATAGAGTAACTATACATGTTTTGACATCACGTTAAAAATATCTAATAACTAACAATACTATGCGTGTAATCCACATGGAGGTCACATTCCACGCCGATACAACCCACCACAACACATCAGACATGATTAGGTTTGGGATTCCCTTATATCTTATGCACATACTGTTTCTTCGCCTTGGTTATTAGTTGGTGATTTTAATGCCATACTACACCAACATAAGAAACATGGAGGTTACCCCAAAACTTGATCGTCAATGACCCATTTTCGTTCTTGTATTGTCGTCTTTCGGATTGGCTTCTCTACACACCCATACACCTGGACGAACCGGCGAATTGGTCAAGCTTTTATTTGTGAATGTCTGGATCGGTTCTTTGCTAACCTTTCATGGGTTAATTCTTTTTCTACGGCCCGGGTCCGGCACCTCGCCTCCCATACCTCCGATCACTCTCCCATCATTTTGGAACTCCTTTTTCCTGAGCACCCCATGCTCGCACGTTCCGATATGAGATCGTATGGGACCTTCACCCTGCTTTTTGGAGGTGGTCACTGAGATTTGGGATTCCCGTGACACCTCGGTGGTCCCATTTTCTACTTATTGTGGACGATTTGCAGCGGCCCATTGGAGGAAGACCATGCACTTCGGTTATATTGACTCACAAATTAACTCTCTTAATGACGCCTCACAACATTCTGCCCCAGTTAATTACTAATCATGTTCCACAAAGCTTCCTGGCTGGAGGATCCATATGTGAGGCCATCGTCCATTGCCTAGCCCCAAAAGAACTATATTGGGCCTACAATCTCGCGAGCGGTGGATATCGGATGGCGATAATAACACCAAATATTATCATGCCTTCGTGTCCCACTGCCGCCGCAACAACCTCATCTAGGGGATCTGCACTGCCTCCGAAGCCTGGTGCCACCGCACGCAGGAGATTCTTGCAGAATTCTCCATTTTTTTCCAAACCCATTCCCCTCACCCAGATTCCTACCCCACCCACTCCTCCATCTCTCCCGTCTTCTCCATGCACCAATTTTCGACGCCTCTCCTACTCGGTCAGTGGACGGTCCTAAAATTCGTGAGGCCATTTTTAGCATCAGCCCAACTAAGGCCCCCGCCCCGATGGGCTTAACTGTCACTTCTACCAACATTATTGGGGCCAACGGGTCGCATATTGACACACTTGTTCAGATTTCTTCTCTGGTGGCCACATGTCACCTGATATTAATCAAACCACTATCGTCCTAATCCCGAAAAGGAAACACCCCCAACTTCCCCACCACTTATGCCCTATCAGCCTGTGCAATGTCAACTACAGAATCTTTTCGGAATCGTTAGTTGCACGACTCCGCCTTGCTATGAATTCCATTACCTACACATACCAGAATACATTTGTTTTGAACCAGAGTATCTCTAACAACGTCCTCATTGCCCAACAGCATATACATACAATCAACAACCTTCGGGTCGACTACAGCCCCGTTTGGTAGGGTCAACTACAGCCCCGTTTCTTTGACCATATAATCGAATGCTTCACCCTTCGTATCGGGGTTTGGTATTCACAATACTTATCTTACGTTGGGCGACACATACTCATTCAATTTACTCTTCAGTCATCTCCCTACTACACGATTAGTATGCTCCGACTACCTTATACGATTCTCACTACCTTCACCAAGCTCTCCAAATCCTTCCTCTAAAATGCCAGCGCGTAGGGGTATCATAAGAGCCTAGTTCCTTGGTAGTCCATCGGTCAGCCCCCTCACTTAGAAGGGCTAGGCTTCCCACACCTCGAGCAACCCAACGACGCATTCATGTTGAAGCTGGTGTGGCGCTTGCTTCACAACCCCGACTCCCTTTGGTGCCAAATTATGCATGCTAAATACTTCCCAGATCAACATCCCATCACGGCTCAGACGCCCTCCAATGCTAGTCGAATGTGGAAATATGTGTCTCACCTTTACCCTACGCTTTTATCCTGTACTCAATGGGTAGTCAAGAATGGTGCCTCAATTAACTTCTGGCACTCTCGATGGCTTGGTAATTTCACCATCACCGACTAAGTCTCGTCCATCCTGACTCCTCTTTTTTGACTTAGTGTTCGAGATATCATTGTGCCACCCAGTTCATGGGACCTCTCAATTGTGGGCCCCTTTATTCTGCGACATATCTTGGACCGTATTTGCAGGACTCCCATTCCCACCATCGAAGTTCTGGACACAAGCTTTTGGGCCTGGGATTCAGAGGTCGCTTCACCATTAAATTTTCTTACACATGGCTTGTAACAGCTGCCTACGGCTCCCTAAAACCTAGCATTCCCTAGCACGCCTTATGGTGCTCGCGGGTTCTACCCCGCATTTGCTTCTTTGGCTGGTTATAGAGCCACAGGGCCCTGGAAACCAAAGATTTCCTTAAACGCTGACATGTAACAGTCTCTTAGCTGTGTCCATTGCTCCACTCGGCCAAAGAAACTACAACTCATTTATTTGTCAAATGTCGTCTCTTCTTCGAAGTCTGGCAGGCATTCCACCTTTTACAAACCCCCCACCCCCCTTGCGACGAACATAATCCTTCACTTGACTCGCCTCCCCCACCCGGCAACTACCCTTATTGACTGCTGGGCCATGTGGCGAGCCCGAAATGAACTCATCTTCCATTGACAACTGATCTCCTCCCCCCCCCTCCCCGGGATCATCGCGCTCATTCCCGTACTCTAAGGGAACTCCCACCTGCCCTGCCTCTAAAACCCCCAAAATTTACTATTTCCCCATTCGATGGATTCCTCCTTGGGGGGGGGGGGGGGGTCATTAAACTCAACTTTGTTGGCTCGGCACTAGGCAATCTTGGGCCTACAGGTATCAGTAGTGTGTTGTGTGATTTTGCAAGTATAGTAGTCGTGCTTTTTTCGAAGCAACAAGATCCAACACCAACAATGTAACTGAACTCTGGGCTATTGAAGAGGGAGTAGTATTTTCCTTATGATTTTCAGTTCCAGTGCTCATTATCGAGATAGATTCGGAATTTGTTTTTGGCAAACTGACCCACCCGCAAGGCCCACCGGCTTCGGCAGAGACATTGGCCCTGCTCCAGAAGACATGGAGTTTGGGAGGACGTTTTGACACCCTGCTTATCTCCTGCACATATCCTGAGCGAACAAATTCGTGGACAGACTTGCATGGGATCTAGCCGGGCTAAAAAGAACTGCTAGCTTGGACAAGTTGCTCGTCTGGTGTGGCACTTGTTGACGAGAGTGATTTGTCTTGTATATATACGCGGTTACCCCCAGCTCCTAGTCCGCACCCCCCGCTGTACATTATTAGGCCTCGGCCTTATGTTGATACCACAACCCGTATTCCAAAAAATCGGGTAGGGTTCGGGTTGTGTTTTTTTTTTCGGGTAGGGTACCACAAACCCAATTTTTTTTATTTAACGTCTTTTCTTAAGTACCTGTACAATAACGTTTCTTAAGTTAACAACTCTAAAGTCAAAAATCAAAATCATCTCTCACTCTCAGACTCTCACTGTCACTCACTCTCAAAATCACCTCAACTCTCACGGACTCACGGTCACTCACTGACGACCAACGAGACACCGCGCGACCGACAAGACGCCGCGACATCGACCAGACGCCGACGCTGACCATCTTGAGGTTAGGGCTTGTGATTTTTTTTTTTCAAATTAATTGGGGGTTATAGTTATACATTGTAATTTGAAGGTAATAAACTATATTTGAAGTTATACTCAATTTTGTGAGGACGAATTTCAATTTTGATTCTTTTGTGTAGTTAGGGTTTTTATGCTCATTTTGTAAATTTGTAGTTGTGTTGTTGGCCTTTTGAAATTGGTACCTTGTTATGAATTTTGTGGAGGTTTTGTTAAGGTTGTAAACTTGTTAAGGTTTTGAGGTGCAATTTGCAGTTTGCTGTTGACTGTTGATGCCTGATGATTGTTAATTTGTTGTTAAGGACTTAAGGTTGGTTTTGAGGTGCAATGTTGATGTTAACTTGTTAAGGTTATCGCAAAAATTAGCTACGTATATTACTATATTTTATTTGTTGACGGTTGATGCCTGATGGAGTGAGACAGTGAGTAGTAATTCTGTAATTGTAAAATTCTTGTTACCTTGTGAATTGGTCATTAGTTGAGTTGGTGTTGTGTTACCTTGCGAAATGCTAATGAGGTTGTACTATCTATTAATAGGTCATGTTTTGAAAGGGAAATGGAGTAATGGGTACAAAATCAAAAGGGAAACAATCGAAAGGAAAAGAAGGTAAAAGGTTGAGTGCCAAGGCCAAAGGCAAGCGGCCAATGAAGGAGGTTTTAAAGGAGAATACAAAGAGAAGGAATCCGAATGCATCAATATCTATCAATGACGAAGAGGTGAGATCTTATCAACCAACCGCACCTCAAGATGTTAGCCTTTCAGATAGCGAGTCTAATGAAAGCGATGGAAGCGGTGACGCGGTTAGTGTTCATGATTCTAACATGAATACATGGAATCCCGATGAAAATGAGAGTCTTAAGAGGAGGAAAAAGATTGGGAATAGGTCTTGGATTTGGGACCATTTGTGCCATTTCATCACGAGGGGGAAAAGGTCGATAAGGGTAGATGTATGCATTGTGACAGAGAGATACGTGCAGATTCTTCCGTACACGGTATCTCAAGTTTAATAGCTCATTACAAGCACTGCAAATTGAAGCCAGATGAAGTTGAAACTAATCAACAACGTCTATCCTTTCAGCCACCTCGACCGAATCATCGTGGTGGACTATTGAACTGGTGTTTTGAGCAGGACACTGTTATGACGGCTTTTTGCAAGATGATAATAATTGATGAGATGCCGTTTAAGACTGTGGAGAAGCGTGGGTTTAGGGGTTTCGTGGAGTCTTCATGTCCTATATTTGTTATTCCTACACGGAAGACGTTAACAAAGAACATTCTACTATTGTATTTGGCAGAGAGAAGGAAGTTGATGTCTTTCCTAAAGGCACATGCTCAGAGGGTTTGCATTACTACCGATACATGGACGTCGATTCAGAGGGTCAACTATATGGTAATCACTGTGCACTTTATTGACAATGATTGGTGCTTGAACAAAAGAATCATTAACTTTTGTACCATTACTAGTCATAAAGGTACGGATATAGGCGTCGATGTGGAGAAGTGCTTGATTGATTGGGGCATAAACAAGTTGAATACGGTTACCGTGGATAATGCTTCGTCCAATGATGGGGTTGTAAAGTATTTGAAAGATAGATATACTGCTAGGAGAAACGGAACCATGCTAGAGGGGGAGTACGTGCACCTGAGGTGTGTTGCACATATCATCAACCTTATAGTGCAAGATGGTTTGAAAGGTAATGATGAGGTTTCATGTATATCTCGTATAAGAGCTGCCATCAAGCATGCTATGGGTTCACCGGCGAGGCTTAAGAAGTTTAAAACTTGTGTGGAGCGACAAGGACTTGAAAGTACGCGGTTGGTATGCTTAGACGTTCCCACAAGGTGGAACTCCACTTACTTGATGTTGGAGACGGCTATATCTCTTAGGGGGGCTTTTGAGGTGTACCAGTATGTGGACACCGAATATATGGTGATTGAAGAAGGACCTCCATGTTCGGTTGATTGGGAAAGGGCAAAGTGCTTCATGACTTTTCTGAAGCCTTTATTTCAATTGACTAACCGTGTTTCAGGATCCTTGTACGTCACAGCAAACACCGTTTTCAAGGAGATATGTGCAATCCATACACTTATAAACAAGTACTCCAAGGGGGAACCGGAGGATCAATTGACAATCATGGGTAGATCAATGAAAGAAAAGTTCGCTAAGTATTGGGGGGATACAATGAAAATGAATAAGATGTTGTATTATGCCGTGCTTCTTGATCCACGTTACAAATGGATCTACTTGGAGTACTCATTGGAGAGGATGTATTCTGAAGATCTTACAAAGCCACCTCCAAAAAAGGTCACTGATTTGCTAAGTGGAATTCGTAATGGATTCCAAGATTTATTTGATGAGTACAAACGAGTTTTCGGTGGTTCTACTCCGGGGTTGGCGTTTCTAACTCACGTTTTGTTGGCTCACCTTCGACGGTGAGTCAGAATGATTCATGTGGTGAGGTGCATGATGGTTTTAGGCAAATGATGGCCCAAAGAAGCTCACAAGTGAAGTCTGAGCTTGAAAGATATTTGACGGAGGAGGCTTTGAATGACACAAACGATTTTGATGTTTTGAATTGGTGGAGAGTAGAATGCCATCGATTTTCGATCCTTTCTAAGATGGCTCGTGACATTATAGCGATTTCGGTGTCTACGGTAGCTTCTGAGGCAGCATTTAGTACAAGAGGGCGTATTCTAGATGTATTTAGGAGTTCTTTGTCTACTAAGATGGTACAAGCACTCATTTGTGCTCAAGACTGGCTTCGTGAAGATTATGTGCCTATATCCGTGGAGAAGAACTTGTACGAGGTGGAGCAATGGGATGAAGGTAAAGATGTTTTAGTCTTTTATTCGAATAACTGAATTTATAGAAAAATAGAATTGATTTGGCTTGTTGTTTAATGCTAATAAAAACTTGTTGGTTTGTCACTTTGTATTGTAGAGTTGAGCGCCATGGGCGAAGATGCTTCCGTGCTTGATGAATGAACTTATTTGGTATTGTGGAATTGGTATTTTATTTTGGCGATTGGTTGCTTAATTGCTTCTAAACTTCGTATCTAATGTGTGGTTTATTACTTTGATGTGTTGACGTAATTGTTAGTTTTAGTTGATGTGTTTCAAACATAATTGTTAGGTTTTGTGTAATTGATGATTTTACGACATTCTCTAATCTTTTGTGTGGATTGTGGTGTTTATGTATAATTGATGTGTAATTGATGTGTAATTTTAGTTTTTTGTGTAATTGATGTGTTCTGGAAGACTGGAACCATGCTGATAAAACAGGGGAAATGTGTAATTTTAGTTTTTGTATATTGGCAGGCAAACAGAAGTACAGACCAGCAGGGGAAAAACAGGGGAAACAGAGGAATTAGTCCACTGAACCCCAATCGGGTACCCCAAACCCGAAAATAGGGGTACCCGGCCCGATTAGTACCCGGTTTAATCTGGGTATCCTATTATTTTTCCGGGTTTTGGGTAGCAACATTCGATACCCGAACATTCGGGTACCCTACCCGGATTACCCGAAATCCGGAAAAACCCGACCCGAACCCACCCCTACTTGTATCATAAGAAGCCCGGTGAATGCGCTCTCCTCACTTAATTGAAACCTCTCTATTTGCACTAACGTACATTATAGGTGCGGTACCATAACAAGTGGGATACTGTATCATGTAATGTCGACATATATGATTCAAAATTCATTCCCACAATTATTAAGTTACTGCATCATATATGTGTAGGTACATCTATACATGCATCACCATATTATTTTACAATTCAAACAAGCCAGTGTTCTATCTTTGATTGAACATTTTGTCCCGTGCCTAACGACAAGAGAAAAAAATAAGCACGAGCGAATTTGTTCATGAAGGGTGGATTTACGGTGGGATAACTAGGTTTTTATTTATTTTTGTTTAGATACTATAGTAATGATTCGTTTTGTCATATAAAGCACTAAACTACTCAGGAGAAGTTACATAACACTAATATCTTACAGTCTTGCGCATGATTTACTTCTTGAAATCCTTAAGTCGAACATGATTTGGTCACTAAGAGGGTGTTTGGTTTTGATATTATGTAATACAAAGTTTTTTAAAAGGAGTCTTAAAAAGCATCTTATAATTGATATAAAATAGTAACAGGTGGGGGTAGAGAGTATAATATCACTTTTAATTTGAATCCGTACAGATCCGTACCGGGCTTTTGGTTATTAGCTACAAAGCCCGAAATTTTATCACACAAACAAAACGCGATATTAAGTGATATTATATTGCTAATATCACTTAATACATCAAACCAAACACCCTCTAAATGTATATCTTGTTTATTTAAAGTTATGTCTTGGTTATAGGTGGGGATGAGTTGACTTTTATAAAAACTTGAACGAAATGACTATTAGTAAGATATCAACATCATCAATGTTAATTTCATTTCATTTCCTAAAACAGTAACTGTTTAAATTATAATTATTTTGTTAATTCAAGTTTCCCTATTTAGAAAGCGTCGTTTGTAAAACGCGTTTCTCTCTCAATTTTTTGTTATGACCCTTAGTTCTGAAACTAGTTTAAATAATGGTCGTAGCTTAGATTTTTACTCATTTTTCAATTCTATAATTCATCTACCAGAAGGACAAGAATTCTTCGCGATTCACGAATGTATTTCACGATCATCGTCGATTTATAATCGTTTGATTTTTTATTCAAATAATAAATTTTGGTTTCTATTTTTTGCGTCATGCATATGTTGATCGGTCAATCGAGCTGCATTCAACATGGTATCGCTAGATTCCACGATTCCTGAAATTCCACGGCGATCTATCCCTAATTTGCATATTTGACTTTTAATTGCGCCTAAATTCTCTGTCTCTTTTGATTCAGGCGTGTTGTGGTTTGATTTTGAGAGTTACAGTGTTGATATGTTCTGCATTGTGGTCAAAATTGATTTCCCCTTTTTTTTGAATTGTTAGAACCATAATTTGACTCTCACAATTATTCAATTATGACTTCACTCATTGATTCATCTGCTACGTTCTTATCAAGACTCTATTCGAGAATTCTAACTCAATCTACTATTTAGGATCTCATGACTTCACTGGTACATTAATTGTCATTGAAAAAATGAATGAGAATAAGTATTTGTCTTGGAGTAAATGGTTTTTAATGGCTTTGACTGTTAAAACAAGATGTGTTTCATAGATGGTACTGCCACTCAACCACTGATCATGTTTAATCAACATGTTGGATTAGGGCCAATGGCAGTAACATCCACCTGTTGCGTCTTCCGAGGAATAATCGCCTTGTCTTTTGATTTCTTAGACTTCTTCTTCTTCGAGCGACCACCCTCTTCGTCACCCACCGCTACAACATAGTTTCTCTTGCGAGAAGATATTTTGGCGATTATGACGATGATCGGAGGACTCATAGTAGAAGAAGGTGCGTCAACATCGACCAGAAGAGCAGCGACGACGGAGTGCGGATCAGTGGAAGCCATAGAAGAAGATTGGGAAAAATCGGCGGCGAAAAGGAAATATTTTGCAGAGATAACCACAATGAGAAGTAAAGAAAGAAGATGTTGGAGTAAGGAAATATGGAGGCAGAAATGATTTATATAGCCCTAAGAGATTAATGTGGAATAGTGGTAGTTAATGCACAGGTTAGTGAGTATGGAGATTAATCACCCACTACTACCTACAGTAAATGTGCACGATTTTCGAGAAATCAGGAGCCGTTACATGTTTTTTCGCTAAAAAAAATGTACGGCTCTACAACTTTCCACGTGGCCCGATGCCCAACCTAAGATTCCTCTTTCTTCTAACGAATACAATAGGAACTGGGGGGACTAGTGTTAACCCCATCTGAACTGAGGCATCGACAATAAGGAGTATCGTGCTCCGAAGGCTAGGACAAAATCTTATATACCCCCAAGAACTTAGATGTCTCAAGAGAGTATCAAAAAAACACGTTGTTCCGAAAAGTCTACATGCCAAGGGGGGACTCTCATAGTACAAGGCCCACGCGAGGTACTACGAACCTTAAATGGTCCCACGATACCCCATAATGGCCAACGATGTTCTCGCAGTTATCCCCTCAGAGGCACATTACAGACAAAGCCCCATGACGGTATCGGCGTATCGCTCACGATACCCAAAATCAATATTAGTCATCGTAACAAAGACCCGGATAGAAACGCACGCGTAGCAAAACTCGGCATTCTGGCACGTAGTCTCAGAGGTACCAGGTGTCAACATCGGGAGGGATTAGTCAGCTGATAAAAACCTAACGAGAACCACCTGTCAATACGCCCTCATGCATCGAGACACTTGCACCCCCATGTACCCCTATAAATAAGGGAACCTTGCCACTATTAGAGGCATGTGGAAATGAATAAAGCAACCTACTACACGAGATTTTCTTCTCTTTTTGCGTTAATATCCTTCATATATCATCGTAAAATCTGCGATATACGGCAACATTTCGAGATTCAAGTAGGCAGTTTCGACCCAATAATACCTCCATTTATTCCGATACTCAAACATTATAAACGGAGTGTTAACAATCTGGTTAAGCCAGCTTCTCAAGGTTTGTCTGTTACATGGTTAAAGATGCCTCTCCTCTACGCTAAAAACAAGTATGCACTATGCATTGCTAATAATCAAGTGCATGACCGCACTATGCACCCATAAATCAACTCTTCTTTTATAGGAGAAAATGTGCATCAAGGATTGCTCAAAATTATTCACATTCCATCTCAACACCAAGTTGTTGATATTCTGACTAAACCACTGAGATTGCCGCCATTCAAAATGATGATGAACAAGATGAGCTTAATGAGACATTTATGCCCCTCTTGCTGGAGGGGGGGGGGGGGGGGGAATTAGCATCATCAATGCTAATTTATTTCATTTTCTATTACTATTCAAATTTTAGTCATTTTGTTAGTATCAGTTTCCTGATTTAGAAAGCATTGTTTGTGAAACGAGTTTCTCTTACAGCTGTATGACTGTTAGTTTTGAAACTAGTATAAATACTGGTTTTAGCTTAGATATTTACTCACATTTTTGATTTTGTAATTCATCTACCATATGGAGAAGATCCTTCGTGATTCACGAATATTTCTCGATCAATCGTCGATTCAATAGAATCCGGTTTATGATTCAATAATAAATTTTGATTTCTGTTTTTCTTCATGCATATGTTGATCGATCAATTGCATGATTCAACAATGGTGCTAGATATTTAGGCAAATAAAGTAAGAAGAATATATACTTATTAGGTTATATTTGGGGGGTTTAGGGTACCTTAGTAGAGAATTGGAAACTGAAATTAAAGTATTCAACAATCATGGACTTCTTAGGAAAATTATTTTTCAATTGTATGACTTCTTGAGTTTCCGACTCGCCAATCAAACTAAAGTATTAATTTTTGTCAATACGTTATTATCTAATTCCATATTACTTTGTTTATTTTGTTTCTATATGTTATGACGCCTTCATAATTCACTTAAGTTATAGTTTTTTTTTTATTATCATTTAAATTGATTCAAGCACAAAGGGTGTTCCAACCCTTCACAATCAATTAATTCACTTAAGTTATAGAGGTTTAGGGCGAAAGAAGACCCCGGCCTCCGTTCTTGTTCAAGATCGTAAACTGGTAAAATGCACATCTACACTCGACATATCAACTTAATTATTTGACTTTCTTCCAAAAAGAAAAAAAACTTAATTATTCGACTCGTTTGACATTTCCATTCTATGTGTCTCTCAGTTTCCGACTATTTTGGTCTTATTTCGTCACGGTAATAGAACACAGTAAAATAGTACAATTGAAATGTAAATAACCAATATAATGTTATCCAACTTTATTATCGGACTAGCTTGGTCCGGAACACTTATTACAAGCTTACTAGGTTGAAATAGTAAATTACAAGATTAAAGTAGCGTATCGAATTTCAGGCGTTCGATGTTGACGTGTCGAATGACCTATGTTCGATGCGAGATGCTTAGCAGGGAACCTGTATCAAATTCAAGAATATCGAATCTGTAAGATTCGATGTCGCCCACTATATCGAATTCGAAGTGATCTTATACGTGTCAAACGTATTGAATTCGGTCCAGTTACGTATCGAATGGAACACGTTCGATCAGTAACGCCTCGAATGAATACTGGTTCGATGCTGATGATGTCAGAGTGATTCTCCAATCAAAACGTACACGAATTACAAGGGGGCGGCTATATATAGTAAACGTCATGTGGGTCCCAGTGACGGATGCGGAAAGCGCATCGAATCATATTGATTCGATGCGTTATTCGATGCGCGCATCGAATATGAGTTGTTCGATGCGATTGTGGGTCGGCCCAGTAAAGAAGTATTGGGCCAATCTTAAATCACACCCATCACCGATTTCAAAAGAAATCTATGTTAAACTCGTGACCGACCAGCCTAAACGAGTTACTCTAAATAGATTTTGGGGTGCTAAATTACATCAAATTAAATCTGTTAAATATCTACGTCGATTATGTTTTGATTCAGTCCAAAGAGGACCATAAGCATTACCTAGTGACCTAAATATCCTGCTTCATCAGTAATTGACTTTCTAACGTTAGTTGGAGAAATAATATAATGGTATATTGTGGAGGCGCCGTGAATTCAATAAAAGTATGATGTTTCATAGTGATCATGTGCAGGGGTCAGAGGAGCAGGGACAGTAGGAGTGCAAATATTGTTGGCATTAAGAGAGCACTTATTCATGCTGTATAAATTAAAGCAATAAAAAATGTGCTATGAACGACTAAGAAACAGAACAAGGGAATTAAATAATGTGAGGATAACCCCACCAACATCTCAAATGGGGGCTCACTTGTAAATAATCTACAATATCCCTCTGTTCTTCCCATATCTCTGCAAAAACCAACTCTGTGAAAATAGTATCTTCTAGTCACCTTGTGCAGGTACGACTGTCATAAATACCTTGGTTTGTCGTGCACATCTGCATCTCCTTTATGGTCGTTACATGTTTTTACTTTTTATAGGCTATATTTCGCCATTATTGTTAATGTTATTATTTACTAGCTAGGCTACATATCTTCAGGTTGTTTTCGTATTTTTCAATCATTATCTGGTCAGCCAAATGTCAAATTTTAATCAGATGGCTTCTCTTGGCAGATCAATAATCATGATACTACAAGAGCGCAGGGATATTGCTGGACAAACGATACGAATCTGTACACATTATACATATATATGTATAAAAACAAAATGTGATGCAGATATAAATAAATATACCATAATTATTTCAAATATTTACACAATTAATGAATTAAACACGTAGTGAAGTGTCTGATAAGACCATAAAATTTGAGTCTATGATTGATTCTAATGTATCAAATCAATGATCGCTAAATCATTCTACCGCGGGCTTTCTTTATTCTTTTCTTCTTCAATTTGTATGCTCTATATTTTATGTGGGGTGGGTCCTCAGTTTGAACTGAGAACACAATACATCGAATGATTTTGGCGTCAAAAGTATGCAACTCATAAATTACGTGCGGAAAGTGGAGAGTAATAACTTTTTTCCATTAAAGCCGAGTCCCCAATCAAGTTGCCCAACTCCTCAACTGATCTAACGCTGTTATGATCAAGACATGGACGGCTAGCGTTAGGGTTCACTACTTAACTTTTATGTGTTTACAAAATAGTATAAATACGGTTGGTAGCTTATGTGGTTGGTTAATGATTATTTAGTTCTATCGTGGATCTAATCTGAAGTGATATACAATGTATCCTAAGAACTAGGAAGTTACTTGCACAAACATGTTACGTTACGCATGAGTTCGAATCTTCATCCTGATGAATTCCTTTTGGAAGCTAAGGTAGACGTAAGTGAACTAGTGAACTATATACTATAAAAAATAAAAAACTATCGGTCGGTCTTCAGCAAAATAAAATGATCAATTAGTCCACTAAAATGGTAAGACGACCCTCGATAATTCCTTATTATTAGTTATTTATCTCAATCACTATACAATAAGACTAAAACGGCACTCACCCAAAATTCCATTTATCTCTTTCACAGATTCGCCCACATCGTTAACTTCTAAAAATCAGGAAGGAGTATATACCTTTTAAGATGTCTAATGAAGGCCAAACAACATGTCACAATATCTACACATCAATAATCATAGACTCGCACTAAAGAAGGATTCACGTGATTAGCGCGTGAATCACGCACCTGAGTCCCAATCTGTACAACGTTAGGTCTCTCTATCAAATCCGTGAGTGGACCCCCTAACTTAAATTTGTTTTCCAGTGTATTTGGCAGGCAGGCTGGATCAATTCAATTTCAAGCCATAGACATCTACTTCAATTTAAATTATAATTTGGCTTTGGGTACATGCATTTTACCGAAACAAATGAAATAGAGCTAGTGGGGGTCCCCTACTGCAACCCCATACACGAAAATCACTATCTTCATCAAGGGAGGGTCCACGTGGAAAGCAAATGATCACTGATTGGCGGGACCTGTTTGGATCAGCAGAGTCCAGTTTCTTGTGCTGAATGCATGTGACGTGCGTCCCAATCTCAACAGTGGGGGACGGAGTTGGGGTTCTCCGTGACTAGTGGCAAGATTAAGGATGGAGCTTAATAAAAGTTATTCCACGTAAAACGTACATGTATAGATGTTAATCGAGACGCCAACTTTCTCTATCTCTGCGGACCGTTTCACCAATAACCTTAGCAGAATTTTGGACTTTAGAAATTGTTATGGTTACTACACCGCAAACTTATTGTTATCACAGATTCGTTGTTCACGTTGAATTGGACACATTCTTATTGGCTAATAATATTAGTATTAATTGAAAAGTTCGATCATGTGACAAGTTTCATTAACGCATAATTCATTTGTGTCGATTAGACCTTGTTATTGTTAGAATTCTTAATTCACGAGTTTTAGGGATGAATTGTCAGAACAAAGAAACTAGACCAAGTTTCAGGTTTAATGCATATATTAAAGAGTAAAAAGTTACGTACTATACCCATGGGAAAACGACACTTACATCTCTGAACTATTGGCTCGCGAGCAGCTACACCCCCAACTTTTTATTTCGAACACTAACACCGCCAATCTTAATTTTTTAAAGAATGGTACCCCCCCCCCCCCCCCCCGTGACACCCCACACACGTGAGAAATTGAGTATTTCATAGAATCTTGGTCTCCTCGTGCACATGTCGTCAAAGACTAAGAGAAAAATCGATAATTCAATTCAATTCTCACTTTTATTCATTAAATTTTGAACATTTTGACAAAGTGTCTTCAATATATATAGGGATCTTGTATCGCTGCTAATGAGGCTAGAGTTGGTGAGAGTCCTGGTTTTGACAGTTTTGCCCTTAGTCTTTGACGACACGTGCACGAGGAGACCAAAATTCTATGGAATATTCATTTTCTCAAGTGTGGTGTCACGGGGGGTACCATTAGGTTAGGGGTGTTAGTGCTCGAAATAAAAGGTTGGGGTGTAAGTGTCGTTTTCCCTATACCCATAAATACGAAATCACATATACTGATATCTTGATAGTATTTTGAGCACCTCCTCAACCTAGAACTCTGCCTAAATAAGCAGAGGCCGAATTAACATATCGTATGCAAAAATCACGATTGATTTTAGAGTTTTATGTGCCATTAATTGGAAGAAAATTGTACGTGACTAGCTATTTCTATTTAAGAATCGAAGGGGATTGGAACAGAGAAATCATATTTGTAGGAGATAATATATAAATAAATAGATGCCTACTCTCTCCAACAACTTAAGTTTTTAGATGAGATGACAAATTAAATATGGTATTAGTGCTCAAACCAAAGAGGTCTCGGGTTCGAATCCCACCGACACCCAATATAAAAAAGATTTACATCATACACGTGATGGGGCGTGTTGGAGATTATATATAAATTACTAAATGCCTAACCTCTCTAACAACTTAAGTTTTTAGATGAGATGGCAAATTCAATATGGTATGAGAGCCTAGACCAAATAGTTCATGGGTTCGAATCCACAGCCACCTAATATCAAAAAGTGTCACGTGACATGCCTAATAAAAAGACTTACAACATGCACGTGAGGAGGCGTGGAAGCGATAATATATAAATAAATAAACGTCAACCCTCTCTAACAACTTGAATAAGACCGAGTTAGGGATCGAATCAAGGAGCTCGAAGCGAGGGGTTGCAGGCTCTGAAGGCGAGTGAAGTATGCTCTTCTTCCCAGTGTATCAACTTGGACCACTAGGATGAGCACACGAGTTCTTATGCTCGACTAGAGGAGTTTATTGTCGGTTAACTCGACCATTTCTTATCCTTTGGTACACTATCTGCACCGTGGTCTTTCTCCTCCTTGGTTCCTCCTTTTGTCTCAACATTGATGGTCATTTGTAAAAGCCCATTGACAATGTGATACGTTGCATTAGTAAGAACTTCATGCTTCTTTGTAATCGTAGCAACATCATACATCAAGTGATAAGATGCATCAGATGGTAACCGTTGAAATTCCTCTCCATAATAGAGTTCTCCACCTAGCTTATCCACGACATGGCGGTTAACTTTGCTTAACCCCAAGTATTATATGTTTGTCACTTGTTTCTCCTCCAATCATGACACATCAAACCCAGTGCCACCTCTCTCTGCAAAATTATCTGTTGTTTTTTCTAACATCTTCTGAAAGTCTATCCATGCTTCCACAAAATGGTAAGTATAGTTACAAACCAAGTATCGAATCCCAAGGGAGTGGTGGATTGTTGAATGAATCATTTAGATGCAGAATACTAACGTACTTCCACTTTTGTCTCTTGTGTTTGCAAGGTGAATGTTATTTAATATAAGAATGTTATGAATGCGTTTAAAGTAAGAATGCTTTGTCTAAGATTCTTAATAACTAGGATGCAAGAATGAATTCTATCTAGGATGCAAGAAAACAGTAAATTATTGTTTTGTGATTTTGAATGTTGAACAACAATAAAGGCAATGAGTCTAAGAAATCAATTAAATCTATTAAACTACGAAAGATTTGAATTAAACTTAATTAACTGAACTACAACATAATTTTATTGATTGTAAGCAAATAGTGAAAGTCCACTTTAGTCAGTTGTTTTCAAGGTGTGTAACCCCTCGTATTTGGCTGTGGTGCCTAGGACATAAAGTGATTTCGTCATGATAGTGTAGATTACGACTAAGAGGTCTAACTTAATAAGGTATGTTTGAGAGTGGAGCGTCGTATTCTGCATGGGGTTTTCCGTGATCGTTGGGGATGGTTTTTGAGTAGTTTTACGGCTTCTCGTATGAGGCTCTTTTTTTTTCGAGGCATGGGCTCAACTATTGATTTAGAGAAAGACACGTGGTCTTGAGCTGATTTGCCAAGTTGGCAGTTTCTTCTTTGAGCGGTTTGATCTACTTGGATTCTACATTTGTCAGATGAGTATGTCATAACTTCGTCCATTAAGAATATTTTTGACCTTTTGCGGTTATTCTCTGCCTAGCCACATGGACTTTAATTACCAGTCCACAGTCTACCCACATCGAGAAGGTAAGAGAGGTCCTCGGTTTTGGGGGCCGTTTCAACAATGAAACGTCTTTTGAGCAGCACTTCCTCTTTCTTTTTGAGTTCCCTATAAATAGGAGAAATTATTTTATGCGATCGATGTACTGCTGACGTGGTGCAACCACTACCAATACACGATCTTGATGGGATTATGGTGGTTAGTTATTTTCTATATTTTAGGAAAAAATAAATCCATATTTAATATAGACCGTTGGTTGCACCACATAAGCAATACAACGGATGTATAAAATATTTTTTTTCTATAAATAGGGGTCATGCATGTGATTTTCCATATCACTTTTTTCACACTTTCATCCATCTTCTTAACTCAAAACGTGTTTCTCTGAAATTTGTTGGCCTCTTTTAGATTTTGTTTTCTCGGGGTATCATAGATCATTCTGACTCTGAGGTTTTAGATCCCTTACTTGTCGAGTCGGGTTCCACTGGAACATCTAGCCTTCTTACTGCGTCTTCTCCCTCTATGGTGAATGTTGGGCAAAGTGTTAATCGGTCCCATGTCGTTGGGGAAGGCTATGTTGCTGACTACCACTGTGGCTTCCAAGCAGAGCGATTAGCAACTATGGATAAAGTGTGTCATGACCGTGGTTATCTTACACTGGCGGGGGAGAGGGATGTTGGTATGGATGAAGGTATTTCTTTTACCTCTGCTCTTAGTCACGTTGTGGATAGTATGAGTACGGCTTTTCAGCGAGGGGAGACTTATAATCCTCTTGCTTTCGGTGCTGAGTTCCTGCATGTTATTTTGAACCGGGATCTATGGTGGGTCTGGGTTCCATAAATGAGATTTATAGGGGCAGTGCCTGACTAAGCCACTGAGGGGTTAGTGTGCCGTTTGATCGGGGGGAGGGGGGGTTCTTGATGCATCCAAGTTAGACGTGGTGATTCCTTTCGGCTGATCAACGTGCGTATGATCCTCTTATAGGATATCTAACTATTTATGCCGAGCAAGTCCATTGCAGGCTTTGATGGTTCGTTCATCCTCTGGTAAGAGGGTTATTTTAGTTTTTGCAGATTTGTTCTAATCAATTACTGCCTTATTCATTTAGATATGTGGTGGGATTTGTGTCATGTTGCGGTTTGTTGGATATAGATTGCTCTCCCCTTCACTCTTCGGCCGCCTTTTCGCTATATGTAGTAGTCTCGGATTCTCGATTCTTCCATTTCGAGTCGGTTGGTTCGTTTACTTTTTTAGAGGTGAGATCCTCTTTGAGAGCTGATGTTGCTTGGAAAAGAGAGTTCTTCTATTTAACTTCTCATAATTTTTCAATTGTCGAATGGGGGGGTACATACCAGATGGGGCATGGGCTTAGCGCGAGTACTTCCACTGCAAAACAAGTAAGGCAGGAACTAGAGATGTGAGGCTTATATTATGGTCGTTACGATGTGATTTCTATGTTAATTATTCAATGGCTATGATCATGGCGGGACTTCAACAAGCCGTTGAAGTGCTGGAGTTTCGAGAGGGACCCAATCATACGAACCCTTTATTTAGTAGGTTGCCTTTTTCAACTTTTTGAAAAATTTCATACTAGATTTTATTTGTGCGTCTGATCTTGACTTGTAATCTTTAAAGATTTTGCCGGTTCAGGGGTTGAGATAGACATGCACGCTCAAATACCATTTTTGTGGGTCATCGGTTTCCTTTGGGGTGAGAGAATGAAGAGATGGCCATCGAGCATTTTTTTGGGGCAGATCGATCCGCTAGCTTTTATTTTCTCTTCTTCCAGTCCTTTAGCTGAAGGTCATTTTAGTTCGCCCTTAGTTTCGAGCCGGTGTCTCCCCCCTTCAGGGTGCCAACCATCACAGTTGTCCGGCGAGGGTTCTAATCATACGTTTCGCTAATGACTGGGTTAGGATATCCTTCTTCAATAGGTGTAGCGGAAGGTCTTTCCTTTTTTACGGAAGTGCAAGGGAGTTTGGAGTATTATTGCTCATATTTGGGCGGCTTACAAAACGAGACAGATAAATTGTTTTTATTACCTTTTTATTTTTCTGCTTTGCAAGATGTTCTTAGAAATAATACGTGTGAGGTACTTCAGTTTTATATTTTAAACATGGCAGTCCGTATGTAGTTCATTTTTTGCTTTTTTTCTTTTGATGACCTTTGCTAAACATTGCCAGTTATCACTTCTGATGGAGGCTATGGGGGAGCATTATATAGCGGCTCCTTTCAACATTCCCGCCGTACGAAGGTTGCCAAGAACTGGGGCTAGCTTTAGAAGAGGCTCGTTGTCACCTGGGACAGAGGGAGGAAGATATTGATGCCCCATGAGCTGCGCATGTCCAGAGTACTGATAGAAGTAAGGAAATGTAGCGAGGGACTCAAGTTGATGCACGAGCGGTCGACTCAAGTAGAGAAATGGATGGAAATTTTGCTTTTTCGTATCGGACAAACAAGCAAGCTTATTCATACGGAAAAGGCAAAGCGGGATGAATACCAGCGTCGTTTGATGGTCTTAAGGCACTTATTCAAGGAGAAGCTGGCGGAAGCTCGAGCTCAGTCTGCCTTAGGAGTTGGGAGGACAGTTGGTTTGGATAACTCTTTTAGTGAATGGGCTAGCCAATTTCTGTTAATTGGCTATGGAATTTGCCAGGACGTGGTACAGTCGATGTCGGGGTTCTCTGCTGACTTAACGATTCTGCGATTGGTGATCGATCCTCTTGTAGGAGCACCCTTTAGATCGGCGTATCCCCCTAGCGACCGACCATGCATATCGATCACCACCGCGTAAGTGGCCCATCTGATAGATATGACTCTTGACGAGCATTGGACTATCGTGTAAGAGGGGAAGCGGCCCTTTCATGATTAGACAGGACACTCATCCTTTTAAGCGACACTCTAGAGACTTTTCTTTTATTTTGTTGCATATGATATAGGCCTACTGAACGAGCCTTTTATAAATGTAAATCTTGTAATAAAGAACTTTTGCGGTCGGTACAAATGGTGACATCAAGGTCAAATTTTGCTTCGTAACAACCTCTCAGCTATATTATGTATACACACATTCTTTTTGGAAATCTGGCGTGTAAAGGAGCCTTGCATATATGTTTTTCCTAGCCCTCTCTCATAACGTGTCTCGCTTTTTAATAATTATGTGGACTGTTATCATTAGGATATGCGTTTGATGAGCTCGTACTGAATATATTTCCTAGGGTCACTCGAGTTTTATGCCTTTTCTTACATGATCGCTCTAGATTTTGTTCTTATACTTCTTTTAAGAGGCGACTCGCCATTGACTTTCCTTGGCAAGAGATGTGCGTGGATTCTATTTTCATCCAGGCGGTCTTCGGGGCTGCGTGCTCCTCGGGGTTCAGTCTCAAGCCCTTATTTGAGTAGGCTGAACTTATAGATGTGATTCCTTTGTAGATATTTATCTAGTCATGTTGATCATAGGTGGATGATGGCCAATACTTCTTGACTTAATAACTTCCCAATTGGATGTAAGTGTCTTTTCGTCGTGGTTGTTACGGTTGTTAAGGGCTTGCAGGGTGAACATGCAACTTTTGTGGAGCAAGCTCTTTATAAGGGAGGTGATTCTGATTGCCGCTACACTTCTACTAACTGAACATAAAGGAGTTATGGCCCTAGACATAAGCATCCTCATCGGGTTTGTGTTTTCCTCGGGTCTATTTTGTGCTCGAAATTGATGATTATAGTGGTAAGGGTGAGCTCTTCCCCCGAGAACTATCATGATGTTGATTTTAATTAGAGATTTCCAAGAAGAAGATGGATGCCTAAGTAGTCTTAGATTTTCTATTTCGGCCATACAAGGCCATAATAACAAAACTATATTGGACCATGAGATTCCTTGCTTCTTTTACTCCTAAAGGTCTTTTCTCAAGAAGTTTGAAGGTGTTTCCATAGACGGCGCCTTTGATGATAGTATTTCTCATGTGTTCTTGATCGTATAAAGAGAAAAGGTAATTTATTTAAGGGTAGAAGCACCACTCTCGAAACAATTAGGAAAAAATAGCACTGAAGAATGGACAAGGGAGGGGGTCTTTTATAGGTGAAGATTTTTTGCTCGTCCTCGTGTTTCCAAAAATAGAGGCTCACCATGTAATCGCGGGGTGGGCCCTTCTATTTTTGTGGTGCATGTTTGTCCTTTGTGGTTGCAGGGAATCTTGACGTGTGGCAAGTGCTTAGGAGGTGCGTGTCAAATTTTTATGGGAGCATCCGTATTCTGAGCTGATCTCTTCCTTTAAGATAAGTTCTTCGAGGAACATCTTGTCAGCGTTGTCTCTCTTTCTTACACACAAGTATTGCTACGTATGAGGAGTTGTAGCGGGAGTGGGTGTTTTGAGGAGATAAACCTTACATTATCACTCACATTTTGTTATCAGTTGTAGAAAAATATATAGTTATTGCAAGTTCAATTTTAAAACTTAAAAAGAGATTGTTAGAATCTAGAATCAGTTTCGTTTTTCTATTCAAAACACGTGCCACTAAAACACTGCAAATGAGCTAAATTGAGGATTTGGGCAAAGTAGACACATTGATGCCTAAATCGATAATTTTTTAAATAACGCTATAGGATCAAAGACGCGTGAATGAATGTCGATTATTGATTGAAATGAATGATTGAATTAGAAAGTTGAATCATCCGCTCAAAACAGACATAAATGGAATGCGTGAGGGTCTGCAAGCCAACGGACACAAGGAGGCGACTGCCAATACTTCAGAGATTACAGTAAGTAGAATTTAGCTCAAGTAGGTCGAATCCAGGACTTGAGGTCAAATTCACCATTGTAGGATGAACTCAACTCCCAAAGGCCGGGTTTGACAATCACAAGCTGAATTCATCACTCATACGTAGAACTCAACTCTCAAGCGTTGAATTTAGCCCAAATATGTCAAATTCCCCACTTGTTAGCTAAACTCAACATTTAAAGGTCAAAATTAACACCCATATGTTGAATTAAGCATAGAGATCTCCCCCTCCCACCCTCCCATAGACGTAATTTTTTAGAATACGTTAAGGGCAATTTATAAGCGACTAGTGATGAGATTTCCTCTGAGATTTTTTATGTGATGATTCTTTATATGAAAGAACGTTTAGCATAGGATATCATAAGTCACATTTGAAGGTTAAGTTTTTCCTGGACTTGGCTACGAGGCTCGAATCGCCATTAGTCGAAATTAGATCTTATAAGTTGAAATGGTCAAGGGTTGTAATTTGTCTTGTATTAATATCTGGCATGTGACTTCTTGTCTAAATGTCAAAATTAACAACCGAATTTTGCATTGGTAATTAAACATCATGGCTTTCCAATAGGGTAAAGCTCATTGTCTATTTTTTCCCTAAAGAATAAGTAATGTAAAAAACAATGCACGTTTTGCTCCTTTGTTTTTTAACTCTTCAAAGGAACCTTTAGAAATTCATCAAAAAACTTAGGAAACTGTAATTTCTTTAGAACACATTAAAAACAATACGTCACACGACATTATCAAACTATGACAAAATAGTCCAGTCTTGAGAATATTTAACATAAGCGTACTTCAAGCTTCATAAGGTGCCAACAATTTGGATATAAGTAATGGAAATGGTCCGTATGTTTAGACGGCGAAAGATGTTCATGTAAGTTAAGTTTATTCATATTCTTGCTAGTCAAGTTTGTCCAAGTGATATGCCGAGAGTCATGTTTTCAAATTCGACAGTATGATCAATTTTATTATGCTCAGCGTCGAAATGCACCGTTCAATGTGGAATTAACAAAGGCTAAAGTTATAGAAATTTAACAACCAGTGTCGATATAAAGAAAATTAACTATGATTAATGATGTAGGCCAAGTGAATGTAGTTGACTATGTTGATTCCAATGATCATGTATGGTATATGAGATTAGGGCACCCTTCCATTGACAAACTCTCTTTTGTTCGTTGTATCGACATCAATGTTACTTACTCACAGTGAGATTTGTTACTTAGCTAAATAGAAAAGGCTTTCCTTGTTAGTACTTCTAAGTATGTACATGCTTTTAATTTGATTCATTGTGACATCTGGGGCCCCTTATCTACTATTTCATATGAAGGTTTCAAGTATTTCTCAACAATTGTAGATGATTATATTAGGTGCACTTGGTTTTACCTCATAAAGTTAAAATAAGAAGTCAAAATCGTTGAGCTAACTTTCATAAATTGGTTATGAATCATTTAAACACCAATATCAAAATCATTTCTTCAGATAATGGTAGTGAATTTATCATGATTTTTTTAATACTTGTGGCATTATCCATCAAACAAGTTTTGTTGAAACTACACAATAAAATGATCTTGTGGAAAGAAAACATCAACATTAGTTACATGTTGTAAGGTTCTTGAGGTTTCAGACTGAACTTTCTCTTGAGTATTGTAGCATCTGCATTGGAACTGCAACCTTTCTTATTAACAAATATCATCCCAAGTCCTCTCCAACAAAACACTATATGAGTTATTATTTAAAATCCCTGACTCAAACCTCCTAAAGACATTTGGATGTCTTTCTTATGCCTTCACTCTCCAAGATCACATACATAAATTTGACCCAAGAGCCATCTAATCTATCTTCCTTGGTTATCCTAGATGCATCAAGGGTTACCTGCTATTAAACCTCTCCACTAACACAACATTCATTTGCAGAAATGTTGTCTTCCATGAAATTATATCCCCGTTCAAGAATTCAGCCTGATTTCCTCGGTATACTCCCCCTCCTCATGTGCACAACAAAATTTGCACAAACTCCTTCATTAATCATACTTCTTACTCTAATCAGGATCCACCTAAACAACCAGATCATGCTCCAAAACTATCTAATAGCTTCTCTACAAATGAAGGACATTCAGACTTACTAGCGACACCTGGCATTCTACAACACATTGATATTGCTATATCTCCCTTCCAAGTGTCATCACAACACATCATTCATATTCCAGTTCAGGGATTCACTACCAATTGAAGTGTGCACCACGAACCAGTTGCACCAAGTAACTCTGAAACACTCCCCCATACTATTGGTCCTGCAGTTCATAGAAGATCAAATATACCTACTGCACCGCCCTCTTATTTACAAATCCAAAATCATTGCACAAGACAAATTTTATTCTCTCTCAAAACAAGTGCACCCCGCTAAGTACCCTATTGCAAACTCTTTGTGTGCCACCAGACTTGGTCCTTCTAACAAAGTATTTATTGCCTATATCTCTCATACTTCAAAACCTAATATTCACAAGCAAGAAAGTTAGCTGAGTGGCAACAAGCCATGAAAACTCAACGAGATGGTCTTGAACAAACAAAATACTTGGATTTTAACAATTGTTCCCCCTGGCCAACATTGCATTGGTTCCAAATAAGTTTTTAAATACGACACAAATCTGATGGTAGCATAGAGAGGTACAAAGCCAGATTAGTTGCAAAGGGACGCACCCAAGAAGAGGGCCTGGAATACTTTGAAACATATTCACATGTTGCAAGTCTTGCCGTTATTAAAATCCTGATTGTTACAGCACCTTCCAAAGGTTGGTTCCTTCAAAACTTGGATGCCATTGCCTTCTTGCATGGCGATTGGAGGAGGAAATCTATTTGAACCTCCTACCCCTACCTCCCCCCCGTGAGTATTGCAAGCCAATTGACAATAGAGTATGCATCTTCAAAAAAAGTATTTATGGTCTAAACTAGGCTTCAAGACAATGGGACACCAAGCTCACACAATGCTTATTGACCTATGGTTTCACTTCTGAGTTAGTGATTGCTCCCGTTCTTTTATGCATTCCTAATCCACTATAACTGCTTTTTGCATTCATGTTGATTGCATCATCTTAAGTGGCAACAAAGTTGTTGATATTTTCATGATGATATGTTTACAATTAGGGATATTGGTGACTTGAAATTTAGTCTAGGAACTAAAATAACTAGAAATAAGTAAGGTATAAGCATGTGTCAACGCAAGTGTTCTCTTGATATGCTCACTGAATCAGGCTACTTAGGCTCAAAATCCAAGTCTGTTATAGACATCAACACTAAACTTAAACAAGATGAGTCTGCACTTCTCCTTGGTGCTTTAATTTATAGAAGATTAGTAGAAAGACGATTATATCTCATTATAAATATCTTACTCAGTATATGCCTAATCATAATGTTCAACATTTGGCTTGTGCTCACAAAGTTCTTAGGTATCTTAAGTCTGCTCCAAGTAAATGGTTCTTCTACCCAACAAATTCTGAAATTCATATCAAAGGTTTTTGTGATACTGACTGAATTGGGTAAGTTGCCAAGATACCAGGCACAACATCACAGGTTTTGCACTCTACCTAGGCAAATCTCTTTTTTCCTAGAAATCCAAGATGCAGCCTACTGTTAGTCGCTCTTCTATCACTTGTGAAATAATCTAGATCAGATACTTGATGATTTAGAAATCACTCAACACCAGACACCAATTCCATACAATGATAGCAGACTGCTCAATGCATTGCTGTCAACACTGTACACCATGCACGCACAAGATATACAAATAGACTGTTTTTTGTTCAAGAAAAGGTGCACGATGGTCTTCTGAGAGTTAGTCATATATTCAATCTACATCAAGTTGTAGATATATTCACAAAGCCTCGGTTTCTTCAACCCTTTCAGAGCATGTTGTCCATTATTATGGGGATCTTACATACCCATGCCCTTCTAGTGGAGGGGGAGGGGGCGGTGGTGGTGGAGCTTAGATGATATAATTAAACTTAATTCATCACAATTTTACTTTTAGTATTAATTCAAAATATTAGTTTAGTTCGTTAATGATCGACTTTCCATTATTGGTAAGAGTAGGCCGTTTAACTGTAAATACCTGAGTTCTTAAGAGAACTCGTCACTCTTTCTTTTCCAATCTTGTTACCGGTGCACGACGCAACTTTTATGAAACAATATTTATGTAGTATGAATGTGGGCGTAATAGAATATAATGATACTAAGATTGGAGTCACACCCTAAATTGAAAACCTAATTAAATTGTGATCATATATCATTTTCACGTAATCTAATCGAGAAGGTTGCCAACAGTTTGATAATAGCTGAAATCATACAAATATTTATGTGTTTCCGTTGACGATCTTAAACGTCATGCTAATCATTTTCAGGAATTAAAGAAGTCAAATCAAGTATAGTTAGTACTAAACTAAACTCAAACACAAAATTGGTTTCAAATGCTCAAATCATTGAGGCACACAAAATAAGTTAAGAGAATCAGTCCCACGTACTTAATGCGGACACCACAAAATAAAGAAGGTATTTTTTATCGTTGAAATACATACATAGAATAGAATCCAATACTGTGCATCTCTTATGATCAAATCCTGTAGGATAACCTATTAAAAGTTTTGAGGATAATAATTTATAATAATTCTGAAAATAAAATAACGAATCCAGGAGTTCAACTATCATTTTTTAAAGGAATTACCATTAAAACGCTGACAAAATTCACCGCACGCCATCGAACAAATGGGAGAAGCGGCATCAGGAAAGAATTGCAGTTCATTTGCCACACCATTGGCGCGTGATAACGTAAATATAGTTAGTTAATAGTTAGTAGTGAGTAGTTAATTAGCTCGCGCTACTAGTACTAACAAAGTACACTCAATGTTTTAATCGTATTTGCAAATACTTATGCAAATGATTTATTTGTTTTTGGATTCATATATAACCTTTTTTTAATGTATGGATACTGAGTTTTACTTTCTTTTGTTAACAAGACAAGTCATGAAAAGTACAAACTAGAGAAACCAGGATTTACATATACTCATATGTTTTATTGTAATTGAAATTGAAAAAGATTTTTTGATTGAAAAAATCCATACAGATTGGGTCTGTCTCAATTTGCACCTTTTAATGTCATTAAGAATATTTTTAAGTTTTAATCCCAATATCGTTTGTGAGATTGAAATTAAATATGTTGGGAATAGTTAATCTAAGGGTGCTTCACAATCTACTTTGAATAATAAAATATTTTATAGATTTCTAAAAAGAGAAATCCTATTATATGACATTAGAATAATTGTTACAAATGATCATTAATTATTTCAAATAACATTTTAAGTGGTTTATTAAAATATAACAAGCACCTATGGAATTTTACCAAAAAGTAACTTTAACAGCAAAATATTTTTTTTACCCTTTATTTTATGCCAAATTTAACTTTTGTCCTTGAATTTTACGTGTTTAGTAAATGCCCGTTAACTCTTTTTTTTATATATAAAAAATGCCAGGCGGGCTCAGAATTGGGCTTGGGCCAATTTTTGCCGTAGCTGTTGACTAGGACGCCACGTGGAGCCACGTCAGCAATAAAAAAATTATAATATCCAAAAATAGCCATTATTACATTTGATTCAATCCTTTATTTTATAATGCTAATATTAAATCTTTATAATTAATTAAATTATTATAAAAACCTAATATATAATTTTAATTTAAATTTTCAATAATAACTAATAATTTTTTTTTAAAAATTCTCCACAGTCACCACCATCCATAGTAACATAAAAAATAGAGTTACCATCAAAAGTAACTCGTCACCAACACCACCGATAATTCCTCCTCCGATTATTCTATCGAACATATTATCGACGATAACCCGACGTCTTAATGCTATAATTTTGGAATTGAGAAATCGAAACGAGAAAGTGAGCCGTTGAAATTGAGAAACAGTTTTCGCCGCCGTTGAGTACGAGCTTTTGGTTGGTGCGGCGACGTTAGGGAAGAGGGAAGGCTGCCCCAATTCCAAATTCGGTTCGGCTTCCATGTCCTATTTTATGAAATTATATGATTTTCAGATTCCACGTTTGCCCATTCGTAAATTTAAGTCCTATTTTTTGAAATTACTTGATGTTTCTGAAATTTAGGGATTTCAAAAAATAGGACTTAAATTTACGGATTCCACGTCCTATTTTATGAAAATTAGCAAACAACAAAACTTTCTCTTACTCCCAAATTAGCCAACTTAGCCAACTCATTGTTCATCTTTACCCCCAAATACTCTTACTTTATAATTTTCATTTTGCCTTATTTTTGTATTTTTCTTTTTCTGTTTTTTCTAAAAATTTATTATTTATTAAAAATTGAAATTTTGAAATTAAGATTATATATTATATATTAAGGTTTTATAATAATAAAATTAATTATAAAGATTTAATATAAACATTATAAAATAAATTTGTTATGACGTGGCTCCACATAGCGTCTTAGTCAATGGTCGCGTAGGCAAAATTTGCCCAAACCCAATTCTGAGCCCACTGGGCCTTTTTTATATATAAAAAAAAGAGTTAACGGGCATTTACTAAGCTCGTAAAATTAAAGGGCAAAACTTGAAGTTGACCCAAAATAAAGGGAAAAAAAATATTTCGCCCTAACTTTTATCAAGCTTGTTACAAACCTACACATGCACCACATCCATGCGACCCCAAAAAGCAATGCAATCAAAGCAAGGGGTACAATCATCATTTTAAATAAAATAGGTGGATGTTACTCAAATAGGTCGAATAGGTCTAATAAGTCGAAATGCCACATTATGTCCGTTTCAATCTATTTTTCCCTTTTTCGAGCTATTATGATTTCGATGTATTTCGGACCCTATTATGGTTTTGGCCTATTATGGTTTCGACCTTTAAGGTGTATGAGGATCCATAAGCTACATTCTTGTGTTTCGGCGAATTTACAACTCCAGTCAAGAATAATAAGTTGTTTGTTGTAAAATATTGGTTTTGATGAGTGTTTCGAAATCTATTTAACAAATTTCATGTAAAAAAATGAAATATCTTTAGCTTAAATGTAATTAATGTTCGTGTAGAGAAATCAAGTGTATTTAATTATTCAAAATTAATTTTGGGATGAATGAAAATTGAATGTTAAAATTAGCTAGTTGAAATAAGTTGTCATGAAGAAGGAAAAATGAAATTGGTGAAAGGTGTAAATGTAGAAAGGTAAAAAGTTTACCATCCTATATATATATATATATATTTATATATATATATATATATATATATATATATATATTGAAAGTTGGAGCTTATTTTGTGAACTCACGCGCTACTTGTTTTCGTCAATGGTTTGTACCCTTGAGGTACCACATATCTTTAAAAGGAGGAAGACATACATTGGGCTACCACCGTCGTTCGATTGGCTCGACATGGGCCGGGATCGTGGGTTGCAAGTCGTGGGCATGAAATTTGACTTGAATTTCCTTTTCTAAGCGTTATTCTTTTTAGCCAAAACTTAATTAAATAATTAATTATTGTTCAAAATTTGATTGCAACAAACTAATTAATTAAAAGTGACATTTGTGCAACTAGTGGCAAATTGCAACCAAATCATTGCGTCGTTAGTGAATATTCACCTACACACCAGTAAGCTGCAAACAACCTTTTGGCACACGAATGGCTGGACAATCAATGAAATGGTGCGACACGAATCAAAATGGGGTTGTCTTGTCACTTCTAAAGCAAAATTTGTAAACATTGAACGAGACTGTTTGTACTTTTTTGTAGGTAAAAAAATAATGACATGCTATCCAAATAAAGGAAAGAGATAGATTTTTTTATTATTGGAACGGTGGAATATAACTGATAAATTACCTATGTTGTACAGACACGGATATGGGGACACGTGCCGAATAAGATACAGATACGAGGATACGAGTTTTTGAAAAATTACACACTAAGATCCATCCAAGATACGTTGATAATTTGAATTAACAATTTTTTTATATACTAATATAATTTGAATAAAAATACTATACAAGAATATTTATAGTTCACTTACGTAGTAACATATTTTAAACATAATAAAGTCAAGCATATACATGTATATCCATAATTCTACATAACTCAAAATATCAAATAAAATAATCAAAATACTAATGTGTCAAAGCATATTCAACAAGAATATTCCAAAAGAATTTTACACTCTAATAATATTGATAAAGTTATGTGCGTCTTATTATTTAGCGGATACATACTAGACATTTTCTCATAACGTGTCTAATACGTGTCAGCAAAATTTTTTATTCAATTTTTAACTAGAATATACCACGTGGCATATATAACATGTATCCGAACGTATCAGATATAAATACAAGCAACTTTTGAGCGTATTCGTGCAACATAGCAAATTACTAATTCCAAAAAATTAGGGATGAAAAGTTGAAGCACATTGTCACTTTAACGGTTTAACCTCCAAACAAAACTTGTTGTACTTCATAGTACTATTATATATATATAAAAAATAAAATTCATATGGACACGCGAATCATTTTTTTTTTAAAACGAAATCCAGTGGACCAATAAAGTATGGGCATTATCAAGATAGCAATCTAATATTGATTTTTAAAATTCAAAATTAACGGGTCGCTTACCCCTAAGTACCACGAATAAACCGGGGCCAATGACAAACAAGAAAGACTATATTACCTCCTTAAATAAAAGAAAAACAACAACAGTAAAATTTGAGCTTTTCTTTTACTTTTACAACAACAGAATAAAAAGCAAGTGAGTTGAACTCTGTCTGAAATGAATGGCTTTCTTTTTCTTTTGAATCACCAGCTTTACTGAGTAAAAAGCTTTTTCCCATTTTACTTATTATTATTATTACAACACAACACAAGTACACAACCGCCATAGTACTTTGCTGCTATCTGGCTATCTTTTCGCCGCCTTCTCTCACTTGCCCTTTTCTCTCTCATCTCAGTGTGTAAGTGTGTGTGTGTGTGTGCGTGCATATTTTTGTATCTTTTCAAGAAACAGAGCAAATTTTCCTTTCACTTCACAGCTGGCTGGTGAAAGATTTGAGTAGCTTTACACCACAAAACGTGTGAGATGCATTTGGATCAGCAAAATCTTTTGCTGAAATCAAGATAAAATTATCATTATTTCTCTGGGTTATTAAATAAAGAGATTTTGTATAAAGTTTGAATCTTTTGGGAGATGTGAAGTTGTTGATGCTGAGGAGAGGTGGGTTTTTGGTATTTTTCAATTCTGGATTTCTGTAATTAAGGTTGAGATTGATTAAATTCTTTATGGGTTGTTGATTAATTTAAGAAATCTCATGTGGGTTTCTCTTCTAATGATTGATTTTGGATATAACCAAGATTGGATTTTTTTTCCCCTTCTACTTAAAAAACTTCAAGTTGGTAGTTTTTTATTTACTTGCGGATTTAAATAATTGGGTTTTGACTTAAATTATATTATTTTTATTATTGTGTGTTCTGTTTTGCTGATTAAGACGTTACTAAGTGAAGCTAAATTAAGTGGTTATACAAATATTAAAATATTTGTGCTTGCTTGTCTGTAGCTCCTCCTATTTATGTATTGCATATATCCTGTACCTTAGCTGAAGTGTTCTTTCTAATCTTAGTGTTGGATTTATGTTGTATAATTTCTGAATATAGTGTTTTTTTTTCTTTAATTGTAGTTTTTTGTATTTATTAATGTAATTCAGGTTCACACAATTGACATTGACCTTTTGTTTTAATGGTGGATTTTCAGAGCATATAGTGTGATAGTAATTCTACACATTTTGAGTCCAGTTGTATTATCTTCCAGAATGCCTCTTTCAGAGTTTTTGAGAATGGCTAGAGGGAAGCTTGAATCTGGTCAGCAGAACCACTTCCCTGTGGATCCCTCGTCTCGGTACGTCTACTTTCTCCATCTATGTAGTAACTCATTGCTTGATTTCTGTCAGTCTTGTGAATGTTTCCATTCTGTTGTTGTAATGTTGAGGTAACTTTCGTGTAGACCTCAGAGCGATGTACTTGAACTTGTCTGGGAGAATGGCCAGATTATGACCAACGGTCAGTCCAGTAGAATGACAAGAACCCCTACCTCTCAAAGTTTACTCACCAACTCGTCTAGAGTTCGTGATTCTGGCATAGGGCAATCGGCCACATCAAGGATCGATAAATTCGGTGGTGACCACCACTCTTTCTTGAATGATACTACGCCATTAGTACCAGCAGGGGACTTGGGTTTAACTCAAGATGATGATATGGATCCCTGGTTAAATTATCCGATGGATGATGCCCTGCCACATTACTTCTTGCCTGAAATATCTGGTGTTACGGCTAATGTAAGCTTTTTGTCAGCAGAAAAGCGAAGTAGTTATGATCAGGGTGTTAATAATTTGAATAATGGTGCGAATGCTTCGAAGGCTTCTGCTTCTAAAGCTCATGTCTTGAATTCATGGCCCCCTCAGCAAGGCCAGATATCAGATCCTTCCCTAAGATCTGGAGTTTCGGATATAATTAGCAACAATGCGAGCAGACCTACTGACACAACATATGGTTCGGTACATTGTAAAGATGTGGTAAATGACACAAGCGCGAAGATGGAGAGGCAGAATATGGGGAACTCAAATTTCTTGAACTTCTCCAGTTTCACGAGACCAACTTTTTTTAAAGCTAACATTGCTAGCTCTAATGGAGTTCCAACGCCAGTTTCATCAGTTTTGGGAGGAAGGGAAGTTAAGGAGAAAGGTTCAACTTCCACTGGCAGTAATCCTGTTAAATCCCCTCTGGAGGAGCAGTCAAACACCACTAAAAAAGGGATTGATTTCCATGTTCCGCCAGTCAGTTTAAAACAATCGGTGGCTAAGGAATCTTTTCCTGCTGAAAAATCTGATGACGTCTTCCAAGAAAGCTCCATCAAGAACGAGAAGCCCATAATTCCAGGTAATGTTACTGCTGATGTAACTAAAGGACATCAAGATGGTGAGAGATCTATGGAGCCGATGGTTGCTTCTTCTTCTGTAGGCTCTGGCAACAGTGTAGATAGAATATCTTGTGAACAAACTCAAAATTCCAAAAGAAAATTTACTGATACTGAAGAGACTGAGTGGCGTAGTGATGTAAGTCGATATAAAGCAAGTTTTATACTCACCTTTTTTTTCTCTTTTTTTTTTTGGCTTCTGGTGGTTGGTTAATTATCTCCTACTGATTTGTTTTCAGGATATTGGAACTGAATCTGCTGGTGTAAATAAACCAACTTCTGGTCGAGGAGGTAATGGATCAAAGAGAAGCCGAGCAGCAGAAGTACATAACCTTTCTGAAAGGGTGAGTGGAAATGTTGTCAATGTTAATGCCCTTTGAGTTGTGTTTGTCTGTTGTTCCCTGTAAAGGAAGTTAATCCCTGTTCACTATGTAAACAGAGGCGAAGGGACAGGATCAATGAGAAAATGCGCGCTTTACAAGAACTTATACCCAATTGTAATAAGGTATGTAGTATCGCTTGGTTATAACTGTAATCCGTCAGCTAAATTTATGTGCTCCAGATCGATTGTTAGAAATATAATTAAGTTCATTGAGCTGAGGAGTATGAAATTAAATCTATGCTTAAAGGTCCTGGCTCCAATTTAGTTTCTTATGGCACTGTAAATGGTGTTTATGCTGTTCTCATTTCCCTCTTTTCCTTAAACCATCTCTTTTCTTATTCTACTAGAGCGTCTTGGTTCTACACTCGATTCAGTGATCTCTTACAGCGCAGTTCTGGATCAAACTTTGAACTGGGTAAAAGATTTGGTGAACTTCATCTATTTTTTTTCTTTCAGGCGGATAAGGCTTCAATGCTTGACGAAGCCATTGAATATCTGAAGACCCTTCAACTTCAAGTACAGGTAAGGTGAAGTTTGTTCAAAGATATTTTTAAGTAATTAGTGATCAGTGAAAATAGGATGGTTGGTTATTTATTGTTTGTGGTAAATGTCGTGACACTTAAGTCACGTTTGGTGCACCCCTTTTTGTGCAGATTATGTCGATGGGAGCAGGATTATGCATGCCGCAAATGATGTTTCCTCAGCACATGCATCCAGCTCATATGCCACACTTTTCACCCATGGGTGTTGGAATGGGTTATGGGATGGGTATGGTAGACATGCATGGTGGATCTCCTGGATTGCCGATTCATCCTGGGCTTCCTATGCAAGGAGCAAATTATCCTTCTCCTATGTCCGGGCCCATGAATTTCCAAAGATTTCCTTGTCCAAATCTCCCATACAGGCATCCGAGTCAAGGACATCCCAATTCATTTCCAGGAGCACCCATGGTTCCAGTTACTGGGCACCCGCCAGTAACTTCAGCTATGGGTTTAACTCCGTCGAGAATGGGGACTCAGAATGAAATGCCTGGTATGTCTCCGAGTCTGAATCCTGAGTGTCCCGTTACGATCAGGAATCCACAGTCAATGAACAATGATGAAGCGAGCAACTCAGTTGACAAAGGCTGTAAACAGGTTTGTACTCGATATTGATAATGCTTTTACACAAAGGCATCATATTTTTCTAGAAATAAATTCGTAATTTGGTATGTGAATGAAATGCACAAACTTGCCTTGCATTTACTTACAATACTTGACCGCCCCTGGTTCTGTGTAAACGTTTTAACATCTTGCAACTTTCAGTTGTCTTCCTTATGCTCTCGATTCTTGAGTCTCTTCGGTGGCTACCTGTTGGTTAGGATTATTTACGTTATAAGAGTTGCAAGTATATATATTTGAGGATTCCATGATACTTTTTTGCAGTGAATGAGTGAATGATAATTTTCAACTGTGTTGTTGTTAACATTTTGTTTTAAGTGTCTATATGGCCTTCAGTCTGTGTTTGGGCCGAGAGAATGAGACTGAAGGATATAATTATGGAGGTGAAATAATCATTACATTAGAAATCACCCAAGTATGATGGATGGGAGTTTATCAGCTTTGACTGTTCACCCTTTCCTAGATACATGCACGTTTGTAGAGTGATGATACTATTCGTTTACTGCAAACACATTGTTATGGTGTTTTGCTTTGTCTATTCTCATGCAACGAGCTTCTTTTCATTTATATTCAGTCCTCACATCTTTTATGCTCGAGACCTGTATGTACAAGAGTTCTATGGAAAAAGTATAATGTATCAACAACAACAACAACAACAAAGCCTGTAATCCCAATTAAATTGAGGTAGGCTATATGAACCATAAATGAATCACGTCGAGTCGTGAACATGAATCTTCTGCCTCCAGAGGTTTCGGTTGACGAGCATGTCTTCATTTAAATCTTTTAGCTTCATGTCGTTCCGTATGACCTCCATCCACGTCTTTTTCGGTCTCCCGCGAGCTCTAGCCGTCTGTCCTAAGTCGAGATCCTCAACTCGTCGTACCGGTGCATCTATGGGTCTGCGTTTAACATGCCCAAACCATCTTAAGCGATTTTCTCGCATTTTCTCGTCAATGGCTATTTGAATAAAAGTGCATAACCTTATCAATGTTATACAAGTAAACTCAAAAAACTCGATCTGAATGTTCCTCAAAAGGCCAGTGAGTAGAATGATGGGAAAGTTTAAACATGAAAAGATCTCATGTTTTGCCTCTGAAGTGTTTAACAATGACAATTCAAGGGAATTTCCATATGGACACATTCCTGAAGGAACACCATATTATTGAATAGTGATATAATAAGTTGAACTCATGTCTGCGCGAGTTAATTCTGAAAAGAGGGTTCTTGTTTTTTGTTCCTTGGTTGATTCGCAAATGAGGGAATCAAATTTCTCGACAGGATGTCTTTTGGGATAGTAGAAAGGGATGGATTGCTTTCTTATTGTTGTTTCTTCTGTTGATTCACATGTTCGGGAGTTAGACTTCTCCACTTGGTTTGAGGGAATGGTTTGCAGAAAAGAAGTAATTTGATACTACTTTTTCCGTCTCAAGCAATGTAGTTAACCATAGGGGAAAGGAAGGGAATGGTCGAAACTATTCTACGCTATATTTTCAACCTGATGAATAAGTGCTTTTATTCCCCTCATAGTAGTCAGTGTATAGCTAATGTGTTTGGGCCTTTGGGGTGTCTGGGTGGGGATGATCTTTTGTAGTTTTCTTTGTTATATTTTTTATTTTGCAGTTTTTTGAAGAATAATAACTATAGTTATTTCTTTTTGGTACTTTTGCAGCTGCAAGCTACAAACGATGAGGTATTAGACCAGTCTGCTGCAGTACAAGAAAACAAACACGTTACAGATGTCCGAGGAACTGCTGCTGCTCTTACCTCTGGTATAACACCTGATGTTAGCAAAGAAGATGGTAAGCCTGTTGCATAATCTCTTGATTTCGCATGCATGCTCGATATGTGTGTCTATGCGTGTTTTTACAAGTACAATTCTATTGATGCAGGTTCTGATTAACAAGATTTAACTGCTGATGTGATGGAAAAGATTGCGCCACATCTAGCTCCTGGTTTTATGTTTAGTGTCTTGCAAGATGTTGCTACACATATGAAGACTTCTGTTTCGTAGAATTGGGGTGAAGTTTTGACATAGCAATCATATTGGAGTTCAGATTCAAGAGACTGGAATTTCAGTTTGAAAACTTGTTGAGGATCTTTATCAAATGCTTTGCCGTTCTGTATATTCATGAAATGACTTGAGGGTTCAGCAGTTTTAGGGTAGGACTTGGCGATGTTATCGATAGTTTGTAGTTCAAAAGCAGATTGTTGTAATCTACACATATCTTGTATAAGGTTCTTTCTTCTGTTCTCCAGTGAGTTTGTGAACTTCTTCAGTGTATTCTTATGAAGTTTCTTTTTGAATTTGTTAATACATATGGCTACAATGCCAACACACAAAATACAACAGTGACCACTTTTAGCATCTGTATGCACACTTTTCTTCTGCTGAGAAAATACGATTTCCAACTTTAGGTACACGTCTGAATTAAAGAAGAGTTCTCATATATTCTGTATGATCGCGTTTTTTTTGCTAATATTGTACTCAACGCGGAGCTCCCGGTGGTAATCTTTTTCTGTTAATACACTTTCTCCTGATTTTCTGTTACTCTGATCTGATGAACCGATTTGTACCTTAATCCATGAAGTCTTGTTTGGATATTGGTGTGGCCACGGAAATAATGTTGGATTTTCAATGATAATATATTTTGGTGTTGCAGATATAGATGGTTGGGTGGATTTATTGCACATGTTTGTCCACCTGCTCAATTATTGCTCACTTTTCTCACCTGATAAAAGTGAATAAACCATGTGTGACTATAATCTTGCTGCATGTCCTTATTGGGAAGAGGTGTCTTCCCCTGTCCACCACGTTTTCTTTCTGTTCTTGTATCATTTTCTTTGCTGCCAGTTGCATTTCCCATTGTTTAAAGGATGGCATTTTGAATTTCTGTCTCTTAGATATTCAAATCATTTATTATGTTTTGACCATTTTTTTTCTGGTAAGAAACTCAAAAAAAATCAGTCTTGGTTGCTCATTATGCACCTCCTTGGACTAATTGATTGCAATGTGTGTGGCTGCTAAAACAATTGCTAGGCTCTCCGTTATAGAGATATCTATATGATGGGATTCAGCAGACCTGATTAGTGAAATGATGGCAACATAAAGAAGATAGTCAACTTCTAATCATGATTAAGAGATTTGGTCTTTGTTCTGGTTTGATTGTACTTCGAAACGATTGCAACATGATACATAAGTTTGCTTCAACTAATGGATAACACAACATTGGACAATCACACTAATATTTACATATATGCAAATGTAACATGAAAGTTCTTACACCCAGCAACCAATAAATTGAATATCTTCTTGCATCAATACACAATACCAAATGAATAAGAGTAAAACATGAAAAATAGTAAAAAGGGGTTTCTTAGTTTGCAGACTACTTAGCAAACACACTAGAGTACCCAAACACTGAAGCAAATATTATGCAGACAATCCGAAGAGCAAGCAAACGCACAACATTGATCAAAAACAAAATACCACACTAACGAAAAAAATAAAATCCAGACACCAAGTTCTTCTGATCCTTATATCTGCTGCACCAACGAAAGATGCTATTTGCTGACATCGTCTTTTACTTCTGGTGCTTGCGTTTTCGAGTTCTGGGATTTTCCGATTATTGCTTTTTTTGCCTTTACTAGTGATTGCTTCATCATCTTTACAATTGACGGTTTCTTTACTGGAACATCTTCTTTAGGAGTTTCTTGCTCGGTTTTTGTATCCTCGCTTTCTTTGGTGACTTCCGGAGTTTCGACTGCGGTTTTCACAGGCTCGTCGATTTGTTTCTCATCCACTGACTTAGCTTCAGTAGGAGTTTCCTCTATCTTCTCATCGACTTTTTTCTCTTCTTCCAACACGGCTTCTTTTACAGTTTCCTCTATTTTCTCCTCCACTGGTTTCTGTTCCTCCAACTTAGTTTCAGTTTCTTGTACAGTTTCCTCTATTTTCTCAACTTCTTCTAGCTTAGCATCAGTGGTTTGCACAGTTTCTTCGATTTTAGCTGCTGCGTCGATTTTCTCAGGTATTTTAGTTTCGTCATCCACTTTCACCGCTGCTTCTGCGTCCTTCGCGACTTCAACCACCAAGGATTCTGGTTCAATGTCTCTGGAACTAATTTTCAGTTCTGCTGCTTTTTGGGAAACTTCAGGTGTCGGAATAGAACTGGTTGCATCCTCGATCGCTTTTTCTTCAGCCACGACTGTTTTCTCTTCAGCTTTGCCTTCAGTTTCTGCTTCAATCTTTACCGGCTCATCAACTTTATCGTCAGATGGTGCAGCGACGTGAACAGGTTCATCGACAGGTTTCTGTTCTTCAGTCGCTTCACTAGTCTTTCCTGAGACATCCTCAACAACAGGGGAATCAACAGATTTTTCTTCAACTTTTGTCTCCTGAACATCAGACTTTACTTCCTCTGAACTTTCGATTGCAACTGTCTCCTCTTCTTTCGGCAACTTAGTATCCTCAGCCTTGTCAGTTGGAGTTTTAACTTCAACTTCTGGTACTGGCTCAGCAACTGGGAGAACTTCTGAAGTTTTTTCTGTAACCTCAGATTGCTCAGATGGTTTCTCTTCCACTACAGGAACTGGCTCTGCAGTCTCTTCTGGTTTGCTCTCATCTGCTGAGACAGTTGCTTGTTCAACCACAGTTGGTTCCTCTACTTTGGGAGGCAATTCTACAGCTTTATCAACAACTTCAGGTGACAATGATTCAGTAGCATCGTCTGCCTTTGGTTCGTCTTGCTTTTCTTCGACTAACTCGAGTTTTGATGCCTCCTCCTTTGGAACAAGCTCAGCTTCTGGTTCAGGGACAGTTTCTTTTGCCACTTCCTGAACTTCTACAGCAGGAGCCTCCACAACTGTGGTTTCTTCAATTTTCTTCTCTTCTTCGGTACTCAGAGGAGTTTCAACTGGCTTATCTTCAGTCTTTTGTTCTATTGATTCAGCAACGGGAGCGGCCACTTCAGTCGAGTCCTCAACTTTTGGCTTTTCGGTTTCTTTTTCCGCTTCAGCTAAAGGAGATTCTATTTGTTTCTCCTCAGCTTTTGCTTCTGGTTCAGAAGGAGCGGCCACTGGAGATGGTGATTCTTCGGATTTCGGATTCTTCTCCATTTCCTTCACCTCTGGTTCCACCTTTTTCTCAACTTCCTGCAATAAACGCGTGAAACGAGAATATCAATACAAGATGAATGAGAATGAATAAACAAAATAACATAGAAATGATCCAAGAATAATAAGAAACAATCAGTGGGCTTCTCATATTAATTACACTCTAGTTATATTTCTATTTGATTTCCAATCTGAAGAGATAAAAGAGTCAGAATTCAACTGTGTTTAACAAATGAATGATCAAATAAAACTTCTTGTTATCCATGATTATCATTATTATCTGTACTTCAAAGATTTGAACTTGGGGCCTGAAACCTTACTAATACAGAAAGAAACAATTCCTTACAGTAGATATTTTTTCAGAATCTTATTTGTAATAACAAAGACTATAGTAACTGAATTTGGCTCTCAAATCTATAAACATGAATCTTTATTCAGAATCTTATCCAATCGCTATTTGTAAAACAGTAACTTCCAGTATCAACACAAATTAATATCATCACTGAATACAACTTCAACAACTCAGCAAAAGTAGATAAAAAAACTGACCTTTTCACACAAATACACACAAGATATCAATCAAGGACTAAATAGAACAGAAACTAAACAAAAGTAAACTAAAAATTTAGAGACTAAATAGAAGAGTAACATGAAAAGAAGCAAAAAAAAGCATACCTCTGCAACTACAGCATGATCTGACACAACAGCCTCAGTAGCCATGGATGAACAAAAGATCCTCTTCAAAGTAGAACAGGTGCAAGGATTTCAGTAAGTGAAAAGAAAAAAAGAAAGTACAAAAAACACCAGAAAAGGAAAGGAATGATATGGTTGGCAACAGCTTACAAAAGCAAACTTAGCACACTGAAAAGAAAAGAAAAGGAAAGTAGCACCACACCATAAAACTATAGACTAATGTGGACTCATATACTTCCACATGATTGCTGACCTGTCATCACTCAGTGGAAATCCTTTCAATAACCTTCCAAAAAATATAAAATAAATCCTTTTTTGGTATATAATAAATGATACAAACTTATAACTAATTAAGTATTTAAATGAGAGCCCATTTGTATTTGAATGTTTTTCTATAAAATGTGGAGTTGGTGCTGTCAAACAGAAAAGTGACAAGCTTTACAATGGGACCATTGGAGTTTAACGGCTTAATATATTTTGGCTAACAGTTGTCTGATTTTGTCGGGTTATGGACAACCCGGAAAACTTGAACTGTACGTACGAATGTATTTGGTAATTAAGTTAACTGGAATCTGTCCAGTGACAACTTTTGAGTTAATTCGGTATTTTTATTGTATATGGCAATTACAGCACGAAAAATTGGTATGTCTAGTTGGCTTTTGTTAGTGTATTACCAACTTTGTTTTGTGTTTTGCCATTCTTGTCTAGATTCAATATTAACTCATAAATACTAATTAGTATGAAATTTATTTGCGTCATTTTTAATGTTAATCTATATTATACTATTATATAAAGTAAGTTATGCTGACATCAATCAATCTTTTAATTTTCTTATTTATCACTTAGATATATTATTAAATTTAATTATTAGTTGGATATAACTGTAATTTATTTTAGTTTTACTAATTAAAGAAAAAATTAATATTTACTTTTTTCTTACATAAAAATAAATTTCAAATATATAAATTTCTTGTTTATATTAAAGTTATAATCTCATTAAAATAAATTATTAATCACGTGGGGATCGCATTGCTACGTTTCTAGTTGATATAAAAATTAAGTTGAATAGCATAACACTAATGAAGAAAGTTAAGTAAGAAAAAAGAAAGAGAAACCGAAAAGAAGAAGGTTTATAAGAATATATATATATATATATATATATATATATATATATATATTATATAAAAGAAAAGATATCCATGATTCTACAATCTACTGATTCTAGTTTCTAGAGTAATAGCACAGATTTTTTATTTTTGTTTGGTAAAAGGACTTGTGAGCTGTGACATAGTTGAAAGCTATTGAGACGATAAGTTATTAGATAAACATAAAGATAATCATCATTATCTGTAAACTTTATTCTGTTATGGGATAGATTATACCCAAATATCAATATTTTATATCTAGAGTTCCTTGGTTACTTGTGTTTCTAAAAAAAGAAATTGGGATGATTATAGCTATATTCGCCCAGATGTTTGGTGTACTTAATTGTAGAAACATTTAATGAGGTTTGAGAAATTGCAATAACCTTACCACGAAACCAGTCCTTAAAGTGATGACCACGACAAATATTGTTATACATCGAGCAAAATCTATAGCACTACTTCGTTATTTCCTATTATGCCCTTGCCAACTTAATTAGCTATCTATATTTTTCATTTTATTGCCTACCAAGAGAATATTTACAAAAATCTTTTTCTTCCTTATTCATGAAAAAAGGATTAACTTTTTTTATACAGATGGAACATGTCCTCCATGTTAGGTTTCGCGGAGCCTGAACTACTACGAAATTGCAATGACTTAGTTTAACTGAAAAATATAGAAATTTAGTTTACTCAGAATTGCAGAGTTAGATTAACTATTTAACTATGAGTGTGTCCTAATTATAAATAGTCCACTGACCTGTAATTGTTATTTACACTCATCCGTTATGGTGAAAATTCTTGATTGGCGAGGCTCAGAGGTAGTCATTGACGAACTGGATAAACAATCTTTGTGTCTTTTATTATTTTTCATGTTTATAATCACCCGTCATTGTTGGGTAACAAACGGTATCAGAGCCAGTTGAGTAGGAGCAGATACAATGGATGCAAGAAAATGCTGATTGAAAAGTATGATGAGTTGAATTATGGATATTAGGGGATTCAGATCGAGGACTACTTATACGGTAACGATTTGTAGAAATACTTGCAAGATAAACCGATGGATGAAAGACGAAGATTGGTTTTTTGCTAGACAGCAAGCCGGTGGGAGTCGTGACTTTGTCTTAATGGTATTTCCATAATTCTACCAGCTTGGACATAGTTGCAACTGTGGAAGCTTGTGAAACTGTGGAAGCTTGTGTAGCAGTGGAAGCTTGTATAACTGTTGCAACTGGGAGACTGTTGCAACTGGGCGGCGAGAGTCATATTAGGGCATGCAATTAAGCTAATGGGTCGTGAGCCTCATAAGCTGTTATAACAGACTGTTGTATAAACAAAGCAACCGATTTCAAAATGATTTTTTGTTACCCATTGTACTCTAGTTCTCCTCAATAAAAATTGGATGTCGATTTCTCTCTTGGATTAGGGTTCTTCATCACATTGATGAGAGAACGCCGAACCCAGTAAATTGCGTGTTATTCTTCGTGATTGTTTACTTTTCCTGTTACATTGTTATTCGAATTTGTTCGTTAACTCTTTGTGATTTGTGTGGTTCAATTGTTGATTGAATCCGGTACATTTTACGTTATGATTTGACCCGATACACTACAAATTGGTGCAGTGAACGTAGAGTCGATCATGGCGATGGAAAAATTTGATGTGGAGAAGGTTATAGGGCTATACGATTTCGGAGGTGTTTGGTTGAAGCTTGACAGTTTGTATACGATCAAATCGTTGGTAAATCATTTGTATAAACATGCTCTATTTTCTTTTTGTATGCATGATGATAAATCTATAGAGGAACATATTGATACGTTTAACAAGATCGGGTGTTGAAATTGATGATGAAGATCGGGTGTTACTGTTGTTAAGATCATTACGTAGATTTCATGCTAGGAAGGCATTGAAAGAACAATTAGGTGATGTTCTAACAGTAAGTGGACAAAATCAGGAAAGTAGGATGGAGAAGAGGTCCAGGTCACAGAGTATGAATGGGAAGAAATCGTTCAATTATTGCAATTGTCAACATGAAGGCCACACCAGGAGGTTATGTCCTAAAATGAAGAGTGGTGGTGGTGATAGGACTGAGGAGTCTGTCCATGTTGCAACTGTGCAAGATGGATATGAGTAAGCTAATGCTCAAGTAGATTTTGTGAGAGATTCAAAGAATGTGTGGGTGTTAGATTCTGGTTGTATAGGATTTGTGAGGATCACCTTTTACATTGGATCTCAGAAATTGTTGAAATTGGTGAGACATGTCCCTGGAAAATCTGTCATGGGTATAGTTGAAACAGTGGTTGTCTAGAGAGTTGTTTCCAAGTCTAAGTTGGAGCACAAGGGATTAGCACATGTGAGTGAAAGAGGTTTGTTAGAGTTGCGGAAGCATTGTCTATTGGGAGCTAAAAAGTTGGAGAAGATTAGTTGTTGTGAACATTGTGATTATGTTCATGCTGATCTGGGACCCTCAAGAACTGCTTCAAACTCTATTGCAAGGCATTTCTTGTCATTTGTGGATGGCTATTCTAGGAAGATGTGGCTATGTGTGCTGATGACCAAGTAACAGACAGTTGGAACATTCAAGAGCTGGAGGACCATGATAGAGAAGACTGGATTGCAACTGAAAAGACTGATAATAGACAATGGTCTGGAGTTTTTTTCAGTTAACTTCGGTGAGTGTTGCAGGGTAAATGAGGGAACTATGGTTGTTAAATGCAATGGTGATTTACTTGGGCAAGCTGTTGAGATTAACAAGTGTGTTAACTCAGGAAATGAGGAAGATAGTGGTTGCCAGCTTGAGGCGGGGCCTATGGCTGTTAGGGAACCAGATCATCCTAGAAATTGGTTACTTGAAGAAGAAATAGTTGCAACTGCGCCTCTGGATCAGGGTGAATTCAACTACATGTTGACTAGAGAAAGAGTTGGAGGTCAGGGTAAGACACCAGTGAAGTATGGTTATACAGACTTGTTTGCATATTCACTAGTGACAATAATGATTGTATTGGGTGACGATCCAAAGGACTACAAGGCTGTAGTGAATAGCAAGGAAAGACATGTGTGCCTGTTGGCTATGTCTGAAGAAGTGAAGTCTTTGAAGGATAATAATACTCGGTATCTTAGGGAAATACCTAAGGGCTCATGGTTGGTTGGATCTAGATGGATGGAGTTAGAACAAATGGATGTTATAACTGTTTCCTTGTATGGGGACTTAGTTCAAATTAAAGGCAAGAAGAATCATATGAATAAATCTCTGGATAGCTTGAAGAAATCTCCTAGGCTATGGAATTTGAGAATTAATGAGTTCATGATGATGGTTGGCTTTGTGATGAGTAAGTATGACAGTTGGGTCTACTTTAAGTTCAAGGAACAAGAGCAGTTGGCATTTTTTTTCTAGAAGTTGATGATATTCTAGTCATCAGTTATATCAAGATCGAAGTTGCAACTGTGAAATTCAAACTCAATGGAGATTTTGAAATGAAGGATGTAGGAGCAACTGAGAGGATTCCGAGTATGGAGATAAGAAGAAACAGAGTTGAAAGGCTTGTTGTACTTGTCTCAGGTGGAGTATCATGAGCAGTTACTGGAAACATTTGGAATGCCTGGAGAACTGGGAGTTGCAACTCCATTGTCTCAAGAAGTCAAATTAGGTGTTGATCAGTGCTAGGCACTAACACTGATGAAGATAAGGATTTCATGGCTGGAATGCCTTATGTAAGTGTTGTAGGAGCTTTGAAGTATGTTATGGTCTTCACCAGACCTGAGTTGGCATATTCAGTTAGCATGGTTATTGGATTCATGACTAATCCTGGAAGGGTGCATTGGGAGGCATTGAAATGAATTCTGAGATATGTGAAGCACATCATGATGGTTGGTGAGTTGCAATATCTGTTGGAGAATCAGCCTGCCATTCAAGGATTTATGGATTCTGATTGTGTTGGATGTTTGGACACCAGGAAATCAGTTACTGGTTTGTCTTTACAACATTTGGAACTGATGTTAGCTGAAAAGCTAGGTTGCACAGAGTAGTTGCAACATCAACTATTGAAGTAGAGGTTATTGCACATGCAATTGCAATAGTGGAATATTCGGCAGATTTGATCAACATAGTTTTGCCCAGAAAGGTTGATCATTGTCAGGATTTGGTTCAACCGAAGAGTTGGTAGTCCTCGGGACTAGTTGGAGGAGTTGAGTTGATGGTTTTGTGATTGAGGTAGGGTTATAGAAATAAGGTGGTGAATTGTGGGAGTAGTGACTTTGTCTTTGTGGTATTTCTATAATTCTACCAGTTTGGACGATTTGTGCGATTTGTGCGATTCGATGGACGATTGAATCTGGTAAATTTTGCGTTACGATTTGACCTGATTCACTACAAAGGCGATGAGTGTCATTCGCCTGACTGTGTCGCAGGACGTTGTATTTCATGCTGCGAAATAGACAACCACAAAAGGTGTACTGAAGGTATAAACTAACATGTTCGAGAAGTCATCAACAGTGAATAAGGTTTCATCTAATGCGGTGTATTTTTTACCAAAAGATGTCAGAAATTCCGACAATTTCTGATCATCATTATGAGTTCACTATGATAACTTCTCAATTGAGCTCGATTAATATTAGTTTTGATAGTGAAGTAAAAGCCTTAACTTGTGTCTTCTTTTCTTGAAAGTTGGAACAGTATAGTAACTTTTGTTAGTGACTTCGAAGGTGAAAGTGGAATTTGATGAAGTGCGAAATCTGATTATTAGCGAGGAGACTCATAGGAGAGAATCAGGTATTCCGGGTGTCACTTATGAATCAATTAAGTACATATAATAAAAGTAGATCAGAGTCAAAAAATGTCGGGAGTTCCATAGAGTGTAGGAACTCTCATAAGTTAGGTCATTACGAGAAGCACTGCAAGGCACCAATAAAAGAAAGGAGAATGTCAACTCATTAAATGTAGCTTTTGAGGAGAGTTGTGATGCATTAATCTTGAGTTTGGGCAGTCCATTAACATATAGGGTTTTGAGTTTTGAAGCATCGTATCATGCTTGCCGTGACTATAATATAATGGAGAATTATATTTTTGGTACTTTTGGATAGATATTGTTAATGATAAGTCTTTGAGAATTACAGGGAAAAGAGATGTTAGGATTCCGATGCTAAATGGATCTGTATGGTTGCGGCGTGGAGTGATCCATATTTTAGGTTTGAACTGAAACATTATTTTTGTAGGTATCTGGTTGATGAAGGTTACCATTTAGCATTTGGCTCAGGTGCTTGGAAGATAACCACAAGGGGCATGAGTTTTGATCGAGGGTTCAAGGAGAGAACTTTATATTCGTCAAATGTTACCCAAAATGACGTCGATCTTGGTAGTATAAGAGTTCACTAATTAAGATGGCATCAAGCATGGTGATGAAAGTGATACGGGTTTCTAAAAATGTGGACGATGTCACATGAGCGAGGATCCAAGCAAGTCGGAATTTCATGATTTCCTAACTAGGGTGGTTGTTTTAGTAAAGTTGAAGTTGTGCGTGGCTTCAACAGACTATGAAACTTGAAGAGTGCGAGGATTGGCGTCGTTTTTGTTTATGGATTGTTTGTTATTGTATTACATATGAGTTCACTATCTAAGTAGGAGATTATTAGGTTTTGTGGAGCCTGAATTACAAAGGAATTGTAGAGATCTAGTTTAACGGGGAGTTGTAGAAACCTAATTTACTGGGAACTAAAGAGGTAGAGTAACTACACAATGTAGAATATAATAATATATACTCAATATAGTTGGTAGGAAGTAAAATGGGTCACAAGTTGTTGTGATGATGATCAATACTATCCTTAGTGTTCATGTATAGATGTACTTGATAAGGGAATTATTATAATGATTTCAGTACCTAATTTCTTATGCTTTTGTATAATCGTTGTAGCAATTTTACTTGTTTTAGTATTTTTTCGTTGTTTTTGTAGTTTGAGTCGAGTCAGAGCAAAACAATGCTTAGTTGGAGGATTTCAACATTTTTTAGTGACAAATGGGAGTAGACCTACGATGCTACCAACCACGCTACTAAAGGGACTAGAAAACAGAATGTAGGAGTATGATCGTGCAAGAAAACTGAAGAGACAGAGTGGCGCACTGATAAGCGTTTATGTAACGTTATTTGAGTACTCATTTTCTTATGCTTTTGTTTAAGTATGTGTGCATATTGATTGGCTTCAATATGGTTTTATCTTTTTATAGGATTTGGTGATAATGCAAAATATTGCAAAAAAGAGCCTAAATTGGATGTTTTTTGGAACATGGCTTCAAGACACAACGTTGCAATCAAGGAGAATCCAAATGTAGCAATTGATTCAAATTCATGGAGACAAAGTTATAAGAATAATCAGAGGTTGTCCTATATACCATTGGAAAGCCACAAAAGTCAGTGTTCCAATGCAACAAACGGATCTTAATTTTGACACCTAGAGAGAAAGTTATAGCCAAAACTATGACAACGCGCATAGTAGAATATCAGATCACGTGGCTGGTGCGCGATCTGACCAAATTGCACCCAAAAACAGAGACCAACGTGCCCCATCGTGCAACCACAACGTGATCGCGCTCCCCACCCGTGATCAGACCCAAATCCCGCGTTAAGGCTCAAGATCGTACAAAAACCCTAATTTCGGCCCAGCTGCTATATAAAAACATTAGGGCTATGAAATTCAGCACACAATTCACAACTATTCACAAGAAAAGACACAAAAGGGAAACAACAATCAGAAGATTTGAGATCGTGAGCAAAGATTCGCTTCAAAACGGTGTGGCTGAAAGAAGAAACCGAACATTAATGGAGATGGTGAGGAGTATGCGCAGTAATGTTAAACTCCAAATATCCTTCTGGACTGAAGCTCTTAAGACGATTGTGTACATATTAAATTGTGTTCCAATAAAGGTTGTCCCTAAGACACCACTTAAGTTATTCAAAGGTTGGAAACTAAGTTTGAATCATGTACGCATTTGGGGATGTCCGTCTGAAGTAAGAGTCTATAACACACAAGAGAACAAACTTGATCGTACATTAGTGGTTATTTCGTTGAATATGCTGAACGAAAAAAATGATACAGATTCTACTGTCTATCCCATATCGCTAGAATTGTCTAATAAAAAAATGAAAAATTTCTTGAAAATGACATGATTAGTGGAGTGATCATTTACATAATTCTATTTTTGATGGTGATCGTATTGGTACAGAACCCTCATTATTGATTCCACATACTGATATTGATTTAGTAGATCAAGTTGTTCAGGAAGAACCTTTGGTGACTGAACAACAAGTTGATCAATAGGATCCTCAGAAGAATGTTAATACAACCTTAAGAAAATCTACTAGAACAAGGAAATCAACAATACCTAGTGACTATCATGTGTATATACAAGAGTCTGACTTTAACATTGGAGTCGGGAATGATCCTAAAACATTTCACAAGCCATGAGTAGTAATGAATCAAATTTATGGCATGATGCTATAACAGAAGAGATCAATTCTATGACATCAAACGAAGTATGGGACCTTGTTGAGTTACCTAAGGGGGCGAAATCCTTTAGGTGCAAGTGGGTCTTTAAAACAAATAAATAATCATTATGTAACATTGAGAGATACAAGGCTAGACTCGCTGCCAAATGATTTACCCAAAAAGAAGAAATCGACTACAAAGAGACTTTCTCTCATGTATCAAAGAAAGTTTCCCTTCATATCTCTAAGAACTTTGATTTGAAGTATTTAAGCGATGCATCTTATGTCATCAGGATTAAGATACATGGCGATAGGGCTCGTTGTGCTCTGAGTATGTCTGAAGAGATATACATACAAAGTTTTAGAAATATTTTGGATGAAAGATTGTTCACCTAGTATAGCTCCCATTGTTAACAATGATAAACTGAACTTGAGTCAGTGCCCGAATAATAATTTAGAATAGGAACAAATAAAAAATATCCCATATGCTTCTGTTGTTGGAAGCTTGTTGTACGCTCAGGTTTGAAATGGACCTGACATTGCATTCTTCGTTAGGGTATCTGGGAGATATCAAAGTAATCCAGGCATTGAGCATTGGAAAGCTGCAAAAAAGGTATTAATATACCTTAGAGGACTAGAGATTACATGCTCGTATATAGACGTTCAGACCATTTGGATGTAATAAGACACTCGGATTCATACTTTGTTGGTTGTGCTGATTCGAGAAAACAACTTCAGTTACATTTTATGCTGGCGGTGGAGCTGTTTCGTGGAGTGCAAAACAAACTTTAACTACTACTTCTACCATGGAAGTTGAGTTCGTGTCTTTTTTTGAGGCAACCTCTCAAGGTGTATGGATTAAGAGTTCATATCAAGGCTTAGAATCTTGGATTCTATTAGTAGACCCCCTAAATTATATTGTGACAACTCAACTGTTGTATTCATGGGTAAAAATAATAAAAGTAGTAGCCAAAGAAAACATATTACCATTAAGTATTTAGTCATAATAAAGTGTGTCAAGGATAAATCAGTCATCATTGAACATATAAGGCCTGATAAAATGATAGCTGATCTTCTAACTAAAGGCATGCCTCTAGAAAAATTTGAGGATCATGTTAAAAATATGGGAATTGGTTCCCTTATGTAAATTTTCGTTGTAAGAACGATGTTTATAAAATTCTTAATGTAATGTATTTTCATATTTATTTGTGTACACACTTGGGTATGTCATATCTTGATATATCATGAGAATTTTTTTGTCATGGACCAAGAATAAATACTGGGTTTATTCATTAGGTTTTTGGTTATTAACGAGGAGCATAATGCATTGTGATACATGTGGAATAATACTTTTTTTTCATCAAAGGACCTATCGCCATGATCCATTCGTTTGTTTCTTGTTGTTGGGGATTGTGATTCAGGTAGATCAAGTGGGAGAATGTTAGTTTATTTATTTTATTTATTTTATTGATCTATGAAGCAATGCAACCCCAAATATTGCAACCCTCTAAATAGTCATGTATGTTCACCATTGATGGGCTGTTATAGAGTATTCGGCTATATATATTCCATTTGGTCCCCATAATTCATTCAACGTTCTTATTAAATAATATTACTCATAAATCATTAATTGAGGTAGACTAACGAAATAAAAATTTGGAAACTCAAAAAGGAATGCAACTTGTATATCGAGGTAAAGCTTCGCTTACGTTTAGCCATGGCAGGAGGTAGACGCCGATCTTTTGCTTTCGCATTTATGGGTTTTTTTTTCAAAATGGTCCTTTATCGTGGTCTCATTACGAAATTAGTCTTTTATCGCGGTTTTGTCCACATCTAGTCCTTTATCGTGGGTTTTCATTCAATTTTGGTCCTCCAAACTTTTTTTATTTCTTTTTGCCCCTTAAACTATATTTATCAACAAAAAACCCCACATGTTCAACTAAAATTAATTATTCACTTAAAAATGCTAAAAATGTATTATAATAAACTAAAATACATAAATACTAAACATTAAATTTAAAAAAGTTTCCTTTATTACTAATTAAATAATTTATCTTCAATTATAAAATATAAGCCCCAAAAAGTTTTGTTGTATATTTAAAATTTTGGAAATACTTGTATCTTATTTTTGAACTATTAACAAACTTAATAGGAAGATTAATACAATATGTTTCTCAAAATATTATTACTTTTTTAATATATATTTAAGTGTTTTTAAAATAATTCTATCTTGAGATATTTAATAAACCTAGATTAATTTAGTGATGTGAAATATAGTGTTGAGGAGATCGGTTCTATTGCAGCGGGTTCGATCGGTTTGATCTGTTCGTTTATATGGCATCATTACGAAAATAGTTAATCAGATAATGCGTCTATTTCATATATTACAGAGGGGTAATTTGCCATTTGCTCAAAAAAAATGTAATTATATATGATACATAATCACATTAGAACTCTTACACTATTTGTATAGGATATTGACATTATATTGTGTTAATGTATCTCTTATACTCCACTTTTTCTTAATAAAATTCTCTTCAATTGCCGATAAAGAAAACTAAACAAAAGATAATTTGGGCAGTGCAACAAAAGTAGTAGATTATTTACCATTAGCCCTTTTAACAATTTATCACGTTGTAACTACAGAATTGATAATGTCGTATTATTTGAATTAAGAATTACTTTCCGTGTTATCATCATTTGTGAAAAGACCCTTTCACCCTATTAATCTTAAATAGGGGTTTGAGGGATGCGACATGGATGGTACGGCGTAGTCCTGAGGAGATCGGTTCGACTGCATCTGCGTACTTCACTGATATTTTTGCCTCCACCAAACCAACAAACGAGGTGATTAATGATGCGTTGTGGGATGTTGGAGTGCGAGTACGACCAGAGGTGAATGATAGTTTGTGCCAACCATTTACGCCAAAAGAGGTAACCCGAGCTTTAAAAGATATGTATCGATACAAATCTGCGGGTCCCGATTGCTTTTCTGCTATTTTTTATCAAAAATTTGGGGGGTAGTGGGCAGGATGTCACTCATTTTGTTCTTTCTTTTCTTAATGATCGTATTCTGGATCCTATTGTTAACTTCATTCATATAGTTTTGATCCCTAAATGTGCTAACCCCGATGTTATGACCGAGTTCAGGCCTATTAGCTTGAGTAATGTTAGTTTCAAGGTGGCGTCGAAGGTTCTTTCAAATCGATTTAAGCCTTTTCTAACTGACATTATCTCACCATCTCAATCTGCTTTTATTCCTGGTCGTTTGATTACAGATAATATCCTGGTGGCTTTCTAGCTCAATCATTTTTTGGAAAACAAACAAATAGGGAAAATATGTTGTATGGCGCTCAAGCTTGACATGAGTAAGGCCTATGACCGAGTCGAGTGGGCCATTCTGGAAAAGGTAATACTTAAGTTGAGTTTTGATTCTTATTTTGTTTTTGTCGTTATGATGGGGGTATGGTCTGTCTCATATTCGACCTTAATTAATGGACGGGAGTCTAGTGTTATTTATCGTGAACGAGGCATTCGACAAGGGGATCCTATTTCCCCCTGCTTATTTCTTTTTGTGTTTGAGGTTTTTTCAGTAATGGTGGCTAGCACAAAGAGGCGAGGGGAGATCAAGGGGATTACGATTTGTCATCGGGCTCCTCGGGTATCCCATCTTCTTTTTGCAGATGATACGCTTATGTTTTGTGATGCTAATAGGGAATCAACGGTAGTAATCCGTGACTTATTGGGGAGATTTGTGGTAGCATCAGAACAACAAATTAACTTGGAGAAATTGGTTGTGATATTTAGTAAAAACATTGTGGGTGATGCGGCAAGGGAGGTTGCGGATATTTTGGGCGTGAGGATAGCATAGAGGCATGAAAAATACTTGGGCCTACCATCATTGATTGGGCGATCTAAGAAAGAGTTGTTTGATTATATTCGAGAACGAATTTGGAAGAGAGATCAGGGGTACAATGGGAAGACGTTATCCGGTGTGGGGAAGGAAGTACACATCAAATCGGTTATGCAAGCTTTTTGTCGTTCGCGATGAGTTGCTTTTGGCTCCCTAAATCACTAATTAAAGAAATTGAGTCGATCTTGAAAAACTTTTGGTGGTTCAGTGGTGACCAAAACAAAATTCACTGGGTGGCGTGGAATTAACTATGTTGGAAAAAAGAAGAGGGCGGTTTGGGCTTTCAGAATTTGCGAACGTGTAACCTAGCACTTCTTGCTAAACGAGTGTGGCGCATCTTTCAGTACTTGAACAGTTTGGTTAGCATGATTTTTAAATTAAAGTATTTTCTGAATAGCTCGGTGTTGGATGCACAAGTAGGCAACGGGCCATCATTCTCGTGGATATGTTTGGGAGGCAATTACGGTGGTGAAGCGGGGTCTGAGGTGGCGTGTGGGGAAAAGGGACTAATATTTTGGTTTGGAGTGATCCGTGGGTTCCACGATTGGTTACGTTTTGCCCCCTCACACCATGTGTTTTAGGCGCACCATTTACAAAGGTGGTTGAGTTGATTGATCAGGAGAATGGTTGGAGGGATGTGGGGCTGATCCGATAGCATTTTTGGGAGGAGGACGTTCGGCATAGTTTGACTATCCCGCTGGGAAATCTAGAGAACGACGACACGTTTTTGTGGCATTATGAGAAGAATGGAGTATTTTCTGTTCGTAGTGTATATTATTGTTACGCATAATTTACTCGCTCATAATGGAGATGGGGGGTCGGGATGGGGGCCGCATGAGGTATGGAAGAAAGTCTGGAAGATCCAATGCACTAGGAAAATTAAGAACTTCTTGTGGCGAGCATGCATGGATATTTTGCCGACCTTGTGGAAGCTATCTTGACGAAAGATTTTCAATGACCGTACATGCGTGGTGTGTTATGAGGGCGAGGAGGTACTAGGTCACATATTATTTTGGTGTCCAATGGCGCGACAAGTCTGAGCGCTAGCCAACGTCTGGCGGTCGACATTGATGAGAGAAAGTGAGTCATTTCCGGACTGGATGGTTAGGGTGTTACAGATGGGTCAAAAGCGGCTATTTGTGTAGCTTCGACGATCTGTTTGGCGTTGTAGGGGAATGGTAATCGTATATTAGAGGGAGAGAAGCCACAAAGTCCAGATCAGGTTGCCGAATTTGCATTGAGCTATGTTGATGCATGGGATTCGGCGAGATCACACTTGCATTACGAGGGGCTGCAGAAGTCGATCATGTGGGTTGCGCCTCCTTAAGGTGTGAATAATATTAACTTTGATGGTGCGACATTTGAGGACGAAGGACTGTGGGGATATGTGTCATTGCACGAGATGCAACTGAAGGTATTGTCGCATGGGTGCAATGATGGTTGGAGGCTCGACTTTGTCCATCGGGCATTGAGGCGTTGGCGGGGTTATGGGTTGTTCAGCTTGTAGTTGGCATGACATGGAGAGAGGTTATGGCTAAAGATGTCTCAACGTTGTTCATGATATGATGAATCTTACTACATTCGAGGCGAGCCTTGGAGTAATTTTTTCGGATATTCGACGTCTTGCTTGGGGCTGGAAAAGATTTCTATTTCGTTGGGTTCGTCATGAGGCGAATAGTGACGCACACTTACTCACAAAGAATGGTTTTGCAAATGCGGATGGACCACATGCCCCAAATTATGTTTTTTAGTTGTCGTTTTTGCAGTGGGTTTTGTTCTACAGTTTGAAAGTGATGACTCTAATGTTCAGCACGTTTGTGTGCAAGTAATATATGATGTTTAGATTTCAAAAAAAAGGGGAAACTTTCGCCTAAAGCCTAATCACTTCTGAACTTTCTCGCAAACTTTAAACAAGTTGTCTCAAATGTTTTTTCAACCGAGTTATCATTGGAAAAACACAAAAATGTGCTTTTAATGTGTAGAATTGTGTTTCTAAAATCGATTTCAATTCAATTTTGTGAGCTTCGTAATTTATTTATTTTTGTGTATTTTGCTATTAATTTTTAAAATAATAATTTCGGTAATACTGAGATATACAAGGCCCTGACGTCACTCTACCATTATGGGAGTACGAAGCCCCAGGTCTGACAAGATGACTCTCTACGTCAAAAGGAACCGGTCACATTCGAAGGAACGATATCCAAAAGACCTCATCATCATCGAAGGGATAGCTTCATTTTACGAGCCCGGGATGACACAACATATCCATCTAATTAAGTTTTATCCTAGACACATCATTATCCTTAGAGATGCTTGTAATTAGTAAGGTGGTGATAATGTCCCACCGCCATTTTAAATCCGAGCTACTTCCCTCCGCCTATATAAAGAGGAACGCTCATTATGAAATAAATACAACAAAAAATCAACAATATAAAATGTGTTAGCAAATATAGTTTACATTTCCTTGTAAAACTTTAGTATCTTTCGAAAAGAAGAATTCCCCTCTTTATGAAGCGTTACTATCCCCAATCTCATTCTTCCCTTTTCCTAAGAAAGGACATGTGTTCCTACCTCCTATAATGCGAAGGAGAAATCACATCAACAATGACGACGCCTAAGGAAACACCATGGTGCCTTAAAGGAAACTTTGGAAAGACGCAACGAAAAAAGAAAAAAAAATCATGAAATAATATCCTTATACCATGGAAACGGAAAACCATCATCCACATGAGAGGTCAGTACACCGATTAGGAGGCGATCCAAAAATCCCTCCATCGGGAGCCTCTCACGTCGAGATACTAGAAACCCCCAACGTCGTACTAATTCCCCAAATTATCTTCGAGGACCTCATGAGGATTATGTTACGGGCCCGTACCTAGCCATTCGAATTCCCCCTTCAGCCAGAAATATCAAATCCCACCGTAGAGAACGAACGTAGTGGCGAGTCCTCTCCAAGAATACGACGAAGAGGACCACTCCCGGTCCCTCCACGAGGACGAGGACACCTCCTCGTAGACCCCCAACACCTACTTCACCTTAGAATGGAAGACGGGCCATATACCCCTCCTACTCCCCACAACCGCAATCTAGCGCATCTCATCGATTCCCCGAAACATCGCCCTTTCGAGGATGTTCAGGAAGCCCCGAACCCGGACCACCCCTCCTCGCTAGGGTTGGACGTTTTTGTGGTATTATGAGAAGAATGGAGTATTTTCTGTTCGTAGTGCATATTATTGTTACGCATAATTTACTCGCTCATAATGGAGATGGGGGGTCGGGATGGGGGCCGCATGAGGTATGGAAGAAAGTCTGGAAGATCCAATGCACTAGGAAAATTAAGAACTTCTTGTGGCGAGCATGCATGGATATTTTGCCGACCTTGTGGAAGCTATCTTGACGAAAGATTTTCAATGACCGTACATGCGTGGTGTGTTATGAGGGCGAGGAGGTACTAGGTCACATATTATTTTGGTGTCCAATGGCGCGACAAGTCTGAGCGCTAGCCAACGTGTGGCGGTCGACATTGATGAGAGAAAGTGAGTCATTTCCGGACTGGATGGTTAGGGTGTTACAGATGGGTCAAAAGCGGCTATTTGTGTAGCTTCGACGATCTGTTTGGCGTTGTAGGGGAATGGTAATCGTATATTAGAGGGAGAGAAGCCACAAAGTCCAGATCAGGTTGCCGAATTTGCATTGAGCTATGTTGATGCATGGGATTCGGCGAGATCACATTTGCATTACGAGGGGCTGCAGAAGTCGATCATGTGGGTTGCGCCTCCTTAAGGTGTGAATAATATTAACTTTGATGGTGCGACATTTGAGGACGAAGGACTGTAGGGATATGTGTCATTGCACGAGATGCAACTGAAGGTATTGTCGCATGTGTGCAATGATGGTTGGAGGCTCGACTTTGTCCATCGGGCATTGAGGCGTTGGCGGGGTTATGGGTTGTTCAGCTTGTAGTTGGCATGACATGGAGAGAGGTTATGGCTAAAGATGTCTCAACGTTGTTCATGATATGATGAATCTTACTACATTCGAGGCGAGCCTTGGAGTAATTTTTTCGGATATTCGACGTCTTGCTTGGGGCTGGAAAAGATTTCTATTTCGTTGGGTTCGTCATGAGGCGAATAGTGACGCACACTTACTCACAAAGAATGGTTTTGCAAATGCGGATGGACCACATGCCCCAAATTATGTTTTTTAGTTGTCGTTTTTGCAGTGGGTTTTGTTCTACAGTTTGAAAGTGGTGACTCTAATGTTCAGCACGTTTGTGTGCAAGTAATATATGATGTTTAGATTTCAAAAAAAAGGGGAAACTTTCGCCTAAAGCCTAATCACTTCTGAACTTTCTCGCAAACTTTAAACAAGTTGTCTCAAATGTTTTTTCAACCGAGTTATCATTGGAAAAACACAAAAATGTGCTTTTAATGTGTAGAATTGTGTTTCTAAAATCGATTTCAATTCAATTTTGTGAGCTTCGTAATTTATTTATTTTTGTGTATTTTGCTATTAATTTTTAAAATAATAATTCCGGTAATACTGAGATATACAAGGCCCTGACGTCACTCTACCATTATGGGAGTACGAAGCCCCAGGTCTGACAAGATGACTCTCTACGTCAAAAGGAACCGGTCACATTCGAAGGAACGATATCCAAAAGACCTCATCATCATCGAAGGGATAGCTTCATTTTACGAGCCCGGGATGACACAACATATCCATCTAATTAAGTTTTATCCTAGACACATCATTATCCTTAGAGATGCTTGTAATTAGTAAGGTGGTGATAATGTCCCACCGCCATTTTAAATCCGAGCTACTTCCCTCCGCCTATATAAAGAGGAACGCTCATTATGAAATAAATACAACAAAAAATCAACAATATAAAATGTGTTAGCAAATATAGTTTACATTTCCTTGTAAAACTTTAATATCTTTCGAAGAGAAGAATTCCCCTCTTTATGAAGCGTTACTATCCCCAATCTCATTCTTCCCTTTTCCTAAGAAATGACATGTGTTCCTACCTCCTATAATGCGAAGGAGAAATCACATCAATAATGACGACGCCTAAGGAAACACCATGGTGCCTTAAAGGAAACTTTGGAAAGACGCAACGAAAAAAGAAAAAAAAATCATGAAATAATATCCTTATACCCTGGCAACGGAAAACCATCATCCACATGAGAGGTCAGTACACCGATTAGGAGGCGATCCAAAAATCCCTCCATCGGGAGCCTCTCACGTTGAGATACTAGAAACCCCCAACGTCGTACTAATTCCCCAAATTATCTTCGAGGACCTCATGAGGATTATGTTACGGGCCCGTACCTAGCCATTCGAATTCCCCCTTCAGCCAGAAATATCAAATCCCACCGTAGAGAACGAACGTAGTGGCGAGTCCTCTCCAAGAATACGACGAAGAGGACCACTCCCGGTCCCTCCACGAGGACGAGGACACCTCCTCGTAGACCCCCAACACCTACTTCACCTTAGAATGGAAGATGTGCCATATACCCCTCCTACTCCCCACAACCGCAATCTAGCGCATCTCATCGATTCCCCGAAACATCGCCATTTCGAGGATGTTTAGGAAGCCCCGAACCCGGACCACCCCTCCTCGCTAGGGTTGGACGTTTTTGTGGCATTATGAGAAGAATGGAGTATTTTCTGTTCGTAGTGCATATTATTGTTACGCATAATTTACTCGCTCATAATGGAGATGGGGGGTCGGGATGGGGGCCGCATGAGGTATGGAAGAAAGTCTGGAAGATCCAATGCACTAGGAAAATTAAGAACTTCTTGTGGCGAGCATGCATGGATATTTTGCCGACCTTGTGGAAGCTATCTTGACGAAAGATTTTCAATGACCGTACATGCGTGGTGTGTTATGAGGGCGAGGAGGTACTAGGTCACATATTATTTTGGTGTCCAATGGCGCGACAAGTCTGAGCGCTAGCCAACGTGTGGCGGTCGACATTGATGAGAGAAAGTGAGTCATTTCCGGACTGGATGGTTAGGGTGTTACAGATGGGTCAAAAGCGGCTATTTGTGTAGCTTCGACGATCTGTTTGGCGTTGTAGGGGAATGGTAATCGTATATTAGAGGGAGAGAAGCCACAAAGTCCAGATCAGGTTGCCGAATTTGCATTGAGCTATGTTGATGCATGGGATTCGGCGAGATCACATTTGCATTACGAGGGGCTGCAGAAGTCGATCATGTGGGTTGCACCTCCTTAAGGTGTGAATAATATTAACTTTGATGGTGCGACATTTGAGGACGAAGGACTGTAGGGATATGTGTCATTGCACGAGATGCAACTGAAGGTATTGTCGCATGTGTGCAATGATGGTTGGAGGCTCGACTTTGTCCATCGGGCATTGAGGCGTTGGCGGGGTTATGGGTTGTTCAGCTTGTAGTTGGCATGACATGGAGAGAGGTTATGGCTAAAGATGTCTCAACGTTGTTCATGATATGATGAATCTTACTACATTCGAGGCGAGCCTTGGAGTAATTTTTTCGGATATTCGACGTCTTGCTTGGGGCTGGAAAAGATTTCTATTTCGTTGGGTTCGTCATGAGGCGAATAGTGACGCACACTTACTCACAAAGAATGGTTTTGCAAATGCGGATGGACCACATGCCCCAAATTATGTTTTTTAGTTGTCGTTTTTGCAGTGGGTTTTGTTCTACAGTTTGAAAGTGGTGACTCTAATGTTCAGCACGTTTGTGTGCAAGTAATATATGATGTTTAGATTTCAAAAAAAAGGGGAAACTTTCGCCTAAAGCCTAATCACTTCTGAACTTTCTCGCAAACTTTAAACAAGTTGTCTCAAATGTTTTTTCAACCGAGTTATCATTGGAAAAACACAAAAATGTGCTTTTAATGTGTAGAATTGTGTTTCTAAAATCGATTTCAATTCAATTTTGTGAGCTTCGTAATTTATTTATTTTTGTGTATTTTGCTATTAATTTTTAAAATAATAATTCCGGTAATACTGAGATATACAAGGCCCTGACGTCACTCTACCATTATGGGAGTACGAAGCCCCAGGTCTGACAAGATGACTCTCTACGTCAAAAGGAACCGGTCACATTCGAAGGAACGATATCCAAAAGACCTCATCATCATCGAAGGGATAGCTTCATTTTACGAGCCCGGGATGACACAACATATCCATCTAATTAAGTTTTATCCTAGACACATCATTATCCTTAGAGATGCTTGTAATTAGTAAGGTGGTGATAATGTCCCACCGCCATTTTAAATCCGAGCTACTTCCCTCCGCCTATATAAAGAGGAACGCTCATTATGAAATAAATACAACAAAAAATCAACAATATAAAATGTGTTAGCAAATATAGTTTACATTTCCTTGTAAAACTTTAATATCTTTCGAAGAGAAGAATTCCCCTCTTTATGAAGCGTTACTATCCCCAATCTCATTCTTCCCTTTTCCTAAGAAATGACATGTGTTCCTACCTCCTATAATGCGAAGGAGAAATCACATCAATAATGACGACGCCTAAGGAAACACCATGGTGCCTTAAAGGAAACTTTGGAAAGACGCAACGAAAAAAGAAAAAAAAATCATGAAATAATATCCTTATACCCTGGCAACGGAAAACCATCATCCACATGAGAGGTCAGTACACCGATTAGGAGGCGATCCAAAAATCCCTCCATCGGGAGCCTCTCACGTTGAGATACTAGAAACCCCCAACGTCGTACTAATTCCCCAAATTATCTTCGAGGACCTCATGAGGATTATGTTACGGGCCCGTACCTAGCCATTCGAATTCCCCCTTCAGCCAGAAATATCAAATCCCACCGTAGAGAACGAACGTAGTGGCGAGTCCTCTCCAAGAATACGACGAAGAGGACCACTCCCGGTCCCTCCACGAGGACGAGGACACCTCCTCGTAGACCCCCAACACCTACTTCACCTTAGAATGGAAGATGTGCCATATACCCCTCCTACTCCCCACAACCGCAATCTAGCGCATCTCATCGATTCCCCGAAACATCGCCATTTCGAGGATGTTTAGGAAGCCCCGAACCCGGACCACCCCTCCTCGCTAGGGTTGGACGTTTTTGTGGCATTATGAGAAGAATGGAGTATTTTCTGTTCGTAGTGCATATTATTGTTACGCATAATTTACTCGCTCATAATGGAGATGGGGGGTCGGGATGGGGGCCGCATGAGGTATGGAAGAAAGTCTGGAAGATCCAATGCACTAGGAAAATTAAGAACTTCTTGTGGCGAGCATGCATGGATATTTTGCCGACCTTGTGGAAGCTATCTTGACGAAAGATTTTCAATGACCGTACATGCGTGGTGTGTTATGAGGGCGAGGAGGTACTAGGTCACATATTATTTTGGTGTCCAATGGCGCGACAAGTCTGAGCGCTAGCCAACGTGTGGCGGTCGACATTGATGAGAGAAAGTGAGTCATTTCCGGACTGGATGGTTAGGGTGTTACAGATGGGTCAAAAGCGGCTATTTGTGTAGCTTCGACGATCTGTTTGGCGTTGTAGGGGAATGGTAATCGTATATTAGAGGGAGAGAAGCCACAAAGTCCAGATCAGGTTGCCGAATTTGCATTGAGCTATGTTGATGCATGGGATTCGGCGAGATCACATTTGCATTACGAGGGGCTGCAGAAGTCGATCATGTGGGTTGCACCTCCTTAAGGTGTGAATAATATTAACTTTGATGGTGCGACATTTGAGGACGAAGGACTGTAGGGATATGTGTCATTGCACGAGATGCAACTGAAGGTATTGTCGCATGTGTGCAATGATGGTTGGAGGCTCGACTTTGTCCATCGGGCATTGAGGCGTTGGCGGGGTTATGGGTTGTTCAGCTTGTAGTTGGCATGACATGGAGAGAGGTTATGGCTAAAGATGTCTCAACGTTGTTCATGATATGATGAATCTTACTACATTCGAGGCGAGCCTTGGAGTAATTTTTTCGGATATTCGACGTCTTGCTTGGGGCTGGAAAAGATTTCTATTTCGTTGGGTTCGTCATGAGGCGAATAGTGACGCACACTTACTCACAAAGAATGGTTTTGCAAATGCGGATGGACCACATGCCCCAAATTATGTTTTTTAGTTGTCGTTTTTGCAGTGGGTTTTGTTCTACAGTTTGAAAGTGGTGACTCTAATGTTCAGCACGTTTGTGTGCAAGTAATATATGATGTTTAGATTTCAAAAAAAAGGGGAAACTTTCGCCTAAAGCCTAATCACTTCTGAACTTTCTCGCAAACTTTAAACAAGTTGTCTCAAATGTTTTTTCAACCGAGTTATCATTGGAAAAACACAAAAATGTGCTTTTAATGTGTAGAATTGTGTTTCTAAAATCGATTTCAATTCAATTTTGTGAGCTTCGTAATTTATTTATTTTTGTGTATTTTGCTATTAATTTTTAAAATAATAATTCCGGTAATACTGAGATATACAAGGCCCTGACGTCACTCTACCATTATGGGAGTACGAAGCCCCAGGTCTGACAAGATGACTCTCTACGTCAAAAGGAACCGGTCACATTCGAAGGAACGATATCCAAAAGACCTCATCATCATCGAAGGGATAGCTTCATTTTACGAGCCCGGGATGACACAACATATCCATCTAATTAAGTTTTATCCTAGACACATCATTATCCTTAGAGATGCTTGTAATTAGTAAGGTGGTGATAATGTCCCACCGCCATTTTAAATCCGAGCTACTTCCCTCCGCCTATATAAAGAGGAACGCTCATTATGAAATAAATACAACAAAAAATCAACAATATAAAATGTGTTAGCAAATATAGTTTACATTTCCTTGTAAAACTTTAATATCTTTCGAAGAGAAGAATTCCCCTCTTTATGAAGCGTTACTATCCCCAATCTCATTCTTCCCTTTTCCTAAGAAATGACATGTGTTCCTACCTCCTATAATGCGAAGGAGAAATCACATCAATAATGACGACGCCTAAGGAAACACCATGGTGCCTTAAAGGAAACTTTGGAAAGACGCAACGAAAAAAGAAAAAAAAATCATGAAATAATATCCTTATACCCTGGCAACGGAAAACCATCATCCACATGAGAGGTCAGTACACCGATTAGGAGGCGATCCAAAAATCCCTCCATCGGGAGCCTCTCACGTTGAGATACTAGAAACCCCCAACGTCGTACTAATTCCCCAAATTATCTTCGAGGACCTCATGAGGATTATGTTACGGGCCCGTACCTAGCCATTCGAATTCCCCCTTCAGCCAGAAATATCAAATCCCACCGTAGAGAACGAACGTAGTGGCGAGTCCTCTCCAAGAATACGACGAAGAGGACCACTCCCGGTCCCTCCACGAGGACGAGGACACCTCCTCGTAGACCCCCAACACCTACTTCACCTTAGAATGGAAGATGTGCCATATACCCCTCCTACTCCCCACAACCGCAATCTAGCGCATCTCATCGATTCCCCGAAACATCGCCATTTCGAGGATGTTTAGGAAGCCCCGAACCCGGACCACCCCTCCTCGCTAGGGTTGGACGTTTTTGTGGCATTATGAGAAGAATGGAGTATTTTCTGTTCGTAGTGCATATTATTGTTACGCATAATTTACTCGCTCATAATGGAGATGGGGGGTCGGGATGGGGGCCGCATGAGGTATGGAAGAAAGTCTGGAAGATCCAATGCACTAGGAAAATTAAGAACTTCTTGTGGCGAGCATGCATGGATATTTTGCCGACCTTGTGGAAGCTATCTTGACGAAAGATTTTCAATGACCGTACATGCGTGGTGTGTTATGAGGGCGAGGAGGTACTAGGTCACATATTATTTTGGTGTCCAATGGCGCGACAAGTCTGAGCGCTAGCCAACGTGTGGCGGTCGACATTGATGAGAGAAAGTGAGTCATTTCCGGACTGGATGGTTAGGGTGTTACAGATGGGTCAAAAGCGGCTATTTGTGTAGCTTCGACGATCTGTTTGGCGTTGTAGGGGAATGGTAATCGTATATTAGAGGGAGAGAAGCCACAAAGTCCAGATCAGGTTGCCGAATTTGCATTGAGCTATGTTGATGCATGGGATTCGGCGAGATCACATTTGCATTACGAGGGGCTGCAGAAGTCGATCATGTGGGTTGCACCTCCTTAAGGTGTGAATAATATTAACTTTGATGGTGCGACATTTGAGGACGAAGGACTGTAGGGATATGTGTCATTGCACGAGATGCAACTGAAGGTATTGTCGCATGTGTGCAATGATGGTTGGAGGCTCGACTTTGTCCATCGGGCATTGAGGCGTTGGCGGGGTTATGGGTTGTTCAGCTTGTAGTTGGCATGACATGGAGAGAGGTTATGGCTAAAGATGTCTCAACGTTGTTCATGATATGATGAATCTTACTACATTCGAGGCGAGCCTTGGAGTAATTTTTTCGGATATTCGACGTCTTGCTTGGGGCTGGAAAAGATTTCTATTTCGTTGGGTTCGTCATGAGGCGAATAGTGACGCACACTTACTCACAAAGAATGGTTTTGCAAATGCGGATGGACCACATGCCCCAAATTATGTTTTTTAGTTGTCGTTTTTGCAGTGGGTTTTGTTCTACAGTTTGAAAGTGGTGACTCTAATGTTCAGCACGTTTGTGTGCAAGTAATATATGATGTTTAGATTTCAAAAAAAAGGGGAAACTTTCGCCTAAAGCCTAATCACTTCTGAACTTTCTCGCAAACTTTAAACAAGTTGTCTCAAATGTTTTTTCAACCGAGTTATCATTGGAAAAACACAAAAATGTGCTTTTAATGTGTAGAATTGTGTTTCTAAAATCGATTTCAATTCAATTTTGTGAGCTTCGTAATTTATTTATTTTTGTGTATTTTGCTATTAATTTTTAAAATAATAATTCCGGTAATACTGAGATATACAAGGCCCTGACGTCACTCTACCATTATGGGAGTACGAAGCCCCAGGTCTGACAAGATGACTCTCTACGTCAAAAGGAACCGGTCACATTCGAAGGAACGATATCCAAAAGACCTCATCATCATCGAAGGGATAGCTTCATTTTACGAGCCCGGGATGACACAACATATCCATCTAATTAAGTTTTATCCTAGACACATCATTATCCTTAGAGATGCTTGTAATTAGTAAGGTGGTGATAATGTCCCACCGCCATTTTAAATCCGAGCTACTTCCCTCCGCCTATATAAAGAGGAACGCTCATTATGAAATAAATACAACAAAAAATCAACAATATAAAATGTGTTAGCAAATATAGTTTACATTTCCTTGTAAAACTTTAATATCTTTCGAAGAGAAGAATTCCCCTCTTTATGAAGCGTTACTATCCCCAATCTCATTCTTCCCTTTTCCTAAGAAATGACATGTGTTCCTACCTCCTATAATGCGAAGGAGAAATCACATCAATAATGACGACGCCTAAGGAAACACCATGGTGCCTTAAAGGAAACTTTGGAAAGACGCAACGAAAAAAGAAAAAAAAATCATGAAATAATATCCTTATACCCTGGCAACGGAAAACCATCATCCACATGAGAGGTCAGTACACCGATTAGGAGGCGATCCAAAAATCCCTCCATCGGGAGCCTCTCACGTTGAGATACTAGAAACCCCCAACGTCGTACTAATTCCCCAAATTATCTTCGAGGACCTCATGAGGATTATGTTACGGGCCCGTACCTAGCCATTCGAATTCCCCCTTCAGCCAGAAATATCAAATCCCACCGTAGAGAACGAACGTAGTGGCGAGTCCTCTCCAAGAATACGACGAAGAGGACCACTCCCGGTCCCTCCACGAGGACGAGGACACCTCCTCGTAGACCCCCAACACCTACTTCACCTTAGAATGGAAGATGTGCCATATACCCCTCCTACTCCCCACAACCGCAATCTAGCGCATCTCATCGATTCCCCGAAACATCGCCATTTCGAGGATGTTTAGGAAGCCCCGAACCCGGACCACCCCTCCTCGCTAGGGTTGGACGTTTTTGTGGCATTATGAGAAGAATGGAGTATTTTCTGTTCGTAGTGCATATTATTGTTACGCATAATTTACTCGCTCATAATGGAGATGGGGGGTCGGGATGGGGGCCGCATGAGGTATGGAAGAAAGTCTGGAAGATCCAATGCACTAGGAAAATTAAGAACTTCTTGTGGCGAGCATGCATGGATATTTTGCCGACCTTGTGGAAGCTATCTTGACGAAAGATTTTCAATGACCGTACATGCGTGGTGTGTTATGAGGGCGAGGAGGTACTAGGTCACATATTATTTTGGTGTCCAATGGCGCGACAAGTCTGAGCGCTAGCCAACGTGTGGCGGTCGACATTGATGAGAGAAAGTGAGTCATTTCCGGACTGGATGGTTAGGGTGTTACAGATGGGTCAAAAGCGGCTATTTGTGTAGCTTCGACGATCTGTTTGGCGTTGTAGGGGAATGGTAATCGTATATTAGAGGGAGAGAAGCCACAAAGTCCAGATCAGGTTGCCGAATTTGCATTGAGCTATGTTGATGCATGGGATTCGGCGAGATCACATTTGCATTACGAGGGGCTGCAGAAGTCGATCATGTGGGTTGCACCTCCTTAAGGTGTGAATAATATTAACTTTGATGGTGCGACATTTGAGGACGAAGGACTGTAGGGATATGTGTCATTGCACGAGATGCAACTGAAGGTATTGTCGCATGTGTGCAATGATGGTTGGAGGCTCGACTTTGTCCATCGGGCATTGAGGCGTTGGCGGGGTTATGGGTTGTTCAGCTTGTAGTTGGCATGACATGGAGAGAGGTTATGGCTAAAGATGTCTCAACGTTGTTCATGATATGATGAATCTTACTACATTCGAGGCGAGCCTTGGAGTAATTTTTTCGGATATTCGACGTCTTGCTTGGGGCTGGAAAAGATTTCTATTTCGTTGGGTTCGTCATGAGGCGAATAGTGACGCACACTTACTCACAAAGAATGGTTTTGCAAATGCGGATGGACCACATGCCCCAAATTATGTTTTTTAGTTGTCGTTTTTGCAGTGGGTTTTGTTCTACAGTTTGAAAGTGGTGACTCTAATGTTCAGCACGTTTGTGTGCAAGTAATATATGATGTTTAGATTTCAAAAAAAAGGGGAAACTTTCGCCTAAAGCCTAATCACTTCTGAACTTTCTCGCAAACTTTAAACAAGTTGTCTCAAATGTTTTTTCAACCGAGTTATCATTGGAAAAACACAGAAATGTGCTTTTAATGTGTAGAATTGCGTTTCTAATATCGATTTCAATTCAATTTTGTGAGCTTCGTAATTTATTTATTTTTGTGTATTTTGCTATTAATTTTTAAAATAATAATTCCGGTAATACTGAGATATACAAGGCCCTGACGTCACTCTACCATTATGGGAGTACGAAGCCCCAGGTCTGACAAGATGACTCTCTACGTCAAAAGGAACCGGTCACATTCGAAGGAACGATATCCAAAAGACCTCATCATCATCGAAGGGATAGCTTCATTTTACGAGCCCGGGATGACACAACATATCCATCTAATTAAGTTTTATCCTAGACACATCATTATCCTTAGAGATGCTTGTAATTAGTAAGGTGGTGATAATGTCCCACCGCCATTTTAAATCCGAGCTACTTCCCTCCGCCTATATAAAGAGGAACGCTCATTATGAAATAAATACAACAAAAAATCAACAATATAAAATGTGTTAGCAAATATAGTTTACATTTCCTTGTAAAACTTTAATATCTTTCGAAGAGAAGAATTCCCCTCTTTATGAAGCGTTACTATCCCCAATCTCATTCTTCCCTTTTCCTAAGAAATGACATGTGTTCCTACCTCCTATAATGCGAAGGAGAAATCACATCAATAATGACGACGCCTAAGGAAACACCATGGTGCCTTAAAGGAAACTTTGGAAAGACGCAACGAAAAAAGAAAAAAAAATCATGAAATAATATCCTTATACCCTGGCAACGGAAAACCATCATCCACATGAGAGGTCAGTACACCGATTAGGAGGCGATCCAAAAATCCCTCCATCGGGAGCCTCTCACGTTGAGATACTAGAAACCCCCAACGTCGTACTAATTCCCCAAATTATCTTCGAGGACCTCATGAGGATTATGTTACGGGCCCGTACCTAGCCATTCGAATTCCCCCTTCAGCCAGAAATATCAAATCCCACCGTAGAGAACGAACGTAGTGGCGAGTCCTCTCCAAGAATACGACGACGAGGACCACTCCCGGTCCCTCCACGAGGACGAGGACACCTCCTCGTAGACCCCCAACACCTACTTCACCTTAGAATGGAAGACGGGCCATATACCCCTCCTACTCCCCACAACCGCAATCTAGCGCATCTCATCGATTCCCCGAAACATCGCCATTTCGAGGATGTTTAGGAAGCCCCGAACCCGGACCACCCCTCCTCGCTAGGGTTGGACGTTTTTGTGGCATTATGAGAAGAATGGAGTATTTTCTGTTCGTAGTGCATATTATTGTTACGCATAATTTACTCGCTCATAATGGAGATGGGGGGTCGGGATGGGGGCCGCATGAGGTATGGAAGAAAGTCTGGAAGATCCAATGCACTAGGAAAATTAAGAACTTCTTGTGGCGAGCATGCATGGATATTTTGCCGACCTTGTGGAAGCTATCTTGACGAAAGATTTTCAATGACCGTACATGCGTGGTGTGTTATGAGGGCGAGGAGGTACTAGGTCACATATTATTTTGGTGTCCAATGGCGCGACAAGTCTGAGCGCTAGCCAACGTGTGGCGGTCGACATTGATGAGAGAAAGTGAGTCATTTCCGGACTGGATGGTTAGGGTGTTACAGATGGGTCAAAAGCGGCTATTTGTGTAGCTTCGACGATCTGTTTGGCGTTGTAGGGGAATGGTAATCGTATATTAGAGGGAGAGAAGCCACAAAGTCCAGATCAGGTTGCCGAATTTGCATTGAGCTATGTTGATGCATGGGATTCGGCGAGATCACATTTGCATTACGAGGGGCTGCAGAAGTCGATCATGTGGGTTGCACCTCCTTAAGGTGTGAATAATATTAACTTTGATGGTGCGACATTTGAGGACGAAGGACTGTAGGGATATGTGTCATTGCACGAGATGCAACTGAAGGTATTGTCGCATGTGTGCAATGATGGTTGGAGGCTCGACTTTGTCCATCGGGCATTGAGGCGTTGGCGGGGTTATGGGTTGTTCAGCTTGTAGTTGGCATGACATGGAGAGAGGTTATGGCTAAAGATGTCTCAACGTTGTTCATGATATGATGAATCTTACTACATTCGAGGCGAGCCTTGGAGTAATTTTTTCGGATATTCGACGTCTTGCTTGGGGCTGGAAAAGATTTCTATTTCGTTGGGTTCGTCATGAGGCGAATAGTGACGCATACTTACTCACAAAGAATGGTTTTGCAAATGCGGATGGACCACATGCCCCAAATTATGTTTTTTAGTTGTCGTTTTTGCAGTGGGTTTTGTTCTACAGTTTGAAAGTGGTGACTCTAATGTTCAGCACGTTTGTGTGCAAGTAATATATGATGTTTAGATTTCAAAAAAAAGGGGAAACTTTCGCCTAAAGCCTAATCACTTCTGAACTTTCTCGCAAACTTTAAACAAGTTGTCTCAAATGTTTTTTCAACCGAGTTATCATTGGAAAAACACAGAAATGTGCTTTTAATGTGTAGAATTGCGTTTCTAATATCGATTTCAATTCAATTTTGTGAGCTTCGTAATTTATTTATTTTTGTGTATTTTGCTATTAATTTTTAAAATAATAATTCCGGTAATACTGAGATATACAAGGCCCTGACGTCACTCTACCATTATGGGAGTACGAAGCCCCAGGTCTGACAAGATGACTCTCTACGTCAAAAGGAACCGGTCACATTCGAAGGAACGATATCCAAAAGACCTCATCATCATCGAAGGGATAGCTTCATTTTACGAGCCCGGGATGACACAACATATCCATCTAATTAAGTTTTATCCTAGACACATCATTATCCTTAGAGATGCTTGTAATTAGTAAGGTGGTGATAATGTCCCACCGCCATTTTAAATCCGAGCTACTTCCCTCCGCCTATATAAAGAGGAACGCTCATTATGAAATAAATACAACAAAAAATCAACAATATAAAATGTGTTAGCAAATATAGTTTACATTTCCTTGTAAAACTTTAGTATCTTTCGAAGAGAAGAATTCCCCTCTTTATGAAGCGTTACTATCCCCAATCTCATTCTTCCCTTTTCCTAAGAAAGGACATGTGTTCCTACCTCCTATAATGCGAAGGAGAAATCACATCAACAATGACGACGCCTAAGGAAACACCATGGTGCCTTAAAGGAAACTCTGGAAAGACGCAACGAAAAAAGAAAAAAAAATCATGAAATAATATCCTTATACCATGGCAACGGAAAACCATCATCCACATGAGAGGTCAATACACCGATTAGGAGGCGATCCAAAAATCCCTCCATCGGGAGCCTCTCACGTCGAGATACTAGAAACCCCCAACGTCGTACTAATTCCCCAAATTATCTTCGAGGACCTTATGAGGATTATGTTACGGGCCCGTACCTAGCCATTCGAATTCCCCCTTCAGCCAGAAATATCAAATCCCACCGTAGAGAACGAACGTAGTGGCGAGTCCTCTCCAAGAATACGACGACGAGGACCACTCCCGGTCCCTCCACGAGGACGAGGACACCTCCTCGTAGACCCCCAACACCTACTTCACCTTAGAATGGAAGACGGGCCATATACCCCTCCTACTCCCCACAACCGCAATCTAGCGCATCTCATCGATTCCCCGAAACATCGCCATTTCGAGGATGTTTAGGAAGCCCCGAACCCGGACCACCCCTCCATGCTAGGGTTGGACGTTTTTGTGGCATTATGAGAAGAATGGAGTATTTTCTGTTCGTAGTGCATATTATTGTTACGCATAATTTACTCGCTCCTAATGGAGATGGGGGGTCGGGATGGGGGCCGCATGAGGTATGGAAGAAAGTCTGGAAGATCCAATGCACTAGGAAAATTAATAACTTCTTGTGGCGAGCATGCATGGATATTTTGCCGACCTTGTGGAAGCTATCTTGACGAAAGATTTTCAATGACCGTACATGCGTGGTGTGTTATGAGGGCGAGGAGGTACTAGGTCACATATTATTTTGGTGTCCAATGGCGCGACAAGTCTGAGCGCTAGCCAATGTCTGGCGGTCGACATTGATGAGAGAAAGTGAGTCATTTCCGGACTGGATGGTTAGGGTGTTACAGATGGGTCAAAAGCGGCTATTTGTGTAGCTTCGACGATCTGTTTGGCGTTGTAGGGGAATGGTAATCGTATATTAGAGGGAGAGAAGCCACAAAGTCCAGATCAGGTTGCCGAATTTGCATTGAGCTATGTTTATGCATGGGATTCGGCGAGATCACACTTGCATTACGAGGGGCTGCAGAAGTCGATCATGTGGGTTGCGCCTCCTTAAGGTGTGAATAATATTAACTTTGATGGTGCGACATTTGAGGACGAAGGACTGTGGGGATATGTGTCATTGCACGAGATGCAACTGAAGGTATTGTCGCATGGGTGCAATGATGGTTGGAGGCTCGACTTTGTCCATCGGGCATTGAGGCGTTGGCGGGGTTATGGGTTGTTCAGCTTGTAGTTGGCATGACATGGAGGGAGGTTATGGCTAAAGATGTCTCAACGTTGTTCATGATATGATGAATCTTACTACATTCGAGGCGAGCCTTGGAGTAATTTTTTCGGATATTCGACGTCTTGCTTGGGGCTGGAAAAGATTTCTATTTCGTTGGGTTCGTCATGAGGCGAATAGTGACGCACACTTACTCACAAAGAATGGTTTTGCAAATGCGGATGGACCACATGCCCCAAATTATGTTTTTTAGTTGTCGTTTTTGCAGTGGGTTTTGTTCTACAGATTGAAAGTGGTGACTCTAATGTTCAGCACGTTTGTGTGCAAGTAATATATGATGTTTAGATTTCAAAAAAAAGGGGAAACTTTCGCCTAAAGCCTAATCACTTCTGAACTTTCTCGCAAACTTTAAACACCTAAGGAAACACCATGGTGCCTTAAAGGAAACTCTGGAAAGACGCAACGAAAAAAGAAAAAAAAATCATGAAATAATATCCTTATACCATGGCAACGGAAAACCATCATCCACATGAGAGGTCAGTACACCGATTAGGAGGCGATCCAAAAATCCCTCCATCGGGAGCCTCTCACGTTGAGATACTAGAAACCCCCAACGTCGTACTAATTCCCCAAATTATCTTCGAGGACCTCATGAGGATTATGTTACGGGCCCGTACCTAGCCATTCGAATTCCCCCTTCAGCCATAAATATCAAATCCCACCGTAGAGAACGAACGTAGTGGCGAGTCTTCTCCAAGAATACGACGAAGAGGACCACTCCCGGTCCCTCCACGAGGACGAGGACACCTCCTCGTAGACCCCCAACACCTACTTCACCTTAGAATGGAAGACGGGCCATATACCCCTCCTACTCCCCACAACCGCAATCTAGCGCATCTCATCGATTCCCCGAAACATCGCCCTTTCGAGGATGTTCAGGAAGCCCCGAACCCGGACCACCCCTCATCGCTATGGTTGGACGATACGTCGAAGAATTGATGGAGCCCTTGTGGAAATTGGTGGACAACCTTAAAAGATAAGTCCAATCCTTGATAACAGATGTGAACCCACACAAAGAAGTTGTTCAGCGGGGGACCCTTTTTGCCCTTTGGGTGGCACACATCTGCATACCGCCCAGCATGAAACCTGCTAACCTACCTATCTACATGGCAGACAAACTTAGTTGTGATCCGCAAGACCATATTAACTAGTATATGACTAGCATGGACTTACACTCGTCCTCTCACCGGCTACTGTGTCGAGTATTTGGATCTACGTTAACAGGAAGGGCCCAGACATGGTTCTCTCAATTGTCCGAATGAGTCATCCACAATTTCAAAAAGCTGACCCAAATGTTCATACATCGGTTTGCCTGTAATCGAAGATATCCTAAATCCGCCAGCCATCTTTTGGTCATAAAGTAAATGAAGGATGAGATTTTACGAGATTATATACGTCACTTTGCTGACGAAGTACTTGATGTACCCCATGTTGATCCCACTGTGCTCTCCGAACTAGTGTAAGGACTTCGATTAAGAGATTTATTGAATTCCCTGATTTGCACACGGGTCAAAGGCTCGGAGGATCTCATGGAAAGAGCGAAAATGTTCATTCTCCAATAGGTGGCCTGTAAGGCCAAAAAACAACAGGAAAAAGGCCCGGCATTACATGACCCTTCCGGAGCATCATTCAGGACTAACCCATGATTCGAACCCACGTGAGAAGGCTCGGCTGAACATTTGCCTCCAAACACTTGACGTCAATATCCGCACTTGAAAGGAACACAAACAAACCTTTGAAAATGCACAACTGAACATACCAAATGAGGAGAGAAAAGACTAAAGAACCTCTTACAATCTCTTTTGAAGTTAATTCGAGGCAAGTTTCATGAGCCCTTACTCACCAAATCCAAACCACTCTTCTAATATAGACGTGAAAAGACGTTGTTCTTCAGAATCTTGGTAACATTATATCGCGTAGAAAAGATGCCCACGTCATCCATTATTCGGGCTAAAACCTTCAAGCCACCGACGCCCTGGATAACCGACCTTTCCAGTCACGAATAGGTAATCTGCCACGTGGCCTCATTACCCTCTTTACGAAGCATTATTATCCCTAGTCTCATTCTTCCATTTTCCTAAAAAAAGGACAGGTGTTCCTACCCCTATAATACGAGGAGAAATACCATCAACAAATTAATTTATATTTTAAAGTATATGTTAATTGAAATTATTATTTTTTCGTAAAAGGATATACTTTCATCATAAAGGATTGATTTAATCGAGCACATGGAGAGTTCTAGAATTACACCAACGCATTGGAGGAAATTTACCAATTAACACAACCACACAAAATAAATAACATTATAATCCATGAAAGCTTTACTGCAAAGTATCGGTGTTGTGACCTTATTATTTTGGTCTTATTTCTTTTAGGTTACAACAATACACCGAGAAATCGATACAATGGGGCCTGACTTAACCAAAATAATGCTATCTTATTACAATGAATAGACTAGCTTGGTCCGGAACACCAATTACACATAAGGACATATAAGATGACGGGAAAATCCCTAAATAGCCAATTTGAGGGAACAGTCAAACGAGACAGATTCGGTGCTCTTTGATTGTCGAATTGAGGGCGTTAGATACTTATGATTTTGGACTGAACTTGGAAACTAGTCAAGCTGCCTACTTATCCTATTGAGGGAATCAAGCCGAACATAGTTCACTTATCTCTTTTGAGTTGCCTCTATTGGTCGACCCCTGGTAGGGCTGTTTAGTTCACTTGGTTCTGCATTGCGCGACTTCACGGATTTGATCATGTCTCTTTAATGGTTGGTCGCGATCTCGATCCGCTTCCTGATAATGGACCCTGACTCATGTAACTTTTAGGCCATGTTTGAGTTCGATCTAATTAAATGTCGAATCACTTGGATTCGTTCTATCAATGTCGATTTGGGTTAATTCGAGACTGCATAGTGCGACTTCATATTTTCGATCATATCTCTTTGTTGAGTGATCAAAACCTCAATCCGCTTCTTGATTCAGGACCCTGACTCATGTAGCTTTCAGGAAATATATGGGTTTGATATAAGTGGTTATTGAATAACTTGTATTCGATCTATCAATATCGAATCAGTGAAATTCGACCTAAGTGAATGTCAAATTCAATCTATCAATATCGAATCGACTTGGATTCGATATAAGGCTTCTCCGTCCGTCCCGCTAACTTGTGAGGTGTGAGGGGTATATATAGGCTTTATTAGAGAGGCTTAAAGGTAATTTTGGGGTTAGATCAAATTGAGACGGTTCGATCTATTCGATACTGACCTGCGCAACTTTACTAATTTGAGCATAACTTTGTGTCTGGACCTCCGAATTGCATTCTGCTTGTTGGGTTGCAACTTAGATTTATGTGGCTTTGGTTGATACATTACTCAATGTCTAATTAGCTATATAGATATAATACGGCTAAGGTAGCTTTACTTTTAAGCCTTCTCGACACTCATTGGTCAGTTTCGTGCCATCGTGGGTTCTTCTTGACATGACACATTATATCACACCATTTCGTCCCCTAATTTGGAGTGTGATTTTGGAACATAAGCATACTTCAGACTATAATGAAGTGCTAGACTTGTTTTACCTCAATTTTGAGTTGATTAATGTCATTATGCACCGGTGTAGCCTACCAAATAGGCCCACATCATATAGTCCCCCCCATTTGGGAGTCGGTCTTGGTTCAAGAGTTGGTGCCAAATTATAAAAATCTTGTGTGGCTTCCAAATACGTCCCTCATTTGAGAGCCTTGATCTAGAGGTTCGGTTGCCAAATAACTTTTATTTGGCTTGATGCGACGCACGCACTTGTGTGCTAGTGATCTACTTTATGAACGTCACGCCATGGGTAGTGATTTAGTTTGCACTTACCTTAAGGTATTGTTTTGACTAAGTGTCCATCTCTTTGGAGCCCTAAGACTCTTGCGTTGAGTTTAATTCTGGCATATCAGTGCTTGTCTTATCTGTGGGGCGGTTAATTTTTTTTAATCTTGGATGGGGCGGTAGTGCTGCATTAATTCCTTGATGGTGCAGCATTATCCCCATTATTTTATCACTCTTATGTTTTGAAGTAAGGCTATAAATAGTCGGCTTGTTACTTCATTTTAACCATCCAACAATTCAGAGTTCTTTTGTAGTATAACTCTTATATTTCCTCTTGTAATATTTCTATATTTGTGTGAGGTGTATTCGGGGAGTGTTACGGGTATAAAGGCTCTGTGAGGATCGTTGGGTTGAGCGAGAAATTGTGTAGTTGTAACAATTTTCTACATAGTGTATTTTCGTTCGGGCCCCGTGATTTTTCTCCGGTTTTGGAGTTTCCACGTAAAATCCTTGTGTTGTTACGATCGTCATATTTTATTCGTATTTGCTTTGTATATCCACGATGGGCAAATCCTGGGGGCGCGTATTTGTCAACTCAAATACCTAACAAGTGGTATCAGAGCCCGGGTACTGCTGGAGGTGGAGCTTTTGTTGGGGTGGAGCTCTGGTGTGATAGTAGTGTGAATACGCGCTGATAAAGGCGGTTCTGTCAAAGGTAATTGGTTATTAAGCGGGACCGTTGTGACCCCACCAATTACCTGGGAACCTTGAAATCCTGTCTAGAAAGATGAGCTATCTCTTTCCGGGGGTTTACTTTGTGCTATTCAGATCTACTTGAAATTCACCAAGGCCCACTGGTGCAATGTCGGGAAGTAAGGATACGAGTGCAGTGAGATTTGACGTTGAAAAATTTGACGGAAAAATCAACTTTGGCTTGTGGCAAGTTCAAGTCAGGGATGTGTTGATTTAGTCAGGGTTACACAAGGCTTTAAAAGAGAGGGTTGCTAAAGGTAGCGGCCCTACTAGCTCGAGTTCCGAAGCAGCTGGTATAAAAGCTGTGGTGGACGATGATGACTGGGAGGATCTAGATTTGCGAGCTGCGAGCGCAATTCGTCTGTGTCTGGCCAAAAATATTCTTGCGAACGTGCATGGAATTTCTTCGGCTAAGGGACTCTGGGAAAAATTAGAGGAGTTGTACCAGGCGAAGGGCGTATCGAATCGCATGTACCTAAAAGAGCAATTTCACACACTGCGAATGGCAGAGGGTGCGAGTATCTCAGATCATCTGAGTGTTCTGAATGGAATCGTTGCTGAGCTTGAATCCATTGGAGTTGCAATTGATGAGGAGGATCAAGCCTTGAGACTCATCTGGTCTCTTCCAAGTTCGTACGAGCACATGAAACCGATATTGATTCATGGGAAAGAGAAAATCAATCTCTCTGAAGTTACGGGCAAGCTTCTGTCTGAAGAGAGGAGGCTTAGCGGGGGTAACGGTTCACATGTAAACAATGCATTGGTGACTTACGATGGAAGGAAGACAAACTCTGGGAGGAAAGTGTGTTGGCGGTGTGGACAATCTGGCCACGTTAGAAGAAATTGTCCAACAAGGGGAGTCGGTTCGGCAAATGGCTCCAAGGCATCAAAAGGAAACACTGGAGGAGATACTAACATTGCTTATTGCAGTGACACTGAAGTTCTGTAAGCGGCATGCTCGTCCTGATGGCATGAGACCCTAAAAGTTGCCATGAGACATGACGTTAATGTTAGTGGGTCTAGTGTGCACACGGGCATTGCTTTTGGCGTTAATGCAAGGTGTGGTATATTCATGTCGACGGGCTGATGACTTCCGGAGGAGCCAAAAGTGGAAGTTGCACCATCCTATCAGCATGTTAATGTTCGACATGGGCCAAAAAGTAAATTCTTGGAATTAATTTATTCTGAGTGGTTATGCTTTATGGTGGAGCATGGTACTTCTAAAAGTACGACTGTGGTTGTAGTAATAGCGGGAGCTATGGAGATCTTTTGATGCGGAGTGGGTGTGCGATTGCCCAATGCCGGAATGGAGATGATTTTGAAGACGTGATTAGTCACTAATAATCATATCTTCAAGGTGGAGATTGTGGGGCGGTTAATTTTTTTTAATCATGGATGGGGCGGTAGTGCTGCATTAGTTCCTTGATGGTGCAGCATTATCCCCATTATTTTATCACTCTTATGTTTTGAAGTAAGGCTATAAATAGCCGGCTTGTTACTTCATTTTAACCATCCAACAATTCAGAGTTCTTTTGTAGTATAACTCTTATATTTCCTCTTGGAATATTTCTATTTTTGTGTGAGGTGTATTCGGGGAGTGTTACGGGTATAAAGGCTCTGTGGGGATCGTTGGGTTGAGCGAGAAATTGTGTAGTTGTAACAATTTTCTACATAGTGTATTTTCGTTCGGGCCCCGTGGTTTTTCTCCGGTTTTGGAGTTTCCACGTAAAATCCTTGTGTTGTTACGATCGTCATATTTTATTCGTATTTGCTTCGTATATCCACGATGGGAAAATCCTGGGGGCGCGTATTTGTCAACTCAAATACCTAACATTATCATCCTTATTTCTGGAAGAGAAACATATGTAGTGCATTGGCAGCCCTTTGTTCGTCTCTTGAATGATATGTGAAATCTCAATTTTGTGCACCTTTGTACACGTCAAGTATTATAGTTTCTCGAAGATGGAGTAAAGGTATTATAGTCTTTTGTGGGGACTTGGTCGCTCAAAAGTTTATCCATTTTGGTTTATGTATATAAGCATAGTCTGCTCGATTCTTTTTATCGTTCTAATGTATCTTGTCTTTTCTTATAACGGATTCTTTTGCCGCCCCTAGGACGACTCTCATTTCGATGAAGATCGTGGTTGAGTTGCAAATTATTGCAGCGCAACTGGTTACACTCTCGTCTTCTGGGATTCGGCAGTAGTTGAGACTGTGAAATGATTCTACAGGTTCCTTTTGTTGAGATAGAAGATCATTGTGTCCTCTTTGACTTTGTAAGAGCCATTGGAATGATTAGCCACAAGTTTCTAGTCTATAAAGACCTCAGGCGTTCTACTCGTAATGAGCTTGCCATTGAGGTTCTGGCGAGAATAGCTTTGTATTCTGCATCGTTGTTGGTCATAATAAAGATCGACCCTGGGTGCGCTAGCCAGTTGTTGTATGATCCTACGGAGTTTTTTAACCTCCAACTTTGATGTTATCTCTGTTTCGACAATGTTGTTGATATCAAGGTGACAAGCATAATGAACTCTGACTTGTGAGTCTTTAGCCTTGGTGTTTTTGCACTGATTTTGCAGTTATGTTTGGTTTAGATCTTTATCTATAGTCATGAGATTTTATGGCCTGCATTGCCTTCATTGAGGGCGAATGTGGTGACAATTAAAGAGACGAAGGTGTGCCACGCCGCTTAAAGCGAATTCCTTTTGAAGTGATCGAGCAATATGGGGAAGACGTGAATTCTGAGGCTCGAGCGTAAATGTATGTCGTGCAATTTTTTTTCTATTTAGACATTGTGTAGCCTTTGTCCGAATACTTTGTTGCATTCGTATTTAATAACTTCTCGCGTTTTGTTTATGGCACTTTGTGGTTTTACTTGTTATTACTCGTCAATGCTGACGGTTAATTTGGCACATGGGTATTCGTACCTTCTGAGGTAATGATACCTTTTATAGTAATCTATATATATACTTATTTTGAAAAAAATTCATCGTACCATGTTGGATTGATACTTGTGGTGCTGCTTTGGGCACGTTTGCTCTATACATTGATATATGGACATTTATCATGTTGTTTTGGGTAGATTTGCATCGTAACACGTTGGATAGACGTCAATAAGTTAATACGTGTAGTCAATTACAATATCCAGCCTTTCAGGCATATGGATATGTTGTTTGCATTATGCTTTTGCCATCGGATGTGCATCATTTGAGATTTTTGGTTTGTATCTGACCACGTTGGGCCGATGTCCATTTCTGATATTTCATTTTTTCATCTCACTTTTTTCAGGCCAATATTTCATATTTTATCTAACCGCTTTCGTCCAATATCTCATTTTTCATCTGACCGCTTCGTGCCAATATTTTATTTTTTATTATTTTTTTATTTATTTTCCTGACCTCTTTAGGCCAATATCCGTTCTCTGAGATTTTTAGTTTTCATCTAACCTCGCCGGGTCGATGTTCTTGGTGCCGCTTTGGACACGTTTGCTTCGTACCACTTCAGATAGGATTGCATCATAGCGCTTCGGGTAGATGTTTCTGTTGCTGCCTTGGACACGTTTGCTTCCTACCGCTTCAGGTAGATGGTTTTGGTGCCGCTTTGGACAAGTTCGTTTCGTACCACTTTGGGTAGATTTGCATCGTTCTTCTTCAGGTAGAATTATTCGATACAACATAAGAGTGAGATTCTTCGATACCGCCTACGGGTAAAATTCTTCGAGACCACGGTTAAAATTTTTAGATACCACCTAAAGGTAAGATTTTTCGATATCGCTTTTGGGCAAGATTCTTCGATACCACTTTTGGGTATGATTCTTCGATATCACATAAGGGTAAGACAAATCATGACACTATTCAGAGTGTAGTTGTTTGTCCCCGCAGAGGAAGCTCCTCTCAATCGTTGCATGTAATAAGATAAGGCACACGCTTTCTTAGAAATATGTCTGTATTTAAACAGAAATGTAAATGATTGACGCATAGGATTGGGATTGAAGAATCCATAGTCTTTCTTCTGATGATGTTAGTTTCCCTAATTGAATCGTGGATTTGATTACTGCTCTTAGCACCACTCCTTGTTTAATTGGGACCGAATTCCATATTGTCAACTTCGTAGTTGTTTGCAGATCTCGATATAGCTACTAGGACTCTTCGCGGTTCTTTTCCCGTTGGTCCATTCACTTTCTTTGCCATTTTACATAAATAGACTCTTAAGTGTAAACGAAATGGTGTTCCCACAGACGGCGATAATATTTTGATCTTATTTCGTCTAGGTTACAATACACCGAGAAATCGATACAATGGGGCCTGACTTAATCAAAATAATGCTATCCTATTTCAATGAAAGGACTAGCTTGGTCCGGAACACCTATTACACATAATGAAATATAAGATGACGGGAAAAAGCCTTAAATGGCCAAGTTGAGGGAATAGTCGAACGGGATATATTCGATGCTCTTTGATTGTCGAATTGAAGGCGTTAGATACTTATGATTTAAGACTGAACTTGGAAACTTTCCAAGCTTCCTACGCATACCATTTAGAGAATCAAGCCGAATGCAGTTCATTTATCTCTTTTGAGTTGCCTATATTGGGTCGACGCCTGGTAGGGCTGCTTAGTTCACTTGGTTCTGCATTACACGACTTCACGGTTTTGATCATGTCTCTTTAATGATTGGTCAGAATCTCGATCCCCTTCTTGATTATAGACCCTGACTCATGTGGCTTTGAGGTCATGTTTGAGTTCGGTCCAATTGAATGTCGAGTCACTTTGATTCGATTTATCAATGTCAAATCAGGTGAATTTGAGACTGCATAACGCGACATCACGGTTTCAATCATATCTCTTTGTTGGTTTATCAAAAGCTCGATCCGCTTAGTGATTCGGGACCCTGACTCATGTAGCATTCATGGCATATATAGGTTCGATCTAAGTGAGTATCGAATCACTTGGATTCGATCTATCAATATCGAATTAGTGAAATTTGACCTAAGTAAATGTCAAATTTGATCTATCAATATCGAATTGACTTGAATTCGATCCAAGGCTTCTCCGGCCGTCCTCCTAACTTGTGAGGAGTGATGGGGTATATATAGGCTTGATTACAGGGGCTCAAAGGTAATTTTGGGTTTAGATCCAATTGAGGCTGTTCGATCTAACTTTTCAGTATCGAATTGTGCAAATTCGATACTAACCATCGCAACTTTACTATTTTGAGCATAACTTTCTTTATGGACCTCCGAATTGCATTTCGCTTGTTGCGTATTATATAGATATGATACGGCTAAGGTAGCTTTACATTTAAGCCTTATCGACACTCATCGGTCAATTTCGCGCCATCACGACTTCTTCTTGACATGACACATTATGTCACACCATTTAGTCCCTCAGTTTGGAGTGTGATCTTGGAACAAAAGCATACTTCAAACTATAATGAAGTGCTAGAGTCGTTTTGCGTCAGTTTTAAAGAGATTAATGTCATTATGCACCGTTGTAGCCTACCGAATAAGCCCACATCATATAGTCCTCCCAGTTGGGAGTCGGTTTCATTCAAGAGCGGGTGCCAAATTATAAAAGTCTTGTGTGGCTTCAAAATACGCCCATCTCTTAGGAGCTATGATCCGGAGGATCGGTTGCCAAATAACTTTTATCTAGCTTGATGCGATGCACACACTTGTGTGCTAGTGATCTACTTTGTGAACGTCGTGCCATGGGTAATAATCTAGTTTGTACTTACCTTAAGGTGTTGTTTTGACTAAGTGTCCATCTATTTGGAGCCCTTAACACTTTTGCGTTGAGCTGAATTCTCGTATATCAGTACATGTTTTATCATCCTTATTTCTGCAACACAAAAATGTCTAGTTCGTTGGCAGCGCTTTGTTGGTCTCTTGAATGATATGTGAAATCTCAATTCTGTGAACCTTTGTACACGTCAAGTATTATTGTTTCTCGACGATGGAGTAAATGTATTATAGTCTTTTGCGGCGACTTGGTCGCTCAAAAGTTTATCTGCTTTGGTTTATGTATATAAGCATAGTTTGCTCAATTCTTTTTATCGTTCTAATGTATCTTGTCTTCCCTTATAACGGATTCTTTTGCCGCTGGTAGGACGACTCTCATTTCTATGAAGATCGTGGTTGAGTTGGAAAGTATTGCAGCGCAACTGGTTACACTACCGTCTTCGGGGATTCGGCAATAGTTGAGACTGTGAAATAATTCTACATGTTCCTTTTGTTGATACAGAAGATCATTGTGTCCTCTTTGACTTCGTAAGAGCCAATGTAATGATTAGCCATAAGTTGTTAGTCGGTAAAGACCCAGGTGTTGTACTCATAATGAGCTCGCCATTGAGGTTCTGGCGAGAATAGCTTTGTATTTTGCATCGTTGTTGGTCATAATAAAGCTCGATCCTGGGTGCGCTAGCTAGTTGTGGTATGATACTACGCAGTTTTTTAACCTCCAACCTTGATGTTATCTTTGTTTCGACAATGTTGTTGATAACAAGGTGACAAGCATAATGAACTCTAACTTGGGAGTCCTTAGCCTTGGTGTTGTGCACTGATTTTGCAGTTATGTTTGGTTTAGATCTTTATCTATATTCATGAAATTTTATGGCATGCATTGCCTTCATTGAGGGAGAATGTGGTGACAATTACAGAGACGAAGTTGCGCCACGCCGTTTAAAGCAGATTCCTTTTGAAGTGATCGAGCAATATGGGGAAGACGTGAATTATTTTTTGTCTATTTGGACATTGTGTCGCCTTTGTTCAAATACGTTGTTTCATTCGTATTTAATAACTTCTCGCGTTTTGTTTATAGCACTTTGTGCTTTTACATGTTATTACTCGTTGACTTTGACGGTTAATTTGGCATATGGGCTTTCGTACCTCGTGAGGTAATGATACCTTTTATAGTAGTCTAAATATGACTTATTTTGAAAAGTTTTCATCGTACCATGTTAGATTGATGCTTGTGGTGCTGCTTTGGACACGTTTGCTCCATGCATTGATATATGTACATTTGCCATGTTGTTTTTGGTAGATTTGCATTACGACGCTGGATAGACGTCAATAATTTGATATGTGTAGTTAGTTACAATATCCAGCCTTTCAGCCGTATGGATATGTTGTTTGTATCAAGCTTTTACGAGCGGATGTGCATCATTTGAGATTTTTGGTTTGTATCTAACCACGTTGTGCCAATGTCCATTTCTGATATTTCATTTTTTCATCTAACTTCTTTTAGCCAATATTTCATATTTTATCTAACAGCTTTCGGCCAATATCTCATTTTTCATCTGACCGCTCCGGGCCAATATTTTTTTTTCCTGACCTCTTTGGGCTAATAGCCGTACTCTGAGATATTTAGTTTTCATATAACCTCGTCGGGTCGATGTTCTTGTTGTCGCTTTGGACACGTTTGCTTCGTACCGCTTCAGATAGGTTTGCATCGTGACGCTTTGGGTAGATGTTTTGGTTGCTGTTTCGGACACGTTTGCTTCGTACAACTTCTGGTAGATGCTTTTGGTGCCGCTTTGGACACGCTTGCTTCGTACCTCTTTGGGTAGATTTTCATCGTACCTCCTCAGGTAGATGTTTTTGGTGCCGCTTTAGACACGTTTGTTTCGTACCGCTTTGGGTAGATTTGCATCGTTCCTCTTCGGTAAGATTCTTCGAAACACATAAAAGTGAGATTCTTCGATACCACCTACGGGTAAAATTCTTCGATATCGCTTTTGGGTAGGATTCTTTGATATCACATAAGGGTAAGACAAATCATGACACTATTTGCAGTCTAGTTATTTGTCCCCTCAGAGGAAGCTCATGTAATAAGATAAGGCACATGTTTTCTTTGAAATCTATCAGTATTTAAACAGAAATGTAAATGATTCACGTAGAGGATTGGGATTGAAGAATCCATAATCTTTCTTCCGATAATATTAGTTTCCCTGGTTGAATCGTGGATTTGATTATTGCCTTAGCACCACTCCTTGTTTGCTTGGGACCGAATTCCATATTGTCAACTTTGTAGTTGTTTCTCGATCTCGATATAGCTACTACGACTCTTCGTGGTTCTTGTCCCGTTGGTCCATTGCCTTTCTTTGCCATTTTACGTAAATAGACTCTTAAGTTTAAACGAAATGGTATTTCTACAGATGGCACCAATATTTTAGTCTTATTTCGTCTAGGTTACAATAAACTGAGAAATCGATACAATGGGGCCCAACTTAACAAAAATAATGCTATCCAATTACAATGAACAAACTAACTTGGTTCGGAACACCTATTACACATAAGAAAATATAAGATGCCAGAAAAATTCCTAAATTTCCAAGTTGAGGGAACAGCCGAACAGGACCTATTCGATGCTCTTTGATTGTCGAATTGATGGCGTTAGATACTTATGATTTTGGACTAAACTTGGGAACTTGCCAAGCTGCCTACGCATACCATTGAGGGAATGAAGACGAGCGTAGTTTATTTATCTCTTTTGAGTTGCCTCTATTGGGTCGACCCCCGGTAGGGCTGCTTGGTTCACTTAGTTCTAGATTGCGCGACTTCACGATTTTGATCATGTCTCTTTAATAGTTGGTCGGAACCTTGATCCGCTTCTTGATTATGGACCCAGAGTCATGTAGATTTTAGGCCATATTTGAGGTCGATCTAATTGAATGTCGAATCACTTCGATTCAATCTTTCAATGTTGAATCGGGTGTATTCGAGACTGCATAGTTCGATCTACTCTTTCAGTATCGAATTATGCAAATTCGATACTAACCTGCACAACTTTACTATTTTGAGCATAACTTTCTCTTTGGACCTCCGAATTGCATTCCGTTTGTTGCGTTGCAACCTAGACTCGTGTGGCTTTCTGATGACATATTAATAAATTTCTAATTAGCTATATAGATATAGTACAAATAAGGTGGCTTTACATTTAAGCCTTCTCGACACTCATCGGTCAGTTTCACGCCATTGTCGCTTCTTCTTGACATGACACATTATGTCACACAATTTAGTCCCCCATTTTGGAGTGTAATTTCAGAACATAAGCATATTTCAAACTATAATGAAGTCCTAGAGTCGTTTCGCCTCAGTTTTGGGGTGATTAATGTCATTATGCACCAATGTATCCTACCGAATAAGCCCACATCATATAGTTCCCCCATTTGGGAGTCGGTCTTGATTCAAGAGCGGGTGCCAAATTATAAAAATTTTGTGTGGCTTCAAAATACGCCCTTCATTTGGGAGCTGTGATCCGGAGGATCGGTTGCCAAATAAGTTTTATCTGGCTTGATGCGATGCACGCACTTGTGTTCTAGTGATCTACTTTATGAACGTCGCGCCATGGGTAGTGATCTAGTTTGAACTTACCTTAAGGTGTTGTTTTGACTAAGTGCCCATCTCTTTGGAGACCTAAGACTTTTGCGTTGAGCTGAATTCTCGCATATCAGTACCTATTTTGTCATCCTTATTTCTACAATAGAAACATGTGTAGTGCGTTTGCAGCCCTTTGTTCGTCTCTTGAATGATATGTGAAATCTCAATTTTGTGCACCTTTGTACATGTAAAGTTTACTGTTTCTCGATGATGGAGTAAATGTATTATAGTCTTTTGCGGTGACTTGGTCGCTCAGAAGTTTATGCTCTTTCGTTTATGTATATAAGCATAGTCTGCTCGATTCTTTTTATCATTCTAATGTATCTTGTCTTTCCTTATAACGGATTCTTTTGCCTTCGGTAGGACGACTCTCATTTCTATGAAGATCGTGGTTGAGTTGCAAATTATTGCAGCGCAACTAGTTGCACTCCTGTCTTCGAGGATTCGGCAATAGTTGAGACTGTGAAATGATTCTACAAGTTCCTTTTGTTGAGACAGAAGATCATTGTGTCCTCTTTGAATTCGTAAGAGCCACTGGAATATTTAGCCACAAGTTGATAGTCTGTAAAGACCCCAAGCGTTCTACTCGTAATAAGCTTGCCATTGAGGTTCTGGTGAGAACAGTTTTGTACTCTGCATCGTCATTGGTCATAATAAATCTCGACCCTGGGTGCGCTAGCCAGTTGTTCTATGATCCTACAGAGATTTTTAATCTCCAACTTTGATGTTATCTCTGTTTCGACAATGTTGTTGATAACAAGGTGACAAGCATAATGAGCTCTGACTTGGGAGTCCTTAGCCTTGGTGTTGTGCACTGATTTTGCAGTTATGTTTGGTTTAGGTCTTTATCTATAGTCATGAGATTTTATGACCATTAAGGGCGAATGTGGTGACAATTAAAGAGCCGAAGTTGTGCCACACCGCTTAAAGTGGATTCCTTTTGAAGTAATCGAGCAATATGGGGTAGACGTGAATTCCTAGGCTATTTGGACGCGTAAATCTATGACGTGCAATTTTATTTTTTGTCTATTTGGATATTGTGTCGCCTTTGTTTGAATACTTTGTTGCATTTGTATTTAATAACTTCTCGTGTTTTGTTTATGGCACTTTGTGCTTTTACATGTTATTACTCGTCGACGTTGACGGTTAATTTGGCACATGGGTATTCGTATCTCCTGAGGTAATGATACCTTTTATAGTAGTCTAAATATGTAGTTATTTTGAATAGTTTTCATCGAACCATGTTGGATTGATGCTTGTGGTGCTGATTTGGACACGTTTGCTCCATACATTGATATATGGACATTTGTCATGTTATTTTGGGTAGATTTGCATCGTACCACGCTGGATAGACGTCAATAATTTGATATGTGTAGTCAGTTACAATATCCAGCCTTTCAGGCATATGGATATGTTGTTTGCATCATGCTTTTGCCAGCGGATGTGCATCCTTTGAGATTTTTGGTTTGTATCTGACCACGTTCGGCCGATGTCCATTTCTAATATTTCATTTTTTCATCTCACCCCTTCTCGCCAATATTTCATATTTTATCTAACCGCTTCGGCCAATATCTCATTTTTCATCTGACTGCACCGGACCAATATTTCATTTTTTATTATTTTTTTAATTTTTTTTCCAGACTTCTTTGGGCCAATATCCGTACGCTGAGATTTTTTGTTTTCCTCTAACCTTGCCGGGTCGATGTTCTTGGTGTCGTTTTGGACACATTTACTTCGTACCGCTTTGGACATGTTTGCTTCGTGCAACTTCGTGTAGATGCTTTTGGTGCTGTTTTGGACACGTCTGTCTTGTACCACTTTGGGTAGATTTGCATCGTACCTCTTCGGGTAGATGTTATTGGTGCCGTTTTGGACACGTTTGTTTCGTACCGCTTTGGGTAGATTTGCATTGTACCTCTTCGGGTAGATGTTTTTGGTGCCGCTCTGGACACGTTTGTTTCGTATCACTTTGGGTAGATTTGCATCACACCTCTTCGGGTAGATGTTTTTGGTGCCACTTTGGACACGTTTATTTCGTGCCGCTTTGGGTAGATTCCCATCGTACCTCTTCAGGTAGATGTTTTTAGTGCCACTTTGGACACGTTTGTTTCGTACCGATTTGGGTACATTTGCATCGTTCCGCTTGGGGTAGAATTCTTCGATACCACATAAGGGTGAGATTCTTCGATACCACCTACGGGTAAAATTCTTTGATACCACCTACGGATATGATTCTTCGATATCGCTTTTGGTTAGGATTCTTTGATACCACATTTGGGTAGGATTCTTCGATATCACATAAGGGTAAGACAAATCATGACTCTATTCGGGGTGTATTATTTTGTCGCCGCAGAGGAAGCTCCTCTCAGTCGTTGCTGGTAATAAGATAAGGCACACGCTTTCTTAGAAATCTGTCAGTATTTAAACAGAAATGTTAATGATTGATGTATAGGATTGGGATTGAAGAAACTCTAATATTTCTTTCGATGATGTTAGTTTCCCTGGTTGAATCGTGGATTTGATTATTTCTCTTAGCACCACTCCTTGTTTGCTTGGGACCGAATTCCATATTGTCAACTCCGTAGTTGTTTCCCGATCTTGATATAGTTAATGGGACTCTTCGCAGTTCTTTTCCCGTTGTTCCATTCCCTTTATTTGCCATTTTACGTAAAGAGACTCTTAAGTGTAAAAGAAATGGTGTTCCCACAGACGGCGCCAATATTTTGATCTTATTTTGTATAGGTTACAATACAACGAGAAATCGATACAATGGGCCTCACTTAACCAAAATAATGCTATCATATTACAATGAACGGACTAGCTTGGTCCGGAGCACCTATTACACAGAGAGAAATATAAGATGACGGAACAAATCCCTTAATGGCCAATTTGATGGAACAGTCGAACGGGACAAATTCAATACTATTTGATTGTCGATTTGAGGGCATTAGATACTTATGATTTCAGACTGAACTTGGGAACTTACCAAGATGCTTAGGTATCCCATTGAGGGAATCAAGTCAAACGTAGTTCATTTATCTCTTTTGAGTTGCCTCTATTGGGTCGACCCTTGGTAGGCTGCTTGGTTCACTTGGTTTTGCATTGCGCGACTTGACGGTTTTGATCATGTCTCTTTAATGGATGGTCGGAATCTCGATATGCTTCTTGATTATGGATCTTGACTCATGTAGGTTTTTGTCCATGTTAGAGTTCTATATAATTGAATATCAAATCACTTGGATTCTATCTATCAATGTCGAATCGGGTGAATTCGAGACTGCATAACGCGAGTTCACGGTTTCGATCATATCTCTTTGTTGTGTTATTGAAACCTCGATCCGCTTCTTGATTCGGGACCATGACCCATGTAGCTTTTAGGACATATATGGGTTCAATCTAAGTGAGTATCTAATCACTTGGATTCGATCTATCAATATCGAATTAGTGAAATTCGACCTTAGTGAATGTCGGATTCGATCTATCAATATCGAATCGACTTGGATTCGATCTAAGGCTTCTCCGTCTATCCCCCTAACTTGTGAGGAGTGAGGGGGTATATATAGGCTTGATTAGAGGGGCTTAAAGATAATTTTGGGCTTAGATCCAATTGAGGCGGTTTGATCTACTTTTTCAGTATCGAATTGTGCAAATTCGATACTGATCTCCGCAACTTTACTATTTTGAGTATAACTTTCTCTGTGAACTCCGATATGCATTCCGCTTGTTACTTTACAAGATAGACTCATGTGGCTTTCCGATGACATATTACACAATGTCTAATTAGCTATATAAATATAATGGTGAACCAAATACTGCTAAGATAGCTTTACCTTTAAGTCTTCTCGATACTCATCGGTCAGTTTCGCGCTATCGTGGCTTCTTGTTGACATGACACATTATGTCACACCACTTATAATTAATGCTTAATTTTTGGCATGCTGAATTTTCTAAACTGTCATCTTCATATATATTATTTATGTGGACCGAGCAGTTCAACCATGAAAACCACACCCTTAAATCTTAGAACTTCAACCAATATTTTTTTGCTTAATAAGAAGTTAAGAGCTGCCCAATGGGGAATGAATATTTCATAATTGGGCCGTTTCTATTAGCGGGAGATGAGCTTTGCAAACGAAGAGTTGGATTAGTGACGCATATGCAAGACCTTCTCATTTCACATATTTTGGCAAGACTTAAGCTAATATAAGTTGGGCAATTATACCGTGCAAATAATGTAAACACAAATATTACAGCAACGTAAACTATTTGTACTAAAATTGATTTGAGAGATTTAACATAATAAACTCATACTTATCCGGGGCGAACCCAAGATTTATATTTACCCTGGACTGCTTAAAATATTAGTCAAATACAAATATGTCATAGAATCCAAAGAAAACAAACCTCATACTAATTAATAAAGTGATAATGTTTTTCTATCACGTGTACAAAAAATAGTATTTGTAAATATATATTTAATAATGTAATGAGCTATGAGCTTAATGATATAAATATAAGATTTTAAGTGTAATATTTCTTGTGTGAACTACTTTTTCTTTACTAGTACTAAGCTATATTCTGAGAAATTGAGAAGTTTTGATGCATTTTTATTAGTATCTTATAGATTATAGGTATAGATTAGATTATTAAACTTGTGGTTCGTGGCGCATTATGGGATGTGGATGCAAACGTGGTGTTAACTATTCCGTTGGGTAGCTTGGATCATAATGATACTCAAATTTGGCACTACGAAAAGCACGACCGCTTTACGGTCCGTAGTGCTTATCATATGATCATGTCCCAGGGTTTGACGGCGCGCGGGAGTTGGGAGGTCGAGAGTGCGAGTACTCAGCTGAGTTGGAGGAAAATTTGGAGAATGGGTTGTGCCAACAAAATCAAGTTATTTTGGTGGCGCTGCTGTTTGGATATTCTTCCGATATGTATTAATATTGCACGGCGAAAGATAGGGGATGGGACAACATGTGTGGTTTGTAATGCAGGGGATGAAAGCCTCCCTCACCTCTTTTTTGATTGTCATGTGGCACGACAAGCTAGGGCACTAGCTAATTTTCCTACAGTGTCCAACCGTCACGCTCGCGAGGGATTGATGGAGTGGTTTACTCGGATTTGGCGGGACGAGGGAGAGGAAGCTGCGAGCAGCGCGGTCACCTTGTGCTGGTCATTATGGCTCAACCGTAACTTAATTCTTGTAGGGGAGGACCGACACAATGCGGCGGAAATTGCTGAGTTTATGGCTCAGTATGTTGCACATTGGCGTGAAAATATGCGACCACTTAGTGGGGTTGCACGAGTTGATGGAGCGACTTGGGAAGCACTAAGTGAGGGGTGGATTAAAATCAACTTTGATAGTGCGTGTTTCGTCGAGGATGGAGCAGTGGACATAGGAGTTGTAGGTCGCGACCATACGTGAGGTGTAGTGGCGAGGTTTCAAAGAAGATTTGTTGGTAACATTGCACCAGTTTGGGTGGAGGCATTGGCGGCTTTATGGGCCATCAAATTGGCGGTTGGAATGGGGTGGAGGCAAGTAATATTCGAAGGCGATTGCCTCAACATTGTCCACGATATTCTTTATTGGTCTCATGGCGACGGGACATATGCTAATATTATTAGGGATTTCCTAAACTTTTTTGAGTCAAGAGAGGATTTTTCTATTAGATGGATTAGTCGGGAGGCAAATATAATGGCGCATGATCTTGCTCGTACGGGGATAGGAGTTTTGTGTGATCTGAGTAATCTAGTTTTCGCGGTTCACTAGTTTTACTGTTAGCTTTTTAGTTTTGGTTTTATCTTTGACTTAGTTCTGACATTGGTTTTTTTTTTGGCGCGGTTTGCGTCTTGGCATGAAATATATGATTCTTTGGTTAAAAAAAAAAAACTTCATATTTACTGAGATCTTCTATCTATTTCTAATTCTTAACTCTAAAGTCACCATGTATATATTAATAAATAATACACAATACATAAACCTCAAAGCTCCAAAAGTGGGTTAAAAATTGCAGCAAAGTAAGACTGGTCTCTTTGAAGTCGGTCTTCATAAAACGAGAAACCTATGAAAAGAAAAACAAACTTTTAATAATTAACACAAACAAAAAATATGGGTATGTGAAAATACTTGAGAAACGAAATTAAGGGTATGAATTTGTTGTTGAAGTCGATTTGTTATTTTTGTACAAATTTCTTAAAATTATTCACCGATAATACGTAACACAAGGTAGCAAATCAATTAAATACAAATGGAGCAAATCAATTGAATGGTATTGGTTTCATTTTCTTTGGGATGGAATCAATTATCTCAATCTGTTGGTTTTTATTCATTAAGCTTGTACAAGTATTTCTTTAACTATATGGGCTGGAAAAAGGTACTAGTCTAAGATATATGTACAACTAGGTGCAAGCCCAAGACTAACCCCAAGCTATAGCCCAGGTAAGCATTGGGCGTAGGCCCGCCTATGATTCTTATATTCGCATAAAAGAATTCAACTAGATCAAGTAGCACATTCAAAATTACAGATATTAAAAACAAATATCGTTTTTGGATGACATGGGACGAAGTCGTTGCCTTTCAGGAGCACACTATGTAAATGCTCGTTGGCACAAACCTAGAAGATATAGAGTCAAGTTGCTTCTTGTGAGAAACAAACCTGCTACTATAGAAATAAATCTCTCATTTATAACCAACTTGGCCACCTTTGTAGGTAAGAACGACATCACTCAGTAACAACAAAATCCCGCGTCCGTTACAAACACGGTTTTGCTCTAATCATTAACGGCCATGAAAAAATCGTGGAAGCCGCTCCTGGCGTCCATCATGCTTAATAAAGCACATCTTGCCGTAGAGTCTACTAGCAAATTGATCTTGGGAAGAGGAAAAGGATCGTGGGGACACTGTTTGTTCAACTATGTGTAATCCAGAAACATCTCCTACGTATGTCGCCTCTTTCTTGAGCACCAGTACCACATTTCTCAACCATTCCGAGAACCTAATCTAGTAGATATGTCGTACTACAAATACTCTTGAACCTCTTTTTCTGCCGCCTCGTTCTTTTCATTACTGAAATTATATTTTTTTTGTCTGACTAGCTTGGCTTTGGGGTTAACATTTAGTATGTGCACGATGATACTTAGATATATCCCGTGTAGGTCTGAATCCACCCATGCAAATATATTAACATTGCATCTAAGGCTATCCACCAAAGTGGTTTCCACCTCTCGGCTCATCGCCATTCCAATTCTTATTGTCTTCCCAGTGTCCTCCATCAACAACTGCACTAATTTAACTCTCCTAGTGGTTCCATCTTTGATTCTTCCCAATGTCTCATTATCTGGAGCTTGCACTTTTCTTCGCCTTCTCCTTGGGAATTGTCCCCATGCCCGTCGTCAACTTATCGAATTTGATATTCTTTCTTCTTCATGCTTCTATAGCCGCAGCGATATTCTCTCTCTTCACCATCATGTTAGTCTAGACACATGCATACAAACAATGGTGTTCCAACGGGCAGCGCCAATAATTTGATCTTATTTCGTTTAGGTTACAATACATCGAAAACACAATACAAATGAGCCTAAAATAAACCAAATTATGCCAGCCTATTACAAGGAATGAGACCAGTTTTGTCCAAAACACCTATTACACGTAAATGAGCCTAAAGTGACTAAGTAGCCTCGAATGGTCGAACTCGGGAACAGTCAAACAGAGTTGGATGCTGAGATAACTCTCGTAATCAGAAATAATTGAACTGTGAAAGGTTCGTGCTGAGAACTCTCGAACATGTCTGGAGGGTTGTTAACAATTGAGCATTAGAAAGAGACCGTCGAACTAAATAACAGTCGAACAGTCGGCCTAGTTCGATCGATGTAGGATTGGTGAACAGTAATTAATGTGTGGCGTGAATCACGGAGAACATGGTATTTATAGATCCTAGATAGCAAGACTCGCTCTGCGAGCAGGCTATAACAATCGAACGGAGACGTTCAATTGTCTCAAAGAGTCGAACCATCTTGGTTCGATTCTTTCCTATTTGGACTTTAAACGCGGCAATAACCATGTCCAATTTATTTTTGGGTCATCTAAAATAACCCGCCACTATTGAAACGAAACTAATACTAGTTTCCTTTAACTATTAGGAAGAGAAATTAACGCGACTTAAGGAAACAGTAAAAAAAAAAAGGAAATAACTTTAGTTTCCTTTTCTGAAAAAAAAAACAAATGGGCCAATATATTGTGGGATCTTCAGGTCGTTATCTTTCAAGTGGCAGGATTCCAGCTTTCTGAAATGGGCTTTTCTCTGACCAAAGCACAAGTCCAAATTCAATAACCACAAATGAAATAAGAAGATTAATTGCACCTGATACTAGTAATAGCATGAATTAAATTATTTAAGCATTTCTATGTTTAACTAAATGAAACCTTATATATTTTGTTTATTGAATATCACAATGAAGTTTTATGTGCCGCCTGTTATATCGAGTTGTGATGGCATGAGACACTAACCAAATTAAGACTTTAGTTATCATTTAAGCAAAGAAAATGCAGATCAGTAACTAAAATTTCTTCACGTTAAATTATTAATCAGCAAACATAATCAGTTAATTTCGGAGGTGGAAATTAACTGCATTTATTAAAATGTAAATGAGCAACAAAGTTTTGAACTTGGCCCAATACACAATACACTTAAGAAATGAGAAAATGAATGATTAGGCGGGCCTTATTACAGAATAAGCCTGCTTGTTCAAGCATTTCTCTTAATTGACCAGCTGAAGAGCTGCTGAGATATTTATAATTTGTAATTTGTTAATTATAATCGATGATTTCATACTTGCTTATTTTTTTCAAACGTTATGTGGTGTGCAGTTGAATATGTTTTGAATTGTCTAACCAATAGGTTTGCTGAAAAAAAGAAAAACCTGCCAGCAACTTTTCCCTTCAAATCATTTTCTGCCATATTTGAAAGTTCTGATAATATAATGAAGAATCCTTTTTTTTTTCGTTTCATTTTAAAACTTAGTAAGATTATCCAAACTAGCTATTAAAAGTTTCTTATATCCAGTCCACAAACTCAAAATTGTTATTAATATCTTCATTTTTAATACGAAATTAACATCTTAACTGAAATTATTAATTAAAATCATAGTTTGCTAGTCATGTATCAGGAACAAATATAAGTGTTGCGGTAGCCATGATGGAATATTCCTTTGCATGAACCGAGTGTCCAGGTAAAAATCCTTAATAACAACAACAAAGCCTCTAATCCCAATTAAATTGGGGTAGGCTATATGAACCATAAATGAATCACGTCGAGTCGTGAACATGAATCTTCTGCCTCCAGAGGTTTCGGTTGACTAGCATGTCTTCATTTAAATCTTTTAGCTTCATGTCGTTCCGTATGACCTCCATCCACGTCTTTTTCGGTCTCCCGCGAGCTCTAGCCGTCTGTCCTAAGTCGAGATCCTCAACACGTCGTACCGGTGCATCTATGGGTCTGCGTTTAACATGCCCAAACCATCTTAAGCGATTTTCTCGCATTTTCTCGTCAATGGCCGCCACACCCAATTTATGCCGAATATCTTCATTGCGCACTTTATCTCTCCTTGTGTTACCGCACATCCACCGAAGCATGCGCATCTCCGTAACGTTCATTTTATGTGCATGACTTTGCTTAATAGCCCAGCACTCGGAGCCATAAAGCAAAGCAGGTCTAATAGCCGTACGATAGAACTTTCCTTTAAGCTTTAGAGGAAAGTTATGATCGCACAGGATCCCTGTTGCACTCTTCCACTTTGTCCATCCAGCTTGGATGCGGTGGTTGACATCTCCGTCTAACTCTCCATCCATCTGCAGTATGGAGCCTAAATACCGAAAATGCGCACTTCTCGGTATCTCTTGGCCATCCAACTGAACCGTGCCCTCGTTGTTTCTTCGTTGTTTGCTAAACTTGCATTCGAGGTACTCTGTTTTTGTTCGACTTAGTCGAAATCCTCGTGCTTCTAATGTTTGTCTCCATCGTTCTAATTTAGCGTTAACTCCCATTCTCGTCTCATCGATGAGGACAATATCGTCTGCAAACAACATATACCATGGAACTCGGTCTTGGATGGTTCTGGTGATTTCATCAATTACAATGGCAAACAAAAATGGGCTCAAAGCTGACCCCTGATGTAAGCCAATTGTAATTGGAAAGGCGTCTGTTAAACCGCCACAAGTCCGGACACTTGTCACCACATTCTCATACATATCTTTAATGATGTTGATATATTTAATGGGTACCCCCTTCTTCACCAAGGTCCACCATAATACATCTCGAGGTACTTTGTCATATGCCTTCTCTAAGTCGATAAAGACCATATGCAAATCTCTACTCTTCTCTCGAAAGCGTTCAATGAGCTGACGAATCAAATGGATGGCCTCTATGGTCGACCTTTCGGGCATAAATCCAAATTGGTTCTCAGATATGGGAACAATTTGTCTCAATCGGTGTTCGATCACCCTCTCCCATAGCTTCATGGTATGAGACATAAGCTTTATCCCACGATAGTTAGAACAGTTTTGGACATCGCCCTTGTTCTTATAAAGAGGTATTAGCGTACTCTTCCTCCACTCTTCTGGTATTTTATTTGTTCGCCATATTTTGTTAAAGAGGTCCGTCAACCAGGTCACCCCTATCTCTCCCATGCTTCTCCAAGCCTCGATAGGGATACCATCTGGACCAACGGCTTTTCGAGTCTTCATCCTCTTCAAAGCATCTTTGACTTCCGACCTTCTAATACGGCGCATAAAATTGCGGTTCAGATCTTGAGGGGACTGTGAGATGTCACCCACTGCTTGGGTGGGGCCTCCATTGAACAGGCCCTCGAAGTACTCCCTCCATCGTGCTTTGACTTGGTCCTCACGCACTAAGACAGACTGACCTTCATCTTTGATGCATTTCACTGCACCTAGGTCTCTAGTCTTCCTCTCTCTAATGCGAGCAATTTTGTATATATCCTTCTCGACCTCCTTGCTATCCCTCTTCTCATAAATTTCCTTGTACACAGCCTCTCGCGCTAGTCCAACAGCTTTCTTTGCCTCTTTCTTAGCTAGCTTATACTTTTCAAAGCTTGCTCCATCATGGTTCTTCTTCAAATCCCTGTAGCAATCCCGTTTGGCCTTGATAGCCGCCTTCACTTCTTCATTCCACCATGACGTGTCTTTACCTGACAGGCTACTACCTCGGGATTCACCTAAGAGGTCTTTAGCTACCTCCTTGATACAACAAGCCATTTTGGTCCAAGTTGTATCTGCATCGTCCTCAGTCTTCCAGTCTACCTTTTGAACCATTCGCTCCACGAAGGCCTTTTGGGTAGACTCCTTAAGCCGCCACCACTTAATTCTAGGTTCCAACCGCCGCCTACTCCTCTTCACTCCTTGCCGCAGTCTAATATCCAACACCAAAACCCTATGTTGCGTAACTACACTTTCCCCGGGGATGACCTTGCAATCTATGCAACGACTTCTATCTGCCCTCCTAGCTAAGAAGAAATCTATCTGACTCTTATTTGACCCACTCCTATAAGTGACCAAATGAGACTCTCTCTTCTTAAACCAAGTATTTGCTACAAGCAAATCATAGGAGAGGGCGAAGTCTAAGATAGCGTTCCCCGGCTCATTGCGATCCCCAAAGCTATACCCGCCGTGGATGTCCTCGAACCCATCACGGCTAGATCCTACATGACCATTAAAGTCACCTCCAATAAAGAGTTTCTCGCTACTAGGGATCCTTTGTACCATCTCGTCCAAATCTTCCCAAAACTTACGTTTCACAGCTTCGTCTAGTCCTATCTGTGGTGCATAGGCACTAATGACATTCAAGATATCCTCGCCTATGACCAACTTGACCAATAAGATCCTGTCGCCCTTCCTTCTGACCTCCACCACGTCTTCGAGCCAAAGCTTATCTATGATGATCCCAACACCATTTCGGTTCTTCTCTGTCCCGGTATACCAAAGCTTACAACCCCAAGGGTCTACTACTTTGGCCTTTTCACCAACCCACTTGGTCTCTTGCACGCACAAGATGCTGATTCTCCTCCTAGCCATTGCCTCAGCTAGCTCGGCCAATCTTCCTGTGAGTGACCCCACATTCCACGATGCAAGGCGAACTCGTCGTTCCTGGACTAACTTCTCTACCCTCACCCGTCCTGGAAGGTGAGGGAACCCTTGCTCATTTGACACCACACCCGGGCGTCGATGTGGCGCGTCGCTTCCGGGCGACGACCTAGCAACCCTTGCCCATTTATCACTACACCCGGGGTCCGATGTAGCGCGTCGCTGAGTAGGGAATGCCCCAACGAAATTCATAGTATGGTTCATATCATAGGATGTGACGGGGTTTTTACGTTGGCTGTCACAGGCCTACCACAACCCTCCTCCTTTATCCTGGCTTGGGACAGGCAGTGAAAGCACACTGGCGGAGTTAGGTAAAAATCCTTAATAGTGTCCATTATTTTTATTATTACATAATAATTGATAAAATGACAAAGAATAACTGGGTGATAAGTGATATATAATTTATATATTGTAATTGTCAAATGTCAATATTACTTGGCAGTTCTAGGGGCCCAAATCTCCGATCTACTCTTAATCTTTGATTTATATTTGGGCTAAAATTCAGAACGCGGTTCTTCGAACTGGGCTTATTTAAATGGTGAATAGTGGCTGTCCAATTTTAACCTACTAGTTATTTTTCTAACGAGACAATTGCAATTGTATGTAATTATCATAAAAACCAACAAGATAATGCAAGTTTTTAATATATACGTGCATGCTAGCTTTGTAGATGAATTTTTTATAGATTTAATGCAAACAATGTTTTGCTGGAGAAACTGAAAATTCACATGTCGATCTTCGGTCGCAATCACTTCTGTTACTAAAGTTTTGGCGGCTGGAATGCAGTCGCAACCGGGCAATTGCGATTAGACCTCATCGCTAATTTTACGACCAAAATTTGGTTGTTACTTGTTACTATTAATTGTGATCGAATTTCGAAAGCAAATTTTGCAACCGGTGTCTGATCTTCATTACTAGTAGCCATTGGAACTCGGCTGCAAGTACCTAACAAGGTATTTGTAACTGGAACTCGGTTACTAATGCTTTGTAAAGCTTTAGCAACCGGAATTCGATTGTTAATGCCTTGTAAAGCTTTAGCAACCGAAACCCGATCGTAAATGCTTTTGAAGGTATTTGCGACCGAAATTTGGTTGGTAATACCTTTCAAAATATTAGGAACCGGAGTCCGGTAACAAATAATATTCAATGGATTAGCAACCGAACTCTGGTCGCTATAATATTCAAGGTTTTAGCAACATGAATCCGGTTGATAACAATGTTTAATGGAATAAAAAATTAATAATATTTCAGTAATAAATTATCGATTTTTTTTAAGATTTCGAATTCTTTGCATTTAGAACACAAAAAAAAATGTTTGTTAGCCAAATAATTTTGAATACATGGATTGTATGTTAGAAAAACGTGTCCATTTGAAGAAGAAAAAAGAATTAATTTGAAGATTTTGAAAAATATGTATTGTGAAAAAATTGTTTGAAGAATAAAAATGAAGAAAGAATGTAAAGTGTTTGAAGATTTATAAAAACTGATGAAAGAAAAAAGTATAACGGTTGGTATATTTTGATAAAATAATATTTTTCATCAATTTAGATAAATTGATGAAAAAGGGAAATGAAGAAAAAGTATAAGCGTTGGGTATTTTTTTGATGAAATGGTAGTGAAAAATGGAAGTATATATAGAAGTTGAGGGTAAATATTGAATTTTCAGAAATCTTGAATTTCCCCTCGGAACCCCGCTAATTTTTTGGGTATTTGCGACGGGAATGCGGTCGCAAAAAACTTAAATTTTGAAATTTCGAAATTTTGCCAATGTTTTTTTAGTATCTGTGATCGGAATCCGGCCGCATAATAATTTATAGCCAGTTTTGCGACTGGACTCTTGTCGCAAAAAGGTTGTTGTCCAGTTTTGCGACCAGAATTCGGTTGCAAATGCCCATGAATATTATTAGCAACAGGATTCTAGTTGCTAATGCCCATATGAATATTAACTTCAACCGGAATTTGGTTGCAACTAATAAAAAGACTTTAAAATTTTGAGTTTCTTTAATTCAATCTTGATGTGTTTATAATTTTAAATAAAGAATCTCACTAATAAATTTAGATTGAAGTAACATTTAATTACTTTAATATTATTTTAGTAAGGAGATTAGTAAGTTATAGTTGAGTAACGTATATATTAAACCCTTTTAAGTTCTACATCTAATCTTACGTAGTGGGGTATTCGTTTTATTTGCGATTGTCATTCGTTACGACTGTTAGTATAGAGGTTATTGTGATATACATATAGATGTTACCCTAAATTAACATATTAATAGGTAGTCATCATGTACATATACCCATTGTAGTTAGTTACAAGTGACATCATGAACCGACGCTTCAAATAATTTTTTAGCGTGCAACGAAACTAATTTTTTGTAATTTTTTAAAAATCTATATGTACATATTATTCTTACAAATGATCATTAAACCAGCGATATGTCTAAAATTAGGGTGCAGAATGCGTACATTAAAAAAGTAAATATTATTTGCAGCCGGAGTGTGGCTGCAAATACAAAAAATAGCGACCAAAGTCCGGTTACTAATGCTAATTTTACATTTTTGAGACCGAAATCTGGTGGCAACTTTCAACGGCTAGTACTTGTAGTGAATGGACTCCGGTCGCTAAAGCTAGATTGGAATGATCACTAACATAGGACCGGATTCCCAAGCAAGATTGGAATGAGTTCATTTCAATCTTTCTCAAATTGAGTACTATTAGGTTTGCACGTCCCTCGGCTAAGTATTGACTTCACTTCTATGTACCCATGATTGCGTTATAGCATTTTGTGATATTTAATATAAATGATACATTGACTGGTAGAATTAATTGTAACAATTTCTTTTTAATTTTGTTAGATTAAAAATAGATTATCTCGCCGATAGATCTTGGATGTACGATACGATAGATAATAATACCGGTTATTTGAAAGAACATTACGTGGGTGAGTCGTTCATTCATGCAATATGCCTTACAACATAAAATATACTTAGATCTAAGTAACCGTGTTAGGTGTCCGTGTTAGAAATGCAGCAATTTAATTTTTTTTGATCAAAACGTAATCCATAATCATCTTTATAATTCGGGCTTTACAGATCAATATTGGATATGAGTGTTGCATAGAGAGGAGGCAACCGGGGCATCCACATCGTATTTACACAATTCACCACCCATTAATATTCACGTAGATAGCCCGGGCCACGTTGATAATTCGTTTAGAGAAGTGGTTGTGGATGCATAAGAGGGTCAATTTGTTGAGAGAGAGAGAGAAGTGCGCAACGAAGATCCAAATCCCGATGCGAGGGATTTCTACGATTTGATGCATTTGAGAGGCGTACAAATGCATAGTAAGAAGCCAAAAACTGTGCTGCAGTGGGTTGCCAAGTTCTTGACGCACAAGACCATGCACAGAGTTAGTAATGCCGTTTGCGAGAAGTTTTTAAGGTTATAAAGATGGTATGGACCCAGAGATTGAGAATATGTTACCTAATATTTTACCCATAATGAATAGGATGCTTGCGGGTTTAGGGTTAAGGTACATAAGGATCGATGTTTGTAAGAATTACTGTTTTTTGTATTACGGCGAGAACGCCAACAAGGATCACACATCATGTCCGATATAAAAGGAGGATAGGAACGAGGCTGGTAGAAATCGAGAGTCGCGAAGAAGATATTGTGGTACTTCCCTCTAGGCCCTCGACTTTAGAGGTTGTTCTGTAATGTAGGCACTTCAAAGCATATGACTTGGCATTTGAAGTGTTAGCATTCAATTGAACTCGGTCTATACACAAATACGTATTCGGACTTCGCAGCAGAGCCTAGAAACATATGACTCGGTCTATACACAAATGCATTCACACCGTTTAGGCAATCTGGGAAGAATTAATCTTGTTGGTCCGTGTTTGTGACCCCGTATAACCTCCCTCCCGATTTATGCATGCGGTCGGAGTTTATTTTCTTAAGCCTTGTTATATCATAGCCAAAGAGAAGCGAAACGAAATTGGATGTAATGCTGGTACCGGTGATTGACGAGCTAAAAGATTTGTGGAGTAATGGTTTGTGAACATATGACAACTCTTGAAAGAAAAACTTTCAAATGCGAGCGACCTTAATGTGGACTATTAGTGATTTACCTACTTATGGAATATTGTCCCATTGGACTACACACCGGAAGCTATCGTCCTTATTGTATGGGTGACACAAATTATTTTACGCTAAAGCATGGAGGAAAAGCCTCGTGGTTCGATTGTCATCGTCGTGAACTGAGACACAACAAAAAGGATTTCTATAAAGATAGAAAGGAATTTCAAGCACCTATTCGAAGGAAAATAGGAGATGAAATGAGGGCAATTGTGGATAGTCTGCGACCAGTGGGGTTTGGGCCAAACACCACTAAGCTCCCGGGTTTTGGAACGACTCATAATTGGTGTCATCAGATCATCTTTTGGGAACTACCTTACTTGTCCACAAACTTGATTTGCCACAATCTAGATGTCATGCACTGCGAGAAAACTTTTTCGATAACATCATCAACACAGTGTTGGACGATGCTAAGACCAGTGTTTTCAGACCCGGCCCGGTCACAGAACCGGTGAGGCTACTGGGTAGCGGGTCAACAGGTCGGACCGGTTAGACCACTGGGTGAACCGGTTTGTTGACTTTAGTCAACGTTCAATAAAAAATATAATATAAAAATTATTTGTATACAAATATTTATAAGATTGTGAGAATATAGTTATCACAATACTAGGACTTGAACACGTGACCTCCAACAAAATAAGTTTTTGGGAAGTAACATTAAGCTATCCAACAATTTAATAAATAATCCAACAAATCAGATATTTAATACAAGCTAAAAGATTATTTTGTTTTTTTTTTAATGTTGACTAACCGTATTTGTGTAATATAGTCAATCAATCATGGACATATATCTGCACAACTGTGTAATAGTATTAGCAATAAAAAAATGATTGGCGTCTTAAATTATAAAGTTATTACTATTAAATAATCATTATACTAATTCATATTGAGAATTAATAATTTAATTAAAGTAAGCAAAAACTAGGCCCAACTATTCAAAGCCCAAACGTTATATTCTTATTCTTATTAAGTAAGCAGCCATATATTTATAAGTAAATAGTATATAAAATATATGTAAAATAATATTTGATTGGTGAGAGACTGAGAATTAAGAGTTCCATCGATTACTTGTTAAAGATTTTTGCTAACGTAAATAAAACTTCAATTGGGCCCAAATATTTAGTAGAATGCAGGCCCAGTTCAAAAAATGTTTGAAATAAACATTACCCTAACCCTAAGTTCACTTTTTCAATTCATTTCCCTCACCAGGCGGCAGGCGCAGCTCTAATTCTGCTGGACATTTCTCTCTCCATTCACTATTCTTCTTTTTCTTCTTCAATTTCTTTTATCATGGCACAACTTTAAACATGTTGTATTTTGTTTTAATTTCTTATTTTGTTCACTTTTCACCGAATAGTTCTATAGAATTAGATTAAATTCAAATTTCTGAGAAACCATCCTATATTCGCCCTCAAAATAAAAGAGAAAGGAAAGAAAGAAAAATAAAAAAGAACTGAAGAAACGAAAAAAAAAAAAAAAAAAACGGGCATGACGAACCGGTCTACCGGGTCTTCGGGCGAACCGGTCAAATTCGGCGGTTCGCCCGATTACCTCTGCAGCCCGTTTTTAGACCTGAACTGGACCGGTAAACCTACCGGTTCCCGGTCAGACCGGTCGAATCGGCCGGTCCGGCCGGTCCGGTCCGGGTCTGAAAACAGTGGCTAAGACGAAGGACAACATTAAGTCTAGGCAAGATCTCAAGATATTGAATAACCGTAAAGAATTTCTTTTAGAACCCATTGGCAGAGGAAGTGAATATTTAAAGCCTGTAGACAATACTGCACCGGCGGAGTCTGTCGGCATACTACTCGGTCCAGCTCCGGTGGCTTAGCAGATGGTGGCCTATGTGCACTACGCCTCGATCTGGACGATGTACGGGGCTTTCATCCTACATGTTGATCATCTAATCGATGTGAAACCACTGCCACTGGTGGATTATCTCCACTCGATCCACCTTGGGTCTCAAGAGGCTAAGAAGTGGCGGGAGCCTCAACACGAGCCGGCGGTGTAGTACCCGAATGAACTATCCGGAGATGAGGACCGACACCCCGTCGAACACCACATCCCCTCTTTGTGGGGCGGCCAGCGTCAATGGAATGCGACGCGCGTGGAGGATTGTCCGACTTGTCGTCGACTACGTACTACGTACTACGTACTAAGTCAAAATTTCTATGTCAGATTAATTCTAAATATAAAGATGACCTAGAATTTAATCATTAGTAAGTAATATAGCTTTCGGAAAGGCATGGACGATGTTTTAAAAACTATTAGTTCTACGATTTCTAACATCAATTCCTAAAGGCAACGTCATAATAACTTTCAATTCAACTCACAAAACCAATATATATAAAAACAATGTAAAATCAAATATCTCTAAGATAGATAACATTTTATAAAGCTACAATATAACATTTCACAAAAATACATAATAAAAACCATTACATATAAGACATGGATAAATTGAAAAAAAACATAAAACCCTACAACTCTAAGTTAGAAGAAATATATTATAGATACTAAATTGGAGAGATTCCCTAAAAAGATTCCTAAAGTATCACCATTTCTAGATTATAAGAATTCCCTAAAAGCATCGATTTCTAATTTATGAATCGATTATCTAAAAACCTAAATTGCGGAGATTCCCTAAAGATAGATTTTTAAGAGTATAATCATATCTAGCTCTATAAATTTCCTAAAGCATTATGATTTCTAATTTATAAATCGATTCTCTAAAAATATAATTATTTTGTAATTAAAGACATAAACAATGTTGAAAACCTAACAATTCTACAATATATAACAATGCCTAAAGGCAAAAATAATATTTTAAATATAACAATTCCTAAAGCCTGACAATTCCACCAAAATCTAATAATCCTAACAATTTTACATATAAAACTACCATTTAAACAATAATTATAACACATTAATTGAGGAAAAAGCAAAAAAACTTACCAAATTTAGGGTTTTCGACCGAAGCCCGTTGGCCAAAGAGGGGGCTGCGCCCGCAAGTGAGAGGGGAGGAAAAGAGAGTGAGTTATGAGAATGAGAGAAAAAGGGCATTAGCGGTCGGGCTGCGGTCGCTAATAAGGGTATTATCGATTGCAGCCCAATCGCTAATTTCGGCCCAACTGGGCCAAAACTAGGGCAACACCTTTGTCGAAAAATTATTCCGCCAAAGGTTTGCGACTGGAATCCAATTGCAAATGGTCGTTACGACTGGATTCCAGCCGCAAACAATTTGTGACCGCATTCCGGTCGCCCTTTTCCAATTGGAAAAGGGCATCCAATCTTGTAGTAATATATGTTTTTTTTAATCCACTTTATGTGTCTGACTGACAGTGTTGCTATTAACGATTCTGTGCGTTTACATCATTTCATAGTTTTAAAAAGTATCACTTTAAAATTAGAATACTCAACGGCAAATAATATATAAAGAGGTATTCTGCTAATTTATTCATCGATATTGTTATTTTGAACTTGAAAGTTATCAGATCATTACATCTCTAACTTGATTTGCTTTTTAAAACTAGTAGTAGGAATAAATAAACTACCGATGGAATAATATGAATAACACAAGATAATCAAGAGAAGAGATATAATAATTATATTGTCTATATATTAATTTATATAACCTAAATACAAATAATTAATTAATAAAGGCTATTTCTGCTTTAAAAGATTGATGAATGTCGTACTGTTTCAGAATTTAGTTTTTGAATGGAAAGTCTTCAATTTCTACAATGGTGGAGAAATAAACCTTTCGGTAATAATAAATATTTTAAATTTTACTCCACACCTATTATGTAGACAGTATGACGAAAAGTTTGATAATTAAAAATATTTTGCATTGCGGGGACCTCCCTCTTTTCCCCACGTATGGTGTCTGCAGTAATACGGAAAGCTGTTTTATTTTATTCACGAGTCTTTGAAGATTTTTTCTTGGTATCCCTATAGAGGAATATTGCACGCAGCCTTGTCAGGTGACATCTACTTTTCAGACCAGTGTATTTGGCAACTCCGTACACTCTGTCGAACCGATTGATTGCTTTGCCCAAACATAACAATGTTGAGAATCTCCTACATGAGAAAGGTGAGAACATTTTGACCACTAATATGTTGTTTTTTTTCTCTTTCTTGGAATGATAAATGAAGTAGGTTCCTTTGTCTACAAGGAAAAAAAGAAATCAGCTAATAAAAAAACCCCTCTCTATCCCTGGTTATGTAAATCATAGTCACACAAAAGTCGCACGTGCTAGTTTACTTGCAAATATTAATTAACTCGATAAATTATAAAATATAATATGATTTTTTTTTGGTTATTTTTGTCTTTACATTTTCAAGTTATGATTTGCATAATTATTTATGCAATTAATTTCATCTCAAACGATTAGTAACCGCAATATAGATTTTCGGAAAATTCATGAAGTATTCTAAAAATTCTTGCATGGCTTTTCAAATGTATGGGGTATATGTTTCATTTTTTAATTTCCTTGGTGGTTTTTGTGATACTTATTAAGTTTAGTGAGGTTTTCCACAATGCATTATAAACGTATATTTGTAATATATATCAATATTATACTGTTGTTATAATACATTTCATATGCCTAATAATTAAGTAGGTAAATGCCTAGTTATATTCACACGAACATGCCCTCTAAAGTCCCTCGAAACAGTTATTGTCAACTCCTCATATTACTTCCCCCGAATCCACCATCACCATCCCTTCCACTACAAGAATTCGGGTGTTTTCCCGACCGGAAAATCCCGACCGGAAATCGGTCGGGAGCATTCCCGACCGGAAATCGGTCGGGAGCATTCCCGACCGCTTTTCGGTCGGGAAAAGTATTCCCAACCGGATTTCGGTCGGGAACTTTTAAAAAAGCATTACCGACCGCGGCTCGGTTGAGAATACTTTTTCCGACCGAATTTCGGTCGGGAATAAGTATTCCCGACCGGAATTCGGTCGGGAAAAAGTGGGCATACTTATTCGCGACCGAAATTCGGTAGGAAATTAGGGGTATTGGCGACCAATTTCCGGTAGGGAATAATATTCATATTTTTAATTTCACAATTCCGCTCTCCATTTAAGATAAATCGTTGATTTAATGATCAAGTACATCAATATTAGTTATGAATTACTAAAAAAATCAAAAAAAAAAAAATTGTTGCACGTTGATGAATCGTTTGAAGCGTCGATTCATATTGTCACTTATAAATAGATTGGTATATGTAGCTGCTGATAACGTAACTACTTATGATTATGTTAAACATATGGTAATATATATCACAATTAGCCTCTTTATACTAACGTTTGTAACAAATGTTAATCGCAATTGGGAATACTTTATACTACGTATGATTAATATATATGTGAAACTCCAAACTAACTTAACTTATATGTTAATCTATACTAATTTCATAATTAAAAGAACATTAACCTAATTATTTGTTAGCGCAATTCATGTATTTATTGAGAATACATAGTTATACTTAACAAACACATCAAGATTTTTTAAAAAAATTGAAATTTTTTTTTTACTATTTTTCCCGACTGAAATTCGGTCGGGAATAATATTCATAAGTATTCCCGACCGAAATTCGGTCGGGAATACTTATTCGCGACCGAAAGTCGGTAGGAAATTAGGGGTATTGGCGACCGATTTTCGGTAGGGACTAATATTCATATTTTTAATTTCACAATTTCGCTCTCCATTTTAGATAAATCGTTGATTTAATGATCAAGTACATCAATATTAGTTATATATTACTGAAAAAATCAAAAAAAAAAATAGTTGCACGTTGATGAATCGTTTGAAGCGTCGATTCATATTATCACTTATAAATAGATTGGTATATGTAGCTGTTAATAACGTAACTACTTATGATTATGTTAAACATATGTTAATATATATCACAATTGGCCTATTTATACTAACGTTTGTAACAAATGTTAATCGCAATTGGGAATACTCTATACTACGTATGATTAATATATATGTGAAACTCCAAACTAACTTAACTTATACGTTAATCTATACTAATTTCATAATTAAAAGAACATTAATCTAACTATTTGTTAGTGCAATTCATGTATTTATTGAGAATATACAGTTATACTTAACAAACACATCAAGATTTTTCAAAAAATCGAAAAAAAAATTATTTACTATTTTTCCCGACCGAATTTCGGTCGGGAATAATATTCATAAGTATTCAAGACCGAAATTCGGTGCGGAATACTTATTCGCGACCGAAAGTCGGTCGGGAATACTTATTCGCGACCGAAAGTCGGCCGGGTATACTTATTCGCGACCAAAAGTCGGTAGGGAATTAGGGGTATTGGCGACCGATTTTCGGTAGGGAGTAATATTCATATTTTTAATTTCACAATTTCGCTCTCCATTTTAGATAAATCGTTGATTTAATGATGAAGTACATCAATATTAGTTATATATTACTGAAAAAATCAAAAAACAAAAAAATAGTTGCACGTTGATGAATCGTTTGAAGCGTCGATTCATATTATCACTTATAAATAGATTGGTATATGTAGCTGTTAATAACGTAACTACTTATGATTATGTTAAACATATGTTAATATATATCACAATTGGCCTATTTATACTAACGTTTGTAACAAATGTTAATCGCAATTGAGAATACTCTATACTACGTATGATTAATATATATGTGAAACTCCAAACTAACTTAACTTATATGTTAATCTATACTAATTTCATAATTAAAAGAACATTAACCTAACTATTTGTTAGTGCAATTCATGTATTTATTGAGAATATACAGTTATATTTAACAAACACATCAAGATTTTTAAAAAAATCGAAAAAAAAATTATTTACTATTTTTCCAGACCGAATTTCGGTCGGGAATAATATTCATAAGTATTCCCGACCGAAATTCGGTGCGGAATACTTATTCGCGACCAAAAGTCGGTCGGGAATACTTATTCGCGACCGAAAGTCGGTCGAGAATACTTATTCGCGACCGAAAGTCGGTCGGGAATACTTATTCGCGACCAAAAGTCGGTAGGGAATTAGGGGTATTGGCGACCGATTTTCGGTAGGGAATAATATTCATATTTTTAATTTCACAATTTCGCTCTCCATTTTAGATAAATCGTTGATTTAATGATGAAGTACATCAATATTAATTATATATTACTGAAAAAAAAAAAATATAGTTGCACGTTGATGAATCGTTTGAAGCGTCGATTCATATTATCACTTATAAATAGATTGGTATATGTAGCTGTTAATAACGTAACTACTTATGATTATGTTAAACATATGTTAATATATATCACAATTGGCCTATTTATACTAACGTTTGTAACAAATGTTAATCGCAATTGGGAATACTCTATACTACGTATGATTAATATATATGTGAAACTCCAAACTAACTTAACTTATATGTTAATCTATACTAATTTCATAATTAAAAGAACATTAACCTAACTAGTTGTTAGTGCAATTCATGTATTTATTGAGAATATATAGTTATACTTAACAAACACATCAAGATTTTTCAAAAAATCGAAAAAAAAAAAATTTACTATTTTTCCCGACCGAAATTCGGTCGGGAATAATATTCATAAGTATTCCCGACGGAAATTCGGTCGGGAAATTCAAATTTTACGAAAATTCAAAATTTTTAACTTTTCCCTATAAATACACTTCATCAGTCTCCTCATTTTTTCATCTACTTTACATTATTTCTTCAACTTTTTCTTTATTCCAAGAATTTTTTTCTACAACACACAATTTATTCTTTCATCTTCAAACAATTTTTTCCACAAAACAATTTTTTTCTCTTCTTTCTTTAACTTGAAACAAGCATTTTATTCTATTTTAAATAAACACTTATTTAACTTTTTTGTGCTTTAGATTGAGCAATAAATCCAAAATTTAATTGTCCATCTACAACACAAAAAAGCTAAAGAATGTTTTAGATTGGGTAATAAATTGAAAATATTTCAAAATATTAAAAATAATAATATTTCGGTAATTATTACCGGAATATGATTTTTTTTTATTCTGGCGAGTTTTATTCGCGACCGCAATTCGGTCGGGAATAGTTTAAATATTATTCCCGACCGAAATTCGGTCGCGAATAGTTTAAATATTATTCCCGACCGAATTTCGGTCGCGAATAGTTTAAATATTATTCCCGACCGAATTTCGGTCGCGAATAATATATTCCCGACCGAATTGCGGTCGAGAAACTCCCGACTGATTTTCGGTCGGGATTGGGCGGTCGAAAAAACCCCGGGACGACCGAAAGGCGGTCGGAAAACTTTTTTCGACCGAAGCAACGCCGACTGCTTCTTCCCGACCGAATAGCGGTCTGGAAAGGGTCATTCCCGACCGCACATGGGTCATTCCCGACCGGCTTTGCGGTCGGGAATGACCCGATTTTTTTGTAGTGTTCGTACAATCCCCCATTTTTTAATAAGAACGAACGACGCTGACAAAGGACTCGTCAAAGAGCTTATCCTTCAAAGAAGAGATTAGCTTGGGGCGGAAAAAATCCCCCGAAAAAATGACATGCACCTCCTATGATATTCACCACACGTCAACATCTCCCACTGCCACGAAGAACCAGCATGCACCCCACACAACAAAGGGACCCCTTCTCCCACACTTGACAAGTACTCTTTTGAGAAAGAAAATATAAATCTGTAACTCTAAATTCAAAGATATATGCAACACAAATCTTCCTCCCTTATCCCTCAACGTTATCCAACTTAAATCGATTCAAGAATGGTGTTTCCTACCCTTATTAAAGTGCAATTTTGTCTCTTAAAACCTAGCACACAGAAGAGACGGTATCATTATATAGCGCCGTCTTTGGAAACACCTTTAAAACTCGACAAGGAAAGATCGTTAAAGGCAGGAAGCCAAGAGGTGTCTTAATCTGGTACGACTCCCTTAAATCAGATCGACCATGCTAGAGAACCGAGGCCGCAGCAGAAGAAACCCCCACTTAAAGACTCACATTTGAAGCCCATCATGTATGTGTCCCTGTGTTACCTTGATTGACGCCCATAAATCCGAAATGATTCCCTACAAAAAAAAAAACAAAGGGCGAAGTCCTAGGTATGATCCCTAAATTATAAGCCAGTAAGGGAACCCTTGCCCCCCACACTAAGAGTTCAACCAAGCTTTCCACCAAAAGAAAGATGAACGAGATCTAGTAGAAGGATGCCAAGCCAAAGGGCATTAGTCGCCAAACCCGTGCCCGCAACAAGCCAAGGTGACTCTCTCAAAAGCCTCCCCGGTCAGACGAAAGAGAAACTCATTATAGTGAGACTTGGAAAGCCCCGCCCAGCCAAAACCATGACTATGGTAAGAACGACTTGTATAAAGGTCTGATATATAGTAAACAAGAGCAAAGTAGAAACACAAGGTACATCCATAAATCTGTTCTTAAATTTTCACAAAACACACGTAACAAGGTCTCAAAGTCGTCACAAAAACAAAAATCGACCTCAGACTCGCTCCAAAGGTCTATCGTAGGAACCTTAGAATCTATCATACATACTCCCTATACAAAAGCAAAACGAAAAGCCTGCCCTGCGAGTCTATACTACACATCGAAAACAACCCATCTTCTTTCTTTCCTCTTATTCCCGCACATGTCGCTTCCCTTTTCGCACCCTTGCCATGTGTTCATTCAAAGCCAAGTTTGATGGATAAACTACCATAGAGTCAACACCAGACACCCCGAGGAGCTATATAAAAAGCCTCCCATACACACATCATCTGTCTTCGAGATAGGCCCTACCTTCAAAAAAATCGAAGGGCCCGCCGGCTCAAAGTAAAAAATGGAGGATCTAAGGGCACCACATACAGAGGAAATGAGGCCAAGAAATCTAGGGGAGAGCAATCAATGTTTAACACGCCACAACACAATTTAAATCCCACCACGTACTGAAACGATGAGGGAAACAACATGCTAGGACATACTTACAAAAACTTATACAAATCTCGCACCAAAGGATGGAAGAACTATTGCAACCCGCAGCGAAAATGCTCCGCGTAAACCTTTAAAAATCTGACAGCCGGATTGTATGCCTACTACTCAGCCGAAGGGACTGAGGCTGTTCATTAGTCTCGAACCAAACCAAACCAAACCAAATAAGAAAATCATAAACCAAACTAAACCAAATTAGAAAACTCAAATCGAACCATACAGTACAATTTGGTTTAAACGGTTTCATAGTTCGGGTCGGTTAAACCCAAAAAAAAAAAACAAATAAAACCAAATGCGAGAAATTGTTCAATTATGAAAAAAATAAAGTCATCTTTTTTTAAAGAAAAATTGTATTACCCTCTTTTTCATTAAAGTTGAACCAAAATTATATTAGAGTAGATTTATCAAGATTTTTAGCTAAAACCCACAAAACCCATTTGCGATTCAAGCTTAAAGACGCAACTTTTAATGACTATTCGATCATTAATTAAGCATACAACTAAACTTTCTTGAAATGAGAAGTGATGAAGTGTAGAAAAACGATGATTACAAGATTGAGAAGAACATATTCAAGATCCAAATGAGTTGAAATTTGACTAGAAAGTCAACGGATCCGTTTTCGACAAATGATACCACTTTTCCAAGTAGAACAACCTCTCGAGCAAAACGTAAGGATGAAAGTCCTTACGTCCACGTAATTTTAGGCAAATCCCAAGGTTTGGAGGGTCAAATATGGAGTTTATTATTTCGTGCGGGTGGTTCGGTGTTGGAAATTGGGGATTTAGAAAAATTGGAGATTAGGGATGTAAGAAAACCGACGGGTGGGTTCTTTTTTTTTTGTTTGTGTGTAAGTGTGTTGACGTTTTTGGCTTCTTTCTTTATAAATTAACATTTTTTTTGTTTTTTTCAATGATTTGGTTTGTTTGGTTTAATTTGGTTTAACTTGGTCTCTTAGCAACAAAACCAAAATAGTTGTGGTTCGAAACCAAACCGAACTGCAGTAGCAAATATGTACAATGGTTCAAACCAAACTGTCTTGTTTGGTTTCGTTTCTACGGTTTAACCAAACCGTGGAACCAATGAACAGTCCTAGAATGGACTATCACATCAAAGTAAGTCATGTCCAATGACTCCCGATCGATTAATGGACGCACTGACTCCCCTGTAGCCCGGCTGGAAATCTCCTCAATCCTCACGAACTCACTAGTGATCCCGGCTCAAAGTAACCTGGTACGAGTTCAACCTTAAAGGCAGATGGATCATAGGGCTCCCTTGCTGAAAGGACCCCCTCGCATCCTCCACGGCTTGACTTGGAGCAGAAGCGGAGGCGATATCCCTGTCCATATCTACGACTCCATCCCGAGCCATCACGAGGCTATCACGACAAGGATGCGCCCGGGCTAGAGCTCCCGCCCGCGCGACCTGCTGACAATGAGCCCTAGACGCTCCCTCACGGGACAACATTGAGGGTTTCACCTGACATGTGTTAGAAGGCTGATCAACCCTTTGCCTTGCATCCGACATAGATGGAGAAGAGGCGTTGAGACTGAAGGTCCCCGTAGAACCCAACTCCCTTGATAGAATCTTCCGAATTGAAGTGATCCATGGTGTCTTTTAAACTTAAACTCAAAAGTCCGAGAAAAGCTGAACAAACTTCGCGAAACAGAAGGCGTGAAGCGGAGAAACATAAGAATTACCAAACACTTGAAGAAAAGGTGTAAACTGAAGAAAAAAATAGAAGAGGAGTTATGAGGAGAAGTACAAGAGTAACTCTTATCTATAGGAAACTCGGAAGGAGAAAGAAGCAAAATTCGAGCCTAAAAGATGTTATTCTATTTAATACAACCCCTACACCTGCTCAACGTGCATATATCGTGGATGAGCCAACAAGGTCCACGTGGTCGGGTAGACAAACGACCATAAAAAGGTCATAAATGTTCTTAATAAACAAAGTTATGACATGCTTATCCCACATACATGGCATCCTAGTAGACGGGACAACTCATGGTGAGAAAGGCCAGCCGGACAAACCAGCTAAAAGCCACGTGTCCACCCTCACATCCAAAACTCAAGTCGGGCCTAAAAAAGAAAGGCTCTCATAAGAAGACCCGCCCATCCCCTCGAAGAAACCACTTCAATCGCCACCCCATCGAAAGTGCTAAGGTCTCTGACCCTCTGCGCGATCCTAGGACGACATAATCTCCTCTTGTCACCAAAGGCGTTACCGCTCACCTAAAAGGGTACGACACGAATACCTCCCTAGGTTAGGCCAATTTGCCACATCTTATAAAAGAACGACAAAATCTTCTCCCATCCCCAAGGCATTACTAAATGTTACGATGGGTACCCAACCTTTGAAAACAGAAATGACCCTAAAAGAGACTCACAATTGTGATAGAGTAAGACCACCCGAAAGAACTACATTATCATGGAGCTAGTTCAAAGGGAACCGTGATCCCTTTGAACGACAGTTAATGAAGGGGTCTCATGGCCCCAACGACGATTTGAAGGCACCTTCTTACTCCCCAAAAAGCCACCACGTGCTTCAAAATCACCATCAGCATAATGAAGGGACACTGACCAATCCCTGAACTTCCTATAAGGGAGACTCCTGACCTCCTTTTAGGACTAGACTGGCTTCTTTTCTCGACCCAAAGTAATTGCTTACCCCCACCCACCCCTAGGGTAAAGGCACCACAATTGTAAAGCAAATTATAAAAGGTATACGACTATGAAGATCCCAAACCCACAAAGGTATCTACTACTCACCTTTCCATATAATACAATCGAGAATCATATGCGCACAGGGCACCTTCCACCAGAGTAAGTGAAAACCCCCCATATCATCACGTAATTTCAAGATCCAAACCCATATCCCCTCCCAATCTGGCGAAACATGAATGTAACGTTTGAAAAAGTGAAAAATAAATGAGCAAAGGGGTTTGGGCTACGACCGCCAACTTTCCCCGTATACGAACCAAGTAACCTTGACCTATACGAAGGTGTCACAAATTATCTTTACTGTTTTCATAACTTTAAACATATTAACCTTTTTTCATCTCTTTACGACTTTGTTACACCCGATATATTTACCAAGGGCTGAAACCCATCATTCATAAACTCGACATGAGAGCATAAAAAGCTTTTGCAAACACCCTTCGAAAGGCGTCACAAATATAATATAGAAAAATGCCCAGAAAGTAAGAACACCTTTATTAAAAGACATTCCATGATCCCCTTAAACCAAGTTCTATTACAATAGACAGGGCTACGATCCTTAAAAAAAAGAGAAGAAAAAAGGGGAAACAACTTAAAAAAACTACACTACTCTACAACCGACCTCTTGCCTGCTCTGGCCTTGCTTGGCGAGTTCCTCCCTCGTCACCAAACCCCCCTCTTCCTCCTCTTTCTCCTCCGCCACGGCCACAAGTGCAATAAGAGCCAATGGTATAGACAGAGGCATCCTAACAGCCGCCGAAGCCAAACTCGAAGGACTCCCATACGCTCCCACCAGCCGAAGAACCACCAGCCGAAGAACGTCATCTGGGGAAGCAGGTTTCTTCAATTCACCCTGCCGTTGCAAGGATAAATCCAAAGAATAATGTTTTTTTTTCTTTATATATGTATATTAAAGAATTAAGCATTTTATTTTTTAAAGATATAAATAAAAACATTTAAGGAATAAAAATATATTTTCTTCCCTTTTTATATATATTTTAAGGTGCAAGTGCAATTTCAAACTTATAAAGGTAGTTTTCGAATTTTGTTCTGCTATAATTTATAAAGTGACTGTGTAAAAAAAAGAAACAAAAAGTTCAATATTTTTCACTTGGCAACGATGTGGTAGCCACATCAACAAAAAGGTCTGACTAAGGCGAATTGAGCATTTTTGTTGAAAATTTAAACTTACAGGGTAGGGATATTGGCCCCGAAACATCTAGGAAAATTTTGTTAAAACAAAAAAGTTAAAGGGTAGAAAAATAATATCTCATTTCTATGAGTACATTAATCAGTTAAATATAATTGAGCCATATATATTAAGGATCTTGATAAATTTAAAAATTCCAAGGTAAATTTGAGTTATGAAATTTTCAAATAAAAACATTTAAGAAATAAAGATACTTTTTCATCCTTTTTTTTAATATATATTTTGAGATGCAAGTGCAACTTCAATGTTATAAGGGTAGTTTTCAATTTGTTTCTTTTATAAAGTGACTCCGCAAACAAGAAGAAACAAAATGTTAAATATTTTCCACGCGGCGACGATGTGGCAACCACATCAGCAAAAAGGCTTGATCAAGACGAATTGGATATATATCGTTGGAAATTTTAAACTTATGGGGGAGGGATATCGGCTTAATAACATCTAAGACACTTTTGTTGGAAATTTTAAACTTATGGGGGAGGGATATCGGCTTAATAACATCTAAGACACTTTTGTTAAAATGGAAAAGTTAAAAGGAAAAAAAAATGCTAAATCATTTCTTATGAGTACAATCAGTTATATATAATTGAGCCATTTATAATAAGGATATAGTTAAATTTTAAAACTCTAAGGTAAATTTGATCTCTCAAATTCTCAAGTGAACATGATTTTTGTAATTCAAACTCCAAACCCAGTAATCTATCAGGTGGAGACCGAAATCATACGTAATCAATATCTTCATCTTCTCAACAACAAACAATATATAAACAACAACGATGTTAACCCTCAAACTTTTGAGTTTTAATGGGCTGTATAAGCTCAAGTTGGTTCATCACTAACCTCTTCTAAAGGTTGCTGAGTTATCATCCTTCGCATCTTTCTTCGGTGTTTTACATTGATTCTTGTAATGAATGAACTTATGATTCCATCACTCCACGGAGCATGTATATTTATTCAATTGTGTTCAGCTTGTATTTTCTTATTCAAAATTGATCCCAAAATGAAGCATGAGATATCCGTGTCTATCCTGCGAATCTCTTCACTAACAATTAGATCCCTCTCTTCATCTTTCAACTGTATCTTTCATGTTGAAGCACTAACAACTACCATAACTGTGACATGCCAACTTTATGGTAGAAAAAAGACAACACAATTAGGCTCTTACTTCGACATGAAAGCCAATGTCCATTGAGCTCAATTGAAACGTTATCAGATTGCACTAATTAATATAATAAAAAATTTCAGTATTTCTTGACATCTTTAGGTAAAAGAACGCTTCATCATATGAAATTTGTTCGCTGGTTATGACTTCTTGAACTTGTCAACCAAGTATTCCATTACACATTTTTTGTGTTTCTTTCGTTGTATGAAACACATCATTCCGCGACCTCGAAAAATATACGACACTTGCCATATTACTGTCTAGCAAAACGCAATCTTCGTAGTTTTTATTCATCAGTTTATCCTTTAGGGGTTTCCATTACTCAAGACTTAATCGTATTTTTTGCAAAACGTAATCGTTGACGGAATCCTTCAGAAATCAAAATTTGAATCATATCAAGACTTTTGATAAAAAAAAAAAAATCTCCCTCCATCGTATCTATGACCACTCAATTTGAAGCTCTAGATAAGAATTATTGCACAACAATGCGTTGTGAGAAAATCACAAACACAAAATTAATAAAGTACACAAATATTTTTACCCAGTTTGTTAATGGCTACTTCACCGGCTAATATTTTCACTAGTTATGATGAGTTTAATAACTACATTAACTGGCTATTTATAATAATGGTACACTCTTAATTATGGCATTCGTGCTCTCCGCGTAAATTTCAAACATTCTCTAGTTATTGGATAAGTAGTATCTTCTTGTAATTCGGACTACACAAAACTAAGCATAGATAAAGGGCATAATATAAGATAACTTAGCATTCATTTGTTTTGCTCAACTAAGACTAATTATAATATGGGATAAAAGCATCAAGCCACCCATCCTATGGTCTCTTTTTGACATTTCTCCTTTACATTTTTTTGTGAGCACTTTAGTCCCTCAACTATCCATATTTGTTTGAATTGCCCCCCGGCGTTTTAACGGCGCTTTAACGACCAAATTCGCCCGAAATATTCCCTTCACGTGCCGCCAAAAAGGGTACTTTCGTTTATGAATTTTTTCTCGAAAATTATGTATGTTTTACTCCCCAACCTATAAAATTATATGCGACATGCCCCCTGATCTATGTAGAATAATTAAAATTTTAAATTGTAAAAATTAGAATTCGAACTTGCACCATCTAACTTGAGTTTGGGCCTCTATACACCACTTGACCATCATGCTTTTGTTTAAAAATATATTACTTTTTAATTACATAGTTCTATACTAATACATTGATTTACTAAAATATTGTTTTGTTAAATTTTTTTACGAAAATTACGATTTACAAAAATATAGGTTCAATAAAATATTTCGTTAAAATACTCATTCACTAAAATATTTTTTTAATCAGATATTGATTTACTACAAAATGTTTTAAAAAATATTCATTTACCTAAGTATATATTGAATAAAATATTGATTTACTCGAATATTTTACGAATATTGTGAATTTTATTTATTAAAAAACTGATTTACCAAAATATTATTATAAAAGATTTACTTAAATATTTGACAAATATTAATTTACTAAAATATTTATGACTTGACTTTACTGTTGACATTCATTTACTAAACTGCATTTTAACAATATCATAATGGCCGATTGGTATAAAGCTCCAGACTCAGGTAAGATGTCGTGGGTTCGAAACCCACTTTTAACAATTTGATATTTTAATTATTCTACATAGATCAGGGGGCATGTCGCACATAATGTCATAGGTTGGGGGGTAAAACATACATAAATTTCAAAAAAATTTCACGGACGAGAATACCCTCTTGGATGACATGTGCTGGTCACGTGAAAGCATCTAAAAAAAGGAATATTTCGGGTGATTTTGGTCGTTAAAGCGCCAGGGGAAAATTGAAACAAGTAGGGATAGTTGAGGGACTAAAGTGCTCACAAAAAAGGTAAAGGGGCAATGTGAAAAAGGGACCATAGGATGGGGGGCCTAATACTTTTATCCCTTATAATATAGTCCGAGATATAATTTTGTTTGCTTTGCATAATAATTAGTTGGATTAGTCTCACATCTTAATTGGGGCATTATTAGTTGGGCACCCACTACAAGAATTTTGAAATTTTTTCGACCGCGATTAGTCTGACATCTTATTTGGGGTATTATTAATTGGACACCCACCACAAGAATTTGGCATTTTTCACGACCGAAATTCGGTCGAAAAATTTTCGAAGCTTCCGACCAGATTTCGGTCAAAAATGACACTTTCGACCAGGGTTCGGTCAAAAATCGGAGTATAAACTTTCCCGACCAGATCTCGGTCGGAAAACTTTCATTTCGACCGGGATCCGGTAGGGAAAAGTATTCTCGACCGGATCCCAATCGGGACCCTTTGGCGGGAAAAAATCTCGCTAAAGAACGTTGCCCTAAACTTGGCCTAGCTGGGCCGAGTATTGCCGACCACATTGTGGTCGACAATAGTTGCATTTCCGACATCATTGCGGTCAGAAATGGGGGATGTATTTCTATAAATACCTCCCTCCTCCACCTCATTTCTCACACCCCACTTTCTCTCTCCCTCTCCCATTTCCGACCGCCCATCCCCCATTCTCGATCGGCTTTTGGTAGCAAATCCGGATCCGATAGTTTTCGTCTTTTCTCGTTTTTTATGTTATTTTTATTGTTTTAATAATTATTTTATATGTTTAATTGTTAGATATTGTAGAAATTGTTCGACTTTAATTAGGAAATGCCTTTAGGAATTGTTAGACTTTAGAAAATGTTAGATTTTAGTAATTATTTATGCCTTTAGGAAATGTTTTCTTTATGCATTGTTATTCTTTAAACTTTATTTTTGTCTTTAGGGATTATTTGATATTGTGTTATTGTTAGAAAATCGATTTATAAATTAGAATTCATGATGCTTTTAGGGAATTACTATAAAGTAGAAATGATTATATTTTTAGAGTATCTACTTGAAATTTATGTTTTGAGCTACTCTCGAAATATCTATATGTCTTTTTAGGTAATATTATTTATCTTAACATTGTTTTATTTTATATGATTTTTATATGTGTTAATTTAGTTATTATGGCGTTAATTTTATGAAATGTTGTTAGATATTTTAGAAATGATAGTTTTTATAACATGGTTCATGCCTTTAGGAAAACTGTATAACTAAGTAATGATTAAATTTAGGTCATCTCTATAATTAGAAATATTCTAACTTAGATACTTTTACTTAGTACATAGCACTTTAGTCGACGACATGTCGGGCGATCCTCCACACTCGTCTCGTGATTCCGGCAAGGGCCAGCCCTCGAAGAGAGGGCGTAGTGGTCCACGACTGCAACATGGCCTAGCTCTCCACCGAGATTAGGTCATCGTCTTCGATTTGTTCATTCTGACGCTACACCATCCGATGATGTCGATGGCCCTGCTATCGATCCTGCCGAGTCCCCTTTTACTTCCCAGCCACCTAGGCGTACGACTGGACCGAGCGGCGGTACTCCACCAGATTGAGTAGTACCACATCGACTAGACGATGATCACGCAACATAGACGCCACCCACTTCATCTAGATCGAGGAGTATGACACCTAGGCCACCATCTACGAATTCTATAGCAATGGGTCCCAGCACTTCTTTCCCGATAGACGTCGTCGGTGCAGGACCATCTACAGCGATGCAGTAGCGACCAGGCTGAGGCTTGTCCAAAGGCGATCAGATTTTGTCTGACGGTAGTGGCCTTCATAGAGTTGTTTTGGATGAGCATGGCGTATTTTTGAAGGGACACAAGATATCGACGAGATTACCGAGATAATTGGGTCATTTATGAAGACGTGTGTTCCTTCATACAATAAGGTCGATGACAACGTCAAATCTCAGATGTGGACTAAGTTTAGGGTGCTTTTTCAAAACATATATATATATATATATATATATACATGGTAAGATTTTTATTTAACCAAACCTTAATTAAAACAATGTCTCAAAACATAAACATCTTAATTAATTGTAGAAAATATACAACATTGGTCCGAATGAGTTGGGTCTGGCACATACGGCCTACGAGTCTAAGGCCATGAAAAGTTACAAGGAGATAGTGTACAATGCGAAGAAGAACTACTATGGGAGAAAGGATGATCCGAAGTGGGCGGGGAGTCTAAGGGCTGAGTTTGTGAAGCATTGAAAGTCTAAGGGCTATCTGGATAAATCATATACAGGACAGAAGAACAGGCAAGGAGGAGAGGACCCACACCCTGATCATCCTGTACGAGGGACTCATGCTAGTGGATCCCTTAGCTACACGGAGATCTAGCATAGGATGATATGTCTTATTAAATTCGATTCATACTGAAAGTGCAGGTTTTCTGGAATCAATGTTAGATGATACAATGTTAGACAATGTTGAGTTAACATTGATGATAACATTGAAAGCCGAGAGTTTGTGCGAAAACTGTCATTTAGTTACCAAAATTAAGTTTTGCCTTTATTCACCTATTAACCAAGTTCCACGGTTTTAGTTGTTTATGTTTATGTCCAGGAAGGTATCTTTATCATAAGGAAGAGCTATGGAAGATTCCTTACTTGAAGTTTCCATAATTCAAGCTAAGTGGAATAGTCAACTCACACGGTTTCAAAAGAAGGAAACAAGCTAGCTGTTCTCTGAGACGCGATTCTTTCTAGGATTCTGTGAATTGAAGGAGATGTGTTACCTTGTTAATCTGGTAACAATGGAAACACATATTCAGGAAAGATATTGAGTTCAGAAAGAAGGCAATCTTCAAAAAGAAAACAACAAGAGTTACCAAAACTGTGAACAACACATCTTGGCGTTCAAGACTCAAGAAATCTATAAAAGATGTGAAGTTCATCAAGATGAAGACAAGACAATCGTGCTAAACAATCTGAGAGATTAATCATTCTTTGTATTGTCTGCATCTTGCTTTTGCGAAGTTTTTGTATCAACTATTTACATCTAGTTCATAGAGGTGAAGTAGTTCTTACTTGTCTGCGTCGTTGAGTCCGATCAACAAAGAGCGTGAGTGAATTGTTGTGAGGAACATTTTTGATAAAACCTTTATGGTTATTTGGCCTAAGGCTTGGAAGTTTTTAATAATGTTGAAAACTTCTTAAAATTACATCTTATTGTGTTCTTTATTTCTGCTGCATACTACTCTTGTCAAGAAGATCAAAATAGAGTTAAGGCAACGCCAGCTTAACTCTCAAAGTTGTTGTGTCAATCCACAATCCGACAATCTCAATTGCCGTCAGAGCCAAACACCGACTACACTGGTGGTTTGGAGGTGATACAAACACCATGAACAGTGTCAATCCTAATACCAACAGGATTCCAGTTTTGGATGGCTCCAATTATTCATACTGGATGATCAGGATGAGGTCTCACATCAAAGCTATTGATATTCGAGCCTGGCAATCCGTGATCAATGGATACTCTCTTCCAACATTACCAAGAGATGGTGAAGGTGATCTAGTTCCAAAACCAGAAGCAAACTAGACAGCAGCAGAGGTAAATCTCTATAACTCTAATGAAAAAGCTCTTAATGCTGTCTTTAGTTGGGTTAATCATGACATGTTCAAGTTAATCCAGAATTGTACAAAAGCCAAACATGCTTGGGATATACTTGAATTAAATTGTGAAGGAGATTCTGCTGTTAAAGATTCTAAATATAGACAACTGCTTTTGCAATTTGAAAAACTTGAGATGGGTGAAGATGAAAGTGTTGACAGTTATTTTGAGAAAATTCTTGATATTGCTAACCAATGTGAAAACCTAGGGTTTGCTATGACTAATCAACAAATGGTTTATAAAGTTATGAGAACACTGTCATCTAAATTTGCTCTCAAGAAAATTGAAATGAGTGAATCTAGAAACCTTGCTAATCTACAGTTTCAAGTTTTGATGAATACTCTTAGAGAATTTGAGATGGAGCTTGCCTCACAACCTAGCAAACATAGGGCTGTTGCTTTAAGAGGATCAAATCTTGATAATGAAAGTGATGAGGATAATGAATTAATTTCTTCAAACTATGGTAAGATTACTAAGAAATTCAACAGGTTGAACTTTAAGGACAAATCTAAAGAAAAGAATCTTGGTAATAATGCCCTTGGTTACAAGAAATTACCTCCTAAGTTTGTGAAGTACATGGCATCAAAACCTACTCCTTTAGAAGATGATAAGTTAAAAAGTGTTCAATGTTTTGAAAGTAAATGATATGGTCATATGGCTAATGAATGTGCTAACACTCTTAGAAAAAGAGGAAATTCTCATTGGGTTTGTGTAGATGATTTCAATGAAGATGACTTTAGTTCTGGAGAAGCTGAAGAACAATCAGAAGAGGTTTAAACTGCTGCGCTACTCACTCAGATTGACTGGACGTCAGAAGACTCCCTGAACTGCTTCAGATCTCAATGTTATCCCAACATTCAGGATCCAACATCAGAACATGAGACCTTCTTTGCAGATTAGGATGAATATGATTCTGATTCTGAACCTTATCTTGCGTCCTACTTTGATGAATCTAACTTTGATTGTTTTCATGGCACAGTGGATCTAGATGAAGAATATTTCTTTGAAGGTGAAATATTCCAGGAGGAAATCATTGAAGACCTGAAGTCTATCTACCACAAACTGCTGCTTGAGAATCACAAACTCATCAAGAGCAACAAAAGCTTGAAGGAAGAGATTGGATGCATGAAGAAGATACTGAAACTATATGAGAGAGACCTTGACAAAACTGAGGCTGAACTGAAGGAGGTTAAGATAAAATTTGATAAAGCTAAACAAACCATTGCCAAATGGAAATCATCTTCTTCTAAACTTGAAGAAATGGTGAGTATGGGAAATCAAGGTAAAAATGGTTTGGGCTATGATGAAAGACCTTCCTCTGAAGATGTTAATTCTGCCTATTTGAAAGCTGGTTTTATCAAGGAAAGCAATAACTTGAGCTGTGAAATCCCTTCCAACACTATGAAAAAGCCTACTTTTATCTGTCAATATTGTTTTCAACCTGGTCATATTAAGCCTTACTGTAAAAAATATAAAATTGTGATTGAAAAGAAAACAATACTTAACAGCTGTGCCAATGTTAGGAGAACCTCTGATCTGAATGTTATCCCAACATTAGGTAACAAAGCTGAAGGACATAAAAGTAGAACTTGGACTGAAAGGATAAAAACTCCTAAGGTTAAAATTGTTTGCAATGTTGTGTTTTCTGCTGTGTACTCTAACCTTGCAGGTAAGTGGTATTTTGACAGTGGATGTTCAAGGCACATGACTAGAAACATTGACAACCTAAAAGATGTATTCCCTTTGACTGTTGGAACAATTACCTATGGAGGAGGCACTAAAGGGAAAATCATTGGAAAAGGAGTATTGGATGTTGAAGGATTTCCACCACTCAAGGATGTGTTGTTGGTTGAAGGATTGAAAGCAAATTTAATTAGCATAAGTCAACTTTGTGATGATAACTTGCTAGTTACTTTTGATAAAAGTTCATGTGATGTGTTTAATGGTGACAATGTCCGTGTCATGACAGGTACAAGATCAAAGGATAACTCCTATCTTGCTCAAGATGAAGCTGAATGCTACCATGCCAAGGTAGATGAATCTGTCATGTGGCACAAGAAGTTAGGACATGTGAACTATAGAAATCTGGAGAAACTACATAAGTTAGAGGCTGTAAGAGGACTACCTAAGTTGACTAGCCCAGGTAAAATTGTTTGTGAAGACTGCCTGAAAGGTAAACAAACAAAAGTTGTCCATCCGCCACTTTAGGTACAGAGTAATAACCCTAGAACTAATAAGTGCTTTGATTTGCTACACATGGATCTCATGGGTCCTATTGAGGTTAGTAGCCTGAATGGTAAGAAGTATGCTTTTGTTATTGTTGATGATTTTTCAAGATATACATGGATTAAGTTTTTCAAAGAAAAATCAGAGGCATTCAACACATTCAAGATTTTGCATGCTAGTATCAAGAATCTATATGGTACTTCTGTAGGAAGAATTAGGTCTGACCATGGAAAAGAGTTTGAAAATGTAAGCTCTGCTAATTTCTGTGAATCTAAAGGCATTTTCCATGAGTTTTCAGCACCTATGACACCTCAACAAAATGGGATTGCTGAGAGGAAGAATAGAACACTTCAAGAGATGGCTAGAGTTATGATGAATTCTAAAAACCTATCTAAGAAACTCTAGGCTGAAGCATTGAATACTGCATGTCATATTAGTAATAGAGTTTATCTTAGACCTGGTACTACTATGACACCTTATGAAATCTTGAAGGGTTCAAAACCAACAGTAGCACACTTTCATGAATTTGGTATTAACTGCTATTTGCTAAAAGATAGAGATTATTTGAGCAAATTTGATCCCAAAAGTGAAAAGTGTATATTTGTTGGATATTCCCCTAATAGTGCTGCTTTCAGGGTCTACAATCCAAGATTGCATACTGTTCAAGAATCAGTGAATGTCATTTTTGATGATTTAACTGTTTCTACAGGATTCACTGGTTCAGATGTTACTCCAACATTGGACTCAACATTGAGCACAGACGCTGGAGATGCTGAACTGGAAACTGGAACAAATGTTGACTTAACACCAGACACCCCCAATGTTAGGCCAAAATCGGTGCTGTCAGATTCTGAAGATGAAGTGGTTCCTGTATCCAGAAGGGATCCCTCTCTTAGAATACAAAGAGATCATCCAACCTCTCAAGTAATTGGACAAATTACTGAAAGAGTTAGAACACGCAACAAAGAAAGGGTCAATTACAAGGATATGGCTAAGTTGTGTGTTTGCATGTCTTCTTCATGTACTATTAATAATGCATCTTGTTCTGTTTCCCCCATTGAACCTAAGAATGTAACTGAAGCCCTTAAGGATAGTTACTGGATTAATGCCATGCAAGAGGAACTCTTACAATTCACCAAAAACAGAGTTTGGAATCTAGTACCTAGGCCATCACATGTGAATCTAATAGGTACAAAATGGATTTTCAAAAATTAAACTGATGAGAATGGTGTAATTATGAGGAACAAAGCTAGGTTGGTTGCACAAGGTTATACTCAGGTAGAGGGTATAGATTTTGATGAGACTTTTGCTCCAGTAGCTAGGATTGAATCAATTAGATTACTTATTGCTATTGCTTGTTGTCTTAGGATTAAACTTTACCAAATGGATGTTAAAGGGGCCTTTCTGAATGGTTTAATTGACAAAGAGGTTTATGTAGAACAACCTAAAGGCTTTGCTGACCCTAAACATCCTGACCATGTGCACAAACTTGAGAAGGCTTTGTATGGCTTAAAACAGGCTCCTAGAGCTTGGTATGAGAGGCTAACTGATTTTCTGTTAGGCCTAGGTTTTAATAGAGGAGATGGAGATAGAACACTGTTTGTCCTTAGAAAAAGCTCTGATATATGCATTGCTCAAATTTATGTGGATGATATTGTATTTGGCTCTACTAACAAGTCTACTTTAGACAAGTTTGTTGAGTCTATAATAGGAACATTTGAGATGAGCATGATTGGTGAGCTCAACTACTTTCTGGGATTACAAGTTAAGCAGCTGAAGAATGGTATCTTCCTGAACCAGGAGAAGTATGCAAGGAATCTGGTGAAGAGATTTGAGCTACAAGAGTCTAAACCTTGCAAAACTCCTATGTCCTCTTCAGTGAAGATAACAAAAGATGGCACTCGTAGCAATGTTGACCCGACATTGTACAAATCCATGATTGGTAGTTTGCTATATCTCTCTGCCTCTAGACCTGATATCACGTTTTCAGTATGTGTTTGTGCTAGGTACCAAGCAGAGCCAAGCCAATCTCACTTGATTGCTGTGAAGAGGACTCTTAGATATATCTCTGGAACTTCACCTTTAGGCATTTGGTATTCTTATGACACTAACACTAACTTGGTTGGTTTCAGTGACTCTGACTGGGCAGGTGATGTGGATGACAGGAAATCCACAAGTAGGGGCTGCTTTTTTTTTTGTGGAATAATTTGGTCTCCTGGTATAGCAAGAAGCAGAACTGTGTTTCATTATCAACTGCTGAATCAGAATATGTAGCAGCTGGCAGCTGTGTTGCCCAACTTGTGTGGCTCAAACACATGCTTTTAGATTATGGGCTAGATAGTGATACACTTCTCATGTTCTGTGACAATCTAAGTGCCATAAGTATCTCTAGGAATCCTGTCCAACATTTTAGAACTAAGCATATTGACATAAGGCATCATTTCCTAAGAGATATGGTAGAGGACAAAGTAATCAACATTGAACATATTGAGACAACTAATCAGCTTGCTGATATGTTTACAAAACCGTTAGACAGTGAGAGATTCTTCAGTTTGAAGAAATCCCTTGGCATGTGCAATATGTGAAAATGTTGAGAAAACCAGTGTTGTCATAACACCACTGACTAGCACTGGTATATTGGTTGTGGTGTAGTAGGTATTCTGTTGTTTTTCTTTGTTGAATTTATTTCCTTGTGAGTCTCAATTCATCTGTGTTTTGTCATATTTGGTTTTGTGGTTAAACTCTTTGATTAACAACTCTTTCTAGTTATTAGTTTCACATCTTAGTTTTGAAAAAGTAATAAAACTCTTCTGTTGTCTGAGGTTGTGATTGCCTAACATATGAAGAAGCCGGTGTACACAAAGTTCACTACTTTGATATCTATTTAGTTGTGTCTTATTCATATGGAAGGTGTACAAGACATGTGGAGAAGCTGGGGTGCATGATGTTGACAGCTTCAGTGTTACTCAGTTGTGCTTATTTACATGTTCGTGTTTGTTTGGCCAAGGACCACATGAGGGTGATCCTTTCTACTAGGGTGTTTGAGGTTTCGATTTCTTACATTTAGTAGCACTGATCACTTGGTGATTCTCTTGAATGCAGGTTAGTAAATAGGTATGCATAAGGAATTGGGGTGTTGGGGTGCATGATAAATGAATTGCCAACATTCAAGGCCTTTGTACTTGCCTAACTTGTTGCTGTTAATGTTGTTACTGGGGTGTGTGGAGTTCAGGCTGCCCTCATTCAGTAGTGACATTAACTTTGTGTTTAGTAACCTTCCGTTTTTGGTACAGATGAGTTATGAAAATAGTAAAGATTTTTAAGAGATGTGTGTTGTGCTGACTTGAGGAGTTTTTCATAAAGTGTTTACCATCTGCCTATTTGACACTACATTGTTGTATTCATGTAGGACTGAATTGTTTTCTTTCTTGTTGTTGAGTTGTATCGGTTTAGGCTTAGGGGGAGTATAATTCATGTGTTGAGGCATACAATTTGGGTGACATACTGCAGGTGACACACTGTTCTGTGACTTTCTATGCTGTGGAAGTGAGTTTTTTCCTTGAATTCATAACTGCTTATGTCTGTGTGTTTCTTGTTATCCATGTTACTTTCTCATGATCTTGATCTGAACAATATGTCTGAGGTACTCACTTGCTATATTGGTTAAAGTTTCAGATGTATTTTTGGATGTATCCCAAGCTCTCACATGAATTTGCCTTGGTGAAGCCTGTACCTCCACCTTCGGGTTTGAATGTTATTCAATGTTATCCCAACATTGTGCACAGTCGCAGGTCAACATTGAAAACAGGAACTTATAAGTTTTCAGTTTTTTGAAAACCGCTCTGGTTAACTGTTAATTAAACATCAAAGCATGTGCGCGAGAAGACATAGTGGGAAAGTTTTACTTGGTTCAAATTTAGTAACTGCCCATTAAGATTCATTCTCTTTCCTTATTCACGACTATTTCAAAAATCAAAACCCTATTTTCCTTAATTGTGCTTGCAATTTTCATATTTGTGCTTACTCTGCAAATTCTCTCAAAACTTCTCTACTAACAATGGCAAGCAAGTCTCCCATGCAAACTCTTGCAGATGCTGCTCTAGGCACTGAACCCACTGGCGCACGCACTCGTTCACACGCTAGAGGTGCTGCTGCAAAGATAGTTGATGCTCATGTTGCTGCTAAAAGGAAGGCGATTCCCTATGTGCGACGAGGGAAGAAGTCTAAACAGGGAGAATCGACCTCCAATATTGAGCCAACTGCTGATTCAACCACTCACATCACCAATGAGCATGAAATTGAGGTAAACATTGCTGAACCCAACCCTGAACTTGATGTTGACTTAACTGTTGAGGGGGAGGGTAGTGATTCAGTTGAGAAAACTGTGGAAAAATCCATGGACATGTCTGTGGACAAATTGGTGAGGAAGTGGATTAGGGCTCAAAAGAAAAAGAGCAAGACTGCAAGGGATAAGTCGAAAACTATGTCTGAAACTGCTAAGACAAGGGCTGAGGCTAGGAAGAGACAGGTGGAGAGGTTAGCCAAGAAAAAGGCTGAGAAGAAAGCTGAAGAAGAGAAGAAGGCTGTTGCTACTGCTGCTGAGAGAAAGAGGAAAGGAAAGAAAGTAGTGGATGAGGAAACTGAGGTAGTAGATGTTGAAGATGAAGAGGAAGAAGAGGAGAAGGAAGAGGAGACTGAAGAAGAGCAGGATGTTGCTGCTGATGTTGGAGCAACATTAGGGACAAAGGAGTATACAGATGGGCTGTATGTGTTCTTCCCTGAGGATGAGGAGGACTACTTTTCTCCATACTATCTCAACAAAGAGTTGGAGAAGAAGTTGGATTCCTTCAAGAGAAGGGAAATTCACACTGAAAGAGCTATAGAGATGGCCAGTTTCAAAGAGAACAAGGTGATGGACTTGCTTGAGGCAAGAGGGTTGCAACAATCAGTGATGGAGCTGAGTAACTACGCTCCTGAGATTGTTATGGAGTTCTACCTTAATATCTCCAAATGGATCAGGGACTACAGATCTCCAAAATTTGGAAAGGCTTGGGTGAGGGGGAGAGTCTTCAACATTGATCCCTACACCATTAACAAGATCTGTGGATTTCCTACTGCTGATGAATCTGAGGACCCCTACTATGATGATGTGATGGAAGACTTTACTGGAGGGTTGGTCAAAATCTTGAGAGATGCTCTGTCAACCACAAAACTCACCTCCCTTAGTGCTGTCTTGCACAAGATAGCTTGTTTCAACTGGCTGCCAAGCAAGAATGTGACTGTACTTACCAAGGAATCAACAATCTTGGTGTACAAAATCAAGAATGGGCTAGCTGTGAACATGGGGGAGAAGATTTTGAAATCAATGTCTGAAGTTGCTGGAAGGAAGAATGGCATGCTGCCTTTTCCCTCACTGATCTGCAAATTCCTTAGCAAGCAAGGATTGAAGACAAATGTGACTGTGGGCTGGACGAAGAATGATACTGAACTGACAATTCTCCCAAGCTACTTGTATGGATCAAGAGTGAGAGACCTTCCATGGAACCCAAAAGGAGTGGTGAGACCAATGGCTGAAAAGAAGTAGGCTCAGGAGGTTACTGGAACTTCAGTGCCTATGTCCAAGGAGGAAGATTGCATGGTCATTACTTCTGCTTTTGTGGATCATATGCTGAACTGGTATAGAGGGCAGATTGCTGATACTTAGAGGGAGATTGAGGAAAGAAAGGAACACCTCAAAGAGCTGGAGGACATGGTGAAAAATTTGGAGAAACTCCCTTCTTCACAAAAAAGGGGAGACTAGTTCCAATTTTAAATTTTTGTCTTCTAGTTTATGTTTTGTTTCTTAAGAACTGCTAATATTTTTGAACTGCTGGTACATTTATCTCTAATTGGTTTTATTTGATCAAGGGGCCTGTCCTTGATATCTAGCTATGGCATGTAACTCTAAGTACTACTGATGAACTGCTCTAACTGCTATTACTTATGAAAGTACATTTTGAACTGCTTGTCTAGTTAACCTTTTATGCAGAAAACTTATTGGTTTCAATGTTGAGGCAACATTGATGAATGTTGAGGTCTGAACCTTTGTACATATGTGGTTGTAATGATGACTTTAATATTTGTCTCTGCCAATTTAACTTTGAATTTTTTATCTTGTATTGAAGGGGAGCAGTTTAGTAGTTTAATTTGTTTCTTGTTGATTATAACCTTTTGGATATAAAACTTGATTGGAACATGTATTGGTTTTGTGAAGAAAGGCAAAAAGGGGGAGATTGAAAGTGCAGGTTTCTGGAATCAATGTTAGATGATACAATGTTAGACAATGTTAAGTTAACATTGATGATAACATTGAAAGCCGAGAGTCTGTGCGAAAACTGTCATTTAGTTACCAAAATTAAGTTTTGCCTTTATTCACCTATTAACCAAGTTCCACGGTTTTAGTTGTTTATGTTTATGTCCAGGAAGGTATCTTTATCATAAGGAAGAGCTATGGAAGATTCCTTACTTGAAGTTTCCATAATTCAAGCTAAGTTGAATAGTCAACTCACACGGTTTGAAAAGAAGGAAACAAGCTAGCTGTTCTCTGCGATGTGATTCTTTCCAGGATTCTGTGAATTGAAGGAGATGTGTTACCTTGTTAATCTGGTAACAATGGAAACACATATTCAGGAAAGATATTGAGTTCACAAAGAAGGCAATCTTCAACAAGGAAACAACAAGAGTTACCAAAACTGTGAACAACACATCTTGGCGTTCAAGACTCAAGAAATCTATAAAAGATGTGAAGTTCATCAAGATGAAGACAAGACAATCGTGCTAAACAATCTGAGAGATTAATCATTCGTTGTATTGTTTGCATCTTGCTTTTGCGAAGTTTTTGTATCAACTATTTACATCTAGTTCATAGAGGTTAAGTAGTTCTTACTTGTCTACTTTGTTGAGTCCGATCAACAAAGAGCGTGAGTGAATTGTTGTGAGGAACGTTTTTGATAAACCCTTTATGGTTATTTGGCCTAAGGCTCGGAAGTTTTTAATAATATTGAAAACTTCTTAAAATTATATCTTCTTGTGTTCTTTATTTCCGCTGCATACTACTCTTGTCAACAAGATCAAAATAGAGTTAAGGCAACGCCAGCTTAACTCTCAAAGTTGTTGTGTCAATCCACGATCCGACAATTTCAATATACAAATAACTTTTGTCTTAAATTTAAATAGTTTAACAAAAAATTTAGGGAGAATTACACAAAGTACCCCTCAACTATGGGTAAATTACACAAAGTTGAGGGGTATTTAGTGTAATTCTCCCAATATTTTATGTCTATATGCAGGCGCGTTCGAGACCTCGAGAGGCTCCTGCGCCTCGACATGATGATGTATCGATATCAGCATACACAAGTTCTCGAGGGTCTACCAGAGGGAGTTCGACGTGTATAGACCCCATGTATAAGGCTATCTAAATAAGTATTTAACTTGTTAAAAAAATTGATTACTATATTAACATATGCATTATTAATTATGTACTAACTATTTTATCAAAATGAACAGGATGCCTACATAGTCTTGATGACCGAGAGGTACACGGAGGATCGTACTGACTGGCTCTTCATAGATCAGGAGCTGTGGAGTCGGGCGTCTGGAGGAGTGAAGAATAGGAAGGTTGCGGGACTCCCTTCAGAGGCACGTCACGATCAGTTTGGTTCCCAGACGAAGAAGGTTCCCGACGAGACACACGCCTACGCGAGGACCTTGGAGGGGGAGAACCATCGTCTTTGGATTGCTACTTATTGGAGGGTTGACGTCCTCTTGGATCACATAGAGCACTTGACCCAGCACATCACCGAGGCGACATGTACTCCTCCTTCTCGACCTCTCCCTACTGGATTCATGTCCTCTGCTCGTCGAGCCTACCACGGTACCATTCCGACACCCCAATTACCTCCATCGCCCTTCTTTTGATCCGTTTGCCCCTACTGATCCGGATGCTATGATGTTTGAGCCTAAGTACGAGGATGACTATGAGGATGGCGATCTAGATGACATTCGCGATGGTGATGTTGCTCATCTTGGTGCTGATGATGACACGGGCGGTGGAGCCTCCGAAGATGATACATTTGGCTTTCATGATGAGTACTATGAGGAGTAGTAGTATTAGTTGTTCGTTTTTATTAAGTATTGAAAAATGTGTTAGTTGTTTGTATTTATGTAATTATTAGATGCTTGGACAAACAACTTTATGTTTATGTAAATGGTTGTTTTATGGTTAATAGCATAAATATGGTTAATATTTTATTGTTACTTATATATATGTGTTACAATGCTAAGACCAAATTACCTAATTATGAGATGCACTATAAAAAAATCCAACACGAATGTAAACTATAATATGAAATTAAATAGCATGAAACCAAATTTATTATACAATAGAAATCGACCACTAAACTATAATCGCACGCTATTCAGACATACTATTCTCACACTCTAAGTCACTCATTAACTATTCCTATTCACGTCTTCTCTCGTCAACCACATCAAATCCCTCGTTGGCCAATTGGATATTCATATTGAATGATGAAAGATCTACACATAAGTTAAACTCTTCAGATGCATTCTCCTGTAGCACTTGGTTCAGCATCCCCGCGTCGACATTGTTTGATCCGGAAACTAATGACATATCAATTATGTGTCTAGCAAGAATAGTGGATACGACCAACCATCCTCTCTGTCCCGGTTGTCCTGACGTCTTCTTTGGATAGTACGCCTGTTTTTCCTTGTTAACAAATACAAACGGCTCATTGGTGCCGAGGGTACGCCTCGGGTCGATGTCAACCAATGTATACGTTGAATGCTCGTGCGTACCTGCGTTTATATCCTACCAAACACATTTGAACTAGACTATGTACATGGGTATAATTCTGCCCCAATATTCCACATGTATTATATCTTTCAACGTTCTATAGAAGTTGGTAGCATCGGATCCTCCCATGTCTTCCTTCGCATAAACACCGCTACAGTCACTCTTCTTGGGGTCCAACGTCATATCGGTGTGAAATCTAAGTCCATTCACAATGTATCCCTCGCAGGTTGCCACTGTATTAGCCAAACCTGTAACTAAAGGATCTATTCGTACGTCGCTCTTGTATTTTCCACATGAATACGTCTGCTTGAACCATGCTACGTACTCTTGGTTCCTCTTGGATTGTATCTCCATTGGACTGAGTCCACCACACTTCTCTTCTTCAAACAACCTGTATAGGAATTTTTTTCATAAGTTAGTATTCTACTTGTCTTTAAAGCGTTTAATCATTTCGTTATTACAAATAATTAACAACAACTTACTCGACCCATTCGTCAAGCTCTTCACAGTTTAGAAGCGTGTAAAGCTCTATTTGCTCTATTTCATCGGAAGTCAAGTATCGCCTATTGTTTAGTGGCCCTATTGGCGCCCCTTTCTTGTGAAATATTCTAAGCTCATCATCCCACTCCGTGCTATCTAGTGTCTCGTTTCTATTGAGTTGTTTATATTCGGTCTGAACAGAGACATCCAAATATTGAGAACACATATTGGATAGCTCTGCAAGTAGGTATGCATTGGCTATGATTCCTTCCACCCTCGCCTTATTCAGTACTGAACCCTTCATTTTGAAGATCCGCCTAATACATAGAAATGAATGATTAGGCAAAGAATCAATAATTATAAAAGATAATGATTCTAAACTTATAAAACCGTACCTTTTCGAATGGATACATCCATCTATAATGGACTGGATCTCCAACTCTAGCCTCGTACGGAAGGTGTATGGCTAAGTGCTCCATAGAGTCAAAAAATGAAGGAGGAAATATCATTTCCATCTTGCACATGGTAAAAATAAACGATTCCCCCAATCGCTCCATATCATCTGCTAAAACCTCTGAGGCACAAATCGCCTTGAAAAAAGACTAATCTCTACCAAGGTCTCCTAAATCTTGGGTTCCAAGAAGTCGCGAAAGGCAATCGGGATCAATCTCTGCATGAAGACGTGACAATCATGACTCTTCATACCATACAAATTTCCTTGTTGTTTTTGCACACATCGTCCCAAGTCCGACACATATCCATCACGAAACTTCGGTTTTGTCAGCCAATCAAACACCATGTTCTTTTGCTCTCTCATAAGACAATATTTTGCCTTTGGCTTTATATACTCACTTCCTCTACCAGTGGGTACTAAGAACAATTCTTTATAGTTGGTCAACAGCTTAAGATCGTGCCTCGACTTAATGTTGTCCTTCGACTTAGCATTTTCCAACACCCTGTCGATGATGTTCTCAAAAACATTCTTCTCACAATGCATGACATCTAGATTGTGGCGAATCAAGTTTGTGGACTAGGGTTGTTCCCAAAAGATGCTTCAACGACACCAATTATGCGTTGTAGTAAAACCTAGAAGCTTTGTGGAGTTTGGCCCAAATCCAACCGAGCATAGCCTATCCACAATTGACTTCATCTCTGCTCATGTCGTCCTTCGAATAGGTGCTGCAAGTATCTCTTTATCCTTGTAGAAATCCTTCTTGTTGTACCTCCATTCATGATACTCTGGTAGAAACCAACAATGACAATCGAACCACAAGGCTTTCCCACCATGCTTAAGTGTAAAAGAATCTGTCTGACCCATGCAATAAGGACACGCCAACTTCCCATGCGTGCTCCACTGGGACAACATTCCATAGTTAGGAAAATCGCTAATAGTCCACATTAGCGCCGCTCGCATTTCGAAGTTTTTCTTTCATGAGCTATCATATGTCCACAAACCATTACTCCACAAATCACTCAACTCATCAATTACCGGTCTCAGCAAAACATCCAAGTTATTTCCTGGACTCTTTGGATCGGGTATAATAAAGCTTAGAAAAATAAACTCTAGTCGCATGCATAAATCTGGCGGGAGGTTATAAGGGGTCAAAAACACGGGCCAACAAGAGTAGTTCTTCCCAGATTGCCCAAACAGTGTGACCTCATCCGTACAGAGACTGAGTCGGAAATTTTTAGGCTCTACTGTGAAGTCCGAATATACACGATCAAAATGTCTCCATGCTTCGCCTGCAGTTGGTTGAATCATTCTATCAGTTGACTGTCGACACTTCAAATGCCAAGCCATATGTCTTGAAGTACCTACAGTATTGAACAACCTCTGTAATCGAGGGCCTAGAGGGAAGTACCACAATTTCTTCCTTGCGACCCTGGACTTCTACCAGCCTTGAACCTATCGGTGTTGCATATCGGACACGATATGAGATCCTTGTTGGCATTCTCGATGTAGTACAAGAAACAAAAATTTCAACAGACGTCAATCTTTTTGTAATCTAAACCATACCCGCGAGCATCTTATTCATTCCAGGAACCATATTAGGTAACATTTCCTCAATCCCTGGGCCAATAAGATCTTTAGACAGCCTTAAGTACTTTTCGCAAGCGACATTTGGTACTCTTTGCATTGTCTTGGTAATCAAGAACTCGACAAACCACTGAAGCACAATCTTTGGCTTCTTACGGTGCATTTGTATGCCTCCCAAATGCATCAATTTGTAGAACTACTTTGCCTCGAGACTTGGATCTTCGTTGTGCACATCTCCCTCAACAAATCGACCCCCTTATGTATCTACCACCAATGCTCTAAATGAAGTTTCAACATGAACCAGACTTTCCACGTGAATACCAGTGGACGGTGATTCAGGTACATACGATGTGGATGCCCCGCCCACCTCCTCTCCATGCAACACCCATACCCAATATTGATACGTAAAGCCCGACTTATGCAGATGATATCGGACTACGTTTCGATCAAAAATATTTGAATTGTTGTATTTGTGGTACGGACACCTAATACAATTTCATATATCTAAGTAATCTCTCTATTGCAATGCAAATTGTATGAATGCACGAACCCCAACCATGTAATGTTGATACAAATAACCAGTATTACTATCTATCCTATCGTACATCCAAGATCTATCGGCAAGATAATCCATTTCTAATCTAAGAAAACTAAAAAAAAAACTATTATAATTAATTCCACCAATCAATATATTTATCATCTATATTAAATTTTGTAAAACATGAGTACATAGAAGTCAAAGAAATACTTACTTGTTGTAGCATAGAAAATACTTAGATCAAGTATTGTTTGCACACTCACGCCCCTCGTTGCATTTACCAAAGTATCTAATAATACACAAACAAACATATATATAGAAAAGTTAAGCGTGATCGTTTTAATAGGAAATTATTGAGAAAACAAACACAACATAGTTATAACAAGGGAAAATTGTGAATACCTTGCAAATGAGGAAGAATAGAATGATTTGACAATTGAAATGGGGTGGGTATTTATAGGGACATCCGGCCACTTTTCTGACCACATTGCGGTCGAAAATATTATGGTTTAGGGTTTAGGGTTAAGGCCTTTTCCGACTGCATTGTGGTCGGAAATGCTTGAATATTAGACCGAAATGCGGTCGGTAATAATATTCATATTTTTATTTTCCCGTTTCGCTCTCCAATTTTAGATAAATCGTTGGTTAATGGTCAATTACAACAACATTAGTTATATATAAGTTACGAAATAAAGAAAACTTATTTTCCCGCACGTTAAATAATCATTTAAAGCGTCGGTTCATAATGTCACTTGTAAATACATTAGTATATTTTGCTAATTAACTACTTATGATTATGTTAATTGAATGTAACATACACACACACACACACACACACACACACACACACACACACACACACACATATATATATATATATATATATATATATATATATATCACAATTGTCTTCTCTATACTAACGTTTCTAATGAATGCTAATCGTAAATGAGAGATTACTCTATACTACATATGATTAATATATGTAGAACTTCAAACAAAGTTAATAGTAATATTACTATGTTAATCAATATTAACTAAATACTAGTTCAAAAGATCATTAAACTAAGTATTATTTCAATGTATTTTTAGTGAAATTTTATAGTTAAACTCACAAACACATCAACATTTTTCTAAGATCAGGCAAAAAAAAAAAAAATTTTTTTTACACTATTTTCTACTGGAATCCTGTCATAAATAATATTCATGATTATTTCTGGTCAGAAATAATTATGAATATTATTTCCGACCGGATTCCGGTAGGAAATTTCCAAACATTTGGCGCCTTTTTGAAATTTTCAAATTTCAAACTTTTCCGACTGGACTTCGGTTTATAAAAATCGAAAGTTTAGGCGGGCTTTGGTGGGAAATTTGAATTTTCCAAAAATTCAAATATTTTCTCCAAATTCTATATATACACTTCATTTTTCACCCCATTTTCATCAAAATACTCTCTTCATCTTTAAATACTCTCCAAACACAATTTTTTCAGCAACAAATTTCAAACTTAAACACTTTTTTCATCTTTAAATACTCTCCGAACACAAATATTTCATCTTTACATAAAACACTTGTTTCTTCCTTTCATCTTTAAAACAAACACTTTTTTCTTCCTTTCATCTCAAATAAACACTTTTTTTCTTTTCATCTTTAAAATAAACGTTTTTTTTCCATTAATCTTAAATAAATATTTTTTAACTAACAATCACTTTTTAGCTTTTAGATTGGTGCAATAAATCGAAATATTTCAAAAAAACAAAAAAATAATATTCCGGTAATTATTACCGGAATTTCTTTTTTATTCGGTTGAATATTACTTTCGACCGAACTCTGGTCGAAAATACCTTAAATATTATTCTCGACCGGATTACGGTCGAGAATCCCTTAAATGTTATTTTCGACTGCGGCCCGGTCGGAAATAACTTGAATGTTATTTCCGACCGATTGAAAAAAGTTGAAAGATCTTTTTCGACCAGAGTCCGGTCATTAAAAAAAGATTTCCGACCGCGGTCCGGTCGAAATATTTTTTACCAACCGGACTCAGGTCAGAATATTTGCTACCGGATTTCTGCCAGGATATAACTTTTCGACCGTAATCCGATTGAAAATCCGGTCGGGAAAGGTCCCGACCGGAGGCCATTCAAAAAAACTGATTTTCGACCGAATTTCGGTCGGGAAAACTTTTCCAACCGAAGCATCCTGACTGGAGTTTTCCGACCGTAGTGCGTCGGGAAACGGTCTTTTCCGACTGAATTCTGGTCATTTTCTATTGGAGTTCCGGTCAGAAATATCCCGATTTTCTTGTAGTGACCCCTCCAACTTATAATACCCAAATAAGATTAAATTCTAAAGACCTAAATATCCCCTAATGTTTTGCTTTTCGACCAACATAACTTTTAGTGACTACCTAATTACACAACAAAACTCACTTTTATCAATTTTTTGAATAATATTTTAATAAATTAAATATTAGAAATGTTTCAAAATTGTTCGTAAATGTTTCGTGAACATTACCAAAGAATAAGAATTAAACTAAATTTCATTATCATTTTGAAAAGAAAACATCAAGTTATGTAATATTCTTCTATAATATACACTCAACATTGTAGTAAAAATTTGTTAATGTTTCATACATTATTTTTGCAGAGAACTACATTGATGTTTTACATATTATATTACTCAAAATAAACGTTCGTATTAAATAGATGACATGGTGTATCATATAGAATTAATAAAGGTAAGCTTTGGCATGCATATATTGTGCAAAAGTTTTATAGAATTCATTTAAGATCATTTACAATTAGAACCATTGGTAATTAGGAGTATCATTCACATGGAAGAGAGTTAAATTTAATAAGCATTTTTAGAAAATTGCAGTGATTTCAAAAATGCACATGCATTTTGTTTGGACTATCCCACAAATCGAAATAATTAGACCATTTTGTAAGAAAATGATTGAATTTTGCTCCATGTTTCAAGAGTCAAGGCGGATGTTTCACAACCATCGAGAAAATGTTGCAAATTTTTATTATTTCACGAGAAATGAAGCATATATAATCATAAGGATTGATCGAAACTTTGGAAAACCGATTTAGTGTTAAGATATTTTGTTTCTCCCATCACTAAATCAAACATTTAGGTGATTTATCGAAATGGATCGAAACTCCAAACAACAAAACCCATACATGCAACAAACTCAATATCATGTTTCTTTAGATATTATATTAAGCCTTGAACTACACAACAAATTCCTATAAAATGTCAAACATACACATCAAAAACTCATTTAAGGCTTTAATAGAAGAGTGTTTTTGAATCAAATCGCGTGTTACTTTCAAAGCCCGCAAGAAAGACGACGTCAATGAGAAGTGGATGTGCCAGGCTCAATTCAAATTGAAAATACTGGTACTGAATAGATCAGGGTTAGAATTTTTTTTCATTTTCATAAATTAAATAATATTTCGTTATTTTAAAAGTTTGTGGTTTTACTGTTTTGGGCTAAACATGGTGAAAGAGAAATACAAAATGGTTTAAGAGAAATGGGTAAAATTTCGAACAATATAATAAGAGCAAAAATGTCATTTAGCATAAATAAGTTGTAAGCCTAAAAAATTTGAGGCAATTAGTCCAAGCAAACATGGTATTATTTGTTTTTGCTGGACTTGATTTAGGATACTTATTAGATAAAACATACACAAGTATATTAGTAATGGTAAATTAATAGTCGACTATTAATTTTGAAAGCCAAGGAGTCATTATAATCTTATTCCAGATAATCTGGCACTACAAGAAAAAAGGGTCATTCGCGACCGCCCGGGCGGTCGCGAATGACCCATTTTCGGTCGCGGATGGTCATCCGCGACCGCCCATTGATCGCGGATGACCGGTCGCGAATGACCTCGGTCGTGGAGGTCATCCGTGACCGCTGAGCGGTCACGGCAGTCATCCGTGACCGCCTAGCGGTCACGACAGTCATCCGCGACCGCCCAGCGGTCACGAATAAGTCTCATTCGATAGTTTTGATTTTCGTTTGTTTAATTAAGGTGCGATGTTTGTTAAATTGATAAAATAGTTACTACTATGTAAATTAAAATATATTTTATCACAAAATGACACATTACATCTAAAATAACTTGGTGTATGTGATGCATTAGTTGTAGAACATAAAATAGGTTATTCGTTCATAACTCGCCTAATCACATCTAATTCGCTATTTTAATATGTTAATTACTAATGTTATACTAATTTATTACTTCAATTCACATGTAGTATTGAGACTTATTGTTAAAAATCATAAACACATCAAGATGGATCCATAAAATTAATTTTTTTTATGAAAATCATTCGTGACCGCCGGGCGGTCACGAATGACCCCTCTTTCGTGACCGCCCAGCGGTCACGAACCTACTTCGTGACCGCTGGGCGGTCACGAATAAGTCTCATTCGATAGTTTTGATTTTCGTTTGTTTAATTAAGGTGCGATATTTGTTAAATTGATAAAATAGTTACTACTAAGTAAATTAAAATAGATTTTATCACAAAATGACACATTACATCTAAAACAACTTGGTGTATGTGATGAATTAGTTGTAGAACATAAAATAGGTTATTCGTTCATAACTCGCCTAATCACATCTAATTCGCTATTTTAATATGTTAATTACTAATGTTGTACTAATTTATTACTTCAATTCACATTTAGTATTGAGACTTATTGTTAAAAATCATAAACACATCAAGATGGATCGATAAAATTAATATTTTTTTTATGAATATGATTCGTGACCGCCGGGCGGTCACGAATGACCCCTCTTTCGTGACCGCCCAGCGGTCACGAACCTACTTCGTGACCGCTGGGCGGTCACGAATGACCCTTTCGTGACCGCCCAGCGGTCACGAATAAGTCTCATTCGATAGTTTTGATTTTCGTTTGTTTAATTAAGGTGCGATATTTGTTAAATTGATAAAATAGTTACTACTATGTAAATTAAAATATATTTTATCACAAATGACACATTACATCTAAAACAACTTGGTGTATGTGATGCATTAGTTGTAGAACATAAAATAGGTTATTCGTTCATAACTCGCCTAATCACATCTAATTCGCTATTTTAATATGTTAATTACTAATGTTGTACTAATTTATTACTTCAATTCACATGTAGTATTGAGACTTATTGTTAAAAATCATAAACACATCAAGATGGATCCATAAAATTAATTTTTTTTTATGAATATCATTCGTGACCGCCGGGCGGTCACGAATGACCCCTCTTTCGTGACCGCCCAGCGGTCACGAAGCATGTCGCGACCGCTCGGCGGTCACAAAAGAGTTCGCGACCGGTGGGCGGTCACGAATGAGGGGTCTTTCGTGACCGCTCAACAGTCACGGAGGATTCCGCGACCGCCCAGCGGTCGCGGATGCCTCCCTGCATCCGTGACCGCCGGGCGGTCGCGGATGCTCCTCATTCGCGACCGCCCAGCGGTCGCGGATGGCAGGGAGGCATCCGCGATCGCTCAGCGGTCACGGCAGTCATTCGCGACCGCCGAGCGGTCACGGATGGTGGCGACCGCCCGGAGGTCACGAGGTGGCGGTCACGGATGACCCCATTTTCTTGTAGTGTGGTGCAAAACAGTGAATAACCATTCGTCTATCTTCTGCTTTAAGGTATATATGTATTAGCGGTTTGAAAAAAATTATAAATTTAATTTCAATATTGTATCGTATATTTAATTAAATTACATACAAAAGTGACTTTGGCATCAGTCAATTTTTTTCCCATGTGGTCGTGTAGGGCATTTACTCTTTAACAAATAACTGCATTCCACCTTTGAATTTGTCGATGTTTACAATGGGCCTTTCAAAAAATTGAGGTCAGCTCCAAAAATAGTTTGTAGAATTTGGGGAGATCTATTTATAGATGGACAAATGAACTGGGTGAAGCCTATAAAAAATTTAAAAGTTAAAAATTGATGGACAAATGAAGTGGGTGAACATATAAATAACATGTCCCTCCTTCCTAGTTCCTATTTCAATTGATTTGTTTAGATCAGATGCATGAATTCAAATTGTAACGAAGTTTGATTAGCTTAACTTATCTATTTTGGACGATTCACATTACAGATAAGGACCTCCCCAATAATAATTTACATAATCTCATAAAAAATAAAAATTTTGATGGATATTCAAGGCATTTGTTATTCCCCCCCTCTATAGTGGGTATTTTGGTCTTATATCACCTGGATTACAATACACCCGAAAACTCTTTAAAGTGGGTCTGACTTATACCAAAATAATGCTATTCTATTAAAATGAATGAATTAGCTTGGTCCGGAACAACTTACACAAGTAAACTAAGTAATGTGAGTAAAATAGCCTTAATCTGCAGACAGTCGAGCCAGGGCGGTTCGATGGTTAAGACTCTCGAATCCAAGGAACAGTCGAACCACATTGGTTCGACGGTAATAACTCTCGAACTGGTAGATTGGTCTAACTGGAAGGGTTCGATGATAATAACTCTCGAATCGGTTGATCGATCGAACCCTCGATGGTTGGAACTCTCGAACTCGCTTGGCTCGATGGTTAACGATCGAATTGAAGAACAGTCGAACGGCTCAGTTCGATAGTAAGTAGTTACTCGATAGTAATGAATACGTGCATTAATGTCAGAGGATGGGATATTTATAGACTCCATCCATAGGACCCACTAAAATGCGGTGAATAACAGCCGAATGGGACTCATTTGACTGTCACCACAAAAGTCGAACGACCCCTATTCGATAGTTTTATTTCTGGGTCTTTCTTTGGTGGGCCGGCCCAAACACTTCTTTGGGTCTTCCTAAAATATCCCCATCATATAGGCCCTCGATTTGGGAGTCGGTCTTGAGTCAAGAGCGGGTTCCAAACTCTAAAACCTGTGTTGTTTTGTCTAGTTGTTCGTTTAGTATTTTGGATTGTGCCCTTACATATGTGGGCCATGTGTCCCTGCCAGGTGAATTAGTAGCAAGATTTAGCTTATTTTGAAAATACTCCCTCATTTAGGAGCCGTGACCCGAAATCTCGGGTTCCAAATGAAGATTATTGCCACAAAAATATGTGCCCCCAATTTTTAATCGTGATCTGTAATGTCGGGATAGTAAAAAAATTAGATTCCACAAACAATCGAACTGGGGCGAGTTCGATTGTAATCTTACTATCGAATTATATAAGATTCGATAGTTTTATTACGTCGATTCACTAACTTGAGTTTGAGTGTTATGAACTGTCGAATTGCATTATTATTCGAAAGTTATTGCCGAATTGCAACTGATTCGATGATATTTGAAAGTGTCGAATAATATGCATTCGATCGTTGTCTTCAGTCGAACCCTAAACCAGCGAACGAACATGAGTTCGATTGTTATATTTCTATCGAATTGCAGTTTTATTCGATAGTTATTGTCGAACTTCACCTGATTCGATGGTATTTTCAAGTGTCGAATGTATAGCATTCGATCGTTGTCTTCAATCGAATTGTCATGAGTTCGATTGTTATATTTCTATCGAATCAATGATTATGTAATAGCTGTCCATGAGATTCAATCAAACCGTAATGGAATCAATTCTTTTTGGCAGTATCGAATCGTGCCAAATTCAATTATTTTATTTTAATGTCGAATTACCTTAATCCGATTGTAAAATACAATCGAACTGGAGCGAGTTCGATTGTAATTCTCATGGGCCTGATGGGACTGCTTCCTTCTATATAAGGGTGAGAGGAGGTGGGGAGCTCATTTTTTCAACCTTGACAACTTACGCTAAAACGTAAGAAGAATCAAACCGGCCACGTTCGATACTCTTTTTGTATCGAACGACGGGCCGCTCGACTGTTTTCCTTAGAATTGTTTTTTGATATATTTTTGTTTTCTTCTGTCTAAGTTGCTTAATGTTTCATTGTTATATGCAGTGCAATTTCGTTGCTTATTTGGTGCATTTTGCGACTTTAATAAAGGTAGTCCACTATTTAATCTTTCATTAATTATGTGCTAGTTTCTGCGTGTTTCACGTGTTATGAACAACATAGTTGTTGTAAGTGTCGAGGATATCGTACATTCGTAGTCATCTTTTCTTTTTATTTTATTTTATTTCAATTCGTGTCAGACAAGACGTCGAACGAGGTGGTGAGTGCTGACTCTGAGTCTCGGAGTGAGTCAAGTAGTACCTCTAGCACCGATTCTAGTAGTTCGGTGAGGGTTTCCGGAGGGGGTTACTTGGTGAGTTGGGCGAAAAGAGTTGACATAATCCGATTGATATAGAGGAAATTGATAGCGAATCACGAGATGAGCATGAGTCTGCCTCTCAACCAGGGTTTAGTGGGGAGCCTCTGCTTGAAGTTTGAAAGTGCAAGTATTCTAGTGATGTTAGGATAACATTAGGATCTCAATGTTAGAGTAACATTGAGAACACAATCTCAATGTTAGAGTAACATCGTAAAGCATAATATGTCTTACAATTAAGTCTTTAATGTATTATTATTGTTTTGCTTTATTCACTTAATTAACCGAGTTCCAGTTATGATTGTCTATGATTGTGATCCAGGAAACAAATTTAAACATAGGTTGATCGTTCGAAGTTTCCATAATGAGAAGTTTCCTTAATTAAGTTAACCACACAACTTAAAAGGAAAGAAGGGTTCGAGTGATATTAAGAAACATCCAAGATGAGTCCTGATTTGAAGAAGGAGTCTTTCCTTAGTTAGTTTACTAACAAAGGAACTATTATTCAAGAAGGAATTCAAGAACTTGGAAGAGGATTGCCATGAATAAGTCTAGAGATCTTGCCAATATGGAGTTTCAAACTTTAATGAACACTTTAAAGGATTTTAAATTAGAATTTCTAGGTAAGTCTAGTAAACAACTTGCTATTACCTTGCTTGGAACTAGTTCAGATGCTTCTGGAAGTGATGATGAGGATGAGTTAATCTCTTCTAAATATGGAAACATTACTAAAAAGTTCAGTAAGTTAGGTTACAAATATAAAAGAAAAGAAAAGCAACTTGGTAATGCTAGTCCTGGTTATAAGAAATTACCCCCTAAATTCATTAAGTACATGATATCAAAGAGCACTCCTCAAGATGCTGAGAAATTGAAAGATGTCCAGTGCTATTAGTGTAAAGGGTTTGGTCATTTTAGAAATGAATGCGCTAACACCCTCTAAACAAGAGGGAACTCTCATTGGGTTTGTGTAGATGACTTCAATGAAGCTGATCTCGACTCTGGATCAAGTGCTGAAGATAACTCAGAAGAGATCAACGCTGCTGCGCTATACACTCAGATTAACTAGTCAGGAGAAGATTCTAGGAACTGCAATTGATCCTAATGTTACTCTAACATTCAGGATCCAACACCAAAACATGGGATCTTCTTTGGGAATCGGAATGATAATGATCTAAAGGTTAACTATGATATACACTCTGATTTTGATAATACTGACTTTGTTTGCTTTCATTTTTTAGTTGATCTAGAGGAGGAATACTACTTTGAAGGATAAATGTCCTAGGAGGAAATCATAAATGATTTGCATACTACCTTTTGCAAGATGGAGAAAGAGAACATTAAACTCATCAAAAGTAATGAAGCCCGGAAGCATGATGTTGAATGTTTGAAGAATATGATGAAGCTATATGAAAGAGATATTAACAAAGTAGAAGCTAAACTGAAAGAGGTAAAAGATAAACTTAAAAAGGAGAGTCAGATCATTGCTAAATGGAATTCAGGCACCTATAAACTTGATGAGGTAATGAATATGGGTCACACAGGTACAAATGGTTTGGGATTTGTTGACAAATCTACCTCTTCTGATGTTAATTTTTCCTATTTAAAAACTAGTTATGTCAAAGAATCTACAAACTTGAGTGCTGCTCCTGCCAACACAGGAAAAGTAAAACTACCTATATCTGTCAATACTGTTTCAACCAGGCCACATTAAACCATTCCGTAAAAAATATTTGAAAAAAATGGGAAGAAAACAACCTCAGTTTCTAATGTTAACCCAACAAATGTTTCGGATGTTAGTCTAACATTAGGTACTGAACAAAAAGGTAGAACATGAATAAAAAAGTTGAAATCTCCCAACATTAAGATTGTATGCGATGTTGTCTTTTCTACTGTTTACTCTAACCTTTTAGGTAAATGGTACTTTGACAGTGGATACTCAAGACATATGACTGAAAATCAAGAGAATCTTAAACAAATGAGTTCCCTTACTGTTGGACTTGTTACCTATGGAGGAGGCACCAAAGGATAATCATTGGAAATTGAGTACTTAATGTTGAAGGATTTCCACCACTCAAGGATGTTCTGTTGGTTGATGGGTTAAAAGTAAATTTAATTAGCATTATTCAGCTGTGCGATGATGATTTACTAGTTACTTTTGACAAAGTTTCTTGTGATGTTTATGATAGAGAGAATGTCATTGTTATGACAGGTACTAGATCCAAAGATAACTCCTATCTTGCTCAGGCAGAAGCAGAATGTTTCAATAATAAAATAGACGACGCATCTATCTGGCACAGGAAACTGGGACATGTTCACCATAGGAACCTAGAGAAACTACAGAAAGTTGATGTTGTAAGAGGTTTGCTAAGCTAACCAGTCCAGGTAAGCTTATTTGTGGTGATTGCCTCAAAGGTAAACAAACCAGAGCTGTTCATACACCCCTACAAGTATAAAGTGCTACTCCTAGAACTAGTAGGTGTTTTGAATTGCTACATATGGACTTAATGGGTCCTATTGAGGTATGTAGTCTGAATGGTAAAAAATGTGCATTTGTTATTGTAGATCATTTCTCTAGATATACATTGGTAATGTCTCTTAAAGGAAAGTCTGATGCTTTTTGATCAGTTAAAAATTCTTTGTGCTAGTATCAAAAACTTTTATGGTTCTTCTATGTCAAAGATTAGGTCTAATCATGGAAATGAATTTGAGAATGCTAGTTTTGTTAACTACTGTAACACAAAATGAATCTTCTATGAATATTCAGCTCCTAAGACTCCTCAGCAAAATGGCATTGCCGAGAGGAAAATAGAACTCCTCAAGAAATGGCCAAAGTCATGCTTAATGTTAAGAACGTATCTAAAAGACTTTGGGCTGGAGCTTTAAATATTGCATGTCACATTAGTAGCATGGGGTATCTTACACCTAAAACAAATATGACTCCTTATGAAATCTTAAAGGGTGTGAAACCAAATATTACATATTTTTATGAATTTGGATGTGACGGTTACTTGCTAAATGATAGAGATTATCTGAGTAAATTTGATCCAAAAGGTGAAAAATGCACATTTGTTGGTTACTCTACTAACAATACTTCTTTCAGAGTCTATAATCCTAGATTAAAGACTAATCAGAAATCTGTTAATGTGGTGTTTGATGATTTCACATTTGATGCATGTACTGGTGACATTACCGTTTCTGATGTTGGACCAACACTGAAAACTGAGAATGTTACTCCAACACTGGAACCTGAAACTGGATATACTGAGCAGGAGACAGAAATTGATGTTAGACTAACACAAGTTAGATCAGATGTTAGACTAACATCAGGAGAATCTGACTCAGACAATGAAGTCAATGCTGAACCAAGGAGAGATCCCCACCTAGGATTTAGAAGGACCATTCAACATTTCAGGTAATAGGTGAGATCACTAAAAGAGTAAGGACACGCAACATAGAGAGAGAATAAATTATAGAGATATGGTTAAGTTGTGTGTATGCATGAACTTCACATGTACAGTTGATAATGCCACATGTTTTGTGTGTGAATGAAGCTCTCCAAGATAGCTTTTGGATTAATGCTATGCAGGATGAACTATTTCAATTTACTAAAAGCAATGTCTGGCATTTGGTATCTAGACCACCTAATGTAAATGTAATAGGAACTAAATGGATCTTTAAAAATAAAAGCAATGAGGATGGGGTAATTGTTAGGAACCAAGCTAGGTTAGTTGCCCAGGGGTACACTTAGGTTGAAGGTATTGATTTTGATGAGACTTTTGCTCCAGTAGCTAGGATAGAATCTATTAGGTTATTACTAGCTATTGTATGGTGTCTTAGGATTAAATTATAGCAGATGGATGTGAAAGGGGCATTTCTAAATGGGATGATTGATAAAGAAGTATTTGTAGAACAACCTAAGATATTTACTAACCCCAAGTTTCCTAACCATGTGTACAAGCTTGAGAAAGCTTTGTATGGTATAAAACAGGCACCCATAGCATGGTATGAAAGACTTACATAATTTCTTTTAAGTCTTGGGTTTGTTAGAGGTGATGGAGACATAACATTGTTTGTTTTAAGGAAAAATTCTGATATATGTATTGCTCAAATCTATGTGGATGACATAGTGTTTGGTTCTACTAACAATTCTTTTATAGAAAAGTTTGTTGAATCTATGACAGGAACATTTGAAATGATTATGATATGTGAGTTGAATTTCTTCCTTGGTCTTCAAGTAAAGCAAACAGGTATAGGCATACTCTTGAATTAGGAGAAATATGCAAAGAATTTGGTAAAAAGGTTTGAACTTGTTGATTCAAAACCTTGTAAGACACACATGTCTGCCTCAGTAAAAATCACTAGAGATGAAACTGGAACCAATGTTAACCCAACATTGTACATATCAGTGATAGGCATTTTCTATATTTGTCTACTTCCAGACTTGATATAAAGTTCTCTGTTTGTGTGTCCATGTACTAGGCTTGTCCAAAGCAGTCCCACTTGATTGCTGTGAAGAGAATTCTTAGATACATATATGGAACTTTGTCCCTTGGCATCAGGTATTCATATGACACTAACACTAACCTGGTGGGTTACAGTGACTCAGATTGGGGAGGTGATGTTGATGATAGAAAGTCCATAGGTGGAGGTTGTTTTTATATGAGGACCAATTTGGTCTCATGGTACAGTAGAAAGCAAAACTGTGTGGCACTATCCACTGCTGAATCAGAATACATAGCAGCAGACAGTTGTGTTACCCAACTTGTATGGCTCAAACACATGTTGCTGGACTATGGGCTAGATAGTGATACCCTGCTTACGTTTTGTGATAATCTTAGTGCTATCAGTATCTCTATAAATCATGTCCAACATTCTAGAACTAAACATATACACATAAGACGTCATTATTGGAGAGACATGATTGAGGACAAGTTAATTGACATTGAACACATTGAGACAAACAATCAGCTTGTTGATATGTTCACTAAGCCCCTAGATATTGAGCGATTCTTCAGTTTGAGGAATTCTCTAGGCATGTGCATTGTGTATGAATGTTAGTCCACCAGTGTTGACATAACACCACTGTCTAACACTAGTTATTGGTTGTGGTGTGTCTGTAATTATTTTTATGTTTTATTTTTGCATTTTTCATCATTGTTTAGTCTGTATTGGCTTGTGGGGATAATTTGTATAGATAGCTAAATTGACAAGTAAACAGGTTCATATCAAAAAATTTGTAAAGTAAAAACCATGTTGTTGGTCTGAGAATGTTAACCTCACATCAGGAGAAGCTGGGATGCATAGAGTTCACTACTTTGGTGTAATTCAGTTGTGACTTATCCATGTTTAGGTTAAACAGTACATCAGGGGAAGTTGGGTACATGACGTTGAGAGCTTAAGTGTTATTGAGGTGTTCTTATGTTCATGTTTTTGTTATTTTTGGCCAAGGAAATGCATGATGGTGATCCTTTCTACTGAGATGTTTGGAGTTTCAACTGCCTCACATTCAGTAGCACTGATCACTTGGTGTTTCTCTAATAAACAGGTTGGTCAACAAGTATGCATAACGAGTTGGGGTGATGGAGTATATTATAAGTGTATTGTCCCCATTCAGTTCCTTTCTACTTTTTAAAGATTTGAATTGATATGTCTTGTTCCCAGTCTATGAAGCTGCTTGTACTTCGTTACCATCTTCCAATGTTGACATAACATTATTGCATGCATTCTAGTTCTGCATTTTGTTTATTGTGTTGGTTTGGGCTTAGGGGGAGTAGTAGTCCTAATTCATGTGTTGAGGCATACTCTTTGAGTGATATACTACAAGTAAACACACTGGTTTTGTGACCTTGTATGCTGTGGGAGTGAATTGTTTCTTGAATATTCATAACTACTATCTCGATGTGTTTTTCTGTCAGCAATGTCAATTACTCATAATGATGATCTAAATCCTTGTCTTGTGTAATCATGTGCTTTGATGGAGTTTTAGATCAATTTATTGATATCTCACGCCCTCACATGAAGTTGCTTTGGATGAAGCCTTGTACCTACAACTTTCTGCCCTGCTGTTAACTTACAAATATTAGTCTAACATTGGAATGCTGTGACTTATAAGTTTTCAATTTTGGAAACTGCTCTGGTCACGTGTTAACTTAACACTGGCACGTGGGAAGGTACTATGCATGGGAACGTGTGACAGTGGTCCGATTATTTTGGTAACCTGTTACAACACCACTATTCATATTCATTGTTATATATTTTACTCTAATCTCTCTTCTAATTCTTCACACCTTCTAAATTTTTACTAAGCAATCAATTTCTACAAACTCAAACTCTCTTAATTTTTCGAACAATTACTCTAACAATGGCTCGTAAGTCTTCAATTGATGCCCTTGTAGATGTTGTTGAGCAGATCAAACAACCACGAAGGTACAATACCAGAAATGCACCAACTAAAATCGCCGACGCTACTGCTCTAAAGAAAAAGCCATCCTATTAAAGGTGCAACAGAAATAAAACAACGAAGGCTGATGTTGGAACATCATCATAAGCTACTGAGAATATCTCCACACCCACTAACACAGAAACCTAGGTCTTGATGGCTAACTCTATTTAAAATTTAACTACTGAGGTTGGTACTGAGGAGGAGAATGAGGCCCTTGTTGTTGCTGCAGGTGAGTTTGAGGAGGAGCATATTGGGAATGTGTCTGAGAATGTGGTTGAACATGCTGAGAAGATTAATGTCGGTATTACTACTGTTGAGGGTAATCTTGCTAATGAGATGGTTAATCTTGCTGAGGAGATGGTTACTGATTTGAGTAATACCGAGGGTACCTCAGTTGTTGTTGTTGATGAGAGTAATAAGGAACCAAAAGAGGTTGATAGAGATGAAGAGGAAAGACTTACTCTTATTATTCTTTCTAATGCTGCAAGAAAGAGGAATTCTAATCATGTGATGGTTTCTTTTTCGAAGAAGAAGAAGAAGAAGAAGAAGAAGAAGGAGAAGGAGAAGAAGAAGAAGAAGAAGAAGAAGAAGAAGGAGAAGAAGAAGAAGGAGAAGAAGAAGAAACAGGAGAAGAAGCAGGAGGAGAAGAAGAAGCAGGAGGAGAAGAAGAAGAAGGAGCAGAAAGAGAAGGAGAAGGAGAAGGAGAAGGAGAAGGAGAAGGAGAAGGAGAAGGAGAAGAAGGAGAATAAGAAGGAGAAGAAGAAGAAGAAGAAGAAGAAGAAGAAGAAGAAGAAGAAGAAGAAGAAGAAAAGAAGGAGAAGAAGGAGAATGAGAAGACGAAGAAGAAGAAGAAGAAGAAGAAGAAGAAGAAGAAGAAGAAGAAGAAGAAGAAGAAGAAGATGAAGAAGAAGAAGAAGAAGAAGAAGAAGAAGAAGAAGAAGAAGAAGAAGAAGAAGAAGAAGGAGGAGGAGGAGAAGGGGAAGGAGAAGAAGAAGAATGAGGAAAAGAAGAAGGACAAGGAGAAGGAGAAGAAGGAGAAGGAGAAGAAGGAGAAGAAGAACAAGAAGAAGGAGAAAGGGGAATGAGAAGGAGGATAAGGAGAAGGAGGAGAAGGAGAAGGAGAAAGAGAAGAAGGAGAAGGAGAAGTAGAAAGAGAAGGAGAAGTAGACGGAAAAGGAGAAGGAGAAGGAGAAGGAGAAGGAGAAGGAGAAGGAGAAGAAGAAGGAGAAGAAGTAGAAGGGGAAGGAGAAGGAGAAGAAGACGAGGAAAAAGGAGAAGAAGGAGAAGAAGAAGGAGGAGGAGAATGAGAAGAAGAAGGAGAAGAAGGAGGAGAAGAAGGAGGATAAGGAGAAGAAGGAGAAGCATGAGAACGAGAAGGATAAAGAGGATGAGAAGAAGAAGAAGAAGAAGAAGAAGAAGAAGAAGAAGAAGAAGAAGAAGAAGAACTTGTGGTAGAGGATCCTGCTGATGTTACTCCAACATCAGAAAAGGATGAATATTTTGATGAACTAGAGGGTGAGTATCCCAAGAAACCATACTCTGACTTATATGTGTCTGTGGAAGCTGAGGAACAGTGTGAGGCTTATCAAGCCATGGTAATCCAAAAGGAGAGGGAAACAGAGGAGAAAAGTTTTAAAGGTAACAGAATTTATGTGCTGCTAGAAGCAAGAGGTGCTTTGGGCTCTGGGATCAACCACTCATCATATGTACCAGATGTCATCAAAGAGTTCTACATGTACCTCCAGAATTGTCCCAAGCATGGGAAGGCATATATTAGGAAGAATGTCTTTGACATAACCCTTCCACCATCAATGAAGCATGGAGACTTCCTGATCCAGAAAAATCTAATGACCCAAGCATGGATGAGATCATCACTGAACTCACTGGTGGTTTGAAAAGGAAGTGGAATGACATCTTTCCCAAAATAAAGTTGACCTCTATAAGCGTTGTGCTGCACAAGATCTCCACCTACAACTGGCTCCCATCCTTAAACACCACAGTGATGACGAAGGAATCTGCAAAACTAGTGTTTAAGTTGAAAAATGGGCTTAGTGTCAATATACGAGAGAAAGTGATGAGAGCAATAAAAGAGGCCACAACAAAAACAATGGGGATCATTCCATATCCATCTCTAATTTACGTATTCTTGGTAAATCAAGGGTTCAAAACCTCGATGACTGTGGGATGGATAAAGAATGATGCTAAGATGCCTATCACCAGAAGCTACTTCTCCTAGGTGAGGATTCAAGATCTTTCATGGAATCCCAAAGATGGTGCTCGTCCAAGCAGAAAGAAGAAGAAGAAGAAGACCCACAAGTTTGTTGCTTCTTCTGTTCCTACATCCAGTGGGGATAGCTACTCTCTGATCACCAACTCGTTTTTGGAAGAGGCACTCATCTGGTTGGACAGAGTGTACAAGGACACTCAAAGGGAGATTGATGACAAGTAAGTTAGGCTTCAGGAGATTGACAGCCTCAGGAAAAAAACTCAAGGATCTGCATTCCTCACAAAAAGAGGGAGAGTATATCAAATTTTAGTTTATGAGTTTTAAATTTTCCGTCTCTTATCTTAATTTGAACTATTCATGTTATGTTTTGAACTGTTTCTATTTAGTTTTCTATTTTATCTTTGTTTTGATCAAGGAGTATGTTCTTTGTTACAATTATGGCATGTAATTAAGTTTACTGTATTTTGGTACTTAATGTTTCTGCTTATGAAGGCTAAAATGTTCACTACTAGTACTTACTATTTTGCAGGTGTTGTTTAATGGCTGATGTTAAAGTAATTTGTGAAAGTCAATGTTAGAACATCTCGCTGGATTCAATGTTAAGTTAACATTGAGAAGGTTGGATGTTATGACAACATTGAAAGTATCAAATTTAATTCAACATTGACTTGGACAGTTCTGTATTAAGGGGTAGTTACTGGTTGAAATTTGTTTTTGCTTTTTTAAGTTGTTTCTGGTTATTTGATTTATTCGAATATGTTCTTGGGTTTTGTGAAGTAAGGTAAAAAGGGGAGATTGAAAGTGTAGATATTCTGGTGATGTTAGGATAACATTAGGATCTCAATGTTAGAGTAACATTGAGAACATAATCTCAATGTTAGAGTAACATCGTAAAGCATAATCTGTCTTACAATTAAGTCTTTAATGTTTTATTATTGTGTTGCCTTATTCACTTAACTGATTGAGTTCCAGTCAGGGGCGTATCCAGGAATCGTATATGGGGGGGGCTAAATTTTTTTTTTGGAGAACAATAGGAAAGAAATAAGAGGAAAAAAAATCGAAATACTAAGTAAAGAAAAAATGTCGTTTTGAACCGATTTTTTGGAGTTTTTAGAGAAGATGAATGCGTACAAGAAATTTTTCGAATCAACTTTTAGTTTTAAACCGAAAAAATCACTAATAAATATTTACAATAACAACAACGATAACCAAACAAACATCATCTTTTATCAAATATATATTTATCAAGGTAAATAGTATAGACTATATTATAAACTTTTTAGACATATTTGAACGAAATAAAAGCAAAGGAAAATTTGATACACTTTGTATATATGTTTTTACATATTTTGAAGCTAATGTTCTCTTCACAAATATGATTAAAGCTAATGCTTTAACACCACGAGGAATTTTTTGCAAATTAAAATAACAAATAAGTTATTTTCTTACTAAATATAACAAAAGGGAGTTTTTGTAATTTACTACTTGACTTAGCTTTTAAATGTAAATATGATCAGCTCCTTTTCTCTTTCCCTACATATATATATACATATATATGTATACATATATATAGTCGAAAAAAAAATTCAAAAAAAATGGGGGGGGGGGCTACAGCCCCCCCCAGCCCCTACATAGATACGCCAGTGGTTCCAGTTATGATTGTGATCCAGGAAACAAACTTAAACATATGTTGATCGTTCGAAGTTTCCATAATGGTAATTTTCCTTAATTAAGTTAACCGCACAACTTAAAAGGAAAGAAGATTTCGAGTGCAACTAGAAAACATCCAAGATGAGTCCTGATTGGAAGAAGGAGTCTTTCCTTAGTTAGTTTATTGAGAAAGGAACTATTATTCAAGAATGACTGGGAGAACTTGGAAGAGGACTTTAACAAGGAAACGAGAAGAATTACCAACTGTGTACAACACACCTTGAAGTCCAAGTCAAGAACCTATATATAGGCGTGAAATATATTAAGACAAACACAAGACAATAGCTAATCAATATGAGATATTTATTTACAAGTTGTTGAGTGGTGTCTTGCTTTCTGCAAAGTTTGTGATTTGTTAGATTATTTATAGGTTTAGAATTAATATAGCAATTCTTGTCTGCTTTGTGGAGTTCGAGCAATTCGAGAGTGAGGAACTTGAGAGTTGTGAGAAACACCTTTGTTAAACCCTTGTGGTAGTTTGCCTACGGGTCGGAAGCTAATATTATTATATTATCTTCTTAAATTGCTGTGTTCTTTATTTTCGCTACAACTTATTCTGGCCCGTTGTTAAAGTAACATTGTAACTTTAACATCAAGCTAAGTATAACCCAACCCACAATTTCAAAGTTGTAGATAATCGTGTCGATAGTGAGGTGCACGAGGGTACTTATATTATCGACAGGCATCCCTACGACTCTGATGATGAAGTCGTGGATTTGTCATATACAGATTATGTTTCGCATTAGTAGCATAGCCGAGCTGTCCTTCGAGAGACTTATGACATAGGGTTTAACTATAAAATTGTTATCTCCACTATGGAGCAGCGTGTCCATACCGCACCGCCAGGGTTCTTTAATGTTATTGTCGGGCAATTGGCATATGGCTTACGATTTCCCATTAGTCGTGAAGTGACTACCATTATTAGATCTATAGGACTGGTGCCTAGCTAGTTAACGCTGAATTCTAACTGTCTCATAGTCGGTTTCATCATAGCGATAAAGGCTTGGGTGCGCCTTGCGGGCCTAATGAGTTTTAGGCCTTATTCGAAGTTTCGCGCAAGGGACAAGGGTTTTATCATGTTAAAGCCTTGAAGTTTACATAAGTTTTTGAATGGGGAGCCATTCGGGTATGGTAAAAATTGGAAGAAAATGTACTTTTATATCCAGGAGAGTTGGCAGAAAGAGTTTTCTCCATACCAGCGAGATTGGGTGTCTGTCTCAAATATCGCAATAACATGCTGTGTGGTGGTCCTAGATGGGGAGATAACTTTAGGTCTAATCTCATAACTAACCACCAACTTATTATTAAAGCATTAGTGTGGTTTTGTCGTTAGCGGGGTTATCCCGTGTTCATTACATGGGGAGACATACTCTTGGTATACACCCGGTTCCTTATCATAACTAATGTTTGTTGTTTTTGTTTTTTAGAATCTTTCATAATGAGTCGACATGGATACATGAGCAACGTCCTTGCCAAAGATGCCGAGACATCTCGGACGATGGTTCAAATTCCCGTTCCTCCGCCTAAGAAGAGGAAAGCTAAAGGAAAGAAACTAGCCCCCGAGGCTGGGTTATCCACACGTTCCCGTGCACCGTTTGACCCATTCAAGAAAATGCTCGGTGGAGGTCGTGAAGATTCTCCTCCTCCGGTTCATGACACTCAGACGAGACGATTCGAGGAACCCGTTGTCCATGATGTTGGGGCAGTGGAAAGAACAGAGGGGGCCATTCCAGAAAAGTGGAGGAAGGTTCCTCAAACCTGGTCTAGAACTGGAGGTGTTGCGCCCCTGTGTCCCGACCAACTGGTCCCGCTCCCTCTGGTGCGTCAATCCCCCTGTAGGGGCGAATATTGGGGACGAGTCCAGCCAAGGCCCCCGTGTTCGCATCGGGGAATATAAGCAATCTGGATAAAAGGCTATTAATTCTCTAAGAGTGATCTTTCCACACCTCGCAACAACCTTTCCAACCTCTGCTGATAAGCGAATGCAGCTAGAGCGGCTCGCGCTTCATCTAATAAGCTTGGTACTTAATTTCGGATTTGGTACTTTGTTGTGATGTTCCAATATATTCACTTTTATATTTCAGAATAGTGGGGTCTTGGATGCCATGATCAAAGGATTAATGCAGGCGCATGAGGAAAGGACAACCGAGCTTGCACACTTGCATGCAAAATTTCAGGGAAGTGACCCGGAGGCGCTGAGAGCCGTTGTGGCTGAGAAAAACAAGTCCATGCAGCTTGCTAAGGATTATGCTATCCGGGGTAGCAGTGATCGAGAAGGCGTTAGACTCGTAGAAATGAGAATTCAACAACTCGAGGCGCAAGGCAATACGATGAGGGATGGAAAGACTACATTGGAGTCGCGGGTTCCAGAACCCAAAAAAGAACTGGCCGTTGTAAAGAAAAAGGTTGCGCATGCTGAAGAGCTCGGATATGCTCGGGGGTGAGCCAAGTACGCCTCTTTTTGTGGATATTTGTCGGGTTCTTACTTTCCATTTTGATCATTTTTGTTTGTGCCATTTGAACATCGTACCACCGTGAAGCAGCGAGTGGAGATCGCAGAAGAGTTTTTACGCTTCCAGGAGATAAGTCTCATGCATGGAGTTCAAGATGCGAGGAAGGCTCAAGTGCTTACGATGCAGCAGATTTACAACACTGGCTATTTGCACGGGCGGTTTGATCCACAATGGTTGGATTTGTTGCTGGGTCCTGATCGCTAGCCCTTGCCCCTAGCTCTCGACAATGCGCCTGCTGCTGCTGACGAGTTCGCAAACTTTCTGGACAATGAGGGCTTGATCAATCGAGGAATATCTCCACCTTCTCCCATGCCTGCCGCCTATCCTTCTTCAGAGGATGAAGGTGAGGCTGATGCCTAGGTGTCATGGCAAAAATTTCAATTTTAATGAACAATTTATCTGGTTTGTTTTGGCACTGCATCACCATACTGCTTTGGACAGTTTAATCGCTTTTATTTTTCTTCTAATCTCAAACATTATGCTATAATTTGCCCCACGCTTGTGAGAATCGTTTATCTTTCTTGACTGCTTAATTTTCGTATCTATTTGTCATGCTCATGCTTTCTTGACTTGTGCTATAGGTAGCGATTTAGTTTGCACTTGCTTCCACAAGCAAAAATGTTCATCCCTTTTGGCATTGCGGGACTGTTTAGGCATCTGCCGTTTATTAGGCAAAATGTTTGCCTTTTTCTTTCTATGAGACTTTTTGTCGCCTATGCTACATTCTTGGCAAATCATTTGTTCCTTTTCATTTGTTGAGACTTATTGGTTTGCACTTGCCTCGTTCTTGACTAAGTGTCCATCTCGTTTCTTTATGGGACTCTTTGGTTTAAACTTGTCGTGTTTCGGTCGAAGTGTCCATCCCTTTTGTGAGATTTATTGGTTTTCACTTGCCGTATTTCGGTGAAGTTTCCATCTCTTTTCATTCCTGGAGACTTGTTGGTTTGCACTTGTCTTATTTTGACCAAGTGTATGTCTCTCTTTTGTGGGACTTTTTGGTTTGCACTTGCCATGTTTTTAGCTAAGTGTCCATCCCTTTATTCCGTGGAGACTTATTGGTTTCCACTTGTCTTATTTTGACCAAGTGTCTATCTCTCTTTTGTGGGACATTTTGGTTTGCACTTGCCATGTTTTTAGCGCAGTGTCCATCCCTTTATTTTGTGGAGACTTATGGGTTTGGACTTGTCTTATTTTGATCAAGTGCCCTTCTCTCTTTTGTGGGACTTTTTGTTTTGCACTTTCCATGTTTTTAGCAAAGTGTCCATCCCTTTATTTTGTGGAGACTTATGGGTTTGCACTTATCTTATTTTGACCAAGTGTCCGTCTCTATTTTGTGGGACTTTTTGGTTTGCACTTGCCATATTTTTAGTGAAGTGTCCATCCCTTTATTTCGTGGACACTTATTGGTTTGCACTTGTCTTATTTTGACCAAGTGTCCGTCTCTCTTTGGTGGGACTTTTTGGTTTGCACTTGCCATGTGTTTAGCGAAGTATCCATCCCTGTGAGTTTTAAGGCCTTTGCTTTGAATTATTCAGAACAGCATACAACCTTAGTGGTTGTCGTTTAAGGCCATGTGCGTCTTTGCCCTTTATGTACCTGTAGCGATCCTTTAATGAAACTTGTCATAAAAGCTCACGCGTATCTCTACGTGGAGATTGAAATTATATAATAGATATGGATGAGCCTAGCGCAAGGCCAGGTTGCCTACGTTTCTCGAGGCGGTTCCCCATGACTCAAGCCATCGTAGTTCCTATTTTAGCTTATTACATGCCAGCCTTAATGCTCGAGGCAATTTAGGGGACAAATTGAAATTTTTTAGACGGTGCAAAAATTTTAATAAGTAGCGGAATTTAAAAGGATAGTTCAGTCGATGTGCTCCATTTCCATGGGACCAAGTGCTACCAGTGCCTCTGGCTACTCTTGTAGTGGCAGCTTGAATGATGCCACGTAACAAAGCCATCCTTGCCTATGATCAGCAATGATCACTCCCGTCCCTGTTGGAGTTCGGAGTTTTACCATTTCATGGTACATCGAGGACGATGATCAGAAAGCGTTGAGCACCGGCCTTCCCAGGATTGCATTGTAAAGAAAAGGCAAGTCGACCACCACATAGTCAATGAGCATTGTCTTCCTTTAAGGTGAGGTTCCTAGCAAGGTGAGAGGAGACACCATTCCGCGTTACACCACCTCCACTCCGCTAAAACCACATAGCAAGGTTATGACCATCTCAATTTTCCATCTCCCAGGGACATTTTATTCCATGTCGTGGCCACCAGTGCAGTAACCGAGCTCTCATTTTCTATTAGAACTTTCATCACGCCGAAGTTGGCTATATCAACTGTTATCACTAACGGTCAATCGAACTTACCCTATTGAATGGCTTGGGGGCTTAGTCTAAACAAATCAGCTCTCAAGAAGATGACTTCCTCTCGCCCCATTTCCTATATTCTCAGCAAATTCACAAACCACAAATAGCGGTCTGCGTCGATCTGCATAGTTACCCTTTTTCATCCTTTTGCGGAATTATCAGCCACTGGAACCCCCGATATCATGTGTATGATTCCTTTCCTGGGCTGGTTGTCCATTATCTGGGGATAATCCAATACGTGCAGCATATCTATCACCTTTTGCTTATCCTTCCTAGGAGAACGAGATCTATCCCAATTTTTCTTGTCTTGCTCATCCTTTAAGACACTGACATACTCAAAGAGCTGGCCATCCCTTATTAACCGTTATATTTCAGCTTTCAGGTCGTTGCAATCCTTAGTTTCATGACTGTTTGGCATGTGGAACTTGCAGTAAAGGGTTGATAACCTAGTTGCTGGAGAGTCTCTCATCTTTCTTGGCTCTTTTAGCCAATCTTTCCTCTTTGCAGCCCCGTACAATGTCATGATATCAGCGTTCAGGGGAGTGTATCACTTTGGCGAAGAATTCCTATCCCTATTACTCATGTTCCTGTTCTGACCATGCTCTTCCCTTCATCTTTCTTTAGTTCTGGGGGCATGGATAATAACTTTGGACACTATCATGTCCTCCCGATGCACCACTTAATGTGCAAGTTTGTTGATCTCCACAATCGTCTTCGGCTTTAGCCTGAGCAGGTCCTCGATGAAGGCTATATTGCTAGTCGCGTGAAAAATGATGGTCGTGATCATCTCTCCCTTTGGATCGTCTATCTTCAACTGTTCAGTGTTGAACCGTCTCACGAAATCCTTAAGGGTTTCCTTGTCGCCTTGCTTAATAGAGTATAAATGGGAATGATCTGTCACCGTCCTTGACTGGCTTGAGGACTGGTTTTCGAACTTCTTCCTCATGCCTCCATAGCTTCTGATAGACCCCCGCGGTGATTTTGTTGAACCAGTCCAATGCCACTCCGACTAGAGTTGTGGAAAAAATACGGGCCTATACGTTTTCACTGACTTCGTACAAGTTAAGCATACTATCCAGGTGGAGCAAATGCTCATTCGGTTCTATCTTTCCGTCATAAGACTTCAACACTGGTATTTTTTCTCCATGTCCTAAGATATCCGCTTCTATCTCGTCACATAATGGTTTTCTTCTTCGATCTCTTCCCAATAGTACCATCCTATTTTCTGCTTCAGTCTTTTCCTTTTCCAGCCTTTCCAATTTCCTTGCGGCTTATGCTCGCTCCTTTCTCGAGTCTAGGGGTGGGAGGGCCGGGTCGGGTTCCCGCAACCCGACCCGACCCATTGCTGCGGGAGATTTCTCCCGCAGCAACACCCGCGGGTCGGATCGGGAGCCAATGTTGGCTCCCGATCCGACCTGCGGGAATCCGGTTATTCCAGGCGGCATTTTTTTTTTGCCTGCTTCTGTTATCTAATTATACAAACACACACACAGCACACACACAACTGACACATAACACACACACACACACAACCCACAAACGCGACGCACACACACACTCAAACACACAACACCATCTCCGCCGCGGCTGATCCGCCGCGCCACCTCACCGACGCCATTACCATCTCCGCCGCACCATCTCCGCCTCTAATCCGAGCCAATTTTGCAAAACCCTAGGTATGTTTTTCAAAATTTTGTGGCAAAAAATTCCAGTGGACTGGCGACTAGACGACTGGCGAAAATTTTGTGGCGACTAGACGACTAGCGAAAATTCCAGTGGGCAACTGCCCACTGGAATTCTCGAGATCCCAGGATCCCGCCGAGATCCCGAAATCCGAGGCACTCCCGCCACTGCGGGAGTGCCGTAATCCGCAGTGCGGATCGGGAACCGCGGCTGGCTCCCGACCCCAGCCAAATCCCGAGGGCCGGATTCCCGATCTCTGCGGGAATCCGGCCCAACTCACCCCTACTCGAATAGTTCTCTTTACTATCCACGTGCCTTCTCATGTCGTGATGCCTTTTTGGCTGTACTTTGACTGAGTTAGATCTAGCCCTCTGATCATCCACACGTGCTTTATTCCTGTTCTGTTCGGTTGGGCCCTTAGTGACGGATCCCTGCTCCTGCGCACCTTCTCTTTGGAACTCAGGTGGCGGCATTTGCAATTGCGGTGCGGGCAAAGCCGCGGCCATGGCAATGCGGATCATCACCATGATTTCATCTCTAGATGCATTTGGTAGCGAGGCTGTAGCAGCAGTCGCCCCCGTTGCCCCCGGATTTGGTGTGGGTTGATCCTTTTCCACTGGCCCTAGCTGATCTCATCGGGCCGACGTGGGAACCCCATCATATTGTACTGATGTTGCCCCTGCTCCTGAAGCAGGCGGTGCTGCGGCCATGCGATCCAATTCGGGATTGTTACTCTATGCTGCTCGACTCTGCGATCTAATATGTGCTATGATGGTTCATATTGTAGTCAAATGATACTTTAAAGTATATAAATATTTCAAATATTTTGTAAAATCCTTTCTACAAGACTTAAAAATATTTTAGTATACTGTTCCAATACTAGTTACACATAAACATAATTAGTTTATGAATAATATATGTGCAAAATATATATGAGATAGACACCTTGTACTCACAATACTAAATCCACTAGTTCATTTCTAATAGTTGTTTTGCTTAACTGTGGTGGAAAAGAAATGCTAGTTGTATTATTAGTTGATAATATGGATGTTGTTTATTTTTAGTTGTGTATAGTGGTAAAAAAAATAGAGATTTGAACTACTTTATTTAGTATTGGACCCTAAAAAAAGTTAATTTTTGAATTGGTCCATGTGTTGTGTTAGGTCGATCTGGCCTTTGTATATATATGAATAAATTATAAAGTGTATGATGGACATTTGGGTAGGTGGAGAACCTTGGGGCAGTTGTAAAGTTCAAGAGCTAGCTAGTTGTATTAATTTTTTTTAGTTCGAAATATATAGCCGAAAAGTTGCAAGCCAAACTGAAAGTGCAGGTATTCTGTCAATGTTAGTTTAGCATTGAAAGTGCATATATTTTGTCAATGTTAGTTTAACATTGTAAGTGCAGGTATTCTGTCAATGTTAGTTTAACATTGAGAAGTCAATGTTAGAGTAACATTGCTAGAGCAGAATTCGATTTACAATCTTAATTAATTGCTTCATTATTGTTTTGCCTTATTCACTTAACTAACTGAGTTCCACAGTTGTAATTATCTTTGATTATTTTTCAGGAAACAAACTTGGCATAGGTTGGACGCTCAAGTTTCCAAGAAGGAAAGTTTCCTTAATTACGCAAACCACTCTACAAGGAAAGAAGAGTTCGAATGGAACTAGGAATACTTTTCAAGTTCAAGTCCTGATTTGAAGAAGGAGTCTTTCCCTAGTTAGATCACTAACGAAGGAACTATTATTCAAGAAGGACTGCGAGAACAAAGAAGAAGAGTTCAAGAAGGAAACAAGGAGAGTTACCAACCGTGTACAACACACCTTGAAGTCGAAGATCAAGAACCTATATATAGGTGTGAAGTACATCAAGATAAACACGAGACAAGAGCCAATCAATCCGAGAGATTAATTTACAGTTGTTGAGTGTTGTCTTGATTTAGCAAAGTTTGTGAATTGTTAGGATGGATCTAAGAGTGAGGAGCTGTTAGAGATATACGAAGTAATTCTTGTGTGCTTTGCTTAGTTCAATCAATTTAAGAGTGAGGAGCTTGAGAATTGAGAGAACGACCTTTGTTAAAACCTTCACAGGTTATTTTGCCTAAGGCTCGGAAGTTAATATAATTCTATATTCACTTCTTAAAACTGGTGTTTGTTTATTCCGCTGCACTATTCTTCTGGTCTGTTGTTAAAGTAACATCGCTGAGTTAACAACGTTGTAAATCTGCTGCTAACTCTCCAGTGTTAAGTTAAGAACAACAACGTATCAACCCGATCCACAATTTCAATTGGTATCAGAGACAAGCACCAACTTCACCGCTGTTTGGCGTTGATACGACAAGATGGACAACTCCAACCCCAATACCAGCAGGTTGCCAGTATTGGAGGGTCCCAACAACTATGCCTACTGGAAGATCAGGCTCAGAGTCCACATCAAATCCATCGACCTAAGAGCTTGGGACGCAGTACCAGAAGGCTACACCATCCCCTACTTGCCAAGAGATGGAGATGCTGATCTGGTACCTAAGCCAAGAGGACAATGGACAGCCAACGAAATTGCTCTCTTCAACTTCAATGAAAATGCTCTCAATGCAATTTTTAGCTGGGTAGGTAATCATATGTTCAAACTTATTCAAACTTGCTCTACTGCTAAAGCTGCATGGGAAGTTCTTGAATTACATTGTGAGGGTGATGTGGCTGTGAGGGACTCTAAATATAGAAAACTTTGAGGGACTTTGAGAAGATAGAGATGGGTGAGGATGAAAGTATTGATAGTTATTTTGAGAAACTTTTAGATATTGCTAATCAATGCCAAAACTTAGGTTTTATCATCCCTAATAAAACCATGGTCTATAAAGCTTTTAGAACACTATCTTCAAAATTTACTGTCAAAAGAATTGCTATGAATGAGTCTAGAGATCTGGCCAACATGGACTTTCAAACATTGATGAACACTCTAAAAGAATTTGAACTAGAATTCCTAGGAAAGTCCAGTAAACAACTTGCTTTAGCCTTACTAGGTACTAGCTCAGAGTCTACAGGTAGTGATGAGGATGAATATGAGTGATCTCTTCTAACTATGGTAACATCACTAGGAAGTTTAGTAAATTGGGTTACAAAGATAAAAGTAAAGAAAAACAACCCAGTAATCCTGCCGTTAGTTATAAGAAATTGCCCCCAAAGTTTGTAAAATACATGGCATCTAAGAGCACTCCTCAAGATGCTGAGAAATTGAAAGATGTCCAGTGTTATGAATGTAAGGGGTATGGTCACTTTAAACATGAATGTGGTAACACCCTCAGAACAATAGGGAATTCTCATTGGGTCTGTGTAGATGACTTCAATGAACGAGACTTCGAATCAGGAACAAGTGGTGATGAACAATCAGAGGAAATCAACACTGCTGCGCTCTGCACTCGGATCACCTGGTCAGGAGAAGACTCCAGAAACTGCCAAGAATCTCAATGTTACTCCAACATTAGAGAACCAACAGCAAAGCAGGAGATCTTTTTTGGAGATTGGACCAGCTATGAGGCACAGGTTAACTATGACATACTCTCTGATTGTGATGATACTAACTTTGGTTGTTTTCATGGCTCAGTTGATCTTGAAGAAGAATACTTCAATGAAGAAGAGATGTCCCAGGAGGAAATTCTTGATGACCTACATACAACCTTTCTCCGACTTGAGAGAGAGAATGTCAGACTCATGAAGAAAAACGAAGCACAGAAGCATGACATTGAATGTTTGAAGAACATGTTGAAACTCTATGAAAGAGATCTTGACAAAGCTGAAGCTGAGCTGAAAGAGGTAAAGGATAAACTCAAAAAGGACTCACAGATCATAGCCAAATGGAATGGAGGTACTTCTAAACTTGATGAGGTACTGAACATGAGTAACTCAAGTACATGTGGTCTGGGATTTATTGAGAAACCTTCCTCTTCAAATGTTAATTCTGCCTATCTAACTACAAGCTTTGTTAAAGAATCTGATAATGTGAGTACATGAACCATTAACACTATAAAAAGTAAACCTACCTTTATCTGCCAGTACTGTTTTCAACCAGGCCACATTAAACCATTATGTAGAAAGTTTATAAAAGAATGTGGTAAGAAAACAGCCTCTGCATCCAATGTTAATTCTACAACAGGTTCTGATGTTAGACTAACATTAGGTGCAGGACAGAAAAGTAGGACTTGGATAGAAAAGGCTAAATCCCCTAAGATTAAAGTTGTATGCAATGTTGTTTTCTCTGCTGTGTACTCTAACCTTTCAGGTAAATGGTACTTCGATAGTGGATGCTCAAGACACATGACAGGCAACAAAGAGAATCTTAAGCAAATGGTACCTTTGAGTGCTAGAACAGTGACATATGGAGGAGGCACCAAAGGAAAAATCATTGGCAAGGGGACACTGGATGTTGATGGATTCCCTCCCTTGAAGGATGTGTTGTTGGTAGATGGGTTAAAGGCAAATCTAATCAGTATCAGTCAGCTGTGTGATGATGACTTACTGGTTATATTTGACAAAGTATCTTGTGATGTTTATGATAGTGACAATGTTCTTGTGATGACAGGTACTAGATCCAAAGATAACTACTACCTAGCCCAGGAGGAAGCAGAATGTTTCCATGCCAAGATAGATGAGGCTTCTATATGGCACATGAAACTTGGACATGTTCACTATAGAAACCTTGAGAAATTACAGAAAGTTGATGCGGTAAGAGGCTTACCAAAGCTGTCTTGTCCAGGTAAGCTTGTGTGTGGTGATTACCTCGAAGGTAAGCAAACAAGAGCAGTTCATACACCTCTACAGGTACAGAATGCTAACCCTAGATCTAGTAGGTGTTTTGAATTGCTGCACATGGACTTAATGGGTCCAATTGAGGTAAGTAGTCTCAGTGGGAAGAGATATACCTTTGTGATTGTAGATGACTTCTCTAGATACACTTGGGTAAAATTTCTTAAAGAAAAGTCAGAAGCTTTTGATCAGTTCAAAATTCTTTGTGCTAGCATTAAAAACTTGTATGGCTCCACTGTGACTAAGATTAAGTCTGATCATGGTAAAGAATTTGAAAATGCTAGTTTTGATAACTACTGCAATGCTAAAGGTATTTTCCATGAATTTTCAGCTCCTAAGACTCCTCAGCAGAATGGGATTGCTGAGAGAAAGAACAGGACTCTTCAAGAGATGGCCAGAGTTATGCTCAATGCCATGGATTTATCCAAAAGAGTCTGGGCTGAAGCCTTAAATACTGCTTGTCACATTAGTAACAAGGTGTATCTTAGAACTGGAACTAACATGACTCCATATGAACTCTTCAAGGATGCAAAACCAAATGTTGCATATTTCCCTGAATTTGGATGTGATTGTTATCTACTTAATGACAGGGATTATCTGAGTAAATTTGATTCTAAAAGTGAAAAATGCATCTTTGTAGGATACTCTGCCAATAGTACTTCTTTTAGGCTCTACAATCTTAGATTGAAGACAATTCAGGAATCAGTGAATGTTGTGTTTGATGATTTCACTCTTGGTACAGGTACTGGTGACATCTCAGTTCCCAATGTTGAACCAATAGTGGAAACCGAGAATGTTACTCCTGACAATGTTACACCAACATTGGAACTGGAAGCTGGAAACACTGAACAGGAGTCAGGGAACAATGTTAGACTAACACCAGTAAGATCTGATGTTAGACTAACAGCAGAGGATTCTGACTCAGAACATGAAGTTGGCTCTGAACCTAGAAGAGATCCCCCAGCTGGGATTCAGAAAGATCATCCAGCATCTCAGGTAATATATGAACTCACTGAACGGGTAAGGACACGAAACAGAGAAAGACTTGACTATAAAGACATGGTAAAACTGTGTGTCTGTACGAACTTCACTTGTACTATTGATAATGCCTCCTGTTTTGTCTCCACCACAGAACCTAAGAATGTGAATGAACTATTATAGTTTACTAAGAACCATTTTCTGGATACTTGTACCTAGACCACCTAATGTTAATGTAATAGGGACAAAGTGGATATTTAAAAACAAGAGTAATGAGGAAGGGGTTATAGTTAGAAACAAAGCTAGACTAGTTGCTCAGGGGTACACACAGGTTGAAGGTGTAGATTTTGATGAGACATTTGCTCCTGTTGCTAGGATTGAATCTATTAGGTTACTTCTAGCCATAGCATGTTGTCTTAAGATAAAACTATACCAAATGGATGTAAAGGGTGCGTTTCTTAATGGGCTGATTGATAAGGAAGTATATGTTGAACAGCCAAAGGGATTCACAGATCCCAAGTATCCAAACCATGTGTACAAGCTTGAAAAGGCGCTGTATGGTCTTAAACAAGCACCTAGAGCATGGTATGAAAGGCTTACAAAATTCCTTTTTAGTCTTGGTTTTATTAGAGGCGATGGAGATAGAACTCTGTTTGTCTTGAAGAAAGATTCTCATGTCTGTGTAGCTCAAATATATGTAGATGATATTGTTTTTGGCTCAACTAACAATTCTATTCTAGAAAAAATTGTTGAATCAATGACAGGGCAGTTTGAGATGAGTATGATGGGAGAATTAACTTTCTTTCTTGGTCTTCAAGTAAAACAAACAGGTAATGGGATTTTCCTAAGTCAGGAAAAGTATGCAAGGAATTTGGTGAAAAGGTTTGAATTGGCAGATTCAAAGCCTTGCAAGACTCCCATGTCTTCATCTGTGAAGATATCCAGGGATGTTAATGGTGCCAATGTTGATCCAACATTGTACCGTTCAATGATAGGAAGCTTACTCTACTTGTCTGCTTCAAGACCTGATATAATGTTCTCTGTTTGTGTTTGTGCTAGGTACCAGGCATGCCCAAAGCAGTCTCATCTGATTGCTGTGAAGAGAATTCTTAGATACATTTCTGGCACCTTGGCCCTTGGTATATGGTATTCATATGACACTAACACCAATCTTGTAGGGTTCAGTGACTCAGACTGGGCAGGTGACACTGATGATAGGAAGTCTACAAGTGGAGGATGTTTTTATCTGGGGAACAACTTGGTCTCATGGTACAGTAGAAAGCAAAACTGTGTGTCACTCTCCACTGCTAAATCCGAATACATAGCAGCAGGTAGTTGTGTCACTCAGTTAGTATGGCTTAAACACATGCTATTGGATTATGGGTTAGACAGTGATACCTTACTTATGTTTTGTGATAATCTTAGTGCTATAAGCATTTCTAAGAATCCTGTGCAACACTCCAGAACTAAACATATTGACATAAGACATCACTTTCTGAGAAATATGGTAGAAGATAAGCTCATTGATATTGAACACATTGAAACCAACAATCAGCTTGCTGATATGTTCACTAAACCCTTAGAATCTGAGAGGTTCTTTAGTTTGAGGAATTCTCTTGGCATGTGCATCATCTAGGGATGGTAGTTCACCAGTGTTGACATAACACCACTGTCTAGCACTGGTTATTGGTTGTGGTGTATCTGTAATTCTTTTTGTTACCTTTCTGCATTCTTCTTTCTTGCATATTGCATCTTTGTTAGAGATTCTGTTGGGTTTTGTGGTTGCCTGTATGAATAGCTGAGCTGACTGGTGGACATGTACATATTAAAAGGGTTGAAAAATTAAGAACTCTGTTGTTAGTCTGTGAATGTTAACCTAACATCTGGGAGAAGCTGGGGTACACAGAGCTCACTACTCTGATGTTATTCAGTTGTGACTTATCCATGTTAGGTTAGACAAAGCATGAAGAGAAGCTGGGGTACATGATGTTGAAAGCTTCATTGTCATTAAGTTGTGCTTATTTTTGTGTTTTGTCTATGGCCAAGGTTATGCATGATAGTGATCTTTACTACTGGGGTGTTTTGAAGTTTCGACTACTTGCATTCAGTAGCACTGTTCACTTGGTATTTCGCTTGTATACAGGTTGGAAAACAAGTATGCATGAGGAGTTGAGGTGGAGAAGTATATGATAAATGTATTGTCTTCATTTAGTTCCTTTGTACTTGCCTAATCTGTTGTTGATGGTTAAGTTGCTGGGGTGTGTGGGGTCTTGTGCTGCCCACATTCAGTGATGAAACTGTTCTTTTACATTCATTAGCTTTTGTTCAACGGAGTTCACAAATTAAGAAAAATTGATTGTCCTGATTCCAGTCAGTAAAGTTGTATGTATGTGGTTACTATCTCCCAATGTTGATCTAACATGGTTGCATTCTTCTTGTTCTGCATTTAGTCTTTACTTGTGTCGGTTTGGGCTTAGGGGGAGTAGTAATCCTAGGAATCATGTGTTGAGGCATACTTTGTGGGTGACTCACTGCAGGTAAAACACTATGTTTTGTGATCTTCTATGCTATGGGAACATCTTCTCCCTGGATATGTATATCCACTCTGTGTTATTCTGTTGATGTGTTACTTACTCATACTGATGATCTTAACCTATGTCTTTGTACCTATGTACTTGGGTGAGGGTTCAGATTAGTTTACAGGAATATCTCACGCTCTCACATGATGCTGCCTTGAATGAAGCCCTGCACCTACAACTTTCCTCCCTGATGTTAACTTACCAATGTTAGTCCAACATTGAAATATTGTAACTTATAAGTTTTCAGGTTTGAAGACCGCTCTGGTTACGTGTTAATCCAACACTGACACGTGGTAAGGTGAACATGGGTATGATCGTGTGATAGTGGTCCGATTATGTTGGTAACATGTTACAACACCACTATCTCTACTCTTCAGCTGATAATTGTATAAGTTGCCCTAATCTCCTTCTACTGTGTACGCGCTCAAAATTTTTGCAAAAACAACTCTCTCTGCAAAATCAAGTTTCGATTTTTCTTCTCTAAATTCACTCTAACAATGGCTCGCAAGTCTTCCATTAACACTCTTGCAGTTGCTGCCGAACAGATGGAGCAACCTAGACGCCGCAGGACCAGAAGTGCAACTGCTGAAGCCATTACCGCCGCCGCACCAAAGAGGAAATCCACTTATCAATGGCGTAAGGGTAAGAAAGCAGCGAATGGTGATGTTGATTCAACACCAAAAACTCTTGAGTCCACTCCCACCAACCCTGAAAAGGAGGTAATTATGGCTAACCCTACTCTGGATATACCTGATACTACTGTTGTTGGTATTGAGGGGGAGAACGAGGCCCCGGGTGTTGTTGTGGGTGAGTCTGAGGTGGTGCATGAGGTCCCTGAGGGTAATGCTGGGGATGAAACTGTGGTTGCTGAGGAAGTGGCTGAGCAGGATACTGCTGATGAGATGGAGACTCTTCCTGCGGAGGATGATCAGGTTGAGGAGACTGTGGCTGAGGAGGTTACTACTGAGGGTAACCAAGATGATGGTGAAGAGGATGACAGTCAACCTGAAGAGGTTGAGAGAGAAGAAGAAGATAGCCTGACTCTCAGTGACTTAGCTACTGCTGCTAAGAAAAGGAAGGGAAAACAGGTGATGGTTGAAGCTTCTGAGTCTGAGTCAGAAGAAGAAAAAGAGGAGGAAGAGGATAAAGAAGAGGAGGAAGTTGAGGAGGAAGTTGAGGATGAAGGCCTATAGGTAGGTGATGACCCTGCTGATGTTACTCCAACATCAGATGAATACTTTGATCTGCTTGAGGAGGAGTATCCCAAGAAGCCTTATTCTGGCTTTTATGTGTCTGCTGAGGCAGAAGAGTTGTGGGAGGCTTATCAAGCTAGGGTGATTCACACTGAGAGGAACATTGATGAGGAAATGTTCAAAGAAAATAGGTTGTTTGAGCTGTTTGAAGCTAGAGGGGTGTTGGGCTCTGTGATGAACCAGTCATCAGATGTCCCTGATGTGATCAGAGATTTCTACATGAACCTCTCTCAATGGGTGTGCCACTAGGACTCTCCCAAGTTTGGCAAAGCTTGGGTCAGGATGAATGTCTATGACATTAACCCCTCTGTGATCCATGAGGCTTGAGGACTTCCTGACCCTGAGGAGACTGAGGATCCTAGCATGGATGAGGTGATCACTGACCTCACTGGTGGACTGACAAGGAAATGGAATGACAATTTTCCAACTACAAAGCTGACCTCCTTAAGTGCTGTACTTCACAAGCTCTCCACCTACAACTGGCTTCCCTCTTCAAACACCATTGTGATGACAAAAGAATCTGCGAGGCTGGTGTACAAACTGAAGAATGGGCTGAGTGTGAACATAGGGGAGAAGGTTCTGAGGCACATAAGGGAAGTCATAACCAAGACAAAGGGAATCATTCCATATCCCTCTTTGCTATCCAGCATTCTGGTGAAGCAAGGCTTCAAGACAAAGAAGACAGAAGGTTGGATCAAGAACAAGGCCAAGATGATCATCACCAGGAGCAACTTCACTCAGATCAGGATTCAGGATCTGCCATGGAATCCCAATAATGGAGCTGGTCCAAGCAGGAAGAAGAAGAAGAAGAAGACTCACAAGTTTGCTGCTTCTTCAGTTCCTGTGGCTAGTGGGGACAGTTGCTCTGTCATTGCCGATGCCTTTGTGGAGGAGACCCTGGTGTGGCTGGACAGAGAGTACAAGGATACCCAGAGAGAGATAGCAGACAAGAAAGTGAGGCTGCAAGAGATAGACAACCTCAGGAAGCATTTGAGGGATCTGCCTTCCTCACAAAAAGGGGGAGAATGATCAAATTCAAAAATTTCTGAGTTCTGTTATGTGTCTATCAGCATGAACAATTTTTTCTTTGTTTATTTTTCGGTTTCATCAAGGAGTGTGTTCCTTGCTACTTAGTATGGTCTGTAATTAAGTACATTTCTATCTTGTTGCTTACTGCTTCTGCTTATGATCATTGAACTTTGGATACAAAGTACTAACTCTGTTTTGCATGTGTTAACTGTTCTCTGATGTTAAAATAACATTGAGATGTTCAATGTTAGAACATCTGTCTAGTTTCGATGTTAAGCTAACATTGACAAAAAACAGACAGATGTTATGACAACATTGAAAGTATCAATGTTAGAATAACATTGAGATGGTTCCTTCTGATTTTCAGGGGGAGCGTACTTATTTTCCATTGTGATCTGATAGTTAAGTTTGTTTGAATAATTTGATCTGATTAGAACAGGTTCTTAGATTTTGTGATTAAGGCAAAAAGGGGGAGATTGAAAGTGCAGGTATTCTGTCAATGTTAGTTTAACATTGAAAGTGCAGATATTCTGTCAATGTTAGTTTAACATTGTAAGTGCAGGTATTCTATCAATGTTTGTTTAACATTGAGAAGTCAATTTTAGAGTAACATTGCTGGAGCAGAATTCGATTTACAATCTTAATTAATTGCTTCATTATTGTTTTGCCTTATTCACTTAACTAACTGAGTTCCACAGTTGTAATTATCTTTGATTATTATTCAGGAAACAAACTTGGCATAGGTTGGACGCTCAAGTTTCCAAGAAGGAAAGTTTCCTTAATTACGCAAACCACTCTACAAGGAAAGAAGAGTTCGAATGGAACTAGGAATACTTTCCAAGTTCAAGTCCTGATTTGAAGAAGGAGTCTTTCCCTAGTTAGATCACTAACGAAGGAACTATTATTCAAGAAGGACTGCGAGAACAAAGAAGAAGAGTTCAAGAAGGAAACAAGGAGAGTTACCAACCGTGTACAACACACCTTGAAGCCGATGATCAAGAACCTATATATAGGTGTGAAGTACATCAAGACAAACACGAGACAAGAGCCAATCAATCCGAGAGATTAATTTACAGTTGTTGAGTGCTGTCTTGATTTAGCAAAGTTTGTGAATTGTTAGGATAGATCTAAGAGTGAGGAGCTGTTAGAGATATACGAAGCAATTCTTGTGTGCTTTGCTTAGTTCAATCAATTCAAGAGTGAGGAGCTTGAGAATTGAGAGAACGACCTTTGTTAAAACCTTCACGGGTTATTTTGCCTAAGGCTCGGAAGTTAATATAATTCTATATTCACTTCTTAAAACTGGTGTTTGTTTATTCCGCTGCACTATTCTTCTGGTCTGTTGTTAAAGTAACATCGCTGAGTTAACAACGTTGCAAATCTGTTGTTAACTCTCCAGTGTTAAGTTAACAACAATAATGTATCAACCCGATCCACAATTTCACAAACCATTTTAATTTTCTAATTTAATTATGTGTAAAATCTGAAATTATTAGTGAAAGGGTGAAAATATATCTTACGGGGCACACCTATTGTGAATAAATATGTTTGTTCAATTGTAACTAATAACCTCATCCAATAATACCTTCTTAATACCATAACCTTGCATAGATTTCCCTTTTTGAGAGCAACAATAACATCAAAAATACGATAGCCCTTGATTGGCTTTCACTCTCCGAGGGAAACAACAACAACAAAAACAACAAGAATACGATAGCCTTTGTTTCGATTTCCCTCTCTGATGGCAACAACAACAACAACAACAACAACAATACGATAGCTCTTGCCTGGCTTTCCCTCCTGAGAGCAACAATACAATAACCCTTTCTTAGCTTTCTCTCTCCGAGGGCAAAAATTCAACAAACCACCCCCCTCCCCCCTTTAAATAGGAAGGTGGGATGGCACGTATATGGAAATTGCTGCAATGTGGGAAGGCAACTGAATTGGTAGTACCCACTATCCAAAATAAAAAGTCTTGCCTAAATTCACCAATCACTACAAATCATTTTTCAAAATAACATTATAATAAGATATGGTCAAAAATGATAGCGGAAAATAGGGTAGTTTCCAAGAATAAATAAGTGGCCTAGAATCATCAAATGGCTTTTCATATTAATGTTGACGCATCATATGCATCGACTTTAAGCCCTTTCAGAAATGCAGTTGAAACATGTGCCAAACATGAGTGCAACACAAGCTAGGGCTAAGTGAATTTATAAAATAAGCCCGAACATTCAAAAGGGTCAATTAATCCTATGAATACAAAGTCAAGTTTGAAATGTGATAAGACAACCAAACGAGAGAAAAAAATCACTGTTGATGCAACTCTAAGAGCTTTCACTCTGACTCATTTTTTAGTGAGGTAACTCTTTTCAATGACATGACGTGTGAGATACAAATTTAAAGCTTTTACACTCACACCTTTTAGTCCATGCAGCTTTTTCCAGATTTTATTTTGAAGAGCCTAATAATGAGGCAAGATACTCAACGAAAATAACCATTGAAATTTTTAGAAATTGATTTTGATGCAAACGGTGCATTAAGTTCAAAATTAAAACATGATGGAATAAACATATGAAGATCAGGCATTATGTCAGTTCATCCATGTTGTTGCGACTCACGTGCAATAAATATCAGGAGATTTTCTATGGGTTTCAAATCTTACTGCATCTAAGGCTTCAATAAATATATCGGCCAATTGATGATCATTATGGACATGTTTCAGTTCAACAACCTTTCATCCAGAAGGTCATGTATGAAATGATATCTTATTTGAATGTGTTTTGTGCGTGAGTGTTGGAAATGATTTTTGGGAATGTTTATGGCACTCGTGTTATCACAGTAGAGAGTTAAAACATTTTGAGCAATACCATAATCCTTTACCATCGGTTGCATCCAAAGTGATTACAGTGATGGAGTGTCGTTACTTGGTAAACCAGAAGACAAGTTTGTTCCAAAGTCGAAACATCCACCAATGGTGCTTTTGTAGTCATCAATGCAACTTGCCCAATCTGCATTACTATATCCTGCAAGATGCAAGTTAGTTCCAAGGTTGTAACACAAGCCAAAATCAATTGTTATTGAGGTATAGCTAATGATATGTTGAACAACCTTAAGATGTGACTCTTTAGGTTTATCTTGAGAACGTGTACACACCCCAACATTGAAACATATATGTGGTCTGCTTACCATGATATATACATGACTTCCTATCATGCTTCTATGCAAGCTAGGATCCAAAGAGTTGCAACTCGCATCTGTCATGAGATGTTCATTTGTCCCCATTGGAGTACGCATGGATTTGGCTCCTTCAAGTTCGAATCTTCACGAGATTCTTGGCATACTTGGTTTGTGAAATGAACATACCACAAGCTTCTTGTCTAACCTTTAATCTAAGGAAATAAGATAGTTCTCCAACCATACTCATTTCAAACTCAGTGTCCATGACAAATATGAACTATCTCAACTCTGAGTCAGAGGTTGAACAAAAAATGATGTCATCTACATAGGTTTGAGCTATAATGAGAGTTTTCTCAACCTTTTTATAAAAAGAGTTTTGTCAACACTACATCGTGTGTATGCCTTATCCAACAAGTGTTGAGTCAGACGTCATACTACGCTAGGAGTGAATTTTTAAGACCCAACAAGACTTTCTTAAGTTTGAGCACGTGATGTGGTAGGTGATGATCAAAAAATCATTTAGGCCGTTCCACAAAGACTTCCTCATTAATATAGTTTATAGTGCAACAAGCAAGCAATATATAAAAGTAATCGAATGGATTCAAGACGTGCAACAAGAGCAAATGTCGCCTCAAATCAATTCCTTCAATTTGAGTATAACCTTTGGAAACTAATCTAGCTTTTTGATAAAAATATTACCACGTTCCTATAAACCCACTTGGTTCCAATTATGTTGGTGTTGGAAGGTCTAGGCACTAGTTCCCACACGTGGTTTCTTTCAAATTGCTTCAATTCTTCCTACATGACACTCATCCAAGCTTCTCCAATAAGAGCTTATTTAATATTTTTAGGTTCAACCTTAGAGGTATAACACACACAGGAGCAAAAGTCTACTCAGAATCAACTCCTTCAATTTGAATATAGCTTAGTGCAATTAGTCTAGCTTTGTTCATAACAACATTACCATGTTCATCTATTTTATTATTATAAACCCATTTGATTCCAATTATGTTTGTGTTGGAAGGTCTAGGCACTAGATCCCGCACTTGGTTTCTTTCAAATTGCTTCAATTCTTCATGCATGATACTTATCCAAGCTTCTTCAAGAAGAGCTTATTCAATATTTTTAGGTTCAACCTTAGAGGTATAAAACACATAGTTAATCATTTCATCATACCCTCTCCAGGATATGTTTTTTGTTCTTAGACCTTCATTATTGTCCCAAAATACTGCCGTAATAGGATGATTACTTTTCACTCTTAAGGATGATTCACTTTGTGATGTATCATGTACATCTGCATTGACTGAGTCAGGATTCTTTCTAAGTACTTCAGCATCATCTTCAAAAGATTATGGTGTATCTGAGGTTGTCTCAGCAGAAGCTGATGCTGCATGTATTCTTTGTGGTTGTCCCTCTTCTGGAACAACATCATTGACTCCATCAACCAACTCTGAGATTTTTGCTTCTATTGAAGCTGCAACAAGATCACTGGAATCATCAAACTCAACGTTAGATGAATCAATAACAGTTTGTGTTCACATTCTGTAAATAAGATAGGTATAACTATACGAGATTATCCAACAAAAATTCCCATAATCACATTTTGACAAAAATATGGAAGTGATGCACACTAGGTTTCTTACCTTTCCACACTTCATAAGTTGTTTTGTTACCTGGTCAGAAGTAGGACGGGTGGATGATGTAACACTTTGTGTGATGGATGCAGAAATTCGTATAGGCTTTATGTAAGAACACTTAGTTAACAATTAAATTGCTACACCTAAATTCTCTTCTTCGCAAGTGCACGGTCAAGTAATAATAAAATAGTAAATATAATTATGAACCAAGTATCATATCCCAAGGGAGTGGTCAATGACTGATCGAGTCGCTTAAATGCAAGAGCGCTAATGATTGTCACGGTTGCTATCTTATGTTAGTAGGATGAATGGAGTACGAATGCATAATGCTTCTAATGCAAGAAACTATGAATGTAGGTTCTAGAAAATAGTTTTGAATGCAAATGAATATTAAACTAGAATACAATGGAAACACAATGAATGCAATGAGCATAGTTTCAATGCAATAAAACAGTTTGAAGGCAAAGAGAACTAACATAAAAGAAAGTTGAGTTCACGAGAACTCAAACTAACTAAACTAAATGTAAAAAAGAATGTAAATAAGAAAGAATTTAATATGATTGATTGGATGATTGATTTAGTGGTAAAAATATGAGTAAAAGATATATGGATGTTGAGTTTCACTACTGATTGACCCATAATAGTTCATAGACAAACTACTGCGTTCACTTGAGATGCCTGATGTTAGTTTGAGTTCGGTGTGTCTAATGAATCCATGACCTATTGTTGGACCTATCCTAACTATAAAATACTCATGTCTCTAATAACCTATTGCGTTAGTGAAATCAACCCAATTGTTAGTTGTTTTAGTATAGATATTAAGCATGAAATCCAATTAACTCATCTAAATCGTGTTAACATAAATGTACATAATCAAAAATGAATTGTTGTGATCTAAGGGTTGAACTATAGTTGTGTTAGCGTACCGAAGTCACAAATTACATGTATACATACTTAGCTTAATATCCACACTCTGGAGGTCTCAGCGTAGCACTTCCATTCACCTAACGAGAGCAAGACTAGTCATGGAGAATAAAGACTAGTCATTCTAAACACTTGAACACTAAAACACACATCATACATAGCTTCATGGTGTATTCTTTTTTTTTTATACATAGCTTCATAGGTCTTGATCTCACAACCAACTTATGTTGATGAGGTGAGCACGAAGTACTTCCATATACAAGACATCTTTCAGCCGAGGGAATCCTTTCACACCGGGGGTTCCTCTCCCAACAATCTTCCCCTTGTTTCCATCTCCAAAGACGACATCCCCTCTCATCTCAGTGACAAATTTGCTGAAAATGTTCTTATCTCCTGTCATGTGAGGTGAGCACCCACTATAAGAAAACCAATAATTAGAGGAGTTATAAGAACTACATTGATTGCTGATAAAACAGTTAATATTGGACCATTGATCCCAAATTTGGTTTAAAGTGTGCTTCTATTTGGTGACAAGATCTTTTGTCATAGATGTTGCAACATTAGATGCTGTAGTCTTCCTTCGCGACCTTTTCACTTGTATAACATGTCCATTGTTCCATTTCGCTGGCAATTGATTTTCCCAAAATTGAAAGATGTAGGGCCTAATATGTCCTTCAATTCCACAGTGATGACAAACTTTTGGTAGTTAGTAAAAAGATTTATTGGAAAAATCTTGATTCATACTTGAGAATCTCAAAGAGACGATGGTTGTTGGTTTCCTTATTGTTATCCAAATTCTTCTTCGGTATAAATATAATGAAACTCATTTCCTCTCCTTTCATGATGCTGACCAGGTCCCTTTTGATGTTTCTTGGAATTTCTCTCTTTATGCGACATTTGAACATGATGTGATTGAATTTTCATTGAAGCGACCTGTTGTGACATGAATGTGAATTCGATTCCAAGTTGATCAGTAATTGGTTGTTGCAATTTGAGAACTTCATTCAAGTTGTCTGTTCCAAAATTGTGAAGTGTGACATTGATCTTGACAGATTCAAGATCATTCAATGTCTCAACCAACTTCTGTTGTGCCTCCTTGGCAGAAGTCCTTGATTGATTCAACTCTATGGTTATATCGTCTTTGTATTTCTAAAGTATCTCAATCTTTCTTTAAAGATTTTAACATATTTGTCCATCCTGTGGGAATTCTCATGAGATTTAAGAGTATTTTCTTGTGCTTCAAGTTCAATATTCCTTCTTATGACTGCTTCGCCTTTGACAATGGTAGCATTAATCTCGTCACAAGTGTAATCAGTTGCGTCACATTCAATATCTGTTTACATTCAGACTCAATGAGGATATCTATTGCTGGAGTGGGTTTTTATGTTGCAATAGATGAGTTTGAGACGAGAGAAACTCTAGCAGAGATAGCAACATCATGACTTTTCTTCTTCTTCTTCTTCTTCATATGTTTCATCATATTCATCATCACTCTATGTTGTGATGAGTGCCCGATTCTTATTCGATTCTAACAAGTTGTTGCAGTATGCCCATATGTGTCCAAAGCAATGTCATTCCCTACATTGGATACATTTTCCTTTTATTTTGATTTCAAGATCATTTGCAGTGGAGGATCTTTTGTTTTTAATTAAAATCATAGGTAAATGAACTTGGTGAATATTATTTACTTTTAGGTCTGGATTTGTTCATCTTCTTAAACTATTTCATTATAAGTGCCACTGATTGAAGAAGTTCATTACCTCGTTCACTCTGAGAAGGGGATTGAGCCATGAATTTTAGTCCAAGACTTTTGGCAACAATTTCTCCTGCTTGTTTCAACTTCAATTCATGTGTTGCAAGAGATCCCATGAGAATTTCCAAAAGCATGCTGTTGGTATCCTTTGCTTCTTCAGTTGTCTCAACTTTAATTGTAAACTTTGTTTGAAGATATCTCAGCGTTTTGTGGACCAGCTGTCCTTCGCTGTATTCTTCACCAAGTAGAGCGACTTGTATTGCAATATGTAGGAGTTTTGCATTGTATTCGCCAATGGTATCTTTATCCTGCATTTGCATCTTCTCAAATTGAGTTGTTAGCAGTTGTAACTTTGATCTGCGCACACGCGAGGTGTCATCATAAGCAACACGTATAATATCCCATGCCTCTTTAACTGATTCAAAACTATAAATAATATTATGTCGATTCATATTTATAACATTTAAAATAGTATTTAAAGCATTAGAGTTTCACTCGACAAGAAGGTCTTCCTCATTGGTCCAAGATAGTTCATTTTTGACCTTACCATCTGCCTCAACATGAGGTGATCAACTTTCTAGAATACTTTTTCAGGCCTTTTGGTCCTGTTGCTTGATGATTTTTTTCACACGATTCCAATATGAATAATTTGTACTCGTAAGCATCAGTGGTTTATTAGTTAACAAACCTTATTTTATTTCTTTCATCCCTGAGAAAAAGTTATTATATTCTAGAATCTCACTAAAACAAACATTAGCGACAAGCTCTAGATGCCAATTAAAGATCTTAAGTGTTTTACTTATACTTTAGAAATTATTACAACAACTACGTGTCTCAACCAAAAAGAAAGTAAAACATGAACACATTAGTGACAAGCTCTAGATGCCAATTGAAGATATTAAGTGTTTTACTTATACTTTGGAAAGTATTATAACAACTACGTGTCTTAGTGGAAAAAAAAAAGTAAAACATTAACACATGGGTTCAAATAGTGGTTTTTCTCTCATCACACCAAATCCACTCGACTTTCGCCTATTAGTCAACTCAAGTCATCTTTCGTATAATACATGACTTGAGTCACTCAGGATTTAGTTTGTACTAGTAAACTAGACTCTATCAAGTTATTTTTGAAATTGTGGATCGGTTTGATACGTTGTTGTTGTTAACTTAACACTGGAGTGTTAACAGCAGTTTGGTATGTTGTTAACCCAACGATGTTACTTTAACAACTGACCAGAGTAATAGTGCAGCGGAATAAACAAACACCAAGTTTAAGAAGTGAATATAAGATTATATTAACATTCAAGCCGTAGGCAAAATAACCCATTAAGGTTTTCACAAAAGTCGTTCTCTCAATTTTCAAGCTCCTCACTCTCAAATTAATCGAACTAAGCAAAGCACACAAGAATTTCTTCGACTATCTCTAAAAGCTCCTCACTCATAGATCTATTCTCACAACTCACAAACTTTGCTAAAGTAAGACAACACTCAACAATATGTAGATTAATCTCTCGGATTGATTGGCTCTTGTCACGTGTTTGTCTTGATGTACTTCACACCTATATATAGCTTCTTGTCTTGTACTTCAAGGTTTGTTGTATACGGTTGGTAATTCTCCTTGTTTCCTTCTCGAACTCCTCTTCCTTATTCTCGCAGTCCTTCTTGAATAATAGTTCCTTCGTTAGAGATCTAACTAAGGAAAGACTCCTTCTTCAAATCAGGACTCAACTTGGAAAGCTTTCCTAGTTGTACTCGAACTCTTCTTTCCTTGTAGAGCGGTATGCATAATCAAGGAAACTTTCCTTCTTGGAAACTTGAGCGTCCAACCTATGACAAGTTTTTTTCCTGAATAATAATCAAAGACAATCACAACTGTGAAACTCAATTAGTTAAATGAATAAGGCAAAACAATAATAATAAATATCAGCAAGACTGTGAATCGGATTCTGCTCAGCAATGTTACTCTAACATTGACTTCTCAATGTTAATCTAACATTGCCAAAATACCTGCACTTTCAATCTCCCCCTTTTTGCCTCTAACAAAGCCAAGACTTAAGAGGAATTCTGTAAGTCTTTCATACCATGCTCTAGGTGCTTGTTTAAGTCCATACAGGGCTTTTTCAAGCTTGTACACATGGTTGGGGTACTTAGGATATGTGAATCCCTTAGGTTGTTCAACATATACTTCCTTATCAATTAGTCCATTCAGGAACGCACCCTTTACATCCATTTTGTATAGTTTTATCTTAAGACAACATGCTATGGCTAGAAGTAACCTAATAGATTCAATCCTAGCAACTGGAGCAATGGTCTCATCAAAATCTACACCTTCAGCCCGTGTGTACCCCTGGGTAACTAGTCTTGCTTTGTTTCTAACAATGACCCCTTCCTCATTACTCTTATTTTTAAATATCCAATTTGTCCCTACTACATTAACATTAGGTGGTCTAGGCACCAATATCCAGACATTGTTCTTAGTAAACTGTAATAGTTCATCCTGCATGGCATTAATCCAAAAGTTATCAAGGAGGGCTTCATTCACATTCTTAGGTTCTATGGAGGAGACAAAACACGAGGCATTATCAACAGTACAAGTGAAGTTCATACAGACACAATTTTACCATATCTCTATAATCAAGTCTTTCTCTGTTGCGTGTCCTTACCCGTTCAGTGAGTTCACCTATTACCTGGGATGTTGGATGATCTATTTGAATCCTAGGTGGGGGATCTTTTCAAGGTTCAGAGGCAACTTCATGTTCTGAGTTAGAGTCCTATGTTGTTAGTCTAACATCAAATCTTGCTCGTGTTAGTCTAACATCGTTCCCTGACTATTGTTTAGTGTCTCCGGCTTGCAGTTCCAATATTGGTGTAACATTGTCAGGAGTAACATTCTCGGTTTCCACTGTTGGTCCAACATTGGGAACTGAGATTTCATCAGTACCTGTATCAAAAGTGAACTCATCAAACACAACACTCACTGATTCTTGAACTGTCTTAAATCTAAGATTGTAGACTCTAAAGGAAGTACTATTGGCAGAGTATCCTACAAAGATGCATTTTTCCCTTTTAGGATCAAATTTACTCAAATAATCCCTGTCATTAAGCAGATAACAATCACATCCAAATTCATGAAAATGTGCAATATTTGGGTTCACACCCTTCAAGAGTTCATAAGGAGTCATGTTAGTTCCAGGTCTAAGATACACCCTGTTGCTAATGTGACATGCAGTATTTGAAGCTTCAGCACAGAGTCTTTTGGATACATCTTTAGCATTGAGCATAACTCTGGCCATCTCTTGAAGAGTCATGTTCTTTCTCTCAGCAATCCCATTCTGTTGATGAGTCTTAGGAGCTGAATATTCATGGAAAATACCTTTAACATTTCAATAGTTATCAAAACTAGCATTTTCAAATTCTTTACCATGATCAGACCAAATCTTAGTCACAGTGGAGCCATACAAGTTTTTAATACTAGCACAAAGAATTTTGAACTGATCAAAAGCTTCTGACTTTTCTATAAGAAATTTTACCCTAGTGTATCTAGAGAAGTCATCTACAACCACAAATGCCTATTTCTTACCACTGAGACTACTTACCTCAATTTGACCCATTAAGTCTGTGTGCAACAATTAAAAACACCTACTAGTTCTAGGATTAGCATTCTATACCTGTAGGGGTGTAGGAACGGCTCTAGTTTCCTTACCCTTGAGGCAATCACCACACACAAGCTTACCTAGACAAGGCAGCATAAGTAAGCCTCCTACAGCATCAACTTTCTGTAGTTTCTCGAGGTTTCTGTAGTGAACATGTCCAAGTTTCCTATGCCATATAGAAGCCTCATCTATTTTGGCATGGAAACACTCTGCTTCCTCTTGGGCTAGGTAGCAGTTATCTTTGGATCTAGTACCTGTCATAACAAGAACATTATCACTATCATAAACATCACAAGAAACTTTGTCAAATGTAACCAGTAAGTCATCATCACACAACTGACTGATACTGATTAGATTTGCCTTTAACCCATCTACCAACAACACATCCTTCAGGGGTGGGAATCCATCAACATTTAGTATCCCCTTGCCAATGATCTTTCCTTTGGTGCCACCTCCATAGGTCACTGTTCCAGCACTTAAATGTATCATTTTCTTAAGATTCTCTTTGCTGCCTACCATGTGTCTTGAGCATCCACTATCGAAGTACCACTTACCTGAAAGTTAGAGTACACAATAGAGAAACACAACATTGCATACAATTTTCATCTTAGGGGTTTTAGCTTTTTCTACCCAAGTTCTACTTTTCTGTCCTGCACCTAATGTTGGTCTAACATCAGAACCTGTTGTAGTTTTAACATTGGGCACATAGGCTGTCTTCTTACCACATTCTTTTATGAATTTTCTACAGAATGGTTTAATGTGGCCTGGTTGAAAACAGTACTGACAGATAAAAGTGGGTTTACTTTTTACAGTGTTGATGGTACCAGAACTCATATTGCCAGATTCTTTTACAAAGCTTGTAGTTAAATAAGCAGAATTACCATTAGAAGAGGAAGGTTTCTCAATAAATCCTAGACCACATGTACCTTTATTACTCATGTTTAGTACCTCATCAAGTTTAGAAGTACCTCCATTCCATTTGGCTATGATCTGTGAGTCCTTTTTGAGTTTCTCCTTTACCTCTTTCAGCTCAGCTTCAGCTTTATCAAGGTCTCTCTCATAGAGTTTTAACATGTTCTTAAAACATTCAATATCACGCTTCAGTGCTTTGTTACTCTTTATGAGTTTGACATTCTCTCTCTCAAGTATGAGAAAAGTTGTATGTAGATCATCTAGGATTTCCTCTTGGAACAATTCTTCTTCATTGAAGTACTCTTCTTCTAGATCAACTGAGCCATGAAAACAATCGAAGTTAGTATCATCAAAATCAGAGAGCGTATCATAAATAACATGTGTATCATTGTTGTTCCAGTCTCCAAATAAGATTTCCTGCTTTGCTGTTGGTTCTCCAATATTAGAGTAACATTGAGATTTTTGGCAGTTTATGGAGTCTTCTCCTGACCAGGTGATCCGAGTGCAAAGTGCAGCAGTGTTGATTTCCTCTTATTGTTCATCGGCACTTGTTCCAGATTCGAAGTCAGCATCATTGAAATCATCTACACACACCCAATGAGAATTCCCTCTTGTTCTGAGGGTGTTAGCACATTCATGTTTAAAGTGACCATACCCCTTACATTCATAGCAGTGGACATCTTTCAATTTCTCAGGATCTTGAGGCGGCTCTTAGATACCATGTACTTTACAAACTTTGGGGGCAATTTCTTATAACCAAGGGCAGCATTACCAAATTTTTTTTCTTTATTTTTATCTTTGTAGCCTAATTTACTAAAGTTCTTGGTAATGTTTCCATAGTTAGAAGAGATCAACTCATATTCATCCTCATCACTTCATGTAGAATCTGAGCTAGTTCCTAGTAAGACTAGAGCAAGTTTTTTACTGGACTTTCCTAGGAATTCTAGTTCAAACTCTTTTAAAATGTTCATTATTGTTTGGAAATCCATGTTGGCAAGATATTTTGACTCATTCATAGCAATGTTTTTGACAATGAACTTAGAAGATAATGTTCTAAAAGCTTTATAGACCATGGTTTGATTTGGGATGGTAAAACCTAAGTTTTGACACTGATTAGCAATATCAAGAAGTTTCTCGAAATAACTAGCAATGCTTTCATCCTCAAAAGTTTCCTATACTTAAAGTCCCTCACATCCACATCACCCTCACAATGTAGTTCAAGAACTTCCCAAGCAGTTTTATCATTTGTACAAGTTTGAACATATGGTTACCTACCCAGCTAAAAATAACATTAAGAGCCTTTTCATTGAAGATGTAGAGAGAAATCTCATTGGCTGTCTATTGTCCTCTTGGCTGTCTATTGTCCTCTTGGCTTAGGTACCAGATCAACATCTCCATCTCTTGGCAAGTAAGGGATGGTGTAGCCTTCTAGTACTGGTGATATTGGTGCTTGGCTCTGATACCAATTAAAATTGTGGACCGGGTTGATACGTTGTTGTTGTTAACTTAACGTTGGAGTGTTAAAAACAGTTTGGTATGTTGTTAACCCAACGATGTTACTTTAACAACAGACCAGAGTAATAGTGCAGCGGAATAAACAAACACCAAGTTTAAGAAGTGAATATAAGATTATATTAACATACGAGCCGTAGGCAAAATAACCCGTTAAGGTTTTAACAAAAAAAGTTCTCTCAATTTTCAAGCTCCCCACTCTCAAATTAATCGAACTAAGCAAAGCACACAAACATTGCTTCGACTATCTCTAAAAGCTCCCCACTCTTAGATCTATTCTCACGACTCACAAACTTTGCTAAAGCAAGACAACACTCAACAATATGTAGATTAATCTCTCGGATTGATTGGCTCTTGTCTCGTGTTTGTCTTGATGTACTTCACACCTATATATAGGTTCTTGTCTTGTACTTCAAGGTGAGTTGTACACGGTTGGTAATTCTCCTTGTTTCCTTCTCGAATTTCACTTCCTTGTTATCGCAGTCCTTCTTGAATAATAGTTCCTTCGTAAGAGATCTAACTAAGGAAAGACTCATTCTTCAAATCAGGACTGAACTTGGAAAGCTTTCCTAGTTGCACTCGAACTCTTCTTTACTTGTAGAGCGGTTTGCATAATTAAGGAAACTTTCCTTCTTGGAAAGTTGAGCGTCCAACCTATGACAAGTTTATTTCCTGAACAATAATCAAAGACAATCACAACTGTGGAACTCAATAAGTTAAATGAATAAGGCAAAACAATAATAATAAATATCAGCAAGATTGTGAATCGGATTCAGCTCAGCAATGTTACTCTAACATTGACTTCTCAATGTTAATCTAACATTGCCAGAATACCTGCACTTTCAATTTTCCTAAGACCCGACGCTACATCTTACTATATTACTTCACTTGAATCTGAAAATACTCAAGTACACACGAGTTCCTTGGCCTTAAAAGTTCTTAATCAACCAATTACAAATTTTTTTGACTCTTAAACAGAATAAAAATTAAAATAAATTTATGCTCTAATCTCTTGTCTTCAAATGTCCTCGAGTCGCCTACTTTTATAGAGTGCGGAGTCTCTCTACGGAAAGCCATTTATTGCACCAGATCCCCTAATATTTGGGACAACTTGGGAACCTACCATATGCCATCCGATTTTATCCTGCATAAAAGTAAACAAAATATTCCAATGTATATGTATATTATCACGCCTAGATACATTAGAAACAAATCGAATCATACAAAGACAAATAACTGATTGCAAATTCAGTTGAATCTTCTTTCCTTATTTATTCTGACGCGTCACGATCCTGTTAAATAAGGAAACTTAAAAATTCACTTTCAGAAGCTCACCTAACCTCTTTCTTAAATAACATGTTGACACATGATCAAAAAACAAAAAATGGAAATATTATATCAAAACATCATCAATAATATATTTAATAATTGAGGAATAACTTAACCAAAAACGTGATTCTAACAATACGTGTCAAAATAGGGTTAAGATTGATAGAGATGCCAACTCATTGGAACTTAAACTGGAACATGTCAATATAATGAGTTAGAAAAAATGGTGCCAAGTTTGAAGATTTCCTCTTGATGCTTACCTCTTTTAGCCTAGTCTATAATATTATCTGCTAAAAAGTCTTGGTTCAATTCAATGACGAAGCATTGTTTCAATGATGCTTATATATGAAAAGGCAATGTGGGCTATGATGGTTTATATTGTAGACAAATGATATTTAAAACAATATAATATTTCATATATTGAGTAAAATCCTTCTTACAAGACTTAAAATAATTCAAGTATATTGTTCCAATATTAGTTACACATAAATATAAGGGATAATTCCATTAGACCCTCTGAACTATAGCGACTTTTGGACAAAACTCCCTAAACATTATAAATAAGCACTTTACCCCATAACCTTTGCCAACCTGTTCGAGTTGCCCCATGGCAATTTTTCGACCAAAAACTCACCGACTTTTTTTTTTCAGAATCTTCTCCCCGTCGAGACGATTCCGGTAGTGGTGACGGTATCACAAAATTCAGAGTCATTATATAGAAAATTTAGCTTTAATTCGTTGAATTTCCGGAAAATATGAAGAACACTTGAAAGTTTAGGGAGTGGTCTCCAAAAGTCGTTATACTTTAGGAGGTTTGATGTAATTATCCCTAAATTTGAATAGTTATGAATAATACATGTGCAAAAGATATATGAGATAGAAACTTTGCGCTTACAAAACAAAATCCACTAGTTTATTTCTAATCTTTATTTTGCTTAACTGTGGTGAAAAGCAAATGTTAGTTGCATTATTAGTTGATGAAATGGATGTTGTTTAATTTTAGTGTAGGAAATAGAGTTTTAACTACTTTATCTAGAATTGGAATCTAAAAGAGTTAATTTTAGAATTGGTCCTTGTGTTGGGTTAGGTATATTTGGGATTTATATATATATATGTAAATCAATTATAAAATCTATGATGGACAGTTGGGCACTTGGGAAAACTTGGGCCACTTGTAAAGTTCAAGAGCTAGCTAGTTGTATAAACTTACTTTAATTCGAAAGAAATTGTTCAAGAGTTGCACCCCATAGTATTTTATTTTTCAGATTTAATTATGTTTAAAATCTGAAATTATTAGTGAAAAGTGCATATATATTCTACTGGACACATTAATATATATGTTTGTTCAATTGCAACTGATAACCATTCAATAATATATACCTTCTTAATACCATAGCCCTTGCTTGACTTTCCCTTCCCGAGGGCAACAACAACAACAACAACAATACCAACAATAACAATACGATAGACCTTGCTTGGCATTCCCTCTCAGAGGACAACAATAATAAATAACCAATACACGATATTATATCCTAGCGACTAATTACATTGACTAGTTAAACGATTATGTATTCTGTCGTAAACACAACATACACCTTTACTGTTCGAAAAAATCCTAATTTTTTATTGAGACAAAATGGATTTAAAACTTGGAATTGAGTCCAAATAATTCACTGTGTGAATGATATTAGCTTATTGAGAAGCTAGTAGGACTTGTCCTATTTTTGGGTGAAATTTTATTTATTTAATAAATAAATTTGTGATTAATATTTAAATATTGAAATTCATAGCACACTTAATAGCTAATTAATTTGCGTACTTCAATTTGCGTCATTAATCACGTTGAATAAATTCAATTATCCCCTTAGTGGTAAAGTGGTTGATACATGATTTCTCACCTATAAAATGATGCCTTAGAATGGAAAATCATCCTATGCAAAAACAATAATTTCTTTGCATAAAAACCTCATAGCATTGTATTTCTGAAGTATGAAAAATATCGCAAGTGTTCGACGAGGGTCAGTTTCAAGCTTCGGGGGATGTTCGGTGATAGGACGTTGTATCTTAGGAACTTGGTGTTCGTGAGAGCTAGATCCTATAGCCGGGTAAACAAGTTTAAGGGGAGGGAGTTCAACTTCCGGTTCGTCCTTTGTTCTTGTGAAGATTATGCGTATTTCATTAAGGTTCTTTATCGCTTTCGTTATGTTTATGTTGTTATATATATGTTTTTCATGTTATTCATGGTTTAATTGATTAAATATATTCTGAAAATTAATTCTTATATGCTGTTGTTCTTGTGGTTTATTTACTGAAGATTAAACGCCGGATCTAACATTTACATATCTTGTGAAGAATGCAACCACGAGCACAACCAAATAAGCCATCGTAACGGCGCCCACATATGCGATGTGTTGCAAAGTATATGATCAAGTAATAGCGTGTCACCACCAAGGCAAATTTGGAAAGCCAGTGTAAATAGTACAACTGTGTGATTGTTGTTTTTCATGTAATAACAAGTGTCATTCACTATGTTTCCATAAAACTAGTGCATAAATAATGGCCCCAGAAAAGGAAGAAAGACAAGTTGAAAAAGGAACAATAATCATAGAATTAACTTCTTCTAATATCTTTCATTCACGTTCAATAGGTCAGAATCGACGTTCTGAATACTCACATAACCATTCATGATTTGACAATAGATCGTTTTATATATATGCGAGTGTCGATTACAAGTGAGTAGTTTGGCAATACAACGAGCCTATTTCAAATAAGGCCTACACTACGTGTCTCGTGTAGGCTTGGTCCGGAACACCTCGGACCTACGCTTCGATGCTTGGATGGGAGTGGAATATCGGTAAATAGATCGAACGGACGTCGGTGATTGCCTTCAATGTGATGTCGAGGATGACCCCCGACGTGATATCGGTGATGAGGTGGTGTGACGTGTCACAGGTGCACGTGGTAGTCCCCATATCGAAAGAGGTATCGAAAGTGATATCGGTGATGTATTTCGATATGACGCGTGGTTGCTGACAGATAATAATTGCTTACTTAGGATCAGGGCACCGCGTATTTGTAGACCTCGGGATCCGGGGACCACAATAACATATCGGTGATTATTACCGGTATGACATCGAAAGTAATCCCCGATATAGTCCAATATGGGCCTGGTTTGGACCTGGCCCAATATGCGGGAAATGCCCATATCATGTAGTCCCCCAATTTGGGGATTCTTATCTTAGAGATAAGGATTCGCAAATTTAATTTTAAATTTCTGGGTTACCTGTACCCCTCGTCCCGCCAGTTCAAATGACGGAGATCAAACTTGCGGGGAGTGCACTTGTGATGAACTTCGATTCGTCTCCCAATGCAGTGGACGCATAGTTTGAGGTCCTCGTTTGAATTCTAGTTCCCTTGGTATTTGGGTTCCTTGAAAAGTATGATGGGGTTGCCGGGCAGTTATTATATTCTCGCGGCTCTTCGCGTAGTAGTGTAGGATGTCGGGTTTTATCTTCAATATTATGTCGAAATTCATATTCGATATGATGTCGAAAGTATCTTCGATGTGGTTGAAGCGTCTGTCTATTGGTAGGGTGATGTCCCATGTGCGCCTGTCCGTCCCCATGTCTTTTATCTATATCGAATATTAGTACCGATGTGAGATCGAAACTATGTTTCGATCTAGTATCTCCGATATCTATAAATAGGCTGTCAGGAAAGTGAAAACCCACTTTGGCTTTTAGTGAAATTTCGTTGTCCCTTCGAAAGACACGTCGAATTTGACTTCCGATATAGATTTCGACCTCGCTTTTGATATCTACCTTTGATTTAAATTTTCGATATTAAATTCGATACCATTTTCGATATCTCGTTCGCCTTTGACTTGCATCGTTTAGTGCATTAATATGTCGTTTGTCGGGGACAGTGTTGGCGCAGGTTCGACCGAGATGGATTTCGGAGAGGGTGGAATGGAGTTCTCCGAAAATGAGATGTTTGGGCCTGATCAGTTGACTGGCGAACAGGGCGGTACTGAAATTTCTTCTCCACCTGAAGCTGCCGGTCCTAATGTGGACGAATGGGGCTTTGAGGCCAATCCCCCGAAATATAGAACCTCAGAGAAATATGAGGATATGACGTCTCGTGTTCCTCATCATACTGGTATTACTCTGATAAGTATGAAATTTCCGAGGGGTATAAGGTCATATTCCCCAGTGCGGATCAACGAATGCATACTTCACGAAAAGGCTGCATTACTGTCAGTGCCAAGCACTTCAAGAACGGGTTGCGCTTCCCGATTGATCCTGCGGTTAGTGCTATTATAGCAAGTATCGGGGTCTGCTTGGGACAGCTATCCCCCAATTCTCTGGGGTACATTGTAGCTTTCATTTGTGTTATGAGGGCGTTGGGTGCCCCTTGCAGAGCTAACGAGTTATGGGAGCTTTTTAGCGTCATGGTCAACCAGAAGGGTGGTGATAGAGGGTTCTTCTGTGTGCGAGCCCAGGCGGGGCTTAGGTTCGTGCAATATACTCATTCTAGCTACGGATTTGGAAATAAGTGTGAGTATATGTACATCCAGGAGAGGACGGCTGGTGAGTTTGACGTGCTTCCTAGCGTGTGGTGTGAAAACACCAAATATGAGAGACGAGCCGCTGTCGGGCCTAGTGCACATAGCCTCGAGTTTCTGAGGAATTTGATCAACCATCCATACCACGGTACCCTGCTTTGTAGTGACGTAGTTTTGCGAGCAAGTGAGATATCTCCCGTGCGGTATAACGGTCCCTCTACGCTCGGTAAGTGTTATATCTTTGTAACTTGATTTCTTCCCCTCGATTTATTTCTTGATCCTCTATTTTATGTGTTTCGCAGCCGAGCTGGTGGAGTATTGTAGTCTGGATGCGATAGCGGAACGCAGACAGCCGGGGGCCGAAACCGCTGCAGATGACGCACCTCCACTCGTCAAGAAGAGGGGTCATGAGGGCGTGCGCAAGAATGCGAAGAAATTTGTGACCTCGTCGAGTGAAAATACTGCCGGGGTGGGTAATGCTTCGCAATCTCAACGTGACGTTGATGTTGGGACGTCCATGGGGTGAAAGAGAAGGAAAGAAGAGAGTAGTTCAAGTGGAGATCACAATGGTCTCTTTCGCTCTGTAAGTAATCTTTATGCCATTCACTGTGTATTTCCTTTGGGTTTTCATTTGTCTGAGCGATCAAGTCCTTATTGTGCACGTGCAGGTGGCTGGTTTTCTGAAAGGTTTCTTGACGATGGCCATTAAGGGTCAAGCGGACCACGCCGAGTCGCTCCGAGTTACCAATGGTTTGCTCGAGAAACTGGGCGAATACGATCATGTTGCTGCTGTACAGCTCCAGAATGACAGAGACGAGGCCATGGATATTCAAATGTGGGAGGCCTGTTAGATGATAATAAAAGGTTGATCAGAGAGCTCAATCAATGAGTCTCGACTTATCGCTGGTCAAGAAGCATCTCGTCGGGAGGCACTTGAAGCTGAGGTCGCGATTCTGAAGGACCAATTAGCCAAGGCTGAAAGGCACATGCGGTGCATGACGCTGAGCAAAAGCCAACTGACCAGTGCGGCCAAGTAGTTCCTTCTGAGTCGGTCGTATAAGATGATATGTGCTGAGCGGGGCTTGTTGGAGCAGGAGGAGGCCCAGGCCTCTGTCATAGGTCAAATTCAGCTGTAAGGTGGTTTCAAGGATGGTTACGACCATTCGGCCATAAATCCGTTAAAGGGACTGGACGGAGAATTTCCTGAGGACTCCGATGATGACGACGAAGATTTAGAACCAGAGGCGGAGTACCATGAGAGCGTCGAGCAAAAGAGTTTGGCGTTAATACACATCAAACTCTTTTTCTTTCGGCGCAACTGCCTCTTGTAATATGATTCATAGTTTTACCTGTTAATTCAATCGATCTTTTCTGCGTGTCCTGATATATATTTGTTCATAAATAATCCATGGTATGATTGCTCGTGTTATTGTTGCTTCTCCTTGTTATGTCACCTATCGGTCATACCGAATTATGTCGAGTAATCATGGTTATCGCATGAAGGTGCCTCTATTTCCGTTATTTAAAGTACGACCCGCTGTCACATGAGAACCGCTGTCGTTGCACTGTTTATTGTCGACCCCGTTATCACAGGGGATTCTTTCTTGGAGGGGCCCCGTTATTACAGGGATTTTTTTCTTGAATCGACCCCGTTATCATAGGGAATTTCTTCTTGGACTGGCCCCGTTATCACTGGGAATTTTTTCTTGAACCGACCCCGTTATTACAGGGAATTATTTCTTGAATCGACCCCGTTATCACAGGGAACTTTTTCTTGAATCGACCCCGTTATTACAGTGAATTTTTTCTTGAATTGGCCCCATTACCACAGGGAATTTTTTCTTGAAACGACCCCGTTATCACAGGAAATTTTTCTTGAATCGACCCCGTTATCACAGGGAATTTTTTCTTGAATTGGCCCCGTTATCACAGGGAATTTTTTCTTGAATCGACCCCGTTATCACAGGGAATATTTTTTAGGGTAGGGCCCCATCCCGTTATCACAGGGAACCCGCTAACTGTTGAATTGTTTTTGATCGACCCCGTTGTCACAGGGGATATTTTTGAGGGTAGGGGCGCATCCCGTTATCACAGGGAACCCGCTACCTGTTGAATTGTTTTTGATCGACCCCGTCATCACATGGGATTTTGTAGGCGAGCCTTTTCATTGTCTTTTCGACTATGTCTCTTGGTGAATCTGTCGTTGTTGAATATGTAGGTCATTAAGCCCAGCAAAACATCATAGACAAGAAAGATTTTCGACATAAATGCTAATAGGAAAGCACGAAATGACGTGCATGTGTTAATTGAGGGACGTTCCCTCAATTTGGGAATATCAGTTTTACACAAGAAATAGTGTTTCCGTTGTGCTCTATCGTGCATGTTGTACCTGTTTGTACCTATAAGAGGGCGATGTGTTAAATATATATCTAGGGGAACATTCCCCAATTGTTTGTGCCATTCTCTGCACTTCTATAATGTCCGCTTAGGACATATCCCTGCATCAAATATGAGATTGTGCCAAGCAACAAATAAAAAGGTAATAACGGATAACGGTCGAAGGCTAGGTAAACCCAGCCTGCCTACGTATCCCGTTGCATGGGAAATCAGACCGGCGTAGTTCCCCCTGTTTTAAGTTACATGCTGACCCACGTAGGGAAAAATAAGAGATAACGGCCGAGAGCTAGGTAAACCTAACCTGCTTACGTATCCCGTTGACTGGGGAATCCGACCGGCGTAGTTCCCCCTGTTTTAGGTTTACAATTTAACCCGCGATGGGGCAATGTTTCAAATGTTCAAGCGTAATTTAAAAACTATTGAAATCTAAAATATTGTCCTGTGTTCATCATGGTGATCACTCCATAGCTTGCCGATCCTGATTCGGTCCGATTGCTTCTTCCTCCGCTTCTCTAATTCTTGGCAACGTAAGAGAAGTGATGTAGCAGAACCAAGCTTCCTCCTGGTTGGCGACCACTTCTCCGACCCCCCTCCTACTGGGAACTTCATCTTCTGATGGAATGTGGATACCACGGCTCTTATCGCGTTCAGGGCCGGCCTGCCGATTATGACATTGTATGCAAATGGTTGGTCCACGATTGTGTATTGAACATTAATAGTTTGCATGTACGGTTCTTGTCTGAATGATGTGGGAAGGTTCACTTGCCCTAGGGGAATTGTCTCTGCTCCACCAAACCCTACCAATGGCGTACGGACATGTTCAACTGCGTGGTGGCCGAGTGCCATCTTCTCCAATGCATGTGCAAACATAATGTTAGTGGAGCTACCGTTGTCTATAAGTACCTTGTGTACAACGTAGTTAGCGATATCAAGCTGAACAACTAGGGGGCAGTCGAGCTCGCCTACCTAGACAGCCTCGGGGCAGTCGAGCTCGCCTGTAGGAATCCCTGTCGGAAAACGTGATAACCTGGTCTGGGAGCTCCTCAATCAACGTTGTAAATCCAACGAATCGGTCCTCGTTCAATCCGCGAGTTATCTTCTTTCTCTGGTTGGTGGAATCCGCTCCTGCTGTCCCACCGCTGATCACATTGATGACCCCCCTCGAAGGCGCACTATTATCGCATTGCGTCCTTGTCCACTTTCACTCGCCTTTAGTCCCTCCCTTCTTGGGGACTGGGACCGTTCTCTTGATTCAGCTTACTACCCGCTCGCCTTAACAAATTCTATCAATCTTCCATCCTTAATCAGTCTCTCGATCTCATCCTTCAGGTCATAGCAGTCGTTCGTGTCATGGCCTTTTTGGCGGTGATACTCGCAGTAGCGTCTAGATTTCTTGGTGAAATCCAACTCCTTGATTTTTCTAGGCGCACTTAGCGAATTTCTGCTTTGCGCAACGGTAAAGGTAGTGCGAATGTCCCGATTAAGGGGGGTATATCTCTTTGGGGACCTGTCTCTTCCTCCCCTGTTCTTTTTCCATAGCTCTCTACCCCTTTCCTGGCTGGATTCCTGGGGTCTAAACTTAGCTGCCATCATCGCATCTTCGTAGATCACAGTATGCGCCAACTCGTTTATCCGATTGATGGTAGGTTCTGCGAGCTTGATCAATTCTTTGGCGAATCTGTTGTGCGTCGTTGTCCTGAACATGGTCTGCAACACTTGTCCCCCATAGGGGTTGTCCACCTTCAGTAGCTCCTCATTGAATCTGCTCATGAATTCGCCGAGAGTTTCTCTCTCTTTCTGTTTCAACGCTTCCAGATGGTACATGCTTGTCTTCATTCGTTTCTGACTGAAAAAGTGGTTCTCCAATCTCTCCTTCATCTGCTCGAAGCTCGAAATAGATCCTACTTCGATTCTGTTAAACCAGTCTAATGCTGCTCTAATCAGTGTTGTCGCCATTATTTTTGCCTTAATACCCTCAGAAAAATCTTGTAGGTTCAAGAGACTCTCCACGGCGTGGATGTGATCCCTCGGGTCACTCTTCCCATCATACGGTTTTATGGTTGGAATATTGTCTCCTCTGTGTAGTACCTCTGCCTCTATCTCATCTGAAAACGGGGTCCTACTGCGACCCTTCCCATGACTCTGAGTCACCTTCCTTGCTAACTCCGTCCTCTCACGGTCTAGCTGTTCCATCCTCCTTGAAATGACTCGCAGTATCTATACATCCTCATTTTTTGAACCATTGATCTCGGCCCGGTCACGACCGCGTTCCATTCTCTGGATTACTTCTGCCCTCTCGCGGTCAAGTCGTTCCATCTTCCTCGCTACCTCTCGATCCAGGACTTCGGAGCCCCGTCTCTCCGTCATTGCCTTGTCTGTCCTTCACCCACTCCGGATTCATGGGGCCTCACCCGAATGTCCTTTGCCCTTTGCTCCACTAGTCGTGGAAGCAAGGTCTCCAATGTGGAATCCAGCGCCGCTCTTACTGTGGCGTTGATCTGCGCTTGCATCTCCGAGGTTATGGCAGCGGGGTGAAACGTGCTTTGTCCCGCGGGCCTTGTCTCCTCCAGGCCGGGAAAAACCGCATTTGCCGTCTTGGTCACTGGAACGTCTGCTGCGGGGTTCTCAGTCTCGGGTCCTGCTTTACTTGGTGCAACAAGGGTTGGAACTGCATTCGCGGCTCGTGGCGGCCTCCCGGGCCCGCGCCTTCATTGCGGCTCGTTCTGCGGTGGAGGAAGCTCCATCTCGGCTTGAGCCACTGTCTGTTCTTGGTCAGTTGGGTGTTGAGGGGGTTGTGTGTCCTCCATCCTGGCGCCCCTAGTCACAACTCCGCTAAATTCGGATCGGGTCCTCCTTCCTTGCATCTCGGCGTACTTGTGCGGGAACTGGTGTTCCCACAGACGGCGCCATTGATTTGACAATAGATCGTTTTATATATATGCGAGTGTCGGTTACAAGTGAGTAGCCTGGCAATACAACGAGCCTATCTCAATCAGGCATACACTACGTGTCTCGTGTAGGCTTGGTCCGGAACACCTCGGACCTACGCTTCGATGCTTGGATGGGAGTGGAATATCGGAAAATAGATCGAACGAACATCTTGATTGCCTTCGATGTGATGTCGAGGATGACCCCCGATGTGATATCGGTGATTAGGTGGTGTAACGTGTCACAGGTGCACGTGGTAGTCCCGATATCGAAAGTGATATCGGTGATGTATTTCGATATGACGCGTGGTAGCTGAGGGATAATAATTGCTTACTTTAGGATCCAGGCACCGCGTATTTATAGACCTCGGGATCCGGGGACCACAGTAACATATCGGTGATTATTACCGATATGACATTGAAAGTGATCCCCGATATAGTCAAATATGAGCCTGGTTTGGGCCTGGCCTAAAATGCAGGAAATGCCCATATCAATTCACATTTTTGTTAGAAAGAAAGTATGTTAACAATAACTTTTCATGTTCTATAAATATCTTGATACATATCTGTTTTTTATTTCACTTAACATTTTTTTCTGCATCTTACAGAAAGTTTTAAATTTCTTGTTGTATATTGAAAAACAAAATTTTTTAATTATATATAGTGAATATATTATTCTTAGAAAAGTGTTTTATGTTCAGACACTCAACAAAGATTATATAAATTTTGTTATTGTTTTGGTCTTATTTCGTCACGGTAATAGAACACAATAAAAAGTACAAAATGAGATCAAACAATGCTATCCAATATTATTAACGGACTAGCTTGGTCCGGAACACTTAATACAAGCTTTCTGGATAGAATAACTAAATTACAAGGCTAATAAGACGTATCGAATTTCAGGTATTCGATGCTGACGTGTTGAACGAGAACCTGTTCGATGCGGAATAGTTAACATGGTGGAAATCAATGCGGAAGGTATCGAATTCGATGCGTGCTGTGGATGTCGAATTCGATGCGTAACTTATGTCTCGAATAATGGATAAGGTATTCTCCGTATCGAATTTCAGTTGATTCGATACGATGCGTGTCGAATGGGGGTATGTTCGATGCTGACTGTACTGCGTTGATTCATTCCTCCAAATCTGCACATATTACAAGGGGACGGGCTATTTATAGAACCCGTCCCGTGGAGCCCACATTCTAATATAGAAAGGCGTATCGAATCATCCTTGTTCGATGCGCGCATCGAATTCTATATTCGATGCGCTTCTGGGCCGGCCCAATGAGGAAGGATTATACTGTTAATTCGATGCGCGCATCGAATTCTCTCTATTCGATGCGGTTATGGGCCGGCCCAATAACTTTATATTGGGCCAATCCTAAATCACACTGTTAACGGGTTTGGAATTATTCCCTATTTAACGGAAGATATTTATTTTGGGTTAGAACGCCCTGTCCGTAATTCAGAGACAACGATAGGTATATATGATAATAATAATTGCAAGAATATTCCCTTCCTTTATTCCTGAACTTTTCCTCCTCTTCTTACTGTATATAAGAGTATTAGCTTGAATTGGGCTAAGCTAAGTTAAGTTTCTTCCACTGATCACCTCCCTTTATATAAACTTTGGTAGGGGCAGGTGTCATTGTGCATATGTTTTGGTAAAGACAGGTGTTGTCGTTACCTTAATACAAGTGTAAAAATCAGGATAAGGTTTATCATTTATCTACTAAGCACTGACTAGATTAATCTTAGTGTCTTCTGATAGCTCCGAGGACCTTTGATGTATGTTTGTTTTGCTAGAGCGATTCTTCCGAGGGGTTTAATTTCTCTTTCTTGATTCGGGTCTATTCTTCAACAATTAGGAGTGATCTCTGAGGGTGTAAGTGTGATCTCCGAGGGCATGGTGTGATCTCCGAGGGCATGATGTGATCTCCGAGGACTGCATCTGATTTTCGAGGGCTGTATTTGCTCTGTTTGAAGTGAGATTTTTCTATCTGAGTTCTCGGAATATATTTATTGGGCGCTCTATTATTCATGTCTTGTTTTTCTCCGAAAATAGGTCCTCGGAATATAGTCCGAGTGTGATTTCTTCGAGGAGTGTTCAGCAAGGAAGTTTTCTTGTAAGTTCATGGGACTCGGGGTCCGTTGTGGTCCCTCTTGGCGCATTGGTGGATATCGGAGTCGCGCGGATCCATCGGGGTTTGCTCTTTTTCCGATGCCACGTTGATATCTGTTTTTCACTCACCATTTCACTTTCCAAGGGACGCTTATATTCCTCCTCGTGTGCTCTTCTAAACCTTTTTAGGTCAGTGACCGAAAGGTGGGGCAATCCTCCGTGGGGTACTCTTTATTAAGAGTAGGTACATCTCATCGGAAGTACTCATGACAATAGTATTGTCCATGTATTGTGTTTTCCGAGTAGGAGTACTCTTCTTTATTTTATTTTTAGGGTTAACACTAGCCCCCCCAAATTTCGATTGCCTTCGTAGAGACAAGCGAAATTTTTAATCATCGTCCTCAGTGAGGCGAGGAGTTATCTTTCGTTCTGGTGTCTCTATATTTATCTTTTGATATTTTTCCGAGATATATATATATATATATATATATATATATATATATTCAAAGTTTTGCAAGGATTTTACCTGAATACCCTTAGGGTATCGTTATTAGGCATGCGAGGATCTCGGGGCGCAGGTTGCGGACTGCTGTTTGACCAGCTTTGAAATTTGAAGCATCTGACCGTTGGCAACGGTCAGAATTTTGACGGCGTGGCGTAATTAAGTAGCGGTTACGTGGAGATGTAAATGATTGCCACGTCTTGAAAGCAGCTGACCGTTATAGCCCGTGGTTATAAATAGGGACATTGTTGCCCTCTCTTCTTCATTCTCACAAGTTTAATCTACGGTAATTTTCTCTCAGAGCTAAGAATCTCTTCTCTTAACCTCTATTCTCCGTCTTTTGCCATTCAAATTTCCAGCAGATTTACTCGTTCATTTTCCCTTTTTTCAAAAGCATTCCTCACATGTTATTGTATCCATGCCTTCTTCTGCCAACACGAACCCTGTTGCTACTGCTACTTCCTCGGGAATTACTGCTCCGATTGATACTTCTACAAATGTGAGGAGTATTCCAGTGGGAGTTGTTACTCGTAAACGTAAAGGAGAGATCGCTTCTTCTTCTGAGGGCGGCGCGGCTTCTTCTAAAAAAGCTAGGGTTCCCAAACCAAAGAAGGCGCCTCTTCGGACTTTCGCTAAAGTGGAGAGGGTTCCGAGCATTGCCACTCGGGAACAGGTGTTGGATTTGTTCACTTCAACTGGTGCTTTTCAAAAGAACATGGTGTTCCAAATTCCGACTAGGGATGAGAGAGCGTGCTATCCTCCTCCGGGTATGTTGACAGTCTATTTTGCTCAAGTAAGGTATGGGTGGCGTTCATTCATGTCCCCTTTCTTTTGTGAGGTTTTTAAAACTTGCAACATTAGCCCAAGTCAATTGGTTCCGAACGGGTTTGCTGCCCTCTGCATTTATGTTTTTTGGTGTCAATTGAATGGGTTGAAGTGTAGAGTAGATCACTTTCTTTCAATTTTTGATGTGGGGGTGTGACCCGGGGGGTATCCTTTTTATAGCGTTCGTCATCGGGACAACTCGGGGGATTCCACGAAGAGGATCCTGGGGGCAGCCATTACCTCGCACAGTGTTTGGAAAAACATGTATTTTTTTGTGAGGCCTACACAAGGTAGATGGGATATGCCTTTTGACTGGAGAGAGGGCACAACTCCAGTGTATACATTGGACCCGGAGATAATTTTATCTCCCGTGATTTCTCAACATAAGCTGATGGAATCAGAGGATTTTACCATGTTGTTTGAGACGTCCGGTCTTCATCATGTGGTGTTTACCGATGATTCTGTGGAGAAGCCTTTGTCCCTGTCTCCCGAGGCCAAAAATCCTTTTCGTAAGTTTCTTATCTTCTCCCTTTATTTACTTTCTGGGCATAATAATAAGTTGTACTTATGTATTCTAACTTTGGGGTGATGCAGAAGAGGTTATGGCCAACTATTACTTGTCGGGTCCAATTGATCCTACTCCGAGTGGTGTTTCTGACGTGCCAGATGAGGGTGATCACGAAGAGGATGAGGTTAATGCTCCCAAGGGCGAGTACGCAGCTTCGGAGGTGGGGGGAGTTCACGAGGATCACTCTCCACTGTGTATAGACATGTCAGGGGTTATCAGAAGTGTTGTTCCCCTACGCCAAGTAGCTCCTTCTTCTTGGGATTTGGCTTTGGTGCCCATTTCTAGGCCCGAGATGGGAGACATACCCGTTTCTGGATCCGACATAGGAAATTCTCCGAGGGCGACTGAGGAAGAATCTGTTCAGAAGACTACGGAAGTGGTTGACCTATCCTCCGATGACCCTTCCCATGCTTCTACTGAGCCTGCGTCCTCGGACGTTCCTCGTGGTGAGTTCTTATGAGTTTTTGGTAAAATTTCTCATATTTTTACAGTAGAATTTCTTCATGTACTGACGTTTTCCTTTTTGATACAGTGGCCGTGGACAAAGGCAAGGCTCCGATGGTAGAAGAGCCCTGTTTATATGGTAAGTGTCCATTACCTGTTCTCTTCTACTAATAAATTTTTCTAGTTTCATTCTCTTCTTTACCTTCAGTGATATTGTCTCTTGTAGAGGAAGATTTCTTGGCACAGTTCAGCGTTCCCGGGCAGGAAGCTTTACAAGGGGATTCCGAGGACACTCAAGGGGAGTTTGACCCTTCGTCCGAGGACAGAGATGTGAAGGAGGGGATTCTGAACTCACTGTTGGGAGAGACTGGCCCGTCCGCAACAGTTGGTGGTTCTCGGGCCGTGTTCACAAATTCAGAAGTGATGACTCCAGTACCCGGAGCTACTATTCCGGGGAGTCGTATTCCAGGCTCCTCCTCTGTTCCAGTGACTCTTTCTCTGAGAGGTCACACCTTCCAGGCGCCCATTCCTCCTAGTTGGTCTAAGCAGCAATTCTCCTCTCGGACAGTGGGGGAAGCTTACCAGGATATTCTCCTGTTCTTTGCTTCCTCTAGTTCAACACCCGTCGAGGGGTATCAGTTTCTGTATACCAGTCTTAACTGGTTGGGCCACATGGTAAGTTTCTTCGTACTATTCTTCTGGGGTTATATGATGTATTTATGTTAACTTTTTTCTTACTGACTTCTTCGCAGATTGGAAAGACTCGGGAGGCGGTCACTGCCGTTGAAGAGCGCGGTCGGAAAGACATAGAGGAGGTGGAAGTACTCCGAGCACAATTGGCACCTCTCTTGGTCCGGGATAAAGAGAGTCAGACTAGGGAGGACATTCTTCACACCAAGATTTCTGACTATGAGTTCGCTCTTAAAGAAGCAGAGAAGGCGAAAGAGGGTTTGCAATATAACTTAAACGCTGCCGAGTCTGCTTACAAGAAGATGGAGGCATCCGAGAAGGCTGCAACAGCTAAGATAGCTCTTCTAGAGAAGGAAAGAGAAGAGTCCGAGAGGGTTTTCACCGCTCGTATCGCTGCTCTTGAGAAGGCAGTGGCAGAAGGTGGGGAAAGGGAAAGAAGTCTCCAGGAATCGTTGGGCCAAGTCACTGACAGAGCTGAGTCAGCCGAGGGGAAGTTGTCAAACTTTCTTTCTCCTGAAGAGGTGCAGGCCAAGATTTATGCAGCAGTTCAATTCGCGCAACAGGAGGTCTCTAGGCAGCACTCGGGAGTTTCCGAGACACCTTCTCATGAGCTTCTGACAGGCCATCTTCTGTGGGGCTATTTGGAATGCGCTAGGTTGGCCAAGTCTTTGATAAGGCCAGAATGTTGACTTTTCAAAGTCTTTTGACCTTCGTAAGTTGAAGAAGCCAACTCCCGATGATTGCCATTACTTTGTGGGGAGATTTGGGGGCTTGCTATCCCCTCGAGATTCTCATGCACCGTCCCCGATGCGTTCTGCCAGTAGTCCAAGTCCGAGAGCTAGTGGTTCTGGGGGGTATTTTCTCCGATTTCTCGCCTTGCTCCGCTAGGTACTTCCGCCGAGGAGACGACTTTTTCCCACCCTTCTACCACGGGGGCTTAGGCTTACTCTTGTAGTTTTTTATTTCTAGTTTTTAAATAAATTTCTTTGTACTTATTACCCGTTCCGAGGGCTCTTCGGCTTAAAGGAATAAATATTTTGTCCAATCTTTCCTTCTCTACTTTTTGTTTTTATTGTTAAGATTCAATTAAAGTGGATAATGATAGACCTTATAAGATTGCTGACTAAGTATATCTCCTAAGTAGGAGGTGTTGCTTTGCATAGTTAAGTAAGGTACGTGTCATTCTTAATTAAGAAGATTTTTCAACACGTGTCCCTTGCTTTATAGAATACGAACCTAACCTTCTTCTCTTAATCAAGGAATAAGGAGTATATATGCACTTAGGAATTTTACCAGCTATGCACTTATCTCTAATCTTATAATCATAGCTAGTCTTTAATCTTCTTTAAAGTTTGTCAATAATTGTGAGCAAGAGGATAATACTTACCTGACAAGATGATGCCCCCTTATTATAGAAAAAGCGGTTCAGTTTCATCTTGTGGTTCTTCCGGGGATACCACTCGGAGTCCTTCTGGACCATCAAGGGTTCCTCCTATTTCTCGTGAAAATTTTTCTCAGAGGGATAATTTATCCGAAAACCAGGCGACATTTGGTGTTAGCTCCTCTTTGGGAGTATCTCGTAGGCTCTCATCTACAAATTCATGTAGAGTCAATCATATCAGGGAGATATTCATGGGCAGGGAACCATACCCTTTGGCAGATGAGTCTTCGGAGTTTGATTTGATCCCTCTTAATCCGTCTAGATTGATAGGTGGAGGACGTGTAGGATCCACTACGAGTACGGAGTGTGAGAACTCGGTAAGATCTCTTTTCACTGGTTATAACCTGGATTTCGAAGAATATGACGTAATAGTACCTTCCTCGTTCCAGAGAGCTTATGCACCGCCTTCGGGTTATCTGACTGTTTATAGCGAACAGATGCGTTGTGGGTTACGAACGTTTTTCCATCCCTTTTTCCAAATACTCTTTCGGTATTGGCAGGTATGTCCGAGTCAGTTAACACCAAGTTCATATAGTCATTTGGTGGGATATGTCTTGCGCTGCGAGCTTTTAAACCTTCCAATGTCCCCTTATCGGGTGGGAACAATATTTACCCTTCGACCTTGTTCAGAGGGGACTCCCTTTTTTAGCTTGACCTATTGGGACAAGGAAAATACCTTCACTCGTGTATCCAGTATCCACTCTGGTAGAGGGGATTGGAGGCGGAGATTTTTCTTTGTCCGTCCGAGAGGTCAATCAGCTAGATCATGGGGGGTGCCCATCCGATGGGGTCTAGGCTATATTGCTCCCAATGTCGAAACGCAAGGCAAGGTGAGAGAGGTATTACTTCACTCGGGACTTTTTTCTGGTTCCTATGACATGTCCGGGCTGTTGGATTTCCCTGAGGCCATGATTTTGGCGGGTTTGCAAGAGGGGGTTGAGGGGTGTACCCCTACTTCTCGTCCTCTTCACAGTAACTTTTATTTTCGTAAGTTTTACTGATCATTCTTTAACTTGTAAATTTTTTGGGAGCCCTCGCATTGTTTACATACTGATATTTTTTACAGGTGCAGAAATGAGAGCGTTTTCTCTTGGGTCTTCCGATGACGTTTTTCTGGGACGGGCTTTGCACAGTGGTTCCAGACTGTTGGAAGTTGATGGTTCTGATTCCCTCGTAAATGAAGTAATAGTTGATATTTCTTCAGAGGAGGAGGGACAGGAGGCATCGCCTATAGCAGCCCCCCCAGTAAACTTTATGACTCCTCTCGGAGGTCTGGATTCGATAGCAGATTCTTCCCCAGCAGACTCCCACATAATTCCCGTGGTGTCACAACCTATACCCCGCACTTCTGCCGAGGTGAATGCGCTAAAGGAGTATCTACTCTCTCCCCATGCGGAGGACTTGTCGCCCCTTGAGTGTGTCCCTGATCGTGTTCCCGCACCACTGCCCGAGGGGAATCCCTCCCTAGGGAGATCTTTTCCGCCCGAGGACAGTCAGGATGTTTCTCCCCTCGGATCAGCTGCAGGGTTCTGTCGAAACTTTCTTAGTGGCTTGCTGAACGTGACTGATTGCGGGTTGATAAAAACCCTTCCAGTGTCCGTTCTCCAGGACTTAGCTTGCAAAGATCTGTGTGAGGTATTTTACTTATTTTATTTATTCCGTTTGCTACTAATCTGTCATCAATGTCTGATGGAGCTTGCTTCGTTTTTTGAGCAGATCTATATGGTATTAGATGCCATCGGATCTTATGGAAGCTCTTCTTCTGACCCAGGTTTAGTATACCGCCGTCGGGATGAGTTGGAGCAAGGTCTCTTAGAAGCTCAAAGGGAGATAACCCGTTTGAAGGAAGTTCACGAGTCCGCTCAGGAGACCCACATCAATATGTTACAATCCGAGAAGGATAAGGCGTGGGAAGTGGAGCGCCAGTTGGTGCTTGAAAGAGCACGTGTACTAAATTTAGAAAGGAGAATTGAGGAATTACGTGGCCACATGCGGTCCTCGGAGGAGCAATTAGTGCAGGCTACGATGGAGAGAGATGCTTTGAATCAGCAACTCCTAGGGATAACTCGTACTCATGCGGTAGCAGTGGTTATGGCTCAGGTCCAGGCCGTGTTGGAAGTGGTGGGTCCATCCAACGTTCGTGAATCTCTTCAGAGGGAGATGCGTGATTTAGTGCATATAGGCTATCGATTGTGCCAAGATGTTGTACAAGCTTTGTCAGAGTTTCCCTCAGGTTTGCTCCTTCCAGAACTTAACATTCGTCAGATCTCCGAGGGGTTCCCTTCTTCACCCATTAGAGATTCTGCAGTTCCGACTGTGTTTATTGACGACCCAGTCTCTCTTTCCGAGGAGCAGCGCCGACGACTTATCCGAGAAGGAAAACGTCCCATGGGAGGGGCTTAGCTTCTACAGTTGAATTCATATTACGAGGGGCTTTTTTTGTTAGGTTGCTAAGATGACTCATATGTAGAGTTATCCTTTTGTTAGCAACTATCTTTTGTAATAAGACCCTTCATATATATGAATAACTTTTCTTATTCAAGCATAACTATTACATTAAGCATAATACTTGCCCACATTCAAGCATAACTTTTCTTATTCAAGTGTTGTGAAGTACTGCCCCCTCGGAATTGGTCAAAAGATAGGTTGCGGGTCCCACAATTTTCGCTATTTTATAGGGCCCTTCCCACCGAGGATCCAACATGCCCACATTCTTGGAAGCCCCCACCCGTTTCATTACCAAATCTCCAACCTGAAAATTTCGGGGTTTTACCTTGTTATTATAGTATCGTGACATCCGAGTCTTATACTCTTCCACTCGGAGGGCCACACGAGTTCTCTTTTCTTCAAGAAGGTCAAGGGCGAGGGCTAGATTTGAGCTATTAGCCACTTCCTCGTATTCCCTGACTCGGCAACTTTCTATGGAGACCTCCGAGGGCAAGACGGCTTCACATCCGTAGGATAGACTGAAAGGAGTTTCACCCGTAGCGACACTTTGCGTGGTCCGATAGGCCCATAATATCCCGGGTACTTCCTCAACCCACTTAGCTTTATGCCAATCAAGTCGGGCTTTCATGTTTTTCAAAAGGATTCTGTTGGTCCTTTCTACTTGGCCGTTTGCTTGAGGATATCCCACTGAAGCAAAGCGGTGTTTTATTTCCCAATGATCGCACCATTTTTGTAACCCTTGATCAGTAAACTGCAGACCGTTATCCCTTACCAGGCTCCGAGGGACACCAAAGCGACAAATGATACTTCTCCAAAGGAAATTGATAACGGCCCTTGCGGTTACCCTAGCTAGAGGTTCCGCTTCCACCCATTTGGTGAAATAGTCCACGGCTACCAGTAGAAATTTCTTTTGACCGGCATCGGGGATGAGAGGTCCAAGTATATCAATGCCCCATTTGGAGAATGGGCAAGGGGTCAGATGGGGTTCCCAAGGAGCTGCTAGTTGATGGACCCGAGGAGCGTAAGCTTGGCACGGTTTACACCTTTCGGCATGGTTTTTGCTGTCTTTGGCCATCGTGGGCCAGTAGTAGCCTTGTCGAATCAAGCGTCCGACCATGCTTTCGCTGCTAGTATGGCTTCCACATACTCCCTCGTGAGTTTCCGCTAAAGCTAGTTGGGCCTCCTCTTCATTAAGGCATCGAGCATGAGGACAAGAGTATGTTCTTCGAAAAAGTATCCCATCTTTAAGGAAGTATCGAAGAGTTTTTCTAAACATTGTTCGCTGAATATTCTTGTCTGAGGAATAGCCCTCGCGATTTTGTAAATAGGCCTTGATAGGAGTTACCCAGCTAGAGAAGGGATCTGAGAGGGTATTCACCTCTCTACTTTCACTTTTCTCAGACTCGTTGACATGAAGTAGAGTAATCCTCCGAGTATGTACAGCGGCTGTCTGAGTAGCCATTTTGGATAAGGCGTCCGCCTCTTGATTTTCTTTTCGGGGAATTTGAACTATATCATATTCTTCAAACCATTCGGACCTTTGGCGAACAACTCGGAGGTACTCTTGCATTCTTTCTTCTTTTGCTTCTTATGATCCCTTGACTTGCTGAACAATCAATTGAGAATCACTATGGAGGAGTACTTTCTTCATTCCCCCTTCCTTTGCTAGTCTCATACCAATAAGGAGGGATTCATACTCAGCTTCATTGTTAGAGAAGGGGTAATCTATTCTGATTGCGAAATGAAGCTTTTCTTCCTCTCCTTCTTGATTCACAAAGACAATTCCTGCCCCTCCATGGGTACTCACCGAGGATCCATCGACATATGCGTGCCATAGCGGTTCCTTCTCCTCTGATCCGATACCCGTAAGCTCCATTACAAAGTCCGCTAGGACTTGCGCCTTGATGGATGGTCTCGGAGCATAGGAAATATCATACTCGGTGAGCTCTACGACCCATTTTATTAACCTCCCTGACGATTCAGGTTTATTAAGAATAGCCCTTAGGGGGTGCTTTGTTAGCACTGTAATCGGGTGGGATAGAAAGTAAGGGCGTAGCTTACGGGCCGTAGTAACCAGTGCTAGAACGAGTTTTTCAGTTAGAGTATATCTGGTCTCGGCTCCGAGGAGGGTTTTACGGACGTAATATACCGGACGATGTTCTCCGTCTTGTTCTTTGACTAAAACAGTGCTAATAGCTTCTTCTCCAATTGATAGATACAGAAATAACTTTTCTTGAGGTAAAGGTTTTACCAACAAGGGTGGTTTCAACATGTACCTTTTTAGTTCTCCGAGGGCTTCTTCGCATTGGGGGGTCCACTGAAATTCCTTGATATTTCGAAGTATCTTGAAGAAGGGAAGTCCTTTTTCTGCGGATTTGGAGACAAACCGACTCAACGAGGCCATTCTACCAATTAGCTTTTGAACATCTTTCACCGTCCTCGGGGTGGGTAACCCCATGATGGCCTCTGCTTTCTCGGGGTTTACTTCTATCCCCTTCTCTGTAACCATAAATCCCAAAACTTTTCCTCCTCGGATACCAAAGGAACACTTCCTAGGGTTAACTTTCATGCCAAAATTGTTCATAATGACCAACGCTTTTCGTAAGTCCTCAGGATGCTCTTCGGCAGTATTACTTTTAACTACAGTGTCATCCACGTAAACCTCAACTGATTTTCCGATAAGTCCTGTGAACATAAGACTTACTAACCTTTGATAAGTAGCTCCAGCATTCTTCAGCCCGAAGGGCATGACTAGATAGCAAAATGTGCCTGCATCCGTAATGAAGCTAGTCTTATCTTGGTCAATTGCTGCCATCGGGATTTGATTATATCCTTGGTCTCCATCTAGAGTCGATAGCAACGCAAATCCCGCGGTAGAATCCACTAGCTGATCTATGCTTGGTAAAGGATAACAATCCTTTGGGCATGCATCATTGAGGTTAGTAAAGTCAACACACATTCGCCATCTCCCTCCATGTTTGGGAACTATCACAACATTAGCCAACCATTCTGGATAGATAACCTCTCGAATTTGTTTCAAACTGAGGAGGCGTTGTATTTCCGAGCGGATAATCTTTTTACGTTCGGGTCCCATTTTCCTTTTCTTCTGCTGGATAGGTTTAGCCTCGGGCTTCACATTAAGGAAGTGTTGGCATATTTTACTGCTGATTCGCCCGGGCGGTCCCCCTTCCAATGCAAAGAGGTGGTGGAATTGTTTGAGAAGGGAAATTAGTTGATCTTCTATTGTTGGGGTCATGTGAGTGCCCATTTTGATCACCTTCTCGGGGCTTCCTTCTACCAATTCCACCATCTTTAATTCTTCTACAGGTTGGACTCGTGTTTCCTCAGTTTTATACTTTTTGTTATTTCCGAGCGGAGGTTTTTCCTCTTCCGAGGGGATGGCATTCATGCAGCATTCTCTAGCTTTAGACTGACTTCCCCGGACTTCTCCAATTCCTAAAGGAGTGGGGAATTTTACTTTGAGATGTAAAGTAGAGGGAATAGCTTCAAAGGCTCGGATGGACGGTCTTCCGCAGATGACATTGTATGCCCGTGAAGAGGCTTCCACTATCCAAAACCTGATGGGCTCTGTCCTTCGAAGAGCTCCCTTTCCCCATGACATCGGAAGAGTCACAGTTCCAAGGGTCTGGCAGGCTTCCCCGGAGAATCCTACCAAGGGGACTTCAACAGTTTCTAAATCTTCTTGTTTTAACCCCATAGCAAGATAGGTAGGTAAGAAGAGTACGTCCACAGAGCTGCCCGTATCTATGAGGATTCGCTGAATTTCATACCCGTAGATGACAGCGGCAATAACCAATGGGTCTTCGTGAGGGTATAGTATGTCTGCGAGATCTTCGTGTCCGAAGGTAATGCTAGGCAGCTTTGATCCTTGGATAAAGCAGACAGGTAATCATTGTTCTGCTCGTCGAGCTTCTTTCAGATATTTCTTCTTTTTACCTTGGGGTATCATGGAAATTTCACCTCCTTCAATCATGTTAATGGTTCTCCCTGTAGGGGGATTGTTTTTATAAGAGTCAGGTGGAGGAGGTAGACTCCTATACCCTGTCGTCTTCTCTCGTGAACTTTGCCGACGATCTTTGGTTCGCTCTTGAGACCGTAGGCGTCCAACTGTCCCCTCTCGTGACTTCCGAATAGGCGTCCTTTCTTCTTCTTCTCGTTCCTCCTCCTCTCTTCGGGACCTCTTCCAAACATTTGCCTTAGGTTCTTCCAGATTATTTTCCTTGAGGTAATTCTTCAAATATCCTATCTCTAAGAGACGAAGCACTTCTCTACGAAGGGTAGTACACTCTTCCGTAGTGTGCCCGTAAGTTTTATGGTACTTACAATATTTTTCGGTGTCCTTATCTTGGTTAGGAACTTTAGCCGTTCTAGGCCAGTGCAACTCGTTGCTACCCCTCATTATGTTGAGCACTTCCGAGGGAGTAACAGTCATCGAAGGTAAATGTACGGGCCGGAGGAATTTCTTAACCACTCCGCCTTCATCCTTGCGCTGAGGAGGTTTTCCTTCTTTATTCTTTTCTTTGGCCTTTACTTCTTTCTCGGCGCGCTCTAGATGTTCATTATCCTCCTTCTCCATTTGCTTTTTTGTTCCCTCGGCCTCCTCCATCAATATGTGGACTTCCGCCTTTTGCATAAGCTCATTCATGTCCGTGATACGATTTCCCATAAGGTATCTAAAGAAGTCCCCCGTTCGGATTCCTTGAGTTAATATGTCCGCCATGATGGTCGGGCTAACGTTGGGAACATCTAGCGCTTCATCCGTGAAGCGCTTTATATACTCTCGTAAGGGTTCATCCTTTTTTTGCTTAATAGTGAAAAGATGTGTGGCGGATTTGGGGTACCTTCTATTGCAGGCGAATTGTCGTACGAACAAATGAGCTAATCGATCAAAACTCGTAATAGAACAAGGTGGAAGGTGAGTTAACCATGCTTGGGCCCGCCCTCCGAGGGTAACAGGAAATACGCCACATAACACATGATCAGGGGCGGAAGATAGGTCCATTCCGGCCAAATATTGATGGATGTGATCCTGAGGATCCCTTCCATCAGCTTCTCCGGTATATAACGGGATATTGATGGGCCGCATTCCCGAGGGGATAGATGCTAAAGCAATTTCAGGCATGAAAGGTGAGGTCTTGAATGTGGGATCTTCCTCAGGGGCCATGGTCCTCTTGAGGTCTCCCAATTCTTTTCGTAAATCATCCACCATCCCCCACAGGGAATCTTCAACCTCTCCTCGATACTCCGAGAGGCAAGAAATTTCTCCCCGACCCCTCTCGGGAGTTCTTTCATAACTTACATACCTTCGAGGCATTTGTCGGGGTTCCTGTTGCCAAGGAATTGAACTTGGGTTCCATGCCGTCCGATGGGCGTTTCCTTCCGAAGGGAAATTCTTGTCCTCGAGGGGTACCGAGGACATGTTTCCGAGATGTTCACCCCTCCGGGGTATTCGTGTAGCATCTATAAGTCTTTCATAGACAAATCGGGGAATATTAATAAAATCTCTTGTACCTGATTCATAATTGGACAAGGTTTCTTCTGAGTCGCTGTAAGGAGTTGGAAAGTTGTCGCTCTCAAAAAGATCATCCATCCTAGTCGACATCTGCTGAATGTTCTCGAAGACAGATATTATGGCGTTCCCACAGACGGCGCCACTTTGTTAACGGGTTTGGAATTATTCCCTATTTAACGGATGATATTTATTTTGGGTTAGAACGCCCTGTCCGTAATTCAGAGACAACGATAGGTATATATGATAATAATAATTGCAAGAATATTCCCTTCCTTTATTCCTGAACTTTTCCTCCTCTTCTTACTGTATATAAGAGTATTAGCTTGAATTGGGCTAAGCTAAGTTAAGTTTCTTCCACTGATCACCTCCCTTTATATAGACTTTGGTGGGGGCAGGTGTCATTGTGCATGTGTTTTGGTAAAGACAGGTGTTGTCGTTACCTTAATACAAGTGTAAAAATCAGGATAAGGTTTATCTTTTATCTACTAAGCGCTGACTAGATTAATCTTAGTGTCTTCTGATAGCTCCGAGGACCTTTGATGTATGTTTGTTTTGGTAGAGCGATTCTTCCGAGGGGTTTTATTTCTCTTTCTTGATTCGGGTCTATTCTTCAACAATTAGGAGTGATCTCTGAGGGTGTAAGTGGGATCTCCGAGGGCATGGTGTGATATCCGAGAGCTTGTTTTGGTCTCCGAGGACTGCATCTGATTTCCGAGGGCTGTATTTGCTCTGTTTGAAGTGAGATTTTTCTATCTGAGTTCTCGGAATATATTTATTGGGCGCTCTATTATTCATGTCTTGTTTTTCTCCGAAAATGGGTCCTCGGAATATAGTCCGAGTGTAATTTCTTCGAAGAGTGTTCAGCAAGGAGGTTTTTTTGTAAGTTCATGGGACTCGGGGTCCATTGTGGTCCCTCTTGGCGCATTGGTGGATATCTGAGTCGCGCGGATCCATCGGGGTTTGCTCTTTTTCCGATGCCGCGTTGATATCTGTTTTTCACTCACCATTTGACTTTCCAAGGGACGCTTATATTCCTCCTCGTGTGCTCTTCTAAACCTTTTTAGGTCAGTGACCGAAAGGTGGGGCAATCCTCCGAGGGGTACTCTTTATTAAGAGTAGGTACATCTCATCGGAAGTACTCATGACAATAGTATTGTCCATGTATTGTTTTTTCCGAGTAGGAGTACTCTTCTTTATTTTATTTTTAGGGTTAACACACACCCATCATATAGTCCCCCCAGTTTGGGAGACGATATTAATTTAGAGATCGTATTCCAAACTTTAAAAAATATATCCGTACTGATTTGGGATATTCCTATTCATAGTAAATTCGGAGCGGTTCATAGTACTTGTATTAGGAAGATAATTTTTAACGCATCGAATTGTGAACCATTGGATGCGTGAAATAGTACGCATCGAATTATAGTTGTTCGATGCGGTTATTCGATGAGGCAATGTAAATGGGCCTGATGGGCCTCGCGTCCCCTATATAAGGGGGGTCTGCAATGACCAGCTCATTCTTCAGCCAACAGATTTTTCGCTTTAGGTGGGGTGCATCGAATGTGTCATTCGATGCGAGTCGTATCGAACGGTCAGGAATTCGATACGATCAGAATCGAATTGAGAAAATTCGATGCGTTAAGATATTTGTTTCTCCTCCCTTTTTCAAGCGTTCCGTTGCGTATTTCTAATTTGCTGTTATTTTGTGTAGGATATAAACAACCAAGCAAGAACTACTCTTACCGAAAAATTAATTAAGGTAAATTTTTTGGTTTTTATTTTGCTGGGTTACCTACTTTTTAACATGTTCAATGTTATGTATATTTGAGTGACATACGAGAGTGTGGAGTGACGTATGCTTCCTTAGTCAGTCTCCGTTTTTAATTTATTTCAGTTTATTATCATCAAAGATGGTGAGCAGTGGATCCACTCGAGGGAGTGAGTCGAGTACTGGTTCTAGTTCCAGTTCTATTAATAAAGAGGACCCTCCGGTTGCACCCACGGCCCTAGAGAACCCTCCGGTTGCACCCACGGCCCCAGAGAACCCTCCGGTTGCACCCACGGCCTCGAATACAGGCGACGCAGATTTATTCGATTTAATAGTGTTAACCTAAAAATAAAAATAAGGGAAAAGAAGAAGGTTAATCCTACTCGGAAAAAACAATAAATGGACAATACAGTTGTCACGAGTACTTCCGATGAGATGTACCCCCTCCTAATAAGGAGACCCCCTCGGATGTTGCCCTACTTCTCGGTCACTGACCTAACAAGCATAGAAGAGCACACGAGGAGGAACTTAAGCGTCCCTTGGAAAGTCAAATGGTGAGTAAAAAGTAGATATCAACGCGGCATCGGAAAAAGAGCAAACCCCGATGGATCCGCGCGACTCCGATATCCACCAATGCGCCTAGAGGGACCCAACGGACCCCGAGTCCCATGAACTTACAAGAAAACTTCCTTGCTGAACACTCCTCGAAGAAAATTGCACTCGCACGATCATCCGAGGACACATTTTCGGAGAAAAACAAGAAATGAATAATAGAGCGCCCAATAAATGTATTCCGAGAACTCAAACGGAAAAATCTCATTTCAAACAGAGCAAATACAGCCCTCGGAGATCAAATACAGCCCTCGGAGATCAAATCAAGCCCTCGGAAATCAACTCAAGCCCACGAAGATCACATTATGCCATCAGAGACCCTGTTACGTTGTCGCATTATATACTCGGAGGTCACCCCAGGTCATTGAAGAATGAACCCGAGTCAAGAAAGAGAAGTAAAGTCCCTCGGAAAGCATACACAGCAGTCCTTACTTCTATACGAGCATTCTCACTATGTGTCAACAAAAGCATAGCCATCGGAAGAGCAGCATCCCCAAAACAATTAGTTATCGGAGATCCTTAAAGCCATCAGAAAGCACAAAATCGGATCTAGTCAGCGTCTAGTAGACTAAAAGATAAACCTTATCCTAATCTCTACACCTGTATCAATGTAACGACACATGTCTCTACTAAAACACATGCATCATGACACCTGCCCCTATCAAAGTCTATATAAAGGGAGGTGATCAATCGAAGAAAGAACCAAGCTTAACTTAACACAACTTACCACACATACACAAAGATAAGAGGAGGAAAAGTTCAGTGAATAAAGGAAGGAAATATTCTTGTACCTCTTGTTATTTTCCAGTCATTTCAATCCACGATTGTTTCTGAATCACGAACAGGGCGTTCCGACCCAATGTAAATATCTTCCGTTAAATAGGGAATAATTTCAAACCCGTTAACAAAGTGGCGCCGTCTGTGGGAACGCCATAATACCTGTTCTCGTGAGAATTCAGCAAACATCAACCAGGATGGATGATCTCTTCGAAAGTGAAAATCTTCCGATGCATTACGACGACTCGGAAGAAACTCTGTCCAACTATGAATCAGGTACGAGAGATTTTATTAATATTCCCCGATCTGTATATGAAAGACTTGTGGATGCTACATGGGCACCCCGGGGGGGGGGGAACCATCTCGGAAACATGTCCTCTATATCCTCCGAGGACAGAAATTTCCCTTTAGAAAGAGATACACCCCAGGCGGTGTGGAACTCCAACTCAATCCCTTGGCATCGGGAACCCCGACAAATGCCCCGAAGGTATGAAAGAACTCTGGAGAGGGTTCGGAGAGCAACCTCCCATTCCTCGGAGTATCGAGGAGATGTTGGACACTCCTTATGGGGAATGATGGATGATTTACGAAAGGAATTGGGCGATCTTAAAAAAACCATGGCACCTGAGGAGGATCCCACATTCAAGACCTCTCCTTTCATTCCTGAAATTGCTTTAGCCTCCATCCCCTCGGGGATGCGGCCCATCAATATCCCGTTGTATACCGGAGAAGCTGATGGAAGAGATCCACAGGACCATATCCATCAATATCTAGTCGGAATGGACCTATCTTCCGCCCCGGATCATGTGTTATGCCGCGTATTTCCTGTTACCCTCGGAGGACGGGCTCAGGCGTGGTTCACTCACCTTCCACCTAGTTCCATCACGAGCTTTGACCGGTTAGCTCATTTGTTTGTACGACAGTTTGCTTGCAATCGGAGATACCCCAAGTCCTCCACCCATCTTTTCACTATTAAACAGAAAAAGGATGAACCCCTGTGAGGGTATATAAAGCGCTTCACGGATGAAGCTCTAGATGTTCCCAATATTAGCCCGATCATCATGGCGGACATATTGACTCAAGGACTTCGGACAGGGGATTTCTTCAGATACCTTATGGGCAATCGAGTCACGGACATGAATGAACTTATGCAAAAAGCGGGAATCTATATCTTGATGGAGAAGGCGGAAGGAACGAAGAAGCAAATGGAGCAGGAGGATAACGAGCACCTAGAGCGCGTTGAGACAGAAGCAAAGACTAAGGAGAAGGGTAAAGAGGGAAAACCTCCTCCGCGTAAAGACGAGGGCGGGGTGGTTAAGAAATTCCTCCGACCCGTGCCCTTACCGCCCATGACTATCACTCCTCCAGAAGTGCTCAATATAATGAGAGGCAGCAACGAATTTCACTGGCCCGTACCCGTTAAATTCCCTAATCGAGATAAGGACACAGGGAAATATTGCAAATACCACAAAACCTACGGGCATACTACTGAAGAATGCACCACACTTCGAAAAGAAGTACTTCGTCTCCTCGAAATAGGATACTTGAAGAATTACCTTAAGGAAAATAATCTCGGGGATCCCAAGACAAACGTATGGAAGAGGTCACGAAGAGAGGAAGAGGAGGAAGAAGAGGAAAGGACGCCCAGGCAGAGGTCGCGAGAAAGGACACTCAGTCGGAGGCCACAAGAAAGGACGGCTGGACGCCCACGACCTCAGGAGAAAACCAAAGACCATCGGCAAAACTCCCGAGAACGGACCATGGGGTATCGGAGTTTGCCTCCTCCACCTGACTCTTATAAAAACAATCCCCCGTCAGGGCGAACCATCAATATGATTGAAGGAGGGGAAATTTCAATGACGCCCCAAAGTAAAAAGAAGAAATACTTGAAAGAAGTCAGGCGAGCAGAGCAAGGATTCACAATCTGCTCGGTCCAAGAGTCAAAATTGCCTAGCATTACCTTTGGACCCGAGGACCTTACAGGTATAATATACCCCCACGAAGACCCGTTAGTTATTTCTGTCGTTATTTATAGGTATGAAACCGAACGGATCCTCATAGACACAGGCAGCTCTGTAGACATACTCTTCTTGCCTACTTATCTTGCTGTGGGGTTGAAACAAGAGAAATTGGAAACCGTTGAAGTTCCCTTGGTACGATTCTCTGGGGAAACTTGTCACACCCTTGGAACGGTGACTCTTCCAATGTCATGGGGAAAGGGAGCCCTTCGGAGAACGGAGCCCATCAAATTTTGGGTAGTGGAGGCTTCTTCAAGAACATATAATGCCATTTGTGGGAGACCATCCATTCGAGCCTTTGAAGCTATCCCTTCTACCTTGCATCTTAAGGTTAAATTCCCCACCCCCTCGGGAATCGGAGAGGTCCGAGGAAGTCAATCTAAAGCCAGAAAATGTTGCATGAATGCCATCCCCTCGGAAGAAGACGAACCTTCCCTCGGAAACAATAAAAAGCGCAAAACCGAAGAAACACGAGTTCAACCTGTGGAAGAATTAAAAATGGTAGAATTGGTGGAAGGAAGCCCTGAGAAGGTGATCAAAATGGGTACCCACATGACATTAGCAATAGAGGCTCAACTGATTTCCCTCCTCAAGCAGTTCCACCACCTCTTTGCATGGGAAGGAGGACCGCCCGGGAGGATTAGCAACAAGGTATGCCAACATTTTCTTAATGAGAAGCCCGAAGCCAAACCTGTCCAACAAAAGAAAAGAAAAATGGGACCCGAGCGTAATAAAATCATTCGCTCGGAAATACAACGCCTTCTCAACTTGAAGCAAATTCGGGAAGTTATCTATCCTGAATGGTTAGCTAATGTCGTATTAGTCCCCAAGCATGGAGGGAGATGGCGGATGTGCGTTGATTTTACTAATCTTAATGAAGCATGCCCGAAGGATTGTTATCCTTTACCGATCATAGATCCGTTAGTTGATTCAACCGCTGGATGTGCACTACTGTCAACCTTAGATGGAGACCAAGGATACAATCAAATCCCGATGGCGGCAGTAGACCAAGATAAAACTAGCTTCATTACAGATGCGGGCACATTCTGCTATCTAGTCATGCCCTTCGGGCTAAAAAATGCTGGGGCTACTTACCAATGGTTAGTAAGTCTTATGTTTGCCGGACTTATTGGAAAATCGGTAGAAGTCTACGTGGACGACACGGTAGTCAAAAGTAATACGGCCGAGGAGCATCCTGAGGACTTAGGGAAAGCATTGGTCATTATGAATAACTTTGGTATGAAAGTTAACCCTATGAAATGTTCTTTTGGTATCCGAGGAGGAAATTTTTTGGGATTTATGGTTACGGATAAGGGAATAGAAGTAAACCCCGAGAAAGAAGAGGCCATCATGGGGTTACCTACCCCGAAGACAGTGAAAGACGTTCAAAAGATGACAGGTAGAATGGCATCCCTGAGTCGATTCGTCTCCAAGTCCGCAGAAAAAGGGCTTCCTTTCTTCAAAATACTTCGAAATGTCAAGGAATTTCAATGGACCCCCCAGTGCGAGAAAGCCCTCGGAGAACTAAAAATATACATGTTGAAACCACCTTTGCTGGTAAAACCATTACCTCAGGAAGAACTATTTCTATATTTGGCGGTCGGAGAAGAGGCTATTAGCGCCGTGTTGGTCAAGGAACAAGATGGAGAACATCGTCCGGTATATTATGTCAGCAAAACCCTTCTCGGAGCCGAGACCAGGTATACCCTAACTGAAAAACTCGTCCTATCATTGGTTACTACGGCCCGCAAGTTGCGCCCCTACTTTCTTTCCCATCCAATTACAGTGCTGACAAAGCACCCCCTAAGGACAATTCTTAATAATCCCGAATCATCGGGGAGGTTAATAAAATGGGCCGTAGAACTCACCGAGTATGACATTTCTTACGCTCCGAGACCCTCCATCAAGGCACAAGTCCTGGCGGACTTTGTAATGGAACTTACGGGCATTGGGTCCGAGAGGAAAGAACCATTGTGGTACGCTTATGTAGATGGGTCCTCGGTAAGCACGCATGGGGGTGCAGGAATTGTATTTGTAAATCAAGAAGGGGAAGACGAAAGGCTCCATTTTGCAATCAGAATAGATTACCCCCTTTCTAACAATGAAGCGGAGTATGAGGCTCTTCTTATTGGTATGAGACTAGCAAATGAAGGAGGAATGAGGAGAATACTCCTCCATAGTGATTCTCAATTGATTGTTCAGCAAGTCAAAGGATCGTATGAAGAAAAAGAAGAGAGAATGCAAGAGTACCTCCGAGTTGCCCGTCAAAGGTCCGAATGGTTCGAAGAATATGATATAGTTCACATTCCCCGAAAAGAAAACCAAGAAGCAGATGCCCTATCCAAAATGGCCACTCAAACAGTCGCCGTACACACTCGAAAGATTACTCTACTTCATGTCAACGAGTCTGAAAAAAAGGAAAGCAAAGAGGTAAATGCCATCCTAGATCCCTCATCTAGTTGGGTGACTCCTATCAAGGCCTATTTGCAGGATCCTGGGGGATACTCCTCGGACAAGAGTATCCAGAGGATGATGTCAAGAAAAACTATTCGATACTTCCTCAAAGATGGAATACTTTTCCGAAGGACGTACTCGTGTCCCCATGCTCGATGCCTTAATGAAGAAGAAGCCCAACTGGCTTTGGCGGAAACTCACGAGGGGACATGTGGGAGCCACACTAGCAGAGAAAGCATGGTCGGACGCTTGATTCGACAAGGCTACTATTGGCCCACGATGGCCAAAGACAGTAAAAGCCACGCCGAAAGGTGTAAATCGTGCCAAGCTTACGCCCCTCGGATCCATCAACCCGCGGCCCCGTGGGAACCCCATCTGACCCCTTGCCCGTTTTCTAAATGGGGCATTGACATACTTTGACCTCACATTCCCGACTCCGGTCAAAAGAAATTTCTACTAGTAGCCGTTGACTATTTCACCAAGTGGGTGGAAGCGGAACCCCTAGCTAGGATAACTGCAGGCGCCGTTATCAACTTTCTTTGGAGAAGTATCATATGGCGCTTTGGTGTCCCTCGGAGCTTGGTAAGTGATAATGGTCTGCAGTTTACGGACCAAGGGTTACAAAAATGGTGCGACCATTGGGAAATAAAACACCGCTTTGCTTTGGTGGGATACCCTCAAGCAAACGGTCAAGTTGAAAGGACCAACAGAACCCTTCTGAAAAACATGAAAGCCCGACTCGATTGGCACAAAGCCAGGTGGGTTGAGGAAATACCTGGTATACTATGGGCCTATCGGACCACGCCAAGCGCCGCTGCAGGCGAAACTCCTTTCAGTCTATCCTACGGATGTGAAGTTGTCCTGCCCTCGGAGGTCTCCATAGAAAGTTGGCGAGTCAAGGAATACGAGGAAGTAACCAACAGCTCAAACTTAGCCCTCGCCCTTGATCTGCTCGAGGAAAAGAGAACCCGAGTAGCCCTCCGAATGGAAGGGTACAAGGCTCGGATGTCACGATACTACAATGTCAAGGTAAAACCCCGAACTGTTCAAGTTGGAGATCTAGTAATGAAACGAGTAGGGGCTTCCAAGAATGTCGGCAAGCTAGATCCACGATGGGAAGGACCCTATAAGATAGTGGAAATTGTGGGGCCAGCAACCTATCGTCTTGCCGATTCCGAGGAAGTAATGCTTCGTAATACCTGGAACTCCATTAACCTTAGAAAGTGTTATGCTTAATGTAATAGTCATGCGTGAATAAGAAAAGTTATTCATATACGAAGGGTTCCATTACAAAAGAAAATAGAGTTGCTTAACAAAAGGATAACTCTACATATGAGTCATCTTAGCAACCCAACAAAAAAGCCCCTCGTACTATGAACTAAGTTACATAATACCCCTCCACAAGTTAAACCCCTCCCATAGGGCGTTTTCCCACTCGAATAAGTCGTCGGCGCTGCTCATCGGAAAAGGAGACTGGATCATCAATAAATACCATCGGAACTGAAGGATCTCTAGCAAGTGAAGAAGGAAATTCTTCGAAAACCTGACGAATGTTAAGTTCCAGAATTAGCAAGCCCGGAGGAAACTCTGGTAAAGCTTGTACAACATCTCGGCACAACCGATAGCCTATATGAACTAAATCACGCATTTCATCTCGGAGAGACTCACGAAGGCTAGATGGATCTACCACCTCCAGCACTGCTTGGACTCGTGCCATAACCAGCGCCATTGTCTGGGTACGAGTGGCCCCTAGTATTTGCTGATTTAGAGCGTCTCTTTCCTTCAAGGCCTGCGACAGTTGCTCCTCCGAGGACTGCATTTGATCACGTAACTCCCCTATTCTCCTCTCTAAAGCCAATACACGAGCTCTTTCTAGCACCAGTCGGCGTTCCAAGTCCCACGCTTTATCCCTCTCTGATTGTAACATATTGTTGTGAATTCCCTGAGTGGACTCGTGAACTTCCTTCAATTGAGCTATCTCCGATTGGGCCTCTAAGAGACCTTACTCTAACTCGTCCCGACGACGGTATACTAAACTAGGATCAGAAGAGGAGCTTCCGTAAGATCCGAGGGCATCTAGCACCATATAAATCTGCTCAAAGAATAAAGCACATTTCATCAGACATTGGTGACAGGTTAGTAGTAAATAGAATAGATAAAATAAATAAAATACCTCACACAAGTCTTTGCAAGCAAGGTCTTGGAGAACGGATACTGAAAGGGTTTTCATCAGCCCGCAATCCGTTACATTCAATAACCCACTGAGAAAGTTTTGACAGAATCCCACCGCCGATCCTAGAGGAGAAATATCCTGATTATCCCCGGGGGAAAAAGATCTCCCGAGGGAAGGGTTCCCCTCTGGTGGCGGTGCGGGAACACGATCAGGGACATTCTCAAAGGGTGGCACGTCCTCCGTATTGGGGGAGAGAAGATACTCCTCTAAAACATTCACCATGCCAGGATTGCGGGGAAAAGGTTGTGACACCACTGGAGTCATGTGAGAATTTGTTGGGGAGGAAACTGCTATTGGAGTCGACTCTCCGAGAGGAATTATAAAGTTACTGGGGGGCTGCTATAGGCAATGCCTCCAGTCCCTCTTCCTCCGAAGAAATATCAACTATCGTTTCCCTTATGAGTGGATCAAAACCGCCAACTTCCAACAGCCCGGGACTACCATGCAAAGCCCGCCCCAGAAAAACATCATCGGAAGACCCGAGGGAAAACGTTCCCATCTCTGCGCCTGCAAAAAACATCAGTATGCAAACAGTCCGAAGACACCCAGAGAATTTACAAGTTAAACAAGTAAAGGATGATCAGCAAAGCTTACGGAAATAAAAGTTACTGTGAAGAGGACGAGATGTAGGGGTACACCCTTCCACCCCCTCTTGCAAACCCGCCAAAATCAGGGCCTCGGGGAAATCCAGCAGCCCGGACATGTCATAGGAACCAGAAAAAAGTCCCGAGTCAAGTAACACCTCCCTCACCTGGCCTTGTGTTTCGATGTTGGGAGCAATATAGCCCAGACCCCATCGGATGGGCACCCCCCATGATCTGGCTGATTGACCTCTCGGACGGACAAAGAAAAATCTCCGCCTCCAATCCCCTCTACAAGAGTGGATACTGGATACACGAGTGAAGGTATTTTCCTTGTCCCGATAGGTCAGGCTAAAAAAGGGAGTCCCCTCTGAACAAGGCCGAAGGGCAAATATTGTTCCCACCCGATAAGGGGACATTGGGAGGTTTAAAAGCTCACAACGCAGGACATATCCCACCAAATGACTATATGAACTTGGTGTTAACTGACTCGGACATACCTGCCAGTACCGAAAAAGTATTTGGAAAATGGGATGGAAAAACGTCCGTAACCCACAACGTATTTGTTCGTTATAAATGGTCAGATAACCCGAAGGAGGCGCATAAGCTCTCTGACCCAAGGAAGGCACTATCACGTCATATTCTTCAAAATCCAGGTTATACCCAGCAAAAAGTGATCTTACCGAGTTCTCGCACTCCGTACTCGTAGTGGATCCTACGCTTCCCCTACCTATCAATCTGGACGGATTAAGAGGAATCAAATCAAATTCCGAAGACTCATCTGCCAAAGGATATGGCTCTCTGCCCATGAATATCTCCCTGATATGATTGACTCTATGTGAATTTGTAGATGAAAGCCTACGAGCTACTCCCGAAGAGGAACTAGCACCAAGTGTCGCCTGGTTTTCGGATAAATTATCCCTCGGAGAGGAATTCTCACGAGAAATAGGAGGAACCCTTGATGATCTAGAAGAACTCCGAGCGGTGTCCCAAGAGGAACCACAAGATGAAACTGAACCATCTTTTCGGGTAAGTATTATCCTCGTGCTCACAGCTATCGACAAACTTGAAAAGAGATCAAAGACTAGTTATGATTATAAAGTTATGATTATAAGGTTAGTATATAGTATAAGTACATATATACTCTTTATTCCGTGATTAAAGGAAGAGGACTAGATTCATATTGCATAAAGTAAGGGGCACGTGTCACCAAATTTTCTTACTTAAAAGTGACACGTACCTTACTTAACCATGCAAAGCAACACCTCCTACTTAGGAGATAAGCTTAGTAAGCAATTTTATATGGTTTATCATTATCCTCTTTAATTAAAGTTTTAACAATAAAAACAAAAGAAAGAGAAATGAAAAATGTAAAAAATATTTATTTATTTAAGAATCCGAAAAGCCCTCGGAAAAGGGTGATAAGTACAAAGAACATTTATTTAAAACAAGAAATGAAAGATTACAAGGAAAAAACTATGCCCCCGTGGTAGAAGGGTGTAAAGAAGTCGTCTCCTCGGCGGAAGTACCCAGTGGAGCAAGGCGAGAAATGGGAGAAAATACCCCCCCGGAACCGCTAGCCCTCGGACTCGGACTACTGGCTGAACGCATCGGAGAAGGAGCGGGAGAGTCCCTAGGGGATAGCAAGCCCCAAAATCTCCCCACAAAGTAATGACAGTCATCGGGGGTTGGCTTCTTCAACTTGCAAAGGTCAAAAGACTTGGAAAAGTCAAGGTCCGGCCTTAGCAAATACTTGGCCAACCTGGCACACTCCAAGTAACCCCACAAAAGGGGGCCTGTCAAGAGCTCATGAGAAGGTGGATCGGAGACTCCTGAATGCTGCCTTGAAATCTCTTGTTGAGCGAATTGAACTGCTGCATCAACTTTAGCCTGCACATCCTCGGGAGAAAGAAAGCTCGCCAACTTTCCTTCAGCAGACTCAGCCCTATCAGTGGTCTGACTTAATGTCTTCTGGAGACTCCTTTCCCTCTCCCCACCTTCTGCCACTTCCTTCTCAAGAGCAGCAATACAAGCAGTGAAGACCCTCTCGGACTCTTCGTTTTCTTTCTCCAGAAGAGCTATCCTAGCTATTGCAGCCTTCTCGGATGTCTCCATCTTCTTATAAGCAGACTCGGAAGCGTTCAGCTTATAGTGCAAATCCTCTTTCGCCTTCTCTGCTTCTTTAAGAACGAACTCGTAGTCGGAGATCTTGGTAAGGAGAACATCTTCCCTAGTCTGACTCTCTTTGTCCTGGACCAAGAGAGGTGCCAGTTGCGCTCGGAGAACTTCCACCTCCTCTATGTCCTTCCGACCACGATCGTCCACGGCAGTAACTGCCTCCCGAGTTTTTCCAATCTACGGAGAAATCAATATGAAAAAAAGTTAACACAAATACATCATATAACCCCAAGAAGAATAGTACGGAGAAACTTACCATAAGTCCCAACCAGTTAAGACTGGTATACAGGAATTGATACCCCTCGGCGGGAGTTGACCTAGAGGAAGCAAAAAATTGGAGAATGTCCTGGTAAGCTTCCCCCACTGTCCGAGATGAGAATTGCCCCTCAGGTCCACTAGGAGGTATGGGCGCCTGGAAGGTGTGACCTCTCGGAGAAAGAGTCAATGGAACAGAGGAAGATGCTGGAATACGGCTCCCCGGAAGAGTAGCTCCGAGTACTGGAGTCATCACTTCCGAATTGGTAAATACGGCCCAGGACCGCCAGCTACTACGGATGGGCCCGTCTCCCCCAGGAGTGAATTCAAGATTCCCTCCTTCACATCTCTGTCCTCGGAAGAGGGATCAAACTCCCCTTGAATATCCTCGGAACCTCCTCGTGAAGCCTCCTACTCGGGAACACTGAACTGGGCCAAAAAATCTTCCTCTACAAGAGATAATCACTGAAGGTAAGAAAGAGAATGAAACTAGAAAAAATTATTAATAAAAGAGGACGGGTAATGAACATTTACCGTATAAAGAGGCCTCTTCTACCATCGGAGCCTTGCCTTTGTCCACAGCCATTGTATCAAGAAGGAAAACATCAGTACATGAAGAAAGTCTACAGTGAAAATATGAGAAATTTTGTTAAAAACTCATAAGAACTCACCACGAGGAACTTCCAAAGACGTAGGCTCAGTAGAAGCAGGAGAAGGATCATCGGAAGATAAATCAACGACTTCCGTGGTCTTCTGAATAGATTCTCCCTCGACCGCTCTCGGAAACACCCCTTCATCGGATGCCCTCGGAGAACTCCCTATATCGGATCCAGAAGCAGGCAAATCTTCTGTACTGGAGTTAGAGACCGGCACTAAAGCCCAAGAAGAAGAAGGAGCTATCTGGCGTAGGGGAACAGCACTTCTGATAACCCCTGACATGTCTATACACAGAGGAGAGTGGTCCTCGTGAACTCCCCCCACCTCCGGAGATGTGTGCTCGCCCTCGGGAGCATTGACCTCCTCTTCTTCGTGATCGCCCTCCTCTGGCACATCAGAAATACCACTCGGAGTAGGATCACTCGGACCCGACAAGTAATAGTTGGCCATAACCTCCTTTGCATCACCCCAAAGTCAGGATACATAAGTACAATTTACCATTACACGCAGAAAAGAAATAAAAGAAGAGAATAAGGAACTTACGAAAGAGATTACTGGCCTCGGAAGATAGGGACAAGGGATTTTCCACAACATCATCGGTAAAAACCGCGTGTTGGAGCCCGGATGTTTCGAACAACATCTTAAAATCCTCCGACTCCATCAACTTATGCTGAGAGATCACAGGAGATAGAACTGCCTCCGAGTCCAATGCATACACTGGAGTGGTTCCCTCTCTCCAATCAAAGGGCATATCCCATTCACCTTGTGCAGGCCTCACAAAAAAATACATGTTCTTCCAAACACTATGCGACGTAATTGTCGCACCCAGGATTCTCTTCGTAGAATCTCCCGAGTTGTCCCGATGACGAACATTATAAAAGAGATACCCCCCGGGAGACACACCCACATCAAAAATTGAAAGAAAATGCTCTACCCTACACTCTAACCCATTCACTTGGCACCAAAAAACATAGATGCAAAGGGCGGCAAACCCATTCGGAACCATTTGACTCGGACTGATGTTACAAGTTTTAAAAACCTCACAAAAGAATGGTGGCATAAATGAACGCCGCCCATATTTTACTTAAGCAAAGTAAACTGTCAACATACCCGGAGGAGGATAACACCCTCTCTCTGCCCTCGTCGGAATTTGGAACACCATGTTCTTTTGAAAAGCCCCGGTTGAAGTGAACAAGTCTAACACTTGCTCACGAGTGGCGATACTCGGAACCTTCTCCACCTTGGCAAAAGTACGAAGGGGCGCCTTCTTCGGTTTGGGAACCCTAGCTTTCTTAGAAGAAGTAGCGCCACCTTCAGAGGAAGTAGCAATCTCTCCTTTGCGTTTACGAGTAACAACTCCCACCGGAATACTCCTCACATTTGTAGAAGAATCGATCGGAGCACTAACTTCCGAGGAGGTAGCAGCGGCAACGGGGTCAGTGTTGGCGAAAGAAGCCATAGATACAATAACAGAGGAGGAATGTTTTTGAAAAAGGAGAAAAACGAGTAAGTCTGCTGGGAATTTGAAGTAAAAAAAACGAAGAACAAAAATTAAGGAAGGAAGTTTTTGCTCTGAGAGGAAGTGATCGCAAATTGGAATTGAGAGAATGAAGAAAAAAGGCAACAGTGTCCCTATTTATAGCCGGAGACAACAACGGTCAAGAAATTTTGAAGACGTGGAACTTATTTAAAGCTCCACGTAACTGACATTTGGTCATGCCACGCCGTCCCTATTCTGACCGTTGCCAACGGTCAGATATTTCAATTTTCAAAGCTGGTCAAACAACAGTCCGCCACCTGCGCCCCGAGATCTTCGCGTGCCTAATAACGATACCCTAAGGGTACTCAGGTAAAATCCTTACAAAATTCTAAATATATATACTTATCTCTCGGAAAAATATCAAAAGATAAATATAGAGGGCACCAGAACAAGAACTAACCCCTCGCCTCACTGAGAACGATGATTAAAATTTCGCTTGTCTCTACGAAGGCAATCGAAATTTGGGGGGACTAGTGTTAACCTAAAAATAAAAATAAGGGAAAAGAAGAAGGTTAATCCTACTCGGAAAAAACAATAAATGGACAATACAGTTGTCACGAGTACTTCCGATGAGATGTACCCCCTCCTAATAAGGAGACCCCCTCGGATGTTGCCCTACTTCTCGGTCACTGACCTAACAAGCATAGAAGAGCACACGAGGAGGAACTTAAGCGTCCCTTGGAAAGTTAAATGGTGAGTAAAAAATAGATATCAACGCGGCATCGGAAAAAGAGCAAACCCCGATGGATCCGCGCGACTCCGATATCCACCAATGCGCCAAGAGGGACCACAACGGACCCCGAGTCCCATTAACTTACAAGAAAACTTCCTTGCTGAACAATCCTCGAAGAAAATTGCACTCGGACGATCATCCGAGGACACATTTTCGGAGAAAAACAAAAAATGAATAATAGAGCGCCCAATAAATGTATTCCGAGAACTCAGACGGAAAAATCTCATTTCAAACAGAGCAAATACAGCCCTCGGAGATCAAATACAACCCTCAGAGATCAAATCAAGCCCTCGGAAATCAACTCAAGCCCACGAAGATCACATTATGCCATCAGAGACCCTGTTACGCTGTCGCATTATATACTCGGAGGTCACCCCAGGTCATTGAAGAATGAACCCGAGTCAAGAAAGAGAAGTAAAGTCCCTCAGAAAGCATACACAGCAGTCCTTACTTCTATACGAGCATTCTCACTATGTGTCAACAAAAGCATAGCCATCGGAAAAGCATCATCCCCAAAACAATCAGTTATCGGTGATCCTTAAAGCCATCGAAAAGCACAAAATCGGATCTAGTCAGCGTCTAGTAGACTAAAAGATAAACCTTATCCTAATCTCTACACCTGTATCAATGTAACGACACCTGTCTCTACTAAAACACATGCATCATGACACTTGCCCCTATCAAAGTCTTTATAAAGGGAGGTGATCAATCGAACAAAGAACCAAGCTTAACTTAACACAACTTACCACACATACACAAAGATAAGAGGAGGAAAAGTTCAGTGAATAAAGGAAGGGAATATTCTTGTACCTCTTGTTATTTTCTAGTCATTTCAATCCAGGATTGTTTCTGAATCACGAACAGGGCGTTCCGACCCAATATAAATATCTTCCGTTAAATAGGGAATAATTCCAAACCCGTTAACAAATATATATAACAACAGTTGATTCACCCACGAGTGACGCCCCCGCGGCAAACACTGAACCAACAATGGCCGAAGAAAATAGTGATGACTCACAAACGTCATCTTATAGAGATAACCGCGCTCCAAGCGAGGGTAAAGAGGACGTAGAATATATTAATAGGGAATTTGACGATCATGTCGAGGTCCTAGGAATGACCTTCGACCAATATACCTCTCGTCTTCAACATAGTCGTAGGGGGCTTCGCATTAAATTTGACATCCCCGAAAAAATATAAAATTGTACTTCCGGGTCCAGACGATCGGATGCATACCCCACCGCCCGGTCATATGATTGTATTTGTTGGACAACGTCTAAATGGTTTGCGTTTCCCGATCCCCTACGAGCTAAGATGGATTCTACGGAAAATTAGTGTCGTTCCCGCGCAACTTACGCCAAACTCATACGGGAATATTATTGGCTTTATTATAGTTATGAAGGCTCTGCGTCAACCCCAAAGTCCTAATGAGTTTTACGCGTAATTTGAGATCGCGAGGCGCGAAGAAGGATTCTACCATATCAAAGCCCAAACGAATCGGAAATTCTTAAATGGTGGGGCAACCGGATATGGAAAAGATTGGAAAAGGAGATACTTTTTTATCAAAGAGAGTTACGACGGCGAATTCGATCAATTTCGTCGTGAATGGTATACTGGTGCAAGGGTAATGATTCCCAGTGGAGTTAACATAACTCTATGGGATTGCAACTTTATCCCCAACTTAGTTAGAGAACATCAATTTGATGTTAAGAAACTTGTTGAAAATCGAGTCCTCTCTCTAGCTGGATTGTCTCCAGTGAAATACGAGGGAAAAATGACCCTTGGTAAAACAGCGGATCCTTCTGTTTTCTTCGATTTATGTTCATTATATTTTCTAACGATTTTTTTATTTTTATCGCATAGAAATTCTTTATGAGTCGCCACGCCATAATGAATCGAGCATTAACTGCTGATATGGCGAGTTCCCAAACTAACACCGTGCCCAAAATTCCTCCCCCTCGAAAGAGAAAGAATAAAGGCAAAAAGAACCTCGCCAGTACTTCTGGTGCTGCCCCTGATATTCCTCCAGTTGATCCTTTCGAGGAATTATTGGGGAATAACCCTGACGGTACTCAAGGGGGTGCTGAAGCTTCTCAAAGCAGGGGAGCTGGACTAGGTGAGGATGCTGAAAATCTTATCCAACGCAAAAGGCGAAGAATGCCTAAAAGTGGGTCGCAAACTGAGGGGGTTACTCCTCCGGTAGGACAAAGTGACAGGCCAGGTACCTCCACTGCTCCTGCCCATGCAGTTGATGTAAATGTAGGTGCTGGACCTAGCCAAGGTCCTCGTGCACGAGCTGCTGGGTACGAGATCTCAGAGGCTGAAGCCATCGAGCATTTGAGGGTATTGCTGCCTTGTCTTGCAGTTCCTCTGCCGATCTTGGCCGAAGAGAGGAAGAGGGTGGAGCGAAATACACTGCATCTGCTATCAGCGGTAATGATTTCAAAGTTTGATTAGCGTCTTCTTTGAATTGACTTTTTAAAATTTTTATGTAACCGCTCATTTATTGTTAGGCGGGGGGTTTCGTGGACACGATGTTTTCGACCCTTATGGAGTTTAAGGAATCTGCTAGTAGTGCTGACAACTCTGCGCTCCAAACTACTCTCGATGAAAAGGAAAAAGCTTTGCAAGCAGCCAAGGAGGCGCAAGAGAAGGCTGAAAAACTCGAAAAAGATCTGAATCAGCAAATTACTAAGCTGAAGTTAGAGGTTGGCGCAGCCAAAGAAGAAGCTCACAATGCTGACTTGAATGGCTACATTCGAGGCCTTAAAGAGGTAAAATATATTATTTTTATAACCTTGCACCCCATTCTCTTATTATTATTATTATTTAATATCTTTTCCCTTTTTAAGGTTTCTCCCCAGCAAACATTGGAAATTGCCGAAAATTTTCTACAAGGTAACACATTTCAAGAAATGCGCACCCGTCGAGATGATCACGTGGCTCGAAATGCTCAAGCTCTGACGGTGCATCAGTTCTATGCTACTAAGTACGTTCGTGGCAATTTCAAACCAGAATGGTTAGACCTGTCCCTTGGGCCAAATCTGGAAAAACGACCACCTCGTCAAACTTCTGAACCTTCAGAACCTGATGAGTTTGCCTCACTGCTGGAGAAAGAGGGTCTCGTTCTCGGAGGATTATCTCCGCCGCTAGATATGCCTGAACCATATCCCTCATCTGAGGATGAGGAAGATGATTAAATGCTGCTAAGGCTGTTTTTCTATTTTCTTGTTTATGAACAATTTTTATTCTTAATCCAATTTATGCATGGCGCTGCGTCGCCCTATTATCTCAAACATTTTATACTTAGTGCAATCACATTTTCGACTGTTGTTTTAAGTTGTTTAATTACTTATTGTACTCATATACGTTGCCTTTTATTTCAATTTCTCACTTATATTCTTTACTTTATTTTGGCAACTTGTTGGTTCATTGTTGTTCAATGAATATTGTTTACCCATATTATTCGTAATGTCTATCTCCTATCTCGGTGATCTTAGCCACTCTAGACAGAATTGTTTGTTTCAATTCGTTGTTCGTGACTTTCTGAGTGTCTTGCAGTATAGAGCCTCCCTACCTTCTTTTTGTTTTATGGGTTTACGGTCTCTCATGCCACTTTGGGGCAGAGTTTCCATCCTTCTTGTCTTTGAGCTTTTATCGGTATCTCGTGCCACTTTGGGGCAGAGTCTCCGTTCTTGTAATTTCTTCCGGAATTTTCGGTATCTCATGCCACTTTGGGGCAGAGATTCCGTTCTTCTGATTTCTTTAGGGATTTTCGGTATCTCGTGCCACTTTGGGGCAGAGTTTCCGTTCTTCTGATTTCTTTAGGGATTTTCGGTATCTCGTGTCACTTTGGGACAGAGTTTCCGTCCCCTTGTCGCCTTTGGCTTCTTTCGGTGTATCGTGCCACTTTGGGGCAGAGTTTTCGTTCCTCTATTTTGCTTCAAAGAGATTTGTTGTCCTGCATTCATTTGTATTATGCAGATTATATAGAATTCATGTAATTTCATTAAATAAACGTAGGTTTCTTGAGTAAACCCCAATCAGATTATGCGAATAGACCAGAGCTTAGGATATAGCTCATTTGCATGACTTTCAGCGTTGTCCTCCATATTCATGTTTTGGGGTGCCTGTTTTAAGTTCATACATATTTGTCTCCCATGCCTGTTATAGCAGAGATAACGAAGAAAAACTTGTTCAAAATATTCAAAATGCTAAAAACACTTGTAGATTGAAAACAGAATCTTTAATCAATATGCTCCATATGTCTTGGAGCCAATGCCCTTGCAACTTCTTCTTCTTGTTGTGGCCGAGTACGAAGTGAGGTTACGTAGCATTTCCAGCCTTCGATATGATCTGCTATGACCTCTCATGTGCCGCTAGAAGTTGGAAATTTCACCATTTGATGATAAGTTGATGGTAATGCTCGGAAATCATTAAGTACAGGTCTTCCTATGATACCGTTGTACGCAAAACGCATGTCAACGATCACGTAATCTTCCATAAGCGTCTTTCTCTGTGGTGCTGTTCCCAATGATGTTGAGAGCTTAAGCATTCCGAGTGGTACTATTTCTGGACCTCCAAACCCATGAAGAGATGTCCTCACTGGTTCTAGCGTCTGATTATTCAAGCCCATCTTGATCAACGTAGAATTAAACAGCACATTTACTGAACTCCCATGGTCAACTAGCATCTTAGTGACTCCATAGTTAGCTATATCCACTGTTATCACCAAAGGGCAATTCAAATTGGACATCTGTATAGCTTGTGCACTCAGCTTTCTTAAATCTGTCGTAGAAAAAGTGATTTCTTCGTGCGGTATCTGTTCGATTCTCAGTATACTGGCCATGTCGACAAAATTATCTGATTCAACCATTCTTGTGATCTTCCTTCGACCATTGGTAGAATCTGCACCCACTGGACCTCCTGATATCATATTTATCATCCCTTTCCTGGCATTCCCATCTTCGATTTGCGGGTATTGGAAAAGTTGTGGTTCATCAATTACCCTCTGCTTATCCTTCCTGGGAGACGGAGTTCTCTTTCGATTGTAATTGTTCTCCTGTTCTTGTACCTTTTTAACAAACTCCACGAGTTTTCCATCCTTTATTAGCCGTTCAATTTCATCCTTCAAATTTATACAATCCTCAGTTTCATGGCCTTTCTGATTATGATATTTGCAGAATTGATTGGAGAACATCGTTGCTTTGGATTCCCTCATTGGTTTGGGATCCTTCAACCATCCTTTCCTTTTAGCTGCCCCAAAGACTGCCATGATGTTAGCATTTAACGTCGTGTACCTTCTAGGTAAACTATCCCTTCTGTAATTTTTGTTCCTGTTGTTGCTATTATTGCGATTATGATCTTCTCTGCCTCTCTCTCTATCTTTCACAGCCGCAATAATCGGAACTTTGGTCGCCATCATCTCCTCGAAATGAACCACCTCTTGCGCTATCTTGTTGATCTCTTCAACAGTGGTGGGCTTTCGTTTCAATAAGTCCCCACCGAACATGGTGTTGGTGGTTGCTCGAAAGAGTATACTCGCAATCATCTCTCCCGTCGGGCTATCAATCCTTAATAGCTCTGTATTGAATCGTTCCATGAAGTCCTTTAGACTTTCATTAACTTCTTGTTTCATCGTGTACAGATGGGAGTGATCCAAAACCAGTCTAGACTGACTAGAGAATTGATCCTCGAACATTTTCCTCAACTGGGCGTAACTCTTGATCTGTCCAGGAGGAATTCAATTAAACCAATCAACAGCCACTTCTGACAGAGTCGTTGCAAATATCCTGGCTTGCATATTGTCCTTGAAACCGTAAAGGGACAATTTCCTATCTAATTGGAACAAGTGATGTCGGGGGTCGGATTTCCCATTGTAAGTTTTTAGTTCCGAGATCTTATCCCCTTGCCCCAGAATCTCCGACTCTATTTCTTGGCAAAAAGGACTGTGATTTGCAGAATTGTCCTCCCTTGCTGTTTGAGTCTCGGCTGTTGCTTTCCCTTTTTCCAATCTTCCAACGTTTCTGCTCACTATGTTATGATTTCCATGCAAATCATGACCTTCTGAATTCTCTATATTTTCTTCTTTGCGATTCCTCTCTTCGATTTTCTCCCTCACCCCGTTCCTTTTTGGAATCACGGCTCTCTGAGCGTCTTCTGTCTTCTCTTCTCGTTCGCTCAGCAACACATTCTGCCTCTTTTTCCTTTTGTCTCTTCTCATGATGTCTTTTTGATTGTATCTCAACAGATACTAGCTTCTTTCCCCGTTCTTCGTGAACGGATTTCCCTTTGCTCTTTGTTCCCTCCGAAGTATGTCTACTTCTTCGGTCGTCTTGTTGAGACTCTTCCTTTTCTTTTCCCTTTTGCTTTCGGATAGCTGAACCTTGTTCTCTCAAGCTCTCGGGATACTCAACAGGAGATGGTATCATAGCGGGAGGTGCTGGAGTGAGTACTTCAGTCACTACGGCTTTTATCATTGCCAATAATTCACTCTTTAATTTATCTGGAATCACGGCACTCGTTGTTGAGGCTCTAGTTGTATCAGCTTCATTATGGGGTATCTCTTCAGCTTGAGTTCCTTGGTTCTCTTTCCTGGCTGGAGTCGGCACTGCTGCGGGTACGGCCGACGGTCCTGCAATATCTTGCATGGTTCGTTCTGGTGTATCCTGTCGTTCTTCTCTCATATTTCCTTCTAGAACTTTACTCTGGGATCTAGTCATTCTAGTCATACTGCCTATCAAGCTAATATAATTTGTGTTCCCACAGACGGCGCCAATGTTTTGGTCTTATTTCGTCACGGTAATAGAACACAATAAAAAGTACAAAATGAGATCAAACAATGCTATCCAATATTATTAACGGACTAGCTTGGTCCGGAACACTTAATACAAGCTTTCTAGATAGAATAACTAAATTACAAGGCTAATAAGACGTATCGAATTTCAGGTATTCGATGCTGACGTGTCGAACGAGAACCTGTTCGATGCGGAATAGTTAACACGGTGGAAATCAATCCGGAAGGTATCGAATTCGATGCGTTCTATGGATGTCGAATTCGATGCGTAACTTATGTCTCGAATAATGGATAAGGTATTCTCCGTATCGAATTTCAGTTGATTCGATACGATGCGTGTCGAATGGGGATATGTTCGATGCTGACTGTACTGAGTTGATTCAGTCCTCCAAATCTGCACAGATTACAAGGGGACGGGCTATTTATAGAACCCGTCCCGTGGAGCCGACATTCTAATATAGAAAGGCGTATCGAATCATCCTTGTTCGATGCGCGCATCGAATTCTCTATTCGATGCGCTTCTGGGCCGGCCCAATAAGGAAGGATTATACTGTTAATTCGATGCGCGCATCGAATTCTCTCTATTCGATGCGCTTATGGGCCGGCCCAATAACGTTATATTGGGCCAATCCTAAATCACACCCATCAGTTATTATATATTTTATGTTTCCGTTTCTAACGATGGATGGGATGGCGCCGATGGATGGGTTGGCGCCTGGCGGTGACACGAGGTGACATAATTAGTTGAATTGAGCTAGTTGAAGAGTACGAAAAGAATTTCTCGATCAAGATAAGTAGGTTTGCTAAATGAGCTAAAAATACAGATTATGTTTGGTATAATTTATTTACACTTGGATGGTGCATACATATAGATATTTGGATTGGGTTATTTTCCACCTCGACTCGTAGCCCACACTAATCCTGGTAAGAAATAAATAGGCAATTATCCTATTCTAATTTCTTTTATGCTGCAAAATAATCTCTAATAAAGGAAATTGTTAAGTAGGATGTGTGCAACTTTTTAATATCACTAAAAAACTATTTTTTTATATTTTTCATGTCTTACACTCATACTTTCTAATTAACTATTAATTAACTCTTCGAATACAGCATTCTCGAATTCCCAAGGCAATTCTCCAATGAACAATCGACATTGTACTAGGGCATTTCACTGATTGACAAGACTCAACTCCCATTTTGAATCTCAAACAGTCCATTTAGGATCCATAAACATTCTCCCAAAAAAAATATAATAAAGTGCTATCATTTTTATCTGAGAAGAAAGCCACTTCATCATTTTCCACTAAAGTGAAAAAGCATGTATGTAATTATTCAAAGCAGGGGGACAAAGGGTGCAATTCAACGACATTACTTTTGTTAATTGATGGAGTTAAAGGCTATGAAACTTTAGACATTAATGGTTCTAAGAAAGAAGAAAAGAGAAGGAGTTAGAGACCTTAATTAAATATTTTTTTTGATAAGACCTTAATTAATATATAAAATGTTACATTCTTGTTAAAGTCAGTTTCCACTAAAATTATATGACGTTTCCCATCCTTTTTTCTTTTACATTCAACAGTGCTGAACCTAGTTTTTTAGTATTTACATGTGGTTTAGGTTCGGACATGTCGGTACTCAACGTGAATAGAAGTAAAAGAAAGATACGCCTCGATAATCGAGTTGTCAAATTTAACCACTAATCATTGTTTTAACGATCTTTAGGCTTCTATATTGGGTAATTTAGGGTTAGTAATTAACCTACTGGTTTGTTGTCATGATCAGCACCTACGGGATGACAAGACATAAGATAATTAAGTATTTAGTTATGATTTAACTAACACTTATAAGATATCCATGTGATTATGTTTCCTAACAGTGTTAATGGTCCACTTTTAGGAGGATGTACTAAGGTCATCTCAGATGGCCCCCCTGATAAAAGTTTTTGATTCAAATGTTCCCCATGAGCAGTGCGCCACGTGCCAAGAGGGCATAGGTCATTCTTTAATATATTGAAAACCTGTATGCATTTATTGGGCGGTGTTAACCGTGTATTTAACGCAGACTTATGAAAATAATATACTTACGGTTTGTCTTAGGATTTACTAAACTAATGATTCATAGAAACTTACATATTTTCGAATCTTAGTAGAGAAAAAACATTTATTATTGCATTTGTAACACGTAATGAGCAAAGACATTCACTGATTCTGGAGATATAAAATATTGGTCATGTATAAAATGCTACGTATATATTATTCTATAAGTATTTTGAAAAACAAAATTTCTGAAACACTTTTAGAAAACAATTAGTATTGATCCATGTCAGGGCACGATGATTAAACTGAATTTCCAAAAAAAAAAAACTAAAGAATTAAAAGTGAGCATCTCATCACGATTTAAAATTTAAATGTTCATAGGAAATGCCTTTGCGTGGTGCTCAACTTCTTTTAGTGAATCCAATGTATATATGTACTTATTTGGATATCTAAGTTAACAATAACCATACCATTATCACACGAGTGCAATATTCCTTCTCAAATTTCTTTATTGTCGAACGCGTGATATAGGTTTCCAAGTTCATGTTTGATGGTGGCGATTTCGTTATTTAGGTTTCCATGTTCATTTCTGATGTGGGGTGATTTCGTCTGTTGACTAAACAATCCACGTTAGACTAACTCAAACTTTGTGTTGGTCCTGGGCCAACTTTGAGTACGGGAAACCTACACGGAAAAACACGGCGCATGAAGTAGATTGGAGTTTACCCAGAGTAAGCACTCTGATGCTGAGTCAGTTGATGCTCATTGATGGTGTCTAAGTCAGGCTAGAAGTCACTAACGCGGATTGGGGAGTTTGTAGATTTCAGGTTGAACTTGGTGTTAAGGCAAGCTACCTACATATCTCGTTTAGGTAATCAAGCCGAACGTAGTTAATTGTTTCTCTGTTCTTGTTGGTCGTGGTCGGAGGTGAAGCTCGGACTTATGAGGCCAAGCCTTTGCACATCGAATTGTGGTTGTAGCTGCGACGTTGCGCGGCTTCCCGTTTAAAGATGAGCCTATAAGCGTGTTATAGGTCCTGTAAAGTAATTTGAATATATTGTTCTTGATATGTCATAAGCTATAAGTCATATGGGATAATTTATAGGTGATATGTCATATGCTATATGTGATATGTTATACGTCATACGCTAGAGGAGATACGCTATAGATCGTATTCGATATGTCATTGTTATATGTCATATGGGATAACTCATAAGTGATATGTCATATGCTATATGTCCTATGTTATATGTCATACAATATATGAGACACGTCATAGATCGTATTCAATATGTCATATGCAATATATATCATATGTATAAGTCATATGCTATGTGTCATACGTTATAGGAGACACGCTATAAGTCGTATTCAATATGTCATATGTTATATGTCATATGAGAGTCGTAGTGAAAGTGTGTCTTGTAAATGTGGAGTTGACTGGTATTTATAGATGATTAGCCTCCTTGACTGTAGGAGCGGGTATGGGCCAAGGCTCGTATATGTTATATGTAATATGACATATGTTATAAGTAATATTTTATATGTGGGAAAAAAGCAGAAGACCCCCTTAACTTTCGACCGTTTTGCACTTTGCCCCCCCAGCTTTGATTTTTAGCACTTTGCCCCCCAACTTTGAATTCCATCAAACGTTACCCCCCCACGAGAATATTCCGTCAAAACAAAAGAATATTCTGTTAAATTTTAATACTTTGCCCCCCCAGCTTTCGATATTTTAACGGTCATGCCCCCCCAGCTTTCGACATTTTAACGGTCATGCCCCCCAGCTTTCGACATTTTTAACGGTCATGCTACGTGGGGGGTAACGTTTGACGGAATTCAAAGCTGAGGGGGCAAAGTGCTAAAAATCAAAGCTGGGGGGGCAAAGTGCAAAACGGTCGAAAGTTAAGGGGGTCTTCTGCTTTTTTCCCTTTATATGTCATATCCATATGTCATATGTTATAAGTTATAGGTCATATGTCATATCCATATGTTATAGGCTATATGTCATATCACGTATCCCTATGTCATACCTATATGTCATACTTTACATGACATATGCCATATGTCATACGCTATATGACATATGCTATAGACCCAAGTCGATTTTCTTGTTTGGGTTGACCTATTTTTCTATCTTGGGGCCGTCGGTCAGGCCTTAAAAAGTGGTCGAGTTAAGATTGCTAGAGCTGGTCAATTTGGGCTTACATAATGGGCCTTTTGGCATGTTTGTCGAGATGGTTTATTTGGGCTGATCTGGCTCGTGAAAGGGCCTTTTGGACCAGTCTATTTGTAGGACAATAATATTTCGATAGGTCCATTAAGGGCATACCAAATTATGGTATAACAATGTAATTTCTTATTTTTTTATGACCTCCATGAATATTTGTTTTGCTCTCCTCTTCCTTTATTTAATTCTCCCTACGTCAAGAATTTCAACGCGTGTTAATAATAGTGTGTCTATGCATATTTTATTTTTACTAGATCAAATTTTCATAAAAGAATTTCTCGCATCTTCTATCAAGGGTTGCCGCGTCTTTAATGTGAATATTTAATTAGAGTTACTTTATCTCTTCTTGTATTTCCACCCATCAACTCAAAATACGCATGTTTGGCAAGGTGATATTATGTACATGATAGTGCTTAATAACTCAACATTCCAAAAAACTCTCTTTTAGTTTAACGCAAAGTTATGACTACAAAATATGTTTAGAGCACTCTTTCATTTGTTTCAGCCAGGTTGAATGCGATAAGTGACATCACTGTTTTATCATTCAAACAATTACACAGTATTGCCCTAACTATTGAATTATGGGCGCCTATTGCTATCTGTTCATCATCCAACGTTGCAGTCTTACCATCTTTGATTATCTGTTACCAAATTTACGTAGAGATACTCTTTTTGGTTCGACCTAGTTTAGAGGCTTGAAGTTCTAAACTTTGTCTCTATAGCTTTAATTTATTACCAATGTTAGCTCTTATTGTAAGAAATTATACACGGGGTAAGGTATGTACAATGATCAGAATCAATAGATATGTTAATTTCTTGTCGAATTTAATCGACATCAATTGAGTTAAGATAAACATGTCCTCAAGAATTGTTTATCGACGGCGAAAATACTGATATACGAGAATCCATAATCAACATCAAAAACATTGATTTGTTCCTCCTTCACATGTTTTGAGATACGAACGGTAATATCTTATGTTATGAGTGAACACAAAAACGTGTCAAAGGGAAGTGTGTAGAGGGAGGATCAAATTCTTCCTATATATATATAGACTTGTAGAGTCATAATTCTTATTAATTACACTACAAGATTTGGGGGGTTTTGGCGACCCCTCCCTGGTGACCGCCGGGCGGTCCCCAGCTTTTTGGTGACCGCCTAGAGCAACGGGGACCACTGGGCGGTCCCCAGCCCAAAGGAGGACCGCTGGGCGGAGCCCAGCGGTCCCCAGCCCAAACATGGGACCGCTAGGCGGTCCCCAGCTCAAAAGGGGGACCGCTGGGCGGTCACCAAATGTATTTAGCGACCGCCCGGCAGTCCCTAATAATATTCATACTTTTTTTTTAATTTTATTGAACAATTAAGGTGCTGCGTTGTTTGTTTAGTTGATAAATATCCTAATAATAGTTAAAAGAACAAAATTAAAAAGTTTCATACAAATTGAAACAACATACGACGATTAATTGTACGTACAACGTCGAATAGATTCAACGTTAAAAACATTCTCAATCTCATTCAATCTACTATTAAATAACTAAATTAGCGGTTTTATGATCGTTTGTTACTTCAATTGACATGTTACAATGAATTTTGTTGCTAAAAATAAAAACTCATGGAAATCGTTTCATAAAATTGAAAACAAAGAGTATGAATATTATTAGGCGGTCCCTAAAACCACCTTTAGGGACCGCTGGGCGGTCACCAATTGTCTTTAGGGACCGCCCGGCGGTCACTAATAATATTCATAATTTCTTTTTTTAATTTTATGGAACAATTAATGTGCCGCGTTGGTTGTTTAGTTGATAAATATCATAATAATAGTTAAAAGAACAAAATTACAAAGTTTCATGCAAAATGAAACAACATACGACGATTAAGTGTACATATAACTTAGAATAGGTTCAACGTTAAAAACTTTCTCAATCTCATTCAATCTACTATTAAATAACTAAATTAGTGGTTTTATGATTGTTTGTTACTTCAATTGACATATTACAATGAATTTTGTTGCTAAAAATCAAAAGCACATGGAAATCGTTTCATAAAATAAAAAAAATACGTATGAATATTATTAGGGACCGCCGGGCGGTCCCTAAAAACCATATTTAGTGACCGCAGGGCGGTCACCACTTGTCATTTGGGACCGCCCGACGGTCACCAAATATCTTTAGGGACCGCCCGGCGATCTCTAAATGTTTAAAAAATAGGCGGAATTGGGGGAGGAATTTGAAATTTCCGAAAATTCAAAATTTTCACCCTTAATTCTATATATACCACCACTCTCCTATCCAATTTTTTAACACTCTTCAAAAACACCCAACTCCAAATTTTCTCTTATCATTTTTCTCTTCCTAAATCACAAAAATAAAAATCATCCAACAAAAACTTTCATTTCTTCTTTATTTTAAAGAAACACTCTTCTCTTTTTTTTTTCATTTCTTTAAATCCAAAACATAACTTCTCTTCTTCTTTCTTTGAAAGAAACACTCTTCTCTTCTTCTTTTTTTCGTTCAAATCCAATACACAACCTTTCTTCTTCTTTTTTTCTTCATTATTTTCTTTGTTTTATTTTGTTAACATTCATTTCATTATTTTCTTTGTTTTATTTTGTTAACTTTCATTTCGTTATTTTCTTTGTTTTATTTTGTTAACTTTCATTTCATTTTACTTTTTTTATAATTATTTTGTTTGTTTTTGTTCTTGTAAATGTGTGTTGCACATATTTACACGCAATATATACAAAAAAACCCAATAATATTCCGGTAAATTTTCGGAATATTATTGGGTTTTTTTTTATTCTGCCGCAGACTTTTAGGGACCGCCCAGTGGTCCCCAATAATATTCATTAGGGACCGCCTGACGGTCCCTAAATTTGCGGTCGCAGAAAATGGTCCCCGCGACCGCCAAGCGGTCGCCAAAGAGTGGGGGATCAAGGGTATCCGCGACTGCCTTTTGGTGACCGCTGGGCGGTCCCTAAAGGTCTTTAGGGACCGCCCGGAGGTCTTTAGGGACCGCTCGGGCGGTCCCTAAAGACCCCTGAATCTTGTAGTGTTAAGACTCTTCATCTACTAGCGCCTTCGTCTGTCAGACCTTTTGTCTAATTGACTTGGGACATATTTTAAATTCTCTCATTTGGTCCGTGAGAGAACAAACCATACTTACTTATGCAACAAATCACAAACACAAGTTGTGGCAGTCCTACTTAATCACATTTCATGAAATTTCTTCCATGTACTATGATGCAAGTTCTACTACACAAGGCCTACAATTAAAACATACATATGGTCCATTCCTACCAAAAGTCACATAATGACCATAATGGCATCGTGCAGAACCAGCAAAGACCCGCACCGCAACGACAACATTTGTGCGAGCCGCGTGGACACCTGCGCGATATACTAGGTCAAGCGTCCCTAGAGCTAAAACATCATTCTATGTAGTTTAAATTTCGGCCAACTGCGAAACTAGGGCAATAATACTTTCCTATTAATAAGGGAGGACGTCCAACACTTTAAGCACAACTCTCAAGACTAACAAATGCTTACAATAGTTACTTTGAGAGTTGTGAGAAAGTTGTTAGAAGAGAGAAAACACCATTGAAGCTCTGTTCTAATTGTATTTCCATATTCTATAGTCAATAGTTCGTGAGGACGAAGATAGCATGTAAGAGTCAAAGAAGATAGAAAGGTGACAACGTTCCGCCGGATCCAAGCAGCTTTTTTCTATCTCCTTACTTTGTTTATGTTATTTAATTCTTCATTGATTGTCGAACTCGAAACTATGAGTAGCTTAAATAATCCATGTTTGATTGTCCTGATTTATGAATATATATATATATATATATATATATATATATATTGTTTGATGTGTGTTTGATGTGCTCACGTGTCTAGAATGATTAGTCTTTATTCTCCATAATTAGTCTTGCTCACACTGGTTGAATAAATGCACTACACTGGGACCGCCAGAGTGCACATGCTAAGCCAATTATGTATACATGTGACTGTGACATTGGTACGCTAACGCAACTATTGCACAACCCCTAGATCATGCTATATCATTCTTGATTATGTACGTTTAAGTTCACACGATTCGAGTGAGTTGATTGAGTTGCAGAATTAATATCTACACTAAGCAACTAGCAAATGGGCTTACTTCATTAACGCGGTAGGTGATTAGAGATATACTCATTTTATAGTTAAGATAGGTCTGGTTATAAGTCACATATCCATTAGACACACATAACCCGAATTAGCATCAAGCATCTCAAGTAAATATAAGTAGTTTTTGTATGCACTATTATGGTTAAATTAGTAGTGAAACTCAACCTTCAAACAACTTTTACATATCTGTTTACAACTAAAGCATTCACCCTATTAATCATCTTAAATTCTATCTTGTTTACAATATTGCATTAGATTAGTTTAGTTAATTGATTTCCTTTGCATTCAAATTGTTTTCCAGTTTTAAAACAATTCTCTACATTCATACATTATTTTCATTGCCTTCTAGTTTACTATTCATTAGCATTTAAAATTGTTTTAATAAAACTTGCATTCATAGTTTTTGCATTGAAAGCACTCTGCATTTATACTCTATTCATCTTGCATACACAAAGATAGCAACCATAAAAACTGTTAGTGTTCTTGCATGTAAGTGACTCAAGCATTCATCCACCACATCCTTGGGATACGATATTTGGTTCTTAAGTATACTTACTATTTTATTATTAGTTGACTCGTGTACTTGCGAAGGAAGGGGATTTAGGCGTAGCAATTTAATTGTTACCTAAGAATTCCTATATAAACCTAATTTTTATTCCCACAAGACATAATCTTGCATGGTCGAGACATTTTTGGTGTTGGTAACAATACTGCAATATTCAAAGTCGTTACTGTGGGAAATTGAAAAAGTTTCCGAAAATAATTATTCAGCGTGTTCTTCATATTTTCCGAAAACTTCTTGAACTTAAATTTATTTTTCCGTGTAACGACTTTGAGTTTCTTCTTGATGAGCAAAGATCGTTCCAATTAACACAAATTTTGACGAAATATTTTGGGCAACTTGTCTTTCTACCACCGCTCTGTTGCCGCCATATGGCGAAAAGTATTTATCAGTTTTTCTATTTTTTGGACAATATATTCTTCTCGTCGAGACGGTGTCAAAAAATTCAAAACCATTACACAGGAAAAGTATAAGTTCAAGAAGTTTTATGGAAAATATGAAGAACACTTTGAAGGGCTCAACATATCTTCAAAGCATTCTACATATTTCTCCAAAATTTCTTAAATTTAAATTAGATCTCCCATTTAATGAATATGAATTTTAAAACATCGTCACCACTATTGAAACCGTCTCGATGAGGAAAATATTGCGTCCCACAAAAAATCACAATTTTGTTTCTTGAAATTGTACAAAAATGAACTTGTTAAATCTCAACATAGAACATTCTGCACGATTTGAATAGTTTATGGGGTACTCTACTAAAAACATAGTTGTGGGGGTATATGGAAAATCACCACATAGTCTAGGGGGGGGGGGGGGAGGGAAAGGGGGTTTGATATTATGATATCTTTAATCTATCACAATGACGGTGAAGTCTATAGCGGGGGGAGGACCAGTGGGTCTCCCTTCTTTGGATCATGACAAGTGTCCAATTTAGGTTGGCATAAAGATGCAATTTAAAATTCTAGCCTTAAGTTAACAATATTTTCATTTTTGACCCCATAACTTAAATAGAAATAGTCCATTACGACCATATCAGGCCCAACATGCTTCCGTCCGAATAAACAAACAGTCTGAATTTAAATAGGACCTGTTTTACAGTCTTCTCGACTAACCACACGATCGCAACCGATGGTTCTGCAATGGCTCTTTCAACGGCAACTAGCACAACCCTGGTTCATTTCATACTCTGGGCGTAAAAGATATTATCTTGGTATTGACTTGATATTTAAATAGGGAAAAACTATTTAAGCGAAAGCCGGAATTTTATTCATAGGAATGGAAACTTATTTATTACAACATAACCCTTATAGAGTAGAGTTACTTGTTTAGCTACTCATAGTAGTTTTGTCTCCCTCATACATACACTCTTATTTAAAAACAGAATTAAAAACTTAATACAAACTAATCTCATAATATTTTTCTGATAGAATTTATTTAAGAGTAAGAAAACAGAGGAGGTTGTTCGATGTCTTCTGCTTCCTTCAGCTTGAGTATATATAGAAGCTCATCCGGATTTCAAATTGCAGACTTCACTTCTCCTTTTGGATTAATTCGTCATGGCTTACGTTTTAATCCACTAGCTTTTATTTTCCCGTTGTCAGTGGGAATCTGGTCTCTCTATTACCTCTGAGTGGAGGTTATTTTGTCTTGATTATTCACATGGCTTCCTTTGCTTTGCCAGCAAAATTCACCCACTTTCCACCTTTCAGCATCTTACCCTTTCTTGTAGGGCCCTCTTTGTCGTTTTCCCCCTTTGTCTCTTTTCACAGGGAATTTTTTGCCAAAGAGTGGTTCTCGTTGATCTGGACATTTCGCACAGATCTGTTCTTTCCATCTTCCAACGTGCATCATGTTGCAGAACTTCCGACTGGTTTCAGATGTTGACGGAATCTCGTTTCTCCATAGTTTTTGCCTTTTATTTTCGAATATTCGTTCGGCAAAATCGGTGGTTGTCCCCGTCATGGAATTGAGCATGAATGATCCATTTTCGGTCTTGTGAAATGCTTTGAACGAGTATTTGACTTTGTCCATTTCTGTTAGACAAACCCAAAGTCCCCAACAAGCTCTTCTTGTAGTAATATCATCTTCTGATATTGGAGCAACTAAAAGCTGCTCTTCAGATGGTGGCTTTATGAAATCTGGAGCCTTCATGTATGGTCTCTGCAGCTTGATGAAATGAAAGCTTGGATAGAAACCTTTTCCATTGACTTCTGGTGCGGCTGAAATAAATTTCAGTTCCAGAGTTTCTCGTCGTCCGAGTGTATTATTATTTTTCCATGATCCATACACTCCCTCGATTAACCATTCTAGTAATTTTGAAATTTCCAGAAATCCTAGTGATGTCGTGAAGACTGAGGCTAAACAGCCGAAGTCAAACCACTCTCGTACACTCTCTGGTTTTGCAACTGGAAGAGTCCAAACTCGTGGATATTTTCCAGACCAATCAGCCAAGGATTTACCCGGAACAAGTCCCATTCTTGTAGATAACCTTTCCCATGTTCTTTGGTATTCAATCAATTGGGATAGTTTTTGGTTATCAATTTTGACCTTAGATTTCTTAATCCTTGGTCTAAGATTAAGCTCGTTAACTTCAGCCTCTAATTTTTTAGACTGAGTTGATTCTTCCGATGTTTCCATCTTGGAATCTTTCTCGTTTTTGATTCATCTTCATAAGGATCCTCTCCAGTATTTTGGGTGAATCGTGCTTGAGTCACCTACCTCGATTTTTACGTCTCGTGCTCGTAGTTCAAAGCAAAGTTTAGACTCTGAAGCGTCTCGCATAAGGGGGCCACAAAAGCTATCCCATAACATGGTGCTATGAAGCCTTGCGGCTTTCATTTCAGTCTGGACCTTGTTAAGGTCCTTCTCTTGTACATGTCCAGAAGCCTTTGCATTAATTGCTACGCTGTCTATTGCCTTGTTTAGTTCTTCAAGGCTGTCGTTGTGATGCCTCCACCTTGTAAGGATATTGTTGGCCTCACTTGTCTCCATCTCGTGTTAAGAAATCTGCAAGAATATTTTCATGAGATTTAATAATCAAAACGTCAAAATCGTAATATTGACACTCTGCTTGCCATCTTAGAAGTCTGGCTTTCTCGGGTTTACTTTCTATTTTGTTTTCTTAAGAAAGCCTTGACACTTGTATTATCAATTTTTTGGGTAAATTTCTTTGTTAGTAAGAACAGAGGCCATTTTTTAAATACACTGCGAACTGCAAAGAATTCTTTCTCGTTAATGTGCCATCTAGCCGCATTATTATCAGCAAATAGTCTGCTGCAGTATCTACATGGGACTTCTCTTGTTGGTTCCACCTTCGTTAGAACTGTTGCCCACCAATGATCACTAGCATCTGTGTAAAGCACAAGATCATCTTCATCGTTAGGTATAGCAAGTTTGGGAAGGTTATGGCACAAATTCTTTAGTTGTTGTACTGCTCCTGTATGTTCGGTTGTCCATTTGAATTCTGCTTCCTTTTTAAGTAGAGGGCTAAACACTTTCCTGTAACTAGCAAGATTGTTAATAAACATCCCTGCAAAATTAACTAAACCCAAAAAACTTTTAAGTTGTTTGACCATTTTGAGATTGTCCGGGCAATCACGTACCTTTTCTACCAAATGTGTTTGGAGTATGATACCTGATTCGTCAATCTCAATGCCAAGGAATTCAATTTTCCTTGTAAGAATTACTGCTTTCTTTTGAGATAACACTAATCCATTCTTTAAACAAATGTCTGAGAAAATCTCTAAATGTTTGAGATGTTCCTTGACTGTTTTGGATGCTATGAGGATATCGTCCAGATAAACAAACATGAAACTGAAGTAATTTTTAAAAAGATTATCCATTTTTCTTTGGTATATTTGGGGTGCGTTGGCAAGACCCATTGGCAACACATTCCAAATGTAATGTCCTTGTGGCATGGAAAAGGCAGTAAACTTCTTGCTTTCCTCCTGCATCTTAATCTGATAGAATCCAGATTTGAAATCAAATTTAGAGAATACCTTTGCGTTTTGGACGCAATTGATTAAGTGTTCTCGACTTAGAATGTAGTAGCCATCAAATTCTAGGATCTTGTTGATGCCTTGATAGTTGATGACAAGTCTTGGTTTTCCCCTTTTCACCTTGTTGTGGCTCCTTACCAGAAAGCCTGGACTACTGTAAGGTGAGACTCCTGGTGATATCAACTTAAGGTCAAGGTGTTTCTTAAGAATCATTTGCATATCCTCACGATCCCTTTGATTCATCAGGATTGGCTTGTATCGTACGAACTCATGCTCTTTTCCCTTTTGAAGTTTCAAGGAAGCTTGGAGTTCATTCTTGTTCCACCATGCCTAAGGATCTTCGCTGAAATTCCTTTGAATCTTGTTTTTGATATCTTCAAGTGATATTTGCTCTTCACTTGTGATATCTGTTTGCGATACTCCTTCCATACTGACCTTGAGAAGCTTGGTTGTTGTTTCTTTGATCCTTTCTGTATCTGGATCATCTTCTCCTATTAGGTCTGCTCTGAACTGGAGTATTGCTTCTCCATACTTGCGTTGATCTCTCATTTTTGGGTGTCGCAGTTGTCCTTCACCACCACGCTTGCTGCGAAAAATGAAAGGCATTTTGCGGTAAAATGCTTCTCTGGGTCGTTGAATGAGAATCTTATGGTCACAAAGCGTTGTGAGAATAAGCCTTCTTGTCTCATTGTCCTGTGTAACCCTTTTAAAGGCTTGCAGGAAATTGTTGCCTAGGAGAATATTTGCTAATGTATCATGGAAATAAATAGGCGGCGTTTTGACCTTGTACCAAGGGCTACCTCTTGCACCGCCGATGAGTATTTCTGCTTGCTTAATTCCTGTTTTAAATATAATAATCCTTTTAGAGAAGTCTCTTCCTGCAACTGCTAGTAATTCTTCTTCAAGGTTGGGAGGAAACACGTTCTTTTTGGCCGTACATATTCCAGCACCTGAATCAATGTATGCTGCAAAGTACTCTGCCCTGTATTTTTCATACAACATCCCTACTGAGATGTATATGGAAAATGGACTAGTGGTCATGAGATTCGGTATCTTTTACCTTCCACTGTAAATTCCATCCCTTCTTGTATCCTTCCCTAAGGTTTGTGTGCCTCGAGGAATTCCAGTCCGAGTATTAAATTCTCGGTTAATCTTTCTGCCGTTCCCTGTATTGTAAAATCCATACCTCCCAATTTTAGATGTCCTTGATATCTTCCAGGTAAAGGATGTTGGAGATAATACAAAGCATTGCTTGGAAAGATATTATCTTTCTGAGTAATATCGAAAATTACTTCGATTACACTGCATCCTGCTGGACACTTAAGTTCTCCTTCGGTAATGAACTGTCCTGGTCCAGTGATAGCTTCAAGAATAGGTCTCTTTCCTTTTTTTTGACTGGTCCTTTGGGTTGTCATTCGGTTTTCACTGAATGAAGCTCGCCTTTGCTCAAACCTGTTACTAGCTGTCTGATTTAGCACTGGCTGATCTCTGATAATCATGTCCATCTCTTGGATATGAGGTAGATCAGAAATTTCTGGTTTGACCGCTTGGGCAACTTTCTCGAATATTTGTGGAATCTCAACGAACTCTTTTCTCTGAAATACCTCAGAATGATGGGTATTAGAGAGTGCGTATGAGATGCTGTATGTAATAGAGTACGTTCTATTTCCTTCTTTCATCAGATCTTTGTTCTTGAAATCCTGATGAATGGTTAGCGCTCTATTAAAGTCTCGATCTGCCAGGTTATAGGCAATCTTCGGATAGATGAACATTGCCACCTTTCCTGCGAATAAGTTGCCTGAGATTCCACCTAGACACGCGTCTCTTAAATTTTTAATTCTTCTATCGAAGACATCGATGTCGATTGGGGAATTGACTCCTTCTTTGAACGTTTCTTTAAGCAAGATTCTTATGGCTCCGATATGGATCCATGACATCTTCTCGGCAACTTCCCTGTTGAGTCTATTTAGTTTCTTTTTGATTTCCATCATGTGAACTAACTGCATCTCCATCACATTACTGGTCAGCTCCATTGGGATTGCAAGCTCTCCCGTCGTGACTTTGTAGATGATGTGATGTCTTCTTTGCCTTAGACTTAATTGTGTCAAGGCTCTCTCCATTTTGTCGACGGTAAAGCCGCCATAAATGCGAAGTTTTGGATCCTCTTTCATGATTCTCATCAGAGCTTTATGTGATATGCTCGTTTGTGAGAAAAATCCTGAGATATCCTCTTGCGTCTCCTGATGGAAGACCTCTTCTTCCTCAGTCTGAATCTGATTCAGAAAACTCATCGTTGTATTCTTCTTCTTCTTCGTATATGCTTTCATCTAAAGGGATGTCCTCGAACCGATATACTTGAATAAGATCTTGATAGTAAATGGCCTTCTCGATCTCTGGCGTTGCCTCGAACCGTTTTACTCCTTGGTTTTGATTTTGCGAGCAATCAGTAGAGATGTGGCCTCGAGCCCCACATGTCCAACAATTACAATCTTTGAAACTTTCATTGGCTCTGGTGTGTGCCCTTCTGAAAGTTCTCTTGGTAGATATCCTGCTGGATCTATCTCGGCTTGTGGCTGGACGTCCTCTGCTTGGCCCTGAACGATGTCCTGATTTGTAACTCCAGGCTTTTTGTTTGGACCAAAATCGTCTTGGTTTCCATGAAGACCTTTCCTTGGCCCGCCTTTCTTCTCTGGCATAAGGATATTTCTTTCTGTTCTTATGCTCTCTGGTTTCTCCAACAATTGTTGGGATGTCGTTGTTTTCGCAACAAAGAGTAATATTTTTGTTGACTCTTCGCAGCCTCTTGTAATTCTTAAGCTCAGCTGCCTTTTGGCACCATTCGACAAATTTGCTTTTGAGGAAAGACATACGTCTCGCCACGGTATGGATACCTTGGGGCAATTCGTATTCATTTATCAGCATTTCCCTCCATGGATTTGGGATTTTGGCAAAGAAAAGTGGGATGGCCGTAGCATCATTCACCTTCGACTTCCATTTGTACTCGGTGAAGAGTTTTATGTATAAGTCTATGTTACATATGTCGTGTAACTCGAGACTATACAATGCTCTTTCATATCTCTTGGCATGCTCTTGGCCTCCTCCAAAGTTTCCTTCTGAATCCTCGAAGTAACCAATTCCAATGAAAAGTATCTTGAATACTTTTGCCATTTTATCTACGATATTTTTCATAGATTCTTCGGCCGCATCTTCTTCTTTGGTTCCCTGGTCTGTTTGGTCCTAGGCGATCTTGACTGACCCTTCCAAACTCATATTAAGCAGCAATATGAATGCTTCTTTGTTGAGATCAAGGGTCCCTGCTGCAATATTCATTGCTGAGGCCCAATCGTCAATCAGAAGCTCTCTGTTTTTGAAATCAAGGGTATCAAGATTGAGCATTAACCCATACGGGTGTATTGGGTCGAGCTGGGACTTGACATATGGTGTTTCCCTTATGTCTGGCCTTCTTCGAGATCTGGTTATGCCTAGTTTTATGAAATTTGGATGTAGATTCCCTCCAGGAATAAAATCTCCTTGGTGCGGCATGTGCTTATCTTGCTGAGGGGTATTGCTCACTCCGCTATTTTCTGGTACCGTCTGTGGAGCATGACTGGAAGACTCTGTATATTGAGTTACCTAGTTGGTTTTGAGGTTCACCAGATTCAATCCAGCGAATGATTCTGCAAGGTCGTTTAGATCCTGCAAATTTCCGAAGTTGACCTCGTCGAGATGGATACGGGCGGTCATGGCTTCTTTTGAGGAACTGATTCTCCTCTTAGTAAGGCCCTAATCTTTTCTCCTTCTGTCAATTCCCATTTTACTTCTACAGTCCTGCCTTTTCTGGTGTAGAAGTGGCTCTGTTCCATAAGATGGTGGTAACCATCCTCCTCGTTTTTTTTCCTGGAGAATTTGGTTGTGATTCCAACTTCTTCATTCTTCGCTCGATATCTTGCAGATTTTCCAAGATCTTCTTTTGACACCTAGACATGGTTTCAAGCTTGTCTTGGAGTTCTTGAAGGTGCTCGGGCATATGGTATTTCCGGTTACCATATGTTTGGACTGTTTTCTGGACTTCCCTGAGCTCTTGAGACAACTTAGAGCCATCTGTTCCGAGCTCGTGAAAATATGGCAAGACTAGATTACTCATCTATTATTTCTTTCAATGATTAATCTGTTTATTCTTGTAATCTCAACTGAGAGGCCATTAATAACTATGAACTTAGCTCTAATGCCAGGGAGATTGTCTGGTCTATGACTGGCTATGTTAACTAACTTAGTCATCAAGAGTTGGAGCTCTTTTTCTAAAGTAATACCAGGCATAATTAAAGGCTCAGTATTGAACTTTGTTTATTAGCTTTTTTAAGGCTAATTTTTATTCGCTTGACTCCTTCAAGTCTAGCGGTATTCATGGGACAAGTCTGTTGTTCTAAGTCGCAACATAGAACCTCGTGATGTTCAATAAAAGTCTCTTGAACCGCAAGGCATTTAGTTAAGGCATTGATAAAATGCTTAACACTTGTAGTTTTCGGTCCTTTAAAAAAGAACTGTCATCCATAACTGGATTATTCATGTTTTGTAAAATACTCTACTCATAAAGGGATAAGCTATAATGAAAGGTTTCCATTTAAATGAATAAATAAACTGGCTCTGATACCATTTTGTCCCTCCGACCCTGTTAAGGGGTAGCACAACAAGAGGTACCTATCAGTTTGCTAACCTAGGTCTGCGCCCGCCACACTTCCAACCCACACAATGTAGGAGCCCCGTGGTTTCATCCACATCAGACTTTTTACGGCGCAACCCGGGTAGCAGAGCCTAGGTCATCCCTTACGGAGAGTCACGCTTCGTGCACGCAGTCACGTGATAGAGGCTTAGGGTTTTTTATAAGCTCTGATATCATTTAATCTATGTGGTCATAAAATGAAAAGAATAAAACTTTTAGGCTAAAATTGAAATTTTTAAAAATAAAGGATTGGCCAAACAAATAGGGTGCAAGTAGTCCTTGCCATATGTCATCATCCAAGAAAGGGGTGCAGTGGTACCCCCTACCATAGACTAAACTCACAATGACAAATAGAAATATGCTCAATGTTGATCCTCATAGAAAAACGTTTATCTGCCAACCAGAAATTTTAACACTTTTTATCATAATTTCATACATATCTTTGATTACGTCACTATATTTAATGAAAAATGACTTATTTGCCAAACTCCACCATCAAATGCATCCGGGGTACTTTGTCATAGGTTATTCTAATAAGTCGACAAAAATCACGTGCAAAATAAATCTCTACTATTCTCTATTATCTGACAATTTTTTGATCACTAAGTGTCAAGTCACACTTTCTCATGACTTTATGGTATGGTACATAAGTTTTAGTGTAAATTTTGTTAATCCCCTGAATCAAATGAGGTTCTGCGACGTGGCCCAAAAACTATCAAAATGTGTAAAATACGCCCTAACACAGTGAAATTTGTGAACATTCTCCCCTAAAGTGTTGATGAGTCATATTGTTTGGACATATTTCAACACTTACTAGTCATATTTTGTCTCAAATGGGGGGTCACACTTTTTAATACGTTAGAGGGATATTTTCACTTTCCATGAGAGGCTTAAGGGCACTTTCTGAAACTCCATATAGTTTAGGAAGTTTAACGAGATTTATCCTAAGTTTTATTCCATGGTAGTTCGAACAATTTTTTATGTCACTATTGTTTTTATAGAGCCGTATTGACGTAATTTTTCTCAATTCATCAAGTAATTTATTTGTTCTTGGTATCTTATTAAACATACCAACCTACCAAATCACGCCCATTTCTCAATACTTCTTCATTAAATATAAGATATGTTTAGAGCAAACAACTACTGGTGTCTTAATATGTTTATCATATTGAAAGTATACTCAACTTCAAATCTTCTAATTTTTCGTATTAAATTGAGCTTACTCTTATAAGCAGAAAATACATTTTTTTCACCAAATCTTGGTTAGAAGCTACATGGAACAAAATAATATAATGAAATATTCTGTCTTTTGCTCTTCAATCTATTCATAAAAAAAAAAAAAAAAACTGTTTGTCCTCTATTTTGGCGCATGTCACTATACTTGAGTTGCTAGTCTTTTATACCCTAAACTCTAGAACTATTTGTCCTTCATCTTTAGTGCATATCACAACACCTAAGTTTCTTGTCTTTTCTCCTCTAACAGGAGGAATTATAACTACAAGGTAATCAGTCATTTGCAACCGTTGTGGCAATTGCAATTGACCCTCTAGCCGTTGCAAAACCATTAATTGCAACAGCTAGGTGGTCGCAAACAAGTAGTCGCGACTGCGTCATTTGGTAAAATTTTGCGATAACTCAGCAGTCATTGAACGTAGTTTGCAACCGCTCAAATGTCAAAATATACCTTGTGATGGCCGAGTTGTGGCAAACCATCAGCCACCGCCTGACGATCGCTAACATAATTGCGACTGCTAGACGGAGGCAAACAATTAGCAAAGGGTGAGTCGTTGAAACTGACTTAAGGGTCAATTTCGACCGCTTGGCTGTCACTAATGTTATGTAGTCATCTGCAATGGCCAACACTTGCCAATGAGGTGGCAGTCATTAGCAACAACTTAACTATCGATTGTAGAGTTCAGAGAATCAGCAATTTCTAGGCCGTTGCTGGTAATTCACAATGCAACAGCGACGGTCGAGCCGTCGCAGATGTCATTTTTTAGAATAAAAAAAAAGCAATAATATTTTGATAATTATGAGATTACTGAAATATTATTGCTTTTTTGTGAAACCAAAAACATAAATGAGTGGTGTGGAACAAAAAAAACAAATATTGGAATCGAGAGAATGTTTAGGATTAGAAAAAAGTGTTTATTTTTTTGAAGATTTGTATAAAAAAGTAATGTGTAATGGAAAAAATATTTGAAGAAAAAAAGTTGTTAGAAGATTTGGAAAATGATTGGAAGATGATGTGAAGAATAAATGTTTAAAGTTTAAAGATCTAAAAATGATATTGAAGAAATGAAGGAAGGCAAAGTAAAATATGTTGGGTATTTTTTGATGACATAATATTGAGTGTAAAATGAGGTTGAAAGAATGGGGGTGTATATATAGATATTTGGAAGAAATTTTTCAAATATCAAGAAAACTGAGTTTCCCTCCCAGTTTCAGCAAATTAGACTCATTATCAACGACTTGGCAATCACAATACTTTCAAAGTTTCTGAAAATTTGAAAGTTTCGCCAGGAGCTGGTAAATTTGCGATGGCCGGCCGTCGAAGATAAAATTTGAATATTAATAACGATTGCTCGTCCATCACTATTGAGCTTTAAATATTTGTATCAATCGCCCAGTCGTTGCTGTTATATATATATATATATATATTTTTTTTTTGTGTTTATCTTATACGGTTATGATGTGTTTATGTTTTTACTTAATAATATCCTTAATGTTTGTGATATTAGGTAATATATAGTTATTATACTCGTAATTGGGTTATCAAAATGTAAATCTATACGTAGTTAATCAACCTAGTGTGATTCTATTGGATAAAAGCCTTTTTGGCTCTTAAACTAGTTTTTGGTGTACGACTCATCATACCTTTGTTGCAATCACCTCATATGTTGTGATATTTGTTACGAAATGCAACAATAGATGTTCTTTGGGTATGTAGTTAGTATCTCGTACGTATATATATACCTCCATAGATAAATATAGTTGATATGCACATTGTCATTAGATAGTAGTGTGGTTATGAACCGACCCAATAATTGATGCTCGAATGTGCATCGAAACTTATTAGTTGTGTTTATTTAACCTACTTATACGTATTATGGTGGAAATTGATAGTTAATCCGACTTTATATGTTAAATTATCACATGAAATACCTAATTTACTACCATGAATATTATTAGCAACAGCCTGACCGTCGCAATTGACCCTCATTTTTTATGGCCAAAACGTTGCAAAAATTAAGCACCCGCATTTGCGACGGCTAGGCGGTCGTTGTTGAAAGGATTTAGGGTTTAGGATTTACGTTTGAAAAAAGTTACTGTTAGTTTTAAGACTAGAGATGGCTGAGCCGTCGGGAATCTCAATGGTAACTTTGTTTAGCAAAGGCTCGATCATGGCTATCTGTAACTTACATTAGCAAAGGCCAGGCCGTCGCAAATGTAAGTTACTGTTAAAGTTTTGAACGGCCTGACTCGGTTCAATTATAAATAGTATCCCAATCCGTTTTAGAAATTCATTCCAATCTTAAAGATTAGATAAGGTATTTCAGTTTTTTTTATTATATTACACTTGATTCCTTTAGGATACCTAGCTTTTATATATATATATATATATATATATATATATATATATATATAAACTCTAGTTCAATTAGTTTTATAGTTGTTGATTACCCGTTATTGTCGTATCACATAACGAGGTTTGACGTGCACGCAACACACTTGAAAACTGGCTTTCTACGCGCCAACAAGTTCATATTTTTTTAAATGGTTTACTTTCATTATGATATATTATATTTGGGCATGATGTTTTGATTTATATTTAAACTAATTTAGTAGTATAATTTGTTATATATTGTTCTCTAATTACTTAGATAAATAATGAATTCTCGCGGAGATAGAACTTGGATGTACATTAGGATTGATAGCAATGGTTATTTGAAAGAAAGTTTTGTTGCTCGGGTACGGTCGTTCATATAATATGCTTCACAACAAAGAGACTACTTGGATATAAGTAACCATATTAGATGCACGTTCTTGAAATGCAACAATTTAAAGTTCTTCGATCGAAACGTAGTACGCAATCATCTTCATAGGTCGGGCTTTACGTGTCAATAGTGGAGTTGGGTCTCGCACGGCGAGGAGGTGAACGGGGCCTCTATATCGTATTTACACGAGTCCCATCCCACCACCCGCTAACATAGGTAGCCATGTCCACGTTGATAAATTAGTTTAGAGAAGTGGTTGTGGATGCGTGCGCGGGCCAATATGTAGAGGAACATATACATAACGAAGAGCCCAATCCCGATGCATGGGTGTTCTATGACTTGATGCATTTTTGCAACGTGAATTTACATAGTAAAAAGAATAAATACGTGCAACAATGGATTGCAGAGTTCTTGACATGCAAGACAATGCACAAAGTTTTTAATGCCGCGTGCGAAAAGTTTTTGAAGTTGTCCAAAGATAGTATGGACCCAGATATTGAGGAAATGTTACCTAATATGATTGCACGCATGAACAAAATGTTGTTAGGCTTGGGGTAGGGTACACGAGAAATGATGTGTGCACAAATCAGTGTTTTTTGTACTATTGAGTCTACGCGAGTAGAAATTACAGAACATGCCCGGTATGCGGGGAGCAAAGATACGAGTCTGGTAGGAAGTCGCGCGTCTCGAAGAAGATATTATGGTAGTTTCCGTTAGGTCCTCGTCTCGAGAGGCTATACTATTCTAGAGGAACGACAACGCACAAATTGGCATTTAAGATGTCACCGGTCAACTGATAGAATGTTCATCCGGCTTCAGACGATGCGTGGTGACACTTTGACCGTGAGTACTCTGTTTTGCTGCAGAGCTCATAAATGTACACCTTGGTTTATATTGCACAGATGGATTCACACCGTTTAATCTGTCTTTGGCCGATTATTTGTGTTGGCCTGTGTTTGTCACCCCATATAACCTCCCTCCCGATCTGTGCAAGCGACACGAGTACACATTTTTGAATCTCATATTTTTTACGAGCTGAATACTTTATGGAAGGATGGTTTGCAGAAGTATGACAAATTTACAAAGAAAAACTTTTAACTACGAGCGGCCTTACTATGAACATTGGTGTCGCTAGAGGAGATTTTGGGAACTACCATATTAGTCGAACAAACTTGATTCATCACAATCTAGATGTCATGCATTGTGAGAAGAATGTTTTTGATAACATCATCAACACAGTGATGGACGATGCAAAGACGAAAGACAACACTAAGTCCAAGAAAGATTTGGTAATCTTAACTAACCGTAAAGAACTGTTTCTTGTGCCCACTGGAAGAGGAAAGGAAGTTAACAATCCAAAGGTGACCTAGTGTCTCACGAGGGAGCAAGAGAAAAAGTTGCTCGAGTGGTTACTAATTTTAAGTTTCCTGACATATATGCTTTGAACTTAGGATAATGCGTGCAGATGTAACGAGGAAGACTGTATGGTACAAAGTATGCGGGATACATTGTGAATGAGTTCAGATTCCTAAAGGACATACACCTGGGCTTATGTTAAAGGAAGTATCGAAAGAGCGAAATCCACCAACTACTACGACACATTGAAAACATTATAAAAGTAGAATATTACGGAGGAAGGAGACTGTTATACATTATACAATTGGTTGATATTAACTTTGACGTTCCATCCCTACCAATGAACGAGTCATTTTTGCCAATCAGGCCCTACAATGTTATTATACCCCATATGCAGCTCAGACTGTGCCGTTTCGAAGATGATGGTGGACTGAAACTACGTTTTTGGCTAGGCGCATCATCGACACGTCGTCAATTCTGATTCAAATAAAGAGCAAGCTAGAATGCCAAAAGAAGTGTTTCAAGAAAATGATCCTAGAGGGTTGAACCTAGTTGTTGACTTGAGCTCATTCAATATGGATGTACGATTACGCGATGGTGAATTTATTCTTGTTGAAGATGATGATGGTTCAGATGAAGAGGATAATGTTGGTTCCAAAGTAGATGGTATGGACAAAGAGATAGATATGGATTCAGATAATATTTGTATGAGTAGTTTGTCATTCTATTGTAATTGTTCTTTTTGAAAACTTTGATTCTAAACATTAAAAATATTTGTTTGCAATGTATTTAACTAATGAGGCCCATGTCGTGGAATGCTACACGTTCACAATCAATCAAATAAAAGTACACAAGTAAGACAAACATAGACATAAATTAATTACATGAAAAGGATCAAAAATAGTTTGTCATTCTATTGTAATTTTTTTTTAACTTTGATTCTAAACATTAAAAATATTTGTTTGCAATGTATTTAACTAATGAGGCACATGTCATGGAATGCTACACGTTCACAATCAATCAAATAAAAGTACACAAATAAGGCAAACATAGACATAAATTAATTACATGAAAAGGACCAAAAACAACATTAGACTACATTATAAGTACACAAACCGCGTTAACATAAACATAACTTAAGTACATGAAAAATACATACACAGAAATTAATTACATCACTAAAATAAAATTACACAACAATTTTACTACAGTCTCACGTTAATAGTCAAAAATAAATGCAACTAATGAGAGAGATCAACGTCCATCATCCCCGTCTATTTCATTATCCTCGTCATCCCCGTCGCACTCATCCTCAGCCACTACCTCTTGAGCCCAACTCGTGTGAACCACTCCTCCTTATCATTATCATAATAAACCCACGCGTTCGAAGAGCTGGGTGCAAATGTATCTCGTCTCGGCTATGGCGTGTTACTAGAGTAGGATCTAATGGCATCGCGCATCAACATACCCTGTGGTGGTGGAGGTGGAGGAGTACCGGTCGCCAATGTAACCTGCTAGTTCAACATCTTGATATGCCGCATCATGTTCTCTTTCCACGTCTGATTGGTTGACTTCATATCTTGCTCCTCCTCCCTCATATAGTGGATAACGAAAGTATCTAGGGCTTCTCACAAGTCAAGTCGCCTGGAGCGACAAGTCGAACTCCACTTGAGAAGGCCAAGTAGACCGATCTGGATACATCTCACATCAACTCGCGATATTGCCTCTGTTCAGTTTTATAAAGGTTAGTATATTGATATAAATATGATATTATTTGAATTCAATCAAAATAAACTAACTGAAAATACTTACGTAGATCTGCTCAAACTCGACATGAACCTATACACGCCTCGGTCGATCTTCCTCCCATGTAGTTGTTCCACCCCCGTGTGCAATCCCCAATACATCTGATCGTGTCGATCGGTGGGACCCCGAAGCTGGGTTTGTCTAAAGATTACAATATTAAATATGTTAAATAACACAAATATTACAAATAATAATAACAATAACAACGGTTACGAGTAAAGGTTAAATAAGACATACCATCATGCTACGGTGCTCCACGTAGCCTACAGATCCACCAATACAAGCGGTCGAGGCCTTAGCCAACTCCTCTAGATTTTTCCCTCCCCTTCTATCGTTTTGCGCTCTATTAGAAACGAGCCTCTACTCTGGTGTATCCCAATGCTTTGCATACTCTGCCTCCAACTTACTACTCATTCAGGTCTTCTGACGACCTTCCCACTTCGGATCAGTCCTACATGCTAAGTAATTATTATTTGTGAGGTTAATCAACTCTGTGAACCTCTTTCTAACCCTCTTCTCTCAATGATGTGTCTACCTTAAGTCGATCGGCATAACAAAACTTATACGTAGACTGCATATAATTAAGATTTTGGTATTTTTAAGATTTTCTTTTGTAAATTAAATTAAACAACTTTAAATAAATAACTACTCACCAAAAATCTCATTCACATCACATCTTTGATCGTCTGCAGGAGCTTCCCGCAAGTGGGTTAAAATCTGGTAAGTAGCGGTCTGATGATCGCCGTAAGGGTGTTCGAGATATCATGCCCCTCCTAAAAAGTCCCTCTAGAGTCAATGTAAGGCGTAAACAATCCCTCACATCCGTAGGTGTACGAACTAGTCTAGATGGTCCCTTAGGAGGGTGATGTTGTGTACCAATAGATGGTCCCACTCCTACATATGTCGACCCTCTACTCGGTTCTGGCAGGTCTGTATAGGCCTACTCGTGGATCCTACTTGACCAATAGACTTAGCAGAGGGTGGCTTATGAACACTAAGCCTAGATCCAAACGACGTGGGAGGCATTTGTCATGTCGATCCCTCAGGCTGACTGGTAATCCGTGCGAAATGCGTCGATCTGGCGGAGTAGATTATGTAGAACCACCATGCGACCCACAAGACTGGGGCTGGTTAGGTGGCTCAAATGGACTGCGAGGCTGTGAATGGATAAGGGGCTCGACATCAACACGTGGCTAAGAATGAACGGGGGGCCTCAACATCACCACGAGTTGGACCAAGAATAGATGGCTGACAATTGTATAAAGCTATAATAACATTTCTACACAAATAAAGTACTATAAAAACATTAAATATAATACATAATAAATTGAGAAACACGTAAAACCGTACAAATCTAAGCTAGATGAAAACTACTATAATTTCTAAGTTACAAAGATTCCCTAAACATATCATCATTTCTATGTTACAAAGAATCCCTAAACATATCATCCTTTATAAGTTATAAAGAATCCCTAAAGATATTATCATTTCTACGTTACAAAGAATTCCTAAACATATCATCATTTATAAGTTACACAGATTCCCAAAAAATAATCTTAATTTCTACCGCTATAGAGATTCCTAAATATCATCATTCTGAGTTATAAATATTCCTAAAACTATCATCATAACATTTTAAAGGCATAAACAATATTTACAAGCATTAATAACATATTTACAAATAAAATTATTCAAAATTAATTAAATACAAGACATAAATCGAATAAAACATAAAAACCTTACAATTTCTAGAGTTGCAATTGTCGGACGATTGCGAAAGACGAGCGGGCGATCGCAGAGTTTGGAGGGGGGGGGGGGAGAGGGATAGAAAAGCAGTGTGAGGAATGAGGAGAGGAGCGACTGCTGAGCAGTGGCTAATGCAGCCCAGCTGCGCATAACTACTGCGGCATTGTCCTAACACTACAAGAAAAAGGGGTCATTAGGGACCGCAAATTAGCGACCGCCAAGCGGTCGCTAGTCTTCAGCGACCGCATTGGTCAATAGCGACCGCTTAGCGGTCGCTATTGAGGTCATTAAGGACCGCAAAATAGCGACCGTTAAGCGGTCCCTAATGACCTCAATAGGGACCGCAATATAGCGACCGCTTGACGGTCGCCATACTTTTTGATAATAGGGACCGTCACGGCGGTCCCTAATGTGGAATAATAGGGACCGCCCAGACGGTCCCTAATTTTTACAATAGGGACCGCCCAGACGGTCCCTAATTTTTACAATAGGGACCGCCCAGACGGTCCCTAATTTCTACAATAGGGACCGCTTGGCAGTCCCTATTGTTAATTTAGGGACCGCTTGGCAGTCCCTATTAATATTTATACATCAAAATTATGAATTTTTCGATGGTTCGAGGTGACTCGTTGTTCGAGGTGCCGCATAACAATAAGTACAACGACACATTGTATATCCAAACATTATACAAGGAGAACGAGCCGCTTTGAAGATTCTCCTACTATTTTGTATGACGAAAGACATAATGACAAATTAATTCGATCTACCTATATACGTATAATTAATGAATACTTGATCTAATGATTATGCCTCATAATCGTATATATGCTAACGTTTGTGAAGTAAATCATAAACACGGATAACAATTACAACTAACTAATGATAATTAATTAGTTGTACATTTGTGAAATATATCTTGAACGTTTATAACTCGATCAATCGCAATTAATCTATTACTTCACAACTAATCTACTATAAGGTTGGTTTTGCAATCATTTATTACTTCAATTTATATATTACAATGAGTTTGGTTGCTTACAATCACAAACACAACAACATCAATAAAAAAAAATCGATTTTTAGTATGAGTATTAGTAGGGACCGTTAAGCGGTCCCTAATTTGACAATAGGGACCGTTAAGCGGTCACTAATTTGACATTATGGACCGCTTAACGGTCCCTAAAATCGAAAATTTTAAATTTTTGGCGAATTTTTTTGGCGGAAGTGAGGGGGAAATTTGAATTTTCACCAAATCAAATCTCAACCGTCGATGAAATCGTAATCTATGGTCATAAGTACCCATCATGTCTTTAACACGGATCGCCAAAAATCGATTTTTAAGTATGAATATTAGTAGGGATCGTTAAGCGGTCCCTAATTTGACATTAGAGACCGTTAAGCGGTCCCTAATTTGAATTAGGGACCGCTTGGCAGTCCCTACTAATATTCATACATCAAAATTATGAATTTTTCGATGGTTCGAGGTGCCGCGTTGTATGTTTAGTTCATAATAACCATTGGAATAGTTAAAATAACAATAAGTACAACGACACATTGTATATCCAAACATTATACAAGGAGAACGGGCCGCTTTGAAGATTCTCCTACTATTTTGTACGACGAATGACATAATGACAAATTAATTCGATCTACATATATATGTATAATTAATGAATACTTGATCTAATGATTATGCCTCATAATCGTATATATGCTAACGTTTGTGAAGTAAATCATAAACACGGATAACAATTACAACTAACTAATGATAATTAATTAGTTGTACATTTGTGAAATATATCTTGAACGTTTATAACTCGATCAATCGCAATTAATCTATTACTTCACAACTAATCTACTATAAGGTTGGTTTTGCAATCATTTATTACTTCAATTTATATATTACAATGAGTTTGGTTGCTTACAATCACAAACACAACAACATCAATAAAAAAAAAAATCGATTTTTTAGTATGAATATTAGTAGGGACCGTTAAGCGGTCCCTAATTTGACAATAGGGACCGTTAAGCGGTCCCTAATGACCTCAATAGGGACCGTCTGGGCGGTCCCTAATGTTCTACATTAGGGACCGCCCAGACGGTCCCTAATTTTTTACAATAGGGACCGCTTGGGCGGTCCCTAATGTAGCACATTAGGGACCGCCCAGACGGTCCCTAATTTTTACAATAGGGACCGCTCAGGCGGTCCCTAATTTCTACAATAGGGACCGTCTTGGCGGTCCCTAATGTGCTTCAGAACTTAGCGACCGTTCAACAGTCGCTATTGTAAAACGGTCCCTATTGGAAAAAAAAATTAGGGACCGTTAGATGGTCCCTAATTTTACAATAGGGACCGTTTAACGGTCCCTACTAATATTCGTAGTTTTTCTATCCGTTTGACATTAGGGACCGCTTAACGGTCCCTAAAATCGAAAATTTTAAATTTTTGGCGAAATTTTTTGGCGGAAATGAGGGAGAAATTTGAATTTTCACCAAATCAAATCTCAACCGTCGATGAAATCCTAATCTACGGTCATAAGTACCCATCATGTCTTTAACACGGATCGCCAAAAATCGATTTTTAAGTATGAATATTAGTAGGGACCGTTAAGCGGTCCCTAATTTGACATTAGGGACCGCTTGGCAGTCCCTATTGTAAAATTAGGGACCGCTTGACAGTCCCTACTAATATTCATACATCAAAATTATGAATTTTTCGATGGTTCGAGGTGCCGCGTTGTATGTTTAGTTCATAATAACCATTGGAATAGTTAAAATAACAATAAGTACAACGACACATTGTATATCCAAACATTATACAAGGAGAACGGGCCGCTTTGAAGATTCTCCTACTATTTTGTACGACGAATGAAATAATGGCAAATTAATTCGATCTACATATATACGTATAATTAATGAATATTTGATCTAATGAGTATGCCTCATAATCGTATCTATGCTAACGTTTGTGAAGTAAATCATAAACACGGATAACAATTACAACTAACTAATGATAATTAATTAGTTGTACATTCGTGAAATATATCTTGAACGTTAATAACTCGATCAATCGCAATTAATCTATTATTTCACAACTAATCTACTATAAGGTTGGTTTTGCAATCATTTATTACTTAAATTTACATGGTACAATGAGTTTGGTTGCTTACAATCACAAACACAACAACATCAATTAAAAAAAATCGATTTTTAAGTACGAATAGTAGTAGGGACCGTTAAGCGGTCCCTATTGTCAAATTAGCGACCGCTTAACGGTCCCTATTGTCATATTAGGGACCGCTTGGCAGTCCCTATTGTTAATTTAGGGACCGCTTAGCAGTCCCTACTAATATTCATACATCAAAATTATGAATTTTTCGATGGTTCGAGGTGCCGTGTTGTATGTTTAGTTCATAATAACCATTGGAATATGTAAAATAACAATAAGTACAACGACACATTGTATATCTAAACATTATACAAGGAGAACGGGCCGCTTTGAAGATTCTCCTACTATTTTGTACGACGAATGAAATAATGACAAATTAATTCGATCTACATATATACGTATAATTAATGAATACTTGATCTAATGATTATGCCTCATAATCGTATATATGCTAACGTTTGTGAAGTAAATCATAAACACGGATAACAATTACAACTAACTAATGATAATTAATTAGTTGTACATTTGTGAAATATATCTTGAACGTTTATAACTCGATCAATCGCAATTAATCTATTACTTCACAACTAATCTACTATAAGGTTGGTTTTGCAATCATTTATTACTTCAATTTATATATTACAATGAGTTTGGTTGCTTACAATCACAAACACAACAACATCAATAAAAAAAAAATCGATTTTTTAGTATGAATATTAGTAGGGACCGTTAAGCGGTCCCTAATTTGACAATAGGGACCGTTAAGCGGTCCCTAATGACCTCAATAGGGACCGTCTGGGCGGTCCCTAATGTTCTAGATTAGGGACCGCCCAGACGGTCCCTAATTTTTTACAATAGGGACCGCTTGGGCGGTCCCTAATGTAGCACATTAGGGACCGCCCAGACGGTCCCTAATTTTTACAATAGGGACCGCTCAGGCGGTCCCTAATTTCTACAATAGGGACCGTCTTGGCGGTCCCTAATGTGCTTCAGAACTTAGCGACCGTTCAACAGTCGCTATTTTCTGAAAAAAAAAATTAGGGACCGTTAGATGGTCCCTAATTTTACAATAGGGACCGTTTAACGGTCCCTACTAATATTCGTAGTTTTTCTATCCGTTTGACATTAGGGACCGCTTTACGGTCCCTAAAATCGAAAATTTTAAATTTTTAGCGAAATTTTTTGGCGGAAATGAGGGGGAAATTTGAATTTTCACCAAATCAAATCTCAACCGTCGATGAAATCCTAATCTACGGTCATAAGTACCCATCATGTCTTTAACACGGATCGCCAAAAATCGATTTTTAAGTATGAATATTAGTAGGGACCGTTAAGCGGTCCCTAATTTGACATTAGGGACCGCTTGGCAGTCCCTATTGTAAAATTAGGGACCGCTTGGCAGTCCCTACTAATATTCATACATCAAAATTATGAATTTTTCGATGGTTCGAGGTGCCGCCTTGTATGTTTAGTTCATAATAACCATTGGAATAGTTAAAATAACAATAAGTACAACGACACATTGTATATCCAAACATTATACAAGGAGAACGGGCCGCTTTGAAGATTCTCCTACTATTTTGTACGACGAATGAAATAATGGCAAATTAATTCGATCTACATATATACGTATAATTAATGAATATTTGATCTAATGAGTATGCCTCATAATCGTATCTATGCTAACGTTTGTGAAGTAAATCATAAACACGGATAACAATTACAACTAACTAATGATAATTAATTAGTTGTACATTCGTGAAATATATCTTGAACGTTAATAACTCGATCAATCGCAATTAATCTATTATTTCACAACTAATCTACTATAAGGTTGGTTTTGCAATCATTTATTACTTAAATTTACATGGTACAATGAGTTTGGTTGCTTACAATCACAAACACAACAACATCAATTAAAAAAAATCGATTTTTAAGTACGAATAGTAGTAGGGACCGTTAAGCGGTCCCTATTGTCAAATTAGCGACCACTTAACGGTCCCTATTGTCATATTAGGGACCGCTTGGCAGTCCCTATTGTTAATTTAGGGACCGCTTAGCAGTCCCTACTAATATTCATACATCAAAATTATGAATTTTTCGATGGTTCGAGGTGCCGTGTTGTATGTTTAGTTCATAATAACCATTGGAATATGTAAAATAACAATAAGTACAACGACACATTGTATATCTAAACATTATACAAGGAGAACGGGCCGCTATGAAGATTCTCCTACTATTTTGTACGACGAATGAAATAATGACAAATTAATTCGATCTACATATATACGTATAATTAATGAATACTTGATCTAATGATTATGCCTCATAATCGTATATATGCTAACGTTTGTGAAGTAAATCATAAACACGGATAACAATTACAACTAACTAATGATAATTAATTAGTTGTACATTCGTGAAATATATCTTGAACGTTAATAACTCGATCAATCGCAATTAATCTATTATTTCACAACTAATCTACTATAAGGTTGGTTTTGCAATCATTTATTACTTAAATTTACATGGTACAATGAGTTTGGTTGCTTACAATCACAAACACAACAACATCAATTAAAAAAAATCGATTTTTAAGTACGAATAGTAGTAGGGACCGTTAAGCGGTCCCTATTGTCAAATTAGCGACCGCTTAACGGTCCCTATTGTCATATTAGGGACCGCTTGGCAGTCCCTATTGTTAATTTAGGGACCGCTTAGCAGTCCCTACTAATATTCATACATCAAAATTATGAATTTTTCGATGGTTCGAGGTGCCGCGTTGTATGTTTAGTTCATAATAACCATTGGAATAGTTAAAATAACAATAAGTACAACGACACATTGTATATCCAAACATTATACAAGGAGAACGGGCCGCTTTGAAGATTCTCCTACTATTTTGTACGACGAATGACATAGTGACAAATTAATTCGATCTACATATATACGTATAATTAATGAATACTTGATCTAATGATTATGCCTCATAATCGTATATATGCTAACGTTTGTGAAGTAAATCATAAACACGGATAACAATTACAACTAACTAATGATAATTAATTAGTTGTACATTCGTGAAATATATCTTGAACGTTAATAACTCGATCAATCGCAATTAATCTATTATTTCACAACTAATCTACTATAAGGTTGGTTTTGCAATCATTTATTACTTAAATTTTCATGGTACAATGAGTTTGGTTGCTTACAATCACAAACACAACAACATCAATTAAAAAAAATCGATTTTTAAGTACGAATAGTAGTAGGGACCGTTAAGCGGTCCCTACTGTCAAATTAGCGACCGCTTAACGGTCCCTATTGTCATATTAGGGACCGCTTGGCAGTCCCTATTGTTAATTTAGGGACCGCTTAGCAGTCCCTACTAATATTCATACATCAAAATTATGAATTTTTCGATGGTTCGAGGTGCCGCGTTGTATGTTTAGTTCATAATAACCATTGGAATAGTTAAAATAACAATAAGTACAACGACACATTGTATATCCAAACATTATACAAGGAGAACGGGCCGCTTTGAAGATTCTCCTACTATTTTGTACGACGAATGACATAGTGACAAATTAATTCGATCTACATATATACGTATAATTAATGAATACTTGATCTAATGATTATGCCTCATAATCGTATATATGCTAACGTTTGTGAAGTAAATCATAAACACGGATAACAATTACAACTAACTAATGATAATTAATTAGTTGTACATTCGTGAAATATATCTTGAACGTTAATAACTCGATCAATCGCAATTAATCTATTATTTCACAACTAATCTACTATAAGGTTGGTTTTGCAATCATTTATTACTTAAATTTTCATGGTACAATGAGTTTGGTTGCTTACAATCACAAACACAACAACATCAATTAAAAAAAATCGATTTTTAAGTACGAATAGTAGTAGGGACCGTTAAGCGGTCCCTACTGTCAAATTAGCGACCGCTTAACGGTCCCTATTGTCATATTAGGGACCGCTTGGCAGTCCCTATTGTTAATTTAGGGACCGCTTAGCAGTCCCTACTAATATTCATACATCAAAATTATGAATTTTTCGATGGTTCGAGGTGCCGCGTTGTATGTTTAGTTCATAATAACCATTGGAATAGTTAAAATAACAATAAGTACAACGACACATTGTATATCCAAACATTATACAAGGAGAACGGGCCGCTTTGAAGATTCTCCTACTATTTTGTACGACGAATGACATAGTGACAAATTAATTCGATCTACATATATACGTATAATTAATGAATACTTAATCTAATGATTATGCCTCATAATTGTATCTATGCTAACGTTTGTGAAGTAAATCATAAACACGGATACAATTAGTTAGTTGTACATTTGTGAAATATATCTTGAACGTTAATAACTCGATCGATCTCAATTAATCTATTATTTCACAACTAATCTACTATAAGGTTGGTTTTGCAATCATTTATTACTTAAATTTACATAGTATAATGAGTTTGGTTGCTTACAATCACAAACACAACAACAGCAATAAAAAAAAAAAAAATCGATTTTTAAGTACGAATATTAGTAGGGACCGCTTAACGGTCCCTATTGTCAAATTAGCGACCGCTTAACGGTCCCTATTGTCATGTTAGGGACCGCTTGGCAGTCACTATTGTTAGTTTAGGGACCGCTTAGCAGTCCCTACTAATATTCATACATAAAAATTATGAATTTTTCGATTGTTCGAGGTGCCGCGTTGTATGTTTAGTTCATAATAACCATTGGAATAGTTAAAATAACAATAAGTACAACGAGACATTGTATATCCAAACATTATACAAGGAGAACGGGCCGCTTTGAAGATTCTCCTACTATTTTGTACGACGAATGACATAATGACAAATTAATTCGATCTACATATATACGTATAATTAATGAATACTTAATCTAATGATTATGCCTCATAATCGTATCTATGCTAACGTTTGTGAAGTAAATCATAAACACGGATAACAATTACAACTAACTAATTAGTTAGTTGTACATTTGTGAAATATATCTTGAACGTTAATAACTCGATCGATCTCAATTAATCTATTATTTCACAACTAATCTACTATAAGGTTGGTTTTGCAATCATTTATTACTTAAATTTACATAGTACAATGAGTTTGGTTGCTTACAATCACAAACACAACAACATCAATAAAAAAAAATCGATTTTTAAGTACGAATATTAGTAGGGACCGCTTAACGGTCCCTATTGTGACATTAGCGACCGCTTAGCGGTCCCTATTGTCATATTAGGGACCGCTTGGCAGTCCCTATTGTCAATTTAGGGACCGCTTAGCAGTCCCTACTAATATTCATACATCAAAATTATGAATATTAGTAGGGGCCGTTAAGCGGTCCCTAATTTGACATTAGGGACCGCTTAACGGTCACTAAAATCGTAAATTTTGAATTTTTGGCAAAATTTTTTTGGGGAAATGAGGGGGAAATTTGAATTTCACCAAAGCAATTCTCAACCGTCGATTAAATCATAATCTACGGTCATAAGTACCCATCATGTCTTTAACACGGATCGCCATCTCAAACCGTCGATCATCTAAAATCATCCAACGGACAAAAACTAATTGAATCCTATATATAACTTCACCACTCTTTACACCCATTTCATTATCTCCAAAAAATACTATCTTTTTTTCTTCTTTCACCAACACAAAAACACTATCTTTTTTTCTTCTTTTCACAAACACAAAAACACTATATTTTTTTCTTCTTTTCACCAACACAAAAACTTTTCTTCTTTTCACCAACACAATCTTTTCTTCATTTTCTTTTCTTTCACTTTCTTTATTTTGGAATTTTATTTTCTTTTTTTGACCAATACAATCTTTTTTTCTTATACTTTTTTTTTATTTTGGATCTCATTTACTATTCTTCACTTTTGATTTCATTCATGTTTTTTATTTCATTCATTTTATATTATTACTTATTTTATTCATATTTTCACATTCTTTTATTCTTTCATATCAATTGTCATTATATTAACTTTTTATTCATCATTTTATTGTTTTGATCTTGTTAAAATTACAATTTTACAAAAAAAAAAAACAATTATATTCCGGATTTAATCCGGAATATAATTGTATATTTTTTTTTTTTGGAGGTCATTAGGGACCGCTTAGCGGTCCCTACTAATATTCATACTATGAATATTAGTAGGGACTGTTAAGCGGTCCCTATTTTTGATATTAGGGACCGTCAAACGGTCCCTGTTGTTGGTATTAGGGACCGTTCGACGGTCCCTACTAATATTCATAGAAAATCTACGAATATTAGTAGGGACCGTTAAACGGTCCCTATTGTAAAATTAGGGACCGTCTAACGGTCCCTAATTTTTTTTTCAGAATATAGCGACCGTTAAGCGGTCGCTACGTTCTGAAGCACATTAGGGACCGCCCAGACGGTCCCTATTGTAGAAATTAGGGACCGCTCAGGCGGTCCCTATTGTAAAAAATTAGGGACCGTCTGGGCGGTCCCTAATTTTTTTTTCAGAATATAGCGACCGTTAAGCGGTCGCTACGTTCTGAAGCACATTAGGGACCGCCCAGACGGTCCCTAATTTTTACAATAGGCGAATAGCGACCGTTAAGATGTCCCTATTGAGGTCATTAGGGACCGCTTAACGGTCGCTAAATTGCGGTCCCTAATGACCTCAATAGGGACCGCTTAACGGTCGCTATTGGCAAGCGACCGCTGTCAATAGCGACCGCCGTTTAGCGACCGTTAGACGGTCGCTATTGGTCAATAGGGACCGCCTGGGGGGTCATTAGGGACCGCCCAGACAGTCCCTAATGACCCATTTTTCTTGTAGTGTAATTCAGTAGGCGGTCGCTACATAGTGTCTTCGGCGGGATTTTTTCCTCCCAAGAACAGCGATGGCTCAGCCGTCGTAATTGAGTGTAGGGACAGCTGAGCCGTGACAAATGCATGCAACCGTCCGGTGGCCGCAACCGGGCGGTTGTAAATGATGGATTACGTTGTAGTGTATGTGCATACACCTTTAGGTCTTTTTGTCCATGTTTAGTGTATTTCTTACGTGCAAATCAATAAACTTTCTTTGCTAGCTTGTTCCTCTAAAATCTCGTTCTGTCATGATTTTTCTATAAATATACGTGTAGTACGGCGATTTAGTTTTGATTGTTGCATCACCTCTTCATTTCACCACAATGTTTTTTACTTGTTAATTAAAAAACTACTTGATTAACCCACGTGGTCTTTAGCTACTTTTATGATACAATTAGCCATTTTGGTCAAAATTGTATCGCCATTATACACAGGCTAGAGTTCATCTTCGTAGACCATTCAAGCTAAAAACGTCTTCTGGTTAAGCTCCTTAAGCAGTTACCACCCAATTATACACGATCTAACTTATGTCAACTCCTAAGTTTTTACGGCATCCTAGCTAATATTTTTAATTCCAAAAGTCTGTTGCTTGACTATATATAACCTTAATCTAGAAAATAATCTCTGGTCAACCTCCTGATAAACTAGAAAGTGTATCACTTCTACTGGATTATCTTCTATAAGTAACTATATATTAAGTACCTCTCTTCTTAAGGCATATGTTGTTCCACGATAAAATTATATGACAAAATAAAAAATTTAAATTGAGCTATCATTCCAAAGCTAAGGACTCCATAAATTAAATATCCAAAAAATAAAAAATTCAAATAGAGATATCCTTCCAAAGCTAAGGACTCCATAAATATCCAGAGTACCATCTCTATTAATTAGTTCTGATATGTCGTAAATTTACTCATATAAAAAGTTTCTGATCACTTTTTATTTTATATATTTTGCACCACACATCCCCGAAATTCTCCCAAAACTTACACCATATAGCTATATCAATGATGCATACAGTTCTAGTGAATGTGTTTGTAAGAATATTACTTTGTTGATGTTGGTCTTAGTTTAAGAAATATGACCAAATTTTGGTTAACAAGTTTACAAAATTCTAAAAATATCCAATAATTTCAGTATTCCATCATATTTCACAACTTTAGTTGCTGAAGAGTTGATTGAATTTACTATCCTTAGGGAGTAAGCATAGATGTGGACACAGACGCCTTAACTTTTGTACTTTGTCTCTTAATCTTTTGTCCAAAAGAGTTAAGATTCTTCTCAAACAATCGATCATTGCTACTAATGACTAGATTTGAAGTATAATCCCATTATTTCAGGCATTATTGCTCTATCTTGTCAATTAGTTGTCCAATTTAGCCTTAGATTAAATGAATTCGATATAACCACAAAAGTAGCACTTGCATATGTTCAAAGACAAATAGATTATGTCCCTCTGATTTCAAATGACAATAGATTGTATTATCTCCCTTAATCTTTCTGCTCATTCTAAATCACATAAGTATTGCGTCATATGCTTGCTTTAGGATCGCGAAAGCTGCACCAATTCTAAAGTACATCGATAGAAATACTATGCATTGAAAATCTTTACTGGTTTTTCTTTAATTCAAAGCTACGGACTTTACCGAGACGAGAGTTCTTACAATTTCCCGTTTATAAACGTTAAGATGAAAATCACTATAAAGACATGTTGATGGCCATCACTTATATAAGAGAGGATTATTAAGATCAAGAACCCACTTTTATAAGGACTAATATAAATGACATCTTCTAAGATTATTTAACTAACTGCTATTAACTAGGACGAATAATTAAATTTGCCACTTAACTTTTTTTAAAAAGTTAATATGCCATTTTTTTCGAGCCTTATTTGTTGGATCCGGTGTATAGCCATAACAAAAATTTCCAGATTTCAATAACACAAATAAAAACATATGAACATGTATTTCTAACAAACATAAAGATAAACATGTTTTACATATACAACACAAAAAGAATAAACATTCATAAGGATATATATCATGCAAGAACAAAAAAATAAACTATAAAGAAAGGTGATAGAAAAACCTCAAAGGATTAAATAATCGTTTATAGTGGACGAGTCCGAAGCAAGCCTCTTCCCCTTAAGATCACTATGCCGCGGCTACCGCTTCAAGCCCTCATGCGGCACTGACCTCCCAAGGTACAACGTCCTTTCCCCGAGATAGCAAGTGAAGCGCAATACTATCCCCTCAATCGAACACTAGCGATACTTGCAGAACTCCAAATGATTATGCTATGATTTTTTATGCACAAAAGAGTTTTTGATGTGAAGGATGGTTTTTATCTTCCCCGGAGAAGGCATCCTTTTTGTTAAGTGAAAAACTATCTATTAGCCAAAACACCTACATAGGGATTATATAGAAACTTTGGGGTGAATATTTTCAATGTGGAACAAGTTCCACTTATGCCCCTCAAAAGGCAAATTACCATTCACACCCTCTAACACTTGGCTATTAATATAAATAATTATATTATGCCACACTTTATATTGGACTCAATTCCAATATAATTTAATTAATATTTTTGGTCTCAACACCAAATTAATTAAATTCTCCAACAATCCCTCACATGAATGTAATTGGCTAAAATGCACGTGAGCCTAACAATGTTATATGCAATTTCAGAGTTCTGCCGGAACTTGTTGCATCATGATAGTTGGTTTTGGGCCTTTAACCTTCCTTAGTGAAATATTATCGGATATGCTTGCCAACCATTGGACGTGATGCCTTAAACTGTTCGGCGTTTTGTGTATACCAAGACAATGGTACTCACACAACTCATTCCAATACCGTATTGGTTCTCGTTGTTGTCCGTTTTGGCCCTGGACTGCCTTGGAGAATTTCATCGAATGCTTTAGAGATTTAGCCATTTTGTATCATCTCATAGAAGCGGCTCCTTCACATTCGACATAGGTGATCTCTCATTAAGGGTATCCGGCAATACCCCGCTTGTGTTCACAAGACATAAGGATCATTAGAACCTCAACTTCTCCTTAACCTGTACAGGTCCATCACTCTTTCATCCTAGAAATGGGTTGGGAACTCAATTTCCCGAGTGCTTTGTTCGACTCTTCCCCCACAATTCGGTTGTCCCTTTAAACCTGCAAATTGGGGTTTACAATTCAGATAGGATTGCCATCATGGGGTGTTGTCTTTTGGTGGGCTCAAAATTCCCATTTCCCTCGATGAATTTGCTACTTAGTCTCTCGCTAGACATTTCGTCAATCGCCTACACTATTATCTTTGACTTCTTAAAGTCTAAAGAAATTAGTATGATTATTTTCTAACTAAAATTTAGAAAATCTGAACCAAACTTTTCTTTCCTCTCGCCCCCACATTTCTTTTCTTTCCTCAATGAAAGAAATGTCTCGAGCCTCAAAGAAAATAGAATTTATTTGATTTGCGTACATAACGTCTTATTTCAAATAAATATCAATATTTAATCTATTTAGTAAAATAAATAGTATTAAATTCCACTTGCTTCTCACTAAGCAATTTAATTTACACACTTATATTTGGACTCAATTCCAAATATTTCAAACAAATGTATATATATAAAATACATGTCTCGCACTTGTTTTTATTTTCTACAAATATATATAACATACAAGTCTCACACTATTGTTATTTTCAACAAATATTTATATATGTATATATGTAATAACATACAAGTCTCGCACTTGTGTTATTTCCTACAAATATAAATATATATATTATACAAGTCTTACACTTGTATTTTCAACAACTATATATATACACATATATATATACACACACACAATATACAAGTCTCGCACTTGTATTAGATTTCCATGTCATAAAGACGTCACAAGTAATCGAAATGAATTATAATATTTGTCTCACATGCAACTTCGATTACATTTATTTGTAAAACTAGTCTCCTCACACGAGACTTTTTACTACATCAAACTTGAACACTAGCCTCACCCGTAGATGACATGGTCATAACATACATCTTAAAAAAGATTCTTAAACCAAAATCCCTTTCCTCCAAAGGTTCTACCCTTAGATAGGATAACCTTGTCTGACTCAAAGACAAGTGTGAACCATTTCTAGTTCAACATTGTACCACATATTAGATTCGTGTGAATCTCTGAAATATGAAGAACCTCGTTTCGGGTCACCCCTTTTCCCGAGGTCCTCTTTAGTACAACCGTTCCCCTGCCTTCAACTTTTGAGATTGCAGAGTTTTTCAGGAAACACTGTTTGTTCTCCACAAGTTGATAGGTCGTGAACATCCACTTGTTCGCGTAGATGTGGTCGAGTAGCCCCAGTGTCTACCCACCATTCGTTCGAGTTGTTGTTTGAATTTTTCAGTCGCCATAACTAACTAAATAATCCACATAATTATTTCTATTAGTATCGCTGAGAATTCTCAACTGAACTATTTATACAGATATTCCCAGGCTAGTGGAGGGACAAAACCTCTTTAAAGTCCACATTTCTACGACAGAATATTAGGTTCCCAGGCCAGTGGAGGGACAAGTCCGCTTACACTCCACCTTTCTGCGACAAAACCGTCTGTATAAATATTCTCACTTAGAATATCTTCGAATAATTCACAAGTCGCAATACTAATAATTATTCTCACTTTGATTTCTCTTTGAATAATTCACAAGTCTCAATACTTAGAATTAACCTTTTTCTCCTCTCAAAATTATTCACAAGTCTCAATACTTAGAATTATTCTCATTTTGAATTTCTTTCGAATAATTTACAAGTCTCAGTACTTAGAATTATTTCGAAATTCTTTTAGGTTTGTCTAGTTGAGAATATGGCATAGTAGTTCTCAAAACCGGTACTACGGTCTCAATACCGTTAGCACTTTAATTTAGCGTGACAACCTCAACGTCGCCTGCTATTGAGAAGATCTCAATGCTCGCGGCATTGTTGTTAGAGCTCTCACCACCCATATCTCTAAATAATTCACAAGTCTCGCACTTATAATTATTTAAAGCCTTCATAGGGCACACTTGCGATTTTATATATTTCCACATATCTCAATTGCAATTATTTTTCACTAATCACATAAACATCCATTAAAACAATGTTTTACTTAACAACTAATGCGTGCAATATGATCAACACCACTTGACCAAATCAAAGCGATTAATTAATAAGTAATATCAAAAGAATTTACTGATCCGGAAAACATGTAAGTACGTTACATGTAATATAAAATGCCTTTATAATTAGCTGTAGCAACATGATTCCAAATCATAAAATCCATAATTTACATCCTCATGCTCCAACTAATATAACATGTTAATTATGTTATATGTTGCAATTAACGGGATAGCAGTGCAATGATCAAGTGATTAAATGCTATGTCACATACACATACCACATGCATCGAATAAACAATAAAACATGTATTGGACCATAGCTAATTAATTATAAATGAGATAATTAGACACACATTTGTAACACCCATCTCACTCCTACAGTTATAAATTCCAAATTTAATCTGGATAGGAGCAGTTACAACAATTATAGTACAACAATTATAGGACCTGGTCAACTTGGTAATTAAGTAAAGAAGCAATTAAAAAAAATTAACTCCTAATTTAATCATGGACATTTACTTAATAGTTAATACACGTACGAGACAGTTACGATATAATTTGCTCATCAATTTAATTAAGAATTATACCAGGAAAATAGAAAGGCATAACAGCTCAAATTAAACACGTTCACTACTGCTCCTTAATTAATTAACAAAATGAACAGACATAATTAAAAAAAAAAAAAAAAAGGTACCTCCTTGTAAAGCTGAAACACAAAGTTGGCCTTTCGCGAATGAATTAAAATAAACGTATAGCCTCAAACGATTAATTCCTCAAACATGACCAAAAATTAATCAGTTTCTAAACAAAACTTAATGGAAAAAGACACACGTTCAGCTACATATCTCATGAAATATATTTCTGAAAATTATGCTAAGGAAACTTTGAAGATTCGCATAGCAACAAAAAGTCCTAGAAAGTCATTAAACTTCTAAATACCTCAACTGATGAATCCAAATAGAATGCACATCATCAAATATTATAACCACCTGCACCTGCTAAAACTTATGGAAATTGTTTTGAGGATACAAAACGTAATCTGGAAAATTCTTATGAACATCGAGAACAAGAATTATACAAGTAGTGATCTTAAGATTGTTGGATTCGGTGTATAGCCATAACAAGAATTTCCAGATTTCAATAACACAAATAAAAAACATATGAACATGTATTTCTAACAAACATAAAGATAAACATGTTTTACATATACAACACAAAAAGAATAAACATTCATACGGATATATATCATGCAAGAACAAAAAAAATAAACTATAAAGAAAGGTGATAGAAAAACCTCAAACGATTAAATAATCGTTTATAGTGGACGAGTCCGAAGCAAACCTCTTCCCCTTAAGATCACTATGCCGCGGCTACCGCTTCAAGTCCTCATGCGGCACTGACCTCCCAAGGTACATTGTCCTTTCCGCGAGATAGCAAGTGAAGCGCAATACTATCCCCTCAATCGAACACTAGCGATACTTGCAGAACTCCAAATGATTATGCTATGATATTTTATGCACAAAAGAGTTTTTGATGTGAATGATGGTTTTTATCTTCCCCGGAGAAGACATCATTTTTGTTAAGTGAAAAACTATCTATTAGCCAAAACACCTACATAGGGATTATATAGAAACTTTGGGGTGAATATTTTCAATGTGGAACAAGTTCCGCTTATGCCCCTCAAAAGGCAAATTACCATTCACACCCTCTAACACTTGGCTATTAATATAAATAATTATATTATGCCACACTTTATATTGGACTCAATTTCAATATAATTTAATTAATATTTTTGGTCTCAACACCAAATTAATTAAATCCTCCAACATTATTTTTATGTCCCATATTTTTTCAAAAGTTTACTAAAAATGCCATCGGTCCTTATTCGGACCAAAATTGCCTACGTGGCGGTATGAAATTGTACTTTACACCTCAAGGTAAATTTCATTTTGCACCCCAAAATATTTTTGGGTGCAAAGTGCAATTTATTTTTAGGTGCAAAGTACAATTTTGTACTTTCACGTAGGCAATTTTGGCCCGAATAAGGGCCGAGGGCATTTTTGAAAGCATTTTTTGAAATACGGTGTATTTTGGCAAGGCCCGGAAAAAACCGACATTTAACTTTTTCAAAAAAAAATTAAACGGCATTTTTAACATTTCGTCCTATTAACTATATGAACCATGGTTATGATCTCCAATTTAGTGTTGGTTACTGTCTCGTTTTTGTTTAATTGACTATTGTATTTTGCTGGACATATTATATAAATATGACAGAGCTTTGCGTTGAATTCGACAATTGTCTCGATGTCCTACATTTTAAGTTTCTCAAATTGAGTACTTTAACATGCGAACCCTTGAGGTATCTATGAGCAACACAAATAATATTCCATGCTTCTTTGGTAAACTCACAGTATGAAAGAATTTTCTATTGATACATGTCAATAGCACTAAGAATGGTACTTCATGCAGTTGAGCATAGAATTGCAATAAGATCTTGTTCATTTGACAATTCAAATTCTTCTTTAATTTTACCATTTTCATCAAGTGTTGGAGACAAAACTCTAAAAATACTTTTCGAGGCCTTTTGGTCGTGGTGTTTTAATTTTTCATATGATTTTCTAGTATGTATAGTTGGTACTGGTAAGCATGAATGGCTTAATAGTCGAGAGTCCTTTAATCTCGTTCTACAGCGATCAAACCTTTCTTTCTAGAATCTCACTAGGTAACTTTAGTGTCTGAGTCTTGATGCAAATTTGTTGTTTCACTTTTAACTTTGAAATTGTTGGATCAGGATTGACACAACTTTTCCAAAGTTTCAGAGCTCAAGTTAAGCTGGCGTTGCCTTAACTTGATCTCAAACAATCTTCTTGATAGAGTATAATGTGCAGCGGAATTAAAGAACACAAAAAGATAAATTTTCAATGGTTTATTATAAATAATCAACCACCTATCCTTACGGCAAAATAACCACGCATGTTTTACCAAATACGTTCCTCACCACAAAATCACTCTCGCTCTTTTGTAGATTGGACTCAGCAAAGCAGACAAGAATTTTCTCCTTACATCTAATCCTAAACTTAACTCGAAAACTCACAAACTTTGCAAGACAAGAAACACGGCAACAATGCTTAAGATATAATCTCTACGGATTTATAAGCTCTATTGTTTCTCTATGTATCTTGATGTACTTCACACCTTATATATAGGTCTTTTCAAACTTGATCTCCAAGGTGTGTTGTACACAGTTTTGGTAACTTATGTTGTTTCCTTGTTGAACTCTACTTCCCTTCTTGAACTCGATCTCCTTCTTGAATAATAGTTCCCTTTATTAGATTGAGTTCTAATAAGGAAATACTCCTTCTTCAATTCAGACTTGATCTTGGAAAGATTCCTAGTTGCACTTGAACTCCAAAACTTTCATTCTTTGAAACCGTGTTGACTTGACCGATCTCCTCCTCTTGAATTATGGAAACTTCAACTTAGGAAACTTGTAATGCTCTTCCTTATGATTAAGAGATGTTCCTGGACATAAACAAGGACAACTAAAATCGTGGAACTTGATTAATAGGTGAATAAAAGCAAAACTAAAATAAAGCAGTTAAAGACAGATTGACAGAATACTCTCTAGTTTAAATGTTGTCCTGATGTTGGCTCAACATCCATCCAACATTTATTCCAGAATATGTTCTCGAATTTTGGAACAATGTTTCCGGTTAAGAATGTTTCGGGTTTCAATGTTCTCTGGATGTTGGCACAACATCCATCCAACATTGATTCTAGAACATCTTACACTTTCAATCTCCCCATTTTTGCCTTTCTTCACAAAACCAATCAACCTGTTCACATAACAGATAATATGTCCAAATCTCAATTAAGCATAATAATCTAAACCTACTAAAACTGCTCCCCCTTAATGCAAACTATCAAGCATTAACTTGGCATAACAAAGATTATTCATTAAAGTCGTCACCAAAACTCAGCAATTAGTTGTTGAGACTTTAGATCATCAATGTTGTCTCAACATTAATACCAGAATGTACTGCATATAAGTTTATCAGCAGAAACAGCAGATATAAACTATCTTCATAAGCAAAATCATTAAGAGCAGTTAAAGCTAAGTAGCATTATCATTACCAACCAAAACAAAGATAAAGAACTAGCAACAAAATAGAAACAGTTCAAACACATATCAAAACAAAAACATAAAAACCAGAAATCAAAAATTAAAAAAAAAATACAGATTACTCTCCCCCTTTTTGTGAATAAAGCTCTTCCATGTTCTTAATCAAGACATCCAGCTCCTGCATTTTTCTTTCCTTGAAAGCAACTCAAACACTCTATTTCTTTTAAAGTTGTCCATGTCCATGACCTTCTCTTTGTGAAAATCCCTCCTTCTAAAATCATAGGCATTGTCCTCTATCTCCTTATTAAGATAGTATCTAGACCTAGCTTCCCTACTATGATAGGATAACACAAGAGTGTCACAGTACTCATCATCATCATCATCATCATCACCATTAGCTTCAAACTCTTCAGCAGCAGTTTCCTTTTCCTCTTCTTCTTCTTCTTTCTCCTCCTCTTCTTCTACATCACCTACATCAACTTCCTCATCTACAACCTGTTTCCCTTTCCTCACTCTCTGAGCCTCAGCCTTAGCCTTAGCCTCAGCCTTTTTCTTCTCAAGTCTCTCTCTTTGAGCTCTTCTAGCCTCAGTTATTTGTAAGGCTATTCTACTCATTGGCATAGACCCAATTGGTGTTCTCTTTCTACCGGAATCAGATCCCTCCCCCTCAATCACATCATTAAGAATATTCACTTGGGGTTTAGGGTTAGCCACATTTACCTCAGATTCAGTTTCCTTGGTTTGAGGAGTATGGGCTTCTGATGTTGCGCCAACATTCGACTTAGATTCCACATTTTTGGCTCTCTTCGACCTTCATTGATAAGGAATCGTTGATCGTTTAGCGAAAACTTGAGCAGCAAGCCGTTCTTCATCTTCACGCGCAGCAGTCCTGGTGCGTGTTGTTGTTTGCTCAACATTCAAGGCCATATATGCAAGAGTGTCTAAAAGAGTCTTGCTCGCCATGTTAGTTTTGAGACTTGAGAGAAAAATATGAGAGATTTGAGATAACTATTTGCAGAGAGAAAACAAATTGTACAAGTGAAAAAGAAATTAAGACAAATTGTTCATTTAAGTCGTGCAGAGTGGAGAGAGAAGGGATGAATGCTAGTGGGATTGTGGAATGTGATTAATTAAGTTTTCCCACTACTCTATTCCCACGTTTAAACACCCACCATGTGTCAATGTGAGCAACAAGTAACCAGAGCAGTTCAAAATAAAACAATAAAAACTCAGTTTTTAAAATTTTAAACAAACTTATAAGTTACTATTTTCAATGTTGGACAGACAGTATGGCAATGTTGGGATAACATTCAGATCAGAGAGTAGAGTAACATTCAAACCATAAAGTTTTTAAACCACAATATTTGAGGTTTTTGGGCTTCTTCAAGGTAATTTCACGTGAGAGCGTGAGATATATCCAAACTTATATCTGAAACTTCACCAAAGTAGCAGTGAGTATCAAAAACATTAAGATTTAGATCAAAATCATGAATAAGTAACATATCAAACAGAAAACATACAGAGATAAGCAGTTGTGAATTAGAGAATTAATCCACTTCCACAGCATAGAAGGTCACAAATAGTGTGTCATCTGCAGTAAGTCACCCAAATAGTATGCATCAACACATGAAAGGGACTATATACTCCCCCTAAGCCCAAACCTAGTCAAACACACTAATCAAAGATTAATAACAATGCAGTTCTATCATGAATGCAACAATGTTATGACAACATTGACAGATGGTATACACAGTGAATCACTTTTCAAACCAGCAACAGTTCACATCACATCAAATCTTCACTATTTTCATTATCTCTTTAGAACAAAAACTGAGGGTTGATTAAAAAAAGGATAATGACATTACTGAATGAGGGCAGCACTAGACTCCACACACCCCAGTAACAACATTATCAGCAGCAAGTTAGGCAAGTACAAAGGCCTTGAATACTGGCAACGCATTTATCATGCACCCCAATACCCCAATTCATTATGCATACTTGTTTACCAACCTGCATACAAGAGAGCACTAAGTGATCAATGCTACCAAGTGAAGGCAATCGAAACCCCAAACACCCTAGTAGAAAGAACCACTCTTATGTACCCCTTGGCCAAAAACAAACAGAGACATGCAAATAAGCACAATTGAATATCATTGAAGTTGTCAACATCATGAACCCCAGCTTCTCCACATGTCCTGTAAAACCTTTTCATATGAATAAGACACAACTGAATAGACATCAAAGTAGTGAACTTTGTGTACCCCAGCTTCTCCATATGTTAGGCTAACACAACCTTAGACAAACTTTAGAGATTTATACTTTTCAAAACTTAGATGTGAATCTGCAAGCTAGAAAGATTAGTAAAATACAGTGATCAACCACATAATCAAATATGCCAAAACAAAGATCAATGTGACTCAAAAAGAAAAGAAAAGAAACAAACAAAAAAACAAAAAGTTACATACTACACCACAAACATTAACTAGTGCTAGACAGTGGTGTTATGTCAACACTGGGATCCTAACATTCTCACATATTGCACATGCCGAGAGATTTCCTCAAACTGAAGAATCTCTCACTATCTAAAGGTTTAGAAAACATATCAGCAAGCTGATTATTTGTCTCAATATGCTCAATGTTAATCATTTTATCCTCAACCATGTCTCTCAAGTAATGATGTCTTATATCTATATGCTTAGTCCTAGAATGTTGAACAGGATTCCTTGAGATACTAATGGCACTAAGATTGTCACAAAACATGAGGAGAGTATCACTATCTAACCCATAGTCCAACAACATGTGTTTAAGCCATACTAGCTGGGTAACACAACTGCCAGCAGCTACATATTCAGATTCAGCTGTAGATAATGACACACAATTCTATTTCCTGCTATACCATGAAACAAGATTGTTTCCCAAATAGAAACAGCCCCCACTTGTGGATTTTCTGTCATCTACATCACCTGCCCAATCAGAATCACTAAAGCCAACAAGATTTGTATTTGTATCAAAAGAATACCAAATGCCCAATGATGAAGTTCCAGATATATACCTTAATATTCTCTTCACAGCAATCAAGTGAGATTGCTTTGGATCAGCTTGGTACCTAGCACAAACGCAAACAGAAACATAATATCTGGTCTAGAGGCAGAGAGATATACAAGACTACCAATCATAGATCTGTACAATGTTGGGTCAACATTGTCTCCAGTGCCATCCTTAGTAATCTTCATAGAAGAAGACATGGGAGTTTTGCAAGGTTTTGACTCATGTAGCTCAAATCTCTTTACCAGGTTCCTTGCATACTTCTCCTGGTTTAAGAACATACCATTCTCCAGTTGCTTAACTTGTAATCCCAGAAAGTAGTTCAGCTCTCCAATCATGCTCATCTCAAATGTCCCTGTCATTGACTCAACAAATTTGTCTAGAGTACACTTGTTAGTAGAACCAAATACAATATCATCCACATAGATCTGAGCAATACAAACATCAGAACTCTTTCTTAGAATAAACAAGGTTCTGTCTCCATCTCCTCTATTGAACCCAAGACTTAACAAAAATTGAGTTAGTCTTTCTTACCAAGCTCTAGGTGCCTGTTTTAAACCATACAAATCTTTCTCAAGTTTATACACTTAATTAGGATGTTTAGGATCAGCAAAACCTTTAGGTTGTTCAACATATACTTCTTTGTCTATCAAACCATTAAGGAAAGCACCTTTTACATCCATCTGGTAGAGCTTAATCTTAAGACAACATGCAATAGCAAGAAGTAATTTAATAGATTATATCCTAGCTACTGGAGCAAATGTCTCATCAAAGTCAATCCCTTCTACCTGAGTACAACCTTGTGCAACATGCCTAACTTTGTTTCTTACAATTACACCATCTTCATTAGTTTTGTTCTTGAAAATCCACTTAGTTCCTATAACATTCACATTAGAAGGTCTAGGTACTAGATTCCAAACATGATTTTTGGTGAATTGCAACAGTTCATCTTGCATAACATTTATCCATTTACTGTCCTTAAGAGCTTCAATCACATTCTTAGGTTCAATATCAGAGACCAAACAGGAAGCATTAGTTACAGTGCAAGTGGAAGCCATGCAAACACACAACCTTACCATATTTTTATAGTTTACACTGTCTTTGTTGCGAGTCTTCATGCGTCTAGTGATTTCACCTATCACTTGTGAAGCTGGATGATCCTTTTGAATCCTAGTAGGGGGATCTCTCCTAGGTTCATCAACAATGTCATCCTCTGAATTTGACTGTGGGGATGTTGGCCTAACAACAACAGGTGTCAGCTCAATATTAGAACCAGTCTCAATTTCAGTGTCTTCAGCTTCTGCTCCTGATGTTGGGACAGTCTCTGTTCCCGATGTTGGGGCAACATCAGAGACAGTAACTTCATCAGTACCTGTATCAGCGGTGGAATCATCAAACACTATATTAACTGATTCTTGAATAGTCTTTAATCTTGGATTATGAACCCTGAAAGCAGAACTATTCACAAAATATCCAACAAATATGCACTTTTCACTTTTTGGATCAAACTTACTAAGATAGTCTTTATCATTCAACAAGTAACAATCACATCCAAATTCATGAAAATGAGCAATATTTGGTTTCAAACCCTTCAAGATTTCATATGGTGTCATATTTGTACCAGGTCTAAGATAAGCCCTATTACTTATATGACATGCAGTATTTAAAGCTTCAGCCCAAAGTCTTTTAGATAAGTTTCTAGCATTAAGCATAACTCTGGCCATCTCTTGAAGTGTCCTATTTTTCCTCTCAGCTATCCCATTTTGCTGAGGTGTCTTAGGTGCTGAAAACTCATGGAAAATTCCATTCTTATCACAGAAATCACTGAAACTAGCATTTTCAAATTCTTTCCCATGATCAGACATAATCTTACAAACAGAGGAACCATACAAATTTTTTATGCTAGCATGTAAGATCCTAAATGTGTTGACTGCATCGGATTTTTTCTTAAGAAACTTAACCCATGTATATCTAGAGAAATCATCTACAATAACAAAGGCATATCTCTTACCACTTAGGCTGCTCACCTCAATAGGACCCATGAGATCCATGTGTAATAATTCAAAACACTTACCAGTTCTGGGAATTGTACTTTGTACCTGGAGGGGTGTATGAATAGCTTTGGTTTGCTTACCCTTCAAGCAGTCCCCACATACAACCTTACCTGGGCTGGATATCTTAGGTAAGACTCTTACAACATCAACTTTCTGTAATTTTTCAAGGTTCCTATAGTGAACATGTCCTAGCTTCCTATGCCACAGAACAACATCATCAACTTTAGCATGAAAGCAGTCTGCTTCTTCCTGAGCAAGGTAGCAATTATCTTTAGATCTGGTACCTGTCATAACAAGGACATTATCACTATTAAATACATCACAAGAACTTTTATCAAATGTAACAAGCAAGTTATCATGACAAAGTTGACTAATGCTTATTAGATTTGCTTTCAATCCTTCAACTAACAGAACATCTTTGAGGGGTGGAAATCCTTCAACATCTAGTACTCCCTTTCCAATGATTCTTCCCTTGGTGCCTCCTCCATAGGTGACAGTTCCAACATTGAGATGAATCGGTTGTTTAAGATTTTCCTTGTCTCCTGTCATGTGTCTTGAACATCCACTGTCAAAGTACCACTTACCTGCAAGGTTAGAGTACACAGCAGAAAAAACAACATTGCATACAAGTTTTATCTTATGAGTCTTTAACTTTTCAATCCAAGTTCTAATTTTCTGTCCTGTTCCTAATGTTGGTATAACATCATGTTGGGATAACATCTGTACCACTGACCAACTCAACATTAGAGACAGTTTCTATTTTCTTCACATTTTCTTTCAAATATTTCTTGCAATAAGGTTTTATGAGACCTGGTTGAAAACAAAATTGACAGATATAAGTAGGTTTACTTTTGTTGGGATTAGCACAGCTCAAGTCTTTTGATTCCTTAACAAAACCTTCTTTAATGAAAACAGGATTAGCAACTTTAGAGGTAGGTTTCTCAAAATATCCAAGACCATTTGTTCCTTGATTACCCATACTCAGTACCTCATCAAGTTTAGATGTACCTGAGTTCCATTTAGCAATGATTTGATTATCTTTTTCAAGCTTTCCTTTTACCTCTTTAAGTTCAGCTTCTGTCTTGTCAAGGTCTCTTTCATATATCCTCATCAATTTCTTCAGTCCATCAATCTCCAATCTCTAAGTTTCATTCTTCTTGGTGAGTTTCTGATTTTATTTCAGAAGATTATAAAAAGTAGACTTCAAGTCTTCAATGATTTCCTCCTGGGACATCTCACATTCGAAGTGATACTCTTCATCTAGATCAACTGAGCCATGAAAACATTCAAAGTTAGATTCATCGTTATCAGACAAAGAATTGAAATCAATATGGGTATCATATTCAGTCCAATTCCCAAAGAAGGTCTCCTGTTCTGATGTTGAGTCCTGGATGTTGGAGCAACATTGGGACCCGAGGCAGTTATGGAGATCTTCTTCTGTCCAGTTGACATGAGTAAATAGCGTAGCTGTATGAAAATCTTCAGGGTTTTCTTCAGTATCAGCACTTGATCCAGAGTTATAATCCTCTTCATTGAAATCATCTACACAAACCCAATGAGACTTTCCCTTCTTGCGGAGGGTGTTAGCACATTCAACAGCAATATGACCATAACCTTTACATTCATAACATTGAGTAGTTTTCAGCTTTTCAATTTCTTCAGGACTAGATTTTGTTGCCATATATTTAACAAATTTGGGAGGCAATTTTCTATAACCAGTGGAATTATTGCTAGGTTGTTTCTCTTTAGATATATCTTTAAAGTTCAACCTACCGAGTTTCTTGCTAATATTTCCATAGTTAGAAGAAATAATTGCATCCTCATCTTCACTCTCATGATAATTTGTTCCTAACAAAGCAATAGCTTGTTGTTTGATAGTCCTAGCAGGAAACTCTAGCTCGAATTCTCTAAGAATGTTTAACAAGGATTGAAACTCCATGTTGGCAATATCTCTTGTCTCTCCCATGGAAATTCTCTTGATAGCAAATCTAGGTGACAAAGATCTAAAAGCTTTATATACCATAGTTTGATTTGAAACAGGAAATCCTAGATTTTCACATTCATTTGTATTGTCAAGGATTTTCTCAAAATAACTATCTATACTCTCTTCATCACCCATCTCAAGTTTTTCAAAATCTTTAGAGTTTCTAACTGCTATGTTTAGAGTTTCTAACTGCTATATCTCCTTCACAATGAAGTTCAAGGATATCCCAAGCTGATTTAGCCGTGGTGCAGTTCTGAATTAACTTAAACATGTGATTGGTAACATAACTAAAAATAGCATTAAGAGCTTTCTCATTGTAGTTGTACAGTGTTACCTCGTTTGCTGTCCATTGTGACTTCGGTTTTGGTACAATATCTGCATCTCTGTCGTTCTCAGTCTTTGGGACATAATATCCATCAAGGACTGCATCCCATGCTTTCATGTCAATGGATTTGATGTGAACTCTGAGCCTGGTCTTCCAGTAGGCATAATTGATGGATCCTTCTAAGACTGGGAGTCTGCCAGAATTGGGATTGATGTTGTCCATCGCGTTGTATCACCTCCAAACACCAGTGAATCGGTGCTTGGTTCTGATACCAATTGAAATTGTTGGATCGGGATTGATACCACTTTTCCAAAGTTTCAGAGCTCAAGTTAAGCTGGCGTTGCCTTAACTTGATCTCAAACAATCTTCTTGATAGAGTATAATGTGCAGCGGAATTAAAGAACACAAGAAGATAAATTTTCAATGGTTTATTATAAATAATCAACCACCTAGCCTTACGAAAAAATAACCACGCAGGTTTTACCAAAGACGTTCCTCACCACAAAATCACTCTCGCTCTTTTGTAGATTGGACTCAGCAAAGCAGACAAGAATTTTCTCCTTAAATCTAATCCTAGACTTAACTCGAAAACTCACAAACTTTGCAAAACAAGAAACACAACAACAATGCTTAAGATATAATCTCTACGGATTTATAAGCTCTATTGTTTCTCTATGTATCTTGATGTATTTCACACCTTATATATAGGTTTCTTCAAACTTGATCTCCAAGGTGTGTTGTACACAGTTTTGGTAACTTATGTTGTTTCCTTGTTGAACTCTACTTCCCTTCTTGATCTCGATCTCCTTCTTGAATAATAGTTCCCTTTATTAGATTGAGTTCTAATAAGGAAATACTCTTTCTTCAATTCAGAGTTGATTTTGAAAAGATTCCTAGTTGCACTTGAACTCCAAAAGTTTCCTTCTTTGAAACCGTGTTGACTTGACCGATCTCCTCCTCTTGAATTATGGAAACTTCAACTTAGGAAACTTGTAATGCTCTTCCTTATGATTAAGAGATGTTCCTGGACATAAACAAAGACAACTAAAATCGTGGAACTTGATTAATAGGTGAATAAAGGCAAAACTAAAATAAAGCAGTTAAAGACAGATTGACAGAATACTCTCTGGTTTAAATGTTGTCCTGATGTTGGCTCAACATCCATCCAACATTTATTCCAGAATATGTTCTCGAATTTTGGAACAATGTTTCCGGTTAAGAATATTTTGGGTTTCAATGTTCTCTGGATGTTGGCACAACATCCATCCAACATTGATTCCAGAACATCTTACATTTTCAAACTTTATGATGTGTTGTAACAGTTAATGTCGTAAAAATAAAGAAAACAAAAGAAGTTCACAAATATTTGACGTGGTTCAGTCCAAACAAACCTAATTCGTGAGGCTTTTGCCAGAACAACTCAAACCTTTCTTTTGATTGGTACAAAACTCACTCACAAGGTTTTACTCGTACTAGTAATCTAGACTCTCTAATTAGTTTTCTTACACTTATCGTGATGATTTGACAATTTACTCCACTTGAGTTTAAAAACATTTAAGATGACTCAAAGTTAATTCGACTTGAAGTTTCTTATTACTTATTACTTGGTGGATGAAGATGCTAAATGCTTACATGTAAAGGTTGATGAATCAATAGTGTGGCACAGAAGGTTAGGCCATGTCTACTATAGGAATCTGGAGAAGATCATCAAGTTAGAAGCTATGAGAGGCATACCTAAACTTTCAAGTCCAGGTAAACTGGTTTGTGGTGATTAGCTGCAAGGTAAACAAACTAGGACTACACATGCACATATGCATGTGGAAGGTCAGATCCCTAGAACCTCTAAATGCTTTGAACTATTGCACATGGATTTTATGGGTCCTATAGAGGTTTGTAGCCTTACTGGTAAGAAGTATGCTTATGTGATTGTTGATGACTTCTCTAGGTACACATGAGTTGAATTTTTGAGGGAAAAATCTGAAGCTGCATACACTTTCAAGATACTAGCTGATAGTATTAAAGAACTCTACACTGCATGTGTTATTAGGATTTGATCAGATCATGGCAGGAAATTTGAAAATAAAAAGTTTGATGATCTGTGTGATTCAAGTGGAATCTTTCATGAATACTCTGCCCTATCACTCCCCAAAAAAATGGAGTTGATGAACGAAAAAATAGAACTTTGCAAAAACTGGCTAGGGTTATGTTGAACTCTGGAAAAATAACTAAACAATTTTGGGTTGAGGCACTTAGTACCACATGTTATATTTCAAATAGAGTTTATCTTAGACCAGGCAGAACAATGACTTCTTATGAGATTGTTAAGAAAGTTAAACCTAACTTGAGTCACTTTCATGAGTTTGTTTCTGTGTGTTATATTCTGAAAGATAGACAGCCATTAGGAAAGTTTGATGCCAAAAGTGAAAATTGTATTTTTGTTGGATATTCTGTGAATAGCAGTGCTTATAGAGTGTTTAATCCTAGATTAAGTACTATTTAAGAATCGGTCAATATTGTGTTTGATGATAGGATGTTTTCGCAGATATCACCGAAGGTCAACTAAAATTACCACAGACTCGCGGTGTGGTGCCAACTCCAGCAAGAGACAGTGTGGACTCAACACCTGAGATTGACACAGAAGACACAAGGAATGATGATGTTGAGCCAACACCAGAAGATGCTGATGTTGGACTAACACCAGATCACACAGATTCTGACACTAAAGATTTTGCTGGAGAAAGAGTTAGAAGGGACACTCCTGCCAGAATACTGAGAGATCATCCTACTTCTCAGGTTATAGGAAATATTACTTAATGATTAAGAACCAGAAACAAAGAAAGAGTAAACTATAAGAATATGGCTAAACTTAGTATTTGTATGTCATTTGTGTGCAACTCTGATACCTGCTTTGTCTTAGCGACAGAACCTAAGAATGTTAATGAGGCTCTTAAAGACTCTCACTGGATAAATGCGATGTAGGAAGAACTAATACAATTCTCTAAAATTAAAGTGCGGAAACTAGTTCCTAGGCCTTCTCATGCTAAGGTAATTGGAACTAAGTGGATATTTAAAAATAAAAGTGATGAGAATGAAGCGATAGTGAGGAACAAGATGAGATTAGTAGCCCAATGGTATACACAAGAAGAAGGGATCGATTTTGATGAAACAATTTCTCATGTGGATAGAATAGAATCTATTAAACTACTTCTTGCAATTCCATGTTTCTTAAAAATCAAATTATATCAAATGGATGTTAAGGGTGCATTTTTGAATAGGTATAATTACAAAGAAGGCTTTGTTGAGCAACCTAAGTGATTCACTGACCCGCATCACCCTGACTATGTATACAAACTTGAAAAAGCCGTATACGAATTGAAACAAGCTCCAAGAGCTTGGTATGAGAGGCTGACTGAATTCTTACTATGTTTTGGTTTTACTTGGGGTGAGGGTGATATGACACTGTTTATCATGAAAAATATTAAGGAAGTATGTATTACCCAAATCTATGTTGGTGATATAGTATTTGGCTCCTCTAACCTACCCACCTTGGACAAATTTGTGAATACTATGATAGGTACATGTGAAATGAGTATGATAGGGGAGCTCACCTTTTTCCTATGACTACAAGTGAAGCAAAAGGAAACATGGATGTTCTTGTCTCAATAGAAGTATGCTAGGAATTTGGTGAAGAGATTTGGTTTGTTGGAATCCAAACCAGGCAAGACACCAATGTCCACTACACTGAAGATTGAAAGGGATGTGGCTGGTGAAGATGTTGACTCAACACTTTACAGATCAATGATTGGAAGTCTCCTGTACTTATCATCCACCAGACCATACATAATGTACTACGTGTGTGTCTGTGCCATGTATCAAGTAGCACCAAAGGTATCTCACTTAACTGCAGTAAAAAGAATCTTAAGATACATCTATGGGACCGCTGAGTTAGGAACCTGGTAATCTCACAAGACAAATTCAAACTTGGTTGGCTTTAGCGATAGTGACGGGGCAGGGGACTTAGATGATAGAAAATCCACCAGTGGGGGGAGATTTTATATTGGAAATAATTTAGTTTTCTGGTACAGTAAGAAACAAAATTGTGTCACTTTATCTACTGTTGGGTCAAAGTATATTGTAGCTGGCAGTTGTGTAACCCAACTGATATGGTTGAAACATATGCTTTGTGATTATGGGTTACCTAGTAATACTATGTTGATGTTCTGTGATAACTTGAGTGCTATTAGTATTTCTAAAATTCATGTGCTGCATTCCAGAACCAAACACATTGATATTAGACATCAATTCTTAAGAGATATGGTTGAAGATAAAACAATAACAGTTGAACACATTGAAACCAACAACCAATTGGCTGACATGTTCACTAAACCACTAGACACTGAGAGATTCTTCAGTTTGAGGAAGGCTCTCGACATATGCGTGTTGTGAACACACTAAACATACATGTGTTGCCTTAACATCACAGGCTAACACCAGTGACTGATTGTGATGTAACCATATTGTTCTCTTGTTTCTTTGGTTAGTTCTTTTGATCTTCTTGTTATCTCATGCTTGTTTGTCTACATTCTTGAACCATGTGTAGTCTCACTTACATGTCATCTTGATTAGATAGCTTATTCTTTACAAATGCTTGTTAATTTATTTGTTAAAACGTTCTTGGCTTTGAGGTAGTGTCTTTCCTTGGAAAAGATGGGGTACACAGAGCTAACAGCTATATTGTATTCAATTGTGACTTATTTATAAAGAAAAATATAATGAATTTGGGGTGTTAAGAGTTGACAACTATGCTGTATTCAGTTGTGACTTATTTATGTTGTTTTGCTTGTAGAAGGGGCATATTATGGTGAACTTGTATGCTGAGGTGACTAGGGTTATGTACTGCCTTTCATGCAATGTATTTGCTCACTTGTGCTAAAACCTTCGTAAGGATACTCAATAAACAAGTATTTTCTAGGTAACTGGGGTGTAGGGGTCATGGGCTGCCTACATTCAGCCTGTGCATCTGCATTAATTTTGTTGACACTCGGGTGTTAGGGTCCTATTACTGCATACATTCAGTGAAGACATGATCCTTCCCGCCTCATCATGCTAAGCTTGAAAGTTATTTTTGGTAGTCAGGTTTGAAAATTGAATAGGTAAAGAGTTTATGTCTGTGACTGCTGATATGTGGTGTTGGGACAACACTGGGCTCATAAATGTTAGACTAACATCATTCTTCTCTTTTCCTTGTCTATGCTTGCTTATCCTACTGTGTTGTCATGATCTTAAAGGGAAGTATCTCTTGTTTTTCGTCACATTCATTAATGCCATATGCAAAGGCATATCTCATAGGTTATTAGCTGCCTGTAACACACAAGTTTGTTTCTCATTGAACTATATGAGCTTAATTATCGTTGTGATGTTAATCCCCTTAGTTTTTTTCTTGTGGGTTTTCCTGTTATCTAACTCCTACTCCTGTTTCAGATCTAAGGCAAGGTACTGTTTTGAATGGTTCATTATAACTCTTGAAGTTCCAGTTATCTTGCTTAGATTCTCCTTATGTCAGTATGTGAAGAAAGCCTTGGTAAGACCCTGACCACACATACACTTGGCTTAGTACTATGCTGAGAAGATGGAGTTCGAATGTTGGGCCAATACCGGATCTGGGAATGTAGTCTCAACACTCACCACAACACTGTGACTCAGAAGGTATATGCAATAACTACTCTGGTCACGTGTCATGCCAACACGTTCACGATCAGTACGTGTTGACTCAACATGGCAGGAATGGCACACGAGATCATTAGTGACTCGCCCATGACTCCTTATTAATTTCCACTTTCCTTTTATTCATTCCTCTTACCTAAGCTTAATTTCTGCAAACTGATGAAACCCCAATTTTTCTGTTCATGCCTTATTTACTCACGCAGGCTACAATGGAGAAAGAAATCTACAATCACTAATCTTGCCAACGTCGTCGCTGCCATGTCATCAGAGGCAAGGGAGTCAAACCACGGAGAAGAACCCGTATACGGAACACGTTGGTAACCAGTAAACAACCAAAAAGTAAGGCCCCTATTTATACCAGGAGGAACGTCAAGTCCAAGAAAGGTGCATCTACCAGTGCTGAGCCAACACCAATTCCTGACAATGTTGCGTCAGCACACAAACCCATGGATGTGGTCACAACATCACTTTCAGAGGGTTTCGACACCATATAGAAGACTGCACAGGTGATTCCTGAGGAGGTTCCCCTGGCCGACGAACATGTGATTCTAGAGGCGAGACAACCCTAGTAGGGTCAACCTCCTGCTCTTCCTTCTCAAATTGAGAGGTAGAAGGAAGAAGCACATGTACAAGATGAAGAGGAAGATGCTGAGGATGAAGCTACTGAGGATGAAGTAACAGAAGAAGATGAGAATGGTGCTGATGAAGAAGAATCCACATCCTCTGAAAGAGATGACTATGCGGATGAGGATGAGGGTGAGGGTTCTAAGGAAGAAGAGGATGAGGATGATGAAGAAATGAGGGAGGATGCTGAGGACGAAACTCAGCTTAATGTTGTGCCATACATCGGCTCACTAGAATGTTGGACCAACACCCACTGATTAGAATGTTGACCCAACACCAGTAGAGGCCGATGCGGACGCAATACTGGTGTCCGACGAGGAGTCTGAGCCTGAACTACCAGAAACATTTGAGGCCGATTTTTTCTCTGAGCATTATAATAGGTACTTATTGACCAAACTGCGAGTGATAACTATGATATTATGAATGCAAGGAAAATTTGCGAAGAAAGGAACATTGTGAAGGATGACTTTAAAAAGTCCAAGGTGTTTGATTTTCTTGAGTCCAAGAGCTTAGTTTATTCTCTGATAGATATTGCCCCATATGTCCCTGATGTTGTTAATGAATTTTACTATAATTTTTTCAAATTTGTGCATGCTAAGGGGTCCCCCAAGTATGGGAGAGTATATGTGATGGACAAGTTCTACAAGTTCAATCCCTCAATTATAAACATAGCTTGAGGGATGCTTGGAGGACAAGAGACAAAGGTTGAGATTGATGATGACAACATGATGAAGGAGCTGACAGGGGGAATAGGGAAGAAATGAAAGGATAAACAGAAGGTGACTAGACTCACCTCCCTCACTGCTGTCTTGTGCAAAACCGCCTCATAAAAGTGGTACCCGAAACAACCTCCATAGTCCTCACTCATGAGATGGCTGTGTTAATTTTTAAACTACTGAAGAGGCACCCATTGAACACGGGGGAGGGAATTTTTAGAACCACTGCAGAGGTTGCGCATACGAAGGATGCAATCTTGCCCTTCCCTTCCTTGACCTACAAGATTCTCACTGACCAAGTTTTCAAGAAACGGAATAATGAGACCTTTGTGGACAAGGCTGATCAGCTGCCCATCACCAAGAACTGCTTTGGAGGAGACATAATTATTGATCTCCCATGGAAATACATGAATGCTCCAGAAATAAGTCGAGCTCAGCAGGGAAAGAAGAATGCACACAACTTCACCGCTGCCTTTGGTTGCTGAGGATGCTTCTAGCCCTTCTGTGGCCATCAACAATGCCTGCATTGAAGAGAGGGTGGAGTGGTGTGATAGGATGGTAGCTGACAGAAGAAGGGAGATTGCTGATAGGGAGGAGGAGATCAAGGAGTTGGACACCGTCAAGAAGCACCTGCTGGTGGTGCTTTTCTCGTAAAAGGGGAGATTAGCCACCAATTTTTTGACTATGTACTTGAAGTTACATTTGAACAATGTTTTTTTTGGCACAGAGAGCATGTTGTCTATTTGTTTGGTTTCTGTGATGTAATTTGAACAATATTCTGCACATTACTATCATTCTAGTTTTGCTTGGATTTGCATTGTTGAACTAACTGCATGTGTGGAAATGACAGATAAAATTGTTGGGACAACACAGCCGTCAACTGTGTTGGCTCAACACTGCAGTACTTCATATATAGATTAAGAGGGAGCAAATTTGAATAAGTACTAGTTCTTAGGTTCTGAATAACAAGTACTTAAAAGAAATTGGTTGCACGTGGAGTTTTGTGAAGAAAGGCAAAAGGAGGAGACAGAAAGTGCACGTGTTGACAAGAAGTGTTGGTCCAACACTTTGGAAAGAGGTGTTAGCACAACACTGAACTCAACAATGTTCGGTCCGATTTAATTGTATTAAATATATTATTTTGCCTTTATTCGTAAACTCACCTAGTTACACAGTTGTAGCTATCTGTGAATATTTCAGAGTATCAATGAACGTACAGAACATTGCTAAGGAACAAAGGGTAAAAGCCAAAGATTCACAAAAGATCTTGAAGATAAGAGTTAAAAATCTTATGAAGATAATGCTGAAGAAGATATCGGAATAATCCAAGTGATAAGAGAGTAATCAACAAAATCGTGTCTATCACGCCATTGCTCAAGGATGATCCAATCCTATAAAGATGCGTGGTCAACATCAAGAACAACAACAAGACTAGAATAAAGTTTTGAAAGGGTAGAAATAATTCTTTTATTTACTTGGTCTTGTTTTACTGAGTTTTATCTAGCTAAACTATAGTTTGTGAGTTAGTTAGTGTGAGGATTGGGTTCCTACTCTGTTGTATTTGGTGAAATCGTTGAATTAACGTTTAGTGATTATTTGGTCGTCAGGCTCGATAGGTTATATTCATATAACATACTTAAAATTCATCTCACGGTGTTCTTTATTCCACTACTTAAATTCTTTACAACGAGTGTTGGGACAACACCGAATACAATCAGTGTTGGTACAACATTCAGCGTACACACAGTGTGAGAATCAAAATAAAAGGGTACCAATCCTGGTCCATACATTAATAATTTGCGTCACAGGAATGGGCATTTGCTACCCTTCTGATATGAACAACAGTTTTCTACTCGACCTTTGTTGGCGATTTCTTACAACCCTCTTCTATATGGGCTCACGTCATAAAAGAAAAATTCTTTGACAACTTGTACCTCCTCCTCGATACACAATGAGTTTCACATAGTTAGGGATGGAAGCTAATTGTTTAAGTATTGAAATAACATCCCGAAATCAGTATGGCGGCTGATATGGGTATTTCCCGTATTGGGCCTAGAATGGGCTAGGCACAGATTTTACTTATGTCAGGTTTAATCCTTACATATATATCAATATCATCCCTGATACGATACATCTCACTTGTTCATCACGTGAGTGGTCCCTACATCCCGAGGCCTATAAATAACTGCTTCTTGGCAATCAAGGTGAGCTTTAATTATCCACAATTATTGGACATCTATATCGAGCTTCCATCGACATAAAAGTCGACATTGTACCCGATATATAGCACCTACACCACCTTTGATATATCCAGAAGATCATTCTGGACATAGAAGATTTGATGTTATCCCCGACATAATCCTCGACGTCATCTCCAATATATCCCCGACATCTTACCTTGCATTCGACGTCAGTTCGAGGTGTTCTGGACCAAGCCTATTCGAGACTAGTATAGCTAGAGTAGACCTAGTTAATAGTATACCCCTTATAATACTCTTGTAACCGACCCATTTATATATATACTAGATATTGTCAAACTAGTGGCGCCGTCTATGGGAACACCAAGTTCCCGAATGAGGACGTCAAGATAGAAATAAGGAGGACCCGCTCGCAGTCCAATAGACCAGTGGTTGACAATTCAATGGCAGAAAGTGTGCCCTCACCACCTATTCCTACCCCACAACCGACAGTGTAGCAGAATGAACTCCAACATCCCCAAGCACCAATAGGACCGATCCCCGCACCCGCGACGCCTGCAGTTTTGGCAACATAGATCACAACGCAAATTAACGCAACTGTCCAGACCACACTTAATGCGACCTTGGAATCACTACTACCGCACTGGAACAATAGGGGACTGAACAATGCACCACCACGACCGCATGAATCTAGGACTAGAAAAGCTGAATTAGAGCAAATAGCTGATGAACGTGAGGACACAGGAGATTCTGGAAGAGATTTGTGCTGCTCAAGAACCTGCGAGGTTTAGGGTCAGGATCAGAGAATGCATAGAAGGAACATTCCTAGAAGGGTGGAACAGTTGGACCGTGAGAAAACAAAAGTAAGACGAAGGATTGCTTAGGCAGAGGGTCGTAGTTTGACACCCTTTCCAGATGAGACAGAGCTAGAGGTGCTAGAGAAGGGAGATAATATCCCCACGATCAAACTGTATGATGGGAAGAGTGATCCAGCGACCATCTCCACTATGTCGACAACGTCTTGAACTTACACAGGTTTTTGGGCAACATCAAAGAGAAGATTTTAGCTTTGACCCTAACTGGAGTAGTTTGGATTGGTTTACCAAGTTGGAGGTTTGATCTATAATGGACTATGATCAGATGAGACAGAAGTCTGAGAGCCAATTCTCGAGTCAGAAAAGGATGAGGAACAACATACATCATATGAATGCTATGCAGCAAAGAGACAAAGAGAGCTTGGGGGATTTCATCAAGAGATTTAACTATGAACTGCTCTATGTGTATGAGCCGCATGGGGATCAGGTCATCCTTATTTTATTCAATGCTACGTCGCACAAGAGGTTTGCATCACATCTTATAAAGCTTAAGTAACCAACGATGGCTCAGATTAACACGCTCAAGTACAACATCATTTACGAGGATAACATGATGGCCACCAAGCAAAGCCCAAATCTCAGTAGGCATTCTGGAAAGGAATGATACAGGGATAGGTCCCCGAGAAGATACACCCCTCTGAATAGAGGAATTTTGGAGGTATTCGCAGTTGTGCAGAAATATTGATGGCTTAGTGAGCGTAGGAAGCTAAGGGAGAACAAAGGAATGTAGTTCTCTAGGAAGTACTGTGAATATCACCGCCAATTGGGACACGATACAGAGGATTACACTAATTTAAAGAATGAGATCAAGAGGCTCATCGAGGAGGGTAAACTAGTGGAGTTTGTGGGGAACTCAAAGAATGCCGCCGGGGGAATGAGGAATCCCGTTCGCCTCGCAGGGACCTCTCTTGTTCTCGTAGGAGAGATAAACAGAATGCAATTGAGGCTCCATCCAAGTGTGGAAGGGATACTATCAATGCCTCAGTTAGAGGGACGATCAATGCGATCAACGAAGGACTGTTAGGCGCCGATTCATCTCAAGACCGTGAGAGGATAACCCTTCGGATGCAAGTCGACAGAGATATAGGTTACACTACCTCGGTTATGTAGGAGGAATTCCTAGCCCAAGAAATTTCATTCACCAAGAGAGATCTGGAGCACCTTACGTCGCATGCATTGGAGACATGTAAACTAGATTGCCCATTAGTTGTTACAATTGACGTATCTGAGTATCAGATAGGCAAGGACCTAATCGACAATGGTAGCTCTTCCAACATTATCTTTGTCCATGTATTGGTGAAAATGGTCTTGCCCAGAACATGCTAGAGGTGGTCTCGACCCCGCTAACAGGCTTCAAAGGAGGAGAGATAATTCCAATGGGCCAGATCACATTGCTTACCTCATTGGGTGAGGAGCCATGCAGGAGGACAATCGCAATGGAGTACACCGTGGTCGTCCTTTTCTTCCCCTACAATGTTATCATTGCGCTCCCCGCTCTTAATGAAATGAGAGTCGTGGTATCAACCTACCACTAGAAGATGAAATTTCCTACACATGCTGGAATTGGGGAAGTCATAGGAGATCAAAAACAGGGATGGATGTGCTATATGGCCTCACTAAGACTTCCTAGGATTAAAGAGGCACAATAAGTGGAAGCAGCCGAGCAGGAATACGTACTAGATACAGAGTAATCACCTCTCTTCCATCGGGCCCCCAACCTTCAGTTATTTAATGTCTTTTACTATTCCTAAAACAATTGCGTTATGTCTTGTGAACAATTTCAATTCCCTTAATTGCCCCATCGTTGGGTTGGACTATAACTAAAACGGGGGGAACTGCGTTGGTCTTATTTCCGTACACGGGATACGTAGGCGGGTTGGGATTTACCTAGCCCTCGACCGTTATTCATTGTTAACTCCTATCATTTCAACTGATATATGGCTGGAATACTGTATTTCTGAAATTCTGCAAGTACATATCCTACATGATGTGATAATGATGTCCACCATCATGAGGACATAATTGAAGATGCCCGAACGACACTCATAATTTATTATATTACTCGTGGAATTATCCATAAATTGCTATACAATATTAATTGTTATTACTCTTGCTAACATGTTCATTTCACCTATCTAGAGCAGGTATAACAATATTCCCTGCTTACACACATGAAGGGCATATCTCCCACACGATGGGATAACGCATACAAATGGGAACTTATCTTTTTGATTCCATATTACCAAATATTCTTCAATATAAAAATGTGTTACCTTGTTAACAGAAAATGCATAAGACTCTACAAATCCTATGGGATATCGACCACCAATGAGTGGCGAAGACTCTACAAATTCTACGGGATATCTACCACCAATGAGTGGCGAAGACTCTAGAAATCCTACGGGATATCGACCACCGTTGAGTGGCGAAAACATTACAAATCCCATGGCATATTGACCACTGATGAGTGGAGAAGACTCTACAAATCCTACGGGATATCGCCCACCGACAAGTGGCGCAGAATCTACAAATCCTACGGGATATCGACCGCCGACGAGTGGAGAGAGAATCTACAAATCCTACATGATCATAACTCCCTTATCCATCATGATAGGTAGGATATCACCCGAAAGGGGTAGACATCTACAATTTATGGGGTCATAACTCCCCTATTCATGATGATAGGAACAAGAGCACCTAAGATAGAATTAACACACCACCCAAAGTCATAACTCCCCCCCACACTGATGTAGGCCGGAGAGCAGCCAAATGAGATGTGAGCCCCACGAAGAGGCGATATAACTCTCAGACAATCGAAAGAGAGAATCCAACAAGATGATAACTTAAGGTACCAAAGTATTAACCTATTATTCCATATCATGGATATTAAATCTCATAGAAAAGAGGTGATGAAATACTAAAATTATGCAAAGACATAAGGCATAACGAAATACAGCAACAGGTTTAAGGGAGCATTATTCAGTAATAGTACATGACAATAATGAGTAATAAGGCGATGCAATACCAACAAATGAAAACAACAGGCTCGGACTAGGCAGGACCCTTATGTTTCACAAGCTCCGAAAATAGATTTGGCTGATCCGAAACAACGTCCGCATTCTCATCTTCTGCAAGAGAAAAACCGTCTGGGCCACACATGGCATTCAATTCCATGAAATTGAATCCTTCTTTCAACCCTTTCCTAGCGTTTATTTTCCTTATCAGGGATCGAAAGGCTTCCTCCCGCTCTACAATGACATGTTCTACAAGGAGCTGTTGATAGCTCCAAACATGAGAGGATATTGCACATGAAAGAAACGCTGGCCTACAACTTTCTCCAGAACGGCTTGAGCCTTCACAAACTCAGACAACAAACGCTTATTCTCCGCCTTTACCTTCTCAAGTTCACTTTCGGCCCGGCGGCGCCCATCCTGCTCTTTGAGATCATGGTCCTTATACTGATCAGCAAGGACTGTCATTTTCTCATGATGCGCACAAGCATCATCGTATGTATTCTTCCTTAGCCAGACTTTGCTTAAAGACTCATTTTTCTCAGCATCAAGTCTCTCTAAGGCCGTAGGGTTAAGATCAGCCATCTTCTCAATGTCGGCCTCAACTTGCAAAATAATAGCGTCCTTATCCCCTCCAGACTCACTGAAGGTCTTCATCGACGTAGCCATCATTTTTCTAAGCTAAAAAATGATCATCACGAATAGAAGGAGCTTACGACAAAACTTGAGAGTAGTAAACAATATGATCTCGGCAATTTACACTCTGAAAAATGTGGAGGTTCCAACGCACGTTTTGCGCCCGTTCAAATTTGGTCAAAACAGGTACCCTAGCTGACGGAGGAAATGCTCGCGTCATGCCATATATCGCATCAGCCTTCGAAAATTCCACACTTTGGCCCTGACAACTAGGTCCATACCTCGATCTCCCTTGATCAGCAGTCGAACGCGGCACGCAGATACCTTCATCTCGAGCCCTCTTCTGACAAGCCCGTGCAGACTGCGGGCCTATCCCGACAAACGGCCTCAGGATAGGGATTTCGGCAAAAACTTGAGAATGGGCCCTTTCTTGTACAACATTTGGTGCAAGACCCTAGCCTTTATCCATAGAACTTATAGCGGGACCTTTCCCTTTCTCGACAGCACTTATAGCAGGACGCCCGCTCTTTACCGCAGCGCTCACAGCAGAACCCCTGCATTTATCCGCGACACTGGTTGGATCAGGGGAATCCTCATCTATCGGAATGGGGATCCTCAATGAACACCCAAGGACCACCTTATCGCATGAGGAAAAACGCATTGAGCCAGCTGCGACATTTGTAAAAGTCTGATCATTCTCCGCAGAATGACCAATAGGGGCAGAGGTGTGTGCAACTGTGCAAGTGGAGGAGGGACGGAACTTAGCCTGGCCCACCGAAGGGGGCAACACATCTGAGGGCCAAAAAACTTCCTTGGCCATAGAGACCGCTTTTAACAAAGCATCAGCTCCAGCCACGTCTCCTACAATATTAAGAATCCTCTCACCACCAGTTTCGGTGGCCAAAGGAATAGTCTCTGCCACAGGGGAGCTGACACCACCAGTCACGGATGTTCAATAAGGGAAACAGTTTTTTCTGTTAGCAAAGGGGCTCTAGCCACACCCTCAAAAGTACCAATATTCACACCAAAATCGGAGGAAGCATCCTCTCTCCTCCCTGCCGAAGCGGCAACCTCCCGATCACGATGCTCCTTAATATTTTGCATAATAGCACGCATTCCAAACATATCTTTCGAAGATTAAGTACGCATGTGTGCTGAAGGTGATAAATAATGTGATAAATAAACTAGGGTAAAAAGAAGCACACTTAGAATGCCATATCGAAGGATATATCGAAACTCAAATCGAAATATTACGTCGGGTATCCCCGACATACTCACCTGAGGAAGAGATCGATGCGCTAAAAGACAAATAAATGTTTCTATCTTTCTAGGCGCACTACTATTTATAGGGAGAGCCTACGGAGAGGCATTAAATGCAGTATATATATATATATATATATATATATATATATATATATTTATATATCAAACTTTACATTTGACATATATGTCGAAAGAACTGAGATATAATAGGAAGTTTACTATAGAACAGTAATTCAAATGAGAACCTCTAACAATGCGCAAATTGAGGGACAACATGATGTGGGTGTTTCCCGTATTGGGCTTGGAATGGGCTAGGCCCAGATATTACTTATGTCGGGTATCATCCCCAACATATATATCGAATATCATCTCCGATATGGTACATCCCATGTGTTCATCACGTGAGTGGTTCCCGCATCCCGAGGCCTATAAATACCCCCTTATCGGCAATCAAGGTAAGCTTTAATTTTCCGCAATTACGGTACATCTATATCGAGTTTCCCTCGATATAAAGTTTGAGACCACACCCGATATATATCACTGATATATATATATATATATATATATATATATATATATATATATATATATCAAAGACTCTTATTAGTTTGCAACTGATCTTTTTCAATATTTCGGTATGTTATATAAATCCTATTTTGTTATTATCGAGTAAATATATAATGTTACCCCCTCCACCACATATCATTCGAATTAATGCGTCGTTTCATTGCCAATATCCTCCGTGTGCTTCTCTTTCACCTAAATCAAAACCCTAGAACCTTAATCCCACAAATTCCTAAATATTCGAGCAATATGGCTTCAATTGTTGATACCACAACATTGGAATGGGTAAGAGTTTCACGAATCACTAATGAATTTCATTTTATTCACTCGACATTTGTGAGTCAAACTAACTCTATCATCAACTCTTTATTGCAAGGGAATAAATTCAGCAAGTTGAGTAGCCATTCGGTCAACACAGTCGTGATACTACTTAGACGAGGTACGTATCACCTCTTCTATCTTAATACATGACAATTGAGCAGGTTTTTGGGTTTAACACGAATTAAATGGAATGTGTGAATTGTGATCATGTCATGGGTGTAGTCTGATGTGGTTGTTATATGCTAGGCATAGTTGTATCATATGATGTTTTGTGTTTGGCTTGAATAATGTTGTGGAATGTCAGACCAATGCCAAAATATTATTCATATGTTCATTCCGTGATTATGTATTTTTAGGAGATGTTTAAACATTTGATTATTGAATTTATTGATTGGCTTATTAAAATTTTAACGTTGTCTTGGAAATAATGGTGAGACATATTCTGTCAGTTTTTAATGCCTCTTGACTTCCTCAATTTACAATGGATGCATATCGATGCCACTTGAATGGAATGTTTAATGAAAAGGTGTCCCATAACATTACACCTCTAATGCAACTAATGACATGGTGAGAATTTGGACATGAAATGACACCTACTATACCGAGGTGATATCGAGGGAGGTAACCCCTCTTATGATCAAGCAAGGGCTTAGGATAATGAGGATGCGTTTCAAGTTGTTCAACCAATTTTACAGTACTCCAGGGGTTAGCTTCATACCACAAGTCTTATTAACATGCGTACCAATTTTGCAGCCACTAATTATCTACGGGATGTTCGCAAAGCTCAAGTTCGTCAAATACAACGATATGTACTATTGTTTCTACATAAAAGATCTCCACATTGAGGAGGTTAGGGCCTTGTCATGGCTCGAAGTTTTGTATGGCACCCCATAAGCATGGGTGTTTAGTAGTGGGGTTTAGTAATGTTGCAATAATAATTGGTGCAACCCATGAATATTTCCCATAATAATAAAATATATTGGATGTGCTATCCTTTTTTATTTCGTAAATGTTTTTTTATGAATGGTATATGTATGATCTAGCTCTTACCACTTTGGCCATATTGCCTTCCTAGATGTCATTCGTTGTTTTAGTCTAGTTTTGCATCACCATAACACAACTAAATTATCACTTCACCAATTTTCTTTGATAGATTTTAATTACTATATCAACAAAAGGGGAATTCACACAACACCGAAGCAGCTTGTTCCGCCTAAAAATCTTGACGTAATAGCATGTACAACTAAGAGAATACACATATAACTAAATCAAATACATGTTCAATTGATTGCAATACAAATCATCATCAAAATACACAGTCCAGGCGGACCGCACTTAATCATCACATCAATATTGTTCATATCTGGCTCCATAGCATCCACAACAACCAAAATGTCTTCCCAATTCCACAAACCCATAGATTTACAGTCCCCAAAAACCTCCTCCCAATCCTCATACAAAGGAAGCTGCTTGCTCAAAATACCCTCATAATACACAAACAACACTTAAAAGTATCAGGTTTTAGAATACAAATAAGGTGAATCATCTCACTTGACAATAGTGGACTAGTACTAGCATGTCAAAGAATACCTTCGTATAATTTGTCCCACGTTCATAGTCAGCTAACACTATAGTTTTTGTGATACCATTGAACCATACCCCACAACAACTTAGGTCTAACATAGGGTGAAGTTGATAATAAGTCTTTCTCGAAGCTGTTAACTTGGACTTAATTTGTGGAATGACAATCAAAGTTATATTCGGCACAACCCTATTCCTCTGTTCCAACATCCTAAGATATCCAACTCTGAACTAGTAGTGGACATGACCTTCCACGTTAATTGGCTATCTCATTGACTAGATGATAGCGTCTTCCTCTCGTCGAGTCCATGCATGACATTGAGTTGCCATCTAACACAACATATTTGGTAGACACAACATCAAAAAAGACAACACACAAAACAACAAGGTATACGAATCTGAAATATAAACACTATGAAACAAAAATGAAAATGTCCAACTAATGTACAAACGTTCAATTCATGGGATACATCCCAATTTATCATGTCACAGAACTCGTTAACTAAAACCCAACATTCATTAATCTTAAAAGAGAACATTTATGGAAACGAATATCTCCAAGTCTCCATCCGACAACCAACAATTACCAATATCAGAAATCCATTTAACTATCACGTGATAATACCATAATGAATTACCCGAAAAGTATAAAGAACAATGTACACCTTCAATTGAATAACCCAAATAGTGGAACACACACAGAACTACATACAACTAACCGAAACACAACAAACACTCATAGACACAATAACTTGTAGAATCAAACACAAATTAACTAAAAAAAACAAATCAGTAGCCTAAACCATTCATTGTGTAGTTTGGATTTCAATCAATGCATGCATAGCATCAACAAACTTAAATTGTTTAGATGAATTACGCACCCAAACTTCTCGGATAACCTGCCACAAAACAACACGTTGTATTACTAAATTCTAGAAAACCAAAAAAAAAATAGGAGCGAATATATATAAAACCTATATATATTAACGCAAACACAGGTACGCGAAGTAATGAATGCAATTCTTGGCTGATTGTATCCAAACTTTCAAAAACCCCAAAATCAAAACCATAATCCCAAAAATCTCAAATTAGGGTTTCATTACAGTCATGCATTGCATCACCAAACTATAGCATTAACAAACGAACCGTACCTTCGTTCAGAGCAAAATGTAGCAATTGTCTTCCAGAACTATAATCTCCTTGTGTATCACCTTCGATTACATGCGGTGAATAAATAATTAGAACAACATTTGAACATATATATGCATAGAACATAGTAAGCCTGGATGGCTTGATTCGCAAAAATGAATGGCTCGTTGGTGGCGAGGGAACGTCGCAGGTTAATATCAACCACTTTGTACGTCTCGTGAACCTTTGCCTCTCGTCAGCCAATATCATACCACCTACATTTGAATAACACAATATATAGAGGTCTTCTTCCTCCCCAAATATTCTAATTTTATGATGTCTTTCAAAGTCTCATTGAAGTTGGTTCAGTCGGATTCTCCCTTGTATCCTTTCACATAAACCCCGTTACAATCACTCTTCTTTGGGCCAAAATGCATGTCTGTTTGGAACATGAATTCGTTCACAATGTATCCATCATACTTCATCACTAAATTGTTGGGACTAGCGATTAGCAGTTCTACTATAGCGTCTCTCTCGTAGAGTCCACTACAATATGACTGCTTGAACCATGCCACATACTTTGCATTCCTCTTTGTTTGCACCTCCATGGGATTGAGACCAGCGCACTCCTTCTCAAGAAAAAACATGTGAGATATAAACCTAGAAGTTAGTACACAACAATACATCCAAGTTCTTGCGCATTAATAAAGTAATTGTTAAGTATAACGTTGACTTACTCGACCCATCTGTCAAGCTCTAGACAATTAAGAAGCGTATAAAGTTCAATCTACTCCCACTCATCGAACGTCAACTGCATCATTTTTTTTCGATGGCCTTACGGGTGCCCATCTCTTGGAAAATATGGAAAGTTCATCCTCCCACTTCATGAGATATCCAGATATTGAGAACACAAATTAGCCAACTCCAAAAGTAGGTACGGATTGGCTATGCATCCTTCAACCCTCTCTTTATTCAACACTAGTTTCTTATTATCGTACATACTCCTGATTAAAAAAAAGTCTTTAGTTTGAGATGGAATTAATAAAATAAAAATAATATTGAGATAGGCCATTAACAATTATACCTCTCGAATGAATACATCCATCTATAGTGGACCAGACCTCCAACTCTAGCCTCATACGGTAGGTGTATAGCCAAATGATTTATAGAATCAAAAAAAGAAGGAGGACATATCCTCTCGAGCTTGCACATAGTAACATCAATAGAGTCCTCAAGTCACTCCATATCGGTGGCCAAAACCTCTAATGTGAAAAGGGCCATGGAAACAAACTAATCTCCACTAACGTGCCGCTAATGTTGGGAGGCACGAAGTCGTGAAAGGCAATTGGGATCAATCTTTGCATGAAGACATGACAATCATAGATCTTCATACCGAACAACCTTCCTTGATGCTTTTGCACAAATCGGCCAAAGTTAGAGGCATTCCTGGGTTCTGCTGTAAAATTCGGATATGTTCGGTCAAAGTCACCATGCCTCGCCTCAAGTTGGGTGAACTATTCGATCAGTTGATTCGCGAAACTTCAAATGCCAAGTCATAAGATTTGCAATGCCTATAGTATAGTACAACCTCTAAAGACGAGCACCTAGAGGGAAGTACCATAATTTCTTATTCGCGACCCCTGGACTTCCTACCAGCCTCGTATCTATCCTCTTTGTATATCGGGCATGTTTTGTAGTCACCACTCACGTGCAACCCATAGTATAAGAAATACTAATTTGGACACACATTGATCCTCTTGTACCCTAAATCCAAGCTTGCCAACACATTTTTCATGCCGAGACCCGTATCATGTAACATCTTCTTAACCTCTGGGTCCATACCATCTTTAGACAACTTTAAGAACTTGTCAAAAGCGGCATTTCAAACTTTGTGCATGGTCTTGTATGTCAACCACCGTGCAACCCACTGCAGGATAATTTTGTCCTTCTTACTATGCAGTTTCATGTTTCCTAGATGCATCAAGTTGTAGAACACTCTCGCATCAGGATTCAGATCCTTGTTACGCACCGCTTCCTCCACAAATCGACCTCCATATGCATCCATGACCACTTCTCTAAACGAATTATCAACATAAATAGGGATATCGTGAAAATTGTTGGGTGGGGCCGGGTGACTCCATTAATACGATGTACATGCCTCGATTGGTTCTTCCAATGCAAAACTCAAACCCAATATTGATTCGTAAATCCCGACCTACGAAGATGATCACGGACTATGTTTTGATCAAAAAACAATTATTGCATTTATGCACGGACACCTAATACGGTTTTTTAGAACTAAGAAGTTCGTTTGTTGCAAAGCGTATTCTACAAACGAGCGAACCCTAACGACAAACTTTCTTGCAAATAACCATTGCTATCATATCTATCATACATCCCAAGATTTATTTGTATCTAAGTTGTAAAATAAAAAGTGAATAATACAATTTACACTACTAAACAATTATCAATTTAAAACGTGACAAACATGCGTCATGCATAACGAATGTAACGAAGTAAACAATCAACGTATTTGTTGAAGCGTAGTAGAGCGTTCCTCAAGAATGTTGTGTCCACTACGAAACAAATAAGAATATTGTGTTTGCATCAATATCTAGTATAAAAAATATAAATAAACAAGTTATCATTCACTACAATAATAAATTCTCGTAAAAAACAAAATTAGAGATGTTAAAGAAACAAACGCGGGTACCTAAGGAATTTATGAAAACTATGATGAATTATGAAAGTGAATGAGGAAGTGTATTTATAAGGAAAAACCACCATTCGTGATCGTCGGTCGGTTGCAAATAGCAACGGCTAGTAGCATCTGCGATCGTTGGGTGGTCACCAATGCTACTAACCGTTGGCTAGTGGAGACCGTCGGGTGGTCGCAAAAGCAACTAGCCGTTGACCGTCTGGCGATCGTCACATAGGTTTTGCAACTGCCCGGCAGTTGCAATTGAGGGTCAATTGCAACAGCCCAACGGTTGCTAATAATATTCATGTTACAAATTTAAGCATTTCAGATTATAATTAAGGTCGTGTTGTTTGTTTAATTATTAGTTACATGTATAAACGGTAGTAATGAGTTAAAATAATCCAAATCAAAGGTTTCATTGCACAATGAAGCATCATTTATAAGGTACGGTCCATAATGAAACTTCTAACTAATTTTAAACGTCTATGAACGTAATGCCTAGATACACATGTAGATAATTATTTAGATGATCTACAAATTGAATATCATAATATCATGTATACTTACATTTATAACGTAATGCACAATCACACAAGAGGCAATTATAACAACTAGGTATGATTAGTTGTACAACATAAAATAGTTCTAGTTAATAATTCGCTCAATAACAGATAATCTACCTTTTTGATAGATCAATTACCAGTGTACTAATCATTTATTACTTCAGTTCACATGTAATATTGAGACTTGTTGTTAAAAATTACAAACACATCAAGATCGTTCAAAAACATCACAAACAAAAAAACTTGAATATTAATTGCAACGGCCTGGCGGTTGCAAATGAGGGTCTTTTGCGATTGCTAGTAAGTGAGGGTCTTTTCCAACCGCCCGACAGTCGCAAAAAACCCTAAAATGGGCAGGATTTGGTGGAAAATTTAAAATTTTCGAAGTTCAAAATTTTCACTTAGAATTCTATATAAACCTGCCACACTTAGAATTCTATATACACCCGTGATTCTTCCACTCTTATATTCAACACAACAAAAAAACCTCAACACCTTTACTTTCTCTTCTTTTATTTTCCTAATTCTACAAAAAGTTTTATATTTCCAAAAAAAAAAACATTCCAACACCTTTACTTTCTCTTCTTTCTTTTCCTAAATCTTAAAAAACTTTCTTATCTCAAAAAAAAAAAAAAAATAACACAACTCTTTACTTTAATTTCATTTCTTTTGTCTTCATTCATTTCTTCATCTCTTTTATTTATACAAAAGAACTTATTCATTTCCAGTCCAACTCTTTACATTTCTTATTTTTTTAAAAATTTTATTTGTTTTACAACTCTTTCATTTGTTTCACCCCTATTTCGTTGTTTGATCAAAGGTGAAAAATCTGAATTTCTACATAAAAAAATAAAAATTTCGACAATTTATATTTCAATTTTTTTTTTTTTATTCTGATAACTATTATTTGAAACCATTGGGCGGTCGTAAATATGATGAATACTATTTACAACCCCCCAGCATTGGATGCAAATAACCTGAATATTATTTGCAATCGCCTAGCGGTTGCAAATGACTTGAACAACATTTGGAACCGCTTAACGATCGTAGATGACTTAAACAGCATTTGCGACCGCCCAACAGTCGCCAATGAGTTTATGTCATTCGTAACCAGCGGGCGACTGCAAATGGCCTCAAAGTCATTGGCGACCGTTAGGCGGTTGTGAATGACGTTTATGTCATTGGCAACTGCCTAGCAGTTACAATATTTTGACTACCTGGCGGTCGAAATATATCCAATCTGCGACGGCCCTGGGGTGACAGATGGGTGGTCGCAAAAGTCCATATTGTGACCGCATATTGGTCATTCGCAACCACTGAGGCGGTTGCGAATGCCCCTTTTTTCGTAGCGAAATTTTGATTATTCACTCAACGTCTTCTAATCGATTCTCTTTCTCCTATGTGGCAGCAACATCCGGAAACTATTGACCATATATTTTACTCTTGTGTGGTCATCCACCTGAAGTATTTTGCCTAATCCTCTTCTTTTTCGATGATATCCTCCGTATACCATGACCAAAACAATAAGGCATTGTTGGTTTATTCTCTCCCAGTCGATCTGGAAAATACATGACGATATTGTGTTCAATAGCACATCTCTTACCTTACACTAAACTCAGACCACTTACCTTTACTAAATCCACAACGACCTCTTCCTTGGTACTCCTGACACCCACCCTACACACTTCTCTAACTTTGTTTTGCACTTAAAATGGATCCCTCAGCGTCAGACTGCGCCATACTCAATGTTGATCACGTGACCTATGGCAACTCAGGACCTGCAGGAATAAGCGTCATTATTTGGGAATTTTATGGCCATTATACTGCCGCATTTTTCACCCAGTGAGCTTAACCACCAACAACTAGGCTGAGTTTTTAGGCTGAGTTTTTTTGGCCCTCTGGGATAGGTTATTCCTAGCACAGTCCAAGCAGATTTCTTTACCTCTTAATTGCTACAAATATTCTTTTCATGCGTAATTATATCACCAGGTCGCAAGTCAGCCGAACACATCTTATGAGTCTTATAATAGAAATTCTAACTGGAATATCTGCATTTATTAGTGTGACAAATACATTGAGATATCGAGGAACTAGTTAGATCGCGAATATGGGATACTTGCTCAATTTGGTTGCAAAATTTACTTTTGTATAATTTATCTGATGTTGTTACTCGTTATTCACTTATTATGATTCTTCTATTCTTTGTTCTAAAACAATTTCTTTGATTTAATTTATTTTGACAATAGATCTTATTATATATATATATATATATATATATATATATATATCCGTGTCGGTTACAAGTGAATAGTTTGGCACTACACCGAGTCTATCTCAAAACAGGCCTACGCTAAATATCACGCATAGACTTGGTCCAGAACCTGTTGCTCGAGATCGGGGATGAGTCTCGACATGATGTCGGTGATAAGGTCGTCGTAGAAGCCTGAGTGAGGACATTGGTGAGGGGACGGATGGATCGTTGATGATTCGGACTGAACTCGGGTTATCCCAAGCTGCCTACGTATCCCTTTAGGGGAATCAAGTCGAACGTAGTTCATTTGGCTATTCTGCACTGCGCGACTTTACGGTTTTGACCATATCTCCTTATAGGAAGGTCCAAACCTCAAACCGCTTCTTGATATGGAAATTAGAATCCTTTAGCTTTCCAAGAATATGAGGTACATATTGGGGAGATAGGTACATCGGTAGTGACACCCGATATAAGATCGGGTATTCTGGCACATCGGAGATATGTTGAGGTTCCACCATATCGGCCATATCTCGAGATCGGTATATCGAAACCTCGATCTGCCTCTTTCTATGGATAGCTGACACGTGTATCTTTCCATACATATATTACACATGTCGAATGGATCAGTACATCGGTAGTTATGTGCGATATAACATCGGGTATTGCAGTATGTCGAAAGTACGTCGAAGGTATGTCGGGGGTCTATGTCGAATATGGCATATCGGGGATGATATTCGATGTATCCTTCGATACAGACATGACGGGGTGATCCCCTGGTTTTTCTCCCGTTTTATGGCCAAGGGGGAGGAGTATTTATAGGCATTGGACCTATATCGAATATGATATTCGATGTCCATTCGATATACATTTCGATATAGTGCAGGTTCTGCGCAGTCCCACCATTTTGGACATAACTTCCACACCGAACCTCGGAATTGCGATCCCCTTGTTGCATTGCGACCTAGACACCCGTGGCTTTCCAATGACATATTATAGAGGGCTTAGTTCGGTATATTAAAATAATGGCAATCCTTCTAATTGTGGCATCCACGTGAAATAACACGTGTAGCTACCATATTATGTAGTATCAGTAGTCCCTCAGTTTGGAGTGTGGTCTTGGAACATGAGCATACTTCAAACTCTAATTGGATGCCATATTTATGCACACCAGTAGTCCCCGAGTTTGGAGATTATTATCTGAGGATAATGATTTGCAAAGTAAATATGAGTTCTTGGATTACCTGTACCTCTCGTCCCGCCAGTTCAAATGACGGAGCTCGGATATGTGAATTCATTCAAAGATGTTGGTGGACCCCCTATGTAATTTACGTAGCCTAGAGGTCCGCGTTTGAATTATCCAGAGAAAAAATTTCCTTATTATGAAACTTGTCTTTATCGGGAGAGAAATGTTCCTCTCGACGTGAATTCTCGGTGAAGCTTATCATTTGGTAGTCGCAGTTCTTCGGCTGTTTTCGTACTAAGCAAACAACGCTTTGCTGCAAAGCCCTACCTTTGTACTTTTAGGTGAACCGTGGGCGATATCCCGTAGGATTTGTAGATTTCTCGCCCTTTTTGTTGAGGTGAGGCCACTAGTTCCCTGCTATCTATCAAGGATAGCGCGGCAGACAATGAATATATTTTGATATAAGTTTCTTGATAAGTTAGAAGACAGAAAAGTTGTTTGTGTTTTAACGAAAGTGTATATCTTTTGATTCACCGTCAATCGATAAACACCTTCATAAGAAGTGCATTTGGAGTAACATGCATATATTCGATGCAACTTGCGAGATGGATGCGACTGCGATGTGTGGTTACGGGGGAGCTACATGGAGTAGCATGTAACCGAGGTAGATGAACATGACCACTTGGGGCCTTGTACGTGCAATCTTGCATGTATAATCGTGATTGTTGCTTGCGATTGTGTATACGTGATTGTTTATGAAAATAGGGTTTTTACCAACCTTGTCACTTATTATGATTTTTCCCTCCTAAGCATTTGGGATATGGGAAAATGTTTGTGCGTTGGCCTGGCTATCGCATTAGTGTGGCTAGGTTTTGCGTTTAATGCGTATTAGATCGCTTGCTTGCGCTAGTGAGTATTGTAGGTTGGTCACCCTTCGAAAGAGTCGCATAGTTTACGATGATGTGAAGCGTCGTTTATCATGCTGCTTGGAATAATCTTTCGATTGACGCTCCTTATTTCCTGGAGTGAGTTTAACAAATGAATGCATCCTCATGCATTTAAATAATAGTCGTTCATTTTGAGCCTTGTATTACATATTTCATAGTCATAGTGATATTATTGAAGATCTCATTGGTGATGAGAATTTACCGTTGGTGGCGGATGAAACGGCGTTGTTATAAATCTATGGTATAAACGGTTTATTCTTCTACTCATGCAATCGCGCTGGGTTTGAGCGTTTTAGCAGTATACTGTGCCTTTAAAAGGCGTGGTAATACATAGATACTTGTTTTTGCCGTATGAGGTCGGGGTACCATGTAGGTACTAACCGTTGCGCCTTAAGAGGCGGGTTATCGCGTAGGTAATGGATGTTGTAAGATGGTTCGCCTCTCAATTTAGTTATGAACTTGTACGTGTAGAGATTGCTCTGCCATTTATGGCGTGTTAGCGTATAGGTAAATATTTTTTGGCAGGAATGACGCGGCATTTCTTGCATTTTACCTTATACGTTGATGGGTAGAGGTGATGTTGCCATTTCTAGTATGTTTCCTTTGTGTTGTCCGCTCTATTCTTGGGAATAGGGGATCTGTAGATAGAGGATTGTAGATTGTCGACCGCACTACCGCTCGTGGGGTAGGGGCCTGCCTTTTCACCTAGTTTGTTTTATGGGATTTCCACCCAATTGGCTCTTCACCTAGCTTAGTTTATGGAATTTTCACCCAATAGGCTCTTCACCTAGCGTATTTTATGGGATTTCCACCCAATAGGCTCTTCACCTAGCTTGATTTATGGGATTTTCACCCAATAGGCTCTTCACCTAGCTTGATTTATTGGATTTTCACGCAATAGGCTAATCACCTAGCATAATTTTATGGGATTTCCACCCAATAGCCTCTTCACCTAGCTTGATTTATGGGATTTTCAGCCAATAGGCTCTTCACCTAGTGTAACGGTTCGCGTGGGTAGGGGCCCATCCCGTTATCACAGGGAAACCGCTATAGTTCAAATGTTTAGCATCGACCCTGTTATCACAGTGGATATTTTCCTTGTGGGTAGGGGCGCATCCCGTTATCATAGGGAACCCGCTACCATTGAAATGATTATGGTCGACCCCGTTATCACAGGGGATATTTTTTGTGTTGTAGGCGAGCCTTTTCGTTGTCTTTTTGGCTGTCTCTTGGTGACTCTGTCATCGTTTAATCTGTAGGTCATTAAGCCCTGCAAAATATCATAGACAAGAAAAATTTTCGACATAAAAGCTAACACGAAAGCACGAAATGACGTGCATGTGTTATTTGAAGGATGTTCCCTCAATCTGGGAATATATGTTTTCCACAAGAAATAGTGTTTCCGTAGTGCTCTGTTATGCCCGTGGTATCCGTTTGTACCTGTAAGAGGGCGATGTGTTAAATATATATCTAGGGGGATATTCCCCAACTGTTTGTGCAATTCTCTGCACTTCTGCCATGTCCTTTTAGAACATATCCCTGCATCAAATATGAGATTGTGCCAAGCAACCAATAAAAAGGTAATAACGGATAATGCTCGAAGGCTAAGCAAACCTGACCCGCCTACGTATCTCGTTGAATGGGAAGTCATAGGTAGTTCTTCTTGGATTGGCCCCGTTATCACAAGGAAATTTTTATTTTTCTTTTTTAATCGACCCCGTTATCACAGGGGATTTTTTCTTGGGTTGGCCCCGTTATCACAGGAAATTTTTTGAATCGACCCCGTTATCACAGGGGATTTTTTCTTGGATTGGCCCCGTTATCACAGGGAATTTATTGAATCGACCCCGTTATCACACGGGATTTTTTCTTGGATTGGCCCCGTTATCACAGGGAATGTTTTGAATCGACCCCGTTATCATAGGGGATTTTTTCTTGGACTGGCCGCGTTATCACAGGGGATTTTGTTTTTTACCTGGTACCACTCCTGGGTGGGAGCCTTCCTCCTTATCATGATAGTTTTAACGATAGATTGGTGCTGGATTTTGTTTTTTTTTAAGAATAAAAATGCCCGAGGTGTTGCACGTTCCATGGCCTAGGAAGGGGCTCGCCATGCATATCCTTGAGATAATAATAACCCTTCGCGTTGGCGTGGGTAACCCTGTAGGGTCCATCCCAATTGGCTTGTAGTTTCCCAACATGTGTAATTGCTTTCACATTCTTCAACACCAAGTCACCCACTTGAAAGCTTCGAAGATGCACTCGTTTATCGAAACTTTTGGCCATTGTCGCTTTGAAGGCCACTGTCCGTTGGTAAGCTTGCTCTCTTGTGGAACCAATCATTTCTAAGTCCATTTTTCGTAGTCGTGCAGCGTGTTGCTGGTCATATTCCGCAATTCTGTATATCGGCATGCCAATCTCAACTGGTACTACTGCCTCGGACCCGTATACTAGAGTGAACGGTGCCTCTCCTGTGGATGTTCTGGGTGTAGTCCTATATGCCCATAGAATACCTGGCAGTTCGTCGATCCAACTCCTTCCGGTGGCGTGTAGTCATAACGTTGGCCAAAAATATCCGTGTCTTAATATTTTCTGGGCTAAAGCTCTCCCTCCTAAATGATTTCCGCAACTACCTGCGTGTATCTCCTTCAGTATGTATTGGGCGTCCATTGGTGATACGCACCTCAGCAGCGGGCCTTCAAAAGATCTCTTATAGAATTCGCCCTGGTAAATGGTAAACCTGTATGCCTTGTGCTTCAGTCGTTTTTGGGCGTTAAGGTCGACCGGGAGGGTTCCGTTTGCGAGGCGTACTTGCGATAGGAAAAATAAACTCCGCGTCGGCCCATTTTTTGTTGGCCTTAGTCACTCCGATCGCAGGCCTAGAGGTGGTTAGCAAAGTCACGCGCTTTTCCACAAAAATGTACGAGGAACTAGCGAATTTCGATAAAGCATCGGCCTTTGCATTTTCTGATCGAGGTATCTGTGTCAGATTGAATGCCGTGAACTCGGCCGCCAATTCCTTCCGCTTTGCCAAGTATAAAACCATGGTTTCTTGCATTGCTTGGAAGAATCCCGAGAAATGGTTAGCCACTAACTGCGAATCCGTGAAGACTTCCAGATGATCCGAACAGAGGGTCTTAGCCATTCTGATTCCTGTCAGAACTGCCTCATATTCCGCCTCGTTGTTTGTTATATGAAAGTTCAGACTGATAGCAAAATCAAATTTCCTACGATCTGGGGACACCAGGTGAATTCCTGCTCCCCCGCTGTTTGCTGTGGAGGAGCCATCCTCATGAAGTAGCCATGCTACGGGTTTCGAACTGGGACCAGGGTCCTGGCTTACAGGAAATATATGGTGGCACGAATGGTCTAAGTTGTTGCCTAGTGCCTCCGCCATAAAATCGGCTAGCACATGTGCTGTAATGCCCGTACGGGGACGGTACTCGATCCCAAATTTGCCCAATTATATGGCCCATTTTACCAATCTTCCCGAGGTATCAGGATTGGTCATGATTTGGTGAAGCGGTCTGTCTGTCATGACCACTACTGGGTGAGCTTGGAAATAAGGTTTCAACTTACGAGTCGTCTTGACGACGGCCAAGGCAAATAGTTCAATTTGCAGATAATTCTTCTTTGCTCTGTGAAGAACACGGCTGACGTAATGAACTAGAGATTGCTTTCCGTTTGCTTCTTTCACTAATACTGTGCTAATGGTGTTGGCGAAGATCGCCAGATACAGATAAAGCGTCTCCCCTAGATCCGGTTTCGCCAAGTGTGGTGGTGCCACCACATACTTCTTAAACTGTTGGAACGCCCTTTCGCATTCTTCGGTCCACTGGAAGTCCTTGGCCTTCTTCAAGATTTTGAAGAAATGAGGACTCCGCTGTGCTGAGGTAGCAATAAAACGTCCCAAGGCTGTTATACTTCCCAAAAGGCACTGTACATCCTTTACCGAGCATGGGAAGGCGAGATTCAATACGGCCTCTATCTTGTCTGGGTTGGCTTCAATTCCACGTTCGTTAACCATATATCCTAGAAATTTTCCTGCCGCCACTCCAAAGGTGCACTTTTCGGGGTTGAGCTTCATCCCATAGTTTCTCATAATGGCAAACGATTCCTCCAAATGCTCTACATGATCCTGTGCCCTCGAATTTTTGATCAAAATATCGTCCACGTATACCTCCATTGACTTTCCTATTAGGCTGTAAAACATCTTCGCCACCAATCTCTAGAACGTTGCTCCGGCGTTCCTCAGACGGAAAGGCATTACACGATAACAGTACACACCCGTGTCCGTAACAAAGGTTGTTTTCGGTTGATCCTCCGTTGCCATAAAAATCTGGTGGAAACCACTCTTGGCATCCATGAAACTAAATAGGGCGCACCCGGCTGTTGAATCTACCAAAAGGTTGATCCTCGGCAACGGGAAAGGATCCCGTGGGCAATTCTTGTTCAAGTCTTTGTAATCCACGCACATTCTCCATTCTGATGCTTTCTTCAGAACTAGGACGATATTGCTGAGCCATTCCGAGTAACGCAATTCATAAATATGTCCTTCTTTAAGCTTTTCCACAACCTCTTTCTCTGCTGCCTCGCTCTTCTCCTTGCTAAAATTCATTTTCTTCTGTCGTATTGGTTTGGCCCGTGGATCAACATTCAGCTTATGCTCTATAATCTTTGGGTCGATTCCAATCAAGTCAGAATCGCTCCAGGCAAATATATTGACATTCCTTTTTAAGCATTCAATCAACGCCTTCTGAGTATCAGGCGAGATTGTAGCTCCTATCTTCAACGTGTGCTCCAGTTGTTCCGGGTCGATTTCTATCGTGATAAAATCTCCTGCCGGCTCCATTCTCGGTTCATTCTAATAAGGAATAACTGCCCTTTTTATCTCGGCGCATTGCCCTTTATGATCAAACCTCGACCTCTTGTCACTCCTTGTCATATTGGGATCTGTCTTGTTCAGTCCTTGCCCCTCGATACTTCTCTGCCTCTTTCCTGACATCTCGTCCGATCTCGAGAACCTTGGTTCCCACAGACGGCGCCATTGTTTTGACAATAGATCGTATTATATATATATATATATATATATATATATATATATATATATATATATATATATATATCCGTGTCGGTTACAAGTGAATAGTTTGGCAATACAACGAGTCTATCTCAAAACAGGCCTACGCTAAATATCACGCGTAGACTTGGTCCGGAACCTGTTGCTCGAGATCTGGGATGAGTCTCGACATGATGTCGGTGATAAGGTCATCGTAGAAGCCTGAGTGAGGACATTGGTAAGGGGACGGATGGATCGTTGATGATTCCGGACTGAACTCGGGTTATCCCAAGATGCCTACGTATCCCTTTAGGGGAATCAAGTCGGACATAGTTCATTTGTCTATTCTGCACTGTGCGGCTTTACGGTTTTTACCATATCACCTTATAGGAAGGTCCAAACCTCAAACCGCTTCTTGATATGGAAATTAGACTCCTTTAGCTTTCCAATCATATAAGGTACATGTTGGGGAGATAGGTACATCGGTAGTGACACCCGATATAAGATCGGGTATTCTGGCACGTCGGAGATATGTCGAGGTTCCACCATATCAGCCATATCTCGAGATCGGTATATTGAAACCTCGATCTGCTTCTTCCTATGGATAGCTGACACGTGTAGCTTTCCATACATATATTACACATGTCGAATGGATCATTACATCGGTAGTTATGTTCGATATAACATCGGTATTGCAGTATGTCGAAAGTACGTCGAAGGTATGTCGGGGGGTCTATGTCGAATATGGCATATCGGGGATGATATTCGATGTACCCTTCGATACAGACATGACGGGGTGATCCCCTGGTTTTTCTCCCGTTTTATGGCCAAGGGGGAGGAGTATTTATAGGCGTTGGACCCATATCGAATATGATATTCGATGTCCATTCGATATACATTTTGATATAGTGTAGGTTCTGCGCAGTCCCACCATTTTGGGCATAACTTCCAATCCGTGCCTCGGAATTGCGATCCGCTTGTTGCATTGCGACCTAGACACCTGTGGCTTTCCAATGACATATCATATAGGGCTTAGTTCGTTATATACAAATAATGGCAATCATTTCAATTGTGGCATCCACGTGACATAACACGTGTCGCTACCATATTATGTAGTATCATAATTCATGACTTGTGCCGTTGCTAAAAATACAAAATCGCGATAAATTATCTTCCTCTACTTTTACATTTATTTATTCTTCAATTATTAGACAAAACACAGGGGGCTTTTTCCCTTTTAATTTTCTTTAAGTATGTAGAAAGTCATACTACTGACGATTTTCAAAGTGTACTTCTCCACTCTTCTAAAACCGGAGGATATGTGATCAGAAAAATTACTACAAGCATTACAAAATAAGAATCGCAGCAGATCCTCTATCCCGGATGTTAATAATTTCTGTTAATTTAAGAGGTCAATAATGAACTAGCTACAGTTATATCTTATCGCAATTTATTATATGTGTCGAATAAACTCACATATCAAAAATAAAAATTTGTCTATGCAACTATAAGTCCATCACTGAAAATTAAACTCGTAAAGTTATTTCAACATCAAAGAACTGTTCATCTGCAACAAACCCTACCACACCTATGACATTGTCGTCGAAGGCCCTAAATGCTAAATAGATGCATTTTATATTATTAGCGTTATCCTCTTTTTTGGGTTTCTATATAACCGTGTGAAAGTAACTGATGCATTGAATTAGACAAGACCATGGTGTAGTTTGTGAATAGCGTTGCATCTTTTATTCATGTACGGATGACATGTACACACGCACTGCGTCGGTGCACGCAAACTGCCTTATCATTGGAATTTGCCTTCATGTCCAGCTATAAGCCCGTCAACAAAATATAGCCTAAAGACATGCACATATAATAGTAAATTGGCGCATTATCTTATGTATTATTAGAAGCATTCGTGTGATTTGTGTGTATTAATTGAGTTCGTGTGTGTATGTATGATCGATAAATATCAGGCTTAAGAAAACAAGCATGACGATGAGCACGACTAATAACATAGTCCGTCTCTAGAGTTCTTTCAAGATTTTAATTATCGACTATTAAATGCGAGCCATTTTTCCAATAACTGCGATCAAGAACTCATGAAGTTGTACGTAGCTTCAAAATGAATTAAAGCGAGGACAAAGTAAGAAGTAGTTGTTCAAAAAAAAAAAAAAAGTAATAAGTAGTTAGGTAATCTTTCTTTACCAATCAGCTAGAATGCTATGATAGAAATTTAATTAAGTCGCAAGACACTACTTTGATACACTGGATGGACAGATAAGGTGAATAGTAATATTTTCTAGATTGGTAAAGTTATAGGGCGAATTACTATTTCTGCTCCATAACTTTGCAAAAATTTACTTTTTGCCCTTTTTTCCCCGAGCCGGCTTTTTTTGCCCTGCTAGTTTTTATTTTTCTATCAAAAATGCCTAATTTCAGCCACATTGGCTAAATTGCTGATGTGGCAGCGCAATCAAGAATCTGATATGCCACGTCAATAAGTTGTCACGCCACGTCATATTTTTCAGCCAAAAAACGTTTTTTGGACTAATCCTTGTCATATTAAGAATTACACTTGCACCTCAAAATTAATTGGACTTTGCCCCCCAAAATATATAAAAACTTATATATAACTATTTGGTAAAAATAATATATATATATATATATAAATAATAATAATAATAATAATAATAAACATATATATAGATAATAATAATAATAAACATATATTAAAAACAATAACAAATTTAACTCCTTAACATATTTAAATATATAAAAAAAGTATATCATTATATATTAAAAACAATAAAAAAAGTATATCTTTATATCTTTATCTATTAAAAATTAAGATATATTATTTTTTTTATTATTGAAAATGAAAAAAAAAAAAAAACACCCACCACCCTAACCCCTCCCCTCCCCAACCCCCACCATCCCCGACCCCCTTCGACCCCACAACCTCGCCCCCACCACTGGTGGTGGCGTTAAGTCGATTCGACGCCACCACCACTGCAGTGGTGGCCGCGTCGAATCGTCGTAACACCACCACCACTGCAGTGATAGTGCCGTCGAATCGACGTAACGCCACCACCGTTGTGGTGGTGAAGCCGTCGCGATTCTGTACGCGGCGGTATGGGGGCGGGGTAGGGGGGTCGGAGGGTGGTGACGGCGAACCGCGTCGTTTGATTCGACGCCACCACCACTGCAGTGGCTGTGGTGGTGTCGTTACATCGATTCGACGCGGCCACCACTGCAGTGGTGGTGGCGTCGAATCGACGCGGGCCACCACTACTGTAGTGGTGAAGCTGCCGCGATTCTGTACACGGCGGCGTGGGGGCGGGGTAAGGGGGTCGGAGGGTGGTGACGGCGGCGGGGGGCGGGTGGGGTACCGAATGAAGATGACTTTTTTTTTATTTAATTTTTTTCTATTTTTTTATATATTGTTAAAATATTTATTATTTATAAATATATATATATATGTTTATTATTATTATCTATATATAAATTTATTATTATTATTTATATATATTATTTTTACCAAATAGTTATATATAATTTTTTATATATATTGATTTTTGTTATATATATATATATATATTTTTTGGGGGCAAAGTGCAATTTATTTTGCGGTGCAAGTGCAATTTTTAATATTACAAGGATTAGTTTAAAAACCTTTTTTCGGTTGAAAAATATGACGTGGCGTAACAACTTATTGGCGTGGCATAGTATTTTCTTGACTGGGCTGCCACATCATCAATTTAGCCTATGTGGCTAAAATTGGGTATTTTAGATAGAAAAATGAAAACTAGCATGGTAGAAAAAGTCGGCTCGAGAAAAAAAGGGGCAAAAAGTATTTTTTTTGCAAGATTATTAAGCAGAAATAATAATTTGCCCTAAAGTTATATATACAAACAAGTAGAATAATAATAATAATTAAGGATATGCCTTGTCGGGATAACCATTCATTTGTTAATTGGTTATCCTTTGTTAGGTTCTTGTATTAATTGTTCTAACTAGTATTCTCAATAGGAATGAATTAACAGCGGGAACCGACACACTGTGATGTCAATTGTTTCACATCCAAAGCCCCACGACCTTATTTTATGTAATCTTCAGTTATTCTGCGTATAATACTCTTTGATTCTGTTTTATTAATAAGGGACCACAGCTTCTAATATCATTAAGTTCCCGTACTCGAATTATTTGTTCACCCTTAACGAAACCAGCTCATAAAATTTCTTATAGAAAGCGCACACTCACGCACGCATATAAATATATATATATATGGGATGATTACAGTTACACCCCCTGAGGTTTGGTGTAATTATAAAAACATCTTTCGATGTTGAATAATTATTAGTTTAACAATAGATTGTATTTATATAATAAGGTTGGATAATACTAGTGTGGTGCTACGATTCTATTACAAACTATGTCTCCTAACACTAAAGCTAGCTATAAGACGACTTTAGTCTGGAACACTAGATATTGGGGATAGAAGGATCAACCGGATATTACCAATGATGTCGAGGGTGACGTCGGAGGTGACGTCGGAAATATGTCGGGGATAGTATCGAAGATCAAAGGATAAGATGTCGAAGGTGAGGTCGAGCTTGATGTCGAACAGGACGTTGGACCGAATATCAAGGTTACGTCGAATGTGATATCGAATATGCATATTCGATAGCAGCAACTATGTTAGGTAGTAATTGTGTTTTAGTCACGATATGCAGGACAGGGTATTTATAGATTCTACCTTGTACCATATCGAAGAGTATATTCGATATACACATCGGGGAAGAGCCCGATATAGCCAAAATGTGGGCCTGGCCTACGGGCCGGCCCAGTACCGAAAATACTTGTATCATGTAGTCTCCCAGTTCAAAAGTTATTATTTTGCATAATAATTTATGAACTCTACTCGTATGCTTTTCTCTTCCTCGGGGGTACCCATAACTCCCTCCAAGTTTTCGACTTATTCGATCAAGAAATTAGTTAGTAAAAATTTGGTGTTTCGATACTCTTTCCTAAGCAATTATGAGAGTTATAAGTCGAAAACTTGTGAATATCAGGTACATGTCTTCTCGTTGCAGGTGACTCGTTACCACTCCTCGGTAGGAGCCTTCCACCTTATCATGCTAGTTTTAACGATAGATTGGTGTTGAACCGTATCCGGTTGCCTACGTATCCCGTGCAGGGAATCAAGCCTCGCGTAGTTCTTTACATTGCTAATAGTGATTGAAATGCTGAATTTCTTAAGAATAAAAATGCCTAAGGTGTTGCACGTTCCATGGTCTGGGAAGTGGCTCGCCATGCATGTCCTCGAGATAATAATAGCCTTTTGCGTTGGCGTGGGTGACCCTGTAGGGTCCATCCCAATTGGCTTGTAGTTTCCCAACGTGTTTACTTGCTTTCACACTTTTCAACACCAAGCCACCCACTTGAAAACTTCGAAGGTGCACTCGTTTATCAAAACTTTTGGCCATCGCTGCTTTGAAGGCCACCGTTCGTTGGTAAGCTTGCTCTTTTGTGGAACTAATCATTTCTAAGTCCATTTTTCGCAGTCGTGCAGCGTGCTGCGGGTCATATTCCGCTATTCTGTATGTTGGCATGCCAATCTCAACTGGGACTACTGCCTCGGACCCGTATACTAGAGTAAACGGTGCATCTCTTGTGGATGTTCTGGGTGTAGTCCTATATGCCCATAGAATACCTGGCAGTTCGTTGATCCAACTCCTTCCGGTGGCGTGTAGTCGCCGCTCCAAATATTGTTTAAGAGTCTTGTTGGTGGACTCTACTTGTCCATTTGCCTGTGGGTGGGATACCGCAGCAAAATGCTGGGATATTTTTAATTATTTGCATCATGCAACCATTGTCTTCCCTCTGAACTGGGTACCATTGTCCGATACCAAAACTCGGGGTAGTCCAAAGCGACATACGATGTTCTTCCAGACAAAGTCTATCATATTTTTCTCCGTGATGTGCATTAAAGCTTCAGCCTCCACCCATTTCGTAAAGTATTCTACGGCTACTAAGAGAAATTTCTTATGACCTCTGGCCATTGGTAGGGGACCAACTATATCGATTCCCCACTGATCAAATGGGCAAGTGACCTCCAGGGGCTGCATCAGTACAGCTGGCCTGTGTATCAGTTTGGCGTGGTACTGGCAATTCTCACAATTGCGGCAGTATAAGGTGGCGTCCTGTCGTATCGTTGGCCCAAAATATCCCTGTCTTAATATTTTCTGGGCTAACGCTCTCCCTCCTGAATGATTTCCGCAACTACCTGCGTGTATCTTCTTCAGTATGTACTGGGCGTCCATCGGTAATATGCATCTCAGCAGCGGGCCTACAATAGATCTCTTATAGAGTTCTCCCTGCTAAATGGTAAACCTGTATGCCTTGTGCTCCAGCCGTGTTTGGGCGTTAAGGTCGGCCGGGAGGGTTCCGTTTGCGAGGTAATCATATATCTCATCCTTCCAACACGGCGTACTTGCGATATGAAAAATAAACTCCACGTCGGCCCATTTTTTGTTGGCCTTAGTCACTCCGATCGTAGGCCTAGAGGTGGTCAGCAAAGTCACACGCTTTTCCGCAAATATGTCTGAGGAACTAGCAAACTTCGATAAAGCATCGGCCTTTGCATTTTTCGCTCGAGGTATTTGTGTCAGATTGAACGTAGTGAACTCGGCCGCCAATTCCTTCAACTTTACCAAGTATAAAACCATGGTTTCTTGCTTTGCTTCGAAGAATCCCGAAAAATGGTTAGCCACTAACTGCGAATCCGTGAAGACTTCCAGATGATCCGAATAGAGGGTCTTAGCCATTTTGGTTCCTGCCAGAACTGCCTCATATTCTGCCTCGTTGTTAGTGATAGGAAAGTTTAGACTGATAGCAAAACCAAATTCCTTACGATCTGCGGACACCAGGTGAATTCCTGCTCCCCCATCGTTTGCTGTAGAGGAGCCATCCACATGAAGTAGCCAGGTTGCGGGTTTCGAACTGGGACCAGGGTCCTGGTTTATGTGAAATATATGGTGGCACGAATGGTCTAAGCTGTCACCTAGTGCCTCTCCCATAAAATTGGCTAGCACATGTGCCTTAATGGCCGTACGGGGACGGTACTCGATCCCAAATTCGCCCAATTCTATGGCCCATTTTACCAATCTTCCCGAGGTATCAGGATTGGTCATGATCTGGCGGAGTGGTCTGTCTGTCATGAGCTTGGAAATAAGGTTTCAACTTACGAAGGTTTCAACTGGGTGAGCTTGGAAATAAGGTTTCAACTTACGAGCCGTCATGACGACGGCCAAGGCAAATAGTTCAATTTGCAGATAATTCTTTTCTGCTTCGTGAAGAACACGACTGACGCAATGAACTGGAGATTGCTTTTCGTTTGCTTCTTTCGCTAATACTATGCCAATGGCGTTAGCGGAGACCGCCAAATATAGATAAAGCGTCTCCCCTGGATCTGGTTTCGCCAAGAGTGGTGGTGCCACCAGATACTTCTTGAGTTGTTGGAACGCTCTTTCGCATTCTTCGGTCCACTGGAAGTCCTTGACCTTCTTCAAGATTTTGAAGAAAATAAAACGTCCCAAAGTTGTTATAGGTCCCAAAAGGCACTGCACATCCCGTACCGAGCGTGGGGAGGCGAGATTCAATACGGCCTCTATCTTGTCTGGGTTGGCTTCAATTCCACGCTCGTTAACCATATATCCCAGAAATTTTCCTACCGCCACTCCGAAGGTGCACTTCTTGGGGTTGAGCTTCATCCCATAGTTTCTCATAATGGCAAACGATTCCTCCAAATGCTCTACGTGATCCTGTGCCGTCAAACTTTTGATCAAAATATCGTCCACGTATACCTCCATTGACTTTCCTATTAGGCTGTAAAACACTTTTGCCACCAATATCTGGAACGTTGCTCCGGCGTTCCTCAGACCGAAAGGCATTACACGATAACAGTACACACCCTTGTCCGTAACAAAGGCTGTTTTCGGTTGATCCTCCGTTGCCATAAAAATTTGGTGGAAACCGCTCTTGGCATCCATGAAACTAAATAGGGCGCACCCAACTGTTGAATCTACTAGAAGGTCGATCCTCGGTAACGGGAAAGAATCCCGTGGGCAATGCTTGTTCAAGTCTTTGTAATCCACGCACATTCTCCACTCTTATGCTTTTTTCAGAACTAGGACGATATTGCTGAGCCACTCCGAGTAACGCAATTTATAAATATGTCCTTCTTTAAGCTTTTCCACAACCTCTTTCTCTGTTGCCTCGCTCTTCTCCTTGCTAAAATTCCTTTTCTTCTGTCGTATTGGTTTGGCCCGTGGATCAACATTCAGCTTATGCTCTATAATCTTTGGGTCGATTCCTATCAAGTCAGAATCGCTCCAGGCAAATATATCGACATTCCTTTTTAAGCATTCAATCAACGCCTTCCGAATATCAGGCAACATTGTAGCTCTTATCTTCAACGCGTGCTCCGGTTGTTCCGGGTCTATTTCTATCGTGATAAAATCTCCCGCTGGCTCCATTCTCGGTTCATTCTGATAAGGAATAACCGCCATTTCTATCTCGGTGCATTGCCCCTTATGATCTAGCCTCGACCTCTTGTCACTCCTCATCATATTGGGATATATCTTGTTCAGTCCTTGCCTCTCGATACTTCTCTGCCTCTTTCCTGACATCTCATCTGATGAGCTCCCGATCTAGAGAACCTTGGTTCCCACGGACGGAGCCACTGATTTGAGAATAGATCGTTTTATATATATATATGAATGTCGGTTATAATTGAATAGTATGGCAATACAACGAGTCTATCTCAAATCAGGCCTACACTAGGTATCTCGCGTAGACTTGGTCCAGAACCTGTTACTCGAGGTCGGGGATGAGTCTCGATATGACATCGGGGATGTGTCTCGATATAACGTTGATGATGAGTCTCGATATGACATCGGTGATGAGTCTTGATATGACGTCGGTGACGAGTCTCGATATGACGTTGGTGATGAGGTCGTTATAGGAGGCTGTGTGATGACGTTGGCAAGACTATATCGAATGTCTATGTCGGGTAGAATGTCGAATATCTCTATTCGATGTGATGCGGGAGGACCGAGGTGAAGAATTAATTGTATTTCTCAGCGTGCGGGGTGGGATATTTATAGGCGCGGTTGGCCTATATCGAATCCTACATTCAATGTCATATTGGGTTTGATCCCCGATATGCTCGTTCATGGGCCGTGGCCCACAATGGACCCAAATGCTAGAAACCTTCATATCAGACAAATATCTCAGTCATAAGTCCATATATGAAAGTTAAGATTAATCAACGATCCATATATTTTATGTTCTCTTATTCTTTGTCAATACAAGTCAAAACATTAACATGTAATAAGGCGGAAGATATATTTCACAGTCGTTGATCATTTAGGAAAAAACAAAGAAAAAGTACAATATAGGCAATTTTATTATAAGTAGCGGAAGCATGATTTTATAACATTTTAAAGATGGTCAAGGGGCAACAACTATTTCAAGGGAAGAGATTCAAGATTCCGATCATTTTCCTTATAATCACAATTAAAATAATGTCAAATTCAGTTATGGAAATAAGAGCACATACGCAACAAGATGAAGTCTAACCCAGGGGATTTATCGGAAACAAAGTAAGGGAGATCAAAGATAAACAAAAGGGTAAGGATTTTCTATTCTTTAAGAAGAAAAACAAGATTCATAGGTATCGTAGCAAAGAGATGTTACATAAGTATAACGAAATCCTAAGTTACTAGAAAACCGTACGATAACAAACAAAAGGAACACAACACACTCACTCAACCCCAACCACCTACTCAACGTTTTAGTATGTATTAAATTACTATCAGTTGGCCACCCCGACAGTAATGCATAACAACTTGAGCAAAGAGTAACCTAGTTCTTAATTCTAAAGGTAAATATGAAGTTATACGAAGGCATTCTAAGTCCGAATATCCTATCCTGGCGTAACCTGCCACTAGTTACCCAAGCTCTGATACCAATTGTGACGACCCAGAATTTCAAGGCTAAACAGTACAATATCATAACAAGAATGAAATTTTAAAAAAATTTACTAATTGTCCAAAACAAGATAATTACAAGTGTTACAATAAAGAAAAAGATGAACTTAATACAAATATTAAATGACTACCCGACGAAATGCACTCTCCACATTCTTCAAGTCACGTCTTGTTTGACCAAAAGCTAAAAGGATGGGGAAAATATGCATGCATGAGATAAAAAATCTCAGTGGTGTTTGTGCGTTTGTATGCAGAGTGAATGGCGTGCACTTTTATTTTGAGAACAATTGAAAAACAACAAATAGGCACATTGGTCAATTATTCATTCAGACAGTCAAACAGTCAGGCAATCTGACAATCAATCGAGATTGAACAGAGTTTCAACCTTAAGTATACAACACCGGTCCTTATAACTCCTTTTAATTAGTCTTTGTTACCTCCATTCAAGAAGCTACATTGAAATCAGTCCATATACCACACACGAATGCTCGTCGGTTACCCCACCAAGGCACTGCGAAACTCTCGCAGGTCTAAAGAAGAGGGGTCATGGGGCACGAAGACCACATGACGAGCCCGCCGCTACCTAGCGGTACAACATGCTTACCAAGTCGTGGATCCATTCAGTCGTTCAAAATATTTTAGTCAGTCAGTAAGTCGTTCAAAACAATTCAGTCAGTCATTCAATCATTCAATCGTTCAAAATAATTTAGTCAGTCAATAATCGTTCTTAACAATCCAATCAGTCGTTAGTCATTCTTTATAGTATAGAACAATCAATACAACAAACCTTCGAAAGAATAAACAACCGTTTCATAATAAAAATGAATTATTCAATAGTGCTAGTACTCAGGTAACATTAAACGTACTAAGTCAAACAGTATATTTAGTTGATCACTTCACAAGAAAAGTTATAATCATGTCATTCACTTCATATATATATATATATATATATATATATATATATATGAAGTGAATGACATGATTATAAAAGTAACCACGTAGGCACATACTTCTTTTTAGTGAAAATAATATGGTTTTGAAACACGCACCTGAATTTAGATTGAATGGGAAGAGCACGGGTAACGATTAGGTCAAACTACCTATTTGACCATTAGAGAGATTAATCGACGCTATTTACATTAAATCCATAATCTAATTCTAGCCTACTATGCTAAATACTAATAATCCTAGGTCATTTTTCATGTTGTGTTATTATTCACGATTTGGGAGCACCTATGTATCTTTATAATTCTACTATTGTATTCAAAGCATGAGGTAATATAATAAAAGGACTCCTAATTGTACTTGTTACAATCAGATAAATGCGGTAAAATTTAATCAATAAATTCAGAAGGAATTTAATAAGTATTCAGATTTCCACTTATGATTCATATTCTGATATGCATGGCTAAAGTATCCAAATATAGTATTATATTCTTACTATTGTTAGATCTACTATGCAGCGTGGTATGGATGACAAAAACATATATATATGCATGAAGCCCTATTTTTAATAAATTCATGTACATGTGTTTAACCACTTACTCAAACTAAGAACTAATTATCAGCACTTTTTTATTTACGAGCTTGACCAATCTAGAGTAAAATTGATAAACTGAGTGGGAAAAGAGGATACTGTAGTAAATACACCTTGTCTATTTCATTCATCAGTTGTAGTTTATATACAACTTACAAGAAAATCTATTTAAGGTAAAATACCTAGTCTAGGCTAACACCATATGGAAGATAAGATACATAGTCTAGTCTAGCACAATAAGGAAGGTAAGATACCTAGTCTAGTCTAGCACAATAAGGAAGGTATGATACCTAGTCTAGTCTAGCAAAATAAGGACTATAATTATATACAATAATTACTTAGTCTAATACACCACTGCAGTCGAAGCGGTAGGTTCACGAACGCTAAGACTGAATCTAAATTCGTCAAACAAAACCCAAGGCAATCCCTTTGTGAAGATGTCCATAACTTAGAAACGGGACGGGACGTGAAGAATGCGGGTTTGACCACGCGCGACCTTTTCTCAAACAAAATGGATGTCAAGTTCAATGTTCTTAGTGCGTTGATGCTAAACCGGATTATTTGATAGATAGATAGCACTAACATTGTCACAATGAACAACTGTGGTCGTGGAAAGGGGAAGTCGAAGCTCCAATAGAAGATCTCTTAACCAACAAGCTTCAGAAACCACATTAGCAACTGCTCGATATTCGGCCTCAGCGCTGAAACGAGATAAGGTCGCTTGTCGTTTAGAAGACCAATAGATTAAGTTATCCCCCAAAAAGACACAATATCCCGAGGTAGACCGACGAGTATCTGGGCGTCATCCCCAATCAGCATCAGTGAAGTAACGAAGAGAGTTCACGGTTGAACGGGACAAATGAAGGACGAAGTGAAGAGTATCTTGGACGTATCGGATAATGCGCTTGAGGGCAGCCATGTGTCCTTCCTCGGACTATGCATATAAAGACACACTTGATGTACGGCATAGGACAAATCCGGACGTGTAAAGGTAAGATACTGCAGTGCACCAGCCAAGCTTCGATAGAGAGTGGGATCAGAAAAATTTGAGCTCGAGGAATCGCCAAGTTTCGACTTGGTGTCGACTAGAGTTGCTGAAGGTTTGCAAGGTTTGCAAGTTGCTGAAGGTTTGGAAGAAGGGGATGAACTATATATATATATTTATATATATATGTTTATTATTATTATTATTTATATGTTTATTATTTTTACAAATAGTAATATATATGTATATATATCTTTATTATTATTAACATATATATATATATATATGTTTATTACTATTATTATTAATAATATATAGGACGAATTATCAAAAATGCCCGCTAACTTTTGTGTTTAATCTTAAATGCCCGATTTTTCAAAACATGCTGAAAATGCCTTGTATCTTTTAAAATTTATACTAAAAATGCCCGAAATGAAATTTACATACAAAATCTTTTATTTTTTCTGAAAAATAATGCTAAAAATGCCGTGTATCTTTTAAAATTCTACAAAAAATGCCCGAATTTTTAAACACGACTTTTTGATTCAGCAATGCGACTCTTTGATTCGGATGCCACATCGGATAAAAAGTCCAAATTTTTTAAAATCGGGCATTTTTGTTGGAAAATATAAAACTTAACGGGCATTTTCAGCAGGTTTGAAAAAACCGGGCATTTAGGATTAAACACAAAAGTTAGCGGGCATTTTTGACTATTCGTCCTAATATATATATGTATATTTATTATTTTTACAAAATAGTTATATATATGTTTATATCTTTATTATTATTAATATATATATATGTGTGTTTATTACTATTATTATTATTATTATCATATATGTATATTTATTATTTTTACAAAATAGTTACATATATGTTTATATATATATATTTTTTAGCCCTTTTTCATTATATATATATATATGTGTTTATTATTCTCATTATTATTTATATATATATAAGTTTATTATTATTATTTATATAGATATTTATTATTTTTACGAAATAGTTATATAAATGTTTATATATATATATATATATGTTTATCATGTATTATATATATTGGGTGCAAAGTGCAATTTATTTTGGGGTGCAAATGCAATATTTAAAATTAGATGGGTTTATTTAGAAAATATTTTAAACAGAAAATATGACGTGGCGGGGCAGTTTATTGGCCTAGCAGCCACTGTACCACCACGTAGGCATTTTTAGCTCGAATAAGGCCATCGGGCGTTTTTGAAAGTTTTTTTAAAATATACAGGACAAGGCCCGAAAAAAACGGCCATTATAACTTTTTAAAAAAAGTTAGCAGACATTTTTAATATTTCGTCCCAAACAAAACCTGTTTGAAAAACTGTATTTCTCCATGACTTCACAATAACTTATGAGCCTTATTGATTCATGTATTTATTCGAATTTTTAAGCTTTGAAAGTTCTACTTTTCAAGTCATGAAGTTTTAATGCACAATTGGAAAATGTGTAAGTATTTTTTATTACTTGAGAATTAACTCTATTTGATTTTGTGATTAACAATTTGTGCCAACATATATAATAATAAACTGCAGTTGTGTTGTTATATGGAGTTGAATTGGCATTTGATACGTTAAATGCATTGCTTCTGCATTTCTATTAACTGTCATTCTTTAAGAGATTTCAAGATCCCAATTGCCATCACAACTGTGAATTTAATATTCAATTACTTGATACAGTAATGTCTTATCTATCATGGGCATTTGATTTTAGCCGGTAATGTATTGATGAAAATTAACAAAAATCATCAATGAGTATTATCTTTATATAGTGGGGGTAATGTTGCTCAAGATGCTTCATTATGGATGTATTATCTTGAATAGTGAGGGTTAATGTTGCCCCCCTAGCTTTGAATTCCGTCAAACGTTACCCCCACGTAGCATATTCCGTAAAAAAAAAAAGAATATTCTGTTAAATGTTGACATTTTGCCCCCCCCCCCCACTTTTGATATTTTAACGGTCATGCCCCCCAGCTTTCGACATTTTAACGGTCATACCCCCCAGCTTTCGGCATTTTTAACGGTCACGCTACGTGGGGGATAATGTTTGACGGAATTCAAAGTTGGGGGGGCAAAGTGCTAAAAATCAAAGCTGGGGGGACAAAGTGCAAAACGGTCGAAAGTTAAGGGGGTCTTATGCTTTTTTCCCTAATATTTATGCGCAAATTATTTTTTCACGATAAAATTATTATATTGTAACATTGCTGAGCAGAATCCGATTTACAATCTTGTTGTCATTTATTTTTATAGTTTTGCCTTATTCATTTAACTAATTGAGTTCCACAGTGGTGATTGTCTTTGATTATTATTCAGGAAACAAACTTGTCATAGGTTGGACGCTCAAGTTTCCAAGGAAAGTTTCCTTAATTAAGCAAACCGCTCTACAAGGAAAGAAGAGTTCGAGTGCAACTAGGAAAGCTTTCTAAGTTGAGTCCTGATTTGAAGAAGGAGTCCATCCTTAGTTAGATCACTAACGAAGGAACTATTATTCAAGAAGGACTGTGAGAACAAGGAAGGGGAGTTCGAAAAGAAAACAAGGAAAATTACCAACCGTGTACAACACACCTTAAAGTCCAAGTTAAGAACCTATATATAGGTGTGAAGTACATCAAGACAAACACAAGACAAGAGCCAATCAATCCGAGAGATTAATTTACAGTTGTTAAGTGTTGTCTTGCTTTAGCAAAGTTTGTGAGTTGTGAGAATAGATCTAAGAGTGAGGAGCTTTTAGAGATAGTCGAAGAAATTCTTGTGTGCTTTGCTTAGTTCAATTAATTTGAGAGTGACGAGCTTGAGAATTGAGAGAACAACTTGGGTTAACAACATACAAAACTGCTGCTAACTCTCCATTGTTAAGTTAACAACAACAACGTATCAACCCGATCCGCAATTTCAATTGGTATCAGAGCCAAGCACCAACCTCACCTGTGTTTGGCGTTGATACGACAAGATGGACAACTCCAACCCCAATACCAGCAGGTTTCCAGTATTGGAGGGTCCCAACAACTATGCCTATTGGAAGATAAGACTAAGAGTCCACATCAAATCCATTGACCTGAGAGCTTGGGACGCAGTACTAGAAGGCTACACCATCCTTTACTTGCCTAGAGATGGTGATGCTGATCTGGTACCTAAGCCAAGAGGACAATGGACGGCCAATGTGAGTGCTCTCTACAACTTCAATGAAAAGGCTCTCAATGCTATTTTTAGTTGGGTAGGTAACTATATGTTCAAACTTGTACAACTGCTAAAATTGCTTGGGAAGTTCTTGAACTACATTGTGAGGGTGATGTGGCTGTGAGGGGCTCTAAATAAAGAAAACTTTTAATGGACTTTGAGAAGATAGAGATGAGTAAGGATGAAAGCATTGATAGTTATTTTGAGAAACTTCTTGATATTGCTAATCAGTGTCAAAATTTAGGTTTTACCATCCCAAATTAAACCATGGTCTATAAAGCTTTTAAAACATTGTCTTTTAAGTTCACTGTCAAAAGAATTGTTATGAATGAATCTAGAGATCTTGCCAACATGGACTTCCAAACATTAATGAACACTTTAAAATAGTTTGAACTAGAATTCCTAGGAAAGTCCAGTAAACAACTTGCTTTAGCCTTACGAGGAACTAGCTCAGATTCTACAGGAAGTGATGAGGATGAATATGAGTTGATCTCTTCGAACTATGAAAACATTACCAAGAAGTTTAGTAAATTAGGCTACAAAGATAAAAATAAGAAAAACAATCTGGTAATGCTGCCCTTGGTTATAAGAAATTGCCCCCAAAATTTGTAAAGTACATGGCATCCTAAGAGCACGCCTCAAGATGGTGAGAAATTGAAGGATGTCCAGTGCTATGAATGTAAGGGGTATGGTCACTTTAAACATGAATGTGCTAACACCCTCAGAACAAGAGTGAATTCTCATTGGGTGTGTGTAGATGACTTCAATGATGCTGACTTAGAATCTGGAACAAGTGCTGATGAACAATAAGAAGAAATCAACACTGCTGCGCTTTGCACTCGGATCACCTGGTTAGGAGAAGACTCCAGAAACTGCCAAAATTTTCAATGTTACTCTAACATTGGAGAACCAACAGCAAAGCCAGAAATATTCTTTGGAGACCGGAACAACAATGATAGACACGTTATCTATGATATGCTCTCTGATTGTGATGATACTAACTTCGATTGTTTTCATGGCTCAGTTGATCTAGAAGAAGAGTACTTCAATGAAGAAGAACTGTCTCAGGAGGAAATCCTAGACGATCTACATACAACTTTTCTCAGAATTGAGAGAGAGCATGTCAAACACATAAAGAGTAACAAAGCACTGAAGCATGACACTGAATGTTTGAAGAACATGTTGAAACTCTATGAGAGAGATCTTGACAAAGCTGAAGCTGAGCTGAAAGAGGTAAAGGAGAAACTCAAAAAGGACTCACATATCATAGCCAAATGGAATTCAGGTACTTCTAAACTTGATGAGGTACTAAACATGAGTAATACATGTACATGTGATCTAGGATTTGTTGAGAAACATTCCCCCTCTAATGGTAATTCTGCCTATTTAACTACAAGCTTTGTTAAAGAATCTGGTAATATGAGTTCTGGTACCATCAAATCTATAAAAAGCAAACCCACTTTTATCTGTTAGTGACCTATGGAGGTGACCTATGGAGGTGGCACCAAAAGAAAGATCATTGGTAAAGGGATACTAAATGTTGATGGATTCCCACCCCTGAAGGATGTGTTGTTAGTAGATGGGTTAAAGGCAAATCTAATCAGTATCAGTTAGCTGTGTGATGATGACATACTGGTTACATTTGACAAAGTTTCTTGTGATGTTTATGATAGTGATAATGTTCTTGTTATGACAGGTACTGGATCCAAAGATAACTGCTACCTAGCCCAAGAGGAAGTAGAGTGTTTCCATGCCAAAATAGATGAGGCTTCTATATGGCATAGGAAACTTGGACATGTTCACTACAGAAACCTTGAGAAACTGCAGAAAGTTGATGTTGTAAGAGGCTTACCTAAGCTGTCTTGTCCAGGTAAGCTTGTGTGTGGTGATTGCCTCAAGGGTAAGCAAACCAGAGCTGTTCATAAACCCCTACAGGTACATAATGCTAATCCTAGATCTAGTAGGTGTTTTGAATTGATGCACATGGACTTAATGGGTCCAATTGAGGTAAGTAGTCTCAGTGGTAAGAAATATGCCTTTGTGATTGTAGATGACTTCTCTAGATACACTTGGGTTAAATTTCTTAAAGAAAAGTCAGAAGCTTTTGATTAGATCAAAACTCTTTGTGCTAGTATTAAAAACTTATATGGCTCCACTGTGACTAAGATTTGGTCTGATCATGGTAAAGAATTTGAAAATGATAGTTTTGATAACTACTGCAATGCTGAAGGCATTTTCCAAGAATATTCAGCTTCTAAGACTCCTCAGCAGAATGAAATTGCTGAGAGAAAGAACAGGACTCTTCAAGAGATGGCCAGAGTTATGCTCAATGCTAAAGATTTATCCAAAAGACACTGGGCTGAATCTTTAAATACTGCTTGTCACATTAGTAACATGGTGTATCTTAGACCTGGAACTAACATGACTCCTTATGAACTCTTGAAGGGTGTGAAACCAAATATTGCATATTTTCATGAATTTGGATGTCATTGTTATCTACTTAATGACAGGGATTATCTGAGTAAATTTGATCCTAAAAGTGAAAAATGCATCTTTGTAGGATACTCTGCCAATAGTACTTCCATTAGAGTCTACAATCTTAGATTGAAGACAATTCAGGAATCAGTGAATGTTGCGTTTGATGAGTTCACTCTTGATACAGGTACTGATGACATCTCAGTTCCCAATGTTGAACCAACAGTGAAAACTAAGAATGTTACTCCTGGCAATGTTACACCAACATTGGAACTGGAAGCTGGAAACCCTGAACAGAAGTCAGGGAATGATGTTAGACTAATACCAGCGATATCTGATGTTAGACTAACAGTAGACGACTCTGACTCAGAACATTAAGTTGCCTCTGAACCTAGAAGAGATCCCCCAGATAGGATTCAGAAAGATCATCCAGCATCCCAGGTAATAGGTGAACTCACTGAACGGGTAAGGACACGCAACAGAGAAAGACTTGATTATAGAGATATGGTAAAATTGTGTGTTTGTATGAACTTCACGTATACTGTTGATAATGCCTCGTGTTTTGTCTCCTTCACTGAACCTAAGAATGTGAATGAAGCCCTTCTTGATAACTTTTGGATTAATGCCATGCAGGATGAACTATTACAGTTTACTAAGAATAATGTCTGGATACTGGTGCCTAGACCACCTAATGTTAATGTAATAGGGACAAGGTGGACATTTAAAAACAAGAGTGCTGAGGAAGGGGTCATAGTTAGAAACAAAGCTTGACTAGTTGCTTAGGGGTACACACAGGTTGAAGGTGTAGACTTTGATGAGACCTTTTCTCCAGTTTCTAGGATTGAATCTATTAGGTTACTTCTAGCCATAACATGCTATCTTAAGATAAAACCATACCAAATGGATGTAAAGGGTGCGTTCCTGAATGGGCTAATTGATAAGGAAGTATATGTTGAACAGCCTAAGGGATTCACGGATCATAAGTACCCCAACCATGTGTACAAGCTTGAAAAAGCCCTGTATGGACTTAAACAAGCACCTAGAGCATGGTATGAAAGACTTACAGAATTCCTCTTAAGTTTTGGCTTTGTTACAGGTGAAGGAGATAGGACACTGTTTGTTTTAAAGAAATATTCTCATGTATGTATAGCTGAAATTTATGTGGATGACATTGTTTTTGGCTCAAATAACAACTCTATTTTAGAAAAATTTGTTGAATCAATGACAGGGCAGTTTGAGATGAGTATGATAGGAGAATTAAATTTCTTCCTTGGTCTCCAAGTAAAACAAAAAGGTAATGGGATATACCTAAGTCAGGAAAAGTATGCAAAAAATTTGGTGAAAAGGTTTGAATTGGCAGATTCAAAGCCTTGCAAGACTCCCATGTCTTCATCAGTGAAGATATCTAAGGATGTTATTGGTGCAGATGTTGATCCAACATTGTACCGCTCAATGATAGGAAGCTTACTCTACTTTTCTGCTTCAAAACCTGATATAATGTTCTCTGTTTGTGTGTGTGCTAGGTACTAGGCATGTCCAAAGCAGTCACATTTGATTGCAGTGAAAAGAATCCTTTGATATATATCTGGCACTTTGGCCCTTGGGATCTGGTACTCTTATGACACTAACACAAATCTTGTAGGTTTCAGTGATTTAGACTGGGCAGGTGACACTGATGATAGAAAGTCTACAAGTGGAGGATGTTTTTATCTGGGGAACAACTTGGTCTCATGGTACAGTAGAAAGCAAAATTGTGTGTCACTCTCCACTGTTGAATCTGAATACATAGCAGCAAGCAGATGTGTCACCTAGTTAGTATGGCTTAAACACATGCTACTGGATTATGGGTTAGACACTGATACCTTACGTATGTTCTGTGATAATCTTAGTGCTATAAGCATCTCTAAGAACCCTGTGCAACACTCTAGAACTAAACATATTGATATAAGGCATCACTTTCTGAGAGACATGGTAGAAGATAAGTTAATTGACATTGAATATGTTGAAACTAACAATCAGCTTGCTGATATGTTCACTAAATCCTTAGATTCTTAGAGGTTCTTCCGTTTGAGGAATTCTCTTGTCATGTGCATTGTCTAGGGATGTTAGTACACCAGTGTTGACATAACACCACTGTCTAGCACTGGTTATTGGTTGTGGTGTATCTATAATCTTTTATGTTTTTCTGCACTCTTCTTTCTTGCATATTACTTCTTTGTTAGAGATTTTGTTGGGCTGTGTAGTTAATCTGTATAAAAAGCTTAGTTGACTGGTGGATAGGTACATAGCAAGAGTTTTGTAAAGTAAGAACTCCGTTGTTAGTTTGTGAATGTTAACCTAACATCTGGGAGAAGCTGGGGTACACACAGCTCACTACTCTGATGTTATACAGTTGTGACTTATCCATGTTAAGTTTAGACAGAGCATGAAGAGAAGTTGGGGTACATGATGTTGAGAGCTTCATTGTCATTCAGTTGTGCTTATTTTTGTGTTTTTGTCTATGGCCAAGGTTATGCATGATAGTGATCCTTACTACTGGGGTTCTTTGAAGTTTCGACTTCTTGCATTCAGTAGCATTGATCACTTGATATTTCTCTTGTAAACCGGTTGGTAAACAAGTATGCATGAGGAGTTGGGGTGAATAAGTATATGATAAATGCATTGTCTTCATTCAGTTCCTTTGTACTTGCCTAATCTGTAGCTGATGGTTAAGTTGTTGGGGTGTGTGGAGTCGTGTTCTGCCCGCATTCAGTGATGAAACTATCCTTTAACATTCACTAGCTTTTGTGCAAAAGAGTTCATGATATTAGTAAAAGATTAATTGATATGTCCCGATCCTACTCAGTAAAGCTGTGTATACTTGGTTACCATCACCCAATGTTGATCTAACATGGTTGCATTCATTCTAGTTCTGCATTATTTCCTTATGTCAGTTTGGGCTTAGGGGGAGTATTAATCCTATGAATCATGTGTTGAGGCATACTTCGTGGGTGACCAACTGCAGGTAAAACACTATGTTTTGTGATCTTCTATGGTGTGGGAACATCTTTTCCCTGGATATGTACATCCACTCTATGTTTTTCTGTCTGATGTGTTACTTATTCATACTGATGATCTTAAACTATGTCTTTGTACCTATGTACTTGGTTGAGGTTTCAGATTAGTATACATGAAGATCTCATGCTCTCACATGATGTTGCTTTGGATGAAGCCCTGCACCTACAACTTCCCTCCTAATGTTAACTTGCCAATGTTAGTTCAACATTGTAACATTGTAACTTATAATTTTTCAGGTTTGGAGACTGCTCTGGTTACGTATTAATCTAACACTGACACGTGGTAAGTTAAACATGGGTATGATCGTGTGACAGTGGTCCAATTATTTTGGTAACATGTTACAACACCACTATCACTATTCTTCAGCTGATTATATATATAATTTGCCCTAATCTCTTCTTACTATTTACGCGTTCAAAATTCTTGTGCAATCAACATTCTCTGCAAATCAAGATTCTTCTTTTCTTCTCTAAATTACTCTAACAATAGGACACAAGTCTTCCATTGATGCTCTTGTAGATGCTACTGAGCACATTGAACAACCAGTACGCCGCAGTACTAGACGAGCAACCACTGAAGCCGTCACCGCCGCCGCACCTAAGAGGAAATCCACTTATCAACGGCACAAGGGCAAGAAATCCGAAAAGGGTGATGTTGGTTCAACATCAAAAACTGTTGAGCAAACCTCCACTCCCGCCAATGATGAAAACGAGGTAATGATGGCTAACCCTTCTCAAGATATTACTGCTGAAATTGGTATTGAGGGGGTGAAAGAGGCCCATGTTGATGATGTGGGTGAGTCTGAGCTTTTGCATGAGGTCCCTGAGGGTAATGGTGGGGATGATTATGTGGTTGTTATTGATGAAGGTGAAAACCTTTAGGTGAATGCTGAGCCATCTGAGGCTAATGCTGTTGAGTATGTTGCTGCTGCTTAGATGGATACTCTTCCTGAGGATGATGATCAGGTTGAAGAGACTGTGGCTGAGGAGGTTACTACTGAGGGTAACCAAGATGTTGACGATGAGGGTAACAATCAACCTAAAGAGGTTGAGAGAGAAGAAGAAGAGAGCGTGACTCTCTCTACCTTAGCTATTGCTGTTGAGAAAAGAAAGGGCAAGCTGGTGGTTGTTGAATCTTCTGAGTCTGAGTCAGAAGAAGAAAATGAAGAAGTGGATGATAAGGAGGAAGAGGAAGAAGAGGAAATTGAGGAAGAAGATCAACTGGTAGCTGATGACCCTGCTGATGTTACTCCAACATCAGGCAATGATGAGAATTTTGATGTGCTTGATGAGGAGTACCCCAAGAAGCCTTATTCTGGCTTTTATGTGTCAGTTGAGGCAGAAGAATAGTGGGAGGCTTATCAAGCCAGGGTTATTCACATGGAGAGGAACATTGATGAGGAATTGTTCAAGGAAAATAGGTTGTTTTAGTTGCTTGAAGCTAGGGGTGTGTTGGGCTCTGTGATGAATCAGTCATCATATGTCCCTGATGTGATTAGAGAGTTCCACATGAACCTCTCTCAGTGGGTGTGCCACCAGGACTCTCCCAAGTTCGGTAAAGCTTGGGTAAGGATGAATGTCTATGACATTAGTCCTTCTGTGATTAATGAAGCTTGGGAACTTCCTGATCCTGAGGAGACTGAGGATCCTAGCATGGATGAGGTGATTACTGACCTCATTGGTGGACTCACAAGGAAGTGGAATGATATTTTTCCAACTACAAAGCTGACCTCCTTAAGTATTGTACTTCACAAGCTCTCTACCTACAACTGGCTGCCTTCTTCGAACACTACTGTTATGACAAAAGAATCTGCAAAGTTGGTGTATAAACTGAAGAATGGACTGAGTGTGAACTCAGGGGAGAAAGTTTTGAGGCACATGAGGGAGGTCACAACAAAGGCAAAGGGAATCGTTCCATATCCCTTTCTGATATCCAGCATTCTGGTGAAGCAAGACTTCAAGACCAAGAAGACAGAGAGCTGGATCAAGAACAAGGCCAAGATGATCATCTCCATGAGCTACTTCACTCAAGTCATGATTCAAGACTTGCCCTGGAATCCCAATGCAAAAGCTGGTTCAAGGAGGAATCCCAATCCCAAGCTGATAGTTGTTCTGTTCCAGTTTCCAGTGGTGATAGCTGCTCTGTCATTGCTGATGCATTTGTGGAGGAGACTCTGGTTTGACTTGACAGACAGTATAAAGATACCCAAAGAGAGATATCAGACAAGCAAGTGAGGTTGCAGGAGATTGACAGCCTCAGAAAGCATTTGACGGATCTGCCTTTCTCACAAAAATGGGGAGAGTAGATCAAATTCAAAAATTTCTGAGTTCTTTTAATTTTCTGTTTTCGATTGAAGTGTGAACAATTCTATTTTCTTTGCATTTTTCTGTTTCATCAAGGAGTGTGTTCCTTGCTACTAAGTATGGTCTGTAATTAAGTACTTTTCTATATTGGTACTTAGTGTTTCCGCTTATGCTATTTGAACTGTGGTTACAAAGTACTAACTTTGTTTTGCAGGTGTTAACTGGTCTCTGATGTTAAGTTAAAATTGAGATGTTCAATGTTAGAACTTCGGTCTGGACTCAATATTAGTTCAACATTGACAAAGATGGATGTTATGACAACATTGAAAGTATCACTGTTAGAATAACATTGAGTTGGTCCCTTCTGATATTCAGGGGGAGTGTACTTAGTTTTCCACTGTAGAAGATAGTGAAGTTTGTCTGAATAATTTGATCTGATTAGAACAGGTTCTTAGGTTTTGTGATTAAGGCAAAAAGGGGGAGATTGAAAGTGCAGGTATTCTGGCAATGTTAGATTAACATTGACAAGTCAATGTTAGAGTAACATTGCTGAGCAGAATCCGATTCACAATCTTGCTGATATTTATTATTATTGTTTTGCCTTATTCATTTAACTAATTTAGTTCCACGATTGTGATTGTCTTTGATTGTCATAGGTTGGACGCTCAAGTTTCCAATAAGGAAAGTTTCCTTAATAATGCAAACTGCTCTACAAGGATAGAAGAGTTCGAGTGCAACTAGGAAAGCTTTCCAAGTTGAGTTATGATTTGAAGAATGAGTCTTTCCTTAGTTAGATCACTAACGAATGAACCATTAATCAAGAACGACTGCGAGAACAAGGAAGAGGAACTCGAAAAGAAAACAAGGAGAATTACCAACCGTGTACAACACACCTTTAAGTCCAAGTCAAGAACATATATACAGGTGTGAAGTACATTAAGACAAACACAAGACAAGAGCCAATCAATTCGAGATATTAATTTACAGTTGTTATGTGTTGTCTTGCTTTAGCAAAGTTTGTGAGTTGTGAGAATAGATCTAAGAGTGAGGAGCTTTTAGAGATAGTCGAAGCAATTCTTGTGTGCTTTGCTTAGTTCGATTAATTTGAGAGTGAGGAGCTTGAGAATTGAGAAAACGACTTTTGTTAAAACCTTAATGGGTTATTTTGCCTACGGCTCAGAAGTTAATATAATCTTATATTCACTTCTTAAACTTGGTGGTTGTTTATTCCGTTGCACTATTACTCTGGTCCGTTGTTAAAGTAACATAGTTGGGTTAACAACATACCAAACTGCTGTTAACTCTCCAGTGTTAAGTTAACAACAACAACGTATCAACCCGATCCGCAATTTCATTATGTGTGTTGCATAGTTCTACGTATCCACGAGGATCATTGTTTAAAGGCATTTTCCACTTTGATTCTAGTACGAGAATTGTGTGGCACTAAGTGAAGGTTTAAAGGTATTGCCACTTTCATGATGCATAATATTCTAGCTCTTGCTCATATGTTTTATTGCTCATATATTGCTATCATTATTTTATTAAAATAAGTGGGGGATTGTTGGAATATCTTAATAAAATATAAGTGACAAAGAGATATTAATGGCTTATTATTCTCATACTTATGAGTGAATGGCAAACGCTCAGATTTATTATACATGGTCAATTTATCGGTTACATTTCTTCTAATTAGCCAAAGGTTGTATATATATATATATTTACTATCATTTATACATACACTTTATTATGTGATCTAATACTATGCGTTCCTTTAACACAAATATAGCTACATATATTTATATACAAACCGTTGGCAGCATTTTAAGTAGTGAGCTAATTGGGAGTTGAAAACAGAATATTATATATATAGCTTTTGCCTTTGCCATTCGGCGAGAGGAAGTAGAGAAAAATAATAAAAGAAGAAAAAATGTATGAAGTATACACAAAATATTATATGAGCATATTATGTGTGAAAGAAAAATATAATACTTTGTTAATATATTGATATGAGCAAAAAGAGCAAGGTGTTGTGCGAGCTTCCGTCTTATTTCCAGTATGCAATTAGAAATAAGAAACAACGGTTTTGTTGGGCTGCTGCATCCTGCAGACGATGCGTTGTGTGTGACCCTACTGCATGTGGAGAATTGCCAACTAGGGGCGCGAATCGTCTTAAAGAGAGCTCACATAGTACGCGCCACAGCCTAATGTTTATACTTCACAATCGACGTGAACCATTAGAGTTATGTTAATATCGTCATTTATATTTTTGTTGTTGATTCTTATTATTATTCTTTAGAAGCAATATTCAGTCCATGCAAATTCGAGGTAATATAACTTTACTTTACAAGTTATTCTGTTTTCATTGTATTGTGAATTATGGAATATAGCATGAAGCACTATTTTTAATAAATTCATGTACAAGTGTTTAACCACTTACTCAAACTAAAAACTAATTATCAGCACTTGATTAATTACACTACAAGACTGGGCGGTCAATAAGGACCGCACAGTAGCGACTCACATGCGGTCGCTGATCTTCAGCAACTGCTTGAAAGTGCAGGTTTTCGGGAATCAATGTTAGACAGTGAAATGTTGGACGATGTTGAGTTAACATTGAGGATAACATTGAAAGCCGAGAGCTTGTGCGAAAACTGTTCTTTAGTTGCCAAAATTATGTTTTGCCTTTATTCACTTATTAATCAAGTTCCACGGTTTTGGTTGTTTATGTTTATGTCCAGGGAAGTATCTTAAACATAAGGAAGAGCTTTGGAAGATTCCTTACTTGAAGTTTCCATAATTCAAGCTAAGTTGAATAGTCAACTCACACGCTTTCAAAAGAAGGAAACAAGTGAGCTGTTCTTTGCGGCGCGATTCTTTCCAAGATTCTCCGAATTGAAGAAGATGTGTTACCTTGCTAAATCAGTAATGAAGGATTCACATATTCTGGAAAGATATGAAGTTCACAAAGAAGGCAATCTTCAACAAGGAAACAACAAGAGTTACCAAAACTGTGAACAACACAAAGATGTGAAGTTCATCAAGATGAAGACAAGACAATCGTGCCAATAATCCAAGAGATTAATTATTCTTTGTATTGTCTTCATTTTGTTTTGCGAAGTTTTTGTATCAACTGCATAAGTCTAGTTCATAGAAGTTAAGTAGTTCTTGCTTGTCTGCTTCGTTGAGTCCGATCAACAAAGAGCGTGAGTGAATTGTTGTGAGTAACGTTTTTGATAAAACCTTTATGATTATTTCGCCTAATGCTCGGAAGTTTTTAATAATATTGAAAACTTCTTAAAATTACATCTTCTTTTGTTCTTACTTCCGCTGCACATTATTATTATCAAGAAGATCAAAATAGAGTTAAGGCAATTCCAGCTTAACTCTCAAAAAGTGTTGTGTCAATCCACGGTCCTACAATTTCACTGCTAAAGGCAACAGCAACCGCATTTGAGTCGCAAGTTGTCCATTAGGACAACAGCGACACAAATTGGGTCGTTGTTGTCCTCATGGACATTCCGCGACTCAAATTGAGTCGTTGAAAGTTCATGAGGACTTGGGCCAAAATTAGGGCCCCAATTGCCCTAATTTTGGCGGAAGACATCAGCGACCGCTATGTGGTTGCTGATTCTTCCGTATAAATAAAACAAAATCTTTTTTTATTCTTCATTTCAGCGAATTATCACCTTCTTCACCCGAATTTTCCAAATCCGACCCGACCCGTAAAATTCTTCACCATCTTCACTCGATTCTTCCAAATTTGACCCGACCCAACTGAAATCTTCATCATTAGCGACCGAGATTCGAGTTTAGCAACCCAATTTCAGTCACCAACTCCAATTCTGGAGAATTATCCGCATGTCATCGTCGTCGCGTCGCACCGTCGTCACCTCTTTGCCGCGTCCGCACCGTCATCGCCGCGTCAATTTCCGTCCGTCCGCCTCTTTTTTCCGCGTCAATTTCCGTCCGTTCGTCCGCCGCCAACTCCAATTCCGGTGAATTCTCCGCGTGTCACCGTCGTCGCGTCGCACTGTTGTCACCTCTTCGCCGCGTCCGCACCGTCGTCGCCACGTCAATTTCCGTCCGCCCGCCTCGTTTTTCAGCGTTAATTTCCGTCCATCAGCCGCCAGTGAAAGGTTCGTCCGCCTTTTTTTTTTTTTGCTTTTTACATAATTTTTAATTAGTGTTAATTAATTATATTGTTAAATTTGTTAATATTCTTAGATTATTGAAGCATGTTAGATTTTTAGGTTAGATTAGTGAATGATTAATCTAACAAAGTAAATTTGTGAAGGATTTTAGTGTTAATTTGTAATATTATATTAATTAGTGTAGAGTATATTAATTAGTGTATCATTAGTAGCTTAGTGTTAATTTGTACGCTTATTAGTTTGTTAGATTGTTAATTTAAAGATTGATTAGTAGTTAAAAGTGAAAATTAGATTGTTAAATTAGATTAGATTAGTTTATAATTAGATTGTTGGATTATATTAGATTAGTTTAGACTATTTTATAATTAGATTGTTAAATTAGATTAGATTAGTTTATAATTAGATTATGAAAATTAGATTGTTAAATTAAATTAGAGCAGTTTATAATTAGATTGTGAAAATTAGATTATTAAATTTTAATAAGTTTGATTATTAGATTATATAGATGTTGAATGTTAGATTAAATGTAATATTCTTATTTAAATGTTGATTTGATATTTAAATGTGATATTTTTATTTTTACAGTATATACATATATTCGGCATGTCGTCACATAAGACAACTAGCAGTACTGTAGGTCGAGGTCGAGGTCGTGGAGGCGGAGGTCGTAGTGGGGTAGTGGTAGTGTTTTCCGTGGAGGTGTTAGGGTAGTAGTGTTGCCCGTGGAGGTATTGGTGGTGGTAGTGTTGGCCGTGGAGGTGTTGGTGGTATTGTTGGCTGTGGAGGTGTATCGGGGCAAGAAAAAGACGTGGATGAGCGAAACTTTGGAGGCTAAGGTGGCAGCACACTAGGACAGCGAAGATCATAAGAAAAAGTCTGCGAAGGGAAAGAAAGCTGGGCGAGGCGGTGTGAAGGACGGCGAGGCGCCCGCCACCTTTTACGGTAGTTCCATTGAATATGAGGAGATTCGGCGGCGACTGGTATGTTTTTTTTATAATTAAATATTTTATTTGTAGTTAAAATTTTAATTTTTAAGATTATTGTTTTTTTTTTAACATTTCAATTATAAAAAGAATTTTAACCATCTATTACTTTAAATTTGAAGGAGAGGAATCAGCCCAACCGCGCGCACCCTATCAGACATGACGTGATCGCCTGGCGCCGAGGCAGTCGCAGATACCCCTCATCGTGGGTGACCGCCTGGCAGTCGCAGATACTACAGCGGTCGCCAGATTCAAAGAGACGTGGCGACCGCTTAGCGGTTGCCATGTCCTTATAAACATGGTAACCCCCAAGCGGTTGTGAAGTCCATAAGAACCTGGCAACCGCCTAGCGGTTGTGAATTCATGATTTTTGAAAGATCGCAACTGCCCAGTGGTTGCGAACTCCCTAAGAACATGGCAACCGCCTAGCGGTTGCGAATTCAAAATTTTCGAAAGTTCGCAACCGCCCGACGGTTACAGATAATATTCATCAAAACAATAATATTCTGGAAATTGTCCAGAATATGATTGTTTTTTTTCTTGTAATTAATATAGTGAAACAAAAAGATAAGAAGAGAAACAAAAAAGAAAAGAAGTGACCAATAAGAAAGATTCGAAAAAGAGTGTTTGGGTTTTTTGTTGGAGATATAAAAGAAAAGAAAGTGTTTGGGTTTTTTGTTTGAGATATAAAAGAAAAGAAAGTGTTTGGTGGTTTGTTTTGGAGATAAAAGAATGTTTTGGTGTTTTGTTTTGGAGATAAAAGAAAGTGTTTGGCGTTTATTTTGGAGATAAAAGAAAGTGTTTGGGTTTTGTGGATTGGAAAAGAAGAGTGTTGGGTATGTTTGGAGGGTGTAATTTTAGTGAATGAAAAATTAGAGAGAAGAATGGTGGGTATATATAAGATTTGGGGTGAAAAGTTTGAATTTTCGTGAAAATTTGAATTTCTCCCCGAACCCCGCCCATTTCAGCGGAAATAGCAACCGCCGAGCGGTTGCTAGGAACCATGGTGACCGCCTGGGTGGTTGCGACATTAGGTAACGCAACAGTTGGGCCGCTGCAAAAGTGGGATGTTCGCAACCGCCCAACGGTTGCGAATAATATTCAAGTTTAAAATTAGTGATTTTTGACAAGTATCTTGATGTGTTTGTATTTATAAGCAAAATATATCATTATAGACAACATAAATCATCCAAAATAATAAAACTTCAAGTATGAATATTATCTGCAACCGCCGGACGGTTGCAGATAACCAGTACTAGCAACCGCCAAGGCGGTTGCGAGGAGTTTTGGCAACCGCTTGGGCGGTTGCGGATACTGTCCACATTCGAAATTATTGATTTTTGGAAAGTATCTTGATGTGTTTGTGTTTATTGGACTCATATATCATTATTACATGTGAATAATAGTAGTAAACGTTTACAAGACTCGTAATTAAGTTAGTGAAATAATAGTTTATATGTGAGTAGACGAGTTATCAACGATACACCTATATATTATGTTCAACAACTAATCATTTACTTAGTCCTTAATGTTGTCCCTAAGCTTAATTTTGCAATGAAACCTTATTATTTGGCTTGATTTAACTATCATTAGGGTAATTATCAATTGATCAAACAACGCGCCACAACGAATCATCCATAATAGTAAAAATTCAAATATAACCGCCTGGCGGTTGCAGATAATGTCCATATTTAAAATTATTGATTTTTGGGAAGTATCTTGATGTGTTTGTATTTATTGAACTCAAATATCATTATTACAAGTGAATAATAGTAGTAAACATTTACAAGACTAGTAATTAAGTTAGTAAAATAGTAGTTTATATGTGAGTAGACGAGTTATCAACGATACACCTATATATTATGTTCAACAACTAATCATTTACTTAGTCCTTAATGGTGTCCCTAAGCTTGATTTTGCAATGAAACCATATAATTTGGCTAGTTTTGACTATCATTAGGGTAATTATCAATTGATCAAACAACGCGCCACAACGAATCATCCATAATAGTAAAAATTCAAGTATGAAGGTTATCTGCAACTGCCAGGCGGTTGTCGATAACCAATATTAGCAACCGCCCAGCGGTTGCGAGAAGCCCTCACGACCGCCCATCGATCACGAGAAGCCCTCGCGACCACCCAGCGTTCGCGAGACGCCGTGGCGACCGCCCAGCGGTTGCGAGAAGCCTTTGTTGCAGATAATATCCATATTTGGGATAACCGCCCTTATTTGGGAAGTATCTTGATGTGTTTGTGTTTATTGAACTCAAAAAATAATAATCTTAAAATATTTGTATTGATATGTTAAGAAATGAAATATTTAAAAAAAATAATAATAATAAGCTAATAATATTAAATTTTAATTCAAGAAACAAATAACTACATTTATATCTATATCCTAGAAAATAAAATATTAATAAAATAATACTAATAATCAATATTACTTAAAGTTTTATTCAAATAAAATAAAATAAAAACACATAAGAAATGCCATATTCATCTCCCCAACCCATAAGCCGTAGCCCATAACCACCATGTTGTGCCATAATTTGTACTGCTCACGTGCCATGCAACGTGTCTGTGCGGGCTTTGAGAAACGACTAGCCATGATATCCTGAGTTTGGTAATTGCTTATCTTAAAGATGAACAATTAAGACACAAACACAAACACGACTTTGCCAACGCGTCGTTAATTACGTGCTAATCTGCCGATCAATAACCAAGCTCATGTTAGGTCCAACCCCTTGTGCCTAATGTCATATGTGTCACACGACCAATATCGAGAAACAATGAACTACATTCTGTTGGATTCTCTATGCGGTATACATAGGCTTCTTGGCTTAGTCCCAATTTCAGTTTGAAATCAACACAATCGTAGTCTGCATAAATCGTTTTCTGCCCGACCTAGCAGATACGTCCGACTTACTTAACTATTTTCCTTATACTACACTACTACGCTTATTTGTTACGTGAATGACATCTAATTGAGCTATAATAGTATAACCTTTAAACGGGCGTCAACTAACATAGAAATTGGAGTGCCTATGCTGGGTTAGCCTCGGTCAAGTGCACATATCGTATTTTTTTGTGTAGGTTTCTCGAGCTGAAGGCCAAATCATGACTAACAATGGCTTGGTTTAGTCTGACGTGTAGTGATTAGTCTGCAGACGAAATCACCTTGCATCAATGGTGCCATCAGTGGGAAACCACAAAGTGCACTGTAGAAGAGACACTCGTGCTCACCACTATGGAAAGGTCTACAAAAGCAACTAAAAGGGCCAACGCCACCACAACTACTCAACAACTCGAAGAATCCTCTCATAAAACTGGACTTGTTAACTCTCAATACAACAAGAACAGAAGAATAAACTTAAGAAGAACAACATCACTTGGTGCACTATCAATCGACATAGAAATCAAAGGAAATCAGGCTCAACATAAGACTTCAAAACAATTAAAAGATTAACTACAATATAGAACTTGGGACTCGTTGTATGGTCGATTCAACTTATGCAAAATTGTAGGAGCGCTGCGAGTAACAAAGATAACACATACAATTACCATGCTCCCCTCACAAAAGTTGTTCAAAAACAATCATTTGTCTGACCCAATAAGATCAGACCAGCGTTCAAACTTTAACCCATGAGAGCGTTATTTAATACAAGGCACAAGAGAAAATTGTTAATGCACTTTAGCTAAAGAGTGCAAGAAGACAAAATAACTTCAACTGAGGCTTCCATTATGTGCAAGACTTAATTAAAAAGCATACTAGTGCAGTCTTAAAATATATTAAACCTTCTTCCGAATACTGATACTTTACTTAAGAATTTGAAGATAACTGCTTCTCAATGCCAACACGAGTTGGACCATTCAACATTGATTACCCTTAAAAAGAGTACACGCATCACATCGAACAAGGTTAAAGCATTAGAACTCGACAACACGCACAAATAAAAAACAATAAAGAGAAACAAAGATTTAAAGCCACCAGTGCTCGAGAAATATATAGGCTGCAAGTGTTTGGATAAAATTCTCATAAATCAGAGTCACAAGTGCTTGACAAACACAAAAAACAATAGTAGAAATGCACCAACGCCAACACTCTTCTACAACAAAAAAGCTACATTGATGATCGCTAACATATCTAAACAAACTATCGACAAGGATATTAAGGCAAAACTGAGACAGGTGAAGACACAAAAATCACAAAATTTGATGAAAGTACACGAGGTGAAGAGCCTATTAGGTGAAATTTCCAAACTTATCGAAATAAACTAGGTGAAGAACATATTGGGTGAATACTCCATAAAGTAGGCAATCAACGGAAGCCCTACCGATATAAACTAGGTGAGGAGCCTATTGGGCGAATATCCCAAAAATTAAGCAATCAACGAAAGCCCTACCAAAATAAATTAGGTGAAGAGCCTATTGGGAAATATACCATAAAATAGGCAATCAACGTAAGCCCAACCAAAATTAACCAGGTGAAGTGCCTATTGGTCAAATATCCCACATAGTAGGTTGACTCGTAAGCCCAACATGTGAAATTTGGATGACAAATACATTTGGAAAACATCCCACATAGCAGGTTATCTATCTAAGACCTACAACAACAAATCACTTCGCTACATAAACTTTGATCAAGGATATAACGAGATGTGTTATCACAATCAAAATAGACAAGCACATTAGAGATAAAATCAATAGAGCACAAAGCACAACAACAATTTACAATCTGAAACAAGACAAAGGTCCATCAAAGTCAAGACATAAGGAAAACGTAGAAAAGCAGAAAAATGGTAAGGGTTGTACAGGCGGCTAAATCAAGCTAACGTGGCCATTTACCTCGCTCATAACTTGCCTACTCAACAACAACCACATCTCCAAAAGATTTATTTTTCAAGAAAAAAATCTTAGCTAAGCACTTTATGGGTACTTTTGTACTTGTTAAGAGTGGCGTCACAACTCTTAACATGCTCAATCATGGCTACTTGAATCTGCTCAATCATGGCTACTTGAACCTGCTCCACAGTTTCAATCTCTGCTCATGCTTTGTCGACATCCTCTACTCCCTTATTGGCCTCCTATTGAGTATTCAAGCATACCTTATATGCTCCCAAGCTCACCTTATATAAGACGCTTTCCCTCTTCGACATAGAGGACTAAGAGTATAAGTTTGACCAATTGTGGTTTTAACCTATTTTAGAACGCATTTATGGCTTTTTGAATGGATAAGTTTGAAATGGACTCGTTTGCTCCGAACACCTAACAAACATGTGGACTTGTGTTGTACCATAATTTGTATTACTCACGTGCCCATGTGGACTTCAAAAAATGACAAGTCACAACATCCTGAGTTCGTAATTGTGTATCTTAAAGATAAGTGATTAAGAGGAAAATGCAAGCACAACTTGTAAAATGCACTACAATTGTTTCTAAACATTATACGTTATTGGAAGGACACATGTGTCTATATTCTAACATACATAGCGGATCTCAATTTTGATGAGTATTCAAAAAGTTAAAATCAAATTAGTGAACTCTCGCTTAATTAAACAAGAGGGGCCCAAGCCGATCAAGAATTGTCCAACAAGCTCCTATAAATACACCATTAATCATTATTAAGGATGATGGTTTCTCAGAGAGAGATCTCAAGTCAGGTCATCCGCATTGACCCTAGAGCTAATGGCCACCTATATCAAATCCATCGTGCCACGTCATCCACATTGGCCATATAGCTAATGTGCCATCTACGACACATGAACTGTGTCACGTAATCCACACATTGGCGCTAGAGATAATGGTCCCCTACATCACATCAACTGTGCCACCTAAAATACATCAAATGTGCCACGTCATCCACATTGGCCATAGAGCTAATGTGTCACCTACATCACATCAATTGTGTCGTCATCCACATTGTCCCTAGTGCTAATGGCCAACTATATCACAACAATTGTGCCACATCATCCACATTGGCTCTAGAAATAATGTGCCACCTGCAACACATCAATTATGTCACATCAGGCTGTAGAAGTAATATGCCACCTAATGCACATCAACTGTGTCACGTCATCCACATTGGACCTAGAGCTAATGTGACACCAACATGGAATTAACTGTACCACGGCATCCACATTGCGCCTCTAGCTAATGTGCCACCTACACCATAATAATTGAACGTGCCAACGCATCGACCTAATAAAGTCCAATATGCCAACCTAAAACCAAGCCCATGTGCCATCATGCCAATGTGCAAACATGTTAGGTCCAGCCCCTTGTGCCTAATATGATACGTGTCACACGGCCACTATAAAAAAATAATGAACTACGTTCGACTTGATTCTCTAAATGAGATACATATGCAGCTTGACTTAGTCCCAATTTTAGTCTAAAATCAACACACTCTCAGTCTGCATAACTCGATTTCTGCCGACCTAGCATATATGTCTGACTTACTTAATTATTTCCTTAATACTACACTACATTGCTTATAAGAGTTATATGAAATACATCTAATTGAGTTATAATAGTCTAACCCCTCAATATACATCAACTAACTTAGGCATCAAAGTGCCTACGCTAGGTCAGCCTTTACCTAGTTAACATACCGTATTTTCAGTGCAGGTTTCTCAAGTTCAAAGATAACTCATGACTAATAAGGAGCTTGGGTTAGTCTCACGTGAAGTGATAAGTCAATACAACAAATTACCCTGCATCACACCCCAGCACCACCACCAAGTATTGTACACCACCACCCTCTCTGTCATGTTTTTGGTACTCGCTTGAAAATAAGAAGCTTATTCCTGCGCGGAGTTACACTCGTTTCATGTTGTGCGGTCAATTGCAACAGCAGCGAACAATTCCACCTTCGGTACCAATGCCTCAATAGTAAGAGGTTTTCGTGTAAGCTGAGCTGGCAAGAACTATGTTCATGTTTTTGCTCTTTATCGCCATTGTTTGTTGTGGGTGGCGGTGGGGTGTGTTATGGGTTGGGGGTTAAGGGTAGGATCGGATGAGCATGGCATCGTTAAGTTGTTTATTAATTTATATAAAAAAAATCTTAAAATAAATATTATTTTTTGTAATGTTTTGTTAATTATTGTTAAGATATAGAAAACAAATAATTTTCTTATGTGGTATCCATGTGGCATTGCACATATTTGAGATAATTATTTTGGTCAAAGATCTATTTTTCCTGGACAATACGATATCGAAACGAAAATTGAGGTTTTTGGACAACATATGAGGCAAACATTGTGGTGACAACTTACTGGACTAAACCTGTAATGCCCAAGTTACGAGACTAAACAAGATATTTCTTATCATATCACACAATTTGCTCTTTGTTGAATCACATATTGGGTCATTAATTCATCATTAATATAGTTAAATTTATACTATGAGTTGTGTTACATTATAATAACACCATCAATTTACAATCATTACCTTACTCCTGTGACTTAATTTATTCAAATTGAATATCATATTATTTATATTATTTCAGCTATATATCTATCTATTATCTATTTCTATTATCTAATAAGAATGGAAAAAAAATAGTCGTTCATCTTTTATTGTTCCAATTTTGTCCTTGTAAGTTCAACTAATTACTATATCTTATTTTGTTTAACGTAATAAATAACTTGTCGGTCCGTGCATATTCATCGATTGGGACAAGCATAATTTAAAATTGATTCACATTTAATAGCGTTGGAGTGCGCGGTAAATTGCATATAGTCCTTTTAGGTTTTAATTCTCTCAATTTTGATCCAAGGTTTTTACGATAGGCACTTATAGATCGTTATTAATTGACGAATGGCCCTTTTAGTTTTCCAATTCTTTAGAATTTGCCCCAAAATTTTTATTTTATTTACTTATGGGGCTCACTGTAATTATTGTACGGTCCTTTCATTTTTGGATTCTTTCACTTTAGCCCAAAAAATTTAGCTACTATATTCTTTTTTTTGTTTGCAATAATAAATAACTTGTGTGCATGCGCGTATTAAACAATTGGACCTTGCTTAATATAAAATTTATTAACACTTAATAGCGTGGGGGTATGTTGTGAATTTTGGCACAATCCTTTTAATTTTAATTCTTTCAGTTTTTTTGGAAAAAATTTACGTTACGCAATTATGGGGCCCACTTGTTAATCGCAAACCCATAAATGTTGTTGTAATACGCGTTGAAGATCTCAAATTAGGGCGTACAGCTAGAGCTTGTGGGAGACCAAAGAAGACATAGATGGAGGTCATACAGAACTACATGAAGCTCGGAGACGTAAGTAAACGTTTACTTCTCAACCGCAACGAATGGAGGCAAATGATACATGAGCACGAGTCGACGTGATGGGAGACCGAAGAAGACATTGACGGAGGTCATACGGAATTACATGAAACTCGAAGACGAAAGTAAAGGTTTACTTCTCAATCAAAACGAATGGCGGCAAATGATTCATGTGCACGACTCGACGTGATGGGAGACCGAAGAAGACATGGATGGAGGTCATACGGAACCACATGAAGCTCAGAGAAGTAAGTAAAGGTTTTATTCTCAACTCAAATGAATGGAAACAAAGGATTCATGTGCACGACTCGACGTGATTCTTTCATGGTTCATATAGCCTACCCTGATTTATTAGATTGCAGGCTTGGTTCATGATAAAATTAATTAGTACCATATTTATACATTATAAAATTAAATTCCAAAGTTATATTAAAATTTGTAAATAAAAAGATACTCAAATCGGCTATCGTTAAAATTCAAACAACACTTTCAAAAATGACAATTGAATTATCGAGTAAGATAACGGGCAAATTAACTAGTATATATCTATTACTATATAAAAAGAAAGACAAATTCCCCTCACAAACGGAAGTTACCCTTACAGAAAGGTAGTTGTTATACCAAAATTGTGTTTTTCGAATTTACCCCTTGCTTACCTGTTTAAATACAGAAAAAAAAGGATATGGGTAGATTTAAGAGTAAGTTACAAAGGAATGAAAAGAAAAAAAAACGTTAAACTGTAAAATAATTTGAAATTTAACTACTCCCTTATTCTTCTCCACTATTTAAGCAAATATTACCACGGTTATTTCATCTTCTTATCTCTCACATTGCAAATTTCTTGAATTTTTATATTTGTACAGAGAAAAGGAAAAAAATTGTGAAATTTTGAAAATCATTTGAAATTTAACCACCCTTATACTTCTCTCCACTATTTAAGCAAAATCTTCACACGTTATTTCTTCTTCTTATCTCTTACATTTTTTAAATTCGTACATAACCGCATAACCCGCTCCTCCTTTTCCTGTTATTTGTTTTTTCGCAAATAAAAACATGTTTACTACATTATTCTCTTATCTTCTCAAAAAGATAATGAGTTATTTTTTTCATTGTTTCTTACCACTAATTTTTTTTTCTTTTCAGGTTTGATACAAGCCCATGCATTGCTGGGTTTTTTCATTATGGTTTGTTGTTATACTAGATTTATTTTCTTTTTCGTTCATAATCTTTTTCTGAAAGTTATTAGTTTAGAATTAAAAACTACTAACGTTCACTTCTTTCTTTTAATCAGAATTCATTGCAGATCATATACGTGAATTATATATCAATAATTAAAGGCGAGTGAATTAGGCATTGTATCTTATCTCTACCCTAAAGGTATATATGTGTTAAAACTTTTAAATAATTAAAATTTATATTTCAATTTTTTTTGCTTGTTTTCGGGTAATCGATTTCGTTTGTTTTGTAGTGTATTTTTCAGAGTATGCATGGAAGTAGTATATGCAAAAAGACTTACTTACGAATCTATGTATTTTTTCCAGATATTATATTTCGATTAGTTACAATTTTAAAGTGTCGCACGCGGTCCCCGCGTGTGCTCGGAAGCTAGTATATATATGTATATGTATATATATATATGTATATATATATATATATATATTATTGTAGTCTTGCGAATTATATTCGCGAGAGATGAAGAGGAATTTTTCGCCGAACGATGTTCTGAAGGGACCATGATTAAAAGGGCTCGCTTTCTCAGCAACAACTGCGTTTCAGAGCGTCTCAGAAAGTTTGTATAATCACATTCAAAGACGGTGTAATTTGCAATAATTGCCGTTTTCATGATTTCCGCTTAAAAAATTCACAAGAAGATTCTTCTAAAAAGTGTGATTTAATCAATTATTTGTATATAAATAAAGTCGAAGACTTTTTCAGTTGAACTAATATATCCTAATTTGTCTGTATTCAAATTACAGCATGCTGCGCGGACAACTACATTATTGTCATTGTCGGCTGTGTTATTACTCGTACATTAATTAATTTGATTAATAGATTCTAATCCATTGTTATGTTCCTTAATCATTTGTGTATAGAGTACTTACAATCACAGAGATGAAGAAAGTTCATAGATAAAATAAATGGGACTAAATATATAAATGTGTTAAAAGCACTCCTGGATAATGAAGAACTTTCCAAATTTATTTTATTCGGTTGATTCCTTTCAACTGATCAAATTAATGATTTGAGTAGTTGGTAGAATTGAGAGGAGTTCAATGGAATATATAATTTGATTATAACCATTTCTCCTATTGATAAATTTTGATGCAAGTAGTGTTAGCTCTATGCTCCAATCAGTTTGCTACATCAATGTAAACAAGTTCAAATTGTTTACATGGTTTCAAGTAAATTAAGTTCTGATTCCTACTTTAGAAAAAGATGCTGACAGAAAAAATACACAAGTAATTATTGGCGGCGCATAACAAACCAAGTAGTTAATAATACGCGTAAGATTACAGTGAAAATTATGTAGATAGTAGGGGGTATATTCAGAAAAACAAAACAAAATTTAAAGTCGGGATAAGAGTTACTCTTTCTCTTTGAAACGATATTTGTCATGCTAGGTGCTTACGATTTAATCGGCAATTATTTTTCAAGATGGAACCACTAAGGTCATAATATAGTAGCACTACAAGTATTAACAACGACAAACAAAATAATGTTTTCAACCCTTGGAACAAAACGAAAAGATAAGAAGAGAATGTACGAATGAGCAATTTTGGAAAAAGTAGGAAGAGTATATTTATACATTAGAAAAGTTGACCTAGAGGGTAACTGGACAAACAAGCCATTTCCACATTACAAATTTCCCGCTAGAATCCACACTATTTCGGACTGATTGTGCACCCATTCGTATGAAAGGTGGTTGTTCGCTGCAAAATAGGTGGTTAGGTGGTTTTTCACTGACTTAATTTTTCCATCAGATTTTGTTACTAGACACATTGATTCTACAGGGTTCTTCACCTCATCATGTTTTTATTAATTATTTAATTTGTTGCAATTAATTTTGGAATATTTAATTCATTAGTTAATTAAGTTTTGTCTAAAAAGAATTATATTTCTTTGGGAATGTCCAAGTCCAAGCTCAAGCTCAACCTCAAGCCTAAGCTCACGGCCCACAACCCGTGACTCAAAACCCCAGCTGAGGCTAGGGTTGAGGCTGGGCCGGATGGACAGTGGCAATGGCAGCGCACGTCTCGATAAAGGCAGCGCAAGTGTTACCTTTGAAGCATGGCCTAAAACATGTAGGTTTCCCTCTTCAAAGATTTGTAGTACCCGAAGGGGCCCAAACCCCTTACCAAAACAAGCAACAAATAAGGTGTACAAGTTTATCTTCAACTTTCCATGTGGGATGGTGACCTTTCACCTTTGCACTGGTTTCTTTTTTTTTCTTCATGATAACTTATTTCAACTAGCTAACTTTAACATTTAATTTCTCATTCATCACAAATTAATTTTGAGTAATTAAATATAGTATATTCATCTATACAAAACGTAGATTTTATGAAGCAAAAGAAATTCCAATTTCACAAAAAGGAACTTGTTGCAAATAATTTATCAAACATTGGAAAAACCAAGTTTTCCAATCGTCCACTGAACGAAAATTAAATGCATACGCGTGAGAGTGTTCAGGCGGAAAGGTTACTGCATCAGGAAAGGTAGCTTTTGGCTTTAAGCCTTCCTTAGTGGATACATCATATTTACTTAGCCGGTCACTGAACGTGATGTCTTTAACCGTTCAGCTTTTGGTATAAATCAAGACAATTGTATCCACTCAGTAACCCCCAAACAACTTTTGATTCTCATAGTTGTGTTCGTTTTGTTCCTAGACAACTCTTGGGTTCATAAGTGTTTCTTATGAAGCAACCAAACTTCACACTCACATACGTGATCTCCTATAAATATTATTATGTCATACTTTGCTTATTAAGCTTAGGAATCATTAAAAGTTAACCATGTCCTTACCTTTTCTATATGTAGAACATTTATCGTACACGGAAATAAGTTGGAGTTAGCTCTGAGGTGCTATTTCTGAATCCTTACAATTTCTTTGTCTCGTTGAACTAAGATCTTGGAATCTCCAGTCAACATGGTAGGGTGCCATCATAAATATTCTTTAGTGTAGGATTTTAAACTCATTCTCCTTGATAAGCAGTATGTTTGATCTTTAGGTAGGCCTTTAGTCAACGAATTTGATCTAATGGTATTATGTCTACGATGGATATGTCTAAACTTAACATTATACATGCCACTTCGTGCTTTTCCAATAGGTGCTTGGTTGTCGCAATGTATCATAATTACAGGAACTTGCTCGTTGCAACAAGGAATGTTCTCTAGAAAGTGACGAATTCATTCTGCTTCTTCACCAGCTTTATCCAATGAGTAATTTGGATAACATCGTGAAACGTGATGTACATGTTTGTTTTGAGGACTTTCAAGACACAACTCCACCTCCAACGGTGGACATAACCACTGGTGGATTTAGTTTCCTTAGTATATGATATCCAATTAGCATCAATATATTCTTCTAATACAGCTCGATATCCACTATAATATAATCCATAATCTAAGGTGTTCATTAGATACCTGAGTTTTCTAATTAACTGCTTTCCATGTTCTTTGTTTAGATTACTAGTAAATCTGCTCAGTTTATTAACTGAGTAAGCATTATCAGCACGAGTGCAGTTCTTGATATACATGTACCACTCTATTATCATGGTATATTATATTTGAGAGACAGGTTCGCCATATTTTTTTCCTAAGTATAGACTTAAGTCTACTGGCGTCTTAGTTGAAGGACATACATATTCATTGTACTTCATGAGTACTGCCATAATATAATGAGATTGTGAAAGCACGGTCCCATTTGATGTCTTAGTGATTTTAATCCCTAATATGACATCAACGAGTATAAATCTTTCATGTCATAGTGTTTGGTCAACATTTTCTTTGTATTCATGATTACTTCTCATGAGTAGCATATCGTCGATATGTAGACAAACCAACACATAATCATTTAGTGTGCCTTTCATGAATACGCATTTATCACACTCATTAATTATAAATCTATTTCATAGCATTGTTCAATGAAATTTCTCGTGCCATTGCTTAGGTTCTTGCGTAAGCCCATACAAATAATTAAGGGGTCTACACACCTTTTTCTCCTTTTTTAAAAGTAAAAAACCCTTCAGGTTGTACCTTATAGATATCTTCATCCAATTCACCGATTAGAAATGTTGTCTTGATATTCATTTGATATATTTCAAGACATTTCAATGCATCAATAGCAATGATCACTCTAATAGATGTGACCATAGTCACATGAAAATACGTGTCAAAAAAGTCAAGGCCTTCTTTCTATATAAACCCTTTAGCTGCCAATCTGGCCTTTTACTTATCAATATATCCACCTGCTTTTTATATTTTCTCTTCAGTATCCATTTACAGCACAAAGGTTTGCTAAACTGTGGGAGATCAACCAACTCCCATGTGTGGTTGTGCAAAATAGACTTTATTTTATTTTTGATAGCTTCTTTGCGGAAAGAGAGCTTTTGGTGAGGAAAAGGCTTTGCTTAATATCCTTGGTTCGTGCTCTAACATATGTGTTAGAAAACCATGACCAAAGCTTTTAGGTATTTTGGCTCTTTTATTGCGTTTGGGTTCTTCATCTTCGTCATGATTGTCCCTTGCAGCTTCATGGGTTCTTTTAGGGGAACCATATTCTTTCCTTTATTTTCAAGGAAATATGTTTATAAAGAATACCACATACCTTGATTCAATGATCATATTATCATTAACATTAGGAATTAACGACTTAGGGAGCGATACGCACTACTGTCATGCGCATATCTAATGAATATGCATTCAATGGTCTTAGATCCTATCTTAACTCGTTTAGGTTTAGACACTTCTACCTTTGCTAAATACTCCTGAAACTTTTAAGCATTTATAGGAAGGCTTTTGACATTTTCATAATTCAAAAGGGGTTTCATTCAACTTTTGTGAGGTAACTTATTTGGTATATGATGAGGGTATTGCATCCCCCGCGAATTGTGTGGTAAATCAGAACCAATCAACATGGCATTCATCATCTTCTTAAGAGCACGCTTTTTGTGTTCAACAATTCCATTTTATTGTGGTGAATAAGGAGTTGTTGTTTGATGATGATGTGTGAAGAAGCACAAAATTAGTCAAAATAGAGCTCCATATTCTCCAAGTTAATTTTCAACCTCAACTTTGTAGATTTTAAAAGATTCTAGAGCCTCTTTTATACTTCTTAGTAAATAATCTATGGAGTATCTTGTGCAGTAATCAATAAAAGTATAAAATACTTTTTTCCACCTCTACTCTGCACAAACGTTAAATCAAAGATATCGAAGTGGATTAAGTCTAGAGGTTCAGTGTTTTTTTCAATAGAAGGAAACGGTAGTTTCATTAATTTAGCATCTACACAAATCTCACATTTATTTTGAGATTCGACATTAAATGAAGGTAATAACTATAAGCTTACTAGTTAACATAGAGTATTAAAGTTAACATATCATAAATTTGATCACTCAAGCCAATAAGAAAAAGTAATAGTTTAGATATTTTCAAGGTCACATTTTACAGTCATGACTTTCATCTTGAACATTCTATTGTCTACAAAACCTTTCCTAATAAATTGCCTATTCTTAGTGAGCACAAACATGTAAGACTTGGGTCAAAAATCCATTTTGTCCTTTAATTTGGCACCATCACCAAAATGGTACTCTAACTAGTCACCTCGCCGAAATGGTCCCTTAATTTGGTTTTTTGGTCCCTTCACCGGCCCAAAATTAAAATGGCTCGGAAAATGCTTACGTGGCCAACGGTTGACCACACCCGACCCGATTTGACCCACTAAATTATATTATTAACACCTGGAATATCCACATATTCAAAATTAAAATAAAATCAAATGATGAATTATAAAACTGTTTAACCCGCGAGCGAACAGTCGTCACCCCCACCACCCGCCAAACTACTCTGCGTTATCTCCCGCCTAATCCGGTCAAGCTCCCTATTTTCAGGTAAAATTCTGCATCCCTTACCATAATTTCCGCGTTATTAGATAATATAATTGAAGGGTTTCATGAATCTGTGTGTGTGGCCAAATATTACCATAAAATCGGAATGGGCTCTTCATTTTTTGATGATTGTCGAATTGTAGACTTTGGTTTCGCCTTTTTAGCACCCCTCGCCATTTTTGAGCTTCGATGAGGTGATGATTGGAGTGTTGACGGTGAGATTTTGGCCAAATCGCTGATGGACGACGCGGCGACGAAGAGAGAGAAAAAGTAGTAAGTGAAATATTTTATTCGCGGGATTTTTTTGTTATATATCCTTCATTTTAATTTTTTTTTGATTATGTGGATATTCCAGGTGTTTAATAAATATTAAAAATATATTTTAGGTGGTCAAACAGCCTCGGGTGTGGTCAACTGGTGGTCACCTAAGCATTTTCCGAGCCATTTTAATTTTGGGCCGGTGAAGGGACCAAAAAACCAAATTAAGGGACCATTTCGGCGAGGTGACTAGTTAGGGGACTATTTTGGTGATGGTGCCAAATTAAAGGACAAAATGAATTTTTGACTAGTCTAAATCCACTCTTAACAAGTGCATAACTAGATATCAGTTTTTTCAAATATCTAGAACATGTAGTACATCAATCAAAGTAAGCTCTTTGCCGAATGTCATATTTAACACCACTCTTCCACTTCTGATGATATTTAATATTGCAGAGTTCCCCATAAAGAGTTGCATTTTATTGAATAAATAGTATGAGGAGAACATCTCTCTATCAGCACAGACCTAGCGGGTGGTGACAGTGTCCACGAACCACTCTTGTGGATTTCCACCATACTAACTTCGAAGACTACTGCAGTGAGCATTAGGTCACCCATCTCGACCGGGATGCTCTTTTCTTAAGCTACATCAATCTGGTTGGACTGGTTCTGATTGTCTTTCTTTGGAAGTCGATAGTATTTGGCCATATGATTTGGCTTTCCACAGTTGTGGTAGTTCCCTTTGAACTTCTTAGCCAGTTAGCCTTCTTCTTTTGTTGGCCTCAACCATTTTCTTGAATCTTTCTCTTCTTGTTACAGTTGGGCTTGTGCTCTACTACTTTAGCTCTAGCCTCCATTTCCATTTGTTTCGGCTTAGCCTCATACATCCGATTATTCATTTCAAATCGGAGTCAGGCTATCAAATCTTCAAGACACATCTTCTTACGCTTGTGCTTGAGGTAGTTCTTGAAGTCCTTCTAGGACGGTGGCAGCTTCTCTATTATGGTAGCTACTTGGAAGGATTCACCGAGCTTCGTGTCCTTTGCATCAAGGTCATGCAAGATCAGTTGCAGCTCATAAGCCTAACATGTCACCTTCTTTGATTCGTTCATCTTGATGTTCAGAAATTTGTCATAGATGAATTTTTTCAACCCAACATCTATTGTTTAGTACTTCTTGTCAACGGATGTCTGGAGTTCCTTTGATGTCTTGATTATACAATACACGTTGTAGAGTGAATTGTCCAATCCATTGAGGATGTAGTTTCTGCACAAAAAGCCACTTTTACTCCAAATGTCGAATGTAGCCCTTAGACCAGGATCAGATTCATCTTCTGGTACCGTAGGGGCATCCTCGAACAACATTTTTGACAAGTTCAAGGTTTTAAGATAGAACATAATCTTCTATTGCCACATTTTCAAATCATTGCGAGTAAACTTCTCAGATTTTTCCACGCTATGCACTAGCGATATAGTCACCATTGTTTTTAAATACACAAATAAAATATCGTTTTAAAATTGTGGATAGTAACCGGTGTAACACTACAAGATTTGGGCACTTTTCCCGACCGAAAATTCCCGACCGATATTCGGTCGAAAATAAAAAAAAAAATTCCGACCGATATTTGGTCAAGAATAAAAATTATTGACCAAATATCGGTCGGCAAAAGTTTTTCCAACCGAAATTCGGTCTGCAATATAAGGGTTTATGGTTTAGGGTTTAGGGGTATTGGCAACCGAATTTCGGTCGGGAATCATATTCATATATTTAATTTCAGAATTTCGCTCTCCAATTTACATAAATCGTTGATTTAATGATCAATTACATCAATATTAGTTATATATTAGTTGAAAAATCAAAAAGAATAAAAAAATAGTTGCAACGAATGCTCTATACCAACGTTTGTAACGAATGCTAATCGTCAATGAGGGAAGACTCTATACTACGTATAATTAATGTATGTAGAACTCAAAACTAACGTATATGTTAATCGATACTAATTTCATAATTAAAAGAACATTAAACCAACTAAATATTAGTGCAACTCATGTATGTAGTGAGATTCTAAAGTTATACTAAAAAACACATCAAGATTTTCCTAAAGATCGAAAAAAGTATAATTTACACGTTTTTTCGACCGATATTCGGTCGAGACAAATATTCATATTTATTCCCGACCAATACGCGGTATTCAAAGGTAATGTCGACCAAAATTCGGTCGGCATTCTGGGCCAAAAACTTTTGGCGACCGAATTTCGGTCGGTAAACTCGAAAAAATTGGCGGGTTGTCCAAATCTCCAAATTTTAAATATGTCCCGACCGAAATTCGGTCAGGAATACTCGAAAAAATTGGCGGGTTTTACAAATTTTTTAATTTCAAATAATTTCGAATCCGGTGGGAAATTCAAAAAAATGGCGGGCCATGGTGGGGAATTCAAATTTTCCGAAAATTCAAAAATTTTCAACTACTTATATATATTCACTTCAATTTCATCTACTTTACATTTTTTCTTAAAATTTTCTCTTCATCTTCAAACACAGTTTATTCCTTCATCTTCAAACACTTTTTTTCCACAAACATAAATTTTTCTCTTCAACTACAAACACTTTTTTTCAGAAACACAAATTTTTCTCCTCAACTTCAAACAATGTTTTTCACAAACACAAATTTTTCTCTTCAACTTCAAACACTTTTTTTCACAAACACAAATTTTTCTCTTCACCTTTAAACAATTTTTTCTATTCTCTCTCCATTTCTTATTTCATCTTTAAACAAACTTTTTTCTTTATTTCATCCTAAATTAACACTTCTTTATTTCAACAATATCTCCACAAACATATTTTGAAACATTCTTTACCTATTTTGTGTTTCAGATTGGGTAATTAATCCAAAATATCCCAAAAGAATAAAAAACAATCGGTAATTATTACCGGAATATTATTTTTTTTATTCTGTTGATTATTATTCTCGACCGAAGTTCGGTCGGAAATAATTTAAATATTACCCCCGACCGAAATTCGATCGGGAATAATTTAAATATTACTCCTGACCGAAGTTCGGTCGGGAATAATTTAAATATTATTCCTGACCGAATTTTGGTCAAAAATCCTGGGCCCGACCGACTTGCGGTCGGGAAACTCCCGACCGATTTTCGATCGGGATAGACCGGTCGGGAAAAACTCGGGCCGACCGAACTTCGGTCGAGAAAAATTTCCGACCGAAGCAATGCCGATCGGCCCACCCCGACCGAAAATAGGTCGGGAAAGGGCCATTCCCGACCGAAAAGGGTCATTCCCGATCGACTTTGCAGTCGGGAATGACCCAAAAATCTTGTAGTGTAATTCATAAAAACAAAACAGAGGTTTAAAGTTGGGACAAGAGTGAAATTCTTTATCTTTAAAGCGATATTTGCCCCGCTCCCAAGATTCAACGACTAACTTCTTAATATAGTAGCACTATAAATATTAAGAACGAAAAATTAGAAGAATGTTTTGAACTATCAGAACAAAACAGAAAGATAAGAAGAAAATGTATGCATGAGTAATTTTGGAAAAAGTATGAGGGGTATATCTATTAATAATATAAGTGAACATGCCTCCCTCACATTTTTGGGTAGTTGGGAGTCCAATCAAGTGTTTTTCAATTTTACCCACATCACTTGGCTACTTAAATAAAGTAAAAGAAAGTCGATATTGTAATACCAAAAACTCCATGTTCTATCTACTCTTTTTTTCTCTGCCATAATATGCAGTTATTTAAAAAACAATTCTTCATTATACAGTTTACTCCACTTTCTTATTGAAGAGAATTTGAAATTTGAAATTTAACCACCCATTCACTACAAGATAACATGCCCAATAGCGACCTACGTGCGGTCGCTATTGACCCCTCCAGCGGTCGCTGAAGGCCAATAGCGACCGCACGTAGTTCGCTATTGTGTGGTCCCTATTGACCTCGATCGCTTGCCATCAGCAACCGCAATTAGGTCGCTGATGAGTTCAATAGCGACCGGAGTATCAGGGACCGCGAAGCGGTCCCTGATACTTTAACGATAATAGCGACCTAACACCGATCCATGTTGTTGTTGAATCAATAGGTACCGCCATTAGGTCCATATTACTCTTATTAGGAACCTAACTACGGTCCCTAATAATAGAAATAGGGACCGCAGTTAGGTCCCTAATAATATTCATAGAGTTATATGAATATTACTAGGGAATAGTAATAGGAACCGCAGTTAGGTACCTAATAATATTCATAGAACTCTATGAATATTATTAGGGACCTAACTGCGGTCCCTAATGCGAGCAAAATAAAAAAAATATTCCAAAAATATTCCAGAATATTATTGTTTATTTTGTAGAAATATGATTATAACAAGATCAAAACAATAAAATAATGAAGAAAAAGTTAATATAATGACATGAAAGTATTAATGAATGTAAAAAAATGAATGAAATACGACCAATAATAGAAAATAAAAAATGAATAAAAACAAAAGGATGAATGAATAAGAAAAACTAGTGAAAGAAAAGAAATTGTAGATCCAAATTAATAGAAAAATAGGAAAAAATGTGTAGATCCAAAGAAATAGAAAAGTAAGAAAATAAAGTGTAAATCCAAAATAATAGAAAAGTAAGAAACTAAAGTGTAGATCCAAAATAATAGAAAAGAAAGATTGACTTGGTGATTTTTTTTTGTGTTGGGTAATTTTTGTTTTGGATTTGTGTTGGTAAAAAGAAGAAAAGCTTTTGTGTTGGGTGATTTTTGGAGAAAATATAAGTGGTTTTGTGTTGAAAAAGAAGATAGTGTTTTTGTGTTGGGTATTTTTTTAAGATTAATGAAATTTGATGTGTAAGAGTGGTGAGTATATATAGAGGAGAGCGTGAAATTATCAAATTTTAGTCAAATTCAAATTTCCCTCTCAATCCCGCCTAAAAGTTTCGCCAAAATTTCAATTTTTTTTATTTTAGTGACCTAAGCGCGGTCACTAATTATTAATAGTGACCGCAGTTAGGTCATTAATTTTAAATAAGTGCAGTCCCTGCTAATATTCATCCTTAAATTTGATTTTTTTTATTGATGTTGGTGTGTTTGTGATTCCTAGCAACCAAACTCATTGCAACATGTGAACTGAAGTAATAAATGATTGTAAAACCAGCCTCATAGTAGTTTAGTTGAGAAATAATAGACTGAATAAGAGTAATCGAGTTATTAACGTTCAACATATATTTCATGTTGTACAACTAATCATCACTGTTAATTAGTTGTCGTAGTTATTCGTTTTTATGTTTTACTTCACTAATGTTAGCATAGATATTAAACAATAAAATAATACTATTCTGGAATATTACAAACACACGAATATCAATAAAAAAAATCAAATTTCAAGGATGAATATTAGTAGGGACCGAACTTAGGTCCCTAATAAGGCAACAAGGACCGCACTACGGTCCCTATTTAAAATTAGTCACCTAAGAGCGGTCACTAATTATTAATAGTGACCGCAGTTAGGTCACAAATTTTAAATAGGGACCGCAGTGCGGTCCCTGTTGCCATATTGGGGACCTAACTGCAGTACCCTACTAAATTCATCCTTGAAATTTGATTTTTTTTTATTGATGTTGGTGTGTTTGTGATTCCTAGCAACCAAACTCATTGCAACATGTGAATTGATGTAATAAATGAATGCAAAACCAACCTCATAGTAGTTTAGTTGAGAAATAATAGATTGAATGAGATTGATTAAGTTATTAACGTTCAACATATATTTCATGTTGTACAACTAATCGTCATTAGTTAATTAGTTGTCGTTGTTATTCGTTTTTATATTTTACTTCACTAATGTTAGCATAGATATTAAACAATAAATTAATACTATACCAGAATATTACAAACACACCAACATCAATAAAAAAAAATCAAATTTTAAGGATGAATATTAGTAGGAACCACACTTAGGTCCCTAATAAGGCAACAAGGACCGCACTACGGTCCCTATTTAAAATTAGTCACCTAAGTGCGGTCACTAATTATTAATAGTGACCGCAGTTAGGTCACTAATTTTAAATAGGGACTGCAGTGCGGTCCCTGTTGCCATATTGGGGACCTAAGTGCAGTCCTTACTAATATTCATCCTTGAAATTTGATTTTTTTGTTTATTGATGTTGGTGTGTTTGTGATTCCTAGCAACCAAACTCATTGCAACATGTGAAATGAAGTAATAAATGATTGCAAAACCAACCTCATAGTAGTTTAGTTGAGAATAATAGATTGAATGAGATTGATCGAGTTATTAACGTACAACATATATTTCATGTTGTACAACTAATCATCACCAGTTAATTAGTTGTCGTTGTTATTTGTTTTTATGCTTTACTTCACTAATGTTAGCATAGGTGTTAAACAGTAAATTAATACTATTCCAAAATATTACAAACACACCAACATCAATAAAAAAAATCAAATTTCAAGGATGAAAATTAGTAGGGACCGCACTTAGGTCCCTAATAAGGCAACATGGACTGCACTACGGTCCCTATTTAAAATTAGTGAATTAAGTGCGGTCCCTAATATTTAAAAGTGACCGCAGTTAGGTCACCAATTTTGAATAGGGACCGCAACGCGGTCCCTGCTGCCTTATTAGGGACCTAAGTGCGGTACCTACTAATATTCATCCTTGAATATTTTTTTTTATTGATGTCGGTGTGTTTGTGATTCCTAGCAACCAAAATCATTGCAACATGTGAATTATTATTATTATTTTAACGAATATAGTGTTAATTATGAACTAAACAAACAACGATGTACCTTAAATAATCATCGTAAAATAACGATTTTAAATTTTGAATATTAGTAGGGACCGCAATTAGGTCCCTGTTGAGTCAATAAGGACATAATTGCGGTCACTATTCACCCATCAGGGACCTAATTGCGGTCCCAATTGACAATGGCTAGTGTCAATAGCGACCGCGTCTAGGTCGCTATTAACAATGGCCTTTCAATAGTGACCGCATAGCGGCCCCTATTGACAACGGCTATTGTTTATAGGAACCTCCCTTAGGTCCCTATTAACAAGGATTAGTATCAATAGGGACCTAACTGCGGTCCCTATTGATACTTACCGTTGCCAATATGGGCCTAATTGCGGTCCCTATTTATTTATTTGGTGATAGGTAATATTACACAAATCGAGATTAATCGTAGTGTACACAACATTCTTGCGGCGCTTTTTTTCACGTTGGCTCTTTAAAATTCTTGTTCTATTAATTGTAATTATTTGTTTTATATTTTACAACTTAAACAAAAATAACCAAAATAATCCATATTCAATACAAACCCTACACCATACACACCATACTAACATAAATAACCAATATAATCCATATTCAATTCAAACCCTACACCATACAAACCAAAACAATCCATACACACCATACTAACAAAAATAACCAACATTCCCTACAAACCACACACCATACAAACCATATTCAAGCCAAAATAATCCATATTCAATAGAAACCCTACAACATACAAACCAAAATAATCCATATTCCATACCAACCATACACCATACAAACCGAAATAACCAAAATGATCCATTAAACCAAAATATCATAATCTATAGTTACAAATAACTACCCGCCACAAGATCACTGACCCCCCTCATCATCACTAGGCGGATACACGACCCCCTCATCAACAGAACTCTCCGCCAAATCATATATATCATCAAGGATCGCATGTGGATCATCATCAACACCAACCCCACCCTCATCAACACCAACCCCACCCTCAGCAACACCAACACCCTCATCATCGAGGTCCTCTGCCTCAACATCCATCATACCACCCTCATCACCACTCTCCGACTCATCAGTATCAAAATCATCTATATACTAGGTGGTGGTGGAAGTACCTGGAGCAAAAGAATCTGGTCTCTGACGTATCGACCTCGGAACCCTAAATGCGCATCCGCTCCTAATAGCGTTCCCCATGAACAAGTCTGTCGGAAGCTCTCGCACTGGTCGGCCTGTCTCCGTCTGGATGTCCTCTCTAAAAGCCTGGAGCCAAGACATCAGTGAGTCGACTCTCGGGTCCTGTGTCGTCCTCAACTCTTTGTTCTCCTCCTGGACTTGCATGAGCAACTCCCGCCTATAGTGTCGCTCCCTCCCGAGCTCCATGTCGAAGTCCCGTGGATCATCATAGCTCGGTAAACCCCACGCCTTCCCCTTCTTGATACTCCCTATCGCCTTCTTCCACTAATTGGAGTCCCATTCAGGCAAGTCCTTATCTTTTACTGCTTTCATATTTTTCTTCCTCGGTTCCCTCTTATAAGTCTTCTGTTGAGTTTTCAAAGATCATTAAAAAGAGAAATTAATTAAAAGGTCATTAAAAAGAGAAATTAATTCAACGATCATTGAAAAATTAAATTAGAATTAATAATTAGCTTATAATAAGAAAGTGTAATGATTTCATAAGTGGTAAACGAATAGAAAATTAAAAAACACTTACGTAAATAAGTTTGGTCGCCTCAGACTTCCACTCCCGCCTCAAGGGTACGGATGTACCTCTTCCAGTTCCCGCCACCCTCCTCGTATGTCCTGACTTATAAATCTCGTTGGGCCTGATAGGGTGGCGGTTGGGCTAATTCATCTCCTTCAAATTGTAAGTAATAGTTGGTTATAATTATTTATTTTAAAATATTAAAATTATATTTTTTTAAACTAGTCAATAAACAATAATCTTAAAATTTAACTACAAATAAAATATATAGTTTTAACAAAACATACGAGGCACCGTCGGATCTCCTCGTAGTCAATGGAACCACCGTAAAAGGTGGCGGGCGCATTGCCGTGCAACTTACCGCCTTGCCGAGCCTTCTTTCCCTTCACATACTTCTTCTTAAACCCTTCCATGTCCCAGTATTTTGCCGCCTGATCCTCCAAACTCTAGCTCATCCACGACGTTTTTGGCTTCCCTTGAAACTTCTCCTTGTCCTTGTTCTTCATGTAATACTCTTTCGCCTTGTTCATTATACACTTATAAATCCCTCTTGCCTTCAACTGGTATGCCCTATGTACCTGATCCCTCTCTGAACGCCGGATCCTATAGGTATTTTAAAAAAAGGATAAATATTAAATAATTAATTAATACACTAAATTAATGAACTAAATTAAACAATATTTGAACCTCGAGTAAATTAATAAATATTAATAATTCATTAAAAAACTCACCGTAAATCTCGAGTAAATCTCTCCTTGTACATTCTCATGAACCTTCAAGTAGGAGGGCCAAAACTCACTCATAAACTATCGAATGAGTGAAGTGATCGTCTTGGCAATCTCGCGACCAGGGGGTTTACAAAAACAACCCCGTTTCAACTCAATAAACTGCTTCTTCTCCCCAAGCCTAACCGCCGTAACCTCTACATTTGGTCCCTACCCGGTCGAGTATCGCTCCGTCCTAGAGTCCCGATCGACCTCTGGCTCGGTCCAGCTCCAGTGTCGACTATAGGTGGTGGACTCTGAAGTTTGCTAGACTCGACTATGGGGGCACGTGAGTCCCAACTGAATCTAAAGTATATGGTCGTGCCACCTGGGATGCGGTGGACTATGATGATCGGGGTCTAACACCCGCTCCGGGGAGGGCCGCCTGATCATCTACAAATAATTGTCGATGTGGTGCAGGTGTCCTCGATGAAGATCCATCACCTGACCCAAGTAGCGGGACGGACAACTTGGCTGGATGGCTCGGCCCTGCACCATGTCACGATCGGACAACCCGTATAGGTCGGAAACTACCTCGACCCCTGCCACCACTACCACCACCACGCCCAACGCTACCACTGCCACCACCACTCCCGCTACCACTACCACCACCACGTCCAACGCTACCAGTACCACCACTACGAGCTCGACCTCCACTACCTCCAACACCTCCACGAGCAAAACTACCACTACCTGAACCCGGTACCCCACCACGACCTCGACCTCCAAGACCTCGATCACCAGTACCGCTAGGGGTCTTACCCGACAACAATCCGAATATATATGTATGTACTGTAAGAAAAATTAAATATCAATTAAATATTTAAATATAAATCTACACTAATTAATATAATCTTACAAATTAACACTAATTAACAAATTTTACAAATATAATCTACACTAATTAATATTACAGTAATTATAATCTATACTAATTACAAATTTTACAAATTATAATTTTGCAAATATAGTCTACACTAATTAATCTAATCTTACAATTTTTTTACTAATTAACAAAATTTACAAATTTTACAAATATAATCTACACTAATTAATATTACACTAATTATAATCTACACTAATTAGAAATTTTACAAATAATAATTTTACAAATATAATATACACTAATTAATATAATCTTACAAATGAACACTAATTAATAAATTTTACAAATATAATCTACACTAATTAATATTACACGAATTATAATCTAAACTAATTACAAATTTAATAATTACAATCTTAAAAATATAATCTACACTAATCAATATAATTAACACATCTAACAATATAATTACATCTAACAAATAATTAACCTAAACAAATCTAACTATATAAACACTAATTAACACTAATTAATACTAAATTCGGATTATAATCTAAATTAAACAAATCTAACAATATATTAACACTAAAATCGGAATATTATAAAAATTGAGTAAAAAAACAAAAAAAAAAGGGTAGTCGGACCTTTCACCGGCGGTGACGAGGCGGCGGAACGACGGAGATAGAGGCTAACAAATGGACGAACGGCGGAGAAACGGACGAAAATCGACAGAGAAACAGACTCAATCGCCGGAAATGATGAAGATTTGGTGTGGGGACTCAAAGTGGGTCGCAAAACTCGAAGTTGGGTCGTTGATTTTGGAGCTTTGTTGAGGGCGGGTCGGGTTTGACACGAACTGGGTGAAGATGGTGAGTAATTGGGAAATAAAAAAAAAATTAATTATAGTTAAGAATCAGCGACTCAATTTGAGTCTCACATTTTGGCCCAATTCAGGCCAAAATGTGTGACCCAACACACTATGGATTTCAACGACTCAGTTTGAGTCGCTGAAAGTCCATGACGACAAACAGCGACTCAACTTGAGTCACTATTTTCCTCGTGACTTTCTACGACTCAAGTTGAGTCACTGTTGCCTTCAGAAGTTGCTGAAGGCTAGCGACTCAACTTGAGTCGTTACTGGGCGGTCCCTATTGACCGCCCAGTCATGTAGTGATTCATCACTCCATAAATCAGGCAAATATCTGCAAGATGCAACTAAATTGTTTAATTTCGGTTTCTTTTTCTTGGTTTCTCGTTATTACAAAGCGTACTCTTGTTCCATAATCATTAATCATTAATTCAATTTCCTTGCCACGCACGTTATAATTTTAGTATTTGTTATGCAAATTCATGATTTAACTTTTGGTTGTAGTTCTTGCAGTGAGATTTTCGAAGAAGTTCTACCTCCACAGTACTATACGAACCTAAGGTACACTATTGTTCAATTTACTTCCCTTTATCCTTTATGTGCTTATAGTGTGTTTCATATATATCATAATTCATATTTTTATTAGGACTTGTAGTTTGCATTTGTTTGCGTTTTTCCTTGACCTTATCCTTAAATTTCATAATTTTTTCTCTTTAGGAAATCTTTTCTTGAATCCTATCTTTTCCGTTTGTTTTCTTTTGTTACTCTATGTAGTTGTTTTTCAGTTAATCCATAATTTTTCGTTTTTGATGTTTTGGTCTCACTACTTCAATTACTTCTTAGTTGTTGCTCTTAAATTGCTATCTAATGGAAGTGGGAGGACACAAGATTTGGTTCTATTTTGAAAGAGGTGATCAGAATATTTATTTGTTATCTGGTCTTTTTACTCATTATTTTCTATCACTGTTTTCAAGTTTTTGTTTCAACTAAGATCTTCTATATAATTTGTTTCCATCTAATCTTTCAAGATTTATTTTGAAGCATCTTCTATTCTAACACGGACTTTATCTGGAGTTCCTGTTCTTCATATTGAGTTATTGATTTTGTCCTTTTTAGGACGAAATATTAAAACTGCCCCATAACTTTTTTTCAAAACTTAAAATGCCCGTTTTTTCGGGCCTTGTAAAAATGCCCCGTAAGTCTTGTAAAATCTTGAGAAAATGCCCGTTTGCCTTAATCGGGCTAAAAATGCCTACGTGGCGGTACAGTGGCTGCCACGTCAACAAGTTGTATTTGCACCCCAAAACCCTTGTAACTTTAAATATTGTATTTGCACCTCAAAATAAATTGCACTTTGCCCCCCAAAATATATATATATATATATATATATATATATATAAATAAATATCATTTGTAAAAGAATGTAATGGAAAGAATAATTTATATGTAAATATTCATTTATATATGTAAAAGAATAATCATTTGTAATAAATATATATATAAAAATAATATCAACATATATTATTATTTATACTAATTTATAAAATAATAAATATTTAACATTATATAAAATAAATAAAAAACAAAAAAAAATTTAAAAAAAAAATCCCCCGCGGGGTCCTCCCCAACCCCCCCCCCCCCCAACCCGCCCCGCCACTGCCGAATCGCCGCCCCCCCCCCCCTCCCCCTCCCCGCCCCCCGCCACCACCACTGCCAAATCGCAGTGGTGGTGGCCGCGATTTCAGCGGTGGTGGCGTCGATTTGACGCCACCACCACTGCAAATCGCAGTCGTCGGGTGGCGGGGGGGGGGGGGGGGGGGGCGTAAGGGGGGGGGGGGTGCGGGTAGGGTTTTATTTTTTATTTTTTATTTTTTATTTTTGTTTTTTTGTGTTTTTTGTGTTTTTATTATATATATGTTTATTATTATTATTTTTATTTATAAGTTTTATTTTTATTTATATACCATAAATAACATATATATACCATAAGTTTTTATTTATATACCATCAAACTTATAATAAGCATATATTATGGTATATATACCATAAATAACATATAAAACAAAGTGTATATATTATGGTATATATATAAAACTTATAAATAATAATAATAAGCATGTTTCAAAAACTTATGTTTATTATTATTATTTATATATATGTTTATTACTATTTATATATATATATATATATCTTTATTATTTATATATATGTTTATTATTATTATTTATATATATTTATTATTATTGGCTGAAAATATGACGTGGCGAAGCTATTTTATGACGTGGCAGCCATTGTACCGCCACGTAGGCATTTTTAGCCCGATTAAGGCAAACGGGCATTTTCTCAAGATTTTACAAGACTTACGGGGCATTTTTACAAGGCCCGAAAAAAACGGGCATTTTAAGTTTTGAAAAAAAGTTATGGGGCAGTTTTAATATTTCGTCCTTCTTTTTATTACTTCAACCTCTTTTTGATCATGTTCAACATCTTGATATTATGATTTTGGTTGTTATTTCATGTTCTCGGAACATTCATTGAGTTATTGATTTTGGTGTTTAATTCAAATCACTTTACCATCTCTTACATTATTTTGACTAAAAAATAATCTCTTTTGTTATATAATTTGTTTTGATATTGATTTCGGGGTTTAAATTGATATCATTAAGATATTTTACATTACTTTTTTTATTGGTATTGACTTTAGCGTAATTTCGTGTTTAATTTAAGGTTTTAAAAATATTCTAACATCGCTAATTAATTGCTTTTTTGCTTTATTTATTTTGGCATGGATTTATTTATGTTTAATTTGTCATACGCTGAGTTGTTGATTTCTACTGTTTTAAAGTTTTGCTGCTATTAAGATATATTTTAGATATCTTTTATATGATTTGTTTATTTGAACTTCCATGAGTTAGATTTTTCTAGATTTGTTGGCGGCTTTTATTTTTTTGAGTCCTTATCTAAATCCAAGATTTTTAGCACTCTTTATTCAGATTTTATAAATTTGAAACGTATTTGTGTGGGAGAGAACGGTTCATAAGAGCCGTATATTCCTCGGCCATGTCCGCACGCCAATTCGGATCCTTGAGAGCAGTGCTAACATATGTGGGCTCAAGAGGACCCTCAACCGAATGTTTTGAGTTGAGCTTTTTAGGCTTAAAGATGTTATTCATGGCATACGTGGCCATGCTATGGGTGCAAGGTTGGTCAGCTAGCAAGAGGGATGGTATACATGACAGTGATTCATAGTGGAAGAAGATGAAGCTCATAAACTCGAGGAATACTCGGAAAAGCATGGCCCATACAAAGGCGGGATCGCAGACAGTGGTGCAATCGCAGTCGATGGTGTGGCATGTGGCACAACTGGCACAGGTCGCGCTATATTCGGACTATGTCGCGCAGTTGGTGGGGCAATGGGCCCAGGTCGTGCCACAATCAGATTGTGGCGCACGGCTGGTGCGACTGGGGTCGCGACTAGTCCAAGTGGCGCTCCCCTTGACTTTGTGGCGCGAGGGGCACAAGTCGCGCTACATTATAACTGTGTGGCGCGGCGGGCAGAATAAATAGAGATGGTTGAGCAGTCCAGAAAGAGATTGAGACATAGAGGAAGCAAGAGAAGTACCCATAAATTCAGTATTAAAAAAATGAACATGGCGAGAAACAAAAACTTTGTCGCACTCAATATCATAGCAACGATACGCAATTTGAGAGGTGGAGTATCCAACAAATATGCAAGCACGAGAAGGAGAGTTTAGTTTATCTGAAATATATGGTCGCAACCACGGGAAGCGAAGGCAGCCAAAAGTCCGTAACTTCAGGTAATTTGGTGACTGACCAAAAAGAGTATCGAAAAGAGAGTCCTTGCAAAGCACCACCATAGGAACGCGGTTAGTGAGATACACCACATTAGCAAAAGCAAAATTCTAAAACGATGGAGGCAATGCGCATGCTGAAGTAGAGTGCGGCCCAGAGAAACCACCAGGCGATGATAGCGCTGAATAATGTCGTTTTGTTGAGGCGTGTGTGGTGCAGTAGTAAGTACTAATACCAGTCTTAGAGAGATAAGATCGCTAAACCATAAATTATCCTCTATTAACAGAATGAAATTATTGACACTAAACCAAATTGTGTCTCAACTAGTCGGCAAAATTGGCGAAACACTGAGGATCGGAGACTTGTGAGATAAATGATAAAACCAGCAAAACTTTGAGTAATTATCAACAAGTAACAAGTAATAACAGTTTCCATCAATAGAAGAAACTGAACAAGGATCCCACAGGTCCCCTTAAACATAATGTAGAGGATGAACATCATATGGATGCCCTAAACGACAATGACAAACATTCTGATTCGTCCAAACTCTCAAAAATGCCTTAGGTGATGGGCGAGCTAAGGGAGGAACAGTGAGGTGATAAACTATATTAGTGCAAGCTCCGCGCAGCAGCTTCACTCACGTAACCCGATACTTAACAAAACTATGAGACAAGTAGAATTTAAGATACACATTATTAGCCGTAGTAAATTCGTGAACTTATAATAGATTTCTCTTTGAGGAAGGAACGCACAAAATAGGAGATATATCAAAACAATGATCAGACACGTGAAAAGAAGTGTAACAAATATGAGAAATTTAGAAACCCGAACCATCGGTAATGACAGCCTCATCGGTACCATCATACTTAGAATGAACAGAAAGATTCTGAAAATCAGAGGTAGGGTTGTGAGTGTTCTGATCAACCAAGTATTTTGATCTTGAGATGTCGGACGCGGGGTTGGAGCTAGGATGGCAAGAGGTTGATAGAGTTGATGACAAGTACTAGGACCAAGACCACATATTGCACAGATTACCCGAAGAACCCTCACAACCATTGTTGTGAGAATTTGGTGAATTGGAGGAATGGTGGCACTAGCCACTACGACCATTCGAACGTCCACCCAAGTGATTGTTGTTGTTGCCGCAACTGCCGGATTTGCCATGGGACTGATTGGAGTGCCTACCACTGGCATTTGCGGTAGCAACCAACGATTGGTTGTGCGCATGGAAGCGTTGGACATACGTCTCATGCACAACCAATTTATCATGCAACTGTGCAAAACTAAGAGATGAATCCCGAGCATTGATCTGGGTGGCAATATCACCATTGAGAACCTAAAGAGTAACATCATTGTCTGAAAGAGGATGATCAATAATCGCCAATTCATCCACCTTCATCTTAATAAGTTTAAGTAACTCAACAACGGTGCGAGAGCCGATCGTGGAGACAGACTCCTTCAATTGCATGACACGAGAGCGTGACTTGTTGGCATAGATGTGTTGCAGGGTTTTCCAGGCCTAGAGGTCTTGGCATCAGAGATCAACCCCATGATATCGAGGAGACGGAAGCGGAGAGAGCAGACAAGATGCGGAAATCTCGGCGTGTGCAATAGCAGAACGCTGCAATGGATTCTAGAGAATCACCCAAAGAAAGGCACGGATACGAGCCATCCACAAAGCCAAAAAGGCCATTGCCATAAAACAGATGGTGACACTAAGCATTTTAGGACGTGTAGTTGTTGGATGCAAGCTGCAGGGGCAGATGAGTGTGTGCAACAATAGACGCAAGATGGTCGAGAGGGGGACTAGTCGGCGGTACCAATAAATGAGAGGTGAGATTCCGCATAATGGGGAGAGCGACGGTGGCGAACGATGTAGAAGTTGTGGAGGCAGTGTAGGGGGTGCTTGGGTTAGAGTTTGATGAATCCTGGAAGACATCGTATGATCTTTTTCTCGTTAGAGAGTCTGCTGATACTATATAAAAATTATAAGTGACTGATTTTATTCATCACAACTTATAATATTTATACAATGTACATCATTCTTAAGAAAGGAAATAACATAAACTAAATACAAGAAAATATCATACACCAAATACAAGGAAATATCCTAAACAAATACAAGGAAATATTCTAAAAGATATATACTAAGAACTATACTCAATAAATAATCTTACCTAATATTTCACAAATTTATTGTTCAGGTTACTACAGTGTGATTTCAAATTCAAGTTTTACTTTATTTTGTTTGAATACTAAACCTTAAAAAAAACGTTAAACCCTCTAAATATATAAGGTAATTAGCAAAGTATTTTATAAATGCCTTTTTAACGTATGCATCCAATGGATGAAAATACTTATAAAATCCAACGACTGATCAACGGTCTAGCGAATCACACCTATTATAAAAGCTCTCCATTTCATTTCTTTTATGCTCTCAAATAAATCTAAACTTAATTAATCACATAAATTACATGTTAATTAAATTACACTACAATGCTCATTATTGCCACATATATTATATTAAAAATAACACATTAAAATCAATACCTTTTATAGTATAAAGAAATATTCATGCGGTCCGTACGTGTGCTTATTTGCTAGTTATAGATTATGAAAATTAGCCTAAGAGCTGACCGGACAGATAAGTCCTTTCCACGTTAAACTTTTCCCACCAGAATACACACTATTCTGGGTTGACTGTGCACCCATCTGTGAAAGGTGGTTGTTCGCTGCTAACTTGGTGTGTAGGTGGTTGTTCACTGGCTGGATTTTCTCGCTAGATTTTTAGCTACTCGACACACTGATTCGGTAGATTTTCAAACCTCATGACATTTTTATTGATTGTTTTATTTGTTTCAATTAATTTTAGAATATTTAATTAATAACTTCATTAAATTTTGTACAAAAAGTATTATGTTTTTTTAAGGAAAGCCCAAGCCTAGGCCTAGTCCGTGACCTTGGCCCCGGCTAAGGCCATGCTGGACAAACAGCGGTCGAGCGCGTGTGAGCTTTGAAGCATGGCCCCTATCATTTAGGTTTTCACTCTTCAAAGACTTGTGGTACCCCTAGGGTCCAAACCTTTTACCAAAAAATCAACAAATAAGGTGTACAATTTTAGTCCCAAAATTCCAAATTCGAAGATGAATTTTCATCTTCCTACTCATTTCCGTTTCTTTCTTCAAGATAATTTATTTCAACTAGCTAACTTTAACATTTAACTTCTCATTTATCCCAAGATCGGTTTTGAGTAATTGTATAAAATAAATTCATCTACATAAAACCTATATTTTATTAAGCCAGAGAAATTTTAATTTCATAAAAATGAACATATTACAAATAAATTATTAAACATTGAAAACACCAATGTTTTCAACAAATTCTATCAAAACAAAATTATAAATTTGATGTGTCGTAATTCAACAAAGACAAGTGGCACTAATCACGTACAACTACGTGCCATAGAGGGAGAATCTAGGATATTTGAAGATAAATGTCATAATGATCAAGAGATCGGATTAGGGAGGAAAAAATTGAAAGTTGAAATCAAGTATTTGTATTGAATTTGTTATTAAAGCAATAAGTGCAATGTAAGTATCTACCTCGTGTAGCAATACTGTTTTTAGTTTATTGAAAATTGATTGTTATGATTATATTCTACAATTATTGTTTCTCTAAAAATTTAATGTTTGTAGTGATCCTAGTGTGACGATAACACAGGAGGCAAATGTGACTTGTAATGAGGTATCAGCCACACGGCGGTGTCCTTTGATTCGTATAATTAAGAGCATATGTCCCTTGCTTCGTATACTCTAAGGTTGCTCTGCGACACTACGTCAGAGTCACTCCCACCTAGTAAAAATGTGTTGTTTGGAGTGCAGTGAGTCAAGAATTAAGTTGGTTCGTGAACTACTAGACCAGTATGACGTGGACATTAAGTAGTCGGCCTATCAAATAAGCCGGTGGAAATGCCCTGCACCAATGTTGTAAGTCTATGAAAGGCATACTAGATGAAACTAGAACCCATGGGTCAATACAATTCGCACAACCAACAAAATAATAGCTACCGGATATTCCTAGCTCTACAAGATTATGTTGAGAAGGAAAATATTATGTTCCGGTACACCCACAATATATAATAACACACACACAATTAATACATGTCCATTTAATAGAACAAATAGAGACGTCTTAACTTTGAGACGATTTTATTTGTGATCTGAAACATTAATTGAGATATTACTGGAATTGTATGCCATAACTAATGATAGAAAAGTATTTTGATTAACAAACTCTTTTATATACAAACCTCTTTACTGTTTTTGTGTCAAGAATCTTGGAAGTAAGTTCCTTTCAGTTTGAGGGTTACTTTGCTTAAAACTCAATACACAATCTCATTAATTAGAATGAAGTCTTTGCTTACATTATTGTTTTCAAGCACCCGCCCACACACACACACATTAGTTAATTGTTTTAGCCCTTTAAGTGTGTGGAGTGCAGGCCTCATCAAATTCTATATCACCATAATTGTTACTGATTAATTTTCTTTCTTTTTCTTTTTTTTTTCTTTTGCACCAAATAAGTATCTCATTTTCCTGTCCCCACAACTGCTGTCAATCTCATTATTTATATTTATTATTCTCAAAATCCTTTCTGATGAGACATTATAGGCAAGTCAATTTCTTACAATATCATATATATATTGTTAGTAACAAATAAAATTTATTTAATCTCAAGTAGTCATCATGATGATTGAGAATAAATTTTCAACTTAGTTACAATCTTCCTGAATGTGACCTCCTCTTTAAAAGCTCCTCTCTCTTATGAGCTACATTCTCTATTGCAGTCTCTCTCTATCTTTTCTCTCTCTCTCTCTCTCTTTGGTACTATTATTTGCCAGCATTGCAAAAATTTAAACAATGGGAAGACATTCATGCTGTTACAAGCAGAAGTTAAGAAAAGGGCTTTGGTCTCCTGAAGAAGATGAGAAACTCATAAAGCACATTACTAAATATGGTCATGGCTGCTGGAGCTCTGTTCCTAAACTAGCAGGTACCAATAAAGCTTCAATTCTATGCATACTACAAAATTAATTAGTAACACTGATGGAATTCCGGACGATAAGGAATCTTTTATGCCAACTACTATTTTTTTCTTCTAATGACACTTTGTTATGTAACAATCTTAAAGGACTACAAAGGTGTGGGAAAAGCTGCAGATTGAGGTGGATCAATTACTTAAGGCCTGATTTGAAAAGAGGCACATTCTCACTAGAGGAAGAGAATTTGATCATTGAGCTACATGCAGTTCTTGGAAACAGGTACTACATATATATATATATATATATATATATATATATATATATATATATATATATATATATTCACTTTATACATACATTACTACATAGATAGACACACACATATGCATATATGTAATTTTTTCGGGTTTTTAGCACTTAATAACCTGCTTTTTATGTGAAATAGGCACGTTAGCGCGTGAAATAATCTGCGTGTTTCATATACCTCAAGGGTAAAACGTTGTTAGCTATATTTTATCTCGTTAGCTGTAACGTTCTTCTCTCAAAAATATCAGGTGGTCACAGATAGCTGCGCAATTACCCGGAAGAACAGACAACGAGATAAAGAACTTGTGGAATTCGTCGATAAAGAAGAAACTGAGGCAAAGGGGAATTGACCCCAACACTCACAAACCACTGTCGGAAGTAGTTGAAGAGAAAACATCAGCAAATTGTAGCAAAAACAATGAAAAAACCTCAGCAGAAGTGTCTAGTGAAGTCAGTTTTCTTGAGCCTGATCACACTTCTAACACCAACAACAACAATCAAGTACTAATTGCTGCAGCAGATAACAAGCCGAAAAAGTCGTCAACAACAAACTCATCATCAGTTCCATTTACTTGTAATACTCTAGTGGAGCCTTCAAGTCATTCAACACATGAATTCTTCCTTAACAGATTTGCAGCCATCAATGAAAGCTCTAATAGTACTAATCTCTCCTTTCATTTTCCTCATCACCAGCAGCTAAACTATACTTCGAATAACGTCCTTTCGATGAATATTCCAAGTACCACTACAACAAATTTTAATTTTTTCAACTCCTCAAACTCCAAGTCATCTGATCATCACGAGTTCGATTCTAATTTTACACCTTGCTTGTCAAGCTCATCAATTCATCATTATCCCACATCGACCCGTATAAAGCCTTCCATCAACTTCCAATCAGATAATTCCATGACTACCCCTTTTAGTACTACTTTGATCAATAAGTTTCAGAATTGGGAGAATAACTGCAGCACAAACAATGTGATGAGCAGCAGCAGCAATACTAATTTCTTTGAAACTAATAATTGTAGTAGTGCGTATTCATCGTGGCCGGAATATATGCAAGCTCCATATATACCTCTTCACAGTAGTCAAAGTGCTGGTCAAGATATATATGTCGAAACGAAACAGGAACCGAGCTTTGTGCCAGAAGCTTCATTGGGTAATTGGCATAGTACAAACCAGCAGCAGCATTTGGACAGTATTCTTAGCTTATTTCATTCTTCTTAATTGAGTCTATATATTAAATTGTTTGCTATAGAGATTTATTGTTGTGACGATATATGTAAATAGGGGACCATATACGTACCGACATTTTTCATTAACAACGAAAAAAGAAGAAGAGGAAGGCTTGCTCTTTGTTTCATTACGTTATTGCCTTTTTTTTAATCTTTGGTGTCTGTTTGTGATCATAGGAATATTCATATTATTCATCAATCATGTTGGATTGTTTTTATTAACTCTAGTATAAAAATTATAGCTGCCGATATTTGAACAGTCGCATGTCTTCAGTTTTTACCGTTAGCAACTAACGTTAATAGTTCTCAAGCTTATGATATTCCTTTCATGATAGTGACTCCTCTACTATAGTATTATTTTCTTCTTTGGAGCTGGCCGCATTTTATGATCTTGTTATTTATATGCTAAATAGGTACGTAGATTAATATTACCGTTATATACAAAATAAATCAAATTTATCTGTAATTTGTACGAGAAGTTTCGTTACATATATAAGAATATAAATATACATGGGAAGTTTGTCAAATTTTAGTGTGTTTTTTTATTGAAGTGGGTATTTTACCTATATATACTTATATTCTTACTAGAAATGTTGACATGCAGTCCCACGTGATTAACAATTTATTATTAAGTATATGTAATTAATTTATATGGTAAAGATTATAACTTAATTATGAAAAGAGAATTTATATATCTTAACCTTCTTTTTAAGAGAGAATTAAATAATACTAAAGCTAAAATAAATTAAAATTATATTCCAACTAATAAAAAAATTATTAGTGTTATGAGAGATAGATAAAGAAATCAAGAGATTAGTGTGATTGTAGCTTCCTTTATATAATAGGGTAGATTATGAATTATGCTTTACAGATCCAATTTTTCTCAGTTATCTATTGGCAATTTTTGAAGTAGTAGTTAACTTGCCACAAAACCAATCTCTTTGAGCACTACTTTATCAACATGTACGGCAAAGCGCATAAAAATGATTTGGCAACGCGAGATTCAAGGAACCCCTTCTACCTCACCTTATATAAATGGATGTCTGCCCTTGTCTCCTGATGTGATGGAGATAGTTTTCACTTCTCAATGTCGCTAACTCATTAACTGAAATATAGTCTATGTCGTATGATATTCCCATATTAATCATGATCATGTGCATAAATAAAATACTCTAATCACTTTTGTGATTTTAAGCCGTACATATTTGATGAGTGAATATTTAGTTACATTGAATATTTTTTTGAAGATTTGTTACATTGAATGTTTAATAGTTACTAATTCATCATCGACTAAATTTTAACGCCTTAAGATTCGATTTTGGTGCACCTACGAAAAAAAAATCTGTTAATGCATAATATAAATATTAACAGTATGAAATCATTTTTTTGTAAGCAATCGTGCTACGAACACGAGTAGGTAGGCGGCTATGGAAGCAGAGGGGGTAAGGGAAAAAGTATTGTTGCACCAGCTGTGCCGAGAGGACTATACTTCGTTCGCCAAAATAAAATTCCTAGAAATGCATGTACATAAACACGTACTTACACATGCATACAAGATGTACGCAAGTACATAGATAGGTAGCCCTGCCATATAAATGTAGGGATAAAAGCATCAAACCCCCTAACCTATGGGGTGATTTGCGCTTTGGTCCTTAAACTAAGTTTATCAGCGCTTTGCTCCCTAAACTATAGGGTGTCTGTGCGATTTGGTCCTTTTTTGCATTTCCGATTTTTTGTGGCCAAAATATTCCTCACTTTGAGGTGTTTTTTTGTCTTTTTTTTTCACCAACTATCATTATACATCTAGTACAACACATATGAGTCGGGTAGAGGAGAATATTCCAACCAAAAATGGCCAAAAATTGCCGAAAATGGGCAAATTCCGTAGTGTCGTCATGGTCTTTTTGTGGCCGGAATATTCCTCACTTTGAGGTGTTTTCTTGTCTTTTTTTTTTCACCAACTACTATTATACATCTAGTACAACACATATGAGTCGGATAGAGGGGAATATTCCGACCAAAAATGGCCGAAAATTACCCGAAATGCAAAAAATGACCAAATCGCACAGACACCCTATAGTTTAGGGAGCAAAGCGCTGATAAACTTAGTTTAAGGACCAAAGCGCAAATCACCCCATAGGTTAGGGGGTTTGATGCTTTTATCCCATGAATGTATAGTATATGCATGTACACTATATTTTGCACTTGGTAACTGTTGATGGGGAAAACTAAAGCCCCGTGGTAAGGACAGTGTCCAATCATCAGTTTGATAACAATTGGGGTCATAATTACATCCAATATCTTTAGGTAAACTAGCTAAAATAATCTTGGAGATATAGATCATGATCAGAATCACCAGCAAATCAAGAATCACCAATTAGACTTATGGAAATTGAGGTTATATCCCTAATTGCTTGGTGACTCGAAAGGTCACGAATTGAATTGGCTTTCAAGTGTATGGACACTAATTAAGGTACGTACACAACCTTGAGGGGCAATAACTTTTACTACTTCCAGGGGGAACAGAAGAAAGGGGTCCCCTTAACTAATTAGACATATCTTGATGTTGATACTTGAAAAATGATAGAGTTTGATAAGAAAAGAATGCCCATTGTTTTTCTTGAAAAATAAGATACATAGAGTTCATGAAAGTAACATATAGAACAACTTTGACGGGCCTCATTATGTTAATTCGTTTCCATTAAATTATCCCCATTTGAAGCACTACCATTTATGAAAGAAACAATAAAGATCAGAAGGCATTACATGAAGCTACATTACAAGAATGAAGCAAATGGAAGTCTGCAACATTGCAGAAGACAACTGGCAGACAATGGCAGAAAGTGAGCTGATAAAGTGTAGAATAAAGTAGCCAATAAAGAAGATCACATGGATGCCAAGATCTGCAATAGGGTGCCACTAACTTAGGAGAAGAAAGAAGAACAAGGTTGGAAGAATCTTAAGGAACAAGTGGAATGTTTTTATAGTATTATGCCCATCATTACCTTTTGTATATACATATTGAAAGTGTAAGATGTTCGGATATAAATGTTGGATGGATGTTGTGCCAACATCATCACAACATTGAAACCCGAAACATTGTTCGAAAATTCGAATTATTACACATAATCTTCATTCTTAAAGTTCTATCAATGGCATTCTTTTCTTATCAGTTACATGATTTTGATACCATTGTTTCTTGGTGTTTCTCTAGCTTATCAATTTCTTTTCCGTCAAACAACCATATGAAGTTACTTTTTCTAAAATCGACATGCACATTTTTGTAAGAAGATATAATATATTGACCAACTGGCATGTGACATAGCTAGCGGCCATGTCAATCTTTCACAACCACCACCATCATCATAAAAGCCTTAACTGATCAAGTGTTTTGAGCTGGACCTACATTAGAAAAAGGGCCTTTTCAGCTATTCGTAATTTAGCAAATAGAAAAAGAATCAAATATATTTGTTACCGTATAATTAAGTAATGTAATAAGTATGACTCTCGCATTTTACATTTTATTTTCATGCATGAAGACTCTCGCATTAAAATCACTGTATGTTGTTGAAATATCTGTCATAATTCTTGCAAATGAATTTCGCTAGTGTATATTAATAATCTTCTCATCTGGGCTTTTAGGAAACGTTACGAGGGAACTTAAAATGGTTTGTGTTCGACTCTGCCGCCAGCCATTCATCAAAAGAATGGGTGTGAATTGTGAAATAATTAATATGTAGTTATATATAAATATATATATATATATATATATGTATATATTAGATATTATAAGTGTAACGCACGCATCTCCAGATAGAAAGCATTTAGATACGAATGTAATTTACTACATCACATTAGAACTAACTGCATGCACTTTCTTATACAAAGTACATTGGCAAACAGACAAATACCATCATGATCATAAAATGTGGAAAAAATTCAATAATGCAGGGGAAATTTCAACCATGGAAAACCATTAAGAAATTGATGAATCAAGAGGCCCATTCAGATATGTGACCTAAACTACATGAAACGTATATACATGTGGGGTATTACTATATATTAGAGGGGTTGTTTCTGGGTGCCCACGTGCACACGAAGAAATGTAGACTTCCCTAATGAATTGAATTAAATGGATGAATTGTGATGGGGTCGTTATTAATTTTAATGTTAAAAAAGTTCAACTTTTGTTGAAGGCGTACGATATACGTGTAATATTTGCATTTCTTATGTTCTTATGGATGCATGTGAACCAAATAATTGAGTCCAATTGGATTGACCCCACAATGTTCTATCCAGAAGAAAACAAAAGTTATTTCTACATAAATAAAATGAAATTGTATAGGCTTCTAGAAGAGTGGAGATGAGTTGGCCAAAATTTTAATTATGTAATATAAATTGTTAGTTTAATCGCCTCTCTAGTAGAAAGTAAAAGGGGTGGAGGAAATAATATTTTACATTTAAAAAATGAAACACACACATATATAGTTATATATAGCATTATCATTGATACAGAAATTGTTTTAAACTTCTGAAAGTCTACCAATTGACAAAAGATCTTTTAGCGAATGTCACCTCTTGTTCTTAATTAATGGGTCTATAAACTGAATTATTGATTTTGTTATGATTTGGGTTTGCATTGAATTAGTGATGGACTTCGAAATAGGTCCCAAGCTTTTGCAAATTGTAGCACATTATCTTAGGGTTATTAAACTTGATCACGATATGTTGATATCTTCATGGCCGGTCTAATTATAATATAATTGACAAAATTTGTTCAAAAGTTCTTTTAATTTTGATTTTTATTATAGGTGAGGAGGCCTAGTTAATTATCTAAAACCCATGTGGCCCATGTCACGCTAAACTCGACGTGTTTGCATAAAACTGTGACAACTAAATCAAGCTTTGTTGTTGTAACACTGTAGTTTTCACTATTGCTCTTGAGATAAAAAGCTGAAAAAGCACGAAACAGTACATAACCAATGACAAGCCAAAAGACAGATGAATGCAGAACCTACATGAAGCAAAAAGGAATGTGACAATGATGATAATAGTGACGATGACATTGACGATGAACGTGATTTATAAAACCTATTTTCTATTTTGTTTTCATATTATATTCCAGATTAATTAGAGGAAACCACACAGTAGAAATTAAAAAAAGAATTTATTTGATGAAGCAGGCCATGAGTGTGCTTGAAGGTGAAAGGAATATGCCTTTTACTATCTCACCTATCATTAGTCTGTACTTCAAAGAATAATTATGTTTGTCGGTCAAACTCAACCAAATAATATATTTATACGGTAATTAATTATTAATTAGCATGCGCCAATGGTGACAATTGAAAATCGATGATGCTTAAAAAACTGATATGCTCTATGTTGAATGCGTTGTTTGCGCCGTCACGTAATTAGTTCGAAGGTTTTCTATTGCCTCAACGATTTTCCTGTTATATTCTCCGTTTATTTTTGAACTTCCAATTTTCAGTAGCTTGCATGTATTTGAGCAGATGTTAAGGTCAATAACTGTTAAAAAATCGGAAAACAGAAAAGAATATGATACGAAATGTTTGTGAATTTCCTTGAGGGCGTGAACTGAAAAAAACACTTTCCTAAAAGCAATATTTTCACTGTATATTAAGAAAATCTGCTTCCCAGGATACAACAAGGAACTTAGGAATATTTATGAGATGCAGAAAATGTTAAGTAAATAAAAACGAATCTGTCACATTCATATTTATAAAACACGAAAAGTCTTATATGAATAGACATGTTTATTCACAAAGGTTGTGTCCCGTAGGATAGATTTGCACCCGTTCACCAATTATTTCAGATTTCAAATATAACAGAATCTGAAAAATAAAATACTACGGGTTGCAACTCTTCACTAATTTATTTCGAATTAAAACAAAATAAAATTCGAAAAATAAATTACTATAAGTATAAGTCTTGAACTTTATTATTGCCCCAAGGCCCCCAAGGTGCCCCAAGTGCCCAAGTGCCCATCATAGACTTATAATATATATTATATATATATATCAAGCCCAAATAGACCTAGCCCAACAAAAGTTACCAATACTAGAATTAACTCTTTAAGAGTCCAATTCTAAATAAGGTGTTCAAAACTCTTATCTCCTACCAATGTGGGATACTACATTGTTCACAACTAATAATACACAACAATCCCCCACTAGTTGTGAACAATTACATCTGCCTAATGAATGACACACGTACAAGAAGGTATCTTTCGATTTGGACCTTCAATTAGTGTAAATACTTTAAAGTTCTAACGAAGTTATAGGTGTCCGTAGATTGAACCTCAACTCCTAATGTTAGTACCGAAAACATCACACATATATCAACCACTTTAGTGTCTCATAAATTTCCTTCAACAACCTTAGCACTATTATATATGGCCATGTGCTAATCCCGTATATCTGTGAACATTTGTAAGAAAAACACATTTTTCTTACCAAAGCGGCACAACTTTTATGTTCACATAGGTAGAGTTTCTGCTTTTGCCTCAGTTGCTAAAGACACTTAGCTAACTCCATTAAGAGCAACTGCTCATCCTACTTTTATTCGCAACTGTTAACACTATTTATTTATAGTGTTCTCAAGCAACATATCAATGACTTGTTTGTACCCATTGAACTTTAGAATCAGAGGTTACTGATTTAAAGTTGGGTTCCCATCATTGGTGCTTAATTTAACATTTTAAGTCCCATACCCTTAGTCGTACTTCTCACTAATTCTTTTGTAAGCGGTTTAGTGAGAGGATCGGCTAAGTTATCACCGGACTTAACATATATTATGGTGATCACCCCATTTGATACTAATTCGCGAATATATGAATGTCTCATGCTCATATGTCTAGACTTTCCGTTATATATATCACTGTATGCACGAGACATTGCTGCTTCATTATCACAGTACAAAGAAGTTGCTGCTGTAGGTTGTGGCCACAACCTAATATCTGCTAAGAGATCTTGCAACCATTCTGCTTCTTTGCCTGCTGCTGCAAGAGCAATAAATTCGGATTCCATAGTTGAATGTGCAATGCAAGTTTGCTTTTTGGAAGCCCAACTAATAGCTCCTCCACCTAAAGTAAAAATCCATCCCGACGTGGACTTACTTTCACTGTTGTTTGTCAACCAACTTGCATCACAATATCCTTCTAACACGGCTGGATAATCATTATAAACAAGACTTAAAGATTTTGTTTTCTTTAAGTATCCGAATATTCTACTAACCGCTTTCCAATGATCCGTGCTAGGTTTACTTGTAAACCTTGCCATCATACACACAGCATATGCTATGTCAGGCCTTGTACAATGCATTGCATACATAAGGCTACCAATGGCACTGGCATAATCTAATTGTGCTATAATCCTTCCATGATTTTCAGACTGTTTGACACTGGAGTCAAATGGAGTATTTGCTTCTTTTATACCAAGGTGATTGAACTTATCAAGCACTTTCTCAATGTAGTGAGCTTGGTTCAAGGAATAACCCATATCATGTTTGGTTACCTTAATACCTAATATGGTATCTACTTCCTCTAGGTCTTTCATTTGAAAGTTCGAAGTCAAATACCTTTTGGTATCCTCAATGCCTTTGATATTTGTACTAAAAATTAGCATATCATCAACGTAAAGGCACAATATTACTCCATACTCATTTGTTACTTTACAATAGATGCACTTATCAGCATTATTGTGTCTGAACCCGTTTGATAAGATTACTTCATCAAATTTCTTATGCCACTGTTTTGGAGCTTGTTTCAAGACATATAATGACTTGACTAGCTTGCAAACTTTTGATTCATTCCCTGGAAGAACAAAACCTTCAGGTTGCTTCATATACACCTCTTCACTTAAATCACCGTTTAAGAATGCAGTTTTAACATCCATTTGATGCACACATAATTTGTGAATCGATGCCAAAGCAAATAATGTTCTAATGGATGTTGTCCTTGCCACAGGTGCATAAGTATCAAAATAATCTATGCCTTCTCTTTGAGAAAAACCTTTAGCCACTAAACGTGCTTTGAAGGTTTGTACTGAACCATCAGTTCTATATTTTCTTTTAAACACCCATTTACTACCAATTGGTTTAGAACCAGGAGGTAAATCAACTAAGATCCAAGTACCATTGGACATTATAGAGTCCATTTCATCGTTTACCGCTTCTTTCCAAAAAGGAGCATCTCTTGAAGTCATTGCTTCATTAAAGGTACTTGGATCATTTTCTATGTTTAACACAATAGGTATTTTGCTTAGAACTTTGGTTCTATCTCCTTCAACAAGAAAGGCAATGGAATCTGGCGAGATAAAATCAGAATCCAAGAATTTGTCTTTTCTCATTCTTTGACTTCTTCTTGGTTCTATAGGTTCATCGATTTCTTTTCTTTTCTCACCGACCCCCACAGTTAGCCGATTTGATACAACCTGATTTTGTATTTCATTTCCATCTTGAGATGGAACAGAATCATGAATGAATTTATTTTCAAAGAATTCAACATGAATGGATTCAACAATAACATTTGAACTTAAGTCCAATATTCTATATGCTTTTGAATTCTGTGCATATCCAACAAAAATACCTTTAATGCCTCTTGGTCCTAACTTCGACTTATGAGGATCAGTAACTTTATAAAAAGCAACACACCCCCACACTTTAAAATAATTCAAGTTAGGCTTTCTACCGTTGTTCCAAAGTTCATAAGGTGAACACTTAAATTTCTTAAACGGAACACGGTTATAAATGTGACATGCTGTCAACAAGGCTTCACCCCAAAGTGAGAAAGGCAACTTTGCATTCGTTAACATGGAATTAATCATTTCTACCAAGGATCTATTTTTTCTTTCTGCTAGTCCATTTTGTTGAGGACTATATGGTGCAGTTCTTTGATGAATAATTCCATGATTCTCACAAAATTTATTAAAAGAATCTGAAAAATATTCACCACCTCTGTCACTTCTTAAGATTTTGATCTTTTTCTCTTTTTGATTTTCGACAATGGACATGAAGTCCTTAAATTTATCAAATGCTTCATCCTTGGTTTTCATTAAGTATACATAAGTATATCTTGAATGATCGTCAATAAAGGTGATAAAATATCTTTTTCCACCTCTTGTTAATTGACCATTTAATTCACATATATCAGAATGTATAAGTTCTAATAATTCAGAAGTTCTTTCTACTTTTAAAAAAGGTTTCTTTGTCATTTTTGATTCTACACAGATTTCGCATTTTCCATCATGTTTATCATTAATTGTAATATAATTATTTTTTGACATATAGTGCAAGTAATTATAATTTAAATGGCCTAGTCTAGCATGCCATAAATTAGAAGAATACTCAACAACATAAGCAACAGTAGTTATTTCATTAATGGAAAGTTTGAACATGCCATCGCATGAGTATCCTTTTCCAACGAATACTCCATGCTTGGTTACAATCACTTTGTCCGCTTCTAGAACAATTTTAAAGCCACTCTTACACAACAAATTTGCAGAAATTAAATTCTTCCTAAGATCGGGTACATGAAGGACATTCAAAAGGGTAAGTTTATTTCCGGAAGTGAAATTCAGATCCACACTTCCCTTTCCCTTAACTTCTGCAGCAACATGATTTCCCATGAGCACTTGTTCGGGTTCCTCCAATTCATTGTACGTCTTGAACAGAGACTTGTTGTTGCAAACATGAACGGTAGCACCAGAATCCAGCCACCAATCTTTTGTCACGGCAACAGATGCCATGTGAAGTTCTGTGATCATTGCCACAAACTCTTTGTTTTCTGTTTCAACAACATTTGCTTTGTTTTGACCCGAATTAGGACCACCACCATTATTATTCATAGTGATGTTGTTTCGGTATCTGCACTCTTTGATGTAGTGTCCCTTCTTACCACAATGATGACAGTGGCGATTCTTCTTGACGTTATCGGCTTTGTTGTTCTTCTTCTTCTTGAAGTTCTTGCCCTTTGGTTGCAAATTATTCGGAGTGCCACTAGTAGATGAATTTCCAGTATTTGGAACATCAGACACATGGTTCACTTTTGAACCCATAAGTAATTCATCTCTAGTACGATTTTCACACTCAATCTGCATGTGTGTAATGAATTTCTCTATAGAAAAAGTTTCTGCCGAATGCAAAATCTTCCTTCTATAGTCATTCCAAGTTGAGGGAAGTTTAGATAATATCGCCCCCACTTGTAGTGCATCCGGAATGCTTATTTGCAATTCATTCATTTGAGAGACAAGCACTTCTAACTCTCGAACTTGATCCATTATAGGCATGTTATCAGAAAAACTAAATTCAAAATACTTTAAAGCAAGGAACCTATCCGTACCTTTCTTCAAGTCTTTGTATTTAGTATCAAGTGCATGCCAAACTTCTTTTGGTGTCTTATAGTTTCTGTAAATATCATACAACTTACTTGTAAGAGAGTTCAGAATGTAGCCCCTACATAGCATCTGATCTGTATCACGCTTTGCTTGATCAGTGACCAATTTAGCCTTCTCTGCATCAGTGGCGTCGGCACTGGGTTCTCCAACATCCTTCAATTTCGGGTCCAAGATGTAGAACAGATTCAGTGACGTCAGGAACCAAGTCATGCGATCCTGCCAGCGGGGATAGTTCGTTCCATCAAACCTATCTAGTTTAACGGATTCATTTTCATGAAACTGAAATGCTTTCTTTTCTGTTGCCATTGATAATATTGCTTTTAGATTGTTAAAAAATCGGAAAACAGAAAAGAATATGATACGAAATGTTTGTGAATTTCCTTGAGGGCGTGAACTGAAAAAAACACTTTCCTAAAAGCAATATTTTCACTGTATATTAAGAAAATCTGCTTCCCAGGATACAACAAGGAACTTAGGAATATTTATGAGATGCAGAAAATGTTAAGTAAATAAAAACGAATCTGTCACATTCATATTTATAAAACACGAAAAGTCTTATATGAATAGACATGTTTATTCACAAAGGTTGTGTCCCGTAGGATAGATTTGCACCCGTTCACCAATTATTTCAGATTTCAAATATAACAGAATCTGAAAAATAAAATACTACGGGTTGCAACTCTTCACTAATTTATTTCGAATTAAAACAAAATAAAATTCGAAAAATAAATTACTATAAGTATAAGTCTTGAACTTTATTATTGCCCCAAGGCCCCAAGGTGCCCCAAGTGCCCAAGTGCCCATCATAGACTTATAATATATATTATATATATATATCAAGCCCAAATAGACCTAGCCCAACAAAAGTTACCAATACTAGAATTAACTCTTTAAGAGTCCAATTCTAAATAAGGTGTTCAAAACTCTTATCTCCTACCAATGTGGGATACTACATTGTTCACAACTAATAATACACAACAATAACTTGATCGAAAGACTAATTATATTTCTGACCCGCAACGATGGCCTAATATGTTAAAGAGGATGAACTTTCTCTCTTTGCTCTGAAGTTCGATTCCCACAAAGAGTGACTTGATGTCGTGTTTTCTAGGTTTGTGTATGTCACACATGGTTAGCCTGGCGTGATTTGTCATATTGACGAGGTTTGCAAGCAATTGCGTCAATCCGCGGGGTTACCGAGTGTGCACCCAAATGATAGCGACTCCGGATGCCCACATCATGATAAAAAAAAATAAAAAAAATAATAAAAATAAGAAACTTAATCGTTTTGTTTTAGCAAAATTCTTAATGAGCTCCATGGCAACTGTACTACAGCGATATTTCGTGCTTAATTATCTAAAATTTGTTCGTGAAGTCATTTACATTTTTCTTTTTATTTCATCACACAAAGTAATAGTTTTCCTTGATATCAACACTGCATTGCTAAACAGATAAGCACTCTTCAGGGATACTGATGAGTGTCTTAAGTATGCACTTTTAGCCCTCATTATAAGGGGTAAATGAAGAGTTATTTAAGTAATTAGCATATTTTACGTACGTTTTCGTGTATTTCATGTTTTCAGAGACGTGTGGTGAAAGCGTAGCATTTTAGGAGAAAATGCTCTAATGGAGTTAAGGCGTGAAATGCTATAAAGGAGGACTAAAATAAGAGTCAAATGGTTGAAACGACTAGTAATTCGGGCAAGGAACGAAGGATGAAGAGCCAAAGCACCAAAAGTTATACAATGAGGAGATCCGAGTGAAGCCATTGATTCAAATACATGGTGACAAAGTCACAAACAGAGTCAGAGGCCGTGCTACATATCTTTAGAAAGTCAGTATTCCAACGCAACAAGTGTATCTAGATCCCGACAACCAAAGAAGATGTTATAACCAAAATCATGAAGCCGCAGAGAATAGCATATTTTACGTACGTTTTCGTGTATTTCATGTTTTCAGAGACGTGTGGTGAAAGCGTAGCATTTTAGGAGAAAATGCTCTAATGGAGTTAAGGCGTGAAATGCTATAAAGGAGGACTAAAATAAGAGTCAAATGGTTGAAACGACTAGTAATTCGGGCAAGGAACGAAGGATGAAGAGCCAAAGCACCAAAAGTTATACAATGAGGAGATCCGAGTGAAGCCATTGATTCAAATACATGGTGACAAAGTCACAAACAGAGTCAGAGGCCGTGCTACATATCTTTAGAAAGTTAGTATTCCAACGCAACAAGTGTATCTAGATCCCGACAACCAGAGAAGATGTTATAACCAAAATCATGAAGCCGCAGAGAGTAGCATATTTTACGTACGTTTTCGTGTATTTCATGTTTTCAGAGACGTGTGGTGAAAGCGTAGCATTTTAGGAGAAAATGCTCTAATGGAGTTAAGGCGTGAAATGCTATAAAGGAGGACTAAAATAAGAGTCAAATGGTTGAAACGACTAGTAATTCGGGCAAGGAACGAAGGATGAAGAGCCAAAGCACCAAAAGTTATACAATGAGGAGATCCGAGTGAAGCCATTGATTCAAATACATGGTGACAAAGTCACAAACAGAGTCAGAGGCCGTGCTACATATCTTTAGAAAGTCAGTATTCCAACGCAACAAGTGTATCTAGATCCCGACAACCAGAGAAGATGTTATAACCAAAATCATGAAGCCGCAGAGAATAGCATATTTTACGTACGTTTTCGTGTATTTCATGTTTTCAGAGACGTGTGGTGAAAGCGTAGCATTTTAGGAGAAAATGCTCTAATGGAGTTAAGGCGTGAAATGCTATAAAGGAGGACTAAAATAAGAGTCAAATGGTTGAAACGACTAGTAATTCGGGCAAGGAACGAAGGATGAAGAGCCAAAGCACCAAAAGTTATACAATGAGGAGATCCGAGTGAAGCCATTGATTCAAATACATGGTGACAAAGTCACAAACAGAGTCAGAGGCCGTGCTACATATCTTTAGAAAGTTAGTATTCCAACGCAACAAGTGTATCTAGATCCCGACAACCAGAGAAGATGTTATAACCAAAATCATGAAGCCGCAGAGAGTAGCATATTTTACGTACGTTTTCGTGTATTTCATGTTTTCAGAGACGTGTGGTGAAAGCGTAGCATTTTAGGAGAAAATGCTCTAATGGAGTTAAGGCGTGAAATGCTATAAAGGAGGACTAAAGTAAGAGTCAAATGGTTGAAACGACTAGTAATTCGGGCAAGGAACGAAGGATGAAGAGCCAAAGCACCAAAAGTTATACAATGAGGAGATCCGAGTGAAGCCATTGATTCAAATACATGGTGACAAAGTCACAAACAGAGTCAGAGGCCGTGCTACATATCTTTAGAAAGTCAGTATTCCAACGCAACAAGTGTATCTAGATCCCGACAACCAGAGAAGATGTTATAACCAAAATCATGAAGCAGCAAAGAGTAGCATATTTTACGTACGTTTTCGTGTATTTCATGTTTTCAGAGACGTGTGGTGAAAGCGTAGCATTTTAGGAGAAAATGCTCTAATGGAGTTAAGGCGTGAAATGCTATAAAGGAGGACTAAAATAAGAGTCAAATTGTTGAAACGACTAGTAATTCGGGCAAGGAACGAAGGATGAAGAGCCAAAGCACCAAAAGTTATTCAATGAGGAGATCCGAGTGAAGCCATTGATTCAAATACATGGTGACAAAGTCACAAACAGAGTCAGAGGTCGTGCTACATATCTTTAGAAAGTCAGTATTCCAACGCAACAAGTGTATCTAGATCCCGAAAACGAGAGAAGATGTTATAACCAAAATCATGAAGCCGCAGAGAGTAGAATAGAGACGCACGACATGACAAACCGCGCAACACCCGTACGACTCGAGCCACTATCCACGCGACGTGGGCACCAGGAAGATAGTTGAGTGGCCAGCGTGACGCATACGACTACCCTTGCAATACAGCCAGTAACATACAGAAACCCTGATTTTGGGCCTAGCTATTATTTTACCTATAAATAACAACAAGGCTACGCGATTCAGAATACCAACTCATAACCTCATAAGTACCAGCACTCAACCTAGAGAAGATTCATTCAGAAGAAGCAGAGCAAGGGAGATTGAAGACTGGGTTTATCTTACCTTTAATCTTTTATTAAGATGTTCTATTATATTTTATTTGTTGAGCTTGTTGTCGGTAAGTGGTAATCTTTTATGTGTTTAGAGAAGGGAGTAATGATTATTTATGCACAATGAACCTTGAATTTAGTTATGAACTCATGTTAAGTTTCATGTTGAGTTTTATATTTCTCATGTTTGATTTATACACTTGATGAGCGCTAATGTGCCTCGTGGAGAAAGTTCATGTTTGATTTATGTGCTAGAAGTAGGCTAACGCAACTCACGCGTAATCTAGATCAGACGAAACCATGTCTTTGATTTTTCAATATAGTTAACACTTGAGAATGTTGAACTGGTTACCAAACTTTGTTTCTTTTAGATTGATGGCACTTAGGTCGTAGATCTTTAAGGGAAGGCGAGGAGGTTGTAGGTTTCACTAACATTGCATCTAGGATTCCGGTAATTCATTGAACACATATGAATTTAGCATGATGAAACTAACTAGAAGAGAATTGGTGGTTTGTCTATGAATCACATGATAAATAGTTGTAAAACTACTCTTCAAATACACTTCATCAATCTGATTAAATTCTTGTTATTTACTTATTTTATTGGTTAGAATCAAAACCCTCATATATAAATCTTCATATTACTTGTTTACTATTGTCTATTAAGCGCACACTATAGTTACACACTCATCGTGGGATTCGATACGTATGACGTAATTTACATTTTATTTTATATTACCTGACTGTGCACTTACAAACACGTAGGCGTAAAAATTATTGCATTCATAAAAATTACACGCTTCGCCATGCATGAGATATGATACTTGATTTGTAACTATACTTACTATTTTATTATTACTTGACCGTCACTTGCGAAAGCAGCAGTATTACTTATTTTGTAATACAAAACACGCCATTAGATACCCCTTTCTTCACTAGAGTCTATCATAGTACCTCCCAAGATACTTTATCATATGAATTTTTAAAGTCGTTAAAGACCATGTGCATGTCTTTACTCTTCTCATCAAAAATGTTCAATGAGTTGACAAGGCAAATGAATGGTCATTGTGGTCGATTTGCTAGGCATACACCTAAATTAGTTCTTTAAATATGATAATAATTTGTCTCAAGCGATGTTCAATTTCCCTCAAAGTCATGACGAGGAAGTGTCCACAACACAACTTCCAAGACGAAGTCGTACTTCAACAATTCTACTACGAATTAACTGCGAGTTGCAAACATACGCTCAATGATGGTTCTGGAAGGGGATTCATGCTAAGAACTGATGAAGATGCATTTGCATTGTTGGATTCGATAACAAACAACATACCTAAGTGGAGTATGGAACAAGAACCAGCAACGAGAACTATGGGAATCCATGAAGTTGACACAATCACTCAATTGATTGCACAGGTGGAGTCCATTAACATCAAGTTAAAGCATATGATTCTAATACATCTCTCATTACGTGTACCAACTGTGGAGGTAATCATTCAAACATTGAATGCAAATGAGTAAATGCAATGATGCATTAAGAAATCACTTATGCGGGTAATTATTCAAGGTAAAACAATCCTTACTCAAATACCTACAATCTGAGATGGAGGAATCACCCAAATTTTTCTTTGGGCAGTCAGCAAAATATACAACAAGGAAGCAATAATTGAGCTAAAAATTATCAAGATTTCAACCAACTTGGAGAAATTCTAGTCTAGAAGAAACCATGGTTGATTATACGGTAAAGACCGATGCAAGAATGAGACAAATTAAAGCAAGATGTTAAAACACCAATGCGTTATCGAAAAATATTAAGGAGCAACTTGGTCAAATTGCCCATCATCTAAATATTGAGGAGCAACTTGGTTAGCTCGATGCTATGGTGATTAAATCAGGGGTTCTCGGGAGCACTCACCACGCCTTTGGTTTTCTTATCGGTCGCATTTTTACACTTATTGGAATTGAGGTGTGATAATGCATAAATACATTGGATCTCGAAAAGACTAGACGATCGTCAGAGTAAGTGCCTCATCATAAAAGGCCCCCGTAGCGAGATATGTTCATTATCTCATAGAACGGTCCACTGGTATCAAGACGAAGAACTTTTGGTATCCTCACTGGATCAGAGTCACACGTAACATAATGAGTTGCCAGAATTTATTATACGCATGATCTAGCCATTACACTCAAAATGGCCCATATTACCTATTGTCAGTCGATCCACCCTCCACGAAGCAACATTTATAGGAGCCCATCCCCATCATTCATGAGAAACAGATGATCAGCCCCATTTACACTCTGAGATACCAAATACAGAAGGCAAGATCAACATTGTAAACCAACTCAGATTGAGCTCATATACTTGTACTCTATAATTACTTAAAGCAATACAGTTTTACTTTTATTCACTTAAATTGTCTCATTCCTCGTATTTATAAGATCTCTATATCTCACGAATACCCCCTCGTATATGCTCTCATATTCACATATTCTCTCTATACAATTAACGAGAATTGCATTCCGAACCACATCACTCTGATAATCAAGGAATCACCCAACCAGTTTAATTTCTTATTATCATTTTAGCGTCGTCTATAGGGACGCCAAAAGAAAATTCCTTGAACAAACGGTTCAAAGAGAACGTATGAACAATGAAGATCATCATAACAGAAGTAGGAGCATCGGCCCAAACTCATATTGGCCTCAAAAGGAACCAAATGCAGAAAGGAGAAAGCCTACGAAGCTCGGGGTTAGGGGAGGGTCAGATCAGCTCATCAACGTTGGACCCAAAGACATGATGGGGGTTGTGTATCCTCACGAAGACCCGATAGTCATCCAAGCTCTCATGGGAAAAATAAAGGTACCAAATTTCCTCATCTACATAGGAAGCACATACAACATCATGTATCAATTGACCCTCCACGTGTTGGGACTCACCTTATCCCAAACTCTACCCAAGCAAACTACGCTTAAAGGTTTCGTTAGCGAGAAACTCACTACCCAGTAAATCTTAACCTTACTGATGATCTGGGGAACGAAGCCCTACCAACGGATGGAAGTCTTCCATTTCCACATACTCTACGCCCAGGTGAAACCTTACAGCATTATATGTGTAAGACCCACCCTATGGGCCTTCAAGGCGATCCTTTCCACCATGCATCTAAAAGTCAAATTCCCAACTCTCTTGGGGATTGGTGGAGCTCGAGAAAGCCAAAAATACGAGCGAGAATGCTGGCAGAGGGCAACCCCACTACGCCCTCAAAACAATCGCATCGCCAACTCGGAATGCACAAGCGACGGAACACCAAGGAAATCAAGATGAAAGTTGCTGGAGAACTCAAGATGGTGGAGATAGCACCCCTCCAGCCTCACAAGTAGGTCTAGATGGGGACATAAATGGGAGACGCAGTGGAGCAAGAAGTCACCCAAGTCCTCTGTAAATATGTGCACGTGTTTGCCTAGGAAGGACAGCCCTCGGGAAAAATAAATCCCCATACATGCGAACACAAACTTAATGTGAAGTCATGTGCACATTCTGTCAAACAAAAAAAAATATGGGGTCAAAAAGAGCCAATATCATCAAGAAAGAAATAGCTCGACTCAATAATCTTGGCCACATGAGAGAAGTAATATACCCTAAATGGCTGTCGGACATAGCTCTCGTCCCCAAAACCAATGAAGAGTCGCAAATATGCATAGATTTCACATCTCAACGAGGCATACCCCAAAGATTTCTATCCTTCCCATTATTTACCAAATGATCAACTCCACGTCCGAATGTGAGCTTCTCTCAACCATGGACGGAGACGAGGGATACAATCAGATATTATTGGCAGACAACAACTACAAAAAAACTAGCTTCATAACAAATTATGGAGATTTTTGCTACTTAGCCATGCCATTTAGACTAAAGAACGTCCAGTGACTGGTGAACACCATGTTCGTCGACCTCATAGGCGACACCATGGAATTCTACATAGACGACATGATCCTAAAAATCCTAAAGATAGAAATGCATACGGAAGACCTCGGAAAAGCCATGGCCATCATGGACAAATTCAGCATGAAAATAAATCCCAACAAATGTTGATTCGGGACCAAGAGAGCAAATCTCTAGACTACATGGTCACCCACAGAGGCAAGAGGCAAACCCAAAAAGGGTAAAACCCAAAACAGATATGCCCCCCACCCAAGACACCTAAGGAGGTGTAGAACTTAAACGGGAGAGTAGCATCCATGCACCACTTCATATCGAAAAAGGTCAAACGAGGGTTGCCCTTCTACAAAATTATCCGGAAGATCAAGGACTTCCACCAGAACGAAGAATGCCAAAGGGTTTGACGAACTCAAGAAATACCTTGTAAGTCCACCATTGTTAGTAACGGGAAGAGCAACAAATTTACGTATATCTGGTCGTTGGGCAAGCATTCATCAGTGCAGTCCTGGTTAGAGTAGAAAGTTGAGATCACCAACCTATATACTACACGATAAGAACATTCAAAGATGTAGAGCTAAGACACCCACTAATAGGAAAGATAGCATACACCTTGGTGGTGGCCGCCCGTAAGCTTCAACCCTATTTTCTCGCACACCCCACAATGGTTCTAACTAGATATCCCCTCTGATCAATATTAAATCAACCAGAGGTGTCCGAACGGTTGGTTAAGTGGCTAGTGGAACTAGGAGAATTCGACCTAACCTATGCTCTATGTCCCACCATAAAGGCCCAAGTTTTGGTTGGTTTAATATTAAAAATGAACAAGGCCAAAAGAGATGAAGGACATATGTGGAACTGCTGCGTAGATGGATCTGTCGGTGGGGGTAAAGAAGGAGCAGGAATTGTGTTGCAAAACAAAGAAGGATAACACCTAGAGTTTGCGGTAAGGTTAGAGTTCCTCGTCTCTAATATTGAAGTAGAATACGAGGAAGTACTTATAGCCATACAAATGGACATAGAAGTTAAAATTATACATTTACGCAAACATAGCGACTCACGGTTGGTGGTGCTTCAAGTGATACGAATACAAAATCATAGAAAATTGAATGCGCGACTATGCAAGGGTCGTGAACAAGGTCAATGAAGCCTTCGAGTTTTTTGAGCTAATCCAAAAGTCCCACGCTCCCCGGACATAGAGGCAGACACCCATGCCAGTACCATGACCTATGTAAAATCTAGGAGGATGATGTTCCTCACCCTATTCCTCGTCTCTAATATTGAAGTAGAATATGAGGCAGTACTTATAGCCATACAAATGGACATAGAAATTAAAATTATACATTTACGCAAACATAGCGACTCACGGTTGGTTGTGCTTCAAGTGATACGAATACAAAATCATAGAAAATCGAATGCGCGACTATGCGAGGGTCGTGAACAAGGCCAACGAAGCCTTCCAGTTTTTTGAGCTAATCCAAAAATCCCACGCTCCCCGGACATAGAGGCAGACACCCATGCCAGTACCATGACCTATGTAAAATCTAGGAGGATAATGTTCCTCACCCTATTCCGATCGGGGAAAGATAGGGAGGATGAATTGGTGGCAGGCATGGAGGCAATGGCCGTGGCAAACAGGATTGGATTGAGGAAGTGCGGGATTTTATAATAAATCCTGGAGCAATCCCGAAAGGTGAAAATTGAGATGCCATCAAAAAGAATCTGGCCCGATTCTTCATCAAGGATGGAGTCTTATACAAAAAAGGTTTCTCTCTGCCTTACCTGCGGTGCCTCGAAGAAAAAGATGCCCACAAAGTGATGCAAAATTCATGAAGGAAGCTGTGGAAACCACTCTAGGAGCCGGAATCTGGCAGTCAAAATACTCTAACAAGGCTACTACTGTCCCACAATCACTCGCGATGCAGAAAAATACGCCATGGCTTGCAAACAATGCCAATGGTATTCAAGGGTCAACCATATGTCATCCGCCCCATGAGAACCTAATGTAATATTGTTCCCATTCGACAAGTGGGGAATCAACATTCTGGGGCCACTTACAAAGGATACTCATCAAAGTAAATATCTTCTCATCGTAGTGGATTACTTCACCAAGTGGGTAGAGGCGGAGCCCCTCGCAAAGATCACGACTACAAATGTAATTGACTTTCTATGGAAAAACATTTTATGTCAATCCAGAATAATGTGGCTGTTGGTTAGTGACAATGGACTTCAGTTCCGATCCACCGTGCTAGACGAATGGTGGAATAGGTGGAATTTATGACATAGATCTGCGCCGATAGGATATCCACAAGCCAACAGTCAGGTAAAGATCACCAATCGATCCCACTTCAAATCTCTGCGAGTGCAACTACTAAGGTAGAACGGTAAGTGGGTCGAAGAGCTACCTTGCATATGGACACGAACCAATAATACCCGCAGAAATTGTACATGCCTGCTAGAGGGTACAAGAATACAGCGAAGTAAACGACAAATCCAACTTGGCCCCCCAGTGGGACCTGTCATCCGAACGAAGCGCACAGGCCTCCGTATAATCAGAGAGTTACAAAGCTAAGATGGTAGAATAGTATAACAGAAAAGTCCAAACGTGGTTGTACCAGGTGGGAGACCTGGTACTCCAAAAAATTAAGGCCTCTAAAACAATCGGAAAATTAAACCATGTGTGAGAAGACCCTTGTAAGGTAGTCAACATCATTGGGCCCGCCACATATATCCTCCAGGACATGGAAGGATAAGAGTATCCAAGGCACTGGAATGCGTTCAATCTCTGGAAATTATACGTTTAAAAATAACTCTTAAACTGTAACCTACCTATATCTCTCATTTATCTACAAAACTACTTTCCCTCACCGGTTGAGAAAGTTAGGACTATAGGCTCACGTGGTAGTCCCAAAACCTTTATAAACATGAGCATTACGAGTAAAACCCTGTCGAAGGTAAACACCTTATTGGGACCAAGGGCGGTTTCCCAAGGCCACAGCTGCCACTACTAGAAACTCGTCCAAGGTAGTGATAACACCGTAACCATCATGTCAGGAAACTTTACAACGCTCATGCTTCTGAGAATACGGGGCTGCCCGGCCACGAAGTCTAAAAAATAAAACTTCCTCACACATGTCCTTAAAAAGAAAGAAAACACTCAAGGGTAAACTAACCGCTTAAATTTCTTTCTCTAGAAAACAAGATCACAAAGATCTCGAAGCCTAATCGCAAGAACAATCAAGAAAGGACGGTGAAGTCTCTTGCCATGGATAAAATCGAAGCAGCAAACTTGGGGAACATCTGATAATGCATAAATACACCGGATCCAAAATAGACCAGACTATCCTCGGAGTAAGGGCCTCGTCATAAAAGGCCCACGTAACGAGATAGGTTCGTAATCTTGGAGAACGGTCTACTCAAATCAAGATGAAGGATTATCGGTATCCCCACTTAGGTCATAGCCACGCGTAAAATAATGAGTTGTCAGAATTTATGGTACGCATGATTCCAACATTACACTCAAAAACAGCCCATATTAATTATTGTCAGTCGATCCATCCTCCACAAAGCAACATTTATAGGAGCTCGTCCCCATCAGTCATGAGAGACAGATGATCAGCCCTATTTACACTCTCAGATGCTATATATAGAAGGCTATATCAACATTATAAACCAACTCAGATTGAGCTAATATACTTGTACTCTATAATCACTTAAAGCAATACAATTGTACTTTTATTCACTTAAATCATCTCATTCTTGTATTCAAAAGATCTTTATATCTCACGAATGCCCTCTCATGTAGGCTCTCATATTCACATATTCTCTTTATACAAATCATGAGAATTGCATTCCAAACCACATCTCTCCGATAATTAAAGAATCACTCAACCCGGTTAATTTCGAGTTATCAAGGTGGAATGAGTTATCAAGGTGCATTCCAAACCTCAAACTTTGCATCTTTGTTGATGTCAAACTTCACAATTCCATTCATTATGTTGAAGCTCACTTTTTTTTTGGTTGTGAACGAGTTCTTCATGTCACTCATCATGATTTCGCCGATTAAATCAAATGCATCAAGGCTTGGAAGGTTAACAATTGTGGTCCCATGAGTTGTCTTTCTATTCAACTCATCTAAGATGTATCGGTTGATGGAGCTCAACCCCAAGTAAAATGTTTCCAAGTATTTTTCATCACCTAATCAATTTGGTGGCATTGACCTCAGTTTGTCTTTTACCCATCCTTCGGTTATATCCTTCTTTATCCACTTGATGTCATTACACGTCTCAATTATGGTGGATCCATGCATTTTCTTGAAGGTGAGTAACTGTTCTCTCAAATTTTATGTGCATTGACTGGCAGAGAACTTCCGTTTGAACTTCTTGATGACCATCTTCCACTCTATTTATTTATTTGTGTCGTCGTTGTACTCTTCCTTCACTTTGAAATAACATATTATCTCCTTGAATTCTTCTACGTGGTTGATTGGGTTTTCATGAGGTTCCCTTTTAAATCTCTCTCTTGTCATCAATTATTGGTTCAACTTTGTTGCATCGTAAATCGATGGTTGAGGAACTGATGTAGTGATTGGTGGCCTGATTGTTGGACCTCAAACCATACCAATTGTTTATGTTTCGTTGGTTGGCTGCTTGTGATGGTCGCATATATGGTCCATGTCCATTGCCTTTTTTTGATGTTTTTGTACTTCATCTTGCTTTCTTATTGTGGTAAAATAGGGGTTATTTCACTTTGGTCCATAATCTTTGGTGCAAACATGAAGGTAGATTAGTGCTTCAACAAGTAAGCTTAATGACTCTAGAAAACAATACCATTACTCCCAGGCAACAGTGTCAAAAATTTGATGTGTGGCAAAGCTTGTCGTTTCTTAATATGCATGCAAATAAATTGCTACGAATGTGATTTTGCAAGTGTACGATCAAGTGAAAATAAAATGGTATGCATAGTTACGAACCAAGTATCGTATCCCAAGGAAGTTGTGGATGAATTATAGAATTATTTCAATTTAGAAGCAATGATAATTGTCATGGTTCCTACCTTCGTTATATGAATGTTGAATGGCTTCAGAATGCTTTTGAATACAGACAAAAAATGAATCCAGGTTTTGGAAAGATGGTTTTGAATAAAAATAGGAATGCAATGAAAACAATGCTTTGAATTCAAGAGAATAGTTTGAATGCAATGGAAAGCATTTTGAATGCAAATTGAATGAAAAGAAAACAGTTTAAGTGGAAAAAATCCAGAACATAAATTCAACAAAACAAAATTGAAGATGATTGATGGTAAATGCTTTCGATCTGTAAACATATGATTAAAGATGTGTTTAGAGGTTGGGTTTCACGATTGATTTACCTTGATAGTTCATAGACAAACTATATATGGTTCTTAATTTACTGAGCCTTATTTTGAGTTCTTCTATGTCTAATGGATGTGTGACCTATAGCCGGAGTTATCCTAAAACTATAAATTCTTAGTTCTTTAATGACCAATCAGGCTAGCAAAATCAATCATGTTGTCAATAGTTTTAGAAGAGAAATTAAGTCTGTAGTCCAATTCACTCATCCATTCGTGTTAACATAATGTACTTAGTGAAGATTATTTTCATGTGATCTAAGGTTTTGTGGCACTTGGGTTAGCACATCAATGTCACACATTGTATGTATATATAGTTAGTTTAACATTTACACTCTGGCGGTCCTAGGTTGTGCTTTTGTTCATCCAGCTACAGTTAATCCTAATATACAGCATATAAAACCAATCAATATAGGCACTTGAACGCTCAAGTAATTCTTAAATAAATCAAATACGCATATTCATAAATCAGAGCTACCTACCTACTTCAAACATTGAATTAATTAGCTACTTATAGTCATAAGTTTAACAGCAAATAAAGAATTAAACAGCATAAATTAGAAAAGCTTCTATGATCTAAAGGAACGTTGACGCCTTTAATATTTTAGGCTCATTTGCTTTGTCTTCTCTCTCACAACTTGATACTACATAAGATAGTAGCAAAACATGTTATGTCACGTAGATACCACAATTGCAAGGATCACCATTATTTGTGTATAATGAACTAGGCACCCTATGATATGTCATTAGAAAGCCACGGGTATCTAGATCGTAGTGCAACAAGAGGATTGCAATTCCAACGTCCTGAGTGGAATTTATGCCAAAAATGGTGGAACTGCACATATCTGGACAGCATATCGAATATGATGTCGAATATCATATTCGGTATGCCATTTTCAACATTCCAGGCTCCCTTGCCTATAAATCCCCCTCCCTTTGGCCATAAATATAGAGATAACGCCTAGGGAACCCCCCCCCCCCCCCCCCCCCCGCTGCTCCTATGTCGAAGATATTCGACATAGCCCCCGACATCACCCCCAACATAACATTCGACATCAAGTTCGACACGCAGCAGACCCGACTTGTATTCAATGTAGAGAACGCTACGCTTATCTATTCGATATGTACCTTATATTTACGGAAAGATACACGTGTCTATGTTTCATAGGAAGAAGTAGATCGAGGTTTTGATATACCTACATTGAAATATGGCCGATATGGTGAAGCCTCGACATCACACCAGATATGCCAAATACCCGACATGATATTCGATGTCGAGGACGTTATACATGGCGTCCCGACATGTGCCTTATATGCTTGGAAGCTAAGGTAGTCTACTTTCTATATCAAGAAGCGGATTATGGTTTGGACTTTCCTACAAGGAGATATGGTCAAAACCGTGAAGCTATGTAGTGTAGAAACGAGTGAATCACATAGCCCGATTAGGGCTCGGTCATCAGAATAGATAAATGAACTACGTTCGGCTTGATTCCCTCAAAAGGATACGTAGACAGCTTCGGATAACCCAAGTTCAGTCTGAAATCATCAAAGGTCCACCCGTCCCCTCACCGCGTTGCTTGGAGTACTTGTGTGCAAAGGACAACGATGGTTCCAGCGTGGCCTAGAACCAGCATGATGTGGAGTGTTTCGTCAACCTGCCAAGTCAGCATACAAAACCGCCCCAAATCATTGGCGTCGTCTGTGGGAACACACTGGAATGTACTTGGAAACAAGCACGCAACCTTAAAATTCAATCGAGCTCATCAAGAACAATGGAGGATTGGAGCGCTATCGGACATGTGCCTTACATCAAGCTCATTCTTACAATTCTGAATTGACCCACATTCATCAAAACCATGGAGCATACCGAGTACCCAATACCCCTCTTTGCCAATCAAGATAAGTCATACTAATTACATTATATTATTTACCTGCATATTCTGCAATTAATTACGTTATATTTATTCACTTACGTACCGAGCCTATTTTTGATATCACCCATATTCGATATTATCTCAAATTCCATATCGCTTAGATTCGATATAATTCGAGATTTGATATTATCGCGGATTTGAGATCGCCCAGATTCGATACCATTCTATTTCTTTCAGACTCGACGGGGTGATTGCCCAGGAATCACTTGGGCTTGTTAATTTCTGCTTTTAGTTATGTTCGATAATTACGTGAATTGTCTTTCATCCATATTACGCGAACTGGGCTTTAACCGATTTTTGGTCGCTATCTACAAGTCTTGGGTCATAACTCTCCTATCCATAAAGATAGGAATGACATCACGCAAGATAGAATCAACACACCACTCCAAGTATTAACTCCCCTACACACAGATGTAGGTCGGAGAGCATCTAAAGAAGATGTGAGCCTCACGAAGAGGCAATATAACTCTCAGAAAATCGAAAGAGAGAATCCAACAAGATGATAACTTAAGGATACGACAAGAAATATTCAAATAGACTCTGAAACCCTCTTTTATTTATGAATTCAAACGAGGAAACGGACAATGTCGACTACACAAACTAGACATGCTAGAAATGGCAGCGTCACTTATACCAATATGGTAAAATTCCAGAAATAGCAAAGGAACATTTACCTATACTGTAAAATGCCAGAAATGGCAGAGTAACGGCTACTTATACGGTATTATGCCCGAAATGACAAGAGTAACATGTACCTTTACGGATACATGTTATAAATGGCAAGAGTCACATCTACCTACACGGTAACATGCCATAAATGGCAGAGCAACGTCTACCTGTACAGTTTCATGCCTAAATTAGCAAGAGGAATATTTACCTACGCGGTACCAAACCTAAAATGCAAATAAATTTGTACATACGCGGTACCCTGCCTAAAAGAGACAACAAAACATGTACCTACGCGGTACCCTGCCTTAAATGACAATGAATCATGCACCCACGCGGTAACCCGCCTCTTAAGGTACAACGACTAGTACCTACGCGGTATCCCTGCCTCATACGACACAAAAACAAGTACTTGTGCGGTACCCGGACTCTTAAGGCGCAGTAAAGCACCGAAATGAGACCCCGACTTTCAAAGGCACATAATGGACGCAAAATCCCTCCTCTAAATCTGGCTCGAGGATGCAAAGGTCAAGCATTTAGCTAGACGCCTACTCTAAATAATTATAATAAATTGAAGATAACACCTATATAGTGGCATAATACTGCTAGATGCACAAAAACAGCGCGACAACATGATTACAGGAATAAATCATTCGTACCATAATTTTATGGCAGTGGCATTACATTTGTCACCATACTGGGACTAAGATTACAACGAGAAGCACGCTCATTATCGCGTGCCAGACGCAAGTTAAGAAAAAGACAAAATTCTAAAACATGTTGCAGTCGCAGTGATTACGACATGTATATCCACTATGAGGGTTAACATCTTACACATACTTGTCAATCGATTCAAAAGCAATCCACTCTACGTGGTATGATAGGACTTTACCCTTTAAAGTATTGTCAATTTCTAAATGAAGTCGACACCAACGGTAGATTTCCATCATTAATGAGATCTTCAATAATACCACTGCGACTATAAGATATATAATGCAAGGTTAAAAATGAACAGCTACTATTCAAATAAATGAAGATGCATTGATTAAATAAAATCGCTCCAAAGCACAAGAAGTATTAGCCGAAAGATTATTCAAACCAGCATAATATGCTACACTTTACATCATCGTAAACTATACAACTTACTCAAAGAGTGACCAACCTACACCCCCTAGTAACGCAAGCAAACGATCTAATACGCACTAGGCGCAGATCTAAGAATGTCAAGCACTTTTTCTGCGTCCATCATCGCATTCATCATTTTTTTAATTACAATGGACGAGAACCTTCTTTACGATGACTCATTGCTTATTACCTACCGTATACTCTTCAAAACTAACAAAGTGCATTTTTAAGATATATTGGACAGAATCTTCACATCTCTCCTCAGACCTGTAAATGATATCTCTCTGCAGACCTGTAAGTAATATGGACGTAAACCGCCTTTTACAAAAATTGCCCTCGGAAGCCTCCAATCCACCGTGAACATTCTCAAATTATGTTTCATACGAATTTCTCTCTCGCTGCAACCTTGCTCGACTTCAAACACTTTACTATTAGATTTATTCGCCTGCGAAAAAAGGCAGAAAATACCTCAAACGGTAAATGATACCTCATACCCTACAGAAAATGGTAGAGAACACCCTAACGGGTAAACAAATCTCCGATCCTATGGGAAAATTCAGAGAATACCTTAACGGGTTGAATTCTCTCTTATCATATGTTGATATGCCAACAAACACCTTCACCAGCATATTTATCCTACAATGTATGACAATAGATGTCTAGTGTCTACCCAAGGCAAATCCTATAATTCAAATAAGGATCAAATATTCAAACAAAATAGCAAAACAAAGATTACGATTATCTAAAGGTTATTAGACAACCATAGCAGAGGCGACATAGTGCCACTTACACTCTCAGTTTCAATTTTGCATTCACACTTCACGCCAATCAACACGAGACTCTTTTTCTTAAAAATCTCGACAACACAATTAGGCTCGAAATTATCATACCTACACTCTGTGTTGGTGATAGCTCAAAACCACCTGTGAAATGTGACAATACTTGAAGCTACACTCTACAATAGCTTTAGCTAGAAACTGTCCAACTATGATATAGTGAAACAAACCTTGCGCGGTATCCAAGTCATTGACCTCTCATGATATAATACAATATTCTTTCCATGATATTTATGTTGTAGGGCATACTGAACACGTTATCATAGATCATACCCCACAAGGTATAACAAGAATCGTTTGTGATACGATGCCAACTAACACCTACCTATAAAGATAATAGAATTGCAGTCAAATACTACATCTGATAAAGTACTCAAATAACTTAAAAAGTACCTACAAAGTTTGGGTTGGTTACGTACCACCTCACAAAATGCGAAACCCAGCCGCACTAACTCTATGACCGGGCTAGAGCATTTAAATGTTTTAACATATCCCAAATTGTTATGAGGGTAAAATCATAATAAGCCATAAAGAGCGCTCTCATTAGTGACCCTGAGTATCTCAATCACCCGTCAACCTAACGCAAGGTTGGGAAGAGTCTGATTTTCGTAAACAGTTACGTATACACAATCGCAAGATATGATCACAATAATACATGCAAACATTGCACATACAAGACCCCAAGCGTTCCAATTTGTCTCTAGCGTTAACGATTTTGGGCCATAACTACCTCGTGCAGAGAACAACCTCCTCATGTTCTACACTACTCTCTGTTAAAACATATTTGTCCCTATATTATTATGGCCCTATTGCCCATCACCCCACCACACGAAATGGCCAAGCACCTACCTCGGTACGCACGTTGTTTGACGCAGCCCTCTTGCGACCACGCGTTGCATCCACCACTATATCGTCATTTGCTTCGAATATAGGCATATTACTCGAAATGCACTTCCTTAAGTGATTATAGAGTAGCAATGCATCTTAAAGTATCACGTCTCAAAAATCTCATTGAATGACAAGAACCTTGATGGCCGCCGATACATTTAAAGATCATCACATCGAGAGCCAATCCTCGACATCAAGCAACAATACATTATATTTTTTGCAAACATAGTTACAAATAGAGTTTGCGACCTCTACTTACCCGCTGGCAGTCTCCAGTAACGCCATCAGCAACGATAAACCATTTCAACATTTATTTGCATCCGGGAAAATGGACGGGACCAGCTTATATAATAACCACACTTGGGCTCCGGCGGCAATAGATGCCTTCTATATTGGGGAGATATCGAAAACGCATATTCGATATCTACTTGATATCACTGAATTTTTTATTTCCATCTTAACCAAATGGTCCGGGAAAATGGGGGAGTATCCGAGCTCTATTTTCACTATTCCAAATTGTTGTTTATGTAACTCGAAAACTGGGGGAAGTGAAGGGTATCCCTCAGTAAAATACTCGAGCATACAAATCAAGTTTACGAATTGTCATCTACAATGATAACTCCTAAACTGGGGGACTAATGATATGTACAAGTATATCATCCAATTAGAGTTTGAAGTATGCCCATATTCCAATACCACACTCCAAACTGGGGGACTACTGATACTACATAAGATAGTAGCAATACGTGTTATGCCACGTGGATGTCATAATTGCAAGAATCACCATTATTTGTGTATAACAAACTAAGAACCCTATGATATGTCATTGGAAGGCCACGGGTGTCTAGGTCGTAGAGTAACAAGTAGATTGCAATTGCGACATCCGGAGTTGAAGTTATGCCCGAAACGGTGGAACTGCACAGATATGGACAGCATATCGAATATGATGTCGAATATCATATTCGATATGGCATTTTCGACATGCCAGGCTTCCCTTGCCTATAAATACCCCTCCATTTGACCATAAATAGAGAGAGAAAGCCTAGAGAACCCCCCCCCCCCCCCGGCTACTTCTATGTCAAATATATTCGACATAGCCCCCGACGTCACCTCCGACATAACATTCAACATCAAGTTCGACATGCAGTACACCCGACTTGTATTTGATGTATAGAACGCTACACTTATCCATTTGATATGTACCTTATATGTATGGAAATCTACACGTGTATACTTTTCATAGAAAGAAACAGATCGAGGTTTAAATATATCTACATAGAGATATGGCTGATATGGTGAAGCCTCGACATCACACCCGACATGCCAGATACCCGACATGATATTTGGTGTTGAGGCAGTTATACATGTCTCCCCAACATGTGCCTTATATGCTTGGAAATCTAAGGGAGTTTACTTTCTATAGCAAGAAGTGAATCGAGGTTTGGACCTTCCTACGAGGAAATATGGTCAAACCTGTGAGGCCGCGCATTGCTAAAATGAGTGAATCACATAGCTCGATTAGGGCTCGATCATCAGAATAGATAAATTAACTACGTTCGGCTTGATTCCCTCAAAGGGATACGTAGCCAGCTTGGGATAACCCGAGTTCAGTCTGAAATCATCAAAGATCCACCCGTCCCCTCACCGTGTCTCTAGGAGTACATGTGTGCAAAGGACAAAGTTGGTTTCAGCGTGGCCTAGAACCAACATGATGGGAGTGTTTCGTCAGCCTGCCAAGTCAGCATACGAAACTTCCCCAAATCACAACTATTGACTCTTGAATATAAGAACAAATCCATGGAAAATAGAGTTATAACGGTGTTTCTCTCAACTCCCTTCGCACTTCTCTCTTTCACAAAAGTGTGTGTAAGCAATGAAAGTAATCCCTGAAGTATTGCTCACCCTCCCCTTATATAGATAGTCGTGTTGCCCTTGGTTATATCTTTAGTCGTCACTTCAAATGTGGGAATTGTCTATTTTGCTCCAAGTCACACGGTCAAACATGTGTTGCGCAATCATGTTATGCGGGATCATGCGTGTGTCACTACTCTATTGTGTGGACCGCATCATATTTTGTCTATGGCGCGAGTCATGTTGTGTCTTGCGCGGGTTGTGTCGCTTCCTTAACGGGTCAAAGGGCCTCTTATCTATATCGCGTGGCTCGCACGACTATTTTTTGTCTCATGCGGCCTCGCCTCTTGCTGGGCTCATTGTTGGGCTCTCTTTATCTGCGGATCTAAGGTTATATTCTTCGTTCACGTAGCATCGTGGTGCTCGTTCTTAGCACTGTAACACTCCGAATGCAATCCCCTCTAAAAGTATCCATTTTGTGCTCTTTTTCTCTTGTTTTGTCAAAATGATAAAATAATACGAAATTAATAAATATGAACGAATGATTCATCAAAAGTGTAATAAAATAAGTACTTAAATTATACTAAATAAATGCTTATCATGAGACGACAAGAGTCAAAACTACATACGTCAAACCAAAGGGCTTTATCATACTTTACGTTATATTATTTTCTTTGATCACCACACCTATTTATTACTTTAAATTCAACATGTTTGGCTTATTATTCACCCGTGTTTATAGTTATGAGTATTTTGAGATGACTTTGTTATGTTGTTTCTCGTTCTTTAGATTGAATTATGTAGAGATTCACACAGCATTATCATGTTCCTAAGATTGTAGGTGCAACTAACAGTTCAATGAATATATTTTTTACACGCGAACATGACCAAATCACGTATGAAATTAAACCATACTTTTTACATTCAAATATGAGAAATTCGAGGTACGGGCTACGTTGGTCAGTGTTGTATGGCAAGTGAATTCACAAAAGATTAATACTTATTTTTAGTTATTACTCATCAAAAGATTAGAAGGTCTAGTTCTTAATGTGGAAGTACAACAAGGTAAATTTACCACATTAATAGTCTTCTTGCAACAGATAAAGTGCTCCATCTTCAAGAAACGATCTACCACCACATAGATCAAATCAAGACCACGTTGACCCCAAGGTAGTCCCACAATAAAATCCATATTCGCGTTTGTCCATGACTATGTTGGATAGGCAGTAGCATGTACAGTCCCACATTTGTGGCTTTACCATTAGAATACTGACAGATCCAGTGACGCTGCACAAATTTGCTGACAGTCCTTCGCAAAGAAGGCCAAAAGTATAAAGTTGTAGCAAGTTGTAGGATTCTATCATGACTCACGTGTCCCTTATTATGCAATTCTTGAATGATCTTCACACATCACTGTCCTTAGGAATACATAATTAAGTACCAAAAGACAGAAAATCATTAACCCATTTAAATTTAAATTGTGTACTCTCTTGCATCTTCGTAATCACATTAAAAAGGTATGGATAAATAGGGTACAAATCATGCAGACTATTAAAATCCAAAACCTCCACTTGCTTCTCAAAAAGAAGGTCTCTTTAACGCATTATCAATTTATTTAAAACACATGCCTTATGTTTATCACAAAGGTGAATTGTTGTAAGTATGCAATCCATGAAGCATGTCGAACAGACATGTTATCTTGCGTGCCAAGTTGTTTGAGAGCAATATGGTATGTATACAAGATGAACTCCTTCTGGAAAAGATAGTGGCTCCAATGTCCTACAGACTAGACAATAGCATAGAATTCCACATCATATAAGTGTTATACAGGGACTTAGAGCAAGAAAATGTCACTAAAAAGGCAATAGGGAGGTTACCTTGACTTAGGGCACCACTATTACCAACCTTTGATGCTTCACAATGTAACTATAAGGGGCGATTGAAGTCAGGTAACACCAACACAATAATTGTGGTCAATCTTTGCTTAATCAATTGGAACGACGCCTCAGCTTTATCGGTCCACTGGAAATTACAACCTTTCATACAATCCGTGATCGATGCCATGATACTACTAAAGTTAGGTATAAAACAACGATAAAAAAAGATGATAACCCATGAAAACTGAACCTTAGTGATAGTTGTAGGTTGAGGTTGCTGACTTATCGCCTCTACTTTAAACGTATCAACTGTCAACCCGTCCTTTGAAATGACATACCCCATAAACACTATAGAAATAGCGATTCTTCACTACAGCATAGAGCTCATCCCCGTAGAAAACTATAAGAACTTCTTGAAAGTGTTGGACATGATCAACATCGTTAGCCCTATAAATCAGAATATCATCAAAATAAACTACAACAAATCTACTGGTGGATTGGTTAAGAGCCTGATTCATAACCCGCCTGAATGTGCTTGGTGCGCCTGAGGGTCCGAAAGGCATAACTAGCCACTTGTATAACCCTTATCTAGTCTTAAACGTCGTCTTCCACTTTTCACCCTATCTAATTTGTATTTGGTGATACACACTCTTCAAATCCAGTTTGTTAAACACACATGCACCACTAAACTGATCTAGTAAATCATCGAATCAAAGAATAAGAAAGATGTAACGTATTGTAATGCTAATTGCTCTACGATCCATGCATATACGCCATGTTCCATATTTTTTTGCGTTAGAAGAGCAGAAACATCCTACGGAGCAGACTCTCCCTCAAGTGTGCTTTAGCCAAAAGTTCCTCAATTTGTCTAAACAACTCCTCGTGTTTTGAGGAACTCATCTCATAATGTGCACGATTGGGTAAGGTGGGACTAGGTGCTAAATTAATTTGGTGTTGTATGTCACGCAAAGGTTGTAACCCCTCTGAAAGCTCATCTGGAAAAACATCACGAAACTCTTGCACTAATGGTTGAATGGCTAGCAGAATCTCATGATCGGCTTCAACTGGTTTTCCCACCATCACATACACAGTTCATGAGTCTTCCATCTCCGGTTCAAACCTTTTTCTGGTTAAAAATTTGGTACATTTTATGCCTTCACAATTTTCTTTCCCCCTATTAGAAAACTATACGTATTTGTGCACCTATCATGAAATGATTGCCTATCAAGCTGCCATGGCCTACCTAACAGCAAGTGACATGCATCCATCTCCACCACATCACACAAAACATGGTCTTTATGGGTAGGTCCAATAGAATAATTAATTCGAGCATATTGGGACACTTCTACATCGTTTCCTTGTTCCAAGCTAACCTATAACGTTTGGGATGGTTCTCAGTCTACAAGAAAAGTTTCTTAATCGCCTTCTCATTTACCACATTCTCGGAACTATCAAAATCAAGAACCAACCAACGTACTTTGTACGTTGACTAAAAGATATTATTGCGCATCTAGTCAGTCTTATTTTTCCTAGAATTATTGAGGATGTGTCTCACCAACAAAGCTTGTCCCACATCTCCAGTCACAAACCATTCCTCTTTTGTTGCCTCTTACACAAGTTCCTCATAGAAAATAGGCAAACCATCATATTCACCATAAGTCTCATCAACAAAGACATCTAGACGCGAATTTTTAGGGCACTCAGTTTACCTATTGTTAGGTTTGTTGAGCCTAAACAATGGATACAAAGAGATGAACATGACGACTGAAGGACCAGAAAGCAAAGACATAAAAATAGAAGACAAACGGGCAAGCGCAAGACGGCACGGCCACTGGCACGGTCGCACTTCCCTGGCAGATATCGTACAGGCAGCGCAGGAAGTGACATAGTGTGGGGGACGTCCATAGAGTCGCATGCACCATGGAGAAAGTGGCACGGGTCAGGTAGATAGGCGCGTGATTAGGCGCGCAACATGCCCAAGTTGCGCGTGTTCTGGTTATTGCCCAACTTTTGTATGTTGCACTTGTACGAGTTTCAATAATTATTGAGGAGACATTTAGGTCATGTGACCTAATAAAATAAAGTGAGGCAATGTGTAATCATGTAGCCTATGATGTGTGGCCTTCTGGCAATCATTAGAGATGAGAGGGAGGGATTAAAATAAGAAATAATACATTTGTGATAAGAGACATTGTGAGAGATTGTTCTTAATCTATCAGAGGCATATGTTTGTATCTTATTTGCAATCACTCATCATCATCATCCTAGCTTGGATCGCCCCCAGAGGTAGTCCGTTGATGAACTGGGTAAACAAATTGTGTCTTGGTGTTTCTTGTTATTTATCACTATTGATTGTGTGTTTTTCTCATGTTCTTTGTTGTGGTTTTCGTATTTTCCACTATGCAACGAGTGGTATCAGAGCCCCAGGTTCTGAAGGGCGATGCAATTCTGCGGGAATTGTATGTTAAACAGACGAAATTACTAATAGAGATGTTCAATGTAGGATTATGGGTTTTGGAGATGTAGATTGGGAGTTACCAATCCAGTAATGTTAGACGCAGACAGGTAATGGTAGACAAGAAGGCAATGATCGGCGTTTGTTTGTCTCTACTATGTAATGGGGCATTTTCAAGTTGATGAGACAATCATGGAGGGACGCTGACAGTGTTGCCTTACGTGTTGGTGAATTCATATGTAGCGAACAAGGTTCATCTAATGCAAAGCCTATTCTATCTGAAGATGTCAGAAAATTTAACAATTTCTTATAGGCTGATTAAGTTCTAATTGAACTTGATGAGTATTGATTTTGATGTTGAAGGTGCTAGCCCTAATTCTATTTTACGAGAGATAAAGACGGATCAAAGTCAATGGCCAAGTGTTTCCACTTAGTGGGAGCTCTTAAAAGTTTGGCCATTACGGGAAACATGGTGGAACGCCGAAGAAGAAAGGGGAAGATGCAAAGTCCAGGAATGCAGTTCGAGTGGGGGATTGGTGGTGCACTAGTCTCGTGAATGTGCAGTTCATTAGAGTCGTGGATTTTGGATCCTAAAGCATCGGTGGGAGATGTTAGAAGATTAAAATGCGGTATGGATTTGTATGGTTGTTGCATGGATTGAGGAATATTCTGGGTTTCATGAAAAACCTTATTTATATCGAGTTGTTGGATGATGAGGTTATCATTTATCCTTTGGCTCAGGGTGTTCGGAAGATAATCACAAAGCGTGTGGTTTTGTGCTCGAGGATTCGAGGTGAGAGCTATGTACCTAATCAATGATACCCAAGCTAGCGTCGATCTTGGCGGTGGGAAATTCCAGCATGTTGACATCAATTGTGGTAGTGGAAGTGATGCAAGTCAACCAAGATAGCATCGATCTTAGCGGTGGAGAATTCCAACATGATGGGTTAAGTCGTCAGGGTGGAAGTGATGCAAGTATGTGGAGATGAGGATGTTACTGCTTGAGCAAGGATTCAATCTAGTGGGAGTTTGATGATTTGTTGACTATGGTTCTTGACCTTAGCGAAGTTGAAGTTGTGTGTGGTTTAAACGGGTGTTCATGGTGATGTGGACATTGTCACAACAGCGAGTATTCATGCTATTGGGAGTTTAAGGACATGTTGACTAAGGTTGTTGCCTTAGTAGTGTTGAAGTTGTGTGTGACTTTAATGGACCTTGAAGCTTGAGAAAGTTTGAGGATTGGCGTTGCCAATGTTTTTTGAATGTGATGGGTCTTTAGTTGTGGGTTCAGTCCAGCAGGTTCAGTCTCCAAGTGGGAGATTGTCAGGTTCGCAAAGCATGAACAATGGAGACGAAGAGCTTAGTAGTGAAGAAGAAGTGTTCAACATGAGGACCGAAGGATCAGAACAGCAAAGACAAAAGAAAATGAGACAGAGGGGCTAGCGCAAGACGTTGCAGCCCTTGGCGCAGTTGCGCTGCTTTGGCAAGAGGTTGCACAGGTGGCGTAGGAAGCAGCACATCGCGAGGAACATCTAGAGAGTTGGGTGACCCTTGAAAAAAGTAGCATGAGTCGTACAGGTAGGCGCACGACATGCCCAAGTTGCGTGTGTCCCAGTTTGGCCAATTATGGTCCAGCTTCTGTTTGTTGCCCTAGTACGTGTTTCAGCAGCTATTTAAGAGACAGTTAGGTCGTGTGACCTAATGAGGCGAAGTGAGATGAGGTGTAATCATGTAGCCTACGATGTGTGGACTTATGGCCACCATGAGAGATGAAAGGGAGAGATTAAAATAAGAGAGAATACACTTGTGAGATTGAGAGACATTGTGAGAGATTGTTCTTAATCTGTGAGGGATATGTTGTATCTTTTGTAATCACTCATCATCATCATATTGGAGATCTTGGATTAGATCGCCCCCAAAGGAAGTCCATTGACGAACTGGGTAAACAAATTGTATCTTATGTGCTTATTGTTATTTATTGCTTTCGATTGTGCGTATTTCTCTTGTCTTTTATTGTGGTTTGGTATTTTTCGCTACGCAACACCTATGACCCGTAACTCTGTACCTAAACCAACAAACACCAACCATATGGCTATTAGATAGGCATGTTTTTTTATGGCCCGCACAGTATTATTGAGACGTGTGATCTGCTGCAAGTTGCTAGATAATTTTCAGTATTGAAAGGGTTCATGACCCTCCTGGACTATTGTTTTTCAATCTGTATCGCTCGTTGGTGTGCATTAGGGATAGATACTGGATCAAACATATTACGAATATCTTGAATCAAGGGGCGAAGACCACCTACATAATGTGACACCAACTAGTCCTCCGTCTTCATCATCTCATTTCTAGTAATCAACAACTGAAACTCATTGGTAAGACTGTTAACAGACTTTCCCCATGACGCAAGTTCTGCAGTTGTTGAAACATGGTACGCACATAATTGTGTGACAAAAAATGCTTTTTCATATGTTTTTTCAGTTTATCCCAAGACACAAGTTTAGGTTTTTCTTGCCGGGTTCTCATCACTATAACTTGTCATCATTGTGTCGTTGTTCTCCAACGAAACCTTGTCACAACTAGAGAAACACACTTGACTTCTGCTACTTCTATTAAGTTCAGATTCTCCCCAACTACGATTCCCCAATACAAGAATTCTTTTAGGTTCAAGCCTCCCTGAAACTCTGGGATGCTAACCCTAAAACCCGACTCCCACCGGTGATTGTACTCGTGGACACTTTGTCTTCAATTCCTGGTCGCAGCGGTGCAAACGAGTTTTCTTCCTCAGAATCCTCAAACAATGGGTCTTCAGGTGCCGGTGTTGGTTCAAGTAGTCGCGGAGTAACACCATCATTTGTTGTGTCAAAAATTCAATTTGTAGATGTATTCGTGCGTACTCCTCATATTTATCTTCTTCTGGACGTCACTTCGACGACATAGTGAAGGAACGAACTTGTCTCTAATACCAACTAATAGGTGAGAATAGCATCCGAGAATCCAAAGCTCGTTAATTCACAGTGAATATTGAGAATTTGATACAAAGAAAAGAGAAATTCTTAAGAATTTTATTCAAATTCATCTAGGTGTCTTCTTTGGAGTTACACATAATATATACACTAAAAATACGACAAAACAATTTTAAAAACAATAACAAAAAAAATTGCATAAAAGAAGACTACTAATCACGAAGAATGGGATCCATCATGCGGAATTAAATTCCAAGTTCTATGGAAAGAGATATAACTAAATCAAAAATTACTAAAAATAAAAAAAAAATGGCATTTTCAGAGCGTAATGGAATTCTGCCGAAAAAAGGATCCATGCCTTGGCGTAACTAATGAGGCATTTTGGCCAGGCCCAATTTCAATGCAATTAGCCTACTAATTCGTTAAAATGAACCGGGCCGGTCAAAATTAGTCTTTAATCTTCGGATACACACCTTTTTCATGAGCTCCGAGCCTTTCTCGAATGCATCAGAAGATGACCAATTGACCATCTAAACATAACTAAATAGCATCTTCCTGCATTTAATAACCATAGAATAGATTCAATGATAAAAAGAGAAAGGATGCAATGGCTTGTCTATAAAGCTCGTTACACGGTCTACAATAATGAAGCTAATTCACTAAACAAACTCTAAATTATTTGCTTGTTCTTAATAAATATTTTATTCATGTTTTAATTGTTTTAGTGATCATTCTATAAACCGAAGAAAAACCAAATATGTATAGTTTTTGTGAAGCGCCTATAACTTTCTAAAGTGAACACTGGATAATAAAGTTTTCCAACTGCGATCCATAAACCTTCATTTTGTAATTTGCTTTCCTAGCTATGCTATTGTGGATCATAAAAGAAGAAAGAGAAATGAAGTCATTGTATATTTCAAATGATTATGTCCATAATATAATCATTAATGAAGTCATCGTGTGAATAAGTTGTTACAAAGTCACTGCATTATGCAAGGGATTTTGATACAAACTTAAAATTATTTAAGTGACTATACGTTTGGATTACGAATCCCGTTTAGAGAAGTAAATATATGAATGATTAGCAATACATTAAGTTGTGCTAGCCTTCTAGCAACCCATATTCCATACAACTCATGAAAATAAATCCTTAATTATTCCTTGAGTAAATCAAAACAAAATAAAAGATTATGCGGGATAATACTTAGGGTTCAAAAAGACTTCAATACACACGAGAGAGTTAACAATTTAGGAGGTTTTTAAGTAATTGATCGAATTCTAATTTTTATTTATTATTTCTTATCAACGATTCGATGATCATAAGTACATAAAATATAGATAAGATTGAAATATTAAATTCGTTACGGTGGTCTGTGGATAGAAGACGATGAACAGAACAAAATCAAAAAGGAAAATTCCGTTATCGTGACAAAAGTTTAAAGTTGTTATCTTATTTGGAAAGATTCTCGTTATCTTTTCTGTTTGATACTCAAATTTCTTTTTATAAATTCATGTACAGAGACATTGATTCCACAAAGGAGACTCGCCAATATGAGATTTGACTTTATGGGAGACAATTCATATTTAATTATGCATACAACCATGATTATTTGATTACCATAAAAATTCGTTTGATTCTTTGTCTCCAAACACTAATTATTACAAATCAAAACTCACAGCCGCCTAACAAGACTTTGCCCTCCGTTTACCAAAAAATTTTCAGCCTACTAGCCAAATGCCAGAAAGTCAAGACAAACAAGAGAAAAAACAATCAATACTTTACGAGAAAACACAATTTTCAAATATAATGTTTGGCATTAAACAATATAGTAATTATTTATTTGACAATCTTCTATTGGACATGATAGTATTAGTACCGTATTCATGCAAATGACGTGTTTATATACTGCTATTGGGTTGCACTGGTCCAAGCCCAGATATTATCTTGAATGTAACTGATAGCTTAAGTAATAGACCCAATGTAACCCAACAAAAGAAAGATAAAAGGCCCGAATATTTTCTCAAACCTTAGCATAGTTTGTTTTTTTTGTCAAATTACCCTAGCCTAGTCTTCTTCAATATTGTGTGGAAGTCCAGCTCCAGCATTAATCAATGATATTTTACGCTCAATCGCTCATAGTCTCTAGTCTCTATTTTTCGCTGTAAAAAAGCTTCTTCTTCTTTTTTAACAGCGCGCACACACACATGTATATACATCAAATAATGGACGGGGGCACGTAATGTACAAAGGAGTGCGGGTTCAATCCAGTGGGATAGTATGTACAACTAATATCACATAAGCTAAAATGTGTTCCGGTGGGCAGTAGTGTAGGCTACACAAAAGGATGGCTGCAGAAAGGCGATTCATGGCACGGTTAGCGGTGAAAAAATGATTGTTGAATCAGTTTGCTCTTTAGATTGTGATTGCTCTTGTGAAGCTCTGAGGCGGTGCCTAAGCCTTTAGGAGTAAAGGCTAGACTTGACTTTCTCTTTCAAATGAATTGATTAGTCAATTTATGACATATAATGAAAGAGGTAAATCTCAAAATAAAAGAATCTCTTTCAGATGAATTGATTAGTCAATCTATGACATATAATGAAAGAGGTAAATCTCAAAATAAAAAAATGAGTAAATTGCAAAAAAATTATTTGAGATATCACTATAAGAGTATAAAATATTATTCACGCGGGAAAGAATAGTGATAGCAAATTTTCTCTCTCTAAAAACACACAATAAATGTGCGATTTAGGTGCTAAAATTGAAGCGAATTGGGGGGGAAATTCCTTCGCCAGAAATGGCGAAGAAGAGAGCAACATAGGCGAATATTAACGACTACATGGCGGGATCTGCTGATGCAACGAGTGAGAAGAAGAACGAGGAACAATTGAGGGCTGCTCAATCTGAGGACGAAAGTGAAGTGTGGATGAGGAAGAAAAATTAGGGCTCGGAGAATTGGGGGAATAACAACAGCAGACGGATTTCCAGGATATTCACCTGGATTCACAAGGGCAGAGGACATAAGGCATATCCAAGAGCGAAAAATAAGAAGGTGGAACGAGCTCTTTGCGGCAAATCGCCGACCCGAGAATGGGTGTAGAATTTACTACACTAAACCAGCAGACAGAAGAATGCTAGACTTCACTCTTGAGGATGTTACGGAAAACAGAGAATTCTGGGGGTTTGCTCTTATGGGAATGGTGGTAGGGCGGAACTTACCTTATGAAGCTATAAGGAGATATGTAGAGGTAAGATGGATGCACAAACCAGCTATTCATGTGGTAAATAAGGGGGTTTATGTGTTCAGATTCGACACAGATGAGCAAATGATGGAGGTGTATGGAGGAGGGTCATGGATGGTCAAAGGCACTCACCTCCTCATGTTGAAAAAATGGGAGACAGGTATGACACTTGATCCTGTCACTTTAAAAGACTATCATGTATGGGTAAAGTTACATGGGTTAGATTTGTAGTTTTGGTCACCTAGTATGTTAGGGAAGATAGCAAGCTTGATTGGGAAACCATGCTACATAGATAAGATGGCTACTAATAGAGAGATGATTGCTTTTGCTAGAATAATAATAGAATTGCTATCAGGAGAAGAAATGATTGAACCGATAACTCTTAGAGGCCCTAATGGAGAAACATACAATCAGAGAATTATATATGAAGGGAGACCACTTTAGTGCTACAACTGCTACAGGTTTGGACATGGAGTAAGGGAGTGTGGCAATAGGAAATAGTCGGTTAAGAAAATGAAGCCTGGGGAGGATAGTGAGGACAACAAAAGCAAGGGAAAATGAGAGAGTACACCTCTACAAAACAAAGAGGAGGGGTAACAGAAAGATAAAATAACATTGGAAGAAATGAAGGAAGGAATGCAGCAAGGACAAAACCAGGAACCTATTAGGAAGAACACTGGACCAGAAGAAATAGGAGGAAGCCTGAAAGAAAAGGAGAAACAAACAGATGAGCCAAAGGAGATACAGGTCATATTTAGCAGCAAGGGAACATAGAAAATTAGTGAGAAGATAGAGGATAGAAGAACAGTTAGTGAACCTACACTAGGCCAGAACACAAGACAAATAAGAAATCAAAAAGACTGGGAAAAAGTAGCAACAAAAAAATCAAAAAGAATTAAAAATTACAAGGTAGAGAAAAGTAACAAGTAGAATCAAAGAGAGAGTGGAGGAGGAACAAGAAGGGCTTTAGGCCCATATGGATAGTCTAAACATATGTGGGTGGAACTTGAGAGGATTGAATGATCCTCTCAAGCATGAAGCCTGGAAACAGGCTATGAGAGAGAATAAGTGCCATCTGGGAGCTATTCTGGAGATCAGACTTAGGAAAGAGGCACATGACAGAATAAGGAAGTCCTTTGAAAATAAATGGAGAGTAGAAAGTAATATAGAGTACAGTAAAAGCTGCAGAATAATGATGATGTGGGAGGAAGACAAACTGGATGTGGTGATTAACAACAAGATTGATCAAATGATCAACTGTGAAGTGAGATCTAAGGATAAAACTGGGAATTCAATTGCACATTTATCTATGCTCACAACAGCCCAGAACTGAGAAAACAATAGTGGCGTAATCTGGAGAGAATCAAGAGCACTATCAAAATTCCTTGGGTGCTTATAGGAGATTGTAATGTTGTACTTAGTGAAGAGGAGAAATGGAATAAGGGCAACGAGATTAACTTAGCAGGAGAAGAATTAAAGGATGTGGTGGATAAGATAAACCTTCAAGACCAAAAATATTGTGTCTCTTAATTCACTTGGACAAATGGACACACTTATCGTAAACTGGACAGGGTTCTTATTAACCAGGATTGGATACTCAAGAATTGGGATTCTAGTGTTGTCTTCCTTCCACCAGGGGTCTCAGACCACACTTGAGCTATATAAGACTGACCAGAGACAATGTAAAAAGGAACATTCTTTTTAGATTTAAGAACATGTGGGAAAAAGATAAGGAGTACTTACCTCTTGTTCAAGAGGCCTGAAACACTAGGATTGTGGGTTGTAAAATGTACCAAGTAGTGGAGAAGATGGAGAGGGTTAAGGATGCCATGAAGAATCTAAAGGAAGTACCAGAATATTGATAAACAAACGGAAGAGTGCTACAAGAAACTTCAGTACACTCAAGAGAAGGTTCTAAGAGATCCTAGTGATAGGGGAAAACAAGAAGAAGTTAAAGGCCTTAGAGAGCAATATGAGAGTAGTAAAAGAACCCTGATGAATCAAGTACACCAAGCAGCTAAGTTGGAGTGGATAAGAGAAGGTGACAGCTGCACTAGGCTCTTCTTCAACAGTATAAAAATAATAAGGAAGAACAATAGCATCATGTCTATTCAAGATTCTAATGGTCATATCCTTACTGAGAGGAACAAGATTGTAGGCCACATCTTGGACTTCTACAACAATCTCCTGGGGACAGGGCAAACTATTGTTGACATTGATAAAGAGTTCATAAAAAGGGGGCCTACTGATACTAAAAACATGAACAACATCTTGAGAAGTCACGCTAGCAAGGAGAAAATCGGGAGAGTTGTTTTCAACATGAATGATATGAAGAGTCCTGGACCTGATGGGATGAACTCAGGCTTCTTCAAGACAAGTTTGAGCATTACTGGGGAACTAGTGTGTGAGGTAGTCCAAGAATTCAAATGAGGGAAGTTATTAAAAAAAATTAATTCTACTTTTGTTTGTCTTATTCCTAAATGCACTCATCCAACTAAGATAACAGAATATAGACCAATAGCATGTTGTAATGTCATATATAAGATTATAACTAAATTGCTTGCTAATAGACTTAAGAATATGATGCCTGGTCTCATTCTTTCTAGTCAATCTGCTTTTGTTCATGGTAGGAACATATATCATAACATTTATCTAGCTCAGGAACTTGTTAGAGGGTATGGTAGGAAAAACATGTCCCCCAGAGGAATGATGAAAATTGACATTCAAAAAGCCTATGATACTGTAAACTGTAAATTTTTAGAGAGTGTGCTTATTGAATATGGTTTTGATCCTTATTTTGTTCATTTGATTATGATCTGTGTCATAAGCCCCAAATTCTCTTTCATTATCAATGGTAGTCTGGAAGGTAATATGGTAGGAAAGCAAGGATTGAGGCAGGGGGTCCCTCTGTCACCTTATTTGTTTGTGTTCTGCATGGATTGCCTAGCTAATCTAATTAGGAACAGAACTGAAGATAATGGCTTTAACTTTTACCCTAAGTGCAATAAAATAAATCTTTGTCATATGACATTTGCTGATGATTTGCTTCTATTCTGCAGGGGGATGTGGAATCCATGAAGATAATGAAGGGAGATTTGAAAGATTTCTCATACATGTCAGGCCTTAAGATTAGTGAAGAAAAAAGTAACATTTTCTTGGCTGGAGTGAATGAGGATATAAAAAAAGAATTGATCAGATTATGGGCTTTCAAGGAGGGAAAATTTCCTATCATGTATTTGGGGATCCCACTGAGCCCTAAGACCTTGAGAATCCAGGAATATGATACTCTCATCTAGAAGATGTTAGCAAGGATTCAGAGCTGGCAATCTCAGAACTTGAGCTATGTTGGCAGACTACAATTGGTAAATGCAGTCCTCTTCAGCATACAAAACTTCTGGAGCCATATCTATGCTTTACCAGTAGGAGTGATTCAGAAGATAGAGAGAGTGTGCAGGAATTACCTATGGTCAGGAAAGGAGGAGAGCGGGAAAAGTATTGTTTCCTGGAGGAAAGTTTGCCAACAGTACAAAAATGGAGACTTCAAATCAAAGAAATCTTAGAATGGAACAAGATTGTACTTGCACTGCAAATTCTGAAACTTAGCAGATCTGAGAGGACATCTACAGTGTGGCATGAATGGGTGAAAGCTTACAAGCTGAAAGGAAAAACAATTTGGGATACAGAAGATAAACCAAGTGATTCCCCATGGTGGAGGAATATTGTAAAGCTGAAGGACAAAGTGAAGGAACTATACCCAACAGTAGTACATGAGGGGAAGATAAAAGAGGAGATGACAGTCCTATACTCCAGCTTTGTTCCTGAAAACCCTGACGTAATAGGACAAATTGGCAAAAGGAAAAGTAGGTACATCTCTAACTACTCATTCCAACCCCCCAAAAAGGAGAACAACTGAAGGGAAGAAAGCTAACCATCATGAAAAGGCTAAACAAACTCGCACTTAGATAGCCAGGGAAAATGGTCACAGTCTTGGACTGGAACCACTTGAAGAGGGCTAACTAAGCCGAGATGTTGAGGAAGGACACTTAGAGGAGATGAATGAAGTGTTGCTGAGTTTGTGGGCTTTATTCTTAGTAATAGACCTAGTCTAGAGCTAGAATATTCTTGAGCTAGATGGTACTTCAGTTGCATTGTTTATTTGGCATTGTATGGCGTTGCTTTCGATTGGGCCTTGACCCTTTTCTTGTAAAACACTCCGAGTTGGGTTCTATTTTATTTCAATTGTTTGCGAAAAAAAAATATAATTCACGCCTCTATTAACTGTTCACAAACCCTTTTAAAATGCATTAATTTTCTATAGGGTAAATTACACAAAGTACTCCTAAAGTGGATAATTTCACAAACCACCATTCATGATAAATTACAAAAACAATCTATAATTAGTCGTCGTCAAAAGCCGTTTAGTTTTCAGAGAAATTACATATGCGCACAACAATTATCTCAAATGTGAAGGTGCCCTTATCTTTGAAGTTTGAAGTATGATGCGAAGTACAGTTGTTCGGTTCTTACATTACGTCATGCTTTAACATCTTGATGTGTTTATTTATTTGGCTTACTTATTTTAATAAAGTTTCACATCAAAATGTATTTCTTAGTTATATAAAATTTAGTTATGTATGTTTTCATGTATTTATATCCCCACATCCCATTTCATTTTTTTAAGTTTATTATTGAGCTCATGGGAATAATTAATTAATAAATGTCTTATTCGTGGTCCGGCATCATTTAATTGAAGTATGTTTTTTTCTGGAAAAAAAAAGGAAATTATATAATTAGTACAAAATTTGCTAAGATAATTTAATGCCTATGTGCTTCATTTTTGTTTCATGGAAGTATAAATTTTTATTTTTCCTCTTGTTACAGTAAAGTCCAATAATTTTTATCTTTTGACTAATTGAATTTTGATTGAAACAAAATACTATTTTAATATACTGCGAATTTCAGTGGAGATACTTGTTATTATTTGTTCCATGAAAAGGTATGAATTCTAGAGGAGAGGGTGTAATCATTCAAGGATATAGGTAGCAAATTCAAGTATAGGAGTGACTTATCACTTATTTTTCTCGCACTTTTGTACATTCCAAAGTAATTCTTGGATTTCACTGTTTAAGAGGAAAGATGTAATATATTATTTTATTTTATTTTTGATAGGAGAATGCAATATGATTAACTACTCAATCTATCTACATATCAGAGCACAAACTAGTACATGGTCTTGCAACTGGAATCTTGGTGATCAATTGCCTTACCTTCGAAGTGTATTATTAAAGTACATTGTGATACATAAATTACAAACTTCTGTGGTGTTCTTACCTTCATTGGATTTTCTAATAACAATGGTATAAATGAGATTTTCCGATTAATAGTCGTAACTAATAACCAAAATTACTTTCGGCTAGTAATCCAAACACAAAATCAATCCCCTAGTTCATCTAAATACCAAGTTGTGACAAGTTTTGTCACACGGGTAAGCGCAGTCGATGGCCTTGACACTTGCTCGATCAAAGTACCAATCTCCAACAGCGAGCGCAACCGGCTGCATATTTCAGAAATTTTAAGTTACTATCGATACAATAGAGATCAGGAAAAAGGTAAGATGATTAGAAGAGTGGTCAGATAACATTATGTCTATCATAGCAATTTGTTTTCAGAAAACAAACCACGTGGAAACGAAATAAGAAAAGCAACGCTTCTGTAGTCATACCTTGTTGCCGAGTACTGGAGAATCATCTGCAAACCAAGTATCTTGCCTCTCCGACTGGCAATGAGCAAAACAAGAATTTATGAACATCCCGTTTTGTCTTGAGGCTCCAAAGTTGCGGGTTGCATTCAACATTTTGTTCCTGAAACCTGATTCAAAGTAGATACATGGATGGACTTCAGATAACAATAAAAATAGGAAATTAGCCCAAAAATTAAAACTAGAACATATTTGATCACCACCTTGCAAAAATTGAATCTGTGACCCAGAGCATTTTTCGTTGTTCATTGTACAATCGTGCCAGACACCCTTAGGATCAGCCCCTTTAGGAGCCAAGCTTTGTTGAAGCTAAGTGCACATGAAAAGTAAAAATACAACTCATAAAAAGTTCTAATATGAACCGCTTAAAAATGAGGCATTTTTTTGTTATAGAGTACAAAACTATACAGTAAGTGTCTTTTACCTGCCACGAGTCATAGGCAGCATTCAGAATGAAGAGAGGGGTCTTAATGTTGGCAATCAGATTTTGAGGGAAGAAACACTGTCAACGGTGGAAATTTAGATGGTAGATTGAGAAATAATACAGATTTTGTAACAATTATGTGGCAACAAAGTGCGGGAGATAATACAGTAACAGACTAACCGAAGTGTAATCGTGACTATTTGTACAAGAGCTGGGAAGGTTTTTTGCAACTCCCTGTTTACACATGAAACTTTTATGAACAGGGGTGTATGCCAAGCAAGCTACCTTCTAATATATTCAAGCTAAGCGCACAAGAGCACATGCAATCCTGCACGCCAGTTGAGTTTTCACTTACTCTACCAATATGATTGAATAAGTACCTGTAAGCTAACAACACCGCCAAAAAAAGTTCTGAGCGTTTGTCCACCAGAAACATCGGTGCTGCAGAAAATTAGTGGATTGCAATAAGATGCTTAGAAATACAGAGCTACAGAACATTCTTACAACCGTATTATCGCGATTAGGACAAAATAAAGGTTATGGAAATTTACGCATCCATAAACAATCCAGCATCGCTCATGCATTTCACTTTTATAGTTCCAGGAAAAAAAGTTCGAAACTCGTCACAATGCAAAATAGACGCTAGGCCACCAGCAGAGCAACCGGAGAGAAGTGCCTGAAATATGGCTTATATTCAATAAGGACATACACAAACGAAAAAAAAAGGAAGTAACTCGATTGACTATTTGTTAGTTACTTGGTTGGCATTGCGCAATCCTTTCGACATCAGCTCGTCAATTGCAGCTTTCCATATGCGTTGCCCTCTAAACTGCAACCCTGCTGCCTGTAATAACATGATTCTCATAACATGAGTAATAAATTGAACAAAGAAAAGTATAAAGCATCTGCACAACACAACTAATGATAGAAACCAATAAGAACTATTTGCTGTGAATTTATGTTTCTTTCTGTGAATTTATGATGCAAAACGAGGAAACCAATATGAACATGCATAGACTAAGCGAATCAGCCTTTACGTCGACCAGAATGATTCTTCGTCCGACCAGGCACATAAATATTCCAAAAGTAAATATACATGGACACAAAACAACATATGACTTAGGGTAATGCGGGAATAGAAATTAAAAGGTAGATAATGAAACCTTATTTTCACCCTCTCCAGCAAAAGAGGCTCCATCACAATAGCGTATCTTTACTCTATTCCAGTTGAAAAAATCTGAAAGTGAAACAAAGCAATAACATTAATGATAAAAACAGAAATCTGAAGGAGAAAGAGAAAAAAGAGACAACGAGATGGCATTAGATTTGCACAATTATCTCCAATTTGAACCTGGATTTTCTTCTGGCTTGTTGCTAAGTAACCCCGTGAATGCAAGTATTTTTTCAAAATACTTCGATGACCCACGTCTAGTCGTCTTGCGGTAAATACAAGATCTAATGGTATTGCACCAGCCTCCACCCTGTCCCAAGTTTCAGAGATAATATTATGCCTTAAATTTGTACACAGTTTGCCAAATTTCCTACAGTGCAAAGTAATCAGTGCAACCAACAGTGATATCTCATATTCATTTACTGATGATTTAAGATAACCAACTTCTCAGCCTTATTTAGTTCGACTTCAGTATGTCTACGAGTTACTACTCTAACCAAACATAAACAAGTCTTAGGAACAAACCTCCAGCTGAATGAGCCAACTGTTTGCTCCTGAACCATATCCACGATGCAAATGATAGCCAGGTAATGTTCCATCCAAACAAACTGCAAGGAAAAGACAGCCATAGAAAGAAGTCAAAACTATAATTATGACATAAATGAAGTGGCATATATCCCATAACAAATATGTATATCAGGTAATCTTCTGAGTGGCCATCACTATACTAGCTTAAAATAAAAGCTTTCAGTATTAATTTTAATTCAAAATATGGATTAGGTTCTACATTTTGTAATGGAGAAATCACTTTACTTTCTCACATTCCATAATCTATAAAAGGCAGTTTCTCCGTGTAAATATCATCTAAGTGCAGGAAATGGTAAGAAAACAAATATCACTTTCATGTAAGAAAATGAAAAAGAAAATTCCGATTGCCATTTTTCATATTAATACTCAACTAAAGGGATTCTTGGGTTGTGGCCAACAATTCATTCCCATTTGCCAATTTGGAGTCTCAGAGATACCAAAAGCGTCTTGAAACGAATTAGATTAAAATTATCATCAGCACTCATTAGACGTACTAGTCATTAAAAATTGATTTCTAGTGTTTAAGAATTAAATTATGTATTTTTTATGAACATAAATATTGAAATACTTGATTATCAAAAAATACTTACTGAAATACTTGAAACGTGTATATGGATGTTTGATGAGTTTTTTCCCAAATACAAAACATTAACTACTTGCATTATTTTCAGCATTACAGTTACCTTTTGGCTGTGAAAGTTGTATTTCTAAATAAATTTTCTGGATAGAGCTCGTCAAGGGCTTTCCAAACATAAATAGAAAGAGTTATGGCCATTTAGATTTTAGAGTTTGATTCGAAAAATTAGAGGTTGCACGCGGAAGACGATGAACAGCAATTTCACCCACTTTGGAGCCATTATGTATAAAGAAACAAATGTGAACCAGTCACTATGTCATCACGACACATTATCTCTAGTGGCACGAGTCTTACACATAAGGTGTTGCATCATTGAACGTCTAATGAAATCAAGCCACATAACATAGTATTGAGTAAGCAAAAGGTATTGTTCATCATTTTCTTCAAGAAAAACCTAGTTTTACTCAAACTTCAAATAGCTAGAGCTCTCTCAGTTGTTAGCCAAATTTACGTTTTATTTACAGTTGAAAACTTTTGGCTATCACTATATGGAAATACAACTTTCACGTTAACAATTGTCATTGTAACACTTTCGGAAAGAAAAACTCATCATACAGGCTTCAAGCATCTCTACGCATAATTTAATGCTTAAAACACTATAAACCAAGCCCAATGGCTATGATACTAAAAATCACTGATTTTTAACCCATATAAATGGTTCTAATCAGGAGCATCCATGGAAATGATCTGTAACCCACAGTTCGTTCCATGAAGTTCTTTTGCCTCAGAAATGAATTGTTTGCCACAATCCAAGAGCCTTTTAGTTAAGTATTCATAGTGAAAAATTGCATTGCGTGACTTCTTGTTTTCCTACATTTGTAAGAAAACTGATGTTTTCTCTTCAGCATTTACTGCATTTTGTTTGTGCTGGAGGACTACCTTTTATAAGGAGAGAAAGAGTTGGGAAAGAAGGGATGATTTCTTCTTCCATTAAACTACAGTTCCCATGTTGTAAATTCTAATTATATGGGTCGGGTCGGGTCAGCCCACATGTACACCTCATGACCCAGATCCAAATCCATCATTAACAGCCACTTGCATAGATAATTCTAAAGAGTTAATTAAGATCTTATTCAAGTTGATGTACTCTTGGCAGTGGTCAAGTAACATCAGAGAAATACAAACAAAAGCATCTACATCAAGTCCTTTAACTCACCACACAAATCTTGATTTAGACAAGTGGGAAAATGGGAATATAGTCCCAACACGAAACCTCCTTCTTAACTTTAAGACAAACTTCCAATAATTTCCAGTAACAATAAAAATTCTATCTTTCCCACTCCAACATGAAAAATACTACTACAAACAATAAAGTGAACATCAACTACAATACAGAAGAAAAGTATCAAATTGAACCCAATCAACTTCAAACAAGATTAAACTAATCTAGGAGCAACAAAACAAAGACATGCATTTTAATTATTTCACCATAAAATTAAAAATGTAAGGTTTTTTTTCCTGAAAAAGAAAACCCAGATGAACAAATGCATCAATAATCCAAGCAAACTAAAAACACATTATCACTTACAACAAACACTAATTCAATTTAAAAAAACACGTATGAAAATAACAATGCTACAAACAAACAAATTTTACTAAAAAAACAGAGATTGGAAACAAAAAAAAAATCCCAGAATTGAAGAAATTTATTACCAGCTCCTTTAGCAGCAGCTCCTTGAATAAGAGTTAGACCCACCATTAAAGCTTTTGGAGGTGCAGCTGCAGCTGCAGAGATTCCGTACACAGACTCCATAGATTCCAAATAGGACATATCTCCTCCTCTTCTGTTCTTACCATTAACCTCCTCAAAATCAAAACTTTCAACACCCAACAACAAAATCCCAACAAAAATCAAACACCAAAATCCCACCATTTCTCCAAATCTTGCAACAAAAATGGGCAGAACAAAAAGAAAAAAAAAAAGATATTTGAGCTTAGTGGTTATGAGTTTAATGAGTGCATTAAACTAAGTAATGGAAAGAGAAGAGTGCAACTTTAATAATGGTGTGAAATTTTTATGAGATCTAACAAAAGCAGTGGTTTTAGGAGTGAACAGCGGAGAGGTGTTTTTTGCCGGGTTTTTTATTTTCGAGATTTATTATTATATAAATATTTGCATGTCTCGTTTTTATGAGTTCATCATGTATTAATTTAATTGGGAAATGACCCGATGTGTTACTATAATTAGGAAATAGCCCCCTCTGGAGTTTGAAAATTTGCAAGGGAAAACCTGATTATATTCAAAGTTTATTGTACCGGTAAATACTAATTTGTATGCATTAAAATCTTGTATGAAAGATGTTTAGGAGATTTTGAAAATGTGTTAAATAATATAAGACAAAAGAATCAGTACCATCTAGAAAGTAATTTCTTTTTCAAGAATCTTGATAGCAAATATATTAAGTAAATAAATATTAATAACATTGATTTATTATGCACTAAACATTTTATAAAAACATTTTTGTTAGTAAATGTGATACAATGAAATAATGCATGGGTTCATGGCGTTGTATTTGGGAGACTATATTGGTGAGTAAGAGAGGGGTGCGTTTAGAGAGTCGGCAACGGGGATTTGATATCAATTTGGGATGATAGATAGCTTCCCCGACCGATCACCTTTCAGCCCATCACTTCACGCCCAACTAATATGATGCTCGACAAGGTTCGGAACCTTATTAATGGGATGACGGGCTGGTGGAACATCGATTTAATCTGGGACGTTCTCTGGGAAGTGGATGTTCGCGTGATCCTTTCAGTTCCGCTTGGTAGTTTGGAGCATAATGATTGTCAAATTTGGCACCGCAAAGGGGTTTTTGCCGTTCGTAGCGCATACCACCTTATAATGTCCCAAGGACTAATTGCTCGTAGTGAAGAATGTAATGCTAGCACGAGCGGTCATAAAGCATGGAAGAAGATTTTGAATCTTAGGTGCGCCAACAAAATTAAGCTTTTTTTATGGAGGGCTTGCATGGATGTGCTTCCTACAAGGACGAATCTATCATGTCGCCGGATATGTGATATGACGGGATGTGCTACTTGTAGTGAGGGGATCGAGAACTCGCGACATCTATTTTCAGCTACACCGTTGCGCGTCAAGTTTGGGCCATAGCTAACTATCCATTAACTTATATGATTCGTGAGCACGAGCTTGTTGGAATGGTTTATGCGAGCATCTGGGGAGATGGATTCGGAACAGACTGTGGTGGCTATAACTTTGTGTTGGTCATTGTGGAGTAACAGAAATACAATTTTTGTGGGGGAAGGTCCTAATACCCCGTCGGATATTACGATTTTTGCTGCTTCCTATGCGGCTAATTTGAGTAGCCTTAACGCGATGGGGTCGGGTAATATTGAATAGGTTTCGCTAGTAGAGAGATGTATCAAGATTAATTTTGATGGTGCGAGGTTAGACGAAGAGGGGGAGGTCGGGATCAGAGAGATTGTGAGTGATCACCATGGCAGTATTGTGGCAACAACACAACGTTGCTTCGCCACCACATTGGAACAGGTGTGCGTCGAGGCATTGGCAGCGTTTGGGGTCATAAAACTGGTTTTGGGTATATGTTGGGAAGAGGTTTTGTTCGAGGGCGATTGCCTTAACATCATTCACGACATTATTTACCAAACTCAAGCGGAGGCGCAAAAGGTGAATTTAGTAGTAGACTTCCTCTGGCTCTTTGAACCGCGTGATGGCTTCCGAATTCAATGGGTGGGGTGAGTCGCCGATAAAGCTACTCACGATCTTGCTCGCACAACGTTTGGCACCGTCCTTGTTCCGCACAATCTTGTTTTTGTTCTGTAGTAATTAGTTGGTTGTCTAGATCTTTTTTAGTGAGTTATGTACTGACTTTTGTGGCGCTACTTGCGCACGTTTTTTCCTTAATGAAATTTGTTTGATTTAAAAAAAATGTATGAGAGGAGGGTTGCTACTATTTTTACATCACATAGGGGTTTTTTCCGAATAAAGAAATATAGAAATTTATTTGCTAATTAGAAATAAAACAGGGGTAGTTCCTGCAATTTGCTACATATCTAATGGGCTGATACCAGAAGTGCTCGAGTGAACGCACGTTTAGAATCTTTAGACTTTTAGTAAAGTTTTCTCAAAAAAAAAAAAAAAGACTTTGAGTAAAGTTACTTGCTTGCAAATAATAGATGAGATATATTTTATAAAAAAAAATATGTAGATTCTTTGATGAATACAAAAAATATTTAATTTTTATTAAAATATTTCAATCGCTTATCACTAGAATAGAAAAGATGATTTATGTGTTAGATTTCATCATCAATAATAGATTGTCATTTGCGACGCAATTTAAGTTGGATAAGAATGTTGAAAATTACTCGAATGGGAAATTTAATTCTGTTTCACCTTTCTGTTGCATTAATATTTATTTATGAATGGGAAATTTGGTTTCGGTGGGATACAGAACATGAACATCATTCCCAGCTGTTACGCCGAATGGGCTTTATGATCTCCACTCCTAGCGAGACACGTGTCTCTCATGAATTATATAGTTTTATTCTATTTTCTTTTCCCGCCACTTTGGCCTTTGGGTGTCATGTATATATTCACCCTACATGCAAAATGATATGGGCTTTTAAGTAGTCCAAAACAAAACCGTGTAGGCCCAGATGGCAGCTCTGCAAAGACCATATGCTAAATACATTCGAGGTACAGGGGAGATACCACACGTGGTCCCGTACCTCGACACTTATGGTACTGTACTTCGACACTTATGAAAACTCGACCTGATAATCAAGATAAGTCATTTTAGACATTTTTCTGTTCACCCAACTTATATCGAGCGTGTTAACTCGACGTATAGGTTCAACGCATTCGCAGAAGTTTGATGTATCCGCAAATATTAGATGTATTCCAAAAATTCGATGTATCATCCAGTGTTGCAGCCTAGTCAGGTGTTTCGAACAAAGTTGGTCTCGGATGCCCCCTAACAAACTCTAAATTAGCATAGTCAATGTACTTAGTCTATCTTGTTATGACTATGTGTACTACAAATCAAATAATATCAAACTACATAACTATATTTTGTATAGCATTATAATGACATACACAGTATGGAAGAAAATAGCATAAAAGATCCTCGCCAATTATTATTTTTCCATCGAAAACAGGGGAGTGTGTCTACATGATTACTATCTTGTTTGTGCTCACTTCATCAGTGACGTTTGAACGAACAAATTATTCAGTGGTGCTGCAACAGTTTCTTTAATTGCGATCACATGATTTCGTGCAACTTCAAGATTAAATTTATGAGTTACACTCGGCAAGTTGTATGCTCATTACTCATTAGTCATTACAAACGAACTCAAGAGAAGCACAGCCGAAAGCGTGAAATGAATTGTCAAAAAAATTCAAAGTGTGTCATCAATTATCAAAAAAAAGAAAAAAAATCAATGTGTGACATCATTAAGTCGACCAGTGTGGCGTGGCTAGCTAGGATTTTTCTAAGCTAATGTTAAATAGTACAAACTAAAAAGATACAATTTTATATAGGATACTATGATAGAAATAACCTGCATAAATACTCAGTCTCATGTCTTATTATTAGGTATTTTAATAATTTAGAGACATTTTCTGACTTTATGCAGATGATAAATATAAATTCAACTTGAACTGTACTCACGGCTTGTCTCATTGTGTATCTCGTTCTGTGCACTATTGTATTATGATTGTAACATGTGTTCTTGATCTTAATAAGACACAAAACGTGACTGATAATGTGAACATGATACCTAATAGAACGGACGCCCCTCTGAGCTCTGGCTTGTCCATATGTGATATTAGCATAGTGTACATATATCGATCGTGCGTTTATAATTTTCCAGATACTAAGAGAAGTTATATATATTATGAAATCAAAAACAATATATGCATGCTGCATGCACGTAGTTATATACTTCAGCTAACTAAAGAACATAGGCATAGAGGTTTACTCTTTTCCTTTGTTGCTTTATTTCTTCCACCTTAAATTCTGTTTTCTGTTTTTGTACTTTTCTAAGGAATTTGGGTCAGATTATGAGGGGTCATAATTTCATGAGTGGTCAACTCACGAGGTGCACATATAGCAGGCAAGAGGTGGTGGATCACGTGACAATTGCCATCTAATTGCATGTGAATTTTTGGTCTCCAGCGTAATTGTCGGCATGCTCGCACCACCGCTATGCCGAGTGCCGACCTAAATATTTTTCTTATAATTTCAATATCTATATTAATTTATAAGAATATATTCAAGTTCAAGTTGTTATAAGTTTGTTGCAAGAATTCTATCAAATGACAGAAATTAAAACAAACTAAGTTCTGTCATGGTATATATCATATCACTCCCAGTTGAAATCAATCATATACTCTGATGACTGATCTAACGAAAGACTGCCTAACTAAAGAAATTAAATGTGATAGAATGATTTAAAGTTTCATTTTCAAGGTATTCTCAACCACAATATTTAAATATTTATCATAACTTCTTAGAAGAGTTTTATAATATATATATATAATAAAAATAAAAGAGCAATAATAGTCTAGTATAATTAATTTCATTAAAGGGATGCAATTTGGTAGTGGCCAACCTGTCTCCGTTGAAGGTTTGATAAAATAGTTAAAAATGAATGCTAGCGGAAACAAATTCGAATAACACACTTTTATCATGAATATGGCCTATTATTAACTACATATGTAATAATAGAGTTTATTTAATTTCTGCGTTCGATTGGCTTTCCGTTTTATCCTTTTTTATTTATTTATCACGGAGTGTATATTTTATGTTGTCGATGTTCTCCAGATGTGCACGATCTCTCAAACTAACGCAATAGCCTGCAAACTAGATTAATTGGCCAAATCGCATTAAATTAATCATGTGTAACGGACTCAGGCCTGAAAAATTATAGAATCAAATTGTTCTTTGTGGGAATCAAATTTGGAACAAATAGAGAAATTCTTGTCTTTTTGAAGTTTCTGTTAAATCATGCAACTCGACTCATCAATCGACATGTGCATAAGAAAATAGGAAACAAATTTTATATTCGAATTTCAAAGGATTATGAATCAACGATTGATCGTGAAATACATTTGTGAATCGTGATGGATTCTTCTCCTAAAGATCGTACAATTAAAGAATTGAAAAGTGCATGAAAAGTCGCGTTAAGTCCAATATTTATAATGGTTTCAAAGTTAACGGTCATAAAAGGCAGGGAAAGAAACGCGTTTAATAAACAACGCTTTCTAAAACCGAAAAAACTTAAACTAACAAAATAATAGTTGTTTACATGATTGCTAAAAGTGAAAATGAAATGAAATTCCAGCTTACCCTCCCCCCCCCCCCCCTTTCCCCGGCCGCAAGAGGTGCATGTATGTCCATTAAGCACATCTTGTACATCATCGTTTTGAATGGCTGTAATGGCAATGGTTTAGTCATGATATGAGCAACCTGATGTTGAGTTAAAATGTAAATAATTTTGAGTACTCCTTGATGCACCTTTTTCCTTACAAAATAGCAATCAATTTGTAGGTGTTTAGTGTCTTCATGATGCACTAGATTACTGGCAATGCATAGGGTAGACTTGTTGTTAGTGAAGAGAATAGGCATCTTTGAATGTTTGACAGACAAATCCTTGAGTAGTCTGCTCAACCAGATCATTCACAGGTAGTAGTTGCAATATTCATGTACTCAGCTTCAGAAGAAGATTTGTTAAATGTTGTTTGCTTATTTTTCCTTCCATGAAATGAGAGAGTCTTCTAGGTATGCAACATAACATGTTATGCTTCGTCTTGTGTCCTTGCACTTTAAGTGAGGTTTAGAAGTGGCAAAAAAGAAGACACATTTACTTGGACAAGTCTTTATGTATCTTCGCACTTTATCTGCTGCTACAAGGTGAGAAACTGTAGGATTAGACATAAACTGAGTAAGTCACTATATACTATAACATAGGTTAGGTCTAGTGATAGTCATATATAAAAATCTTCCTATTAATCTCATGTAAACAAAGGGATCAAGAATGGGATCAGAATCAGCTGTGCAACTTGGTTGATGAGACCATTGGAGTTGTTGAAGGTTTGCAAGCAAGATATCCTGACTCAGTTAGTATGCGCAAAACATATTTCTTTGATAGAGGGTGACATCTTTGGAACTCCTTGAAACCTCAATTCTCAGAATGTACCTCAAGTCTCATAAGTCCTTTATGGTGAAAGTGTCACGAATATGTATGGATGAATTAGATTGCATAACAAAGAGTGAAGAATCAGACATAGTTTGTCTAAAACCATAATAAAAGAGACATGTGGTCAACTTGTTGTACCACTGTTTGGATGTCTACTTCAAGCCATACACGCTCTTCTTGAGGAGACACACTATGTTTCCTTGAGGGAGCCATGTCCAGGAGAGATTTTCATATATATTTTCTCATCAAGATCGCCATGCAGAAAAGCGTTGTTGGCATCAAGTTGTTTCAAGAACCAGTTTTCAGAAGCAGCCAGTATAATGAGCACGCTAACTGTTGTGATCTTAGCAACAGATGAAAATGTATCGAAATAGTTTGGGCATTCATCATGTGTGTAACCTTTGGCTACTAATCTAACCGTGTATCTTTCAATAGTGCCATTATAGTTGTATTTGATCTTATATACCCATCTACAAGCAACATAGTTGTGACATGTAAGAAGAGTAGTAAGAGTCCAGATGTTAGTCTTTTCTATAGCAACAATTGTATTGGTTGTGGCTTTCTGCCATACAGGGTTCTTGATTTCTTGGCCATAAGCCTTTGGTTCAGTGATAGCAATAATAGAGGTTGTGTATGCGTTGCGTTCAGCGCATAACCCTGTATTATTGATATATTGGTCAATAGGATATTTAGTAGAGGAAAAGTTAGATTTTTGAAGAGAAGGTGGAAGGGAGTACTTATAAGCTTTTACATATGTCGGTGCCACATGAGTTCTAGAAGACTTTCTGTTTGAAACATCATTTTTATTGGCAATATTTGTGTTACATGTGCAACAATGTCATGTTGCACTTCACCTATTGTATGTTGTAAGAGACTGAGTGTCTCCTGATGGAAAGCTAGAAGGCAAGACATCAGGAGCATTATTGTGTTAGACGTCAAGGGTTAAAGAGGTTTCAATATCCACGGACTAATGAATATCAAGAGTATTGTGGTTGTTGTAGTTGTTGTCGGTGGTTGAGCTATCGTCTGAGTTGTGTGATGGATCCACATGAGGTAGCAGAACTTGTTCATGGGTAATGTCATGAGAAGGAGCAATAATGGGATCATTACATAATTAAATGTCCAAAGTTGATGATGTTGGACCATCATGAGCAGGTAATTTACTCTTCAATGGGTAGAGGCGTTCATAGATCACAATATTCCTGAAAACAAAAACACTTTTGGTTAGTAAGTCACGTAACCAGTATCATCTTGTACCAGAAGGATATCCTACATACTGAATAGCCCTGGGCATCAATCTTTTGTCTATGAGCCATAAGTGTGGAGGCATAACATAAGCAACCAAAAGATCTTAACAGACTGTAATCTGGTTTGATGTGTAAAGGCATGAGGCGTGTTTATAGATATACACATGAAATATTTGGTCTCCGGTCTCGATCAAGATGCCATAAAACTATATGTTACATAAAAAGAGAAAAAAAAATAAAAGTACGTAGACTGATCATATACAATGTGAACATATACGTACCCATGAGAATATAAAGAAGTCCTATTACATTAGAAACTATGCCATAACTTTGGTATGATTAATGTAAAAACATGAACGATGTTATAGTTACTGGAAATCAAACCAACAATTGAATTATGTTTAACTTTCATCATTTTTAATTAAATGCTCAGTGACTGTGTAATTGTACATTTAATTATATAATTAAATATATATTTATAAAGTATATAATTTAAGTATATCATTATTATATATCTCTGTATATAATATAATTATAATTATACTAGATGATATAATGTACATTAATAAATACAATTATAATGTATAATTGAAAAGCGAGGACAAATGAGTCAGTTTGCATCAAAGAGTTTAGTAACCAAATGTGAACTTATATGATCGTTTGGGGGGGGGGGGGGGGGGGGGGTAGAGATTATATAAGCTCACTTTTCAGTTATTAGGTGCTACAGTGGTGGGCCGCCGCACTTTTTGGTCAAAGTCCAATAAATTATTCTCTCGAACCAAACCGTATACTAAGTCAAATTAGGCCCCTTTATTTCACTTAATATACCGAACCAAACGTCCCCTTAGAGTTAGGAAGTAATTAGATTTGAAACTATGTGAAGACTTATGAGTTGATTTCTAGTGATTGTTTGATTTATGTTTATCTATTTATCTTGTGCCCAATGTTTTATTATGTCTGATCAACATAATAATTATTTGAAGTTATGAGAGGTAACTAGCATAGCCACATAGCATTTTCTGTGGATAAGTGAACCCGTGAGTGTATGGAAAAGATGAGTCGGACCATGTCCACTTGTGGCATCAAAGTAGTTAGATTAGTTAAGTTAGTTATTCAACATTTTGTTTAATTAAAGCAAAGTATTTCAATCGCGACAAAGTTGGCTAAGAAGTCAGTGAAAAAATTAGGTGTGCAATTTAATTATAGTCCTCGTGGAATTCGATACTTGTGCAGTAAACTTTACTTTCCATTTTATATTACTTGAGCTCGTATACTTGCGATAGAGTGTGTATTGAGAAAAAATAAGAGCCCATATATAATACGCATCAAGTTTATGGCGTCGTTGTCGGGGACTAGGCAATTACACGCATATCTATTCCGATTGTTTTGCAATTTTTATCAAGTGTTTAACTTTGGTTCATGAAAGTTTTAGGTGGTTGCTTAAGAAATGTTGTGGAGGTCATTTTTACCATGAAGAACAGAGGTATCAAGGTACAAAAGATTTGAGCAATGTGTGGACGATTCAACAAAAGAATTTCTCACATAAATTCCAGGAGGCATAGAATCCTCAATAACTATTTACAAATTTGGGGGAAGAAATAATGAGGATGTTGTCTTACCATTTAATGAGTTTTGACAAGGAATGCAAGTTTTATATATCAGCATATCTCACAGAGAATTTCTTGAAGCTAAAGACATTTCATCTAACGCTAGTCGGAGCAGCTAATGATTAGTATATGGGACTTGATCCATTAAGTGTTAGCACGTGCGAACAGATGGCACAATTATTTATGGAACATAACGATCCGCCAATTTTAGCAGTACCACGTTGAAGAGAGATTATGAGCTTTTCACAAAAGCCAGGTGAACAAGTACATGATGCATGGGCAAGATTTAATCTACTTATCAAATGATTTTTCGATCATGGAGGAACCTTAGCACTACTATCTGAATCCTTCTATGTTGTATTAGATTACAACAACAAAAATATGTTGAACTCAATAGCTAGGGGATGTTTCATGAAACTTACAGACGAAGCAACAAAAGAAATTCTGGCAAAACATTACTCTAAATAATGTCGATTGGGGAAATCATCACTCACATTCAGAGCTAGAAACACAACAACCCAACACTGGGAAGCAAAGGAATATGAACCCCATTTCAATTAAGGAGGAAATAAAGGACAACCAATTGATAGAATCTCTCTTACATCAACTAGGATATGTCGAAGTGCCAGTGCATGCAGTTGCATTAAGAAATGGGAGAGGGACACAATCTCCTCCACTATCCAATGAGGACGAAGAAGTAACATAGACATCAGCAAATGCTCAATATACAACCGAGGAAATCGAAACTATGGTACCACCAAAAGAGAGAGAACGTCCCAGTGGTAGCACCATATCCACATAAACTGAGCAAGAGGACAATAGACAAGGCAAACGAAGTATTCACGAAGTCATTTAACGGAGCCACACTTTCAATAACGTTCATAGAAGCAATTAACCATATTCCAAAGTTCAATAAATTCATAAAGAGTTTAGTCACACAAAAGAAGAAGATTGAGAACGTGAATTTGGTGACCTTAGTAGGAGTACACACGGTAACACTCAAGCCAATGCAACCAAAGAAAATGAGAGACCCGTGAAGTTTTTCTATCCCTTGTTAAATCCATGAACGATATCATACTACTGCATTGATTGCTTTGGGTGCTAATGTGAATGTTATGCCATTAAAAATGTATGGAAGATTGGGACTAGGGGAGGTACAACCTACTAACATATTATTGCAATTGGTTAATAAATCGACATGAAAACCTTATAGAATAATAGAAGATGTTATATTATAGTTGAATGAAGGGCACATTCATGTCGACTTTCTTATACCAGATACAAGCGATGAGGAAGGACCTATCATATTAGGAAGACCGTTGATAGCTATTGGTAATGCTATTATAAATTGTATTGGCGGTCTAATAAAATTTAAAGTTAACAACAAAGATCTGAGTTATGATATGTCGTAGGCAATTAAACAACGGGAGAAGCAAGATGATTGTTACATGGTGGATGTCATAGAGAAAGTTATTGAAGAACATAAGGAGGACATCATTATCAATAGCCATTGAACACGTGTTTAGTAAGATCTATAGAAGGGGAACAATATAAAAAAATAGAGAAGAAGTCAATAACTTAGAGAGAAAACCACAATGGTTTAGTAGATTCTATAGGCAAAAACCACTAAAACGGAAACGGAGGAAAGATTACCATCATTAATTAAACCCCCTAAGTTAGAACTCAAACCTTTACCACCACACGTTAAATGTGTATTTCTGAAGAGTGAAGGATAATTACCTGTTATAATTAATGCAAATTTAGAACAAAATCATGAAAGAAGGTTGACTAATATATTAAAAAAAATGATCAGGAGCAATTGAGTGGACAATGGCTAATATAAAAGGTACATATGTTATATTATGTATGCATAAGATTATAATGGAAGATAATTACAAGCCAGCTGCCCAACCGCAGAGACGACTGAATCTAAATCATAGTTGGTAACTCTAGTTCACTTCTAAAACATTGTATGGATCCTATGACATGGTGAACTTCTGGCGAGGGAAAAGTACTTAACGACCTGAGATCATTAAGGATTAGAGAGTTCTTTAGTACATTCAAAGGTTGCTAATTTTACTACATCAACGTGAAAGCAAAACAATCATCAATAGATAGTGTCTTGCATAGGAGTCATTGGTATTTTGTCTATGAAATACATGCATCCGAGATTAATGAAATCCATCTCTTAGATACCTTTTAATTTATCTGTTTTACAACCTTATAGAGCAATCAATCAATTAAATTTTGTTTTAGTGAATTAATTTAGCTTCAGCTCTTTTACAAACCTTTTCAATTGCAATTTGTTTTTTAGTTTAACTTCAGCATTCTAGTTTAGATCTTTAGTTGTTAGTTAATTAATTAATATCTATATATTTACTTATTCAACAATAAAAGAAAAAAAAATCAATTCATTCAGTGAACAACAATATAATTGCTAAATTACAAATATCTTGGGATTTGATGCTTGGGTAGTAACTATACTTTATATTTTAAATTACTTGACTCGTATACTTGCAAACGTGTGTGGTTGAATAATAACATATAGTTAGATTATGCATCACTCACATAAGTGAACGATTTCACGAGATGGTAATCTCTTCCCCCGTCGACCCCCGCATCTTCAACCATCACTTTAATAGCTTAATCACATTGATCTGCATGTGAATCTTCATACTAATTCCACATGATTCGTCTAGATCGAGGTCTTCGAACACTATAATCTTATTACCAATATACTTAGCCAACTCAATTGTTTGTCGAGATGGAGGAAGATCATGAAGACGAGCATGAAAACTGCATGAGTCGAGTTTGACATGCGTCGGGTTAACGTTGCCTGAAATATTATCCAACAAAAGGATATGTTTGTCAAATGATCACAGACACCCCGTGAGTGCCCTATCCAAGAGCCGATCGTCTCCAATTTTTTGAATATCTTTGCGCGGATCAAAAATCAGTTTAATGACCGTGCAAAAAGAACTAAAGTTGTAACTTTTATTGGTAAGCAGTTTTCCATCCAAGGCTAGATCATGTGCTGCTTTCTTCTTCTACCATAGTGTTTCCAACCCCGAGTCCTCATCCACTTCATCCTCCGTAAGGGTTAAAGTTTTTCTCAATCTCTCAATTTCGAGTCCATGATTTCCATAATGATGAGATTGACGACGTTACTAACAATATGTAGCCCTTGGATCAACACGCTAAGAAACCGCAAAAAAAAAACTACAAAAATCTTAAACATTGAACTCGGAAGAGAGCAACCACCGGTGATAGCAAAGCGAAAACATAGACTAAAAATAAATGAAAGACAAAGACGAACATGGCAACCAAAACTACGAGAAAGAGGAGATCAAAACAAAAAAAACGGGAGACCCAAACGTAAAATAATAAAACACACGACTGAACCTAATCTAAGACCCTACACCAAAATAAATGAAGAACGAGAATAAGATTAACGAGAAAACTTGATTGAATTTTGCTCACAATGGAGTAGTCGAAGGCCTTACCAGTAGGAATTGCATACTCTCATTGAAAGAGAAAAAACCGTCATGGGACAAACATGTTTTAGACAAGGATTTGGATTTTGTTGGGTACCACGTGAAGACATAGATTCTGAAATTGTGTGGATTAGGATTGATACTTCTTCAAACAGTGTTATTCTAATGTTGCCTTACACTTAGTACTTCTCACAATGTTAAGCTGGTCTTGCCTTAACACTGTGAGCAGTTTATCTTTTTGACAGAGAATATGCATCGAAAATTAAAAGAACACAAGAAGATATTTTGCAGAAGATTATAAGGGTTTATAATCTTCCTAGACTTGGGAAAAATAATCACTATGAATAATGATTTTGACAAAATGTTTCTCATAATTCTCAAGCTTGCACTCTCAAGTTGTTCGAACTCAATCGAGCAAACAAAGACCAACTCATTAACTCTAGAAACTAGACTTAACTCGTTAGTCTCAAACCTCGACAAAGCAAGACAAAACCTAAACAACAATTGATCTAATCACTCAGATTCTTTTAGCTCTATTGACTCTATTTTTGTCTTAATTCACTCCATCCTTTTATATAGTAGCATTGAGACTTGATCTTCAAGGTATGTAGTACACGGTTTTGGTAATTCTTCAAGCTTCTTATTGAACTCTACTTCCTTTTGCCTTGGACTCCTTCTTGAATAATTATTTCCTTATTAGAACAAGTTCTAATTCGGAAATACACCTTCTTCAATTCAGAGATCATCCTAGAATGTTTTCTAGTTGCACTTGAACTCCAAAACTCTCGTTCTTTAACTACCGTGTTTGGCTAATAAGAAAACTATTTAACCAAAGAAACTTCTTAACTTAGCTTATGTTTAAGCTTGATCTTGAAACATACAAAGTCAACTAAAATCGTGGAACTTGATTAATAAGTGAATAAAGGCAAAACATAAATATTTAAAAATAAAAACTCAGTGTTAGACAGTTTTTGTTTCCAATGTTAAACCAACATTGTAACTCCAATGTTGTTCAAACATTGACCAGATAACTTGCACTTTCAATCTCTCCCTTTTTGCCTTTCTTCACAAAACCAATACACATGTTTCAAAGACCATGTATAATCAACGTATAAACAAAAACCAATTAGACTACTAAACTTCTCCCCCGTAATGCAACTGTTTCCAACTCGATGTTGGCATGACATTGATATCTAACAATGTTGTCATAACATCAGAATTTCCTTAATGTTAACTTAACATCAAGTCTAGAATGTTGTTCTAACATTGATATTTCTCAATGTGGTCTAAGCACTGAAACCAGAAAGTACATGCATCAGAATCACAGAAACCAGCAGTACAAAAAGTTCTTCATAAACTAGCATTAAGAGCAGTTATCAGTATCAAATACTTAGAATTACAGACCCAAAGTAAAATAACAAGGAACACATTAAATAAAAACAGCATATAAAAATGTATCAGCAATATTGAATGAAAAACAGTTCATGAGAAGAAAACTAGAAAAAAAAAAAACAGAACTCAAATTATACATTGGCTCTACTCTCCCCATTTTGTGAAGAAGGTAGATTCTCCAAATTCTTAATAAAAACATCTAGTTCTTGAAGCTGAACTGCTGATCTGCAATGAATATCTGAGTGTCTGCATAGGTCTTCTTGTACCTGGCTAGCTGCTGCCGAACAAATGTTGGAGTGATCACCAAGCTTTCTTCATCAGCTGAAGGAACCACAGTCTTGGTAAACTTCTAGACCTTCTTTTTCTTCCCTTTGCTCGACCCAACTCCATCATGAGGATTCAAAGGTAGATCTCTCACCCTTACATTAGTAAAGTAACCAACAGAGATAATCATCTTTGCCTTGTTTTCACTCTACCCCGCATTCTTCTTAGTTTCCAAGTCTTGCTTGTACAAAATAGAGCAGATAATGAGGGTAATGGTAGAATCTTCTTGTTCTTGGCAGCCTCATGAATTCCCCTGAAAACCCTCTCCCCAATGTTAACAACTAGTCCATTCTTTAGTTTGTATACCAACTGAGTAGACTTCTTAGTCATCACTATGGAGTTAGCGGTAGCGAGCCAGTTGTAGGTGGACAACTTGTGCAGCACAACACTCAGGGAGGTTAACTTGGTAGTTGGACAACCTTCTCTCCAGACTTTGGTCAACCCATCTGTCAGGTCCTCAATCACTTCATCTAGCCTAGGATCATCATACTCCCCAGGATTTGGCAGTCCCCATATCTCATTGATAGTGGAAGAGTGAAAATCAAACACCTTCCCTTTACCCATGCTTTACCAAACTTGTGAGACTTTTCATTGCAGAACCAGTGAGATAGATTCATGTAGAATTCCTTCACTATCTCCTCAACATACTCACCATGCTTCAAAACAGATTTCTATACACCCCTTGTTTCAAGCAACCCAAGAACTTTGTTTTCTCTAAAGCAACAGTGGATTCAGCTCCACCACGACGAGTGCTATACTTTTGGGTCGAATTCCGGCCTACCTCTTGCTCATTGGTGAGAGCATCATCTGCAAGATCAACAATTGAAGCTTTGCGCACCATTGTTAGAGTAGAAAAAGGAGAATTGAGTAAAAACACAGAGAAATTTGCACCAATTAAGAGATAATCGTAGAGAAGTAAGAAAATTAGGGCAAATAATGTGATTAAAAGGAAAGAGAGGGAGTGGTGTTAGTGGGAATATGGGAAGTTGCCAAAATTTCTCCCACTAAATATTTCTCGCGTACTTTCTCATCACGTGTCAGTGTTGGCTTAACACGTGACCCGAGCGGTTTTCAATCCTGATAACTTTTATGTCACAATGTTATAATGTTAGACTAACATTACGGATGACAATGTTGGCTTAACATGCGAATCTGAACAGGGGAGGTGAAGGGATGTTTTCTTAGCAATTCATGTGAGAGCATAAAATAGATCTAAGATATTACATCTCCAACTTTACATTTAACAAGTGAGTACCATAGACATAGTAAATAGATCAAAATCATAAGAAAGTGACATAAACAACAGAAACACATAGAGATACGCAGTTGTGAATTATAGAAGATAATCCACTTCCACAACGTAAGAAGTCACAAACCAGTGTTCCACCTGCAGTATGTCACCCAAAGTTTATGTCTCAACACATGAAAAATAATGTATACTCCCTCTACGCCCAAGCTGACACAACAGAAAAGGAAAGAAATGCAGTTCTAATATGAATGCAACAGTGTTAAGTCAACATTGGATGATGGTAAACACTTGTAAAAAACTTTTCCAACCAACAACATTTCACATCAACAAGTCCTTAAAATTTTCATAACTCATCTGAACAACAACTGAGGATTATTAAAAAAAAATTAATGACACCACGGAATGAAGACAACATAGGACTCCACACACCCCAGTAACACCATTATCAGCAGCAAATTAGGCAAGTACATAAGCCTTGAATGTTGGCAATATTGGACCCCAACACCCCAAAACTTAATGCATACTTGTTTACCAACACGCGTATAAGGTTTTTGTACCAAGTGATCAGCACTACTGAATAAAGGCAATCAAGACCCCAAACACCCTAGTAGAAAAAATCACTCTTATGCACCCCTTGGCCAAAAACACAGAAACATGTAAATAAGCACAACTGAGAATCACTGAAGCTGTCAACGTCACGAACCCCAACTTCTCTACATGCCCTGCATTTCCTAAAATTGGATAAGACGCAACTGAATAGACATCAAAGTAACGAACTTTGTGTACCCTAACTTCTCTAATGTTAGGTTAACATCCTCAGACAAACAGAAGAGTTTTATTAATCTTTTCAAAACAAAGAAATGAATTGTTAACCAGAAAGATTTGTTAATCACAAAATTTAAAACAAACAAACTAATTATGACTAACAAGGATGAATGAGACTCAAAAAAGTAAAAACAACTAAGAAAAACAAAAAGAATTACAAACTACACCACAAACAGAAACCAATGCTAGACAGTGGTGTTATGTCAACACTGAGAGTTCCAACATTCTTACATATTGCACATGCCGAGAGACTTCCTCAATCTGAAGAATCTCTCACTATCCAAGGGTTTTGTAAACATATCAGCAAACTGATTATTTGTCTCAATATTCTCAATGTTAATTAGCTTGCCCTCTATCATGTCTCTCAAGTAATGATGTCTTATATCTATATGCTTGGTACTAGAGTGGTGAACATGATTTCTTGAGATATTTATGGCACTAAGATTGTCACAAAACATGAAAAGTGTATTACTATATAGCCCATAGTCCAACAGCCGGTGTTTAAGCCATAGAAGCTGGATAACACAACTACCAGCTACTACATATTCAGATTCAGCAGTAGATAATGAAACATATTTTTGCTTCTTACTATACCAGGATACAAGATTATTTCCCAAATAGAAACAGCTCCCACTTGTGGATTTTCTATCATCCAAGTCACATGTCCAATCAGAATCATTAAAACCCACAAGATTAGTGTAGTGTCAAATGAGTACCAAATGCCTAATGATGATGTTCTAGAGATATATCTAAGTATTCTCTTCACAACAATCAAATGAGATTGATTTGGATCGGCTTAGTAGCTAGCACAATCACAAACATAGTATTTGATATTTGGTCAATAGCAGATAGATACAACAAGCTACCAATCCTAGATGTGTACAATGTTGGGTCTACATTGTCTCCAATGCCATCTCTAATAATCTTCACAGAAGAAGACATGAGAGTTTTACTTGGTTTTGACTCAAACAAACCAAATCTCTTTACCAGGTTCTTTGCATATTTCTCTTAGTTCAGAAACATTATATTCTTCATTTGCTTCACTTTCAATCCAAGAAAGAAATTCAGCTCACCAATCATGCTCATCTCAAATGTACATGTCATAGACTCAACAAACTTGTCTAAAGAAGACTTGTTAGTAGACCCAAAGACAATATCATCTACATAGATCTGAGCAATACACACATCAAAACTCTTTCTCAGAATGAATAAGGTTATATCTCCGTCTCCTCTATCCAAGACCTAACAAGAATTCAGTTAGTCTTTCATACCAAGCTCTTGGCGCATGTTTCAAACCATACAGAGCTTTCTCAAGTTATACACATAATCAGGATATTTAAGATCAGCAAAACCTTTAGGTTGTTTAACATAAACTTCTTTATCAATTAAACCATTCAGGAAAGTGCCTTTAACATCCATCTGATAGAGTTTTATTTTAAGATAGCAAGCAATAGCAATTAGTAATCTGGTAGATTCAATTCTAGTTATAGGTGCAAATGTCTCATCAAAACCTATACACTCTACCTGTGTATATCCTTGATCAACCAACCTAGCTTTGTTTCTTACAATCATACCATTTTCATTACTTTTGTTCTTAAAAATCTATTTTGTTCCTATGACATTCACATTTGAAGGCCTAGGTACAAGATTCCAAAATTTATTTTTGGTGAATTGTAACAGTTCATCTTGCATAGCATTGATCCAGTAACTATCATAAAGAGCTTCATTCACATTCTTAGGTTCAATGATGGACACAAAATATGAAGCATTCTCAACAATGCATATGGTAGCCATACAAATACACAACCTTACCATATCTCTATAATTTAACCTTTCTTTGTTGTATGTTCTCATTCTTTGAGACATTTGACCAATCACTTGAGTAGTTGGATGGTCCTTCTGAATCCTAGCATGGATACCTTTTTTGGATTCAGGAACAGTTTCTTCATCAGAATCAGATTGTGCAGATGTTGGCCTAACATTAGATCTCTCTGGTGTTAAGTCAACATTGGTCTCAGTCTTCAGTTCAGCCTCTCCAGCTTTGTGTTTGATGTTGAAGTATTCTCTGTTTTCAATGTTGGAGTAACATCAGAAACCACATTAAATAATTCTTGAACAGTATGCAATCTGGAAATGTATATCCTAAATGCAGCATTGTTTGGAGAATAACCAACAAATATACACTTTTCACTCTTTGGATCAAATTTGCTCAAATAATCTCTAGCATTCAACAAATAACAATCACATCGAGACTCATGAAAGTGTGCAACATTTGGTTTCAAACCCTTCAAGATTTTATATGGTGTCATAGTAGTAACATGTATAAGATAAACTTTATTACTAATATGACATGCAGTGTTCAAAGCTTCAACCTAGAGTCTCTTATACAATTTTCTAGCATTTAACATCAATATGGCCATCTCTTGAAGAGTTATATTTTTCCTCTCAGCAATGCTATTCTGATGAGGTGTGTTAGGTGCAATGACATCCAAGCTTCTTGTGACATATGACAAATTCATCCACTTTGGCATGAAAGCATTCAGCTTCATCTTGAGCAAGATAACATTTGTCCTTTGATCTCATACCCGTCATAACACAATGATTTTCACTATTAAACACATTATATGAACTTCTATCAAAAGTAACTAGCAAGTTATCATCAAAAAGTTGACTAATGCTAATTAGATTTGCTTTCAATCCATCAACCAACAACACATCCTTGAGAGGTGGAAACCAGTGATTTGAAAATGTTGAAGGATTTGAAAATGAGTTGACTAAACGTTTAGAACTCATTTTCCAATGATTTTTGCCTTGGTGCCTCCTCCATAGGTGACAGTTCCAACAGTCAAGGGAATCACTTCTTTAAGATTATCCTTATTTCCATTCATGTGTCTTGAGCATCCATTGTCAAAATACCACTTACATGCAAGGTTAGAGTACACAGCAGAAAAGACAACATTGCAAACAAAGTTATCTTGGGAGTTTTCAATTTTCCAATCCAGGTTCTACTTTTTTGTCATGTGTCTTTATTGCCTCATGTTGGCATAACATTGATATCAGTTGTTGTCCTAACATTGTTACTACTACCATTTACTATTTTCTTCTCTATCACCGTTTTATAATTTTTACAATAAGGCTTAATGCGACCAGGTAGAAAACAATATTGACAGATGTAAGTAGTTTTTCTTTCCATGTTGGTAGGAAATTACACAACTCAAGCTTTTACTTTCCTTGACAAAACCTGCTTTCAGATAGATAGAAGTAATAGCTTTAGAGGAAGGTTTCTCAACATATCCCGAACCATTTGTACCTTGATTTCCCATACTCATAACCTCGTCAAGTTTAGAAGTACCTGAGTTCCATTTGGCAATGGCATGTTCAGCTTTTTCAAAGTTTACCTTAACCTCTTTCAGTTCAAGTTCACTTTTGTCAAGGTTTCTTTCATACAGTTTTAGCATCTCATTCATGCATCAAATCTCTTCCTTCAGACATTTATTGCTCTTGATGAGTTTGTGATTCTCAATCAACAGCTTGTGATAGGTGGAGTTTAGATCTTCAATGATTTTCTCCTGGGACATTTCACCTTCAAAGAAATATTCTTCATCTAGATCCACTGAGCCATGAAAATAATAAAAGTTAGATTCATCATTGTCAGACAAAAGATCAGAATTAATATGAGAACAATATTCATTCCAATATCCAAAGAAAATCTCATGTTTTGGTGTTGGATCATGAATGTTAGAGTAACATTGAGATCCGAGGCCATTCTGGGAATCTTCTTTTCTCCTATCAATTTGAGTAAATAGTGCAGCAATGTGAATCTCTTCTGAATGTTCTTCAGCATAAGCATTTTATCTAGAGCTAAAGTCGTCTTGATTAAAATCATCAATACAAACCCGGTGAGAATTTCCTCTTTTACGAAGAGTGTTAGCACATTCATTAGAAATATGCCCAAAACCTTTGCATTCATAACATTGAACATCTTTTAACTTATCAGTCTCTGGAGGAGTAGGTTTCGATGCCATGTATTTGATAAATTTTGGGGTAATTTCTTGTAACCAGATGATGTATTACCAAGATTTTTATCTCTAGATTTACTTTTGAAGTTTAACCTATTGAATTTTTTAGTAATGTCAACATAGTCTGAAGAAATTATCTCACGCTCATCATCACTCTCATTATCTTCAAGATTTGATCGATCCTCTTAAAGCAATAGCTCTATGTTTACTTGACTGTGCATTAATTTCTATCTCAAAGTCTCTTAAGAGTGTTCATTAGAACTTGGAATTGAAGATTAGCAATGTTTCTAGATTCTCCTATTGCAATTTTCTTGAGAGCAAATTTAGAGGACGTTGTTCTATATGCTTTATACACCATATCTTGATTAGCCATGACAAAGCCAAGATTTTCACATTGATTAGCAATATCAAGAATTTTCACAAAATAATTGTCAACACGTTCATCCTCACCCATCTCAAGTTTTTCAAATCGATGAAGCAGTTGTTTATGTTTTGAATCTTTTACAGCAGCATCTCCTTCACAGTATAATTCAACAATATCCCAAAAATGTTTAGATTTAGTACACTTTTGAATTAGCTTGAACATATGATGATTTACCAAGGCGAAAATAGCATTAAGAGCTTTTTTGTTGGAGTTATAGAGACTTACCTCAATTGTTGTCCAATCTGCTTCTGGTTTTTGTACAAGATCACCTTCCCCATCTCGTGGCAACGTAGGAAGAGGATATCCACTTATCACAGATTGCCAGACTTTCACATCAAGGGCTTTAATGTGCATTTTGGGTCCGATTTTCCAATCTGCATAGTTGGAACCATCCAAGATTGGTAACCTATAAGCATTGGGATTGAGATGATCCATTCGTTTGTATCAACTCCAAACACCAGTATTATTGGTGTTTGGCCCTGACGCCAATTGAAATTGTGTGGATCGAGATTAATACTTCTTCAAACACTGTTATTCTAATGTTGCATTAACATTGAGTACTTCTCACAATGTTACGATGGTGTTGCCTTAACACTGTGAGCTGTTTATCTTATGGACAGAGAATATGCAGCGAAAATTAAACGAACACAAGAAGATATTTTTCAGAAGGGTTTATAATCTTCCTAGCCTTAGGCAAAATAATCACTATGAATAATGATTTTAGCAAAACGTTTGTCACAACTCTCAAGTTTGCACTCTCAAGTTGTTCGAACACAATTGTGCAAACAAAGAACGTCCCCTTGCAACTAAACTTAACTCGTTATTCTCAAACCTCGAAAAAGCAAGACAAAATCTAAACAACAATTGATTTAATCACTCATATTCTTTTAGCTCTATTGTCAATGTTTTTGTCTTGATGTACTCTATCGTTTTATATAGTAGTCTTGAGACTTGATCTTCAATGTATGTAATACACGGCTTTAGTAATTCTTCAAGCTTCCTTATTGAACTCTACTTCCTTTTGTCTTGGACTCCTTCTTGAGTAATTCTTTCCTTATTAGAACAAGTTCTAATTTTAAAATACACCTTCTTCAATTCAGAGATCATCCTAAAATGTTTCCTAGTTGAACTTGAACTCCAAAAAAAATCTTCTTTAACAACCGTGTTCGGCTAGTAAGAAACTCTTTAAACAAGGAAACTTCTTGTCTTAGCTTATGTTTAAGCTTGATCCAGAAACATACAAAGTCAACTAAAATCGTGACAATAAAGGCAAAACATAAATATTCAAAGATAAAAACTCAATGTTAGACAGTTTATGTTTTCAATGTTAAACCAACATTGTAACTCCAATGGTGTTCTAACATTGATTAGATAACTTGCGCTTTCAGATCCTATGGACCATGCTTCATAATCCACATGCACGCGCGTCATTTTTGCTTGGCCTCAACTTGGGTTTGGGTCGTGGTTGTGTCTATGGGCTTGAGCTTGGACTTTTCCCTAAAAGACTACTTATTCATTTAGAAAAGATTTAACTAAGTAATTAAATAATGTTCAAAATTATTTTATAATAAAGAAATTAATCACTTAACGTGATTAGCTGCAAATTTGTGCCGAATCAATGTCTAGCTAGCCGCAACGCATTTTCATTCGCCTTAAAGCCTTTCAGTTTGACTTTTTTTCCAAGCCTTAACAGATTGTAATAAGTTAGCGTTGGGAGATGATCATCTATCCCACTTTTTGTCCCACTTTTGTGTCCCACTTTCCATTATTAGGACTAATTAAAACCCACTAAACTAAAAAATGAAATTCTCTCTCCTCTTTCCTCTCTCTCTATTCTGTCCAACTTTTTTCTCTCTTTTCTTCCTTCAAAAAAATTCTTTTAAACTTTAGTAAACTTTGCTTGTTATGTATCAAAAAAGAATAAAAAGATTGTTATCTTTTGAGATTTATATCTAATGTATAAAAAACATTCCAATGCCAAGATTATTAATTTTATCTATTTTGTCAACTTTACCTGTTTATTCTTAAGAACTAGTTCTTCTTTCGAATTCTACAATATTATCAAGTTGATTATTTTCAAATCAAAAAAATCAATAGAATCTTGATTATGAGATACATAATTCTTTGTAATCTTTGATAAACTTTTGTGTCTTTAAGATAGCATATATTTTATTTGCAAAAATAAAATAACGAATTGAATAATTATCCTACAACTTTTTTTTTCAGGTTATGTACACCACTATTTCTTTGCTCTCTTTAAAACTAAATGAACTTAGTCGTTAATATATTCCATTTGATAAAAGAAGACATATCACAATATTATAAAGTAAAACCATTGTGTATTGAACTTGTCTAACATTCTTAAAATATACTACATTTTGATAGACATATTAGAAATATAATAAAATGCGTTCAAGCATTTATCTAATAAAGAATGCATACATATTATTTATAGCATTTTACACAATTAAAATTATATTCTATAATTGATTACATTGATTTAGATTGTGCAAATATGTTTAAGGGTAAAAGTAAAAAAAAAAAAAAGTTAGATTGCTACGTATGAAGGATTATCTGAAAAGAATTGCTAATCAGATGGTATAGCAAAAAGAATTCACAAAAACATAACAAGCATACATTTAAAAACAGAAAGTAGATTTTTACAACGAACAAGAGTCACTGAAATATTGAATATAAATTTATATGCGTGAATAACATCAAAAAATTAACTAGAATCCATAATGCTACAGATATGTGAACTCTGCAACTAATTTGCCTAAAGAAAATTAGTAATTTTGGTCTTTGACGAAATTTTGTACAAGAGATATACACCTTAAAAGAAAACAATCATTTTTTTTTTGTCTTTCTCTTTTTTAATGTATAAGAATAACAAACAAAGTTTTCTAAAGTTAAAAAGAAAATCATATTTGAGGAGAGAGAGAGAGGCGTGAAGGGTCGAGAGGGAGGAGAGAGGAGAGATGATTTTATGTTTTCATTTAATGCATTTCAATTTAATTTAACATTTATTAATATTATTAGTGAAATGAGACACAAAAGTGGGATAGATGATCCTCTCCCGTTAGCGTTTTAGACATGAATTCTAACTTTATACATTTTCTTGTTGTGTGGCCATTTCTTAATTCATTACGTTGTTTGTTACTTCTACTCACTTAAATGTTGTCAACCTCTACACATACCATTTTCCCAATTACGTATCGTTGTGTGTCTTAACTCTTAAGCAAATGATGACACGAGTGTATGTGTTCAAAATTATTGGTGTTAGGTTCGTTCAACAACATGCACTAATAGATTGATAATGAATGATGGGGTACACAAGTTGATTGGGGATAAGATTAGCGGTTGGTTGTAATATGGATAGTAGTGTTTGGCTAATACACGAAATTTGTATTGTTGTGATTGATTAGGAAATAATATGCTTTGACTATTTTGATTCTTAGCATGAGCACGTTTTTCTCTTTTGTAATCTACTGGGTACATGATAAAAAGGTTATAACAAAAACATGCATAAGTTTTTATGCAAAACTGGCAAACTGCACATTCTCTATTAGATTCATTATTCAGTCATAAGATCGTAACAATATCTTTTAGTAGTAGTTTAAATTCTCAAAAAGGTATGTCGTTAAAAATATTTATTTCCAATGTTGTTTCGATCTAATATTAAATAAATAAAAATGGTATTTGTCTTAGCCTTAATACCATAATACCTATCCTAGCCAAAAAATAGTATGTAATGCAATACTATTATTGATGTTGTTATGCTATATTATGATCGTATTACGTGGCGTCAATCGAGGGAGGATACTCTGTCAATGAAGATGCGAAGAAAGATGCGTTAAATCAAAACAAGGAATTTTATCTCTAAAACTATGTCTAATTCAGTCTCTAAATTAGAGATATGATTAGAGATAGTGCAAAGTTATGTCTAAAACTATCTCTAACTCAAAATTTACCCACAAACTTTGAGTTAGAGACAGAATTAGACACAACCAAAGAGACAGAATTAGACACAAGGCAAGACATATGCGTGATTGGTGCAACCAATGGAGGATTTCGTGGCATGATTAGTGGAGTCAATTCACTATATATACCCCCAACCTAAACCACAAAAGGTACATCATTTTTACTCATGCAAAACCAGAGCTCTCACCTATATCTCTAATTCTTTCTCTAGTTACAAGTCTTGAGTTATCTCTAATCTTGTCTCTTGAGTCTAAAGGGGAAATTGGAGACATATAGCTGCTTCGAGATACAATTCGAGACAGAGCGCACACCTATATCTCTAATCCTATCTCTAGCTACAAGTATTGAGTTATCTCTAATCTTGTCTCTTGAGCATAAATAGGAAAATAGAGACATAGAGCTGTTTCAAGACACAATTCGAGACAGAGCGCCCCACCTATATCTCTAATCCTCTCTCTAGTTACAAGTCTTGAGTTATCTCTAATCTTGTCTCTTGAGCCTAAAGGGGAAATTAGAGATATAGAGCTGTATCGAGATACAATTCGAGACAGATAGCCTTGGTTTAGAAATACTCACTATAGACACAATTCGATACACTTTTAGAGATTCAATTAGACATACTTTTGGAGGCTTGATTAGATACAATATTCAACAAGCTTCCTTAAGCTTTTCTCATCAGAGATAGTTTCTGCCTACTGACTTGAGCGTCGGAGTGCCTTCGCGGGGTCAGCCCCCGCCTAGTTCACGTGCCGTGTTTCCAGTGCAGGTTTCCCGAACTCAAAGCTAGCTGGAGACCAATAAGGATCTCGGGCTGGTCTGACGTGAAGCGCTGAGTCAGCTTGACAGGTAAGCAGACGAAAACGCCCCGCATCAGATGTGTTGCAAGGGAGATTTATATTAACTATTTCTTTACAATATAAAAAACAACCATTTTAGATGAGAAATCTCATCGATATTGTGTATTAGTAATTTTTGGATTACGTCGGCGATACAACGGTTGCATACAATTACTTCTATTAATGCAATGGCCTATACCGTTACGACTTTATGTATACGAAAAATGTAAAAACTCAAGAATGGAACTAGAGGACAGTTTGAAACTCCGATCTATATTTTCTTATAGGAAAATTTTAAAGATGCATCTGAGTGCAAGTATGACATATCTATAATAAAAAAAAAAAAACAAAAAAAAAGGGGTTAATGTAGCCCAACCCACCAAGTTGGGCATAAATTAGAGTGGGCTTAAAGGATGACCCGCTTTTTATCAACTAAGTAGACTTCCACTACTTTTAGCCAACATGACCTAAAACTAAAAGTACAAAACTGACCAGTATTTGCTTCAATGCATTTGACAAACTTATTGTAAAGTACGACATCCAATCATATTAGTAAAATTACCATTTTGAAAACAACTAGGTCAAAAGTCAAGACTTGGAATACCCAGATCCAAGATATCTAACAAGGGAGAAATTTTCATGAATGAAACTCCAGCCATATTTGTGAAACAACATTTTATTTATAAGATGGTCAAATAGCAAACGATCCAAGCCATCTAAATTAAATAAGGGGAAAAAATAAAAACTGGCCAATGCCCCTACATTATTATTGCACGTTCTGTTTCTAATAATTATATGATTGTTACATCGACTTTATTAGTTCTTCTCATTGGACTTTTCCACTGTTGATGCAACTTCTATGGACTTGGGCAATTCCTTCTCATTGGACTCTTCCAATGTTGAAGTAACTTCAATGGACTTGAATTCCTCTTCAGCCTCGACCGCCTTAACAGACGGCACGTCACTCGTAGACTCCGGTACCACCGGAACTTCATCCGTCTTAACATCACCACCACTCTCGTCCTTGTTCTTGTACTTATACCACATTGCCCAATACAGATAGTTAAAGAAGTTGAGAAAACTCAAAATGGCCAAAAACCAATAGAACAAATCCAAGTTGTTCATGTTCATATCCTGTCCATGCAACCACCCTTGTTTACTCGGCGTAATCCTCTTAGTCACCCCATTTATCGCATCCACGAAAACGCTGCTCAAGAAATATCCACACGACAGTGAAATCCACGTAAAAGAAGTCGAGAGCGACTTCATACCCGCTGGTGCTTCTTTGTAGAAAAACTCCAGCAATCCCACTAGAGTAAACATGTCAGCAATACCAAAAACACCATACTGAAAAGACAGCCAAAAGAGACTAATAGGCTTGAATGGATTCTTCAAAGATTGGTTCCTTCTTTTAACTTCCACCAATGCTGCAATCGACATGGACAAAGCAGAGAGCACAAGTCCGACTCCAACACGTTGAAGCTGAGTTATCCCCGATGGATGTTTCGTGAATTTTCTAAGAAAGGGAACGACAAGGCGGTCGTATATTGGAATGAGAACAATCATGAATATGAGGGGAATGGCGGGGATTGAGGCTGCGGGGACTTGGAACGAGCCGAGATAAGGGTTCATTTCGTAGCCCTGTTGCACCGAGAATGTTTGGAGCTGTGCCATGCATGTGTTCATTATGATTGTGCTTGCTATTATAGGTAGCATTCTTGTTAGAACCTTAACTTCCTCGACCTGTGTCACCGTACAAATTTTCCATGGAGAAAGCTCTGTGTTTGGAGGAAGAATTGCAGCTTTGTCTAGCCACCTACATTATACATATGTAGCTTAGCAATCTAGTAAAGTGTTCTGTTTTATATAAAGAAAACAGATTTGTCGCATCATACTTGAATTGTTCAGTATGAGCAAGTTTTACTGCTGCAGATTCAGAATCTTTCTCATTGATCTCGTATAGTTCACTAGGACTCTCCGTATGCAACAGTTTGCGATTTTTTATCGCCACAACTATTACCTGAGGAGGCCGAGAATTTAGAATGTTCAGTATATGAATGCACAACATATAGAACAACATCTGCACATATTGAGAACTGCTAGAAAAGTGTAATTCTGGATATCGAAAAGACTTCTTAACTACCAGCAATGTAATTTAAATAGATATAAATCTAAAGTGTTTCTATTTGATCATAGACACTAGGAAGGAACTCAAATTAATGGATAATAACATTCGTTTTTTCATTGTTCGTATCTGAACTCTTACTCTCCAAGTTGTAAAGATTTCTTTTCGACAAGATACAGAAAGTTGATCGATTGAAGGGACCAAAAGAATTATTCAAATGAATTCTAATGCATTGAGGTAAATGTATTGTACATTTATACCTGCGCTACACTTGCAAGAGGGCTGCCTTTGGGTAGCTCGAGGCGATAAAACGGCTTCCCAATGACGAAAAAGAAAAAACCGACAAACGCTCCAACTGCAGTGATGAGAAATCCTTTCCACCAATTCTCATTGTTCTTGTTCGTCGCCACCCAAACAACGACAGTAACTCCAACTGTTCCACCACTGACAGTGCTGAGCAACAGCCAGTTGAAATAGCTCGCGAGGCCCTTGGCTCCTTTGGGGTCTTTTGCATCGAATTGGTCAGCACCAAGGGCGGGAAGAGCACCCCTAACGCCGCCTAGTCCGAGCGCTAGGAGACAGAGCGTGGTGTAGAAGTAAATCGACGCACCACCCTCTATGCAAGAAGACTTGCCCATGCAGGGCTTTGGTAGTAAGCTATCAGTGTGAGCTTGAATTGTCATCATTGATAGAGCCTAAGAGGAATAAAAGACATTGTGCAACTGTTGGTTAAGGATAGTTGATAATGATATGTTGTATTTTTTGTGTCATTTCAATTGAAACCACTCCATGAACTGATAATATACTTTCTGGTTAGTTACTTAATTAGATAAAGATTTAATCAAGGGGTTAAGGATGAAGGTGACTCGTTGATATTCTAAATTTTAAAGACTAAAATTGCCCCTACTGAACAATTCATATTTTAAATTAAAGACTAAATCGAAGACCAAAATAATTTAAAGCTAAAATTGAAGAAAATGAGGTGACTTGTCAATATTTTAAAAGTAAAAGACTGTAGTATTTGCAAGGTATGAAAGAAAATGACTAAAATTGTAAACTAGCTCAAGATAAATAACTACTCTCCAATCATATTCAACCATGCCTTGATAACATTAACCAAGCAGTTGCATACGTTATATTGTACAAGTTGCATGAAATAATTTCTCAAAGTTAAGAAACTAATTTGCACTTTCCTCATTTACTTTACATGAAGCGATCATGTGTAGTGTAAAGTTATGATTTTCAAAAAAAAATTATAATGTTCAAAATTCTATAACCTCATGAATGTATTCTAGAACTAAAGTTTCCTATGAAAAGTAAACAAGAAAATGATAGGAGGAGAGTTTAATATATATGTAAGTAACTAATTAATTACCAAGACTTCGTATCAAAAAAAAAAATTAATTACCAAGACTTCGATGGATCCGAAAATGAGACAGGTGTGGAATCTGCTAATGTAAGTGTCGGAAATGAATCCACCAACAACCGTCAGAAGGAAAGTCGATCCCATGAGGTTTGTTAGTGTGTTTGCTGACGTGGATATATCAAAGTACATCTTATGCCAGAAGTACAGCACCAAACTCACCAAGTTAGCAATAAAACCCATACTATCCAATGCCACCAAAGCTACGAACACATAACATAAAAATAATCAATCAAACAATACATAAATTTAACTATATTTAATATTCTAAATCAAAGATTTTCAGGTTACCATATATGAAAGAAGTTGCTCTAAATCCTCCTTTGCCTTTGATATTTGATGGGTTAAGAGTTTTCTCATCATTGCCAACCTCCGCATCTTCCCCCTATTAATATCCATCACATAATTACTTTAATTAACTAACTACAAAATAACTTAATTATACAAGCAAAATTATGCACACGCACGCACACTCACCATGGCTGCGGTGATAGTTGAGAGAAGATTTTGACAAAGTAATTAAGAGGAATATTAATCAACTTTAATTAATTACGATAGGAGAGAATGGAATGATTTGATAATAGATATATAGACAAAAAGGAACTTGTGTATAACGTCCCATTAACATCAGAATAATCGCCTTCTTGTTTTATGATAATAATAAGGACACCAATGAGATGGCAGCTAGGTTTTTTCTCCATCACTTTCACAATGCACTCTTACTGATGGATTTATCACTTTCACGAGGCACTATAATTAGTAATAGATCCATCAACAGTGTGTGGTTTTTTATCTTTTTCTTTTATTGGATTTTGAAAAGTAGCCCTTGTGTTATGTTAAATTGATAAATTTGCATCTTGTGAAAAATAAAGCGCGGAATAGCCCTTGTAGTTTTAAATGGTTGACAATGTCATCAGAAAACGTATAAAATCCCATCGAAAGTACAAAATGTTGGAAAATTGGTGTTGCACCAATATTATATAATTTATTTCAATAAATTCCTATTTATGAAATTGAAATTTCTTTAGCTCAATGAAATCTACATTTCGTGTAGATGAACCTAGTATATTTAATTGTTCAAAACCAATTTGGGATGAATGAGAAATTAAATGATAAAGTTAGCTAGTTGACATAAGTTATATTGGTGGAAGAAAAGGAAATAAGTGAGAAGGTGAAAATGGATACTGAAGAGAAAGTATAAAGCAGATGGATCTATTGACAAATACAAGACCAGATTGGTAGCTAAAGGGTTTAGACAAATAGAATGCATTGACTTCTTCGACACATATTCACCTGTGACTAGGATCACATCAATTAGAGTGCTCATTGCTATTGCTGCATTGAAAGGTCTGGAAATACATCAAATGGATGTTAAGACGGCATTTCTAAACGGTGAATTAGATGAAGAAATTTACATGGAACAACCTGAAGGGTTTGTTGCTCCAGGAAAGGAGAAAAAGGTGTGTAGACTCATTAAGTCACTGTATGGGCTTAAACAAGCGCCAAAGCAGTGGCACGAAAAATTTGACAGAACGATGTTGTCAAATGGTTTCAGAATTAATGAGTGTGATAAATGCGTATACGTAAAAGGCACACCCAAAGATTACGTGATCGTCTGTCTATACGTAGACGACATGTTAATCATGGGTAGCAATCATGACTTAGTCATGAATACCAAGAAAATGTTGACCAAACATTTTGACATGAAAGGCTTAGGGGTCGCCGATGTCATATTAGGGATTAAAATCACTAAGACGTCAAATGGGATAGTGTTGTCACAATCTCATTATATTGAGACTATACTTAAGAAGTATAATGCATATGACGGTCCTCCGGCTAAGACGCCAGTAGACTTGAGTCTACACTTAGGCAAAAATCATGGCGAACCTGTCTCTCAAGTAGAATATGCCAGGATAATAGGCTGTCTCATGTATATCATGAACTGCACTCGTCCGGATATTGCTTACTCAGTTAATAAATTGAGTAGATTTACGAGTAATCCAAACAAAGATCATTGGAAGGCGTTAATTAGAATACTTAGGTATTTAAAACACACCTTAGATTATGGATTACATTACGGCAGATATCCAGCTATATTAGAAGGATATGGTGATGCGAACTGGATATCAGACTCTAACGACACTAAATCCACCAGCGGTTATGTCTTTACCATTGGAGGTAGGTTGTGTCGTGGAAGTCCTAAAAAAAACATGTATAGCTCGCTCCACGATGGAATCCGAGTTTATTGCCTTGGACAAGGCTGGTGAAGAAGCAGAATGGCTTCGAAACTTTCTTGAGGACATTCCTTGTTGGAATAAGCCAGTGCCTGCTATTCTAATACATTGCGACAGCCAAGCAGCTATTGGAAGGGCACAAAGTGGCATGTACAATGGTAAGTCTAGACATATTCGCCGTAGACATAATACCATAAGGCAGCTGATCTCTAATGGTGTCATTTTCATTGATTATGTAAAATCGAAGGAAACCTTATCGGATCCGTTGACTAAAGGCCTACCAAGAGATCAAACATACTGCTTATCGAGGGGAATGGTTTTAAAACCCAACACTAAAGAATCTTCGTGATGGAACCCAACCATGTTGATTGGAGATCCCAAGATCTTGGTTCAAAGGGACAACGAAATTATAAGGATTCAGTGATAGCATTTTGGAACTAACTCCAGCTCATTCTCGTGTACGATAAATATGCTACCTGTAGAAAGGGCAAGGTTAAGTTTAACTTTTAATGATTCCTAAGCCTAATTAGGTAGAGTATGACATGATACTCTTGGAAGGAGATCACCTATGTAAGTGTGAAGTTTGGCCGCTTTATAAGAAAACACTTATGAACCCCAAGAGCTGCCCAGGGCCAAAACGGACACAACCATGAGAATCAAAAGATGTTAGGGGAGTTACTGTGTGAATACAGTTGTCTTGGTTTACACCAATAGCTGAACGGTTCAAGACATCACGTTCACTGATCAGCTAAGTAAATCCGATGTATTTCACTAAGGAAGGTTCAAAGCCAAAAGCTACCTATCCTGATGCAGTAAGCTCTGAACTCTCTCGAATGTACACATTGAATTTTCATTCATGTGGGGGATTGTTGGAAAATTGGTGTTGCACCAATATTATATAATTTATTTCAATAAATTCCTATTTATGAAATTGGAATTTCTTTAGCTCAATGAAATCAACATTTCGTGTAGTTGAACCTAGTATATTTAATTGTTCAAAACCAATTTGGGATGAATGAGAAATTAAATGATAAAGTGAGCTAGTTGACATAAGTTATATTGGTGGAAGAAAAGGAAATAAGTGGGAAGGTGAAAAATCACCATCCCACACGGAAAAAAGAGAGCTAACTTTTACACCTTATTAGTTGTTTGTTTGTGACAAGGGTTTGGGCCCCAAGGGGTACCACAAGTCTTTGAAGGGGAGAAGACTTAGATGGGCTATGCTTTAATTCAAGCCCACACGTGCGCGCGCGCCGGTGCGCCGTTCGTCCGGACCGGACCCGGGCCAGGGTCGGGGTCGTGGGTCACGGGTCACGGGCCCGGGCTTGGGCTTGAGCTTGAGCTTAGGCTTCCCTATCAAATAATTATCTTTTTGGACAAAGTTTAATTAAGTAATTAATTAATTGTCTGAAAATAAATAAAGCAACAAATTAATAATTAATTAAATCGTGATTAGGTGTAAATATCTGATCGAATGAGTGTGTCCAGTGGCTGAAAATCTGGCGGGAAATGTCTAGTCAGCAAACAGTCACTACGCACCCAGTCAGCAGAAACAATACCACCTTTCATCTGAATAGGTGTACAGTCAGCCGAAGTGGTGCAGGTTCTGGCGGGAAAGCTGTGACGTGGAACGGATGTGTCCGTCCAGTCACCCCCTAGGCCCACTTTCGACATCTATAAAAGGCAGGCTCCCCCTCTTCCAAAAACACACAATCAAATACATTCTTTCTTACTTTCTGTTTTGTTCCGAGAGTTCAAAACATTCTTCTGTTTTGTCGTCTTAATATTTGAAGTGCTGCTATATTAAGAGATAGTCGAGTTATCTTGGAAAACGAATTGCCGATCAAATCGTAAGCACCGAGTGGGGCAAATATCGTTTTAAAGAGAAAGAGTTCAACTCTTGCCTCGACTTTAAATACTGGTTTGTTTTCTGTTATACACCCGTGACCTTCAACACAAAATTCCATTATGCTTTATTAAGTGTCTAAATTCGTTGTAGCTTCAAAAATTATGCACATAAACCCCTTGTGGTTTCATAAAGTCTGCACAAAATCTCTTTTTCGTGTTCAATTTCGTTAGAAAGTGGTGTGCATTCGCTCTATGCGGAAGTTAGCTTGATTTTTGTATATTTGTTTCTTTCAAATATCATTTATATCCTTCGAATGTCAAACACAAAACTCTCTTGTGATTTGAATTATACGAAATCCCTTTATGTTGCATGAAATTGTCATTTCTAAATTTATTTTGTATAATATAATGCATAAATTTATTTTAATTGTCTCATGTAGATCGAAGAGATCTTATGTTTACAAAGTCAATTTATTTTTTGAAACATGAAACTATATATTTATGACATGAAAAAAGTGTTTAAAACTGAAGTAAAGACAATTCGATCATTTGATAAAGTACATTAACGTAGTTGGTAAAAACTTAACAAATAAAATTTTGTGCAGGGTTACATTTTGGAGACCTAAGAGTTGTAAACACTTAGCAGACCACAAATAGATTTCACTTAGATTTTGAGACACCGTGATTTTATGTTGATATCCCGACAACCTTAGCTTAATGTTTGTTGTGATACTGTATTACTAAATTTAACTACCCAAACTCTCTTAGTTTTTTATATTTTTTGTATTTTTCATTTAAATTATAGGTTTCCTTTCAAGAAGTAAAATTAAAGTATTGCAAACAAAATTTAATAACAATATTATAAGTGTATTTACTTTCATATAATGTTTTTATTTATATTTTAGATTATAAATCCAAAAGAAATAGAGAGAAAAAATATAAATTAGTTTCTTTTTTCATGAAAAAATCACCACAATCTATGTTTGGGAGTGAACTACGTTATTCTGCATAAGAGGGGATAATGTGCCACTTTCTTATCGCGGAGTATATAACTTGTCTATTTACTCTTTACAAAGGTTAATTTGTCAATTTAACAAATACAAGGAGGTGATTTGCCAAAACTTTTTTTTTTATCCCATCGGAAGATGGCTTTAGATACATGGAAAAAAGGAATGATATAGTTTAACCAGCCTAATATATTGGTTTGTCATCGATAGTGCGGGCTAAAGTATATATGTCGTTGGGCAATGCTCATCAAGGTGGACTTAATAATAATTCAAGTGATACTGAAAGGTGCATTTATTTATAAATCATTTCTTACATTTCACTTCTCTCGTTATTAGCTATAAAGAAATAGCCATATGCCAAGTGATTTTTATTTTTTGTCATCTTAATGAACTAAAGTAAAAGAGTGTGTCTTTTTCACTTCACATTTACTAGAGAGCTTACCTAATGATCAAAATTCAACCTTAAGCATGTTTAGAGTTTAAGCTAAATTTTAATCCTCGAGTTGTTCAACCCTTGCCCGAAATTTGACCCTGAATCCCATTCTAAACTCAAAAGGTTCGACTTTGCCATTAGCATACATCTTTCGACATTTAGTTCGATTTCAAGTTCGGCATCACAACACACACCAGCTTCAACCCTCGACGAATAAGCCCAGAAGATATTACATCATCGATGTTAATTTGTTAGTCCGTGTGAAAACTTCATATGCATCACAAACTATAGAGTTATATTTCATTATTCTTGATCGATAAGCAAGAAAAGAAAATGAATGTGCTCATTTAAAATAAGAAGTCCAAAGATATGAAGCAAAATGTGTACTCTTTAATTTTTATATACCAAGTCGTTGTTAGGTCCGGGTTTTCATATTTCTGGCTTTTTCTTCGGTGATGGTCCATTCTGAAAAGTGCTTTAATATTTTTCATATTTGAAAATGATTTCAACAAGTAATTAAATGGATTCGGAGTGTCAAATGAATTAGGCACCATGCGGGCCTGGACGATAACCAACAATTTTTTTCTCGATAATGGAGTTGCTGGCCCACAAAATATGAAATTCATTCAAATACCTAGCTGTTGGACAGTGACACGGGGTTGTTTCTTCTTCTTCTTTTTTTTTTTTTTAATGATGCAATCATGGATCAAAATTTCCGTGCGTTTCCTCGAAAAGTACCGAAAAGTTTCCGTTTTTGACTTCACCGATACGAAATATACATGTAGTTTCCATGGTAGTTATAACTACAATTTTACGAATTTTTCGAAACATGCCGAAAAGTTCTCGAAATATTACGAAACGTTTCTAATTTTTAGCTAACCGAAACGTACTTCCGTACCGAAATTTTCATCCATGGATGCAATGCAAGATTGTCGAAAAATGATCATATGGCAATTTTAGTAATTTAACGTAATTTTAAGTTTTAAGTTTTCCCTTTATATTAACAAACAACAAGTTACTTAAATCATTAATCTTTCAAAATCAAGCCATTTGATCATGCCACTTCACTCTTCACCATTGAGTTTTCGTATGCTAATTTTGCAAATGATGATACTTAATATATTAAATCCTTAAAACCCCCAGAATTCAGAAATATTGGTCCAAAACTAAAAATATAGTTTCTACCAAATTTTTTTCTTCTCCAAGCTTCCACTAATATCTTCCCTGCATCTTGATATATTCTTGTTCTTTAATAATATCTTCAGTTCTGAAATTCTACAGTTCTTCGATGATTCAGAAGTAATTACTCAATTTATGAATAATTTTATATATATATGTGCGCAAATATCATAATTAACAAAAAGTCCTAAACTCCACACAAAACAATCATGCATGCGGTTGGAAATTATCTTCATTGATCTCTGCTATTTTCAAACATTTAGCTGGAAAATGGAGTGACCAAATTAGTAAAAAAATTATTACTAGAACAATGTTAATTGAATTTAAGGGTGAAAAGGAAATGCACGTGCATAATAAAATATGATAATATATTATTAAAGAACATAAAATTGATTAAATTAAGTTGGAGGAAAATATATTTGTGGAAAAAATAATCTATGGCGTACCTTTTGGGCAACACTATAACCTTCAAATCACGCCAACCGAACAAATCAAAATTCATGAAAATTATATATTTTGGGATTTGAATTAATTTAGATTATTGGGTTTTTAGGGATTTGATTCTTTTAAGTAGTATTAATTTTTAGGGAGAATTACACAAACTACCCTTGAAGTATGGGGTAATTACACAAACCACCTCTCATATTTGATAAATTACACAAACTACCCTTATGTCAAAAAAAATAAAAATAACTAACACAACCGTACAACTTGAAATCATAGTAGAGACTAAAATTCACAGAAATTTTATTTTTATTTTAAAGATATTTTTTTTTTGTCTTTTAAAAAGAAATTAATGCATGTTTTCTGAGCTATTTTAATTTATTTCTTATTTCTTGCGCAAAATAAATGAGGAGGATGAGTTTACATTCAATAAAAGTTAATAATTTTTATACAAGAAATAGTCCATAAAGGTAGTTTGTGTAATTACCCAAATATGAGGGGTGTTTGTGTAATTACCCCATACTGCAGGGGTAGTGTAACGCCCCGATTTTTTAAATCAAATAACATAATTTGACTAAATAATCCATAAAGGGTTAATAATTTCAAAGTCCTAAATGCGCCAAAATACCATGACAAAATCCAGTAACATGAAAGAAATATCTATAAACAGGAACGTAAACTAGTTCTCAATATCAAAGTCTCAAAATAAAGAAAGTATCTCTAACAGAAAAGGTAAAACTCTGCATCTAAGCTCTATGCTTCCTTGGTCTCCTCTCTCCACTGATCCCAATATTTGCCTACATCAAACTAGAAGGAAGGGCACGCAAGTGAGATAAAAATCTCAGTGGTGTTACGAGTGTGTGCAAGATGTACAAGAATAAGACAGTCAAATGCAACAGGTTAGGCAGTCAGGCACGTACTCACGTTCAGTCACATTAGAAGGGCGTTTACCGTTTGCTAAGTCGTTGACTCATTCCCGCCTTATAACACCCACGTTCGTTACCTTGTCACTCCGTTCAAGGAGCGACCTTGAAAACGTTCACGCATGCCTAGGTACATGCTCGTTGATCCTCTCAAAAGCAACGAACTCCCGATGCTTATGAGAGAAAGGGGCAAGGCGTCACGATATCCCACCGACAGCCCGCCGCTGCCCGGTATTAACCCGTGCTGACCAAGTCGTGGATCCAATCAATACCAAAAACGTTCGATATTCAAAATCATGACACACAAGTAGCAAGTTGCACAGATACAATAACAGACGATCATGATAACGAATGAGCACATTTACTACGTAAATATAAACACATGCACATCAATGATGAAACATTTAGCACATACCCTTCCAGCTTTTCGAAAATAAGTTTAGTACGTATATATATATATACACGCACCTGAATGCAACTGCAGAGTAGAGCAAGTACGAGAGAGTAAGGCAACACCTAACTCAAATTTCCTGACGCAAAAGAATTTAAATAAGATTACTACAATATTCTAATCCTCTCAAATAATAAATGCCTCATTTATTTTCCTTGATCTATGTTAACTTAAGAATACCGAAGTGTAATTAAGTTTATATCACCAAAGCTATTCTTTCATATCCAGTGAACTAATACTAACGTCCAGATTAACTAATGCTAATGCTAAAGCAATAATATGAATAACTAATGCTAATGCACTAATCTGAATCATATGGATCCGACTCCTTTAAGTTTCAATACACAATTCAAAAATAACGAAAATTGTTAATCAATAATCGCATGCGGTACTTGTAGTAAGGAAAGACAACCTGAGTGATATTATTGATACTATAACAAGATAGATTTAATCTAATTCATGCTTAAACATAGACTGTGCCTGATCAAGATTCGCTAAGCTGTTGTTATATATTATTCTAACTTCATCGGGAGACTGACATTAATAAGAGTAAGTAATGAAAGATGATCAAACTTTCAGATTTGGAATTATATACTACCCACAAAGCTCTTGATATCTTGACACCATATGTAATATTTAATAATACCTAATTATTATCTCACTGGTCATGGAAGGATTACCAAACGTGATTGATCCATTCTAGCATTAATTATTTCATCATCCGCAATTAAGACCGTAGACTAGTATGATTATATGAGAATGTTCATAATCACCCAAAATATAGAGAAACATGCATATGTGACGAATCGCAAAAATTTTTTACCTGGGACTTGAAGAATACGGCGGCGTGAATGTAAAAAGGAAAAAAAGACGGAACTCTTTTGGTTTTTATACAAGTGGAATAAAATGAAACCCTTAAATCTTATTATGAATGTGATAGGTTACGTAACTGATGAGTTTTAAAATGTTTATTATGCCATACTTAATATCACGTTTCATTAATATTAATAAACTGAACTTATTATTTAAATAATCTGTTATAGTAATATATATATATATATATATATATATATGTAAACACATATATAAGTAAATAACTAAATACTAACAATAAATATAATTATACAATTTTATTTATGTAAAGCCGAGTAATAAAAATTATCATATTAATACAAGCAAAAATTTTGGGGCGTTACAATCTATCCCCCTTAAAAGAATTTGGTCCCCAAATTCAAATATTCGTTGAGAACTCGTTAATAAGTCAACTATATATCAAATCTTTCACATTGCCAACATACGTTTATACGTTTACATTTTGATAAAGTAAGTCTTTCAATTAAAGCAAGAAAGCCAAAGCGTTGTCTTGTAACATAGATCAACATAGACAAAATAAACTAAATACAAAACACACAATAGCAAATAAAAAGTTAGGCAAGAAACGGAAGGACATCGGTCATGGTTCACCTACGCTACAAGTTTATTGCAATTGACTCAAGAATTATATCCTCGAAGTAAGTTATATGTAAGAAGTATTGCAGCAAGGTAAAAAGAAGAGAATGATGATTTTAGACATAACTCTAACAAAGGGAATTCTAAAACGAGTATTATAACATAAATAAACATGATATGAGGTGAAAAGGAAAGCAAAAGTTTCGGATTAGTTGGTCTTTTTGAAAGAATTAAAGCAGAAGTGCCATGTGAGCAATTTAATTAAATAATATGGCGTGAGCATGTTAATATAATATTTTAAAGATGGATGAAGAGTAATGACATTGAAGAGAATAAGATTCAGAGTTTTTTATCGTTTCATTTACTATCACAATGAAAAGAATATCGATTTCACTTACAAGATAAGAGCAAAGAAACCACGAGATGAAATCTGAAGTATGTGAGATTCCAACAAACAATGAAAGAGCAAATCAATGACAAACAAAAAGTTAAGGCCGTTTCCTTTCATTAGAAGACAACAAGACAATAAAGGATATTGAGACACCGAGAACTGGATGAGTCAATTTCATATCATATCTTAACATGCTTTCTTATGTTTGCAGGTTTCTTCATTAAATAAGTCGTTTGGATATAACATGTAGAGAACGCACACGAACTCAAATTAGGCATAAAAGCACACATGGACAAATAATAAGTCAAGCAAGATGAAAAGCTAAGTATATCTTATGCCAAGTTTCACTATATAAAGCCTAAAGAAGTTGTTAATTATAAAATCACGTAGTTCCTAATAATAAGCAACTAATCATGTAACACGAAACGAATAAGCGAGAAACTTAGCGCATTTAGTTCATGAATTCAAATTGGGCAGATATTCAAAATCAACTAAAAAAATTCAAGTATCCCGATATAACTTACCAAGAAGTATTATGAACAAACTATAAGACAATTATCAATCATGTCAAGTAGCACGGTTAAAACGATATGAAAGGCCAAGTAACTAAGGTCATCAGATCACTTCTTAAACCAATTCTTTAAATATGGGTTGGTACTTCGCACCTTGGTTCGCAATGGATTATCAACGGTCGGCCGCCCGACGATAATACATCAACCCTTGGTACTTAGCACGCCCTACGACTTATGCGGAAGCTCTAATGGTAGGTCAAACAATTCTAACTAGGTCCGAAGATCCTATCCTGACAAAGCCTAGGTGGTTATTAACCCAAGCTCTGATACCAACTGTAACGCCCCAACTTTTTAAATCAAATAACATAATTTGACTAAATAATCCATAAAGGGTTAATAATTTCAAAGTCCTAAATGCGCCAAAATACCATGACAAAATCCAGTAACATGAAAGAAATATCTATAAACAGGAACGTAAACTAGTTCTCAACATCAAAGTCTCAAAATAAAGAAAGTATCTCTAACAGAAAAGGTAAAACTCTGCAGCTAAGCTCTATGCTTCCTTGGTCTCCTCTCTCCACTGATCCCAATATTTGCCTACATCAAACTAGAAGGAAGGGCACGCAAGTGAGATAAAAATCTCAGTGGTGTTACGAGTGTGTGCAAGGTGTACAAGAATAAGACAGTCAAATGCAACAGGTTAGGCAGTCAGGCACGTACTCACGTTCAATCACATTAGAAGGGCGTTTACCGTTTGCTAAGTCGTTTACTCATTCCCGCCTTATAACACCCACGTTCGTTACCTTGTCACTCCAAGGAGCGACCTTGAAAACGTTCACGCATGCCTAGGTACATGCTCGTTGATCCTCTCAAAAGCAACGAACTCCCGATGCTTATGAGAGAAAGGGGCAAGGCGTCACGATATCCCACCGACAGCCCACCACTGCCCGGTAGTAACCCGTGCTGACCAAGCCGTGGATCCAATCAATACCAAAAACGTTCGATATTCAAAATCATGACACACAAGTAGCAAGTTGCACAGATACAATAACAGACGATCATGATAACGAATGAGCACATTTACTACGTAAATATAAACACATGCACAGCTATGATGAAACATTTAGCACATACCCTTCCAGCTTTTCGAAAATAAGTTTAGTACGTATATATATATACACACACCTGAATGCAACTGCAGAGTAGAGCAAGTACGAGAGAGTAAGGCAACACCTAACTCAAATTTTCTGACGCAAAAGAATTTAAATAAGATTACTACAATATTCTAATCCTCTCAAATAATAAATGCCTCATTTATTTTCCTTGATCTATGTTAACTTAAGAATACCGAAGTGTAATTAAGTTTATATCACCAAAGCTATTCTTTCATATCCAGTGAACTAATACTAACGTCCAGATTAACTAATGCTAATGCTAAAGCAATAATATGAATAACTAATGCTAATGCACTAATCTGAATCATATGGATCCGACTCCTTTAAGTTTCAATACACAATTCAAAAATAACGAAAATTGTTAATCAATAATCGCATGCGGTACTTGTAGTAAGGAAAGACAACCTAAGTGATATTATTGATACTATAACAAGATAGATTTAATCTAATTCATGCTTAAACATAGACTGTGCCTGATCAAGATTCGCTAAGCTGTTGTTATATATTATTCTTGTTATTAAAGATGGAAGAAAAACACTAAATAAATAAAATATCTTGAGCTGTGCAAAAAGCACTGTCCTTAAGGATTTATATGATAATCCCCAGGATTGAACAGATCTTCTAAAATAATTATTTAGGAGCAGTACTAGTAGAAAAAATAAGAAGAAGAGATATATAACTCAGCCAATTTGTACTCTAATATATATAGATTTAAAAATAACGGTCCACTCCTTTAGTTGAGAAAAATTAGTCCGGCTAATTGTTGTTGAGGTTCCTTAAATCATGGAGAATCAATTTTAAAAGATATGGATATGCACAAGCTTTTAAAAGAGTGGATAGGATTCTCTTAAGTAAATAAACGTGGGATAATATATTTGAAATAGTCAATATATTTAAATATATGAAAGATTATATTTTAAATATATCCAACAATCCCCCACATATTTCAAAAATATTTTACCCAAAAACTTTTATTAGCTGAGTACGATATATCTCTGTACAATGTAATAAATTTGGTGTCTTTTGGACTATGAACCAAAATTAGAATGATAAGATATAACTCACATAATTCTTGGTGAACTGTTAAAACTTTTATGAACCAAAATAATTCATTATTGTAAGTTAGGAATCTTATCAACCACATTATACACCTCAAATTCTACTGTAGACGCGGTTCTGTGCTAATAGGCCATGCGCACGTCCTGGAATTTCATGAATGCTTTAGAAATTATGCCATGATTTCATAGGAGCGGCCCCACTCCACATTCATATAGGTGATTTCATCAAGTATATACTGCAATTATATACACCATCCATAAGGAATATGAAATTCACTAAGAAATAAATTCATCCTCTAATTAATTGCATTATAGCACAACATACATCATAGGAATTGATAAAATAAATTTAAAGTTCTACAAATATTAACACATGATTTGTTATTACCCATATGAACCTAAGTCATGGGATCTCCAATCATAAAGGTCGGGTTACCATCATGGTTAATTATCAAAATGGCGAAGTCCCATTCCCCTCGATGTTTCAAGAATTAATTTTCTTCCCAATGGTTTAGTCAGAGGATCGGCCAAATTCACTTCTGACTTTACATAGTCAATGGATATAAATCCATCCTTTTGCAGCTGCTTAACCACGTTATGTCTCAGACGAATATGTCTATTTTTACCATTGAATGTCTTGTTTTTTGCAATGGCTATTGCCGCTTGGCAATCACAATGCATAGACACTGAAGGTGTTGGTTTTACTCCCAAAGGCATAGTGGCTAAAAAGTTTTTTAACCACTCAGCTTCATTGCCAGCTAGTTCTAGAGCTATAAACTCTGATTCCATAGTAGATTTGGCAATTATAGTTTGCTTAGATGATTTCCACGCAATTGCACCACCTCCTAGTGTAAATACATAACCACTAGTAGATTTTATCTCATCTGAATCAGAAATCCAGTTAGCATCACTGTATCCTTCTAACACAGCAGGAAATCCACTATATTGGATACCATAGTTTATGGTACCTCTCAAATATTTCATTAGTCTGACTATAGCAGTCCAATGATCGCGGTTGGGATTATTTGTGTATCTACTCAATCTACACACAACATATGCTATGTCAGGTCGAGAAAAATTCATTAAATGCATCAAACTCCCAATAATTTGAGCATACTCAGATTGTGCAATCGGATCTCCTCTATTTTTCATTAATTGAGTGTTTGCATCATAAGGAGTACTCACTGGTGACACATCAAAATGTCCAAACTTCTTAAGAAGTTTCTCAACATAATGTTCTTGTGATAGCATTATGCCATCACCATTCCTTATGATTTTAACACCCAATATCACATTTGCTTCTCCCATGTCTTTCATATCAAACTTAGAAGCAAGAAAAGATTTTGTCTCATGTATTATACTAAGACATGTGCCAAAAATAAGCATGTCATCTACATATAGACAAATAATGACACATTCACCATCAACAAGTTTAGTATAAACACAAGTATCAACATCTGTAGAGGAAAAACCATCACTCATTAAAACTTGGTCAAATTTCTCATGCTACTGTTTAGGAGCTTGTTTTAAACCATACATAGATTTAAGAAGTTTACAAACTTTATTTTCTTGACCAAAAACAATACAACCTTCGGGTTGTGTCATATAAATTTCTTCTTCCAATTCACCATTTAAAAAAGCAGTTTTAACATCCATTTGGTGAATAAAAAGGTTATAAATGGAAGCTAAAGCAATTAAAACTCTAATTGAAGAGATTCTAGTCACGGGTGCAAAAGTGTCAAAATAATCAATATTTTCTTTTTGAGAAAAACCTTTTGCAACCAATCTAGCTTTATATTTTTCAATCGAACCATCATGATTAAGTTTCTTCTTAAAAATCCATTTACAACCAATAGGTTTTGCACCAAAGGGTAAATTAACTAAAATCCATGTTTTATTTTGATGAATAGAATCAATTTCAATTTTAATTGCTTCTTTCCAAAAAGTAGAATCAGAAGAAGAAATAGCTTCATAAAAAGTTAAAGGATTATCTTCAACGAGATAAGTATAGATATCATTCCCAAAAGAATTTTCTTTTCTTTGTCTTTTGATCCTTCTCAACTCCTCAAAAGAGTTTTCAAAATTTATTTTTTCGAGATTATTATTATTAGGTGCATGAGAAATAACCTCAGTTTTTAAAGGAAAAATATGCTCAAAAAATTCAGCATTTTTTGTCTCAATGATTGTATTACAATCAAGCACATCACTTTTCAAAACAAGAAATCTATATGCAGCACTACTTTCAGCATAACCAATAAACATACAATCAGAAGTTTTCGAACCTATTTTCCTTTTCTTAGGATCAGGCAACATAACTTTAGCGAGACACCCCCACACTTTTAAATATTTAAGGTTGGGCTTATAGCCTTTCCATAATTCATAAGGTGTCTTACCAGTTTTCTTGTAAGGTATTCTATTTTGTATGTGACAAGATGATAGTAAAGCTTCACCCCAAAGATTATTAGGAGAGGAAGAACTAACTAGTAATGCATTCATCATTTCTTTCAAAGTTCTATTTTTCCTTTCAGCTACACCATTAGATTCGGGTGAATAGGGAGGAGTTACTTCATGTATTATGCCTTCTTTTTCACAAAAGTCATTAAAAGGAATATATTCACCTCCTCTATCTGATCTAATTCTTTTGATTTTTCTATTAAGTTGATTTTCAACTTCAGCTTTATATAAAAGAAACATATCAAAGGCTTCATCTTTATTTCTAAGCAAATAAACTTTTGTAAATCTAGTACAATCATCAATAAAGGTCACATAGTATTTTTTACCACCTCTTGTCATAGTTTGCTTTAAATCACCCAAATCAGTATGTATCAAATTTAGCACTTCAGTTTCTCTAAAAACAGAATGACATGATTTTTTAGTCAATTTAGTTTCAGCACATATTTGACATTTATCAAGATTAGTATTGCTAATTCCAGAAATAATACCAAGAGATTGCATTTTCTTAATGTAACTAGCATTCACATGTCCTAGTCTAGCATGCCAAATATCAATAGAGTCAATCAAGTAAGCAGAAGAACTTGCATTTTCATTAATAACATTGGAAACATTGAGTACAAATAGTCCTTGATTACAATAACCCTTCCCCACAAAAGTATTATTTTTTGTCATCACAATCTTGTCGGATTCAAATGACACTTTAACTCCACCTTTTCCCAAAAGAGCCACAAAAATTAAATTTGCTCTTATATTAGGTACGTGAAGTACATCAGTCAAAGCCAAGGTTTTGCCAGATGTGAGTTTGAGAAGAACTTTTCCCTTTCCAAGAACATTGGCAGTTCGGGAATCACCAAGATAAACATGTTCTTCACCATCCCCTACTGGTGTGTAGGAGGTAAAAGCATTTTTGTTTGCACAAATATACCTAGTAGCACCAGAGTCTACCACCCATTCTTTCACATTGGCTACAAGATTAACTTGAGAAACAACCGCAGCAATAATATCATCTCCTTCGACCAAATTAGCATTTGGCTTAGGAGGATTGTCATTTCTCACTCTTTTCCTGCATTGAGGAGCATGATGGCCTTTTCCTCCACAAACAAAACAATGGCCTTTTTTCTTAAAGGTCTTGGAGTTAGTAGCCTTGGGTATGTAATCAGAATTATTAGACTTGGATTTCTTGGCATACCTTTGGTTTTGAGGATTACTTTGAACCAAATTTGCTTTTGTCGCCATCTCTTTTGCTTTCACAACTTGCAACTCCCTTCGGTTGGTATCTTCGATTATGATGTGAGTGATCAGATCCTGAAGTGAAAGTTGCCTATGCTTGTGCTTCAGTCGGTTCTAGTAGTCACTCCATGAATCTGGTAATTTCTCGATGAGAAGGCCAGCAACAAACTCTTCTTGCAATGAAATGTTCTCCGCCTTTAAGTCCTCGAGCAACTTGTGATATTCATTAATTTGCACCTTGATGTCTTTGCCATCAGTCATCTCCCACCTGTAAAAATTTCCAATCACAAACTTTTGTTTTCACGCATCTTCAGCCGTATATTTTGTAATCATAGAATCCCATATTTCTTTGGCTTCTTTGTAAGAGCAATAGACATCAAAAAATTCATTAGATAGAGTGCTAATGATTGTATGTCTACACACTTTGTTGGCATAAGTCCAAGCATTAGCATTGGTATCATTTTTTGGTTCAGTGAGAGCCCAAGCAACAGAGTGAATATCTAAAATTGAAAAAATTCTTTCTTGCCACCTTTTAAAATTTTGACCATCAAAAACTTCAATTGTTGAGATATCAGGAAATGGTTTTGCACAAGGGACAGCTTCTAAAATGGTAGCATTTGTTGGAGGAACAGAATTATTGGCATTAGTAGCATTGGAAGAGGAATTGTTAAGAGCATCATTTTGAGTAGTGTTTTGATCCATGATAAATCCTTAAGATTGTTATTAAAGATGGAAGAAAAACACTAAATAAATAAAATATCTTGAGCTGTGCAAAAAGCACTGTCCTTAAGGATTTATATGATAATCCCCAGGATTGAACAGATCTTCTAAAATAATTATTTAGGAGCAGTACTAGTAGAAAAAATAAGAAGAAGAGATATATAACTCAGCCAATTCGTACTCTAATATATATAGATTTAAAAATAACGGTCCACTCCTTTAGTTGAGAAAAATTAGTCCGGCTAATTGTTGTTGAGGTTCCTTAAATCATGGAGAATCAATTTTAAAAGATATGGATATGCACAAGCTTTTAAAAGAGTGGATAGGATTCTCTTAAGTAAATAAACGTGGGATAATATATTTGAAATAGTCAATATATTTAAATATATGAAAGATTATATTTTAAATATATCCAACAATTCTAACTTCATCGGGAGACTGACATTAATAAGAGTAAGTAATGAAAGATGATCAAACTTTCAGATTTGGAATTATATACTACCCACAAAGCTCTTGATATCTTGACACCATATGTAATATTTAATAATACCTAATTATTATCTCACTGGTCATGGAAGGATTACCAAACGTGATTGATCCATTCTAGCATTATTTCATCATCCGCAATTAAGACCGTAGACTAGTATGATTATATGAGAATGTTCATAATCACCCAAAATATAGAGGAACATGCATATGTGACGAATCGCAAGAAATTTTTACCTGGGACTTTAAGAATACGGCGGCGTGAATGTAAAAAGGAAAAAAAGACGGAACTCTTTTGGTTTTTATACAAGTGGAATAAAATGAAACCCTTAAATCTTATTATGAATGTGATAGGTTACGTAACTGATGAGTTTTAAAATGTTTATTATGCCATACTTAATATCACGTTTCATTAATATTAATAAACTGAACTTATTATTTAAACAATCTGTTATATTAATATATATATATATATATATATATATGTAAACACATATATAAGTAAATAACTAAATACTAACAATAAATATAATTATACAATTTTATTTATGTAAAGCCGAGTAATAAAAATTATCATATTAATACAAGCAAAAATTTTGGGGCGTTACAAGTAGTTTGTGTAATCTCCCTAACTTTGAAGTGAAAGCGAACAACTCTTTGTGTAAATTAAAAGGCAAAGGATGTAACCGGATGAATGTAAAGAGGAATAATTAATTGTAAATCACAAGTAAAGCTACATGTCTAGTAGGTTAAAAACCACTTCCAACCTTCGAATGAGCTCATTTTATCATTTTGTACCCTTAAAAAAATCAAAAACACTTTGCACTACGTGATTAAAATCAATTATCACTTTGCACCCTCAATATGCATTTCTAGTCTTTGACCCATTTTAAGAGAGCGCAAAACGACCATTTAAATCTGCTCATTCAGCTCCCTCAAGTCACTCAACCCGTTTTTTTCCCAAATCAAAATTAGGGTTTTGTTCTTCGATTCTCCCCCTCCCCCCCCCCCCCCCCCCCCCCAAAATTCACCCCAATGGCAGCAGATTCGACCAAAGGATAAAGGTTTTAATCTTAAACTCGTCAATTCGGTTCGACACCTTTATTTCGCTCATCTCCACGACGCGATTTCACCCAAATTTGATTTTACCCCCAAATTCACCCTCAAATGCGAATCGCGTAATTCAATTTGAAATGGTGTGAGAAATCCGACCAATCAATCACCCAAACCCTCTCTCTAATCAGAGTTTTGATGCCCATTTCTTGAATTCTCTATGTATAGAATAGAGATTTATGGTGTCATGAGTTATTGTTCATCGTAAATAGTATTGTTCACCATGAATAGTGTTCATCTTTTGGTCAAATCACTGCCATTGGGGTGAATTTGGGAGAAAAAAATTGAAGAACAAAAACCCTAATTTTGATTTGGGGGATTAACGAGTTGAGTGATTTGAGGGAGCTGAAATGGCAAAGTTAAATGACCTTTTTGCCCTCTCTTAAAATGGATCAAATGCTGGAAATTCATTTGGGGGTGAAAGTGATAATTGACTCTAATCTGGTGGTGCAAAGTGTCTTTAATATATTTTTTTGGGTGCAAAGTGATAAAATAGCTAATTCGGGAGTGCAAAGTGATTTTTAGCCGGTCTAGTATCATAATTTGGCCTCGAAAATTTTAACACCAAATTATCTAAGTGTTTATTTGAGTGACTTGGGTCACCACATCATATGTGGTGTTTTGGAGTGGAGTTTGCTGACTTTTTTCAAAAAAGTAAAATCTCGTAATTTAAGTTAAAACACTTAAATACAACTTTAAAGTAAAGTTGAAGGTGCTTGAAAAATCAGATAAAAGCTAAAATTTTATGCTTAGAATGTTTGCGAAAAAAATAATTCTGCAATTTTTTAATGTATCGGCTATAATACCCTAATTTATACTTGTTAACTCATATCTTTTTATAGCACAAAAATCCATTACAGCTTTAAAACTAATATAGATTTAATACATATTGATTAATTGCTTAGTCTTAACAACAAACAGCCTTCATAAATATGCTTACAAGAGTTACACATGTAGATAATATTATTAGTTCAATATGTTATTATTGACAATTGTGCATCATTATAACGTGTTGATTTGATTACTCAAGACATTCTACATTATTAACATATGTAAGATTATACATAATATTCATTTTGTTTTCTAAAAGGTTTCCACCCAAAAATTTAATTTAATGAATCATATACAAAATTAAACTGGACAATACTAACTCAAATTATTAGTTAATGAAAATATAAAAAATTATGGAAAAAAATATATTTCGTGTTTATTAAATTGTACGTATAGTTTCTATTATATGACGTTATTTGTTAATAAAAGCTAAAAATATAATTGCACAACTAAATTTCTATTTATTTAAAAATCTCTACCATGTGCTAGAGGCAAGTTAATAGTAACATTAATATTGTTCGGAGTTTTTGACTTAAAATAAGTTTTCAAACCGCATAAGCTAAGTTTGCAAATACCTAAAATTGTTTATTGTAAGTAAAAAACTAATTTTAACTTTATTTAAGAGTTTGCAAACACCATCATAGTACGACGTTGCCATCAATTAAATATCGTCTTTTTTCTTTCTTTCTTTTTCAAAGTATATTGTCACCCTTCTTTAAAAAAATCTCAAAGTCATAACGTATGCTAGATGCTCGATGATTCCATGGATTGTGTGATAAGAACGTGATATTTCTTTACTATATAAGTTAATCATTTGATAAACATATACAATTTGAATAATCTCGTGGTCATTGGTTGGAAAAAAATGTGACATATTAATTGCTTTATAAATAAATTGTTCTACTGTAATGTTCTATTGGTCTGGAGTCTGGACGTAAACGGAAAGAATTATATCTTTCATATTAAATAATTTCTAATGGCATTGACGATTAAGATTCAATCTATTGATGGACCACTCTCTAAACCCACTAGTGATTATATTCTACTCCTTCATTGTTGAATTTGTGTCAATGATTTAGTGCTTTCATGGATTCTTTACTCTTTCACAAAGAATTGAAGTAGGTTTTCTCTATTTCACGCCTGCTTATGATTTATGAATGAATTGAAGACGAGATATGATAGGACAAATTGTTCTCATTCTATCAGTTACAAAAATCATTGCCACAATAACTTAAGCGAATAACTTTGTAAGTTTGTCAGCTAACGACCAATTGTGGCATGTTCTTGTGGGCATTGCATCAGTCATGCAAATAAAACAATGATTGATCTACAAAGCTATTACTATGTCCTCATGTATCTTGTGGGGTTAAGTGATCCATTCTCTGCTCTAAAGAGTAAAGACTCAGATTGTGGTGCTCTCTCCATAACCACGTTTATCCAATGTCTACTCTATGATGTTGCAAAAAGAAAATCAAAGAGACATTTGTTCCACTTCTACTCTTGAGTACTACCCATAGTGGATACTGATGCGCATTTTCACGTGCTATTAATAATCAATTACGCACATTCACAAGTATACGAGTCAAGTAATATAAAATAGAAAGTAAGATTACGCCCCAAGTATCGAATCCCACGAGGACTGTATTGAATCAATCTAGCTTCTTCCATTTTATTCTCAAGTTTGTTATGTAATAAGATTTATAAATTGAAGGTTGAATTATCTAAATTAACTAAACTAAACTAAACTAAGCTAGACTAAACTAAACTAATTGACTGAATTGATTGAATGATTGATTGACTGACACTAACACTAAATCTAACTACTAATTAACTACTCAGATGGTGGATGAAGGGCGGTTTATTATTTTTGCCCTTTATTTTGTAGTAACTTCAAGTTTTGCCCTTTTTTTTACGGGCTTTTTATTTGCCCTCTAACTTATTTTGTTGATTTAATTTTGCCCGATGGGCTTCGTTGAGGGCTGGATCGAAGCCCAGTCGACGTGGCGACACACGTGGCGTACGGACGACGGCCACGTGGCGCCACGTCAATATTTTTTTTTAAAAAATTCATGATTAATCTGGGTAATTACCAAATATATTTGTATGTTATTTATATAACATACAAATATATATATAATTGAATATATATATATATATATTTTTTTAAAAAGCCTCTACCTGTACCCCCCCCCCCACCCCACACCACCCCACCACCGGCCCCTCCCCTCGGCGCTCCGCCGCCGCTTATCCCACCACCGCCGCCACCACCGCCGGCGCACCTGCAAACTATCCACGGTGGGGAAATCGACGGCGGCTTCGCAGTGGGATGGTGCGGAAATCGACGACAGAAATCGACAGTGGTACTTACCAATTTTGTATCCATTTTTGAGGTACACGATTTGGGCAAGAGTTTGTCCATTCCCTACATCCAAAACATTACATGAACTGCAAACTATCCACAATGGGTGGTGGTGTTGGTGGTGTTTTATTTGTTGGGTGGCGGCGGCAGTGAGGGTGGTGCGGCCGCTTGGGGGGTTGGGGATGGTGTTGGTGGTGTTTGATTTGTTGGGTGGCGGCGGCAGTGGGGGTGGTGCGGCGGCTTGGGGGTTGAGGGTGGTGTTGGTGGTGTTTGATTTGTTGGGTGGTGAGAGTGGTGGTGGGGGTTGATGAGGGCGGCGCATTTGGTGGTTGAGGTGGTGGCGGGGGTGTTGGAGTGCGATGCATTTGGTGGATGAGGGTGGTGGTGTTCGGTGATGGATCTGATAAAGATGGTGGTGGTGGCGGCGGTGGCAGCGGCGGCGGGGGGTAGGGGTAGTGGTGGTGGTGATGAAGATGATGATTAATATATTTGTTTTTTTTTTATTAGTAAATATAAATTTATTAAACAGTTTTTGATAAACTTTTATTAGTAAATATAAACTTTTATTAGTAAATATAAATTTTTATTAGTAACTACAAATTTTTATTAGTAAATACAAATTTATTAAACATTTTTTGATAAACTTTTATTAGTAAATATAAATTTTTATTAGTAAATACAAATTTATTAAACATTTTTTGATAAACTTTTATTAGTAAATATAAATTTTTATTAGTAAATATAAATTTTTATTAGTAAATACAAATTTTTATTAGTAAATATAAATTTATTAAACATTTTTTGATAAACTTTTATTAGTAAATATAAATTTTTATTAGTAAATACAAATATTTACTAGTAAATATAAATATTTTTTTAGTTTTTTTAGTTGAGTAAATAAAATTAAAAAAATTTGATGTGGTGCCAGGTGTATGCCACATGGGATGCCACGTAATCTGGGCTTCAAATCAGCCCTCACCTAAGCCCACCGGGCAAAATTAAATCAAAAAAAAATAAGTTAGAGGGAAAAAAAAAAGCCCGAAAAAAAAAAAGGGCAAAACTTGAAGTTCATACAAAATAAAGGGCAAAAATAATAAATCGCCCGTGGATGAATGTTTAGAGCGTCTGGTTTCATTGAATATCCCCTATGTTCATTCACATGCTTTTAATAAATAGTTTTGATTTGCGTGTTGATGGCTTCTTTCGATGCCACGGGTGGATATGGGATGACGTTAGTAGGCCCACACACTCATAGGTTCGACTAAGGTATGATGTGCTATGTGGCGAAGCTAGTGACCAGCCATAACTTCTAATCATTGATATATTGACCAGATAAAAGCATCGAGATCAAGATAGGGAATAAACGCATAAACAAAAAGGTCTTAATCAAAATATAAGAAATCACATAGGTTCACGGTCCAACTACGCCATAAGTCTAAATATACGAAATTAGCTACTCGTGATGACAAGTTCCAAATCAAAAATAGAAAAGAACATCGTAAGAAAATAGTAAAAGAGAGATAAACTCCCAATCGATATCGTCTTGCTACTTTCTACTAGCTGTCTGACTTGAATCCTTGCTCACGATCTCAATTCTCCTGATTGTTGTTGCCTCCTTGTGTTTTCTCCTGTGAATAGTTGTGAACTTGTGTTTGTGAATGGATGAATTGTGTGTGAAAGTTGTACCCTAACTGTTGAAATTAGCCTCCTATTTTTATAGTTTTTCTACGCTCTAGGCTTCATTTTACTGTTTCTGACGCCGGTCTAGTTTTTGTCCGCATCGCGTGCCTGGCGCGCGCCTGGCACTTTTGGCGTGCTATCTATTGTATCTGTTGTCCGAAACAGGCGCGATATAGTCACATCGCGAGCCACATCACATGTCTTTTTTGCTCTGTGCGACATCACGATTTTGGCTATAACTTCCTCTCTGGATATCAGAATTAAGACCCTTTGTTGCGTTGGAACACTGACTTACGTAGTTTTTTGATGGTATGTAGATCAGCCTTTGATTCTTTTTGTAACTTTGTCTCCTTGCATTTGAATCAATGACTTCTTTTGAAATCTCCTCATTGTAACGTTGTGTTTTGAAGCCATGTTCCAAAAAAATCCAATTTAGGCTCTTTTTGCATTGTTTTGCATTATCTCACCGAAATCCTATAAAAATACAAAAACATATTGAAGTCAACCAATATTCACCAATACTTATACAAAAACATAAGAAAATGAGTACTCAAATAACGTTAAATAAACGCTTACTAGATACAATGGTTATATAGTTTTGACAAGCTTTTTTCCGATTATATATTAATTAATTAATTGGTTATCCAATTGGAATATATGGACGGCCTGGAAAAAGACAACATTCTTCTAATGTTAATTGTGTTGTTCTTGACTCACTTGGCTAAGATCTTACTAGTTCACTGGCTCCTTATGTTGTTGTTAATGAGAAACTTGTTATGGCTATGAACGAATAACTTTTTAATCAGTTTATGGCTGTTAAGAATGCTCAAGATCGATTTCTTACAAGTACCAGTGCTTCTAAATCATCTTGCCACTATTTTACTATCGCAACTTCTGGTATTTGAAACTCTTCTTATTATAACTCTAATGATGTCTCCACATCTTTTGATAAGTTCACTTGGATGTTGGACATTAGGTTGTCCACGTATCACACGACTTATAAAATTAGTCAGTTTATTAGTAAACTATTACCAATTACAACAATGATTCACTTGCCAAATAATAGTGCCATTGCTGCTACTCACACTACAAGAAATTTGCCCATTCCCAGCGCCTTGATTTTCCCAGCACCTCTTGTAAGTGCTGGTAAAAACGGTCAGCACACAATACCCCAACGCCATGTTATTAAAATAACCCAGAAAAACAGCGCTGGTGTATGGATCCCCAGCGCAAACAACACCAGCGCTAGGCAGTGCTGGTAAAAGTTTTTCCCAGCGCAAAAGGGCGCTGGCAAAGGCCTAATAATACGTTGGTGAAAACTGTATATTTTGTAGTGTCATATCATAAGTATTATGTTACTTCCTGGTGTTATTTTAATGAATGAGATATATGTTCTACCATTCACTCATAACCTTTGTCTCCAATGAGGTTTTTGTCTGCTTCATGCATTTACAAGACACAACTAGCAACAAAAGGATTGGTTATGCTAATTTGATTAACAAGTTATATGTTCTTAAGCCTAATGCCTATACTCTTGCGTGTAAGTTTGTGGATTATGTAGCCAATGTTTGGCACGTGAAACTAGCATATGTGAGTATCTAAATGATGTAATGTAATTATTGTATTCCTTTTACTTGTTCTTTCGTCTCATTTTGTAACATTCCTCCTATTTAATGCTTTATTTTATTATTTTGTAGTTTAGAATCGAGTCAAGGTAGCGTAGAATGGATAAATGCATGAAGATATCAGTTTAAGGATCAATTAAGGATGAAGTGAGGGACTGCAGCAGAGGTATGACCAACGTCGTGGAGAGAGATATCAACATATGGATCATAGCACTAGAAATCATCACTAGCCCCTAAACGAAAGGGTGCAAATAGCATCTAAGACAAGTGCACATGTGATAGAATGGGGTACGATGTCGGACTCATGATGGCGCGCAAGGCGCGCATGAGACATAGAGGTGTACCACTAGCGTGCAAGATAAGGCATTAATTGCGCCTATGCAAATGGGGGCACGAGTACCGCCTGACCACATGCGAGTTGGGACCAAATTCTCAAATTACACAATTGAAGTGACGGCTGAAGCTTCAACCTTAGAGCAACACAAAAAGCTATAAAATGAGGGGTCGAGCCAAGCCTGATACGTGTATGAAGCTATGTGAAAAAGAGAAGTCATAAAGAGAGCGGTGAAGAGAGTATGAGAAAAACATACATCTATAATCACTCATCATTCATTGCAATAGTTTTAGTTTTAGAGTCGTAGAGTCAAGGGCTGCGAAGAAGAAGGCAGCGCAAGGGATATCTGAAGACTAAGAGCATCGATGTTCCATCATATTCAAGATTTTTTTCTAATCATTTTGTCTTTAATTATGTTGTTATTTTATTCATGCGTTGTAGAACTTGATATTATGAGTAGTAGGAAGTAGCTTAGATTTATGAATATGATTGTTTTATTTACTTGAGTAATGACATATTTAGATGTGATTTTTTTTCTTTCTAAAATGCATGATAGGATTTACGATTAAGGGTTTTTGAGAAGCCAAAACATTGATGTTAAAGTATTCATGTTTGGACATATTTTGTGGTTGGGGCTACCTAACGTGAACCATACGTAATATCTAGATCACACAAATACATGTCTTTGTAAAGTGTTAGCTACCGCTAGCGGACGGTGAACTGAATTGAAAATTAATATAAAAATAATAGGCATAAATATTATTGTTGCTTTTTAACTTATGCTATTTTTGGATTAGCCCTATAACTTTCTGGGGCTAAAAAGTAGTCTATTAACTTTTCAAAATCTCAACAGTTTATGTCCACTCCAGGCTCGGTTAGGCTTCCGTCAGACATGGCTTCCGATGAACTAAGCACACTCTTGTGTGTTTTCTAAAAGGCGTGCCACGTGGATATCTTCCTCCCTGAAAAATGGTTTCACTCCCCGGAACCCCCAATGTATAAATAATTTAATTTAAATACCATAAAAATCTTATACTTAATAGTGTGAATTCATTAAAATTTTTAAAATAAAAAAATTAGTTTGAGATTTGACTAAAAAATAATAAACAATTTAAGTAATTTAATTCAAATACCGTAAAAAGAAATTTTATACTTAATAATGTAACTTCATCATTATTTTCTAAAATAAATGAATTAGTTTGAGATCTAATTAAAAATATTGATGAGCGTCTAAAGGACGCACTTTTGTACATCACTATAAGGGGTTAAATGAAGAGTTACTTAAGTAATTAGCATAATTCAGTATGTTTTCATGCATTTTAGGTTTTTAAAGACGTTTGATAAAAACGTAGTGTTTTTCATAGAAAAACAAGCTAAAAGTGAATGAAGGCACACAAGGCTATATAATTGAGGACCAAAGCAAGAGTACAAGAAATGAAACGACAAGCGATTCGGGCAATGAACGAAGGAGAAAGAGCCAAAACATCAAAAACTATACAATGAGAAGAATCCGAATAAAGCCATTAATTCAAATACAAGGTAAAGATTGTGCCATATACCATTGTAAAGTTGCGGAAGTCAACGTTTCAACTTAACAAATGAATCTACATACTGACATCGAAAGAAGAAGTTATATACAAAACTGTGAAACTGCGCAAAGTAGAAGAGAGTCGCACGACATGACAGGTTGCACGACCCCGTGCGACGCGCAAATTATTATGCGGCCCGTGTGCAACTGGCAGAGACCCACGTGACCACCTCACATATCTGCATGACATGCGCCACTACCCGCGCGACATGACCTAAGACGCGTCTGGTTTCGGCCCAATTGCTATTTTACCTATAAATAGTACTAGGGTTCGTGAGAACAGAGAAGCACACACAAAGAGCCACCACACAACATCTTGGGAGATCCTTGATATGAGTAGTCAAATCACGATTCAGCCGGGAGAAGCAGAGCAACTTAGCTTATTGTATCTTTACTCTTTTATTATGATGTTCTCTTTCGTTTGTTTAGTTGAACTTGTTATCGTTATGTGCTACTCTTCTCCGTATTTGAAGAAGAGAGTAATGACTATTTATGCACAATGAACCTTTAGTTATGAACTCATGTTGAGTTTTATGTGGCTAGATTTGATTCGTTATCTATTCTACATGTTTGATTTATACACTTAATAAACGCTAATGTGCCTTGTTGCTAAGCTACATGTTTGATTTATGTGCTAGAAGCTACATGCTTGATTTATGTGCAAGATCACACGAATCCATGTCTTTGATTATTCAACATCGTTAACACTTGAGAAGGTTGAATTGGTTACCAAACTTCACTTCTCTTAGATTGATCTCACTTAGGTCGTAGATCTTTAAGGGAAGGCGGGAGGACTATAGTTGTCACTGACGTCACATCTAGAATTTGGGTAATTCATTGAACATATATGAACTTAACATAATGAAACTAACTAATAGGGGAATTGGTGGTTTGTCTATCAATCACATAATAAATAGTTATGAAATCAATCTTCAAATACACTTCATTAATTTGATTTAATCCTTGATATCTATTTATTTTATTAGTTATAATCAAAACCTTGTTATTAAATCTTTTATTTTTTGTTTACAGTTGTCTATTAAGCGAACACTATAGGTACACACTCTCTATGGGATCGATATTTGGTTAAAGTTTTTTTTTTCTTTCAAAAATGGTCTTTTATCGTGGCCTCATTACGAAATAGTCATTTATCGCGCCATTGTCCATATTTAGTCATTTATAATGGTTTTTCATCCAATTTTGGTCCTCCGCCTTTTTTTGCTTTCTTTTTGCCCCCGAACTATATTTATTAACAAAACACCCGCAAATATTTTATTTTTAATTAGTAAAAAGCCCCCATTTGTTATATATTCACATAAAATTATATATTCGCTAAACAAAAGCTAAAAAATATAGGACGAATTATTATTTGTGCCCTGTATGTTTTAATTTTTTATGAAAATACCCGTTATCTTTCGAAGTATTGAAAATGCCCAGTAATTTTGCCATTTTTTTGTAGAAAATGCCATTTGAGTGCCACATGTGAAATTCGGTTGACGTGGCTGCCACATGTAGATATTTTTTTTATATATTTATAAATATTATGGATATAAATATATTTATATTTTAAACATATTACATGTGGCAGCCACATAGACACAATATATTACATGTGGCACTCAAATGGCATTTTCTACAAAAAATGACAAAGTTACAGGGCATTTTCAATAATTCGAAAGATAAAGGGCATTTTCATAAAAAATTGAAACATATAGGGCACAAATAATAATTAGTCCAAAAATATATAGTAAACTTAAATACACAAATATTAAATATTAAATTAAAAAATATTCCTTTATTAACTAATTAAATAAATTTCCTTCAACTCGAAACTATAAGCTCAAAAACATTTCATTGTACATTTATAATTTTGGAGATACTTATAATTTTATTTTTAAATTTTTAACAAACTTAAAATGGATATTAATATAATATATTTCTCAATTCAAAAATATTATTAATTTTTTTATTATATATTTAAGTTTTCTTTCATTTTTTATAATTCTATCATGAGATATTAATAAACCTAGACGAACTGGGTGATGTGGAATCAATTTTTTTTTCTAAATATAATATAAATAACAAAAATACTCAAAAAATATATTAAAGGACTATTTTCGTAATGAGGCCACGATAAATGACCATTTTTGAAAAGAAAAAAAAAACTCATGGTTAGTAACTATGATGATAATTTTATATTACTTGATCGTGTACTTGCGAACACGTAGGCATAGCAATTCATTGCATTCATAAAAATTACATGCTTCGCCACGCATCAAAAATAATAAACAATTAAATTTTTTTCCAATCACCACTGATACGCCCTTCACTTCTCATCGACGGTAGGGGTAGCCATACGATCCGTCCATACGAGCTCGAATAAGACCTCAAGCTCACCACAATCACATCGTACATCAAACACTGACAATCTTACCAAAATCCCTCAGTGTAGCAATCATCCCCTTATTCAACTGATATGTAAATCGATGACGTTGAGATACGCACATAACGTCAATTGTTGTGGAATCTTGACGCGAGGGACGGTTGGATTAGAAATTTAGGATGGTTAAATTGATTAGATGTTGTAATTCAAGTAGAACTGGACTAGTGAATGATTTTGAAGAGAGGCCAAGTGTTTGTAGATTTGTGTAGTTGGAGAGAAAAAGAGAGATTGTGTCACGGAGAGAGCAAGATAGAGTGTTGAAGGAACCTAGAGGTTTGTCAAGGATAAGCTATGGAGGTTGGTTAGGCATAGTTCTTCGGAGTAATCTGGCGGCGTCGGTGGCGACATATACGAGGACAACGGGCGTTAGGAAATGACATAGAATCAATATTTTTTTATTTTTCTTTTTACAAATATTCAAATCACAGAATTTGTTATATTGGCAAAATAATGAAATTATTCACTCATTCCCAAAATCATTCTTTGCGGAGAAAACAATCACGTGGGACGCGTTTTACAACATACGGGATAACGCTTAGTGCAACCGGATGCCACGTCAGACAGAAGTCCGACCGAGCCTGGGTGGACATAAACTTCGAAATTTTGAAAAGCTAACAGACTATATTTCAGCCCTAAAAGTTATAGGGTAAAAACCAACAAGAGCATAAGTTAAAGGGCAGAAACAATATTTCTCCCAAAACAATATGTTTCTAGTTTATGCCCTCCACAAATTAATTTACTTATGATTATCTTCACAAACCATAAAGATTATGTTATTTTAACTTAGCAATAAAAATAGAATAGTGAAAGGTCGATACATAATTTTTATATAGTCTATAATTTTAATTTATTCTAAGTTTTTTAGACATTATTATATGAAGAGATTATTATTCCTATATACTCATGTAGTAGGAGTTCAACCATGACTAAGAAGATAATTGATTTTTACCTTAATGAAATTCTCGATCGAGATATTAGTTCTCTTAATATTAAGAGTTCTAATCATAATTGTAACCATTTTAATTCTATAAGTGCAAAACTACGTCTGATGTCTTTGAATATTTAATATGACAAGATTCTAAAGATTGATAAAGATTCAGAATTTCATTAATATTGAGCGAGATCCATGCGTACATCAAATGATATGGGACTACCCAACAAAGACAAAACTCTAATTCTACGATCTTACTCAACATATGGACCTTAACAAGCCGATGCCAAAAATTACGGTGAATATATGATAAGCATGGTAGAAAGTTCTAAATCTTGGTAAACGTTACTTCCTGATTGGTTGGAATATTCTCTTAGGAAAAAGCAATATTTTGTCTACGATGTTTTTTGTCGCCAAACCATCTACATTATCTGATTCAAATACTTTCTTTAATGATGGATTTCCATCATGGAAAACGATGAATGCTGGAAAATATGTGCATTTTTTAATCATGAGAGTCATGGTTTTGACACATCACATAGGCTTCCTAAGGAAAAAGTATCTTTATATGAAAAACTTATTGCAACATATTGGCATGGCTCCAAAAAATCAATAATTAGAGTTAGATGCAAATAATCGATTTGCGACTAAAAGTTTCTATTGATGTTGCCAAATTATTTGCATTTTAGGGTATTCACTTTAGAGGCTAAGAGGAAAGAGTGGACTCACATAATCGTGGCAATTTCATAGAAATTATAGAGCAAGCGACTTCTTATAATGCTGAAGTAGCTCCACTCGTTTTGGGAAATGCTTCGGGAAATGCCACTTACGCTTCTCATAAAATTTAGAGAGAAATTCCATGAATATATGCAAGTAAAATTCAAAGATTTATCCAAGCAAAAATTGGTGGTGCTAAGTTTTGCATTATATTCTTTGAATCTAGAAATTAGTCAAGAAGAGAGCAAATGACAATTATTTTGAGGTTTATTGATAAAGAGGGGTTTGTCCAAGAAAGGTTTTTGATGTAGTTCAAGTTGAGGATACTAAATCTTTTACTTTGAAAAATAAAATGAGTGACGTTCTTTTTCGTTATAATCTTAGTGCGCATGACATTCGAGGACAAGTGTATGATGGTGCTAGTAATATGCGAGGAGAGGGGAATGATTTTAAGGCATTGTTTTTAAGTAACTGTCCTTATGCTTATTACATTCCTGTTTTTCTCATTCCTTGTGTAGTTGCGTTGCGCAACGAAAAATACGCGAACAACAAATAACAACAACAAGCGATTAACGGGATAAATTCACACCACATGAAAAGCGATAACGCAATGAAATAACACAAGACACGATTTGTTTACTCAGTTCATCAACGACTACCTATGAGGGCGATCCAAGCCACGATTTTCACTATGATGATGATCGATTACAAAATAAGATACAACAATTGTCTCTCACGGATCAATAATAATCTCTAAAATCTCACAAGTGTATTCTTTCTTATTTTTAATCTCTCACACTCTTTGTTTTGGAGGCTATTTAATCACACACTATTCAGACGCACAAAACTGCATATAATTAGTACCTATGACGAATTAGAGCATCAAGACGAAGTTGGCCCAAAATTGGTCCAAAACAGACCCGCGCAATATGTCATGTATCACGGCTATGTAGCGCAGCTACCTGCACGAGCAACTCAACTTTTCAACGAAGTGGCGCTACTCCATGGGTGACCTGCGCGACTAGCACAACTTCTGCTTTGTAGTGCCACTCCATCGATGACCTGCACGGCCATGCCTGCATCGCGGCTCCTGTAGGGTAACTCCCTGGTGGCCATCTTGATCTGCTCTTCGTTGTCGTTGTTCAGCCTCCACAATTCCAACAATCTCCCACTTTGAGACTGAACCCACAACCAAAGCCCCTCTTCCACACTCCAATGCCAAAATAACCATCATCGTTATAGTCAATCCATCAAGCTCTTGTATCGCCACTCCTAGATCTTGTTCACGCTTCAAGGTCCGTTGAAGCCATGCATAGCTTCAACTCCACTAAGGCATCATTCTTAGTCAACAAATCTTCAAACTCCCACCGACTTGAATCCTTGCTTATGTGACAATGTTCACACCGTCATAAATTTGCATCACTTTCACCACCATGATTGATGCTATCATGTTGGACTTTCACACCGCCAAGATCAATGTCATCTTGAGTAACATTGGTCAAATATAGAGTTATGTTCTTGAACCCTCGAGCACAAACCACACCACCCGTGGTTATCTCCCAAACACCCGAGCCAAATGATGAATGATAACCCTCACCATCCAGCTGCCCCACGGAAATAAGATTTCTCTTCAAACCCGGAATATGTCTCACTCCACACAGTAACCATACAGATCCATTCCTCATATGTATCCTAACATCTCATTTTCCTACAATTCTCAAAGACTCATCATTAACAAGATCTCTCCAAAATTACCGGAAATATAATTCTCTATTATATCACGGTTAGGGCAAGAATAATATGATGCTCCAGAATACAAAATCTAAGACTCCAATGGACTGCATACACTCAAGACTAGTACATCATCATTATCCTCCACAACTACGTTCCCTGAGTTGACACCATCCTCTTTCGTCTTTGGTGCTTTACAATGCTTCCTGTAATGACCAAACTTTCCAAAATTCCAACACTTCATGGAATTCCCGACCTTCATTGATTTCGATCTGCCTTTATCTCTCGTACTCAAAATTGATCCAGAAGTGTTACTCAAGATACCCGATTATCTCCGACGAGTTTCCTCGCTGATAATCAAATCTATGACTTCATCAAATTTCACCTTCATCTTTCCCGCGTATGCACTAACATCAGTTATTGTGCCACTCCAACTCTTATGTAAGGAAGACAACATAATTAGGGTTCTTACCTCATCATCAAATCAATATTCACCGAGCTCAATTGAGATGTTATAACATTGAACTCATTCAGATGATCAGAAACTGACAAGCTTTCCGACTTCTTCAGATGGAACAGGCGCTGCATCAGTTGAACCTTGTTCGCTGCAGATGGCTTCTTGAACGTGTCAACCAACACCTTCAACACCCCCTTTGTGGTTGTCACTTCCGCAACATGAAATACCACGTTCCGCGATATAATCAAACGACAAACACTCAATGCCTTCCTATCTAACTTAACCGAATCTTTATCTTCCATATTCGTCGACTTATCTTTCAGAGGACTCGATCTGTATTCTCCAAAACCCATAATCCGACCCATCAAACTTCTCGTTTAGAAATTTACCTCCGTTCATTATGAATACTCTCATTCGACCTGGAGCTCTGATACCATTTTTTGCGCGACAGAAAATACGCGAACAATGAATAACAAAAACAAACCACGAACGGATAAATTCACACCACACCAATAGCGATAAAATAATAAAAGAACACAAGACATAATTTATTTACCTAGTTCGTCTACGACTACCTCTGAGGGCGATCCAAGCCAGGATCTTCACTATGATGATGATCGATTATTAAATAAGATACAACAAAATTTCCTCTCACGGATCAATAACAATCTCTCACTGTGTTCTCTCAAATCTCACAAATGTATTCTTTCTTATTTTGAATCTCACACACTCTTTCTTTTGGAGGCTATTCAATCACACACTATTAAGACGCACACAACTGTATAAATAGTACCTACGATAAATTAGGGCATCATAACAAAGTTGGGCCAAAATAGACCCGCTCGACATGTCATGTATCTCGGCTATGCTACCTGGGCGAGCAACACAACTTTTCGGCGTTCTAGCGCCACTCCCTGGATGACATGCGCGACCAATGCAACTCGTGCGCTGTAGCGCCACTCCCTGGATGACATGCGTGACCAGGCCTGTATCGCGGCTCATGTTGCGCAACTCCCTGGTTGCACATCTTGATTTGCTCTTCGTTGTCATTGTCCAGGCTCCACAATCCCAACACTTGCAACTAATATTAGTAGCAATATCCCAAATTACTCTTCCAATTGAGATCTTCTTCTCACACTTCAATAATATCTCAATGAAGTCAATTTCTCTTCCAAAGCCCACGATCAACTAAAACTTGCTAAAATTCTTTAAATTATATAGTCAATTGCAATGGATTAGATATAAACTAGAAAAATACCAAGGTGTAAATACCAAAGCATTCACATGATATTATTCTATTTCGAAGTAGCAATGGGAAGCCAAATTATATGCTAAATACAAATTTTAATGTACCAACAACAATACTCTTTTCTCAAAATTTAAAAAAAATACTATTTTTTTATATTATTAATTTATTATTAAGGGTTGAAATAGATATACGTGGCATATAAGGGCACTCCAAAAGAGGCGGGAAAGGACTGAAACCCTACTTACTACGTTCATCCATTCCCTGCAACTGCCGAGTCAAAATCCGTTGGAATCTCTTCAGTTTTGCTGCATTTCAGATGGGAATTAAGGTATACATTTTCGTTCCTACTTCAATTTTGACTCATTTGTATTCTCCTCTTGTAAGCTAAAAAGGATTTAAAAATTACTTCAATTTTAGGGTTTAACGAAGCTCTTGGCGGACAATGCGCCCAAATCGATGAAGGAGCAGAAATTCGAAAGCTATTTCGGCCGCAAAATCGCCATTGACGCCAGCATGAGCATCTATCAGTTCCTTGTATGTCTGCCTTTTTTCATTTTTCTATTAAAAATAAATAAAAAAGGAAATTTTTGTTTTTTTTGCTATACTGAGAAGTGGAATTGCATTTCAATGTGAATTTGTGGCTTTTAGCTTTCCTTTTAAGTGACAAAATGTCAGCTTTACTCGTAATGAGGCTTGTTCGTCTTTTTGGTGACTGGTTATTGCAGATTGTTGTTGGACGAAGTGGTACCGAAATGCTCACCAATGAAGCCGGTGAAGTGACAAGGTATGCCGTTAACTCCATACACAAGCTCATTTAGACACACCTAGTCGTCTACATGTGTATGTTGACGGAAATTTATTTTGGTGTCTAATTGTTTCCACATTAGTCATTTGCAAGGGATGTTCTCAAGGACAATCAGACTTCTTGAAGCCGGAATTAAGCCAGTGTAAGCTACTTTCTTGCATTGTTATCTACACTTCTGAATTCTGCTGTATTTGTCTTGTTATGAAAAGTTTCGAGCTTTTCCTTGATTCATTTGTCTCTGTTACGACAGGTATGTTTTTGATGGGAAACCTCCTGACCTGAAGAAACAAGAGCTAGCAAAACGGTACTTTTCTGTTTCTTTTTTTTGTCTACGTTTATTATGTCACGGGTTTTATGTTAATTGAGATATTGATATGTTGAGTGCAGATATTCGAAAAGAGCAGATGCAACTGAGGACCTAAGTGGTGCATTAGAGGTTGAGAGTCGTAGTTTGTTTCCCTTGTGAATTAAATTATTTACCAACTTTGATCTACTAAACTACTTTCTTCACCCTTTCCTGTTATTAGAATGTGGCTTTTTTCTTAATAATAATTCATTTGATGCTTTTGCAGAGTGGGAACAAAGAGGATATTGAAAAATTCAGTAAACGAACAGTCAAGGTGCGTTCGTGGAATTTTTTAACACTATTATCTCTCCAACTGCAATATTCTTTTATCTTTAATGTGATTCTTCTTGTTGCTCGTCAGGAAGATGCATGTGTTTTCTTTGTAGGCAGTTTGAAGTTTTTTAGTATATATAACATAGAATAGAACTTTGTACGCAGAGAAGGGAGAAAGAATTTACAAATTGTTGCAAGTATATAGGATGCTGTTGATAAAAGTGGGTTGTGTGGAGATCTTTACGCATTTACTTTCTTAGTTTTTTCTTAATTTTGGGTTGCATCTTAATGTAAACCTTGAGATTGAATATGTGTTTGGTGTGGATATTCACTTTTTTAGTTACTCAGGTTACCAAGCAACACAATGATGACTGCAAAAAGCTTCTTAGACTGATGGGAGTACCAGTGATCGAGGTGATGCAGCAAAATACCTATTTGTGTTTGCATAATTCACATTTTAATATTGCTTTGTGCGAGAAGGTATCTGCTGGTTTCTCCTGAAGGGGGACTAACTTCACTCCGTTTTGAATATCTTGTTTTGTAACATGATTAGGCTCCCTCTGAAGCAGAAGCACAGTGTGCGGCACTTTGCAAGGCAGACAAGGTATGCCTTGCACTGCAATTATCTCATAAGACATACTAACATAATGATCGTCAGAAAGTCAATTGCATAAAACTTAATTTTAGCAGTCGCCTTATAATTATTAATTGAAAAATATTTTTGAACTTTGTGTATCCGTGACACAGATAAATATTTGGGTTTATGTTTGATAACGAGCAATTTTTGGTCCTCCAGTAGAAATAATCTATAGGCTAATGACTTTATGCCTAACTATAAACAGAGCAATTCACCTTAATCTATAGTTGATGCTGTAGGCATTCTCAGTGATGTGCCTTGAATTATTTGAAAATATTATTTGGCCGTCAGGTTTATGCTGTGGCCTCTGAAGACATGGATTCTCTCACTTTTGGAGCTTCAAGGTTTCTCCGTCATTTAATGGATCCTAGCTCCAAAAAGATCCCGGTGATGGAATTCGAAGTCGCAAAGGTATTGAGAAGTGATTAATCATGCCTAATTTTGCTGCGATCTGATTCAGTGTTATGTCACAGGTTCTGGAGGAGTTGAACCTCACAATGGATCAATTCATTGACTTATGCATACTTTCTGGTTGTGATTACTGTGACAGCATTAAAGGTAATTTTGCTTTTCGTGTCAGTTCTGTGTCTTGCTAATTGGATTTACTTGTCTGTCTCTGTAGTTCACACATAGTCCTTTTTGAGATCTTGTTTTAACATGTTTGTCGTTTTTTGTTACTCTCAGAAATATGTCATTCCTGAAGTAATTTAGAAAAAATATTATCTAGGTCTTAAATTGAAGAAGATAATTTGTTGATATGTTATGGAATACGTTAATTGATGACTAATTGGCCTGCAGGAAGGACTGCTCGTATTGGGCCCGTATTTTTCCTGCTGTAGAATGAACTTGTTCAGGAAAATTGCCTTTAGTAAAAATGTTAGAAAAATAGGATTTGGAAAAGTATTTCATAATATTTTTGGTTTTTAGCTGTTTTAGCTGATAAGTAGTAATTTCAGTGACTTTGTAGTTGCATATTTGCGTTAATTTATGTTGTCTTTGCAACATATCCACACATGTCCGAACATATGCCTTTGTTCCTCAGACTTACTTCCAACTCTAACCCCATCAGCTGTAGGGCACAATATATTTTTTGCAGTGTTGTTGGAATAATGTTTTTTGGCGGTGTTTTATTTCAGGTATTGGAGGACTTACTGCTTTGAAGCTGATTCGTCAGCATGGCTCAATTGAAAACATTCTGGAAAATATTAATAAAGAAAGGTGCTTAAAATTTCTCAATTTTGTTATCTGGTTTGACTAAGTGTGAATTTGTGTTGTTTAAAAAAAAAATCTTGACTTCTCACAGATATGTTTTCAACGTCCAGATTGGTACTTCATTAAGCCAATTTTAAAGCTTGTTCAAAAAAAAAAAGTCAATTTTAAAGCTGATATAGAAGAAGTCGTAATTAAATAAATCATTAAAATTGAAGCTAAGAACCCTTTAGTATTGGTTGTGTTTCCTTTATATTTCCCTTTTGGTTGTGCTTCCTATTTTATTTCCCTTTCGGATTCATAATTCATTAAGTACCTTGTGATCTTCAGTACCCAGATCTGAATGTGCTCTCAGAGTCAATTCACTGTTTATCTACTTTTAGTTTCATTCATGTGCATATCTATCTGTTTCTTCGGTTTAGTTAAATATATTTTATTATCTACTTTTGTTCGTACAGATTCCAGATACCAGAAGATTGGCCATATCAAGAAGCTCGAAGGCTATTTAAAGAACCAGCAGTATCCACCGACGATGAACTTGAGCTTAAGTGGACTGCTCCAGATGAAGAAGTGAGAAACTTCAAAGAGCTTTAAATGGTTTCGTCTTTCCCCAAATTGCTTATTTGATGTTCATTGACTCATACCATTGTTTTCTCCTCCAGGGTTTAATAAACTTTTTGGTAAATGAAAATGGATTCAACAGAGATAGAGTAACCAAGGCATGTGTTCATTGTCACTATGTGATAGTTACCTTTCCCGCTCAAGCCCCTTCCCCCTGCAAAAAAGTGATTCATTTCTTGTTGGCTAACTTAATCTGTCGGTAACTTTTAGGCAATAGAAAAGATCAAGACTGCTAAGAACAAGTCGTCCCAGGGCCGGTATGAACTTATTAAATGACAATATCAACATATGTATTTGCTTTAGGAATAATGCCACCTTTATGATGTTTCTTTGAACAGGTTGGAGTCGTTCTTCAAACCAGTCGGCGGAGCATCTGTACCTGCTAAACGAAAGGTATGCCACTTTTTGTCGAGTGTAAAACCTGCTCAGTTGACTGCAGGATTTACTTCATTTATGACTTACTCGTTAAACCTGCTTGTAGATAGATTTTTGACCTCGTTACCATGTTCTCTTGGCATGGTATTCCTAAGGCATTTTGTTCTTTTTGTTATCATTTATTTTCTGTGAAGTTCTAAACGACGAAGATCCTGTGTCATTTAACTGCAAAATTTCCCAGTATACATATGATGCCCAATATCTTATGTGCTTGTTTGTGGAAGCTGTCCTTGTACTCTAATTGTTTTGGGAAGGGCCTAAAACTTCAATTATTTATACTACACTTGTTCTGAATATTCTTCTCTGTAACTGTGTACTCTGATTTGCTTGGTCTATGGAAAATAAAAATCATTTTTTTGTTACTATGTTTCCTCTTTGTGTTAAGGTTTCTCAACGTTATCTAGGATGTTATATCTTTAATTTTTTTTTTTTTTTTTTTTTATCTTGTGTCCTTTTTGAAGACAAATGATGTTGTGAATTAGGAGTGTGTTTCTGTTGAAGGATTTAGGAACTATGGGTCTGAAATCCATAATAAGAAATAATTCAATTTCATTTTCTGGAATAACTCTGAGTTGTGATGAGTGTATTTGCCTTGGTTACCATTTTGTGTGGCCCTTCAAGCATTATGATTCACCAGGAAATGATGCCACTGTGGTGTCATTCAAAATCCTTAGCGCCAAAATCATTTAGATGAACAATTCACATGGGCTACTTTTTGAACTTCTTGGAAACTCTACCCTAATTGGTCACAGTGGTTTTTGGTACTGGCCAACAGGGAACTAAGTGCATCCTTGCGATCCCGACACCATTAATCAAGCCTAAGATGTACGCTGTGGAAGCATCCTTCCATTTCAGGCCTAAGGCTGTTGGCAGCATAAGCTTGCCGTATGTAGATCTGGGCTCGAGGCAGCACAGAAGCTTAAGTTGTGTCATATGAAGTTGAAAAGCCACGGTGAAACTGAATCTTTATTCTTTCATGCTCTAGTTAAGCTACTTCACAGCAATGAAACTCGGTATAATTGGTATTCATGTAAAATGACTAGGTTCATCTACATGTGTTGTATGTATGTGCATTCCATATACAGATGACATGTAATTACTTGGTTGTAGCTTCTACTAGATCTTTGCACTTGTATCGCACCTATAGACGTAATGTTTAGTTTAGAAAGCAAATGGGAAACAAACCTCTTTATCTAAAGGAAGTCCTTCAGACAAATGGATACCCAATGTATTTGAGGGTGACATTTTAGAAGTTAACCTACTCTATGAGTTATTTTGTTTCCATCTTGCTGCTGCATAAAGTGTGATTATCCATATGATTTTGGTTAACAACGGCAAGTACTTTGAAGAAATATGATGTGATGAAGCACTGCTTACAGTTATTTGAAATCAATCACGATAATTGTTCCTGATTGTCTTATTGCAACTAAAATGGCAGGACACAACTGAGAAGGAAGGAGGTAACAAGAAGGCAAAGGCTGGTGGGAGTAAGAAAAAGAAATAGTTCAAGATCTGCTTCAAGTGGGTGATTAATGTAGCTCATGTTAAGATATGACTTAATTTGTCTAAGCTATAACTTAATTTATCTAATTTAGCTCCATTTTGGTCTTCTTGTACAAGTTTGGAGTGTGTTGTATTTATCTTTTTCAAGTTAAATGTCATTTTCTCGACAAGTTGCGCAATAGACTAGGAAGGACACTTATAAGAATGCGTTGCTTGAAAATTGTAGTTTGTAAATTGTAACTAACCAATTGGAATCATAATTTATTCACATACATCTTATATCCGAAGGCCTTATGAAACCAGGAGAGAGTTCCAGCCACCATTTGGGATGCAATATCTCGTTTTTATGTTACACGATTGAACAATAAAAAATGTTGTATGTGTCCTAAGACCCATTGAAACCAGGAAATAGTTCAAGCCACTCTTATTCTGTGATAAAACCAGAAAATTTAGGCACATCTCACTTCTGAGTTCTTCCCATCAATATATAGAATCAAATATATGAAATAAAGTGAGATAAGGCGTGTATAATATATGGACTTTTAGTTCATAATATTTGCTGGCTTACATGTTTGAAAAGTTGATGTTAATTATTAATTTGACTAGTTACGACTTACGAGTTAACACATCATTTACTAAACTTTTTCTGAAACTTTGATACCAGGAAGTTTTCTTCTCTTCCTAAAAATTGAATTTTGAACATTCATAACTTGTGTTTTGAAAAGTGGTTCGAACCGGTTAGTTGGCCCTGTTTGGCCGCTATTTGAAGGCCTCACTGCCAGGCCCCGCCCTTTAGGGCCCCCTGTCAATATAGGGAGGTGCAAAATACATGTATTAAGGGTAAATATTGTATATTTCTCGTTCGAACGATCAAACCAATTGAACCGATCGTACCAGCAACCAATTGGACTTTTGCATAAACGCTCTATATGCTTTTGAGAACATTGTTCATAACCGTAGTCTTTCTTTATACCCCTTATACCCCATTAAACACCATTTCCAAATTTTAACATGATCTTTTTTAGAAACTATAAGATGGTTTGATATCATTCGTGAAACTAATTATACTTTTAGTCGTTTAAATACTTTTTTTCCCTATCAAATATGCGGAATTTGAAATTTGAATAAAACACTATATTTTATGGTAAGCTCTTCGAGAATCATACAACATAACAAATCAACAATTTCACATTCCTCGGGTAACGTAATATTATGACATTTCATCGTGTATATCTAACGGTGTATATCGTGTATATTCATAAAAATAACAAAAAATAGTCGTGCCTTTGATTGTTGCTGTTTTGCATAACTAGCAAATGGAGCACGCGGTTCCCGCGAGCATAATTTTTTTTTTAATGTCATTCTATGTGGGTTAATGATGAAGATTTATCTAGATAACATGTGCTATAAATTTGCAGTAGAACAATGGAAAAGAAGCAAATTATGGGGAAAGTAAATCATTAATTACAATTAGTAGTGTAATTAATTAGTCTAACTTAATTTGTAAGGCTATTTTGGGAATTTAATAATATATTTTTTACAATGTAGCTAAAACTCAAAGGTTAAAGTTGGAAATCAAAAGATTGGTGTCATAATTGGTTTCTTTATATAATAGTATATAGAAATAGCACCAATTAGTTGGTTAACTACTACAATTATTCAATTTTTTTTTTGATAATTTTAATTATTCAAATTTAATTTACGTCAGTGCTAATTTCTTTCACTTTTATATATTATAATAACACACTGCATTAGAATAGAAACTCGAGACGAACTTTTTTTTTTTTGATAAGTAAAACTCGAGACGAACTTAAAACATTTAATTTTGGAAGCTTTAAGAGAGAAAATGAAGAGCAGGTGGTCATGGCGGCAGAAGGAGCTCGTGTTTCTCGTCCTATACGCCGCCGTTTTCTACGCTATTGTCATCCGCCGCTCTCTCCAGCTCTCACACGGTACTTTAACCCGATAGTGTTGATTTCGTGTAATTCATTCATTCATTGAAACCCTTACTGTTATTTGCAATTACAGATCACTATGCCAGGCTTTATGGCTTACGCCCTGGCTGGATCGCTGGAAGACTTAATGTATGCTAATCCTTTACTCTCTCAGCGATTAGAGTAACTAATTTACGATTCAGTTGGAAATGTCAGTAGCATAAAAACTAGTTGTCGTGTTCGATTGCGATAATGAGTGTAGAATATGCTGCAAAACATACAGAGTTACTTCAAACTAGCGTTTCGGAGAGTCGTACGTGTCACGATTTCATTTTGCGTCTCGTCAGTTTCATTCTGAAGTTAGTGCATTAGGTTAGTCTGGATACGTTTCTAGTTAAATATGCTGGAAAAACACACATCGATCAATTGGAGTTACTTCAGAACTAGCAGGGTTTACGGTTATAGGCTCTGAGTTCAACTGTGTGAAATATTCAAAGTTGGATGGCTATTGTTTCTGTGTTGGATCTTTGGAATGCAAAACTAAGTTTACCGTGTCTTGTTATAATTGTCTAAGTGCGTTGTGGTTTGATCTTCTGTCTCTTTCAATTTCATTGCTAGGATTTATCTGATGCTCAGTGGAGAAACTTTCGAGGCAACTTAGTTATTCTCACCGCGGTTTTTGGGATTTTTACTCTGGTTGCCAGCGTGATCAAAGCGTCATGTTCTTTGAAGGCGAGGGGGATGTCTATCGTTTGGCTTCTGATTTCTATGACTTATTTGTTATATCTTCACGGAGCCTGGTATATACACCATTACTTTGCCGTATCTTTGGCTTTGATGAATTTTCACTGACACTTCCTTTTATTGTTTATGCAGCATCATATTTATTGTTGCTATTGCTTCAGCTAATTTTCTTCTAGTAAAGGTTCGTTGTCAACAAACTTGTGAGTTCCCTCAATGTTACTATATTCCGTAAAACTACCAAAATGATTGGCAATTAGATTCATCCAACGTTCCATATGCCTGTCCTTTAACGAATTATCAACAGTATGGGTTGCCCTTGATTGAGTCCTATGATCTGTGGGATGGCGTATTGGTAATGAAAAATCTGCAGATGATTTTGTTTGGAACTTTCTCCAAAATCTGAACTAAAGTTTGGTTGCAAAAATATAAAAAATTTAGACAATGGCTCGCCCAATGTTTATTTTATGACTACAGCGGTGTATTTGATATGTTATCATCAATTGGGAATCTTATGGTGTTAATCCAGTCTTCACGGAACTTTATGGCACTGTTGCTTTCAGATACATATATGCAATCTTGATGTGTCATTCTGACTGAAGCTTTTGGCATCATTCATTTATTAAATAAAACTTCTAATACTCTCGTGTTTACCAGATACTCGTTTCTGCAGATTTTTGGAAAGACAAAATACTTCTCATTTGTACTCTGGGTTTTTAACCTATCATTTCTTGTGTGTAACCGTATGTATGAAGGTTATCGATTCTCCAGTTTCGGGTAAAGTTTGTTTCGGATCTGGTCTCCCTTATCCTGAAATCTATGTTTTTCATAGTCGTAATCTTTCTTTTTATTTGTGTCTTGGTGTAGGACACATTGGGCTTATTTGGATCAGTTTCGCGGCACCTTCAGATGGCATATCTGCTTTAACTTTGGTAGCCCTCTTCTCATTCCTTTTTGTATTCTACGAGCTCGTTCTGTGAATCTGGGATTTTCACTTTTGCCTTATATTGAGTTTTATGAATCAACAAACTCTTACACTTACACCACATCCATTAGAAATAGGAATAACATTCAAATAATGGGTTAGATAAGCTAAACACTCAACATAAGCAAAACAAATATTTTTCTACTTCTTCCTGTTTTAGGGGGAATCTTTTTTGTTTGCTATTTAAAATTTTTCCACTAGCGGCTGAATTAACTGTACCGACATTTCTTCAGTTCTAGACCTCTATTTTGATCGTATTTTAGGCCATCTTAAATGTTCTCGCAAGGCAAAATATGCATGTTTCTGTATCTTCTAATTGGTTAAATAAAATAAATGTGAAATAATAAGGCTATAACTTGATAGACCTGATAAACAAGAAAGTAAAACCAAACAAGTCAGTCACTTGATATGCAAAAAGCCAGAACGCTGTTATTTCACTTTGATTCAACTGCATAGATTTAATTGGATTTTGCAATATTTAAAACCTCTTCAGACTTTGTTCCTCTTTTTCGTATATTGATTTCTAAATGTTCCTCTCAAGGGGCAAAGAGCTTTAAATGCCAGCATTGTTATGCATTTTTATGTATCATGTTGGATGATTCACTTAATTACTGCAACTGTATAAGGCAGATGCGTATCATCCACCATATCGTCATTCCCTTACTGTTGCAGCGAAAGTGAAGTATTTTTTTCTTTTTTAATTATTTGAACAGTTGTTTTGCGTATGATAAGCTTTGGGTATGACTATCATTGGGATGACCAGCATAATCGTTTTGATCAAAAGGTATGAAGTTTTCAATTTTCTGTCAGTACCATCTGTGTGGGGCATTTTCTGAAGTGCTAATAATACCCTCAGCTTCCGCTCTTGCCCCTAGTCATGCCTGCCACCAAAATGACTTTACATTTTGTATATAACCTGAGATTATTAAGATTCATCCTAATTACATACTGCGAGTCTAATTATATATCTTTTTTACATAGAGGAGCCATAATCTGAAACTCTTGGATTAGAAAATCTCTTCTATTATGTTGGAATAGAAATTCTGCTTTGATTATTTATGAAGGTACTATTTTGGGCTGTAGAGTAGCTTTTGAAACATACCAGTTTGAATGAGATGGGTAATCGTGATTGCGGACTGGAAACAGACATATTACATAGACATCATTGTGGTTTATGTGTGGTTCAGAGTTAGATCGTATATAAAGTGGTTCAGAGTTAGATCGTATATAAAGTAAACATCATGCTTGAAATTAAATCATTGTGACTTATTTCTTTTCATGTTCCATTATGTGGCCTGTGTTTGTCCTGTAGAAAGTAAATCCTAGTTGTAGTCATGAGAGTAATTGCATGCATATGCAGTTGTGCCACAATGTCTAACATTTAATATTTCTTTTGTTCTTAAAAGAAGCATATTCAGAGATGTGAATGTTGTTCATCAGGCAAGACATGCTACCTGCTCTTACAGGTGATTTTTTTTTTATCAGCTAGCTTTATCTGGACTAACAATTTGCTACCTTTATATTAATTCAACAGTTTTGTGCTGAAACTTGATTCATTTTGGTCAATTCTTTGTACTTATCAGGAGAGAAGGGTCTCAAACGACAAGTTCTCATTTCCATTATATTTGTGCTATTTAACATATGCGCCTCTTTACATTGCGGGGCCGATCATTAGCTTCAATGCATTTGCTTCACAGGTTTGTAACATATATTATGGTAATTTATTATTCTTTGTGTTGGCATCAGATTATATATGATTTTAACGCCCTGAGCATTATGAAAAATTATTTTATTTATTGTAAATTAGTGATATATTTTGCTTGAGAGTTATTGCATAGATAAGTTTTCTTACAAAAAATATCAGTAAATGTAATTATGCTGTGGTTACTTTCTCTTGTTGTGGCAATAACTTTTGAGGTTGTACAAAGGTTTCTAACTCCCAACCTTACAGGGTGGGATACTCGGCAGAAATTAGCACGAAGGCATGCTACTGACATTGAACATAGAATTAATCACTAGATTAACATATCTGGACCATCTCTTTGACAGTATATGTTATTTTGAAATTTTCCATGTATACCGTACGAATTGCTTTAAAACGACTTATTCATGTTTGCGGCAGTTGGATTCTTCCCAGAAGATTTACTCATTTCGCGAAGTGGCTTGGTATGGATTCCGTTGGATCTTTAGCCTTTTCCTGATGGAATTGATGTCGCATTTCTTTTACTACAATGCTTTTGCTCTTAGGTGAGTGTCTTATAAATTCAAAGATTTCCTATGTTGACATTCAGGTAGCTTTGATATCTAATTCGGGCATTTTGCTTGCAGTGGCATGTGGGAACAACTGGCCCCCATGGACATATTCGTCATTGGATATGGGGTATTGCTTACGTTATTATCCTCTGATTCTTAGTTGTACAATTTTGTCTGATGTTTTATTTGGTTCTCTTATTTTTATTAGCATAGTGCAAATTTGCATTTGGTTCTTTTTTATGCAATTGTGATAACAAACGCTATGTAACTGATGATTCTTTCATGAGCAAACCAGATTTCCTTCCTAAATGGCTCGCCAACCAATTGCATCTCATCAATGTTGTAAAGGACTAGCATCAAACTTGAGAGTAGCCTTGTGTTGTTGGTCGTTTGTTGATAACATCATGCACTAATAATATAGACACATATACATTGTAGTTCTGTTGTGTAACAAGATAGTTAAGTAGTATGATCTGAATTCATGAAGAAGAGTCCTATTTAGGTTGGATAGTCCATTTCCATTCATATTATCCTTGTTCGTATTTTTTTTGTTATTCTGAAGTTCTTCAAAGTTTCTCGGTTGGCATTTCTGTCTTCATGCCTGAATTCCTAAAGGGTTGTCTCAAGTGATTTATAATACTTTGCATTTTTTACAGAATAATGTCCAAATGCACATTCTTGCAGACCGTACTTTCAGTAACCTAAGAAGAAACTTGTAATTCGTATCTTTTAATGGCTAATTATTGTATTATACCCTACTCTTCTGTGATTCTGTCAAATGCAGCAAAACCCGGCCATGAATAGTGCCCAGATAGCCTATACTTTCTACCGACTTTTATAGAATGCTACTAAGAAGAATTGAGGAGAATTATAACTTCTATCTCTTTTAATTTAAGACCAAGCTTCATGCTATACTTTACTCCAGAGAAAGGCGTATTTTCTCTTTAAATTGAACTCAGATTGTACTTAGTTCGTGGATCGAAGGGAGGACCGGACATGGTTTAAGATGAGGTCTTTAAGGCTGAATGGGATTCACTATGCAGAAACTTTCCGGTCTTTTGTATGTCTACAGAGACTTGGGACTTAGCTCAGCCGAATTTTATTTTTGTTTTGTTTATATAAAAAATTATCTAATCTATACTGGAATAATATATATTTTATTATCACATCATGTTCAAGATACAAGCTCTCAAGAGGAGCCGAGAAATATTGCAAGAACCTTACAAGGTGTTGTTGCTGTTTTTCCCACCGGTGGATCCATCTTATATAATGCATTATGATTTAAGAAAATCTATACCTCTTTCACAAACTTCTATATATCTTTGATTTGTAGCTTATTCTTACCCTTTGATTAATGAATCGTACATGTACTTTTCTGATGCTTCCTTTTGATCCTTGAAATATTACTTTTGCTTATTTGTTCATCAGAGCATGAATGTTATGTTTATGAATGCAGGTTCTGAACTTCATGTGGCTAAAATTTTTCCTGCTCTGGCGGTACTTCAGATTCTGGTCACTGGTAACCTTTGCTTTAGGACCACTTTTTTGCCCCTCCAAATTTCATTTTTTCAATATTTTTGCTCTAAGATTTTTTTTGAAGTGCTAGCATCTGCCTGTAGGTTAATGGCATTGTGGCTCCTGAGAATATGCCAAAGTGTATAAACAATTGTTACAATTTGGAAAGTTTCTGGAAAAACTGGCATGCTTCCTTCAACAAATGGCTAGTTAGGTAGATATTTGTTTAACTAACATTTGATTTTTTGTGTAATTCATTTTTGTGTCAAGCATCAGTGGCTGCTCACTGTCTCTTTCAGGTATCTTTATATCCCTCTTGGCGGTTCTCAGAAAAAGCTGCTAAATGTTTGGGTCATCTTCACCTTTGTTGCTTTATGGCATGATTTAGAGTGGTAAATTAGCTTCTCAGAGATGTTTTTGCCACCAAGTTATCATTTGCCTGTTCCAGCCTTGTTGCTAATCTCACTACTGGTTGCCTTGACTTCAGGAAGCTTCTTTCCTGGGCATGGTTGACATGTATATTCTTTATACCGGAAATGCTGGTCAAATCAGCTGCAAGTGCTGTTCAGGTACCTCTATATACAAGCATCTTCTATGCTTTCCTTGGGCTATTCCTCTCTTGCTTTATTATCAACTGAAAATTCAGACTAAGAAACTTATTTTTAACTTATAGAGTTTAGACAAACAGATGTTATACCGGATTATTGGAAAGATGTTAATTCATTCATTTACTTATAAAATGAACCCCAGCAACAATGGACTGGAGGTCATAGTTGAAAATAAATTGTTTGTTCAAGAAAAGAGTACTCAAATAAATTGAATGGAATAACAGAAATAGAGAAAAGATGCACGGTCGATTCTTAAATATTGGAACAGGATACGTCAATCTTGTAAAATCTTGGGGTTCCTCTCCTGCCAGAGAAGTATGTAAATGGTGTGGTAGAACATCGCCAGGGATTTCTGCTGAACCAGCATTTAGTAATGTTATACCCTATCTTACCAATAGAGACACATGAGGTAGACCAAAAGAAAAACCATGTTAAGTCAAGCACACATAGACTCTTCATTTAGTATTTTGACAACTTTATATATGTGTACCACCACAATACTCTTCAATTGTCTTTTCGTTGTATTTATCATTCTTGGTTGAGAAGTTCCAAGCATTGCACTTGTCTAGGTCTACTGCCTAATCATCATATACAATGTTCTTGCCTTCATGCTATAGGTTTACATCTTTTTTTGAGCAATTATCTTCATTATTTAACATAAAAAAGCCAGGTTGTTACTGCGGTAAAGCAGGATTAGGCATACGTGCTTCAACATTTACACTGGTCCAATCTCTAAGTCGGGTGTATAATTACATCCTTGGTAGTCTTGTTATCTTCCTCTTGTTGGCTCTTTGCAAAGGCTCAGTACTCCTTTTGAATGAATAGTATAATACTGGATCCAGGTAATATTCGGAAAAGAGTTTAATATTTCAACGGGATGATAATAGGCATCAACCTAATAGTTTCGAGCCACCCTTAAAAAACTGTTCTTGGAGTGCTTGATTATCCTAAAAGAAGGGAAAAAGAAGATAAAACTATTGGAGGATGTAATTACCAAATTTCAATAACCACAGACCGAGAGACGTCCAATTGCCCTGTCCTTTTTCCATCAGAAGTTAGCAGGTGGGCTGAAAACATGAAATACTCCCTTGCAATGGTAACTAATGACACGTCAATCCATAATTTCTATTTTCTGATATAAATGTTTCAAAGAGATTTCTGGAAAAGAGCAGGTCTGTATACAACTCATACAGGACTTAAGTTCTTCCCAATTAATGCAATAATTAATAATAGTAATTAATACTCCACAATAAGATTACGATGTATACCGATCAGAATCATGCAACTGTTAGGTGTTATGCAAACTTATAACAATTCTCTGTTTCCACATTACATTTGTTTCAGGTGGAGGGTGCTCTCATGGAATTTGTTTTCCGTGAACTTAGGGCAGTTGCTGGTGCAGTAACTATAACTTGTCTTATGGTTTGTCTTCTAACTCTTTGTTAACCTTAAAAAGTATCATGTTAGACATTTTCTTGTCCTATATCATCCTGAATATGCAGCACCGCAGAACATAACCATTGCTTAGGATTAAGTTAAGAGTACAGTTTTCTAGATATTAGCATTTTTCATATTAAGACTAACTCGGAGTTTCACAGAACTCCTTGATTTTGTTGTTGCAGACATGCATTTCTTGACAGTTTGAACTTTGAACAAATAGTTCATATATCATCCGTATATTCAAATTAAAAAAACAAATTCTTTCAAAAGTATTTATGTGCTGTGAGGACAGTGACCTTTCCAGTAATGAAAGTTTGAACACAATTGAATTTGCTGCTTACTTTGCTCTAGTACTCTTAGCACTGGTTTTATTCATTTATTGGCATGGAAACCCACCAATTCCATACAGGAAAATTATTCAATAATTTGTTCATGCAGGTTGCTAATCTTGTTGGGTTTGTTATTGGGCCATCAGGTGTTAATTGGTTGGTTTCTGGATTCTTCGGGAAAGAAGGTCTGTCTGTTCTTCTTGCTTTTCGTCTTTCAGTTTATGCTGCAGATTAATCACAATATTCTATGTTTTGCAGGATGGCCTACACTGAGTGGCTTGTTAATTACATTTTATGTTGGAACAAAGGTAATAAAGTACTAAAGATATTTCTAAAGATTCTTAATTTCTTCATGCAACTCGATTTGATCCTTTAAGTGATGTATGCAGCTCATGTTTCATATCTCCGATGCCAAGCAAAGAAACCACAAGAATAGTTGATATGAAGGTGTGTGTTCTTATTTCATTTCTTTCCCACGATAAATGACCCAGGTTTTGGTAATGAGTACCAGTTGGATGCTGGCACGATGGCTTAGTAAAAATCAGTCCTAATTCTTTGCACTTCTGAGAAGATTGAAGGGAAAATAATCAACCATCTGTTAGAATTGTTCTTTATGCTACAGATTATATGATATGTTTCAGACCTGAAGTCGATTAGTATGCCGTTCCTTAAGAGAGATCTGTATTACCATATGCAACCTTTATGTTTTATTCGAATATTTTTTAACATTATACAGAAATTTCTTGTATCAGGTTTTGCGGCGACAGGAATGCATGCCCCGTTTTCTTAACTTCTATTGGTGGTCAGCTGGTCAGAACCTCAGAGAACTTACTCGGAGCTCCCACTGTAGTAAAACTATAGTCATTAAAGAGATTGGCTGCGAGCACTTTTATTTGTTTCTTAGATTGTAAAGAGAAGCTTATATTATGCAACTGTACAAATGAAATTATTGAAGTTACTGAAAAAGAAAAGTTACTGAAAGAAACGCTACATAGATTTTGTGCGCCATCAAATGCACATCTCTTAAACTTGGATTTATGTACAACATTGGGGGTAGTTATGTAGATTTTCTTAAGCTTTCAATAAAACAGAGACAACCCTGAAACTATAAGCAAACATAATAAAACTGCGGGGGTCTTTGTAACTATGGGAACTTGACGGGAGCATATAATTATTATAAATTTGGAGGAGTGTCTTTGCAATTGTTTAAAAGAGATGCATGCAAACTTTCGCAAGTCCGTGTAAATGTTGGAAATAGCTTAGAACACACTTCTGGAGCTTCTAGAAAGAAAATAAGGGGTATTTGATTGTCAAATACCAACTAACATTGACAAATTCAGTTCATGCAGGGCTATGGAGTGGTTGATGATGGATTAGCTAGCTAATTGACAAATTCTACAAATTACTGTTTCCTTGAAGACAATGGAATGAGATTAGGACACGCTGACACAGATAGTTCTGGAGTAATTATTTTGTATCCAAAGTTTAGTTTGGGGAGGTATAGCAAGCTAGGTTGGGCTGTAACTATTGGGGATAACTTTTCACTTTGCATTCACGTATTTCTTGTCCAAACTTAAGAGGGAAGCGCATACTAGTAGATGTGAAAGCTTAGTCATAGCATCATATGTTTGAAAAGGAATATAATAGGAAACCTTCACGGCATAAGACTTGCGGTTAAGGTGTCATTGTTGGTTATAAGTTATATACCTTAGAGCTGTTTTTTTTTCGTCCATTCCCACCCATTTGTGATTTAACTGACCAATACAAAATCGAAGATGCCTGGAATATTGATTTATCTTTTCGATATTAGAAGAAATGAGGGGCCTCCTCACATGTAGATAATACGAAGTCTAGGGAAGACAGGCTAATTGAGTAACAACTGTGGATTATTTTAGTTTATTGATGACTATTAGAAAGTAATTTACACATTGTTTTACTAAGAGATGAAATATCTGACGAAATGTCTTAATGCCGAATCCAGGTATAATAGAGGATAATGATCCCATGATCCCATTGAGATTTGGATCATATTACAAAAAGTGTAGCTTCCTGTCTGAATTATATGAACTCCCTAAGATAAATAGACAGAAAACAACGGTAATGCTGTTTTCAAGGTTTAAGTAATTTAGAGGTACTCTTGAACTTAGTAAAACATTCCATGTCTCATGGGATATTTTAGGATTGATCCAATATCATATATTGGGCCGGCCAGCAAAATTAGCCTGCTAAATGGTACATCGAACAGGCACTGTTCGACATTAAACGCGCATCGAACCGCTACGGTTCAATGCACTTTCCCCAACTGCCAATGGGGCCCGCGGGGCGGGTGTTATAAATACCCCATCCCCTCACATTCTCGGCACGCATTCAAGACTCGCTCGAACCTAACCAACATGGAACTCTGAGCATTCGACACATCTTTAGATCGAACTCAGAGCATTCAACACGTAAGCATATCGAAGACACATCATTCGACACTCAACACTATATCGAACCAGGCTCATTCGACACACACACTACATCGAATCAAGCCTGTTCGACTTACATCAATTCGACACGTGATCACTACAGTACCATTAGTATCAAACAACCTAGGTTCGATACATCAGCATAGAACGCTACCCATTCGACACACAACTTAGACTAGTAATCTATTTGTAATATCTAGTAAGCCTGTATTAGGTGTTCCAGACCAAGCTAGTCCGATTATCTATTGATTAGCATTATTTTGCCTATTTGTATCTTAATTGTATACTTTTACGGTGTTTTGTTACCTGGACGAAATAAGACCAAAGTATTGGCGCCGTCTATGGGAACACCACATTTTTCCCAATTTACTAGGCATGACATCTAGAGTTACTACCCGATCGAAGAGCAGGCTAGTAGAGGGCATGGACGAAGAAGTTGATGGGGCAACTGCAATCCAGACAGTCTTGGACAATGAGCAACCACCAAGAATGCCCACATGAGTGCCAACACCCGCAAGAAGGGAGACTTCAGTGGAGGAGGCACCAAGAGAAGATGCTGGCGCAACCGGGGCGACAACAACTTCTGCTTCAGTCTCGAACATGACAAGAGAGGAAATCATGGACGTGGTGAAGTCAGGGCTTAATTTTTGGCCCAAGCACCAATAGCGCAGGCACCGCCACCGGCGGGGCATGCGGAGGCCATAAATGAACAAGGATCCGCAGCTAGAGCTTCGAAGGGAGCTGACAAGGAGAAGTCGCGTCAGGACGACATAAGGAGCAAACCTGCCTCTGAGGAAGAGCAGAACATAGATAAATCGGTCCGCAATGACCAAAGAGAAAAGCCAAAGTCAATAGAGGTGCAATCAAGAAGGCACCGTGAGACGGGGAGGAGAGAAAAAAGAGGAAATCGCAACGACGAACCAACAAGGAGGGAAGATAAGGAAGATAGGAGACGTACGTAGAGTCACGACTCCAGAAATGAGTATGATGAGATGATGAGGAAACTAGAGAGGCTTGAGAGAGAAAAAGCCGCGATTGAGGGCTGGATGGAGCGAGAAGGAAGGGCTTTTAGGAGCAGTCCATTTTCTGAAGAGATCGAAGCTGAGATCTTGGGCCAGGGAGAGAAGATCCCTGAGTTAAAAACGTACGACGAGAAAACTGATCCCCATGATCATCGTTTTCACCTAGACAGGAAACTGTCTTTATATGGGTTTAAAGAGAACATGCATGCGAGGATATTTGCAACCACCCTGACTGGGGTGGCGATGGATTGGTTTACTCGAATCACGCCAAGATCGATCAAAACCTACAAGCAGTTGAGGGCAATGTTCAAGGATCAATTCTCAAGCCAAACAAGATTGGTTTTGGATCACTCCCACCTTTACACCATGAAGCAGGGGACCAACGAAAGTTTGAAGGACTTCATGAGACGCTTCAACGCAGAACTGTTGAGGGTAGACAACCCGAGTGGATAGATGGTAATGAGTATACACTTCCAAGCGACTAACAACACGATGTTTGGCAGCGACTTAATCAAACGCAAACCCACCACTATCGAAGAAATTAACAAGATAACGCAGGGTGTGGTTCATTTGGAAGAAATGATGGAGACCAAATCGTCCAGCGTTGTGCCCCCAAAAGAGAAGGAGCGAGGAAGGGAAAACCAACGTCGCAACAACAACAACAACATGAACATGAACAACCAATACCGGGACACGTCTCCCAAGCGGTACACGCCTCTGAATGCTAATATCATGACAATATTCGGGGCGGCAAAAAGAAAGGGGTGGCTGAAAGAGCCTAGACAGATGAAAGACTCAAAGGCAACGAGGTATTCGGCCCACTACTGCAAATGCCACAATAAGAAGGGACACGACACCAAGCATTACAAGGATCTCAAGGATGAGATTGAACGGTTATTGAAGGATGGCAAACTCGTGGAGTTTGTCAAATAGATGAAAGAGCAGGACGATAGCACGGACAAGGAAAGAACATCCTCCCCCAGAAGGACAAACAAAAGATGGCTGAGCAGCCGCAATTGTTTGATTATCCTCAAATTAGGAATGTCAATTACAGGAAAGCCATGATAAACATGATATCGGGAGGCCCAGGGGGGGCGAATTCCACGAACGCCCGAAAGAAAATTTTGAGGCTCATCTTTTCGGATAAATTCGTTAGCATGACGAGTATCCTAAGGATCGAGGAAATGCCACATGAAGAGATCATCTTCTCCACCGCAGACCAGCAAAAACTGAGCGCCGGGGCCGTCCAAACAGCAAACTTGGATTCCCCATTGGTGATAACGGTGGATATAGCCAACTTCGGTGTTACGAAAATGCTGGTGGACAAAGGTAGCTCAGTTAACATGTTGTTCAGCTCTACTTTGGACAAGATGGGATTAAATGGCGAGACATTGGAACTGGTGAGAACTTCACTAAGCGGTTTCGGAGGCCCGGAGATTGTGCCTCGTGGAATGCTTGTGTTTTCTACCTCTTTAGGAACCGCGCCGCAAAGGAGAACGCTACTGGACAACTATGTAATTGTCGACATGCGCTTCGCGTACAATGGCATCTTAGGAAGGCCTGCACTGATTGCATTTCGAGCACTGCCGTCAACCTACCATTAATAGGTGAAATTTCCTACTCCTGCAGGTACAGGTGAAGTGATCGGAGATCACATTGAAGGATGGAAGTGCTACGTGAACTCGCTTCGGTCACGACCACAGCAGGAACAAGAGGCGGTAGAGGCATTGCCCCCCATGCAGATGGAGCACATTGACTAAGGAGCTCCGATTTAATTTTTTGCAAGTTTTTGGTACTCAGAATATTTTGAACAACAATTATTCGTCCCCTCAGCCGTGACGAGCTTGAGGGGCAAACGCGTAATAACTTAAAACAGGAACACTGAAGACTTGAACCCGAGGGCTACATTGGGAAACATAGTAGGCCGAGCTATTGAATTAAGCTCCGCCCTACTCTCGTTATCTGAATTCGTGTCCAAGAGAGACACTTTTGGTCAAACTATCTAAAAACCACTTAAATTACGTAATCAATCATAGGCAGGATGTAACGTTGTCGAATACAACTAAAAAGTGGACGGAGACTCTGTCTAAAATGACACGAGATACTGCAACTCCCTAAATAACAAAAAAGAGATAGAGACTCTGTCTAAAACGGCACGAGATACCGCGACTCCCTAAATAATTAAAAAGGGACGGAGACTCTGTCTAAAACGGCACGAGATACCGCAACTCCCTAAATAACAAAAAAGGGATGGAGACTTTGTCTAAAACGACACGAGATACCACAACTCCCTGAATAATTAAAAAGGGATAGAGACTCTGTCTAAAATGGCACGAGATACGCAACTCCCTAAATAACTAAAAAGGGATGGAGACTCTGTCTAAAACGGCATAAGATACCGCAACTCTCTAAATAACTAAAAAGGGACGGAGACTCTATCTAAAACGGCAAGATGATACTGCAACTCCCTAAATAACTAAAAAAGGACGGAGACTTTGTCTAGAATGGCACGAGATGACGCAAATCCCTAAACACCGAAAAGCAACAAAAACCTTCCGTGATTATGGAAGGATGCTTGAGTTGTCAAAATAAAGTAAAAAGCAACGATAGCAATTGAAAGAAAAGGCAACGATTACGAGCCTTCGATCAAAAAAACAAATGAAAAAGTCATAAATGACAACCATGCGATTAATAAAAATTGTTCAAACACATTTAAAGGAGACGCAACGCCACAAAAACAGCAAATTAGAAATTGTTCATTACAAAGCAAAATAAATACGAACGCCCTTAGGCGTCAGCTTTAGCTTCATCCTCATCCTCGAAGGAAGGATAATTGGCAGGCATAGAAAGCGGTGGCGAGAGCCCACGAAGTACAAGACTTTCATCCTCGAGGAGCACATCAAACTCATCTGGGGAAGCGGACTGAACATTCGCTGGGGGCAGCAGAACTTCTAGATCAGGCCCCAAGGTAAGATCCATCCAGTCTGGTTGAACCACTCGCGGACGTACTTCGTATTGTAAAACTGATGAACAATCATAACCTGAGCCTTACGGGCCTCGCGGGCACACCTCCGAGCGCTAATCTCCTCAAAGGTTCTGCTCCGGAGAAACGCCTCAGCAGTTTCCACCTTTTGCTGAGCGGACACCTATACAAATAAAAAGGAAAATTAACAAGGAAAATAAAAGAATACGGACATACAAAAGAAGTCAAATTCTTTACCTCGCTGAGGTCAAGGGAATAGCCAAGTCCCTCGGCACACGTTCGGCTTTCTCTTTTTCAGTTGCCACCTCCTTTTCAAGCTCAGAAATCTGCTTCGCCAGCTCTCATTTGCTAGTAGAAAGGTTAGAAACTTGTGATCGAAGCTGATCAGTAGCTTCCCTCACCTCTTTCACCGCATCCCTATCGACATTGGCCCTTGCGGCGTAATTCCTGACCTTTTGTAAGGCCTTATCCTTCGCCTCAAGGGCAGACCTTAAGGCCTCCGAGTCTTCGCCATGGAACACTATTGTGCCCTAGGGCTGCCCACTCACAGACGCCTCATGAGTGCGGATCAGAGCCGCATACATGGTATCCACTATTCTGCCACCCTAAAAAATAATAAAGAATAGTTAACATTTGCAAAACTAATCCCGCAATGCTATAATCAAGAGGGAACGTATAATACCGCTGTCAACATATGAAGCATATTCCACTCCATAATTCTCCACTCCTTCGCAGACACTAGATGCGGTACGGCAAGGTTGGGATATATCACCTTCAGGGCATCAATGTCCGCACTCTCAGAAAGTTCGTACCCACCTACATGGGCATGTGGACCTTGACTAGGGCCCATTCCAACATTCAGTCCTTCCACAGGGCAAGAGCCACTTCCAGCAGTTGGACCCGAGGTCCGCGTAGCAGGGGGATAACGCTCCCAGTTTGAGAACGAATCTGATGGACCCTTCTCCTTTTCGCCTGGGCAACAACCTCAGTATTATCACCTGGGCCACCCGCTATACTCTCTGAACCTCATGCCTGGCTAAAATCAGCGGCATGCAGGGTATCATGATTCCCTCCAAGAACGTCCTCAAAGAGGTCAACTTGGGAATCAACTTGGACAAAAGCCGAAGGCTCGGCAGCGACTCTCTTTCCCTTGATCTTCTTCTTCCTCAGAGGCAAAATCTCACGAACGGTAGTTGTGTGGGAGCTCGCTCGCTCAGCAGCAAGGGCTTGATTCATGCGGGCATGTCGATCCATGATATAATTAACTGCAAGAGTATCACACTAATTACAAAGTCATAGTATAAACACGAAAGAAAAGGTCAACTCAAGATTCAAAGTTATACCAAGTGTCATTCTCCCGTTATACGGAACTGGGGACAAACCAGCTAAAGACAAAACATAATTTCTACCAATTTTTTAACGTCAAACTGGTGCTCGTGCACTAAATTTGGAACAAAATTACAATCCCACGAGGTCGCGGCAATGCCAGGAGGTATCGCAACCCTACTGCCGGTAAACAAATCGAGACGATAAAGTTTAAACTCGTCCTCATAACTCTCTTTGATATAAAAACAGCGCTTCTTCCAGTTCTTTCCATAACCAGTAGCCTCGCCATTCAAAAATTTACGACGCCTTTGCGCCTTGACGTGGTAAAACCCCTCCTCCCTCCTAGCGACCTCGAAAAGAGCCCATAACTCATTTGGACTCTGAGGCTCGCGTAGTTCCTTCAACACGATTATGAAACCCATCAGGTGGTCATAAGAATTCGGCGTAAGTTGCCCTGGTACAAGGTCGATAGACCTCATGAGCATCTTCAGCTCCATCGGAATAGGGAACCGCAGCCCATTCAGAAGCTGGCCTACAAAAACTGTCAAATGCCCGGGCGGCGGAGTATGCATGCGGTCATTTGGACCGGGAAGAACAATCTTACAACTAGTCGGTATATCGAATTTCTCGCGAAGCTGTTTGCGACTATGCTGCAGACGTGAGACATACATATCATATGCCATCCCTGACACCTCGGCATAATCATCGAAGTCCCTATTGATGATTTTTGCATCCTCGTCGGCTTCACTAGAGGCACAGTTATCCTCAGATGACGATGATTGTGAATCATCATCTTCACTTTGAGACGCCACCCTTTCAACGTTAACACCAGGATTATTACCCGCATGTGAACCAGAATAATCTATTTCAATTGGTTTGTTATCGTCTCCTAGGGCTATATTCGAACCCGCGGGAGCACTGGAAGGGCCCACCACAAAGTTCCTCGAACCAGAGCTCGAGCCGCTACTCGACTCACTCTAAGAAGCTGACTCAGAACTCACCATCGTGGTCGAGAAAGAACTGAAATAAAATAAAAAAGAAAAAAGCTGACTATGCGCAAATACATCACTCTCGGCTCTCGCAACGCTATCGCGACATATCTAAAACGACTACTTACTAAGAGATTATAAGTAAACACCTCACAATCAAGAACATAACAAATTACCTTAACTGATATGCAAGAGCAACAACGGTTGTTCGAACGATTTGCCCAAAGAAAGAAAACAAAGACAACAATGTTAAAATTGCAGGGCAAAAACTATATATTCGATACATCCTTAGATCGAACTCAGAGCATTCGACACGAAAGCATATCGAAGACACATCATTCGACACTCAATACTATATCGAACCAGGCTCATTCGACACACACACTACATCGAATCAAGCCTATTCGACTTACATCAATTCGACACGGGATCACTACAATACCATTAGTATTGAACAACCTAGGTTCGACACGTCAGCATAGAACGCCACCCGTTCGACACACAACTTAGACTAGTAATCTATTTGTAATATCTAGTAAACTTGTATTAGGTGTTCCGGATCAAGCTAGTTCGATTATCTATTGATTACAATTATTTTGGCTATTTGTATCTTAATTGTATTCTTTTACGGTGTTTTGTTACCTGAACGAAATAAGACCAAAATAATGTCTCATTCTAAATGTGTTTGAAGCATCAAGGATTGTCTTGGTAATTAATAATCATTCAAGCATTTCTATAATTAGACCAAATATGAGGAAACTCAGATATTATTGTAATAAAATATAAGCATACTTGGCCAACTAGTTGACTATCGTAGATCTATAAGTTCTCAATGTTTACAACAAAACTATAAATAAAGGTACGCTTGTTGGATATCCTTTTTATTATACCACACTCATAAAATAAAATAGTGTTCGTGATATATCCAAACGATAAGACCTTCCCCTAGTTGAACAGCTGCTCTCAAGGCCAAGAACATGCAGCACATTAATGAAGGCCGTAATTCTAAACGTAACAACACCGATGCTGTACTATATACATAATATTATAGTATTTTTCTTTTTGAGAGACTATAATATTATAGTGTTAAACATATATTAAAATTTGAAGTACAGATAAGAGGGGTCGATCACGTGCACGGCACGGAGGGCCCTCTTATTTCTAGTCGGAGTAAATTGCAAAAAACTACCCTTGTTACCTCTAATTAATAACTTCACCTGTTATTTTTATTGGCAAATATCATCACGTTGAGTTTAAATTAGTAAGAAGTGTTGGATTAAATACTTTAGCATGAATAAATTCACGTATCCAAGACCGACACATGTTAAATCATAAAAAAATTCACAAGCAATTAATCGAAAGCGTACCTTGATCCATAAAGATTAGATTTTACGAGAGAACGGTGAGGACTTCGGTCTTTCACAGACAAATTCTAGCTCTTGATGGGATCTCGCTCAATTGATGGAAAAAAGAGAAGGAGAGTGTTTCAAGAACTATCTTGGGGACCAAAACCCGAGCCTTATATAGTAATCTAATTAGAATCCCATAAACCCTAATTAGACTCCTATTGGGTATTATTACACATTACAAAGTCCATGCTTAATTAAATGCTAATTGGGCTTCTCAATTTAGATCTTAATTAGCCCAATATATTTATTAGCTTAAATATAATTGTCTCAATTTATTTGTTCACTAAATAGATTATTAGAAATAATCTAACAAGAAGATCTCAATCTTATGCTGACTGTACAAATCAAGTTCTTATTGTAAATAAACATATACACAAGAAAATACTAATAGCTCTGTCACAAAGAAAAATGAAATTTTGTGAAAACCATCTTAAATATAATAATTATGTTCAGTTATGATATATTATGTTTTACTGATTCAGAAAGTAATCAATCCTCTCAATTTTTTGCTAAGAAAATTAATTATAATTTATAATTCAACTTTTACAAAATTGATTTTTTATACATCGCAACAAGTCTTCTTACCAGTTTAATTACATGCGGATTACTTAGCGTAAAAAGGGGGCTTTCGCTACTTTTCCAACATCACAATGGTATTTCAGCTGATTAAATGATATTATGGGTCATTTGCCAATTTAGAAATAGAACATGGGTTGTTTCTGCAAATTACACTTATTTGAGTCAAATGAAAACAAAATAAAGGAAGTTGACACCACTTCTGTTTCTCTGGGCCTGCAGCATGCTTTACTTTGGGTCTAAGAACTAAACAAGGCATGTTTCATACTTTTCCAAACCAAACAATAATTATAAAAATATTAATGTGCGAATTCAAGTCTCAACTTCTCGCACTATAAATAAATCTCCCCATCATTTTTGTCTTCCATTGTCCCATAACATAAACCCCACTTCTTTCTTGTTTTTCTCCTTCCTTATTATTACATCCTTTTCAGCACAAATTAATTATTCATAATTTATATACGCCTTTTTGTTTCATTTTCGTTCTGGCTATGGCTTCTGCTTCTGCTTCTGCTGTTTGTAAAGTGCTGGCTCTAATCGTTGCTGCAATCATGTTGAGCAACAGGATTTCAGCGGATCCAGATATGCTTCAAGATATTTGTGTTGCTGATCTCACTTCCGGTACTTATCTGTTGTTACAGTTTTATATATTATTGACTGTGATTTCAGGTTTACTTTGACTTTTTCGTTTTCTTGCACCATTTACCATTAACATGATTTAACATTTTATTTTCTGGAGACTGATTTGTATACAGTATAAACATTATGAATAAATTGTTTCAAAAAATTTGAAAAGAAATATCGTACATTTACAATTGGGATAATCGTATTTAGAATAGCACACCATACGAGACTTGCTCTGACTTCTTATAAAAAATAAATAAAAAGTCAAATTGAGGTCATTTGTATATCTTTAAATTTTTAACGAGTATTTTTGAAATTGTCTGACTATAGATTTTATTTTATCAATAACTTACCAAGTATTTTTTAAATTGTCACTATAGATTTTATGAATAACTTACCAACAGAGTTGTTTTTTTTTTTTTTTGATATAGACTTCTCGTCTGTATCCACTAAGGTAAATTTTGTCTGAAGTTTGGTAGAGTGGTAATAACAATGATAGCTTCATTAATCAGCATTAATTGCATCAACAACTCCCTTCGTTTTCGCCTTTATATAACTTCAATTTCACTGCTCTAATTCCCTCAATTAGTATTATTCATTTAGTTTGCGTGTCAGCATTATCTTTGCATTCTTTATCTTAGCCCCATTGTTCGCTTGTGCACAAATTTGGGTAGGTTGGTTGGATTTTGTATCTATATAGGTTAGACAAAGTACTTCATATTTATTTCTTTGATATTCTTATTATATATGAAATATTTTAGAAGCTCGAGCGTACTAGCGTAGCATTAACTAATTGTGTTTATTTGGAGTTATCTATATTATATTGAGCATTATATATATCTGACAAGACAATTTGTTAGTCTAAGTCTGGTTGTCTGGATTAGCCCCTTATTATGAAAATTAGTATGGGATTATATGGGAACTGATGGTGATTGGTTGTATGATGCGTACCGCAATGATGAATTGTTACTATTCTAGTCGGAACAAATCGCAGAACTCAATCGCAGATTCTAATAATATTTTTTCTATGTAAATCTCAAATTTTAGTAGAATTAAGCAATTTAATTGTAACTCGCATATCATTATTTCCACCTAATAAAATTAAACAGGGGTGAAGCTCAACGGCTATGCATGCAAATCCAACGTAACCGCTGATGACTTCTTCTCCACCATCATCTCCAAGCCCGGCGCCACAAACAACACCTACGGCTCCCTCGTAACCGGCGCCAACGTTCAAAAAGTCCCTGGCCTCAACACGTTGGGCGTCTCTCTTGCCCGCATCGACTTTGCTGTGGGTGGCCTAAACCCGCCGCACACCCATCCACGTGCCACCGAAGTTGTGTTCGTCCTCTACGGAGAACTAGACGTAGGATTCATCACCACGGCCAACGTCCTGATCTCGAAGACCATCAAGCAGGGGGAAGTTTTCGCCTTCCCTAAGGGGTTGGTGCATTTTCAGATTAACAATGGGAAAGAATCTGCGGCTGTGATTTCGGCATTTAACAGCCAGTTGCCTGGGACGCAGTCGCTAGCGTTGACCCTTTTTGCGGCGGAGCCCACTGTGCCGGATAATGTGCTGACGAAGGCGTTTCAGGTGGGGACTAAGGAGGTGGAGAAGATTAAGGGGAGGTTGGCTCCCAAAAAATGATGATGAGGTTAAGCGATTATATTAATCAATTGATTTGTGCAGTACTTTCTGTATGATTTGTGGTGAATTAATAATAATGTGGGGTGGGTGATTTGTTTTGTTTGCGGCTTTCAGGGGGATATTTGTTGTCACACCGTGTAATCTTATTATGTTTTCTATCAGCATCAAAAGTTTCAAATTCTTGTAGTAACAATAAAAGTATATCAATACAAGACTAATGAACCCTTCTTTTGTTTATTGGGATAAGATTTAAGAGCATCATCAAAGCTTTAGAAATAAAATTCTCTGGTCCAATTCTGTTTTTAAATGTGTAAACTCTCTCATAAGATCAATCTTTCGGATAAAAATGTTGAACTATCTTCAAAGTGTTTGGAATCTCTTCTCACATAGCGGAAGTTCATTATTTTAAATTTAAACTTTAAAATTATCTTTAAGCGGTAAACAGCTGTTGAAAAACTAGCTAAAAATTGCTCTATTTTATAACAGTATTTGCAAAAGAAAAATTAATTTTGCTGATTTTTTTATGAAATGTTTGCAATACTTGTACATACACAATATCAAATCTGAAATGTGTTACCGTAATATCTAATACTAGTAACATCTAATACTGATACGGTAATTTTACCGTAATATCTAATAATGATACGGTTACAAGACTTACACGATAAATTATTTATTTCAGTAGACTAATACTTTTTTATTATGCAACAATATGACGTACTATTTACCTACACTAAAGGTTTCACATTTAAATAGTTAAATGCGACAAACACAAAAAATCTCATGATAGAATAACTCACATGTGATAATTTCTTTTTTTGAATGTGATAAAAAATAAAATCTTGTGTGTAAAAGGGAAGGCTCAAATTGTATTTCTCAATTCTTGTTGAAAATATTAATATTACTTTTAAATTAAAGATAAATGGTATAATTGTATATTTATAATTTAATCAATTTAATAATTGTTATCATAAGCTAGAAGTAGGCCAGTACCAATTTCAAGATTGTGAGAGCTTATAGCTTAAAACAAGTTTTCAAATCACATAAGTTATATTTGCAAACACAGTAAACTGTCGAATTTATGTTAAAAGTTCATTTTAATTTTTTTTAAAAAAAATTTCGCAAAGACCACCTAATTTTTTTTGATTCAAGCGGAGAGTGCATTTTAACAAATGTTAATTAGGAGCAGAGTTCGATTTTTAAAAAGCTCGAAAGCTATTTGAAAAATCGAAAATCGATTTTTACCGTTTTCTTAACTTCTATTGGTGGTCAGCTGGTCAGAACCTCAGAGAACTTACTCGGAGCTCCCACTGTAGTAAAACTATAGTCATTAAAGAGATTGGCTGCGAGCACTTTTATTTGTTTCTTAGATTGTAAAGAGAAGCTTATATTATGCAACTGTACAAATGAAATTATTGAAGTTACTGAAAAAGAAAAGTTACTGAAAGAAACGCTACATAGATTTTGTGCGCCATCAAATGCACATCTCTTAAACTTGGATTTATGTACAACATTGGGGGTAGTTATGTAGATTTTCTTAAGCTTTCAATAAAACAGAGACAACCCTGAAACTATAAGCAAACATAATAAAACTGCGGGGGTCTTTGTAACTATGGGAACTTGACGGGAGCATATAATTATTATAAATTTGGAGGAGTGTCTTTGCAATTGTTTAAAAGAAATGCATGCAAATGTATAACTTTCACAAGTCCGTGTAAATGTTGGAAATAGCTTAGAACAGACTTCTGGAGCTTCTAAAAAGAAAATAAGGGGTATTGTGTTTGTCAAATACCAACTAACATTGACAAATTCAGTTCATGCAGGGCTATGGAGTGGTTGATGATGGATTAGCTAGCTAATTGACAAATTCGACAAATTACTGTTTCCTTGAAGACAATGGATGAGATTAGGACACGCTGACACAGATTGTTCTGGAGAAATTATTTGTATCCAAAGTATTTAGGTTAGGGAGGTAGCAAGCTGGGTTGGGCTGTAAGCCTGTAACTATTGGGGATAACTTTTCACTTTGCATTCACGTATTTCTTGTCCAAACTTAAGAGGGAAGCGCATACTAGTAGTGGAAAGCTTAGCCATAGCATCATATGTTTGAAAAGGAATATAATAGGAAACCTTCCCGGCATAAGACTTGCGGTTAAGGTGTCGTTGTTGGTTATAAGTTACAATTTGTAGCTCTCTCCCTTGGTTGTTTTTTTCGTCCATTCCACCCATTTGTGATTTAACCGACCGAAACAAAATCGAAGATGCCACGAATATTGATTAGAAGAAATGAGGGGCCTCCTCACATATAGATAATATGAAGTCTAGGGAAGACAGGCTAATTTGAAATTAAGAAAGTATAGGCATATTTTAGAGGTTGTTGAGGTAACAAATGTGGATTATTTTAGTTTATTGATGACTATTAGAAAGTAATTTACACATTGTTTTACTAAGAGATGAAATATCTAACGAAATGTCTTCAATGCCGAATCCAAGTAAATATCTAACGAAAAAGTGTAGCTTCCTGTCTTGAATTATATGAACTCTCTAAGATAAAAGGACAGAAAACAACGCTAATGCTGTCTTCAAGGTTTATTTAAATAATTTAGAGGTACTCTTGAACTTTGTAAAACATTCCATGTCTCATTCTAAATGTGTTTGGCTTTGGCATCAAGGGTTGTCTTGGTAATTAATAATCATTCAAGCATTTCTATACTTAGACCAATCTGAGGAAACTCAGATATTATTGTACTATAATATAAGCATACTTGGCCAACTAGTTGACTATCATAGATCTATATAAGTTCTCAATGTTAATTTACAACAAAACTATAAATAAAGGTACGTTTGTGGGATATCCTTTTTATTATACGACACTTATAAAATAAAACAGTGTTCGTGATATATCCAAACGATAAGACCTTCCCCTAGTTGAACAGCTGCTCTCAAGGCCAAGATCAGCACATTAATGAAGGCTGTAGTTCTAAACGTAATAAAACCGATGCTGTACAATATACATAATATTATAGTATTTTTCTTTTTGAGAGACTATAATATTATAGTGTTAAAATATATTAAAATTTAAAGTACAGATAAGAGGGGTCGATCACGTGCACGGCACGGAGGGCCCTCTTATTTCTAGTCAGAGTAAATTGCAAAAAACTACCCTTGTTACCTCTAATTAATAACTTCACCTATTATTTTTATTGGCAAATATCATCACGTTGAGTTTAAATTAGTAAGAAGTGTTGGATTAAATACTTTAGCATGAATAAATTCACGTATCCAAGACCGACACATGTTAAATCATAAAAAAATTCACAAGCAATTAATCGAAAGCGTACCTTGATCCATAAAGATTAGATTTTACGAGAGAACGGTGAGGACTTCGGTCTTTCACAGACAAATTCTAGCTCTTGATGGGATCTCGCTCAATTGATGGAAAAAAGAGAAGGAGAGTGTTTCAAGAACTATCTTGGGGACCAAAACCCGAGCCTTATATAGTAATCTAATTAGAATCCCATAAACCCTAATTAGACTCCTATTGGGTATTATTACACATTACAAAGTCCATGCTTAATTAAATGCTAATTGGGCTTCTCAATTTAGATCTTAATTAGCCCAATATATTTATTAGCTTAAATATAATTGTCTCAATTTATTTGTTCACTAAATAGATTATTAGAAATAATCTAACAAGAAGATCTCAATCTTATGCTGACTGTACAAATCAAGTTCTTATTGTAAATAAACATATACACAAGAAAATACTAATAGCTCTGTCACAAAGAAAAATGAAATTTTGTGAAAACCATCTTAAATATAATAATTATGTTCAGTTATGATATATTATGTTTTACTGATTCAGAAAGTAATCAATCCTCTCAATTTTTTGCTAAGAAAATTAATTATAATTTATAATTCAACTTTTACAAAATTGATTTTTTATACATCGCAACAAGTCTTCTTACCAGTTTAATTACATGCGGATTACTTAGCGTAAAAAGGGGGCTTTCGCTACTTTTCCAACATCACAATGGTATTTCAGCTGATTAAATGATATTATGGGTCATTTGCCAATTTAGAAATAGAACATGGGTTGTTTCTGCAAATTACACTTATTTGAGTCAAATGAAAACAAAATAAAGGAAGTTGACACCACTTCTGTTTCTCTGGGCCTGCAGCATGCTTTACTTTGGGTCTAAGAACTAAACAAGGCATGTTTCATACTTTTCCAAACCAAACAATAATTATAAAAATATTAATGTGCGAATTCAAGTCTCAACTTCTCGCACTATAAATAAATCTCCCCATCATTTTTGTCTTCCATTGTCCCATAACATAAACCCCACTTCTTTCTTGTTTTTCTCCTTCCTTATTATTACATCCTTTTCAGCACAAATTAATTATTCATAATTTATATACGCCTTTTTGTTTCATTTTCGTTCTGGCTATGGCTTCTGCTTCTGCTTCTGCTGTTTGTAAAGTGCTGGCTCTAATCGTTGCTGCAATCATGTTGAGCAACAGGATTTCAGCGGATCCAGATATGCTTCAAGATATTTGTGTTGCTGATCTCACTTCCGGTACTTATCTGTTGTTACAGTTTTATATATTATTGACTGTGATTTCAGGTTTACTTTGACTTTTTCGTTTTCTTGCACCATTTACCATTAACATGATTTAACATTTTATTTTCTGGAGACTGATTTGTATACAGTATAAACATTATGAATAAATTGTTTCAAAAAATTTGAAAAGAAATATCGTACATTTACAATTGGGATAATCGTATTTAGAATAGCACACCATACGAGACTTGCTCTGACTTCTTATAAAAAATAAATAAAAAGTCAAATTGAGGTCATTTGTATATCTTTAAATTTTTAACGAGTATTTTTGAAATTGTCTGACTATAGATTTTATTTTATCAATAACTTACCAAGTATTTTTTAAATTGTCACTATAGATTTTATGAATAACTTACCAACAGAGTTGTTTTTTTTTTTTTTTGATATAGACTTCTCGTCTGTATCCACTAAGGTAAATTTTGTCTGAAGTTTGGTAGAGTGGTAATAACAATGATAGCTTCATTAATCAGCATTAATTGCATCAACAACTCCCTTCGTTTTCGCCTTTATATAACTTCAATTTCACTGCTCTAATTCCCTCAATTAGTATTATTCATTTAGTTTGCGTGTCAGCATTATCTTTGCATTCTTTATCTTAGCCCCATTGTTCGCTTGTGCACAAATTTGGGTAGGTTGGTTGGATTTTGTATCTATATAGGTTAGACAAAGTACTTCATATTTATTTCTTTGATATTCTTATTATATATGAAATATTTTAGAAGCTCGAGCGTACTAGCGTAGCATTAACTAATTGTGTTTATTTGGAGTTATCTATATTATATTGAGCATTATATATATCTGACAAGACAATTTGTTAGTCTAAGTCTGGTTGTCTGGATTAGCCCCTTATTATGAAAATTAGTATGGGATTATATGGGAACTGATGGTGATTGGTTGTATGATGCGTACCGCAATGATGAATTGTTACTATTCTAGTCGGAACAAATCGCAGAACTCAATCGCAGATTCTAATAATATTTTTTCTATGTAAATCTCAAATTTTAGTAGAATTAAGCAATTTAATTGTAACTCGCATATCATTATTTCCACCTAATAAAATTAAACAGGGGTGAAGCTCAACGGCTATGCATGCAAATCCAACGTAACCGCTGATGACTTCTTCTCCACCATCATCTCCAAGCCCGGCGCCACAAACAACACCTACGGCTCCCTCGTAACCGGCGCCAACGTTCAAAAAGTCCCTGGCCTCAACACGTTGGGCGTCTCTCTTGCCCGCATCGACTTTGCTGTGGGTGGCCTAAACCCGCCGCACACCCATCCACGTGCCACCGAAGTTGTGTTCGTCCTCTACGGAGAACTAGACGTAGGATTCATCACCACGGCCAACGTCCTGATCTCGAAGACCATCAAGCAGGGGGAAGTTTTCGCCTTCCCTAAGGGGTTGGTGCATTTTCAGATTAACAATGGGAAAGAATCTGCGGCTGTGATTTCGGCATTTAACAGCCAGTTGCCTGGGACGCAGTCGCTAGCGTTGACCCTTTTTGCGGCGGAGCCCACTGTGCCGGATAATGTGCTGACGAAGGCGTTTCAGGTGGGGACTAAGGAGGTGGAGAAGATTAAGGGGAGGTTGGCTCCCAAAAAATGATGATGAGGTTAAGCGATTATATTAATCAATTGATTTGTGCAGTACTTTCTGTATGATTTGTGGTGAATTAATAATAATGTGGGGTGGGTGATTTGTTTTGTTTGCGGCTTTCAGGGGGATATTTGTTGTCACACCGTGTAATCTTATTATGTTTTCTATCAGCATCAAAAGTTTCAAATTCTTGTAGTAACAATAAAAGTATATCAATACAAGACTAATGAACCCTTCTTTTGTTTATTGGGATAAGATTTAAGAGCATCATCAAAGCTTTAGAAATAAAATTCTCTGGTCCAATTCTGTTTTTAAATGTGTAAACTCTCTCATAAGATCAATCTTTCGGATAAAAATGTTGAACTATCTTCAAAGTGTTTGGAATCTCTTCTCACATAGCGGAAGTTCATTATTTTAAATTTAAACTTTAAAATTATCTTTAAGCGGTAAACAGCTGTTGAAAAACTAGCTAAAAATTGCTCTATTTTATAACAGTATTTGCAAAAGAAAAATTAATTTTGCTGATTTTTTTATGAAATGTTTGCAATACTTGTACATACACAATATCAAATCTGAAATGTGTTACCGTAATATCTAATACTAGTAACATCTAATACTGATACGGTAATTTTACCGTAATATCTAATAATGATACGGTTACAAGACTTACACGATAAATTATTTATTTCAGTAGACTAATACTTTTTTATTATGCAACAATATGACGTACTATTTACCTACACTAAAGGTTTCACATTTAAATAGTTAAATGCGACAAACACAAAAAATCTCATGATAGAATAACTCACATGTGATAATTTCTTTTTTTGAATGTGATAAAAAATAAAATCTTGTGTGTAAAAGGGAAGGCTCAAATTGTATTTCTCAATTCTTGTTGAAAATATTAATATTACTTTTAAATTAAAGATAAATGGTATAATTGTATATTTATAATTTAATCAATTTAATAATTGTTATCATAAGCTAGAAGTAGGCCAGTACCAATTTCAAGATTGTGAGAGCTTATAGCTTAAAACAAGTTTTCAAATCACATAAGTTATATTTGCAAACACAGTAAACTGTCGAATTTATGTTAAAAGTTCATTTTAATTTTTTTTAAAAAAAATTTCGCAAAGACCACCTAATTTTTTTTGATTCAAGCGGAGAGTGCATTTTAACAAATGTTAATTAGGAGCAGAGTTCGATTTTTAAAAAGCTCGAAAGCTATTTGAAAAATCGAAAATCGATTTTTACCGTTTTCTTAACTTCTATTGGTGGTCAGCTGGTCAGAACCTCAGAGAACTTACTCGGAGCTCCCACTGTAGTAAAACTATAGTCATTAAAGAGATTGGCTGCGAGCACTTTTATTTGTTTCTTAGATTGTAAAGAGAAGCTTATATTATGCAACTGTACAAATGAAATTATTGAAGTTACTGAAAAAGAAAAGTTACTGAAAGAAACGCTACATAGATTTTGTGCGCCATCAAATGCACATCTCTTAAACTTGGATTTATGTACAACATTGGGGGTAGTTATGTAGATTTTCTTAAGCTTTCAATAAAACAGAGACAACCCTGAAACTATAAGCAAACATAATAAAACTGCGGGGGTCTTTGTAACTATGGGAACTTGACGGGAGCATATAATTATTATAAATTTGGAGGAGTGTCTTTGCAATTGTTTAAAAGAAATGCATGCAAATGTATAACTTTCACAAGTCCGTGTAAATGTTGGAAATAGCTTAGAACAGACTTCTGGAGCTTCTAAAAAGAAAATAAGGGGTATTGTGTTTGTCAAATACCAACTAACATTGACAAATTCAGTTCATGCAGGGCTATGGAGTGGTTGATGATGGATTAGCTAGCTAATTGACAAATTCGACAAATTACTGTTTCCTTGAAGACAATGGATGAGATTAGGACACGCTGACACAGATTGTTCTGGAGAAATTATTTGTATCCAAAGTATTTAGGTTAGGGAGGTAGCAAGCTGGGTTGGGCTGTAAGCCTGTAACTATTGGGGATAACTTTTCACTTTGCATTCACGTATTTCTTGTCCAAACTTAAGAGGGAAGCGCATACTAGTAGTGGAAAGCTTAGCCATAGCATCATATGTTTGAAAAGGAATATAATAGGAAACCTTCCCGGCATAAGACTTGCGGTTAAGGTGTCGTTGTTGGTTATAAGTTACAATTTGTAGCTCTCTCCCTTGGTTGTTTTTTTCGTCCATTCCACCCATTTGTGATTTAACCGACCGAAACAAAATCGAAGATGCCACGAATATTGATTAGAAGAAATGAGGGGCCTCCTCACATATAGATAATATGAAGTCTAGGGAAGACAGGCTAATTTGAAATTAAGAAAGTATAGGCATATTTTAGAGGTTGTTGAGGTAACAAATGTGGATTATTTTAGTTTATTGATGACTATTAGAAAGTAATTTACACATTGTTTTACTAAGAGATGAAATATCTAACGAAATGTCTTCAATGCCGAATCCAAGTAAATATCTAACGAAAAAGTGTAGCTTCCTGTCTTGAATTATATGAACTCTCTAAGATAAAAGGACAGAAAACAACGCTAATGCTGTCTTCAAGGTTTATTTAAATAATTTAGAGGTACTCTTGAACTTTGTAAAACATTCCATGTCTCATTCTAAATGTGTTTGGCTTTGGCATCAAGGGTTGTCTTGGTAATTAATAATCATTCAAGCATTTCTATACTTAGACCAATCTGAGGAAACTCAGATATTATTGTACTATAATATAAGCATACTTGGCCAACTAGTTGACTATCATAGATCTATATAAGTTCTCAATGTTAATTTACAACAAAACTATAAATAAAGGTACGTTTGTGGGATATCCTTTTTATTATACGACACTTATAAAATAAAACAGTGTTCGTGATATATCCAAACGATAAGACCTTCCCCTAGTTGAACAGCTGCTCTCAAGGCCAAGATCAGCACATTAATGAAGGCTGTAGTTCTAAACGTAATAAAACCGATGCTGTACAATATACATAATATTATAGTATTTTTCTTTTTGAGAGACTATAATATTATAGTGTTAAAATATATTAAAATTTAAAGTACAGATAAGAGGGGTCGATCACGTGCACGGCACGGAGGGCCCTCTTATTTCTAGTCAGAGTAAATTGCAAAAAACTACCCTTGTTACCTCTAATTAATAACTTCACCTATTATTTTTATTGGCAAATATCATCACGTTGAGTTTAAATTAGTAAGAAGTGTTGGATTAAATACTTTAGCATGAATAAATTCACGTATCCAAGACCGACACATGTTAAATCATAAAAAAATTCACAAGCAATTAATCGAAAGCGTACCTTGATCCATAAAGATTAGATTTTACGAGAGAACGGTGAGGACTTCGGTCTTTCACAGACAAATTCTAGCTCTTGATGGGATCTCGCTCAATTGATGGAAAAAAGAGAAGGAGAGTGTTTCAAGAACTATCTTGGGGACCAAAACCCGAGCCTTATATAGTAATCTAATTAGAATCCCATAAACCCTAATTAGACTCCTATTGGGTATTATTACACATTACAAAGTCCATGCTTAATTAAATGCTAATTGGGCTTCTCAATTTAGATCTTAATTAGCCCAATATATTTATTAGCTTAAATATAATTGTCTCAATTTATTTGTTCACTAAATAGATTATTAGAAATAATCTAACAAGAAGATCTCAATCTTATGCTGACTGTACAAATCAAGTTCTTATTGTAAATAAATATATACACAAGAAAATACTAATAGCTCTGTCACAAAGAAAAATGAAATTTTGTGAAAACCATCTTAAATATAATAATTATGTTCAGTTATGATATATTATGTTTTACTGATTCAGAAAGTAATCAATCCTCTCAATTTTTTGCTAAGAAAATTAATTATAATTTATAATTCAACTTTTACAAAATTGATTTTTTATACATCGCAACAAGTCTTCTTACCAGTTTAATTACATGCGGATTACTTAGCGTAAAAAGGGGGCTTTCGCTACTTTTCCAACATCACAATGGTATTTCAGCTGATTAAATGATATTATGGGTCATTTGCCAATTTAGAAATAGAACATGGGTTGTTTCTGCAAATTACACTTATTTGAGTCAAATGAAAACAAAATAAAGGAAGTTGACACCACTTCTGTTTCTCTGGGCCTGCAGCATGCTTTACTTTGGGTCTAAGAACTAAACAAGGCATGTTTCATACTTTTCCAAACCAAACAATAATTATAAAAATATTAATGTGCGAATTCAAGTCTCAACTTCTCGCACTATAAATAAATCTCCCCATCATTTTTGTCTTCCATTGTCCCATAACATAAACCCCACTTCTTTCTTGTTTTTCTCCTTCCTTATTATTACATCCTTTTCAGCACAAATTAATTATTCATAATTTATATACGCCTTTTTGTTTCATTTTCGTTCTGGCTATGGCTTCTGCTTCTGCTTCTGCTGTTTGTAAAGTGCTGGCTCTAATCGTTGCTGCAATCATGTTGAGCAACAGGATTTCAGCGGATCCAGATATGCTTCAAGATATTTGTGTTGCTGATCTCACTTCCGGTACTTATCTGTTGTTACAGTTTTATATATTATTGACTGTGATTTCAGGTTTACTTTGACTTTTTCGTTTTCTTGCACCATTTACCATTAACATGATTTAACATTTTATTTTCTGGAGACTGATTTGTATACAGTATAAACATTATGAATAAATTGTTTCAAAAAATTTGAAAAGAAATATCGTACATTTACAATTGGGATAATCGTATTTAGAATAGCACACCATACGAGACTTGCTCTGACTTCTTATAAAAAATAAATAAAAAGTCAAATTGAGGTCATTTGTATATCTTTAAATTTTTAACGAGTATTTTTGAAATTGTCTGACTATAGATTTTATTTTATCAATAACTTACCAAGTATTTTTTAAATTGTCACTATAGATTTTATGAATAACTTACCAACAGAGTTGTTTTTTTTTTTTTTTTGATATAGACTTCTCGTCTGTATCCACTAAGGTAAATTTTGTCTGAAGTTTGGTAGAGTGGTAATAACAATGATAGCTTCATTAATCAGCATTAATTGCATCAACAACTCCCTTCGTTTTCGCCTTTATATAACTTCAATTTCACTGCTCTAATTCCCTCAATTAGTATTATTCATTTAGTTTGCGTGTCAGCATTATCTTTGCATTCTTTATCTTAGCCCCATTGTTCGCTTGTGCACAAATTTGGGTAGGTTGGTTGGATTTTGTATCTATATAGGTTAGACAAAGTACTTCATATTTATTTCTTTGATATTCTTATTATATATGAAATATTTTAGAAGCTCGAGCGTACTAGCGTAGCATTAACTAATTGTGTTTATTTGGAGTTATCTATATTATATTGAGCATTATATATATCTGACAAGACAATTTGTTAGTCTAAGTCTGGTTGTCTGGATTAGCCCCTTATTATGAAAATTAGTATGGGATTATATGGGAACTGATGGTGATTGGTTGTATGATGCGTACCGCAATGATGAATTGTTACTATTCTAGTCGGAACAAATCGCAGAACTCAATCGCAGATTCTAATAATATTTTTTCTATGTAAATCTCAAATTTTAGTAGAATTAAGCAATTTAATTGTAACTCGCATATCATTATTTCCACCTAATAAAATTAAACAGGGGTGAAGCTCAACGGCTATGCATGCAAATCCAACGTAACCGCTGATGACTTCTTCTCCACCATCATCTCCAAGCCCGGCGCCACAAACAACACCTACGGCTCCCTCGTAACCGGCGCCAACGTTCAAAAAGTCCCTGGCCTCAACACGTTGGGCGTCTCTCTTGCCCGCATCGACTTTGCTGTGGGTGGCCTAAACCCGCCGCACACCCATCCACGTGCCACCGAAGTTGTGTTCGTCCTCTACGGAGAACTAGACGTAGGATTCATCACCACGGCCAACGTCCTGATCTCGAAGACCATCAAGCAGGGGGAAGTTTTCGCCTTCCCTAAGGGGTTGGTGCATTTTCAGATTAACAATGGGAAAGAATCTGCGGCTGTGATTTCGGCATTTAACAGCCAGTTGCCTGGGACGCAGTCGCTAGCGTTGACCCTTTTTGCGGCGGAGCCCACTGTGCCGGATAATGTGCTGACGAAGGCGTTTCAGGTGGGGACTAAGGAGGTGGAGAAGATTAAGGGGAGGTTGGCTCCCAAAAAATGATGATGAGGTTAAGCGATTATATTAATCAATTGATTTGTGCAGTACTTTCTGTATGATTTGTGGTGAATTAATAATAATGTGGGGTGGGTGATTTGTTTTGTTTGCGGCTTTCAGGGGGATATTTGTTGTCACACCGTGTAATCTTATTATGTTTTCTATCAGCATCAAAAGTTTCAAATTCTTGTAGTAACAATAAAAGTATATCAATACAAGACTAATGAACCCTTCTTTTGTTTATTGGGATAAGATTTAAGAGCATCATCAAAGCTTTAGAAATAAAATTCTCTGGTCCAATTCTGTTTTTAAATGTGTAAACTCTCTCATAAGATCAATCTTTCGGATAAAAATGTTGAACTATCTTCAAAGTGTTTGGAATCTCTTCTCACATAGCGGAAGTTCATTATTTTAAATTTAAACTTTAAAATTATCTTTAAGCGGTAAACAGCTGTTGAAAAACTAGCTAAAAATTGCTCTATTTTATAACAGTATTTGCAAAAGAAAAATTAATTTTGCTGATTTTTTTATGAAATGTTTGCAATACTTGTACATACACAATATCAAATCTGAAATGTGTTACCGTAATATCTAATACTAGTAACATCTAATACTGATACGGTAATTTTACCGTAATATCTAATAATGATACGGTTACAAGACTTACACGATAAATTATTTATTTCAGTAGACTAATACTTTTTTATTATGCAACAATATGACGTACTATTTACCTACACTAAAGGTTTCACATTTAAATAGTTAAATGCGACAAACACAAAAAATCTCATGATAGAATAACTCACATGTGATAATTTCTTTTTTTGAATGTGATAAAAAATAAAATCTTGTGTGTAAAAGGGAAGGCTCAAATTGTATTTCTCAATTCTTGTTGAAAATATTAATATTACTTTTAAATTAAAGATAAATGGTATAATTGTATATTTATAATTTAATCAATTTAATAATTGTTATCATAAGCTAGAAGTAGGCCAGTACCAATTTCAAGATTGTGAGAGCTTATAGCTTAAAACAAGTTTTCAAATCACATAAGTTATATTTGCAAACACAGTAAACTGTCGAATTTATGTTAAAAGTTCATTTTAATTTTTTTTAAAAAAAATTTCGCAAAGACCACCTAATTTTTTTTGATTCAAGCGGAGAGTGCATTTTAACAAATGTTAATTAGGAGCAGAGTTCGATTTTTAAAAAGCTCGAAAGCTATTTGAAAAATCGAAAATCGATTTTTACCGTTTTCTTAACTTCTATTGGTGGTCAGCTGGTCAGAACCTCAGAGAACTTACTCGGAGCTCCCACTGTAGTAAAACTATAGTCATTAAAGAGATTGGCTGCGAGCACTTTTATTTGTTTCTTAGATTGTAAAGAG